>CM060695.1:17818807-22938807 GCA_030686995.1 Artemisia argyi | reverse complement strand
GCAAAACTGCCTAAATAGCATTCTGATCAAATTTTGATTTTGAAAGTCCCACTTCTGGTCCGATTCATCAAAAAGTTAAAACACGAAAGTTGTCCGGAACGACGTTTTCGTTCAGGAGCAAAGAAGCTCGAGCCCTGAAAATGCTTTCCGAGTGATAAAATTCTTCAAATTCTAAACAGCCCATTTTTAGGCCAAAGTCACTATATTATGGTTATACTTTAAAAGGAACAAGAGGTCTTATGACCTATAATCAAGACCACAACCATGGCTAGAGCCAAGGTTGAGTCTCATGACCTTGGAACAAGGACCAAAGGTCATGGCTAGGCCATGACGAGATGACCATGTAAGTTTACTTAGGCGTAAACATGAAACAATGAATTAGGCGATAACTTGAACAAGCAATTTGGATCTACTTCACTTAAAAAGGAACCATGAGATATTACAAGGAAAAATGGTCATACAAGACTTATGAAACTACCCCTAATAACAATCTTCATGTACTAATAAACTTTCCTAAGTTTATTCAAATATCGGACATGTAACTTTTCGGATCAAAACTTATATCTATATACTTTATCAACTACTACAATAATAGGGAGCCTCATGTGAGGAGTTCATTATGTAAGCCGTCGAGATGAGTTGTGGATTTACGAATTAAAGTGTCCTGGCTCCTCGAACGCTTACTAACATGACTTCTGAATTATGTCGGCCCGAACGGTAGTAAACGATATATAAAACATACATGTTTCATGAATCTTTTCTTTCAAAGACTTACAATATACATCATACCACATCATGGACTTAATTGCAAGATATATATATATATATATATATATAGGCACATCTTCATATTCTTTACTCCGATCCTAAGTCGCAACATTCTATTATAGGTTGCTCGTAGAAACCTTCGCGATTCGACCATCACATTCACTACTCACTACATAACTTAAGGTGAGTTCGTAGCCCCACTTTCTATTGTTTAACTATTTTACAAACCCATGGGGGGAATACATGCTATTATTTTTCTACTCAAACACAATGCTTTCTACTGTATGCTACCCGACGATGTTTTATTGTCACTAAGTAACGATTGCCATGTTCGAAGTCCCTATATCATGAACCATTAGTCACTACCTATAGTGAGCGCGAATATTGTGAATAGATCTATTGGGATTGACGGATCCCATTTGTGTTGAACAACGATGAGTTCACACAAATGCACTATATTTGAGATTTAGCGGTATAATGGCAAAAGTACCTTGATAGGGCTTCTATAATGCCAATTTTGTTGGTTCGATGTTAATGTTTTGGTTGCATGAGCTTAGTGAAATAAATAACGATTTTGTTTTCTAACTATGAGTGTGAGTCTATAGCTCACACTACGACATATTGTGTTCAAACGATTTAACTAAACTCTACGAATTTCACTCAACCTTTGTGTTGACCTCTCAAGCATGTATTTCAGGTTCATGACGATCAAGGATGGCACGGAAGGACACGGATACTTAAGAGGGCTATAAATTTTATTATCATTCAAAACTCATTTAATGTAAATTGTAAACATGGAACCATCTGGGACCACATTTTGTAATCTCTGATATTTATAATTTGAATGATAAATCTTTTAAAACGACTCAATTGGAGTTCGTTTTCTATTATTGTGACTATTGTGCCATCAAGTAACACCCAGTTCGAATTCCGCTGCATCCATGAATTGGGGGTGTTACAAATGAAGAGGAGGAAGTTATAGATTTAACAAGTCCATATTGGGATAATGTAGAAGGTATGTAGCAATGGTAAAAATGAGTAGTTTATATACAAATAAACTGAGCCTAGTTGTTATTTGTTAATGGAATATGTGTATTTGTATAAGGATCAAAATATTTAGTTATGTGATTTGGATGTATTGTATAATGATTATTGTTAGAACCAAGTGATGCACATGATTGTAAGTCATTATAATGATTAGTGCAAAACGTATAATGTTATGATGGAAAAAATGTTTGAATGTGCATTACTAGTAGCTTGAAAATGGGATTATATGAATATGCATCACTATTAGCACCTTGTAGGTAAAAAATATTTCCTTGTAGGTACTTTATCTAGTAAAAATATTAGCACGTAGTATGCATCACTAATATGCATCACTATCAGCAACTTGTAGGTAAAAATATTAGCACCTAGTAGGAGATTAACCATAAATCTTTGAATGAGTTGCTATTAAATTGAAATGGTTTTTACTAAAAATAGATTGAGTGCTAATGTATTAAATCAATAGCGTCTGATGTTTTTATAAAATCTTTGAATATGCATCACTATTAACTTGAATTGGGATTATATGATACCTCAATTTTATGCTGTTAAGGAAAAACTGTTTTAATTCAGTTTTGATATGATGCCTCGCTTATATTCAGTTTTAATTTTATTATGATGCTTTATTTAATATGTATTTGATAGAAGAATTTGTGAATGATGAACCAATTGAACTTTTAAATGTTGGACAAGAGATAACGGGGGAAGATATTAAAGGTGGCGTTTCATTTCATAAATCTGCTAAAACAAATGATACTTTGGAAAAAGCCAGGAAAAATGATAAACCGGATGCTGATGAAAACGAAATGCACAAAGGTAAACAATAATTCGTTTAACATAAAATAGATTATGCGTGTCATATGTAGTTAAATAAGATGGATTATAACTAACGAGAAATGTATGTGGCAGCTGAACGTAAAAAGCGCAACAGCAAATTGGCGAGACTTGTTTTAAAAGCAAAGGGAAAGCAACCTACAAAGGGTAAGAAGTATTTTAATTATGCTCTACATATGAGTGCTGATTTTAATAATTGAGTATGGATTCTAATTAATGAGTATGAATCAGCTGAAGGGGAAGCACGTAAAAGGAAATTGGTGAAAATAGCTGAAAAGGAGAAAAAAAAGGATGTAAAAGGTAGATAATGTTGTAATTCAGTTTTAATGTATGGTTACAAATTGTAAATTAAAAGTCTTTATGTGTGTACTAAAAACGTGCAGCGGGTAAGGGTGAAAAGACAATAGAATCTAATAAAGGAAGGAGAAAAATAGATGATGTTGAAAATGGAGAAGCGGAAGACAATGTTGTTTCTACAAAGCAAAATAAGATGCGTAAAGGCAATGTGAATATGGGAAACTAGGATACTACAGCCATCAAAGAAGCGATAGGTAAATTTTTTGCCTACTGATATGGTTTATAACTGATTCCTAAATCGCATATTTGGTTTTATACTAATGCATGGTCCTGGTCTAAGTAAGTGTCAACTGATGCATGATTCAAGTATGTCGTAAAGTTGGTATACTAAAACAGTGATTTTTTTTTGCAGCTGGTAACAGTGTAGCGGGTAACGGGGAAAATGGGGTTGAAGGTGACAAAGGAAAGACAAAACAAGCAGAAGCACATAGAACAGGTGAATAAGTGAATTATTTTATATGGACTAAATGAAGCAATTAATAAATGTCGGATAAAGTGTATTATGTGTTAACGGGCTTGTTTCGTTTGCATCTCAGATGATGTGAATGCACCAGTGAAAGTGAAAGAATCAGATAAAGGACCCACAGAAAGGATACATCAACGGAATCCACCGACAAACTTGTTTCGAGTAATAAGCCAACTTTCAAATGAACAAAAACAGGCGTTACGAGAAATAGGGTTTGGTGATCTAATTGAGTATAAAATATTGGATGTACCAACTAGGTTAGCTTATTGGTTGTTAGACAGATTTGATGAAGAAACATGTAGTTTAGATGTAAATGGAAAGAAGATAGAAATAACTCGTGAGGTGGTAAGGGATGTCTTAGGTGTACCAATGGGGGAAATTCATGTTTATGCGCGAGGTGGTGCAGATTTTAGGAACCTGTTAGTAAGACGATGGAAAGCTCAGTTTGGTATGGGTGTGAAAAGACACCACCGTAAAGGTCTAGGAGATTTGATGGTGAAAAATGTTAATGGAGGTTGGATGTTTAAAGTGAATTTTTTGGTATTATTTTTTTCAACTATAGGAGAGTTGAATAAAAGTAATATGCTAAACTTAAAATTCTTACATTTATTGAAAAATGTAGCGGACATAATGAAGTTAGATTGGTGCACATATATCATTGAGTGCCTGATAAAGACCAAGAAATCATGGAATAGGAAACGTCATTATAATGGCCCCGTGATTTTGTTACTGGTATGACACTTGTGTTTAGTGGAATACATATTTGTTTTTAAGTAAATAGAATTTGTGACTTCTATAATTGACAGATAAAATTTTACGACAGGTTCTATATGCGCATTCAATAACGCCTATAAAGGTCTGGACTTCAGAGACACTTTTCGAATTAAAAGCTGATATGTTCTTGAATGATGACTTGGGTGGTGCGGATGTAAGCGTAAAATCAGAGAATGACGGTAATTAATCTGTATTTATATCTACATTTTTTTATAAAATTGACAATACACGGATCTGTTTATGAAGTGCATTCCGTTTATGTAGAGTTTGAGGAAGAAGAGTTCTGTGAAGATGATATGTTTGCGGAATATGGGAAGAAGCATGTTCCAACAGATGCTGAGGTACAAATTAAAATATTTTGTTAAAAAATGGAATGTCTTACATGATGCTTCGTGTTTAATTATATTAGTATTTTCTTTGGGAATGATGCATGGTCGTACTCTAAGGAGTATTAGGTATAAATATAGGATGTTTGGAACAAAGTATTATGAACATAGTAATTATGTTTATTATAATATTTATATACCTTAACCATATGTTACTGGTGCCTTAAGATAGTTGTTAGTTAGATACTCATTTTACTGATGCATCGTACAAAAGTCTATGTAATTTGGAAAATGTCAAATCTTTTTAGTAGGATGTTTGTTTTACTTATGCATGGTCGTACAAACAAGAAGCATGTACCAACATAGTAGTTGTGTTTATTTTTTTTGGTTTTAAAAAATGTCAAATGTTTTTAGTAGGATGTTTGGAAGAGTATTTGTGTAACTGATGCATGATCATAGTATTTGTTTTATTACTGACCAATGAAAGTTGTATGAATGGTTGATAAACGTTTTTTCTTACGTAGGGGATGAAAAAGTATGTATCAGCGTACCTTAAAAAAGCAGCTGAACTTGTTGAACTTGCTGATGAAGTTCTAGATGGAGGTTTGGTCAATAACCCGAATGATGCAGGGTTGTTAGAATTGAAGGAACTGAGGGATGCAATGTTTGCGGTTCGTACTTACTCTCAGGAACCAACAGATGAAAAAGAAGAAAATGATTATGCAAGCTATAGCTTCCATACACCGGAAAATGGTGGAGAACCATTTCTATTTACTCAAGTGTATGGAACGCCTTCAGGATATGGAGAGTTGTCTGATCAAGTGTGTGAGGAATGGCGTAGGAAAAATGAGCAAATTCCAACTAGATTAAATTTTGATGAGGGTGAAGAACTAGATCTGAATGTGACTCAACCACCCGCTATACAAGGGAAAGTGGTTGGTGGTTCAGATGATGACATACCTATGGAAGAAGTAGAAGCATTGCTTGATAGTATGCGGAATTACCAGTCACAAGAGCCGGTTATTGTAGATGAGTTTAAAACACCGATTCATGAAACAGGGGTGGGTGAGCAGGACGACAATACTTCAAACCATATGTCAAGGTTTGGGAGAGAGAGCATCCAAAATGAAAGCAAGGCAATAGTACATGCATATATGGAAGCTCAGCCGCTTAATGTTTTGCATGCAAACTATATCGATCTATCGACCAAAAGACGTAAAATACGTCCTGAAATTTTAAGGTCTCCATATGTTGTAAGGGAAGTGCCGTTGGTATGTGGATTAGTTCCACATGAGAAAAGAGCAACAGATTGCTTGTTCTCTGCCCGGTTTCCAGAAATGTAAGTTCTCCTGTATCATTACCTTTATATGCATAATAATTTACTAATTGAATGTATTTGATGTTTATTTAATAAGTGTATCGTGACAGGGATGTTGTGTTCAAGAAAAACTATATGGACGGACCTAGGAGTGTCCTTGAAAGCTTGTACCTGGGAATTGATATAGCAACTGGAGCTATAGACTTGTTCACAGAAGTTCTAAACGATGCAGAGGATTCCCGGAATAAGAACACACCGACAAGACTTTTCTGTTACGCGGATGTGCTGGTAAGGATAGGTTTGTGGTATAATTTATGAAGGTATAATTTGTGTTGCTATGTGCTGATTAGGAATGTTACATGAACACAGACAAGTGAGATGTCTAAATGGAAGTATGATGAGGCATCGGAGAAGTTTAGTGAGAACATGAAAAGAATAGTGCAAGGTAACATATACTCGACCCTAGAGCACGTAGATATGGTAAGTATGACAGTAATATATATGTATATATGTATATAAATTTTTTTAATTTTTTTTTAATTTTAATTACACATGATGCACTATTCACTGTGTTAATTTCTGGAACCGGATTTCATGGGCACATGTTTTTTTCCCGATCATTACCGGGCATCATTTTATTCTTATGTGCATGAATATGAAGGATCACGTTGTTCTGATCTTTGATAACATATTCTCACCATTTGAAGATGTCAAGGAATTATATGGTACATTACCTCCAATAATGGTACGTTCTTTGTAAAGTATTTGCATACTAACAAGATTTGGTGATTGATGCATGATCTTAGTAGTTGGTTTCCACTGATGCATGATTTTACTCTAAGGGTTCGGTTGGTCCAAACTGGGAATGGGAAAGGGCAAGGGAAAGGGAATGTAGTGGAATGGTGCGTTTGGTCCAAACTGGGAATGGTCGAAATTGGGTAACCATTATCATTAGTGTACATGCTACTATTGTAATTAGATTCACTACTGATGCAATTTGTTGTAATTGCGTATTGGTACAATTTGTTTTTATTACCTATTGATGCAATTATTTTTAATTGCCTAGTGATACATTTTGTATGGTGGGTTTTGTTAACAATTCCTATTGTTTAATGATTACTTGTTGCACGAGAATCATCCTAAGCATAATGAATTGCTTGATGCTGAAATAAGGATAATGAAACGGGATGCAGGACTCGCAACAACTTTGTAGATTGTGGTGTTTTTGTGATGCACCACATGGAAACCTACAAGGGTGAACATTATGGGGACTGTTGTGGACTAAGTGATGAGGGTAAACAACAAATAAAAGAGCTAAAGGATCTGCGTATTAAGTATGCAGCCAAGATTCTTCTGGCAAACTGCAACAAGGTGAAGAAAGAGTTTGAAAAAGAGACAGAAGCATTCAGAAGGTTACCACCAGAAGAAAAAGAGCGTTTGGAGATTGATGTTTTTAAAAGAATCAAAAAATGTGTTGTGGAGATGATGGGCAAATGATGCACTGATAAATTTGTGTTGGTTACCAATAATAATAAGCAGCAGGTAGGTGCCTAGGCAGTATCTATATAATGCGTTTGGTTTTTAAGGTACTTATTATGGACAAGGCTCGTTTATGATTAGAGAGATACCTTCTAGTTAAATGTTGGTGTATTTATGTTAAGACATCTGTTAATTTGATGCTTCTAAATGTTTGTGTTTTTATGTCAAGACATCTGGTACTTTGATGTTTATGTGTGGTTTTGTTATGCCGAAGTCGTAATCGACTTTTACTTCTACAATTAAATAAAAGTTGTATTATGATGCAGCATACATCATCTGGTACTTGGATGCTTCTAGTTAAATGTTTGTGTTTGCATGTCAAGACATGGTATTTTAATGTTTATTTGTGGTTTTGTTATGCCGAAGTCGTAATTGACTTTAACATCCACAACAAAACAAGGCTTGTATATTGATGCATACATATGAAGATATTTCAGTGTAAATGTATGCAAGGTTAAACAAATAAGAAACTAAATGCATTATGAACCAAAACTGAAGCATGAACCACATATAAATAACAGAATATAACCAAACATATGAAGCATGAAGCACCTATAAAAAACAAATGATGATTGAGTTACTAGAATAAACTAATAACAAATAAATGATGATTGAAAAAGCATGAACTGCATTACATTTTATAAGGTTCGAAACTTATTAATCCAACCGGACTTAAAAAAAACATAGTACTTGTCCAGATTCTTAAAAAGCTTAAATAGTACGAGATACCTAAACAAATGAAATACTAAGTACTATAGTACTTTTCCATATTCTTGATCATGACGAACTATTCTAAAGACTTTTTCGTGAATGGGCAGTTCCGTGCATCATGACTGGTTTTGCCACAAACTCTGCACTTCCTCATAAGTTTGTTGCCTATATTTCTAACCTCTTCAATTACTGTGATCCATATGTAAAAATACATTAGCAAAAATTTCAAAAAAAAAAAAGGTTTTTGACAATAGATAAATATGTTCATGAACTATGATAGTGAATACACATCAAACTCATAATATACCTGGAACGAAAGTATTAATGAATGTGATACTCATGTTGTGATGGCTGTGTATGTTGTGATGAATGGGTATGTTATAGATATATGTTATTTATAAGATAGTTTTCATATAAATTAGGGATATTAGCTAATAAAAAAGGGATTTGATTTGAAGAAAGCAATATATGTATTAAAAATCAAATATCACCAATAGCATAATATCCAATAATATCACTGATTTAAAACAAAAAATCAGCACATTAAGACAGAAATGCAATAATATAATTTTTGACCCAAACACCCATAAAAATGCATAAAGAATATCATAGACTGGCCCAAACAGCCATGGAAAATGCAAAATACTTGTTGATACATCATCAGTTCAATCTTTTGTGGTAAGAATAGCAACAAAAAAGTACATATTATATATGAGACAATGCCCCAAACACCCACAAAGCTGTAAATCAGTTATATAAATAGGTGTTGACACTTAACCAAACACAGATAAAACTGATAATGAGTTGACACACTGGAATACAAGTATGCTGCTATTGACATGTTGTGCAATTGATACGTATCAACTTTCAAATGAAGCAATGTGATGTAAGCATGGAAAAAAACTACTGATCCAATAACAGATCGAAAATTTTGTAAAATAAAATTCGTAAACTTAAGTTGGACATAACAAGAATGGATTCAATTGTTCAAAATGATTGGAAAACAAGTAAAAAACAAGACAAATGCTACTCGCTATCGTAGGTATCCATGTCAGTGTCCGTGTCCTGTTCCACATCCTGGTCTTCTAATCCTTTCTTCTTTGTGGGACAATTCCTAGAATCATGCCTAGCGAACTTCCCACAAGCCTTGCACTTTCTCTTAGGCTTGTCACCTAGCGAAATTGCAATTTCTCTCTTTGATTTGCGCCTGGTGCGAATCACATGACCTTTGTTATTGATACCCGTAGGGGGAAGAATATCCAACACTGCAGGTTCGGTAACACCAAGCGTTTTTGCATAAACTTCATTCGTGTTCATCTTAGGAGGGGTAGGAACCTCAAGTTTAGCTTTTTCCATCAATGCTGTTTGGTCGTCCCTGTATATGTGAAGCTTTTCAATGTCACCGACCAAATGACTAATAGATTCTTCAACATTGGTGTAAATGTGTCTAAGTGCTTCATCAACAACATGGTCTGGATTTAATGAAGATGAAAAACTTTTAGTCTTATCCACAGACATGTGACAAATTGCGTGCTTTGACCATCTAGAGTGCATGTAATGTTTCGGAAAGTGGAACACCCTGTACATACGCAGCACTTAAAAAGCGTGTCGACACAATAAGCCATAACATTCGTACCTTAAGCAACTGCATTGAACTAAGCATTCTGAAGGTACGTACTTCACCTGGTGAACACATTTAAAAATACAGTTTTAGTTACTAGTAAAATAAGCAGTTAAAATTATAATGGTAAATAAAAACATTAAAGGTGTTAGATGCTTATTGTTACCTCATACTTGCCTTGAACCCAAGAATCATTAATTCTATAATCGGCTTGTGTGTCACGAATCAGAAAAGTAGAACATGTATCTGACTCTTGTACACTCAATGAACAACAATGGTACAACGATGACCAAATCTCTTACTGAACATCATAAAAAAGTGTGATGGTGTACAATTGAGCAGCATCTTTTTCAACTTGCAAATGAGTTTTCAAATCAGGAGTCGTGTAGTTTGAATTATCTGTATTCTTTCCATATATGAATTGTTGAGAATCAATTGCGGTATCATAATGGCTTAGGAATTCAACCAAACTCAAATTGGGGTTAGTAATCTGCCCAAGAAAATGGTTTTCACTCTCTAACCTAGATGTCGTGCGCATAAGTCCAGACATGGGTTCATGAAGGAAGTATGCAGGTATCCATTTAGGCCGCATTTCGAACATATCGCTCAACCATTTGTTCTCATTCAAATTGAAGTCGTCAATGATTGATTCCCATTCAGACTCAAACACATCCGGCCCGATTTTGTCAGTCCAAACTATATCACACAAGGGTTGCTTGAAATTGGTGTCGTTACATAAATTAGGGCCGACCTACAAACAATGGCATTAAATGAAGGCATATAAATGTTTAGCAGCCATTAAATAAAGTGATGAACCATTGTTATTTTTATTGCAATAGTACCTTTCCAGCGAGTTTCTGCATTATATGCCACATACAAAGGCGATGCCTTGACTCAGGGAATATTTTTTCAATGGCAATCTTCATAGCGGGGTCTTGGTCCGTAACAACTACTTTAGGCACGTGACCAAATTTTTTTTTTAAATCTTTTTAACAGCCAAGTATACCTCTTGGCTGATTCACTTGCTAGTAATGCAGCACCAAAAAGGATGCATCGGTTGTGATTATCTATGCCCGTAAAAGGAACTAAAATCATGTTGTACCTACATGAACATATATATTAATTGAACCATGATGATAAAAGTGGGTACTAAACCAAAGTATAAATTAAACAAACCTATTGAAAGATGAATGTAAAAAAACACAAAACAAAGGGCATCATGTACCAATATAATACAATACCTTTATACAGATTATTTTTAGTAAGATGAATGATGTACCTGTTTGACCGAAAGGTTGCATCAAACGAGACCACATCACCAAAGGCGGCATAGTTTCGCTTTGCTTGTCCGTCTGCCCAGAACAAACCTATCAAGGTTTTGTCATCCTTGTTTTGCTTGATTTCAACCGAAAAGTCATCGAAATTTCTTGTCTACTCAATAGCTTCTCGACAACCATCTGCGTATCCCGCTCACCAATAAAATTATCCAAACCCCGCCTATAATTCCTGCACTCAACATCTGTAACACCAACATTTTCAAACCCGCCAAACATTTGTACCATTACTTTCCAAGCTCTTGTTGGACCAAGGTTAGCATTCGATAGCTGATGTACCAACTGTTTTTTAGGGAAGCTACGTTTCCTCACAGCCCAAAGATACTTGTAATCATTTTCATGAACCAAACTGTGATTATGTTTCTCAAAAAAGGTGTGGACATAATACTTATTTCCTTCTTTCTTCCTAAGACGTAATTGAGCTTTACATCCACAACGTTGTGATGCCCATTTCCTTCTTTTAATTACCTTGCTTACAACTTCTGTGTTATCAGTTTGTGAGTTACTAGAAATTGACTTATCATTCTTCGGCGGTGGTTTCAATCCTTCTCTAGAACATACAAAGTATTTCACAGTAGGATTATCATTTTCTTTCTGGTTTTTCTGCCCACCCTTCCTAACTTCGAAACCACCTTCCCTTGCATATTCTTTATAAAACTGTAGAGCTTGTTCAAGGGAATCAAACTCGGTTCCCTCCACAGGTTTTTTTATTAGCTTTGGGAATCCAAAACTTGCTACCTGGCGGTGTTGGCTGGTAACTACCGACTTGTGGAACACTTTGAGCATTACCATGACAATTGTTTTCCACAACATTATCTGATTGTGGAGTTGTTGCATCACCTGGTAACATATTTTTTTTATTAATACGAATCTTAACATGGAACATCAAGAAGGGAACCAACACCATGATGATAAAAGTGATTGTGGTTTTATTTCTCTATAGTCAAAATATTACAACTTTAATATTTTATACGAATCTAAACATTTTACTAACCCAAAAATGTAATGCAAATTGATCATGAAAACTTAACATTCTTACATAATCAAAAACTTTAACATAATGCAATAACACAAAAAAACCATTAAAGTGAATCAATAACTTTAATCTACTAAACCTTTTTTTTTTTGAAACAGCGAAAAGTTATATTAACTTTGGAGAACTAAAACAAATTAGGGCATAAAACCACAACCAAAAAGATCGAATGTTTTGATCACAAACACATATGTTTGACAAACCAAACAGACATCAAATAGAGAAAAACTATGCCTGCCAAGAAAATGAACTAAATTAGAACTAGACATCCTACAAAACAACTATGACTTTGCTGAATCACTTCTCAATTCCTGCTACTGAAACTAAAATTAAGCTTCTGCTACTCAAACTTTAAAAATCAAGATACTTCAGATGCCTATATATGACCATACTTTTTAATCTACTAAACCTAATAAACAAAGAAATGCAATAACACAAAAACTTTAACATAATCAAAACTTTTAACCTAATATATCTTTATAGTGAATATCAATAATTCTCATACCTCAACGTAATCAATAACAAAAAAAAAAAAAAAAAAAAAAAAAATCATGGGGTTTACCTGGAATGGAACAAGTCTCGCTTGTGGTAGACATAGATATATGAATCACGATGCTTGAGAGATAACAAAAAAACGGATGGATAATGCCTGAAGGCTGATCGTATGACACTTTGATAGTGAGAGAATGAGAGAATGTGTTTAGTAAAAATGTAACGTACATAAACTAACTATTAGGGATTAGATGCTAGTAACTTGGGATTATTTTTTAATAATCAGAATATGTAAAATCTTAAGTTACTATAATACCCTTAAAGAATTAATTTAAATTTTGATTTTCTTTTTAATGAAAAGGACACTTGGCATGATTTGGTTGGTTCCTATTGTTCCTATTTTAAGGTTGGTCACCACATGAACGCAAATATATATATATATATATATATATATATATATATATATATATATATATATATATATATATATATATATATATATATAGTTGAGATCCATGAATAACCCATACATGCCATAAAACCTATCAACCAATCATATCCACCCATTTATATTTTCCACATTTTTTTTTCAAAATAACATATATTGCAAACGGTAAATCTTCAAGCTACAAAAAAAATACCATCGCGACGAGGATTAAATGATCTTTCTATAGATATGCATTGTTATATACTTTCGACGAACTTTTCTTTTTTAGTTTCCACCCAGAAAGAATCATATATGATTCGTAAAAATCATATATGATTCGTAAAAAATCATATATGATTCGATTCTTACGAATCATATATGATTCTTACGAATAATATATGATTTGTTAAAATCGAACCATATATGATTCTTACGAATCATATATGATTTTTCTGAGCGAAAAAAAAAGTTCATCGAAAAAAAAGTTCATCGAAAGTATATAACAATACATATCTATAGAAAGATAATTTAATTCTCGTCGCGATGGTATTTTTTTTGTAACTTGACGATTTACGGTTTGCGAAATATTTAAGTTTTAAAAAAAGGGTGGAAGTTTATTTTATTATTTTGATAAAAAAATGAGTGGCTAAAATTACTTGATTGGTTCTATGATAAAAGTTAGATCTATAAAAAACTTTTGGCTATATATATATATATATATATATATATATATATATATATATATATATATATATATATATATATATATATATATATATTGAAGCGTCCAAATGAGAAGCCTAAATTTTGTGAGAACGCGAGAAGCAATCCTAGCCACTCATTTTATTCTTTTTTAACTTTAATCTAATGGCTAATATTAGTTAATCAACTTTTTGAAAATTTCTTAAAAAATTTTGAAAGTTTTTTAAAAATAATTCGAAAATTTTTAAAAAAAATTTCAAAAAAAATTTCGAAACAATTTTTCGAATTTTTTTTTCAAAAAATTTTTTTTCGACAAAATTTTATTTCAAATTTTTTTTTTTAGAAAAATTTTTTTTCGAAAAAAAAAATTTTCTAAAATTTTTTTTTTGAATTTTTTTTTCCAAAAATTTTTGTTTCGAAATTTTTTATTTTTCGAAAAAAATTCTTTTTGAAAAAATCTTTTTTCGCCCGAATTTTTTTTCCGAAATTTTGTTTTTTGAAATTTTTTTTTCCGAAATTTTTTTTTTCTGAAATTTTTTTCGTCACATGCGAAAAAAAATTTGAAAATTTTCACGAAATTTTTTTTGTTACGTGTGAAAAAAAAATTCGTCACATGTGAAAACAAAAATTTGTCGCATGTAAATTTTTTTTTCGGCACATGTGAAAAAAAAATTTCGACACATGTGAAAAAAAATTTTGGAAATTTTCACGAAATTTTTTGTCACGTGTGAAAAAAAATTCGTCACATGTGAAAAAAAAATTCCGTCACATGTGAAAAAAAAATTTCGTCTCATTTGAAAATAAATTTTGAAATTTTAACGAAATTTTTCTTGTCACGTGTGAAAAAAAAAATCGTCACATGTGAAAAAAAAATTCGTCGCAAGTAAAATTTTTTTTCGTCACATGTGAAAAAAAATTCCGACACATGTGAAAAAAAAAAATTCTTCGCATTTGAATAAAAAAATTCGAAAATTTTTCAAAAAATTTTCGAAATTTTTTTGAAAATTTTTCAAAAAAAATTTCGAAATTTTTTTGAAATTTTTTTAAAATTTTTCAAAAAAGATAGTTAGCTAATAATAGTCATTAGATCAAAGTTTAAGAATGATAAAATGAGTGGATAGAATTAGTTCTCGCGTTCTCACAAAAATTAGATTTCTCACATGGATGGCCTAATATATATATATATATATATATATATATATATATATATATATATATATATATATATATATATATATATATATACATATATATATATATATAATTGAGATCAAATGAGAACTTTTTAAAGTTGTAAAAATGAGAACCAACCAAAATCTCACAAATGACATTCAACTTAAAAGAAAATAAAAACATAATTAATTAAAACTAAAATTGTTAAAAATTTGATGGGTTTTCTTATGAAAATTGACGTAAACTAAGTGATACACTTTGATTCAACGTGTAATGTGTATCAAGGTTTTGTATTGTGATCAAGTTTTTAGTGGTTGTTGTGTATTAGGTGTATCAATTTATGTATAAGAAATTAGTGTTTTGAGGTTTTAATGTATATGTATCAAAAATTTAATTGTGTATCAGTAATCCGTTTTTCATGTATGAGTTGGTTATTAGTTGATTTAATGTTAACTTGTATTAATATATAATATTTTAGTGCATCTTTGCTAAAATGGTTATGTATCAATGTTTTAATGGTATTTTATAATAGTTCTCATTTTTACAACAAAGTTCTCACATTATCCTTCCCATATATATATATATATATATATATATATAATTTATTTATCCCTTTATGTATGCTATTGCGCGGCAATGTGTATGGGAGAGTGTTTGTTTTTATTTAGACATAAGAGGCAAAAATGACTATTTCCCAATCAGTTTGTTTGAAAGAAGCTGCTGATTTTTTGTGTTTCCAAGCTGTTTTGTTGAAGTTGTTTGGTTTACGAGTTTGTTTGAAAAGATATGGAGTTCCTTTACTTGTTCTTCTTTAGATGCTGCGGATTCCTTGAAGAATCTGACACTGGATTCTCAGTCAAAAACAACAGTTGAACTTATTAAGAAGGTGACCACTATTGTTTCTGCTCATGTTTTGACAGTAGATTCATAGAATTCTTCTCTAGTTTATAAGGCACATCTTTATTTAAAGCACACATGTATTATCCGTAATTTACCCAAAAAGCAATTTCGATTGAATCTTTGTGTTTGAATCACGCTATAATCAATCAATCATACATACATACATACATACATACATACATACATACATACATACATACATAATAAACTGTGTTTGTTGAATTGAACAGAATTCGGCAAACCTGGTCAAACCACAACTACAAAGGAGGAGGAAGAGGAAACAACACAGACTGTATTGGAAGCAGAATCGAAAGCTCAACCTCAAGCTTCTCGACGAGTATCCAAACTCTTTCTTCATGGTGTGCTTCGTTTCGTATTTACATTGAATTTCGACATGTATTTTTATATTTATATATTTGATCCTTCTTTTATTCTATATGTGCAGGACGTCAGGTGCCTGGGCTGTTTCTTCGTGTAAGTCTTTTCCTTTTTTTTAATTACAAATAAATGTGCAACTAATTCCAGTTCTTACAAATTAATCATAAGCAGTCTTGAATAAATAAGGGTAGGGGTGTGTGGGATTACATTTTAGAACTGCTTATATTGCTGTTTTGACACACGCCAACACATATGGGATTGTTAAGCCAATCTGCTCTCTTTTTCTTTGTTGCTAATATCTAATATGATTGTTTTACTCCTTTGTAATCTATTTGTGCCAACAGATCAACCATTCATAGCCATCTTGAAGAACCACGGCTTTGTCCAATGTGTCATATGGCCTTGTACATGCCAAGCAAGACCCCCGGTGGTCGTGGTACACTTACTCATAAGTGCACTTTCTGGAGGCAGACAAACAAAATCTTTAGCGGTTTTGTTTATGGTCCTGTTTTGCCTAATTAGATACTTACTTTGGGGCCAGTGTATAAGTTTGCAAACTAATCTATCATTATCAAGTGTTGGTACAAAGATCTTGAGACCATGATATATAACATGTACGCCGTCATGATTCACCGACACCTCCGGTTGTATAGACATCCGTTCTTATAAATATATCTTGTCCAAAAGCTCTTCCAGCCACCACTGGCATCCACATGAAAGAACATGTATGCTGTCATGATCCACCAGCACCGCCGGTGGCCATGACAGTGATCACCACCCTTGTTTTCCTTCTTTTGTTTTCATTTAGGATCATGGCCATGCAAGGTTGGATAAGAATGTGTGCACCTGTAATATCATCACTTGCCCAATGTTCATTGCATTTCAAGTAAAATCTTGTCATGAGTTGTTTATTTGTTTTGCTAATATAAGGTTTTATATCTGATGTTGTTGCTAATAATTTGCTTATTTTTTTGTTCACGACAGCACTTTTGCCTCTGTTATCTAACATATCATCTCATATATGATGGCGGACTTTTGTTCAAGGCAAGAGGCAACTCGTACAATCCGATCCTAGTTTGTGATTTAGGATCGGGTTTAGTCATGAATTTATTTATAACCGAACATATTTGTTTTCTTTTTTATGCTCTTTGTTTCTTGTTTGTCTTTGTATGGTTATTGACCTTTCTTTCCCTTTCTCACATGCTAGTTGCTCATAATCTAAACTAGTAACATTAGTCATTGTTCATAGCTTTTCTTAAAGATGTACGAGTTTATACTCTTAAATTTATATGATGACTTGTTTTTATCAGAGAATAGATCTACAATTTCCTTAATATGTTGCTAACTAGTATAAATCTACGGCGCTTTTGTTGTAGGTACCCATAACTATTAAATGTGACTAGACGAGTACCCGTGCATAGCAACGGGTTTTTATAGCGATAGATAGTTTATTGATAAAAAAAAGTTTATAGGTTATAAACGAAAAAAAATAAAAGTTTGAAGATTTGGGAATTAAACATAATGTTTTGAAACCCGGTTCGACCCGGGTAGTTCAACCGGTTGAACCGTTCCGGTCGAAAAATGGGTCGATTTAAAACGGGTCAACTTGATAGGTTGGGTCGAAAACTGGTCAGATTAAACTGGGTCAACCCGCCGGGTTTGAAGCGTCCCGGGTCAACCCGGTTTGTGTTTTAATTGGTTGTATTTAATTTGATAGATATGTTTTTAATTGGTTGTACAATGTAAATAAATCATTGTACTTTTAAGTAATGGATAATGTTTTGAAACCCGGTTCGACCCGGGTAGTTCAACCGGTTGAACCGTTCTGGTCGAAAAATGGGTCGATTTAAAGCGGGTCAACTTGCTAGGTTGGGTCGGAAATGGGTCAAATTAAACCGGGTCAACCCGCCGGGTTTGAAGCGTCCCGGGTCAACCCGGTTTGTGTTTTAATTGGTTGTACAATGTGAATAAATCATTATACTTTTAAGTAATGGGGTGTTTTAATAAGAGTATTAATTACATTTCACTTTTCTCTCTCATTTGACCATTGTTGAAAACTCAACATTTCTTGAAAACTCAATATTTCACTTTTGACCATTTTTCTATTATAAATAGTATAGATTAGATCATATATATACTTTAAAGCGCTAAAAAATAAGAATTAACAAATAGAACCTCAAACACGATGTAAGGTTAATGTCATAAACGATGTGGATATGTTGAAAGTAATATGAGCATATTTGAATTTATATACAAAAAGTGTATAAGAAACAGGAAAACATGGTGTTTGATAGCATATGGGAGCTACAACCCGACCAGCTAAAGTCCATACACTCAAAACAGGCCAGAACAAGCCAACCAAGGCTAGGCCCCGTCACGGCCGCTTGGGAAGTACCTTCCCATGCCAGGCACAATCAAGGTCAGGTCTAACAAGCATGTGACCACAACCCGCCTGGCAACCCAAGCCAAGGCCATTACAACACGCACCACGTGCCACTGCCTCATTTGAGTAGAGGTAGTGCTGTGAACATTTCGCAAATACATAATATCATTCATGGGACATTCCATGAACCTGACACAACCAAGGATGACGCACCACGTGTCATCCTTGTCCCCTCCTCTAGATAACCACCACATGTCCACATGGACCATCCTCAAACCATTGGAACGCATATATGGGTTGCACGAAACCCTAGATGCATCCCTATAAATACCGGGCTATTTTCTAGAAATGGACCAAGTCATTCTCGAGTAAAACCACACACACTAGTCATCTCGTGAGTGTTACCCCAAGTCTTGACTCCGGTCACACAACTCAGGGCTCCTTACAAAACGTGGAAAACCAAACGAGTGACTACCATCCGTGCTCAACGCAACATAAAAACAATCCACAATTTTCATTTTTTCCATTCACGGGAAAAAAAAATTGTTTCACCGGAAAACACTGTTTCACTTAACTTTACTGTTTGTTCACCAAACCAACAAAACAAAGTTTTAAAACGAAGAGCCTTATTTTCCAAAGACAAAAATTCAAAAATCTAAGCTCCTTTTTGTAACCCTAATTGACGTTTTACAACCATTTCGAATCAAATTAATCACTCAAAACTAGAAAACAAATATAATAGTCAACAACCGTTAGATGTCCACATGATCCAAACATGGATCCCAAGCAAAAAACGGAACAAAGAAGTACTTAAAAACTGGACTCCGACGGACAAGGATACATTTCCTTCGACACAGTTTCATACTTCAAATGATCTAGACATCTAGTAGTCATTACGCCCATACATATTTCTTAGTAAAGTAGTACGACTAAGATCTATCTTGTTATATACTTTCGCTGACTCAAAATTATTGTCGTGTCTGGTTAAGAAAAATTATTAACCTTTTCTCAAAAATGACATTTTGCCCCTTATTTTATCATTGATGGCAACTTAACATAAAAATACTTACACAACCAATAAAACACTTCTTATCTTCAATGCCAGTACATTTAAGCTTGACTAAAGAAAAATTCCGGTGGGATGGTTGAACTAATACGTATTATTATATGCAATATTGCTATTACTATTTCTAGAAAAGGAAAAATATTATTAATTACTCATTATTTAATGATGTAAGTCTATAAGATAAAGGAAATTTGGTTGCTCGCACAATTTATTTATCATTTTCTAGCCTAGTTATAAGCTGTGGAAACCAATGTTAGAATTATTAAGTCATGACAATCATATTATAAAGCAAATCAAGTAATCACAAAGTGCGGAAGCATATGAACATCTATATAACATATAATTGATTAACATAAACGTAAATAAAAACGTACCGTGGGATTCTAGCTGAACAAGAATCAAACTTAAATAAATTTGAACAAGTGATGAACCCTAATTAGGGTTCATATAGATCAATGATTAGCCCCTTACAGTTTTTTTAATCGATCTCTTGATAATAACTATAGGGAGTTATTACCTCGTTCTTATACACACAAACTACTAACGAATTAAAGGTAATGCTAGTAAACGTAACACAAGAATTTTCTTATGAAAATTTCGATCCAAAAACCCTTGAGGGTTGTTTGGATGATCGGCTAAGAAGAGAAAAACAAGAAGAGAAAAAACTTTTTAGGGTTTTTTGTGTGTGCACAAAAGATGAAAAAGATTTGACCCTAGGTTTGCTTTTATACTAAATGTAAAACTTTGGGAGCTAGTTAGGGCAAAGGGGAACCCCCCCCCCCCCCCTTGTATGTATTCGACCGGCCACAAGGACCCAAGAGGTCCTTCCGGATCCTTCTTCCCTCCTAATTACATTCTAGTCCTTATCGTTAGTCCATTTTGTTAAGTACTAACGACCGTTAGCCATTTCTTGCGTTTAAATAATTATATATACAATATTTAATATATATCAATTATTATACTTTAATTCTTGTTTGTAATGTGTGCAATCCCGAGGTCTCGAGTTCGATTCTAGAAATACGAATATTAATATTTATCTACAAACTCATACAACTCCCATTTGGATATCTATTAATAGTGTAATGACATTCGTTAGCGTCTAGCAACAAGCCAATGCCCCTAGACCAACTTGAGCTAGGTTTCCTGGAATAAAACCTTTAATGATTCATCATTATTATTATCCTTTTGTTTCTAATACCACATTAATAAATATATGGGTTTAAGTCATTCTTTATTAAATTTCTGTTTCTCGTTTGTAAATGATTGAACAAAATTGCCAAAACATCTGAACGTATTCCTAATAGACTTTGGGCGTGGCCACGCAAACATTTTGTCAACCCTACGAGTGGCCCAGCAGTATTAAACTTCAAAACAAATTCAAAGGAACAAATTCTTTCTTGATTACAAGAATAACCCATGAACTTTGCATCACTTCTGAAAACAATCCTTATGACTACCAGTTATGGATAGCGGTAAATTGCTCCACAGAAATGTACTACATCCATGACACTTATATGGTATCTCAAGTCTAAGGATAACTATTTAAACATGATTAACTTTAATGACAAGTCACATAATGTGAAATCATGTAGTTGGGATAAGTCCTATATTCAATTCATTGAATATCATGTGAAATTGGTATGACAACGCATCAATATACTTTCAAGTATATCCTAACCAATACTCAGATTTGTCTTAGTTTAATGATATTCCCATATCATTAACCGACAACGTACATTTAGAATAATAAATTTATTCAAGGATTTAAACATGCAAATACAGGATATATTATTAAGACAATGATAAATAAACATAATCAATATTTTATTTCATTAAAATAATAATTGTACATTACATCCTTTATCTAAATACTAATCACAAATGGGCATGAAACTTTCAACTAAACGAAGTCCTATGCCTTCAACAAGCTTGTAAAGCTTAGTGCCAGGTAGAGGCTTCGTCAATTGATCTGCTAAGTTATCATCTGTGTGAACTTTGAGTAACTTGATTTCACCTATTTTGACTTGTTCACGAACATGGTGATATTTAATCAGGAAATGTCTGGCGCCTCTCATGATTCCAGGTTCATTGGCAAATGTAATTGCGGCTGAGTTGTCATAACACATTTTTATAGGTCTTTGAATCGATGGCATAACTCCAAGCCCCGAAACAAATTTCCTAATCCAAACGGCTTCCATTGTAGCTTCTAAAGCTGCTATGTACTTACTTTCTGTTGCAGACATCGCTAATGTACTTTTCTTCTTGCACCTCCAATCTACAGCTCCTCCGTCAATGACAAAGACATAACCTGATAAGGCGGAAAATGAACCGTTTTTAGGGGGTCATTTAATCCCGGATTTGAATTTATTTGATCAAATATTACCCTAAATCGTTCCTGTTGACATTTTAGGTACTTTTGGAGTGAATTCTGGAAAAGGAAGCATTTTGGACGTCTTTGGAGCATAAAAGTGAAGAAAACGGCAAAGTCTTAATTTTCCATGCTGGAAACAGTACCTGACGGCGTCAAGAGTCTTCATGTGACGGCGTCAAGAGTAAAACAAGAGTTGGAAGTGGTGACGGTCCAGAGAAAACGTGATGGCGTCACGTATGGCCGTCAAGGTTCAAGATATGGTGACGGCCCAGAACTAAATTACACATGACGACATCAAATCTGGATCTAGGCAATCCGATCTCATTATGGGCGGCGAGTTGACGGCGTCAGAAATTCCTTCTTGACGCCGTCACCCTGTAAAATCTATATATAGTTTTGCAATTTTCGTTCATTAGAGAGGAACAAGTAGGGTGTAACTTTGGAGAAACCCTATCACGAATTTTACTACTTTTTCAAGGGTTTTTACACTTTGAAACCTTTCATGTCAATTTGAGATAAGTACTCTTTCAATTCAATCAATATGTCTATGTGTTGCTTGAATACATCTTATGCTTGTCTTGAATTTAACATGCTAGGCTAGATCTCTTGTGTGTTTGCTTAGATGTAGTGAAACCTAGATGTTAATTATGGGTTGATTGTTTGTTTATAGTTGTTACGGATGAATGATTTCGATGTTAGGCTTAAGAAAACTGGCAGACTTCCAATGGTAACATGCTTGAACGTCTTAAGAAACATGAACCAATGCGTACTAGGTTATTATGGTTGTATTTAATGCATGAGCGAATTCTAATGATCCCATGTTAGGAGTTTTTAACGGCTCGACATAGGAGTGAAGTAGGAGCTTATAGAGTTGGGGAAGTACGTACGCCACCCCGCGAATGGTATTAAGGAATATAACTCGTCATCCATGCAATTGTAACAAACTATCAATCTGTAAAAGATATCTAGGGAGTAATGAAAACTAAGTAAACACAACTCTCCCCATTATTGTTCACACCACATTAGTAATTAGCATTATTTTCATTTCTGTTATTTTATTTTGATTGCATCTTACTTATTGGGTTAGTTGATTAGCAACTAATTCCGCCCACTCTTCCTAAAACCGAGATTTTTTATTGCCTTTATAAAAATATAAAAAAATACAAAAGAATCATCCCTCACCTCTAGACCTAGTTTTTAGGCTTTCTAATCCTAGCGACACTATTCCTGAGTTGAACGATCAATCCCCCGGTACTTGTCACTATACTATACTACAACGATCAGGTACACTGCCTGGTGGGGGTTGTAAGCTTCTCGAGATCCCTTGAGAGGTAAAACCTGGTGCGATTCCCACTTATCAAGTTTTTGGCGCCGCAGCCCGGGGAATAGTTATTGTCTAGGTTAGGATTTCTTTTTATTAGGTCTACTTGTTAGATTCCTTTATAGTAAGATTTTATTTTTATTTTTAAGTTCTCTTTAGTCTATCTATTTCTTCGTGTCTTTGTTCGTAATCTTTACCATCCGACATCATGGAAGGTGGTAACATCTTTGAACCCATCAACCCACCACAACAAAACCACCCACAAAACCCACCACTAGCAAACCAACCTCTTAGGCCCCGAACCCTAGGAGAGTATTCCCGTCCTAGCCACCAAGGCTATCAAAACACTATTGAGCTCACCCAAGGAGCCAATGTGTCCCCCTTGCGATCCGACACCATCCGGTTGGTGCAAAGCGGATGTGCATTCCATGGACTTCGTTCCGAAGATCCTAATCAACATCTTAAGGATTTCCTTAAAATCGTAGATTCTATAGACCTTGATGTTACAACTAGAGAGTCGACCCGATTACGCCTATTCCAATTCTCTCTACGTGATCAAGCTAGTCAATGGCTTGAACGTTTACCCGCGGGATCCATCACCTCATGGGATGATCTCACCACTCGTTTCCTTGCGCAATTTTTCCCATCGGGGAGAACTACCAAGCTTAGTAATGATATCTTGATGTTCCAACAACGTCAAGGTGAAACTCTATATGACGCATGGACTCGTTTCAAGGACTTACTCCAAAAAGTCCCTCATCATGGCATAGATCTTTGGCTCCAAGTCCAAATCTTCTATGACCATATCGATCTCTCCACAAGGCGAACCATTGACCAATCGGCCGGTGGTAAGCTACGTGATCTAAGTGCGGAAGAATCATGGGAACTCATAAAAGATCTTGCTCTCTATGACAACGAAAGTTGGAATGATCCCCATGATTTGAACAAAACGGTCAAGGCAATATCTTTGCCTTCAAACAATTCTAGCACTCCCGACCATAGGATCATGGAACTTGAGGACCAAGTCAAGTTTCTCTTGAAATCTTACGAAGCTCCTAAGCCTTCAAGCCAAGTGAACAAAATCACTTCTTCATGCGAATTATGTAGTGGTCCTCATGACACTCGTGATTGCGTGGAACTCCCCGGAACAGCTTTTGCGGAATACGCATCCTTGCGTACTGACGAAGCGGGAGAAAAGTGGATCACTTTCAAACCCGAGCCAAACCCTTACGGTGATTCCTACAACCCTTCTTGGAAAAATCACCTGAACCTTAGGTGGAAACAAAGCCAAAACAATTCTTCCAATCCGCCTAATCGTTACCAACCAAACGGTCCACCCTCCAACCATACTTTCAACAACAATCCTTCTAATAACTTTGGTAGTACCAATAATCTTGAAGGGTTGATGTCCAAGTTTATGGCATCTCAAGAATCTCGCATAGCTAAGTTTGAAACCGAATTCAATCAACAATAAACAGAGATGACCAATAAGATTGACAACTTCTTGAAAGCCCTCAACAACCAAGCGCTAACTACACCTAGAAAGGATACTAGGGACGCCAATAGCAGAATCCAAAATAAGGACACCTCGTCATCCAAACACGTCCACTTTGTCAATGTTGTCACTATTAAGCCAAAAGATGAAGATATAGAAGAAAGTGACAAGGATGAAGTTGGAGTAGAAACCGATACTAGGGATGAAATTAAGGAAGTTGATGTTAATAAGGGAGAAAAGTTAGAGGAAGTAGAAAACGTAGAAGAGTACTTTGATAAGTTGCCCACCAAG
The DNA here is from genome assembly GCA_030686995.1 of Artemisia argyi. Taxonomy (NCBI): domain Eukaryota; kingdom Viridiplantae; phylum Streptophyta; class Magnoliopsida; order Asterales; family Asteraceae; genus Artemisia; species Artemisia argyi. Next base: position 22,913,683 of record CM060695.1, on the reverse strand, counting down.
GAAGAACGGGAATATCACAAGGATTTATTCAATGATCCCGAGACACCATATATCCTTGGTTCACCCCTTATTAAAGTAGGTGACCCCTCTAACATCAACATACCATGCAACATTAGGCATATGCATGTATGGAAAGCTTATATCGATCCTAGGTCTCCGATAAATATCATGACTAGGATTTATTATAATTGGGTAATGAAGAAGCAACTTGGTTATAGGATGATGCGCTGTAAGAATTTGATAAGTAATTTTGTTGGAAGAGTGAAAGGATTGCATGTAATTGTAGGAAACTTCACTTATGTGACCGACTTTGATATAGTGGAGGATACTCGTCCGGTGATAGATGATTGCCTAAGTCAAGTGGTGTTCGGAAAACCGTTTGTTGAGGCCTCTAAGATGAGTTATGATCCGACTTTAGGGATAGTTAGATTCAAGGAAGAGAATGATGAGATTGCTTACCAAATGCCCTATAAGATTGAACAATACCGCCTCTTATCAAACATAGAAAAGGAACACAAACAAGCGATTTACTATAGGAATAATGAGGATAGACGTAGAGGAGTAGAATATGTTATGAATAAAATACTTGGTTTCTACAAGGAATGCTTGCAATTAGGTCCGGAATACAAAACAAATATTGGAGATGACCTAGAGAATGAGACCAACAATGAGGTCACGTAATTGCCCATGACCTTGAGTCTAGCTACAAGACTCGTAAAAAAAGAAAAGCGCTTCTTGGGAGGAAACCCATGTTTTGTGTGATTTTTATTTGCTTTATTGTTATTTGCTTCCGTATGCATGCTTTATTTTTATTGTTGGTAGATCATGTTTCAAAATAAAATTGTGAAAATGCTTTATTTTGTCGTTTGACTTCGTCTTAACTTCATACAAAGGTATTTCGCAAAAGATAAGTGTAAGGGGAAACCCCAAATTTGTTTTTGTTGGGAATTATATTTATTGATTTGATGATACAAAACAAGAAGAATGAAACATGAAGGGCTTGAAGTGACAAGAAGGGAAACTACAAAAAGATGGAGGATTTGGAAGATTCTAAGAAGAATATTTAGTTTCCTAATTGTATTATGATTCCTCTTGTAAACCCTAATCCTCTAGTATATAAAGAGGACATGGGTCATTAGTTTTAAAGTACGTACAAGATGTAAACACCAAAGAGGTGTGTGTGTGGGAACCTAGGCGTAGGGATATGGGAAAACGCCTAGGGTTAGTGTTAGTGTTAGTTTAGTATAGCCTTAAGGTCGTTCTACCTTGATCAAGTAGGATTGGGGTTGTAAATTATAAATATTATGTTAGATGATGACGAAGAACCTTGTTGATAATAATAATAATCTTTATGTTATTCTGCTGTGCTTATTATTATCATTGTGCTTATAGTTTATCCTAGATCAATGTCTAAACAACATGGAGTCCAAAACGGTCTTTAGAACTTAGAAGATGGCGTGTGCATGAGTTCTATCAAGTGGTATCAGAGCAGGGGGCTCTCGATCTAGGGATCTACAAGGTTTTTCGAAGAAAAGGTAAAAAATTCGAAGCTGGAAAAATTTTCGTATTTTTCTGCAGGGCTGTTTTCAAACGACGATATCTCCTTCGTTAACCGTTGGATTGGGCTGAAATTTTTACTGGATGTTCTCAACATATCAAGGAAGAGTTCCACAGGAGGGATCGTCGATCTGAGCTCTCAGTAAAAAGATATAAATTGTCGAAGTTTGCTGCTGCAACAGGTGAAAGTTTCAAATTTTTAGGGTTTTCATGATTCAACTTCTTGAATTTGGTTCTTTTCTTGATAAATCATTGTGGAAGTTGGTTATTTGCTGCTTGGTGTCGATTATACGTGTTCAAAAGTTGGTTTGGACTTGATTTAATTGCTTTGTTCATGGAGATTACTGGTTCAAGTACCTGATGGTGTTTAGGGTTTTTCAAAACTCTAGATTGATATCTCTTGGTTCAAATTCTTTGGCTATTGTTACTGATCAGTGTGTTCAAGCTACAAGTGGGTATATCTTTGAAGTTATTTCAAAGTACTGCTCCAAGGTACTGTTCTTCTCAAAGTTCTTCTCCATTGATTCAAAGTACTGCTGCTCGACTGAAGTACTTGATGAGTGCTCAAACATTCATCATTTTTGGTCTAATCTGAGCTGCAAAACATACAAAAACACTCAGTAATGCATCAAAATACTGAAAATATTTCAAAATTGTGTTTTATATGTTTTAGATGCAAAATGAGTAAAAACAGATGAAAAACGTATAAAGTTTGCAAAATTGGCAGTTTCAGTCCCCCAACTTTCATAAAATTACGAAACTAGTCCCTGGTCATTCAAAATATGGAAAATTATCACCAAAGGTCCTTTTGAAATCATAAGTTGTCATATTTAGTCCTTTGGTGAAAAATTAGAAAAGTTTTGGAAATTTACAGTTTGGTCCCTGGAGTTTCAAACTTTGGCAGATTTGGTCCCTGGTGGGATATTTTTGAAAGAAAAATCATTTTGGGTCTTTGGGAATTCACATGTGTCACTTTTAATCCCTGGATGAAAATTTTGAGAAAATTACAAGTTTAGTCCCCCGGAGTTTGGAAATTTGCAAAATTAGTCCCCGGGTATTTTATTTTGGAAAATATTAACTTTCATCCTTGTAATATTCAAATGTTGTCAAAATGAGTTGTTAGGTCACCATTTTGTAAACACAAGTATAATAACAATAGAAATGAGATGAGAAATGAGATTTGGGTGATTATATGAATAAGAGAAATATAAGTGCAAGAGTTTTCTTAAGAAATCAAATAACCAACCAAGTTTACAAATGACCTAAGGCTTCTATATATAGGGAAGGAGCTAGGGCAACACTCCCTCTCCTTCCTTTCATCATTTCGTGGGCTTTGAGGCCCATGGGTTTAATACCTTAAGCCTAGTAAACTTAATACATTTAGTAAATGAAAGTAAATAATAGTTAAGCAACCTAACATTATTACACATGACCGAGACTTGATAAAATAGTGAAAACTATGATCCCAACAATCTCCCCCTAAGGGTCGGTCATCATGGTTGCTTGACGTCTTCATCTTTGTCGTTGACTTGTGACATGTTAAACTCTAGACGTCTTCAAAAATGGTTTGAATGATAGTGAATGTACTTTGCTCTTTGTCTTTGTTCTTTGGTGATGATGTAGTGATTGTATTACGAAGTAGTCTGCCATTCGTCACTCCTGCGTCTGTGGTGGTTGTCCGCCATTCCAACATACTCATACATCTTTGGACTTAGACTTTCACGTACAAGAAGTTCCTTTTCATACATTGAGATCTTTGTCTTTATACTTTGTGGATTCTTCTTAATGGTGTAGAATCTTTCTTTGAACTTTGTGTTGCTAAGATCTTTGGGGGAGCTTTCTTTGACTTCAAGATGTATGTATGAGCATGCTGGAATCTAGCATCATGGAAGTGAGGTACCTGCGAGTAAACAGTTAGCAATAAATAACCGGTACTTACAGATAAGGAATTAGAGCTCATCAACAGCATATTGTGAAGACTCCTTCTAATCCTTATCCAGGCCGTTCCCATATCAGATACTCCCGAAGGAGCTTACGAGACCTACTAAGTAGCTCAATGACTGGGTGAGTCGCTGGGGATCACTCCATGACTGTAGACCGTAATGGAACCACCGCAAACACTAAGCGTAACCCTTGTGAGGTTACCGAAGTGACCTGCTGTCAGGGCTGTTTGATGTTGACCCTGGCAGGATTTCCGTTCATTCAATGAGAAATACTTACGTAATCCTCTCATAAACGTTATCGGCAGATTGCTAAGATCTGAGAAGGACTCGATAGTTTACAACTGATGCCCATTGATGTAGAACACCAGTTGTAGAAATACTAAGTTTTCCTAAGAGATCTTTGATGCATCTTCAAGGCTCTAGACTCTATAAGTGCACACCTAGGTTTCCTATGCGGAGACTAGGGAGGGGTCTCCTGCTTCAATATCAACCGTCTTTAAGAGATAGGTCGATAGGTTACGCTGGTTCCCCGTGAGAATGAAACAAGTTCTTTTAAGAGAACTTGAGTGGTTAAGAAGGTTTAGTGCATTGCGTCACTGGGTCCATGACGACTTTGTCTTCAATACCGGTGTTGTCTTTTGCAACAACCAGTAGCATACGTATTGAACCCGGTGTCTGCCCTAAGGTTGAACGTATTGGAGGGCTATTTCTTTTCACCCTTTTCTTTACTTTTCCTTTTAATTCTTCAACTCCTTCTTTCCCTTTCATTCTTTTCTCCTTTTTTTTCGTATCATACCTAAGGACTTCTAATTCTAACTATGGGAGATGTCCTTGGGTAGATCCCTCCGGCTCTGGCGGATCATAGGACGGATATTCCTATCTTAATCACCTTATAACTCCGACAGTAGCCAAGAAACCTTAGATTGAAAATCTCTCAAAGTGTTTGTGTTAATCAAATATTTTGTTTAACACTTTGAGAGTTTCGTGTATACTTTTGAAGGGCTCCCCCTGCCCATGTGCTCATAATTGTTTTAATAAATTTGCACATGCGGGAGGAGCAATCATTTGAATTGATCCACTTTCCGTGAACAAGACCGATTCGAGACACGCTTACATCACTAGTTAAACTAGCTTGAAGTTATTACCCGGCCTGATCAAGTTCACAGAATGTTTCTCAAGACGGTACATTTCTACTAAGACATATCCTTTTCGAGACACGCTTACGTGGTTAGTTAAAGAGATGCATTGTCAGCTTTTAGGTGACAACTAGCTCTAGTAACTAACTTGATGTTATTACCCGTCGAGGATAAGTCCTTTCGATATTACTAACTTTTATTGTCTCTTCAATTCCTGGGTCAATACTGAGTCTAGCTCGCACATGATACAACTTTTAAGCTTTGACTTCGTATATTTTAATCACTTTTTCATTTTCTCCCCCTCAAAAATAGCATATAAAATGATGTTTTTGACAAACTTTTAGATTAAAATATGCCTCTTGAGTCTTACGGGGAGATTCACCAAGAACTTTTGTTTTTAGAGCAAAGTATTTTATTTTGACAAGTGCTCCCCCTTAACAAGTGATTAGGTCTTATTGAGGTGAAATACTTGTCCTTTTGAGCAGAATTATGAAAATCATAAATGTTTGATTAATTCTACTCAAAAGTAAGAAGCCTTCGCTCCTTATATTTAGGATTGAGGCACTGATGCGTACCTCAGGGTCCTTTCTTTACAAGTTCGGGTTGTGCACTCTAATGCGTGCACAAGCCATTGTGAAATTCAATCAAATGAAACAATTGATTATTGAAAAGAATAACCGAATGTACCAAGTTAATCTTCGTCAGGAAGTGGAGCATCAAAGTCAGTGAACTTGGGTTCTAGTCTTTCGAAGAGTCTGACAGGAAACGATGGTCTGGCACCGATATAGCTTTCCAGTCGTCTGATCTGTTTTCGTCGAAATAACTTTTCTTCAATCTTTAAGACAAAGTTACGAACTTGTCTTCTTGTGCTGGATTTCCATCTAGGTTGTTCCCCCTTAGCTATCTTTCGGCGATCATCATTCAACCTTTTGACAAGCCCATTACGAACAGATTTGAGTGTAACATCACAGAATTTGTGTACCTCATCGAACCTCATGAAACTTTGTAGCCTTTTGCTGTTGATGTAGGTGAAACCAAAAGGATCTTGGTTGAGAGTAAACTGTGACATTTGATAGATTCCATCAAACGTGAATTGCGGCTTTGTCAAGTTGATCTTCTGTTGGTAACTTTCCACTCCAAGCTGAAGATCTTCCACTCTTTCTTGAACTATCAATCGTCGGATGTAAAGAAGTAGTGATGCCATGAAGTTGTACTGTACATCTCTATCGAATCCACGCATTCTTCCTTGAACCTTTTCGAGATACATGTCTTCGATGTCATTGATATTAAGGTATGGAAAGTCTGCTTCGGAGAACTTGTACTTCTTTTCATCTTGTCGTTTAACAACAATTTCACGCATGAATATGTAGTTAAACCTTTGCGACTCTTGAATCTCCAAGATAGCGATGATCTTAGATTTTTGCTTCACATTTTCCAATGATTTCTCTTCTAATCTGCTGGTATAACCGAGACGACGACGTTCTGGCCAGTGTTGAATTCCGTGTAGAGCATCTCTGTCGTAAGCTACGATGGAGTTGCTGAAAATACGAGTGGTTTCTTCAATGGCAGGAATTTCGTATCTTGCGGCAGGTACTGAGATTGTGAGTGAGGAAGCATATTTCTTCTTGGATGTCTCCTGAGTGAGCTGGATGTTACGAAGATCTTTGTTGAAGAAGAAGCTGTAAGGTATCTTAGGTTTGTCTGGAAATCCTTTCAAAGGTAATGGTTTGGTCCCGTCAGTGAAGTAAGGTTTTTCATGATTCTTGGAACTGAGATCGATATTCACTTCTGGATTTAGCAAGTCAAAGTCGGCAGACATTGCACTAGCTATATTCTGCATATGATATTTGTATTCCACTTTGTTTCCAGATCTTTTCTTGAGGAATTCTTGTGCATCCATATTGATTCTTCTGAGCTCCGTCTTTGTAAGTTTATTGATCTGAAGATCCTTCATTATGACTTGGGTGAACTGTAGAGTGTTACCAGGAAGGGGTTCTTCTTCTTCGAGAGGAGGTTGAGCTTGAACCATTTCTGTCAACCAGTCATTCTGAGGAGTATCATCATTGTCGAGCCATGAATGACGTCTTTTCTTCTTTGATTTCTTTGATTTAGATGTTGCATCTTTGTCTTTAGCTTTGGTTGGTGACGATGGTCCAGCATGAGAATCTGAGATAGGTGGAGCACGGTAATTGGTGTTAGGTTGACCCTGGTAGTCATCTGTAGGTTCCATGAAAGTTTCTTCTTCTTCAGTTTGACCTTGACCAGTAGCTGAGGGGTGTTGTTGATTTCCAGGAGGAGTGGAGTCCTTTTGTGGTTGTAGAGAAGATGAGGAACCGGTTCCAGACTTAGATTTCTTGCCTTTAGAGTTTGGGTCAGGATCGTCATCTTTTCTTGTCCTTTTAAGGGTTCCAGCTGCATCTTTGCATGACTCTTTGGATATGTAAGCCACCATAGCATCATAAAGTGCTATTTCTTCAGCGGTCTGTGTAGGTTTGGAGGCAACATTGTCGAAGAGTTTGGCAAGCATTTCATTGAAGGATAATTCAGGGATGGTTGGAGCAACAGTAGAAGCTTTTGCAGTGTGAAGTGTGAATGGTGTAGTTGACAACATTTTTCTCGTGACACTTCTGATTCTGTGATCCAAGTTGTCCTTGATTGGTTCAAGAAGGTTTGCTACTTCAGGAGTGATCATATCAACTAGATTTTCAGAGAGAAAATCATGTGTGGCAGTCCTGATAAATCCTGTGTAATCAGAGTTCAAGAACTTATCGATCAGCTGCTTTGACTCCTGGAAGTCTTCAACTTGTTTGGTGAGACTGGTAACCATGTTGGTAAGTTTGTTGACTTGCTCCTGAAGATCAACTGGTTGTTTCGGTTCATTGATTGAATGCTGTTTTGATGCGGTTTCTGAAGGTGTGGGAGATGAATGCTCAGGTGATGATTCGGACGATGACTCGTTGTGAGAGTTTGAAGAAGAAGCGGGAGGAGTCGGATCCTTTGGTGGAGAGTCTTGAGGAGGTGGAGGTTTTGCTGAGGAAGTCTGCTGAGAAGACGACTTAAGAAATATGTTGGTGTCGAACGCGTTCTTCTCTTCATTTTCTTTTCTACGAAGTTCCTCTGCTTCCTCTGCTTCTCGTGCAAGAAACTCTGGAGTAATGAGGTATTCATGTTCCTGATCCGTAGCTATGTTCTCTTGTCCGCCAACATTCTCCTCTACATTAGCAGTCTCTGTCATATTGACATCTCCTGTTTTGTCTGTATCTTTAACAGTGTCATCAGGCTGTGGAGCTGATTCTAATGTTGTGGAAACAACGGGAGGAATCATGCTGCTTGTAGCTCCTTCATGTTCCGACTGATCGATAGGTGGTGGAGTTAAAGTTTGAGACATGAGTCGGCTTTCGAGAGTTGCTTTCCTTTGTTCTTTCCGAAGTCACTTTTCTTCAGCTCGAGTGTCGACAACTATACTTTTCAGTTTTCGTTTATCGACCAAAGGTTCAACGATTGGTTCGTCTTCATCATCATTATTAGGCTCATGAATAGTGATCCCTTTTCTTTTCCTTGTCTCTTCTTCATAAGTTTCAAGACTTTGTTGTATGGCGATCTCTGTTGCAGGAAATCCTTCATCAGGTGCTCTTACTCGCAGTTCATAATCTGGTTCTTCTTCTTCAGATTCCGTGTCGAACTCGGATTCGGTGTCAGAAGGTGGAGGTGTAGGTTCATCACGAAGACTGTACTTTGGAGTTACCTTTTGCTTTGGCTTGGTTGCAGGTTTGGGTTTTGATGTAGGTTTAGGTTTGGTGGAAGTCTTTGGTTTAGTAGATGGTGTTGTCTTGGGAGCAGCCTTAGACTTAATCTGAAGTGAGCCAGTGGTGCTTGTAGTACTCCCAGACTTCACACCTCCTTTGCTACGAGTCTGAATAGTAGCTTCTTCCTGTACCCCTTTGTAAGCATTATCTTACAACTTATAGTTCAGACTTTTCTTGATTTTGTCATCAAGAATGTATTCGGGAAGCCTCATTCCTTTGATCTTGGTTGAGGAAGTGGTCGTCTTGATGAATGAGGTGGTCAAATCGTCCTCGAAGAGGTGCTTCGGCTCATTAGGATCAGTCATCCTTTTGATGAATTCTGGTGTGTCTTTGCAGAAATATTCTATGAGAAGCTTGGTGAATCTTGTGAATGGTATCATAGTCTTCACACGATCGGTTTGAATACTGTAGACTATATCATTCATGATTGGTACTGCAAAGTCAATAGGTGTCAAAGTCACCATACCCCAGAATGTTTGCAAGTGTTCAAGCCTAGGATGTTCATGACCACTCTTTCTTCCTGATATCGATCTTACAACCAACAGACAGAATGTTCTCCAAGGCTGAGGGATATTCTTGTCATTGAATCGGGAATGTTTGACTAGAGGTATGTTGTCATCAACATCATATCCTAATTCAACAAAGAAGTCAAGAAGGTCCAGTTCAGGCAGTATTGGAGCGAATTCGTTGTCAGCTTGAGGCAGGTGAAGGACTGTACGAAGAACGTCGTGATTAACATTGTAGACTTGGCGATCTAGCGTAACAGTAAAAGACTCATCATCCAAATTAGCCTTAGCCGTAAGCCAGAACTGATGAAGGTAGAACAGAGGAACTGAAGTAGAACAGATGAGCAGATGTTTGCATGGATGTGCCAGTAGAATATCTTTGACAATCATGCACGAGTTCTCTGTAATTCTCAATTTGTCGAAATCAACTCATGGATTGTTGTTGCCAATCGTGACATTGTAGTTTTCGGGAGTGATGTCATCCATGGTGAGTAATGGAAGAGCTTGTTCAGGGACATTCTCGTTGTGTTCAGCCATGTTAATCTGAAAAATATCATCATAAACCAAACATCCAGATTCATTACTTGTTAGTACGATTACGAGTTTGATTACAGATAATCATTTTGGACAATTAAGCACGAATGATACATTTTGTTATGTGTGATGTGACGTATGATGCATACTTGAAGAACATTGATCATTTTATCTCACTAAATCAATTAAAATTAGAGCACATACACTTAAGCACAAAAATGATCCAAGTAGCATATTTACACATCATGTTACAACAAATGATGATTACAACACAATCACAACATAATTACATGTATGCGAAATTACAACAAGCCATCATCATATTTTATTTTTGCAAAATTTACTTGATTTTGAAAACTTAATCTAACATGATTTCGAGAAAATCAGTCATAAGAAATAATGTTTTCGCAAACATGATTTCGAAAATATTCCAAGTGTGAAATTTCGAAAAACTTTAGAAATTGTTTTCGCAAACTTGTAATGAGACTGATTTCGAAAAAAAATTACAAAGTGTGTTCTCGATAAAGTTTTTATCGAGAACATGCTTATGTGTAAAATTTTCGAAATCATTCATCATTTAGGATTGCGAAAGTTTTTCTAGTTTTTCGAAAACTATTCTCGATAAAATTATTTTTGCAATCATACTTAAGCGAGTGTTTATCGAAATATTACTCAAGGAAGGTAATGTCGAAAAAATAAAATTTTCGAAAAAACTACAAAGTCTTTGAAAAATATTTCGCAAACACTGGTTTGTATGTGATTTCGAAAATAAATCCACCAAGAATGGTGATTGCGAAAAAACGTGTTCTCGATAAAAAAATTCTTATACAAGAATTTTTCGAAATGAAGTCTATCGTACGTTTCTTTTTGCGATAATATGATCCAATGATTCAGGCCTGTCATAAAGATTGATAAACACCAATTAGACATAACCAATATGCACGTAAACTAAGATCTCGATAATTATCAAGAACAAGTTTTCGAAAATATTTCAATTTTGAGTCTAATAAGTATCGATGGTTCTAGTATATCACAAACAAGTGTAAAAAGCACATTATGACAGCATACAACACATATAGACTCAGATAGATAGAAACTCATTATGAACGAACCACACAAGTTATCGAGAAATAAGCATTAATAGATAAATATCAACAAGATAAGCACAACATAGATACTTATGATCATGGCAACATATCCCACCAATAACCTAACACAAACAACCACAGATTCAAAAGAACCCAAATCGAACTAAACCCTAGTTTTCGAAAAATAACACAAACATGGAATGGACAACGATTAGATGATATAGGAATGTTAGAAACATGTTATAGAACAAAAACCCTATCAAAAATCAGCCACCCAAACATGTATTGTATCATTTCGAAATTTACGAAACCCTAGTTTTTTAAATCGATAAATCTTGAAATCTAACCATTAGTTTTGCAATTAAATGAAAACCTTTGTTTGTAATCGAGTAAAGATCACGTAGAAACTTACAAATTGAAGATTACTAGCGTGGATTGCTCGTTTGAATGTGGTCCGTAGATTTCGAAATGGGGTTTAGGGTTTAAGAAATTGTGATATTTTTGAAAAACCGGATTGTTTGTTTGAGTTATTATTGTAACTTTGAGTTTATGACACTTTTGGTCCCTAAACTTTTGGTTTACATTATTAAGTCCTAAAGTTAAATGGCAAACAAGTGCAACGTCAAGATATACTCCTAACCGCTTTTGTAAGTGAAACCTTAAACGAGATGAGACAAGGGAATGAACATAAGACTTCCACAATATCCGAAGTACCGCATCTTATAGAAAATATGCAAGAATATCAATTGAAGAAAAAATGTGAAGCATTTAGAGCTTATCTCCCCCTCAACATTTTGTAAAAATATAGAAAAAACAATGACAAGATGTTGAATAGAGGTGATATACTTGCATTTTTTTTTAGTGAATAAAAAATGAAAAATCTTTTTGTGTTTTGATTGGTTTATATTTAAGAAAATATTTACAAAGATAGTTTTGATGTTTGACGATCAGTTTTGTTTTAAAAACTTTTCCAGATCCTCTGGAGTCAAACATCGCATACCAATTTGGTGAACTAGACTAGCAAACCTTGATGGTGCTAAGGATTTCGTGAGTAAGTCCGCCAATTGGTACTCAGTCCCAACAAAATAAAGTTCAACAGTGCCCTTTTCCACATGCTCTTTGATGAAGTGATATCGGAGATCGATGTGTTTGGATTTGCAATGATGTACTGTGTTGCAGGAGATAGCAATTGCACTTTTGGAATCACAGTAGATAGGAATCTTGTTGAATAGGTAGCCATAATCCTTAAGTTGTGATCTCATCCAGATGACTTGAGCACAACAAGCGGACATGGCTACATATTCAGATTCTGTTGACGACAGTGATGTGCAGTCCTGCTTCTTTGATTGCCATGACACAAGTTTGTCTCCGAGAAATTGTAATCCACCAGATGTACTTTTGCGTGTGTCTAAACATCCTGCATGGTCAGCATCTGAAAAAGCAATTAGTTCAAAACCAGAATCCTTCGGATACCAAATTCCCAAGTTAATGGTTCCCTTTATGTATCGAAGGATTCTTTTGACCTCACTGAGGTGTTTTTCAGTTGGTTTGGACTGATAGCGAGAGCACATGTAGACAGCAAATACTATATCAGGTCTACTAGCTGTGAGATACATGAGGGACCCAATCATACTTCGGTATTTGGTAGGCTCAACAGGAGTCCCAGGTAAATCAGCATCTAGTTTTGTGGTATTGCCCATTGGTGTATTATAAATATCACAAGACATCATTCCATGTTTCTTTAAAATTTCAAGAGCATATTTGGACTGATTTATAAAAATTCCACGGGGTGATTGATGAACTTGTAGTCCTAGAAAGAACAAAAGTTCACCCATCATGGACATTTCAAAATTATCTTTCATTAATTTTGCGAAATCATTAGAGTAACTTTGTTTGGTTGAGGCAAAAATAATGTCGTCGACATATATTTGAACAACAAGTAAGTCCTCCCCGTAGATTTTTGTAAATAGTGTTGGATCCACTGATCCTTTAGAAAATTTATTGGCCAGCAAGAAAGTGGATAGTTTGTCATACCACGCCCGTGGGGCTTGTTTAAGTCCGTAGAGTGCCTTTTTGAGTCGGTAAACGTGATTAGGATGCTCAGGATCAACGAAGCCGTCTGGTTGGCTCACATACACTTCTTCACGGAGTTCTCCATTAAGAAAGGCGGTTTTCACATCCATTTGGTAAACAACCATGTTCCTGTGTGCAGCATAGGCCAAAAAGATCCGAACAGCTTCATGTCTAGCCACTGGAGCAAAGGATTCAGCAAAATCAAGTCCTTCTAGTTGAGAGTATCCTTTCGCTACCAGGCGTGATTTGTTACGTATGACTGTTCCTTCTGCATCAAGCTTATTCTTCCAGATCCATTTTAACCCAATGACAAAGACTCAGTCAGGTCTTTCAACTAATTCCCAGAATTCTAATATTATGAATTGCTGAAATTCCTCTTGCATAGATTCAATCCAGTTGTCATAAGTCATTGCTTCTTTAATGTTCTTAGGTTCTTTGTGACAAACTGTGAGTGCATAGATACAAGTTTCTCCATCAGTGTGAAGTCGTTGTCTTGTCATTACAGGTGCGTCTAGATGGCCAATAATATGAACTAGTGGATGGTCTCGAGTCCATTTGTGTGTTGAAGGGTGTAGTTGATAAGTATCTCGCATGTTAGCAGGATCCAGATTGCGTGTCGACGACTGTGCTATATCAGGAACTGTAGGAGCCGGTGCAAACGGATTAAAGAACGCATCAGGATCATGCTCTGTGGGTTGTGGAACTGATTGTGGTGTTGGATCATTAGCTGGATGGCGGGAGTTAGAACCAGTTTGTTCTGCTGTAGATGGTGATACAATTGGAGGACCGTCTCTCTCAACACTTGTAGTTGTTTGTTGAGGTGAGTCTGGTACTGGAATGTTATCAGGTTGAGCAGCGGAATTTGGTGAGACCTCAGTAGGACGGTATTCAATTGTGTCATCAAATAGTGGAGCAAACAAGGTTTCTAATTCTTTGCGGTTGAGTGGCAATGGTTCAGCCGAAGATTTCGGAGAGTTAAGATGGTTGAATTCGGGTCCTAAGCTGTGTTGCTCAGAAGCCATTTGTGTGAGTTCATCAAAATTAGCGTGAATGGTTTCTTGAATTTCTCTTGTACGACGATTCCATATCCGAAAACCTTTGGAATTTTCACAGTATCCAACGAACACTCCGATGTTAGCCTTTGCTTTAAGTTTACCTAAATCATCACGATCATTTTTCGGATAACAAAGTGCTCCAAATACATGAAAGTAATCGATATTCGGTTTTCTTTTGTGAACAATTTGATAAGGTGTTTTGCAATGGCGTTTTGTGATCATGCAACGGTTTTGGGTATAACATGCAGTTGAAACAGCTTCCACCCACAAGTAATCTGGTAATTGAGCATTAATCAACATAGTTCTAGCAGCTTCCACTAACGTCCTGTTGCGTCTTTCAACAACTCCATTCTGTTCTGGGCTTCTAGGAATAGATGTTTGATGTTCAATTCCCACTTTCTCGAAGTATGACCGAAGTGTCTGATTCTTAAATTCAGTTCCATTGTCAGTTCTGATGATTCGTACCGTATTGCGTAGCTGAACTTGAATTTTAGTGAGAAAGGTGATGATCATTGAAGGAGCCTGATCTTTACTTCGTAGAAAATAAACCCAAGTCCATCTTGAATAATCATCCACAATTACAAGAATGTAGCGTTTACCGTTTATACTTTGAACACGCATCGGTCCACACAAATCCATGTGTAGCAATTGTAAAACATGATTCGTACTGTGCTCAGGTTTTGAAGGAAAATGAGCCCGAGTACTTTTTCCTTGTTCACAGGCAGAACATAAGTGATCTTTGGTAAAACGGAATCTTGGAAATCCATCAACAAGTTTGTAACGAGCAAGGTCAGTCATTGTTTTGAAATTCAAGTGCGAAAGACGTTTGTGCCATAACCAAGATTTAGTTGATTCTGCTTTGGAGAGAAGACATATCGGAGATGTTGCAATCATATCTGACATTGATATTGTATAAAGATTGGAGCCACGTGAGCCAGACATTAGATCGTTTCCTTGTAAGTCACGAACAAAGCAAGTTTTCTCACGAAATGCAACTTCTAGATCCCCATCGCAGAATTGACCAACAGAGAAAAGGTTGTGTCCAAGGCCTTCCACATAATAAACACGACTGATTTCAATGTTCCCGCTGATATAGTCACCATATCCCATGATTAGAGCGTAATGATCATTCCCGAATCTGACAGTACCAATAAACTTTGAGACAAAGTTGTGTAACAGTTTGAGATTGCCTGTCATATGTCGGGTGCATCCGCTATCAACAATCCAGAGAACAATCTGTACCACCTGCATCACAAGAAGAAGACACGGATGGAACAGAAGTAAGGGTGGAACCCAAAGAAAGTGCGGGTTCCTGTTGGTTAGAAACACATGTATTCAACAATTTAGGAATCCATTTAAAGTCTGGTTTGTGTTGTAACCAACGTTGCCAATTCCAACTAGTTCTTGCTTTCTTAATGTTAAATGCACTAGTAGTTGGCTCAGTCCTAGGTTTGTTCTCGGCACCTATGGGGGTAACTTCAACTTCATTAGAAACCGTAGAAGACGGCTTTCCTAAATTAGACTTAGAGGCAGTAGTGGGTCTAAAAGGAATGCGTGTCCTACGTTTCTTATGACGATTGAGAAGAGATTTAGCTAAACATTTTGTATGATCACCAGATGATATGCTTTTACGACAAAACACACAAGATGCATTAATATTCAAAACATTCAAAGGTTCATCATTCGTTACATTTAGATTTTGATTACAATTTGCCAAATTAGAATCTAAATCTGATGCAACATGAGTTTTATTCAAATTCCTAAGTTGATCTTCTACTTCTTGAGCTTCTAGTTGTCCTCTCTTACGTTGCAAGATCCTATTCTTCTTTTTACTTTTTCGCTTGGGTCTGCTAATGCTATTAGTGGAGACTAGTCCTGTAGAAGTGGAGTTATCAACATTAGTGTTTTGAATGACATTTCCTTTAGCAGTTTTGTCTAATTGATACATTCCTGGTGCTATCACCGTGGTGTCAACCATCTTTCCTTTTTGAATTAGCTTAATTTTCTCTTTCAAATCAATGATGATGTGATTTTTATCCTGAATTTCAGACTCAAGTTTCCCATTGCAGTAACTGAGATCATTGCGGTTTTCTTGCCAGTCGGCATTTATAATTTTTAAATCCGCAATTTCTTTCTCGTATTTGAGACACAGACTTTTTAAAGACTCGTTGTTTTTGCAAAGCTGACAAGAGTTTGAAACATTTTGACTTTGAAGCTTCAATTCCATTTCAAGGCTTTGAGCTTGACACCATTCAAGCCGTTGTTTGAGTTGACAAATTTCTTTTGAAAATTGTTTTGTCACATCATCATTTTTAATTCTCAGCTTATCATTTTCCAGTTTGAGTGTCTCAATTTCCCCATTCAACAAGTTATTATCAACACAAAGATCATCCATAAGCATAGAAGTACCAGAATTATAGAGATCATTCATGATAACAGACCAAATATCAGCATTGAGAACTTGTTCCAAGAGTCGATCAACATCATTTTTTAAAGCTCTATTTCTTTGCTTTTGAACCAAAATCTCATTTTCAGTTGAGTTGAAAATGTTTATCATATTTTTGACCTCGTTTTGAAGTTCCTGATCCCAACGTGTAGCACAGAAACGGAGGTGTTTGACAATTGGCAGCATTTGTTTTTGAAAAATATCTCTCTTTTCTCGCTCGTAAGCGGATTGAAAAGTTTCAACTTTTATTTCAGAATTGCATGCAATTGTTTCCTCCAAAATTTCGATGTCTTCCATAAAAGTTTTGTAATAGTTTAAGACACGACAACTTTTTGGTAAAGGTGTAAGTTCACCGGATGATGGTAAAGGACCATTTATTTGTGCTACAGTTTGGACAGGGGCCGCATTAGAGGATGAAACATATGACTCTTCGACAAACCATGATTTCTCAGGTAATTCTTTTTGAGTAACAAAAGATTTAGAAAGAGGTGGAGCTTTTGAATAGTCATATGGTGTCCAATATTGAACATAACTCATTTTTGATCGACTCTCGTCTTCAAGTTCTTCTTCTTCCTCAGTATCAAAAACAACAGCCCGCACAATCGTATTATCAAGCAAATAGTCCATACTGTAAATTTTTGGAATATCTTTGAATGCCGTGTGAAGAAACATTGAATTGTAATCGCCAAGTGCAAATCCTTTATCGGGTCTCGGTTTTAAAGTAAATTTCTGAATTGTTGTGACAGAGTTCCCGTGTTTGTAAACAATGTTACGAAATTCTTTGAGTTGTTTTTCAAGATCAGCAATATCACCGAGTAAGTCATCTATATACTTCCTTTTTCATATTTTATGTTCACAAAAATCCTTTTTACAACTTGACAATTCTGTTTCTGTTTTTGAAAGTATTGTTTGAAGACGTTCAACTTGCATTTTCAATTCACACTTTTCACTTTCGAGTTTCGAAATAAACTTTCCGTTTGACTCAATTAAATCTTGCATTTTGCGTTGAAGATCTTGTTCTTTGTTGTAAGAATCTTGAAATGCTTTTTCAAAACTTTTTGCATTTTTAATCTTGTCTTCCTGATTTGAAAGCTGAATTTTATAACACTCAATATCTCTTGCAAGTGACGCATTTTGTTCTTTTAAAACTTTATTTTTCTCGTTGCATTTTATGATTTGCAATTGTTGAGCATCCAGTTGTTTAGATAACAATATTAGGTCAGGGTCTGGATCAAATGATGGTTCATGTTGTTCTAAATGATCATGTTTATCATTCTCAATAGGATCATCAAATGAAACAACTGTGTCATCATCAAATATGACAACTGTGCTTATTTGTTCATCTGTTTGAGAAGATGAAGATGATTTAGATGGAACAACTTGCGCCATATCTGATTCATAAGCAGAAGGTGAGACTATATCATTAATAAAGCATGCATTGAGGTCATGTACCTGAGACTAGTCGTCAGTGTCATACACTGGACCTGAATCATTAAGCTTAAGTTCCTGCATGTTGGCCATAAGCATCACAGCTGCATTGGCTTCTAGATCTTCCATGTCATCATCATTGTACACATTTGCCATGAAGTTGTTATCTTGTTCAGGGAAATGTCCATCTTTTTCATCTTGAAGAGCCATGAGTAATGCCTGCTTGTGAAACTTACTACCCCGAGTTCTCGGTTTGGGACATGCTGTCGCTATATGACCTTGTTCATTACAGTTATAGCACCACACTGCATTCCCTGAGTTGGAGTTCCTAGTTGCAACTGGTTCAGACCTTTGCTGAGAAGACCCTGAGTTGTTCCTGAACCCCGCATTGTTACTAAACCTCTGACTATTCCCAAAGTTTCCAAAAGAACTTCCTGAACCAGATCGACCATAGCTACGATTCTGAATTTCCACTCTTCCATCATTGACAACAGCTTGATTCCTTGTGTTAGAAGATGAACGTTGACGGTTGTTTGTTTTGTTGGAGAATTTGCTAAAAGCACGAGAAATAAGAGCAAGTCCCTGATTCAACGTGTTAAATTCATCATCGTCATCGTCATTGGAATTTGAGTAATAAACTGCATCATTGTTGTTTAATGGAACAAGTTGAGTAGAAGCATTCTGTGGAGATGAATCATAAGGGACCATTTGGTTCGAGGTGGAAGATATGCATGATTTGACATTGGTGGTAGAGCATAGAGAGATTGAGCTACGAGAGCCAAAGAATTTGGTGTTGGTGTTGGTGTGTATCCTCCTCGTAGAGCTCGATCTTTTTCCACTTCAGGTTCATGGTGTTTCAGAAAATCATACAACAAACCATATGGAGCATCATGAAGATTTTTGGTTTGACGAACAAATGTCACATATTTATGCCAATCTGGACCAAGACTACCGACGAATTTGGAGTTCACTGCTATCCTCGGTACTGTGATTTTGTGACGTTCCAGATCATTGACCACATTTGTGAAACGATGATAGTAGGATTCAAGTGACTCTCCTGGTTCAATTGTGATGTCTGTGTATTCCATGTAGAGTTTGGATTCCATATCATCTTTGTTCAATTGAGTGCCTTCCATAAGGAGATGAACATGTTCCCACATAGCTTTGGCTGTTTTCTGAGCATCAACACTTCGATAAATTGGATTAGGTATTCCTTGAAGTATATAAGCCATTGCGTACTCATCAGCTTCACGATGTAATTTCTGTTCTTCTGTGAGTGCAGATTCTGGAAGAGGTCGATCACCAGGGGGACGTGGAGGATCAGCATTTGGATCACCAACGTCAAATCTTGTTGGCCACTCAAATGGTCCTTCAAGTATCACTTGTTTCAAGAATTTCCCATGAGGTTTCTTTAGTTCGAGAAATCGTAAGAATCGACTTGACCATTGAACATAGTTCCCAGGTGTTAGCATTGGAGGTGTTTCAAGTGATCCTGCCTCATGTCGGGATTGTTGAGTTGTAATAACTTCACACATTCTGTCAAACCAGTGAGGTTGTTTGGAGGAAAACTGAGCGTTTTGTTGTGGCATTAAATATGGTTGTTGTTTAGGAATGATTTGATGTTGTTGCATCATTAGGTAATGATGTAGTGGATTAAACGGTTGTTTTTGAACGTGTGATTGTGAAGATTGTTGATACGGTTGTTGCTGATGGTATTGTTGTTGCTGATACTGCTGATGTTGCTGTTGCTGAGGATGAGGGAAGTAGTAATTAGGTGGTTGAGACATCTTAGAACACTTGTGTAATAATGGATCTTGTAGAAGGTATAGAATTAGCCAAATCTTGAAAACTTTGCTCAACTTCGGATTGCGAAATTTTGCACAACAGTGATTGCGAAATTTGTCTTCAACTGTGATTGCGAAATTTGGAATTTGCGAAATTTGGGATTTCGAAAATGTTGGGATTGCGAAACAAGTCAGGTTCTCGAAACTTTAGTAATTTCGAAATTTAAGAAATTTTCGAAAACTTGAAATTTCGAAAACTGAAGATGTTTTCGAAAACTTGAAATTTGTGATTTCGAAAATTGTAATATTTTCGAGAACACAAACTTAAAAAAACAAATTTCGAAATTATACAATTTCGAAACTTATCCAAAAGTCGAAGTAACTTTCTTTCTTGTACAAGAAAGAAAATACTGAGTCCACAAAACGAAGTCGATATAGAGCACTTTTCAAGAGATCTCGAAACTGTGTATGAAGAGGATTTCGAAAAATTTGGCAAAAATTGTTTTCTAAGAAAGTTAACCAAAAACTCGTTTTTATTTCAAGATTCTTGTACTTTTAGTAATAAAATGATGAGATCTTTAAGAAAGTTGAAAACTTTATTAACTTTTTCAAAAATGAAAAAGATTTCGAAAAATAGTACAAATCACGAATTCGAATATTTTGATAAAAGTTTGGAACTTTTTTTGTTTGTTTTGATTTGTAGCACAAGTTTGTAAGCAAATATGTGATAAAAACCAAGAAACAAGCAAGAAAGTACAAAAATTTTAACAAAAATTCGATTTTAAAACAAGTTTAAGATCAAAAATCAATGAAAACAATAACTACACCTTCTTCTAGCGAATGATACCACTTGTTAGGTCACTATTTTGTAAACACAAGTATAATAACAATAGAAATGAGATGAGAAATGAGATTTGGGTGATTATATGAATAAGAGAAATATAAGTGCAATAGTTTTCTTAAGAAATCAAATAACCAACCAAGTTTACAAATGACCTAAGGCTTCTATATATAGGGAAGGAGCTAGGGCAACACTCCCTCTCCTTCCTTTCATCATTTCGTGGGCTTTGAGGCCCATGGGTTTCATACCTTAAGCCTAGTAAACTTAATACATTTAGTAAATGAAAGTAAATAATAGTTAAGCAACCTAACATTATTACACATGACCGAGACTTGATAAAATAGTGAAAACTATGATCCCAACATGAGTCCTTGTGAATACTTTGGGAAAATTACAATTACAGCCCACAAGTTTCATAAAATTACATTTGAGGTCCTTGTGTATTACTATAAAAAAACAAACGGACCTTTTTTCTTATTACAACCCAAAAAACAGCCCACTCACCCCTTTGTATTACCCAACCCAATCCCATGCCAAGCCTAACACAAAACAGCCCACACCATTTTTAATACTTTCCCCCGGTCAACACCAGTCAACCCCCACAACCCCGACCACTGTTCACCCTCACCTTCACCTCCATGATTTCTGCAACCCTGCTCCCCCCTCCTTCCACTTTTCCACCAACTCACCAACTATCAATAACTCTTCTCACCTACACCCATACATCCCCCCTCCTCATTAATGCACCCACCAACACCACAACTGCCAATCCCATATTTCCCGCCAAAAATGTTTTAAACGGCCAAGATCAAGTAAAAGCCATCCAACGGCTCAAAAGTGAATGGGAAAGAAAGAGATTGATGCCAGGATTCTATAAAGTCAAGAAAGAGGCCAGAGATGAAAAGTAGTAGTTAATTTAGTATAGTCTAGTGTCGTATTTAGATTAGTCTAATTTTTAGTTGTATTTTCTAGTCTAAATTAGTTGTGATCTTCATTCTCAGTATATGTAAACCTTATTTTCATAATCAATTTCTAATTTCAGTATCATTTCAGTCATTGCAATATTTTTACTCAAATTCTCTTAATCTTGGTTATGGTAATTGTAGTTGTTGTTTTGGATTTCTAAGCTATCAATTCTGTTCTATTAAGCTTTTTTAAGGTGATTCATAAGCTTTCATAAGCTCTGGAAGGTTTAAAAGAGATTTTAGTTCAAAAATGGTACCAGTCAACAAAAGTCAAACATGGGGCATATGATGGTTTAGCTGATTCAGAAATGGTTTTTGTGGGTTAAATAAGTTTTAGTTGGTTGTTACTAAGCTCATATAAGCTTTATGCCATTATTTGGAGGTTAGAATCACTTTTCTCCTTTCCATTTCCAATCTCAGTTTATATCCTATCTTGCATTTACTGTTTAGTCAAAATCTATTATAAGTGCTTATATCTGGTTGCTTATTGCTTATTTCAGTTAGGTTTAGCTTATTGATCATGTGTGTGTGATTGAATAGCCTAAATCCACCCTCTTGCTTTGAAAATTCTCTTAGACAGTCATCATAGGGAGTGTTTGGCTCAGCTCAGTTCTGGGGGTTAGGATAGTTTTTATTGCCAAAATTTGGTTTAAACAGTTTACATTAGACTTAATTAGCATAGTTAATGTATAATATCTAGTACCCTTTAGCATAAAAGTCAAAATCATGGTTTTAGATTCATAACTTGTCATCTGTGGGATTTTAAGTGGCATCATCTTTATATTCAGTTAGAGATTTGTTGTTTTAAGCTTATTATAACCTTATCTCACTTTATAATCATGTTTACAGTCTATTAGATCCATTTAAAATCCATAAAAGTCAACAAACCAAGTTTTCTCAAAAGTCAAAAATGCTCCTTTCTCAGATTTTGCCAAAATGGCATGATTTGATTTGAATTTTGTGTTAGGAACCAACCTCTGAAACTTGTTCATATTTAAACTCCCCCACCTTGGCTTCAAGTTCTCATCATCTTTTCATTTTTGCTAATTTTTTTGTGGGCCCCACTCTCACCCAAAGACACTTGCAGGGCATGCATCTGCCCTGCTGCATCAGTTACACAGCCACCACCACCACTTTGGTGGTGGTTTCTGACCTCCTCAGTGGGCCCCACTATTCCCAACTTGTTTCTTTCAAACCCCCCCTGGTAGGTTTCACATTTTGACCACTGGTTTGACCTTGAACCCACTGGGACCCACTTGAAATCACCACAAAACTTTGTCCCATTTTCAGTTCCAAAATAAGTTACTAAGTGCTTATTTGTGGCTTTT
Source organism: Artemisia argyi (assembly GCA_030686995.1). Lineage (NCBI taxonomy): Eukaryota > Viridiplantae > Streptophyta > Magnoliopsida > Asterales > Asteraceae > Artemisia > Artemisia argyi. The sequence goes on along the minus strand of CM060695.1, from coordinate 22,891,193 downwards.
TGGCTTATTCTGTGAGACTTTTTGGTTTCTTCTTGTTTAAGTATGTTCATTTAACTTATTTAGACCAGTTTTAATCTTTGTGGGTCCCACTCAAGCTCATTTGAGCTTATTTGCTTAAAAAGTCAATTGTGGTCAACTGTCTAAGAAATAAGCACTTGTTTTGCTTATTTCTGAGTTCCACCAATCTTGTTTTTACAAAAGTTACTTGTTTTTAGGTTTAAATTAAGTTTCCAAAAGAAAATTTCCAAAAATCCAATTTAATTTTTAAGTGATAGTTTCTATTTAATGTGATTTAAATTTTAATTTTCATTTTTATATTTTTGTTAAGCACCTAGCTTTTTTATATTTTTATTAAATTCCTCATATATTAAAGTATTTTTAGTAATTTTCTCAGATTTTTATTTTATCATTTAGTATTTATTAGAATTAATCTTAGTTTTATTAATAATTAATTAATATTAAGTATTAAATAGCATAATTAGTTTTTCTTAAGCAAAACCTAGTTTTTATATTTTCCTAGCTTTTATATATTATAAAATAATTTTAGGAATTTTTCCATAATTTTCTAAGTTAATTTAGTATTATTTGTAATTTAAATTAGTTTAAATAGTTTAATTAAGATAATTAGTTTTTAATTAATAGAAAATCCATAAATAGACAAAAATACTTATTTTTAATTTTAAAACTTATTTTTAGTTATTTTATAATTTTAGAAATTTTATTTTCACCTTTTTAGTATTTAATTAATATTATATTGTATTTAAGTGTTTTAAATATTAATAATTAGTAATAATTAGTAATTAATTAATATTAAATAATTAATTAGTGTTAAAATTTATTTTCTTTTTCTAAAAATTTTATTTTACCTTTAAGTTTGTAAAAAAGTCATTTTCACCCCCTGTGGGTTTTCAGATTTCATTTTTCACGTTTTATTTTGTACGTTCGCGTTATTTCAAACTTAAACGTACGCGTTTTTAGATTTCAAGCGTTTTTAGGTATCTAACTTTAACGTAATCATCTTTATAGCTTCTTTAAGCTGTTTCTTCGTATATTCCTTAGCTTAACCATTCACAAACCCCTTTTCCATCCAAATTCACCCGATCACGAAACCGTTTGTTAACCATCCACACCTCGTCGGGACATAACGACCCGGGGAAACACTATACTTCCACGGAGCATTGAGCCCTAGGAGTTTGACTATCTTGACCACATCCGTGGTTGACTTTAGTTGACTGCTTTTGCCTCAATCAGTACTGCTGCTCGTTCATTATTTCAAAGTACTGCTCCGTTTAATCAAAGTACTTCTCCAAAGTACTTCTGCTGAATCAAAGTACTTCTCCAAAGTACTTCTGCTGATTCAAAGTACTTCTATCTCCAAAGCACTTCTGCTGAATCAAAGTACTTCTCCAAAGTACTTCTGCTGATTCAAAGTACTTTTATCTCCAAAGTACTGCTCAACTATTCTAAGTACTGCTGCGTGTTATAAGGAGTAAGGGGAAGTCGCAATGAGTTTGATTGATATCAGTTTACACACACAGGTTATTAGTTTCACACACACAAGATGGTTAGTTGGTTTATGTTCTTAAAGGTTTTAACAGGCTCGTATTTATTCATATTGAAAGAATTGATTACGAAGAAGATTGTTTATCATTTATTTGAAGATGAAGTGGAATTATTTGGGTTTGTGTTCTTATTATATAGCTTGATGAATCTAGCAATGTGTGATTTTTCTTATGATGCTCTATGCACACATTGACTATAACTTAAAGGAGTTACATTGTAGTGCTCAGTGTCTCATATTAGTTGAGGATTTTGTCAAGGGATTGCGGTCTACTTATATTTATGGTTGGGTATAAGTATGGAGTTACGTGGATAGTAAAGATTTAAGACACAAGTTTGGGAAATTCTACTTCTTCATCAATTTGTTATACTTGATTTTCTTCACAAGTGATCATTACAAGGAGCCTACAGATTTGAAGAATCATAAAGATGGTTAACATATTAATTTCAGGGGAAGTATCTTATGATATGTTTAATCATTTGATGTACATGCGCCACTCAAGGGGAAGTTGTTGATTCTTACTACTGTTGGTCATTATTACTACTGCTAGTTGGAGTTTCTACTGTTTTGGATTCATTTTTAGTAAGCACTTTGATTGTTCTTCATCGAGGGTAATTTAAAACATTGGAAGGCTTTGATTAGGAGTGTGGTATTGATTCGTGGTGGTCAAGATCATTATTTGCATATGTTCTCTATTTGTTGATAACAAAAAGGGGAAGAGATGTTAGAAGAGATTTGGAGTGGCATGGCATGACTTAAGGGGAAGACAAGATTATTTCATTCATGGCGAGATTTAATTATCTCAACTTTTCTACTTCGTCTAGGGAAGTTCGTACAAGAACGTGTTTGTTTTGTCATCATCAAACAGGGGAAGATTGTTGGGAATTATATTTATTGATTTGATGATACAAAACAAGAAGAATGTAACATGAAGGGCTTGAAGTGACAAGAAGGGAAACTACAAAAAGATGGAGGATTTGGAAGATTCTAAGAAGAATATTTAGTTTCCTAATTGTATTATGATTCCTCTTGTAAACCCTAATCCTCTAGTATATAAAGAGGACATGGGTCATTAGTTTTAAAGTACGTACAAGATGTAAACACCAAAGGTGTGTGTGTGTGGGAACCTAGGCGTAGGGATATGGGAAAATGCCTAGGGTTAGTGTTAGTGTTAGTTTAGTATAGCCTCAAGGTCGTTCTACCTTGATCAAGTAGGATTGGGGCTGTAAATTATAAATATTATGTTAGAGATGATGACGAAGAACCTTGTTGATAATAATAATAATCTTTATGTTATTCCGCTGTGCTTATTATTATCATTGTGCTTATAGTTTATCCTAGATCAATGTCTAAACAACATGGAGTCCAAAACGGTCTTTAGAACTTAGAAGATGGTGTGTGCATGAGTTCTATCAGTTTTTAAGAATGAAGTTGATCATGACTCTCCACAATATTTAATGAACATGTGTATTAGTATTTGTTAGAGTCAAATGCTTATATCGAGTCATAATGATGTTTTGCAGGATTTTCCAGGAAGTAGGACATAAGTTTTTCCAGAAATTTTTCGGAAACTTAACGTAAAGATTTCTGCAGGTCACTTCTGACGGCGTCATGAGTTAATTCCTAACGGCGTCATGTGTAAAATTCTGGAAATTTTGCTTGTTTTGTTTTTCTAACGGAGTCTTAAAGTTTTTGTTAATTCTTTAGTTTTATAAACTCCAGGAGATCTGCAAACATTCATTCAACAAGCATTATATCTCAGTTTGTTTTCTAGGACTTATTAGTATATATAGATTGCCGCCGATTTTATGCGAGGTTGCCTTGTTTATTTTCTTAGGTTTAACAGGTTATATATGACAAGAATATGATTTATATTTCTGGAAGGGAAGCTTTGATTGTTCATTTTCTTGGAGGAAGATCTAACCTTGTTACCACACTATCCACACCGAACAAATCAGGGGAGTATTTGATTTCATTCTTTTACCTGTTTTACTTTTACATTCTTTAATTGAACATTGGGGACAATGTTCATCCTAAGTGTAAGGGGAAGGTAAATGATGATACCTTATAGGATACACTTGCACTTGAGTTTGTTTGTTTGATGGTAGGTGTGTACTAAAACTAAGAGAAATACTTGTTAGTGTAATTTTAGAGCCAAATTTAAAATTTTTACAACATTTAGGAGTGAAACTTTAGCCATAGCAAGCGTCTCATGGATAGGAGTCGTATGACTAGCACAACACCGTACCATTCAGAAAAATTTTCCACCCAAATATGTGAGGTTCGCCTTTAGATTTGATTGGAAAAACATTTATTATTAGTGCTTATGAGTGTACCGGTAGCATTTAAATTCTAGAACTTGCGTTAGTGATGCATCCCGAGACCGCTAGTGAGACTACATTCGTGTAGTAGGATTTACTACATGATAAGAGGCATTAGGATCACCCTTGTGTTAAACCCGTATATAATTACTTGACCATTTAAGCCATATTATTTGGCTAGTTAAGTCAACTAATTTTTCCCACAGGCTTAGCGTTGTACTCATTTTTAGTACACGAAACCCCTAGTACATCCCTCCGAGCCTATCTTTTCGTTTCTAACTTTAAGCATCTTACTTAAAGGAAGAATTTGTTACAACCCACTTAAATGTACACCCAAATCGCCTTAGCCTTCCGTGTATGCGCTCATCTTTAGTGCATTATTGTTACATGTTAAACCCTTGGTTAATTATCTAATTGATTACATGGTTGCTAAGTCGATTCATATCCTTGTACATATTGTTTTGGGACGATTGGGGCTCATGGGTAAAGTACTTATGTTATGGAGTAATGGGGAAGAACATCATTTATTACACCCATATGTGCATTAATATTAAAAGTACTCCAAGTGTTTTGATTATCTTGATTCGAGTCATTAGATTAGTTCATTGTAAAGTATGTAAAAATTCAAGTGTAAGGGGAATGGTCATTCCCTATGATTTATTATTTTGGATGGTAGGGTAAGAGAGTATGCAAAAAAAAAAAAAAAAAAAAAAAAAAAAAAAAAAAAAAAAAAAAAAATCGAAAAAAAAGAAAGAAAAAGAAAAAAAATAGAAAAAGAAAAGAGAAAAAAACATACGGACTACCATCCCGTTTCATTCTATGTTTATTTTATGTTTTTGTTATCTTTCATTTATTAGCTTAAGTCGAGTCTAGTCTTGGCTTAGCAACGCCATATTGTACATGTAATTAACCAAGATGATTAACTCGCCACCAGTTAAGATTGCCTATATCCAACAAAACCGTGTATTCCATATCCCTACACCTAACGTTATAACTCTTTGAAAGACCTCTTTGATAGTTTATCCCAGGTGCTTATGCCATGTGGTGGAGGTTTGATCCTTTCCCAAGCCTATGGTAATCTATTTTGCTATGACAGGTAGTGAGAGATGTTTTCCATTTCCATATTGTGATATATACTTTATTACACTCGAGAGATGTGAGTATCTAAACACTATTTGTAAGGTGCTAGTATATGACCTCCGTGCTTGTCTTTGGTCTTTAGTGGAACGATTATTTGTTGTAATTACTTTTATATTAGTGTTAAATGACCCCTAACTTGTATTTTGATTAGAATAAAAGTGCATTTGCTTGAGGACAAGCAAATCTCAAGTGTAAGGGTATAAGATGAGGCGAAAAATGAACCATTTTTAGAGGGTCATTTAAGCCCGGATTTGAATTTATTTGATCAAATATTGCCCTAAATCGTTCCTTTTGTCATTTTAGGTACTTTTGGAGTGAATTCTGGAAAAGGAAGCATTTTGGTCGTTTTTGGAGCATAAAAGTGAAGAAAACGGCAAAGTCTTAATTTTCCTTGCTGGGAACAATACCTGACGGAGTCAAGAGTCTTCATGTGACGGCGTCAAGAGTAAAACAAGAGTTGGAAGTGGTGACAGTCCAGAGAAAACGTGACAGCGTCACGTATGGCCGTCAAGGTTCAAGATATGGTGACGGCCCAGAACTAAATTACACATGACGGCGTCAAATCTGGATCTAGGCAATTCGATCTCATTATGGGCGGCGAGTTGACGGCGTCAGAAATTCCTTCTTGACGCCGTCACCCTGTAAAATCTATATATAGTTTTGCAATTTTCATTCATTAGAGAGGAACAAGTAGGGTGTAACTTTGGAGAAACCCTAGCACGGATTTTACTGCTTTTTCAAGGGTTTTTACCCTTTGAAACCTTTCATGTCAATTTGAGATAAGTACTCTTTCAATTCAATCAATATGTCTATGTGTTGCTTGAATATATCTTATGCTTGTCTTGAATTTAATATGCTAGGCTAGATCTCTTGTGTGTTTGCTTAGATGTAGTGAAACCTAGATGTTAATTATGGGTTGATTGTTTGTTTATAGTTGTTACGGATGAATGATTTCGATGTTAGGCTTAAGAAAACTGGCAGACTTCCAATGGTAACATGCTTGAACGTCTTAAGAAACATGAACCAATGCGTACTAGGTTATTATGGTTGTATTTAACGCATGAGTGAATTCTAATGATCCCATGTTAGGAGTTTTTAACGGCTCGACATAGGAGTGAAGTAGGAGCTTATAGAGTTGGGGAAGTACGTACGCCACCCCACGAATGGTATTAAGGAATATAACCCGTCATCCATGCAATTGTAACAAACTATCAATCTGTAAAAGATATCTAGGGAGTAATGAAACCTAAGTAAACACAACTCTCCCCATTATTGTTCACACCACATTAGTAATTAGCTTTATTTTCATTTCTGTTATTTTATTTTGATTGCATCTTAGTTATTGGGTTAGTTGATTAGCAACTAATTCCGCCCACTCTTCCTAAAACTGAGATTTTTAATTGCTTTTATAAAAATATAAAAAAATACAAAAAGAATCATCCCTCACCTCTAGACCTAGTTTTTAGGCTTTCTAATCCTAGCGACACTATTCCTGAGTTGAACGATCAATCCGCCGGTACTTGTCACTATAGTATACTACAACGATCAGGTACACTGCCAGGTGGGGGTTGTAAGCTTCTCGAGATCCCTTGAGGGGTAAAACCTGGTGCGATTCCCACACATCATAACCCGTCTGAGACTTCGTATCATCTTTATCACACTTCCAGGATGCATCGCAGTAACCTATAACATCAAGTTCTGCATTTGGATTTCCCCATACACTAAGAACATATATTTAGTAGCCCTAAAGTACTTAGGAATATTCTTAACAATAGTCCAATGAAGTTCACCTGGATTCTGTTGATATCGAGTGGTCAAATTCTGAGCAAACACCACATCTGGCCTTGTACTTTTCACCGCATACATTATATATCCCACAGCCGAAGTATAAGGAACTCTTTTCATGCATTCCACCTCTGCAGGTGTTGAAGCACAAACTTTGCTACTTAAGCCATGTTGTTCTCGCATTGACAAATATCCTTTCTTGGAATTTTGCATATTGAATCTCTTCAGTATTTTATCAATGTAAGCACTTTGGCTTAATCCAATCAATCGCTGAGATCTATCTCTATAAATTTTGATTCCAAGAATGAATGCAGCTTCCACTAAATCTTTCATAGAAAAACACTTTCCAAGATATGCCTTAACCTTTTGCAAACTTGGAATGTCTTTTCCCATGATCAATATGTCATCAACATATACAATAAGGAAAATTACATCACTCCCACTAGCTTTGTGATATACACATGGCTCATCAAGATTTTTGTCACACCCCCAATTTACCTGACTTGCAGCGGAATGGAATACCTGGGGGTGTCTGTCATAGCATCACAGTTACAGTTACATTGAACGACTTAAAGTGTCGTTTGTAAAATACGTCGTTTGATCATTAAAAACATTCAGAGTTCACAAAATAAGGTCCCAAAAGGTGTTGCCAATTTAGGTAAAATAAGTTTAACAAGATCAAACGTTCATAAGTGCAGAAAAATATAATCAGACGCGTCGTCTCCGCGACTCCATGGAAGTCCATATGCATGCAACATGAGCTACCTTAATAACCTGAAAATACATGCTAAAGTGTCAACACGGGGTTGGTGAGTTCATAGATTTTTGTGAACAAGTATGTAATGTAAAACATTTGAAAGAAGAATTCCCAGCAAAGGCCTCGTAAATCCACTCAGTTACAAGTCCCGCCATAAGAGACTTATAACCTGTATGTTTACGACCCACTGCCAAAGTATGATTTGGTTTATGGAAACAAAAGTAATAGGATTGATGCAAAGGCATCGTAATTCAGTAATAAGATTGATGCAAAGGCATCGTAATTCGTAATTCAGTAATAAGGCTGATTCAAAAGCATCGTAATTCAGTAGTAATAGTGATGAAAAAGTATCGGGAATTTATATGTAATTTTCGTATGTACAATAGCCCAAGTATAAAGTAAAGTACTAAGATTTCAATAATGAAACCCACATTAGCTCTTAAGCTCATGACTCCGAAGCTAGACATACTAAAATTTGCCCCAAATGAGTGTTTACCAGACACTCGTACTATATTAGACATGAAATGCATTCGTAATTCCGTTGGAGCAACCCAAACACGAATGGAGGAGTCACCCTCAATAGATCTATTCACTCACTCTCGCTCGTACTTTAATTAACGGTCCATGATAATAAAGGGGACTTGTCAAGACGTGGTAATAAGGCAACTTAAGCAATGTAAGAAATTTATACTTTGGCATTGTACAAAAATAATTAGAGCAGCGTATTCTCCCCCAAAAGTAATTCAAATCGTATAAAAGTATAACACGAGTATTTAAGCATGTATCTCCCCCAAAGAGTTTATAAAGTAATTAAACAAGTAAAAGTGGGGTTATGACTCACCTGATATGATGGTACCATGAACATGTAATGAGCTGAAAAACAAGGCGCGCACACTAGCCGCAACCTAATATGAATGATGAACGATCTACTTTAGATCATGAAATGATGTTATGAATGTCCATGCACATGTTTCCTATACCACTCTACTCTTTGAAAAACACTTGTTGTTATCAAAATAATACATTTTCCAAAACTTAGGAAAATATGGCAACTAGAAAATAAAACTAGTTGAACTGTATATATATATATATATATATATATATATATATATATATATATATATATATATATATATATATATATATATATATATATATATATATATATATATATATATATATATATATCGTATGTATCAATGTTAATGTTGAAATCCTCGGTTTGAAATCCTTGAAATAACGCCTTGTAGTAATGAAAATATACTTGTAATCACTAATACTTCATTAGTTATGAATTTGGGTACTTGGTTAATATTTCTAGAAAATCTAGAATTTAGTACGTAGAAGTAGTATTATTATTATTACTAGTGAAAGCTGCCAATTATAGAGGATTTTTGCCGATATTGAAACGTGAATATCTTTGTCGTTATAAGTCCGTTTTACTTGTTCTTTATATCCACGGTTACATCTTAGTATGTAGTAATATATTTTGGAAAGCTTGGCTCTTCCGGGTTACGTCTAAAGCCTCTTTCTGTCCGACGAAAAACGTCCAACAGCATGTATTTTTCTGGAAAATAGTTTTCGTCAATAAACTTGCAAAAATCATAACTTCTTCGTTATAAACTCTTTTTAATCCGTTCTTTCGCCTACGGATTCGTTTTTGAAAGTATTTTCTAAAAATTTTGCCAAAGTTTACTTTATGTTTACTGATTTTCCTGGATTTACCAAAATGGGACAGAATGTTTATATACTTGTTACAAATCCATTTTTCATGTTCAAAACTAGTTTCTACTTCAACCAAATCTCTTGCAAACACCACAAAGCTATACTAATCCTATCATACACCTTCTTAGGGTGCCATGGGTTCCTAATCACTACTAATCAAGTTAATTAAACAATGGAGTACCTAAAACCAATTCTAGGGTTTGTATGTTTCAAAAGTCTGCAAAAATAAAGTGGTATAGCTAGTTTGTGCATGAAATTAAGCATGAATACTATAAGATACATATGTTAATTAGATGAAAACATGAAAATAAATTTGAATACTCACTTTGAAATAATAGGTGGTGAGATGATGAGAAACCTTGGATTACTTGTGTTTTTGTGTTATGATTCTTGATTAGGATGATGAAATGAACAACTTTGATGCTTTAAGTTTTGGAAAATCACCACTTGATCTTGGATTATGGTTTTGGATCTTATTTGGGTCGTGGCTTTTGAAGATGGAAGAGATGAGATTAGCTTTTTGATTCTTGAAATAATGTATGTTTATGTTTAGGAGGTTTTTGAGGTTTTTGGTAAACAAGTATAACTAGCTATAATGTATAATATGTATACTTAAATGCCCAAGGTTAAAAATATAAGTCATGTGGTCTAGGGGTGTGCTCATGGCCGGTTTTCAATGTGTAAAAGAGTAGCAAAGTCGGTTTTGATCACTTAGGAAATGTAGTGTAATATTAGTTGTAGTTTAGTGTAAGTATTAGTTATAATCGTGTACCGGGTTTGCTAGAAATAAATGTTAACAAAGTTACTCGGGATAAAATAAAGTTGTAAAAATGTTAAAAATATGTTGGGTACAAGTACTGGGTGTTCGGGTGATTATTGTTTAGTTTTCACGAAAACCGTCATAATATTCATAAGCTCACATTATAAATAAAATAAATTTCCAAAAATATTGGGTAAATGAATGTTATAACTTTTATGATTATATAATGGATATAAAAATATGTCGGGACCATTGTGGGAATATTTAGATATATTCGTCGTGTTTATAAACCGGGTGTTAACGTTTATTATAAATACTTATAAGGAAAACGTTAAATGTATCAAATATATAAATTTGAAAATCCTAAGAGTGGTATAACATGTAAATGACCTACTGATGATATGCAGACTGTCTCTAGTCCGTATGCAATGTCCTTACTGATAATGAAATGAATTCGCACCTAAACCAATCCGGTTACGCGAATTTGAATACCCGTAAACTAAATTTACGATGAAATGAATAATGCACGTGAAAGATGAAATTTCTTCCGGAATGAATAGTGTTCAATGAATAGTAAAATTTCTGAGTGCTTCTCTGAATGTCAAACTGACACCAAAAATGATGAATAGTAAACTGATGAATAGTGTTTTTCCAAAGTTTGGGAAATGACCTAAAATGGTGAGTTGTGACAGTCTTCCCCTCTAAAAGGAACTTCGTCCTGAAGTTCAGTTTATGTTGGTTTCTGAAAACATATTGGTGAAAAGGTGATGATATTCGAGAATTCCAGCGAACTCTAACGATAGGAATTCGAATCTGTTTCAACTGTTTGACCACACGGTCCATGATTTCTGTTGATTTTCTTACAAGGTCTGAGATTGTCATTTGGATTGGTTCCCTTCCAATGGAATCATGAGTGACTCATCTGAAAGTCATTTCTGGGGATTTGAAAATGTGAAATATGTTTGTGTAATCCTGTTGTTCTCTGACAATGTTCAAGTCTGACGGCCACTATGCCTTCTCTGTCAGAATATTAAATGGTCCAGTGTATATTGGTGAAACTTTCCAAGTTTTCTGAATGATAACATGCCTTTCCTAGGCAGAACTTTCAGCTTAACTCTACAAAACTTTCCAAGTTTTCTTAATGGTTTACAACTTATTGAACTTGTAACTGATTCTTGACTTGTAGGAAATTTCTGGTTATTTCATGAATGCCTACTGGACTTGTGAGTTGAGCTTTTTCCGAGTTTGGCCCATCAATAGATGGTCTGCGCTTCTTAATGTTTTAAATGTGATACTGGTAATATATACTGCTGAATTCTGCCAGAACTCGAGTTTGTATGCTAGTTGGTCAATTCTAAAATGAATCTTAACTGGTCCAATATGCTAAAGGTTCAACCTCTCTTGTTATCCAATTTGTATCATGCCAATCCAAGGCAATGCTTTTAACTTAGTTTATCCTCCCACTTGAATCTGGATGGTTTGTTGTTTAGGATATCCAATCCAAATGATGTGTGTTATGTACCAACCTAATTTCTGCCAGTTTCTCGCTGTTGGTGTGATAACTATTGTTGTAGATGAATTTGATTTATGTTAAATGATTAGTCCAACCATTTCTAGGGTCAATCACTCATGCTCTGAGCATACTTTCCTATGTTTGAATTGTTCTCTCGTTTTGACCATCAGTCTGAGGGTGATAAGTGATGTTTACATCTAAATGGGTTTCTGAAGGAAATTCTGAAATGATTGCTTGAAGTCCAAGGTGAATCGGTTTCCTTAACAGGAATAACTGAAATGGGTACAATAAACCTTTGTGACTAATTCCACAGCGTTCGGTCCTTCGAACTTGGCGTTATCTGAAAGGGATAGAATATAGGTAACAATTTAATTCCTTGTGTTTTGTTTCAACGGATGATAAGACATATGTCCTTCTTTGTCTAGTGGGTTTGGTCTTCACTACTGAAGTTCGTGATTAATTTGTGATGTCCTTCCTAATTCCTTCGTCACATATTCCAAATATTCTTTATTGTCAAGTCACAAATCCTAAATGCATAAGCGATGTTGTAGGGAAATTGGTTCTGGAAATTTGTCTCGCGATTGTGAGTTTTGGTTAAAATCTTTTTCTGAATAAACGAATTTAGAAAATGGAGCAAATGATTTACTAAGTAATATTTTTCCTGCTGATTCAAAATTTCAGTAGTTATGAAATAGAGAAATGTTTTCAAACATGTTGTGATTAAGACTGCTTACCAAAGTTTGATGTCTATGTATATTTCTCATTGCACAATAGTGTTGCTAAAGATTGACCAAAAAGGATCGTACTTGTTCAAAATAGGAATTTCAGAAATCATTTTTCCACAAGGTATGTGATTTATGTAAACGCATCAACTTTATTTAAAAGTAAAAACACTAACAAGGATAAAATGGTAGAATAGGAAATGTTCGCTTAAATGCATAGATGTCTAACATTTAGTTCCTGAGGTTAGATAATGCCTATTGGTGGTTATCAGGCATAACTACAAGCATAGGTATTTAGACTAACTTAAGTCCTGAAATATTTTATCGTTGTAATTGGCAAGACGAAGGTATCACTTGATGTTGTGTCGATGAATGTCTATTCTGTTTTCCCATGTAGATAAGGAGATATGTTCTGGTTTGATTCCTTGCTTGGTATGAAGGTGAGGTTATCTGAAATTTCTAGAGACATAATGCCTTAGAGGAATCTACATCGATATTCTTGTTTCAAACAATTGTCCTTTGTGAAAACTTACTGCAGGAAAGTTTATGTATGGATGAGGCCATGTTTAAATGAAATGCTCTACAGTCTCAATTAGAAGCTTGGTTTATTTCTATTGTGTTGTCCTGCGGACATTTATATTGAGTTCAATCCTGTAGCTCAGTCTAGCTAGTACCCTTAAACGATAGAATTTGACAACTAAGTCAGAGATGGTGATTCGGATGGTCTCGCAGTATCTTAGAATTTGTTGTTGAGTTATGAATTCTCTCACTATATACTTCTAGTTCTGTTTAGTAGTTCTGAAATCCTTTCATTGCTTTTCTTGTATCGAGGAATCTTACTTGTAATTGATATGGAAAGTCTCTCCTAGGGAAGTCAATGGGAAAAATCCAACTTAATGTCTAAGTGAGTGACAGGTGGGGTAAGTATCCAGGGATAGTTTGGCAAAAGGGATGTTTAAGGAAGAGTTCCTTTATTTACAAAACTTTTAAATGAAGATTGTTATTAACAATCCTTTGAAAAGGTAATTATTTCCTTCATGGCATAATCCTTCCTGAATTTTACATAGGTGATCAGGCTATGTATAATTAAGGACTAATGATGCGATGTTAGATTTTGTCAAAATATCATAACTTTTCTCAAAAGTTTTAGATGGTGTTCAACGCATTGTTATTAAAAATGGTGTCCTGATGTTTTCTTTCAAATAACATGAAAATTACCTCGCGTAATAATAGTAAATACTTGGTGTAATGACAGAAAAATCAATTTATAGGATGATAATAAAATAGCTTAAAGTAAAATCCGTTGAATGGTGTATTGGATACGTGGGTGAATCTTGTCGAATGGTAATAGTCTACTAATCTACTTATTTGGAGAATATAAATATCTTAGTCCATAACAGGATAGTGGTTTATGATTATGAAGTGGTCGAGAATATGATAGTGATATTGAGAGCGAGAAGGATGAACGTGTCGTTAAGGCATCTATAGTCAAGTAAACACGATAGTCTATGTGTTACAGGATATAAGGAAGAAATTGGTGCCTATGATTTGAAGTATTAGAGAATTTATTCTAGGTAAAGTTCGCAGGTTCAAATGCTTAATCCTTCTAAGCATGACTAAAATGTATAAAGCCTGGAAATTGTTGTACTGGTGGTCTGAATCAAGTAGGTACCCCATCGTATGATGTTTGATTTACCATGAATGAAAGCTAAATGTCTTTTGGTCAGGTGAAACTTCTCGATGTCCTTTCATGAAAATGAGGTCTTGTCCTAATGTGACTACGCTATATCGAGCTCTGAAAAAAATATAAATTTTGTTGAGTCATTGTACCTTGATCTTTTAATCCAACGAGCTTATACTAGGGTGAGGTTCTGATAACTTGGAATGAGCAAAAAAGTTGTAATTTGAAGTAGTGGTGTTGTGGCATGGTGTATCTATATTGGAAATCTCTTGTAGAGGTGTTTCTTTTGCTTCTAAAGTCAAATAGTAAGTAGATATATGATGAGGCGAAAAATGAACCACTTTTAGGGGGTCATTTAAGCCCGGAATTGAATTTATTTGATCAAATATTGCCCTAAATCGTTCCTTTTGTGATTTTAGGTACTTTGTGAGTGAATTCTGGAAAAGGAAGTATTTTTGACGTTTTTGGAGCATAAAAGTGAAGAAAACGCCAAAGACTTAATTTTCCAAGCTGGGAACAGTATGTGACGGCGTCAAGAGTACCATCCTGACGGCGTCAAGAGTAAAAGTGGTGACGGCCCAGAAGGAATGTGAAGGCGTCACCAAGGCCGTCACGTATAAACTTGTCAAAACTTGCGCGCGGAGTAGCTGATATTGTTTTGGTCATAACTTTTGTATACGAACTCGGATTTAGGTTATTCAAATGCCCACGCGAAGAGGACGAAGAGATCTACAATTTGGTGAAAAAAATGGTCTTGACGGCGTCAAGAGAAACGACCTGACGGCGTCAAGCCTTGCCGACAGAAAACATGCCTATAAATATAACATCATAACTTCACTTTTTTGTAAGCCCTAAACCCTAAGGTCGATTCCTGGGTTTAGGTGGGTGTTTTTCCAGCAACTTAGAGGGTTTCAATCACTCCATAAACATCATGTATTGGTTTGATGATTCTATCTCAACTATGTCTTTCATTATTCTTGTTTGCTTTTCTTTGATTATGTTTTGCTAATTCACCTTGTGTCTACTTATGATTATGTGAAACTTGTATATAATTGATTAGATCTCATTGATTTCTTGTTGATGTTGTGTCTATCTTCATCAATGAGGGGCTTGTTGATGTGTGTGTCTATCTCCATCAATTAAGGCGTGACAACTTCAATAGATCTAGTTGGTTTAGTTTATAATTCTTGTTTCCTATTGATTCTTGTTTTGATTGAATGAATTTATATGTTAGGCTTAAGAAAACTGGCAGATCTCCAAATGGTAACATGCTTGAACATCTTAGGAAACATGAACCGATTGCACTAGGTCTTTATTGGTTGTATTTAATGCATGAGCCACTATTTATAATCCCTATGGTTGTGCTGGGCATGGTATAGGTGGAGATAAGAGCTCATAGAATTGGGGAGTTATGTGCGATACCCCATGAATGGTATTAAGGAATACAACCCGTCAATTAAAACAAGGTTACAATTCAATAGGTAGGATTGGATAGCTAGCAAGGAGTAACATATCATGGGTAGACATGCTTCACTTATCGTGTAGAACCCTAGTTTACTTTTCTTGTTAATTAGTTTAATTAGTAACTTTTGGGTTAGTTGATTAGCAACTAATTCCGCCCACTCTCCCAATACCCGAGATTTTTACTTGCTTTTCATAAAATATAAAAATACAAAAAGAATCATCCTTCACCTTTAGACCTAGTTAGATTAATTTCAATCCTAACGACACTATTCCTAGCTGAACGATCAATCCCCCGGTACTTGTCACTATACTATACTACAACGATCAGGTACACTGCCTGGTGGGGGTTGTAAGCTTCTCGAGAGGTAAAGCCTGGTGCAATTCCCACGCATCAAGTTTTTGGCGCCGTTGCCGGGGAATAGTTATTGTTTAGGTTGAATTTGATTTTTATTAGGTCTACTCATTAGATTCCTATCAAGTGAGATTTTTTTTTTCTTTTTACTTTGTAGCTTTCTCGTAGTCTATCTTTTCTTTGTGATTTTGTTTGTAATTTGCTTCAAATGGATGTTGCACTTAGACTTCTAAGATTGCAAGATAGGGTTAAGCGGCTAACACACCAAAGAGTTCAAAATACCTCATTTAGAGACACCTATGAATCATATGGGCCTTCTCCTAGGATAGATTCTTATGAACAACCTCCATGTTTAAGATCTAGTTTTAGTGAGGCCAATAGGAAATGCGACCTAGTTTGCCATGGAATTATGGAGAGAGCCATTGCAACAAATCATAAGTTGGATGAAGCACTAGGTTTGCTATTATCACTACCTAAGAAAACAATTGAGGAGGATTTAGCCGAGCATGATCACATTGATAAAAAAGACCTAGGTTTTATGATCGATGATGATGAATCTCAAGAAACAGATGATGAATCTCTTGGGCAATTTTTATATAGCAGTCAGAATATTGAGGATGGCCCTTATGATTCGGACATAGAAGTTGAGATGCCTAGAGAAGCACGTGAGATACTTGGGAGAATGTTAGGGCTAGATCCTGACACATGGAATGATCAGGTGAACAACATAAGCCCACAAAATACTCAACCATCATTTGAGGCACATGCACTGCCCGTGACTTACCCGGAAGAAGTAGAAGAAACTTTAGGAATTCCAATGGAGGTAGAACCCTTGGACCAGGCACCACTTGAGGATATAGGTTTGAACACTTGTAGTGATAACCTTACTCCTAGTTCTAGGGAATTTCCTAGTGTTGATGAACCGGAACCTCAATCTTTACACACCTTTCCATCCTAAGATGTATTTCTAGGAGACAAAAGAGGAACCAACCCACCCATCAACCTATATTATCCGGGTAGTTTTAGGATGAAGGAAGCCATTCACTCACCCCCTTCACCTCACGTGGCATATTTCCACCCTAAGGGTGTGTATCACTACTTCCACCCACACTTAATCCTAAGTGTAGGGAAAACCTCCCCTATTTCCGTTAAATAAGGGTAGAGTCTTGGGAGGCAACCCAACCCATGTTTTTAATTGTTTGATGTTTTTATTTTATTTGTTTGTTTGTGTCATATATGCTTAATCATAGTTGTTTAATTTTCATGTTTCGAATAATTTGTGAAAATGCTTTATTTTGTTTTTAACTTCGTCTTAATTGCATATAAAGGTATTTTACAAAAAGATAAGTGTAGGGAAATTTATATCTTGTTAAAAAGAACTAAATTCGAACATGAAAACTTCACAATTCATGATTAGCATATATTTTATCTTATTTGTGTGTCAATAATTGTGGATATGTTTTATGAGTTCCTATTTGTAATTCATTCTACAAGTATCCTATCCTTTTGTTGCTTTGTCTTGTTTCTATTTCTAAGTCTGGAATTACATCTAGTTGTGATTTTTGTTCGGTTTGATGCTTTGGTTTTTGTGTTTGTTGATTACAGGAAAGAAGATGATTTATATTTCTGGAGGGAAGCTTTCAACGTTCGTCTTCTTAGAGGTAGATTTAACCATGTTGTCACATTATCCACGGTGAACGAATCAGGGGAGTATTAGTTTCTTTCATTCTTATTTATTTACTTTTACATCTTTTATCTAGAACATTGGGGACAATGTTCGGTTTAAGTGTAGGGAGGGTATATTAGAAACTATTACTCCACTTGGTTTTTGTTTTGTTTAATAGTGAATGTGTAATAAAACTGAGAGAAATATTTGTTAGGGCAATTTTAGCACCAAATTTAAAATTTTTTGCAACATGTAGGAGTGAAACTTTAGTCTTAATAAGCGTCTCATGGATAGGAGTTGTATGACTAGCACAAAAACCATACCACTCAAAAATTTCCACCCCAAATATGTGAGGTTCGCCCTTAGATCTTTAGGAAAAAGCATTCATTGTTGGTGCTTATGAGTGTACCGGTAGTATTTAGATTCTAGAACTTGTGATAGTGATGCATCCCGAGACCGCTAGTGAGACTACATTCGTGTAGTTAGGATTTACTACATGATAAGAGGCATTAGGATAACCCTTGTTCTACACCTGTAATATAATTACGTTGACTTCATAGGTCAAGTAATTCTCCCACACCTTTGCGTTGTACTCATTTTTAGTACACGATACCCCTAGTACACCCCTCCGAGCCTATCTTTTCGTTTCTAACTTTAAGCATTTTACTTAAAGGAAGAATTTGTTTACAATCCACCCCAAATGTGCAACCAAATCACCTAAGCCTTCCTTGTATGCGCTCATCTTTAGTGCATTATTGTTAATTGTTTAAACCCTTTGTTAGTTGTCTAATTGATTACATGGTTGCTAAGTCGAGTCATATCTTGTACATATTATTTTGGGACAATTGGGACTCATGGGTAAAGTACTTGTGTTATAGAGTAATGGGGAAGAACATCATATATTACCCCCATATGTGCGTTAATATTTAAAAGTACTCCACGTGTCTTGATTATCTTGATTCGAGTCATTAGAGTAGTTGATTGTAAAGTATGTAAAAGCTCAAGTGTAGGGAGGAAACGAGCTCCCTTTGATGTATTGTTTTGGATGGTAGAGTAAGAGTGTATGTAAAAAAAAAAAAAAAAAAAAAAAAAAAAAAAAAAAAAATCGAAAAAAAAAAGAAAAAGAAAGAAAAAAAAAAAAAAAAATATATATATATATATATATATATATATATATATATATATATATATATATATATATATATATATATATATAGAAAAAGAAAAGAGAAAAATATACGGGCTACCATCCGTTTCTTTTATTTATGTTTAAGTCAAATAGTGTCTTGAAAATCCAAAGAGAGTTGTGGTTAGTTTAAGTTGAGTCGAGTCTTGGCTTAGCAACGCCTCATTGTACATGTAGTTAACTAAGACAATTGACTTGCCACCAGTAAAATATCCGTTTATCGAACAAAACCGTGTTTTTCATATCCCCTACACCTAACGTTATAACCCTTTAAAAGACCTCTTTGATAGTTTATCCTTGGTGCTTACGCCAAGTGGTGGAGGTTTGATCATTTCCCAAGCCTATGGTAATCTATTTGCTATGACAGGTAGAGAGTGATATTTCTCCATTTCCAATTATGACATATAAATTTACAATACCCGAGAGATGAGAGTATCCAAATACTTAATGTGACGTGCTAGTGTATAATTTCCGTGCTTGTTTTGACTAAGGTGGAATGATCATTTGTTGTAATTACTTTTATATTAGTATTAAATGACCCCTAACTTGTATTTTGATTGGTGGAAAAGCTCATTTGCTTGAGGACAAGCAAACCCCAAGTGTAGGGATATATGATGAGGCGAAAAATGAATCACTTTTAGGGGGTCATTTAAGCCCGGAATTGAATTTATTTGATCAAATATTGCCCTAAATCGTTCCTTTTGTGATTTTAGGTACTTTGTGGGTGAATTATGGAAAAGGAAGTATTTTTGACGTTTTTGGAGCATAAAAGTGAAGAAAACGCCAAAGACTTAATTTTCCAAGCTGGGAACAGTATGTGACGGCGTCAAGAGTACCATCCTGACGGCGTCAAGAGTAAAAGTGGTGACGGCCCAGAAGGAATGTGAAGGCGTCACCAAGGCCGTCACGTATAAACTTGTCAAAACTTGCGCGCGGAGTAGCTGATATTGTTTTGGTCATAACTTTTGTATACGAACTCGGATTTAGGTTATTCAAATGCCCACGCGAAGAGGACGAAGAGATCTACAATTTGGTGAAAAAAAATGGTCTTGACGGCGTCAAGAGAAACGACCTGACGGCGTCAAGCCTTGCCGACTGAAAACATGCCTATAAATATAACATCATAACTTCACTTTTTGTAAGCCCTAAACCCTAAGGTCGATTCCTGGGTTTAGGTGGGTGTTTTTCCAGCAACTTAGAGGGTTTCAATCACTCCATAAACATCATGTATTGGTTTGATGATTCTATCTCAACTATGTCTTTCATTATTCTTGTTTGCTTTTCTTTGATTATGTTTTGCTAATTCACCTTGTGTCTACTTATGATTATGTGAAACTTGTATATAATTGATTAGATCTCATTGATTTCTTGTTGATGTTGTGTCTATCTTCATCAATGAGGGGCTTGTTGATGTGTGTGTCTATCTCCATCAATTAAGGCGTGACAACTTCAATAGATCTAGTTGGTTTAGTTTATAATTCTTGTTTCCTATTGATTCTTGTTTTGATTGAATGAATTTATATGTTAGGCTTAAGAAAACTGGCAGATCTCCAAATGGTAACATGCTTGAACGTCTTAGGAAATATGAACCGATTGCACTAGGTCTTTATTGGTTGTATTTAATGCATGAGCCACTGTTTATAATCCCTATGGTTGTGCTGGGCATGGTATAGGAGGAGATAAGAGCTCATAGAATTGGGGAGTTATGTGCGATACCCCATGAATGGTATTAAGGAATACAACCCGTCAATTAAAACAAGGTTATAATTCAATAGGTAGGATTGGATAGCTAGCAAGGAGTAACATATCATGGGTAGACATGCTTCACTTATCGTGTAGAACCCTAGTTTACTTTTCTTGTTAATTAGTTTAATTAGTAGCTTTTGGGTTAGTTGATTAGCAACTAATTCCGCCCACTCTCCCAATACCCGAGATTTTTACTTGCTTTTCATAAAATATAAAAATACAAAAAGAATCATCTTTCACCTTTAGACCTAGTTAGATTAATTTCAATCCTAACGACACTATTCCTAGCTGAACGATCAATCCCCCGGTACTTGTCACTATACTATACTACAACGATCAGGTACACTGCCTGGTGGGGGTTGTAAGCTTCTCGAGATCCCTCGAGAGGTAAAGCCTGGTGCAATTCCCACGCATCAATATAGTGGTTGCTTAAATCTATCCTCATCAAATCATAAGAGACCATGAGAATCTATAGGTAATATAAATCATCATATTCACAACACATGAATATAATACGTGAAAATTTCGGTCTACATGGACCAATATCATAGATAGCACAACCATTCCTACATAGTAGAGTCACACTTGATATATTTGTTTGTACAACAATCAAAAGACAACAAGTTCTTTAGACTATGTCCCACACTTTATGTGGCTAGGATAATAGTAAAGGCTAGTGAGGATATAAATCTGGTCTAGGGACGTCCTGGTGTCCCTCTGTGTGAAATCAGGTTTGTGGCATCATGAGGTCGAGATAGTCCTGAAGTGGTGTCTAAAGTTGTGCATCTATCAAATCTTAGATAATGTAGGTTCTGAACCATTCCTGAAGAATCTGCGGATGTTCCTGTTGAGTCTGTGATATTGGTATTATCTGCTAGGTGTTATCTAGTTCATAGCAAGTGGGAATGGAAAAGGAAAATGACAATGGTGGTACTAGTGAATGGAATACTACCCTCTTTCGCGCTACCTCACGACATCTAAGAGGTAAAACTGAAGTACGCATTATAGGACGACCAATAGTGTAATAAGTAACTGATGGTGGTGGTAGTACCTGAGTAGTGAGTGCTCTACTAGTGATGGAAAGAAACATACCATCTCCCTTGAAATAAACAATCTAATATGTCCATTAAGATTAAGTCTGAATACTCTACCAAAAGGCATTCTATGTATGGGCTGAATGATAGGAAAACCCTGTTCCTATGGCAAATCAATAGTGCTAATGGTGGTGTAAGTGCAACTGGTGGTATAATGGTAGTGGAAGATGACAAGGCATCTTCAATGTCGGAATCCGATAAAAGGATGTCAGGGTGAGTATATGAAGACATGTCACTTGTGAACCAGGTCAATAAAATGATATATATATATATATATATATATATATATATATATATATATATATATATATATATATATATATATATATATATATATATATATATATATATATATATATATATATATATATATATATATATATACGAATATGAGTATAAATAACTCGCACAGGGTATGCATGAAACAACATGTATCATGATTATGCACTTATGATGAAATGATGAGATGCTATGATGATGTGGTTATAGTCTAGGGTCCAAGATACATCCTAGTTCGCTATAACCTTAGCTCTGATGCCAATCTGTCACACCCCCAATTTACCTGACTTGCAGCGGAATGGAATACCTGGGGGTGTCTGTCATAGCATCACAGTTACAGTTACATTGAACGACCTAAAGTGTCGTTTGTAAAATACGTCGTTTGATCATTAAAAACATTCAGAGTTCACAAAATAAGGTCCTAAAAGGTGTTGCCAATTTAGGTAAAATAAGTTTAACAAGATCAAACGTTCATAAGTGCAGAAAAATATAATCAGACGCGTCGTCTCCGCGACTCCATGAAAGTCCATATGCATGCAACATGAGCTACCTTAATAACCTGAAAATACATGCTAAAGTGTCAACACGGGGTTGGTGAGTTCATAGATTTTTGTGAACAAGTATGTAATGTAAAACATTTGAAAGAAGAATTCCCAGCAAAGGCCTCGTAAATCCACTCAGTTACAAGTCCCGCCATAAGAGACTTATAACCTGTGTGTTTACGACCCACTGCCAAAGTATGATTTGGTTTATGGAAACAAAAGTAATAGGATTGATGCAAAGGCATCGTAATTCAGTAATAAGATTGATGCAAAGGTATCGTAATTCGTAATTCAGTAATAAGGCTGATGCAAAAGCATCGTAATTCAGTAGTAATAGTGATGAAAAAGTATCGGGAATTTATAAGTAATTTTCGTATGTACAATAGCCCAAGTATAAAGTAAAGTACTAAGATTTCAATAATGAAACCCACATTAGCTCTTAAGCTCATGACCCCGAAGCTAGACGTACTAAAATTTGCCCCAAATGAGTGTTTACCAGACACTCGTACTATATTAGACATGAAATGCATTCGTAATTCCGTTGGAGCAACCCAAACACGAATGGAGGAGTCACCCTCAATAGATCTATTCACTCACTCTCGCTCGTACTATAATTAACGGTCCATGATAATAAAGGGGACTTGTCAAGACGTGGTAATAAGGCAACTTAAGCAATGTAAGAAATTTATACTTTGGCATTGTACAAAAATAATTAAAGCAGCGTATTCTCCCCCAAAAGTAATTCAAATCGTATAAAAGTATAACACGAGTATTTAAGCATGTATCTCCCCCAAAGAGTTTATAAAGTAATTAAACAAGTAAAAGTGGGGCTATGACTCACCTGATATGATGGTACCATGAACATGTAATGAGCTGAAAAACAAGGCGCGCACACTAGCCGCAACCTAATATGAATGATGAACGATCTACTTTAGATCATGAAATGATGTTATGAATGTCCATGCACATGTTTCCTATACCACTCTACTCTTTGAAAAACACTGGTTGTTATCAAAATAATACATTTTCCAAAACTTAGGATAATATGGCAACTAGAAAATAAAACTAGTTGAAATGTATATATATATATATATATATATATATATATATATATATATATATATATATATATATATATATATATATATCGTATGTATCAATGTTAATGTTGAAATCCTCGGTTTGAAATCCTTGAAATAACGCCTTGTAGTAATGAAAATATACTTGTAATCACTAATACTTCATTAGTTATGAATTTGGGTACTTGGTTAATATTTCTAGAAAATCTAGAATTTAGTACGTAGAAGTAGTATTATTATTATTACTAGTGAAAGCTGCCAATTATAGAGGATTTTTGCCGATATTGAAACGTGAATATCTTTGTCGTTATAAGTCCGTTTTACTTGTTCTTTATATCCACGGTTACGTCTTAGTATGTAGTAATATATTTTGGAAAGCTTAGCTCCTCCGGGTTACGTCTAAAGCCTCTTTTTGTCCGACGAAAAACGTCCAACAGCATGTATTTTTCCGGAAAATAGTTTTCGTCAATAAACTTGCAAAAATCATAACTTCTTCGTTATAAACTCTTTTTAATCCGTTCTTTCGCCTACGGATTCGTTTTTGAAAGTATTTTCTAAAAATTTTGCCAAAGTTTACTTTATGTTTACTGATTTTCCTGGATTTACCAAAATGGGACAGAATGTTTATATACTTGTTACAAATCCATTTTTCATGTTCAAAACTAGTTTCTACTTCAACCAAATCTCTTGCAAACACCACAAAGCTATACTAATCCTACCATACACCTTCTTAGGGTGCCATGGGTTCCTAATCACTACTAATCAAGTTAATTAAACAATGGAGTACCTAAAACCAATTCTAGGGTTTGTATGTTTCAAAAGTCTGCAAAAATAAAGTGGTATAGCTAGTTTGTGCATGAAATTAAGCATGAATACTATAAGATACATATGTTAATTAGATGAAAACATGAAAATAAATTTGAATACTCACTTTGAAATAATAGGTGGTGAGATGATGAGAAACCTTGGATTACTTGTGTTTTTGTGTTATGATTCTTGATTAGGATGATGAAATGAACAACTTTGATGCTTTAAGTTTTGGAAAATCACCACTTGATCTTGGATTATGGTTTTGGATCTTATTTGGGTCGTGGCTTATGAAGATGGAAGAGATGAGATGAGCTTTTTGATTCTTGAAATAATGTATGTTTATGTTTAGGAGGTTTTTGAGGTTTTTGGTAAATAAGTATAACTAGTTATAATGTATAATATGTATACTTAAATGCCCAAGGTTAAAAATATAAGTCATGTGGTCTAGGGGTGTGCTCATGGCCGGTTTTCAATGTGTAAAAGAGTAGCAAAGTCGGTTTTGATCACTTAGGAAATGTAGTGTAATATTAGTTGTAGTTTAGTGTAAGTATTAGTTATAATCGGGTACCGGGTTTGCTAGAAATAAATGTTAACAAAGTTACTCGGGATAAAATAAAGTTGTAAAAATGTTAAAAATATGTTGGGTACAAGTACTGGGTGTTCGGGTGATTATTGTTTAGTTTTCACGAAAACCGTCGTAATATTCATAAGCTCACGTTATAAATAAAATAAATTTCCAAAAATACTAGGTAAATGAATGTTATAACTTTTATGATGATATAATGGATATAAAAATATGCCGGGACCATTGTGGGAATATTTAGATATATTCGTCATGTTTATAAACCGGGTATTAACGTTTATTATAAATACTTATAAGGAAAACGTTAAATGTATCAAATATATAAATTTGAAAATCCTAAGAGTGGTATAACATGTAAATGACCTACTGATGATATGCAGACTGTCTCTAGTCCGTATGCAATGTCCTTACTGATAATGAAATGAATTCGCACCTAAACCAATCCGGTTACGCGAATTTGAATACCCGTAAACTAAATTTACGATGAAATGAATAATGCACGTGAATGATGAAATTTCTTCCGGAATGAATAGTGTTCAATGAATAGTAAAATTTCTGAGTGCTTCTCTGAATGTCAAACTGACACCAAAAATGATGAATAGTAAACTGATTAATAGTGTTTTGATGAATAGTGTTTGATGAATAGTGTTTTTCCAAAGTTTGGGAAATGACCTGAAATGGTGAGTTGTGACAATTTTGAGTGAATCCACACTTTTTAATTTCACTATCAAATCTTTTATTCCATTGTCGTGATGCTTGCTTCAATCCATAAATGGATCTTTGAAGTTTGCATACACGGTTTGGAAATTCTGGATTCACAAACCCCTTAGGCTGTGCCATATAGATGTCTTCATCTAGGCGACCATTTAAGAAGGCGGTTTTGACATCCATTTGCCAAATCTCATAGTCATAGTATGCCTATGAGAATCCTAATAGCTCTAATGTCAGCTACAGGAGAAAAAGTCTCCTCATAGTCAACGCCATAAGTTTGGGTAAAGCCTTTAGCTACCAAACGAGCTTTATACCTGTGTACATTGCCATCCATTTTAGTTTTCTTTTTGAAGATCCACTTACTTCCAACTCCCTTGGCATTGGGAGGAAGGTCAATTTCAATCGAGACTTCATTATCTTTCATGGATTGCATTTCCCCATTCATAGAAACTCGCCATTTTTCCTTTTCAGGACTATTCATGACAGCTCTATAACTAGTAGGTTCATCAAGATCCCCTAGTATAGTTTCCTCGCACTCTACGTTAAGACATAGACGATCAGGAGCTTTCAAAGTCCTTACGGATCTACGAATGAGAACCACTTCAACTTCAGCCGAAAGACCTAAACTTTCAGGTTCCACAGGAAGTTGGCTAGTGTTTTCAGAAGGTAATGCATCTACTTGATCGTCTTCCAGATCATAAACTCTCCCACTAAATTCTTGAGATATGAATTCATTTTCCAAAAAATCTCCATACCTTACAACAAATACTTTGTTTTTAGGTGGGTAATAAAAGTAGTAACCCATTGTTTCCTTTGGGTATCCTACAACGATGCACTTTACAGATCTTTGTTGGAGTTTATCTGCTGACTCACGTTTAACAAATGCCTCGCAACCCCAGACCTTTAGATAAGACAAGTTAGGCACTTTACCGGTCCATAACTCATATGGTGTCTTATCTACCTTCTTAGTTGGAACCATATTTAGAATGCGAATATCAGTTTCTAAGGCATAACTCCAAAACGAAAAAGGAAGAGTTGTAAGATTAAACATAGATCGTATCATATCTTGCAATGTACAATTTTTTCTCTCAGATACACCATTTTGTTGTGGAGTATATGGAGAAGTGAGATGCTGGACAACTCCATTCTCAGCTAGAAAATCCCTAAACTCTTGACTCAAGTATTCAGCACCTCTGTCGGATCGAAGAGCTTTAATATTCGTTCCTAGTTGCAACTCTACTTCTGCTTTAAACACCTTGAATGTTTCAAACACCTCGTGTTTATATTTAAGTAAATAAACATTCCCATAACGGCTGAAATCATCCGTGAATGTTAATAAGTAGCTAGCACCACTCCTTGACACATGTCTAAGTGGTCCACACACATCAGTGTGTATTAAACCAAATAGATCAGAAGCTCTTTCCATACGATTATTGAAATATTTCTTAGTCATCTTCCCAGATATACAAGATTCGCATTTATCAAATGATTCATCATTGATCCCTTGCAAAAACCCATCGTGTTGCAGCTTTTCCATGCGAGCCTTGCCTATATGAGCAAGTCGATAATGCCAAAGATAAGATGAATCTAGACCTTTCTTGATTCTCTTATGATTGATGCTGTACATTGAATTATTATAATTATTGGATACATTCACAATCATATCAATTTCAAAAACACCATTCACAGCAACAACATTAAAATAAAAAACATTATTAAACAAAACAGAAATTGAATTGTTATTAATAGTATGTTGAAAACCAAGATCCAATAAACAAGAAAAGGCAACTACACCCCTAAAAATTGAAGGTGCATAATAACAATTATTCAAAAACAGTACTAAGCCCGAAGGCAAAACTAATTCAAATATGCCTATAGCTTTAACAGCTGCATTCGCTCCATTACCGACGTGCAGGTATTGTTGTCCATAAGCAAGTCTCCTTTCAACTCTAAACCCCTGCATAGTATTGCAAATATGAATACCACAGCCCGTATCATATACCCAGGAATTTTTATGAGTTAAAGTAAATAAGTCAATCATAAAGAACGCACCTGAAGTACTGGGGTTATCAGCCTCATTCTTCTACTTCTTTAGTCGCAAGTCATGAATGTATAGTGGACAATTTCTCTTCCAATGTCCCTTCTCTTGACAATGGTGACAAGCCTGATCCTTCTTGTTGGGAGGATTCACCTTGTTCTGCTTGGGTTGATACTGATTCATCTTTGGATTTGGTTGATAGGCCATGGCCTGCTTGCCTTTGACAACTTTACCCTTACCCTTTTTATTCGCTTGCGATTTCTTCTGGATCCTACCTCCTTGAATTACCAACACTTGAGGTGTAGGTGCCTTGCCTTGAGCTGGAAAACCTTTCTCATAATCTACAAGCATTGCAAGTAATTCTGAGACTGTCTTCCCCGAGCAATGCATGTTGAAGTTTTGAACAAGACCTTTAAAGTCCTTGTTAAGGGACCTATTGATTAGGTTTACTTGCACATTCTCAGGGTAACCAAAGTCGAGTCTATGTAGTTGATCAAAGTAACCTTTCATCGCTAACACATAATAACTTACAGGTTTTCCATCACCATGTTTACAGCTGTGTAATTGATCGAGCAGGTCATACAATTCAACTCTGATGATTTCTCATAAGATTTCTTGAGCATTAAACAAGTAACCTCATTACACTTCTTATACTCATCATACCGTTCTGCTTTTTCTGCTTCAGGTCTAGTTTCAGCAGGTCGGTCTGGGCAAGGAGTATTCAAATAATCTAGCTTATCAGTCGCCCTCAAGACAATTCTGAGCGAACTGTGCCAATCATTGAAGTTCTTTCCAGTCAATTTTTCCCTTTCATGATGACTCTTGAAAGCAGAAACAACAGTGGAGTTATCGGGTTGCGCCATTTCTACAAAAAAAAGTTCAAACATTAGTATTTTTGATAATACATATTTTCAAGAAAATATAGTACCCAAGGATATATTCATATAGCCACATAGTTTTATTGAAAACCTAGGATCCAACTTTTCATAGTTTCACTACATCAGTTAATCTACTAGTAATGAAAGTATAAAAGATGGTAATCTGTCGAACAATAATTGGCAACCATTTCCAATTCGTAGATCATTATGGGAATTACATCAAATTGATTCATCAATTTGCAATGTAAGCATGTTTCATCTCATCTCATGCCTTAAGTTTTAGGTCTCACGCACAACTTAATTAAGTCGTCTAACTTAGAAACAGTAAAATATCTATATCTGGCCTCACACAATAATAGAATTTTACCTTGTCATTAAAATTTAGCCTAGGTCTAACGTTTATCAAATAATAACTTCAAGTGTTTCTTATAGTTAGATGGCATGTAACTTAAATTTTACAGGGTATTTAGTTTGATGTGATAATCAAAACATGTACGAAGATGCATGCACTTATCTTCATAACATAAGTTTTCATAACCTTTTTAGTTAACCGTTTTTAAGCTAAGATAAAATCAAAACTTTTTACTTGAAGTATCGGGTTCACCAATTAAAGAAGAACCTACAATTATCGCACACTATATCCTACTCTTACATGTTATTCGGATAATTACCACAAAAGTGGCGCGTGAAATTGAGGTAAATCACCCTTAAGATGATATTGTACATGTAATGGTTGTTCGATAAGTCTAATTTGACGCACAAGCGAGCATAGAGAGCCGGTAGGAGCGAATCTCTTAAAGAACACCTCTTTACTAGAACTCACCACACAGTTTGTCAAACTTCGGTCGAGCATAGTTAACCATTACGTACAAAAACATCAATCAAGAAAAAGTTTATGACTTTAGTCTTAAAAACATGTAATAAATTATAAAACTTGCTAGTCTCGCCTGGGAGCAAATTACCGTGCGAAGCGAACCACTGTCGGCACATAAGACCTTGCAAGATTCATAATTTATCACTTAAAGTTTCACCATTATTAGTACAATTAATTTTTCTTACGAGTGATTACCATCCGTGCTATACGCAAAATAAAAACAAGCCACAATTTTCATTTTTTCCATTTACCGGAAAAAAAATTTGTTTCACCGGAAAACTCTTTCACTTAACAACTTTAGTGTTTGTTCACTAAACCAACAAAACAATTTTAAACACGAAAATCCTTATTTTCCAACGAAAAAACAAAAATCTAAGCTCCTTTTTCCAAAACAGCATACGAAAAATCTTCAATTTTCACCAAAAATAACCCCTAATTCACGGTTACAAATCTCGTTTTACAACCATTTCGAATCAACTTAATCACTCAAAACTAGAAAATAAATATAATAGTCAACAACCGTTAGACGTCCACATGATCCAAACATGGATCCCAAGCAAAAAAACGGAACAAAGAAGCACTTAAAAACTGGGCTCCGACGGACTAGGATACATTTCCTTCGACATAGTTTCATACTTCAAATGATGTCATTACGCCAATACATATTTCTTAGTAAAGTAGTACGACTAAGATCTATCTTGTTATATACTTTCGCTGACTCAAAATTATTGTCTTGTCTGTGGTTAAGAAAAATTATTAACCTTTTCTTAAAAATGACATTTTGCCCCTTATTTTATCATTGATGGCAACTTAACATAAAAATACTTACACAACCAATAAAACACTTCTTATCTTCAATGCCAGTACATTTAAGCTTGACTAAAGAAAAATTCCGATGGGATGGTTGAACTAATACGTATTATTATAAGCAATATTGCTATTACTATTTTTAGAAAATGAAAATTTTTATTAATTACTCATTATTTAATGGTGTAAGTTTATAAGAGCGTTAGGTACCGTTTGGTGTCGTGAGTGGTGCTATGAGAAAAAGTGGTGCCATCTCAGCATTTTTTTTTATGGCACCACTTTTGGCTATGACACTAAAACTCCCCTCCCTAGCATAACACCAGTTTTTGTGATGTCGTAAGATTTTTTTTTTAATAAAACAATATATATAACTAAAATTTAATTTCATTAATAAAAAAATGCATTACATAAATAGAAAAAATACTTGAAATTAAAAAGGTACATTAAATGAAAAACTACGTAAAATAAAAATTAGACGTAAAAATAAAAGTAAACTAGTTGCGGGAAAAATTTAAGGCCAGGGTTTTTTTCCGCCTCGATGATAGCCGCGTGTTCCGGTCCGTATCCATCGTACTTATTTGCAAGACCTTCATCTCCTCGGCCTTTTTTTGGGCGTAAAGTGCTTCGGTCTTCCAACTTCGCCTCACGATCTAAAATGTTTTTTTTTGTAAGTTAAAAGAGATGTATTGTTGAGATATGTATGTAGAAGTGTGTGTTAGAAATTGATAAACTTGAAGGATATTTATAAAAATTTTATAAAGGTAAAATATATATAAAAAAAAAAGTATTTAATACAATAAACCAAGTACCCAACTTCCATTTTTTTCCTTGATGGTTGAATAAGTATACTACACATAATAATAATAATAATAATAATAATAATAATAATAATAATAAAAGTTTGAACACTTTGTCATTGAATGACATAACGTGTACAACCGATAGCATTGAATAGCATTTATTTGTACAACTATACATGTACAAGAAAAAACGAGATAATATACATGTACAAGAAAAAACGAGAAGTGTATAAAACATGAGAAATGCTACGTTCACATATACAATTACAAATAAAAAAGAAAAAAAAAAGTTTGAGCACTTGTCATTGAATGCCATAAGATGTACAACCAATTAGCATTGAATAGCATTTGTTTGTACAACTATACATGTACAAAAAAACGAGAAGTATATAAAACATGAGAAATGCTACTTTCACATAAACAAACTTTCACATAATGATGCGGCAAAGGTAATAGACCAATCATGTTATACTATATTTTCTCTTTTTTATTTTTCACTATCCTTAATTCATTGTCAAGTGCATGTGTGGATTTCTTTTTGTAAATATTATGTGGATGTATCATTCATCATAAAACATTTTAAATTCTTCTTCCTCTTCATCGGTCATCTTCCTCCCTAGTCCAACAAACTCATCCATTCCATTTTTAACTCTTCTTCCTTCTCATCAGTCTTCATCAAAAACATTTTAGTAGGGTTAGCTTTGTTATAGCTAAAGGAGTGGAGGTCCAGTTAGTATATCGGCTCCCCACTAATTTCTTGTAAACCCTATGACCTTATAATAATAATAATAATAATAATAGGTTCACTTTTGCCCCATCGCGTGAGATGATATTTTTGACGCCAGAATGTAACAGCAAAGAGCTAGTGTAGTTGTGGTGCCATAGATGTTGGCCGGTGGTTTAGCACTAAGTTATAACTTATAAGGCCATTGTACCTAAGCCTCTAAAATGAGAAATTTTGGTTGCTTGCACAATTTCTTTATCATTTTCTAGCCTAGTTAAATTATTTTAGAAAATTTTGGTTGCTTGTACAATTTCTTTATCATTTTCTAGCCTAGTTAAATATAATAAGTTGGGGAGACCAAGAAATGTGTGAGTAGAAAGCATCAAGTAATGATATCACATGATAATATAGACTATAATCAAACTATCTTATAAAGCATTTAGGCCTACTAAATATAGAAATACTTAAAATTAAGCATTACATATTTTAATGATAAAAGTACAAGTAATATCAACACAATTAGACATTTAATACATTAAAATTAATATAATTAGATATTTACAAGTTTTATAGCTACATGTACACGCCACTTTCGGCCATTAATGGCCTAAAATTTAATGCAAATTAAAATTCAACATTACACATTTTAATGCTAAAGGTACAAGTAATATAAACACAATTATACATTTAATGCCTTAAAATTCAGCATTACAACATT
The DNA here is from genome assembly GCA_030686995.1 of Artemisia argyi. Taxonomy (NCBI): domain Eukaryota; kingdom Viridiplantae; phylum Streptophyta; class Magnoliopsida; order Asterales; family Asteraceae; genus Artemisia; species Artemisia argyi. Next base: position 22,858,877 of record CM060695.1, on the reverse strand, counting down.
AAATTAAAACATAATTAATACTCCTATTAAAACACCTCATTACTTCAAAATACAATTAGTTATTCACATTATACAACCAGTTAAAAGTATATCTATCAAATTAAATACAACCAATTAAAACACCCCTTACCAAAAGTACAATAAAAATTTTATAATGTACAACTTAAACAAGCTACAACATAATCAAAAATATAAAATAATTAAATACACTAATTAATGTTATTTTTAAAACACCCCTAAAATGAAAAGTACGTGCTATTATACATATTTTACAAACTAATAAAACACACAAAAGTTTATACAATCTAACAAGTTGACGGTGCATATAGTTTTGAATACCAGACCGGACCACGGGTTCAGCCGGGAACCGGTGTCGCCACTGGTTCGGCTAGCGAATAAAAGCCATCCGAAAATGAATCAAAGAGGACCCGTTGGAACCGATACAAACTTGTGAGCCATGCCTCATCGGGATCTATTTCTGCGATTAATTGTCACAGAGTACCTGCCGCCTTGCTAGTATAAATAAAAAGACTAGCTACTATTGAAATTAGTACTAAAACTTGCAACTATGTAAAATTAAATTGAACAAAATTGTAACAAGGCTAGTCAATAATAGACGATGAGTGTGAAGTAAACGAAAGACTACCGAACAATTAATTAAGAAAAAGAAATATTTCTGGAAGTTGAGTAACTTTTCTTTAGTATACGAGTTCACACCTATTTGATCATTATGTTAAATTATGTTTAGTACTTTAGTATACGAGTTGATATCTATTGATCAAAGACGGATTCAAGACTATAAGTTATCACGTACATAAATTATTTTTTATTAGTATAAAGGAATGAAAAATGAACTAAAATGTATGATTTCTTTAAAAATAGTAAATAAATTAAGAAGACATGTATTTCTTTTAGCATATTAGTGGACTAACTAAACTAAACATGTATTTATGTGACACAAGATTTCAAGATCAGATGCATTTCAAAAAAATCAAGAGTTTCAACGAAAATTAACATTAGGGGCAAAACATCCATCGGATTCCCATGAACCCCCGAAAACCTCCTAGGTCCGCCCTTGTATTTGGTCACTATCTTAAAATAAATGTACTCAATTATTATCAACTGCATGTTTCGAAATTGCCACTTGTTATATTTTAGTCTTGGATTGACTCATTTTATCCACTAAAAAATTCTGTTTTAACATTTTGAGATCAAATTCATTTTGAAAAAATCGGGAGTTTTAACGAAAATTAACATTAGGGGCAAAACATTCATCGGATTCCCGTGAACCTCCGAAAATCTCCTAGGACCGCCCTTGTATTTTGTCACTATCTTAAAATAAGTGTACTCATTATTATCAACTGTATGTTTCGAAATTGCCACTTGCTATATTTTAGTCTTGGATCGACTCATTTTATCCCACTAAAAAATTCAATTTTAATATTTTGAGATCAGGTTCATTTCGAAGAAATCAGGAATTTTAACGAAAATTAACATTAGGGGCAAAACATCCATCAGACTCATATGAACCCCCGAAAACCTCCTAGGTCCGCCCTGTATTTGGTCACTATCTTAAAATAAATGTACTCAATTATTATCAACTGCAAATTCCAAAATTGTCACTTGCTATATTTTAGTCTTGGATTGACTCATTTTATCCGACAAAAAAAATTCAGTTTTAACATGTTGTACTCCATTCATCTCCGTATAAACCCTCCCCCCCCCCCCCCCCCCCCCCGGCCCTCCCCGGTGACTTGCATGTCAAAGAGCTATTACACCACCAACACCAGAGACGTGTGGTGGTGGATTTAATTTGAGGTTACTAGCTTATAGACCCGTAAAATTGACGGGTTTTTAGAAGAATGTATGCATCAAGAAATTAAGTGTGTGGGTAAAGTAAGAAAAAAAAAACGAAGGTAAAAATTTTGAATTTTTTTAATGGAATAATATATATTAAGTCAATGATACAATAAAGAAATATGGATGTAACTATTAATCTAATAAACATTTATGCACGCGGCCTACAATATTCATGGTCTTGGAAAGTAAATGTATGTGTTGAGCGTGAATTAAGTGATAACCAATGAACATTTGTTGGTTACCTAATAAGTGTAAAAAAAATGTAAGTAAAAGGTGTTTGCGATTGATAATACATGTAAATAAATAAAAATGGCATAAAAGATATCATATGTATACCGATATGCCCAAGAATTCAGGCCTACATTATTTATTTCTAAAACACTGTTATTTATTATCACAAGTACATACGACATAAAAAGGTATGCTTATAGACCCGTTGCAGCCTCAAGTAAGCGAAAAAATGAAGTTAGTGATAAGATTATATGTAAAAAAAGGTAAACGTACTTACAGACCCGTTGAATCTCCAAAATTTAATATATATATATATATATATATATATATATATATATATATATATATATATATATATATATATATATATATATATATATATATATATATATATATATATATAAGCATACAAAAAGGGTTAAGATTCATTTACAGATAAAAAAAAGCTACTTCAAACAACTTAATAGAAAGTTTAAGCTTAGCAGCTTACGGGTCAAATTGTTAAGGTAATGAATGATAAACAATGTTTTTTGCGGCATAGTAGTTTTATATTCCTCGGCCACAATTGAGAATGTTAACATACTGTGGAAAACTAGAAAGGGGGGGGGGGGTTGAATAGTTTTCCCCTCTTTTTGATTTTATAAAAACTTGGTTTCAAAATGTTGATTCAAATTTATTCAATTGTTTGTTTGAAAAACCTTCAATTAGAGTTTAGCATGAAAACGACATATAATCAATATGATCAATTATATATGTGAGCTTTTGGATTAGTTTTCAAAACTTAGTTTTATGAATGAAGCTTTGGTCGATCATTAGGTGAATACGTTTTCCTTTTAAAATCTTAAAATGTTTTGTATCAAATTATCGATTAAGTTAAACTCAACATGAGAAGTGTTAATAATATATATAAGTCCATTAGACCATATCATACAATTATATATCCTATCACAATATTAACTTGTAACTACACCATAATCAATCATCATGACAATATAAGCAACAATCAACACATATTTGCAAGCATATATATAAAGCTATAAATGCAAGAATAAATGTGAAAAGATAAGAGAAAGAGTATGCAAACCGGACACGATGATTTATAGTGGTTCGGCTACAAGGACACCTTCCTTGCCTTACTTCGCTCCCCGAGTCACCTACTCGAGAGTTTTCTTCACTACTTAACAAGCTCCCTTTTGGCGGAGAAAACCTTACACGACTTTTTCTTACACCATTTAACGACACTAAGCTAAATATCGAGTTCTAATAGTAGCTAGAACCAATCTCACAACACGACTTCGATCACTACACAACTTCTACACGACTTCACGACTTCTTCACAATTTCACGACTTCACGACTACTTCACAACTTCTTCTATACTCCACTACTTATTCGCACACCTACTTCTTCACAACTACATGACTTCTCCACACTACTACTTCTTCCCACTATTTCTTACTCACTCATTGACTCACTATTAAGTAAGATCATCTTGATCTACTTATTACATAAACATAACTCACAACTTCACATAAACACTAACTAGACTCTAATGCATCTTTGGCTTTATGATAGGAAGGATTCTTCTCTTGCACTTTGAGTGATGAGGGATTGAATCACTTGAAACAAAGACTAATAAACTTAAGATCAAAGGATTTAGAAGTGTGTTTGGAAAGGTTTGGGACTGAAAATTTTCGTGCAAAAGGTGGTAAAAATATCAGGTTTGAGGTGGTATTTATAGGGAAAAATTACTGACAGAATCTGACATGGGAGGGTGGCCGGCCCCTTTAATTGTGTGCCGGCCCCCTTAAAATTAAGGGGGCCGCCCAGACGAAAATGTCAGTTTTTCTTGTCTTTTCTGAGGTAGGTTTATCTAGTGAAATTTTAACTGTTTTTGGCTAAAAATTTGAATTCATATATTTATTATGAATTAAACATTTTCCTTTATATACCAAAAATGTTTTTCAAAATATATAAAATATTTATATCATTTTATATAATTTGTAGTGTTTAAATAAAACTCCATTTGATCATAAAATGTATTAGACATTTGTTTATACATACCTTAAGTGATTGTTGAAGCATACTCGAGACGTTGAGATGTCGAGGCTTGTTGACGTATGAATGCATAGATGAATTGTGATCATAAGTAACTTAAGAATTTTACGTTATATGTTGTAACTTACATCTTTGTCATCATCAAAACATGAAGAGGATGTTTAGATTAAATATCGTAATATTCATGCCAACACATACTTTAGTTCATTCTTCCATTACATAACACATTATCTAACTACTAAAAGATGAGCTTCCATATTGTGTGAACATATAAAATATCAAATATAAAATATACGATAAACGCGTAAATGTTTGTGAATACACAATATATTTTATCGAGATGTATAATAGTGTAAGAATAACAAAGATATTTTTTATTAAACCACGACGTACCTTTGAACTTTTTCACATCACACCCGAAAGCATATTACGATATAATAGTGCGAGTATAACAACGATTCAGTTTAGGTTTTCAACTCTCTTGTATTAGCATGTATTAATTGATTGATTGTTCCAAAGTACCCAAAAGCATGTTACAATATGACTTAACATATTCATGTAAAACAAATGATTCTTTATACATCCATTATACATTGTTTAACATTGTGTTATAGTCAAATACTCGGTTATAAAGTAAGGATAATCCGATCTCATTTACTTATGAGTCTAACTGGGTTGTATTTATCTATAAAGTAAGTGGCATGCATTCTTACATTCGATATTCGACTCAATATCGAGTACAAAACTGTTTGCATCCATAGCTTCATTTACCAAGTTTCCATTGATTAGTTGCATCTTTTCACCGATTAGTATTGCCTTATTTATGAAATATTAGTTCCTAAAAGAAGTAAAGTCACATAACGTGTAGTTTATAGACATTATCCTATTGAAAGTTATAACACACTCATGGCAGCGCAAAACTTTTAAGCTTCATTACAGTTGGAATAGTATCCTAAATAAAGAATTGTTATTATTATATCATAATCTGAAATGAAATGATGGCCCTAGACATAAGACATGAATTCACTAAATGTTGACATAGTAGTAAACAAAAATAAAACAGTAGTAAAGCTATAACAAATGAATCAATTCAACTCAAGCTTGTTCCGTCAAAAATGTTCTATACATAATGTTCTAAACCATCATAAAATAAATAAGAGATCATCATACATAATATTTCGAAAAACAGTACCTTAATTTCCACATTCCCTATGGTTCCTGGAATGGTACTTTGAATATGAAATTCCAAACATCCTCTAAGATTACATTAGTAAAGCTACGGTCTACTTTAAGAAACAGGTGTCATAAATGTTTTACTTACATTCTTTTTTCTTGCTATATCAGCATGACAAGAATTTCCATTAGCCATGGATTCTTGTTTTTGAAGTCACCAAGCGTCTCACCTGTTATCAATCTTCGTAAAAACCTATCAAAGTGACCATTTAATCATGGAAACAACTATTTATACAAACTACACCCAAACTACTTATCGTACATTATGATATAAATTAAGAACATGAGTAAAAATTAATATACAAATTCATAAACAATATATCCAAAACTCAATAGATAAATTAAATCAGAAGGTTAAAAGTAGTAACAATATGAAGGTTTATAGTAGTAACAATATGAGATATGGGTAGGAGATGTAATACAATGTTCTTAAAAATACTAAGAATTCCACCATGAGCCACAAGAGAAGACTCTTTTCAAATAAATATTTCCACTGCTCAAAATATTTGGTGTATCAATTAGTTAAATAAACCTGAAAAGTAAGTGCATAAGCATAAAATCAAAAAATTCAAACATCCCTTATTTACGTGATGGGCGGAGAATGCCTAACGAAAGCAATCTAGTTCAGCCATAAGACACAACGACATAAGTCTAACAATGTAATGCTAAAAAAAAACTATAAGGAATGTTTAGCAACGTGTGTAATCCAGTTAAGCCATAAAGACTTGCAAGAAAGCTGATTATAAGTGATTTTACTTTTCACTAAAAAAAAGTTGGGTGGTTTTAAGCATTAGAGTACCCTTTGAGTCAAAGCATATCTTAGTCATGTTGCCATATCTATGCAAATGAATACTAAAATATTTTGCTGTTAGAACATGCAGCCCACCAAAGATACTTTTCAAAATTCCTTCATCACATGTGAGGGCGCAAATACTACAAATGGTTTAGAACTGAGCAAGTTTAATTATAAGAAAATCGTCCATGGTCTAAAGGATGAATAAGAAACATTAACTAAAAAGGCTTATGAAATTACCATTAAACAATGGCAAGCAGATTAATCCCGGTATTCTTTCCCAAGCAATTGGTGTGGCGGGGCTTATTGGCAATTGTATAAAGATAGGTTTATTTAACACTAATGTCATAATTCTTACAACTTCTATTAGGCAACATCTACGATTAACTAAAGTTAAGCTTAAATTCAATTACAACAATGCAATCAATCAAACGAAAACTTAAATTTTACCCAATATCTACTTACCCATTGTCAAAAATTATATCGTACAGTGAAAATACATTCAACATCGCATTATACTATTCATTAACATGTAATTGTTCAACGGTCTTTATTCACACTTTTTTATTTATAATAATGACATGTGAAAGACTGCATAAGATAGAAGTTCAGGATCAGTATGTTCACATGACAGGACCAACCTCATTCTATAAGTAAAAGTTGTATTAACCTCGTGGATCAATCATACAGATATACAGGGCCAGTTTAGATACCCAAATATCAACTTTCTCGCGCATAACTGGCTTTGTAAGGAATGACATTGTCTGAAATAAGGTTTCATTAAACCGGATGCAAGCATGTCAGTGAGATCAGATTACCCTAAACATACAATTCACATCTGCACAAAAGTAAAAAAAAAAAATGAATACAATATCAGAGAAAACATAAACAATAAGTAACCGAATTACCTCGGGTTGTTAAACTATTGCATCTATCATTTTCATGTAGACCACTACAGGTTGCCGTCACACATTCGTTCGTACCTAAAGCAACACCAAACATTATTATGTCAGTATAAGCTGATTGCAGAATGATACATTGTTCCTAAAATTAGTGCAAAGATCATTAGAAGGTTTTTAATATTTGATTTGCTTCCAAGATTAAAATTTCAAATATTCTTCACCTTTAAAGATCTCTAAAAATTTCAAATATTCTTATTGTAAAAACGAAGTTTGCTATTTGTGTTATACCTGTTAGTGATCATACCTGATTAGCCACTCAACAATCTACATGAGGTTTGTAATGTTCTGAAAACCTCATAAACCTGAACCAATTGGTAAACAGTACGACCCGCTTCCAAAAAGAAACTGTCTTTTAGAAGACTACAAACCTGTTGTACTTTGTTGAGTGTGGTAAGTATGTTGATCAGATTTTCCAATCCCAGGTGTTCCTAGCTGTTGTAAAACTAAAACAGATAAACCAATGGGTAAAGAACAGTTACGGCATATACCAAGTTTCTATGTACAATTATAACTGTAATAGTACATAAGTACCTTTATCCATGGGTTGAGTCACTGTTACATATGCACCAATATTATTTGAAGCTGCGGCCGAAACTGTCACATGCGGCCTTACAACAGCAGCACGTCTAACTGAGGATCGACTTCGTGGCACAGCAGCAAGCGCTATCACATAAACATTCACATAGTAGCGGGTGTAAGAATATATATGAATGATCAAACATGCACATACATCTAAAAATGAGAACATTTATATGTTTCTCACCCAGAACTTGAGGAACACGGGGTCTTATATTCATAGCATTGTCAGAGAAAGATAAAGAAGCAGTTGAGGAAATTAGACACCGTACAACAGGAAGGCCTAAGACAGAAATATGTAAAACCAATAAATATTCAAAATACGTTGCAAGAATAATGGTGACACACACATACACTATTGAAAAGGGCAACGTCTTTCTTTATATATATATATATATATATATATAACAATGGCTTATAAAAAAATGAAACTTATTTTAGGATAGCTAAAATAAAAAGCAGTTGTATGTGGTACAACAGTATCGAACCACAACACCAATTTCACTCAAATTTAACACCTCTAAATTAAACAAAAATCAACCATAACACAAATCAAAACGTAATTAACACAATGAAGGTTCTAATAACAAACATGATACGTAGGAATCGCACCAGGCTTTACCTCTCAAGGGATCTTGAGAAGCTTACAACCCCCACCAGGCAGTGTACCTGATCGTTGTAGTATAGTATAGTGACAAGTATCGGGGGATTGATCGTTCAGCTAGGAATAGTGTCGCTAGGATTAGAAAACCTAATTACTAGTTCTAAAGATGATGGAAGATTCTTTTTTGTATTTTTATATTTTTTTAGAAAGCAAGTAAAAATCTCGGGTTTTAAGGATTTGGGCGGAATTAGTTGCTAGTCAACTAACCCAATACTAAAGATGCAATCAAAATAAAATACTAAAAATGAAAATAAACTAAATTAAATTAAGGTTGTGAGCAATAAGTGGAAAAGTTGTGTTTACTTAGATTTCACTACTCCCTAGATATCTTTTACACGTTAATTACTTGTTATAGTTGCGTGGATGACGGATTGTATTCCTTAATACCATTCATGGGGTGGCGCACTTAATTCCCCAATCCTATGAGTGCCTACTTCACTCCTATGTCGAGCCGGCTAAGAAGCTCCTAACATGGGATCATTAGAATTTACTCATGCATTAAATACAACCAATAAAACCTAGTGCACGTCAGTTCATGTTTCCTAAGACGTTCAAGCATGTTACCATTTGGAGATCTACCAGTTTTCTTAAGCCTAACATCGAAATCATTCATCCAATACAACCATAAACAAGTAATCAACACATAATTAACATCTAGGTTTCGTTAGATCTAAGCAAACACAAGATAGATCTAGCCTAACATGATGGAATTAAGACAAGAACAAGATATAGACAACCAACACATAGACATATTGATTGAATTAAAAGAATACTTATCTCAATTACACATGAAAGGGTTCAAGGGCTGAGAACCCTTGAAAAATCTGTAAAATTCGTACTAAGTTCGGCCTTAGGGTTTCTCCAAAACTTCTCTCTTTTTTATGAATGAAAATTAGAAAACTATATATAGGAAATTGAGGCTGACGGCGTCAAGACCAAATTGGTGACGCCGTCATCTCGCCGCCAAAATACTTCTCGGACTGCCTTGATCTACTTTTGACGCCGTCACGTTATAACATTTTCCAGGCCGTCACGTATTTTACTCTTGACGCTCTACCTTGTGACGCCTTCAATTCTGTACTCAGCCGTCATGAAAATTACTCTTGACGCCGTCAGGATTTTCTTCTTGACGCCGTCACCTACTGTTCCCAGCAAGAAAAATTAAGACTTTGGCGTTTTCTTCACTTTTATGCTCCAAAAACGTCCGAATTGCTTCCTTTTCCAGATTTCTCTCCCAAAGTACCTAAAATCACAAAAGGAGCGATTTAGGGCAATATTTGATCAAATAAATTCAATTCCGGGCTTAAATGACCCCCTAAAAACGGTTTATTTTTCGCCTTATCATATACCCTTACACTTGAGATTTGCTTGTCCTCAAGCAAATGCGCTTTTATTCTACTCAAAATACAAGTTAGGGGTCATTTAACACTAATATAAAAGTAATTACAACAAATAATCGTTCCACTAAAGACCAATAGACAAGCACGGAGGTCATACACTAGCACCTCACAAATAGTGTTTAGATACTCACATCTCTCGGGTGTAATAAAGTATAAATTACAATATGAAAACGGAAGATATCTCTCACTACCTGTCATAGCAAAATAGATTACCATAGGCTTGGGAAAGGATCAAACCTCCACCACATAGCGTAAGCACCTAGGATAAACTATCAAAGAGGTCTTTTAAAGGGTTGTAACGTTAGGTGTAGGGATATGAAATACACGGTTTTCTTGGATAAAGGAAGTTTTTACTGGTGGCGAGTTAACAATCTTGGTTAATTACATGTACAATATGGCGTTGCTAAGCCAAGACTAGACTCGACTTAATCTAATAAATGAAAAATAACAAAACATAAAATGAACATAGAATAAAAAGGGATGGTAGTCCGTATGTTTTTTCTCTTTTCTTTTTCTATATATATATATATATATATATATATATATATATATATATATATATATATATATATATATATATATATATATATTGATTTTTTTTTTTTTTTTGCATACACTCTTACCCTACCATCCAAAATAATACATCATAGGGGATAAACGTTCCCCTTACACTTGAATTTTTACATACTTTATAATAAACTAATCTAATGACTCGAATTAAGAAAATCAAAACACTTGGAGTACTTTTAAGATTAACGCACATATGGGGGTAATATAATGTTCTTCCCCATTACTCCATAAAATAAGTACTTTACCCATGAGCCCCAATCGTCCCAAAACAATATGTACAATGATATGACTCGACTTAGCAATCATGTAATCAATTAGATAGTTAACTTAGGGTTTAACAAATAACAATAATGCACTAAAAATGAGCGCATACACGGAAGGCTAAGGCGATTTGGGTGTACATTTAAGTGGGGTGTAACAAATTCTTCCTTTAAGTAAGATGCTTAAAGTTAGAAACGAAAAGATAGCTCGGAGGGGTGTACTAGGGGTTTCGTGTACAAAAAATGAGTACAACGCTAAGGGTGTGGGAAAAATTAATTGACTTAACTAGCCAAGTAATATAACTTAAATGGTCAAGTAATTATGATACGGGTTTAACACAAGGGTAATCCTAATGCCTCTTATCATGTAGTAAATCCTACCACACGAATGTAGTCTCACTAGCGGTCTCGGGATGCATCACTAACGCAAGTTCTAGAATCTAAATGCTACCGGTACACTCATAAGCACTAATAGTAAATGCTTTTCCAATCAAATCTAAAGGCGAACCTCACATATTTGGGTGGAAAATTTTTCTGAATATACGGTTATGTGCTAGTCATACAATCTCCTATCCATGAGACGCTTGCTATGGCTAAAGTTTCACTCCTAAATGTTGTAAAAAAATTTAAATTTGGCGCTAAAATTGCACTAACAAGTATTTCTCATAGTTTTATTACACATCTACCATTAAACAATACAAACTCAAGCGAAAGTGTACATGTAAGGTATCATCATTTTACCCTCCCCTTACACTTAGGATGAACATTGTCCCCAATGTTCAAGTAAAGAATGTAAAAGTGAAAAAGTAAAAAGAATGAAATCAAATACTCCCCTGATTCGCTCAGTATGGATAATAAGGTGGCCAGGTTAAATCTTCCTCCAAGAAAATGAACAATCAAAGCTTCCCTTCCAGAATATAGATCATCTTCTTGTCATACATAACCTGTAAATCCTGAGAAAATAGACAAGACAACCTCGCATAAAATCGGCGGCAACCTACATAAGTTACTAAATCCTAGAAAACAAAATAAGATATAATGCTTGTGGAATGAATTTTGCAGATTTCCTGGAGATTATAAAACTTAATAATTCACAAAAACCATAAGACTCCGTTAGAAAAACAAAACCGGTAAAATTTCCAGATTTTTACACGTGACGCCGTCAAGAGTTAACTCGTGACGCCGTCAGAAGTGACCTGCAGAAATTTTTGTGTTAGGTTTTCGGAAAATTTCTGGAAAAACTTGGTCCTACTTCCTGGAAAATCCTGCAAAACTTCATTATGACTCAATACAAGCATTTGACTCTAACAAATACGAATATACATGTTCATTTAAATATTGTGGAGAATCATGATCGGTTTGTTTCTTAAAAACATATTTGGGGTTCCCCCTTACACTTATCTTTTGCAAAAATACTTTTAGGTGGAGTTAAGTCTAGGCCAAAACAACAAAGTAAAGTATTTCCACTATTTAAATGAGAAGCATGATCTACCAACAATAAAAATAAAGCATGCATACGGAAACAAATAACAAACAAACAAAATAAAATCACACAAAATATGGGTTGCCTCCCAAGAAGCGCTTTTCTTTATTTACGAGTCTTGTAGCTAGACTTAAGGTCATGGGTTACGACGTGATACGGGTGAGTTCCTCATTGAGGACATCTTTTGGATCAAACTTAGGTTTCAACTTCCTATCGGTTTCCTTAGTATGATATGACCTTTCAAACTTTTCCCCATCCGGATCATACAAAGTCATCCTTATATGCCATGATCCATCACCTTCTTTAGGTGGCTTGTCCCACCTCCATTTACACTTGTCTCCCTCTCTTTTCCACTTATTCATCTCTATATTAATAGGCATTACGCTTAAGAACTCAATCATTTTCCTAAAGACTAAGGGGTCCTCAAAGGGATCTAGCTCTTCATCTCTAGCTATGAGTTGTTCTACCGAATGTGTCTTCTCAACGAAATCTTTTTCTAGATAAAATGGGCATTGAGGTCCTATAAAGTTCCTTTCTATCCAAGGTCTATATCTAGATGGTCTCCTATTCATCTCTACCCAATGCGGTGTCGGTTCATCATCACAATCATAACTATGCTTCTTTACATCGTACACCGACCAAGTATCGCCTTCACCTACCGCTATCTTAGACTCCTTACAATCTATCATGGCGCTAGTGGTTGCTAAAAATCCTCTTCCTACCAATAATGGGCATGTAGTGTCACTAACCATGTCTAGGACGTGAAAATCCGCTAGTATAGTTAACCTTCCTACGTGAACAACTACATCCTTAATCATTCCAACCGGGTGGGCAATACTCCCATCCACTAGCCCTATCAATACCTCCGTTTCCTCTAACTTTCCTAGCTTAAGAGCGGTAAATAAGGATAAGGGAATCAAGTTGAGGCTTGACCCTAAATCGGCTAGTGTGTCGAAAGCTTCGGATCTTCCTATCTTACACGGCAAAACAAATATACCCGGATCATCAAGCTTTTTAGGCAACTTGTTTTGAACGAAGGTGGTCCCATTTTTACCTAGTTTAAACTTCTCATATTTTTCTAGGAGGGCACTTTAGTAAGGAGCACGCACTAAGACATCAATGACGGGGCGTTCAAGGTGAAGTTCCTTGAATTCATCGTCAAGGTCATGCGTAGGAGGTGTTTCAACTATACTTTTGACCGGTTCTATATCGGGTGTTTTGCTTGATTGGTCCTTTTGAAGAATTTGGTTTTGTTTGAAATACGTGCTCGTTGATTTAACCGAGTAGTATTGTGGACACGAAGTGGGTGACAAAACTGAAGATATGGAATTAACGTTTAGTTTCGGATTCTTGACCGTGTCGCTTGGGAGTGCTCCCATTTCTCGGTCATTGAGAACTTTCAACAATGCGTCAATTTTGGTGGTCATCTCGCTTTGCTTTTGTTTGAAATCGGCTTCAAACTTAGATATGCGAGCTTCTTGAGATGCCATGAACTTAGACATCAATCCTTCAAGATTGTTGGTACTACCATAGTTGTTAGAAGGATTGTTGTTGAAAGTACGGTTGGAGGGTGGACTGTTTGGTTGGTAACGATTAGGCGGATTGGAAGAATTGGCTTGATTTTGTTTCCACCTAAGGTTTGGGTGATTTTTCCAAGAGGGGTTGTATGAATCACCGTAAGGGTTTGGCTCGGGCTTGAAAGTGTACCACTTATCTCCCGCTTCGTCGGTACGCGTGGATGCGTAGTCCGCAAAAGCTGTTCCGGGGAGTTCCACACAATCACGAGTGTCGTGGGGACCACTACATAATTCGCATGAAGAAGTAACTTTGTTCACTAGGCTTGAAGGCTTAGGAGCTTCGTAAGATTTCATGAGAAACTTGACTTGGTCCTCAAGTTCCATGATCCTATGGTCGGGAGTGCTAGAGTTGTTCGAAGGCAAAGATATTGCCTTGACCGTTTTGTTCAAATCACGGGGATCATTCCAACTTTCGTTGTCATAGAGAGCAAGATCTTCTATGAGTTCCCATGATTGTTCCGCACTTAGATCACGTAGCTTACCACTGGCCGATTGGTCAATGGCTCACCTCGTGGAGAGATCGATATGGTCATAAAAGATTTGGACTTGGAGCCAAAGATCTATTCCATGATGAGGGACTTTTTGGAGTAAGTCCTTGAAACGAGTCCATGCTTCATAAAGAGATTCATTTTGACGTTGTTAGAACATCAAGATGTCATTTCTAAGCTTAGTAGTTCTCCCCGGTGGGAAAAATTGAGCAAGGAAACGAGTGGTGAGATCATCCCATGTGGTGATGGATCCCGCGGGTAAACGCTCAAGCCATTGACTAGCTTGATCCCGTAGAGAGAATTGGAATAGGCGTAATCGGGTTGTCTCTCTAGTTTCAACATCTAGGTCTATGGAATCTATGATTTTAAGGAAGTCCTTAAGATGTTGGTTTGGATCTTCGGAACGAAGTCCATGGAATGCACATCCGCTTTGCACCAACCGGATGGTGTCGGATCGCAAGGGGGTCACCTTGGCTCCGGTGAGCTCAATGGTGTTTCGGTAGCCTTGGTGGCTAGGTCGGGAATACTCTCCTAAGGTTCGGGGCCTAAGAGGTTCTAGTGGTGGGTTTTGTTGTGGTGGGATGACGGGTTCAAAGATGTTCCCATCGTCCATGATGTCGGGTGGTGAAGAGTTACGAACAAAAACACAAAGAAATAAGATAGACTAATGAAAACCTAAAAATAAAAATAAAATCTTACTAGAAAGGAAACTAGCAAGTAGACCGAATAAAAAGAGATTCTAACCTAGACAATAACTATTCCCCGGCAACGGCGCCAAAAACTTGATACGTGGTAATCGCACCAGGCTTTACCTCTCAAGGGATCTTGAGAAGCTTACAACCCCCACCAGGCAGTGTACCTGATCATTGTAGTCTAGTATAGTGACAAGTACCGGGGGATTGATCGTTCAGCTAGGAATAGTGTCGCTAGGATTAGAAAACCTAATTACTAGTTCTAAAGATGATGGAAGATTCTTTTTTGTATTTTTATATTTTTTTAGAAAGCAAGTAAAAATCTCGGGTTTTAAGGATCTGGGCGGAATTAGTTGCTAGTCAACTAACCCAATACTAAAGATGCAATCAAAATAAAATACTAAAAATAAAAATAAACTAAATTAAACTAAAGTTGTGAGCAATAAGTGGAGAAGTTGTGTTTACTTAGATTTCACTACTCCCTAGATATCTTTTACACGTTAATTACTTGTTATAGTTGCGTGAATGATGGATTGTATTCCTTAATACCATTCATGGGGTGGCGCACTTAATTCCCCAATCCTATGAGTGCCTACTTCACTCCTATGTCGAGCCGGCTAAGAAGCTCCTAACATGGGATCATTAGAATTTACTCATGCATTAAATACAACCAATAGAACCTAGTGCACGTCAGTTCATGTTTCCTAAGACGTTCAAGCATGTTGCCATTTGGAGATCTGCCAGTTTTCTTAAGCCTAACATCGAAATCATTCATCCAATACAACCATAAACAAGTAATCAACACATAATTAACATCTAGGTTTCATTAGATCTAAGCAAACACAAGATAGATCTAGCCTAACATGATGGAATTAAGACAAGAACAAGATATAGACAACCAACACATAGACATATTGATTGAATTAAAAGAATACTTATGTCAATTACACATGAAAGGATTCAAGGGCTGAGAACCCTTGAAAAACCTGTAAAATTCGTACTAAGTTCGGCCTTAGGGTTTCTCCAAAACTTCTCTCTTTTTTATGAATGAAAATTAGAAAACTATATATAGGAAATTGAGGCTGACGGCGTCAAGACCAAATTGGTGACGTCGTCATCTCGCCGCCAAAATACTTCTCGGACTACCTTGATCTACTTTTGACGCCGTCACGTTATAACATTTTCCAGGCCGTCACGTATTTTACTCTTGACGCTCTACCTTGTGACGCCTTCAATTCTGTACTGGGCCGTCATGAAAATTACTCTTGACGCCGTCAGGATTTTCTTCTTGACGCCGTCACCTACTGTTCCCAGCAAGGAAAATTTAGACTTTGGCGTTTTCTTCACTTTTATGCTACAAAAACGTCCGAATTGCTTCCTTTTCCAGATTTCTCTCCCAAAGTACCTAAAATCACAAAAGGAACAATTTAGGGCAATATTTGATCAAATAAATTCAATTCCGGGCTTAAATGACCCCCTAAAAACGGTTCATTTTTCGCCTCATCAAAACATCATAAATTCTTTCCGGTGAAAATATGAAACCGTAAATTTGAATACTTACCTTGGATTAACTTAAAATGATCACCTTGATCTCTAGATTTTTTTAATCCCCATCTTCTTCTGCAAACAAAATATGAAACCGTAATAAACAACTAACAATCTAACAAAGCCCATCTTAAGAAATTCTATATGGTTTAAGGTCCCAATAGTCAAAATATAAGTATAAGGCTTTTAGCTAACATGGCTTTTAGCTCATCTCAAAAATAAACTTTTAAAAGCAAAATTTTACCTAGTAATTGTTTCCAAATAGCCATACTAAACTTCCTGGATCTCCAATTATCTAGTTTGAATAGATGCTCAAAAACACTTGTTGACATCTTTTACTACATAGACATTTCATCAAACTTGTTAAGTGCAAAATAAAGTTGCAACAAAAAATAATCGTAATAGTTAAAGGATAATCTAAAGATTAAATAACCATGAATTAGAATTAGTAAAAGATATACCGAGAATATTACGAATGATCTACGCAAAGTACCATCTTTGTAAGAATCATGTAAGTGCTATCATTCAAATACCACATCTGAAGAATAAACAAAGTTACAAAACGAACAAATTGAAAATCTTACTTTTTTTACAACAAAAAAATTCATAATAGGCAATTAATAAGACACCAATAATCAAAAGAATGAAACCACAAAATCTCCCTTACCGGATTTAAATCGAATGAATTGTAACTGATTGTGAAGGATCCGTGTAGAGGATGAATGCCTATTATTTGATTAAAAGGCATTTGCGGTGGGTCAATTTATTTTATAAAATATGGGTTCAAATTAAAATTTACTTTGTTGGCACAATTATAAATTTCATACCTTTCTTGTTAATCAACAGATCTTTTGTAGAAAGCAACAATCTTTATCTCATAAAACCTTTAAAATCAACCAAGAAATCAATCTTGCCAACACCCTTGTATCAATTAGTCCAAATCCTATGAAAAACATCAACTTAAAACCATAGGAAAAAAAATATACATCAGACAAATAACAAAAATTGAAATCAAAACCCTATGAAAAAATAACAAAAACAAACTTTCAATACAATGGAATTAAAGCATCAAGATCATTACCAATTTCAAAGGATGGCCAGCAAAAAAGATTAGATCCCAAAATGTGTTCTATGTTATCGATAGGAGAAAATCATAGAATTCAACTGGCGCTCCTCTTTTGAACATATCAAATTAAATGGATTGAAAGCGTGTAGTGGAAGAAGCGGAGGTGAATGAATATGTGATTAATGGTTTACAAAAATAGACCCAAGAGCGTATAATTGACTGGTTAAACAAAAGGGTGCATTGTGATGTTGTACAAAACGGGTTAAATAAGAAAGGACACATCAGCGCATTGAATTTTATTCAGCTTCGTTGGGTGGTACAAAAGTGCATTATATTAGAATACATAGATATCATTGACCACCGACTTATGAGATACAAAAGCTAACACAAATATTAATATGGGTGTTTGGTTGTGGACATTACTACAAATGTTTGTTGATAGAATAAAAAGTTGACGTGACGCTGAAGTAGGAATGATGAAATGATTGTTATTACATCTAGTCTCGGTCCACAAACATATAAGCAAACAAACAAATTGTGATATGAACTATAAATAATTAAATAAAGGTTTTAGAAATAAAAAATGTCAAATGTAACCTTAATGAATATACCATACCGATTACTTAAAAAAAATTAGCAATGCGGGTAATTCAAGGTAACATTTTATAAACTTATCATACTATCTTATAAAGCATTTAGGTCTTCTAAAAAAAGAAATACTTAAAATTAAGCATTGCAAGTTCTTAAGCTAAAAGTACAACTAATTAAAACACATTTTATAACATTAAATACAATTAAAAGTTCTTAAACTAAAAATACAACAAATTAAAACACATTTTCTAATATTAAATACAATCTTTAAATAGAAATACTTAAAATTCGGCATTACAAGTTTTTAAGCTAAAAGTACAACTAATTAAAACACATTTACTAACATTAATAAACTGATCAATAAATACAATTAATGTAGTTATTAAAACACCCTTTACATAAGACATACAAATTATCAAGCATATTGTACAATCAACTTAAACATAATTCCTACATTAAATGTCACTAATACAAATAATAAAACAAATTATACAAATACTCAAGCCCGAACGGGAAACGGGCTAAATGGGCTCGAGCCTGAATGGGCACGGGTCAAACGGGGTCGATCCCGAACGAGCACGGGCCAACAGGCTCGAGCCCGAGAGGTTTACAACTTTTAGCTATCACTTTTTCCTTTTGATGTAGTTAACATTTATTTTTAGGTACCCGTCGCTGCAACGCGCGGGTACCCTAGTATACATTATAACTAGTTAACTACTCATTTCTTAAAAATTCAAGACAGTTACCTCGATAAAAAAATTGTGAACAAGTTTATTTTTTGCGTTTTGAAAACGATAGATAACTTTAGTTATAACTAACATACCATTTATCGCTATGTTTTAACGTGTTAGAGTGCAAGGTGTAATTGGGCAGTTGGATGCATATAATTGTTATGAGTTGAGATCTATCAAAAACCACTAGTATCTAAAGTACATATAATCAAATCACAATCATCCAATCCCCCTCCATCTAATGGCTTAGATGAAACTAAAATATACAAAGAAGGGCAAGATAGTAAAATCACAAAACTTAATAAAAACAAAAAAAACTGTCATATCACAAAAATCATAACCGGCTTGATTTCTCTCTCATCAATAATTAGATCTCACGCCATATCACAAAAATTGCCAGATCTCACGCCGCAAAATCATGAATCTCGCTGGATTGATCATGAATCCGACGGATTCATCAACAACACCACCGCCGCCGCCAGAAATCAGATCGGAGTCATCATCAACCCAGCCGGAAACATCAATAATCAGATCGGAATCATCAACAAACCAATCGGAAATCATCGGAATAACGAATTCATCAAAAACACCACCGCCGCTGTCGAAATCATCAATAATCAGATCGAAATCATCAACAAACCCGCCGGATTCTTCAATAAACATGTCAGAAGATGATTTGATTACAGAAGGTGATTTACTAGATGAAGATGCTACTGTTAAAGAAGTTCATGGTAAATCCTTTCAGAATCTAATTTTTTTGTTTAATGATTTAAGAGAAGTATAAATCCCATGGGATTCATACTGAATCCTATGGGATTCAGATACTGAATCCTATCGGATTCATTGATGAATCCCATTTGATTCATTATTAATCATTTGATTCAATATTAATGAATGAATCCTACGGGATTAATAAATGAATCCTATGGGATTCATCAATGAATCCTTTGGGATTCATCAATGTGAATTTATAAATGTATCACAAGTAATTTATAAAGAATCTCATGGGATTCTGTGTGAATCCCATGGGATTTCTGTGTGAATCACATGGGATTCTGTGTGAATCCCATGGGATTCTGTACAAGATAAATTTATAAATGTATCACAAGGAACTTATAAAGAATCTCATGGCATTCGTTAAGATCCCGTGGGATTCTTTATGAATCCCATAGGATTCATTGTTTGCAGAATTCTTAATCACCTGAGATTCTGCTTTTTATATACAGATTCAATGAAATCACCAAGACCAACTTTATATGAATACATTGAGATACCGGGCGGATCGGAATATTGGGAGCCTCATGTAGAAGGAATTCCTATACCAGAAGAGGGAAAATTCTATAACACTCTAGATGAAGCTATAGAAATGTATGGTAACTACGCTGAAGCCGGAGGTTTTCAAATTAAAAAAGCATGACAAAAATTAACAAAATCTGGAGCGGTACAACTCAAATACATCATTTGCAATAAAGAAGGAGCTCCAAGACATATTAATATCGACACTTTGAATGCTAAAGACAGTGACAAACAAAAAAGAAATACAATGATGCATATAACAAGTAGTAAAGCTCTAATATATTTATGAGTTTCTTTGTGAATCCCATGGGATTCTTTGTGAATCCCATGGGATTCTTTGTGAATCCCATGGGATTCATTCTGAATCCCATGGGATTTATTTTTGAATAACATGTTTTTAAAATATTCTTTTTTATATAACAGGTTGTAGAGCTCGTATAAGGTTAGAATTGGATGTTGTTTCTCAAAAATACCAGATTGTTAAGTTTATTGCAAAACACAACCATTTGCTCCTACCAAAATAGTACAAACATTTTACAAAAAAGCAAAGAAGAATGACACAAGCAGAAAAAATGTTCGTTGTTAAAGCTGCAAAGAACAAGATTGGTCCAACACGGGCTCATAACTTGTTAACGAGTATGAAGGGAGGGTATGAGTATATTCATGGGACAGTTGATGATTTTAAGAATGAAATGCGGGATGTTAATATGTTCATTGGGGAAAGTGACGCACAAATGCTTATAAATAAAATGGAAAACAGAAAGATATATGTGCCAAACTTTACGTTTCAGTATAAAGTAGAAGAGAGTGAGTTAGTGGCTTTGTTTTGGGCTGATGAAGTTGCGAAATGCAATTATAAGGAGTTTGGAGACATAGTATCATTTGATGCAACATTCAGATGTAACAAGTAAGTTTTATATCTAAATTACAAGTGATTCTTTATGAAATCCCATGGGATTCTCATGAAATCCTATGGGATTCACAGATTATATCCCATGGGATTCACCCTTTTAGATTGTGTGTGTAATTAACAATTATGTTATTTCTAGGTACAATATGGTGTTTGTACCATTTACCGGTGTCGATAATCACAGAAAGTGTGTCACACTTAGATCAGGAATGTTATTAGATGAAGACACTGAGTCATACACGTGGCTTCTAAAAGCATTTATGACAGCTTTCAAAAAAGAACCAACAATGGTGGTAACAGATCAAGATGGAGCAATGAAGAGAGCCATTGAAGCCGTTTTCACTAAAGCAAAGCACAGACTTTGCATGTGGCATATTGACCAAACGATTCCAGCAAAGGTAACTTATCAAACTTATAAAAAATGTGTTTTTTTTTCACATATGATACTATGAATCCCATGGGATTCTGTATGAAACTATGAATCCCATGGGATTTCCTAATAAATCCCATGGGATTGTATGATGAATCCCATGGGATTGACTGATGAATCCCATGGGATTCACATGAATCCCATGGGATTCATTTGTAAATCCTATGGGATTTACATGCGTAAATCATCTTATTTATGCTGATAACATGATTCTAAAACTATCTTTATCAAAAACAGATTTGTAAAGAGATATATGTAGAAACAGATTTCAAGAAGCATTTTAAGAAGATTGTTTGGAATATGTACATGGAACCGTTGGAATTTGAAGAGAAATGGGCTAAGTTGATTGAGGATTTTGGTTTGCAAAATCACAAATGGATGACCAAGATGTTTAACCTATGAGAAATGTGGATTCCAGCTTTTTTCATCGACTCGCCATTGTTTGGTTTGATGAGAACCACATCAAGATCCAAGAGTGAAAACTCATTCTTCAAAAGTTTCACAAGCCCAGGAGCAACGCTAGTTAGTTTTATTCAGCATGAATCCCATGGGATTCACATACAATCCCATGGGATTCACTGTGAATCCCATGGGATTATTTATAAATCTATGGTTTTCAGTATGAATTTAAAAAAAAAAGTAATTCAAAGTAATTCTTTTCTTATTTTTCACAGTCAATCCCATAGGATTCACAGTGAATCACATGGGATTCACTCCCATAAGATTAGTTTTGAGAATGAATTTGTTACAGTGACTCTTGTTATCAGCATAAAATCCATGATATACACGTGTAAATCCCATGGGATTCACAGTGAATCTCATGGGATTGACAGTGAATCCCATGGGATTAGTTATTAATCCATGGTTTTCAGTATGAATTTTAAGGAAAAAGTAATTCAAAGTAATTCTTTTTTTATTTTTTGTTTAAAACAGGTACTGCGTACAATAGAAGATGGGTCGGTGGTATGCAGTTGTAGACATTTTGCTCGATATGGTTTTCTATGCCGACACATATTCTTTGTCTTCAAGAACCGTGATATTAACGTCATTCCAAAACAGTATATTTTGAGGCATTGGACAAGGGATATAATACCACCTGAATTGAGAAGGAAAAGAAACATATATGGGGAAAAAATGTAGAAGTTGAAAGACTTACAAATGAAGCAACTTCTGTGGCGGACGATTGCTTATTCAGGTTAAGCAATAATGTAGAGAAGATGGGTGAGTTTGTAGAAAAGTTGAAGACTTTGAAAACATAAGTGGAGGCTGAGGTTCCAAATCCTCCTTCAAGTAAAACGGGAGATGTGATTGGTGAACATTATGTAATTTCTAATCCTGAGGAAAGAATAGTCAACAATCCAACAAAGGTAGGAAACAAAGGGAATATTACAGAAAAGGAACGCAATAAAAGGCGAAAGAGTGAGAGAGAAAAAGCACTTGGAGTTAAAAGGAAACAAGAGAAGAAGTGCGGCTTTTGTGGAATAAAGACCAATTTGGACACAAAAACAACTTGTCCGGATAACCCAAATAGACGAAAGCCGAAACCAAAAGTTTCTTGAACAAACTTATTATATTATGGTTTTATGTTAGTTATTTTTTATTCTTTACTTGAATATTTAGATGATTTGCAAAGGAAATTTCTGAATTTGTTAGTTGTTTTCTTCTTTAATTGGATATTTAGATTATTTGAAAAGAAATTTCTGAATTTGTGAGTTATTCTTATTTTTTAATTGAATATTTATAAGAATCCCATGGGATTATCAAATGAATCCAATTGGATTATCAAATGAATCCCATGGGATTATTTCTCTAATCCCATGGGATTCTTTGAAATTCGTTTAAACAAGAAATCATTGAAATTTCCGAATTTGTTGTTTATTTTTATTCTTTAATTGAATATTCATAAGAAAATGAATCCCATGGGATTATTTCCCTAATCTCATGGGATTCATGGGATTCATTGAAATTCGTTTAAACCAATTACTTCAACAAAAACAACATAACCTAAATTCAAGGCGAAAGCCGAAACCAACAGTTTCTTGAACAAACTTATTATATTCTGGTTTTCTGTTAGTTAATTTTTCTTCTTTACTTGATTATTCAGATGATTTACAAAGAAAATTCTGGTTCTTTTTTATTTTTCTTCTTTATTTGAATATTTATAAGAATCCCATGGGATTAGCAAATGAATGGGATTAGCAAATGAATCCCATGGGATTATTTTATAACTTCATTTAAAATTTCAACCATCAACAAGAAAATGTAAATAAAATATCATAAAAATCTGATAATAGCAAGAAAATCTATACAAAATATCAAAAAATATGAAAATAGCATAAAAGAAAATCTGTGTAAACCAATTACTTCAACAGTTATAGTTCTACTATTAACAAAAGACAAACTTCTAGAATTTGCAGTCACGTGCATCCCTATTCCTAATTGCTGAAAAAATTATAGACAGCTTTTCACCAGGAGGAAGTTTATCAAACTCCAATGCTAATTCATACATCTTACCCGCATGAACATTAATCTCGTGTAACAATATCTTGGTGGCAAACTTGAATCTCAATAACCTCAATTGGTCAGACTGCTCTTTAGACTCAGCAACCAAAGCACAATCCCATTTTCCAGGAGCTTCACCAGTGCAATTATCCATATGTAACATAGCGAAAACACCACAATCCTTGAAGTTATTCTTGGTCTTCCACTTGAGCTAGCATGTTTATTGTATCCATACAACTCCAGATGACGGGCAAATAACGTTTTCTACAAAAATTATTAAAAAAAGAGAGCATAAATAACTATAATTATGAGAAAATCACAGATTCGTCTAATATCTCATATAGTTCTGTATGAATCCCATGGGATTCATCATAAAAGTAACATGTGTCATATGTGTCAATCCCATGGGATTCAGAATGAATCCCATGGGATTCAGTATGAATACCATGGGATTCAGAATGAATCATAAAAGTACTTACAAGAAGTTCACATGAATCTTCATACTTTTCCTCATATGTTGCTCCACAATTGCAGTTATCCAGTATCGTCATTGTTGTAACCCTTTTAGTAAGGCTGAAGACAACAACAAAGAAATTGCCCGATTTGCGAATAGGAAAAAATACTTGTTTAAACCAAACCAAAAAACATAATAAAAATGACAAAAGGTAAAAACAAAAATAAAAAATTAAAACAAAAAAATATAATTTTACCAATTCAATGCCTTTGAGAGCTATGCCACCAACATCATCTTTAAAATGAGCCGAAAGTTCTTTTTCAAATTCTTGAAATTTATCATCCTCAGACTCCAATGTTCCATCAAACATAGTTATCGGCTGTATATACGATTTTACAATATGATGTTACGATATGAATTGAAAACAGTTTACTAAGCAAAATAAAAAAAATAATTACTTACAATACATCCAGTTGGGAACAAGTGTCGCGATGGACAACCAGCTCCTCTAGAACGATTTTCATGATTCAGAATTACAGCTAAACAATCAATTACATTAGCATCAACCTCCAAACCGGGTGCTAATGTCTCCATATTCAAACTCACTGAATATGGCTCCCCAGAATGTGTTTCAAAAACTAGTTCCCTATATAAGAAAAAAAAATCAAAAACTTGTTCACTATATAAGAAAAAAAATCATTTAAGAATCATATCATATAATTGTGAATCCCATGGGATTCACTGTGAATCCCATGTGATTCACTGTCAATCCCTCACATTGAATCAGATAACAATGAAACTTATATACAAAACACAAACTTACATCTTTTCGCCCTGCATCGCGAAAACACTATTCCCAAGAACGAACACCGGCCTAGTTAGTTTAAGTTGAACCTTTGTCTTCTTGTTCATATATGGCGACAATAAATAGGAAGACGATTTCACCAAATGCTTTTCAGGACTCAAACTTACATTGGAAGCACGAGTAGCCATATTTTGAGGAGTAATGGCACCTGGATTCAAATCATCCATTGGCTCCACAGTACCTTCAGCGACCGACTTTAGCTGAATAAAATAAAATAAAATTAATTAAAAATAAATAAATAAAATTAAAACACTAATATTATACAAGAATATTACATAATAGAACTCAACAGCTGCACAATTAAACCACTCTTCAATCAGCTCTAAATTGTTTTCGATCCATTGAGTTAAAGAGAAAGGTTCAGCAACTTGCTTTACGGGAACTGCATCATCTCGCTTCTCGGCATCTTTATCATCCCCATTACCATCATCACATTCTTCTTGTATTTGAGATGGATCAACCACTGTTGAAATAACTAAAACAAAGCTTATGGGGTTTACACTTTGAACATTAGGAAACAAAACTTATGGGATTGACAAATGAATCACATGGAATTAACAGATGAATCCCATGGGATTCACAGATAAATCCCATAGGATTCAATAAAAGAGATCCAATAAAAGGGAAAGAGATCCAATAAATTAACTAATGTCGGAAAGAGATCCAATAAAAGGGAACTACAACAATTATAAATTTAACAAATTTAACAAAGTTATTACATAAATTCGACGGTTTCAAGTACAAAAGGGAACCACAACAGGCTATCAGAATTAAGGATCAGTACCAGATAGACATTTATCATTTACAGTATCATCATCTCCCTCAGCACCTCCATTATCATCAGCTCGATCAAGATCTTCACCATTCAATGAGATTGGATGCTCGAGAATCTGAACATACCTTTGATGTAGTTCAATGAGCTTTGGATCGGTAGGAAATTCTACACCGCCTATAACCAAAAGTTCTTCAACAGCAATTTTTTCATTGCTTAAAACAGATAACTTTTCTTCAAGTTTTTTAAGCAATTCCTGGAGAAAAAACAAATTGGAATATTCATAATGAGATAAGCACATTGAATCCCATGGGATTCATATTTAATCCCATGGGATTCACAGTTAATCCCATGGGATTAACTGTGAATCCCATGGGATTGTGTATGAATCCCATGGGATCCTAAACATGCTCATACATAAAGAAGTATCACAAGAAAATAAAACAAGTAATTAAACAAACCTCCTTGTATGAACTATCGGTAGAACAACCGGCAACAAAACCTTCCGTCTCTGGAAGCTCAGATTCGTCATAAAGATCTAACGTCCCCATAACCTCTTCTTTCAATTCCGTGTCCTCCCTTTCTGACATTAAGAATGAGGACCAATGTTTGATGGCCGGACGTGTGCGGACATAAGAAAGCTTCTTGTACTTGGTGGAATCTGAATACAAAAGCTGTAAACAAAAAAACAAGGAATGAAAAAGTGTAAGAAAGATACAAAAAATATGTCACAGTTAATCCCATGGGATTCATAATTAATCCAATGGGATTTTTTATGAATCCCATGGGATTTTGTATGAATCCCATGGGATTCACAGTTAATCTCATGGGATTCACAGTAACATGATATAAACATAATATGTCAACAAATATGTCACACAAACATAAAAACAATTTAAAACTTCGTATAGTTTAAAACTTACAGCAAGAAAGGTATATGGCCCCGTGTATTTGTTTTGAAGAGTTGTCGGTTTTCTACTGAGTTTAAGACAATGAAAGATGTACTCACACCAATCAATACTACGAATATCAGTATCTTCACGAAAACGCTTAACAACATCAAGGTTTATTTCCCCCTGCAAGCCAGCAACCATACCCATTGTCTTCGTAAACAAGGTAAGAAAGTTGACTTTAGAAAGGAAGTCAACTTCCTTAGACTCAATCAACTTGCTAGCAATATCATTCAATCTTATTTGCTTAGCAGATTTTGTTTCAAACTGACCAAACCAAACTTTCTCAAAATCATCTCCTACTGGCCTGGTTTCTAAAGATAACAAAGACTTGCCGCCAATCAGAATACCTAGCAGCTCATGAACTTTGTTAACAGTGGCCTGAATTGACTTCCCACCTTCCAACTTCAGCTGGCAAGTCTCAGCATCAAAATTATCAACCACATACCTACCTAACCTTGACGGAATTTTGATTATATCAAACTTGAAATACGAGCTAAACCCTATCTCCTCCAAAAACTTCTCAATATCAACATTTTTTATGCCATGGATGGCAGTATGAAGGGCAGTAGGTGCTGACCTAGCCTGAAGAATGGGAATTTTTTTTAAGATAATCTTGATGTCGTTTATCTTCTTCTGTCAACACCTTTTCTTTCTTCTTGCCTTTCTTATTCGGCTTCGATTCATTCTCCTCATCAGTTTCTACTTTAACCAACGAATTCTTCAACAGAGTCTTCATCAACTGCTTCATAACATTGTCAGGTAAAATATCTTCTTTAACATCTTCTTTACCCGAATCGTCCTTCACTTTCTTCTTCCCCTTATCTTCTTCTTTATCAGAAACGGAAGAATCGCCCCTCTTTCTCTTTGATTTATTCTTTTCATCAGCATTACTCTTTGATATCTTCTTTTCATCAACATCTACATAAAAAAAACATAATATAAACCACTTGATAACAAAGAGATTCATAATGAATCCCATGGGATTGACAGTGAATCCCATGGGATTAATAAATTAATCCCATGGGATTCATAGTGAATCCCATGGGATTCACTATGATCAGAATGCTTATACCAGAATGCAGTACACTATGTGGCACAGGCTGCAATCAATTTATCATAAAAACATATCTATACCAACCTCAGCAGACCTGGTTTAAAACCACTATCTTGCAGACTCAATAAGCTCTTAAAATAAGCTCTAGCCTAGAATCTTAAAGGGGCTAAAGTTACTCTATAATACTAAGATACTTAATACAAAGCAATGATGAGATTTAAAGACTACTTTGACTTTTAGCTAATATACCTACTGATTTTATGCCTAAATTATCTATTATTATCCTAATGCAAACTAATTGTACCAATATCACAGCAAAACAACAACAAGATCAGCAAGTAACTTACAAATCCAAAAAGTCCCTATAAGTCTAGATTACACTACACCTATTGATTTTAGACCTCAAATTTTTCAATCAATGTTCAATCTATGTCACAAATTACTTACATGAACTTATTAAACTATGAATAACCACAATGAACTACTAAATAACAGATCCACAGAATGATCAAATAAATCTCAATAACAACTTAGTTCAAGCAATCAATTGTACAGAGAATCAAATAAGCTCAAGTATCACTACTATAACTAAAATATCATGGGATTCACTAGGAAATCTCATGGGATTCACTGTGAATCCCATGGGATTCACTGTGAATCCCATGGGATTCACTGAGAATCACTGTCAATCCCATAACTTTTAACATAATATTAAATTAGATAAAATACTCAAACAGAAAAACTTAATGCAATAGAGATGAAATAAAAACAATTTTCATGGATTTGGGACTAGTAATGAAGGAAAAACTAAACTAAGAAAAATTAAAAAAGCTATATAAGCTTAAATAAATATGCATACTGAATTCAATCAAACAAAAAAAGACATATATATACCTTTTGGAACCTTGAGCTTTTGTTTCTTTGAACTCTCATCGACTTTTGCTAATATTAATGTCCGTTTCTTTGGATTTTCCTCCTGAACCAGCTTCTTGGATCTCAAAACAGGAGCTTCTGATATTACTTTAGAAGACTTCTTCTTCGGAGTGGTCTTAACCGGCTCCATCACCTTAATATTCTTCTTAAGCTTCTTATCAACAACAACAACAGAACCCTTTTCCGTTGACTTATCCTTAACAACAGACGACTTCTTACCCTTTTTTTGATTTATATGTAACCAACTTCCCACTCTCCTCATTCTCACTCTCCACCACCTTCTTAATAACATTCTCCTCACTCTCCACCACCTTCTCAATAACATTCTCCTCACTCTCCTTCTCCTTCTCCTTCTCCTTCTCCTTCTCCTTCTCCTTCTC
Organism: Artemisia argyi; assembly: GCA_030686995.1. Lineage (NCBI taxonomy): Eukaryota > Viridiplantae > Streptophyta > Magnoliopsida > Asterales > Asteraceae > Artemisia > Artemisia argyi. Next base: position 22,829,549 of record CM060695.1, on the reverse strand, counting down.
ACTCTCCTTCTCCATCTCAGTCTCCGTCTCCATCTCCTTCTCACTCAACAACTTCTTCTCCTTCTCCTTCTCTATCTCAGACTCCTGCTCCTTCTCCTTCTCATTAACTTTACCAACATTATCATTTGCCAAATCAGAAAGCGTATCAGCAATAATACTATCACTAGCCAAATCACTAAGAGTATCAGCAATAATATTACCAACATTAATAATATTATTAATAACACCAACTGATTTCGTCGCCTTATCTGGTTTCGACGGCTTCTTAACACCAACAACAGATTTTTTCTTACCTAATTCATCATATGGATTGTACCGAGGTTTCTTCACCTTTTCTGCTTGTTTCTTCGACAAATCATCGAAAGGATTGAACCGAGAAACCGGCGAGGGGTTCAAAATTGTACCTATATCAATTTTAAGATGAAAAAAGAGTAATATTAGTTTTGAGACAAATATTAGTTATAAAACAACAGCACAATTTCATCAATCACAAAGTCCTAATACTAACAAACAAAACATTACGCAACTATGAATCTTATTCCTAAAAAGCTAATCCAAAAACTCATTCTATGATAACAAACTTTTTCCTAGGCGAACCCTTAAAACACAGTTTTGACATCGTAAAACCCTTAAATAAGCTTATAAATAGCTATCTCAAAACAAACACTCACATCGTCTTACTACATTTTCATAACACCAATAAGTTAATTAGCGCCTTAGATAATCTTAGCCAAACACACCTGAATACATAAAACAACAACTCAAACACAATGTACTCGCTAATCTACTTATACATCACAAACCACTAATTCTTATGTGAATCCCATGGGATTCAGTGATAATCCCATAGGATTATTCAGTGATAAGCAAAATCCCATTTGCTTATCTACTTATGCTTATCACAAACCAAAAAATAAGCAAAAATAAGCTAATCCTAAACAGTCATTACATCAAAAAAATTAACTAATCCTAAAATCTAATCTACTCGCTAACATAAACTAATCCAAACTCTCATTCAGTAACAAAAAAGCTAATAAAACCACAAAATAAGCTAATAAATTCAAAAAGTTAACCTAATCGATAACAAAAATTCAAAATAATAACTGATTTAAAAAAATGAGACAAAAACATACCAGATTCGACATTATCAATGGGTTCCGACAACAAACGCTCTTTAGATTGCGCTATTTCAGCACGTAGGTCCATTTAAATGGCGATTAATGATGGATTAACGGAGAATAAACGATTTAGGGTTAGGGTTTGAATTGGGGGAAATGAGGAGAGTGTGTGTGTAAAACGCGTTTTACTGTGTGTGAGGGTGAGGGTGAGTGAACACGTGAAATGTGTGATACGGGGTGAAAATAAGAGTAAGTTTGGAAGGTACAAAAATGCCCATCCGTTTTTTTTTTTTTTTTTTTTTAATTTTTTTTTTTTTTTTTGTGTAATTAATATACACCATTGGATGAAAGGGGAATGGATGAGATCGTTTAATTTGTACTTTAGTTAAATATAGTTTCGTATAAAACTTTTCTCTAATTATTATAAGCATAATCACATCATCTTTTACCTAATAACACAAAACCAAAAACACTCTTCCCAATAACATTCTTATAACCCACCACTATATTCACTCAAAAAAAAATATAAAAAAAATATAATAATAATAATAAATAATAATAAAAATAAAAATGATAACCATTGGGAAGGCTAGCTATGACCCAATAACACGAGACCTCACTGCAACTATAACAAGTATAGCGGTGTCATAGGGGCACAAATGTCATTATAACATGCCATAGGTGCACAATACACTTTCAAAGCATGTATGAATAAGGTGTTGTCATGCATATCCCCTAGCGTACATTTTACCCCTGCTGGCCAACCTTTTACCTTTCATTATTAATAGTATAAGACAGTTTTTTATCAGTTTATATTTCATATCTTTTGTCTTTTAATATTTTTTACTTGTTAAATTTTATATTTTTTGTTGCGTATTTTATGTTTTTTAGTTTTATAATAAAGGAATAAATATATAAGGGAGTAATAGAGAGATATGTATATCCATTCGCGTCCAATATTTATCTTAAGATGGTTAATGATAATCAACTCAAAGTTGGTAAAGGAAATATAATATTATACATGTTTGAATATCTTATCTTATTTTATCTTTCGGCTTTACAAATATTACTCAAAACTGGTTGAAATTTTCTTTTTGCCCCATGCAATGTTTTAAAAAGAGGTCTGGTTTATTCGGTTGAACCGGAAACCGGCTTGATCATCAGGAACCAGTTTTGAAAAAGCTCGTTGTACCGTGAACTAAAAACTCAGTTGGGTCAATAAAAAACCGGTTTCTAAAACATTGGCTGCTACCTACTTCCAAGTCTTCTCTAATAGACTCAAATCATTTGACAAAGTAAAAGTGACTACATCACGTGTCCATGACAGTTTGTCTTTGAACCTTTTAAACCAAACCGTTATTTTGACACCAAATTATTCCTATTTAATCGTTTCATTTCTGTCTCTTTGAACACATTCTTGTTTTTAATTCTAAACAGACTTGTTTTTAATTCTAAGAAGACTTTGATCAGTTATGTCTACTTTGAGTGTTCCTCCTGTGCCCGTTAATCCGCGTGATGATGCTATACAGTTGTACAAAGCATTTAAAGGTATATACTCTTACGTTACGACTTGATCATTTTGCTCAAGATATGATTTTTATGATACCCTTTATGTTATTAATGATTCTTGTTATGGAAAGTGGCTCTTTTGATTTGATCTTTGATCGAATTTATGTTTTTCTTTCTATATTTGGAAATTCTTAGTTCGTTGAATTTGATCAGGATTTGGGTGTGATACTGCTGCCGTGATCGGCATTCTTGCTCATCGAGATTCGATGCAACGGTCGTACATCCAGCAAGAGTACCAGACAATGTATTCGGAAGACTTGCTTAAACGCTTGTCTTCTGAACTTAGTGGCAAATTAGAGGTACAGAGTTTAACTTTGACTTTTTAACAAGTCATATTGACCAATTTGAAGAAATTTGTGAAGTGTCTGAATAACTTGTGTTTATATGGATCAGTCTTTGATAAGTTGATTTCTAGAAATGTTTATTACGTACTGTAGACAAATTATTGACCAAAAAAGATAGAAACTTGAAAGTGAATTTTGAATTTGGAACTATTGGGTTTGACTGATGAAATTCAAGTCATAGACTGCAGTTTTGCTTTGGATGCATGATCCAGCAGGGAGGGATGCACTTGTATTGAAGGAAGCGTTAACTACAGGTGTTATCAGTCTTGAAACAGCTACGGAAGTCATATGCTCACGAACTTCTTCCCAATTGCAAACTGTTAGGCAAATCTACCACTCAACTTTTGGCACTTATCTTGAACAACACATCGAATATCAAGCTACTGGGGATCTCCAAAAGGTCAGATCTTTACTACTTTTTCATTGACATCAAGTTGTGTTGTTGCATGTGGTGTCGTTTTCTTGATGTTTCTAACGGTGGTAAGACATTGTTTGATATAAATTGGTTTGTTGTGTAGATTTTGCTTGCTTGTGTAACCAAACCACGTTATGAAGGCATGGAAGTCGATAGGGAAATGGCTGCAAAAGATGCCAAGGCTTTATACAAGGCTGGTGAAAAGAAATTGGGAACTGATGAGAAGGTTTTCGTGCAGATCTTTACTGAAAGAAGTCCAGCACATTTAGTTGCTATAAACACATGTTACCATGACATGTATGGAGGGTCACTCAAAAAGGTTTGTTCTCAAGAAACCTGAAAACATTTCTGTTTTATCTCATTGTGTTTACAAGGTTTTGGCAACCGGTGAATTACATGTCTTTTTTTTTTTTTTATAAAAAAAAAAAAAAAAAAAAAAAAAAAAAAAAAAGAAAAAAAAAAAAAAAAAACCATTTTGCAGGCTATAAAGAGTGAAACTTCAGGGTTATTTGAGCGTGCACTTTTGACAATCTTACAATGTGCTCAAAATCCCGCAAAGTATTTTGCAAAGGTGAAATCATTACCCACCTATTTGTTCATAAGTTTACATGTGTGTATAAACTATATAGGATACTTATTACATGGTTTTGAAAATGTTTATAGGTGCTATATAACTCAATGAAAGGCTTAGGGACTAATGACTCAAGGCTTATAAGGGTGATTGTGACAAGAACTGAGATTGATATGCAATACATAAAGGCTGAATACTATAAGAAGTACAAGAAGACTTTGAATGACGCAGTTCACTCAGAAACGTCAGGTCATTATCGGACCTTCCTTCTCTCGCTTCTCGGCCCAAATCAGTAGGTTGATGATCGATTGTACTTATCTGAAACTCTACATGTGTTTGTTTGTGCTTTGTACTAATATAAGGTCGTGATGTGTGTTTGTTTGGATACCTGCTGAGAAGTTCAATGGAGGAAGATGAAAAAGAAGAATGGAGGGAAAATCTGTTATATTGAATGAATGAATGAATTTGAATGTAACCGTTTTACAAAGTTTATACTAGTTTACATTTCTATCTGTACACACAACTAGTCCTATAAGATAACAATGTTACAATAGTACTCTTGTTGACTGTGTTGTTGACTTCTGCTTGCACACTCCCCCTCAAGTGGTGAGTGGGATGGTAAGGACACTCCCAACTTGCATAAAAGTTTATTATGCTGATCCACTTATACTACTTTGGTGAAAACATCTAGTTGTGATTTGGTGTTAACATAGGAAGGATTGACAAGACCATCTTTCATTTGATCTCTGACATAGTGGCAGTCCACTTCTATGTGCTTTGTCCTGGCATGGAAGACTAGATTAGCAGCAATGTACACAGCTGCTTGATTGTCACAAAATAAATCCACCGGATAAGTCTTTAATGCCAAGATCTTTGATTAGACATCATTGATTGTCCTCTATCCTTGATATACACATGGTCAGCAAAAAGTTCTTTCTATATACATGGGTAAATCAAAGCAAAGCAGTCAGTTTATTTGCAGATAAGCTAAATAATCAAAGCAGATAGGTTATTTGCGTTGAATATATTATCTAAACTAACATTTAGATTGTATATTACTTTTGTTTTAATAGCTGCTACATTATATGTTAAATAATACATAGTGAATGTGGTTGTGGTTGGTCTTTTTAAACATGACTATTCTTATGATGTTTTCAACGTTTGACCAAACACCCCTTTTATATCCAGTCAAAATAAGATGACTACAAAACCATCATCTCACATTATCTCCCAACTTTATCTCAATAATAATAGTGATGCGTTACTGATTTCTTTTAAAAGATTTACTGATCCGTTTTTAATATCATTATACTGATCCGTTATACACTTCATGATATCATTACTGATCAGTTACAAAGAGAGAGCTGTGATTTCATCTATAAAAGGGTGATCTTCAATCACTTGGGTAGAAGATAGAAACCGATCACAAACATGATTAATCTCATAATTCCCTTTTAATCTTTGTTCTTCACACACTATCCTATCCTCTATTCATCTCTAAGTAGAGTGTATTGTGAGTTTGGGCATCTGGTTTTGCAAGTTCCAAGTCGGCTACTACGAGTGCACGTATTAGTCGATTAGTTGTGTTAACCTTGGGGAGCGATCGGTATTTTGGTTTGCACCTCGGTAGTGCCGAAATTCGCTTTCAAGGCAGTGATTCCTTCACGGCACAACTTCGGTTTGATTATTATTTCTTTTACTTTGGTCTTGTTTCATTTGTTCTGTTATTATAACAGTTTAGATACAGAGTATAACTAACAATTTGAAAGCGAAACTTTACCATCATTTAAAATGGCTGTATCTTTGAACAAAGTCTTTTGTGATTTGTCAAAATTGGATCCACTTGATGGTACTAATTATAAGCGTTGGTCTCAGAAACTATTGATTTTCTTTGAGCAACTTGAAATTGATTATGTTTTATCTCAAGATGCTCCTCAAAATGAGACCACGGCTGACATCTCAATTATTACTCCTATTGGAAGTTCTCGAAATGAAATTGATGAAGCAAATCGCAAATTTGAAAAGGATAACAGGACTGCTAGGGGTCATCTTTTAAACCACATGTCAAATTCTCTTTTTGATCTTTTTATTAATCAAAAATCTGCAAAGATCATTTGGGAAACCCTCGAGAAAAAGTATGGTGCAGATGATGCAGGTAAAAAGAAATATGTTGTTGGAAACTGGTTACGGTTTCAGATGGTGGATGACAAGCCTATCATGGAACAAGTTCATGTGTACGAAAACTTGGTAACTGAAGTGCTAAATGAAGGGATGAAGATGTGTGAAATATTGCAAGCAAATGTGCTATTGGAGAAATTCCCGCCACTGTGGAATGACTATCGAAATCAGCTCAAACACAAGAAACGTGATCTTTCATTGCAAGAGCTCATTAGCCACATGAGAACCGAAGAAGCGAACCGCCTAAAAGATAAGCAAAATTCTAACTCTACTTCTTCCGTTAAAGTTAATTTGGTGGAATCTGGTGGTACCTCTAAAAATAGGAACAATGGAAAAGAAAAGAATGTCAAAGATCATCAAAGAAAGAATTTTACTCCAAGACAAAATGATCATAAAATTCAGAAACCGAAAGGATCCTGCTATGTATGTGGAAAAGGGGGTCATAAAGCTTATCAGTGTAAAGATCGCAAAGATCAACAAAACCAAAGGTTTGTTACACCACAAGCAAATCTGGTTGAAGATGAAATTATAGCTGCAGTGGTTGTGGAAACGAATCTGGTGGAGGATAAATCTTCTTGGATTATGGACAGTGGCGCCTCAAGACATCTTTGCAACAATAAGAGATTTTTCCATCAGTTTGAAGAAGTTACAGATGGAGGGCAGGTTTACATGGGAAACGATGGCACTGCTCGAGTAATCGGTAAAGGGAAAGTATTTCTTAAATTCACTTCTGGTAAAACCTTGGCTTTAAATAATGTCTTGTATGTTCCCTCTCTACGTAGAAACATGGTTTCTGGGAGTTTACTTGTTAGGGCAGGTTTGAAAGTGACTTTAGAAGGCGATAAGGTAATAATTACCTGAAATAATGATTTTGTAGGGAAAGGTTATGTCACTGATGGTTTATTTGTACTAAACACCGATTCCTCTACTAATGAAAGTTCTGCTTCTGCTTACATTGTTGAGTCTGCTAATATGTGGCATGGTAGACTAGGGCATTTAAATATTGCATCTATCAAAAAACTTAAATCCATGAACCTCATTAATGTTGTGGATGCAAAAGAATTTTCAAAATGTCCGATATGTGTTGAAGCGAAACACACTAAAAAATCTTTTAAAAATGTCGCATACAAAAGTACTCAACTTCTTGAATTAATACACTCGGATTTAGCTGATTTCAAAAACACAATGAGTAAAGGAGGTAAAAAATATTATATTACATTTGTGGATGATTATTCTAGATACACGAAAGTTTACCTCCTTAGGTCTAAAGATGAGGCTGAAGAAATGTTTTTAAAGTTCAAAGCAGAAGCAGAAAACCAGTTAGACAGGAAAATTAAAAGACTTAGGTCTGATAGAGGCGGGGAATATAGCACCAATTCTCTTAAGGATTTTTGTGAGAAAAATGGTATTATACATGAATTTAGTGCACCTTATACTCCCGAACAAAACGGTATAGCCGAAAGGAAAAATAGAACACTAAAAGAAATGATGAATGCGATGTTAATAAGTTCGGGTATGTCTAATGATATGTGGGGTGAAGCTGTTCTTTCAGCTTGTTATATTTTGAATAAAGTGCCACATAAGAAACTAGATAAAACCCCTTATGAACTATGGAAAGGATTTCCCCCTAACCTAAAATACTTACGAGTGTGGGGGTGTTTGGCTAAGGTTGCTTTACCAGATTTTAGAAAGCCTAACATTGGGCCTAAAACCTTTGATTGTGTGTTTATCGGTTATGCTATTGATAGTGCTGCATATAGATTTATGTGCTTAGATGATAATTCTATTTGTGAATCTAGAGATGCTGAATTTTTTGAAACTATTTTTCCTTTAAAGAAAAATGATATTTCTGATTTTCGTTGTCTTTCCAATTCTACTGTTTGTACTCCTTCCTGTGTGAATGCATGTTCTCCTAATTTAGATAATCAAGAAAATGAAGTTAGAAGAAGTAAGAGGAAAAGAGTTTAGAGTAGCTTTGGACCAGACTTTATCACTGCGTTTCTGGTTGAGAATGATAACTTGGATAAAGTTAACGATAATATTGTTTCGGTCTTTTTATTAGAAGAAGATCCAAAAACGTATAAAGAAGCACTAACATCTATAGATGCTAGCTTTTGGAAAGAGGCGATTAAGAGTGAACTTGACTCCATAATGGTAAATGACACTTTGGATGTAGTAGATTTACCTAAGGGATGCAAACCGATTAAGTGTAAATGGATATTTAAGAGAAAAATGAGGCCCGATAATACTATTGAGAAGTTTAAGGCTAGGTTGGTAGTTGTAGGCTACTCCCAAAAGAAAGGCATTGATTTTTTTGACACTTATTCTCCGGTTACCAAAGTTGCTACAATTAGATCACTAATTGCCCTTGCCTCCATTTATGAACTGGTCATACACCAAATGGATGTAAAAACGGCTTTCTTAAACGGTGATTTGGAAGAAGAAATATACATGGAACAACCTGAAGGTTTAGCGGAACCTAATAAGAATAAAGTATGCAAGCTTAAAAAATCACTCTATGGCCTTAAACAAGCACCTAAACAATGGTATATGAAATTTGATCATTCTTTAATTAGCAATGGTTTTGTAGTAAATGCATCAGATACTTGTGTGTACTCAAAAGTGATTGGTTTCGATTGTGTGATTATATGCTTGTATGTGGATGATATGCTTATATTTGGCACTAATATTAGTGTTGTCAATGAAACAAAAGCTTTTTTATCTTCTCAATTTGATATGAAAGATTTAGGAGAAGTTGATGTGATACATGGAATTAAAGTGAGAAAAACTAAGAATGGATACTCTTTGAGCCAATCCCATTACATCGAAAAGGTTTTAAAAAGATTTAACAACTTTGATGTTGATCCTGTGAAAACTCCATATGATTCCAGCAAGTTTCTTAAGAAGAATAAAGGAACAGGGGTTTCTCAACCTGAATATGCTAAAATCATAGGTAGTGTCATGTTCCTTATGAATTACACTAGACCCGACATAGCCTATGCTGTAAGTAGATTGAGCAGATATACTCACAACCCTAATAATGATCATTGGGATGCTCTTTATCGTTTACTTCAATATATTAAAGGTACTTTAAATTGGTGTTTGCACTTTAATAAATTTCCTGGTGTTTTAGAGGGATATTGTGATGCAAACTGGGTTTCTGATAATGATGAAGTAAGCTCTACAAGTGGTTATGTTTTTACCTTGGGGGGATGTGCTATATCATGGAAGTCTTCTAAACAAACATGTATAGCACGTTCCACCATGGAAGCTGAGTTTATTGCTCTTGAGTTGGCAGGTCAAGAAGCCGAATGGCTAAAGAATCTATTAGCCGATATACCTCTGTGGAAGAAGCAGCTTGTGCCGGTTTCTATACATTGTGATTCACAGGCGGCTATTGGGATTGCTAAAAATAGTGTATACAATGGGAAAAAGAGACACATTCGGATCAGGCATGGCATCGTCAAGCAACTATTGAAAAATGGAGTGATCAGTTTGGATTATGTAAGGTCCGAAAATAACTTGGCTGATCCGTTCACTAAAGGATTGCCAAGGAAAGTGGTTATTGAATCGTCGAGGGGGATGGGGCTTAAGCCCATGGATTGAGATAGTATGGTGGATACCTGTATAAGGTCAAACGAAGCTATACGATTCTCATTGTGCACTACAACTCCTTCCCTATGATGCTCAAGTTAGTGCATTTATTTTGAGGCTGAGTTTTAGTAACTCTTAATGGTTTAAGAGCTCTTTTATGAGACGAGCTTGATTAAAACCACCTTAGTGAATGTGAAGGTGGGCCGCCTTCTATGAAAGACTTGGGCTGTCTTTCTAGAGCATTCACGAGTACCCAAGGTTTGCGCATGGCCATTAATAGCGCTCGTTGTGTTTTATCGCGGAACTTGCTGAATTTTAAGAGTTTGTATGTGTTGTGGGGGTCTCGACACTAGCCTATTTGGTTCAAGAATATTTCACCTTATAGTCTAAGTTGTTGTCTCATTGCACTACGTACCAATTCAAATCGAAAGATATTGGTACTTAGGTACACAACTCTTCTTTGCCCTTACTATCCTGTTTTGATTTTGTCTTTCCTGTAGCAAGCCATTAGTGGGGGATTGTTGAATATATTATCTAAACTAACATTTAGATTGTATATTACTTTTGTTTTAATGGCTGCTACATTATATGTTAAATAATACATAGTGAATGTGGTTGTGGTTGGTCTTTTTAAACATGACTATTCTTATGATGTTTTCAACGTTTGACCAAACACCCCTTTTATATCCAGTCAAAATAAGATGACTACAAAACCATCATCTCACATTATCTCCCAACTTTATCTCAATAATAATAGTGATCCGTTACTGATTTCTTTTAAAAGATTTACTGGTCCGTTTTTAATATCATTATACTGATCCGTTATACACTTCATGATATCATTACTGATCAGTTACAAAGAGAGAGCTGTGATTTCATCTATAAAAGGGTGATCTTCAATCACTTGGGTAGAAGATAGAAACTGATCACAAAATGATTGATCTCATAATTCCCTTTTAATCTTTGTTCTTCACACACTATCCTATCCTCTATTCATCTCTAAGTAGAGTGTATTGTGAGTTTGGGCATCTGGTTTTGCAAGTTCCAAGTCGGCTACTACGAGTGCACGTATTAGTCGATTAGTTGTGTTAACCTTGGGGAGCGATCGGTATTTTGGTTTGCACCTCGGTAGTGCCGAAATTATCTTTCAAGGCAGTGATTCCTTCACGGCACAACTTCGGTTTGATTATTATTTCTTTTACTTTGGTCTTGTTTCATTTGTTCTGTTATTATAACAGTTTAGATACAGAGTATAACTAACAATTTGCAGTTGACAAATATATGCATGTAATGGTTACAACAACCATATGTAAAAATAAAAATTAAAAAAAATAAAAAAAATAAAAAAAGAAAAAAAAATCTTTGAACATTGCATTGAACACCGTGACGAAGGCGCAAAGTTTTATACATCTCAATTTAAAACCATATACCAATATTTGATGAAGGAAATGAATCTAAAGGATTTCATTGATCTTGTTAGTTGAGTAAATGTGAAGAAGTCACTACAAGAAAAAGTGCCTTTAGTGACCAATTATTTTGTGACCACTCATGATTTGGTCTCTATTATCATAGTTTAGTCACCAATATATATTTCGTCACTGCATTTTCATCATTGCCACGGAATTAGTGACCGTTACAAAATATGGTCATTAAGTTGTCACAAATGACAAGTATAGTGACGACAAATAATGGTCACATAGTCCCTAAACCGTAAATCTAATATTTTCAGTGGTGGTCACTGTCGAAAAAAAAAAAGGTAACTTAAGTTTAAAGACAAAAAATAGTGGTCACTGGGTTTCTAAGTTAGAGACCAAGGTGGGTGGTCACTGATTTATAAAATATTGAGACAATAAATAAGGGATCATTAAATCCCGAATCTACCAGTGCGCAAATATTCCAGTGACCGCGTAAGTAGTGGTCATTGAGTTGGTGAGTTAGATACTAAAAATGGTCGTTTATAAGAAAGTATGCTAAGTTTAAAGACCAAATATTAGTGGTCACTAGTTTTTCAAATTAGAGATCAAGTTTGGTGGTCACTGATTTACAAAATATTGAGACGAAAACAGTGGTCACATAAGCCCTAAACTCCTAAACTAAAACCCTAAGCCCTAAACTTTAACCCTAACCCCTAAATTTTAAAGACCAAATATTAGTGGTCACTAGTTTTCAAATTAGAGACCTAGGTTTGTGGTCATTGATTTACAAAATATTGAGACGAAAACAGTGGTCAGATAAGCCCTAAACTCTTAAACTAAAACCCTAACCCCTAAACTTTTACCCTAACCCCTAATTTTTAAAGACCAAATAATAGTTGTCACTAGGTTTTCAAATTAGAGACCAAGGTTGGTGGTCATATACCATAACCCTTAAATTTTAAAAATCAAATATTAGTGGTCACTAGGTTATACCCTAAAATTTAAAGGTCGTTTGGTTGGTGATCACATAACTATATATATTAAAAACTAAAATTAGTGTTCATTAAATTATAAAAAATATATTTGAAGTTGTTCAATTTAAAAATCAGCTAAAAAACGACAATGCATCAGTATTATATACCATATCATGTATCTTTTCTAACATATTTTTTCAAACATGATATGGATGCACTAACAATTTAAAGCATACTAATTACTTCTAAGACTTTATTATATTATTTACTTTTTTTTATATAAATAACTTTGATTAAATTTACACTTAAATAAGTTAATAAGTAAAAGATATTTATATTTTATTTAATTTACACTTAAGACAATGTAACAATTTAAGGCTCCATAACCTCCATTTTCATTCAAACAAACAAACCCGCACCAGTCTCTCACCACCGTCTCTCACCACCACAACCACGCTCGCCACTGTATCTCACCACCACAAACACGCTCACCACCGTTTCTCACCACGCCCGCCGTCGCTCACCACCATCTCTCACCACGCCCGCCGTCACTCACCACCGTCTCTCACCACCACAACCGCGCCACCGCCATCTTCTCATACAACCGCTATTGATTTGAGGTAAATTGTTCAAATTTATCATGTAATTTTAGTTTAGCTGTCAAATTCAAGTTCAATTTATGTATGGTATTTAGGATTTTAGTAATTTATTGTTTGTGCTGAATAACTGTTCGACGAAATGCCTGACTTAGTTTAGAGTATAATTTTTGGATGTGCAGATCAAGTGTTTGATGAAATGCCTGACTAGTACTTTAGATTTGTGTATTATGCGTATTATGTAGTTATGTTCGTGTGTTGCCTTAAGCTGCTAACTAGTACTTTAGATTTGTGTATTATGCGTATTGTGTAGTTATGTTCGTGTGTTACCTTAAGCTGCTAACTAGTACTATAGATTTGTGTATTATGCGTATTGTGTAGTAATTTTTTGTTTGTGTATTATGCGTATTGTATAGAAGCAGTCGTGAAATAACGTTATGTTTTGGTGCAGAGTATAGATCAGCTAATGAAAAGATAGATTAGTATAGTATTCAGTTTGTAGGATCAAAGTTATGTTGTCAAGGTATGATCCAACCCGTTTTTTAGCCTGTACCCAGACCATGCTATTCATAACATGATTTGATAAAAAAAAAGTATAATTAGCAACTAAAGACAATATAGTACTAGTAAGTAGTAACACGGATTAAGGATAACTTGTGAATATAACTAAACTAATGGCAGACAGTGTCACACCTCGCCAAGGCGGAAACGCGAGGGTGTAACTTCATGGATATCATCACAACACCTGGTGTCTATATAGAGAACAACTACATGCACAAAAATAGTGCAAAGTACAAACACAAAGTGTTGTAACAATACGCCAAAACAAAACAACCAAAACAAAATCCGAAACAATACATAAATTCAAACATAGATGCTAAACCACTTCCAATGCAACTAAGGTCTCGTCTATCCACATCCTTCTATCTTATCCTTAGAAAGCTCACCTGAAAATGATGCTTAAAACGTCAACATAATGTTTGTGAGATTCATAGGTTTAGACACACACACCATAGGCAACCGGTTAACTGTGATTATACAACATAGCAGGACAGCAAGACTAGTTATTATACAAGTAAGCACACAATCACACAATAAAAGGCAACCATTGGGACGGAACGTGTCCCCCGATCCAATTATTTAGGACGGAACGTGTCCACCGATCCAATTTTATCATCAATTAGGTCGCATGCGCAAGCAACAGGATAAGCATCCTCCCAATTGAATCCCACACAAATTCCACCACTTGGGTACAGTTTTACCCTCATATCGGGTACAGTTCTACCCTCGATTTTCATAACTTGGGTACAGTTCTACCCTCGATTTCCACACAGTTTTCATCACACGATATCCACTTAGCATGCAAACACATATAATAACACTCACAAGTCCATGTATTTAAAACACATAATCACAGTATTTAACACAAGCATCATTTCCATCCCAAGTTTAAAAACAATATAAAAGTGGGACTATGAACTCACCTCAAACCTTGCAGCTTCCACAACACAAATCACAAATCTAAACATCACAAATAAGTCCACGTTACACAAGGCCAAGCTAAAAGCTAAAAGCTAAAAGCTACAACCTATGTAATACTCATATGATGGATGTCTAAGACTCATATGACCCACCATGGATCTCCTAGACACCATACTAACCATTACCATAACCTAACACTCACTAAATCCCTTGCACTTTTAAAATCAAAAAACGCATAATTTTTTGGTACATTCGCCCACATGAAATTACGACAATTAAAGCTCAACAACTCACACCAAAAATTTATCATAGTCTCTCATAAGCATACAAGCTAATCCCAGAAAGCCATGGACCAATAATACACACAAGTACTCAAAAGAAAATCAAACTTGTCAACTACTCAAATTCGGATCTGAACGCACACCAAAAAGTTTCAATTAACATAAAATACTTCCACAAGTTTTTATCGCGAATCCTTTTCGTGATAGTCTAATATAACCTAATACTTAACTATTCCAGAAGGCCTAGTCAAAATACCACTTTTACAACCACAAAACACTATCAAACTTTTACCCAAATTCTGTCCCGGTTTGACAGCTTTGATACCTTAACAAAGAAAAATCAAAAGACCAACTTCCCTACATTAAAATCAATCGTGGCTGGACTTTTTGGAAAGCTCTTTCATTAAACTTCAATTTAGACCTAAAATTCGTGACTTAACTCTTCACCATCTGTTATTTACACTCACGTCTTTACAGACTTAATTTTCTGCCCAAACCCTAACTCAATAACTAACATGTTTTACGCTCAATCCTCTTAACCAAACATCATACTATTACTAATTATTGATCCCAACATGTTTAATAACATTAATTTACAGAAGTTTACAAACCCTAGATCCATCATACTTAATATTACATGAATTAGATTAATTAACCAATTAATTAAAAATAGGGTTTAAAGAATTTACCTTGATTCTTAATTTTAGCTTCAAAACTATAAACCCTAATTTTTTTCTTCTTCCTTGGCCTCCCTTGAACGACCAAAATCATAAAAAAAACGTTTGAGGGTTGTTTGGTTTGTATTTATATTAATTATGGATAATCCTTGGGCCTAAGAGTCATATTTGGACTCAAATTGGGTTTCCTTTTTTCCCCTTATCCCCTAAATCGGCCGCCCCTTTATATATATATATATATATATATATATATATATATATATATATATATATATATATATATATATATATATATATATATATATATATATATATATATATATATATATATATTATTTTTTTTATTAAATTTATTTATTACACTCAAAACCTCATACTTTTTATATTTTATGTATTCCTATAATGAAACCTAACGTCTTTCGCGATAAACCTTAACTTTTACGACAACCGGAAAAATATCATTTTCAAAAATAAAGTTTCCAAAAATAGATTTTCACCCTTTATAAATATATAACACATAAAAACAAACTCCTCGTAACTTGCTAACGCTCAAATACTCGAACGAAGACCCGTTGCGCAAAAACACAAAAACACCAAAAACTACACAAGTCATTTCTACACCACAAAGGTGATCAAAATGAACTTTCCCACATTCCAAACTTTCCAAACCACAACAAAACCACTTACGCAAAGGGATTTAGTGCTAAAACTCACCTATATCACACTTATATATCACTTACAAAACCTAGGACATACCAAACAAATGTCAACCGAGTCAAGACTATCAGTCAAACTGACCTGCCAAAACCACGGTTGTTACAGACAGCTAATTAAATTTGCTTTCATGAAAGTTGATCGACAGTGGATGCTTCTATATTGTCTTACATATATACATTGTATCTATTACTTACCTTTCATAAACGGAATTCAACAATAATTAATTTATAATATGCCCTTAAGTAACTAGCTAATCATTACTGATTTTTGTAGAAACGGCTTGTGTGGGAGGCAAGGAATGGCACTTCTATAGCCAACGAGACCGAAAATATGCAACAGGACTGCGAACAAAAAGAGCCACGGTGTCGGGATATTGGAAGGCAACCGGAAAAGACAGATCTATTTTTCGTAATCGCATCCTTGTTGGCATGCGAAAGACTCTTGTTTTCTACCTTGGAAGGGCACCCAAAGGCAAGAAAACCGATTGGGTCATGCACGAATTTAGGATTCAGGGTTCCCTCGCCCCTCCAGTGGATTCTTCGATCAAGGTACTACCAGCCTCTCTCATTTCGTTATTCCTCTTACTTGTGTAGGTTTAAGATTATCAAATATGTCCCGAAACTAGTATTCATCTTGTATGTTACTTTGTCTTACAATACTTGTTTGCTAGCTAGCTAGCTTGTAACTTGTAAAATCAATTAGCTAGGTTTAGTATGTCATTTAGATTCTTTTTTGGCTAATTATTTTAAGACGGACATATAATATTCTTAAATGAGAATCTAAAGTATCTGGTTATATCCGTTTGTCAATAAGAAGAGATGTATGTTTGTTCATAACTAGTACAATACCCAAGCCCCTAATGGTCCCTTTTGCAACCTTTAGGAATGTTCCCAGTTAGTCTGTTAGTACCAGGCTTTTATCGCTGGCTCTATATTTAGTCTATGAATTAAGTTGCATATACTTATGATTTGTATGTTTGATGGTTATAAGTGAAGAAATAGTGAAATACGCTCTTAAGTTTCATATTTGTAGCTATAACATTGAATAGATCTGCTAGTTTATAAGTGACAACGAACATCACACACAATGCTGATCTTTGTAACTTCAATTTGTAATAAGCTAGCTTGTTAAACTTAGTTAGTTTCTTACTTAGTTTGTTCTAATGTGATTGTTCTTTTGGTTCTGATAAATGATATCAGAACTTTATAGCTAGACAGTAGACATGGCAAGATGAGCGAGGCTGTGGGCAGAAGAATAGCTTAACATGATTCCATGTATATCTTTGTTATTTTGAAACTATCTTACGGTTCAAGATAGTTTATTATTTTAGCTTGTGCTAGACAAAAGTATCTGCTTGTATGTAGCTAGCTTCTCAACCTGCACATTGTTTTAATCTCAAATGATCATGTACAGTCCCTACTTATAGATTCTGATCATGGTATATTATTTGTCATACAGTTTTGAGAATGAATGCCAAAAAAGTTCTTGAAAGAAACGATGTTCTTCTGAGATACAAGTTAAAACTAATGCATCTAATTCAAATTGATGCATTTTTAATGTGTAGTTATAGTTATTTCTCATCCTTCTTATTTTAAGGATTCTTCTCATTTGATTTTTACTCATAGACTATAATATAAATAAAAAGACTAGCTACTATTGAGATTGTACTAAAACTTGCAACAATGTAAAATTAAATTGAACAAAATTGTAACAAGGCTAGTCAATGATAGACGATGAGAGTGAAGTAAACAGAAGACTTATAAACAATTAATTATTAAGAAAAAGAAATATTTCTGCAAGTTTCTGTTTAATACGAGTTCACACCTATTTGATCATTATCTTAAATTTTAGTACATTAGTATACGAGCTCACACCCTATTTGATCATTATCTTAAATTTTAGTACATTAGTATGTTCACACCTATTTGATCACTATCACTCCATGTTTCCATATTGCCACTTCTATTTTAGTCTTGGATTGACTCATTTTATCCCATTAAAAAACTCGGTTTGAAAATTTTATACTCCATTCATATCCGTATACTAACAATCCCTTCAATTAACGCATAATTTTCAAAATAAACTAACAAGGACAAGTAATTATCTATAATACTATAAGATTGGGCCTTATAATTTATTGTGTAGGCGTCAAGATTGCATAGAGGACAAGATAGTTAATACTCGAAATTCAATGCAACCTCATGATAACTATAAAATCATGAAAGGAGATAAAGTGCAAGGGTTGCCCGAATTGATCACAAGACATTTAGTATATAATTAAAATTCGGTTAGATGAAGTGCAAGAGTTGCGAAAGGTTGCAAGAAAAAAATTAATGATTTAACCTAATTCTTGCCTATATAAACCGGCCAAAATCAAATTTAGTATGTACATTTGAAGATGATTCACAAATCTTTTAGATTTTTGATTGTTGGTAGCGGTATGTAAATTCTCTATTGCAACATTTTGGAGATGATTCACACATCTTTTAGATCTTTGTAATTAAGTTGGTCTTTTTTTTTCTTAATTTAGTTATCATACGCAGGTACCATGAAAATCACACAAGATTATGCATAGTCAGATAA
Source organism: Artemisia argyi (assembly GCA_030686995.1). Lineage (NCBI taxonomy): Eukaryota > Viridiplantae > Streptophyta > Magnoliopsida > Asterales > Asteraceae > Artemisia > Artemisia argyi. Next base: position 22,811,035 of record CM060695.1, on the reverse strand, counting down.
ATGGAACCAAAGATTGGGATACCAACTATTTTTTTTATTTCTTACATATTTAGGTGGTTGTTATAGATAAGAATACATATAGATATATGTATTATGTTAATGCATTTTCATATACAAGTTATTTATGTGCGTTTTCTATTGATGTAGCTCACATGTGCGAATTGATTCAAGAAAATGTGCACGAGCATGTATTTAAAGCAATATTTAAATGGTTAAATGATACTTTTTAGCGTGATTAGTTTATATAAGTAGTTGTTTTCGAATGCTTTTTGAGAATATTAGAATGAATTTATCGTGTGCAATTGAATTATTATTGAAAAGAAGAAGGTTCGCGCATCGCAAAGTGTTTTCTTTCTCTATATATAGAATCATTAGTGAGAAACCAATATTTACGCCCATTAAATGAGTTTGCCATAATAGCAAAATACGACATATTAAAAATATCACATTGAGTAATGAATAGAAAAGAAAAAAAACATAATTTTGACTTAAAGCCGTTTGTAAATTATAATATCAAATAAAAAAGTTGAGTTTTAAACATAAGCAAAAGTTCAAACTTTTATAGAAAACAAAACCGGTGCATTTAATGTGAAGTATATACAACATCGAGATTGAAGTGCAAGGCTTGCCGGAATTTATCATATGATATTTAGTAATTAGTATAGAATTAAAAGTCGGTTATAGATTGAGATGAAGTTGAAAAGGTTGCAAGAATAATTAATGATTTAACCTAATGCAATATATATATATATATATATATATATATATATATATATATATATATATATATATATATATTATGTTAATGCATTTTCATATACAAGTAATTTATGTGTGTTTTCTATTGATTTATCTCACATGTGCGAATTGATTCAAGAAAATGTGCACGAGCATGTATGTAAAGCAACATTTAAATGGTTAAATGATACTTTTTAGCGTGATTAGTTTATGTAAGCATGCAACTTGAATAATGAATATAAAAGAAAAAACACATAATTTTTGCTCAACCCATTTGTAAATTAAAAATATTAAGTTTAAGACATAATAGGGGAATCCAAATGTTTTAGGAATTATTAATAGTGTGTTAATTAATATTCATTTAGTTAGCTATTTAGAATTGAGTTTATTAATAAAATTTATTAATATTAGTTAGACTTCAATGTTAATTTTCAATGAAATTATTTGTGCAATATAATGAGGTAAAGCTAAAAAGGTTTGTAACGATTTTTATACAGTTTATGTGGCATTACAAACTTAATAAAGAAAATATATAACAAAGCCATTTTTTTATCACGCAAATAAGTAATAGGCCAAGGGTAAGGATCCAGTGTGAAGAAACCTTAAAATGAGAAGAATGAGAAATAACTATAACTGCATATTTGAGATGCATCGACTTGAATTAGAGCATCTCTATTCATTTAGATTCATCACAATTAGTTTCGAAAGTGATTTTGAAGTGAAAACGATGCAAAGTAGTACTAGTATCAAATTTGACCCGCAGAGGACGAAAAATACATAGGATTCATCTAACTTGACGAAATGCATCTACTATATATATATGCATCTAATTTTTAGCTAAAAAATATATTATGATGCATCTAAAAGATTAGGGATGCATCTAAGTCAAATTGATGCATCTCTAATGTGTAGTTATAGTTATTTCTCATCCTTCTTATTTTAAGGATTCTTCTCATTTGATCCTTAGTCAATAGGCCAAAAGAAACAAAACCATCACAACTTAATAACCAAAAGCCCATTTATAAAATACAACACCACAAAACCAAAATAAAATCAAACATTTTTAAATTTTTATACAAGAAAGTCAAAACGTTTCATACAACACTAGCAGGGTACCCGCGCGTTGCAGCGGCGGGTACCCTGAAATAAAAATTTTCAATGGAATTAATAAAAATGTCACGGGATGTCATTCCGACACCTAAATTTGCTTGGTCACAGCTTTGTCTATCGAGTCGAGTTTTATTGAGTCAAGTCTTGGTCACAGGTTCATGTCTAGGTTAAGATGGAGGGTTGTACATTGTATTTAAATGATTGTAATATTAGGTGTAGGGGTGTTTTTAATACTAAGTATCAATGTAGAATGAGGGTTGTACATTATGTTTAAATGATTGTAATATTGGGTGTAGGGATGTTTTTAATGCTATTAATGTAGAATGACGGTTGTACATTATGTTTAAATGATTGTAATATTAGGAGTATGGGTGTTTTTAATGCTATTAATGTAGAATGAGGGTTGTAAATTGTGTTTAAATAATTGTAATATTTGGTGTAGAGGTGTTTTTAATGCTATTAATGTAAAATTCTAAGGAAAGTGGTCTGAATTTCGATTCATGCTAGTTTTTGTTGTACACAAAGCTTTGGTTGTTGTAATTATGAAAATTGCTTGCTTTAAAGTGTTGTAAACCATGCATCATTTTGTGTACATTTGAATTTTATGGAAAGAGAGTCATTCCTCTATTATAAATAGTATAGATACTAAACAATAATTAAGCATACACTCGCCAATACACAGAAAGAATAGGCGATTAACAATTAGATTTGAAGCTTGTGCGTAGCACGGGTTCTTCATGCATCGTTATTATTATTTCTCTCCTCCCACTATAAATGTACAATGTCCTCATTGCAACCCCCCCCCCCCCCCCCCCCAAAACAAATTACAAATTAAAGAGCTATTACACCACCAACACCAGAGACGTGTGGTGGTGGGTTTTGAGGTTGAATCGGTGACCACTAACTTATAAGGCTCAAAAACTAAAACAAATATTAATTAATATGGGTGTTTGGTTGTGGTTATTAGTACAAGTATTTGTTGTTTGTTCATAAAATAAAAAATGGTGTGACACAAAAATAGTAATATGTAATAGAAATGATTGTTATTAGACCCTGTTTGAGTCCACAACATATAAACAAACAAACAAATTATGATATGAACTATAAATAATTAAATAAATGTGTTAGGAATAGGGGTGGAAATGAGTCGAGCCGCTCGTGAAAAGCTCGAGATCGGATCTATAAAAAGCTCGAACGAGCTGAGCCTAAACGAGCTTGATCCCAAGCTGGAGCCTAAGCTGTAGCCCGTTTATTAATCGAGCTCAAGATCAAGCTTTATATACAAAGCTCGTTTAGGCTCGCGAGCTTAAACAAGCCTAAACGACAATATCATATCTTAAGCATTATACATATATACGAGCCGAGCTCGAGCTTATTAACGGGCTCAATAAAGATATATTACGAGCCAAGCTAGAGCTCAAGCCAAGCTTTAATTTTTTATTGTCAAATCGTATAAACAAGCCGAGCCGGAGCCTATATAAAATATCACGAGCTCGAGCTTAAATTTAAGGCTTTAAATGAGCCGAGCTCGAGCTCGAGCTCTGGCAAGCTCGGGCTCGACTCGGCTTGGCTCATTTCCACCCCTGGTTAAAAATAAAAAAAATGTCAAATCTAACCTTAATGAATATATGATACTCTAACTAAAAAAATGTCAAATCTAACCTTAGGGCCCGCTTGGTTTATTTATGATTAAGATTTGGATTTGAATATAGATTTGTATTTAAATTAAATGAAGAGATAGAAAAATTTAATTATAAAATATAATTTTATAATAAGGAAAAAAAATAAATATAGAGAGAGAAAGAGAGAATAGTGTAACATGGGCCCACAAATAGGTAAAAGTAAGGTGGTGCGGTGAGTTTTGTAAATGGTAGTTTTGAAAGGTTTGAACCCAACCCCAATTTATACTAAACATTACTTTTATGTAATAATTACTTAAAACCCATGTCATCCCCTCAAACCAAACGGGCCCTTAATGAATATATGATACTCTAACTACTTTTAAAAGTTAGCAACGCGGGTAATTCAAGGTAACATTAAACATTTCATAAACTTGTACATTATAACTAGTTAACAACCCATTTTTTAAAAGTCAAGACACTTAGGGTGTGTTTGTTTTTTTAAAAAAAGTCTTACTAGACCTCTTACTCCCTCTTACTCTTACCAGTAAGAGGTGGGCAGACGTTTTGCTTGTTTGTTTTTTTCTTTTGAGTCAGACCCAGTTAGACATATAACATCTTACTCAGTAAGAGGTGGGAGACTTGTCTTACTGCCTCTTACTCGATAAGAAAAATTGAAGACTCGTGTTAATAGAATATATTTGATGGTTTATTAACTATATTATATTTATGATAAAAAGACTTATTTCATATTCACACAAGTTACTTAAATAAATTGCAGAAACGAGCACTTAAAATCATTCAGACAATTATACAAAAACAAACAACATTATTTCGTTTAGATTTAGACGTTCTAACCACCTCTTACTAGTAAGATGTGGTAGTCAGATTCAGACCTAAAACATCTAAATGAAACAAACACACCCTTACCCAGGGTAGGAATCCAAAAAGAAGAATAATTAAAATGAGAAGAGTAAGAAGTAATTCTAGCCGCACATTTTTATATGGGAGGGAAAATTTGAATGAAAATGCATCAATTTTTGTAGGTGCATCTAGAATGTGTAATTGTGGTTACTTCTTATCCTTCCTATTTTAATTATTCTTCCTATTTGATCCTAACTCCACTTACCCAAATCAAACATAACATTTATCACATAACATTTATCGCTATGTTTTAACGGGTTAAAGCATGTCTGGATAGAGAGTGTTGTTACCAATGTTTTGAAACCCAGGTCGACCCGGCCGGGTTAACCGGTTCGACCGGTTCCGGCCAAAAAAACGGGTAAAAAAAACCCGGGTTTCTAAAACCGGGTTAACCTGTGTGACCCGGCGGGTTTTGAGTGACCCGGGTCAACCCGGTTCTCGAAACCCGGTCGGGCTTCGTTTTTTCAAAAATTTTTAATAAAAACCCGGGTTGACCCGGCGGTCGAACCGGTTGACCCGGTGGTCGAACCGGTTGACCCGGTCAAAAAAATTAAAAAAAATAATAATAAATTCAAAACCGGGTTGACCCGGCGGTCCTACCGGTCGAACCGGTTGACCCGGTCTCCGGTGACTCGACCGGGTCAACTTTGAACCCGGTTTTTAAAGCATTGGTTGTTACACATAGTCCCTAGCCACTTTTGACCATGCTGGCCCACCTTTTACTCATCCCTCTCTTTATTAACATTGCAAGACGGTTTTTTTTTTTATTCATGTTTCGTATATTTAGTTATTTAACACTTTTGATTTATCAAACTTTATATTTTTTGTAATGTATTTTCTGTTTCTTAGTTTTATAATAATAATAATAACAATAATAATAATAATAAGAGGGGTTATTGAAATCCAAATAGAGGGCATGTATATTCATTTCCACCCAAATATTTAATCTTACGATGATTAATGATAATCAACTCAAAGCAAATAAAGTACTACATACGTCCTAACATATAAATCTAGTTTGACTTTTTATATCAAATTTTGACTTTAAATATTTTTGTTTGTATTATATATCACTTGATGAAAATTATATCAAATGAAAATACATATAAAACACTATCAATCTATATATTTTGCATCAAATATTATATAATACAACAAAAAAATATTTAAGTTCAATTAAAAAAGTCAAACTGGACTTATATTTTAAGACGGAGGAGTATATAATATTATACATGTCTAAATATCTTATCTTTCGATTACTTACAAATATTAGTTACAAAAGTGGTTGAAATTTTTTTTGGCCCCATGCAATGTTTTAAAACTAGGTATGGTTCATTCGGTTGAACTGAAAACCGGCTTTATCACCAAAAGCCGGTTTCGAAAAAAACTAATTGTACCGTGAACCAAAGACTCGGTTGTGTCAATCAAAAACCAGTTTCTAAAACATTGGCCCATATAAATTGGTTGGTGCAAGTAGGGCGTTCATCGGTTTGGTTATTGGAGGTAGCTTATTCGGTTCAGGTAATTCAGTTAATTAGGTTAAATGGTAAAACCGGAAACCAAACCGATTCAAATTATACTTGACCGAAACGAAAATCGAATTTAAATTCGATTTGGTTTTCATGTTGACCCGAATAACCCGAACTGCACCATTTATATTTCTTTAAAAATTAAAATATATAGCAAAAAAAAAAATTTATTTCAAGCTTAAAAGGTTTTTTTAATTATTATTCTAAGATAAAATTTTACTCATCTTTTATTGTATATAAATATATACATAAAATATATATTTATATGAATTTGATTTCCGATTCGGTTTTCGGTTTATATTGCCAAAATAATATCCAAACTGAAAACTAAATATTTAATTCGGTTCAGTTCGGTTACAAATTCGGATCGATTTTTTCGATTCGGTTCGGTTTTGATTTTCGGTTCCATACCCGTGTATAGAACACCCCCTACTTGCAAGTCCACGGTTACAGACTTCCAACACCAAGTCTTCTCTAGTAGAATCAAATCATTTGACAAAGTAAAAGTTGACTACATAACGTGTCCATGACAGTTTGTCTTTGAACCTTTTGAACCAAACCATTATTGTGACACCAAATTATTCCTATTTAATCGGTTTCATTTCTGTCTCTTTGAACACATTCTTGTTTTTAATTCTAAACAGACTTGTTTTTAATTCTAAGAAGACTTTGATCAGTTATGTCTACTTTGAGTGTTCCTCCTGTGCCCGTTAACCCGCGAGATGATGCTATACAGTTGCACAAAGCTTTTAAAGGTATATACTCTTACGTTACGACTTGATCATTTTGATCAAGATATGATTTTTATGATACCCTTTATGTTATTAATGATTCTTGTTATGGAAAGTGATTGTTTTGATCTGATCAAGATCAAATTTATATGAATTTATCAGTTTTCTCGGTTTCTTTTTCTTTCTACTTATGGAAATTCTCATTTTGTTGGATTTGATCAGGGTTTGGATGTGATACTGCTGCGGTGATCGGCATTCTTGCTCACCGAGATTCGATGCAGCGGTCTTATATCCAACAAGAGTACCAGACAATGTATTCGGAAGACTTGCTTAAACGTTTGACGTCTGAACTTAGTGGCAAATTAGAGGTAGAGTTTAACTTGGACTTGTTAACAAGTCAAAGTCAAATTGACCATTTTAAGAAGTTTGTGAAATGTGTGAATAACTGTGATTATCTAGATCAGTTAATGGTAAATTGATCTCTAGGAATTGCTACTACCATAGACAAATTATTGACCAAAAACGATAGAAACGTGAAAGTGAATTTTGAATTTAGAACTGTTTGGTTGGACTAACGAAAGTCGTGTTATAGACTGCAGTTCTGCTTTGGATGCATGATCCAGCAGGGAGGGATGCGGTTGTGTTGAAGGAAGCGTTAACTACAGATTTCATCAATCTTGAAGCAGCTACGGAAGTCATATGCTCACGAACTTCTTCCCAATTGCAAACTGTTAGGCAAATCTACCACTCAACTTTTGGCACTTATCTTGAACAAGACATCGAATATCAAGCTACTGGGGATCTCCAAAAGGTCGGATCTTTACCACTTTTTTATTGACATCAAGTTGTGTTGTTGCATCTGGTGTCGTTTTCATGATGTTTCTAATGGTGGGGAAGACATAGTTTGATGAAAATTGGTTTGTTGTGTAGATTTTGCTTGCTTGTGTAACCAAACCACGTTATGAAGGCATGGAAGTCGATAGGGAAATGGCAGCAAAAGATGCCAAGGCTTTGTACAAGGCTGGTGAAAAGAAATTGGGAACCGATGAGAAGGTGTTCGTGCAGATTTTTACTGAAAGAAGTCCAGCACATTTGGTTGCTGTAAACACATGTTACCATGACATGTATGGAGGATCACTTAAAAAGGTTTGTTCTCAAGAAACCTGAAAACATTTCCGTTTTATCTCATCGTGTTTACAAGATTTTGGCAAATGGTGAATTACATATCTTTTTTTGACCATTTTGCAGGCTATAAAGAGTGAAACTTCGGGGTTATTTGAGCGTGCACTTTTGACAATGTTACGATGTGCTCAAAATCCCGCAAAGTATTTTGCAAAGGTGAAATCTTTATTCAACTAATTGTGCATAAGTTTACCTGTGTGTATATACTATATAGGATACTTACATGGTGTTGAAAATGTTTATAGGTGCTATATAACTCGATGAAAGGCTTAGGGACTAATGACACAACGCTTATAAGGGTGATTGTCACAAGAACTGAGATTGATATGCAATACATAAAGGCTGAGTACTATAAGAAGTACAAGAAGACATTGAATGACGCGGTTCACTCAGAAACGTCAGGTCATTATCAGACCTTCCTTCTCTCGCTTCTCGGCCCAAATCAGTAGGTTGATGATCGATTGTACTTATCTTAAGCTCTACTTGTGTTTGTTTGTGCTTTGTACCAATAAAAGGTCGTGATATGTGTTTGTTAGGATACCTGCACATCAAATCGTTCTTGTATACTTTTATGCCATAAATGTAATAAGAGGGTGTTTCGCATTACGTTCTGAAAATGGTTATATGATACAATAATTAGTCACAAATAAGCAAGAGAGTGAACATGAACGTTAAAATTCTTGATTGACAGATTTCAAGATTGCCTACACATCTGTGAAGATTCACATTCATCTGGGGTTCATCTAAGAAAAAAATTGATACCCCGGCAGCTAAAAGCTAGTAAACTACCATCTAAAGTTAGACTACAAATGTTAAATTACACAATTACCCTCTAGGATCCCGGTTCTATCTCTGAAACGCCTGGAACTGTCCTATCTGTATCGTCAACATTTCTATAAGCAAAGCTCGATGGAGGTCTATCAACAGAAAGCGTACCTTCTAACACCTTCATCACTTCACCTACCGAGGGTCTTAAAAACGGCTGAGTTTGCATACACCACAATGCTATTCTGACTACTCTTTCAACCCCTCGTAAATCCTCACTGTCTAAGTACTTTTGTTCTTGCATCACTTTATCCATCACTTGATCTAAGCTATCTCCAACTGTATCTCTGCTAATCAACACAATTTCAATCAACATTTTCCCGAGCATGTAAATATCTTTCTCTGATGCAGACTCGTTAGATGAAGAACACGAGCCTTCACTCTGTATAAAACGCTTAATCCCGAAATCTGTCACCTTTGGGGTTGTTCCATCTTCAAGTAACACATTCTCGAGCTTCAAGTTTCCATGAGGTATGCATAGTTGACACTCAGTGTGTAGATACATAAGAGCACGTGTAACTCCAACAGCAATATCGACTCTTTGTTGCCAATTCTTTTGTTGATTATCACCTTCATGAACATCGAATAACCATTTATCAGCAGAACCATCCGGGACACACTCATAGATTAGAACTTTATGATTTGGCTCGAAACAAAATCCTCGTAAAGACACTAGGTTTCGATGGTGGGTCCCTCCCAAAATTGACACTCCTTTCAAAAATTCTTTTTCTGATTCAACCGTGAAATCGAGTACCTTTGCCACAATGGTCATCTCGTCAGGAAGTAAACCTTTGAATACAGAAGAACCGAGTTGAGTGGAAAAGTTGGATGTGAGTTCTTGAATCTCCTTGAATGATAATCGAACTAAAGGACTATTTTGAAGGTTCGCTTTAGCACCTTTTACAACTCTATTCTGAGAATTGTTTTGTTTTTTATTATAAACAAACAAAACAATAAACAGCTCGAGCACTAAAAGCACCAAAACTGTCACTAGAATTACAAACGCTATTGCGCTTAAAATTTTCCTAGAGTGACCTTGAAAAGGGAAAGATTTTGCTTTAGGGATGACATTAGGATTTCCACCCTTGGCTGCAACTGCTTGAGGGACTTGACAAACTTTTAAAAACGAAGTTGAAGGGATAGATGGGGACGTAGATCCACTTATAAACGTCGTTCTTTTCAAAGTGCATAAACCAGAACCATCATTCTTGGAAGTTATAGCAACACAAGTGGTGTCATTAACACAATAAGCCTTACAAGCTTCTTCACTTAACATCATATCAACATCATGAGGAGGATAAAGTCCATAAAGACTAGTTTGTTTCATAAGCAGCATACTCGTATGCGCTTTACAGTTACCTAAATCAACCATTTTCTTGCAGCCCGAACCACCAGAATCAGGCGAAGAAAACGCATTTCCCAAATCTAACGGATCTGAAGACAAACAACCGCAAATAGGTCCAGTAGAATTATACTCACAGACGCTATACAGCCCGCAAGAACCAAACACATTACATTGATCTTCCACAGCTTGCCACCCAACTCTCCAAGAACGAGCACCATCATCCCACGAATAAATCCTCAAGTTCCCATCTTTATCCATTCTAACATGCCTCAAACTAACTGAACTTTCACCGAAATCTTTACTTGATACTGACCAAACAATCTTTTTAGCATCATCATATAGACCCAAAACACCGTTTGAATCAAATCTAACTTCTTTAACAGTCGCCGACAACGAGCTCAATTGTGTTCTCCAATAAGTAACATTACTTTCCCACATCAAAGCTAACCCCTCCGGATGAACCACAAACGTATAATAACTAGTAACCGACTTAGTAGACGGGGCTCTGAGATTCTGCGGGTAATGCAGAATTTGACCAGGGAGCAACGTATTAGTCGGTCTACTAAAGCTTTCCCAAATCACACTATTTTCACTCCCCATTAGTACTAAATTACCATTATCCAAAAGGGTCACTTTTTCAACACCTAAATTCGCCGTATCACTACTCCAAACTAACGCATTACTCGGATTCTCAAACAAGACCAATCTTCCATCCACCAAAAGCTTAAAAGTGGAATTCCTCAAAACCCTAACACCACCACCAACACTCCAAACAGCTAAATTAGCACTTTTAAGGCCTAAACTATACCTAATCCCCACAACAAATTCACCATTATCTCTCTCAAAGAACCCAAACTCAAAAACCTTATTTAAAGACACCAAGCTATTAACTTTATCACCATTTCCATCTTTTTTATCAGAATCTAACACAAACCCTGAAATTTCAAAGCCTAAAGGAGCTGAATCTATACTTACTTTATCACATATTACACTATTAGCAAAACCCAACAAGATTATAAAAGCTAAAACAGTGCAAGGGTATGAAAATGAGCTAAATGTCTTAAAGGTCATACCTTTATGATTCTTGAAGTGAATCTTGAAAATGGGTTTTTGAGTAAGTAAAGATTCCAGCATTTTGGGCTAAAAAAGATGGGTTTTTTTTTTAGGTTTGAAGATGAGATTATTTTGTGTATATGCTGTGGTGTGGATGTGAAGTGTTTTGTGTTTGATGTGGGACAACAAAGGCATGTTGTGAGATTGAACTATTGAGACTATCTTTATCAACAATCTATTACAACCCAATCTCTCATTAAAATATTATTTTCTTACTCCTCCACCTATACAATCACTACATACAACCAATCTCAATTTTTTTTACCATTTATCAACAACCCAACCTAACATATAATATTATTTCTTTTATATTTAATTTAATTACTTAAAATTTCATATAAAATTACATATTAAATAAAATTTCATACTATTTTAACGGGATGTTTTATTTGTTCATCATGTTTTTTACTACGTACTTCTTTATTTGCACATACAAGCCTACTAAAGATTATGATTACGTTATATTTTTTCAGAGTGGTAGATTTCTAATTTGTGCAAACATTTTCAAGCAGCCCAATCAAATACCATTATACAGCCTAATAGTAATCAACCCAAGTCCAACTACCTATATTCGGACTATTAAAAGCAAATTAACCCAAAATTGTCCCACACAATGTTACCCTAATTTTCTTCCAATAAAACACGCAGCCACAAAACACTTATCCACCTAAAACTTTCTTTTTCTCTCACAGCTAAACAAAACCTGCTACAACAAATTGGCCCTTCTCTTAACCCACGAATCAATTACCCTTTCTTTTACTCTTTCTAAAAGATGATAATTTATACCTGTGTACTTAAGAGTAACTTCTTTCTCATTGTTTTTTACATCCTTAAAGTAAAACAAAGATGGAAATATGAATAGCCATATTTATTGTGACATGTGTTAAGGTTGGATGAAAGATTTGCAAGTCACAAAACGAACCGATCGGTTGTTTCTCTTTCTTTCTTCTGTGTACTTTTAATATAATATCAATATATGTTTGTTTTATACCCATCCGATCGATTGGTTGTTACCACTGATAAACATAGTCTGAAGTAGTGTCTCTGTTTGTGGGTCAGTGGTTAGTGGGTCCCATTTTGTAATTTATAAAATTTGTTAGTAAGTTTTTAAAATTGTTTTTGTGGTTTGTAATTTGCATTTTCGAAAGTGCAGTCATCGTTTTTTACAGAAACGACTGCACTTTATGTTCGTGCTCGAATTGGAAAGACTATGTTGGGTGTGCAAACTCAATCGCACATCGGTAGAATTATAATCTTAAAGTTAATACACATAAGTTTGGTAGTTTACTTCGTTTATCACCAATTGGTTTTAGAATAAAATCTCAGTTAAGCTTATATACTGGACTTGATGAAACGTTGGGCCGTAGGAATCTTAACAAACTAAAATACCTCAACCCAGTGTTTTAAAACCCGGTTTGACCCGGCCGGTTGAACCGTGACCCGGTCGAGTGACCGAAATGCGGTTTTGAGCAAAAAAACTAGTTTAACCGCCAGTTAAACCGGTTGAACCGTGACCCGGTGGCCGGACCAATTAAAAAACCGGTTTCTAAAACATTGCTCAACCTTTTCTTTTAAGCATAGGCGAAAAGTGCAATCGAAAATTTCTTACATAGACAATATTTATACTTTTAAACTTTTAGGACTCTTTTTACAATTTGGTCAAACTATATGGACTAGTTTTGCAATTTGCTCTTTTTATTTTTTTAGTGGTAGATAGTGACTGATTTTGAATCTTGAGAGATAGGATAGGAAGAAAACAAAATGTGATATACTTTTTGAGAAGACCAAGATTAGTAACTTAATATGATAATCTTAATTAGTCATTTGTTTCAACTAATCATGGAATCTTGTATTAAGTTCATTCCTTAAATTACTAACGCAACTTTTTGGTTTTATCTGTAGTTTGAATGGACATGTCTAATTATCTATTGTCTTTTGTTGTCAAATGATAAAGTAGATATTAAAGAATTAATGTTAAAAGAGATCATTGTAACCACACATTATATATATATATATACTAAAAGGCTGTACGTGTACTGTAGCAACACTGTTGCTACCGTGATTTGAACAGTGTTTATGCGAGCGCGGTACTGTAGCAAGCTACTGTAGCAACACTGTTCTTTTTCTTTTTTTTTTTTTTTTAACCATGGCTTTAATTTTTAGATGTGGGTTTTTATATATAATGGGGAGGGAAGTGAAATGTAGATTGAAAAGTGAGGGTGAGTTTTGTAACTTTCGGGAGGAGGGGCTATTCTTGCCAAATGGGGTTAAACTTTTCACGAAATCACTCCGGGGCTCATTTGACATAGCAAATGTACTCGAAAAATTACGAAACTTGCACCATCGTTCACGACAAACACTCATGTAACAAAATTAATATCGACCAACACATTCCCGCGGCAACGCGCGGGTTTTCATGCTCGTACAAACTAATCTAGTAGAATGTCGATCGAGAAGATTCGTTCATCATTCGATCTGATTTTTAAAGCCAAAACATTTGTAACTTAAGAACCATCTAAATGAAATGTGTGTTTATAAAAACTGATCCAGAAATATCGATGAAAATATATAATCGTTTAAAAAGTCTAGATACCACGAAAACAGTAATGTTGAACCTAAATATCAAGATGTCTAAGAGCATCGGGTGTGGTCGACGAAAAGGTATTCGCCGTCCGAGCTGGAGGTTGCAACGGCGAGCCGTTGCTCGCCGCCACACCGAGGCACGCTCGCCGTTGCTCGCCGTTGAAGAATTCGTCGTGGGCACGACGAAGCTGGCTTCTGACAAAGTTGCAGGTGGACGTTGGTTTGGTTTGTTTTTTTTTTAAAATTCGACCGTTTATAAAACAACGGTTCATTTGTTTTTTTTTTTTTTTTTTTTTTTTTCCCTACCCATTTTTACAACTATAAATACAACCTTCTTCTTCCATTCTCTTCACTACATTCACAAATCTAAACTAAACCTTTCTATACTTCTTCTCCTAATCAACAAAAAAATGTCTCAAAACCCGAACGAAAGAGGTTATTTCACGAACCTCTTAACGTCAAACCAACGTCCATACGGCGGAGCCTCAAACTCTTCTAGTCCCTCGTCTCCAAACCCTTCACCGCCATACGGTTCACAACCATTAAATCCGAGTGACATTTACCGTAACCAACAATTAGCCTTTCAACAAGGATTCACAAGTCAACAACAATTCAATTTATCGCCTCAATTTTATAACCCGAATCAACCATCCACTTTTCCTCAATCACAACCGACACAACCAAATCAAGGTACTTTTAAAGTACCTAAGCCAAGATCACCGGCCAAAGGCCGAGGAAAAAAAACCAAAGCCCAAAGAGGAAAAAACGTCGTAAATTTGGACGCGGACGATGACGAAGACTTGGAAGAAGCTGTTAATACACGTGCGCGAAAGTTGTGGTCGAAACAAGAAGAAAATATTCTTGCGGAAGCGTGGATAGAAGTTTCTCAAGACGAGGAGCTCGGAAATGACAAAGAGAATGAATTTTTTTGGAACGAAATTCATGCACTTTTCAACGAGCGGACTACTGAAGCCCCACGAACAAAAAACATGCTATCCGGTAAATGGACAAGGATCAATGCCGACTGCCAAAAATTCAACGCTATTTATAAACATTTAGAGCGTCGCAGTGGTGAAAATGAGCATGATCATGTCGAGAATGCCAAAACGAACTTCTCACTACGTTTTGGACAAAGGGGTTTCAATTTGGTTCACGTTTGGGAAATCCTGAAACGCTACCCGAAATGGGATGCTGAAGAACCTCTAGACATTACATGTCTTGAGGATATATTCGGGCCGGACAAACGACCTCGTCCCGAAAGAAGCAGCAGGCGACCCGGAAAGAAACAAAAGTCGACGGAAACGTCGAGTGCGGCGAGTTCCGGGGGTAGTCAAACGAGTACTTTTTCGGGACAATTATCCGAAAAGTATAATCAAGCGAAAGACGCTCAAACGGCTTGTTACGAGGCGCGGAGGAAGAGGGAGGAAAAGGCGTTCGAGAAAGAAGCTGCGTTGTTGGAGTGGCAGGATATGCAGATGTTAATGCTCGATCCAAACACTTGCCCTGACCCGATTAGAGCCGAAGTAATTCGCAAGAGACAAGCACGAATAACTCAGAAATACCAAAATCTCGACCGCGAAGATGACGAATAAAATGTTTTACTTTTCCTATTAGTATCGTATGTTTTATTTTCCGTATCGTTTTTTTTTTCCATGTTGTATGCGTGTTTTTTTTTTCCTCGTATCGTATTTTTTTTCTTCCGTATTGTAACTTTTTATTTTATGAAATAAAATTAGTATGTTTTTTAATTTTTAAGTATTTGTGAAATTAATTTAATTTATTTAATAAAATGAATAAAAAAATAAGTGTGTAAGAGGTGGGGCCCGAATAGGGAAGTGAAGGTTTGTTGTTTGGTGAGGGGGGGTTTGTTGTGGTTTGTTGAAGATGGGGTGTTTTGGTGATGTGGCATGGTGGGGCCCGAATGGGGAGCCTTGGCCTTGTTGCCACACCCAATGCTCTAAAAGAAATTGGTAACAAACACAAGCTTTAGCTGTAATCATTTTTGTCTTTCATGTAAAAAGTCTACATACAAACTAATCTTGCATGTAATCATTTTTGTTTGATATTACAAAAAGGAACTTCTTTATTTGTCTTTCAAGCTTTAGCTTTGTGCTTTTTGAAGAATTTGGTATAAAACAACTTTCCTTCAATTGATGATGTCTGTCTTACTCTTGACACATGATTTGTGGGTCTAAATTTGTTAAAAAGGGAGCTGATTACAGGCGTGGTGGGTACAAGATAGAGTGACATTAGCATCTAAAGAAAATAGAGAAAGTTCAAGTATTTTGAAATTTGAATCCACTTTTTTTTTTTTTTTTTTTTTCCTCACGGATTCTTTTAACTTGTGTTTTAGGGTACAAGTTAAGCACATCAAAAAGTACAAAAAAATAATTAAAAACTCACATAAAAGTATAGAAAAATGCACTTTTAGGTGGATTCCTAAGTCATTTTTCATGGATCCTATAGTACTTTTGATATATTTAACTTGTGCCCTATAACACATGTTAGAGCACACGGTACCGTAACGTGGAGGGCTGCGTTATGCTGAGCTGGAGCTGCGTTAAGCAATGTTACCACACCGTCTCTCGACGTTAAGCAACGGCGTTGGGGTAGGCGTTGCCATGGCAACGCACGTTAACACATTTTTTCTTTTCTTTTCTTTTCTTTTCTTTTCTTTTTTCTTCTGATTTAAATGTTGTTTTCCTGTGTGTTTTGATAGCGTGTAATGTTTTCACTGTGTATTTGTACTTTGTATAACATGTGTGTGTTATGTTTTTGTTTTAGTGTGTGTTTTGATGTGTAGTGGTCTTGCTGCTTTTAAAAGTTGAAGAAGTCAAGTTTTGGTGTTTTACATTTTCAGTCCTTGTGGGGTTTTTTTTTTTCTATTGTTTTTTATAAGTAAAAAAAATAATTATTGTAAATTTTAGTTTTGTAACTTTAAAGGATTTTTTTTTTTTTTTTTTTTTTTTTTTTTTTTTTTTGTTTTGTATTTTATAAATGGAAAAGAAGAAAAAAAAAACATAGAGCCCAAAATGTGATGTTATGGTTATGTTATGATACGGGGTGTTTTTTTTATGTTAAGCTTGAAATGTTAAAGCTGATGTGTCACTAACGTGGCATGGTGTTATGCCTTAACTCAAGGTTACCACACCTTGTGCATGCTCTTAGAAAACCCCATTTTTCAAAAGGACTCATTTTAATCATCTAAAACATTTGATTTAAGAAACTAGATTAAACATTAAAAAAACATTACATATCTCAAAATTACATACTTTCTACTTAAGACTCATTTTCACCCCTCTTTCTTTAAAAATTACATATCTAAAAAACCAATAAAGCGTTAACTTACAAAAATTACACCATTGTGACAAGCATTTAGTTATCTTTCGATAGAGATGCACTTTCATATACTTTCGACAACCTTTTTTTTGTAATTTTTGTTTTTTATCGGTGCACTTATTTGCTTGATATATCACTTGTGATATAATAATAATCTACAAGTTCGAACACTCAATATATTGTTTTAAAAAGCATAATTATTTTTGTAGAACTCCAAAATGATTCACCATTTTTTGCATTTAAAATATCAAATTCTTAGCTTTTCAATCATATACCACACATAATTTTTTAATTTTCAAATCATTAGTTTATTCATAAAAACTGGAAAAATATACAGTATATAAAAAAAATATATTCAAACACACTTGATATATCAAATGTGATATAACTAATGTTTAGATTCGAAGACAGAAGATATTGACATGATGCAAAAAAAGGTGAATCTTTTGGAGTTGTATATAAATACTTATGTTCATTTTACGATAACATGTTTAGTGTTTGAGCTTACATACTAGTGTTATATCATAAATGATATATGAAACGAGTTTGAATATCAATTTTTTTATTTTATTTTCAACATCTTATATGAACTAATCATATTGATTTAGAGGTTCAAATATTATTTATGATATATGGTTGGAAAGCTTATAATGTGCATTTTTCATTACAAAAAATGGTGAATTATTTGGAGTTCTGTACTAATACTTATGCTCATTTTACGACAGCATACTGAGCATTCGAACTTATAGATTAGTGTAATATTACATGTAATGCGTCAAGTACTTTCAAAAAAGATCTTTTATTTCCTCTAACTTCTATGAATAAACTGTATTGATTTGAATGTTCACGAATTATGTCTGATATATAGTTGAAAAGCTAAGAATGTTTATTTTTTTAATGTCAAAAGATTAATCATTTTAAGTTTTACATAAATACTTATGCTCTTTTTCACGACATCATATTGAGTGTTCAAACTTACAAATTAATTTTATATCACATGTAATAAACCAAGCCGATATGACTATAAAAAATTATTCTACTTATCACACAAAGTTTTTGAACCTCCAAATATTTTGCTTAATATATCATTTGTGATATAATACTAATATGTAAGTTCGAACACTCAAGTTTATGAATAAATTGTATTCATTTGGAGGTTCAAAAAACTATATGTGATACATAGTTGGAAAGCTAAGGATGCGTATTTTTTTAATGCTAAAAACGATGAGTCATTTGGAGTCCTACAAAAATATTTATACTCGTTTTACGAAAGCATGTTGAGTGTTCGAACTAACAGATTAGTGTTATCACATGTGATATATCAAGCACAATACTCCACCGAGAAAAAACAAAATATACTAAAAAAATCAAAAAATAAAGTTTGTCGAAAGTATATGAAAGTGCTATTTTTTATATTTTTTATTATTTTTTATTTATTTATTTATTTATTTTGAAAAGCGGCGATATTATTCGCCACAAGACAAAAATAAACGAAAACAACAAAAAGAAAGGCTTTAAGGCAGGGCCACGAAACAAGAAACTACAATAAGAGACTAGAGCATAATGACATCAAGAGCTAAAGAAATAAACCAAAACATCAGGTCTCTGAATCTAATTTCCCATATGAACTTATTAATAGAAGCCTAATTTGATGTCCAAAGGAATGGCATCCTTAATAGCGAAGGAAAAATATCCTTGTGACGTTTTTATGTCTCCTCGCTTCCATTTGTGCGTGCAAAATTATGTTTCTCCACTTCCATATGTGCCATAAAAAGGACAGGCATACAACGTGTAAAAGCTTTGACACTAGCTTGATGTCTAGAAACTCGAAATGCCCCTTTAAAGTATCATTAAGAGAAGGACAAAAAAATGAGGGGACTTCCACCAGCTCCAAACTTTCTTCCATATAATCTTCATGATGGGGCATGAAAGAAAGCAATGGTTCCGGTGATTCTTCTTCCTTACCATAGAATAACATATACCTGAAGATAAAGCAATACCATGTCGCATCAAGTTATCCTTTGTCGGGAGATGATTTAACGATACCCACCAAGCATAAACATTTATCCTCCCAGGAGCCCATAAATTCCTGAAACTGAGACTTGAATCCTCAATGACAAACATCTTTCTTCAAATAAGATTGCTTAAAGATTGAACCGAGAAAACATTAGGAGCCTCTAGAGACCATGTCCATTAATTGTCACAAGAAAATTTTAAGACATGGCCACTAATCAAACTAGATAAACCTGACAATTCA
Organism: Artemisia argyi; assembly: GCA_030686995.1. Taxonomy (NCBI): domain Eukaryota; kingdom Viridiplantae; phylum Streptophyta; class Magnoliopsida; order Asterales; family Asteraceae; genus Artemisia; species Artemisia argyi. Next base: position 22,791,740 of record CM060695.1, on the reverse strand, counting down.
TCAGTTGCACGCCCATTAAGTTGTCGCCTCCAAGACCACTTGCCATGCCAAACACCATTTTCACTCACCCATCTATCAGAAACTGAACACATTTTACAGGTTTTTAAAGCATGCAACCGTGGAATACGTATTTTTAAAGGCACATGATCATCAATCCAGCAGTCAGACCGGAAGGATGTATGTCGGCCATTAGAAATTTTTCTCAACATAAGAGAATTAAGAGAAATACCCATGTGATTCATGTCCAAACAACAACTAATAATGTTACAGCATACACTAGATTTTAGCCTGGTAGCGTTATTCACCTCAAAGCCTCTGTTTGGACCATGAATCTCGGCAATCACTTTTCTCCATAACGCACATCTTTCATTTAGAAAATGCCGTTTCCATTTACCTATATGACCTATGTTTTTTGCTTTAATGTTGCCCACTCCTATACCACCATTTTTTTCTGATAAGACCTGTTGCCAACTCACCCATACCATCTTTTCTCTTCCTCTTTAAATCCCCAGAAGAAATGCCTTCTAATAGCTTCAAGCTTTTAGATAACCAATGCATGTGCTCTAAAAATAGACATATAATATAAAGGAAGACTCCCCAATACAGATTTAACTAGGGTAAGCCTACCCCTAACTAATATAATATTCATTTTCCAAGATGCAAGCCTTTTAGAGAACCTATTGACCACGCCATTCCAAGCGTCGCATTTTTTTATGCTTTTTCCACCGGTAGCCCTAAGTAAGTAAAAGGCAGTCGATCGTCGGAACAGTTAATTGCTCTTGCAATGTTAGCCACATCGCTTAAAGGAACGCTGACACCAAATATACGACTCTTTAATAAATTTATTTTAAGACCCGAAACGTCATGAAAGCAGTCTAAAATGCTAACCAAATTTCGAGCGTTTGATTTTGACCATTCACCGAAGAAATAGCGTCGTCCGCATATTGAAGAAGAGAAATGTTGGCACCATCTTTAGCAAGGAACAGACCTCGATAAATTCCTTTATTACAAGCCTCAACCATCATTACTTGTAATGCCTCTGCTATGATAAGAAATAAAAAAGGAGAAAGCGGATCTTCTAGCCTTAATCCCCGTTCCATTTTAAATTCTTTGGAGGGAGAACCGTTAATGAGCACAGAAACCGAAGCTGAAGAGAGACAAGACTTTATCCATTTACACCATCGAGTGCTAAATTTCATTTGGGACATTATATCGAGAAGGAAAGACCAATTCACACTATCAAACGCCTTCTCGAAATCCACTTTAAAGAGAAGCATATTTCTTCCCTGTCTTTTTGCAAAGTTTACGATTTCATTAGCACTCAAACTTCCATCCAATATTTGTCATCCAACCATAAACGACGTCTGATTTGGGCTTATTAGTTTGTGGATAGCTCAGCTTAAACGCAAAACAACTAACTTTGAAAGCACCTTATACATACACCCTATTAAGCTGATATGACGATAATCACCTAGATCAAGAGAGTCCTCATTTTTTAGAATAAGAACAACAAACGAGGCATTACATCCTTTTGCGAGACGGCCATGAACTTCAAAGTATTTGATATAATTAAAGAATTCAAACTTGATAAAATCCCAATTCCTCTTTATTTAAAAGTGTCATTCTATTGAAAGATAATTAAATAATCGTCAAAATGGTGTAATTTTTGTAGGTTAACGGTTTACGGTTGAGATCTGTAATTTTTAAAAAAGATTGATGAAAGTGAGTTTTAATTAAAAAAAAATAAATAAAAAAAAAAAAAAAAAAAAAAAAAAAAAAAAAAAAGTAAGTAGTGGAAGTTAATTTTTTTCAATGTTTATTCTTGTTCATTAGATCAAATGATTTGAATGGTGTGGATTAGTCCCTTCGAATGTAAGAAAATAATTGTTCCTAAATGAACTTTTGTTTCTACTATGTGATGAATCTTCAAAAAAAATTATAAAATTAAAACATTATTAATTTATATATTTTTTTTCATATATAAACCTATTTCCACTATGGATAAATCTATTTATAAAGCTTTTCAAACCATAAACACAATTAACACATTGACTTGAAATATGCATCCACTATGATTTGCGACCTCTTCATTTTTTTATAAACATTTTTACAAACAATCATAGTGGATGATTTAAGAATTAGTTCAAATATATTACAATCACACTTTATGTCACAAGTTACAATATTAATGTGTAAACTCATAATAGAAACTGAATATGAAATATAAAAAAACAACTATAGCCATAGATACTTATATTTCTGATTTAAAATAGATACATTACATTTGAAAGTCATACTATATGTGTGAAACTTATGTTATCTTTTTAAACAACACTTTCACAATAATTTATAAAATGTTATAGGTATACTGTTTAAAGTTCAATCTTTGATGTCACTTAAAAAAAATTATATTCAATAAGATCATACGTTTTTATGCAGAAACATATACATTGCCCTTTTTCTAGCTAGCTTTTAGAGTGAAAGGTGCACGAATGGGCTTCAGCCTGCACTCCTAAGCCCAATCAAAAAATAAGCCCACTCCAATGCATTATCTAGTTTGTTCAGCCTTATATTTTGACATCTTTTTAGCCTATTATTGACCAACATTATGGTCATGTTTGGCAACACATTTTTGGAAGCGTTTAAGAGCGGTAAGTGACAAGCGTTCCAGTCTTAATGCTTGTTTGGCAACACTACTGCTAGCGTTTACCAACACCTCAAAAGCTTGCAATCTTAATGCTTCTTAAAGAAGCTTTCCAATATACCGCTAGCGTTTTACTTTTAATATTACCAATTTACCCTTAAAAAATAACATTAATTCATAAGTATATGCTCTTTTCGTAATTTTACATTTTATAATTACAACTACAGCTACGTTACCAAACACGTTTTTTAAACAAGCAACTAATGCTTACTGCTACTGCTTACTACTACAGCTTACTTCTTATTGCTACTGCTTACTGCTACCTGTCGCCAAACATAGCCTATGTGAAATTAGCAACTAATTTGTATACTGCTATAAATTATGTTATCACTATATCCTTATACAAGTAACACTTTTTGTTCATCTTCTATAGGTAGAAGTATCAAAAACAAGTTATTTGTGGTGTACACAGTACTTTATCACCTCCCATAACATAAGCATCTCTAAGGTTAAGGCCATTAGCTTATAGACATGACTTTGATAATTCACTGAGCAATATCAAGTAATCACAGTATTAACTTTATCCTCGAGATTTTCGACAAGAAGGTTGACCAACATGCTCTACTTGTTAAGCTTAATAACAAGATTCTCTAACCAAATATCAACAAACCAAAGGCATACTCATATGCTCACTTACAAGTGGATGAGGATAAGATTCTTCCTACTCATCATAAGAAACAATTAGTACATAATTGAGCTACCATTGTTGTATACATTCATGAACTCAACGACATTAACCAACAATCTCAAATACCATCAACAGAAATACAGAATCATTAGTACCTGAATGTTTTCTAGTGTCTACTTCTTGTCTGTTCTTTGAACCATGATCAACAACTCATAGAAAAGCCATTTAATGGTTTGGTGTTTGTTGAGATTGTTGGCACTTACTAAAAATTAATAGACATGCAATAAAAGTATCACTTGTCTTTCATACATTATAATCATTAAATAAACACAGATTTTGTGGTTTTTGTTAGTGTCATGTATATGCATATGGTCCTCACAAACTTTGGATCTTTTAACTAGTCGAAAAAACTCTATATTATCAATCATCTTACATGTAGATGGATTCTAACCTCAGATCTAATCACACTTCATGTTCTCATTTGGAATCAAGACGGATGACCAAAACATTATCCGCATAAGCAAGTGAAAACTATTTTTGTATATGCTTATCGACATGTTTCTTGCATTTCACTAAGCATGCATTTTTTTGGTAACCGTTGTTTTTCTGACCTTTTGGCTGACTAATCGTTAGGTCTTGAACCCACTAGCACAAATATTAAAACCGGGTAATTTCCAAATTGTTTAAGGGTAATGACGATTTGGATAAGCCCGAGTAAACGTGTAGTAAGATTATTCTAATGATATAAACAACTGTAAGCAACTAGGAATCAAATTTTTCTTGATTGAATCCCTAATGTGAAACCATATCAAGATCCATTCATGGGAGTTGCAATTAATGCAAATCTCTAAGAATTATTAAAATGATGGTTGGGCATCTCAATCACATGTAGTCACCATGTTCCATTGCTCAAATGAAATCTGGGATGGTACCACAGACAAGTACAACTGCCATTTGCAGTAATCTATATGATTTAAACAGCTTGCTCTTATAATATTTGCTGTACCAAAACCTAGGGCCAGGAATATTTGGTTCTCTCATGGATCTTTGTTGTATTTCTGGCACATTGACTTCAATCATGTTACACATCACCCATACTTAACATGCCACTTTTGTCTTTATATTGTGATTAATATCTGATCTTTTATTTTACACAAGCTCAAGTCTACTGCCAGACGCGCTAACTATGAAACTTATTTACTCAAGTTGACTCGGCTCGAGTGTTATCGAGTCTTAAAAAAATGGGAAGAAAAGTATAGTCAATAAGAAAACTTGTTACAAGCAATGAGGCATCAATTTCCACATAAAATCCAAGTAAACTCAAACCAAAGTATAGATATTTTAAAGTTGACTTATAATGAGTCAAAGTTCCACAAAAATCAAATATTAAAATGAAAACTTCTTGCAAGTGTAGTGGCATTACGCGTTTATGGATGATGTATTATTGCTTGAGTGACAAGGATAAGAAAGTGTGTGATGTGAAATACAAAAAAAACAGAAAGAAAAACAAAAAAGTGCTTTTTTGTCATTCATGATTCAACTGTAAAAAGGGTAGTATCAATGAATACACATGTAACATCTACAATTTTCCTATCCATCTATTTGTATAAGAAGAGAAGAAAAAAATAAGAAAACTAAGTTGTATACATGTTTGAGCATTTAAACTTCAAAAAGAATGAATGAATTTCTATGTCAATATCATATTCACTCTAAAAAAATGGATTTCTAATCAAAAAATTTCTGTGAATGCGCCTATCTGACTTGGGGTTGATCTTGTTCTGTAAGGTCCGGTATTTGTTGAAAGCAAACTTCGGTTTTCGAAAGAACATGGACTTGAGCAAAATACCTTATTGGTGTACTTAACATTAGAAGGAGCACTTCTTGGAGATAAATTTGCTTGCTCTAATGCCTGTGATTGCAGCTCGGGAGGGTAATCCCTTACACAGCCTATGCGGGGACCAGCTCCTGTGCTCCATTTGCACGAGAGCTGCCTTCCTAATTGGAAGGACTTTGTTCCTTTGTGTGAATTGATTCTTCGTAAGATGGATTTTTTAGGAACTGTTTCATCCATATTTGGCTCGTTTTGTTCATCGTCTGACATATCATGGTCTGATGGAGCTTGAACTTGGTGAGAACTAAACGAGTCTTCTGCTGCTTCGTAGCCATCCAAGATGGTCTCTGATGTGAGATACTCGAAGGCTGCTTCATCTACCTTCTTAGTCTCTATGTCTATAAACATGTCATCTCTGTTTGGTATTCTGAGAGTACTTAATTTCCTACTAGACGACCGAGATAACCTTGATTTCTTTGGAGATTCTAGTGGTAAACAAGTATGTTGTATCATGACATTGGCCATTTTTGAAAGATGATCGTCGACAAGCACCTCTTCAAACCCTAAGGGCTCCTTTTCGCTCACATCTTCTTCCGAAGAGTTTCTTATATGAATGCTACTACTCTGCTTGCCTAAAGATTCGTTTTCATCCTCATCTGAATCCATCTGATTGAATAATAGAAAGAGACGTATAATTAGTCAGTAATTCATTCTACCATATAAAAAAATATATATCAGAATATCATAGAGGCAATTGTTTTTACCTTGACATTAGTAGTATCCACATTGTTTTCCTGAAGAAAAGAAACAAAATCCTCAAAATTTTCTTGGGTGGGACGATAATGACCACTGTGAGGCCAGATTGCCTTTAATACACCTTTCTCAGAGACGAGTCTCCCGGCTGCTAATGTGGCTCCTCCAGCCAAAAAACTCGAATGTTGAAATAAGCCTTTCTTTTTTATGCCAACATATAAAGTCTTCGATGTGCTAAGAACAAAAATCGACTTAGAACCATTTGGTGCTTCTGTCGTGTTCACATACTCCCCGGTTTGTTTGTATAGAAGCTTCCCGTCCTCTATCACAACCTCATATTCCTTTCTTTCCATCTGCGAAAAAAAAATCAAAAAAATTGTCAGCAATTGTTATTGATGCTTAATATAAAAACACAAGAAAATTAAAACGAAAAGTTGCATACCGGGCCAAGATATTTGATGCATTGCTGTTGAAGTTTTGATCGGGGACATTTTTCAAGATTCACTTCTTTCCCTTCTCCTATATCCAACCAGTAGAAGAAGGGCTCTTTGCTTTGAGAGAGCAACCAGTTTCCATAATAGAAGTGAAGATTATGCCCATAACGATGTCTCGGATCAATCTGTATTCAGAAGCGAGATGAAATTAATAAATATGAACCAAATAACCCATATGAGCAAGAATTACTAATGATGTAAATAGTTAACTTACCGCTTCGAGCCAGTGTTGCAAGGCAAGCTTTTGGGCTTTGCTATTCTTTGATAAGCCTTTTCCAACCTTGGCAGCCCTTGTTCTTGCTCTGGACCAACGTGAAATGGCCGTCTCTTGTTTGTCGAGATCAAAAAATGATATTGAACTTCTTTTAAGTTCTGCGAAGTCTAAGAGCTTCCACCTACAAATATCACAAAGGTACATTAAGATACGAACAAATAAAAAACGCTACACGATTTAGTATTCAACATGATAAAAACCACATACCAGCTTTGTTCAATTAAAACTGCACAGTCTGCAAGCTTTCGTCTAGTTCGAAAGCTTTTGTAAACTTTTTGCAGCTTTGTGGCCGCCTCATGTTTGGGACTACCAGGTTCAAGATCTTCCAACTCATCCGATCTTGCTGTTTCAATGTCAATTTCAGTCTCTTCAACTCTGTTATCTTCTTCTGCAGGAAGTTTAAAGCTAACAGATCGTTCGATTTTCATCACTTGTGAACTCATTAACTGCATTGGCGCAGGTTCAGAATCTTGGATCTTAAAACTGCCAGACACCCCCAAACTTTTAACTCCGCCATCCGCTAGAATGATGGACCTTAGACTAGCTTCTAAATCTGTATATGCTGCGAATGGGCACGAAAATGATAACCCCATGCAAGTTCAACTAGTTGCTTTAACTTCGGATAGCCTCCTGTTAATCATGTCATTAAAATTAGTAAACCATGATTTTTTTAATATATGTAATGAACATTATACCAAAGAAAACATATATAAGTGACACCTAATAATAACAAGCAACAAACAAAATGAATTGTAATGAGCTGTGACATCACTTAACTACCCAATATCAGTAATCACAAAAAGCACTCTAACACTTATTTTCTTTTAAAGTGTGCCAAAAACACAAGCATGTTCAAGGAAGAGTAGTGATACAACTAGGGGTGTCAAATGGGTCGACCCGACCCGACCCGAACCCGATAAAGCCTTATAGGGTCGGGTTCATTCGGGTTCAACTCGGCTTATCGGGTCTATCGGGTCAACCCGACCAACCCGATAGCCTTATAGGGTCGGGTTAGGGTTATATTTTTCATACGTTATCGGGTTCGGGTTCGGGTTCAACCCGATAACCCGATAAATGTTTTGTTGTTTGTGTTCAGAGTTCAGTGGCTTTATGTGATTGTATTCATGTCGTGTTGTGTATACTTCAAGTTTGTTGCAAGCCTGCAAGTGGTGATATTTTCAGTTACAGTTTGTGGCGTGCTGCAAGTTGACTAACATGGTACATTACAACTGAATTTGTTATTGTTAATTGCATGTGATACTCTTTAGTCTATAGTTCTTAAATCCTAACCTGCTATACTCTTGCACATATGCAGCATCACATTAGCTTATCCAAACATGTATCTAGTATATATGTCTGCTGATTAGTGTCATCATCAATGGTGTATATAAACTTCCTCATCAAGTAAAATATATGATTTCTTATAGCCTTAAGAGACAAACAACATCTAAACTTTTAGCATACCATAAATTCAAAAGCATAGATACTTTTGTTATTTTTTAGAATATTATTTGTTAACTTTTTGCATTAATTAATAAATAACTTTTGTTATTGTTTACAATGTTTGTAATTTTTGCACCAACAGTCGACTACAACTACGCAATGCATTCTGCTTTTCTATTATTTTTTTGTTACTGCCATTTTTTATGCCAACCCGAATTGACCCGATAACCTAACCCGATATAACCCGAACCCGATAAGACCCGGACCCGATAACCCGAATCCTTATAGGGTCGGGTTGCGGGTCATATTTTTTTAGTCCAAAACCCGATTCAACCCGACCCGATACACCCGATAACCCGACAACCCGACCCGATAACACCCCTAGATACAACCACAAAAAAGTTTTCACAAAATAAATCTACAAAAAAAGTTGTATGTTTTTTATTGGTAGATTTGATATAGGTTCTCTCTCTTCTCTTGTACTAAACCAATCAAACACATACAAGTCTTTTTGTGGATTTATTTTGTAAAATTTTTTTTGTGGTTGTATCACTACTCTTCAAGGAAACCTCATCAAGCAAATAATATATTTATGCAAAAAAAGAAAAAAAAATAAAAGAAGGACATCTTTTACATAGAAAAATCAACCTTTTAACAATATCAAGCAAATAAGCCAATCTATTATCATTTGCCCATTTAAGGTATCCAAAAAATGTAAGCATATTAATACATATATATAAACAACATATAAAAATCATATATTAAACACAAAAAGGTAGTCTAAAAACCATTAAATTAGGCTAATCATATAAACAATCAACATCCATATATGCCCATTAAAAACTATACAGAAAACAGAAGCATATACTAACATATTCAGAAAAACCCATCAAGCAAATGCAAAAATATCCATCTTTTACAAATGAAAACAAATTCTTGAGGCACCACAAAGTAACCCAAAAAAATGCCATAAATGAGGCTAATGTTGTAAAACAAAAAACACCCATTTTGCCCATTTACATCATGCAAAAAACCCATCAAGGAAATAAGATAGTTATGCAAAAAAATCTATCTTTGTCTACATTATATATACAAGGGTAGTAATGTAGAAACAAAAGATGCAAAGATACATATGTAAAAGATTAGTACCTTGAAGATGGTTTTGAGTGTTTGTGAAAGTAGTGTGTTCTGGGTTATATAGGTAGAAGTGTGTGTGTGTGTGTGTGTTTGTACTTTGTACTGTTGTTTTATGGTGTCAAATAAAAATGTCTAATTTTATGGGCTAATAGAGTGCATTTATATAGAAGCCTTCATGCACTTTCGGTGTGTTTGGGTGTGGGTGTATGTGTATATAAGCTTTTTTAGATACGAAACATGTTGTGTCACTTTTTGTCCTATACACACGACTTTGTATTACCCTATTAGACTTGCAAGTTTAATTTTTGGGGGAATTGTCACTAATATGTCACTAACATTTCGGACCATTTGCCCTAGAGTTGATTTTATTTATTTATTTTTTTTTTCTTTTTTTTGTTAACCAAGGTTTAATTTCTAACTTTTTGGCCGACTAATCTACGGGTTTGAATCCACCGCCACAAAGATTTAACTAGGTAAAGTCATCCCTTTTTAGAAAATTGGCGTGATCACTTCAGGGTTGTTTGCAGTTTTTGATATTTTTAGCAACATTTAGCGCCAGTTTAATGTCAGTTAAAACTTTAGTGATACTTTAACGACATTTTTAAGACAGTTTGGAAACTATTTAGCGACACATGTACGATTTTTGTGCGAGTTTCTAAAGAAAACAACAAGATTTGGGCTAAAATCTTGTACATGTACAAGAAAAATAGTGGATACTTTAGCACACTTTAATCTTTCTATTTAGGTTGTGAAATGTTGTTCGAAAATACTCTTTTCATTCTAAAATTATTGTCCCGCTTCTAATCTGGGTGGGGATAATATTGATTGGTTGAGGAGTGTAGTAGTCCTACTTTTTTCAAATTGTGTGTTAATTTTGAACGGAGAGATATTTGTCTTTTTTCTTTTTCTTTTTCTTGCTTGTATGCTATAACTAAAGTATAAAAAAGTAAAAAATAAATAAATAAATAAATAAAGAAAAATATAAGCTAAATAAAATAAGTTTATAAGCTCTAAGATAAATTTAAACAAATAAATAAAATAAGTTTAACATTTATCCTAGTACTTGTATTTATGTACAGCACAAGGTTTCAGGTTATAAAATAGCTATACATTTTTGTTAATATGTCGATAAAATATTATTTTCATCATTCAACACGTTTTGAACTTTTGATAAAAATAAAACAAATTTGCGAGGTTATGAAATACTTGTGGTTTTATTTATATTACTCCGTCCATTTCTAACTTACTATTTTGTTCTTGTTACCTCACTTTTTAGCAATCTAAACTTTATACATTTAATTTTCCCTCTCTTTTCAAGATCAATAATTGGCATGAAACATGTACGGAAAATAGGGTGCATAACAAATGAAAAAATTAAGTTGGATCTTCATATTCCAGGGATGAGCATTCACTAGACATGGGCCATATAATTTTAAAGGAAAGAAAAATCACCGAAATATATATAGTGATATATATTTTGCATAAATAAAAAGAATATCAAAACTTAAGATGATGTTGATATATGTTGAAGGACATTGAAAGGTACATCTTCGATTAGTCTCCACGTTAAGGACGACTCGAATTGAATAATTCAATTCCAAACTATAAGAGCGATGTTTGACTTTTTTACTTTAGAAAATCTAACTTTTAACGTAATAAAGGGAAATAAAAATTATTTTGTCCCAAAATGATACACTTATAAGAGTTAAAATACGTACTTGTTGCAAAGTGACAAGAGTTTGCGTCGTAGTACGGGTTCGGCACAAAGTGATTTGGGTCGTGGACTCGTGGTAAAGAATTGTGGTTCGAGTCTTCGTGGTTGTTTGGTCGTGAAGTGGTTCACACTTTACATGGTGGTTCAAATTTTAGTTTGGATTAGGCGATCTTGTGGTTGTGGTTGACTGCGGGTCAGATTTGAAGTTTGGTCAAATTATCAAAACATAGGTCGGATACATCGATAAATATTTGGGGTCATGATTAAGTTTATGGTTTGAAACTTTGAATTATGATAGGACGTGATTTTTATTTGATTTTTTTTAACAGCAAATTTATTAGAAACTAGGAAGATGCTAGAAAGAATTACAAAGAAAAGAAACTAGGACATCTCATCCAAGAGCCCCAATCAAAGTTAAAATTACAACGATTAGACCACCAAGTATATGATAAATAAACAATGTCATCAAATAGAAGCTCCAACAGCGGATGGTTACTCCCAAACAAGACTTGATTACGAAAATTCCAAATAGCCTACCACATGACATAACAAATGCCTTCTAAAATCTCCTTAAGCCTCTTAGATAAATGGATATTGTTGAACCAAATGAGCCAATCATCATACAAATTAAGGGCATAAAATTCCAGCCCCCAACAGTGAGCGAGCAACCTTGAGCATCAAATGTCGAGCCAATTGACAAGAAAAAATGAGATGTGAAGAGGACTCCACTGTAATACTACAAAGAGGGCAAAGAATAGAGGGTATTTCAACACATCTAAGGGAAAGATTTAACCTCGTTGGCAACTTGTCCAAGCAAACTCTCCATGCAAAGATATTAATCTTAATGGGTATGACTTCTACCCATCCAGTAGAGACATCCGACTTAGGTAATAAAGAATCGTCTATAAAAGAACGCGCCAATTTCACCAAAAAGTCACCCGACGACTCTAGATTCCAAACCCATTGATCACTGATTTGAGGAAGAAGAACGTGACCCAAGCTAGCGTCAAGGAGCCGAATTGAAGTTGTTCCTCTTCAATACCACCTCTCGGTGCTCTCCTAAAGGACGATACAAGGGATGTATCCCTCAACTTAGAAGTAACAGTAGATTACTTATCTAGCTCCAACAAAAAAATTCTTGGATAACAAGAGCTTCAAAGGAGAATCAGAAAGCCAAGTATCATCCCAAAAAGCAATGTCTTCACCATTACCTACTTTTTTTTTACAAAAGAGAAAAGATCGATACCTTTAAAAGAGAGACTTTTGAACTCTCGGATGATATCGAGCCAAGGAGAGCATCTAGGAAGGATATGAGAATTATCAAGAGTATGTGTTTGTCGACCAAAGGTCGAGACCAGTATTTCTTAGAGTGTTCTCAGGTCGAGACCAGTAACACCAAATGGGTGATGTGAGAAAATTATAAAGTTTTAAAGGGTTATACATAGTAAACGAAAGGTTATAACACCAAAGGTTTATAGCTTATGATATAATAATATGACATATGACACGGTTATTGATCGAGTTACATAAAGCTTTATCATTGTGGATGCTTTCAAGTTCCAACAAATTTCGTTTAAGTTGAAGACTTTTGTGCAACATGTAATCTCTTAGGTTGATTGGTGAGCCCGTTTGAGCATTGTCTTCTACATATTATCTTCGGAGCGAAGTGTACCGTTTTCTCAACGAGCACGGGTTTTCTATCAAATGTCTTACAAAATGAATTTGGACTTTGATATTTTCAAAAGAGCGTATATGTCGATTCGTGACTTTTTGAAATAAAAAGACTTCCAATTCCACTACGTATTTTTCATTGTAAACAAATATTTTTCCTAGATTATTTTTCAAAACAATAACAAAAGACTACATATTCAAATTCAAACTAACGTGTTAAAGACTTTCGAGCATTCCACTAGGGCCCAAATATGTAAAATGCGAATAAGACTTCTAATTCTTTTTTGTCCCCAATACTGCCGTCTTAAAGGAGACATGAGAATGTAAAGTTGAAATTTTCGTATAACTTGTTCCGAACGTAAGGTAATTAAGTAAACGACTTTATATTATCAAGTCAGCAGTAATAATTAAAAGAGATTTGATTAAGACTAATCAAATCAAGCATTGTGTCAAGTTTCTTCTTTAAAGTTAGTGCACTTTTTATTCAACTAAGTTGGAGAGAATTACAATAAGTGGTAAGATTTAATGATCAATAGGATAAGTAACTTGAAAAAATTAGGGCAAATGATTAAAAAAAATATCATATTTGATACATTTATTTTTTTGGATAACGAACAAATTTTTTTGCTTTTAGGTGTACTTTTATTTCAAATTTATTCTTTTAGATCTTAACTCACCGCTCCTAATACAATCAAGCCCTTTCATTTCGTTATGTGACAATTTCATACTTTAACCTCTTAGATATATAAGATACCTAATTTGTAAGATTGAATATATTAGATACAAATTTTGTGCAGCCAATTGCTATAATTTTGTGCTATAAATTGTAGGTCCTTGAATTTTTTTTGTGGGTCCTTGAGTCACTTTTATGAGTCGCTAAATCATTTTTGCAGCCAATTGGCTACAAAAATTATAGCCAAACTATCCGTTTTATAAGATACCTTATTTAATTCTGTTATCTAGAAAACTACGGAGTATTTGTTTTGAACAATTACCCAAAAAAATCCAAGATGATAATCTATATGTCTCCATTATATTAAGTTGATACGCGAGCCGTTGCTTGCCAAATCAATTATAATGCATTGTTGGTTTACAATTAGGGGCATTTTTCAATCGTTTACCTCAGGGTATTAAAAAACTTAGGACCAGCCCTGGCTAAAACTCCAAAACTCCGAGAAGTTGAACACTTTTTGATAAAGTATGCCTCTTGATGGGTCTTCATCGTGTAAAAGACGGTTTACTTATTTGCTTCTATTCTGATATAAAAGATCACAAAGCAATTTTGTTTTTAACGTGCTCGGTTTCCATCTAGAGTAAATTCCAACGTCATTAACTTAGAAGACATATGACAATTTCAATTATAACAAACAAAAACTAACAAATGTTGGTACCAATAACCTTTTTGGTTACCTAGTGTAGCTACCCACCTCACCGACCCTCATGGCCTCATACCATGTTTTAAAGCCTGTGGGTTTGAAAAGCAAACCTCCAAACAAATTTGTTGGTCTCACAATATGAATTACTCCTATATACTGTTGTAATGACGAAGTAAAGAGTCGGAAACGGTAATAAAAATACTTCGTTCAAACTGCGTACATCTTAGTCATAGGCTTACCTTCACTAGAGATAACTTGAATATATTCAAAAACATCACCCGTTTATCGGTTATATAAGCTGTAACTAAAAAAGTACTGTAGTAAATTAATTTAGTTTAACTCAAATAAACCTACTTATATATGCTGTAATAAAAAAATGTCAAACACATAACATTAAAGATGATTATCTTATAACTTATACACGTTCAAATACACCCCTTGTAAGTTTAAAGACTTTATACTCTTAATGGAAACAATATTTGGAGTGTACGTTGACATCGATAACCATGCATGCACACAGTCACATACACGTTAAAATCGGTATGCAAAATGCATACACATACACGTTATCGAAACAAATATACAAAACATGTTTACCCATTTTTGGTCGCATTTGTTTACACTTTTCAAGTTTGAATGCATCTAAAAAGTTAGATTTGAACAATAAAACCTTTGAAAAACACTTTTTGAATATCAAGCCACTTCTTTACGTGTCAAATGAATATTGAATTCATGCTTTGGATTTGGAATATAAGTATTTTTGGGTAAGTCAAAATGACAACTCTTATGCCAAAAAAAATTATTATTTTTTTAAACAAAGAAAGTGAAAAGCTAGTGGTTTGATGTATACGGAAAGAGACAAGTTGATAGAAAAAAGTATATCATTATTAAATTGTGATTAACTATCTGCATCAACTTATATTAAGCATGGAATTTTATTTAATAATAACATGTTTGTTGTTATATGTCTATGTCATAGAAATTAAGAGCTTTCTATGATATAACCTAGTGCTTTGTTTTTATTAGAACAAGTAAACTAATTTGTTGATAAATTAAACGAGTTTTAGTGTTAAAAGTTGGTAAAACTACCAATGTATATAATATAGTTATGTGATCGTATTTGGAAGATTGTATCACTTATATTTTTCGAAAATGGCCAACCAATTCTCAATCTAAATAAACAAATGATGTTTCTTAGCTTCTTTGTTCTTATGTCGATCTTTTTAGAGAAAATCGATCAATGCGCTAATAAATTTAGCATTCAAAAGAAAGATCACGAGACAGGTCGATATAGTTTTGCAATTCTCGTAAACGAATTATGTGTATTTATCGATCAAATTTTGTATAAAATGTATTTAACTTACGACAAAATTCGCAGGTTTGAAAAATCAATGTTATACTGTCCATACTTTAAAATGCTACGAAGTATATCGTATTGATGAATAGGATGTATTAGAAGTTTTAGAACTATCACTATTAAAAAAGGTACAAAAAAGTTACGCAAAGGGAAGCTAAATACGAGTAGCAATACCAATTGCTATTCGAAAATGAAAATTGATTAGGTTGCAAAAATCGTGAATCGGTAGTCGGGCGGTCGATCACCTTGTAGCTTGTAATCGGTCTAGGCGGGATTAATCGGTGATTAATCGGATTGACATTACTGACAAATTTTAGTTATTTTCGGAAAGTTTTGTGTATTTTCAGTGTGTTTTAGGTATTTTCGGCAAGGTATTTTCTATAAAACAACTTGTAATAGACTTAAAAACATACTATAAGTGATCAAAATAAGTTTACAGTGAGATCTGGGTACTTCCAGCAAGTTTGACCACCATTGACCGTCATTGATCGTCGTTGACCACGGTTGACCTATTTGTTTGACCCATATATATAAATCGGCAAGGTCGGTGACCTTGTAGCACCTAATCGATAATTAATCGGCCTTGTAGACCTTTTTTTGCAACACTGCTCATGTTTAAGTATCACTTACATAGCTGTATATTGTGTACAGATTTCTGCTTATACGGTTAAGTGTGCATTTCAAAACAAAGAGTGTGCACTTCAAAAATTAATCATGCTTGAAGGAAAAACATAGCTGTATTTACCTGTGTACGTTTGTACTTTGTGGGATGCTATGATATGATAATGATCACTTTTCATTGCATTTATTGGTTCAACACATATGTTTGTGTTAATTTGACCAATTTGCTGGCAAAAGTTAAATCAATCCCAGCTAATATTACCTTCTATTCACACCTCCACGTCCAAAAAAACTAATCTAAAGAAACTATTTTTTTTTTAATTAGTATAAAGTGGAAATAAGTTTAAAAGATTAATAATCATACAAAGTAGAACATTTGCCTAAGTAATGCATTTAAAATGTTATTTCAGATAAATTAATTTGAAATCAAAAATCAAATTAAGCTAACATTGGTTTTAAAAAAATTTGTCAGTATAGAGCCAGATTTATTTTAAGAAGAAAAAGATAAACACAACTAATTTGAAACTTTTTTTTTTTTTTTTTTTTTTTTTTTTTCACTTAGACTAAGTGCAAAATAATAGAATTTCAATGTAAAAAAAAAAAAAAAAAAAAAAAAAAAAAAAAAAAAAAAAAAAAACCCTTTAAAAATGAGTTTATTTCGTGTTCAATTTTCTAAACTTAAGTATCAAATAATCAGTTACTGTAAAATTTTCATTAGCATATACTTATTTGTAAAGTACATTCTTTATTACTATTATTAATCAGCAAGGTGAATCGTAATATAAAAATCCTCGTATTAATCAGCTAGGTGAACCAAAAAGACATCAAAGTTTGAGAGTTAAACAATACTTAGAATCTTGATTAAGTTAATGACAGATGTTGATACGATTTATAGTTAAGCATTTTTATTGTTTTCTCACTTTAACGGATCTAAATACGTTCAGGGGTTGTTTCTTAAGTTAAGTGTTTTAGAGAAATATCTACTTTAGCCTATTAATCAAGAGAGAAAAGTTTTTGTGAGTCTCCCGAATAAGAGGAAACATATGTTTGGGCTCACTCATTAAGTAGAAAAGAAACGAACGCCTACTAAGATAGCATATTTACATATCAATTTGCTTTCCCTATTTTACATTTTGCATATATTTCTATTCACACATCCAAGCATATAATAAAAGATCTAATTAATGTAACTAACCAGGCAAGTGTGAGCCAGACATGTTTTGTGCTAACAAGTATCAAGGTTTTAAGTGTTCTACTATGGTGGCCACAAAAACATGTTCTATTCTAGACAAAGATATTTGTTGAGAAGCAACTATGGAATTAAGCGCCGAATAAGAAAATTTAAGTTCTCGTATGCCCCGGCCACACTTATATTGTTGGTCGATCACTCTCCAACAATTATGTTTATTGTGGTCGCCTCCGACACTCCCACATTGACAAAACACTTATATCCTATCGAAGACACACATGTTTCTCTGTGTCTCGAAAATATAAATTTTAGGTTTATATATAAATTATGACAATTGATAATTTTGTTAGACAGTAGATCAGTTGGCTAGGACTCGAATAAACGATTTAGTCATTTGCGGTATATTTTTCATATACTAAGGTGTTTAATCATAGGTGGAACATCATGAGGGTTAGAGAAGGCTATGGACCGTCTAGGATTTTTCTATACATAAAATACCCTTATACTAATACACAATTTATATTATAAACCTTAGATTTTATAGATATATAATGAATTAACCGTCCCAAGTTTCATGATTTACACTTCAGTTCTTCTAAGAAAATTAGGCAAGCTCCGCCACTGTGTTTAATTACTTTGGTGTCTCATCCAATTTCAATTTTATTTAAGAGTAGTAACCTATTTAAGTAACTATCGATGAACTATGCTATTGGTCAAAAAAGCTTCTTCTGTAGCTCAGGTAGTAACAACTTTTCAGGAAAAGGGCACGATGGAATATACTATTGTGGTAGCCGAAATATCGGATTCCCCCTGCTAAATTTCAATACCTCGCTCCTTACACAAACTAAATATATTGCATATTTGTCATTGGTGTTGGCCAAGTGCCCAAATAAGCACAACACGAATACATTTACTAATTTGTGTTTTATAATAACTAATTTTAAATAGGGTAATTGGCTAATTATTGTTGTGCAAATTTTATAAAGACAAATAAACTCAAAAAAGTTATGACGTATTTGCTTATGGATTTATAAATGTTATCTCGAAGAGGAGGTGGCACCATGGGATACTATTTAGAAGATGGCGGGAACTTAACTATATTATTTTTTTAATATGTTTAAAAATTGTTTCTTTAATTATGGATAGTCTTTTAAGAAATAAAAAAATAAGACTGCAAGCTGGATAACAGGTGAGTTTGATGGACTTATTATTTTACTATATACTTTGGATTAAATATGTTTTCTTCTTGATTATACAATTTAAATATTAGTTTTTTTGTAATTATTTGATAAAATGTATAAAACATCAAAATGTATCAAAATCATAAAATAAAATTAAAATTAAAATAAACTATGTATTTTGATGTTCTATCATTGCAGGTACATACTCCAAATAAATTGTATTCGGATATTGTTTGGCTACCATTGCTTTAAGTATAGTAAAATTGATTCGAGTTTATAAATTTTCTTAATTTTATTATAAACTTTCTTAGCTTAATTCAATATACTAAAAGTATGTACATCATATTATGTTATTCTTACTTATAACCAAGAAAAAATTAGCTAATAAAAGATGATAATTATCAGTTGTTTCATATAGAATACTTTTAGAATATAAATATGATTACCATCATGCAATACGTAATTTCGCCATTGTTAATTATTAAAAAATTTACTGGTAATTTATATAATGATTTTATTTAGTACCATGGCAGATTTAAAGTAGTTACCCATCTTTATTTTTTAGTAGTTTATATCTTTTTTATATAATAAAACAAAACCCTTAGTGGGTGCTTTCGAAAAAAAAATATTTTCTTATTAGGTAATATTTTAATTATTATTTTTTAATTTAAAATTTTAAAAATTTGTTTTGTTGATATACTACACAAGTAGAAGATAAATACAAAAAAATATTGATAAGATGCAATACTACACAACTAGAAGTTATATACAAAAAATATAGATAAGATGCAACTAACAACATGATTAAATTTTTAAATGATTATCTTTAATAATAAACAAATATAATTAAAAATCTTAAATCAAACAAAAAAAAGATTAAATTATTTGTTTTTTAACAAATAAAAATATATCATTAAAAAAAACTTAAAAACCACGCGGGTATTATAACTAGTTAATTTTACTACATTGATTTCAACTAATAATAAATCTGCAAAACTCAAACAAAGTACTAAAAAATCGGCAACAAAAGTAAGTTGTAACTACAATGTTTTCTAAGAACCGTGTGTTTTTATCTAGCGAGAAATTATCTTAAAATGAAGTGAGTATTAGTATAAATTTTGTTAAAAAGATTTAAGAGCACAAGGTGCAGATGGGGAGGCTTGCCTCCCCATTCGGGTCTCACCCCTGCCACATCACCAAACACCTCAACTTCAACTAACCACAACAAACCCCCCCTCACCAAACAACAAACATCAACTTCCCCATTAGGGCCCCACCTCTTACACATTTATTTTTTTATTCATTTTTCAATCAAATTAAATTTATTTTATTCAAAACAAAAATAACTAAAATTAAAATTTTATGCTTATATTTTGGAAAAATTTAAGCTGCTAACAAAAAAAAAATGCAAATAAACAAGGACCAAAACTGTAAATATTGATAAGAAAACTACAAGGACCAAAACTGCAAATAAACGAAACCACAAAGACCAAAACTGCAAAAACATCAATGAGTCTTCTTCTTTACCAAAACAGCAAACCTGCAAATACACACACTATACTTGCAAAATGCAAAATGCAATTTAGAAAGAAAACCCAACGAAAAATATATAAAACCCAACAAAAGAAAAGAAAAAGAAAGACCTGCCATTTTGTCAGTGTTTTGCTTCGTCGTGGCCACGGGGAGGTGACCAACAACGAGCAACGGCGAAGGGCATTTGGTGTAGCGGCGAGCAACGGCTCGCCGTTGAGCTTGCCAAGTCAGACGGTGAGGGAGAACAGAGAGACTACACCTAGTGCTCTAATACCATTAACTTTTTAATTTGTCATTAATGTTTTTTTATAAAATAGTAAATATATGAGGTGGATAAAAATTAAGGATGAAAAAGACAAGTATTTGGTACTAGATCAATCCCCACGTGGATGCGGCACCGACGACACATCACTTTCCGTACCACTCTTTTTAATTTATTATGAAAAAATCATTTGATTATACTTTTTGTACCAGGTAATTAATTCACTGGTGATGATTTGGCATTCTTACATAACCATTTGTTTTTGCAATATTTTGAAAACTGTATTTGAAATCGACCCGGTTGAGTTATCAGGCACCGGGTCAACCGGTTCGACCGGTTGGACCGCCAGGTCAACTCGGTTTTTAATTTATTATTTTTTTATTTTTTTGACCGGGTCAACTGGTTCGACCGCCGGGTCGACCACCGGGTCAACCCGGGTTTTTATTTAAAATTTTTGAAAAAATGAAACCCGGCCGGGTTTCGAGAACCGGGTTGACCCAGTTCACTCAAAACCCGGCGGGTCAAACCGGTTAACCCGGTTTTAGAAACCCGGGTTGTTTTGACTCGTTTTTTCGGTCGGAACCGGTCGAACCGGTTAACCCGGCCGGGTCGACCCGGGTTTCAAAACCTTGTGTTTTTGAACAAATATCGACAGATTAGAAAGACAATGGTTTATTATAGGGCTGGGCATTGGGCCAAAACCGACCCGCCCCGACCCGATCTCGACCCATCTCGAAACCGATAAGTTGGAAAATCCTAACCGAATCCCGACCCGAGTCTAGTTCGGGTAATCCCGACTCTTGACCCGAGTCTCGAAACGAAACCGGTTTGTATGGTATTCTTTGTGTTTTATCGGGTAATCAGACTCCCGACCCGACCCGACCCAAGTCCTGACAAGCTGGAAAACCCAAACCGAGTCCCGACTCGAGTATAGGTCGGTTTGTGTCAGTCGGTGCCGGTCGGAGTCGGTCGTCGGTCGGGATTGCTCAGCCCTAGTTTATTACGTGCTACACCAAGCTTGATGGGAGCTTTTCATGCGTGGCTATCACTACACCCATTATGCCGTAGCGAGTGAAATGAGGAATAAAAAGAAGTAGAAATCGGTGGTGCATATCACCGATAGAAAAAGCAATTGTGTGAGAGTGTTGTGAGAGTATTTGTTTGTTTTAGTGTGCTATTTGAAAAAGAATAAAAATATAATAACTATGGGTTAGGAGAAAGCGAGTATGATGTGACGTTGACGTGAATAAGTATGATCATGATTGAGGAGCATTTCACTTCATTACACGTTATATAAAAAGTCTGAATGTTAAATCTAATCATGTGTGCATTGAGCTAAAACATTTATTTTCATGGTAGCATTGCTTGTACTCTAGAGCCATTGTCACACATTGCGCGAGTTGGGTCGGGAAATATTACACACAATCTAATGGTTCAAACCATACGACTTGTATTCTTGAAGAAGTTATTGTATGTGCATTTCTTGATATAGCGATAGGCGAATTCACTTTGTGCAAATAATTTTTACAATATGATATATAAACATTTAAATGTGATGATATTAGACCCATTTACTTATCATTGTTCAACATATACAAATTGAGAGGTGATTTACATATTTCAAAATTTGATTGACATACTTTAATATATAAATACAGTAAGCATTATATAATATATGTACAATTGATTACTGCAAAAATTGGAGTGTGTCAATCAAATTTTAGAGTGTACAAATCAGTTCCTATACAAATTACCTAAATTTTTGTTTCACGTCAACAATAATGATAAATATCGACAACGTTTAAAAGTTTGTAGCATATATTTAATGAAATTATACATGTATGATCATAGAACTTAGAATAAAAGTACATTGATATTGTATGCCTAGATCCGAAGAGAGCACGATGCTAGAGAGTATAGTCACGTTATAGGGCTAGTTTGCCCCCTATGGCTCCGCTATACTCGTTATATCTGCACCGGCTTTGCGCGTTATAGACGCATCGCTATCCGAATAGCGAGCATCTTCATACT
This sequence comes from Artemisia argyi, assembly GCA_030686995.1. NCBI lineage: Eukaryota > Viridiplantae > Streptophyta > Magnoliopsida > Asterales > Asteraceae > Artemisia > Artemisia argyi. The sequence continues at coordinate 22,769,541 of CM060695.1, read as the reverse complement.
ATTTTTACTCTTTTTTTATATATATATATATTTTTTTAGTGAGTGGTTTTTGGTGATGTGTTATAAGAATGTTATTGAGGAGAGTTTTTTTGATTTCGTGTCCCATGAATGTTATAAGATCAAAGCTAACGTGATGACACCTATAACCAGGGACGGAGCTAGGGGGTTCCCGCGGGTGCCCGGGAACCTCATGGATTTTTTCGATGTAGTGCTAATTTTTAAAAAAAACACCAATTTTTTCCCAAATGCATTTTAAATGCACCCAGTCATTCGAAATGTGTTTCTAGTATTATGATTCAAAAAATTTGTGCACCCGGTCATATTTAGTCTTGGCTCCGCCCCTGCCTATAACACGACTATAACATGCACCGCACCTGACGCTCTTATTTGCTTTACATATTTAAGTGTCCTATCACTCCTAATGTTATGAATTTCGTCAATCTTACATGACCAATGCAGAATGGGTATTGTGTCGCATATATACATTTTTAATTCTAAGATGTTTGAAAAAAAAAAAAAAAAAAAAAAAAAAAAAAAAAAAAAAAAAAAACTCTTATCATAATTGTGAGGGTACATAGTAATTTTAACCCATTCTGAAATTCTAGCTGCAACCATATATACGATAATAAATTTGGTGTCGGGTCTGCTTTTGTTTGTTGACTTTGGGGGCTTTAAATCATACACTATCACAGTGTCTTATTGACTATTTTGTTCTCACATCATGCAGTGGTAAAAATGGAATTAAGTTGGTTGGATGAAACGGTCAAAATATGTAGTTTGATGGTATATAAATCACCTCTTTTGTTTAATGTTAATTAGGTTACTTTACGTGTATGCTCTTTCGAGTTGACTTTGTATTTTGTGTTAAGAGTTTTAAATTTTTTTTTTACAACAAGTTGGGTCTAGGATATAATATCGTACGAACTTTTTTAAATGTCCCATATATCTTGCTATGTAAATTTAAAAAGAACATGAGTAAATGAAACGAATTATAATAAAGTGTTTCAATATGCACATTATTATGTGTTATGATAAGATATTACATATTTACATGTGTCGCTATTTTTAACGTGACAATACATCAAAATATGCATATTAGAGCATTTTTTGAAAATTTTGTGACATTTATGATATTTTTTGTTGTTTAAGATCTAAAACGAGATTTTAGAGAAAGTTTGTTTCTATTCTATAATTGAAACCCTAACAAGTTCACCCAAGTAGTTGCATTTTTGGTATCTTAGGATGGTTAGAAAATAAATAAATAATAATAATAAGTTATGGAAATAACCCACCGGATTGTGTATATTAAAGTTTAAAAGAAAAGCTTAACTTTTCTCGAATAGCTTTAGGGGCGGAGTCATAAACTTATGGTCAAGGGGACAAACTTTGATGAGTTTTAAAAACTTCACTATAGATCGGTTTATTAAGGGGACAAATTACAAAAATAACCAGATATTTTTAAAATTTTACACTACAATTTTTTTCGCTATAAGGCACGTGCCCACTCTGCCTCCTCTTGTCTCCACCTTTTAATAGCGTGCACAGTACGTACTTTGCAGTAAGATAACATATACCAAAATTTGACTTATAACTCAAGGAACGTGTCAATGTTGATTCTTATTTCTTAACAAGGTGAGTTGAGAGAAAAACAATTATAAAGAAATAATACTAATATGACTTGTTATGAACTATAACTAGAAGTAATTGTTTGGTCTATTTTCACCAAACACCGACGCATTGCATACGGGTTGGGTAAGGTGTGACATTATTAACTTCTTCGATGTTGGTCCACTCGGTTTTATGAACTGGGTCCATCCGTATAAAATCAAACTTTGATCTTATCAACAACTATGATATGGTATGATACTATGATATGATGTTCATGTTGACTTGTGAAGCACTTGCTTAACATCGTTACTAAGCAAAAGTCTTGGGTCCAATCAGTTCGCCCTGACCTATACGAGTGAACAAACCACATTTATCATTAGTCCTTCGACGTGTTTCTCTAATAACCAATAATCGAACAATAGTGTTATCTCGATCTAGTTATGTTTAATTAGTAGTGTCGTGAGATTTCTAAGGGATTACATATTCGGATTGGAATTCATGTTACATCCACAAGCGCGACGAATCAAGTTAAGGTATTGTTTCAAGCGTGTGTGGTACCGAAGATAAGGGCATTTGAAAGTATCTCAAGTTCAATCTCCGTTGCGACAAGAAAAAACCTAAACCTTTAGAATGTATACAAAACAAGCGAGTAAGCGCGTCTTCTTACCAAATGATCATTAAGCTTATTAACAAAGACCAAATTGCACTAAATGAGCCAAGAAACAAGTGTCAAAGTTGGTTGAGCTAGAGATTGTGATTCATTTCTGCATTCTACTAAACTCCAAAGGACACCTAAATGTTTAAACCTCACCAGCAAAACACATGATGATATATAAAAACAAGAAACAAAGAAGAACTAGAGTAGGTTTATACTAAATGATCATTAAGTTTCTAAACAAAGGCCAGCTTGCACCAAATGAGACAAAGTGTAAAGTTAAACAGATATGACAAAAGTTTGAGTTATCGAATAGAAATTGGGTTAGGAGGCCCATTAGGTGCTAAATAACATTTCAAAAGTGCATTGCCAAACAAAAGTCAAATCTAGTTATTAGAAAAATAAAAGTCAAAAGGGCATCAAAACCCATTCACTAACCCATCCCACAAGCTCAAAAGAAATATTATATCAAGGTGTTGACTTTTCACATCCATATGGCTTTAAGCTTTAAGTTTTAAGGATGTGTTAGGATTACGTCATTTTCTTGGCTTATGAAATTATCGGCTTAAACTTATCGCTTATTCAAATTCAAATTCAAAATGTCAGTATGATCAACTTATAAGTCGAAAAAATAGGCTCACAAGTTTGTTTCAATTTCAAATAAGTTCATAAGTCGGGAGAATAAGCTAATGCAAAGTTATGTGAGAAACTGTTCAACCAAATGGTTGTGAGTTCAAATAATGCTTAAAACATGTGAGATACATTTGTGGTGTATATATTGTAAGCTTAGGGTAAGGTCTTTAGTTTCCTCACAAGAATTCAAAAGTTCAAACCTCACTAGTTGTGTACATTAGAGGGTGGCCAGGGAAAGGTCGAAAACGGTCACAGGATTAACCTGATGAAGCCGCGTACATGTCTCACAATAAAAAAAACTAATGAAAGTTATATATATCTTGCAAAACCATATTCAAACTGAAAGCTGAATATTTAATTTGATTCAGTTCGATTTTGTCAAATTCGGTTCGGTCGATTTCGATTTTCGGTTCTTGCGAGTATTAAACGACTTGTGAACACCCCTATATGGCTTTAAGCTTTAAGGATGTGTATTTGCTCATAAATTTATCAGCTTAAACTTATGGCTTATTTAAATTCACATGTCAGTTCGATCAACTTATAAGCCAGAAAAAATAAGCTTACAAGTTTGTTTCAATTTCATGTAAGTTCATAAGTCGGGAGAATAAGCTAATGCGAAGTTACATGAGAAACCCCTTAACCAAATGGTTGTGAGTTCAAATACGGCTTAGAACATGTTAGATAGATTTGTGGTGTATATATTGTAAGCCTAGTGGTAAAGTCTTTAGTTTCCTCGCAAGAGTTCAAAGGTTCAAACCTCGCTAGGTGTGTACATTTGGGGTGGCAAAAGAAAGGTCGGAAACGGTCCCGGGATTAATCTGATGGGACCCATACATATGAGTCAAATAGGTTCGCCCTACCCAGATGAAAGTTATATATCTTGCAATAAAAGTTATACTGATTGTATAAGGTGGGTGGATCCAGAAAACACCTTTTACAGCCATGCAATGTAGTCTTGTATTGACTAATGTTTTGTGGGTTGCTAAAAAGTCAAAACACACCGTGTATGCATGGTGGCATATACGCTTTCAGCATGTGATTCACAAATCACCATTTTGATTATTTTTGTGCAACTATAGCTCAAAGCATGCTTCCTGCACATATAGAATACTCAAAACAATATACACCAAGAAACCATATTTAATGACTCGAATACAACGGCATGGCATAGGGTTTTTAAAGTAGTATGCGTAACAAAACGGGCAAAAGGAGTTGGCGTTTGATGTGCCCGACTGCCCGTGATGTTTGAAGTTGCGATAATGCATATAATAAGTTTGAGTGTTTGGCAAAGTGTTAACTATTTTAGGATTTGCCTGTATAATGGCCCTAAGCAATCGGATAACTATAATTAATTAGTTTTGTTGCAGCTACTCCCAACTAACTATGTGATCCCAAAAATATTAAAAAATTATAACCGGTTTCACTATACCAAACACGAAAACTTAACTTTCGACTAGAAAATCACTTTTAAACGCAAAGTGAGACACTTATGGGCTTATGGCTGTCACTTTAACCCTACAACAAAAAACTACACGAGGGCATGCGCTATCAACCTGGCGGCAAGTCATGAACTCGTAGAGTTTTGCATCTGCTTCATATTGCATTCTAATTCAAACGTTTTAACAAACCAAACTTACATTTTTCACAAATGTATGCCTCTTAGCTAAGCATTCATTTATGATATCGAAAATTAGTGTCATGTATGTATATCTGTATGCATGTACATGATGGCATAAGCGGTTAAGTACAGACCATCTTATAAAAACGTCTAGTCGATACATAAGCGGTTAAGTACAGACCATCTTATAAAAACGTCTAGTCGATACTTGTGATTTGCACCAGATGGGCCTAAAAGATAACGTTATAATACGACAGTACAGCTAATGTATGTGTTGTTAGAACATAATTTGAGGCATATATGGTGACGGGTTTTACAAAATTAAGGTCAACACTATAGAGTATAGACTATACCTAATCTTGGCTGTCATCCCCATTAAACCAGAAGCTGTTCCTGACCCAATATAATGTAAATGTTTCCGAACAGAAAATATTTAAAAAAGTGTATCTTTGATATAACCTCTTTCATTGAATATGGGAAAACAATGTTTGAATCCACATGGGATATCAAGGTATTGTGATAAACAATTGTTGAGAAATTGGTGTAACACAATGATCATACCAGCTTTTGAGTTGTATAAATGTGAAAATCAAATTGAATAATCGGACTCATCAGAATCGGTTCTTTCAGGCTCTCTAGCATTTGCAGCCTGTGAAGTATTTGGATCTGTTGGAGGAGCTGGTGCAGCATTGTTCATAGTGTCACGAGCATTCCCGTCACCAGCTTCATCTTGCTCGGTCATTTCCATATGTGAAAACCAGTGTTAAGGAATTATACGGGCTAAACCAATCAAGATATTATGAAAAAACTAAAATTCAAATATTGTGTTAACAATTAGCCTTTCTAGGATTCTAGACTTCCAAGATATTATGAATAAACGCAAATCTGTAATGAACTTGAACAAGTAATATTTATTGTACTTACAGGGTGTTTGGATGCGCATTTTGAAAATGATTGTGAATATTTATAATCAGAAAATCAATTATAAACCATAAAACTTGAAACAGATTATATACATCCTATAGCTTAAGTAGTCATTAGGTTCTCGGATAAGTTATTCATATATGAGCAGTAAGCAGACACCTAAAGAATCTCACCACTAAGTATATTATCAAAATGTACTCATGGTTAAATGTAAGTAAATCCGACATTATAAAAGGATATCAATATATTCAGCGGTTCCACCATTCATGATGTTCATCAGATCTTTCTCAACTCGCTGTACAAGTTCAGGCTGCAACCAATATATACAAATATCAGTACATATTCACGACTTTAATATACAAGAATTTCAAAAAGCATACATTCAAATCAGGCTCCCTACGAAACCTTCGTCTTCGAACATCTTTCATTGGAGGGGTAATACCATGTCGATACTCCCCACTATTTGGAACAGGAACAGCCTCCTCACTTACTAGAATCATCTGTGACAGTATAGAGGTGTGAGTAGACTAATATATGAAGCAATGTTGTGCATCTGAAAAAACCTGTAATGAAATGCAGATAAAACATACTTGGCCAACATCTGTTGTTTTGATCAGAACATTGTCGTCATAAGTTTTGTATGATTCTAAGATTGTGGGCAGGTCGAAGAGGGAAGCGGAAAACTGCTCATCGCCAATAACGAACTTACCACTCCTCCCATCCTCTGCAATGTGCATATAGATTCATAAATTAACAAGAAGTGAAGCTAACATCTTGACCATATGCATAGAATCAGATGGTAAGAGAAACTCAAACTTGAGAGAACCAAGGGGGTCTTTGTATGTGCACTTAAACTGATCAGTACCGAGTGTTTCAGTATACTCCTAATGGTTATGGTTATGGTTATGAACTTCATTTTCCTTACTAAGAAGGGCCAAAGTAATCTAATTTAGGTAGTAAGAAAATTAATAAATGGGACTAATGCAAAATTACCCAACTATTCATAACTTTTAGGGACCTGTGATCTGATTATGATTCTGTTAGAGGTAGTCTTTATCAGCCTAGTTGTACTCGATATATTAGAATAAAATTTGGAGAGAATTACTCACATATTTCAAAGCATTTAGCACTTTGTACTTGTGTGTTTGTGTGTGTGTATTTTTCATTTGCATGATTTTATACACCATTTACCAGTTTCTGCATATGGAGCAAAGGCTCAACTGTCCTACTCCTATGGTAGCGTATTTGAGAGTTTCGCTAACCAGACTGTTTGTGACTGTGTCTGGGTTGGAGCCGATGCAGCCTTGCGCTGGGCTCATGTGACCGCTACGCCACACATTCTGGCCGGTAGAAGACAAAGGGTCAGCATTGCCCTAAGGTCCATAAAACACAGGGCATGTAGTTTTGGCAGGTTGGTTCTATGTGTTTGGATCTACCAAAATCTTTTGTGCTTATAAACAATTGTTATCAGGTTAGTTTAGGGTGTCCCAACTTCAAAATATTTTCCTCCATTCTTCCAAACAGCATTATCATATTCACAAACTAACTACAGATCTAACAAGATTTTCAAGACATATGAATGCACTTATCTAGACACTCTTAGATATAGAACCCTGTTGACTTCTATCTATGTTATCTATCTTATGTCGTACAGTTTAGTGATGCTTGGCATTGACTTTCAAAAGCGATTATCTGATTATCGCGTATTCCCATTCACAGAAAATAAGTTTCAAGTTTCTGGTACTGAAACTAATTTTGATTAGTCAATCTTTAGGAGCGAGTTTTGGAATGACGCAAATACGCTGATTCTAGTTATCTGATTATTTAGGGGTCAATGTAAATTTAAACTCTTAAATACGACCGCAAGTCCTGCGGCCTATTTATCTACTTGGCTACGGCTGTTCATCTGAATATGATTGTTAAATATCACATAATCACTTTCAAAACGCTAAAGACACCTTCAAGTTTTCACATATAATATATACTTTGTCTCAAGTTAACACAATTATATCTCACCAGAAAATGACAGATCCAGTGACTCTTCATCTGCACTCTCATTTAAAAGACGTTCTATACGCTCAGCGACTGAAGGCGGCACTCTCAGTACAAACTGCTCCTCCATCCCTAAATCAAACTGAAGCAAATGGGGTTAATAATCTACGGGGTCATTAACTTTGCCATCATTTTCAACTTTTTTGTTCATTTAGGCCATAAGACCTATTATTAAGCTTCTTTAAACTTATACTACATTCGAAGCACTAAATTTCTTAAAATCTCTCACCATCATAGACTGACCAACTTAAATATCCGATTACTAATAACTCAAACACCCGGTTTTTGACAGTACAGTGACCTAAATGAAGATAAAATTTAACATCTTTGCAGAGTAAGACGGGTGTTTCGGATTGCTTATTTTTTCTGCTTATCTATTTGTTTTTAAACAGAAGCAAGTTTCGTCATTCGTGTCACTCAAACTCCGTCAGCTTATCTACTTATTTCGAGGTAAAATACGCACTGCAACAAGCACATAAGAAACAGCTTAATCTAAGTGCTTATTTGAGATTAAACTAGATCAATTTTTTATCGGCATATTTATCCTAAAACCTTTTATAAATGGATTAAATTAAGATTTCAACAAATTTAGCATTATCGCATTCTTTAGAAAATAAGCAAATCCAAAGACCGTTTTCTGTAGTCCTTGATATTAAACAGCTTAAATGTGCTTATTTATAAGCAGAAGCATAAACAGAAAAAACTAAGCAGCCTTAAGCGCTAATAAGTAAAAAAAAAAAAATACAAAAAACGGGCTTATGGAGAAAAAAGAAACTAAACAAAATAAGATAATAAGCTCAAAAATAAGCTAAAACAACTTAATAAGCTCATACAATCCCAGAAAATAAGCTAATCCAAAAACCCCAATAGTACAATGACCCAAACATCATTACCCTAAACAAAAAACCACATGGGCACTAATAAAGATTACAAATAAATGCAAAAGACACAAACTTTAAAGCATCAACACACATTTCAATGTTAGAGCTATAAAGGTTATTCACAAAAATGAATTTTTATAAAGAAAAATGATGAATCTTGTGAGCTGAGGTTTTATACCTTGATGGGAAAAATGTTGGCCGGAAAGTTTGAATCTTTGGAGGTGAAGATTGGTTTTGGTTTTGGTTTTATAGGTTTTTGGTTTATGGGGGTGTTTGGATATGGGGTTAAATGGGCTGTTTGTTTGGGCTTATATAGCTGGCTTATGGCTTATTTGGTTTGAGCTTATGTTTTGAAAGCTCACTTTTTGTGGCTTATTTTGAAACTTTTTGGCTTATATAAATTTAATTTAAAATGACGTAATAGACTTATATAAGCTGAAAAGTTTCAAAATAAGCTACTAAAAGTGAGCTTATGAAACATAAGCTCATAACTAAATAAGCTATAAGCCAGCTATATAAACCGAAACAAATACCCCTAAAGTTTGTTTTAGGTGGTGTTTGGATAGTTTTATTTGGATTTGGTTTAAAGAAAAGTGGTGTATCGTGTACGGGAGAGCGATAATACCTAACCCCAGTTTAAGAACCAAGCGGCGATGGGGCCATGCAAATGAAGCGTCACTGCTACTTCCGTAATTTTGATTGCGATTGTGATTGTGATTGCGGCCTTGGCATTCAGCTTTACCTACATATTGTTAGGGTGGGTTGTTATGATTGCGGCCTTAGCATTCAGCTTCACTTACATATTATTGGGGTGGGTTGTTACGAGGTGGTGAGGCTTGGCTGTTACCACCAAAGTGATGTGAGTTGTTACCATCATCATATAGAACAAGTTGAAGTGAGTTTTTACCATCATCATCAGAGTGATAGTTTTCTGATAGAAGGGGTGCGCTTGGTTGAGGTCGAGGGGGGATGATACCTCAGGTACTGAGCACAAACACCTCATGGTAGTGATCGAGTTACTATTGGTTAGTAGTGAAGTGAAGTTGTTGGTGAGTTGTTTATATACATGATTTGGTGGCTTCTTATTGGATGAAACAAAAGCACCCAGATTGGACCATTGGATCGAATTTGAAATTTGATCCAATGGTTTGTATGTTTGATCCGTGTGACATGGTTTCGACCAAACAGATACAAGCTACCATTGTTGAATTTGGTAGGGAGAGAAAAGAGAAAGAGAGATGTCTGTAAATAGTAACATAACAGGGACGGAGGAGTTAAGTTATACTAAGTAGTATTTTGTTTTGTTGCTTGGGCTTGGGCCTAGACTTTTATTCTTTTATTTTTTTATTTTTTATTATTTTTTTAACCAATCCAAAATACTCTACCTACAACTAAGTACTATAATTTTTATATTAGCTATAGATTCGTTCGACCAATTTTCATTTTCAGGTTTTTTTTTTAACTACAAACGCTAAAAGAATAATATTATTATAGATTATATATATCAATTTTCAAAAGCATAAACTGATATTTGAAATTTCGGATATCCCAATTAAAAAGATTTAGATAAAATAATGGGTCTAACATAAAATCATCATCTACTTTTAGCACCTAATTTTCAAAACGCATATTTATATACACATTTTCAAAAGCATAAACTTTTTCATTAAAAAAAATTACTCTCTCTAACCCGACCGTGAGCCTGGATTACTCTATTCATAGAGGATCGAAGTTATGTTTCAGCATTGATGCAAAACTCTTAAAGAGACGTGTGGAAGAAAGTAAGGATCCCTAACCCCCAATTCAAGAACCAAGTGGCGACGAGGGCATTCAAATGAAGCCTCACTGTTGCTGATGCCGTAATTTTGATTGCGAATGCGATTGTGATTGTGATTGCGGCCTTGGCATTCAGCTTCACTTACATATTGTTGATGTGGTTGTTACGGGGTGGTGGGGTTGGGCTGTTATCACCAGAGTGATGTGAGTTGTTACCATCATCATACAGAACAAGTTGAAGGAGTTGTTACCATCATCGTCATCGGAGTGACAGTTTTCTGGTAGTGGGGGTGCGGTTGGCTGAGGTCGAGGGGGGATGGTACCTGAGGTACTGAGCACAAACAACCCATGGTAGTGATAGAGTTACTGTTGGTTGGTGGTGAAGTGAAGTTGTTAGTGAGTTGTTTATATACATGATTTGGTGGCTTCTTATTGGATGAAACAAAAGCACTCAGATTGGACCATTGGATCAAATTTGAAATTTGATCCAATGGTTTGTATGTTTGATCTGTGTGACATGGTTTCGACCAATCAAATGCAAGCTACCATTGTTGAATTTGGTAAGGAGAGAAAAGAGAAAGAGAGGTTCTGTAAATAGTAACATAACAGGGACGGAGAAGTTAAGTTATACTGAGTATTATTTTGTTTTGTTGCTTGGGCTTGGGCCTGGCCCTTTTTTTTAACCAGTCCAAAATACTTTACCTACAACTAAGTACTATAATTTTTATATTAGCTATAGATTCATTTGACCAATTTTCATTTTCAAGTTTTTTTTAACTACAAACGCTAAAAGAATAATATTATTATAGATTATATATATCAATTTTCAAAAGCATAAACTGTTATCCGAAATTTCGGATATCCAAATTAAAAAGATTTAGCAAAAATAATTGGTCTAACATAAACATCATCTACTTTTAGCACCTAATTTTCTAAACGCATATTTATATACACTTTTTCAAAAGCATAAAATTTTTCATAAAAAAAAAAAAATTACTCTCTCTAACCGGGCCGTGAGCCTGGATTACTCTATTCGTAGAGGATCGAAGTTATGTTTAAGCATAGATGCAAAACTCTTAAAGAGACTTGTGGAAGAAAGTAAGGATCCCTAACCCCAATTCAAGAACCAAGTGGGGACGGGGGCATTCAAATGAAGCCTCACTGTTGCTGCTGCCGTAATTTTGATTGTGATTGCTATTTTGATTGTGATTGCGGCCTTGGCATTCAGCTTCACTTACATATTGTTGAGGTGGTTGTTACGGGGTGGTGGGGCTGGGCTGTTATCACCAGAGTGATGTGAGTTGTTACCACCATCATACAGAACAAGTTGAAGGAGTTGTTACCATCATCATCATCGGAGTGATAGTTTTCTGGTAGTGGAGGTGCGGTTGGTTGAGGTCGAGGGGGGATGATACATGAGGTAGGTACTGAGCACAAACACCCCATGGTAGTGATAGAGTTACTGTTGGTTGGTGGTGAAGTGAGGTTGTTGGTGAGTTGTTTATATGATTTGGTGGCTTCTTATTAGATGAAACAAAAGCACCCAGATTGGACCATTGGATCGAATTTGAAATTTGATCAAATGGTCTGTATGTTTGATCCGTGTGACATGGTTTTGACCAATCAGATACAAGCTACCATTGTTGAATTTGGTAGGGGGAGAAAAGAGAAAGAGAGGTGTCTGTAAATGGTAACATAATAGGGACGGAGTAGTTAAGTTTTCTTGAGTAGTTTTTTTTTTTTTTTTTTTTTTTATTATTATTATTATTATTATTATTATTATTATTTTAACTAATCCAAGATACTTTACCTACAACTAAGTAATATAATTTTTATATTAGCTATAGATTCATTCGACCAATTTTCAATTTTAGGTTTTTTTAACTACAAAGGCTAAAAAGAATAATATTATTATAGATTATATACCAATGGTATCTCAATATAGGTATTGTATGTTTGTACATTGTGTATTGAAACAATTTGCCACCATGTGATATTTAAAATATGACATGATTTTGGTTACCAAATATACCCATATCCATGTGTACACCATTTTTAAATCTTAGTCACTTCTGCCTTATATAAGTGAAGCTCATTCCATCTCTGATTCATTGCAAATTAAACTAGAAACATGGCAAGATGTATTGCTTTTTTTCTTGACAACAATGTGCCTCGTCAGCATTTTAACAGCTGCTGACTGCAACATTATGAATCAGAAACTTAAGTCGACCAAGTCGGGCCTTTAAATCACGTTAAAGAACTACTGTGAGGGTTGGAGAATGAATGTTGAGCTAAACAACGTTCGTGATTTCACCATGGTTCCAGCTGAATGAACTAGTTACATTGGAAAGAAACTACATGTTCGGGTCTCAGTTTAAGATCGATTCCGAGGCCACAATACATGAATGCACGCTCTACCTCAACACTCTTTGCGACTTAAAGAACGATGGCAAAGATGCTTGGAACTTTGACATTTACGACACCCTTCTATTAATTGTTCCTTATTACAAGAAACACGATTATAGGCTAGTAGCATTTATCTACTTTTCATTATCAAATCGTGCAACTTTATGCTTATATATATAGTCAATCATGATTTAGGGGAGAGGCGTTGAATAAGACTGCTCCTGAAGAATGGATGAGCAAAGGAAAGGGTACCGTTATGGACTACAGTTTAGGTTTGTACAATAATATTAAAAAGAGAGGAATACAAATCATTTTGGTTTCTTCAAGGAAGGAACATCTTAGAGATGCCACTATCGACAACCTAGTTGACGCTGGTTACTATGGTTGGAAGAGCCTTTACCTAAGGTATGCAAATTAACTTTAGGCTCTTTTACATAAACACATATTCAATTGAAACTAACACGTTTGCTTCTATTGATTTAGGAGTGACGACAATGACCTTAAAACGATTCAAGAATACAAAACAGGTGTAAGGAAGGAGTTAATAGCGAATGGATACCGTATTTTGGGGATATTGGGAGACCAATGGAGCAGCATAAAGAGGTACACCAACTGCTAGAAGGACATTAAAGCTCCCCAATTCTCTTTACTATGTTGCTTAAATCGGATATGACCTAAACCCATCTTTCGGCATTTTCATATTTTGGTTTCATCATTCATTTGCGTAAAATGTATCTTCTGTATTTTTTTTTGAAAAAGTGTATATAAATATGACAAAACAAACATAGATACTCACAAGCATAAACTTTTTCATATTTATATACACTTTTTCAAAATAATAATAATAATAATAATAATAAAAATAAAAATAAAATAAAATGAAGAGATCAAAACTATTGAATAATGATACATGAATAACCTATTTTCTTAAAAGTGAAAAATTAAGAATAATATATATGAAAACCATAAACTTTTATTATTATTTTCATTTATAACCCATAATCAATATTAATTTCATTCAGTTTAAATCGGGTTTAATCCCTAAAATTTTAAACTTTTATTATGTTTTGTTTATAGCTATAATTTTTTTTTTATCACTACAATTATCTTGCTTTATAAAATTTCGTTGCTATCCACGAGTACTCGTCTGGTATATACAAATAACGAAGTGAAGTAAGTTGACATGATTCTTAAAGTATGTCAAGATTTAACATTATTGCCTAAACGGCCATTAAGCTATTTGTGTTCCACGAACGAGATAGAAAGAATCAATCTAGCATGTTTTAAAATAAAATCCGTAATAAATCAAATTGATTTTAGGACATGATCCTCACCCTTCTTTTTATCTAGTGATATGTCTTTCTATTATCTTAAAGTAAAAAGTTTTTTTTTTTTTTTTTTTTTTTTTTGAAAAAAGATACATCATAAAAAAAAAAAAAAAAAGAAAGAAAAACCCATATTTATTTTACGAAAAATGATATTTATTCTTACTTGATATTCCTACTAATCTTCTTATCTACATTATCCTAACAAGTGAAAAACCAAACGGTTTAAATGAGAAGATGTTGGCTATGTTTGGCGCGGAGCTTTTTGAAGCGATGAGCGGTGACTAACGAGCTTTTTGATTTTTAGTGTTTGTTTGGCAAAAGAGCGGCGAATTTTGCTATTTTTTAGGAAAACTCATAAGCTGTGAGCGGTGAACAGTGAGCTATTGCTACAGCTCACAACTATTTTTACCAAAGCCATAATAAGTGAAATACACATGTCAAAATTTTATACGAGTAAAAGGATAAGTAAGCAAAGAATGTAGAAATATGAGTAAAGATTATTTGAGGACCAAACATTTTTTACATACCAAGGGACTAATCTCCACCATCCATTTTTATTTGATCTAATGGATGAGATTAATCTAAACAATTTAAAAAACCCACTTTCATCATTTTTTTTTCAAATATTAATATCTTTCAAACCGTTAATCGTTAAGCGAAAAAAAATATACCGTTACGACGAACATTTAATTATCTTTCTATAGATAGGCTAATTGATATATTTTCGACAATTTTTTTTTTCGTTTTTTTCACGTTTTTATTCGTGGCCGAAAAAATCATATATGTAATATCATATATGATATTATATGTAATATCATATATGATATTATATGTAAAATCATATATGATATGCAATATCATATATGATTTTACATATAATATCATATATGATATCATATATGATATTATATGTAATATCATATATGATGTTACATATCATATATGATATGCAATATCATATATGATTTTTTTTCGGCCACGAAAAAAACGTGAAAAAAATGTTTTTTTTTTTTTTTTTCCTTTTTCGAAAGTATATCAAAGTGCCCGTCTATAGAAAGATAATTAAATGCCCGTCGCGATGGTGTAATTATTTTCGCTTAACGATTAACGGTTTAAGAGATATTTAAATTATAAAAAATGAGTGAAATAATAAAATGCTTTTAATCTCAACCATTGATTTTTTTTAGATTGATGGTGGGATGAGTCCCTTGGTATGTAAGTAATGTTACCATTGATTTTTTTTTAAATGGATGGTGAGGATGAGTCCCTTGATATGTAAGGAATGTTTGGTTTGTAGAAATATATAGCCACACTTTTTAAAATTTAGCCGAAATCCATTTTCCTAAAATACAAAATCCTAAACCATGAATCCAAACACCCCCTCACACGTGCGAAGAGCCTCTATATAAACCAAACAAACCCATCCAATCCAATCATTCAAACCCTAAAACCCCCAAATCACTTTTCACAAGCCCTAATTTAAATCTTTCAATTCAACAGGTAACCATCAAATCAATATTATCAAATCTTTATATGCAAAAAGTTACTTTTTATCCATCTTTTTTTACTGTTTATTTACACCCATGTTCTTGAATTGTGTAAACTAGGGTTTTGATTAGATTAAACTTCATGGTGCTTTTTCTGTATTTTTTAGTACATGAGATAGGTTTTTGGATTGTAAAGATTTAGGGTTTTCGTACCGGCCGAACAATTTTAGCTGTTGAGTTGTCCTGAGTGATAAAGATAGGTTCTTGGATTGTAAAGATAAGGTGTTTTGTAGTTTGGTTAGCTGAACAATTTTAGTTGTTAAGTGATAAAGATAGGTTCTTGAATTGTAAAATAAGGTTTTTATACCGGATTTTGGTTCGCTGAGGAGTTTTATATGGTAGAAAGGGGTTTCCTAGTCTGGTGAGCCGAACAATTTTATCGGTAATTTTGGTTTATGAGTTATAAGTTTAGGTGCTTGAATTATAAACTAGGGTCTTTGTACTGGAGTTAGCTTAATCGGATGGTTTTAGTTGGTAAATTGTTCTTGAATCCGGTTAATCGAGCAATTTAAGTTGATAAATTGATGTCTTGAGTTATATGGTTGGTGTTTTAGTACAGGATATTGGTTAACCGTATAATTATTGTTGGTATATTGTTGCTTTTATAGTTTGATTCATAGAGTTAGGTTTTTGGATTATAAAGATAGGGGCTGCGTAGTTTGGTTAGCAGAACAAATTTAGTTGTTAAGTTGTGCCGAATGATAAAGATAGGTTCTTGAATTGCAAAGTTGGGCTTTTTATGGCGCATATCAGTTGACGTAATAGTTGATGTTTTGAGTTATAGAGGTAGGATTTGTCTGATCAGTTTTATATGGTATATTGGTGTTTTTGAGCTAGATTAGGTGCCTAAACTATAAATTAGGGATTTTATACCGCAGATAGCTTAATCGGATGGTTTTAGTTGGTAAATTGATGCGTTGAGTAATTAAGTTAGGTTCTTGAATTGTAAAGTTAGGGTTTTTTGTACGGATATCGTTTTAACATAATAATTGTAGTTGGTGAATTTATGTATTCTGTCGTTAGGTTCTTGAATTTTGAAGTTAGGGTTTTTTGTACGGATAACGGATTAACTGAAGAATAATGCTGTAGTGACTAGTGATGAATAACTTTTTTTTAACCCCCCTTTTTTTGTGTGTTAATTTGTATCACTTAGGTCTGTTATTTTAGTTCACTGGTTGGTGTAATTTGCTAAATATGTGTGTTTTTAATGGCTATTAGGAAACTATTTAAACATATTGCAAGTTGTAACTAGTGAAGAAATTTAGCTAGGGTGTTTTAGCTGGAATGATGGCTTGTTGCTGAGGTTTAGAAAATGGTAAATGGATAACTTTTTTAGTCACGTATAAATGAGATTGCCATGGATATTTTTACAGTTACATTTAGCTTGTAGACATGGATTTTGTACTGAGCGCTTCATGTATATGCTGTGAAGTTCTTGGTTGATATTTGTTTGTCTTATTGATCTATAAGCGTGTTTGGTAGAGGTTTACTATAGCTGGGGGAATGCTTTTTGTTGTTGATATATGTTTTCAGTTTTCTTATACTCTTTGGTATTTACGTGTGCAGAGCTTGAGAATGGGTAGAAGGAGCTATACACCATCACCACCGCCTAGGGGTGGTTATGGGAGAAGGAGGAGTCCTAGTCCCAGGGGTGGTCGCTATGGTGGTGGCGGTTATGGTGGTGGTAGTCGTGGAAGAGATCTTCCAACTAGTCTCCTTGTTCGTAATCTTCGCCACGACTGTCGGTATGTAGTTACCAACTTATATTTTAGCTTTCTTAGTTGACTCTTTATTGTGCAGCCATGTAGATTAGTATGTGTATGTGGTAGTCGTGGCTATACTTATCTCTGCTGTCTGTGCCCTATGCTTTTAGTTTGTTAATTTTCTATATTTGTAGGAGGATATGCTTTTCTTACTAGGTTTCAAAATTAGATTAACTAATATAAAATGTTGTTATGGTGCAGGCCAGAAGATCTTCGGAGACCATTTGGACAATTTGGTCCTCTAAAGGACGTCTATTTGCCAAGGGATTACTATAGCGGGTGAGCTGGCGTTTTGTTATAATTACGTTGCCAATTGGCCAGGAGGTTACTTGAGCGCGTTCCAAATTCTTTTTAAACGGGTCATGTCATTCATTAGATGTCAGCTTTTTATCTGTTTTAAACTCTCTAATTGTTTGTAATTGGCGTTCTTAGAGTATTGTGTTTTTTATGTGTAGTCTTGTTAGTCCGGTGATTATCTATAGAAGTCGATGTCTTAGTTTTTGTGATTTCTTTCTTTTTTTTCCGCTTAAAGATTCATTTCTTTTGTCTTAATGTGATACCGGGTATCCTAGCGTTCAGTTATTCTTAGTTATACTATCTAATGATACAAATTGGGATTTTTGAATAAAAGTTGTTGAGATTTAACAGTGAAAAAAGTAAAAATTTGAAGATATCAACCGGTATTAAGGGGTTTCTTGATATATTTCAGTAGTAAGAGACAAGTTTTAGAGTTATATTGAAGGTGGTGTGTATTGATAGTGAAGATGGGAAGAAAAATGAGTTATGGTTACATTTAGAAGATTTCAAGATTTGAAGTCTTGAAGATTTTCAAGTCGTATTTATACTGACAATGCAAGGTCAGCAGCCATGCGCTTGCTTTATGCCTTTATCTGCTTATGATGGTGGCATACATATATTACTGGAAATTGATAGTCTGTAAGTTGAACTAAAAAAGGGGCTGTTTGGAAACTCATTTTTTTTCCTCTCTAAAACTCTTGATTTTAAAAGAACATAGATTAATAAGTTCTGCAAACAGCCCCATGTTAATGCAAGTTGTTTCTGAACTCATCTATTTACTTTATTTTATGCAGGGAACCACGTGGATTTGGTTTTGTTCAGTTTGTGGAGCCTGCTGATGCTGAAGAAGCAAAGTACCAGATGGATGGTCAGATTCTTCTTGGCCGACAAATGACAGTTGTTTTTGCTGAGGAGAATCGGAAGAAACCTTCCGATATGAGAGTTAGAGAGCGGAGGTACATTTACTGATTGTTAATCATCTGTCAAGAATAAATTTAATTTGCTACTGGTTTTCAAGAAATTGGTTCATTTTTTTTTGAGTTTTCATCTGTATGCGTGTAATGTGTGTTGTTGCAGGAGTGGCAGCAGATTTAGCAGTGATCGTAGGCGGTCACCTCCCCCTCGTTACTCTCGCTCACCTCGTTATGCCCGTTCCCCACCTCCTCGCTATGGCAGATCACGATCGCCCCGCCGTGATTACTCTCCTGAACCCAGAAGAAGGCATTACTCAAGGTAAAAGCATCTTGATCCTCCAAAAAATTTATTCTCTGGTTCTAGAATTACAATCTATATCCTGCAGATTATTAGACTTTATTGCCAAACACCAATTGCTGCATTGACTTGCTGTACTTATTTTTGGGCAGGTCGGTTTCACCTGCAGAGAGAAGGTACAGTCGTGAAAGATCATACTCAGGCTCACCAGTGAGAGACCGTTCTCCATCTCATGATGGTGCACCTAGGAGCCCAAGTCGCAGTCCTGTTAATGGATCAAGGAGTCGAAGCCGTAGTCCTGTAAGGGACGCAAGCAGGAGCAGGAGTCCTAGTCGTAGCCGAAGCAGAAGTGCTGACCCACGTGATTACGACAGAGATGTGCCTCCACACAGGGACGCAAGCAGGAGCAGGAGTCCTAGTCCGTGAAGTGCTGTTCTTTAAACATATTTCTGAGATGGTTGTAGCGTATTTGATCGAATGGCTGTTGTGTTACGTGGTACTTCGTTTTTACAATCACTATGGATTGATTAGAAATGTTTATGCTCTATTGTTAAGTATGAAACTTAGTCTTGTCAACTTTGTTATTAAATTTGAGTTTAAGTGATTGGATCATAAAGCCAATTGAACCATCTCTTGTTTTGAAGCATTTATAACTTTTAACATTTCTTTTACATGATTAGATAAAACATATGTTTAACAATAAAGTTGACATGCTTTTGTTCATTAAAATGAGCAATGGATAGCATATTTAAAATTGAAAATTCTAAAATTAAATAAAATTTGCATATGTATTTGTCTTGTACCATACAACCATTTTAGCGCGTCCAAAACTGCAAATTTTTTGTGTTAATGGGGTCTGGGTTGTACAGCACCGGATTTCCAGATTACAAATAGCACAAAATTTTCTATTTTCGGATTTTAGCTTACAAAATACAAACTATCGACATAGTCAATGATTTGATGATCTTTTCATTACAACTGTATAAAAAACAAAAAAAAAAAAATTTGCTTATAAAACTAAAAAAACTAAAAATAAGTAATATTTAATCCCTAAAATACCCTTCTAAACTTTAATTCTCACCCAAAAATTCAAACGTTACCTTAATAAAATAGTTGTCCTAACAAAGTTCTTACCCAAAATTTTTAAAAAAAATGCATGACAACCTTTTTGAATGAGTTTTAGAAAGAAAAAGAAGTTACCTTTTCATTTTTTAATCTCAACATTAATAATTTTTAAAAATTCATCCACAAACTCTACTACTTCGTAAAATCACCATATAACAACTTATTATTATTATTATTATTATAATAAAGTGATTTTTCATTACAAACATGGAAATTACATGAAATTAGAGGGGAGTCTCGACACAATCTGTGCTCCAACTCCTTTTTTAATACAGAAACTAACTCGTTAAAAGATAAAAACACAACTCTTAATGTTATTAGAGTGGTTGCTGGCAATAGTCTTGATACGAGAAAGTGTATTCAAAGCTTCCACATCAAGTTCCCCAAACGTATAAAAGGCGAAAGGAACGAACTTGTATCCATTGTCTTCACACTTGGACGCATACTTCTTCCTTTTCTTTTCCACAACATTACGCAAAGCAACCCCAGGCAATGGCGGACCTATTAAGGGGCAGGGGAGGGTCCCGGCCCCCCTCCCCCCCAAAAATTTGCGGCACCTAGTGTAAATATTATAGGTTTTAGGGGTAATTTAGTTGAGGTTACAAACAAATCTTCGATTCGGCCCCCCCAAAATAAATTCGCCCCCCCCAAAAAAAATGTTCTAGTTCCGCCACTGACCCCAGGGGCCCATGACATCACCCCAGTCCCAGCAAACGGAGAGACCCCGGTCACATCCAGACATGCGTCCTTACCCTGGAGACAGTTGAATAATAGCACATATGCAGGACGTAATTCTCTCCCTTCTTCTGAAAGAAATCCCATTGGAGCCTCTTTACGCACCATGATCCTGGCCTTGGAACATATATCAACAAGGATATCACGCACCAGATTGTGCCTGAACTTAACACCCACGCCGCTAGAGCAGTGGATCGCGTGATCCCCCCATTGGTCCATACGGTGTACATTGCAACTCGGGCATAGGCTGCCTTCAGAGAACTTAGGAACCGCAAGCCTGTAGCATAACACAGACCGAAATTGGCGAGGATTCATCCTTTGTCCTAGACCGTCGATAGGGATGGTGAAGAGGAAGTCCTGTGCATGTGGGGCGCGAATATTACTGAGTATAGCCACCTGCCTTGGAATTAGCGAGTACTTGGAAACAGGGTCTTTCTCAATGACACCGAAATAACACTTTGCCAAGGTTTTCATCATTTGGGGGGCAAAAGCGCCCCCGGTGGCAGTGAGGAAGTCGATGTTGCAAGTAGCGTTGAATTTATCCAAGGCATGTTGGAATGAAGGGCCATGTGTAACAATACCGGTTTTGGTAAGTATCTTTTCCTGTAGGTCACTCGTTTGCATACGAGAAGCAAGGAAAGCGTATTGGATGATATCTCCCGCTGAAAGGACGCCAAGACCACCGAGCTTTATTGGAAGAGTGGCAAGCCGCCACTGCCAATCACCAAATCCCGGCCCTGAGGTAGTAACAATCTTCTCCAAGGAGGCACGTAACGTCTGATCGAAATGAGCTTAGGCCTCTGATAAGTACAAAGGGGAGCATGTTCTCAAAGCGTAAGATAATTTTGAAACTCCTGCACAATTACGCAAGAGGAGAAGTTCACATTGAGGATCATTGAGCTTGCTGATGGCCTCCATTAAAGATATGGTTTTAGAGACCCTTTTGGAAGCCAAGTCTCGACAGAAACTATCATCCAAGCTGACAGAACCCCCTAGAAGTTTGACGCCATGGAGCGGACGAGCGATATTCATAGGGAACACACCATCTGCTCTAATCCTAGGATCCTCCACCGGCCAAAAGAGTTCAGTCTTATCAACATTCAAGAACAAACCACGAGCCGGGCCCTCCGTCCTGATGATGTCCAACGCCTTAGCGACCGTGAGAGTATCTCAAACAATAGTGCCATCATCAAGATACCAAGCCTGAAGGGCAAGCTCACACGAGCGATTAATGGTATGAATCAAAGGGTGCAAAGCTAGGGCAAACAACAAAGGGCCTAGCGGATCACCCTGTTGAACCTCCTGACATGACCAAAGGATAGAGTTATCATAATAAAGCCTGGCAGGGCGTGCATAACAAAACTCAACCCAAGGGGCAATGGACGGGCATCACACTCTAGCTTCCTGTAGTAAGACACTCCTCTCGACCAGATTGAAAGCATTCTTAAAATCCACCAAGAGCATAGAGTGTCCAACTTCATCACCTTTAGACTCAATAAGCCTATTCATAGAATGGAGGACGGCTTCACACCCCCCGGTACCCCAACCCCGAATTGGAAATCATGCAGATAAGAATTCATGGAGTTACCAACAGACGAGGAAGCAACCTTGGACACAAGCCTTCGCCATACCGTACCAACAACAATAGGCCGTAAACCATCACCGGCCTTGACTAACGGGGTCAAGGGTGCACTAGCGATATATTCACCCAGTTGGATGGGGCACTTACCGCTGAGGAACAAATTAACAATACCGGTAATAGACCCAAGCAAATCATCAGCGATGGCTGTCGCCGCCCCACCCAAAATATCCATCAAATGTTGTGCCCGGAGCCCATCACGACCACACGACGTCCCCTTGGGAAAACTACGAATCCTGTTAAGCACCAAGTCTTTATGGACCAAAAGGGCATCCTCGTCAAGGGAAAAAGAGGACAGAGTGGGAGGGGGTGCATAAGGGTGTTTAGCCTCTAGCTCCTGCAAAGTGTCGGGTGTGGGTGGGGCGATGCCAGAAGACGTGAGCACTTTAATGGCAGAAAAAATATATATTTTCAAAACAAAAGAGGTGCAAAGGACTCGAACCTGTGACCTCTTAGATGATAACACAGCCCAACACCACTTATTATTATTATTATTATTATTATTATTATTATTATTATTATTATTATTATTATTATTATTATTATTATTATTATTATTATAATAGTTGATGAAAACGAATAACTACAATATCGCAACTACAACTGTTTGCGCTATAAAATCTCGTTGTTATACACGAGTATACGACTATTTATTTAATAAGCATACGTTGTTTTATCACTTTAGGTTATCCGGGAGAATGTGTTTTTCCGGATATATGGTGTTTAACCGTAGTATTCTCATGACGTTTTATGATTTGTCCTTTTGTACCTAAAAAATGTGTACTTGGTAAGTTTTAACTAGTAACCTCTTCTAATGACACAACAATACTTAATAGTTAATACTAAGCCACCTTGACGTTATTACAGATAACCGAATAAGGTTTCTCTAGTATCAGATATTTCAAGCAAGCTTTTAAATTAAATGTAATCGATTATTTTAAAAAATCACAAATCTAGATTGTGTTTTCGAATATAACTTAAAGAAAAAAAGTAAAAGAAAATAAGTGAAACAAAAAAGGGTGTCTTCTCAAGTACTACTACTATCACTTAAGGAGGAAAAGAAAAAAAAAAATACTAAAAAGAAATGATTTGATTGATTTTAAAATAAAATATTTCATCGTAAAATTGAGATAAAACATTTATTTTCGATTTGTCTAATTTTCCTTGCTAAAAAAAATTGGGAATTGAGATTTTGGGCAAAAGTAAAATTTCACTCCTTTCACAACTTGAAGATTCTCAAGGTCCACTTTTCTCAACACCCTTTATTTTTCTTTCTCTACAGCTTTTTCCCATGTTACAAACAACTTAAATAAAGTTCCTAATTCAAAGGGAAATTCACTTAAAAGAGAATTAAAGATTCCATCTGCAATGACTTTCTACCCTTTTATTAGTACAGTATTATCTTGAAAAATGCAAAATAAGACCATCTAATTATTAAAGAATGTATTTCACAGAGTACAATACAGCAAAATTCATGCATTTTCAAAGAAAATCTCAAATTTCAAGATAAAGAGATTAAAAAAAAAAAAAGCAAATTTTGAAAACATAGGTCAAAAGTGAGATCTGTGAAGCTTCTGCCCCCACATCCGCATTAATGATGGGATTAGTTTCTAGAGTAGTACTTCATTAAAAATAAAAACTATTCCTCTAGTTTTTTTTTCCCCAAAAGTTATTCGAAAAATGGAAAACAGATAATCAAAGTGGATTTATTTATATTGGATTTATATCAGTATTTGTGTTAAATTAATATTTGTATAGGCTCAAGCTCAAATATTAGGTTAGTTATTAGTATAAAATATAAATATTAAGTCTTATGTAAATACCTATTATCAATTAATCATATCACGTCTTACATGGTAGCTTTAGGTAAGATTCATCACCAAAAATAGTTATCCTCAGGTCGTTTGCTACTCGCGATGATTCGGAAGGATTCCAATTTATGTATTTTCTTTCGCTTTATATTTTCGTTTTGTTAATCTTTTTATCTAATCCAAATTAATAATTTTTTCATCTACTCTAACGAAAGTTAGTTGCAACATTTTTTTTTATCGGTTCACTTTAGTTGTCAACTTTCACAAAAGTCAGTTCACTTTTTAATCGCCTGCCATAAATTGGTTGGTTTTTTGTTTAATACAAAGTTAAGAAAGAAAGAATTATTATTATTATTATTATTATTATTATTATTATGAACCATCAATTTATTAGAACATCAATTTATTATTATTATTTATTTATTTATTTTTTCTTTTGAATTTTGGCATAAAGAATCTCTTTGGTTAGGTGTCGACATTAAGACCTTTTGTTCGATTGTTTAATATGATAAACAAGTTGACTGCTAGTATATTTTTTCTACCTCAACTCTCGTTCATATTAACGAACGATGCTTTCTCATTTCTACCCTATCTTATACCGATAAATTCTATTCTATGTCGTTAACTCAATCATTAACTAATTTCCCATTAAAGTTGATGTTGATAAAGCGAACTATGTTGAATGGCGTTACTTCTTTAAAAATCATCGTGAAAATTTTGTTGTGTTAAAACTTAAAACACGTGTACATTTTCTAGTGCAACAAGTGTGGCTCCTTCAACCGCGGAATTGCTTAAGGTGGATTCAATAGTTAAATCTAGGATCTTTTTAACCCTCTCCGAAACCCTTCAAGGTAGGCTCGTTACGACTAATCTAAGATTGCTAAAGATGCATGAGATCTTATTGAAACCATTTTTCTTGACAATAAACGTACTCGTACTATTGCTTTAAAAGGTGAACTACGGGTTGATACTATTTCTTGACAAAAGATACTTGCTAAGTTTCAAGACAGTTTCAGCGTTCGTTCCCCTCGTCTTTCAACTGTAGAGGGTTGTTAAGTGGACGTATTTGTATACTATTTGTATTTATATTGATTTATGCTCAAGCCTAAATGTTAGATTAATCATTAATATAAATATTGGGTTTCATGTAAACACTAATATCAATCAATATTATTAATAGGGGTGAATAAAATCGCCCGAGTCCCGACATAAACCGATAGTTTCGAAATCGAATAATAGCTTCTCGGGTCGGAAGTCGGGATGTATTTTTAGTATTTTCGGGATTCGGGACGGGTCTGGACGGGCCAAAAACCGATAAAATACAAGCAAAAACTGACTACTTTCGGGACGGGACGGGACGGGCCAAAAACCCGACTACTTTCGGGTCGGTATTTGGTTTACGATTTAGGTGACTTTCGGGATCTGGATTAGTCGGGACGGGTCGGGTCGGTTCGGGATCCGGCCCGATGCTTAGCCCTAATTATTAATTAATTAAATCACGTCTTACACATATCACTACAAAAATTGTCCTTTAGTGAAAAAAAATTGTAAACAAAGAACACTTGAATAGATTATCAAACTTGATGTAGTTTTTCATATTTAACAAACACATCTTTATCACTATCCAACATTCCAATATTTAAAAATGGTATTCTTCTTTTTATAGACAACATAACAAAAAAGGTCCATATTTAAGGACCAACCACATAGGTATTTTGTTTGCACACAAATATACTACTACAGTACTACTTTAACATGCAATGAATACATATATTTTTTTTATTGGTGGGCCATTATTAAAATTGGACAATTATTATGTAATAAACCAAAGGGTCATGACAACAAGCTGTTTGTTTTGTTTTCCTCTTTCACTTGTGTTCCTACATGTTAAATGTGTCTTTGGATACTTTACTAGATTTCTTCTTCTTCATTTAGTACAAGCTCCTGCTTCAAGAACTTGTACTGTACATCTCTCCTCTGCAGTACTATCTTGTTTTTTGCTGTGTTTGATTGGCTGAAAATAATGTGGTTTTGTGTGAATTAAGAGTTGTGCTCAATTGGGTTTCTTTTGTTTTATGTTTTGTATATGGGTTTTGGAAATCTTGGATTTTGGTGACTTCAATCTTGCTGAATCAATGTGCCTTGTTTTGTGTTTTATAGGCTAATAAGTAAAGTTTAAAGGTTAAATCTTGCTGAATCATTGTGGTGCTGTGTGAATATAGATTTTAGTTTAATTAGGAGTTTTGTATGTACTAAAAAGTTAAACTTGATTTTGTTGTCTGAAATGTGGTTCTGTGTGAATTAAGGCTTTAGCTCAATTGGGTATCTTTTGTTTTATGTTTTGTATGTGGGTTTGTTAAATCTTGGATTTTGGTGACTTGTTGAATCAATGTTGTGTTTTAGCTCATTTGGGTGTCTTGTTATCTGTTCAGTAGTTAAAATCTTGAATTTTGTTGACTTTAATCTTGCTGAATCAATGTGGTTTTGTGTGAGTCAAGATTTAGCTCAACTGGATGTTTTTAGGTCATGTGTTTTGTAGATTGTATGTTGTTATCTTTTAAAAAGGTAAAATTATTACTTTTGTTAGATTTAATGAGCGTTTTGTGGTTTGGTGCGGGTTTAATGAAAAATATAAAATGTTTGAAGCCTGTTGACTTATAATCTTGCTGAAAGCAATGTAGTTTTGTGTGAATCAAGATTTGAACTCAATTGTGGGTTCTGAGTTTCACTGTTTTTGGTTTGTAGTTCAGTAGTTAGTTTCTTAAAAAGTTAAGAACTAAATTTTGCCGACTACATTAGTGCAGAAATAGCGCGCTGTTTGTGTGTTCATCTTGCTTTAATCAATGTGGTTCTGTGTCAATGTGGATTTATCTCAATTTGGTGTTTTTAAGTTTTGTGGTAAAGGTTGACCTGATCTTGCAAAATTGACATAAAATTTCGAAACTTGTTCTCCCTTTGGATCTTTGAAGTGTAAATTTAACCAGAACATGTTCAGGCTATGCTGTTTTCTGGTCATATTAAGCCTCAATTTCACTGTATTGTTGTGTAGGGTATATGACATTGGCCCTTTGTCTGAAATAATCTGTCAATTTGACAATTTCTGCCAATGTACATGCATGTATATCAGCTGTAAAAGATTTCTAAATTATCTTTTTTACATCCCCTTATAAGTGTTTAGTCATGTATGTATGGCTTCACATTAGTCTTTTAGTATATTTTTGTGTTTGTTTGGTATATGTGAATTGGACCCAATCTTGACCAGAGCGCACCATGGCTCGCACCCATGAACCTCTGGTCGCAAAGGAGTAACCTTGACTGTTTCTCTAGTAGCCTCCACATACGGTGTACCACATTGAGTTCTTGTATTTTGTCTACAAACCAATACCATTTGAAGTCTATTCACGATGCTAATTTGGTTGAATTTAGAAATTTTCATCTATTTGTTTATGTGTTCAATTTGCTAAAGAAAGTCAAATGCCAGTTTTTGATCATTGATCTTGAACCGCAGGATTGAAGGTTGCGGTTAAAGTGTACCAGAACCATGAGGTTTGAAATGTTGCTTGGATATATCCTGCTTATGTATGGAAGTTTTTCGGTTGCATTAGGTAAGTATCAACTATTCTCGACATCTCATGATTCTCTTTCCCTTGATTCACTCTGACTTTTTGGTGAAACTTGTTACTTCTCTAATTCAAATTTCTTAAACCGCATAAAAATAAGCAGGTAGACAGTTTTACCCAAACACCCTCTTAAGTCATATTCTTAAATTTTACAGGTGGATACATCGGAATAAACATAGGCACTGATCTTTCCGACCTACCATCACCAGAACAAGTGGTCGCAATCCTGAGATCCCACCAAATAACACACATACGTCTGTTTGACGCCGATAATCATTTACTCAGTGCACTTTCCGACACTGGAATTGAAGTTATGGTCAGTGTGACAAATGATGAAGTGTTACGTATAGGACAGTCTCCGGCTGCAGCGGCTTCTTGGATCAATAGAAACATTGTAGCATTTGTACCCTCAACGAACATAACCTCCATAGCAGTTGGTAGTGAAGTCTTATCCGTGATCCCAAACGTCGCCCCTGTGTTAGTATCCGCTATGGAGAATCTTCACAAAGCCTTAGTTTCTTCAAACCTTAATAATGGAGTCAAAATATCAACCCCGGTATCAATGGACATAATCCCCAAACCATTCCCGCCATCAACAG
Source organism: Artemisia argyi (assembly GCA_030686995.1). Taxonomy (NCBI): domain Eukaryota; kingdom Viridiplantae; phylum Streptophyta; class Magnoliopsida; order Asterales; family Asteraceae; genus Artemisia; species Artemisia argyi. The sequence goes on along the minus strand of CM060695.1, from coordinate 22,741,312 downwards.
CCACATTCAACGCCACGTGGAACTCAACTATAAATGGACTTCTTGCTTTTTTAAGACGCACAAATTCATTTTTTATGTTAAATGCTTATCCGTACTACGGTTATGTACAAAGCAACGGTATTTTCCCCATCGAGTATGCACTTTTTCAACCATTGAGTCCGGTCAAACAAATTGTTGACCCAAACACACTCTTTCATTATGATAGTATGTTTGATGCTATGGTGGATGCTGCTTATAACTCAATAGCAGCCTATAATGGTTCGGTGATTCCGATTGTTGTGACAGAGACAGGGTGGCCATGGGCTGGTGGGGCCAACGAACGTGATGCTACGGTTGACAATGCAGAGAAGTTTAATAATAATTTGATTCAGCGTGTTATGAACGATTCCGGCCCACCTAGTCAGCTTACTGTTCCTATAAATGCTTACATTTATGAGCTGTTTAATGAAGATAAAAGGCCGGGACCCCTTTCAGAGAGAAGTTACGGTGTTTATTTTAGTAATGGGACTTCTGTTTATACCTTTAATTTGGGTATATCAGGGGACGCCACAGTGAATGCTTCAGGTGGATTTTGTGTTGCAAGAAAAGGAGCTGACTCTGATAGTTTGCAAGATGGGTTGAATTGGGCATGTGGGCCAGGCCAAGCGAACTGTAGTGCTATTCAGTCGGGTCAACCGTGTTTTATGCCAGATACACTTGAAAACCATGCTTCGTTTGCTTATAATGATTACTATCAAAGAATGCGAAGTGTGGGTGCAACATGTGATTTTAGCGGTACAGCCGTAACAACCATGGTTGATCCCAGTACGTAACATACAAATCCTTCTTTTTTTTTTAGGTTTCATTGTTTTTTGTTTTACACCTCATGATAAAAACAAGCTCTAAAGATATAATTAAAAGGGTTATTATTTGTATATAATGTTCAGCATTACCTAAGAGATGTTAATACACGGCTACAAAATGACCAAATAGGACATTCAACCTTTTTTTAGTGACTTCCATGTCTAAAAATAGAATTACGACTAAAACAGGACAAATAAAACGTAATTAGGTATTTTATGCATTAAAACCATTTCTTTTATTGTATTACCTATGGTGGCAAAATGGTTAATTGCTATTGTATCTCCCTTTTGCAGGTTACGGGTCGTGCATATTTACAGGAAGGTAAGAACACAAATCTATCCAACATTTTTTTTCTATCATAACCAAAGTCCTGTGTTTTTGTTCTTTCAAATGTTAACATGTAAGCCTGTTTGTGAACAGTACTAATTCAAGCAGCGGTGGTCTAATTCCGCCTGCATTTGGACCAGCGGGGCCTCCTGGAAACATATCACCGTGTCAACTTCCTGAAATCTGGTCTTTACTTTTGGTCACAGTTGCATTGTTGGTTTTGTAGATTTTTTTGGGGAGTCTTGTATAGCTGATATTCTTACGCTTAGCGTTTATATGATGGTAAGTGCTTAGAATATCACGAAATTCAACAGAAATTTTAGATTAAATTGGTTAAGGGTATGGATGTAATTGCAGAATCTTGGGTTATTTAGGTTCCTGTTTGAAGTTTTGTAGCTTTAAGCAAATTTATCTATTGGAGTATGTTTGTTGAAATTTTGAGTGGCTAATTAAGGTCCAAAAATGGCCCCAAAGTTAATTTTTTTTTTCACATATATGGCAAACATATCTAGCAAATAGATAAGGGAATCTGAGTAAAAAAAGCTCGCCCTTCCCGGGTAACCTGAACACCGAAAACCTTATACGATTTTTATACATAACATGTAGCAAATGGATCAACATAGTTGTATAGTTTTGTTACTTACAGTTAGATGATAGTCATGAGCTGTAATTTTTGTAAGGATTAATGACTTTTATCAACATATTATTCTTGTTATGTTGAGTTATTATCAACTTCCTAAGTTAATAAGCTCTTTTGTATAAGTACCTCCACCATAGTTTTAAAATAATCTATATTGCTAGCAAATAATCAGTTTAGTCATAAACTATTTACAAGGGTGAGCAAGGTTTGGTTTGGGTCTTTTTTTGCCGAAACCAACAAAAGAATTTAGGTTTTTGATAATCTATAACCAAAGCCGATCAGTGTCGCCAGTCCCGTTAATTAGTTTTCGGTTTTTTCATTAATATTTGGGCTTGTGCGGCCAACAATAAGGTGGCGTTTGTTTTACGGGTTTAGAATGATTGGTGTGGGCCCTACAATTAAAAAACTAGTTTGGTTTATGGTTTAGCTACAAGGAATGGATTGAAACTATAAAAAATGAATTCCATCTAATATGGTGGGTTTTGCACAAACCTGTGGGACCCGTCACTTTCTACTCTCACATTCTTTTTTATTTATATTTTTAATTAATAGTTTTTTATTTTTATTTTCATTATAAAATACATTTAATAAATATATTTTCTTTCTCAAAATCCTAACTTAAATTCAAATCCTAAACCAAAACCAAATCTTATTCCAACACCACCTATAAACCAAACGGACCCTAACTTTTGATCTCAATATTATTTTTTAGAGTAAACTGCAAAATACCATCCATGTGGTTTGCAATTTCTAACATCTTATATCCTTGTCAGAAACAATTGGCACCTTACATCATTCGTTAGTTAAATGTTTAACATCATACATCCCTCGTTTACAATGAGGACTAACGATGCAAATTATTTGTCCATTATCTCTTAACGAGATAGAAAATATTACACCGTTAGCCTTCAGGACTAATGGTATTTGCATCGTTAATCCTCTTTTTATGGTTTTAACAGTTTTTTGGTACGTTTTATCCATTTTTTTGTACGTCTTATCCGTTTTTTTTATTTCATTATTTTTTTAAAACGTTTTTTGTATGTTTTATCTGTTTTTGTCCATTTTTTAACGTTTTCTCCGTTTTTTGTACGTTTTTATCAACTTTTTCGTGTATTATTATTATTATTATTATTATTATTATTATTATTATTATTATTATTATTATTATTATTATTATTATTATTATTATTATTATTATTAACAATTTCATTAATACATAAAAAGCTTACACAAAATTGGATGGGAGTCTAGATACAAGCTGCTCCCACCCCTTTCTGAATACAAAAGCTTATTCTATGAAAAATAAAAACGCCACATTTAACATAATTAGAGTGGCTAATGGCAATAGACGTAATACGTGAAAGTGTGTCCAAAGCCTCCGTATCGAATTCACCGAATGTAGAGAAAGCAAATGGTATGAACTTGTAACCGTTGTCCTCGCATATAGACGCATACTTTCTCTTTTTCTTCTCCACAGCATTATGCAATGCTACCCTGGGAGAATACGAAGTCGCCCCTACACCAGCAAACGGAGAGATTCCAGTCACATCCAAACACGCATCTTTACCTTGGATCCAATTAAAAAGTAAAAGATCTGCAGGACGTAGCTCCTTCCCATTGTCTGAAAGAAAACCCATAGGAGCCTCCTTACGTACCATAATCCCGACCTTGGAACATATATCAACAAGAATATCACGAACCAGATTATGCCTGAACTTCACACCCACTTCACTAGAGCAGTGAACTGCGTGATCTCCCCATTGGTCCATACGATGCACATTGCAACTCGGGCATAGACTACCTTCAGCGAACATAGGTATAGCAAGCCTGTAACACAAAACCGATCGAAATTGGCGATGATTCATCCTCTGTCCCAAATTTGCATATTATTATTATTATTATTATTATTATTATTATTATTATTATTATTATTATTATTATTATTATTATTATTATTATTATTAATTTTTACGTTTTATCCGTTTTTTATACGTTGATGAGTCTCGTATTATACATATTTATACTCTCGATATTATGTAAATTATATAGCAAATTACCTTTATTTATAGGACTTTTGGTACTTAATATATGAACAAACATGCAGGGCCAACGATCTAAGGAAAGACACGATAAAGATGAGAAACTATAGAAGATCGACGAAGGGTGAGTTCGAGTGGCAACAGTGGGTAAATAGTCCGAATCTATGCAAATTTGCATATAGTGTTGAGTGAACAAATGGGTGTTAGCTTGTAAGCCTATATGTGGGTTTGGTTCATTAATGGTGATATAAGTTGACTCGAAGGATGGATTTGCAGAAGGATAAATGGTGGATTTATGGCCGAGATGAATGGATATAGGACCTGATTGGTGTAGATGAAATAAAAAGGTAATGAAGATGTAGTTAACTGTTTTTGGTTAGTCACATGTGGGTTGAGTCCAGTGTTGGTTTAGATAGTCCACATCTCATGGTTTTCTTGTTGTGAGAGCCCTTTTTATGTATATTTTGATATTTTAGTTTTGTGAGGATGTTTGTAACTGAGTTGCTTTGTACCAGTGTGTTGAGTAATACTCCAATTTTTGGCGTTTCTAAAAAAAAGTGTTTTTTATATGGCTTTTTCTAATTATACAAGTTAAGCACACCAAAAAGATGGTGGGACCTGCGAAAAAGACGGCCGGATCCACACAAAAGTACACTTTTAAATTAAAAGATAGCTAAAATTATATCCAAACCGAAAACCGAATTTTTAGTTCGGTTCAGTTCAGTTTTGACAAATTCGGTTCGGTTTTAAGTTCGGCTCGTTTTTTTAGTTCGGTTCGGTTCGATTCTAAGTTCGGCTCGGTTTTTTTCGTTTCGGTTCGGTTTTCGGTTTATTCGGCTTATTTCCCGAACCATGAACACCCTTTTCTGCTACACAATCGAACACAAATACTTGCAAAAAATAACTCCATTTCATTTTCACACAAACCTAAAAAAACAAAATCACACATTCCGGTCAGCGGCGGCGTTGGTAAGGGAATCCTTGTTTATAAATTAGGTATATTATATTATAGTTAAAACCCTAGAAATATGGATGAGTCAGTGTTAATAGATTGTGTTATGCCTTACATACAAGCCAACGATGACCTTAATTCCATTTCATTAGTCTCTAGGAAATGTTTTTATATCGATTCTAATACGCGTAAACACGTAACTGTCCACGTGCATTACCTCCCTGATCCCGAACGTTTAAGCCATAGATTCCCTAATCTTGAATCCTTAACTCTTAAGTCTTATTCCCATGGATCAAGTTATAATGCTGCTAAGAAATGTCATGTTCCAGTCACCCCGTGGATTGAACAGATAGCTGTTGAGTTTCCGCGTTTGAAATCACTTTGTATCAGGAACATGATTGTGTCTGCATCTGATCTGCAGCTCTTGGCCACGACCCGGGGTGGTAGTTTAAGGAGTTTAGAGATTCGTGGGTGTAAAATGTTTTCCGAGGATGGTTTGGTGGATGTCGCTAGGTATTGTGTTGATTTGAGGAGTTTGAGTTTGCAAAAGAATTATATGGAAATTGATTGTTATAAGACGACGAATGGGATATGGGTACATGAGTTGGCTTTGCATAACACGGTTATGGAGTCGTTAAGTTTTCATGACCCCTTTGATCGGTACGATATGAAAGATGTTACACGTCTTGCAAAGAAATGTAGCAAGTCTTTAGTGTCTTTGAATATTTTTCCACGGAATTTGAGTTATTTCCGACAAGTCTTTAACCATGCTAAGAAGCTGGATCAATTTGGCATCGCGATTGTTTACGAAAATATGGACTATAGTGGTGTTAAGTTCCCTAAGAATATCCGTGTTTTACGTCTTGAGGAGTTGCGTGAAGCTTCATTCCCTTTTCTACTGCCTTATCTCAACCAGCTACGGGAATTGGATATCGAATGTGCAGATCTTCAACCAAATTGCCTGTGTTTCTTGATTAAGATGTGTCCTAGTTTGGAAGTTCTAGATACCCAGGATATATGTGGAGACGAGGGATTGCAAGTTATTGCTCAGTTTTGCAAGAAATTGCGCAAACTTACCAATCATGGGTGGGTGACTCACTTGGGACTCATAGCTCTGGCACAAGGTTGTCCTAATTTGGAATATTTAAATGTTCATCTCTTAGATAATTCAAATGAAGCTCTCGAGCGTGTAGGAACTCATTTGAAGAATCTGCGTGATTTCCGTATATGGATGGGTAGGGATGACGGTATAACAGATTCATCGCTAGACAATGGGGTTCGAGCTATGCTAATGGGTTGCAGCAAACTTGAAAAGCTGGATATCGGTCTTCGTCTTGGTGGATTGACCGATGTGGGTTTAGAATACATTGGGAAGTATGGTCATAATTTGAGATATCTCTCTCTATGCAATACAGGAGAATCTGATGTAGGGCTTTTGGAGTTATCAAAAGGCTGCCCAAAATTAAGAAAGCTAAGATTCAGGTGCTGTCCCTTTAGCGAGCAAGCAGTTGCCACTTTTGTGTTTCACTACAATCATTCCTTAAGGTATGTGTGGATTGATCGTGGTCATGCTAATGTTTTGGTACTCACTCGTCCAATGGTTTCTGCTGAGGTAATAACTACTTAAAGCTTGACTAATGAATGTTTAAGTTTAAGAGGTTGTATGCCTCTTTTTTTTTTGGGAGCACTTTAGTCCTTTTTTTTTTAGTCTTTACAAAAGGTAAAGCGTTCCTTATGGTTACAAAAACAAAATTATTGCGATACTGGGTAGCGTGTGCATAACTTTTTGTTACTGAGGGTGGTGATAAAGGATAGTTTGGCCAGTGTAAGTAAAGTAACAGGCCGGTTTTTAGTCTACTTGTTAAAATACTTTATTAGAAATTTATGCGTTAGCTAGGAATTAGGATTACAAAACAATGTTTTTTTACAAGAATAATATAAATTTTTTTAAGATATGATTTGATAAGTGTATGCATTAGACACAAACTTTTGGATAGTTCTGACTTCTGAGATGTTCCACCTTGTTTGCTTTTTACCTAAACATTTGACCCGTATGAGATAAAACCCAACTCAAATGACCCATTTTTATGTAAATTGGTTGGAACTGTTGTGTACATGGTACTTGCAGGCTTCCCTTGATTTTTCACTATAGAACCACCACTTGGCCCTCATGACTTGAATATCTTAAATACTCGACACTACAGTGATGAGAAAATAGTATGATCTTGTGCACATACAGATGCGTAGTTTATTTTATAAAAGGTATTACAGAAATTGTCAATTTTCAGTAAACCACTAAGACGGTTTCTAAATACAGTCCTTCAAAACTTTGTCAGCTTCAAGCTTTCAACTCCTTCTGTGGCCACTCTTTTCCCAAAAGAAGAAACACCTGTCTAGAAATTCATTTTGATGTTATGACCTTCGTTGCAGGTACTTACAGAACTGTATGTTATCCTCGCTGAAAAACTCCATAGGTTAGCTGTACAATTGGTAGTGGATGGAAGTGGTGCTGAATCTGCCAAGATAACATACACATCCTCAAAATCAACTGATGATCTGGACACCCCATTAATCCAGAATTTGGTTGCCAAAGGTATCCGGAATGAAGAACGGTTAATTTTAGATGGGTCATCTGAGAAGCCACTCGAAATTATAGTTCAAATTGCTCAAGTCGAATCACGTTTCGTAATTGCAGTATCCAAGTTTGGGGAAATAAAATTGCAAGGGAGGGTGAAAGACGGGGTACCACATTTGACGAAAGTAGGTGCTTTTGAGGTGGATGTGAGTTTAGAAGGAAATATTATACTTTGTAGACTAGTTGATCAGGGTAATACCATTAGTCGTGTTACAAGTATATTGGGTGAAGAAAATGTCAATATTAATTCGATGAGTGTTGGCAGGCCCGCTCCAAGAAAACAAGCAGTCATGGTGATTGGTATTGATGAGAAACCGAGTGATGAGGCTTTGAAGAAGATGGATGAGATTCCGGCTGTTGAGGAGTTTGTTTTCCTTGCTTTGTAGTCTTGATTTGGTCAAAAACTTGGTGAGAAGTGACCAAATTTGTAAACGGAAATTGTTTGGTTTATTTTGATGTTCAGAATTTGGACAAAATGATGAATTAGAAAGTTTTAGAGTAGACATTGACGGCCTAGAGGTAACAACATGAGTAGAGTGAATGATCAACTATCAAGTCAAAGCATCTTCTTGTTTGTTGGCCAAAACATGTAGAATTTTGGCCGTTTTGATATGCTAATATTATGTTTGTTTCTTTATGTAACAATTCGCAATTTCAGGTTAATTACTTTTCCCGGAAAATTTCACTATTCACTTTTACTATTCATTTCTTTTCCGAAACTTTTCCGAAAGTTGATTTTTATTTGATATTCTCAAATGATAAATCATTTCCATGGCAAATTAAAAGTTTAACTTTCATAAGCTCATTTTCGTGAAAGTTATTAAGGAATTACACGTTTTAGGGTAAAACGTCATTCAGAAATTCTACGCACAACGAAATTCGACCCCGTCAGGTGACCCCACATCAGAAAAATATTTGACACACTCATGATTTATTTGAGAATTAATCGTGACTGAGAAAAACATGACCAAAGACTTCCCAGCAGGTCACCCAAGCCTGTACTACTCTCGCATGAGCACGCTTAATCGTTTGGGCGATTAACCGTTAGACCACAAAACGCATTTCTAAGACTTTTTGAGTTTTCAACTTATTAGAAAAAGTCAACATATTCTTTCCCTCCTCTTTTGCCGTCCACTTCCACACACACAAACACTCTCATCTTTGCTTGATTTCCTTCTAATTTCTAGCAAGATTCAAGTGCAAGTTCAAGGTAGAAAACCTAGTTAGGTTTCCATTCATCAAAACTCTTCCAATCCCTAATATACTTGGTGATTTCTCTTGAGTTTGAATCCACTCAAGTCACCTAAACCTTCATCATCCATCTTTCAAGAATACCAAGGGTAGAAAGATTGCATGAAGTGAAGTGGGTTGAAGCAAGTCTATCAATGTCCTATCCTTACATGTTAACTTCCTTTCATCTTTGAAAGCCAAAAGTTGTGAGCCAAACCCTAACTTGATTCTTGTTAAATAATCATATTCATGTTATTTACATGTTATTCTTGCTATATTATGTCTTGTAGTTATGTCCATGATGTATAAAAATGACCAAAACAAGTTATTGTTATTGATTGTTGAAACAAGTTACTAAAACAAGTAAACTAGTGACTTTCTTGGAAAACCACGACCAAAATGGTAAAATTATGATATTGGATCATTACAAATTGTAGTAGAGGACTTAACAAGGAAACCATAGCAATTTGAACCACCCAAAACGAGTATACGAGTCAAAAGTTATGGCGATTTGAAATTACCAAAGATTTCCGGCAAAACTGCCAAATAGCTTCCTGATCAAATTTAGGTTTTGAAAGTCCCACTTCTGGTCCGATTCATCAAAAAGTTAAAACACGAAAGTTGTCCGAAACGACGTTTTCGTTCAGGAACAAAGAAGCTCGAGACCTAAAAATGCTTTCCGAGTGATAAATTTCTTCAAATTCTAAACAGCCCATTTTTAGACAAAGTCATTACATATAGGTTATGGTTTATGAAGACCAAAGGGGTCTTATGACCTATAATCAAGACCACAACCATGGCTAGAGCCAAGGTTGTGTCTCATGACCTTGAAACAAGGACCAAAGGTCATGGCTAGGCCATGACGAAATGACCATACCAACTTTCATAGGCGTAAACATGAAACAAAGAGTTGACGAGAACTTGAACATACAATTTGGATCTACTTCATCTAAAAGGAAACCATGAGATTTTACCAAGAGAAAATGGTCATTCAAGACTTATGAAACTACCCCTAATAACAATCTTCATGTACAAATAAACTTTCCTAAGTTTATTCAAGTATCGGACATGTAACTTTTCGGATCAAAACTTATATCTATATATTTCATCAACTACTACAATAGTAGGGAGCCTCATGTGAGGAGTTCATTATGTAAGCCGTCGAGTTGAGTTGTGGATTTACGAGTTAAAGTGTCCTGGCTCCTCGAACGCTTACTAACATGGCTTCTGAATTATGTCGGCCCGAACGGTAGTGAACGATATACCAAAACATACATGTTTCATAAATCTTTCTTTCAAAGACTTACAATATACATCATACCACATCATGGACTAAATGCAAGATATATATATAGGCACTACTTCATATTCTTTACGCCAATCCTAAGTCGCGACATTCTATTATAGGTTGCTTGTAGAAACCTTCACGATTCGACCATCACATTCACTACTTACTACATAACTTAAGGTGAGTTCGTAGCCCCACTTTCTATTGTTTAACTATTTTACAAACCCATGGGGGGAATACATGCTATTATTTTTCTACTCGAACACGATGCTTTCTACTGTATGCTACCCGACGATGTTTTATTATCACTAAGTAACGATTGCCATGTTCGAAGTCCCTATATCATGAACCATTAGTCACTACCTTTAGTGAGCGCGAATATTGTGAATAGATCTATTGGGATTGACGAATCCCATTTGTGTTGAACAACGATGAGTTCACACAAATGCACTATATTTGAGATTTAGCGGTATAATGGCAAAAGTACCTCGATAGGGCTTCTATAATGCCAATTTTGTTGGTTCGATGTTAATGTTTTGGTTGCATGAGCTTAGTGAAATAAATAACGATTTTGTTTTCTAACTATGAGTGTGAGTCTATAGCTCACACTACGATTATTGTGTTCAAACGATTTAACTAAACTCTACGAATTCCACTCAACCTTTGTGTTGACCTCTCAAGCATGTATTTCAGGTTCATGACGATCAAGGATGGCACGGAAGGACACGGATACTCAAGAGGGCTATAAATTTTATTATCATTCAAAACTCATTTAAATTGTAAACATGGAACCATCTGGGACCTCATTTTGTAATCTCTGATATTTATATAATTTGAATGATAAATCTTTTAAAACGACTCAATTGGAGTTCGTTTTCTATTATTGTGACTATTGTGCCGTCAAGTAACACCCAGTTCGAATTCCGCTGCATCCATGAATTGGGGGTGTTACACTTTACAGACTGTATTCTTGAAAATACACTTTTCTGTCTTTCAGCTTATTTGATATGTTTATGCTTTATATATATAATTTCTCTAGAAACAAGTTGGAATTAGTTGCCTTGATGGATAAAATGACATCTAAATGTCTTATAACTTAACATGTTGGTGCCTTTCTACCAGATGGCCTCCTTTTTTTTATCTCCTTTGCAGGTCCAGGATTAAATCGTGAAAAGTGAAGGGGAAACATGTTGTGTAGTTTTAAAAGTGTTTTTAAGTTCTAGTTACTATAATTTGTTTCAAAAGTGTGCGGGATTGCAATTATATGTGGTTGTAAATGTGTTGATTCTTGTTACTTTTAGCCAACATAGATTGAAAACGCATAGTGAAAACACTAGTAGTTTTCATAGTAAAAAAATGTGAACAGAGGTTTGCCAACTTTAGCATTTTTCAAAAGACAAATTTAAGGAGTCTTCACTTTATATTACACACATAAAGTGTTGGTTATTATGTATAAACAAGTTCTCAGAATAGGGTTAAGATAATCAATAAGGTACCGGATATTCACTTGAAATCGTGGTATCACTTTCCAATAGAAACTATTCGACCCTATGCCTGGGTTACACGAATATCTCTATGGGATAAGACCAAGTGATGTTCTTGTTTTAGGCACAAACCAAGAACCAGATGCGTATTCAAGTGTTTAGGGTTTTGTGTTTTCGTCTATCCATGCATATGTGTTATGACCTCTATTTATAATAGAGAATACTCAAACATAGCCCATGGAATTATGTATAATTAACGGCCCATTAATTATAACATAATAATTTCCATAATAGTAGGAATCAGTGGTTAAAAACGAGCAGCAGAATAAACTGATGCCGTCAGCAGAATCATCTAGCAGCAGATTCTACTAGTAGAATCCATCAGCAGAATCTTTCATCAGCAGAATCAAATCAGCAGAAACATTCTACTAGTAGAATCCATCAGCAGAATCTTTCATCAGCAGAAACATTCTACTAGTAGAAACAGATTCTACTAGCAGAAACAGATACATATTCATACTAGTATAACCACTATTGAGTCAGGGTGTTCATGGACCAAATGGGTGTACACTCCGTACCTCCAAACCCATTACCAAGTGTGAACTCATCCCTTCAGTGCACTAAATTTTCTAACAATCCTCTCCAAATTTAGTTCACTTCCTTTGCATGAAAAATTAAACACAAAACAAAACAAGTGCATAAATGAAAATATCCTGAGGATTGAATTTCCACATTAGTACATATACTTTCAAATATTCGAGAATCAGGGTGTTCTAAGAATTGAACCCTTCAACCCATTTGAATACCTGATGATAAATACACACAAGTTTTCAAACACTAAAATACTCCTGACACTATACAAGCCATGTGTCCATATCCAATTCATAAATGTTGTAAAAGCTAAAAGTCCAAAGCTTCCTGAAGCGGCAAAACTTCAACATTCACATAGGTGGTTCATCTTTAATTCATGCTCCTGCTAAGCACTTTTTCAAAGAAAATTAACCATTAAGAAGTGAAGACTTCATCCTCCTTTCAGCAGGTAACAAGCACAACCTTGGGATGTTTGTGATACATGTGCTTCAGTCCACCAAATGATCAGCTTTCCACATTGAACTCAGCTTCCAAGTTTCCTTAGAAGGGAGTTGGGTATCCTTGCATTCAGTGACTAAGTTGGACTTAAACCCATCCCTTGAGCAGACTTTAAAACCAAGTCTCTAGCCAAACCCTTCGTCAAGTGATCAACTAAGTTTTGTTGAGATCTAACAAACTCTATAGATATCACCCCATTCATGATCAGTTCACGAATCATGCTATGCCTGACACCTAAGTGTCTAGACTTCCCATTGTACATCTGGCTATAAGCCTTTGCCAATGTAGCAGCACTATCACAACGGATAGAAATAGGTGCTATAGGTTTAGGCCACAATGGAATCTCAAGAAGCAAGTTTTTCAACCATTCAGCTTCTTTGCCAGCAGCTGCTAAAGCTACAAATTCAGATTCCATGGTTGAACTGGTAATTCAAGTTTGTTTCTTGGATGCCCAAGAAATTGCACCTCCACCAAGTAGGAATACCCAGCCACTAGTAGACGAATTATCTTCAGTGTTACTGATCCAACTTGCATCAGTGTATCCTTCTAATACAGAAGGATAACCAGTATATGAGAGACTATAATCCATAGTTCTCTTCAAATACTTAAAGACCCTCTGAATTGCTTACCAATGATGAGCACTAGGATTACTAGTATACCTGCTCAGTTTACCCACAGCAAAAGCAATGTCAGGTCTTGTACAAGTCATGACATACATCAAGCAGCCAATCACCCTAGAATACTCAAGTTGAGATACAGCTTTGCCAGTATTAGGCATTAGCTTCTCACTTGTATCCATAGGAGTACTCACTGGAGTACAATCAAAGTAATTAAATTTCCTTAACACCTTCTCAATGTAATGAGACTGAGAGATAGAAATTTTGTTACTTTCATGTTTAATCCTAATACCAAGGATAACATCTGCCTCCCCCATATCCTTCATGGAGAACTTTGATGACAAAAATGCCTTTGTAAGGTTAACTTGATTTTGGTCAGTGCCAAAAATCAACATGTCATCAACATATAGACAAATAATGACTCCTTTACCAGATTCATCAAATTTGCTATATACACATTTGTCAGCTTGATTAAGTAAATAACCACTAGACAAAACCACTTCATCAAATTTTTGATGCCATTGCTTAGGTGCATGTTTTAGTCCATAAAGAGACTTAATCAGTTTACACACCTTGTTTTCATTGCCAGGCATGATGAAACCCTGAGGTTGGTTCATGTAAACCTCCTCATCTAAATCACCATTCAAGAAAGCTGTCTTCACATCCATCTGATGAATAATCAGATTGTGAATTGATGCCAAAGCAATCAGCAATCTTATGGTACTGATACGAGCCACAGGAGCATAAGTATCAAAATAGTCTATTCCTGACTTTTGTCTAAAGCCCTGAATGACTAGTCTAGCCTTGAACTTTTCAATAGTTCCATCTACCTTCATTTTCTTTTTGAAAATCCATTTGCTACCTAAAGGTTTGCAACCAGGTGGTAGATCAGTCAACACATAAGTGTTGTTGCCCATGATGGAGTCCATCTCATCATCAATTGCTTCTTTCCAGAAAGCAACATCCTGGGACTTCATTGCTTCTTCAAATGTTTTGGGATCATCTGTAACACCCCCAAAATTTGATACAGCGGAAGACTCAACAAGCTTTCAGGGTGCTACGGGGATTGGTATCCAACACAAGACAATATAGAACGAGATAAAGTAAACATAATAAAAACACAACCAAAACGGGGTTTTAACATTTACATTTATCCCAACATCATTCAGAGTCAGGCCCAAAATAACATATCAATAGGTCCAAAATTAATTATCAGAGTTTAGAAAAATAGATCCATAAACCATGAGCCTTGGCCGAGCCTTCCATTCCAAGCATGCATATCATCACTTAATTACCTGAGAAAACGTGCTAAAAGTCAGCTTTCGCTGGTGAGATCATAGGTTTAAATTCATCTAACAATATAGTGGACATATACGCAAAACGCTTGCTAGCTAGACTAAGGATTCGCTAAAAGCCTGCGGATACCCTCCGCTCCAACCAAACACACGGATACCCTCCGTTCTAACATAGATATTCGGGTAACCCCCGCAATACCAATAAATACTTGGATAACCTCCGAAATATCAATAACCTATAGGTGCACACTACAGTATCTAAATAAGCCAACCTTGAATAGTACACACAACAAATATGTGACTAAAGCTGACAATCCACCAATAACCAAATAAGCCAACCTTGAATAGCACACACAAAATATGTGACTAAAGCTAACATATATCCTAGTCCATACGCATAGCAAGTTTAGAAAGCATATAAAAGCGATAATAGTCCACATAAAATAATTTGCACGTTTCTCACCCCAAGTATTGAAAACATAGTTCAAGAAAAAGTGGGGCTATGACTCACCTCAAGTCCAGAAAATAGCAAGAAGAAGTCGGTAGAAACAAGATGTATAGTAACTCACGAAACGGCAACTACGGACTCGACACGACCTAACAATATTAACTTGTTCAGAAATCATTTCCTTAATTTCAAAATATTCCTAAACCCGAACGAGAATCCGTTTTATTTCCGAAAATCCATTTCGTATTAGTTTGGTGTATTTGCGTTTGGTATCCATACGGGTGGTGGGTCGACACAAAACCAACCAAAAGGTCACACAAAGAATAATAAAATAAACTATGGATCTAATATTAGTCCAATATATCATTTAAATAAATCGCCGATGTTTATCGAATCCGTCGATTTGATAATCCTCATATTTATTTACGTAACATACCGTTCCAAGATTACACCCCATCCTAAAGCACATAGCACATAAATACTATATGGTAGATATCATTGTCTAATAAATTCCTCATATATATCGTCAAATTGGCCAGATTTCCCGATATATACACTCGCAATTTATCACACTTTACATATACCACAACCTATGGGCGTCGTAGGATACGATGCCCATTAATATATTCATTTCATATAGCCAAATAACCCGATTTAACCCTACGGTTAAGTGGTTATTTAGTTATAGAAAACGTTTATATTAATCGTCATATATCCGTGACAACACGAAAGTCGCAAATAAAACTTACCTGAACTCGAGTGACAACGACTCCGCATAACTCGATAAGTTTATTCGTTATATATATATAAAATGACATTTTATTTAATATTTAATAATTGTCGAGAGTTTCTCGTTTTATAACACATTTTTATAATAATAATAATACGTTCAATAATATTACGCCACTTTCGTAGCCTAATATATATCTAGTCGTATTATTTATAATATGACTCGTGACTATTATTATTATTAATATACGCGTTTATATAATTATATATCCGTTATTCACGTCTATATATTTATATAAACGATTATATTATCAATAACTATTATTACGAGTTTTATTATTTACGTTTTAATTGTAAATAGTTATCGAGTCATACGAAATGGTCACATGTCCGAGTCATGACTCTCGGCTCATTGTCCAAGTCCAAAATAATAAACAAAAGTCATAAAACAATACATCTCCGTCCAATCAATCCCAATCCACGTGCTACAACAATAGGGTCCGACTACGGCACCCGACTAACCTATCTCCGTCAATCTAAGTGACCGTCTCACAATCAGTCCCCAACATCACAATTCGACAACAACTCCACAATCAATACCATAATCCCATTGTCGAGACCACAAGGGTCTTGACCCAACAAAAGTATTCGGCCAAGTAAGTAAACAACCAAATCAATATCAAAACCAAGTTAACACTAAAGAAACAACCATAACCAAGGTCACATTCGGGTTGGTTTACCAAGCCAAACCCGAGTCCACACGACTCGATTGAGTCGCGGTACACACCACGAGCCACGAGGGGCTCGAACCAAGCATCAAAGTTCACAAGAAAAGCTCTAAGGAGCACAACCAAATGCCAATTCGACCACAAGGTCTCGGCAACAATAACAAATACACGGCATCGAGCCGCGACTCCAATGAGTCGAACCAAGTAAAAACCAACGCGAGCCATAAACCAAGAGCCAAGACCAAGGCTCACAATAACAAGAAATCGAACACCAAGGCTCGGATTAGTACCCAAGCCGTGAGTCTTAGACTCACGGTTCGAATCATCCAACAAGAACAACCAACCCGGATACCAAACCTTTATTTTAACATCAAAAACCTTATTTCGTAACATAATAATTCGATTCCCAATAAAATCATCCATGTAGCCACGAATTAGTCACCAAGTCGAGGCACCCAAAGTACCAAAAACGAGCATTCTCACCTTCTTGAACCTCCAATCGGATAGATCTAGTAAAAATAACAAAGTTGGGTCGGATTTGATTAAATCCCGAGGTGTTAGGGTGTGTTACACGGCGCGTATAGTATACCAAAAGAAAGATCTCGATGAGAGGGTTAAAGTGGTGGTGTTATTTTTGGTGTGGGAGTGGCGGTGTGATGGTGGTGGCCGGCCAAAGGGTGCGGCGGCTAGGGTTTAGAGAGGTGGGGGAGGGAGATGATGAGAGAGAGATGAAAATGGTGAGTGTTTGTGTGTGTTGTTTTAATACCGAAAACCACAAGGACGGTTTGTAATTTACTATATAAAAAAAAAAACATTTTTCTTTTAAAATTATACTAATAATAATAGTAATAATAATATTACTAACGGTGTGGAGCGGGTAACGTGGGTAAATGTAAAACATGTGGCCCGAACCCGAACTCATTTCAAACGTTTAATATCTCACGAAACATCTCGTAAATAAATAAAATATAGTCGGACTCGTAAAACGAATCATAAAATCTTTCGTTTGGTAAACCTAGTGCCAGAGTCAACGTAGTACCAGTGAGAATTTAAGAATGCATCACCGAGCATAAGATCAAAAATGAATTATGAAAATAATTCACGAATTCCATAACATCATTAATTATAAATATCCATAAAATAGGTCTTACAAGTTCGTTGTGAAATAAAATTTCAAATAAAAATTATAAACGAACTTTAATCGTAATGCGGGTTTTCAAAATAACTCCCTAAATTGCCGGTTGTCACATCCTCCCAGTCTGAGAAGAAACCCGTCCCGGGTTTCACTCGGAAAAATTCATCTACGAAGTGAAAAGCTTCGGATATCTCTTCCAGAACTCATCCTCACGTTCCCACGTAAATTCTGATCCATGTCGGGAATTCCAACGAACCTTGACGAGCGGAATGCGACTTCGCTTGAGTCATTTAACTTCACGATCTAAAATCTCCATTGGCTCTTCCACGAAGTTCAATTTCTCATCAACACGAATATCCTTCATTGGAATGACAGGCATCTCATCGGAAAGACATTTCTTCAAATTACTGACGTGAAACACGTCGTGAACTTTACTCAGTTCATGTGGTAATTCCAACCTATAAGCCACGGGCCCAATTCTTTCTAAGATCAGAAATGGTCCAATGTAGCGCGGGTTGAGTTTACCACGTTTCCCGAAACGAATCACACCCTTCCAAGGCGAGACTTTCAGCATTACTTTGTCTCCAACCTGGAACTCTAAGGGTTTACGTCTCTGATCGGCGTAGCTCTTCTGCCTATCTCTGGCTGCTTGCAACCGATCACGAATCCGAGCTACTTTCTCAGTAGTTTCCAAAATAAGCTCAGGGCCTGTGAGTTGGCTATCTCCAACTTCTACCCAACCAATAGGCGAACGACACTTTCTGCCATGCAAAGCTTCGAATGGTGCAGCCTTAAGACTTGTGTGGTAGCTATTATTATAAGAGAATTCTGCAAGGGGTAAGTACTTCTTCCAACCTTTACCAAAGTCTATGATGCATGCACGAAGCATATCCTCTAACGTCTGAATGGTCCTCTCACTTTGACCATCGGTTTGGGGATGATATGCAGTACTCATATCAATCCTCGTCCCCAAAGCCGTTTGAAGTGATCGCCACAAAGCTGACGTAAAACGACTATCACGATCCGAAATAATAGATATCGGGACTCCATGACGCGCAATAATTTCCTTCACATATAACCTCGTAAGTTTATCCACACTATCATATCACTAATTGCTAGGAAATGAGCAGACTTTGTCAGACGATCCACAATTACCCAGATAGCGTCACAACCGCTAGCTGTCCTCGGTAATTTGGTAATGAAGTCCATAGTAATCCGCTCCCATTTCCAGACTGGAAGTTCTGGTTGCGTTAGCAATCCTGACGGTCTCTGGTGTTCAGCTTTAACCTTAGAACATGTCAAGCACTTACTAACGTACGATGCTATATCTGCCTTCATGTTTGGCCACCAATAGAACTTCTTAAGATCTTGATACATCTTGTCAGATCCAGGATGAATAGAGTACTTTGACTTATGCGACTCATGCATAATCAACTCCCGAATTTCTCCATACAAAGGTACCCAAATCCGATCTCCAAAACATAGCAATCCATCAGAACGCTTAACGAATCCTTTCTCATTCTCAGCCATCCCAAATATATTCTCGGCAGATCTGTTTTCTGCTTTCAACGCTTCCGTTTGAGCTTCAAGTATTTGAGATGGTAACGGCGATACGATAGTCATTCCGAATGACCTAACTCGTAACGGTGGTATTCTTTCCTTTCGACTAAGAGCATCAGCGACAACGTTTGCTTTACCAGGATGGTAGCGAATTTCACAATCATAATCGCTTAGCAACTCAATCCAACGTCGCTGTCTCATATTGAGCTCTTTTTGATTCAAGATGTGTTGTAGACTTTTATGGTCAGTAAATACAACACACTTTGTTCCGTACAAGTAATGTCTCCATATTCTTAAGGCGAAAACCACAGTACCTAGCTCCAAATCATGGGTGGTGTAGTTTTTCTCATGCTTTTTGAGCTGTCGGGAAGCATAAGCTATCACCTTCTCTCGTTGCATTAACACGGCTCCCAATCCTTTATGTGAGGCATCACAATAGACGACGAAATCCTCGTTACCCTCTGGTAACGCTAAGATAGGAGCACTACACAACATCTTCTTGAGCAATTGAAATGCTTCCTCTTCTTTATCTCCCCATTCATACGTAACACTCTTTTGAGTCAATTTGGTCAGCGGTTTAGCTATCTTCGAAAATCCCTCAATGAATCTTCGGTAATAACCAGCTAAACCCAAAAATTGACGAACTTCGGTTGGGGGTTGTAGGTGCAGCCCAATCTTTTATCGCCTCAATCTTAGCAGGACCCACATGGACTCCTTGTCTATCAATCACATGACCCAAAAATTGCACCGTCGGAATCCAAAACTCGCATTTCGAAAACTTGGCATAGAGTTTCTCCTTCCTGAGCAATTCTAAAATGAGTCTTAGATGCTCCTCATGCTCCTTCTCACTCTTTGAATAAATCAGAATGTCATCGATGAACACAATCACGAACTTATCTAAGTAAGGCTTACACACTCGATTCATTAGATCAATGAATATTGCCGGTGCGTTAGTCAACCCAAACGGCATCACCTGAAACTCGTAATGCCCGTAACGGGTTCTGAAAGCCGTTTTCGGAATATCTTTCTCGCGAACTCGAAGTTGATGATATCCCGATCTCAAATCGATCTTCGAGTACACACTCGATCCTTGGAGTTGATCGAACAAGTCGTCGATCCTGGGTAACGGGTATCTATTCTTCACCGTTAACTTATTCAACTCTCGGTAATCAATGCACATACGGAACGATCCATCCTTCTTCTTCACAAATAAGACTGGGGCTCCCCAAGGTGAAGAACTTGGTCTTATGAATCCTTTTTCGGCTAACTCCGCCAATTGTTTTGACAACTCTTCTAGTTCGGTAGGTGCAAGACGATAAGGCGCTCGTGCTACAGGTGCAGCTCCAGGTATCAACTCAATCTGAAACTCCACTTGCCTAGTCGGCGGGATTCCCGGCAAATCATCGGGAAACACATCAGGAAAATCATGAACTATAGGCACATCTCCAATGCACCTTTCCTTATTCTTCGTCCCTCCTTTCTCAGAAATTTGAGCTAAGAAAAGGTAACATCCCTTCTCCATTAGCCTTGGTAACTTCGTGCAGGAAATAACTGCTAATCGGGATGGGCTCCTAGAATCTTTTCGATCTCCTAGTATATTTAGGATCTCCTTTCCGTAAGGTACACGCACGATCTTTTCGTCGCAGAGTATGTGAGCACGATACTTCGACAACCAATCCATACCAATGATGACATCAAAACTTCCTAACGTGACGGGTAGAAGATCTATGTTGAAAGGGTGGTTCAAGAAATTCAGCGTACAACCGCGAATGATGGTATTAATCCTTTCTATATTCCCATTAGCTAACTCAATATCATATCCAATTCCTAAGGCCATCGGGGGTTTCTCTAGTAAGGGTGCAAACGTAGTGGACACAAAACTCCTATCGGCACCAGTATCAAATAGTATGGAAGCATAACGATTATTGAGAAGGAACGTACCAGTAACGACGTTCGGATCTTCTCCTCTCTCGTTCCCGAGTGCATACACTCTTCCCTGAGCAGCTCCAGCATCCACACGTTGGTCCCCATTATCTTGTCGTCCACGGTTTCCTCCAGCTCCACGGTTTCCATGATTGTACCCATTTCCACCCGAGCCTTGATTTCCACGGTTCCACGATTCTCTACACTCATTCCTATAGTGTCCCTTCTTTCCACACCCATAACAAGTAACATCTGCCTTATTTCTCATCTCAGGAGCAGCTTGAACCATAGCAAGAGGTCGAGCTCTACAGTCCCTAGCTGTGTGTCATTTCTTTGAGCAATTCTGGCATTTCACACTACACCATCCCGTATGATGCTGGTGGCAACGATCACACTTGGGTGCATCACCGTTCTGATTCTTCTTATCTCCATTCCCAATAGCATAAGCCTTAGCTTGTCTCTTGCTTCGGTGATCATTACCCTTAGAGTGACGGTCTCTCTTTCTCTTTCCATTCTTCTCCTTATCAGCTCCTTCCAATTCCAACGAGTCCATAAGTTGTTGAGCAATTGTGATTGCCTCATGGATGTTTGCAGGCCTAGCGGAAATCACATCATTTCTCGTAGCTACAGGCAACCCATCAGTATACCTCTCTATCTTTTGAGTCTCGGTTTTTACCATATCTGGGCAAAGCAAGGCCAATTCCTGGTAACGACGATTGTAGGTCGTCATATCATTACCTTTCACCTTGTGGTTCCAAAACTCAATCTCTAGCTTCTTGACCTCATTCCTTGGGCAATAAGTCTGAATCAGCAGAGACTTAAATTGCTCCCAGGTCATGGCATAAGCTACATCACTCCCAACTGAATTTCGGTAGTTGTTCCACCAAGTTAAAGCTTCATCCTTGAAGGTAAAGGAAGCAAACTTTACCTTCACATTCTCCGCACAACCACTAACATTAAACACTGACTCAGTCTTCTCAATCCACCTAACCAAGTAAACCACTCCTTCAGTTCCACCAAACTCAATAGGTCCACAAATCTTGAATTCTTTGTAGTGACATCCATTAGCACGAACAGGTGGAAAAGTTCCAGCAGAATTGTTGGAATGATTTGACTCAGCTAGTAGTTCAGCAACTCTTTGCTCCACAAGTTGATTGATCATTGCTTGATCCACAGTAGGTGCATTAAGTGGAACATGATCATTGTCTCCCTGAACATCAGCATTTTGATTCCCGTTGTTGCGGTTAGTAGTGTCCAGGTTGTCAGGAGTGGGGGTTTCAACATTTCGAGTAGGTCGGTGTCCTCGACGACCAGGGGTAGTCACTGCAGGACCGGTTCTGGTAGCTCTAACAGGGTTTCGTCGTGTTGCCATTAATCTGTAACATCATACAAGTTCATGAGTCTCCAATAGAACTTATCAATATGCTCAACAAGAGTAATTCAACGAAGCCAAGTCATGGAAAGAATAGCAACAATACACCACGTAACATCAATAAAGCGAATAAGGACTCAATTTCCATAACACCCAACATCACATAATACCATATACTAATAACCATCCACCATACAATAGCGATCTAACATTGTTCCAACTAACGGATAATACAAAACGTACTAATCGTTCCAAAAGTGACGAATACTGAACAAAATACATCAAAATATGATAACTAGATTTTCTAACCGAACACTCCTCGGTTAAGAAAGCAACAAGACAACATAAACCAATCAACTAGCCATGCTGCTGGCGGAGTCTACTCAACTCCTGCCTCAAGCCATCAAGATCCCTCCATAACGATCCTAGCTCCACGCTATGGGTGTCTCGGTCTCTCTTGAGGTCAGCCACCTCCTTCTCGAGCTCGGCATTCCTTTGCCATAGCTTGCGGTCAGCCTCACGAGCAGTAACAAATCCTCGCTGCAAACTATCAATATGCTCGTGGACCTCCATCAAAACTCTCCTCATCTCAGTAGTCCTGCCCACAACCACAGTCATATCCACTCTCAGATCCGCTATAAACTCCCCAATAACTCTCTCAAGTCGATCAGATACACGTGCAACTCTCTCACTAAGCTCAGTAATCCGAGCCCACAACCTGCCAATCTCACCTAACTCTGCATGCTCAGTAGAAACCTCAGAAGATGCATCCGACTCATCGGGACTACCAGGTGGCAACTCAACCAAAAACGGATGATCAGGTGAATCAGGCTCAATCGGATGTACAGGTGAATCAGGCTCCTCAGTCTGAGCTGGTGGTACTAACTCATCATCATCATCAGGCATCTCATCCTCCTGAGGGTCATCCTCCTCCTCAGGGTCATCATCATCACCCTGCTCAGCCTCCTGAGGGTCATCCTCCTGCTCAGGGTCATCAGCCTCATCCTCACCCTCGTACTCCTCCTCCTCCTCATCGGAAAAGTACCTCATCAATCGTCGTCTCCTACTAGGTGAACCATGTGGAGATGTAGTAGGTGATCTAGGACGACGACGCAATGATGTGGGTGGCGCCTCAGACAGAAGAGAGTGAGCATCAATCTGTAAAGGTGATGGAGTAGGGCGTACCGACATGCGTGCCGTAGCTCGGTGGGCAAAGCGTGGGGCCACACGAGCCAAAACCTGATGAAGAGTAAGCTGCCTCGATGTACCAGGGAGCCCTAGAGAAGATGAGGGTCCCTGCGTAGATGCAGCAGGTAGTACTGTAGTAGAAGCTGCCTGTGATACAGTAGCTGAAAGCAAGGCCATCTGGTAAGGGTCATCAGATGCCATAGTGAACTGTGCAGGTAAAGCTGGTGCAGTAAGAATATCCTCGACGACATCGGGTATATGGGAGGCCATGGTCTGTGACAACGGCGTAGGGTAGGTGTAAGTGTTTCAAAACAACTAAATCACAGCTCAAAATACCATACCAAAAATCCTCATCAAATAATTCAAACACATAATCTTAATAAAAAGAATTTCAAACACCGCATTACTAAAATGTTTATAAAACATATAGACCATATAATTCCTCGAAACGCCATCTTATTACTAAAATCCATAAACCTCAAATCATCTCAATAATTCCCAAATCTAACAATCATCTCAAATATCTCATAATACCTCAAATAATAGAAGATGCTTCGGCTTGGCGGGCTGGCGGGCGGTGGTCAAGGATCATTTTCTATAAAAATACGGTTATAGTTTAGGCGTTTATTTACCTAGTTCTCTATAACCTTGGCTCTGATACCAATCTGTAACACCCCCAAAATTTGATACAGCGGAAGACTCAACAAGCTTTCGGGGTGCTACGGGGATTGGTATCCAACACAAGACAATATAGAACGAGATAAAGTAAACATAATAAAAACACAACCAAAACGGGGTTTTAACGTTTACATTTATCCCAACATCATTCAGAGTCAGGCCCAAAATAACATATCAATAGGTCCAAAATTAATTATCAGAGTTTAGAAAAATAGATCCATAAACCATGAGCCTTGGCCGAGCCTTCCATTCCAAGCATGCATATCATCACTTAATTACCTGAGAAAACGTGCTAAAAGTCAGCTTTCGCTGGTGAGATCATAGGTTTAAGTTCATCTAACAATATAGTGGACATATACGCAAAACGCTTGCTAGCTCGACTAAGGATTCGCTAAAAGCCTGCGGATACCCTCCGCTCCAACCTAACACACGGATACCCTCCGTTCTAACATAGATATTCGGGTAACCCCCGCAATACCAATAAATACTCGGATAACCTCTGAAGTATCAATAACCTATAGGTGCACACTACAGTATCTAAATAAGCCAACCTTGAATAGTACACACAACAAATATGTGACTAAAGCTGACAATCCACCAATAACCAAATAAGCCAACCTTGAATAGCACACACAAAATATGTGACTAAAGCTGACATATATCCTAGTCCATACGCATAGCAAGTTTAGAAAGCATATAAAAGCGATAATAGTTCACATAAAATAATTTGCACGTTTCTCACCCCAAGTATTGAAAACATAGTTCAAGAAAAAGTGGGCTTATGACTCACCTCAAGTCCAGAAAATAGCAAGAAGAAGTCGGTAGAAACAAGATGTATAGTAACTCACGAAACGGCAACTACGGACTCGGCACGACCTAACAATCTTAACTTGTTCAGAAATCATTTCCTTAATTTCAAAATATTCCTAAACCCGGACGAGAATCCGTTTTATTTCTGAAAATCCATTTCGTATTAGTTTGGTGTATTTGCGTTTGGTATCCATACGGGTGGTGGGTCGACACAAAACCAACCAAAAGTCACACAAAGAATAATAAAATAAACTATGGATCTAATATTAGTCCAATATATCATTTAAATAAATCGCCGATGTTTATCGAATCCGTCGATTTGATAATCCTCATATTTATTTACGTAACATACCGTTCCAAGATTACACCCCATCCTAAAGCACATAGCACATAAATACTATATGGTAGATATCATAGTCTAATAAATTCCTCATATATATCGTCAAATTGGCCAGATTTCCCGATATATACACTCGCAATTTATCACACTTTACATATACCACAACCTATGGGCGTCGTAGGATACGATGCCCATTAATATATTCATTTCATATAGCCAAATAACCCGATTTAACCCTACGGTTAAGTGGTTATTTAGTTATAGAAAACGTTTATATTAATCGTCATATATCCGTGACAACACGAAAGTCGCAAATAAAACTTACCTGAACTCGAGTGACAACGACTCCGCATAACTCGATAAGTTTATTCGTTATATATATATAAAATGACATTTTATTTAATATTTAATAATTGTCGAGAGTTTCTCGTTTTATAACACATTTTTATAATAATAATAATACGTTCAATAATATTACGCCACTTTCGTAGCCTAATATACATCTAGTCGTATTATTTATAATATGACTCGTGACTATTATTATTATTAATATACACGTTTATATAATTATATATCCGTTATTCACGTCTATATATTTATATAAACGATTATATTATAAATAACTATTATTACGAGTTTTATTATTTACGTTTTAATTGTAAATAGTTATCGAGTCATACGAAATGGTCACATGTCCGAGTCATGACTCTCGGCTCATTGTCCAAGTCCAAAATAATAAACAAAAGTCATAAAACAATACATCTCCGTCCAATCAATCCCAATCCACGTGCTACAACAATAGGGTCCGACTACGGCACCCGACTAACCTATCTCCGTCAATCTAAGTGACCGTCTCACAATCGGTCCCCAATATCACAATTCGACAACAACTCCACAATCAATACCATAATCCCATTGTCGAGACCACAAGGGTCTTGACCCAACAAAAGTATTCGGCCAAGTAAGTAAACAACCAAATCAATATCAAAACCAAGTTAACACTAAAGAAACAACCATAACCAAGGTCACATTCGGGTTGGTTTACCAAGCCAAACCCGAGTCCACACGACTCGATTGAGTCGCGGTACACACCACGAGCCACGAGAAAAGCTCTAAGGAGCACAACCAAATGCCAATTCGACCACAAGGTCTCGGCAACAATAACAAATACACGACATCGAGCCGCGACTCCAATGAGTCGAACCAAGTAAAAACCAACGCGAGCCATAAACCAAGAGCCAAGACCAAGGCTCACAATAACAAGAAATCGAACACCAAGGCTCGGATTAGTACCCAAGCCGTGAGTCTTAGACTCACAGTTCGAATCATCCAACAAGAACAACCAACCCGGATACCAAACCTTTATTTTAACATCAAAAACCTTATTTCGTAACATAATAATTCGATTCCCAATAAAATCATCCGTGTAGCCACGGATTAGTCACCAAGTCGAGGCACCCAAAGTACCAAAAACGAGCATTCTCACCTTCTTGAACCTCCAATCGGATAGATCTAGTAAAAATAACAAAGTTGGGTCGGATTTGATTAAATCCCGAGGTGTTAGGGTGTGTTACACGGCGCGTATAGTATACCAAAAGAAAGATCTCGATGAGAGGGTTAAAGTGGTGGTGTTATTTTTGGTGTGGGAGTGGCGGTGTGATGGTGGTGGCCGGCCAAAGGGTGCGGCGGCTAGGGTTTAGAGAGGTGGGGGAGGGAGATGATGAGAGAGAGATGAAAATGGTGAGTGTTTGTGTGTGTTGTTTTAATACCGAAAACCACAAGGACGGTTTGTAATTTACTATATAAAAAAAAAAAAAAATTTCTTTTAAAATTATACTAATAATAATAGTAATAATAATATTACTAACGGTGTGGAGCGGGTAACGTGGGTAAATGTAAAACATGTGGCCCGAACCCGAACTCATTTCAAACGTTTAATATCTCACGAAACATCTCGTAAATAAATAAAATATAGTCGGACTCGTAAAACGAATCATTAAATCTTTCGTTTGGTAAACCTAGTGCCAGAGTCAACGTAGTACCAGTGAGAATTTAAGAATACATCACCGAGCATAAGATCAAAAATGAATTATGAAAATAATTCACGAATTCCATAACATCATTAATTATAAATATCCATAAAATAGGTCTTACAAGTTCGTTGTGAAATAAAATTTCAAATAAAAATTATAAACGAACTTTAATCGTAATGTGGGTTTTCAAAATAACTCCCTAAATTGCCGGTTGTCACATCATCCTCCACAATAAAGCAATAAGAGTATTGGTCAGAGACCTCACTCCTTGTACCTTCAATTAAGTATAATTGAAACTCAGGTCCAAATGACTTTGGAGTCCTTACCCTATTGCTCCTTCTGAGCTCAGGTTCAGGTTGTTGTTCCACAACCTCAGCAGGAACCTCATCAGCAGGAACCTCATTAGCAGGAACCTCATCAGCAGGAACCTCTGAAACACCATTGTCATTGGTTCCATTTGGAATCCTTTGACTTGGTCTAGGGATAGATGAGAATCTGTTCTCATCAAATAGTGCATCCCTTGATTCAATTATTGAGTTAATTGAAACAAACTCATTAGGTTCTATAACATAAAACCTATATGCCTTGGAATGCTCAGCATATCCAACAAAGATGCATTCAATGCCTCTTTCACCCAAAGTTTTCTGCTTTGGATCAGGGAGTCTTGCAACAGCCCTACAACCCCATATCATAAGATAATTAAGGTTAGGTTTCTTTTTAGTCCAAAGTTCATAAGGGGTAACTTTGTTCCTTTTGTTGGGAACCCTATTTAATAAATAGCAAGCTGTTAACATAGCTTCACCCCAGAACCCTTGACTCAGTCCTGAATAGGACAACATGGAATTAACCATCTCCTTCAGCACCCTGTTTTTCCTCTCAGAAATACCATTTTGCTGAGGAGTATAAGGAGCAGTTGTTTCATGGATTATACCAACAGACTGAAAATACAGAGTATCCATGTACTCACCTCCCCTATCAGTCCTTAATCTTTTGATCAGGGAACTTTGTTGCAATTCAACTTCAGTTTTAAATACTTTAAATTTATCTAATGCTTCATCTTTAGAATGTAATAAATAAACATGACAAAACCTAGAAGCATCATCAATAAAAGTCACAAAGTATTTCTTATTTTCCAAAGAGGGAGTAGCATGTAAATCACAAAGGTCACTGTGAATTAACTCCAAAACTTTAGTTTCACGTTTTACTCCTTGAAAAGGTTTCTTAGTTATCTTGTTCAACATACAAGTTTTACACTTTTCAGTGTTCATATCAAAAGCTGGTATTAACCCATCCTTGGACATATCTTGCAATCTTTTAAAATGTACATGGCTAAGTCTTGCATGCCATAGGTTTGAATCATAAAGTTTAGATGTAGATATGAAAGCAGAATCAATATTATCATGAACAATATTAAGTCTGAACATTTGATTACACAAATAACCAAAACCAATAAACACACCATGTTTAGATAAAATAAACTTATTAGATTCAATCACCTGTTTATAACCACAATTATTCAAAACACTACTAGAAACCAAGTTTTTCCTAATATCAGGAACATGTAAAACATTAAATAAAGAAACAATCTTTCCAGAACTAAACTTCAAATCAACACATCCTTTTCCATGCACCAGGGTAGTTGACTCGTTTCTCATATGAAGAATAGAACCATCATTCATTGACTCATAAGTCTTGAACCAGCTTCTATCTTTACACACATGAATTGTTGCACCAGAGTCAACCCACCAAGCTACATCATCATCCTGCACAAAATAAATTTCAGATATATATGTAACATAATAAATCTCAAAAGACTTATTAAATATATTCTGACCTTTCAGAGAATTGGTGTTACCATTCCCTCCACTTGTGCCTGATCCATTGGTTTTGTTTCCAACTTTACCACCCTTACAATCTTTCCTGAAGTGTCCAGGTTTCCCACACTTCCAACAAGTCACCTTAGGTTTCTTGTTAAGATCAGATTTGGTGTTATCTTGATGCTTACGCTTGCCCTTGTTGTCATTGTACTTGGAGGAGTTGTTATGCTCCACCATATTGACAACTGATGGACCAGTAGCATTGCTACTCTTTGGCTTGTCAATGTCTTGTCCTTTGAGTGAATCCTCAATGCGCAAGTGACTGCCCAACTCATCAAGAGTTAACTCCTCCTTCTTATGCTTAAGCATATGCTTGAAATCTTTCCAAGAAGGAGGCAGTTTATCGATGATACAAGAGACTGAAATTGCCTCATCCATGTTCATCTTGTGTTGTGTGAATCGACCAAGTATACCAAGAAGTTCATTGTATTATTCCATGACAGGTCTAGAATCAACCATTTTGTAATTGTTAAAATTACTTACAAGGAACTTCTTACTTGATGCATCCTCAGCCATATACTTGGCTTCCAAGGAATCCCATAGTTCTTGTGAAGTTTCAATATTCTGATAAATATCAAATAAAGAATCAGACATACCATTGAGAATTAAACCCCTGCATATGTAGTCATCATTCTCCCACTTGCTTCTTGCCCTCATCTGTTCCATAGTAGCATCTTCTCCAAAATCTTCTGGAATCTCAGTAGTAAGAACATACACCACGTTCATACTGGTCAGCAAGAATTGTATCTTCTTCTGCCATCTTCTGAAATCCACACCTTCAAACTTTTCCAACTTGGAAAAGTTAGCAGCTATTTGTCTCATAGCAGCAGCCATTGATTATCACTAATAGTTTCTATTGATTGTTGGTTATTATGTGTAAACAAGTTCCCAGAATAGGGTTAAGATAATCAATAAGGTACCGGATATTCACTTGAAATCGTGGTATCACTTTCCAATAGAAACTATTCGACCCTATGCCTGGGTTACACGAATATCTCTATAGGATAAGACCAAGTGATGTTCTTGTTTTAGGCACAAACCAAGAACCAGATGCGTATTCAAGTGTTTAGGGTTTTGTGTTTTCGTCTATCCATGCATATGTGTTATGACCTCTATTTATAATAGAGAATACTCAAACCTAGCCCATGGAATTATGTATAATTAACGGCCCATTAATTATAACATAATAATTTCCATAATAGTAGGAATCAGTGGTTAAAAACGAGCAGCAGAATAAACTGATGCCGTCAGCAGAATCATCTAACAGCAGATTCTACTACTAGAATCCATCAGCAGAATCAAATCAGCAGAAACATTCTACTAGTAGAATCCATCAGCAGAATCAAATCAGCAGAAACATTCTACTAGTAGAAACAGATTCTACTAGCAGAAACAGATACATATTCATACTAGTATAACCACTATTGAGTCAGGGTGTTCATGGACCAAATGGGTGTACACTCCGTACCTCCAAACCCATTACCAAGTGTGAACTCATCCCTTCAGTGCACTAAATTTTCTAACATAAAGTCATGAGGTTGGTATATCAGAATATCAGATTCACATTTCACAATGAGATTTAATTCATCAGAAAAGCCAAAGCTAAACACGAGAAGTGGTTGATAATTGATAGAACATGCTATCGTGCTCAATTTTGTATTTATATTGTAAAATGCTTCTTGAATAGCTAATAAAACATGATATCATGCTCAAATTTACGCCTATTTCAGATTATTGGGCTTACTTGCTCTGTAACAGGCATTGCCGGTGATTCCATTAGTAGTTTGTTCGTTTATTGCATGGTATTAGCCTATTAGGAATTTGGTCTCTGCTAGTAGATGAGAACATATACTTCTCGATTCTATGGTCTAGTAGAAATGTAGATGCTTGTGGTAGGAATTAGCTGTAACCTGCTTTATTGGTTAGTTCTGCGGATGGTTGAAAGAAAGTGAAGCCCTCAAGAGTTTCTTAGGAGTTAGGAAGCCAGCTAGAAGTGCTTGAAGTATTACATTTATACATTGAATCCAATGCTATTTGCTGTTAGTTAGGGTCGGTTTAGAATTTCATTAACTTTGGAGCCAAATTGGAAGATGAATACTCTCTGGGAGGAGGTTTTTTTGTGTAGAAGTAGTTGATAGAGTGTGCTTCATGAACTCCGCTGCTTATTCCTAGCGACTAAAATTAACCCCTGTTCTTTAATTGGTGGCCCTTCAGTTGGCCCTTGCAGACAAGCTCAAAATTTCGGTTGATCTTTTATTCTACATCATAATTTTTTGGGAACGAAGATGTGATACTGAAGTTCTTATAAGCATCATTTAGTGATAAAATGTAGTCATCTCTATCTCAAGACCCCGATGCAGGCATGATACACATGCACACATGAAACTGTGAGACCTAAACATGTAGAATTGTAGCTCCCACTTTCACTATGTTAACCGTTGACCAAAATCATTGATTCCCTTCTAGATATTAGACCAAACTACCAGTTACTTGCTATGCACTTATTGCTTCCTGTAATACGTTTTGAGAATATGGATGTAATGAAAACATGTTTAACTGTAGCTTCCAGCCTTCCACTTCTATTGGGCTTGTCTTTTTTTAAAGGCACTTCCAAGTTGTGACTCTAATGTGCTAGCTGTTGACCAAACCATTAATTCTCTGCGTCATGTATTCACCATTTTCTGTTTTACGTTTGAGTTTGGGAATTTATATGTAATGTTTGCAACTTGCAGACTGAATCAATCGGCAGATTAATGTTATACATTTCATCTCTATCGAAGATAATCAATGGTTTCTGTTAACAGATAGCATATTGAAGCAGAAGTTATAATTTTACATTTTTTTGTTATTCAGATTTCAATGTACCTTAAGTAGGCTAGTATCATTTACGAGAACCCTTTGTGATTCATTGGTGCATCAGTGCATGTATGCTGTTTTGGGCCTGAAGTGCATCATACTTGCATCAGGTCTACTTGAACATAACACACATGACAGAAACTGAAACTTTGGTTGTTTATCTATTTGCCATGTAAGTTTAGACAGATCTTTCTTGAAACTAGCTCAAACGAGCCGAAAGGGAGGATGGAACACATTGAATAAGCATAATATTAAGATTGGTGGTCATTAGTATATATGCTTTTTATAGACATCTGACAATTGGCAGCCTTTTTTTTTATGTTCATATACTAGATGTTGGTTTGTGGTAAATTTTCGTTGCTGATGCTGTATGTAATAGAATTTGTTGGCGAGATTATTGAAACAGGTATATAGATTAAAGATGGAGCTAGAGAATTTTGAACCTTGACAATAACATAATAGTACAATACAGCTAATTTATAGCTTGCAGTTTCGCATTGTGAACATGAAGGTAGTCCTAGAGCAGAATACAATTGAAGAAGTCAACAAGACAGGTTTCTTGATCTCCATTTGCTTGTGGTTATGTTTGACACTAAAAGTGTGCGCGTGACTGCCTATATAACTTACCCTGTGATGGTCATCTTTTGCGTTTTACATTCCATATGTTACCCCTGCCTTGACCCTGCTCCCACTTTATAAGCTCTATAATTAGAACTTGCAAACTGATCAATACCTACCTCTTGGGTGGCTTGATGGGCTGATGGCTAATCTTGTGGGAGATCCATTATCAACCCATGCACACAAATCAAGCATGCCTGTAATTTGGAAACTTTGGAATGGGCAAATTTGCTCGGTTAATATGGAACGGCTGTTTAAGAGAGACCAAAAGACGTTGCTACATGATTTATGGGACAGTAGCTTGATTATTTTCCTGGATATAAGTTGATGACACGATCAACAATTATAGTTGAATCGATTATGTTTCGAAAACAGCATAAACGAAAGCATTATAGGATCTGTTTGTTTACTACGGAGTATATACAGGTATGCATTTCATCGTCTTTAATAATGATTCTGACCAAAAGTTTTCTGTTTCTTTTTAGCGTTATCCGATAAAATATGTGACATCAAGGATTTATTTATTTATTTTTCTTGAGTTTATTGCATTTTTGGTCCCTGTGGTTTGGCTAAATTGCAATTTTGGTCCCCAAAACTTTGAAAGTGCAGCGATAGTCCCCATTTAAAAGTTTGGGTTGCATTTTTGGTCCTGGAAAAAGTTAAATGACTAAAATACCCTTTGCCTTCTTTAGAAAAATCAAAGGTAATTTGGTCATTTCACACCGACCAAGGACCAAAAATGCAACCCAAACTTCAAAATGGGGACTATCACCGCACTTTCAAAGTTTTGAAGACCAAAACTGCAATTTAGCCAAACCACAGGGACCAAAAATGCAATTAACTCTTTTTTTTAGCTTATGTTGTCATAAATTTATTTCATCAAAATAAAATTTACATAGTGGTTGAAGGCAAACGAGCAACAAGCTGCGCCGCTAGCCCTTTTTGGATTGCAAAGCTAACTCTTTTGAAAACTACATTTGTGGATCGATGTGTCATAACATTACTGTCCATAACTCGTTGGACTCTGTTGAGTAGTTCCACCGCCTCAGGTGCAAGGAAACCAAATGTATCAAACGCGAAAGAAATAAACACGTGTTGATTTTCAATGCATGCTTTCTCGTGTTTTGTCACTTTGCACGAGGCCGCTTTAAAAGCGGTATGTCCGGCTGTAAAACCTGACTACTCAACCCCACGAGAGGAGAAACCCCGGTCAGATCCACACAAGCATGTTTCCCTCCAACCTATCAAAAAATCAAAATGTCAGCCGGTCTCAATGTAGATCTTCCATCCGACGGGTCCATCAAAAAGTTCACAGGCGCTTCTTTCTTGGCGGAGATCCAGACACGCCTACATACATAAAAAAAGGACGTCTCTAACAAAATCATGTCTGTACTTGAAGCCCGGGAGCTCTTTACAATGAACCGCATGTTCCCCAAAGGAATCCAAACATGCCTTGCAACAAACAGGGCATATCTCATCAACCGGAAATAATGGAATCATAAGGCGATACTTAAGGATAGTACGATATTCCACCGGTGACATATGCTGACCTAGCCCGTCTATGGGGATAGCTAATAGAAAATCTTGAGCATGTGGTACGCGTAGACACTCAAAAACAGCTTTATGTCTCACAGTCATGTCAAAATGAACTTCCATATCCTTGACCATTTCACTAAAAAGGGCACTCGCCAGTGTTTGTTGGGCTTTAGAGGGGACGATGTCCTTATTAGTGAAACCACTAAAATCAAAGCTTGGAATCGTATCACGAAGACAATCCAGAGCAGAAACATAATCAACATCCATACCACATATGCCACTGTCACGTAAGATGTGGTCTTTTTTTGGGTAAATGGGAGTAATCCTACACCCTGGTAAATAAATTAAAACCAAAACGTTTGAGTACAAATAGAATGTGGCTGAAGTACCACATTAACCTCAAGCTAAAACAGCTTGATATACAACTAACCTAGAGCTTATGACATGCCAAAAGCTCTTAACAACTCTAGAATCAAAATATGAACCTAGAACAAGAATCAAAACAAAACAAGCTAACCAGCAGCTGCCGTGAAAGATGAACTTCCCCCTTTAGTAGGGTTATGAAATAAATTAGCCGATTCATCAAACACGTTTTCAACACAATCATCATCACCATCTTCATCAGTAGCTAAAGCAGCATAAGGATTTGACCGTAAGATGTGGTCTTGTAGCACCCAAGATTGGGCCCTCGATGCCACAAAAGCATAAGAGGAAACCACTTTTGCCGAGTACAAACCCAAACCACCCAATCGAATAGGCAAAGAAGAAAGTCGCCACTGTAAGTCTCCAAAGAAAGGTCCTCTACAAACCACTATGTTCTCGATCGACTCACGCAATCCTTTGTCAAAGAACAAAGCTGCATCCTCCATGTGTACAGGTTGACAAGTCCTTAAACCAAAAAAGAGTTTAGCAATACCCATACATGATCGAAGCAAAAGGAGCTCACTCTGCGGGTCATGTAACTGTGGAAGAAGACTCATCAAATCAACAGCATTCGCGGCTCTCCTCATAGCCAACCCATTGATAAAATTAGCGTCTCGACTAACAGCTCCCCCAAGAAGCTTTTCACCCAATGATGGCCTTCGAATATCGACAGGAAATAAACCCTCACAAAGCTTTACACCATTACACGAGGGCCAAAATATCTCTGTTTTCTTGATATTAAGTTCAAGACCTAAACCTGGACTAAGGGTGAGCATGGTCCAAAAACCGGACCGGACCGGCCAAGACCGGACCGGACCGAAGACCTAGAACCGGAAAAACCATAGACCGAGACCGGACCGAATGTGGTCGGTCCGGTCCGGTCTTCGGTCGGTCCGGTCCAATTAGGCATATTTTGGCACGTTTTTTCGGTTTTTTGGTCGGTCCGGACCGGACTGGACCGGACCGACTGGACCGAGGACCGAATTAGCCAAAAAGCCTAGACCGAGGACCGGACCGAATGTGGTCGGTCCGGTCCGGTCGGTTTTGCGGTCGGTCCGGTCCATCCGGTGCGTTTGCTCACCCTTAACCTGGACCACTTATTCTTATAATGTCTAATGCCCTGGCCACCTCTTCTGAGTCTCCAATAATGGTCTCATCATCAAGATACCAAGCATGAAGGAGAAGCTTGCAACTGTCTCTGATCTTATGTACTAGTCGGTGATTGTGACATATTAACTATTTAGTGACATGAAGCATGCCATATGTGTGTTTTGCCATTTTCTTTGTTAAGAGTAGGTAGATCTTTATAACATTGATTCAGTGTCGTTTCTAGGTTTGCGGAGGCCCTGTTCAAAGTTTAATTTAACTACAAAAATGTGGCCTAGTAATAGAAGTTAAATAGTATTATAAAGAGATAAAAGGAGAAATGATCATTTTAAAACCACTCCTGAAAGCTTTTTTCGTCGCAACATCATAAATCAAACATAGTCACATTCTATAATACTTATGCATATAAATACATATTATATAATTTTTTTGAGGCCCCTATAATTTAGAGACGCTGTGTGATTACACGTCTTACACACCTTCGAATACGGTTCTGCATTGATCATCAATCGTTATACCAATCTATAGTCTATAGAATACATCCATGTTATTTAAGTTACAATACCTTTCTTTAAAATATGGTTAATCCGATGTTTAGGTGGAAGCTCATACACGAAGTTAAAGTGTCATGTGTAGTCGGACCTATGTAGGGGCAGGGAGGGTTCCGGCTCCCCCAAAATTTGCGGCATCTAGTGTAAATATTATAGGTTTTAAAAGTAATTTAGTTGAGGTTACAAACTAATCTTTGATTCGGCCCCCCAAAATAAATTTGCCCCCCCCCCACCACAAAATAAAAGTTCAAGTTCCGCCAAGCCGCTTATGGTTACCAGATGAATATCAAAAGCTCAGAGATTACATCACGAACATGGTCTTGGCTGCTGGAGTTCGGTCCCCATTCATGCATGTAAGATAAGATTAGTGCTATTGATCAAATATTAACATGCTGACTCTTCATGGCATGCTAGGCAATAAGTATGCAATACACCACTTATTTATTTTTGCATTGTCATCATAACAAGTAGATATGATATTTTCCTTGAATAATCTGCAATTGAAATACCTTCATAAAAAACGGATAAGAACATAAAATAAGGGCAAAAATGGTAAAAACGTACAAAAAAATTGAATAAAACGTACAAAAAAACGGATAAAACATACAAAAAATAGATAAAACGTATAAAAACGAAAAATGGATAAAACGGATAAACATTAAAACGGATAAAAACGTAAAAAAACGGATAAACGTACAAAAAAAAACGGAAAAAACATAAAAAAAAACTGATAAAACGTAAAAAATGGATAAAAACGTACAAAACACAGAGAAAGCGTAAAAATGGGATACAAATGGATAAAACATACAAAAAATGGATAAAACGTACAAAACACGGATAAAGCGTAAAAAGAACTCATAAAACGTACAAAAAACTGATAAAAACGTACAAAAAGATGGAGAAAACATAAAAAAGGGGACAAAAACGGATAAAACGTACAAAAAACGTTAAAAATGGATAAAACGTAAAAAAAAAGGACAAAAACGTACAAAATACGGATAAAACGCACAAAAACGTATAAAAACGTAAAAAGAGGATTAACGGTGCAAATACCATTAGTTCTGAAGGCTATCGGTGTAATATTTTCTATCTCGTTAAGAGATAACGGAGAAATTATTTGCACCGTTAATCCTCATTGTAAACGAGGAATGTATGATGTTAAACGTTTGGCTAACGAAGGATGTAAGGTGCCAATTGTTTCTGACAGGGATGCAAGATGTTAGAAATTGCAAACCATAGGGATGTATTTTGCAGTTTACTCACATTGATATAATTGAGCTAAATGGGGAAAAAAAAAAACCAAAAAAACCATGGGTATATCTGTCGCTTTACGTGAGTACCATGCTAAATATATTGGAATTTAAACCATTTAAAACCTTTTATACATGGAGACTTTGAATTATAATACTACGTAATATATTAGGGTTTTTCTAACTTGTGCCTCAAGGGCACAAGTTAAGCACACCAAAAATATATAAGGGCCCATAAAAAAGTACACAGGGATTCACATAAAAGTACAGACATGTGTACTTTTATGTGAGTCCCTATGTACTTTTGATGTACTTTTTGTGTGCTTAACTTGTGCCCCTAAGGCACAAGTTAAAAAAACCTAATATATTAATATATCTCATAAAAAATGAGATATGTACAATAAAAATGAAAGGGGCATTTGTTTCAGCTTATATAGCCGGTTTACGGCTTATTTGGTTTTGGACTTATGTTTCATAAGCTTTCTTTTTGTGACTTAGGGGGTGTTTGTTTAAGCTTATATGTAGCTTATGAACTTATTTGTTTTTCGACTTATATATCATAACCTTTAATTTTCTAGCTTATTTGAAGACTTGTGGCTTATATAAGTTTATTACGAAGTATATCAATATAAAGTTATATAAGCCCACAAGTCTCCAAATAAGCTGAAAAATTAGAGCTTATGAAATATAAGCTGAAATCACATAAACTCATAACCCATATTTAACGCTTAAATAAATACCCTCTTACATTGAGACTTTTCGACTTAAATTAAGCTTAAAAGTTTTAACAAAAGTCACAAAAAATAGCTTATGAGTAAGGAGGCTATATAAAACAAGTGTTTTAAAACCTGGGTTGACTCGCTCGGTTGAACCGTGACCCGATCGTGTGACCGGAGTTTTGAGTAAAAAACCTGTTGAACCGTGACCCGATAACTTGACCGGGTCAATTAAAATAGGTTTTTAAAACATTGTATAAAACTATCCGAACTAGTAGTGTCACTCTTTTGTTTCATTTTATGATAGTCAAACCATTTAGGTAGAAAACAGTTTGACCACAAGTACAACACAACACAAAGACTTGTTGTGTGTGTACTTTTATGCTATCCACCTTCTCCTCCTCCACTTTTCTTCCCATCGGACCACCACATCTCCGCCTCTCAAGTCAGGTAATATATGCATTCTTTCATTATCTTTAATGGGTTTTGCTTATTTTCACTTGTTCTCAAAAGGGTTTCATTATTTTTGCTTGCTTTTTATTTTTACTTAACTTAGATGATGATCATGGTGAGTTTTAGGCTTTTAGCAAATGTTTTCAAAACCAGGACCCGGTCTAGATACCGGGTCACCGGTTCGACCACCACCGGGTGAACCCGGTTTCCTAATTGCTCTAAAATGCTCTCAAAAGCTTTCTGCCAAACACACTCTTAATGTACTTAGATTCTAATGGTCAATTCTATGTTTTGTATTTTCGATATGAATGTTTATGTTGTATTAACTCATTTGTATAACTTATTATCCTCAATTGGTTTTTTATATATTACAATTTACAAGTCACTAAACTGGTTACAAGTATACAAATTCGTGAAGTTAATGGTAAAATGCTGATGAACACATATTAAGGGCGTAGGTATATTTTGGTTACATGGACACCTCACTAGTCTTTTACTTGCTGATGTTGCATTATTAATACCAAAGAAAATGTGATTTATGCAACATCAGTAAGGAAAGGTCTGATGTGGTATCTAGGTAAGAGAAAGACACCTAAGTGACGCTCAAATATGTGTTGAATCTACGGGTGTCAATTCACCAGGTTTGTGTATCTTAAACAAGTTTTAAGGATTTTGCTATACCAAAACGTGGTTCATGGACTACATCGTGCAAGATGTGAAAGTATGACACTAAATTTTTTTATTCTTATTATTTTTTTCATTGTTTGAGAACAGTTAGATAGGCAAAGTGTTCAGACATTTGTATTAGTTTACTGTCCAAACAATTATTATTCATTTAGATTTCCTATATTGAGACTTGGTGTTGAGATTACAATCTTTAGCACTTGCTAAAAAAACAAATTCCCCTGCATATTTAGATTTGAAAAGATAGGTAAAGCTTAGTCTAGCATAGATTTAGGAAATTAATCGAGTTTTGAAAGAAGCCATCAAATAAGTCATGCTTAGTTTGTGGAGTATAATTGTCAGCCAATGTTTATGCGTCCACCTACTTGTGGTTGTGATAGTCTTGGGGGTGCTTACTACCTTACTCATGGACAAATATGGATGTTAAGCTGGAGATGTTTTTAGTTTTCTGAAAAGTTTGGGACGGGTAACCATTTTACTTTCTCGATGTCTTCTGACTGCCTGACTCTTTATAATGGGTCTCCACTTTCTCACACTTTTAGATTATTTGTTCAAGTTGCTTCTTGAAAGCTTTTTATATGCTCATAAAGTTAAAGGACCATAATCTTTTTATGGGAGCTGTAATTCCGGATGCGTGTGTGACAATATTGGCACCATTTCAAACATAGTTTAAGTCTTGGAAGAGTACAACATATATGGAAGGGCTGGATTGGATAAAGATTTAAGTAAAACCATCGTTTTCCCTCGGTTGTTTCGGAGACCAAGGATGAGTGTTCAGCTTCATTTGCAAATATTTGTACGTCAGTTTTGTCTATTGATGAAACATCTAATTTTGATAAGACCCCTGGCTTCTTGTAACAGCTTTCTACAACCATATTCTTGAATGTTGTGAGGTAGGTACCGAGGATAACTCCATACCAGAAACGACAAATCCTATTGTCGTTGAAGGAGAGCTTAGTACTTTAACAACAATTATGATTTGGTTTGTTGTAGGCACTTGTGGAAAGCCAAATTCATTGTACATAGTAGAGGTATTTACAGTAGGCCTAGACGAAATGCAGTCCATTCCTGCCTTTCATATGTCTTGAACTCTTTCATGTGTTGGATACATGCCCAAAAAATGTCACCCTTGCATCCAGATATATAACTCATACAAAGATTTATGGAAAGAACCCACACCAATGCATTAAATGAGACAATTTTGAGTCTATGGTATACCTTTTGGATCTTCTAATGGAAAGAAAAAATACGAAGCTATAATACGCAGTAAACTTCACAAAAATAAGAAAGTGCAAATACCTTCTTATAAACTTGTTATTCCCGAAGAGAAGATTACATTTGTCACTGTGTCTATTGATTGACTGACAGCAAAGATTATCAGTCCTGCATTTTTTTTTGGAATAATGTTGTCAGATCATAAATTCCATATGTGAAAATTGGTTAGCATAATAGCATGGTACCTTAGAAGTTATTTTGCAGTGCACCTGAGTAGATATTTTACCCCAGTAGATCTACTAATACACGGATGATCGATGGTAAAGACTTGCTAGTGTGCCAATGGATGTTGGTCATTCATTTGATCTAGCGGCATATGCGTATTTTGTATAGGCACAGAACGCAAGTCAGTAATGAACAGTGGTAGCAGCTTGAGTGCTGGCCGGTCATGGCCATCACGGACATCTTTAACTTCTTCAGGGAAGCGGATACAAAAGGAGATGGCAGAACTCAACACAGACCCACCTGCTGATTGCTCTGCGGGTCCTAAAGGTGATAACCTTTATCACTGGGTTGCTACTCTGTTCGGTCCTCAAGGTCAGCCCGACTCTTTATATTCACTAAACTGTTTGTGTAACAGATTATATAAAATAATATATTACAACTATGTTTTTGATTTTGATCGTTTATCGTTAAATTTGGCTCTGTAGGAACCCCTTATGATGGAGGCATATACTTTCTTGACATAACATTTCCGGCTAATTATCCGTTTAAGCCTCCTAAGGTATTTTCATTACTCATAATAACTCATACTAAATCAAGTATTTACTTTACTGTACTTTTTAATTATTACTGTATTAATGTACCAAGAAACTTCTATACAAAAAGTTTTAGTTTTGCTTGAATAGTATTGTGATGGTAAACGTATAGTGTACCGGTGTCATTCCTTTTTGGCACATGATTGATTTGAGGGCTTAGGGTGCAGGTTGTTTTTAAAACACGCATATATCATTGCAATGTTGATTCGATGGGCAATGTTAGCTTGGATATTCTTGAGGAAAACAATTGGAGTCCCGCATTAACAATCTCAAAGGTTCTACTTGCTTTGAGATCAATCTTCACCAACCCTAACCCGTGTATGTATATTTTAATTTCATTCGTGTAGAATCTTGTCAGTCATTTCTTATAAGTTATAACTAAGAAACGACTGATATTATTGAACTGTTGCAGATAAACCTCAAGTTCCAGGAATCGCACACTTGTTCTTGGTTGATAGAAATAAATATGATTCCCTCGCTGTTGAATGGACTCAACGATTTGCTAAGTAGAAGTTGGGCATCCAGAAACCGAATGGTGGCTGTATGCCGTTTTAGCTCATGTAAATTAGCAGGACAACTAGTAGGATTCAGTGTTTTATGCATACAGATAAACTTTTAGTAACGACTTTTCTGTATATTTTTTCGACTTTTCGTGTATATCTGTAATGATATAGAGGATCATAATTCTTGAATACAGTTTGGTCTAGAAAACCAAACTAAACGTGTCAATTTCATTTGGTTAGTTATGATTTGTCGAGTTGAGGGTTAGGCGCCTCATCGCCTCGCCTACTCATAAACCTAACTTTCATAAAAGTAAACAATCTTCAGCTAATTAAAGATGTTTAAATGCATGCATGGTTAGACCAAAGAAAACTGAGCAGTATGCTTGATATGTGACAGAACAGTTGTACCGAATAAGGTAGCAAATAATGCTACTGATTTAATTCACTCACTCTACCCTTGCCTTATATGGTTTCATATTCTCATGGGTCATATTATATTACACCAACAACCTCAATCATTTTTATCTCCATACAAAACACATTTCAGATTTTATAACAACACACGTTTGTATTTTTATTAAAAAAAACAAAGATCCTCTCTTCATAAAAATTTTTTTTTCCCTAAACTTCAATTATTTCCTAAATAATTATGTAGGGGACCCGTGTTCTCCACTTGAGAACCAGATTCAAACCCAATATAATGTGGTCAGCTTTTGCACATGGCACAAAAGTTTAGTAGGGCTGAAAAGTGGAAAGCTCTTGTGAAATAGTACATGGGCGGCAATTTGGGTCGTGTCCGGTTTTGCGGGTTGGCGTGTTCAAATATTTAACCCAAACCTGACCTGTGTGTTGAGAAGTTTAACTATAACCTGGACATATTTATTAAACAGATTAGTCGTGTCGACCCGTTTATAATTTGAATATGAATTTAATGGAACATATTAAATATAATAAGGACTAGGTTAGAAACCATTTAGACAACATGATATAAAAATATTTCAAAAATCAATGTTATATCATAAGATAGAGACACAAAATAGTTGAGTGTTATTATAATGAAACTAAACACATAACTTCTAATATTTAATACTTTAATTGTATTTTTAAACGGGTTGACGAGTTAGAATCGGGTTAAGGATCTCAATCCAAACCTAGCTTATTTATAAATCAGGTTAATCGTGTCGACCTATTTCCAACCCGTACTTGTTTAACCTCAAACCCTTTAATTTCGGGTCGATCTAAGATCGTGTTTCGTGTCGTGTTAGGAATTTTCACCCTTAGGTTACATTACAACTTATCGGTTTGCAGAAACAATTGAATATTTGCCTTAAGCGTGGTTCTTGTCCGAATTAACCAAATTAGCCAAAAAGCCAAGACTAAGGACCGGACCGAATGTGGTCGATCTGGTCCGGTCCTGTCTCGATCGGTCCGGTTCAAAAAGACCAAATAATCGGTTTGTGGTCCGGACCGGACCGAGAACCGAATTAACCAGAAAGTCAAGACCGAAGATCGGACCAAATATGATCAGTCCGGTCCAGTCTCGGTCCGGTACGTTCGCTCAGTCCTACTTAAATGTACTCACTTTTGACCCTTGTAATTAATGTTCATAACACCCACCCACTAATTACAAGTTACACACGTAACCAGTTCTCAGCTGCATGATCCACCTACTCACACTCCCTCATTATAAAGAAAATCTTTAGTCCATAAACTCATAGAAAAATCTTTCCTTTTTAATGGCTAAAAGCATCCAAGAACTGTCCTTACAAGATTTAGTG
The DNA here is from genome assembly GCA_030686995.1 of Artemisia argyi. NCBI lineage: Eukaryota > Viridiplantae > Streptophyta > Magnoliopsida > Asterales > Asteraceae > Artemisia > Artemisia argyi. The sequence goes on along the minus strand of CM060695.1, from coordinate 22,697,544 downwards.
AACACAGGTTTAACAACACATGATGCAAAGGTGTTACATGCTGAGCTAAATGATGTCACTAAATGCATTGATGGATCAAGCCCAGTTGAGATATGGTGTGAGATTGCTAAAAGAAAGCTGCTTAAGCCATTTTATCCTGATGCTTTGCATTTGCTTGTGTATAGTAAGGTGTATGGTGGTTATGATGAGGCTGTTAATGGGCCTGCTCCTTATTGGTTCCCAAATATGTAAGTTTTTGTGAGGTGTTTTGTGTTTGACTTTTTGTTTTTTTTTGGGTTAAGTATAGTGGATTATGATTGTGTTAGTGTTAGTGTTAGAATGTGCTTTTTGAAATTAGGGAGTGTTTTGGAAAATATTGGAAATTGACCCTTAATAAGCACATAATCAGAATCAAGATTTTAGTAGTTACTTGTAATTTGATTATGTGGAGGCCAACCAAAATTCTTGGTTTTGGATTAGCTTATTTTATATATGGACTATTCGATGATTGAATTTCGGAAAAGCCAATAAGCTCACTTTCTGGGCTTTATGAGGTTATCAGCTTTAAAATTATGGGGAAGTTATGGCTTATTTAAGTCATTAAGCTCAAGCTGTAAGTTTCTAGGCTGAAAAAGTGAGCTTTTCTTGCTTTTCTTAAACGCCAATAAGTAGATAAGACAGCAAATAAGCTAATTGAAACACCCCTTAATGCAACTCCTATATTCAGACTGCTTAAAGGGCCATCCAAAGGTGGCAATTTGGGCCCAAAATAAAAAAAAATGGGCTATTTGGGCACATATATCTCCTCATTTTTTTTGAAGCGGGCATAAAGTTAAATGGGCACAAACCGGTACATATTTTCCCTCAATTGAATAACATTAGAATTGTTTTTAAAAATAAGCTTATAGATATAATATATTTAATTTTTTAAATATGAATGAGGTATTACGTTTGAGGAATTTATTTCGTCGTTTTGGGTCTTTTCTAAATCGATTCATATAGCATGTGCCCGTTTGGCCCATGCCCGTTTAGCCCGTGCCCGTTTAGCCCATGCCCGTAGCCCGTTTGACCCGTTGCCCGTACCCGCCCGGCCTGCCCGTTTTGCAACCTCCACATCCAACTATGTATCTTGTTTCACTAAACGTGTTAGATGATGACCGAAAATGCCTTTGAAAACTTTTGAAAAGCACAAAATTTAAGGTATAACATATTCGACATATATTATCACATTATTCAGTTCCTAAATGACCAGACAATAACTGCTAGTTTCGCTTTGCCCAAACACTAAAACTATTCTTTTTTCCTCAAAACAGCAATAATCAGATATAATGCAAATCCCAAACGCCCCCTTAAAAATCCAAAACCAGTTCTTCAGTGTAATAATGTATGGGTTCTCTTTGTAAACTAGCATTGATTCCAAACAAACAAACTTGGGACGCGTTATGGAAACTCATGGTCCAAAGCTTCTGGGAGCAGCTTACAAGGATCCTGTAACAAATTTTAAACAATTTCAGAAGTTTTCTGTGGAGCATCCGGAGGCAAGCTCTTGCTTTTACATTTCTATATCCAAGAGATTCAGCTATGACGTAACATTTACAATGTTCGTGTTCAGGAATACTGGCCGCTTATATTGGAAAAGCTTTCAGTACAGTTTCAAACCACACCAAAATGTATATTGGATACCTCTGATAAATCAAAACCAGGTGGCACATGGCTTCCCGGTTCTGTTTTGAACATCGCCGAGTGTTGTTTGTTGTCAAAGAATGAACCAGAAAAAGATGATGAAACAGTTGCAATAGTATGGAGGGATGAAAGATTTGATGATTCTGATGTGAACAAGATGACGTTAAGCGAATTGAGACGCCAAGTAATGTATGCACTTAGTTAACAGTTCTTTTATGAATTATGAATTTTTGTGTTTGCAGTGTTAACTTATTTGTTTAATATGCAGGTTGGTCTCAAATGCGTTGAAAGTATTGTATTCCAAGGGAGATCCGATTGCAATTGATATGCCAATGACAGTCACTGCAGTGATTCTATATTTGGCAATTGTATATTCGGGACTCGTGGTTGTATCGATAGCTGATAGCTTTGCAGCAAAAGAGATTGCAACACGATTGCGGGTGTCTAAATCAAAGGCTATCTTTACTCAAGATTATATTGTTCGAGGTGGTCGAAGATTTCCTTTGTACAGGTAATGAGTTAATCTCGTGGATAAGTACAGATATATTGGATACTTATAGGACTCTGCTATATTTCTTGCAGCCGTGTTGTCGAAGCCACTGAATGTACAGCAATTGTAATTCCTGCAATAGGAGAAAAAGTAGACATCCAATTAAGAAAACAGGATATCTCTTGGGATGATTTTCTTTCTGGTGCAAAACACCTTCATAGGTACTGCAACTACCATTTATTTATATTTTCAAACACATAAATTACAGATTCAATGTTGTAATGTTTTTTTTTTATAAAAATTCAGGCCTGATTATTGCTCTCCAGTCTATCAATCAGTAGACACGATGACAAACATACTCTTTTCTTCAGGAACAACAGGTTGAAGGATGAACCTTATGTTCATTTCTTGATCTTTTAAGTTTGTAGCATTTTAAGTTATTTGTATCCGTGTTTTATTCTTTCGCTTAGGGGACCCAAAAGCTATACCATGGACTCAAATTTCTCCCATGCGATGTACTGCTGAGGCATGGACACATGTAGATATTCAAGCCGGAGACGTCTATTGCTGGCCCACAAATTTAGGGTGGGTAATGGGACCCGTTTTAATCTATTCATGTTTTCTGACGGGTACAACACTAGCTCTTTATCATGGCTCTCCGCTTGGTCGTGGTTTTGGAAAATTTGTTCAGGTTAACTCTTGAAACCTTTTCACAAGCAAACATAAAATCGATGAAACCAGAAATTTTTTACGTCTGCTGTTTTTCAGGATGCAAAAGTGACACTTTTGGGTACGGTTCCAAGCTTAGTCAAGACTTGGAGAAGTACAAGATGTATGGAAGGACTAGATTGGACAAACATCAAGTAAAACCCTCAATCTTTTACTAAAATTTGGATATAACACGCGTACGAACCCAAGGTTATTTAACTGTATTTCATTATAAGCAAATATTTTTCAGGTCATTTGCGACTACTGGTGAAGCATCTAATGTTGATGATGACCTTTGGCTTTCTTCCCGGGCTTACTACAAACCTGTTCTTGAATGTTGTGGAGGTACCGAGCTTGCATCATCGTACGTTCAAGGGAGTGTTTTTCTACCACAAGCTTTTGGAGCATTTAGCTCTGCTTCATTGGGAACAGGATTTGTCATTCTTGATGATTATGGAGTTCCTTATGTACGATTTTACAGATATATACCATCTTTGAGATGATTTATTATGTTTGTAAAGGTTGTTTCGTTTTGGTTTCTTAATGTATATGACAGCCGGATGATCAACCATGTGTTGGTGAAGTGGGCTTGTTTCCGTTATACTTTGGAGCATCTGACAAATTACTTAATGCGGATCATGACGAGATTTACTTTAAGGGAATGCCAATTTACAAAGGAAGGGTATGATAACATGCTGTAAATTAAATTATAGAAATCACACTTATCTTAAAGATAATGAATTTTTGTTATGTTGTGTTTGTCCAGCAATTAAGGAGACATGGAGACATTGTCAAGAGAACTATTGGAGGCTATTTTTATGTTCAAGGCAGGGCTGATGATACCATGAATCTTGGCGGCATAAAGGTACTTTCTTTTAAAGGGTGTTTGGATTGTTTACTACAAGCTTATTTTTTAAGCAGATATGTAAGCAGTTTTGAGTGTAGGGTAACACTTTTATTTGATCACATTAAGCACTTAAAATAAGCAATCCCAAACACCCCCTAAATTTTTATAATGCTGATCGATATAAGCGATAAGGTCACTCATATCACAAGAAACTGAATAGCCTTTGTGCATGCAGACAAGTTCAATTGAAATCGAGCGTGTTTGTGAACAAGCTGATGGAAGCATAATGGAAACTTGTGCAGTCAGTACTGCACCTGCAAACGGTGGTCCAGAACTATTAGCCATATTCGTGGTACTAAAAAACGGGTTCAATGGTGATCCAGATAAGCTAAAGATTGTGTTCTCAAAGGCCATCCATAGAAACCTTAACCCCTTGTTTAAGGTTTTCCTCTATTCCATTATCCCATTTTCAGATTAATGAAAAGATTTTTTTTATTGTTTGCATCTAATTTCATTAATCAACAGGTGACCCTTGTTAAGATTGTTCCAGAGTTTCCCCGAACAGCATCTAACAAGTTGATGAGAAGAGTATTAAGGGATCAACTAAAGGACGAGCTTCGCACTAGGAGTAAAATATAATCACATTGTAAACTCCGGGAGTCCGGGTACTCTTTGCAATGTTAAATAAACAAAGGTCCGTCTAGAGCAAGCAAGCAGCAAATGGAAATTGCTGTTTCTTTATGACTATTTTACCCTTCTGTCTAAAATTAGTTCCGCATAAATGACAAGAGTTGTTAACAATTGAGTTGCTTAAATGTTCACTTACACATCTATTGAAATGCAGAAGGAAAATGGTAAAACTTGTTTAACATCTTTGGAAAATTTATATAAGAGTAAACTGCAAAAATCATCCTTGTTGTATGTTCAAATTGCATATGCAGTCCCTATCTTTTTTAAAGTGCAGGCTTTGTCTTTGTGGGAAACTTTTGATGCGAATATCGTCCATGACTCAAAGTAAAATTACTAAAATGCACTTTCCTTCATAGAGCATTGTCATTTTTACTTTGGAGCATTTTAGTCATTTTCTTTTAGGCTAGAGACGATATCCACACCAAAGGTTTTATATAGAGACGATGTCTGCACTTTTGAAAAGATAAGAACTGATTTTGCAATTTGTACATACCATATGACGATTTTTGCAATTTACTCTTTATTTAAAGGACGTCTTTGTCTTCTTCTATATTTCGATTAGTTTCCACTTTCCATGTTCCAAAATCATTTTATATTGATCATCGAAGTAATCATTTTAGATAGATCATAGAAGTTCATATCAAGTACCTTGTAATATATAACTAAAGATAAAAATTCACACATAAATAAGCAAGGATATTTGTTTACCTTCTTAAATTGGAAGTAAACTGAGCATATGCTTTGAGAGCTTTGGTTTGTTCAAAGCTTTTGTTATGATCAAGTGACGAGAATGATAGAAGACGAAATACTGAGCATATAATACTAGACAATGTAAAGTTGAAATGCACGAATTTTTTTTATAACAAATAGCTAAACAAATGATTTTCTCTTATAGGTGAACCGATCCATAAAATATGGAACAAACTATGATTTTTTTTTTTTTTTTTTTTTTTTTTTTTTTTTTTTTTTTCAAACAATTGAACCATAAAATACTTCGGGCACATTTTTTGAATTTTTGGAACACTCCACCTAAATGCCGTTCCAAAAAATGTGTTCCATAAAATCTTTTAATCACTTTTTGAATTTTTAAAATGTGTTCTATAAAATCCTTTAATCACTTTTTGAATTTTTGGAACGCTTCAACTAGAAACCGTTTCAAAAAATGCGTTTCAAATAATACTTTTTCTAATAGTGGTTACTTATTTCATATTGTTTTATATTAAAAAGAATTGCTACTTATTCTTATATTTAACCTAAAATATTTCATAAATGAATTTGATTGAAAAGTTTTAACAAATTATTATTTTACAAACATTGTTGCATTCTTTTTACAAAATAAGCAAATCCAAACATTAGTTTGAAAAGTACTTGTCTTTTATTAGCTTATAAGAACTTATTTTTAACCCTCAAAAAGTTAGCAATCCTAAACACCCACATATTATTGGAAAGTTTACATGTCACTCGCCGCCACCATTACTCCGTTTCCTTAGTCACGCATCATAATTCACAAAAAGTGATTCTGCGAGTTGTGTGCATGTTTTAAAATTTAAATTTAAACACCTTCTCATGACGAACCTTCATATTCTTTAACATGTCTACCACACTCCTATTGATCCACATATGAATTAGAACATCGAGTTATGAACTCCTTATCAACGATCACCAAGTCTTCAATTGCAATAAAATTAACTTCTTTGTTTACCATTGAAAACTTCATTGGATTTGTGATAATCATATTTAAATTTATCCCATAGTCAAAATCACAAACCTTTGAATCTTTGATGCCTTCGGAATCCATGCTTATCTCACAATCATCTTCATCATCGCTAAAACCCATACCTTCTTCTTCACAAGTCTTCAAGGTACCAACTTTATTTGTTGTTTCCAACACTAAAGTTGAAATTTCGTTAACATGTTTTATTACAAATTTGAAAGGTCTTCAATTTTCTCGACATGTTTTTCAAAAACTTCAACCTTCAACATCTTTTCTACTTCCTTAACCTCGGTCATTGGAACATATAATTGTTCTTCATATGGAATCATCACAATTCTTTTTCTTTCTCATAAGAAAAGGTAGAGATTATGCTTTAAATTATAAAAACCTTGAACTTTGCAACGCCATAATTTTCTCAACCGAATATGACAATCCTCCATGTCATTCAAATAACAAATTACCTCATCCTTGTAAAATTTATCAATAGAGATCGGAATCCTACAAATCTCATGACCTCCAACCAAACAAGTTTCTATTGAAAAATTAAAGTAATTGACCAATTTTCTTGACGCCAAGTTCCTAGCCCAATAATTATCAATAATTAAAGAAAATACCTTTTTATTGATTGAAACTCTTGAATGAAACCACTTGATTGTTGGTAATCGAATCTCCATCTTCCATGCTTTCCTCCCAATCATCAACCCTCTTATTGTTGAACATGGATTGGTTGCACCTACGGTTGTCAATAGATCCGCCTATGGTTGGACGAATTCTTGAACCTCCATAATTGCTACCCTAGCGATTCTTGTGAATTAATGCCCCACCTATGATTACGGAATGTAGTTCTTCTAGCATAATGTAACAACTGTCAAGTTCATTCATGGATTTGGTAAAACAATGATTCACATACTCTCCAGACCATATCCCACCAAGGGTTTTTAAATCTTCTACACCAATGCTAACAAGCTCTACACATTAATTGAAGTAGAACATTCTATACCAATTACCATTAGGATGTTAAGAAGCTCTGATGCCAACTGAAGCAGGACGCGCAGAAGCGTATTTAGATAAATCCTAATTCAAGGGTGATAAACAAGGTGCACCTTGCGGGAATAAACCCAAACAAGAGATAAACTCCTAAAAGATAATTTTATTAATGATCAAAAGATACATTACAATGAAACCTAAGCTCTATATTTATAGGGTAGTAAAACTTGTATAGCAAGATAACCTAATTATTCTAGAACCACCAAAATAAAGAAACTAAAATAAAAAGTAACACAGTAGGGTTACTTCAAAAGTCTCAACACAAACAACCAGTAACCTCAGTATGTTTAGAAGTAGGGTTACTTTTGTTTAGTACCCTTACTCTTACTACCAGTAACATCATTCTATATTCGTGTCTTGATCACAAATCTTGTCCCAATCACATGGCTATGTTCAGGATGCCGTATCACATTTCTGGGAAATGATACACATTGGTCTAGCCCCAGACGATGTCACATTACTAGGGGTCCTATCAGCTTGTTGTCATGGTGGTTTTTCAGCGAGGGTCACAAGATTTTTTCACAGATGGGTACAAAGTTCAAAGGTTTTCCCAAATGCAAGCATTACTCATGTATGGTGGACCTTCTTGGTAGTGTTGGTTTATTAATTAGAAGACGCTGATGAGCTAATCAACAATATACCAATTGAAGCAAAGTCCAAACGACAGCGTGTGGGGAGCATTGTTTTTCGCTTGTAGAGTTCATGGGAATGTTGAGATTGGTGAATGAGTAGCGTTTAAACTACTTGCACTGGACCCAAGTGACAGTGGGATTTATTTTATGTTAGCAAGTATGTATTAGCAAAGTTATGACACCTAGATCTGCAAACGTAGTTTTTAAAAGAATTGGCCTTGCAATTCAAAAAGGGCTAGCAGCGCAGCTTGTTGCTCATTTGCCTTGCATCTCTATGTAAAAAGAAATAATTAATATACAATTAAATTACTAAATAAATAAATAAAATTAAGAAGTAAAGATGTTTGAGAAAGCTTTAGAGGTGAGGAAGTTGATGAAGGTAAGAGGAGTCGACAAGACTCCCGGTCGTAGCTCTATTGAGGTTAATGGAAATGTTTACGAGTTCATTATTATAGACAAATCACACCCTCGACATCAAGAAATAAACCATATAACAAAACACTTGAGGGTTCGAAAGATATAGATGGTCAAGTTCTTAGTCTAGATAATACTTAGGGGGCTTGGGGCGATTCATTGGCTTAATCAACGTTTACGAGGAAACTCTTAATTCTGATGGCATTTCTGGGTTATATCATGGATTTAACATCTCGCGTGTTGGTATATTTGTATGTTGACTCCTTAATGTCATTAGATGTCAAACATTAGTAGTTAGTATGTATTTAGTATAATAAACGAAATCCAAAGGGCTGTTTATGTTCGTTAGTTAGTTTATAACCGCTTGGTAGTTATGGTGGTTAAGGTAGTTAGTTGGTTAAGTTAGTTAGTTAGTTGCAAGGTAGTTATATTTCGGTTGTACCCTTTCACGAAGGGACACAATGGTTCATGTACTATATATAGGGGTCATATGTAAACGTTTTATAGTGTGTCTGGTATAACAATGTAACCGCGATATTATGTTATTATTAATAAAAGAAATCATATTCTTGTCAATCTTGTATATTGAATTCGATCCTAGAAATTCATCATTAGAAACCTGATTGGTATCAAGAGCCGAAGGTTTACAAGATTACAAGTTATGATTCAAGTTTTGATCATGAAGATCAAAAAAGGGAAAAGACACCAAGGAAAACACGCTGGGAACGGAAGAGTCTCGGTGGAAGAGTGATGGAGATAAAATTGCTTAGCCTGTACAAGATAGTTGATAGCGATGAAGGTTATTTATGTGTTACACTTGGTACAAATGGAAGACCATTGCTAATATACAAGGCTTGACAGATGGTGAAGCAGAAGCAATAAGAGAGTGTTTTAAGAAGTTCATTGAAATGATACATGTGTACCATGTGACTGCAAGAGTACCCTGGAATGAGAAGCCAAGAGACGAAGTGGGAGAATGCAGTAGGCCTGTAGAAGCAAAAGACCCACAAGGCAAACAGGATGATGCAGAAAGAGATGAGTCACCAGATGGAATGAACAACAAGAACAAATTTGGAGTCAAGTTGGAAAGCAATGAAGCAGAGGAAGCAAGCATCATAGACAACAATGACTTTGAAGTCATTGTTTGAAGATCAAGAAGGACATCACTCAAAAAGAAATTTGACATTAATGAATTAGGGGGGAGATGTTGTTATGTTTTAGTATTTATCTTAGCTTATGATTTGTCTAGGGGTCGTTGGGTTAGCTTGTGTCCCAAGCCCAACCCGTTTCCTTTTTCCTTTGTAACAGCCGACTAAGACTCTTTGTTAGAGTCGGTTTAACCTCCCCCTCATCTCTATAAAAGAAGGTGAGGGAGGGACGAGTTACGTACGCATTCTTTCAATAACTAATCAAACAAACGATTAGGGTTACTTACTTGTGCTCTATCTTTCTTTTCTGTCTACGCTGCAAGTGTGTCGACTTTGTGGTCGAGTTATCCGCTCTAGTAAACCAGGGGTTGTAGGTTGTCGATTCCTACAAGTGGCATCAAGAGCTCGGTTGGAGACTAACAAGATCTAGGTTTGATCATCTTGAAGGTTCTTGAGCAGCAGGTTGGCATCGACAGTTAGGGTTTCTTGAAGCTCGGATTCTTGTCAAGGTGTTACGACTAAAGGAGGTTCAAGGTTTTTGTTGGTTTTCGGGTGTATCGGAGATCGACGGTTATTGGGTTTTGAATCTGGTTTTTTTCTTCTTCTTGTTGTCAGCGTACAAAGGAAGAAGAAAGGGTTTTGTCATAAAAAATAAAGTCAACAGGACAGGAGATTGTTTTTATTGGTGGAATCCAATACCAGTATTTTAAAACATCAGTTTGTTTTTTTTTTGTTTTTGTTTTTTTTGTTTTTGTTTTTTTTGTTTTGTTTTTATTATTTATAAAACAAAAGGTTACATTAATTAAGAGGGTATTGCACAAGGGACTTTGTTGGTTTGTGATTGTGAGATTTTTCACAAGGTTTAGCAAATTAATAAAGGGATTAAAGAATGACGGGAGCCAAGTTTGACATCGAAAAATTCGATGGAAATGGTGATTTCGGGTTATAAAGGATCAAGATGCGTGCTTTATTAATCCAACATGGATGTGAAGCAGCTCTGGAGGTTTTACCCGCGGATATGGATGCTATAGCGAAAGCTGAGCTAAACAAGAAAGCTCAGAGTGCCATAATTTTGTGTTTAGGTAACAAGGTTCTGAGAGAGGTTACCGGGGAGACGACTGCAGCGGGGGTTTGGACCAAGCTTGAGACTTTGTACATGACAAAGTCCTTGGCCAATAAGTTGTACCTGAACAAGAAGTTGTATACATTCTACATGCCGGCTGGATGTACAATTTCCGAGCATATAGATGAGTTCAACAAAATCGTTCTTGATTTAGCAAATATTGAGGTCAAATTCGAGGATGAAGATGTTGCTTTATTATTACTCACTTCTTTACTAGCATCATACGAACACTTTGTGGATACCTTGCTTTATGGACGGGAATCTTTGACTTTGGAGGATGTGATGGCCACACTGAATTCAAAGGAAATCAAAGAAAGATCTAAGGCGAAGGGGGATGATGGTGAAGGGTTATACATGAGGGGAAGAACTGATCGCAGGAATTCACATCAATCTAGGGGAAAGTCAAGATCGAAGTTTCGAGGTGGAAGACTCAAGTGCTTTATTTGCCAATCTGAGGAGCACTTGAAGAGAAACTGTCCGAAGAATAATTGCAAGAAGTCAAATGGTTTCGTCAAGAAAGAAGATCAGCCAAGCTCCAGTGGTTCGATTTATGACGGTTCTGAGGTGATGATGGTTATGAGTGTAGAGGCTCTGCTAGATTGGATCATGGATTCAAGAGGTTCATACCACATGACACTGAGGTTAGATATATTTTTTGATTTTCTGGAATGCGATGGGGGCAGGGTACTGTTGGGTGACAACAGGGAGTGCAAGATCAGAGGTATTGGCAAGGTAAGGGTACAACTGAAAGATGGGTCAAGTTTTTTATTACAGAATGTCAGGTATATTCCTGAATTGAAAAGAAACTTGATATAGCTGGAAACTCTTAAAAAAGAGAGATATACTGTAAAAATGTAGTCGGGTAAAATCAAGGTGATTAATGGTTCTACGGTTATTTTATCTGGAACTCGAAGGGATAATTGCATATACTCTTTGGATGGCCATGCAGTGGCGGGTGAGCTTACACTGGTACAAAAAGTTGTATTGGTTACGCCAAAAATGTGTGACGATATGCATATAGTCACACACATTTTTTTCGTTGCGTGTCACCATAGGTCCCGCCATCGTAGGTGGCATATGGTCACATTGTTGAGTTCGTGGCCTTTTCCATCGAAAAAGAGTGACCAAAACCCCGAATATGTGTGACAAATTAGACACAAGTTTTGTTGGATTAGTCATTATCAGTGACCGTAAACACTTTATAGTCACGCGAATGTTTTTTGAGAGTAACTATTTTTCAGCCTTTAGCCACATAAATATATAATATATGTGACATTTGAGATGATATATTCAAGTAAATGTATATTTTGTGTGACTATTTCCCGTCCTGTGGCTACATGAATATACAATAAATGTGACGTTTGTGATGATTTAGTCACACAATGGGTGTTGTTTTTTTGGAGTTAGTTACATACAATTTAACACAAAGCGGCCAAAAGTGTTAATAAGTGTGACCATATGCTGTTTAAAGTGAAGAAATGTGTATTTTGTGTGACTATAGATCATCCAATGGCCACATAAATTTTATGTTTGTGTGGCCTTCTGTAATATTTAGTCACACAAAGCATGGTTGTTTTGGGTATTTAGTCACATACCATTAAGCAAACAGTGGCCAAAAGTGTTAATAAGTGTGACCATATGCTATTTAAAGTGAAGAAATATGTATTTTGTGTGACTATTGATCATCCAATGGCCACATGAATTTTATGTTTGTGTGGCCTTTTGTAATATTTAGTCACACAAAGCATGTTTGTTTGGGTATTTAGTCACATACCATTAAGCAAACAGTGGCCAAAAGTGTTGATAAGTGTGACCATATGTTGTTTAAAGTGAAGAAATGTGTATTTTGTGTGACTATTGATCATCCAATGGCCATGTGAATTTTATGTTTGTGTGGCCTTTTGTAATATTTAGTCACAAAAAGCATGTTTGTTTTGGGTATATAGTTACATACAATTTAGGAAACAGTGGCCAAAAGTGTTAATAGGTGTGGCCGTATGCTGTTTAAAGTGAAGAAATGTGTATTTTGTGTGACTATAGATCATCCAATGGCCACGTGAATTTTATGTTTGTGTGGCCTTCTGTAACATTTAGTCACACAACGAATAAAGCAAATAGTGACCAAAACTGATAATAAGTGTGACTATATACATCTTTTAGTCACATTTAAGAAATCAATATATATCAAAACAAATTCAAATATATTTCAAGACAAATTCAAATACAATAAAATTGTAAATATAAAATTCGTATATAACTCTATACCCTAAGACCTCCTTTTATACACCAAGGAGTCCTAGTCGGCTTACAATACTTTCCTAAGTATCTATAATATTTTTCATAAACAACTAATACATATCATACTATACAAGCAATACTAACTATATGAAACAACACTACTAACTTATAACTAGTAGTTGTAACTAATACATTAATAGTATTAATCTCGAGCAGTCTTAATCTCTGAGCAGTCCACACTTTATACTAGCAGTACTAACTTTCACTAGCAGCACTAACTTTTGTACTAATCTCATCATCTGGATATTCTCCGTCTCTTTTAAGTAGAAAAGACAAAAGTTAGAAGCACATACTGTAACACCCCCAATTCATGGATGCAGCGGAATTCAAACTGGGTGTTACTTGACGGCACAATAGTCACAATAATAGAAAACGAACTCCAATTGAGTCGTTTTAAAAGGTTTATCATTCAAATTGTATAAATATCAGAGATTACAAAATGAGGTCCCAATTGGTTCCATGTTTACAAATCACATTAAGTGAGTTTTTGAATGATAATAAAATTTATAGCCCTCTTGAGTATCCGTGCCCTTCCGTGCCATCCTTGATCGTCATGAACCTGAAATACATGCTTGAGAGGTCAACACAAAGGTTGAGTGATATTCATAGAGTTTGTTTAATGTTTGAACACAATGTGTTGGTAGTAAATCGTTGAACACAATAATCGTAGTGTTTGTAGTTAAATCCTTTGAACACAATAATTGTAGTGTTTGTAGTTAAATCGTTTGAACACAATATGTTGGTAGTGTGAGCTATAGATTCACACCAATGTTTGGAAAACAAAACAGGCAGGCTACGTTATTATACGCCCGGAACAGTTATTATCAAATACTAAGCTTATGACACCAAAACGTTAACGTGTACCAATATCGATCGGCGGAGTTATCCCGGTAGGTACTTTGCCGTCATACCTAATGTCTCAAATATTAATGCATTTGTTTGAACTTAGTCAAAACAAATGGGATTCGTCAATCCCAATAGGCCTATTCACAATATTCGCGCTCACTTGCAAGTAACCCTCGCAAGTGATTAAATGGTTCATAATAAGGGATCTTGGTTTGGCAAGGATGTTACTTAGTGATAATAAAACATAGTCGAATAGCATACAGTAGAAAGCATTGTGTTCGAGTAGAAAAATAATAGCATGTATTCCCCCCAAGGGTTTGTAAAACATTGAAGTAATGTAAAGTGGGGCTATGAACTCACCTTGAGTTGGATGATGTATAATGAGAATGATGGATATGCCGTAAGAACTCCTACGAGTAACCTAGAATAATCGTTGCAACTTAGGTTTGGAATAATGTTTAAGGAAACATAAACATGCCAATATATATATCTTGCATCTAGTCCATGATGTGGTATGATGTATAATGTAAGTCTTTGAAAGAAAAGATTCATGAACATGTATGTTTTGTATATCGTTTACTACCGTTCGGGCCGACATAATTCAGAAGTCATGTTAGTAAGCGTTCGAGGAGCCAGGACACTTTAATTCGTAAATCCACAACTCATCTCGACGGCTTACATAATGAACTCCTCACATGAGGCTCCCTACTATTGTAGTAGTTGATAACATATATAGATATAAGTTTTGATCCGAAAAGTTACATGTCCGATATTTGAATAAACTTAGGAAAGCTTATTAGTACATGAAGATTGTTATTAGGGTATGTTTCATAAGTCTTGAATGACCATTTTCTCTTGGTAAAATCTCATGGTTCCTTTTTAAGTGAAGTAGATCCAAATTGCTTGTTCAATATATCGCCAATTCCTTGTTTCATGTTTACGCCTATGTAAGTTTACTTGGTTATTTCGTCATGGCCTAGCCATGACCTTTGGTCCTTGTTCCAAGGTCATGAGACACAACCTTGGCTCTAGCCATGGTTGTGGTCTTGATTATAGGTCATAAGACCTCTTGTTCCTTTTAAAGTATAACCATAATATAGTGACTTATATATATGTAAATAGCTGTTAAGAAACTGAGAAATATCTCACTCAGAAAGCGTTTTCAAGGCTCGAGCTTCTTTATCCCTAAACGAAAATGTGATTCCGGACAACTTTCGTGTTTTAACTTTTTCATGAATCGGACCAGAAATGCCTCTTTTTGCGTGTTTAATGTTTCTGTAACAGAAGGTATTTGGCAGCTTTGCCGCAAAGTTTTGGTAACATCAAATCGTCATAACTTTTGACTCGTATACTCGTTTTAGGTGGTTCAAATTGCTATGTTTTCCTTGTTAGGTCCTCTACTACAATATGTAATGATTCAATATCATATTTTTACCATTTTGATCATGTCTTACCAAGAAAGTCACTAGTTTACTTGTTTTAGTAACTTATCTTAACAATCAATTATAACAACATGTTTTACTCATTTTTATACATCATGGACATGCATACAAGACATAATATAGCAAGAATAGTATGTAAATAACATGAACATGATTATTTAACAAGAAGCAAGTTAGGGTTTGCTTACAACTTGTGAAGAAACTAACTAGAACCAAGATCAAGACCAAGAACCACTACTTAATCTTCCAAAACCTTTCCAACCATAGCCATGCTTTCATATCAAAAACTCTATCTTATAATCCCTTGATAAACACTAATCTATCACAAAAACAAGCCTTAGTAAAAATCTTCACTAAGAACACTTGGAAATTTGATGAGTTTTTGTGGTGTTTTATGGTGATTTTATAGAGTTTTATGGTTGAAAGGTGTTAAGGATCAACTAGGAACTATGACTTGAACTTGTGATGGATTGAATGAGCAAGATCAATGATCAAAATGGTGTATTTTTATGATTTTGGGTCGTTGGTATTGCAAGAGAAAGGAAGAGAATGAGCTCTCTTTTATACCAAAAATGAGGAGGTTACAATGTTGACTTGCCAACACTTGGAGACCAAGTTGTAATTAAGTGATGATCTATGGGTAAATTCATGAGATGAAGCCACATGGGTGGTGAATCCCCCCTCCTAGGGCAGTTCACAAAGCTTGGGGAGGAAGGGTTAGCCTTTTGTTGATATTATCCAAGATACTTGGTTAGTTTTGACTCCGGGAAATGCCAATCGTAAATGATTAAGCCTCAAAACGTAAAACCGGGTATCGTAAAAATACGAAACTTGGAAGAATGGTTAAACTTGTCAAAATACTCCATAATAAAATATAAAATGAGTGGTAGGTTCCATTGGGGTGGTAAAACCCTGCTAAAACTGGAAACACGGGTCTAAAACGCGTAATACGTAAAACGTACGAATATTGCATAAAATTGAGAAAAGTAAAATGTTACTTTTCTAATATGATATAATTGATTTAAAAAGACTTATAATGTCTAGACTGGGCTCAGTCCAGTGTTGGTTGGTATTAAATGTCTTTTAGACATCAAACCGTAAGCCTAAAAATCAAGGAATGACTTATAAAATCAAGGGATGATTTTTGGTCAATGGAGGAGGGAAAAATATGTTGACTTTTTCTAAAAAGTTGAAAACTTAAATCGTCTTAGAAATGCGGTGCAGGTATAGGCTAAGGTTACGGCTGAGTAAAAACGCTTAAAAACTGAAAATTCCAGTTTTTCACGGCCGAGGCTTATTTGGGTCATGTTTTTCTCAGTCATGATTTATTCTCAAATAAATCATGAGTGTGTCAAATATTTTTCTGATACGGGGAAAATTAACGCGACCGAGTTTCGTTGTGCATAGAATTTCTGAATGACGTTTTACCCTAAAACGTGTAATTCCGTGTAATTCCTTAATAACTTTCACGAAAATGAGCTTATGAATGTCAAACTTTTAATTTGCCATGGAAATGATTTATCACTTGAGCCCAAGAAATAAAAATCAAATTTCGGGAAAATTTTCGGGAAAAATGAATAGTAAAAGTGAATAGTGAAATTTTCCGGGAAAAGTAATTAACCTGAAATTGCGAATTGTTACACATACAATATCCTTTCTTGCCATCGATGACTGTGTTTGATTTGTATGTGTATGTGCATGCGCTTGCATTTAAGAGATAAGAATAAATTTACCAAGAGCTGACGGAAAAGCGGTCTGATGTGTCATCTGCTTTCAAATACCAATTTTGCTGCAGTTGTAGAACAAAACGAGCAGACAGTTTAGTGTTATTAATCTGTATGAATTTAACGGGTATCGCAAACAGAATTAGATAAGCCCTCTAATTAAAAAATACCTTCATGCAGTTCAAGCTGGTCAAATGGAGAACAAAGTGTCTTTGCAGCTCCGACCTCCCCTTTTGTCTTAGCTTTCACATCCTTCTCGACTTCCTGAAGCATGGATTACATTTATAGGTCAATCTATAATACATTTATAGGTAAATCTATAATACATTTATAGGTCAATCTATAATACATACAGATACCTCCACACTAGTAGTATAAAGCCCACCAGCAAACTTCTCCAGCTCACTATTTTTCCTTTTCACAACAGGGACGGCCAAGTACTCGAACATCATCTCCCCACTGCCAGATAAAGTAGTCCATATGTGGGCTGTTGAAGACGTGAAGATAGCCTGACTATAAGCTCGATTGCATGACCTCAATATGGACTCAATTGCAGCTTTTGCTTTTGGAACATAATGGCCAATGTCATGAGCTGCCAATGAAGCACAATGATAGAAAAAGGTCAAAACAAGGTTGAAAATAGTGGTGTTCAAATGTATCTCTATACAACGAGTTAAACTAATTAATGTTACCCGAAGATGCTTGTCATTTACTTACAGCTATATGTTTGCTATATTTATCTGTCCAATGCATGAGTTGCACTTTTATGCGTGCAACTGCTTCATACCATAAGTTAAGTGCGGGGTGTACACCAGGTGGAGGCCAGTTACCCTTTCCACCATCTTCAAGTGGTGCTAAAATGTTTGACAACATATTGCAAAGTGCATGGTGAAGTTCACTCTTTCATTTATGGGGAGCACGATTTAGAGGATTGGCTTTTGCCACAAAGGAAGCCGAATTGAAGCATTTTGACCGCCATCTGTCTTGACCTACCCAAAGGTATTCACAGTATTACTATATACTTTTCTTTAACAAATAAAACAACTAACCAAAAATTAATATGTTGTATCTTTAGGTAGCGCATTCCATTAATGATAATGATTGTTTCACTTCAAGCACCACTGGTATCAATCCGCCGAGTTAGCATATACCCCGAGCTTCAGGTAGCGCATTCCATTAATGATTCTTTCTTAAAGGATGAAACGAATTGAATCCTAATTTCATGAAAACATAACAGTTAATTAAAACCCCCAAAATCAACGAGATTAAAAACCCCAAAAAAGGAACAAAATCAAAAAATAAATCTTACCAATAAAATTCAAACCTTGGTGGCGTGTGTTTGGTTTCTCCCAGATCCGGTATTTTTGTGAGGTGTATTTAATCATCTTTATGTATGATCTTTGATGATAAAAAAAATAATAATTAGATTCAAGACTAGTGTCTTTTTCCTGGTATTGTAGGTTTGTAAACCGGCAATATGTGGAATAATTGATTAAAGGTGTGTGGTTTTTTGTGGATTAACTGATTTTGGGGATAATTGGTTTTGTTGTTTGGGGGGGGGGGGGGGAATTGATTTGGGGATTATGATTGTGGTTTATTTTGTTCGGTTTTCAAATTGATGTATGGAGGGATAATTTGATTTTTGGAGAAAACTTAGAGCGGGACAACTGAAAATGTGAGAGGGAAATCTAATGGGGAATTGATTTGGGGATTATGATGGTGGTTTATTTTGTTTGGTTTTCAAATTGTTGGATGGAGGGGATAATTTTGATTTTTGGAGAAAACTTAGAGCGGGACAACTGAAAATGTGAGAGGGAAATCTAATTTAATTTATACTAGACGAGTACCCGTGCATAGCAACGAGATTTTTTATAGCGGTAGATAGTTTATTGATAAAAAAAATTATAGGTTATAAACGAAAAATAATAAAAGTTTGAAGATTTGGGAATTAAACATAATGTTTTGAAACCCGGTTCGACTCGGGTGGTTCAACCGGTTGAACCGTTCCGGGTGAAAAATGAGTCGATTTAAACCTGGTCAACTTGCTAGGTTGGGTCGAAAACGGCTCAAATTAAACTAACCAAAAATTAATATGTTGTATCTTTAGGTAGCGCATTCCATTAATGATAATGATTGTTTCACTTCGAGCACCACTGGTATCAATCCGCCGAGTTAGCATATGCCCCGCGCTTCAGGTAGCGCATTCCATTAATGATTCTTTCTTAAAGGATGAAACGAATTGAACCCTAATTTCAAGAAAACATAACAGTTAATTAAAACCCCCAAAATCAACGAGATTAAAAACCCCAAAAAAGGAACAAAATCAAAAGATAAATCTTACCAATAAAACTCAAACCTTGGTGGCGTGTGTTTGGTTTCTCCTAGATCCGGTATTTTTGTGAGGTGTATTTAATCATCTTTATGTATGATCTTTGATGATAAAAAAATAATAATAATTAGATTCAAGACTAGTGTTTTTTTCCTGGTGTTGTAGGTTTGTAAACCGGCAATATGTAGAATAATTGATTAAAGGTGTGTGGTTTTTTATGGATTAACTGATTTGGGGGATAATTGGTTTTGCTGGGGGGGGGGGAATTGATTTGGGGATTATGATTGTGGTTTATTTTGTTCGGTTTTCAAATTGATGTATGGAGGGATAATTTGATTTTTGGAGAAAACTTAGTGCGGGACAACTGAAAATGTGAGAGGGAAATCTAATGGGGATTATGATGGTGGTTTATTGATGAGGCGAAAAATGATCCGTTTTTAGGGGGTCATTTAAGCCCGAATCCGAATTTATTTGATCAAATATTGCCCTAAATCGTTCCTTTTGTGATTTTAGGTACTTTGGGAGTGAAATCTGGAAAAGGAAGCAATTCGGACGTTTTTAGAGCATAAAAGTGAAGAAAACGCCAAAGTCTTAATTTTCCATGCTGGGAACAGTGCATGACGGCGTCAAGAGGAGTTCCCTGACGGCGTCAAGAGTAAAATTCCATGACGACCCAGAAGAGTTTTGACGGCGTCATGAAGGTAGGGCGTCAAGAGTAAAAGTCATGACGGCCTGGAAATGTTTTGTTCTTGACGGCGTCAAATGTAGATCTAGGCAGTACGAGGATTGTTTTGGCGGCGAGGTGACGGCGTCACCTATTTGGTCTTGACGCCATCAGACCCCTTTTTCTATATATAGTTTTCTAGTTTTTCACATTAAAAGAGAGAAGTTTTGGGAGAAACCCTAAGTACGATTTTGGTGTAACTTTACAGGTTTTTCAAGGGTTCCAACCCCTTGATACCTTGCATGATTAATCAAGATAAGTGTTCTTCTAATTCAATCAATATGTCTATGTGTTGGTTGTCTATATCATGTTCTTGTCTTAATTCTATCATGCTAGGCTAGATCTATCTTGTGTTTGCTTAGATCTAATGAAACCTAGATATTGATTATGTGTTGATTACTTGTTTATTCTTGTCTTGGATGAATGATTTATATGTTAGGCTTAAGAAAACTGGCAGATCTCCAATTGGTAACATGCTTGAACGTCTTAAGAAACATGAACCAACGCGCACTAGGTCTTTATTGGTTGTATTTAATGCATGAGCCACTGTTTACAATCCCTATAGTTGTGCTGGGCATGGTGTAGGAGGAGATAATAGCTCATAGAATTGGGGAGTTATGTGTGCCACCCCATGAATGGTATTAAGGAATACGATCCGTCATCCATGCAATTATAACAAGTAATTAACGTGTAAAAGATATCTAGGGAGTAGTGAAATCTAAGTAAACACATTTTCTCCAATTACTGCTCACAACCTTAGTATAAATTAGTTTATTTTCATTTCTAGTATTTTATTTTGATTGCATCTTAGTATTGGGTTAGTTGAATAGCAACTAATTCCGCCCAAATCCTTCAAACCCGAGATTTTAATTTGCTTTCTATAAAATATAAAAACACAAAAATAATCACCCTCACCTTTAGAACTAGTATTTAGGCTTTCTAATCCTAGCGACACTATTCCTAAGCTGAACGATCAATCCCCCGGTACTTGTCACTATACTATACTACAACGATCAGGTACACTGCCTGGTGGGGGTTGTAAGCTTCTCGAGATCCCTCGAGAGGTAAAGCCTGTTGCGATTCCCACGCATCAAGTTTTTGGCGCCGCAGCCCGGGGAATAGTTATTGTCTAGGTTAGAATTTCTTTTTATTAGGTCTACTTGCTAGATTCCTTTCTAGTAAGATTTTATTTTTATTTTTTTAGGTTTTCTTTAGTCTATCTCATTTCTTTGTGCTTTTGTTCGTAACTCTTTACCATCCGACATCATGGAAGGTGGTAACATCTTTGAACCCGTCATCCCACCACAACAAAACCCACCATTAGAACCCCTTAGGCCCCGAACCTTAGGAGAGTATTTCCAACCTAGCCACCAAGGCTACCGAAACACCATTGAGCTCACCGGAGCCAATGTGACCCCCTTGCGATCCGACACCATCGGGTTGGTGCAAAGCGGATGTGCATTCCATGAACTTCGTTCCGAAGATCCAAACCAACATCTTAAGGACTTTCTCAAAATCGTAGATTCCATAGACCTAGGTGTTGAAACTAGAGAGACCACCTGTTTACGCCTATTCCAATTCTCTCTACGGGATCAAGCTAGTCAATGGCTTGAGCGTTTACCCGCGGGATCCATCACCACATGGGATGATCTCACCACTCGTTTCCTTGCTCAATTTTTCCCACCGGGGAGAACTACTAAGCTTAGAAATGACATCTTGATGTTCCAACAATGTCAAAATGAATCTATTTATGAAGCATGGACTCGTTTCAAGGACTTACTCCAAAAAGTCCCTCATCATGGCATAGATCTTTGGCTCCAAGTCCAAATTTTTTATGACCATATCGACATATCCACGAGGCGAGCCATTGACCAATCGGCCGGTGGTAAGCTATGTGATCTTAGTGCAGAACAATCATGGGAACTCATAGAAGATCTTGCTCTCTATGACAACGAAAGTTGGAATGATCCCCATGATTTGAACAAAATGGTCAAGGCAATATCTTTGCCTTCGAACAATTCTAGCACTCCCGACCGTAGGATCATGGAACTTGAGGACCAAGTCAAGTTTCTCATGAAATCTTACGAAGCTCCGAAGCCTTCAAGCCAAGTGAACAAAATCACTTCTTCATGCGAATTATGTAGTGGTCCCCATGACACTCGTGATTGTGTGGAACTCCCCGGAACAGCTTTTGCGGACTACGCATCCACGCGTACCGACGAAGCAGGAGATAAGTGGTACACTTTCAAGCCCGAGCCAAACACTTACGGTGATTCATACAACCCCTCATGGAAAAATCACCCAAACCTTAGGTGGAAACAAAATCAACCCAATTCCTTCAATCCGCCTAATCGTTACCAACCAAACGGTCCACCATCCAACCGTACTTTCAACAATAATCCTTCTAACAACTATGGTAGTACCAACAATCTTGAAGGATTGATGTCAAAGTTCATGGCATCTCAAGAAGCTCGCATAGCTAGGTTTGAAACCGAATTCAACCAACAACAAACGGAGATGACCAACAAGATTGACAACTTGTTGAAAGCCCTCAACAACCAAGCGTTAATCACACCTAGGAAGGACACTAGGGACACCAATAGTGGAACCCAAATTAAGGACCCCTCATCATCCAAACATGTCCACTTTGTCAATGTTGTCACCATTAAGCCGATAGATAAGGAGATAGAGAGGAGTGACAAGGATGAAGTTAGAGTAGAAGCCAAGATTAAGGATGAGAGTAGGGAAGTTGAGAATAACAAGGAAGAGGAATTAGAGGAGTACTTTGATAAGTTGCCCACCGAGGAAGAACGGGAGTACCATAAGGATTTATTCGATAGTCCCGAGAGACCATATATCTTCGGCACACCCCTTATCAAAATGGGAGACCCCTCTAACATTAACATCCCATGCAATATCGGACACATGCATATATGGAAAGCTTACATCGACCCTAGATCCCTCGTTAACATCATGACTAGGACTTATTACAATTGGGTAATGAAGAAGCAACTTAACTTTAGGATGATGCCCAACAAGAATCTGATAAGTAATTTTGCGGGAAGGGTGAAGGGATTGCATGTAATTATTGGGAATCTCACCTATGAGATCGATTTTATGATAGTGGAAGACATTCGTCCGGTGATAGATGCTTGCCTAAGCCAAGTAATATTCGAAAAACCATTTGTTGAGGCCACTAGGATGAGTTATGATCCGACTTTAGGGATAGTTAGATTTAAGGAAGAGAATGATGAGGTTGCCTATCAAATGCCCTACAAGATTTAGCAATACCACCTTCTCTCTAATTTCGAAAAAGAACACAAGCAAGCAGCTTATTATATGAATGAGGAGGATAGACGTAGAGGAGTAGAATATGTAAAGAATAGGATGCTTGGCTTCTATAAAGAATGCTTGCAACTAGGTCCGGAATACAAAACTGGTTTAGAAGACGACCTAGAGAATGAAACCAATGATGAAGTCACGTAGTAACCCATGACTTTGAGTCTAGCTACAAGACTCATAAATAAAGAAAAGCGCTTCTTAGGAGGCAACCCATGTTTTGTTTGATTGTTTAATTGTTTGTTTGTTATTTGCTTCCGTATGCATACTTAATTTTTATTGTTGGTAGATCATGTTTCTAAACTACATAGTGGAAATACTTTACTTTGTTGTTTTGGCCTAGTCTTAACTCCACCTAAAGGTATTTTTGCAAAAGATAAGTGTAAGGGGAATCCCCAAATATGTTTTTAAGAAACAAACCGATCATGATTCTCCACAATATTAAATGAACATGTATATTCGTATTTGTTAGAGTCAAATGCTTGTATTGAGTCATAATGAAGTTTTGCAGGATTTTCCAGGAAGTAGGACCAAGTTTTTCCAGAAATTTTCCGGAAACTTAACATAAGAATTTCTGTAGGTCAATTCTGACGGCGTCAGGGGTTTACTCTTGACGGCGTCAGGAGTTAAAATCTGGAAATTTTACCGGTTTTGTTTTTCTAACGGAGTCTTATGGTTTTTGTGAATTATTAAGTTTTATAATCTCCAGGAGATCTGCAAACTTCATTCCACAAGCATTATATCTTATCTTGTTTTCTAGGGTTTAGTAACTTATATAGGATGCCGCCGATTTTACGCGAGGTTGTCTTGTCTATGTTGTTAGGTTTTACAGGTTATGTGTGACAAGAAGATGATTTATATTCTGGAAGGGAAGCTTTGATTGTTCATTTTCTTGGAGGAAGATTTAACCTGGCCATCCTATTATCAATACCGAGCGAATCAGGGGAGTATTTGATTTCATTCTCTTTACTTTTTCACTTTTACATTCTTTACTTGAACATTGGGGACAATGTTCATCTTAAGTGTAAGGGGAGGGTAAAAAGATGATACCTTACATATGCACTTTCGCTTGAGTTTCTTTGTTTAATGGTAGATGTGTAATAAAACTATGAGAAATACTTGTTAGTGCAATTTTAGCGCCAAATTTAAAATTTTTTACAACATTTAGGAGTGAAACTTTAGCCATAGCAAGTGTCTCATGGATAGGAGATTGTATGACTAGCACATAACCGTATATTCAGAAAAATTTTCCACCCAAATATGTGAGGTTCGCCTTTAGATTTGATAGGAAAAGCATTTATTATTAGTGCTTATGAGTGTACCGGTAGCATTTAGATTCTAGAACTTGCGTTAGTGATGCATCCCGAGACCGCTAGTGAGACTACATTCGTGTGGTAGGATTTACTACATGATAAGAGGCATTAGGATCACCCTTGTGTTAAACCCGTATCATAATTACTTGACCATTTAAGTCATATTACTTGGCTAGTTAAGTCAACTAATTTTTCCCACACCCTTAGCGTTGTACTCATTTTTAGTACACGATACCCCTAGTACACCCCTCCGAGCCTATCTTTTCGTTTCTAACTTTAAGCATTTTACTTAAAGGAAGAATTTGTTACACCCCACTTAAATGTACAACCAAATCGCCTTAGCCTTCCGTGTATGCGCTCATTTTTAGTGCATTATTGTTATTTGTTAAACCATAAGTTAACTTTCTAATTGATTACATGGTTGCTAAGTCGAGTCATATCCTTGTACATATTGTTTTGGGACGATTGGGACTCATGGGTAAGTACTTATTTTATGGAGTAATGGGGAAGAACATCACTTATTACCCCCATATGTACGTTAATCTTAAAAGTGCTCCAAGTGTTTTGATTTTCTTAATTCGAGTCATTAGATTAGTTTAATGTAAAGTATGTAAAAATTCAAGTGTAAGGGGAATGTTCAATCCCCTATGATGTATTATTTTGGATGGTAGGGTAAGAGTGTAATTCAAAAAAAAAAAAAAAAAAAAAAATCGAAAAAAAAATAAAAAGATAAAGAAAAAGAAATATAAAAAACATACGGACTACCATCCCATTTTATTCTATGTTCATTTTATGTTTTTGTTATTTTTCATTTATTAGCTTAAGTCGAGTCTAGTCTTGGCTTAGCAACGCCACATTGTACATGTAATTAACCAAGATTGTTAACTCGCCATCAGTAAAACTTCCTTTATCCAACAAAACCGTGTATTTCATATCCCTACACCTAACGTTACAACCCTTTAAAAGACCTCTTTGATAGTTTATCCTAGGTGCTTATGCCATGTGGTGGAGGTTTGATCCTTTCCCAAGCCTATGGTAATCTATTTTGCTATGACAGGTAGTGAGAGATATCTTCCGTTTCCATATTGTAATTTACACTTTATTACACCCGAGAGATGTGAGTATCTAAACACTATTTGTGAGGTGCTTGTGTATGACCTCCGTGCTTGTTTATTGGTCTTTAGTGGAACGATTATTTGTTGTAATTACTTTTATATTAGTGTTAAATGACCCCTAACTTATATTTTGAGTAGAATAAAAGCGCATTTGCTTGAGGACAAGCAAATCTCAAGTGTAAGGGTATATGATGAGGCAAAAAATGATCCGTTTTTAGGGGGTCATTTAAGCCCGAATCCGAATTTATTTGATCAAATATTGCCCTAAATCGTTCCTTTTGTGATTTTAGGTACTTTGGGAGTGAAATCTGGAAAAGGAAGCAATTCGGACGTTTTTGGAGCATAAAAGTGAAGAAAACGCCAAAGTCTTAATTTTCCATGCTGGGAACAGTGCATGACGGCGTCAAGAGGAGTTCCCTGACGGCGTCAAGAGTAAAATTTCATGACGACCTAAAAGAGTTTTAACGGCGTCATGAAGGTAGGGCGTCAAGAGTAAAAGTCATGACGGTCTGGAAATGTTTTGTTCTTGACGGCGTCAAATGTAGATCTAGGCAGTCCGAGGATTGTTTTGGCGGCGAGGTGACGGCGTCACCTATTTGGTCTTGACGCCGTCAGACCCCTTTTTCTATATATAGTTTTCTAGTTTTTCACATTAAAAGAGAGAAGTTTTGGGAGAAACCCTAAGTACGATTTTGGTGTAACTTTACAGGTTTTTCAAGGGTTCCAACCCCTTGATACCTTGCATGATTAATCAAGATAAGTGTTCTTCTAATTCAAACAATATGTCTATGTGTTGGTTGTCTATATCATGTTCTTGTCTTAATTCTATCATGCTAGGCTAGATCTATCTTGTGTTTGCTTAGATCTAATGAAGCCTAGATATTAATTATGTGTTGATTACTTGTTTATTCTTGTCTTGGATGAATGATTTATATGTTAGGCTTAAGAAAACTGGCAGATCTCCAATTGGTAACATGCTTGAACGTCTTAAGAAACATGAACCAACGCGCACTAGGTCTTTATTGGTTGTATTTAATGCATGAGCCACTGTTTACAATCCCTATAGTTGTGCTGGGCATGGTGTAGGAGGAGATAAGAGCTCATAGAATTGGGGAGTTATGTGTGCCACCCCATGAATGGTATTAAGGAATACGATCCGTCATCCATGCAATTATAACAAGTAATTAACGTGTAAAAGATATCTAGGGAGTAGTGAAATCTAAGTAAACACATTTTCTCCAATTACTGCTCACAACCTTAGTATAAATTAGTTTATTTTCATTTCTAGTATTTTATTTTGATTGCATCTTAGTATTGGGTTAGTTGAATAGCAACTAATTCCGCCAAAATCCTTCAAACCCGAGATTTTAATTTGCTTTCTATAAAATATAAAAACACAAAAATAATCATCCCTCACCTTTAGAACTAGTATTTAGGCTTTCTAATCCTAGCGACACTATTCCTAAGCTGAACGATCAATCCCCCGGTACTTGTCACTATACTATACTACAACGATCAGGTACACTGCCTGGTGGGGGTTGTAAGCTTCTCGAGATCCCTCGAGAGGTAAAGCCTGTTGCGATTCCCACGCATCATTTATTTTGTTTGGTTTTCAAATTGTTGGATGGAGGGGAGAATTTTGATTTTTGGAGAAAACTTAGAGCGGGACAACTGAAAATGTGAGAGGGTGATGCGTAGGGATTGCACCAGGCTTTACCTCTCAAGGGATCTTGAGAAGCTTACAACACCCACCAGGCAATGTACCTGATCGATGTAGTATAGTATAATGACAAGTACCGGGGGATTTATCGTTCAGCTAGGAATAGTGTCGCTAGGATTAGAAAACCTAAAGATTAAGTCTAGAGATGAGGGATGATTCTTTTTGTATTTTTTATATTTTTTAGAAAACAAATTAAAATCTCGGGTTTGAAGGATTTGGGCGGAATTAGTTGCTAGTCAACTAACCCAATACTAAGATGCAATCAAAATAAAATACTAAAATGAAAATAAAACTATATTAAACTAAAGTTGTGAGCAATAAGTGGGAGAAATGTGTTTACTTAGATTTCACTACTCCCTAGATATCTTTTACACGTTAATTACTTGTTATAGTTGCGTGGATGACAGATTGTATTCCTTAATACCATTCATGGGGTGGCGTACTTACTTCCCCAATCCTATGAGTGCCTACTTCACTCTTATGTCGAGCCTGCTAGAAGCTCCCAACATGGGATCATTAGAATTTACTCATGCATTAAATACAACCAATAAAACCTAGTACACATCGGTTCATGTTTCCTAAGATGTTCAAGCATGTTACACAATGGAGATCTGCCAGTTTTCTTAAGCCTAACATTGAAATCATTCATCCAATACAACCATAAACAAGTAATCAACACATAATTAACATCTAGGTTTCATTAGATCTAAGCAAACACAAGATAGATCTAGCCTAGCATGTTGAAATCAAGACAAGCACAAGATATAGACAACCAACACATAGACATATTGATTGAATTAAGAGAAGACTTATCTCAATACCACATGAAAGGATTCAAGGGTTGAAAACCCTTGAAAAGCTGTAAAATTCGTATAAGGTTCGGCCCTAGGGTTTCTCCACACTAGTTCCTCTTTTTGAATGAAAATTAGAAAACTATATATAGATTTTGGAAGGTGACGGCGTCAAGAACAAATGTCTGACGCCGTCATATCGCCGCCAAATAATTCCTCGGACTGCCTAGATCTAGATCTGACGCCGTCATGTAGTCCCCTTTTGCAGGCCGTCACACAATTAACTTTTGACGCCCTTCTTGTGACGCCTTCAGGTTTGTACTGGGTCGTCATGGTTTTTACTCTTGACGCCGTCAGGAATTCCTTCTTGACGCCGTCATACACTGTTCTCAGCTTGGAAAATAAAGTCTTTGGCGTTTTCTTCACTTTTATGCTCCAAAAACGTCCGAATTGCTTCCTTTTCCAGATTTCTCTCCCAAAGTACCTAAAATCACAAAAGGAACGATTTAGGGTAATATTTGATCAAATAAATTCAATTCCGGGCTTAAATGACCCCCTAAAAGTGGTTCATTTTTCGCCTCATCATATACCCTTACACTTGAGATTTGTTTGTCCTCAAGCAAATGCGCTTTTATTCTAGTCAAAATACAAGTTAGGGGTCATTTAACACTAATATAAAAGTAATTACAACAAATAATCGTTCCACTAAAGACCAAAGACAAGCACGGAGGTCATATGCTAGCACCTCACAAATAGTGTTTAGATACTCACATCTCTTGGGTATAATAAAGTATAAATTACAATATGGAAACAAAAGATATCTCTCACTACCTGTCATAGCAAAATAGATTACCATAGGCTTGGGAAAGGATCAAACCTCCACCACATGGCGTAAGCACATAGGATAAACTATCAAAGAGGTCTGTTAAAGGGTTGTAACGTTAGGTGTAGGGAAATGAAATACACGGTTTTGTTGGATATAGGCAGTCTTTACTGGTGGCGAGTTAACAATCTTGGTTAATTACATGTACAATATGGCGTTGCTAAGCAAGACTAGACTCGACTTGAGCTAATAAATGAAAAAAAACAAAAACATAAAATGAACATAGAATGAAAAGGGATGGTAGTCCGTATGTTTTTTTCTCTTTTCTTTTTCTATTTTTTTTCTTTTTCTTGATTTTTCGATTTTTTTTTTTTTTTTTTTTTTTTTTTTTTTTTTTTTTTTTGTGTGTGTGTGTGTGTGTGCATACACTCTTACCGTACCATCCAAAATAATACTTCATAGGGAATGAACATTCTCCTTACACTTGAATTTTACATACTTTACAATAAACTAATCTAATGACTCGAATTAAGAAAATCAAAACACTTGGAGTACTTTTAAGATTAACGCACATATGGGGGTAATAAATGATGTTCTTCCCCATTACTCCATAAAATAAGTACTTTACCCAATCGTCCCAATCGTCCCAAAACAATATGTACAAGGATATGACTCGACTTAGCAACCATGTAATCAATTAGATAGTTAACTTAGGGTTTAACAAATAACAATAATGCACTAAAGATGAGCGCATACACGGAAGGCTAAGGCGATTTGGGTGTACATTTAGGTGGGGTGTAACAAATTCTTCCTTTAAGTAAGATGCTTAAAGTTAGAAACGAAAAGATAGGCTCGGAGGGGTGTACTAGGGGTTTCGTGTACTAAAAATGAGTACAACGCTAAGGTGTGGGAAAAATTAGTTGACTTAACTAGCCAAGTAATATGACTTAAATGGTCAAGTAATTATGATACGGGTTTAACACAAGGGTGATCCTAATGCCTCTTATCATGTAGTAAATCCTACCACGCGAATGTAGTCTCACTAGCGGTCTCGGAATGCATCACTAACGCAAGTTCTAGAATCTAAATGCTACCGGTACACTCATAAGAACTAATAATAAATGCTTTTCCTATCAAATCTAAAGGCGAACCTCACATATTTGGGTGGAATATTTTTCTGAATAGTACGGTTATGTGCTAGTCATACAATCTCCTATCCATGAGACGCTTGCTATGGCTAAAGTTTGACTCCTAAATGTTGTAAAAAATTTTAAATTTGGCGCTAAAATTGCACTAACAAGTATTTCTTATAGTTTTATTACACATCTACTATCAAACAAACAAACTCAAGCGAAAGTGTATTTGTAAGGTATCATCATTTTACCCTCCCCTTATACTTAAGATGAACATTGTCCCCAATGTTCAAGTAAAGAATGTAAAAGTGAAATAAGTAAAACAAATGAAATCAAATACTCCCCTGATTCGCTCGGTATGGATAATAAGGTGGCCAGGTTAGATCTTCCTCCAAGAAAATGAACAATCAAAGCTTCCCTTCCAGAAGAATAATCATCTTCTTATCATACATAACCTGTAAATCCTGAGAAAACAGACAAGGCAACCTCGCATAAAATCGGCGGCAATCTACATATGTCACTAAATCCTAGAAAACAAAGTAAGATATAATGCTTGTGGAATGATGTTTGCAGATTTCCAGGAGATTATAAAACTAATAATTCAACAAAAACTTTAAGACTCCGTTAGAAAAACAAAACTGGTAAAATTTCCAGATTTTTACACGTGACGCAGTCAAGAGTAAACTCATGACGCCGTCAGAAGTGACCTGCAGAAATTCTTATGTTAAGTTTCTGGAAAATTTCTGGAAAAACTTGGTCCTACTTCCTGGAAAATCCTGCAAAACTTCATTATGACTCGATACAAGCATTTGACTCTAACAAATACGAATATACATGTTCACTTAATATTGTGGAGAATCATGATCGGTTTGTTTCTTAAAAACATATTTGGGTTTTCCTTTACACTTATCTTTTGCAAAAATACCTTTTGGGTGAAGTTAAGACTAGGCCAAACAACAAAGTAAAGCATTTCCACTATTTAGTTTAGAAACATGATCTACCAACAATATAAATAAAGCATGCATACGAAAGCAAATAACAAACAAACAAAATAAAAATCACACAAAACATGGGTTGCTTCCCAAGAAGCGCTTTTCTTTATTTACGAGTCTTGTAGCTAGACTCAAGGTCATGGGTTACTACGTGACCTCATCGTTGGTTTCACTCTCTGATTGTAAATGTTCTTTGTAGAAACCAATCGCCTTTTTCTCAATCGATCCTATAATCCTATGGGCAAATTCCTTATCGACTTTATACTTTGGTCCAAGAGCCAAACAATCTTTGTAGAAAAGACTCCTCTTTTCCCATACATAATCCATGCCCTTTTTCTTATCCTCTTCATTGATGTCCTCAAAAGCACCAATGTTATCCTTGTCAAATCGGGATATAAAGCGAAATTCTTTCATTCTATTAGGCATCCTATAAGTGATCCTATCGGTGTTACTTGCAAATCGGATTGCCCCTTCTATCTCATCATATTCTAACTTGGACTCCTCAACAAACGGTTTACCAAACACAACATTGGATAATCGACAATCAATAACGTTAGCAAGATCTTCCACAATCATAAAGTCGGTGACAAAAGTGAAATTCCCAACAAAGACATGTAGACCTTTAACTCTCCCGACAAAATTACAAACTCCACTGGGGTATTTGGGATCTCTTCTAGGTTCAAGTCTTGTTTTCACTATATCATTATAAACACTTGATGACATAATGTTGATTGGGGATTTAAAGTCAATGTAAGCATTGTCAGCATGTCTATACCCAATCATACATGGTATCTTAGCATTCTTAGGATTGCCTCTCTTTATCATAGGTTCGATTCTAGTAAAAGGAGATCGAGGGTCATCAATAAGATTATTATAATATGCAATCTCCTCCTTAGTGGGGTATAGATTAAAATAATCATTTAGCTTCGGATCTATTTCCCCCTCTTCTAGTTCCTCAACAACATTCACAAAATCATTAGGCCCTAGGTCCTCATTTGAATACAAGGCGGTCACTAGGTCACTAAATGCATGGTCGAGCTCACCCTTAATCAACCTATTAAGCTCCCTAAGTTCCCTAATCTCACTCTCAATTTGTTCACGTAACACAACCACTTCTCTAGGGGAAAGGGGTGGATTCGCGTTTTCCATAATGGTCAACGGAATAGTCAATGAATTTAATTTACTAACAAAAGCACGAAGAAAAAGATAGACTAAAGAGAACCTAAAAATAAAAATAAAATCTTACTAGAAAGGAATCTAGCAAGTAGACCTAATAAAAAGAGATTCTAACCTAGACAATAACTATTTCCCCGGCAGTGGCGCCAAAAATTTGATGCGTAGGGATTGCACCAGGCTTTACCTCTCAAGGGATCATGAGAAGCTTACAACCCCCACCAGGCAGTGTACCTGATCGATGTAGTATAGTTGATGCGTGGGAATCGCAACAGGCTTTACCTCTCGAGGGATCTCGAGAAGCTTACAACCCCCACCAGGCAGTGTACCTGATCGTTGTAGTATAGTATAGTGACAAGTACCGGGGGATTGATCGTTCAGCTTAGGAATAGTGTCGCTAGGATTAGAAAGCCTAAATACTAGTTCTAAAGGTGAGAGATGATTATTTTTGTGTTTTTATATTTTTTTGAAAGCAAATTAAAATCTCGGGTTTTGGAAGAGTGGGCGGAATTAGTTGCTATTCAACTAACCCAATACTAAGATGCAATCAAAATAAAATACTAGAAAAGAAAATAAACTAATTTATACTAAAGTTGTGAGCAGTAATTGGAGAAAATGTGTTTACTTAGATTTCACTACTCCCTAGATATCTTTTACACGTTAATTACTTGTTATAATTGCATGGATGACAGATCGTATTCCTTAATATCATTCATGGGGTGGCACACATAACTCCCCAATTCTATGAACTCTTATCTCCTCCTACACCATGCCCAGCACAACTATAGGGATTGTAAACAGTGGCTCATGCATTAAATACAACCAATAAAGACCTAGTGCGCGTTGGTTCATGTTTCTTAAGACGTTCAAGCATGTTACCAATTGGAGATCTGCCAGTTTTCTTAAGCCTAACATATAAATCATTCATCCAAGACAAGAATAAACAAGTAATCAACACATAATCAACATCTAGGTTTCATTAGATCTAAGCAAACACAAAAGAGATCTAGCCTAGCATGATAGAATTAAGATAAGAACATGATATAGACAACCAACACATAGACATATTGATTGAATTAGAAGAACACTTATCTTGATTAATCATGCAAGGTATCAAGGGGTTGGAACCCTTGAAAAACCTGTAAAGTTACACCAAAATCGTACTTAGGGTTTCTCCCAAAACTTCTCTTTTTTCTTAATGTGAAAAATTAGAAAACTATATATAGAAAAATAGGTTTGACGGCGTCAAGAATAAACTTGTGACGCCGTCACCTCGCCGCCAAAACAATCCTCGGACCGCCTAGATCTACTTCTGACGCCGTCAAGACTTATACACTTCGAGGCCGTCATGACTCTTTTACTCTTGACGCCCTTCCTACGTGACGCCGTCAAATCTGTTCTGGGTAGTCATGGAAATTCATGAAATTTGCTCTTGACGCCGTCACCTACTGTTCCCAGCATGGAAAATTAAGACTTTGGCGTTTTCTTCACTTTTATGCTCCAAAAACGTCCGAATTGCTTCCTTTTCCAGGTTTCTCTCCCAAAGTACCTAAAATCACAAAAGGAACGATTTAGGGCAATATTTGATCAAATAAATTCGAATTCGGGCTTAAATGACCCCCTAAAAACGGATCATTTTTCGCCTCATCATATACCCTTACACTTGAGATTTGCTTGTCCTCAAGCAAATGCGCTTTTATTCTATTCAAAAGACAAGTTAGGGGTCATTTAACACTAATATAAAAGTAATTACAACAAATAATCGTTCCACTAAAGACCAATAGACAAGCACAGAGGTCATACACAAGTACCTCACAAATAGTGTTTAGATACTCACATCTCTCGGGTGTAATAAAGTGTAAATTACAATATGGAAATGGAAAACATCTCTCACTACCTGTCATAGCAAAATAGATTACCATAGGCTTGGGAAAGGATCAAACCTCCACCACATGGCGTAAGCACCTAGGATAAACTATCAAAGACGTCTTTTAAAGGGTTGTAACGTTAGGTGTAGGGATATGAAATACACGGTTTTGTTGGATAAAGGAAGTTTTACTGGTGGCGAGTTAACAATCTTGGTTAATTACATGTACAATGCGGCGTTGCTAAGCCAAGACTAGACTCGACTTAAGCTAATAAATGAAAAATAACAAAAACATAAAATGAACATAGAATGAAACGGGATGGTAGTCCGTTTTTTTTTTTTTTTTTTTTTTTTTTTTTTTTTTTTACATACACTTTTACCCTACCATCCAAAATAATACATCATAGGGAATGAACATCTCCCTTACACTTGAATTTTTACATACTTTACAATTAACTAATCTAATGACTCGAATTAAGAAAAATCAAAACACTTGGAGCACTTTTTAGATTAACGCACATACGGGGGTAATAAATGATGTTCTTCCCCATTACTCCATAAATTAAGTACTTACCCATGAGTCCCAATCGTCCCAAAACAATATGTACAAGGATATGACTCGACTTAGCAACCATGTAATCAATTAGAAAGTTAACTTAGGGTTTAACAAATAACAATAATGCACTAAAAATGAGCGCATACACGGAAGGCTAAGGCGATTTGGTTGTACATTTAAGTGGGGTGTAACAAATTCTTCCTTTAAGTAAAGTGCTTAAAGTTAGAAACGAAAAGATAGGCTCGGAGGGGTGTACTAGGGGTTTCGTGTACTAAAAATGAGTACAACGCTAAGGGTGTGGGAAAAATTAGTTGACTTAACTAGCCAAGTAATATGACTTAAATGGTCAAGTAATTATAATACGGGTTTAACACAAGGGTGATCCTAATGCCTCTTATCATGCAGTAAATCCTACTACACGAATGTAGTCTCACTAGCGGTCTCGGGATGCATCACTAACGCAAGTTCTAGAATCTAAATGCTACCGGTACACTCATAAGCACTAATAATAAATGCTTTTCCTATCAAATCTAAAGGCGAACCTCACATTTTTGGGTGGAAAATTTTTCTGAATATACGGTTATGTGCTAGTCATACAATCTCCTATCCATGAGACGCTTGCTATGGCTAAAGTTTCACTCCTAAATGTTGTAAAAAATTTTAAATTTGGCGCTAAAATTGCACTAACAAGTATTTCTCATAGTTTTATTACACATTTACCATTAAACAAAACAAACTCAAGCGAAAGTGCATATGTAAGGTATCATCTTTTTACCTTCCCCTTACACTTAAGATGAACATTGTCCCCAATGTTCAAGTAAAGAATGTAAAAGTGAAATAAATAAAAAGAATGAAATCAAATACTCCCCTGATTCGCTCGGTATGGATAATAGGATAGCCAGGTTAAATCTTCCTCCAAGAAAATGAACAATCAAAGCTTCCCTTCCAGAATATAAATCATCTCCTTGTCATACATAACCTGTAAAACCTGACAAAATAGACAAGACAACCTCGCGTAAAATCGGCGGCATCCTATATAAGTTTCTAAATCCTAGAAAACAAGATAAGATATAATGCTTGTGGAATGAAGTTTGCAGATCTCCTGGAGATTATAAAACTTAATAACTCACAAAAACCATAAGACTCCGTTAGAAAAACAAAACC
Source organism: Artemisia argyi (assembly GCA_030686995.1). Lineage (NCBI taxonomy): Eukaryota > Viridiplantae > Streptophyta > Magnoliopsida > Asterales > Asteraceae > Artemisia > Artemisia argyi. Next base: position 22,661,720 of record CM060695.1, on the reverse strand, counting down.
GGTAAAATTTCCAGATTTTAACTCCTGACGCCGTCAAGAGTAAACCCCTGACGCCGTCAGAATGGACCTGCAGAAATTCTTATGTTAAGTTTCCGGAAAATTTCTGGAAAAACTTGGTCCTACTTCCTGGAAAATCCTGCAAAACTTCATTATGACTCAATACAAGCATTTGACTCTAACAAATACGAATATACATGTTCATTTAATATTGTGGAGAATCATGATCGGTTTGTTTCTTAAAAACATATTTGGGGGTTTCCCCTTACACTTATCTTTTGCAAAAATACTTCTAGGTGGAGTTAAGACTAGGCCAAAACAACAAAGTAAAGTATTTCCACATTTTAGTTTAGAAACATGATCTACCAACAATAAAAATTAAGCATGAATACGGAAGCAAATAACAATCAATCAAATAAAATCACACAAAACATGGGTTGCCTCCCAAGAAGCGCTTGTTTTTTGTTCGAGTCACGAGCCTGACTCTACCCTTATTTAACGGAAATAGGGGAGGTTCTCCCTACACTTAGGATTAAGTGTGGGTGAAAGTAGCGATACACACCCTTAGGGTGTGAATATGCCACGTGAGGTGAAGGGGGTGAGTGAATGACTTCCTTCATCCTAAAACTACCCGGATAATATTGGTTGATGGGTGGGTCGGTTCCTCTTTTGTCTCCTAGAAATATATCTAAGGATGGAAAGGTGTGTAAAGATTGAGGTTCCGGTTCATCAACACTAGGAAATTCCCTAGAACTAGGAGTAAGGTTATCACTACAAGTGTTCAAACCTATATCCTCAAGTGGTGCCTGGTCCAAGGGTTCTACCTCCATAGGAATTCCTAAAGTTTCTTCTACTTCTTCCGGGTAAGTCACGGGCGATGTGTATGCCTCAAATGATGGTAGGACTTGTGGGGTACTTAGTGGGCTTGGGTTTTCTACTGTCTCTTCCATCACATCAATATCACCTATGTGTTCATCTTGTATTATGGTAGTGCCTAACCATGACATGCAACTAGGTGGCTCAACTCTAACCTCATGTGTGTCGTATGTTTTGGTGAAATCTATCCCGCTCATGCAACTAGGTAGTTCAACACTAACCATCTCATAATCTTGGTTTGATTCTAAGTTCATGTTCTTAGAAACTAGTTCATCTCGCTCATACGAATCCACCAATTCGTTGAACTTATGGGTAATGGTTAGGAAGCTTTTCTCAAAATTCATCCAAAGGGTCTCACTAAAAGGAATTGATCCTAAAAATGATCGTCTAATGGAAAACACACATGCATAAAATTCATCAAACCCATCTAACTTTACACCCATCTCCTCTTGTATATATGTAAGATCACTTAAAAATTCATTGGAACAACAGGAGGCAAATCGATCCGAGTAAACTAATTGTTCCTCTATAGTTAATGATCTAAATGGAATTTCATCCGCCATGGAGACAAATGAAAATAGTTTCACAAACAAAAGGCACAAAGAAAAAGATAGACTAAAGAAAACCTAAAAATAAAAAATAAAATCTTACTAGAAAGGAATCTAGCAAGTAGACCTAATAAAAAGAAATTCTAACTTAGACAATAACTATTCCCCGGGCTGCGGCGCCAAAAACTTGATGTGTGGGAATCGCAACAGGCTTTACCTCTCGAGGGATCTCGAGAAGCTTACAACCCCCACCAGGCAGTGTACCTGATCGTTGTAGTATAGTATAGTGACAAGTACCGGGGGATTGATCGTTCAGCTTAGGAATAGTGTCGCTAGGATTAGAAAGCCTAAATACTAGTTCTAAAGGTGAGGGATGATTATTTTTGTGTTTTTATATTTTTTTGAAAGCAAATTAAAATCTCGGGTTTTGGAAGAGTGGGCAGAATTAGTTGCTATTCAACTAACCCAATACTAAGATGCAATCAAAATAAAATACTAGAAAAGAAAATAAACTAATTTATACTAAAGTTGTGAGCAGTAATTGGAGAAAATGTGTTTACTTAGATTTCACTACTCCCTAGATATCTTTTACATGTTAATTACTTGTTATAATTGCATGGATGACGGATCGTATTCCTTAATATCATTCATGGGGTGGCACACATAACTCCCCAATTCTATGAGCTCTTATCTCCTCCTACACCATGCCCAGCACAACTATAGGGATTGTAAACAGTGGCTCATGCATTAAATACAACCAATAAAGACCTAGTGCGCGTTGGTTCATGTTTCTTAAGACGTTCAAGCATGTTACGAATTGGAGATCTGCCAGTTTTCTTAAGCCTAACATATAAATCATTCATCCAAGACAAGAATAAACAAGTAATCAACACATAATCAACATCTAGGTTTCATTAGATATAAGCAAACACAAAAGAGATCTAGCCTAGCATGATAGAATTAAGATAAGAACATGATATAGACAACCAACACATAGACATATTGATTGAATTAGAAGAACACTTATCTTGATTAATCATGCAAGGTATCAAGGGGTTGTAACCCTTGAAAAACCTGTAAAGTTACACCAAAATCGTACTTAGGGTTTCTCCCAAAACTTCTCTTTTTTCTTAATGTGAAAAATTAGAAAACTATATATAGAAAAATAGGTTTGACGGCGTCAAGAATAAACTTGTGACGCCGTCACCTCGCCGCCAAAACAATCCTCGGACCGCCTAGATCTACTTCTGACGCTGTCAAGACTTATACACTTCGAGGCCGTCATGACTCTTTTACTCTTGACGCCCTTCCTACGTGACGCCGTCAAATCTGTTCTGGGTAGTCATGGAAATTCATGAAATTTGCTCTTGACGCCGTCACCTACTGTTCCCAGCATGGAAAATTAAGACTTTGGCGTTTTCTTCACTTTTATGCTCCAAAAACGTCCGAACTGCTTCCTTTTCCAGATTTCTCTCCCAAAGTACCTAAAATCACAAAAGGAACGATTTAGGGCAATATTTGATCAAATAAATTCGAATTCGGGCTTAAATGACCCCCTAAAAACGGATCATTTTTCGCCTCATCAATAGTATAATGACAAGTACCGGGGGATTGATCGTTTAGCTAGGAATAGTGTCGCTAGGATTAGAAAACCTAAAGATTAAGTCTAGAGATGAGGGATGATTCTTTTTGTATTTTTTATATTTTTTAGAAAACAAATTAAAATCTCGGGTTTGAAGGATTTGGGCGGAATTAGTTGCTAGTCAACTAACCCAATACTAAGATGCAATCAAAATAAAATACTAAAATGAAAATAAAACTATATTAAACTAAAGTTGTGAACAATAAGTGGGAGAAATGTGTTTACTTAGATTTCACTACTCCCTAGATATCTTTTACACGTTAATTACTTGTTATAGTTGCGTGGATGACGGATTGTATTCCTTAATACCATTCATGGGGTGGCGTACTTACTTCCCCAATCCTATGAGTGCCTACTTCACTCCTATGTCGAGCCTGCTAGAAGCTCTTAACATGGGATCATTAGAATTTACTCATGCATTAAATACAACCAATAAAACCTAGTACACATCGGTTCATGTTTCCTAAGACGTTCAAGCATGTTACACAATGGAGATCTGCCAGTTTTCTTAAGCCTAACATTGAAATCATTCATCTAATACAACCATAAACAAGTAATCAACACATAATTAACATCTAGGTTTCATTAGATCTAAGCAAACACAAGATATAGACAACCAACTCATAGACATATTGATTGAATTAAGTGAAGACTTATCCCAATAGCACATGAAAGGATTCAAGGGTTGAAAACCCTTGAAAAGCTGTAAAATTCGTACAAGGTTCGGCCCTAGGGTTTCTCTACACTAGTTCCTCTTTTTGAATGAAAATTAGAAAACTATATATAGATTTTGGAAGGTGACGGCGTCAAGAACAAATGTCTGACGCCGTCATCTCGCCGCCAAGTAATTCCTCGGACTGCCTAGATCTAGATCTGACGCCGTTATGTAGTCCCCTTTTGCAGGCCGTCACACAATTAACTCTTGACGCCCTTCTTGTGACGCCTTCAGGTTTGTACTGGGTCATCCTGGTTTTTACTCTTGACGCCGTCAGGAATTCCTTATTGACGCCGTCATACACTGTTCTCAGCTTGGAAAATAAAGTCTTTGGCGTTTTCTTCACTTTTATGCTCCAAAAACGTCCGAATTGCTTCCTTTTCCAGATTTCTCTCCCAAAGTATCTAAAATCACAAAAGGAACGATTTAGGGTAATATTTGATCAAATAAATTCAATTCCGGGCTTAAATGACCCCCTAAAAGTGGTTCATTTTTCGCCTCATCAGAGGAAAATCTAATTTAATTTATACTAGACGAGTACCTGTGCATAGCAACGAGATTTTTTATAGCGGTAGATAGTTTATTGATAAAAAAAATTATAGGTTATAAACAAAAAATAATAAGTTTGAAGATTTGGGAATTAAACATAATGTTTTAAAACCCAGTTCGACTTGGGTAGTTCAACCGGTTGAACCGTTCCAGGTGAAAAATGAGTCAATTTAAACCTGGTCAACTTGCTAGGTTGGGTTGAAAACGGGTCAAATTAAATTGGGTCAACCCGCCGGGTTTGAAGAGTCCTGAGTCAACCCGGTTTGTGTTTATTTGGTTGTATTTAATTTGATAGATCTGTTTTTAATTGGTTGTACAATGTGAATAAATCATTGTACTTTTAAGTAATGGATAATGTTTTAAAACCCGGTTCGACCCGGGTGGTTCAACCGGTTGAACCGTTTCGGTCGAAAAATGGGTCGATTTAAACTGGGTCAACTTGCTAGGTTGGGTCGGAAATGGGTCAAATTAAACCGGGTCAACCCGCCGGGTTTGAAGCGTCCCGGGTCAACCCGGTTTGTGTTTTAATTGGTTGTATTTAATTTGGTAGATCTGTTTTTAATTGGTTGTACAATGTGAATAAATCATTGTACTTTTAAGTATTTTGGTAGATCTGTTTGTTTAAGATGAGAGGGCCCACAACTATGGTAATGAATAATAGAAATCCTCCATACTCTATATACCTCAAAAGAGTAAGGTATGAATCTTTCATACCGAGGGGCCCACCACTACTATCAAAATCATTCATATTGTGATTGATGGCGACATACCAAACGCACCCTTAATTAATCTTTGTTTATATTAGAAGCGGAAATGAGCCGAGCCGATCGTGAAAAACTCAGGATCATATTAATGAGCCGAGCTTAAACGAGCTCGCGAGCTCGAGCCTAAGTTGCAGCTCATCTATCAATCGGGCTCGAGCCTGAGTTTTACATAAATAACTTGATTTGGCTCACGAGCCTAAATGACACTATGATATTTTACATATTAAACATGTATAAAATGTTATGCATTTGTATTATAGGTGAACTTATTAACAAGCTCGATAAAAAGCTTATTAACGAGCTCAAAATAGATATATTACGAGCCAACCTCGAGCTAAACTCTAATTTTTTCTTAATGGCATAAATGAGCCGAGCTCAAGCCAACTAGTGTTAGTTCGAGCTAATTCTTATCGAGCTTTGAGCTCAAGCTCAAGCCTATATATATCAAATGAACTTGAAATGTTTAATGAGTTGAGCTTAACCTTATATAAGTTCGACGCGAGTTATTGTTAAGTTTTCAATTCTTAGGTTATATTAGAATTTTAATTTGAGTTTACAACTTATTTAGTTTTGCTAAATTCAAAATTTTAAAAGTGGCTTATAGTGTCATGTTATCGACCAATATATTCCTGGTGATCGACAATGGGTAACACATTATTGGGTAATGGGTCATTGCATTATGCTTTACCAAAGCATATTTTTTCATTACCTTTCCCATTCTTCGCCCCCTATAATTAACCCCCTACCAATTAGCATTAGGGGTGTTTAAATCATGGTTGTCAGGATCCCGATCCTGATCTTAGGATCTTACGATTTTATGATACTACAAAGCAAAAACGATCTGGATCTTACATAGGATCTTTGAAAGCTTAAGATCTTATAGGATCTCGATCTTGACCATAGGATCTTAAGAAAATGATATTACAAAACTATGATATATAATAATTTTGTGTTTATGATATATAATAATTTGTAAATTTGTATAATATTACAAAACTATTAAGAAAATGACATTATAGTAGGATCTTAAGATCCCGATCCGATCTTACGATCACGATCTTGCAAAGACGAAAACGAACCTGGGTAGGATCCCGATCTTGAAAACGTTGGTTCAAATAACCCGATAAACCGACAAACCAAGCATTTGGTTTCGGTTTCTACTTTTAGATATCCGTGGTTAACCGAACCGAGCCGTATCTTTACTACATATAAAGGAAAAATGGTCAAAGTGGAAAAGTGAAAAGTCAAGTAATGTGAAATGGTGAAAAATCTTATTAAAGGAAATTATGAAATATAATTAATACTCTTATTAAAACACCCCATTACTTAAAAGTACAATGATTTATTCACATTTTACAACCAATTAAAAACGTATCTACCAAATTAAATACAACCAATTAAAACAATTAATACAAATCACAAACCGGGTTAACCCGGGACGTTTCAAACCCGACGGGTTGAACCGGTTTAATTTTGACCCGTTTTCGACCCAACCTAGCAAGTTGACCCGGTTTAAATCGATCAATTTTTCGACCGGAACGGTTCAACCGGTTGAACCACCCGTGTCGAATCGGGTTTCAAAACATTATGTTTAATTCTCAAATCTTCAAACTTTTATTATTTTTCGTTTATAACCCATAAACTTTTTTTATCACTAAAACTATATGTCGCTATAAAATCCCGTTGCTATGCACGGGTTGACCCTGGACACTTCAAATCCGTCGGGTTGACCCGAATTAATTAAACCCGTTTTTGACCCAATCCGTCGGGGTTACCCGGTTTAAATTGACCCATTTTTTGACCAGAACGGTTCTACCGGGTCAACCACCCGGGTCGAACCGGGTTTCAAAACATTATGTTTAATCCCCAAATCCTCAAACGTTTATTATTTTTCGTTTATAACACATAAACTTTTTTATCACTAAAACTATCTGCCGCTATAAAATCCCGTTGCTATGCACGGGTACTCGTCTAGTATAATATAAATAAATTACCCCTACCAAGAGTATCAAACACACTTCACTCGGATCTAGGGTTTTGATCCTCTCTTTCTTATCAAACACACTTCGAACACTTTAACATAATCCTCTCTTTCTCTCTCACACTCACAGTTGCAACTCACTCGGATCTAGGGTTTTGATCCCAAATCTCAAAAAGCTGATAAGATCATAAATTAATTAATATTATTCAAATACCCCCTTAGAGCTATTTATTCTTCAGCTTAGGTTGATTATCTGTTATAAGAATTGCGTTGCATTTGTATTGATCGAATAAGGAAGAACATGCTGTGTTGTTTTTGCGAATAATTAGAGCAAAAGAGATATTAAGGTTTGCTTGGATAAGCTGATTTTATCTTAGGCTTAGGTTGACTATCTGGTATAAGAATTATGTTGTATTTTTATTGAGAGAATAAGGAATAAAAGTGACGGATGTGTGTGCGAATAGTTAGGCTAAAATATCCAAGTATCAAAGATGGAAGAAGTATCATCGATGGATGCAAAGACACCACTTTCAAGTATGAACATAAACTTGTTCTGGTGTTTCATCCATCGATGATTCATCTTTGCTCTTTGCCAAAATACAGAAACAATTATCAAGTATAATTTGTAGGTTCGATGCTTGAATTTAGCGTCTTCGTCTTCCAGCATGTTGGTAGGTTAGAGATTCAAGGCTGAATAATATGTTGTTGTTGGCTAGGGTAGAAAGGATGGTAGTTCATTGCATTGTTAATATAAATTTTATATGATTTCATTCATGCACAATTAGCTCTCTAATGTCATAGAATCTACATAATTAATATGTATGTTTGTCACATCTAAGGGAGCAATATAAATGATAGTAAGAATCTGTTTTCTAATAACTTAAAGCTCAATGATTAGGGCGCTCTATATAGCGTTGTAGATGGTTCCATTGCTTAATTTGGAAAACGTCTACTACCGTTTGTGTGGTTATTAGACTGTATTGCAACGTTAGATAGATCTGGCCTGATCATTGAGACATCGTCAATGCAATAATGATATAGTGTGTACTGTTCATGACATGCCACACTCCATTATCGCATTCAAGATGAGTGATGTTACTTAGACTCTATTCTTTACTCAACATTTGTAGATTGTTTGTATTACTTTGAGTCTGGAATTTCAACATACCTTTCCATTCTAACTTCCCATACTGTTTCTTTTGTTTTTTCAACAATCTAGCAATGCGGCTGGTGCAGTCCTTTGCTCAAAGGGAGTTGAAACAACAAAAGGAGCAGTAGTGGGAAGTTAGAAGGGTTACATATGTTGGTTTATTGCATTTCATTCTTTTTTATGATCTAAAACCAACCATCCACCAGGTAATATGGCCATTGGATTTCCAAGAACAAAGGTTGTTTCAAACACACCCTGAATTGCAACATTATCTTTTATTTCATTTACACTATATATTTTTTTAATTTTAATATATTTTTTATTTTTTTGCAGAAATCATTAAAATTGACAGCAGTGACTCAAGTTCATTTCACATATCAAGCAGTTCTGAAGGTCCTCCAAATACATGGGCAGACTACTTTACAAAGCGATATTCTGGATCAAGCACAAAAAGGAAGATGCTAGGAAGGTTAAAACTCCAAAAAAGACTGCCAAAGAGCTTTTTGATGAGAGGGTTCAGGTGCTAGGCTTGCCCAATGCTAAGACTTGTGAAGACAAGGCTATAAAACCCTGGGAACCAAAAATGCTCAAAGTTTGTTCAAAAGGGAAGGGTAAAAAGAAAATGTATTAGTTGAGTTAGGAAGTAATTTGAATAAAACTTGTAATCCTTTTGTACAAATTTATTTGACTTTATGAATAAACATGTTGTAATCCTTTTAGATTAGTAAAATTTTAGAATGTGTACCTTTTGTTACCAGTATTTTGTAATTTTTCATTTCAAGTTTTAATGGAATATGTTTAATTTTAATTCCCGTACTTTGTCATTGCTAAATTTTCTCATTAATTGTTACAATATTTTGATTGTTGTGTTCATTAACAAGAACTTGGGATATATTTTGTATCATGTTAATAAAAAGTTATCAAAATCAAAAGTTTTTGCTGCTAAGAAAATGTTGCTGCAGGTGGGTTTGTACTGCTAGATATGAGAGTGCAGGGTTGGATTGGTAACATTTACACTTAATTGTTACAATATTTTGATTGTTGTGTTCATTAACAAGAACTTGGGATATATTTTGTATTATGTTAGTCAAAAGTTTCTGTTCTGTTCGAAAAAAAAAATCAAAAGTTTCTGCTCATAAGAAAACGTTACTACAGGTGGGTTTGTACTGCTAGATATGAGAGTGCAGGGGTGGATTGGTAACATTTACACTTAAGGGTTTAAATCCCCTATTAACTAGTTATAAGGCCGTATAAGCCGCTTTCGTACAATAATGTCAACCTACATAGTTTACTACATAACATTGTCTACGGATAAACCCATATGGTTCATCCTACATTAGCAAATTACATACTATTGTCTAGTGACAAACCCATTTGGTTTATCATACATCAGATACTTACAAAAAAGTTTATCCAACTTACAAAAACTTTCAAACATTGCTTCACCCATCAACAAACATAAAACCATCAACAACCATCAAACCATCAACACAAATCAAACCTTAAGACTCTTTGGGACCAGTTTGTGTCATCTGTTAAAAAGAAGCGGACCCTTGCAGCTGCACCAAAGCCGGCTTCCTGTCTCAACTCCCTGAAACCAGAGCATGAAACAATAAACACCTTTGATGAGGCAAAAACTGATCCATTTTTAGGGGGTCATTTAGCCGGAATTGGAATTTATTTGATCAAATATTGCCCTAAATCGTTCCTTTTGTGATTTTAGGTACTTTTGGAGTGAATTCTGAAAAAGGAAGCATTTCGGACGTTTTTGGAGCATAAAAGTTAAGAAAACGGCAAAGTCTTGATTTTCCTTGCTGGGAACAGTACCTGACGGCGTCAAGAGCAATTTGATGACGACGTCAAGAGCAAAAGTGATGACGGTCCATTAGAAACATGACGGCGTCAAAGCATGGCCGTCAAGAGTAAAAGTGGTGACGGCCCAGAACAACCTTACACGTGACGGCGTCAGATCTGGATCTAGGCAGTCCGAGAATATTATGGGCGGCGGGTTGACGGCGTCAGAACTTTCTTCTTGACGCCGTCACCTTAGGAAATCTATATATAGTTTTTCTTATTTTCATTCTAAAGAGAGGAGAATTTTAGGGTCGAATTGAATAAACCCTAGCACGACTTTTACGGTATTTTCAAGGGTTTTCACCCCTTGAAACCTTGCATGTTTAATTGAGATAAGTATCCTTTCAATTCATTCAATATGTCTATGTGTTGTTTGAATATATCTTATGCTTGTCTTGATTTTAACATGCTAGGCTAGATCTTTTGTATGTTTGCTTAGATGTAATGAAACCTAGATGTTGATTATAGGTTGATTGCTTGTTTATAGTTGTAATGGATGAATGATTTCGATGTTAGGCTTAAGAAAACTGGCAGATCTCCATTGTGTAACTTGCTTGAACATCTTAAGAAACATGAACCAATGCGTACTAGGCTTTACCCCTCGAGGGATCTCGAGAAGCTTACAACCCCCACCAGGCAGTGTACCTGATCGTTGTAGTATAGTATAGTGACAAGTACCGGGGGATTGATCGTTCAACTCAGGAATAGTGTCGCTAGGATTAGAAAGCCTACAAACTAGGTCTAGAGGTGAGGGATGATTCTTTTTGTATTTTTATATTTTATGGAAAGCAAGTAAAATGTCGGGTTTTGGAAGAGTGGGCGGAATTAGTTGCTAGTCAACTAACCCAATAACTAAGATGCAATCAAAATAAAATAACAAAAATGTAAATAAAGCTAATTACTAATATGGTGTGAACAATAGATGCGAGAATTGTGTTTACTTAGATTTCACTACTCCCTAGATATCTTTTACAGGTTAATTGTTTATTACAGTTGCGTGGATGACAGGTTATATTCCTCAATACCAATCGTGGGGTGGCGTACGTACTTCCCCAACTCTATAAGCTCGTACTTCACTCCTATGTCGAGCTTGCAAGAAGCTCCTAACATGGGATAACTAGAATTCGCTCATGCATTAAATACAACCATAAAAACCTAGTACGCATTGGTTCATGTTTCTTAAGACGTTCAAGCAAGTTACACAATGGAGATCTGCCAGTTTTCTTAAGCCTAACATCGAAATCATTCATCCATTACAACTATAAACAAGCAATCAACCTATAATCAACATCTAGGTTTCATTACATCTAAGCAAACACACAAAAGATCTAGCCTAGCATGTTAAAATCAAGACAAGCGTAAGATATATTCAAACAACACATAGACATATTGAATGAATTCAAAGGATACTTATCTCAATTGAACATGAAAGGTTTCAAGGGGTGAAAACCCTTGAAAATACTGTTAAAGTCGTCCTAGGGTTTATTCAATTCGACCCTAAAATTCTCCTCTCTTAGAATGAAAATAACAAAAACTATATATAGATTTCCTAAGGTGACGGCGTCAAGAAGAAAGTTCTGACGCCGTCAACCCGCCGCCCATAATATTTTCGGACTGCCTAGATCCAGATCTGACGCCGTCATGCGTAAGGTTGTTCTGGGCCGTCACCACTTTTACTCTTGACGGCCTTGCTTTGACGTCGTCACGTTTCTACCGGACCATCATCACTTTTGCTCTTGACGCCGTCATCAAATTGCTCTTAACGCCGTCAGGTACTGTTTCCAGCAAGGAAAATTAAGACTTTGCCATTTTCTTCACTTTTATGCTCCAAAAATGTCTGAAATGCTTCCTTTTCCAGAATTCACTCCAAAAGTACCTAAAATCACAAAAGGAACGATTTAGGGCAATATTTGATCAAATAAATTCCAATTCCGGCTTAAATAACCCCCTAAAAATGGATCATTTTTCGCCTCATCATATACCCTTACACTTGAGATTTGCTTGTCCTCAAGCAAATGTGCTTTTATTCTAATCAAAATACAAGTTAGGGGTCATTTAACACTAATATAAAAGTAATTACAACAAATAATCGTTCCACTAAAGACCAAAGACAAGCACGGAGGTCATACACTAGCACCTCACAAATAGTGTTTAGATACTCACATCTCTCGGGCGTAACAAAGTATATATCACAATATGGAAATGGAAAACATCTCTCACTACCTGTCATAAGAAAATATATTACCATAGGCTTGAGAAAGGATCAAACCTCCACCGCATGGCGTAAGCACCTAGGATAAACTATCAAAGAGGTCTTTTAAAGGGTTATAACGTTAGGTGTAGGGATATGGAATACACGGTTTTGTTGGATATAGGCAGTCTTTACTGGTGGCGAGTTAATCATCTTGGTTAATTACATGTACAATATGACGTTGCTAAGTCAAGACTATACTCGACTTAAGCTAATAAATCAAAAATAACAAAAAATATAAAATAAACATAGAATGAAACAGGATGGTAGTCTTTTTTTTTTTTTTTTTTTTTTTTTTTTTTTTTTATTATTTTTTTTTTGCATACACTCTTACCCTACCATCCAAAATAATACAACATAGGGAATGAACATTCCCCTTACACTTGAATTTTTACATACTTTACAATAAACTAATCTAATGACTCGAATTAAGAAAATCACAACACTTGGAGTACTTTTAAGATTAACGTACATATGGGGGTAATAAAATGATGTTCTTCCCCATTACTTCATAACAATAGTACTTTACCCATGAGTCCCAATCGTCCCAAAACAATATGTACAAGGATATGACTCGACTTAGCAACCATGTAATCATTTAGATAATCAACTAAGGGTTTAAACATATAACAATAATGCACTAAAGATGAGTGCATACACGGAAGGCTAAGGCGATTTGGGTGTACATTTAAGTGGGTTGTAACAAATTCTTCCTTTAAGTAAGATGCTTAAAGTTAGAAACGCAAAGATAGGCTTGGAGGGGTGTACTAGGGGTTTCGTGTACTAAAAATGAGTACAACGCTAAGGCGTGGGAAAAATTAATTGACTTAACTAGCCAAGTAATATGACTTAAATGGTTAAGTAATTATGATACGGGTTTAACACAAGGGTGATCCTAATGCCTCTTATCATGTAGTAAATCCTACTACACGAATGAAGTCTCACTAGCGGTCTCGGGATGCATCACTAACGCAAGTTCTAGAATCTAAATGCTACCGGTACACTCATAAGCACTAATAGTAAATGCTTTTCCTATCAAATCTAAAGGCGAACCTCACATATTTGGGTGGAAAATTTTTCTGAATAGTACGGTTTTGTGCTAGTCATACGACTCCTATCCATGAGACGCTTGCTAAGGCTAAAGTTTCACTCCTAAATGTTGTAAAAAAATTTAAATTTGGCGCTAAAATTACACTAACAAGTATTTCTCATAGTTTTATTACACACCTACCATCAAACAAACAAACTCAAGTGCAAGTTTATCTATAAGGTATCATCGTTTACCCTCCCCTTACACTTAGGATGAACATTGTCCCCAATGTTCAATTAAAGATTGTAAAAGTAAAATAGGTAAAAGAATAAAATCAAATACCCCCTGATTCGCTCGGTATGGATAGTGTGGTAACAAGGTTAGATCTTTCTCCAAGAAAATGAACAATCAAAGCTTCCCTTCCAGAATATAAATCATCTTCTTGTCATACATAACCTGTTAAACCTGAGAAAACAAACAAGGTAACCTCGCGTAAAATCGGCAGCAATCTATATATGCTAACAAATCCTAGAAAGCAAAGTAAGATATAATGCTTGTGGAATGAATATTTGCAGATTTCCTGGAGATTATAAAACTAAAGATTCAACAAAAACTTCAAGACTCCGTTAGAAAAACAAAACTAGCAAAATTTCCATATTTTTACACGTGACGCCGTCAGGAATTTCTTCCTGACGCCGTCAGAAGTGACCTGCAGAAATCTTTATGTTAAGTTTCCGGAAAATTTTTGAAAAAACTTTGTCCTACTTCCTGGAAAATCCTGCAAAACATCATTATGACTCGATACAAGCATTTGACTATAACAAATACGAATATACATGTCCATTTAATATTGTGGAGAATCATGATCGGTTTTGTTTCTTAAAAACATATTTGGGGTTTCCCCTTACACTTATCTTTTGTGAAATACCTTTGGATGAAGTTAAGACTAAGCCAAACGACAAAATAAAGTATTTTCACCATTTAGTTTTAAAACATGATCTACCAACAATAAAAATAAAGCATGCATACGGAAACAAATAACAATCAAATAAAATAAAAATCACACAAAGCATGGGTTGCCTCCCAAGAAGCGCTTTTCTTTATTTACGAGTCTTGTAGCTAGACTCAAGGTCATGGGTTATTACGTGACCTCATCCTCAAATGTTACATCTCCTCACTGATCATTTCATTGTTATTTTCTTGATAATGTTTTACACGTTGTACGTTGACAGTAAATTCTCTACTTTCATCGTCTACCAACACAACAGCTCCAGTTTTAGAGGAACTTTTCACCACAAATGGTCCATACCATCTAGACTTGAGTTTCCCTAGAAATAACCTTAACCGAGAATTATACAATAGGACTTTGTCCCCTTCTGAAAATTCCTTAGGTTTCTTAATTCGCTGGTCATGCCATCTTTTTGCCCTCTCCTTATATGTAATGGAATACTCATATGCTTCTAACCTTAGCTCATCAAGCTCATGGAGCTGCAAAAACCTATTTGTTCCAGCAATTGTATAGTCTAAATTACATGCCTTAAGCGCCCAATAAGCCTTATGTTCTAGTTCTACCGGAAGATGACATGCCTTGCCGTAGACCATGCAGAACGGGGTCGTTCCAACAGGTGTCTTGTTGGCAGTTCGGAATGCCCATAAGGCCTCATCAAGTTTAAATGACCAATCTTTACTATTCTGACTAACCGTTTTCTCTAGTATTCTTTTAATAGCTCTGTTAGTGTTTTCGACCTGACCATTGGTCTGTGGGTGATAGGCGGTGGAAAATCGGTGGGACACTCCGTATCTCCTCATGACCTTTTCCATTTGCGCATTGCAAAAGTGGGTTCCCCTATCACTAATGAGAGCTTTAGGAATTCCGAACCTAGCGAATAGCTTTTTCAAGAAATGAATAACTACCCTAGCATCGTTGGTCCTAAGGGCTTGTGCCTCCACCCATTTTGAAACATAGTCGATGGCAACTAAAATGTATTCATTCCCCCTGAAGATGGAAATGGCCCCAAGAAATCGATTCCCCAAACGTCGAATACCTCACATACTTGTATAAAATTCTGAGGTGCCTCATCTCTATTCGATATGTTCCCGGCCCGTTGACATGGATCGCATGCTTGCACCATTTCTTTAACATCATGGAATATTGTGGGCCAACAGAATCCCGCATCAAAAATTTTTCGTGCAGTGGTGTTTATCCCATGATGGCCCCCAGAGGGGCCAGAGTGACACTCTCTCATGATTTTTACTGCCTCATTTCCCGAAACACAGCATCGGATTATTTGATCAGGACACCTTCGAAATAAGAATGGTTCATCCCAGAAGTAGTATTTTAGTTGGTCAAAGAACCTTTTCTTTTCGTATTTAGTCATGTGTTCCGGAATGAGTCTGCTTGCGAGATAGTTGGTAAAATTAGCATACCAAGGTTCAGAATCCGTCATTGACATGAGTTGTTCGTCAGGAAATGAATCCCGAATCTCGCTTCTATCTAACTCATCAAGGGGATTTTCAAGACGAGATAGGTGATCAGCAGCCAAATTCTCTGCCCCCCTTTTATCACGGATTTCAACGTCAAATTCTTGTAACAACAAGATCCACCGAATTAGTCGTGGTTTAGCATCTTGCTTAGCAAATAGATATCGGAGAGCCCAGTGATCAAATAAATTCCAATTCCGGCTTAAATTCCAATTCCGTCAACCACGCCAAAAACTTGATGCGTGGGAATTGCACCAGGCTTTACCTCTCGAGGGATCTCGAGAAGCTTACAACCCCTACCAGGCAGTGTACCTGATCGTTGTAGTATAGTATAGTGACAAGTACCCGGGGATTGATCGTTCAACTCAGGAATAGTGTCGCTAGGATTAGAAAGCCTAAAAACTAGGTCTAGAGGTGAGGGATGATTCTTTTTGTATTTTTATATTTTATGGAAAGCAAGTAAAATCTCGGGTTTTGGAAGAGTGGGCGGGATTAGTTGCTAATCAACTAACCCAATAACTAAAGATGCAATCAAAATAAAATAACAGAAATGTATATAAAGCTAATAAAACTAGTGTTGTGAATAGTAATTGGGAGAATTGTGTTTACTAAGATTTCACTACTACTTAGATATCTTTTACAGGTTAATTGTTTGTTACAGTTGCGTGGATGACGGGTTATATTCCGTTATACCAATCGTGGGGTGGCGTACGTACTTCCCCAACTCTATAAGCTCCTACTTCACTCCTATGTCGAGCCTGCAAGAAGCTCCTAACATGGGATCACTAGAATTCACTCATGCATTAAATACAACCATAAAAACCTAGTACGCATTGGTTCATGTTTCTTAAGAGGTTCAAGCAAGTTACACAATGGAGATCTGCCAGTTTTCTTAAGCCTAACATCAAAATCATTCATCCATTACAACTATAAACAAGCAATCAACCTATAATCAACATCTAGGTTTCATTACATCTAAGCAAACACACAAAAGATCTAGCCTAGCTTGTTAAAATCAAGACAAGCGTAAGACATATTCAAACAACACATAGACATATTGAATGAATTGAAAGGATACTTATCTCAATTGAACATGAAAGGTTTCAAGGGGTGAAAACCCTTGAAAATACTGTAAAAGTCGTGCATGTGTTTATTCAATTCGACCCTAAAATTATCCTCTCTTTAGAATGAAAATAACAAAAACTATATATAGATTTCCTAAGGTGACAGCGTCAAGAAGAAAGTTCTGACGCCGTCAACCCGCCGCCCATAATATTCTCGGACTGCCTAGATCCAGATCTGACGCCGTCACGTGTAAGGTTGTTCTGGGCCGTCCCACTTTTACTCTTGACGGCCATGCTTTGACGCCGTCACGTTTCTAGTGGACCGTCATCACTTTTGCTCTTGACGCTGTCATCAAATTGCTCTTGACGCCGTCAGGTACTATTCCCAGCAAGGAAAATTAAGACTTTGCCGTTTTCTTCACTTTTATGCTCCAAAAACGTCTGAAATGCTTCCTTTTCCAGAATTCACTCCAAAAGTACCTAAAATCACAAAAGGAACGATTTAGGGCAATATTTGATCAAATAAATTCCAATTCCGGCTTAAATGACCCCTTAAAAATGGATCATTTTTCGCCTCATCATATACCCTTACACTTGAGATTTGCTTATCCTCAAGCAAATGCGCATTTATTCTAATCAAAATAAAAGTTAGGTGTCATTTAACACTAATATAAAAGTAATTACAACAAATAATCGTTCCACTAAAGACCAAAGACAAGCACGGAGGTCATACACTAGCACCTCATAAGTAGTGTTTAGATACTCACATCTCTCGGGTGTAATAAAGTATATATCACAATATGGAAATGGAAAACATCTCTCACTACCTGTCATAACAAAATAGATTACCATAGGCTTGTGAAAGGATTAAACCTCCACCGCATGGCGTAAGCACCTAGGATAAACTATCAAAGAGGTCTTTTAAAGGGTTATAACGTTTGGTGTAGGGATATGGAATACACGGTTTTGTTGGATATAGGCACTATTTACTGGTGGCGAGTTAATCATCTTGGTTAATTACATGTACAATATGGCGTTGCTAAGCCAAGACTAGACTCGACTTAATGCTAATGAATGAAAAATAACAAAAACATAAAATAAATATAGAATGAAACGGGATGGTAGTCCGTATGTTTTTTCTCTTTCTCTTTTTCTATTTTTTTATTTTCATTCTAAAAGAGAGGAGAATTTTAGGGTCGACTTTAATAAACCCTAGCACGACTTTTACAGTATTTTCAAGGGTTCTCACCCCTTGAAACCTTTCATGTTCAATTGAGATAAGTATCCTTTCAATTCATTCAATATGTCTATGTGTTGTTTGAATATATCTTACGCTTGTCTTGATTTTAACATGCTAGGCTAGATCTCTTGTCTTGGTTGTAAGCTTCTCGAGATCCCTCGAGAGGTAAAGCCTGGTGCAATTCCCACGCATCAAGTTTTTGGCGCCGCAGCCCGGGGAATAGTTATTGTCTAGGTTAGGAGTTCTTTTTATTAGGTCTACTTGCTAGATTCCTTTCTAGTAAGATTTTATTTTTATTTTTAGGTTTTCTTTAGTCTATCTTATTTCTTCGTGCCTTTGTTCGTAATCTTTACCATCTGACATCATGGAAGGTGGTAACATCTTTGAACCCATCAACCCACCACAACAAAACCACCAACAAAACCCACTACTAGCAAACCAACCTCTTAGGCCCCGAACCCTAGGAGAGTATTCCCGACCTAGCCACCAAGGCTATCGAAACACCATTGAGCTCACCCAAGGAGCCAATGTGTCCCCCTTGCGATCCGACACCATCCGGTTGGTGCAAAGCGGATGTGCATTCCATGGATTTCGTTCCGAAGATCCTAATCAACATCTCAAGGACTTCCTTAAAATCGTAGATTCTATAGACCTTGATGTTACAACTAGAGAGACGACCCGATTACGCCTATTCCAATTCTCTCTACGTGATCAAGCTAGTCAATGGCTTGAACGTTTACCCGCGGGATCCATCACCTCATGGGATGATCTTACTACTCGTTTCCTTGCTCAATTTTTCCCACCGGGGAGAACTACCAAGCTTAGAAATGATATCTTGATGTTCCAACAATGTCAAGGTGAAACTCTATATGAAGCATGGACTCGTTTCAAGGACTTACTCCAAAAAGTCCCTCATCATGGCATAGATATTTGGCTCCAAGTCCAAATCTTCTATGACCATATTGATCTCTCCACAAGGCGAACCATTGACCAATCGGCCGGTGGTAAGCTACGTGATCTAAGTGCGGAAGAATCATGGGAACTCATAGAAGATCTTGCTCTCTATGACAACGAAAGTTGGAATGATCCCCGTGATTTGAACAAAATGGTCAAGGCAATATCTTTGCCTTTGAACAATTCTAGCACTCCCGACCGTAGGATAATGGAACTTGAGGACCAAGTCCAGTTTCTCATGAAATCTTACGAAGCTCCTAAGCCTTCAAGCCAAGTGAATAAAATCACTTCTTCATGCGAATTATATAGTGGTCCCCATGACACTCGTGATTGCGTGGAACTCCCCGGAATAGCTTTTGCGGACTATGCATCCTCGCGTACCGACGAAGCGGGAGATAAGTGGTACACTTTCAAACCTTAGCCAAACCCTTTCGGTGATTCCTACAACCCCTCTTGGAAAAATCACCCAAACCTTAGGTGGAAACAAAACCAAAACAATTCTTCCAATCCGCCTAATCGTTACCAACCAAACAGTCCACCATCCAACCGTACTTTTAACAACAATCCTTCTAATAGCTATGGTAGTGCCAAAAATCTTGAAGGATTGATGTCTAAGTTTATGGCATCTCAAGAAGCTCGCATATCTAAGTTTGAAGCCGATTTCAAACAAAAGCAAAGCGAGATGACCACCAAAATTGACACATTGTTGAAAGTTCTCAATGACCAAGAAATGGGAGCACTCCCAAGCAACACGATCAAGAACCCGAAACTAAACATTAATTCCATATCATCAGTTTCGTCACCCACTTCTTGTCCGCAATACTACTCGGTTAAATCAATGAGCACGTGTTTCAAGCAAAACCAAATTCTTCAAAAGGACCAATCAAATGAAACACCCGATATCAAACCAGTCAAAAGCATAGCTGAAACACCTCCTACACAAGACCTTGACGATGAATTCAAGGAGCTTCACCTTGAACGTCTCGTCATTGATGTCTTAGCCCGTGCTCCCTACTATAGTGCCCTCCTAGAAAAGTATGAGAAATTTAAACTAGGTAAAAATGGGACCGCCTTCGTTCAAAACAAGTTGCCTAAAAAGCTTGATGATCTGGGTATATTTGCTTTGCCTTGCATGATAGGAAGATCCAAAGCTTTCGACACACTAGCCGGTTTAGGGTCAAGCCTCAACTTGATTCCCTTATCCCTTTTTACCACTCTCAAGCTAGGAAAGTTAGAGGAGACGGAGGTATTAATTGGTCTAGCGGATGGGAGTATTGCCCACCCGGTTGGGATGATCAAGGATGTAGTTGTTCACGTAGGGAAGTTAACTATTTTAGCGGATTTTCACGTCCTTGATATGGTTAGTGATACTACATGCCCTTTATTAGTAGGAAGAGGATTTTTAGCAACCGTTAGCGCCAGGATAGATTGTAAGGAGTCTAAGATAGCGGTAGGTTAGGGCGATACTTGGTCGGTATATGATGTTAAGAAACATAGCTACGATTGTGAGGATGAACCGACACCACATTGGGTAGAGATGAATAGGAGACCATCTAGATATGGACCTTGGATAGAAAGAAACTTTATAGGACCCCAACGCCCATTCTATCTAGAAAAAGATTTCATCGATAAAACACATTCGGTGGAACAACTCATAGCTAGAGATGAAGAGTTAGCCCTTTTAAGGACCCCCTAGTCTTTAGGAAAATGATTGAGTTTTTAAGCGTAATGCCTATTAACATTGAGATGAACAAGTGGAATAGAGAGGGGGATAAGTGTAAATGGAGGTGGGACAAGCCACCTAAAGAAGGTGACGGATCATGGCATATGAAGATGATTTTGTATGATCCGGATGGAGAAAAGTTTGAAAGGTCATACCGTACTAAGAAAACCGATAGGAAGTTGAAACCTAAGTTTGATCCCAAAGATGTCCTCAATGAGGAACTCACCCATGTCACGTAATAACCCATGACCTTGAGTTTAGCTACAAGACTCGTAAATAAAGAAAAGCGCTTCTTGGGAGGCAACCCATGCTTTGTGTGATTTTTATTTTATTTGATTGTTATTTGTTTCCGTATGCATGCTTTATTTTTATTGTTGGTAGATCATGTTTCAAACTAAAATGGTGAAAATACTTTATTTTGTCGTTTGACTTAGTCTTAACTTCATCCAAAGGTATTTCGCAAAAGATAAGTGTAAGGGGAAACCCTAAATATGTTTTTAAGAAACAAAACCGATCATGATTCTCCATAATATTAAATGGACATGTATATTCGTATTTGTTAGAGTCAAATGCTTGTATCGAGTCATAATGATGTTTTGCAGGATTTTCCAGGAAGTAGGACAAAGTTTTTTCAGAAATTTTCCGGAAACTTAACATAAAGATTTCTGCAGGTCACTTTTGACGGTGTCAGGAATAAATACCTGACGGCGTCACGTGTAAAAATCCGGAAATTTTGCCAGTTTTGTTTTTCTAACAGATTTTTAAAGTTTTTGTTGAATCTTTAGTTTTATAATCTCCAGGAAATCTGCAAACATTCGTTCCACAAGCATTATATCTTACTTTGCTTTCTAGGATTTGTTAGCATATATAGATTGCCACCGATTTTACGCGAGGTTGCCTTGTTTGTTTTCTCAGGTTTAACAGGTTATTTATGACAAGAAGATGATTTTTATTCTGGAAGGGAAGCTTTGATTGTTCATTTTCTTGGAGGAAGATCTAACCTTGTTACCACACTATCCATACCAAGCGAATCAGGGGAGTATTTGATTTCATTCTGTTACCTATTTCACTTTTACAATCTTTAATTGAATATTAGGGACAATGTTCATCCTAAGTGTAAGGGGAGTGTAAACGATGATACCTTATAGATAAACTTGCACTTGAGTTTGTTTGTTTGATGGTAGGTGTGTAATAAAACTATGAGAAATACTTGTTAGTGTAATTTTAGCGCCAAATTTAAAATTTTTTACAACTTTTAGGAGTGAAACTTTAGCCTTAGAAGTGTCTCATGGATAGGAGTCGTATGACTAACACAAAACCGTACTATTCAAAAAATTTTTCCACCAAAATATGTGAGGTTCGCCTTTAGATTTGATAGGAAAAGCATTTACTATTAGTGCTTATGAGTGTACCAGTAGCATTTAGATTCTAGAACTTGCGTTAGTGATGCATCCCGAGACCGCTAGTGAGACTACATTCGTGTAGTAGGATTTACTACATGATAAGAGGCATTAGGATCACCCTTGTGTTAAACCCGTATCATAATTACTTGACCATTTAAGTCATATTACTTGGCTAGTTAAGTCAATTAATTTTTCCCACACCTTAGCGTTGTACTCATTTTTAGTACACGAAACCCCTAATACACCCCTCCGAGCCTATCTTTTCGTTTCTAACTTTAAGCATCTTACTTAAAGGAAGAATTTGTTACTGCCCACTTAAATGTACACCCAAATCGCCTTAGCCTTCCGTGTATGCACTCATCTTTAGTTCATTATTGTTATATGTTTAAACCCTTAGTTGATTATCTAATTGATTACATGGTTGCTAAATCGAGTCATATCCTTGTACATATTGTTTTGGGACGATTGGGACTCATGGGTAAAGTACTATTGTTATGAAGTAATGGGGAAGAACATCATTTTATTACCTCCATATGTACGTTAATCTTAAAAGTACTCCAAGTGTTTTGATTTTCTTAATTCAAGTCGTTAGATTAGTTTATTGTAAAGTATGTAAAAATTCAAGTGTAAGGGTAATGTTCATTCCCTATGATGTATTATTTTGGATGGTAGGGTAAGAGTGTATGCAAAAAAAAAAAATAATAAAAAATAAAAAAAGAGAAAAAAACATACGGACTACCATCCCGTTTCATTCTATGTTTATTTTATGTTTTTATTATTTTTGATTTATTAGCTTAAGTCGAGTCTAGTCTTGGCTTAGTAACGCCATATTGTACATGTAATGAACCAAGATGATTAACTCGCCACCAGTAAAGACTGCCTATATCTAACAAAACCATGTATTCCATATCCCTACACCTAACGTTATAACCCTTTAAAAGATCTCTTTGATAGTTTATCCTAGGTGCTTACGCCATACGGTGGAGGTTTGATCCTTTTCCAAGCCTATGGTAATCTATTTACTTATGACAGGTAGTGAGAGATGTTTTCCATTTCCATATTGTGATATATACTTTATTACACCCGAGAGATGTGAGTATCTAAACACTATTTGTGAGGTGCTAGTGTATGACCTCCGTGCTTTTCTTTGGTCTTTAGTGGAAAGATTATTTGTTGTAATTACTTTTATATTAGTGTTAAATGACCCCTAACTTGTATTTTGATTAAAATAAAAGCGCATTTGCTTGAGGACAAGCAAATCTCAAGTGTAAGGGTATATGATGAGGCGAAAAATGATCCGTTTTAAGGGGGTCATTTAAGCCGGAATTGGAATTTATTTGATCAAATATTTCCCTAAATCATTCCTTTTGTGATTTAGGTACTTTTGGAGTGAATTCTGGAAAAGGAAGCATTTCGGACGTTTTTGGAGCACAAAAGTAAAGAAAACGGTAAAGTCTTAATTTTCCTTGCTGGGAACAGTACCTGACGGCGTCAAGAGCAATTTGATGATAGCGTCAAGAGCAAAAGTGATGACGGTCCAGTAGAAACGTGACGGCGTCAAAGCATGGCCGTAAAGAGTAAAAGTGGTGACGGCCCAGAACAACCTTACACGTGACGGCGTCAGATCTGGATCTAGGCAGTCCGATAATATTATGGGCGGCGGGTTGACGGCGTCAAAACTTTCTTCTTGATGCCGTCACCTTAGGAAATCTATATATAGTTTTTGTTATTTTCATTCTAAAGAGGAGAATTTTAGGGTCGAATTGAATAAACCCTAGCACGACTTTTACAGTATTTTCAAGGGTTTTCACCCCTTGAAACCTTTCATGTTCAATTGAGATAATTATCCTTTCAATTCATTCAATATGTCTATGTGTTGTTTGAATATATCTTACGCTTGTCTTGATTTTAACATGCTAGGCTAAATCTTTTGTGTGTTTGCTTAGATGTAATGAAACCTAGATGTTGATTATAGGTTGATTGCTTGTTTATAGTTGTAATAGATGAATGATTTCGATGTTAGGCTTAAGAAAACTGGCAGATCTCCATTGTGTAACTTGCTTGAACATCTTAAGAAACATGAACCAATGCGTACTAGGTTTTTATGGTTGTATTTAATGCTTGAGCGAATTCTAGTGATCCCATGTTAGGAGCTTCTTGCAGGCTCGACATAGGAGTGAAATAGGAGCTTATAGAGTTGGGGAAGTACGTACGCCACCCCACAATTGGTATTAAGGAATATAACCCGTCATCCACGCAACTGTAATAAACAATTAACCTGTAAAAGATATCTAGGGAGTAGTGAAATCGAAGTAAACACAATTCTCCCAATTACTGTTCACACCACTAGTTTAATTAGCTTTATTTACATTTCTGTTATTTTATTTTTATTGCATCTTTAGTTATTGGGTTAGTTGATTAGCAACTAATTCCGCCCACTCTTCCAAAACCCGAGATTTTACTTGCTTTCCATAAAATATAAAAATACAAAAAGAATCATCCCTCACCTCTAGACCTAGTTTTTAGGCTTTCTAATCCTAGCGACACTATTCCTGAGTTGAACGATCAATCCCCCGGTACTTGTCACTATACTATACTACAACGATCAGGTACACTGCCTGGTGGGGATTGTAAGCTTCTCGAGATCCCTCGAGAGGTAAAGCCTGGTGCAATTCTCACGCATCAATCTTCCTCCTCACCTTCCCTCGACCAGCTACCACCACTGTTCTCTCACGTACTTGGAACTCTTTCTGTATCATTTGGTGCTTCACAACAACGACAGAGTACCCATACAAGTTGTACTTGTGCACAATTTTTGATGGTATAGTCTGTTACAAAATGTACAAAGTTACAACTGCTATAGATTGATAGTTGTATAGTTTGTAATCTGATTGAAATTGTAGCATAATTACAATTTGACAAATTATTAAAGTTTCAAGACACTTACTAGTCGTCCATTTCTCTAGAAGCATGCAGTCAGCGGTCGGTAGAATGCCCTATCTTCTTGGTCGTGGACAGTGTGAAACGACCATCTGCACATCCAGTTCATCCGTCCGACTTCAAAATCTGAATTTAATAATACAAAATGAGTAAGTTATAGATAACCCAAAATGTTACAAAGATATCATATACTTGATGTAGTTAAAGCTAATAAAGGAAAAAAATACCATAGTCATGTGGTTGGTGACACAAGGCATTCATGGCAATATTGGTGCTATATGTCTCCATAGTTGTGATGGCCCCTCCATCAGGTTCAAACAACATCACATTAAATTCCTGGCCCGGGTAAACCTGAGTAAAAACTATCCACTGACCAGCCTTCAAATTCAAGTCTCAAGCGAGTGTCACCAAACCACCGCCATAGAAGAAGGAGTGGACGTATCGACCATAGAGATGATCACTGGCCACCCTAACATTGTAGTCAGTCGTGTTAGTGGAAACCACGACCGAATCAGTAGGGGTTGGACCATCCAGATATCTCAGAAAGTCTTCCTCCAACGACTGAATAAGCAGAGATGTGTCTGTCACAGGCACTAAACATCTCCAAAATGGGGCACTCTCGGGTTCATAATTGTGAAACTCCAACCCATCCTCACCATAGCAAGTTACATAAAACACATCCTCACCCTCTTCAACAAAATGTATGTACTCAACAGCAGAACATGAGATGTTGTGAATGACAAAATCATTCCACCTTGCTCCCTCAACAACACACTTAAATTGTGAGACTCTCCTTACACGAACTTTCCATCTAACCCCCCACAGTTAACTAAGAAAATAAAACCATTGCCAGTATAGGAACCTCCTAGAACATAATCATTATGCAGTTCTTGTATATGAAAATAAAGTATACAAATGAAAACACAACTAAAAACTTAATCCATTCATATATCTTGCATCAAGTACTATATAACACGGACAAAAAAATTTGAAGTCTAAGTTGAAGAAAAAAGACTTGAAAAAGTCATAGTGGACACTTAATGTGTGACTTTTTATGTCTTCATTTGGCAAATTTGACCTTATATATTTTATTTGTGTTATATAATAGTTGATAAAAATTATACCAATGGAAAATACATTCAAAACTTAATCCATTCATATATTTTGCATCAAGTAATATATAACACAAATAATTATATTTAAGGTCAAAGTTGAAAACTAAAGACTTTAAAAGTCAACAGTGGACTATAATTATGGGAAGGAGTAATTAAACTAGTTTCTTAGAGAAATAACAGCTTGTCAATAATGGTGTTAACTTACAAACTCATCCAAAACATCAGGATTGTCCATTGCACAAATAAATTGATTACCAAACATGGTTACTGCATTAACGATTAAGGTTATAAAACAATGCAAAATACCGTTTAAATGAAGTAAAAATCAGTAAATATGGTTACCTGGTACGTGTGTTTTTTGAAGAATCACGACTGCTAAGCACCGACTGTATTGTTTGAGATATTAGGTTGAAAGAAGATAGAGCGTTTATGTGAGTGTGATTTTGTTGTGTTAAACACGACTTAGTTTTGTTATTTGCAAAAAATATCCTCGTCAATTTTCGTGAAAGGGAGGTAGCTGAAGTGTGTTAATGTGTTATAGCGGGAATAGTGAAATGACGAAAATACCCTGACGTGCAACGCACGTGAGGGCACTAACGGGCTAGCAGCATTAAGTTCTGCCTAGCAGCATTAAGTTCCGAGTTACTAGCATCAGTAGCATTAAGTTCAGAGTTACTAGCATTCACCCAAATTCCAATCCAAACAACTTTTTCTTTGCTTTTCCTGCAAAATGTTAGTCTAGAAACAAAGAAAATACAAGCCATAACATATGCACAATGATCCCAACATCTAAATATACTTAACAGTTTTAAGTATAACTAGGAGCATTGTAATGGGGCAAATGAAGAGTCATGACTAATAGTCTGAACTCAATTCATGCAGTGAATATCAAATTAGGCTCAAACTAGATAGAGTACGTATACATAAGTTATCAGAAATGTGTGACCATATGTATCGAATTGTGACTACATTTAAATAATGTGACAAAATATGACACTATGATTTAGCCACCTAAATAAATACTTCATGTGACCATATATATAGCATCTTTAATTTAGTCACACAAAAACTCAATGTGACTAATACCAAGGCTAATGATAACTGACTTCACATTTTGCTTTAAATAATAGTCACATGAATATTTCACAATGTGACTATTTTGAATGTATTGGTCACATATAATACCCATTAGGATTTGGCAAACAAACACACACAAAACTTTAGACACACATGTTAACTTACGTGACCATATGTATCGAATTTTAGTTACACTTAATCATGTTTCTATGGTTTAGTGTGACCATATATGACATTTGGTCACACTCTTCAAGTGTGTGACATATATTTGTCACTCTTAAATGCATTTCGTGACTAACGCTTCAAACTTACTTTTCCGTTGTCACACATTTCAAACGCTATGTGGCTAAATATTCAGCAAAGAATAGCAGTCACGTTTAAATAATGTGTGACAAACTTGACTATATAATTTAGCCACATACACAATTACCTCATGTGACCATATATCTATTTTGGTCACACTTTTCAATTGTGTGACGTATATTTGTCACATATGTATATCTATAGTGTGACTATTGTTTTGAGCTAATTTGTATCTGTCACACGTCCCGAATTAAAAGTGACTAAATATTCCAATTTTTTTTTCAGTTACCTCTAGTCACATAAATATTCAAATGTGTGACAATAGAATTCCGAAATGGTCACACAAGTCGGATAAGGTGTGGCTGTTTATTTTATTCTGGTACATTTAGTCACGTATAAATGTTACAGTGTGACATTTCAAAATCGACCATGCGTGACCAATAAAACTTTTTGTACTAGTGTTAATTCTAGTGTTGAAGAAAAAGACAGTCTTGCGCAGGTTTGGCACAAAAGACTGGGACATATCAGTGAGGCGAGACTTCAGGTGCTAGAAAAGCAGGAGTTGTTTGGCAAGAAAAGTCTAGGTAAGCTCGATTTTTTTGAGAATTATGTTCTGGGAAAGTCACATCGAGTCAGTTTCGGTGTAGGAAGGCACACTACTCAGGGAGTGATAGACTATGTTCATTCAGACTTATGGGGTCCGTCTCAGGTGGAATCATTGGGAGGTAAAAGGTATTTCTTATCTATCGTTGATGATTATTCCAGGAGGGTATGGGTTTATATTCTCAGGTTCAAACACGAAGCATTTGGAATGTTCAAAGAGTGGAAACAGTTAGTAGAGAATCAGACTGGGAGGACGGTTGAGAAGCTAAGGACAGATAATGGTCTTGAGTTCTGTAACCGGGAGTTTGAAAAGCTACGCACTGAGAGTGGGATTTCTAGATATTTGACAGTTACCGGGATGCCGCAGCAGAGTGGATTAGCAGAACGGATGAATAGAACTCTCATGGATAAGGTACGCTGTTTATTAATTCAGTCTGGATTGCCCAAGACCTTCTGGGCCGAAGCGACATGTACGGTCGCATATCTTATAAATAGGTCACCATCGACAGTGATTGAGAAAAAGACACCTATGGAGATGTGGTCGGGACATCCAAGTGATTATGGGATGTTGAGGATTTTTGGCTGTGTCGCATGTTCACACGTTAAACAAGGTAAGCTCGAGATGAGAGCGGTAAAATGCATTCTTTTGGGGTATCCTAAAGGTGTGAAGGGGTACAGGCTATATAGGCTTGATAACGAATCACCTAAAATAGTCACTAGCAGAAACGTGGTATTCAATGAAAGTTTCATGTACAAAGACACGTTGAAGGATTCTGGTGCAGGTATTGATAAGTCTGTTGAGAAATTACAAGTTGAGGTGGAACTGCAGAGGTTAAATAATCATTCGCTTGAGGAAGATCAGATTGATGATCAGGAAGATGGCGATGATGAAGATGCAGGGGATCAGGATCATGATCAAACACCGGATCTCACAAACCATCGGTTGGTTCGGGATAGAGAGCCAAGGACAAGAACGAAACCTTTTAGGTTTCGGGATGAGAGTAATATGGTTGCTTACGCGTTTACTGCAGTAGAGGAAGAAGATACTCATGAACCATTGACATACCAGGAGGCAGTTACTTGTGAAGATAGTTCTAAGTGGAAAGCTGCTATGGATGAAGAGATGGAATCTCTGATGAAGAATAAGACCTATGAGTTATTAGATCATCCAACTGGGAAAAAGCTGGTAAGTTGCAAATGGCTGTTCAAGATAAAGGAAGGGATTAAAGGTGTTCAAAAGCCTAGGCACAAGGTGAGGTTGGTGGCTCGTGGATTCACTCAAAGGGCAGGTATTGACTATAATGAAGTATTTTCGCCAGTAGTTCGACACACATCTATTCGGGTTATACTTGCATTAACTGCGTGTAGAGATTATGAGCTAGAGCAGCTTGATGTAAAGACGGAATTTTTATATGGGAATCTTGAAGAAATGATCTACATGAGGCAATCACAGGGTTATGAACAAGGTAACAAGGTATGTTTGTTAAATAAATCCCTTTATGGTTTGAAGCAGTCACCTAGGCAATGGTATAGGAGGTTCGATGAGTACATGCTGAGCAATGGGTTCAGGCATAGCAGTTACAAAAACTGTGTATATTACAGGTGTTATGCACCAGGTGAGTATATCTATCTACTGTTATACATAGACGATATGCTGATTGCTTGTAAAAGCAAGGCTGAGATTGGGTCTATCAAGTCTTTGCTTAATAAGGAGTTTGACATGAAAGACCTCGGGGAAGCAAAAAAGATTCTTGGTATGGAGATCATCAGGGACCGGAGTCGCAAGATTCTAAGGGTGTCACAATCCGTGTACGTTTATAAGATTTTGAATAATTTTAGAATAGACAATGGGAAATCGGTTCAGATGCCATTGGGTGGGCACTTCAAGCTGTCATTGAAGGATTGTCCGGTTAGGGATTGTGATGTTGAAAGGATGAGTAAGGTGCCGTATTCAAATGTGG
The DNA here is from genome assembly GCA_030686995.1 of Artemisia argyi. Classification (NCBI taxonomy): domain Eukaryota; kingdom Viridiplantae; phylum Streptophyta; class Magnoliopsida; order Asterales; family Asteraceae; genus Artemisia; species Artemisia argyi. The sequence continues at coordinate 22,631,499 of CM060695.1, read as the reverse complement.
TTGGGAGCTTAATGTACTTGATGGTGTGCACGAGGCCAGACATAGCATATGCGGTAAGTGTTGTTAGCAGATATTTGGCGAATCCAAGTAAAAAGCATTAGGAAGCAGTGAAGTGGATTTTGAAATATTTGCAGGGTACTGCAAACGTGGGTTTGGTGTATGGGACAAATCGTGGCAACCATATGGACGTAACAGGTTTTGTTGATTCACACTACGCTAAGGATCCAGATAAAGGTAGGTCTATCACTGGTTACACGTTTTTAGTACAAGGATGTGTTGTAAGCTGAAAGGCAATGCCACAACATGTAGTGGCTCTTTCAACTACAGAGGCGGAGTATATGGCCCTTACGGAGGCTGTAAAGGAAGCTATTTGGCTAAGGGGACTCTCGGAAGAGTTGGGTATGGAGCTTAACAGTGTGGCAGTTAATTGTGATTATCAAGGCGTGATTCACTTATCGCGGAATCATGCTTTTCATGAAAGGACTAAGCACATCAATGTGCATTATCATTTTTATCAAAGATGTCTTGGAAGCCAAGACGGTCGAAGTCTTGAAGGTGGGTACTGAACACAATGCTGAGGATACCTTGACGAAGGTGGTACCTTGACACAAGTTTCAACACTGTTTAGAGTTGCTTAGTTTTGGTGTAGGCTTATATAAAGCCTAAGGTGGAAATTGTTATGTTTCTCTTTATCTTAGCTTATGATTTGTCTAGGGGTCGTTGGGTGGGCTTGTGTCCCAAGCCCAACCCGTTTCCTTTTTCCTTTGTAATAGCCGACTAAGACTCTTTGTTAGAGTCGGTTTAACCTCCCCCTCATCTATATAAAAGGAGGTGAGGGGGGACGAGTTATGTACGCATTCTTTCAATAACTAATCAAACAAACGATTAGGGTTACTTACTTGTGCTCTATCTTTCTTTTCTGTCTACGCTGCAAGTGTGTCGATTTCGTAGTCGAGTTATCTGCTCTAGTAAACCAGGGGTTGTAGGTTGTCGATTCCTACAGATGTTGACTCCTTAATGTCATTAGATGTCAAACATTAGTAGTTAGTATGCATTTAGTATAATAAATGAAAGCCAAAGGGCTGTTTATGTTCATTAGTTAGTTTATAACCGCTTGGTCGTTATGGTGGTTAAGGTAGTTAGTTGGTTAAGTTAGTTAGTTAGTTACAAGGTAGTTATATTTTGGTTGTACTGTAACACCCCCAATTCATGGTTGCAGCGGAATTCGAACTGGGTGTTACTCGACGGCACAATAGTCACAATAATAGAAAACGAACTCCAATTGAGTCGTTTTAAAAGATTTATCATTCAAATTATATAAATATCAGAGGTTACAAAATGAGGTCCCAATTGGTTCCATGTTTACAAATCACATTAAGTGAGTTTTTGAATGATAATAAAATTTATAGCCCTCTTGAGTATCCGTGTCCTTCCGTGCCATCCTTGATCGTCATGAACCTGAAATACATGCTTGAGAGGTCAACACAAAGGTTGAGTGATATTCATAGAGTTTGTTAAATCGTTTGAACACAATACGTTGGTAGTGTGAGTTATAGACTCACACCAGTGTTTGGAAAACAAAACAGGCAGGCTACGTTATTATACGCCCATAAAATGTATTATACACTAAGCTTATGACACCAAAACGTTAACGTGTACCAATATCGATCGGCAGATTTATCCCGGTAGGTACTTTGCTAACATACCTAAATCTCAAATATTAATGCATTTGTATGAACTTAGTCATAACAAATGGGATTCGTCAATCCCAATAGGCCTATTCACAATATTTGCGCTCACTATTGCTAGTGATTAAATGGTTCATAATAAGGGATCTCGGTTTAGCAAGGCTGGTACTTAGTGATAATAAAACAATCAGGCAAGCATACAATTTAAAAACATTGTGCTCGGTTAAAATAGCATGTATTCCCCCCAAGGGTTTGTAAAACAATTAAGTAATGGAAGTGGGGCTATGAACTCACCTTGAGTTGGATGATGTATAATGAGAATGATGGATATGCCGTAAGAACTTCTACGAGCAACCTAGAATAATTGTTGTAACTTAGGTTTGGAATAATGTCTAAGGAAACATAAACATGCCAATAAATGTCTTGCACTTAGTCCATGATGTGGTATGATGTATAGTGTAAGTCTTTGAAAGAAATGATTCATGAAACATGTATGTTTTGTATATCGTTTACTACCGTTCGGGCTGACATATTTCAGAAGTCATGTTAGTAAGCGTTCGAGGAGCCAGGACACTTTAACTCGTAAATCCACAACTCATCTCGATGGCTTACATAATGAACTCCTCACATGAGGCTCCCTACTATTGTAGTAGTTGATAAAATATATAGATATAAGTTTTGATCCGAAAAGTTACATGTCCGATATTTTGAATAAACTTAGGAAAGTTTATTAGTACATGAAGATTGTTATTAGGGGTAGTTTCATAAGTCTTGAATGACCATTTTCTCTTGGTAATATCTCATGGTTTCCTTTTAAGTGAAGTAGATCCAAATTGCTTGTTCATGTTATCGCCTAATTCATTGTTTCATGTTTACGCCTATGTAAGTTGTTATGGTCATTTCGTCATGGCCTAGCCATGACCTTTAGTCCTTGTTTCAAGGTCATGAGACACAACCTTGGCTCTAGCCATGGTGGTGGTCTTGATTATTGGTCATAAGACCTCTTATTCCTTTTAAAGTATAACCATAATCTAGTGACTTATATATATGTAAATAGCTGTTAAGAAATTTAGAAATATCTCACTCAGAAAGTGTTTTCAAGGCTCGAGCTTCTTTGTTACTGAAGGAAAACGTGATTCCGGACAACTTTCGTGTTTTAACTTTTTCATGAAACGGACCAGAAAGGCCTCTTTTTGCGTGTTTAAGGTTTCTGTAACAGAAAGTTTTGGCAGCTTTGCCGCAAAGTTTTGGTAATTTCAAATCGTCATAACTTTTGACTCGTATACTCGTTTTAGGTGGTTCAATTTGCTACGGTTTCTTTGTTAGGTCCTCTACTACAATATGTAATAATCCAATATCATATTTTTACCATTTTAATCAGGTCTTTCCAAGAAAATCACTAGTTTACTTGTTTTAATAACTTGTTTTAACAATCAATAACAATAACTTGTTTTGCTCACTTTTATACATCATGGACATCATAACAAGACAATATATAGCATGAATGATATGTAAATAGCATGAATATGATATTTAAGCAAGGAAGTGTATTAGAGTTTGCTTACAACTTGTGAAGAAACTAACTAGAACCAAGATCAAAACCAAGAATTACTACTTAATCTTTCAAATATTTTCCAACCATAGCCAAGCTTCCATATCAAAAACCCTATCTTATAATCCCTTGATAAACACTAATCTATCACAAAAACAAGCCTTAGTAAAAATCTTCACTAAGAACACTTGGAAATTTGATGAGTTTTTGTGGTGTTTTATGGTGATTTTATGGTTGAAAGGTGTTAAGGATCAACTAGGAACTATGCCTTGAACTTGTGATGGATTGAATAAGCAAGATCAATGATCAAATTGGTGTATTTTTATGATGTGGGTCGTTGGTATTGAGAGGGAAAGGAAGAGAAGGCTTAAATAAGGTCTTGAGGAGGTTACATGTATGACTAGTCAATCCTTGGTGACCAAGTTCTACACATGTAATGATCTAAGACCATCAAGCTTGAGATCAAGCCACACAAGGCTGAATTCCCCCCCTAGGTCAGTTCCTAAACTTGGGGGACAAGGTGTGGACTTTGCTTGGTATTATCCTAAGTATTAGGAAGAGTTTTGACTCCGGGAAATGACAACCGTAAATGATTAGGCCTCAAAACGTAAAACCGGGTGTCGTAAAATTATGGAACTTTAAAGTATTGTTAGACATGTCCATATGTCCCATAATAAAATATAAAATAAGTGGTAGGTTCCATTTGGGTGGTAAAACCCTGCTAAAACTGGAAACACGGGTCTAAAACGCGTAATACGTAAAATGTACGAATATTGCGTAAAATTGAGAAAAATAAAATGTTACTTTTCTAATAGGATAAAAATGATTTAAAATGACTTATAATGTCTAGACTGGGCTCAGTCTAGTGTCGGTTGGTATTTAAATGTCTTTTAGACATCAAACCGTAAGCCTAAAAATCACGAAATGACTTATAACATCAAGGGATGATTTTTGGTCAATAGAGGAGGGAAAAAATATGTTGACTTTTTCTAATAAGTTGAAAACTCAAATCGTCTTAAAAACGCGTTTTGTGGTCTAACGGTTAATCGCCCATACGGTTAAGCGTGCTCATGCGAGAGTAGTACAGGCTTGGGTGACCTGCCGGGAAGTCTTTGGTCATGTTTTTCTCAGTCACGATTAATTCTCAAATAAATCATGAGTGTGTCAAATATTTTTCTGATGCGGGGTCACTTAACGCGGTCGAGTTTCGTTGTACGTAGAATTTATGAATGACGTTTTACCCTAAAACGTGTAATTCCGTGTAATTCCTTAATAACTTTCACGAAAATGAGCTTATGAATGTCAAACTTTTAATTTGCCATGGAAATGATTTATCACTTGAGCCCAAGAAATAAAATCAAATTTCGGGAAAATTTTCGGGAAAAATGAATAGTAAAAGTGAATAGTGAAATTTTCCGGGAATAGTAATTATCCTGAAAAATGTGAATTGTTACAGTCTCTACCCCTTACGGGGAACTTCGTCCCGAAGTTCTTTGTGTGTTATATGTTGGAGTGGTGTCGATGAAAAGGTGTGGTTACTTATGATGACTAAAGTCTGGGATTACCGGTGATGTAATTTGATTTGTCGTTTCAGTGTATGGTGTAGGATCAGGCATATTTTTATGTAGGAAAGGTATGGTAATAGTCGAATATCAAAGGAAATTGATATAGCAGTCGAATATTAATAGGAATTGATATAGTAATTGCAATCATAGCCTAGTAGGTAATCGGTTGTTGTACTTAGTGTTTATTGACTTCATACTTATGTTATTTCAGATACAAATAAGTCCACTTATTTATAATTCTTTATTTACATAGAGAGGCATCCCAAACAATGTAAATACAGAAATATAAACTTATGGTTCGGTGATTTACAATTTCTTTATTTAAATGAAAAGGCATCCCAATCCATTCAAATAATTACAAATCATCCTACTTAAGAATTCCCAACACAACATTCACAATTAGTCGGTGAGTTACAAGGTAGTGTATTATGAGATGATACTGGTGTTCCAAAAGTACAAGATGAATATTCAATCTTGTAAAGCTGGTGAGGGTGTTTGTGGTGTAACTAAGGATGATTTGAGCTTTAAAAGTGCATCAAGATCAGAAAGTGAGCTTGAGGGATTAAGGGTTGTGAAGATGATGATGGTGAGAAGGTTAAGAAGGTTTGTGTTCTTCATTTTGGTATGTTGAGATTTAGTGGTTTGTGATGAAAGTTGGAAATGAAGGCATGATATTGATTTATAGGGTGGTATCAACGAAATGATTTTTCTAAGATGGTGGTAAAATATCTTGGAGTAACATGATGTGAAATAATAAAGTGATAACAAAATAGCTTGAAGTAAAATTTGTTGAATGGTTTATAAGATAACTGAGTAAATCTTATAGAATGGTAATAGTCTACTAAACAATCAAATTGGTTTAGAGATAGAAAGTACAATAGATGAGAATTTTCACAAAGAGTTGTTCATTGAACATCAAATATTCTTAAGTCATAAAACTCTCATTACTAGAGATGACATACACGTAGTACAACATAGTGCATAAATAAATATGACTGCTAAGTTTTAAACTTCATTGTTCTGCAGTGTTGTTGAGATTCTGATAAGCTTCTTCTTCTCTTATCATATATGCTTTCCATTGGATGAGCCATGGTTGTGAAGGTAATGTTGTGATATGTTGATGAACAAAAGTGCTTAGTGTATGCTTAATGTTAATACTCTTAGGTATAGATGTTGAGTTTGCTTTAAAAATCTTAAGAGATTTTAAAAGTTTATGACGGGATGGTATCCTTAGGACCTAAACAGGATAGTACTTCTACAGGATGAAGAGAATAATGGATAACTATCCCAAGATAGTAGTTCGGATTATCTCATAAATGAAAAATTTCAAGAATGAATTTAGATCGTACAAATAAGGTGTTAAGATCTCGCTGAGTGGTAAGGCACTACCGTGTCTCTAGATTGTTTTATTGTATTCTGGTGGTTTATCGAGTTCAAGTAGGAAATCAATCTAAACATAACCCTAGTACAACTACTCTCAGTATTGGAAAATTTTAAGTCGAATATAGTTAGTCAGACTATATTCCACTGTCCCAAGGTTAAATATAGGTGACTAGTCTATATTTAGCCAAGGTTCGATAAAATTTTCAAATACCTAAATTAGGTATACTTTTGATATGTCCGTTGCTTTCGGGAAACTGTCCACTAAACAAAGGCAATGTCAAACCCTTCAATTGCAAGTCCCGGCCATACAAGACTTGTAACCCATGTTTTCACATTCCATTGCATAGAAGATAGTAAGGGTAGGTACGTATGGAAAGGAAGTTTTAAGTAGTTCTAAAATAGAACATACTTGGCCAGGATCACGAACTTTTAATAATGAAGGTTTCAGAAGAAAACTTTGATGAATGTAGAGCTGAACTTCAGCTTTTGTAAGTGATGGATTTGTTTGTCCTTTTAAAAATCTCATATTTCTTGTTTGGAAATCGATAGATTGTGATGGGTTTTTGATATCATACGAAATGATATTGATGATGTGATGGAATAATTCCAGAGACCATTACGTAAATCACAATGTCTCGGAAGTAAATTAGACCATTGTGCAATTCACAATGTCTGGGAAGTAGGTTAGACCATTGTATGACTCAAAACATTTGAGAAATGGTTAAGACCATTGTATAATACAATGTCTTGGAAAATGAATGAGACCATTGTATCTCACAATGTCTTGAAAAAAAATGAATGAGACCATTGTATCTCACAATGTCTTGGAAAATGAATGAGACCATTGTATCTCACAATGTCTTGGAAAATGAATGAGACCATTGTATCTCACAATGTCTTGGGAAATGAATGAGACCATTGTATCTCACAATGTCTTGGAAAAATGAATGAGACCATTGTAACATACAATGTCTTGAAAAGTGAATGAGACCATTGTAACATACAATGTCTTGAAAATTGAATGAGACCATTGTAATCAGTTACAATGTCTTGGACGTAAAATGTTGGAGTAGGAACATGATTGAGAGAATGTGATTGTGTCGAAATGCCCTAGAATAGGCATACGCAGATATGTTTAGTCCATTGTTTACATAAATGATTGAAAATAAACCGAGTTTATATATCAATATACTAATGCTTATGGGGAAATGCTCAAAATGGGTATATATGAATATACTAATATGTTTGTGTATCATAACATGCTTACTAAATCCATAATCGTCTGGAGGATGGAAGACACGGAGAGCGAAAGGCTATAAAAATGTTTTTGCTTGTATGTGCGGTTATAGTTTAGGTCTCAATTAGACCCGTTTCTCTATAACCATGGCTCTGGTACCAATCTGTAACACCCCCAATTCATGGTTGCAGCGGAATTCGAACTGGGTGTTACTCGACGGCACAATAGTCACAATAATAGCAAACGAACTCCAATTGAGTCGTTTTAAAAGATTTATCATTCAAATTATATAAATATCAGAGGTTACAAAATGAGGTCCCAATTGGTTCCATGTTTACAAATCACATTAAGTGAGTTTTTGAATGATAATAAAATTTATAGCCCTCTTGAGTATCCGTGTCCTTCCGTGCCATCCTTGATCGTCATGAACCTGAAATACATGCTTGAGAGGTCAACACAAAGGTTGAGTGATATTCATAGAGTTTGTTAAATCGTTTGAACACAATACGTTGGTAGTGTGAGTTATAGACTCACACCAGTGTTTGGAAAACAAAACAGGCAGGCTACGTTATTATACGCCCATAAAATGTATTATACACTAAGCTTATGACACCAAAACGTTAACGTGTACCAATATCGATCGGCAGATTTATCCCGGTAGGTACTTTGCTAACATACCTAAATCTCAAATATTAATGCATTTGTATGAACTTAGTCATAACAAATGGGATTCGTCAATCCCAATAGGCCTATTCACAATATTTGCGCTCACTATTGCTAGTGATTAAATGGTTCATAATAAGGGATCTCGGTTTAGCAAGGCTGGTACTTAGTGATAATAAAACAATCAGGCAAGCATACAATTTAAAAACATTGTGCTCGGTTAAAATAGCATGTATTCCCCCCAAGGGTTTGTAAAACAATTAAGTAATGGAAGTGGGGCTATGAACTCACCTTGAGTTGGATGATGTATAATGAGAATGATGGATATGCCGTAAGAACTTCTACGAGCAACCTAGAATAATTGTTGTAACTTAGGTTTGGAATAATGTCTAAGGAAACATAAACATGCCAATAAATGTCTTGCACTTAGTCCATGATGTGGTATGATGTATAGTGTAAGTCTTTGAAAGAAATGATTCATGAAACATGTATGTTTTGTATATCGTTTACTACCGTTCGGGCTGACATATTTCAGAAGTCATGTTAGTAAGCGTTCGAGGAGCCAGGACACTTTAACTCGTAAATCCACAACTCATCTCGATGGCTTACATAATGAACTCCTCACATGAGGCTCCCTACTATTGTAGTAGTTGATAAAATATATAGATATAAGTTTTGATCCGAAAAGTTACATGTCCGATATTTTGAATAAACTTAGGAAAGTTTATTAGTACATGAAGATTGTTATTAGGGGTAGTTTCATAAGTCTTGAATGACCATTTTCTCTTGGTAATATCTCATGGTTTCCTTTTAAGTGAAGTAGATCCAAATTGCTTGTTCATGTTATCGCCTAATTCATTGTTTCATGTTTACGCCTATGTAAGTTGTTATGGTCATTTCGTCATGGCCTAGCCATGACCTTTAGTCCTTGTTTCAAGGTCATGAGACACAACCTTGGCTCTAGCCATGGTGGTGGTCTTGATTATTGGTCATAAGACCTCTTATTCCTTTTAAAGTATAACCATAATCTAGTGACTTATATATATGTAAATAGCTGTTAAGAAATTTAGAAATATCTCACTCAGAAAGTGTTTTCAAGGCTCGAGCTTCTTTGTTACTGAAGGAAAACGTGATTCCGGACAACTTTCGTGTTTTAACTTTTTCATGAAACGGACCAGAAAGGCCTCTTTTTGCGTGTTTAAGGTTTCTGTAACAGAAAGTTTTGGCAGCTTTGCCGCAAAGTTTTGGTAATTTCAAATCGTCATAACTTTTGACTCGTATACTCGTTTTAGGTGGTTCAATTTGCTACGGTTTCTTTGTTAGGTCCTCTACTACAATATGTAATAATCCAATATCATATTTTTACCATTTTAATCAGGTCTTTCCAAGAAAATCACTAGTTTACTTGTTTTAATAACTTGTTTTAACAATCAATAACAATAACTTGTTTTGCTCACTTTTATACATCATGGACATCATAACAAGACAATATATAGCATGAATGATATGTAAATAGCATGAATATGATATTTAAGCAAGGAAGTGTATTAGAGTTTGCTTACAACTTGTGAAGAAACTAACTAGAACCAAGATCAAAACCAAGAATTACTACTTAATCTTTCAAATATTTTCCAACCATAGCCAAGCTTCCATATCAAAAACCCTATCTTATAATCCCTTGATAAACACTAATCTATCACAAAAACAAGCCTTAGTAAAAATCTTCACTAAGAACACTTGGAAATTTGATGAGTTTTTGTGGTGTTTTATGGTGATTTTATGGTTGAAAGGTGTTAAGGATCAACTAGGAACTATGCCTTGAACTTGTGATGGATTGAATAAGCAAGATCAATGATCAAATTGGTGTATTTTTATGATGTGGGTCGTTGGTATTGAGAGGGAAAGGAAGAGAAGGCTTAAATAAGGTCTTGAGGAGGTTACATGTATGACTAGTCAACCCTTGGTGACCAAGTTCTACACATGTAATGATCTAAGACCATCAAGCTTGAGATCAAGCCACACAAGGCTGAATTCCCCCCCTAGGTCAGTTCCTAAACTTGGGGGACAAGGTGTGGACTTTGCTTGGTATTATCCTAAGTATTAGGAAGAGTTTTGACTCCGGGAAATGACAACCGTAAATGATTAGGCCTCAAAACGTAAAACCGGGTGTCGTAAAATTATGGAACTTTAAAGTATTGTTAGACATGTCCATATGTCCCATAATAAAATATAAAATAAGTGGTAGGTTCCATTTGGGTGGTAAAACCCTGCTAAAACTGGAAACACGGGTCTAAAACGCGTAATACGTAAAATGTACGAATATTGCGTAAAATTGAGAAAAATAAAATGTTACTTTTCTAATAGGATAAAAATGATTTAAAATGACTTATAATGTCTAGACTGGGCTCAGTCTAGTGTCGGTTGGTATTTAAATGTCTTTTAGACATCAAACCGTAAGCCTAAAAATCACGAAATGACTTATAACATCAAGGGATGATTTTTGGTCAATAGAGGAGGGAAAAAATATGTTGACTTTTTCTAATAAGTTGAAAACTCAAATCGTCTTAAAAACGCGTTTTGTGGTCTAACGGTTAATCGCCCATACGGTTAAGCGTGCTCATGCGAGAGTAGTACAGGCTTGGGTGACCTGCCGGGAAGTCTTTGGTCATGTTTTTCTCAGTCACGATTAATTCTCAAATAAATCATGAGTGTGTCAAATATTTTTCTGATGCGGGGTCACTTAACGCGGTCGAGTTTCGTTGTACGTAGAATTTATGAATGACGTTTTACCCTAAAACGTGTAATTCCGTGTAATTCCTTAATAACTTTCACGAAAATGAGCTTATGAATGTCAAACTTTTAATTTGCCATGGAAATGATTTATCACTTGAGCCCAAGAAATAAAATCAAATTTCGGGAAAATTTTCGGGAAAAATGAATAGTAAAAGTGAATAGTGAAATTTTCCGGGAATAGTAATTATCCTGAAAAATGTGAATTGTTACATGTACCCTTTCACGAAGGGACACAATGGTTCATGTACTATATATAGGGGTCATATGTAAACGTTTTATAGTGTGTCTGGTATAACAATGTAACTCATGTTATGTTGTAATTAATAAAGAATCAACTTCTTGTAAATCTTTTTGTTAAATCGATCCTGGAAATATCAATTATACATGTGTATCAGTGGCATCAGAGCCAAAGGTTGCAAGATTACAAGTTGTGATTCAAGTTTTGATCAAGAAGATAAAAAGACTTACAAGGGAAGAGACACCAAGGACGTTGGAAGAAGATTGTGCACGATCAGAACCAACAGGAGTTGCAGATAGCAACGACTTCAATCCACTCTTGATGGAGAAGAGGAACACGAAATGATTGAAGGAACAAATGTGAACGCCAAATGAAATTGGTGGAACACTTTGTTGGTAACTGCTCTTGAACGCGACATAATGGAAGAAGATTGGAAAGTTACAAGGCCTGACAAATGGTGAAGAGGAAGCAATAAAAGATTGCTATAAAAGGTTCATAGACATGTCCCAAATGTATTATGAGACTGCAAGAATGCCTTGGCAAGAGAAGCCCAAGAGAAGAAGTGGGAGAATGCAGTAGGGCTGCAGAAGAAAAAGACCCATAGGGCAAGAACCAAGAAAATGCAGGAACAGAAGAGTCACAAAATGAAAAAATGAACAGGAACCAGTTTGGAGTCAGGATTAAAAGGTAATGTGAAAGAAAAAACAAACCGTTTGTTTGGAGAAAGAATACCGAAAGATATTCAAGGTTGTTGTGGATACATTTGAAAGAATACCAAGAAGAATAGCATCAAGGATTTTTTTGGGTAAAAGGTCAACGACCCGGTAAATATATTACTCCAAAAAGCATTTAAGTACAACGGATATGGGTGAATCCCATATTTCAGCCCGTCACATAGGCAAAAATCTTACATAACAAGATACTTCCTATTTTCTAAACAAGAAAACAAAACCACTAACCACATGATAACAAAAGACTCTGACAAAAATATAAACTACTTCCTACGACCTTAGAGATTAAAGCCATAAATGGCATTAAGAGCATCCAAATACCCTGGAAGATCATAAATTTGCTTCGAATAATCATCATAGTCATCAAACTCATCTTCACGCTCATGACCACCACCAAAAAGATTTGCTGATTCGTCGAACGGGTTAAGAACCTCATCATCATCACTATCAGAAACCACAACCTCACCCACCTTTGAAAATGGGTTAGCCCTCTTAGTGAAAGAGGTAGACGGAACAGGATGACCATCATCATCCACAAGGGTAGCTTTCCCATCAATAAGTAGCTTTTCAAGCTTACCAATTTTCTCAACTGTGGGAGTAGAACCAACTTCCTTTGTTCCTTTTGAATCACTCACAAGCGGTTCTTGTGATGTAGTACCAGTCTTAATCGACTCATCCTCATTAACTTCCATTGTACGGCCAACATCCACATCCTTGTTGGTGTCATTAGTAGGAATACCAAAACCATCCGTATCATCCATATTAAGCGCATCAAACTGATTGGATGTAGTGATCTTCGTTCCACTTATACTAGCCACATCAGAAGCATTCTTCTTAGTGACAACAACTTTCTTAGGTTCAGGAGGAGTCTTTTTGGGTTGGTAATGAAACTGCTTACCCAAAACAATTTTAGTAAATCCTCCTTGACCCGGATTTGTTGAACCAACTTGCTTTCCCTTTTTCTTAGTGTTGACAGTCTTGAAACCATCATTAACATTCTTTGTAGGTTTGGCAGGAGGCACAACAACTTTAGGACAATCCACCAAATTATGACCAAAAACCTTACACTTATCACATCGAGGCGGTTTCCACTCATATTCAACACGAATCATCTCAATCGTCGAACCCGTACCATCAAGTAAAGGTATCTCAACAGTGAGGCTGTCCCGAAGCACCTCATCCGATTTCACTTCAATCATACACCTAACAAAACTACTACGACTCCAGGATTCCCTGCACATTTGACTAGTAAAAGCATCTAACCTTTTGGGCGTACCAATCAATGTAGCAAGAAGACTAAGCTCATCATCCGAGAACATAGCAAGAGGGACATCATGGAATTTAACCCATACCGGGATGTTAGTTAAATCCTCTTTAAGCAAATTGGTGTTCAATGTCCATGGTTTAAGAATAATTGGTACATTACGAATCAACCATGGACCATTATCAAGGACATCATCAACACCTTTCTTCGAATTAAACTTAAAGAAAAAGAACCCCTTCGCATTCATCATAACCTTTTGTAGACCATATTTAGCCCATGCATTGCGAACATAATAATCAACAACAGGAAAAGCAAGGCGTTGGCCAAGAAAATACCCATACAACGTGTTTTCAAATCTGAGATTCACCTCTTCTACTACTTTCATTGGTACAGATAGATCCACATCAGCCTTCTTTTTGCTACATTCTAATCTTCGAAAATTAGACACATGTTTCTGATGATCATTTGAAGTAGCACCCGCATAAGAGACCGACTTCCCTCCCGTAGCACTTATAAAAGTAGGTGATGGATGTTGCAAACCATTAAAGGTAGGGGCGCCCTTAGAAACATTAGGACCAGATGTTGTATTCTCATTCATATTCTCATGCGTCCCAAACTTATCACTAGTCCCAAACTTCAGTGTTTGCATTGCAGCACTAAAACTCGACTGAGGAGCATGTGTTGCATTGACTCCATTCAGCTGATCAACACCACTTGTAAGTTGGGAATAAGAATTGGTTACCTTACGCTGCCATCAAGGATTGTTCTTGTTGAAAATGTTTTGGAGATAAATGACAAAACAACAACAAGGAAAGAAAAAAACAAACACTCATTTGTTTTTGGAAAGATACCGAGAGAAGTATTTAAGTATTTTGTGTGAAAAGAGACTTGGAATTCGAGATAAAAGAAACAACAACAACGAAAACATTATTTGATTGTTTGGAAGGAAACCAAGAACAAGAAGTTCTAGGGCAAGGTTTGAGGAAGAAGAATTCATGTCGACACACAAAAGGAAACAACAACGTAAGGAACAAGTTAGTAACACCGGAAAGAAAAAGAAGGAACTCGTTTATGGACAAAATCGAGGTCAACAAGAAAGGAAGAGAATGCGCAGAAAGGCGTGAAGATCCGAAGAACAAGACTTAAACAATTAGGGGGGAATTGTTGGACCATAATTGTAAAAGTCTTGTTGGACAAGGTTCAAAGTACAGCAAACGAAATCCAAGGAACTGAACTTGTTAGTTAGTTTATAACCGAATAGCGGTTAAAGTTAGTTATGGTAGTTAAAGGTAGTTAGAAGGTAGTTATGATTCGGTTACACCGATTCATGAATAGTCATGATGGTTCAATCAGAACCTTATAAATAGATTCGAATGTAAACGTTTTAGTGTGCGTCTGGTATAACAATGTAACCGCGATATTATGTTGTTATTAATAAAAGAATCATATTCTTGTCAATCTTGTATATTGAATTCGATCCTGGAAATTCATCATTAGAAACCTGTAAACATTATATACTATGGTTTGTACTATGGAATGTACGACTCACTGAAGCCAGTTCTGCTCACTGGAAAATTGCAGGTTTGAATCTTATGATCTTATCGTCTTCTATTGCTTTACCATCGTCACTACTCACTAACTGTGGAAATACTTAAACGATGTTGATTTATGTTTTTCAGGATAGCTATTCGCCTGCTTTGCTCTTGGATGGTTGATTACCAATGGTGCTGGTCTTGCATCGTACCCCATTGACAGTCCGTATAAGAATGATGATGACATCAGGTGAAGTTGTCAAGTACATGAGCTCTCTTGACGCATTCACTCAGATCTTGAAGAACGAAGGAGCCAGATCAATGTTCAAGGGTGCTGGTGTAAACATTCTCCGTGTTGTGGCTGGTGCTAGTGTTCTTGCTGGTTATGACAAGCTTCTGGCCATGGTGTTTACTGTTTAGAGTTGTGTCGATTATCGTTTTCATTTTTTTTGTTTAAAACCTCCAAGTCTCGATATGGATTGTAAAGATAAAGTTAAGTAGTATAACCCGATTCAGAAGTGGAAGCTCGTTCTACGCGGACTCCTAATCTATTCTTTACAAATTATGTGTTTGTCAAACATCTAATGCGTATGAACATATTACTCCTATATTTCAACCAGGTTTCACATTCTTAAGCATCTTAGATGAAAGTTCATATCAAGTACCTTGTGTTACACTCTTCCAATTTTTCCACTCAAGACACTTAACCAGATCATGTAATATCACATGGGTTTAGTTTTGTTGGGGTTTTGAAAAATCCATTAAAACACATCAATTACCTCTAAAAAGGAGTTAATCATGATTTGCTTAACAGAATTGGGAGGTATTTAAACTCTCATCAATTTAATCATGTGGATTCCAACAAAGAACATATAACCAATTCACTACTGTATCAAATTTAATTATGGGTTTCTAACTTTCTTCAATTAATTGCGGATCATGACCGGACATTACAAAACTACAAAAGCACTTCATATATCTTATAAAACAAAATCCTCATAGCTGCCAGAGTATAATTTTGTGATTCTAGTAAGTTCTTGGCACTCAAGTTACTGAAGTTAGCCAAGTTCAAGTTACTAAAGAGTTGCTATTTGGCTAAAGGGAAGAAAGGGAGGTAAGAAAGTTGGTGTTTGTGTTCAGGATCCCACATTGCTTGAACATAACAAATGGTCAAGAGAGGCGTGAATACAAAATAAAATGCCAATCTATAGGAAAACAATACCTTCTTTGCCTTTTTGACTGTGCTACATAATAACTAAATAGTAAGTTTTGGCACAGTACCTGCTTTTTGTTTTCTGTGTTTTCAAAACGCAAACAACAAACATGTCGATGTCAAAAAGCCTAAGCTACCGTGTGCCATGTGACACTCCAAGACGACGTCATTTGGTCAGAAAATTGATGGCTTTTGACCGTCACATGAATCTTGTACTGGGAGACTGACAAGAGAGTTCCACAAGCTCCCTCTGAAGAAAAATAAAGAGCGCAGGACACTGGGACTTGTGTTGTTGCATGGTGAGGAAGTGATCTCCATGACTGTTGAAGGCCCTTTTCCTCTTGATGAGTGTCTGGTATAACCGAGCTTTTGGTTTTCTAATAGGGTTTTGGCTTCTAAATAACTACGTACTTTTTCAAATGTACCGTTTTCATACGTGTACTTTTTTTCGTTTCACTTTATGTAGTGTACTTTCATCTTTAGTTCCATTTTGCACGCATGTTTACAGGCAACCGGGTAAACTTATATAAAACCAGGAAAAAGTCTACGTGGGATATTTAATTTTTGAGTAAATTACATGGATCGTCCTTTGGGTTTGTCCAATATCGCATCTACTGTCCTTGGTGGTTTCATATTTCATTGACAGTTCCTTTTTCACAAAATATTTTATAATTTTTTTATTACGAAAATTTTTATAAACTTTAAAATTATGAAAAATTTTATAAACTTTTTTTTAAATTACGAAAATTTTTATTCACTTTTTTTTTATAAATTATGAAAGTTTTATAAAATTTTAAATTATGAAAATTTTTATAAACTTTTTTTTTAATTACAAATTTTTTTATAAACTTTTAAATTACAAAAAAATTTATAACTTTTTTAAAAATTATGAAATTTTTTATAAACTTTAAAAATAACGAAGATTTTTATAGATTTTTTTTCTTTTTTTTTTTAAATTACGAAACTTTTTATTATTTTTTTCTTTTTTGGTTTTCTTTTTTAAATTCCGAAATTTTTTGTAAAGTTTTATTTTACTTTTTAAAAAAAAAATTATGAAAATTTTTATAAACGTTTTTTACTTTAAACTATTTTTATTAACTTTTTAATCATCAGTTTCTATATGTTTTCATCCGTTTTTATATGTTTTCTTACGTTTCATCCATATTTATAAGTATAAAAATGGAAGAAAATGTATAAAAGCGGATAGAAACGTATGAAAACGTATAAAAATGAATGAAAACTGATGAAAATGGATAAAAACATAAGAAAACGTATTACAACGGACGAACGATATAAAATTGGATGAAAATATATAAAAATGCAAAAAAACGTATAAAAACGGACGAAAACGTATAAAATGGATGAAAACCTATAAAAACCGATAAAAACCTAAGAAAACACATAAAAACGGGTAAAAACATATGAAAACGTAAGAAAAACGTATGAAAACGGACGAAAATGTATAAAAACAAACGAAAATGGATAAAAACGTATGAGAACGTATGAAAACGGATAACAACGTAAGAAAACATATAAAAACGAACGAAAACGTATAAAAAATGATGAAAACGTATTAGGGACGAAAGTTGCAACGTTTGACAAACCACATGGACCATCCATGTAATTTACTGTACTTTATTATTTAATTTATTTTTGTTAGTGGAAATCCGACGTGGCTTGCACACATGGCAGTAATGATTATGGTTTCGGTAAAACAAGTTTAGCCATGAAAAATGGAACAAAAGATAAAAGTACACTACATAAGTGAAACGAAAAAAAGTAAACGTACCAAAATGGTACATTTGAAAAAAGCCAAAACACTTTCTAATATTTTGAAGTTTTACACTATTCATATTGTGAGTTGTATTGTATGTTTAGATGTTACTTTTCAGATGCTAAATAAATCATGCTATTTTACATTTCGAACAGAAACATTGTGCGCTTCGTATCATGTTTAAGAACAAGTCATTATCTTTTTTAACATTAAAGAACAAGTAATTGTTTCAAGTATAATTCTCCATTCAAGCGAAATTGTGATGGTTATTGCTTATATTACTAAATGATAGATTTTTTATTTTATTTATTTATTTATTTATTTTTTTTACGTAATATATAGATTTTATATAATTTGAACGTTCAGTCGTTTACATTTAGGATAAAGCTTGATTTGTTTCGACTCTACTATTGTTCAAGCTTTATCAAGTTGATGTCTTTGAAGGTTATCAGCCCCTTTAACCCGAATACACAACCCCTGTTAACGCCAATCAAAACGGCAATATGGGTTTTAACTGTTGGTATATTAAAAGGCAAAACTGAATACTGGTACAACTGATTACACATACATTCCGTACTCTATTTATACTAAAACTTAACATAGAATAACTAAGCCCACGTACTACTAGAAAACAGGAAACAAAATAAAATAAATAAAACTTCTATACTTAGATATTACGTGGCTGTCATTAACTCCATGCACACCACGAAATCCCAATTCAATCTCCATAATACCCAGTCAATTAAGACTAAGTAAACTCACATGTTCAACTGACCAGTGAACATACTACCACAACATGACCCGCTCCATATTCCGCACCGGTGACCCGCGAACAAACCCGATTAACCCAACAATCACCTCCTTAATCGGTTGTTCACACCATTCACACCGCCTTTTTCATCACGACCTTTCCCGGACACCTGACTTCCACCTTAGTCACGTCCAAGGTCTTCATTCAACCCCTTTTGATTGTTCATAACACATGCAACATGTAACATGACATCCCGTTAGACACGTTCATTACCATCTTGACTCTTCACGGATTGACGACCTCTTCCATGGCCACATCCAAAGCCACACGATTTGAACTTCCACTGCCATAATGTTCACAACGTGTTGATTCTCCATTGTTCCTGACTTTTCCCGGACTCACGACCTACCTTGGTCTTGTTCAAAATCTCCAACCACCCGACTGTTGTTGTCACCACACAGAACCCGTTTGCTTATAACACTTCTGTGACACGAGAGCATTCTTCCACCGATCAAGAAAACAAAGCCACCCGCTTCTATCGTTTTCTTCACCCGCCAAACGAACCGAATCAAAGCTACCTGCTTTTCCCGACTCTTCCCATCCGTTTATCCCGCGAACCGGTTAATCTCTCCATTTTCCGATGACCTACAACCTACCGTCGGATTTGATCATGACTAACAGCTACGGACCACCTATGTTCATCACCGGTCACCCCCGTCGTCTTGAACGGTACTCCCCGTCTCCCCCACGACAATGGATGTCCCAAAACACCTTACCGGTCTCCGTCTTCTGCTGTAAACCAGTCCCATTGATAGCCCCTGCTGTCCACGCTTCCACTGAGATGGCAACCCTGCACTTGTAGGCTGCTCACCTTCAAAAGTCGACTCTCAAAACTGCCCTTTAACCGAACACGGCTCTGATACCAAATGAAGGTTATCAGCCCCTTTAACCCGAATACACAACCCCTGTTAACGCCAATCAAAACGGCAATATGGGTTTTAACTGTTGGTATATTAAAAGGCAAAACTGAATACTGGTACAACTGATTACACGTACATTCCCTACTCTATTTAGAGTATGTTTGGCGAAATGGGCTGGAGCTGGGGCTGGGGCTGGGGCTGGGGCTAGAGCTGAGGCTGGGGCCAGGGCTTATATTATAAGCCAAAATTAAAATTTGTATTTTTATAAACTTGTTTGGCAATGGGCTGAGGCTGGGGCTTATTATTGCAAAATTACTAAAAGGGACATAATTAAATGAGTTTTTGTATATGTTAGATATTTTGTGAGTAAATAAGTAATTTATTCTTCAAAAGCCCCAGACTTAAGTTTTTAGCCTCTTTTATGGGGCTAAAGTTTTTATCCGGCTTATTTTATAAGCCCTTCCATAAACCCCATGACAAACGAGACTTATTTAATTAGCCGGCTTATTTTAAAAGCCCAAGCCCCCATAAGCCCCATAAAAGCCCTCCCCAAACATAGCCTTATACTAAAACTTAACAAAGAATAACTAAGCCCAGGTACTACTAGAAAACAGGAAACAAAATAAAATAAATAAAACTTCTATACTTAGATATTACGTGGCTGTCATTAACTCCATGCACACCATGAAATCCCAATTCAATCTCCATAATACCCGGTCAATTAAGACTAAGTAAACTCACATGTTCAGCTGACCAGTGAACATACTACCACAACATGACCCGCTCCATATTCGGTACCGGTGACCCGTGAACAAACCCGATTAACCCAACAGTCTTTTGGTAACAATATATAAAATTTTTTTACGTTGTCATCTTAGGACTTGGGAGTTTATTTAATGTTTAGCATAGCAGTACATAACTCTTACATATGCGTGCTGCTTAAGCGAACCATTTTTTTTAGAAAGGCAATATTATATAAGGACCACAAAGGTCCTTAAATTCGTGAACCATTGGTAGCCTGATCAAATGTGGTGACTGGGGAATTTTCACATGAAGCTTAATGCAGAGCTATATATATCTGGATGTCACATTAATTGTCTGCTATGACTTGTATCTTTTTGTAATGTTTAGATATTGTTTGGTTTTGTTTTAATATATCTAGCTGCTTTATGAAAAAAATAGATAAGTTCAGTCATGCGAGACCATGAATGCACGAGATTCGCTAATGAATCTTGTATATGCAGTTACTACATCGAAAAGGTACTGACATTTTTTCTGTTTAAGGGATGCATAAGGTACACATTTTGATATATTCAAAATGAGTTTTCACATATAGATAGTCAGTTGCAAGGTTTACCTAATAGCCATGTTCGTCCCTCATATTTGTCTGCTACTTTTGGTGCTTTCTTGCTCTAATTATCTGTCTGTGCATCTACTTGGCTTGCTCCGTTTAAGCATTATGACCTTGGCAATTGGCACATTTGTAACTTTGTGTCTTGTTAATAATGTTTTCTAATACATAATCTTAAACTGATTAATACATTACAAATCATCAATATGAACTAGAGGCCTACAATACAAGACACTAACAAGTTGACGAGAAGAGTATTAAGAGATCAACTAAAGGATGAGCTTTGCATTAGGAGTAACATATAATCACATTGTAAACTCCGGGAGTCCGGGTACACCTTATTTTTCCAGGTTAAATAAACGATGTCTGTCTAGAGTGTAAAAATGGTAACAAAACTACTAACACAACCGATTAATCACCCAACCAACCACCCCTTGGTGATATTTTCTTTTATTATAACTATAAACACTGAAGACTTGTCCCCAAACGGATGCAAGCCAATACAATACAAGAAAGAAATATAAGATTGTCCTCCTAATGAGTGCAATCTTGATACAATGAACTCACACACTATCACCAAACTAAACCAAACCTAAACAACCTGTAGATCAAGATGATCTACAAAACAATCACTGAAAGAAACCCAGAAACTATAACAATACAACTTTGAGAGAGAGATTTGACTGCGTGTTTTGATTGTGAGAGATAAAGCTCGATAATGAAACCCTAGCTCCGAATAAGAGCTTATATACACATATATTACACTTAGCACCCTGCACAAACACAAACAATACAAACACAACTCAAAGTAATATTAGTTATAAAAATGTTACAAAACAACCCCTGAAGTTTCATAAGTTTGAAAGAGTATTCATTTTAACACCCCCCCTCAAACTGATGAAGCAAACAGATTTACCATACCAAGTTTTTTAACTAAAAAACTATGTTGCACAGAGCCAAGAGCTTTAGTCAAAATATCAGCAGTCTGTTCTTTTGACTCAATATTCACAGTTTTAATAAGCCCAGATGCAACTTTTTTTCTAACCAAATGCACATCTATAGCAAAATGTTTGGTTTTTTCATGCATAACAGGATTAGCTGCAATTTGAATAGCAGACCTATTATCACAAAACAATTCAACTGGTATTAATCCAGTTTCACCCAAATCAGTTAAAACTTTCAAAATCCACATGATTTCACAAGTAGCAGAAGCCATGCATCTGTACTCAGCCTCAGCAGATGACTTGGACAGAGTAGCTTGTTTTTTACTCTTCCAAGACACCAAATTATTATTAACAAACACACAATATCCAAAAACAGACTTTCTAGTAATAGGACATTTAGCCCAATCAGAATCAGAGAAAGCAGTCACTTTAAACCCATTCTGAACCTTGTTAAACCCAATACCATAACCAGGAGCAAGTTTCAAATATCTAAGAACTCTTAAACCAATATCATAATGAGATTGCAAAGGAGCATGCATATGTTGGCTAAGACAATGAACAACATAAGAAATATCTGGTCTAGTCAAAGTAAGGTAAATCAATTTACCAACTAACTTCTGATAAGCAACAATATTTTTAAGATACTTATCATTATCAGTTTCTTTATGAGCTAGAACAATATTCTCAGGTAATGGTGTAGAAACAGGCCTACATGCAAGTAAACCAAACTCATGTAATAGCTCAATGCAATACTTCCTTTGATTTAAACAAAGACCAGTTTTAGTTTTTCAGACTTCAATTCCAAGAAAGTATTTTAACTCTCCTAAATCTTTAATCTTAAACTTATTCTTCAAAAAAACTTTAAACTGATCAAGTTCCTTTTCACAATTACCAGTGATAACAAGATCATCAACATAAACAAGTAAATACAACACAGTATCATTCTTTTTTCTAATGAACAAAGAATGATCATTCTTAGATTGCTCAAACCCAGCTTCAAACAAGGCTTCAGACAATTTTTGGTTCCATTGTCTAGGAGCCTGTTTAAGACCATAAAAAGATTTTTTCAACTTACAAACTCTGTTATCACCTTCTTCAAGGTAACCTGGAGGAGGAATCATATACACTTCTTCCTTAAGGTCCCCATACAAGAAGGCATTATTAACATCCATTTGAAAATTTTTCCAATCCTTTTGAACTGCAAGACTTATCAAGCATCTTACAGTCCCCATTTTGACAACAGGACTAAAGGTTTCCTCATAATCTATTCCTTCTTTTTGACTATAACCTTTAGCCACAACTCTAGCTTTATACCTTTCTATTTCACCAATAGACTTATACTTAATTTTCCAGACCCATTTACTACCAATAGCATTTCTACCAATACGTAACTCAACAACCTCCCAAGTATCATTTTCAAGTAAAGCATACATTTCTTCATTCATAGCACCTTTCCAATAAAAACTTTTACTAGCTTCCTTATAGGAAGAAGGTTCAGCAGTTTTATTTAAATTTGACACAAAACAGCAATTTTCAGCACTTAACAAACAATGATTAGCATATTTATTAAGACCATATCTAACCTTAGAATCAAGCACATAGTCATTTAACTTGGCAGGTAACTTAGAAGGTCTACTAGACCTTCTATGACTTCCTTCTCCAACCTCATTTTCAGAAACATTTTGAAAAATAGGAACCTCTAAATCTGGATCAGAATTTCCCTCAAAATAATAACTATCATCTAAAGGAGTTGCAAAAGTGACATCATGTCCAGGTGGCTGATTACCATTACTAGGTATTGGATATTGTATCTGTTCAAGATTATCTAAATCCAAAGAATCAGCCTCATCTGGTTGATGTATTCTACCTTCTCTACCAACAGATGTATTTCCTTCATGAATATCATCATTGGGAGAGGGACCAGGAGTTTCAGGTGAAGTTTTAGACTCACTATCAATAGACTCAAAAAAGTTTAATGTTGTTACTTCTTTTTCAGACTCAGTTTCAGACTCAGAAGATAAATTTTGACTCATTTTAAAAGGAAAAACTGTTTCATAAAACTTAACATCTCTAGGATATAGAATAGACCTGTTTTCAAGACTTAACAACTTATATGCCTTTTTTCCACTGGCATACCCAATCAAGACACATTTTTCAGACTTAGAAGAAAACTTATCAGACCCTTTTAAAATGACTGCAAAACACAAACACCCAAAACTCCTTAAATGGGACAAATTTGGTTCCTTATTATAGACCAATGAAAAAGGTGACTTACCATTTAAAACAGAGGAAGGAAGCCTGTTAATCAAATAAGTAGCAGTTAACACACACTCAGACCAAAAAACAAGAGGTATCCCTCCCTGAAACATAAGACTTCTAGCAACATTCAAAAGATGTCTATGTTTCCTTTCTGCTATACCATTTTGCTGTGGTGTATATGCACAAGTTGTTTGATGTATGATTCCCATAGTATTAATAAAATCAGACATCTTATTATTTACAAATTCAGTACCATTGTCAGACCTTATGATCTTAATTTTTTTTCTCAAACTGAGTTAAAACAAGATTGTAAAACTTAACAAACATTCCAAAAACTTCATCTTTGGTTTTTAACATATACACCCACATAGATCTGCTATAGTCATCAACAATGGTCAAAAAATACCTAAAACCCTCCCTGCTAATCACTTTATAAGGCCCCCACACATCAAGATGTATAAGTTGCCCAAAAACAGTGGATTTATTTTCACTTAAAGAAAAAGAGTCTCTGGTTTGCTTAGCCTTATGGCAAACTTCACAAGGTCCTTCATGATTAACATTAGTCAGATTTAAAGACCCCTTTAATAATTTCAAAACCTGATTAGCAGGATGACCCAATCTGTTATGCCAGACCTCTTTAGACACATGATACACACAAAACTCACTCTGATTAGTCATAGCAAGACAAGAAGACTCCTTATCAAATATGTACAACCCACCAAACTCACTACCAGTCCCCAGAACACTCTGCTTTTTCAAATCCTGAATATAACATGTAGTTTCATCAAAACCAATAGTAAGTTTACTATCCTTAATCATTTTATGAACAGATAATAGACTCACAGAATACTCAGGAACAACAAGCACATCAAACAAAACCACATTATTATTCAATCTTAAGTTTCCAACATGTGTTATTTTAGCCAAAGTACCATTAGGGTGTCCAACTGTAAGTTTTAAATCAGATATATCAACAACACCAAACATCTTTTCTGTACTATTAGTCATATGTTGATTAGCACCTGAGTCAATTATCCATCCTAGATGATAACAGACTCCATTTAATTTGACTTTAGCACAAAAGAACTTATAAAAATGTTGATTAAAGAAAACATTACAGTTAAAGAAAGAACATGAGGCACTACCTGCCATGGTGGCATTAGCAGAAGTACAAGTCTTATCATTCAAAAGGTTCATCAACTTCATAACCTGTTCATTAGTGAAAGAAACAGTGCCACTATTCTTCCCATCACCATTAATCCCAATAACACTTTTAGCCTCAACATTATTATTCTTGTTATTATTAAAACCAGATACAGGCTTCAAGTTGGGATTCTTTTTAAAACCAGGAGGGTAACCAACAATTTCAAAACACCTCTCAATAGTATGTCCTTTTAACCCACAATGTTTGCATAACAAACTATCATAATTTCCTCTATTATTAGAATTATTACCAGACCAGTTGTTAGAATTTCTTCTATTATTACTATTATTCACATTTGGTCTGGACACAAAAGCAGAAACCTGAGGCTTTTCAGACTTCACAGAAGTGGTAGGAATCCCTCTATGGGATTCTTCCCTAGAAATGATGACAAAAGCATCCTTAACCTCAGGAAGAACTTCCCTAGTCAGAATGCTACTCCTAATAGGCTGATAAATGTCATCAAGGCCCATCAAGAATTGCATCAATTTCAACAATTTTCCATGATCATTTAATTCAATTCTAGCCTCACAAACACAATCAGGCAGCTTAGTAAGAATATCAAACTCTCTCCACAGAGAACTCAACTTATGATAATATTCAGAAACAGGTAAACCACCTTGTTTAAATGTATTAATCTTTTGCAACATATTGAAAACAACAGACCCATCAATTCTATCATATGTATCCTTTAATTCTTTCCAAACACTAGCAGCATTATCAGAAAACACATGACCAAGATATACATCTTGGGATAAAGAACTAAGAATCCAATTAAGAACAACAGCATTACACCTGTCCCACTGGGCTTCCAGTAAGGGACTAGCAGCATAACTAGTTCTAACACAACTACCATCAAGAAAACCCATCTTGTTTTTAATCTGCATAGCAAGTTTAATAGCACTAGACCACACCCTATAATTCTCAACACCAGACAGTTTAATACTCACAATAGAAGCACAGTTAGAATCATTAGGATGTAGATGCAGAGGATTACTCTGATCCAAACTACTAATCATAATAGCCATAATGAAACACTAATCAAGCAAAAAACAAACAAAACCAAATAAGCAGAAAACAAACAGTTACAACTAACAGATAAAACACAGACTAATAAACTAAGAAACCACCAAACCACAACTTCCAAGACTGCCCAAATCCTATCCTCCTTCGACCTAGACACAATAAACCAAACAATAAAACTAATGCTACACAACTCACACTCAAGAGTAACCAAATGCCCAGCAGAGCAGACTGGGACAGACCAGAGCAGGCTTCCGTACCAATCAATGTTGGCAGGTCAAGATGTTAGTCTGTCCGTTTGCACCCACTCTTACTAAAACACAGGTCTCTTAAAGAAAAAGAACACTTACAGTGATTATAGCAAAACCAGCAGCGGAATAACAAGCAATTAACTCTAGATTCACTTAGTCTAGAGTAATTGCCACCAAGAACCAACCCAATCGAACCACAGATCCTCCAGAAACAGAAACCCCCAATAATCCAATTAGGGTTTCAATAAGAAACCACCACAATTGCAATAAATTGCAATCAATTAATACCAAACTGATCAAGAACCAAAACCCCCAAAATCTAGGGTTTCAAGAAAAAACCCTAAACCTTCAATTGATACTATCAGCTTACAATAAAACCCAGATCCAGCAAGACTCAACACCAAGACCGTTGAATTCACAAAACCCTACCCAAGAATCAATCAATCAAAGCCTAAAGCTCTGATACCATGTAAAAATGGTAACAAAACTACTAACACAACCGATTAATCACCCAACCAACCACCCCTTGGTGATCTTTTCTTTTATTATAACTATAAACACTGAAGATTTGTCCCCAAACGGATGCAAGCCAATACAATACAAGAAAGAAATATAAGATTGTCCTCCTAATGAGTGCAATCTTGATACAATGAACTCACACACTATCACCAAACTAAACCAAACCTAAACAACCTGTAGATCAAGATGATCTACAAAACAATCACTGAAAGAAACCCAGAAACTATAACAATACAACTTTGAGAGAGAGATTTGACTGCGTGTTTTGATTGTGAGAGATAAAGCTCGATAATGAAACCCTAGCTCCGGATAAGAGCTTATATACACATATATTACACTTAGCACCCTGCACAAACACAAACAATACAAACACAACTCAAAGTAATATTAGTTATAAAAATGTTACAAAACAACCCCTGGAGTTTTATAAGTTTGAAAGAGTATTCATTTTAACATAGAGCAAGCAAGCAGTAATTATTAATTAAATGAAAACTGTTAGGGTGCGTTTAGTTGGAAAAAAAATTCTCTTGTTTTCTATCTCTAGTTTTGTAAAAATTTAGAAGGGAAATTTATCTTCACAAAACACTTGAAAATATAGAAAACGCGTTTAGTTGATGTTTCCATTTTCTATTTGAAGAAAAGGAGGGAGGTTTGTGGGTTACAAAGGAAAACAAGGAAAACAACTAAATTTTGTTTTGTAATTTTCCTTGTTAAGCTAGGAAATAGGGGATTTTGTGTTTTGCAAAATATTTTGTTGGAAAACGCTTATTTGAACGCGATCTTTGTTTTCCACAAAATATTTTATTGAAAACAAGGGTGTTTTCCCCCAACTAAACGCATTTGTTTTGTGTGCTGAAAGACAATAAATGACCATTCTACCCTTCTGTCAAGAATTAGTTCTGCATAATGACAGGATTTGTCATTTGTCAACTTATATATGCATTATTCAAGTAAAAGAAATATCGTATAACAGACTGATATATCGTATACAATGTCCACCTGCATAAGTGCATATATAATGTAATGCGAAAGTACAATATAACAGATAAACACTCTGATCCACATGCAGCTAGCTAAACAATCACCACATAACTAAAGTCAATCAAGGTCCTAACTCAATTATAAGTACCAAAATATAATGCAGTAAATGTCAAGATCTGAATAATTAAAACAGTTAAAAGTTAACTTTTTCATATTTCACTTGAACAACATAATTAACACACATGACTTGAAACTGATATAATGCCGGGCGTGGGCAAACATGAAAAAGTTAATGACTTGACGAGGCTCGTGACTTACATTATTAAGTCATTTCCTCATTAAGTGAAAGTCAAACAACACCTTATATGAGCTTGATTCTTCTTCATACATTACTTAAGAAGCTCTTTTATTTATTTATTTTTAAAATAGGATTAGATCTTTGCGAACTCAATTGTGGCCTTCCCGTCATGAGCTTTTCTGAAGAAATGTTTGACATAATCCGAGTAAAGGACATTCTTATAGAGCGGTTCCTCGCCACTCTGGATTACTTCTTCCAAAGGTCCAATAACATCACTAGGCTTCGGGTTCACAAATATCGGGACTGAAATCCTGTTATTGCTTCCATTCGCAGTTACACGATGCTCAACACTTTTGTACTTCCCGTTACTAATGATTTGAAGTGCATCTCCAACATTAATCACCAAAGATCCGCTAACCGGAGGGACGTGAATCCATTTCATAGTCTCTATGTTCCGCACGAAAAGTCCTCCAATATCATCTTGAAGGAGTATAGTCAGTGTGGATACATCTGAATGACGCCCCACACCCACGGTAAGTTCGGGGTTAGGGCACTTTGGATAGTAGTTAAGGTTAATCCTCTTGGACCCCATTAGAATCGATTCTTTGGTCTCATCAATCTCTTTTACATTCAGTCCGTTCATTAGTATATCGAGCAGCTTCTTGACAACTAATTCAGAACTCTTAATGTATTCCAAAGCTTGATCCCTGTGATCAGATAAAGGGTCATAACTTAATGTATTAAAATGTTGCATATGTATATCATGCATGTGTAAACTTATATAAAAATGTTAATCAAGATTGTAGGTTACAAAATGACTCAGACAATGTGAAAAGTATCTTTTAATAACTCAGATGTATATATAATATGACTGAAACGGATAAAATGAAAAATTATATTGGTAACATATTGCAAATAGTGCAATAGAATTAGGTAATGCATATTAAAAAGTATGTTAGCATTTTGAACAATTGTGTTTTTTTTATTCGTGTAGTCAAATACAACAGATTTTCACCTGCAAGTGGGAGGCCAAAGGGAAGCAGCTTCAGTATCTGAAACAAAAAAGAGACTTAAATAATCCTTCCACTCGAGAGCTTTCTCGGCTTCAGGAGTAAAACTTGTACCAAAACGAACATTATGCGTAACTGATTGTTCTTTTGAGTATTTAAGCTTTTGTTGTGGCGGCAATGCAAAAAACTTATGAGTTGCATCTTTGACATCCTCAAGAACATGTATCGGCACTCCATGGTTTACTATCTGAAAAAAGCCCCATTTTTGTGCTGCGTCACATATTGCTTTTGCAACATTAGGGTCATCCAAGTTAGACATATCGATAACTGGGATGGAATCTTTATTCTCGTCCTCATGGCTCGTGTTGAAACGTTCTTGTGGAGGTTGAATGTATTGGTGTGGTAGGGTTTCGAGTCCTAGTTCTGCTAAGCCTTTCACTCCATGACCTTGGTTCACCACAAAGTCGAGAATATTGAGTGAGTTTGAGTTGATAGTCGGCATGCTTGGTATGTTTTGGTGTTTTTGCTAGTGTGTTTCTTAAGAGTTATTAGTGCAATGTGATATGTTTAGCTTATTCTGATTGCTATATAAATAGGCCTCACTTATAGAGTGTTGGTATGCCTCAATACTTAAGAATACTTGTTCAATGATTATTAGTTAATAGTTATTGTTGACATTTAAGTAATGGCCACTAGGAAAATGGTAATCACGTTACTTAATATAAGTGCGACTAAAGTATTAATTAATTAATAACTATGGCTGACTTGATAATCTTAGAAAGAACCTCCCTCTCGACTTAGGTATATGAGGAGACAATGCTGCTTCTGGAAAGTAAACACAATTTATATAAACAAGTGTGACTAAAGTATTAATAACTATGCTTGACTTGATATTAATTTTAATCTTGAATTAGTAATCTCAGAAAGTTAACACAATTTATATAATCATTTTGGGTCATGGCGACCCTTGTTATAACTACATGGCCATCAACATCACCAACTCATGTCATCAATGCTACCACCAAAACAAAAAGAAATAGAATATAATACGCTACTCAAAATGAAGCGCAAGTGAAGATTTTAGTACAAGACTAAAATATATCAAAGTAAATTTTCTAGAATAACTAGGATCCAAATAAAAAGAAAATTGACTTTTCTTTTATTTTTAACGGCATTTTATTGATAACAAGCTAGCAAGAAGCTAGAAATTTACAACGAAATTAGTAGGCATCCAAAAGGACATTGGGTCACCTAACCATTCGATCCAAATTAGATTAACTTTCTTGTCTTTATGAAGAAACCACGAGTGCGAGATCACTTTTTGATTTCTTCACACAATGTGTCTTTACCTAGTGGTTTTGCATCAAAGCATAGTCGATTCCGATATCTCCATAACACCCATGTTGACTGTGGAAAACTAGAAGGGGGTTGAATAGTTTTACGTCTTTTTCGTTTTATAAAAGTTTGCTTCACAAAGAGTAGTTCAACTTTATAAAAACTTTGATTCAAAAATATAGATTTGAGGTTATTCACTATAGTTGTTTAAACACCACTAAGTAAAGTTGTTGAGTAAGAACTACAAAGTTGCTTATCTCTCTCTCTCTCTCTCTCTCTCTCTCTCTCTCTCTCACACACACACACACACACACACACACATACACACACACACACACACACACACACATATATATATATATATATATATATATATATATATATATATATATATATATATATATATATATATATATATCCTTTTAGTTTGGTTTAAATAAGTTTAGTGTTGTAAGTGGAACTTAATTTGATCTTTATGTGAAATCAATATATGCACAATATAAGCAATTATAATTATATGCAATATGTAGGTAAGTAAGTAAAGTAAGAGATGGAAAGATCAAACCGAGAGACAAAGGATTTATAGTGGTTCGGCTACAAGGACAGCTTCCTTGCCCTACTCCACTCCCCGAGCACCGAACTCGAGAGTTTTCTTCACTAAATCAATATGCTCCCTTATGGCAGAGAAAGCCGTACACACCTTAGCTTACACCAATTAACGACACAAAGCTAAATGTCGAGTTCTAATCCTAGCTAGAACCAATATCACAACTTCAAACACACCACAACTTCTTCACACCATTTTATTCCTTCTTCACTTCTTCACAACACTTATGTCTTCACTCCTTCCCAACTTCTATCTTTTCACTACTTCAAATCTAATGCTTCTACACAACTTCCAAGCCTCTATGCTTCACAACTTCAATACTTCTATGTCACTACTTGAGGGATTAAATCTATGATCCGCTACAAAGCTTCTTATACTTTGAAAGCTTCTACGTCTTCACTACTCTAAGGCTTCAACGTCTTTGCTACTTCAAGGTTTCTACACAACTATATGGCTTCTATATCTTTACTACTTACCACCACTTCAAAGTATAATATCTTCTTATACTTCCTTCAACTATTCCTAACCACCTCTACTTCTTCACTTCTTGTACCACTTCACACCTTTAACAAGTCTAAATCTAACTAACTAATATGCACACCTTATACACTAAAGAATGAATGATTTACAAGATGAAATAAACAAACAACCTAAATAGCAAGATGATACTAAGTTGTAATACTTCTAGTCTTGAGTGATAGAAGTATTCTTCTCTTTGTACTTGAGTGTTGAGGCTAGAATCACTTTGAAAACAAAGATTAATGTATATATGATCAAAGGATTATAGAGGATAGAAATGGGGGTTTTGATCAGAATGTTTAGAGTGCAAAAAGGTGAAAAAAAATTAGTGGAATGAACCAGTATTTAAAGGCAGAGCTGGGGGAAATCAGGAGCGTGCCGGTCCCCTTAATTATTAAGGGGGCCGCCTAATTAATTATGGGGGCCGCCCCTCCAGAACGTTGCCCAGCTTTGTCCTTTTGTGAGGAAAATTTTTCTAGATTAAATTTGCCATTTTTTGTTGAAAATTTGAATTCATATATTTATAATGAATTAAACACATTCTTTTAATTTCAAAAGTGTTTTATAAAAGATATAAAATGTTTGGTGACATTTTACAAAAATCTAATGATTAATAAAAATGTTCCTTTGATCTTATAATGCATTAGACACTTTGTTTATTCATACCTTAAGTGATTAGATGGTAAAAGTGAGAATTTACTACTAAATACTTATTTACGTCATGATCTTTGGTTTGATGAGTTTTTGTTTTGTGATTATCAAAACATAGAGATATCGAAAGATATGAATAGCGTTTTTAAGCATTTATTTATATCAACAATCTCCCCCTTTTTGATGATTACAAAACCTAAACTCATTAAATCCAAAAATTAATTTTTAGACAAGTATTAGTGAGTTTATATTCACTTCTCCCCCTTTTTGTAGAATCAAAAAGGTTTAAGCCGATAAGATGAAAGCTCCCCCTTGATGTATGCTCCCCCTCGTTTGAGGGCACCAAGGGTTCGAGCTACAGAATACTTGCAAGAAAAATATTAGAAGCACAAGCAAATATATATAGCATAATTACAACTAATAATAAGCATGGCAAAGGAGAAGTAGGAACACATATTAAAACATTCATTAATTCAAAATGATTATGTCAACCACATAATCATTGTTACATCATACATAATGCTAGAATTCTAAACTAAGTAGAATATCCTATTGTGCCAATAGAGAGTGTCATCAAACTTGCTTGTATCCCAAAAAGGTTGAAGTGTTTTATTTGAAAAATAAAAAGCATAAGCATATAGAATATTTGGGTGAGAGTGGTAAGTGGGGGTCATGTTGGTGGCTTAGTGGAGGTAAATTTTTGGTTTCATGGATGTTGGTGAGTTAGGTGATGTAGAGCTTGGAGGTGGTGAATTTGGAGTTGGGTTTGTAGGTTGAGGGTTTTGATGTTGTTCAAGTGATGGTGTTTGTTGAGATCTAGTGAGAAGATACTCAATCCAAGTAAAGTGCTCATTCAATGCAATTGTTTGTTTTTGGAGGAAGATGCAACAAGGGCAATTGTTGACATGCTTCTCAATTTGGTTTATGTTGTGTGGTGATGAGGGTGAGCTAGATGGAGGTGGATCCAAATTGCGTTGAGCAAGATGTAATGCTAAAAGAGCACTAAGCTCATGTGCTTCTTTTAGCTTCTCAACGAACTTTAAGTGTTCGAAGGAAGGTGATGGTGGTGGAGCATGAATGTTGTCTTGGGTGAAGGTTTGAACATGCAACATAGGAATGGCATGTGAAGTAGTAGGATGTGGTGGTGGCACTCTTGGTGGTGGAGACATGTTTGAGCTTAGGTAATCATGAAAACATGATATTGGTGGAAGAGTGGCTTCATGAGTGGATGGTGTTTTTGTTGAATGAGCAACATGTGAAGTATTGGTAATGAGGTTAGGATTGTTGTTTTGGGATTGTGCATGCTCATCACATGAAGGAGCATTAGTGAAGGCAAGAGTGGATGATTGGTTGTGAGATGGATCATTTGTGTGGGTATGAGGTCTAGTTGTTGGTTGACTTGGAAAAATATCACTTGAGTTGTGACAAGAGTCAAGTTTTTTCCTCCAAACGGGTTTGACGGAGATTTTTGCAACTCTTGAAAACTTGGGTCTTTGGATGTTGGGAGATGACATGTTTGGATGGATGAGCATTTATGATGAAGTGAAGGTATTTATAATGTGGGAATAGTGTGGTTTAAGAAGGTAAATTTTGAGGGATAGTTTAGGACAAAATGTGTTTGTGAATTTAGGGAAGTATAGGGTGAAGTGGGTTAAAAAGTGATAAAGAAAACATGAACCCCGACCATCAGATGGCCGGTCCCCTTAATAATTAAGGGGGCCGCCCATCTTGTGTTTTCCAAGTTACCAAAATTGGGTTTTTGGCAGAAATTTTTAGAGAAGGTCATGTGTTTGGGTTTGGTTTTAAGCAAGTTCACTCTTTGAGGCAATATTGGATGTGCTATTCATGCACATAAAAACAAATTGTATGCAAGGATTAAGAAAACAAGAATTTTCCTTTTAAAATTGTCATGCAACCTACTTAATAAACAATTACATTAAATAAGTTGTGAGACAACAAACCATGTTAATAAAATAATTAACTAAATAAGATTAATGAACTAGTTCATTGATTCTAAGTAGTGCCTATGTGCAATAAAATGAAACGTATGAATGTAAGAGCATTAAAGACTTATTGCAAGCAAGATTCATATGTGCAAACCATGATTCTCTTGAAATGACTTGGTTTTGTTATGAGTGAAATCTTCACAAAAGTTTATGACAAATGTGAGATTATCATAGATGACATAAGAAAAAAGTTTTTAGCGTTATTCAACAATGCTTCAAAGTAGATTCAAGTGTATATTTGAGTAAAAATAGATTGGGTTTTGCTTCATGAGATGTTGATAAAATAGGTAAGAAAATTTTCGCAATCTTGATTTTGATTAAAACAAAGTTGTGATAGCTTATAGTCAAATATGTTGTTTGAAGAAGGATGAAATAGTTATTTGAAAATTTATTTTTCAAAATGTAGGGTTTTATGCATGATATTTTATTTTTGATAGCAAGAATCACTAGTTATGGATTTATAAGGTATGTTAAAAAAAATATCATGTTCAAGAGAATCGGTTGAGCCCGTTGTCACATATAATCACCTTTTATGGTAACTAAAGACATGGATAAGTGATGACATAATCTAATGGGCTTAATGCAATATAATTGAGAGGGATAAAACCAATTATCTATGGATGCAAGATTAACACATATACATACTAATTTCTTCATAGTATTTAATACTAACTTATCTTAATCATAAGTTATATTATAGCACATCTATTATTGCAACTAGAATGGCCATTTATCCTAAATGATAAGTATTCTACTAGTGGTCATAGATGATATCCAAAATCAATGATGAATAAGAAAATGGGTAATAGACCTAAAATCAAGAGGGTCAACTAGAATAATTTCATGTATACATATATTAGTAATATTAATGATATATGAATAAGGCAACCTACAAACTTAAGCATATTTATAAACTAACTATGGCCTAATTTGATATAATGTGATATTAACAAGTTTTTGAAAAGAAAACTTACCTCAGGTCCAACTTTTCATTATGAGTAGGCATGTGAAATTTGTTAAACATCTTCAATATTTGCCCAAAACATGACAAAGTAGCAAGGTATTACCCCAACGCTATTAAAGATCAAGGTATCTTGATCCGAATCACGTATTAGAACACTTCAAGCATCATGAGTCGTGTTTGTCAAAAATAATTGCGCTTGATTCCTTCATCTTGAGGTAGTAAAGAATACATCACAAAATCAACACTCCAATAGTGAAGATCTTAACATCAATTCTTATAATGGCCACAACAATGTCATTTGCAAATCGTGTGTAGAATGTGAGTCAAGGTAATATGAATCACTAGTCTTCATATGCATGATATGAAAGTGAGCGATCCATAAAGACGTCTCATCGTTCGTTTACTACCTAAACATAAAAAACAACTTGGTACCCAGATTCTCATGGGTCCAAGATGGTTAGTTGAGGACATCCATTGCATTTAAATGCACATGATGAGGATGTCGCCAAGGAGTACAAGAATTCATCAATAGTTTGTTTTAACGAACTAACAGTGACTTTCTTGACTTAAGTAATTAATAATTGATGCAAATAGAATTAATTTTAAATTTCTCTACTAGGTTTTACAAATTTTATTTGTCTTGATATATTTATTGAAGGATCATTTGCAGTAAATCCTAAACCGGTTTTTATCATTAAATGACTTTTGAATATTAAGTAGATATTTTAAAGATTTAGAACTATTTTCAAATTTAGCTAATATTTTTGCTTTTTCATTTTCCATTTTAATTTCATGTTTGTTGTCTTGACAATTTTTACATTCAAGATCAATTTCAATATTACATTCAAGTCTAGACATTTTATCTTCTAAAATTATTTCTTTTTCAAAGTTACTTCCAACGGATATTGAAGATTCATTTTTAAAAATGATTTTTGAGTCTATGTTGCAAAAATGTTTGAAGTTGTTTTCTAATTTTGAAAACTCTAATATAAATTGATCATAGCAAAAATGTTCGGTTTCGGATTGTACCTTATTAGTAGTTTTACAATCTTCACATGCATATGATGATCATTTTCATCGTCCACGTCGCTCCATGTTTTATTTGTAGGTTCGCTTAGATCTTGGCGCATGTAGTCCTTGCAATCAATACTTGTATTTTCATTTATTTGAATGTCTTCACAAGCCATATTTTCATCATCTTCTTCGTCCTTGTCGCTCCATGATTTATTTGCACTCTTTCTTAGGATTTGGCTCATGTATTCTTCGTTATCGATACCTTCAATAATCACATTTGAACTCGTAGTACTTGTGTTTATTTCAAGTAAATATTTATCTATCAAGTTTTCTTGAGTGACTAATTCTTGTGCAAAATCAAGTTTATCATTTTTGGTTTTGCATTTCCCTTGGTGAAAATTTAAGAGACATTTCCAAATATCATTTGCCGTTTTACAAAAGAATACTCTTTCAAATTCAACTCTTGGTAGAGTTTTGTAAATCATTGATTTAGCTTTAGTGTTTTTATCAATCTTTGTTTGAAGATGATTATATTGATTTTCAAAATCCATTTTAGTTGGTTGAAGATCAGCAATTGAAATGATATGCCAAAGATCAAGATCTATTGATTTCACATAATTTTCAAATTTATTTTTCCATTCAAGAAAATGATAATTTTCAAATAATGGTGGTTGTTGCGTAAATTCCCCTTCTAAATATTTTTCAAATTCCATAGATCGTTGCAAGTTTTAAAATACAATATATTTTAAAAATCTCGCTTGACGTGGCTCTTGATACCAATTGTGAAAAACTAGAAGGGGGGGGGGGGGGTTGAATAGTTTTACTTCTTTTTCGTTTTATAAAAGTTTGCTTTACAAAGAGTAGTTCAAGTTGATAAAAACTTTGATTCAAAAATATAGATTTGAGGTTGTTCACTATAGTTGTTTAAACACCACTAAGTAAAGTTGTTGAGTAAGAACTACAAAGTTGCTTATTACACACACACACACACACACACACACACACACACACACACACACACACACACATATATATATATATATATATATATATATATATATATATATATATATATATATATATATATATATATATATATATATATATATATATATATATATATATATATATATATATATATATATATATATATATATATATATATATATATATATATATATATATATAGTTTGGTTTAAATAAGTTTAGTGTTGTG
Source organism: Artemisia argyi (assembly GCA_030686995.1). NCBI lineage: Eukaryota > Viridiplantae > Streptophyta > Magnoliopsida > Asterales > Asteraceae > Artemisia > Artemisia argyi. Next base: position 22,594,046 of record CM060695.1, on the reverse strand, counting down.
AGTGGAACTTAATTTGATCTTTATGTGAAATCAATGTATGCACAATATAAGCAATTATAACTATATGCAATATGTAGGTAAGTAAGTAAGTAAGTAAAGTAAGAGATGGAAAGATCAAACCGAGAGACAAAGGATATATAGTGGTTCGGCTACAAGGACACCTTCCTTGCCCTACTCCACTCCCCGAGCACCAAACTCGAGAGTTTTCTTCACTAAATCAATATGCTCCCTTATGGCGGAGAAAGCCGTACACACCTTAGCTTACACCAATTTAACGACACAAAGCTAAATGTGAAGTTCTATTCCTAGCTAGAACCAATATCACAACTTCAAACACACTACAACTTCTTCACACCCTTTTATTCCTTCTTCACTTCTTCACAACACTTATGTCTTCACTCCTTCACAACTTCTATCTTTTCACTACTTTAAATCTAATGCTTCTACACAACTTCCAAGCCTCTATGTCTTCACAACTTCAATACTTCTATGTCACTACTTGAGGGATTAAATCTATGAACCGCTACAAAGCTTCTTATACTTTGAAAGCTTCTACGTCTTCACTACTCTAAGGCTTCAACGTCTTCACTACTCTAAGGCTTCAACGTCTTTGCTACTTCAAGGTTTCTACAAAACTATATGGCTTCTATATCTTTACTACTAACCACCACTTCAAAGTATAATATCTTCTTATGAAAACAACAAGCTAGTGTGACCAACCAAGAGCTTAGAAATAAACTCTCCGAGTTACAGAAAATCACTAAGACTTGTGTACTAGATCTGTAAATGTAAACAGATGCATCGATGAACAGATTCCTATGCTAAAGGGTTAGGAGATCAGTCCTTACAAACGACAAAACTTCTTTAAAAGAAATAAAATTTGTCAAAGCCGTTAATGGGTATCAAAAAGAGGTAGGAACCTCCACTGAATGGACCGAGAGTAAAAGTCTCCCTGGAAAAATGCGTAACTGGAATACAGGAAAAATCCTAAGTGTAGTCCATCAGAGTAATGAGACCTCTCCCTCTGGAAATGAAATTGCGAACACCGTGATTCAGAGTGTGCTAACCGTGAACCATTTCCTCCTCTACCTAAACTCGAAAGGGCTAATCGTAAGAGTGAGTTAGTAGGAGCTGACAAAACTGATAGCATTGTTACAACCTCCTTAGTCTCTGACTAGACTGAGAAGGTACATGAGAAGAAAATTATTAGCAAACCAAAAAAAAAGAAACACATCACCATGTCAACCTCTGTACCCAATAAGGTACATGATAAGAAAGTTGATACTGTCCTTGAATACACTCTGATGTCCCTATTCAAGGAGGTATAGGGATTAAAAGAACAAATCAAACCTCTATTAGCTTGTTTCCCTTAAGTCTTGATCAGGCAGCTCTAAATCTGTTAAACCCAAATAGAGAGTCAAGTACAGTCCATGCATACACTGTGTATACAAAAATCATCTCTCAAATGACTGCTACAACAATCCATTGTGTAATATGCAAGGGAATGATGGAAACTAACAACGGTAAGTCACACGACTTAGTGAGTATATATACGGAAATAAAACTAAGCATAACACATACGAATGACTAACGCTATTAACAAAACTAAGTCTGCATCGACTCATTTACAATATGCTATCTAGTAACTTGCTATTAGCATGACTTCTAATTGTCATACTAATAATACGTGATGTCTAATCACATATCTACTAATGTTACGATATCTGATCGACATGCTAACATATTGTGACATCTAATCACATTTCTACCCCTTGCACGATATCTAATCGTTATGCTATAAATAAGGAATTCCCTAGCCGATGAGTACTCATATGTGGGCCCATTTTACCTACTTGCACGGATGCAGTCTGGGTCGTGACATGCTGAAATGCAACATAGTTGGATCATATGTGCCAAAGTGTGCTTACATGCTGAAAGGCAACATAGTTGGATCATATGTGCCAAAGTGTGCTATTTAAACACAGGTAATCCACATAGGAGTCATGAATGAGAGTTCCTCGTTGTGCATCAATTAGGCATACTACATAGCTAATGGTGCGTCGCTTACGCACCCATAACTTGACTAGTGGTGCATTTTCTAATCACCCATGACATTACTAATATCTATACTTCATCTTAATTATCATAATCTCATAATCACTACTAAACCTGTAACTAAACATATTCATATTCAAAGAATGCATAATTATGCTACTAACTTGCTACTAATTCCATAACTCACCTTGGGTTTAAGCTTGAGGATTTCCAAACTCCCCACAATCACCTAAACATGAAAATAATCATTCTAACATGATTAGGAACTATTTCCTCATATAAGCTTGACTCTAAACTATCATTTCACTCTAAATTTAACCTTGCGCCAAACAATCCATTTGACACCATAACTGATTGCTAACATAACCTTATCATGATTTTGTACTAAACATCTTAAAACAATTTTATCAAGATTCATCAATTCGAATTCTAAGCATAACTTCATAATTTACATAACATAGAACATCATAATAGGCTCTAATTCATTATAACATAAACTCATAATCTTAAAACTAAACAATCTATATAGTAAACTTGAATTGAGGATTAACACTTAACAAGATTCTCCTATGCTAGACACGTCCCTAGCAACGTGTTGAGTCATGAAGTGAAATTTTTGCATCACTAGTGTTATACACTACAACAAACAGGACGACGGGCGACGAGACTTTTGGCGGGGACGCCCTTGTCCCCGCCGAAAGTCACTAAACTATAGGTGATGTATGAATATAAAATATATAAGAATCAAATAAAACGCAGCGGAACAACATCACCCACACGGATCTCATATAGCCATATGATCAATCAAATAATAAACAACAACATGTTATACCTTTGTAGCGTGATCGGTAGAATCATATGGAGACCATCACCAACACCATGAACCACCTATGAAACCAAGTGACCAAAATAGATCACCTCTATGATGGAAACACACTACACGTCATAGATCACCACCCGATGCTAGTCTTGACCCCGTAACACGCGATCTAGCCTTGAACTACACTAGAATAAGGTTAGATGAGATCAAAAACACCAAACCCTCATATGGTTGAGTTTAATTTCGTGGCTTTTGAGGAGGGGAAGGAGGAGAGACTTTTGGTAAGTGGTTGATATAATTGATAACCTTAATTGACCAATTCAATAGGAGGTTATAACAAAAATGTTACACTTAACCCCTTGCTCTTTTTTCCTCTTGTTTCCCACCATGTCCGGCCATATGGGGGCCTTAAATGGGCTTGCCCATTTGTTGGTCCAATCCAATGAACTAAGTACTAGCTTAGTTATTAGTAGCCCGTTATTGATCCCGAGTTACGTAGTCGTTTATATATTGTAAATACGATAAATACAATCTATAAAATGGTGTCTCTGTGTATAAGTGTGTGACCCCATAGGCTCACATATGTCTAGCCATATAATTATTTATTATGACACGAGCATACTCCAACAGCTCCCACTTGCGACGTCATAATAATCAAGTAATTATACAAGCAAAGGTTAGCGTCTAGCAACATGCCAATGCCCCTAGAAATATGTGAGGGTAGTTTCTTAAACTTCTCATTTAAATGGTTTTAATGTCATCTTTCCTTTTGTTACAGATACTATGTTGAACACTAGACATGGATCAAAGTCATTCCATTTGTTCAACTATTCTGTTTCTCGATCTAGATATTGAACAAGATTACCAAGTGAATTAAGATTCATCTTAATCTCATTTGGGTACGGCCATACAAACATCTGTTCAATTCATCGAGGGGCCCAATAGTATCTAACTCCATGACATGCGGAGGAACAAATCCTATTTTGACTGCACGTGTCATTCATGTGTTTCAAATCACTCCTGAAAATGGTTTTTATAACTACCTTATTCAGGACAGCGTTTAACCATATCAAAGAATAAAATTCCGCACATGCAAGACCTACTTGCATCTCAAGTCTAAGGATAAGAGACATAACCATTTACGAGATTCACTATTGACGCCGATCCATGCAGTGAATACTCGAAGGTTGGGTCAGTCCAATGTTCATCACAATGAACAACATATGAGTTTGGCAAATAAATCACCAACACGCTCACATTTGCCTTAATTTGATGATACTCCCGTATCGTCAACCGGCAATGGACAATTTTAGAATAAATAAATTATTCATGGATTAAACATGCAAATATAGAACACAGTAGTATAAATGAAGACGATAATACCCGGTATATCAATTCATTATATAATACGACTGCTTACAGTTCCATTATCCAAATACTAAAAACAGATATGCACAAGACTACATACAGATCAGAATCCGATGTTTCCACCATGATCAATTTTGTTGTACAAGACAACAAGTAGTCATCTGAGTAAACTTTGAGAATACTTGTTTCAAAATTCAAAAAATGTTTTGAATGATGATTGTCCTTTTGTATGTGTGCAATCAAGTACATTACGAGTATTGCAACAATACATTCCATAGTGTATTTGAAGCTAGCAAAACACCTACTTTAGACAGTCATAATAACAGTTTCCTAAACTGTAAAGTATTATTATTCTTTTAATGTATAATGCATTAATGCTCTTAATTGAGCACATCTAGTTAGAGGTGTCATCATTCATGATGTCATCCTAATACGACTAGGGTTGAGCATCATCTCTGTTATATAAGCATCAATGAATGAAAACATAACAGAGCTCCTCAAATATCCGTAAACAGTTGAACAAATCTTTGGTCCTTTGCAGGTCCATTAGGTTGTTCATTTAACAATTATCTAATGACTTTCACTTAGATATTTGTTGTTATCAACTCATCTTGCATTCATGCAAATGATATAAATAATCCAATACATAATACGACTTACATAATAAATCCTTTAGTTAAACTTAAGGTTTCCATTCATGCATTCAATCTTATCATGTAAGATTGATTATTGAGACTCCCCTCAATGACATGTCATATTGTGTTTAGATTATTAACCGCTTATATTTATTCTAATAAACACATGCAACAAGGTTTTATGTTTTATTTCCTAAATTCCTTAATTGAAACTTCATTCCAGGCTAAGGATCAAAGTCTAGCTTAGATGGAATATTGTTTCTTATATGTTAACAACATATGAGATTTAAGAAAATAAATTCATTTATCCTACTTGCACTCTGAGTTCTCGGGAGTAATCTTATTTAATCAAAATCAAATTAATGATTAAATTAAGATCTTTGCTCCTAGATGCATGATCTAATCCACATCTGGATTCTTATGTCTTGTATACATAATAAAGATTATACAGATTCATAAACCCTTTTGATTACTCATCGTCCTCGCAAAAGTAATCAAAAAGTGTTTTGAAATCCCATTGTCATATTTCATTTACATGAAAACAGGTATGACAAATAATCATCTTTATACATTTAATGTTTGTAGGTATGAAGATTTAATCATAATCAATTTCTTGAGTATGAGTAAACTCCTTCTACTACGCATGCATTAAATATGTGTACAAGTTTGTCCTTATGAGTCTTCTAGTTCAAGAAACTCATTTTAAACCTCACAGTCTAACTGATTTGGTAAGAGATCAATCAATCTCCATGAGTGATTATCTTTCAAGGACTGCATCTTATCATTCATAGTTTTGAGCTATTCTTCAGATTCAAGATCTGATAATGCATCTCTTTAGTTAGTAGGTTCACTATGATCCTCCAACTTATGTCCCTTAACATTGATATAAAAAATATATCATTCAGGTGTTAGGGGTATCCTTGCGGATTTATGAATGAGAGATATCAATCTATGGTTTAACATATGCATGTTCAACCTTAGTATGACATTAGCAAGTGTACTCAGAAGGTTGTGTATTTAGCCCTTGAATAACTTCAAGATCTAAAGGTGCTCCCACTTGCTTTTGTAAGTGGAGACTAATCTCCAAGTACTCAGCATCTTGATAACAATAAATTGTTTTCAAGTGGGACATCCAAAATACATTGTTAGTTCTTGACTCTAGTTTGTTAATTATTTACTCTTAGGTATTTAACAAATTCAGAACTTCAATCAAGACATAATGGGATTCATCCCATTCCATAATACAATGGTGTCCTAAATTCCTTCTGGGTTGGAACCATATTGGGTGTACGCATGACACATCCAATTTTCTAACCTTGATTGCTTTTGAGGTAAAAGAGTTTAAGTCATCAAAGATCAAACAATATCCATGATGGACATACCATAAAGTTGTGGTATTCCACGTGGATAGATGTTGTGAGACTATCACACAACTCATTAGATGAACTTATACTCTTTGGCTTACGTATCTGCCAACCAAGTCATACCAGATGGCATCAATAGTATTTTTAGCCTACTGCATACTTTATATTTAAAGTCTTTGAGCAAGTCAATGACTTCATGCGTATGTTTTAACAAGAAACATAAACATTAAATATTTTATTATACATCGTAAATGTACATGTCTTTAACAAGAAGACATAACAAATTGACGTCTTTACTTTACGTTATAAGTCTTTCAACAATTAACGGAATTGATGTTTATGTCTTTACAAGAGACCTAAACATATTCAACTAAAGTAATTATGAGTGCCGACAATTGGCCTCAATAGTCATTTCAAGTTAATTACATACTTCATGATTATGAATTTACAAAAAGACATAATCATATTTACTAAACAATTCAGCAAATATGTTGAAGTAGCTTTTCATGTTATCTTGACATTTTTTCTAATTAGGGCAATATACATTTTATGTGTATAAGTCCTAATAGAACCTTATTTTTCTTACCTTTCAGTCAAGAAAAACCATTAGTCATATTGTTATATGTTGTACCTTGCACACAATTAAGATTTCTCCCACTTGTGCACGGCACAACATTATGCAAGCAAATATGACAATGTAACAGATAACTTATGATTTTAGTCAAAATCAAAATATAGATGTATAGAACTTTATCGCTTTTATAAAGAATCATGCATAACAATTTTATTGATAACATTTCAGGAAGCAACATCAGGAACGCGACAAGTTATCTAATAAATTCATGCAATGGTTCTCATAAAAACTATGATGCTTCATATGTGGAAAGTAATGTATTATTTCAAGACAATCTAGAAATAAGATGGGCAACTTGTAAGTTAATAGAGCTTACAACTCCCACTGGATTAGAGAACATTACATGTGTTTCGTCACCAGTAATACAATCACGTAGCTCCCACTGGATTAGACAACATTATAAGTGTTACATCACCAGTGGAGAGTGAGAGACGATTGGATACTTTCCTACTTTCTTTGAATATCTACACATTATTGCTAATGTGAGTCACTATGACTAGTAAACATGTACTTAGGTATTCAAGGAAGTGCATCAAGTTCTAACATATAGATGATGGGCTAGCCATCATTTTAAACTTGAAAATAGGCATGCAGTTCCTCCATGTTTATTGGGTAAAGACACATTGCTAGGAAATCATGCTAGTAATTGCCTTTACCATTTTGCGGTTTATTGATATTTCTTTTTTCTAATTATTTAAACTCATTTCAGTTTGGTAGCTATAGAAAACATGTTCTCTAGTTATCCAAATATCTTATTTCTTCAAGGTTTCAAAACCGGAACAAGGGTTATAAAACGAACTTGATGGAATAAGATGTGCAACCATACTTAACCATTTTGACTTTACAAGACATCACGATTTCTAGAGTATGTGTGCTTTGAGTTTGATTAGAATTAGAACAATTCAAATATTCCTATTATGGCTTTTCCTCATAAGGAAAAGGATAAGAACAAGTCTCTTTCTTACAAGGAAAGGAAGACTTAGTTTGATCCTTTTAACAAGAAAAGAACAAACTTTTGTTTACGATTTGTGTTGCATTAATTCATTAATTGAATTCTCATGGTTCATATTTAGTATTTTCGATAATTATCCTTTTATAAATTAATTACCCCATGTTTACAATTTAAAACAATTAATTTACGTAAAAGGCTAAGATCCACATTGTGCTTCTACTATCACATCAGTTGATCTGCTAGCAATAGTAGATTCAATTGGTAGGCGACGATCACCAATTGCATTACAAGTGCTACTCTTAGATCCTTATGGGACTCATGGCATCTAGTGTCAAACAACTAGTGTCATGTAGGCATGTTTAGTCCCATCTTTGCCTCGGGTCAAGGTCTCACCGCTTAACTCGATTAAGTCATCCAATTTGAGAACGTGCGAGAATATATCTAGGTCTCACGCATAGAGAATAGTCACCTTGGGTTACAATTCAACCTAGGTCCCACGCATAGGCAAAAGGTAATTGCAAGTGTTCTCAATATTGGACGGCATGACTTAAATTTTGACGGGTAAAAGTTTTGATGTGAATCAAAAGGTGTACGAAAGAAGCATGCATTCATCCTTCGTAGCACAAGTTAAAAACTTTTCTTAACTTAAGTCTAATCATTGTTTTAATTTATGTGTGTCAAGTTGTCCATTTTCATGACTAATATTAATCCTACATGGATAATAAAGTTTGGACAATACATAAATAAAATAACATACATAACAAGTTTAGGTGTTATTTTAAAAAACAATGATTTTAAGTTTCAAAAACTTAGTAAAACTAAATCATAAGACTTAGTTTTTAAAATGGTTTGTGTTTCGTTATAAGTTTATAGAAAACTATTTGCAATTTACATATGATCACAAGATATATAAAAAGCAAAACAAACACACAACCACAATATGCAAAGCCTCAACCGATGAAAAAAACCTATGCTTGGTCTCGTGAGCCATCACGACAACCAAGAGTCAACTAGGGACAAACCACAAAACCACACGGAGGACTCCCACTTGCTCCAAGACAATCAAGAGCAAGTTGGAAGCCCATGATGCACATGAAAAGAAGTTTCTGTCCTTCCAGAATTTCTGTGTTAGATGGCCCAAAAGTCCATGAAGGAAGCTTCCCCGGGCCTAGCTCAAAACTATAAAGTTTTAGGCCCATGTCTTGGGTACCTGCAAAAAAAATTTCAGCCAAAAAGACCTTACGAATCACCGGGAAACTCCGTTTTACCAACTGGTGTTCCAGCAGTCATTATTCGGCAAAAACGTCTTTAACTCTTTCGCCATTCACCTCAAGCCACGATTACATTATATTGAAAGTAAAATACAATTAATATACTTTTAATCTACTGTAAAAGTGCCCAAACAATGGCTACAACCAAAAGAATATAATTACATAAATGCCGAAACAATGGCAAAACCCCAAAACACGAAATTAAACAACATAAACAACCATTCAATGCACAAGTGGTCTAGGTTTTCATCGGCTTTGCATATAAGCATAATAATACCATAATATTATGAATGAAACAAGGTGTTGGCTAACTCCATGCACAAACATGCATGTATTTGCCATGGAAAACAAAATAATAACAAGAATAAAATTGTTAGCCAACGAAAACGAAGAAATTAATTGACAAGAATTAAAACCCCTTTAGGTACGCGTTTCCTATGACTTAAGGGTCAAAACCCACTGATATTAGGACCTTCCAAATACCATTTAACCACAGAAAATATGGCCTTAGGGGCTGAATTAAAACCGTTTCAAAAACCGATCAAAAACACGCGTTTTAGGCCATTTTTCACGTACCCGACAAGTAACCAATTAGCGTATGCATAACAAGTGGCCATGGGACCAAAAAGTGCAGATCATAAGACCCCTAAAGGGTCGTCCTATGAGAAAAAAAAATTGGAGCCCTAGGGCTATTTTAACCATGACTTCAAAAATCATCAAAAAACACCCGTTCTAGCCATTTTTATGCATATCCGATAGTCATATGGCACATATGATGGCTCGTGATACCACTATAGGTGATGTATGAATATAAAATATATAAGAATCAAATAAAACGCAGTGGAACAACATCACCCACACGGATCTCATATAGCCATATGATCAATCAAATAATAAACAACAACATGTTATACCTTTGTAGCGTGATCGGTAGAATCATATGGAGACCATCACCAACACCATGAACCACCTATGAAACCAAGTGACCAAAATAGATCACCTCTATGATGGAAACACACTACACGTCATAGATCACCACCCGATGCTAGTCTTGACCCCGTAACACGCGATCTAGCCTTGAACTACACTAGAATAAGGTTAGATGAGATCAAAAACACCAAACCCTCATATGGTTGAGTTTAATTTCGTGGCTTTTGAGGAGGGGAAGGAGGAGAGACTTTTGGTAAGTGGTTGATATAATTGATAACCTTAATTGACCAATTCAATAGGAGGTTATAACAAAAATGTTACACTTAACCCCTTGCTCTTTTTTCCTCTTGTTTCCCACCATGTCCGGCCATATGGGGGCCTTAAATGGGCTTGCCCATTTGTTGGTCCAATCCAATAAACTAAGTACTAGCTTAGTTATTAGTAGCCCGTTATTGATCCTGAGTTACGTAGTCGTTTATATATTGTAAATACGATAAATACAATCTATAAAATGGTGTCTCTGTGTATAAGTGTGTGACCCCATAGGCTCACATATGTCTAGCCATATAATTATTTATTATGACACGAGCATACTCCAACATAAACGACAAAAAACATGCTGAGCTAGCACACGATATCGCTGACCGTTTACTCCATTTTTAACGCTTACTTTTGGCGGGGACATGTCCCCGCCGAAAGTAGTTTTTGGTATTTTTGCAACTTTGACCAAATTAGTTGCGCTTAATTGTTCCCGTGTATTATTCCCGCCTATACATTTGGCGGGGACATGTCCCCGCCAAAAACTATTACCGGGGTAGAACATAAACTTTTAGCGGGGACATGTCCCCGCTAAAAGTTTAGGCGCCAAATTTCCCCCCAAACTGCAACTTTTTCCCCAAACTTTTAATAAATATTATAATATACACATAACACATATTAACTATCATAAATTCGGCAAAAAATACAAAACACACATAATAATGGATTGTTTAACGCCGGAACAGGAGTGGGCAAAGGCTTTATCACACGAGCTCCTGTATAATGAAATTATAAATCATTGGGGCTAGGAAATTTTTGATGAATATGGTTCATATGCGAATTGTGCACCGTGGCAGAGAGACCGGATTCTGGTATGGTTAAGGAAAAAGCCGTACTATATAGAGTATTTGGAAGAGCTAGATGCTGCTGAAGCTCAAGCTGCTGCTGTTGTTGAAGTCGAAAGTAGAATAATAGATCTGGAAAATAAAATAACAGATCTGGAAGCTACGTTTGCACATCTCAATGAAATGAGAGCAAGGAAAGGAAAAGATGGTGCGAGTTCAAGCAAAGCGGGAAGTAGCCGCAAAAAAAATAAACGGGTCGTTGTATCATTTGATCTGTTTCGTTTGGTTGTCGCGTTGTTTAGTTTGAGTTGTTTCGTTTGGTTGTCAAGTTGTTTAGTTTGAGTTGTTTCGTTTTGTTGTCGAGTTGTTATGTTTAAGTCTGTATGAAATGTATGTGGTTAAGAACTCTTGCGTGTTTTAAATAAACGGTTTGCCTTCGTGTTTGTTAATTGTTAATTGTTTTAAATAAACGGTTTGCCTTTTGTTACATCAGTTTTCACAAAAACAACAACATTTTATTAAACAACAACAACAACAAACAACGACAACAACAGCAATAACACAACAAACAACAATAACAGCAACAACAACAACACTACATACGAAGATTTTCCATACCACCTAACTATAAAGCTCGTGAAACAAGGCAGCTGAATCAATTGAGTGGTTGTTGGGATTCTGATACAATTCTAGCATTTTATTGAGTACCATTATCTGGTGATTCAATTTGATGCAGTTTGAGCACTCTGTATTTCCAGGACTCGATGTTGAAGGTCCTGTAGTGTAACGAGTTGGAGGTGTGGATGGTCCTGCAGAATGAGTTGGAGGTGTTGAAGCTCCAAGAGAACCGGTCATCATGGCGATTGGTTCCTCTTTCCATAAAAAAAATTGCATCCATGATCATTGATGAGGCGAAAAATGAACCGTTTTTAGGGGGCCATTTTAGCCCGTATTTGAATTTATTTGATCAAATATTGCCATAAATCGTTCCTTTTGTCATTTTAGGTACTTTTGGAGTGAATTCTAGAAAATGAAGCATTTTGGACGTTTTTGGAGCATAAAAGTGAAGAAATGGCAAAGTCTTAATTTTCCTTGTTGGGAACAGTACCTGACGGCGTTAAGAGTTTCCAAGTGACGGCGTCAAGAGCAATGCAAGAGGTGGAAGTGGATAAAGTCCGTAATGGTCCAGAGAGTTTTGTACTAAGGACATGACGGCATCAACATAGGCCGTCATGGTCCAAATGTTAGTGACGGCCCAGAGTAACTTTACACATGACGGCGTCAAAAGTGGATCTAGGCAATCCGATTTCATTATGGGCGGCGAGTTGACGGCCTCAAAATTTTCTTCTTGATGTCGTCACCCTGTAAAATCTATATATAGTTTTGCAATTTTCATTCATTAAAAGATAGAACTTTTAGGGTGTAACTTTGGAGAGAAACCCTAGTCCAATTTTCATAGCTTTTTCAAGGGTTTTTACCCTTTGAAACCTTTCATGTTTAATGAGATAAGTACTCTTTCAATTCATTCAATATGTCTATGTGTTGTTTGAATATATCTTACACTTGTCTTCAATTTAACATGCTTGGCTAGATCTCTTGTGTGTTTGCTTAGATGTAGTGAAACCTAGATGTTAATTATGGGTTGATTGTTTGTTTATAGTTGTTACGGATGATTGTATTCGATGTTAGGCTTAAAAAAACTGGCAGACTTCCATTGGTAACATGCTTGAACGTCTTAAGAAACATGATCAGAGGTGTACTATGATTTTTGGTTGTATTTAATGCGTAGGAGAATTCTAATGATCCCATGTTAGGAGCTTCTAACGGCTCGACATAGGAGTGAAGTAGGATCCTATAGAGTTAGGGAATATTGTACACGGCCCTACGACTAGTATTAAGGAATACGACCCGTCATCCATGCAATTGTAACAAGCTATCAACCTGTAAAAGATATCTAGGGAGTAATGAAACCTAAGTAAACACAACTTTTCCTATTATTGTTCACACCAAATTAGTATAAATAGCTTTCATTTCATTTTTGTTATTTTATTTTGATTGCATCTTTAGTATTAGGTTAGTTGGCTAGCAACTAATTCCACCCACTCTTCCAAAACCCGAGATTTTATTTGCTTTTATAAAAGCATAAAAATACAAAAAGAATCATCCCTCACCTCTAGACCTAGTTTTTAGGCTTTCTAATCCTAGCGACACTATTCCTGAGTTGGACGATCAATCCCCCGGTACTTGTCACTATACTATACTACAACGATCAAGTACACTGCCTGGTGGGGGTTGTAAGCTTCTCGAGATCCCTTGAGAGGTAAAGCCTGGTGCGATTCCCACGTATCAAGTTTTTGGCGCCGCAGCCCGGGGAATAGTTATTGTCTAGGTTAGGATTTCTTTTTATTAGGTCTACTTGCTAAATTCATTTCTAGTAAGATTTTATTTTTATTTCTAGGTTTTCTTTAATCTATCTTATTTCTTTGTTTCCTTTGTTCGTAAACTATCTCGATGGATAACAATAGCATTGATCGTTTGATTCCTGTTATTCGTGTTTTTCGTCGTAGGATTTTCCAAATGCCCGCCCCAATCCCTTTAGTGGAAAATGAGAACCCACCTAACCTCTCGCCTAACTATCACTTTGACAACAATTCTGAAATGGAGGAGTCTGACCATGATGATGACCATAGGGCTAGTCCTTTTTACTATTCGGACTCCGATAAGGATCTAGATGATGATGACGTAATTAATGAGGATAGGATGGAAGATGAAGTGGACCCTCTTAGGTATGTCGACCCTAGAACAAAGATTGAAATTGATAACTCATTTAATATGCAATTTCCTTGTAAGATTGGATTTAGGAGCTTTGATGCCAACCTCAACTCATCTCTACCAATGAACATAATCTCGCGTAGTGAATACAATAAAATTATGGTAGATGAGTTAGAATACAAAGGTGATAATATTATTGCTAGAGCAGTGACATTGCATGTGTTTGTTGGAAGCTTTGTTTATCTTGTTGAGTTCATGGTTATGGAGAATCTAGGAGAATTTATCGATAGTAAGTTAACCCAAGTTGTGTTTGGGAAACCCTTCAAAAGGTTAACCAACCTTGATGAAAAACTTATGGAAGGGTTAATTACATTCTCGGATGGGGATGGAGATTTTGTCTATCAAATGCCCCGTGCACACCCAATAACTAAAGATGCAATCAAAATAAAATAACAAAAATGTAAATAAAGCTAATTAAACTAGTGCTGTGAACAGTAAATGGGAGAATTGTGTTTACTTAGATTTCATTACTCCCTAGATATCTTTTACAGGTTAATTGTTTGTTACAGTTGCGTGGATGACGGGTTATATTCCTTAATACCAATCGTGGGGTGGCGTACGTACTTCCCCAACTCTATAAGCTCCTACTTCACTCCTATGTCGAGCCTGCAAGAAGCTCCTAACATGGGATCACTAGAATTCGCTCATGCATTAAATACAACCATAAAAACCTAGTACGCATTGGTTCATGTTTCTTAAGACGTTCAAGCAAGTTACACAATGGAGATCTGCCAGTTTTCTTAAGCCTAACATCGAAATCATTCATTCATTACAACTATAAATAAGCAATCAACCTATAATCAACATCTAGGTTTCATTACATCTAAGCAAACACACAAGAGATCTAGCCTAGCATGTTAAAATCAAGACAAGCGTAAGATATATTCAAACAACACATAGACATATTGAATGAATTGAAAGGATACTTATCTTAATTGAACATGAAAGGTTTCAAGGGGTGAAAACCCTTGAAAATATTGTAAAAGTCGTGTTAGGGTTCATTCAATTCGACCCTAAAATTCTCCTCCCTTTAGAATGAAAATAACAAAGACTATATATAGATTTCCTAAGGTGACGGCGTCAAGAAGAAACTTCTGACACCGTCAACCCGCCGCCCATAATATTCTCGGACTGCCTAGATTCAGATCTGACGCCGTCATGTGTAATGTTGTTCTGGGCCGTCACCACTTTTACTCTTGACGGCCATGCTTTGACGCCGTCACATTTCCACTGGACCGTCATCACTTTTGCTCTTGACGCCGTCAGGTACTGTTCCCAGCTAGGAAAATTAAAACTTTTTCGTTTTCTTCACTTTTATGCTCCAAAAACGTCCAAAATGCTTCCTTTTCCAGAATTCACTCCAAAAGTACCTAAAATCACAAAAGGAACGATTTAGGGCAATATTTGATCAAATAAATTCAAATTCCGACTTAAATGACCCCCTAAAAACGGATCATTTTTCGCCTCATCACAACCCTTTGATTTAGGACACGCATAGTATAGTTTACCACGGGAGTAATATTTATGCGATTCTCGCAGTATTACGTCTCCTCGTCCACAAGGACAAGCAAAAGCTTCATATTCTGCCATCTTGGGCGGCATGTTAATAGTGTGTGTTTGTAGTTGTGTGTGGTAGAATCGTGCTCGGGGTGGCCCGATCTACAAGTTGGGTTGATAAAAGGTGGTGGCCAGAAAAAGATTTCGGCAGCTGGAAACTGTTGGTGGTGCCGAAAAACGGAAACTACTAGAGAGAGAGAGATAAAGTGAGATGAGTGTGTGTGTGAGTTTTTATTAGTTAGACGAGTGTGTGTGTGTGTGTGTGTGTGTGTGTGTGTGTGTGTGTGTGTGTGTGTTTATTGTGAGGATAAGTTGTTAGGTGGGAAAATTTTGGTGTATAACCATAGCATCTAGACTCGTTCTTGAGAATGTGAAGAAGTTAATAAAGATAACAAAAAAAATTAAGAGATCTTGGGTTAATAAATTTGGTAGAGAGATGTCATTAAGAAATTGTAATATGAACAAATTTTGTAAAGCAGAAAAGTCATATTTTGATGGTTCATTTCAACCAAATCTTCACATTTACAGCTTAGCAATATTTGGAATCCTCGTGTTTTATCACATTATCTAATCAAAACTTTGTGACATATCAGAGTATATAGTTCGAATAACATTTTAAGCTTTAAATAGACCCCTCTTGTATAGTAAAAACCTTTGTTTTCTATACCCAAGGTTTTTGTACATCCAAGTGTCAAATCTTTTGTTATTAACTGCAAAAGGTAAAGAGCGGTACGCATAATTAAGCAATGCACATTCAATAGGATTAATGGAACAAATCTACCTCATAAGCACTGTATTAACTTTTATAATAATATACTGTTGTAACCATACTGTCAGTCCCTTCTAGACAAACAATGAAACAAGTTACAGTTTGTTATGTGAAAGTGTGTGTGTGTGTATACCACATCTCATTTCATTGTTTCACATCTCGTGTAATACCACATCATCTCGACTCGTTTGACATCTCGTGTAATACCACATCATCTCGACTCATTCGTTTAACATCTCGTGTATAAGCATATCATCTCGAATCGTTCGTTTAACATCTCGTGTATAACCATATCATCTCGACTCGTTCGTTTAACATCTCGTGTATAACCATATCATCTCGACTCGTTCGTTAAACATCTCGTGTATAACCATATCATCTCGACTCGTTCGTTTAACATCTCGTGTAATACTACATCATCTCGACTCGTTCGTTTAACATCTCGTGTATAACCATAGCATCTCGACTCGTTCGTTTAACATCTCATGTATAACCATAGCTTCTCGACTCGTTCGTTTAACATCTCGTGTATAACCATATCATCTCGACTCGTTCGTTTAACATCTCGTGTATAACCATATCATCTCGACTCATTCATTTAACATCTCGTGTATAACCATATAATCTCAGCTCGTTCATTTAACATCTTGTGTAATACCACATCATCTCGACTCATTCGTTTAGCATCTCGTGTATAACCATAACATCTCGACTCGTTCGTTTAACATCTCGTGTTAAACGAATGATAACGAGGTGATGTGAGTAATCTTGCAGGAAAACTAATGATAACGAGGAAGGGAGGTGAGAAATGATTTTACACAGTAACCAAGGACCTATCAAAAATAATTTTAAATGATTTAAAAAGTGATGTAGATAATTTTAAAAAGTCTTTAGTTAATTAAAGATGATTTTTAAAAAATTTAATTAAAATTAAAAGATTTAATATTGACTTAACTTGATTAAAATGATTTAAATTATTTTAAAAAGTGACGTAAATAATTTTAAAAAGTGATGTAAACCCAGCTGGGTCCGGTCGAACCGGTTAACCCAGCCGGGTCGACACGGGTTTCAAAACTTAAAAATAACGTCAAAGTTTTTTATTAGTGATTTACAAGTTCTTTTTTATTAGTAATTAAAAATAATTACTTAAGTTAATAAAAATGATAAAAAGTTACTTTTTAAAAAAGTACCTTTTAGCGGGGACATAGTTTTCGTGATTTTTTTGTTTTTCCCACCTCGCATTTACTTTAACCCGCCAAAGTTTTTGGCGACTAATAAAAACTTTTAGCGGGGACATGTTCCCGTCAAAAGTCTAGGCTAAATGACAAAATTTCTTTTAGCGGGGACATGTCCCCGCGGAATGTAATAACCAGACTCACCCAATTATTAACACAGATCTGGGAAACACTTGTAAACCCCCCCCCCCCCCCCCCACTTCTGCTTCCTCTCGTTTTGCAGCATCCACCACACCACCACTACTACACCACCACTACTTCACCGCACCACCATCTCCACCACCGCAATTCACACTCGCACCACTGTGCACGTTAATTCTCCCCTCTGATTCATCAATTCTTTCCTCAAAACCTCTGATTGATTAATTCTTTCTTTTTCTCATCTCATTTCTTCCTTTATCCCTCTCGTTTAGAAGACCCAGGTAATAACTTTTGTTAATTTCTTGATTGTATGTTAATTTTTGTTAAGTTTTTTTATATGAGTTATTTTTTGCAATTTGTGTTAATTTTTGTGAAATATAGTTTTTTGTTATTTTTTTTTAAATATTTTGTTAATTTGTTTTTGGGTACAGTTGCTGCTGAGGGAAGTGGAGACCCGAAGCCGAGAACCATAGCCGAGACCACAGGTTTATAGTGATTATTTGTGTTTAATTTTTTTTGTTTATGTTTGTACCGGGGACATGTCGCCGCCGAAAGTTTATATTCATTAATTTGTGTTTGTATATATTTTTTAGCTCCCTGTTGAGACCGAGACCACTTGCTGTCGAGACCACAACCGAGAGCAGCCATATTCAGTACGTGTTTTTTTTGTCCGTTTGTATTGTTGAAATTTGAATGCTAAGATTGTTTTAAGTGATGATATATATGTGGGAGTAGATATAGGGTATATGAGAGTTATGAACATGGCTTTTAAGTTGAGGGTTTTATGCTTTATTGTTGAATATGGGGTTTAAACATGGCCGGCTCAAGGGGTGTGCAGCCTGTGCAATGGCACAGGGCCCCCTTTTACCTAGGGCCACAATTTTATCCGCTACGTTCACTGTGTTTAAATAACACAACTATATTTGTGTTTCTGCATTTTCAACAAGCATACATTTGTTGATTTTTATTAATAATTTTGATTTTTTTCCAGTCAAGATCAGTCGAGAGCCAAGACCAGCCGAGTGCCGAGACCAGCTAGCCGACTGCCAAGACCAGAAAAGGTACGTTTAGTTAACAGCAGCCCAAACATGGGTGTTTGGAATGAATTCAGTAGGCTAAGGATTGCTTCTTAAGTTTTTAGGGTGCTTTGTGTTTTATTAGCTTATATGTGAACCATAAGGTGTTTTATAACTTTAGTGAGAGTGATGAAATAAAGATGTGTTAAATTAAGTAATAGATTTTTAGTTATAAAAAATACTGAAATAATAACATGTTTTTTGCTATGCTACAACGTTTCTAAAAAAAGAAAAAAAAAAAAAAAGATAAGAGTTTCTGAAAGCAAACTATTTAAAATATAATAAACTTATATAAGTACACAAGTCTCCAAATAAGATGGCTGTTAATCACTAGGACATGTTAGAATGCGTTTGGGATTGGTTTAGGTATGCTAGAATGAGCCGGTTGTTAATCACTAGTCTCTAAATAAGCCGGCTGTTAATCACTAGTCTCCAAATAAGCCGGCTGTTAATCACTAGGACATGTTAGAATGAGGGTGCGTTTGGTTCTTGTTTCATATGGGTCACCAAGTGCTAAAATGCAGACATCGATAAGGGTTTAGGTTAATTTTTGTTATTTGTTTTATGCGGTTTGGTTAACAGCTGCCCACAAGGGTTGTTTGGTTTATGCTGTCCAAACAAGGGTGTTTGGGATTGCTTATTTCAGCACCAAAAGGGTGTTTGTGTTTATTGAATTGTCTAAGTAATTTGATATATTAATCATTATGTTAGCTACGAATATCGACAATACGAATATGTTAGGACTTTAGTGATTAATTTCGGAAAGTCCCCGTCCGAAGTTAATCATCCCATAAAAAACCCGTCCGAAATTAATTTATTAGAAATTAATTTCGGAAAGTCCCCTGTTTGGGACTGCTTTTTGAATGTTTTGTCTCATTTAGGATATGAATGCGTATAATTGATTTACTATTTGTGAAAATTTCGACAGTGTTTCCCCTTTACTCCTATGAATATGTCTGATGCGTGGGAATTGCACCAGGCTTTACCTCTCGAGGGATCTCGAGAAGCTTACAACCCCCACTAGGCAGTGTACCTGATCATTGTAGTATAGTATAATGACAAGTACCGAGGGATTGAACTAGTGGTGTGAGCAATATGTGGGAAGAGTGGGCGGAATTATTTGCTAGTCAACTAACCCAATAATTAAGATGCAATCAAAATAAAATAACAAAAATGTAAATAAACTAAATTAAACTAGTGGTGTGAGCAATATGTGGGAGAATTGTGTTTACTTAGATTTCACTACTCCCTAGATATCTTTTACAGGTTAATTACTTGTTATAGTTGCGTGGATGACGGGTTATATTCCTTAATACCATTCATGGGGTGGTGTACTTACTTCCCCAATTCTATGAGCTCCTACTTCACTCCTATGTCGAGCCGGCTAAGAAGCTCCTAACATGGGATCACTAGAATTCCCTCATGCATTAAATACAACCATAAAAACCTAGTACACATCGGTTCATGTTTCTTAAGACGTTCAAGCAAGTTACACAATGGAGATCTGCCAGTTTTCTTAAGCCTAACATTGAAATCATTCATCCATTTCAACTATAAACAAGCAATCAACCTATAATCAACATCTAGGTTTCATTACATCTAAGCAAACACACAAAAGATCTAGCCTAGCATGTTAAAATCAAGACAAGCATAAGATATATTCAAACAACACATAGACATATTGAATGAATTGAAAGAAAACTTATCTCAATTGAACATGAAGGGTTTCAAGGGGTGAAAACCCTTGAAAATACTGTTACAAACGACCTAGGGTTTATTAGGTTTGGCCCTAGAATTCTCCACACAAGTTCCTCTCCTAATGAATGAAAAATAGAAAAGTATATATAGATTTTGTGAGGTGACGGCGTCAAGGGGAAATTTCTGACGCCGTCATCTCACCGCCAATAAAGTTCTCGGACTGCCTAGATCTGGGTCTGACGCCGTCATGTGTAATTCTGCTCCAGGCCGTCACCAAAATAACTCTTGACGCCCTACTTTGACGCCGTCACGTTTTCTCTGGGTCGTCATCCATTTTGCTCCTGACGCCGTCATATTTTCCTTCTTGACGCCGTCAGGTACTGTTCCCAGCAAGGAAAATTAAATCTTTGCCGTTTTCTTCACTTTTATGCTCTAAAAACGTCCAAAAAGCTTCCTTTTCCAGAATTCACTCCCAAACTACCTAAAATCACAAAAGGAACGATTTAGGGCAATATTTGATCAAATAAATTCCAATTCCGGCTTAAATGACCCCCTAAAAATGGTTCATTTTTTGCCTCATCATATACCCTTACACATGAGATTTGCTTGTCCTCAAGCAAATGCGCTTTTATTCTAGTCAAAATACAAGTTAGGGGTCATTTAACACTAATATAAAAGTAATTACAACAAATAATCGTTCCACTAAAGACCAAAGACAAGCACGGAGGTCATAAACTAGCACCTCACAAATAGTGTTTAGATACTCACATCTCTCGGGTGTAATAAAGTATATATCACAATATGGAAATGGAAAACATCTCTCACTACCTGTCATAGCAAAATAGATTACCATAGGCTTAGGAAAGGATCAAACCTCCACCACATGGCGTAAACACCTAGGATAAACTATCAAAGAGGTCTTTTAAAGGGTTGTAATGTTAGGTGTAAGGATATGGAATACTCGGTTTTCTTGGATATAGGAAGTCTTTACTGGTGGCGAGTTAATCATCTTGGTTAATTACATGTACAATATGGCGTTGCTAAGCCAAGACTAGACTCGACTTAAGCTAATAAATGAAAATTAACAAAAACATAAAATAAACATAGAATGAAACGGGATGGTAGTCCGTTTTTTTTTTTTTTTTTTTTTTTTTTTTTTTTTTTTTTTTTTTTTTTTGCATACACTTTTACCCTACCATCCAAAATAATACATCATAGGGAATGAACATTCCCCTTACACTTGAATTTTTACATACTTTACAATAAACTAATCTAATGACTCAAATTAAGAAAATCAAAACACTTGGAGTACTTTTTAGATTAACGCACATATGAGGGTAATATATGACGTTCTTCCCCATTACTCCATAAGATAAGTACTTTACCCATGAGTCTCAATCGTCCCAACACAATATGTACAAGGATATGACTCGACTTAGCAACATGTAATCAATTAGATAATTAACTAAGGGTTTAAACAAATAACAATAATGCACTAAAGATGAGTGCATACACGGAAGGCTAAGGCGATTTGGGAGTACATTTAAGTGGGGTGTAACAAATTCTTCCTTTAAGTAAGATGCTTAAAGTTAGAAATGAAAAGATAGGCTCGGAGGGGTGTACTAGGGGTTTCGTGTACTAAAAATGAGGACACCGCTAAGGTGTGGGAAAAATTAGTTGACTTTACTAGCCAAGTAATATGACTTAAATGGTCAAGTAATTATGATACGGGTTTAACACAAGGGTGATCCTAATGCCTCTTATCATGTAGTAAATCCTACCACACGAATGTAGTCTCACTAGCGGTCTCGGGATGCATCACTAACGCAAGTTCTAGAATCTAAATGCTACCGGTATACTCATAAACACTAATAGTAAATGCTTTTCCTATCAAATCTAAAGGCGAACCTCACATATTTGGGTGGAAAATTTTTCTGAATAGTACGGTTTTGTGCTAGTCATACGACTCCTATCCATGAGACGCTTGCTATGGCTAAAGTTTCACTCCTAAATGTTGTAAAAAAATTTAAATTTGGCGCTAAAATTACACTAACAAGTATTTCTCATAGTTTTATTACACACCTACCATCGAACAAACAAACTCAAGCGAAAGTGTTTCCTATGAGGTATCATCATTTTACCCTCCCCTTACACTTAGGGTGAACATTGTCCCCAATGTTCAAGTAAAGAATGTAAAAGTGAAATAGGTAAAAAGAATGAAATCAAATACTCCCCTGATTCACTCGGTATGGATAATAAGGTAATAAGGTTAGATCTTCCTCCAAGAAAATGAACAATCAAAGCTTCCCTTCCAGAATATAAATCATCTTCTTGTCAAACATAACCTGTTAAACCTGAGAAAACAAACAAGACAACCTCGCGTAAAATCGGCGGCAATCTATATATGCTAACAAATCCTAGAAAGCAAAGTAAGATAGAATGCTTGTGGAATGATGTTTGCAGATTTCCTGGAGATTATAAAACTAAAGAATTAGCAAAAACTTTAAGACTCCGTTAGAAAAACAAAACTGGTAAAATTTACAGAATTTTACACGTGACGCCGTCTGGAATTTCTTCCTGACGCCGTCAGACGTGACCTGCAGAAATTCTTATGTTAAGTTTCCGGAAAATTTCTGGAAAAACTTTGTCCTACTTCCTGGAAAATCCTGCAAAACATTATTATGACTCGATACAAGCATTTAACTCTAGAAAATACGAATATACATGTTTATTTAATATTGTGGAGAATCATGATCGGTTTTGTTTCTTTAAAAACATATTTGGGGTTTCCCCTTACACTTATCTTTTGCGAAATACCTTTGGATGAAGTTGAGACTAAGCCAAACGACAAAATAAAGCATTTTCACCATTTCCTTTAAAACATGAGCCATAAACAACAAAAATAAAACATGCATACGGAAACAAATAAAATCAAACAAACAAACAAACAAACAAACAAAAAATAAATAAAGCTTGGGTTGCCTCCTAATAAGCGCTTGTTTTTGTTCGAGTCACGAGCCTGACTCTACCCTTATTTAACGGAAATAGGGGAGGTTTTCCCTACACTTAGGATTAAGTGCGGGTGAAAGTAGCGATACACACCGTTAGGGTGGAAATATGCCACGTGAGGAAAGAGTGGTGGATGAATTATATGCTCAAAGGGATGTGCTCCTATCATCATAACCTTACCTAATTCAATCGGGTTAATGGGTGGATTAAGATTTTCTCCTAGAAAGGGATCATTTTCAATCAACTTCAAGAGATTACTAGTTGGGGATTCATCTTGACCTAATAAACCCAGTTTAAACCCATAATGTTTCTTATGATCAATCATGAATGGGTGATGTAGGCATGTAAGGTCATTTTCCACTCCTATATTGGCTTCCTCTCTACAAGGCTTAGAGTCCACTACCTTCATCCTAAGACTACCCGGACTATATGGCTTGATGGGTGGATCGGGACCTATTTCAATTCCTAAATTTTCATCTAAGGATGGAAGATTAGGTAACGGTTTTGGTTGAGGCTCCGGTTCATCAAAACTAGGAACTTGCCTAGAACTAAGAGTAAGGTTATCATTATAACTATTCAAACCTATACCCTCTAGTTGTGTTTGGTTCAAGGGTTCTACTTCTATTGGGATTCCTAAAGTCTCATCTGCTTCATCTGAATACATCACGGGTGGTGTGTATGCCTCAAATGATGGTAGGACTTGTGGGGTACTTGGTGGGCATAGATTTTCAACTCTATCCTCCATCTTATCAAGATTACCAATGTGCTCAGCTTGTATTATGGTGAAATCAAACCACTCCGTGCACCCGGTTATCTCATCTATAGGTTTATCCCCAAACAATCTTCTTGCTTGTTCCCTTAAACTTGCTATCAATTGATCCGTAACAACATTTGTTGGGTTGTCCATTTTTTTGGCAAGTATGGCACAATTCTCTATGGTTTCCCATGCTTCATCAGCACTTAATCCCTAAAGCCCCCATCTGCAGTATGGTCAATGTCCATTTTGGTATAGTGGTCGACACGATGGTAAAATATTTCAATTTGGGACCACAGATCGAAATTATTATGAGGGACTTTTCGGAGTAAATTTTTAAAACGAGTCCATGCATCATAGATAGGTTCATCCTCATGTTGTTTAAACATCAAGATGTCATTTGGAGTGGGTGAATTACGTGGTTGGTAGTATGGTGGATTCGCGTTCTCCATAATGGCTAACGGAATAGTCAATGGAAAGGTTTTTACAAACAAAGACACAAAGAAAAGATAGACTAAAGAATACCTATAAATAAGAATAAAATCTTACTAGAAAGGAATCTAGCAAGTAGACCTAATAAAAAGAAATCCTAACCTAGACAATAACTATTCCCCGGGCTGCGGCGCCAAAAACTTGATGCGTGGGAATTGCACCAGGCTTTACCTCTCGAGGAATCTCGAGAAGCTTACAACCCCCACCAGGCAGTGTACCTGATCGTTGTAGTATAGTATAGTGACAAGTACCGGGGGATTGATCGTTCAACTCAGGAATAGTGTCGCTAGGATTAGAAAGCCTAAAAACTAGGTCTAGAGGTGAGGGACAATTCTTTTTGTATTTTTTTTTATGTTTTATAAAAGCAAGTAAAATCTCGGGTTTTGGAAGAGTGGGCGGAATTAGTTGCTAGTAAACTAACCCAATAACTAAAGATGCAATCAAAATAAAATAACAAAAATGTAAATAAACTAAATTAAACTAGTGGTGTGAACAATATGTGGGAGAATTGTGTTTACTTAGATTTCACTACTCCCTATATATCTTTTACAGGTTAATTACTTGTTATAGTTGCGTGGATGACGGGTTATATTCCTTAATACCATTCATGGGGTGGCGTACTTACTTCCCCAATTCTATGAGCTCCTACTTCACTCCTATGTCGAGCCGGCTAAGAAGCTCCTAACATAGGATCACTATAATTCGCTCATGCATTAAATACAACCATAAAAACCTAGTACACATCGGTTCATGTTTCTTAAGACGTTTAAGCAAGTTACAAAATGGAGATCTGCCAGTTTTCTTAAGCCTAACATTGAAATCATTCATCCATTACAACTATAAACAAGCAATCAACCTATAATCAACATCTAGGTTTCATTACATCTAAACAAACACACAAAAGATCTAGCCTAGCATGTTAAAATCAAGACAAGCATAAGATATATTCAAACAACACATAGACATATTGAATGAATTGAAAGAAAACTTATCTCAATTGAACATGAAGGGTTTCCAGGGGTGAAAACCCTTGAAAATACTGTTACAAACGACCTAGGGTTTATTAGGTTCGGCCCTAGAATTCTCCACACAAGTTCCTCTCCTAATGAATGAAAAATAGAAAAGTATATATAGATTTTGTGAGGTGACGGCGTCAAGAGGAAATTTCTGACACCGACATCTCGCTGCCAGTAAAGTTCTCGGACCGCCTAGATCTGGGTCTGACGCCGTCATGTGTAATTCTGCTCCAGGCCGTCACCAAAATAACTCTTGACGCCCTACTTTGACGCCGTCACGTTTTCTCTGGGTCGTCATCCATTTTGCTCCTGACGCCGTCATAATTTCCTTCTTGACGCCGTCAGGTACTGTTCCCAGCAAGGAAAATTAAGTGTTTGCCGTTTTCTTCACTTTTATGCTCCAAAAACGTCCAAAAAGCTTCCTTTTCCAGAATTCACTCCCAAAGTACCTAAAATCACAAAAGGAATGATTTAGGGCAATATTTGATCAAATAAATTCTAATTCTGGCTTAAATGACCCCCTAAAAACGGTTCATTTTTCGCCTCAACAATGTCTTTAATGCACATATTTGTGGAGTTGAGGGGAAATGCTGCTGAAATTTTCTCAAATAGTAAATTCAGTTATACGCATTCATATATGAGACGAAACATTCAAAGAGTGGGTTAGGATTGCCTTCCATAGTTGGATTAGGTGAACAAAATGCACAACTCGTAATTCCACCTTTATATATGTGTTTACGGCTTTTCAACTTAAACCTATGTCATTATTTGTTGCATCATTAAAACGCACAACTCGTGAACATGTTAATTCTATATAATTATTTGTTGCATCATTAAAACGCAGTTATGCCAATTGATAAGAGTTGGGTCTCATTATCTCGTGCTAGCCTTGATTTTTTAAAAGGTCTTAATGCTTTTTGCGCGTATGCCAAGGACTTTGTGAATATTGATGGGAATTTACATTGTCCATGTGCTCATTGTTATAACAATAGTTGGATAAAGTACGAAGATTTTTTTGATCACATACACTCAAATGGTTGGGACCAAAGTTATACGAAATGGTATAATCACGGTGAACCGGATACCCGAACATTGGTACCCAACACAAATCATCCCGGGACGAGTGACATGGCTGATTTCCTTCATGATATGTGTCCGAATGAGCCAACTCAAGAAAATATTGGCGAGACAAGTAACGAGCCAACTCAAGCAACAACACTTCCTCAACGTAACGAGTTTGAAGCGTTACTTGCCACTGCTAACGACCCACTATACCCCGGGCTGTACATGGATGTCTTCATTGGACTTTATGGAAAAGTTTACGAACATTAAAGTCAAAGGTAAAATGAGTGACACCACATTTAACGAAACACTAAAATTTCTACGTGAATGCTTCCCGCCCGTTCTAGGATACAAAATCCCACCGTCATACTATGAAATAAAGAAGACATATAAAACGATCGGGTTAGGATACGAATCCATACATGCT
Source organism: Artemisia argyi (assembly GCA_030686995.1). Taxonomy (NCBI): domain Eukaryota; kingdom Viridiplantae; phylum Streptophyta; class Magnoliopsida; order Asterales; family Asteraceae; genus Artemisia; species Artemisia argyi. Next base: position 22,566,846 of record CM060695.1, on the reverse strand, counting down.
TGTGTAAATGATAATTTTTTATATCGGGGGTGGGTAACGAAGATTTGCAGAATTGTCCCATCTGCAATGCTAGTAGATGGAAAGACAAGAACACACTAGGGAAGAAAGTTCCTAACAAGGTGTTGCGTTACTTTCCTATCACTCCTAGACTACAACGTTTGTACAAGTCTAAACACACTGCAAAACATATGACTTGGCATGCTTCTGGGCAGTCTACGGAGAACGGTAAGATGCAACACCCGGTTGATGGTGAAGCATGGAAGAAATTTGATATCAAGTATAAGAAAGAATTTGCTTATGAAAAAAGAAACGTCCAATTAGGGTTGGCTGCTGATGGTTTCAATCCGTATGGCAACCTTAGTCAGTCTTACAGTATGTGGCCGGTAATATTAACAACATACAATATGCTTCCCTGGATATGTATGAGAGAGACTTCTCTTATGTTGACGTTGTTAATTCCGGGCCCTAAATCACCCGGGAAGGACATAGATATTTATTTAAGGCCTTTGATTGAAGATCTTAAGACTTTATGGAAAGATGGGGTCATGACTACGGATGCTGTTACAGGCACTAAATTCTGTATGAAAGCAACGCTTTTATGGACTATAAATGACTTTCCCGCTCGAAGTAGTTTGTCTGGGTGGAGTAGCCAAGGTTACAGGGCATGTCCGACCTGTAATAAAGACACTCCAGCTATTCGCGTGTTAAGCAAAACCGCTTTTGTTGGTCACAGAAGATTCTTAAAACCGACCAATAGATGGCGAAAGAACAGAAGGGCATTCTATACCCCGGTAGAAGATAGACCACCTCCTAAAAAATTTACCAGTGATGACATCTTGACTCAACTTGGGAGATTGCCTATACGTATCCCGGGGAAACATCCAAGTTTTGGAGGTGCGAAGAAAAAACGTGATCATGATCGCGAATTGAATTGGACCAAAGTATCTACTTTCTACGAGCTACAATATTGGTCTTTTCTTACACTAAAACATAATTTAGATGTCATGCATATCAAAAAAAATGTGTGTGAAAGTGTGTTGGGTACTTTGTTAATGAATGACAAATCAAAAGACACCAACAAGGCAAGGCAAGACAAGACTTACAGAATTTGAAAATTCGTGATATTTTGTGGGTCGTCAATAAAGGAAACGGGAAGTGCTCTAAGCCTCATCCCACGTACTCTTTCACTACTGGAGAAAGAAAACTTTTTTGTCAATTCATCAAAGGTATGCGTTTTATTTCAAAATTTATTTGTTCCAATTCAATTCGCGTATTCATTTCGACGACTTATTCTAATATCATGATTTTTTTTTGCCAATTGATCAAAGGTGTTAAACTACCCAATTGGTTCGGATCTAACTTCAAGCATAAAGTGACAGACAGTGATAACAACATAATAGGCTTGAAGGCTCATGACTGTCGTATAATGATGCAGCGGTTACTTCCTGCTGGACTTCAAAATTACATAAAGGACCAAACCACCGCAACACCAATAATCGAGCTTTGTTCATTCTTCAAACAAATATGCGCTCGAACTTTGATGGTGGATGACATGTTGAAAGCTAAAGAACAGCTCATCAATATTTTGTGCAGTTTCGAGCAAATCTATCCTCCAGTTTTTTTTGACATTATGATTCACTTGGTTATTCATCTACCCGAAGAGGCTATTCAAGGCGGGCCTGTTTACATGAGGTGGATGTATCCATTTGAAAGGTACATGAAAAAGCTCAAAAATTATGTTAGAAATAAAGCTAAGCCTGAAGGATCAATAGCGGAGGGTTATATTGCTGATGAAGCATTAACTTTCTGTTCGCATTATTTTCGGGGAGTTGAGACGAGATTTAATCGTCCTGACCGGAATGAGGACGGTCCAAGCCCAACAAGTCGATTTCAAGTGTTTCGATCAGCCTGTAAACTAAATGGTAAACAATCATTAATTCGGCTTGAACCGGACGCAATGCAGAAAGTAGTATGGTATGTACTACACAACAGTCATGAAATCGACCCGTACATGAACGAGTACAAGAGGTACACGTTTTATTTCAAAATTTTGTTTTACATAAGTTATTATTCGATGACTTATTCTAATATCATGAACATTTACAGGACATTTCCTGGCAATGACATACAAGAAGGATTTCCTCGCTGGTTTGGGAACAAGGTAGACTTATTGTATGTATTACCCTGTAAAAATAACGACTATTACTCATCCGTATCTATTCTTAATTTTTTTTTCTTAGATTCGTGAATTGAAAGTAAAGGACGACCCAAGTTGTACTTTTGAGTTGTTCCCTTTGGCTTGTGGACCATCATGTACTGCATTCTCAGTCGACTCTTGCATAGTGAACGGTGTGAAGTTTATCGTACATGACCGTGATTTACGTCGTTCAACCCAAAATAGCGGAATTTCAACTCTTAATCCTAGCGGAGGAATGTATTATGGCCAGCTTGAAGAAATTATCGAGCTTGAATCTATTCCGTTCAAGGTTGTGTTGTTCAAAGTTAAGTGATTCGACACTAATAACAATGGTCGCATAAAACGTTGTACCTATAGAAACAACATTACACAAATTATGACAGATCGTGTATCGTTTGAAAGTGCACCATACATTCTTGCAACACAAGTAACACAAGTCTTTTACCTTGATTTCCCGGGTAAACGTGGTAATGTCAAGGCCGGCCAAGATTCTTATCATCGAAAGATTTGGAACCCGGATATCATCGTGGTAGAAGAAAATCAGGATGATGTACATGACAACACCTCATCACATGTCACACTCTCTGCTGAGTTGGATACGTTGAATTATGACACCATAAATAGAGATGTTGAGCCAACGGAAGTTGAGGCACCACCACAACCAATTATCACTTACGTCGACGACGACGATAATATTGATTATGATGACCACGTTCCTCATGATTTAGCATTTGATGGTGAAGACCACGTCGATCGTGAAGATGAAGCTGACACTAATAATGAGGGTTTTTATCTTAGTGATGAGGGAGATTGATCTCAAATTGTAATTTGTTAAATGACACTTATTTGAATGAAATTTTTATCTAGTGGTTAAATGTGTTTATTTATTTAATTATTTAATTAATTATTATTATTATTATTATTTTTGTATAAATTGTTATTTATTTCAATGTGTGTCGTGAAGATGAAGCTGACACTAATAATGAGGGTTTTTATCTTAGTGATGAGGGAGATTGATCTCAAATTGTAATTTGTTAAATGACACTTATTTGAATGAAATTGTTATCGAGTGGTTAAATGTGTTTATTTATTTATTATTATTATTATTATTATTATTATTATTATTATTATTATTATTATTATTATTATTATTATTATTATTATTATTTTATTATTATAAACCATCACTTTTATTAACAATAAACAGGATTTTACAAGAAATTGGTAGGGAGCTGAGAAACCAACTGGGCCCCCACACCTCTAGCAATAGCGAAACCAATCCTATTAAAAATATGAATGGCAACCCGCGCTGCAATGTCTTGAGTCATAGAAAAACGTCGAATACGCTTTAGAAGAGTTACTGCATCTTTCTCAAGTTCTCCAAAAGAGGAGAAAGAGAAGGGGAGGAACCCATATCCGATATCCACACATTTGGCCTCATATTTGGTACGTTTACGTTGTGCAGCTTCAATAACCGCACGCCCTGGCCTAAAATCAATCATACCAGATTGCGTCAAAGGTGACGATCCCGTAAGATCAACACAAACATCAAGCCCACCATCCCAAGACTAAAGTAATATATCAGCTGGGCGCAAAGATCTATCCCTATCACCATAAAGCCCAATATCCACCTCCTTACGAGCTGAAATTCCGGACCGAGAGCATATATCAACAAGAACATCATGCACAATATTATGCCGATGTTTAATGCCAACAATACCCGCACAAGAAACCGCGTGATCCCCATAAATATCTCCAGTAAAAACACGAGAACAAGCTGAACACGGTACCTGAAAAGTGAAAAGAGGAACACCCAGCCGATAATACAACACACAATGGTATGTCCGGGCATTCATAGTTTGACCCAATCCAGATATAGGAACCACCCTGAGCCAATCTGAAGTATGATCCTCCTTTAGAGAGCTCCATAACGCCATCTGTCGAGGAGAAAGATGGAATGTAGATTCAACAGCTTGGGTAACCCGACCGAAATATATATCTGCCAATTTCTTCATGAGTTTGGGGGCAGCGACCTCGCTTAGGTTACTCAAAAGGTCAAAATCCATATCCATATTAAAAGTACATAAAGCATCATCAAAGGAGGGACCAGCAGTTACAATACCAGAACTATGGAGAAGCTTAGTCTGTAAGCTAGCAGATTGAAGTCTAGACGCAAGAAAAGCATATTTCAAGACATCTCCTACAGAATAAACACCAAGCCCCCCAAAGGCAAAGGGAAGGGTGGCAAGTCTCCACTGCCAATCACCAAAACCAGGCCCAGAGGCAGTGACAATACGTTCCAATGAAGAACGAAGTGCTGCATCGAAAGAAACCTGAGCACACTCAAAGACCCTGGGGGAACATGTGCGCATAGAAAAATACAACTTGGAAATACCTGCACATGCACGAAGTAGCAACAACTCACATTGAGGGTCGTTAAGTTTAGCAACAGCATCCATAAGATCAATGGTTTTAGCTACCCTTTTCAAAACCAGCTTATTACCAAACTCAAAATCAACACTAACAGGCCCACCCAATAATTTAACACCATGTACGGGGCGAGAAATATTGGGGGGGGGGGGGCGGGGAACACACCCGCATATCTGCTTCTAGGGTCTTCCTTTGGCCAAAAGACCTCAGTTTTATCAACGTTGAGGTGTAAGCCACGACTAGGTCCATCTATCATAATCAACTCTAAAACCTTTCCCACAACCAAAGTATCTCCAATAACAGTACCATCATCCAGATACCATGCTTGAAAAGAAAGGTTAAAAGAGTCTCTAATCTTACATGCCAGGGGATGTAACACTAAAGCAAAAAGAAGAGGCCCAAGCGGATCACCTTGTTGCACACCTTGATGAGACCAAAGAGTATGCTCACCATAATATAACCTGGCGGGGCTAGAGTAACAGAATTCCACCCACTGTGAAATAGCCGGAAAATGAAGTCGAACCTCACGCAACATAACAGCCCGATCTACCATGTTGAAAGCGTTTTTAAAATCAACCAACAACATAGAAAGACCAACATCACCCCCACGATCGTCAACCAAACGATTCACGGCATGAAGAATAGCCTCCCCTCCTACCGATACCCCAACACCAAATTGTAAATCATCTAAATAACCGTCTGAAGAATGGCCAATCATGGATGCACAAACCTTGGAAACTAACCGCCTCCAAACAGTCCCAACAGTAATAGGATGGATACCCCCACCTGGTTTGACTAAGGGTGTGAGAGGAGCACTAGCAATGTACTCACCCAACTCCCTCGGGCATTTACCAGCAAGGAAAAGGTTCACCACTTGGGTGATAGATGCGATCAATTCATCAGAAATAGCCACAGCCGCACCATTTAAACAATCCAAAAGGTGTTGAGCGCACAAACCATCTCGCCCACAAGAAGTACCATGAAGGAAACTCTTAATCATGTCAAGAACCGTAGCAGTAGATGCAGTAAGGTGGTGATGATCAATGGGTATATCAGGCAAAAGAGGAGCAGTCTGGAAAGGGTGCTTAGCTTTTAAGTCCTCAAGAGTAGAAACATCGTAAGGTGCAATACCAGAGGACGAAAGAACTCTGACCGCAGCAGTATAATGACCATCACAAATTTTCCTCTTACATTGCTTGATATTGCGGTCACCCAAATCCGAACTGTCATCATCAATATGAGACCAAACAGGTGAGGGTTCGGCTAAAACGTCATGCACTATCTGTATACTACCACTAGGGGTACCCCACGCCCGAATAGCATTAACAATATATTCTTCCTGGCATTGGCGCTTATTAGCCGACCTACATTCTTGATTACTCCACGGGTAAAAGGTTTTAAGGAGACAAAGAGGCAAGACTAACAAACCAACCCAACAAGAAATGTCATCAGGAGCGCAGATTACCTTGTCAAGGGCTCCTTTCAAAACACGAGAGAACTCCAAACGACATTTAGGAGGGATGGATTTGACAGTACGCAGCCCCTTAGAGAATAAGGAATCAAGAAGAGGTAAATCGAAACCACCAAGCTCGTCCAAAACCAAATCCTCAACAACATCAACATGGGAGGGAACCTGTGGTTTGGTGAGATCATATAATACAAACCGAACAACACCATCACCACAATCCGGAGGAGACACAAAATTAGATCCCGTACCATGACGACACTTAGCCCGGAAGGTATGCGCTTTAAAACAAACACCACACAACCACATCCCCATACGCTTAAGAGTAGTCTCAGCCCTTTCGAAAATAGCCAAATCCGCTAAAAGAGAGTGCTTAGTAATAAGTTGAGCCTCACCATTAAAGTGCCGATCACGAAGATGAGTGATCAAATAAGTTTTAGTTAGCCTGTTTCCACCACCATCCCGACATCCATTGAGGCCCACGAAGGGGCAATGAAATTTTGCCATGGGCATAGTAACAAAACGAACAAAGCACAACCCCTTGTAACCAAAGCTCAAGCAACAAAGCACCAAAGTACAAATATATGCAAACAGCTCATACAACCTGTGAGGCTACTGTAGCAGCATGCACCAAACAGAAACCTAAAAGCTTAGGCTACTGTAGCAACATGCAAAAAGCAGAAACCTAGCACACAACCACTGCAGAAAAGCCAAACAGTCGTAACCAAATGAAGATATCAGCAGCAGCAAACAACCGAACCTCAAGTGATGTCACAACAGCCAGGAACAGAAAGAATATTCAGCAGATAATTACAATACCAAAATAAACCACAAACTGTATGAAAAAGCAGCAGATATGTACAACCATGTAATCAGACGAACCACCAAACAACCAGGCCACAAACCCACTAGCAAGACCACGGTAACAACCCCAAACAAGAAGTAACCACAGTCGTGTAGACAACCAAACCACCACACAACCGAACCACAGTCGTGAAAACCCTAATAAACGGAACTAGTAAAAACGAAACCCTAAAAAAGGAAACTAAAAAAACAGTACCAAAGGGAAGACACCGTTAAGATCACCAATTATCAACAGAGAATGTTGAAAAGAAGTGGCAGGGATGAGCGGGAAGAAGAAGCGAGATCAAGGTCTATTATTATTATTATTATTATTATTATTATTATTATTATTATTATTATTATTATTATTATTATTATTATTATTATTATTATTATTATTATTATTATTATTATTATTATTATTATTATTATTATTATTATTATTATTATTATTTTAATATTATTTTTATTAACAATAAATAGGATTTTACAAGAAATTGGTGGGGAGCCGAGAAACCAACTAGGCCCCCACACCTCTAGCAATAGCGAAACCAATCCTATTAAAAATATGAATGGCAGCCCGTGCTCCAATGTCTTGAGTCGTTGAGAAACGTCTAATACGCTTTAGAAGAGTTACTGCATCTTTCTCAAGTTCTCCAAAAGAGGAGAAAGAGAAGGGGAGAAACCCATATCCGATATCCACACATTCGGCCTCATACTTGACACGTTTACGTTGTGCAGCTTCAGTAACCGCACGACCTGGCATAAAATCAATCATACCAGATTGTGTCAAAGGTGACGACCCCGTAAGATCAATTATTATTATTATTATTATTATTATTATTATTATTATTATTATTATTATTATTATTATTATTATTATTATTATTATTATTATTATTATTATTATTATTATTATTTGTATAAATTGTTATTTATTTCAATGTGTGTGTATATGCGTATATGTGTATATGTGTTTCTTCACTAATTATATGTTCTTGTACTAGTACGTTTACAGATGGCAGATGCTTTGCTAGGAGCCACGGTGGCGATGGAGGTAATGAGCCACCCTGTGGTCCGAGGAGGCTAGGCAGTAATTGTCAGAGTAAGAATTTCTAGATTATTTTAATTAAACTTGATTATTATTTGAAATTGATAACTTGTTATTTTTTTGTCATCATCACTTGAATTTGATTACTTGTAGGATCTAAATCCAGACCTCCAAAACCTCCCAAGCCCAATGCCAAAATTGGGAAAGGCGGGAAGGTGGTGCGTGGTCCCACAAAGAACACGCAGCTCCACAATGAGAGGAAAGAGACTGGTCGTCCGGTATCGATTAGATTCCGGAAGAACGATAAAGGGATGTGGGAGCATATGGGCACGCACGCGAAGTGGTTCTCCAACTTGGTCGGGGAATTGTTACGGCAATCAATTCCCATGCATTACAATTCCTGGGGAGCTGTTCCCGCTACCGCGAAAGCCCACATCGACGACCAGCTACACGTAAGTTTTTTTTTTTTATCTTTTATTTTTTTAATTATTGTGTTTGTTTATTTTAAGTTTGTTATTTATTTAAAGTTGATTGTTTATTTAAATTTGAATATTTATTTTAATTATATTTTATTGCAGCATTTTTTTAATCTCGGCGAGCACCTTGCCAGTGCTGATGGAGAAGATATTGTCCGGAGTATCGAAGCTTATCTCCAAAAGCGATACGACGACAACAAGTGGCGGTACAAAAAGATGAATTTTATTGAGCAAGGTGGGATTGAGAAGCTGGACGAGATCAAGGAAAAGCGCCCGGCGAACATGTCGGAAGAGGACTGGGCATAATATGTAAATTCTGGATCCACACTTTATTATTATTATTATTGTTATTGTTATTGTTAATAATAATAATAATAATAATAATAATAATAATAATAATAATAATAATAATAATAATAATAATAATAATAATAATAATAATAATAATAATAATAATAATAATAATGTGTGTTATGCTACCGGCTAGGTGTTCCCTTATTCTCTGTTCAGATACCGTGCTCAGCTTGTTCCAAGGTCTTTCTAGGAGATATTTATGGGGACCATGCTGTATCGTGCGCTGGTATTATTGGTATTAAACTTCGGCATAACGTGGTGCGCGATACCCTTGTTGACATCTGTTCTCGGTAAGGGATTTCAGCTCGTAAAGAAGTTGACATCGGGCTTATTGGAGAAAGGGACCAACCCTTACGTCCAGCCGATATGTTACTCTACTCATAGGATGGAGGGCTTGATGTATGTGTCGATTTGACAGGGTCATCACCCTTGACGCAAACTGGTATGGCTAATTTTGTACCTGGTAGTGCGGTAATTGAAGCCGCACAACGTAAACGTGTCAAGTATGAAGCTAAATGTGTGGATTTCGGATATCGGTTTCTTCCCTTCTCATTCTCTTCTTTTGGGGAACTTGAGAAGGATACAGTGTCTTTACTAAAGCGGATCCGGAAGTTCTCGGTTACTCAAGACATTGGGGCGCGAGCTACTACACATATTTTTAGTAGGATTTGCTTTGTTGTAGCTAAAGGAGTGGGGGCCCAGATAGTTTCTTGGCTTCCCACTAATTTCTTGTAAATCTTATGATTTTCTAATAAAGTGATTATTATAATAACAATAATAATAATAACAACAACAACAATAATAATAATAATAATAATAATAATAATAATAATAATAATAATAATAATAATAATAATAATAATAATAATAATAATAATAATAATAATAATTCATTTATATAACATATTTTATTATTTATAATACGCAGGTGAAGCACTGGTCGCACCCGGATAATTTGAAGAGAGGGGAGACCAATAGGCAGAACCGGCTCGCCAATCCGACTGCTAGCCTTCATGGGTCGCATTCGTTAGCTGTTATACGCAATAACTTCGTAAGACACTTTTTAATAATTTAATTTATATATATAGTGTTTGGTGAGTCGTTATTGATTTTATTTATAAACAGCTGAGAGAACCCACTGACGCTGTGGATGGTAGAGACTTGATCGCGCTGTACAGACACAACCATACGAGAGACGGCGTCTTTGAGTCTACATTGTCTGAGGCTAGATATGTAAGTATAATGTATTTCCATAAAACTCACCCACATTAATGCAAATATAATAAATCACGATTTATATATTACTTTGCTTGTTTTTTTTGTAAAACAAAACCAGATGATACAGATGCGGACGGAGAGCACCTCCAGGGGGACGACCATGTCTGACCTCGAGATTATGCGCCACGTGATCGGTGGCAAGCAGCGAGGTCACATTCCTGGCATAGGTCCAGTCTTACCCGGTGGTGGTCGTCAGACGACCCTCAGCGCCGCACGAGCTCGTGATCAAGCCTCCGCGTCCTCTCTCTACGAAACTGTTCAAAAGCAAACCTAAGAGATGTCCCAGTAAAGGACACTGATTGATATGTTGTTGGGGTGGGCTAAGACACAGCCGGGCGACTCAGGCGACGACATCGGGATCCCAGGAGGCTTCAGCAGGTGAGTCTACAGGTACCCAGGAGGGGAGTGGGGCTAGTGGGGGCAGTGGGGGGACTCAGGAGTAGCGTATGGGTTGTTTGGGTCGGTTTATATTTGTTTTGGGGTTATGGACAAATTTATGGAGATTTACATAGATTATTATGTATTTATGTAGTTTATGTGTTAGGATTCCCGCTACATTGTTCCCGCGTATAGTTTTGTAGCATATGGCGGATAGCTAGCTTATGTAATGATCATGTGATAACGGTTTTTGAACCGTTTTAGGCGAATTTGGATACAAACACATGATTGTGTTAATTTTTAACGAATTTGGATATGTATGATATTATGTTTGGCGAATTTGTGATTTGAGTGTCTTGTGGTGTTGTAATTAGAGTATATACAGGTTGTGAATTTGTAGATTTTTTACGGAAAAAATCTGAAAATTACCTATTTTGCAGCAAATTTGCTGCAAAATGGGTCAGTTACTTTTAGCGGGGACAAGTCCCCGCCAAAAGTTTGGCACAATGTCTATGGACACCACTTTTAGCGGGGACGTGTCCCCGCCAAAAGTGTGGCCCAATGACTATGGATACCACTTTTAGCGGAGATCTGTCCCCGCCAAAAGGTTGGCCCAATGTCCATGGACACCACTTTTGGCGGGGACACCTCCCCCCCAAAAGTGTGTGAATTATTAGTTAAATTAAGGATTAAGGGATTAATTATAACATCGAAAAACACTTTTGGCGGGGATATGTCCCCGCCGATAGTATTGCCATGCTGACATTGTTTGACCTGACCAAATTGTCCACGCTGGCAGTGTGGATCCCACGTGTCCCCGCCAAAAATGATGTCCGTCACCGCCAAAAGTTTACAGCGAAGGGGTTTTGGCGACGTACTTTTGACGGGGATATGTCCCCGCCAAAAGTATTGGACGAGGAGAAATCCCCGCTTAAAGCTTGAAAATGTCCCCGCCGAAAGCAGGGAATATTGTAGTGATATAAGCCCACAATGGTAATTTAGTAATTCTTCCCATAACTTTTATTTTGCACCATTTATCCCTGCCGTCAAGTCTATTGCATCGGGGTCCTTTTTCGTTAAATATTTGCATTCTTTAAAGTCTCATGTGCACTATTTAATTATGAGTCGAGTTATTCTACAAACCAAACATTCCTCACATACCAAGGAACTCATATCCACCATCCATCTAAAAAGGAAATCAATGGTTGAGATTAAAAGCATTTTATTATTTCACCCATTTTTTATAATTTAAATATCTCTTAAACCGTTAATCGTTAAGCGAAAATAATTACACCATCGCGACGGGCATTTAATTATCTTTCTATAGACGGGCACTTTGATATACTTTAAAAAAAAAAAAATCGTTTTTTTCACGTTTTTTTCACGTTTTTTTTTCGTGGCCGGAAAAAAAATCATATATGATATTGCATATCATATATGATATGTAATATCATATATGATATTACATATAATATCATATATGATATCATATATGATATTATATGTAATATCATATATGATTTTTTCGGACACAAAAAAAAATGTGAAAAAACGAAAAAAAAAAATTTTGTCGAAAATATATCAATTAGCCTATCTATAGAAAGATAATTAAATGCTCGTCGTAACGGTATATTTTTTTCCGCTTAACGATTAACGGTTTGAAAGATATTAATATTTGAAAAAAAAGGATGAAAGTGGGTTTTTTAAATTGTTGTGATTAATCTCATCCATTAGATCAAATAAAAATAGAGGGAAGATGGAGGGTGGAGATTAGAAAGTTTGGTCCTCAAATGATCTTTTTTCTTTAATTATTTATAACACACGGCAAACATGAAAAAGTTAATGACTTAACGAGGCCCATGACTTACATTATTACGTCATTTCCCCGTTAAGCGTATTAAGTCATCAAACAACACCTTATACGAGCTTGATTCTTCTTCATGCACTGCTTAAGAAACTCTTTTATTTATTTATTTTTAAAATAGGATTAGATCTTTGCGAACTCAATTGTTGCCTTCCCGTCGTGTGCTTTTCTGAAGAAATGTTTGACATAGTCCGAGTAGAGGACATTCTTATAGAGCGGTTCCTCTCCATTCACTATCGCTTCTTCCAGAGGTCCAATAACATCACTAGGCTTTGGGTTCACAAATATCGGGACTGAAATCCTGTTATTGCTTCCATTCGCAGTTACACGATGCTCAACACTTTTGTACTTCCCGTTACTCATGATTTGAAGTGCATCTCCAACATTAATCACCAAAGACCCGCTAACCGGAGGGACATGAATCCATTTCATAGTCTCTATGTTCCGCACGAAAAGTCCTCCAATATCATCTTGAAGGAGTATAGTCAGTGTGGATACATCTGAATGACGCCCCACACCCACGGTAAGTTCGGGGTTAGGGCACTTTGGATAGTAGTTAAGGTTAATCCTCTTGGACCCCATTAGAATCGATTCTTTGGTCTCATCAATCTCTTTTACATTCAGTCCGTTCATTAGTATATCGAGCAGCTTCTTGACAACTAATTCAGAACTCTTAATGTATTCCAAAGCTTGATCCCTGTGATCAGATAAAGGGTCATAACTTAATGTATTAAAATGTTGCATATGTATATCATGCATGTGTAAACTTATATAAAAATGTTAATCAAGATTGTAGGTTACAAAATGACTCAGACAATGTGAAAAGTATCTTTTAATAATTCAGATGTATATATAATATTTTTATGACTGAAACGGATAAAATGAAAAATTATATTGGTAACATATTGCAAATAGTGCAATAGAATTAAGGTATGTATATTAAAAGTATGTTAGCATTTTGAACAATTGTGTTTTTTTTATTCGTGTAGTCAAATACAACAGATTTTCACCTGCAAGTGGGAGGCCAAAGGGAAGCAGCTTCAGTATCTGACACAAAAAAGAGACTTAAATAATCCTTCCACTCGAGAGCTTTCTCGGCTTCAGGAGTAAAGCTTGTACCAAAACGAACATTATGCGTAACTGATTGTTCTTTTGAGTATTTAAGCTTTTCTTGTGGCGGCAATGCAAAAAACTTATGAGTTGCATCTTTGACATCCTCAAGAACATGAATCGGCACTGCATGGTTTACAATCTGAAAAAAGCCCCATTTTTGTGCTGCGTCACATATTGCTTTTGCAACATTAGGGTCATCCGAGTTAGACATATCGATAACTGGGATGGAATCTTTATTTTCTTCCTCATGGCTCGTATTGAAACGCTCTTGTGGAGGTTGAATGTATTGGTGTGGGAGGGTTTCGAGTCCTAGTTCTGCTAAGCCTTTCACTCCATGACCTTGGTTCACCACAAAGTCGAGAATATTGAGTGAGTTTGAGTTGATAGTCGGCATGCTTGGTGTTTTGGTGTTTTTGCTAGCGTGTTTCTTAAGAGTTATTAGTGCAATGTGATATGTTTAGCTTATTCTGATTGCTATATAAATAGGCCTCACTTATAGAGTGTTGGTATGCCTCAATACTTAAGAATACTTGATCAATGATTATTAATTAATAACTATGGTTGACATTTAAGTAATAGCCACTAGGAAAATGGTAATCACGTTACTTAATAAGTGCGACTAAAGTATTAATTAATAACTATGGCTGACTTGATAATCTTAGAAAGAACCTCCCTCTCGACTTAGGTATATGAGGAGACAATGCTGCATCTGGAAAATGAACACAATTTATATAAACAAGTGTGACTAAAGTATTAATAACTATGCTTTGACTTGATATTAATTTTAATCTTGAATTAGTAATCTCAGAAAGTGAACACAATTTATATAATCATTTTGGGTCATGGCGACCCTGATCACTACATGGCCATCAACATCGCCAACTCATGTCATCAATGCTACCACCAAAACAGAAAGAAATAGAATATACTCTCACCATACCAAAATTATTGTTCAATTTAAATTTTCAAAGTAAAACTGCTTCAACTTTGATCATAATTTTATATTTTTTATTATATAATATTTAATGAAAAATTATACCATTGAAAAGTACATTTAAAACCCAATTCATTTATATATTTTACATCAAATATTATATAACACCTACAAAAATATTTAAAGTCAAAGTTGAAGAAGAAAGACTAAAAAAGTTAATAGTGGATAATAAATTTGGAACGGAGGGAGTAATACGTTACTCAAAATGAAGCCCAAGTGTAAAGACTCTAGTCCAAGACTAAAATATTGAAAGGGAAAATTACATGTATATCATTATTGAAGTTTGATGTTACATAAATATCCTTCTCAGTTTCGTTATTACATAAATGTCCTTCTCAAATTTTGTAATTACGTCAATATCCATCTCAAACTTTTAAATACTAATATATATACAAAAAACAATTAAATCATAACTATATCAATTTTAAATTCTGAAACTATTATTTATCTCTTATATTGATTATATTATATTGTTCATGTATATTTTTTGGCTTCGAGTGATGAAATTTTTTCATGACGTAATTACAAAATTTGGATATAGACATGAAAAAAGTATTGTTCATATAAATTTATTTGTTCATATATATTTTTTGGCCTTGAGTGATGAAAGAACATGTTGATTTTTGGATATTATGAGAATTTAAAAGTTTATGAAGGATATTGATATAATTACAAAAGTTTGAGAAGGATATTAATGTAATTACAAATGTTTAGAAAGAATATTAATGTAATTATAAAAGTTTAAGAAGGATATTGACGTAATTATAAAAGTGAGAATGACATTAATGTAATATTAAGTTTTAGTAAGGATATAAATGTAATAACCTCAGGAAAATTATATGTATATCATTCTTGAAGTTTGATATTACATAAATGTAATAGCCCCTATATTGAATATCAAAGCCAATTTTATAGAATAACTACAATCCAAATAAAAAGGAAATTGACTTTTCTTTTATTTTAAACAACATTTTATTGATAACAAGCTAGCAAGCAAGAAGTTAAAAATTTACAACAAAATTAGTGGGCATCCAAAAGGACATTGGATCACCTAACCGGTTCAAATTAGATTAACTTTCTTGTTTCTACGGAGAATCCACGAGTGCGAGATCACTTTGATTTCTTCGCACAATATGTCTTTCCGTAGCGGTTTTGCATCAAAGCATAGCAGATTCCGATATCTCCATAACACCCATGTTGACGTATGAACAACAACATCAAAGCAGCCTTTAAACTCGGTTGTTGAAGTTACAACTATTAGCCAATTTAAGCATGTTGGGGAGATCTTTCGGATAGTCGTCCAGACCCAGCACACCATAACGTTTTCCCGTATACCCACGGCAATCAAGCATTCGGTGAACAAATGATGCGTTGTTTCTAGGTATCCGTCACAACCCAGGCACCTTGTGGAGTTTAGATCTATTCCTCAGTTATCTAAATTACATCTTTTTAAAAGACGATCTAATTACAACCGCTAATTATGGATATTGAACCTAATTGGAAGACACATATTTAATCTAAGGTTGTCAAAATGTATGAGGTCTCAATTCAATTACAGCTAGGTGCAAATAACCTTAAGTGGTCACGCCAACCTCCTGAAAAAGGCTGGCTTTACCTGGTTTGAGTTTGTTTGACGGTGGTTCAAACTCGAAATTGCAAAATCTTTGAGTCGTTTAAAAAGAATTCCCAAATGTCTTTCTGGTCTATCAATTGGAAACACAAACCAAGAAAAATCAAAATTTAAACCTCAAACATGAAGATCCTAAATTATACATACATGTATATATTCTCATTATTTCTATTAAATTTTTTTCTTTGTTCTACTTTTTTACCCTTAAAATAGTTATCATTTTGGAATATTATAACAAGGGTATTTTATATAAGATTAATTACTTGAAAATATATCATACTTGACATTTTTTGTTATTATATATACTGAATTATTATTTTTTTCTTATTGCGTGTACTAAACTTTTAAATTTCGATTATTGTATGTATTTGTAAATATTTAGCCATGTAAAATGACTATTTTACCTTTCGAAATTTGAAAAAAGAAAAGATAAAATGATCTCAAAATACATACAATAGTCGAAATTAAAAAGTACAGTACACACAATAAGAAAAAAAAAGTTTGGTACGCACAATAAAAAAAGTGTCAAGTATGATACATTCAATCAATTAACCCTTTTATATAATGTTCACAACTAAAATATTTTGTAAAATATCAGCTCAATTTCTTTTTCAAAACACCGCGTTTAACATGTAGATGTTATTGTAAACCAACTCATTAAATTCATAAACACCTTTTATTTTTATACTTTCCGTTCCAATTTGATTGATTTTTTGGCCTTATTCTAATTGTCTACATTATATTCAAAAATGAAATTTAATCAGTTTTACCATACTACTCTACTTGAAATATCTTTTACAAGCTGAAAAGAACATTACTTAATTAATCAATATAATGATGAGCTTTTTAAGACCATTACTTAATTAACCAAAATAAGTTTGTTATGCCTTATAACTCTCGAATAAAAACTGGATTCAGTTTCTATTTGTTATGCCGTAAGCCCGTAACAAGGTTTTCCTTGTTATGCCTTAGATGACCCGAATAACATATTTCCTCTTATGTATTTAAGACTTTTTTTGGGATAATTATTATTTAGGAATGGCCTTTTTTTTTTTTTTTTTTTTTTTTTTTTTTTTTTTTTCTTTTTTCTTTTTTCTTCTCATTTCATCATAAGATACATTCCCCTATAAATATATATGGTCATCATTGTGATGGAACTTTTGGTCATTAATAAAATTGCATTTTAGAGTCGTAACTTTAGTTGGGGTTTTATTCCACTAAATTTGCGACTTGTTATCATCATTGGATTAAGTTTTATCAAAATTCGCTTTTGCGTCATGCTTCATCCAGGCTTTTGCCACTAACCGAAAAAAAAAAAAAAAAAAAAAAAAGTCGAGTTGTTTTTCATATTGATCATGACACATTATTTTAGCCTGTTAACCTATAGTTGGAACTTAATTAGTAGCTACAACTTTAGTTATCTTCGTTGAGTTCCTCTTATGTGTTAAATATTGTTTGGTGATTTCGGGATGCAAGTTTTATTAAATCGAAGATACCTTTCTCTCTAGCTCCTTGAAAGTTTATAAAAGTTCGCTACTCATAAGAAGAAGGATAATATTTATATAGCATTCACTATCTAGAGCTTGTACAAGCTCAATGCTAGTGAACCATTTCATACATTGCTTAATCTAGCATTATTTTGACTCTTCTTCAGAAATATAAAAGACCAAACTTAAACCTTTGCGAACTCAATTGTGGCCTTCCCATCATGTGCTTTTCTGAAGAAATGCTTGACATAATCTGAGTAAAGGACATGCTTATAAAGTGGTGTCTCACCACTCTGAAGCACTTCAGCAATAGGTCCGATAACGTCACTAGGCCTTGGGTTCACAAATATGGGGACGGAAATCCTGTTACTGCTTCCATTAGCACTTACACGGTGCTCAACACTTTTGTACTTGCCGTTACTCATGATCTGAAGTGCATCTCCAACATTGATCACCAAAGATCCGCTAACCGGAGGCACATGGATCCACTTCATTGTTTCCATATTTCGCACATATAGCCCTCCGATATCATCTTGAAGGAGTATAGTCAGTGTGGACACGTCAGAATGACGACCCACGCCCACAGTGAGATCAGGGTTGGGACATTTTGGATAGTAGTTAAGGTTAATTCTCTTTGACCCCATTAGAATTGATTCTTTGGTCTCGTCGATCTCCTTTACATTTAGTCCATTCATTAGTATCTCAAGCAACTTCTTGACAACAGATTCAGAACTCTTCATGTATTCCAAAGCCTGATTCCTGCAAAAAGACATAAGGGAACTTTAAGATTTTGAACACGTTGTTGTTGATACTGCACTTTAAAAGATATGTAGTACTTTAGATGAAACAAAATCAACGGATTCCTTATAAAGTTATACCAAAACTGAAAACACCAACGGTATTGGGACCCATAACTAGTGGAAGACGGTATTAAGAGTTACTTTCTTTAAAACTGTAAACAAACATATAAGTTTTACTAAACGAATACCCGCGTAAAGCAACAGTTTATAGCGGCAAAATAATTATACTTGCGAACTTGTGTTTTGGTGTGACCCTTATGCAACACTTACAAGTTTAATCTGTATTATTGGGAGAACAAAAATATATGAGTTATAACCGAAAAATGATAAAAGTTTAAGAATTAAACAATATTTAAACTATTAATTTATTAATTTATTGATATGTGTCGTTACCATTTTTAATCAAAGGTATTTTAAAAACTTTTTATTTAAACTATTAATTTAGTCATATATGTTGTTACCATTTTTAATCAAAGGTATTTTGGGGAATCAATTTTACTCAATTTTAAAGATTTTATGTTTTAAAAATAGGCAAATTTATTTTATAAGTAGTAGAGATATGTTACTCTCTCAATTTCTAACTGATTGACGAACCCCTTGTGGGGATATATGTTGGTCATATGGATGTGAGGATAAGTAGCGATCATAAAATCTTTACCCGCATATGGGAGGCCAGAGAGAAGCAGCCTCATCATTTGAGAGGAAAAAGAGGCTGAGATAATCCTTCCACTCGAGAGCTTTCTCGGCTTCAGGAGTAAAGCTTGTACCAAACCGAACATTATTTGTAACCGATTGTGTTTTTGAGTATTTCTGCTTTTCTTGTGGTGCCAATGCAAAAAACTTATGAGTTGCATCTTTCACATCTTCAAGAACATGAATAGGGACTCCATGGTTCACTATCTGAAAGAAGCCCCATCTTCGTGCTGCATCACATACAGCTTTTGCAACACTGAGGTCATCCCTGTCGGACATATCAATAACGGGTATGGAATCTTTATTCGGTTCTTCGTTGCTACTGTCAAACCTTTCTTGTGGAGGTTGAATGTATTGGTGTGGTAAGGTTTTGAGTCCTAATTCTGATAATCCTTTCACACCATGACCTTTGTTCACCACAAAATCAAGAATGTTGAGTGAGTTTGAGTTGGTTATGGAGATTGATGGCGCCATGGTTCGAGAGGTGTGCGTAGATGGAATGACTAATGTGATGGGTTCGTTTAGTTTGGTTGTTATTTATAGAAGTAGCTAATGCTTGGCAACGTTCTTCATATGCTTGTGCACCATTCATGTGTTATGCTTGGCAACGTTCTTCATATGATTGTGCATCATTCATGTGTCAAGTAATGCACATGTTTTTTTAACCAGTGTTCATGGTGAAGTGTTGCTTTTAATGCATAAACAAAGGATTTTGCCAAAATGTGTTTATTGGGCACATGTACTTAAACGAAAATTTTGAGTTCATTAAGCCAATAATAATTGTACTTAATTAAAATAAGTTATAGTTTTGATTATTGTTTATCGAATGCATTTTCAATATTAAAGACAAATATGTTTTTATGTAAATCATCATAAAATGTGATGTGTAAAGACAAAATTTTAAATTTTCCCTATTTTATATGTCCAAAATTTTTAAATTTCTTTTTTTATTGCCCTTGGCATTTTCCAATTATAAAGTGAGACCATGTAAATTTTCTTTTAAACAAGACTGTTCATTTATAGTAATTTAACCTCATATTTCTTTTCTTGTGGCAAACGAAAGATTAACTCTACCTGTTATTTCATCCTCTTCATCATATTCTTGTCTCGTTTCTCATGAGCCTAGCTAGTTCATGTGATACACGTTCTAACTATAATACGTATATGCTTTTTATGATACTTTGCCACGTATATGCTTTTTATGATACTTTGCCTGAATTCAATCAAAGTTTTTAGTTTTACAGCTATATTATTTTAATAAATTATTATCAAAAAGATCTATGAAAATAGTGTTAAAGACATGAGAAACATCAAACATATGGATGACCATGTTTCACATGTGTTAAAGTGAAAGGGAAAAAAGCTTGAAGCCTAATGATTTAGACTATTGATAAACTAATACTGAGGGTGTGTTTGTTTTTTAAAAAAAGGTCTTACTAGCCCTCTTACTCCCTCTTACTCTTACCAGTAAGAGGTGGGCAGACGTTTTGCTTGTTTGTTTTTTTCTTTTGAGTCAGACCCAGTTAGACATATAACATCTTACTCAGTAAGAGGTGGGAGACTTGTCTTACTGCCTCTTACTCGATAAGAGAGATTGAAGACTCGTGTTAATATAATATATTTGATGGTTTATTAATTATGTTATATTTATAATAAAAAGACTTATTTCATATTTACACAAGTTACTTAAATAAATTGCAGAAACGAGCACTTAAAATTATTTGGACAATTATACAAAAACAAACAACATTATTTTGTTTATATTTAGACGTTCTAGCCACCTCTTACTAGTAAGATGTGGTAGTCAGATTCAGACCTAAAACATCTAAATGAAACAAACACACCCTGAGTATATTAAATAGCTAGTCGACGCTGTTACTTTTATAAAATTACCACATAGTAGAGTAGTAGACACTAGACATTACATAATGACATGATAAAATTACAAACTTCCTTCTTATTTTTACACACAATCGAACATTTCGTTTTTTCTTTAAAATAATTACATTACCGTCCCTGAACTTGCGTCAATTTTTGGATGTTTAATCCTTTTGATGGACGGGCGTTTGTGTCTCCTGTTAACTTCCCTCACGTGCATAAACATGAGGTAAGAACTATCTTTTCGCCTCTCAACTAGCACATAAAGTTTTTTTAGAACGGCGAAATTTTATTCAAAGCTAGCAAGAAGCTAGACATAAAACAAGAGACACAAAGGTTAGATATTAGAACAACGAAAGATGCAAAGTGGTGTAAACCACAAGGACGAAATTTGTAGTTAACTCTAAAAAAAAATTGTGCAAAATATTTTATATTGCTAGTTGAGAGGCGAAAAGAAAAAAAAAATCTCACGTTTTATACATGTGAAGGAGTTAACAGGAGTCATACACGTCCGTCCATGAAAAGGATTAGGCATGCAAAAATTGACAAGTTCGGGAACGACTGATGTAAATATTTTGAGAAAAAAGACGTAATGTGCGATTGTGTATAAAGCATAAGTTACGAAGTTTGTAATTTACTCTAATGATACGATGCAAGATCTATAGTTCTCTACTTCTCTATATTTAATATACAAGCTTTAGCATCGATGTTATATAAGGTATGTTTGACGAAATTAGCTGGAGTTGTAATTTTTAGGAGCTGTAGATAGAGCTTTTATCTTTAGATACGTTTGAAAAAGTAGTTGATGCTAGAAGCTTTTAATCGTGAAATGACATAAAAGGACATTGAAACAAAGATATTGCATATTATTTTAAGGACATTAATGCAATTAACCACCTCAAAAGCCTCTACACTCTTTAAAAGCTACTTCAAGTAACTTATAGGAAAATGTATTTTAGAAGTCTAAGTTCTCAGAAGCTCTTAAAAGCTTTGCACCAATTAAAACATACCCTTAATGTTTGTTAATCAGAAGCATACCCTAGTATTACCGGGGTAAAACCCTTTACAGTTAAAAAAAAAGTTTTGAAAGGTATAGTTTAGGGTTGTATGTCATTGCACTCAATTTAATGAGCAAATGTATTATAAAAGTATCATATTTGTCATCATTTTTTCCACGTATCGAACAAATATTTTCCTTATAAGGGTATTAATCTTTAAATTCGGTCTTTTTGAGGTATTTTATGACATTTTTGCCCCTCTTAGATAATACGAGTTTTAATAATTTGAATGGCGAAAATGTCACAAAGTACTTCAAGAAGGCCGAATTTGAACGATTAGTACCAATATCGGGAAAAAAATTTGTTTGATACAAAAAAATAAAATAAAAATGATGACAAGTATAATACCTTTATAAAACATTTTCCCTAATTTAATTGGACTCCCTTTGGTTGTATGTCATACAAAAAGAAAATTTTCTCGTTGAAACCTTTACTACCGTATAACGAGGCCAGGGGTCAAGACTTGGTAACTGAAAAAAATTACTAGTATAAGGCAATGTACGAGTTTCTCACTGGTTATATAATATGGCAGCAAATTATTATAACATTTAAAGAAAGTTTTCTACTAATGCAACAACAAGTGATATAAAGTTTTAATACTACTATGAATGCTATTAGTTAGTAGAGCTTTTGCTTAAAAGTGGTCATAATACAAATCATAGGTATGTCTATAGTTTAAGTTTTGTATGTTTGACTATGTACAGATTGTTTATATATGATACTTCACTTCACAAAAATATTTGTTGTATCACAACCTTTTTAGGGAAAAATGAGTCAATATAAGTCACAGTTTATCTATATCTTTGTTAAGGGGCGGATCTACATGAAACACAAGGTATGCATGCGTATACTGCGTAAAATTTTGACAATGTCAAAATAACTTTTATTCCCTCCCCCCCCCCCCCCCCCCCCCTCAAAAGGTACTAGAAAATACACAAAACTTTAAGAGTGCACACCCTCTGAAATATAAGAAAATTATGAGTGCACACTCAAATTTAACTTACCGTTTGTTCAGTTCTTCAATGTGATAAAACAGATAGATTCAGTCTAATAGAAAGAAGCAGTAGCAGAAAATATAAAATGGTTAGGGCTCATGAAGAAGAAAGAGATGATGTAGGTCAAATAGTCAAAGGATATATCTTTTGCATGGCCCATTTATAAATACATTGTTGTGATATTGAAATTATGTCCATCATTTCTCTTTCTTAGGGGCTGACTGCTGAGGCCTATAACCACTCAAATTTACAATTACCATAGTATCCACTACAACAAATCGTAGGACGGGCGAGGAAACTTTTGGTGGGGACACAATGTCTCCGTCGAAAGTAGCTAAAAGACAAAACACATGCTGAGCTGGCACACCATTTCACTGACCGAAAACTAAGTTTTCAACGCATAATTTTGGCGTCCCCGCCGAAAGTATTTTCTGGAGTTGGGAATTTTGACCAAACTTAAACACTCTTAAATATTCCCGGTTATTTTTCCCGCCTTACTTTCAGCGGGGACATGTCCCCGCCGAAAACCTTTTCCATTTTTCCCTCCTATTACTAACTTATCCCGCCCAAACTTTGCCACCAATAGTACCTTTTGGCTGGGACGTGTCCCCGCTAAAAGTTAAGGCGCCAATTTTCCCACCAAAATGCAACTTTATTAACCAAACTTTTAATATATATTATAACATACACATAACATATATTAACTATCGTAAATTCGACAAAAAACACAAATCACTCGATCGTCAATTCTCACAAAACACATAACAATGGATGGTTGAACGCCTGAACAGGAGTGGGCAAAGGCTTTATCACACCAGCTCTTGTATAATGAAATTATAAATCATTGGGGCTGGGAAATTTTTGATGAAGATGGTTCTCATGCAAACTGTGCACCGTTTCAGAGGGACCAGATTCTGGAATGGTTGAGGCGAAAGCCGTATTATAGAGAGTATTT
Source organism: Artemisia argyi (assembly GCA_030686995.1). Classification (NCBI taxonomy): domain Eukaryota; kingdom Viridiplantae; phylum Streptophyta; class Magnoliopsida; order Asterales; family Asteraceae; genus Artemisia; species Artemisia argyi. The sequence goes on along the minus strand of CM060695.1, from coordinate 22,542,907 downwards.
GGAAGAGATGGATGCTGCTGACGCTCAAGCTGCTGCTGTTGGAAGTGACAATGAAGTTGAAAGCACCCTTGACGTCAAAAAGCACGCTGATAATCTGAAAAATAGTATAACATATCTGGAAGCTACGTATGCATATCTCAAGGAAATGATAGCAAGGAAAGGAAAAGATTGTGCGAATTCAAGCAAAGCGGGAAGTAGCCGCAAAAAAATAAAATAAACGGGTTGTTTCGTTTGATTGTCGAGTTGTTTTGTTTGGTTGTCGAGTTGTTTAGTTTGATTGTCGAGTTGTTTCGTTTGATGTGTTTCGTTTGGTTGTCGAATTGTTTAGTTTGAGTTTGTATGAAAATGTATCTGGTTTATCTTGTGTGGTTTGAATAAAATGTTTGCCTTCGTGTTTGAATACAATATTTTTTTGTTAATATAGGAAACTATATGGATAACAAGTTAATAATGCTAAGAGTGTGGTTCAAATCAAATGTAGAGTTGTATATTTTGAGTTGTTAATCAACAATGTTGGGTGATGTTTCGGATTGCTTTATAACAAGTTAAACTGCTTAGTTCAAATCAAATGTAGATTAATAATTATAATTTTGAGTGTCTGGATAGAAGCTTATGATTTCAAGCGATTAAGCAGTTTTGAGTGTATCTAATCGTGTTTGGACATCAGTTTTCACAACAATAACAACATTTTATTAAACAACAATAATAACACAACAAACACACAATAACAGCAACAATAACGACAACAAACAACAACCAAAAACAACAACAACAACAACAACAACACTACATACGAAGATTTCCCATGCCGCCTAACATGTCATTATAAAGGTCGTGAAATAAGGCAGCTGATTCAATTGTGTGGTTGTTGGGATGCATATACACTTCTAGCATTTTATTGAGTACCATAATCTGGTGATTCAATTTGATGCAATTTGAGCACTCTGTATTTCCAGGACTCGATGTTGAAGGTCCCCGCCAAAAAGTAAGTCCATCACCGCCAAAAGTTTACAGCGAAGGGGTTTTGGCGAGGTACTTTTGGCGGGGACAAAGTGTTTGTCGGGGAGATGTCTTCGCCGAAAGCTTTGAAATATCCCCGCCAAAAGCAGTGAATGTTGTAGTGATCAGTGTGACCAATTGACCATATTATTAGTTTTGCAAATGTTTTAGAATTAACAGTATTTTATACATTCATAATATGGAGTTCATTTGTATATGTAATGTAAAGTCTCGAGTTTTAAAACTTCTAGATGTGAAATTATCATCATGTTGTTATTCTAACCAAGTCAGCTTATGAAACTCGGTTCAACAAAAATAAAATAATCGTGCCTAATCGCAATCCCCAATATCCCGACCTGATAAGATCCAACCCCAAAAACCGACACTATATAGTGCATAACCTTCTCCAAAATTCTAGATCTGCCACTGAGGGGTTATATTAGATCATTAGTTGATCCAATACAAATACTGACCCATTAAAATGCGCATTATTATTAGTTAAGCAAATACAATATAGTGTAGGTATACCTGCAGATGGGAGGCCAGAGGGAAGCAGCTAGCTTTGTCATCCGAGAGAAAGAAGAGGCTGAGATAGTCGATCCTTCCACTCCAGAGCTTTCTCGGCATCAGGAGTAAAGCTTGTACCAAACGAACATTATTTGTAACCGATTGTTCTTTTGAGTATATCACCTTTTCTGGTGGTGGCAATGCAAAAAACTTATAAGTTGCATCTTTGACATCTTCAAGAACACGAACCGGGACCCCATGATTTACTATCTGAAAGAATCCCCACTTGCTAGCTGCTTCACATATGGCTTTTGCAACATTTGGGTCATCCCAGTTGGATATATCGATAACTGGAATGAGATATTCATTGGGTTCATTGGTGGTACTAGCAAACCTTTCTTGATGAGATTGAATGTATATATTGATGTGGTAGGGCTTTGAGTCCCAATTCTGCTAAGCCTTTCACTCCATGGCCTTTATTCACCACAAAATCGAGAATGTCGAGCGACTTTGTGTTGGTTATTGAGATCGATGGAGCCATGGTTCGAGAGATGTGTGTAGCAAAATATATGAAATGGTTAATGTGATAGGTTAGTACGTACTAGTAACTTAGCATGGTTGCTATATATAGAAACAACTGCCAACTTTGTTCCAGCAAGGTTGCATAATTCACACTTATTAATAAATTTATGCAAATGCATAATGCCAACCAAATTGGCATCATATTGTTGAAAAGGGACTTACTTAACAGTTGATGTCCCAAAAACAACAAATGTTGAAAAGCTTAGAAAAAAATGTCTTTTCCATACCAACTCCATAATTATTTCCAGTTTTCAACCCTCATAATTCATGTACTTGTTATTCTTGTGTCCTTTCTCGAATGCATGTAGACAGAACTATAACTTTTTTTTTAACGGCAATTATATTAATAGAACTAGCAAGATGCTAGACGAAACAGTTACAAGATAGAAGAAAGGGTACTACATGGGTCACAAAACCATTCAATCCGACTAAAAGAAGCCTTTTTACATCTACAAGAAATTCAGTTGAACGACATTGTCTTAATCTCGTTCAGAATGAGCTCCTTTTGAGGCCGTCTTGGGTTGAATAGAAATTTGTTTCTATAGTTCCAAAGTGACCAAATGGTAGTATTGACCACCACATCGAAGAAAGGCTTGAGCTTGTTTTCCAAGGGGACATGATCTATTAAAGAAACTAGGTCTTCTATGCTTGTGGTGGGGTATCCGAGAGCAGCCACCATGAGAACACATCTTTCTAAATGTTATGGGCAATCAAGCATGTAGCGAACAAATGAGATTCTTAAAAGTGATTGGACATGAAACTTTTTCGATCATAATATATATAACGAAAATCCATATAAAATATAAGTATAATTTTATTATATTCTTAGAGTTAAAAGACGTCACTTAATTACTTAAATAGAACTAAACATGTGGTTTATTAGGCTCTAACAGATGTTGGGTTTTAAAACATCCAGTTTTAACAAGAAGTATAGTTTACTTTTCACCTATTAAAGACGTAACTAATCTAAACAAACTAAAAACACAATTCGGTTTTGATCTAATACATTTAAGAAAAGTTAAGATTTTTATTTATTTATTATTATTATTTTTTTTAGTTCTAGCTTCCTTGATCGTACACGTACTCAGAAGACGTGAGATAGTAACGGACAAGTACATCTAAATACTCTTTTAAAGGGGCGTTTATGTTTACCCATACGAGAGTCAAATGCACGGAGTTTAGGAAATCACTAAACACCACCACGTCGCCACGCAACACCAAAGGATCAAGGCCAATGGGCATTCAACAAATAGATTGTTAGTTGTTTCAATGCTTCCAGCCATCACAAACCGCACACCGGATCCCATCAAACACCATCAAAACCCAAAATCAAGGGTTTTATATATGGTATGCAACACATTCACAGTGAAGAACTGTGGTATAGTAGGACCAATTTCAATTTGTATAACTTTAGTGCTTAAGGTAAACCAAAAACTAAAATATGCTCGCAGATCCATGCTTAAATAATATAAACTATCCTAGATTAGAGGGTGGAGGCTGTAATAGCAACTTCACAATTTTTTTGATAAAATAATGTTACACCGTTGAATATGTTACTCCAAAAAACGTTTAAATACAAAACATGTGAGTGAAGTCCCACATCACGATCACCTAGTTGTTAGCACCATCGTGTCTCTCCTAACCAACAGACCATCTAACGAGAGGCATAACCTCATTTAAACAAAGCAGCAACTCAAAAATTAAATAACTTCAGTCATTCATAAAATGCATTGAAATGATGTTCTTTTATTAAATAAGGTATGCTAGTTTAAAAAGTCAACTAGCATAAGCACTGTTTGCTAAACAATCCATCATCAAATGTTATAGCAAAACATAAACAAAAACAAAAACAAACTAGGAAATCAACTAGTGATGATCATAGCATGAAGAACGACATCACATGATGGAGCAAGAGTTGTTTTCCTCATGATTAGCATATGGATCGCGATGAGGTGGATAATATGACAGCGCATAGGTAACTCGTGGTTGATGATTGTAGCTATAACCATTTCCATTGGTATTATGATGGCCTCCATAACCACCACTTTGATAGCCACTGTTTTGAGAGCCTTTGTTTGATACAAGTTGGAAGAACACTCTCCATATTGCCAATGCACTAGATGTGCTTTTTTTCCATTTTTCCACAGACATTTCAGAAATACGTTTGGTTCAATGTAACCCGATATATGTACCTTTCCATTATCCTCCATTCGGAAACTTCTTACTCCTTTAATTTAACCAATTAACCAACAGAGAAAAAAATAAGAGACAAAATAATCAATCTTATATGCTAGCTAGGAAAATTACAAGAATGACAGAAAACATAACATACATACCTTTAACGCTATTCACTACCTTTTCCACCGTTTTTGTCCAATTGTTTGGAACATCGACATTGATAGTAAAGTTCTACGTGCAATGATCAAGAAGAAAAAAAGCAATATAGAACAGTATTAGAAGAAGATATTCAAAGTTGGTTAATTATGTTAGAAAGAAATGGATCTAATGTTTTCTAGTACAACTAACTAACCGTGAATGCAGGTTCTTGATCCTTGTTCTTGGGTGCCATGGTAACAAAAGCTGTTAATTATGTGATAAATTAGTTGATTAACTGTCATGATGAAGACGACATGATATGAGTATTTATACTAGATAATATGCATTCATTTTAGCAAGTAAATCTTGGGATTTTCTTTTATGTAATACAAACTTTCCATTTTTACCATATTCATTTCTTTTATGTCATATTCTTCCTTATGTATAAGTCAGAAATCTTCTTCAATTAAAATAAGATTTTACTAAAATCCTCATCTTTGATTTAATTACATGTATAATAAAAGATCAAAAAACAAAGACTCAAATATATGGTATAAATTTAAAAGATAGGGTATCAATTTTTATTTTTTATTTTTTGCATTATTGTAATTAATATATTTTTTTCTCTAGCTCTTTACGAATTTCTATTGGGGTTTGTTCGCTTAAAGTGCTCTATTCTTTATATTACTAGACGTTATTTTATTATAAGATTGTAACAAAACATTAAAAAATGTTAGTAAATGATTTCTTACATAAAAACAAAAGGGTCCCAAACATTGTAACATTTGCATAAATTTTCAAGACTTCAATATATAGTTTTGAAATAAGTTCATCTTCATACATTGCTTACAAAGCACGTATGTTATTTCTTAATGAATCGAAAGGTGGTGGTTTACACGCAATTACACTTTTGCAAAGTCGATTGTAGCCTTTCCATCATGTGCTTTTCGGAAGAAATGCTTGACATAATCTGAGTAGACGACGTTCTTATAGAGTGGTTTCTCGCCACTGTCAACCAATTCTTGCAAAGGTCCAATAACATCACTAGGCCTCGGGTTCACAAATATCGGAACTGAAATCCTGTTACTGCTTCCATTAGCACTCACACGATGCTCAACACTTTTGTACTTCCCGTTACTTATGATTTGAAGTGCATCTCCAACATTAATCACCAAAGATCCACTAACCGGAGGGACATGAATCCATTTCATGGTGTCCATATTTCGAACATAAAGGCCTCCTATTTCATCTTGAAGGAGTATAGTGAGCGTGGACACGTCTGAATGACGCCCCACACCCACAGTGAGCTCAGGGTTAGGACATTTTGGATAGTAGTTTAGGTTAATCCTCTTTGACCCCATAAGCTTCGATTCTTTGGCTTCATCAACTTCTTTCACATTGAGTCCATTCATAAGTATCTTGAGCAGCTTTTTGACAACCAATTCTGAACTCTTTATATATTCCAGAGCTTGATTCCTGCAAATAAAAAAATAACCAATTAAACCAACGTACTCAAATAAGCTTAAAGGCAATAAGTAGCTATATATCTACATAAAATGCCTTCTCTAATAGTGCATGTATAGACAAAAACAGCATAATTTTACCTGCATACAGAAGGCCAGAGGGTTTCAGCCTCATCATCAGAGACAAAAAAGAGGCTGAGATAATCTTTCCACTCGAGAGCTTTCTCGGCTTCAGGAGTAAAACTTGTACCAAAACGTATATTATTTGTAACCGATTTTTCTTTTGAGTATTTCAGCTTTTCTTCAGCTGGCAATGCAAAAAACTTTCGAGTTGCTTCTTTGACATCATCAAAAACATGAATGGGAACTCCATGGTTCACTATTTGAAAAAAGCCCCACTTGCTTGCTGCATCACATATAGCTTTCGCAACATTCGGGTCATCCCAGTTGGACATATCGATAACTGGGATGGAATCCTGATTCGGTTCTTCGTTGCTACTATCAAATCTTTCTTGTGGAGGTTGAATGTATTGATGTGGTAGGGCTTTGAGTCCCAATTCTGCTAAGCCTTTTACTCCATGACCTTTGTTCACCACGAAATCCATAATGTTGAGTGACTTTGTGTTAGTTATCGAGATCGATGGAGCCATGGTTTTGAGAGGTGTTTGTATATGAAATAGTTAATTTGAATATGTGATGCATGCTTTAGTCTAGTTAGGTTGCTATTTATAAAAAACTAGTACCAACTTTTTTATTGTAATGTTGCATTATTCATGCTTTAAAAATTATATTGTGGTTGGTTGTGAAATAAGACAATTGCATGTTTTTTATAATAGGGGGTTGGTATTCTCTATTTCATTTTCATATTTTAACATGCATGATCTCTCAGGGTAAAAGTGTTGCAAGAGATCTAAAAAATCATTTTTTTTTAATCTTCGTTTATTTCTGATAACCCAACTCCAATAATTGAATCCTAGGAATGAATAATTTCTTGATATTATTTTAAGGAAAAAAAATCTCTTGCCCTAACTGATAAATTAAATCCTAATTTTTATTTGCCCGCTAATTATGCATGTGTACTTTGTCAACTCGAACTATCTAGCAGCAGTAACCGAATCTATGAGCTAGGCCATTCTACGTTAGATAGAACAGTTCGATCTCATGGTCTGGATGGAGCTTTGCTTAGTTTCTAAAACATTGGATAATAGCATCGTAATAGCAAGTACTGATTCTGCAAAATATGTTCCTTGATCCTGGAAGGCAAATACAACACATTTCATAGTATTATGTACTGATGGCATTGGCAAACATAATTTAACTTAAATAATATAAACTATCCTAGATTAGAGGGTGGAGGCTGTAATTATTGGCTAATAGAGAAGAATAATGATTTGTGAATGAATTGTGTATTAAAAGTGATTTACAAAGCCTCTATTTATACAGAAAGACTATGAGCTATATATGGAAGATACAATTATTCTTGGCTGTCATTGAGGCTGTAATTGATTCGCCCATTTATGAGTTGATTTCTTCTAATTCGGGAAATGATGTTAACTGATCCCACAATATTCTAACACTCCCCCTCAAGTTGAATGGTGGGATTACCAAAGTTCAACTTGCTCAAGCACTTATGTAGAATCCCTAGATCAACTGATTTAGTGAGGATATCGGCCACTTGTTCTTGAGACTTGACAAATGGTAATTTAATAATTCCTGCCTCCAGTTTTTCTTTGATGAAATGTCTGTCGATTTCCACATGTTTGGTTCTGTCATTTTGTACAGGATTTTCAGAGATTTGAATTGCAGCTTTATTATCACATATGACACGAGTGGTTTCTTTCGGGGGAAACCCAATTTCGGTCAAGAGTCTTCTAATCCAAAGGACTTCTGCAATTCCCTTAGCGATTCCTCTGAATTCTGCTTCGGCACTAGATAATGACACCACTTTCTGTTTTTTACTTTTCCATGTAACCAAGTTATCTCCTACCAAAGAGAAGTATCGTGATGTTGATCTCCTGTCCCCTTTGTCACCTGCCCAATCAGAATCCGTGTATATTTGAATATTCAAATGTCCATTTGGTTTGAACCACACTCCATGGCCTGGAGTTCCTTTGAGATATTCAATGATTCTTACTACTGCATCCATGTGGGCCTTTTGAGGTTGGTTCATAAATCGACTTACAACTCCCACAGCGTACACTATGTATGGGCGAGTATGTGAGAGATATATCAGTTTACCGACCATTCGTTGATACCTCTCTTTGTCGGCCTGTTCAGCTTCAGGCTCCATGTATAACCTTTGATTAGCAATCATTGGTGTCTCAGCCGGTTTACAATCCATCATGCCTGTTTCAGCAAGAAGGTCTAGTATATATTTTTCTGACAAATAAAGATCCCATGTTGTGACCTGAGAACTTCAATGCCGAGAAAATATTTTAGTCTTCCTAGATCCTTCATCTCGAATTCTTTGAACAATTCTATTTTGAGTTTCTTTATTTCAGCTTCGTCATTCCCGGTGATAATCATATCATCCACATATATAATTAGGCATGTTACTCTATCTCTTCTGCGTTTGAGAAATAGAGTATGGTCTGAGTTACTTTGTTTGAACCCGTATTTCTTCATTGCCACAGTGAATCATCCAAACCATGCTCTGGGTGATTGCTTCAAACCATATAGTGATTTCTTCAACCGACAGACTTCTCCGGTTTTGAAGCCACCTGAAAAACCAGGAGGAGCTTCCATGTATACTTCCTCGTTTAGATCTCCATGCAAGAAGGCATTCTTTACATCAAACTGATGAAGAGGCCATCCTTGATTTGACGCTATTGAGAATAACACCCTTATTGTATCAATCTTAGCAACTGGAGAAAACGTCTCGGAGTAATCAATTCCGTAGGTCTGAGTGTATCCTTTAGCGACTAACCGGGCCTTGTATCTGTCAATTTTCCCGTCGGGCTTGTATTTTATTGTGAAGATCCAACGGCATCCTACTGGTTTCTTTCCTTTTGGAAGAACACACTTCTCCCATGTTTTATTCTTCCTTAATGCCTCCATTTCTTCATTCATAGCCTTTTTCCAGTTTTCTAATTTTAAGGCTTCTTTTGTGCTTGAGGGGATTTCTTCTGAGTAGAGACTGGCATTGAAGGCTTTTGCTTCTGTGGTCAGGTATCCGTTGGCTATGTTGGCCATAGGGTATCTGGACCCTCTGGAGATCTTTTCTGGAGAATACCGCTTTGCTGGAACTCCTCTATTTGCTCTTGGTGGAAGATTATATTTGTTTGATTCTCTTTCCAAAACAGGCTCCTCCAACACAGGCTCCTCTAAACCAGACTCTTCTTGAACAGGCTCTTCTGGATTGGGAAGGGGTTCTGTATCTGGTTGTTCTGGTTCTGCATTACTGGCACTTTCAACCAATTCGTTAGAGTTATTATTTGGGGAATCAATTGGTTGGGAACTACTTACCTCGGATACCAGATTGGGGAAGACATTTTGGGTGGCACTGATAGAACTTGGACTGTATTGACTACTGGGTTCTGTAGTACTGTGAGTGGGGCAGCCTTCAGAACATGTCAACCAATCCAGCGCGTCACATGGTTCCTCCCCCTGACTGCTGTGTTGGTGTAAAAGAATCTTGTTTCAAGGAAGTCACAGTTCATTGTGGTGAACATTCGGTGTGTTTTTGGATTGTAACACCTGTACCCTTTTTGGTTCACACCGTATCCCAGAAACACGCATTTCTCTGCACATGGATCGAGTTTATCTCTATATGTTTTGGGTATGTGAACAAAGACCGTACACCTAAACACCTTGGGTGGGAGGGTGAGTGTTGGAGGTATTTTACTGTATTTTTCAAGGGTTTCCAGTGGGGTTTTTAGTTTGAGAATTTTAGTAGGGAGACGGTTTAGAAGGTATGTGGCGGTAGCCAAGGCTTCTGGCCAAAAAGACTTTGGAACATGTGATTCGATTATAAGTGCCCTGGTTATTTCGAGCAGAATTCGGTTTTTTCTTTCAGCAACTCCATTCTGTTCAGGAGTGTGAGAACAAGTGGTTTGGTGGATTATACCTTTTGATTGGAAAAAAGATTTCATTTGGGAATTCACATATTCTCCACCATTATCGCTTCGAACGATTTGGATTGATTTTTTGAACCGGGTGTCGACCATGGTGTAGAAAGAAGTGAATTTTTCAAAAACTTCACTTTTATTTTTCAAAAAATAGATCCATGTCATTCGAGTACAATCATCGACAAAGATAACGTAAAATCTAAATTGCTGCCCCCCAATTACAGGGGCTGGCCCCCAAACATCCGAATGAACTAATGAAAAAGGAGTTTCAACACGAGTATTATTATGTTTGAATGATTGTCTATGGCTTTTGGCTAACAAACAAGTTTCACACGAAAGAGGTTTATTGGTCGGAAAAAGTGTAGGGAATAAAATATGTAAATAACTTGCAGAAGGGTGGCCCAACCTTCTATGCCATAGCCATGCTTCTCTTTCAGTAGTCCCATGTTCCAGCATCACAGTACCATCTTGAACCATCTCATCAACGTAGTATAAGCCATTTTCCTCAGTGCCACGCCCAATGATCCGTCCCGTCCTGATATCCTGTAAGAGACAAAAAGTTGGGTGCATTAGAACAGAACAATTAAGTTCTTTTGTCACATGACTTATCGACAAGAGTTTGTGTGACAGAGATGGAACATAGAGGCAATTAGGGAGTTTTATGTTTGGGGAAATTTTAATTGTCCCTCCGGTTTTGACATCTAATTTTTCCCGATTTGCAACTTGGATGTGAGTTTTTGTGGGTTTGGTTGTCTCGGAAAAATCAGACAAATCATATGACATTGTATCGGTTGCCCCACAGTCAAAGATCCATGGTCCATGGGAATTTGTAAGATTGGTTTGGGCCATGTGGACTAATCCATTGGGATTTTGGGTATTTGTAAGTGGGCTTGGGCTATCACAAATAAAGGTGTTTAGATTTTTTGTTTTGTGTGGATATATACTATACGGCTCATGTTTTGTTTTTTTGGAAACACTATCGGCAAAAAAAAGAGGGGATTCGAAGGGTTTGTCCCTTTCTTCCCCGTTACCTTCCACTGTAAAGTTCTCCCCATCCTTCTCTCCGGCCGCCGCCGCTGCTATTCCCCCGAAGCCACCTTCCGATCGTCGAGTGGTAGGAGAGAGGGAGGGTTTGTCTTTCTTGGCACCCTTCTTGCTTGCGGTTTTATGCCCATCGGTCCACCATTCGGGATATCCGATAACCTCGAAGCATTGTTCCTTGGTGTGCCGATTCATGCCGCATACCTCGCATTTGAGGTGGGATTTGTCCTCTCTGGTGGTTGATTTCTTTTTACCATCAAACTTTCGGAAGCTTTTGGTTGCTAATCCTGTGCCGTCGGTTTCTCCGGCAACCAATCCGGTAGCCACCTCATGGGTTTCGCTATTAGTTGCTCCCAAGATAACTTGGTGAGCGGCTTCTTTGCGTACCATGGCGTAAGCGGCTTCGGCAGTGGGAAGTGGGTCGATTCGGAGAGCCTCTCTTTTGATTGGTTCGAATTTTCGATCAAGCCCGTTCAAGAATTGGAACAGTTTTTGTTCCGATCGTATTTGGGTATAGGCTTGAATATCTTCTTTGCACTTCATTGGGTTCGGATCTATCCGATCGATCTCGCCCCACACACCTTGGAGTTCGATCCAGAACTCCTCGAGGGACTTATCGTTTTGTCGGAGCTCATTGGCTTTGACGTGAAGGTTGAATGTTTGATGTTTGTCCTTGCCACTACTGTATGTGACCACCAGGGCATCCCATAATGCTTCCGCAGTGGGGTACTCGGTCAGATTGCCGGCTATATTGGGCTCGATGTTCTGGATGAGCCATGAGAAAACAATCAGGTCTTCCTGTTCCCATGTCTCATATTTTTCTGTTGTGGTTTTTTCTGGTGGTGCTTCGGTAAGATGTTTTAACAAACTTTTTGATTTGCCGCCTATGGCGACTCGGATCATTCGAGTCCATAGAGCGTAGTTTTGGCTATTTAGTTTGATGTTTATTTGAAGGCTATCGGAAAGTTTTGGATTTGACGGTTGTGGGTTAATATTCTGTTGCAACAGATTGGCTAATTGGGTTACAATTTCCAATCCCAAGCCGCCGGCATCATCTACCATGGTGGCTTGGGCTTCGTTGATGGTTTTGTTTTAGTGGGTAGATGATGAGACCAGAACCATAAGCTCTAATACCATATTGGCTAATAGAGAAGAATAATGATTTGTGAATGAATTGTGTATTAAAAGTGATTTACAAAGCCTCTATTTATATAGAAAGACTATGAGCTATATATGGAAGATACAATTATTCTTGGCTGTCATTGAGGCTGTAATTGATTCGCCCATTTATGAGTTGATTTCTTCTAATTCGGGAAATGATGTTAACTGATCCCACAATATTCTAACAGTAATAACGACATCACGATCACCAAGTCGTTAGCACCATCGATCGTGTCTCTCCTAACCAACAGACCATCCGAGAGGCATAACATCATTTAAACAAATTAAGCAACAACTCAAAAATATATAACTTCAGTCATTCATAAAATGCATTGCATTGATGTTCTTTTATTAAATAAGGTATGCTAATTTAAAAAGTCAACTAGCATAAGCACTATTTGCTAAACAATCCATCATCAAATGTTATAGCAAAACGTAAAAAACAAAAAACAAAAACAAACTTGGAAATCAACTAGTGATGGTTATAGCAAGAAGAATGACATCACATGATGGAGCAAGAATTGCTTTCCTCATAATTAGCATATGGATCGCCACGAGGTGGATATGACGGTACATAGGTAACTCGTGGTTGATGATTGTAGCTATAACCGTTTCCATTGGTATTATGATAGCCTCCATAACCACCACTTTGATAGCCACTGTTTTGAGAGCCTTTGTTTTGATACAAGTTGGAAGAACATTCTCCATATTGCCAATGCACTAGATGTGCTTTTTTTCCATTTTTCCGCAGACATTTCAGAAATACGTTTGGTTCAATGTAACCCGATATATGTACCTTTCCAGTATCCTCCATTCGGAAACTTCTTACTCCTTTAATTTAACCAATTAACCAACACAGAAAAAAAAAATAAGACACAAAATAATCAATCTTATATGCTAGCTAGGAAAATTACAAGAATGACAGAAAACATAATACCTTTAACGCTATTCACTACCTTTTCCACCGTTTTTGTCCAATTGTTTGCAACATCGACATTGATAGTAAAGTTCTGCGTGTAATGATCAAGAACCAAAAAAAGCAATATAGAACAGTATTAGAAGAAGATATTCAAAGTTGGTTAATTATGTTAGAAAGAAATGGATCTAATGTTTTCTAGTACAACTAACTAACCGTGAATGCAGGTTCTTGATCCTTGTTCTTGGGTGCCATGGTAACAAAAGCTGTTAATTGTGATAAATTAGTTGATTAACTGTCATGATGAAGACGACATGATATGAGTATTTATACTAGAGTCTAGATAATATGCATTCATTTTAGCAAGTAAATCTTGGGATTTTTTTTATGTAATACAAACATTCCATTTTTACCATATTCATTTCTTTTATATCATATTCATTTCCTTCCTTATAATAGGTCAGAAATCTTCTTCAATTAAAATAAGATTTTACTAAAATCCTTATCTTTGATTTAATTACATGTATAATAATAGATCAAAAAACAAAGACTCAAATATATATGGTATAAATTTAGAAGATAGGGTATCAATCTTCTTCTCTCTTTTTTTTTTTTTTTTTTTTTTTTTTTTTTTTGTATCATTAGCTTTTATTACCAGACGTTATTTTATTAATTATAAGATTGTAACAAAACATCAAAACAAGCTAGTAAATGATTTCTTACATAAAAACAAAAGGTCCCAAACATTGTAACATCATCGTTTTTTAAGACTTTAAATTATAGTTTTGAAAAAGCTCATATGTTATTTCTTAAACGAATGGAAAGGTGGCGGTTTACACACAATTAAACTTTTGCAAAGTCGATTGTAGCCTTTCCATCATGTGCTTTTCGGAAGAAATGCTTGACATAATCTGAGTAGACGACGTTCTTATAGAGTGGTTTCTCTCCACTGTCAACCAATTCTTGCAAAGGTCCAATAACATCACTAGGCCTCGGGTTCACAAATATCGGGACTGAAATCCTGTTGCTGCTTCCATTAGCACTTACACGATGTTCAACACTTTTGTACTTCCCGTTACTTATGATTTGAAGTGCATCTCCAACGTTGATCACCAAAGATCCACTAACCGGAGGGACATGAATCCATTTCATGGTGTCCATATTTCGAACATAAAGCCCTCCTATTTCATCTTGAAGGAGTATAGTGAGCGTGGACACGTCTGAATGACGCCCCACACCCACAGTGAGTTCAGGGTTAGGACATTTTGGATAGTAGTTTAGGTTAATCCTCTTTGACCCCATAAGCTTCGATTCTTTGGCTTCATCAACTTCTTTCACATTGAGTCCATTCATAAGTATCTTGAGCAGCTTTTTGACAACCAATTCTGAACTCGTTATATATTCCAGAGCTTGATTCCTGCCAATGAAAAAATAACCAATTAAACCAACGTACTCAAATAAGCTTATAAGCTTAAAGGCAATAAGCAGCTATATATCTACATAAAATGACTTCTCTAATAGTGCATGTATAGACAAAAACAGCATAATTTTACCTGCATACAGAAGGCCAGAGGGTTTTAGCCTCATCATCCGAGACGAAAAAGAGGCTGAGATAATCTTTCCACTCGAGAGCTTTCTCGGCTTCAGGAGTAAAACTTGTTCCAAAACGTATGTTATTTGTAACCGATTTTTCTTTTGAGTATTTCAGCTTTTCTTCAGCTGGCAATACAAAAAACTTTTGAGTTGCTTCTTTGACATCATCAAAAACATGAATGGGAACTCCATGGTTCACTATTTGAAAAAAGCCCCACTTGCTTGCTGCATCACATATAGCTTTTGCAACATTCGGGTCATCCCAGTTGGATATATCAATAACTGGGATGGAATCTTGATTCGGTTCTTCGTTGCTACTATCAAACCTTTCTTGTGGAGGTTGAATGTATTGATGTGGTAGGGCTTTGAGTCCCAGTTCTGCTAAGCCTTTTACTCCATGACCTTTATTCACCACGAAATCCATAACGTTGAGTGACTTTGTGTTACTTATCGAGATCGATGGAGCCATGGTTTGAGAGGTGTTTGTATATGAAATGGTTGATTTGAATATGTGATGCATGCTTTAGTCTTGTTTGGTTGCTATTTATAAAAAACTAGCACCAACTTTTTTGTTGTAATGTTGCATTATTCATGCTTTAAAAATTGCATTGTGGTTGGTTGTGAAATAAAACAATTTCATGTTTATTATAATATAATAGGGGGTTGGTATTCTGTATATTCATTTTCATATTTTAGCATGCATGATGTCTCATGGTAAAAGTGCTGCAAGAGATCTAATAAATCATTTTTTAATCTTCTTTTATTTCTGATAACACTTGTAACTCCAATAATTGAAACCTAGGAATCAATCATTTCTTCATATAATTTTAAAGGAAAAAAAATCGCTTACCCTATATGATAAATTAAATCATAATTAATATTTTATTTGCCAGCTAATTATGCATGTGTACTTTGTCAACTCGAACTATCTAACAGCAGTAACCGAATCTATGAGCTAGGCCATCCTACGTTAGAACAGTTTGATCTCATGGTCTGGATGGAGCTTTGCTTAGTTTCGAAAACATTGGATAATATGGAAGGCAAATACAACACATTTCATAGTATTATGTACTGATGGTATTGGCAAACATAATTTAACTTCAATAATATAAACTATCCGAGATTAGAGGGTGGAGGCTGTAATAACGACATCACGATCACCTAGTCGTTAGCACCATCGTGTCTCTCCTAACCAACAGACATCCGAGAGGCATAACATCATTTAAACAAATTAAAGCAGGCAACTCAAAAATATATAACTTCAGTCATTCGTAAAATGCATTGCATTGATGTTATTTTATTAAATAAGGTATGCTAGTTTAAAAAGTCAACTAGCAAGCACTGTTTGCTAAACAATCCATCATCAAATGTTATAGCAAAACAAAAACAAACTAGGAAATCAACTAGTGATGATTATAGCAAGAAGAATGACATCACATGATGGAGCAAGAATTGCTTTCCTCATAATTAGCATATGGATCGCCACGAGGTGGATATGACGGCACATAGGTAACTCGTGGTTGATGATTGTAGCTATAACCGTTTCCATTGGTATTATGATAGCCTCCATAACCACCACTTTGATTGCCACTGTTTTGAGAGCCTTTGTTTTGATACAAGTTGGAAGAACATTCTCCATATTGCCAATGCACTAGATGTGCTTTTTTTCCATTTTTCCGCAGACATTTCAGAAATACGTCTGGTTCAATGTAACCCGATATGTGTACCTTTCCAGTATCCTCCATTCTGAAACTTCTTACTCCTTCAATTTAAAAAACCAACAGAGAAAAAAATAATAAGACACAAAATAATCAATCTTATATGCTAGCTAGGAAAATTACGGGAATGACAGAAAACATAATATACATACCTTTAACGCTATTCACTACCTTTTCCACCGTTTTTGTCCAATTGTTTGCAACATCGACATTGATAGTAAAGTTCTGCGTGCAATGATCAAGAACAAAAAAAGCAATATAGAACAGTATTAGAAGAAGATATTCAAAGTTGGTTAATTATGTTAGAAAGAAATGGATCTAATGTTTTCTAGTACAACTAACTAACTGTGAATGCAGGTTCTTGATCCTTCTTGTTCTTGGGTGCCATGGTAACAAAAGCTGTTAATTGTGATAAATTAGTTGATTAACTGTCAAGATGAAGACACCATGAGTCTATGATATGAGAATTTATACTAGATAATATGTATTCATTTTAGCAAGTAAATCTCGGGATTTTTTGTATGTTATACACACTTTCCATTTTTATCATATTCATTTCTTATTTACCATATTCATTTCCTTCCTTATAGTATGAGTCAGAAATCTTTTGCAATAAAAACAAGAATTTACTCAAATCCTTGTAATTATCTTTGGTTAAATTAAATTTATAATAATAGATCAAAAAACAAATACTCAAGTATATTTTACGAATTTAAAAGATAGGGTATCAATCTTTTTGTTTTTTAAGTTGTATAGTTTGTTTCTTTTTACTCTAGCTCTTTTACGAATTTCTATCGGGGTTTGTTCGTGCTCATGTGCTCTATACTTTTTATTACTAGACGTCATTTTATTATAAGATTGTAACAAAACTTAAAAAAGAGTGTTCCTAAATGATTTCTTACATAAAAACAAAAGGGTCCCAAACAAAGAGGAAAATTCAAATGCATACCCTTATTTTGGTACATACCAATAGACAAATCCTCACCATACATCTATTTTGATCTAATGGTTAGGATTAACCTAAGATTTAAATGGGGAAATATAAGTCCATTTTTTCTTTTCTTTTTTGTCTTCTTGTCTTTTTTATTATTCTTTTTTTTTCTTTCTTTATTTCCTTTTTTTTTACCTTTTTTTTTTCACGCTACAGTTTTTGTTGTTTCTTTTTTCTTTTTCTCTTTCTTTTTTTTTTTTGTTTCTTTTTGTGTCCTTTTTTACACGCTTTTTTTTTCTTTTTTTTACACGTTTTTTTTTTTCTTTTTTTTACACGCTTTTTCTTTTCTTTTTCTTTTTTTCCGTTCTAATTCACGTTTTTTTTCTTCTAATAAACGTTTTTTTTCGCTTTCATACATTTTCGTCTGTTTTCATACGTTTTTGTTTGTTTTCGTACGTTTTTGCCCGTTTTCATATATTTTTGCCTGTTTTCTTACGTTTTCATACGTTATTGTCCGTTTTCATACGATTTCGTCTGCTTTCTTACGTTTTCGCTCGTTAACGTCTGTTTTCATATGTTTTCTTACATTTTCGTTCGTTTTCATACGTTTTCGTCATTTTTCATACGTTTTCATTCGTCTTAATACATTTTCGTCCGTTTTCTTTCGTTTTCGTCCATTTTTCATACGTCTTCGTCCGTTTTCAGACGTGTTTTTACGCTTTCATACGTTTTTGTTCGTTTTCATACAGATTAGTCTGTTTTCTTACGTTTTCGTTCATTTTCATACGTTTTTGTTCGTTTTCTTTCGTTTTCGTTCATTTTTCAAACGTTTTTGTCCTTTTCATACATGTTTTTACTCTTACATACGTTTTCTTCCATTTTTATACATTTTTGTTCGTTTCTTACGTATTTGTCCATTTTTTATTCATTTTCGTTCGCTTTTAAATGTTTTTGGCAATTTTCAGACGTTTATATGTTTCTAAATATTACAAGTGATATTCTGAATATCACAAATTATATTCTGAATATCACAAGTGATATTCTGTAATATTCAGAATATCACAAGTGATATTTTAAATATCACAAGTGATTTTATGTGATATGGAGAATGTCACAAGTGATACTATAAGTACCACAAATGATATTCTAGATATTATAAGTAATATTCTGCGATATTCAAAGTATCACAAGTGATATTCTGAATATTATAAATGATTTTCTGAATTTGACAAGTGATTTTCAACAAATGTTTTTTAACATGAAAATCAAAAGTGATATTCAGAAAATCACAAGTGATAGATATTCAAAAAAATCACAAGTGATATTTAGAATATAACCATTGATATTCAGAAAAACACAAGTGATATTGTGAATATCATTTGTGATATTCGAAAACATATAAAAACGAACGAAAACATAAAAAAATAGACTAATACGTATGAAAATGGACGAAAACATAAGAAAACACAAAAAATCACTTGTGAATATCACAAGTGATATACTGTGATATTCTAAATATCACAAGTTATATTCTGAATATCACAAGTGATATTCTGAATATCACAAGTGATATTCTGAATATTACAAGTGATTTTCTGTGATATGGAGAATATCACAACTGATACAATGAGTACCACAAATGATATTCTGGATATTATAAGTAATATTATGTGATATACAAAGTATCACAACTGATATTCTGAATATCATAAGTAATTTTCTGAATTTGACAAGTGATTTTCAACAAATGTTTTGTAACATGAAAATCACAAGTGATATTCAGAAAATCACAAGTGATAGATATTAAGAAAATCACAAGTGATATTTAGAATATCACCATTGATATTCATAAAAAACAAGTGATATTCTAAATATCATTTGTGATATTCGTAAACGTATAAAAACGGACGAAAACGTAAAAAAATGGACTAATACATATGAAAATGGACGAAGTATGAAAACAGACGAAAACATAAGAAAATCACAAGTGCTATTCATAATATAACAAGTGATATTCAGAAAATCACAAATGATATTCTAGAACCACTGAATATCACTTATGATATTCAGAAACGTAAGAAAATGGACAAAAATTTAAGAAAACGGACGAATACCTATGAAAACAAACAAAAACGTATAAAAGCGTAAAAACACGTATGAAAACGAACGAAAACGTATGAAAAATGGACGAAAACGAAAGATTACGGATGAAAACGGACGAAAACGTTTTTGAATATCACAATTGATATTCAGAATTTCACTCGTGTTTTTATGAATATCAATGGTGATATTCTAAATATAAATTGTGATTTTCTGAATATCTATCATTTGTGATTTTCTGAATATCACATGTGATTTTCATGTTACAAAACATTTGTTGAACATCACTTGTCAAATTCAGAAAATCACTTATGATATTCAGAATAGCACTTGTGATACTCTGAATATCACAAAATATTACTTATGATATCCAGAATATCATTGTGGTACTCATAATATCACTTGTGATATTCTGCATATCACAGAAAATCGCTTGTGATATTCAGAATATCAGTTGTGATATTCAGAATATCACTTGTGATATTCTCAATATCACAGAATATCAATTGTGATATTCTGAATATCACAGAATATCACTTGTGATATTCAAAATATAATTTGTGATATTCAGAATATAATGTGTGATATTCAGAATATTACTTGTGATAATTAGAAACATATGAAAAAGTATGAAAATTACCAAAAACATTTAAAAACGGACGAAAACGAATGAAAAAATGAATGAAAATGTAAGAAAACGAACGAAAATGTATGAAAAATGAAGAAAATGCATGAAAGTGTAAAAACATGTATAAAAAGGACAAAAACGTTTGAAAAATGGACGAAAACGAAAGAAAATGGATGAAAACGGACGAAAACGTATGAAAACAAACGAAAACATAAGAAAATGGGCGAATATGTATGATAACGGACGAAAACGTATGAAAGCGTAAAAACACGTCCGAAAACGGACGAAGACGTATTAGAAATGGACGAAAATGAAAGAAAATGGGCGAAAATGTATTAAAACGAACGAAAACGTATGAAAACGGACGAAAACGTATGAAAACGAACGAAAATGTAAGAAAACATATGAAAACGTATGAAAACAGACGTTAACGGGCGAAAACGTAAGAAAGCGGATGAAAACGTATGAAAACGGACAAAAACGTATGAAAACGGACGAAAACGTAAGAAAACGGGCGAAAATATATGAAAACGGGCGAGAACAGACAAAAACGTATAAAAACGGACGAAAACGTATTAAAACAGACGAAAATGTATGAAAGAGAAAAAAAAAACGTTTATTAGAAGAAAAAAAAAACGTGAATTATAACAAAAAAAAAAAGACGCACAAAAAAAAAAAAAAAAAAAAAAAAAAAAAAGAAAAAAAAAAAAAAAAAAAGACGCACAAAAAAAAAAGAAAGAAAGAAAAGGAAAGAAAGAAAGGAAAAAAATGGATAATAAAAAAGACAAAAAGACAAAGAAAAAAACATGGACTTATGTTTCCCAATTTAAATCTTAGGTTAATCCCAACCATTAGATCAAACTAGATGGATGGTGGGGATTTGTCCATTGGTATGCACCAAAATTAGAGTATGCAAAATAAAGTGCCTCACAAAACAAAACACTTTTGAAGTATAAGTTCTTCTTCATACATTGCTTATGTAAAGCTTGTCTGTTATTTCTTCAACAAATGAAAGGTGGTGTTTATTTTCACTCGAATTTAAACTTTTGCAAAGTCGATTGTGGCCTTTCCATCATGTGCTTTTCGGAAGAAATGCTTGACGTAATCTGAGTAGACGACGTTCTTATAGAGTGGTTTCTCTCCACTGTCAACCAATTCTTGCAAAGGTCCAATAACATCACTAGGCCTCGGGTTCACAAATATCGGAACTGAAATCCTGTTACTGCTTCCATTAGCACTCACACGATGCTCAACACTTTTGTACTTCCCGTTACTTATGATTTGAAGTGCATCTCCAACATTAATCACCAAAGATCCACTAACCGGAGGGACATGAATCCACTTCATGGTGTCCATATTTCGAACATAAAGGCCTCCTATTTCATCTTGAAGGAGTATAGTGAGCGTGGACACGTCTGAATGACGCCCCACACCCACAGTGAGTTCAGGGTTAGGACATTTTGGATAGTAGTTTAGGTTAATCCTCTTTGACCCCATAAGCTTCGATTCTTTGGCTTCATCAACTTCTTTCACATTGAGTCCATTCATAAGTATCTTGAGCAGCTTTTTGACAACCAATTCTGAACTCTTTATATATTCCAGAGCTTGATTCCTGCCAATAAAAAAGTAACCAATTAAACCAAATTAAATAAGCTTATAAGCTTAAAGAGTTAAAGGCAATAATTTTACCTGCATACAGAAGGCCAGAGGGTTTCAGCCTCATCATCCGAGACGAAAAAGAGGCTGAGATAATCTTTCCACTCGAGAGCTTTCTCGGCTTCAGGAGTAAAACTTGTACCAAAACGTATATTATTTGTAACCGATTTTTCTTTTGAATATTTCAGCTTTTCTTCAGCTGGCAATGCAAAAAACTTTCGAGTTGCTTCTTTGACATCATCAAAAACATGAATGGGAACTCCATGGTTCACTATTTGAAAAAATCCCCACTTGCTTGCTGCATCACATATAGCTTTTGCAACATTCGGGTCATCCCAGTTGGACATATCAATAACTGGGATGGAATCTTGACTCGGTTCTTCGTTGCTACTATCAAATCTTTCTTGTGGAGGTTGAATGTATTGATGTGGTAGGGCTTTGAGTCCCAGTTCTGCTAAGCCTTTTACTCCATGACCTTTGTTCACCACGAAATCCATAATGTTGAGTGACTTTGTGTTAGTTATCGAGATCGATGGAGCCATGGTTTGAGAGGTGTTTGTATATGAAATGGTTAATTTGAATATGTGATGCATGCTTTTGTCTTGTTTGGTTGCTATTTATAAAAACTAGTACCAACTTTTTTGTAGTAATGTTGCATTGTTCATGCTTTAAAAAATTTCATATACTTGCATGGCACCAACATTGTGGTTGGTTGTGAAATAATACAATTTCACGTTTATTATAATAGGGGATTGGTATTCTCTATATTCATTTTCATGTTTCAACATGCATGATATCTCATGGTAAAAGTGTTGCAAGAGCTAGATATAAAAAAATCATTTTTTTTAATCTTTTTTATTTCAGATAACACTTGTAACTCCAATAATTGAAACCTAGGAATCAATAATTTCTTGATATTAGTTTAAGGGGAAAAAAATCTCTTGACCTATCTGATAAAATCATAAATTTTATTTTGCCAGCTAATTCTGCATGCGTTCTTTGACATCTCGAACTATCTAGTAGTAACCGAATCTATAAGCTAGGCCATCCTACGTACGTTAGAACAGTTCGATACATGGTCTGGATGGAGGTTTGCTTAGTTTCGAAAAGATTAATGTAAACGAATGAAACATTCGTGGCACTGCTGGATAATAACATCGATCGGTAATAGCAAGGACTGATTCTACAAAATATGTTCCTTGATCCGGGAAGGCAAATACAACACGTTTCGTAGTATTATGTACTGATGGCATTGGCAAACATAATTTAACTTAAAAGAAGTCACTAATTTGTACTAGCTAGAACAACATACTGGCTGGTATAAATTGTTGTAAGAAGGGATATGATAATACAGTTTTTTATCGTTTTTTATTACGTATATTTTATCTTTTTGCTACTTTTGATTTATCAAATTTTATATTTTATATTCCGTAGTTTTTTTATTTTTTTTACCTACTTTATTAATAGGATAAGATATTTCTTATGGTTTTGTGTTTCGTATTTTTTGTGTTTTACAACTTTTAATTTTTAATTTGTTATTTAATACTTTTTGTTCGCAGTTTAATAATAAAAATGATATCGTAAAAATATAAAATAATTAAAAAAATAATAATTAAAAGAGTATAACAATTAATTTAGAGGGTGTACCAATAACCGATCCTTGTAAGAAATGTAACAACTAGAGTTGACATGTTTGCTTAAAAAAAACCAAAGTTGACATGACATATCTAACACATAAACAAATAAATAATTTTGTGTCATCTAGTCACTAATCACATAAATCGATTTTGATTTCGTTAGATACCAACCTCAAGGCACCAACTACTAGATATAATTGAAATTATAATATCCTAGCAACTTCGGTATTCTTGTATTTATAATCAAACTACACGTCATATATCTTTGTAAAATTAGCACATAAAATTGTTTGTCTAAATTTATTTTTTGTTTTTTGTTTTATTATTATTATTATCAGGGCCGTCTCATTGATTTGGGAGGTCCGGTGCGAAATCACAAATGAGGCCCCTATAATTCAAAGTCTTTTACTCTTTTTGTATGTGACCCAAAGTTTGTCTTCTATTTTTTGTATGTGTCCCGGTTCAACTTTGATAATTTGTAATAAAGACACTAAAAATTCAAAACGTTTATATATAAAACTATAAATATTAATGGAAGTATACAAATTTTTTTTTTTTTTTTTTTTTTTTTTTTTGGGGGGGGGGGGGTGTTTTACAAAAGGGGGGCCCGGTGCGGTTGCACCACTTGCACATGCTAATCGCCGCCACTATTATTATTATTATTATTATTATTATTATTATTATTATTATTATTATTATTATTATTATTATTAATTTGAAAAACTTTTTATATTAAAACGTAATTGAGCATCAATTGATGACGTATAGTCCGCACTCGGGTCACGAACCCGACATTACTAATACCTAGCACATCACGCATGGGCTATCGTGATCAAGATTTGGGCTTACAAAGGCCCAAATCCATAATTATTATTTATGTTCTAGATATGTGATCTCTTATTTATGGGATAAGGATTAAATACCGCATTAAGTGGGATACGCCGAAGAGTAAGGAACACGAAACCAATAAGGATTCCGTGTGTATATAAAGGGCATCTCGGCCCGCATTGAGGTATAATAAAAAAACCCTAACTCTTCACAATAACCCTAAAACCGATTACTTACTCTCACGCCGGAGGATAATCGTGAGAGACTGTGACAACTGGCAAATTAGGGAGCTATTTAAAAACCCACATTACTTTAAATTTAATGATTTTTGAAATATTTGAAAGTTTATTCGCGATGAATTTGTAAACTTTGAATCTTGGTTTTGAATTTCGTGGTTTCTATGGAATTTGAATTGGAATTATTAATTTGGTATGGAATATATGTGGTGATTTATTGTTGAGATCTCTTTTAGGCACTACGTTGACTCTGGCACTAGAACAATCTAACAAAATCAAATGTTTTGAATTTACGGTTCGACTATATATTTATTTTGAACGTATCGTGAGATATTAAATATTTGGGAACGAGCTCGGTTTGCGAATGTCGAAATACTTTAAAAAGTTTACGGGTTTGGCCTTGCATTTTATAACTAGCCACTTTACCCCATACTATTATTATTATTATTATTATTATTATTATTATTATTATTATTATTATTATTATTATTATTATTATTATTATTATTATTATTATTATTATTACTATTATTTCTTTTTTTAAAAGGGTAAATTGCAAAAATGGTCTTTAACGTTCCACAAAATTGCAAAAACGGGACTGAGACAAAAAGTAGCGCAAAAAAGCCACCCACGTTCCACATTTTCGCAAAATCGCCACTGAGAGCCATTTTCCGTTAACTCCCGTTAGTTTTCCCGTCAGTCAAGGGTATAATCGCATGAAATGACAAATATACCCCTTTAACTTCAGATACAACCCTAATTGTTGCCGCCAAATCTTTACCAGTGCATTTTCATATTCGATGCATTCGAACGATACGTATAGATCCGTAATTCCGCTTAGATTACATCGATCGTCCGTGCCTTTGAACGATACGGTAAGACACAGTGCATTTTCCGCTTTAATTTCCCTCCGGTTTTGTGAGGTTTTTTTTTTTTTTTTTTTTTTTTTTTTTTATTTGTTAAAAGGTGTATTTGTTGTTAATGTTATAGACTTACAATTGTAGGTGGTCAGATGGGAAATGTGAAAGTAGTAGAGGTAGATAATGAAACAGAAGAACAGAGTGGCGGGAGTGATTCAGAGGATTTGAAGTATAATCGAAATGATGATGAAGTGTTTGATGACGATGATCAGGTAATTGAAGATGTTCCCGTAAGTAAGTCTGATTTGCTATGCCATAAAGCTTGTGAAATTCAATCAGGTATACATGTTTTTACCAAACATTATGCACTGATTAGAGAGTATGCCCAAGAGTTGGTTAATCAAAATCCAGGCACTACTGTTAGGATTGATGTACAGCTAGAACAAAATCCAGCTAGTTCAACAAGAACTTTTAAAAGGGTGTACGTGTGTTTGGGAGCTATGAAACAAGGTTTCAAAGCTTGGGGCAGAGAATTCTTAGGATTAGATGGATTCTCCATGTCAGGTCCTTTTCCAGGTCAATTACTAACAGCAGTTGGGATTGATGCAAACAATGGGATTTATCCAGTAGCATATGTTGTAGTTGATGCACTAAATAAGGCAACTTGGTGTTGGTTTTTGAAACTACTAGGAGAGGATCTTGGGATAGAAACCAACTGCAAGTTCACTTTCATTTCTGATAGGCAAAAGGTGCACATTTCTATTGTATAATTAATCATGTGTTTTATGCACAATGAGAACATGTAAAGTTTTAACACCATCCATAACCTTACCTGTTCACAGAGATTGATACAAGTTGTTGCTAGTGTGTTTCCAAATGTTGCACACAGGTTTTGTGTTAAGCATATTCATGAGGAAATGAAGTCACATTTGAAAGGAGGTGTTTACAAGGACATGCTTTGGAAGGCTGCAAGAGCCAAAACTGTTGTTGAATTCAACAAAGAGATGGATCATCTGAAGAATAACAATGTTGCAGCTTATGATTGGTTGCTGAAGATTCCAGCTGAACAATGGAGCCGATCACATTTTTCAGGTAATTCATTAAGTGGCACTGGAAAAAAGCATACTGATAATTGATCATATATTAATACATAATGTGTGATTTGTTCAACAGGCAAAGCCCTATGTGGACTACTCTTAAACAACATATGTGAGGTGTTCTGTAGCCAGCTAAATGATGTCAGAGATAAATCCATCATCGTTTGTTTTGAATATATCAGGGAGTACTTGGTGAAGAGGATTATGGTAGTTCAGCAAATAATAGAAAGGAGTGTTGGACAACTTACTCCTACTGTGCAAGCCATGGTTGATACAAACAAAAAAGAAGCTACTAATTGTGTTGTTGATTGGATTGCAGCTTCGTTATATAAAGTATTTGTGCCTAACGAGGATCATTGTGTTGCTAACATGGATAGGAAGGAGTGTGGTTGTAGGATGTGGGAGCTGACTGGAATACCATGTAAACATGTTGTGGCTGCAATAAACTATATGAATGAAGATGGAAAAGGAGTTGTTGTGCCTGAAGAGTGGGTTCATGCTGCTTACAGCCAAGAAACATGGGCGCGTATGTACTCATTCAAGATCAATGGGTGTTCTAGCCGCAGATACTGGCCAAGAATTGAGTCTACAACAGTCATAGTACCACCCAATCACAGACCTCAGGTTGACAGGCCAACTAAAAAGATGAAGTCAAATGATGAGCATGCACTTCCAACTTCTTCATGTGTTACCCACTGATCTTTGAACAATATGTTAAACGTTATTGTCTGTTGGATTCTATATTTGTAATCTTTGTTTAACTTGATTGTCTTTAGAACAATATGTTTGAACCCATTGCAGTTGGACTTTCAAAAGTCAAACT
The DNA here is from genome assembly GCA_030686995.1 of Artemisia argyi. NCBI lineage: Eukaryota > Viridiplantae > Streptophyta > Magnoliopsida > Asterales > Asteraceae > Artemisia > Artemisia argyi. Next base: position 22,515,748 of record CM060695.1, on the reverse strand, counting down.
TGCAAAAATGTTTATGTTTCTGATGTATTCTATGTTTGTTTGCATCAACCATGTTATGGTTAATGAATGTAATGGATCTCATGATCCAGATTGTGTTTAGAACATTATGTTTGCACCCATTACATTTAGACTTTCAAAAGTCAAACTGCAAATGTTGAATTGCATAAAGTCAACTGTCTTTTATTTTGGTCCACACATGAAGACTACACAGTACGTGGCAATCTTTTATAAGCCCTTTTATAGGCAAACACATGAAGGCTACTAAATACGCATCTCTTAAAACACACACTTGCAAAACACAACTCCCTATTTCCTTAACCATGAACAACTCTGAATGTGATATTAATCTAAGGGTTGTATGTAACTCGTATGTGCTAACTGAACTAATGCTTGACCCTTACCACACCGAGATTCTTCAAGACTTGCAGCAGGCACACGATTTGGAGTACAAGTCCAAAAAAATTACTGAAAGGGTCAAACGTAGGGGGGATGTGATTGGCCCAAACCAATGACACCACCACTTACTACCTCTGCCGTTGCACAACCTGCTTGTTCAAGTATCACAACTCTATGCCTCCAACACTTATCATCCCCACAACAGATGAAGCATCTTTCGTCCAACACCTCTATCTTTGCACCACCCCCTCCTGTTTTGTTCCCACTTCTGATACCGAGACCAATTACACAACCACTTACTTTCTCTACCTGTGTATTATTACGACTCATTTTCTGCCATATGTATGTTTTTGATAAAGTTGGACAGGAGACTTTACTATACTAGTTGGTTGGATAATTTACTTCATTTTGTGTGGTAAGTCAAGGAGTATTAACTTCTTACTAGTGCTAGTCAATAAACCAAGTGAATTTCACCCATTTAACTTTCACCTGTTTGACTTTCATGCAAAACATCAACTCTCTAATGCTTTCTGCATAAGCTGCATAGGAAGTACCCATATATTTCAAAAATGAAACACAAAGATAAAGAAATGAAAATCGAAACACAAACATATCAGTAACATAAACATTAAAACTTTCATTGATCATAGGAGTTCACAACCATTACAAATTTCCAACAGATATCTAAACAAACACTTGTTTAGTAGTTTGAACCACTGCCCTCCGCATTACCCCTTTTCTTCTTTTTCTTCAATTCTTTTTCTTTCTTGTCCTTCTTCTCCTTTAGATACTTGAACACCTTTTCAAGATTGGAAATCTTCTGTTCCAACTCATCAAACTTGGGTAAAACGGTATCCACAGGCTCTTGCTTCTCCTCTTCCTCCTCCTCATCATCACTCAAAAGCGCTTCATAGTAGCCATCTTGTTTCCTCAGATGGGTCAGAATCTTAGTTCTTAACTCCTTAGGTATCTTCCTATAAGAACCATACTCATCAATTGGTTCTCCGCTAAATGCATCAAGAAGTAAATCGTTTAGATAATAGGTTCTTAAAACTTTATCAAATTCCTCTTCCTCGGTACCAATGTAAATACTCTTCCCTTTTCCATTGATTGCCATCGTCGGTTGTTTTGATCGTTGGGATTGTGTGTGTTATGGTTGAATAAGCGGGATAAACATGGACTTTATAGTCCTATGCAATCGCTTGGGTTGCCGAGTTACACAAAAAAAGAGGGAAAGGTTAATCGCCAAGTGTGCCTCCAAAATTAAGTTTTATAACTTTGCAAATTTGGTCATTGAAATAAAGTTGGGGTAGTCAAAGGCGGGAAGCAAGTGAAATGGCGATTATACCCTTGACTGACGGGAAAACTAACGGGAGTTAACGAAAAATGGCTCTCAGTGGTGATTTTGCGAAAATGTGGAACGTGTGTGGCTTTTTTGCGCTACTTTTTGTCTCGGTCCCGTTTTTTGCAATTTTGTGGAACGTTAAGGACCATTTTTGCAATTCACCCTTTTTAAAAAGAGTATACTACAAAATCGTCCTTGTGGTTCCCTGGTTCACACAAACCACCAACACCCTCACTGTCACTCTCATCTCTCCCTCTCTTTAATACCTAGCCGCCGCCCCTATTTTTCGGCAACCACCACCACACCGCCGCCCCTACAACCAAGATATCACCACCATATTAAACCTCTCATCGAGATCTATCTTTTGGTATATATCGCGCGCCATACAACCACCTCTAACATCATGATTTCACCACCACCGCCCCCTAAACACCATCTTTTTCGTCATTTCTTGTTGGGTTTTTGAAGAAACGTATATTTAGAGCCGTATGGAAGGTGAGTGACCACGAGTTTCAACTCGTGTGTCTCGATGGGTTACCCAAATCGTGGGTACACGATTTTTCTTGTTGGGTTTCATTGTAAACTAATGGGAAATAATGTTTTAATGATGAAAAATCCGTTTGGTATCCGGGTTTATGATTTCCTTGTGGGTGTCAACTTGAAACCGAGATCTAGGCTCTCGGCTTGGTGCTAATCTTTGATTCTTGTGGTTTTGTTTGATGAGTTGTGGCCTAGTAATTATTGTGGCGAGATGTTGATATGTTGGAGTATGATTTGTGGCTTGATTTGGATTTATTGTGGCTCTTGTTGTTCTTGTTGGTATGCCGCGACCCAAGGGATCGGTTTGGCAGGATTTGGTTTGCTCATTTGAGCTTATACCGAGACCCCATAGTCTTGGGTTAGAGTCCTTGTGACTCGTGGTTCTAGCCGAGACCCAAGTGGGTCTCTTGGCTCGGGTTTTGGCTTGGTAAACCAACCCGGATTACATGCTCTCATGATGAATACTTGTGGTTTTCTTTGTGTTGATATTATTGTTGTTTTGGTACCATTTGTTGTGGCCGATTGTTGGGATGTGTCGAGACTCTTTGTGGTCTTGACCATGGTTCACTTATGGAGTTGTGGAGTTGTTGTCGAATGGTATTTGGAATCGATTATGAGACGGTTAATTAGTATGACGGGGATAGGTTAGTCGGGTGCCGTAGTCGGACCCTACTGTTGTAGCACGTGATATGGGACTTGATTGTCGGAGATGGATTATTGTGATGGAGAGTTGATTATTATTACTTGGACTTTTGGTTGTGCGTGTCGAAGTCACGTTAACTTTTTAGTCAACGATTGATTTTGACAAAACGCCGTTATACTTGGACTTGGACAATGAGCCGAGAGTGATGACTCGGACATGTGACCATCTTTTATAACACGATATAAATTATAACCAAAAATTATAATAATAACTCGTAATAATTATATTAATAATATAAACATTTATATAAATATATAAACGTGAGGAATGTATATATACTTATACAAGTGTGTATATTAAGAATAAATTGGTCACGAGTAATAAAAATAATAACGTTAACGATATATATTGGACTATGTAAATAGTGTAATAAATATCAGAACTTTATTATAACTAAACTACTATAGATAAAAATATAAATATAATATGAAATGTCTTACGAAATAAAGTGAGCTTTTGGAAAATGAAACGAGAACTTTCGAGTTATACGAGATCGAGGTCACTTGAGTCCAAGTGGGCCATATTATGCAATTATTGACTTTGTGCTTGTCACGGATATGTGACGTTAATATATTCATTTTCTATAATTACGTGACTTATTTGATCGACGGATTAAATAGGACCTACTTGGTTGTATAAAAATAATATATTAATGGGTATTATATCCTACGACGCCCATAGGTTGTGGTATGTGTACAGGAATAATGGGTTACTAAATATCTCGTGAGGTTTACCAAATTGACGAGTTTGGTAAGTTTGACGATATATTTAGGGAATCTATTAGACTTAAATACTTACCATATAGTGTCCTATGTGCTATGTGACTTAGGTTTTTGGGTATGATCTTGGAATAATATATTAAGTAAATAAATTGAGGAGGTTTACCAAGTCGACAGAATTGATAAACTTCGATGATTTATTTAAATAATATATTGGACTAATATTAGACCCGTAGTTTGTTATTATTATTATTTGTTTTGTTTGTGATTTCTTGGTTTGAGTTGTGTCGACCTTCCACCCGCATGGATAGCAAACGCCAAACTCCAAACTAATACAACAATAATATGAGAAATGGATTTTTGGATAGTAAAAAGGAATACGTTCGGGATTGAGAATATTCGATTTTAAGTAAATGATCCTGAAACGAGTTTATATTGTTAGGAAGTGCCGAGTCCGTAGTTGTTGTCTTTTGAGTTGTGATACATCTTACTTCTACCGATTTCTTTCTGCTGATTTCTGGACTGGAGGTGAGTCATAGCCCCACTTTTACTCTTGAACTTTGTTTTCAATACTTGGGGTGAGAAACGTGCAAATTATTTTACGTGGACTGATTGTCGTCAAAATCAATTATATAATATAGTAGTATAGTATCGAAATGATCCGCACAAAATACAGATCACCCGAGTCGTTTTCGAATGAAGGTGAATGGAATCAAAGAATATTGATTCGTGCAAATCGTGAATTGAAAAGTGGTGAAAGTGAAAATAGTGATCAAGTAATTCAAATAACAACAAACAATTATGAATTATGCAAGAGGTACAAACTAGATATGCACTAAAATGAAAAATGTAAAAACGGAAATGCAAACGCGTTTATTAAAACGTAACTTTAATTGAAAAATGATCCTACAAATGTGAAACAATTTTCTAAAAATCTTAAACTATTAAAATGAATTTCCAGAAAAAGAAAATTATTTTTTTGACTTTTCTTTTATTTTCTATGAATTTATTTTGCTTTTTGTATTTTAGAATGAATTAAAAATAAAGGAAAATAGAAAAATAAAAGAGAAAAATGAAAATTAACTTTTGAAAAATTTAAAATATTATAAAAGAATTTCCTAAAATATTTTTGTATTTTTTAGGGCTTTTTCTGATTTTATATTGATTTTTGTTTATTAAAAATTATATAAAAATGATTAAAATCAAAGAAAAATTAAGAAAAATATCAAATCAACTTGGAAAAATCTGAAAATTTACCAGAAATTCAAAATAATAAAATTGAACTTGGATAAAAAATTTGAAAGAAAAATAAGCTGATAAAGTGCTTTTTTTTAATGCAACTGCTTATCACAAGTGCTTATTTATAAGCACTTGTGACTCAAACTTGAATGCAACTAAAAACTCAGATTATAGATGCTTATTAATGCTCAGAAATGCAGAGTATGATCAAGAATAATCTCAAAAAGCCACAGTATCACAGAAAATAGGTAATTAGCACAATGATTAGCTCACTTAATAAGCAGAAGTGGAACAAACTGGTTCAGAAGCCAAATCAACATTCAAAACTCTAAAATTACTCCAAACAAACTCAGATATACCAGTAAATCACAAGTACAAGCTTATTAATACACAAGCAGGCCCAAAGTTCAAATCAGTTACTCTGTCTCAATATCACCATTTCATAGAAGCTAAAAGCTAACAGATTAAGCTCAATTGTAGCAGATATAGGGGCAAAAGCTAGATTGAATAACTAAGTTTCAAAATCAACCAATAGCTCTGTCTCAATTACTCATTCACTAATCTTAAATGGATCAATAACAGCATCAAATGAACAACTAAATCAGAAAACAGTTGACTATTTAATGACCACCAAACTTTGACTAATTTTAATTTCAAATAAACAAATCTACTCCTATGTGTAGTTTTAAGCTAATTCTAAACTGGATTAAGCTGTTTTGATGAATTATACAACTACAACTCCAATTTCACTAACTGTTTTCTAATACACCTAACTGCTTATGAGAATTGAAATCTACTTTGACTTTCTAATGAATTACTCTTCTATTTTTATGACTCAAAACTTTATTATTACACTAAATGATCCTATATGAAGCAGAAATTCAACAATCCTATAACAACTTCTCACATCCAAACACTCTCTTATAGAACAGTTACAATTTAAATCCTTGTTAAACTCCAAAAATTTCACAATCACAACACTACACAGCTAACATTCACAGAATGAAACACTATCAGCAACCAATTACCACTTATATTTCAGATAAACAGATACAAGCAATGACAAATTTCTAAACAAAACTAAACAATCTAAGATCCACTAATCTGAATCAAATCTCAACAACTTCTAATCAAATTCAACCACAAATCTATTTGAGAAGCAGCATACAACTTCCAATCTTAATAGTATATATATCAGTAACACAACTACACAATGATGTAGTAAACAGTTATAGCTAAACTACAAAATACTCACAATATAGATGAATCTATGAATCAGAAAACACAAATGCAACAGTTAAATCTACAATTACTCTAATTCAAATCAATGAAACAGTAACTAAATATGCAACTACAGAACTCAAAATCAGATACTACTAACTCAAAAGTTCAAATCAGATTTACCAAAGCATCTCCCTCAGCAAGAACAGAGGGAGTTCCCTTTGCTAGCCTATCTCTAGGATAGGCTGAGTACTTCCAAGTCTACTCAATCTACAACAATTTCTCCCAAATTCACCATTGTTCCATGATTCATGATCTCCTTTGACTATATTTGACTAAGATAGAACTTCTATTTCTTTAAAACCAACAGGTTCACTACAAGCTAGTGAGCTAGAGTGAGCTGTATATGAGTACTAAAAATTCATTTGCAAACTAATTCAGTAAATGAAAACTATTTTTATTTCTATCTATTATTTTTTTTTCTTTCTGATTTTTTATTTAATTTTTTTGTAGAATAAACCGAAAAGTAAAGAGGAACTAATAAGGATTAATAAGCTTTTTGGAAACTTAATAAGCAAATGAAACTATAAAAACAGATTATAGAATCTAAAAGCTAATAGAAGGAATTTTAAAATCACAATCTGAAATAAAGAAATTCGAATTTTATTAAAACTAAAATGATTACAATATTGAAAAATTGAGACTACAAACTAGCAGAGTAACATTACACTAATTAACTACTACATCATAAGCTAAAATAAGCACTATATATAGATGAGGAGAGGAGTGAGGGGGTCACAATGCCATGCTGGCGATCCACACCACCTTGTGCTTCTACAATTCATCTCACAACCCTTAGATCATTTTGTGTTACTTCACTCAATCTATAACCCTTGGATCAAAAAATGAGGCGTGGCATGACCAATAATATGCTTCCATCTGTCCCAAACGTGCACTAATTCTCTGAATTGTCAGCAGGCTTCTAGAAAGAGTTTCCAAGGCTGAATAATGAGGTGTCATACCCAATCACTGCTTGCCAAGTGTCCTAATAACTCAATTCCTTCTCTCTGACACATGCCTGACGCGTGAGGTGTGCATCTATAAGACCAAATGATTTGTTAATCATGGTTGATTGGAGTGGTGTTGACCAATTGAACCTGGTTTGTGAATTAGGGTTCATGTTGGCTTTGGGGGTTCTGGGTTTGGTGTTATTTGGGGGTAAAAAGGGGCGGGGTATTAGTTTTTATTATTTGTTTGACCTATTGACCCTTGACCCTGGGTATTACTTTGACCGCAGGATGGGCTTGGGTCAGGATTGGTATTTGGGCTTTTGAAATTGATTTGGACTTGTACATGATTGGATTTAGGTTTGTTTAATGAATACTTGTAATACTAATCAAGGACCCATTGTGTAAATTGCTGAAAAACCAAGGGCTATTTCTGTCAATCTTCCAAAGTACAATACAAGGGTCATTTCTGCCATACTTGAATAGTTAGAGGACTTGAGTTGTCTTTCTTCAAAAATATCATCAAGAGACTATTCTTGCCAACTCTGAGAAGTATAAGGGCCAATATTGCACTTTCTTCAAACATTCACACAAGGATCACTATTGCTCATTTATCAAACTCTGAGGACTTCTTCTGACTTTTTAAACTCAGCTTGACATTTTGACTCGTCCCACTCTCGTGCTCGTTTATGCCGGGTTTTTGTTTGTTTTTCGTCATTTTGTGAAATATCCAACCCTGCACGTTCACAAACATAGAAACACACATTCTTTGGCATTTGTTAGCATAATTAGTCTATTTGGTTCGGTTTTTGGCTATGAAAAGGTATGTGAATTAACACATACCAAAATCCCCCAGACTAAGGTATTGTCGTGTCCTCACGCAATGTGATTAATTCACTCTTTTGGGATAAATAATTTCATAACTCTTCCTACTGACTTTGTAAAGTAGCAAGGAGGTTCAAAAGAAATTACAAATTCATTTATTCCCGCAAACGCTCCGTTTTCCAAAAATTTTCCTTTATTCTACTTTCATTTCTATTTTTTTTAACTTTCCGTACTTTATTCTTGTGACGGTTTGTTGAACTTTCATTATTTTGCAATAATTATTAGGGTCGATGAGTAGAAACACTTTTCATAGAAAAGTGGCCATACAGATAAAAATCGTCATCTTTGATTTTTCACGAGCTCCCAAACTAAGCGTGCAAACGAGATCACAGCTTATCTACAAGTTAGATGCTAACACTACTCATAATAGTTATTTGTGGAAACTTCTTACTCCCATGTCCTAAGTTTTTGTATCTCAATATTTTACTTTTGTTGAGAAATGAATTGCTTCATATTTTCTCATTTCAATACATTTTAGTCCGATAGTGACACCTAAGTTTAAACGATAAGTAGTTTTCCATTTTCTCTCAAGAACCACTGCAATAGAAATTCGGTCCACATCAAGGAATTGGGTACATACAATATTATAGATAAGTTGCGGAGTACTACACGTGCACCTCATGTGTCCAATTTAGAATCATCCACATGCACCTCACGCGCCAACAACTTATTTACATTCAAACTCTTATTCATCATAACTTTCATCTTTCACTTTTTTTCATTTTTCACCTTTTTCACTTTTCTCATATTTTTCTCATATATTTTTTTTTCTTTACTTTTTTCTCATAACATTAATGGAAACTTATCGGGTAGCTCCAAAACCACATACATAATCAACTTTTGACTTTTGATTTTTCACTTTTTGCTCTTATTTTTTATGTTCCTTGATATGTACCCAACTTCTAAAGCAAAGATTCTCTTAAGAAAATAAGAAACTAAATATTATCCAAACCTAAATACCATTAATTAACCTAGAACATCTATTATATATTGGTGACGTATTTTATGGGAGTAAAAAGCCACAAGTACCTCTCATGAGCTCTTAAGAGAACCACTACTCCACGTTTAGCATCTAACTTCTAAATAAGCTCTATCATTTCTCGCTCTTCTCAATTTAAGATTCCAAATAATGAAACCAGCGAATACTTAGCCAATAATCAGCCACGCATATATAAAGTCAGATACGGAAACTTGCAAATTCTAGAAGAAGAATTCGCGTTTTCTAGCTCCTTATGTAAAAGACTAGCGAAAGCTTTTAAGCTGCGCATGTATAAAGTCAAGTACGGGAACTTGCAGATTCTTAAGAAAGAATTCGCATTTTATAGCTCCTTATGTAAAAGACTAGCACAAGCTTATGTGATTATCATTGGTTAAGGGAACAAGCTAGGGCTCAACATGCCCGGTCAAGTCAAAATATTTATTCCTACTCTCGCCAGCAAGAAAGTCAACAAGGTGTCAAAACACTTATTCAAACTTTATTATATTTTTGCACAACTTTTTCAACATTTTCTCATTTTCATTTTTTTTGTGCTTTTTCATGACTTTTTCATTCATTTTTCTTCTAAATTTTTGAAATTTTTTGATTTTTTCAATTTTTTCATTTTTGGTGGAAAAACGGAGTTGCAAGAGTACACGACATGGTGAAAAAATGCAAGGTCAAATCGAATCGAAGATTCACCCTCCCCCAGACTAGAATTAAACATTTTCCTCAATGTTTTATGGGTAAAGGCAATCCTAACAAGATTTTAGGGCCGTTTATTAATTATGCCAAAGAAAACGTTAGTCGATAAGATTCACGGATATAGGATTTCCAAAAGCATCGATGAATGAAACTCGAGTGGAGAGAAGATAACGAGCACGAGAGTATTCATAAATCGCGGACAATCCTAAACAAACATCTCAAACAACCACGGAACACAAGAATAGAAGAGGCACCCCCTCCTCACGTTATTTGTTAAAAATAAAAGAAATAAGAAGATGAAATTGGATAAGCATGAGTTGCCACCCACGAAGCGCTTTGTTTTTGATTACCGAGTCACGTAGCTTGACTCGATCCCTGAATTCAATCGTCCTTGGGGAAAGTTTGGAGATCCGGGACTACCATGGTTGGTACATCCCCTCCGAAGTAATGTTTTAAGCGGTGACCATTCACCTTAAAGTTGGGACCATCGGGTTGAGCTAACTCAATGGTACCATAAGGGAATACTTGGGTTATGGTGAATGGTCCAGACCAACGGGTTTTAAGCTTACCCGAGAAAATATTCAAACGAGAGTTAAAAAGAAGCACTTGATCACCGACGTTGAAAACGCGATCTTTGATCTTGGCATCATGAAGTCTTTTTGTTTTCTCTTTATAAATCAAAGAATTCTCGTAAGCTTGATCACGAAGTTCGACTAACTCATTCAATTGAACTTTTCGGTGATCACCCGCGGTTTTCAAGTCAAAATTGGCATGTTTTAAGGCCCAGTAGGCCTTGTGCTCAAGTTCTAGGGGCAAATGACAAGCCTTCCCGTAAACCAGCTTATAAGGAGTACACCCAATAGGTGTTTTGTAAGCGGTCCGGAAAGCCCATAAAGCATCATCTAGTTTATCGGCCCATGAGGCACGGTGCTCTCCTACTGTCCTTTCTAATATCCTTTTAAAGCCACGATTGGAGACCTCCACTTGACCACTAGTTTGTGGATGATAAGCCGTGGAAAGACGATGTGTGACACCATATTTAAGCATTACTTTGGCAAATTGATCATTGCAAAAATGAGTCCCACGATCACTTATGATGGCTCGAGGTGCACCAAATCGGGCAAAGAGACTTTTCAAGAATTTAACAACTACTCGGGCGTCATTGGTGGGGAGTGCCTTCGCTTCAACCCATTTGGACAAATAATCGACGGCCACGAGAATATACTTATTTCTTCTTGATGACGGGAATGGCCCCATGAAATCGATGCCCCGAACGTCAAAAATTTCACAAACTTGAATAGCATTTTGTGGCATTTCATCTATTTGAGAAATTTTCCCTTGACGTTGGCAAGAATCACATTATTTCACCAATTCATGGGCATCCCGATAAATCGTCGGCCAATAGAAGCCGGAATCAAACACTTTCTTTGCGGTGAAGTTAGCACCATGATGTCCCCCCGTGGGTCCACTATGGCATGCCTTAAGAATTTCAACGGCTTCCGTACCGTGAACACACCGCCGGATCACTTGATCCGCACAGACTTTGAACAAATAGGGGTCGTCCCAAAAATAATGTTGGACATCTTTAAAGAATTTCTTCTATTGTTGGGACGACGTCCCTTTCCTAATGAAGTTCCCCGCATGGTAATTCGCAAAATCGGCGAACCATGGGGTACTTTGGTCAATTTTAGTCACACTCCCAAGTGTCTCGAGAGGAAATGTTTCGGTAATTTCCTTATTCTCGAGAACACTTTGATGGGGATTCTCAAGTCGTGAAAGGTGATCAGCAGCAAGGTTCTCAGCTCCTTTTTTGTCTCGAATTTCGACATCAAATTCTTGGAGTAGAAGAACCCACCACATTAAGCGTGGCTTAGCATCTTGCTTTGCCATTAGGTATTTCAATGCCGAATGATCCGTATACACTATGCATTTCTTTAGGAGCAAATAAGGTCTAAATTTCTCAAAAGCATAGACAACCGCTAACATCTCTTTTTCAGTAGTTGTGTAGTGATGTTGAGCGTCATTCATTGTCTTTCTTGCATAGTGTATCGGTTGAAAGTACTTATTCTTACGTTGTCCCAGAACTGCACCAATGGCATAATCACTTGCATCGCACATTAGCTCAAATGGTAAGCTCCAATCGGGGGCAACTAAGATTGGTGGCTCCGTTAACTTCTTCTTCAAGAAATTAAATGCATCGATGCATTCATTCATGAAGTTAAACAGAGCATCTTTCTCTAAAAGGTGGGTCAGAGGCCGGGCTATTTTGGAGAAGTCTTGTATAAAACGTCGGTAAAAGCCAGCATGACCAAGGAAACTTCGGATTCCTTTGACGGTCGTAGGATGAGGTAGCTTAGCAATAACATCAACCTTGGCACGATCTACCTCAATCCCAGATTTGGAGATCTTATGGCCGAGGACTATGCCCTCTTTAACCATGAAGTGACACTTCTCCCAATTTAGAACTAAGTGTAGGACCGAAGAACAACCTAAATCACTTATAAATCTTGGCAAAACCTAGAGAGAGAAAGTAAGTAGAGAGAGAGAGTGGAAGGGAACTCCTAGTGTGTGAAATTAAGACAATGTTATTACTAAGAGAATGATAAGTGCTCAAACAATCATCGTTTTTGACGTATTTAAACTGCCAAAACATACAAAAACAATCAAAAAGATATCAAAATACTTAAATTATCCCAGGGATTGTGTTTTATGTGTTTTAAATGCAAAATGAGCAAAAACAAAGAAAAAACGTACAAAGTTTGCAATATTGGCAGTTTCAGTCTCCCAAGTTTCAAAACTTGTCAAATTTAGTCCCTATGCATTTATTTTGAAAGGAAAATTCAACCCAAGGTTTTGAAAGTCAAAAATCATAAAAAATTACACTTGGGTAATAAGTTTTCCAAAATTACAAGTTTAGTCCCTGAAAATCCAAAAATGGCAAAATAAATCCCTAGGGAATTTTGAAAATTGAAAAATGGCAAAATTGGTTCTTGGTTTGTTTGAAAATTACAAATTTGGTCCTTGGTGTAAATTGGGAAAAGCCACACTTTCAGTCCCTCATCTTTGGAAACTTTGCAAAATTGGTCCTTGTAACTTACAACCTAACCGGACCCTTATTATTTCCAAAACCCAAAACAAATCCCAATCCAATCCATTCCCACCCCTAAGCCCAGTCCACCCGGCCCACTTTCAAAATAATAAAAAACCCACGGGGTCAAATGGTCAACGAAGGTCAAAACGACCTTTGACCCTCCTTCTTCCCCAACATACCCGCGCAAAACCAGGGATACTTTCCCCCCCTCCTCACCTTTTTCACCTTAGCCACCCCCACAATTAATGCCTACACCAAACTTTCCCACCACCATAAATGCCCACAACAACCCCCCACCAGAACCACTCAACTTTGCCCGTATCCATTTTGGCGCCAAAATACTAATCAAAGGCTAGAAATGATCTCAAAGCAATTGAATGGTGAGGATTTGGTCAAGAGGTCAACACTAAGCTATTGGAACTCTCAGATTTCAAAAAGGTGCCATGTGGGAAGACCTAGGGTTAATTTTTACTTCGTTATATATATTGTAGCTCACACATGAGCCTAAGTGTGTAATTTTCTTCAGTTTTTAAGTTTCTCAGTTTATTTTTAATGTATTGTAACCTTTTCTATTAATGAAAGTTCTAATTTAAAGTTTAATTTCCATTTTCAATTTTCAAGCTCACTTAGAAATCTCAAGTGTTAAGTTAGGGATCTAAGGTGTGTTTAAGCTATCCATAAGCTCTCACAAACTCAGACAACAACTTTTTGAAAGCCTTACAAGCCTTTATCAGTACCTTAAACTCAGTTTTCAATAATTACTAAAAAAATTAAGAAAAATCAAAAATAAATAAAAAAGTGGTGATCAAGGATTGAGTAAGCTTGGAGCACAGTTAATCAAGGATGGTTGTGGGTTAGGTACCTCATGGGAGGGCATTAGGATTGGTTCATTTGATCTTTGTTACTTGGCAGCTTGGCTTGGAAGGCTTATGTAAGCCTTACTCTTAATTTTTACTCTCTCAAGTAGTTTAGTCTGTTGTTATTGTTTAAAATACCTAATTATTGCTTATTATAATAATTGTACTCGGTAGATTGCATTGTGGTGTCTTGTTAACTTAGTTTGATTCAGATTCAATTTTAATAGGAGTGTTTGGTTGTAATTTGTTTATGCTATTATACTTGTTCATTTGTGCAAGTCTGTGTTTCAACAAGTTGTTTGGGTGGATTAAGGCTCAGGGGAATCATTGTTTTGTTCAAAGATACCACAAAAGTCACAATCACTAGAAAATAATCACCACAATTAACTGTGGTGATTTTTCAAGTCCAAATCCTATCACACTCTTTCATAAGTTGGATTTTTTACTTAAGTTAGCTTTCATACAGCTTATCATAACATTTTAAGTCATTAAATCAGCAATCAAAGTTCCCAAAAGTCAAAACTCAAGTTTTTCTAAAAAGTCAAAAAGCTCAATCTCAGATTTTTGCCAAAATGGCATGAATTAAATTGATTTTTGTGTAGTGATTCAAGACCTGAAACTTGTTGTGTGATTACTCTATCAGTTGATCTTTTGAATTTCATGATTGGTTGATTTTTGTGATTTTTTCTTAATGACCAAAGTACCCTTGGAAGACACATGCAGGGCAAGGTAGTTGCCCTGTCTCAGCAGACCTCAGCTCACCCATCACCTTTGGTGGTGGATTGTGGCTAACCTAGTGGGTCCCAAACCTCCACACCATTCAACCCCCCTCCTACCCAGGATTAAGGGTTGACCATTTGTTTGACCTGTAGACCAGTGGACCCCACTTAGTTTGGCATCAGAAGTCTGTCCCCAGACTGCCTCAGAACCAAATAAGCCAAGTGCTTATTTTGGTGTTGTAACTTATTTAAACAGCTTATTTGTGTGTTATCTGTTTAAACTTGTTCATTATACTTGCTTACATTTGTTTTCACCAAAGTGGACCCCACACAAGCTGATTTTGGCTTATTTCCACTCTTGGTCAAGAAAAGTCAACTGTTAAGGTTTTAAGCACTTGAAGTGCTTATTTACTTGACCACAGTCAAAGTCACTTCACAAAAGTTGTCTAAAAACTTATAATAAGCAGTTTGGAAAAAGAAAATCTCAAATAAGCCCAACTTAATAGAAGTGATAGCTTCTATTTAAGCCAATTGGCTTATTCATCAGCTTATTATTAAGCAATTTCCATTTTTATAATTTTCTTAGGCTTCTGGTGTGTAAAAACAATTTCTGTAATTTTTTCAGATTTTTCTTTTATCATTTAGTATTTTTCCTAATTTAAAATAGTTTTTAGTAATTATTAAATAGTTAATAATTAATAATAGTTAATTAGTAAATCAGAAAAATATAAATTAAATTTTAAAATTAGTTTTTAGTTATTTTTAATTTTTTTCAAATTTTATTTTCACTTTTCTAGAGTATTTTAATAATTAATTAGAAATTAGGTTATTTTAAATAATTAAAAAGTAATTATTAATTAGTTAATAATTAGTAATAATTAATTAAATAGTCTTAAAACTATATTTTCATTTCTAAAATTAGTTTTATAGTATTTTGGATTTTTCTAAGTTTAATTTTTATTTTTCCAAGTTAATTTCTCATTTATTTACAATTTAGGTTAATTTAGTTAATTAAAAGTAATTAGAAAATTAGTATTTAATTAATAGTAATTACAAAATTAGTGTAAAAATTAGTTTTAAATTTCCAAAAATTTTCTCTCATCATTAGGATTGTAAAAAGTTAATTTTCATACCAGTAGCCTTCTCAGATCACTTCATTCACTTTTATTCCTTGTACGTTTGTTCACGTTTTCGGCAAACGTACAGGTTTTAAGTTTTAGGTGATTTCTTCTCAATCTCAATTCCCGTAATCATTCACATAGCTTTCCTAAGCTATTTCTGTTAATATTCTCCAAATAATTCTCACAACAAACCCTTTCTGTGAATAAACACCCGATCACAAAGCACGCTAAAGTTACAATTCACACCTCAACGGGATTTAACGACCCGGTGATACCTTATATTACCCGGAGCATTGATCTAGGCTATTTGACTTTATTTCCCATTCATTGGTCAATTTAAGTTGGTGGTTTGGCATCAATCAGAGAACCAACCTCAAAAAGAGGCCTTACATGTGTATTTATACTTGTAGTCTAGGGCTTCACATATCTTTGACCATATTACATAACTAGCCCTTAGACTTTATACAAGCATGAATAATACACATAAACTTAATAAACTAGCATTTACTAACTATTACATTGATATATTTAACTAACTATTTGACTCAATAAAGATAGTCACTTTTAATCCTAACAATCACCCCCTAAGGGACGATCATTGAGATCTCTCTTTGATTACATAAATGATCAACACTTCTAATGCTAACAATCTCCCCCTAAGGGTGATCATTGAGATCTCTCTTTTGTGACCTTGATCTTTAATCTTTGAAGCTTGTTCTCTTTGAACTTTGAGTCTTGTTGTGTAATAGTTTTGCTAGTTCCTTTGTTCCAATCATGCTTTGTGATATTTCTTGCCTTTGATCAACATCTTAACGCTGTTGTCTTTACGTCTTTTCCAACATGCCCATACTTTGATTGACATTGAATCTTTGTGAAGTTCTCTTTTCTTTGACTTTAATCTTTGTTTCTTAAGTTTGTAGATTCTTTGACTTTGACTTAGAAACGTTCTGAACTTTGCTTTGCTTTGATCTTTGAAGAGACCTTTGCAGGGTATGAGCATGTGGATCTTTGAGTGATGGTAACGGTCTTTCTCCAAGGAACATTCATGAGTACCTGCATAAAACAGTTAGCAATGAAGTATCCGGTACTTACAGGTTCGAAATTAGAGATCATCAATAGCATAGTGTGAAGACTCCTTCTAACCCTTACCAAGGCCGTTCCTGAATCAGATACCCCTGAGAGGGCTTACTAGATCCACTGAAGTACATCAATGATTCAGGTGAGTTTCTGGAGATCACCCCACAACTATAGACCGTTTGAGACATAGTAACCATCATGATAGATGAGGCAAGATCCGTAGATCTCATAAGGACTCTTACAACTTGTGTCCTTTTTGGCGAACACAAGTGTATTCATAGGAAGTGTATCCTAAGAGATCTTTTAATGTATATCATGGCTCTAGACTCGATAAGTGCATAATTTGGTTTTCCTATGCGGAGACTAGGGAGGGGTCTCCTGCTTCAATGTCAACCATCTCTAAGAGATAAGTCGATAGATTACACCTGTTCCCCGTGAGAATGAAACAAGCTCTTTTAAGAGAACTTGAGTGGCTAGAAGGTTTAGTGCAGTGCGTCACTGGGTCCATGACGTCTTGTCTTCAATACCGGTGTCACCTTAGTAACAACCAGTAGCATATGAGTTGAACCCGGTTTCTGCCCTAAGGTTGAACATTTGGAGGGCTATTTCTTTTCACCCTTTTTCATATCTTTTCTTTTTAATTCTTCAACCCCTTCTTTCTTCTTTCTCATTTTCTCCTTTTTTCAATCATACCTAAGGACTTCTAATTCTAATCTATTGGATTTGTCCTTAGGTAGATCCCTCCGGCTCTGGCGGATCATAGGACGGTTTTACCTAACCTTAGTCACCTTATAACTTCATGACTATCCTATTGTTGCCATCAAACCATTTGTGAAAATCTCTCAAAGTGTTTATGATAAAAAAACATACTTTGTTAACACTTTCGAGAGTTTTGCATTTCATTTGAAGGACTCCCCCTTCACATGTGCTCATGGATTTTTTAAGAAATTTGCACATGCGTGAGGAGTTTGCACTTTTTGAATTGATCCACTTTCAGTGAACATGACTGATTCGAGACACGCTTACATCACTAGTTAGACTAGCTTGAAATTATTACCCGTCCTGGTCAAGTCCAAAGAAAGTCTCTCGAGACGGTACATTCTACTCAGACAAGTCCTATTCGAGACACGCTTACATCACTAGTTGGACTAGCTTGAAATTATTACCCGTCCAGGACAAGTCTTTTCGAATACTGACATTTTAAGCTTCGTCAATTCATTGGTACTTTCTGAGTCGAGCTCTTTTGAGATTCAATCACAAACTTTGAACATCTTAGATCACATTTTAATCATGTCTTCTCCCCTTTAAAAATAGCATATCGTGATATTTTTTATATCAACTGATTAAGAAAAAATATTTTGGAGAGATAGACAGATTTGATTATGCATGAAATCAGAACTTTTTTGTTTTAGAAATACTCCCCCTCAAAACTCGCATATGTTTTTGAGAATGTTAAACTTTTTAAGGTTTAGAGGGAAGGAGTCTTCTTGAAGCAAATTTCTGAAAGAGAAAGAAGTTTCAGAATTGTTGAATTTTGCATCAAGGTTTTTTGAAAAAAAAAAATAAAGACTTCTCTTTGTTTGAATAGGAATGTCGCACTGAGGCGTACAACAGTGTCCATTTTTAGGATAAGTGCACTTTGTTGATGAAAATCATTTTAGCGTAGCACTTTCCTTTCTTTGAAAACTTGAGTTGTGCACTGTAAGGTGTACACAAGTCATTTTGATCATTTTAGGATAAGTGCTCAAAAATTATTAAAACCCTATGTTTTGGTTTAAGCACTTTCCTTTCTTTGAAGAACGAGTCCTTAGCTGAAATACTAAGAAGTCATTATGTTGAAGCCCGGGTTTCGTACTGAAGTATACGAAAGCCATTATGTATTTAGATTAGACAACAACTTTTGGAACCCATTTAAGCACGGCGCCAACTGGGTTACCATATTTTGAAATCCATTTGTAAGTTGTGTCAATCTGAGACAAAGAAGTTGAATTCCAATGAGGACTGAAAACCGATGTTTCATTTTGAAATAAAGCTCGTGGAATTAACGGTGATTTAAAACTCTTTTGCTTTTGAAAGTTGTTTGAGAAACTCGGTGTCTCTCTTGGAGTTTTAAAACTTGAAGAAGAAGTTTTCCATCCATTGTTGAAACTCGGTGTTTCATTTTGAAGATTCGTTTTTTAGATGAATGGAAACCTTCCAGAATTTTGTTTTTTCAAAGCATAGCCATTCTTTTGTTGTAGCGGAAGCATTTAAGAGTATGAATATTTCAAATGTTTTGAACTGTTTTGCTTTGCTTTCCACACTGGCTTTACCGGAGTAAAACGAGAGTATGGAGTTTGAAAAACTTGATTCTGTTCTTTTAGAGCACTTGCATTTGAAACCTTTTGAGGAGTAAATGTTTCAGAAAAATTAGATCTCTTTGAAAATTTCCTTCCTTTTTGCAAAGAATAGGTAGTAAACTGAGAAACCCTTTTTGAAAATGGTTTTGAAGATTCACCCGTGTAAACCTTTCTAAAACACTTACTTGTGGTTTGGACTCGTTTGAAACTTGAGATTTTCCTTTTGACCGGTTTAGAACATCAAACTTTGCTTTTAAGGCATTGTATGAAGTTCTCAAATCATTGTATTTTTTTTGAAGAGAAACATTATCTGATGATGCCAGTTTTTCTTGCAAAGAAGCATTTTGATTTTCAAGATGTGCAAAATATTTTTCATATTTGTCTGTTTCGATTGAAAAATCATTTTTGGCATCACCAAAATCCTTGGTTTGTTGTGCAATCGTTTTTTCCAATTCAACAATTTTCTTTTGAAGCACAGATTTTTCTTTTTCAAAAAGATGATTTGGTGTGATCTGAGAGTCAGATTTGTTTGAAGTTGGATTCTGAACTCTTGACTGCTTGATTGAATCAAACAAGTTTTTCTAAGTCTGTTTCAAATGCTCATTTTCTTTTTGTAATGATGCCACAGCATTTTCCAATTCAAGATCTTTTGTATCAAGTTCGTCAAAATCAAACTTGATATTGGTATCATCACAGGTTTCTTCTAAAATCTTTTCTTTTTCTTTACGCACTGATGTCAAAGAGTTTTCAGAAGACATTTTCTCATTCTTCTCTTGCAGTTTTAGTTGAAAATAGATACTTTGTGCTTCGAGTATTGCAAGATGTTTCTCAAACTGAGCAATTCTTTTTGACAGTTCTTCTTTGACATCAGCTGCTTCTTTTGAAAGCTCGGTGATTTTCTTTTTGAGACAAATATTTTCAGATTTCAAAGAAGATGTTTGTTCTAAATTCACATTCTCATACTCATGGCTGACAGATGCTGACTTGAACGACTCTATTTGATTTGTGAAAAATTCCTTTTGAATGTCCAGAATTAAGCATTTTTCATCAAATTCGTCTTCAAGAGAGTGAACGTACTTTAAGTCTTCTCTCATTTCAGTGACAAGATGTTTTTCAAAGTACTCAAAACTTAAGTTGAGATTTTTCACATGAGGTTCAATCTCATCTTTCAAAATCTTTTGGACTTCAATCTTAAGGCGTAAATCTGATGAAAGAGGAATAGAGAAAACGCTGTTATCGATGTTTACTTGCTTAAACCAAATGACCTTTAACGTATGCTCAATGTGATGTTTAAGACTACAAAATTGTTTCCTTGCTCTATTTTGCCATAACGTAGCATCATAAGTAGCAAGTTGAGCTTCTTTGAAAAATCTTTTCACATTTGTGTCTTTTCTTTTGAAAGGTGCTTTTGGAATATCTGTCAATTGTGTACAACCATACACAAAGCCGTGGTACGAGAATGGGGTTCTTCTTTGTTTAACTTTCAAACGTTTCTCTTCTTCAGATTTTAAAATATCTTGAGATTCAAACAAAAGATCATCTGACAATTCTTTTCCCATATCTTCAGCGTTATACAAAATAGGTGTCAGCTTTTTCACTTTGTTTAAAAAACACGGTTTTCCATTTCCCAACTGAGCACTATTTTCAAAACCAATTCCAGATGTTTGTTTAGAAACTTCCTCATCTTTAGTAGGCAGCATGTTGATTGTCTGAGAAGTTTGTCCCTATTTTCGAAGTTTGTTTTCAAGATCGTTTGTTCGTTTAAAAAATTCTTGATTTTCATTCTCAAGTTTTGTATTAACAATCTCAAAATTTGAAGTGGTTGTCTTAAGCCTTGAATTTTCACTTTTTAAATCACTGTTCTCTTTTACAAGTGCTTGAACCTTTCTGTTGTTAATAACCATTTGAGCATCCAGATTTTGAATGGAACATTTTTCACGAAGAACAGCTTCTCTTTAACCAACTTCAAGTTCTTCATTTCTTTTTAAAATTGGTTTGACAGACTCTCCATTCATTTCAAACTTTCGAGCTTGAGATTTAAGGTTTGAGTTTTCAAATTCAAGTTCATCTTTTCTTTTTGTTACATTTTGAAAACCTTTTTCCATTTCTTTAAATCTCTCGAGCTCTTTTGTCAATAAGACATTCGTTTGCTTAGCTTCACGATTGTCGTTTTTGCACTTGTCAAGTTCATGTTTGAAATTATTGATTAATGAAGCAAATAAGGCATGATTATAAGCTTAACTCGCCAATTATAAGCTTAACTCGATAACAATAGAAGCTAACTCGCAGAAATAGATCCAAACTCGCTAGATGAAAGACCTAACTCGCTAAGATTGATAACCCAAACTCGCTAAGATTGATAACCCAAACTCGGTAAGACTAGTATCCTAACTCGACAGAAACAGTCTAACTCGCAGAAAGTCCAAACTCGAAAGTCTAAAATTACCTAACTCGCTAAATATTAACCCAAACTCGGTAGGACAAAATATCCTAACTCGATTGAAAAAACCAAACTCGCTAGAAAAATTCCAAACTCGACAGAAACTTTCCTAACTCGCTAAAAAATTTTCAAACTCGAAATTTTTTTTCTCAAACTCGAAAATGGCGATGAACAGTACAGATCCGAGATTTTTGCCCAAAAACAATCTAAAACAACCTAAAATTATCCTTAGGCTCTTGATACCACTTGTAGGACCGTAGAACAACCTAAATCACTTATGAATCTTGGCAAAACCTAGAGAGAGAAAGTAAGTAGAGAGAGAGAGTGGAAGGGAACTCCTAGTGTGTGAAATTAAGACAATGTTATTACTAAGTGAACCAACCTCAAAAAGAGGCATCTGTATTTATACTTGTAGTCTAGGGCTTCACATATCTTTGACCATATTACATAACTAGCCCTTAGACTTTATACAAGCATGAATAATACACATAAACTTAATAAACTAGCATTTACTAACTATTACATTGATATATTTAACTAACTATTTGACTCAATAAAGATCGTCACTTTTAATCCTAACACTAAGTTGTGCTTTCACACCGTATTAGCATGTTCTCTAAATGGGAGAGGCAAGAGTCGAAAGAATCTCCATAAACGGAGAAGTCGTCCATGAACAATTCCAGGGTTTTTTCAATCATATCGGAGAAAATGGCCATCATACACCGTTGAAACGTGCCTGGAGCATTACATAAGCCAAAGGGCATTCTACGATAGGCAAACGTTCCATACGGGCAAGTAAAAGTGGTCTTTTCTTGATCCTGGGGATCAATGGGGATTTGAAAGTACCCAGAAAAGCCATCTAGAAAACAATAGAACTCATTCCCCGCTAATCGTTCAAGCATTTGGTCCATAAAAGGGAGCGGGAAATAGTCTTTACGGGTTGCGTCATTCAACTTGCGGTAGTCGATACAAACTCTCCATCCGGTCACAAGTCTAGTCGGTATAAGCTCATTATCATCATTCTTCACAACAGTGATTCCGCCCTTCTTTGGAACACAATGAACCGGGCTAACCCATGAACTATCCGAGATCGGATAAATCATTCCAGCGTCAAGGAGTTTTATAACTTCCTTTTTGATCACTTCGTGGATTTGTGGATTAACCCGTCGTTGTTGTTGGACGGAAGCTTTGTGATTATCTTCAAGTAGAATCTTGTGAGTGCAAAATCGAGGGTCGATTCCCTTAATGTCGGAGATTTGCCAAGCAATAGCACTTTTATGCTTCTTAAGCACATCTAAGAGTCGGGTCTTCTCCTCATCCTTATGGCCTTTTGATATGATAACGGCCAATTTATTATTAGTTTCCAAGTATGCGTATTCGAGATGAGGAGGCAAATCCTTGAGCTCGAGCTCCGGAGGATTCTCAATAGACGGCTTTACTTCTTTTACGTCTGCCATTTTTAGGTCCATCGAAGGGGAAGAAACAATCGGGTTTTCATTTAAAAGTTTTTCAATTAATGAAATATCCCCCTCCGGATCAAAGTCAGAATTATCAATTTCCGGTGAAACTGAATCATTTGAAATACAAGCTTTGATTTCTTCCCAAGCGAGATCACTTCCCTCAAACGGAGTGAGGGAAGGGGAAGAATCAGAGACGATTGGTTCAAAAGAAGGAGTGGGATTGCCACTCGAAGCATTGTCGGTAAAACCTAGAAGTTCTTGAGAATACTCCTCCGTAGCTTCATCAATAACATCGATTCGATTGATGGAAGAAACATCGTAATCGGAGGAGTATCTCGCGGTTTGATCAAGGTTAAAAGTAACGGCTTCATTTCCAACACGTAAGGTAATCTCCTCGTCGTATACATCAATTAAAGCACGACCGGTCCATAGGAATCCTCTCCCGAGAATGAGAGGAACCCGTGGATCGGCATCGAAATCAACAACCACAAAATCTGCAGGGAAATTGAATTTCCTAACATTGACAAAAATATCCTCGGCTATACCAATTGGACGAGACGTAGATCGGTCGGCAAGCTCGAGGGTCATAAGCGTCGGTGTCAAGTTAGGAAGAGACAACTTTTCATCTCGGGAAGTTACTATTCATTTCTACTATTCACTATTACTATTCATTTTCACTATTCATTTCTAAAATTTTTACTTCATATTCTCGTAAGTTAAACTATTTTAACGATAATCCGAGAGTTTGGCGCTCGTCGGATCATTTCTGCAAAAATCATGAAGCCGTGTCCGAGATTTACTTTTGGGTTTAAATGTCATTCCAGCATCCCGATATGTCCATAAAACACTATAAACGATAGAAATATGATTTTCTCTCATTTTACGACAATTCTAAAAGTTTTGGAATTTTACGTTTTTCAGTTCAGCGTTTTACGCGAATTACGCGTTTTAGACCCGCGTTTCCAGTTTTAACAGCGTTTAAGCAACCCGATAGAACTTACCATTCATTTTATATTTTATTATGGAGTATTTTGACAAGTTTAGTCATTCTTTCAAGTTTTATATTTTTACGATACCCGGATTTGCATTTCGCGATTTAACACTTTACGGTTAGCGATTAACGGAACCAAAACTGACTCCGTGAACGAGATAATACCAAGCTTCTCACATACTCATCCATTTTTACCCATGTGTCGCCCCCCCCCCCCCCCCCCCCTTATCCATGTTACTTCAACCTGACCAAATATTTACCAAAATGCCATCAATATTAGATATTTGTTAAGATTTTCTTTCATTTCACAAAAATCAACTAGAAAACTTCATCTCTTTCTCTCCTCTCTTTGTGGATCGGCTAAACAAGAACAACAACAAGAAACCATGGATTTTTCAAGATCAAGTGATAATCAAGCTCTACTTTCATTCCTTGTTAAGGTTTTGTGATAAAAACCTTGGTTTCTTAAACAAATCATCTCCAAACTCCATATATATTCAAGTAAGCTTCAAGTGTATATTTTTCATCATCTAATACTTTCATTTCACTAGTTACATGATGTATTTTCAAGTTATTTTGGCAAAACATGCATATATGTTATGTTTCATACCACTTATTACTCATTTTTTCTTTATAAACATAGATCTATAATTTTTATTAGCAATCTCATGAGATCCACCATTTTTGGTGAAGACTAGGAACCCATGAGACCCTAATAAGGTGTATGGTAGGATTGGGTACTTGTGGAGTTGACTTGGAGTAGTTTGGTAAAGATTTGAACAAGTTACAAACTAGGAAAAATCAATTTTTGAAACAATATATAAGCTACTGTCCCAAAATGCCAAATATAGAAAACTCAGGGGTTTCCGGGTAATATTGGGCTAGAGAATCCTAAAATACTTTCAAAAACGAAGTCGTGGGCGAAAGAACGGATTAAAACGGGTTTATAACGAAGGAGATATGATTTTTGCAAGTTTAACGACGAAAACTATTATTTTCTAAAAATAGTAAGCTGTCACACGATTTTTATGGGTAAAATCAAGGTGTTAGACGTAACCTAGAGGAACCGAACTATCAAAAATATATTAGTATATGTTAATTCGATTCCAGGGGTATAAAGAACGTAGAAAACGAGCTTATAACGACCAAGATACAAGCGTTTGAATTTTAGACGATTTTAATATTTTCCTTCAGCCCAACACTTAGAAAATTTTCCAAGTATTAACCATTTCGCCAAGTGACCAGGTTGAGAGCCATTTTACTCATTGATAAACTCATTTCTAGAAAATTTATATCATTGACAAAAACTTAGTTCACCCAGCCTAGTTTTCAAAACATCCAACCGTTTGTCAAAAGGATTTATAACGAATAAGTTATGGTCTTCCAAACTTTACCCAGAATCTGCCAAAACAGCCAAAACACCTCACTTCGCGACTATTTATCTTTATGATAGGGACCCATATGGACAAACTTCAGTTCTATGACTTTTTAGATAAGGTGAAAATCTTCCTAAAAATACTGAGCTTCTTTCCTAACTTTTAATACTAACTATTTCGCGACTAGTTTTGCGAGACCATTTTGGTCATATTTTCAAGTTATGAAAAATGTCATTTTACGACGAAAATACTATATTTACTGATAAAACACCAAACGAGGATCGTGGAGTACCGTTTCAACGTATTTACATGGAAAGTGTTTATTAAGTTAACGAAACGTCAAAAATGTATTTTTCGACGATAAACATTATTTTCAAATTTCACGAGTGGTATCGATAACATACGTATTTGCATGTGTAGTATCATTTCATTTCTTACATTATATCATATCATTCATATTAGGTTGCGGTTAGAGATCGTACCTCCTTTCTGTGTATCCACTTTTGTCATCGTAGCTGTTGCACCAGGTGAGTCATAGCCCCTACTCTTTTAATTGTTTTGTAAACTCTTTGGGGGAGAATACATGCTCGTTTTACTTAAACGCATTACTTGCTTTACATGGTTGATTACTCAAATAGTTTCAGCTTTACCTAAATATATGTTTGATCACCTGCATTTCATTGGTATGTTTGATTACCTGTATTTCATGTTATTTGTCTCCTAAACATTATTATTTGTTTATATAACCTCATTGTTAAAATTGTTTATATAGCAGTATTGCTACATTTATCTTTGAACCTAGATACAAGTATTACTTTTTTTTCACATAAACTATATCATATTTGGCAGTGGGTCGTAGACACACAGGCTACAAGTCTTTTATGGCGGGACTTGGAACTGAGTGGATTTACGATGCCTTTATTGGGAAATCTTCATTCATATGCATAACATTCTTTTTCACAAGACTCTATGAACTCACCAACCTCGTGTTGACACTTTAGCATGTATTTTCAGGTTTTAAGCAATGGCATCGCTACTGAATGTTTTGGCAGGGCATGGCATGGTCATAGAAGACTCTGATTATTCATATGGGGACCGTTTTTAACTATTTTAAGGGCCTACTTCCGCACTACTTTTAACAATGTAAATTCAACATTTTTTATTTAACTATTTTATTCTAAATGATTGAAGTGAAAACTATTTTTGTACTTGTGTTGAGATACCAATTGAGTTACACCCCAGCTACATGTATGCTTCCGCTGGACCCGATTCTGGGGGTGTGACAATCGCCTTTGCATCGCCCCTCGGGTTAGCGATCGTGTTGCTTGGCAAAGTTCCAGAGCCCGATGGTCGATCATTTAAACGTTTGTTGATATCGTTGATTTGAGTAGCAAATAACCTCGTTCTTTCATCTTGTTTTGCAATTAAAGCTTGTTGACTTTGAATTAATTGCTTAATCAACTCATCCTTGGGCGATGGATTTGGAATAACACCTTGATTTTGATTATTGAAATTCTGCCCACGGTTTTGAAAATTGCCATGATTATGATTTCCATGATTAAAATTCCCATGATTATTATTATGAAAATTCCCTTGAATCGGGGCTTGATTTTGATTTCCCTGAAAATTCTGATTGTGGTTAACACCTTGGTTTTGAAAACCTCGATTTGGCCGATTTTGATTTTGATTAACTTGATGTGTACAGTTTTGCACATTGTTATTATGATTCTGATTTTGAAAACCGGGTGGTCCAAGATAATTGCTCGAACGGTAATTGAGAAGATTTCGATCTCCTTGAAGAGGTGGGTAACCGTTGCCACCCATGTTTGTAGCATACACGTTCTCTTGAGCAAAAGAACCGATTGACGGACACTCGTAATACGGATGTAGACCACCACAAGTAACACAACCTTGATTTACAACATTGACTTGATGATTTGATTTTTCAATTGAAATTGCATCAACTTTCTTTGTAAGAGCCACTAGCATTCTCATCATTTCATCATTATTTTTACCATTATTAGACACTTGAGGTTTATTTCTAGACATTCTCACACGAGCCTTATTCTCAATTATCGTGAAAGCATCATTCGTGTTTCTAGCCAACAAGTTCCCACCAGCAGCAGAATTGAGTGAGTCTTGGTCAACATGACATAGCCCATTATAGAAAGTATCAATCTGCTGAAGGTCGGTGAACCCATGGTTTGGACATTTTTCCAACAAATTTTTGAATCGATCCCAAGCTTCACTAAACGACTCATCAAAAGCTTGTTGGAATCGAAAGATTTGGGAACGTAGATTAGAAGTTTTAGAGGGAGGATAGAAATAATTCACAAACTTGGAAGCAAGATCATTCCAAGTGTGAATCGAATTAGGCGGTTCATTTTCCAGCCAAGTTCGGGCTGCCCCTTTTAGGGAGAAAGGAAATAACTTCAATTTCACCACATTGTGAGGAACTTGATTCATTCTAATGGTCTCAGCGATATCGATGAAATTTCTGATGTGAGCATATGGGTCCTCGTTATCAAACCCGTGAAAGGATATACCCGTGATTAAGTTGAGTAATCCGTGATTGATCTCAAAATTGGCATTGATGTTCGGAATCACAATAGCTCTCCTCACACCATTGAATGGTGATTTGAGTTGTTCCTCCATCGGACATGGATCAAAAGCCGGTTGTTGTCCCATCGGAGGGATAACATTGTGTTGAGGACCACCCATCGGCGGGGGTCCATTGTGTTGTTCGTTTTGGTTCATTTCCTCGTCATCAAGGAAATGAACCCGACTATTATGTCATAGAACCCGCTCGGGGTTTGAGAACGGAGACGTAAGACTCTCAAAAGAAGAACGGGTGTGCATACACCAAAAACAAAATCAAAAAGAAAAAGAAGAAGAAAAGAAAAAGGAAAATCTTTTTATCTTTTTATTTTTATTTAAACAAATCTCAACAACTTTTTATTTCTTTTGTTTTTTTCCTTTTTTAAAACATTTCGTTAATCGAAAACCGTTTCCTTCCAAACCACTCGCGACGGGACGGGAAAGAAGATTGTTTCTCTCTTCAGCTAGCAATTTAATGTCTTAGTTTCCGTATTTCCCGCTTAATCGGTTGTAGAATTAAAGTAATCCGATAAACAACTAATTTCACATTTTTCTTATGTTGTAATGCTTATTTGGTTTACAACGCCCTCCCTTCCACGGGAGAACCGATGATGTAACTTTATTATTTTTGTATTTTTGTAAACACTTTAGGAAAAGTGTTTTGAATTTTTCAATTTTTATATTTTATAGAAATATATACAAGATAGAGGAAGGCTTATCAAAACACAATTTATCAAAACAAATATTCAAAAACTCACTTCAACCTTTCCCGGCAGTGGCGCCAAAAATTGATTGTCGTCAAAATCAATTATATAATATAGTAGTATAGTATCGAAATGATCCGCACAAAATACGGATCACCCGAGTCGTTTCCGAATGAAGGTGAATGGAATCAAAGAATATTGATTCGTGCAAATCGTGAATTGAAAAGTGGTGAAAGTGAAAATAGTGATCAAGTAATTCAAATAACAACAAACAATTATGAATTATGCAAGAGGTACAAACTAGATATGCACTAAAATGAAAAATGTAAAAACGGAAATGCAAACGCGTTTATTAAAACGTAACTTTAATTGAAAATGATCCTACAAACGTGAAACAATTTTCTAAAAATCTTAAACTATTAAAATGAATTTCCAGAAAAAGAAAATTATTTTTTTGACTTTTCTTTTATTTTCTATGAATTTATTTTGCTTTTTGTATTTTAGAATGAATTAAAAATAAAGGAAAATAGAAAAATAAAAGGGAAAAATGAAAATTAACTTTTGAAAAATTTAAAATATTATAAAAGAATTTCCTAAAATTTTTTTGTATTTTTTAGAGCTTTTTCTGATTTTATATTGATTTTTGTTTATTAAAAATTATATAAAAATGATTAAAATCAAAGAAAAATTAAGAAAAATATCAAATCAACTTGGAAAAATCTGCAAATTTACCAGAAATTCAAAATAATAAAATTGAACTTGGATAAAAATTTTGAAAGAAAAATAAGCTGATAAAGTGCTTTTTTTTTAATGCAACTGCTTATTACAAGTGCTTATTTATAAGCACTTGTGACTCAAACTTGAATGCAACTAAAAACTCAGATTATAGATGTTTATTAATGCTCAGAAATGCAGAGTATGATCAAGAATAATCTCAAAAAGCCACAGTATCACAGAAAATAGGTAATTAGCACAATGATTAGCTCACTTAATAAGCAGAAGTGGAACAAACTGGTTCAGAAGCCAAATCAACATTCAAAACTCTAAAATTACTCCAAACAAACTCAGATATACCAGTAAATCACAAGTACAAGCTTATTAATACACAAGCAGGCCCAAAGTTCAAATCAGTTACTCTGTCTCAATATCACCATTTCATAGAAGCTAAAAGCTAACAGATTAAGCTCAATTGTAGCAGATATAGGGGCAAAAGCTAGATTGAATAACTAAGTTTCAAAATCAACCAATAGCTCTGTCTCAATTACTCATTCACTAATCTTAAATGGATCAATAACAGCATCAAATGAACAACTAAATCAAAAAACAGTTGACTATTTAATGACCACCAAACTTTGACTAATTTTAATTTCAAATAAACAAATCTACTCCTATGTGTAGTTTTAAGCTAATTCTAAACTGGATTAAGCTGTTTTGATGAATTATACAACTACAACTCCAATTTCACTAACTGTTTTCTAATACACCTAACTGCTTATGAGAATTGAAATCTACTTTGACTTTCTAATGAATTACTCTTCTATTTTTATGACTCAAAACTTTATTATTACACTAAATGATCCTATATGAAGCAGAAATTCAACAATCCTATAACAACTTCTCACATCAAAACTCACATCCAAACACTCTCTTATAGAACAGTTACAATTTAAATCCTTGTTAAACTCCAAAAATTTCACAATCACAACACTACACAGCTAACATTCACTGAATGAAACACTATCAGCAACCAATTACCACTTATATTTCAGATAAACAGATACAAGCAATGACAAATTTCTAAACAAAACTAAACAATCTCAGATCCACTAATCTGAATCAAATCTCAACAACTTCTAATCAAATTCAACCACAAATCTATTTGAGAAGCAGCATACAACTTCCAATCTTAATAGTATATATATCAGTAACACAACTACACAATGATGTAGTAAACAGTTATAGCTAAACTACAAAATACTCACAATATAGATGAATCTATGAATCAGAAAACACAAATGCAACAGTTAAATCTACAATTACTCTAATTCAAATCAATGAAACAGTAACTAAATATGCAACTACAGAACTCAAAATCAGATACTACTAACTCAAAAGTTCAAATCAGATTTACCAAAGCATCTCCCTCAGCAAGAACAGAGGGAGTTCCCTTTGCTAGCCTATCTCTAGGATAGGCTGAGTACTTCCAAGTCTACTCAATCTACCACAATTTCTCCCAAATTCACCATTGTTCCATGATTCATGATCTCCTTTGACTATATTTGACTAAGATAGAACTTCTATTTCTTTAAAACCAACAGGTTCACTACAAGCTAGTAAGCTAGAGTGAGCTGTATATGAGTACTAAAAACTCATTTGCAAACTAATTCAGCAAATGAAAACTATTTTTATTTTTATTTATTATTTTTTTTTTCTTTCTGATTTTTTATTTAATTTTTTTGTAGAATAAACTGAAAAGTAAATAGGAACTAATAAGGATTAAGAAGCTTTTTGGAAACTTAATAAGCAAATAAAACTATAAAAACAGATTATAGAATCTAAAAGCTAATAGAAGGAATTTTAAAATCACAATCTGAAATAAAGAAATTCGAATTTTATTAAAACTAAAATGATTACAATATTGAAAATTTGAGACTACAAACTAGCAGAGTAACATTACACTAATTAACTACTACATCATAAGCTAAAATAAGCACTATATATAGATGAGGAGAGGAGTGAGGGGGTCACAATGCCATGCTGGCGATCCACACCACCTTGTGCTTCTTCAATTCATCTCACAGCCCTTAGATCATTTTGTGTTACTTCACTCAATCTACAACCCTTGGATCAGAAAATGAGGCGTGGCATGACCAGTAATATGCTTCCATCTGTCCCAAACGTGCACTAATTCTCTGACTTGTCAGCAGGCTTCTAGAAAGAGTATCCAAGGCTGAATAATGAGGTGTCATACCCAATCACTGCTTGCCAAGTGTCCTAATAACTCCATTCCTTCTCTCTGACACATGCCCGACGCGTGAGGTGTGCTTCTAGAAGACCAAATGATTTGTTAATCATGGTTGATTGGAGTGATGTTGACCAATTGAACCTGCTTAGTGAATTAGGGTTCATGTTGGCTTTGGAGGTTCTGGGTTTGGTGTTATTTGGGGGTAAAAAGGGGCGGGGTATTAGTTTTTATTATTTGTTTGACCTATATATTGACCCTTGACGCTGGGTATACTTTGACCGTAGGATGGGCTTGGGTCAGGATTGGTATTTGGGCTTTTGAAATTGATTTGGACTTGTACATGATTGGATTTAGGTTTGTTTAATGAATACTTGTAATACTAATCAAGGACCCATTGTGTAAATTGCTGAAAAACCAAGGGCTGTTTCTGTCAATCTTCCAAAGTACAATACAAGGGTCATTTCTGCCATACTTGAATAGTTAGAAGACTTGAGTTGTCTTTCTTCAAAAATATCATCAAGAGACTATTCTTGCCAACTCTGAGAAGTATAAGGGCCAATATTGCACTTTCTTCAAACATTCACACAAGGATCACTATTGCTCATTTATCAAACTCTGAGGACTTCTTCTGACTTTTTAAACTCAGCTTGACATTTTGACTCGTCCCACTCTCGTGCTCGTTTATGCCGGGTTTTTGTTTGTTTTTTGTCATTTTATGAAATATCCAACCCTGCACGTTCACAAACATAAAAACACACATTCTTTGGCATTTGTTAGCATGATTAGTCTATTTGGGTCGGTTTTTGGCTATGAAAAGGTATGTGAATTAACACATACCATAGACTTTTATCGCTTTTATTTAAAACTTGCTATGCTTATGGAACTAGGTAGGATACATCAACCTTAGTCACACAGTGAATCTTGTTATCGCGTGTGGACTAGATATGGTTAGATGATTTTGGAAGTTACATCAACCTTAGTCACACAGTGAATCTTGTTATCGCTTGTTGACCGGTTATGGTTAGATGATGAGAATGGCTATTGTATGAGATTATGTGATTGGACTATAGTGTGCACCTATAGGGTTTTTGCGTTGTGGATTGAGGCCTAGTCTAGCTAGCAAGCGTTTTGCGTATATGTCCACTTGATTTAATTATGAATATAAACCTATGATCTCACCAGCGAAAGCTGACTTTTAGCACGTTTTCTCAGGTAATTAAGTAATGACTTGGATGCTTGGATTGGAGGCTTGGCTTGGCAATGCGGTTAAGGATCTATTTTTCAAAAACTCTGATATGTATTGTGGACCTACGTTTATTTCTTTTAGGCCTTACTTTGGATAAATTTGGGATGAATGTAAACTTTAAAACCCCGTGTTGATTGTGTTTTACTTATGTTTACTTTATCTCGTTCTATTATGACTTGTGTTGGATACCAATCCCCGTAACACCCCGAAAGCTTGTTGAGTCTTCCGCTGTACCAAATTTTAGGGGTGTTACCGAGACAATCCCACGATAAGCCTAACGGTGTTGTTTTCTTTCTTAGTGCGCAGGTCCCAAGCATTAAGATCAAATTGATACGAGAAAAGGAGTCCAAACAAGGAACGCCGAACTTTTGTATCAACATCAATATTGTAGAAGAAGGTAATATTGTAATCTCTACTACTTATAAAACAAATTTTCCTACTATTAAAAACTTAAAATCTCTTACAAATGAGTAAGTTGATTCTTCAAAATACCCCTTTATTAAAAATAGTAACATACATCACTTAATTAACAGTGTAAATAATGTTTAATCCTCAAACTTTTATCATTCTTTGTTTACAATTTTTTTTTCTTTTTTCGCAGTGACCACAGATTAAACTCATAAGTGTTGCATCAAGGGTCACACCAAAACACAAGTTCATAAGTATAATTATTTTTCGCTATAAATCGTCGTTTTGAGAGATTATTCGTCCAGTATTGTGTAAATTTAAAGAGCGATGAGCTCTATCCAGTTGTATAAACTCAACTTATATACGCTTGAGTTAAACTCTTATTGGGATCTAGAAAAAAAATGTTCGAGACAAGTGTTCATAGCTAGCTATGAAGCTTAGCTTGGAATTTAATTAATTGAGTTAATAATTTCAACATAATCACCATCAAATGTAGCTAAAATCCTCACTTGTTATATCATACTAGCAATTTTTAATGGGCTAAAGTGTAACTAATTTATGTATAAAGATTTAATTGTACTTAGTTAAATGGAGCTAGTGTTCGACTTAGGGTCTTGTTTCTTTCTTTTTCTTTGTTTTACCCTTTTGAAAACATGATCATGATTGGATAACATGTCTTGTTGTAGAAAATGTTGTAAAATAATTTTTTTTTTCTTTTTAATGATCAATGAACAACCAAAATAACAACATTGTGTTTGATTTATTGACATGAAAACCCACAAACAACCACTAAAATCAACACCATTTTACTGCAAATACTAAAATCAAAGATAAATACTTTACAATTCTTCCAAATTGACGAATAGTGTTCACACCAATATCAGTTTGATGAACAAATACAATCATAAGTCAAAAGGTTGTATTTACAATAAACCCTAAATATTGGCAACATGATGGTAGTAGTGGATCTTGAAAACAAAACTTGATTTGTAGTAGGCACATCTTATTTATTCTTATATTTCCTCCATTGATTACAACTTTAGCTTTTAGTTTCATAAATGAAAAAGGTAGCAAATAATAAATGAAAAAGATCCAGCGAAAAGGGTGTCGGTAGAAAGTTCACTATCTAAAAGTCACCGGCGAGATAGAAGTTGCAAAGGAGGTACCAAAGTTGTTGATGATATGTTAATGAGTGAATTGGAAGAAAGATTATTTGATGATATTTTTTTAAGCATGTCTTAGTAGAGAGGAGTTGGGTTTTGCTACCCTTTGACATTAACGATCTTCATTTGGAATTAGTTAAAAAAGAAACATCCCAAGTATCTTTTTGTGAAAGGATTTGTTACCAAAAGTACATTAAGCAAAAAGTAAACAATCCTTTAAACTAGGATTCTTTGATGCACAAGGCAAGCAAAGCTACCATAGAATTCTAATTCCATAGGGATTTTACCCTCTCATCTCTGTAAAATGAGGCGAGAAGATGCTATTTTGAACATTCTTCCTTGCTCATTCATTAACCAATACAATGTAATATTTGACATGACATGTATGTTTTCTTTAGGTCCAAATTCCGCGCTAGTTTTCAAGGTTTGTTGGTTTTTTATCTAACAATTGGTATCATATTATTGTTCGAGAATAAGGAATCACACAACGTGGGGAGATCCAAAACAAGTGAAAATAATAAACCTTATGTGGCTCATCTATTTCTGCGCAGTTGTGGTAGAATTGAAGTTGTAGGTTCGTTAACCGTTGGATTTTTACGAAATTTAAACTGTATGATTAAGACACATAGATCCAGGTTCTCATCAAAGAGATTTCACATCAGAACAACCAATAGGGAGATACAACATGTTGAAGTTGGCTGGACAATATGTTTTTTGTGTTGTTTTCCGGTTATTATTTGGCTATCGTTGTGTTGATATAAGGTGTCTGAAGCTTAGGATGATCAAAGAGAAACTTGAGGTGCAATTCAGTTTTCACAAGGGTATCTTGAGGTGAAAGAAAGTCAATTCCAATGGTTTACTTGGAGATTAAGATTGCGGTTACAAAGAGTTTCGAAAAAAGGGTTTAAAGGCTTCAAAAGGTTAAAGATTTAAAGTTCCTTGGTGATAATCAATATTCAAGGTTAAGAATCTTCAAGAGTTTGTTGGTTTGGTGGGGGGGGGGGGGGGTTTGATAAATTGGGTTAAGGTTCCTGTGGGTTTTGATTGTTTCTTGACGATTCAAGAAAAGTAACTGTTTGGAGTACAAGTTTTGTAGAGTTAAGGTGGAAATATCAAAACTTTAGAGTTTTTATAAATAAGTGGGGTTTATAGCACATGACTTGCGAGACTTGTTGGTTAAATTGGTTAAGAAACAACTTTACAAGGTTTTCAGGAAGGCTGAAGAAGAATTGATAGTAAGAGTACTACGTTTAACATCGAAAAGCTCGATGGGTTTGGTGTACAAATGCATGGCGGTTATATTGCACTTCCTCAGTAAATGTGGCAATTATAACTCGTCTATGTAATAATGGGTTGATATGGGAGACCTCAACAATGTGTATAATCTAGAGATGTTGGTGGTTTCTCAGAATTAGGTGAATAACGGTGACGATAGCCGGAGAAGAGGGGTTGTGATGGCAATGGTTCTTGTTTTATTGGTGTGAAGTATGTGTTTTGAAGGGTGTGAAGCATGTGTTTTAGATTTGTCGTGTGTGTAGTTAAGAGAAAGAAAGCAAATGTGTTTTATTCATCTGAAAAAACATGTTTTGATCCCATTAATAATTGTATGCAAAGTTAATTGAAAAAAGTTAAATGCAAAGGATTGTGGTTATTATCCAAGATACATTTAAAAAGTCAAATTCTACATGGTTATTACTTTTATTTATACATTTGCACACTATAAGATGTGTTAAAATTGAACACAATTACAAATGTGTAGAACATGATTTTATCAACGGTATAGACGTGTGAAAAAGTTATACACTTATTAATGTGTAGTAACAAACAATCACACTGTCTAAAAGGGTCACGCTTTCAAGCGTGTAAAAACGTTTATTAAAAAAAAGATAAAAGACAAATATGTAGTGGATCATATGATCTCTACACGCTTGTAGGTGTGGAGAGTATTTTAGGTGATTTGTTTGGCAATATGATTTCTACACGATTGTAGTTTGTGGATATATTTATACATTATTCCACACTTATATATATTTACTTTAAATTTTTTTGTCCACGTGAACATAACTATTTTGTCTATATTTGCAAATGTTGATATATTATTCACGCAGCATTTATCTACGCACTAAAGGAAGCGTAGACTTGATATTTTAGACATTTAAAAGCCCTTATTTTTTAGCTGAAAAATGTGTATAATTTGACTATTTATTTTAGTGATGCACTTTATTTATTCGTTAAAAAAATATTGCTGTTGACAGTGCTTAGGTCTGTCATTATCGTTTTCTATTTATTACTCCGTAGTTATAAACCACTAAGCTAATACGGCTTTTGATTCACACTTCTCATTTTTACCGAGTCATTTATCTTACAAACACTTACTTGACTTGATTTTCTGATATTTATTTGACGATAAAATAATTGGTTAAACAGTTATACTATCATTATAAATCACGTCTAGCAATAAAAAGTATCGAGCAATCACACAAACTCAAATGAAGATTCAAAGAGAATAGGAAACAATGCAACATAAAAGAGAAAAAGATTTAAATCTTACTGTAATAAATAAAATAAAATATTTCAAGAGTAAGATATATAACCGACCCTTATCTTTTAAATTTTTGGCTTATATACTTATTATTCTTTTTATTGTCATAAATACAATTTAAGCAAGGAAAAGATTTGAGTAAAATTTTGTTATATATAACAAAGGAAGGTCTATCAAATTCAAAATAGCAAGTAACAAATATATACGATAAGTTATTAAAATCCCATGATTCACTTCCTAAAATAAATGTATGATATTTTGTATAAATATTCATATCATGTCTACTTCTTCTTGACAGTTAATCAACTAATTTATAACAATTAACAGCTTTTGTTACCATGGCACCTAAGTACGAGAAGGATCAAGACACTGCATACACGGTTAGTTAATTACTCGTACTAGAAAATATTGATCAAATTATTTCTTGATAACGGATTAACCAACACTTTATATCTTTTACTAATATTGTTCTATGTTTTTGTTTTGTTCTTGATCATTGCGCGCAGAACTTTACTATCAAGGTCGATGTTGGGAATAATTGGACAAAAACGGTGGAAAAAGTATTGAATAGCGTTAAAGGTATGTAAATATATGTTTTATGTTGTTCTTGTAATTTTCCCTAGCTAATATATGAGACTGATAACTTCTTTTTTGTCGATATTAAAGGAGTAACTAGTTTCCGGATGGAGGATGGTGGGAAGGTACATATATCGGGTTACATTGAACCCAACGTACTTCTGAAATGTCTGCGGAAAGCTGGAAAGAAAGCACATCTAGTGCATTGGCAGTATGGAGAATCTTCAGCTAACTTGTATCGAAATGGTTATGGAGGAGGATATAGTAATGGCAATGGTTATAACTACACTCATCAAGATGGTTACGGAGGCTATAATAACAATGTCAATGGTTATAACTACAATCCTCAGCCACGTACCTCCTATGTGCCGTCATATCCACCTCGTGGCGATCCATATGCTAATCATGAGGGAAGCAGCTCTTGCTCCATCATGTGACATTCGTCATGAACTCATGATCACTAGTTATTTTCCTAGTTTGTTTGTTTGTTTGTTTTTTGTTTATGTTTTGCTATAACATTTGATGATGGTTTGGCAAAGAGTGCTCATGCTAGTTAACTTTTTTTCAAGCTAGCTAATCGATCACCTTTACTTTGTACCTGCAAGAAATATCAATGCAATGCATTTTACGATGTTGCTATGTATCAATTATTTTATTTATGTGAGATTGTAGTTGTGGATGAAATTATAGCCTAGTTTGCTTTGCTTTTTAAAAGATTACATATAATTATATAAGGGTATACAAACTCAAAATTGGAAATTCTATTACAAAAAGGAAAACTTGCAATATAAAAATGAAAAAGTTTTGAATATTAACCAAAAAAAGATAAATTTGAAAACAGTAAGATATAATCGACCCATACCTTCTAAATTTGGTTTTAGACTTGTTTTTCATTCTATTATATACGGTATACAAGTTAAGTAAAGGAAATTATATGACTAAGATCTTGTTATGGTATAAGAAAGGATTGTCACTTAACTTCAAAAATAAATACTAAAGAAATATATTATAAGTTGCTAAAATCCCAAGATTTACTTCCTCAAATCAATGTATACCATCTACTATAAATATTGATATCATGGCATCGTCCTCTTAGAGTCTTAGCAGTCGATTAACTAATTTGTAAAAGCTTGTTTGGGTGTTATGGAAGAGTCGTAACTCTAAAATCTTCACTGCAGGATCTAAAAGTCCTAATAGCTTTGAGGCTACCATCTTCTCTACCGTTTTGGTCTCCACCGTTTGGGTGTTAAGGAAGAGTCGTAACTCTAAATCTTCACTGCAGGATCTAAAAGTCCGAATAGCTTTGATTTATTTCGTGATGTTCAAAATAGTTTCTTTTTGTTGGATTAATAACTAATGCACCGATTTGTCTATTGGTTGGTCCATTTGGTATCTGATCCATATTCCATTCTATGCTTGCTTGCCAAATGTAATTGATAGCTTGTAAATTTTTCCATTTCCTACCTTCTCGCTAGGGGTGGTCTATTTTGTTATATGAAATTCCTTGTTGTCCAAATAAAATTCAAGTCTATAGGGACTCCTATGTGTGTGAAGGTTCTACATTGGATCTTGTTATTCTACGTTGATGGTTTACCTTCATTTAGTTTACTTATATGCTTAAGTTATTTACGTAGTTGTTATTATGCATCAAAATATAAATGTGAGCAATTTTTAACAATTTTTATTATGTTTGACCAAAAAACTGTTTCACAGAATGTTGAAGTTTTGTTAGTTAATGCTCTGACTATAGATCATATCTTCGTATCTCTTTATTTAATTATGCCATGACATGATTATATCTATCAACATTAAAAGAGATGACCAACAT
This sequence comes from Artemisia argyi, assembly GCA_030686995.1. Taxonomy (NCBI): domain Eukaryota; kingdom Viridiplantae; phylum Streptophyta; class Magnoliopsida; order Asterales; family Asteraceae; genus Artemisia; species Artemisia argyi. The sequence goes on along the minus strand of CM060695.1, from coordinate 22,476,511 downwards.
AACATAAAAGTTCATTAGTACTCAGAATTTCTTCTGAGATGACCAACATAACATAACATAAAGTTCATTAATAATTCAGATTTCTTCATGTTACCAGAAGTCGGCCCAAATACTATCATATTGGGCATACATGCATAGACGATTAAACCAAACTGACACTAGCTCGCCAACATTTTGAGCATTGGCTAGGCTTGCTAAGCGCCATGATAGATAACATATAAGTACATGCAGCCCTACAATAGACCTATAGTTAAATAATTGCTAAGTAACGACTTTTATGCAGACGTCTTAGCTTTGTAGTAATATGAAAACAACAATCGCCACCACGAATGTCACGAATGGACTAGCACATCCACCATAATCGTCGCCACCATCTACATCCAACAAAAAATAAATACGTCAAACTCAACTATTTAAACCACAAAATCGGTTGATGTTTTTTAGTTTTTTTTACTAAAAACTGTTTATTATCCAAAATCCCAAAAAGCTTAAAAAATAAATAGGGTGTGGTTAGGATTGCTTATTTATAGATCATACGCATTTATTTTCTTCCTTATTAGGGGATGTTGTTATATTTACGGGTATTTGTAATTAGGTTACATATACTAGATTATGCGTAACAATTTCTCAAAACTATGTATGTCTTCCCTTGTTATTAAATATTTGTCAAACATTTGTTTTCTTTAAGTATTTTTGTTTTGAAAACACAATAATCATATAACCTTTCACAAAAGGCAATCCCAAACACAATATGTTGTATTTCTTAAAGTTGAAAGTGGTCATGCATTCGTTTTTAAAAAAAATACATACCAGAATAACTAATGTAGCTTCCAACAACCTCATACGTCATGTAACATCCTGCTAGTTGTGCTGTAGCAGTGTTGCATGGTTTTTGAATGATATTTGAGAGTTCTTTGACACAAGTTTTGCAGTCAGTACTTTGGGATAGGTCAGCAAGGCATTGGTAGAATCCATTGACAGTGGTTGCGGTAGTGGTGATATTTGTTTGGAAATAGTTGGTTAAGTTTGATGCAGCTACAAGGGTTGTGAGGAGTGTGTCTAGTGTTATTTTGGTTGTTGGGTCTTGGAGTACTGTTTGGTTTGTGCATGTTTTGTTGTAGATGGCCGGAATTGTGAGGTCGGCGGTAGTGGACGTGGTGGCGGAAGCTAAGAGGAAGAAAAAGAAGAGAAGGAGAGCCATTGTGTGTGTGTGTGTTTCTAGTGTGTTTTAGTATGTGTTTTAGGGGTATATGCTAAGTTATTTATAGGAAGATGGTGATCTTTTAAAGTTGTAATAACTTAGGTTTTTAATTAGTCTTTGATCTATCAAAAAAATAATAATACTCTATATGATTCTATGATTTTCTATATTGTTTCAAAATAATCGTAAACTGTTAAAATTGTAACTATAAAAAAAACGTAGGTCGTAAAAAGTTTAAACAAATCGAACCGTATTTGACAAAGCTCAAACTTGGCTTTTTACGGGAAAAGATAAAGTTTGAGCTCAGCTCGTTTCAAGCCTTATTTGTAAAATTCGAGATTGGCTCGCTCGCAAGCAATTTAAACTCGGCCGCAACTTGTTTAATGATGATAGATGTTTGTAATTTTTTTTTATTATTATTATTTTTCTTCTAAAAAGCGAAAATATAAAAGATGTGTTTAGGTGAGGTACTTTTAAACTCATGAACCTAATCAAGCTTGTTTATCAAACAAGCTTCTTGTTAAGCTCGAGCTCTTTAAGCAAAAGCTCTTGTTGATATTCTATGAGTAGCTAATAAGTGGCTTATTTCCCAATTAATCAATAAAAAAGTTTTTAAAAGGTACAGATACAACTTTATTGCTTATTTATAGCAAGGAAGGTTTTACATTATATTAATGTTATACTTTGACTAGCAGCTTTTTGCAGTTTGTACAAGAGAATAACATATGTACCATTGATTTTATCAGAGGTTAATTATTACAAGAAATCACAATTTTAGTTTTATATGGAAAAATCCTAATGTTTGAGACCAACATAACATAAAGTTCGTTACACATAGAATTTAGATTTGTAGAATGGTAGCCGGGATCGAACCCAACTGGCCAACTGCCACCATTTTCCATGATTTGTTTCCACTAGCTTGGTCGCCACACCATATATGCCTATGATGCTCCTGGTATTGTCACCAGTTCTGTCACAACCGAATATCAAACACGTGAAAAACATAACCCACACAATATATATAGACCCGTAAGGCCATAACATACTACAACATTCGTTAAAAAAATAACATGCCACAACATCATAGTAGCTAGTAACACGCGTTACATGCTCAATAAAACTTGTATATTCCGAATTTCCAATATACAGTTGCCAAACCAAAATCCTCCAATTTATTTCATACATTTTTTCGTGATTTTTGTTATTATACGTACCACTGAGTACTTACTTAAAATGTTATAAAAACATTTTATCAGCATAGTAAATACGAGTGGGGGCACCCGCGTGTTGCTGCGAGAATGTTGTGTCTAATCTAAAATCGAAATAAAACGATCGGGAAAAAAATTATTAAGGACTAAATTTGCAAAATATCGCTAACGGGGGACTAACGATGCTATTTACAGCTAACCTGAGGGACCATTTTTTTAAATTCGTTAGGTACAAAATAATTCTGGAAATAATATGTTTTTTTTTGTAAAAAGTCCCTAAAATTCTCGACGTGTTGCATCGTTAGTCCCCAGTGTGTTGCTTCATTAGTCCTCAAAGGACCTATCTTGCAACGATAGTTTCACCTCAGGGACTAAAATGCACATGAGCACTATTTCGTCCACTGTAGCTACAGTGATTTGCTACGGTGGAGGTTCCCCTTTTAGTATATATAATAATATGTCTTGCTCTTACACATGATTTTGTGACCAACAATATGACAAAAAGATTTGTGTGTGTGTCAGTGTGTACTGCTGTACTTTAATGAGGTAGGTTCATGGGCAAATTGTGATGGAAACTTGTAGAGGAATGGAAGGTTTATGGTGAGATGTTATGGTTCAGAGTCCTTGATCTTTATAAAACAATCTGATATTCAGTCCAAGTCAAGAAATATTTGTCTTGCTAGACATGATTTCGTTACAGTTACAAAATACCTTGTTTTTGTAAACTGTAGAGTCCAAGATTAGGGGATCCCATTCGAATGTTTGAGTAGTTAAATTTTTAGAACTATGCTATACAAGGCAGATGGCTCATTTCATTGCACCATACTAGGTGAGTAGTTGTCTAGGTGATGCTAGGTATAGAGAGATTTTTTTTCGCTGGGAATTTCTCGTTCCCTCTTGATAGACCAGCGAAGTTCATATATAGAAAATATGTCAAAGAGAAACGATACATAGTAGATATACTTTGATATCAAAAACTTAATTATATTTACATCCTTCTAAATTAAAACACTAAAAGATGAGGTGACCAAATATCATACTCCGTATATCATAATATACTAAAAAATACGGCGTATCCAACATTAGAGGAAAGGGTATGGTGGCATGTTATTGTGCACGCCGATTTGCTAAATGAGTGTCACCTCATTATTTCATCATCATTTCATATTTTATAGTTACACATCAAAAATACCTTCTCAGCAGTGGCTCAAGCCGTTTGTATGCCATTGATAGTTTTTGGGCCCTACCATTTTTTTAAACAAATCAAATTTTCATTTATTTAAAAAAAATACATATTACAATATGAAAATTAAAATACATTATACGAAAATAAACATGCATCGAGCTTTTACATTTTTTTGTAATTGTTAGTGAATTCTCGCTTCTTAGCCATGCTTTGAAGCAATTCGTTCCTAGCCGACATCATGTTATTTACGTTTAGCATGTCTGCTCCCGTCATCCTTTCAAGAGTGTGCATACCGTAGTCGACAAGAGATGATCTGGCTGCCCTGATTATTACAGGCCTACGGCTACGAATTCGATCTGCAAAAAGTGAGACACCAAGTTCAACATTTGCTCCGCCGGTGCGGCCTCAACATCAAATTCTTCTTGTAGTTGCATAAGGATAATTAGTCTCACATCATTTGAGTCAGTAGTCATAGTTTTTGATATGGTAGTGGAGAGAGTTAAAAAAAAAATATGTTTAAAAAGAATTAGGGTAAGAGGTATTTATAGGGGAGAAAATATCTATTGGGGTAGTTATATGTATTTATTGCATAGATGTACACGTACGAAATCAAATAAACTAAATTTTCATTTATTTAAATAAAAATACAAATTAAAATACATAATTTAAAAAATAATACGAAAACTAAACCACAATCATGCTATTTCTTTCCTTTATGCATCCAACGAACTTCAGCACCGGTGTTATTTTGTATTTTGCTTGCCAATTTTTCGTGTGGAATGTCTTTGCATTCCGTGTATGCTTTCTTCATATCATCTTTAGCTGCGTGTGCGTTGTTAAACTGCTCATCTAAGTCGATAATCGCTTGCTAACGAATGGTATTCCTATCAATTAGTTTATGAACACCAGCTTTGATTTCAACGACGGTATCTGAAAACTAATTGTATAACAAGACATAAATTTTGGTAGAGAGAATTAAGATTGTTGTGTGAAAAATGGTTAAATATCGGTAGCATTTATAAAGGTCGGATAAAAAAATTTTGAACTTTTTTACCGTTAACGTCTAGGGAAAAAAACACACACACAATGGCGAAATGTGAGTGAACATTGCAAATGGCGACGGACGATCACGGTGTGGGGGCGAGCTTTCGGCGGCGCCATTTGGCATGCCACGTCGGAAACGACGAGCTTCGGCACCACCATACCTTCCCTCTACTCGATCTACCTATTGGTTTTCCTTTGAAACTTCGATGACCTATAATAATTATCCCATGTTCATCATAAATGTTATTGAACTTTTAGTTAAAACTGCTAATGCATAACTCAACCTTAAATACATACGTATAATCTGATTTATTTCTCGCTTGTAAGTCGCTAGATTACAAATTTCGTGGACAAGAAAAGTATGGCAGAATTTTTGTTTTTGGAATTAATCTTTCATTTACTCTCATAAATGTCATAAAGAAGATTTTGGCAACTAGCTGATTCAAACTTTAAGTTTTTCAGGATTGTTAAAGCGAATAATATCTGTACCTCGTTGATATTATCAGAAGGTAATAATTACAAATAAATTGATGATACTGATTTGGTTACACGCATTTTTTTTTTTTTTTTTTTTTTTTTAATGAAATTTGATACACCCACATAAAAGTATCCCAAAAATAATACTCGCTGAGGTGTCAGCGGGTAATTCAGCGAGTGGATTGTTTTTGTAGATACTTTTTGCGTTTTTTTTATATAATTATTATTATTGAAGGGTGTTTTAGATATTTAACAAATAGTCAAACATCTATAATCAACTAAGTCAATGCGAACATATCAAAACCCTATCTACTATAATCTGCTATATAATGCCGTTATTCATGCATCTTTTTTAATTTTTACCATGAAAAATCTCGTATAATCTGCTATATAATGCCTTATAAATCAGAATGGTGAACTCCAATTCTATATTTTTTGACGATCGAAGTTAATGAGTTCTGGTCTTGACAGAGAAACTAATTTTGTAGTTTTAAGTAGGTGACAATTCTTGACACGTCATGCAATACGACTTGAGACCAACACAATAATAAATTTGAGTTATGTCCAAAAGGTATTGGGTCGTGCTTAGATTGACACATCTAATCCATTTTGTTATACATGTTTGTATTCGGGTTAGGACGACATTAAAGGTGTCAACCTGCCGACCCATTTAATTTGTAAATAACATGAAACCCGCTTTACCTGTTCAACTTGTATGTGTTTAAAGTTTAAACCATCAACTCACATAAATAATATGGCTAAATATGTCGTGCTAAACGGATTAGAATTGATACGTATGACCAAGTTATTTATGCATATCATGTTTCAGCTGAAGTTTTCCAACCCGTCAATCCAACCTAAACCCGTCTCAAATTGTCACCCGTTTTAAGCATATAAGCATGACATAGACAATCATCTAATCTATCTGTCTATAACTAACAAACAACTAATCTATCTGTCTTTCCTAGTGGAGGAGAATAGAGCGTTACATGTTTCGGGTTACACTTATGAAGTGTTTGCGAAAAGCAGGAAAAATAGCACATTTTGTGCATTGGCAATATGGAGAATGTCCTACAACCTACATGTATCAAAAGAGTGACCATTATCTAGGGGTTATGGAGAGTATGATATAAGTGCAATGGTTATAACGACAATTCTCAGCCATGTGCTGCCTAAGTGTGGTCATCTACACCACGCGCCAAACCATATGTTAATGACAAGGCGATCTGCTCTTGCTGCATCATGTGATGTCATTTTCCATGCCATAATCAGTGGTTAAATTTCCTTGTTTTTTTTTCTTAATACACCACGCGCCAAACCATATGCTAATGACAAGGGGTTACACTGAACCAAACGCACTTACGGAATACTTGGGATTTGTCGTTGTGAATGAAAATATATTTATGTACTTGGTCTAACTGGCTTTGCTTCAACAAGCATATATCTACTTATCATTTGACTAGCCGATGCTGATTTTCTCATATAAGTCTGACCAGCTCTACTTACTGTTCAAGAAAGCCTATTTAAACATCTTACTTTTGTTTAAAACAATAGTAGTTCATTAGTTCAAGAACAATCAAAACACAATGCCGATGATAGAACTTAGATACGGTTAACGGTTTCTTTCAACTAAATTGCACCTTTTTCAAGTAAGTCGGTCCACAACAGCTTATAGAAACAGCTTTAGCGGTGTTTGGGATTTCATACTTTTAGCTTATGGCCAATAACCTATGAAAAACACACACTTCCCCACAATGATGAGCAAAATCAACCGAAAGCCGACCCGGCCCGACAAACCGAGCCGAACTGGCCTAACCGATCCAAACCGACCTTATTCAGTTTGGTTTTTGGTTTTGTATAATTATTTCAGTTTTACTCGATTCGGTTCGGTTCGGGTCAAAACACAACTATTTGGTTCGCACTAGCTAAACCGACCCGAACCGAACCGGACCGACCTTATTCGGTTCGGTTTCGATAGGTTTTACTCAGTTTGGTTTTCGGTTCACGTTTTACCCTTAACCGGTTTTCGGGTCGGGTCGGGTTTGACCAGTTACTCAACCTTACTTCCCCATGTGCATATTTCATCAAAATACAAGTCCACAAGCACTTCAAATATGCAATCCCAGACACCTCCTCAACTAAGCTGAGAAGCATAAAATGTTTGTCTAGCAATCCATCCCAGTTTAAAAAAAATGCTACAGGATAGAGTGTTGTAAAACTTAGACCACAAGGTCAAGTAACAAGTTGAATAACAAGTTTGTTCCCATCTATTATGTACCTTCATCGCATACGTCATGCATACCATCCCAATTACTCACTCATGCAAATTGAGTTGAATCAGCCAAAAAAATCAGTTTGGTCAAAACTTAGTCTGCAGGATTTGAACAATTGTGTTAATGTTTCTAACATACTCCTATAGTCAGGGCCAGAGTCGCGGGCATACCTAAGGTAGAGGCTATGCACGTGCATACCCTAAAAATGGTGTGAAAACAAACTTTTTGTTAGCATATTTCAAAGTTTAATACTAAGCACATACTCTTTTCAAATTTTTATATAAAAGTGAATACCCAGCTGTGACAAATTTGTGCGTCCACCCGTGCCTATAGTCCATGTAAAAATGCTATACACACAATTTCAAAATTTACGCAAAAAAATCCAATCACAATACTCCCCGCCTAGGCCGATTACTAGCTACAAGTTAGCGGACCACTTGAGTACCGCATATAGTTTTACAAACATAGGTAATTAAAAATTTTAAATAAAAACATTACATAAGCAATCACTTAGATAATGTGGAATTAATCGGAGGGAAACGAGGCAACTGGATAATAGCTTCTTCTGTCTCAATTGGGTCTGATCTTATTATCTACAAAACTCAAGATTTATGCAGCCTTATAAGCAATAAAAGAAGAACCATGTACGAATAAATTTTTCCATGAAGACACTACTTTAAGCTCATAATTGGGTCAAGTGGTATCAACAAATTTTATCCATGAAGGCATTACTCCTCTCTATGGCGTAAATCTCTTCTTTGGATTTAGAGTTAAAAATCTGAATTTTTAAAAGGCCCCATTTATTTTTATTTATTTTTATAAATCCAACCTATTTTTACATATTTCTACTTTCACAAGAGTTGTTGACTGTATTTTCCATCAACCTGATTTATTTGGGTCCATTTCTTTGGATTTACATTTACATCACAGAATAATTTCAGGACCAAAAGTTATACTGAATAATTGCAAATTGCAAAGACTTGAGTCTTTGGTCGTCTAATGTGGGACTTTAAATTTTAATGTATAATTTTTTTCCATGTTTTTTCTGGTCCACACGAATTTATATCCATTTAGTTCAATTCTTAGTTTTCGAAGTCTATGAAAACCACATCAAACACAAAACGTAATCATTCATCTTGAATCTAAACAACTTGTATTGGCTTAAATAGTTAATCAAATGCAGTAGAAATTCAAATGACCAACTAATTTAATTACCTGATGAAAACGGATCTCGTTAATCTAGTCTATTCTATTTTGTCTAGTCTATTCTATTTTCCTGAAATCACATTCTTCTTATAAAAGGAAAACTTGTAAACTTAATGTTGCTAAAATTTGGTTGAGGCATTTCATCAAACATGTTGTGGGTCATAATTGTGTAAATCTCTCTTCTTTGGATTTACAGTTACAAATCTGCATTTTAAAAGGCCCCATTTACTTTTTTATCAATCCAACCTATTTCTACATATTTCTACTTTCACAAGAGTTGCTGACTGTATTTTCCATCAGCCTGAATAACTACAAATTGCAAAGACTTGAGAGTCTCTGGTCGTCTAATGTGGGACTTCAAGTTTATTGTTTAATTTTTTTTTCCATGTTTTGTCTGGTCCACACAATTTATATCCATCTACAATTTTCCATGTTCAATTCTTTGATATCAAAGTCTATATAAAGCTGCATAGAGGTATATATGTTCATTATCAGATAAAAACACATCAATACAATTTTCTTAAAACACACATAATGAGAGAAAATATTTACTTTTACTTTATCCATACTCATGTTTTGTTTATTTTGTCACTTGTCTTTTTGTTGTTTAATACCACAACTGCCTCTTCCTTTGGCCAACAACTGGTTGGAGCAGCAGGAGGAGTTGTTCATAAGTGCATCGATAAGGAGAGACAAGCTCTTCTTGATATCAAAGCTCAACTTCAAGACCCATATGATTGGCTCTCTACTTGGAGACCGGAAGAAGAAGATGATTGTTGTCAATGGGATGGAGTCGTGTGTGACAACGTCACAGGTCATGTCAAAGAGCTTCATCAACTCGAATATGCTTATGGTCTTGAAGGTGAGATTAGCCATTCGTTGTTTAACTTAACATATTTAACTTCTCTTGACCTAAGTGAAAATCAGTTTAGTGGTTCCATTCCTAAATCCATTGGTAACATGACCCAGTTAACATATCTTAACCTTTGTTACAATCAGTTTACTGGCACAATTCCTGATTCCATTCGTTCTTTGACCAAATTAACAACCCTTTCACTTGGTAGGAATCAGTTTACTGGAACCATTCCTATGTCCATTGGTTCCTTGACCAAATTGACAGACCTTGACCTTTCATTCAACTCTTTCTATGGAACCATTCCAATGTCCATTGGTAACATGACCCAATTAACTTCTCTTTACCTTGAAGGGAATAATTTCAGTGGAGTCATTCCGAGATCCATTGGTTCCTTGACCCAATTGACTTTTCTTTTCCTTTCAAACAACTCTTTCTATGGAACCATTCCTACAGAATTTGGAAACCTCACCAGTTTGAAAATACTTGAACTAAGTTACCTCCGAAGTTGTAGAGTTGAAAACTTAGATGGGTTGTCTTCTCTATCTTCTTTAGAAGAACTTCATATGGATGGAACTTCTGTGGCCAAAGCAAATAACTGGGTAAATGTTATTATAGGTCTCCAAAACCTAGAAGAGTTAAGTTTAATTGGATGTGACCTCTCACAAGTCATGCATCCATATTCTCCATCTGTCAATTCTTCTTCATCTATTGAACTGTTGTATCTCGATAACAACAATCTCAACTCATCCATGCATCATTGGTTGTCCCCATTAACTGGCAATAAGCTTTCAGGTCTTTCTCTCTCTGGTAACAAGTTTGATGGGAAACTTTCAGATTTTTTTAACAGCTTGTCAGGATGCACATCAGCTACATTGTCTGATGTGATCCAACACTTTTCATCCCTCAGTTCCTTGAACCTATCTTCAAATCAGTTAGATGGAACTATAAGTGACAAACTGTGGCAACTACCCACACTTCAATATCTAGATCTATCTTCCAATTCTCTTAGAGGTGCTATCTCTAAGAATATTGAAACATCAAATCTTTTGTATATAGATCTTTCAAACAACTCACTCGAAGGAGTTCCTCTAATTGCTGACGTGTCAAACCTTTCTCAGAGTGTAGGATATATAGATTTCAGTTCAAACAAGCTAGGGCCTCGTTTCCCCAAATGGATACAAAAACTGAAAAATCTCGTGCATCTTGATCTTTCCAAAAATAGCATTTTAGACACATTTTCTAACCAGTGGCAGTCTTCTCAGTTGATCTATTTGGATCTCTCTTTCAACAGCATAAGTGGCGCTATTCTGAACGTTCCTTCCACTTTGTTAGTGTTAGATCTTTCCAAAAACAAATTATCTGGGGAAATCTCCTTTCTGTGCCAAACTGTAGATGGCGATTTATCATTTCTTGATATCTCAGACAACTCATTCACAGGACAAATTCCAGACTGTTTATGGCATTTAAAAGAGCTGGTGGTTCTTAATCTAGCAAACAATAATCTATCTGGTAGAATTCCTGCATCTGTCAAGTCTTTGATCAAGCTTGAAGCATTGTATTTATACAACAACAACTTTTTTGGAGAATTGCCTTCATCCTTAAAACATTGCACGAATTTAACCTTTCTGAATTTGGGGGCCAACAAGTTTTCTGGTAATGTGCCTGTTTGGATTGGGGAAAACCTATCACGTTTGTACGTTCTTAGCCTAGCATCAAACAACTTCTATGGAACCATCCCTCTACAAGTATGCCATCTAGTAAATCTTCAACTTCTAGACTTGTCAATGAACAACCTCAATGGAACCATCCCCTCGTGCATCAATAATATCACTGCCATGGTTCTAGATATTTTTTCTCTCAAAGGGAGAGATCTCGTCACACTGAATTCATTGGGCATAAGGCACATTAATCAAGATAGTCAGTTCTCTAGTTTTGATTATTTTGACCATGTGATTATCCGGTGGCAAGGAAAGGTACTTGAATTCAGCAAAAATCTAGAATCCTTGAAGAGCATTGACCTGTCAAGCAACCATTTAACAGGACAAATCCCGTATGAGCTTACCAATCTTTATCAACTGGTTGCACTAAACTTGTCAAAGAACGCTCTACTTGGAGAGATTCCAAGACAAATTGGTCAAATGAAAGAACTTGAAACTTTGGATTTATCCAAAAACAATTTCTCAGGGCAGTTGCCATCAAGCATGTCTCAGATGAATTTTTTAAATTATCTTGACGTGTCGCATAACAACTTGTATGGGAGGATTCCATCTAGCACTCAACTCCAGACCTTTGAAGCTTCAAGTTACATTGGAAATGCTGGACTATGTGGACCTCCCGTGACTAAATATTGTCCCGGAGATAAAGTACTTGAAGTAACACCTGTGGTTGGTGAAGGTAAGAGTGATGGTGAAGCCATAGATGAATTTCATAGATGGTTTTATATTGGAGGGACCGCTGGTTTTACTTCTGGATTTTGGATAGTAGTTAGCGCTATACTTCTTAATCGCCGTGGGAGACATGCTTTTTTCCAGTTGCATGATAGCTTGAAAGATTGGGTGTATGTAAAGGTGGTGGTGTTCATAGCAAAATGGCGAAGGGTTGCACGTGCATAGTGGTATATAGTATTGTAATTTCATACTTCACTTGTATTTGGCAAGGGTTTTTAAGTCCCTCTTATTAATAAAATTGCCACTAACACCATGGGTGGCCATTTCACCTCGTTGTGTGATATACGACATCTCCACATGTTCATATTATAAACTGTATAGCTATATGATGCATGGAACGTGTTCGATAAACATGCTTTACATAGATTTGCAACATACCTGATGATGTTAAGGTATCATGGTTAGCTATAGTAATTATGAATCTTTAAGATAAGGCATCAATGCCTTATAAGCAAAAATGCTATTACGGTTGACATCTAAGTGTAGTGTGAAGCTAGCTATTGTAGCTGTGTTTTACTCATGATTACGAGGCACATGAAATAAGCCTCCAATGCATCTTAGAAATCTGAATACTGATTTTTTAGTTGTTAATCACTAATATAAAAGTCACTGGAAATTCTCATATGTCAGCACACTGTAGTCTCTACAATCAATCACTTGTATGTGTGGAGGGAAACTTTTACAAACATAAAAGAACATGTTATTCATGACCGTTAGGTTTTTTTCCAGCTCGTATGACATCCATCTTCATCAGTGGAAGTTGTGGTTCTTGTTTGCTACATTGCCATAACAGTGACCACATGCTCTTCCACCAAACTTGTACAGTTGTACCTGGTTCCGGGGTGTGTTTCACACACTCAATAGTACTGACTTGTTAACATGGTGTCAATACACAGTCACTTTAAGTAACAAATACAGTCACATTCAAGGAAAAAATAACACAAAACACCAATTTATGCTGTTCGTAACAAATACAGTCACTTTCAACCTGCCAACCCATTTAATTTGTGTAACATGAAACCCGCTTTAACTGTTCAATTTGTATGCATTTAACCCATTAACTCACATAAATAATATGGCTAAATATGTTGCGTTAAACGGGTTAGAATTGATACGAATGACTCAGTTATTTATGCATATCATGTATCAGCTGAAGTTTTCCAACCAGTCATTCCAACCTAAACCCGGCTCAAATTGTCACCCTAGTTTTAAGCATATAAGCATGATATAGACAATCATCTAATCTATGTCTGTCACTAACAAACAGCTAATTTATTTTTCAGGTTGTTCTGCTTTTATACTACTCCGTATTAATTATTGTAATTTTCCCTAACTAATAAGATTGGTAATTTCATTGGTCATATTAAAAGAAAATAATCTTTCCGAGTGGAGGAGAATAGAATGTTACATGTTTCGGGTTATACTGAACCAAACACACTTATGGAATGTCTGCAAAAAGCTGAAAAAATAGCACATCTAGTGCATTGGCAATATGGAGAATGTCCTCCAACCTCTATGTATCAAAAGAGTGACCACTATCTAGGGGTTATGGAGAGTGCGATAACAAGGGCAACGTTTATAACGAAAATTCTCAGCCATGTGCCACCTATGTGCAGTCATCTCCACCTCGCGACAAACCATATGCTATTAACGTGGGGATCTGCTATTGGTCCATCATGTGACGTTGTTTTACATACCATAATCAGTAGTTGTGATTGAAAATTTGAAATATATCTATGTACTTAGTCTAATTGGCTTTGTTTCGACAAGTATATATTATATTGTTAGTTGACTAAGCAATACGTCATAACTGGATCAATGTATGCAAACATCTTACGCTTGTTTATGAAAATAGTTCATTCGCTTATTAAGTGTCAAACACAATGCAGGCGACAGAATTTAGATAAGGCTTAACAAATTCTGTCAACTAAATTGAACCTTTAAAGTTGGTAGAAACTAGAAAGACAGCTTACTGAAACAGCTATATAGGGTTTATGGGATTGAATATACTTTCACTCATATTTATGGCATTGGCTTATAAGCACTTTACCTCCACATGTGCTAATTTTTGTCAAAATATAACCAAACAAGTCAACAAGCACTTCAAATATGCAATCCCAAACACCTATCAACTAAGCAGATAAGCCTAGTACATTTGTCATAACATAATCCCAAACACTCCAAGAATATAGGGCAACCACGAAAAAAAAAGTTCATTCACTTCAATAGAACTACTACTTGTAAACCACATGGGGTGACCTAGTAGTGTGTATTTGGTCTCCTAAATGGGTAACTCCTTGGAGGTCCGAGGTTCAAATCTTGGAGAGAAAATTAGTCCCCATTTAGTCATGAAGGTTCACTTGCAATGACTCCGGGCTATCAAAAGGGTAGTCGCCCTGAGATTAGTCGGCTCGCAGTGTCGAGTCAGAACCCAGGAAAAAAAACTACTTGTACATGCCCCCAAAGGTTAATAACCGGGAATCCAAACCGGCTCACAATCGGTTGCCTTTTCATAACAAATATGTTAGCATACATGACTCACTCAACGGTTATCGCTATTGGGGTGCCAAGTCGAACCCTGCCTTGTGCTTGTTATATGTACAAAAGATGCCCCCACTCATTACCAACTAAACTACGCGCTATTGACACATAATAGATTATTGTACACATACATTTCAGGACAAATTTCATTAATCTATTAATATTATAATAAAATTCAAATACAAAGTCATTTAAATGTGGAATTAGTCGGAGGGAAACGAGGCAACCGGATAACAGCTTCTTCTGTCTCGATCGGGTCAGATCTTATTATCTACAAAACAACATTTATTAGATAAAAAAAAAAAAAAAAAAAAAAAAAAAAAAAAAAAAAAAAAAAAAAACTAACTAAAAGATGGGTTATTTAAAGAAATGAAAAAAGGGGTACCGGATCTTGAAGAAGGGGTTTTGAATCATCAATGGCTGGTCTGAACTGTGGCTTGCTTTTGTTGTTGTTGATGTCTCTGTTGCTTGTTCTGGCATTGGTGTTCATGGGTGTTTGTGCTTGACTAGGTTTCATTTTGTTTTTTTGTTTGGATTGTGATGGAGTGATATTTTGTTGTTATGTATGGCCCAATAGTGAATATAATAATGTAGGAACCATGTATTTTTAAGGCCCAAATAAATTGGTTTTGTTTTCATTTTGTTGTTATTTGAGTAACTTAGGTTTTAGTTACACAATGGGTGTAGCGGTGTAAATGAGTCAAGCTTTTGTTGAGTAACATGGTTTTTCTGAGTCGAGTTTTATCGTGCCTAGAGCTCAAGTCCGAGCTTTAAACACAAATATATCATACAAAAATCATAATCATATACACGTAACTTTCTCACAAGTCGGTCGGTCCGGAGACCGACTTGTGTTACAAAAGTTACCAACGCGCAGTGGCGGAGCTGGAAAAAATTTTGTGGGAGGGCCGAAAAAAATTTTTTTTCAGGAAAAACATTAGATGGGAGGGCCGCGATGAGAAAAAAAAATTAACACGTGAAATCGCGAAAAAAAAATACACTAACGGGTTTAGGCTTAGAGGGCCGGGACCCTTCCCGGTCCTCACTAAGCTCCGCCCTTGCCAATGCGTGGGCGGGGATTTGTGTTTTACGGGTGACACGTTGTTGGGCAATTACACATCTTAGACACCCTTGTTACATCATCAAAATGGAAATATAACTGGAAGTAGGGCTGAGCATGGTCCGAAAACCGGATTAGACTGACTAAACCCAGACCGGATCAAAAACAGATTTGGTTCAAGACACTAGACGAAGGGCCAGACTGAAATGTCATATCCAGGTCCAGTTCATTGGTTTAGTCGAGTCCAACAAAGCATAATGGCCGGTTTTGCTTAATAATGAACCAAACTGAATCGAATCGATAACCGAATACGGGGAAAAAGGTGGACCGAGGACCGGACCAAAATACGTTCGATCCGGTTTTTCGATTCATCCGGTCCATGGTCTATTATGTTCAGCTCTATCCAAAAGAAAAAAAAAATAATAATAATAAAATAAAATAAGAATAATAATCTTAAAAGTACAATTTACATAAATCTTCCTTACAAAAACCAAATTTACAAAAACACCCTTACTTCTTCAACTCTTTCTGGTTATCCAACATAACTAATCAAAACACACTTCAGTTCAGATAACAACTTGAAACAACAACAATGGAGGCCTTGAAAGTATGGTCATCAAGACCACTCCGTCATCTCTTCCACTTATCTCCACTCTCTTACAAAACCCATCTCCCAGTCACCTTCACGCGCTGCTGTTCTTCCTCACGCGCCGCCACTGTGCCGCCAAAACAGGGTGGTGGCAGGGGAAGGAGGTTACCCAAAGATGAGAATGCAAGTTCCTCTACTTCTGATAGAGATGCTATTCGTGCCATTCGTCTTAAAAAGGTTTACTTTTTTTATATTATTTTTTATAAAAATTGAATCTTTTTTATGTTTTTGTGTGATAAAGATTGAATCTTTTTGTGTTTGTATGTTTTGTTTGAGATATTTGGTTTTGTTAATCAAATGGGTTATTGGTTTTGTAGCAAAATGTGTGAAGAAAATAGTGTTTGTTTGCTTGTTTAGCTATAAGATAAAAACCACTGAGGGTTGGCCTAGTGGCAAAAAGTTTGTGACTAATATTACTAAAATGTGTGAGATCCCCGGTACAACTCTGAAGTGACCACGCCTACCTCTTGAAAAAGGGAAGTGATACTTACACCACTTTTTTTGATGCACACACGTTACATCATTAATGCACATGTTACAACATGCCATATGCATAATTGTGGTGTGTGCATCAAAAAAAGTGGTGTAAGTATCACTTCCCCTTGAAAAAGGGAGGGCTTTACCTTGTTTGAATCTGTGTAGCGGTGGGTTAAAACCCCTTATCGGCCAAAAGGTGTGAAACCATCTCACCAAAAAAAAACTATAAGATAGGCAATTAAAAAATAATACTGTATTTGATTAGCGTTTTAAATAAGGAATCCAAAATACACACTTTGATAAACAGTTTGGAATAAGCAACTCCTAGCCTAATTATTTAAAACTGCTAGTGTCACCGTAAAGTTCGGAACTTTGGATAAGAAATTCCGAACATTCTTAAAACT
The DNA here is from genome assembly GCA_030686995.1 of Artemisia argyi. Lineage (NCBI taxonomy): Eukaryota > Viridiplantae > Streptophyta > Magnoliopsida > Asterales > Asteraceae > Artemisia > Artemisia argyi. The sequence continues at coordinate 22,459,482 of CM060695.1, read as the reverse complement.
GCTTATTTATTGTTTCCCAATGCAAGAAGCAGATATGCAGCCTTAGTTAGCAATCCCAAACGCCCTCTAAGGATTCGGCAACTGAATAATCAGATATTCAGTCTATCTTAAGTAACATTTGAATCTTTTTATGTTTTATGCTTTAGTTGTTGACATCTGGCTTAATTAGCAAATTAGTGATGCGTTTTTAGTTAGTTTAACGATGAATAGTTAAGAAAGTGTGATACTTTGTTATTGGTTGTCTGATATGCATATCTTGGGGGAGTTATATAAGTACTTACATGTAAATGATTCTTAAATAGTGTAATAAGATCATTTGTATTAGTTTCACTATAAGAAAACGTTAAGGGGGAGTTTGCGATTGCCTATGATTGTATGCTTATTGAGTTTTGATACTAATATAAGCAGTGTTGTGGGTGTTTGGGATTGCTTATCCAAATTACTTATCTGATTACAGGAGAGTGTAATAAGATTGAATAATCAGTTTGGGAGTTTATCATTTTGAACCGCGTGTGTGGTTAAGTCAAAAGGCATACGTAGCTTTAATAAGCAATCCTAAACACCCCATTGAATGTACTTTTATTGTAGTACTTGTGAACACAATAATAAGATAATCAGTCTGGGAGTTTGTTATTACAAACTTCTTATCAGAATACTGCAAAGAGCATAAGTGGGTTTAAAAAGCAATCCTAAAAACTCTCTAAGAACTAATTATTTGTAACCACTATCAAAATGCAATGCCGAACACCCCCTGATTCATCAGTTTTACCTTTTTAAGCACTTCTTTAAGAGGTGTTTGAGATTGCGTTTGCAAAACAGCACTCTGGAACATAAATTCACAACCTCTTTATAAGACTATGCTGATAATTCCTTCTTTAATGGTTTGCCAACAGTTTTTGCTGATTATTTGTGTTTTGCAAACATATTAGTTAGATAATTACTCCCAAAACCTAACTTTAAACACCCACTCAAAGTTTGGTTTAGTTCCAACTTTTGGCTTTAGTTAGCAATCCCAAACGCCCTCTAAGGATTCGGCAACTGAATAATCAGATATTCAGTCTATATTAAGTAACATTTGAATCTTTTTATGTTTTATGCTTTGGATGTTGATATCTGGTTTATTTAGCAAATTGGTGATGCGTTTTTAGTTAGTTTCAGGATTATTAGTTAAGAAAGTGTGATATCTGGTTTATTTAGCAAATTGGCGCTGCTGTTCATCCTCACGCGCCGCCACTGTGCCGCCAAAACAGGGTGGTGGCAGGGGGAGGAGGTCACCCAAAGATGATAATAATGCAACTTCTTCCACTTCTGATAGAAATGCTATTCGTGCTATTCGTCTTAAAAAGGTTCAACTTTTTTTTTATATATTTTTTTATATAAAAATTGAATCTTTTTTATGTTTTTATGTTTTAATTGTGATATTTGGTTTGTTACTTAAATTGGGTTATGGGTTTTTTAAGGGATGTTGGTTTTAGCTTATTTTATGGCTTATGAGCTTATCTCATTTCGGCTTATATTGTTATGAAATAATGCCCAATTTTTCCTGCTTGTTTTGAAACTTATCACTTAAAGATGATACTAAGACCAGTAGTAATGGTGACCCTATGGGTGACCTTAAGACCAAATGCATGTAGTAAGGTGACCCCGGTGGAGGTGGGGGGGGGGGGGGGGGAGCTCGAGAGTCGAGAGGGTAGACTGACCCTTGGTTGGGTCTCCATTACGACTAGCCTAATGCAACCTCTACTTCTGATAGAGATGCTATTCGTCTTAAAAGGGTTTAGTTTTTGTAGTCTTTTTTATAAAAAAGATTGAATCTTTATTGTTTTTTATAGTTTTGTTTGTTAGAATTTGGGTTGTTAATTAATTGGGTGTTAAAAAATTGTTAAACCTTTTTATTAGGGGGTGTTTGGGATTGCTTATAAGAACTGCTTATTTATTGCTTATCTGATTATTTGAGAGTGAAATGAGCAGTTTGGAAGTTGCATGTTCCAAGTTGCTTATCTAGGTATTTTAAATAAGTATAAGCAATTTTGTTAGTAATCCTAAAAGCTAAGTATTTGCTACTTGAAAACGTGAAAGTCGGATAATAATTTTCAAAATGCAATGTCAAACACAAGCTTAACACTAGGTTTGATTTTTTATTTATGTAATTTTGAGAGTTGTAAGTTTCCATGAAACACGTGAGTGATTGGGAGGATGCCGAAGAATAAAAGTGTGAATGTGTGATACTTAGAAGCACGTAGTTAACCCCTTTATAAAGATTGAATCTAAGTTGGTTATTATGTTTTGTTTGTTGATATTTGGTTTATGGGTCCAGTGGGTGACGAGGTTTTATGGGGATTTAAGAACTAAGCGGTTTTGAGGGTTTTTGGGGTTGCTTATTGAAATGGTCTATATGGTTATTTGAAAGTGAAATGCACAGTTTTGTATAATCATTTGGAAGCCGATTCCAAAAAGCATATCTAGTTATAATGAGCAATCCCACACACTGCCTAAGAACTACTAATACTTGTTTTAATCAAAAACACAATGATCAGATAATCACTTTAGGAGTACATTATTCCTAACTGCTTATGTGGTTATTTCAACAAACATCAGTAGTTATATTAAGCAATCCCAAAGCCACACAAAATTAATGACCTGCTACTTTTTTTTTTTTTTTTTTGGATGGCTAATTATCTGCTAAAACACAATGATCAAATCATCAGTTTTAGAACACAATTCCAAACACAACTTATGCAAAGTTTTGATCTTTGCAGCACTTGCTTAAAACAATGGTTGTTCCAACTGTTTGTTTTCTAACATAATTTACATGGTAACATGGGTCTATGATGAGTGCGGGTGTAGATATCTGGTTTATTTGTTTGCACTGAGAGTAACAGGTTCTTTTATAGGTAGAAGAGTTAATGAGCAAAGGACTTGAACCATATGCATACAAGTGGGATAGGACTCATACCGCTAATCAATTGCAAGATATTTATAAGCATCTCGGCAATGGTGAAGAGTCGAACGATGAGAATGACCAAGTATCAATATCAGGAAGAATTGTTGCACGTAGGGCTTTTGGAAAACTTGCGTTCTTGACTTTGAGGGATGATTCTGGAACAATTCAGGTACGCTGATAACACGTTCCTTGTTTGAAATGCAAAAATTTAGTTGCTTGTCTCTAAACTTAATCACCATCTTGCTATATAATTCTTAATATTTGTGTATGTGTGGGATGCTGGAGATAGTGTTTAGATAATTGGATGTGCTTCTCATGTTTGATGCTGTGATAATCAGCAGTTTGAGTGTTTGACATTTCTGATTATTTAAGGATTTACATGTAAAACGAGACTTGAATAATCAGATAATCAGGATTAGTTTCGTTGCATCTACTCTTGACCTAAGTATTTCCAAATTTGATTCTTTGATGCGAACCACAAGAATTAGATAACCACTATCAAAACACGATGTCAAATGCCCCATTAATCATCTCCCGAAGTGGATGTTAACAACTGAAAGATCTCAAATAGGAATGCGTTGTATTTGACCCTCATAGAAGCATTTAGGTTATTGAGTAAACTTGATTTCCTCACCTATGCTATGGTTTTCTATGACTTTTTTGTCATTATACTGAATACTGATATATTTACTTATAATATCAGCTTTACTGTGAGAAAGAAAGGCTTGTGGATGATCAGTTTGACCAATTAAAGAGTCTTGTTGATATAGGCGACATATTGGGCGCAAGCGGCTCGATTAAACGCACAGAAAAAGGTTAGCTTCCGCAACAAAGTTATACCAAGAGTAATTTGATAGTTTTTACACTATTTTTTTGATAGCATATTCATTGTTTCCATTTGTTTTCAGGGGAACTTTCTGTATGTGTAAATTCATTTTTGATCCTCACAAAATCTTTGCTTCCACTACCGGATAAGTTTCATGGTCTAACAGATGTGGATAAGCGTTATCGCCAACGGTTAGTTTTCTTTAGCTTTTTTTGTAACTACATTTGTGCAATCCTGAATATCCTAATAATGTCATGGTGGTCCATTTTTGCTAATGTTAAACATCATCATAATTTGCAAGTCTGTTTTTCGTGTATAGATATGTAGATATGATTGCAAATCCAGAGGTAACTGATGTATTCCGTAAAAGAGCAAAGGTAGGGTTAAAACATTGAATTTTCGGATCATATAACTTATTATCTTCAAATGCTCGTATGCTGATTTGTGCTTCACTTCAGTAGATTGTATCAGTCATACGCCAGACAGTTGAATCCGTAGGCTTTATCGAAGTTGATACACCAGTTCTTCAGGTTTGTAAATCATCTCTAAACCGATTTTCGTAAAATATAAATTTTTGATACTTAAATTGATTCGACTTACTAGGGAGCAGCTGGCGGTGCAGAAGCTAGACCATTCATTACACACCATAACTCGCTTGGCAGGGATCTTTATTTGAGAATTGCCACCGAACTCCATTTGAAGAGAATGCTGGTAAGGTTCTGAGTATTCTACATAAACTTTTTTGTAAGATTGTATTTGTATTCATATCGGTAAAGAGTTCTGATTCCTACATAGGTTGGGGGATTCGAAAAAGTATATGAGATTGGAAGAATATTCAGAAATGAAGGCATTTCAACCCGACATAATCCAGAATTCACAACTATAGAGGTAATATATGCATCAATTGCCTTCATATGCTATTGTCATGATTGTGATCGCAGCATCACTTTTCATGTTTGTTTGATCACAATTGATTGGTATTAGTCTTGAACTGATCCAGATATATGAAGCGTATTCAGACTATGAAAGCATGATGAACATGGCAGAAGAAATCGTAACTCAATGTGCTCTTGCAGTTAATGGAAAGCTTACTGTGGACTATCAGGTATGTAAACTCTTAGATTGAACGCTTAACTTCTTAAGTACCACTTAATCTAGTTTAGTACTACACCGAATTACTCAAGATTACCGATTTGAATGCAGGGGGTTGAAATTAATTTAGAAAGACCATGGAGGAGGGAAACAATGCACAATCTTGTAAAAGAAGCTACAGGAATTGATTTTACAGAGTTCGGAAACGATCTTAATGCTGCTAAAGAAGCAACTATTAACGCGCTGAATATGGGTCCCAATAATCAAGATAGGCATTTAATTGAAGCATCCTCCTGTGTTGGCAAAATGCTTAATGAGGACAGTATCAAATTACGGGTCAAGTACTAACAATAATACATAGATTTTAAGAGTGAGATTAGCTGGTAACTTTGTTCTTGTTACAGGTTTTTGAGATAGCGGTAGAACCAACTCTAGTGCAGCCTACATTTCTTTTGGATTATCCTGTGGAGGTATCTCCATTGGCGAAGCCACATCGGAGGTACTGAAAATATTCTGTATCTCAAAATGCAAATATTATTTTAAGGAAAATTACCTCATTATCCCTTTGAACTTGTATATCCGGATACCCAAAATTTACAAATAACTCAAATTCGTGAAAGCTTGATTTTTCCTAATTTTCGGCGCGGGCATGCAGGTTTAACAGAGAGATTTGAATTATTCATTTGTGGTCGTGCGTTAGGGAATGCGTTTTCTGAATTAGCTGATCCCTTGGACCAGGTATATATGTTCTATAGTCATTGGTCATGGTTCCTGATTATTATTATTTTGTTGCATTATTTACTAGTTAACACACGAGGTATACACTTGGATGCCACATAAGCGCCATATCATCGGTGACCTGAATAAACGGATCATATTATGTATTTTGAGACAAAATTTAAAAGTTGATTATGCATTGTAGTAATTAACTTAGTCTTCATCTTTTAGTCTTGGTCTTGGTTATGGTTTAGCATTTGGGCCCATTAGCTTGACTTTGATTTATATCACACATTCACACGTATTGAGGGGAAAAGTATCACTAAGATAGAAAAAGATATCTAATAACTACAAGTTTTAAAGACTTTTAAGTCTTCTAACGTCTAATATTGGGATACTTCACTTTTCTTCATCATTTTCCACAAAACAGATCAAATTTATTTTTGGATTTTTGAACAACGGAAAAGTAAAACAAAAATTTAGACCATCTACTTCAAATTTACTATACATATTGCATCAATCAGTTTCTAATGATTATCCAAAATAAGTAGCTTTATGTAAAGAGTCTTCTGATATTTATTTTCAACTAAATATTGCAATGAAATAATATAACTAGATTATCATTATGTATTTAAACTAAAGTAGAAGATAGATGTTCAACGATTTAATTGCGCCAAAGCATGTATTGTTAGTTACCAAATATATAATATGAGCCAACCTGAGTATGTTAGAACTGGGCCGCTCCAATTTTCAAGTCAAACAACCTAAACTAATAACTTGTATGCAAACCTAAACCCTGTCCACAGCAAACACAAAACGTAGTCATTCATCTTGAATCTAAACAACTTGTATTGGCTTAAATAGTTAATCAAATGCAGTAGAAATTCAAATGACCAACTAAATTACCTATGCAGATTACTCTTGAAATCACATTCTTCTTAGAAAAGGAAAACTTGTAAACTTAATGTTGCTAAAATTTGGTTGAGGCATTTCATCAAACATTGTTGTGGGTCATGAGAAAACTCAAGATTTATGCAGCCTTATAAGCAATAAAAGAAGAACCATGTATGAATAAATTTTTCCATGAAGACACTACTTTAAGCTCATAATTGCGTAAATCTCTCTTCTTTGGATTTACAGTTACAAATCTGCATTTTTAAAAGGCCCCATTTATTTATTTTTTTATCCATCCAACCTATTTTTACATATTTCTACTTTCACAAGAGTTGCTGACTGTATTTTCCATCAGCCTGATTTATTTGGTTCCATTTCTTTGGATTAACATTTACATCACAGAATAATTACAGGACCAAAAGATACATTGAATAACTACAAATTGCAAAGACTTGAGAGTCTTTGAACGTCTAATTTGGGACTTCAAATTTATTCCATGATCTTTATTCCAAGTGTTATCTGCTCCACACAAATTTATATCCACCTAGTTCAATTCTTTGATATAGAAGTCTATATAAAGCTGCATCGAGGTATATGTGTTCATTATCAGAGAAAACCACATCAATACAGTTTTCTTAAAACACACATAATGAGAGAAAATATTTACTTTTACTTTATGCATACTCATATTTTGCTTCTTTTGTCACTTGTCTTTCTTTGGCCAACAACTGGTTGGAGCAGCAGGAGGAGTTGTTCATAAGTGTATCGATAAGGAGAGACAAGCTCTTCTTGATTTCTAAGCTCACATTATTCTTCAAGACCCAAGTGGCGTGCTCATTGACTGGATACCTGAAGAAGAAGATGATTATTGTCAATGGGGTGGAGTCGTGTGTGACAACGTCACAGGTCATGTCAAAGAGCTTTATCTTGAATCGTCTAATGGTTATAGTGGTCTTGAAGGTGAGATTAGCTTTATCTTGAATCGTCTAATGGTTATAATGACTCATTTAACTTATCTTGACCTAAGTGAAAATCAGTTTAGTGGTTCCATTCCTAAATCCATTGGTAACATGACCCAGTTAACATATCTTAACCTTGGTTACAATCAGTTTACTGGCACAATTCCCGATTCCATTCGTTCGTTACTCAATCACTAATATAAAAGTCACTGGAAATTCTCTCAAGTCAGCACACTGTAGTCTCTACAATCAATCACTTGTATGTGTGGAGGGAAACTTTTACAAACATAAAAGAACATGTTATTCAGGTAAGAAGAGGGATTGTTAAGATGGAAAATGGGTCCGGTAGTGGTGTGAGGGTGTGGTATTTGGATCTATGGTATTTGGATGGTGGTGGTGTTTGTATGGTGGTGTCGATGGTGATGTCGACGGTGATGTTTTGATGTTATTGTTTTTGTTATTGAATTTGTGGCCTGAGTTTTGGATGAAGATATGGGTTTTTATGATGAAGATCTGGGTTTTTATGAAGATTGAATTAAAAGAAGTTTATTAAACTTGACAAAAACAATCAATTGATCAATATTGATATAAACAACAAAGTTAAGCCTTATGACTGCTAAGAGATTTTAGATCGATGTACCAGATGCAAGAATAGTGTAAATGAAATAGGTACCAGTGTATATTGCATATTTGCAGTATATGAATGTAAGTATCCTTAAATTTGATATTCTGTGGTTGTTATTCAATTATTACATTGGACCTACATTATCTGTTTGTTACATTGGATACTTGGGTCCTTTTTGGTTCTAAAATTTGAGCAAATTACCAAGTTTACTCTTTGATTTTGCTGACTATAATGAATGCAAGAGAGAATGGTGATAAAAAGAGAGAATGTGTGACCAAAAATAAAATACCAATCAAATTACAAGGACAAAAAATGTAACATTTTAAAAGACCACACTTTCTCAGAAAAAGACTAAAAAATGTAAGTCGCCCAAGAAATGTAGTTTCCAGTCGCCCAAGAAAGTACTAGTGAGATGGTACTTAGTAGGTACAATGTGGGGACATGTTGGGGGAACACATGTCACCATAATATGTAATCCGCCCAAGAAATTTGGGCGATCCTCTCCCTTGGGGCATTTGGAGAAAAAAAAATTGGGGACATTTAGGGTTGGTACCCATGTACTTATGGGGCATTTCAAAGATTTTCCCTATTTTGATCAATCCAAGTACGATTTCCTAACACTCTATATTCTAGATTGGTGTTTACATCATGTTATATATATCTTGTTACTATTCCTATAATTGGGTGCTTTATTTGGGCACATTATAATGATTTCTTTTTTAACATAAAGTATTACAAAGTGGAAGAAAAATTGACACCCACTTTGGAAAAATTGCAAAGACTTGAGAGTCTTTGAACGTTTGATTTGGGACATCAAATCGTGTATGTTCCACCCAAATATAAAGTCATCTAGCTTCTTTAGACTATTATAGAGTCACTTTATTTCGTCAATGTTATGCTCACCACTTGTCTGATTAAAAGTCTCAATGAGTAAAGGAATTGATTTATACAAAAGAGATTATATAAAACGTCATTAGTATTAGTTGAACAAGTGTCTTTAAATAGTTAACGTATCTTTGGACAAAATGTGCTACATCTTCGACTTTCCATTTTATGTGAACCAAATGCTTGATAAAACACTTCATTAAAGTATTGGGTGAAGATTTGTGAGTCATTAGATGGTGTTAGGATGTTGGCACTGTTTTGTTCCATTATATATACTCTTCAACCATCTTTTTTCAATCATGTTGACTAGTCAAACCACAAACTACCTGAGGTAAATACTGAGAACAGTAACCACACTTACAAAATACACAACTATCGAGGTGAAAACTTTAACAAACAAACTAACAAGAACAGTAAACTAACGAGCTCTTTACTAAGAACAGTACAAATCATCCACTACCTAGAACACTACCGAGGTAAATACCTTTTATCTTCCGAGAATAGTACTAACCTACATTTAACGAAAGAATGCACTACCGGGGTGAGTTATCCGAGATGATCTTATACTGAGATCATCACTTAATCATAACTTTTCGAAAGTTTACTTAACTTTATTTAATTTATTTAAAAATTAACAACTAAAGTTTTATTAATTACTTTATTTTTTTTTCTTTTTAACAAATTCGACACATTTGTTTTTATAAATATTTTATCTAGATGAGATTTAAATAGAATTAACCAAATTGTTTCAATTTTGGCTTTCCAATTAGGCAATAAGATGACTTCATTTATCTTACGTGACAAAATTGAGCATTCACATTTATACAGTTTTATTTTAATAGTTGATTTTATAGTATATAGGGACTCGCCATCCTTTTGATTGAAACCTAAAATTTCGATGTTAAAAAGTTTATATATATATGTTACCACTAAAGATAGTAAAAAAACTAAATCACAATAAACTTAAACCCAACAATGTATATACAGTTTGAGCACACACAATAAAGCCACAAATATATGAAACTAATAACTTGTATGCAAACCTAAACCGTGGCCACAACGAACACAAAACATAATCATTCATCTTGAACAAAAACAACTTATATCGTCTTAAATAGTTAATCAAATGCAGTGAAAATTCAAATGACCAATTAACTTACCTATGTCCTGCTCACATGCTTTTTATAAAAGGAAAACTTGTGAACTTAATGTTGTAAAAATTTAGTTGAGGCATTTCATCAAACATATTGTGGGAACTGAAGATTTATGCAACACTCGATCCCAATCCAACATTTTTGTCTTTTGCATATTTGGTACTTTCACAGTAGTTGCTGACTGTATTTTCCATCAGCCTGATTTATTTGCCTCCATTTCTTTGGATTTACCTTTACATCACAGAATAATTACATTACCAAAAGTCATAGTGAATAACTAAAAATTGCAAAGACTTAAGAGTCTCAAGTCTTTGGTCGTCTAATGTGGGACTTCAAATTTATTGTTTAATTTTTTTTCCATGTTTTGTCTGTTCCACACGAATTTTATATTTCTATTCTTAGTTTTCGAAGTCTATATAAAGCTGCATAGAGGTATATGTGTTCATTATCAGATAAAAACACATCAATACAATTTTCTTACAACACACATAATGAGAGAAAATATTTACTTTTACTTTATGCATACTCATGTTTTGTTTATTTTGCCACTTGTCTTTCTGTGGTTTAATACCACAACTGCAACTTCCTTTGGCCACCAACTGGTTGGAGCAGCAGGAGGAGTTGTTCATAAGTGCTTCGAAAAGGAGAGACAAGCTCTTCTTGATTTCAAAGCTCACCTTCAAGACCCAGAGGGCGTGTTCTTCAACTGGATACCTGAAGAAGAGGATTGTTGTCAATGGATTGGAGTCGTCTGTGACAACGTCACCGGTCATGTCAAAGAGCTTCAACTCGCATCTGATGGTTATAGTGGTCTTGAAGGTGAGATTAGCCATTCGTTGATTAACTTAACATATTTAACATATCTTGACCTTGGTTACAATCAGTTTACTGGCACAATTCCCGATTCCATTCGTTCGTTGACCAAATTAACAACCCTTGTACTTGATGGGAATCAGTTTACTGGAACCATTCCTATGTCCATTGGTAACATGACCCAATTAACTGAGCTTTACCTTGAAGGGAATAATTTCAGTGGAGTCATTCCGAGATCCATTGGTTCCTTGACCAAATTGACAGTCCTTTCCCTTTCAGACACCTCTTTCTATGGTACCATTCCTGCAGAATTTGGAAACCTCACCAATTTGGAATACCTTTATCTAGATTCCCTCGGAAGTTGTACAGTTGAAAACTTAGATTGGTTGTCTTCTCTATCTTCTTTAGCATACCTTTCTATGGATGGAACTTCTCTGGCCAAAGCAAATAACTGGGTAAATGCTATTATAGGTCTCCAAAACCTAACATATTTATATTTAGTTGGATGTGACCTCTCACAAGTCATGCATCCATATTCTCCATCTTTCAACTCTTCTTCATCTATGGATGTCCTTTATCTCGATAACAACAATCTCAACTCATCCATGTATCATTGGTTGTCCCCATTAACTGGCAATAAGCTTACAGCTCTTTCTCTCTCTGGTAACAAGTTTGATGGGAAACTTTCAGATTTCCTGAACAACTTGTCAGGATGCACATCAGCTACATTGTCTGATGTGATCCAACACTTTTCATCCCTCTATAAATTGAACCTATCTTCAAATCAGTTAGATGGAATGATAAGTGACAAACTGTGGCAACTACCCACACTTCGAAATCTAGATCTATCTTCCAATTCTCTTAGAGGTGCTATCTCTGAAAACATTGGAAATCTTTGGTATATAGATCTTTCAAACAACTCACTCGAAGGAGTTCCTCTAATTGCTGACGTGTCAAACCTTTCTCAAAGTATAGAATATATAGATTTCAGTTCAAACAAGCTAGGGCCTCGTTTCCCCAAATGGATACAAAAATTGAAACATCTTCAGCATCTTGATCTTTCCAAAAATAGCATTTTAGACACAGTTTCTAACCAGTGGCAGTCTTCTCAGTTAACCTATTTGGATCTATCTTTCAACAGCATAAGTGGCGCTATTCTGAATGTTCCTTCCTCTTTCTTAGTGTTAGATCTTTCCAAAAACAAATTATCTGGGGAAATCTCCTTTCTGTGCCAAACTGTAGATGGCCGTTTATCATTTCTTGATATCTCAGACAACTCATTCACAGGACAAATTCCAGACTGTTTATGGCATTTAAAAGAGCTGGTGGTTCTTAATCTAGCAAACAATAATCTATCTGGTAGAATTCCTGCATCTGTCAAGTCTTTGATCAAGCTTGAAACATTGTATTTATACAACAACAACTTTTTTGGAGAATTGCCTTCATCCTTAAAACATTGCACGAATTTAACCTTTCTGAATTTGGGGGCCAACAAGTTTTCTGGTAATGTGCCTGTTTGGATTGGGGAAAACCTATCACGTTTGTACGTTCTTAGCCTAGCATCAAACAACTTCTATGGAACCATCCCTCTACAAGTATGCCATCTAGTAAATCTTCAACTTCTAGACTTGTCAATGAACAACCTCAATGGAACCATCCCCTCGTGCATCAATAATATCACTGCCATGGTTCTAGATAAATTTTCTCTCAAAGGGAGAGATCTCGTCACATTGAATTCATTGGACATAAGGCACATTCATCAAGATGATCAATACGGCTCTAGTTATGATTATTTTGACCATGTGATAATCCAGTGGCAAGGAAAGGTGCGTGAATTCAGCAAAAATCTGGAATCCTTGAAGGGCATTGACCTGTCGAGCAACCATTTAACAGGACAAATCCCGTATGAACTTACCAATCTTTATCAACTGGTTGCACTAAACTTGTCAAAGAACGCTCTACTTGGAGAGATTCCAAGACAAATTGGTCAAATGAAAGAACTTGAAACTTTGGATTTATCCAAAAACAATTTCTCAGGGCAGTTGCCATCAAGCATGTCTCAGATGAATTTTTTAAATTATCTTGACGTATCGCATAACAACTTGTCTGGGAGGATTCCATCTTGCACTCAACTCCAAACCTTTGACCCTTCAAGGTACATAGGAAATGCAGGGCTATGTGGAAGTCCCCTGCTGAAAAAATGCCCTGGAGATGAAGAATTAGAAGAACCACACACTGTTGGTAAGAGTCAAGGAGATGAGGAAGGGATAGAACGATGGTTTTATATTGGTGGTGCTAGTGGGTTTGCTACTGGATTTTGGATAGTTTGTAGCGCTTTACTTCTAAACCGCCGTGGGAGACATACTTTTTTCCAGTTGCATGATAGCTTGAAAGATTGGGCATACGTAAAGGTGGTGGTGTTCATAGCAAAATGGCGAAGGGTTGCGCATGCATAGTGGTATATGTTTTTTATGTTTTCTTCGTCTACTTATTGTTTGGTATATACTATTGTAATTTCATGCTTCACTTGTATTTGGTAGGGGTTTTTAAGTCCCCTTTATTAATAAAATTGCCACTAACACCATGGGTGGCCGTTTCCCCACATTGTGTGATATACGACATCTCCACATGTTCATATTATAAACTGTATAGCTATATGATGCATGGAACGTGTTCGATAAAATGTTTTACATAGATTTGCAACATACCTGATGATGTTAAGGTATCATGGTTAGATATAGTAATTATGAATCTTTACGATAAGGCATCATGCCTTAAATGCAAATGCTATTACAGTTGACATCTAAGTGTAGTGTGAAGCTAGCTAATGTAGCGGTGTTTTAGTCATGATTACAGGTCACATGAAATAAGCCTTGAATGCACCTTAGATATCTGAATACTGTTTTTTTTTTTTTTTTTTTTTTTTTTTTTTTTTTTTTTTTTTTTTTTTTTGTGTGTGTGTGTGTGTGTGTGTGTGTGTGTGTGTTACTCAACCGCTAATATAAAAGTCACAAGAAAATTTCTTAAGTCAGCACACTATGGTCACTACACTTGGACCCTAGCACAAAGATAGCAAAATGACATCTGCAAACTTTAACAAACATAAAAGAACATGTTATTCATGGCTGTGAGGTTTGTTACCAGCTCGTATGAAATCCATCTTCATCAGTGGAAGTTGTGATTCTTGTTTGCTACATTGCCATAACAGTGACCACATGTTCTTCCACCAAACTTGTACCAGGTTCCGGGGTGTGTTTCACACTCAATAGTAGTGACTTGTTTTCAGCTTTATGAATATACTACTAAAGTTGTAGCATATGATTGATATGCTCAATGTTAGTGTGATAATGCTCTTACTTTTTTAACTGATTAGTAATACTAAACAGAACTTAGAACAGAGTTAGAACAGAACTTAGAACAGAGTTACCCTGTTTGTGACATCAGAATGTGGAACTTTGTTATCATAATTTGCTTAAAATGCAATTGGAAATCCATTTCACTAAATACAGTTTGCTAAGTGCTAAGTTACTTCTTATTTTAAGTGACATGTTTTTAATATATAAATCAACTAGTTCCCTGGCCCGCCCGAATGGGCGGGCGAGCCTTATGAATATGGTTGAAAAAAATTAAGTTTAGGAAAATAAGTTATAAACATACCAAATTACTTATTATATGCTTTAAGAACGAAAAGAAATAAATGTTCATCCGATATAAGAAAATAAAAGTTACTAAATTATCCGCAAGCACAAGGTATATGTTGTCGATTCATATACAAAATAAAGCTTCTTTGTACACAACGTTGGTTGTTGATTTTGTGTATTTACTTAATAGTGAGTAAATAATGAACCTTCCATAAGCCATCACTTGCCAGTATCACAAGCTCTATTGAGGCATTGATAGGTACATGTCTTATGCCAGGTTCTGAACTTAGATGTGCTTTAAGACTCTGGTCTCCAAATGCACGAGCAACAGCAAGTTGACAATTAACTCGGGGAACATCACCTACATAAATAATACTCCAACAGTTTCACTATACTTTAGAGCTTGCTGAAGCTATAACACAGTGACTGAATCAAAATATTCATGTAACAATTCTGCTGTCATTCACTGCATCACATAATTGGAAGATAAACAACAAATTTGTCAATTCCGCTGTCATTTACTGGTGTAAGGTAGAGGTGGCAATTTCTACCCATGTACATGTACTTATAAACGGGTCAAAAAGTAATTTTTTAATATTAGCTAAAAAAGAAAGGAGTTGAACGTCATTTATTGAAAGAACCAGCTAATATTAGTAATAACATACTATATTTGACATAAAAATATTCAATAGTGTTTCGTTAACTTGAAAACATACTAATATTAGTTTGGTTCATATTAAGGAACACATGCAATAATGTATCGTTAACTTGAAAACATATCATTCAAAGTTTAAGAAGAACTTAACATCTTGTCAAAATTTCAAGTCTTCTAAAGCTCAATACTTACCCTGTTCAAGTAATTTCATTTTATTGGTTTGTTAAACATGTCTATAGTCATCTCTCATCTCACAGTTAATAGTGTTCTTTAAGAACTTGTCATTTATACCCGACCGTCATATCAATGTTAGATGCACTCGTTGGGTATCTCAACTTACGAAAGTTCTGATTGGCTAAATCTTTTCTCAAAAAGTTTGAAAGGAAGATGGTATTTTTCCTATAAAGGCAAGCATTGTCTCACGGAATTTAAGTTTATGAATTAGAAACAACCAACTGGGCCGACACCCTTCGGGGTTCATGCTCATATATTGGCCACTTTACTCATTAGAATAGACAATAAAATCTGTATCTCAGCAATATCTTTATGCTAAATCCACTTCATTATAAATGGGTCGATTTGGGTTATGTTTTATCTATATCAGGTCACATGGGTAAAATTAACAAAATAGCTAAACATGAGCAGGTATATTACATGAATACAAGTTCGTAAAGGTAACTGTTAGTATGACATCGCCTTCTAGAAGTGTCATCATAGAACTAATGTGACAAATCAAGTATGGGATCTTAAATGTCATATCCTCTGTTGAGCCTTTTTGTTGTATTTCTCCATCTACCTGAGAAGTAAAACCGAAAAGAAGATAATATGGCTAAATAAAGTTTAAGCCTACATGCAGCACG
This sequence comes from Artemisia argyi, assembly GCA_030686995.1. Lineage (NCBI taxonomy): Eukaryota > Viridiplantae > Streptophyta > Magnoliopsida > Asterales > Asteraceae > Artemisia > Artemisia argyi. The sequence continues at coordinate 22,443,417 of CM060695.1, read as the reverse complement.
ATAATATTTCTTTTTAGGTATTAGGCAGGGGTAAGAAGCTTCGAACAGATAAAATTACTTGACCAATTTACCCTTGTTAACATGTTGTCAATGGTCAATAAGGGCCTTTCTTTGTAAAGACTTTTGAACAGATAGTATTTCTCTTTAAGTAACAAATACACAGTCACATTCAAGGAAAAAATAACATGAAACACCAATTTTATGCTGTTCGTAACAAATACACAGTCACATTCAACCTGCCAACCCATTTAATTTGTGTAACATGAAACCCACTTTAACTGTTCAACATGTATGCGTTTAACCCATTATGCATATCATGTTCAGCTGAAGTTTTCCAACCCGTCATTCCAACCTAAACCCGGCTCAAATTGTCACCCTAGTTTTAAGCATATAAGCATGATATAGACAATAATCTAATCTATGTCTCAGCTAATTTATTTTTCAGGTTGTTCTGCTTTTATACTATTAATTATTGCAATTTTCCCTAACTAATAAGATTGGTAATTTCGTTGGTCATATGAAAAGAAAATAATCTTTCCAAGTGGAGGAGAATAGGACATTACATGTTTCGGGTCACACTGAACCAAACACACTTATGGAATGTCTGCAAAAAGCTGAAAAAATAGCACATCTAGTGCATTGGCAATATGGAGAATGTCCTCAACCTTTAATGTATCAAAAGAGTGACCATTATCTAGGGTTATGGAGAGTGCGATAATAAGGGCAACGTTTATAACGAAAATTCTCAGCCATGTGCCACCTACGTGCAGTCATCTCCACTTCGCGACAAACCATATGCTACTAACGTGGGGATCTACTATTGCTCCATCATATGACGTCGTTTTACATACCATAATCAGGAGTTAATTTCCTTGTTCTTTTTTTTCTTACTTGGAATGTGTCGTCGTGATTGAAATATATCTATGTACTTAGTCTAACTGGCTTTGTTTCGGCAATTATATATTAACTTATTAGTTGACTTAGCAAATACCACATAATCAGATCAATGTATTTAAAACATCTTACTCTTGTTTATGAGCATAGTTCATTAGCTTATTAAGTGTCGAACACATTTTTTTTTTTTTTTTTTTTTTTTTTTTTTTGAAAAAAAAAATAAATTTTTATAAAATTAAAACTTGCAGGATACTAGAAATTACAACAATCCCGATCAACAATGACCCTCACAGACTACAACAACCATAAACACAAGTACACAACCCTCGACAAAGAACATAAACTAAACAACATCAACCTCAAAGGTTTAAACAATTGCGGCGACTCTAGAATCTCTATCCAAAACGATCTTGCATTGACAACGGCAACTCTAGAATCTCAACCTCAAAGGCTTAAGTGTCAAACACAATGCAGGCAACAGAATTTAGATACCGCTAAACAGCTTCTGTCAACTAAATTGAACCTATTTAAAGTTGGTAGAAAAACAGCTTTATAGGGTGTCTGGGATTGCATATACTTTCAACCATGTTTATGGCAATATGGCATTGGCTTATAAGCACTTTACCTCCACATGTGCTAATTTTTGTCAAAATATAATCAAACAAGTCAACAAGCACTTCAAATATGCAATCCCAAACACCCACAACAAAGCAGATAAGCCTAGTACATTTGTCATAACATGTAATCCCAAACACTCGAAGAATGCTTATAGGGCGCGTAACACCTCAACCACGAAAAAAAGTTCATTCACATCAATAGAACTACTACTTGTACACATAACAATTATTGTTATGGGTAAAAATGCAAATGCCCCCAAAGGTTTCACAATTGGTTGCCTTTTTCATAACATGTTGGCATACATGACTCACTCGGCGGTTATCGCTATGGGAGCGCCAAGTCGAACCCTATCATGTGCTTGTTATGTGTGAAGATGCCCCACTCATTACCAACTAAACTACGCGCCATTGACCCATAATAGATTATTGTACACATACATTTCAGGACAAAATACATTAAACTATTAATATTATAATAAAGTTCAAATACAAAGTCATTTAAATGTCGAATTAATCGGAGGAAAACGAGGCAAGCGGATAACAGCTTCTTCTGTCTCAATTGGGTCTGATCTTATTATCTACAAAACAAAAAAACTTTAAAACTTAGGATAACATGTTTTTATATTACTAACTAAAACATGGGTTATTTAGAGAAATGAATAAAAGGGGTACCGGATCTTGAAGAAGGGGCTTTGAATCATCAATGGCTGGTCTGAACTGTGGCTTGCTTTTGTTGTTGCTGTCGTTGCTGGTGATGTCTCTGTTGCTTGTTCCGGCATTGGTGTTCATGGGTGTCTGTGCTTGACTAGGTTTCATTTAGGCCTTTTTGGTTTGGATTGTGATGAAGAGTGATCTTTTGTTGTTATGTAAGGCCCAATAGTGAATTATGTAGGAACCATCTATTTTTAAGGCCCAATTAAATTGGTTTTCTCTTCATTTTTGTTCATTTGTTGTTATTAGCAATGTTTTGAAAAAAGGGTTCAAAATCGACCTGGTCGAATCATTGGGCACTGGGTCAATCTGGTTTTCAAAATTTTTTTTCGACTGGGTTAACCGGTTCGACCACCGGGTCAACCCGGGTTTTTATTAAAAATATTGAAAAAACAAAACCCGGCCGGGTTTCGAGAACCGGGTTGACCTGGGTCACTCAAAACCCTGTGGGTCTAACCGGTTAACCCGGTTTTAGAAACCCGGATATTTTTTACCCGTTTTTTTTTACCAGAACCGGTTAACCCGGCCGGGTCGACCCGAGTTTCAAAACACTGGTTACGGAGTAAGGTAAATGAGTCAACTTTTTGTTGAGTAACTCAGTCTTATTTGAGTCGAGTTTTATAGTTCCTAGAGCTCAAGTCCGAGCTTTAAACTCAAATATATCTCAAAAAATTAAAATCACACACACGCAACTTTCTCACTAGTTGATCGGTTCGAAATCCGACTTTTGCTAAAAAAAAGTCACCAATGCGGGGAAGGGATTTGTGTTTTAAGAGTGACACGTTGTTGGGCAAGGGCATGTCTTAGACGCCCTTGTACACAATCAAAATGGAAACATAACCGGAAGTAGGGCTGAGCACGGTCCGAAAACCAGACCGGATAAAAAACCATTTTGGTTCAAAACACCAGACCAAGGACCAAACCGAAATGTCATGTCCAGGTTCAGTTCAGTGGTTGACTCGAGTCTAACAAAGCATAATGGCCGGTTTTGCTTAAGATTGAACTAGACTGGATCAGACCGAGGACCGATTATGGGGAAAAATGTGAACCAAGGACAGGACCAAAATACGTTCAATCCAGTTTGGCCGGTCCAATTTGATCCGGTTTCTCGGGTCATCCGGTCCATAGTCTATTATATTTAGCTCTATCTACTTGGGTAGATGCAATTTACTTGGGTTCACAATACTCTCTCTCTAACATTTTCACTATCTTATTTTCCGGCCACATATCCCCGATCTAACACCACCACTATCTCCTTCATCTAATACCGATCACACCAGTACACACCAGAAGCTTACCGGGGCTGACACGCGCCGCTACGCGCCGGTAATATGTAACAATTCGCATTTTCAGGATAATTACCATTCCCGGGAAAATTTTACTATTCACTTTTTACTATTCACTTTTCACTATTCATCTCAGAAATTTTTATTTCATATTCTCGTAAGTTAAACTATTTTAACGATAATCCGAGAGTTTGACGCTCGTCGGATCATTTCTGCAAAAATCACAAAGCCGTGTCCGAGATTTACTTTTAGGTTTAAACGTCCTTCCAGCATCCCGATATATCCATAAAACATTATAAACAATAGAAATATGATTTTCTATCATTTTATGACAATTCCAAAAGTTTCGGAATTTTACATTTTTCAGTTCAGCGTTTTACGCGAATTGCGCGTTTTAGACCTGTGTTTCCAGTTTTTAGCAGGATTTTAGCACCCGATAGATCCTACCACTCATTTTATATTTTATTATGGACTATATTGACATGTTTAACAATACTTTCAAGTTTCATATTTTTACGATACCCGGTTTTACGTTTTGAGGCTTAATCATTTACGGTTAGCGATTTACGGAGTCAAAACTAGCTACATACTTAGGATATTATCATCCAAACACCAAGAGTCATCATCTAGTCACCTTATCCCATTCCAAACCGCCAATGTGGGGGGGGGAGTCACCATGGGTGGTTAAATCTTGACCATTGATCTCTAGGATAGTTACAAGTGTCTTAAACTAACCATGGTTAAATTCTAACCCAATATATGGTTAACTATTTTTCCTACCCTATAAATACCAAGCTAAAACACATATAAATCTTGCACCACACCTTCTTATAACCTTCAAGTCCTAAAACCTAAGGCACTTTTCTTATATTTTGTAAGAAAGTTAACTAGTTTTTGAAAGAAAACTAGTGTTTGATCTTCAATCTTGGAAATTTTCTAAGAAAAGTTGTTATAACTTTAAAGTCTCCAAAAAGACGTCGTTATAATCTTCAAATAGCTTTGGACTTCAAGAAGGCGTCGTTATAATCTTCAAATAACCTCGGTTTATCATAGATTGCAAAGGGTGAAGCTAAAGTCTATCAATGTCCTATCCTTACATGTTAACTTCCTTTCATCTTTGAAAGCCAAAAGTTGTAAGCCAAACCCTAACATGCTTCTTGTTGAATAATCATGTTCATGTTATTTACATATTATTCATGCTATATTATGTCTTGTATTCATGTCCATGATGTATAAAAGTGAGTAAAACAAGTATTGATACATATATGTAACTTATGTTATTCAAACAAGTAAACTAGTGACTTTCTTGGAAAACCACGACCAAAATGGTAAAATTATGATATTGGATCATTACATATTACAGTAGAGGACTTAACAAGGAAACCATAGCAATTTGAACCACCTAAAACGAGTATACGAGTCAAAAGTTACGCCCATTTGAAGTTACCAAAGATTTCCGGCAAAACTGCCTAAACCTTACTGAATCGCATTCTGACTTTTTGAAAGTCCCACTTCTGTTCCGATTCATCAAAAAGTTAAAACACGAAAGTTGTCCGGAACGACGTTTTCGTTCAGGAACAAAGAAGCTCGAGCCATGAAAACGCTTTCCGAGTGATAAATTTCTTCAAATTCTAAACAGCCCATTTTTAGACAAAGTCATTACATATAGGTTATGGTTTATGAAGACCAAAGGGGTCTTATGACCTATAATCAAGACCACTACCATGGATAGAGCCAAGGTTGTGTCTCATGACCTTGAAACAAGGACTAAGGGTCATGGCTAGGCCATGACGAAATGACCATAACAACTTACATAGGCGTAAACATGAAACAATGAATTAGGCGATAACATGAACAAGCAACTTGGATCTACTTCATCTAAAGGAACCATGAGATATTACAAAGAGAAAATGGTCATACAAGACTTATGAAACTACCCTTAATAACAATCTTCATGTACTAATAAACTTTCCTAAGTTTATTCAAATATCGGACATGTAACTTTTCAGATCAAAACTTATATATATATATATTTCATCAACTACTACAATAGTAGGGAGCCTCATGTGAGGAGTTCATTATGTAAGCCGTCGAGTTGAGTTGTGGATTTACGAGTTAAAGTGTCCTGGCTCCTCGAACGCTTACTAACATGACTTCTGAATTATGTCGGCCCGAACGGTAGTAAACGATATATAAACATACATGTTTCATGAATCATTTCTTTCAAAGACTTACATTATACATCATACCACATCATGGACTAAATGCAAGATATATATATAGGCACTACTACATATTCTTTACTCCGAACCTAAGTCGCAACATTCGATTATAGGTTGCTCATAGAAACCTTCACGATTCAACCGTTACATTCATTACTTGCTATCTTACTTAAGGTGAGTTCATAGCCCCGCTTTACATTACTTCAATGTTTTACAAACCCTTGGGGGGAATACATGCTATTTTAATCGAGCACAATGTTTTTAAATTGTATGCTTGCCTGATTGTTTTATTATCACTAAGTACCAACCTTGCTAAACCGAGATCCCTTATTATGAACCATTTAATCACTAGCAATAGTGAGCGCAAATATTGTGAATAGGCCTATTGGGATTGACGAATCCCATTTGTATTGACTAAGTTCAAACAAATGCACTAATATTTGAGATTTAGGTATGTTAGCAAAGTACCTACCGGGATAAATCTGCCGATCGATATTGGTACACGTTAACGTTTTGGTGTCATAAGCTTAGTGTATAATACATTTTATGGGCGTATAATAACGTAGCCTACCTGTTTTGTTTCCAAACATTGGTGTGAGTCTATAGCTCACACTACGATTATTGTGTTCAATGATTTAACTACCAACACATTGTGTTCAAACATTAAACAAACTCTATGAATATCACTCAACCTTTGTGTTGACCTCTCAAGCATGTATTTCAGGTTCATGACGATCAAGGATGGCACGGAAGGACACGGATACTCAAGAGGGCTATAAATTTTATTATCATTCAAAAACTCATTTATTATACATTGTAAACATGGAACCATTTGGGACCTCATTTTGTAACCTCTGATATTTATATAATTTGAATGATAAATCTTTTTAATACGACTCGGTTAGAGATCGTTTTCTATTATTGTGACTATTGTGCCATCAAGTAACACCCAGTTCGAATTCCGCTGTATCCATGAATTGGGGGTGTTACATAATATTCGCCGAAATTTTAATTTTTCCGGCGCGTTTTTGCAATTAAACTCCACCACTGCTTGCCCCCATTTTTCCGACCAAATCCCCACCAGCCGAGGCTCTGGAACTTAGGGCACGCTCCGCCACGCGCCGGATTGTGTTCCTGCTACAGTGTTTTGCGATTTGTTATCCCGGCAAGTAGCGACGTTTCTGGGTCTCACCTCCGGCGAGTGAAGAATCCCCACACCACGCTGAGCTTGACCCAAGTGGTCTTGTCGGATACCACCGTCGGCCGCCGCTGAAACCGCCACTGCTGTCCGGAATTTCCTTCCGCCAGCAGTAGAGTACATTTTCTATATAGTTTATTTTATCTACCATTTTATTCTTTTTTCGTGCTTTATATATAAGCGCTTATTTTTTTCTTTTGACTTTGGCTTTTGCGCGAATTGTTTCCCCCTTTTTGTGTGCTTTTAGTGTGTTTGGCTTTGCTTTTGTTGTTGTCCTCCCCTTTTTTAGCTTCTAGTGCCTTTGCCTTGTGTTTGATTTTTCAAGGGTAGGATAGACGCTGTTGTTGGTGATGGTCACCTGAGGTTATGTCCTGCCGGCTCAGGAGGGATAGGGGTAGGAGTAGGGGTAGGCGGGGTAGGGGTAGGGGTAGGGGTAGGTGGGTCTAGAGCGCGTAGGGGTGATGGTAGATTTTCGGGTTCGCGTAGGATTAGAGTGGGGAGCTGGAACGTAGGGTCTTTGACCGGTAAGCTCTTTGAGCTTGTAGACGTCTTGGGGAGGCATAAGGTTGATATAGCTTGTTTCCAGGAGACTAGATGGAAGGGGTCTAGCACGAGGGAGGGAAACGGCTACAAGCTTTGGTACTCGGGCTCTAGGTCAGCGAGAAACGGAGTTGGAGTCATTCTTGCAGCCGGTCTTAAGGATAACGTAGTGCAAGTGATCAGGAAGGGCGATAGAACCATGAAGATTACCCTGGTTATTGATGGAGAGACCATTAACGTGATTAGTGCATACGCACCGCAGGTGGGCCGCAGTGAAGAAGAGAAGAGGATTTTCTGGGATTCCCTCGACGAGCTCGTGAGGGAGTGCCCGGCAGACCAACGACTGATCATAGGTGGGGACTTGAACGGTCATATAGGAGCTACAGCAGATGGTTACGCGGGGGTTCATGGAGGATTCGGATATGGAGTTAGGAATGATGAAGGATGCTCGATTCTAGAATTTGCTACCGCTCACAACTTAGTGGTTGGGAACTCTTTCTTCAAGAAGAGAGACGTCCACTTAATTACCTTTCAGAGCGGGGGTCACAGCACCCAGATGACCCGGATTGACCCAGATGACCAGATGACCCAGATTGACTACATGCTGGTGCGCAGAGATGACCTTAGGGCGTGTAAGGATTGTAGGGTTTTCCCGGGCGAGGCATGCTCATCACAACACAAATTGATTGCCCTGGACGCTCTTTTTCAGAGACGTCGTCACAGGAGAGAGGCGACAGGGATGCCAAGGATTTTGTGGAAGAAACTGAACAGAGAAGCGGTGGAGTCGTTTAGAGCGAAAGTCTCAGAGGGTTTTTCGGCTCGGGCGGAAGACTTAACTTCTTATGATGCAGATCAGATGTGGAACATCCTTGCCTGCACCATTAGAGACGCAACAAAGGATTCCATAGGCGTGACTAGTGGGTCAGCGAGAACCCAGTCTACTCGCAGGGAATCTTGGTGGTTCTGTGAGGAGGTGCAAGTTAAAGTGGCGGAGAAACAGGCTCGGTTCAAAGAGTTTCTTTTGAGCAGAGAGAGCGACCAAGCGGATAGGGCCTCTGCTGAAGAGAGGTATAAAATGGCTAAAAGAGAAGCAAAAAAGGCTGTAGCAGTGGCGAAGGACAAGGCGTACGAAGATTTGTATAAGAAATTGGACTCCAAGGAGGGAGCAAACGATATCTTCAGAATTGCTAAAGCCCGTGAGAGAAGAATAAGGGATTTAGGAAACATCAAATACATCAAAGATGAAGGAGGACGTACCATCGTGAACGAAGAAGGTATTAGGAAGAGATGGGGACAATATTTTTCCTCTCTCTTTAACGAGGGGAACACCGAAGGAAGGGGTGAACGAGAGAACCCTAGCCAACTTTTGGTACCCGAATGCTACTACTCGAGGATCAGCCAAGAAGAAGTGAAGGTTGCTCTACAAAAGATGGGTAGAAACAAAGCTGTAGGCCCGGACCAAATACCCATAGAAGCCTGGAGGAGCCTAGGAGATGAGGGGGTAATATGGTTGACTTGTCTCTTCAACAAGATCTTCTCTAGCGCAAAGATGCCAGATGAATGGAGACTCAGCGAAGTCATCCCCATCTTCAAGAACAAGCGAGACGCTCAAGTGTTGTCACACCCCCAATTTACCTGACTTGCAGCGGAATGGAATACCTGGGGGTGTCTGTCATAGCACCACAGTTACAGTTACATTGAACGACCTAAAGTGTCGTTTGGAAAATACTGCATTTGATCATTGAAATAATCCAGAGTTTACAAAATGAGGTCCCCAAAATGTGTTGCATGTTCATGAAAATCAAGTCATACTAGATCAAATGTTTTCATAAGTGCATGAAATAATGATGTGACGCGTCGACTCTGCGACTCCATGAAGGTCCAAATGCATGTCACATGAGCTACCTTAGTAACCTGAAATACATTGCTAAAACGTCAACACGAATGTTGGTGAATTCCATAGGTTTGTAAAATGTAATAATGTACGGCCACCACAAGTAAAAATGCAAGATAAAAATCTCGTGAAAATTGTACAATAGCCTTAAGCTCATGACACCGAAGCTATGACTGATGAAACTGTAAGCCCCTCCCGAATGTTCTGCCGAAACATTCAAATGTAAAAGACATGACATGCATCCGCTTACTGTTGGTATCCACTACCACGGATGGAGGCGTCACCCTCGATAGATCTATCCACTCACTCTCGCTTAGTACTTGAAATTAACGGTTCATGATGTTACAGGGGACTTTTCACATGGCAAGGTAACTTAAGCTATGTACATGTTTGAATACTTGGGCTCGTACTGAAATGATTGATGCAATGTATTCCCCCCGTGGGATTTGAAAACAATCAAAATGTTGAATTGAAAACGGGGCTATGAAAACTCACCTCAACTGATGAAACCGTGATGAAATGAAATGAACACCAATGAACAATTTGATGCCGCAACCCAATATGATGGTACCATGAACATGTAATGAACTGAAAGACAAGGCGCGCACACTAGCCGCAACCTAATGTAAATGATGAACGATCTACTTTAGATCATGAAATGATGTTATGAATGTCCATGCACATGTTCCTATACCACTCTACTCTTTAGAAAAACACTTGTGTTTTCAAAAATATATAATCCAAGAATTTGGAAAATATTGCTATTAGAAAATATAAATGGCTAGTTATAATATATATACTTATATATATATAACGTAAGTTTCCATGTAAGCGTTGAAATACTCGGGTTGTAATCCTTGAATTGATGAAAACATACTCATAATAACTAATACTACGTTAGTTAAAAAAAAGCTCGGTACTTGATATTATGTTTAGCTTAAAAATGCACTTCGTAGTTTTTGCGCCAAATTATATTAAAAGCTGTCAATATAAAATGGTTTTAGCCGATTTTCAAACGTGAATATCTTTGTCGTTACTTGTCCGTTTTACTTGTTCTTTATATCCACGGTTACGTCTTAGTATGTAGTAATATATTTTGGAAAGCTCGGCTCCTCCGGGTTACGTCTAAAGCCTCTTTTTGTACCATGAAAAACGTCCAACAGCAACTATTTTCAGAAAAATACTTTTCGTCAACAATCTTGCAAAAATCATAACTTCTTCGTTATAAGCTCTTTTTAATCCGTTCTTTCGCCTACGGATTCGTTTTTGAAAGTATTTTCTAAAAATTTTGCCAAAGTTTCCTTGGTGTTTACTGATTTTCCAGATTTTTACAAAACGGGACAGCATGTCTAAAATAGGTTCCAAATCATGTTTTCAAGGTTAAAAACCAATTTCTACCATCACCAAACCTCTTGTAATCACAACATGGCTAATCTAATCTTACCATACACCTTCTTAGGGTGCCATGGACTCCTAACCAAGTTATTAGAGCAAGGGGATTCATAACTAAAAAGTTAGGGTTTGTATGTTTCTTTTTAGACAAAATAAAGGGTGGTATAGCTACTTGTACATGGTTTTTAGCATGATACTTATGAAATACATGTAAAAATAAGATGATCCATGAAAAAATAAAGTTGATTACTTACTTGACAAAATGAGATGATTATAGGATGATTATGCTTGATGTTCTTGTGTTTTTGTTGCTTGATTCTTGATTAGAATGATAAAAGGAACAAGTTTGTAGCTTTGATCTTTGAAAAATAATGGTTGGATCATGGTCCTTTGGTTTGGTCGTGGGTTTTGGGGGAAGAACAAGAAGATGAGAGCTTTTTGGATCTTGATAAAATGCTTGTTATGATTCTAGGAAATAATTAGGTTTTGTTATTAGTGTTTATTAGTTTAAAATAGAAAATCAATGCACATGGTTAAAGGGGTGTTCATGTGGCCGGTTTTGGGTGTGAAAAGGAGTAGCCAAAACGGTTTTGATCACTTAGAAAATATAGTGTAGCGTTAAGTGTTATTACGCGTTATTCGTTAAAATCGGGTACCGGGTTTAATAGCAATAAACGTTCACGAAGTTAACCGGGATGAAATAAAGTCATAATAATGATAAAAACATATTAAAAATATGTTGGGTACATTTACTGAGTGATCGGGTGATTATTGTTTAGTTTTCACGAAAACCGTCGTTGTATTCATACGCGTACGTTATAAATAAAAATAAATTTCCAAAATACTGGGTAACTGAATGTTATAACTTTTATGATGTTAAAATGGATATAAAAATATATCGGGACCATTGTGGGAATAATTAGATATATTCGTCGTGTATAAACCGAGTGTTAACGTTTACTATAAATACTTATACGTAAAAACGTTAAATGTACTGTATATAGAAATTTGAAAATCCTAAGAGTGGTATAACATGAAAATGCTGTTATGATGATATGCAGACTATCTCCAGTCCGTATGCAGTGTTCTTAACACTAATGAAATGAATTCGCACCTAACCCAACCCGGTTACGCGAATTTGAATACCCGTAAACTAAATTTACGATGAAATGTGTAATGCACGTGAATGATGAAATCTTTTCCCGCAATGAATAGTGTTCCGTGAATAGTAAAATTTCTGAATGCTTCTCGGAATGTCAAACTGACACTAAAAATGATGAATAGTAAACTGATGAATAGTGTTTTGATGAATAGTGTTTGATGAATAGTGTTTTTCCAAAGTTCGGGAAATGACCTGAAATGACCTGAAATGGTGAGTTGTGACAGTCTTCCCCTCTAAAAGGAACTTCGTCCCGAAGTTCAGTTTATGTTAGTCTCTGAGAATGTATTGGTGAAAAAGGTGATGATATTCGAGAATTCCAGCGAACTCTAACGATAGGAATTCAACTCTGATTCAACTGTTTGACCATACGGTTCATGATTTCTGTTGGTTCTCTTACAAGGTCTGAGATTGTCATTTGGGTTGGATCCCTTCCAATGGAATCATGAGTGACTCATCTGAAAGTCATTTCTGGGGATCTGAAAATGTGAAATATGTTCGTGTAATCCTGTTGTTCTCTGGCAATGTTCAAATCTGACGGCCACTAGGCCTACCCTGTCTGAAATATAAATGGTCCAGTGTATGTTGGTATAACTTCCCAAGTTTTCTGAACGATAACATGCCTTTCCTAGGCAGAACTTTCTGCATAACTCTGCAGAACTTGAAGTTTTAATGGTTTACGACTTATTGAACTTGTAACTGATTCTTGACTTGTAGAAAATTTCTGGTTATCTCATGAATGCCTACTGAACTAGTGAGTTGAGCTTTTTCCAAGTTTGGCCCATCAATAGATGGTCTGCGCTTCTTAATGTTTTAAATGTGACACTGGTAATATATACTGCTGAATTCTGCCAGAACTCAAGTTTGTATACTAGTTGGTCGATTCTAAAATGAATCTTAAATAGTCCAATATGCTAAAGGTTCAACCTTTCTTGTTATCCAATTTGTATCGTGCCAATCCAAGGCAATGCTTTTAACTTAGTTTGTTCTCCTACCTGAATCTGGATGGTTTGTTGTTCAGGATATCCAATCCAAATGATGTGTGTTATGTACCAATCTAACTTCTGCCAGTTTCCCGTTGTTGGTGTGATAACTATTGTTGTAGATGAATTTGATTTATGTTGAGTGATTAGTCCAACCATTTACAGGGTCAATCACTCATGCTCTGAGCATACCTTCCTATGTTGAATTGTTCTCTCGCTTTGACCATCGTTCTGAGGATGATAGGTGATGTTCACATCTAAATGGGTTTCCGAAGGAAATCCTGAAATGAATACCTGAAGTCCAAGTTGAATCGGTTTCCTTAACAGGAAATACTGAAATGGGTACAATAAACCTTTGTGACTAATTCCATAACGTTCGGTCCTTCGAACTTGGCGTTATCTGAAGGGATAGAATATAGGTAACAATTTGATTCCTTGTGTTTTGTTCCAACGGATGATAAGACATATGTCCTTCTTTGTCTAGTGGGTTTGGTCTCCACTACTGAAGTTTGTGATTAATTTGTGATGTTCCTCCTAATTCCTTCATCACCTAATCCAAATATTCTCTATTGTCCAGTCACAAATCCTAAATGCATAAGCGATGTTGTAGGGAAATTTGTTCTGGAAATTTGTCTCGCGATTATGAGTTTTGGTTGAAATCCTTTTTCTGAATAAACGAATTTAGAAAATGAAGCAAATGATTTACTGGGTAATATTTTCTTGATGATTCAAAATCCAGTAGTTATGAAATAGGAACTGTTTTCAAACATGTTGTGATTAAGACTGCTTACCAAAGTTTGATGTCTATGTATATTTCTCATTGTACAATAGTGTTGCTTAAAGATTGACCAAAAAGGATCGTACTTGTTCAAAATAGGAATTTCAGAAATCATTTTTCCACAAGGTATGTGATTTATGTAAACGCATCAACTTTATTTAAAAGTGATAACACTAACAAGGATAAAATGGTAGAATAGGAAATGTTCGCTTAAATGCATCGATGTCTAACACTTAGTTCCTGAGGTTGAATAATGCCTATAGGTGGTTATCAGGCATAACTACAAGCATAGGTATTTAGACTAACTTAAGTCCTGAAATGGTTTATCGTTGTAATTGGCATGGCGAACGTATCACTTGATGTTGTGTCGATGAATGTCTATTCTGTTTTCCCATGTAGATGAGGAGATATGTTCTGGTTTGATCCCTTGCTTGGTATGAAGGTGAGGTTATCTGAAGTTTCTAGACATAATGCCTTAGAGGAATCTACATCGATATTCTTGATTCAACCAATTGTCCGTTGTGAAAACTTACTGCAGGAAAGTTTATGTATGGATGAGGCCATGTTTAAATGAAATGCTCTACAGTCTCAATTAGAAGCTTGGTTTATTTCTATTGTGTTGTCCTGCGGACATTTATTGAGTTCAATCCTGTAGTTCAGTATAGCTAGTACCCTTGAATAATGACATTGGACAACTAAGTCAGAGATGGTAATTAGGATGGTCTCGCAGTATCTGAGGATTGTTGTTGAGTTATGAATTCTCTCTCTATATACTTCTAGTTCTGGTTAGTAGTTCTGTAATCCTTTCGTTGCTTCTATTGTATAAAGGAATCCTGCATGTAATTGATATGGAAAGTCTCTTCTAGGGAATTCAATGGGAAGAATCCAACTTAATGGCTAAGTGAGTGACAGGTAGGGTAAGTATCCAGGGATAGTTCGGCAAAATGGATGTTTATGAATGAGTTCCTTTGTTTACAAAACTTTTGGATGAAGATTGTTATCAACAATCCTTTGAAAAGGTAATTATTTCCTTCATGGCATAATCCTTCCTGAATTTTACATAGGTGATCAGGCTATGTATAATTGAGGACTAATGATGCGATGTTAGATTTTGTCAAAATATCATAACTTTTATCAAAAGTTTTAGATGGTGTTCAACGCATTGTTATAAAAATGGTATCCTGATGTTTCCTTTCAAGTAACATGAAAATTGCTTCGCGTAATAATAGTAAATACTTGGTGTAACGACAGAAAAATCAATGTATAGGATGGTAATAAAATAGCTTACTTCAGAAATTTTTCTGTAAAACAGTTTCCCCATATGATAGTAAAATAGCTTGAATGGTGTATTGGATACGTGGGTGAATCTTGTCGAATGGTAATAGTCTACTAATTCGTCAAAAACGAAATCAACCTAATTCCTGATGAGACAATGCTAAAATGTTGCGAAACGATTGAAGTCTGAGCAAATGGGAATGGAAAAGGAAATGACAATGATGGTACTAGTGAATGGAATACTACCCTCTTTCGCGCTACCTCGCGACATCCAAAAGGTAAAACTAAAGTACACACTGTGGGAAGGCCAATAATGTAATAAGTAACTGATGGTGGTGATAGTACCTGAGTAGTAAGTGCCCTACTAGTGATGGAAAGAAAACACACTATCTTCCTCGCAATAACCATCCTAATAAGTCCATTTAGATTAAGTCTGAATACACTACCAAAAGGCATTCTATGTACGGTCTGAATGATAGGAAAACCCTGTTCCTATGGCAAATCAATAGTACTAATGGTGGTGTAAATGCAACTGGTGGTATAATGGTAGTGTAAAATGACAAGGCATCTTCAATGTCGGAATCCGATAAAAGGATGTCAGGGTGAGTATCTGAAGACATGTCACTTGTGAACCAGGTCAATAAAATGATATACATATATGGATATGAGTATAAATAACTCGCACAGGGTATGTATGAAACAACATG
This sequence comes from Artemisia argyi, assembly GCA_030686995.1. Lineage (NCBI taxonomy): Eukaryota > Viridiplantae > Streptophyta > Magnoliopsida > Asterales > Asteraceae > Artemisia > Artemisia argyi. Next base: position 22,427,761 of record CM060695.1, on the reverse strand, counting down.
TATCATGATTATGCACTTATGATGAAATGATGAGATGCTATGATGATGTGGTTATAGTCTAGGGTCCAAGATACATCCTAGTTCGCTATAACCTTAGCTCTGATGCCAATCTGTCACACCCCCAATTTACCTGACTTGCAGCGGAATGGAATACCTGGGGGTGTCTGTCATAGCACCACAGTTACAGTTACATTGAACGACCTAAAGTGTCGTTTGGAAAATACTGCATTTGATCATTGAAATAATCCAGAGTTTACAAAATGAGGTCCCCAAAATGTGTTGCATGTTCATGAAAATCAAGTCATACTAGATCAAATGTTTTCATAAGTGCATGAAATAATGATGTGACGCGTCGACTCCGCGACTCCATGAAGGTCCAAATGCATGTCACATGAGCTACCTTAGTAACCTGAAATACATTGCTAAAACGTCAACACGAATGTTGGTGAATTCCATAGGTTTGTAAAATGTAATAATGTACGGCCACCACAAGTAAAAATGCAAGATAAAAATCTCGTGAAAATTGTACAATAGCCTTAAGCTCATGACACCGAAGCTATGACTGATGAAACTGTAAGCCCCTCCCGAATGTTCTGCCGAAACATTCAAATGTAAAAGACATGACATGCATCCGCTTACTGTTGGTATCCACTACCACGGATGGAGGCGTCACCCTCGATAGATCTATCCACTCACTCTCGCTTAGTACTTGAAATTAACGGTTCATGATGTTACAGGGGACTTTTCACATGGCAAGGTAACTTAAGCTATGTACATGTTTGAATACTTGGGCTCGTACTGAAATGATTGATGCAATGTATTCCCCCCGTGGGATTTGAAAACAATCAAAATGTTGAATTGAAAACGGGGCTATGAAAACTCACCTCAACTGATGAAACCGTGATGAAATGAAATGAACACCAATGAACAATTTGATGCCGCAACCCAATATGATGGTACCATGAACATGTAATGAACTGAAAGACAAGGCGCGCACACTAGCCGCAACCTAATGTAAATGATGAACGATCTACTTTAGATCATGAAATGATGTTATGAATGTCCATGCACATGTTCCTATACCACTCTACTCTTTAGAAAAACACTTGTGTTTTCAAAAATATATAATCCAAGAATTTGGAAAATATTGCTATTAGAAAATATAAATGGCTAGTTATAATATATATACTTATATATATATAACGTAAGTTTCCATGTAAGCGTTGAAATACTCGGGTTGTAATCCTTGAATTGATGAAAACATACTCATAATAACTAATACTACGTTAGTTAAAAAAAAAGCTCGGTACTTGATATTATGTTTAGCTTAAAAATGCACTTCGTAGTTTTTGCGCCAAATTATATTAAAAGCTGTCAATATAAAATGGTTTTAGCCGATTTTCAAACGTGAATATCTTTGTCGTTACTTGTCCGTTTTACTTGTTCTTTATATCCACGGTTACGTCTTAGTATGTAGTAATATATTTTGGAAAGCTCGGCTCCTCCGGGTTACGTCTAAAGCCTCTTTTTGTACCATGAAAAACGTCCAACAGCAACTATTTTCAGAAAAATACTTTTCGTCAACAATCTTGCAAAAATCATAACTTCTTCGTTATAAGCTCTTTTTAATCCGTTCTTTCGCCTACGGATTCGTTTTTGAAAGTATTTTCTAAAAATTTTGCCAAAGTTTCCTTGGTGTTTACTGATTTTCCAGATTTTTACAAAACGGGACAGCATGTCTAAAATAGGTTCCAAATCATGTTTTCAAGGTTAAAAACCAATTTCTACCATCACCAAACCTCTTGTAATCACCACATGGCTAATCTAATCTTACCATACACCTTCTTAGGGTGCCATGGACTCCTAACCAAGTTATTAGAGCAAGGGGATTCATAACTAAAAAGTTAGGGTTTGTATGTTTCTTTTTAGACAAAATAAAGGGTGGTATAGCTACTTGTACATGGTTTTTAGCATGATACTTATGAAATACATGTAAAAATAAGATGATCCATGAAAAAATAAAGTTGATTACTTACTTGACAAAATGAGATGATTATAGGATGATTATGCTTGATGTTCTTGTGTTTTTGTTGCTTGATTCTTGATTAGAATGATAAAAGGAACAAGTTTGTAGCTTTGATCTTTGAAAAATAATGGTTGGATCATGGTCCTTTGGTTTGGTCGTGGGTTTTGGGGGAAGAACAAGAAGATGAGAGCTTTTTGGATCTTGAAAAAAATGCTTGTTATGATTCTAGGAAATAATTAGGTTTTGTTATTAGTGTTTATTAGTTTAAAATAGAAAATCAATGCACATGGTTAAAGGGGTGTTCATGTGGCCGGTTTTGGGTGTGAAAAGGAGTAGCCAAAACGGTTTTGATCACTTAGAAAATATAGTGTAGCGTTAAGTGTTATTACGCGTTATTCGTTAAAATCGGGTACCGGGTTTAATAGCAATAAACGTTCACGAAGTTAACCGGGATGAAATAAAGTCATAATAATGATAAAAACATATTAAAAATATGTTGGGTACATTTACTGAGTGATCGGGTGATTATTGTTTAGTTTTCACGAAAACCGTCGTTGTATTCATACGCGTACGTTATAAATAAAAATAAATTTCCAAAATACTGGGTAACTGAATGTTATAACTTTTATGATGTTAAAATGGATATAAAAATATATCGGGACCATTGTGGGAATAATTAGATATATTCGTCGTGTATAAACCGAGTGTTAACGTTTACTATAAATACTTATACGTAAAAACGTTAAATGTACTGTATATAGAAATTTGAAAATCCTAAGAGTGGTATAACATGAAAATGCTGTTATGATGATATGCAGACTATCTCCAGTCCGTATGCAGTGTTCTTAACACTAATGAAATGAATTCGCACCTAACCCAACCCGGTTACGCGAATTTGAATACCCGTAAACTAAATTTACGATGAAATGTGTAATGCACGTGAATGATGAAATCTTTTCCCGCAATGAATAGTGTTCCGTGAATAGTAAAATTTCTGAATGCTTCTCGGAATGTCAAACTGACACTAAAAATGATGAATAGTAAACTGATGAATAGTGTTTTGATGAATAGTGTTTGATGAATAGTGTTTTTCCAAAGTTCGGGAAATGACCTGAAATGACCTGAAATGGTGAGTTGTGACAAGTGTGTAGCAACTATAGGGGTATTAAGCTTCTTAGTCACACCATGAAGCTCTGGGAGAGAGTTATAGAGAGGAGGTTAAGAAGGGAGACAAGGGTGTCTGAAAACCAATTCGGATTTATGCCAGGGAGGTCCTCGGTCGAGGCTATCCACCTCCTTAGAAGTCTTATGGAGAAGTATAGAGAAAGACAGAGAGATTTGCATATGGCTTTCATTGACCTAGAAAAGGCATACGATAGTGTCCCACGAGAGTTGATATGGAGGACTCTAATAGAAAAAGGGACCCCAAGGAGATACTTAAAAGTCATTAGGGATATGTACGAAGGGGCGAAGACCCGCGTACGGTGCACGGTGGGGTACACTGAGTTTTTCCCGGTGAAAGTTGGACTTCACCAAGGATTAGCCATTAGCCCTTACCTTTTCGCCTTGATTCTCGATGAGATATCCCGAGGGATACAAGAGGGCATCCCTTGGAGCATGATATTCGCAGACGATATTGTGTTGGTTGCAGAATCGGCCGAAGGGTTAAACTACAGACCGGAACACTGGCGCGAGGCTTTCGAAGACAATGGGCTTCGGGTGAGCAGAGAGAAGACTGAATACATGAGATGTGATTTCGGTAGCTACGAGATCGGCCGAAATGAGGAGGAAGTTCGTATCGGAGACCAGATTCTTCAACCTAAGGAGTCTTTTAGGTATTTGGGTTCGGTGATACACAAATCAGGAAGGATAGACGATGACGTTACCCACCGTATTAGAGCAGGTTGGGCGAAATGGAGGGCGTCGTCAGGAGTACTCTGTGATAAGAAAGTCCCTTTTAAGCTTAAGGGAAAATTTTATAAGGTGGCAATCAGACCAGCTATTTTGTACGGGTCAGAATGTTGGCCTATCACAAAAGCTCAAGCTAACCGAGTGGAAGTGGCAGAACTGAGGATGCTAAGGTGGATTTGTGGTAAGACGATGCTTGACATGATCCCGAACGGAGTTTTCAGAGCGGAACTTGAAGTTGAAACTATAATCTCGAAGATGCGAGAAGGAAGGTTGAGGTAGTTCGGTCATGTCAGGAGGAGGCCATAAACAACACCGGTTAGGAGAGTCGAAGCGCTGATGGTCGACGGTTTGAGGAGGAGGGGAAAACCTAAGCTCAGGTGGGAGGATCGACTTAGGCTAGACATGAAGGAGCTTCTCTTGTCCGAGGACATGATCTCAGATAGGAATGCGTGGAGAGCTAGGATTAGGACTTGCGGGTAGTGTCGGAAGGGTAGTAGGTGCTTGCCTTTGCGTCTGGGTCTTTTCTCTTCCCTTTGTTGTCATGCCCCTTTGCCTTTTAGGTTTAGTTTGCCCTTTGCACTTTAGGTTTAGTGGCCCCTTTGCTCTTCCCTTTTAGGTTTGTAGTAGGCTAGTGGTGCCTCTTTTCCCTTTGCTTTGCCTTAGCTTTAGCCCCCTTGCGTTGCCTTGCTTTGTTTTTGTGTTGCTCTTCTTGCCTTTTGCCCGCTTGCTTTTGCGTCCTTGCTTTGTTGTGTTTGTTTTTGGCTTTTCTTTTGCTTTCTATCTTTTGCCCTACTTGCTTTGTTTGCATGATTTGTTTGTCTCGCCCCTTGTTTGTTGTTTGTTTGTTGTTTTGGTGCTCTATTTGTTTGCATGATTTTATATGTTTGTCTTTTGTACTAGGCCCCTTGTTGGTTGGTTGCTTGCTTCTATTTGCTTTTACTTGTTGCTCTTTTGCTACTTGCTTCTTTTTAGTTTCTCTATCACTCGCACTGGTGCACGTGCTGGAGGTCTCCCTGGAAGCAGTCTCTCTACTCCCAGGTTTTACCTGGGGTAGGACCTGTCTACATTTCTACCTCCCATATCTCGCCTTCGCGGGATTGGGTATGTTGTTGTTGTTGTTGTTGTTGTGAAAGGAAAAAATAATAATATTAAGAATAAGAATAATAATAATCTTAAATTACAATTTACATAAATCTTCCTTACAAAAACCAAAATTACAAAAACACCCTTACATCTTCAACACTTTCTGGTTATCCATCAAAAGTCAAAACAATCAAAACACACACACTTCAGTTCAGATAACACAACTTGAAACAACAGCAACAATGGAGGCCTTGAAAGTATGGTCATCAAGACCACTCCGCCACCTCTTCCACTTATCTCCACTCACTTACAAAACCCATCTCCCAGTCACCTTCACGCGCTGCTGTTCATCCTCACGCACCGCCACTGTGCCGCCAAAACAGGGTGGTGGCAGGGGGAGGAGGTCACCCAAAGATGAGAATAATGCAACTTCTTCCACTTCTGATAGAGATGCTATTCGTCTTTAAAAGGTTTACTTTTTTATATATATATTTTTATAAAAATTGAATCTTTTTTATGTTTTTATGTTTATGGTTTATAAAGATTGAATCTTTTTGTGTTTTTTATGATATTTTTGCTTTGTTACTTAAATTGGGTTATGGGTTTTTAAGGGATGTTGGTTTAAGCTGATTTTATGGCTTATGAGCTTATCTCATTTCGGCTTATATTGTTATGGTGTTTGTTTTGGCTTATATAGCCGGCTTATGGCTTATTTGGTTTTCAGACTTATGTTTCGTTAGCTCACTTTTTGTTGCTTATTTTGAAACTTTTCGGCTTATATAAGTTCATTATGACATAATAGTTATATAAGCCGAAAATTTTCAAAATAAGCAACAAAAAGTGAGCTTATGAAACATAAGCTGAAAATCAAATACGCCGTAAGCCCGCTATATTAGCCGAAACAAACACCCCCTAGTTAGTTAATAATGAATAAAACTAGCTTTTGTTGGGGTTATTAGAATTAGATAACCAGGGGTGGTTGGTTCAAACTTGTTATATGCATATTATTTTGACATTATGGATAAGCAGTTTTTAGGGTGTGTGGGATTGCTTATTGAAGCATTATTTGAGAGTGAAATAAGTAGTTCTGAATGATCAGTTTGAAGATGGCTTATGCTGGTTAAAGCGTCGATAGAGCTATAATAAGCAATCACAAACATTCCCTAAAAGCTAGTTATTTGCTATTCCAAAACGCAATAATGAGATAAATAGATAATTTGTCTGGGAGAGTAGGAGTTCCATTATTCCCAACTGCTTTTCTGATTTCTTCAAAATGCACTATCCGTTTTATTAATCACTTTCAGAATTCAATGCTGAACACCACTTTAAGCATGAATTTTACTTTTGCAGCCCTTACTTAGGAGGCATTTGGGATTGCGTTTACTAAATGTTACCGAAAGCAAGTCTTAACCTGCTTTTTCAAAATTGCCTTTTCTCTCTATAAATACGCGGACATTTTTTCTCCAAAGGGTTGCCAACACTTTTTGCTGATTATTTGGGTTGCGCATTGTTGTTGTTATTGTCTAAAATTTTGATCAACTGTTTGATGATGATTGAATTTAACTCGAGTTGTACTTTTTTCCTTTACGTGAGTTTTGGGGCTCTTGCTCAAGAACTAATTATGTTTTGTTTTAAGTTTTCAAGACTACTTAAAGTCTTCATCTTTTGAGTCTTGGTTTTTGGTTTAGCATTTGGGCCCATTAGCTTGCCTTTGATTTATATCACACGTACTGAGGGGAAAAGTATCACGAGATAGAAAAAGATGTCTAATAACTACAAATTTTAAAGACTTTTAAGTCTTCTAACGTCTAATATTGGGATAGTTCTCTTTTCTTCATCATTTTCCACAAAACAGGAGAAATTTATTTTTGGAATTTTGAACAACGAGAAAGTAAAACAAAATTTTGGGACCATCTACTTCAAATTGACTAGACATATTGCTTCAATCAGTTTCTATCGATTATCCAAAATACAAGACTTTGAAATAGCTTTATGCAAAGAGTCTTCTGATGTGTATTTTCAACTAAGTATTGCAATGAAATAACATAACTAGATTATCATTATGTATGTAAACTAACGTATAAAATAGATGTTCAACGATTTAATTGCGCCAAAGCATGTATTGTTAGTTACCAAATATATAATATGAGCCAAGCTGAGTATGTAAGAACTGGGCCGGTCCAATTTTCATGTCAAAACAAAATGAACTTATGACTTGTATGCAAACCTAAACCATGTCCCCAACAAACACAAAACATAATCATTCATCTTGAATCTAAACAACTTGTATTGGCTTAAATAGTTAATCAAATGTTGTAGAAATTCAAATGACCAACTAATTTACCTGATGAAAATGGATCTCGCTAATCCAGTCTATTCTATTTTCTTGAAATCACATTCTTCTTATAAAAGGAAAACTTGTAAACTTAATGTTGCTAAAATTTGGTTGAGGCATTTCATCAAAATATTGTGGGTCATGAGAAGACTAAAGATTTATGCAGCCTTATAAGCAATATAAGAAGATGTATGAATAAACTTTAAGCCCATAATTGGGTCAAGTGGTATCAAGTATCAACAAATTTTATCCATGAAGGAATTACTCCTCTTTATGACGTAAATCTCTTCTTTGGATTTAGAGTTACAAATCTGAAATTTTTAAAAGGCCCACTCGTCCCCATTTATTTATTTTTACATCACAAGAGTTGCTGACGGTATTTTACATCACACAATAATTTCAGGACCAAAAGTTATACCGAATAACTGCAAATTGCAAAGACTTGAGAGTCTTTGGTCGTCTAATGTGGGACTTCAAATTTATTGTATAATTTTTTTCCATGTTTTTTTTCTGGTCCACACGAATTTATATCCATTTAGTTCAATTCTTAGTTTTCGAAGTCTATATAAAGCTGCATAGAGGTATATGTGTTCATTATCAGATAAAAACACATCAATACAATTTTATACAACATACATTAATTATGAGAGAAAATATTTACTTTTACTTTATGCATACTCATGTATTGTTTATTTTGCCACTTGTCTTTTGGTTGTTTTATACCACAACTGCCACTTCCTTTGGCCACCAACTGGTTGGAGCAGCAGGAGGAGTTGTTCCTAAGTGCATCGATAAGGAGAGACAAGCTCTTCTTGATTTCAAAGCTCACATTATTCAAACTGCGTATGTGGTTAGGTAGCTTTAATAAGCAATCCTAACCACCCCCTTAAATGTACTTTTATGGTACTAACTACGAACACAATAATAAGATAATCAGTCTGGGAGTTCGTTATTACAAACTTTCTGCAAGAGCATAAGTCTGTTTAATAAGCAATCAGGACTGATTATTTGTGACTTCAACCACAACAATCAAATAATCACTAGCAACATGCAGTGCAGAACACCCCCTGATTCATCATTTTTACTTTTTTCAGCACTTTTTAAAGAGATGTTTGAGAATGCGTTTGCAAAACAGCACTCTGGAACAGAAATTAACAACCTCCTTTTGCAAGAATTGCCTTTCTTTATAAGAATACGCATATAATCCCTTTTTTAATGGTTTGCCAAAAAATTTTGCTGATTATTTGTGTTTTCAAAACATATCAGTTAGATAATCAATCCCAAAACCTAACTCTAAACACCCACTCAAAGTTTAATGTAGTTCCATCTTTTGGCTTTTTGAACGTATAAGCAGAGTTCTATGGTGAGTGTCGATGTAGACATCTAGTTAATTTATTACTGGTAAAAGTAATGGATTTGTTTATAGGTAGAAGAATTAAGGAGCAAAGGACTTGAACGATATGCCTACAAGTGGGATAGAACTCATACCGCTAATCAATTGCAAGATATTTATAAGCATCTCAGCAATGGTGAAGAGTCGAACGATGAGAATGACCAAGTATCAATATCAGGAAGAATTGTTGCACGTAGGGCTTTTGGAAAACTTGCTTTCTTGACTTTGAGGGATGATTCTGGAACAATTCAGGTACATAACATCTTTTTTTCCGTTTTCACACATAAAAATTTAGTTGCTTGTCTCTAAATGATTATTCTGATTATTTAAGGATTTTGATTTAAAATGAAACTTAAATAATCAGAATCAGTTTCATTGCATCTACTTTTGAAATAAGTATTTTTCAAATTGGATTATTTGACTCGAACCATAGTAATTAGATAACCGCTTTCCAAACACGATGCCAAATGCCCATTAATCATCTCCCGAAGTGGATCTTAACAACTGAAAGATCGCAAATAGGAATGCGTTGTATTTGACCCTCATAGAAGCATTTAGATTATTGAGTAAACTTGATTTCCTCACCTATGCTATGGTTTTCTATGACTCTTTTTTGTCATAATACTGAATACTGATATATTTACTTATAATATCAGCTTTACTCACTACTACAAATCAGGCCTTTTAGACCCCCTTTTTAAGACCTTCTATCATAAACACAGGTCTAAAAACGAAATTTTACCCACTTTAACCTTTTTAGACCGGCGGAAATAAGAAACACGGGTCTAAATATAAAAAAGATATATAGACCGGTGTTAATAATTTTGACCTGTCTAAAAAAAGTCAAATGGACCTGGTAGCTATTAAAAGGCCCAGTCTTAAAATGCCCAAAATTTTGAGATTTTTGAGCGCCATTCTATCTCTGTTTTCCCTCTTTTGTCTTTTCATTCTAAAAAAAACCTTAACATAAGCACAACTGCGCCTCTCATTCTCTCAACACCACCAACGCTGCTCCTACCAGCTCCATGGCACCAACAGTTTCATGACTGTCACTATCATAGCCCGATAATAGACAAGCTCGCCGTGCACATTTTAAGGTCAGTTCATGTAACCAATTTCTTCAATTTTTAGGCTTTAGATCGATTCATTCTTTCTTTGATGTTTGTTAGGGGTTTTACCTTTTTTTCAATCCGATAAATCACCGAGAAGAAAGAACCTGCTGTCACATACGCCGGATTTGATAGTCCCAGGTTACCAACTAGAGTATCTGCACCTAATTTTTGAGGATCTAGGTACAAATTCTTGTTCTTTTCTGCTTTAATTGACCTATATGTTTTTCATACAGAATGGTTCGATAACCATAAGATTGTTGTTATTACTTTTAATATAATTCTATTTTTATTTATTTTTGTGTTTAATTGAATCTTTGAAATTAGGATATACAAAAGTTGCTAAGGGGAAATCTACTCTCAGCAAAGTTCTGGTCGTTCAGGTATAATTTTTTGAAATCTTGTTGTTTATTATATTATTACTAATGTGATGAGACTAAAGACAATTTGATGTCATGGATTGTGGTTTCTCGATGTGATTTTTTGATCGTTAGTTTCTAAATTCCCTCGAATTTAACATCGTTTAGATTTTAGAAGTTCGTAGTTTAATTTGGGTCTTGTAGAGTGTAACTGAAGTAACGAAAATTGAGCATGCTGCCCTTGTTATAGTAAAAACTTCTCTTAAGTAGCTCTTGAGATTGTGATATTGACTAGGGCCATATCAATGACTCGCTTTTTTTTTTTTTTTTTTTTTTTTTTTTTTTTTGTTACTTGAATTCCCTTTAAAAGTTGTTACTGATGTATGCATCTGTTATGTATGTATTTCTATAAAAACAAGTTTTGTTTGAAGATTAAATTGACTTCAGACTTGGTTTCATGCTTGTAAACCTGGGTAACAAGATGTGTTTGTCTGCTGCAGGCATTGGTAAGCAGTTTTTCATACCTATACTTCTTACACTGTTGAAGAAGGAGCCTCTTGAAACTTTATCTGCTGCATCCCTTTCCATAATTTTCATCTCAATCATAATTGGAGAATTGGGTAAGGTTGCAAGTATTATTTAGCTGTCTTAAATAAGCCTTGTGCTTGTTATATGAACTTATTATTGTTGCCCTGTTGTGGTAAAGGTCGAAAGCGTTGCAGAGTGAAATTTTTGAAGTTTTATATGTTTGCATCGTCCAGAGGTGTATACTTGGGACAATTACTTCCATCATCTAAAGCAGTCTCCAGCTGAAGGCAAGTAAGTCAAACTTTTTTGCTAGTATATATTTGTTATTATATTAATATCAATTTGGTTGTGTTCGAGAAACTGTATCTCTGTGTTCTTTACCCAATGTGTAGCATCTCAAATCTAGTATTGTTTGTTATCTCATATTAGCAGAAATCTATATCATCTCAGGGCTCAATGGTCCATGTATCTATATTGCAATTTAGCTTTGTTTCAAAATGGGGAAGTTTTTTTTCACGTCTTTCTTTATCTTAGAGGTCCTTGGCTGGAATTGAAAACATAAAGCATCCAAGTATAACTAAAGAAGGCAAAATCAGTAGTTTTATGTGAGAAAAGTAATGTGATCATTAAAATGACACTCCGAAGCTATCATTTGGTTTATCATTCTATGCTATGATATAAAAAATAGACAATACTTAAGTTTTTTTAAAGTTCGTTACAGTTCTCATTGTAGATAATTCCCTTAGGCTGTCGTCTTTCAACCCAAACCCGTTTTGACCCATTACCCGATCCCAAACCTGTACTGAAAGCAACCCAAACCTGTTTTGACGCATTACCCAATCGATTAATTTTTTCATATCTAATTTCATGTGTCTTAGAATATGTAACTGAGAGGCAGAGAAAGTTGCTCTATTGAAGATTGCTTGTGTCTCTGCCAGTAAGTTCAAACTTTTGCGTCATTTTATTAGTTTTTAAACAGGTATCCTATTGTGTTGTTGGTCTTCCTAACAAACGAGCTTCATTGCATGACAGGACTGTGTGCAAATATTTTCCGTCACTACAACTTCTCTCATTGGGAATATGTCTCCTCCAAAAAGAGCTTCTTGACACATTGAAAACGCCACTAGTACTCATTTTAACTCTCTATCTTAGTATAGTACTAAAAAACATTTTTCTATATGTGTTTATATAATTTGGATGTGGTGTCCCTTGACTCAATTATTATGAGAACTTACTGAAACTGCTTATAAAATACTTTACAAGGGTTGGTTTCAATTGCTTACTGAAAGGATTTAAGTATTGGTAAACTGCTTACTAGTCATATATTTGTGCATCTTTAAACTGTAGTCATATAGGGCGTAAAAATTATAACCGTGGGATGTTTGGCCTGCAGGGGTCTTTTCAACTTTATGCGGAAGAAATACAAGCAAAACAAGAAGAGAGGTCAAAGTGGGTGAATGAGTTTAAAGTTGCTGACACATATGGAGGAACTTACATTTGATCATCTTCACTCTATGTAACATAGTTGGCAGTTTTTCCGATGAATTTATGGTTCCATATGGCATTACTCTAATTTATGGTTATATGTGACATTAATTTGTATAAGCAGTTTCAATAAGTAATCTCCCTCGTTATAACAGTGGATGTTTAGAATAGCTTATTGAAGCTTTTTTTTTTTTTTTTTTTTTTTTTTTTTTTTTTTTTTTTTTTTTTTAAATAGAAAAAACCTTCAAATAGACCGATTACAATGGTCGCACCTGTCTAAAAGAATCCTTATATAAACCGGTTGTTAAGCACAAATAGACCGGTTGGTGCACGGGTATATATGACCAATCTTTTGGACCGGTTGGTGCACCGGTAAAAATGTGTTTAGATCTTTTAGACCTCCCCCCTTCTAAACCGGTTGGGTAACCGGTCTAAAAAGCTTATGTAACCGGTCTAAAAGCCTCTTTTTGTAGTAGTGACTGAGAAAGAAAGGCTTGTAGATGATCAGTTTTGTTTCTTGCACACCACACAAGATATAGCAGGACATGCTTTCCATTAGTTCAACTCTTGGTTAAGTGTGACATCTGAAAAACTCATACATTGAACTATGCATCGAATTATAAACTAGCGATAATGTCGAATTGCTATTCAGGGGAAGTTAGTTGTTTAATACTTCAATGGACTCTTATAGTATTCAGGTCTATAGTAATAGATCCGTTGATTTACTATATCTTTTAATCACGATTCACTTAAAGTATAATGTTTTATCTTTTTGTATCTTGAGAAGTTATTGATCGATTCTTTATTTTGTACTAGTAATTAAGTAGTGAATAGCATTATATTTTAGTATATTTTATTATAATCTCAACCTAAAGTTGAAGAATAATGATTGATTTAGTTAGGTAAAAAGCATATAATATTATGGACGAAAGGTGTTCCATAAAATCCCTAACATAGAACTGCAACATACTTGATGATGTTAAGCAAATGAACATCAACAAACTTTGACAAACATAAAAGAACATTTTATCTATTTTTATTAAAAGTTTACAACTGAAAATCTTATATATAATAAAATAAAACCCCTATTGGAAATTTTGCATTTCAAAAAATCAATTCATATAATTTTATTAAAAAAAATATTATTTTTTTATTAGGTAATATTTTATATTTATTCATAACACAAGTAGAAGATAAATACAAAAAATATACATAAGATATTTAAAAAAAAGATTATTTATTTTATATTTATCCACAACACAAGTAGAAGATAAATACAAAAAATATAGATAAGATGCAATTAACAATAGGATTAAAATTTGTAAATAATTATTTCAAAAAATTAAAAAAAAAAAAAACCGCGCGTGCACGGGCATTATAACTAGTCTTACTATATACGATCAACATGAGTATAGTACTGTAATGCTTTCTATTTTTGCATTATTTTAAATGCATAACAAATAAAAATACGTATATAGAATAAGTTTGATAGGTTGAATTTTATTTTTAGATTAGTTTTTACCATTTTATTTTTTGTTAATAATAATTTTTGAAAGTATTATCTGAATTTAACTCATAAGTATTAATGCTATTATATAGCTTAACATATTTAATAAAAACAATCTCAACTTGATATATCGGTCTTTCACTAAGTGAGGTAACTTTGAGGGACTAATTTTCTAACTTAAAAGACTGTGAGATTTGTTTCCAGCTCCTATAGAATCCTTCTTCATTAGTGTACCCTATTTCGGGCTCTGTTTCGCACACTCGATAGTAGTGGCTCGATCAATGGTTAATATGCTCGATGATGTGAAAATGCTCTTATTTTTTACACTGATTAGTGATTAGTAATAAACATGAAATAAGTATGTTGGTAATTGTTGCTTTATTCTAAGAAACACTGGCATTCACCATTGCAACCTCCATCACAAGTGTTGCCACCAGTCTTGCCTTCAACACCACCACTCAGAGAGAGATGCTTTTAATATATAAATCAATAATAAAAAATATTTGATACATTATTGAATATTCGATATTCAAAAATCAAAGTCTCCAACCTGGTAGTAAAGTCAAGCAAATTGTTGTGCTAATGGCATGAAAAAGACGTGGAGGCTTCATCAGTTCATTTTATCAATTTTGAGTTGCAATAATTTTATCATTTAAACTTAATATTTGTTGGATATTTTGATCAATTCAAGTACGATTTCCTAACACTGTATATGCTAGATTGGTGTTTACATCACGTTATATATATCTTGTTACTATTCCTATAAATGGGTGCTTTATTTGGGCACATTATATTGATTTCTTTTTTAACATAAAGTATTACAAAGTGGAAGAAAATTTGACACCCACTTTGGAAAAATTGCAAAGACTTGAGAGTCTTTGAACGTCTGATTTGGGACATCAAGTCGTGTATGTTCCACCCAAATATAAACTTAAACCCAGCAATGTATATACAGTTTGAACACACACAATAAAGCCACAAATATATGAAACTAATAACTTGTATGCAAAACTAAACCGTGGCCACAACGAACACAAAACATAATCATTCATCTTCTTGAACAAAAACAACTTATATCGTCTTAAATAGTTAATCAAATGCAGTGAAAATTCAAATGACCAATTAACTTACCTATGTCCTGCTCACATGCTTTTTATAAAAGGAAAACTTGTGAACTTAATGTTGTAAAAATTTAGTTGAGGCATTTCATCAAACATATTGTGGGAACTGAAGATTTATGCAACACTCGATGCCAATCCAACATTTTCGTCTTTTGCATATTTGGCTCCATTTATTTGGATTTACCTTCACATCACAGAATATTTACAGTACCAAAAGTCATAGTGAATAACTAAAAATTGCAAAGACTTAAGAGTCTCAAGTCTTTGGTCGTCTAATGTGGGACTTCAAATTTATTGTTTAATTTTTTTTCCATGTTTTGTCTGTTCCACACGAATATATATATTTCTAATCTTAGTTTTCGAAGTCTATATAAAGCTGCATAGAGGTATATGTGTTCATTATCAGACCAAAACACATCAATACAATTATGAGAGAAAATATTTACTTTTACTTTATGCATACTCACGTTTTGTTTATTTTCTCACTTGTCTTTTTGTTGTTTAATACCACAACTGCCTCTTCCTTTGGCCAACAACTGGTTGGAGCAGCAGGAGGAGTTGTTCATAAGTGCATCGATAAGGAGAGACAAGCTCTTCTTGATATCAAAGCTCACATTATTCAAGACCCCAATAACCTGCTCTCTACATGGAGAACCGAAGAAGAATATGATTGTTGTCAATGGGATGGAGTAGTGTGTGACAACGTCACTGGTCATGTCAAAGAGCTTCAACTTGAATTGTCTTTTGCTCGTAGTGGTCTTGAAGGTGAGATTAGCCATTCGTTGATTAACTTAACATATTTGAATATTCTTAACCTTCCTGGCAGTTCTATTCATGGAACCATTTTCAAGTTCATATGCTCCATGACTCATTTAACTTATCTTGACCTAAGTGAAAATCAGTTTACTGGCACAATTCCCGAGTCCATTCGTTCGTTGACCAAATTAACAACCCTTTTACTTCGTGGGAATCAGTTTACTGGAACCATTCCTATGTCCATTGGTTCCTTGACAAAATTGACATACCTTGACCTTTCAATCAACTCTTTCTATGGAACCATTCCAATGTCCATTGGTAACATGACCCAATTAACTTATCTTGACCTTCATGGGAATAATTTCAGCGGAGTCATTCCGAGATCCATTGGTAACATGACCCAATTAACTTATCTTAACCTTCATGGGAATAATTTCAGTGGAGTCATTCCGAGATCCATTGGTTCCTTGACCCAATTGACTTTTCTTTTCCTTTCACACAACTCTTTCTATGGAACCATTCCTACAGAATTTGGAAACCTCACCAGTTTGGAATACCTTTATCTGTATTCCCTCGGAAATTGCGGAGCTGAAAACTTAGATTGGTTGTCTTCTCTATCTTCTTTAAAAGAACTTTATATGGATGGAATTTCTCTGGCCAAAGCAAATAACTGGGCAAATGTTATTATAGGTCTCCAAAACCTATCATTTTTAAGCTTAAATGGATGTGACCTCTCACAAGTCATGCATCCATATTCTCCATCTTTCAACTCTTCTTCATCTATGGATGTCCTTTATCTCGATAACAACAATCTCAACTCATCCATGCATCATTGGTTGTCCCCATTAACTGGCAATAAGCTTTCAGATCTTTCTCTCTCTGGTAACAAGTTTGATGGGAAACTTTCAGATTTTTTGAACAGCTTGTCAGGATGCACATCAGCTACATTGTCTGATGTGATCCAACACTTTTCATCCCTCAATTCCTTGGACCTATCTTCAAATCAGTTCGATGGAACTATAAGTGACAAACTGTGGCAACTACCCAACCTTCATGATCTAGATCTATCTTCCAATTCTCTTAGAGGTGCTATCTCCAAGAATATTGGAAAATCAAATCTTGGGAATATAGATCTATCAAACAACTCACTCGAAGGAGTTCCTCTAATTGCTGACGTGTCAAACCTTTCTCAAAGTATAGAATTTATAGATTTCAGTTCTAACAAGCTAGGGCCTCGTTTCCCCAAATGGATACAAAAATTGAAAAATCTTCGGCATCTTGATCTTTCCAAAAATAACATTTCAGACACAGTTTCTAAGGAGTACCGGAACCAATGGCAGTCTTCTCAGTTGAGCTATTTGGATCTCTCTTTCAACAACATAAGTGGTGCTATTCTGAACGTTCCTTCCACTTTGTTAGTGTTAGATCTTTCCAAAAACAAATTATCTGGGGGAATCTCCTTTCTGTGCCAAACTGTAGATGGCCGTTTATCATTTCTTGATATCTCAGACAACTCATTCACAGGACAAATTCCAGACTGTTTATGGCATTTAAAAGAGCTGGTGGTTCTTAATCTAGCAAACAATAATCTATCTGGTAGAATTCCTGCATCTGTTAAGTCTTTGATCAAGCTTGAAGCATTGTATTTATACAACAACAACTTATTTGGAGAATTGCCTTCATCCTTAAAACATTGCACGAATTTAAACTTTCTGAATTTGCGGGCAAACAAGTTTTCTGGTAATGTGCCTGTTTGGATTGGGGAAAACCTATCACGTTTGTACGTTCTTAGCCTAGCATCAAACAACTTCTATGGAACCATCCCTCTACAAGTATGCCATCTAGTAAATCTTAAACTTCTAGACTTGTCAATGAACAACCTCAATGGAACCATCCCCTCGTGCATCAATAATATCACTGCCATGGTTCTAGATAATTTTTCTCTCAAAGGGAGAGATCTCATCACAGTGAATTCATTGGACATAAGGCACATTCATCAAGATGTATACGACTCTAGTTATGATTATTTTGACCATGTGATAATCCAGTGGCAAGGAAAGGTACTTGAATTCAGCAAAAATCTAGAATCCTTGAAGAGCATTGACCTGTCGAGCAACCATTTAACAGGACAAATCCCATATGAACTTACCAATCTTTATCAACTGGTTGCACTAAATTTGTCAAAGAACGCTCTACTTGGAGAGATTCCAAGACAAATTGGTCAAATGAAAGAACTTCTGACTTTGGATTTATCCAAAAACAATTTCTCAGGGCAGTTGCCATCAAGCATGTCTCAGATGAATTTTTTAAATTATCTTGACGTGTCGCATAACAACTTGTCTGGGAGGATTCCATCTTGCACTCAACTCCAAACCTTTGACCCTTCAAGGTACATAGGAAATGCAGGGCTATGTGGAAGTCCCCTGCCGAAAACATGCCCTGGAGATGAAGAATTAGAAGAACCACACACTGTTGGTAAGAGTCAAGGAGACGAGGAAGGAATAGAACGATGGTTTTATATTGGTGGTGCTAGTGGGTTTGCTACTGGATTTTGGATAGTTTGTAGCACTTTACTTCTTAACCGCCGTGGGAGACATACTTTTTTCCAGTTGCATGATAGCTTGAAAGATTGGGCATACGTAAAGATGGTGGTGTTCACAGCAAAATGGCGAAGGGTTGCGCGTGCATAATGGTATATGTTTTTTATGTTTTCTTCGTCTACTTATTGTTTGGTATATAGTATTGTAATTTCATGCTTCACTTGTATTTGGTAAGGGTTTTTAAGTCCCCCTTTATTAATAAAATTGCCACTAACACCATGGGTGGCCGTTTCCCCGCGTTGTGTGATATACGACATCTCCACATGTTCATATTATAAACTGTATAGCTATATGATGCATGGAACGTGTTCTATAAAATGTTTTACATAGATTTGCAACATACCTGATGATGTTAAGGTATCATGGTTAGCTATAGTAATTATGAATCTTTATGATAAGGCATCATGCCTTAAATGCAAATGCTATTACGGTTGACATCTAAGTGTAGTGTGAAGCTAGCTTTTGTAGCTGTGTTTTACTCATGATTACGAGGCACATGAAATAAGCCTCCAATGCATCTTAGAAATCTGAATACTTTTTTTAGTTGTTACTCAATCAATCACTAAAAGAACATGTTATTCATGACTGTAGTCTCTACAATCAATCACTTGTATGTGTGGAGGGAAACTTTTACAAACATAAAAGAACATGTTATTCATGACCGTTAGGTTTTTTCCCAGCTCGTATGACATCCATCTTCATCAGTGGAAGTTGTGGTTCTTGTTTGCTACATTGCCATAACAGTGACCACATGTTCTTCCACCAAACTTGTACCTGGTTCCGGGGTGTGTTTCACACACTCAATAGTACTGACTTGTTTTCAGCTTTATGAATATACTACTAAAGTCCTATGCTCAATGTTAGTGTGATAATGCTCTTACTTTTTTAAACTGATTAGTAATACTAAACAGAAAATAAGTATGTTGGTAATTGTTGCTTATCAGTAAATGAGATTCTTATAAGACACCTTAAACCAACTCAAACTGATTCAGGACTAATATTATATAAATGTAAATATTAGATGAATTTCATGAGTTTCATCCCTAACTACAAGTGCTAAAGTATATGAAACAGAACTTAGAACAGAGTTACCCTGTTCATGACATCAGAATGTGGAACTTTGTTATCATAATTTGCTTAAAATGCAATTGGAAATCCATTTCACTAAATATAGTTTCCTAAGCGCTAAGTTACTTCTTATTTTAATACACGAACATCAGCTCAATCTGGATCTAAAAAACATTGGCGTTCACCATCGGAACCTCCACCACAAGTGCTGCCACTAGTCTCGCCTTCAACAACACCACTCTAAGTGAGATGTTTTTAATATATAACTCAACTACTTGCATGGCCCGCCGAGCCTTATGAATGTCGTTGAAAATTAAGTTAAGGAAAATAAGATATAAATGTTGGGAATAAAATGCTCAAGTCAAAGAGTCTGCCAGAAGAGCCTGCCAGATGATGAGTTAAGCCTGCCTCTTTTGTTTTGTTGAAGTTGAAGATATACTAACAGTACCTTCTGGGTGAGAAGGTACTGCTAGTTGATGAAGGTCCTGCCAGTTTAAACGTCAAGTTGTTATATATTTTATTTAGAGATATTTAGTTGTATTATTAGTCTTTGTACAAAGTTACACGTTAAGTAGAAGTAGTACAGAGGTCTCAGTAGATAATATGGAGTGTTTTACCTTGAAAGGTGTAATATTAGGATAAGATAAGTCTCTAAGTATATTATATTATGCAACTTGACAACTTGTAATAAGGGTTCCTTATACTATAAAAAGAACCCTTAGTCACCTTCTTAGATATCACTGCATGCACAACTACAACCATAAAAATCCTTTTCACGTATTAAAAGATTCAAGGTTACATTTGTAATCCCGGTGATAGTTTAGATCACCCGTATTATCTCATAAATAATATTGAATCGTTTTGTGTTATTCATGTTGTGTTCATCACTCTAAATTATTCACGTTTACTTATTCACCACCTTTGTTCCTTTAGTGTGTTCTAGTAAATTTCGCGTACTAAATCACATTCATTCATAAATATCCCAAACACATTATTAAGACTAACATCCCAAGTGTTTGTATAATCCTTCCACAATAAACATACCAATTATTTATTTAATGCATTAAGAATGAAAAAATAATAATAATAAAAAAAAATATCCGCAAGCACAAGGTATATGTTGTAAATTCAAATGCGAAATATAGCTTCTTTGTACACAATGTTGGATGTTGATTTTGTGTATTTACCATCTTTTATCACAACGAAAAATCCTCAATCCCCGCTCATTGTGCCACCGGTGATAGACGATTATCAAGGCCATTAAGTGATATCTTCTCTAAAGTACTATATATATACCATATATGCTTAATAGTGAGTAAATAACGAACGTTCCATAAGCCATCACTTGCCAGTATCACAAGCTCTATTGAGGCATTGATAGGTGCATGTCTTATGAACCTGAACTTAAGATGTTCTTTAAGACTCTGGTCTCCAAATGCACGAGCAACAGCAAGTTGACCATTAACTCGGGGAACATCGCCTACAGAAATAATAACAATTTCACTATACTTTAGAGCTTGCTGAAGTTATAACACAGTGACACTGAATCAAAATATGCATGTAACAATTCTGCTGTCATTCACTACATCACATAATTGAAAGATAAACAAAAAATTTGCCAATTCTGCTGTCATTTACTGGTGTAAGGTAGAGGTGGCGATTTCTACCCGTGTACATGTACTCATAAACGGGTCAAAAAGTAATATCATAATATTAGCTAAAAAAGAAAAAGGTTGAACGTCATTTATTGAAAGAACCAACTAATATTAGTAATAATATACTATATTTGACATAAAAATATTCTTAAGTAAAGTTTTGGACAAAAAGTGTTCCAGGTCAATCGTATTTACCAAAGTGACACGTTTTTGATATGTAACCTGTTCCACCAATGTTACCACCTCGCGTGTGACACCATAGTGTGACATCTTTTGAAAAGTGAAGTTCTATGCAAGCGTTTTACCTCGAAGTTTAGTCACAAATCCACCTTGTTTCTCAATCCTACTCCTTTCTTCAAGTGGTTCATGGAATCTCCTATATTTGCCACCCATAGATCTCTGCCATCGATGACAATTGCTATAACTGCACTTGAGCCACCAGGACCTAATTGCATGGCATTCTCGAGGATAAATTTGTCGGTAGAACAATATGCATTTCTTATCGCCCTCTCAGGATCATTCCAAAAAGTTGGCTAAGAATAAAATAATTAATACATGGGTGTCAAAATAATTTTTTAACAAAAACATATATTAGAATTCTGTCAGTAGAACAATATGCATTTCGTATTTTCATACATGGTCTACCAATAGCAACGATTTAACACCATTATGAGACTTGCATTCTACACATATACCGTCAAAAACTTCTTATTAACTTTACATATGATGCGTCAAATGTCAATTCCAATTAAAAATGTTAACAAATATAACAGAAATCCTCACCGCATTAGGTTTATCTAACGCATCAGTTAACCATAACGTCTCTTATATTTAATGAAAATAGTGAATTAAAATAAAAATACATAAACTCAGGTAGCCTGGGAAAGAATAAACCTTTTTGATTTCTCCAAATTGCTTCAAGCTGCATCAAATAATGTTCCATTTATACTCAGATTGTTTAAAGCACAAAACAGTATTCAGATTGTTTAAAAACACAATACAATATTCCGAACAGATTATCGACACAAAAAACATTGTAACACACTGCTAACTATAAAATACATATATGAAATGAGCACATCCAACCCACCATCTAATGGTCTGCAACTCTACTTTATTCACCTTTGAACCACCCTTCCTGGATTTTGAGCCTTCTAACCGAAATTTGGACCACCCTTCCAGGCCAATGGAAGGGAATTTATGATATGTTAATCAATTGGAAGGGAAATTAACAGGTTTTTGAGCCTTTTAACCGAAATTTGGAAGGTCTCCAATATATCGTTGTGAAAAAGATCCTTGTGCAAGCCTGTTATGTAAGGCACACAAGAGGTCATATGGCATGATAGTTCAGAATGATAGTTTGGTTCATATTAAGGAACACATGCAATAATGTATCGTTAACTTGAAAACATATCATTCAAAGTTTAAGAAGAACTTAACATCTTGTCAAAATTTCAAGTTTTCTAAAGCTCAATACTTACCTTGCTCAAGTAATTTCATTTTATTGGTTTGTTAAACCTATCCATAGTCATCTCTCGTCTCACAGTTAATAGTGTTCTTTAAGAACTTGTCATTTATACCTCATTGTCATATCAATGTTAGATGCACTGGTCGGGTATCTCAACTTACGAAAGTTCTGATTGGCTAAATCTTTCCTCAAAAAGCTTGAAAAGGAAGATGGATTTTTCCTATAAAGGCAAGCATTGTCTCACGGAAGTTAAGTTTATGAATTAGAAACAACAAACTGGGCCGACACCCTTCGGGGTTCATGCTCATATTTTGGCCACTTTACTCATTAGAATAGACAATAAAGTCTGTATCTCAGCAATATCTTTATGCTAAATCCACTTCATTATAAATGGGTCGATTTGGGTTATGTTTTATCTATATCAGGTCACATGGGTAAAATTAACAAAATAGCTAAACATGAGCAGGTATATTACATGAATACAAGTTTGTAAAGGTAACTGTTAGTATGACATCGCCTTCTAGAAGTGTCATCATAGAACTAATGTGACTATCAAGTATGGGATAATCTTAAATGTCATATCCTCTGTTGAGCCTTTTTGTTGTATTTCTCCATCTACCTGAGAAGTAAAACCGAAACGCATATGGCAGATAATATGGCTAAATAAAGTTTAAGCCTACATGCAGCACAATAATATTTCTCTTTAGGTATTAGGCACGGGTAAGAAGCTTCGAGCAGATAAAATTACTTGACCGATTTACCCTTGTTAACATGGTGTCAGTGCTCAATAAGGGTATTTTTTTGTAAAGACTTTTGAACAGATAGTATTTCTCTTTAAGTAGCAAATACAGAGTCACATTCAAGTAAAAAATAACACAAAACACCAATTTATGTTGTTCGTAACAAATACAGTCACATTCAACCTGCCAACCCATTTAATTTGTGTAACATGAAACCCACTTTAACTGTTCAACATGTATGCGTTTAACCCATTAACTCACATAAATAATATGGCTAAATATGTTGTGTTAAACGGATTAGAATTGATATGAATGACCCAGTTACTTATGCATATCATGTTTCAGCTGAAGTTTTCCAACCCGTCAATCCAACCTAAACCCGTCTCAAATTGTCACCTTAGTTTTAAGCATATAAGCATGATATAGACAATCATCTAATCTATGTCTGTCACTAACAAACAGCAAATTTATTTTTCAGGAATTGTTCTGCTTTTACACTATTAATTATTGTAATTTTCCCTAACTAATAAGATTGGTAATTTCGTTGGTCATATTAAAAGAAAATAATCTTTCCGAGTGGAGGAGAATAGGACATTACATGTTTCGGGTCACACTGAACCAAACGCACTTATGGAATGTTTGCAAAAAGCTGAAAAAATAGCACATCTAGTGCATTGGCGATATGGAGAATGTCCTCCAACCTATATGTATCAAAAGAGTGACCATGATCTAGGGGTTATGGAGAGTATGATAATAAGTGCAATGGTTATAACGACAATTCTCAGCCATGTGCTGCCTATGTGTGGTCATCTACACCACGCACCAAACCATATGCTAATGACAAGGGGATCTGCTCTTGCTGCATCATGTGATGTCTTTTTCCATGCCATAATCAGTGGGTTTTTTTTTTTTTTTTTTTTTTTCTTCCCTCCCTTAATTATCTGCTATAGACTTGATGATGGTTTAGACTAGTGTTTACTCCACTTGAGATTTGTCATTGTGAATGAAAATATATTTATGTACTTGGGATTTGTCATTGTGAATGAAAATATATTTATGTACTTGGTCTAACTGGCTTGCTTCAACAAGTATATATCTACTTATCATTTGACCAGCCAATGCTGATTTTCTCATTTAAGCCTGACTAGCTCTACTTACTGTTCCGGAAAGCTTATTTAAACATTTTTTGTTTAAACCAATAGAAGTTCATTTGTTCAAGAACTATCAAAACACAATGCAGATGATAGAACTTAGATACGGTTAACAGTTTCTTTCAACTAAATTGCACCTTTTTCAAGTAAGTCGGTCCACAACAGCTTATAGAAACAGCTTTCAGGGTGTTTGGGATTTCATACTTTTAGCTTATGGTTAATAACCTATGAAAAACACACTTCCACATGTGCATATTTCATCAAAATACAAGTCCACAAGCACTTCAAATATGCAATCCCAGACTCCTCAACTGACCTGATACGCCTAAAATGTTTGTCTAGCAATCCATCCCAATTTAAAAAAATTGCTACCGGATAGAGTGTTGTAAAACTTAGACCACAAGGTCGAGTAACAAATTGGGATTGGGAATTTCAGTATTTGTTTATAAACAGAGAAGAAGGTTGAATAACAAGTTTGTTCCCATCTATTATGTACCTTCATCGCATACGTTATGCATACCATCCCGATTACTCACTCACGCAACTTGAGTTGAATCAGCCAAAAAAATCAGTTTGGTCAAAACTTAGTCTACAGTATTTGAACAATTGTGTTAATGTTTCTAACATATTCCTACAGTCAGGGCCAGAGTCGCGGACATACCTAAGGCAGAGGCTATGCACGTGTGCATACCCTAAAAACGGTGTAGAAACGAATTTTTTGTTAGCATATTTCAAAGTTTAATACTACGTGCATACTCTTATCAAATTTTTATATAACAGTGAATACCCTGTGACAAATTTCTGCATACTGTCAATAGTTTAAAATTTACACAAAAATTCGAATCACAGTACTTCTCGGCTAGACCGATTACTAGCTACGAGTTAGCGAACCACTTGAGTACCACTTAGCGAGTTTTACAAACATGCCCGGATAACAGCAATATTTGCATATCAATACATATATAGGTAATTAAAATAAAAACATTACATAAGTAGTAATCATTTAGAGAATGTCGAATTAGTCGGAGGAAAACGAGGCAAGCGGATAACAGCTTCTTCTGTCTCAATGGGGTCTGATCTTATTATCTACAAAAACAACATTAAAACTTAGGATAAAGTACTACGTATTTTATTACTAAGTAAAACATGGGTTATTTAAAGAAATGAAAGAAAGGGGTACCGGATCTTGAAGAAGGGGCTTGGAATCATCAATGGCTGGTCTGAACTGTGGCTTGCTTTTGTTGTTGCTGTCGTTGCTGGTGTCTCTGTTGCTGGTGTTTGACTTCATTTTGTTTGTTTTTTTTCGGTTTGGAATTTGATGTAGTGATTTTTGTGGTTATGTAAGGCCCAGTAGTCAATATATTGATGTAGAAGCCATGTATTATTAAGGCCCATTTAAATTGGTTTTGTTTTCATTTTGTTGTTATTTGAGTAACTTAGGTTTTAGTACTCATGGGGGACTAGGTGTAGCGGTGTAAACGAGTCAAGCATTTGTTGAGTAACTCGGTTTTATTTGAGCCGAGTTTTATCGTTCTTAGAGCTCAAGTCCGAGCTTTAAACACAAATTTATTTCAAAAAAATAAAATCACACACACACAACTTTCCACAAGTCGGTCGGTCCAACGCGTGGGTGGGGATTTGTATTTTAAGGGTGACACGTTGTTAGGCAAAGACACGTCTTAGACGCCTTTGTTACACCATCAAAATGGAAACATAACCGAAAGTATGTCTGAGCACCGTCTGAAAACTGAACCGGATCAAAAATCAATTTGGTTCAAAACACCATACCAAGAACCAGACTGAAATGTCATGTCCAGGTCCAGTTCGTTGGTTCAGTCGAGTAAAACAAAGTATAATGGGCGATTTTGCTTAAGACTGAACTAAATCAGATCGGACTGAAGACCGAATATTGGGAAAAAGGTGGACCAAGGACTGGACCAAAATATGTTCGATCTGGTTCGGTTGTTACAATTGATCCGGTTTTTCGGTTCATCCAATCCATGGTCTATTATGTTCAGCTCTATTCAAAAGAGAAAAAATAAATAAATAGATAAGAATAATAATCTTAAAGTACAATTTACATAATTCTTCCTTACAAAAAACAAATTTACAAAAACACCCTTACATCTTCAACATTTTCTGGTTATCCATCAAAACACAGACACTTCAGTTCAGATAACACAACTTGAAACAACAGCAATGGAGGCCTTAAAAGTATGGTCATCAAGACCACTCCGTCATCTCTTCCACTTATCTCCACTCACTTACAAAACCCATCTCCCAGTCACCTTCACGCGCTGCTGTTCGTCCTCACGCGCCGCCAAAATAAGGTGGTGGCAGGGGAAGGAGGTTACCCAAAGATGAGAATAATGCACGTTCCTCTACTTCTGAATTCTGATAGAGGAACGTGCATTATTCAGAGATGCTATTCGTCTTAAAAAGGTTCAACTTTTTTATATTTTTTATAAAAATTGAATCTTTTTTTTTTTTTTTTTTTTTTTTTTTTTTTTTTTTTTTTGTGATATTTGGTTTTGTTACTTAAATGGGTTATGGGTTTTTTAAGGGATGTTGGTTTTAGCTAATTTTATGGCTTATGAGCTTATCTCATTTCGGCTTATATTGTTATGGTGTTTGTTTTGGCTTATATAGCCAGCTTATGGCTTATTTGGTTTTGGGCTTATGTTTCGTTAGCTCACTTTTTGTTGCTTATTTTGAAACTTTTCAGCTTATATAAGTTCATTATGACATAATGAAGCTGAAAATTGTCAAAATAAGCAACAAAAAGTGAGCTTATGAAACATAAGCCGAAAATCAAATTCGCCATAAGCCCGCTATGTTACCCGAAACAAACACCCCCTTAGTTAGTTAATACTGAATAAAATTAGCTTTTGTTGGGGTTATTAGAATTAGATAACCAGGGGTGGTTGGTTCAAACTTGTTATATGCTTATTGGGTTTTGACATTATAGATAAGCAGTTTTTAGGGTGTGTGGGATTGCTTATTGAAGCATTATTTGAGAGTGAAATAAGTAGTTCTGAATAATCAGTTTGAAGATGGCTTATGCTTGTTCCGGCATTGGTGTTCATGGGTGTTTGACTTTGACTAGGTTTCATTTTGTTTTTGTTTTGTTTTTTTTTGTTTTTTTTTTTTTTTTTTTGGCTTTGGAAATGGTGGATTGATGTTTCGTTAATTTGTTATGTAAGGCCCATAGTGCATAACATAAAGTAGGAACCATGAATTTTCAAGGCCCAATTAAATTGGTTTTGTTTTTTGAGTAACTTAGGTTTTAGTTACAGTTACACTACGAGTGATGGGGGACCGGGTGTAGTGGTGTAAATGAGTCAAGCTTTTGTTGAGTAACTCGGTTTTATTTGAGCCGAGTCTTATTGTACTTGGAGCTCAAGTCCGAGCTTTAAACACAAATATATTTCGAAAAACTAAAATCACACACACAACTTTCTCACAAGTCGGTCGGTCCGCAGAACGACTCGTGCTAAAAAAATACCTAACGGGTGGGCCGATTTGTGTTTTAAGGGTGACGCGTTGTTGGGCAAGGACACGTCTTGGACGCCCTTGTTACACCATCAAGGAAATATAACCGAAAGTAAGGTTGAGCGCGAGCCGAAAACCGGACCAGATTGACTAAAATCGGACTGGATCAAAACCGATTTGGTTCAAAACACCAGACCAAAATGTCACTTCCACGTCCAGTTTGTTGATTCGGTCAAGTCGAACAAAGCATAATGGACGGCTTTGCTTAAGAATGAACCAGAGCGGATCAGACCGAGGATCAAATATGGGGAAAAGAGTGGACCGAGGACCGGACCAAAATACATTCTATCTGGTTCGATCGGTCGAATTTGATCCGGTTTTTCGGTTCATCCGGTTCATGGTCTATTATGTTCAGCTCTATCCGGAAAAGAGAAAAAAATAAGAATAATAATTAGGGCTGTAAATGAACCGGACGAACACGAACGGAGCCTTGTTCATGTTCGTTCATTTAATTTTAACCGGACAAATAAATGAACACGAACACTTAAACGGACGAATTTTCTTGTTCATGTTCGTTTATTAAGAAAATGATTTGTTCATGTTCATTTATGTTTGTTCATTAAAACACTAAACGAACACTAAACGGACATAAACGATCAAACATAATTGAAAATAGATAAACAAACATAAACTTTATTAAATTATGCATCTAATATTATTTTATAAGTGTTATTTTGTTTAAACAAACTAATTTTAAAATTATACAATTAAACGATATAATATACGAATATAAATAAATAAATGAACAAAAACGAACGTTAACGAACGCATAATCGGACGTTCACGAACATAAAATAAACAGAAGTGACTTTTGTTCATGTTCGTTCATTTAACTAACCGATCGTAAAATATTGTTAATGTTCGTTCATTTAATAAATAAATGAATATAAACGAATTTTTTACCGAATGATTCATGAAATATTCACGGAACGTTTAGTTCGTTTACGGCCCTAATAATAATCTTAAAAGTACAATTTACACAACACTCCCTCACAAAAACCAAAATTACAAAAAACCCTTACATCTTCAACCCTTTCTGGTTATCCAACAAAACCATCAAAACACACACACTTGAGTTTCAGATAACAAGTTAACAACTTGAAACAACAAGAATGGAGGCCTTAAAAGTATGGTCATCAAGACCACTCCGTCATCTCTTCCACTTGTCTTCACTCACTTACAAAACCCATCTCCCGGTCACCTTCACGCGTTGCTGTTCATCCTCACGCGCTGCCACTGTGCCGCCAAAACAAGGTGGTGGCAGGGGAAGGAGGTTACCCAAAGATGAGAATGCAAGTTCCTCTACTTCTGATAGAGATACTATTCATCTTAAAAAGGTTTACTTTTTTTTATATATTTTTTTATATAAAAATTGAATCTTTTTTATGTTTTTATGTTTTTGTGTGATAAAGATTGAATCTTTTTGTGTTTTTATGTTTTGTTTGAGCACGGTTAAAATCGGACCGAATAAAAAATCAATTTGGTTCAAAGCACCAAACCAAGGATCAGACCAAAATGTCATGTCCAGTTTGTTGGTTCGGTCGAGTCCAACAAAGCATAATGACCGGTTTTGCTTTAGAATGAACCAGACCGGATTAGACCGATGACCGAATATGGAGAAAAAGGTGGACCAAGGACTGGACCAAAATACGTTTGATCCGGTTTGGTCAGTCCAATTTGATCCGGTTTTTCGGTTCATCCGGTCCATGTCTTAAGGGTGACGCGTTGTTGGGCAAGGACATGTCTTAGACGCCTTTTTTACACCATCAAAATGGAAACATAACCGGAAGTAGGGCTGAGCACGGTCCGAAAACCGGACCAGATCAAAAACAGATTTGATTCAAGACACCAGACTAAGGACCAAACCGAAATGTCATGTCCAAGTCCAGTTCGTTGGTTCGATCGAGTCTAACAAAGTATAATGGCCGGTTTTGCTTAATATTGAACCAGACCGGAGTGGACCGAGAACCGAATATGAAGAAAAGGGTGGATTGAGGACCAGACCAAAATACGTTTGATCCGGTTCGGTCGGTTCAATTTGATCCGGTTTATTGGTTCATCCGGTCCATGGTCTATTATGTTCAGCTCTATTAAAAAAAAAAAAAAGAAAAAAAAAATCTTAAGAACAATTTACATAGTTCTTCCTTACAAAAACCAAATTTACAAAAACACCCTTACATCTTCAACACTTTCTGGTTATCCAACAAAACAATCAAAACACAGACACTTGAGTTCAGATAACAACTTGAAACAACAAGAAGAATGGAGGCCTTAAAAGTATGGTCATCAAGACCACTCCGTCATCTCTTCCACTTATCCCCACTCACTTTCAAAACCCATCTCCCAGTCACCTTCACGCGCTGCTGTTCGTCCTCACGCGCCGCCACTGTGCCGCCAAAACAAGGTGGTGGCAGGGGAAGGAGGTCACCCAAAAAAGGTTCAACTTTTTTTTTTTAATATATTTTATATAAAAATTGAATCTTTTTTATGTTTTTATGTTTGTGTTTTATAAAGATTGAATCTTTTTGTGATATTTGGTTTTGTTAATCAAATGGGTTATGGGTTTTTAAAGGGATGTTAGTTTTAGCTAATTATATTGTTATGTTGTTTGTTTCGGCTTATATAGCCGGCTTATGGCTTATTTGGTTTTGGGCTTATGTTTCGTTAGCTCACTTTTTGTGGCTTATTTTGAAACTTTTCGGCTTATATAAGCTTATTATGACATAGTAGTTATATAAGCCAAAAAGTTTCAAAATAAGCCACAAAAAAATGAGCTTATGAAACATAATCCGAAAACCAAATACGCCATAAGCCCGCTATATTAGCCGAAACAAACACCCCCTTATTAGATGATAATGAATAAAATAAGAAAGTTGTACACTTTATCTAAGGGTTGTTTGTAATTCTGTGATACACACCACTAGGGATCACATAAGATCCGTTAATGGATTAAAACTAAGTAGGATAATGAAGCAATGAGAAAAAGATTATCGAAGCAGAATTGTATTATACTATTATCAATGGCGGATTGTACAGAAAATCTGTTACAATGAGTTATAGTTTGTTACAGGAGATTAAGAGAGAAGAGTTTACACAAATGATTAACTAAATGCAAGTGAAGTGAAATGTTGGTTTATAAAGTCTTGGTTTGGGCGGGAATATCTGTTACTCGAGCATGTGTTCGCACGTGCCAACCTAACTTGAGCTCATATCATTCTGTTGGTGAATTTTGATTGTTTGAGGATGATGAAAATTAGCTTTTGTTGGGGTTATTAGAATTAAATAACCAGGAGTGGTTGATTCAAACTTGTTATATGCTTATTGTGTTTTGACATTATAGATAAGCAGTTTTTAGGGTGTGTGGGATTGCTTATTGAAGCATTATTTGAGAGTGAAATAAGTAGTTCTGAATGATCAGTTTGAAGATGGCTTATGCTGGTTAAAGCGTCGATAGAGCTATAATAAGCAATCACAAACATTCCCTAAAAGCTAGTTATTTGCTATTCCAAAACGCAATAATGAGATAAATAGATAATTTGTCTGGGAGTTCCATTATTCCCAACTGCTTTTCTGATTTCTTCAAAATGCACTGGCTGTTTTATTAATCACTTTCAGAGTTCAATGCTGAACACCACTTTAAGCATGAATTTTACTTTTGCAGCCCTTACTTAGGAGGCATTTGGGATTGCGTTTACTAAATGTTACCGAAAGCAAGTCTTAACCTGCTTTTTCAAAATTGCCTTTTCTCTCTATAAATACGCGGACATTTTTTCTCCAAAGGGTTGCCTAACACTTTTTGCTGATTATTTGGGTTGCGCATTGTTGTTGTTGTCCAAAATTTTGATCAAGTGTTTGATGATGATTGAATTTAACTCGAGTTGTACTTTTTTCCTTTACGTGAGTTTTGGGGCTCTTGCTCAAGAACTAATTATGTTTTGTTTTAAGTTTTCAAGACTACTTAAAGTCTTCATCTTTTAGTCTTGGTTTTGGTTTAGCATTTGGGCCCATTAGCTTGACTTTGATTTATATCACACGTACTGAGGGGAAAAGTATCACGAGATAGAAAAAGATGTCTAATAACTACAATTTTTAAAGACTTTTAAGTCTTCTGACGTCTAATATTGGGATAGTTCACTTTTCTTCATCATTTTCCACAAAACAGGAGAAATATATTTTTGGAATTTTGAACAACGAAAAAGTAAAACAAAAATTTGGGACCATCTACTTCAAATTGACTAGACATATTGCATCAATCAGTTTCTATCGATTATCCAAAATACAATACTTTGAAGTAGCTTTATGCAAAGAGTCTTCTGATAATTTTCAACTAAGTATTGCAATGAAATAACATAACTAGATTATCATTATGTATTTAAACTAAAGTATAAAATATATGTTCAACGATTTAATTGCGCCAAAGCATGTATTGTTAGTTACCAAATTACTATATATATTAAATGACATCCAATACGACGTCGTTTGATGAACAGTAACCATCGTGGGCTTCTTTTTTTTACACGGCCTGTTATATGCCCAGTGACCCAGTCTTATGTTCGGCCCATTTAGCAAACGCTAATTTGATAACATGAAGAAGAACTGAAGAAGCCAGAAGAATCGAGAGGCGGTTATCTGCCGAACCTTCTTCCACTGCACAAAAACAGTACAAAACAATTCTAAAGAAGATTTGGACCATGAATTTGGTAGATGAAGAGAACATTGAAGCTGTTACGGTAACCGTTGATTAACAATCGGTGATGGTGATTGCGAATTAGGACTTTTAAAGAAGATTTGGACCATGAATTAGGACTTTTATGTTGATTGCAATGGAACGGACTGATTGCGAAACAAATGGTTGAGATACAAAGATAATCATATGGTCATTCCATGATGGCAGGGATACGAATACCAAGCCAATGGTTAAGTTCATCCCAATATTCGAGTGACAACCTTCCGAAAGAGGTAAACCATGTTGTATACCTTTACTGTGTCTTCATCTATAGGAAGATAAATTCGATTCGATGTCAGGATCTTGAATTAGAAGTAATATTTTGAAAACGGGTCAAAATGGTTTGAAGTTGTGGCGTACAATCCGCTTAGTCCTCTTGACCCACTACCCTTTTAGGCGAACTTTTGAAATAAATCAACTTTTACGATCATCTAACACTCTGCTTATTTATAGAAGTCGTAAAATTCAAATTTGGCTTGATCCATACCAAAGTCACATGTTTGGTTGGTTACTCGACCTGTCAACCCGCCCAATTTGCCACCTCAAATTTACATGTTTTTTTCTGTTGAAACAGGACTTTGCAAGATTTCATGGGTGGATGTCGACAGCTGAAAAGATGCTAACAGTATTGTCAACTCTTGAACTTCACAGTGTGCAGGTAAGTTCTCATACAAAAACCTTTTTTTGTCTTCCTTCAAGTTTTTAGAGTAGATTTAGAACGATGACCGGACTAAGTCGTGACCGTGGCTGTATCTAGGGATTGCAAAGACTTTAAATTACTGATATACAAAACTTTACACAATACTTACAGTCAAGAGTTGGTTCACTTTGATAGCTTTTGATCAACTCTATATGGATATATGTTCTGTATCTCTATGTTTCGGAATCTGCCTAGCTGCTTTATAAGGCATAATCAACATTTCTTAAAAATGTGTTCTTACCCCAACAACAGTCAAAGAACAGATATAATACTTTAGTCTCGTTTCATATCATTTTGATTGTATAAAGTTCCGTGAGGCATTTGAGAATGATTATTTGATTATTGTGGTTCAGGTCGCAAATGATAACTTTTTACTAGGTATAATGACTCTGATTACGGTTACCATTTAAGATTAGTAACCAGTTTAGGATTAACTGCAACAAAAGTTGCTGTTTATTTGCTATTTAGGGGTTATTTAACATATCAACACTCCAACAAAAAACAACTGATGATATATGTTTTACACCCATATGTACAATGAAGTTATTAATCGATGATATATGTTTTGTAGGTACCTGTAAAGTTCCTTCAGTACTCGACGTCTGTAGTGACAGCAAGCATTGCGTCAACGGCCAGCACCCATGTTGTAACAGATGCAGAGAATAACCATAGAGCAACTCTTGCTAACAGAAAAAAATACTAATACCGGAAAAAGAATAAATGCGACTGAAAATATTGGGAACTATATACCTACGAATGAATTAACAAAGAATGCCTCTGGAAATTAGGCTGCGTGAAAGGCTACATAAGAAGTAGCAGCAACAGTAAGTTGGGTTTGCATGAATTACTCTTAAAATTTGGATTCAAGTGACTATTGTTGATATGTACATGAGGTGAATGCTAGCCTGTTATATCTATCTTTTTTGCTTTCTTTTTTGAGACTTTGTTTACTTACATGATTCACCTAAATTATCTCAGTAACTTGCATGATAAG
This sequence comes from Artemisia argyi, assembly GCA_030686995.1. Classification (NCBI taxonomy): domain Eukaryota; kingdom Viridiplantae; phylum Streptophyta; class Magnoliopsida; order Asterales; family Asteraceae; genus Artemisia; species Artemisia argyi. The sequence goes on along the minus strand of CM060695.1, from coordinate 22,393,494 downwards.
ATTCACTGGATTAGTTGCAATGTTGTTTAAGAAGATGAAATAAGAATTGACGACTCAACTATTTATTCAAAGTTGTGCATTTGATTTCAAGTTGTATATTCTTTGCCTGTATCACTTTTTGAATTACTCATAGGAGTACATTAGCACACAATCGATATCTCCTCCAGCTAGAAAAAGGTTGCGGATAAAATGACGCCCCGCCGCAACGCCGAGGACCGGCGCCCACCTCGTATATAATATGAGCCAAGCTGAGTATGTAAGAACTGGGCCGGTCCAATTTTCATGTCAAAACAAAATGAACTTATAACTTGTATGCAAACCTTGACCATGTCCACAACAAACACAAAACATAATCATTCATCTTGAATCTAAACAACTTGCATTGGCTTAAATAGTTAATCAAATGATGTAGAAATTCAAATGACAAACTAAATTACCGATCGATGCAGATTACTCTTGAAATCACATTCTTCTTATAAAATTAAAACTTGTAAACTTAACGTTGCTAAAATTTGGTTGAGCCATTTCATCAAACATGTTGTGGGCCATGAGAAAACTTAAGATTTATGCAGCCTTATCTATATCTATACTACTATATAATGTATTTGGGACTATTCTATAATTAGAAAAACTTAAAAATTCAGACTTTTACTTACTAATTATGGAAACAACCACTCCTAACAATCACCCCAACAATTTATAACCACTTCAACAACCACCCACAACAATTTATAACCACCTCAACAACCACCCCAACAACCACTTTCCACCACCCTACCTCCCTCCTCTTCACCCCAACAATCCGCCCCCGCATCGCGTGGGCACCTTTCTAGTAAGCTCATAATTGCGTAAATCTCTCTTTCACAAGAGTTGCCGACTGTATTTTACATCAGCCTTATTTGGATCCATTTCTTTGGATTTACATTTAATTTCGGGACCAAAAGATACATTGAATAACTACAAATTGCAAAGACTTGAGAGTCTTTGAACGTCTAATGTGGGACTTCAAATTTATTCCATGATCTTTATTCCAAGTGTTATCTGCTCCACACAAATTTATATCCATCTAGATCAATTCTTTGTATCCATTTATTTATTTCAATTCTTTGATATGGAAGTCTATATAAAGCTGCAAAGAGGTATATATGTTCATTATCAGATAAAAACACATCAATACAATTTTCTTAAAACACACATAATGAGAGAAAATATTTACTTTTACTTTATGCATACTCATGTTTTGTTTATTTTCTCACTTGTCTTTTTGTTTAATACCACAACTGCCACTTCCCATGGCCACCAGCTGGTTGCAGCAGCAGGACAAGCTGTTCATAAGTGCATTGATAAGGAGAGACAAGCTCTTCTTGATATCAAAGCTCACATTATTCAAGACCCCAATAACCTGCTCTCTACATGGAGACCCGAAGAAGAATATGATTGTTGTCAATGGGATGGAGTCGTGTGTGACAACGTCACCGGTCATGTCAAAGAGCTTCAACTCGAGTATAAGGGTTATGGTGATACTGGTCTTGAAGGTGAGATTAGCCATTCGTTGATTAACTTAACATATTTGAATATTCTTAACCTTCGTCGCAATTCTATTCATGGAACCATTTTCAAGTTCATATGCTCCATGACTCATTTAACTTTTCTTAACCTTCGTTACAATCAGTTTAGTGGATCCATTCCTAAATCCATTGGTAACATGACCCAGTTAACTGTTCTTAACCTTGGTTACAATCAGTTTACTGGCACAATTCCTGAGTCCATTCATTCGTTGACCAAATTAACAACCCTTGGACTTGTTGGGAATCAGTTTACTGGAACCATTCCTATGTCCATTGGTTCCTTGACCAAATTGACAAACCTTGACTTTTCAGTCAACTCTTTCTATGGAACCATTCCAATGTCCATTGGTAACATGACCCAATTAACTTATCTTAACCTTCATGGGAATAATTTCAGTGGAGTCATTCCGAGATCCATTGGTTCCTTGACCCAATTGACATGGCTTACCCTTTCAAACAACTCTTTCTATGGACCCATTCCTTCGGAATTTGGAAACCTCACCAATTTGGAATTTCTTTATCTAACTTCCCTCGGAAGTTGTAGAGCTGAAAACTTAGATTGGTTGGCTTCTCTTTCTTCTTTATATGACCTTTATATGGATGGAACTTCTCTGGCCAAAGCAAATAACTGGGTAAATGTAATTATAGGTCTCCAAAACCTATTTGCTTTAAGTCTAAGAGGATGTGAGCTCTCACAAGTCATGCATCCATATTCTTCATCTGTCAACTCTTCTTCATCTATTGAACAGTTGTATCTCGAAAACAACAATCTCAACTCATCCATGTATCATTGGTTGTGCCCATTAACTGCCAATAAGCTTACATATCTTTCTCTCTCTGGTAACAAGTTTGATGGGGAACTTTCAGATTTTTTGAACAGCTTGTCCGGATGCACATCAGCTACATTGTCTGATGTGATCCAACACTTTTCATCCCTCAATTACTTGAACCTATCTTCAAATCAGTTAGATGGAACTATAAGTGACAAACTGTGGCAACTACCCAACCTTCGATATCTAGATCTATCTTCCAATTCTCTTAGAGGTGCTATCTCTGAAAACATTGGAAAATCAAATCTTGGGTATATAGATCTTTCAAACAACTCACTCGAAGGAGTTCCTCTAATTGCTGACGTGTCAAACCTTTCTCAGAGTATAGAATATATAGATTTCAGTTCTAACAAGGTAGGGCCTCGTTTCCCCAAATGGATACAAAAATTGAAAAGTCTTCTGCATCTTGATCTTTCCAAAAATAGCATTTCAGACACAGTTTCTAAGGAGTACCGGAACCAGTGGCAGTCTTCTCAGTTGAGCTATTTGGATCTCTCTTTCAACAACATAAGTGGCGCTATTCTGAACATTCCTTCCACTTTGTTAGTGTTAGATCTTTCCAAAAACAAATTATCTGGGGAAATCTCCTTTCTGTGCCAAATTGTAGATGGCTATTTATCATTTCTTGATATCTCAGACAACTCATTCACAGGAAAAATTCCAGACTGTTTATGGCATTTAAAAGAGCTAGTGGTTCTTAATCTAGCAAACAATAATCTATCTGGTAGAATTCCTGCATCTGTCAAGTCTTTGATCAAGCTTGAAGCATTGTATTTATACAACAACAACTTTTTTGGAGAATTGCCTTCATCATTAAAACATTGCAAGAATTTAACCTTTCTGAATTTGCGGGCCAACAAGTTTTCTGGTAATGTGCCTGTTTGGATTGGGGAAAACCTATCACGTTTGTATGTTCTTAGCCTAGCATCAAACAACTTCTATGGAACCATCCCTCTACAAGTATGCCATCTAGTAAATCTTCAACTTCTAGACTTGTCAATGAACAACCTCAATGGAACCATCCCCTCGTGCATCAATAATATCACTGCCATGGTTCTAGATAATTTTTCTCTCAAAGGGAGAGATCTCGTCACATTTAATTCATTGCACATAAGGCACATTCATCAAGATGATCTATACGGCTCTAGTTATGATTATTTTGACCATGTGATAATCCAGTGGCAAGGAAAGGTGCGTGAATTCAGCAAAAATCTAGAATCCTTGAAGAGCATTGACCTGTCGAGCAACCATTTAACAGGACAAATCCCGTATGAACTTACCAATCTTTCTCAACTGGTTGCACTAAACTTGTCAAAGAACGCTCTACTTGGAGAGATTCCAAGACAAATTGGTCAAATGAAAGAACTTGAAACTTTGGATTTATCCAAAAACAATTTCTCAGGGCAGTTGCCATCAAGCATGTCTCAGATGAATTTTTTAAATTATCTTGACGTGTCGCATAACAACTTGTCTGGGAGGATTCCATCTAGCACTCAACTCCAGACCTTTGAAGCTTCAAGTTACATTGGAAATGCTGGACTATGTGGGCCTCCCCTGACTAAATATTGTCCCGGAGATAAAGTACTTGAAGTAACACCTGTAGTTGGTGAAGGTAAGAGTGATGGTGAAGCCATAGATGAATTTCAGAGATGGTTTTATATTGGAGGGGCCGCTGGTTTTGCAACTGGATTTTGGATAGTTTTTAGCATTATACTTCTTAACCGCCGTGGGAGACATGCTTTTTTCCAGTTGCATGATAGCTTGAAAGATTGGATGTATGTAAAGGTGGTGGTGTTCATAGCAAAATGGCGAAGGGTTGCACATGCATAGTTGTATATATGTTTATGTTTTGTTCATCTACTTATTAATGTTTGGTATATAGTATTGTAATTTCATGCCTCACTTGTATTTCGCAAGGGTTTTTAAGTCCCTCTTACTAATAAAATTGCCGCTAACACCATGGGTGGCCGTTTCCCCACGTTGTGTGATATACGACATCTCCACATGTTCATATTATAAACAGTATAGCTATATGATGCATGGAACGTGTTCGTTAAAATGTTTTATATAGATTTGCAACATACCAGATGATGTCAAAGTATCATGGTTAGTAATTATGAATCTTTACGATAAGGCATCATGCCTTATAAGCAAATGCTATTACGGTTGACATCTAAGTGTAGTGTGAAGCTAGCTATTGTAGCTTTGTTTTACTCATGATTATGAGGCACATGAAATAAGCCTCCAATGCATCTTAGAAATCTGAATACAGATTTTTTAGTTGTTACTCAATCACTAATATAAAAGTCACTGGAAATTCTCTTAAGTCAGCACGCTGTAGTCTCTACAATCAATCACTTGTATGCCTTATTCACGACCCTTAGGTTTTTTTTCCAACTCGTATGACATCCATCTTCATCAGTGGAAGTTGTGGTTCTTGTTTGCTACATTGCCATAACAGTGACCACATGTTCTTCCACCAAACTTGTACCTGGTTCCGGGGTGTGTACACTCAATAGTAGTGACTTGTTTTCAGCTTTATGAATATACTACTAAAGTCCTAGCATATGATTGATATGCTCAATGTTAGTGTGATAATGCTCTTACTTTTTTTTAACTGATTAGTAATACTAAACAGAAACTAAAAGTATGTTGGTAATTGTTGCTTATCAGTAAATGAGATTCTTATAAGACACCTTAAACCAACTCAAACTGATTCAGGACGGAATATTATATAAATCTAAATATTAGATGAATTTCATGAGTTTCATCCCTGACTACAAGTGCTAAAGTATATGAAACAGAACTTAGAACAGAGTTACCCTGTTTGTGACATCAGAATGTGGAACTTTGTTATCATAATTTGCTTAAAATGCAATTGGAAATCCATTTCACTAAATACAGTTTGCTAAGTGGCTAAGTTACTTCTTATATTAATACTCGAACATCATCAGCTCAATCTGGATCTAAAACACATTGGCTTTCACCATCGCACCTCCACCACAAGTGCTGCCACCAGTCTCGCCTTCAACAACACCACTCTAAGTGAGATGTTTTTAATATATAAATCAACTACTTGCATGGCCCGCCCGAATGGGCAGGCGAGCCTTATGAATATAGTTGAAAAAAATAATTTTAAGGAAAATAAGATATAAACATACCAATTATTTATTTAATGCATTAAGAATGAAAATAAATAAACAAATGTTCATCCGATATGAGAAAATAGAGTAAACTACATTTTTGGTCCTTGTGGTTGTATCAAAATTGCACTTTCAGTCCAATTTTGAAAAAAGTGACACATTTCAGTCCAAAAGTCCACGTGGACTTCACTTTTGGTCCAATTTTCTAACCTAGTTAGTTTAGTCGTTAAGTCAGTTGCAACATTAGTCCTTTAACATAACGGTCATTTGCAATGTTTGCACGGTTAGTCCTTTCAGTTAAAAAATTGGAAAAAAAAATTTGGAAAATTTTTTTTTCCAAAAAAAATAATTTGAAAAAAAAAATTCTAATAAAAAATTTTCTTAAAAAATTCGAAAAATTTTCTAAAAAAAAATTTGACGAATTTTTTTTTCCAAAAAAAATAATTTGAAATTTTTTTTTCTAATAAAATTTTTTATAAAAAAAATTTCTAAAAAAAAAATTTGACGAAATATTTTTTTCCAAAAAAAAATTTGAAAAAAAAAATTTCTAATAAAATTTTTTCTTAAAAAATTCGAAAAAATTTCTAAAAAAAAAATTGGCGAAATTTTTTTTTCCAAAAAAATTATTTGAAATTTCTAATAATTTTTTTTCTTAAAAAATTCGAAAAAATTATATAACTTACTAAGATAACTTAAAAAATTTGAAAAAAAATCATGTAAGACTTGTTTATAACCCGACAACGTTTCACTTCACTCATATACACACCTAATATTATACTTATGTTTGAGTCGAGTATCGAATGATTAAACCTAATCGTACTAAACAGATTCGACTAGCCAAACTATAGCGAATATGTTTTTATCATCATCTCATACGCTTTCTATTTCATCATTTAAAAAAAAATAATTCAAAAAAAAATTAAAAAAAAAAATAAAAGACTAGATCGCTATTTATTATTGGGGGATCACAAAAAAATAATAAATAGCGGTAAAGTTTTTTTTTTTTTTTTTTTTTTTTTTTTTTTGTTTGAATTGTTTTTTTTTTTTTTTTTTTTTTTTTTTTTTTGACATAAAGGGTTTGTTTAGACGAATGGATATAACTCGCATAAAATGATGAAATAGAAAGCGTATGAGATGATGATAAAAACATATTCGCTAATTTGGTAGTTTGGCTAGTCGAATCTGTTTAGTACGATTGGGTTTAATTATTCGATACTCGACTCAAACATGGGTATAATGTTAGGTGTGTATATGAGTGAAGTGAAACGTTGTCGGGTTATAAACAAGTCTTACATGATTTTTTTTTTCAAATTTTTTAAGTTATCTTAGTAAGTTATATAATTTTTTCGAATTTTTTAAGAAAAAAATTTATTATAATTTTTTTTTTCAAATTATTTTTTTTTCGAAAAAAAAATTTCGTCAAAAAATTTTTTTTAGAAATTTTTTCGAATTTTTTAAGAAAAACTTTTATTAAAATTTTTCTTTGGAAAAAAAAATTCGTCAAATTTTTTTTTTTTACAAATTTTTTCGAATTTTTTAAGAAAATTTTTTATTAGAAATTTTTTTTCAAATTATTTTTTTTGGAAAAAAAAATTTCGTCAAAATTTTTTTTTAGAATTTTTTTTTCTATTTTCAAATTATTTTTTTTGGAAAAAAAGAATTTCCAATTTTTTTTCCAATTTTTTAACTGAAAGGACTAACGGTGCAAACATTACAAACGACCGTTAGGTTAAAGGACTAATGTTGCAACTGACTTAACGACAAAACTAACTAGGTTAGAAAATTGGACCAAAAGTGAAGTCCACGTGGACTTTTGGACTGAAATGTGTCACTTTTTCAAAATTAGACTGAAAGTGCAATTTTGATACAAACATAAGGACCAAAAATGTAGTTTACTAAAGCTACTGTAATAAATTATCCGCAAGCACAAGGTATATTGTCAATTCATATGCGAAATATAGCTTCTTTGTACACAATGTTGGATGTTGATTTTGTATATTTACCATCTTTTGTCACAACGAAAAATCTTCAATCCCCGCTCATTGTGCCACCTGTGACAGGCGATTATCAAGGCCATTAAGTGATATCTTCTCTAATGTCCTATATATACCATATTTACTTAATAGTGAGTAAATAACGAACGTTCCATAAGCCATCACTTGCCAGTATCACAAGCTCTATTGAGGCATTGATAGGTACATGTCTTATGAACCTGAACTTAGATGTGCTTTAAGACTCTGGTCTCCAAATGCACGAGCAACAGCAAGTTGACCAACATTGCCTACAGAAATAATAACAATTTCACTATACTTTAGAGCTTGGCAGCTTGCTGAAGCTATAACACAGTGACTGAATCAAAATATGCATGTAACAATTCTGCTGTCATTCACTGCGTCACATAATTGAAAGATAAACAAAAAATTTGCCAATTCTGCTGTCATTTACTGGTGTAAGGTAGAGGTGGCGATTTCTACCCATGTACATGTACTCATAAACGGGTCAAAAAATAATATTTTAATATTAGCTAAAAAAGAAAGGGGTTGAACGTCACTTATTGAAAGAACCAACTAATATTAGTAATAATATACTATATTTGACATAAAATTATTCTCAAGTGTTTTGGACAAAAAGTGTTCCAGGTTAATTGTATTTACCAAAGTGACACGTTTTTTACATGTAACCTGTTCCACCAATGTTACCACCTCGCGTGTGACATCTTTTGAAAAGTGAAGTTCTGTGGAAGCGTTTTACCTGGAAGTTTAGTCACAAATCCACCTTGTTTCTCAATCCTACTCCTTTCTTCAAGTATTTCATGGTCCACTGTAAGCTGACTGGCAGATCCTCTCTCGCATAGAAAAGCCCTGGAATCTCCTATATTTGCCACCCATAGATCTCTGCCATCGATGACAATTGCTATAACTGCACTTGAGCCACCAGGAATTGCATGGCATTCTCGAGGATAAATTTGTCCGTGGAACAATATGCATTTCTTATCGCCCTCTCAGGATCATTCCAAAAAGTTGGCTGAGAATAAAATAATTAATACATGGGTGTCAAAATAATTTTTTTAACAAAAACATATATTAGAATTCTCTCAGTAGAACAATATGCATTTCGTATTTTCATACATGGTTTAACAATAGCAACGATTTAACACCATTATGAGACCTGCATTCTACACATATACCGTCAAAAACTTCTTATTAACTTTACATATGATGCGTCAATTCCAATTATAAATGTTAACAGATATAACAGAAATCCTCACAACATTAGGTTTATCTAACGCTTCAGTTAACCATAACGTCTCTTATATTTAATGAAAATATGAACCAAACTAGAAGTGTCATCATAGAACTAATGTGACTATCAAGTATGGGATCTTAAATGTCATATCCTCTGTTGAGCCTTTTTGTTGTATTTCTCCATCTACCTGAGAAGTAAAACCGAAACGCAGATGATATGACTAAATAAAGTTTAAGCCTACATGCAGCACGATAATATTTCTCTTTAGGTATTAGGCAGGGGTATTAGGCAGGGGTAAGAAGCTTCGAGCAGATAAAATTACTTGACCAATTTATCCAAGTTAACATGGTGTCAATGCTCAATAAGGGCTTTTTTTTTTTTTTTTTTTTTTTTTTTTTTTTTTTTTTTTTTGTAACATAGACTTTTGAACAGATAGTATTTCTCTTTAAGTAACAAATACAGTCACATTCAAGGAAAAAATAACACAAAACACCAATTTATGCTGTTCGTAACAAATACACAGTCACATTCAACCTGCCAACCCATTTAATTTGTGTAACATGAAACCCGCTTTAACTGTTCAACTTGTATGCGTTTAACCCATTAACTCACACAAATAATATGGCTAAATATGTTGTGTTAAACGGATTAGAATTGATACGAATGACCCAATTATTTTATGCATATCATGTTTCAGCTGAAGTTTTCCAACCCGGCTCAAATTGTCACCCTAGTTTTAAGCATATAAGCATGATATAGACAATCATCTAATCTATGTCTGTCACTAACAAACAGCTAATTTATTTTTCAGGTTGTTCTGCTTTTATACTATTAATTATTGTAATTTTCCCTAACTAATAAGATTGGTAATTTCATTGGTCATATTAAAAGAAAATAATCTTTCCGAGTGGAGGAGAATAGGACATTACATGTTTCGGGTCACACAGAACCAAACGCACTTATGGAATGTCTGCAAAAAGCTGAAAAAATAGCACATCTAGTGCATTGGCAATATGGAGAATGTCCTCCAACCTCTATGTATCAAAAGAGTGACCATTATCGGGTTATGGAGAGTGCGATAATAAGGGCAACGGTTATAACGACAATTCACAGCCACGTGCCACCTATGTGCAGTCATCTCCACCACGCGACAAACCATATGCTAATAACGTGGGGATCTCTCTTGCGGCATCAAGTGATGCCGTTTTTCATGCCATTATCAGTGGTTTAGAGTTTAAGACTAGTGTTTACTCTACTTGGGCTTTGTCGTTGTGAATGTAAATACATTTATGTACTTGGTCTAACTGGCTTGCTTCAACAAGTATATATCTACTTATCATTTGACTAGCCAATGCTGATTTTCTCATTCAAGTCTGACTAGCTCTACTTACTGTTCTGGAAAGCTTATTTAAACATCTTTTGTTTAAACCAATAGTAGTTCATTAGTTCAAGAACTATCAAAACACAATGCAGATGATAGAACTTAGATATGGTTAACGGTTTCTTTCAACTAAATTGCACCTTTCTCAAGTAAGTCGGTCCAAAACAGCTTATAGAAACAGCTTTAGCGGTGTTTGGGATTTCATACTTTTAGCTTATGGCTAATAACCTATGAAAAACACACACTTCCCCATGTGCATATTTCAACAAAATACAAGTCTACAAGCACTTCAAATATGCAATCCAGACTAGGGGTGTTATCGGGTTGTCGTGTCTTATCGGGTCGGGTTATGTCGGTTTTGATTTTTAAAAACTCACCCGCAATCCGACAGATAAGCAATCGGGTTGTCGGGTTCGGGTGGTATTCGGGTCGGGTTATGTCAGGCCGGGTGATACTACAAATTGGAGTAGCTAATAAATTATCAAATGTGGTCTCTTTCTTTTTCGAACAGTTACCAGATGTCCAAGTGTGGCGAAAGTATATTAGTGACTAGTAAGCCTTTTTTTGTGTCATTTTGGACCAAAACATAAAAAACTGGATGGAACCCAACTTACTACTGAAATGATGCAAGTCTTCCACAATATAAAGAAAACTTAGTACTGGTGTTGGATATGAGTGGTAAGTTTATGTCATTTGGTTTCATCAACACTTATTACTGAACCAAACTTACTACTGAACCAAACTTAGTACTGATGTTGGATATGAGCGGTAAGTTTGTGTCATTTGGTTTCATCAACACTTATTACACATCCTTCTAAATCAAACAAGTTTTGAACTACCAGACAAAACCCAAACCCAAACCCAAACACTCCCTGCTGCAAGTCTTCCACAACATTGACAACTAATCAGTTACGTATCTGTCATAACTTCAACTAAAAATTATACAATAAAATCTATCACTGAATAATTACCTTTTGGTTAAATGTTGATGATATTGCAAGGAAATAATATGGAACTCTGAATTGTGTTTTTGATAATGGTTGAGTAATAGTATTAACCAATAATAATATCCGGTGATGGACTTGAAAAACCAAACGTCCCATGCAAATTGCAGAGTTTGGTATTGGGCTTTTTCAATTATCAGTAAAAAAAAAATAATTAAGTATTGATTTTCGGGTCATGTTGGGTTGACCCGATAACCCAATAGCAAAAATTATCTAACCCTAACCCGACCAGATAACATCATTGGATTATCTGGTTCAGGTGAAACTAACCCGATAAGCTTTTTCAACCTGATTTAACCTGACCCGACAAGGCTTATCGGGTTCGGGCAACCTGACCCTTCTGACACCCCTAATCTAAACTCCTCAACTAAGCTGATAACGTGATAAGCCTAAAATGTTTGTCTAGCAATCCATCCCAATTTAAGAAAAAATGCTACCAGATAGAGTGTTGTAAAACTTAGACCACAAGGTCGAGTAACAAGTTGAGATTGGATATTTGTTTATAAATAGAGAATAAGGTTGAATAACAAGTATGTTCCCACCTATTATGTACCTTTATCGCATATGTCATGCATACCATCCCGATTACACACTCACGCAACTTGAGTTGAATCAGCCAAAAATCGATTTGTTCATAACTCGGTCTGCACTATTTGAACAATTGTGTTAATGTTTCTAACATATTCCTATAGTCAGGGGCGGAGTCGCGGACATACCTAAGGCAGAGGCTATGCACGTGCATACCCTACAAATGGTGTAAAAACAAACTTTTTGTTAGCATATTTCAAAGTTTAATACTACGCGCATACTCTTATCAAATTTTTATATAAAAATGAATACCCTGTGACAAATTTGTGCGTCCATGTAAAAATGCCATACACAATTTCAAAATTTACACAAAAATTCCAATCACAATACTCCCCGCCTAGGCCGATTACCAGCTACAAGTTAGCGGACCACTTGAGTACCGCATAGCAAGTTTTACAACACAGCAATAATAGCATATCGATACATAGACATTACAAAAGTAATCATTTAGATAATGTGGAATTAGTCGGAGGGAAACGAGGCAAGCGGATAACAGCTTCTTCTGTCTTAATTGGGTCTGATCTTATTATCTACAAAACAAAAAAACATTAAAAGTTAGGATAACTTGTTATTTTAGTACTAACTAAAACATGGGTTATTTAAAGAAATGAAAAAAAAGGGGTACCGGATCTTGGAGAAGGGGTTTTGAATCATCAATGGCAGGTCTGAACTGTGGCTTGCTTTTGTTGTTGCTGCAGATTTCTGTTTTGCTTGTTCCGGTATTGGTGTTAATGGGTGTTTGACTAGGTTTCATTTTGTTTTTTGGTTTGGTTTGGATTGTGACTGAGTGATGTGTTGTTAATTTGTTATGTAAGGCCCAAAATAGCATAAAGCAGGAACTAATTGTTACTTTGTTTGGCCCAATTAATTTTTCTTCTAATCTCTTTTTAGAGAGAACATTTCCGTGTCGTTTAAACCACGGACGTAATGGACGGCACACATTCATTTATGCGGTAAAATTATCATAATCGTTTTCTCTTTATCTTTGTTGTAGTTTATGTTTTTTTTTTTTTTTAGGATGTGTTTGTTTCATTTATATGTTTTAGCTCTGAATCTGACTACCACATCTTACTAGTAAGAGGCGGCTAAAATGTCTAAATCTAAACAAAATAATGTTGTTTGCTTTTGTATAATTGTCCGAATGATTTTAAGTGCTCGTTTCTGCAATTTATTTAAGTAACTTATGTAAATATAAAATAAGATTTTTTATCATAAATATAACATAGTTAATAAACCATCAAATATATTATATTAACACGAGTCTTCAATCTCTCTTATCAAGTAAGAGGCAAGTCTCCCACCTCTTACTGAGTAAGATATTATATGTCTAACTGGGTCTGACTTAAAAGAAAAAAATAAACAAGCAAAACGTATGCCCACCTCTTACTAGTAAGAGTAAGAGGGCTAGTAAGATTTTTTTAAAAAAAACAAACACACCCTTAGTTTTCCATTTTATTTAATTAATGTTTTTAAACTTTGTAAAGCATATATAGATAGACAAAGAACTTTTTTACTTGTTTTAATTTTTTTAACTTCTTTTTTGACGTAAATTTAGCAATAAAGTTTAGTTTATTAGTTGTGGTTAATAAATGAACATGAGATCCTTCTTTCCTAAACGTAACCCAGTTTTTAAGACCACCCGTTTTGTCCAATGTTCGTTTGTGCTCATTTAGCCCGTTTTACCCATATTTCAACTTTGCACATTTGACCCATGCCCGTTGGGACCCGATCCTGTTTGGTCTGTTGCCCAACCCGCCCATTTTGCCACCTTATATCATCTTACTTCGGGTATGTTTAGCGAAATAGGTTGGAACTGGGGTCGAGACTGGACCTGCAGCTAGAGCTTGATTTGAGGTCGGAGCTTGAGTTGGAGCTTATACTATAAGTTGGAAGCTGAAATTTATATTTTTGTAAAGTCGTTTGGCGGATTAGTTGGAGCCGAAGTTTATTAATATAAAAGCGCATAAAGATACTTCTAGCTTTTATGTGATAATCCATTATATTTTAAAGGGTATATTTGGTAATTTGAATAACTATATGCCCCCATATGCCCATTTCAACTGGCTTATGATTATAGAGACTTATGGCTTATAAAAGTTTCCATAAGCATCTGTGACAAACAAAACTTATTTCATAAGCAAGCTTATTTTAAATGTTCAAGCCCCCTATAAGCCCTACAAGCCCCATGCCAAAAACAACATTTATGTGTGTACTTATTTTCACAACTAAGAGAGTGTTTATTTGAGCTTATATAATGGGTTATGAATTTATTACCTAATATGACTTAAATAAGCTCAAATCAAGTGTTTGACTTAGCTTATATGAGTGGGCTTATAAGCCTATATAAGAAGTTTTTAATAAGCCTCAAAGTTGTGTCCCAATAGTATCTAATGTTATATGAGAAATTCCCCAGCTAAATGGTTGGGGGTTCAAGTCCTGCTTAGGACAAGTAAGATAGATTATGGTGTATATTATGTGTGATAAATAGTTGTCGTTCAAAGAAAAAAAATCGTCAAAGTTGTGGCTTTTAAAGAAAGATTTATATAACATACTTCATTGAAAATTACAATTTTACCCTCAGTTATATCTAACTTAACATTGATTTTTTAGTTAATTCAAACACTTAACATGAGCTTATGAGATATAAGCCAGAGCTTATATAACATAAGTATAAGCCTAATTCATAAGCTTACCCAAATGCCCCTAAGTGTTTTTTTTCTAAATTAGTTCATTGATTAGTCTATATATCATAATATATGAGTATGAGGATAAGTAATACTTGAAGTAGGAAAAAGTAGCATTTGTTTCCTCTAGAAACCTTATGTGTTAGTCATACACATTTAAATGTTACGACATGGTAATTTGAGTATTTTAGGAAAATTAAAAAGTAAAACGTTTTACTTGAAGAAGACTATATTTAATTTAAGCTCAATCACATTGATGCGTGGGAATCACACCTTGCTTTACCTCTCGAGGGATCTCGAGAAGCTTACAACCCCCACCAGGCAGTGTACCTGATCGTTGTAGTATAGTATAGTGACAAGTACCGGGGGATTGATCGTTCAGCTTAGGAATAGTGTCGCTAGGATTAGAAAACCTAATTAATAGTTCTAAAGGTGAGAGATGATTATTTTTGTATTTTTTATATTTTTATGAAAGCAAGTAAAATCTCGGGTTTTTGGAAGAGTGGGCGGAATTAGTTGCTATTCAACTAACCCAAAGCTAAGATGCAATCAAAATAAAATAATAATAATGAAAATAAACTAATTATACTAAGGTTGTGAGCAGTAATTGGAATAATTGTGTTTACTTAGACTTCACTACTCCCTAGATATCTTTTACATGTTAATTACTTGTTACACTTGTATGGATGACGGATTGTATTCCTTAATACCATTCGTGGGGTGGCATACATAACTCCCCAACTCTATGAGCTCTTATCTCCTCCTACACCATGACCCAGCACAACTATAGGGATTGTAAACAGTGGCTTATGCATTAAATACAACCAATAAAGACCTAGTACGCCTCGGTTCATGTTTCTTAAGACGTTCAAGCATGTTACCATTTGGAGATCTGCCAGTTTTCTTAAGCCTAACATATAATATCATTCATCCAAAACAAGAATAGACAAGTAATCAACACATAATCAACATCTAGGTTTCATTAGATCTAAGCAAACACAAAAGAGATCTAGCCTAGCATAGTAGAATTGAGGCAAGAACAAGATATAAACAACCAACACATAGACATATTGATTGAATTGGAAGAACACTTATCTCAATTACAATGCAAGGTCTCAAGGGTTTGGAACCCTTGAAAAACCTGTAAAAGATACACCAAAATCGTCTTTAGGGTTTCACCAAAACTTCTCCCCTTATTTTATGAAAAAACTAGAAAACCATATATAGGAAAAGTAGGCTGACGGCGTCAAGAGTTACTTGTGACGCCGTCACCTCGCCGCCATATACTTCCTCGGACGGCCTTGATCTACTTATGACGGCCTATGTGACGCCGTCACTGACCACGGTATTTTATTCTTGCCACTTTAACGCCGTCATGAAGGCGTTTGACGCCGTCACCACCTTCGGTATTTTAATCTTCATGTCTGACGCCGTCAAGGTATTACTCTTGACGCCGTCACCTTGTATCTTCAGCATGGAAATTTGGTACTTTGCCATTTTCTTCACTTTTATGCTCCAAAAACGTCCAAAATGGCTTCTTTTCCAGAATTCACTCTCCAAACACCTAAAATCACAAAAGGAACGATTTAGGGCAATATTTGATCAAATAAATTCGGATTCGGGCTTAAATGACCCCCTAAAAACGGATCATTTTTCGCCTCATCATATACCCTTACACTTGAGATTTGCTTGTCCTCAAGCAAATGCGCTTTTATTCTATTCGAAAGACAAGTTAGGGGTCATTTAACACTAATATAAAAGTAATTACAACAAATAATCGTTCCACTAAAGACCAGTAGACAAGCACGGAGGTCATACACTAGCACCTCACAAATAGTGTTTAGATACTCACATCTCTCGGGTGTAATAAAATAATATAACATTATGGAAATGGAAGATATCTCTCACTACCTGTCATAGCAAAATAGATTACCATAAGCTTGGGAAAGGATCAAACCTCCACCACATGGCGTAAGCACCTAGGATAAACTATCAAAGAGGTCTTTTAAAGGGTTGTAACGTTAGGTATAGGGATATGAATTACACGGTTTTGTTGGATAAAGGAAATTTTACTGGTGGCGAGTTAACAATCTTGGTCAATTACATGTACAAGATGGCGTTGCTAAGCCAAGACTAGACTCGACTTAAGCTAATAAATGAAAGATAACAAAAACATAAAATAAACATAGAATAAAAACGGGATGGTAGTCCGTATGTTTTTTTTCTTTTTCTTTTTTTTTTTTCTATTTTTTTTTTCTGCATACATTCTTACCCTACCATCCAAAATAATACATCATAGGGAATGTACATTCCCCTTACACTTGAATCTTTACATACTTTACATTAAACTATTCTAATGACTCGAATTAAGAAAATCAAAACACTTGGAGCACTTTTAAGATTAACGTATATATGGGGGTAATAAATGATGTTCTTCCCCATTACTCCATAAAGTAAGTACTTACCCATGAGTCCCAATCGTCCCAAAACAATATGTACAAGGATATGACTCGACTTAGCAACCATGTAATCAATTAGAAAGTTAACTTAGGGTTTAACAAATAACAATAATGCACTAAAAATGAGCGCATACACGGAAGGCTAAGGCGATTTGGGTGTACATTTAAGTGGGGTGTAACAAATTCTTCCTTTAAGTAAAATGCTTAAAGTTAGAAACGAAAAGATAGGCTCGGAGGGGTGTACTAGGGGTTTCGTGTACTAAAAATGAGTACAACGCAAAGGGTGTGGGAAAAATTAGTTGACTTAACTAGCCAAGTAATATGACTTAAATGGTCAAGTAATTATAATATAGGTTTAACACAAGGGTGATCCTAATGCCTCTTATCATGTAGTAAATCCTACCACACGAATGTAGTCTCACTCGCGGTCTCGGGATGCATCACTAACGCAAGTTCTAGAATCTAAATGCTACCGGTACACTCATAAGCACTAATAGTAAATGCTTTTCCTATCAAATCTAAAGGCGAACCTCACATTTTTGGGTGGAAAATTTTTCTGAATATACGGTTATGTGCTAGTCATACAATCTCCTATCCATGAGACGCTTGCTATGGCTAAAGTTTCACTCCTAAATGTTGTAAAAAAATTTAAATTTGGCGCTAAAATTACACTAACAAGTATTTCTCATAGTTTTATTACACATCTACTATCAAACAAAACAAACTCAAGCGAAAATGCATATGTAAGGTATCATCTTTTTACCCTCCCCTTACACTTAAGATGAACATTGTCCCCAATGTTCAAGTAAAGAATGTAAAAGTTAAGAGGTAAAGAGAATGAAATCAAATACTCCCCTGATTCGCTCGGTATGGATTATAGGTTGGCCAGGTTAAATCTTCCTCCAAGAAAATGAACAATCAAAGCTTCCCTTCCAGAATATAAATCATCTTCTTGTCATAAATAACCTGTAAATCCTGACAACAATAGACAAGGCAACCTCGCGTAAAATCAGCGGCATCCTATATAAGTTACTAAATCCTAGAAAACAAAGTAAGATATAATGCTTGTGGAATGAAGTTTGCAGATTTCCTGGAGATTATAAAACTTAATAATTCACAAAAACCATAAGACTCCGTTAGAAAAACAAAACTGGTAAAATTTCCAGATTTTAACTCCTGACGCCGTCAAGAGCAATACTCTGACGCCGTCAGAATGGACCTGCAGAAATTCTTATGTTAAGTTTCCGGAAAATTTCTGGAAAAACTTTGTCCTACTTCCTGGAAAATCTTGCAAAACTTCATTATGACTCAATACAAGCATTTGACTCTAACAAATACGAATATACATGTTCATTAAATATTGTGGAGAATCATGATCGGTTTGTTTCTTAAAAACATATTTGGGGTTTTCCCTTACACTTATCTTTTGCAAAAATACCTTTAGGTTGAAGTTAAGACTAGGCCAAACAACATAATAAAGTATTTCCACATTTTAGTTGAGAAACATGATTAACCAACAATAAAAATAAAACATGCATACGGAAGCAAATAACAATCAAACAAATAAAATCACACAAAACATGGGTTGCCTCCCAAGAAGCGCTTGTTTTTGTTCGAGTCACGAGCCTGACTCTACCCTTATTTAACGGAAATGGGGGAGGTTTTTCCTACACTTAGGATTAAGTGTGGGTGGAAGTAGCGATACACACCCTTAGGGTGGAAATATGCCTCATGAGGAAAGAGTGGTGGACGAATTATATGCTCAAAGGGGTGTGCTCCTATCATCATAACCTTACCTAATTCAATCGGGTTAATAGGTGAATTAAGATTTTCTCCTAGAAAGGGATCATTTTCTATCATCTTCAAGAGACTACTAGTTGGGGATCCATCTTGACCTAATAAACCCGGTTTAAACCCATAATGTTTCCTGTGATCAATCATAAATGGGTGATGTAAGCATGTAAGGCCATTTTCCACTCCTATATTGGCTTCCTCTCTACAAGGCTTAGAGTCCATTGCCTTTATCCTAAGACTACCCGGACTACATGGGTTGATGGGTGGGTCGGCTCCTCTTTTGTCTCCTAGATGTATATCAAAGGATGGAAAGTTGTGTGAAGATTGAGGTTCCGGTTCATCAACACTAGGTAATTCCCTAGAACTAAGAGTAAGGTTATCATTATAAGTATTCAAACCTATATCCTCTAGTTGTGTTTGGTCCAAGGGTTCTACCTCAATTGGGGTTCCTATAGTCTCTTCTACTTCATCCGAATAAGTCATGGGCGGTGTGTGTGCCTCAGATGATGCTAGGACTTGTGGGGTACTTGGTGGGCTTAGATCTTCTACTTCATCATTCCTTGTGTCAGGATCACCAATATCCTCAACATGTCTTTTATTATAATCTAACCCTAACATTTTCCCAAGTATCTCAAGTGCTTCTTTAGGCATCTCAACTTCTATATCCGAATCATAAGGATCATCCTCAATATTATGACTACTATATACAAATTGCCCAAAAGATTCATCATTTGTTTCTTGAGATTCATCATCATCGATCATAAAACCTGGGTCTTTTTGATCAATGTGATCATGTTCGGCTACATCCTCCATCACATCAAGGTCACCTATGTGTTTGTTTTGTACTATGGCTTTAGGTGACATCCACATAGGTATCCCTGAGTAATCATCCCCAGACAAGCTTCTTGTTTGCTCCTTCAAACTTGTTTTTAATTGATTTGTGATGTTGTTTGTTAGGTTGTCTACTCTATAATAATATTGGGCACAGTTTTCTATGGTATCCCATGCTTCTTCATCACTTAATTCCCTAGGGCCCCCATCGGCAAAATCATCGATGCGCATTTGGTCACATTGGCTGACACGATAGTAAAAGGTTTCGGTTAGGGATGATAAAGAGAAACTATGATGAGGGAATTTTCGAAGTAAAATTTTAAAACGAGTCCATGCATCATATATGGGTTCATCTCGATATTGTTTGAAATTCGAGATGTCAACAGGGTAGAATGGCCTTTTTGGTTGGTGGTATGGTGGATTCGCGTACTCCATAATGGTGAACGGAATAGTCAATGGAAATTACGAACAAACACACAAAGAAAAAGATAGACTAAAGAAGACCTAAAAATAAAAATAAAATCTTACTAGAAAGGAATCTAGCAAGTAGACCTAATAAAAAGAAATCCTAACCTAGAAAATAACTATTCCCCGGGCTGCGGTGCCAAAAACTTGATGCGTGGGAATCGCACCTTGCTTTACCTCTCGAGGGATCTCGAGAAGCTTACAACCCCCACCAGGCAGTGTACCTGATCGTTGTAGTATAGTATAGTGACAAGTACCGGGGGATTGATCGTTCAGCTTAGGAATAGTGTCGCTAGGATTAGAAAATCTAATTAATAGTTCTAAAGGTAAGAGATGATTATTTTTGAATTTTTTATATTTTTATGAAAGCAAGTAAAATCTCGGGTTTTGGAAGAGTGGGCGGAATTAGTTGCTATTCAACTAACCCAAAGCTAAGATGCAATCAAAATAAAATAATAAAAATGAAAATAAACTAATTATACTAAGGTTGTGAGCAGTAATTGGAGAAATTGTGTTTACTTAGACTTCACTACTCCCTATATATCTTTTACACGTTAATTACTTGTTACACTTGTATGGATGACGGATTGTATTCCTTAATACCATTCGTGGGGTGGCATACATAACTCCCCAACTCTATGAGCTCTTATCTCCTCCTACACCATGACCCAGCACAACTATAGGGATTGTAAACAGTGGCTCATGCATTAAATACAACCAATAAAGACCTAGTACGCCTCGGTTCATGTTTCTTAAGACGTTCAAGCATGTTACCATTTGGAGATCTGCCAGTTTTCTTAAGCCTAACATATAATATCATTCATCCAAAACAAGAATAGACAAGTAATCAACACATAATCAACATCTAGGTTTCATTAGAACTAAGCAAACACAAAAGAGATCTAGCCTAGCATAGTAGAATTGAGACAAGAACAAGATATAAACAACCAACACATAGACATATTGATTGAATTGGAAGAACACTTATCTCAATTACAATGCAAGGTCTCAAGGGTTTGGAACCCTTGAAAAACCTGTAAAAGATACACCAAAATCGTCTTTAGGGTTTCACCAAAACTTCTCCCCTTATTTTATGAAAAAACTAGAAAACTATATATAGGAAAAGTAGGCTGACGGCGTCAAGAGTTACTTGTGACGCCATCACCTCGCCGCCATATACTTCCTCGGACGGCCTTGATCTACTTATGACGGCCTATGTGACGCCGTCACTGACCACGGTATTTTATTCTTGCCACTTTGACGCCGTCATGAAGGCGTTTGACGCCGTCACCACCTTCGATATTTTAATCTTCATGTCTGACGCCGTCAAGGTATTACTCTTGACGCCGTCACCTTGTATCTTTAGCATGGAAATTTGGTACTTTGCCGTTTTCTTCACTTTTATGCTCCAAAAACGTCCAAAATGGCTTCTTTTCCAGAATTCACTCTCCAAACACCTAAAATCACAAAAGGAACGATTTAGGGCAATATTTGATCAAATAAATTCGGATTCGGGCTTAAATGACCCCCTAAAAACGGATCATTTTTCGCCTCATCACACATATACCCCAAACCAACCAAAATTCTGACTTTTATGCATGGATATAAAATTGTGTTGTGATGGATGATGCGTGAATGGTGGTGACAAGTCAGCAACCATGGGTGAGAGCACGACTTGTTACCCCAATCTTATTTGTCGAGAAAAAGATTGAGGATACAAATTGATTGTGCAATATTTGGCACGACCGGACTTCGATGGTGATTGAAGAGTGATGAGTGTGTAAATACTCATCATTTCTGTCACATTTAGACTGCAAAAACATCTGAAAACACACAGGAATGCCTTAAAATACATAAAATATCCCTGGATTGTGTTTTTATGCAAAATGATTGAAAACTGATGAAAAACAACATATTTCAAAAAAATTACAGTTTTAGTCCCTAAACTTTGAAAAATTGGCAAATCTTGTCCCTGGTAATCCAAAACATGTAAAATATCATCAAAGGTCCTTAGGGATTCATAAGTTGTCAAAACTAGTCCTTTAAAGTTAAAAATTACAAAATGACAACTTTAGTCCCTCAAGTTTGAAAAATGTCAAATTTAGTCCTTAAGGTTTTAAAAATGGAAAAATGTTAAAAATAAACCTTATACTATTCATGAATGGCATAATTGGTCCTTGTGATAACATTGTGATATTTACAAGTTTAGTCCCTCAAAAATCTAAATATTACACTTTAGGTCCTTGGGCTTAAATACCACAAACCAAACCGGACCATAAATATTAAAACCTAAAACCAAATCTAATCCAAACCAAAACACCCTTACCCAGCCCATACCCCTTCCAAGCCCAACAACATAAAATCCCATCCACCTTTTTTATATAAAACGGGCGTTGACCCGTTTCACCTCACCAAACCGCCAACACTGTACACCCTCCACCTCCACACCTGCAAACCCAAAACCAGGGTGGTTTTCACCACCACCTCACCCCCCAGCTGGCTACTCTACATCCACCAGCTCATCCTACACCCCATCATACCACCCCATTCCACAATTAATGCTTCCCCACCACTTTATTCCTCCAAACCATGTCTACACCCCTGTTTTGTTACTAACTCCCCAACTTGGCTTAAAACCCTTCCAATCATGTCTCCTCCACCTCCACAAGCTTCCACAAATCTTTAATTGCAATAAAACTACCCCTAGACACGTGGAAGCATTTTAGCGCCAAAACAGAATTTAAAGGCTAGGATGACTTACAAAGATCCAATGGCTCAGATTGGAAGTGGGAAATGTTCAGAAACAAGTGGAGATTGCAAAAAGTCTATAAAGATGAAGGGAAATGCATTATTGTAACCTATCTAGTATAATTTAGTTTAAAAGAAGTCGACTAGCTTAATGTTTACTGTTCCAGTGTAATTTCCAGCTTTAAATCATTGTACTCAGTATTTTTAGTGTGTAGGAAACTCATTTCAACCTTTGATTTCAGTTTATCAATATATTTTCAGTTTATGTAATTTTGTACTCAAAATCTCATGTTTACTTATATGTTATTCATAGTTGATGTTAAGGACCCATAAGCTCATTTAAGCTCCTCAAAAAGCTTATGAAAGCTTTTAGATACTTTAAAAGTCAGCTTAGAGTTGAAATTCAAAAATAACTAAAAAATCAAAGAAAATAGAAAATAAAATAAAAAATCATTGTTGAATGATGAAGAGAGCTTGGAGCATGGTAAATTTTGGATTGCCATGGTGTTAGTACCTCAGGGGAGGTGTTAGGGTGGTTACATGTCATTGGTTCTTGGTTTCTCAGCTTAAAGCACTTGTAAGCCATTTTTACCAATATTTGCATTTCACTGTATATGTATGCTATATGATCTCGTTTGTGTATTTTCATGATCTTATGTGGTTGTTAAGTGGTTTTATTAATTGGTATTAGTTGCTTGTTTGTTGAAATCCATAGTTGCTAAAAATTTCATCTTCACAGTTAAAACACCAACTTGGTCATTCCTGAGTTTGATGCTTGTGTTCTTGGTATTTCATGCTTATTTGATCTTTGTTAATGATACTATAAGGTTTGATAACAAGATTGAGGATCAGATCAGTCATTTACTTTGATAATCACAAATCAAGCTTGATAAAGTAGTGTTTGGATTTAACTGTATAGTGTTCATTAGATGGTTTAAGTGATTGATATCTGTTCTTGCATGTTACTTATCACCTAATTTGACCAAAACAACAAAGTCTCAGTGAGTTACAAGCTTAAAAGTCAAAATTACCAATAATTTGGCTTAAATTTCTGTCTGTGTTGAATTTTAAGTAGCATAAGTCTCATTTGATCTCACAAGTACAAGTTCTAGCTTATTTTAGTCTTATTACAGCTTATCTAACCTATATCAGTCAGAAAATCAAGTTAGAAATTCACTTTAGTCAACTTAGCAAGAAAATAGAAAAAGTCAAAATTGCCTTTGTTAGGAAATCTCATTTTTAGCAAGAATTGTTTGGAATTTAGTAGGCATATCTAAGACTTGAGCTTTTTACATGTGAAAGTATACCAGCTAGACTACTGAATCCCATGTTCATTATATTTTTGTGAATTTTTGTGTGCAAGCTACACAAGCTCAAAGTCACTTGCAGGGGAAGTACCTCCCCTGTGCACAGTCACTACACCACCACCACCACCACCACTTTGGTGGTTGATTCTGAGCAACTCAGTGGGACCCACAGGCCCCAAGTTGGTTCCTTCAACCCCCCTCCTAGCCACCTTCAAGTTTTGAGCTGCTTTTGAGCTCAAGCTCAGTGGACCCCACCTGAAATCACTCCTAATCTCTGTCCCATTTTTCTGTGTGCAATAAGAAAATCAAATTGCTTATTCTGGCTTGTGGGCTTATTCAACTAGCTTATTTGTTTGAATCTAGCTTAAATTTGTCCAACAAACTCAGTTGAAGCAGAATCCACCCTAGTGGACCCCACATAAGCTCATTTGAGCTTAATTCCTAGTTTGGTCAACTTAAGTCAACTGTCAAAGCTAATAAGCACTCACAGTGCTTATTTTTGAGTTCCAAGTTAGTTGTTTATCCAAAAGTTTCATATTTTAAGTATTTTAGTAGTTCTGTAAAAGAAATTTTAGAAAAAGCCAAACTTAATTATAGTGATAGCTTCTATATAATAGAAATTATATTTTTAATTTTCTTTTCAACTTATTTATAAGCACTCTTGCATTTTTATATTTTTATTAAATCTGTTTTATATTAAAGTACTTTTATAAATTTTTCCAGATTTTTCTTTTGTCATTTAGTGGTTTTTAGAATTAATATTAGTTTAACTAATTATTAATTAATATTAAAGAATTAAATAGCAAAATTATATTTTATTAAGTAATACCTAGTTTTTATAATTTTCCTTGCTTTTATATAAGTTAAAACATTTTTAGGAATTTTTCTATATTTATACTGTTCATTTTCTATTTTTTATAATATAATTAGTTTAAATGGTAATTAATTAATAATTTGATTAATAATTAGTAAATTAGTTTAAAAATACATAAAACCAACTTTTTATAATTTTTTAGGATTCCTGTGATGGTTAATTAGATTTATAAAAATATTCTTAATTATCTAAGCCTTTTTAGTAATTGTAATAATTTAAATCAGTTTAATTAGTTAATTAATAATTAAATAATAATTAATTAATAATAATTAGATAAATAGTGTGAAAAATATAATTTTAGTTTTAAAATAAGTTTTATAATATTTTAGTTTTTTTCTAAGTTTTAATTTTATTTTTCTAGGCTTATTTCACATTTTCTTATTTATTGGTGAATTATTAAATAATTAAAAATAGTTATTAAATAATAATAATTAATTAAATAGTTATAAAAATAATTTTAAATTTCCAATAATTTTCTTATAATTTTAGGATTCTAAAAATATAATTTTCACATTTATGGGAGTTATATTTGACAGAATTCACGTTTAGTTTCGTACGTTTACGTTTATTTAAATTTAAACGTACATTTTATTTCTTTTTTTTTTTTTACATTTTTTAGGTTTTCTTAATTTTTAAATAAGTTAGTAATTATAAAATAAATATTTTAAGTTTATTTAATTTGCATTTAAGCCCCTAAGGCATGCAAATTCCTACTATAGTTAAAATCGTTTTTGTTTCATATGTTTACGTTTAAATATTAAACGTACGCGTTTTCCAGTTCCTTTTCATTTGTGCTTATCTGATTTCACGTATTAGTTGATCTAGCTTATCAAAGCTATTTTAACTTATATTTCAGTAGTACAATCACATGAACCCTTTTTTCTGTTCAATTCACCTGATCTCAAAGTCATTTTATTTCAGATTTCACGCCTCGTTGGGATCTAACGACCCGGGGAAACACTACACTCCACGAAGTATTGGTTTAGACTATTTGACTTGTTGACCATTACTTGGTTGATATTTTCTGACTGTTTACCACCAATCAATTTATGGCGCCGCTGCCGGGGAGGTGTGCTGCGTATTACGACTTTTGAAGCATCTGTGAGTTTGAATTAATCACTCATTGTTATATATCATCTTTTGTCCATATTTCTATATTATCTTATAAAAATAAAAATCCAAAAAGATTTTTCTTTTCTATTTTTTAATCCCCGTCACTCTAAGGATTCTTAGAGTCGTCTCTAGTGCATGCGCACTCGTTCTTCTAGTTCAACAAGCCCTTTCCGTGAGCTTGTCAGAATTCCTCGAAGACGCCGTAGACGTTCTGCCCCAACAGCCGTATCTGAGATACGTGCTGTTACCAGAAAAAAGGTTATCATGGCGGAAGACGGTCCGATGAATGAGCTTCTCCAAGCACCCATTGAGGGTTACGGAGACGCTATTGTTGTCCCAGCCATTGTGGCTGAATACTTTGAGCTCAAAACCGGGTTACTAAATCTAGTAACCTCAAGCCAATATTATGGTTTTGAGAGGGATGATCCTCATGCTCATATTCGATGGTTTAACAAGATTACATCTACCATCAAATACAAGAACGTCCCTTCCGAAGCAGTCAAGCTTCTTCTATTCCCATTTTCTCTTGAGGGGGCAGCCCGGATTTGGCTGCAAAAACAACCTCCTCGTTCAATAGCATCATGGGAGGATTTAGTTACCAAATTTGTAAACGAATTTTTTCCCCCGTCCAGAACGACAAGTCTTAAAAATGAAATCATCAAATTTACTCAAAGGTTTGATGAATCGTTTGGTGACGCATGGGATCGTTTCAAAGAATTGCTTCGTCGATGTCCTCATCATGGTTTCACTGAATTAATGCAAATTGACACTTTCTATAATGGTGTGAGTCAATCTGACCAAGATTCTCTCAATTCCTCCGCGGGAGGTAATTTTTTGAGCAAAACCACTAAAGAAGCTTTAGCCATCATTGAAAATAAGTCCAAGGTCCGCACTACACGCACAAAGCCATATAACTCCCAAGTGAGTGCTGGTCCTTCTACTTCATCTCCCGTGAGTACTTCTAGCACCGATGCTAAGATAGACAAACTCACGGATGCTATTCAAGCTTTGGTTATCTCAAACCAAAAGAAAGTCACTTTCACACAAAACCCTTCACATGCTGAAGTAAAAAAGGTGGAAGTTTGCATCACTTGTGGTGGCCCACATGCATACTACAACTGTACTGCCACCGTTGGTAGTCCTTTTGAAGCCATTGCCTTAGCCGGTACTACAAATCAGGGAGGTAATCAATACCATCCTCAAATGGAACCAAGTTACCGTGCTAACACACATATAGGACCACCCGGTTTCAACCAAAATTTGCAAAAGCGAAACCAGAACCAACCTCGAATGAACCAAGGTTATCAAAACCAAGGGAATTTCAATCCTGGACAGAATCAAGGTTTCCACAACCAAGGAAACTTTAACAGAAACAATTTCAACCCGGGAAATCATTTTCAGGGAAATGGTAATCCAAATCAGGGAAATTTTCAACCACAACAAGGTTATAATCAAAATAACCGAGTCCAAAATTTCCCCAACCAAACACAAGCCATTCTCCCAGCTCCACAATCATCATCAGATGAGTTGTTGAAGCAGTTCATGAAAACTCAAGAAGAGACAAACAGGTTGTTGGTCAGCCAGATTTCTGAAATCAAGAAATCTTTAAATGAACGACCCTCGGGCTCTAGAAAACTTCCGAGCAACACGATCGCAAACCCGAGGGGCGATGCAAAGGCGATCACAACCAGGAGCGGAGTTTCATATGACGGACCCAATGTTCCCACTACCCCTTCTTCTTCTTCTCCCAAGGTAGTGGAAAATGAAACCGAGGTAAATAAGGACGAAGTACTTCCTACTCATAATGGGGGTACCCAAGACGTCCCACCTCATGTTGTCCCTAAACCCAAACCAAAACCAAGAGTTGTTTTTGAACCCAATGATATCCCGGTTGAAACCCCTAAATCCAAACCTTCTACCTCTTCTATTCATTACCCCTCACGTTTGAATGAGCAAAAACTCCGCGAAAAGGCTAGTCACCAGATGGATAAATTCTTTCAAATCTTCCAAGATCTGCATTTTGACATTAGCTTCGCGGATGCTATTATTCTGATGCCCAAATTTGCATCAACAATCAAACACTTGTTAAGCAACAAGGAGAAACTGTTTGAAATGGCAAAGACTCCCTTGAATGAGAACTGCTCTGCAGTTCTTTTAAAGAAGCTTCCCGAGAAGCTTGGAGATCCTGGAAAATTTCTAATACCTTATGTATTTCCAGGAATGGTTGATTGCTATGCCTTGGCCGATCTTGGTGCAAGCATCAACCTAATGCCTTATTCAGTTTGGAAGAAACTTTCTCTTTCGGATCTTACTCCTACCTGCATGACTCTAGAGCTTGCAGATCGATCGATATCTCGTCCTCTTGGCATTGCCGAGGACGTGTTTGTGAAAGTAGGAAAGTTCCATCACCCCGCTGACTTTGTGGTTGTTGATTTCGATGCTGATCAAAGGGTCCCTCTCATTGTTGGGAGATGATTCCTTAGAACAGGCCGTGCTCTTATCGATGTATTTGAGCAAGAAATCACCTTGCGTGTGGGTAATGAAGCTGTTACCTTTAACCTCGATCAAACCTCGAGGTACTCCTCAAATTATGATTCTGAAGCGGTTAATCAAATAGATATCATAGACGTTGCTTCAGAGGAGTACTCTCAAGAATTTCTTGGTTATTCTCATAATTCTGTGAGTGGGGATCCCACTCCATCATCTCAACCTATCATTTCTGACTCTTCCCCTTCTCTCACTCCATTTGAGGGAAGTGATTTCATTTTGGAAGAGGTCGAGGCTTTTCTCAAAAGTGATTCAGTTCCAGCGGGAATTGATAACACTGAGATTGATCTGGAGGGAGATATTCTTCTCCTTGAGAAATTGCTAAATCAAGACAATTCTCCTCCACTCCCTCCCGTAGAACTTCATAATGAAGAAATTAAATCGGTTGATAAAAACGATGAATTTCCTGAGGTCGAGCTCAAGGACTTACCTCCTCATCTTGAATACGCATATTTGGAGGGTAATGATAAATTACCCGTCATTATTGCTAAAGGTTTAAGTGATGAGGAAAAGGTTGCTCTTATAAAGGTCTTGAAGTCACACAAGCAAGCAATTGCTTGGAAGCTCTCCGATATTAAGGGAATTAACCCAGATTTTTGTACACACAAAATCTTAATGGAGGATGACTTCAAGCCCGCAGTGCAACATCAAAGACGGGTGAATCCAAAAATCCATGATGTCATTAAACAAGAGGTTCTCAAACTTCTTGATGCAGGATTGATTTACCCCATCTCTGACAGTCCATGGGTTAGCCCCATCCATTGCGTCCCAAAAAAGGGTGGCATTACTGTTATCACTAATGAGGAAAATGAGTTGATTCCAACTCGGCTGGTTACCGGGTGGCGTGTTTGCATTGACTATCGTAAGTTGAATGACGCCACCCGCAAAGACCACTTTCCGCTGCCCTTTATGGACCAGATGCTTGAGAGATTAGCAGGAAACGAGTACTATTGTTTCCTTGATGGTTTCTCAGGATACTTTCAAATCCCCATTGATCCATCGGATCAAGAAAAGACTACCTTTACATGCCCTTATGGAACCTTTGCTTATAAACGTATGCCTTTTGGCTTATGTAATGCTCCAGGTACATTCCAGAGGTGCATGATGACCATATTCACCGACATGATCGGTAAAACAATGGAGGTCTTTATGGATGACTTCTCGGTCATTGGGGATTCATTCCAAACATGTCTCACCAATTTAGAAAAAATGCTGAAAAGGTGTGAAGACACCAATCTATGTCTAAATTGGGAAAAGAGTCATTTTATGGTCAAAGAGGGCATTGTCCCCGGCCATAAGATTTCCAAGAATGGGATTGAGGTTGACAGAGCTAAGGTTGATGTCATTGCTAAATTGCCTCACCCTACTACCGTCAAAGGTATTAGGAGTTTCTTGGGTCATGCCGGTTTCTATCGTAGATTCATACAAGATTTTTCTAAAATCTCCCGGCCTATGACTCATCTCCTCGAGAAGGATGCTCCTTTTATCATCTCTCCAGAGTGCATCGAAGCTTTTGAAACATTGAAGAAAAAGCTTATTGAGGCACTGATTCGTTGAAAATCAATATTATATATAGTATAGTATTACTCAAGAGATCCGCAAAGAAATACGGATAACCCGAGGTCGTAGTCCGTGTGAAGGATGAATGGAATTCTCAATTCCCGATTCGTGAAACGTGTCGTAAAAGTGGTAAAAAGTGATTTTTATGGGATTACACTAATGAAATAGTAAATGAAGCACAAATAATCAACTAAACACGTTATTCAAGTAAGGCAACTAGAAACGTAACGTAGAATCGAAAACGTAAGCTAAAACGGAAAATAAACGTTAACGTACGAAATAAAATGCGACTTTTATGCTACGCTAATCCTACGGACTTGGAGATAATTTTCAAAAGTAAAAAATGATAAAAGAAAATTTTGAGATAAAGAAAAATATTTTTTTGACTTTTTGTTTATTTTTTATGAATTAAAAACTAATTTAACTAATTAAAAATTAAAAGAAAATGCAAATAAAGTGAGAAAAATGCAAAATAAATTTCTAAAATTCTAAAATAACTAAAAATAATTTTCTAATATTTTTTTTTTGAATTTTCTGGGGTTTTTCTGAATTTTTTTGTATTTTTCAGTAATTAAAAAATGATTAAAATGAAAATTAAATAGGAAAAATAGCAAATTAACTCAGAAAAATATGAAAATTTCAGGGAAAATCTAAAATAATATTTTAAAGCTAGGAAAAATATAAAAAGTGGAAAATAAGCACTGGAAGTGCTAAATGGGCTAAAACAGCTTATGGAAAAGTGCTTATTAATAAGCTAACTTTGACCAGTTGACCTGAAACTTTGACCCAATGATTTTTTAACTCAACTAAGCTTGTTGGAACAAATTTAAGACCAGAATGAACTCAGAAACTCAGAATGGGGGACAAATGATCAAATAAGCACTTAATGGAAATAAGCAATTAGCAAAGCAGTTAAGCCAAAGACCAAATATCAACTGAAACAGGTACTATAAGCAATATAAAACTTAAATGACTCAACAAACTCAAAGTATGATCAATATATAGCACTTGCAGCCCTGATCTAAATGGCAGACTTTAGTTTCAATTACCTCACTTGAATAAGCACTTAAGGTAAGCAAATAAGCTGTAAAGATGAAACTTATGGGTGCAAAATGACTACCAACTAGCTGAGATACAAAAAACACCAATAAACTAGATCCTAGTTCCAATCTACTAACCTAACAGTTCCCAAGAAATAAGGTTGATGACTGAGGTACAGGGTATTTGAAAGTCCAAACAGTCAACTTCCTTTAGCTTATCAGATAAGCAAATAAGCTCCAAACCAAAATTTTCTTTTTGATATGTATTAACAATCTGACAAGGATTACAAAACAACTTTTCAAATTGAATTTGAATAAAAAATGAGTACTGTGCACCTCCTTGAAAGTTTAACCAAATCAGACAACCAATAACATTTTGACTTTTTGATGAACACAAAGCTTTGACCAAATCAGATTTTTAATCCTTAAATTTCACTGAAATTATATTATTATGCCAATAAATGATTAAAATAAGCTAATACTATGACTTATGCAACTGTTTAAACTAATTATGCAAACTACTAAACTTAACTGATATGCAGAAATGAAGAAACTAAAATGATTTTGACTTTATAAGAAGTAGCTACTGAATTTAATGATTAGATTACCTAAATGCACCTAGTATGAGTTATCTAAAGTATGATTAAAACATGAGATACAATCTAAACCAGCAAACTACTATAATCCAAACACCCCTTCAATGACAGTCACTTCTCAAATCCTTACTCAAATCCAATCTAAAACAGATCCAATCCTCAAATTCAGAACACCATGTGATTCAATGATACAAGCAACTCCAAACCACAGATCTCAGATAGCAATAACACTCAAGAACAACAAAAACAATTCAACACAGATTTAATAGATGAACAAGCAATGAAACAGTAGAAACCAAAAGCAACTAATGTTTAATGAAACAGTAAACTAAAATAAGTATGCAATCTATTTAAACAAAGTTAAAATATAACTAAACTACTTAATAAGCAGAAATTACAACTGAAGATGAAAATTTAAATGAGTCCTTACAATTCAAATCCCCCTCAGCTCAAATAGAGGGGGTTCACTTAGCTAGCCTGTCTCTTAGACAGGCCTTTGGACACCTTAAGGCTGCCTCAACTCCAATATAAGCTCAGCTTATTAATAAGCTGCTACAGTTGACCAGTTGTTGACTTTTGGATTTTTTAGAGAAACTTATAAAACAGTATTGAATTAAGTTTGTAAAAAAAAAATTAAAACAAGTTAAATGAAACTAAATTCAATTGTAAAAACTAAATTGAAATGTGTATATATATATATATATATATATATATATATATATATATATATATATATATATATATATATATATATATATTTTTTGATAAACAATAACTGACTTGAAAAGTGATTGACTAAAACTAATTTAAATCTAACAAGCAGTAATAATAATAATAATAATAATAATAAGATGAGAATCAAAAGACAAAAAAGTTAAAATGTAAACTGGAATTATATTAAGATTTAAAAAACTTAGTACAATGCTTGGAAAAATAAAGAAATTACAATAAGCAATAAACAGAAAACTAAGACAGTATTAAAAATTACACACTCTATACATGAAGGAGGGGGGTATATATAGTTGCTGAGGAGAGCTTGGAAGATGCTTCTGGATTGCCATGTCACTGATCCTCGCCACTTTTGTGTTTCTTTTGAGTGAATGTAAGCCCTTGATCTCTCCTTGGTCCCTAAGCTTGTGATATCAACCCTTGGATTAAATGATGTGACAACCTCAATCTTGCGTGTGTATTCCTATTGGTCCACGTATCATTCCCTGACTCTCTCTGACATGTAACTGACCTTCTAGAGACCTCATGATTGGGTAATTGTTTATTAATCGAGGTAATTTTGGGTGTGGTGTGGTCTAGGGTTCATGGAACAGTAACTATTTCTGGGATTTGGGGGTAATTTAGGCGCGGGAACAAATTGGGGGTTTGTTTTTATTATTAAGGGTGTTGACCGGGTCTTGGGTTGTGGGGTTGACTCGGGTAATTTAAGCAGGCCGGGTTGGGATAAGAGTTAATGGATGGGCTTTGGTTTAGTATTTTTGGGCTTAGGATTGTTTTGTGATCCGGTTGATATTAAAGGTTTTAAGATTAGTATAATTACAAGGACCAATGGTGTATAAATCTGAAATTCAGGGACCATTTATGTACTTCATCAAAAGTTTCTTCCAAGGATTAATGTTGTCATTCTTTGATTCATGAGGGACCATATTTGACTTTTCTTTGAAATTTCTTCAAAGGACCAATTTTGTAATTATCTGAAACTTCAGGGACTGATGTTGCCAATTTCTCAAAACTTTATCCAGGGACTTTTCTTGTAACTTTAAGAATCTCTGAGGACTTAAATTGATAATTTGAGCTTTCCTTGATCATTTTGCTTCCCCGGCTTCGGCTTTTGACCTTTTTCCGTTCTCGTGCTCGTTTTTGTCGGTTTTGTCTTGTTTTTGTTCATTTTTCTCATATCCGTACCTGCACATACACAAACACAAAAACATGCATTCTCTTGGCATTTTTGGTTAGTATTTAGTGTATTTGGTCTGATTTTAGGCTAAAAAGGATGTGTGATTAATCACTCATCAGGCACCCATTCTTGTTGCCCCTGACTGAGATTTACCCTTTGAGCTCATGTGCGATGCAAGTGATTTTGCTATCGGTGCAGTCTTGGGGCAACGCAAAACGAAACACTTTCAGCCTATCCACTACGCAAGCAAAACTATGAACGAAGCTCAAACTCATTACACCACTATGGAAAAAGAATTATTAGCCGTGGTGTATGCTTTTGAAAAGTTTCGGATATACTTAATCTTGACCAAATGCGTAGTGTATACGGACCACTCGGCTCTAAAATATCTCTTTGCAAAACAAGATGCAAAGCCGAGATTGCTCCGTTGGGTTCTCCTCCTTCAGGAATTTGATATCATTATTCGTGATAAAAAAGGAGCTGAGAACTTGGCTGCTGATCATCTGTCCCGATTAGAGAACCCTCATCAAGATGTGTATGAGAAAAAGGAAATAAATGAAACATTTCCTCTCGAAACACTCAATGCAGTTGCTTTTCGTGGAGATTTTACTACCCCATGGTTTGCTGACTTCGCAAACTACCATGCGGGTAACTTTGTTGTGAAAGGGATGTCAACCCAACAGAAGAATAAATTCTTTAAGGATGTCAAACATTACTTCTGGGATGACCCCTACTTATTCAAAATCTGTGCGGATCAAGTCATCTGACGGTGTGTATATGGACAGGAAGCCACTGAAATTCTCAAGGCTTGCCATGCTGGACCCACTGGGGGCTATCATAGTCCCAATTACACCGCCAAAAAGGTGTTTGATTCCGGATTCTTCTAGCCCACAATTTATAAGGATGCCCAGGATCTCATTAAAACCTGTGACGCTTGTCAACGTCACGGGAACATTTCACAAAGAAATGAGAAACCACAAAATGCTATTCAAGTCTGTGAGATCTTTGATATCTGGGGCATTGACTTTATGGGGCCATTCCCATCATCTAGAGGAAACAAATACATACTTGTGGCTGTTGACTACTTGTAAAAATGGGTTGAAGCGAAAGCTTTACCCACAAATGATGCCCGAGTTGTAGTGAAATTCCTGAAATCTCTTTTTGCCCGTTTTAGAACTCCACGTGCTATAATAAGTGATCGTGGTACGCATTTCTGCAATGAAAAATTTGACAAAGTCATGCAAAAGTATGGTGTAACTCACCGTCTTTCTACCGCGTATCACCCACAAACAAGTGGGCAAGTGGAGGTTTCAAACCGTGGTATCAAAAGAATACTTGAGAGAACTGTAGGAGAAAACCGTACTGCCTGGTCGGATAAATTGGATGACGCACTATGGGCCTTTCATACAGCTTATAAAATACCCATTGGGTGTACGCCTTACAAGCTTGTGTACGGAAAGACATGTCATCTTCCGATGGAACTTGAGCACAAAGCCTACTGGGCATTAAAACATGCCAACTTTGACCTCAAAACTGCGGGTGATCATCGAAAAGTTCAAATGAATGAATTAAATGAACTACGTGATCAGGCTTACGAGAACTCTTTAATCTATAAAGAAAAGACAAAGAAGATTCATGACTCAAAAATAAAGAACCGCGTTTTTAACGTTGGTGATCGAGTCCTTTTCTTTAATTCTAGGTTAAAGATCTTCTCGGGTAAACTCAAAACCCGTTGGACTGACCCATTCACTATCACTAAGGTTTATCCATATGGTACCGTTGAGTTATCTAAAAATGACGGTCCATGTTTAAAGTAAATGGGCATCGTTTAAAACACTACTTTGGAGAGGACATACCATCCATGGTTGTCCCGGATCTCCAAACTTTCCCCAAGGACAATTAAATTCGAGGTCGAGTCAAGCTAGCAACTCGGTAATCAAAAACAGTAGCTTCCTCATGAACAATTTAATTCGAGGTCGAGTCAAGCTAGCGACTCGGTAATCAAAAACAGTAGCTCAATATGGGTTTTCACCCATATTTCTGTCTTCTTTCTCTTTTCTACCACCCTAGTGTGGGGGAGATGCCCCACATGTTGTATATATGTATATATCTTCAAAAAAAAAAACATGTAAATAGACTAAAATAAAGGTTATTAATATTTCCTTTTTACGTTCTAAGTGTCGGTTTAACACCCGGTGCTTTGAATATTGAGGGCAATATTCATTTCTAAGTGTGGGGGGGGGGGGGGGGGGGGATTCTCACGAATTCAAACACATGTTCCATCAAGCACCCTCATTTGATCAAAATTTAAAGTTTTTTCACACTTAGAAATGCAATAAATGGTTATCAGTCCACCATGTCTAACCCACATAAGAACTGGCTAATCCAGGAGCAAACGGCTCTTGGTAAAGATAACTCAAATCCGTTTATGGCTTACAATTTGCCCAAAATTGTATAGTATCTCAACTCGCCATATCCTAATAAGTGAAAGAGTTGGCTAGCCCGCAAGATTATGGCTTGTGGTAAAGGCAGTGGAAAACCATAATTGGTAATCAGCTCACCAAGATGTTGACTTTGTCCATCAAGAGTTGGCTAGTCCAGAAGCAAACGGCTTTTGGTAAAGACAAAACAAATCCGTTGACAGCTGGTGGTTTGCTCAAAATCACATGGTTATCAAGTGGACCATAGTTCTTACTTGAACTGGAACATTTGGCTACTCCAGAAGTGATGGCTTTTGGTAAAGAGACAAAAATCCATTAAAATTTTCTCAAAAGATTGCTAGGGACTAGCAATAGTTTAGTATGGGGGATTGATGAGTGTGTAAATACTCATCATTTCTGTCACATTTAGACTGCAAAAACATCTGAAAACACACAGGAATGCCTTAAAATACATAAAATATCCCTGGATTGTGTTTTTATGCAAAAAGATTGAAAACTGATGAAAAACAACATATTTCACATAATTTACAGTTTCAGTCCCTGAACTTTGAAAAATTGGCAAATCTAATCCCTGGTAATCCAAAACATGTAAAATATCATCAAAGGTCCTTAGGGATTCATAAGTTGTCAAAACTAGTCCTTTAAAGTTAAAAATTACAAAATGACAACTTTAGTCCCTCAAGTTTGAAAAATGTCAAATTTAGTCCTTAAGGTTTTAAAAATGGAAAAATGTTAAAAATAAACCTTATACTATTCATGAATGGCATAATTGGTCCTTGTGATAACATTGTGATATTTACAGGTTTAGTCCCTCAAAAATCCAAATATTACACTTTAGGTCCTTGGGCTTAAATACCACAAACCAAACCGGACCCTAAATATTAAAACCTAAAACCAAATCTAATCCAAACCAAAACACCCTTACCCAGCCCACACCCCTTCCAAGCCCAACAACATAAAAGCCCATCCACCTTTTTTTATATAAAACGGGCGTTGACCCGTTTGACCTCACCAAACCGCCAACATTGTACACCCTCCACCTCCACACCTGCAAACCCAAAACCAGGGTGGTTTTCACCACCACCTCACCCCCCAGCTGGCTACTCTACATCCACCAGCTCATCTTACACCCCATCATACCACCCCATTCCACAATTAATGCTTCCCCGACACTTTTTTTTCTCCAAACCATGTCTACACCCCTGTTTTGCTACTAACTCCCCAACTTGGCTTAAAACCCTTCCAATCATGTCTCCTCTACCTCCACAAGCTTCCACAAATCTTTAATTGCAATAAAACTGCCCCTAGACACGTGGAAGCGTTTTGGCGCCAAAACATAATTTAAAGGCTAGGATGACTTACAAAGATCCAATGGCTCAGATTAGAAGTGGGAAATGTTCAAAAACAAGTGGAGATTGCAAAAAGTCTATAAAGATGAAGGGAAATGCATTATTGTAACCTATCTAGTATAATTTAGTTTAAAAGAAGTCGACTAGCTTAATGTTTACTCTTCCAGTGTAATTTCCAGCTTTAAATCATTGTACTCAGTATTTTTAGTGTGTAAGAAACTCATTTCAACCTTTGATTTCAGTTTATCAATATATTTTTAGTTTATGTAATTTTGTACTCAAAATCTCATGTTTACTTATATGTTATTCATAGTTGATGTTAAGGACCCATAAGCTCATTTAAGCTCCTCAGAAAGCTTATGAAAGCTTTTAGATACTTTAAAAGTCAGCTTAGAGTTGAAATTCAAAAATAACTAAATAATCAAAGAAAATAGAAAATAAAATAAAAAATCATTGTTGAATGATGAAGAGAGCTTGGAGCATGGTAAATTTTGGATTGCCATGGTGTTAGTACCTCAGGGGAGGTGTTAGGGTGGTTACATGTCATTGGTTCTTGGTTTCTCAGCTTGAAGCACTTGTAAGCCATTTTTACCAATATTTGCATTTCACTGTATATGTATGCTATATGATCTTGTTTGTGTATTTTCATGATCTTATGTTGTTGTTAAGTGGTTTTATTAATTGATATCAGTTGCTTGTTTGTTGAAATCCATAGTTGCTAAAAATTTCATCTTCACAGTTAAAACACCATCTTGGTCATTCCTAAGTTTGATGCTTGTGTTCTTGGTATTACATGTTTATTTGATCTTTGTTAATGATAGTATAAGGTTTGATAACAAGATTGAGGATCAGATCAGTCATTTACTTTGATAATCACAAATCAAGCTTGATAAAGTAGTGTTTGGATTTAACTGTGTAGTGTTCATTAGTTGGTTTAAGTGATTGATATCTGTTCTTGCATGTTACTTATCACCCAATTTGACCAAAACAACAAAGTCTCAGTGAGTTACAAGCTTAAAAGTCAAAATTACCAATAATTTGGCTTAAATTTTTGTCTATGTTGAATTTTAAGTAGCATAAGTCTCATTTGATCTCACAAGTACAAGTTCTAGCTTATTTTAGTCTTATTACAGCTTATCTAACCTATATCAGTCAGAAAATCAAGTTAGAAATTCACTTTAGTCAACTTAGCAAGAAAATAGAAATAGTCAAAATTGCCTTTGTCAGGAAATCACATTTTTAGCAAGAATTGTTTGGAATTTAGTAGGCAAATCTAAGACTTGAGCTTTTTACATGTGAAAGTATACCAGCTAGACTACTGAATCCCATGTTCATTATATTTTTGTTAATTTTTGTGTGCAAGCTACACAAGCTCAAAGTCACTTGCAGGGGAAGTACCTCCCCTGTGCACAGTCACTACACCACCACCACCACCACTTTGGTGGTTGATTCTGAGCAACTCAGTGGGACCCACAGGCCCCAAGTTGGTTCCTTCAACCCCCCCTCCTAGCCACCTTCAAGTTTTGAGCTTGCTTATGAGCTCAAGCTCAGTGGACCCCACCTGAAATCACTCCTAATCTCTATCCCATTTTTCTGTGTGCAATAAGAAAATGAAATTGCTTATTCTGGCTTATGGGCTTATTCAACAAGCTTATTTGTTTGAATCTAGCTTAAATTTGTCCAACAAACTCAGTTGAACCATAATCCACCCTAGTGGACCCCACATAAGCTCATTTGAGCTTAATTCCTATTTTGGTCAACTTAAGTCAACTGTCAAAGCTAATAAGCACTCACAGTGCTTATTTTTTAGTTCCAAGTTAGTTGTTTTTACAAAAGTTTCATATTTTAAGTATTTTAGTAGTTCTGTAAAAGAAAATTTAGAAAAAGCCAAACATAATTATAGTGATAGCTTCTATTTAATAGAAATTATCTTTTTAATTTTCTTTTCAGCTTATTTATCAGCACTCTTGCATTTTTATATTTTTATTAAATCTCTTTTATATTAAAGTACTTTTATAAATTTTTCCAGATTTTTCTTTTGTAATTTAGTGGTTTTTAGAATTAATATTAATTTAATTAATTATTAATTAATATTAAAGAATTAAATAGCAAAATTATATTTTATTAAGTGATACCTAGTTTTTATAATTTTCCTAGCTTTTATATAAGTTAAAACATTTTTAGGAATTTTTCTAGAATTTCAACTGTTCATTTTCTATTTTTTATAAAATAATTAGTTTAATTGGTAATTAATTAATAATTAGATTTATAATTAGTAAATTAGTTTAAAAATACATAAAACCAACTTTTTATAATTTTTTAGGATTCCTGTGTTGGTTAATTAGATTTATAAAAATCTTCTTAATTATCTAAGTCTTTTTAGTAATTGTAATAATTTAAATCAGTTTAATTAGTTAATTAATAATGAAATAATAATTAATTAATAATAATTAGATAACTAGTGTGAAAAATATAATTTTAGTTTTAAAATAAGTTTTATAATATTTTAGATTTTTTCTAAGTTTTAATTTTATTTTTCTAGGCTCATTTCACATTTTCTTATTTGTTAGTGAATTATTAAATAATTAAAAATAGTTATTAAATAATAATAATTAATTAAATAGTTATAAAAATAATTTTAAATTTCCAATAATTTTCTTATAATTTTAGGATTCTAAAAATATAATTTTCACATTTATGGGAGTTATATTTGACAGAATTCATGTTTAGTTTCGTACGTTTACGTTTATTTAAATTTAAACGTACATTTTTTTTTTTATTTTTTTTTTACATTTTTTAGGTTTTTTTAATTTTTAAATAAGTTAGTAATTATAAAATAAATATTTTAAGTTTATTTAATTTGCATTTAAGCCCCTAAGGCTTGCAAATTCCTACTATAGTTAAAATCGTTTTTGTTTCATATGTTTACGTTTAAATATTAAACGTACGCGTTTTCCAGTTCCTTTTCATTTGTGCTTATCTGATTTCACGTATTAGTTGATCTAGCTTATCAAAGCTATTTTAACTTATATTTCAGTAGTACAATCACATGAACCATTTTTTCTGTTCAATTCACCTGATCTCAAAGTCATTTTATTTCAGATTTCACGCCTCGTTGGGATCTAACGACCCGGGGAAACACTACACTCCACGGAGTATTGGTTTAGACTGTTTGACTTGTTGACCATTACTTGGTTGATATTTTCTGATTGTTTACCACCAATCAAAGAGTATAGTGATGGGGGATGAACTGCCAAACTGTAGATAACCTATGATAAAACAAATGAAGAAATGATGCGTGGGAATCGCAACAGGCTTTACCTCTCGAGGGATCTCGAGAAGCTTACAACCCCCACCAGGCAGTGTACCTGATCGTTGTAGTATAGTATAGTGACAAGTACCGGGGCATTGATCATTCAGCTAAAGGTGAGGGATGATTATTTTTGTGTTTTTATATTTTATGGAAAGCAAGTAAAAATCTCGGGTTTTGGAAGAGTGGGCGGAATTTGTTGCTATTCAACTAACCCAATACTAAGATGCAATCAAAATAAAATACTAAAAATGAAAATAAACTAATTATACTAAGGTTGTGAGCAGTAATTGGAGAAAATGTGATACCTAGATTTCACTACTCCCTAGATATCTTTTACACGTTAATTACTTGTTATAATTGCATGGATGACAGATCGTATTCCTTAATACCATTCATGGGGTGGCATACATAACTCCCCAATTCTATGAGCTCTTATCTCCTCCTACACCATGCCCAACACAACTATAGGGATTGTAAACAGTGGCTCATGCATTAAATACAACCAATAAAGACCTAGTACGCCTCGGTTCATGTTTCTTAAGACGTTCAAGCATGTTACCATTTGGAGATCTGCCAGTTTTCTTAAGCCTAACATATAAATCATTCATCCAAGACAAGAATAAACAAGTAATCAACACATAATCAATATCTAGGTTTCATTAGATCTAAGCAAACACAAAAGAGATCTAGCCTAGCATAATGGAATTGAGACAAGAACAAGATATAGACAACCAACACATAGACATATTGATTGAATTAGAAGAACACTTATCTCAATTACAATGCAAGGTATCAAGGGTTTGGAACCCTTGAAAAACCTGTAAAAGTTGCACCAAAATCGTACTTAGGGTTTCTCCAAAACTTCTCTCTTTAAATGTGAAAAATTAGAAAACTATATATAGAAAAATGGGTTTGACGGCGTCAAGAGTAATCTTGTGACGCCGTCACCTCGCCGCCAAAACTCTTCTCGGACTGCCTAGATCTACTTCTGACGCCGTCAAGACTTATATGTTTCCAGGCCGTCATGACTCTTTTACTCTTGACGCCCTTCCTATGTGACGCCGTCAAATCTTCTCTGGATCGTCATGGATTTTCATGAAATTTGCTCTTGACGCCGTCAAGGTTTTGCTCTTGACGCCGTCACCTACTGTTCCCAGCATGGAAAATTAAGACTTTGGCGTTTTCTTCACTTTTATGCTCCAAAAACGTCCGAATTGCTTCCTTTTCCAGATTTCTCTCCCAAAGTACCTAAAATCACAAAAGGAATGATTTAGGGCAATATTTGATCAAATAAAGTCGGATTCGGGCTTAAATGACCCCCTAAAAACGGATCATTTTTCGCCTCATCATATACCCTTACACTTGAGATTTGCTTGTCCTCAAGCAAATGCGCTTTTATTCTACTCAAAAGACAAGTTAGGGGTCATTTAATAATAATATAAAAGTAATTACAACAAATAATCGTTCCACTAAAGACCAATAGACAAGCACGGAGGTCATATACAAGCACCTCACAAATAGTGTTTAGATACTCACATCTCTCGGGTGTAATAAAGTATAAATTACAATATGGAAACGGAAGATATCTCTCACTACCTGTCATAGCAAAATAGATTACCATAGGCTTGGGAAAGGATCAAACCTCCACCACATGGCGTAAGCACCTAGGATAAACTATCAAAGAGGTCTTTTAAAGGGTTGTAACGTTAGGTGTAGGGATATGAAATACACGGTTTTGTTGGATAAAGGAAGTTTTACTGGTGGCGAGTTAACAATCTTGGTTAATTACATGTACAATATGGCGTTGCTAAGCCAAGACTAGACTCGACTTAAGCTAATAAATGAGAAATAACAAAAACATAAAATGAACATAGAATAAAAAGGGATGGTAGTCCGTTTTTTTTTTTTTTTTTGCATACACTCTTACCCTACCATCCAAAATAATACATCATAGGGGATGAACATTCCCCTTACACTTGAATCTTTACATACTTTACAATAAACTAATCTAATGACTCGAATTAAGAAAATCAAAACACTTGGAGCACTTTTAAGATTAACGCACATATGGGGGTAATAAATGATGTTCTTCCCCATTACTCCATAAAATAAGTACTTACCCATGAGTCCCAATCGTCCCAAAACAATATGTACAAGGATATGACTCGACTTAGCAACCATGTAATCAATTAGAAAGTTAACTTAGGGTTTAACAAATAACAATAATGCACTAAAAATGAGCGCATACACGGAAGGCTAAGGCGATTTGGGTGTACATTTAAGTGAGGTGTAACAAATTCTTCCTTTAAGTAAGATGCTTAAAGTTAGAAACGAAAAGATAGGCTCGGAGGGGTGTACTAGGGGTATCGTGTACTAAAAATGAGTACAACGCTAAGGGTGTGGGAAAAATTAGTTGACTTAACTAGCCAAGTAATATGACTTAAATGGTCAAGTAATTATAATGCGGGTTTAACACAAGGGTGATCCTAATGCCTCTTATCATGTAGTAAATCCTACTACACGAATGTAGTCTCACTAGCGGTCTCGGGATGCATCACTAACGCAAGTTCTAGAATCTAAATGCTACCGGTACACTCATAAGCACTAATATTAAATGCTTTTCCTATCAAATCTAAAGGCGAACCTCACATATTTGGGTGGAAAATTTTTCTGAATATACGGTTATGTGCTAGTCATACAATCTCCTATCCATGAGACGCTTGCTATGGCTAAAGTTTCACTCCTAAATGTTGTAAAAAATTTTAAATTTGGTGCTAAAATTGCACTAACAAGTATTTCTCATAGTTTTATTACACATCTACCATCAAACAAAACAAACTCAAGCGAAAGTGCATATGTAAGGTATCATCTTTTTACCCTCCCCTTACACTTAAGATGAACATTGTCCCTAATGTTCAAGTAAAGAATGTAAAAGTGAAAAAGTAAAGAGAATGAAATCAAATACTCCCCTGATTCGCTCGGTATGGATAATAGGATGGCCAGGTTAAATCTTCCTCCTAGAAAATGAACAATCAAAGCTTCCCTTCCAGAATATAAATCATCTCCTTGTCATACATAACCTGTAAAACCTGACAAAATAGACAAGACAACCTCGCGTAAAATCGGCGGCATCCTATATAAGTTTCTAAATCCTAGAAAACAAGATAAGATATAATGCTTGTGGAATGAAGTTTGCAGATCTCCTGGAGATTATAAAACTTAATAATTCACAAAAACCATAAGACTCCGTTTGAAAAACAAAACCGGTAAAATTTCCAGATTTTTAACTCCTGACGCCGTCAAGAGTAAAACTCTGACGCCGTCAGAATGGACCTGCAGAAATTCTTATGTTAAGTTTTCGGAAAATTTCTGGAAAAACTTGGTCCTACTTCCTGGAAAATCCTGCAAAACTTCATTATGACTCAATACAAGCATTTGACTCTAACAAATACGAATATACATGGTCATTTATTATTGTGGAGAATCATGATCGGTTTGTTTCTTAAAAACATATTTGGGGTTTCCCCTTACACTTATCTTTTGCAAAAACACTTCTAGGTGGAGTTAAGACTAGGCCAAAAC
This sequence comes from Artemisia argyi, assembly GCA_030686995.1. NCBI lineage: Eukaryota > Viridiplantae > Streptophyta > Magnoliopsida > Asterales > Asteraceae > Artemisia > Artemisia argyi. The sequence goes on along the minus strand of CM060695.1, from coordinate 22,349,125 downwards.
AACAAAGTAAAGTATTTCCACTCATTTAGTTTAGAAACATGATCTACCAACAATAAAAATACAACATGCATACGGAAGCAAATAACAAACAAACAAATAAAATCACACAAAACATGGGTTGCCTCCCAAGAAGCGCTTTTCTTTATTTACGAGTCTTGTAGCTAGACTCAAGGTCATGGGTTACTACGTAATTTCATCATTGGTTCCACTCTCTAGGTCGTCTTCTAAACCAGTTTTGTATTCCGGACCTAGTCGTAAACATTCTTTATAGAAACCAAGCATCCTATTCTTTACATATTCTACTCCTCTACGTCTATCCTCCTCATTCCTATAATAAGCCGCTTGCTTGTGTTCTTTTTCGAAATTAGAGAGAAGGCGGTATTGTTCAATCTTGTAGGGCATTTGATAGGCAACCTCATCGTTCTCTTCCTTAAATCTAACTATCCCTAAAGTCGGATCATAACTCATCCTAGTGGCTTCAACAAATGGTTTTCCGAATACTATTTGGCTTAGGTAAGCATCTATCACCGGACGAATGTCTTCCACTATCATAAAATCGATTTCATAGGTGAGATTCCCTATAATCACATGTAATCCCTTCACCCTTCCCGCAAAATTACTTATCAGATTCTTGTTGGGCATCATCCTAAAGTTAAGTTGCTTCTTCATTACCCAATTGTAATAAGTCCTAGTCATGATATTAACGGGTGATCTAGGGTCGATGTAAGCTTTCCATATATGCATGTGCCCGATATTGCATGGGATGTTAATGTTAGAGGGGTCTCCTATTTTGATAAGGGGTGTGCCGAAGATATATGGTCTCTCGGGACTATCGAATAGATCCTTATGGTACTCCCGTTCTTCCTCGGTGGGCAACTTATCAAAGTATTTTTCTATAGGCTCTACCTCCTCTAACTCCTCTTCCTTGTTAACCTTAACTTCCCTACTCTCATCCTTAATCTCGGCCTCTACTCTAACTTCATCCTTGTCACTCTCTTCTATCTCCCTATCTATCGGCTTAATGGTGACAACATTGACAAAGTGGACATGTTTGGATGATGAGGGATCCTTAATTTGGATTCCACTATTGGTGTCCCTAGTATCTTTCCTAGGTGTGATTAACGCTTGGTTGTTGAGGGCTTTCAACAAGTTGTCAATCTTGTTGGTCATCTCTGTTTGTTGTTGGTTGAATTCGGTTTCAAACCTAGCTATGCGAGCTTCTTGAGATGCCATGAACTTTGACATCAATCCTTCAAGATTGTTGGTACTACCATAGTTGTTAGAAGGATTGTTGTTGAAAGTACGGTTGGATGGTGGACCGTTTGGTTGGTAACGATTAGGCGGGTTGGAAGAATTGGGTTGATTTTGTTTCCACCTAAGGTTTGGGTGATTTTTCCAAGAGGGGTTGTATGAATCACCGTAAGTGTTTGGTTCGGGCTTGAAAGTGTACCACTTATCTCCCGCTTCGTCGGTACGCGTGGATGCGTAGTCCGCAAAAGCTGTTCCGGGGAGTTCCACACAATCACGAGTGTCATGGGGACCACTACATAATTCGCATGAAGAAGTGATTTTGTTCACTTGGCTTGAAGGCTTCGGAGCTTCGTAAGATTTCATGAGAAACTTGACTTGGTCCTCAAGTTCCATGATCCTACGGTCGGGAGTGCTAGAATTGTTCGAAGGCAAAGATATTGCCTTGACCGTTTTGTTCAAATCACGGGGATCATTCCAACTTTCGTTGTCATAAAGAGCAAGATCTTCTATGAGTTCCCATGATTGTTCCGCACTAAGATCACGTAGCTTACCACCGGCCGATTGGTCAATGGCTCGCCTCGTGGAGATGTCGATATGGTCATAAAAAATTTGGACTTGGAGCCGAAGATCTATGCCATGATGAGGGACTTTTTGGAGTAAGTCCTTGAAATGAGTCCATGCTTCATAAAGAGATTCATTTTGACGTTGTTGGAACATCAAGATGTCATTTCTAAGCTTAGTAGTTCTCCCCGGTGGGAAAAATTGAGCAAGTAAACGAGTGGTGAGATCATCCCATGTGGTGATGGATCCCGCGGGTAAACGCTCAAGCCATTGACTAGCTTGATCCCGTAGAGAGAATTGGAATAGGCGTAAACGGGTAGTCTCTCTAGTTTCAACATCTAGGTCTATGGAGTCTACGATTTTGAGAAAGTCCTTAAGATGTTGGTTTGGATCTTCGGAACAAAGTCCATGGAATGCACATCCGCTTTGCACCAACCGGATGGTGTCGGATCGCAAGGGGGTCACATTGGCTCCGGTGAGCTCAATGGTGTTTCGGTAGCCTTGGTGGCTAGGTCGGGAATACTCTCCTAAGGTTCGGGGCCTAAGGGGTTCTAATGGTGGGTTTTGTTGTGGTGGGATGACGGATTCAAAGATGTTACCACCTTCCATGATGTCGGATGGTAAAGAGTTACGAACAAAGGCACGAAGAAATAAGATAGACTAAAGAAGACCTAAAAATAAAAATAAAATCTTACTAGAAAGGAATCTAGCAAGTAGACCTAATAAAAAGAAATTCTAACCTAGACAATAACTATTCCCCGGGTTGCGGCGCCAAAAACTTGATGCGTGGGAATCGCAACAGGCTTTACCTCTCGAGGGATCTCGAGAAGCTTACAACCCCCACCAGGCAGTGTACCTGATCGTTGTAGTATAGTATAGTGACAAGTACCGGGGGATTGATCGTTCAGCTTAGGAAAAGTGTTGCTAGGATTAGAAAGCCTAAATACTAGTTCTAAAGGTGAGGGATGATTATTTTTGTGTTTTTATATTTTATGGGAAGCAAGTAAAAATCTCGGGTTTTGGAAGAGTGGGCGGAATTAGTTGCTATTCAACTAACCCAATACTAAGATGCAATCAAAATAAAATACTAAAAATGAAAATAAACTAATTATACTAAGGTTGTGAGCAGTAATTGGAGAAAATGTGTTTACCTAGATTTCACTACTCCCTAGATATCTTTTACACGTTAATTACTTGTTATAATTGCATGGATGACAGATCGTATTCCTTAATACCATTCATGGGGTGGCATACATAACTCCCCAATTCTATGAGCTCTTATCTCCTCCTACACCATGCCCAGCACAACTATAGGGATTGTAAACAGTGGCTCATGCATTAAATACAACCAATAAAGACCTAGTATGCCTCGGTTCATGTTTCTTAAGACGTTCAAGCATGTTACCATTTGGAGATCTGCCAGTTTTCTTAAGCCTAACATATAAATCATTCATCCAAGACAAGAATAAACAAGTAATTAACACATAATCAATATCTAGGTTTCATTAGATCTAAGCAAACACAAAAGAGATCTAGCCTAGCATAATGGAATCGAGACAAGAACAAGATATAGACAACCAACACATAGACATATTGATTGAATTAGAAGAACACTTATCTCAATTACAATGCAAGGTATCAAGGGTTTGGAACCCTTGAAAAACCTGTAAAAGTTGCACCAAAATCGTACTTAGGGTTTCTCCAAAACTTCTCTCTTTAAATGTGAAAAATTAGAAAACTATATATAGAAAAATGGGTTTGACGGCGTCAAGAGTAATCTTGTGACGCCGTCACCTCGCCGCCAAAACTCTTCTCGGACTGCCTAGATCAACTTCTGACGCCGTCAAGACTTATATGTTTCTAGGCCGTCATGACTCTTTTACTCTTGACGCCCTTCCTATGTGACGCCGTCAAATCTTCTCTGGATCGTCATGGATTTTCATGAAATTTGCTCTTGACGCCGTCAAGGTTTTGCTCTTGACGCCGTCACCTACTGTTCCCAGCATGGAAAATTAAGACTTTGGCGTTTTCTTCACTTTTATGCTCAAAAAACGTCCGAATTGCTTCCTTTTCCAGATTTCTCTCCCAAAGTACCTAAAATCACAAAAGGAACGATTTAGGGCAATATTTGTTCAAATAAAGTCGGATTCGGGCTTAAATGACCCCCTAAAAACGGATCATTTTTCGCCTCATCAAGACACTATGTTAAGTGAAGCGCAATGGTGAGACCTTGGGAATCACCTTTGGCGTGAGAGTAAGTATAAGAATGTGATTGCTATAAGTGCGTAAGTATGAAAAATGTAGGTGTTGAGATGTTAGGTCCATTCAGTCCCCAAGCAACCTTAAACAAGGATTTGAATACAAATTAACCTAAGTGTTAGAAGACCTCCAACAACGCCCAAGTCACTTAGTGAACAGTTACTCAGTGAGTCACCTTCAGGATGCTTAAGATGAGGCTAAGAAGCAAGACTCTCTATTTAGTGAGGCGGAACTCAGTGAGTGGCACCTAAGCCGAAGAAGACCATTCCTTAGAGTCTCTTTACTATTTTCTTGAGTTCTATAGTCATGTCCGTACCTTCAGTGATACTGATGGTAATGTCTTTCTCAATTTTTGGATTAGAAATCAAAACATCACTCTGTCCATTACCGAGCTTAGTGATATTCTTGGTGTTCCCTCCTATGGTCAGTGTGCCTACACAGAAGACCATTCCTTAGAGTCTCTTTACTATCATTTTGAAAGTGAAGGTCCTTGTCTAACCGAAATTCTCGATCCCGAAACCATAAAACAACATGTGTCAATCCGTCGTCTAGTTCACACGCATCAAAAGCGTGATGGCAGAATAGTCCATAATCAGTAGTTAATTTCCTTGTTTTTTGTTCTTACTTGGAATGTGTCATTGTGATTGAAATATATCTATGTACTTAGTCTAATTAGCTTTGTTTCGACAAGTATATATTAACTTATTAGTTGTCTAAGCAATACCTCATAATCATATCAATGCATTTAAACATCCTACGCTTGTTTATGAGGATAGTTCATTAGCTTATTAAGTGTCAAACACAATGCAGGCAACAGAATTTAGATAAGGCTTAACAACTTATGTATGTCAACTAAATTGAACCTTTTTAATGTTGGTAGAAAAACAGCTTACTGAAACAGCTTTATAGGGCGTCTGGGATTGCATATATGTCACCCATGTTTATCGCATTGGCTTATAAGCACTTCACCACCACATGTTCTAATTTTCGTCAAAATATAACCAAACAAGTCAACAAGCACTTCCAATATACAATCCCAAACACCTTCCAATATACCATCCAGCAAATCTTAACATGTAACAAAGTCCATTCACGTCTTAACATAACAGTAGCGGACCCAAGACTAAAAAGTACAGAAAAATCGTAACCAAAAAATTAGAGACCATGTGCATTAAAAAAATCGGTATATTTGATATAATTTCACACCACGCATCAATAGAACATGTAAGACTAAATACCAAACATATTGTATTTTAAAACAAAGGCATGACCCGGCCGTATTTATCAAACCAGGTCCACAATAAACCGCGGGTTCAATCCAGTTCAAATAGAAAGTCATTTAAATGTCGAATTAATCGGAGGGAAACGAGGCAAGCGGATAACAGCTTCTTCTGTCTCAATTGGGTCTGATCTTATTATCTACAAAACAAAACATTAAAACTTAGGATAACTTGTTTTTATATTACTAACTAAAACATGGGTTATTTAAAGAAATGAATAAAAGGGGTACCGAATCTTGGAGAAGGGGTTTTGAATCATCGATGGCTGGTCTGAACTGTAGCTTGCTTTTGTTGTTGTTGTTGATGCTGATGTCTCTGTTGCTTGTTCCGGCATTGGTGTTCATGGGTGTTTGTGCTTGACTAGGTTTCATTTTGTTTTTTTGTTTGGATTGTAATGGAGTGATATTTTGTTGCTATGTATGGCCCAATATAATAATGTAGGAACTAACCATGTATTATCAAGGCACAATTAAATTGGTTTTGTTTTCATGAGATGAGATGAATATAGAATTAATATTTGCCATAGAACCAATAACTAATTATAACCACATATTTTTTATTTAAACTAATACAAAATCATTTTTCATTTTTTTTAAAAACAACATAGAGGGGGGGGGGGGGTGAATACGGTTTCTTCGGCTTTTTGGATGTTTAAAAACTTTAAGCCAAAGAGAACACCAAGTGGTTGTACAATAATCCAACAATAACCACTAACACAACAAAAGTATATAAAGCAAGTAAAGAACACAACGATATATACTGGTTCGGGATGGGGGGTTTATACCATCCGTACGTTGAGTTGCAAATCCGCGACTCCGATACTATTCGCTAGTATAATCCTTTCGGTAGACTATAAACCGTTACAATTCACTCCACCGATATTCACCAATATCGATGCTCACAAAGAAGGAGTTACTCCCCAACGGTATTTCGCCCTCAGAAACCACCCAAAAGAATCTCGCGATTCGACTTCACCTAAAGATCGCAAAGATCACTACCAAGACTTCCCACCGGAAGTATCAAACCCCAACTAGATCCCCTAATGATCTAGGCTTGGTCACCAAGACACAAGACTTCCCTTACAAACAATTGAAAGAATATAAGTGTTTGTTTAATCAAGCCCTAACCTAACCTAGTGACTCGATTCTAGTAGAAAGGGTATAGATAAGAAGACCCTCGACATAATCACAAGAGTGGATTAGGTTCTTGTGATTCTTCCCTTGCAAAGATATGTGTTCTTTCAAAGATGTTAGTATGAAAATCAAGAACACAAGATTGGAGATAGAGAGATTTGAGAGTGTTTAGAGAGAAAGAATATAGAGAGAAAGAATAATGGCAATGGGTGAGGAATACAAGAGGCAAGGGTGGTATTTATAGGCCAAGAACCCAAACTTGGGAAAATTTACCGAGGCCGGCACGTCACCCGCGCGTCAACGCGAGGGCAGCACGCCAGGCGTCTGTAAATTTTTCCCAAGTGTTGGGTGTTTGGATCTTATAAATACTTATCCTTGCTAAACCCCCAATTGTACTTTAGACTAAACCTTAACATTAATCATTCTAAGGTTTACCAACTCAAATAGCCAATTTGGAAATCATTTGTGAAGTGTTTAAAGAGAAAACAAATTACCAAGGGTATAAAGTATAGATAGGGTAATTTGGAAGGGGTAGAAGTGTATCTCCTCACATGGCATAGAAAAGAGAGAAAGAATATGCCAAGGTATATTCCAATGCGTGGAGGGGAAGAATGAGATGGAGGGTTGAGATGAGATGGTTTGAATTGTATGGCTAGGATCAAAGGGAGCCTCCTTTGGTTTTCAAATATTTTGACATGTGGGGAAAATGAAGGGTTGAGATGTGTTCATTTGAAATAGATGGCTAGGATCAAAGGTGCATTGTGTTTGGATTGAGAAGAGATATTCCAAGGAATATGCTTTGCTTGGGGGGAAAGGGTGAATCATTGGTTGAGATGGTTTTGGTTTGAAATGGATGGTGGAGATCAAACACATGTGATGGAATGGAGAGGAAGAAAGAATATGCTAATGGAATATTCCAAATCATGGGGGGAAGAAATAAGATGGATGGTTGAGATGGTTTTAGTTTGAATTTGATGGCTTGGATTAAACACATGTGATGGTATAGAGAGGAGGGTGAGATGAATGGTTGAGATGTGTTGTAATTTGAATTCAATGGCTAGGATCAAAGAAGCATCATTTGGAATTCAAACAATTAGCATGTGGAGAGTATGGAGGGTTGAGATGTGTTGTAAGGGAATGGATGGTTGAGATGTAGTGTGTAAGGGAATATGTAAGAGTGTAAGAGATTGTGTAAGAGAATATTTGATTTGGATATGATTGGATTTGTCTTTTGTAGAAATGAGATTAAGAGAAGATTAAGAAGTAATCTAATTGTCATTAAGAAGAAAAGGTTTAGACAATTAAGATTATAAGTTGAAAGAATCATAGGTTACTTATAAGTTCAAGTAACACAACGTCGAGAATCCATAGTTTCATATCTCGTGACTTTCCACGACTCGACGTTCTCAACTAATACCTTGGTTCAAACAAGTTAAGTGTTGTGCCTTGATTGTAAAGCATAACACAAGTGGGAAAGGATGCGTTTACGCAAAGTGACCTTTGACTTAGTTTGACCAATAAGGGAGTAAACCCGTTACGTAATTTGAGAAGACGTAAGCATGGGATATGAGCATATGGATGCTTCAACACGATGTCACTTGAAATATATAAGCTAGAGGTGATAGTTAGAAAACATGAGTTGGCGTTTTCCCGTAAATGGGTGTATTAAAAGTAGGATCTCTCAAGTCTCAAAACTCGTTTCGAGTGTTCTCAATTAAGCACATAACATATTGATACCTGTATTGAAAGATCCACATTTGTCGGGTAAGGGGAAAGCCGAATTTCAAAATTCGCCCGAAACCATATAGTGTCCTGGCGCGTTACCCGCGCGGGCAGCGCGCCAGGAGCAGACATGGGCTCCGGCGATTTTGAGCTAACGTTTGTTATTTTATGTGTTTCGATGGTTTATTTGTCATCATTAAAACATAAAGAGATCTTGATCATGTTGCCTCAACACGGGTGTAGCGGTGTAAATGAGTCAAGCATTTGTTGAGTAAGTCGGTCTTATTTGAGTTGAGTTTTATCGTGCCTAGAGCTCAAGTCCGAGCTTTAAACACAAATATATGAAAAATTAAAATCACACACACAAGTTTCTCACAAGTCGGTCGTTCCGCAAACCAACTTGTGTTAAAAGAATTACCAAAGTGTGGGCGGGGGATTTGTGTTTTAAGGGTGATACATTGTTGGGCAAGGACACATCTTGGACACCCTTGTTACACCATCAAGGAAATATAACCAGAAGTTGGGTTGAGCATGGGCCGAAAACCAGACCGGACTGACTAAAATTGGACCAAATCAAAACCGATTTGGTTCAAAACACCAGACCAAAATGTCATTTCCAGGTCCAGGTTGTTGGTTCGGTCGAGTCCAACAAAGCATTGCTTAAGACTGAACCAGAGCGGATCGGACCGAGGATCAAATATGGGGAAAAGGGTGGACCGAGGATCGGACCAAAATACATTCTATCTAGTTCGATCGGTCCAATTTGATCCGGTTCTTCGGTTCATCCGGTTCATGGTCTATTATGTTCAGCTCTATCCGAATAAGAGAAAAAAATAAGAATAATAAATTAATAATCTTAAAAGTACAATTTACACAATACTCCCTCATAAAAACCAAATTTACAAAAACACCCTTACATCTTCAACACTTTTTGGTTATCCATCAAAACACAAACACTTCAGTTTAGATAACAACTTGAAACAACAGCAATGGAGGCCTTAAAAGTATGGTCATCAAGGCCACTCTCTCATCTCTTCCACTTATCTTCACTTACTTACAAAACCCATCTCCTGTCACCTTCACGCGCTGCTGTTCATCCTCACGCGCCACAACTGTGCCGCCAAAACAGGGTGGTGGCAGGGGAAGGAGGTTACCCAAAGATGAGAATGCAAGTTCCTCTACTTTTGATAGAGATGCTATTCTTCTTAAAAAGGTTCAACTTTTTTTTATATAATAATCTTTATAAAAATTCAATATTTTTTTATTATGTTTTTGTGTTTATGTTTTATAAAAATTGAATCTTTTTTGTGTTTTTATGTTTTGTTTGTGATATTTTTGTTTTGTGTACTTAAATGGGTTATGGGTTTTTTTAAGGGATGTTGATTTTAGCTGATTTTATGGCTTATGAGCTTATCTCATTTCGGCTTATATTGTTACGAAATAATGCCCAATTTTTCCGGCTTATTTTGAAACTTATCACCTAAAGATGATACTAAGACCAGTAGTACTAGTGACCCTATGGGTGACCTTATGACCCTACTAGATGAGCGCGACATCAGCTTCTCTCTCTAAGACCAAACACATGACCAAATGCCCGTAGTAAGGCAACCCCGGGCACCTCACACACACAAACCATATGCAAAATTGCAAACCATTTGGTTGCTTTGCCGATCGAATCAAGCAAAAAGGGGGGAGGGACACATTCCTAGTGGGTTGGGGTGGGGGGGGGGGGGGTGAGCTCGGGAGGGTAGACCGACCCTTGGTTGGGTCTCCATTACGACTAGCCTAATGCAACCTCTACTTCTGATAGAGATGTTATTCGTCTTAAAAGGGTTTAGTTTTTATATAGACTTTTTTTTTAAAAAAATATTGAATCTTTATTGTTTTTTATAGTTTTGTTTGTTAGGATTTGGGTTGTTAATTAAATGGGTGTTAAGAAATTGTTAAACCTTTTTATTAGGGGGTGTTAGGGATTGCTTATAAGAACTGATTTATTTATTTTATTTTATTTTATTTTATTTTATTTTTGCTTATCTGATTATTTGAGAGTGCAATGAGCAGTTTGAAAGTTTCATGTTCCAAGTTGCTTATCTAGGTATCTATACTATTTATAAAGAGTAAATGGTCAAAAAGTCAAGAAGTGAAAAGTGAAAAACTTAAATTAATGTTTTGCCTAAATTACCCTTAATTAATGCATTAAATTACCCTTAATTAATGCATTTTACACTCTTTAATACCTCTCATTTAAAACTTAATCAAAACTTATCAAAACATGAAAAGTTAAATGAATAATTAATAAATGAAAACATAAAAATGCAATATTTTAAAAACCGGGTTCGAAATCGACCCGGTCGAGTCACCGGGCACCGGGTCAACCGGGTCGACCGGTTGGACCGCCGGGTCAACCCGGTTTTTAATTTATTATTATTTTATTTTTTGGACCGGGTCATCCGGTTTGACCGCCGGGTCAACCGGTTCGACCACCGGGTCAACCCGGGTTTTTATTAAATTTTTTTGAAAAAATGAAACCCGGCCGGGTTTCGAGAACCGGGTTGACCCGGGTCACTCAAAACCCGGCGGGTAACAGCGGTTAACCCGATTTTAGAAACCCGGGTTGTTTTGACCCGTTTTTTCGGCCGGAACCGGTCGAACGGGTTAACCCGGCCGGGTCGACCCGGGTTTCAAAACCTTGTAAAAATGTAAAGTTGTTTTGTCAACTTAATAATGAATACACACATATATAAAAATAAACTTTTAAATACTGGATGAGTAGCCATACATAGAAACGAAATTTTATAGCGGCAGATAGTTATAGTGATATTTTGGTTACACAAAATGTTACACAAACCACTTAACCAAAATATCATTATAATTAAATGCCGCTATAAAATCCCGTTGCTATGCACGGGTACTCGTCTAGTTTTAAATAAGTATAAGCAATTTTGTCAGTAATCCTAAAAGCTAAGTATTTGCTACTTGAAAACGCGAAAGTGAGATAATTATTTTCAAAATGCAATGTCAAATAGAAGCTTGACACTAGGTTTGATTTTATCAAATCGGTCAACAATAAACCGCCGGTTCAATCCGGTTGAAATACAAAGTCATTTAAATGTGGAATTAATCGGAGGAAAACGAGGCAAGCGGATAACAGCTTCTTCTGTCTCAATTGGTCTGATCTTATTATCTACAAAACAAAACATTATTATATAAAACTTAGGATAACTTGTTTTTATATTACTAACTAAAACATGGGTTATTTAAAGAAATGAAAAGGGGCACCAGATCTTGAAGAAGGGGCTTTGAATCATCAATGGCTGGTGTGAACTGTGGTTTGCTTTTGTTGTTGTTGTCGGTGATGTCTCTGTTACTTGTTTCGGCATTGGTGTTCATGGGTGTTTTTGCTTGACTAAGTTTCATATTGGCCTTTTTGGTTTGGAATTTGATGGTGTTACATTTTGTTGTTATGTAAAGCCCAATAGTGAATTATGTAGGAACCACGTATTTTTAAGGCCCAATTTAATTGGTTTTGTTTTCATTTTGTTGTTATTTGCGTAACTTAGGTTTTAGTTACACTACGAGTCATGGGGGACTGGGTGTAGCGGTGTAAATGAGTCAAGCATTTGTTGAGTAACTCGGTTTTATTTGAGCCGAGTTTTATCGTGCTTAGAGCTCAAGTCCGAGCTTTAAACACAAATATATTTTGAAAATCACACACACGCGGCTTTCTCACAAGTCGGTTGGTCCAACGCATGGGTGGGGATTTGTATTTTAAGGGTGACATGTTGTTAGGCAAAGACATGTCTTAGACGCCTTTGTTACACCATCAAAATGGAAACATAACCGAAAGTATGGCTGAGCACCGTCCGAAAACCGGGCCGGATCAAAAATCGATATGGTTCAAAACACCATACCAAGAGCCCGACTGAAATGTCATGTCCACGTCCAGGTCGTTGGTTCGGTCGAGTAAAACAAAGCATAATGGGCGATTTTGCTTAAGACTGAACTAAACCAGATCGGACCGAAGACCGAATATTGGAGAAACCAAGGACTGGACCAAAATATGTTCGATCCGGTTCGGTTGATACAATTGATCCGGTTTTTCGGTTCATCCGATCCATAGTCTATTATGTTCAGCTCTATTTGAAAGAGAAAAAAATAAAAAAATAAATAAATAAGAATAATAATCTTAAAGTACAATTTACATAATTCTTCCTTGCAAAAACCAAATTTACAAAAACACCCTTACATCTTCAACTCTATCTGGTTATCCATCAAACCAAAGACTTCAGTTCAGATAACAACAACAATGGAGGCCTTAAAAGTATGGTCATCAAGACCACTCCGTCATCTCTTCCACTTATCTCCACTCACTTACAAAACCCATCTCCCAGTCACCTTCACGCGCTTCTGTTCATCCTCACGCGCCGCCACTGTGCCGCCAAAACAGGGTGGTGGCAGGGGAAGGAGGTCACCCAAAGATGAGAATAATGCAACTTCTTCCACTTCTGATAGAGATGCTATTCGTGCCATTCGTCTTAAAAAGGTTCAACTTTTTTATATATTTTTTATAAAAATTGAATCTCTTTTTTTTTTTTTTTTTTTTTTTTTTTTTTTTTTTATGTTTATGTTTTATAAAGATTGAATCTTTTTGTGTTTTTTATGTTTTGTTTGTGATATTTGGTTTTGTTTACTTAAATGGGTTATGGGTTTTTTAAGGGATGTTGGTCTAAGCTTATTTTATGGCTTATGAGCTTATCTCATTTCGGCTTATATTATTATGAAATATAAGCCCAAAGATGATATAAGTTTCCGGCTTATTTCGAAACTTATCACCTAAAGATGATACTAAGACCAGTAGTACTAGTGACCCTGTCAGCGCGACATGAGCTTCTCTCTCTAAGACCAAACACATGACCAAATGCCCGTAGTAAGGCGACCCCGGGCACCTCACACACACAAACCATATGCAAAATTGCAAACCATTTGATTGCTTTGCCGATCGAATCAAGCAAAAAAGGGGGGAGGGACGCGTTCCTATGGGACTCATGTGTGTGTGTGTATTAGGGGGGTAAGGGGGGGGGGGGCTCGAGAGGGTGGACTGACCCTTGGTTGGGTCTCCATTACGACTAGCCTAATGCAACCTCTACTTCTGATAGAGATGCTATTCGTCCTAAAAGGGTTTAGTTTTTATGTAGTCTTTTTTTATAAAAATGATTGAATCTTTATTGTTTTTTATAGTTTTGTTTGTTAGGATTTGGGTTGTTAATTAAATGGGTGTTAAAAAATTGTTAAACCTTTTTATTAGGGGGTGTTCGGGATTGCTTATAAGAACTGCTTATTTATTGCTTATCTGATTATTTGAGAGTGAAATGAGCAGTTTGGAAGTTGCATGTTCCAAGTTGCTTATCTAGGTATTTTAAATAAGTATAAGCAATTTTGTTAGTAATCGTAAAAGCAAGTATTTGCTACTTGAAAACGTGAAAGTCAGATAATAATTTTCAAAATGCAATGTCAAACACAAGCTTAACACTAGGTTTGATTTTTTATTTATGTAATTTTGAGAGTTGTAAGTTTCCATGAAACACGTGAGTGATTGGGAGGATGCCGAAGAATAAAAGTGTGAATGTGTGATACTTAGAAGCACGTCGTTAACCCCTTTATAAAGATTGAATCTAAGTTGATTTTTATGTTTTATTTGTTGATATTTGGTTTATGGGTCCAATGGGTGATGAGGTTTTATGGGGATTTAAGAACTAAGCGGTTTTGAAAGTTTTTGGGGTTGCTTATTGAAATGGTCTATATGGTTATTTGAGAGTGAAATGCACAGTTTTGTATAATCAGTTGGAACATATCTAGTTATAATGAGTAATCCCACACACAGCCTAAGAACTACTAATACTTGTTTTAATCAAAAACACAATGATCAGATAATCACTTTAGGAGTACATTATTCCCTACTGCTTATGTGGTTATTTTAATGAACATAAGTAGTATTAAGCAATCCCAAAGCCACACAAAATTAATGACCTGCTACTTTTTTTTGGATGGCTAATTATCTGCTAAAACACCATGATCAAATCATCAGTTTTAGAACACAATTCCAAACACAACTTATGCAAAGTTTTGATCTTTGCAGCACTTGCTTAAAACAATGGTTGTTCCAACTGTTTGTTTTCTAACATAATTTACATGGTAACATGGGTCTATGATGAGTGCGGGTGTAGATATCTGGTTTATTTGTTTGCACTGAGAGTAACAGGTTCTTTTATAGGTAGAAGAGTTAAGGAGCAAGGGACTTGAACCATATGCATACAAGTGGGATAGGACTCATACCGCTAATCAATTGCAAGATATTTATAAGCATCTCGGCAATGGTGAAGAGTCGAACGATGAGAATGACCAAGTATCAATATCAGGAAGAATTGTTGCACGTAGGGCTTTTGGAAAACTTGCTTTCTTGACTTTGAGGGATGATTCTGGAACAATTCAGGTATGCTGATAACACATTCCTTGTTTGAAATGCAAAAAGTTAGTTGCTTGTCTCTAAACTTAATCACCTCATGCTATATAATTGGTAGTATTCGTGTATGTGTGGGATGCTGGAGATAGTGTTTAGATAATTGGATGTGCTTCTCATGTTTGATGTTGTGATAATCAGCAGTTTGAGTGTTTGACATTTCTGATTATTTAAGGATTTACATGTAAAACGAGACTTGAATAATCAAATAATCAGGATTAGTTTCGTTGCGTCTACTCTTGACCTAAGTATTTCCAAATTTGATTCTGACTCGAACCACAAGAATTAGATAACCACTTTCAAAACACGATGCCAAGTGCCCATTAATCATCTCCTGAAATGGATGTTAACAACTGAAAGATCGCAAATAGGAATGCGTTGTATTTGACCCTCATAGAAGCATTTAGATTATTGAGTAAACTTGATTTCCTCACGTATGCTATGGTTTTCTATGACTCTTTTTTGTTATATTACTGAATTACTGATATATTTATTTATAATATTAGCTTTACTGCGAGAAAGAAAGGCTTGTAGATGATCAGTTTGACCAATTAAAGAGTCTCGTTGATATAGGCGACATATTGGGCGCAAGTGGCTCGATTAAATGGACGGAAAAAGGTTAGCTTCCGCAACATAAGTTATACAAAGAGAAATTTAATAGTCTTTACACTATTTTTTCAGTAGCATATTCATTGTTTTCATGTGGATAAGCTTTATCGCCAACGGTTAGTTTTCTAATAGCTCTTTTTGTAACATTTGTGCAATCCTGCATATCCTAATAATGTCATGGTGGTCCGTTTTTGGGTTAAACATCATCATAATTGGCAAGTCTGTTTTTCGTGTATAGATATGTAGATATGATTGCAAATCCAGAGGTAGCTGATGTATTCCGTAAAAGAGCAAAGGTAGGGTTAAAACTAAAATTTATTGGGATAAGTCTTCTAACGTCTAATATTGGGATAGTTCACTTTTCTTCATCATTTTCCACAAAACAGGACAAATTTATTTTTGGATTTTTGAACAACTAAAAAATAAAACAAAAGTTTGGGACCATCTACTTCAAATTGACTAGACATATTTGCATCAATCAGTTTCTATCGATTATCCAAAATACAAGACTTTGAAGTAGCTTTATGCAAAGAGTCTTCTGATATTAAGTATTGCAATGAAATAATATAACTAGATTATCATTATGTATTTAAACTAAAGTATAAAATATTTAATTGCGCCAAAGCATCCAAATATATAATATGAGCCAAGCTAAGTATGTAAGAACGGCCGGTCCAATTTTCAAGTCAAACAAAAAGAATTTATAACTTGTATGCAAACCTTAACCATGTCCACAGCAAACACAAAACATAATCATTCATCTTGAATCTAAACAACTTGTATTGGCTTAAATAGTTAATCAAATGATGTAGAAATTCAAATGACATTCTTTTTATAAAAGGAAAACTTGTAAACTTAACGTTGCTAAAATTTGGTTGAGGCATTTCATCAAACATGTTGTGGGTCATGAGAAAACTAAAGATTTATGCAGCCTTATAACCAATAAAAGAAGAACCATGTACGAATAAATTTTTCCATGAAGACACTACTTTAAGCTCATAATTGCGTAAATCTCTCTTTCACAAGAGTTGCTGACTGTATTTTACATCACAGAATAAGTACAAATTGCAAAGACTTGAGAGTCTTTGGTCGTCTAGTGTGGGACTTCAAATTTATTCCATGATCTTTATTCCAAGTGTTATGTGCTCCACTCAAATTTATATCCATCTAGTTCAATTCTTTATTATCGAAGTCTATATAAAGCTTAAATATATTTTTTAAGTCTTTTTCCCTCAATTTTGACCTTAAATATATTTCTTTGTGTTATATAATAGTACTTAATAAAAATTATACAAATGAAAATATATTTAAAAATTTAATCTATTCATTTGTCTTGTATCATACGAACAAAAATATTTAAAATTAAAAATAAATAAATAAATGAATAAATAAATAATAATAATAATCTTAAGGGTTAATGATCCCTGCTGTAAAACAGCAGGGTTCTTATCTACTGTGTGCATATAGCCAAGGGTATATTATGTACAATTCAAAATCTTGAAGGGTTAAAATGTAAATGTTGAAAAAAATCTTGTGCCTACTGCAGAAAAGGTATCTACTGCACACAGCAGTGATGACCTCCCCTAATCTTAAACTACAATTTACACAATACTCCCTCACAAAAACTAAAATTACAAAAACACCCCTACATCTTCAACATTCTTGATTATGTTCAACCCATCAAAAACACAGACACTTCAGTTCAGATAACAACTTGAAACAAAACCCATCTCCCAGTCACCTTCACGCGCTGCTGTTCATCCTCACGCGCCGCCACTGTGCCGCCAAAACAAGGTGGTGGCAGGGGAAGAAGGTCACCCAAAGATGAGAATAATGCAACATCTTCTACTTCTGATAGAGATGCTATTCGTGCTATTCGTCTTAAAAAGGTTTACTTTTTTATATTATAATCTTTATAAAAATTGAATCTTTTTTATGTTTTTATGTTTATGTTTTATAAAGATTGAATCTTTTTGTGTTTTTATGTTTTGTTTGTGATATTTGGTTTTGTTACTTAAATGGGTTATGGGTTTTTTAAGGGATGTGTTGGTTTTAGCTTATTTTATGGCTTATGAGCTTATCTCATTTTGGCTTATATTGTTATGTTGTTTGTTTCGGCTTATATAGCCGGCTTATGGCTTATTTGGTTTTGGGCTTATGTTTCGTTAGCTCACTTTTTGTGGCTTATTTTGAAACTTTTCGGCTTATATAAGCTTATTATGACATAGTAGTTATATAAGCCAAAAAGTTTCAAAATAAGCCACAAAAAAATGAGCTTATGAAACATAATCCGAAAACCAAATACGCCGTAAGCCCGCTATATTAGCCGAAACAAACACCCCCTTATTAGATGATAATGAATAAAATAAGAAAGTTGTGCACTTTATCTAAGGGTTGTTTGTAATTCTGTGATACACACCACTAGGGATCACATAAGATCCGTTAATGTATTAAAACTAAGTAGGATAATGAAGCAATGAGAAAAAGATTATCGAAGCAGAATTGTATTATACTATTATCAATGGCGGATTGTACAGAAAATCTGTTACAATGAGTTATAGTTTGTTACAGGAGATTAGGAGAGAAGAGTTTACACAAATGATTAACTAAATGAAAGTGAAGTGAAATGTTGGTTTATAAAGTCTTGGTTTGGGCGGGAATATCTGTTACTCGAGCATGTGTTCGCACGTGCCAACCTAACTTGAGCTCATATCATTCTGTTGGTGAATTTTGATTGTTTGAGGATGATGAAAATTAGCTTTTGTTGGGGTTATTAGAATTAAATAACCAGGAGTGGTTGGTTCAAACTTGTTATATGCTTATTGTGTTTTGACATTATAGATAAGCAGTTTTTAGGGTGTGTGGGATTGCTTATTGAAGCATTATTTGAGAGTGAAATAAGTAGTTCTGAATGATCAGTTTGAAGATGGCTTATGCTGGATAAAGCGTCGATAGAGCTATAATAAGCAATCACACATTCCCTAAAAGCTAGTTATTTGCTATTCCAAAACGCGATAATGAGATAAATAGATAATTTGTCTGGGAGTTCCATTATTCCCAACTGCTTTTCTGATTTCTTCAAAATGCACTGGCTGTTTTATTCATCACTTTCAGAGTTCAATGCTGAACACCACTTTAAGCATGAATTTTACTTTTGCAGCCCTTACTTAGGAGGCATTTGGGATTGCATTTACTAAATGTTACCGAAAGCAAGTCTTAACCTGCTTTTTCAAAATTGCCTTTTCTCTCTATAAATACGCGGACATTTTTTCTCCAAAGGGTTGCCTAACACTTTTTGCTGATTATTTGGGTTGCGCATTGTTGTTGTTATTGTCCAAAATTTTGATCAAGTGTTTGATGATGATTGAATTTAACTCGAGTTGTACTTTTTTCCTTTACGTGAGTTTTGGGGCTCTTGCTCAAGAACTAATTTTGTTTTGTTTAAGTTTTCAAGACTACTTAAAGTCCTTAAAGTCTTCATCTTTTAGTCTTGGTTTTGGTTTAGCATTTGGGCCCATTAGCTAGCCTTTGATTTATATCACATGTACTGAGAGGAAAAGTATCACGAGATAGAAAAAGATGTCTAATAACTACAAATTTTAAAGACTTTTAAGTCTTCTAACGTCTAATATTGGGATAGTTCACTTTTCTTCATCATTTTCCACAAAACAGGACAAATTTATTTATGGATTTTTGAACAACCAAAAAATAAAACAAAAATTTGGGACCATCTACTTCAAGATGACTAGACATATTTGCATCAATCAATTTCTATCGATTATCCAAAATACGAGACTTTGAAGTAGCTTAATGCAAAGAGTCATCTGATATGTATTTTCAACTAAGTATTGCAATGAAATAATATAACTAGATTATCATTATGTATTTAAACTAAAGTATAAAATAGATGTTCAATGATTTAATTGCGCCAAACATACAGTATTATTTATACAAACATGGTTTCTTAGTCATGTTTATTTTGTTTACTGTTTGACTGTTTGAGCATTAGTTACGTAGCACATAATTGAAACCTCATCTGGTTTTGCATTTTGAATGTTGTGTAATATTTTTTTAAAGACAACTTATCATATACTAAAATATTATAATACACATAGACGTTTCCTCGCCGTACCTGTTTCTTGAATTTTAGGATGTTTCCGTTTACCCGTCCCTGTCCCCGTCCCCGTGCAACTTAGGGAAAGGGAAAGGGAATGCAAAGGAATGGGTGATGGTGGGTAATCAATCCCTTACCCTCCAATTTACTCTATAATGGTCCATTACCCATTAATGGGTAATCATTATATTTTTTTTCCATGTTTTGTCTGTTCCACACGAATTTATATATTTCTATTCTTAGTTTTCGAAGTCTATATAAAGCTGCATAGAGGTATATGTGTTCATTATCAGATCAAAACACATCAATACAATTTTCTTACAACACACATAATGAGAGAAAATATTTACTTTTACTTTATGCATACTCATGTTTTGTTTATTTTGTCACTTGTCTTTTTGTCATTTAATACCACAACTGCCACTTCCTTTGGCCAACAACTGGTTGCTGCAGCAGGAGGAGCTGTTCCTAAGTGCATCGATAAGGAGAGACAAGCTCTTCTTGATATCAAAGCTCACATTATTCAAGACCCAAGTGGCTTGCTCATTGACTGGCTACCTGAAGAAGAGGATTGTTGTCAATGGGGTGGAGTCGTGTGTGACAACGTCACAGGTCATGTCAAAGAGCTTTCTCTTGAATCGTCTAATGGTTATAGTCGTCTTGAAGGTGAGATTAGCCATTCGTTGATTAACTTAACGTATTTGAATGTTCTTAACCTTCTTAGCAGTTCTATTCATGGAACCATTTTCAAGTTCCTATGCTCCATGACTCATTTAACTTATCTTGACCTAAGTGAAAATCAGTTTAGTGGATCCATTCCTAAATCCATTGGGAGTAAACTGCAAAATACATCCCTGTAGTTTACACATTTTGGCATCTTACATCCCTGTAAGAAACTTTTGGCAATATACATCCCCCGTTAGGCAAACGTTTGCCACAATACATCCCTCGTTAACAATGAGGACTAACGGTGCAAATTTTTCCGCCATTATCTCTTAACGAGACTGAAAATATTACACCGTTAGCCTTCGTTAGCCAAACATTTGCACCGTTAGTCCTCTTTTTTAGAAAAAAAAAAAAGTTAAAAAAATTTAAAATTAAAAAAAAAGGAAAAAAATTTAAAAAAATAATTTTTTTTAAAGTTAATATTTAAAAAAAATCAAAAATTTAAAAAAAAATTAATATTTGCGAAAAAAAAAATTAAAATTTTAATTAATATGAAACTATGCATAAAAAAAATTAATTAAAATTTTAATTTTTTTTTCGCAAATATTAAAAAATGCGTATTTAAAAATATAAACTTTAAAAAAAATAATTTTTTAAGTTTTTTTCCTTTTTTTTAATATTTTTAAAAAATGCGTATTTATAAAAAAAATAATATTTTTTTTTTCGCAAATATTATTTTTTTTTTTAAATTTTGATTTGTTTTTAAAATATAAACTTAAAAAAAATTAATTTTTTAAATTTTTTCCTTTTTTTTTAATATTTTTAAAAAATGCGTATTTATAAAAAAAAATTAATTTTTTTTCGCAAATATTAATTTTTTAAAAAAAATTTTGATTTTTTTTTAAATATTAACTTTAAAAAAAAAACAATTTTTTAAATTTTTTTCCTTTTTTTTTAATTTTTTTTTTCTAAAAAAGAGGACTAACGGTGCAAATGTTTGGCTAGCGAAGGCTAACGGTGTAATATTTTCAGTCTCGTTAAGAGATAACGGAGGAAAAATTTGCATCGTTAGTCCTCATTGTTAACGAGGGATGTATTGTGGCAAACGTTTGCCTAACGGGGGATGTATATTGCCAAAAGTTTCTGACAGGGATGTAAGATGCCAAAATGTGTAAACCACAGGGATGTATTTTGCAGTTTACTCATCCATTGGTAACATGACCCAGTTGACTTATCTTGACCTTCGTTACAATCAGTTTACTGGCACAATTCCCGATTCCATTTGTTCCTTGACCAAATTGACAGGCCTTGACCTTTCAGTCAACTCTTTCTATGGAACCATTCCAATGTCCATTGTTTCCTTGACCAAATTGACATACCTTGACCTTCCAGTCAACTCTTTCTATGGAACCATTCCAATGTCCATTGGTAACATGACCCAATTAACTTATCTTTACCTTGATGGGAATAATTTCAGTGGAGTCATTCCGAGATCCATTGGTTCCTTGACCCAATTGACTTATCTTGACCTTTCAAACAACTCTTTCTATGGAACCATTCCTACAGAATTTGGAAACCTCACCGGTTTGGAAAGACTTGAACTAAGTTCCCTCCGAAGTTGTACAGTAGAAAACTTAGATTGGTTGTCTTCTCTATCTTCTTTAGCATACCTTCATATGGATGAAACTTCTCTGGCCAAAGTAAATAACTGGGTAAATGTAGTTATAGGTCTCCAAAACCTAGAAGAGTTAAGTTTAACTGGATGTGACCTCTCACAAGTCATGCATCCATATTCTCCATCTGTCAATTCTTCTTCATCTATTGATTCCCTTTATCTCGATAACAACAATCTCAACTCATCCATGCATCATTGGTTGTCCCCATTAACTGGCAATAAGCTTACAGATCTTTATCTCTCTGGCAACAAGTTTGATGGGAAACTTTCAGATTTTTTGAACAGCTTGTCAGGATGCACATCAGCTACATTGTCTGATGTGATCCAACACTTTTCATCCCTTAGAGAGTTGAACCTATCTTCAAATCAGTTCGATGGAACTATAAGTGACAAACTGTGGCAACTACCCACACTTCTAATACTAGATCTTTCAAACAACTCACTCGAAGGAGTTCCTCTAATTGCGGACGTGTCAAACATTTCTCAGATTATAGAATATATAGATTTCAGTTCTAACAAGCTAGGGACTCGTTTCCCCAAATGGATACAAAAATTGAAATATCTTCAGCATCTTGATCTTTCCAAAAATAGCATTTTAGACACAGTTTCTAACCAGTGGCAGTCTTCTCAGTTGATCTATTTGGATCTATCTTTCAACAACATAAGTGGCGCTATTCTGAACGTTCCTTCCACTTTGTTAGTGTTAGATCTTTCCAAAAACAAATTATCTGGGGGAATCTCCTTTTTGTGCCAAATTGTAGACGGCGATTTATCATTTCTTGATATCTCAGACAACTCATTCACAGGACATATTCCAGACTGTTTATGGCATTTAAAAGAGCTGGTGGTTCTTAATCTAGCAAACAATAATCTATCTGGCAGAATTCCTGCATCTGTTAAGTCTTTGATCAAGCTTGAAGCATTGTATTTATACAACAACAACTTTTTTGGAGAATTGCCTTCATCCTTAAAACATTGCACGAATTTAACCTTTCTGAATTTGCGGGCCAACAAGTTTTCTGGTAATGTGCCTGTTTGGATTGGGGAAAACCTATCACGTTTGTACGTTCTTAGCCTAGCATCAAACAACTTCTATGGAACCATCCCTCTACAAGTATGCCATCTAGTAAATCTTCAACTTCTAGACTTGTCAATGAACAAACTCAATGGAACCATCCCCTCGTGCATCAATAATATCACTGCCATGGTTCTAGATAATTTTTCTCTCAAAGGGAGAGATCTCGTCACAGTGAATTCATTGGACATAAGGCACATTCATCAAGATGATTTCGGCTCTAGTTATGATTATTTTGACCATGTGATAATCCAGTGGCAAGGAAAGGTACTTGAATTCAGCAAAAATCTAGAATCCTTGAAGAGCATTGACCTGTCGAGCAACCATTTAACAGGAAAAATCCCATATGAACTTACCAATCTTTATCAACTGGTTTCACTAAATTTGTCAAAGAACGCTCTACTTGGAGAGATTCCAAGACAAATTGGTCAAATGAAAGAACTTCTGAATTTGGATTTATCCAGAAACAATTTCTCAGGTCAGTTGCCATCAAGCATGTCTCAGATGAATTTTTTAAATTATCTTGACGTGTCGCATAACAACTTGTCTGGGAGGATTCCATCTTGCACTCAACTCCAGACCTTTGAAGCTTCAAGTTACATTGGAAATGCTGGACTATGTGGGCCTCCCCTGACTAAATATTGTCCCGGAGATAAAGTACTTGAAGTAACACCTGTAGTTGGTGAAGATAAGAGTGATGGTGAAGCCATAGATGAATTTCAGAGATGGTTTTATATTGGAGGGGCCACTGGTTTTGCTACTGGATTTTGGATAGTTTTTGGCGTTATACTTCTTAACCACCGTGCCAGACATGCTTTTTTCCAGTTGCATGATAGCTTGAAAGATTGGGTGTACGTAAAGGTGGTGGTGTTCATAGCAAAATGGCGAAGGGTTGCACGTACATAGTAGTATATCTGTTTATGTTTTTTTCATCTACTTTTTAATGTTTGGTATATATTATTGTAATTGCATGCTTCACTTGTATTTGGCAAGGGTTTTTAAGTCCATCTTATTAATAAAATTGCCACTAACACCATGGGTGGCCGTTTCCCCTCGTTGTGTGATATACGACATCTCCACATGTTCATATTATAAACTGTATAGCTATATGATGTATGGAACGTGTTCGATAAAAATGTTTTACATAGATTTGCAACATACCTGATGATGTTAAGGTATCATGGTTAGCTATAGTAATTATGAATCTTTACGATAACAATACATTACTAAAATCATTGCTGTCAAAACCCCGTGCTTGCACGGGTATTATAACTAGTGGTTGAGTAATAGTATTAACCAATAATAGCCCGTGATGGACTTGAAAAACCAAACGTCCCATGCAAATTGCAGAGTTTGGTATTGGGTTTTTCAGTTATGAGTAAAAAAAAATAAAAAAATAAATAATAATAAATAAATAAATAAATAAATAAATAAATAAATAAATAATTAATTAATTAATTAATTAAGTATTAATTTTTGGGTCTTATCGGGTTGACCCGATAACCCAATAGCAAAAATTATCTCACCCTAACCTGACCAGATAACATCATTGGGTTATCTGGTTCAGGTGAAACTAACACGATAAGATTTTTCAACCTGATTTAACCTGACCCGATAAGGCTTATCGGGTTCGGGCAACCTGACCCTTCTGACACCCCTAATCTAAACTCCTCCTCAACTAAGCTGATAAGCCTAAAATGTTTGTCTAGCAATCCATCCTAATTTAAGAAAAAATGCTACCGGATAGAGTGTTGTAAAACTTAGACCACAAGGTCGAGTAACAAGTTGAGATTGGATTAGGGGTGTAAACGAGTCGAGCTTTTAACGAGCTACTCGAGCTCGAGCTCGTTTAACTCGAGTCGAGCTTGATAATTTTCGAACTCGAGTCGAGCTCAAACAAAATGTAAAGCTCGAATAATTTCACGAGCCGAGCTTTTAAAACTTGTATTTAGCTCGGCTCGTTCGAAAGCTCGTTTAATTATTCGAGCCGAACGAGCCAAACGAGCTACTCGAGCTAAACGAGCCGAACGAGCTAATCGAGCTTAATATGTAGTATCAAAATATTTTAATTATAATTATTTAATTAACTATTAGTATTAAAGGTTAAATTTAAAACCAAAAATAATAATATGTTAACCTTCAATCACATCAAAGATCTACACTTTAGTTTATATATAAAATATAAACATAATCTAATAAGTTTGGGCTTTTGTTTTTATAGACCCCATATTTCATTCCTTTTGTCTCATTCATCCAATGTGGGATGTACATATAAAAGCCAATTATGTGTTGGACACACATATGAAATACATAAGTGCGACCAATATTTACATATAAAGACACATATATGATATATGCATATGCATAAACTCATTGTGAGGTTGCTAAAAACAATTGGTCCATGGTTCTTAAACGATAGCACATAAACAACGTTATCCATGGTTCTTAGACAATAGAACATAAATGTCTCTCATATAAGCATTTATACATACAAACACTAGCATACATTCTTACATATGATTCACACATACATTTACAAGAGACACATGAAGATACATAAATACACATACACATAGGACTGTAAAGGAACTGAAACGTTCAATGTACATTTCATGAATTGTTCGGTAAAAAGTTCGTTTATGTTCGTTTATTTATTAAATGAACAAACATGAATAATATTTTATGTTCGTTTAGTTAAATGGACGAACATGAACAAAAGTCGCATCTGTTCATAATTACGTGAGCTCACTAAATAATTTATGATCTTGACTCTAACTCGAATAACAAAATTTCTTTGACTAATTTCATGAATCGAGCTTACAAAATTATATACTTCGCTATATTCTTTCAAAAATCATGTATATAGAAAGAGGTAAAATAATTACTAGGGAATCATAGATGATACAAGTATATCAATTATGTGTTATCTATGAACTTTAATTAATAATTTATTTTATTCTTTGAGCATCAAAATTGTTTTTCTTTTATATTATTAGATCAAGTGTATTAACTTTGTTATTTAGTTTAACTAGTAAATTTGTTTGCATAAGTTAATGAAAAAAATATCATATTTTTAATTAAAAATTATAATTATAATAGAAAATATAACAATACAAAATTGATGTTTTGAAAATTTTATATAGTAGTTGTACATTGTCTAATCAAGACCCATATTGAAAATAATAAGAAAAGTGAAGAAAGATGGATACTATAAAACAAAGACCCACTTCCCTTTTATAAAAAACCACATATACTTGAAATTATAAAAAATATAAGTATAATTGTTACACTCTTTTGCTTCAAATGTAAACTAGTATTTATTATAAGTTAGTTTAAGCATTAGAATAACTTTTATAAGTGTAAACGAGCTTTCGAGCTCTAGCTTGAGTTAATAAACGAGCCTATCAAGTTCGATCTTCTATATGAGCATGTTAAGTAAAAAATTTTAAACGAGCTTCGAGCTCGAGCTCGAACAATAAAAAAATATTCGAACTCGAGCTCGAGCCAATTTATAAAAGTTTATTGGAGCTCGAACAGAGCTCGAGCCGAGTAGTTAATAAACGAACCTAGCTTGTTTAGGCCAAAACTCGACTCGGCTCGGATCGTTAACACCCCTAGATTGGATATTTGTTTATAAACAGAGAAGAAGGTTGAATAACAAGTTTGTTCCCACCAATTATGTACCTTTATCGCATACGTCATGCATACCATCCCGATTACACACTTACGCAACTTGAGTTGAATCAGCCAAAAATCGATTTGTTCATAACTCGGTCTGCACTATTTGAACAATTGTGTTAATGTTTCTAACATATTCCTGAAGTCAGGAGCGGAGGCAGATGGTATGCACGTGCATACACTAAAAACGCCATCACTAGTGTAAAAACGACTTTTTCCTAAGCATATTTCAAAGTTTAATACTACGCGCATACTCTTTTCAAATTTTTATATAAAAATGAATACCCTGTGACAAATTTGTGCGTCCGCCCGTGCCTATAGTCCATTTCCATACACAATTTCAAAATTTACACAAAAATTCCAATCACAATACTCCCCGCCTAGACCGATTACTAGCTACAAGTTAGCGGACCACTTGAGTACCGCATAGCAAGTTTTACAAACATAGGTAATTAAAATAAAAACATTACAAAAGAAATCATTTAGATATTGTCGAATTAGTCAGAGGGAAACGAGGCAACCGGATAACAGCTTCTTCTGTCTCAATTGGGTCTGATCTTATAATCTACAAAACAAAAAACATTAAAACTTAGGATAACTTGTTTTTATATTACTAACTTAAACATGGGTTATTTAAAGAAATGAAAAGGGGTACCGGATCTTGAAGAAGGGGTTTTGAATCATCAATGACTGGTCTGAACTGCGGCTTGCTTTTGTTGTTGTTGCTGGTGTCTCTGTTGCTTGTTCCGGCATTGGTGTTCATGGGTGTCTGTGCTTGACTAGGTTTCATTTTGGGCTTTTTGGTTTGGAATTTGGTGGAGTGATGTTTTGTTGTTATGTCAGGCCCAATATGCCAATAATTAATAGCATAAAGTAGGAACTCATTGTTACTTATGTTTGGCCCAATAATGAATATCATAGGTTCAGCGGAATCAGCGGGGTAAATGCATTAAAAAGGGACGAATTTTAGCGTATGGTAGGAAAGATAGAGGTAATTCTTTATTTACCCCAATCGCCTAAAGTGTATACCTTATCTAGACAAAAAAAGTGACTTCTTAAAATGCTCCACGAGACTTCGACGACTTTTCTTATAGCTTTAAATCTTGCCAAGTGTCCAACTTTTTTACTTTGGGCGACTTATTTTGTAAGTAATGTGTAAGAAACTTTACATACTTTTTCCAGACATGTTTTTAGGAGACCTACGTATCTACTTTAGGCGACATTTTTTTTTTTTTTTTTTTTTTGTCTTTTTCCTAAAATTAGTCAAATGAGAAAAATATTATTTTAATTAAGTATTTTAGGAGACTTACGGATCAAGTACTTTAGGAGACTTTTTGGTATATTTTTTTTTATTGCATGGATATTTGTGAAATCAATAGGGATATATGTGCCACTTTAGACGACTTACGTCTCATACATGAGACTTTTTAGTACATCTTTTTGTACAACTTTTTATTTTTCAATAATTCTTTTTGTACACCTAACTTGTTCCTAACTGTTTTTTAATAATCCTTTTTTAAACATTTGTACACTTTTATTTATTTTACTATATTCAAAAGGTATATTTATAATGTAAACGTGCTTAGATTCAACTTATATGCATATTTGTATGTAGGAGTCATGTAAAACAAATAAAAACTTGCATAGGCACTCATAACAACCTCAAGTGAATGACCTTTTAACGTGAATTGGGAACAACTTATTCAGAATACAATTAACACTTTGATATTAAGTAATCCGTAATAACTAACTAAATGAAAATACATTGCATTTGTTTTTGCAGCATTGGGAGTCTAGGATGGGATTTGCAACAATGGTTCGTGA
This sequence comes from Artemisia argyi, assembly GCA_030686995.1. Lineage (NCBI taxonomy): Eukaryota > Viridiplantae > Streptophyta > Magnoliopsida > Asterales > Asteraceae > Artemisia > Artemisia argyi. The sequence continues at coordinate 22,320,761 of CM060695.1, read as the reverse complement.
GGAATATATTTTTCATACATGCAACAATGGTGAACGTAAAATACCCAATCATAATAGACGGAATATATTGCCCCCACAATACAAACTGTGCCAAAGAAGCTGTTGAAGTAAAGATTAGAGGTATATGAGGACGTACACCAGGGACGGAACCATGACCAAATATGACCGGGGGCACAAATTTTTTGGAACTGTAATAAAGAAACATATTTCGATGGACCGGAAGAATTTAAGATTCATTTAGAAAAAAGTTGATGTTCTTTTTTTTTTTTTTTTTTTTTTTTTTTTTTTTTTTTTTTTTTTTTTTTTTTAAATCTAACACTACATTGAAAAATCAATAGGGGTCTCGGGCACCCCGCGGAAACCCTGTTTCAGTTCCTGATGTACACGAAACGCCAGCAACACAGGTGGCCGTGAAATTTGATTGTAGTAAAGGAAACCCGTGTCTTCGAATAAGATTAAAAGATGTTAACCTTGTATACTCGGGTAAACCACGGATTTCGTCTTGTTTGGTTGCTGATGGTACTGCTTCCAGATTACTCATACCAAGAAATTGTTTGTAACTATATAGTTTGTGACAATATAGTAAAATAAATAAAAGTGTACAAAGGTGTAAAAAAGGATTATTAAAAAACAAGTTAGGTGTACAAAAAGAATTATTAAAAAAACAAAAAGTTGTACAAAAAGGTATACTAAAAAGTCTCCTAAAGTATGAGACGTAAGTCGCCTAAAGTGACATATATATCCATATTGATTTCACAAATATCCATGCAATAAAAAAAAAGTACCAAAAAGTCTCATAAAATACTTGAACCGTAAGTCTCCTAAAATACTTGATTAAAATAATATTTTCCTCGTTTGACTCATTTTAGGAAAAAGACAAAAAGAAAAGTCGCCTAAAGTAGATACGTATGTCTCATAAAAGGCTTGAGTTATCCGGACCCTCCCATAGAGAGGGTTTGCCAATGATTGGATGCATCCCCTAGTTGTACGGTATGCATCAACAGTTGCACGGTTTGACTAAAAGCCTATGATGTGACACCATAGAGAGGGTTGGGAAAACACATCCCCTCATAAAAACATGTCTGAAAAAATACGTAAAGTTTCTTACACATTACTTACAAAATAAGTCACCAAACGTATAAAAGTGGGACACTTGGTAAGATTTAAAGCTATAAGAAAAGTCGCCGAAGTCTCGTGGGGCATTTTGAGAAGTCACTTTTTTTTTTTTGTCTAGATAGTGTATAGACTTTGGGCGACTCGGGCAAATATAGAATTATACCTCTAATGACTTCTCTGGGCGCGTTTATAGTAAATGGAATTTATAGAATTGTAATCAATCAAATATTGCAAAGTTCGAGTATTTATTACCAGTCAGAATTGAATGATAACGGAATTTCGGTCTATTCCGGAACTATAATATCAGATTGGGGAGGAAGAGCTAAATAATAAAATGTTTTACTTAGCTTGTAGAAGACTGTAATTTTTTACTTAGCTTGTAGAAGACTGCAAAATTTATGTGGTAACTAAATAAGTCGTGTACAAATACTTATGTGATAGCTTAAATATAACTATCAACGATATATAATATTAAGTATTGATAAAAAGTGTAATGTTTGACAATCGAGCTTCAGTTTAAACAATTATATGCATAACGTAGAATCATATATTGTTAGTATTTTTTGTTTGAAGTGGATTTTGGGTCCCCAAATATATAAGATTGCATATATTTTGCGGTCCTTACAATTCTGAGGTCCTACACAATACATACCTCGCACATCTTCATATACGGATTTGCCTAGTAATAAAACGATCTGAAAATCTTGAAAAAGATTGAGGTTCATGCTATTTTCAATTATATTCAAGAACAAAGTTTTTCTGTATAGAAAATGATATTTTCTCCTTTTATTTCGACTCATCCTTTTACTCATAAAATTAAGACACGTGCCATAATTAACGTTTTAGATGAAAAGCTTGCTAAGTGAAAGACACAATGATATTACAAAACTATCTGAATATCAAAATGAAGACAACTTCGAGTAACAAATTATTAACGGCTTATTGTCTAAAAATGTATTTTACTTGTCATTTTTTTTTTTTTTTGAGTTGTGTTTACCGTCGTTAGGATCACACTATTTAACAATTAACTTTCGGAAAACTTGCTTTCTTGACTTTGAGGGATGATTCTGGAACAAATCAGGTACGCTGATAACACGTTCCTTGTTTGAAATACAAAATTTTAGTTGCTTGTCTCTAAACTTAATCACCATCATGCTATATAATTAGTAGTATTTGTGTATGTGTGGTATTTATGGATGGATTTATACCAAATGGATTAATGAAAACCACATAGTTTTTTCTATTGAATTCTTCGTTCTATTATGTGATTTGGGCTGGAATTTTATATTTACATTCTAATTTCTAACTTGAAACTCTAGTAAAATAGTGATTGAATAGAGTAAAGTTGTAAGTGAAGAGACTAAAAGAGTGCATTCCTAAGATCAAGTTGTAAGTGAATTAAAGGTCTAGGTCCAAGGTTTTGATCAACCGCACCCGCCTTCGTCGAAATTGCGCATTGTTGTTGCTGTCCAAAATGTTGATCATGATTGAAACTAACTCGAGTTGTACTTTTTTCCTTTATGTGAGTTTTCAAGAACTAAAATTATGTTTTGTTTTGAGTTTTCAAGACTACTTAAAAGTCTTCATCTTTTAGTCTTGGTTTTGGTTTAGCATTTGGGCCGATTAGCTTGACTTTGATTTATATCACACATTCACACGCACTAAGGGGAAAAGTATCACTAAGATAGAAAAAGATGTCTAATAACTACAAGTTTTAAAGACTTTTAAGTCTTCTAAACAGGACAAATTTATATTTGGATTTTTGAACAAAAAAGTAAAACAAAAATTTGAGACCATCTACTTTAAATTGACTAGACATATTGCATCAAATTCTATCGATTATCCAAAATACAAGACTTTGAAGTAGCTTTATGCAAAGAGTCTTCTGATATGTATTTTCAACTAAGTATTGCAATAAAATATTATAACTAGATTATCATTATGTATTTAAACTAAAGCATAAAATAGATGTTCAACGATTTAATTGCGCCAAAGCATGTATTGTCAGTTACCAAATATATAATATGAGCCAAGCTTAGTATTCCAATTTTCATGTCAAACAAAAAGAACTTATAACTTGTATGCAAACCTAAACCATATCCACAGCAAACACAAAACATAATCATTCATCTTGAATCTAAACAACTTGTATTGGCTTAAATAGTTAATCAAATGCAGTAGAAATTCAAATGACCAACTAATTTACCTGATGAAAACGGATCTCGGTAATCCAGTCTATTCTATTTTGTCCAGTCTATTCTATTTTCTTGAAATCACATTCTTCTTATAAAAGGAAAACTTGTAAACTTAATGTTGCTAAAATTTGGTTGAGGGATTTCATCAAACATTTTGTGGGTCATGAGAAAACTCAAGATTTATGCAGCCTTATAAGCAATAAAAGAAGAACCATGTATCATGTATGAATAAATTTTTCCATGAAGACATGACAATAAGCTCATAATTGGGTCAAGTGGTATCAAGTATCAACAAATTTTATCCGTGAAGGAATCACTCCTCTCTATGACGTAAATCTCTTCTTTGGATTTAGAGTTACAAATCTAAATTTTTAAAAGGCCCCATTTATTTTTTTATAAATCCAACCTATTTTTACACATTTCTACTTTCACAAGAGTTGCTGACTGAGTGACTGTATTTTCCATCAGCCTGATTTATTTGTGTCCATTTCTTTGGATTTACATTTACATCACAGAATAATTTCAGGACCAAAAGTCATACTGAATAACTGCAAATTGTAAAGACTTGAGAGTCTTTGGTCATCTAATGTGGGACTTCAAATTTATTGTATAATATTTTTCCATGTTTTGTCTGGTCCTCCCGAATTTATATACATTTAGTTCTATTCTTAGTTTTCAAAGTCTATATAAAGCTGCATAGAGGTATATGTGTTCATTATCAGATAAAAACACATCAATACAATTTTCTTACAACACACATAATGAGAGAAAATATTTACTTTTACTTTATGCATACTCATGTTTTGTTTCTTTTGTCACTTGTCTTTTTGTTGTTTAATACCATAACTGCCACTTCCTTTGGCCACCTACTGGTTCATAAGTGCATCGATAAGGAGAGACAAGCACTTCTTGATTTCAAAGCTCAAGTTCATGACCCATTTGATTGGCTCTCTACATGGAGACCTGGAGAAGAAGATAATTGTTGTCAATGGGGTGGAGTAGTGTGTGACAACGTCACAGGTCATGTCAAAGAGCTTTCTCTTGAATTGGCTAATGGTTATAGTGGTCTTGAAGGTGAGATTAGCCTTTCCTTGATTAACTTAACATATTTGAATATTCTTAACCTTCCTCGAAGTTCTTTTCATGGAACCATTTCCATGTTCATATGCTCCATGACTCATTTAACTTATCTTGACCTAAGTGAAAGTCAGTTTAGTGGATCCATTCCTAATTCCATTGGTAACATGACCCAGTTAACATATCTTAACCTTGGTTACAATCAGTTTAGTGGTTCCATTCCTAAATCCATAGGTAATATGACCCAGTTAACTGTTCTTAACCTTGGTTTCAATCAGTTTACTGGCACAATTCTCGAGTCCATTCATTCGTTGACCAAATTAACAACCCTTTTACTTCGTGGGAATCAATTTACTGGAACCATTCTTATGTCCATTGGTTCCTTGACCAAATTGACAGACCTTGACCTTTCAGACAACTCTTTCTATGGAACCATTCCAATGTCCATTGGTAACATGACCCGATTAAATTATCTTAACCTTCATGGGAATAATTTCAGTGGAGTCATTCCGAGATCCATTGGTTCCTTGACCCAATTGACTTTTCTTGCGCTTTCAAACAACTCTTTCTATGGCACCATTCCTTCGGAATTTGGAAACCTCACCAATTTGCCAGAACTTGAACTAGATTCCCTCGGAAGTTGTAGAGCTGAAAACTTAGATTGGTTGTCTTCTTTATCTAATTTACAACGCCTTGTTATGGATGGAACTTCTCTGGCCAAAGCAAATAACTGGGTAAATGTAATTATAGGTCTCCAAAACCTATTTGAATTAAGCTTAAATGGATGTGACCTCTCACAAGTCATGCATCCATATTCTTCATCTGTCAACTCTTCTTTATATCTTCATTACCTTTATCTCGATAACAACAATCTCAACTCATCCATGTATCGTTGGTTGTGCCCATTAACTGGCAATAAGCTTAGAGATCTTTATCTCTCTGGCAACAAGTTTGATGGGGAACTTTCAGATTTTTTGAACAGCTTGTCAGGATGCACATCAGCTACATTGTCTGATGTGATCCAACACTTCTCATCCCTCTCTAAATTGAACCTATCTTCAAATCAGTTCGATGGAACTATAAGTGACAAACTGTGGCAACTACCCATGCTTGAAGAACTAGATCTATCTTCCAATTACCTAAGAGGTGTTATCTCTGAAAATATTGGAAAATCAAATCTTTGGTATATAGATCTTTCAAACAACTCACTCGAAGGAGTTCCTCTAATTGCTGACGTGTCAAACCTTTCTCAGAGTGTAGGATACATAGATTTCAGTTCAAACAAGCTAGGGCCTCGTTTCCCCAAATGGATACAAAAATTGAAAAATCTTCGGCATCTTGATCTTTCCAAAAATAGCATTTTAGACACAGTTTCTAAGGAGTACCGGAACCGATGGCAGTCTTCTCGGTTGAGCTATTTGGATCTCTCTTTCAACTGCATAAGTGGCGCTATTCTGAACGTTCCTTCCACTTTGTTAGTGTTAGATCTTTCCAAAAACAAATTATCTGGGGAAATCTCCTATCTGTGCCAAATTGTAGATGGCCAGTTATCATTTCTTGATATCTCAGACAACTCATTCACAGGACAAATTCCAGACTGTTTATGGCATTTAAAAGAGCTGGTGGTTCTTAATCTAGCAAACAATAATCTATCTGGTAGAATTCCTGAATCTGTTAAGTCTTTGATCAAGCTTGAAGCATTGTATTTATACAACAACAACTTTTTTGGAGAATTGCCTTTATCTTTAAAACATTGCAAGAATTTAACCTTTCTGAATTTGGGGGCCAACAAGTTTTCTGGTAATGTGCCTGTTTGGATTGGGGAAAACCTATCACGTTTGTACGTTCTTAGCCTAGCATCAAACAACTTCTATGGAACCATCCCTCTACAAGTATGCCATCTAGTAAATCTTCAACTTCTAGACTTGTCAATGAACAACCTCAATGGAACCATCCCCTCATGCATCAATAATATCACTGCCATGGTTCTAGATAAATTTTCTCTCAAAGGGAGAGATCTCATCACAGTGAATTCATTGGACATAAGGCACATTCATCAAGATGGATACGGCTCTAGTCATGATTATTTTGACCATGTGATAATCCAGTGGCAAGGAAAGGTGCGTGAATTCAGCAAAAATCTAGAATCCTTGAAGAGCATTGACCTGTCGAGCAACCATTTAACAGGAAAAATCCCATATGAACTTACCAATCTTTATCAACTGGTTGCACTAAACTTGTCAAAGAACGCTCTACTTGGAGAGATTCCAAGACAAATTGGTCAAATGAAAGAACTTCTGACTTTGGATTTATCCAAAAACAATTTCTCAGGGCAGTTGCCATCAAGCATGTCTCAGATGAATTTTTTAAATTATCTTGACGTGTCGCATAACAACTTGTCTGGGAGGATTCCATCTAGCACTCAACTCCAGACCTTTGAAGCTTCAAGGTACATTGGAAATGCTGGACTATGTGGACCTCCCCTTACTAAATACTGTCCCGGAGATAAAGTACTTGAAGTAACACCTGTAGTTGGTGAAGGTAAGAGTGATGGTGAAGCCATAGATGAATTTCGGAGATGGTTTTATATTGGAGGGGCCGCTGGTTTTGCTACTGGATTTTGGATAGTTTTTAGCATTATACTTCTTAACCGCCGTGCCAGACATGCTTTTTTCCAGTTGCATGATAGCTTGAAAGATTGGGTGTATGTAAAGGTGGTGGTGTTCATAGCAAAATGGCGAAGGGTTGCACGTGCATAGTGGTATATATATGTTTTTTTATGTTTTTTTCATCTACTTTTTAATGTTTGGTATATAGTATTGTAATTTCATGCTTCACTTGTATTTGGGAAGGGTTTATAAGTCCCTCTTATTAATAAAATTGCCACCAACACCATCTCCACATGTTCATATTATAAACTGTATAGCTATATGATGCATGGACCGTGTTCGGTAAAATGTTTTACATAGATTTGCAACATACCTGATGATGTTAAGGTATCATGGTTAGCTATAGTAATTATGAATCTTTACGATAAGGCATCATGCCTTATAAGTAAATGCTATTACGGTTGACATCTAAGTGTAGTGTGAAGCTAGCCATTGTAGCTGTGTTTTACTCATGATTACGAGCAGGGGCGGATCTACAGCCAACACAGGGTATGCACGTGCATACCCTGTGATTCCTCGTCGTAGTGTAAAAAAAACTGAGTTTTGGAATTTTGTTAATCGAATTACAAAGAGTGCATACCCAGCAAAAATGAGATGCATACCCTAAACCGACTTGCCACTTTTGATTTATGAAAATGATCGAATAAATAGATTTAAAATGAAAAAACATAAAAACAGTCGCCGGAAATAACAAACATGGTCGGCTCGTGATGAAGAAGAAGGTGAATATTAATAATTTAATATACTACCAGTAGTAGCATGAATATTAAATGTGAATGTCCACTCACCAGTTTCCAAGGTCAACCCAATTTAATATACTTTATATTGAATAATTACTCTGTACTAGTATTACTTCACTATTTCTCTTGAATATTTTTTGTTATATTTTCTAGAGTGAGTTATGTTTAATTTGTTTAGTAAGTTTTTAATACTACAGATATAGGAAGCAATAGTTTATGCATCAAACATTTTGGGTTTTTATTTGTTTTGGGTATAAGTTTTATGTTATTTCCATTTAAATGGTTTAACTTTGATTTTGGATATGTTGGTTTGTTAATATAACACTATGATTTATTGTTTAGATTTGATCTTGTTCAAACACCTAAACCACACCAACATTTTAGGCAAATAAACCGAATATATAAGCAAAACAATCTTATATGACTCGCATTTGTAAAAAATAAGAGACATAACCCGAATCCTTGAAAAAAAAACCCGACCCGAGAACCGAACTATTAGTCGCCCTGTTAAAATAGTGCATACCCTCATTCCGAATCCTAGATCCGCCACTGATTACGAGGCACATGAAATAAGCCTCCAATGCATCTTAGAAATCTGAATACTGATTTTTTAGTTGTTACTCAATCACTAATATAAAAGTCACTGGAAATTCTCTTAAGTCAGCACACTGTAGTCTCTACAATCATAAAAGAACATGTTATTCATGACCGTTTGGTTTTTTTCCAGCTCGTATGGCATCCATCTTCATCAGTGGAAGTTGTGGTCCTTGTTTGCAACATTGCCATAACAGTGACCACATGTTCTTCCACTAAACTTGTACCTGGTTCCGGGGTGTGTTTCACACACTCAATATACTACTAAAGTCCTAGCATATGATTGATATGCTCAATGTTAGTGTGATAATGCTCTTACTTTTTTTTAACTGATTAGTAATACTAAACAGAAAATAAGTATTGGTAATTGTTGCTTATCAGTAAATGAGATTCTTATAAGACACCTTAAGTTAAACCAACTCAAACTGATTCAGGACTGAATATTATATAAATCTAAATATTAGATGAATTTCATGAGTTTCACATCCCTGACTACAAGTGCTAAAGTATATGAAACAGAACTTAGAACAGAGTTACCCTGTTTGTGACATCAGAATGTGGAACTTTGTTATCATAATTTGCTTAAAATGCAATTGGAAATCCATTTCACTAAATACAGTTTGCTAAGTGCTAAGTTACTTCTTATTTTAATACTCGAACATCAGCTCAATCTGGATCTAAAAAACATTGGCTTTCACCATCGCAACCTCCACAAGTGCTGCCACCAGTCTCACCTTCAACAACACCACTCTAAGTGACATGTTTTTAATATATAAATCAACTAGTTACCTGGCCCGCCCGAATGGGCAGGCGAGCCTTATGAATATGGTTGAAAAAAATTAAGTTTAGGAAAATAAGTTATAAACATACCAAATTACTTATTATATGCTTTAAGAACGAAAAGAATAAATGTTCATCCGATATAAGAAAATAAAAGTTACTAAATTATCCGCAAGCACAAGGTATATGTTGTCGATTCATATACAAAATAAAGCTTCTTTGTACACAACGTTGGTTGTTGATTTTGTGTATTTACTTAATAGTGAGTAAATAACGAACCTTCCATAAGCCATCACTTGCCAGCATCACAAGCTCTATTGAGGCATTGATAGGTATGTGTCTTATGCCAGGTTCTGAACTTAAATGTGCTTTAAGACTCTGGTCTCCAAATGCACGAGCAACAGCAAGTTGACAATTAACTCGGGGAACATCACCTACATAAATAATAGTCCAACAGTTTCACTATACTTTAGAGCTTGCTGAATCTATAACACAGTGACTGAATCAGAATATGCATGTAACAATTCTGCTGTCATTCACTGCATCACATAATTGGAAGATAAACAACAAATTTGTCAATTCTGCTGTCATTTACTGGTGTAAGGTAGAGGTGGCGATTTCTACCCATGTACATGTACTCATAAACGGGTCAAAAAGTAATTTTTTAATATTAGCTAAAAAAGAAAGGGGTTGAACGTCACTTATTGAAAGAACCAACTAATATTAGTAATAACATACTATATTTGACATAAAAATATTCAATAGTGTATCGTTAACTTGAAAACATACTAATATTAGTTTGGTTCATATTAAGGAACACATGCAATAATGTATTGTTAACTTGAAAACATATCATTCAAAGTTTAACATCTTGTCAAAATTTCAAGTCTTCTAAAACTCAATACTTACCTTGTTCAAGTAATTTCATTTTATTGGTTTGTTAAACCTATCTACAGTCATCTCTCATCTCATAGTTAATAGTGTTCTTTAAGAACTTGCCATTTATACCCCACTGTCATATCAATGTTAGATGCACTCGTCGGGTATCTCAACTTACAAAAGTTCTGATTGGCTAAATCTTTCCTCAAAAAGTTTGAAAGGAAGATGGTATTTTTCCTATAAAGGCAAGCATTGTCTCACGGAAGTTAAGTTTATGAATTAGAAACAACCAACTGGGCCGACACCCTTCGGGGTTCATGCTCATATATATATTGGCCACTTTACTCATTAGAATAGACAATAAAATCTGTATCTCAGCAATATCTTTATGCTAAATCCACTTCATTATAAATGGGTCGATTTGGGTTATGTTTTATCTATATCAGGTCACATGGGTAAAATTAACAAAATAGCTAAACATGAGCAGGTATATTACATGAATACAAGTTCGTAAAGGTAACTGTTAGTATGACATCGCCTTCTAGAAGTGTCATCATAGAACTAATGTGACTATCGAGTATGGGATCTTAAATGTCATATCCTCTGTTGAGCCTTTTTGTTGTATTTCTCCATCTACCTGAGAAGTAAAACCGAAACGCAGATAATATGGCTAAATAAAGTTTAAGCCTACATGCAGCACGATAATATTTCTCTTTAGGTATTAGGCAGGGGTAAGAAGCTTCGAGCTGATAAAATTACTTGACCAATTTACCCTTGTTAACATGGTGTCAATGCTCAATAAGGGCATTTTTTTGTAAAGACTTTTGAACAGATAGTATTTCTCTTTAAGTAATAAATACAGTCACATTCAAGGAAAAAATAACACAAAACACCAATTTATGTTGTTCGTAACAAAGACAGTCACATTCAACCTGCCAACCCAGGCCATTTAATTTGTGTAACATGAAACCCGCTTTAACTGTTCAACTTGTATGCGTTTAACCCATTAACTCATATAAATTGAAAAACCCTAAAATCTAAATCTTGTGAAATGACTATTTTACCCCTCTAATTTTGAATTCATAAAATCTGTATAATATTACAAGCTCATTAAAATGCTTTAACCTATGTTATAAAATAATTATCGTACCTTAATCCACCTTGTCACCAAAATATTTAATCTTGAACAAAACCTAAATTGTAATTGATAAGTCGGGAAAACTACACTATACTTGATTTATAACTTATGTCTAATATATAAATCGACACCATGTTTGTCCTTAACATAAACTATCTCACGTTTAAAAGTTAAGATGGCCAAATATTATGAATAAAATGATACACAACTTATAACTTGTGGAGTATATAAAAGTCCACTCTCATTTTGCTCCTAGATTTGTCTTGACTTGATACTTCCTTGGGCTACGGCCATTATGATTATGACTTGGACTACATTATATATTACTTGGTGACTGACGGTGTGTGCGATACACGTCTTTCACATCTTGGGAGCTAGCTACTCCAACCCTTGGAGGTATCCCCTCATATTATACTTGGTATCCCGAGGTCTCCCCTCTGGATGCATGGTTACTTGATTACTTGACTTGACTTGGGCTCGTGGTGGATAACTGACCTGACCTTTATACCTTTATACCTTACACCTTTACAACTTCAATACAGGTTCTTCTTACTTCGGTTGTACTTCCTTTATGCTTTACTTTACCTTTCCATTGTTTTATCTATATCATTCTATATTGCTTGTTACTTTCATATTTGTTCACTGGGCTCTCGTAGCTCAGCCGCATTTCTTTTCCTGCGGCAGGTTTTAGTAGGAAGCTGGGTTATGAGTGAAGAGTGCATTGGACTTAGAAGACTTTACCTTGATAGCTTTTGGATTAGTAGGAGCTTTTGTACATTCCAGACTTACTCATTTGTACTACTTCTTTTGTACTTGTACTTTAGTCTCCCTTGTAACCTTGATACTCATTTGTATTACTTGAGATGTATGCTTGTGCTTGCTTTGATATGTCACCATAATGTGGCACTTGTACCCTTATCGGGTTGGGGTGTTACAATTATGGTATCAGAGACCAGGCTGCGACTTGTAGTACATTAAACCTTGACCTGTGAAGTTTGGACCACTAAGTTTCCACTGTAGGCGCTCATAAGATAACCTTTGATATTTGCCTTAAGACCTCCCCTTAGGAGCCTAAGTTACTGACCGGTGAGGAATGGGTAGACTAGGACGTCTATACTTGTAGCACTTGCTTCCGCATTACTCTGATTCTTGCCTTTGCCTCTTGTTAAGCCTTATAAGAACTTGTGCCCCAGAAGTTAGAAGGTCTTGCAACCCATGTTTGATTTCCGTGTAAGTTTGGAATACCTCGAGTACTACATCGATACCTTACACCATTTGAGTTTCATTGTCTGACCATGATCTCCATCTCTGATTTGCTTGATAAGCATTTTGTTACCTTTCTGATCGTTCCGAAGATTATTCAACCATAATGTGTTTGACACACTCTTTGAATTTCGTACTTATGGTAGACACAATGTGTCGTTTGATACAACTTGACTTTTGTGACAAACGGTAAATTTTTTCACCTTTATTTAATAGTAAATATTAATTTATTAGTGCCCAACTATTTGAAATAAGCATTCATAAGCTTGCATAACTATTCGGGAAGCAAACCCGCATATTGCAACTTACGATAACTCATAACAACGACCATATTTATTAGAAAATGTGAAAACATTATTTTCTGACCTATACTGGTATTTATTCACCGAACCGAGAATTTATCTCGAGCACAGCACGACACGCGTACCGACAGTACTTTAATTACGGCAACCATACAATAATTAATAAATGGTACTATAAATACGTTCTTATAATACTATTATTAAGACGTTTACCGCAGATATATATTTCTATCACATTCGCGTCAGACCAAAAATATTGCGTTACAGCGAAACTCAGCGAAACACGGGGTATACAAGACCCACTCACTTTAAAGTGAGCATAAATGTTAAATGACATTTCTACTCCACCATTTAGTATATACGTTTATATATATATATATATATATATATATATATATATATATATATATATATATATATATATATATATATATATATATATGAAACGTAAAAAAATATCCCCCACGCCTCATACTCCTCCAAAACAAATAAAAGATACACGTACTCTCTTTTCTCTCTTCCCCACAAAACGCGTATTCAACTTCTTTCTTCAAGAAAATCAGATCTGCTCTCTCTCTCTCTCTCTTCCCAAGAGCGGATCTCAAAAAAAAAAAAAAAAAAAAAAATCAAGAAAACATGCGGTTAAAAATCCATCCCTAGTCTCGGATTCCTCTCCAGGATAACCCTTGCACGCCAAGGGGATACTTTCCCCGCTGTCAATCTCTTTTTCCAGCCAAGATGAGTCACGGGTGACTAGAGGAAGACCTAAAGATTTGTTTTTAGCCCATTTATAGTTAAAAACGAGTTTCAAAATCAAAGGCAAGTATTAGGGTTTCCATTTTTTTTCTTTTTATTTCCATCCGATTCATAGTGGCACCACATCTCTTCTTGGTGTGGATTGCAGCTTGGATTCGGATTGGGATCACTCTTGTAATTTCTTCAAAGATTGTAAGAAATCTCAAACCTTGTTTATAAATTCGATTATGTGTATGTTTGGTTATTTTTTTTTTCTTTTTTTTAAAGTCTTATTGAATTAATTTGAATCTGAAGAAAACCCTAATTTTTATGATTGAATATTTGATGCTAAAACGTTAGGGCTTTTGTAATTAAGGGTAAATTAGATACTATGGCAGGTTGTAATTAAAAGAAAAAGATTAGTACGAATTTATCTTGATTTTATATAGGTCGAATTTTTTTTTACATTATAGGGCTGATGAAATTGATATATGAAATCATAGGGCTTTTGAAATTGATAGTGAATAAGTAGTCATGGTATAATTTGATTTGCCTTCTGGTTGCATATCTTCTATATTTCCCTTTGTTGTGGTTTCGGTTTCATTTAGCACCAAGGGGTGTTCGACTTTTTAATTGGTTTCGTCTCGGGCTTCAACTTTGAATAGCATATTTTTGTTGTCGATTCTTTTCTTTAAAATATAACCGCGAGGTCCGTCTTGTGATACTAGTTGTCGCCTGGAAGAATATAGTCAAAAGAAAATAAATCTTTGTCAAAGTGTTTCTAATAAACTATAATGAAAAGCGATGGAATTTACAGACTCCTCATGAATAAAAGTTTATAGTTTTAAGATTATATAACTTGCAAATGGTTTGTGTTTGACTTTGATTTGGTTTGCGTTTCGAAACCTGATATAAGGTTTTAGTTGTGTGGACTAGTCATGGCCTGAGCCACTTTGTCTTATCGAGCCTAAGGAAAGTTTGGTTTGTATGCAGTTAGGCCACAGCCCACTCGACAAATGCACAACTGATACATTGGATACTGTTTTGAGCCCGACTCACTCCACTTTCGTATATTTCGATCCGATGACTTCTTCAACTTATTATTGTTATTCCTTGACTCAATCAACTCACTATCATCAAATTATATGGAAGGCAAAAATATAAACCTATACTCTCATCTAATTATAGCGATAACTTATTTAAAACTTGTTATGACTCGTTTTGTAAAACTTTTAATCAAAACTTATTATTTTTGTACCATTGAACTATAAGTTAATCAAACAAATTATAAGTTACGTTGAGATCACTTTATGTTTAGACTTGCAAATTGTTGTTAAATTTTGCACAAACTTACGCTTTTGAAATAGATATTCTTATTAGCTTATTTTCGATATAAAAACCTTAATAACATCATCACTTAATTACTCATTATAAATGCAATTAGTAATAAACGTTTTATTTATAATAGAAACAAATATTTTGTGCCTACAATAAGTTAAAATATGTATATACTCTAGCATCACCGTCATTAAATCCCGCCAACGTCTAACTTCCATTGTAATTATTTTGTCGTACCCCTTCTTTCGGTCATTGCCAAACCAAGAGTTGTTAGTCCTTGATATACTATTGTCTACACAAATGCTACTACACTTCCATGAGCCAATACTTATTCACACTTAGAAAATTGTTCTCAAACTTAAACGCTGCCACACAAGCAACAACGACTCAAATATTTTTTTTTTCTTTAAACTTTTAAACTCACTTAAACATCGTTGAGTCTTAATTGGTATTGTAAACTAAAATTTGCCGTACTATTCTAGGTCGCGCGTCGGTGCCGCTCACTATCACTATTTGACTTTTCGCTACCGAGACTACTAATCACTAAGGTGAGTTTATAGCCCCGCTTTACTTATACTCGTTTACAAAACTATGGGGTGAGAAACATGCAAAACATTTTTTGGACCATACTATTATTTCTCAACACTATTGCGTAGTTAGCCTAAGCCCTGAACCCACTGTTATGCCCACTTTCATGAACCGTTAATTCCTGTTAGGAAGCGCGATTGATATAAATAGATCTATTGGGGGTAACTCCCCCGTTCGGTTGGCCATACGGGTCAATGCGAACGTATACCAAGTCGGATTACAAGTGTATTGGGTTAAACACTCGCTATGGGCCCTCACTATTATTATATGTGCTACATTGTGGCATACTAAACTGTTTAGCTTCGGTTGCATGAACTTAGTGCTAGCGCGATAGACTATTTTTGTATGACATTATATGCGTTGTAATGTTTGTACACAAAACTATTGGTCCACATTACTTTACTGATAAACCTATAGACTCACCAGCTTTTGCTGACTTTTAGCATGTTTTTCTCAGGTATTTGAGCTACTTATTTTCGACAACGCATGGCAAGGCAATGGTCATAATCTACTTACCTAAGTGTTTTTACACAATATTATGACTTGTTTTTATGGGACCATTTGACGTTGGGCTTATCTATTTACTTTAAAACTTGATGTAAACTTGAATGAATTTTAATGAAATGTATTTTAACGGAGTATGTATTCCGTTCTTTATTATCTTGTGTTATGATCTCCTATTTAGTAGCACCCCATGACCTGAATGCTTCCGCTGCACCGATTTTGGGGGTGTTACAGATTGGCATCAGAGCCAAGGTTATAGAGTACTAGGTACATATAAATCCTAAACTATAACCGCTTTTTACAAAAACAAGTCCCTATGACCACCACTTGCCTACCTGCCTTACTTGCCACTTTACTTGTCTCAATCATGCTTTACTATTTGATGATCTTATTTGACTATATGCACTATAAGTATTTTTACGCACTAAACTTATATTATTTACTATGAGTATTCTACGTATACTTACACACTTATACCGTATGTGTCACAGACTATGCCTTCCGTTGACACTCCACCATTCCAGATCACACCAGACTCAGAGGATCCGTACATAATACTCCAGGACTTTAATGCTTCAGATCCTGACATCACTGAGTCTGTACCTGCTCCATCATTTCCTACTCAGCCTACATCCACTACTATTACTGATCATGCATCTACTCAGCCTACACTCACACCCACTACTGACATCACTACCACCCAGTCCACTTATGTTTCCTTACATACTCAGAACCCTACTATCAGACGTCAGGCTTCTTACAGGAGGGTCCGAGGGCGTAACATGCACCTAACATCTGCTTTATCTTCAGTGCCCCGTAGGAGGACTCGATCATCATATGAGCATACCCCTACTTCACCATTACCTCACTCCCCTCCACATCAGAGATTGAGGAGAGCTATTGAGATTGATTCGGAGGAAGATCCCGAAGAGGAACCTCTACCAGCTGAGGTTACACCTGATGAGACTGCACCGGTTGAGCACACCACTGAGCATGCAGGTACTGATGGGAGTAAGAGACTACTGGAGGTTATCCTTGAGGATGTGCTGATCACCTGCGAGATAGGACAGAGTTCGAGGGATGCACAAATTCAGGGAGGTGATACAGATGATGATATACCATCAGGTTTGGGTCAGGGAGCAGCTACACTCCATACTTTGGAGAAGGGTTTAGGGGTTGTTCCTTCCACTTTTGAGATTAGGCAAGGATCGAGGAGAGTTTATGAGGAGGAGATTAATGGCGAGATATGGAGGGATGTTGAGTGTGTGATTAGCGCCGCACCTCGTGCTGTGAGTCCAGATTATACACCTTCTTCGCCTTCTTTTGTGCCACCATCACCATCTGTTCCAGTTTCCACACCTCCGGTTGCTTCACCAGTGGAGGATGGAGAGGTGACTGGTTTGGAGCAGATCTTTGTTTTACTGGGGTCACAGGCGAGCTTACTTGATGAGCATACTGAGCAGTTGGATAGGTTAGGGAGATTGGATGACAGTACTGGTATGTTAGGTGGCGAGCTTAAGGGTATGCGTCATTGTGTGGGGATGATGCGGAGTGAGTTGACATCAGTCTGGGATACCGCGTGGCGTCAGTGGCACCAGATGCATGATATGGAGTCTCAGATTGCTAGGTTGACTAGAGCTGGACAGGAGGACCGATATGAGATTCTAGCTGCGAGGAGACGTATCTCAGATTTGGAGTTTACCCAAGACTTGGTGCATGCACAGGGACAGATGATCACATCATTGGAAACTAGGCTCGGAGCACACCTGACGATTATCCAGGACTCTAGTAGGCGGTTGGAGCAGTTGGACAATACACAGGCAGAGCTGGTGTTAGGCATGGAGCGACTTCGCGTTGAGTAGTGTTGTTGTATTAGATGATGCAAGCTTAGTATTTGTTGTACTTTTCTCTTTTATTCGAGACTTGTATTTCCGTTTATGTATTCGAGACTTGTACTTTCCTTTCGTTGCACCATGAGCTTGTAATTTTGTGAACGCATATCGATTTTAATCTATAACAAGCTTGGTTGGTTATCCTATTGTACCATTCACTCTATAATTGATGTTATCAGTATACTCTGCTTGCGGTGACTATACTCTTGCATGATGACAAACTTTTGTTATGAAATCTTATTTATTCTCTCTGTTTTATTACGTAGCAATATGGCTCCCAAACGGAAAGCAACTAGATCTACTCGTGCTAACCCAGTTTCCGCCAGAACTACTGCAACAACTCCACCTGTTGTAAATCAAGCCATGCTCGACCAACTAGTTGAAGAGCGAGTAGCAGCAGCACTGGCTGCAGCAAACGTGAACAATTCGACTACTGATGTCGGAACTTCTAGACCGGCAAACAACAATAACCGTGGCTGTAACTATCAGGAATTCAAAAAGATCATGACAGATTATTTTGAGGGAAACGAAGGAGCTGTTGTCATGGTCAGGTGGTTGGAAAGTTTGGAAACTGTATTCCGAATCTGCAGATGTGCGGATGAGGACAGGGTTAAATTTGCATCATTTACCTTCAAGAATGCTGCTTTGACTTGGTGGAACAACTATCTGAAGTCGGCTGGCCATGATGCCGCCTATGCAATGCCATGGGAAAATTTCAATGAAATGATGCTCAAAAAGTATTGCCCTCGCAATGAGGTCATGAAGTTGGAGGCTGAATTTTGGAATCTCAAGGTGCAAGGCACCAACATGGCCACATACAACCAGCGTTTTCAAGAATTAGTCTTACTATGCCCTGAAATGGTACCGACTGAAGCTCGCTTGCTGGAGAGGTACATTGGAGGGCTACACCCATATGTCAAAGGGAATGTCACTACCTCCAAGGCTGCTGATCTCCATGAGACTATGGAGTTGGCCAACAAACTGACGGACCAAATGATTGAAGACTCAGTCGGAACAGTGGTGACCAACAAAAGAAAATGGGATGACCACTCCCGAAACAACCATACTAACCACCACTCAAACAAAAGGCAAGAAGTTGCTAAAGTTTACGCTGCTGGACCGAAAGAAAGGAAAGCGTATGAAGGCAAACTACCATTGTGTAACCGCTGCAAGTTGCACCACAATGGTCGGTGCACGGTCAAGTGTCACAAGTGCCAAAAGATAGGACACATGACCCGGGATTGCAAGGCAAGGCCCCTCGCTAATGCACAAGTTGCACCAACAAACAACCCGAAGGCTGAAATAACATGTTTTGGATGTGGTGAAAAAGGGCATTACCGGAATGAATGCCAAAAGCCCAGGAATCAAGGAAATGGTGGTAACCGAGGTAACCAAGGTAACCATGGTAATCAGGGTAATCAGAGGAACCAAGGAAACGGTGGGAATAATGGAGCTGCTGGGCATCAAGGAAATCAAGGAAATGGAGGAGGAGCCCGTGGGAGGGTCTACGCTGTGGGCAAGGTAGAAGCCCAAGAGGACCCGAACGTTGTGACGGGTATGTTCCTTTTAAATAACCGTTATGCATCCATATTGCTTGATACAGGGGCAGATAGAAGTTTTGTTTCAACTGCATTTAGCCCACTTCTTGGTATTGCCCCGACCACTTTAGACATCATATACAATGTGGAATTAGCTAATGGGAACATAGAAAGGGTAGACACTGTCATTAGAGGTTGTACCTTAAACCTATTAAACCACCCATTCAATATCGACCTCATGCCAGTTGAACTAGGTAGTTTTGACGTAATTGTCGGCATGGATTGGTTATCGAAGTACCATGCCTCCATCATTTGCGACGAAAAGATCGTTCGCCTACCATATGGGGACGAAGTCCTAATCGTAGAAGGTGACAGGAGAGATAGAAGAAACGCGTCAAGACTAAACATCATCTCTTGCACCAAGGCCCAAAAGTACATCGAAAAGGGATGTCATCTCTTTCTAGCGCAAGTTACCGAGAAGGAAGGAAAGGAGTCAGAGGAAAAATGTTTGGAAGATGTACCAATCGTGAGAGACTTCCCAGAAGTCTTTCCTGAAGACTTACCTGGACTCCCGCCAACTCGACAGATCGAATTTCGTATTGACTTAGTGCCTGGTGCTGCACCTGTGGCACGAGCGCCCTATCGAATAGCCCCAACGGAACTACAAGAACTCTCAGACCAGTTTTCGGAACTTTCAGAAAAAGGGTTCATCCGGCCAAGTTCCTCGCCTTGGGGAGCTTTAGTCCTGTTTGTGAAAAAGAAGGATGGGTCTTTTAGGATGTGTATTGACTACAGGGAATTAAACAAACTAACCATTAAAAACCGATACCCACTCCCGAGAATTGATGACCTATTCGACCAACTGCAAGGCTCGTGCGTCTACTCTAAAATCGACTTGAGATCAGGATACCACCAACTTAGGGTTCGGGAAGAAGATATCCCAAAAACCGCATTCAGAACTCGATACGGTCATTACGAGTTCCAAGTTATGCCATTCGGTTTGACCAATGCCCCTGCAGTATTCATGGACCTCATGAATCGGGTATGCAAGCCGTACTTGGACAAATTTGTGATTGTCTTTATCGACGACATCCTGATTTACTCCAAAAGCAAAAAGGAGCACGAGGAACACCTTAGACAAATTTTAGAGTTGCTAAAGAAGGAGGAGTTGTATGCAAAATTTTCGAAGTGTGATTTTTGGATACCAAAAGTGCAATTTCTGGGTCACGTGATTGATAGTCAGGGCATTCACGTGGATCCTGCAAAGATCGAAGCAATAAAGGATTGGGCGACACCTACCACACCCACCGAAATACGCCAATTCTTAGGACTTGCTGGTTATTACCGTAGATTCATCAAAGGTTTCTCCAAGATAGCAAAACCTTTAACTAAGCTAACCCAGAAGAGTGAAAAGTTCGAATGGTGTGATAAAGCAGAAGAAGCCTTTCAACTCCTTAAGCATAAATTGTGCAGTGCGCCTATATTGGCCCTACCTGAGGGCAGTGAAGATTTTGTGGTTTACTGCGACGCTTCGCACAAAGGCTTAGGAGCCGTACTTATGCAACGAGAGAAGGTGATAGCGTATGCCTCACGCCAACTAAAGAAACACGAGAAGAATTACACAACACATGACCTAGAACTGGGAGCAGTGGTATTCGCACTCAGAATCTGGAGACACTACCTTTATGGCACCAAGTGTGTTGTGTATACAGATCACAAGAGCTTGCAATATATCCTTGACCAGAAGGAGCTCCACATGAGGCAACGTCGTTGGCTAGAATTGCTCAGCGACTATGATTGCAAGTGTTGAACTAAAGACCTTGATAGATCTACTTGAGCACTCTAGAATCGTTAGTAATGTCACTGTAATCAATAACACACTAATAGACAATCCCTGCAACTTGTATTTATAAAGCGGAAACAAAACACAAGTTTGATACTAAGAATTCTTGATCCTCTATGGATCCCTTTTTAATTATAATAAGAGTTTTCTAAAAGTTATTCAATACATAAACCGTGTGTTCCTTTTATACTCAAGGAACCCTAAACCGTTTCTCAAGAAACGTATCTTCTAAAAGTTCTAAAAGATATGCATTATCACTTCCTAAATAAACTCATGCATATCCAAACTACATTACATAAAACACGGAAATACTACATCCGCAGAAACTAATAAAGCTGAACTATGTCTTCAGCAGATACACTGCTTCAGCAGAAACCAACTCTTCAGCAGAATCCTTTCAGCAGAAACAGCAACAGAATTCTTTCTACACAGAATTCCCAACAATCCTCCCCTAATCTTGAATTTGACCTAGTTAAGTTCAAGATTCTTGATAGATCTTTAAAGTAACATACCAAGAGGATTGTAACAGAGCACCAGCAAAGAATTATCATCAGCAGAATCTCTATGATCAGCATATACTTGAAAGCTCCATTCTTTGCAGCAACAAATGACTTAATGTACATCAAAACAATTTAGTTTCATACTATTCTCATCACTTCCAGGTGTGTTAACTCCTGTGAGAGGTGAATCATTGAAAATAATGGATTTGATGTCTCTTTACCAATAGCCATCACTACTGGAGTAGCCAAGTGTTCAAAGGTACACTGATAACCACATGATTTTTAGCAAATCATCAGCTATAAACGGATTTGAGATGTCTTTACCTGTAGCCGTTTGCTCAGGACTAGCCAATTATCTTGATGAAAATCATCTTGGTTAACTGATTACCAAATATGGTTTTCCACTGCCTTTACCACAAGCCATATACATGTGGGCTAGCCAATTATTCAGAATCCATAAAGGAAAAATCCATGGTCAATTGACAACCATTTCAACTACTCAGCAACAAAGCATTGGTGAGTTGACAACCCTATGGTTTTGAGCAAACCATTACAGCTATCAACAGATTTGATGTGTCTTTACCAAAGCTGTACCCTTTGGACTAGCCAACTTTATGATGGAATAGTCAACATCAGGTAAGTTGATAACCAAACCTGCAAACAAATACTATATAACAATATGTTAGTTTTTTTTTTTTTTTTTTTTTTTTTTTTTTTTTTTTTTTTTACTAAGAATAAAAAATATACAACATAATGTCCCTACTCAACTGCTGCTCTGGAAGTCTTAATCCTTTGTTTGAAAACCTTCACCAAAGATTCAGCAAACAATCTTGTATTACCAGCTGGATCAGGAGGAATTTCCAACTTCTGTTGCAACATTTTCTCCATCAAAGATACCTTCAGAGGATATTTATGAATAATATCCATGATAATCCTCAGACCAGTGGTAGTTTCCAGCAAATGTACATAAGACATAGGATAGAACTTCCAACTCTGAACTTTCCATTTTCATCTTCAGCTTCTTCATTGTACTTGTCATAGCCTCAAGTATTTTGTAATAAGTGATAGAAGCTAGTAGTACTGGATTATCCAATAGTTTAGAAGTGGTCATTGTATCTCAATTGCAACATTGAATGTAAGCTGTAACTTGTTTCTATGAATGAATGAAAAGATCTTATTTGAATAAATCCAATGTGTAAGACCTTCAGCATGATTTAATTGATCAGTAGAAACCAGGTTCAGCATATAGACCACATTCCTTTGACTTTAGCTCTTGGTCACATTACTCATGGAACTTTCATTCTCAGAACATCTGCAAATACACCAAACAAGCAAATACACCAAACAACTTGCACAACTGTTAGAGGGTTAGTGTTAAAAACTTGTTAAAGCTCAGAAAGTATACAACATATACAAATAATCCAAAGTTTACAGTCATCATCCTCCCCTGAGGCTTATGCCTCCCCTTAAACTTTGCAGTTAAGGGTTTAACATGCCAATATGGACCACCAAATATTGAAACCTTGGTCCATCAAATGCCTTGGTTAATAAATCTGCCACATTTTCATCTGTGTGAATTTTGACCACTTTAACCAAATGTTTCTCATAAGCATCTCTTATAAAATGATGTCTGATTTCAATATGTTTGGTTCTATTATGAAAAACTGGATTTTTAACAATGCAAATGGTACTTTGATTGTCAATGAAAATGGTAGTATTCATGAAGTTATACCCATAATCCAGTAATTGATTCTGAATCCATAGAACCTGACCACAACAATTGGCAGCAGCAACATACTCTGCTTCAGTAGTAGAGGTAGCAACAATGGTCTGTTTCTTGCATTGCCAAGAAATCAGTCTTCTACCAAGAAATTGACAACCTCCAGTTGTGGATCTTCTATCCAAATTGGCACCAGCATAGTCACTATCACTATAAGCTGCTAGCTGAAATGGAGACTCTTTGGGATACCAAAGACCTAATTGTGGTTGGCCTTTAAGATACTTAAAAATCTTCTTGACAGCATTCATATGAGAGGTAAGTGGAGTGACTTGATGTCTTGAACATGCACTCACAGCAAATGTAATATCAGGTCGTGAAGCAGTCAAGTACATCAAAGAACCAATCATAGACCTGTATAAATGAACATTCACAGGAAGATCAGGATTAAGATTGTTCTTTGGTTTAGGAGCCTCATATGGAGTTGTGGCAGTCCTGACATTTTCCATAGCAAACTTGGACAACATATCTTTTACATATTTCTCCTGATGTATAAAAATACCATCAGGTTTCTGCTGAACTTGCAAACCCAGAAAGAAAGTGAGCTCTCCCATGGCACTCATCTGAAATTCTCCCTTCATTAAATCCTCAAACTCTCTACACCAGGCTTCTTTGGTAGAACCAAAGATAATATCATCCACATACACCGGCACAAGAATAATATCCCTAGAATCTTTCTTGAGAAACAAGGTCTTGTCAATGGCACCTCTTCTGTATCCATTCTGCAGCAGAAATGTGGAGAGTCTAGCATACCAAGCTCTGGGAGCTTGATGCAGTCCATAGAGAGCTTTGACAACTTTGTAGACATACTCAGGATGATCAGGGTCTTCAAATCCTTTGGGTTGAGTCACATAAACCTCCTCTTCAATCTCTCCATACAAGAAAGCACCTTTTACATCCATCTGATAAACCATAAAGCCCATATAAGAGGCATAGGCCAAAAATATCCGTATGGATTCAACTCTGGCCACTGGTGCAAAGACCTCATCATAGTCAATGCCTTCCTCTTGTCTAAAACCTTGAGCCACTAGTCTTGCTTTGTTCTTCACCACAATACCCCTGGCATCTCTTTTATTCTTCAGAATCCATTTTGTCCCAATTGCATACTTACCATCAGGAAGAGGAACTAAAATCCAAACCTGCTGATTCTTAAATTGCAGCATCTCCTCTTGCATTGCCTCAAGCCAACTTGAATCAGCCAGTGCTTGAGGAACACTAGTTGGTTCAATTTGAGAAAGAAAGCATGCAAACAGACAATGTTTGAAGTCTGTGTGATTGTTCCTCTTTTGATTGTAGACATAAGAGATAAAAGCAACTTCTCCATATTTGGTATTCTTGACAGTGCTTCTAGTGCGAACAGGGTCTTTAGGATCACCAATAATCTTGGATAGGGGATGAGCATTGTGAATCCGTTTGGTAGCTGTAGGTGGAACATCAATGGTGGCATCAATGTTGGTGAGTGTAGGCTCAAACTCAGTGTCATAAGAGGCTGAGTTAAACAAACCAGGCATTGGTTGATAATTTCCAAGGTCAGAAGGACTAGGAAATCTGGTAAAGGGCTTATCAAAATCGGTAGAGACTTCAGTAGAATCAGCAGAATGAACTTCAGCAGAATCAGCATCTTTGACATTGTCAGTGGGAAGAGGTGTGCCTTCAGCAGTATCCTTGTTTCCACTGACTGCTTGTGCTGACTGATGTAGGATAGCCTTAGTCTCTTGTGTAACCTTATCATTGAGTTTCTGAGCTTCCTTTGTAGCAGCATGTTCCTGTTTCTGCAATCTTGCTAGATCTTCTGCATATTGTGACTCATCATCTTGTTCAGCAGCAGAGTGATTACCTACAAAATGGTTAGGTGGAAAAGATGGTACAACAAAAGTATTCTCTTCTGGCTCAGACTCACATTCTGAGTCAGCATCCATGAAACCTGCAGGGTTAGAACTTGAAGCTTTGGTATCTGCATCAGGATTAGAAGCATGCCTAGTATAACCCAAATAGTCAGTCAAATAGTCTAGGTCAAAATACCAAGAATGGCCTTGACCCTGAATATTAGGTTGATCTTCAAGAAACCTCAGATTAAGGGTCTCTTCAATCCTTTTGGCATTCAGATTATAAACCCTATAGGCCTTGCTATGAGCTGAGTACCCAACTATATAACCTTCATCAGCTTTCCCATCAAATTTACCCAGTATATCAGCAGTATTCAGAATAGTCACTTTGCATCCAAAAGGCTTAAGGTAACTGATGTGTGGAACTTTCCCAGTGAGAAGTTCATAAGGTGTCTTGACATGAAGTCTAGTGATGGATACCCTGTTCAAGACATGACATGCAGTACCTACTGCTTCAGTCCAAAACATGGTGGGTAGTTTGGAGTCTGCAAGCATTGATCTTGCTGCCTCAATGAGGGTTCTATTTTTCCTTTCAGCAACCCCATTTTGTTGTGGAGTTCTTGGAGTACTATAGTCCCTTCTAATCCCTTTAGACTTACAGAATTCTATAAACACAACATTTTTGAATTCTGTACCATTGTCACACCTGATTCCCTTAACCTTTTTATTCAGCTGGTTCTCAACTAAGATAATGAATTCTTTCAGAATTGGAGTTGTTTCATCCTTAGTTTTGAGAAAGAACACCCAGCAAAACCTGCTATAATCATCTGTAATAACCAGGCAGAAGTACTTGTGATCAATACTTCTAATGGGGGTTGGACCAAAGAGATCCATGTGCAGCAACTGAAGAGGTTCTGAAATGGAGCTCACTGCTTGGACTGTTTTGTAGGAGGCTCTGTGTTGCTTTCCCTTGTTGCAAGCAATACAGTTGTGTTCATTGGTGAAGAGTTTAGAAGGAAGGCCCTGAACAAGACCAAGTTTTGATAACTTGTTGATGGTCTTATAATTCACATGTGCCATTCTTCTATGCCATTTATTAGATTCATCCAGGGAAGCTTTGGCAACCAAACATGTTAGATCACCTTCAGGTTGAACATCATTCAGATTGAATGTGTATAAGTTGAAGGTTCTAGGAACTCTCAGCAATACAGTTGTGTCTTCTGGGAGTTTGAAGTCCTTGGAAAGTACAAGACACTCATCTTCAGAAAAGAAAACCTTATGCTTAGAGTCACAAATTTGTGATACTGAGATAAGATTAAAATTCCCCAGTTCCTCCACATAGTAAACATTTTCAAAGTCTAACAAGGGTGTCTTTATGGTTCCTTTCCCTGTTATTTTGCCATCTCCACCACCAAAGGTTACAGTTCCACCTCCTTCAATGGGCTCAAAATCATGCATCTTATCCTTGTTTCCAGACATACTTCTAGAACAACCACTATCAAAGATGCCAACTTCAGTACTTATCAAAGGATGTGCCTACAACAACAACAAAAGTTTTACAATATTAGTACACATTGGAGACTCAAGTCATTGCTGACTTGAGTCTGCCTTGTGGATCATTAGTAACAGGCCATGTAGATGTTTTAGATCCACCATTGTTCTTGGGCCTGTAATGCATATGAGGTCCCTTCTTAGTCCAAGAACAACCTGCTGAGGGCTTCACAGCAGTATTCCATTTCCCACCACCATTATTCATTGAGTCAAAGTGATTAGGCCAATAATCATTATAAAAGAAAGAACTAGTGGGTCTGACATATGGTCTAGTACTGGTTTTTCTCCAGGAAAAATGAGTTTCAGCAGAATTAGGTTTCTGCTGATGTGGAACAAAAGATGGTATGTCGTGAACATTCTTCCACAATTGCCTAGATTTTCTTTGACTAACACCTGCACCCATTCTTTGCTCATGATATGTACAATCCTTAATCAAGTGATATTTACTTCCACACACAAAACACTTCTTCTGTTTAGAAGATTTATTCAAACCAAAAGAATTTCCATAACATGAAAAAGTATTCAAATCATCATGACAAACAGAATTGTTTTTAACAAAGCCAAAAGTATTATTATGCAAAGAATTGAAAAACAAGTCTTCAGTAGAAACTGTCTTGTGATCAGCAGCAACTCTAGAAGGCTTGTGGGGAGTCTTGGGTGATATCTTTGGTGTGGTCTTGGGCATGGTCTTGGGCAGGTCAGACTTCTCACTTGAATCACAGCTGGCAAATGAGGTAGACCCTTCATCAGAAGACTTGTCACTGTCACAACAAGAGACAAAGTCAGTAGATTTAACACTAGGGTCTGGCAAGTCAGTTGACTTTTTGCCATAGAGATGGTGTGATCCATCAAAGTCACTAGGTTTGGATAGGTCAATAGGCATATGTTCCCCTCTTATAGGTCCAGGGACAGCATGTAAGTGACCTTCTTTGACAAAGTTAGCTAAACCTGCAGGTGTGGATTTACCTAGGTCATTCTTAGCCTCTAAACCAACATATTTTTGAAATCCCAAACCTATTTTAGAGTTCACAGCTTGACTACCATAAAGTTCCCTTGCAAGATTATCACCTGACATTTGCCATTGTTTACCTCTAGCTATCTCTTTGTCTAATTTAACTTGTAAATTTTGGTTTTCATTTTCCAAATTAGACTTCTCTTTTTCAGTACGTTTTAATTCTATCTTAGCAATTTCTAAATCACTTTCTAGAACTCTTATTTTTTCATCATATTTAACTTGATTCTTTTGAAACCATACCTTTTGTTTCTCTAGAGTTTTTAAAGCCAATTTATAAGACTCTACCTCTATATAACATTCATTGTACTTAGGTTTCAATTCATCAAATTCCTTTTTAAGTTCATTGTATCTTACACTACATCCAAACACACAATTGTGTACCTGAGAGATTCCCATCAAGGAGACTTGCTCCTTCTTGTCTTCTGAAGGGGTAAATGCCAGTAGATTCACTTGTGAAGAAGTAGCAGCTTCCTCTCCAGCAGGTTCATGATCACCCCAATCAATTTGGTGATCCAGAGTCACCATAGCCTTTGAAGGTACAGTCTTGGTATTCCCTGCTTCCAATGGATAAGAACCATATCTAACTTCATCTCCAGCCTTTCTATCTTTGCATTCCCTTGAAAAATGTCCCACCTGACCACAAGTATAGCATTTAACCTTCCTTCTATCAAACCTTGCAGCTTCTTTGCCATTAAAACCAAACTTTCTTCCAGACTTGGCTTCAAACCTTCTGATGTTCATTGAGATCATTGCAAGCTCCCATTTCAAGTGCATCTCCTCCATTTCCAATGGATCTACTTGTTCAAAGTCCTCATAAGCAATAAACTGTTGAGGTTCATATTCAGCCACAAATGAATGAATAAGATCCTCCAACACATTACTTGATCTTGATTTAGGAGTAGATTGATTATGAGTTTGAGAAGATGCTCCAGATGTATATGAACTTGAAGCTTGATGCACAGGTTTTGTAGAAGCACCAACAAATGCAGAATGAGTAGATGGATGAATAGGACTTCTAACATCAGGCTCAAGTGATTTGAGCTTGTTGTAGAGATCATCAAAGGAGATTAAGTCCAAGCCACCCTTTGTTTTGATAGCAATACTGACTTGCAACCAGGATGGTGGCAAAGATCTCAGAAACTTAGCATTGCAGTCCTCATTGTCAGGTCTAGCCTTCAACTGATTAAGTTGACTCAAGATCCGATGAAACCTGTCATATCCTTTATGGATTCCCTCTTCTTCAGATATCTGAAATTCTTGGAATTTCTGCTTCAGCAAAGACTTCTGCAACCTTCTTGATTCCTCATTCCCACCAAATCTTGCTTTTATAGCCATCCAAATATCCTTGGCATCCTCCATAAAATGGAAGTCACCCATATGATCATCTGGTATTGCTTGGAGCAAAATAGTTCTGACTTTACTTTCCCTCTGCACAGCCAGAATCTCTTCAGCAGTTTTGGGAGCTACAATTGTCACAACTCCATCAGCATCAGTAACATGCTTCTTTAAGCTATTCCCCTTCTTAACAATCTCCCATAGATTCCAATCTACGTTTGTGATCCAGTTCTGCGTTTTCATGGACCACAAGTGATATTCTTCAGCATTCTTCAAGTATGGAAACTTAGCATTACTGTTAGAGAGGCTGAGTTGTTGAAGAGAAGTGGTGTTAATGTTTTGGGTTGTATCAGTATCATCATCAGATACAGGCATGGTTGTTGATTTGTTTGAAAAGGTGTAAGATTTGTTTTTCTTAGTATGGCAGAGACTCTCTCGAGGCTCTGATACCACTTGTTGAACTAAAGACCTTGATAGATCTACTTGAGCACTCTAGAATCGTTAGTAATGTCACTGTAATCAATAACACACTAATAGACAATCCCTGCAACTTGTATTTATAAAGCGGAAACAAAACACAAGTTTGATACTAAGAATTCTTGATCCTCTATGGATCCCTTTTTAATTATAATAAGAGTTTTCTAAAAGTTATTCAATACATAAACCGTGTGTTCCTTTTATACTCAAGGAACCCTAAACCGTTTCTCAAGAAACGTATCTTCTAAAAGTTCTAAAAGATATGCATTATCACTTCCTAAATAAACTCATGCATATCCAAACTACATTACATAAAACACGGAAATACTACATCCGCAGAAACTAATAAAGCTGAACTATGTCTTCAGCAGATACACTGCTTCAGCAGAAACCAACTCTTCAGCAGAAACAGCAGCAGAATTCTTTCTACACAGAATTCCCAACAGCAAGATCCGGTACCATCCTGGCAAAGCAAACGTGGTAGCGGATGCTCTTAGTCGGAAAGATAGACCAAAACCCCTGAGGGTGCGATCATTGGGTATGACAATCGTTTCACCTCTCCCATCAAAAATCCTTGAGGCTCAGACTGAGGCACTCAAGGAAGAGAATAGACCCAATGAGAAAATCTATGGTATGCCTGAGAATGAAAATGGTTTTGTAAAAAGGACTGATGGGACGCTGTGCTTCAAGGACAGGAGTTGGATCCCACTTTACGGAGGGATACGTGACCTCATCATGCACGAGTCCCACAAGTCTAAATACTCTATACACCCAGGAGTTGACAAAATGTACCTTGACCTAAAGAAATTATACTGGTGGCCCAACATGAAGGCCGACATTGCAATGTATGTCAGTCAATGCTTGACTTGTTCCAAGGTCAAGGCCGAACATCAACGCCCATCTGGTTTACTGGTCCAACCAGAGATTCCCGAATTGAAGTGGGAACGCATAACTATGGACTTTATCACCAAGTTACCAAGGACATCCGGCGGTTACGACACTATCTGGGTAATCGTTGATCGTCTTACCAAGTCCGCCCACTTCCTACCAATCAAGGAAAACGAAAGCATGGATAAACTTGCACGGCTATACATAAAAGAGATTGTAGCACGACATGGTGTCCCAATTTCTATCATCTCTGATAGAGATAGCCGTTTCACGTCAAATTTCTGGAGATCACTTCAAGATGCTTTGGGAAGTAATCTTGACATGAGCACTGCGTATCATCCTCAAACAGATGGTCAAAGTGAGAGGACCATCCAAACATTGGAGGACATGCTGCGAGCGTGTGTGATAGACTTTGGAAATGGTTGGGATAGGCATCTGCCACTAGCCGAGTTTTCTTACAATAACAGCTATCACACTAGCATCAAAGCTGCACTATACGAAGCACTTTACGGAAGGAAGTGTAGATCACCAATTTGCTGGGCTGAAGTCAGAGAAAGTCAAATTACTGGTCCTGACTTGGTACAAGAAACTACTGAAAAGTTTGTACAAATTAAGAACCGGTTACAAGCTACACGAGATCGCCAAAAGAGCTACGCGGACAAAAGACGAAAACCACTTGAGTTTCAAGTTGGAGATAGAGTCATGCTAAAAGTTTCACCTTGGAAAGGTGTGATCCGTTTTGGGAAACGTGGAAAACTAAATCCCCGTTACATTGGACCTTTCAAAATTCTAGCCAGAATCGGGCCGGTAGCCTACCGACTCGAACTACCACAAGAACTCAGTTCTGTGCACAACGTGTTTCATGTGTGCAACTTGAAGAAATGTCTCTCAAACGAAACTCTTGCTATTCCCTTGGAAGAAATCCAAATCGACGAAAGATTGAACTTTATTGAGGAACCGGTTGAAATTGTTGACCGAGAGGTCAAACGGCTTAAGCAAAGCCGCATTCCTATTATCAAGGTCCGTTGGAACTCTCGTAGAGGTCCCGAATTCACGTGGGAGCGTGAAGACGAAATCAAGCGCAAATATCCTCATCTTTTCTCAACACCCGTGAGTAATAGTAAGTGAAACCGAGGACGGTTTCTTTCCAAGGCGGGAAGGATGTGACAAATGGTAAATTTTTTCACCTTTATTTAATAGTAAATATTAATTTATTAGTGCCCAACTATTTGAAATAAGCATTCATAAGCTTGCATAACTATTCGGGAAGCAAACCCGCATATTGCAACTTACGATAACTCATAACAACGACCATATTTATCAGAAAATGTGAAAACATTATTTTCTGACCTATACTGGTATTTATTCACCGAACCGAGAATTTATCTCGAGCACAGCACGACACGCGTACCGACAGTACTTTAAATACGGCAACCATACAATAATTAACAAATGGTACTATAAATACGTTCTTATAATACTATTATTAAGACGTTTACCGCAGATATATATTTCTATCACATTCGCGTCAGACCAAAAATATTGCGTTACAGCGAAACTCAGCGAAACACGGGGTATACAAGACCCACTCACTTTAAAGTGGGCATAAATGTTAAATGACATTTCTACTCTACCATTTAGTATATACGTTTATAAATAATATATATATATATATATATATATATATATATATATATATATATATATATATATATATATATATATATATAACGTAAAAAAATATCCCCCACGCCTCATACTCCTCAAAAACAAATAAAAGATACACGTACTCTCTTTTCTCTCTTCCCCACAAAACGCGTATTCAACTTCTTTCTTCAAGAAAATCATATCTGCTCTCTCTCTCTCTCTCTCTCTCTCTCTCTCTCTCTCTTCCCAAGAGCGGATCTCAAAAAAAAAAAAAAATCAAGAAAACATGCGGTTAAAAATCCATCCCTAGTCTCGGATTCCTCTCCAGGATAACCTTTGCACGCCAAGGGGATACTTTCCCCGATGTCAATCTCTTTTTCTAGCCAAGATGAGTCACGGGTGACTAGAGGAAGACCCAAAGATTTGTTTTTAGCCCATTTATAGTTAAAAACGAGTTTCAAAATCAGAGGCAAGTATTAGGGTTTCCATTTTTTTTCTTTTTATTTCCATCCGATTCATAGTGGCGCCACATCTCTTCTTGGTGTGGATTGCAGCTTGGATTTGGATTGGGATCCCTCTTGTAATTTCTTCAAAGATTGTAAGAAATCTCAAACCTTGTTTATAAATTCGATTATGTGTATGTTTGGTTTTTTTTTTCTTTTTTTTAAAGTCTTATTGAATTAATTTGAATCTGAAGAAAACCCTAATTTTTATGATTGAATATTTGATGCTAAAACGTTAGGGCTTTTGTAATTAAGGGTAAATTAGATACTATGGCAGGTTGTAATTAAAAGAAAAAGATTAGTACGAATTTATCTTGATTTTATATAGGTCGAATTTTTTTTACATTATAGGGCTGATGAAATTGATATATGAAATCATAGGGCTTTTCAAATTGATAGTGAATAAGTAGTCATGGTATAATTTGATTTGCCTTCTGGTTGCATATCTTCTATATTTCCCTTTGTTGTGGTTTCGGTTTCATTTAGCACCAAGGGGTGTTCGACTTTTTAATTGGTTTCGTCTCGGGCTTCAACTTTGAATAGCATATTTTTGTTGTCGGTTCTTTTCTTTAAAATATAACCGCGAGGTCCGTCTTGTGATACTAGTTGTCGCCTGGAAGAATATAGTCAAAAGAAAATAAATCTTTGTCAAAGTGTTTCTAATAAACTATAATGAAAACGATGGAATTTACAGACTCCTCATGAATAAAAGTTTATAGTTTTAAGATTATATAACTTGCAAATGGTTTGTGTTTGACTTTGATTTGGTTTGCGTTTCGAAACCTGATATAAGGTTTTAGTTGTGTGAACTAGTCATGGCCTGAGCCACTTTGTCTTATCGGACCTAAGGAAAGTTTGGTTTGTATGCAGTTGGGCCACAGCCCACCCGACAAATGCACAACTGATACATTGGATACTGTTTTGAACCCGACTCACTCCACTTTCGTATATTTCGATCCGATGACTTCTTCAACTTATTATTGTTATTCCGTGACTCAATCAACTCACTATCATCAAATTATATGGAAGGCAAAAATATAAACCTATACTCTCATCTAATTATAGCGATAACTTATTTAAAACTTGTTATGACTCGTTTTGTAAAACTTTTAATCAAAACTTATTATTTTTGTACCATTGAACTATAAGTTAATCAAACAAATTATAAGTTACGTTGAGATCACTTTATGTTTAGACTTGCAAATTGTTGTTAAATTTTGCACAAACTTACGCTTTTGAAATAGATATTCTTATTAGCTTATTTTCGATATAAAAACCTTAATAACATCATCACTTAATTACTCATTATAAATGCAATTAGTAATAAACGTTTTATTTATAATAGAAACAAATATTTTGTGCCTACAATAAGTTAAAATATGTATATACTCTAGCATCACCGTCATTAAATCCCGCCAACGTCTAACTTCCATTGTAATTATTTTGTCGTACCCCTTCTTTCGGTCATTGCCAAACCAAGAGTTGTTAGTCCTTGATATACTATTGTCTACGCAAATGCTACTACACTTCCATGAGCCAATACTTATTCACACTTAGAAAATTGTTCTCAAACTTAAACGCTGCCACACAAGCAACAACGACTCAAATATTTTTTTTTCTTTAAACTTTTAAACTCACTTAAACATCGTTGAGTCTTAATTGGTATTGTAAACTAAAATTTGCCGTACTATTCTAGGTCGCGCGTCGGTGCCGCTCACTATCACTATTTGACTTTTCGCTACCGAGACTACTAATCACTAAGGTGAGTTTATAGCCCCGCTTTACTTATTGATACGTGTCGTGTCAATTATAGTATAATAATATTCCGAGGAAATACCGGTTAAAGTAATTCCCGGGTCGTTCTTCCCAACGAAAGCTCAAATGGAATATTTGAATTATCGAATCGGGAATCGTGTAGTGAAAGTGAGTGGTGAAAGAGTGATATAGTGAGAATAGCAATCAAGGAAATCAAATATTAACAAACATCAATAAAGCATGCGAAGATTACAAGCTAACTATGCACCGAATTGAAAAACGCGAAAACGGAAATGCACACGTAAAATTTAAAACGTACGTATTACGAAAAATGACCCTACGAACTTGAAATTATTTTCTAAAAATTAAAAACTTATAAAAAGAATTTTAGGAAAAAGAAAAATATTTTTTTGACTTTTCTTTTATTTTCTAGAATTAATTTTACATTGATTGAATTAAAAATGAATTAAAAATAAGAAAAATAGAAAAATAAAGTGGAAAAATAAAAATTAAATTCTAAAAATTCTAAGATATTAATAAAGAAATTTAAAAATTATTTTTGTATTTTTCTGAACCTTTTTCTATTTTTTTATTGATTTTTGGAATTTAAAATTGATTTAAAAATTGAAAATAACTAAAAGTAATTATTAAAAATAGTAAAAATGATGAGAAAAATCTGGAAAAATTCCAGAAAATCAAAAATATTAAAAAGAACCTAAAATAAAATTTTGAAGAAAATTTGAAAAGTGGAACTGCTTATTTGAGCCAAACAGCTTATCTCAAGTGCTTAATAATAAGCACTTGAGATCCAAACTACTTGAAACTAAACACACTGATCAAAACTGATGTAATAGATTCTAATTTGAAAGAAAATGACCAAGTTATAGCTTTAAAACCACAGATACTCAAATTTAGAAGCAATAAGCTAAAAGAATAAGCTCAAGTTTAAAAGCAGTAAGAGCACAAAGCTGATCAGAATCAAAGTGAAGGATCTAACATCTCACCCTACTCCTAAATGACTCAGAAACAGATATAAAACTCAAACTCAAACAAAGATACACAAGAGCAGTTCTAATTAGTAAAAATAGAGAAAATCGGTTCCAAACAATCAACTAGACAAGCAAGTTAAACTGAGCAATTAAGCTAAACTCTCAGAATTATTAGGAGCAAAAGTTACACTACCTTATATACTATCTAGAAAACTTAAAAGCCCTATGGTAAAATCACCAAATGAACTCCAATATGGACAAATTCAGCAGCTAGCAGAAAGCACAAATTGAGAGTAGCTGAAATAATGCTTATCCAAAATGAATTATCAAACTGTTAAAGAACTAGGTAACTCTTATTAGTACTAAACTACAAAGACCATTACCTACTTACTAATGCAGATAATAAACTACACATCCACAGAACCTCATCAAACTCAAATTATACAAACACCCTAAGTGATAGATTACTCAAATCAACTTGGATTTTCAAACTGATGCACAATAAAACAATGCAAGCTCACTATTAGCTAGTAATTTCAATCAAAAAGTTTATAAAATCAATTCTCACCAATTCTCAGATTCAAAATAATCCAATTACACAATATTCTACTAACTCCTCTAATTCAGCTTATGAAATTCAAATGTTATACTCAGTAACTTCACAATCCAAACAATCTCTTATATCATTAGCAATTAGATGAAACAGTTATACCACCAATCTCAGACAATATCGACCAGTAACAATCCAAAGGTTCACAATCTTCAACAATATAACTGTTTTAAACTACTCTATCAATCCACACTTCAACAGTGCAATCCTACTCACAGATGTTGACTACTATCTAACAGTTATGCAACGAAACAGTTTCAATTAATCACAATTGCTCAGAACTTATAAAATTGAGACAAATCAACACTTAGTATCAAAACTACATATGCTACTCAAATCTAACTAGCAACTAAATAACACAAACAGATTCAATATTCTACACTACAATTCAAAGAACAATAACATCAGATCTATAGTATGAACAAATGAGACTAGAAATTTCACTTACAAAGTTTTGTCCACCTCAGCAAGAACAGAGGTGGATTCACTCAGCTTGCCTATCTCTAGGATAGGCAGGTTCTTCCTTAGCTAACCACACTTATCCAATTATCCACACCAATGACTGATCCACCATTTGTTATGAATGTAATAGTACAATTCACAAGAAGCTATGTGTATGAGCTTATGTAAATTGTAGATGAGCTGAGTACAGCTTATTGACAATCTAATCTACTAAACTTGAAGACAATTTTATTTTTATTTTTTTATTTTTATTTTTTTATTTTTTATTTTTTTAATTTTTTTTATATAATGAATATACAACTGAGTTGATGAGTAAAATTATATAAGCTAATTATTAAAACAATAGACAGAATTGAGAAGTGAATAAGCTACAACTAAATGATAATAAGCTGAATAAAGCTGAATTTAAAAACTGAATAAGCAATAAAAATCTAAATAACAAGCTGAAATATGAAAAGAGAAATACTAATTTTATTAAAATCTAAATGAAACTATTACAATAACTAGTCTAAGTACATTTTAGCAGCATAACTTTGCTTAAATTCTACACACCAAAAAACTAAAAATGAGCACCTATATATAGCTGAGGTGAGAGTGAGGGGTTCTTCTATGCCAGGTTGGCGATCCGAGCCATTCTGTGCTTCCTCTGAGCTACTCTTATCCATTCGATCATATTTGTGTTTCCTTGATTCAATAAGAGCCCTTAGATCAAGATGTGAAGCGTGGCCTGCCCAATTAACTGTTGCCATCTGTCCCATCCTTGTGCTACTACTCTCTTTCCGTGTCAGAGCTTCTGGAAGGTGAATCCAATGAGAGAATGTGACGTGCATCCACCAATCTTTATCAGCCAAGTGTCCTTCGAAGGATCTTATTTTCTCTCTGACATGTGCACAGGCCACGTGATGTTCTAGAAGCCTTAATGATTAGATAATCATTAGCCAATTGGTGTGGTGTAGTTTGATTTGAGCCAATTTGGCCAATTTAGAGAGTTAGGGTTCATGGTTCTGGGATGAAAAGGATTTGGGGAAAATCATTTTAGGCGCGTTTGGTTTAGTTATTTATTTAACTTTGACTGGTTGACCGAAGTTAATATTGGATGGGCTCGGGTAATCTTTGGTGATGGGCTTGGGGTTTTTGAAAGTGAACTTGGGCTTGAGTATTAAAACTTGGACTTGGATCATATAAATGGACTGGACTATGCTTTGTTATTTCAGATTTTTTTTTGGTGATAAAAAATGTACAAGGACCATTTTTGTAACATTCCAAACTTCAAGGGTAAAAATCTGCCAATCTTCAAAAGTCAATTCCAAAGACTAAATTTGACAAGACTGAGTAAGTAGAGGACTGAAACTGATTCTCGGATCCCCGGCTTTGACTATTTGACCATCTTCTAATCTCGTGCTCGTTTTTCCGGTTTCCTTGTGATTATTCATCAATTTCTGATTCATCCGTACCTGCATGTCACAATCACAAAAACACATGTTTTCTTGGCGATTATAAGCTCAAATAGTCATTTTGGGTTGGTGTTTGGCCATAAAATGGTGAGTAAATAAGCACTCACCAAAATCCCCCCGACTAAAGTATTGCCGTGTCCTCACGCAATGTGATCAATTCACGCTTTTGAGATAAATAATTTCGATACTCTTTTTACTAACTTTAAAAAGTAGCAAGGCGGTTCAAAAGAGATTACAAAATCATTTATTCCCGAAAAACGCTCCGTTTTCCAAATCTTTCCTTTTATTCCTTTATTCCACTTATACTTACTATTTTTGGACTTTTCCATGATTCACACTTGTGACGGTTTGTTGAACTTTCATTATTTTGCAATAATTATTAGGGTCAACGAGTAGAAACACTTCTATTAAGAAGCGACCATACGGTTAAAATTCGTCATCCTTGATTTTTCACGAGTCCCCAAACTAAGCTTACAAACGAGATCACCGCTTATCTACAAATTAGATGCTAACACTACTCATAACAGTTACTTGTGGAAACTCCTTACTCCCATTTCCTAGGTTTTGTATCTCAATATTTTATTTTGAGAAATGAATTGCTTCATATTTTCTCGTTTCGATAATTTTTAAGTCCGATAGTGACACCTAAGTTAAAACGATAAGTAGTTATTCATTTTCTCTTAAGAACCACTGCAATAGAAATTCGGTCCATTTCAAGGAATGAGGGGTACATACAATATCAAGGATATAAGTTGCGGAGTACGATCACGTGCACCTCATGTGACTGATTACTAATCACGTATCACATGCACCTCACGCGCCAACAACTTATTTACATACATAAGCTCTTATTCAACATATACTTCAACTTTCACTTTTTTCATTTTTCACTTTTTTCATACTTTTGATACTTTTCACTTTTTTTTTTTTTTTTTTTTTTTTCTTTCTTTCTTGACTTTTTTCTCAACATCAATGGAAGCTTATCGGGTAGCTCCAAAACCACATAGATAATCAACTTTTGACTTTTGATTTTTTTACTTTTTTTTTGCTCTTATTTTTTGTGTTCCTTGATATGTACCCAACTTCTAAAGCAAAAATTCTCTTAAGAAAACAAAGAACTAAATATTATTCAAACCGAAATACCACTAATTAACCTAGAACATTTATTTATATATTGGTGACGTTTCTGATGGGAGTAAAAAGCCACAAGTACCTCTCATGAGCTCTAAAGAGAACCACTACTCCACGTTTAGCATCTAACTTCTAAATAAACTCTATCATTTCTCGCTCTTCGCAATTTAAGATTCCAAATAATGAAACCAGCGAATACTTAGCCGATAATCAGCCACGCATATATAAAGTCAGTTACGGAAACTTGCAAACTCTAAAAGAAGAATTCGCGTTTTCTAGCTCCTGATGTAAAAGACTAGCGAAAGCTTTTAAGCTGCGCATGTATAAAGTCAAGTACGGGAACTTGCAGATTCTTAAGAAAGAATTCGCATTTTATAGCTCCTGGTGTACAAAACTAGCACAAGCTTATGTGATCATCAATGGTTAAGGGAACAAGCTAGGGCTCAACACGCCCGGTCAAGTCAAAATATTTATTCCTACTCTCTCCAGCAAGAAAGTCAACAAGGTGTCAAAACACTTATTCAAACTTTATTATATTTTTGCACAACTTTTTCAACTTTTTCTCATTTTTTTTTTATTTTTTCATGACTTTTTCATCAAAATTTTTGAAATTTTTCTCATTTTTTTTTCAATTTTTTTATTTTTTGGTGGAAAAACGGAGTTGCAAGAGTACACGACATGTGAAACATGCAAGGTCAAAATCGAATCGAAGATTCACCCTCCCCCCGACTAGAACGAAACATTGTCCTCAATGTTTGATGGGTTAAGGTAATCCTAACAAAATTCTAGGCCGTTTATTAATTATGCCAAAGAAAACGTTAGTCGATAAGATTTAACGGATAAAGGATTTCCAAGTAGCACCGATGAATGAGACTCCAAGTGAAGAGATAATGAGCACGAGAGTCATCATAAATCATGGACAATCCTGAACAAATATCACAAACAACCACGAAACACAAGAGTAGAAGAGGCACCCCCTCCTCACGTTAGGTGTTAGAAAATAGAAATAAAGAAGATGAAATTGGATAAGCATGGGTTGCCACCCACGAAGCGCTTGTTTTTGTTCACCGAGTCACATGAGCTTGACTCGATCCCCGAATTAATTCGTCCTTGGGGAAAAACCGTGGAAAAATAATCTCATTCGGGCTTTCATTCAAAATATTTTGAAAAACAAATGATGTATTTGAAAGTTCCATCCCGAATAGATAACCGCTGATATTTTAATTTTTAAAATTTTGAAAACAGATACCAGGGTCAAAAACAACATCCTCACTCCCCACGGAGTGACGGATAAGAGAAATCACACCAAACGTTATAAATGGCAAGAAGGTCATGATAACAATCTTGAAAAATTCATCATCATCAAAAGAAAGTTTCATAATTATAGAATTATGAATCTTATCATTTAAGCTCATTTTATAAACTTTTCCGGGTGGGAGGGATGGGAAAAACTTTTCATTCAAACTCTCATTCTTAAACACACCACCCGGATCATGATCAATTTCAAAATCAAAACTGAAACTTTCAAATTCCGGTTTAGAAAACTTTTCCATTTCACATTCAGATTTATCAAAACGAAACGACTCATACTCCGGAAGAGAGATAAAAGCATGAGAAGTGGTACTGCCACGACTCGTCTCTTCCGAGTGATCAAAATGAAAAGCTTCAAATGTCGGATCATAAAAATCATGACGATAAGTGGGATTGCCACTTATTTCCTCAATCGTATCGAAGGTAAAACTCTCAAAGTCTGGTAAAAATTCCTCGAGCTCGGGCTCAAGAGGATCGTCAAATATAAGCTCAATCTTTGTCTTAACTTTATCCGGAGGGATCAATGGTTCATCGTTCAACAATTTGTTAAGAAAAATAATATCCCCCTCCGAATCAAAGTAAGAATCGTCAGTCTCAGAAATCGGAATCGTTTCAATAGCAAGGAATTCATCGACCTCTTCCCAAAGAGAATCATATTCCTTAGTCGTAGGAAATGATGGGGAAGAGTCGGGAACGAACGTTTTCACAAAATCATCAAAAGTATAATCACAAACATCGATGCTATTAACGGAGTACTTCTTCAAGTTCGAAGCATCGGCTTTAAAAATCATAATATCGTCATCATGTCGTAAAGTTAGAGTGTCCTCAAAATGATCTACTAGGGCTTTTGCGGTTCGTAAAAACGGTCGCCCTAGTATAAGAGGAACTCTCGGATCGGGTTCAAAATTAACAACGACAAAGTCGGCCGGAAAAGTACACGAGTTCACTTGAACAAAAACATCTTCAGCAATTCCAACTGGATGAGCAATCGAACGATTAGCAAGCTTTAAAGTCATTCGTGTCGGTTTAAGTTCCCCCATCCCAAGTTGTTTATAGATCGAAAATGGCATAAGGTTAATGCTTGCACCTGAATCGGCCAGGGCTTTGCAAACCTCTTGATCTTTCAACGAACAAGGAATGAGAAATTTTCCCGAATCTCCAAGCTTCTCGGGAAGCTTCTTGAGAAGAATCGCAGAGCATTGAACATTAATCGGCGTTTCGGCTAATTCGAGCAATTTCTCTTTATTACTTATCAGATTTTTAAACGTTGAAGCAAATTTCGGCATGTAAACAAGAGCATCCATGAAACTGATATCAAAGTGCAACTTTTGAAAAATATCGAGAAATTTTTCCATTTGTTTTTTAGATTTTGCACGGAGCTCTTCATCATTAAATCGTGACGGATATGGCAATTTAGATTTGTATTTCACATTATTCTCAAAAACGACTTTTTCTTTATCTTTCGACTTTTGGACAACCGGAGGTTGGACGTTTTCAGCTCCTCCATTATTAACAGGAGGAACCGGGTCCTTTGTCGCCTCGGTCTCACAGTCTACTACCTTAGGTGGAGACGAAGAAAAAGAAGAGGTAATAGGAACTGTGGGTCCCTCATATGTAGCACCACTGCGAGTTATGATCGCCTTTACTTTGCCCCTCGGGTTAGCGATCGTGTTGCTAGGCAAAGTTCCAGAGCCCGAGGGTCGATCATTTAAACGCTTGTTGATATCATTAATTTGAGTTGCAAACATTTTCGTTGTTTCCTCTTGTTTAGCAATTAAAGCTTGTTGTCCTTGAAGCAATTGTTTAATCAACTCTTCCGTGGGCGACGGATTTGGAACAGCAGCTTGATTTTGATGATTAAAACTTTGCCCACGGTTTTGAAAATTGCCATTATTTTGATTTCCATGATTATTATTCTGAAAATTCCCGTTGTTTTGAAAATTATTCCCTTGAGGCGGGCCTTGATGAAAATTTCCCCGGTTTTGATTTTGAAAATTCTGATTTTGTCCTTGAAAACCATTATTTCCACGGTTGTGATTTTGATTGTTATTGAATTGATGATTACGGTTTTGCACATTGTTATTCGGATTCACTTGATTAGGTTGATTAAACCCGGGTGGTCCTTGAAAATGGCTCGAACGGTAGCTGAGGAGATTACGGTCTCCTTGAAGAGGTGGGTAACCGTTGCCACCCATATTTGCAGCATACACGTTCTCTTGAGCAAAAGAGCCGGTCGTCGGACATTCATAATACGGGTGTGGACCACCACAAGTGTCACAAACGATATTGACCACATTAACTTGTGTTTCTTTAACTTGATTAGGCATCATTTGGTACATTCTTAGCATAGCCGTCGACAAATCGTCAACTTTCTTACTCAAGACGGCTAGCTCGGGATTAGAAGAAGAGGAAGAATTAAGAGTCGCGGTCGATCTTATTGGCTCATTCCTCTCGGCTGAGGAATCCCAATAGTTGTAATGGGCCGTCATATTCTCGATTAGC
The DNA here is from genome assembly GCA_030686995.1 of Artemisia argyi. NCBI lineage: Eukaryota > Viridiplantae > Streptophyta > Magnoliopsida > Asterales > Asteraceae > Artemisia > Artemisia argyi. The sequence goes on along the minus strand of CM060695.1, from coordinate 22,277,837 downwards.
TCGTAACAATCCTCAGGACGACGTTTCATGAAAGTACCACCAGCTGCAGCATTGATCGTGTCCCGATGTCGTAAAGTCAATCCATTATAAAACGTATCGATTATCGTAACGAGAAGCATATTATGATTCGGACAACGATCAATGGCAAGCTTGTAACGCTCCCAAGCCTCAAACAAAGACTCATCGGGGAGTTGTCGAAAGTTGCTAATATCATTCCTCAATTTCGTCACCATCGATGGTGGAAAATACTTCGCCAGGAACTTGGAAACCATTTCATTGAAAGTATGAATCGAGTTCCTGGGAAGGCGATCAAACCACGCGGTGGCATGATGCGTAAGAGAATAGGGGAAGAGAGAGAGACGGAGGGCATCATCGGAGACCCCGTTTTGTTTCATATTTTGGGTGACGGTTAGAAACTTATCGAGATGCTTATTTGCATCGTCACCCGGTAATCCGTGAAATTGGCACGAATTTTGGACTTGTTGTATCATGTGGTGCTTAAGTCCAAAATCCGTAGCCTCAATATTTAGAGGGGCAATCGGGCCACCTCTACCATGCATCGTGGGTTGGCACAGCTCCTCCATCGTTCGGAGATCAGGAGCCTGCATGTGTTGGTTTTCATCACCACCCACCGGAGGGTGTTGATCATTCATATCCATTTCCTCAACGTTAAGGAAATGGACACGGTGTGTGTGTCGTATTACCCTTTCGGGATTTGAGAACGGAGACGTAAGACTCTCAAACGAAGATCGGGTGTGCATACACCACAAGCAAAATTAAAAAGAAAATAAAAAGAAAAAGGAAAATCTTTTTTTTTTATATATTTTTTTTTTCACAAAAACTTATTATTTCTTTTGTTTTTCTTTTCTTAAAACGTAATATTAATCGAAAACCGTTTCTTTCAAAACCACGCGCGACGGGACGGGAGAGAAGAATGGATCTCTCTTCAGCTAGCAATTTAATGTCTTAGCTTCCGTATTTCCCGCTTATTCGGTTGTAGTAATTGAAATAGTCCGATAAACAACTAAATTACGTTTTCGTTATATTGCGAGACTTATTTGGTTTACAACGCCCTTTCTTGCGATCGAGTCGAGGCTGTAACTTTTATTATTTTTTTGGTATTTTTGAAAACACTTTAGGAAAAGTGTTTTTGATTTTTCAATTTTTATAGAAATATATATACAAAGTAGAAGAAGGCTTATCAAAACACGATTTTCCAAAACAATTATTCAAAAATTCACTTTAAACCTTCCCCGGCAACGGCGCCAAAAATTGATACGTGTCGTGTCAATTATAGTATAATAATATTCCGAGGAAATACCGGTTAAAGTAATTCCCGGGTCGTTCTTCCCAACGAAAGCTCAAATGGAATATTTGAATTATCGAATCGGGAATCGTGTAGTGAAAGTGAGTGGTGAAAGAGTGATATAGTGAGAATAGCAATCAAGGAAATCAAATATTAACAAACATCAATAAAGCATGCGAAGATTACAAGCTAACTATGCACCGAATTGAAAAACGCGAAAACGGAAATGCACACGTAAAATTTAAAACGTACGTATTACGAAAAATGACCCTACGAACTTGAAATTATTTTCTAAAAATTAAAAACTTATAAAAAGAATTTTAGGAAAAAGAAAAATATTTTTTTGACTTTTCTTTTATTTTCTAGAATTAATTTTACATTGATTGAATTAAAAATGAATTAAAAATAAGAAAAATAGAAAAATAAAGTGGAAAAATAAAAATTAAATTCTAAAAATTCTAAGATATTAATAAAGAAATTTAAAAATTATTTTTGTATTTTTCTGAACCTTTTTCTATTTTTTTATTGATTTTTGGAATTTAAAATTGATTTAAAAATTGAAAATAACTAAAAGTAATTATTAAAAATAGTAAAAATGATGAGAAAAATCTGGAAAAATTCCAGAAAATCAAAAATATTAAAAAGAACCTAAAATAAAATTTTGAAGAAAATTTGAAAAGTGGAACTGCTTATTTGAGCCAAACAGCTTATCTCAAGTGCTTAATAATAAGCACTTGAGATCCAAACTACTTGAAACTAAACACACTGATCAAAACTGATGTAATAGATTCTAATTTGAAAGAAAATGACCAAGTTATAGCTTTAAAACCACAGATACTCAAATTTAGAAGCAATAAGCTAAAAGAATAAGCTCAAGTTTAAAAGCAGTAAGAGCACAAAGCTGATCAGAATCAAAGTGAAGGATCTAACATCTCACCCTACTCCTAAATGACTCAGAAACAGATATAAAACTCAAACTCAAACAAAGATACACAAGAGCAGTTCTAATTAGTAAAAATAGAGAAAATCGGTTCCAAACAATCAACTAGACAAGCAAGTTAAACTGAGCAATTAAGCTAAACTCTCAGAATTATTAGGAGCAAAAGTTACACTACCTTATATACTATCTAGAAAACTTAAAAGCCCTATGGTAAAATCACCAAATGAACTCCAATATGGACAAATTCAGCAGCTAGCAGAAAGCACAAATTGAGAGTAGCTGAAATAATGCTTATCCAAAATGAATTATCAAACTGTTAAAGAACTAGGTAACTCTTATTAGTACTAAACTACAAAGACCATTACCTACTTACTAATGCAGATAATAAACTACACATCCACAGAACCTCATCAAACTCAAATTATACAAACACCCTAAGTGATAGATTACTCAAATCAACTTGGATTTTCAAACTGATGCACAATAAAACAATGCAAGCTCACTATTAGCTAGTAATTTCAATCAAAAAGTTTATAAAATCAATTCTCACCAATTCTCAGATTCAAAATAATCCAATTACACAATATTCTACTAACTCCTCTAATTCAGCTTATGAAATTCAAATGTTATACTCAGTAACTTCACAATCCAAACAATCTCTTATATCATTAGCAATTAGATGAAACAGTTATACCACCAATCTCAGACAATATCGACCAGTAACAATCCAAAGGTTCACAATCTTCAACAATATAACTGTTTTAAACTACTCTATCAATCCACACTTCAACAGTGCAATCCTACTCACAGATGTTGACTACTATCTAACAGTTATGCAACGAAACAGTTTCAATTAATCACAATTGCTCAGAACTTATAAAATTGAGACAAATCAACACTTAGTATCAAAACTACATATGCTACTCAAATCTAACTAGCAACTAAATAACACAAACAGATTCAATATTCTACACTACAATTCAAAGAACAATAACATCAGATCTATAGTATGAACAAATGAGACTAGAAATTTCACTTACAAAGTTTTGTCCACCTCAGCAAGAACAGAGGTGGATTCACTCAGCTTGCCTATCTCTAGGATAGGCAGGTTCTTCCTTAGCTAACCACACTTATCCAATTATCCACACCAATGACTGATCCACCATTTGTTATGAATGTAATAGTACAATTCACAAGAAGCTATGTGTATGAGCTTATGTAAATTGTAGATGAGCTGAGTACAGCTTATTGACAATCTAATCTACTAAACTTGAAGACAATTTTATTTTTATTTTTTTATTTTTATTTTTTTATTTTTTATTTTTTTAATTTTTTTTATATAATGAATATACAACTGAGTTGATGAGTAAAATTATATAAGCTAATTATTAAAACAATAGACAGAATTGAGAAGTGAATAAGCTACAACTAAATGATAATAAGCTGAATAAAGCTGAATTTAAAAACTGAATAAGCAATAAAAATCTAAATAACAAGCTGAAATATGAAAAGAGAAATACTAATTTTATTAAAATCTAAATGAAACTATTACAATAACTAGTCTAAGTACATTTTAGCAGCATAACTTTGCTTAAATTCTACACACCAAAAAACTAAAAATGAGCACCTATATATAGCTGAGGTGAGAGTGAGGGGTTCTTCTATGCCAGGTTGGCGATCCGAGCCATTCTGTGCTTCCTCTGAGCTACTCTTATCCATTCGATCATATTTGTGTTTCCTTGATTCAATAAGAGCCCTTAGATCAAGATGTGAAGCGTGGCCTGCCCAATTAACTGTTGCCATCTGTCCCATCCTTGTGCTACTACTCTCTTTCCGTGTCAGAGCTTCTGGAAGGTGAATCCAATGAGAGAATGTGACGTGCATCCACCAATCTTTATCAGCCAAGTGTCCTTCGAAGGATCTTATTTTCTCTCTGACATGTGCACAGGCCACGTGATGTTCTAGAAGCCTTAATGATTAGATAATCATTAGCCAATTGGTGTGGTGTAGTTTGATTTGAGCCAATTTGGCCAATTTAGAGAGTTAGGGTTCATGGTTCTGGGATGAAAAGGATTTGGGGAAAATCATTTTAGGCGCGTTTGGTTTAGTTATTTATTTAACTTTGACTGGTTGACCGAAGTTAATATTGGATGGGCTCGGGTCAATCTTTGGTGATGGGCTTGGGGTTTTTGAAAGTGAACTTGGGCTTGAGTATTAAAACTTGGACTTGGATCATATAAATGGACTGGACTATGCTTTGTTATTTCAGATTTTTTTTTGGTGATAAAAAATGTACAAGGACCATTTTTGTAACATTCCAAACTTCAAGGGTAAAAATCTGCCAATCTTCAAAAGTCAATTCCAAAGACTAAATTTGACAAGACTGAGTAAGTAGAGGACTGAAACTGATTCTCGGATCCCCGGCTTTGACTATTTGACCATCTTCTAATCTCGTGCTCGTTTTTCCGGTTTCCTTGTGATTATTCATCAATTTCTGATTCATCCGTACCTGCATGTCACAATCACAAAAACACATGTTTTCTTGGCGATTATAAGCTCAAATAGTCATTTTGGGTTGGTGTTTGGCCATAAAATGGTGAGTAAATAAGCACTCACCAAAATCCCCCCGACTAAAGTATTGCCGTGTCCTCACGCAATGTGATCAATTCACGCTTTTGAGATAAATAATTTCGATACTCTTTTTACTAACTTTAAAAAGTAGCAAGGCGGTTCAAAAGAGATTACAAAATCATTTATTCCCGAAAAACGCTCCGTTTTCCAAATCTTTCCTTTTATTCCTTTATTCCACTTATACTTACTATTTTTGGACTTTTCCATGATTCACACTTGTGACGGTTTGTTGAACTTTCATTATTTTGCAATAATTATTAGGGTCAACGAGTAGAAACACTTCTATTAAGAAGCGACCATACGGTTAAAATTCGTCATCCTTGATTTTTCACGAGTCCCCAAACTAAGCTTACAAACGAGATCACAGCTTATCTACAAATTAGATGCTAACACTACTCATAACAGTTACTTGTGGAAACTCCTTACTCCCATTTCCTAGGTTTTGTATCTCAATATTTTATTTTGAGAAATGAATTGCTTCATATTTTCTCGTTTCGATAATTTTTAAGTCCGATAGTGACACCTAAGTTAAAACGATAAGTAGTTATTCATTTTCTCTTAAGAACCACTGCAATAGAAATTCGGTCCATTTCAAGGAATGAGGGGTACATACAATATCAAGGATATAAGTTGCGGAGTACGATCACGTGCACCTCATGTGACTGATTACTAATCACGTATCACATGCACCTCACGCGCCAACAACTTATTTACATACATAAGCTCTTATTCAACATATACTTCAACTTTCACTTTTTTCATTTTTCACTTTTTTCATACTTTTGATACTTTTCACTTTTTTTTTTTTTTTTTTTTCTTTCTTTCTTGACTTTTTTCTCAACATCAATGGAAGCTTATCGGGTAGCTCCAAAACCACATAGATAATCAACTTTTGACTTTTGATTTTTTTACTTTTTTTTGCTCTTATTTTTTGTGTTCCTTGATATGTACCCAACTTCTAAAGCAAAAATTCTCTTAAGAAAACAAAGAACTAAATATTATTCAAACCGAAATACCACTAATTAACCTAGAACATTTATTTATATATTGGTGACGTTTCTGATGGGAGTAAAAAGCCACAAGTACCTCTCATGAGCTCTAAAGAGAACCACTACTCCACGTTTAGCATCTAACTTCTAAATAAACTCTATCATTTCTCGCTCTTCGCAATTTAAGATTCCAAATAATGAAACCAGCGAATACTTAGCCGATAATCAGCCACGCATATATAAAGTCAGTTACGGAAACTTGCAAACTCTAAAAGAAGAATTCGCGTTTTCTAGCTCCTGATGTAAAAGACTAGCGAAAGCTTTTAAGCTGCGCATGTATAAAGTCAAGTACGGGAACTTGCAGATTCTTAAGAAAGAATTCGCATTTTATAGCTCCTGGTGTACAAAACTAGCACAAGCTTATGTGATCATCAATGGTTAAGGGAACAAGCTAGGGCTCAACACGCCCGGTCAAGTCAAAATATTTATTCCTACTCTCTCCAGCAAGAAAGTCAACAAGGTGTCAAAACACTTATTCAAACTTTATTATATTTTTGCACAACTTTTTCAACTTTTTCTCATTTTTTTTTATTTTTTCATGACTTTTTCATCAAAATTTTTGAAATTTTTCTCATTTTTTTTTCAATTTTTTTATTTTTTGGTGGAAAAACGGAGTTGCAAGAGTACACGACATGTGAAACATGCAAGGTCAAAATCGAATCGAAGATTCACCCTCCCCCCGACTAGAACGAAACATTGTCCTCAATGTTTGATGGGTTAAGGTAATCCTAACAAAATTCTAGGCCGTTTATTAATTATGCCAAAGAAAACGTTAGTCGATAAGATTTAACGGATAAAGGATTTCCAAGTAGCACCGATGAATGAGACTCCAAGTGAAGAGATAATGAGCACGAGAGTCATCATAAATCATGGACAATCCTGAACAAATATCACAAACAACCACGAAACACAAGAGTAGAAGAGGCACCCCCTCCTCACGTTAGGTGTTAGAAAATAGAAATAAAGAAGATGAAATTGGATAAGCATGGGTTGCCACCCACGAAGCGCTTGTTTTTGTTCACCGAGTCACATGAGCTTGACTCGATCCCCGAATTAATTCGTCCTTGGGGAAAAACCGTGGAAAAATAATCTCATTCGGGCTTTCATTCAAAATATTTTGAAAAACAAATGATGTATTTGAAAGTTCCATCCCGAATAGATAACCGCTGATATTTTAATTTTTAAAATTTTGAAAACAGATACCAGGGTCAAAAACAACATCCTCACTCCCCACGGAGTGACGGATAAGAGAAATCACACCAAACGTTATAAATGGCAAGAAGGTCATGATAACAATCTTGAAAAATTCATCATCATCAAAAGAAAGTTTCATAATTATAGAATTATGAATCTTATCATTTAAGCTCATTTTATAAACTTTTCCGGGTGGGAGGGATGGGAAAAACTTTTCATTCAAACTCTCATTCTTAAACACACCACCCGGATCATGATCAATTTCAAAATCAAAACTGAAACTTTCAAATTCCGGTTTAGAAAACTTTTCCATTTCACATTCAGATTTATCAAAACGAAACGACTCATACTCCGGAAGAGAGATAAAAGCATGAGAAGTGGTACTGCCACGACTCGTCTCTTCCGAGTGATCAAAATGAAAAGCTTCAAATGTCGGATCATAAAAATCATGACGATAAGTGGGATTGCCACTTATTTCCTCAATCGTATCGAAGGTAAAACTCTCAAAGTCTGGTAAAAATTCCTCGAGCTCGGGCTCAAGAGGATCGTCAAATATAAGCTCAATCTTTGTCTTAACTTTATCCGGAGGGATCAATGGTTCATCGTTCAACAATTTGTTAAGAAAAATAATATCCCCCTCCGAATCAAAGTAAGAATCGTCAGTCTCAGAAATCGGAATCGTTTCAATAGCAAGGAATTCATCGACCTCTTCCCAAAGAGAATCATATTCCTTAGTCGTAGGAAATGATGGGGAAGAGTCGGGAACGAACGTTTTCACAAAATCATCAAAAGTATAATCACAAACATCGATGCTATTAACGGAGTACTTCTTCAAGTTCGAAGCATCGGCTTTAAAAATCATAATATCGTCATCATGTCGTAAAGTTAGAGTGTCCTCAAAATGATCTACTAGGGCTTTTGCGGTTCGTAAAAACGGTCGCCCTAGTATAAGAGGAACTCTCGGATCGGGTTCAAAATTAACAACGACAAAGTCGGCCGGAAAAGTACACGAGTTCACTTGAACAAAAACATCTTCAGCAATTCCAACTGGATGAGCAATCGAACGATTAGCAAGCTCTAAAGTCATTCGTGTCGGTTTAAGTTCCCCCATCCCAAGTTGTTTATAGATCGAAAATGGCATAAGGTTAATGCTTGCACCTGAATCGGCCAGGGCTTTGCAAACCTCTTGATCTTTCAACGAACAAGGAATGAGAAATTTTCCCGAACGGATTGACTCTTTTGACGACGTACTTTGCTTTTGATGGACATTCTATGATTTTCGTTACCCTTACGAGTAGTGTCATTTTTACTCTTGGTTATATGGCTTGATTTGGTTACGTCATTGCGAGTTTCACTTGTCTTACCGACATTGTTCCGTTATTGATCTTTGACTAGGGCCAACCCTAGGATGTAGTTGGACTGTTAGATGGTTTGTAGAATTTTGACTCACGACTTGAGATAGAGGATGACCACCATAAGGGCATGTTATGTGAGGCTAATATTATGACGCCTGATCAACGTGATAATACTAATATCATATAAGTGCACTTATTGTGTTCATAGGATATCTTGAGCAGTGCTTAAGAGAAGCCTTAGACATCTGTTTCCGTTGGTGACTACCTGCGATTAATGAGACTTTAGGTTCTTTTGACCTATACCTTTGATCTTCCTTATCGCCATATGATTTGATATATTTGGATCTTCGAGTATATGCTGGTTGACCTTTGTATCTTGATAATGATCTTAGGGTTCATTGTAGAGCTTTCTACCGCCCGATGTTATCGATTGAATTGTCTTCTTTTTGCATTAATGTCAGTGTTCATATTGAGGGGTACACCTATGTTTTGTTTCTTATACTCTTAACGTCTGTGGGACCGTTACAATATGATTTGTTTGAATAAGGATCTGAATCATGTGGAACCGAATTTGGTCAGTTATTGAGAATGCTTGGGAAGGTTGTATTGGAAGCATGCTTGTTTGAGAATTTGGAAGAGTAACATTTTGTGAGTTAATCCTTGATTATTGGACCGTTTGAGATCCTTGTACGTTTCAGAGGAGGTTTCCGATCTTCTAATTCTACCTCCTCAGCTGTCGCATGTTCATAACGTGTTCGGCGTATCTCTTTCGAGGGAATATCCTTATCATTCTTTGCATGCGACATCCTATTCATTTGATTTGACGCCACCTGATATATTCTTTTTTTTTTTGTGAAACGGAAACCATCTTAGATCGGCATGATAGGGTCATGAGAAACCGAGTTTTCATGTTTTGCATGATTTGATACATTCTCATTTCGTTACATTTCAATTTCGCGGACGAAATTTTCTTTTAGAGGGGAAGAGTTGAAAAACCCTAAAATCTAAATCTTGTGAAATGACTATTTTACCCCTCTAATTTTGAATTCATAAAATCTGTATAATATTACAAGCTCATTAAAATGCTTTAACCTATGTTATAAAATAATTATCGTACCTTAATCCACCTTGTCACCAAAATATTTAATCTTGAACAAAACCTAAATTGTAATTGATAAGTCGGGAAAACTACACTATACTTGATTTATAACTTATGTCTAATATATAAATCGACACCATGTTTGTCCTTAACATAAACTATCTCACGTTTAAAAGTTAAGATGGCCAAATATTATGAATAAAATGATACACAACTTATAACTTGTGGAGTATATAAAAGTCCACTCTCATTTTGCTCCTAGATTCGTCTTGACTTGATACTTGCTTGGGCTACGGCCATTATGATTATGACTTGGACTACATTATATATTACTTGGTGACTGACGGTGTGTGCGATACACGTCTTTCACATCTTGGGAGCTAGCTACTCCAACCCTTGGAAGTATCCCCTCATATTATACTTGGTATCCCGAGGTCTCCCCCCCCCCCCGGATGCATGGTTACTTGATTACTTGACTTGACTTGACTTGGGCTCGTGGTGGATAACTGACCTGACCTTTATACCTTACACCTTTACAACTTTAATACAGGTTCTTCTTACTTCGGTTGTACTTCCTTTATGCTTTACTTTACCTTTCCATTGTTTTATCTATATCATTCTATATTGCTTGTTACTTTCATATTTGTTCACTGGGCTCTCGTAGCTCAGCCGCATTTCTTTTCCTACGGCAGGTTTTAGTAGGAAGCTGGGTTATGAGTGAAGAGTGCATTGGACTTAGAAGACTTTACCTTGATAGCTTTTGGATTAGTAGGAGCTTTTTTACATTCCAGACATACTCATTTGTACTACTTCTTTTGTACTTGTACTTTAGTCTCCCTTGTAACCTTGATACTCATTTGTATTACTTGAGATGTATGCTTGTGCTTGCTTTGATATGTCACCATAATGTGGCACTTCTACCCTTATCGGGTTGGGGTGTTACATAAATAATATGGCTAAATATGTTGTGTTAAACGGATTAGAATTGATATGATTATGTGCCAGTTACTTATGCATATCATGTTTCAGCTGAAGTTTTCCAACTCGTCAATCCAACCTAAACCCGTCTCAAATTGTCACCCTAGTTTTAAGCATATAAGCATGATATAGACAATCATGTAATCTACCTGTCTATCACTAACAAACAACTAATTTATTTTACAACAAAGTGCATCACATAGATCACCTGCCTGAGTTACTAAATGATTCAAAAGAGAATTTTGAATGACCTTTCTGTAAATTTGTATAACAGTACACCTTATATGACGTCGTATTCACCTTCTTCCTCAAATGCACACACAAACACAGACTCACTCACAGTCACACTAACAATAATGGCAAAACCGACCACAACAGCCTCTTGCACACGCACACACCAGATCGGAGTTCTAACACTAATCACAATCACCTTCTTCACGACAACCACCAACCACTTTGATACTCTCCGGTCATCTCCGGTGATGACGGTGGTTTACAGTGTCCGAAGCATGATATGGAGTGAGGCTGGATACGAAGGTGTATGTGTATTAGGAGGATGAGATTGATGGTATTAAGGTGTTGTTGTATGGGCGTGATGGGAATGTGAAGCCGGAGTCGCGTTTGAAAGGACAATGGGGCACTCACGTGAGATTCAAGTTTTTATACTATTTTTTGGGTTGTTCTGCTTTTATAATATTAAGTATTGTAATTTTCCCTAGCTAATAAGATTGATAATTTCAATGGTCATATTAAAGGAAAAGAATCTTTCCGAGTGGGGGAGAATAGAACGTTACATGTTTCGGGTTAAACTGAACCAAACGCATTTATGGAATGTTTGCGAAAAGCAGAAAAAGTAGCACATCTAGTGCATTGGCAATATGGAGAATGTCCTCCAACCTACATGTATCAAAAGAGTGACCATTATCTAGGCGGTTATGGAGTATGATAATAAGGGCAATGGTTATAACGAAAATTCTCAGCCATGTGCCACCTATGTGCGGTCATCTCCACCTCGCGACAAACCATATGCTAATCACATGGGGATCTACTCTTGCTGCATCATGTGATGCCATATTCTTAATGTTTTGCTATAACACTTATGCTAGTTATGAGGGGATCTGCTCTTACTCCATCATGTGACTGTCGTTTTACATTTTGCATGCCATAACAAGTAGTTAATTTCCTTGTTTTTTCTTAATGATGATGGTTTAGCAGACACTATTTAATCTACTTGGAATGTATCGTTGTGATCGATATATATCTATGCACTTAGTCTAATTGGCTTTGCTTCAACAAGTATATATCTACTTATTACTTGATACCTCATATAAGTCTGACTAGCTCTACTTATTGTTCAAATCGATGTATTTTAACATCTTACGCTTGTTTATGAAAATAGTTTATTAGCTTATGAAGTGTCAAACACAATGCATGCAATAGAATTTTGATAAGTCTTAACCGCTTCTGTCAACTAAATTGAACCTTTTTAAAGTTGGTAGATAAAACAGCTTACTGAAACAGCTTTATAGGGTGTCTGGAATTGCATATTATATATTCACTCATGTTTATGGCATTGGCTTATAAGCACTTCACCACCACATGTGCTAATTTTTGTCAAAATATAACCAACCAAGTCAATAACTCAATAAGCACTTCAAATATGCAATCCCAAAACACCTCCTCAACTAAGCTAATGAGCCTAAAATGTTTGTCTTAAGGCTTAACATGTAATCTCAAACACTCAAAAATGCCTATTCGCGTAACACCTCAACCACGCAAAAAAAAAAAAAAAAAAAAATAATAACATAAAAAAATAAATTAAAAAAATCAGCATCTAGCAAATCTTTTATATAATAAAACAAAACCCTTAGTGTGGATTTTCGTATTTCGAAAAAAAAATGTTTTATTAGGATTTTTTTTAATATACTTTAATTTTTAAGATGTAGAAAAATATTACTAGAAACTAATTCTTTCCTATTTTGCCTAAAAGAGTTATAAAAACGTTTTGTACACAAAAAAAAAAATTGAAAAAAAAACACATGGGCATCAATGTTTTTTTTGACATAGTTATGGGCAAAAAATATAATTTAATTAAAAAACCACGGGACTCCTTGAATCCATCACCACCAACACCAATTATCCCAATAACACAAAATAATCACCACCACTTCATCATCATGCAAAAAAGATCTGAAGAAGCATTCCATGCCATCCATTCGTAACAATATATTTTATAATTAGTAAACATCATTAATTATGCAGGTTTTTTTATTTATCTTATTGGATATGCGAAGGGTATCATTATTTGTATTGTTTTACTTAAATTGCTGTTTGGACTTGTTTTATGTTAAGTTAATTAGGTTTAGATGATTTTTATGTTTGGTTTATTTGTATGAGTCTAAATTATCAACATTGATTTATCACAAAGGATTTCATATGCTTGAGTGTGGTCTCGAATTTGTATGAGTCAAATTTATCTTTAATGATGTTCAAGGTCACCCAGGTTTTGCCCGAAAAAGAACCAGTTTCAAGTGACACACCGAGCACCAGATTGATATCTCGGATCATGAAGAGGGCATTAGATGATTAGTTCTTTGCTCTCGAAAGGTTAGTATATATTCAAAAATTAATATGGAGTAATATTAGGGGTTATAATTATTATTTTTTAATTATTATTATTTTTTGACAAATATTAGCCATTTGTCAATAATTTAGTGTTCGTTAGTTTAGTGTTTGTTACAGAAGTTTAATCCAATCATTGTCTTCTTATAGAACACCTCGACTGGTATAGACTATAAAGTCATTTGATAACCCCTTCCTTTGAGAAAAAGTCTAAAAAAGGTGTAAAATTTTGTTAGATCATTCATTTAATGATGTGTGTTTTTAGAAATTTTAGGAGCCATCAGTCTGGTTGTAAAGTTAGGAATGAAGATTGCAGGTATAATAATGACCTGGTGTTGGCGTATGTGACCTCCGGATATACGCCGAACGGAACATATATCCTCCGGGCCTACGTCGAACAGAACATATCCGAACATATCCGAACAGAGCGGACCAACATCCGAAAGGAACGGATCGATATCTTCCGGATCTCAAATACCCGAATGACCCAAACCCTCCAGACGGCCTGACCGTTCGTATATTCGATAACTACGCAAACCAAAGTACAAATAAGTACACCAAGTACATGATAATGGAGCATAAACAAGCAAACAATAAAGGATTAAGTACAAACCATCCTGGCACTCCATGTGAGCAGCCTATAAATAGAGGAGAAATCTCCATTCAAGGTTAACTAATTCTCACACTCTCTAATCTCTTACTTATACTTTCTCTCTCTAAGATATATACTTACTCTCACGCAAGAGGTTGGTCCTGGGAGACATTCCCAGGGCGAGACTAACGGACGTGTCTGTTTTGCAGGTATCCGAAAGGACAAACGCTCTCCAAAGATCACCTGGAATCCGGAGGACTTCTCATAGTCCGGAGGATTCATTTTGCTTGTTAGGAGTAGAAACAAGATTTTACTTCAACAAATTGGTGCCATCCGTGGGACTCGTCATTCACTCTACCAAAGCTAAGAGATGACAGGTCCTACTCCAGTAACACCCGAAGGTAGCGGAAGAAACAACGACAATAACGCTCACAACAACAGCATAGAACAAATCCAGAACCACATCACTACCCTAAGGGCCCTAATCCAGGAATACAATACGGAGCCCAGAAGGCTGAAGAAGAACCGATAGATGATCTATCTAAACCTTTTAAAGTAGCATCTAAGAGCCCCTTCACCCGAAGGATCATTAACTTTTCCGGACCTAAGAACTGATGAGGCGAAAAATGATCCGTTTTTAGGGGGTCATTTAAGCCCGAATCCGAATTTATTTGATCAAATATTGCCCTAAATCGTTCCTTTTGTGATTTTAGGTACTTTGGGAGTGAAATCTGGAAAAGGAAGCAATTCGGACGTTTTTGGAGCATAAAAGTGAAGAAAACGCCAAAGTCTTAATTTTTCAAGCTGGGAACAGTAGGTGACGGTGTCAAGAGCAAAACCTTGACGGCGTCAAGAGCAAATTTCATGAATTTCCATGACGACCCAGAACAGATTTGATGGCGTCACGTAGGAAGGGCGTCAAGAGTAAAAGAGTCATGACGGCCTGGAAGTGTATAAGTCTTGACGGTGTCAGAAGTAGATCTAGGCAGTCCGAGAAGAGTTTTGGCGGCGAGGTGACGGCGTCACAAGTTTATTCTTGATGCCGTCAAACCTATTTTTCTATATATAGTTTTCTAATTTTTTTCATTAAAAAAAGAGAGAAGTTTTGGGAGAAACCCTAAGTACGATTTTGATGTAACTTTACATGTTTTTCAAGGGTTCCAACCCCTTGATACCTTGCATGATTAATCAAGATAAGTGTTCTTCTAATTCAATCAATATGTCTATGTGTTGGTTGTCTATATCTTGTTCTTATCTTAATTCTATCATGCTAGGCTAGATCTATCTTGTGTTTGCTTAGATCTAATGAAACCTAGATATTGATTATGTGCTAATTACTTGTTTATTCTTGTCTTGGATGAATGATTTATATGTTATGCTTAAGAAAACTGGCAGATCTCCAAATGGTAACATGCTTGAACGTCTTAAGAAACATGAACCGAGGCGCACTGGGTCTTTATTGGTTGTATTTAATGCATGAGCCACTGTTTACAATCCCTATAGTTGTATTGGGCATGGTGTAGGAGGAGATAAGAGCTCATAGAATTGGGGAGTTATGTGTGCCACCCCATGAATGGTATTAAGGAATACGATCCGTCATCCATGCAATTATAACAAGTAATTAACGTGTAAAAGATATCTAGGGAGTAGTGAAATCTAAGTAAACACATTTTCTCCAATTACTGCTCACAACTTTAGTATAATTAGTTTATTTTAATTTTTAGTATTTTATTTTGATTGCATCTTAGTATTGAGTTAGTTGACTAGCAACTAATTCCGCCCAAATCCTTCTAACCCCGAGATTTTAATTGCTTTCCATAAAAATATAAAAACACAAAAATAATCATCTCTCACCTTAAGAACTAGTATTTAGGCTTTCTAATCCTAGCGACACTATTCCTAAGCTGAACGATCAATCCCCCGGTACTTGTCACTATACTATACTACAACGATCAGGTACACTGCCTGGTGGGGGTTGTAAGCTTCTCGAGATCCCTCGAGAGGTAAAGCCTGTTGCGATTCCCACGCATCAAGTTTTTGGCGCCGCAGCCCGGGGAATAGTTATTGTCTAGGTTAGAATTTCTTTTTATTAGGTCTACTTGCTAGATTCCTTTCTAGTAAGATTTTATTTTTTATTTTTAGGTTTTCTTTAGTCTATCTCATTTCTTCGTGTCTTTGTTCGTGACTCTTCACCGTCCGCCATCATGGCAACCAACGAATTCTCCAACCTTAGGATCACTAGGAGTAGTAGTACCACTAGAGACCTTGTCTTGCCTTATGCAGAACCCGAAAGAGAAATGTGTAGGTTAAGACGAACTCACTCAACTCCTGAACCATCCAGCATTGCTATCGACTTTGATGCACCTCTTTCTGAGGAAAATTCAGAAAATCACATCACAACCCCTAGCTCCCACCTCAACAGCGAGATGAGTACCCCCGTAATACCTCCTCCTAAGCGTCTTAAGGACTACTCCTCCCCGACCTCTCGTGACTTCTCAAACGCCATTGTCTACCCAAACGAACACACCAACGAGGTCTTGCATGCAAATGATGTTTGGCTTGTCAAAAGTGTGTGTAAATTCAGCGGACTAGATGAGGAAAATCCAATCTAACACATCAAGGACTTCCTGAAAATAGTAGACACCCTCCATACGGATGGGGCTACTAGAGACACATCCCGATTGCGATTCTTTCCTTTCACCTTATATGAAAAAGCCCAAGAATGGTATGACAAACTCCCTTCTGAATCTATCTTCACATAGGAGCAACTCATATCCAAGTTCTATGAGAAGTTCTTTCCACCTGGAAAAACCTCAGCACTTAGAGATAGGATCCTCCATTTCCGGAAGGGGAAGGACGAACCCTTCTATAAATCGTGGACTAGATTCAAAGATTTAATAAGACAAGTTCCCCATCATGGCATTGAGCTTTGGCTCTTGGTCCAAATCTTCTACGAAAATATCTCCTCTAATGACCGAAACGGAATTAACCAATCTAGGAAAGGAAGATTGGCCAATCTTAGTGCCGAGGAAGGATGGGATAAGATTGAAGAATATGCTCAAGACCAGGATGACACTTGGGATGAACCTGAGTCGACTGTCAGCATTTCTGAGATCACCTCGGATCGGTTGAGCAAAATTCACAAAAGAGTGGAATACCTAGCTGGATCGCAATTACCTAAACAGCTGTCGAATCCTTACTTGATCTGCAATTACTGTGGAGGCCCGCATGAGGTAGAAGAATGCGGAGGAGCAGCCATTACTGAACATGCGTGCTTGTCAGGAGGGGACATTTATGCTGATCCCTCCCTTTTGCCTTTTTACCAAAATGACGATTACACCCTTTGGGGAAATCTGGTAAAGAGAAGAGAAGGGGAGGAAGGCCCTGAATTCAAAATCAGGAGCAATTTCGAAGATGACCTTGGTCACTTCACTCAAGAAAAAGACTTGCAAATGAAAGGCCTTAATGAGCTTTTCGACGAGCAGCAGGAGGGTATTGGAGAATTTTTCAACAAGCTTAACTCAGCCCTAGATAATCTTCAAACGCCATCAGTAAGCAAAAAAGACCCCATGCTCGCAATAACCACGCGAGCTGGAACGACAACTAAGGACCATCCTTATCCAAACTCGTCCCCCATCACCCTCAACCCAAACAAACCTGGGGAGGGGGAGGAGGATGTCGGCGGCGGTTCCCCTGACCAACCGCCTGTGACGACCCCTTCCCCATCAGCCCTGCCTAACCAACCTGTGAGAATCCCATTCCCGTCCCGATTAAGGAACCAGAAAACTGAGAATGATAACAAGAGGTTCTTGTCATACCTAAAAGACTCAGTTGTCACCATACCTCTCCTTGATGCTTGCTATCACATGCCAAAGTATAGCACATACTTCAAAAAGCTACTTGCTAGTAGAAAGAAACTCGAGGGTCTTGTGACCCTGGGGGAAGAATGCTCAGTGGTGACCCACCGAGGGCTACCAAAAAGGTAGACGATCCGGGCAGCTTCACCTTGCCTTGCTCCATAGGACCTCTATCAATCAAGAATGCTCTTGCCGATTTGGGAGCGAGTATCAATCTCATGCCTCACTCTATGTTCCGTAAACTAGGATATTCTGGATTGAAGTCTACCCGTATGAACATCCAACTAGCCGATAGATCAGTCAACTACCCCGTAGGGATATGCGAGAATGTGCTAGTCAAAGTTGGGAAATTCAAATTCCCGGTCGACTTCGTAATCCTGGATATGGAGGAGGATGACTTGGTACCTATCATCTTAGGTAGACCATTTCTTGCTACCGCTCGTGCAGTCATCGATGTCTACGATGGCAAATTGACCTTACGAGTGGGAGACGATAACACAACCTTCGACATTAAGGATTCTATGGACCTCTCCCTCGAAGCAGCCAACCGGCTCTACTTTATCGGGGAAGTAGATGAACTCACAGATGTCATTGATAGTTGCGTCGATGAATAAATCGATGAAGGCTGGCTACGGGACGAGAGTTTTCTGCCTTTGCTAGAGGTGGAAAAGACGGAGGATGTTAATGCAGTCTCCTTCTACCCCAGACAAGAGGCAACGGAGCATCTCGAGCTCCGAAAGCCCGAGAACAAGCTCAAACCCTCTATTATCGAACCCCCTAACGTTGATCTTAAAGAGCTTCCTAACCATTTGGAGTATGCCTTCCTTCAGGGGGAGGACCAACAACCGGTAATCATAAACTCTTCATTGGAACATGAACAAAAATTTAAACTCTTAGAGGTCCTAAAAAAATACAAGGGGGTACTCGCATGGAGTGTGGCCGACATTAAGGGGATTGACTCAACTTTTTGCACACATAAAATTCTCATGGAGGAAGATTATAAACCTACCGTGCAACTCCAGAGGCGCGTGAACCCTAACATTAAGGAAGTAGTAAAGAAAGAAGTTATCAAACTTTTGGATGCAGGACTGATTTACCCGATCTCGGATAGCCCATGGGTCAGTCCTGTGCAGGTTGTACCTAAAAAGGGTGGGATGACTGTAGTAAAGAATGACAAGGGTGAGATGGTGCCCCAGAGAACTGTCACTGGATGGCGGGTATGCATCGACTATCGAAAGCTCAATGATGCCACGAGGAAAGATCACTTTCCCTTACCATTCATTGATCAGATGTTAGAGAGATTATCTGGACACGAGTACTATTGCTTCTTGGATGGATTCTCTGGATATTTTCAAATCCCCATAGCACCCAAGGACCAAGAAAAGACCACGTTTACTTGCCCTTATGGAACATTTGCCTACAAAAGGATGCCTTTTGGGCTATGTAATGCCCCCGCCACTTTCCAACGTTGCATGACCGCAATCTTTCACGAACTCATGGAAGACAGCATGGAAGTGTTCATGGATGACTTTTCAGTCTTCGGAAACTCCTTCGACCGCTGTCTTGCTAATCTAGAAAAGATGCTTAAACGTTGTGAGGAAACCAACTTGGTGTTAAACTGGGAAAAGTGTCATTTCATGGTAAAGGAGGGGATTGTGTTAGGGCACAAGATCTCAGGGAACGGAATAGAGGTGGACCAAGCTAAAGTTGAAGCTATATCTAAGTTACCATACCCCACGATTGTTAAAGCAATACGCAGCTTCTTGGGGCACGCCGAGTTTTATCGGAGATTCATCAAAGATTTCTCCAAAATCGCTCGGCCAATGACCCAATTACTTGTGAAGGATGCTCCATTCGATTTTTCCCAAGAATGCAAGGATGCATTCGATCTCTTAAAAAGGGAACTCACTCAAG
This sequence comes from Artemisia argyi, assembly GCA_030686995.1. Classification (NCBI taxonomy): domain Eukaryota; kingdom Viridiplantae; phylum Streptophyta; class Magnoliopsida; order Asterales; family Asteraceae; genus Artemisia; species Artemisia argyi. The sequence goes on along the minus strand of CM060695.1, from coordinate 22,258,300 downwards.
CTCCAATCATGATCACACCCAACTGGGAGTTACCATTTGAAATCATGTGTGACGCTAGCGACTTCGCTGTCGGGGCTGTATTAGGTCAACGACGTGACAAGCTTTTCCAACCTATTTACTACGCTAGCAAAACCATGAATCCCGCTCAAGAGAACTACTCCACCACCGAGAAAAAATTATTAGCCGTAGTGTTTGCATTCGACAAATTCCGACAATATCTTGTCCTTTCAAAGACAGTCGTCTTCACTGATCACTCAGCTCTTCGATATCTGTTTATGAAGCAGGATGCTAAGCCACGACTAATTCGGTGGATCTTGTTGTTACAAGAATTCGATGTTGAGATTCGCGATAAGAGGGGGCAGAAAATCTGGCCGCAGATCATCTATCTCGTCTCGAAAACCCCTTGGATAAGCACGATAGAAGTGAGATTAGGGATTCGTTTCCTGACGAACAACTGATGTTAATGATTGATTCGGAGCCGTGGTACGCCGATTTTGCTAATTACTTCACAAGTAGATGTAGACTTGTTCCTGAACACCTGACTAAGTACGAGAGGAAGAGGTTCTTTTCTCAACTAAAGTACTACTTTTGGGATGAACCCTTTTTATTCCGAAGGTGTCCTGACCAAATTGTAAGGCGTTGTGTTTCGGAAAATGAGGCAGTAAAAATTATGAGGGAATGTCACTCTGGTCCCTCTGGCGGGCATCATGGGATAAACATCACCGCCCGAAAGATTCTCGATGCAGGATTCTATTGGCCCATAATTTTCCGTGATGTGAAAGAAATGGTGCAGGCATGCGATGCATGTCAATGAGCCGGAAACATATCACATAGGGATGAAGCACCTCAGAACTTTATACAAGTTTGTGAGGTCTTCGATGTTTGGGGTATTGACTTCATGGGACCCTTTCCATCTTCAGGGGGGAACGAGTACATATTAGTCGCTATTGACTATGTTTCAAAATGGGTTGAGGCACAAGCCCTTAGGACCAATGACGCCAGAGTAGTTATTCATTTCCTGAAGAAGCTTTTCGCGAGATTCGGGATTCCTAAAGTTCTCATCAGTGATAGGGGAACTCATTTTTGCAATGCACAAATGGAAAAGGTCATGAAGAGGTATGGAGTACCCCATCGATTCTCCACCGCCTATCATCCACAGACCAATGGCCAAGTCGAAAACACCAATAGAGCTATTAAAAGAATACTTGAAAAAACGGTTAGTCAAAACAGAAAGGACTGGTCATTTAAACTCGACGAAGCCTTATGGGCATTCCGAACCGCCTACAAAACACCTATTGGAACGACCCCATTCCGCATGGTGTATGGTAAGGCATGCCACCTACCGGTAGAACTAGAACACAAGGCCTATTGGGCGCTTAAGACATGCAACCTAGATTACACGACTGCTGGAAACAATAGGTTCTTGCAATTACACGAGCTTGATGAGCTTAGGCTAGAAGCTTACGAATCCTCCATCACATATAAAGAAAGAGCTAAAAGATGGCATGACCAGAGAATTAAGAAACCTAAAGAATTTTCAGAGGGAGACAAGGTCCTATTATACAATTCTCGGTTGAGATTATTTCTGGGAAAACTTAAGTCTAGATGGTATGGACCGTTCACGGTAAAGAATTCTTCTAAATTTGGAGCGGTAGTGTTAATTGATGATGAAGGCAGGGAGTTCACTGTTAACATACAACGTGTAAAACATTACCAAGAGAATAACAATGAAATGATTAGTGAGGAGGATGTGACGTTTGATGATGAGATCACGTAGTAACCCATGACCTTGAGTCTAGCTACAAGACTCGTAAATAAACAAAAGCGCTTCTTGGGAGGCAACCCATGTTTTGTGTGATTTTATTTGTTTGATTGTTATTTGCTTCCGTATGCATGCTTAGTTTTTATTGTTGGTTGATCATGTTTCTCAATTAAAATGTGGAAATACTTTACTTTGTTGTTTTGGCCTAGTCTTAACTCCACCTAGAAGTATTTTTGCAAAAGATAAGTGTAAGGGGAAACCCCAAATATGTTTTTAAGAAACAGACCGATCATGATTCTCCACAATATTAAATGAACATGTATATTCGTATTTGTTAAAGTCAAATGCTTGTATTGAGTCATAATGAAGTTTTGCAGGTTTTTCCAGGAAGTAGGACCAAGTTTTTCCAGAAATTTTTCGGAAACTTAACATAAGGATTTCTGCAGGTCCATTCTGACAGCGTCAGGGGTTTACTCTTGACGGCGTCAGGAGTTAAAATCTGGAAATTTTACCAGTTTTGTTTTTCTAACGGAGTCTTATGTTTTTTGTGAATTATTAAGTTTTATAATCTCCAGGAAATCTGCAAACTTCATTCCACAAGCATTATATCTTATCTTGTTTTCTTGGATTTAGAAACTTATATAGGATGCCGCCGATTTTACGCGAGGTTGTCTTGTCAATTTTGTCAGGTTTAACAGGTTATGTATGACAAGGAGATGATTTATATTTTGGAAGGGAAGCTTTGATTGTTCATTTTCTTGAAGGAAGATTTAACCTGGCTATCCTATTATCCATACCGAGCGAATCAGGGGAGTATTTGATTTTATTCTCTTTACTTTTTCACTTTTACATTCTTTACTTGAACATTGGGGACAATGTTCATCTTAAGTGTAAGGGGAGGGTAAAAAGATGATACCTTACATATGCACTTTCGCTTGAGTTTGTTTTGTTTGATAGTAGATGTGTAATAAAACTATGAGAAATACTTGTTAGTGCAATTTTAGCGCCAAATTTAAATTTTTTTACAACATTTAGGAGTGAAACTTTAGCCATAGCAAGCGTCTCATGGATAGGAGAATGTATGACTAGCACATAACCGTATATTCAGAAAAATTTTCCACCCAAATATGTGAGGTTCGCCTTTAGATTTGATAGGAAAAACATTTACTATTAGTGCTTATGAGTGTACCGGTAGCATTTAGATTCTAGAACTTGCGTTAGTGATGCATCCCGAGACCGCTAGTAAGACTACATTCGTGTGGTAGGATTTACTACATGATAAGAGGCATTAGGATTACCCTTGTGTTAAACCCGTATCATAATTACTTGACCATTTAAGTCATATTACTTGGCTAGTTAAGTCAACTAATTTTTCCCACACCCTTAGCGTTGTACTCATTTTTAGTACACGAAACCCCTAGTACACCCCTCCGAGCCTATCTTTTCGTTTCTAACTTTAAGCATTTTACTTAAAGGAAGAATTTGTTACACCCCACTTAAATGTACAACCAAATCACCTTAGCCTTCCGTGTATGCGCTCATTTTTAGTGCATTATTGTTATTTGTTAAAGCCTAAGTTTACTTTCTAATTGATTAGATGGTTGCAAAGTCGAGTCATATCCTTGTACATATTGTTTTGGGACGATTGGGACTCATGGGTAAGTACTTATTTTATGGAGTAATGGGGAAGAACATCATTTATTACCCCCATATGTACGTCAATCTTAAAAGTGCTCCAAGTGTTTTGATTTTCTTAATTTGAGTCATTAGATTAGTTTAATGTAAAGTATGTTTTGATTTTCTTAATTTGGTAGGGTAAGAGTGTATGCACAAAAACAAAACAAAAAAACAAAAAAAAAAACAAAAAACAAAAAAAAAAAAAAAAAAAAAAATCGAAAAAATCAATTAAAAAAAAAGAAGAAAAAGAAAAAAAAAATAGAAAAAGGAAAAAAAAACATACGGACTACCATCCCTTTTCATTCTATGTTCATTTTATGTTTTTGTTATTTTTCATTTATTAGCTTAAGTCGAGTCTAGTCTTGGCTTAGCAACGCCATATTTTTGTACATGTAATTAACTAAGATTGTTAACTCGCCACCAGTAAAACTTCTTTTATCCAACAAAACCGTGTATTTCATATCCCTACACCTAACGTTACAACCCTTTAAAAGACCTCTTTGATAGTTTATCCTAGGTGCTTACGCCATGTGGTGGAGGTTTGATCCTTTCCCAAGCCTATGGTAATCTATTTTGCTATGACAGGTAGTGAGAGATATCTTCCGTTTCCATATTGTAATTTATACTTTATTACACCCGAGAGATGTGAGTATCTAAACACAATTTGTGAGGTGCTAGTGTATGACCTTCGTGCTTGTCTATTGGTTTTTAGTGGAACGATTATTTGTTGTAATTACTTTTATACCCGAATCTCAAATACCCGAATGACCCAAACCCTCCAGACGGCCTGACCGTTCGTATATTCGATAACTACGCAAACCAAAGTACAAATAAGTACACCAAGTACATGATAATGGAGCATAAACAAGCAAACAATAAAGGATTAAGTACAAACCATCCTGGCACTCCATGTGAGCAGCCTATAAATAGAGGAGAAATCTTTATTCAAGGTTAACTAATTCTCACACTCTCTAATCTCTAACTTATACTTTCTCTCTCTAAGATATATACTTACTCTCACGCCAGAGGTTGGTCCTGGGAGACATTCCCGGGGCGAGACTAACGGACGTGTCTATCTTGCAGGTATCTGAAAGGACAGACGCTCTCCAAAGATCACCTGGAATCCGGAGGACTTCTCATAGTCCGGAGGATTCATTTTGCTTGTTAGGAGTAGAAACAAGATTTTACTTCAACAAATTGGCACCATCCGTGGGACTCGTCATTCACTCTACCAAAGCTAAGAGATGACAGGTCCTACTCCAGTAACACCCGAAGGTAGCGGAAGAAACAACGACAATAACGCTCACAACAACAGCATAGAACAAATCCAGAACCACATCACTACCCTAAGGGCCCTAATCCAGGAATACAATACGGAGCCCAGAAGGCTGAAGAAGAACCGATAGATGATCTATCTAAACCTTTTAAAGCAGCATCTAAGAGCCCCTTCACCCGAAGGATCATTAACTTTTTCGGACCTAAGAACTGATGAGGCGAAAAATGATCCGTTTTTAGGGGGTCATTTAAGCCCGAATCCGAATTTATTTGATCAAATATTGCCCTAAATCGTTCCTTTTGTGATTTTAGGTACTTTGGGAGTGAAATCTGGAAAAGGAAGCAATTCGGACGTTTTTGGAGCATAAAAGTGAAGAAAACGCCAAAGTCTTAATTTTCCAAGCTGGGAACAGTAGGTGACGGCGTCAAGAGCAAATTTCATGAATTTCCATGACGACCCAGAACAGATTTGACGGCGTCACGTAGGAAGGGCGTCAAGAGTAAAAGAGTCATGACGGCCTGGAAGTGTATAAGTCTTGACGGCGTCAGAAGTAGATCTAGGCAGTCCGAGAAGAGTTTTGGCGGCGAGGTGACGGCGTCACAAGTTTATTCTTGACGCCGTCAAACCTATTTTTCTATATATAGTTTTCTAATTTTTTCATTAAAAAAAGAGAGAAGTTTTGGGAGAAACCCTAAGTACGATTTTGGTGTAACTTTACAGGTTTTTCAAGGGTTCCAACCCCTTGATACCTTGCATGATTAATCAAGATAAGTGTTCTTCTAATTCAATCAATATGTCTATGTGTTGGTTGTCTATATCTTGTTCTTATCTTAATTCTATCATGCTAGGCTAGATCTATCTTGTGTTTGCTTAGATCTAATGAAACCTAGATATTGATTATGTGCTAATTACTTGTTTATTCTTGTCTTGGATGAATGATTTATATGTTAGGCTTAAGAAAACTGGCAGATCTCCAAATGGTAACATGCTTGAACGTCTTAAGAAACATGAACCGAGGCGCACTAGGTCTTTATTGGTTGTATTTAATGCATGAGCCACTGTTTACAATCCCTATAGTTGTGTTGGGCATGGTGTAGGAGGAGATAAGAGCTCATAGAATTGGGGAGTTATGTGTGCCACCCCATGAATGGTATTAAGGAATACGATCTGTCATCCATGCAATTATAACAAGTAATTAACGTGTAAAAGATATCTAGGGAGTAGTGAAATCTAAGTAAACACATTTTCTCCAATTACTGCTCACAACTTTAGTATAATTAGTTTATTTTAATTTTTAGTATTTTATTTTGATTGCATCTTAGTATTGGGTTAGTTGACTAGCAACTAATTCCGCCCAAATCCTTCAAACCCCGAGATTTTAATTGCTTTCCATAAAAATATAAAAACACAAAAATAATCATCTCTCACCTTTAGAACTAGTATTTAGGCTTTCTAATCCTAGCGACACTATTCCTAAGCTGAACGATCAATCCCCCGGTACTTGTCACTATACTATACTACAACGATCAGGTACACTGCCTGGTGGGGGTTGTAAGCTTCTCGAGATCCCTCGAGAGGTAAAGCCTGTTGTGATTCCCACGCATCAAGAACGCAAAGTATTCAATTCTTTCTCATCTAAAACTGTATGATGGGTCCACCGATCTGGATGACCATATCACAAGATTTGAAGAAGCAGCCAATCAAGGTGCATGGCCCATGCCAATATGGTGTATGATGTTTCAGCAGACTCTGGATGACGCAGCCAGGGGACGGTTCGATCGTCTCCTACGAGGTAGTATTGACAATTGGGATGCATTAAGTGAACAGTTCGTGCAGATATTTGCCCTTCGAAGAAAATGTGTCAGAGATCCTATGGAAATCACAAAGATCGTCCAGCAAGCCAATGAGGCTTTACCAGAGTTTAAGGAACGATGGACAGATGAAGCTAGTCGTATATCAGGTGTCCCGGAAGTAATGCAAATATCCTCTTTCGTCGATGGTTGCAAATGTCCGGAACTAGCAAAAAGATTCTCCGAAAAAGTTCCCCGAACGGTGACTGAAATGATGATAAGGGTTGATGACTTCATCCGTTCTGAAAAGGCATATCGGTCAGCCGAAGTGCCAAGAGGAGAAAAGATAGACTACTACAAACGAGATCATCACTATAATTCGTACAATAACATGAATGGCCAAAACACCCAACGACCTCCCTTTAGAGGAAATCGTCGGGGGGATAACCACTGGGATGATTTCAGGCCTCGCCGAAACGATCACTTTATGCCCTACGGCCCAACAAGGAACGATAACGTTAACCGAGCAGACTATCGAACGGACTATCACCGTAACAACGTAAACTGGAGGGATACCAGACCGATAGAATTGAATGCACTTACCAAAGCTCCTAAAGAAATCTTGGCAACCGAACACCAACTTAGACTTCCGGCACCACCTCCGTTGAGAGGAAGACCATCTAGAGAAAATATGGACAAGTACTGCGACTATCATGGGGAGAAAGGCCATCTCACAAATGATTGTCACAATTTGAAAGAATAACTTAAGAAAACCATGAAAATGGGCAAACTTGACCATCTTATCAAGGATGTCCGGCAAAGAGACAGGGCCCCTCCACAAGGTAATAATCAAACCAACCATGGGCGAATCATCAATATGGTTCAATATCAGGAGAAAGGGCGAAAACACAAAGTCATGGACCAGGAAGAGGAGTGGATGAATGCTCCTATAAGTTTCCCCCCAATCTTACCCGGAGATGTTTCCGACGAACCACTCATAGTCGAAGCAGAAGTAGAGGGATATACGGTCAGAAGGGTGTACGTTGACTAGGGTGCTTCGGTGGAGGTAATGTACGAACACTGTTTTTTAAACTTTGATTCCTCCATCCGGTCCCAACTAACAGAGACGAACACACCCTTAGTCGGATTCGCCGGAGAGGCTATCAAACCGTTGGGAAAAATTGAATTGGATGTATGTTTCAGAAGCAAAGGGCTGTATCGCCGAACAACCATGAAGTTTGCGGTAGTTAGATCTCCCTCCCCTTACTACATAATAATAGGGCGATCTGGGATAAAAAAAACTAAGGGTCATCCCCTCAATAATACATTCTATGATGAAGTTCCCAACACCAAGAGGCATTGCCACTTTGGTCACCCGATCAGTCATCATTTCGGAATGTCGGAAGTTAGAAGAAAAGTTCTTGCTGGAAAAAGAGACCAAAGTGGAGACTCCCCTGGAAACAACGATCATGGATGAAATCACGAAAACTGATGAAATCTTGGTCCATCCGACATATCCGGATCAGTTGGTGATGATAGGAAGAAATTTCTCAAATGAAGGACGGAGACAGTTGATAACTTTGCTCAAAAATAGCCAGGACGTTTTTGTGTGGGAACCATCGGATATAACGGGTGTACCCCGATGGATTGCTGAACACAAGCTCAACGTAAATGTCCACGACAGACATGTTGCTCAAAAAAAGAGGTTCTTCTCGGAAGAAAAGAACCAAGCCATAAACAAAGATGTGTAAGAATGGTTAAAAGTCGGAATCATTAGACCCGTCCGGTACCCGACATGGATCTCAAACCCAGTATTAGTAAAGAAACCGGACGACAGTTGGAGAATGTGCATCGACTTCGAAAACCTTAACTCATCTTGTCGAAAAGACTACTATCCACTGCCAGAAATTGCAAAAGAAGATGAAGAGAAAACGGCCTTCTATAATGATCACGGAACATATTGTTATACCAAAATGCCATTCGGATTAAAAAACGCTGGAGCAACATATCAGAAACTGGTAGATACCGCCTTCCGGTCACAGATTGGTCGAAACTTAGAGGCTTATGTGGATGACATGGTAATCAAGAGCCAAACAGAAAATGAGCTATTGGCCGACATAGCTGAGACGTTTGGCAACCTCCGAAAGATCAACATGAAGCTGAACCCTAAGAAATGTTCCTTCGGAGTGGAGGAAGGGAAATTCCTCGGCTACATGATATCCTCTGAAGGAATCAGGGAAAATCCCAAGAAAACCAGGGCAATTACCAACATGCAATCGCCTAAGTCACTCAAAGAAATGCAAAGCCTGAGCGGCAAGCTAGCCGCATTAAACCGTTTCCTATCCAAATCTGCCGAAAGGTCCCTACCTTTCTTCGAGACCCTTAAAAACATCACCAAGGATAATACAGATAAGTATCAATGGACAGAAATGGCCGAAAGGGCTTTTCAAGAAATGAAAAAGATGATTTTAGAACTCCCTTGCTTAACTACACCAAAACCTAAAGAAGACATGTACCTGTACCTATCGGCTACAAAAGAAGCCATAAGTGGGGTAATGCTAGTAGAAAGGGAAGGACGGCAGATTCCGGTGCACTACGTAAGCCGAACGTTACATGAAGCCGAAAAGAAATATGCTCCGGTAGAAAAATTGGCTCTGGCTCTCCTACACCTATCCAGAAGATTGAGACGATACTTTGAAGCTCATCCTGTTAAGGTCATAACGGATCAGCCTATCAAACAAATACTGAACAAAGCAGAAGCCTCCGGACGGTTAGCCAAATACACCGTGGAGCTTGGGGCTTATAATATCACTTATGTACCACGAAATGCAATCAAAGGACAAGTCTTAGCTGATTTCATCAATGAAATACCCATCGGAACAGCTGATCAGGATCCGAAAGGGAAGGGTAGGGAGATATGTGATATCTCTCAAACTAAAGAATGGGCGCTGGAGCAGGGTTGGTTTTAATTAGTCCGGATAAAGAAGAGTATACTTATGCCCTCCGATTGAACTTCGATGCTACTAATAACAGAGCGGAATACGAAGCACTTTTGGCCGAACTGAGAATTGTAAGAAGCATGCACATAAAAGCACTGGATGTATGAGTAGACTCAAATTTAGTAGCAAGTCAGATCAACGGAGATTTCACAGCATATACGGAGAGCATGACGAATTACCTAGCCAAAGCCAAAGAATACATTACCTGCTTCGACCGTTTCAAAATAAAAAACATCCCAAGAACCCAAAACCAAAAAGCTGATATACTGAGCAACCTGGCATCCGTAGCATTTGATCATCTGACGAAAGAAATCCTGGTAGAGGTATTGGAAAAACCATCCACCGAAGAAGAAATAATTAATGCAATAATAGAAGAAGAGGAAGAGAATTGGATCTCGCCCATTCTCCGTTGTCTAAAGGCAGGGATTTGGCCGGAAGATCAGAACAAGGCCCGAGCCCTTCGGATGAAGATAAGTCACTATACATTGATCGATGACGTACGGTTTAAAAAATCATATCTAGGTCCAATGTTACTATGCGTAGGACCTCTTCAAGCCAACTACGTTATCCGAGAGGTACATGAAGGGGCATGTGGAATGCACTCCGGACCACGATCCATGGTGGCTAAGCTCATGAGACAAGGCTATTATTGGCCAACCATGCACCGAGACACTAGAGATGTGATCCAGAAATGTGATTCATGCCAGATACATGCTTCGGTTCCCAAATTACCAAAAACGGTGTTGACCTCCGTCATGGCACCATGGCCTTTTTACCAGTGGGCAATGGATATCCTAGGACCTTTACCTGAAGCCCCAGGAAAGGTTAAGTACGTCATCGTTGCAATAGATTATTTCACAAAGTGGATGGAGGCAAAGCCATTAGCCAAGACGACCGGCAAAGAAGTAAAGAAATTTGTGTGGAACAACATTGTTTGTAGATTCAGACTGCCTAGAATAATCGTCACAGACAACGGAAGCAACTTCACTGGTGACCCATTCAAAAGCTGGTGTGAAAGGCTGAACATCACCCAGATCAATACAGCCGTAGCTCACCCTCAAGCCAACGGGTTAGTAGAAAGGGCCAACAAAATTATGATGAAAGGGTTCAAGTCACGGCTAGGAAGAGAAAGGGCCGGATGGGTCGATGAGTTACCAAACGTGCTATGGGCATTCCACACCACCCTGAAGACCAGTAATGGAGAAACACCATTCAGTTTAACCTACGGAATTGAAGCGATCATTTCGGCTGAAATCGGCATACCTACCTATCGGACCATGATGGCAAACGCTGAAAGCAATGACGATGAGATCAACCTGAACTTGAACCTGCTAGAGGAACGACGGGAAATGGCGGCAATAAGAGAGGCCAAATACAAAAAGAAAGTGGAGCAATACTATAACCGAAGAGTTCGACCCGAAGCATTTAAAGTGGGAGATTTTGTGTACCGGAGGAACGAAGCTAGCAGAGTGGAAGACCAGGGAAAGCTAGGACCCAACTGGGAAGGTCCCTATCAAATTGTCGAAGCCTATCAACACGGCACTTACAAGCTCAAGACCATGGATGATAAGGAAGTGCCTCGAACCTGGCACGCCATTAACCTTAAGAAGTGTTTTATGTAAGAACTGAAAGGCTCGTTGTAAGGCCCATGAAGGCTATCTTTTATTCTTAAATTAAAGTTACTTTTTTCTCATTGCCAAGTTACGTTTCAAAAATACTAAAAACAAATGAGGCCAAGTTCCAAACGGTACAAGTGGCCCGAACGGCAAAACCCCAATGGGTAACAAATAAGGCCAAGTGCCGAAAGGCACAGGGTGCCCGAACGACAAAACCCCAAGTGGGTAACAAATAAGGACAAGTGCCGAAAGGCACAGGGTGCCCGAACGACAAAACGCCAAGTGGGTAACAAACAAGGCCAAGTGCCAAATGACACAGGTTGCCCGAACGACAAAACCCCAAGCGGGTAACAAATAAGGCCAAGTGCCGAAAGGCACAGGGTGCCCGAACGACAAAACCCCAAGTGGGTAACAAACAAGGCCAAGTGCCAAACGGCACAGGTTGCCCGAATGACAAAACCCCAAGTGGGTAACAAATAAGGTCAAGTGCCAAAAAGCACAGGGTGCCCGAATGACGAAACCCCAAGTGGGTAACAAACAAGGCCAAGTGTCAAACGGCACAGGTTGCCCGAACGACAAAACCCCAAGTGGGTAACAAATAAGGCCAAGTCCCGAAAGGCACAGGTTGCCCGAACAACAAAACCCCAATTGGGTAACAAATAAGGCCAAGTGCCAAGTATCAAATAATACGAATAATGATTCACACCCATTGGCGAAATAATATAGAGACTAAACATTTCAGAATGTAAAAGCAAGAAAATAAAAGAAGGAAAAACAAAGTGATAAATATATTAAGGTAATTAAAAGGTCCGAAGACCATTACACAAGAATTGTCCCAAACGTGGCCATTAGAGCCTTACATGTCAAAAATTCAGAACGCCTAGTGCATTTTTCTAGCAACAAAAATCATCCGGATTACCATCAGTCTCCGGATAGACAAATTATCACCTAGAAGTGAGCTTCATTGAGAGGCTCGGCATGTCTAAATCGATGAGCCCAACGACGGTCTACACAGAACCCACCAGAGATTTAAAATAAGCTTCACAAAGAATTAGCAATACCTAAACCCATAGTCAAAATGGAGGTACACAGATCCTAAAACAAAAAACTCTTCAAATAAAGGCTGACACATTATGAGCTGAGGAGTCCTGGGCAGAAGGATTTTCAACATGAGGCCCAGTCACAAGCTCAGAAGCTGAACTCGAAGTAGTAGTCCCTTCGACCTCTGAAGCAGGGGTAAGATCAGGAAACATTTCAACCAACTCCTTATACGATCTGCGGATAGTCTTGCGGATCTTCTGTATGTAAGGATAGTCTTGAGTGAGTGCTTGATCATACAACAATTGATACTTCTTATCAGCTTCCATGTCAATACCCTCCACATCCCCCAGCAATTTGGCCGCCTCCTCCGGCTCATTCCCCAAATTAACCCCATCTATTAGCCCTGACTGATAGTACAGGTTGAATGGCTCGGCCAAAGCCGTTTTAAACTCATGACTACTCAGCAAACGACGAACCAGCTCAGGGATGAACTCGTTAACAACTCGGTTTCGATCAACCTCTACATTACCGGCCATAATAGCTATATCTTGCTTTTCTTGACGGAGCTCTTGACACACCATCTCCTCGTCACTCAATTTCAACCTCGTTTCCTTCAGCTGAGCTTCCAAGGATTTAATTTTCTCCACTTGGTCGCCAGAAACTTTTCTCCATTCCTCTTTCTCCATCTCTAACTGAGAAACCCTATCCTCCAAACTAGCATGCTCCAAACGCAGCTTCTTCACCCCCTCCGGATCTCTATTAACACATTCCGCGTGATCATCTTTAACTTTCTTTAGCTCCTCTACCATGTCACCAAATTTTTTCCAAATGTCCGCAAAATTTTTTTCACAGGTTTCATGGGTAGCAGCTAGCTTTTGGTGATCACCAAGAAGAGACTCATAGCGGAAAATGAGATCCGCCTGAGCTGTAGCATTCTTACCCAACAATAACCAAGCCCGTTGAATGGCATCACCATCATTATGAGTATCCAAGTACTTTTCTTCCCCCGGAGTAGCCAAGTTTATCATCATATCCCTACAAACGTTGGAGTTATTCATCCGTGTGCCCTTCTTCACTGACCATTTGGGCACAAACGTTGCATCAGAAGAATCATCCTCATCATCCCCTTCAATATCGACTTCAACATCGTCCTCCACATTTGCCTCCTTCCCCAGACGGGAATAAGTACCTTTCGAACCCCCTAAATATATATATATATATATATATATATATATATATATATATATATATATATATATATATATATATATATATATATATATATATATATATATATATATATATATATATATATATATATATATATATATATGTAATAATAGTAACACAACTGATTAGCAAGCTGAAGTATACAATCAGAGATGAATAAAAAGAAGGTCGTTCCCATTAACATACCAGCTCTAGAACCTTCAGCTCGATCACTTCGTCCCTCAACCCTAGAAGATGAAATATCCTTCGGGAAAATCAATCGGATAGGCTTCGGATCTGGGACACCCTCAACAGCGTCCAAGTCAATAACAGAATCATCAGCAAACAATTTGCTCCTTTTCTGCATACAGGAAGAAAAGTTCCCTCCGGATCTTTTGGTCGGAGGTTTCTTCAATCCCAACTTGGTGGCTTGTTCTTTCTTCTTATCTTTGGCAGCCAAAACTTTCTCGCTCGGAACCTCAACCTTCTTTAATTCATCACTTTTTCCAGAACCTCAGTATTGGAATCCAATGGCTTAGTAACGTGCATTTCACGAACATGACCTTCCGGGTATTGGTCCCCCTTTACCACATTAACGTTTTTGCAGAGAGATGGTTTCTTCAAATAGTTCGACATAGTGACACTTGCGAACAAACGAAACCCACAATTTAAAAAAAAAAAAAAAAAAAAAAAAAAAAAAACTTATGCATATAACAGAGGCTATACCCCTCCCCTGCTCGTCCCTCAAAGCCTGTCGACAACCGGGAAACTCCCAATGATCAGACAAACCCAAAGCATACAGAAATCCTTGTAGGACTTGCAACGACTCAATAACCGTCTCAGCTAGCCTTTCGGCATGAGCAATATTATATTCACCCTTCGGAAACGGATCTGAGACACCGAATCTTGATGCCTCCAAGGCATAGCGAACGGAATAGCTCCCCTATCAATCAAGAAAAAACTGACGTTTCCAACCTTTCAGACAAGAAGGAAAGTCCCCAAAACAAACTTTCCTCTCCGCATGAACACGTTTTTCAAAGGAAAACCAACAGCCCTGTTTACTAAGTTTATAAAAAACACGGAACAAAGGAGTGGTAGGAGGAATGTGCATGCTCCGGCAATACACTTCGAAAAGAGTAACGCGGTGCATACCAAGCGGAACCAACTAAGAGATGTGAACTTTGAAATATCTAATAACATCTAAGAGGAAAGTAGAGAAAGGAACGGTGAGACCACCCTCAAATAAATACTCTGCATACAAACCAATAGAGCCGTCAGGAAGTTGATACATCGTCATACCCTTCGGAGGAACCCGCGGGTGTAAATCTGTTGGTATTCCGAAAGCCACAACCAAGGCATGCACATCCATCTCATCCATCACAGATTGCCTCTCAAGAATGTCTTTCTTAACATGAGAATCTTCCGGCATTGAAACATCTTCATAATCAACCGAAGTAGTAGATTCCGACATAACAAATCCGAGAGGAAGAAAGGTATAGCCAAACAACAAAAATACTAAAGATATACACCACGGACGAAAACGTACCTCGAAGACGATATATGCAAACTAGCGCACTGAAAAACCGTTCGGAATACGGATGAAAAAGATGTCAGAAAATCTGCGTAAGGCTAGAGAGAGAAATTACAGTGGTAAAAATGAGGTCAAATGTGCTATTTATAGGCGAAAAAGGAAAGGGCGCGAAACATCGCGTCTGCCACAGGGCATACGTGGCACCACCTGGTTCACACGATCAAGATGTGTGCATACGTGTCCAGATCTTAGGGGGAACGGTAAAAAAGGCGGCTCACCTTAATTACATTTAGCACTTTGCATACGACTTTAACACGACAAAATCATGATATACCCTCCGGAAAACTACAAAAAACAAAGACTTTGAGTATCACACCATTGGCATAACCAATACAATGATACTGGGGGGACATGTTAGCGTATGTGACCTCCGGATATACTCCGAACGGAACATATATCCTCCGGGCCTACGTCGATCCGAACATATCCGAGCAGAGCAGACCAACATCCGAAAGGAACGGATCGATATCTTTCGGATCTTAAATACCCGAATGACCCAAACCCTCCAGATGGCCTGACCGTTCGTATATTCAATAACTACGCAAACCAAAGTACAAATAAGTACACCAAGTACATGATAATGGAGCATAAACAAGCAAACAATAAAGGATTAAGAACAAACCAGCCTGGCACTCCATGTGAGCAGCCTATAAATAGAGGAGAAATCTTCATTCAAGGTTAACTAATTCTCACACTCTCTAGTCTCTTACTTATACTTTCTCTCTCTAAGATATATACTTACTCTCACACCGGAGGTTGGTCCTAGGAGACATTCCCAGGGCGAGACTAACGGACGTGTCTGTCTTGCAGGTATCCAAAAGGATAGACGCTCTCCAAAGATCACCTGGAATCCAGAGGAGTTCTCATAGTCCGGAGGATTCATTTTGCTTGTTAGGAGTAGAAACAAGATTTTACTTCAACACCTGGGACAAAAATTTAATAGGATCCATTCTCAGGTACCTGGCTTTGAGCATTATAAGGCAAAAGATTACTCTCCATCCCATGTTTCTTTTTACATGAATATGATACGTAGATGTAAGGTTCGTTACGAGTATCTATGCCTATTCTGAATTTAAATGCATTAGGTTTGAAACTTCAGGTCCCATTATCAACCTTGCATAGATTGTTCCTGATTGTATTGTTTTATGAAATTCTCAAGATATACGAGGGGAATGATACTTCATATATATCTTAATTTTGTTTGTGAGTTTGAAAACTCAAAGCTATTATTTATTTTTACGATTTGAGATAAACTGGAAGGAAAATGTTGTAACGTGATAGTTGTTATCAACATTTTGACATCGATTTTGTCGTCGGTTACTGTCTTTGTTGAGTAGGCTTTTGTTGGTGGACATCGAAAGGTATAGTTGTATTATTGTGAATGAAAATAGTCAAACAGGTTGAATAACGCAACTCTATACACAATGTAATGTTCTCTTTAATCTCCTAATTCATACTCTAATTTTAACAACTTTAGTGATATAATTAGCATCTTTCAAATAAAGAGACCTGAATATTCACTAAATTTTATAGTAATTATATCAAAACCCCATTAGTGTGACTTATGTCAAAACGAACCCAGCTTATTCACAACATTTTTCCCGTGCAATTCTGCAAAAGCTAATGTATGTGCTTGTCCTATTTTTTGTATGACACTTATACATCTTATATACATCTTTTATATATATATATATATATATATATATATATATATATATATATATATATATATATATATATATATATATATATATATATTGGTATAATTTTTATATCTAAGTCAAAACGGGCCGAGTATGTCGAACTCCACTTATTTGTCTTTATGAATTTGTTTTGGAGATTTGATTTAAATATACAGATTTGATTTAGGAACGTGTAAACATCTGAATATAAGTTTAGTGATGTTTAATCCACTGAACCATTTAAGCAGTTATTAATATAATACAACTCCTGTTGACACGTTTCCTTATAATTGACATTGCCACCGTCGCGTAAACGACAAAGTGGTGGTGGGTTTCCTACTTCTTGGTCTTAGGTATCAATGAAAATGAGAGAGAGATGATTTTGGTGGGGGATGCGTGGCTATGGTAGCGTAAAGGTGGTGATAGGAGTGGTTGTGTGGCGCGTGGTGTGTCTTAAAATGATGGGGATGATGAGATGTACAAGATGGTGGCGGCGGTGAGATGTGGTGGTTGACGGTGTAGCTCCGATGGCCGGATATTTGGCCGGAAAAGGTTTAGTGGGGCGCGGCTGAAAATGGGAGAGAAGGGATCAAACACTAGCTCTCTTATTATGATGCATATATAGGGTAAGGGTGGACAGTGACAAACCCTAGTGCGCCCTCAGGGACCTATTGTGTCATTTTCTTATGTTTTTGACTAAACGCGATCGAGACTTAATAATTGTATTATAACTATCTCCCGAGCATCCAAAAGTCATCCAAATAAATTTAAAAGTGTTTTTCCATAAAATTTGATTATAAATACGTATATTTTTATTTCCTGATACTCAATTTAACTTAAATTTACATTTTTCTTGTTATTATGTCGTTCCGCGAGTGCTATATCCTAGACTACGATGAATACTTGATGAAATAAAATGAAAGTATGTATAAATATAGATATATAGCAACCTGGAAATTACCAGTTGTCACACCTCTCTTTCTCTTTGACAGCCGCCGCCGGCGACTCCTAAAACACCACCACCGCCACTCCAATAACCACACCGCCACTACCCTCGTTACTACAATGCGCCACCAAGAACACCCCTCATCACCTCACACATGTAGGTCCAAGAAGAGAAGGTAGGAAAACGCGATGTACTTGCATGTTAACTCGGAAACGAGTCAACTCACGACCAACTCGTCACTAAACTCGATATTTTGGGTTAAATAATAACAGGTTTAATGTTTTTATAAATACAAATGGTTATAACTTGATGTGGCATCATCCTTGTGTCGTGTTTGTGTTTGGATTTGTTTTTTTTCGAGTTGAACCGTGGGTTCAAACCCACGGTCATGTCCTTTGTTGATGGTTTGGTGGTCACGGGTTCGATCCGTGGCCCTGTGGTTTAATTATTTTTGTTCTTGCTTCATGTTGATGCTTGTGGTATGTTGATACCGGCTAAAAGCCGAGGCGGGGAGTAGACTAGGTTTAGTGTTGATGAAGTGATTTGAAGTGTGTTGTTGTTGTTGTTGTGCCATGGTTGGGGGCTGCCAAGATAGAACGAGCCAAGACCACTAGGGTCTCAGCCATGTTGTTGTTGTTGATTGTTGTTGTTATGTTGTTGTTCTTGTTGCGTGGTTAGGACAGCCGAGAAGGGGATGAGCCGACACCACTAGGGTCTAGGCAAAATGGATCATTGGTTGTGATTAATGAGGCCGCGATCCAAAGGTCAGTTTGGTTGGATTGGTGACGGAGTTGAGACGGTTTTTGATGAAGTTGATATATTTTGGACACTATTATATATTTTGTGGTGATTTGTGCAACGTCGGTGTCACCGTGACTTTCTAGTCTCGGTTTGACCCCGACAACACCGTGACATGGACTTTTATATTATATTGGACATTATGATATATCGATTTAATTAGTGAGCCGAGAGTTGATGACTCGGACTCGTGACTCGAAACGAATAATAACTCATAATATAAATGTTTGTGACACGTAAACTTGTGTATATATATACATATATAATAAGCAACGAAAATAAATAATAAAAGTTAGACGATAAATATTAACTAACAAATTATAGTTACTTAATATTTAACGAAAACTAATAAATAAGAAGAGAATGTTATAAAAATAAAAAGTTTTATTAAATGCGAGTTATTAAATGTTTCGAGGGCACGGAATACGAGAAATACTATTTAAAATAGTATTTAATATGCCAAATAAATGTTGTGTGACAACCCGCAAATTTCCCGTTATGTTCTATCCGGAGAATCGATCATTTATTTTGAGTTAGTATCATTTACGAGAAACAAGGCATAATTATAGTCATTTTTAACAGAAATAATATTCTAAGCGCATTGGTGCTAATCCCGCGTCATGGATCCATCGTTTGCTAGTCCAAACGAGCCTGAATCACTAAAAGCCAAAAGAAACAAAAATATCAGATTTGGTCCCTGTGGAAGTATTTTCGCAGCTGCCCTTCATCTTTCCTAAACCTTTCAAGTTGTATTATACATTTTATTTATTTTATGATTGGTATAAAAAGGGGAGTTATAACTCATCTAAACCCATTCACTGCCTCCCTTCTCCTCTTCCTCTTATTTTCCGGTCATATTCCGGCCAGTGGAGCCACCTCCGCCGCGAGTGAAACCGCACCGCCACCACCATATTCATCCTTGTTTCATCCTCCTTCTTTTGTATACATCACCACGGCAGCCACCAACACCCTCCCTTTTCCTCTCTATACATCTCATCCGCCACCATCTGGCCATCTCCACCACGACATTATCACCATCGGAGGAAGATAGGGAAGATTTGTTTATAGCGGGTTCAAAGACAAAGAGCCACACTAAAGTTTTATTATGTTTGTGCAGCCGCCGTCGTCCTCACCACCATCACCTTCATCTCCTCCGTCTCACATCTCTTCGCCTCATGCCTCTCTCGTCTTTTGTTCTCGATTTGGTAAAACATGAACCCGCATTTATATACTTGTTTTTGTTTTAACTGATTATAATATGTTGTTAAGGTTTTTATGGATCTAAAATGGATAACGAGTTGTTATGTTTGTGGATAATAAACCTTATTAATAATGTTTTGGTTATTTTGTGAGCTAAAATACGGATTAAAACAGTTTGATATTGAGTTTCGTGTGGTAAGAAATTGGTGTTTGGTTATGCGTATTTACTTGACGTGATTGTTATTGTTGTCGAGTGGGTTTCGTTTCTGGGTCGAGAGATTTAATAGTCACGGGTTCAGTTTTGGCTTTCGATCTATATGTTGATGACGAGTTTATGAGTTTGAGATTGTTTATTTGTTGGTTGTACCCACGGTTCAGCAGCAACACCAAGTTGGGTGTTTGTTTTGTCTCGGTTCAGTCTCGATAACACCAAAGGGTGTTCACTTTAGCTTATTTTAGAAACGGTAGTTTATTGGGTGTGATAAGCTCGTTGAGCTTATTTGGTTTATCTTGGTCACAATACGAAAGAAGCAGGTAGAGAGTATTTGGTTGAGTTACAAAATTCATTTAATGGGTTTTAAGCTTATTTTGATTGTTGGTCGAAAAGGAGGAGTGGTTGAATTGTTATAAAAGTGTGTTTGGTTTAAATGTGCCTAATGAGTATTATATAATTTGATAAAAATATTAAAATTGTAATTAATATTTCACGTATTGAAATGCTTGACTAACGAAGTTAATCGTAATTATTAAGTGTTAAGTATGGTACTAACGGGTTTCATTTGTTTTGATTGGTATGTTTCGGTTATATATGGGATTTTGTTACTGAGGATACTAGACATTGCGAATACTTAACGAATATTGAATGTTGACATGAAACTTTATGGAATGCTAGACTAGCATTAATCAGACGTGTTGCGGGCGGGCCTTTTTTTTTTTTTGGCGAGATGATTATGCATAAATAAAGTAAAGTACTTTGGACGTTGTAATATGAAGTTTTTTCTCTAATGTATTGGCCACATTAAAAAAAAATTATATATTTCTTTTTTGCATCAGTAACATGTTATGTTAACTTTGAAGTTCAGGTTCCATAAAGTGAATATCATCCATTACAACTTCAAGGATGCATTAAATATGCAATTTTAACATTGTTTGCACACATTAATCTTGTGGGATACAGTCAGCCGTTTAGAAGTAAACATACCCGGATAGACTTAAAAAGGTTGTTCTTGAATAATTTTGTAGAAATCCTACTCCAAGTCTTCAGCAGCAGTATGAATTTTGATACCATTGTAAGAACAAAATATAAAGCAATAAGTAAAAAACCGAAATATAAGTAGGTTGTTTGGGTGTGAAAGCAATAGAATTAACGAACTTACATAGAGTAAATTATATTGTGCATTCAGCATACGCAATTGAGTTGGCCATCGTTTCATGATTGTTTGGGGGTACCTGCACCTGTAGAGTAGGTTCTTTGAGTCTCTTCATACCAAAAGAATGTACCATGATGGCAAAAGCAATAAAATAGTGAATATAAAATTTACAGCAAAAGCAATAAAAGGGGGTCTGCTAATTTATAACAGAAAAACTATAACTCATAGGCTCATAGGTTAAGTCCTAAAAAACACAGTTTTTAGAAAAGAAAAAAAAAAAAAAAAAAAAAAAAAAAAAAAAAAAAACCTTCGGTCCATGGCTGCAACGTTAGCATGTTGTCGAGGCAACACGCGGGCAATCTTGGCTTTAATGAAACATGCTCACATGCATCACAACCAATAGTCATCCACTGTACAAAACGCTAAATAACATTCAAACATAGTAACCATACGTTTTGATCTCGACACCCTAGTTTCACTTTAGCCTGGGTTTTTCTTATATAAATTAGATATTTAATTTCATACATGGGTTGCAAAATCCAACCGAAACTAAAGGGCTTCTTTTCCTCACGATTCTACCACATTCAAAGACATATATTCTAGCTACAATTATCGTAGACCCATTAACAAAGACAAATATTCTACACAAATCTACCACATTCAACAAACACGCATATCTTATACAAATGTAACACGTTCCAGATGAATCTACCCATCACAACGAATAACAGATACTTGGATCTGTGAATATGGAAGCGAAGTCAAACAACCTCTATGGCTGTAGCCACAGTTTAGATGTGGCTGCCCAACCAAGATACGGTACTCGGTAAAATATACTTACAAAACACATAGAGTTTAAAATTTTCTTAATTTCCAGCAGAAACGATACTAAAAAATAAGCAGATAATCATTTTTTTAGCAAAACAACTGCTTATTACAAACAATTAGAAAAGCTATATTCTGAAACTAAATAGATAACTTTTTTAAGTAAGTCATGTTGGTTGGATGTCACCTCAAATTGACCCATTTTCATATAAATGAGTTGCTATTGCCACCTTAAGCCAACTCTATCTATCTTGCAAAAACTGAACTAAGAATGAAACGATTGAAGTGAAGTACCTGAGCGTGAAAGATTTTACAGGGTCGTTTGTGATCTTGACATCTTGACATGCTCGGATCTCACTAATTTTGCTTGGAAGGTCAATGGTGTATCGTTCATGACGACCCAGTTGCGTTGTACTTCTGCAAACAGGAAAGCATTTTGAGACGTTAGAAATACAGTCTGGGTTGGGTGCAGGCCAAAACAGGTTAAAACGTTGAGGATACAATGAAAATCATTTAGGCAAAATTCAAATTAGGTGTCGCTTACCCAAGGACAGCCAATCATATTTGTGTATACCCACATTGAAGATTATCTGAAGCTGTGGACGTCTGTGATAATTAGTCGATGTCAAGCTTAGCCGAAAATTTTCACGCCACATTACTTGCCTAGTTTTAACACAAAAAAGAAATTAAGGTTGGTTAACAACAATAAACCGTACTATCACATAGACACATACTAACATTCATAAAACAACACAATAAACAATATTTAATGCAATTTTGTGGCTGAGAATTTTTGTTCCTCACTATTGACAATGTAGAGAGAAAAATTAGTGGGTGCATTTTTTTATTTCATCACCTAACCTACATACGATATTGCTGCATGGTGAGGATAAGAAGTTTGTAAGCCTTTCTTTTTCTTTTATGTTAAGCTTCTGAAAACAAATGGGTATCCCCAAAAAAAAAAAAAAAAAAAAAAAAAAAAAAAAAAGCGCAGATAAATTTGGGTTTCGTAATTTGTTTGTACTAAAAATGTATTGTTGTTAGCACTTTTATCTTAATGTTGTTTGTTAGTCCTTGTTAAAAGTTGTAAAAAGTTGTGTGATTTTTTAATTTTACTTTGTTTGTGGCATCTAAAAGATTTCAGTAGATGTAGTAAAAAGTGTGTATTAAGTAGTATTGAGTAACGGGTAAAATAGGTAATTTTACATGGGTTGAGCAGTAAAACCTTTATTCCAAAACACATTTTCACTGAGTTTCAACCCATTTCACATGTTGCCTTATTAGCCAAGTTTTTTTTTACCTGTTTATGCAAGAGAATACCCCCATACAACCAATCCAATAGGAAATGGTTCGAAATCATCACCTGAAAAAAATAGCTTCAAGTTTTCTTACCAATTACACTAAAAAACTCAAGTTGTTTTCTTCATTCTGTGCCACAGCGTCACCATCCTCCACTGTGAGAACCTAATGTATATAAATGGATGATATTAGGTAAGCCAACATCCCGTATCAAACTAAAATGGTGACATTCACCTATACCGTATTAAACTTCATACACATTATGAGCATTTTCAGAATCATGTATAATCAACCTAAATTATGATCCTAATAAACAATTAAAGTAATAAATTATGATCCCGCATGCATTCTCCAAAATCCCTTCACTTTATCTTATCTGGTAAACCTAACTAACATTATCACTTTTTAATTTTCTATATTAAACATGATGCTTGTTATTTCAATCTATTTACTACATTTTGCATATAGGATCAAGTCATATATTCAACCTGTTTGATAAAATAGAATACAGAACATGACATGATGAAAATGCTCATATTCTTTTGAAAGTACATAAAGCCTAAGTTTGACTAAACTAAAGAGTAGCGGTTCTTAGCTACCAACAGACCGTCGTCTTCTTTGAATAAATACAGTGGTTTCATTATACCAATAATGCAAAGACTAAGCAAATCTTTCTTAAAATAAATAAAACATGCACATTCAAAATGCGTCTATTTTAAGGTCCAAACACTCTGTTAGAAAATCCACTCATTTCTCAACATTTTTAGGCTAAAAATCGGGTAATTTTATCTACTCGACATTGTTAATTAGAACAACCCGTTTGACACGCCAGTGAAGGCTTTATTAGCAGTTCTCCACTGTTAATTAGAACAACCATTACTACATCATTTACAATCATAGTATGTTTGCTAATTTAATATGTTAATCGTGTGACTCATGATGATTCATTCAATCTAATAACTTAATTTTATTCTGGAGTTGACATAACCTCATCCATCTGAAATCACAGTCCGATATACATTCTAATGGCAGAGTTTAGAAATTAGTCATACCAATTCTTAGCCATCTATTGTAAGCCACCTATCAGTCTAGCTTCCATTTGCTGCTGAACTCAAAAGGCGATAGAATCCTCATACATCGCACGAACCCAACAAATTCCCTGCAAAAGTTAATTCGGCATTCACCTTAAAACATCGACAACAAAACAACCTAAAAGGCTACATAAAGTATGCTATTTGTCGATAGTAGGTATACCTGCTCTCACGATTCATCTACAATTGCATCATATGAATGCCAATATTTTTCAATTAGTAAGCTGTATTCTAGTAACTTATCTGTAATTCAATTAAAAATTACCTAACCAAGTAACCATATTTTGGAAACCGTATTACTCACCATACGAATCCTAAGCACCCAGGAAAGACTTTGCTTGATTAACCCCTTGAAGAATTTCACACCCCCATAAACCCCTGCAAACAAAGTTTACCTTAGATAAGAATCAAAAGACAAAAAAAAAAAAATAATAAATAAATAAAAAAAAATAAAAAAAAAATAAATAAATAAATAAAATAAATAAATAAATAAAGAAGAAGAAGAAGAAGAATGGATTATGCATAATTATAATTGTCACACAACCTGAAAAACGCAGTAGCACCTAAGACTAAAAGCAAACATATGATCAATATTACTCATTGATAGATGGGTCGGTATGGAGACACCTGGAAAAATGAGTCAGAGGTATTATCCATCTAAAGACACGTATCTGAGACGCGGTAATCTCTATCTGAAGACACATACAACTATACACCATTTTATCCAAAAGGGCCGGGTTACAATACACAACAGTCTTAGATATTAAAAAAATATTTACCTCGAGTAATTATGCGACTACGCCTGCCAAATGTAGAAGTAGCAGGGCGAGAATGGCTTGAAGTGTCAACGGCATTTGAAGAAGCTTCAACAACATTGCAATTAGCCTGGAGTGTACTATTACCTAAAAAACAAACATCCACAATAAATTATAAACGTTAATTTTTTATATGAAACATGGATTAAATTTATTTAACAAATTCAGTTTCACCTTCTTTTAATATATTTGGCTTAACACCGTTCCAGAATTTGGTACATTCCCATTCCTCCATCCTCAGCAAAATCAAAACATGTGACAACTGAATTACTAAAAGTTACTACAAATCAAACTGTCAAACAATCCCATCTTCACATACACCTAAGAACATAGATAACAACAATGGTAGTTACCTTTCGCAACTTGGCCAAAATACTACCTCTAACTCGAACACCAATTTAGTATGCGTATCCCTACAAAGACGTGCAGAAAAGTGAATGTGTGAATTTTGGGGTATGCTATTGAAACTTAACTTGTTTTATCCCCTAACTCGACCATACCTCAACCAAGACCAAACCTTTATCTTCTTCACATACCTCAATCTTGTTCCTCAAAACAGCATTAAACAAAAACAAACCAAACCCAGAAATAAAAACCAAACCCCACAAAAAAAACACCAATCTTTTCCTTCTCCAACCAACTTTCCTCATGTGTGGTTACATTGTTTATAAAAATAGTTAGAAAATACATTCCTGAACATAAGCTTAAACAAACATCCGTTACAATTTTCACCCGGACTTCATCAAACAAAAGAAGCCAAAACTATGATTACAATTTTCACCCAGACATTTCATCAAACATTTGGAGTGCAACCGATACAACACCAAATTAGAATAAAACTTTAACTTTTCAATACCCTCATACGCAAAAAAAAAAAAAAAAAAAAAAAAAAAAACCGCAACGTCAAACATAAACCCACAAAAACCTATTAATTAACACACGGTTTCAGCCAAATCTTAAAAGAAGTATAAAAAATACCTCGGCTCACTTCCTGGTTGCTAGGGATATCTGTGGTGTTGGTTCCGGTGTGGTGGTTGGCTGCATCCACCCAATTCATAAAAACAAAAATACAAAGGAACCCTAAACTTGATTTACAATAGATAGCAATACCTTCTGAATTTTTTTTAAGTGGTAGCGAAAGATTCCAGTTAGTCTCTTCCACAAATCGGACTAACCCCCGTATTATCCTCAGCCACCGCACCACCACATAACCAACCTACCGTCACAACATCTTTTTTCTCCTTTTTTACACACAGAGAGATAGAGGGGAGGGTGGAAGAAGATGGATAATTAGCTTCAATGAAAATGGATAATTGGATCTGAAAGTCGGTATGAGAAGTGCATGAAGCTTCCGAAAATATGTACGACACAGAAAATGGATCGAAACACACAGGATTGGGCAAAAACATGCAGGCTAAAACTGGCCCAAAAAAATGGCGGGAAACCCAGTGTAGAAACGGCGTCGTGTGAACGTGTTTTAATATAAACTTATAATGACTTAACATTGGACATATAATAGATATGTATATGTATTGGACTAATGTTATTGGACAATTGACATTGCGGGACTATTGGACACGAGATGGATAAGATATATTAAACTCGAAAGAATTTAATATATTAAGGTTCGTAACGCACTACAATAAGAAAACAATGTCTATGGGCCAATAATTAATAAAACACTCGACACCTTAACGTTTGTTTTCTAATAAACTATTTTATAATTGATTAAACTTATCTTCTATTAAGGAAACATATATGTTTTATATAAACTATTTGGGATTATGGGGTAAACACTGAAACTTACTTATTTTATTTTACATAGCTAATTGTCATCATGGTCTATGTTTTCTTTGGTTAGCTTGAGCGTTATTAGTATTTTCACGACTTTGTAAATGTTTATTCCTCTTTGGCGTGAGTAATATTTGGAGTCTGTACTTTCTTACCACCACACGAAACATAAAGCTCTCTAACAAAACATTGACACTAAACTTTTTATAAGTTCTGAACTTGAATAATCCACGAAAACTATGACACATTGTATTTTATGGACTTTATTATTGTACGAGCTATATTTTGAGATAATCGTATGTGTATTAGGGTGTACCATCGTGCTCGTACTGCTTGGTGCCGTCGTGCCCATCTTCTGGATACCGTTGTGATTAGCTAGATACCAGTTGTGTTAGTCGTGTATATTGCGTTGCTGTGGCCCAGGTGAGTTCATAGCCCCCTCCACTTTTACTGGTTTTTAAACTATTTTTGGGGGAGAATACATGCTCGCTTTCAATTAAACTCAAGTTTGTTTATTTGGATACGTGAATTGTTTACTCAAGATTTGACTGTTTGGTTGGAATATTTGATTCGGTTATTTGAATGCATTATGTGATTACTTGTTTATCTATGTGGTATGAGATTTGTGATTGTGGTTTAGGAAACTGTTACATGAGCTGGCTAAGGACGTATGTATGATTATTGGAAGTTATATCAACCCTAGTCGCACACAGCTAATCTTGTTATTGCGTGTGGACTAGATATGGTTAGATGATATTAGAAGTTATATCAACCCTAGTCGCACACATCAAATCTTGTTATTGCGTGTGGATTAGATATGGTTAGATGATATTGGAAGTTATATCAACCCTAGTCGCACACAACAAATCTTGTTATTGCGTGTGGACTAGATATGGTTAGATAATATTGGAAGTTATATCAACCCTAGTCACGCACAACAAATCTTGTTATTGCGTGGGGACTAGATATGGTTCGATAATATGAATGGTTATTGTATGAGATTATGTGTTAGACTATAGTGTGCACCTATAGGGAATTTGTTGTGTGGTTTGACTTAGCCAGCTTAACAGGGTACTTTGTGTGACTCTATATGAGTGTAGCATCTATGTGATTGATTGTGGTTCAAGTTGTTTGATCACGTGTTGATTGTGGTTATTTGATTCGGAATTGTGACTTAGGCAGTGTAAGCCTACCTTAAATTTGACTTGTTGAGAAGGATGATTTGAACTCAAAAACCCTTTGGTTTAACTATACTGTTTTAAACTAAAACTCTATGGACTCACTAGCGTAAGCTGACCTTTAGCATGTATTCTCAAGTATAAGGTGATAGCTCACTATTTGAAGGCGCTTGGCAAGGGGCATTGGTCATAGGCGACTCTGATGAAGCATTTGGGACCGCTTTATTTATTTTCTGGGCCTATTTCCGCAATTCTTTATAAAATGTAAACTTAATGATTTGTTAACGCATTTTATTTTCAACAAATGGAATAAAAACCATTCTTTGTACCTTACGTTATGATGCCATTGTAGTAGCACCCCAATGACATGTATGCTTCCGCTGGACCCGAATTTTGGGGGTGTTACATGTTGAGTTACGGATCGATTTAACATTAATATGATCAACCAATACGGTTATCGAGCTTATTGGACTGACGAGCTCAATAAGAGCCCGGCAAGTGTATTGGACGGCGTTATTAATGAGAAATATATCCTTATGACAAGACAAAGAGAATTGGATGCTGCAGTTCCAAATTTTGATGAAGCTGATTGGATGCAAATTGGGAGGCAAGTGGTTTCTAATCCTGGTCTAGCTAAAGAGATTCTTGGGGATAATGTCAATGAAGTTGATTATGCTCCTAGAATGGTTGAGCTCATGAAACTCAGAAGGAAAGCTGCAGCTGAAAGGATAGCCAAAGCAAAGAGGGATAAACCTCTTACCCAAGCACAACAAAAGGAATTTAATAAGGGAATTTGTGAAGAATCAAAGCAGTTCACTATATAATCATTCTTGGACTAAGCAACAAGTTTGGTATTTATCAGATGAACAATTAGTTAATCAGTATAATAGAATCAAGACTAGATTACACAAGGATGGAATTCTTTCTCCTAAGCTTGTTTCTACTCTACCTTCTACTGATACAGAACCAGCTTCTAAGCAACTAAAGATGGATGAAGTTGATTCTGTTGATGCTGTTTTAACTACTGATATGGGTGTTACTGCTGATATAACTCCATCTGTTATTGACAAAGGTAAAGCAAAAGTTATAGCAGAAGATATTCCTTCTAGAAAGAGGACCAGAAGACAACTGGAGGAGGATAGATTGGGTGAAGCGGCTGCCAAGAGGTTACATGATGATCAACAGTCTGAAATGGCAAGATTTCATGAGATCAAAGTTAGAGAGGTTGAGCTTGCAGCTGCTAGGGCTAAACAAGCTAGTATGGAGATGGATGCAAAAGCAGAATCTATTTCTCTTGACAAATCTATTGATGAGGTTTCTACTGATGTTCCACCAGCTCCTACATCAGTGGAAACACATGAGTCAGAGGATGTATCTGCTGAAGAACCTTCTTCTCCTCATTCCTCTATATACATTCCTGGTAGAAGAGCCAAAAGAATGGCTAGAATGAAGGTCTCACAATCTCCTTCTGTGCATGAGGTGGTAGATCTTGATGCTGCTGATTCTTCTTTTCTTAAAGAAGGATCTCCTGAAGATGGGCCGAGATGTTTTGGTTAGATGGGAACTTTCTAGTAATGGACAGTCTAATACTATTCATAGACTTGATGGAACATCTCTGTCATTCACCTTTCTACAAGAAATTTTGCATCTTGCAGATCATCAGGATTTACTTACTCTCTATGACTTGGTTACCAAGTATTATGCTATTAATAATCCTGAAGGTGCTGGCTTATATCTCTTGGGGGATTTGCATGTGCTCATGGATTCTGCTTCTCCCACTGGTTCTGGTTATGCAGTCTGGAAGAATAATCATAGATGGAAAGTATTAAGTTGGAAATTTTATCCTCTTCCTTATGTTCATGTCTTGGAGACTACATCTGGTATAATGGTGATAATGTTCATTGATAAGGATTATCCTCTGACTGTGCCTCTTATGGAGAAAATGCTTCTACATCAGTTGGAGATTCCTCCTGATCCAGTTGGGAATGCTAAACTCTTTGCTGAGTCTTTGATTCGCTTGTTTAAGTCAAGGATCAGGGTGGCCAGAGCTGCTTGATGGTATTTTGTTGTATAGTTGTTTCTTTTCATTATTCTTAGTAAAAAAAAAAAAAAAAAAAAAAAAAAAAAAAAAAACCTAACAGATTTGTATTGTGTAGTGTATGTTGTATGCAGGTGTTGGTGTTGGTTCTTTTCACACCTTCTCTGGTTATCAACTTACCATGATGTTGACTATTCCATCAAAAAGTTGGCTAGTCCAAAGGGTACAGCTTTGGTAAAGACAAGTCAAATCTGTTGATAGTTGTAATAGTTTGCTAAAAACTATTGGGTACTCAACTCACCCATGCTTAATAGCTCAGAGTTGAATGGTTGTCAATTGACCATGGACTTTTCCTTATGGATTCCCAATAATTGGCTAGCCGACAAGTGTACAGCTGAGAGTTGAATGGTCATCAGTGTACCATAGTTTTCGAACTTAAACATTTGGCTACTCCAGTAGTGATGGCTATTGGTAAAGAGACATCAAATCCATTATTTTCAATGATTCACCTCTCACAGGAGTTAACACACCTGGATGTGATGAGAATAGTATGAAACTAATATGTTTTGATGTACACTTTGTCATTTGTTGCTGCAAAGACCTGAAGGTTTCATGTTTGCCATTCATAGAGATGTGGTTATTTTGATTCTTTGCTGCTGATGTTCGAATTCAATCCTCTTGGTCTGCAATTTTAATGATCTATCAAGAATCTTGAACTTAACCATGTCAAATTCAAGATTAGGGGATGATTGTTAGGAATTCTGCTGAATAAGCATTCTGCTGAAGGTTACTGCTGATGGATTCTGCTAAAGAGCTGGTTTCTGCCGAAGTAGTAATTCTGCTGAAGAATAGATTTCACGTAGTTTGTTTCTGCGGATATAGATATTCCGTGTAGTTTGTTATTTAGTTAGGATATGCATGAGTTTTATTAAGAAGTGATAATGCATATCTCTTTGAGTTTATAGAAGATATGTTTCTTGTAAAACGGTTTAGGGTTCCTTGTTTATAAAAGGATCACATTGTTATGTATTCGAGACACGTTTTGAAAAACAAGTTTTAGTATCATTAAAAGATCCATAGAGGATCAAAGTATTCTAAGTAATATGTGTTCATACTTGTGTTTGATTTCCGCTTTAGAATACAAGTAATAGAGACTTTCTATTAGTGTGTTGAACTTCCAAAATTCCCAACACCTTACGATATGATTTTGGATTAATAAGTAAAACGAAAGAATGGTTAAACTTATCAAGTTGACGAATTTGATAAGTAACCGACCATTCGTTCTAAGACTTATCGGATCTTAAGGTCATATCACTTGACCATAATGTGGATATAGAATTAAACTAGGATATTGCATCATTTAGTTATTGGCTATATGAAATCGATGTAGGTTGATATATCTTGAGTATATTCTTCGTGTGCGTTCACTCGAGTCGAGACCATGTCTCCAAAACACACACACGACGATACCAAACACTAATAAACAATTTTCACAAGATTATTTTTGGAAAACAAAATGGAATATACTTGGGGATAAATTGGAATACGTATTGCTTTTGAATATACATTAAGGCAAGTTTTATATTATTAGCTTGTGCCGAGTCCGTAGCCAAAACGTGTTAGCTACTTTCCTGCTTACTTTTATTTGGTTATTTGTGCTTTGCTTGATCGATGTGAGTTTCATAGCCTATCTTTTACTCTTAAGTCTTAACTATGTCGTATTTAAACTTGGGGGAGAAAGCATGCAAACTATTTTCTTAGACCTGCCACTACTTTTCGCTTTGCTATTATATGTTGACTAGCTAAGGTTAGATATGTGGTAGCTGTTGACTTAGACTAGGGTAGCAATCATTTGCTATATCGTTGGTGCCTATCTAAGAATAGATATCTACTTCCGGCCTAGCCCAGGGTAGCAACATAATATACCTTGCTATATCGTCGGTGCCTGGCTAGAGTTGCCTAGGGCCCTACTGAGATCTCACTCTCTTCAATATTGGAATGTTGATGGAATGTATGATATGTATCTACCCTAGTCCCACATAGCAAATAACTCTATCTGGTCCACTCCTAGCACTACTACAAAAACTGGTTTTACCCGCTATCAAATTCGTGGGAAAATCAGTGTGAAACGGCCGTTATTCACAGATTTCACACGGATTCGTTCCGTGTGTAAAAACCCCGTGGGTAAATATTTTCCCATGAGAATTCCCACGAGAGTTGACTATTTTCCCACAAATATTACCGTGGATAATCTATGGGTTTAATTTCCCACAGATTTCTCACGAATTTCCTACAATTTCTAGTAGCCATTTTTCACACATATCCGTGGTTTTTTTGCCACCGATTTCCAACGATTTTCACACTATAATTTTCCCACAGGTTTCTCACGAAATTTCCCACAGTTTCTAGTAGCCATTTTCCACACATATCCGTGGTTTTTTTGGCACAAATTTCCAACGATTTTCACACTACAATTTCTCCCACAGATTTCTCACGAAATTTCCCATGGTTTCTAATAGCTATTTTTCACACATATCCGTGGTTTTTTTTTGCCACAGTTTTCCAACGATTTTCACACAAGAATTTCTGATGATTTTATCATAGATTTCCCACAGAAAAATAAATTTTCCCCAAAAAATTTTGTGGGAATTTTGTGATTAATCCATGGGAAACATGTGGCTAAATTCCGTGGTATATGTATTATAATAGATTATGCAAATACAAAAAACTAATATCTTAAACATTAAAAACCATTAATAGATCATCAAAATTAACAAATCCATTACCCAAAAAGACATTTGTGAAGAGCATGTAATCGTACTCTAAAATATTACATTCCATCAAAACACATGTAAACTTACAAATATATTCGATACATCAAATTAGGGCTGGCAATTTTGACACGAAACCTGTTAACACGACACGACACGACCTGTTCTTAACAGGTTTCGTGTTTGACCTTAACAGGTTTCGTGTCTTAACAGGTCAGACCTGTTAAGACCTGTTAATATTCGTGTCTTAACAGGTCAGAGACCTGTTAACCTGTTATGACCTGTTAAGATTAGAGTATATAAATTACCAGTTTACCAAACACACTTCATAACCCTAAAATCCGCCTCCCTCCTTTTGCTAATACACTCCCAAGTCCCAATTCCTAACACAGATCTGGATAATTCATCAAAACAATCAATACACACTCAACTAATCTTAACACATTTATCCTTTCCTTACCGCCTCCCCCTTCCCTCTCATCTCATCGTCAATTCATCCCATTGCCCCAGGATTTATTGCATCTGATATGACTGCTAAGCTCGGTGAAGACATTGAGAAACAGATCTTGAAGACAATCCCCTTGGGTGAGTTGTTTCTTTCGTGATGTAAATGTGAGTTTATTATGTTGAAAACTCGAAATGTCAGTTTATTATGTTGAATTGGTTGATTATGAGTTGTTATGTGATGAACTGATGATCTGGTTCTGAAACCGTAGGTTAGTTTACGAAACCCTAAGGGTAGGTACCGATTGACTAAGCCTGAATGTGTACGAAACTTGAGTTTATTTTCGTTATATTGATTGGTTTCAAGTTGTTACTATGCGACGATCTAGTGGTATTGTTGTATTTTTATTGAACAGAGTGGTTAAGTTGTAATGTATAAAAAGTGAGTTTATTTTGTTGGATTGATTGGTATGAAGTAGTTGGTATGTGGCAAACTGTGTACGAAATTTGAGGACTTTAGGTTAGATACTCTGATTGATGTATACGAAATTTGATTTTTTTTTTGTTTACATTGTTTGATCTAGGGTTGTTTCGGTAAGCTTAATAGCTTATGTGTTACTCAAACTGCTTCAAGAGAATGGCTTAAGCTTAAGTTTATTAGTTTATATTTCCCAGAAAAAAGCTAAAAATCCCATAAGCCCTTCAAAATTAGCTTACACAAACACCTTTAAGAGGTTGATAGAACGAAATACAATAAGCTTTGCCAAACAGCCCCTTTGTAATTGGAATGTTTATGTAAGTATAGTTACTTTATGAACTTATTTACTACTCTATCGGAACAGGTAACAAGTTGTTTATTTTGAACTTCTAATTTGAACTTCTTAGACTAACTTCTATCGTTCATTGAATTAGGTTCTCATCTGGGATATCGAATCACAACCTAATCGTTATGCTGTTCTTGGAGCTGCTGAATCTCATGCTGATTTGGTGCGTACATTTATCACTTATGAGAATCTTTTTTCTTCCGTTTTATAGAAATTTGCATATTCTTTTAAGAGCTTTGAATGTCAAAGGAACACTAAACACTAAAAAAGAAAAGAAATAAATGGTCAAAATATCTGTCATATCATACAACCTGTTTTTGAGTATTTAAAATGTTAAAGCTTGTCATATCATACAACCTGTTTATGTCCGTCTGCTATTTTTGTATTTGTTGAACAAATACTAGAGGTTTATCAATCTTTTTGTTAGTAGATTGAGCTCGTGTCATTAAATGTGTGGTAGTTGTACTATCTAACATCCATATTTTCTTTCCTTTTCTGGCAGGTGCTTACAGGACATGCTGATAATGCAGATTGAGCTCAACTCAATTGTTAAAACTGCTGACAGTGCTTCCCTTGGGCCTCGTGGAATCTTTCAGGGACATACAGATACAGTTGAAGATGTGCAGTTCTGCCCCACAGTTGGAGACGACTCTTGCCTCATACTGTGGGATGCAAGAGTTGCATCTGATTCGAAAACAATATTGGCTGCTCAAGTTAGGCTTCTTTGTTGAATCAGTTGCTCAAGGATTATTAATGTTTTATGAAGATTTGTAACATTAGTTTAGATTTTGTAATAGCAGATTTGTTAGCAGATTTGTAATAGTTAACATTAGTTAAGATTAGAAGACTTTTAATAGCTTTTGTTAAGATTTGTAATAGCTTTTGTATTGTTTAGGATTTTTTTTAAAGTTTTAGAAGATTTTTATAATATGCATGTTAACAGGTTTCTTAACAGGTCTTAACAGGTTAACCTGTTTATTTTCGTTTCGTGTTCGTGTTTGAGAAAAGTGACACGATAAGCTAACAGGTCGTGTTCGTGTTTGACCTTAACAGGTTCGTGTCTTAACAGGTTCGTGTCTTAACAGGTTCGTGTGACCTGTTATGCCAGCCCTACATCAAATGCATGAGAATCTAATACTATATGTTATCTTATTCTTGCGTCAAACCTCTCAGCCACAACAATTGACCAAATGAGTTTCTTAATTATTTTCCTCCTTTTCTTGTTGTCGATGGGAACAGTGGGTATACCCACTTTTTGTGTTTTATTTTCCCATCCGAATGATGATCTATCTTCCTTTAATGTATAAAAAATAAAGAATGATATTTTCTGTGGGAAATATGTGAGTATTTACACACGTATTTTCCATGGATTTATTAAATTGGTAGGTAATCTGAGGGAAAGTACACACATATTTCCAACGGACATAATTGTTTTCTTTTACTTTTTGTATATAGTTACACATTCACGCATAAACACATCGATATACCTAGATACAAATCATCTATAGGTACAATGAAGGTCATAAACAGACATACAGAACATATGCATGTAGATATGCACACACATATAATGGTTTGTTACACAAAAAGATTATGCCTAAACCTACACATACACTTGTGATACTGACATAAATAGTTATATGAATTAACAAACACATATAATATGATGCTACAAACACATATGAAGACATATTAAGTAATGTGAGAATGTGTAAGTAGACAAAATATAAAAACAATATTTTATGTGAGAAATCTGTAGGTAATTTACACACGTATTTCCCACATATTTATTAAATTGGTA
This sequence comes from Artemisia argyi, assembly GCA_030686995.1. Taxonomy (NCBI): domain Eukaryota; kingdom Viridiplantae; phylum Streptophyta; class Magnoliopsida; order Asterales; family Asteraceae; genus Artemisia; species Artemisia argyi. The sequence goes on along the minus strand of CM060695.1, from coordinate 22,222,466 downwards.
GATAATCTGTGGGAAAGTACACACATATTTCCCATGGACATAATCGTTTTCTTTTACTTTTTTATATAGTTACACGTTCACGCATATACACATCGATATACCTAGATACAAATCATCTATAGGTACAATGAAGGTCATAAACAGACATGCAGAACATATACATGTAGATATGCACACACATATAATGGTTTGTTACACAAAAAGATTATTCCTAAACCTACACATACACTTGTGATACTGACATAAATAGTTATATGAATTAACAAACACATATAATACGAAACTACAAACACATATGAAGACATATTAAGTAATGTGAGAATGTGTAAGTAGACAAAATATAAAAACGATATTTTCTGTGAGAAATCTGTGGGTAATTTACACACGTATTTAAAACATATTTATTAAATTGGTAGGCAATCTGTGGGAAAGTACACACATATTTCCCACGGACATAATCGTTTTCTTTTACTTTTTTTATATAGTTACACGTTCACGCATATACACATCGATATATGTAACACCCCCAAAATTTGGTACAGCGGAAGACTAAACAAGCTTTCGGGGTGCTACGTGGATTGGTATCCATCACAAGTCATAAAAGAACGAGATAAAGTAAACATAAGTAAAACAAAACCATACGGGGTTTTTAAAGTTTACATTCATCCCAAATTTATCCAGAGTAAGGCCTAAAAGAAATAAACGTAGGTCCACAAATACATATCAGAGTTTGAGAAATTAGATCCTTTAACCGATTTGCCAAAGCCAAGCCTTCCATACCAAGCATCCAAAGCCATTACTTAATTTCTTGAGAAACGCGCTAAAAGTCAGCTTACACTGGTGAGATCATAGGTTTAAATTCTTAATTCAATCAAGTGGACATATACGCAAAATGCTTGCTAGCTAGACTAGGCCTCGTTCCATAAAACCAACCCTATAGGTGCACACTGTAGTCCAAAATCAATCAAATCAATAACTTACCTAGTTCTTGACTAGGCCTCGTTCCATAACTTACCTAGTTCTTGACTAGGCCTCGTTCCATAACTTACCTAGTTCTTTAAGCATAGCAAGTTTTAAACAAACAAAAGCGATAATAGTCCACATAAAAAAATTTGCACGTTTCTCACCCCAAGTATTGAAAACAAAGTTCAAAAGTAAAAGTGGGGCTATGACTCACCTCAAGTCCAGATATTAGCTCAAAAACTGGCAGAATCAAGAAGTATAGCAACTCAAATGACGGCAACTGCGGACTCGGCACTACCTAATAATATAAACTCTTCTCAGAATCATTTTCTCAAAAATCAAATATTCCCAATCCCGAACGTATTCCTTTTTACTTTCCAAAAATCCATTTCTCGTGTTAGTTTGGCGTTTGGTATCCATGCGGGTGGAGGGTCGACACAACTCAAACCAAGATAACCACAACGAAAAAGAATAATAAAACACTCTACGGGTCTAATATTAGCCCAATATATTATTTAAATAAATCATCGAAGTTTATCAAATCCGTCGACTTGGTACTCTTCCACAACTTTTTTACCTAATATATTATTCCAATATTACACCCCAAAACCTAAGTCACATAGCACGTAAAATACTATATGGTAAGTATTTAAGTTAATAGAGTTCCCTAAATATATCGTTAAACTTACCAAATTCGTCAATTTGGTAAACCTCACGAGATATTTAGTAACTCATTATCTCGCACTCCTACCACAACCTATGGACGTCGTAAGATACAATACCCATTAATATGCCCGTTTTATATAACCTAGTAGGTCCTATTTAATCCGTCGACCAAATAAGTTACGTGGTTATAGAAAAAGAATATATTAACGTCACACATCCGTGATAAGCACAAAAGTCATTAAATAAATGATAATATGGCCCACTTGGACTCAAGTGTCCTCGATCTAGTATAACTCGTGAGTTCCCGTTTTATTTTCCAAAAAAACATTTCATATAGTATTTAACGTTATAATTATATCGTCATTTATAATTATTTGTTTATAATAGCGTTCCCAAAATTTATTATACTATTTTCATGGTATAATATATATCGTTACGTTATTATTATATTACTCGTGATCATTTTATTCTTAATATACGCACTTGTATAAATATATATACGTTTTCACATTTATATATTTATATAAATGTTTATATTATTAATATAAGTATTACGAGTTTTTATTATCAAGTTTGATTATTATTAATATCGAGTTATAAAGATGAGTCACATGTCAGTGTCATCACTCTCGGCTCATTGTCCAAATCCAAGTGCTAAGGTTTTTTGCCGAAATCAATCGTTGACTAGAAAGTCAACGTGACTTCGACTCGCACAACCATGAGTCCAAGAATAACAATCAATACCGCATCTCCGTCAACAAGTCCCATATCACAAACTACAACACTAGGGTCCGACCACGGCACCCGACTAACCTATGTCCGTCGTTCTAATTTGACCGTCTCACAATCGGTCCCCAATATCACTTCTCGTCAACAACTCCACAATATTAAAAGTATCCCATTGTCGAGACCACAAAGGTCTCGACCCATCCAATGTATTCGGCCAACATAAAAAGTACCACAACAACAATAATAACAACAACATGGAACGCAACGAGAAGTCATCAAGATACACGTAATTCGGGTTGGTTTACCAAGCCAAACCCGTGCCGACAGACCCACTTGGGTCTCGGCTACACCATAAATCACAAAGACTCGAACCCAAGACATTTTTGGTCTCGGCTTAGGCTCACCCGAGCCCTACTAAAACTGTCAAGCGGACCCCTTGGGTCGCGACAACATCAAACAACAACAACAAGCATCAAAGTCGATCCAAATCAAGCCACAAACAACTCCAAGGTACCAATACTCTCGACACAACAATACTAGGTCAAAACCCATCAAACAAAATGAGCCACAAAGCTCGGACCACGCCAAGCCGTGAGCCACAGCTCATGGTTATCAAGTCGATACCAATCGAAAACCATAAACCCGGATACCAAACGGATTTTTATCATCAAAATATCATTTCCCATCAATATTTTACAAAACCCAACCTAGAAAATCAGTGTATCTATGGTTTTGAACTCGAATCGAGGTACACGAGTTGAAAATCGTGGCTACTTACCTTCAAAACGACTCCAAACTCAAGTTTCTTTGAAAACCCAACAAGTATTAGTGGAAGTGTTTAAGTGGCGGTGGTGATGTGAACGAGGGGCTAGAGGTGTTTGGGTCGCGCGTTTAGTATACCAAAAGAAAGAGGGTGATGAGATGGTTAATATGGTGGTGGTCGTGTAGGGTGGCGAGCGGCGGTGAGGTGGTGACGGCCGGCCAATGGTGGCGGCTAGGGTTTGAGTGAGAGGGATGAGAGAGATAGGAGAGATGAAGTGGTGAGGGTGTTTGTTTGTGTTGTGTGTGAACCGACCCAACCACAAGGACCAATTTGTAGTTTACTTTTTATTATTATATATTTATTTTTTTTATATAAAAACAATAATAATATTAATATAGTTAAGGGAGGTGACTAGGTATTAAACGAAAGGACCAATCCCGTAAACTTTTCAAAACATCTCGACACTCTCAAACCGAGCTCATTCCCAAAATCTCTAAAACTCCACGATACGTCCAATAAATATATAAATCAAACCGTAATTTCAAAACATTTAAATTTGTTAGGTTATTCCTAGTGCCGGAGTCAACGTAGTGCCATGAAACATCTCAATCAATAAATCTCAACATAAATTCCATATCAAAATAATAATTCAAATTTTAAATTCCACAAAGACCACATAATTCAAAACCACGGTTCAAAGTTTACAAATTCAACGCGAATAAATTCAAATATTAAAAATCATCAAACTTTAAAGTAATGCGGGTTTTTAAAATATCTCCCTAAATTGCCAGTTGTCACATCCTCCCAGCCTTAGAAGAAACCAGTCCCGGGTTTCTCTCGGAACAAACCATCTATGACATGAGAAGCTTAGGATATCTCTTCCGAAACTCATCCTCACGTTCCCACGTAAATTCCGGTCCATGACGGGAATTCCAACAAACCTTGATGAGTGGAATATGACTGCGCTTGAGTCGCTTAATCTCTTGATCCAAAATCTCAATCGGCTCCTCCACAAAGTTCAAACTCTCATCAACGCGAATATCCTTCATAGGTATCATCGGTGTTTCCTCAGAAAGGCACTTCTTCAAATTACTCACATGAAACACATCATGAACTTTACTCAATTCCTGTGGTAGCTCCAACCGGTAAGCTACGGTCCCAATTCTTTCCAGAATTAGAAATGGTCCAATGTAGCGGGGGTTAAGTTTCCCACGTTTCCCGAAACGTATCACACCTTTCCAAGGCAAGACTTTCAGCATCACTTTGTCTCCAACCTGGAACTCTAGGGGTTTACGTCTCTGATCGGCGTAACTTTTCTGCCTATCTCGAGCTGCTTGTAACCGATCACGAATTTGAGTCACTTTCTCAGTAGTCTCCAGGATAAGCTCGAGGCCTGTGAGTTGGCTATCTCCAACCTCAGCCCAACCAATCGGCGAACGGCATTTGCACCCATATAAAGCTTCAAATGGTGCAGCTTTAAGACTTGTATGGTAGCTATTGTAATAGGAGAATTCCGCAAGAGGTAGATACTTCTCCCAGCCTTTACCAAAGTCTATTATACATGCACGAAGCATATCCTTCAAAGTCTGTATAGTTCTCTCACTCTGACCGTCGGTTTGGGGATGATATGCAGTACTCATATCAAGTCTTGTCCCAAAAGCGGTTTGAAGTGATCGCCACAAAGCTGACGTGAAACGGCTGTCGCGATCAGAAATAATCGATATTGGAACTCCATGACGAGAAATAATTTCCTTCACATACAACCTCGCAAGTTTGTCGACACTATCATCTTCACTAATTGCCAGGAAATGAGCAGACTTAGTCAATCGATCCACAATTACCCAGATAGCGTCACAACCGCTAGCTGTCTTCGGTAATTTGGTGATAAAGTCCATCATAATACGCTCCCATTTCCAAACCGGGAGTTCTGGCTGCGTCAATAATCCTGACAGTCTTTGGTGTTCTGCCTTAACCTTCGAACATGTCAAGTACTTGCTAACATACAACGCTATATCTGCCTTCATGTTTGGCCACCAATACAATTTCTTCAAATCCTGGTACATCTTGTCGGACCCAAGATGAATAGAATACCTTGACTTATGCGACTCATGCATAATCGATTCACGAATTCCTCCATATAATGGTACCCAACTTCGGTCTCTAAAACATAATATTCCATCAGAACGCTTAACAAATCCCTTCTCATTTTCTGCCATCCCAAATATATTTTCAGCAGGTCGGTTTTCTGCTTTCAACGCTTCCATTTGAGCTTCTAATATTTGAGATGGTAACGGCGATACGATAGTCATTCCTAATGACCTAACTCGTAACGTTGGTATTCTCTCCTTCCGACTAAGAGCATCAGCAATGACGTTTGCTTTACCTGGATGATAGTGAATTTCGAAATCATAATCGCTTAGCAGCTCAATCCAACGTCGCTGTCTCATGTTGAGCTCTTTTTGATTCAAGATGTGTTGTATACTTTTATGGTCAGTGTACACAACACACTTGGTTCCATACAGATAATGCATCCATATCCTTAAGGCAAAAACCACAACACCTAACTCCAAATCATGGGTAGTGTAGTTCTTCTCATGTTTCTTGAGCTGTCGCGAAGCGTATGCTATCACTTTCTCTCTTTGCATTAATACAACTCCCAAACCTTTATGAGAAGTGTCACAGTAAACCAAAAAGTCCTCACTACCTTCAGGTAATGCTAAGATAGGAGCACTACACAACTTCTTCTTAAGTGATTGAAACGCTTCTTCTTCCTTATCTCCCCATTCGTACTTAACATTCTTCTGCGTCAATTTGGTCAATGGCTTCGCTATTTTCGAAAATCCCTCAATGAATCTTCGATAGTAACCGGTTAAACCCAAAAATTGACGAACTTCAGTTGGGGTCGTCGGTGCGGCCCAATCTTTAATAGCTTCAATCTTATCGGGATCTACATGAACTCCTTGACTATTGATCACATGACCCAAAAATTGTACCGTTGGAATCCAAAACTCACATTTGGAAAACTTAGCATACAGCTTCTCCTGCCTGAGCAATTCTAAGATTAGTCATAGATGCTCCTCATGCTCTTTCTCACTCTTCGAGTAGATTAGAATATCATCGATAAACACAATTACAAACTTGTCCAAATAAGGCTTACACACCCGATTCATAAGATCCATGAATACCGCCGGTGCGTTAGTCAACCCAAACGGCATCACTTGGAACTCGTAATGCCCATAACGGGTCCTGAAAGCCGTTTTCGGAATATCTTCCTCGCGAACTCTAAGTTGATGATACCCCAATCTCAGATCGATCTTCGAATACACACTCGATCCCTGAAGCTGATCGAACAAGTCATCGATCCTCGGTAGCGGGTATCTATTCTTCACGGTTAATTTGTTCAGCTCTCGGTAATCAATACACATACGAAACGATCCATCCTTCTTCTTTACGAATAAAACTGGGGCTCCCCAAGGTGAAGAACTTGGTCGTATAAACCCCTTTTCTGCTAACTTCGCCAATTGTTTCGACAACTCTTCTAGTTTAGTTGGTGCGAGTCGATAAGGTGCCCGTGCCACAGGTGCAGCACCAGGTATCAACTCAATCTGAAACTCCACTTGCCTAGTGGGCGGGATTCCCGGTAAATCATCGGGAAATACATCCGGAAAGTCATGAACTATAGACACATCTCCCATGCATCTTTCTTTCTTCTCCTTCCCTCATTTCTTAGAGATTTGAGCTAAGAAAAGGCAACATCCTTTTTCCATTAGCTTCGGTAGCTTAGTGCAAGAAATGACCGCTAATCTGGATGGGCTCCTCAAACCTTTTCGATCTCCTTGTATATTTAAAATCTCGTTGCCATAAGGCACACGCACGATTTTCTCATTGCAAAGTATGTGAGCACGATACTTCGACAACCAATCCATACAAATGATGACATCGAAACTTCCTAACGTGACGGGTAGAAGATCTATGTTGAAAGGGTGATTCAAGAAATTTAACGTGCAACCGCGAATAATAGTCTTAATCCTTTCTACGTTTCGTTGGCTAACTCTACATCATAACCAATTCCTAAGGAAATTGGGGGTTTTTCTAGTAAGGGTGCAAATGTAGTGGACACAAAACTTCTATCGGCACCAGTATCAAATAGTATGGAAGCATAACGATTATTGAGAAGGAACGTACCAGTAATGACGTTCGGGTCTTCTCCTCTCTCGTTCCCAATTGCATACACTCTCCCATGAGCAGCCCCTGCTTCCACACGTTGGTTCTCATTGTCATGACGTCCACGGTTCCCTCCAGCTCCACGGTTTCCATGATTGTACCCATTACCACCCGATCCTTGATTTCCTCGGTTCCACGATTCCCTGCACTCATTCCTATAGTGTCCCTTCTTTCCACATCCAAAGCAAGTAACATTCACCTTACTCATAGTTTCAGGAGTAGCTTGGACCACAGTGAGTGGTCGAGCTTTACAATCCTTAGCTATGTGCCCAACCCTTGAGCAGTTCTTACATACCACAGTACATCGTCCATAGTGATTCTTGTAACAGCGGCCACATTTGGGTGCATCTCCATTGTGATTCCTCTTATCTCCATCCCCAATAGCATAAGCCTTTGCAACTACTTGTCGTTTATTTCGGTAATCATTACCCTTAGAGTGATTGTCTCTCTTCCTCTTTCCATTATTTTCTTTTTCAGCACTTTCCAGTTCCAACGAATCCATCAATTGTTGAGCGATCGTGATAGCCTCATGAACATTAGTAGGCCTAGCAGCAATCACATCGTTCCTTGTAGCCACCGGTAATCCATCGGTATACCGCTCAATCTTTTGAGACTCAGTCTTAACCATATCTGGGCAAAGCAAGGCCAACTCCTTGTAACGACGATTGTAAGTCGCCATATCGGTACCCTTCACTTTGTGATTCCAAAACTCAATCTCCAACTTCTTAACCTCATTCCTTGGGCAGTAAGTCTGAATCAGCAAGGACTTGAACTGCCCCCAAGTCGTGGCGTAGGCCACTTCACTCCCAACCGAATTTCGGTAATTGTTCCACCAAGTTAATGCCTCGTCCTTAAAAGTAAAAGTAGCAAACTTTACCTTTGAATTCTCTGCACAATTGCCGACATTGAACACTGACTCGGTTTTCTCTATCCACCTGACCAAGTAGACCACTCCTTCAGTTCCACCAAACTCAATGGGTCCACAGATTCGGAACTCCTTGTAGTTGCATCCATTAGTACGAACAGGTGGAAAGGTTCCAGCTGAGTTGTTGGAATGGTTCGACTCGGCTAGTAGTTCAGCAACCCTTTGTTCCACAAGTTGATTGATCATAGCTTGATCCATAGTCAGTGCATTCTGTGGAATGTGATCATTGTCTCCATGTACATCAACATTTTGATTCTTGTTGTTGCGATTGGCGGTGTCCAGGTTGTCGGGAGTAGGGGTTTCAACATTTCGTGTAGGACGGCGCCCTCGGTGACCAGGGGTAGTCACTGCAGGACCAGTTCGGATAGCTCTGATAGGGTTTCATCGTGGGGCCATTGATCTGAAACACAATGCAAGGTTCATGAGTCTCCGATAGTATTTATCATGCGCTCAACAAGAATTGGATAGATGAAGCCAAGACATCGGTAGAATATTGAAAGTACACCACAAGACATCAATCAAACAAAAAGGAACGCAATTTCCATAACATCCAAAACCACATAACATCATACAAAATAACCATCATCCATACAAACAGTGATTAAAACATCGTTCCAACTATCAAAGACATAAAGGATACTAATCGTTCCAAACGAGACGAACATACAACTGAAATACATCAAGGATAAGATAACTAGCTTTTCTAACCAAGCACTCCTTGGTTAAGAAAGCAACACAACAACATAATCCAAAACTATCTAGCCACCATGTCGACGTAGACTCCTCAGCTCAGGTCTCAGACCATCCAAATCCCTCCACAACGATCCCAACTCAACACTGTATGTATCTCTGTCCCTCTTGAGGTCTGCAACCTCCTTCTCTAACTCCGTGTTCCTCTGCCACAGCTTGCGGTCTGCCTCGCGAGCCGTGATGAACCATCTCTGCAGACTCTCCATCTGCTCATGTATCTCCATCATACCTCTCCTAATCTCTGTAGTCCTCCTCCGACAGTAACCAAATCCACCCTCAACTCACCGATAAACTCAACTGTCACCCTATTAATCCGCTTGGCCATCTGCGAGATCCTCTTGCCCTGTGACGTAATCTGAGCCCAAATCCTGCCAGTCTCACCCAAATCTGCAGACTCAGCAGATATCTCATATGGCACATCCGACGCCACAGGACTGCCAGGTGGAGAATCAAACAAAAACGGGTGATCAGGTGAAACCGGCTCTAACTGATGTATCGGATAATCGGGCTCTGCAGAATGAGCTGAATGTGCTGGCGAACCATCATCATCAGGCATCTTCTCCTCCTGAGGATCATCCTCCTCACCCACCTGTGGATCATCATCCCTCTGCTCAACCTCCTGAGGGTCATCAGCCTCCTCCTCACCCTCATACTCCTCTTCCTCCTCAGAGGGGTACTCCATCAATCGTCGTCTCCGAACAGGTGAACCACGTGGTGATAGGGTAGGTGATCTAGAACGACGACGGGATAGTGTGGGTGGTACATCTGACAGAAGAGCGTGAGCATCAACATGCAAAGGTGGTGACGAAGGGCGCACAAACATGCGTGCCGTAGCTCGGTGGGCAAAACGTGGAGCCACACGAGCCAAAGCCTGATGCAGTGTAAGCTGTCTCGAGGTACCAGGAAGCCCCAAAGAAGATGAGGGTCCCTGAGAAGTAGACGAAGCAGGTGGTGCAGAAGTAACTGCTGTCGGTGATGAAGTAGCTGAATGCATGGCAATCCTGTAAGGATCATCAGGAGTCATGGTGATCTGTGCTGGACGGAATGGATCAGATAGAAGATCCTCAGAAACATCGAACATATGGGAGGCCATAGTCTGTGACAACGGCGTAGGGTAGGTGTAAGTGTTTCAAAACAACTAAATCGTGAACTCAAAATACCGTATCAAAATCATCGTAAAATCCCAATCATATAATTCCAAGAAAGATTTTAATACCGCATTACTAAAAACATTTCTAAAACAAATAAGCCATATAATTCCTCAAAATGCCATCATATCACATAATCAACATATACAAAATTCCCAAATCATCTCAAAATCTCATATCTAATCATTATCTCATAATACCTCAATAAAATCGAAGATGCTTCGGCTTGGCGGGCTGGCGGGCATTGGTCGAGGATCGTTTTCTATAAAAATTGGTTATAGTTTAGGTGTTCATTACCTAGTTCTCTATAACCTTGGCTCTGATACCAATCTGTAACACCCCCAAAATTTGGTACAGCGGAAGACTAAACAAGCTTTCGTGGTGCTACGTGGATTGGTATCCATCACAAGTCATAAAAGAACGAGATAAAGTAAACATAAGTAAAACAAAACCATACAGGGTTTTTAAAGTTTACATTCATCCCAAATTTATCCAGAGTAAGGCCCAAAAGAAATAAACGTAGGTCCACAAATACATATCAGAGTTTGAGAAATTAGATCCTTTAACCGAGTTGCCAAAGCCAAGCCTTCCAAACCAAGCATCCAAAGCCATTACTTAATTTCTTGAGAAAACGCGCTAAAAGTCAGCTTACGCTGGTGAGATCATAGGTTTAAATTCTTAATTCAATCAAGTGGACATATACGCAAAACGCTTGATAGCTAGACTAGGCCTCGTTCCACAAAACCAACCCTATAGGTGCACACTATAGTCCAAAATCAATCAAATCAATAACTTACCTAGTTCTTGACTAGGCCTCGTTCCATAACTTACCTAGTTCTTGACTAGGCCTCGTTCCATAACTTACCTAGTTCTTTAAGCATAGCAAGTTTTAAACAAACAAAAGCGATAATAGTCCACATAAAACAATTTGCACGTTTCTCACCCCAAGTATTGGAAACAAAGTTCAAAAGTAAAAGTGGGGCTATGACTCACCTCAAGTCCAGATATTAGCTCAAAAACTGGCAGAATCAAGAAGTATAGCAACTCAAATGATGGCAACTACGGACTCGGCACTTCCTAACAATATAAACTCTTCTCAGAATCATTTTCTCAAAAATCAAATATTCCCAATCCCGAACGTATTCCTTTTTACTTTCCAAAAATCCATTTCTCGTATTATTCTCGTGTTAGTTTGGCGTTTGGTATCCATGCGGGTGGAGGGTCGACACAACTCAAACCAAGATAACCACAACGAAAAATAATAATAAAACACTCTACGGGTCTAATATTAGCCCAATATATTATTTAAATAAATCATCGAAGTTTATCAAATCCGTCGACTTGGTACTCTTCCACAACTTTTTTACCTAATATATTATTCCATGATCACACCCCAAAACCTAAGTCACATAGCACGTAAAATACTATATGGTAAGTATTTAAGTTAATAGAGTTCCCTAAATATATCGTTAAACTTACCAAATTCGTCAATTTGGTAAACCTCACGAGATATTTAGTAACTCATTATCTCGCACTCCTACCACAACCTATGGACGTCGTAGGATACAATACCCATTAATATGCCCGTTTTATATAACCAAGTAGGTCCTATTTAGTCTGTCGACCAAATAAGTTACGTGGTTATAGAAAAAGAATATATTAACGTCACACATCCGTAACAAGCACAAAAGTCATTAAATAAATGATAATATGGCCCACTTGGACTCAAGTGTCCTCGATCTCGTATAACTCGTGAGTTCCCGTTTTATTTTCCAAAAAGACATTTCATATAGTATTTAACATTATAATTATATCGTCATTTATAATTATTTGTTTATAATAGCGTTCCCGACATTTATTATACTATTTTCATAGTATAATATATATCGTTACGTTATTATTATATTACTCGTGATCATTTTATTCTTAATATACGCCTTGTATAAATATATATACGTTTTCACATTTATATATTTATATAAATGTTTATATTATTAATATAAGTATTACGAGGTTTTATTATCAAGTTTGATTATTATTAATATCGAGTTATAAAGATGAGTCACATGTCAGTGTCATCACTCTCGGCTCATTGTCCAAATCCAAGTGCTAAGGCTTTTTGCCGAAATCAATCGTTGACTAGAAAGTCAACGTGACTTCGACTCGCACAACCATGAGTCCAAGAATAACAATCAATACCACATCTCCGTCAACAAGTCCCATATCACAAACTACAACACTAGGGTCCTACTACGCCACCCGACTAACCTATGTCCGTCGTTCCAATTTGACCGTCTCACAATCGGTCCCCAATATCACTTCTCGTCAACAACTCCACAATATTAAAAGTATCCCATTGTCGAGACCACAAAGGTCTTGACCCATCCAATGTATTCGGCCAACATAAAAAGTACCACAACAACAATAATAACAACAACATGGAACGCAACAAGAAGTCATCAAGATACACGTAATCCGGGTTGGTTTACCAAGCCAAAACCGTGCCGAGAGACCCACTTGGGTCTCGGCTAGACCACGAGTCACAAAGACTCGAACCCAAGACCTTTTTGGTCTCGGCTTAGGCTCACCCGAGCCCTACCAAAACTGTCAAGCGGACCCCTTGGGTCGCGGCAACATCAAACAACAACAACAAGCATCAAAGTCGATCCAAATCAAGCCACAAACAACTCCAAGGTACCAATACTCTCGACACAACAATACTAGGTCAAAACCCATCAAACAAAATGAGCCACAAGGCTCGGACCACGCCAAGCCGTGAGCCACAGCTCATGGTTATCAAGTCAACACCAATCGAAAACCATAAACCCGGATACCAAATGGATTTTTATCATCAAAATATCATTTCCCATCAATATTTTACAAAACCCAACCAAGAAAATCCGTGTATCCACGGTTTTGAACTCAAATCGAGGCACACGAGGTGAAACTCGTGGCTACTTACCTTCAAAACGACTCCAAACTCAAGTTTCTTTGAAAACCCAACAAGTATTAATGGAAGTGGTGGTGTTTAAGTGGCGGTGGTGATGTGAACGAGGGGCTAGAGGTGTTTGGGTCGCGCGTGTAGTATACCAAAAGAAAGAGGGTGATGAGAGGGTTAATATGGTGGTGGTCGTGTAGGGTGGCGAGCGGCGGTGAGGTGGTGACGGCCGGCCAATGGTGGCGAATAGGGTTTGAATGAGAGGGATGAGAGAGATGGGAGAGATGAAGTGGTGAGGGTGTTTGTTTGTGTTGTGTGTGAACCGGCCCAACCACAAGGACCAATTTGTAGTTTACTTTTTATTATTATTATTATTATTTTTTAAATAAAAACAATAATAATATTAATATAGTTAAGGGAGGTGACTAGGTATTAAACGCAAGGACCAATCCTGTAAACTTTTCAAAACATCTCGACACTCTCAAACCGAGCTCGTTCCCAAAATCTTTAAAACTCCACGATACGTCCAATAAATATGTAAATCAAACCGTAATTTCAAAAACATTTAAATTTGTTAGGTTATTCCTAGTGCCGGAGTCAACATAGTGCCATGAAACGTCTCAATCAATAAATCTCAACATAAATTCCATATCAAAATAATAATTCAAATTTTAAATTCCACAGAGATCACATAATTCAAAACCACGGTTCAAAGTTTACAAATTCAATGCGAATAAATTCAAATATTAAAAATCATCAAACTTTAAAGTAATGCGGGTTTTTAAAATATCTCCCTAAATTGCCAGTTGTCACAATATACCTAGATACAAAACATCTATAGGTACAATGAAGGTCATAAACAAACATACGGAACATATACGTGTAGATATGCACACACATATAATGGTTTGTTACACAAAAAGATTATTCCGAAACCTACACATACACTTGTGATACTGACATAAATAGTTATATGAATTAACAAACACATATAATATGAAACTACAAACACATATGAAGACATATTAAGTAATTTGAGAATGTGTAAGTAGACAAAATATAAAAATGATATTTTTTGTGGGAAATCTGTGGGTATTTTACACACGTATTTCCCACGGATTTATTAAATTGGTAGGTAATCTGTGGGAAAGTACACACATATTTCCCACGGACATAATCCTTTTCTTTTACTTTGTTGATATAGTTACACGTTCACGCATATACACATCGATATACCTAGATACAAAACATCTATAGATACAATGAAAGTTATAAACAAGCATACGGAACATATATGTATAGATATGCACACACATATAATGGTTTGTTACAAAAAAAGATTATTCCCAAACCTACACATACACTTGTGATACTGACATAAATAGTTATACTAATTAACAAATACATATGAAGACATATTAAGCAATGTGAGAATATGTAAGTAGACAAAATATAAAAACGATATTTTATGTGAGAAATCTGTGGGTATTTACACACGTATTTCCCACGGATTTATTAAATTGGTAGGTAATATGTGGGAAAGTACACACATATTTCCCACAGACCGGTTAAATAGTTAGTTTATAAAAAAAGACCGTGTGAAATCCGTGAGTAATGGAGCTAAAATTTGCCACATACTTTTGGCCGTGGATAATATGTGTGAAATGTGCCACAAGTTTCCCACGGACGTCTAATAAACACAAATAGTGTGAAAATGGTCGCAAATCTGTGGGAAATTTGAAACGGATTTCACACAAAAACTTGGTCAACAATTTAGTGTGTAAAGAGTGAAAAATCCGTGGGAAATTTATGACATATTTCCCACCGAAATTTGGTCAAAAATTTGGTGTGTAATTTGTCGGTATCCCGTGTGAAATTTCACACAGTTTGCTTTCCGTGAAAAAATTTTCATGGGAAAAACCAGTTTTTGTAGTAGTGTAGATTTTATGATTAAACCTATGAACTCACCAGCGTAAGCTGGCTCTTTTAGCATGTTTTCTCAGGTAATTAAGATGATATTTATGGATGCTTGCTATTGGAGGCTTGGCAGATGGCATGGTTGAAGGATCAACGAAAACTCTGATAATATTTTGTGGACCTATTTTATGTGACTTTTGGGCCTTATCTTTAATGCTTTTAAATAAGTGTAAACTTTTAAACTAAATCTTGGGATGTTTTATGTAATAGATATTGCTATCTTGTTTCGCTATGCTTGTGTTGTGTACCAATCCCGTAGCACCCCGAAAGCTTGTTTAAGTCTTCCGATGTACCAAATTTTGGAGGTACGTTACATCCGCATTCATGTTAGTTGCACTCGCAACCTTTCTCTCTTTAGCCAGTTTCTCACAGGTACACGCTATATGGCAGTATCACTTGACGACTGAGATTCCTGACACATGTCATATGTGTGGGTCCCATAGAACTCGACGATCAAGACCTACACAAAATCAATTAAACAAATGTTTGAATGGGAAAATTTCTTCCTTGTCCTTAGAGAATATGATAATTAGGTGAATATCATATTGCTTGAAACTATTGATTAATATTTGTGTACGTGTATGATTCATAACAATATGAAATTCCAGTTACAAGGGTTAATATCTTAAATGTTTTTAATACGTAAATCAATAATAAAAAATATCTAATACATTATTGAATAATCAATATTCAAAATTCAAAGTCTCCCACCTTGTGTAGTAAAGTCAAGCAAATGGTTGTTCTAATGGCATGGAATGACGTGGAGGCTTCATCAGTTCATTGTATTAATTTTGAGGGTGCGTTTGGTTTGAACCTATGGGAATGAAGGAACGAGTATGGGAATAATATACTACGTATATTATTTGTTTCATGGTAATTGGTATGGTGAAAATATTGGGTATACATCAAAGGTGGCAAAGGACTTTGGTAAAAATTTATCATTTTTGAGGGGGCCACCACTATTATCAAACTCATACAATTGTGATTACTATCATCAAACCAAACATCCCAAAGTTACAAATGGGTGCTTTATTTGAGCACATTCATTGCTTTTTGACCAAAAAATATTACAAAGTGGAAGAAAAATTAACATCCACTTAGGAAAAATGGTGAAGACTTAAGAGAGTCTTTGGACGTCTTATTTGGGGCATCAAGTCGTGTATGCTCCACTCAAATATAAAGTCGTCTCATTTCTATAAACTATTATAAACCACTAAAGTTCAGACGTTGGACTTAAGCGTAATGTTATGCTCACCATGTGTTTGATTAAAGGTTTGAATGTGTTGGATAAACCAACAAACCTGGAAACTAGAATGCGGAATATACGACCTTATGACGAACTCAACACATACACAAAAGTAATCTCGACTGAAAAGTAAACATGACACGTAATCTTGTTCCCAAACGATTATCTATTGAGAACGAAGGAAAAGAAAACGGTACATTAATCCACCCCCTCATCTCTATTTATAGAGGATGAGGGGGAAGAAAACAAGTCCTACATGTACTCACAGTCGGCTCAGTAAAGTAGCAAAAAAAAAAAAAAAAAAAAAAAAAAATCGTTTGGAGTTGAATGAGATTGCCATGCAAGGCACGTAGCCAACCCTATACAACTTTCGAATTTACTATTAGTATGGCTAACTCATAACAAACTTACACTAAGACCCCTATACTTAAGAATACTTGCTAATATGAATACTATATTACAACAGAATGATTCAATGAATGTATTTATACCAAACTGATTAAATAAAACTTCATATTATAAGTTGAAAAAGTGATTTAACTTCATATTATAAGTTGGCATTTTCAACTTTAAACCATTTTGTGAACATCAAATGCTCGATAAACCACTTGTAGTTATAAGTAACTCAAACCAAAGTATTCGGTGAAGATTTGTATGTCGTCGTTAGATGGTTTTAGGACTAATTAAGGATGTTGGCATTGTTTCCTTCCACTATATGTATTTTTCATCCATTTTTTCAACCATATGGTAAATTAATGATTTAATTCTAACTGGTGCCTATGTTCTTCTAGGAAGGACAATGGATCAAATAAACAAGTCAATGCTTGAGTGTACATGAAATAGGGCTCGGAATAGAGTTACCCTGTTTATGCATCAGAATGAGGAACCTTGTTGTCTACCAAAAAATTACATTCCTTAAATGTCTGACACAAACCATTCCACCTCACTACTGTCTAACGGGTTACTTTTTTTAGTAACACTTAAACTTTAGCTCAGTTTATATGTAAAACCACTGGCCTTCACCACTACACCCACTACCACAACTCCACAAGTGCCGTCATAAGAGCGAGAGGTGTAGCTCGCCACCATGGTTCGCCAGTCCAAGGTGGCACTTCGCCACACCTCTTCACCTCACCAGGTGAGCTTGTTTTTTCTTGCTACTTTGTTGCTCTTCGTCTGCACAACGAAGCAAATACATGTCCTTTTCGTCCTTGTTTGTCAGATTTGTTATTTTACTCTTTTAGTAAAAAAAAAAAAAAAAAAAAAGGTAGTGATGGGCCACAAATGAGTAAGTTGAAGTTAGTTATTAGTGAGGGGTTAGTTGTGGAGGTTTGTTAAAGTGATGTGGCACCCCGTAGGACCCAAATGACAAAGGGAGGGTGCTCACTGCACCTAGTACTCTAAGAAAAGGAATACTTGTAAACTTGAAGTTTCTAAAAATTGGTTGAGCCATTTCATCAAACATGTTGTGGGTCATGAGAAAACTATAGATTTATGCAGCCTTAAAAGCAATAAAAGAAGAACCATGTATGAATAAATTTTTCCATGAAGACATTACTTTAAGCTCATAATTGCGTAAATCTCTCTTCTTTGGATTTACAGTTACAAATCTGAATTTTTAAGAGGCCCCATTTATTTATTTTTATCCATCCAACCTATTTTTACATATTTCTACTTTCACAAGAGTTGCTGACTGTATTTTCCATCAGCGTGATTTATTTGGGTCCATTTCTTTGGATTCACGTTTACATCACAGAATAATTTCAGGACCAAAAGATACATTGAATAATTACAAATTGCAAAGACTTGAGAGTCTCTGGCCGTCTAAAGTAGGACTTCAAATTTATTGTATAATTTTTTTCCATGTTTTGTCTCCACACGAATTTATATCCATTTATTTCAATTCTTTGATATCGAAGTCTATATAAAGCTGCAAAGAGGTATAAGTGTTCATTATCAGATAAAAACACATCAATACAATTTTCTTAAAACACACATAATGAGAGAAAATATTTACTTTTACTTTATGCATACTCATGTTTTGTTTATTTTCTCACTTTTCTTTTTGTTGTTTAATACCACAACTGCCACTTCCTTTGGCCAACAACTGGTTGGAGCAGCAGGAGGAGTTGTTCCTAAGTGCATCGATAAGGAGAGACAAGCTCTTCTTGATATCAAAGCTCACATTATTCAAGACCCAAGTGGCTTGCTCATTGACTGGCTACCTGAAGAAGAAGATGATTGTTGTCAATGGGGTGGAGTCATGTGTGACAACGTCACAGGTCATGTCAAAGAGCTTCAACTCGAGTATAAGGGTTATGGTGGTCTTAAAGGTGAGATTAGCCATTCGTTGATTAACTTAACATATTTGAATATTCTTAACCTTCTTGGCAGTTCTATTCATGGAACCATTTTCAAGTTCATATGCTCCATGACTCATTTAACTTATCTTGACCTAGGTGAAAATCAGTTTAGTGGTTCCATTCCTAAATCCATAGGTAACATGACCCAGTTATCATATCTTAACCTTGGTGGGAATCAGTTTACTGGCACAATTCCCGAGTCCATTTGTTGGTTGACCAAATTAACAACCCTTGTACTTGATGGGAATCAGTTTACTGGAACCATTCCTATGTCCATTGGTAACATGACCCAATTAGGTATGCTTGACCTTAGTGGGAATAATTTCAGTGGAGTCATTCCGAGATCCATTGGTTCCTTGACCAAATTGACACACCTTGACCTTTCAGACAACTCTTTCTATGGAACCATTCCTATTTCCATTGGTTCCTTGACCAAATTGACACACCTTGACCTTTCAGACAACTCTTTCTATGGAACCATTCCTATTTCCATTGGTTCCTTGACCAAATTGACATACCTTGACCTTTCAGTCAACTCTTTCTATGGAACCATTCCAATGTCCATTGGTAACATGACCCAATTAACTTATCTTAACCTTGATGGGAATAATTTCAGTGGAGTCATTCCGAGATCCATTGGTTCCTTGACCCAATTGACAGTCCTTAACCTTTCAAACAACTCTTTCTATGGACCCATTCCTACAGAATTTGGAAACCTCACCAATTTGGAAAGCCTTTATCTAGGTTCCCTCAGAAGTTGTACACTTGAAAACTTAGATGGGTTGTCTTCTCTATCTTCTTTACGAGACCTCGATATCGAAGGAACTTCTCTGGCCAAAGCAAATAACTGGGTAAATGTTATTATAGGTCTCCAAAACCTATCATTTTTAAGTTTAGTTGGATGTGACCTCTCACAAGTCATGCATCCATATTCTTCATCTGTCAACTCTTCTTCATCTATTCTTTACCTTATTCTCGATGATAACAATCTCAACTCATCCATGCATCATTGGTTGTCCCCATTAACTGGCAATAAGCTTAGTGATCTTTATCTCTCTGGTAACAAGTTTGATGGGAAACTTTCAGATTTTTTGAACAGCTTGTCAGGATGCACATCAGCTACATTGTCTGATGTGATCCAACACTTTTCATCCCTAGAAAGATTGAACCTATCTTCAAATCAGTTCGATGGAACTATAAGTGACAAACTGTGGCAGCTACCCAGCCTTCAAAGGCTAGACCTTTCTTCCAATTCTCTTAGAGGTGCTATCTCTAAGAATATTGGAAAATCAAATCTTTGGTATATAGATCTTTCAAATAACTCACTCGAAGGAGTTCCTCTAATTGCTGACGTGTCAAACCTTTCTCAGAGTGTAGGATATATAGATTTCAGTTCAAACAAGCTTGGGCCTCATTTCCCCAAATGGATACAAAAACTGGAAAATCTCAAGCATCTTGATCTTTCCAGAAATAGCATTTCAGACACAGTTTCTAAGGAGTACTGGAACCAGTGGCATTCTTCTCAGTTGATCTATTTGGATCTCTCTTTCAACAGCATAAGTGGCGCTATACTGAACATTCCTTCCACTTTGTTAGTGTTAGATCTTTCCAAAAACAAATTATCTGGGGGAATCTCCTTTCTGTGCCAAACTGTAGATGGCCGTTTATCATTTCTTGATATCTCAGACAACTCATTCACAGGACAAATTCCAGACTGTTTATCGCATTTAAAAGAGCTGGTGGTTCTTAATCTAGCAAACAATAATCTATCTGGTAGAATTCCTGCATCTGTCAAGTCTTTGATCAAGCTTGAAGCATTGTATTTATACAACAACTTATTTGGAGAATTGCCTTCATCCTTAAATCATTGCAAGAATTTAACCATTCTGAATTTGCGGGCCAACAAGTTTTCTGGTAATGTGCCTGTTTGGATTGGGGAAAACCTATCACGTTTGTACGTTCTTAGCCTAGCATCAAACAACTTCTATGGAACCATCCCTCTACAAGTATGCCATCTAGTCAATCTTCAACTTCTAGACTTGTCAATGAACAACCTCAATGGAACCATCCCCTCGTGCATCAATAATATCACTGCCATGGTTCTAGATAATTTTTCTCTCAAAGGGAGAGATCTCGTCACAGTGAATTCATTGGACATAAGGCACATTCATCAAGATGATCGATTCGTCTCTAGTTATGATTATTTTGAGCATGTGATAATCCAGTGGCAAGGAAAGGTACGTGAATTCAGCAAAAATCTAGAATCCTTGAAGAGCATTGACCTGTCGAGCAACCATTTAACAGGACAAATCCCGTATGAACTTACCAATCTTTCTCAACTGGTTGCACTAAACTTGTCAAAGAACGGTCTACTTGGAGAGATTCCAAGACAAATTGGTCAAATGAAAGAGCTTGAAACTTTGGATTTATCCAAAAACAATTTCTCAGGGCAGTTGCCATCAAGCATGTCTCAGATGAATTTTTTAAATTATTTTGACGTGTCGCATAACAACTTGTCTGGGAGGATTCCATCTTGCACTCAACTCCAAACCTTTGACCCTTCAAGGTACATAGGAAATGCAGGGCTCTGTGGAAGTCCCCTGCCGAAAAAATGCCCTGGAGATGAAGAATTAGAAGAACCACACACTGTTGGTAAGAGTCAAGGAGACGAGGAAGGGATAGAACGATGGTTTTATATTGGTGGTGCTAGTGGGTTTGCTACTGGATTTTGGATAGTTTGTAGCGCTTTACTTCTTAACCGCCGTGCCAGACATGCTTTTTTCCAGTTGCATGATAACTTGAAAGATTGGGTCTATGTAAAGGTGGTGGTGTTCATAGCAAAATGGCGAAGGGTTGCACGTGCATAGTGGTGTATATGTTTATGTTTTGTTCATCTACTTATTAATGTTTGGTATATAGTATTGTAATTTCATGCTTCACTTGTATTTGGCAAGGGTTTTTAAGTCCCTCTTATTAATAAAATTGCCACTAACACCATGGGTGGCCATTTCACCTCGTTGTGTTCGATAAACATGCTTTACATAGATTTGCAACATATCTGATGATGTTAAGGTATCATGGTTAGCTGTAGTAATTATGAAATCTTTAAGATAAGGCATCAATGCCTTATAAGCAAATGCCATTACGGTTGACATCTAAGTGTAGTGCGAAGCTAGCTATTGTAGCTGTGTTTTACTCATGATTACGAGGCACATGAAATAAGCCTCCAATGCATCTTAGAAATCTGAATACTGATTTTTTAGTTGTTACTCAATCACTAATATAAAAGTCACTGGAAATTCTCTTAAGTCAGCACACTGTAGTCTCTACAATCAATCACTTGTATGTGTGGAGGGAAACTTTTACAAACATAAAAGAACATGTTATTCATGTTATCCAGCTCGTATGACATCCATCTTCATCAGTGGAAGTTGTGGTTCTTCCACCAAACTTGTACCTGGTCGCGGGGTGTGTTTCACACACTCAATAGTACTGACTTGTTTTCAGCTTATGAATATGCTACTAATGTCCTAGCATATGATTGATATGCTCAATGTTAGTGTGATAATGCTCTTACTTTTTTTAATTGATTAGTAATACTAAACAGAAAATAAGTATGTTGGTAATTGTTGCTTATCAGTAAATAAAATTCTTATAAGACACCTTAAACCAACTCAAACTGATTCAGGTCTGAATATTATATAAATCTAAATATTAGATGAATTTCATGAGTTTCATCCATGACTACAAGTGCTAAAGTATATGAAACAGAACTTAGAACAGAGTTACCCTGTTCGTGACATCAGAATGTGGAACTTTGTTATCATAATTTGCTTAAAATGCAATTGGAAATCCATTTCATTAAATACAGTTTGCTAAGTGCTAAGTTACTTCTTATTTTAATACTCGAACATCAGCTCAATCTGGATCTAAAAAACATTGGCTTTCACCATCGCAACCTCCACCACAAGTGCTGCCACCAGTCTCGCCTTCAACAACACCACTCTAAGTGACATGTTTTTAATATATAAATCAACTGGGCGAGCCTTATGAATATGGTTGAAAAAAATTAAGTTTAGGAAAATAAGTTATAAACATACCAAATTACTTATCATATGCTTTAAGAACGAAAAGAAATAAATGTTCATCCGATATAAGAAAATAAAATTTACTAAATTATCCGCATGCACAAGGTATATGTTGTCGATTCATATACAAAATAAAGCTTTTTGTACACAACGTTGGTTGTTGATTTTGTGTATTTACTTAATAGTGAGTAAATAACGAACCTTCCATAAGCCATCACTTGCCCGTATCACAAGCTCTATTGAGGCATTGATAGGTACATGTCTTATGCCAGGTTCTGAACTTAGATGTGCTTTAAGACTCTGGTCTCCAAATGCACGAGCAACAACAAGTTGACAATTAACTCGGGGAACATCACCTACATAAATAATACTCCAACAGTTTCACTATACTTTAGAGCTTGCTGAAGCTATAACAAAGTGACTGAATCAAAATATGCACGTAACAATTCTGTTGTCATTCACTGCATCTCATAATTGGAAGATAAACAAAAAACTTGTCAATTCTGCTGTCATTTACTGGTGTAAGGTCGAGGTGGCGATTTCTACCCATATACATGTACTCATAAACAGGTCAAAAAGTAATTTTTTAATATTTGCTAAAAAGGAAAGGGGTTGAACGTCATTTATTGAAAGAACCAACTAATATTAGTAATAAGTAATAACATACTATATTTGACATAAAAATATTCAATAGTGTATCGTTAACTTGAAAACATGCTAATATTAGTTTGGTTCATATTAAGGAACACATGCAATAATGTATCGTTAACTTGAAAACATATCATTCAAAGTTTAAGAAGAACTTAACATCTCGTCAAAATTTCAAGTCTTCTAAAGCTCAATACTTACCTTGTTCAAGTAATTTCATTTTATTGGTTTGTTAAACCTATCTATAGTCATCTCTCATCTCACAGTTAATAGTGTTCTTTAAGAAATTGTCATTTATACCCCACTGTCATATCAATGTTAGATGCACTCGTCGGGTATCTCAACTTACGGAAGTTCTGATTGGCTAAATCTTTCGTCAAAAAGTTTGAAAGGAAGATGGTATTTTTCCTATAAAGGCAAGCATTGTCTCAAGGAAGTTAAGTTTATGAATTAGAAACAACCAACTGGGCCGACACCCTTCGGGGTTCATGCTCATATATTGGCCACTTTACTCATTAGAATAGACAATAAAATCTGTATCTCAGCAATATCTTTATGCTAAATCCACTTCATTATAAATGGGTCGATTTGGGTTATGTTTTATCTATATCAGGTATATTACATGAATACAAGTTCGTAAAGGTAACTGTTAGTATGACATCGCCTTCTAGAAGTGTGTCATCATAGAATTAATGTGACTATCAAGTATGGGATCTTAACTGTCATATCCTCTGTTGAGCCTTTTTGTTGTATTTCTCCATCTACCTCAGAAGTAAAACCGAAACGCAGATGATATGACTAAATAAAGTTTAAGCCTACATGCAGCACGATAATATTTCTCTTTAGGTATTAGGCAGGGGTAAGAAGCTTCGAGCAGATAAAATTACTTGACCAATTTACTCTTGTTAACATGGTGTCAATGCTCAATAAGGGCATTTTTTTTGTAATATAGACTTTTGAACAGATAGTATTTCATTAACAAATACAGAGTCACATTCAAGGAAAAAATAACACAAAACACCAATTTATGTTGTTCGTAACAAATACAGTCACATTCAACCTGCCAACCCATTTAATTTGTGTAACATGAAATCCGCTTTAACTGTTCAACTTGTATGTGTTAACCCATTAACTCACATAAATAATATGGCTAATATGTTGTGTTAAACGGGTTAGAATTGATATGAATGACCCAGTTATTTATGCATATCATGTTTCAGCTCAAGTTTTCCAACCCGTCAATCCAACCAAAACCCGTCTCAGATTGTCACCCTAGTTTTAAGCATATAAGCATAGACAATAATCTAATCTATCTGTCTATCATTAACAAACAACTAATTTATTTTTCAGGTATTTTCCCTGGCTAATAAGATTGATAATTTCGTTGGTAATATTAAAGGAAAAAGAGACTTTCCGAGTGTAGGTGAATAGAACGTTACATGTTTCTGGTTACACTGAACCAAACACACTTATGGAATGTTTACGAAAAGCAGGAAAAATAGCACATCTGGTGCATTGGCAATATGGAGAATGTCCTCCAACCTATATGAAAAAAGAGTGACCATTATCTAGGCGGTTATGGAGAGTATGATAATAAGGGCAACTTATAACGAAAAATCTCAGCCATGTGCCACCTATGTGCTGTCATCTTCCACCACGTGACAAACCATATTCTAATAACGTGGGGAGATCTCGCTTGCGGCATCAAGTGATGCCGTTTTCCATGCCATTATCAGTGGTTAAATTTTCTTGTTATTTTCCTAATACGGAGTATTCTGCTAGACATGATGATGGTTTAGACCAGTACTGTTTACTTGGGCTTTGTCGTTGTGAATGAAAATATATTTATGTACGTGGTCTAACTGGCTTGCTTCAACAAGTATATATCTACTTATCATTTGACCAGCCAATGCTGATTTTCTCATTTAAGACTGACTAGCTCTACTTACTGTTCCGGAAAGCTTATTTAAACATCTTTCGTTTAAACCAATAGTACTTCATTTGTTCAAGAACTATCAAGACACAATGCAGATGATAGAACTTAGATACGGTTAACGGTTTCTTTCAACTAAATTGAACATTTTTCAAGTAAGTCGGTCCACAACAGCTTATAGAAACAGCTTTAGGGGTGTCTGGGATTTCATACTTTTAGCTTATGGCTTAAAACCTATGAAAAACACACTTCCCCATGTGCATATTTCATCAAAATACAAGTCGACAAGCACTTCAAATAAATCTCAGACTCCTCCTCAACTAAGCTGATAAGCCTAGAATGTTTGTCTAGCAATCCATCCCAATTTATTTATATATATAAAAAAATATAAAAATAAAATAAAAGGCTACCGGATAGAGTGTTGTAGAACTTAGACCACAAGGTTAACAAGTTGAGATTGGATATTTGTTTATAAACAGAGAAGAAGGTTGAATAACAAGTTTGTTCCCATCTATTATGTACCTTTATCGAATACGTCATGCATACCATCCCGATTCCTCACTCACGCAACTTGAGTTGAATCAGCCAAAAATCAATTTGGTCAAAACTCGGTCTGCAGTATTTAAACAATTGTGTTCTGTTTCTAACATATTCCTATAGTCAGGGCCGAACATACCTAGGGCACAGAGCCAAAGAATATGCACGTGCATGCCTTAAAAACGCCATCACTAGTGTAAAAACAAATATGCATCCGCCGCTACCTATAATCCTAGTCATGTAAAAGTGTCATACACATAATTTCAAACTTTACACAAAAATTCCAATCACAATACTCCCCGCCTAGGCCGATTACTAGCTAAAAGTTAGCGGACCACTTGAGTACCGCATAGCAAGTTTTACAACACAGCAATAATAGCATATCGATACATAGACATTACAAAAGTAATCATTTAGATAATGTGGAATTGGTCGGAGGAAAACGAGGCAAGCGGATAACAGCTTCTTCTGTCTCAATTGGGTCTGATCTTATTATCTACAAAACAAGCAATTAAAACATAGGATAAAGTACTATTTTATTACTAACTAAAACATGGGTTATCTTGAGAAATAAAAAAAAGGGGTACCGGATCTTGAACTCGGGTTTTGAATCATCAATGGCTGGTCTGAACTGTGGCTTGCTTTTGTAGTTGTTGTTGTTGTTGTTGCTTGTTCCAGCATTGCTGGTGTTCATGGGTGTTTGTGCTTGACTAGGTTTCATTTTGTTTTTTTTTTTTGTTTTTTTTTTTTTTTTGGAATTTGGTGGAGTGATCTGTTGTTGTTATGTAAGGCCCAATAGTGAATATCTTTATGTGAACCATGTATTATCAAGGCCCAATTTAATTGGTTTTGTTTTCACAAGATTGGCGACGGTCGCCGCGTTGTCGGTGTGCCTGTTTATCTGGCTAAATGTTTTTTCAGTAATTGTATGGTTGTTAATTTTGTAAATTTTTAGTTTAGTCGTTGGCGGCAATTTTGGCAAAGTAATCTTTACTTTAGTTTTTAAGTTACTGCAATTCGTTACGTATTATTCTTTGTGTGGTATTTACATTACATTTTTTTTGTATCATATGTCATACAATATTTTTTGGTTAGAGTAGTTTTTTTAAAAGTTGTAAAGATAAATCATTGTTTATCCGGATACAGACATGTTTATTTTGCAGGTTTCAGTGTTAATATTTGGTAGTTACGGTATTTTTTTTATTTACTATACGTTACAAAAAAAATTATAGTACCATTGCATATACATTTTTTAAAACTTTTGTAACTTTTTAAAAGCTTTATAACTTTTTTTTTCTTTTTTTTATTAGTAAGTTTCTATCCATATTTTTTTTTAATTTGTTTTTCCTTTATTTTTTTTGTTTATTTATTTTTTTTTTGGCGTTTCCTTTTCCTTTTACTGTTAATAAAAGGGTTTGCCCCTTTTCATTTCATCCTAAACCTAAAACCTGTACGAACCCTAAATCTCCCCATCTCTAAATTGCTGCTGATACGATGGCATCACCACCACCGCCAACGACATCTGCCTACGCTCTTGCTCGCACCCCTAATTTTCAAAGGCTCAAGTTCGCGGCTGGCTCGAATGATTTGGAAGATTGCTTGCATCAGGTTTTTAGTCACGACTATACCGAGAATGATGGATTGTTGATGGTTCTTGGAGAGAAGCGTGATCAGGTAGCGGCGAAAGTCAAGTATCTAGAGGATCTGGTGGATGAAGGGGAGGCTTTTATGCCATTGCATGAGCATGGGGACATTGGTTTGGCACGTTTGAAGGTTACTTTAAAGAGGGAAAGGAAGGTGTTGGATGGGTTGATCAAGGTAATGGATGTGGCACGCAAAGGAAGGGAGCAGAAGAAGACCAATCTTTATTGGTTTGGATAATGTGATGGCCACTTCTTTGTAGTATATTTTGTTGGTATTTTCTTGTTTTATGGATGATGGGTGTTAGTGAATTGCTTATATGTTTATGTTTCTTTATGTATGGAACTGGTATCATGTGTTTGGTTGTTTTTTGAATGGTATCATGTGATGAAGTACACTGTAATGTTTTAGTGGATGGAAATATAATATATGGCAATGTTTCTTAATCTAAAGCGATAGATGTTTGATTATAAACAATGGTATGGAATGTTGGATTGTTAGTTTAAAGCAACAGTCATTTGTAAAATTTATCTACTTCTAGTATTTTAGTAAGCAAATTTCTAAACATTTTTGGGTAGTAGAGATTCTGATAATATCAGATAATTGCTATGTAGATTCCTGGCCTTTTTTGATTGGTTATTGTGAAAGTTATTTAAACACTGTGGTGCATGTGAAGTATAGTGAGAACCAAGTCTATTTTAGTTTGGTTACTTTTACTGTTATTAGTTACATGAAGTGGCTATATAAGGAGCAAGAGTGTGGTTGCTATTGTCACTTGTATAGTTTTAGGTGAACCAAAAAAAAATTGCAACAGAAAATGGGAGAAACACCTCACTTTGATGACTTGAAAGTGCAATGCAATTCTCATAGGCTGGAACACTGTTTTCGTTTCTTATTTATGCAAGAAGTAGCTGAGAATGAAAGCTTTATTGAGCTCGTTGCTGAAGAATGTGAGGTTGTAACAAACAGAATGCAGAAACGGCATCAGTTGCTTCAAGAGGGCCAAAGCTTTAGCCCTTTTGGGCCTGTTTCTAGCCATGGATTCCAATGTATAAGAGAGGCACAACGCAAGGATGGGCGCCTTTTTGCTGCTTTGAACACTGTTCTTGTGTTAGCACGCGAGGCAGGGGAAAAGAAGCGCAGGCATGTGTCGATAATGGAACAGTTTGGTTGATGTACTTTGGTCTAATGTTTGGTACTGGTCTGTGTGTTAGTGGGAGCTGATGTTGCGTCTGTTTGTGTGTGTTTTAGTAGAAGGTCGTGTAGGTTTTAGGCCATGTTGGCAGCAATAAACGGTGTAGGCTATGCTTTGTTTGTAATATATGCTTGGTCTGTAATGTATGGTACTTATGAATAAAAGTATAACTTTTTATGTAGCAAATGTTTGTTTGTTAACATATTAGATATTTCATTAACCTAAGAAAAGCACAAAGCAGAGGTTCGATACGTCTTTACATACTGCATAGGTTTTCAGATACAGATAATAAAGTTACATATAAGTAGCAAAAAGCAGGACTAATTGTTTTTAAAGTGCACTTAGTAGCGCATAGATACGTAGAATATTATACATAAATAGTTGGAACACTCCTGTTGTGGTTGTGCTATGCAGCTTTAGTCTGATTATTCTTTTTTTTTTTTGGATTTCTTGTCAGGTGTTGTTCCTTGTGCATCCTTGTCTTCTGTAAAAAGGGCTCTCCTGGCACCTCTTTTTGTCCTTTCATTTTCAGGTTTGGATGTTTGAGATGAAGAAGTTTGTTCTGCCGGCGGTACATCATCAGTTTGCTTGACCTCAAAGGTGTCGTGTGTCTCAACTTTTGCAATTGCACTGTTTCCTGGTGTATTAATCATAGTTGGTGGGCTTTGTTCATTTTTGGGTGTTGAAGGTTCACGCATAGGTGTTCCAGCTGCCGCACTCTTGGCTTCTACATCCATTGCTGCAAGTGTGGTTTGACTGCAAGAACCTGCACTACTTTCAGGTAGTGCACTGATAGTTGATATCAGCAATGGTGTCTCATCCCAACAGTTATCAAGAATGAAAACATGATTATCTTTTGTACTATCTGGATCATAGTGTAGCTGAAAAATTTTGGTCTTCCCTTCCAGAGAAAGCATCTCTGATGGATAATCATACGGGTCTGGGTTAGGTATGTTCTGCAACAATTCCTTGCAATCTTTTAGCAGCGAGTTTGCTTCGTTACCGAAACATGTCATAACTCCAGTGGCAGTGGCATCAGATAACACCACTCTAAAGCAAGAACTGTATAGATAATTAAAAAATGCTTTTCAGTAATTATACAATTTTCATCGTAAAAGTGCACCATGTATTATAGCTTACCTGTAAAGCATGTCATTGTCGGAGGTTGGCTGCTTATAGTGAGCATGTGAATATCGGTTTGAGATTTTAGAACCGCAGTCAAAGCATTTCTTGAAAAACCATGTTCTTTTTGTATCAATTACATTAATTGTAGCATCAACAGTAAAGTGAACATTCTGTCATTTAAATAAAAAAGTGCGCATTAGGTTTTCATTTGTTAAAGGTTACGTTACAGTTGCTTATTACCCTTTGGTTTTCTGGATTTTCTGCAGCCAAATCCGCCAGAGTGACGCGGTTTCTACTCTTCTCTTCGTCTGGATTCGTGCATCTTTGATCTGGATATTGAGTATTGTTGGTGGGTCAATGAATTCTTCATACCTGTATCATTAGACGATGTAAGTTTAGGTTCTTTTAAAAGATAAAATGTAACATTAGCCTGTCATTTGATGATCTTACACATCACAAATTTCTTTTACTTCTGGTATGTTAGGATTGAAGTAATATGACGTTGCAGGGGTGCTTGACAGCTGAAGGCCTGTGTTAATTTAGATAAATGTTCAGCAAAAAAATTTTGAAGGTCAACGCTAAGTCTAAACCTAAGAGGCACAATCATAAATATTAATCAATAAGTTCACCCCCATAGTATTTCACCAAGCAAGAGCTCACTGCAATAATAACTGGTTTCTCTGCTTGTTCGTATTCTGTTTTCCTAAAAGCATGAGCATCTCGGTCCCATAAAGTAAATCGGACCGTGCGACCACTGTTAGAGTAAGAAAAGATGTCTGAGAATGAGGATGAAATTATCTTTTAAAGCCAAATTTAAAAGACTTACTCTAAATTTTGAAATTATCTTTTAAAGCCACATCTACTTTCGAAAAGATGTCTGAGAATGAGGATGAAATTATCTTTTAAAGCCAAATTTAAAAGACTTACTCTAAATTTTGGATACCAATGTCTCTCCAAACTGTTGAACCTTGTGTTGCTTTCATTGAATGTTGCACTTCAGTCACATATTGGACAGATCTAATATAATCTGCAATCAGTAGTACCAAGTTAAACATATATTATTATTAGCCATTTTTATACCTGCGGGTTTCACGCACCTGTTAACAATCCTTCTTTCACATCTACTTTCGAATACAGGTCCCGATAGTAGCTGAAGTTAAAGTAATGGTCTGGGAAGCCTGTGTCCGGTATGTCTTTGATATCTGTGTATGTACCAAAAACCAATGAAAGTGAATGAGGAACAGCTTGCATCCATGTTTTTACCGGTTGAAAACTGAAGCCGGTGATCTTGTAAGTTGACGAGGCGAAAAATGAACCACTTTTAGGGGGTCATTTAAGCCCGAATTCGAATTTATTTGATCAAATATTGCCCTAAATCGTTCCTTTTGTGATTTTAGGTACTTTGGGAGAGAAATATGGAAAAGGAAGCAATTCGGACGTTTTTAGAGCATAAAAGTGAAGAAAACGCCAAAGTCTTAATTTTCCTTGCTGGGAACAGTAGGTGACGGCGTCAAGAAGAAAATCTTGACGGCGTCAAGAGTAATTTCCATGACGATCCAGTACAGAAATGACGGCGTCACAAGGTAGGGCGTCAAGAGTAAAATGCATGACGGCCTGGAAACACATAACACATGACGGCGTCAAAAGTAGATCAAGGCAGTCCGAGAAGTATTTTGGCGGCGAGATGACGGCGTCACAAATTTGTTCTTGACGCCGTCAGACCCTATTTCCTATATATAGTTTTCTAATTTTCACATTAAAAAGAGAGAAGTTTTGGAGAAACCCTAAGGCCGAACTTGGCACGAATTTTACAGGTTTTTCAAGGGTTCTCAGCCCTTGAACCCTTTCATGTGTAATTGAGATAAGTATTCTTTTAATTCAGTCAATATGTCTATGTGTTAGTTGTCTACATCTTGTTCTTGTCTTAATTACATCATGCTAGGCTAGATCTATCTTGTGTTTGCTTGGATCTAATGAAACCTAGATGTTAATTATGTGTTGATTACTTGTTTATGGTTGTATTGGATGAATGATTTCGATGTTAGGCTTAAGAAAACTGGCAGATCTCTAATTGGTAACATGCTTGAACGTCTTAAGAAACATGAACTGACGTGCACTAGGTTTTATTGGTTGTATTTAATGCATGAGTAAATTCTAATGATCCCATGTTAGGAGCTTCTTAGCCGGCTCGACATAGGAGTGAAGTAGGCACTCATAGGATTGGGGAATTAAGTGCGCCACCCCATGAATGGTATTAAGGAATACAATCCGTCATCCACGCAACTATAACAAGTAATTAACGTGTAAAAGATATCTAGGGAGTAGTGAAATCTAAGTAAACAAAACTTCTCCACTTATTGCTCACAACCTTAGTATAATTTAGTTCATTTTCATTTCTAATATTTTATTTTGATTTCATCTTTAGTATTGGGTTAGTTGACTAGCAACTAATTCCGCCCAAATCCTTCAAACCCGAGATTTTTACTTGCTTTCTAAAAAAATATAAAAATACAAAAATAATCATCCCTCATCTTTAGAACTAGTATTTAGGTTTTCTAATCCTAGCGACACTATTCCTAGCTGAACGATCAATCCCCCGGTACTTGTCACTATACTATACTACAACGATCAGGTACACTGCCTGGTGGGGGTTGTAAGCTTCTCAAGATCCCTTGAGAGGTAAAGCCTGGTGCGATTCCCACGTATCAAGTTTTTGGCACCGCAGCCCGGGGAATAGTTATTGTCTAGGTTAGAATCTCTTTTTATTAGGTCTACTTGCTAGATTCCTTTCTAGTAAGATTTTATTTTTATTTCTAGGTTTTCTTTAGTCTATCTTTTTCTTTGTGTGTTTGTTCGTAATTTTCATTGACTATTCCGTTCACCATTATGGAGAACGCGAATCCACCATACTACCGACCACAAAATTCACCCACTCCTAATGACATCTTGATGTTTAAACAACATGAAGATGAACCTATCTATGATGCATGGGCTCGTTTTAAATATTTACTCCGAAAAGTCCCTCATCATAATTTCGATCTGTGGTCCCAAATTGAAATATTTTACCATCGTGTCGACCACTATACCAAAATGGACATTGACCATGCCGCAGATGGGGACCTTTAGGGATTAAGTGCTGATGAAGCATGGGAAACCATAGAGAATTGTGCCATACTTGCCAAAAAAATGGACAACCCAACAAATGCTGTTACGGATCAATTGATAGCAAGTTTGAGGGAACAAGCAAGAAGTTTGTTTGGGGATAAAACTATAGATGAGATAACTGGGCATACGGAGTGGTTTGATTTCACCACAATACAAGCTGAACCCATAGGTAACCTTGATGTGATGGAGGATGTAGCCGAACATGATCACATTGATCAAAAAGACCTAGGTTTTATGATCGATGATGATGAATCTCAAGAAACAGATGATGAATCTTTTGGGCAATTTGTATATAGCAGTCAGAGTACTGAGGATGATCCTTATGATTCGGATATAGAAGTTGAGATGCCTAGAGAAGCACGTGAGATACTTGGGAAAATGTTAGGGCTGGATTATGATAAAACACATGTTGAGGATATAGGTGATCTTGACACAAGGAATGATGAAGTAAATAACATAAGCTCACCAAGTACCCCACAAGTCCTACCATCATTTGAGGCACACACACCACCCGTGACTTACCCGGAAGAAGTAAAGGAGACTATAGGAACCCCAATAGAGGTAGAACCTTTGAACCAAACACAACTAGAGGATATAGGTTTGAATACTCATAATGATAACCTTACTCTTAGTTCTAGGGAAGTTCCTAGTTTTGATGAACTGGAGCCTCCACCAAAACCGTTACCTAATCTTCCATCCTTGGATGAAAATTTAGGAATTGAAATAGGTTCCGATCCACCCATCAAACCATATAGTCCGGGTAGTCTTAGGATAAAGGTAGTGGACTCTAAGCCTTGTAGAGAGGAAGACAATATAGGAGTGGAAAATGACCTTACATGCTTACATCACCCATTTATGATTGATCACAAGAAACATTATGGGTTTAAACCGGGTTTATTAGGTCAAGATGGATTCCCAACTAGGAGTCTCTTGAAGTTGATAGAAAATGATCCCTTTCTAAGAGAAAATCTTAATCCACCCATTAACCCGATTGAATTTGTTAAGGTTATGATGATAGGAGCACAACCCTTTGAGCATATAATTCATCCACCACTCTTTCCTCACGTTGCATATTTCCACCCTAAGGGTGTGTATCGCTACTTTCACCTGCACTTAATCCTAAGTGTAGGGAAAACCTCTCCTATTTCCGTTAAATAAGGGTAGAGTCAGGCTCGTGACTCGAACAAAAACAAGCGCTTCTTGGGAGGCAACCCATGCTTTGTGTGATTTTATTTTGTTTGTTTGTTATTTGCTTCCGTATGCATGCTTTATTTTTATTGTTGGTAGATCATATTTCTAAACTAAAAAGTGGAAATACTTTACTTTGTTGTTTAGCCTATTCTTAACTCCACCTAAAAGTATTTTTGCAAAAGATAAGTGTAAGGGGAAACCCCAAATATGTTTTTAAGAAACAAACCGATCATGATTCTCCACAATATTAAGTGAACATGTATATTCGTATTTGTCAGAGTCAAATGCTTGTATTGAGTCATAATGAAGTTTTGCAGGATTTTCCAGGAAGTAGGACCAAGTTTTTCCAGAAATTTTCCGGAAACTTAACATAAGAATTTCTGCAGGTCACTTCTGACGGCGTCACGAGTTTACTCTTGACGGCATCACGTGTAAAATTCTGGAAATTTTGCTAGTTTTGTTTATACCGGACTCTTAAAATTTTTGTTGATTCTTTAGTTTTATAAACTCCAGGAAATCTGCAAACATTCATTCCACAAGCATTATATCTTTAATTGTTTTGTTTTTATTCCTAAGTCTGGAATTACATCTAGTTGTGAGTTATCTTTGTTCGGGTTGATGCTTTGGGTTTTTGTCTGTTTTCTCAGGATTTACAGGTTATGTATGACAAGAAGATGATTTATATTCTGGAAGGGAAGCTTTGATTGTTCATTTTCTTGGAGGAAGATTTAACCTGACCACCTTATTATCCATACCGAAAGAATCAGGGGAGTATTTGATTTCATTCTTTTTACTTATTCACTTTTACATTCTTTACTTGAACATTGGGGACAATGTTCATCCTAAGTGTAAGGGGAGGGTAAAATGATGATACCTTACAAATACACTTTCGCTTGAGTTTGTTTGTTAGATGGTAGATGTGTAATAAAACTATGAGAAATACTTGTTAGTGCAATTTTAGCGCCAAATTTAAATTTTTTTACAACATTTAGGAGTGAAACTTTAGCCATAGCAAGCGTCTCATGGATAGGAGATTGTATGACTAGCACATAACCGTATATTCAGAAAAATTTTCCACCCAAATATGTGAGGTTCGCCTTTAGATTTGATAGGAAAAGCATTTATTATTAGTGCTTATGAGTGTACCGGTAGCATTTAGATTCTAGAACTTGCGTTAGTGATGCATCCCGAGACCGCTAGTGAGACTACATTCGTGTGGTAGGATTTACTACATGATAAGAGGCATTAGGATCACCCTTGTGTTAAACCCGTATTATAATTACTTGACCATTTAAGTCATATTACTTGGCTAGTTAAGTCAATTAATTTTTCCCACACCTTTAGCGTTGTACTCATTTTTAGTACACGAAACCCCTAGTACACCCCTCCGAGCCTATCTTTTCGTTTCTAACTTTAAGCATCTTACTTAAAGGAAGAATTTGTTACACCCCACTTAAATGTACACCCAGATCGCCTTAGCCTTCCGTGTATGCACTCATTTTTAGTGCATTATTGTTATTTGTTAAACCCTAAGTTAACTATCTAATTGATTACATGGTTGCTAAGTCGAGTCATATCCTTGTACATATTGTTTTGGGACGATTGGGACTCATGGGTAAAGTACTTATTTTATGGAGTAATGGGGAAGAACATCATTTATTACCCCCATATATACGTTAATCTTAAAAGTACTCCAAGTGTTTTGATTTTCTTAATTCAAGTCAATAGATTAGTTCATTGTAAAGTATGTAAAGATTCAAGAAAGAGAGAAAAAAAACATACGGACTACCATCCCTTTTTATTCTATGTTCATTTTATGTTTTTGTTATTTTTCATTTATTAGCTTAAGTCGAGTCTAGTCTTGGCTTAGCAACGCCATATTGTACATGTAATTAACCAAGATTGTTAAATCGCCACCAGTAAAACTTCCTTTATCCAACAAAACCGTGTATTTCATATCCCTACACCTAACGTTACAACCCTTTAAAAGACCTCTTTGATAGTTTATCCTAGGTGCTTATGCCATGTGGTGGAGGTTTGATCCTTTCCCAAGCCTATGGTAATCTATTTTGCTATGACAAGTAGTGAGAGATATCTTCCATTTCCATATTGTAATTTATACTTTATTACACCCGAGAGATGTGAGTATCTAAACACTATTTGTGAGGTGCTAGTGTATGACCTCCGTGCTTGTCTATTGGTCTTTATTGGAACGATTATTTGTTGTAATTACTTTTATATTAGTGTTAAATGACCCCTAACTTGTATTTTGACTATAATAAAAGCGCATTTGCTTGAGGACAAGCAAATCTCAAGTGTAAGGGTATATGATGAGGCGAAAAATGAACCACTTTTAGGGGGTCATTTAAGCCCGAATTCGAATTTATTTGATCAAATATTGCCCTAAATTGTTTCTTTTGTGATTTTAGGTACTTTGGGAGAGAAATCTGGAAAAGGAAGCAATTCGGACGTTTTTAAAGCATAAAAGTGAAGAAAACGCAAAAGTCTTAATTTTTCTTGCTGGGAACAGTAGGTGACGGCGTCAAGAGTAATTTCCATGACGATCCAGTACAGAGATGACGGCGTCACAAGGTAGGGCGTCAAGAGTAAAATGCATGACGGCCTGGAAACACATAACACATGACGGCGTCAAAAGTAGATCAAGGCAGTCCGAGAAGTATTTTGGCGGCGAGATGACGGCGTCACAAATTTGTTCTTGACGCCGTCAGACCCTATTTCCTATATATAGTTTTCTAATTTTCACATTAAAAAGAGAGAAGTTTTGGAGAAACCCTAAGGCCGAACTTGGCACGAATTTTACAGGTTTTTCAAGGGTTCTCAGCCCTTGAACCCTTTCATGTGTAATTGAGATAAGTATTCTTTTAATTCAATCAATATGTCTATGTGTTGGTTTTCTACATCTTGTTCTTGTCTTAATTCCATCATGCTAGGCTAGATCTATCTTGTGTTTGCTTGGATCTAATGAAACCTAGATGTTAATTATGTGTTGATTACTTGTTTATGGTTGTATTGGATGAATGATTTCGATGTTAGGCTTAAGAAAACTGGCAGATCTCCAATTGGTAACATTCTTGAACGTCTTAAGAAACATGAACTGACGTGCACTAGGTTTTATTGGTTGTATTTAATGCATGAGTAAATTCTAATGATCCCATGTTAGGAGCTTCTTAGCCGGCTCGACATAGGAGTGAAGTAGGCACTCATAGGATTGGGGAATTAAGTGCGCCACCCCATGAATGATATTAAGGAATACAATCTGTCATCCACACAACTATAACAAGTAATTAACGTGTAAAAGATATCTAGGGAGTAGTGAAATCTAAGTAAACAAAACTTCTCCACTTATTGCTCACAACCTTAGTATAATTTAGTTCATTTTCATTTCTAATATTTTATTTTGATTGCATCTTTAGTATTGGGTTAGTTGACTAGCAACTAATTCCGCCCAAATCCTTCAAACCCGAGATTTTTACTTGCTTTCTAAAAAAAATATAAAAATACAAAAATAATCATCCCTCATCTTTAGAACTAGTATTTAGGTTTTCTAATCCTAGCGACACTATTCCTAGCTGAACGATCAATCCCCCGGTACTTGTCACTATACTATACTACAACGATCAGGTACACTGCCTGGTGGGGGTTGTAAGCTTCTCAAGATCCCTTGAGAGGTAAAGCCTGGTGCGATTCCCACGTATCATAAGTTTTACTCATCTGAAGGAGTGCATCAAATTTAGGCTTCTCACCTAAGTTTACATTTGCCTGTATTGCTCCTCCTTGCAAACAGAATACTTATTCAGTTATTCATAAATCTGATATTGATTGGTTTACTTTTTTTAGACAGTATGAGACTTTAGAACTGTGTAGGTAGGTCATAGAATAGTCATTCGCACCTATCGATCAATTAACATGCAACAGAACACAACGGGTTTTCCTTGCTTATTTGTTGGTATCCATTTTCGGTAGACTTTTACACATATAGCTTTTCGAGTATCTGTTTCTTTTAGGTTGTTAAGGGCAATGTCATCTGAATGTGTCACGATTGCTTTGCTTGTAGACTGCTCTGATGTTATAATGCTAGAGCTATGGTCCATTCTGCAACATGTTAAGAAAAAAATTGTTATTTTAAATGGTTGTATATATATGTTTGACAGTAACAAATAGGTTTCAATTAAAGGATGAATGTTGAAAGCTAGCAAGGCAAGTAAGCACAAAATGGATACGGATAGCAGTGTAACATTTTACATAACAATTTAGACTTTATTAGCATAGATATCTGATAATCACACAAACGCAAATGCACACTTAAAAGGTAAATATAATTGGAAGGAACTTGTGCAAGTGTGACCATGTTTAAAAATCTTTATAAACAACATTTTTTGTTGTGTTTTTATCTTTGTCTGGCACTTGTTTGATTAGCATTTTTAAACCTTGAGGAGATGTTGCCCTTGACAGTGCAACATACAATTGACCATGGGCAAAAACAGGTTCGGGTAGGTATACGCCTATTTTATTCAACGATTGCCCTGGCTTTTGCTGATTGTCATTGCGTAACACACTTTGACTGGGAACTGTTTCCTTTTAAATACAAACGGCAATTGTTCTTCTTTATTGATAAGCACGATACGTGGTAAATAGACGTTCTCGCCCATTCTAGTACCGGTGACAATCTTTGCCTGAATAAGCCTCGTATACACTTGAGTCACTATCATCCGCGTACCATTACATAATCCAACACATAAGTTTAAGTTCCGTAGCTGTATTACCGGTGCACCTATTTTAAGCTTAAGCTCATGTGGTGGCATCCCTGAAAAGGAAAGCGTGTTTAGGTATTCTTGAGGATATAATAGTTCAGTTGCTCCCCCATCATTTGATTTTGGTATAGCCTCATCAACACTTATGAAAGTATAGGTTTCCCCTTTTAACGTGTCCAGGATAGTAGAGTTGATGGTGTCTGCAGTTTCATTTCTCGGGCACATAATCGCTTTCCCTTGTAACGATGCTGCATCTGGTGCCTGTAATGTTTGTTCATCGTAGATAAAATCAATCAGCTCTTGAACAGCTGCCTCGCCCTTGGGAATGCAGTACCTATCTGGTATTTGCACCCACACCGAATTCTCTGGATCAATTCCATCTGGCTGGCCGATGGTACCGTTCCCAATCTGAAGCAACCATTCAGAGAATGCCGAAATCTCTTGAGCTTGATATGGCGAAAGACCTGGCTGTTGTAGGCGCATGTTTTGTCTAAGCTTAATGATTTCGAAATGTGGCCATAAGTATGACTGTGTTATGCACGAAGAAATAATCTGGTCATTCGTAGCTTTCTTCTTGACGGGTAGTGTTTGCCTAAAGTCACCACCCAAAACAACCATTTTTCCTCCAAACACACTTGTCTGCCTATCCATTATATCTCTCAACGTACGGTCAAGCGTTTCAAAACATCTTCTATCGTTCATAGGAGCTTCGTCCCATATGATAAGATCAGTCTGCCTGAGCGACTCTCCCACCTGCATTTTTTTTTATACTGCACATTGATTCATCAGTTAAATCAAGCGGTATCTTGAATCTTGAATGAGCCGTCTGTCCTGATGGGAGCAATAAGGCAACGATACCCGAAGAAGCCACCGCTAAGACAATCTTTCCTTCCGATCTAAGTGTAGAGATTATAGTCCTCCAAACGAAGGTCTTGCCTGTACCTCCATGGCCATACACAAATATGAGCTTCTGCCAACGACCATTCACTGCATGCGTGACTCGTTCAAAGATTATTCCTTGTTCAACATTTAGATGGCCAACTAATCGCTCACTCTCACTCTTTAACAATTCACGATTATAAGACCTTTCTTCCATGAGTGCCCTGTTGTTTAAGATTTGAAGTAAGTGAGGTGGAGGTAGATTAAACCCAAAATCTCTGACTGATTTTCCAAAGGAAGCAAGGATTGCTTGCAGCTCATACATAAGACCATCTTGTAAGTCTTCAGGACTGACATGAAGATCTCGTATATGCAAAGCTTCGGAAAGTATTTGGGGAATGTCTTCTGACATGGAACTTGAGTGAGATTGTAGCAATGTAACTGGGTCAGAAACCTCACAAAAGATAAGGAGCTGACAAAAAAGGTTTCTCATATAAGCTGGGGTTGTTGAGAAAGAAGCTTCTTGTAAAGCGATGTTCCATTCTTGATCACCACCTAACAGGCCCATGGCTTCACACGCGCCTCTATTTGTAGGATAGAGAACTTCATCAACTGTGCGGATATGTTGAAATGACATTGATCCTTTTTTATGACAGAGCAACAACCGTAGGTAGAATGCATCTCCAGAGTTAGGATGCACATACGTCAAACGGCCAATCGATGGCGTGACTGCATGCCGCCGACGCTGCCAGTACTTTCCATCCTTGTGCCATACATATTCTCTTGGAAAGTTTAGGTATGTTAAATGGCGACCATCAGTATTGTAAAGGTTGTACCTAAACCATTCAGTGAGCGTTGTTCTTTTGTTGTGCTCCCTATCCACAACTGCCTGTAAGCGCTGCTGCCTCCTAAAATTCACCCGCTGCATATTTTCAAGGTGAACTGCAAGTATCTGAACCGGTGGATCTCTGCTGTGTATGCTAAATCCCAGAATCCTCCAGCATGCTTCGTGCGGTCCTATGAATCTAGCATCCTGGAAATTCTTGATTTCATCAACGCGCAATGAACGACGGCTGGTACTTGGTCCTGTACTTCCAAGTGTTCTTGTAATATGAGTTACTATTCTGTCAGTCCCTTTTGAAATATACTTAAAGAGATATTTTATAAGCATTGACCACTCACAGTACTCAACATTGATATGTGCGTAGAACCGCATGCACAGGGACCGGTTATGCGGAACACTGACATTTTGCCTCATTGTTGTTATCCCAGAATCCCTCCTACGGTAATGCACATATCCTTTGTCATCGATAAATGTGTTCGGACAAAAAGCCTTAGGAAACTTCTTAGTGCATACATCACTGTCACGTATACATGGTGCTGCTGTATTGACCAACCCACACGGCCCGTGCATCATAAACTCTGTGATAACTCTGTAACCCTCAGGATCGATTGTTGGGTCTGGAAGCTCTGCAGAAACATACTTATCCACATCTGTGTGTGCCTGCACATGGTGGCGTTCCTTGATCCACAGAAGCAAATGACAATGCGGCAGGCCTCTTTTCTGGAACTCGACCGTGTATAATACTGTAATAAGATAAAATTTATTCATGCACATTGTAAGTGTAGCAATTGAATAGACAATAGACACTTAGAAAATTAAAACAGTACCAGCTTCTACAGCACCAAAAGGCTTTGAATCTCGTAAGAAAGTAACTAAACTATGTATCTTTCTTTCAAAGACACGGTCTACAACATCAGGCCTATCAGCAACTGCAACATGCGTAAAGTCCTCCATATATTCTTGGATCTCAGGCCAGTTAACATTGCACGTAAACGTGATAAAGAATGACGGGTTCCCGTGCACCCGACATATGGCCAAAGCATCCAAATAATGGCTATACATATAGCGTGGGCCTCCTGTAAAGGATGAAGGCAAAATTGTCCTTGAACCGACATCTGAACCGCCCTGATCACCGTGTGAGATAGCATCGTGTAGACCTGCCATATAGTCATTCCGAATATCATCTTGATGTTCTCTTACAAAGTCAATCCGTGATTGCTCTATGCTACAGTAGGCTGTGACAACATACTGTTGGAAAAGCCTGCCACTCCTTGGGAGAAGCCGGTATTCATTGAAACGGTCGTGTAGCTCGTACGCATAGTACATTTTCATTGACAATTGATACGTGGGAATCGCACCACGCTTTTACCTCTTGAGGGATCTCGAGAAGCTTACAACCCCCACCAGGCATTGTACCTGATCGTTGTAGTATAGTATAGTGACAAGTACCGGGGGATTGATCGTTCAACTCAGGAATAGTGTCGCTAGAATTAGAAAGCCTAAAAACTAGGTCTAGAGGTGAGGGATGATTCTTTTTGTATTTTTATATTTTTAGAAAAGCAATAAAAATCTCGGGTTTTTGGAAGAGTGGGCGGAATTAGTTGCTAATCAACTAACCCAATAACTAAGATGCAATCAAAATAAAATAACAGAAATGAAAATAAATCTAATTACTAATGTGGTGTGAACAATAATGGGGAGAGTTGTGTTTACTTAGGTTTCATTACTCCCTAGATATCTTTTACAGGTTGATAGTTTGTTACAATTGCATGGATGACGGGTCGTATTCCTTAATACTAGTCATAGGGCCGTGTACAATATTCCCTAACTCTATAGGATCCTACTTCACTCCTATGTCGAGCCGTTAGAAGCTCCTAACATGGGATCATTAGAATTCTCCTATGCATTAAATACAACCAAAAATCAAAGTACACCTCTGATCATGTTTCTTAAGACGTTCAAGCATGTCACCAATGGAAGTCTGCCAGTTTTCTTAAGCCTAACATCGAATACAATCATCCGTAACAACTATAAACAAACAATCAACCCATAATTAACATCTAGGTTTCACTACATCTAAGCAAACACACAAGAGATCTAGCCAAGCATGTTAAATTC
Organism: Artemisia argyi; assembly: GCA_030686995.1. Classification (NCBI taxonomy): domain Eukaryota; kingdom Viridiplantae; phylum Streptophyta; class Magnoliopsida; order Asterales; family Asteraceae; genus Artemisia; species Artemisia argyi. Next base: position 22,179,638 of record CM060695.1, on the reverse strand, counting down.
AAGACAAGTGTAAGATATATTCAAGCAACACATAGACATATTGATTGAATTGAAAGAGTACTGATGAGTGCTCAAACACTCATCATTTTTAGTCAATCTGAACTGCAAAAACATTTAAAAACACTCAAATATGCATCAAAATACTGAAAATATTCCAAAATTGTGTTTTATATGTTTTAGATGCAAAATGTTTAAAAACAAATGAAAAATGAACAAAGTTTGCATAATTGGAAGTTTTAGTCCCTCAAGTTTCGTAAATTTACAAAACTAGTCCCTGGTCATTCAAAATATGGAAAATTATCACCAAATGTCCTTTTGAAATCATAAGTTGTCATATTTAGTCCTTTGGCGAAAAATCTGAAAAGTTTTGAGAATTTACAGTTTTGGTCCCTGGAGTTTCAGAAATTGACAGAATTGGTCCCTGGTGGGAAATTTTTAGAAGAAAAAGCATTTATGGTCCTGTGGTTACTTATTTTGGCAAGATTAGTCCTTGGAATGAAAGTTTGGTGCAATGGTAATTTTAGTCCCTGGGGTTTGGAAATTTACAAAAATGATCCCTGGGTGTTTATTTGTGAAAAATTACATTTTGGGTCCCTGGGTTATTGAAGTTATCAACTTTGGCCCTTGTGATAACTATGGAAAAATGACAAAACCAGCCCCTTGATTTTCAGAAACTTACACATTGGGTCCTTGTTGTTTTCACTAACTAAACCAAACCACCCTTTGTTATTTTTACCAAATCCACCCAAAAACCTAACCTGATCCATCAACAAAACCACCCCAGCCCACCTTATATCACCAGCCCATCACCACAAGCCCAACAACAAAATAAATACTCCCTCCCGTTTTTATTAACCCCTAGGTCAAACCCTAAGTCAAACTCTCCACCTCACCTCCTTCCCTCTGCCAAAACCTGCAACACCCAACACCAACACCATCATTACTGCTACTCCTCCACTCCAACCCTATCCCACTAAACTAACTTTCCACCACTCCAATCCAAAACTTGCCCCCATGCCAAATACTAACTGCCAAATTGCTAATACCCAAGTTTCCCGCCTAAACCAATCAAACGGCCAAAATCATCTTTGGTAATCCAATGGTTATTTTCAAAGGAGGGATAGCTCAAGTGGGTCCAAAGAACCCTAAATGGTCACTATAAAAGAGAAGAAAAAGAAGACAGTTGGGTAGTAGATTTTTAGTGGTGTTTCAGTTAGTAGGAGTAGTGTAAAATTAATGCTTTAGTTAATTTAGTTTTAAGAATTTCATTCCAGTATTGTAACTTTTAATTCCAGTTAATAAAAATTCTCAGCTTTTCTTTATTGTCAAATTTCCATTTATTGCTTAAGTTCAAGTTTTTCTTTTATATGCTCATACTGCTATAAATTAAGCTCATACAAGCTCACAAGGCTTTTTGTGAGCTTTTACTTTCATTCAAACTGTTTTCTTCAAGCATTACTCAAAGTTTTTAACAAAACCTCAAAAATACAAAAATAGCTTCTTTTTCTGCTTATTTGGTTTTCTGCTTATTCACTACTTCTTTTATGATCTTTAATGCTTATTTATGTTTGATGTTGCTATTTATGTTTATTTGGTAGCCTAGATATCAGTGGTTTTTAGTTTTGTTGCTTCATTGTCCATTTAGCTCAATTTAGTTTAGAGAGATTAGCTTATCAAAAGTGCTTACAACTTGATCACTACTGCTTATTTTTACATACTATAGCTTAATCAGTACCTAGAATGCATTTTCAGAGGCTTTCTAAGCCTTTTGTAGTGTAAATCACAAAACAGTCCCCTATAAGGGGGTGTTTGGTTCAGAAGGATTGAATGTGTTATAGGTAGTTTTTGCTATGGATTTCTGTGGAAGTATCTGACATTAGGTTTAGTTAGTCATGTTAAGTCATAAAATACTAGGGTCTTTTGGTTAAAAGTCAAAAGTTAGTCTTTAATCCACTCATAAGTACACTGCCAAAGCTTAAGACATCATAATCATACAATTTACTTTAAAACCTATTAATCTAGTTTAGGATAGCTGCACTATAGCTTGAAACATCTCAATCAATCATTAGACTAAGATCAAAGTCCATGAAAGTCAAATTAGAAGGAAATTCCAAAAAGTCAAAATTGCTCATTAGGGGAGAAATCCACTTTTGGCAAGATTTTTCCTGATCTCATTATTAAGTTTTGGCTTTTAAGCTTCTTGATTCCTAAAAATTTGGAAGCTCATCTTTTTAATGCATATTTTAGTTTAATTTTAGGAGTTTTATAGACTGCTTATTTTGGTGTTTAGTTTGGTTAGTTTTCCTGAACCCTCCCCTGCACCAGGGGAGTGTGTTCTTCAGCTCAGACTCACAAGCTCACAAACAGTACTGCACTTGGTCACATTTCTTGAATCTTGGTTTTCCATGAAGCTTGTAGTTCTAGTTTTTGAGTTTCAGGCCTTTCGTGAACTTTTCAGCTTATTTGATAAGCTTAAACAAGGCCTGCAAGTCACCCCTTGGACTGTTTGGGTGTGATACTTGTGGATGTGCTTATCTGCTTTTTTGTGCTTGTTTAGACTTATGAATTGCTTATCTTCTATTTTCCATAGCTTATTTAGGATTCCCCATAAAAGCCTGTGTCTGTTTCCCCATTAGATTAGCTTGTTGATGTATTTATGTGTACTGATTTGGTTTTTCATACCTCCCCTGCACCTCAGTGATTCACCCAACTTCACAAGCTCTCTGTGAGCTTGTGTATAGACCTTAGTTTGTGTGGTTGGGAGTTTTGGGAATCTTATGTGCCAAACTTAAAGGTTCAGGCTTAACTTGGACCTCTAAGCTTATTTAATAAGCTAGTCTCACCCCTGCACTTTCCTTGTGGCCTGTGGGTATTAGTGGTACATGGAATTGCTTATTTGTGTCTTCAGCTTATTTCAATAATTGTTGTCTTATTGTTTCTGCTTAATCTCAGCATCTTTCATCATTTTCTGTCTTATTTGAGCTTGTTGTCATTGTTGTGAGCGTATTCTAAGCTTAGCAAGCTTCATAAGCTCATTTTGGTTTACTGTGGTGGAAATAAGCTCAAGCAGAGCTTATCTTCTAGTTTCAAAAAGTTTTCTTTTGTAAAAGTTGTTTATATTCATTGTTAAAATGTTTTTGTAAAGTTAAAATCAAAAATAAAAATAAAAAGAGAAATGTGCAATTAGTGGGAATTGAACCCTGGACCTCTTGGGTTGACCTGGTCAACTCCAAACCAAAGGGGTGCACCAACTGGGCTATGTAGTTGTTACTGTTTATGTTTTCCTTTGTTGTATTTATATTAGTACTTACCCCATTAAGCTTATAAAAGCTTTTCAGCTTATTTACAAGCTTATTTATAAGCTTGTCACCCTTTTCATATTTTTCCTAGCTTAATTATAGTACTCAGTATTTTTGTAAAAAGTTTTAGATTTTTACTATTCATTTGGTAATTTTTATAATTTAAATTAGTTTTATTAGTATTTAAATAGTTTTTAATTAATAACAATTAAATAAAAGTCTAAAAAATAATTTTCTTTTTTCTAAAATTTTCTTTTATCATTAGGTTCGTAAAAATGTAATTTTCATGTCCGTAGGGTTAGTGTAGCTCAAATTTCACTTTTTATTTCGCGCACTCGCGTTTATTTTGACTTAAACGCACGTTTTATTTAAATAACTTTTAGGTTTTTAAATTTAGGTTACGTTAGTAAAAGTAGTTTGTAAAATAAAGAAAAAACCAAAAATATAAAAAAAGTGATAGCTTATATTTAAGCCCTTTTGGCTTATTTTTCTGCTTATCTTTAAGCAAACTCTAATTTTAAGTTTTTAGATTACGTTTTAGGTTAACTAGGTTTCACGTCATTGTTAATATAGTTTGTTTAAATCATTCTCATTCGTATTTCCTTAGTGTAATCATTCAAACCCTTATATACCCTTTCCCGTCCAAATTCACCAGATCACAAACCCGTTTTAATACCATCCACACCTCGTCAGGACATAACGACCCGGAGAAACCCTATACTTCCACGGAGAATTGAGCCTAAGGAGTTTGACTATATCTACCACATCCGTGGTTGACTTTAGTTGACTGCTTTTGCCTCAATCAAGTACTTATCTCAAATTGACATGAAAGGTTTCAAAGGGTAAAAACCCTTGAAAAAGCTGTAAGATTCGTACTAGGGTTTCTCTCCAAAGTTGCACCCTACTTGTCCCTCTTTAATGAATGAAAATTGCAAAACTATATATAGATTTTACAGGGTGACGGCGTCAAGAAGGAATTTCTGACGCCGTCAACTCGCCGCCCATAATGAAATTGGATTGCCTAGATCCAGTTTTGGCGCAGTCATGTGTACTTCTACTCTGGGCCGTCACTCGTATTTGGACCATGACGGCCTAGGGTGACGCGTCATGTCCATAGTGTAAATCTCTTTTGGATCGTCACGGACTTTATCCACTTCCACCTCTTGTATTACTCTTGACATCATCATTAAGGAGCATGTGACGCCGTCAGGTACTGTTCCCAGCAAGGAAAATTAAGACTTTGCCGTTTTCTTCACTTTTATGCTCCAAAAACTTCCAAAATGCTTCCTTTCCCAAAATTCACTTCAAAAGTACCTAAAATGACAAAAGAAACGATTTAGGGCAATATTTGATCAAATAAATTCGAATTCGGGCTAAAATTACCCCCTAAATACGGTTCATTTTTCGCCTCATCAAATACCCTTACACTTGAGATTTGCTTGACCTCAAGCAAATGCACTTTTATTCTAATCAAAATACAAGTTAGGGGTCATTTAACACTAATATAAAAGTAATTACAACAAATAATCGTTCCACTAAAGACCAAAGACAAGCACAGAGGTCATACACTAGCACCTCACAAATAGTGTTTAGATACTCACATCTCTCGGGTGTAATAAAGTATATATCACAATATGGAAATGGAAAACATCTCTCACTACCTGTCATAGCAAAATAGATTACCATAGGCTTGGTAAGGATCAAACCTCCACCACATGGCGTAAGTACCTAGGATAAACTATCAAAGAGGTCTTTTAAAGGGTTATAACGTTAGGTGTAGGGATATGGAATACACGGTTTTGTTGGATATAGGCAATCTTTACTGGTGGCGAGTTAATCATATTGGTTAATTACATGTACAATATGGCGTTGCTAAGCCAAGACTAGACTCGACTTAAGTTAATGAATGATAAATAACAAAAACATAAAATAAACGTAGAATGAAACAGGATGGTAGTCCGTATGTTTTTTTCTCTTTTCTTTTTCTATTTTTTTTTTCTTTTCTTAATATTTTTCCGTTTTTTTTTTTTTTTTTTTTTTTTTTTTTTTTTTTTTTTTTTTGTTTTTTGTTTTTTGCATACACTCTTGCCCTACCATCCAAAATAATACATCATAGGAAATGAACATTCCCCTTACACTTGAATTTTTACATGCTTTACAATAAACTAATCTAATGACTCGAATCAAGATAATAAAAACACTTGGAGTACTTTTAAGATTAATGCACATATGGGGGTAATATATGATGTTCTTCCCCATTACTCCATAACATTTGTACTTTACCCATGAGTCCCAATCGTCCCAAAATAATATGTACAAGGATATGACTCGACTTAGCAACCATGTAGTCAATTAGATAATTAACTAAGGGTTTAAACATGTAACAATAATGCACTAAAGATGAGTGCATACACGGAAGGCTAAGGCGATTTGGTTGTACATTTAAGTGGGTTGTTACAAATTCTTCCTTTAAGTAAGATGCTTAAAGTTAAAAACGAAAAGATAGGCTCGGAGGGGTGTACTAGGGGTTTCGTGTACTAAAAATGAGTACAACGCTAAGGTGTGGGAAAAATTAGTTGACTTTACTAGCCAAGTAATATGATTTAAATGGTCAAGTAATTATGATACGGGTTTAACACAATGGTGATCCTAATGCCTCTTATCATGTAGTAAATCCTACCACACGAATTTAGTCTCACTAGCGGTCTCGAGATGCATCACTAACGCAAGTTCTAGAATCTAAATGCTACCGGTACACTCATAAGCACTAATAGTGAATGCTTTTCCTATCAAATCTAAAGGCGAACCTCACATATTTGGGTGGAAAATTTTTCTGAATAGTACGGTTTTGTGCTAGTCATATAACTCCTATCCATGAGACGCTTGCTATGGCTAAAGTTTCACTCCTAAATGTTGTAAAATAATTTAAATTTGGCGCTAAAATTACACGAACAAGTATTTCTCTTAGTTTTATTACACACCTACCATCAAGCAAACAAACTCAAGTGCAATTGTATCCTATAAGGTATCATCATTTACCCTCCCCTTACACTTAGGATGAACATTGTCCCCAATGTTCAATTAAAGAATGTAAAAGTGAAATAGGTAAAAGAATGAAATCAAATACTCCCTTGATTCATTCGGTGTGGATAGTGTGGTAACAAGGTTAGATCTTCCTCCAAGAAAATGAACAATCAAAGCTTCCCTTCCAGAAAAATAAATCATCTTCTTGTCATACATAACCTGTTAAACCTGAGAAAACAAACAAGGCAACCTCGCATAAAATCAGCGGCAATCTATATATACTAACAAGTCCTAGAAAACAAATTAAGATATAATGCTTGTAGAATGAATGTTTGCAGATTTCCTGGAGTTTATAAAACTAAAGAATTAACAAAAACTTCAAGACTCCGTTAGAAAAACAAAACTAGCAAAATTTCCAGAATTTTACACATGACGCCGTCAGGAGTTAACTCCTGACGCCTTCATAAGTGACGTGCAAAAATCTTTACGTTAAGTTTCCAGAAAATTTCTGGAAAAACTTATGTCCTACTTCCTGGAAAATCTTGCAAAACATCATTATGACTCGATACAAGCATTTGATCTAACAAATACTAATACACATGTTCATTTAATATTGTGGAGAATCATGATCAATTTCGTTCTTAGAAACAAATTTGGGGTTTCCCCTTACACTTATCTTTTGCGAAATACCTTTGTATGAAGTTAAGACGAAGTTAAACGACAAAATAAAGCATTTTCACAATTTAATTTGAAACATGATCTACCAACAATAAAAATAAAGCATGCATATGGAAGCAAATAACAATCAAACAAATAAAATAAATGAAAACACACAAAACATGGGTTGCCTCCCAAGAAGCGCTTTTCTTTATTTACGAGTCTTGTAGCTAGACTCAAGGTCATGGGCAATTACGTGACCTTATCGTTGGTCTCTTTTACCGATTGTGAATGTTCTTTATAGAGACCAACCACCTTTTTCTCAGTTGCTCCTATAATCCTATTGGCAAATTCCTTATCAACTTTATATTTCGGTCCTAGAGTCAAGCAATCTTTGTAGAAAAGGCTCTTCTTCTCCCATAGTCCATGCCCTTTTTCTTATCCTCTTCATTGATGTCCTCAAAAGCACCAATGTTATCCATGTCAAATTGAGTCACAAAACGAAATTCTTTCATTCTATTAGGCATCCTATATGTGATCCTATCGGTTTCACTAGCAAACCGGATTGTCCCTTCTATCTCATCATATTCTAACTTGGACTCTTCAACAAATGGTTTACTAAACACAACATGGGTTAAGCGACAATCAATAACACTAGCTAGGTCTTCAACAACCATAAAGTCAGTGACATAAGTAAAGTTCCCAACAAAGATATGTAGACCCTTAACTCTCCCGACAAAGTTACAAACTCCACCGGGGTATTTAGTATCTTTTCTAGGTCCAGTCTTGTTTTCACTATATCATTATAAACACTTGAGGACATAATGTTGATTGGGGATTTAAAATCAATGTAAGCATTGTCAATGTGTTTATATCCAATCATACATGGTATCTTTGCACTCTTAGGATCGCCTCTCTTTATCTTAGGTTCAATTCTAGTGAAAGGAGGTCGAGAATTATCAATAAGGTTATTATACTATGCAATCTCCTACTTAGTGGGGTATAGATTGAAATAGTCATCTAGCTTTGGATCTATCTCCCCTTCCTCAAGTTCCTCAACCACATCCTCAAAATCATTAGGTCCTAGATCCTTATTTGAATACAAGGCGGTCGCGAGGTCACTAAATGCATGGTTGAGCTCAACATTAATCAACCTATTAAGCTCCCTAAGTTCCCTAATCTCATTCTCAATTTGTTCACACAACAAGGCCACTTCTGTAACAATTCACATTTTCAGGTTAATTACAATTCTCGGAAAATTTTACTATTCACTTTTACTATTCATTTTTCCCGAAATTTGATTTTTGTTTCTTGGCCTCGAGTGATAAATCATTTCCATGGCAAATTAAAAGTTTGACATTCATCAGATCATTTTCGCGAAAGTTAATAAGGAATTACATGTTTTAGGGTAAAACGTCATTCAAAAATTCTACGCACAACGAAACATGACCACGTTAATTTTCCCCGTATCAGAAAAATGTTTGATACACTCATGATTTATTTGAGAATAAATCATGACTGTGAAAAACATGACCAAATAAACCTCGGCCGTGAAAAACTGGAATTTTCACTTTTAAGTGTTTTTACTCAGCCGTAACCTTAGCCTATACCTGCACCACGTTTCTAAGACGATTTGTGTTTTCACATTTTTGGAATAAGTCAACATATTTTTCCCTCCTCCTTTGACCAAAAATCATTCCTTGATTTTATAAGTCATTCATTGATTTTTAGGCTTACGGTTTTATGTCTAAAAGACATTTAATACCAACCGACACTAGATTGAGCCCAGTCTAGACATTATAAGTCATTTTAAATCATTTGTATCCTATTAGAAAAGTAACATTTTACTTTTCTCAATTTTACACAATATTCGTACATTTTACGTATTACGCGTTTTAGACCCGTGTTTCCAGTTTTAGCAGGGTTTTAGCACCCCAATGGAACCTATCACTCATTTTATATTTTATTATGGAACATATTGACATGTTTAACCATACTTTCAAGTTCCACATTTTTACGACACCCGGTTTTACGTTTTGAGGCTTAATCATTTACGGTTGGCATTTCCCGGAGTCAAAACTCATCCAATACTTAGGATAATATCAAGCAAAGACCAAGTCATCCCCTTATCCATTCCAAACCGCCTAAGGGGGGGGGAGTCACCCTTTAGGTGTCTTGATCTCATGCTTAAGGCCTTAGATTGCATACATGTGTTCAAGCTTCCTTTGTAAGCTTTGACTAGTAATGTAAACTAACCTCCTCAAGCCCATATAAATACCCCCCTCCCCTTCCTTTTCCATCCCATATCACAACCCTCATCACCTCACACTTAGCTAATTTTCTTCCAAGTTTCAAGCTAGATTCAAGAGCAACTTCAAAGATGGAAACCCTAGTTTGGTTTTAGATAATCAAAACACTTCCAAACCTCATAAACTTTGGTGATTTCTCTTGAGTTTGAATCCACTCAAGTCACCTCAACTTTCATCATCTCTCTTTCAAGAATACAAGAGTAAAAAGATTGCATGAAGTGAAGTAGGTTGAAGCTAAAGTCTATCAAAGTCCTTACCTTACATGTTAACTTCCTTTCTTATTTGAAAGCCAAAAGTTGTAAGCCAAACCCTAACTTGCTTCTTGTTAAATATCATAATCATGTTATTTACATATCATTCATGCTATATTATGTCTTGTATTCATGTCCATGATGTATAAAAATGAGTAAAACAAGTTATTGTAAATGATTGTTAAGTTATTTAAACAAGTAAACTAGTGACTTTCTTGGTATAATCTGATCAAAATGGTAAAATTATGATATTGGATCATTACATATTGTAGTAGAGGACCTAACAAGGAAACCATAGCAATTTGAACCACCTAAAACGAGTATACGAGTCAAAAGTTATGACCATTTGAAGTTACTAAAACTTTGCGGCAAAACTGCCAAAATAGTTTCTGTGACAGAACATAAAACACGCAAAAAGAGGCCTTTCTGGTCCGTTTCATGAAAAGGTTAAAGCACGAAAGTTGTCTGGAATCACGTTTTCTTCAAAAACTCAGGAGCACGTCTCCAGAAAACCAATAACGAATGAGATTTTTCTCAGTTTCTTAACACCTATTTACATATATATAAGTCACTATATAATGGTTATGTTTTAATAAGACCAACAGGTCTTATGACCTAGATTCAAGACCACAACCATGGCTAAAGCCGAGGTTGAGTCTCAATACCATGGAACAATGACCAAAGGTCATGGCAAGGCCATGACTAAATGACCATATAAACTTACTTACGCGAAAACATGAGCTAAAGTATTGGAGATAACTTGAACATACAATTTGGATCTACTTCATCTAAAGAACCATGAGATATTACAAGTATTTGTCATACAAGTTATAAGAAACTTACCCTAATAACAATCTTCATGTAAAGATAAACTTTCCTAAGTTTATTCAAATATTAGACATTTAACTTTTCGGATCAAAACTTATATATATATATATATATATATATATATATATATATATATATATATATATATATATATATATATATATATTATCAACTACTACAATAGTAGGGAGCCTCATGTGAGGAGTTCATTATGTAAGCCGTCGATATGAGTTGTGAATTTACGAATTAAAGTGTCCTGGCTCCTCGAACGTTTACTAACATGACTTCTGAATTATGTCGGCCCGAACGGTAGTAAACGATATATAAACTATACATGTTTCATGAACCATTTCTTTTCAAAGACTTACACTATACATCGTACCACATCATGGACTAAATGCAAGACATACATATATAGGCAATTCTTCATATTCTTTACTCCAATCTTAAGTTGCAACATTCTATTATAGGTTGCTCGTAGAAACCTTCGCGATTTGACCATCACATTCACTACTTACTACATAACTTAAGGTGAGTTCGTAGCCCCACTTTCTATTGTTTAACTATTTTACAAACCCATGGGGGGATACATGCTATTATTTTTCTACTTGAACACAATGCTTTCTACTGTATGCTACCCGACTATGTTTTATTGTCACTAAGTAACGATTGCCATGTTCGAAGTCCCTATATCATGAACCATTAGTCACTAGCTATAGTGAGCGCGAATATTGTGAATAGATCTATTGGGATTGACGAATCCCATTTGTGTTGAACAACTACGAGTTCAAACAAATGCACTATATTTGAGATTTTTAGGTATAATGGCAATATTACCTTGGTAGGGCTTCTATAATGCCAATTTTTGGTTCGATGTTAATGCTTTGGTTGCATGGGCTTAGTGCAATAATAAGGATTTTGTTTTCTAACTATGAGTGTGAGTCTATAGCTCACACTACAATTATTGTGTTCAACGATTTAACTACAAACTCTACGAATTCCACTCAACCTTTGTGTTGACTGTTTTAAGCATGTATTTCAGGTCCATAATGAACGAGGCAAGCACGGAGGAGCATGGATATTCAAAGAGGGCAATAAATTTTATTATCATTCAAAAACTCATTTAATGTAAATTGTAAATATGGAACCATCTGGGACCTCATTTTGTAATCTCTGATATTTATATAATTTGAATGATAAATCTTTTAAAAACGACTCAATTAGAGTTCGTTTTCTATTATTGTGACTATTGTGCCGTCGAGTAACACCCAGTTTGAATTCCGCTGCATCCATGAATTAGGGGTGTTACAGATTGGTATCAGAGCCATGGTTATAGAGAAACGGGTCTAATTGAGACCTAAACTATAACCACACTACAAGCAAAAACATTTTATAGCCTTCCGCTCTTCGTGCCTTCCATCCTCCAGACGATTATGGACTTATTATGCGTGTTATGCTACATAAACATATTAGTATATTGCTATATATATGCTTGCCATATTTTGAGCACTCCCCATAAACGTTAGAATTATTTTAACATTGTAATTCTTCTCATAGAAATCATGTGCGTACCCACTTCTCCCGATTATGTGCCCACTCTACCTAATAACTTCCAAGTCTTACCACCCTCACCCAAGTTCGGATTTGACTTCGTAAATGCCTTCGCTTCTGATGACGAAGAAGAACCTTTCGAAGATTCAACCGACGAAGAAGAGGATGAACCAATGCCAAATATTTTTGCGTCGAATACTTCTAATTATTTTGAACAAAATTGGGTTGAGGCAGACTCCGAGGAGGATAATGAGTATGAATATGTACTAGCACCATTACCACCACCACTATCACTTCCCTTTGATATCCCTACATGTGATGAACTGGATCACTCATTATGGATCGTATCTCGACCACCATTGATCCAACAAGAAAGTCAGCATAGAAACTACAGCTTCTCAAACTTCATCGACTCGTACCTCTATGACACACTAAACTAAGAAGTTGCCGATCAATCAGAGCTGCTCGGACCTTCTAACCCACAATAGACTAGTGTGATGATACTAGTTAACTTTTGTACTACTAAACTGATTAGACTCAGTTAGTAAATGTTACGAAATCTATGTAATAACTAGCGATAGTAAAAACGTTGTAATTACTAAACTGAAAGTATCAGTTAGTAAATTTTGAAGAAGCTTGTAATAGGTTTCGATTTTGTAAATCAACCAACGTTGTACGAATAAAACTCTTGTTTTATACTATCATGATTTATGCCTTTAAATCTTCAACGTAATTATTCTATCATTTCCCATCAAAAATCATGCGTATTTCACAACTCTCTACTCACGACGTATCTTTTAAACAATAGAATCATGGCGCCAAAGAAGAAGACACCACCAGCAATGACTCAAGCTGCTATTCGCAAACTAGTTAAAGACAGTGTCAACGCAGCACTCACAACGGAACGAGCAGCCGTAGCTGCAACAGCTGCCGAAGCCGCCACAGCTGCTGGTGCTGCAGCAGCCATTGAAGATGCTACAGCTGCTGATGCTGCAGTAGCTGCTGATGCTGCAGCAGCCGCTGAAGCCGCCACTGCTGCGGAAGTTGCGATAGCTGCAGAAGCTGCCCGAATTGCCAGCCTTAACATTGGAGGACCAAGCCCAACTATCCCTCCAGTGACAAATGTTGCTTCAGTACCTAAGGGTTGCTCATTCATTTCCTATTTGAAATGCGAACCCATAAAGTTTAAAGGTACTGAAGGAGCCGTAGGTTTGACCCGCTGGTTTGAGAAAGCGGAGTCGGTATTTTTGGTCAGCAAAAGTATCGAGAGTGATAAAGTTCAATATGCCACTAGTACACTGCTAGATGAAGCATTATCATGGTGGAATTCAATATCTCAACCAATAGGCATTGAAAATGCTTATAAGATATCTTGGGATAACTTGAAGAAGATGATGATCAAAGAGTACTGCCCCCGCAGTGAAATATAGAAGTTAGAGGTAGAATTCTGGGATCATGCTGTTAAGGGAAATGACATCATAACTTACAACCATCGATTCCAAGAATTGAGGATACTGTGTCCAACAATGGTTTCAACAAAAGAAAAATTGTTGGAACGGTATATCTGGGGACTTCCACCAAGTATACAAGGGAATGTAACTTCAACAAATCCCAAGGAACTTGATGAAGCTATGCGGATGTCTCGCAGCCTCATGGATCAAGTGGTGCGTATGGCAGAAACCCGAAGACAAAACAACACCAACAACTACAACTACAGTAACAACAATAACAATAGGAACAACAACAACAAGCGACCATGGGATGGTAACCATGGAAGTAACAACAACAACAACAACAACAACAACAACAACAACAACCAAACTCAAAACAACAACCATCATAACCAGCAAAACAAAAGACAAGAGGCCGCAAAGGCTTATGTGGCTGCACCAACTAGAGGCGCAGGGTATACCGGGAATGCTCCACTATGCAATAAGTGTAATTTCCATCACTCTGGTCCTTGCCCAGCTAAGTGTCGCAACTGTCAAAACACTGGACACCTTGCCAGAGATTGTAGAGTCAAGGCTGTAGCTACCGGTAGCAACACACAACCAATAGTTATATGCTTCGGGTGTGGAGAAAGTGGACATTACAAGAACCGATGTCCCCAAAACCAAGGTCAACAAGTTGAAGACAACCAGGGGTGAGCATATATGATAAGAGGAGAAGGAGCTTATCAGAATCTCAACAACACTGCAGAACAATGAAGTTTAGAACTTAGCAGTCATATTTATTTATGCACTATGTTGTACTACGTGTATGTCATCCCTAGTAATGGGAGTTTTATGACTTAAGAATATTTACTGTTCAATAAACAACTCTTTGTGATAATTCTCATCTATTGTACTTTCTATCTCCAAACTAATTTGACTGATTAGTAGACTATTACCATTCTATAAGATTTACCCAGTTATCCTATAAACCATTCCACAAATTTTACTTCAAGCTATTTTGTTACCACTTTATTGTTTCACATCATTTTACTCCAAGATATTCTACCACCATCTTAGAAAAATTACTTCGTTAATACCACCCTATAAATAGATATCATATCTTCTTTACCCAGCTTCATCTCAAACCACTAAAACTCATCAAACCAAAATGAAGGACACAAGCCTCGTTCGTCTTTTCACCATCATTATCTTCACAACCGTTGCAACCACAAGCTCATTAACCAATCTTGATGCACTTTTAAAGCTCAAATCATCCTTAGTTACACCACAAGCAACCTCATCAGCTTTACAAGATTGAATACCATCTAAAACTTTTAAGAAACACAATACTACGTGACTAAACCGCACATCACATTATCGGTCCTAAATTATACATAGCCTGATCACCTATGTCTAATTCAGGAGGGATCATGTTATGCTGGGAGCAGTCACCTGTATGTTTTCTAAGAAACAAACTTCTCATAAGTAACCTCATCCTACGCCATACACTGAAACGACAAATCAAACTACATCACTTTAGTCCTCATAAGTAACTACACCTCTTCATCGACACCACTCCAACGTATAACACACATAGAACTTCGGGACGAAGTTCCCCGTAAGGGGTAGAGACTGTAACAATTCACATTTTCAGGTTAATTACTATTCCCGGGAAATTTTACTATTCACTTTTACTATTCATTTTTCCCGAAATTTGATTTTTGTTTCTTGGCCTCGAGTGATAAATCATTTCCATGGCAAATTAAAAGTTTGACATTCATCAGATAATTTTCGCGAAAGTTAATAAGGAATTACACGTTTTAGGGTAAAACGTCATTCAAAAATTCTACGCGCAACGAAACACGACCACGTTAATTTTCCCCGTATCAGAAAAATGTTTGATACACTCATGATTTATTTGAGAATAAATCATGACTGTGAAAAACATGACCAAACAAACCTCGGCCGTGAAAAACTGGAATTTTCACTTTTAAGCGTTTTTACTCAGCCGTAACCTTAGCCTATACCTGCACCATGTTTCTAAGACGATTTGTGTTTTCACATTTTTGGAATAAGTCAACATATTTTTCCCTCCTCCTTTGACCAAAAATCATTCCTTGATTTTATAAGTCATTCATTGATTTTTAGGCTTACGGTTTTATGTCTAAAAAACATTTAATACCAATCGACAATAGACTGAGCCCAGTCTAGACATTATAAGTCATTTTAAATCATTTGTATCCTATTATAAAAGTAACATTTTAGTTTTCTCAATTTTACACAATATACGTACATTTTACGTATTACGCGTTTTAGACCCGTGTTTCCAGTTTTAGCAGGGTTTTAGCACCCCAATGGAACCTACCACTCATTTTATATTTTATTATGGAACATATTGACATGTTTAACCATACTTTTAAGTTCCACATTTTTACGACGCCCGCTTTTACGTTTTGAGGCTTAATCATTTACGGTTGGCATTTCCCGGAGTCAAAACTCATCCAATACTTAGGATAATATCAAGCAAAGACCAAGTCATCCCCTTATCCATTCCAAACCGCCTAAGGGGGGGGGGGAGTCACCCTTTAGGTGTCTTGATCTCATGCTTAAGGCCTTAGATTGCATACATGTGTTCAAGCTTCCTTTGTAAGCTTTGACTAGTCATGTAAACTAACCTCCTCAAGCCCATATAAATACCCCCCCCCTCCCCTTCCTTTGCCGTCCCATATCACAACCCTCATCACCTCACACTTAGCTAATTTTCTTCCAAGTTTCAAGCAAGATTCAAGAGCAACTTCAAAGATGGAAACCCTAGTTTGGTTTTAGATAATCAAAACACTTCCAAACCTCATAAACTTTGGTGATTTCTCTTGAGTTTGAATCCACTCAAGTCACCTCAACTTTCATCATCTCTCTTTCAAGAATACAAGAGTAAAAAGATTGCATGAAGTGAAGTAGGTTGAAGCTAAAGTCTATCAAAGTCCTTACCTTACATGTTAACTTCCTTTCTTATTTGAAAGCCAAAAGTTGTAAGCCAAACCCTAACTTGCTTCTTGTTAAATATCATAATCATGTTATTTACATATCATTCATGCTATATTATGTCTTGTATTCATGTCCATGATGTATAAAAATGAGTAAAACAAGTTATTGTAAATGATTGTTAAGTTATTTAAACAAGTAAACTAGTGACTTTCTTGGTATAATCTGATCAAAATGGTAAAATTATGATATTGAATCATTACATATTGTAGTAGAGGACCTAACAAGGAAACCATAGCAATTTGAACCACCTAAAACGAGTATACGAGTCAAAAGTTATGACCATTTGAAGTTACTAAAACTTTGCGGCAAAACTGCCAAAATAGTTTCTGTGACAGAACATAAAACACGCAAAAAGAGGCCTTTCTGGTCCGTTTCATGAAAAAGTTAAAGCACGAAAGTTGTCCGGAATCACGTTTTCTTCAAAAACTCAGGAGCACGTCTCCAGAAAACCAATAACGAATGAGAGTTTTCTCAGTTTCTTAACAGCTATTTACATATATATAAGTCACTATATAATGGTTATGTTTTAATAAGACCAACAGGTCTTATGACCTAGATTCAAGACCACAACCATGGCTAAAGCCGAGGTTGAGTCTCAATACCATGGAACAATGACCAAAGGTCATGGCAAGGCCATGACTAAATGACCATATAAACTTACTTACGCGAAAACATGAGCTAAAGTATTGGAGATAACTTGAACATACAATTTGGATCTACTTCATCTAAAGAACCATGAGATATTACAAGTATTTGTCATACAAGTTATAAGAAACTTACCCTAATAACAATCTTCATGTAAAGATAAACTTTCCTAAGTTTATTCAAATATTAGACATTTAACTTTTCGGATCAAAACTTATATATATATATATATATATATATATATATATATATATATATATATATATATATATATATATATATATATATATATATATTATCAACTACTACAATAGTAGGGAGCCTCATGTGAGGAGTTCATTATGTAAGCCGTCGATATGAGTTGTGGATTTACGAATTAAAGTGTCCTGGCTCCTCGAACGTTTACTAACATGACTTCTGAATTATGTCGGCCCGAACGGTAGTAAACGATATATAAACTATACATGTTTCATGAACCATTTCTTTTCAAAGACTTACACTATACATCGTACCACATCATGGACTAAATGCAAGACATACATATATAGGCAATTCTTCATATTCTTTACTCCAATCTTAAGTTGCAACATTCTATTATAGGTTGCTCGTAGAAACCTTCGCGATTCGACCATCACATTCACTACTTACTACATAACTTAAGGTGAGTTCGTAGCCCCACTTTCTATTGTTTAACTATTTTACAAACCCATGGGGGGGATACATGCTATTATTTTTCTACTCGAACACAATGCTTTCTACTGTATGCTACCCGACTATGTTTTATTGTCACTAAGTAACGATTGCCATGTTCGAAGTCCCTATATCATGAACCATTAGTCACTAGCTATAGTGAGCGCGAATATTGTGAATAGATCTATTGGGATTGACGAATCCCATTTGTGTTGAACAACTACGAGTTCAAACAAATGCACTATATTTGAGATTTTTAGGTATAATGGCAATATTACCTTGGTAGGGCTTCTATAATGCCAATTTTTGGTTCGATGTTAATGCTTTGGTTGCATGAGCTTAGTGCAATAATAACGATTTTGTTTTCTAACTATGAGTGTGAGTCTATAGCTCACACTACGATTATTGTGTTCAACGATTTAACTACAAACTCTACGAATTCCACTCAACCTTTGTGTTGACTGTTTTAAGCATGTATTTCAGGTCCATAATGAACGAGGCTGGCACGGAGGAGCACGGATATTCAAAGAGGGCAATAAATTTTATTATCATTCAAAAACTCATTTAATGTAAATTGTAAATATGGAACTATCTGGGACCTCATTTTGTAATCTCTGATATTTATATAATTTGAATGATAAATCTTTTAAAAACGACTCAATTAGAGTTCGTTTTCTATTATTATGACTATTGTGCCGTCGAGTAACACCCAGTTTAAATTCCGCTGCATCAATGAATTGGGGGTGTTACAACTTCTCTAGGGGAAAGGGGTGGATTCGCGATTTCCATAATGGTCAACGGAATAGTCAATGAATTTAATTTACTAACAAAGGCACGAAGAAAAAGATAGACTAAAGAGAACCTAAAAATAAAAATAAAATCTTACTAGAAAGGAATCTAGCAAGTAGACCTAATAAAAAGAAATCCTAACCTAGACAATAACTATTCCCCGGGCTGCGGCGCCAAAAACTTGATACGTGGGAATCGCACCAGGCTTTTACCTCTCGAGGGATCTCGAGAAGCTTACAACCCCCACCAGGCATTGTACCTGATCGTTGTAGTATAGTATAGTGACAAGTACCGGGGGATTGATCGTTCAACTCAGGAATAGTGTCACTAGAATTAGAAAGCCTAAAAACTAGGTCTAGAGGTGAGGGATGATTCTTTTTGTATTTTTATATTTTTAGGAAAGCAATAAAAATCTCGGGTTTTTGGAAGAGTGGGCGGAATTAGTTGCTAAGCAACTAACCCAATAACAAAGATGCAATCAAAATAAAATAACAGAAATGAAAATAAATCTAATTACTAATGTGGTGTGAACAATAATGGGGAGAGTTGTGTTTACTTAGGTTTCGTTACTCCCTAGATATCTTTTACAGGTTGATAGTTTGTTAAAATTGCATGGATGACGGGTCGTATTCCTTAACACTTGTCGTAGGGCCGTGTACAATATTCCCTAACTCTATAGGATCCTACTTCACTCCTATGTCGAGCCGTTAGAAGCTCCTAACATGGGATCATTAGAATTCTCCTATGCATTAAATACAACCAAAAATCATAGTACACCTCTGATCATGTTTCTTAAGATATTAAAGCATGTCACCAATGGAAATCTGCCAGTTTTCTTAAGCCTAACATCGAATACAATCATCTGTAACAACTATAAACAAACAATCAACCCATAATTAACATCTAGGTTTCACTACATCTAATCAAACACACAAGAGATCTAGACAAGCATGTTAAATTCAAGACAAATGTAAGATATATTCAAGCAACACATAGACATATTGATTGAATTAAAAGAGTACTTATCTCAAATTGACATGAAAGGTTTCAAATGGTAAAAACCCTTGAAAAATCTGTAAGATTCGTACTAGGGTTTCTCTCCAAAGTTACACCCTACTTGTCCCTCTTTAATGAATGAAAATTGCAAAACTATATATAGATTTTACAGGGTGACGGCGTCAAGAAGGAATTTCTGACGCCGTCAACTCGCCGCCCATAATGAAATCGGATTGCCTAGATCCAGTTTTGACGCCGTCATGTGTACTTCTACTCTGGGCCGTCACTCGCATTTGGACCATGACGGCCTAGGGTGACGTCGTCATGTCCATAGTGTAAATCTCTTCTGGATCGTCACGGACTTTATCCATTTCCACCTCTTGTATTACTCTTGACTCCATCATTAAGGAGCATATGACGCCATCAAGTACTGTTCCCAGCAAGGAAAATTAAGACTTTGCTGTTTTCTTCACTTTTATGCTCAAAAAACGTCCAAAATGCTTTCTTTTCCAGAATTCACTCCAAAAGTACCTAAAATGACAAAAGGAACGATTTAGGGCAATATTTGATCAAATAAATTTGAATCCGGGCTAAAATGACCCCCTAAAAACGGTTCATTTTCTGGCTCATCAACATTTTCTTGGGAGGGTCAGAAGATGTCAATAACACGCGACCCAAATGATACCCATCTTCACTAAAGAAAAAAACCAATGGGAATTGCATTGACATATAAGATGCGTTTAGCTTACTCACATATTGTAACTGATGATCGTGCTGTTCCACGACCACATCAAATTCAGTCTCCACGTCTGGACCACCTTCGAAAACAATTGCACCAATAGAGTCGCCTGTAGGCAGTTCAGGTTGCCTTGAGCCGACAACACCAAATAAACGGACACTGAATTCTGGAATATCGGCCTCTGCCATTTTATCCCTGGCAGTTCTAAACAATTGCACTAATCGATTGTTCTTGTCTAGCAGCTCAATCAAATGTTCCACAATATCTGGACGCAGATCTGGCCATTTCTTTGAAAGTGTTCCAAATGATTTGCAACTTCATTTTGAGTGTCATAGATATACAGCTGTAAAAATTGTGGGCGTGTATTAGGCTGTGGACAAAGAGAACCTATTCGATGGTAAAGCTGACCGGAAATCTTAAACACATAAGGACCACCACCCATGTTTATAGAGTTGTCCACTTCTGCACCCAACGATGTCATTGCAAACATTTGATTGTAAGCATGAATATTCTCCAAAAATTGTCGATTAGTGAAAAGGTCTTTTATATACTGCGGGTATTCACCCTGATCATGCAACCTAACTTTGCCAGCATTACAACATTTATGGTAATCCACATGCCTACTGATGCGTGGGAATCGCAACAGGCTTTACCTCTCGAGGGATCTCGAGAAGCTTACAACCCCCACCAGGCAGTGTACCTGATCGTTGTAGTATAGTATAGTGACAAGTACCGGGGGATTGATCGTTCAGCTTAGGAATAGTGTCGCTAGGATTAGAAAGCCTAATTTACTAGTTCTAAAGGTGAGGGATGATTATTTTTGTATTTTTATGTTTTTTAGAAAGCAAGTAAAATCTCGGGTTTTGAAGGAGTGGGCGGAATTAGTTGCTATTCAACTAACCCAAAACTAAGATGCAATCAAAATAAAATAATAAAAATGAAAATAAACTAATTATACTAAGGTTGTGAGCAGTAATTGGAGAAAATGTGTTTACTTAGACTTCATTACTCCCTAGATATCTTTTACACGTTAATTACTTGTTATAATTGCATGGATGACGGATCGTATTCCTTAATACCATTCATGGGGTGGCATACATAACTCCCCAATTCTATGAGCTCTTATCTCCTCCTACACCATGACCCAACACAACTATAGGGATTGTAAACAGTGGCTCATGCATTAAATACAACCAATAAAGACCTAGTACGCCTCGGTTCATGTTTCTTAAGACGTTCAAGCATGTTACCATTTGGAGATCTGCCAGTTTTCTTAAGCCTAACATATAAAATCATTCATCCAAGAACAAGAATAAACAAGTAATCAACACATAATCAATATCTAGGTTTCATTAGATCTAAGCAAACACAAAGGAGATCTAGCCTAGCATAATGGAATTGAGACAAGAACAAGATATAGACAACCAACACATAGACATATTGATTGAATTAGAAGAACACTTATCTCAATTACAATACAAGGTATCAAGGGTTTGGAACCCTTGAAAAACCTGTAAAAGTTGCACCAAATTCGTCTTTAGGGTTTCTCCAAAACTTCTCTCTTTTTTAATGAAAAAACTAGAAAACTATATATAGGAAAACTGGGCTGACGGCGTCAAGACAACCATGTGACGCCGTCACCTAGCCGCCAAATACTTCCTCGGACGGCCTTGATCTACTTATGACGGCCTGTGTGACGCCGTCACCAATCACGGTATTTTATTCTTGGCCTTTTGACGCCGTCAGGATGACTTTTGACGCCGTCATCAACTACGGTATTTTATTCATGATGTCTGACGCCGTCAGGGTATAACTCTTGACGCCGTCACCTAGTGTTTCCAGCATGGAAAATTGATACTTTGCCGTTTTCTTCACTTTTATGCTCCAAAAACGTCCAAAATGGCTTCTTTTCCAGAATTCACTCTCCAAGTACCTAAAATCACAAAAGGAACGATTTAGGGCAATATTTGATCAAATAAAGTCGGATTCGGGCTTAAATGACCCCCTAAAAACGGATCATTTTTCGCCTCATCATATACCCTTACACTTGAGATTTGCTTGTCCTCAAGAAAATGTGCTTTTATTCTACTCAAAAGACAAGTTAGGGGTCATTTAACACTAATATAAAAGTAATTACTACAAATAATCGTTCCACTAAAGACCAATAGACAAGCACAGAGATCATACACAAGCACCTCACAAATAGTGTTTAGATACTCACATCTCTCGGGTGTAATAAAGTAATATAACATTATGGAAATGGAAGATATCTCTCACTACCTGTCATAGCAAAATAGATTACCATAGGCTTGGGAAAGGATCGAACCTCCACCACATGGCGTAAGCACCTAGGATAAACTATCAAAGAGGTCTTTTAAAGGGTTGTAACGTTAGGTATAGGGATATGAATTACACGGTTTTGTTGGATAAAGGAAGTTTTACTGGTGGCGAGTTAACAATCTTGGTTAATTACATGTACAAGATGGCGTTGCTAAGCCAAGACTAGACTCGACTTAAGCTAATAAATGAAAAATAACAAAAACATTGAATAAAACGGGATGGTAGTCCGTATGTTCTTTTCTCTTTTTCTTTTTTCTATTTTTTTTTTCATACACTCTTACCCTACCATCCAAAATAATACATCATAGGGGATGAGAATTCCCCTTACACTTGAATCTTTACATACTTTACATTAAACTATTCTAACGACTCGAATTAAGAAAATCAAAACACTTGGAGCACTTTTAAGATTAACGTACATATGGGGGTAATAAGTGATGTTCTTCCCCATTACTCCATAAAATAAGTACTTACCCATGAGTCCCAATCGTCCCAAAACAATATGTACAAGGATATGACTCGACTTAGCAACCATGTAATCAATTAGAAAGTTAACTTAGGGTTTAACAAATAACAATAATGCACTAAAAATGAGCGCATACACGGAAGGCTAAGGCGATTTGGTTGTACATTTAAGTGGGGTGTAACAAATTCTTCCTTTAAGTAAAATGCTTAAAGTTAGAAATGAAAAGATAGGCTCGGAGGGGTGTACTAGGGGTTTCGTGTACTAAAAACGAGTACAACGCTAAGGGTGTGGGAAAAATTAGTTGACTTAACTAGCCAAGTAATATGACTTAAATGGTCAAGTAATTGTAATACGGGTTTAACACAAGGGTGATCCTAATGCCTCTTATCATGTAGTAAATCCTACCACACGAATGTAGTCTCACTAGCGGTCTCGGGATGCATCACTAACGCAAGTTCTAGAATCTAAATGCTACCGGTACACTCATAAGCACTAATAGTAAATGCTTTTCCTATCAAATCTAAAGGCGAACCTCACATTTTTGGGTGGAAAATTTTTCTGAATATACGGTTATGTGCTAGTCATACAATCTCTTATCCATGAGACTCTTGCTATGGCTAAAGTTTCACTCCTAAATGTTGTAAAAAATTTTAAATTTGGCGCTAAAATTGCACTAACAAGTGTTTCTCATAGTTTTATTACACATCTACCATTAAACAAAACAAACTCAAGCGAAAGTGCATATGTAAGGTATCATCTTTTTACCCTCCCCTTACACTTAAGATGAACATTGTCCCCAATGTTCAAGTAAAGAATGTAAAAGTGAAAAAGTAAAGAGAATGAAATCAAATACTCCCCTGATTCGCTCGGTATGGATTATAGGTGGCCAGGTTAAATCTTCTTCCAAGAAAACGAACAATCAAAGCTTCCCTTCCAGAATATAAATCATCTCCTTGTCGAACATAACCTGTGAAACATGACAAAATAGACAAGACAACCTCGCGTAAAATCGGCGGCATCCTATATAAGTTCCTAAATCCTAGAAAACAAAGTAAGATATAATGCTTGTGGAATGAAGTTTGCAGATTTCCTGGAGATTATAAAACTTAATAATTCACAAAAACCATAAGACTCCGTTAGAAAAACAAAACTGGTAAAATTTCCAGATTTTTGATTCCTGACGCCGTCATAATGGACCTGCAGAAATTCTTATGTTAAGTTTCCGGAAAATTTCTGGAAAAACTTGGTCCTACTTCCTGGAAAATCCTGCAAAACTTCATTGTGACTCAATACAAGCATTTGACTCTAACAAATACGAATATACATGCTCATTTATTATTGTGGAGAATCATGATCGGTTTGTTTCTTAAAAACATATTTGGGGTTTCCCCTTACACTTATCTTTTGCAAAAATACTTTTAGGTTGGAGTTAAGACTAGGCCAAACAACATAGTAAAGTATTTCCACATTTTAGTTTAGAAACATGATCAACCAACAATAAAAACAAAACATGCATACGGAAGCAAATAACAATCAAACAAATAAAATCACACAAAACATGGGTTGCCTCCCAAGAAGCGCTTTTCTTTATTTACGAGTCTTGTAGCTAGACTCAAAGTCATGTGTTACTACGTGATCTCATCATTGGAAATGATATACCCCATATAGTTGCGATCATTACTGTTATGGTGGTAGTGCCTCAATCTGTCAGTACTCGCAATCACCTTCCCACCTAATTTGCTTCTCAAGTTAGCTACCCCATCTTGGCTCAATCCTTCGATTGTGAATGGCCCAAACCGCCAAGGACTTGGTTTATCGGGTGGTATTGTTGTTTCCAAGTATCTCAAGAGCACCAAGTTCCCTTCCTCAAATGGTGTATGATTTTTTTCATGTTGAGTATGTTCGAGTTCAATCGGAACCTTATTGCTTTTTCTTCTTTCATCCTTAGCTTTCTTATAGCTTTTGATCCTTGCCTCCCATGCAAGAATCTTATTCTGAACACGAATGGGTGTCGTGCCAATGTTGTTTTTGATCATTCTCCAACTCAAATTCTCATGCCCACTTCGCGGGGTCATGGGGAAACTAATCTTTCTTTTTCCTGATTTAAGCTCAATCTTCCGACCTTCATACTTAATGACAGCCCTAGCGGTGGTGAGGAATGGCGACCCAAGGATTATTGGCATGCATCCATCCCCTTTATCATCAATGATCATAAAGTCAACTGGGTACATGAATCCTGCAACATTAACTAATACATCTTCTGCGATTCCTAGGGGGTATACGTACGAGTGTCCAACAAGGGATAACCTAACACGAGTAGGTGTTGGCATTTTTGACGTTAATTGGATGTAAATAGTTAGGGGCATAAGATTAACTTCCGATCCTTGGTCGGCGAAAGCACTAAGATGTTTTAAGTCCCCGATGCTCGTTGGTATTTCAAAGTTCCCACATGCTACCTGCTTAGTAGCCACTTTCTGTACCAGTAACCTCTCGAATACAGATCCTCCAGGAAGCGTATCATACTCATCTTCTTCTTCTTCCTCTTTCTCAGGAATCTGTCTGGAGGATTGGTTACGCCCATCACCCTTAATCCAATTTGTTATGGTGTTTTTGTTTATATCATGTTTCAGGTAGTAACTCAAAGGTTGGGACTCTGGCTGTTTTTCTAAGTTCTGTTTAGCAGAAGTTTCTACCTTCTCGTTATCTTTACGGGTAATGGTGATGGAGTTAACAAATTGGGTGGTGGGAGTGGCGCTTTCTTTCCTTAGTAGTATTCGTTCGGGGGTTCCCTGATTGGCATACTCCTCCAATAGACTCAACATCTCATTCATTTTCTCCTGCATTTCTTCTTTCTGCTTATAAACTGCTTCTTCGAATCTAGCAAGCCGATCTGAGTGAGTTGCCATATATTCTCTCATCCTAGCCTCAAACTCCGAGCTAAGTTCCTTGGGAGGGGAACAAGGTGGGGCATAGTTCTGAAAAGTCTCGGCGTTTTCCCTAGAGGGTGATTCAGATAATGGTGCCGAAGTTGTTTTTGAGACAGAATTGACAATAGCCCGTCTAGGATTCAAAGGTCGCCTTTGCTTTTCCTCAAAATAGTCAACCTTTGCCTCAAGTTTGCATAGGATTTCATCGGGTACTTCGGTGGTTCCTCCAGATGTCGAGACTGCATTGATGGCTGCTGATGCGTGGGAATCGCACCTTGCTTTACCTCTCAAGGGATCTCGAGAAGCTTACAACCCCCACCAGGCAGTGTACCTGATCGTTGTAGTATAGTATAGTGACAAGTACCGGGGGATTGATCGTTCAACTTAGGAATAGTGTCGCTAGGATTAGAAAACCTAATTAATAGTTCTAAAGGTGAGAGATGATTATTTTTGTATTTTTATATTTTTATGAAAGCAAGTAAAATCTCGGGTTTTGGAAGAGTGGGCGGAATTAGTTGCTATTCAACTAACCCAAAGCTATTATATAATTAAAATAAAATACTAAAAATGAAATTAAACTAAATTATACTAAGGTTGTGAGCAGTGGTTGGAGAAATTGTGTTTACTTAGACTTCACTACTCCCTAGATATCTTTTATACGTTAATTACTTGTTACACTTGTATGGATGACGGATTGTATTCCATAATACCATTCGTGGGGTGGCATACATAACTCCCCAACTCTATGAGCTCTTATCTCCTCCTACACCATGACCCAGCACAACTATAGGGATTGTAAACAGTGGCTCATGCATTAAATACAACCAATAAAGACCTAGTACGCCTCGGTTCATGTTTCTTAAGACGTTCAAGCATGTTACCATTTGGAGATCTGCCAGTTTTCTTAAGCCTAACATATAATATCATTCATCCAAAACAAGAATAGACAAGTAATCAACACATAATCAACATCTAGGTTTCATTAGATCTAAGCAAACACAAAAGAGATCTAGCCTAGCATAATAGAATTGAGACAAGAACAAGATATAAACAACCAACACATAGACATATTGATTGAATTGGAAGAACACTTATCTCAATTACAATGCAAGGTCTCAAGGGTTTGGAACCCTTGAAAAACCTGTAAAAGATACACCAAAATCGTCTTTAGGGTTTCACCAAAACTTCTCTCCCTTTAATGAAAAAAACTAGAAAACTATATATAGGAAAAGTAGGCTGACGGCGTCAAGAGTTACATGTGACGCCGTCACCTCGCCGCCATATACTTCCTCGGACGGCCTTGATCTACTTATGACGGCCTATGTGACGCCGTCACCGACCACGGTATTTTATTCTTGCCACTTTGACGCCGTCATGAAGGCGTTTGACGCCGTCACCACCTTCGGTATTTTAATCTTCATGTCTGACGCCGTCAAGATATTACTCTTGACGCCGTCACCTTGTATCTTCAGCATGGAAATTTGGTACTTTGCCGTTTTCTTCTCTTTTATGCTCAAAAAACGTCCAAAATGGCTTCTTTTCCAGAATTCACTCTCCAAACACCTAAAATCACAAAAGGAACGATTTAGGGCAATATTTGATCAAATAAATTCGGATTCGGGCTTAAATGACCCCCTAAAAACGGATCATTTTTCGCCTCATCATATACCCTTACACTTGAGATTTGCTTGTCCTCAAGCAAATGCGCTTTTATTCTACTCGAAAGACAAGTTAGGGGTCATTTAACACTAATATAAAAGTAATTACAACAAATAATCGTTCCACTAAAGACCAATAGACAAGCACGGAGGTCATACACAAGCACCTCACAAATAGTGTTTAGATACTCACATCTCTCGGGTGTAATAAAGTAATATAACATTATGGAAATGGAAGATATCTCTCACTACCTGTCATAGCAAAATAGATTACCATAGGCTTGGGAAAGGATCAAACCTCCACCACATGGCGTAAGCACCTAGGATAAACTATCAAAGAGGTCTTTTAAAAGGTTGTAACGTTAGGTGTAGGGATATGAATTACACGGTTTTGTTGGATAAAGGAAGTTTTACTGGTGGCGAGTTAACAATCTTGGTTAATTACATGTACAAGATGGCGTTGCTAAGCCAAGACTAGACTCGACTTAAGCTAATAAATGAAAAATAACAAAAACATAAAATAAACATAGAACGAAACGGGATGGTAGTCCGTATGTTGTTTTTTTTTTTCTTTTCTCTTTTTTTTTTTTTTTTTTTTCTTTTCTATTTTTTTTTCTTTTTTTTTTCTTTTTCTTAATTTTTTTTTCTTTTTTTTTTTTTTTTTTTTCATACACTCTTACCCTACCATCCAAAATAATATATCATAGGGGTATAAGCGTTCCCCTTACACTTGAATCTTTACATACTTTACAATTAACTAATCTAATGACTCGAATTAAGAAAATCAAAACACTTGGAGCACTTTTAAGATTAACGTACATATGGGGGTAATATATTATGTTCTTCCCCATTACTCCATAAAATAAGTACTTACCCATGAGTCCCAATAGTCCCAAAACAATATGTACAATGATATGACTCGACTTAGCAACCATGTAATCAATTAGAAAGTTAACTTAGGGTTTAACAAATAACAATAATGCACTAAAAATGAGCGCATACACGGAAGGCTAAGGCGATTTGGGTGTACATTTAAGTGGGGTGTAACAAATTCTTCCTTTAAGTAAGATGCTTAAAGTTAGAAACGAAAAGATAGGCTCGGAGGGGTGTACTAGGGGTATCGTGTACTAAAAATGAGTACAACGCAAAGGGTGTGGGAAAAATTAGTTGACTTAACTAGCCAAGTAATATGACTTAAATGGTCAAGTAATTATGATACGGTTTTAACACAAGGGTGATCCTAATGCCTCTTATCATGTAGTAAATCCTACCACACGAATGTAGTGTCACTCGCGGTCTCGGGATGCATCACTAACGCAAGTTCTAGAATCTAAATGCTACCGGTACACTCATAAGCACTAATAGTAAATGCTTTTCCTATCAAATCTAAAGGCGAACCTCACATTTTTGGGTGGAAAATTTTTCTGAATATACGGTTATGTGCTAGTCATACAATCTCCTATCCATGAGACGCTTGCTATGGCTAAAGTTTCACTCCTAAATGTTGTAAAAAAATTTAAATTTGGCGCTAAAATTACACTAACAAGTATTTCTCATAGTTTTATTACACATCTACTATCAAACAAAACAAACTCAAGCGAAAGTGCATATGTAAGGTATCATCTTTTTACCCTCCCCTTACACTTAGGATGAACATTGTCCCCAATGTTCAAGTAAAGAATGTAAAAGTTAAGAGGTAAAGAGAATGAAATCAAATACTCCCCTGATTCGCTCGGTATGGATTATAGGTTGGCCAGGTTAAATCTTCCTCCAAGAAAACGAACAATCAAAGCTTCCCTTCCAGAATATAAATCATCTTCTTGTCATAAATAACCTGTAAATCCTGACAACAATAGACAAGGCAACCTCGCGTAAAATCGGCGGCATCCTATATAAGTTACTAAATCCTAGAAAGCAAAGTAAGATATAATGCTTGTGGAATGAAGTTTGCAGATTTCCTGGAGATTATAAAACTTAATGATTCACAAAAACCATAAGACTCCGTTAGAAAAACAAAACCGGTAAAATTTCCAGATTTTAACTCCTGACGCCGTCAAGAGTAATACTCTGACGCCGTCAGAATGGACCTGCAGAAATTCTTATGTTAAGTTTCCAGAAAATTTCTGGAAAAACTTTGTCCTACTTCCTGGAAAATCCTGCAAAACTTCATTATGACTCAATACAAGCATTTGACTCTAACAAATACGAATATACATGTTCATTAAATATTGTGGAGAATCATGATCGGTTTGTTTCTTAAAAACATATTTGGGGTTTCCCCTTACACTTATCTTTTGCAAAAATACCTTTAGGTTGAAGTTAAGACTAGGCCAAACAACATAATAAAGTATTTCCACATTTTAGTTGAGAAACATGATTAACCAACAATAAAAATAAAACATGCATACGGAAACAAATAACAATCAAACAAATAAAATTACACAAAACATGGGTTGCCTCCCAAGAAGCGCTTTTCTTTATTTACGAGTCTTGTAGCTAGACTCAAAGTCATGGGTTAACGTGTATCGCTTATGCTTACGTAACCAAGTGTGAGCCATCTAATAGTCGCCTCATCTTTCTTATATTCGTCTCCTAACTCTAAGCACCCGCGATAATATCTTTTATTCTTTTCATGCGTGTACTTAAGTCCTTTTCTCTTATCATTCTCACTTAGCATTTCCATAGGCGGATACCTACTACACTTTTCCATGGAGAAATCCTTGAACCTAGGGTGTGTGCGGGGCATTTGATAGACAAATTCTTCATCCCCACCCGAGAATGTAATTAACCCTTCTATGAGTTTTTCATCGAGGTTGGTCAACCGTTTGAAAGGTTTTCCAAACACAACTTGGGTCAATTTATCATCAATAAATTTTCCTAGATTCTCCATAACCATGAACTCAACAAGATAAACCAAACTCCCTACAAACACATGCAATGGTATAGCCCTAGCCACAATGTTTTCTCCTTTGTATTCCAACTCATCTACCATGATTTTATTGTATTCATTACGTGAGATTATGTTCATTGGAAGAGATGAGTTGAGATAGGCGTTAAAGCTTTTAAATCCAATCTTACAAGGGAATTGCATGTTAAATGAACTATCACACTCAATCCTAGCTCTAGGGTCAACATACCTAAGAGGGTTTATTTCCTCTTCCATTCTATCCTCATTAATCACGTCACCATCATCAAGATCCTCATCGGAGTCTGAATAGTAAAAAGGACTAGCCCTATGGTCATCATCATGATCAGACTCTTCTAGCTCAGAATTATTGTCAAAGTGGTGATTGGGTGAGAGGTTAGGTGGGTTCTCATTTTCTGCTAAAGGAAGTGGGGCGGGCATTTGGAAAATCCTACGACGAAAAACACGAATAATAGGAATCGAGCGATCAATTTTACTGTTATCCATCGAAAAAGTTTACGAACAAAGACACAAAGAAATGAGATAGACTAAAAAAGACCAAAAAAATAAAAATCTTACTAGAAAGGAATCTAGCAAGTAGACCTAATAAAAAGAAATCCTAACCTAGACAATAATTATTCCCCGGGCTGCGGCGCCAAAAACTTGATGCGTGGGAATCGCACCTTGCTTTACCTCTCGAGGGATCTCGAGAAGCTTACAACCCCCACCAGGCAGTGTACCTGATCGTTGTAGTATAGTATAGTGACAAGTACCGGAGGATTGATCGTTCAGCTTAGGAATAGTGTCGCTAGGATTAGAAAACCTAATTAATAGTTCTAAAGGTGAGAGATGATTATTTTTGTATTTTTATATTTTTATGAAAGCAAGTAAAATCTCGGGTTTTGGAAGAGTGGGCAGAATTAGTTGCTATTCAACTAACCCAAAGCTATTATATAATTAAAATAAAATACTAAAAATGAAATTAAACTAAATTATACTAAGGTTGTGAGCAGTGGTTGGAGAAATTGTGTTTACTTAGACTTCACTACTCCCTAGATATCTTTTATACGTTAATTACTTGTTACACTTGTATGGATGACGGATTGTATTCCTTAATACCATTCGTGGGGTGGCATACATAACTCCCCAACTTTATGAGCTCTTATCTCCTCCTACACCATGACCCAGCACAACTATAGGGATTGTAAACAGTGGCTCATGCATTAAATACAACCAATAAAGACCTAGTACGCCTCGGTTCATGTTTCTTAAGACGTTCAAGCATGTTACCATTTGGAGATCTGCCAGTTTTCTTAAGCCTAACATATAATATCATTCATCCAAAACAAGAATAGACAAGTAATCAACACATAATCAATATCTAGGTTTCATTAGATCTAAGCAAACACAAAAGAGATCTAGCCTAGCATAGTAGAATTGAGACAAGAACAAGATATAAACAACCAACACATAGACATATTGATTGAATTGGAAGAACACTTATCTCAATTACAATGCAAGGTCTCAAGGGTTTGGAACCTTTGAAAAACCTATAAAAGATACACCAAAATCGTCTTTAGGGTTTCACCAAAACTTCTCTCCCTTTAATGAAAAAAACTAGAAAACTATATATAGGAAAAGTAGGCTGACGGCGTCAAGAGTTACATGTGACGCCGTCACCTCGCCGCCATATACTTCCTCGGACGGCCTTGATCTACTTATGACGGCCTATGTGACGCCGTCACCGACCACGGTATTTTATTCTTGCCACTTTGACGCCGTCACCACCTTCGGTATTTTAATCTTCATGTCTGACGCCGTCAAGATATTACTCTTGACGCCGTCACCTTGTATCTTCAGCATGGAAATTTGGTACTTTGCCGTTTTCTTCTCTTTTATGCTCAAAAAACGTCCAAAATGGCTTCTTTTCCAGAATTCACTCTCCAAACACCTAAAATCACAAAAGGAACGATTTAGGGCAATATTTGATCAAATAAATTCGGATTCGGGCTTAAATGACCCCCTAAAAACGGATCATTTTTCGCCTCATCAGCTGCTTCTATCGTATGTTTAAACTCCCACAATTCCTGATTGTCAGTGGCGAGCTCCTCGATAATTGCCCAAGACTCCTCGGCGTTCTTCTCACGCAGTTTACCTCCCGCGGCCCTGTCAATGGTGCGCTTAGTGTGATAGTCAACATGGTCGTAGAAAATTTGGACTAATAACCAAAGGTTTATGCCATGATGAGGGAGCTTGTGGAGGAGATCCTTAAAACGGGCCCAAGCCTCATAGAAAGTTTCACCCCGCTGTTGCTCAAACATCAAAATGTCCCTTCTAAGCATTGCAGTCTTTTCCGGCGGAAAGAATTGGGTAAGGAAGCGATTGGCGAGATTGTCCCATGTGGTGATGGATCCCGCGGGTAAACGCTCAAGCCATTGATTAGCTTGATCCCGTATAGAGAATTGGAATAGGCGTAAACGGGTAGTCTCTCTAGTTTCAACATCTGGGTCTATGGAATCTACGATTTTGAGAAAGTCCTTAAGATGTTGGTTTGGATCTTCGGAACGAAGTCCATGGAATGCACATCCGCGTTGCACCAACCGGATGGTGTCGGATCGCAAGGGGGTCACATTGGCTCCGGTGAGCTCAATGGTGTTTCGGTAGCCTTGATGGCTAGGTCGGGAGTACTCTCCTAAGGTTCGGGGCCTAAGGGGTTCTAGTGGTGGGTTTTGTTGTAGTGGGATGACGGGTTCAAAGATGTTACCACCTTCCTTGATGTCGGATGGTAAAGAGTTACGAACAAAGGCACGAAGAAATAAGATAGACTAAAGAAGAACTAAAAAATAAAAATAAAATCTTGCTAGAAAGGAACCTAGCAAGTAGACCTAATAAAAAGAAATCCTAACCTAGACAATAACTATTCCCCGGCAGCGGCGCCAAAAACTTGATGCGTGGGAATCGCAACAGGCTTTACCTCTCGAGGGATCTCGAGAAGCTTACAACCCCCACCAGGCAGTGTACCTGATCGTTGTAGTATAGTATAGTGACAAGTACCGGGGGATTGATCGTTCAGCTTAGGAATAGTGTCGCTAGGATTAGAAAGCCTAATTTACTAGTTCTAAAGGTGAGGGATGATTATTTTTGTATTTTTATGTTTTTTAGAAAGCAAGTAAAATCTCGGGTTTTGAAGGAGTGGGCGGAATTAGTTGCTATTCAACTAACCCAAAACTAAGATGCAATCAAAATAAAATAATAAAAATGAAAATAAACTAATTATACTAAGGTTGTGAGCAGTAATTGGAGAAAATGTGTTTACTTAGACTTCATTACTCCCTAGATATCTTTTACACGTTAATTACTTGTTATAATTGCATGGATGACGGATCGTATTCCTTAATACCATTCATGGGGTGGCATACATAACTCCCCAATTCTATGAGCTCTTATCTCCTCCTACACCATGACCCAGCACAACTATAGGGATTGTAAACAGTGGCTCATGCATTAAATACAACCAATAAAGACCTAGTACGCCTCGATTCATGTTTCTTAAGACGTTCAAGCATGTTACCATTTGGAGATCTGCCAGTTTTCTTAAGCCTAACATATAAAATCATTCATCCAAGAACAAGAATAAACAAGTAATCAACACATAATCAATATCTAGGTTTCATTAGATCTAAGCAAACACAAAGGAGATCTAGCCTAGCATAATGGAATTGAGACAAGAACAAGATATAGACAACCAACACATAGACATATTGATTGAATTAGAAGAACACTTATCTCAATTACAATACAAGGTATCAAGGGTTTGGAACCCTTGAAAAACCTGTAAAAGTTGCACCAAATTCGTCTTTAGGGTTTCTCCAAAACTTCTCTCTTTTTTAATGAAAAAACTAGAAAACTATATATAGGAAAACTGGGCTGACGGCGTCAAGACAACCATGTGACGCCGTCACCTCGCCGCCAAATACTTCCTCGGACGGCCTTGATCTACTTATGACGGCCTGTGTGACGCCGTCACCAACCACAGTATTTTATTCTTGGCCTTTTGACGCCGTCAGGATGACTTTTGACGCCGTCATCAACTACGGTATTTTATTCATGATGTCTGACGCCGTCAGGGTATAACTCTTGACGCCGTCACCTAGTGTTTCCAGCATGGAAAATTGATACTTTGCCGTTTTCTTCACTTTTATGCTCCAAAAACGTCCAAAATGGCTTCTTTTCCAGAATTCCCTCTCCAAGTACCTAAAATCACAAAAGGAACGATTTAGGGCAATATTTGATCAAATAAAGTCGGATTCGGGCTTAAATGACCCCCTAAAAACGGATCATTTTTCGCCTCATCACCTACTATTACCCACACCAATCCTTTCATCATACCAAAACTTTGCATTGCAATGACAGCAGGCCTGATCACACCTGCCCATATGCACATATGTATCGGGAGGGCCTGCATTAGACACAGGAAATAGAACTTTTAGCAGCCCCCTGGTAAATAGAACAATGGCTAATCATTTTGTTCATGTAAAACAGGTCAAAGCAGCACAACAGCACACCTTGCCTAGACCTTCGGTTTCTGCTACGCACATGAGGCGGGACCTAGGTACTCTCTGATGAACGATGCATCCTAACTGCAAGAGATAAAAGATAATACTGTAAGCAAATGCAAATCCATTTAAAACACCATACCTCTGTATTTTTTATCTCAAAGCAGTCAAACCTTGAGAACGCCTCGGACGATGATTCCTTGGCAGGTTCACATTGCAGGGGCCTGTTCGTGTACCAAAGTTTTGAGAGGTTTCATGAGACGAAGGGGCAAGACCGGACGCTGTGGAACCATCCGCAAGATATTCAGGTATAACTCTGCTTCCAGCACTATTTATAAGAAACATGTCCTCATCACCTGCAATAAATATAAAGTACATGGCATTACCCCGCAGGCCAAGATTTAGGACACCAAACAAAACATGTAAAGAAAATGCAAATTACATCGCAATTGTGACTCGCTATCGTCTGAAAGTCTTGCAAGGTGAGACCTCCTAGAACAAAACTCATCTTCATTAGAAAAGTCAGACACTTTCCGTTTTCCTTTATCCACAGAAGTTGTAGAACCATGTAGGCTAGAAAAGCTTCTTTCCTGGATTCCTTGCACATTGCACCCATCTAAAACACAATCATATTAAGCTTTTTAAAAACAGTAAGTTAGGCATCAAAGCATAACCAACATGCTACACACCTGCTCTTTGTACAGCTACACCGATGCACAGATCACGGGCATGCGGACTACTCTGAGAAGACTGATCCACAAACATGGGGCTTGGGTAGCACCATTCATAATTTATACTAAAGGTACCATCTTCTCTTGCACCTTTTGTGCTTGGTTTTTTCTCTATAATTAGCAGCAACACAAAGATCACCGGTACTAAGGCTAGCCTTACATGAACTCTGACTCACTAAGTTTAAAAGGAGATCGACCCTACCTAGATCACTTACAATGGCCTTTGGTTGTAAATGCAGGCCATGAGACTCTGCTTGCTGATAAAAACTACTAACTTGCATAGGTTCTAAAGGAAGCACAGAGGTAACCCTACGAACGGCCTTTTTTTAAGTCTTCATACTATACAGATGTTATGGTAGTGATTTTGACAAACATGTAAGCCACAAAAAAGGAGCAGCAAATCACATGTGTACTATCAGCATCATACATAAAGCAAACATATGTATCATAAAATAGCATATCTATTAGCATCATACATAAATCAAACACATCTACATTCAACCATTCTTAATACTGCATCCAACCATTCTTAATACTGCATGCATGCAAAGCAAAAAAATAAAAAAATAAAAAAAAATAAAAATAAAAAAAAGAAGCAAAGGACCATCAGCTGCACAACAAAAAACCTCAGACAAACCTCTTCAAAGTGTCACTGGCTTCTCTTTGGATGCACTTTTGGTATGATTTTTCTCTGTTGCAATTTGTTTTCCTTTACTGTGAAGATTTTCAGTCTATTAGCATCATACATAAACCAAACACATATACATCTAACCATTCTTAACACTGCATGCATGCAAAGCAAAAAAAATAACCATAGTGCACAAAAAGAAAACTCACACAAACCTCTTGAAAGTGTCACTGCCTTCTCTTTGGATGCACTTTTTGGTATGATTTTTCTCTGATGCAATTGATTTTCTGTTTTTGCAGGGTGTAATGGAAGGTTCTAATAGTACTTGGAGGCAAACCACACGTGCACCTTACTCACTAATGTACTTGTGCAAGAAAAATTCACCACAAAGTCTCAAGAAAGTCTCATGGTTTGGTGAAAACCTCAAGGATAAGGCTCTTGATCATTGACACGTTTCATCAGACCATACTTTGTAATTTGTAAATCACACGTTTGTATTTTGTATCTGTACATTTGTAATTTGTAAATACGTTTGTATTTTGTATAATTAGGTAGATATATACTTATAATTAGGCTATGGGCCAACTGGGCAAAAGAAAAGGCCGACTGGGCAAAAGAAACAGGCCGAAACTCTGGGCCAACCACGTGGGCTTTTTTTGGCGGGAAAAAGCCGGTAAAACGGTGTCGTATGTAAGGTGGTTTAATATAAACTCTAATTTTGTTGTTATTTGAGTAACGGGTTTTTTTTTTTTTTTTTTTTTTTTAATTTAATTTAATTTAATTTTATTATTATTTTTTTTTCTAGACTAAGAGGTTGTGGGGTCCACCTCCATATAAGCCAATTAATGAAGAGTGCTAAGCTTTTGATGGCCTTTGGCATATAGAGGATTTAACAAAAGAATATATTATTATATTGCTTGGGCCCATTCCTCTTAGCATTAAGACATTCTAACCAAAAAAAGAAACACCTCTTAAGTTAGGTTTTAGTTACACACCGGTACGGTGTAAATGAGTCGAGCTTTTGTTGAGTAACACGGTTTTATTTGAGTCGAGTTTTATCGTGCCTAGAGCTCAAGTCCGAGCTTTAAACACAAATATATCATACAAAAAAAAATTAACACATGAAATCGGGAAAAAAAATACACTAACGGGTTAAGGTCTAGGGGGCCGGGACCCTTCCCGATCCTCACTAAGCTCCGCCCTTGCCAACGCGTGGGCGGGGATTTGTGTTTTACGGGTGACACGTTGTTGGGCAATTACACATCTTAGACACCCTTGTTACATCATCAAAATGGAAATATAACTGGAAGTAGGGTTGAGCACGGTCCGAAAACCGGACCAGACTGACTAAACCCAAAGCAGATCAAAAACAGATTTAGTTCAAGACACTAGACCAAGGGCCAGACCGAAATGTCATATCCAGGTCCAGTTCGT
Source organism: Artemisia argyi (assembly GCA_030686995.1). Classification (NCBI taxonomy): domain Eukaryota; kingdom Viridiplantae; phylum Streptophyta; class Magnoliopsida; order Asterales; family Asteraceae; genus Artemisia; species Artemisia argyi. The sequence goes on along the minus strand of CM060695.1, from coordinate 22,141,737 downwards.
TGGTTTAGTCGAGTGCAACAAAGCATAATGGCCGGTTTTGCTTAATACTGAACCAAACTGAATGAGATCGATAACCGAATACGGGGAAAAAGGTGGACCGAGGACCGGACCAAAATACGTTCGATTCGGTTTTTCAATTCATCTGGTCCATGGTCTATTATGTTCAGCTCTATCTAGGGGTGTTGATCGGTTCGGTTTTCGGTTATTCGGTTAATTCGGTTCGGTTAATTCGGTTAAAAAAATTTTTAGGGTCAAACCGTGAACCAAACCAAACCGAATTCAAATTCGGTTTTTGGTTCGGTTTGGTTAAATTCTAGTTCGGTTTGGTTCGGTTCGGTTTTCGGTTTAACCAAATTACACACTTTATTTAAAAAAAAAGAAAAATATACAAATATATTTTGCCAAAAAAGTTATTTCAAACATAAAAAGTATTTTTTAATATTAGGATAGATTTTTTGTTATTTATATATATATAAATATAAATATAAATATATATAACGTTTTATCGATCTTTTTATATATATAAATATGTAAAAAATATATAAATTTATATGAATTCGGTTTTCGGTTTGGTTTTCGGTTTTGATTACCAAAACCATATCCAAACCGAGAACCAAATTAAAAGTTCGGTTCGGTTCGGTTTTGGCAAATTCGGTTCGGTTATAAGTTCGATTCGGTTATTTTCGGTTCGGTTCGGTTTTGGTTTTCGGTTTATTCGGATATTTCGGTTTTTCTGCTCACCCCTAGCTCTATCCAAAAGAGAGAAAAAAAATAATAATAAAATAAAATAAGAATAATAATCTTAAAAGTACAATTTACATAAATCTTCCTTACAAAAACCAAATTTACAAAAACACCCTTACATCTTCAACCCTTTCTGGTTATCCAACATAACTAATCAAAACACACTTCAGTTCAGATAACAACTTGAAACAAGAAGAAGAATGGAGGCCTTAAAAGTATGGTCATCAAGACCACTCCGTCATCTCTTCCACTTATCTCCACTCACTTACAAAACCCATCTCCCAGTCACCTTCACGCGCTGCTGTTCATCCTCACGCGCCGCCACTGTGCCGCCAAAACAGGGTGGTGGCAGGGGAAGGAGGTCACCCAAAGATGAGAATAATGCAACTTCTTCTACTTCTGATAGAGATGCTATTCGTCTTAAAAAGGTTTACTTTTTTTTATATATTTTTTTATATAAAAATTGAATCTTTTTTATGTTTTTGTGTTTATGTTTGATAAAGATTGAATCTTTTTTGCGTTTTGTTTGTGATTTTTGGTTTTTTTTTTAAGCAAATGGGTTATGTTTTTTTAAGCAAATGGGTTATGGGTTTTGCAGCAAAATTTGTGGAAGAAAATAGTGTTTGTTTGCTTGTTTAGCTATAAGATAAAACCACTCAGGGTTGGCCTAGTGGCAAAAAGTATGTGACTAATATTACTAAAATGTGTGAGGTCCCCGGTTCAGTTTCTGCTAGGTGTAAACAACTCTGGAGTGACCATGCCAACCTCTTGAAAAAGGGAGGGCTTTACCTAGTTTGAATCTGTGTGGCGGTGGGTTCAAACCCAATATCGCCATATCGGACAAAAGGTATGAAACCACCTTACCCAAAAAAAACTAAGATAAGCAATTAAAAAATAATCTTTGATTAGCGTTTTAAATAAGAAATCCAAAATACACTCTTTGATAAGCAGTTTGGAATAAGCAACTCCTAACCTAATTCTTAAAACTGCTTATTCATTGTTTCCCAACGCAAGAAGCAGATATGCAGCTTTAGATAGCAATCCCAAGCACCCTCTGAGTATCAGTCTATCTTAAGTAACATTTGAATCTTTTTATGTTTTATGCTTTGGATGTTGATATCTGGTTTATTTAGCAAATTGGTGATGCGTTTTTAGTTAGTTTCAGGATTATTAGTTAAGAAACTGTGATACTTAGTTGTTGATTGTCCTGATATGCATATCTTTGGGGAGTTATATAAGTACTTACATGTAAATGATTCTTAAATAGTGTAATAAGATCATTTGTATTAGTTTCACTATAAGAAAACGTTAAGGGGGAGTTTGCGATTGCTTATGATTGTATGCTTATTGAGTTTTGATACTAATATAAGCAGTGTTGTGGGTGTTTGGGATTGCTTATCCAAATTACTTATCTGATTACAGGAGAGTGTAATAAGATTGAATAATCAGTTTGGGAGTTTATCATTTTGAACCGCGTGTGTGGTTAAGTCAAAAGGCATACGTAGCTTTAATAAGCAATCCTAAACACCCCATTGAATGTACTTTTATTGTAGTACTTGTGAACACAATAATAAGATAATCAGTCTGGGAGTTTGTTATTACAAACTTCTTATCAGAATACTGCAAAGAGCATAAGTGGGTTTAAAAAGCAATCCTAAAAACTCTCTAAGAACTAATTATTTGTAACCACTATCAAAATGCAATGCCGAACACCCCCTGATTCATTAGTTTTACCTTTTTAAGCACTTCTTTAAGAGGTGTTTGAGATTGCGTTTGCAAAACAGCACTCTGGAACAGAAATTCACAACCTCTTTATAAGACTATGCTGATAATTCCTTCTTTAATGGTTTGCCAACACTTTTTGCTGATTATTTGTGTTTTGCAAACATATTAGTTAGATAATTACTCCCAAAACCTAACTTTAAACACCCACTCAAAGTTTGGTTTAGTTCCAACTTTTGGCTTTTTGAATGTAATACACAGGGGTCTATGATGAGTGTGGTTGTGGATATCTAGTTTATTTATTTCCGGTAAAAGTAATGGCTTTGTTTATACTTTATAGGTGGACGAGTTAAGGAGCAAAGGACTTGAACCATATGCCTACAAATGGGATAGAACTCATACCGCTAATCAATTGCAAGATATTTATAAGCATCTCGGCAGTGGCGAAGAATCAAACGATGAGAATGACCAAGTAGCAATATCAGGAAGAATTGTTGCACGTAGGGCTTTTGGAAAACTTGCGTTCTTGACTTTGAGGGATGATTCTGGAACAATTCAGGTATGCTGATAACACGTTCCTTGTTTGAAATGCAAAAAGTTAGTTGCTTGTCTCTAAACTTAATCACCTCATGCTATATAATTGGTAGTATTTGGGTATGTGTGGGGATGCTGGAGATAGTGTTTAGATAATTGGATGTGCTTCTCATGTTTGAAGTTGTGATAATCAGCAGTTTGAGTGTTTGACATTTCTGATTATTTAAGGATTTAAATGTAAAACGAGACTTGAATAATCAGGATTAGTTTCGTTGCATCTACTCTTGACCACTTTCAAAACGCGATGCCACATGCCCATTGATCATCTACCAAAGTGGATGTTAACAACTGAAAGATCACAGATAGGAATGCGTTGCATTTGACCCTCATAGAAGCATTTAGATTATTGAGTAAACTTAATTTCCTCACCTATGCTATGTTTTTCTATGACTCTACTGAATACTGATATATTTACTTATAATAACAGCTTTACTGTGAGAAAGAAAGGCTTGTAGATGATCAGTTTGACCAATTAAAGAGTCTTGTTGATATAGGCGACATATTGGGCGCAAGCGGCTCGATTAAACGGACAGAAAAAGGTTAGCTTTCGCAACAAAGTTATACAAAGCGAAACATAATAGTCTTTACACTATTTTTTTGATATCATATTCATTGTTTCCATTTGTTTTCAGGGAACTTTCTGTATGTGTAAATTCATTTTTGATCCTCACAAAATCTTTGCTTCCACTACCGGATAAGTTTCACGGTCTAACAGATGTGGATAAGCGTTATCGCCAACGGTTAGTTTTCTTTAGCTTTTTTTGTAACTACATTTGTGCAATCCTGAATATCCTAATAATGTCATGGTGGTCCCTTTTTGCTAATGTTAAACATCATCATAATTGGCAAGTCCGTTTTCGTGTATAGATATGTAGATATGATTGCAAATCCAGAGGTAGCTGATGTATTCCGTAAAAGAGCAAAGGTAGGGTTAAAACATTGAATTTTCGGATCATATAACTTATTATCTTCAAATGCTCGTATGCTGATTTGTGCTTCACTTTAGTAGATTGTATCAGTCATACGCCATACAGTTGAATCTGTAGGCTTTATATCGAAGTTGATACACCAGTTCTTCAGGTTTGTAAATCATCACTAAACTGATTTTCGTAAAATCTAAATATTTAATTTTTTTAATATTTGATACTTAAATTGATTTGATACTTTAATTTTGGGCCCATTTACACGTACTGAGAGGAAAAGTATCAGTAAGATAGAAAATGATGTCTCTAATAACTACAAGTTTTAAAGACTTTTAAGTCTTCTAACGTCTAATATTGGGATAGTTCACTTTTCTTCATCATATTTCACAAAACATGAGAAATTTATTTTTGGAATTTTGAACAACGAAAAAGTAAAACAAAAATTTGGGACCATCTACTTCAAATTGACTAGACATATTGCATCAATCAGTTTCTATCGATTATCCAAAATACAATACTTTGAAGTAGCTTTATGCAAAGAGTCTTCTGATATGTATTTTCAACTAAGTATTGCAATGAAATAACATAACTAGATTATCATTATGTATTGTTAGTTACCAAATATATATGAGCCAAGCTGAGTATGTAAGAACTGGGCCGGTCCAATTTTCATGTCAAAACAAAATGAACTTATAACTTGTATGCAAACCTAAACCATGTCCACAACAAACACAAAACATAATCATTCATCTTGAATCTAAACAACTTGTATTGGCTTAAATAGTTAATCAAATGCAGTAGAAATTCAAATGACCAACCAATTTACCTGATGAAAATGGATCTCGCTAATCCAGTCTATTCTATTTTGTCCAGTCTATTCTATTTTCTTGAAATCACATTCTTCTTATAAAAGGAAAACTTGTAAACTTAACGTTTCTAAAATTTGGTTGAGGCATTTCATCAAACATGTTGTGGGTCATGAGAAAACTAAAGATTTATGCAGCCTTATAAGCAATAAAAGAAGAACCATGTATGAATAAATTTTTCCATGAAGACACTACTTTAAGCTCATAATTGCGTAAATCTCTCTTTCACAGAATAAGTACAAATTGCAAAGACTTGAGAGTCTTTGGTCGAATTTATTCCAAGTGTTATGTGCTCCACTCAAATTTATATTGAAGTCTATATAAAGCTGCATAGAGGTATATGTGTTCATCATCAGACCAAAACACATCAATACAATTTTACACAACATACATTATGAGAGAAAATATTTACTTTTACTTTATGCATACTCATGTTTTTTTTATTTTGTCACTTGTCTTTGGCCAACAACTGGTTGGTGCAGCAGGAGTTGTTCATAAGTGCATCGATAAGGAGAGACAAGCTCTTCTTGATTTCAAAGCTCACCTTCAAGACCCAGATGACATACTCTCTACATGGAGACCTAAAGAAGAAGATGATTGTTGTCAATGGAATGGAGTCGTGTGTGACAACGTCACATGTCATGTCAAAGAGCTTCAACTCGAATATAGTGGTCTTGAAGGTGAGATTAGCCATTCGTTGATTAACTTAACATATTTGAATATTCTTAAACTTCGTCTCAATTCTTTTCACGGAAACATTTTCAAGTACATATGCTCCATGACTCATTTAACTTATCTTGACCTAAGTGTAAATCAGTTTAGTGGATCCGTTCCTAAATCCATTGGTAACATGACCCAGTTGACATATCTTAAACTTGGTTACAATCAGTTTACTGGCACAATTCCCGATTCCATTCGTTCGTTGACCAAATTAACAACCCTTTATCTTGGTGGGAATCAGTTTACTGGCACAATTCCCGAGTCCATTAGTTCGTTGACCAAATTAACAACCCTTTATCTTGGTGGGAATCAGTTTACTGGAACCATTCCTATGTCCATTGGTTCCTTGACCAAATTAACAACCCTTTATCTTGGTGGGAATCAGTTTACTGGAACCATTCCTATGTCCATTGGTTCCTTGACCAAATTGACAGACCTTGAACTTTCACACAACTCTTTCTATGGAACCATTCCTTCGGAATTTGGAAACCTCACCAATTTGATGTTGCTTGATCTAGATTCCATCGGAAGTTGTAGAGCTGAAAACTTAGATTGGTTGTCTTCTCTATCTTCTTTAAAAGAACTTTATATGGATGGAATTTCTCTGGCCAAAGCAAATAACTGGGTAAATGTAATTATAGGTCTCCAAAACCTAGAAGAGTTAAGTTTAAGAGTATGTGACCTCTCACAAGTCATGCGTCCATATTCTTCATCTGTCAACTCTTCTTTATCTATTAATTACCTTTCTCTCGATAACAACAATCTCAACTCATCCATTTATCATTGGTTGTGCCCATTAACTGCCAATAAGCTTATAGATCTTTCTCTCTCTGGTAACAAGTTTGATGGGGAACTTTCAGATTTTTTGAACAGCTTGTCAGGATGCACATCAGCTACATTGTCTGATGTGATCCAACACTTTTCATCCCTCAATTACTTGAACCTATCTTCAAATCAGTTCGATGGAACTATAAGTGACAAACTGTGGCAACTACCCTTGCTTGAAGAACTAGATCTATCTTCCAATTCTCTTAGAGGTGCTATCTCTGAAAACATTGGAAAATCAAATCTTGTGTATATAGATCTTTCAAACAACTCACTCGAAGGAGTTCCTCTAATTGCTGACGTGTCAAACCTTTCTCAGAGTATGCAGTATCTTGATTTCAGCTCTAACAAGGTAGGGCCTCGTTTCCCCAAATGGATACAAAAACTGAAAAATCTCACCCATCTTGATCTTTCCAAAAATAGCATTTCAGACACAGTTTCTAAGGAGTACCAGAACCAGTGGCAGTCTTATCATCAGTTGGAGTATTTGGATCTCTCTTTCAACAACATAAGTGGCGCTATACTGAACGTTCCTTCCACTTTGTTAGTGTTAGATCTTTCCAAAAACAAATTATCTGGGAAAATCTCCTTTCTGTGCCAAATTGTAGATGGCCGTATATCATTTCTTGATATCTCAGACAACTCATTCACAGGACAAATTCCAGACTGTTTATGGCATTTAAAAGAGCTGGTGGTTCTTAATCTCGCAAACAATAATCTATCTGGTAGAATTCCTGCATCTGTCAAGTCTTTGATCAAGCTTGAAACATTGTATTTATACAACAACTTTTTTGGAGAATTGCCTTCATCCTTAAAACATTGCACGAATTTAACCTTTCTGAATTTGGGGGCCAACAAGTTTTCTGGTAATGTGCCTGTTTGGATTGGGGAAAACCTATCACGTTTGTACGTTCTTAGCCTAGCATCAAATAACTTCTATGGAACCATCCCTTCACAATTATGCCATCTGGTAAATCTTCAACTTCTGGACTTGTCAATGAACAACCTCAATGGAACCATCCCCTCATGCATCAATAATATCACTGCCATGGTTCTAGATTATTTTTCTCTCAAAGGGAGAGATCTCGTCACAGTGAATTCATTAGACATAAGGCACATTCATCGATATATGTTCAAATCTAGATACTTTGACCATGTGGTAATCCAATGGCAAGGAAAGGTACGTGAATTCAGCAGAAATCTAGAATCCTTGAAGAGCATTGACCTGTCGAGCAACCATTTAACAGGTCAAATCCCATATGAAGTTACCAATCTTTATCAACTGGTTGCACTAAACTTGTCAAAGAACGCTCTACTTGGAGAGATTCCAAGACAAATTGGTCAAATGAAAGAACTTCTGACTTTGGATTTATCCAAAAACAATTTCTCAGGGCAGTTGCCATCAAGCATGTCTCAGATGAATTTTTTAAATTATCTTGACGTGTCGCATAACAACTTGTCTGGGAGGATTCCATCTTGCACTCAACTCCAAACCTTTGACCCTTCAAGGTACATAGGAAATGCAGGGCTATGTGGAAGTCCCCTGCCGAAAAAATGCCCTGGAGATGAAGAATTAGAAGAACCACACACTGTTGGTAAGAGTCAAGGAGACGAGGAAGGGATAGAACGATGGTTTTATATTGGTGGTGCTAGTGGGTTTGCTACTGGATTTTGGATAGTTTGTAGCGTTTTACTTCTTAACCGCCGTGGGAGACATGCTTTTTTCCAATTGCATGATAGCTTGAAAGATTGGGCATACGTAAAGGTGGCGGTGTTCATAGCAAAATGGCGAAGGGTTGCGCATGCATAGTGGTATATATATGTTTTTATGTTTTCTTCGTCTACTTATTGTTTGGTATATAGTATTGTAATTTCATGCTTCACTTGTATTTGGTAAGGGTCTTTAATTCCCTCTTATTAATAAAATTGCCGCTAACACCATAGGTGGCCGTTTCCCAGCGTTGTGTGACATACGACATCTCCACATGTTCATATTATAAACTGTATAGGTATATGATGCACGTCACACATACATATCACATGAACAAATTTTAGGGTTTGATGATAATTTGATTTTGATCATGATTAAGGCAATAAATCACCATATTGGAGTTTGGAAACATGTAAACTAGCATTCCCACAAACCAATTCGAGGTAAAAATCATACCTTAATCTTGAATTTGTGTTTTAGAGTTACCCTTTAGTGGGTAATGATTAAAGATTGAATCTTTATGCCATATGTGGGGTTTTTGTAGAATTTTACCTGATTATGCAAAGTTTTGATTTTCAAGAAATCATCAAGAACACTAGCATTCATGGATAATTGTTTGAATAAGTGACGGGTACCTTGTTAAGGTGCTATAACACCATTTTGTGGTGTTATGACAAGCTAAGTCTTTTTTAAGTAAGCTCTGTGATAATTATGTGTTCCTAGGTTATAAAGGTTAGCCGGGGACGTTTGCGGAAGCTCGCAGTAGATTACAAGTTATACGCGAGGTGAGTAACGTATATAAGATTAGAAACGGGACCCTAGTAGCCCGTTAGATATACCACCTACTTGTGGTACTTATGTTCATGTATATGTGTTATACCCATGTTATGAGTTAATATTAGTATATTCGCATATTATGAGTCTTAATGCCTTACGTGACACAAGCTTATATATGAAATAACTCAAACAGGTCAAAACAGCCCGTAACGACCCGTGTGGTCTTAATGACCTGTTCTCGGCTTATATGATGAATCATTGCTTACTTTAACATCCTATGTGGGTGACTTTTATGTATATATGATTATGTGACCTAAAATGGGTCTACATGTCCTCGGTGGACGACATGTGTGATATTATGATCACATATTCCAAAGAGGAACTCAGACATCCTAAGTGGATGATATGAGCCTTTAGATGGCTTTATATCCCAAGGCGGGACTTAGACGTCCTAAGTGGACGACTAGCATGAGTATAGAACTCATTAGACATCCTAAGTGGATGACATGTATTATAGTGTGATTACATGTTCCGAAATGGGACTTAGACATCCTATGTGGATGACTAGTATGATTATATGACTCATTAGTTGCTTAATGCAAAGTTCAGACATGCTTAGTAGATGATTGGTATATTATGCTAATAATGTGGCCTTAAAGTGAGATTAGACTTCCTATGTGGACGACTAGAGCCTTTAAGCTATATTGAACCGAGTAAGGGTTCATGAAAGATGACTAGTACGAACATAGAAATCATATTGCTCATTTATATGATTATGAAGCACACAACCCCGACTAGAAGTGCTATCAAGCATAACAATCACTAAACGGGGGAGTATTCAACGAAGCAACATTTTAGCTTTATCGCCATATTATATGTTCAGTTTATATGCGTTATCTCACTAAGCATTATGCTTACGTTGCTTCGTTTCATGTTTTGTTGTAGGTGAGACTAAGCTTAAGTGTAAGCATGCATCGGATTAGCCATTGGTGGTGCTCAAATGGTAGAGCAATTCTCTAAACCCTCTCTTATACCAAGAAACGCTCTAGGAAAATGTTTTCAGTTGTGATATGTATAAACACGGATTTATGTAGTTTAAAGATTTGCACGTATTATAAAAGATAGTTTAAAGATTGGCATAAAACCAATATACCCATTTTGACCCATTTTACTCTTGTACGGGTCTAAACAAATAATATAGAATATGTACACTTCAAAAAAAAAAAAAAAAAATCCTAGTATGGGCGTTTCACATATGATTGATATGCTCAATGTTAGTGTGATAATGATCTTACTTTTTTAAATTGATTAGTAATACTAAACAGAAAATAAGTATGTTGGTAATTGTTGCTTATCAGTAAATGAGATTCTTATAAGACACCTTAAACCAACTCAAACTGATTCAGGTCTGAATATTATATAAATCTAAATATTAGATGAATTTCATGAGTTTCATCCCTGACTACAAGTGCTAAAGTATATGAAACAGAACTTAGAACAGAGTTACCCTGTTTGTGACATCAGAATGAACTTTGTTATCAGAATTTGCTTAAAATGCAATTGGAAATCCATTTCACTAAATACAGTTTGCTAAGTGCTAAGTCCTAAGTACTTCTTATTTTAATACTCGAACATCAGCTTAATCCGGATCTAAAAAACATTGGCTTTCACCATCGCAACCTCCACAAGTGCTGCCACTAGTCTCGCCTTCAACAATCCCACTCTAAGAGAGATGTTTTTAATGTATAAATCAACTACTTGCATGGCGGGCCGAGCCTTATGAATATCGTTGAAAAAATTAAGGAAAATAAGATATAAACATACCAATTATTTATTTAATGCATTAAGAATAATAATAATAATAATAATAATAATAATAATAATAATAATAATAATAATAATAATAATAAATAAAAATAAAAAAGTTCATCTGATATGAGAAAATAAAAGCTAATAAATTATCCGCAAGCACAAGGTATATGTTGTCAATTCAAATGCGAAGTATAGCTTCTTTGTACACAATGTTGGATGTTGATTTTGTGTATTTACCATCTTTTATCACAATGAAAAATCCTCAATCCCCGCTCATTGTGCCACCTGTGATAGACGATTATCAAGGCCATTAAGTGATATCTTCTCTAAAGTACTATATATATACATACCATATTTGCTTAATAGTGAGTAAATAATGAACCTTCCATAAGCCATCACTTGCCAGTATCACAAGCTCTAATGAGGCATTGATAGGTACATGTCTTATGAACCTGAACTTAAGATGTGCTTTAAGACTCTGAACAGCAAGTTGACCATTAACTCGGGGAACATCGCCTACAGGTCAATCGTATTTACCAAAGTTTTGGGCCGTGCTTAGATCGACACATCTAAACCATTTTGTTATACATGTTGTATTCGGGTTAGGACGAGGTTAAAGGTGTCAACCTGCCAGGCTGCCAACCCGTTTAATTTGTATAACATGAAACCCGCTTTACCTGTTCAACTTGTATGCCTTTAACCCATTAACTCACATAAATAATATGGCCAAATATGTTGTGTTAAACGGGTTAGAGTTGATACGAATGACCCAGTTATTTATGCATATCATGTTTCAGCTGAAGTTTTCCAACCCGTCAATCCAACCTAAACCCGGCTCAGATTGTCACCCTAGTTTTAAGCATATAAGCATAGACAATAATCTAATCTATCTGTCTATCATTAACAAACAACTAATTTATTTTTCAGGTATTTTCCCTGGCTATTAAGATTGATAATTTCGTTGGTCATATTAAAAGAAAAGAATCTTTCCTGAGTGGAGGTGAATAGAACGTTACATGTTTTGGGTTACACTGAACCAAACGCACTTATGGAATGTTTACGAAAAGCAGGAAAAATAGCACATCTGGTGCATTGGCAATATGGAGAATGTCCTCCAACCTATATATATCAAAAGAGTGACCATTATCTAGGCGGTTATGGAGAGTATGATAATAAGGGCAACTTATAACGAAAATCTCAGCCATGTGCCACCTATGTGCGGTCATCTTCCACCACGCGACAAACCATATTCTAATAACGTGGGGAGATCTCGCTTGCGGCATCAAGTGATGCCGTTTCCATGACATTATCAGTGGTTAAATTTTCTTGTTATTTTCCTCATATTCTGCTAGACTTTATGATGGTTTAGACCAGTACTGTTAACTTGGGCTTTGTCGTTGTGAATGAAAATATATTTATGCACTTGGTCTAACTGGCTTGCTTCAACAAGTATATATCTACTTATCAATTGACCAGCCAATGCTGATTTTCTCATTTAAGCCTGACTAGCTCTACTTACTGTTCCAAAAAGCTTATTTAAACATCTTTGGTTTAAACCAATAGTAGTTCATTAGTTCAAGAACTATCAAAACACAATGCAGATGATAGAACTTAGATATGGTTAACGGTTTCTTTCAACTAAATTGCACCTTTCTCAAGTAAGTCGGTCCAAAACAGCTTATAGAAACAGCTTTAGTGGTGTTTGGGATTTCATACTTTTAGCTTATGGCTAATAACCTATGAAAAACACACACTTCCCCATGTGCATATTTCAACAAAATACAAGTCTACAAGCACTTCAAATATGCAATCCAGATTAGGGGTGTTATCGGGTTGTCGTGTCTTATCGGGTCGGGTTATGTCGGGTTTTGATTTTTAAAAACTCACCCGCAATCCGACAGATAAGCAATCGGGTTGTCAGGTTCGGGTGGTATTCGGGTCGGGTTATGTCAGGCCGGGTGATACTACAAATTGGAGTAGCTAATAAATTATCAAATGTGGACTCTTTCTTTTTCGAACAGTTACCAGATGTCCAAGTGTGGCGAAAGTATATTAGTGACTAGTAAGCCTTTTTTTGTGTCATTTTGGACCAAAACATAAAAAACTGGATGGAACCCAACTTACTACTGAAATGATGCAAGTCTTCCACAATATAAAGAAAACTTAGTACTGGTGTTGGATATGAGTGGTAAGTTTATGTCATTTGGTTTCATCAACACTTATTACTGAACCAAACTTACTACTGAACCAAACTTAGTACTGATGTTGGATATGAGCGGTAAGTTTGTGTCATTTGGTTTCATCAACACTTATTACACATCCTTCTAAATCAAACAAGTTTTGAACTACTAGACAAAACCCAAACCCAAACACTCCCTGCTGCAAGTCTTCCACAACATTGACAACTAATCAGTTACGTATCTGTCATAACTTCAACTAAAAATTATACAATAAAATCTATCACTGAATAATTACCTTTTGGTTAAATGTTGATGATATTGCAAGGAAATAATATGGAACTCTGAATTGTGTTTTTGATAATGGTTGAGTAATAGTATTAACCAATAATAATATCCCGTGATGGACTTGAAAAACCAAACGTCCCATGCAAATTGCAGAGTTTGGTATTGGGCTTTTTCAATTATCAGTAAAAAAAAAATAATTAAGTATTGATTTTCGGGTCATATTGGGTTGACCCGATAACCCAATAGCAAAAATTATCTAACCCTAACCCGACCAGATAACATCATTGGATTATCTGGTTCAGGTGAAACTAACCCGATAAGCTTTTTCAACCTGATTTAACCTGACCCGACAAGGCTTATCGGGTTCGGGCAACCTGACCCTTCTGACACCCCTAATCTAAACTCCTCAACTAAGCTGATAAAGTGATAAGCCTAAAATGTTTGTCTAGCAATCCATCCCAATTTAAGAAAAAATGCTACTGGATAGAGTGTTGTAAAACTTAGACCACAAGGTCGAGTAACAAGTTGAGATTGGATATTTGTTTATAAATAGAGAATAAGGTTGAATAACAAGTATGTTCCCACCTATTATGTACCTTTATCGCATATGTCATGCATACCATCCCGATTACACACTCACGCAACGTGAGTTGAATCAGCCAAAAATCGATTTGTTCATAACTCGGTCTGCACTATTTGAACAATTGTGTTAATGTTTCTAACATATTCCTATAGTCAGGGGCGGAGTTGCGGACATACCTAAGGCAGAGACTATGCACGTGCATACCCTACAAATGGTGTAAAAACAAACTTTTTGTTAGCATATTTCAAAGTTTAATACTACGCGCATACTCTTATCAAATTTTTATATAAAAATGAATACCCTGTGACAAATTTGTGCGTCCATGTAAAAATGCCATACACAATTTCAAAATTTACACAAAAATTCCAATCACAATACTCCCCGCCTAGGCCGATTACCAGCTACAAGTTAGCGGACCACTTGAGTACCGCATAGCAAGTTTTACAACACAGCAATAATAGCATATCGATACATAGACATTACAAAAGTAATCATTTAGATAATGTGGAATTAGTCGGAGGGAAACGAGGCAAGCGGATAACAGCTTCTTCTGTCTCAATTGGGTCTGATCTTATTATCTACAAAAAACAAAACATTAAAACTTAGGATAACTTGTTTTTATATTACTAACTTAAATATGGGTTATCTTGAGAAGAAAAAAAAAAAGAAAAAAAGAAAAAAAAAGGATACCGGATCTTGGAGAAGGGGTTTTGAATCATCAATGGCTGGTCTGAACATTGGCTTGCTTTTGTTGTTGCTGGTGTCTCTGTTGCTTGTTCCGGCGTTGGTGTTTATGGGTGTTTGACTAGGTTTCATTTTGTTTTTTGGTTTGGTTTGGATTGTGACGGAGTGATGTGTTGTTAATTTGTTATGTAAGGCCCAAAATAGCATAAAGCAGGAACTAATTGTTACTTTGTTTGGCCCAATTGATTTTTCTTCTGATCTCTTTTTAGAGAGAACATTTCCGTGTCGTTTAAACCACGGACGTAATGGACGGCACACATTCATTTATGCGGTAAAATTATCATAATCGTTTTCTCTTTATCTTTGTTGTAGTTTATGTTTTTTTTTTTTAGGGTGTGTTTGTTTCATTTATATGTTTTAGCTCTGAATCTGACTACCACATCTTACTAGTAAGAGCTGGCTAAAATGTCTAAATCTAAACAAAATAATATTATTTGCTTTTGTATAATTGTCCGAATGATTTTAAGTGTTCGTTTCTGCAATTTATTTAAGTAACTTATGTAAATATAAAATAAGATTTTTTATCATAAATATAACATAGTTAATAAACCATCAAATATATTATATTAACACGAGTCTTCAATATCTCTTATCAAGTAAGAGGCAAGTCTCCCACCTCTTACTGAGTAAGATATTATATGTCTAACTGGGTCTGACTTAAAAGAAAAAAATAAACAAGCAAAACGTCTGCCCACCTCTTACTAGTAAGAGTAAGAGGGCTAGTAAGATTTTTTTAAAAAAAAAACAAACACACCCTTAGTTTTCCATTTTATTTAATCAATGTTTTTAAACTTTGTAAAGCGTATATAGATAGACAAAGAACTTTTTTACTTGTTTTAATTTTTTTAACTTCTTTTTTGACGTAAATTTAGCAATAAAGTTTAGTTTATTAGTTGTGGTTAATAAATGAACATGAGATCCTTCTTTCCTAAACGTAACCCAGTTTTTAAGACCACCCGTTTTGTCCAATGTTCGTTTGTGCTCATTTAGCCCGTTTTACCCATATTTCAACTTTGCACATTTGACCCATGCTCGTTGG
This sequence comes from Artemisia argyi, assembly GCA_030686995.1. Taxonomy (NCBI): domain Eukaryota; kingdom Viridiplantae; phylum Streptophyta; class Magnoliopsida; order Asterales; family Asteraceae; genus Artemisia; species Artemisia argyi. The sequence goes on along the minus strand of CM060695.1, from coordinate 22,126,212 downwards.
GACCCGATCCTGTTTGGCCTGTTGCCCAACCCGCCCATTTTGCCACCTTATATCATCTTACTTCGGGTATGTTTAGCGAAATGGGTTGGAACTGGGGTCGAGACTGGACCTGCAGCTAGAGCTTGATTTGAGGTCGGAGCTTGAGTTGGAGCTTATATTATAAGTTGGAAGCTGAAGTTTATATTTTTGTAAAGTCGTTTGGCGGATTAGTTGGAGCCGAAGTTTATTAATATAAAAGCGCATAAAGATACTTCTAGCTTTTATGTGATAATCCATTATATTTTAAAGGGTATATTTGGTAATTTGAATAACTATATGCCCCCATATGCCCATTTCAACTGGCTTAGGATTATAGAGACTTATGGCTTATAAAAGTTTCCATAAGCATCTGTGACAAACAAAACTTATTTCATAAGCAAGCTTATTTTAAATGTTCAAGCCCCCTATAAGCCCTACAAGCCCCATGCCAAAAACAACATTTATGTGTGTACTTATTTTCACAACTAAGAGAGTGTTTATTTGAGCTTATATAATGGGTTATGAATTTATTACCTAATATGACTTAAATAAGCTCAAATCAAGTGTTTGACTTAGCTTATATGAGTGGGCTTATAAGCCTATATAAGGAGTTTTTAATAAGCCTCAAAGTTGTGTCCCAATAGTATCTAATGTTATATGAGAAGTTCCCCAGCTAAATGGTTGGGGGTTCAAGTCCTGCTTAGGACAAGTAAGATAGATTATGGTGTATATTATGTGTGATAAATAGTTGTCGTTTAAAGAAAAAAAATCCTCAAAGTTGTGGCTTTTAAAGAAAGATTTATATAACATACTTCATTGAAAATTACAATTTTACCCTCAGTTATATCTAACTTAACATTGATTTTTTAGTTAATTCAAACACTTAACATGAGCTTATGAGATATAAGCCAGAGCTTATATAACATAAGTATAAGCCTAATTCATAAGCTTACCCAAATACCCCTAAGTGTTTTTTTTCTAAATTAGTTCATTGATTCGTCTATATATCATAATATATGAGTATGAGGATAAGTAATACTTGAAGTAGGAAAAAGTAGCATTTGTTTCCTCTAGAAACCTTATGTGTTAGTCATACACATTTAAATGTTACGACATGGTAATTTGAGTATTTTAGGAAAATTAAAAAGTAAAATGTTTTACTTGAAGAAGACTATATTTAATTAAAGCTCAATCACATACACCCCAAACCAACCAAAATTCTGACTTTTATGCATGGATATAAAATTGTGTTGTGATGGATGATGTGTGAATGGTGGTGACAAGTCAGCAACCACGGGTGAGAGCATGACTTGTTACCCCAATCTTATTTGTCGAGAAAAAGATTGAGGATACAAATTGATTGTGCAATATTTGGCACGACCGGACTTCGATGGTGATTGAAGAGTGATGAGTGTGTAAATACTCATCATTTCTGTCACATTTAGACTGCAAAAACATCTGAAAACACACAGGAATGCCTTAAAATACATAAAATATCCCTAGATTGTGTTTTTATGTAAAAGGATTGAAAACTGATGAAAAACAACATATTTCACATAATTTACAGTTTCAGTCCCTAAACTTTGAAAAATTGGCAAATCTTGTCCCTGGTAATCCAAAACATGTAAAATATCATCAAAGGTCCTTAGGGATTCATAAGTTGTCAAAACTAGTCCTTTAAAGTTAAAATTTACAAAATGACAACTTTAGTCCCTCAAGTTTGAAAAATGTCAAATTTAGTCCTTAAGGTTTTAAAAATGAAAAAATGTTAAAAATAAACCTTATACTATTCATGAATGGCATAATTGGTCCTTGTGATAACATTGTGATATTTACAAGTTTAGTCCCTCAAAAATCCAAATATTACACTTTAGGTCCTTGGGCTTAAATACCACAAACCAAACCGGACCCTAAATATTAAAACCTAAAACCAAATCTAATCCAAACCAAAACACCCTTACCCAGCCCACACCCCTTCCAAGCCCAACAACATAAAATCCCATCCACCTTTTTTATATAAAACGGGCGTTGACCCGTTTGACCTCACCAAACCGCCAACACTGTACACCCTCCACCTCCACACCTGCAAACCCAAAACCAGGGTGGTTTTCACCACCACCTCACCCCCCAGCTGGCTACTCTACATCCACCAGCTCATCCTACACCCCATCATACCACCCCATTCCACAATTAATGCTTCCCCACCACTTTTTTCCTCCAAACCATGTCTACACCCCTGTTTTGCTACTAACTCCCCAACTTGGCTTAAAACCCTTCCAATCATGTCTCCTCCACCTCCACAAGCTTCCACAAATATTTAATTGCAATAAAACTGCCCCTAGACACGTGGAAGCATTTTGTCGCCAAAACAGAATTTAAAGGCTAGGATGACTTACAAAGATCCAATGGCTCAGATTGGAAGTGGGAAATGTTCAGAAACAAGTGGAGATTGCAAAAAGTCTATAAAGATGAAGGGAAATGCATTATTGTAACCTATCTAGTATAATTTAATTTAAAAGAAGTCGGCTAGCTTAATGTTTACTGTTCCAGTGTAATTTCCAGCTTTAAATCATTGTACTCAGTATTTTTAGTGTGTAAGAAACTCATTTCAACCTTTGATTTCAGTTTATCAATATATTTTCAGTTTATGTAATTTTGTACTCAAAATCTCATGTTTACTTATATGTTATTCATAGTTGATGTTAAGGACCCATAAGCTCATTTAAGCTCCTCAGAAAGCTTATGAAAGCTTTTAGATACTTTAAAAGTCAGCTTAGAGTTGAAATTCAAAAATAACTAAAAAATCAAAGAAAATAGAAAATAAAATAAAAAATCATTGTTAAATGATGAATAGAGCTTGGAGCATGGTAAATTTTGGATTGCCATGGTGTTAGTACCTCAGGGGAGGTGTTAGGGTGGTTACATGTCATTGGTTCTTGGTTTCTCAGCTTGAAGCACTTGTAAGCCATTTTTACCAATATTTGCATTTCACTGTATATGTATGCTATATGATCTTGTTTGTGTATTTTCATGATCTTATGTTGTTGTTAAGTGGTTTTATTAATTGATATTAGTTGCTTGTTTGTTGAAATCCATAGTTGCTAAAAATTTCATCTTCACAGTTAAAACACCATCTTGGTCAATCCTGAGTTTGATGCTTGTGTTCTTGGTATTTCATGCTTATTTGATCTTTGTTAATGATAATATAAGGTTTGATAACAAGATTGAGGATCAGATCAGTCATTTACATTGATAATCACAAATCAAGCTTGATAAAGTAGTGTTTGGATTTAACTGTGTAGTGTTCATTAGTTGGTTTAAGTGATTGATATTTGTTCTTGCATGTTACTTATCACCTAATTTGACCAAAACAACAAAGTCTCAGTGAGTTACAAGCTTAAAAGTCAAAATTACCAATAATTTGGCTTAAATTTTTGTCTGTGTTGAATTTTAAGTAGCATAAGTCTCATTTGATCTCACAAGTACAAGTTCTAGCTTATTTTAGTCTTATTACAGCTTATCTAACCTATATCAGTCAGAAAATCAAGTTAGAAATTCACTTTAGTCAACTTAGCAAGAAAATAGAAAAAGTCAAAATTGCCTTTGTCAGGAAATCTCATTTTTAGCAAGAATTGTTTGGAATTTAGTAGGCAAATCTAAGACTTGAGCTTTTTACATGTGAAAGTATACCAGCTAGACTACTGAATCCCATGTTCATTATATTTTTGTGAATTTTTGTGTGCAAGCTACACAAGCTCAAAGTCACTTGCAGGGGAAGTATCTCCCCTGTGCACAGTCACTGCACCACCACCACCACCATCACTTTGGTGGTTGATTCTGAGCAACTCAGTGGGACCCACAGGCCCCAAGTTGGTTCCTTCAACCCCCCTCCTAGCCACCTTCAAGTTTTGAGCTTGCTTTTGAGCTCAAGCTCAGTGGACCCCACCTGAAATCACTCCTAATCTCTGTCCCATTTTTCTGTGTGCAATAAGAAAATCAAATTGCTTATTCTGGCTTGTGGGCTTATTCAACTAGCTTTTTTGTTTGAATCTAGCTTAAATTTGTCCAACAAACTCAGTTGAACCAGAATCCACCCTAGTGAACCCCACATAAGCTCATTTGAGCTTAATTCCTAGTTTGGTCAACTTAAGTCAACTGTCAAAGCTAATAAGCACTCACAGTGCTTATTTTTGAGTTCCAAGTTAGTTGTTTATCCAAAAGTTTCATATTTTAAGTATTTTAGTAGTTCTGTAAAAGAAAATTTAGAAAAAGCCAAACTTAATTATAGTGATAGCTTTTATTTAATAGAAATTATCTTTTTAATTTTCTTTTCAACTTATTTATAAGCACTCTTGCATTTTTATATTTTTATTAAATCTCTTTTATATTAAAGTACTTTTATAAATTTTTCCAGATTTTTCTTTTGTCATTTAGTGGTTTTTAGAATTAATATTAGTTTAATTAATTATTAATTAATATTAAAGAATTAAATAGCAAAATTATATTTTATTAAGTAATACCTAGTTTTTATAATTTTCCTAGCTTTTATATAAGTTAAAACATTTTTAGGAATTTTTCTATATTTATACTGTTCATTTTCTATTTTTTATAATATAATTAGTTTAATTGGTAATTAATTAATAATTAGATTAATAATTAGTAAATTAGTTTAAAAATACATAAAACCAACTTTTTATAATTTTCTAGGATTCCTGTGATGGTTAATTAGATTTATAAAAATCTTCTTAATTATCTAAGTCTATTTAGTAATTGTAATAATTTAAATCAGTTTAATTAGTTAATTAATAATTAAATAATAATTAATTAATAATAATTAGATAAATAGTGTGAAAAATATAATTTTAGTTTTAAAATAAGTTTTATAATATTTTAGATTTTTTCTAAGTTTTAATTTTATTTTTCTTGGCTTATTTCACATTTTCTTATTTATTAGTGAGTTATTAAATAATTAAAAATAGTTATTAAATAATAATAATTAATTAAATAGTTATAAAAATAATTTTAAATTTCCAATAATTTTCTTATAATTTTAGGATTCTAAAAATATAATTTTCACATTTATGGGAGTTATATTTGACAGAATTCACGTTTAGTTTCGTACGTTTACGTTTATTTAAATTTAAACGTACATTTTATTTATTTATTTATTTATTTATTTTTACATTTTTTAGGTTTTCTTAATTTTTAAATAAGTTAGTAATTATAAAATAAATATTTTAAGTTTATTTAATTTGCATTTAAGCCCCTAAGGCATGCAAATTCCTACTATAGTTAAAATTGTTTTTGTTTCATATGTTTACGTTTAAATATTAAACGTACGCGTTTTCCAGTTCCTTTTCATTTGTGCTTATCTGATTTCACGTATTAGTTGATCTAGCTTATCAAAGCTATTTTAAGTTATATTTCAGTAGTACAATCACTTGAACCCTTTTTTCTGTTCAATTCACCTGATCTCAAAGTCATTTTATTTCAGATTTCACGCCTCGTTGGGATCTAACGACCCGGGGAAACACTACACTCCACGGAGTATTGGTTTAGACTGTTTGACTTGTTGACCATTACTTGGTTGATATTTTCAGACTGTTTACCACCAATCAATTTATGGCGCCGCTGCCGGGGAGGTGTGCTGCGTATTACGACTTTTGAAGCATCTGTGAGTTTGAATTAATCACTCATTGTTATATATCATTTTTTGTCCATATTTCTATATTATCTTATAAAAACAAAATTCCAAAAAGATTTTTCTTTTCTATTTTTAAATCCCCGTCACTCTAAGGATTCTTAGAGTCGTCTCTAGTGCATGCGCACTCGTTCTTCTAGGTCAACAAGCCCTTTCCGTGAGCTTGTCAGAATTCCTCGAAGACGCCGTAGACGTTCTGCTCCAACAGCCGTATCTGAGATACGTGCTGTTACCAGAAAAAAAGGTTATCATGGCGGAAGACCGTCCGATGAATGAGCTTCTCCAAGCACCCATTGAGGGTTACGGAGACACTATTGTTGTCCCAGCCATTGTGGCTGAATACTTTGAGCTCAAAACCGGGTTACTAAATCTAGTAACCTCAAGCCAATTTTATGGTTTTGAGAGGGATGATCCTCATGCTCATATTCGATGGTTTAACAAGATTACATCTACCATCAAATACAAGAACGTCCCTTCCGAAGCAGTCAAGCTTCTTCTATTCCCATTTTCTCTTGAGGGGGCAGCCCGAATTTGGCTGGAAAAACAACCTCCTCGTTCAATAGCATCATGGGAGGATTTAGTTACCAAATTTGTAAACGAATTTTTTCCCCCGTCCAGAACGACAAGTCTTAAAAATGAAATCATCAAATTTACTCAAAGGTTTGATGAATCGTTTGGTGACGCATGGGATCGTTTCAAAGAATTGCTTCGTCGAGGTCCTCATCATGGTTTCACTGAATTAATGCAAATTGACACTTTCTATAATGGTGTGAGTCAATCTGACCAAGATTCTCTCAATTCCTCCGCGGGTAATTTTTTGAGCAAAGCCACTAAAGAAGCTTTAGCCATCATTGAAAATAAGTCCAAGGTTCGCACTACATGCACAAAGCCATATAACTCCCAAGTGAGTGCTGGTCCTTCTACTTCATCTCCCGTGAGTACTTCTAGCACCAATGCTAAGATAGACAAACTCACGGATGCTATTCAAGCTTTGGTTATCTCAAACCAAAAGAAAGTCACTTTCACACAAAACCCTTCACATGCTGAAGTAAAAAAGGTGGAAGTTTGCGTCACTTGTGGTGGCCCACATGCATACTACAACTGTACTGCCACCGATGGTAGTCCTTTTGAAGCCATTGCCTTAGCCGGTACTACAAATCAGGGAGGTAATCAATACCGTCCTCAAATGGAACCAAGTTACCGTGCTAACACACATATAGGACCACCCGGTTTCAACCAAAATTTGCAAAAGCGAAACCAGAACCAACCTCGAATGAACCAAGGTTATCAAAACCAAGGGAATTTCAATCCTGGACAGAATCAAGGTTTCCACAACCAAAGAAACTTTAACAGAAACAATTTCAACCCGGGAAATCATTTTCAGGGAAATGGTAATCCAAATCAGGGAAATTGTCAACCACAACAAGGGTATAATCAAAATAACCGAGTCCAAAATTTCCCCAACCAAACACAAGCCATTCTCCCAGCTCCACAATCATCATCAGATGAGTTGTTGAAGCAGTTCATGAAACTCAAGAAGAGACAAACAGGTTGTTGGTCAGCCAGATTTCTGAAATCAAGAAATCTTTAAATGAACGACCCTCGGGCTCTGGAAAACTTCCGAGCAACACGATCGCAAACCCGAGGGGCGATGAAAAGGCGATCACAACCAGGAGCGGAGTTTCATATGATGGACCCACTATTCCCACTACCCCTTCTTCTTCTTCTCCCAAGGTAGTGGAAAATGAAACCGAGGTAAATAAGGACGAAGTACTTCCTACTCATAATGGGGGTACCCAAGACGTCCCACCTCATGTTGTCCCTAAACCCAAACCAAAACCAAGAGTTGTTTTTGAACCCAATGATATCCCAGTTGAAACCCCTAAATCCAAACCTTCTACCTCTTCTATTCCTTACCCCTCACGTTTGAATGAGCAAAAACTCCGCGAAAAGGCTAGTCACCAGATGGATAAATTCTTTCAAATCTTCCAAGATTTGCATTTTGACATTAGCTTCGCGGATGCTATTATTCTGATGCCCAAATTTGCATCAACAATCAAACACTTGTTAAGCAACAAGGAGAAACTGTTTGAAATGGCAAAGACTCCCTTGAATGAGAACTGCTCTGCAGTTCTTTTAAAGAAGCTTCCCGAGAAGCTTGGAGATCCTGGAAAATTTCTAATACCTTGTGTATTTCCAGAAATGGTTGATTGCTATGCCTTGGCCGATCTTGGTGCAAGCATCAACCTAATGCCTTATTCAGTTTGGAAGAAACTTTCTCTTCCGGATCTTACTCCTACCTGCATGACTCTAGAGCTTGCAGATCGATCGATATCTCGTCCTCTTGGCATTTCCGAGGACGTGTTTGTGAAAGTAGGAAAGTTCCATCTCCCCGCTGACTTTGTGGTTGTTGATTTCGATGCTGATCAAAGGGTCCCTCTCATTGTTGGGAGAGGATTCCTTAGAACGGGCCGTGCTCTTATCGATGTATTTGAGCAAGAAATCACCTTGCGTGTGGGTAATGAAGTTGTTACCTTTAACCTCGATCAAACCTCGAGGTACTCCTCAAATTATGATTCTGAAGCGGTTAATCAAATAGATATCATAGACGTTGCTTCAGAGGAGTACTCTCAAGAATTTCTTGGTTATTCTCATAATTCTGTGAGTGGGGATCCCACTCCATCATCTCAACCTATCATTTCTGACTCTTCCCCTTCTCTCACTCCGTTTGAGGAAAGTGATTTCATTTTGGAAGAGGTCGAGGCTTTTCTTAAAAGTGATTCAGTTCCAGCGGGAATTGATAACACTGAGATTGATCTGGAGGGAGATATTCTTCTCCTTGAGAAATTGCTAAATCAAGACAATTCTCCTCCACTCCCTCCCGTAGAACTTCATAATGAAGAAATTAAATCGGTTGATAAAAACGATGAATTTCCTGAGGTTGAGCTCAAGGACTTACCTCCTCATCTTGAATACGCATATTTGGAGGGTAATGATAAATTACCCGTCATTATTGCTAAAGGTTTAAGTGATGAGGAAAAGGTTGCTCTTATAAAGGTCTTGAAGTCACACAAGCAAGCAATTGCTTGGAAGCTCTCCGATATTAAGGGAATTAACCCAGATTTTTGTACACACAAAATCTTAATGGAGGATGACTTCAAGCCCGCAGTGCAACATCAAAGACGGGTGAATCCAAAAATCCATGATGTCATTAAACAAGAGGTTCTCAAACTTCTTGATGCAGGATTGATTTACCCCATCTCTGACAGTCCATGGGTTAGCCCCATCCATTGCGTCCCAAAAAAGGGTGGCATTACTGTTGTCACTAATGAGGAAAATGAGTTGATTCCAACTCGGCTGGTTACCGGGTGGCGTGTTTGCATTGACTATCGTAAGTTGAATGACGCCACCCGCAAAGACCACTTTCCGCTGCCCTTTATGTACCAGATGCTTGAGAGATTAGCAGGAAACGAGTACTATTGTTTCCTTGATGGTTTCTCAGGATACTTTCAAATCCCCATTGATCCATCGGATCAAGAAAAGACTACCTTTACATGCCCTTATGGAACCTTTGCTTATAAACGTATGCCTTTTGGCTTATGTAATGCTCCAGGTACATTCCAGAGGTGCATGATGGCCATATTCACCGACATGATCGGTAAAACAATGGAGGTCTTTATGGATGACTTCTCGGTCATTGGGGATTCATTCCAAACATGTCTCACCAATTTAGAAAAAATGCTGAAAAGGTGTGAAGACACCAATCTATGTCTAAATTGGGAAAAGAGTCATTTTATGGTCAAAGAGGGCATTGTCCTCGGCCATAAGATTTCCAAGAATGGGATTGAGGTTGACAGAGCTAAGGTTGATGTCATTGCTAAATTGCCTCACCCTACTACCATCAAAGGTATTAGGAGTTTCTTGGGTCATGCCGGTTTCTATCGTAGATTCATACAAGATTTTTCTAAAATCTCCCGGCCTATGACTCATCTCCTCGAGAAGGATGCTCCTTTTATCTTTTCACCAGAGTGCATCGAAGCTTTTGAAACATTGAAGAAAAAGCTTACTGAGGCACCCATTCTTGTTGCCCCCGACTGAGATTTACCCTTTGAGCTCATGTGCGATGCAAGTGATTTTGCTATCGGTGCAGTCTTGGGGCAACGCAAAACGAAACACTTTCAGCCTATCCACTACGCAAGCAAAACTATGAACGAAGCTCAAACTCATTACACCACTACGGAAAAAGAATTATTAGCCGTGGTGTATACTTTTGAAAAGTTTCGGACATACTTAATCTTGACCAAATGCGTAGTGTATTGATGAGTGTGTAAATACTCATCATTTTTACCGTATCTGAACTGCCAAAACATCCAAAAACACTCAAATACGCATCAAAATACTGAAAATATCCCAGGATTGTGTTTTATATGTTTTAGATGCAAAATGTTTAAAAACAAATGAAAAACGAACAAAGTTTGCACAATTGGCAGTTTCAGTCCCTCTAGTTTCAAAATTTGACAAAACTAGTCCCTGAAGGTTTAAAACAAAAGAAAAGTCAACCCAAGGCATTTAAAAGGAAAAAATTATCAAAAACGATCCTTGGGTGAAAAGTTTGAGAAAATTACATGATTGGCCCCTGCACTTTCCAAACTGGCAAATTTAGTCCTTCAAGTTTCAAAAGTGTCAAAATTGGTCCCTGGGAATTTAAAAATGTGAAAATTATCAATTATGGTCCTTGTATTAGTGAAACTTGTCTAAAATAGTCATTGGGTGAAAGTTTTGAAGAATCACACAATTGGTCCCCGGAGTTTCAATCTTAGCAGTTTTGGTCCCTAGATATTTAATGTTGGAAATTTAACATCTAAGGTCCGTGGGTAATTAATATGGCATGTTTGGTCCCTTAAATAACTTTGGGAAGTTGGCAAGATTGGTCCTCGGATTTTGGCATGTTACTAATATGGTCCTTGTGATTTCCTAAGTTACTAACCAAATGGACCCTTTAATATTTTCAAATCCACCACAACACCTAAACTAATCCACCCCAGCCCACTCCAAAAGCCCAGCTCCCAATCCCCAGCCCACCAATACACCTCACCTCATTTTATTTTATACCCAGTCAACACAACCGTTTGACTACTCCACCTCACCCTTCACCTCATTCCTTATCCCTGCAACACCACAGCCAATACCATCATCACCCTAGCCTATTTCCCCCTCCTACATACTCAACCTTCCCCTTTGGCCTAACCAAACAAGAGCAAGACTCCAATTTACCCTCCCTGGCATCAATAATATAAAGAAACAGACAAAGATAGTTTTGGCGCCAAAGTCTAATTTAAAGGTCAAGATGGAGTGAGAGTTATCCAATGGTCAAAAATGGAAGTGGGATTCACACTGAGGGTCCCAAGAACCCTAATGGTCCCTTATAAAAAGAAAAGGATACAGTAGAGCAAGGGGCAGTTAGTTTTTATTAGATATAGTTTAGTTTAATTATTAAAATGTAATTTCATTCCCTGTGTTTGTTCAAACTTTGAATTGTACTCCTAAAAGTTTTCAGTGTAACAACAATCTAATTCAATTCAGTATTCCAGTTCAAGTTTTTATTTCCCCATTGCAATTTTCATTTAAGAAATTTATTTCATCTGTGATGTTATGAAATGCTTGTTTAAGTAGTAATTGTGGGTCACATAAGCCTTTTATAAATTTTCATAAGCTTAGCAGGTTCAAAATAGATTTTAGCTCAAAAGACTCACATAGTCAACAAAAGTCAATGGTGGTTATTCATGGTGATTATGGGATTAGAAGTGATTAGAATAATGGTTCCTGGGTGTTTTAGGCCTATCCTAAGATAGGCTATGGTGAAAGAAGGCCTCTGTTGAGCTGAGGTCTAAACTTGTAAGCTCTCATTTAGAACTTTTCAGCTTTAATTTGCATCTCAGTTTTAGTAGCTAGTCTTTGTTCATTTATTCTAAATCTGCTTTTTGTTTATAATCTTAATCTATTACTGCTTGTTGGATGCTTGTTGAGAGTTTCTAATGGAATCTGTTTCAGTTGAGTTGCACACTGCTTCATTATGATCAATTCAGAAATTAGGAATGATAGATGTTAATTGTTGCATTTTGTTAGTAATATTACTTCTTATGTTGATTATGAATGTAGTTTAATCTCTGGTTTGCTGTTTCATAGTTTAAATATGTTCTTGATAGCTTTATTGAGGTTTTAAGGGGTGTTTGGAAATTGCTGGTACAAAGAGTTCTGAGGTGGTTTGTTTGTTACTTTCAGTTAAAACATGTCTCAGTAGGTTTAGTAAAGTTAATCAAATCATAAAATCAATGATCTTAGAGTAAAAAGTCAAAACTCTCATTGAAACTCTTGGATTTTTGTTCACTGTTAAGGTTTCAAGCACCAAGATCATTCAAACCATTTCAATAGTTGTCAAGTTAGCCTAAATCAGTTTACTTTTAGCTTAGTTTAACATATTTAATCACTTAGGAGTGTTACAATCTCATTTTAGTCAACCTTAGAGTTCAACATTAAAAGTCAAATATGCATGTTTTCTAGTTTTTCCAAAAGTTGTAGGATTTATTTAGAATTATGGGTTGAGATTCATGCTTTGAGCTTTTGAGGTATTGTAACCCCCACCTCAACTTCAAAATCCCACCTTCACTGTATTTTTACCATTTTTTCTGTGGGGTCCACACCACCCCAAAGTCACCTGCAGGGAAGACCCCTGCTCTGCTGCACAGATCTCAGTCCACCACCACCACTTTGGTGGTGGTTTCTGGCCATCTCAGTGGTCCCTTTATCCCATTCTTTGTTGCTTTCAACCCCCACCCCCCCATGGTAGGCTTCCAAGTTTGACCAATAGTTTGAGCTTATGACCTCTGGGCCCCACTTGGAATTGCCAATCAATTCTGTCCCATTTTTAGTGAAGTTTCAAGATAGATAATTGCTTATTTAGTCTTATTTGCTTATTCTGTGGTACCCCTTGTGCTTTTTCTAGCTTAACCTTGTTCATTATACTCAATTGAACCAGAATCATCCATAGTGGGTCCCACTTAAGCCCATTTTAGCTTATTTTCCTTGTTGGTCAACAAAAGTCAACTGTGGAGCTAATAAGCTTCCACAGTGCTTATTTTTAAGTTCCAAAAAAATTTATTTTTACAAAAGTTGTTAGTTTTTAGTTGTAAAATAGGTTTGTAAAAGAAAAATCAAGAAAATCCAATTTAAAAATAAGTGATAGTTTCTATTTAATGTAATTTAAATTTTATTTTTCATTTTTAAATTTTTGTTAAGCACTTAGCTTTTTTATATTTTTATTAATTACCTTTTATATTAAAGTATTTTTATTAATTTTCTCAGATTTTTATTTTATCATTTAGTATTAATTAGAATTAATATTAGTTTTATTAATAATTAATCAATAATTAACTTTTAAATAGCATAATTAATTTTTATTAAGTAAGGCCTAGTTTTTATATTTTTCCTAGCTTTTATATGTTATAAAATAATTTTAGGAATTTTTCCATAATTTTCTAAGTCATTTAGGTATTATTAGTAATTTAAATTAGTTTAAATAGTTTAATTAAGATAATTAGTTTTTAATTAATAGAAAATCCATAAAATGACAAAATTATTTATTTTTATTTTTTATACTTTCAAGTTCATTTTAAGGTTTAGAAATTATTTTTGCAAGTTTTTAGTTTAATTTGTAGTGTTTATCATTTTTAGTTTTATTTAAATTAGGTTTAATTTACTTTTTAAATAGTTTTAATTAATTAAATAGTATTTAAATATTAAAATAATCATTTTAATAATTTCATTTTCATTTTAAATTTTCTTTTTATTTTAAGTTTGTAAAAGTTTCATTTTCACCCCATTAGTTTATTTTCCTTAAAACTCACATTTTTCTCAGCACGCAATCGCGTCTGATTTTAATTTGGTTTACGTTTATATATTTCTGATTCCCGTGATTGTTAATACTGTTATTTCTAATCATTCCAGTAGTGTAAACAAACCCAAATCATTATCTGGTCACTTCCCATTCAATTCACCTGATCACAAACCCGTTTTGATTACCATCACACCTCGTCGGGACATAACGACCCGGGGAAACCCTATACTTCCGCGGAGATTTGAGCCTAAGGAGTTTGACTATATTGACCACATCCATGGTTGACTTTAGTTGACTGCTTTTGCATCAATCAAAATTTGGAGCCGCTGCCGGGGAGGTTGTGCGCGTATTCTAAACGGTTTTACATATTAGTGAATCTGGATATACACTCATTGTATATTTACCATCCTTTGTTCATATTTTCTTATCATGAAAACAAAACAGTTCCCGAAAACTTTTTAAAATTAGTTTTCAACGAACACAAGAAAAAATAAATAAATAAATAAAGATTTTCTTTCTTATAAAATGTTTATCAAAAACCCCAAAAATATTCACCTTTACCCTCCTACCATTTTGATTCTTCATCCCTTTACCCTCTATCCTTTTGATTCTAACTTCTTCCACTTGTCCTGTAATTGATTCTAATGGCATCTCTCGATGACGATTTCTTTGAACAAAGGGCCTTTAAGAGCAAAATTGAAAAAATTCAGGCCTTGTCAAAGATGTCGAGATGTCGTGTTGATTATGATGGACCATCGATTCATATTCCCTCTCCGGTGAGGGAAATGGAACAAGAAACCGAGGTGACAAAGGACCCTGTACTTCCCTCTGACGATGGAAGTGCTAAATACGTCCAACCTACGGTTGTCCAAAAACCTAGGCTCACAATTGCTCCTAAACCGTCAAGAATTGATCCTAACCTTTCACGGTTTACGGTTAAAAGTTTGTCAAACAAACGTACAGAGCTTAGGGCAGTGACTGAAAAGAACGACTTACCCAATCTTCACGATTATCAAAAACAAAAACCCGAGACCATAACGGAAGTGGTGGAAATTCCTAGCTCTAAGAGCACACCACTTGTCCCACCTCCGGATTTTATTCCTTGTGTTGGTTGTGGTGACCGCTTTTTGGTTTACCATGTCGTTGGTGTACATGTGTACAATGTGGTAATGATATTCGAGACGGAAGTTGTTTATTTTGTGGTTCGAAGAATTCATTTGCTTATGATCCTAATCAGAACTCATTCAACGACTCTTCAAATTTCTCCAATTACCCATCACATTCATACGAGCAAGAATCATATTATCCAAATCACAATTATGCTTCGTATCAAAATACACCAAACTTTTCGTGTGAATATTGTGGAGGTCCTCACCAAGGTTTTGATTGTCAAAATAGTCAAAATTTTGGTTATGACCAATATCCATACAATTCACCAAACCAGACTCAATAGTTTAACTGTTGTGAGTACTGTGGTGGCCCACACTACAGTTCTGATTGTCAATCGGGCAACACGCTTGTTTGTGAGCAGTTTCCTGATAACAATTATGACTCTAGCACATACGACTCACAGCCACATCAGTTTTACTGTTGTGAATACTGTGGAGGTCCTCACTTTAGCTCGGATTGTCAAACAAGGAATCCATTTCCTTGTAACAACTATGACTATTCAATTCAAGACCAACCTCCACACTACCAAATGATCCAAGCAACTCCTCATGATACCGAGCAAGACCTTTTACTAGAGGCTCGTGAGATTTTGCAAAAACTTAAGGAGGAGTTTACTTCTACATCGTTTCAAGATTCTCGTGAGAAATCAATGGCAGAATTACTTGCTCAAGAACGAGATGCTAGAAACGAATTGAGCATGGAAGAATTACTTGCTGAGCAAAGAGCGGCTAAAATACGTGCCAATCTTCGCTATGTTGCTCTATATGATGACGATGATGACAGTGATGATGAAGATAACATTGTTATTATTCAAAAAGATTCATCAGACTCATCTGTTGTGATTCCTTCCATGGAAAATCAGGGAGAAAATAATGTGACAAAGTCACTAGCCGTTGATCAAATGGAACTTGAAAATTCCATAACTGCTAGTACTTCTAAACTCCCTCAGTCTATTGATATCACACCCGAAGTTCACACTCACTCTCTAAATATGGGGGATGAGCATCTTAGCACTGTTCCTCAAAAGGAATCGGACGAATTCATAAAGTCTAGTGTTGAGATCCTTGTCCCAATCCCAGGAGAGTCACAGGGGACTTTTGATCATGTGTGTGACTTACCTTATCACCCTGAAAATCCAAAAGATCATTTTGAGACTTTCTCCGATTTTAATGATGATTGTACATCTTATGGAGAAGTTGAGTATGAGGAGGCACCATTGCCTCATTCGGATGTTGACCCTCTTATTGAGGAGTTCACAGATGAACTTACTCACATCAATCCACTTCCATTGGGAAGTGATGATGGTCTCCTTGATTTTGAAGCCGATATGGAAGAAACTGAAAATCTTTTAAACTCTAATCCCAACATCGAGCTTAGTATTTCACGTGCTGATGAAAATTCTTTATCTTCTGGAGACATCAGTCATGTGGAAGGATTACCTTCTGAGCTAGTCAGCTTAGAAGAAGTGAATGATGAGACTAACACTGAAATCAAAGATGAAGCACTTCGTGCAACATTATTGAATGTCGATCTCCTCATTTCAAAAATCGAGGCTTTCAAAGAGAAACCTATTTCATCTCCTATCCTCATTAAGGATAGTGACATTTTCTCCGATGATCCTATTCCGGAGTTTGAAGCCTTTACCTTTGATCCTATGGGAGAGAAGATTAGTGGCAGTACCACTTCTCATTCTCATAATTCTCTCCCCGATTATGAATCATTTACCTTTGATGAGTTCTCCTTTGAACTCACGCACATCAATCCAGAATATGATTCATTCATTCACCTTTGAGGAGTTCTCCGGTGAACTCACTCATATCATGACTCCTCCGGAGTATGATAGCCCGGGGGGAGATGCACTCAATCATGAGAATTTGCAAATTCCCACCCACCCTCCCGGGATGTTTACGAGCTTAACCTTTGAAATCTAAACTCAGGCTAATGAGCCTCCTCTCGAGGAAGAAAATCTTATCATGATTTTCATCATGGTTTTCTTCCTTTTCTTCACCTACAAGGTGACTTCTCTTGTTCTTCACTCCTTCGGGAATGAAGACATTATTTTTGACCCCGGCATCACCGCTTATAGTTTATACTATTTAAAGCCGGGATTATATCTCATCGGTGTGGAACTTTCACGTGCTTCAAATGTTTGTCCAAACATCTTGAATGAAAGTCCGATGGAGATTGTCTCTTCCACATCATGCTTCCCCAAGGACAAATGAATTCGGGGTCGAGTCAAGCTAGCGACTCGGTAAACAAAAACAGTAGCATGCTTATAGGGTTTTCACCCTAAGTGTGGGGGAGTTACCCCTACTGTGGTTACAAATAAAGTGAAAAACAAAATTGTGTTTCCACATTTAGATTGTAATGTTGCCCTTTTACGTTCAAAGAGTCGGCATAATAGCCGGGACTTTGAATATTGAGGACAATATTCATTCTAAGTGTGGGGGGTATTTCGCTATTCTAGCGAATTTTATCACATTTTACTATTATAGTACCCCCGTTTTTGGCCAAAAATTTTTAAATTTTTTTCACTAAAGTTCAAAATTTGTTGTGGTTATCAATCCGCCATGTCTAAACGACAAAAGGATTGGCTAATCCAGGAGCAAACGGCTCTTGGTAAAGATATATCAAATCCGTTTATGGCTTGCAATTTGCCAAAAATTGTATGGTACCTCAACTTGCCATATCCCATAAAGCGAATGAGTTGGCTAGCCCGCAAGATTATGGCTTGTGGTAAAGGCAGTGGAAAATCCATAATTGGTAATCAGCTCACCAAGATGTTGACTTTGTCCATCAAGAGTTGGCTAGTCTAGAAGCAAACGGCTTTTGGTAAAGACTAATCAAATCCGTTGACAGCTGGTGGTTTGCTCAAAATCACACGGTTATCAGGTGGACCACAGTTCTTACATCTGGCTACTCCAGAAGTGATGGCTTTGGTAAAGAGTTTTTCAAATCCATCAAGTTTTTCTCAAAAGATTGCTAGGGACTAGCAATAGTTTAGTGTGGGGGATTGATGAGTGTGTAAATACTTATCATTTTTACCGTATCTGAACTGCCAAAACATCCAAAAACACTCAAATACGCATCAAAATACTGAAAATATCCCAGGATTGTGTTTTATATGTTTTAGATGCAAAATGTTTAAAAACAAATGAAAAACGAACAAAGTTTGCACAATTGGCAGTTTTAGTCCCTCTAGTTTCAAAAATTGACAAAACTAGTCCCTGAAGGTTTAAAACAAAAGAAAAGTCAACCCAAGGCATTTAAAAGTAAAAAATTATCAAAAACGATCCTTGGGTGAAAAGTTTGAGAAAATTACATGATTGGCCCCTGCACTTTCCAAACTGGCAAATTTAGTCCTTCAAGTTTAAAAAGTGTCAAAATTGGTCCCTGGGAATTTAAAAATGTGAAAATTAACAATTATGGTCCTTGTATTAGTGAAACTTGTCTAAAATAGTCATTGGGTGAAAGTTTTGAAGAATTACACAATTGGTCCCCAGAGTTTCAATCTTAGCAGTTTTGGTCCCTAGATATTTAATGTTGGAAATTTAACATCTAAGGTCCGTGGGTAATTAATGTGGCATGTTTGGTCCCTTAAATAACTTTGGGAAGTTGGCAAGATTGGTCCTCGGATTTTGGCATGTTACTAATATGGTCCTTGTGATTTCCTAAGTTACTAACCAAATGGACCCTTTAATATTTTCAAATCCACCACAACACCTAAACTAATCCACCCCAGCCCACTCCAAAAGCCCAGCTCCCAATCCCCAGCCCACCAATACACCTCACCCCGTTTTATTTTATACCCAGTCAACACAACCGTTTGACTACTCCACCTCACCCTCCACCTCATTCCTTATCCCTGCAACACCACAGCCAACACCATCATCACCCTAGCCTATTTCCCCCTCCTACACACTCAACCTTCCCCCTTGGCCTAACCAAACAAGAGCAAGACTCCAATTTACCCTCCCTGGCATCAATAATATAAAGAAACAGACAAAGATAGTTTTGGCGCCAAAGTCTAATTTAAAGGTCAAGATGGAGTGAGAGTTATCCAATGGTCAAAAATGGAAGTGGGATTCACACTGAGGGTCCCAAGAACCCTAATGGTCCCTTATAAAAAGAAAAGGATACAGCAGAGCAAGGGGCAGTTAGTTTTTATTAGATATAGTTTAGTTTAATTATTAAAATGTAATTTCATTCCCTGTGTTTGTTCAAACTTTGAATTGTACTCCTAAAAGTTTTCAGTGTAACAACAATCTAATTCAATTCAGTATTCCAGTTCAAGTTTTTATTTCCCCATTGCAAGTTTCATTTAAGTTGAGTTGCACACTGCTTCATTATGATCAATTCAGAAATTAGGAATGATAGATGTTAATTGTTGCATTTTGTTAGTAATATTACTTCTTATGTTGATTATGAATGTAGTTTAATCTCTGGTTTGCTGTTTCATAGTTTAAATATGTTCTTGATAGCTTTATTGAGGTTTTAAGGGGTGTTTGGAAATTGCTGGTACAAAGAGTTCTGAGGTGGTTTGTTTGTTACTTTCAGTTAAAACATGTCTCAGTAGGTTTAGTAAAGTTAATCAAATCATAAAATCAATGATCTTAGAGTAAAAAGTCAAAACTCTCATTAAAACTCTTGGATTTTTGTTCACTGTTAAGGTTTCAAGCACCAAGATCATTCAAACCATTTCAATAGTTGTCAAGTTAGCCTAAATCAGTTTACTTTTAGCTTAGTTTAACATATTTAATCACTTAGGAGTGTTACAATCTCATTTTAGTCAACCTTAGAGTTCAACATTAAAAGTCAAATATGCATGCTTTCTAGTTTTTCCAAAAGTTGCAGGATTTATTTAGAATTATGGGTTGAGATTCATGCTTTGAGCTTTTGAGGTATTGTAACCCCCACCTCAACTTCAAAATCCCACCTTCACTGTATTTTTACCATTTTTTCTGTGGGGTTCACACCACCCCAAAGTCACCTGCAGGGGAGACCCCTGCTCTGCTGCACAGATCTCAGTCCACCACCACCACTTTGGTGGTGGTTTCTGGCCATCTCAGTGGTCCCTTTGTCCCATTCTTTGTTGCTTTCAACCCCCCCCCCCCCCATGGTAGGCTTCCAAGTTTGACCAATAGTTTGAGCTTATGACCTCTGGGCCCCACTTGGAATTGCCAATCAATTCTGTCCCATTTTCAGTGAAGTTTCAAGATAGATAAGTGCTTATTTAGTCTTATTTGCTTATTCTGTGGTACCCCTTGTGCTTTTTCTAGCTTAACCTTGTTCATTATACTCAATTGAACCAGAATCATCCATAGTGGGTCCCACTTAAGCCCATTTTAGCTTATTTTCCTTGTTGGTCAACAAAAGTCAACTGTGGAGCTAATAAGCTTCCACAATGCTTATTTTTAAGTTCCAAAAAAAGTTGTTTTTACAAAAGTTGTTAGTTTTTAGTTGTAAAATAGGTTTGTAAAAGAAAAATCAAGAAAATCCAATTTTAAAATAAGTGATAGTTTTTATTTAATGTAATTTAAATTTTATTTTTCATTTTTAAATTTTATTTAAGCACTTAGCTTTTTTATATTTTTATTAATTACCTTTTATATTAAAGTATTTTTAGTAATTTTCTCAGATTTTTATTTTGTCATTTAGTATTAATTAGAATTAATATTAGTTTTATTAATAATTAATCAATAATTAAGTTTTAAATAGCATAATTAATTTTTAATAAGTAAGACCTAGTTTTTATATTTTTCCTGGCTTTTATATGTTATAAAATAATTTTAGGAATTTTTCCATAATTTTCTAAGTCATTTAGGTATTATTAGTAATTTAAATTAGTTTAAATAGTTTAATTAAGATAATTAGTTTTTAATTAATAGAAAATCCATAAAAAGACAAAAATATTTATTTTTATTTTTTATACTTTCTTCAAGTTCATTTTAAGGTTTAGAAATTATTTTTGCAAGTTTTTAGTTTAATTTGTAGTGTTTATCATTTTTAGTTTTATTTAAATTAGGTTTAATTTACTTTTTAAATAGTTTTAATTAATTAAATAGTATTTAAATATTAAAATAATCATTTTAATAATTTCATTTTCATTTTAAATTTTCTTTTTATTTAAAGTTTGTAAAAGTTTCATTTTCACCCCCTGTAGTTTATTTTCCTTAAAACTCACATTTTTCTCAGCACACAATCGCGTCTGATTTTAATTTGGTTAACGTTTATATATTTCTGATTCCCGTGATTGTTAATACTGTTATTTCTAATCATTCCAGTAGTGTAAACAAACCCAAATCATTATCTGGTCACTTCCCATTCAATTCACCCGATCACAAACCCGTTTTGATTACCATCACACCTCGTCGGGACATAACGACCCGGGGAAACCCTATACTTCCGCGGAGATTTGAGCCTAAGGAGTTTGACTATATTGACCACATCCATGGTTGACTTTAGTTGACTGCTTTTGCATCAATCATGTATACGGACCACTTGGCTCTAAAATATCTCTTTGCAAAACAAGATGCAAAGCCGAGATTGCTCCGTTGGGTTCTCCTCCTTCAGGAATTTGATATCATTATTCGTGATAAAAAAGGAGCTGAGAACCTGGCTGTTGATCATCTGTCCCGATTAGAGAACCCTCATCAAGATGTGTATGAGAAAAAGGAAATAAATGAAACATTTCCTCTCGAAACACTCAATGCAGTTGCTTTTCGTGGAGATTCTACTACCCCATGGTTTGCTGACTTCGCAAACTACCATGCGGGTAACTTTGTTGTGAAAGGGATGTCAACCCAACAGAAGAATAAATTCTTTAAGGATGTCAAACATTACTTCTGGGATGACCCCTACTTATTCAAAATCTGTGCGGATCAAGTCATCCGACGGTGTGTATATGGACAGGAAGCCACTGAAATTCTCAAGGCTTGCCATGCTGGACCCACTGGGGGCTATCATAGTCCCAATTACACCGCCAAAAAGGTGTTTGATTCCAGATTCTTCTAGCCCACAATTTATAAGGATGCCCAGGATCTCATTAAAACCTGTGACGCTTGTCAACGTCACGGGAACATTTCACAAAGAAATGAGATGCCACAAAATGCTATTCAAGTCTGTGAGATCTTTGATATCTAGGGAATTGACTTTATGGGGCCATTCCCATCATATAGAGGAAACAAATACATACTTGTGGCTGTTGACTACTTGTCAAAATGGGTTGAAGCGAAAGCTTTACCCACAAATGATGCCCGAGTTGTAGTGAAATTCCTGAAATCTCTTTTTGCCCGTTTTGGAACTCCACGTGCTATCATAAGTGATCGTGGTACGCATTTCTGCAATGACAAATTTGACAAAGTCATGGAAAAGTATGGTGTAACTCACCGTCTTTCTACCGCGTATCACCCACAAACAAGTGGGCAAGTGGAGGTTTCAAACCGTGGTATCAAAAGAATACTTGAGAGAACTGTAGGAGAAAACCGTGCTGCCTGGTCGGATAAATTGGATGACGCACTATGGGCCTTTCGTACAGCTTATAAAACACCCATTGGGTGTACGCCTTACAAGCTTGTGTACGGAAAGACATGTCATCTTCCGATAGAACTTGAGCACAAAGCCTACTGGGCATTAAAACATGCCAACTTTGACCTCAAAACTGCGGGTGATCATTGAAAAGTGCAAATGAATGAATTAAATGAACTACGTGATCAGGCTTACGAGAACTCTTTAATCTATAAAGAAAAGACAAAGAAGATTCATGACTCAAAAATAAAGAACCGCGTTTTTAACGTTGGTGATCGAGTCCTTCTCTTTAATTCTAGGTTAAAGATCTTCTCGGGTAAACACAAAACCCGTTGGACTGGCCCATTCACTATCACTAAGGTTTATCCATATGGTACCGTTGAGTTATCTCAAAATGACGGTCCATGTTTTAAAGTGAATGGGCATCGTTTAAAACACTACTTTGGAGAGGACATACCATCCATGGTTGTCCCAGATCTCCAAACTTTCCCCAAGGACAATTAAAAATTAAATTCGGGGTCGAGTCAAGCTAGCGACTCGGTAATCAAAAATAGTAGCTTCCTCATGAACAATTTAATTCGAGGTCGAGTCAAGCTAGCGACTCAGTAATCAAAAACAGTAGCTCAATATGGGTTTTCACCCATATTTCTGTCTTCTTTCTCTTTTCTACCACCCTAGTGTGGGGGAGATGCCCCACATGTTGTATATATGTATATATCTTCAAAAAAAAACATGTAAATAGACTAAAATAAAGGTTATTAATATTTCCTTTTTACGTTCTAAGTGTCGGTTTAACACCCGGTGCTTTGAATATTGAGGGCAATATTCATTTCTAAGTGTGGGGGGGATTCTCACGAATTCAAACACATGTTCCATCAAGCACCCTCATTTGATCAAAATTTAAAGTTTTTTCACACTTAGAAATGTAATAAATGGTTATCAGTCCACCATGTCTAACCCACATAAGAACTGGCTAATCCAGGAGCAAACGGCTCCTGGTAAAGATAACTCAAATCCATTTATGGCTTACAATTTGCCCAAAATTGTATGCTATCTCAACTTGTCATATCCTAATAAGTGAAAGAGTTGGCTAGCCCGCAAGATTATGGCTTGTGGTAAAGGCAGTGGAAAACCATAATTGGTAATCAGCTCACCAAGATGTTGACTTTGTCCATCAAGAATTGGCTAGTTCAGAAGCACACGGCTTTTGGTAAAGACAAAACAAATCCGTTGACAACTGGTGGTTTGCTCAAAATCACATGGTTATCAAGTGGACCATAGTTCTTACTTGAACTGGAACATTTGGCTACTCTAGAAGTGATGGCTTTTGGTAAAGAGACAAAAATCCATTAAAATTTTCTCAAAAGATTGCTAGGGACTAGCAATAGTTTAGTATGGGGGATTGATGAGTGTGTAAATACTCACCATTTCTGTCACATTTAGACTGCAAAAATATCTGAAAACACACAGGAATGCCTTAAAATACATAAAATATCCCTGGATTGTGTTTTTATGCAAAAGGATTGAAAACTGATGAAAAACAACATATTTCACATAATTTACAGTTTCAGTCCCTCAACTTTGAAAATTTGGCAAATCTAATCCCTGGTAATCCAAAACATGTAAAATATCATCAAAGGTCCTTAGGGATTCATAAGTTGTCAAAACTAGTCCTTTAAAGTTAAAAATTACAAAATGACAACTTTAGTCCCTCAAGTTTGAAAAATGTCAAATTTAGTCCTTAAGGTTTTAAAAATGGAAAAATGTTAAAAATAAACCTTATACTATTCATGAATGGCATAATTGGTCCTTGTGATAACATTGTGATATTTACAGGTTTAGTCCCTCAAAAATCCAAATATTACACTTTAGGTCCTTGGGCTTAAATACCACAAACCAAACCAGACCCTAAATATTAAAACCTAAAACCAAATCTAATCCAAACCAAAACACCCTTACCCAGCCCACACCCCTTCCAAGCCCAACAACATAAAAGCCCATCCACCTTTTTTTATATAAAACGGGCGTTGACCCGTTCGACCTCACCAAACCGCCAACATTGTACACCCTCCACCTCCACACCTGCAAACCCAAAACCAGGGTGGTTTTCACCACCACCTCACCCCCCAGCTGGCTACTCACATCCACCAGCTCATCCTACACCCCATCATACCACCCCATTACACAATTAATGCTTCCCCACCACTTTTTTTCTCCAAACCATGTCTACACCCCTGTTTTGCTACTAACTTCCCAACTTGGCTTAAAACCCTTCCAATCATGTCTCCTCTACCTCCACAAGCTTCCACAAATCTTTAATTGCAATAAAACTGCCCCTAGACACGTGGAAGCATTTTGGCGCCAAAACAGAATTTAAAGGCTAGGATGACTTACAAAGATCCAATGGCTCAGATTGGAAGTGGGAAATGTTTAGAAACAAGTGGAGATTGCAAAAAGTCTATAAAGATGAAGGGAAATGCATTATTGTAACCTATCTAGTATAATTTAGTTTAAAAGAAGTCGACTAGCTTAATGTTTACTGTTCCAGTGTAATTTCCAGCTTTAAATCATTGTACTCAGTATTTTTAGTGTGTAAGAAACTCATTTCAACCTTTGATTTCAGTTTATCAATATATTTTCAGTTTATGTAATTTTGTACTCAAAATCTCATGTTTACTTATATGTTATTCATAGTTGATGTTAAGGACCCATAAGCTCATTTAAGCTCCTCAGAGAGCTTATGAAAGCTTTTAGATACTTTAAAAGTCAGCTTAGAGTTGAAATTAAAAATTAACTAAAAAATCAAAGAAAATAGAAAATAAAATAAAAAATCATTGTTGAATGATGAAGAGAGCTTGGAGCATGGTAAATTTTGGATTGCCATGGTGTTAGTACCTCAGGGGAGGTGTTAGGGTGGTTACATGTCATTGGTTCTTGGTTTCTCAGCTTGAAGCACTTGTAAGCCATTTTTACCAATATTTGCATTTCACTGTATATGTATGCTATATGATCTTGTTTGTGTATTTTCATGATCTTATGTTGTTGTTAAGTGGTTTTATTAATTGATATCAGTTGCTTGTTTGTTGAAATCCATAGTTGCTAAAAAATTCATCTTCACAGTTAAAACACCATCTTGGTCATTCCTAAGTTTGATGCTTGTGTTCTTGGTATTTCATGTTTATTTGATCTTTGTTAATGATAGTATAAGGTTTGATAACAAGATTGAGGATCAGATCAGTCATTTACTTTGATAATCACAAATCAAGCTTGATAAAGTAGTGTTTGGATTTAACTGTGTAGTGTTCATTAGTTGGTTTAAGTGATTGATATATGTTCTTGCATGTTACTTATCACCCAATTTGACCAAAACAACAAAGTCTCAGTGAGTTACAAGCTTAAAAGTCAAAATTACCAATAATTTGGCTTAAATTTTTGTCTGTGTTGAATTTTAAGTAGCATAAGTCTCATTTGATCTCACAAGTACAAGTTCTAGCTTATTTTAGTCTTATTACAGCTTATCTAACCTATATCAGTCAGAAAATCAAGTTAGAAATTCACTTTAGTCAACTTAGCAAGAAAATAGAAAAAGTCAAAATTGCCTTTGTCAGGAAATCTCATTTTTAGCAAGAATTGTTTGGAATTTAGTAGGCAAATCTAAGACTTGAGCTTTTTACATGTGAAAGTATACCAGCTACACTACTGAATCCCATGTTCATTATATTTTTGTGAATTTTTGTGTGCAAGCTACACAAGCTCAACGTCACTTGCAGGGGAAGTACCTCCCCTGTGCACAGTCACTGCACCACCACCACCACCACTTTGGTGGTTGATTCTGAGCAACTCAGTGGGACCCACAGGCCCCAAGTTGGTTCCTTCAACCCCCCTCATAGCCACCTTCAAGTTTTGAGCTTGCTTTTGAGCTCAAGCTCAGTGGACCCCACCTGAAATCACTCCTAATCTCTGTCCCATTTTTCTGTGTGCAATAAGAAAATCAAATTGCTTATTCTGGCTTGTGGGCTTATTCAACTTGCTTATTTGTTTGAATCTAGCTTAAATTTGTCCAACAAACTCAGTTGAACCAGAATCCACCCTAGTGGACCCCACATAAGCTCATTTGAGCTTAATTCCTAGTTTGGTCAACTTAAGTCTACTATCAAAGCTAATAAGCACTCACAGTGCTTATTTTTGAGTTCCAAGTTAGTTGTTTATCCAAAAGTTTCATATTTTAAGTATTTTAGTAGTTCTGTAAAAGAAAATTTAGAAAAAGCCAAACATAATTATAGTGATAGCTTGTATTTAATAGAAATTATCTTTTTAATTTTCTTTTCAGCTTATTTATAAGCACTCTTGCATTTTTATATTTTTATTAAATCTCTTTCATATTAAAATACTTTTATAAATTTTTCCAGATTTTTCTTTTGTTATTTAGTGGTTTTTAGAATTAATATTAGTTTAATTAATTATTAATTAATATTAAAGAATTAAATAGCAAAATTATATTTTATTAAGTAATACCTAGTTTTTATAACTTTCCTAGCTTTTATATAAGTTAAAATATTTTTAGGAATTTTTCTAGAATTTCTACTGTTCATTTTCTATTTTTTATAATATAATTAGTTTAATTGGTAATTAATTAATAATTAGTAAATTAGTTTAAAAATACATAAAACCAACTTTTTATAATTTTCTAGGATTCATGTGATGGTTAATTAGATTTATAAAAATCTTCTTAATTATCTAAGTCTTTTTAGTAATTGTAATAATTTAAATCAGTTTAATTAGTTAATTAATAATTAAATAATAATTAATTAATAATAATTAGATAAATAGTGTGAAAAATATAATTTTAGTTTTAAAATAAGTTTTATAATATTTTAGATTTTTTCTAAGTTTTAATTTTATTTTTCTAGGCTTATTTCACATTTTCTTATTCATTAGTGAATTATTAAATAATTAAAAATAGTTATTAAATAATAATAATTAATTAAATAGTTATAAAAATAATTTTAAATTTCCAATAATTTTCTTATAATTTTAGGATTCTAAAAATATAATTTTCACATTTATGGGAGTTATATTTGACAGAATTCACGTTTAGTTTCGTACGTTTACGTTTATTTAAATTTAAACGTACATTTTTTTTTTTTTTTACATTTTTTAGGTTTTCTTAATTTTTAAATAAGTTAGTAATTATAAAATAAATATTTTAAGTTTATTTAATATGCATTTAAGCCCCTAAGGCATGCGAATTCCTACTATAGTTAAAATCGTTTTTGTTTCATATGTTTACGTTTAAATATTAAACGTACGCGTTTTCCAGTTCCTTTTCATTTGTGCTTATCTGATTTCACGTATTAGTTGATCTAGCTTATCAAAGCTATTTTAACTTATATTTCAGTAGTACAATCGCTTGAACCCTTTTTTCTGTTCAATTCACCTGATCTCAAAGTCATTTTATTTCAGATTTCACGCCTCGTTGGGATATAACGACCCGGGGAAACACTACACTCCACGGAGTATTGGTTTGAACTGTTTGACTTGTTGACCATTACTTGGTTGATATTTTCTGACTGTTTACCACCTATCAAAGAGTATAGTTGATGCGTGGGAATCGCACCTTGCTTTACCTCTCGAGGGATCTCGAGAAGCTTACAACCCCCACCAGGCAGTGTACCTGATCGTTGTAGTATAGTATAGTGACAAGTACCGGGGGATTGATCGTTCAGCTTAGGAATAGTGTCGCTAGGATTAGAAAACCTAATTAATAGTTCTAGAGGTGAGGGATGATTATTTTTGTATTTTTATATTTTTATGAAAGCAAGTAAAATCTCGGGTTTTGGAAGAGTGGGCGGAATTAGTTGCTATTCAACTAACCCAAAACTAATATATAATCAAAATAAAATAATAAAAATGAAAATAAACTAATTAAACTAAGGTTGTGAGCAGTAATGGAGAAAATTGTGTTTACTTAGACTTCATTACTCCCTAGATATCTTTTACATGTTAATTACTTGTTATACTTGTATGGATGACGGATTGTATTCCTTAATACCATTCGTGGGGTGGCATACATAACTCCCCAACTCTATGAGCTCTTATCTCCTTCTACACCATGACCCAACACAACTATAGGGATTGTAAACAGTGGCTCATGCATTAAATACAACCAATAAAGACCTAGTACGCCTCGGTTCATGTTTCTTAAGACGTTCAAGCATGTTACCATTTGGAGATCTGCCAGTTTTCTTAAGCCTAACATATAAAATCATTCATCCAAAACAAGAATAGACAAGTAATCAACACATAATCAACATCTAGGTTTCATTAGATCTAAGCAAACACAAAAGAGATCTAGCCTAGCATAATGGAATTGAGACAAGAACAAGAGATAAACAACCAACACATAGACATATTGATTGAATTAAAAGAACACTTATCTCAATTACAATGCAAGGTATCAAGGGTTTGGAACCCTTGAAAAACCTGTAAAAGTACCACCAAATTCGTCTTTAGGGTTTCACCAAAACCTCTCCCCTTTTAATGAAAAAACTAGAAAACTATATATAGGAAAACTAGGCTGACGGCGTCAAGACAACCATGTGACGCCGTCACCTCGCCGCCAAATACTTCCTCGGACGGCCTTGATCTACTTATGACGGCCTATGTGACGCCGTCACCAACCACGGTATTTTATTCTTGGCACTTTGACGCCGTCATGATGACTTTTGACGCCGTCACCACCTACGGTATTTTATTCTTCATGTCTGACGCCGTCAGGGTGTAACTCTTGACGCCGTCACCTAGTGTCTTCAGCATGGAAAATTGGTACTTTGCCGTTTTCTTCACTTTTATGCTCCAAAAACGTCCAAAATGGCTTCTTTTCCAGAATTCACTCTCCAAACACCTAAAATCACAAAAGGAACGATTTAGGGCAATATTTGATCAAATAAAGTCGGATTCGGGCTTAAATGACCCCCTAAAAACGGATCATTTTTCGCCTCATCATATACCCTTACACTTGAGATTTGCTTGTCCTCAAGCAAATGAGCTTCTATTCTACTCAAAAGACAAGTTAGGGGTCATTTAACACTAATATAAAAGTAATTACAACAAATAATCGTTCCACTAAAGACCAATAGACAAGCACGGAGGTCATACACAAGCACCTCACAAATAGTATTTAGATACTCACATCTCTCGGGTGTAATAAAGTAATATAACATTATGGAAATGGAAGATATCTCTCACTACCTGTCATAGCAAAATAGATTACCATAGGCTTGGGAAAGGATCAAACCTCCACCACATGGCGTAAGCACCTAGGATAAACTATCTAAGAGGTCTTTTAAAGGGTTGTAACGTTAGGTATAGGGATATGAATTACACGGTTTTGTTGGATAAAGGAAATTTTACTGGTGGCGAGTTAACAATCTTGGTTAATTACATGTACAAGATGGCGTTGCTAAGCCAAGACTAGACTCGACTTAAGCTAATAAATGAAAAATAACAAAAACATAAAATGAACATAGAATAAAAACGGGATGGTAGTCCGTATGTTTTTTCTCTTTTTCTTTTCTATTTTTTTTTCTTTTTCTTGATTTTTTCGATTTTTTTTTTTTTTTTTTTTTTTTTTTTTTGCATACACTCTTACCCTACCATCCAAAATAATACATCATAAGGGTATGAGCATTCCCCTTACACTTGAATCTTTACATACTTTACATTTAACTAATCTAATGACTCGAATTAAGAAAATCAAAACACTTGGAGCACTTTTAAGATTAACGCACATATGGGGGGTAATAAATGATGTTCTTCCCCATTACTCCATAAAATAAGTACTTACCCATGAGTCCCAATCGTCCCAAAACAATATGTACAAGGATATGACTCGACTTAGCAACCATGTAATCAATTAGAAAGTTAACTTAGGGTTTAACAAATAACAATAATGCACTAAAAATGAGCGCATACACGGAAGGCTAAGGCGATTTGGGTGTACATTTAAGTGGGGTGTAACAAATTCTTCCTTTAAGTAAGATGCTTAAAGTTAGAAACGAAAAGATAGGCTCGGAGGGGTGTACTAGGGGTTTCGTGTACTAAAAATGAGTACAACGCTAAGGGTGTGGGAAAAATTAGTTGACTTAACTAGCCAAGTAATATGACTTAAATGGTCAAGTAATTATGATACGGGTTTAACACAAGGGTGATCCTAATGCCTCTTATCATGTAGTAAATCCTACCACACAAATGTAGTCTCACTAGCGGTCTCGGGATGCATCACTAACGCAAGTTCTAGAATCTAAATGCTACCGGTACACTCATAAGCACCAATAATGAATGCTTTTCCTATCAAATCTAAAGGTGAACCTCACATTTTTGGGTGGAAAATTTTTCTGAATATACGGTTATGTGCTAGTCATACAACCTCCTATCCATGAGACGCTTGCTATGGCTAAAGTTTCACTCCTAAATGTTGTAAAAAATTTTAAATTTGGCGCTAAAATTACACTAACAAGTATTTCTCATAGTTTTATTACACATCTACTATCAAACAAAACAAACTCAAGCGAAAGTGCATATGTAAGGTATCATCTTTTTACCCTC
The DNA here is from genome assembly GCA_030686995.1 of Artemisia argyi. Taxonomy (NCBI): domain Eukaryota; kingdom Viridiplantae; phylum Streptophyta; class Magnoliopsida; order Asterales; family Asteraceae; genus Artemisia; species Artemisia argyi. The sequence goes on along the minus strand of CM060695.1, from coordinate 22,095,295 downwards.
CCCTTACACTTAAGATGAACATTGTCCCCAATGTTCAAGTAAAGAATGTAAAAGTTAATAAGTAAAGAGAATGAAATCAAATACTCCCCTGATTCGCTCGGTATGGATTATAGGTTGGCCAGGTTAAATCTTCCTCCAAGAAAACGAACAATCAAAGCTTCCCTTCCAGAATATAAATCATCTTCTTGTCATACATAACCTGTAAATCCTGACAACAATAGACAAGGCAACCTCGCGTAAAATCGGCGGCATCCTATATAAGTTACTAAATCCTAGAAAACAAAGTAAGATATAATGCTTGTGGAATGAAGTTTGCAGATCTCCTGGAGATTATAAAACTTAATAATTCACAAAAACTATAAGACTCCGTTAGAAAAACAAAACCGGTAAAATTTCAAGATTTTTAACTCCTGACGCCGTCAAGAGTAATACTCTGACGCCGTCAGAATGGACCTGCAGAAATTCTTATGTTAAGTTTCCGGAAAATTTCTGGAAAAACTTTGTCCTACTTCCTGGAAAATCCTGCAAAACTTCATTATGACTCAATACAAGCATTTGACTCTAACAAATACGAATATACATGTTCATTTAATATTGTGGAGAATCATGATCGGTTTGTTTCTTAAAAACATATTTGGGGTTTCCCCTTACACTTATCTTTTGCAAAAATACCTTTAGGTTGAAGTTAAGACTAGGCCAAACGACATAATAAAGTATTTCCACATTTTAATTGAGAAACATGATCAACCAACAATAAAAATTAAACATGCATACGGAAGCAAATAACAATCAAACAAATAAAATCACACAAAACATGGGTTGCCTCCCAAGAAGCGCTTGTTTTTGTTCGAGTCACGAGCCTGACTCTACCCTTATTTAATGGAAATAGGGGAGGTTTTCCCTACACTTAGGATTAAGTGCGGGTGGTAGTAGCGATACACACCATCTTGGTGGAAGTATGCCACGTGAGGAAAGTGTGGTGGATGAATTATATGTTCAAAGAGCTGTGCTCCTATCATCATGACCTTACCTAATTCAATCGGGTTAATGGGTGGATTAAGATTTTCTCCTAGAAAGGGATCATTTTCAATCAACTTCAAGAGATTACTTGTTGGGGATCCATCTTGACCTAATAAACCCGGTTTAAACCCATAATGTTTCTTATGATCAATCATAAATGGGTGATGTAAGCATGTAAGGTCATTTTCCACTCCTATATTGGTTTCCTCTCTACAAGGCTTAGAGTCCACTACCTTTATCCTAAGACTACCCGGACTGTATGGTTTGATGGGTGGATCGGAACCTACTTTAATTCCTAAATTTTCATCCAAGGATGGAAGATTAGGTAACGGTTTTGGTTGAGGCTCTGGTTCATCAAAACTAGGAACTTCCCTAGAACTAGGAGTAAGGTTATCACTACAAGTATTCAAACCTATATCCTCAAGTGGTGCTTGGTCCAAAGGTTCTACCTCCGTTGGGATTCCTATAGTCTCCTCTACTTCTTCCGGGTAAGTCACGGGCGGTGTGTGTGCCTCAAATGATGGTAGGATTTGTGGGGTACTTGGTGGGCTTACGTTACTTACCTCATCCTCCATTTTATCTAGATTACCTATGTGTTTGCTTTGTACTATGGCTTTAGGTGACATCCACACAGGTATCCCTAAGTAATCATCCCCAGATAAACTTCCTGTTTGCTCCATCAAACTTGTTTTTGATTGATTTGTGATGTTGTTTATTCGGTTGTCTACTCTATAATAATATTGGGCACAATTTTCTATGGTATCCCATGCTTCTTCATCAGTTAATTCCCTAGGGCCCCCATTGGCAAAATCATCGATGCACAATTGGTCACATCGGCTGACACGATAGTAAAAGGTTTCGGTTAGGGATGCTAAAGAGAAACTATGATGAGGGAATTTTCGAAGTAAAATTTTAAAACGAGTCCATGCATCATATATGGGTTCATTTCGATATTGTTTGAAATTCGAGATGTCAATAGGGTAGAATGGTCTTTGTGGTTGGTGGTATGGTGGATTCGCGTACTCCATAATGGTGAACGGAAGAGTCAATGGAATTTACGAACAAACACACAAAGAAAAAGATAGACTAAAGAAAACCTAAAAATAAAAATAAAATCTTACTAGAAAGGAATCTAGCAAGTAGACCTAATAAAAAGAAATCCTAACCTAGACAATAACTATTCCCCGGGCTGCGGCGCCAAAAACTTGATGCGTGGGAATCGCACCTTGCTTTACCTCTCGAGGGATCTCGAGAAGCTTACAACCCCCACCAGGCAGTGTACCTGATCGTTGTAGTATAGTATAGTGACAAGTACCGGGGGATTGATCGTTCAGCTTAGGAATAGTGTCGCTAGGATTAGAAAACCTAATTAATAGTTCTAGAGGTGAGGGATGATTATTTTTGTATTTTTATATTTTTATGAAAGCAAGTAAAATCTCGGGTTTTGGAAGAGTGGGCGGAATTAGTTGCTATTCAACTAACCCAAAACTAATATATAATCAAAATAAAATAATAAAAATGAAAATAAACTAATTAAACTAAGGTTGTGAGCAGTAATGGAGAAAATTGTGTTTACTTAGACTTCATTACTCCCTAGATATCTTTTACATGTTAATTACTTGTTATACTTGTATGGATGACGGATTGTATTCCTTAATACCATTCGTGGGGTGGCATACATAACTCCCCAACTCTATGAGCTCTTATCTCCTCCTACACCATGACCCAGCACAACTATAGGGATTGTAAACAGTGGCTCATGCATTAAATACAACCAATAAAGACCTAGTACGCCTCGGTTCATGTTTCTTAAGACGTTCAAGCATGTTACCATTTGGAGATCTGCCAGTTTTCTTAAGCCTAACATATAAAATCATTCATCCAAAACAAGAATAGACAAGTAATCAACACATAATCAACATCTAGGTTTCATTAGATCTAAGCAAACACAAAAGAGATCTAGCCTAGCATAATGGAATTGAGACAAGAACAAGAGATAAACAACCAACACATAGACATATTGATTGAATTAAAAGAACACTTATCTCAATTACAATGCAAGGTATCAAGGGTTTGGAACCCTTGAAAAACCTGTAAAAGTACCACCAAATTCGTCTTTAGGGTTTCACCAAAACCTCTCCCCTTTTAATGAAAAAACTAGAAAACTATATATAGGAAAACTAGGCTGAAGGCGTCAAGACAACCATGTGACGCCGTCACCTCGCCGCCAAATACTTCCTCGGACGGCCTTGATCTACTTATGACGGCCTATGTGACGTCGTCACCAACCACGGTATTTTATTCTTGGCACTTTGACGCCGTCATGATGACTTTTGATGCCGTCACCACCTACGGTATTTTATTCTTCATGTCTGACGCCGTCAGGGTGTAACTCTTGACGCCGTCACCTAGTGTCTTCAGCATGGAAAATTGGTACTTTGCCGTTTTCTTCACTTTTATGCTCCAAAAACGTCCAAAATGGCTTCTTTTCCAGAATTCACTCTCCAAACACCTAAAATCACAAAAGGAACGATTTAGGGCAATATTTGATCAAATAAAGTCGGATTCAGGCTTAAATGACCCCCTAAAAACGGATCATTTTTCGCCTCATCAATAGTGATGGGGGATGAACTGCCAAACTGTAGATAACCTATGATAAAACAAATGAAGACACTACGTTAAGTGAAGCGCAATGGTGAGACCTTGGGAATCACCTTTGGCGTGAGAGTAAGTATAAGAATGTGATTGCTATAAGTGCGTAAGTATGAAAAATGTAGGTGTTGAGATGTTGGGTCCATTCAGTCCCCAAGCAACCTTAAACAAGGATTTGAATACAAATTAACCTAAGTGTTAGAAGACCTCCAACAACGCCCAAGTCACTTAGTGAACAGTTACTCAGTGAGTCACATTCAGGATGCTTAAGACGAGGCTAAGAAGCAAGACTCTCTATTCTATGAGGCGGAACTCAGTGAGTGGCACCTAAGCCGAAGAAGACCATTCCTTAGAGTCTCTTTACTATCATCTTGAGTTCTATAGTCATGTCCGTACCTTCAGTGATACTGATGGTAATGTATTTCTCAATTTTTGGATTAGAAATCAAAACATCACTCTGTCCATTACCGAGCTTAGTGATATTCTTGGTGTTCCCTCCTATGGTCAGTGTGCCTACACAGAAGACCATTCCTTAGAGTCTCTTTACTATCATTTTGAAAGTGAAGGTCCTTGTCTAACCGAAATTCTCGATCCCGAAACCATAAAACAACATGTGTCAATCCGTCATCTAGTTCACACGCATCAAAAACGTGATGGCAGAATAGTCCATAATCAGTAGTTAATTTCCTTGTTTTTTGTTCTTACTTGGAATGTGTCATTGTGATTGAAATATATCTATGTACTTAGTCTAATTAGCTTTGTTTCGACAAGTATATATTAACTTATTAGTTGTCTAAGCAATACCTCATAATCATATCAATGTATTTAAACATCCTACGCTTGTTTATGAGGATAGTTCATTAGCTTATTAAGTGTCAAACACAATGCAGGCAACAGAATTTAGATAAGGCTTAACAACTTATGTATGTCAACTAAATTGAACCTTTTTAAAGTTGGTAGAAAAACAGCTTACTGAAACAGCTTTATAGGGCGTCTGGGATTGCATATATGTCACCCATGTTTATCGCATTGGCTTATAAGCACTTCACCACCACATGTTCTAATTTTTGTCAAAATATAACCAAACAAGTCAACAAGCACTTCCAATATACAATCCCAAACACCTTCCAATATACCATCCAACAAATCTTAACATGTAACAAAGTCCATTCACGTCTTAACATAACAGTAGCGGACCCAAGACTAAAAAGTACAGAAAAATCGTAACCAAAAAATTAGAGACCATGTGAATTAAAAAAATCGGTATATTTGATATAATTTCACACCACGCATCAATAGAACATGTAAGACTAAATACCAAACATATTGTATTTTAAAACAAAGGCATGACCCGGCCGTATTTATCAAACCAGGTCCACAATAAACCGCGGGTTCAATCCAGTTCAAATAGAAAGTCATTTAAATGTCGAATTAATCGGAGGGAAACGAGGCAAGCGGATAACAGCTTCTTCTGTCTCAATTGGGTCTGATCTTATTATCTACAAAACAAAACATTAAAACTTAGGATAACTTGTTTTTATATTACTAACTAAAACATGGGTTATTTAAAGAAATGAATAAAAGGGGTACCGAATCTTGGAGAAGGGGTTTTGAATCATCGATGGCTGGTCTGAACTGTAGCTTGCTTTTGTTGTTGTTGTTGCTGCTGATGTCTCTGTTGCTTGTTCCGGCATTGGTGTTCATGGGTGTTTGTGCTTGACTAGGGTTGAGATGTGTTCATTTGAAATAGATGGCTAGGATCAAAGGTGCATTGTGTTTGGATTGAGAAGAGATATTCCAAGGAATATGCTTTGCTTGGGGGGAAAGGGTGAATCATTGGTTGAGATGGTTTTGGTTTGAAATGGATGGTGGAGATCAAACACATGTGATGGAATGGAGAGGAAGAAAGAATATGCTAATGGAATATTCCAAATCATGGGGGGAAGAAATAAGATGGATGGTTGAGATGGTTTTAGTTTGAATTGGATGGCTTGGATTAAACACATGTGATGGTATAGAGAGGAGGGTGAGATGAATGGTTGAGATGTGTTGTAATTTGAATTCAATGGCTAGGATCAAAGAAGCATCATTTGGAATTCAAACAATTAGCATGTGGAGAGTATGGAGGGTTGAGATGTGTTGTAAGGGAATGGATGGTTGAGATGTAGTGTGTAAGGGAATATGTAAGAGTGTAAGAGATTGTGTAAGAGAATATTTGATTTGGATATGATTGGATTTGTCTTTTGTAGAAATGAGATTAAGAGAAGATTAAGAAGTAATCTAATTGTCATTAAGAAGAAAAGGTTTAGACAATTAAGATTATAAGTTGAAAGAATCATAGGTTACTTATAAGTTCAAGTAACACAACGTCGAGAATCCATAGTTTCATATCTCGTGACTTTCCACGACTCGACGTTCTCAACTAATACCTTGGTTCAAACAAGTTAAGTGTTGTGCCTTGATTGTAAAGCATAACACAAGTGGGAAAGGATGCGTTTACGCAAAGTGACCTTTGACTTAGTTTGACCAATAAGGGAGTAAACCCATTACGTAATTAGAGAAGACGTAAGCACGGGATATGAGCATATGGATGCTTCAAAACGATGTCACTTGAAATATATAAGCTCCCTAAGTTTAGAAAAGCCTTGGCTAGAGGCGATAGTTAGAAAACATGAGTTGGCGTTTTCCCGTAAATGGGTGTATTAAAAGTAGGATCTCTCAAGTCTCAAAACTCGTTTCGAGTGTTCTCAATTAAGCACATAACATATTCATACCTGTATTGAAAGATCCACATTTGTCGGGTAAGGGGAAAGCCGAATTTCAAAATTCGCCCGGAACCATACAGTGTCCTGGCGCGTCACCCTCGCGGGCAGCGCGCCAGGAGCAGACATGGGCTCCAGCGATTTTGAGCTAACGTTTGTTATTTTATGTGTTTCGATGGTTTATTTGTCATCATTAAAACATAAAGAGATCTTGATCATGTTGCCTCAACACGGGTGTAGCGGTGTAAATGAGTCAAGCATTTGTTGAGTAAGTCGGTCTTATTTGAGTTGAGTTTTATCGTGCCTAGAGCTCAAGTCCGAGCTTTAAACACAAATATATGAAAAATTAAAATCACACACACAAGTTTCTCACAAGTCGGTCGTTCCGCAGACCAACTTGTGTTAAAAGAATTACCAAAGTGTGGGCGGGGGATTTGTGTTTTAAGGGTGATACATTGTTGGGCAAGGACACATCTTGGACACCCTTGTTACACCATCAAGGAAATATAACCGGAAGTAGGGTTGAGCATGGGCCAAAAACCGGACCGGACTGACTAAAATTGGACCAAATCAAAACCGATTTGGTTCAAAACACCAGACCAAAATGTCATTTCCAGGTCCAGTTTGTTGGTTCGGTCGAGTCCAACAAAGCATTGCTTAAGACTGAACCAGAGCGGATCGGACCGAGGATCAAATATGGGGAGAAGGGTGGACCGAGGATCGGACCAAAATACATTCTATCTAGTTCGATCGGTCCAATTTGATCCGGTTCTTCGGTTCATCCGGTTCATGGTCTATTATGTTCAGCTCTATCCGAATAAGAGAAAAAAATAAGAATAATAAATTAATAATCTTAAAAGTACAATTTACACAATACTCCCTCACAAAAACCAAATTTACAAAAACACCCTTACATCTTCAACACTTTTTGGTTATCCATCAAAACACAGACACTTCAGTTCAGATAACAACTTGAAACAACAGCAATGGAGGCCTTAAAAGTATGGTCATCAAGGCCACTCCGTCATCTCTTCCACTTATCTTCACTTACTTACAAAACCCATCTCCTAGTCACCTTCACGCGCTGCTGTTCATCCTCACGGGCCACAACTGCGCCGCCAAAACAGGGTGGTGGCAGGGGAAGGAGGTTACCCAAAGATGAGAATGCAAGTTCCTCTACTTTTGATAGAGATGCTATTCTTCTTAAAAAGGTTCAACTTTTTTTTATATAACAATCTTTATAAAAATTCAATATTTTTTTATTATGTTTTTGTGTTTATGTTTTATAAAAATTGAATCTTTTTTGTGTTTTTATGTTTTGTTTGTGATATTTTTGTTTTGTGTACTTAAATGGGTTATGGGTTTTTTTAAGGGATGTTGATTTTAGCTGATTTTATGGCTTATGAGCTTATCTCATTTCGGCTTATATTGTTACGAAATAATGCCCAATTTTTCCGGCTTATTTTGAAACTTATCACCTAAAGATGATACTAAGACCAGCAGTACTAGTGACCCTATGGGTGACCTTATGACCCTACTAGATGATCGCGACATCAGCTTCTCTCTCTAAGACCAAACACATGACCAAATGCCCGAAGTAAGGCAACCCCGGGCACCTCACACACACAAACCATATGCAAAATTGCAAACCATTTGGTTGCTTTGCCGATCGAATCAAGCAAAAAGGGGGGAGGGACACATTCCTAGTGGGTTGGGGTGGGGGGGGTGAGCTCAGGAGGGTAGACCGACCCTTGGTTGGGTCTCCATTACGACTAGCCTAATGCAACCTCTACTTCTGATAGAGATGTTATTCGTCTTAAAAGGGTTTAGTTTTTATATAGACTTTTTTTTAAAAAATATTGAATCTTTATTGTTTTTTATAGTTTTGTTTGTTAGGATTTGGGTTGTTAATTAAATGGGTGTTAAGAAATTGTTAAACCTTTTTATTAGGGGGTGTTAGGGATTGCTTATAAGAACTGATTTTTTTTTATTTTTTTATTATTATTTTTTTTTGCTTATCTGATTATTTGAGAGTGAAATGAGCAGTTTGAAAGTTTCATGTTCCAAGTTGCTTATCTAGGTATTTTAAATAAGTATAAGCAATTTTGTCAGTAATCCTAAAAGCTAAGTATTTGCTACTTGAAAACGCGAAAGTCAGATAATTATTTTCAAAATGCAATGTCAAATACAAGCTTGACACTAGGTTTGATTTTATCAAATCGGTCAACAATAAACCGCCGGTTCAATCCGGTTGAAATACAAAGTCATTTAAATGTGGAATTAATCGGAGGAAAACGAGGCAAGCGGATAACAGCTTCTTCTGTCTCAATTGGTCTGATCTTATTATCTACAAAACAAAACATTATTATATAAAACTTAGGATAACTTGTTTTTATATTACTAACTAAAACATGGGTTATTTAAAGAAATGAAAAGGGGCACCAGATCTTGAAGAAGGGGCTTTGAATCATCAATGGCTGGTGTGAACTGCGGTTTGCTTTTGTTGTTGTTGTCGGTGATGTCTCTGTTGCTTGTTTCGGCATTGGTGTTCATGGGTGTTTTTGCTTGACTAAGTTTCATATTGGCCTTTTTGGTTTGGAATTTGATGGTGTTACATTTTGTTGTTATGTAAGGCCCAATAGTGAATTATGTAGGAACCAGGTATTTTTAAGGCCCAATTTAATTGGTTTTGTTTTCATTTTGTTGTTATTTGAGTAACTTAGGTTTTAGTTACACTACGAGTCATGGGGGACTGGGTGTAGCGGTGTAAATGAGTCAAGCATTTGTTGAGTAACTCGGTTTTATTTGAGCCAAGTTTTATCGTGCTTAGAGCTCAAGTCCGAGCTTTAAACACAAATATATTTTGAAAATCACACACACGCGGCTTTCTCACAAGTCGGTCGGTCCAACGCGTGGGTGGGGATTTGTATTTTAAGGGTGACATGTTGTTAGGCAAAGACATGTCTTAGACGCCTTTGTTACACCATCAAAATGGAAACATAACCGAAAGTATGGCTGAGCACCGTCCGAAAACCGGGCCGGATCAAAAATCGATATGGTTCAAAACACCATACCAAGAGCCCGATTGAAATGTCATGTCCATGTCCAGGTCGTTGGTTCGGTCGAGTAAAACAAAGCATAATGGGCGATTTTGCTTAAGACTGAACTAAACCATATCGGACCGAAGACCGAATATTGGGGAAACCAAAGACTGGACCAAAATATGTTCGATCCGGTTCGGTTGATACAATTGATCTGGTTTTTCGGTTCATCCGATCCATAGTCTATTATGTTCAGCTCTATTTGAAAGAGAAAAAAATAAATCTTTTTCCTAATAAAATAAAACCCTTAGTGGGGACTTTTCCATTTCAAAAAAATCAAATCATTCCTTATTTAGTAATATTTTAATTATTATTATTATCTTTCTTTTAAAAATAATTAATAAAAAAACCTAAATATTTCTTGATTTAGGAAAAAGGTTATCAAAATTCGTTTTTTTAGTAAATTGGGTAAAAACATACATGTGTCAAAAGTATAAAATAATCAAACTTAAAATAGGCGGAGTAACATACACAATAGTTAGGGGTTAAAATTAAAAATTACAAGAATAAAACCACCCAACAATTTACGAGCCACACTTTCACCCAGTTTTGTTGTTTCAACCCTACTCTTCCAAATCGAACCATAAATAAAAAATTGAGGGATTTTAAATTAAATTGAAGAAAATAAGTTTCAATTTAGCTGTTGTTACATTGATTTTTATGTCTAATATCTTGATTTTTTGTTAAAAATTTGATATAGGGCTTTTAGTTATATTCTAAAAGGGTTTGTGATTTTTATGTTTATTTTAAAGCTTTAATTTGATTAATTAAGATGGCTTGGAATATGATTAGAGAGTAAGTGGATTGGTGATTCTGAAGTAGGTATAGCTGTTAAATATGACACAGGTCTTTTCAGAAGGCAATCCGTATTTATTAGGGGATTTGGTGCTAATGATGATTTTGATAGTATATGTTCTTTATAACAACGCTCTGCAATTATGCTTTCAATTTGCTAAAAAATCGTATTTTGTTGGTATGCTGCAGCTTAGGGATACTCTTGAGGGACACGCTCGGGAATGTGGTGACATCACAAAGTTATCTATCCCTGAAGTCCGGTCCGAAAGGGTGAGCTTTATTTGTAATTTACGAGTCACGTAATATTCTTTAAGCTTTTGTGGCTTACATCATGGTGCTTTAATTTTCATGGTCTCCTTTATCAGTTTTGCTGAATCGTGTGGGTTGTGTGATTCGATTGGATGTAAAGATGTCTACACTTGAGTTATGGAGTTGGAATAAGTATATTTTTACTGTTTTTGTGAATATTCTCTAAATTTTTTTAATGGTACCACACCATTACTAAAGTTAGTACTATATAATATCTTGAAGAAGATAGTTTTGTTATGCTTTTTATAATGTGGATTCTCTTATGAACACTTTTAGATCAAATATTTGAAATTAAAAATAGCTATAATATCAAATTTCTTAATTACTTTCGATCTACAGTTCAAAATTGACGTGTTATTTTTTGTCCATTGCTTCAGACTTTTCATATGAGAACTCCTGATGGTTGTGTAGCAATTGTTTTACGAACTGGGTTTGAGACAACCAAAGGGAAACTGTGTAGCAATTGCTCTATAAATCTATCATGTTCATGAAGGATCCAATGGATTATTGGTTTCTATCGTCTTCTTAGGATGGAACAAAGTAACATTACCCTAACTCTCAAAGATAATAATCTCTTACTACTTGCTCTTTTGCAGACGTTAGAAATCATTCTATTTGAAATATTGCAAACGTGGAATGGTATGTTCTAAATCATATCTCTTTCTTTCTCTAAACTCATATATACAATGACCAGCCAGTCAGGCGTTGCTCTGATAGTGCTTTTAGGTAGTTTGATAATGTTTGGTATACACTCACAGTGACTGGTCAAGTGGGTTGGAAGTTGTTTTAATTGTATATTTAATGAATACACTACTTTTAATTCATGTTTTAGATTATTATCAAAGTAATACCGTTTTTATAATTATATTTAACAATGCTTTCATTACAACTTAATTTTATTATTTATGTCGCAGAATAGTGGTCAATGCAATTGACAGCATGAGTTTGATCAATGGAGTCAGAGAGGTCGTTTATAAACTGATTACGCTTTTTAATTAAGTCCAATTTCATCCAGCCCAACATGATGTACATATTCTGATTCTACATGTTCATGCTATCATGAACAAATGGATGACTGCAATGGTTAGTATTTTTTTACCCAGTTTTTTATGGTCACAAACTTGATAAGGAACATGATTATGTGGTCCTTGCTGTTGTGTGGAATAATCAAAAGCTATTTTTATACTTTATGTGTATATGGAGGAATAAGATTGCCCATAGTTAGTGGGATCCTGCATATTTATGCATTTATTGTTTTGAAACTGTTCTTTACCTTCTAAATGGTTTTGAACTTTGTTCATATGACACTTTATACTTATCAAATTATATTGAAGGCTACTTAATCTGGGGACAACAGTCTAGACATGGGTTTGTGTCGCTTCGGCTAGGTTGAGGAAAGGGAACAGTCTTGTGGTAGCAAGTGTAAGGCATGATTATGTTGTTTCAAGAGATACATTTTTAGTTGTCTTTATTGACTATTGCTTAGTCTTTATGTATGTTAGGTTCATCACTTTTATCCAGGTTTGGTGGAAGTTGACTAAGATCATAGATTGTTTAAAATGTTATCACTTACGGGGATAGTCGTGAGTTGTTAAATGTTGTGTTTGCACCAAAGGCTATTGGTTATTGATATAGTCTCAATTGTGATTAGATGCTCAGTGGTTGCCTTATAATTTTAACTTTATTACTGTAAGCTCAAGTATTAAGTTGAAAATTTTGTTGCAGGGTGTTGTTTGGAGCCATCTATGTTAAATTGAAGCCGATTCAAGTACCTAACTATCTTTAAGGGTGTCTACAGCTAACAGTTTGTGAATCCTAACTCTGGATGTGGAAAAATTCAACTATAAGGATATATATGTTTCATTTGTGTAGTTATAGAGTCTCAAAATTCATAATCAAACACCATCTGGCTATCACAAGTTATGTATTAATTCTCCTTAAATCTGACATACAATTGTCCCTAAACGCTTGCTCACTTGATGAGAGCAATTGCCCTTTACATGATGATAGCCATTGTCCCTAATGCTATGACACTTGATAAGAGCAATTGTCACTTACATGATGAGGTCCATTGTCCTTAAAGGCTAACTTTATGAGGGTAATTGTCCCTTACATGATAAGAGTTGTTGTCACTAGATGGAACTCAGTCTTCATTACCATGTTGAAAGCAAAAGTTTCATACTTAGATTAATCTTGCTGGCGAGTCCCTTGAAATTCTATAACACGCTTGTGTTTTTTTATAGGATATCTCAAATTTATTTGGATTCTTATATTTGATATGGACGAATTGACTTCAACAAGTAGTGGCAAAATTGACATATTAGTCAGACTTGCTTTTGTGCATACATGGGTTATGTATGTAGTATCATAACAGAAGTTTATGATATTCAATAGTAGAAAAGGTCATGGGATATGCATATGCATAGAGGTCATAACTTGCTCATTGTGACCACTTGAATTTACTTAAATGCAGATCGAATATCTTATGATTTATTTTATTGAATTACATTTTTAGTTGATTTCTTTTGGTTTGACAGTCGCGTTAGAACTATGAAAAAGCAATCAATGTGTGCACGTAGGCTTTGTTGTTAGAATCTCTGAAACATTATGTTTTGTGCCCTGTAGAGCCTCTAGCTGACCTTGGGTTGTTTTATGATTTAACGTTATGCTGTAAACTATTTATCAAAGCTTTTGAACTTAATTTGGTTTTATAGAATCGGTTTCTGTTTTATAATGTATGGTTTTTGTGTATTACTATGCACAAGTGTATCTTTCTTTACTACTCTCTTGAACCTTGTTGTTTAGAAATAGGCATTTTCCAAACTCAATTTAACGCATGGTTGTAACAATCATCCATATCATATTTAGTCTATCGATTTGTTTTTCTGTATATTGAAAGTTCGAAGATCATCACATGATAATCTAGGAATCAAATTAGCATTAGTAAAATTATAATAAATATAATTTTTACATATTTATTTTGTAATTTGTATTGCTGATCGTACCTGTTAATGGAAACCACAAGAGCTTTTTCAAAATTTGCAGCTCCGAAGCTTTGATGTTAGTCTATGAATCCAATGTAGCAAGCAAGGTAAGGCTAATTCTATGACAAATTCATCATTATGTCCACATGTGTGCAATGGAATAGTGTGAGACCTATAAAACAAGGTAGTTATGCTATTATGATAATTCCGTAATATCCTTTTTCAAAAATCAAAAAGGTAGTTTTGGATTTACACTCTGCCAGAAAGAGAATGTTGCTTACTAAAAGAGATTATCGTTTTTGATATTTTTCTCACTATTGCTTATGACTCATGTCGCTGAAGGCTGCAGTCGAGTTCTTCTGGATTGGTGGGAAAAAGTTGCAAAAAGATTAAGAATCTGATGTTGAAAATTTCCATGGTTTTCCTAACATGGATTTGGTTAATTGAGGACATGACATATTATGGTCTTTAAATCAGTATGAGCATCTGAAGAAGCCATTGGTTGTATGGGATATCATATAGCAGAAGTTTGAGTTAAGAAGACAATTTTGTTTGGAGGTTTTGCGGATACGATTTTGGTGGTTATTTTGGAGGTTTAGAGTCATCAATGTCAACAGTTTATCTAATAGTGAATAACAATTTGACACCGTTTTGCGTCATCAATGTCAACAGTGTATCTAATAGTGAATAACAATTTGACAATCAAGGTGTGCATTCCATTAACTGTTTTGGGAGTTTTATTAGCTAGATAATAATTTGATAAAGAAGGTGTGCAATTAGAAACAGAAAAGTTTGGGCACCCAATCTATTGTAATGTTTTTTGGTTTTTAATAAATGACTACTGTTAAAAAAGAAAAAGAAAAAACAAAGTCGATGATCTATTTAAATTTCAGTATACTTACTTTTGCTTTGTTTATCTCATTTTGAGGATCATCTGCATTTTCTGTTGTCATTGCTAAGAAACTAAACCTCCTTAGACATTATATACTCTTGATTGGTTCTGAAAATGTAATTTATTATTTTTACATATTAGACATATGTATAAGTTAGGAGTCACTGTAACACAAAATACATAAACTATACCGTTTATTGGAAGATTATCCATTGTTGATAATGTATTTTTTGTTTTTTTATTGGTGTCTGTAGGATGAGAAAGATGATACGTGTTCGTTGGATGATGATATGGAGTGTTTGGAATGGCCATTATAAGACAAGATTCATGATTCGCCTTTCAAGAAACTGAATCCGTTGATTTGTTTTGTGTCGAAGTATTTGAGTTCTTCAGGTGATGATACTAAGGTGGACTGGATAAATCAGAAGATGAATCGAATTGGCTAAGAAACCATGTAAGCAATGAATTTGAACAGCTCGGTTATGGGACTAAGATAGTCTGCTTTATATTCCTGAATTTGTTGCTTTAGCTCACGACATAGCAAGAAGCGATGTAATTGAGATGGGAAAAGAAATTGAACACATAAATTAGTATGAAAAGATTGACAATTGGTTGAGGGACAATGTCATCAATGAATTTGAGCAGCTGAGTCATGGAACTGTGAAAGATGATATTGATATGGTTTCTGTGGCTCTTTCTAAGGCTATTAAAACCAGTGAAAAAGATGTTCCGATAAAAATAACAGACAAATCAGCTTCTGTGATTCTTTTTGATGGCCTGGACAATTTGGTAGATATCCGCAATGAATTTGGACAACTCAGTCATAGAGCTATGAAAGATGATCTGCTTTCTGTGGCTCCTTTTGATGTTGTAATGACGCATGAAAAAGATATTTTATATTAAGACGTGGATGGCGATCAGATTAAAATGGGCAATCAAAACAAATAGGTAGTTCAACAAGAAATCGACAATGGTTCAATCTATGTGGCCCTTAACGATGATGTAAATGGAGATGAAGAAAGGCCTTTTCATGGTAGATATGTTAGGAGCCAAAGAGGTGATTTTGGGCTGTGAATTTGAGCAAATTAATGAGATGCATATAATGGAAGATACAACTTTTGTGACTCTTTTTTATGGTCTAGACAACAACTAGGTAAATATGGGTATCAAATTTGAATTGATTGATGATGGGATAATGAAGAAAGAATCGGTTTTTGAGGCTCAACCTGATGGAACAGATTCAGATAAAAAAAACTGACTTCGACTCTGGTATCAAGGGTCAAAGAAGTTTGTATGAATCTAGAGGCAATTGCGAATGGGTCATTTCCAGTTAATCTTTTTGAAAGAGAGTGCCAATTCAATGTATGGTCACTTAATATCCTAAGCTCCAATGGATTTAGCTCATCTGAGATTAGTTAATGAGAGAGTCGATATGTTTTTTAGTTTTTTATTGGATGTCATACTGATGATAGGAGGCAACTCGATGGTATTGGGTTGACCTATTAACTGTTACTACTATTTTGTTAACTTTATTTGTATTACATAAATAACAATGTACCAACTACGATTATAAAGTTACTATCTATTAATCAGACCCAAAGTGTATTGGTTTTTATCTATTAATCTTCTGTATTTACATGTGATACCATTTTGCTTAACCATTAGCTTATGCATAAAGATGATTTTTTGTTTTTGGGTTACAATATATGGTTTTCTCCAGTAATGTGGGTCTTGTGTGGCGATTAAATTTCCTGTACTATGAAAAATATTGGCACTATGATAGTTGTGCTTTGTATTCTTTTAGAGAGGTATGATTATTCACATCTGTTTTATAATAAAGGAAAATTCAATTGGGGAATTTGATATTTTGAAAAACTAAATGAGTACCCGTCCATACCAACGAGATTTTATAGCGGCGTATAGTTTTAGTGATAGAAAAAATTTATGGTTATAAACGAAAAATAATAAAAGTTTAGGGATTTGGGGATTAAATATAATGTTTTGAAACCCGGTTAGACCCGGGGTGATTCAACCAGTTGAACCGTTTCGGTAAAAAGACAGGTCAATTTAAACCCTGGTCAACCCGACGTGTTGGGTCGGAAAACGGGTCAAATTAAACCGGATCAACTCGCCGAGTTTGAAGCGTCCCGGTTAACCCGGTTTTCAATATACATTAAATTGTAACAAATAAAGATGGAGCAAACCAGAAATAATTCAAACTACTTCGATAATTTCTAAATGCATAGCTTAATTGCAATACTTTTGAAATGCGCTAACAGCTTGACCATTTTTCAACACTTCAACATTTAACATTGACCATTTTTACTTTATATGTAGTATATCTTAAATTAATTGGTAGATCCTTTGTGTTTTGATTCGTTGATTTTGAAAGGTATAATCACATTTTTCTAAGTTTTGCATCCTCTTTGTTATGTATTGCAACTTCACACTTACAAAAGCCACTTTTGAGTAATCAGTTTGGTGGTGTTTGATATTGTGTATATAAATAGCGTATACTTAGAATATCAAATGCTTATTTGTTGTATTAAAACTCAGTACATAGATAATTAAGCAGACTCAAAAAATATAGTTATCATTTGTACTCTTGGTATGAACCCATGTTATAACTGACCTTGACATGATTTTGGATAATACTACAGCAAACAAACTAAAAGCAAATAAGCATCATATTAAAAAAAAAATTAAATTATTAACTAAAAAAAATACATTATTCTAAAAATTATCCAAAACCCCGTGCGTGCACGGGTATTATAACTAGTAAATAAATAAATAAGAATAATAATCTTAAAGAAAAACCAAATTTACAAAAACACCCTTACATCTTCAACTCTATCTGGTTATCCATCAAACCAAAGACTTCAGTTCAGATAACAACAACAATGGAGGCCTTAAAAGTATGGTCATCAAGACCACTCCGTCATCTCTTCCACTTATCCCCACTCACTTACAAAACCCATCTCCAAGTCACCTTCACGCGCTGCTGTTCTTCCTCACGCGCCGCCACTGTGCCTCCAAAACAGGGTGGTGGCAGGGGAAGGAGGTCACCCAAAGATGAGAATAATGCAACTTCTTCCACTTCTGATAGAGATGCTATTCGTCTTAAAAAGGTTCAACTTTTTTATATATTTTTTATAAAAATTCAATCTTTTTTATGTTTTCATGTTTATGTTTGATAAAGATTGAATCTTTTTGCGTTTTTATGTTTTGTTTGTGATGTTTGATAAAGGGATGTTGGTTTTAGCTTATTTTATGGCTTATGAGCTTATCTCATTTCGGCTTATATTGTTATGAAATATAAACCCATTTTCCGGCTTATTTTGAAACTTATCACCTAAAAAAGATGATACTAAGACCAGTAGTACTAGTGACCCTATGGGTGACCTTATGACCCTACCACGTCAGCGCCACATTAGCTTCTCTCTCTAACACCAAACACATGACCAAATGCCCGTAGTAAGGCGACCCCGGGCACCTCACTCACACAAACCATATGCAAACCATTCCTATGGGACTCACGTGTGTGTGTGTGGGGAGGGGGGGGGGGGGACGCGGCTCGAGAGGGTAAACTGATCCTTGGTTGGGTCTCCATCACAACTAGCCTAATGCAACCTCTACTTCTGATAGAGATGCTATTCGTCTTAAAAGGGTTTAGTTTTTATGTAGTCTTTTTTATAAAAAAGATTGAATCTTTATTGATTCTTATAGTTTTGTTTGTTAGGATTTGCGTTGTTAATTAAATGGGTGTTAAGAAATTGTTAAACCTTTTTATTAGGGGTATTTGGTATTGCTTATAAGAACTGCTTATTTATTGCTTATCTGATTATTTGAGAGTGAAATGAGCAGTTTGGAAGTTGCATGTTCCAAATTGCTTATCTAGGCATTTTAAATAAATATAAGTAATTTTGTCAGTAATCCTAAAAGCTATTTGCTACTTGAAAACGCGAAAGTCAGATAATTATTTCAAAATGCAATGTCAAATACAAGCTTATCACTAGGTTTGATTTTTCATTTATGTAATTTTGAGAGTTGTAAGTTTCCATGAAACACGTGTGCAATTAGGAGGATGCAAGGTGTAATACTTAGAAGCACGTCGTTAACCCTTTTATAAAGATTGAATCTAAGTTGGTTTTTATGTTTTGTTTGTTGATATTTGGTTTATGGGTCCAATGGGTGATGAGGTTTTATGGGGATTTAAGAACTAAGCGGTTTTGAGGGTGTTTGGGGTTGCTTATTGAAATGGTCTATATGGTTATTTGAGAGTGAAATGCACAGTTTTGTATAATCAGTTTGGAAGCCGATTCCAAAAAACATATCTAGTTATAATGAGCAATCACACACACTGCCTAAGAACTACCACTTTTTGTAATAAAAAACACAATAATCAGGTAATCACTTTAGGAGTACATTATTCCTAACTGCTTATGTGGTTATTTCAACAAACATCAGTAGTTATATTAAGCAATCCCAAAGCCACACAAAATTAATGACCTGCTACTTTTTTTTTTTTTTTTTTTTTTTTTTTTTGGATGGCTAATTATCTGCTAAAACACAAATGATCAAATCATCAGTTTTAGAACACAATTCCAAACACAGCTTAAGCGTGCTTTTGATCTTTGCAGCACTTGCTTAGAACAATGGTTGTTCAAACTGTTTGTTTTCTAACATAATTTACATGGTAACACGGGTCTATGATGAGTTGGGGTATAGATATCTGGTTTATTTGTTTGCACTGAGAGTAACGGGTTCTTTTATAGGTAGAAGAGTTAAGGAGCAAAGGACTTGAACCATATGCCTACAAGTGGGATAGGACTCATACCGCTAATCAATTGCAAGATATTTATAAGCATCTCGGCAATGGCGAAGAATCAAACGATGAGAATGACCAAGTATCAATATCAGGAAGAATTGTTGCACGTAGGGCTTTTGGAAAACTTGCTTTCTTGACTTTGAGGGATGACTCTGGAACAATTCAGGTACGCTGACAACACGTTCCTTGTTTGAAATGCAAAAATTTAGTTGCTTGTCTCTAAACTTAATCACCATCTTGCTATATAATTGGTAGTATTCATGTATGTGTGGGATGCTGGAGATAGTGTTTAGATAATTGGATGTGCTTCTCATGTTTGAAGTTGTGATAATCAGCAGTTTGAGTGTTTGACATTTCTGATTATCTAAGGATTTACATGTAAAACGAGACTTGAATAATCAGATAATCAGGATTAGTTTCGTTGCGTCTACTCTTGACCTAAGTATTTCCAAAATTTGATTCTTTGACTCGAACCACAAGAATTAGATAACCACTTTCAAAACACGATGCCAAGTGCCCATTAATCATCTCCCTAAATGGATGTTAACAACTGAAAGATCGCAAATAGGAGTGCATTGTATTTGACCCTCACAGAAGCATTTAGATTATTGAGTAAACTTGATTTCCTCACCTTTGCTATGGTTTTCTATGACTCTTTTTTGTCATAACTCATAATACCGAATACTGATATATTTACTTATAATATCAGCTTTACTGTGAGAAAGAAAGGCTTGTAGATGATCAGTTTGACCAATTAAAGAGTCTCGTTGATATTGGCGACATATTGGGAGCAAGCGGCTCGATTAAACGGACAGAAAAAGGTTAGCTTCCGCAACATAAGTTATACAAAGAGAAATTTAATAGTCTTTACACTATTTTTTTGATAGCATATTTTCATTGTTTCTGTTTGTTTTCAGGGGAACTTTCTGTATGTGTAAATTCATTTTTGATCCTCACAAAATCTTTGCTTCCACTACCAGATAAGTTTCACGGTCTAACAGATGTGGATAAGCGTTATCGCCAACGGTTAGTTTTCTAATAGCTTTTTTTCATGGTGGTCCGTTTTTGCTAATGTTAGACATCATCATAATTGACGTTTTCTGTTTATTTAAGGATTTTGATTAAAAATGATTCTTATATAGTCAGAAACAGTTTCGCTGCATTTACTCTTGAAATAAGTGTTTTTCAAATTTGATTTTTTGACTCGAACCACAGTAATTAGATAACCTAAGATCAAGTTGTAAGTGAATTAAAGGTCTAGGTCCAAGGTTTTGATCAACCGCACCCGCCTTGTTGAAATTGCACATTGTTGTTGTTGTCCAAATTTTTGATCAAGTCTTTGATCATGATTGAAATTAACTCGAGTTGTAATTTTTCCTTTATGTGAGTTTTGGGGCTCTTTTGCTCAAGAACTAATTATGTTTTGTTTTAAGTTTTCAAGACTACTTAAAGTCTTCATCTTTTAGTCTTGGTTTTGGTTTAGCATTTGGGCCCATTAGCTCTTGCCTTTGATTTATATCACACGTACTGAGGGGAAAAGTATCACGAGATAGAAAAAGATGTCTAATAACTACAAGTTTTAAAGACTTTTAAGTCTTCTAACGTCTAATATTGGGATAGTTCACTTTTCTTCATCATTTTCCACAAAACAAGACAAATTTATTTTTGGATTTTTGAACAACTAAAAAATACAACAAAAGTTTGGGACCATCTATTTCAAATTGACTAGACATATTTGCATCAATCAGTTTCTATCGACTATCCAAAATACAATCTTGAAGTAGCTCTATGCAAAGGCCAAAGAGTCTTCTGATATGTATTTTCAACCAAGTATTGCAATGAAATAATATAACTAGATTATCATTATGTATTTAAACTAAAGTTTAAAATAGATGTTCAACGATTAATTGCGCCAAAGCATCCAAATATATAATATAAGCCAAGCTAAGTATGTAAGAACATGGCCGGTCCAATTTTCAAGTCAAACAAAAAGAACTTATAACTTATATGCAAACCTTAACCATGTCCATAGCAAACACAAAACATAATCATTCATCTTGAATCTAAACACAAAACATAATTATGCTTTGGTTGTTGATATCTGGTTTAATTAGCAAATTAGTCATGCGTTTTTAGTTAGTTTAACGATGAATAGTTAAGAAAGTGTGATACTTTGTTATTGGTTGTCTGATATGCATATATTGGGGGAGTTATATAAGTACTTACATGTAAATGATTCTTAAATAGTGTAATAAGATCTTTCGTATTAGTTTCACTATAAGAAAATGTTAAGGGGGAGTTTGTGATTGCTTATGATTGTATGCTTATTGAGCTTTGATACTAATATAAGCAGTGTTGTGGGTGTTTGGGATTGCTTATCCAAATTACTTATCTGATTACTGGAGAGTGTAATAAGATTGAATAATCAGTTTGGGAGTTTATCATTTTGAACCACGTATGTGGTTAAGTCAAAAAGCATATGTAGCTTTCATAAGCAATCCTAAACAACCCCCTTGAATGTACTTTTATGGTAGTAATTGCGAACACAATAATAAGATGATCAGTCTGGTAGTTCGTTATTACAAACTTCTTATCAGACTACTGCAAAGAGCATAAGTCGGTTTAATAATCACTATCAAAATGCAATGCAAAACAGCACTCTGGAACAGTTATTCACAACCTCGTTATAAGAAGGTGTTTGAGATTGCGTTTGCAAAACAGCACTCTGGAACAGTTATTCACAACCTCGTTATAAGAATACGCAGATAATTCCTTCTTTAATGGTTTGCCAACACTTTTTGCTGATTGTTTGTGTTTTGCAAACATATCTAGTTTACTTATTTCCGGTAAAAGTAATGGATTTGGTTATAGGTGGAGGAGTTAAGGAGCAAAGGACTTTAACCATATGCTTACAAGTGGGATAGAACTCATACCGCTAATCAATTGCAAGATATTTATCAGCATCTCGGAAATGGCGAAGAATCAAACGATGAGAATGACCAAGTATCAATATCAGGAAGAATTGTTGCACTGCAGGGCTTTTGGAAAACTTGCTTTCTTGACCTTGAGGGATGATTCTGGTACAATTCAGGTACGCTGATAACTTTTTTTTTTTTTTTTTTTTTTTTTTTTTCGGTTTTACACATAGAATTTAGTTGTTTGTCTCTAAACTTAATCACCATCATGCTGTGTAATTGGTAGTATTTGTGATTGGGGGGGGGGGGGGGGGGGTAGATAAGCTAATAACAAAACGGGATGCTGGGATAGTGTTTACATAACTGGACGTTCTCATACTGGAAGTTGTGATAATCAGCAGTTTAAGTGTTTGACGTTCTCTGATTATTTAAGGATTTTGATTAAAAATGATTCTTACATAGTCAGAATCAGTTTCGTTGCATTTACTCTTGAAATAAGTGTTTTTCAAATTTGATTTTTTGACTCAAACCACAGTAATTAGATAACCTAAGATCAAGTTGTAAGTGAATTAAAGGTCTAGGTCCAAGGTTTTGATCAACTGCACCCACCTTGTCGAAATTGCACATTGTGTTGTTGTTGTCCAAAATTTTGATCAAGTGTTTGATCATGATTGAAATTAACTCGAATTGTAATTTTTTCCTTTATGTGAGTTTTGGGGCTCTTTTGCTCAAGAACTAATTATGTTTTGTTTTGAGTTTTCAAGACTACTTAAAGTCTTCATCTTTTAGTCTTGGTTTTGGTTTAGCATTTGGGCCCATTAGCTTGCCTTTGATTTATATCACACGTACTGAGGGGAAAAGTATCACGAGATAGAAAAAGATGTCTAATAACTACAAATTTTAAAGACTTTTAAGTCTTCTGACGTCTAATATTGGGATAGTTCACTTTTCTTCATCATTTTCCACAAAACAGGAGAAATATATTTTTGGAATTTTGAACAACGAAAAAGTAAAACAAAAATTTGGGACCATCTACTTCAAATTGACTAGACATATTGCATCAATCAGTTTCTATCAATTATCCAAAATACAATACTTTGAAGTAGCTTTATGCAAAGAGTCTTCTGATATGTATTTTCAACTAAGTATTGCAATGAAATAATATAACTAGATTATCATTATGTATTTAAACTGAAGTATAAAATAGATGTTCAACGATTTAATTGCGCCAAAGCATGTATTGTTAGTTACCAAATTACTATATATATTGAATGACATCCAATACGACGTCGTTTGATGAACAGTAACCATCGTGGGTTTCTTTTTTTTTTACACGGCCTGTTGTATGCCCAGTGACCCAGTCTTATGTTCGGCCCATTTAGCAATCGCTAATTTGATAACATGAAGAAGAACTGAAGAAGCCAGAAGAATCGAGAGGCGGTTATCTCCCGAACCTTCTTCCACTGCACAAAAACAGTACAAAACAATTCTAAAGAAGATTTGGACCATGAATTTGGTAGATGAAGAGAACATTGAAGCTGTTACGGTAACCGTTGATTAACAATCGGTGATGGTGAATATGAGGTTTGATCTAAAACCCACATCTTCCGGTCGTCGGATTAACCCAAAAGGACTCACAGGTAGCGTGCCTTTGTTATCCTTGTAAGTTGAGTACTTTAAAGAATATATTTATGTAAAGTTTGCTTTAGGTTTGATGGAACTTAAATGAAGCTTTTTTGAGCTTATCTTTTGTATGTTTAACATATATGTAAACAATATATTAATGACAAAACAGTGGTAGCTCATAAGGCAAAAAAAAAAAAAAAAAACTTTTTTGTCTTTAGTAGTTATGGGTTTAATCTGCTTATTTTTAATTTTGATTACTTTTGTATTAAGTTGAAAAAAAAAAAAAAACTTTTTTAATTTTGGTGTAACATCTACGCACGATGTGCTGGTCACTGGCGAGTGTCATTTCTTCTCGTTTTTTTTTTTTAATTTTTGTAAATCTATATTTGAGTACTGATGTTAGGACTTTTATGTTGATTGCAATGGAACAGACTGATTGCGAAACAAATGGTTGAGATACAAAGATAATCATATGGTCATTCCATGATGGCAGGGATACGAATACCAAGCCAATGGTTAAGTTCGTCCCAATATTCGAGTGACAACCTTCCAAAAGAGGTAAACCATGTTGTATACCTTTACTGTGTCTTCATCTAGAGGAAGATAAATTCGATTCGATGTCAGGATCTTGAACTAGAAGTAATATTTTGAAAACGGGTCAAAATGGTTTGAAGTTGTGGCGTACAATCCGCTTAGTCCTCTTGACCCACTACCCTTTTAGGCGAACTTTTGAAATAAATCAACTTTTACGATCATCTAACACTCTGCTTATTTATAGAAGTCGTAAAATTCAAACTTGGCTTGATCCATACCAAAGTCACATGTTTGGTTGGTTACTCGACCTGTCAACCCGCCCAATTTGCCACCTCAAATTTACATGTTTTTTTCTGTTGAAACAGGACTTTGCAGGATTTCATGGGTGGATGTCGACAGCTGAAAAGATGCTAACAGTATTGTCAACTCTTGAACTTCACAGTGTGTAGGTAAGTTCTCATACAAAAACCTTTTTTTGTCTTCCTTCAAGTTTTTAGAGTAGATTTAGAACGATGACTGGACTAAGTCGTGACCGTGGCTGTATCTAGGGATTGCAAAGACTTTAAATTACTGATATACAAAACTTTACACAATACTCACAGTCAAGAGTTGGTTCACTTTGATAGCTTTTGATCAACTCTGTATGGATATATGTTCTGTATCTCTATGTTTCGGAATCTGCCTAGCTGCTTTATAAGGCATAACCAACATTTCTTAAAAATGTGTTCTTACCCCAATAACAGTCAAAGAACAGATATAATACTTTAGTCTCGCTTCATATCATTTTGATTGTATAAAGTTCCGTGAGGCATTTGAGAATGATTATTTGATTATTGTGGTTCAGGTCGCAAATGATAACTTTTTACTAGGTATAATGACTATGATTACGGTTACCATTTAAGATTCGTAACCAGTTTTCAAAAGTTGTTGTTTATTTGCTATTTAGGGGTTATTTAACATATATCAACACTCCAACAAAAAGCAACTGATGATATATGTTTTACACCCATATGTACAATGAAGTTATTAATCTATGATATATGTTTTGTAGGTACCTGTAAAGTTCCTTCAGTACTCGACGTCTGTAGTGACAGCAAGCATTGCGTCAACGGCCAGCACCCATGTTGTAACAGATGCAGAGAACAACCATAGAGCAACTCTTGCTAACAGAAAAAAATACTAATACTGGAAAAAGAATAAATGCGACTGAAAATACTGGGAACTACTGTATATACCTACGAATGAATTAACAAAGAATGCCTCTGGAAATTAGGCTGCGTGAAAGGCTACATAAGAAGTAGCAGCAACAGTAAGTTGGGTTTGCCTGAATTACTCTTAAAATTTGGATGCAAGTGACTATTGTTGATATGTACATGAGGTGAATGCTAGCGTGTTATATCTATCTTTTTTGCTTTCTTTTTTGAGACTTTGTTTACTTGCATGATTCACCTAAATTATCTCGGTAACTTGCATGATAAGATTCACTGGATTAGTTGCAATGTTGTTTAAGAAGATGAAATAAGAATTGACGACTCAACTATTTATTCAAAGTTGTGCATTTGATTTCAAGTTGTATATTCTTTGCATGTATCACTTTTTGAATTACTCATAGGAGTACATTAGCACACAATCGATATCTCCTCCCGCTAGAAAAAGGTTGCGGATAAAACGACGCCCCGCCGCAACGCCGAGGACCGGCGCCCACCTCGTATATAATATGAGCCAAGCTGAGTATGTAAGAACTGGGCCGGTCCAATTTTCATGTCAAAACAAAATGAACTTATAACTTGTATGCAAACCTAAACGATGTCCACAGCAACCACAAAAGATAATCATTCATCTTGAATCTAAACAACTTGTATTGGCTTAAATAGTTAATCAAATGCAGTAAAAATTCAAATGACCAACTAATTTACCTGATGAAAACGGATCTCGCTAGTCCGGTCTATTCTATTTTCTTGAAATCACATTCTTCTTATAAAAGGAAAACTTGTTAACTTAATGTTGCTAAAATTTGGTTGAGGCATTTCATCAAACATGTTGTGGGTCATGAGAAGACTAAAGATTTATGTAGCCTTATAAGCAATATAAGAAGAACCATGTATGAATAAAATTTTCCATGAAGACACTACTTTAAGCTCATAATTTATTTGGGTCCATTTCTTTGGATTTACATTTAATTTCAGGACCAAAAGTAATACTGAATAACTACAAATTGCAAAGACTTGAGACTTGAGAGTCTTTGGTCGTCTAATGTGGGACTTCAAGTTTATTGTTTATTTTTTTTTTCCATGTTTTGTCTGGTCCACACAATTTATATCCATCTAGTTCAATTCTTTGTTTTCGAAGTCTATATAAAGGTGCATAGAGGTATATGTGTTCATTATCAGATAAAAACACATCAATACAATTTTCTTAAAACACACATAATGAGAGAAAATATTTACTTTTACTTTATGCATACTCATGTTTTGTTTATTTTCTCACTTGTCTTTTGGTTGTTTAATACCACAACTGCCTCTTCCTTTGGCCAACAACTGGTTGGAGCAGCAGGAGGAGTTGTTCCTAAGTGCATCGATAAGGAGAGACAAGCTCTTCTTGATTTCAAAGCTCACATTACTCAAGACCCACGTGGCATGCTCTTTACCTGGAGACCTGAAGAAGAATATGATTGTTGTCAATGGAATGGAGTCGTGTGTGACAACGTCACAGGTCATGTCAAAGAGCTTCAACTCGCATTTAATGGTTATTTAACTTATCTCAAATATAGTGGTCTTGAAGGTGAGATTAGCCATTCGTTGATTAACTTAACATATTTGAATATTCTTAACCTTCCTGGCAGTTCTTTTCATGGAACCATTTTCAAGTTCATATGCGCAATGACTCATTTAACTTATCTTAACCTTTATAGGAATCAGTTTACTGGATCCATTCCTAAATCCATTGGTAACATGACCCAGTTAACATATCTTGACCTTGGTTACAATCAGTTTACTGGCACAATTCCCGATTCCATTTGTTCGTTGACCAAATTAACAACCCTTGTACTTGGTGGGAATCAGTTTACTGGAACCATTCCTATGTCCATTGGTTCCTTGACCAAATTGACATACCTTGACCTTTCATTCAACTCTTTGAATGGAACCATTCCAATGTCCATTGGTAACATGACCCAGTTAACATATCTTAACCTTGGTTACAATCAGTTTACTGGAGTCATTCCGAGATCCATTGGTTCCTTGACCCAATTGATAGGCCTTTACCTTTCAAACAACTCTTTCTATGGAACCATTCCTTCGGAATTTGGAAACCTCACCAATTTGGAATACCTTTATCTAGATTCCCTCGGAAGTTGTACAGTTGAAAACTTAGATTGGTTGTCTTCATTGTCTTCTTTAGGATACCTAACTATGGATAGAACTTCTCTGGCCAAAGCAAATAACTGGGTAAGTGCTATTATAGGTCTCCAAAACCTAGAAGAGTTAAGTTTAACTGGATGTGACCTCTCACAAGTCATGCATCCATATTCTCCATCTGTCAATTCTTCTTCATCTATTGATACCCTTTATCTCGATAACAACAATCTCAACTCATCCATGCATCATTGGTTGTCCCCATTAACTGGCAATAAGCTTACATATCTTTCTCTCTCTGGTAACAAGTTTGATGGGGAACTTTCAGATTTTTTGAACAGCTTGTCAGGATGCACATCAGCTACATTGTCTGATGTGATCCAACACTTTTCATCCCTCAATTCCTTGAACCTATCTTCAAATCAGTTAGATGGAACTATATGTGACAAACTGTGGCAACTACCATCGCTTGCAATAATAGATCTTTCAAACAACTCACTCGAAGGAGTTCCTCTAATTGCTGACGTGTCAAACCTTTCTCAAAGTATAGAATATATAGATTTCAGTTCTAACAAGCTAGGGCCTCGTTTCCCCAAATGGATACAAAAATTGAAAAATCTTCGGCATCTTGATCTTTCCAAAAATAGCATTTTAGACACAGTTTCTAAGGAGTACCGGAACCAGTGGCAGTCTTCTCAGTTGAGCTATTTGGATCTCTCTTTCAACAACATAAGTGGCGCTATTCTGAATGTTCCTTCCACTTTGTTAGTGTTAGATCTTTCCAAAAACAAATTATCCGGGAAAATCTCCTTTCTGTGCCAAATTGTAGATGGCTATTTATCATTTCTTGATATCTCAGACAACTCATTCACAGGACAAATTCCAGACTGTTTATGGCATTTAAAAGAGCTGGTGGTTCTTAATCTAGCAAACAATAATCTATCTGGTAGAATTCCTGCATCTGTCAGGTCTTTGATCAATCTTGAAGCGTTGTATTTATACAACAACAACTTTTTTGGAGAATTGCCTTCATCCTTAAAACATTGCACGAATTTAACCTTTCTGAATTTGGGGGCCAACAAGTTTTCTGGTAATGTGCCTGTTTGGATTGGGGAAAACCTATCACGTTTGTACGTTCTTAGCCTAGCATCAAACAACTTCTATGGAACCATCCCTCTACAAGTATGCCATCTAGTAAATCTTCAACTTCTAGACTTGTCAATGAACAACCTCAATGGAACCATCCCCTCATGCATCAATAATATCACTGCCATGGTTCTAGATAATTTTTCTCTCAAAGGGAGAGATCTCGTCACATTGAATTCAGTGGACATAAGGCACATTCATCAGGATGATCGATACCGCTCTAGTTATGATTATTTTGACCATGTGATAATCCAGTGGCAAGGAAAGGTACGTGAATTCAGCAAAAATCTGGAATCCTTGAAGAGCATTGACCTGTCGAGCAACCATTTAACTGGAAAAATCCCATATGAACTTACCAATCTTTATCAACTGGTTGCACTAAACTTGTCAAAGAACGCTCTACTTGGAGAGATTCCAAGACAAGTTGGTCAAATGAAAGAACTTCTGACTTTGGATTTATCCAAAAACAATCTCTCAGGGCAGTTGCCATCAAGCATGTCTCAGATGAATTTTTTAAATTATCTTGACGTGTCGCATAACAACTTGTCTGGGAGGATTCCATCTAGCACTCAACTCCAGACCTTTGAAGCTTCAAGGTACATTGCAAATGCTGGACTATGTGGACCTCCGCTGACTAAATATTGTCCCGGTGATAAAGTACTTGAAGTAACACCTGTAGTTGGTGAAGGTAAGAGTGATGGTGAAGCCATAGATGAATTTCATAGATGGTTTTATATTGGAGGGACCGCTGGTTTTGCTACTGGATTTTGGATAGTAGTTAGCGCTATACTTCTTAACCGCCATGGGAGACATGCTTTTTTCCAGTTGCATGATAGCTTGAAAGATTGGGTGTATGTAAAGGTGGTGGTGTTCATAGCAAAATGGCGAAGGGTTGCACGTGCATAGTGGTGTATATGTTTATGTTTTGTTCATCTACTTATTAATGTTTGGTATATAGTATTGTAATTTCATGCTTCACTTGTATTTGGCAAGGATTTTTAAGTCCCTCTTATTAATAAAATTGCCGCTAACACCATGGGTGGCCGTTTCCCCACGTTGTGTGATATACGGCACGGAAACTGTTTGATAAAATACTTTACATAGAATTGGAACATACCTGATGATGTTAAGGTATCATGGCTAGCTAAAATAAATATGAATCTTTACAGTAAGGCATCATGCCTCAAATGTAAATGCTATTACGGTTGATATCTAAGTGTAGTGTGAAGCTAGCTATTGTTGCTGTGTTTTACTCATGATTACGAGGCACATGAAATAAGCCTCCAATGCATCTTAGAAATCTGAATACTGATTTTTTAGTTGTTACTCAATCACTAATATAAAAGTCACCGGAAATTCTCTTAAGTCAGCACACTGTAGTCTCTACAATCAATCACTTGTATGTGTGGAGGAAACTTTTACAAACATAAAAGAACATGTTATTCATGACCGTTAGGTTTTTTTCCAGCTAGTATGAAATCCATCTTCATCAGTGGAAGTTGTGGTTCTTGTTTGCTAGTGACCACATGTTCTTCCACCAAACTTGTACCTGGTTCCGGGGTCTGTTTCACACACTGAATAGCACTGACTTGTTTTCAGCTTTATGAATATGATTGATATGCTCAATGTTAGTGTGATAATGCTCTTACTTTTTTTTAATTGATTAGTAATACTAAACAGAAAATAAGTATGTTGGTAATTGTTGCTTATCAATAAATGTCTAAATGAGATTCTTATAAGACAACTTAAACCAACTCAAACTGATTCAGGACTGAATATTATATAAATCTAAATATTAGATGAATTTCATGAGTTTCATCCCTGACTACAAGTGCTAAAGTATATGAAACAGAACTTAGAACAGAGTTACCCTGTTTGTGACATCAGAATGTGGAACTTTGTTATCATAATTTGCTTAAAATGCAATTGGAAATCCATTTCACTAAATATAGTTTGCTAAGTGGCTAAGTTACTTCTTATTTTAATACTCGAACATCAGCTCAATCTGGATCTAAAAAACATTGGCTTTCACCATCGCAACCTCCACCACAAGTGCTGCCACTTGTCTCGCCTTCAACAACACCACTCTAAGAGAGATGTTTTTAATATATAAATCAACTACTTGCATGGCCCGCCGAGCCTTATGAATATCGTTGAAAAAATTAAGCTAAGGAAAATAAGATATAAACATACCAATTATTTATTTAATGCATTAAGAATGAAAAAATAATAATAATAATAATAATAATAATAAAAATAAAAAAGTTCATCCGATATGAGAAAATAAAAGCTAATAAATTATCCACAAGCACAAAACAGAAAATAAGTATACATATGTTTAAGCACAAAACAGAAAATAAGTGCTGCCACTAGTGACTCGATCTTATTTTGTTTTCAGCTTTATTAATATGCTACTAAAGTTTTAGCATACGATTGATATGCTCGATGTTAGTGTGATAATGCTCTTACTTTTTTTAATTGATTAGTAATACTAAACATAAAATAAGTATGTTGGTAATTGTTGCATATCAGTAAATGAGATTCTTATATGACACCTTAAAACCAATTCAAACTGATTCAGGACTGAATATTATATAAATCTAAATATTAGATGAATTTCATGAGTTTCATTCCTGACTACAAGTGCTAAAGTATATGAAACAGAACCTAGAACAGAGTTACCCTGTTTGTGACATTAGAATGTAGAACTTTGTTATCATAAGTATTAGATGAATTTCATGAGTTTCAACCCATTTAATTTGTGTAACATGAAACCCACTTTAATTGTTCAACTTGTATGCGTTTAACCCACTAACTCAAATAAATAATATGGCTAAATATGTTGTGTTAAACGGATTAGAATTGATATGAATGAGCCAGTTACTTATGCATATCATGTTTCAGCTGAAGTTTTCCAACCCGTCAATCCAATCTAAACCCGTCTCAAATTGTCACCCGTTTTAAGCATATAAGCATGATATAGACAATCATGTAATCTACCTGTCTATTGCTAACAAACAACTAATTTATTTTACAACAAAGTGCATCACACCGATCACCTGCCTGAGTTACTAAATGATTCAAAAGAGAATTTTGAATGACCTTTCTGTAAATTTGTATAACAGTACAACTTATATGATGTCGTATTCACCTTCTTCCTCAAATTCACACACAAACACACACTCACTCACACTCACACTAACACTGCAAAACCGACCACAACAACCCCTTGCACACACACACACACCAGATCGGAGCACTAACACTAATCACAATCACCTTCTTCACGACCAGACTCCTTAACCCCCAACCACTTTCATACTCTCCGGTCATCTTCCGGTGATGACGGTGGTTTACAGTGTCCGAAGCATGATATGGAGTGAGGTTGGATATGAAGGTGTATGTGTATGAGGATGAGATTGATGGTATTAAGGTGGTGTTGTATGGGCGTGATGGGAATGTGAAGCCAGAGTCGCGTTTGAAAGGACAATGAGGCACTCACGTGAGATTCAAGTTTTTATACTATTTTTTGGGTTGTTCTGCTTTTATACTATTAAGTATTGTAATTTTCCCTAGCTAATAAGATTGATAATTTCAATGGTATGTTACATGTTTCGGGTTAAACTGAACCAAACACACTTATGGAATGTTTGCGAAAAGCAGGAAAACTAGCACATCTAGTGCATTGGCAATGTGGAGAATGTCCTCCAACCTACACATGTATCAAAAGAGTGACCATTATCAAGGCGGTTATGGAGACTATAATAACAAGGGCAACAACTACCAAAAAAAAAAAACAAACAAAAAAAAAAAAAAAAAAAAAAAAAAAAAAAACCAAGGACAACAACTATAACGACAATTCTCAGCCACGTGCCACCTATGTGCCGTCATATCCACCTCGAGACAAACCAAATGCTAATACCGTGGGGATCTGCTCTTGCTGCATCATTTGATGCCGTTTTCCATGCCATAATCAGTGGTTATTTTCCTTGTTTTTTCTTAATGTTTTGCTATAACACTTTTGCTAGTTATGAGGGGATCTGCTCTTAGCCTCTTACTCCATCATGTCATCATGTGACTGTCGTTTTACATTTTGCATGCCATAATGAGCAGTTAATTTCCTTTGTTTTTTTTTTCTTAGTGATGATGGTTTAGCAGACACTGTTTAATCCACTTTGGAATGTGTCGTTGTGATCGATATATATCTATGCGCTTAGTCTAATTGGCTTTGCTTCGACAAGTATATATCTACTTATCACTTGATACCTCATATAAGTCTGACTAGCTCTACTTATTGTTCAGATCGATGTGTTTTAACATCTTACGCTTAACGCTTGTTTATGAAAATAGTTCATTAGGTTATTAAGTGTCAAAAAGAATGCAGGCAACATAATTTAGATAAGGCTTAACCGCTTCTGTCAACTAAATTGAACCTTTTTAAAGTTGGTAGAAAAACAGCTTACTGAAACAGCTTCAGGGT
This sequence comes from Artemisia argyi, assembly GCA_030686995.1. Lineage (NCBI taxonomy): Eukaryota > Viridiplantae > Streptophyta > Magnoliopsida > Asterales > Asteraceae > Artemisia > Artemisia argyi. The sequence continues at coordinate 22,061,898 of CM060695.1, read as the reverse complement.
GTCTGGAATTGCATATTATACATTCACTCATGTTTATGGCATTGGCTTATAACCACTTTACCTACACATGTGCTAATTTATGTCAAAATATAACCAAACAAGTCAACAAGCACTTCAAATATGCAATCCCAAACACCCATCAACAAAGCAGATAAGCCTAGTACATTTGTCATAACATGTAATCCCAAACACTCAAAAGAACGCTTATAGGGCGTAACACCTCAACCACGTTAAAAAGTTCATTCACATCAATAGAACTACTACTTGTACCCATAATAAATTATTGATATGTGCAAAAATGCAAATGCCTGCAAAGGTTAATAACCGGTAATCCAAAACCAGCTCACAATCGGTTGCCTTTTCATAATAAATATGCTAGTATACATGACGCACTCAACGGTTATCGCTATTGGGGTGCCAAGTCGAACCCTACCTTGTGCTTGTTATATGTACAAAAGATGCCCCCACTCTTTACCAACTAAACTACGCGCCATTGACCCATAATAGATTATTGTACACATACATTTTAGGACAAATTTCATTAATCTATTAATATTATAATAAAGTTCAAATACAAAGTCATTTAAATGTCGAATTAGTCGGAGGGAAACAAGGCAACCGGATAACAGCTTCTTCTGTCTCGATCGGGTCAGATCTTATTATCTACAAAACAACATTTATTATATAAAAAAACTAACTAAAACATGGGTTATTTAATGAAATGAAAAGGGGTACCGGATCTTGAAGAAGGGGCTTTGAATCATCAATGGCTGGTCTGAACCGTGGCTTGCTTTTGCTGCTGATGTCTCTGTTGCTTGTTCCGGCATTGGTGTTCATGGGTGCTTGACTAGGTTTCATTTCGTTTTTTTGGTTTGGAATTTGGTGGAGTGATGCTGTGATGTTTTGTTGTTATGTCAGGCCCAATAGCGAATATATTTATGTAGAAACCATGTATTTTTAAGGCCCAATTAAATTGGTTTTGTTTTCATTTTGTTGTTATTTGAGTAAGTTAGGTTTTAGTTACACACCGGGCGTAGCGGTGTAAATGAGTCAAGCTTTTGTTGAGTAACACGGTTTTTTTGAGTCGAGTTTTATTGTGCCTAGAGCTCTAAGTCCGAGCTTTAAACACAAATATATCATACAAAAATCATAATCATATACACGCAACTTTCTCACAAGTCGGTCGGTCCGGAGACCGAATTGTGCTACAAAAGTTACCAACGCGCATTAGGCCAAGGGGGCCAGGACCCTTCCCGGTCCTCACTAAGCTCCGGCCTTGCCAACACGTGGGCAGGGATTTATGTTTTACGGGTGACACGTTGTTGGGCAATTACACATCTTAGACACCCTTGTTACATCATCAAAATGGAAAAATAACTAGAAGTAGGGCTGAGCATGGTCCGAAAACCGGACCAGACTGATTAAACCTAGACCGGATCAAAAACAGATTTGGTTCAAGACACTAGACCAAGGGCCAGACCGAAATGTCTTATCCAGGTCCAGTTCGTTGGTTCAGTCGAGTCCAACAAAGCATAATGGCCGGTTTTGCTTAATATCGAACTAGACTGAATCGGATCGATAACCGAATAGGAGAAAAAGGTGGATCAAGGACCGGACCAAAATACGTTCAATCCAATTTGGTCGGTCCAATTTGATCTGGTTTTTCGGTACATTCGGTCCATGGTCTATTATTTTCAGCTCTATTCAAAAGAGAAAAAGTAAATAAATAAATAAGAATGACTAATGATTTGCACACTCCAATTTCTTATTTGCACACTCTAAACTGTGCAGTCATCAGTTGTACATTTATTATATGCTGCTTTATCAGTTTGTATATTTGAGTGTACAAATAACAAATGGGAGTGTGCGATCAATGCCTAATAAGAATAATAATCTTAAAGTACAATTTACATAATTCTTCCTTACAAAAAACCAAATTTACAAAAACACCCTTACATCTTCAACCCTTTCCGGTTATCCATCAAAACACAAATTTCAGTTCAGATAACACAACTTGAAACAACAAGAAGAATGGAGGCCTTAAAAGTATGGTCATCAAGACCACTCCGTCATCTCTTCCACTTATCCCCACTCACTTACAAAACCCATCTCCCAGTCACCTTCACGCGCTGCTGTTCATCCTCACGCGCCGCCACTGTGCCTCCAAAACAGGGTGGTGGCAGGGGAAGGAGGTCACCCAAAGATGATAATGCAAGTTCCTCTACTTCTGATAGAGATGCTATTCGTCTTAAAAAGGTTCAACTTTTTTTTTTTTTGTTTTTGTTTTGTTTTATAAAAATTGAATCTTTTTTATGTTTTTATGTTTTGTTTGTGATATTTTTGGTTTTGTTAATCAAATGGGTTGTGGGTTTTTAAAGGGATGTTGGTTTTAGCTTATTTTATGGCTTATGAAATATAAACCCAATTTTTCCGGCTTATTTTGAAACTTATGACCTAAAGATGATACTAAGACCAGTAGTACTAGTGACCCTATGGGTGACCTTATGACCCTACTACATCAGCACGACGTCAGCTGCTCTCTCTAAGACCAAACACATGACCAAATGCCTGTGGTAAGGCGACCCTGGGCACCTCACTCACACAAACCATAGGCAAACCATTTGGTCGCTTTGCCGATCGAATCAAGCAAAAAAGGAGGGAGGGACGCGTTCCTATGGGACTCACGTGTGTGTGTGGGGAGAGGGGGGGGGGGGGGCTCGTCGGCTCGAGAGGGTAGACCGACCCTTGGTTGAGTCTCCATTACGACTAGCCTAATGCAACCTCTACTTCTGATAGAGATGCTATTCGTCTTAAAAGGTTTAGTTTTTGTATAGTCTTTTTTATAAAAAAGATTGAATCTTTATTGTTTTTTATAGTTTTGTTTGTTAGAATTTGGGTTGTTAATTAAATGGGTGTTACAAAATTGTTGAACCTTTTTATTTGGGGGTGTTTGGTATTGCTTATAAGAACTGCTTATTTATTGCTTATCTGATTATTTGAGAGTGAATTGAGCAGTTTGGAAGTTGCATGTTCCAAGTTGCTTATCTAGGTATTTTAAATAAGTATAAGCAATTTTGTTAGTAATCGTAAAAGCAAGTATTTGCTACTTGAAAACGTGAAAGTCAGATAATAATTTTCAAAATGCAATGTCAAACACAAGCTTAACACTAGGTTTGATTTTTTATTTATGTAATTTTGAGAGTTGTAAGTTTCCATGAAACACGTGAGTGATTGGGAGGATGCCGAAGAATAAAAGTGTGAATGTGTGATACTTAGAAGCACGTCGTTAACCCCTTTATAAAGATTGAATCTAAGTTGATTTTTATGTTTTATTTGTTGATATTTGGTTTATGGGTCCAATGGGTGATGAGGTTTTATGGGGATTTAAGAACTAAGCGGTTTTGAAAGTTTTTGGGGTTGCTTATTGAAATGGTCTATATGGTTATTTGAGAGTGAAATGCACAGTTTTGTATAATCAGTTGGAACATATCTAGTTATAATGAGTAATCCCACACACAGCCTAAGAACTACTAATACTTGTTTTAATCAAAAACACAATGATCAGATAATCACTTTAGGAGTACATTATTCCCTACTGCTTATGTGGTTATTTTAACGAACATAAGTAGTATTAAGCAATCCCAAAGCCACACAAAATTAATGACCTGCTACTTTTTTTTTGGATGGCTAGTTATCTGCTAAAACACAATGATCAAATCATCAGTTGTAGAACACAATTCCAAACACAACTTATGCAAAGTTTTGATCTTTGCAGCACTTGCTTAAAACAATGGTTGTTCCAACTGTTTGTTTTCTAACATAATTTACATGGTAACATGGGTCTATGATGAGTGCGGGTGTAGATATCTGGTTTATTTGTTTGCACTGAGAGTAACAGGTTCTTTGATAGGTAGAAGAGTTAAGGAGCAAGGGACTTGAACCATATGCATACAAGTGGGATAGGACTCATACCGCTAATCAATTGCAAGATATTTATAAGCATCTCGGCAATGGTGAGGAGTCGAACGATGAGAATGACCAAGTATCAATATCAGGAAGAATTGTTGCACGTAGGGCTTTTGGGAAACTTGCTTTCTTGACTTTGAGGGATGATTCTGGCACAATTCAGGTATGCTGATATTCTGATAACATCTATTTTTTTTTTTTTTTTTCCTTTTCACGCATAAAAAGTTAGTCGCTTGTCTCTAAACTTAATCACCATCATGCTATGTAATTGGTAGTGTTTTTCTCTGTGCGTGTTTGGATTGGAGAAGGGGGGGGGGGGGGTAGATAATTAGCTATAACAAAACGAGATGCTGGGAATAGTGTTTACATAACTGGATGTGCTTCTAATACTGGATGTTGTGATAATTTGAAGTTTAAGTGTTTGACGTATTCTCATTATTTAAGGATTTTGATTTAAAATGAAACTTAAATAATCAGAATCAGTTTCATTGCATCTACTTTTGAAATAATTATTTTTCAAATTGGATTATTTGACTCGAATCACAGTAATTAGATAACCGCTTTCAAAACACGATGCCGCATGCCCATTAATCATCTCCCGAAGTGGATATTAACGACTGAGAGATCGCAAATAGGAATGCGTTGTATTTGAACCTCATAGAAGCGTTTAGATTATTGAGTAAACTTGATTTTCTCACCTATGCTATGGTTTTCTATGACTCTTTTTTGTCATAATACTGAATATTGATATACTTACTTATAATATCAGCTTTACTGTGACAAGGAAAGGCTTGTAGATGATCAGTTTGATCAATTAAAGAGTCTTGTTGATATAGGCGACATATTGGGCGCAAGCGGCTCGATTAAACGCACAGAAAAAGGTTAGCTTCCGCAACAAAGTTATACAAAGAGTAATTTGATAGTTTTTACACTATTTTTTTGATAGCATATTCATTGTTTCCATTTGTTTTCAGGGGAACTTTCTGTATGTGTAAATTCATTTTTGATCCTCACAAAATCTTTGCTTCCACTACCGGATAAGTTTCATGGTCTAACAGATGTGGATAAGCGTTATCGCCAACGGTTAGTTTTCTTTAGCTTTTTTTGTAACTACATTTGTGCAATCCTGAATATCCTAATAATGTCATGGTGGTCCATTTTTGCTAATGTTAAACATCATCATAATTGGCAAGTCTGTTTTTCGTGTATAGATATGTAGATATGATTGCAAATCCGGAGGTAGCTGATGTATTCCGTAAAAGAGCAAAGGTAGGGGTTAAAACATTGAATTTCGGATCATATAACTTATTATCTTCAAATGCTCGTATGCTGATTTGTGCTTCACTTCAGTAGATTGTATCAGTCATACGCCAGATAGTTGAATCCGTAGGCTTTATCGAAGTTGATACACCAGTTCTTCAGGTTTGTAAATCATCACTAAACTGATTTTCGTAAAATCTAAATATTTGATTTTTTTAGTTTTTGATACTTAAATTGATTGACTTGCTAGGGAGCAGCTGGCGGTGCAGAAGCTAGACCATTCATTACACACCATAACTCGCTTGGCAGGGATCTTTATTTGAGAATTGCAACCGAACTCCATTTGAAGAGAATGCTGGTAAGTTTCTGTGTATTCTACATAAATTTTTTTGTAAGATTGTATTTGTATTCATATAGGTAAAGAGTTCTGATTCCAACATAGGTTGGGGGGTTCGAAAAAGTATTTGAGATTGGAAGAATATTCAGAAATGAAGGCATTTCAACCCGACATAATCCAGAATTCACAACTATAGAGGTAATATATGCATCAGTTGCCTTCATATGCTATTGTCATGATTGTGATCGCAGCATCACTTTTCATGTTTGTTTGATCACAATTGATTGGTATTAGTCTTGAACTGATCCAGATATATGAAGCGTATTCAGACTATGAAAGCATGATGAACATGGCAGAAGAAATCGTAACTCAATGTGCTCTTGCAGTTAATGGAAAGCTTACTGTGGACTATCAGGTACGCAAACTCTTAAATTGAACGCTTAACTTCTTAAGTACCACTTTCTCAATCTAGTTTAGTACTACACCGACTTACTCAAGATTGCCGATTTGAATGCAGGGAGTTGAAATTAATTTAGAAAGACCATGGAGGAGGGAAACAATGCACAATCTTGTAAAAGAAGCTACAGGAATTGATTTTACTGAGTTCGGAAATGATCTTAATGCTGCTAAAGAAGCAACTATTAACGCGCTGAATATGGGTCCCAATAATCAAGATAGGCATTTAATTGAAGCATGCTCATCTGTTGGCAAAATGCTTAATGAGGTCAGTATCAAATTACGGGTCAAGTACTAACAATAATATATAAAATTTAAGAGTGAGATTAGTTGGTAACTTTGTTCTTTTTACAGGTTTTTGAGATAGCGGTAGAACCAACTCTAGTGCAGCCTACATTTCTTTTGGATTATCCTGTGGAGGTATCTCCATTGGCGAAGCCACATCGGAGGTACTGAAAATATTCTGTATCTCAAAATGCAAATATTATTTTAAGGAAAATTACCCCATTACCTCATTATCCCTTTGAACTTGTATATCCGGATACCCAAAATTTACAAATAACTCAAATTCGTGAAAGCTTGATTTTTCCTAAATTTCGGCGCGGGCATGCAGGTTTAACAGAGAGATTTGAATTATTCATTTGTGGTCGTGAGTTAGGGAATGCGTTTTCTGAATTAGCTGATCCCTTGGACCAGGTATATATGTTTTATAGTCATTGGTCATGGTTCCTGATTATTATTATTTTGTTGCATTATTTACTAGTTAAATTACGAGGTATACACTTGGATGCCACATAAGCGCCATATCGTCGGTGACCTGAATAAACGGATCATATTATGCATTTTGAGACAAAATTTAAAAGTTGATTATGCATTGTAGTAATTAACTTAGTCTTCATCTTTTAGTCTTGGTCTTGGTTTTGGTTTAGCATTTGGGCCCATTAGCTTGACTTTGATTTATATCACACATTCACACGTATTGAGGGAAAAGTATCACTAAGATAGAAAAAGATATCTAATAAGTACAAGTTTTAAAGACTTTTAAGTCTTCTAACGTCTAATATTGGGATACTTCACTTTTCTTCATCATTTTCCACAAAACAGATCAAATTTATTTTTGGATTTTTGAACAACGGAAAAGTAAAACAAAAATTTAGACCATCTACTTCAAATTTACTATACATATTGCATCAATCAGTTTCTAATGATTATTCTTTATGCAAAGAGTCTTCTGATATTTATTTTCAACTAAATATTGCAATGAAATAATATAACTAGATTATCATTATGTATTTAAACTAAAGTAGAAGATAGATGTTCAACGATTTAATTGCGCCAAAGCATGTATTGTTAGTTACCAAATATATAATATGGGCCAAGCTGAGTATGTTAGAACTGGGCCGCTCCAATTTTCAAGTCAAACAACCTAAACTAATAACTCGTACGCAAACCTAAACCCTGCCCACAGCAAACACAAAACGTAATCATTCATCTTGAATCTAAACAACTTGTATTGGCTTAAATAGTTAATCAAATGCAGTAGAAATTCAAATGACCAACTAAATTACCTATGCAGATTACTCTTGAAATCACATTCTTCTTAGAAAATGAAAACTTGTAAACTTAATGTTGCTAAAATTTGGTTGAGGCATTTCATCAAACATTGTTGTGGGTCATGAGAAAACTCAAGATTTATGCTGCCTTATAAGCAATAAAAGAAGAACCATGTATGAATAAATTTTTCCATGAAGACACTACTTTAAGCTCATAATTGCGTAAATCTCTCTTCTTTGGATGTACAGTTACAAATCTGAATTTTTAAGAGGCCCCATTTATTTATTTTTTTATCCATCCAACCTATTTTTACATATTTCTACTTTCACAAGAGTTGCTGACTGTATTTTCCATCAGCCTGATTTATTTGGTTCCATTTCTTTGGATTAACATTTACATCACAGAATAATTTCAGGACCAAAAGATACATTGAATAACTACAAATTGCAAAGACTTGAGAGTCTTTGAACGTCTAATTTGGGACTTCAAATTTATTCCATGATGTTTATTCCAAGTGTTATGTGCTCCACACAAATTTATATCCATCTAGTTCAATTCTTTGATATCAAAGTCTATATAAAGCTGCATCGAGGTATATGTTCATTATCAGATAAAAACACATCAATACAATTTTCTTAAAACACACATAATGAGAGAAAATATTTACTTTTACTTTATGCATACTCATATTTTGCTTCTTTTGTCACTTGTCTTTCTTTGGCCAACAACTGGTTGGAGCAGCAGGAGGAGTTGTTCATAAGTGTATCGATAAGGAGAGACAAGCTCTTCTTGATTTCTAAGCTCACATTATTCTTCAAGACCCAAGTGGCGTGCTCATTGACTGGATACCTGAAGAAGAAGATGATTATTGTCAATGGGGTGGAGTCGTGTGTGACAACGTCACAGGTCATGTCAAAGAGCTTTATCTTGAATCGTCTAATGGTTATAGTGGTCTTGAAGGTGAGATTAGCTTTATCTTGAATCGTCTAATGGTTATAATGACTCATTTAACTTATCTTGACCTAAGTGAAAATCAGTTTAGTGGTTCCATTCCTAAATCCATTGGTAACATGACCCAGTTAACATATCTTAACCTTGGTTACAATCAGTTTACTGGCACAATTCCCGATTCCATTCGTTCGTTACTCAATCTCTAATATAAAAGTCACTGGAAATTCTCTCAAGTCAGCACACTGTAGTCTCTACAGTCAATCACTTGTATGTGTGGAGGGAAACTTTTACAAACATAAAAGAACATGTTATTCAGGTAAGAAGAGGGATTGTTAAGATGGAAAATGGGTCCGGTGGTGGTGTGAGGGTGTGGTATTTGGATCTGTGGTATTTGGATGGTGGTGGTGTTTGTATGGTGGTGTCGATGGTGGTGTCGACGGTGATGTTTTGATGTTATTGTTTTTGTTATTGAATTTGTGGCCTGAGTTTTGGATGAAGATATGGGTTTTTATGATGAAAATCTGGGTTTTTATGAAGATTGAATTAAAAGAAGTTTATTAAACTGGACAAAAACAATCAATTGATCAATATTGATATAAACAACAAAGTTAAGCCTTATGACTGCTAAGAGATTTTAGATCGATGTACCAGATGCAAGAATAGTGTAAATGAAATAGGTACCAGTGTATATTGCATATTTGCAGTATATGAATGTAAGTATCCTTAAATTTGATTATCTGTAGTGGTTATTCAATTATTACATTGGACCTACATTATCTGTTTGTTACATTGGATACTTGGGTCCTTTTTTGTTACAATAATATGTAATCCGCCCAAGAAATTTGGGCAACCCTCTCCCCTGGGGCATTTGGAGAAAAAAAAATTTGGGACATTTAGGGTTGATACCCATGTACTTGTAGGGCATTTCAAGGATTTTCCCTATTTTGATCAATCCAAGTATGATTTCCTAACACTGTATATTCTAGATTGATGTTTACATCACGTTATATATATCTTGTTACTATTCCTATAATTGGGTGCTTTATTTGGGCACATTATATTGATTTCTTTTTTAACATAAAGTATTACAAAGTGGAAGAAAAATTGACACCCACTTTGGAAAAATTGCAAAGACTTGAGAGTCTTTGAACGTCTGATTTGGGACATCAAATCGTGTATGTTCCACCCAAATATAAAGTCATCTAGCTTCTTTAGACTATTATAGAGTCACTTTATTTCGTCAATGTTATGCTCACCACTTGTCTGATTAAAAGTCCCAATGAGTAAAGGAATTGATTTACACAAAACAGATTATATAAAACGTCATTAGTATTAGTTGAACAAGTGTCTTTAAACGGTTAACGTATCTTTGGACAAAATGTGCCACATCTTCGACTTTCCATTTTATGCGAAAACCAAATGCTGGATAAAACACTTCATTAAAGTATTGGGTGAAGATTTGTGAATCATTAGATGGTGTTAGAATATTGGCACTGTTTTGTTCCATTATATATACTGTTCAACCATCTTTTTTCAATCATGTTGACTAGTCAAACCACAAACTGCCCGAGGTAAATACCGAGAACAAGAACAGTAACCACACTAACAAAATACACAACTACCGAGGTGAAAACTTTAACAAACAAACAAACAAGAACAGGAAACTAACGAGCTCTTTACCAAGAACGGTACAAATCATCCACTACCTAGAACACTACCGAGGTAAATACGTTTTTATCTTCCGAGAATATATAATACTAACCTACATTTAACGAAACGAAACAATGCACTACCTGGGTGAGTTATCCGAGATGATCTTATACTGAGATCATCACTTAATCATAACTTTTCGAAAGTTTACTTAACTTTATTTAATTTATTTAAAAATTAACAACTAAAGTTTTATTAATTACTTCATTTTATTTTTCTTTTTGACAAAATCGACACATTTGTTTTTATAAATATTTTAGCTAGATGAGATTTAAATAGATTTAACCAAATTGTTTCAATTTTGGCTTTCCAATTAGGCAATAGGATGACTTCATTTATCTTACGTGACAAAATTGAGCATTCACATTTGTACAGTTTTATTTTAATAGTTGATTTTATAGTATATAGGGACTCGCCATCCTTTTGATTGAAACCTAAAATTTCGATGTTAAAAAGTTTATATATATATGTTGCCACTAAAGATAGTAAAAAAACTAAATCACAATAAACTTAAACCCAACAATGTATATACAGTTTGAGCACACACAATAAAGCCACAAATATATGAAACTAATAACTTGTATGCAAACGTAAACCGTGGCCACAACGAACACAAAACATAATCATTCATCTTGAACAAAAACAACTTATATCAAATGCAGTGAAAATTCAAATGACCAATTAACTTACCTATGTAGATTATTCCTGCTCACATGCTTTTTATAAAAGGAAAACTTGTGAACTTAATGTTGTAAAAATTTAGTTGAGGCATTTCATCAAACATATTGCGGGAACTGAAGATTTATGCAACACTCGATCCCAATCCAACATTTTTGTCTTTTGCATATTTGGTACTTTCACAGTAGTTGCTGACTGTATTTTCCATCAGCCTGATTTATTTGGCTCCATTTATTTGGATTTACCTTTACATCACAGAATAATTACAGTACCAAAAGTGATAGTGAATAATTAAAAATTGCAAAGACTTAAGAGTCTCAAGTCTTTGGTCGTCTAATGTGGGACTTCAAATTTATTGTTGAATTTTTTTTCCATGTTTTGTCTGTTCCACACGAATTTATATATTTATATTCTTAGTTTTCGAAGTCTATATAAAGCCGCATAGAGGTATATGTGTTCATTATATGATAAAAACACATCAATACAATTTTCTTAAAACACACATAATGAGAGAAAATATTTACTTTTACTTTATGCATACTCATGGTTTGCTTCTTTTCTCACTTGTCTTTTTGTTGTTTAATACCACAACTGCCACTTCCTTTGGCCACCAACTGGTTGGAGCTGCAGGAGGAGTTGTTCATAAGTGCATCGATAAGGAGAGACAAGCTCTTCTTGATATCAAAGCTCACATTATTCAAGACCCCAATAACCTGCTCTCTACATGGAGAACCGAAGAAGAAGATGATTGTTGTCAATGGGGTGGAGTCGTGTGTGACAACGTCACCGGTCATGTCAAAGAGCTTCAACTCGAATATGCTTATGGTCTTGAAGGTGAGATTAGCCATTCGTTGATTAACTTAACATATTTGAATATTCTTAAACTTCGTCTCAGTTCTTTTCACGGAACCATTTTCAAGTTCATATGCTCCATGACTCATTTAACTGTTCTTGACCTAAGTGCAAATCAGTTTACTGGATCCATTCCTAAATCCATTGGTAACATGACCCAGTTAACATATCTTAACCTTCGTTTCAATCAGTTTACTGGCACAATTCCCGATTCCATTCGTTCGTTGACCAAATTAACAACCCTTTTACTTGAAGGGAATCAGTTTACTGGCACAATTCCCGATTCCATTCGTTCGTTGACCAAATTAACAACCCTTTCACTTGGTGGGAATCAGTTTACTGGCACAATTCCCGAGTCCATTAGTTCGTTGACCAAATTAACAACCCTTTTTCTTTATGGGAATCAGTTTACTGGAACCATTCCTATGTCCATTGGTTCCTTGACCAAATTGACAGACCTTGACCTTTCAGTCAACTCTTTCTATGGAACCTTTCCAATGTCCATTGGTAACATGACCCAATTAACTTATCTTAACCTTCATGGGAATAATTTCAGTGGAGTCATTCCGAGATCCATTGGTTCCTTGACCCAATTGATTCTTCTTTTCCTTTCAAACAACTCTTTCTATGGAACCATTCCTACAGAATTTGGAAACCTCACCAATTTGGAAAGCCTTTATCTAGGTTCCCTCATAAGTTGTAGAGTTGAAAACTTAGATTGGTTGTCTTCTAATTTAAAACACCTTAAAATGGATGGAACTTCTCTGGCCAAAGCAAATAACTGGGTAAATGTTATTATAGGTCTCCAAAACCTATCAACTTTAAGTTTAGAGGGATGTGACCTCTCACAAGTCATGCATCCATATTCTCCATCTGTCAACTCTTCTTTATCTCTTGATTACCTTTATCTCGATAACAACAATCTCAACTCATCCATGCATCATTGGTTGTCCCCATTAACTGGCAATAAACTTACACGTCTTTATCTCTCTGGCAACAAGTTTGATGGGGAACTTTCAGATTTTTTGAACAGCTTGTCAGGATGCACATCAACTACATTGTCTGATGTGATCCAACACTTTTCATCCCTTAGAGAGTTGAACCTATCTTCAAATCAGTTCGATGGAACTATAAGTGACAAACTGTGGCAACTACCCAGCCTTCAAAGTCTAGACCTTTCTTCCAATTCTCTTAGAGGTGCTATCTCTAAGAATATTGGAAAATCAAATCTTTGGTATATAGATCTTTCAAACAACTCACTCGAAGGAGTTCCTCTAATTGCTGACGTGTCAAACCTTTCTCAGAGTGTAGGATATATAGATTTCAGTTCAAACAAGATAGGGCCTCGTTTCCCCAAATGGATACAAAAACTGAAAAACCTCATGCATCTTGATCTTTCCAAAAATAATATCTCAGACACAGTTTCTAAGGAGTACGGGGACCAGTGGCAGTCTTCTCAGTTATACTATTTGGATCTCTCTTTCAACAGCATAAATGGCGCCATTCTGAACGTTCCTTCCACTTTGCTAGTGTTAGATCTTTCCAAAAACAAATTATCTGGGAAAATCTCCTTTCTGTGCCAAATTGTAGATGGGCCTTTATCATTTCTTGATATCTCAGACAACTCATTCACAGGACAAATTCCAGACTGTTTATGGCATTTAAAAGAGCTGGTGGTTCTTAATCTAGCAAACAATAATCTATCTGGCAGAATTCCTGCATCTGTTAAGTCTTTGATCAAGCTTGAAACATTGTATTTATACAACAACAACTTTTTTGGAGAATTGCCTTCATCCTTAAAACATTGCACGAATTTAACCTTTCTGAATTTGGGGGCCAACAAGTTTTCTGGTAATGTGCCTGTTTGGATTGGGGAAAACCTATCACGTTTGTACGTTCTTAGCCTAGCATCAAACAACTTCTATGGAACCATCCCTCTACAAGTATGCCATCTGGTAAATCTTCAACTTCTGGACTTGTCAATGAACAAACTCAATGGAACCATCCCCTCGTGCATCAATAATATCACTGCCATGGTTCTAGATAATTCATTGGACATAGGGCACATTCATCAAGATGGATACGCCTCTAGTTATGATTATTTTGACCATGTGATAATCCAGTGGCAAGGAAAGGTACTTGAATTCAGCAAAAATCTAGAATCCTTGAAGAGCATTGACCTGTCGAGCAACCATTTAACAGGAGAAATCCCGTATGAACTTACCAATCTTTATCAACTGGTTGCACTAAACTTGTCAAAGAACGCTCTACTTGGAGAGATTCCAAGACAAATTGGTCAAATGAAAGAACTTCTGACTTTGGATTTATCCAAAAACAATTTCTCAGGGCAGTTGCCATCAAGCATGTCTCAGATGAATTTTTTAAATTATCTTGACGTGTCGCATAACAACTTGTCTGGGAGGATTCCATCTTGCACTCAACTCCAAACCTTTGACCCTTCAAGGTACATAGGAAATGCAGGGCTATGTGGAAATCCCCTGCCAAAAAAATGCCCTGGAGATGAAGAATTAGAAGAACCACACACTGTTGGTAAGAGTCAAGGAGACGAGGAAGGGATAGAACGATGGTTTTATATTGGTGGTGCTAGTGGGTTTGCTACTGGATTTTGGATAGTTTGTAGCGCTTTACTTCTTAACCGCCGTGGGAGACATGCTTTTTTCCAGTTGCATGATAGCTTGAAAGATTGGGCATACGTAAAGGTGGTGGTGTTCATTGCAAAATGGCGAAGGGTTGCGCGTGCATAGTAGTATATGTTTTTTTATGTTCTTTTTCATCTTCTTATTAATGTACTTTGGTATATAGTATTGTAATTTCATGCTTCATCACTTGTATTTGGTAGGGGTTTTTAAGTCCCCTTTATTAATAAAATTGCCACTAACACCATGGGTGGCCTTTTCCCAGCGGTGTGATATACGACATCTCCATTTGTTCATGTTATAAACTGTATGTCTGTATGGTCATATGATGCACGGAAGTTGTTTGGTATAATGCTTTACAAAGAATTGCAACATACCTGATGATGTTAAGGTATCATGGCTAGCTAAAATAAATATGAATCTTTACAATAAGGCATCATGCCTAAAATGCAAATGCTATTACGGTTGACATCTAAGTACTGTAGTGTGAAGCTAGCTAATGTAGCGGTGTTTTAGTCATGATTACGAGGCACATGAAATAAGCCTTCAATGCACCTTAGATATCTGAATACTGATATTTTTTTTGTTACTCAACCACAAAGTCACTGGAAAATTTCTTAAGCCAGCACACTATGGTCTCTAGAATGGATTAGAAGTCAGGAGGGAGTAAATACACACTTGGACCCTACCACAAAGATAGCAAAATGACATCTACAAACTTTAACAAACATAAAAGAACATGTTATTCATGACCTTGAGGTTTGTTACCAGCTCGTATGAAATCTATCTTCATTAGTGGCAGCTGTGGTTCTTGTTTGCTCCATTGCTATAACAGTGACCATATGTTGCTTCCACCAAACTTGTACCTGATTCTGGGGTCTGTTTCACACACTCAGTAGTAGTGACTCAATCTTATTTTGTTTTCACCTTTATTAATATACTAGGAGTACTAAAGTTTTAGCATATGATTGATATGCTCGATGTTAGTGTGATAATGCCCTTACTTTTTTAAACTGATTAGTACTAAACAGAAAATAAGTATACATATGTTGGTAATTGTTGCTTATCAGTAAATGAGATTCTTATATGAAACCTTAAAACCAACTCAAACTGATTCAGGACTGAATTATATAAATCTAAATATTAGATGAATTTCATTATGAGTTTCATCCCTGGCTACAAGTGTTAAAAGTATATGAAACAGAACTTAGAACAGAGTTACCCTGTTTGTGACATCAGAATGTGGAACTTTTTTTTATCATAATTTGCTTAAAATGCAATTGGAAATCCATTTCACTAAATACAGTTTACTAAGTGCTAAGTTACTTCTTATTTTAATACTCGAACATCAGCTCAATCTGGATCTAAAAAACATTGGCTTTCACCATTGCAACCTCCACCACAAGTGCTGCCACCAGTCTCGCCTTCAACAACACCACTCTAAGTGACATGTTTTTAATATATAAATCTACTAGCTACCTGGCCCGCCCGAATAGGCACATTCATCAAGATGGACATAAGGCACATTCATCAAGATGGATACGGCTCTAGTTATGATTATTTTGACCATGTGATAATCCAGTGGCAAGGAAAGGTACTTGAATTCAGCAAAAATCTAGAATCCTTGAAGAGCATTGACCTGTCGAGCAACCATTTAACAGGACAAATCCCGTATGAACTTACCAATCTTTCTCAACTGGTTGCACTAAACTTGTCAAAGAACGCTCTACTTGGAGAGATTCCAAGACAAATTGGTCAAATGAAAGAACTTGAAACTTTGGATTTATCCAAAAACAATTTCTCAGGGCAGTTGCCATCAAGCATGTCTCAGATGAATTTTTTAAATTTTCTTGACGTGTCGCATAACAACTTGTCTGGGAGGATTCCATCTAGCACTCAACTCCAGACCTTTGAAGCTTCAAGTTACATTGGAAATGCTGGACTATGTGGACCTCCCCTGACTAAATATTGTCCCGGAGATAAAGTACTTGAAGTAACACCTGTAGTTGGTGAAGGTAAGAGTGATGGTGAAGCCATAGATGAATTTCAGAGATGGTTTTATATTGGAGGGGCCGCTGGTTTTGCAACTGGATTTTGGATAGTTTTTAGCATTATACTTCTTAACCGCCGTGGGAGACATGCTTTTTTCCAGTTGCATGATAGCTTGAAAGATTGGATGTATGTAAAGGTGGTGGTGTTCATAGCAAAATGGCGAAGGGTTGCACATGCATAGTTGTATATATGTTTATGTTTTGTTCATCTACTTATTAATGTTTGGTATATAGTATTGTAATTTCATGCCTCACTTGTATTTCGCAAGGGTTTTTAAGTCCCTCTTACTAATAAAATTGCCGCTAACACCATGGGTGGCCGTTTCCCCACGTTGTGTGATATACGACATCTCCACATGTTCATATTATAAACAGTATAGCTATATGATGCATGGAACGTGTTCGTTAAAATGTTTTATATAGATTTGCAACATACCAGATGATGTCAAAGTATCATGGTTAGTAATTATGAATCTTTACGATAAGGCATCATGCCTTATAAGCAAATGCTATTACGGTTGACATCTAAGTGTAGTGTGAAGCTAGCTATTGTAGCTTTGTTTTACTCATGATTATGAGGCACATGAAATAAGCCTCCAATGCATCTTAGAAATCTGAATACAGATTTTTTAGTTGTTACTCAATCACTAATATAAAAGTCACTGGAAATTCTCTTAAGTCAGCACGCTGTAGTCTCTACAATCAATCACTTGTATGCCTTATTCACGACCCTTAGGTTTTTTTTCCAACTCGTATGACATCCATCTTCATCAGTGGAAGTTGTGGTTCTTGTTTGCTACATTGCCATAACAGTGACCACATGTTCTACCACCAAACTTGTACCTGGTTCCGGGGTGTGTACACTCAATAGTAGTGACTTGTTTTCAGCTTTATGAATATACTACTAAAGTCCTAGCATATGATTGATATGCTCAATGTTAGTGTGATAATGCTCTTACTTTTTTTTAACTGATTAGTAATACTAAACAGAAACTAAAAGTATGTTGGTAATTGTTGCTTATCAGTAAATGAGATTCTTATAAGACACCTTAAACCAACTCAAACTGATTCAGGACGGAATATTATATAAATCTAAATATTAGATGAATTTCATGAGTTTCATCCCTGACTACAAGTGCTAAAGTATATGAAACAGAACTTAGAACAGAGTTACCCTGTTTGTGACATCAGAATGTGGAACTTTGTTATCATAATTTGCTTAAAATGCAATTGGAAATCCATTTCACTAAATACAGTTTGCTAAGTGGCTAAGTTACTTCTTATATTAATACTCGAACATCATCAGCTCAATCTGGATCTAAAACACATTGGCTTTCACCATCGCAACCTCCACCACAAGTGCTGCCACTAGTCTCGCCTTCAACAACACCACTCTAAGAGAGATGTTTTTAATATATAAATCAACTACTTGCATGGCCCGCCAAGCCTTATGAATATTGTTGAAAAAAATTAATTTAAGGAAAATAAGATATAAACATACCAATTATTTATTTAATGCATTAAGAATGAAAAAAATAATAAATAAATAAAAATAATAAAAATAAAAAAGTTCATCCGATATGAGAAAATAAAAGCTAATAAATTATCCACAAGCACAAAACAGAAAATAAGTATACATATGTTTAAGCACAAAACAGAAAATAAGTGTTGCCACGACTCGATCTTATTTTGTTTTCAGCTTTATTAATATACTACTAAAGTTTTAGCATACGATTGATATGCTCGATGTTAGTGTGATAATGCTCTTACTTTTTTTAATTGATTAGTAATACTAAACATAAAATAAGTATGTTGGTAATTGTTGCATATCAGTAAACGAGATTCTTATATGACACCTTAAAACCAACTCAAACTGATTCAGGACTGAATCTTTTTTATATAATAAAACAAAACCGCTAGTGTGTACTTTGAAAAAAGAATATTTCCTTATTAGGTAATATTTTAATTATTATTTTTTAATTTAAAATTTTAAAAATTTGTTTTATTGATATACTACACAAGTAGAAGATAAATACAAAAATATAGATAAGATGCAATACTACATAAGTAGAAGATATATACAAAAAAAATATAGATAAGATGCGATTAAATTTTTAAATGATTATCTTTAATAATAAACAAATATAATTAAAAATCATAAATCAAACAAACAAAAAGATTAAATTATTTGTTTTTTAAGAAATAAAAATATATCATTAAAAAAAATTTAAAAACCCGCGTGTGCGCGGGTATTATAACTAGTATTATATAAATCTAAATATTAGATGAATTTCATGAGTTTCATTCATGACTACAAGTGCTAAAGTATATGAAACAGAACTTAGAACAGAGTTACCCTGTTTGTGACATTAGAATGTGGAACTTTGTTATCATAAGTATTAGATGAATTTCATGAGTTTCAACCCATTTAATTTGTGTAACATGAAACCCACTTTAACTGTTCAACTTGTATGCGTTTAACCCATTAACTCATATAAATAATATGGCTAAATATGTTGTGTTAAACGGATTAGAATTGATATGATTATGTGCCATTTACTTATGCATATCATGTTTCAGCTGAAGTTTTCCAACCTGTCAATCCAACCTTAAACCCGTCTCAAATTCTCGCCCTAGTTTTAAGCATATAAGCATGATATAGACAATCATGTAACCTATCACTAACAAACAACTAATTTATTTTACAACAAAGTGCATCACACCGATCACCTGCCTGAGTTACTAAATGATTCAAAAGAGAATTTTGAATGACCTTTCTGTAAATTTGTATAACAGTACAACTTATATGACGTCGTATTCACCTTCTTCCTCAAATGCACACACAAACACACTCACTCACTCACAGTCACACTAACACTAATGGAAAAACCGACCACAACAACCTCTTGCACACGCACACACCAGATCGGAGCACTAACACTACTCACAATCACCTTCTTCACGACCAAACTCCTTAACCCCCAACCACTTTCACACTCTCCGGTCATCTCCAGTGATGACGGTGGTTTACAGTGTCCGAAGCATGATATGGATTGAGGTTGGAACTTGGATATGAAGGTGTATGTGTATGAGGAGGACGAGATTGATGGTATTAAGGTGTTGTTGTATGGGCGTGATGGGAATGTGAAGCCGGAGTCGTGTTTGAAAGGACAATGGGGCACTCACGGAAGATTCAAGTTTTTATACTATTTTTTGGGTTGTTCTGCTTTTACACTTCTGGAATGTTTGCAAAAATAAGAAAAAATAGCACATCTAATGCATTGGCAATATGGAGAATGTCCTGCAACCTACAAGTATCAAAAGAGTGACCATTATCGAGGTGGTTATGGAGAATATGATAACAAGGGCAACAACTATAATGACAATTCTCAGCCACATGCCACCTATGTGCCGTCATATCCACCGCGACAAACCAAATGCTAATACCGTGGGGATCTGCTCTTGCTGCATCATGTGATGCCTTTTTCCATGCCATAATCAGTGGTTAATTTCTTTGTTTCTTCTTAATGTTTTGCTATAACACTTATGCTAGTTATGAGGGGATCTGCTCTTACTCCATCATGTCATCATGTGACTGTCGTTTTACATTTTGCATGCCATAATGAGTAGTTAATTTCCTTGTTTATTTTTTTTCTTAGTGATGATGGTTTAGCAGACACTGTTTAATCTACTTGGAAGTTGGAATGTGTCGTTGTGATCGATATATATCTATGCACTTAGTCTAATTGGCTTTGCTTCGACAAGTATACATCTACTTATCACTTGATACCTCATATAAGTCTGACTAGCTCTACTTATTGTTCACATCAATGTATTTAAACATCTTACGCTTGTTTATGAGCATAGTTCATTAGCTTATTAAGTGTCAAACACAATGCAGGCAATAGAATTTAGATAAGGCTTAACAGCTTCTGTCAACTAAATTGAACCTTTTTAAACAACATTATAGGGTGTCTGGGATTGCTTATATGTCACTCATGTTTATGGCATTGGCTTATAAGCACTTCACCTCCACATGTGCTAATTTCTGTCAAACTATAACCAAACAAGTCAACAAGCACTTCAAATATGCAATCCCAAACACCTCCTCAACTAAGCTAATGAGCCTAAATTGTTTGTCTCAAGTCTTAGTAACATGTAATCTCAAACACTCAAAAATGCTTATTCGCGTAACACCTCAATTACGCAAAGAAAAAACAAATAAATAAATAAAATAAAAAAAGTAAAAAAAAATTAAAAAAAATGAAAATCACCATCTAGCAAATCTTAACATGTAACAAAGTCCATTCACTTCATAATGTTTATTTAATAAAAAGTACAGATAAATGGTAAACCAAAAAATTAGAGACCATGTGCGTTTAAAAAAAATCGATATATTTGACATAATTTCACACTACACATCAATAAAACATGTAAGACTAAATGCCAAACAAACATACTATATTTAAAACAAAGGCATGACCCGGCCGTATTTATCAAACCGGTCAACAATAAACCGCTGGTTCAATCCGGTTCTTTAGTTGACCCGGGTTTCAAATACAAAGTCATTTAAATGTGGAATTAGTCGGAGGGAAACGAGGCAAGCGGATAATAGCTTCTTCTGTCTCAATTGGGTCTGATCTTATTATCTACAAAACAAAACATTATTATATAAAACATAGGATAACTTGTTTTTATATGACTAACTAAAACATGGGTTATTTAAAGAAATGAAAAAAAGGGGTACCGGATCTTGGAGAAGGGGTTTTGAATCATCAATGACTGGTCTGAACTGTGGCTTGCTTTTGTTGTTGTTGTTGTTGCTGATATTATTAGGGAATAAATAGGCCCAAGCCCGGTTTGTGGGTTTTGGGAATTAGGGTTTTACCATTATAAATAATGGTTATCAATAAAGTTATACCTACGGGTTTTATGTAGTATAACATGGTATCAGAGCAGGTCTCATCCTCAGACCTAGGTGGCTATGTTGAGCCGCCTCCCCTAAGCCGCCCCGTCAAACCCTAGCCATCACTTTTATCTCTTTTTTTTTACAAAAAAAAAAAAAAAAAAAAAAAAAAAAAAAAAAGTTAATATATGTTTGTCGTCTGTTTTGTGTCGATCAACAGCAACCACTGCTACAACTTTTTGACCTTGGTCTACATATTGGTGATGGTGCTTTTTATGGTGCTTGTGACTTATGACAAATAAGAGGATAAGATTGACCACTAGCAGAGAAAGCATGGATTGAAATCAAGAAGCAATACGCCGATCTCGATGCTAATTAAAGTACTATGTAAGATCACGAGATCCATTAAAGAATTGAAAGAGAAGAAAAGGGTTAAGGATTTACTGTCTATTATTATTATTATTATTATTATTATTATTATTATTATTATTATTATTATTATTATTATTATTATTATTATTATTAGTGTTGAAAAAAAAAATTATAGTTGTTTTATGTTTGTTTATTAGTCGCTTGTTCGTACGGCTTTGTTACCAGTCGACTGAAGTTGACCGTTGGTGCCAGTCCCTAAAGTCGACCGTTGGTACGGTGTTGTTACCAGTCGACTTAGCCGACCGTTGGTACCAGTCAACTAAAGTCGACCGTTGGTACGGTTTTGTTACGAGTCGATTAAAGTTATGTTTTTATTATGTTAATGTTTTTCCTTTTTCTTGTCTAGTTTATTACTCCAGTTCGAGCTTTCGCGATTTCGCCACTCGAACTGCGGGGGAGTATTAGGGAATAAATAGGCCCAAGCCCGGTTTGTGAGTTTTGGGAATTAGGGTTTTACCATTATAAATAATGGTTATCAATAAAGTTATACCTACGGGTTTTATGTAGTCTAACAGATATCTCTGTTGCTTGTTCCGGCATTGCTGGTGTTCATGGGTGTCTGTGCTTGACTAGGTTTCATTTTGTTTTTTTTGGTTTGAATTTGGTGGAGTGATCTTTTGTTGTTATGTAAGGCCCAATAGTGAATATAATAGAGAAAATTCCCAAATGATGCCTGAAAGTTGTGGCTTTTCCAAAATCATGTCAAAAATAAGTGTGTTTCCCAAAAGAGTCATGTGTGATTGTGCGAATGTGCGATTCCACCAGAAATGTGACACGTGTCCATACCAAAGGTACAAAACCAATCATTTGCAGGCCCACACGATTTCAAATTTACCCCACGTGCTGTTTGGCTTTTAATTACAAATGTGCGATTTTCTAATGTGCGATTTTCGGCTAATGTGCGAAAGTTAAAAAAAGGTAGCATTGGAAAAGAAACAAAATCCCACTTTGCAGGAATAAAATCCCACTTTTGTACTTCCAAAGTACACCAAATATTATTATTCAAAGACCATAAAACGTTTTTTCTATTAAAAAAAAAAAAAAAAGAACTGATTGTTTACTTCTACCAAATCTCACACACACATTACTTACGATGCTAACATGAAATCAAGCGATCTTGCCACCAAATCATAAGGTGTTAGCGGATCTGTGTTTTGATTATTTATTGTGCAATGGCTCCTACTAGAATCCACGTAAGTTCTTTAGTGATTCGATTATTTGATTAGGGTTTACTTCATTTTAGTCATCGCTATATTTAACAATGATCTGCTTAAAATTAAGCACATAAGCAGTTTATTGAATAGGGTTTATAAGCAGATTATGTATTAGGTTTTAGATTGAGTGAAATGTATGTTGATAAGCACATATGCGTTTTTTATTGATTAGGGTTTGGATTGAATGATATGTAGGTTAATAAGCACATAAGTGGTTTTATTGATCAGGGTTTGGATAAGCAGTTATAGTGTAATGGAGGGTAAACTTAATTGATCTCGTAAAACTGCTTAAAAATAAGCACATAAACTGTTTTAGGGTTTGGATTCAATGATATGTAGGTTAATAAGCACA
Source organism: Artemisia argyi (assembly GCA_030686995.1). NCBI lineage: Eukaryota > Viridiplantae > Streptophyta > Magnoliopsida > Asterales > Asteraceae > Artemisia > Artemisia argyi. Next base: position 22,038,522 of record CM060695.1, on the reverse strand, counting down.
TAAGTGGTTTTATTGATCAGGTTTTGGATAAGGAGTTATATTGTAAAACTGCTTAATTTATCTTGTAAAACTGCTTAAAAATAAGCACATAAACTGTTTTAGGGTTTGGATTGAATGATATGTAGGTTAATAAGCACATAAGTGGTTTTATTGGTCAGGTTTTGGATAAGCAGTTATAGTGTAATGGAGGTTAAACTTAATTTATCTCGTAAAACTGCATAAAAATAAGCACATAAACTGTTTTAGGGTTTTGGATTGAATGATATGTAGGTTAATAAGCACATAAGTGGTTTTATTGATCAGGTTTTGGATAAGGAGTTATATTGTAAAACTGCTTAATTTATCTTGTAAAACTGCTTAAAAATAAGCACATAAGTGGTTTTTTATGGAGGGTAAACTATATTGTTTAAACGCATAAACTGTTTTAAGCACATAATCTTTTTTAGTATTGTGTTCGTTATGAGCTTATATGATCTGTTCATTAGGTGTTAGTATTATATGGCTTAAATATTGTTTTTTACTTTTGTACATTTCGGTTTCTTATTCATACTTAGGTTGTGCATAACCATTTATATACATTTCTATAATTCAGTTTTGTTAATTATTGTTTATTTTGTTTATTTAGGTTGTTAATGTGAGGGTAAACATTAGAAGTAAGTTATACTTACTTACAAAGATTCGAGATCGTCTAGCGGATAGAGGGGAAAGTTCTTATAATATGTTTAAAGATAGTGTCTTTGGTCGATGGCTAGATATAAGAACGGAAGATCATGATAACCACCTGTTGAATTTCATTCTTTCTCATCAAAGGAATGTTACTGATGCAACTTATGGAAGTACAAAAGTGGGATTTTGATTCCTGAAAAGTTAGATTTTGTATCTTTTCCAATGGTACATTTTTTTTAACTTTCGCACATTAGCTGAAAATCGCACATTAGAAAATCGCACATTTGTAATTAGAAGTCAAATAGCACGTGGGGTATATTTGAAATCCTGTGGGCCTGCAAATGATTGGTATTGTACCTTTGGTATGGACACGTGTCACATTTCTGGTGAAATCGCACATTCGCACAATCGCACATGACTCTTTTGGGAAACACACTTATTTTTGGCATGATTTTGGAAAAGCCACAACTTTTTGGCATCATTTGGTAATTTTCTCAATATAATAAGAAAAATACTAGATCCACTCCACAGAAAACCAACCAATCATCTCTCTGCCACATCAGCGTGTGGGAGAAATTTTGTAAAGATTGAGTGGGTGTAGCACAATTTAATTGGTTTTGTTTTCATTTTGTTGTTATTTGAGTAACGTTTTTTTTTTTTTTTTTTTTTTTTTTTTTTTTTTTTTTTTTAGACTAAGAGGTTGTGGGGTACCTCCATATATGCCACTTAATAGAGAGTGCTAAGCTTTTGATGGCCTTTGGCATATAGAGGATTTAACAAAAGAATATATTATTATATTGCTTGGGCCCATTCCTCTTAGCATTAAGACATTCTAACAAAAAAAAGAAACACCTCTTAAGTTAGGTTTTAGTTACACACCGGTATGGTGTAAATGAGTCGAGCTTTTGTTGAGTAACACGGTTTTATTTGAGTCTAGTTTTATCGTGCCTAGAGCTCAAGTCCGAGCTTTAAACACAAATATATCATACAAAAAAAATTAACACATGAAATCGCAAAAAAATACACTAAGGGGTTTAGGCCTAGGGGGCCGGGACCCTTCCCGATCCTCACTAAGCTCCGCCCTTGCCAACGCGTGGGCGGGGATTTGTGTTTTACGGGTGACACGTTGTTGGGCAATTACACATCTTAGACACCCTTGTTACATCATCAAAATTGAAATATAACTGGAAGTAGGGTTGAGCACGGTCCGAAAACCGGACTAGACTGACTAAACCCAAAGCGGATCAAAAACAGATTTAGTTCAAGACACTATACCAAGGGCCAGACCGAAATGTCATATCCAGGTGCAGTTCGTTGGTTTGGTCGAGTGCAACAAAGCATAATGGCCGGTTTTGCTTAATACTAAACCAAACTGAATCAGATCGATAACCGAATATGGGGAAAAAGGTGGACCGAGGACGGGACTAAAATACGTTCGATCCGGTTTTTCGATTCATCCGGTCCATGGTCTATTATGTTCAGCTCTATCCGAAAGTGAAAAATAAAATAAAATTAAATTAAATAAGAATAATAATCTTAAAAGTACAATTTACATAATTCTTCCCTACAAAAACACCCTTATATCTTCAACTCTTCTGGTTATCCAACAAGTTCAAAACCATCAAAACACAGACACTTGAGTTGAGATAAAAACTTGAAACAAGAAGAAGAATGGAGGCTTTAAAAGTATGGTCATCAAGACCACTCCGTCATCTCTTCCACTTATCTCCTCTCACTTATGTTCAGCTCTATCCGAAACACAACAAAAAAAATAAGAATAATAATCTTAAAAGTACAATTTACATAATTCTTCCTTACAAAAACCAAATTTACAAAAACACCCTCACATCTTCAACCCTCAATCCAACATTACTCATTAAAACACTTCAGTTCAGATAACAACTTGAAACAAGAAGAAGAATGGAGGCCTTAAAAGTATGGTCATCAAGACCACTCCGTCATCTCTTCCACTTATCTCCACTCACATACAAAACCCATCTCCCAGTCACCTTCACGCGCTGCTGTTCATCCTCACGCGCCGCCAAAACAGGGTGGTGGCAGGGGAAGGAGGTTACCCAAAGATGAGAATAATGCAACTTCTTCCACTTCTGATATTCGTCTTAAAAAGGTTCAACTTTTTTTTATATTTTTAATAAAAATTGAATCTTTTTGTGTTTTTATGTTTTGTTTGTGATATTTTTGTTTTGTTTACTTAAATGGATTATGGGTTCTAGCTTATTTTATGGCTTATGAGCTTATCTCATTTCGGCTTATATTGTTATGAAATATAAGCCCAAATTTTCCGGCTTATTTTGAAACTTATGACCTAAAGATGATACTAAGACCAGTAGTATTAGTGACCCTATGGGTGACCTTATGACCCTACCACGTCAGCGCGACATCAGCTTTTCTCTCTAAGACCAAACACATGACCAAATGCCCGTAGTAAGGCGACCCCGGCAACCTCACACACACACAAACCATATGCAAACCATTTGGTCGCTTTGCCGATCGAATGAAGCAAAAAAGGGGGGGAGGGACGCGTTCCTATGGGACTCACGTGTGTGTGTGTCGGGAGGGGTGGGGGGGGGGGGGCGAGAGGGTAGACCGACCCTTGGTTGGGTCTCCATTATGACTAGCCTAATGAAACCTCTACTTCTGATAGAGATGCTATTCGTCTTAAAAGGGTTTAGTTTTTATGTTGTCTTTTTTATAAAAAAGATTGAATCTTTATTGTTTTTTATAGTTTTGTTTGTTAGAATTTGGGTTGTTAATTAAATGGGTGTTAAGAAATTGTTAAACCTTTTTATTAGGGGGTTTTTGGTATTGCTTATAAGAACTGCTTATTTATTGCTTATCTGATTATTTGAGAGTGAAATGAGCAGTTTGGAAGTTGCATGTTCCAAATTGCTTATCTAGGTATTTTAAATAAGTATAAGCAATTTTGTTAGTAATCGTAAAAGCAAGTATTTGCTACTTGAAAACGTGAAAGTCAGATAATAATTTTCAAAATGCTATGTCAAACACAAGCTTAACACTAGGTTTGATTTTTTATTTATGTAATTTTGATTTTGAGAGTTGTAAGTTTCCATGAAACACGTGTGCAATTGGGAGGATGCAAGGTGTAATACTTAGAAGCACGTCGTTAACCCTTTTATAAAGATTGAATCTAAGTTGGTTTTTATGTTTTGTTTGTTGATATTTGGTTTATGGGTCCAGTGGGTGATGAGGTTTTATGGGGATTTAAGAACCTAAGTGGTTTTGAGGGTGTTTGGGGTTGCTTATTGAAATGGTCTATATGGTTATTTGAGAGTGAAATGCACAGTTTTGTATAATCAGTTTGGAAGCCGATTCCAAAAAACATATCTAGTTATAATGAGCAGTCTCACGCACTCCCTAAGAACTACCACTTTTTGTAATCAAAAACACAATAATCAGGTAATCACTTTAGGAGTACATTATTCCTAACTGCTTATGTGGTTATTTCAACAAACATCAGTAGTTATATTAAGCAATCCCAAAGCCACACAAAATTAATGACCTGCTACTTTTTTTTTTTTTGGATGGCTAATTATATGCTAAAACACAATGATCAAATCATCAGTTTTAGAACACAATTCCAAACACAGCTTAAGCACGGTTTTGATCTTTGCAGCACTTGCTTAGAACATTGGTTGTTCAAACTGTTTGTTTTCTAACATAATTTATATGGTAACATGGGTCTATGATGAGTGCGGGTGTAGATATCTGGTTTATTTGATTGCACTGAGAGTAATGGGTTCTTTTGTAGGTAGAAGAGTTAAGGAGCAAAGGATTTGAACCATATATGCCTACAAGTGGGATAGGACTCATACCGCTAATCAATTGCAAGATATTTATAAGCATCTCGGCAATGGTGAAGAGTCGAATGATGAGAATGACCAAGCATCAATATCAGGAAGAATTGTTGCACATAGGGCTTTTGGAAAACTTGCTTTCTCGACTTTGAGGGATGATTCTGGAACAATTCAGGTACGCTGATAACATGTTCCTTGTTTGAAATGCAAAGATTTAGACCATCATGCTATATAATTCTTAGTATTTGTGTATGTGTGGGATGCTGGCGATAGTGTTTAGATAATTGGATGTGCTTCTCATGTTTGATGTTGTGATAATTGGATTAGTTTCGTTTCATCTACTCTTGACCTAAGTATTTCCAAATTTGATTCCTTGACTCAAACCACAAGAATTAGATAACCACTTTCAAAATGCGACGCCACATGCCCATTGATCATCTACCAAAGGGAATGTTAACAACTCAAAGATTGCAAATAGGAATGCAATGGATTTGACCCTCATAGAACCATTTGGACTATTAAATAAACCTTATTTCCTCACCTATTATTTGCATAAATTAGTGCTATGGTTTTCTATGACACTCTTTTGTGTCGTAGTACTGAATACTGACATATTTACTTATAATATCAGCTTTACTGTGAGAAAGAAAGGCTTGCAGATGATCAGTTTGACCAATTAAAGAGTCTCGTTGATATAGGCGACATATTGGGCGCAAGCGGCTCGATTAAATGGATGGAAAAAGGTTAGCTTCCGCAACATAAGCTATACAAAGAGAAATTAAATAGTCTTTACACTATTTTTTTGATAGCATATTCATTGTTTTCATTTGTTTTCAGGGGAACTTTCTGTATGTGTAAATTCATTTTTGATCCTCACAAAATCTTTGCTTCCACTACCGGATAAGTTTCACGGTCTAACAGATGTGGATAAGCTTTATCGCCAATGGTTAGTTTTCTAATAGCTCTTTTTGTAACATTTGTGCAATCCTGCATATCCTAATAATGTCATGGTGGTCCGTTTTTGGGTTAAACATCATCATAATTGGCGAGTCTGTTTTTCGTGTATAGATATGTAGATATGATTGCAAATCCAGAGGTAGCTGATGTATTCCGTAAAAGAACAAAGGTAGGGTTAAAACTAAAATTTATTTTCAACTAAGTATTGCATTATTGGGATAAGTCTTCTAACGTCTAATATTGGGATAGTTCACTTTTCTTCATCATTTTCCACAAAACAGGACAAATTTATTTTTGGATTTTTGAACAACAAAAAAATAAAACAAAAGTTTGGGACCATCTACTTCAAATTGACTAGACATATTTGCATCAATCAGTTTCTATCGATTATCCAAAATACAAGACTTTGAAGTAGCTTTATGCAAAGAGTCTTCTGATATGTATTTTCAACTAAGTATTGCAATGAAATAATATAACTAGATTATCATTATGTATTTAAACTAAAGTATAAAATAGACGTTCAACGATTTAATTGCGCCAAAGCATCCAAATATATAATATGAGCCAAGCTAAGTATGTAAGAACTGGGCCGGTCCAATTTTCAAGTCAAACAAAAAGAACTTGTAACTTGTATGCAAACCTTAACTATGTCCACAGCAAACACAAAACATAATCATTCATCTTGAATCTAAACAACTTGCATTGGCTTAAATAGTTAATCAAATGACATTCTTCTTATAAGCAATAAAAGGAAAACTTGTAAACTTAACATTGCTAAAATTTGGTTGAGGCATTTCATCAAACATGTTGTGGGTCAAGAGAAAACTAAAGATTTATGCAGCCTTATAAGCAATAAAAGAAGAACCATTTATGAATAAATTTTTCCATGAAGACACTCCTTTAAGCTCATAATTGCGCAAATCTCTCTTTCACAAGAGTTGCTGACTTTATTTTACATCACATAATAAGTACAAATTGCAAAGACTTGAGGGTCTAGTGTGGGACTTCAAATTTATTCCATGATCTTTATTCCAAGTGTTATGTGCTCCACTCAAATTTATATCCATCTAGTTCAATTCTTTATTATCAAAGTCTATATAAAGCTTAAATATATTTTTGTAAGTGTCTACTATGAATTTTTTAAGTCTTTTTCCCTCAATTTTGACCTTAAATATATTTGTTTGTGTTATATAATAGTACTAGTACTTAATAAAAATTATACAAATGAAAATATATTTAAAAATTTAATCTATTCATTTATCTTGTATCATACGAACAAAAATATTTAAAGTTAAAAAAATAAAAAAAATAAAAAAATAAAATAATAATAATAATAATAATAATAATAATAATAATAATAATAATAATAATAATAATAATAATAATAATAATCTTAAACTACAATTTACACAATACTCCCTCACAAAAACTAAAATTACAAAAACACCCCTACATCTTCAACATTCTTGATTATGTTCAACCCAACAAAACCATCAGACTCAGTTCAGAAAACAACTTGAAACCCCAACAATGGAGGCTTTAAAAGTATGGTCATCAAGACCACCCCGTCACCTCTTCCACTTATCTCCACTCACTTTCAAAACCCAATTCCCAGTCACCTTCACGCGCTGCTGTTCATCCTCACGCGCCACCACTGTGCCGCCAAAACAGGGTGGTGGCAGGGGAAGAAGGTCACCCAAAGATGAGAATAATGCAACTTCTTCTACTTCTGATAGAGATGCTATTCGTGCTATTCGTCTTAAAAAGGTTTACTTTTTATATTATAATCTTTATAAAAATTGAATCTTTTTTATGTTTTTATGTTTATGTTTTATAAAGATTGAATCTTTTTCTGTTTTTATGTTTTGTTTGTGATATTTGGTTTTGTTACTTAAATGGGTTATGGGTTTTTAAGGGATGTGTTGGTTTTAGCTTATTTTATGGCTTATGAGCTTATCTCATTTTGGCTTATATTGTTATGTTGTTTGTTTCGGCTTATATAGCCGGCTTATGGCTTATTTGGTTTTGGGCTTATGTTTCGTTAGCTCACTTTTTGTGGCTTATTTTGAAACTTTTCGGCTTATATAAGCTTATTATGACATAGTAGTTATATAAGCCAAAAAGTTTCAAAATAAGCCACAAAAAAATGAGCTTATGAAACATAATCTGAAAACCAAATACGCCGTAAGCCCGCTATATTAGCCGAAACAAACACCCCCTTATTAGATGATAATGAATAAAATAAGAAAGTTGTACACTTTATCTAAGGGTTGTTTGTAATTCTGTGATACACACCACTAGGGATCACATAAGATCCGTTAATGGATTAAAACTAAGTAGGATAATGAAGCAATGAGAAAAAGATTATCGAAGCAGAATTGTATTATACTATTATCAATGGCTCGTACAGAAAATCTGTTACAATGAGTTATAGTTTGTTACAGGAGACTAAGAGAGAAGAGTTTACACAAATGATTAACTAAATGAAAGTGAAGTGAAATGTTGGTTTATAAAGTCTTGGTTTGGGCGGGAATATCTGTTACTCGAGCATGTGTTCGCACGTGCCAACCTAACTTGAGCTCATATCATTCTGTTGGTGAATTTTGATTGTTTGAGGATGATGAAAATTAGCTTTTGTTGGGGTTATTAGAATTAGATAACCAGGGGTGGTTGGTTCAAACTTGTTATATGCTTATTGTGTTTTGACATTATAGATAAGCAGTTTTTAGGGTGTGTGGGATTGCTTATTGAAGCATTATTTGAGAGTGAAATAAGTAGTTCTGAATGATCAGTTTGAAGATGGCTTATGCTGGTTAAAGCGTCGATAGAGCTATAATAAGCAATCACAAACATTCCCTAAAAGCTAGTTATTTGCTATTCCAAAACGCAATAATGAGATAAATAGATAATTTGTCTGGGAGTTCCATTATTCCCAACTGCTTTTCTGATTTCTTCAAAATGCACTGGCTGTTTTATTAATCACTTTCAGAGTTCAATGCTGAACACCACTTTAAGCATGAATTTTACTTTTGCAGCCCTTACTTAGGAGGCATTTGGGATTGCGTTTACTAAATGTTACCGAAAGCAAGTCTTAACCTGCTTTTTCAAAATTGCCTTTTCTCTCTATAATACGCGGACATTTTTTCTCCAAAGGGTTGTCTAACACTTTTTGCTGATTATTTGGGTTGCGCATTGTTGTTGTTGTCCAAAATTTTGATCAAGTGTTTGATGATGATTGAATTTAACTCGAGTTGTACTTTTTTCCTTTACGTGAGTTTTGGGGCACTTGCTCAAGAACTAATTATGTTTTGTTTTAAGTTTTCAAGACTACTTAAAGTCTTCATCTTTTAGTCTTGGTTTTGGTTTAGCATTTGGGCCCATTAGCTTGACTTTGATTTATATCACACGTACTGAGGGGAAAAGTATCACGAGATAGAAAAAGATGTCTAATAACTACAATTTTTAAAGACTTTTAAGTCTTCTGACGTCTAATATTGGGATAGTTCACTTTTCTTCATCATTTTCCACAAAACAGGAGAAATATATTTTTGGAATTTTGAACAACGAAAAAGTAAAACAAAAATTTGGGACCATCTACTTCAAATTGACTAGACATATTGCATCAATCAGTTTCTATCGATTATCCAAAATACAATACTTTGAAGTAGCTTTATGCAAAGAGTCTTCTGATGTGTATTTTCAACTAAGTATTGCAATGAAATAACATAACTAGATTATCATTATGTATTTAAACTAAAGTATAAAATAGATGTTCAACGATTTAATTGCGCCAAAGCATGTATTGTTAGTTACCAAATTACTATATATATTAAATGACATCCAATACGACGTCGTTCGATGAACAGTAACCATCATGAGCTTCTTTTTTTTTACACGGCCTGTTATATGCCCAGTGACCCAGTCTTATGTTCGGCCCATTTAGCAAACGCTAATTTGATAACATGAAGAAGAACTGAAGAAGCCAGAAGAATCGAGAGGCGGTTATCTCCCGAACCTTCTTCCACTGCACAAAAACAGTACAAAACAATTCTAAAGAAGATTTGGACCATGAATTTGGTAGATGAAGAGAACATTGAAGCTGTTACGGTAACCGTTGATTAACAATCGGTGATGGTGAATACGAGGTTTGATCTAAAACCCACATCTTCCGGTCGTCGGATTAACCCGAAAGAACTCACAGGTAGCGTGCCTTTGTTATCCTTGTTAGTTGAGTACTTTAAAGAATATATTTATGTAAAGTTTGCTTTAGGTTTGATGGAACTTAAATGAAGCTTTTTTGAGCTTATCTTTTGTATGTTTAACATATATGTAAACAATATATTAATGACAAAACAGTGGTAGCTCATAAGGCAAAAAAAAAAACCTTTTTTGTCGTTAGTAGTTATGGGTTTAATCTGCTTATTTTTAATTTTGATTAATTTTGTATTAAGTTGAAAAAAAAAAAAAAAAAAAAAAAAAAAAAAAAAAAACGTTATTTATTTTTTGTTAATCTTTTGTTTTTTTGTAATAAAGACTCAATCTTCATTTCCGGATTGTGGTTAACATAGATAACGGCTTATTTGTAGGAAGGATAACTCTTTCTTGCTGCTGGTTGTAAATCTCAGGTAATGTTAGTTTCGTACTTTCATAGCTTTTATTTTCCTTTGTGAATTCAACTCTGTCTACACTCTACATGTAAATGCACAAAACTTATGTATGGTGGATTTGTTACTTACACATGAGAATTAGGAGAAGTAAATGTATAAGTATTTTGGTCCTTATTGTTATGCTCTTAACCCTGTGCAATGATCAACAGCATAAAACAACGCCCCGCCGATTAAACCCTTATAAGTCCATTTTGGAAAAAAAAAAAAAACGTTATTTATTTTTTGGATATTATTGATCATTGCATCTGGTGTAACATCTACGCACGATGTGCTGGTCACTGGCGAGTGTCATTTCTTTTCGTTTTTTTTTTTTTTTTTTTTTTTTTTTTTTTTTTTTTTTTTTTAATTTTTGTAAATCTATATTTGAGTACTGATGTTGATTGCAATGGAACAGACTGATTGCGAAACAAATGGTTGAGATACAAAGATAATCATATGGTCATTCCATGATGGCAGGGATACGAATACCAAGCCAATGGTTAAGTTCGTCCCAATATTCGAGTGACAACCTTCCAAAAGAGGTAAACCATGTTGTATACCTTTACTGTGTCTTCATCTAGAGGAAGATAAATTCGATTCGATGTCAGGATCTTGAATTAGAAGTAATATTTTGAAAACGGGTCAAAATGGTTTGAAGTTGTGGCGTACAATCCGCTTAGTCCTCTTGACCCACTACCCTTTTAGGCGAACTTTTGAAATAAATCAACTTTTACGATCATCTAACACTCTGCTTATTTATAGAAGTCGTAAAATTCAAACTTGGCTTGATCCATACCAAAGTCACATATTTGGTTGGTTACTCGACCTGTCAACCCGCCCAATTTGCCACCTCAAATTTACATGTTTTTTCTGTTGAAACAGGACTTTGCAAGATTTCATGGGTGGATGTCGACAGCTGAAAAGATGCTAACAGTATTGTCAACTCTTGAACTTCACAGTGTGCAGGTAAGTTCTCATACAAAAACCTTTTTTTGTCTTCCTTCAAGTTTTTAGAGTAGATTTAGAACGATGACCGGACTAAGTCGTGACCGTGGCTATATCTAGGGATTGCAAAGACTTTAAATTACTGATATACAAAACTTTACACAATACTCACAGTCAAGAGTTGGTTCACTTTGATAGCTTTTGATCAACTCTATATGGCTATATGTTCTGTATCTCTATGTTTCGGAATCTGCCTAGCTGCTTTATAAGGCATAACCAACATTTCTTAAAAATGTGTTCTTACCCCAATAACAGTCAAAGAACAGATATAATACTTTAGTCTCGCTTCATATCATTTTGATTGTATAAAGTTCCGTGAGGCATTTGAGAATGATTATTTGATTATTGTGGTTCAGGTCGCAAATGATAACTTTTTACTAGGTATAATGACTCTGATTACGGTTACCATTTAAGATTAGTAACCAGTTTAGGATTAACTGCAACAAAAGTTGCTGTTTATTTGCTATTTAGGGGTTATTTAACATATCAACACTCCAACAAAAAACAACTGATGATATATGTTTTACACCCACATGTACAATGAAGTTATTAATCGATGATATATGTTTTGTAGGTACCTGTAAAGTTCCTTCAGTACTCGACGTCTGTAGTGACAGCAAGCATTGTGTCAACGGCCAGCACCCATGTTGTAACAGATGCAGAGAACAACCATAGAGCAACTCTTGCTAAGAGAAAAAAATACTAATACTGGAAAAAGAATAAATGGGACTGAAAATATTGGGAACTACTGTATATACCTACGAATGAATTAACAAAGAATGCCTCCAGAAATTAGGCTGCGTGAAAGGCTACATAAGAAGTAGCAGCAACAGTAAGTTGGGTTTGCATGAATTACTCTTAAAATTTGGATGCAAGTGACTATTGTTGATATGTACATGAGGTGAATGCTAGCCTGTTATATCTATCTTTTTTGCTTTCTTTTTTGAGACTTTGTTTACTTACATGATTCACCTAAATTATCTCAGTAACTTGCATGATAAGATTCACTGGATTAGTTGCAATGTTGTTTAAGAAGATGAAATAAGAATTGACGACTCAACTATTTATTCATTCAAAGTTGTGCATTTGATTTCAAGTTGTATATTCTTTGCATGTATCACTTTTTGAATTACTCATAGGAGTACATGAGCACACAATCGATATCTCCTCCCGCTAGAAAAAGGTTGCGGATAAAACGACGCCCCGCCGCAACGCCGAGGATCGGCGCCCACCTCGTATATAATATGAGCCAAGCTGAGTATGTAAGAACTGGGCCGGTCCAATTTTCATGTCAAAACAAAATGAACTTATAACTTGTATGCAAACCTAAACGATGTCCACAGCAACCACAAAAGATAATCATTCATCTTGAATCTAAACAACTTGTATTGGCTTAAATAGTTAATTAAATGCACTAAAAATTCAAATGACCAACTAATTTACCTGATGAAAACGGATCTTGCTAATCCAGTCTATTCTATTTTGTCCGGTCTATTCTATTTTCTTGAAATCACATTCTTCTTATAAAAGGAAAAGTTGTAAACTTAATGTTGCTAAAATTTGGTTGAGGCATTTCATCAAACATGTTGTGGGTCATGAGAAAACTAAAGATTTATGCAGCCTTATAAGCAATATAAGAAGAACCAAGTATGAATAAAATTTTCCATGAAGACACTACTTTAAGCTCATAATTGTGTAAATCTCTCTTATTTGGATTTACAGTTACAAATCTGCATTTTTAAGAGGCCCCATTTATTTTTTTTTATCCATCCAACCTATTTTTTTATCCATCAGCCTGATTTATTTGGGTCCATTTCTTTGGATGTACATTTAATTTCAGGACCAAAAGTCATACTGAATTTATATCCAACCTACAAATTGCAAAGACTTGAGAGTCTTTGGTCGTCTAATGTGGGACTTCAAATTTATTGTATAATTTTTTTCCATGTTTTTTCTGGTCCACACAATTTATATCCATCTACAATTTTCCATGTTCAATTCTTTGATATCAAAGTCTATATAAAGCTGCATAGAGGTATATGTGTTCATTATCAGAGAAAACCACATCAATACAGTTTTCTTAAAACACACATAATGAGAGAAAATATTTACTTTTACTTTATGCATACTCATGTTTTGTTTATTTTCTCACTTGTCTTTCTGTTGTTTAATACCACAACTGCCACTTCCTTTGGCCACCAACTGGTTGGAGCAGCAGGAGGAGTTGTTCATAAGTGCATCGATAAGGAGAGACAAGCTCTTCTTGATATCAAAGCTCACATTACTCAAGACCCATATGATTGGCTCTCTACTTGGAGACCCGAAGAAGAATATGATTGTTGTCAATGGGATGGAGTCGTGTGTGACAACGTCACAGGTCATGTCAAAGAGCTTCAACTCGAATATGCTGATGGTCTTGAAGGTGAGATTAGCCATTCGTTGATTAACTTAACATATTTAACTTCTCTTGACCTAAGTGAAAATCAGTTTAGTGGATCCATTCCTAAATCCATTGGTAACATGACCCAGTTAACATATCTTAACCTCGGTAAAAATCAGTTTACTGGCACAATTCCCAATTCCATTCGTTCGTTGACCAAATTAACAAATCTTTTTCTTGGTGGGAATAAGTTTACTGGAGCCATTCCAATGTCCATTGGTTCCTTGACCAAATTGACAGACCTTGACCTTTCAGTCAACTCTTTCTATGGAACCATTCCAATGTCCATTGGTAACATGACCCAATTAACTTATCTTGACCTTCAAGGGAATAATTTCAGTGGAGTCATTCCGAGATCCATTGGTTCCTTGACCAAATTGACAGACCTTTATCTTTCAAACAACTCTTTCTATGGAACCATTCCTTCGGAATTTGGAAACCTCACCAATTTGGGATACCTTGATCTAGATTCCCTCGGAAGTTGTAGTGTTGAAAACTTAGATTGGTTGTCTTCTATATCTTATTTAAAACGTCTTTCTATGGATGGAATTTTTTTGGCCAAAGCAAATAACTGGGTAAATGTAATTATAGGTCTCCAAAACCTAGAAGAGTTAAGTTTAAGAGTATGTGAGCTCTCAAAAGCCATGCATCCATATTCTTCATCTGTCAACTCTTCTTTATCTCTTTATCACCTAAATCTCGATAACAACAATCTCAACTCATCCATGCATCATTGGTTGTGCCCATTGATTGGCAATAAGCTTGAATGGCTTATTATCTCTGGCAACAAGTTTGATGGGGAACTTTCAGAATTTCTGAACAAGTTGTCTGGATGCACATCAGCTAGTACGTTATATTATTTGGATGCTTCAAGTAGCCAATTCACAGGGTCATTATCTGATGAGATCCAACACTTTTCATCCCTACAAAAATTGAACCTATCTTCAAATCTGTTAGATGGAACTATAAGTGAAAAACTGTGGCAACTACCCAACCTTCAAATGCTATACCTCTCTTCCAATTATCTCAGAGGCGCTATCTCTGAAAACATTGGAAAATCAAATCTTTTCTACAGACATTTCAAATAACTCACTGGAAGGAGGTTTTTTTAATGATGTCGTGTCAAACTTTTCTTGGGGTATAGAATATATAGATTTCAGTTCTAACAAGCTAGGACCTCGTTTCCCCACATGGATACAAAAACTGAAAAATCTCACGCATCTTGATCTTTCCAGAAATAATATCTCAGACACAGTTTCTACAGAGTACTGGAACCGGTGGCAGTCTTCTCAGTTGATCTATTTGGATTTCTCTTTCAACAACATAAGTGGCACTATTCTGAACGTTCCTTCCACTTTGTTAGTGTTAGATCTTTCCAAAAACAAATTATCTGGGAAAATCTCCTTTCTGTGCCAAACTGTAGATGGCCGTTTATCATTTCTTGATATCTCAGACAACTCATTCACTGGACAAATTCCAGACTGTTTATGGCATTTAAAAGAGCTGGTGGTTCTTAATCTAGCAAACAATAATCTATCTGGTAGAATTCCTGCATCTGTTAAGTCTTTGATCAAGCTTGAAGCATTGTATTTATACAACAACAACTTTTTTGGAGAATTGCCTTTATCTTTAAAACATGGCACAAATTTAACCTTTCTGAATTTGGGGGCCAACAAGTTTTCTGGTAATGTGCCTGTTTGGATTGGGGAAAACCTATCACGTTTGTACGTTCTTAGCCTAGCATCAAATAACTTCTATGGAACCATCCCTTCACAATTATGCCATCTAGTAAATCTTAAACTTCTAGACTTGTCAATGAACAACCTCAATGGAATCATCCCCTCGTGCATCAATAATATCACTGCCATGGTTCTAGATAAATTTTCTCTCAAAGGGAGAGATCTCGTCACAGTGAATTCATTAGACATAAGGCACATTCATCGAGATATGTTCAAATCTAGATACTTTGACCATGTGGTAATCCAATGGCAAGGAAAGGTACTTGAATTCAGCAAAAATCTAGAATCCTTGAAGAGCATTGACCTGTCAAGCAACCATTTAACAGGTCAAATCCCGTATGAAGTTACCAATCTTTATCAACTGGTTGCACTAAACTTGTCAAAGAACGCTCTACTTGGAGAGATTCCAAGACAAATTGGTCAAATGAAAGAACTTGAAACTTTGGATTTATCCAAAAACAATTTCTCAGGGCAGTTGCCATCAAGCATGTCTCAGATGAATTTTTTAAATTATCTTGACGTGTCGCATAACAACTTGTCTGGGAGGATTCCATCTTGCACTCAACTCCAAACCTTTGACCCTTCAAGGTACATAGGAAATGCAGGGCTATGTGGAAGTCCCCTGCCGAAAAAATGCCCTGGAGATGAAGAATTAGAAGAACCACACACTGTTGGTAAGAGTCAAGGAGACGAGGAAGGGATAGAACGATGGTTTTATATTGGTGGTGCTAGTGGGTTTGCTACTGGATTTTGGATAGTTTGTAGCGCTTTACTTCTTAACCGCCGTGGGAGACATGCTTTTTTCCAGTTGCATGATAGCTTGAAAGATTGGGCGTATGTAAAGGTGGTGGTGTTCATAGCAAAATGGCGAAGGGTTGCACGTGCATAGTGGTATATATGTTTATGTTTTTTTCATCTACTTTTTAATGTTTGGTATATAGTATTGTAATTTCATGCTTCACTTGTATTTGGCAAGGGTTTTTAAGTCCCTCTTATTAATAAAATTGCCGCTAACACCATGGGTGGCCGTTTCCCCGCGTTGTGTGATATACGACATCTCCACATGTTCATATTATAAACTGTACGTATAGCTGTATGATGCACGGAAGTGTTTGATAAAATGCTTTACATAGAATTGCAACATATATACGATGATGTTAAGGTATCATGGCTAGCTAAAATAAATATGAATCTTTACGATAAGGCATCATGCCTTAAATGCAAATTCTATTACGGTTGACATCTAAGTGTAGTGTGAAGCTAGCTAATGTAGCGGTGTTTTAGTCATGATTACGAGTCACATGAAATAAGCCTTCAATGCACCTTAGATATCTGAATATAAAAGTCACTGGAAAATTTCTTAAGTCAGCACACTGGTCTTTACAATGGATTACTAGTCTGGAGGGAGTAAATGCACACTTGGACCCATCTTCATTAGTTAGGTTAGTTACCAGCTCGTATGAAATCCATCTTCATTAGTGGCAGCTGTGGTTCTTGTTTGCTCCATTGCTATAACAGTGACCACATGTTGCTTCCACCAAACTTGTACCTGATTCCGGGGTCTGTTTCACACACTCAGTAGTAGTGACTCGATCTTATTCTGTTTTCAGCTTTATTAATATATTACTAAAGTTTTTGCATATGATTGATATGCTCGATGTTTAGTGTGATAATGCTCTTACTTTTTTAAACTGATTAGTACTAAACAGAAAATAAGTATATATATGTTGGTAATTGTTGCTTATCAGTAAATGAGATTCTTATATATGAAAAAGAACTCAGAACAGAACTGAATATTATAAATCTAGATATTAGATGAATTTCATTATGAGTTTCATCCCTGACTACAAGTGCTAAAGTATATGAAACAGAACTTAGAACAGAGTTACCCTGTTTGTGACATCAGAATGTGGAACTTTGTTATAATAATTTGCTTAAAATGCAATTGGAAATCCATTTCACTAAATACAGTTTGCTAAGTGCCAAGTTACTTCTTATTTTAATACTCGAACATCAGCTGAATCTGGATCTAAAAAACATTGGCTTTCACAATCGCAACCTCCACCACAAGTGATGCCACCAGTCTCGCCTTCAACAACACCACTCTAAGTGACATGTTTTTAATATATAAATCAACTAGTTTCCTGGCCCGCCTGAATGGTTGGGCGAGCCTTATGAATATGGTTGAAAAAATTAAGTTAAGGAAAATAAGATATAAACATACAAATTATTTATTTAATGCATTAAGAACTAAAATAAATAAATAAATGTTCATCCGATATGAGAAAATAAAAGCTAATAAATTATCCACAAGCACAAGGTATATGTTGTCAATTCGTATGCGAAATATAGCTTCTTTGCACACAATGTTGGATGTTGATTTTGTGTTACCATCTTTTATCACAACGAAAAATCTTCAATCCCCGCTCATCGTCCACCTGTGACAGACGATTATCAAGGCCATTAAGTGATATCTTCTCTAAAGTACTATATATACCATATTTACTTAATAGTGAGTAAATAATGAACGTTTCATAAGCCATCACTTGCCAGTATCACAAGCTCTATTGAGGCATTGATAGGTACATGTCTTAATGTCTTATGAACCTGAACTTAGATGTGCATTAAGACTCTGGTCTCCAAATGCACGAGCAACAGCAAGTTGACCATTAACTCGGGGAACATCGCCTACAGAAATAATAACAATTTCACTATACTTTAGAGCTTGCTGAAGCTATAACACAGTGACTGAATCAAAATATGCATGTAACAATTGTGCTGTCATTCACTGCATCACATAATTGAAAGATAAACCAAAAAGTTGCTAATTTTGCTGTCATTTACTGGTGTAAGGTAGAGGTGGCGATTTCTACCCATGTAAATGTACTCATAAACGGGTCAAAAAGTAATATTTTAATAGTCAGCTAAAAAAGAAAGGGGTTGAACGTCATTTATTGAAAGAACCAACTAATATTAGTAATAATATACTATATTTGACATAAAAATATTCTTAAGTAAAGTTTTGGACAAAAAGTGTTCCAGGTCAATCGTATTTACCAAAGTGACACGTTTTTGACATGTAACCTGTTCCACCAATGTTACCACCTCGCGTGTGACACCATAGTGTGACATCTTTTGAAAAGTGAAGTTCTGTGGAAGCGTTTTACCTGGAAGTTTAGTCACAAATCCACCTTGTTTCTCAATCCTACTCCTTTCTTCGATCAAGTGGTTCATGGTCCACTGTAAGCTGACTGGCAGATCCTCTCTCGCATAGATCTCTGCCATCGATGACAATTGCTATAACTGCACTTGAGCCACCAGGACCTAATTGCATGGCATTCTCGATGACAAATTTGTCGGTAGAACAATATGCATTTCTTATCGCCCTCTCAGGATCATTCCAAAAAGTTGGCTGAGAATAAAATAACTAATACATGGGTGTCAGAATATATTTTTTTAAGAAAAACATATATTAGAATTTTGTCAGTAGAACAATATGCATTTCGTATTTTCATACATGGTTTACCAATAGCAAAGATTTAACATCATTATGAGACCTGCATTCTACAAATATACCGTCAAAAACTTCTTATTAACTTTACATATGATGCGTCAAATGTCAATTCCAATTAAAAATGTTAACAAATATAACAGAAATCCTCACGCATTAGGTTTATCTAATACATCAGTTAACCATAACGTCTCTTATATTTAATGAAAATAGTGCATTAAAATAAAAGTACATAAAGTCAGGTAGCCTGGGAAAGAATAAACCTTTTTGATGTTTGCAATCATATACCTCTTGATTTCTCCAAATTGCTTCAAGCTGCATCAAATAATGTTCCATTTATACTCAGATTGTTTAAAGCACAAAACAATATTCAGATTGTTTAAAAACATAATACAATATTCCGAACAGATTAATCGACACAAAAAACTTTGTAACACACTGCTAACTATAAAATACATATATGAAATGAGCACATCCAACCCACCATCTAATGTTCTGCAACTCTACTTTATTCACCTTTGAACCACCCTTCCAGGATTTTGAGCCTTCTAACCGAAATTTGGACCACCCTTCCAGGTCAATGCATACGTGAATAGGGAATTTATGATATATTAATCAATTGGAAGGGAAATTGACAGGCTTTTGAGCCTTTTAACCGAAATTTGGAAGGTCTCCAATATATCGTTGTGAAAAAGATCCTTGTGCAAGCCTGTTATGTATGGCACGCAAGAGGTCATATGGCATGATAGTTCAGAATGATAGTTTGGTTCATATTAAGGAACACATGCAATAATGTATCGTTAACTTGAAAACATATCATTCAAAGTTTAACATCTTGTCAAAATTTCAAGTCTTCTAAAGCTCAATACTTTACCTTGTTCAAGTAATCTCATTTTATTGGTTTGTTAAACTTATCTATAGTCATCTCACAGTTAATAGTGTTCTTTAAGAACTTGTCATTTATACCCCACTGTCATATCAATGTTAGATGCACTCGTCGGGTATCTCAACTTACGAAAGTTCTGATTGGCTAAATCTTTCCTCAAAAAGTTTGAAAGGAAGATGGTATTTTTCCTATAAAGGCAAGCATTGTCTCATGGAAGTTAAGTTTATGAATTAGAAACAACCAACTTGGCCGACACCCTTCGGGGTTCATGCTCATATATTGGCCACTTTACTCATTAGAATAGACAATAAAATCTGTATCTCAGCAATATCTTTATGCTAAATCCACTTCATTATAAATGGGTCGATTTGGTTTATGTTTTATCTATATCAGGTCACATGGGTAAAATTAACAAAATAGCTAAACATGAGCAGCTATATTACATGAATACAAGTTCGTAAAGGTAACTGTTCAACTTTTATGCGTTTAACCCATTAACTCACATAAATAATATGGCTAAATTTGTTGTGTTAAATGGATTAGAATAGATATGAATGAGCCAGTTACTTATGCATATCATGTTTCAGCTGAAGCTTTCCTGTCAATCCAACCTAAACCCGTCTCAAATTGTCACCCTAGTTTTGAGCATATAAGCATGATATAGGCAATCATGTAATCGGCCTGTCTATCACTAACAAACAACTAATTTATTTTACAACAAAGTGCATCACACCGATCACCTGCCTGAGTTACTAAATGATTCAAAAAAGAATTTTGAATGACCTTTCTGAAAATTTGTATAACAGTACAACTTATATGATGTCGTATTCACCTTCTTCCTCAAATTCACACACAAACACACTCACTCACAGTCACACTAACACTAATGGAAAAACCGACCACAACAACCTCTTGCACACGCACACACCAGATCGGAGCACTAACACTAATCACAATCACCTTCTTCATGACCAGACTCCTTAACCCCCAACCACTTTCATACTCTCCGGTCATCTCCGGTGATGACGGTGGTTTACAGTGTCCGAAGCATGATATGGAGTGAGGTTGGATATGAAGGTGTATGTGTTTGAGGAGGATGAGATTGATGGGATTAAGGTGGTGTTGTGTGGGCGTGATGGGAATGTGAGGCCGGTTTCGTGTTTGAAAGGACAGTGGGGCACTCACGTGAGATTCAAGTTTTTATACTATTTTTTCGGGTTGTTCTGCTTTTACACTATTTAGTATTGTAATTTTCCCCAGCTAATAAGATTGATAATTTCAATGGTCATATTAAAGGAAAAGAGTCTTTCCGAGTGGGGGAGAATAGAACGTTACATGTTTCAGGTTAAACTGAACCAAACGCACTTATGAAATGTTTGCGAAAAGCAGAAAAAGTAGCACATCTAGTGCATTGGCAATATGGAGAATGTCCTCCAAGCTACATGTATCAAAAGAGTGACCATTATCTAGGCGGTTATGGAGTATGATAATAAGGGCAACGGTTCTAACGAAAATTCTCAGCCATGTGCCACCTATGTGCGGTCATCTCCACCTCGCGACAAACCATATGCTAATCACGTGGGGATCTACTCTTGCTGCATCATGTGATGGCATCTTAATGTTTTGCTATAACACTTATGCTAGTTATGAGGGGATCTGCTCTTACTCCATCATGTCATCATGTGACTGTCGTTTTACATTTTGCATGCCATAATGAGTAGTTAATTTCCTTGTTTTTTTTCTTAGTGATGATGGTTTAGCAGACACTATTTAATCTACTTTGGAATGTGTCGTTGTGATCTATATATATCTATGCACTTAGTCTAATTGGCTTTGCTTCGACAAGTATATATCTACTTATCACTTGATACCTCATATAAGTCTGACTAGCTCTACTTATTGTTCAGATCGATGTATTTTAACATCTTACGCTTGTTTATGAAAATAGTTCATTAGGTTATTAAGTGTCAAAAAGAATGCAGGCAACAGAATTTAGATAAGGCTTAACCGCTTCTGTCAACTAAATTGACCCTTTTTAAAGTTGGTAGAAAAACAGCTTACTGAAACAGCTTTATAGGGTGCCTGGAATTGCATATTATACATTCACTCATGTTTATGGCATTGGCTTATAAGCACTTCACCACCACATGTGCTAATTTCTGTCAAAATATAGCCAAACAAGTCAACAAGCACTTCAAATATGCAATCCCAAACACCCTCAGCTAAGCAGATAAGCCTAATACATTTGTCATAACACGTAATCCCAAACACTCAAAGAAAGCTTATAGGGCGTAACACCTCATTACCTCAACGGTGAAAAAAAGTTCATTCACATCAATAGCACTACTACTTGTACCCATAATAAATTATTGTTATGTGCAAAAGGTTAATAAGCGGTAATCCGAACCGGCTCACAGTCATTTTCCTTTCAATAATATGGGGCATACATGACTTACTCAGCGGTTATCGCTTTGGGGTGCCAAGTCGAACCTTACCTTGTGCTTGTTATGTGTAAAGATGCCCTTACCCATTACGAACTGAACTACTCGCCATTAACCCATAATAAATTATTGTACACATACATTTCACGAAAACAAATACATTAAACTATTAATATTATAACTAAGCATTTGCCATTAACCCATAATAAATTATTGTATACAAGTCTTCTTACAACTTTTTGACAGATTTCTGGGTCAGCCACTAATAAAGTTCAAATACAAAGTCATTTAAATGTGGAATTAGTCGGAGGAAAACGAGGCAAGCGGATAACAGCTTCTTCTGTCTCAATTGGGTCTGATCTTATTATCTACAAAATACAAAAACATTAAAACATAGGATAACATGTTTTTATATTACTAACTTAAACATGGGTTATTTAAAGAAATGAAGAAAAGGGGTACCGGATCTTGGAGAAGGGGCTTTGAATCATCGATGGCTGGTCTGAACATTGGCTTGCTTTTGTTGTTGTTGTTGTCTCCTTTGCTTGTTCCGGCATTGGTGTTCATGGGTGGTGTTTGACTAGGTTTCATTTTGTTTTTTTTTTTGGTTTGGAATTTGATGGTGTTATATTATGTTGTTATGTAAGGCCCAATAGTGAATATCTTTATGTAGTGTATTTTTAAGGCCCAATTTAATTGGTTTTCTTTTCATTTTGTTGTTATTTGAGTAACTTAGGTTTTAGTTACACACCGGGTGTAGCGGTGTAAATGAGTCAAGCTTTTGTTAGTAACACAGTTTTTTTGAGTCAAGTTTTATCGTGTCTAGAGCTCAAGTCCGAGCATTAAACACAAATATATCATACAAAAATCATAATCATATACACGCAACTTTCTCACAAGTCGGTCGGTTCGGAGACTGACTTGTGCTACAAAAGTTACCAATGCGCAGTGACGGAACTAGAAAAAATTTTGTGGGAGGGCCGAAAGAATTTTTTTTTCGGAAAAACATTAGATGGGAGGGCCGCGATGAAAAAAAAAATAGCACATAAAATCGCGAAAAAAAAAAAAATACACTAATGGGTTTAGGCCTAGGGGGCCGGGACCCTTCCCGGTCCAAGCTCCACCCTTGCCAACGCGTGGGCGGGGATTTGTGTTTTACGGGTGACACGTTGTTGGGCAATTACACATCTTAGACACCCTTGTTACATCATCAAAATGGAAATATAACTAGAAGTAGGGTTGAGCACGGTCCGAAAACCGGACCAGACTGACTAAACCCAAACCGGATCAAAAACAGATTTAGTTCAAGACACTAAACCAAGGGCCAGACCGAAATGTCATATCCATATCCAGTTCATTGGTTCAGTCGAGTCCAACAAAGCATAATGGCCGGTTTTGCTTAATACTGAACCAGACTGAATTAGATCGATAACCGAATATGAGGAAAAAGGTGGATCAAGGATCGGACCAAAATACGTTCGATCCGATTTTCGGTTCATCCGGTCCATGGTCTATTATGTTCAGCTCTATTCGAAAGAGGAAAAATAATAATAATAATAATAATAATAATAATAATAATAATAATAATAATAATAATAATAATAATAATAATAATAATAATAATAATAATAATAATAATAATAATAATTGCAGGCGGCCTCCCTAGAATGAAACATTTTGATCAATTTGGTCCCTGGCAATAACGAAGGTTAGTGTCATTCAGTTAGTTGAAAAAATAACAAGGGTAGTTTTGTCCTTTCGCATTGTGGTCCCTTTTTTTTATACCCGTGTATATATTAATCAAAGGGTTATTCCTTTTTCCCCAAATCTTAAAACATACAAAACCCTAATTTGTTAAATCCATCAAATTAATGGATGTAGTGAGCTGCTTTTGTGGTAATCATGCTGTTGTTCGCACTTCTTGGACTGACACAAACCCTGGTCGTAGGTTTTGGTCTTGTCCACAAATTGTAAGATTTTTTTCTTGATTAACATTTCCCATTTTGTGATGTTGTTAGTTATGGTATTTTGTTAATTTTTCCTTTTAGGGTACGAATTGTGGTTTTTTCTTATGGTTGGATCCTCCTATGTGTGCTCGGGCAAGGAGTATCATCCCTGGATTGCTAAGATCAAGAAATGCACTACAAGTGTCTTTGAACTCAATGGAAATTGCAAACCGTCGTCTAAAGATTATGTTGTTTTGTTGTCTGTTATTGTTGGTTGTTAAGTTCTACATATAGTAATCTTGTTTGGGTTGTATTATATCCTACTCATATTTAACTGGACTAGTAGTTGATCTCATTAATTTGTAATGGTCAACAAATTTTGGATATGTTTTTAGTGATGTTCAGTTTAATGAAATTCTACATTTATGGTATTACTGATTCAAAGCAGTTTTGTTATGCATAAGACATGAACAAAAACTTAACAGTTGACAATAGCTTAAAACATAGTGTACATAATAGAGTACATAATAGAGTCATACCATAACTTAAAACAAGTCTTACAATACAGTCTTTAACCTTAGAAGAACTGACCACACATTGACTGAAAATGGAAATTGTCTTAAAAGTTGAAACAGCCACAAACAAGATTACTGAAAATAGAAATTGTCTTAAAAGTTAAAACAGCCACAAACATCACATTGACTGAACTACTTTGTTGGTGTCAATCTTGAGGCAGTTTTCTTTGTCATCCTTGTTGGAGTCACATGTCCAGCTTGAGTTCCAGCTTGAGTTCCATCCTGAGTTCCAGCTTGACTTGCATTCTGACTTGCAGAAACATTTCTTGTCCCAGATGCACTTGCAGCTTTACTTGTTGTTGGGTCTTTTGAAGTTGCAGCTTCAACTTTACTTGTTCTTGGTTTTTTTGAAGTACCACCATTTTTTGGACAGCTTCTCTTGTTGTGACATGTACCCTTACAAATACCACAAGTGACTGTTTTGCCTTGTCTTGTCAGTTTTCCACCTTTCACCATGTTAATCTCACCTGCACTCCTTTTCCTTTTCTTTTGTGGCCTACCAATTTGAGGCACTTGCTTAGGTGGAAGCAATGTAGTTGGGCAATCAAATTTCTCCCAAAATTGTGGACCCTGCACTGGGTTAACTTTAAAGGAATAAACTTCCTTCCATGTCTCAAGAGTGTATGACTTGTGAACCCAACTTTCTGGCAACCCAACATCCATGTCATTGTCAGCCATATCATGAATACAAGCAACCACATGCCTGCATGGGATTCCAGATACCTCCCACTTCCTACAACTGCATTTCCTTGCATTCAAGTTGACAACACACTGCTCACCCCATGGACCCTTCACTTGATACAAATCTCCCTCATTCCAGTCCACTTTATAGTTTGTTGAAGCTTCTTTGGTGAAATTAAAAAGTTTTGTTGCTGCTGGAGTTAAAGGCCCCTCATACTTTTCAATAACCTTCTGGACAATAACTATCCTCTTCATGAGGTATTCCCTAACATATTCTAGTGCAGAAATAATTGGACTATCCCTAGCATCCAACAATTGTCTATTGAATACTTCACAGACATTATTGATTAAGAGATCACAATTTGCTGTTACATCAACAAATACAACTAAATGAGTACCAAATACATAACAACTTAAAGAGTATGAAACAAATAAATAAGCATAAAAATTGTGTTAATGCTTTTACCATAAACTGATTTATAATCAAACTCTTCTCCATCACCTCTTATGTGCCAAAGCTGCAATGACATACTCATGTTTCTTCTTGCTAACCCTAGGGATTGTAAGTGGAATGAGATAAAAATATTGAGGGTAGAAAGATAATGGATTAGGGTTTTATTATAAGAATATGTGTGGGGTTAAATTGGGTTTTTTGTTTGTGTCGGGTTGGATTTTGTACCAAAAAGGGATTCTGCAATTTGTCGGGTTGAATTTGGATATAAAAAAGGGACCACACGCGAAAGGACAAAACTGCCCTTGGTATGAATGAAAAAGGACCTCAACTAACTGAATGACACTAACCTTCGTTATTGCCAGGGACCAAATTGATCAAAATGTTTCATTCTAGGGAGGCCGCCTGCAATTATGGAATTCTAGGGACGATATCTGCACTTTCGTTAAACCACAGGGACGATTTCTGCAATTTACTCTAATAATAATAATAATAATAATAATAATAATAATAATAATAATAATAACAATAAAGTACAATTTACACAAATACTCACAAAAAACCAAAATTACATAAACACCCTTACATCTTCAACTCTTTCTGGTTATCCATCAAACCAAAGACTTCAGTTCAGATAAGCTTTAAACAACAAAAATGGAGGCCTTAAAAGTATGGTCATCAAGACCACTCTGTCACCTCTTCCACTTATCTCCACTCACTTACAAAACCCATCTCCCGGTCACCTTCACGCGCTGCTGTTCATCCTCACGCGCCGCCACTGTGCCTCCAAAACAGGGTGGTGGCAGGGGGAGAAGGTCACCCAAAGATGAGAATAATGCAACTTCTTCTACTTCTGATAGAGATGCTATTCGTGCTATTCGTCTTAAAAAGGTTCAACTTTTTTTTATATATATTTTTTTTTTATAAAAATTGAATCTTTTTGTGTTTTTATGTTTTGTTTGTGATATTTGGTTTTGTTAATCAAATGGGTTATGGGTTTTGTAGCAAAATGTGGAAGAAAATAGTGTTTGTTTGCTTGTTTAGCTATAAGATAAAAACCACTCAGGGTTGGCCTAGTGGCAAAAAGTTTGTGACCACGCCTACCTCTTGAAAAAGGGAGGGCTTTACCTTGTTTGAATCTGTGTAGCGGTGGGTTAAAACCCCTTATCGGCCAAAAGGTGTGAAACCATCTCACCCAAAAAAAACTATAAGATAAGCAATTAAAAAATAATACTGTATTTGATTAGCGTTTTAAATAAGGAATCCAAAATACACACTTTGATAAGCAGTTTGGAATAACCAACTCCTAGCTAATTATTTAAAACTGCTAGTGTCACGTTAAAGTTTGGAACTTTGGATAAGAAATCCCAAACATTCTTAAAACTGTTTATTTATTGTTTCTCAACGCAAGAAGCAGATATGCAGCTTTAGTTAGCAATCCCAAGCACCCTCTGAGTATTCAGCAACTGAATAATCAGATATTCAGTCTATCTTATGTAACATTTGAATCTTTTTATGTTTTATGCTTTGGTTGTTGATATCTGGTTTATTTAGCAAATTGGTGATGCGTTTTTAGTTAGTTTAAGGTTGAATAGTTAAGAAAGTGTGATACTTAGTTGTTGGTTGTCTGATATGCATATCTTGGGGGAGTTATATAAGTATTTTTACATGTAAATGATTCTTAAATAGTGTAATAAGATCATCCGTATTAGTTTCACTATAAGAAAACATTAAGAGGGACTTTGTGATTGCTTATGATTGTATGCTTATTGAGTTTTGATACTAATATAAGCAGTGTTGTGGGTGTTTGGGATTGCTTATCCAAATTACTTATCTGATTACAGGAGAGTGTAATAAGATTGAATAATCAGTTTGCGAGTTTATCATTTTGAACCATGTATGTGGTTAAGTCAAAAGGCATACGTAGTTTTAATAAGCAATCCTAAACAGCCCCTAGAATGTACTATTATGGTAGTAATTGCCAACACAATAATAAGATAATCAGTCTGGTAGTTCATTATTACAAACTTCTTATAAAGAGCATAAGAACTAATTATTTGTAACCACTCAAAATAATCACTATCAAAATGCAATGCCAAGCACCCCCTGATTCATCATTTTTACCTTTTTAAGCACTTTTTTAAGAGGTGTTTGAGATTGCGTTTGCCAAACAGCACTCTGGAACAGAAATTCACAACCTCTTTATAAGAATACGCAGATAATTCCTTCTTTAATGGTTTGCCAACACTTTTTGCTGATTATTTGCGTTTTTCAAACATATCAGTTAGATAATCAATCCCATAACCTAACTCTAAACACCCACTCAAAGTTTAGTGTAGTTCCAACTTTTGGCTTTTTGAATGGAATACACAGGGTTCTATGATGAGTGTTGATGTAGACATCTAGTTAATTTATTTCTGGTAAATGTAATGGATTTGTTTATAGGTGGATGAGTTAAGGAGCAAAGGACTTGAACCATATGCCTACAAGTGGGATAGAACTCATACCGCTAATCAATTGCAAGATATTTATAAGCATCTCGGCAATGGTGAAGAGTCGAACGATGAGAATGACCAAGTATCAATATCAGGAAGAATTGTTGCACGTAGGGTTTTTGGAAAACTTGCTTTCTTGACTTTGAGGGATGATTCTGGAACAATTCAGGTACGCTGACAACACGTTCCTTGTTTGAAGTTGTGATAATCAGCAGTTTGAGTGTTTGACATTTCTGATTATTTAAGGATTTAAATGTAAACCGAGACTTGAATAATCAGATAATCAGGATTAGTTTCGTTGCATCTACTGTTGACCACTTTCAAAACGCGATGCCACATGCCCATTGATCATCTACCAAAGTGGATGTTAACAACTGAAAGATCACATATAGGAATGCATTGCATTTGACCCTCATAGATGCGTTTAGATTATTGAGTAAACTTAATTTCCTCACCTATGCTATGGTTTTCTGTGACTCTACTGAATACTGATATATTTACTTATAATAACAGCTTTACTGTGAGAAAGAAAGGCTTGCAGATGATCAGTTTGACCAATTAAAGAGTCTTGTTGATATAGGCGACATATTGGGCGCAAGCGGCTCGATTAAACGGACGGAAAAAGGTTAGCTTCTGCAACAAACTTATACAAAGAGAAATTTAATAGTCTTTACACTATTTTTGATAGCATATTCATTGTTTCCATTTGTTTTCAGGGGAACTTTCTGTATGTGTAAATTCATTTTTGATCCTCACAAAATCTTTGCTTCCTCTACCGGATAAGTTTCACGGTCTAACAGATGTGGATAAGCGTTATCGCCAACGGTTAGCTTTCTAATAGCTTTTTTGTTAACAACATTTGTGCAATCCTGCATATTCTAATAATGTCATGGTGGTCGTTTTTTGCTAATGTTAAACATCATCATAATTGCCAAGTCTGTTTTTCGTGTATAGATATGTAGATATGATTGCAAATCCAGAGGTAGCTGATGTATTCCGTAAAAGAGCAAAGGTAGGGTTAAACCATTGAATTTTCGGATCATATAACTTATTATCTTCAAATGCACGTATGCTGATTTGTGCTTCACTTCAGTAGATTGTATCAGTCATACGCCAGACAGTTGAATCCATAGGCTTTATCGAAGTTGATACACCAGTTCTTCAGGTTTGTATATCATCCCTAAACTGATTTTTGTAATTTTTTTTTTTTTTTTTTTTTTTTTTTTTTTTTTTTTGATACATAAATTGATTCGACTTACTAGGGAGCAGCTGGCGGCGCAGAAGCTAGACCATTCATTACACACCATAACTCGCTTGGCAGGGATCTTTATTTGAGAATTGCAACCGAACTCCATTTGAAGAGAATGCTGGTAAGTTTCTGTGTATTCTACATAATTTTTTTTGTAAGATTGTATTTGTATTCATATAGGTAAAGAGTTCTGATTCCAACATAGGTTGGGGGGTTCGAAAAAGTATATGAGATTGGAAGAATATTCAGAAATGAAGGCATTTCAACCCGACATAATCCAGAATTCACAACTATAGAGGTAATATATGCATCAATTGCCTTCATATCCTATTGTCATGATTGTATATCTCAGCATCACTTTTTATGTTTGTTTGATCACAATTGATCGGTTTTAGTCTTGAACTGATCAAGATATATGAAGCGTATTCAGACTATGAAAGCATGATGAACATGGCAGAAGAAATCGTAACCCAATGTACTCTTGCAGTTAATGGAAAGCTTACTGTGGACTATCAGGTATGTAAACTCTTAAAATGAACGTTTTTCTTTACGTACCACTTGCTCAATTTATTTTTAGATTAGTTTTTACCATTTTATTTTTTTATTAATAATAATTTTTGAAAGTATTATCTGAATTTAACTCATAAGTATTAATGCTATTATATAGCTTAACATATAACATATTTAATTAAAACAATCTCAAATTAATATATGGTCTTTCACTAAGTGAGGTAACTTTGAGGGACTAATTTTCTAACTTAAAAGACTGAGATTTGTTTCCAGCTCCTATAGAATCCTTCTTCATTAGTGTACCCTATTTCGGGCTCTGTTTCGCACACTCAATAGTAGTGGCTCAATCAATGGTTAATATGCTCGATGTTGTGAAAATGCTCTTATTTTTTACACTGATTAGTAATAAACATGAAATAAGTATGTTGGTAATTGTTGCTTTATTCTAAATGAGATTCTTCTAAGACACCTTAACGGCTTTAAACCAACTCAAACTGATTCCGGACTAAATATTATGTACTTTTAAATATTAGATGAATTTCATTATGAGTTCCAGAATAGAGCTACCCTGTTTGTGACATCAGAATGTGGAAATCCATTTCACTGACTACAGTTGGGCAGTTGGCTAAGTGCTAATTTACTTTTATTATTAATACTCACATAGCTCAATCTGGATCTAAGAAACACTGGCATTCACCATTGCAACCTCCGCCACAAGTGTTGCCACCAGTCTCGCCTTCAACACCACCACTCTAAGAGAATGTTTTTAATATATAAATCAATAATAAAAAATATTTGATACGTTATTGAATATTCGATATTCAAAAATCAAAGTCTCCAACCTTGTAGTAAAGTCAAGCAAATTGTTGTGCTAATGGCATGAAAATGACGTGGAGGCTTCATCAGTTCATTGTATCAATTTTGAGTTACAATAATTTTATCATTTAAACTTAATATTTGTTGGATATTTTGATCAATCCAAGTACGATTTCCTAACACTGTATATGCTAGATTGGTGTTTACATCACGTTATATATATCTTGTTACTATTCCTATAATTGGGTGCTTTATTTGGGCACATTATATTGATTTCTTTTTTAACATAAAGTATTACAAAGTGGAAGAAAATTTGACACCCACTTTGGAAAAATTGCAAAGACTTTGAGAGTCTTTGAACGTCTGATTTGGGACATCAAGTCGTGTATGTTCCACCCAAATATAAACTTAAACCCAACAATGTATATACAGTTTGAACACACACAATAAAGCCACAAATATATGAAACTAATAACTTGTATGCAAAACTAAACCATGGCCACAACGAACACAAAACATAATCATTCATCTTGAACAAAAACAACTTATATCGTCGTAAATAGTTAATCAAATGCAGTGAAAATTCAAATGACCAATTAACTTACCTATGTAGATTATTCCTGCTCACATGCTTTTTATAAAAGGAAAACTTGTGAACTTAATGTTGTAAAATTTTAGTTGAGGCATTTCATCAAACATATTGTGGGAACTGAAGATTTATGCAACACTCGATCCCAATCCAACATTTTTGTCTTTTGCATATTTGGTACTTTCACAGTAGTTGCTACTGTATTTTCCACCAGCCTGATTTATTTGGCTCCATTTCTTTGGATTTACCTTTACATCATAGTGAATAACTAAAAATTGCAAAGACTTAAGAGTCTCAAGTCTTTGGTCGTCTAATGTGGGACTTCAAATTTATTGTTTAATTTTTTTCCATGCTTTGTCTGTTCCACACGAATTTATATATTTCTATTCTTAGTTTTCGAAGTCTATATAAAGCCGCATAGAGGTATATGTGTTCATTATCAGATCAAAACACATCAATACAATTTTCTTACAACGCACATAATGAGAGAAAATGTTTACTTTTACTTTATGTATACTCATGTTTTGTTTATTTTGTCACTTGTCTTTTTGTTGTTTAATACCACAACTGCCACTTCTTTTAGCCAACAACTGGTTGGAGCTGCAGGAGGAGTTGTTTCTAAGTGCATCGATAAGGAGAGACAAGCTCTTCTTGATTTCAAAGCTCACATTATTCAAGACCCCAATTACCTGCTCTCTACATGGAGACCCGAAGAAGAAGATGATTGTTGTCAATGGGGTGGAGTTGTGTGTGACGACGTCACAGGTCATGTCAAAGAGCTTCAATTCGATCATCCTGGTAATAGTGGTCTTGAAGGTGAGATTAGCCATTCGTTGATTAACTTAACATATTTGAATATTCTTAACCTTCCTGGCAGTTCTTTTTATGGAACCTTTCCTGAATCCATTGGTAACATGACCTGGTTAACTTATGTTGACCTTTCTGGGAATCAGTTTACTGGATCCATTCCTAAATCCATTGCTAACATGACCCAGTTAACATTTCTTAACCTTGGTTACAATCAGTTTACTGGATCCATTCCTAAATCCATTGGTAACATGACCCAGTTAACATATCTTGACCTTGGTTACAATCAGTTTACTGGCACAATTCCCGAGTCCATTCATTCGTTGACCAAATTAACAACCCTTTTACTTGGTGGGAATCAGTTTACTGGCTCAATTCCCGATTCCATTGGTTCCTTGACCAAATTGACAGACCTTGACCTTTCAGTCAACTCTTTCTATGGAACCATTCCAATGTCCATTGGTTCCTTGACCAAATTGACAGACCTTGCCCTTTCAGTCAACTCTTTTTATGGAACCATTCCAATGTCCATTGGTAACATGACCCAATTGACTTATCTTGACCTTCATGGGAATAATTTGAGTGGAGTCATTCCGAGATCCATTGGTTCCTTGACCAAATTGATAGTCCTTTACCTTTCAAACAACTCTTTCTATGGACCCATTCCTTCGGAATTTGGAAACCTCACCAGTTTGGAAAGACTTAAACTAAGTTCCCTCCGAAGTTGTACAGTTGAAAACTTAGATCGGTTATCTTCTAATTTAAAATACCTTCTTATGGATGGAACTTCTCTGGCCAAAGCAAATAACTGGGTAAATGTAATTATAGGTCTCCAAAACATAGAAGAGTTAAGCTTAAATGGATGTGACCTCTCACAAGTCATGCATCCATATTCTCCATCTTTCAACTCTTCTTCATCTATGGATGTCCTTTATCTCGATAACAACAATCTCAACTCATCCATGCATCATTGGTTGTCCCCATTAACTGGCAATAAGCTTACACAGCTTTATCTCTCTGGCAACAAGTTTGATGGGGAACTTTCAGATTTTTTGAACAGCTTGTCAGGATGCACATCAGCTACATTGTCTGATGTGATCCAACACTTTTCATCCCTAGAAAGATTGAACCTATCTTCAAATCAGTTCGATGGAACTATAAGTGACAAACTGTGGCAACTACCCACACTTCGAGAACTAGATCTATCTTCCAATTCTCTTAGAGGTGCTATCTCTAAGAATATTGGAAAATCAAATCTTTGGTATATAGATCTTTCAAACAACTCACTTGAAGGAGTTCCTCTAATTGCTGACGTGTCAAACCTTTCTCAGAGTATGCAGTATCTTGATTTCAGTTCTAACAAGGTAGGGCCTCGTTTCCCCAAATGGATACAAAAATTGAAAAATCTTCGGCATCTTGATCTTTCCAAAAATAGCATTTCAGACACAGTTTCTAAGAAGTACTGGAACCAGTGGCTGTCTTCTCAGTTGATCTATTTGGATCTCTCTTTCAACAGCATAAGTGACGCTATACTGAACATTCCTTCCACTTTGTTAGTGTTAGATCTTTCCAAAAACAAATTATCTGGGAAAATCTCCTTTCTGTGCCAAACTGTAGTTGGCCGTTTAGCATTTCTTGATATCTCAGACAACTCATTCACTGGACAAATTCCAGACTGTTTTTGGCATTTAAAAGAGCTGGTGGTTCTTAATCTAGCAAACAATAATCTATCTGGTAGAATTCCTGCATCTGTCAAGTCTTTGATCAAGCTTGAAGCATTGTATTTATACAACAACAACTTTTTTGGAGAATTGCCTTCATCCTTAAAACATTGCAAGAATTTAACCTTTCTGAATTTGGGGGCCAACAAGTTTTCTGGTAATGTGCCTGTTTGGATAGGGGAAAACCTATCACGTTTGTACGTTCTTAGCCTAGCATCAAACAACTTCTATGGAACCATCCCTCTACAAGTATGCCATCTAGTCAATCTTCAACTTCTAGACTTGTCAATGAACAACCTCAATGGAACCATCCCCTCGTGCATCAATAATATCACTGCCATGGTTCTAGATAATTTTTCTCTCAAAGGGAGAGATCTCGTCACAGTGAATTCATTGGACATAAGGCACATTCGTCAAGATGGATTCGGCTCTAGTTATGATTATTTTGACCATGTGATAATCCAGTGGCAAGGAAAGGTGCGTGAATTCAGCAAAAATCTAGAATCCTTGAAGAGCATTGACCTGTCGAGCAACCATTTAACAGGACAAATCCCGTATGAACTTACCAATCTTTATCAACTGGTTTCACTAAACTTGTCAAAGAACGCTCTACTTGGAGAGATTCCAAGACAAGTTGGTCAAATGAAAGAACTTGAAACTTTGGATTTATCCAAAAACAATTTCTCAGGGCAGTTGCCATCAAGCATGTCTCAGATGAATTTTTTAAATAATCTTGACGTGTCACATAACAACTTGTCTGGGAGGATTCCATCTAGCACTCAACTCCAGACCTTTGAAGCTTCAAGTTATATTGGAAATGCTGGACTATGTGGACCTCCCGTGACTAAATATTGTCCCGGAGATAAAGTACTTGAAGTAACACCTGTAGTTGGTGAAGGTAAGAGTGATGGTGAAGCCATAGATGAATTTCATAGATGGTTTTATATTGGAGGGGGCGCTGGTTTTGCTACTGGATTTTGGATAGTTTTTAGCATTATACTTCTTAACCGTCGTGCCAGACATGCTTTTTTCCAGTTGCATGATAGCTTGAAAGATTGGGTGTATGTAAAGGTGGTGGTGTTCATAGCAAAATGGCGAAGGGTTGCACGTGCATAGTGGTGTATATGTTTATGTTTTGTTCATCTACTTATTAATGTTTGGTATATAGTATTGTAATTTCATGCTTCACTTGTATTTGGCAAGGGTTTTTAAGTCCCTCTTATTAATAAAATTGCCACTAACACCATGGGTGGCCGTTTCCCAGCGGTGTGATATACGACATCTCCATTTGTTCATTTTATAAACTGTATGGTCATATGATGAACGGAAGTTGTTTGATAAAATGCTTTACATAGAATTGCAACATACCTGATGATGTTAAGGTATCATGGCTAGCTAAAATAAATTTGAATCTTTACAATAAGGCATCATGCCTCAAATGCAAATGCTATTACGGTTGACATCTAAGTGTAGTGTGAAGCTAGCTAATGTAGCGGTGTTTTAGTCATGATTACGAGTCACATGAAATAAGCCTTCAATGCACCTTAGATATCTGAATAGAAATATTTTTTTTGTTACTCAACCACTAATATAAAAGTCACTGGTAAATTTCTTAAGTCAGCACACTGTGGTCTCTACAATGGATAAGAAGTCAGGAGGGAGTAAATACACACTTGGACCCTACCACAAAGATAGCAAAATGACATCTACAAACTTTAACAAACATAAAAGAACATGTTATTCATGACCGTGAGGTTTGTTACCAGCTCGTATGAAATCCATCTTCATTAGTGGCAGCTTCGGTTCTTGTTTGCTCCATTGCTATAACAGTGACCACATGTTGCTTCCACCAAACTTGTAATATACTACTAAAGTTTTAGCATATGATTGATATGCTCGATGTTAGTGTGATAATGCTCTCACTTTTTTTTTAACTGATTCGTGATTAGTACTAAACAGAAAATAAGTATGTTGGTAATTGTTGCTCATCAGTAAATGAGATTCTTATAAGACACCTTAAACCAACTCAAACCGATTCAGGACTGATTATTATATAAATCTAAATATTAGATGAATTTCGTGAGTTTCATCCCTGACTACAAGTGCTAAAGTATATGAAACAGAACTTAGAACAGAGTTACCCTGTTCGTGACATCAGAATGTTGAACTTTGTTATCATAATTTGCTTAAAATGCAATTGGAAATCCATTTCACTAAATACAGTTTGCTAAGTGGCTAAGTTACTTCTTATTTTAATACTCGAACATCAGCTCAATCTGGATCTAAAAAACATTGGCTTTCACCATTGCAACCTCCACCACAAGTGCTGCCACCAGTCTCGCCTTCAACAACACCACTCTAAGTGACATGTTTTTAATATATAAATCAACTAGTTACCTGGCCCGCCCGAATAGGCGGACGAGCCTTATGAATATGGTTGAAAAAAATTATGCTTAGGAAAATAAGTTATAAACATACAAAATTACTTATTATATGCTTTAAGAACGAAAAGAAATAAATGTTCATCCGATATATAAGAAAATAAAAGTTACTGAATTATCCGCAAGCACAAGGTATATGTTGTCGATTCATATACAAAATAAAGCTTCTTTGCACACAACGTTGGTTGTTGATTTCGTGTATTTACTTAATAGTGAGTAAATAACGAACCTTCCATAAGCCATCACTTGCCAGTATCACAAGCTCTATTGAGGCATTGATAGGTACATGTCTTATGCCAGGTTCTGAGCTTAGATGTGCTTTAAGACTGGTCTCCAAATGCACGAGCAACAGCAAGTTGACAATTAACCCGGGGAACATCACCTACATAAATAATACTCCAACAGTTTCACTATATTTTAGAGCTTGCTGAAGCTATAACACAGTGACTCAATCAAAATATGCATGTAACAATTTTGTTGTCATTCACTGCATCACATAATTGGAAGACAAACAACAAATTTGTCAATTCTGCTGTCATTTACTGGTGTAAGGTAGAGGTGGCGATTTCTACCCATGTACTTGTACTCATAAACGGGTCAAAAAGTAATTTTTTAATATTAGCTAAAAAAGAAATGGGTCAAAGTTTAAGAAGAACTTAACATCTTATCAAAATTTCAAGTCTTCTAAAGCTCAATACTTACCTTGTTCAAGTAATTTCATTTTATTGGTTTGTTAAACCTATCTATAGTCATCTCTCATCTCACAGTTAATAGTGTTCTTTAAGAACTTGTCATTTATACCCCATTGTCATATCAATGTTAGATGCACTCGTCGGGTATCTCAACTTACGAAAGTTCTGATTGACTAAATCTTTAAGAACTTGTCATTTATGAATTAGAAACAACCAACTGGGCCGACACCCTTCGGGGTTCATGCTCATATATATATTGGCCACTTTACTCATTAGAATAGACAATAAAATCTGTATCTCAGCAATATCTTTATGCTAAATCCACTTCATTATAAATGGGGCGATTTGGGTTATGTTTTATCTATATCAGGTCACATGGGTAAAATTAACAAAATAGCTAAACATGAGCAGGTATATTACATGAATACAAGTTCGTAAAGGTAACTGTTAGTATGACATCGCCTTCTAGAAGTGTCATCATAGAACTAATGTGACTAATCAAGTATGGGATCTTAAATGTCATATCCTCTGTTGAGCCTTTTTGTTGTATTTCTCCATCTACTTGAGAAGTAAAACCGAAACGCAGATAATATGGCTAAATAAAGTTTAAGCCTACATGCAGCACGATAATATTTCTCTTTAGGTTGCAGGGGTAAGAAGCTTCGAGCAGATAAAATTACTTGATCGATTTACCCTTGTTAACATGGTGTCAATGCTCAATAAGGGCATTTTTTTTGTAAAGACTTTTGAACAGATAGTATTTCTCTTTAAGTAACAAATACACAGTCACATTCAAGGAAAAAATAACACAAAACACCAATTTATGCTGTTCGTAACAAATACAGTCACTTTCAACCTGCCAACCCATTTAATTTGTGTAACATGAAACCCGCTTTAACTGTTCAATTTGTATGCATTTAACCCATCAACTCACATAAATAATATGGCTAAATATGTTGTGTTAAACGGATTAGAATTGATACAAATGACCCGGTTATTTATGCATATCATGTTTCAGATGAAGTTTTCCAACCCGTCATTCCAACCTAAACCCGGCTCAAATTGTCACCCTAGTTTTAAGCATATAAGCATATATAGACAATCATCTAATCTATGTCTGTCACTCTGTCACTAACAAACAGCTAATTTATTTTTCAGGTTGTTCTGCTTTTATACTATTAATTATTGCAATTTTCCCTAACTAATAAGATTGGTAATTTCGTTGGTCATATGAAAAGAAAATAATCTTTCCGAGTGGAGGAGAATAGGACATTACATGTTTCGGGTCACACTGAACCAAACACACTTATGGAATGTCTGCAAAAAGCTGAAAAAATAGCACATCTAGTGCATTGGCAATATGGAGAATGTCCTCAACCTTTAATGTATCAAAAGAGTGACCATAATCTAGGGTTATGGAGAGTGCGATAATAAGGGCAACGTTTATAACGAAAATTCTCAGCCATGTGCCACCTACGTGCAGTCATCTCCACTTCGCGACAAACCATATGCTACTAACGTGGGGATCTACTATTGCTCCATCATATGACGTCGTTTTACATACCATAATCAGGAGTTAATTTCCTTGTTCTTTTTTTCTTACTTGGAATGTGTCGTCGTGATTGAAATATATCTATGTACTTAGTCTAACTGGCTTTGTTTCGACAATTATATATTAACTTATTAGTTGACTTAGCAATACCACACAATCAGATCAATGTATTTAAAACATCTTACTCTTGTTTATGAGCATAGTTCATTAGCTTATTAAGTGTCAAACACATTTTTTTTGAAAAAAAATAATAAATTTTTATAAAATTAAAACTTGCAGGATACTAGAAATTACAACAATCCCGATCAACAATGACCCTCACATACTACAACAACCATAAACACAAGTACACAACCCTCGACAAAGAACATAAACTAAACAACATCAACCTCAAAGGTTTAAACAATTGCGGCGACTCTAGAATCTCTATCCAAAACGATCTTGCATTGACAACGGCAACTCTAGAATCTCAACCTCAAAGGCTTAAGTGTCAAACACAATGCAGGCAACAGAATTTAGATACCGCTAAACAGCTTCTGTCAACTAAATTGAACCTATTTAAAGTTGGTAGAAAAACAGCTTTATAGGGTGTGTGGGATTGCATATACTTTCAATCATGTTTATGGCAATATGGCATTGGCTTATAAGCACTTTACCTCCACATGTGCTAATTTTTATCAAAATATAATCAAACAAGTCAACAAGCACTTTAAATATGCAATCCCAAACACCCACAACAAAGCAGATAAGCCTAGTACATTTGTCATAACATGTAATCCCAAACACTCGAAGAATGCTTATAGGGCGCGTAACACCTCAACCACGAAAAAAAGTTCATTCACATCAATAGAACTACAACTTGTACACATAACAATTATTGTTATGGATAAAAATGCAAATGCCCCCAAAGGTTTCACAATTGGTTGCCTTTTTCATAACATGTTGGCATACTTGACTCACTTGGCGGTTATCGCTATGGGAGCGCCAAGTCGAACCCTATCATGTGCTTGTTATGTGTGAAGATGCCCCACTCATTACCAACTAAACTACGCGCCATTGACCCATAATAGATTATTGTACACATACATTTCAGGACAAAATACATTAAACTATTAATATTATAATAAAGTTCAAATACAAAGTCATTTAAATGTGGAATTAGTCGGAGGGAAACGAGGCAAGCGGATAACAGCTTCTTCTGTCTCAATTGGGTCTGATCTTATTATCTACGAAACAACATTAAAATTTAAAACTTAGGATAACTTGTTATTTATTACTAACTAAAAGATGCGCTATTTAAAGAAATGAAAAAAAGGGGTACCGGATCTTGAAGAAGGGGTTTTGAATCATCAATGGCTGGTCTGAACTGTCGCTTGCTTTTGCTGCTGATGTCTCTGTTGCTTGTTCCGGCATTGGTGTTCATGGGTGTTTGTGCTTGACTAGGTTTCATTTTGTTTTTTAGGCTTTGGAAATTGGTGGAGTGATGTGTCGTTAATTTGTTATGTAAGGCCCATAGTGAATAACATAGAGTAGGAACCATGAATTTTCAAGGCCCAATTAAATTGGTTTTGTTTTCATTTTATTGTTATTTGAGTTAAGGGTGTTCATGCCTTCATGGTTCGGTTCATAAACCGAACTGAACCGAATCGAAAAAAATTGAATTGAATTTGTTAAAACCGAACTGAACCGAACTAAAAATTCAGTTTTCGGTTTGGATATGGTTTTGGCTATCTGAACCGAAAACCGAATTTATATAAATATATTTTTTTATATATATATTTGTATTATCATATATAAATAAAAAGACCACTAAATTTTTATCCTAATATAAAAAAACACTTTTTATGCTTGAAATAATTTTTTTTCCCAAAAATCTATATAATTAAATTAAAAAAAAAATATATAAATTATGTAATTTAAGTAAAAAATTCGGTTTTCAGTTTTGACTCATAACCGAACCGAACTTCGGTTCGGTTTGGTTTTCAGTTATGACCCAAAAAAATTTTTAACCGAACAACCCGAACCGAATAAACAGATTAACCCGAGAACCGAACCGATGAACACCCCTAATTTGAGTAACTTAGGTTTTAGTTACACTACGAGTGATGGGGGACCGAATGTAGCGGTGTAAATGAGTCAAGCTTTTGTTGAGTAACTCGGTTTTATTTGAGCTGAGTCTTATCGTGCTTAGAGCTCAAGTCCTAGCTTTAAACACAAATATATTTCGGAAAATTAAAATCACACACACAACTTTTTCACAAGTCGGCTAGTCCGCAGAACGACTCGTGCTAAAAAATAGTTAACGGGTGGGCCGATTTGTGTTTTAAGGGTGACACGTTGTTGGGAAAGACACGTCTTGGACGCCCTTGTTACACCATCAAGGAAATATAACCGAAAGTAAGGTTGAGCGCGGGGCGAAAACCAGACCAGACTGACTAAAATCGGATTGGATCAAAACCGATTTGGTTCATGTTCATTCATTTAACTAAACGATCATAAAATATTGTTCGTTCATTTAATAAATAAACGAATTTTTTACCGAACGATTCATGAAGTGTTCACTGAACGTTCACTTTGTTTACAGCCCTAATAAATCTTAAAAGTACAATTTACACAATACTCCTTCACAAAAACCAAATTTACAAAAACACCCTTACATCTTCAACCCTTACCGGTTATCCATCAAAACACAAATTTCAGTTCAGATAACACACTTGAAACAAGAAGAAGAATGGAGGCCTTAAAAGTATGGTCATCAAGACCACTCCGTCATCTCTTCCACTTATCCCCACTCTCTTACAAAACCCAACTCCCAGTCACCTTCACGCGCTGCTGTTCTTCCTCACGCGCCGCCACTGTGCCGCCAAAACAGGGTGGTGGCAGGGGAAGGAGGTCACCCAAAGATGATAATAATGCATCTTCTTCTACTTCTTATAGAGATGCTATTCGTGCCATTCGTCTTAAAAAGGTTCAACTTTTTATATAATAATCTTTATAAAAATTCAATCTTTTTTATGTTTTTATGTATATGTTTGATTAAGATTTTTTCTTTTTGTGTTTTTATGTTTTGTTTGTGATATTTGGCTTTGTTAATCAAATGGGTTATGGGTTTTGCAGCAAAATGTGTGAAGAAAATAGTGTTTATTTGCTTGTTTAGCTAAAAGATAAAAACCACGTAGGGTTGGCCTAGTGGCAAAAATTTTGTGACTAATATTACTAAAATGTGTGAGGTCCGCGATTCGGTTCCTACTAGGTGCAAACAACACGCCAACCTCTTGAAAAGGGAGGGCTTTACCTGGTTTGAATCTGTGTGGATATGGGTTCAAACCCCATATCGGCCAAAAGGTGTGAAACCATCTTACCCGAAAAAAACTTTGAAGATAAGCAATTAAAAAATAATTTGCTTACTTTAAAGTTGATAAGCGTTTTACATAAGGAATCCAAAATACACACTTTGATAAGCAGTTTGGAGTAAGCAACTCCTAGCCTAATTATTTAAAACTGCTATTGTCACCGTAAAGTTTGGAACTTTGGATAAGAAATCCCGAACATTCTTATCTTGTGGAGTGTGATA
The DNA here is from genome assembly GCA_030686995.1 of Artemisia argyi. Classification (NCBI taxonomy): domain Eukaryota; kingdom Viridiplantae; phylum Streptophyta; class Magnoliopsida; order Asterales; family Asteraceae; genus Artemisia; species Artemisia argyi. The sequence goes on along the minus strand of CM060695.1, from coordinate 21,996,296 downwards.
CTTTGTTATTGGTTATCTGATACGCATATCTTGTGGGAGTTTTATAAGTATTTTTACATCTAAACGATTCTTAAATAGTGTAATAAGATCATTGATATTAGTTTTACTAAAAGAAAACGTTAAGGGGGAGTTTGCGATTGCTTATGATTGTATGCTTATTGAGTTTTGATACTAATACAAGCAGTTTTGAGGGTGTTTGGGATTGCTTATCGAAATTACTTATCTGATTACAGGAGAGTGTAATAAGAAGCTTTGAATAATCAGTTTGAGAGTTTATCATTTTGAACTGCGTATATGGTTAAGTCAAAAGGAAATAAGGAATACGTAGTTTTAATAAGCAATCCTAAACACCCACTTGAATGTACTATTATAGTTGTAATTGCAAAGATAATAATAAGATAATCAGGTTGGTAGTTCGTTATTGCAAACTTCTTATCAGACTACTGCAAAGAGCATAAGTCGGTTTAATAAGCAATCCTAAAAACTCTCTAAGAGCTAATTATTTGTAACCACTCTCAAATAATCACTATCAAAATGCAATGCTGAACACCCCCTGATTCATCATTTTTACCTTTTTAAGAGGTGTTTGAGACTGGGTGTGGATATCTAGTTTACTTATTTCCGGTAAAAGTAATGGATTTGTTTATAGGTGGACGAGTTAAGGAGCAAAGGACTTGAACCATATGCCTACAAGTGGGATAGAACTCATACCGCTAATCAATTGCAAGATATTTATAAGCATCTCGGCAATGGCGAAGAATCAAACAATGAGAATGACCAAGTATCAATATCAGGAAGAATTGTTGCACGTAGGGCTTTTGGAAAACTTGCTTTCTTGACTTTGAGGGATGATTCTGGCACAATTCAGGTATGCTGATAACATTCTTTTTTCTTTTCCACACAAAAAAAAAAAAAAAAAAAAAAAAAAAAAAAAAAAAAAAAAAAAACAGTTGCTTGTCTCTGAACTTAATCACCATCATGCTGTGTAATTGGTAGTATTTGTATGTGTGTGTTTGGGGAGGTGGGGGAATAGTGTTTACATAACTGCACATGCTTCTCATACTGGAAGTTGTGATAATCAGCAGTTTAAGTGTTTGACGTACTCTGATTATTTAAGGAATTTGATTTAAGATGACACTTAAATATTCAGAATCAGTTTCGTTGCATTTACTCTTGAAACAAGTATTTTTCAAATTTGATTATTTGACTCGAACCACAGTAATTTGATAACCGCTTTCAAAACACGATGCCAAATGCCCATTAATCATCTCCCGAAGTGGATTTTAACAACTGAAAGATCGCAAATAGGAATGTGTTGTAACTGAAAGATCGCAAATAGGAATGTGTTGTATTTGACACTTAGAAGCATTTAGATTATTGAGTAAACTTAATTTCCTCACCTATGCTATGTTTTTCTATGACTCTACTGAATACTGATATATTTACTTATAATAACAGCTTTACTGTGAGAAAGAAAGGCTTGCAGATGATCAGTTTGACCAATTAAAGAGTCTTGTTGATATAGGCGACATATTGGGCGCAAGCGGCTCGATTAAACGGACAGAAAAAGGTTAGCTTTCGCAACAAAGTTATACAAAGCGAAACATAATAGTCTTTACACTATTTTTTGATAGCATATTCATTGTTTCCATTTGTTTTCAGGGGAACTTTCTGTATGTGTAAATTCATTTTTGATCCTCACAAAATCTTTGCTTCCACTACCGGATAAGTTTCACGGTCTAACAGATGTGGATAAGCGTTATCGCCAACGGTTAGTTTTCTAATAGCTTTTTTGTAACAACATTTGTGCAATCCTGCATATTCAAATAATGTCATGGTGGTCCGTTTTTGCTAATGTTAAACATCATCATAATTGGCAAGTCTATTTTTCATGTGTAGATATGTAGATATGATTGCAAATCCAGAGGTAGCTGATGTACTCCGTAAAAGAGCAAAGGTAGGGTTAAAACATTGAATTTTCGGATCATATAACTTATTATCTTCAAATGCTCGTATGCTGATTTGTGCTTCACTTCAGTAGATTGTATCAGTCATACGCCAGACAGTTGAATCCGTAGGCTTTATCGAAGTTGATACACCAGTTCTTCAGGTTTGTAAATCATCACTAAACTGATTTTCGTAAAATCTATATATATATTGATTTGATACTTTAATTTTGGGCCCATTAGCTTGACTTTGATTTATATCACACATTTACACGTACTGAGAGGAAAAGTATCAGTAAGATAGAAAAAGATGTCTAATAACTACAGGTTTTAAAGACTTTTAAGTCTTCTAACGTCTAATATTGGGATAAATCACTTTTCTTCCATCATTTTCCACAAAACAGGAGAAATTTATTTTTGGAATTTTGAACAACGAAAAAGTAAAACAAAAATTTGGGACCATCTACTTCAAATTGACTAGACATATTTGCATCAATCAGTTTCTATCGATTATCCAAAATACAAGACTTTGAAGTAGCTTTATGCAAAGAGTCTTCTAATATGTATTTTCAACTAAGTATTGCAATGAAATAATATAACTAGATTATCATTGTGTATTTAACCTAAAGTATAAAATAGATGTTCAACAATTTAATTGCGCCAAAGCATCCAAATATATAATATGAGCCAAGCTAAGTATGTAAGAACTGGGCCGGTCCAATTTTCAAGTCAAACAAAAAGAACTTGTAACTTGTATGCAAACCATGTCCACAGCAAACACAAAAAATAATCATTCATCTTGAATCTAAACAACTTGCATTGGCTTAAATAGTTAATCAAATGATGTAGAAATTCAAATGACATTCTTTTTATAAAAGGAAAACATGTAAACTTAACGTTGCTAAAATTTGGTTGAGGCATTTCATCAAACATGTTGTGGGTCATGAGAAAACTAAAGATTTGTGCAGCCTTATAAGCAATAAAAGAAGAACCATGTACGAATAAATTTTTCCATGAAGACACTACTTTAAGCTCATAATTGCGTAAATCTCTCTTTCACAGAATAAGCACAAATTGCAAAGACTTGAGAGTCTTTGGTCGTCTAGTGTGGGACTTCAAATTTATTCCAAGTGTTATCTGCTCCACACAAATTTGTATCCATCTAGTTCAATTCTTTATTATTGAAGTCTATATAAAGCTTAAATATTTTTTAAGTGTCTACTATGAATTTTTTAAGCCTTTTTCCCTCAATTTTGACCTTAAATATATTTCTTTGTGTTATATAATAGTACTTAATAAAAATTATACAAATGAAAATATATTTAAAAATTTAATCTATTCATTTGTCTTGTATCATACGAACAAAAATATTTAAAGTTAAAATAATAATAATAATAATAATAATAATAATAATAATAATAATAATAATAATAATAATAATAATAATAATAATAATAATAATCTTAAACTACAATTTACACAATACTCCCTCACAAAAACTAAAATTACAAAAACACCCCTACATCTTCAACATTCTTGATTATGTTCAACCCAACAAAACCATCAGACTCAGTTCAGATAACAACTTGAAACAAGAAGAATGGAGGCTTTAAAAGTATGGTCATCAAGACCACTCCGTCATCTCTTCCACTTATCTCCACTCACTTACAAAACCCATCTTCCAGTCACCTTCACGCGCTGCTGTTCATCCTCACGCGCCGCCACTGTGCCTCCAAAACAGGGTGGTGGCAGGGGAAGAAGGTCACCCAAAGATGAGAATAATGCAAATGATCATGTCATTATTCTCATCTTTGCATTATAATGGGCAATAGGCTTTTGGATAAACACTTAAAAAGGTTTACTTTTTATTTTATAATCTTTATAAAAATTGAATCTTTTTTATGTTTTTATGTTTATGTTTGATAAAGATTGAATCTTTTTGTGTTTTTATGTTTTGTTTGTGATATTTGGTTTTGTTACTTTTTTTAAGGGATGTGTTGGTTTTTGCTTATTTTATGGCTTATGAGCTTATCTCATTTTGGCTTATATTGTTATGTTGTTTGTTTCGCCTTATATAGCCGGCTTATGGCTTATTTGGTTTTGGGCTTATGTTTCGTTAGCTCACTTTTTGTGGCTTATTTTGAAACTTTTCGGCTTATATAAGCTTATTATGACATAGTAGTTATATAAGCCAAAAAGTTTCAAAATAAGCCACAAAAAAATGAGCTTATGAAACATAATCCGAAAACCAAATACGCCGTAAGCCCGCTATATTAGCCGAAACAAACACCCCCTTATTAGATGATAATGAATAAAAATAAGAAAGTTGTAATTCTGTGATACACACCACTAGGGATCACATAAGATCCGTTAATGGATTACAACTAAGTAGGATAATGAAGCAATGAGAAAAAGATTATCGAAACAGAATTGTATTATACTATTATCAATGGCGGATTGTAACAGAAAATCTGTTACAATGAGTTATAGTTTGTTACAGGAGATTAAGAGAGAAGAGTTTACACAAATGATTAACTAAATGAACGTGAAGTGAAATGTTGGTTTATAAAGTCTTGGTTTGGGCGGGAATATCTGTTACTCGAGCATGTGTTCGCACGTGCCAACCTAACTTGAGCTCATATCATTCTGTTGGTGAATTTTGATTGTTTGAGGATGATGAAAATTAGCTTTTGTTGGGGTTATTAGAATTAAATAACCAGGAGTGGTTGGTTCAGACTTGTTATATGCTTATTGTGTTTTGACATTATAGATAAGCAGTTTTTAGGGTGTGTGGGATTGCTTATTGAAGCATTATTTGAGAGTGAAATAAGTAGTTCTGAATGATCAGTTTGAAGATGGCTTATGCTGGTTAAAGCGTCGATAGAGCTATAATAAGCAATCACAAACATTCCCTAAAAGCTAGTTATTTGCTATTCCAAAACGCAATAATGAGATAAATAGATAATTTGTCTGGGAGTTCCATTATTCCCAACTGCTTTTCTGATTTCTTCAAAATGCACTGGCTGTTTTATTAATCACTTTCAGAGTTCAATGCTGAACACCACTTTAAGCATGAATTTTACTTTTGCAGCCCTTACTTAGGAGGCATTTGGGATTGCGTTTACTAAATGTTACCGAAAGCAAGTCTTAACCTGCTTTTTCAAAATTGCCTTTTCTCTCTATAAATACGCGGACATTTTTTCTCCAAAGGGTTGCCTAACACTTTTTGCTGATTATTTGGGTTGCGCATTGTTGTTGTTGTCCAAAATTTTGATCAAGTGTTTGATGATGATTGAATTTAACTCGAGTTGTACTTTTTTCCTTTACGTGAGTTTTGGGGCACTTGCTGAAGAACTAATTATGTTTTGTTTTAAGTTTTCAAGACTACTTAAAGTCTTCATCTTTTAGTCTTGGTTTTGGTTTAGCATTTGGGCCCATTAGCTTGACTTTGATTTATATCACACGTACTGAGGGGAAAAGTATCACGAGATAGAAAAAGATGTCTAATAACTACAATTTTTAAAGACTTTTAAGTCTTCTGACGTCTAATATTGGGATAGTTCACTTTTCTTCATCATTTTCCACAAAACAGGAGAAATATATTTTTGGAATTTTGAACAACGAAAAAGTAAAACAAAAATTTTGGACCATCTACTTCAAATTGACTAGACATATTGCATCAATCAGTTTCTATCAATTATCCAAAATACAATACTTTGAAGTAGCTTTATGCAAAGAGTCTTCTGATATGTATTTTCAACTAAGTATTGCAATGAAATAACATAACTAGATTATCATTATGTATTTAAACTAAAGTATAAAATATATGTTCAACGATTTAATTGCGCCAAAGCATGTATTGTTTGTTACCAAATTACTATATATATTAAATGACATCCAATACGACGTCGTTCGATGAACAGTAACCATCGTGGGCTTCTTTTTTTTACACGGCCTGTTATATGCCCAGTGACCCAGTCTTATGTTCGGCCCATTTAGCAAACGCTAATTTGATAACATGAAGAACTGAAGAAGCCAGAAGAATCGAGAGGCGGTTATCTCCCGAACCTTCTTCCACTGCACAAAAACAGTACAAAACAATTCTAAAGAAGATTTGGACCATGAATTTGGTAGATGAAGAGAACATTGAAGCTGTTACGGTAACTGTTGATTAACAATCGGTGATGGTGATTGCAAATTAGGACTTTTAAAGAAAATTTGGACCATGAATTAGGACTTTTATGTTGATTGCAATGGAACGGACTGATTGCGAAACAAATGGTTGAGATACAAAGATAATCATATGGTCATTCCATGATGGCAGGGATACGAATACCAAGCCAATGGTTAAGTTCGTCCCAATATTCAAGTGACAACCTTCCGAAAGAGGTAAACCATGTTGTATACCTTTACTGTGTCTTCATCTAGAGGAAAATAAATTCGATTCGATGTCAGGATCTTGAATTAGAAGTAATATTTTGAAAACGGGTCAAAATGGTTTGAAGTTGTGGCGTACAATCCGCTTAGTCCTCTTGACCCACTACCCTTTTAGGAGAACTTTTGAAATAAATCAACTTTTACGATCATCTAACACTGCTTATTTATAGAAGTCGTAAAATTCAAACTTGGCTTGATCCATACCAAAGTCACATGTTTGGTTGGTTACTCGACCTGTCAACCCGCCCAATTTGCCACCTCAAATTTACATGTTTTTTCTGTTGAAACAGGACTTTGCAGGATTTCATGGGTGGATGTCGACAGCTGAAAAGATGCTAACAGTATTGTCAACTCTTGAACTTCACAATGTGCAGGTAAGTTCTCATACAAAAACCTTTTTTTGTCTTCCTTCAAGTTTTTAGAGTAGATTTAGAACGATGACCGGACTAAGTCGTGACCGTGGCTGTATCTAGGGATTGCAAAGACTTTAAATTACTGATATACAAAACTTTACACAATACTCACAGTCAAGAGTTGGTTCACTTTGATAGCTTTTGATCAACTCTATATGGCTATATGTTCTGTATCTCTATGTTTCGGAATCTGCTTAGCTGCTTTATAAGGCATAACCAACATTTCTTAAAAATGTGTTCTTACCCCAATAACAGTCAAAGAACAGATATAATACTTTAGTCTCGCTTCATATCATTTTGATTGTATAAAGTTCCGTGAGGCATTTGAGAATGATTATTTGATTATTGTGGTTCTGGTCGCAAATGATAACTTTTTACTAGGTATAATGACTCTGATTACGGTTACCATTTAAGATTAGTAACCAGTTTAGGATTAACTGCAACAAAAGTTGCTGTTTATTTGCTATTTAGGGGTTATTTAACATATCAACACTCCAACAAAAAACAACTGATGATATATGTTTTACACCCATATGTACAATGAAGTTATTAATCGATGATATATGTTTTGTAGGTACCTGTAAAGTTCCTTCAGTACTCGACGTCTGTAGTGACAGCAAGCATTGTGTCAACGGCCAGCACCCATGTTGTAACAGATGCAGAGAACAACCATAGAGCAACTCTTGCTAACAGAAAAAAATACTAATACTGGAAAAAGAATAAATGGGACTGAAAATATTGGGAACTACTGTATATACCTACGAATGAATTAACAAAGAATGCCTCCGGAAATTAGGCTGCGTGAAAGGCTACATAAGAAGTAGCAGCAACACTAAGTTGGGTTTGCATGAATTACTCTTAAAATTTGGATGCAAGTGACTATTGTTGATATGTACATGAGGTGAATGCTAGCCTGTTATATCTATCTTTTTTGCTTTCTTTTTTGAGACTTTGTTTACTTACATGATTCACCTAAATTATCTTAGTAACTTGCATGATAAGATTCACTGGATTAGTTGCAATGTTGTTTAAGAAGATGAAATAAGAATTGACGACTCAACTATTTATTCAAAGTTGTGCATTTGATTTCAAGTTGTATATTCTTTGCGTGTATCACTTTTTGAATTACTCATAGGAGTACATGAGCACACAATCGATATTTCCTCCCGCTAGAAAAAGGTTGCGGATAAAACGACGCCCCGCCGCAATGCCGAGGACCGGCGCCCACCTCGTATATAATATGAGCCAAGCTAAGTATGTAAGAACTGGGCCGGTCCAATTTTCATGTCAAAACAAAATGAACTTATAACTTGTATGCAAACCTAAACGATGTCCACATCAAACACAAAACGTAATCATTCATCTTGAATCTAAACAACTTGTATTGGCTTAAATAGTTAATCAAATGCAGTAAAAATTCAAATGACCAACTAATTTACCTGATGAAAACGGATCTCGCTAATCCAGTCTATTCTATTTTGTCCGGTCTATTCTATTTTGTTGAAATCACATTCTTCTTATAAAAGGAAAACTTGTAAACTTAATTTTGCTAAAATTTGGTTGAGTCATTTCATCAAACATGTTGTGGGTCATGAGAAGACTAAAGATTTATGCTGCCTTATAAGCAATATAAGAAGAACCAAGTATGAATAAAGTTTTCAATGAAGACACTACTTTAAGCTCATAATTGTGTAAATCTCTCTTCTTTGGATTTACAGTTACAAATCTGCATTTTTAAAAGGCCCCATTTATTTTTATAAATCCAACCTATTTTTACATATTTCTACTTTCACAAGAGTTGCTGACTGTATTTTCCATCAGCCTGATTTATTTGGGTCCATTTCTTTGGATTTACATTTACATCACAGAATAATTTCAGGACCAAAAGATACATTGAATAACTACAAATTGCAAAGACTTGAGAGTCTTTGGTCGTCTAATGTGGGACTTCAAAGTTTTTTTTTATTTTTTTTTCCATGTTTTGTCTGGTCCACACAATTTATATCCATTTAGTTCAATTCTTTGTTTTCGAAGTCTATATAAAGCTGCAAAGAGGTATATGTGTTCATTATCAGATCAAAACACATCAATACAATTTTATACAACATACATTAATTATGAGAGAAAATATTTACTTTTACTTTATGCATACTCATGTTTTGCTTCTTTTCTCACTTGTCTTTTTGTTGTTTAAAACCACAACTGCCACTTCCTTTGGCCAACAACTGGTTGGAGCAGCAGGAGGAGTTGTTCATAAGAGCATCGATAAGGAGAGACAAGCTCTTCTTGATATCAAAGCTCAACTTCAAGACCCATATGATTGGCTCTCTACTTGGAGACCGGAAGAAGAAGATGATTGTTGTCAATGGGAAGGAGTCGTGTGTGACAACGTCACCGGTCATGTCAAAGAGCTTCAACTCGAAGGTTATAGTGGTCTTGAAGGTGAGATTAGCCATTCGTTGATTAACTTAACATATTTGAATATTCTTTACCTTACTGGCAGTTCTATTCATGGAACCATTTTCAAGTTCATATGCTCCATGACTCATTTAACTTATCTTGCCCTAAGTTTTAATCAGTTTAGTGGATCCATTCCTAAATCCATTGGTAACATGACCCAGTTAACATATCTTAACCTTGGTTACAATCAGTTTAATGGCACAATTCCCGATTCCATTCGTTTGTTGACCAAATTAACAACCCTTGTACTTGGTGGGAATCAGTTTACTGGAACCATTCCTATGTCCATTGTTTCCTTGACCAAATTGACATACCTTGACCTTTCAGGCAACTCTTTCTATGGAACCATTCCAATGTCCATAGGTAACATGACCCAGTTAACTTATCTTAGCCTTAGTGAGAATAATTTCAGTGGAGTCATTCCGAGATCCATTGGAAACCTCACCAATTTGAAATGGCTTTATCTAGATTCCCTCGGAAGTTGTAGAGTTGAAAACTTAGATGGGTTGTCTTCTCTATATTCTTTAGGAGAACTTCATATGGATGGAACTTCTCTGGCCAAAGCAAATAACTGGGTAAATGTTATTATAGGTCTCCAAAACCTATTTGAATTAAGCTTAAATGGATGTGACCTCTCACAAGTCATGCATCCATATTCTTCATCAGTCAACTCTTCTTTATCTCTTCATTACCTTTATCTCGATAACAACAATCTCAACTCATCCATGCATCATTGGTTGTCCCCATTAACTGGCAATCAGCTTTTTGATTTTTCTTTATCTGGTAACAAGTTTGATGGGAAACTTTCAGATTTTTTGAACAGCTTGTCAGGATGCACATCAGCTACATTGTCTGATGTGATCCAACACTTTTCATCCCTCAATTCCTTGAACCTATCTTCAAATCAGTTCGATGGAACTATAAGTGACAAACTGTGGCAACTACCCAACCTTCGAACACTAGACCTTTCTTCCAATTCTCTTAGAGGTGCTATCTCTGAAAACATTGGAAAATCAAATCTTTGGTATATAAATCTTTCAAACAACTCACTCGAAGGAGTTCCTCTAATTGCTGACGTGTCAAACCTTTCTCAAAGTATAGAATATATAGATTTCAGCTCTAACAAGGTAGGGCCTCGTTTCCCCAAATGGGTACAAAAATTGAAAAATCTTCGGCATCTTGATCTTTCCAAAAATAGCATTTTAGACACAGTTTCTAAGGAGTACCAGAACCAGTGGCAGTCTTATCAGTTGAGTTATTTGGATCTCTCTTTCAACAACATAAGTGGCGCTATTCTGAACGTTCCTTCCACTTTGTTAGTGTTAGATCTTTCCAAAAACAAATTATCTGGGAAAATCTCCTTTCTGTGCCAAACTGTAGATGGCCGTTTATCATTTCTTGATATCTCAGATAACTCATTCACAGGACAAATTCCAGACTGTCTAAGGCATTTAAAAGAGCTGGTGGTTCTTAATCTAGCAAACAATAATCTATCTGGTAGAATTCCTGCATCTGTTAAGTCTTTGATCAAGCTTGAAACATTGTATTTATACAACAACAACTTATATGGAGAATTGCCTTCATCCTTAAAACATTGCAAGAATTTAACCTTTCTGAATTTGGGGGCCAACAAGTTTTCTGGTAATGTGCCTGTTTGGATTGGGGAAAACCTATCACGTTTGTACGTTCTTAGCCTAGCATCAAACAACTTCTATGGAACCATCCCTCTACAAGTATGCCATCTAGTAAATCTTCAACTTCTAGACTTGTCAATGAACAACCTCAATGGAACCATCCCCTCGTGCATCAATAATATCACAGCCATGGTTCTAGATAATTTTTCTCTCAAAGGGAGAGATCTCGTCACAGTGAATTCATTGGACATAAGGCACATTCATCAAGATTATGTATACGGCTCTAGTTATGATTATTTTGACCATGTGATAATCCAGTGGCAAGGAAAGGTACTTGAATTCAGCAAAAATCTAGAATCCTTGAAGAGCATTGACCTGTCGAGCAACCATTTAACAGGAAAAATCCCGTATGAACTTACCAATCTTTATCAACTGGTTGCACTAAATTTGTCAAAGAACGCTCTACTTGGAGAGATTCCAAGACAAATTGGTCAAATGAAAGAACTTGAAACTTTGGATTTATCCAAAAACAATTTCTCAGGGCAGTTGCCATCAAGCATGTCTGAGATGAATTTTTTAAATTATCTTGACGTGTCGCATAACAACTTGTCTGGGAGGATTCCATCTTGCACTCAACTCCAAACCTTTGACCCTTCAAGGTACATAGGAAATGCAGGGCTATGTGGAAGTCCACTGACGAAAAAATGCCCTGGAGATGAAGAATTAGAAGAACCACACACTGTTGGTAAGAGTCAAGGAGACGAGGAAGGGATAGAACGATGGTTTTATATTGGTGGTGCTAGTGGGTTTGCTACTGGATTTTGGATAGTTTGTAGCGCTTTACTTCTTAACCGCCGTGGGAGACATGCTTTTTTCCAGTTGCATGATAGCTTGAAAGATTGGGCGTATGTAAAGGTGGTGGTGTTCATAGCAAAATGGCGAAGGGTTGCACGTGCATAGTGGTATATATATGTTTTTTATGTTTTTTTTCATCTACTTTTTAATGTTTGGTAGTATTGAAATTTCATGCTTCACTTGTATTTGGCAAGGGTTTTTAAGTCCCCTTTATAAATAAAATTGCCACTAACACCATGGGTGGCTGTTTCCCCTCGTTGTGTGATATACGACATCTCCACATGTTCATATTATAAACTGTATAGCTATATGATGCATGGAACGTGTTCGATAAAATTTTTTACATAGATTTGCAACATACCTGATGATGTTAAGGTATCATGGTTTGCTATAGTAATTATGAATCTTTATGATAAGGCATGAATCATGCCTTATAAGCAAATGCTATTACGGTTGACATCTAACTGTAGTGTGAAGCTAGCTATTGTAGCTGTGTTTACTCATGATTACGATTCACATGAAATAAGCCTCCAATGCATCTTAGAAATCTGAATACTGATTTTTTAGTTGTTACTCAATCACTAATATAAAAGTCACTGGAAATTCTCTTAAGTCAGCAAACTGTAGTCTCTACAATCATAAAAGAACATGTTATTCATGACCGTTAGGTTTTTCTCCAGCTCGTATGACATCCATCTTCATCAGTGGAAGTTGTGGTTCTTGTTTGCTACATTGCCATAACAGTGACCACATGTTCTTCCACCAAACTTGTACCTGGTTCCGGGGTGTGTTTCACACACTCAATAATAGTACTGACTTGTTTTCAGCTTTATGAATATACTACTAAAGTCCTAGCATATGATTGATATGCTCAATGTTAGTGTTGCTTATCAGTAAATGAGATTCTTATAAGACACCTTAAACCAACTCAAACTGATTCAGGTCTGAATATTATATAAATCTAAATATTAGATGAATTTCATGAGTTTCACATCCCTGACTACAAGTGCTAAAGTATATGAAACAGAACTTAGAACAGAGTTACCCTGTTTGTGACATCAGAATGTGGAACTTTGTTATCGTAATTTGCTTAAAATGCAATTGGAAATCCATTTCACTAAATACAGTTTGCTAAGTGCTAAGTTACTTCTTATTTTAATACTCGAACATCAGCTCAATCTGGATCTAAAAAACATTGGCTTTCACCATCGCAACCTCCACCACAAGTGCTGCCACCAATCTCGCCTTCAACAACACCACTCTAAGTGACATGTTTTTAATATATAAATCAACTAGTTACCTGGCCCACCCGAATTGGGGGGGGGGGGGGGGGGGGGGGGGCGAGCCTTATGAATATGGTTGAATAGGAAAATAAGTTATAAACATACCAAATTACTTATTATATACTTTAGAGCTTGCTGAAGCTATAACACAGTGACTGAATCAAAATATGCATGTAACAATTATGCTGTCATTCACTGCATCACATAATTGGAAGATAAACAAAAGACTTTGTCAATTCTGCTGTCATTTACTGGTGTACGGTAGAGGTGGCGATTTCTACCCATGTACATGTACTCATAAACGGGTCAAAAAGTAATTTTTTAATATTAGCTAAAAAAGAAAGGGGTTGAACGTCATTTATTGAGAGAACCAACTAATATTAGTAATAACATACTATATTTGACATAAAAATATTCAATAGTGTATCGTTAACTTGAAAACATACTAATATTAGTTTGGTTCATATTAAGGAACACATGCAATAATGTATCGTTAACTTGAAAACATATCATTCAAAGTTTAAGAAGAACTTAACATCTTGTCAAAATTTCAAGTCTTCTAAAGCTCAATACTTACCCTGTTCAAGTAATTTCATTTTATTGGTTTGTTAAACCTGTCTATAGTCATCTCTCATCTCACAGTTAATAGTGTTCTTTAAGAACTTGTCATTTATACCCGACCGTCATATCAATGTTAGATGCACTCGTTGGGTATCTCAACTTACGAAAGTTCTGATTGGCTAAATCTTTCCTCAAAAAGTTTGAAAGGAAGATGGTATTTTTCCTATAAAGGCAAGCATTGTCTCACGGAATTTAAGTTTATGAATTAGAAACAACCAACTGGGCCGACACCCTTCGGGGTTCATGCTCATATATTGGCCACTTTACTCATTAGAATAGACAATAAAATCTGTATCTCAGCAATATCTTTATGCTAAATCAACTTCATTATAAATGGGTCGATTTGGGTTATGTTTTATCTATATCAGGTCACATGGGTAAAATTAACAAAATAGCTAAACATGAGCAGGTATATTACATGAATACAAGTTCGTAAAGGTAACTGTTAGTATGACATCGCCTTCTAGAAGTGTCATCATAGAACTAATGTGACAAATCAAGTATGGGATCTTAAATGTCATATCCTCTGTTGAGCCTTTTTGTTGTATTTCTCCATCTACCTGAGAAGTAAAACCGAAAAGAAGATAATATGGCTAAATAAAGTTTAAGCCTACATGCAGCACGATAATATTTCTTTTTAGGTATTAGGCAGGGGTAAGAAGCTTCGAGCAGATAAAATTACTTGAGCAATTTACCCTTGTTAACATGTTGTCAATTCTCAATAAGGGCATTTTTTTGTAAAGATTTTTGAACAGATAGTATTTCTCTTTAACAAATACACAGTCACATTCAAGGAAAAAATAACACAAAACACCAATTTATGCTGTTCGTAACAAATACACAGTCACATTCAACCTGCCAACCCATTTAATTTGTGTAACATGAAACCTACTTTAACTGTTCAACTTGTATGCGTTTAACACATTAACTCATATAAATAATATGGCTAAATATGTTGTGTTAAACGGATTAGAATTGATATGAATGAGCCAGTTATTTATGCATATATGTTTCAGAAGTTTTCCAACCAGTCAATCCAACCTAAACCTGTCTCAAATTGCCACCCTAGTTTTAAGCATATAAGCATGACATAGACAATCATCAAATCTATTTGTCTATCACTAACAAACAACTACTTTATTTTTGTTGGTCATATTAAAAGAAAAGAATCTTTTCCAGTGGGGGAGAATAGAACGTTACATGTTTTGGGTTAAATTGAACCAAAGGCACCCATGGAATGTTTGCGAAAAGCAGAAAAAGTAGCACATCTAGTGCATTGGCAATATGGAGAATGTCCTCCAACCTACATGTATCAAAAGAGTGACCATCATCTAGGCGGTTATAAAGAGTATGATAATAAGGGCAACGGTTATAACGAAAATTTTCAGCCATGTGCCACCTATGTGCGGTCATCTCCACCTCGCGACAAACCATATCCTAATCACGTGGGGATCTACTCTTGCTGCATCATGTGATGCCATTTTCTTAATGTTTTGCTATAACACTTATGCTGGTTATGAGGGGATCTGCTCTTACTCCTTCATGTGACTGTCGTTTTACATTTTGCATGCCATAATGAGCAGTTAATTTCCTTGTTTTTTTTCTTAGTGATGATGGTTTAGCAGACACTGTTTAATCTACTTTGGAATGTGTCGTTGTGATCGATATATATCTATGCACTTAGTCTAATTGGCTTTGCTTCGACAAGTATATATCTACTTATCACTTGATACCTCATATAAGTCTGACTAGCTCTACTTATTGTTCAGATCAATGTATTTTAACATCTTATGCTTGTTTATGAAAATGGTTCATTACCTTATGAAGTGTCAAACACAATGCAGGCAATAGAATTTATATAAGTCTTAACCGCTTCTGTCAACTAAATTGAACCTTTTTAAAGTTCGTAGAAAAACAGCTTACTAAAACAGCTTTAAAGGGTGTCTGGAATTGCATATTATACATTCACTCATGTTTATGGCATTGGCTTATATGCACTTCACCACCACATGTGCTAATTTTTGTCAAAATATAACCAAACAAGTCAACAAGCACTTCAAATATGCAAATCCCAAACACCCTTGACTAAGCAGATAAGCCTAATACATTTGTCATAACACGTAATCCCAAACACTCAAAGAAAGCTTATAGGGCGTAACACCTCATTACCTCAACGGTGAAAAAAAGTTCATTCACATCAATAGCACTACTACTTGTACCCATAATAAATTATTGTTATGTGCAAAGGTTAATAACCGGTAATCCGAACTGGCTCACAATTGGATGCCTTTTCATAATATGGGGCATACATAACTCACTTAGTGGTTATGGGTGCCAAGTCGAACACTACCTTGTGCTTGATATGTGTAAGGATGCCTCGTCCATTAACTGAGCTACGCACCATTGACCCATAACAAATTATAACTAGGCATTGACACATACTTGAGGCAGGAGGTATACACTTACATAGTTTTTTTTATTTTTTATTTTTTTAATAACTTTTTGACAGATTTCTGGGTCAGCCACTAATAAAGTTCAAATACAAAGTCATTTAAATGTCAAATTAGTCGGAGGGAAACGAGGCAACCGGATAACAGCTTCTTCTGTCTCGATCGGGTCAGATCTTATTATCTACAAAACAACATTTATTAGATAAAAAAAAACTAACTAAAAGATGGGTTATTTAAAGAAATGAAATAAGGGGTACCGGATCTTGAAGAAGGGGCTTTGAATCATCAATGGCTGGTCTGAACTGTGGCTTGTTGTTGGTGGTGGTGATGTCTCTGTTGCTTGTTCCGGCTTTGGTGTTCATGGGTGTTTGTGCTTGACTAGGTTTCATTTTGTTTTTTTGGTTTGCGAAGTTGGTGGAGTGATGTGCTATTGTGCTGTTAGTAAAGCCCAATAGTGAATTATGTAGGAACCACGTATTTTTAAGGCCCAATTAAATTGGATTTCTCTTCATTTTTGTTCATTTGTTGTTAGGGGTGTTCATCGGTTCGGTTATCGGTTAATCGGTTTATTCGGTTCGGTTTGTTCGGTTAAAAAAAAAAATTAGGTCATAACCGAAAACCGAACCGAACCGAAAATATCTATAACCGAACCGAACCGAGAACCGAACCGAAGTTCGGTTCGGTTATGGGTCAAAACCGAAAACCGAATTTTTTACTTAAATTACACTATTTATATTTTTTTTTGAATTTAATTATATATATTTTTGGCAAAAAAAATATTTCAAGCATAAAAAAGTGTTTTTTTATATTAGTATAAAATTTTAATGGATATTTTTTATATTTAAAATAATATAAATATATAAAAAATATATATATTTATATAAATTCGGTTTTCGGTTCAGATAGCTAAACCCATATCCAAACCGAAAACCGAATTTTTAATTCGGTTCGGTTCGGTTTTAACAAGTTCGGTTCGGTTATATGTTCGGTTCGGTTTTATTTCGGTTCGGTTCGATTCGGTTTTCGGTTTATTCGGTTAATTAACCGAACCGTGAACACCCCTATTTGTTGTTATTAGCAATGTTTTGAAAAAAAGGTTCGAAATCGACCTGGTCGAATCATTGGACACTGGGTCAATCTGGTTTTCAAAATTTTTTTTTGACTGGGTCAACTAGGGGTGTTGATCGGTTCGGTTTTCGGTTATTCGGTTAATTCGGTTCGGTTAATTCAGTTAAAAATTTTTTTAGGGTCAAACCGTGAACCAAACCAAACCGAATTCAAATTCGGTTTTTGATTCGGTTTGGTTAAATTCTAGTTTGGTTTGGTTCGGTTCGGTTTTCGGTTTAACCAAATTACACACTTTATTTAAAAAAATATATATATATATACAAATATATTTTGCCAAAAAAGTTATTTCAAACATAAAAAGTATTTTTTAATATTAGGATAGAATTTTTTTGTTATTTATATATATATAAATATAAATATAAATATATATATATATATATATATTATATATATATATATATATATATATATATATATATATATATATATATATAACGTTTTATTGATCTTTATATATATACTAGCTTCAAGACCCGCTCGATGGGCGGGCTAGCTCTATCAGTTTATTTCAATTAATAGCATATTAATATAATAAAACATCAAAATACCATACGAATAAGCATTCAATTAAAAAAGATAAATAAATAAATAAAATTTTAGAGCCAAGAATATGTATACTAAAATACGACTAAATAAAAAAGCGTCTAAATACAAATAAAAGAAAAAAGTACTATGTTTAAAGTTGATGCAACGCTTCTTTGTAGACAACGTTAGGCATTTCATTGGTGTAGTTGTCATATCTATCACAATAGAGTACTTTAAGACCTCGCTTGCTCTTAACTCTCGAAACATCTACATATAACTAACCGCGTGAAAAGACAAGCCGTTGTAGTAGTAAACCAACCTGAGACAACGTCTGGCCTTAGCTTTTGTTTATGGTCAAACAAACAGAAATTAGGAATTGATTGTGTAGGAACATTATAAAAAAAGGTTATATTAATCCGAGTTTTGATTTTAATTAACTAAAATCTATGAGCATGTTGTGAAAATGTCAAAAAATAGTATTAAACGTCCTTTCTAATCTTCTCGACAAAAGTTGCATGTACTGTTAGTCACAGTAGCAGATCTAGGAATTTTACATATGTGTGGCACAAATTATTTTTTCTTACCAAAATTCCAACTACAATGGAGTGAAAAGTACGATATTACATGAGGATCTACTAAAAATCCCTATAATGCCATCTGCTGATTTCAAAGGCATGCTTTCAGTTTGAATTCATGTTTTCCAGTTAGCAAATGGCGAACAACCCTCTTTGATGCCCCTTCACATGGCCAATCCATGTGTGGCACGTGCCACAGTGGCCAGGGCATAGCTCCGTCCCTGGTTGGTTATCTAGAGAATGTTGTAGTGGTTCCTTGTCTTGTTGTTGAACACGTACTTTGACTTATGTTACAATTCCTGTGAAAAGGGCATTAAAAACTATAATTATCATTATTGCTGAAAACGTACTTTGACTTATGTTACTACATACTAAACATTTTTAGTGCTTTTCAATGTACACTTAACATAATTGTCTTGTGTACTTCCCACATTTTCATATGCTTCACCTATGTAACAATAATGTATATCAAAAACAATAAACTTGTACAGTGCCGTACGAAATTTCTATAGTCAATGAATTCCTTAGTGAGAAATTACAGTTAACATGCCAACGCAACTACAGTTAAAATGACCCCCATCAAGTTGGTGAGAATTTGTAGAATCCTTAGAATGTGACCAATAACCTGAAACTGAATCATGATGTCAAATAAACATTTCATTTTTGACTCAAGTACTTATTAGTAAATCATGTAATGTTATTATAGATGTCAAATGGGTTGAAATAGTGAAATCAAATAAGTCAACTAACAAATAAAATAGGAATTCTTGCTGCTGTTATCGCTTAATTTGTAAGTCAAATTTAATAGCTATTCTGGGATTGGACATGGGATGAAATCGCGTCTCATGACTTGCCTGCTGTTATCGCTTATATCTTCTAACCAAAATATCCACTGCGTTGGGCATTCTTTGGTAATACACTTCCCTAGTGACAATAATTAGGACTAACTAATGGGGGTCATTCTTTTACTACTTTATGTACTAAGGTACACACAACCTAAAGAGCACGTACACAACTTTATGATATTATCTTGCTACCCGATGTAGGGAACTTTAATTGCATTGGCATCTTTCTCAGGAAGGCAAGCAAATAGACAAGATGAAATATGATTCCTTGTTAAGCCTGATTGCAACTTTCTTGACATCATGATAGTATTATACGCTGCAATGAGCGCCCTACTAAAGCATAAACCTAATACTAATAATAGCGGCATATCGTATACAAACATATACTTATTTGTAGCCAAAAGAAAGAAGGGTGGCATTTGCTCCTCAATCAGTATGTTTCGATATCCTAACCTGATTATGGTTCCAGGCGGCACCACCTCCTAGCAACTCTAGCAAGACACTATTTTCCCAAACATACACATGAGAATCTGACAATTTCTAGTAGTCAGCCATCAATGACATCATGCATTTTATTTTGGATATCCTTGACAACAACCACTCTTGCTGGATTAGTCACGCGGTTCGCTGCAATCGCAGCTATGTTCTCACTCTCATCCATGTCAGCTACAACAACTGCTTTCTCAGCTATACGCCTTGCTTCTTGAAAAAACAAATCATTCCCAATTACCTGTTTTGCTTTGAGAAAAATAGAAAAACTTGTTTTAATGGGTCCTAGTGAGAAATGTTATTACTTGGACTGATTTAAGGACTTTGGCATGAGAAATGGTAGTAGATGATGATCCAGCTTGTGAAAGTATCTAGAGAAGTGGAAATAGTGAGACCCCGTTATCCTAGTAGCCCGATTGAGTGTCTCCTTTTCTAAACGTATACATACCAAAACCTTGTCTTCAATTCTTCCTTCATGCCAAGCACCCTTGTAACGATGTTCGTTTGAAAAACGGTAGACACCAAAACCATGCATTTCATCTGCAAAATATTATACAGCATATGTGTCCCCATTTCTGCACCATCATGTAATCACATAAACTCAAATTATATATAAACTTAAATAGCAGAGTATGTTGTTTAGCACAAGTGTATTTGGTTAAATGTCTAAAATACTCAAAAGAAACAACTTTAATGCATAGAATAGATAGCACAAAATATTTGTAACCATGATGATGAGTAAATAACTAATTTCAATATGCAGGATGTTAACCGTCTTTATGGGTATCCTATAATGGATATTATTGCAAATTATGTTGAAAGGGTGGAGTGCTAGGATTAATAATCAACAAAACATGTTAAACATAACACATTTGAGCAATAAACTTGTCAACTATACTATAAAGAATGGGTTGTAGTAAAGTTGCATAGTTTATTGTTCCAAACCACCATCTTTAGCTGTTTGGAATGAAATTATGAAATAGGTATATGATGCTTACCTAAATGTTTGTTGCGATTATGAATGGCTCTAGTGCATGGGTTTGAAACTTGCATAGCAACTCAATTAGATCTAATTACACATGATTAGAGATCAAAATTTCATTCCACTTACTTACTAATGGTTTAATTCAGGTTATGTCAGATATCATAAATATTAAAAGTATGAAATTCTTATAATTGACAGAAAAATAAAATAGATAAAACATTTAGAAAAGTAGCTCCAACTGTATTTACAATGCATAATAAGTACAATCAACCTTCCTAGTTAACACAATCCAAGCCTACCTATTTTAACTCATACCAAAAAGACTCATTATAACCGGAATACCAACTTGTCAAATTTCAAACCTTTAAATATAATCTTTATTGGTTGTTGTTCCTATTTTAAAGATTTATTATCAGTGAATAATGAGTTGATGGCCTCGAGTCATTAACATTATCATAAGCTTCTGCAAGCAACAATAGTGTCCGTTTTGAATTTTAACCCATTTGACCCATTTTAAAAAGTTATTTGACTTGCTAGGGAAAAAGTGGAAAACCATTACAGGAGTCAACACATTCATAGGTAAATGGGTCGACATGGTACCTCTATATGGAGTAATCCAAAATGCCAACCAGTCAACCACTACAAAGAAATTATTTGTTGTGATAGGAAGATCTATATTTGGAGATAAATGAATTGCTTGCCTTTTAGTTGGCGACTACGATCGATACGGAAGCAATTGTTCCAAGTACTTCTAAGGACGATGCTATACACTGTGCAATTATTTAAAATCTTAAAATGTTCATTCTACTACCTTTTCAACCTTTAACAAATCACGACAACAACAATAACAATAAGTTGATATATCAAACATACACTTTTCTTAAGAGAGATTTACCAAATTCTCCATTTATAATTGACATGATAATTATAGAAATAATGCATATACAAAATATAATATTGTACTTCGTAGCAATTGAAAGTACCTTAAGATAGTCATAACGCCATGAAGGAGGGTTTGCATCTGCAACCACAAAGGTTCTCGAATTGAGAACAGCTTTTGCTATGGATATTGTTTGTTGTTCCATGGCTTCATGTATAGTAATACACAAATTTCATATCAATATTGTATTGCAGTATAAGTGACCTATATTCAATAATATTTCCAAGAAAAAAATATACTTACAATATTGTTATCACGAATGACAAATGTTGTAAGCCCAACAGATAATGAATGTTTACCTGAAGTACATATAGCTACAGGAGGCGCCTTCTTAAAAAATTAAGAAACTGCACAAAAATTCAATTGCATTAGATCATTAGATTACAGCTTTAGCAAAGAAAGAGCAGCTATTTAGAATTATTGTTGGACACATCTAATTGTATCGACAACAACTCAAATGATTTTGAAGCCCTTGCATAAAAATCCACAAAAAGATGAGTAAAAAAATCACATTACACCTGTTAATCCAGTAAGTATAGAGTTCATCCAAAGGTAAAATTACCCATACCTGATGGTCTGAATCCTTCCTTTCAGATTTAGAAAAGCAGTTTAAGCAGCCTATAGAAAAGTGAAACATAACAATTTCTTAAACAAATAATGCAAGTCAATATGAGATCCCATTTCCCGAATGCGTGATAGAAGAAAATAAGAGAATGGAAAGAGCAAATGTGTACCTGCATCTTAGCTTCATCCCATGTTAACTCGACTCCCTTAGCCCACATTCCTCATCTATTTCAACCTGAAAACATGAGAGAAAGACAGAAAGCATCAACAAAATGCGTAAACGTAAATAAAAATATAGAACACAATTCAAAGGCACAAAAGGAAAACACTTAAACCTTTGAATTTTAATATTCTTTTCTTTCAAAATCTCATCAAACACTTGGTGATCCATTCATCAAGCACCTGTTATCAAAATGGTTACTCACATTAAACATCAAGTGAATATACATTTTTGGAAAAAAGATTGTTGAGGTTCTCTAATCTCAACAAATTTTTATAGCCTAGAACCCACATTAAACCAATTTCAAAAATAAATAAAAACAATTACAAATCAATTAATATAAAACAAAATCCTAATTCCATATTATACATAAAAATTTAGAAATACGATTATGAATCTGAAGATCAAGATAACTTACATTGTGTTATCACTTTAAATCATTGATTCAGATTTAAAGATATAATTAACTATTAATGATATAATTTTTTGATATATGAAGCATTGGTGGATTTTAAAAGAAATTGATTGATGAATTTTCAAATTGATGATTGAAATCAAATAGTGATTTTTGGATCGGTTGATGATGGATGATTAGATGTTTGTGGTGCGTATGTGATTTGTGTGTTTGTGAATTTTGAAAAAAAAATAATCAGTGATATAAATTATTCTTCCTAGTTTTAAGGGATTTTTTCCTAAATTGATCTGGAAAGATTTCAAATTTTTTTGGAAACTTACTAATAGTAGTGAGGTTTCCACTTGTCATTTTTTTAGAGTTTTGAGATGATTTATTGCCTCTAAAAATAGCAATCACACTTGTGTTTTATATAGGTTAGGATATATAAATATATAAATTTATATGAATTCGGTTTTCGGTTTTGATTACCAAAACCATATCCAAACCGAGAACCGAATTAAAATTTCGGTTTGGTTCGGTTTTGGCAAATTCGGTTCGGTTACAAGTTCGATTCGGTTATTTTCGGTTCGGTTCGGTTTTGGTTTTCGGTTTATTCGGATATTTCGGTTTTTCTGCTCACCCCTAGGGTCAACTGGTTCGACCACCGGGTCAACCCAGGTTTTTATTAAAAATATAGAAAAAACGAAACCCGGCCGGGTTTCGAGAACCGGGTTGACCTGGGTCACTCAAAACCCGGTGGGTGTAACCGGTTAACCCGGTTTTAGAAACCCGGTTTTTTTTACCCTTTTCTTTTTGCCAGAACCGGTTAACCCGGCCGGGTCGACCCGAGTTTCAAAACACTGGTTACGGAGTAAGGTAAATGAGTCAAGTTTTTTTGAGTAACTCAGTCTTATTTGAGTCGAGTTTTATAGTTCCTAGAGCTCAAGTCCGAGCTTTAAACACAAATATATCTCAAAAATTAAAATCACACACACGCAACTTTCTCACAAGTTGATCGGTTCAAAATCCGACTTGTGCTAAAAAAAGTCACCAATGCGGGGAAGGGATTTGTGTTTTAAGAGTGACACGTTGTTGGGCAAGGGCATGTCTTAGACGCCCTTGTACACAATCAAAATGGAAACATAACCGGAAGTAGGGCTGAGCACGGTCCGAAAACCAGACCGGTTAAAAAATCGTTTTGGTTCAAAACACCAAACCAAGGACCAAACCGAAATGTCATGTCCAGGTTCAGTTCGTTGGTTCGCTCGAGTCCAACAAAGCATAATGGCCAGTTTTGCTTAAGATTGAACTAGACTGGATCAGACCGAGGACCGACAAGGACAGGACCAAAATACGTTCAATCCAGTTTGGTCGGTCCAATTTGATCCGATTTTTCGGGTCATCCGGTCCATAGTCTATTATGTTTAGCTCTATCTGAAAGGAAAAAATAATAATATTAACGTAGTGTTTGGTATGTCGTAATCAAAGGGGGAATGAAAATGATTATTACGATGTAATGAGAAAATGTTGTTTGTTTATATTTATGTAATGTAATAATTAATTACAAGGAATGACTCATTACATCAAAACATTCCTTAGAGCCCCCTAATTTTTTTTTCATTACATCCCGTAATGGAATCAAAATTACATAAAACTCCACCATTAACTAACTATATTAATGAAACTTCTCATCAATAATGGGCATTTTAGTCTTTTTATTATGATTCAATTACGTCTTATCAAACAAACCAAACATGACAAATAATGATAATGACTCATTATATTACACCACTTATTCCATTAAATCGATCATTCCATTCATTTAACATTTCATTTCGTCTTACCAAACAAACCCTAAGAATAAGAATAATAATAATCTTAAATTACAATTTAAATAATTGTTCCTTACAAAAACCAAATTTACAAAAACACCCTTACATCTTCAACACTTTCCGGTTATCCATCAAAACACAGACACTTGAGTTCAGATAACACAACTTGAAACAACAGCAATGGAGGCTTTAAAAGTATGGTCATCAAGACCACTCCGTCATCTCTTCCACTTATCCCCACTCACTTACAAAACCCATCTCCCAGTCACCTTCACGCGCTGCTGTTCTTCCTCACGCGCCGCCACTGTGCCGCCAAAACAGGGTGGCAGGGGAAGGAGGTCACCCAAAGATGAGAATGCAAGTTCCTCTACTTCTGATAGAGATGCTATTCGTGCCATTCGTCTTAAAAAGGTTCAACTTTTTTATATAAAAATTGAATCTTTTTTATGTTTTTATGTTTATGTTTGATAAAGATTGAATCTTTTTGTGTTTTGTTTGTGATATTTGGGTTTTTTAATCAAATGGGTTATGGGTTTTGTAGCAAAATGTGTTTTGTTTGTGATATTTGGGTTAAAACCCCTTATCGGCCGAAAGGTGTGAAACCATCTCACCCAAAAAAAACTATAAGATAAGCAATTAAAAAATAATACTGTATTTGATTAGCGTTTTAAATAAGGAATCCAAAATACACACTTTGATAAACAGTTTGGAATAAGCAACTCGTAGCCTAATTATTTAAAACTACTAGTGTCACCGTAAAGTTTGGAACTTTGGATAAGAAATCCTAAACATTCTTAAAACTGCTTATTTATTGTTTCCCAACGCAAGAAGCAGATATCCAGCTTTAGTTAGCAATCCCATACACCCTCTGAGTATTCAGCAACTGAATAATCAGATATTCAGTCTATCTTAAATAACATCTAAATCTTTTATGTTTTATTACTTATGATTGTATGCTTATTGAGTTTGGATACTAATACAAGCAGTTTTGAGGGTGTTTGGGACTGCTTATCGAAATTACTTATCTGATTACCGGAGAGTGTAATAAGAAGCTTTGAATAATCAGTTTGGGAGTTTATCGATCTGAACTGTGTATATGATTAAGTCAAAAGGCATACGTAGTTTTAATAAGCAATCCTAAACACCCCCTAGAATGTACTATTATGGTAGTAATTGCCAACACAATAATAAGATAATCAGTCTGGTAGTTCATTATTACAAACTTCTTATCAGACTACTGCAAAGAGCATAAGAACTAATTATTTGTAACCACTCAAAATAATCACTATCAAAATGCAATGCCAAGCACCCCCTGATTCATCATTTTTACCTTTTTAAGCACTTTTTTAAGAGGTGTTTGAGATTGCGTTTGCCAAACAGCACTCTGGAACAGAAATTCACAACCTCTTTATAAGAATACGCAGATAATTCCTTCTTTAATGGTTTGCCAACACTTTTTGCTGATTATTTGCGTTTTTCAAACATATCAGTTAGATAATCAATCCCATAACCTAAGTGCCTAACTCTAAATACCCACTCAAAGTTTAGTGTAGTTCCAACTTTTGGCTTTTTGAATGGGATACGCAGGGTTCTATGATGAATGTTGATGTAGACATCTAGTGAATTTATTTCTGGTAAATGTAATGGATTTGTTTATAGGTGGATGAGTTAAGGAGCAAAGGACTTGAACCATATGCCTACAAGTGGGATAGAACTCATACCGCTAATCAATTGCAAGATATTTATAAGCATCTCGGCAATGGTGAAGAGTCGAACGATGAGAATGACCAAGTATCAATATCAGGAAGAATTGTTGCACGTAGGGCTTTTGGAAAACTTGCTTTCTTGACTTTGAGGGATGATTCTGGAACAATTCAGGTACGCTGATAACATGTTCCTTGTTTGAAATGCAAAAATTTAGTTGCTTGTCTCTAAACTTAATCACCTCATGCTATATAATTGGTAGTATTCGTGTATGTGTGGGATGCTGGAGATAGTGTTTAGATAATTGGATGTGCTTCTCATGTTTGAAGTTGTGATAATCAGCAGTTTGAGTGTTTGACATTTCTGATTATTTAAGGATTTACATGTAAAACAAGACTTGAATAATCAGATAATCAGGATTAGCTTCGTTGCATCTACTCTTGACCTAAGTATTTCCAAATTTGATTCTTTGAATCGAACCACAAGAATTAGATAACCACTTTCAAAACACGATGCCAAGTGCCCATTAATCATGTCCCGAAATGGATGTTAGCAACTGAAAGATCGCAAATAGGAATGCGTTGTATTTGACCCTCATAGAAGCATTTAGATTATTGAGTAAACTTGATTTCCTCACCTATGCTATGGTTTTCTATGACTCTTTTTTGTCATAATACTGAATACTGATATATTTACTTATAATATCAGCTTTACTCACTACTACAAATCAGGCCTTTTAGACCCCCTTTTTAAGACCTTCTATCATAAACACAGGTCTAAAAACGAAATTTTACCCACTTTAACCTTTTTAGACCGGCGGAAATAAGAAACACGGGTCTAAATATAAAAAAGATATATAGACCGGTGTTAATAATTTTGACCTGTCTAAAAAAAGTCAAATGGACCTGGTAGCTATTAAAAGGCCCAGTCTTAAAATGCCCAAAATTTTGAGATTTTTGAGCGCCATTCTATCTCTGTTTTCCCTCTTTTGTCTTTTCATTCTAAAAAAAACCTTAACATAAGCACAACTGCGCCTCTCATTCTCTCAACACCACCAACGCTGCTCCTACCAGCTCCATGGCACCAACAGTTTCATGACTGTCACTATCATAGCCCGATAATAGACAAGCTCGCCGTGCACATTTTAAGGTCAGTTCATGTAACCAATTTCTTCAATTTTTAGGCTTTAGATCGATTCATTCTTTCTTTGATGTTTGTTAGGGGTTTTACCTTTTTTTCAATCCGATAAATCACCGAGAAGAAAGAACCTGCTGTCACATACGCCGGATTTGATAGTCACAGGTTACCAACTAGAGTATCTGCACCTAATTTTTGAGGATCTAGGTACAAATTCTTGCTCTTTTCTGCTTTAATTGACCTATATGTTTTTCATACAGAATGGTTCGATAACCATAAGATTGTTGTTATTACTTTTAATATAATTCTATTTTTATTTATTTTTGTGTTTAATTGAATCTTTGAAATTAGGATATACAAAAGTTGCTAAGGGGAAATCTACTCTCAGCAAAGTTCTGGTCGTTCAGGTATAATTTTTTGAAATCTTGTTGTTTATTATATTATTACTAATGTGATGAGACTAAAGACAATTTGATGTCATGGATTGTGGTTTCTCGATGTGATTTTTTGATCGTTAGTTTCTAAATTCCCTCGAATTTAACATCGTTTAGATTTTAGAAGTTCGTAGTTTAATTTGGGTCTTGTAGAGTGTAACTGAAGTAACGAAAATTGAGCATGCTGCACTTGTTATAGTAAAAACTTCTCTTAAGTAGCTCTTGAGATTGTGATATTGACTAGGGCCGTGTATAACATGTGACTGAAACTGTATTGGGCGATATCAATGACTCGCTTTTTTTTTTTTTTTTGTTACTTGAATTCCCTTTAAAAGTTGTTACTGATGTATGCATCTGTTATGTATGTATTTCTATAAAAACAAGTTTTGTTTGAAGATTAAATTGACTTCAGACTTGGTTTCATGCTTGTGGTAACAAGATGTGTTTGTCTGCTGCAGGCATTGGTAAGCAGTTTTTCATACCTATACTTCTTACACTGTTGAAGAAGGAGCCTCTTGAAACTTTATCTACTGCATCCCTTTCCATAATTTTCATCTCAATCATAATTGGAGAATTGGGTAAGGTTGCAAGTATTATTTAGCTGTCTTAAATAAGCCTTGTGCTTGTTATATGAACTTATTATTGTTGCCCTGTTGTGGTAAAGGTCGAAAGCGTTGCAGAGTGAAATTTTTGAAGTTTTATATGGTTGCATCGTCCAGAGGTGTATACTTGGGACAATTACTTTCATCATCTAAAGCAGTCTCCAGCTGAAGGCAAGTAAGTCAAACTTTTTTGCTAGTATATATTTGTTATTATATTAATATCAATTTGGTTGTGTTCGAGAAACTGTATCTCTGTGTAGCATCTCAACTCTAGTATTGTTTGTTATCTCATATTAGCAGAAATCTATATCATCTCAGGGCTCAATGGTCCATGTATCTATATTGCAATTTAGCTTTGTTTCAAAATGGGGAAGTTTTTTTTCACGTCTTTCTTTATCTTAGAGGTCCTTGGCTGGAATTGAAAACATAAAGCATCCAAGTATAACTAAAGAAGGCAAAATCAGTAGTTTTATGTGAGAAAAGTAATGTGATCATTAAAATGACACTCCGAAGCTATCATTTGGTTTATCATTCTATGCTATGATATAAAATATAGACAATACTTAAGTTTTTTTAAAGTTCGTTACAGTTCTCATTGTAGATAATTCCCTTAGGCTGTCGTCTTTCAACCCAAACCCGTTTTGACCCATTACCCGATCCCAAACCTGTACTGAAAGCAACCCAAACCTGTTTTGACGCATTACCCAATCGATTAATTTTTTCATATCTAATTTCATGTGTCTTAGAATATGTAACTGAGAGGCAGAGAAAGTTGCTCTATTGAAGATTGCTTGTGTCTCTGCCAGTAAGTTCAAACTTTTGCGTCATTTTATTAGTTTTTAAACAGGTATCCTATTGTGTTGTTGGTCTCCCTAACAAACGAGCTTCATTGCATGACAGGACTGTGTGCAAATATTTTCCGTCACTACAACTTCTCTCATTGGGAATATGTCTCCTCCAAAAAGAGCTTCTTGACGCATTGAAAACGCCACTAGTACTCATTTTAACTCTCTATCTTAGTATAGTACTAAAAAACATTTTTCTATATGTGTTTATATAATTTGGATGTGGTGTCCCTTGACTCAATTATTATGAGAACTTACTGAAACTGCTTATAAAATACTTTACAAGGGTTGGTTTCAATTGCTTACTGAAAGGATTTAAGTATTGGTAAACTGCTTACTAGTCATATATTTGTGCATCTTTAAACTGTAGTCATATAGGGTGTAAAAATTATAACCGTGGGATGTTTGGCCTGCAGGGGTCTTTTCAACTTTATGCGGAAGAAATTCAAGCAAAACAAGAAGAGAGGTCAAAGTGGGTGAATGAGTTTAAAGTTGCTGACACATATGGAGGAACTTACATTTGATCATCTTCACTCTATGCAACATAGTTGGCAGTTTTTCCGATGAATTTATGGTTCCATATGGCATTACTCTAATTTATGGTTATATGTGACATTAATTTGTATAAGCAGTTTCAATAAGTAATCTCCCTCGTTATAACAGTGGATGTTTAGAATAGCTTTTTTTTTTTTTTTTTTTTTTTTTTTTTTTTTTTTTTTTTTTTAAATAGAAAAAACCTTCAAATAGACCGATTACAATGGTCGCACCTGTCTAAAAGAATCCTTATATAAACCGGTTGGTAAGCACAAATAGACCGGTTGGTGCACGGGTATATATGACCAATCTTTTGGACCGGTTGGTGCACCGGTAAAAATGTGTTTAGATCTTTTAGACCTCCCCCCTTCTAAACCGGTTGGGTAACCGGTCTAAAAAGCTTATGTAACCGGTCTAAAAGCCTCTTTTTGTAGTAGTGACTGTGAGAAAGAAAGGCTTGTAGATGATCAGTTTTGTTTCTTGCACACCACACAAGATATAGCAGGACATGCTTTCCATTAGTTCAACTCTTTGGTTAAGTGTGACATCTGAAAAACACATACATTGAACTATGCATCGAATTATACAAAACTAGCGATAATGTCGAATTGCTACTCAGGGGATGTCAGTTGTTTAATACTTCAATGGACTCTTATAGTATTCAGGTCTATAGTAATAGATCCATTGATTTACTTATATCTTTTAATCACAATTTACTTAAAGTATAATGTTTTATCTTTTTGAATCTTGAGAAGTTATTGATCGATTCTTTATTTTGTACTAGTAATTAATTAGTGAATAGCATTATATTTTATTATAATCTCAACCTAAAGTTGAAGAATAATGATTGACTTAGTTAAGTAAAAAGCATATAATATTATGGACGAAAGGTGTTCCATAAAATCCCTAACATAGAACTGCAACATACTTGATGATGTTAAGCAAATGAACATCAACAAACTTTGACAAACATAAAAGAACATTTTATCTATTTTTATTAAAAGTTTACCACTGAAAATCTTACTATATACGATCAACGTGAGTACAGTACTGTAATACTTTCTATTTTTGCATTATTTTAAATGCATAACAAATAAAAATACATATATAGAATAAGTTTGATAGGTTGAATTTTATTTTTAGATTAGTTTTTACCATTTTCTTTTATATTAATAATAATTTTTTAAAGTATTATCTGAATTTAACTCATAAGTATTAATGCTATTATATAGCTTAACATATTTAATAAAAACAATCTCAACTTAATATATCGGTCTTTCACTAAGTGAGGTAACTTTGAGGGACTAATTTCTAACTTTAAAGACTGAGATTTGTTTCCAGCTCCTATAGAATACTTCTTCATTAGTGTACCCTATTTCGGGCTCTGTTTCGCACACTCAATAGTAGTGGCTCGATCAATGGTTAATATGCTCGATGTTGTGAAAATGCTCTTATTTTTTACACTGATTAGTAATAAACATGAAATAAGTATGTTGGTAATTGTTGCTTTATTCTAAATGAGATTCTTCTAAGACACCTTAACGGCTTTAAACCAACTCAAACTGATTCCGGACTGAATATTATGTACTTTTAAATATTAGATGAATTTCATTATGAGTTCCAGAACAGAGCTACCCTTTTTGTGACATCAGAATGTGGAAATCCATTTCACTAACTACAGTTGGGCAGTTGGCTAAGTGCTAATTTACTTTTATTATTAATACTCACATCAGCTCAATCTGTATCTAAGAAATACTGGCATTCACCATTGCAACCTCCACCACAAGTGTTGCCACGAGTCTCGCCTTCAACACCACCACTCTAAGAGAGATGTTCTTAATATATAAATCAATAATTAAAAATATTTGATACGTTATTGAATATTCGATATTCAAAAATCAAAGTCTCCAACCTTGTAGTAAAGTCAAGCAAATTGTTGCGCTAATGGCATGAAAATGACGTGGAGGCTTCATCATTTCATTGTATCAATTTTGAGTTACAATAATTTTATCATTTAAACTTAATATTTGTTGGATATTTTGATCAATCCAAGTACGATTTCCTGTATATCCTAGATTGGTGTTTACATCACGTTATATATATCTTGTTACTATTCCTATAAATGGGTGCTTTATTTGGGCACATTATATTGATTTCTTTTTTAACATAAAGTATTACAAAGTGGAAGAAAAATTGACACCCACTTTGGAAAAATTGCAAAGACTTGAGAGTCTTTGAACGTCTGATTTGGGACATCAAATCGTGTATGTTCCACCCAAATATAAAGTCGTCTAACTTCTTTAGGCTATTATAGAGTCACTTTATTTTGTCAATGTTATACTCACCACTTGTCTGATTAAAAGTCTCAATGAGTAAAGGAATTGATTTATACAAAACAGATTATATAAAACGTCATTAGTATTAGTTGAACAACTGTCTTTAAACAGTTAACGTATCTTTGGACAAAATGTGTCACATCTTCGACTTTCCATTTTATGTGAAAACCAAATGCTGGATAAAACACTTTTAAAGTATTGGGTGAAGATTTGTGAGTCATTAGATGGTGTTAGGATGTTGACACTGTTTCGTTCCATTATATATACTCTTCAACCATCTTTTTTCAATCATGTTGACTAGTCAAACCACAAACTGCCCGAGGTAAATACCGAGAATAGTATATAACCACACTAACAAAATACACAACTACCGAGGTGAACACTTTAACAAACTAACTAACTAACAAGAACAGTAAACTAACAAGCTCTTTACCAAGAACAGTACAAATCATCCACTACCTAGAACACTACCGAGGTAAATACCTTTTATCTTCCGAGAATAGTACTAACCTACATTTAACGAAACAATGCACTACCGGGGTGAGTTATCCGAGATGACCTTATACTGAGATCTTTTCGAAAGTTTACTTAACTTTATTTAATTTATTTAAAAATTAACAATTAAAGTTTTATTAATTACTTTTTTTTTTTTTTTTTTTTTTTTTTTTTTTTTTTTTTTTTGACAAAATCGACACTTTTGTTTTTATAAATATTTTTAGCAATATGAGATTTAAATAGATTTAACCAAATTGTTTCAATTTTGACTTTCTAATTGGGCAATAGGATGACTTTATTTATCTTACGTGACAAAATTGAGCATTCACATTTGTACAGTTTTAATTCCTCTAATATTATTTTTCGTTTTTTGAAAATCTCTTATTATATAAGCGATTAAACTCGTCCTATTTATTTTTTATTTATTTTTATTTTTTTTTGTGTGTGAGCGTAATTTATTTTAATAGTTGATTTTATAGTACATAGGGACTCGCCATCCTTTTGATTGAAACCTAAAATTTCGATGTTAAAATATATACATATATATATATATATATATATATATATATATATATATATATATATATATATATATATATATATATATATAGTAAAAAAACTAAATCACAATAAACTTAAACCCAACAATGTATATACAGTTTGAACACACACAATAAAGCCACAAATATATGAAACAAATAACTTGTAGGCAAAACTAAACCGTGGCCACAACAAACACAAAACATAATCATTCATCTTGAAAAAAACAACTTATATCGTCTTAAATAGTTAATCAAATGCAGTGAAAATTCAAATGACCAATTAACTTACCTATGTAGATTATTCCTGCTCACATGCTTTTTATAAAAGGAAAACTTGTGAACTTAATGTTGTAAAAATTTAGTTGAGGCATTTCATCAAACATATTGTGGGAACTGAAGATTTATGCAACCTTATAAGCAATAAAAGAAGAGAATCATGTATGAATAAATTTATCTATGAAGACATTACTGTAAGTTCATGATTGGGTCAAGTGGTATCAACAAAATAGTAAACCATCTCTCCTTTGGATTTAGATTTATAAATCTGAATTTTAATTGACCCATTCAACCCATTTTAATTACTCACTGGACCATTCTTCTAATATGTTTTAAAAGGCCCACTCGATCCCAATCCAACATTTTCGTCTTTTGCATATTTGGGTCTACTTTCAGAGTAGTTGCTGACTGTATTTTCCAGCAGCGTGATTTATTTGGGTCCATTTCTTTGGATGTACATTTACATCACAGAATAATTTCAGGACCAAAAGATACATTGAATAACTACAAATTGCAAAGACTTTGATCGTCTGATGCTCCACACAAATTTATATCCATCTAGTTCAATTCTTTATTATCGAAGTCTATATAAAGGTGCATAGAGGTATATGTGTTCATTATCTGATAAAAACACATCAATACAATTTTCTTACAACACACATAATGAGAGAAAATATTTACTTTTACTTTATGCATACTCATGTTTTGTTTATTTTCTCACTTGTCTTTCTGTTGTTTAATACCACAACTGCCACTTCTTTTGGCCAACAACTGGTTGGAGCAGCAGGAAGAGTTGTTCCTAAGTGCATCGATAAGGAGAGACAAGCTCTTCTTGACTTCAAAGCTCACATTACTCAAGACCCCAAAAACCTGCTCTTTACCTGGAGACCCGAAGAAGAAGATGATTGTTGTCAATGGGGTGGAGTCATGTGTGACAACGTCACAGGTCATGTCAAAGAGCTTGAACTTGAACCGTCTATTGGTTATACTGTTCTTGAAGGTGAGATTAGCCATTCGTTGATTAACTTAACATATTTGAATATTCTTAACCTTGCTTTCAATTCTATTCATGGAACCATTTTCAAGTTCATATGCTCCATGACTCATTTAACTTATCTTAACCTTCGTTACAATCAGTTTAGTGGCACAATTCCCGAGTCCATTCATTCGTTGACCAAATTAACAACCCTTTTACTTGGTGGGAATCAGTTTACTGGAACCATTCCTATGTCCATTGGTTCCTTGACCAAATTGACAGACCTTGACCTTTCAGTCAACTCTTTCTATGGAACCATTCCAATGTCCATTGGTAACATGACCCAATTAACTTATCTTAACCTTGATGGGAATAATTTCTATGGAACCATTCCTACAGAATTTGGAAACCTCACCAGTTTGAAAATACTTGAACTAAGTTACCTCCGAAGTTGTAGTGTTGAAATCTTAGATTGGTTGTCTTCTCTATCTTCTTTATTTTTCCTTTCTATGGATGGAACTTCTCTAGCCAAAGCAAATAACTGGGTAAATGTTATTATAGGTCTCCAAAACCTATCAATTTTAAGTTTAGAGGGATGTGACCTCTCACAAGTCATGCATCCATATTCTTCATCAGTCAACTCTTCATCTATTGATATCCTTTATCTCGATAACAACAATCTCAACTCATCCATGCATCATTGGTTGTCCCCATTAACTGGCTATAAGCTTACATATCTTTCTCTCTCTGGTAACAAGTTTGATGGGGAACTTTCAGATTTTTTGAACAGCTTGTCAGGATGCACATCAGCTACATTGTCTGATGTGATCCAACACTTTTCATCCCTTAGAGAGTTGAACCTATCTTCAAATCAGTTAGATGGAACTATAAGTGACAAACTGTGGCAACTACCAGCGCTTGCAACAATAGATCTTTCAAACAACTCACTCGAAGGAGTTCCTCTAATTGCTGACGTGTCAAACCTTTCTAAAAGTATAGAATATATAGATTTCAGTTCTAACAAGCTAGGGCCTCGTTTCCCCAAATGGATACAAAAATTGAAAAATCTTCGGCATCTTGATCTTTCCAAAAATAGCATTTTAGACACAGTTTCTAAGGAGTACCGGAACCAGTGGCAGTCTTCTCAGTTGAGCTATTTGGATCTCTCTTTCAACAACATAAGTGGCGCTATTCTGAATGTTCCTTCCACTTTGTTAGTGTTAGATCTTTCCAAAAACAAATTATCCGGGAAAATCTCCTTTCTGTGCCAAATTGTAGATGGCTATTTATCATTTCTTGATATCTCAGACAACTCATTCACGGGACAAATTCCAGACTGTTTATGGCATTTAAAAGAGCTGGTGGTTCTTAATCTAGCAAACAATAATCTATCTGGTAGAATTCCTGCATCTGTCAAGTCTTTGATCAAGCTTGAAACATTGTATTTATATAACAATTACTTTTTTGGAGAATTGCCTTCATCCTTAAAACATTGCACGAAGTTAACCTTTCTGAATTTGGGGGCCAACAAGTTTTCTGGTAATGTGCCTGTTTGGATTGGGGAAAATCTATCACGTTTGTACGTTCTTAGCCTAGCATCAAACAACTTCTATGGAACCATCCCTCTACAAGTATGCCATCTAGTAAATCTTCAACTTCTAGACTTGTCAATGAACAACCTCAATGGAACCATCCCCTCGTGCATCAATAATATCACTGCCATGATTCTAGATAATTTTTCTCTCAAAGGGAGAGATCTCGTCACATTGAATTCATTGGACATAAGGCACATTCATCAAGATGAATTCGGCTATGGTTACGATTATTTTGACCATGTGTTAATCCAATGGCAAGGAAAGGTACGTGAATTCAGCAAAAATCTAGAATCCTTGAAGAGCATTGACCTGTCGAGCAACCATTTAACAGGACAAATCCCATATGAACTTACCAATCTTTATCAACTGGTTGCACTAAACTTGTCAAAGAACGCTCTACTTGGAGAGATTCCAAGACAAATTCGTCAAATGAAAGAACTTCTGACTTTGGATTTATCCAAAAACAATTTCTCCGGGCAATTGCCATCAAGCATGTCTCAGATGAATTTTTTAAATTATCTTGACGTGTCACATAACAACTTGTCTGGGAGGATTCCATCTAGCACTCAACTCCAGACCTTTGAAGCTTCAAGTTACATTGGAAATGCTGGACTATGTGGACCTCCCGTGACTAAATATTGTCCCGGAGATAAAGTACTTGAAGTAACACCTGTAGTTGGTGAAGGTAAGAGTGATGGTGAAGCCATAGATGAATTTCATAGATGGTTTTATATTGGAGGGGGCGCTGGTTTTGCTACTGGATTTTGGATAGTTTTTAGCATTATACTTCTTAACCGTCGTGCCAGACATGCTTTTTTCCAGTTGCATGATAGCTTGAAAGATTGGGCGTACGTAAAGGTGGTGGTGTTCTTAGCAAAATGGCGAAGGGTTGCACGTACATAGTGGTATATATGTTTATGTTTTTTTCATCTACGTTTTAATGTTTGGTATATAGCATTGTAATTTCATGCTTCACTTGTATTTGGCAAGGGTTTTTAAGTCCCTCTTATTAATAAAATTGCTACTAACACCATGGGTGGCCTTTTTCCCAGCGGTGTGATATATGACATCTCCATTTGTTCATTTTATAAACTGTATGGTCATATGATGCACGGAAGTTGTTTGATATAATGCTTTACATAGAATTGCAACATACCTGATGATGTTAAGGTATCATGGCTAGCTAAAATAAATATGAATCTTTACAATAAGGCATCATGCCTCAAATGCAAATGCTATTACGGTTGACATCTAAGTACTGTAGTGTGAAGCTAGCTAATGTAGCGGTGTTTTAGTCATGATTACGAGTCACATGAAATAAGCCTTCAATGCACCTTAGATATCTGAATACTGATTTTTTTCTTTTTTTTCTTTTTTTTTTTTTTTTTTGTTACTCAACCTCTAATATAAAAGTCACTGGAAAATTTCTCAAGTCAGCACACTATGGTCTGTCTCAACAATGGATTAGAAGTCAGGAGGGAGTAAATGCACACTTGGACCCTACCACAAAGATAGCAAAATGACATCTACAAACTTTAACAAACATAAAAGAACATGTTATTCATGACCGTGAGGTTTGTTACCAGCTCGTATGAAATCCATCTTCATTAGTGGCAGCTTCGGTTCTTGTTTGCTCCATTGCTATAACAGTGACCACATGTTGCTTCCACCAAACTTGTAATATACTACTAAAGTTTTAGCATATGATTGATATGCTCGATGTTAGTGTGATAATACTCTTACTTTTTTTTAACTGATTAGTGATTGGTACTAAACAGAAAATAAGTATGTTGGTAATTGTTGCTCATCAGTAAATGAGATTCTTATAAGACACCTTAAACCAACTCAAACCGATTCAGGACTGAATATTATATAAATCTAAATATTAGATGAATTTCATGAGTTTCATCCCTGACTACAAGTGCTAAAGTATATGAAACAGAACTTAGAACAGAGTTACCCTGTCCGTGACATCAGAATGTTGAACTTTGTTATCATAATTTGCTTAAAATGCAATTGGAAATCCATTTCACTAAATACAGTTTGCTAAGTGGCTAAGTTACTTCTTATTTTAATACTCGAACATCAGCTCAATCTGGATCTAAAAAACATTGGCTTTCACCATTGCAACCTCCACCACAAGTGCTGCCACCAGTCTCGCCTTCAACAACACCACTCTAAGTGACATGTTTTTAATATATAAATCAACTAGTTACCTGGCCCGCCCGAATAGGCGGGCGAGCCTTATGAATATGGTTGAAAAAAATTATGCTTAGGAAAATAAGTTATAAACATACAAAATTACTTATTATATGCTTTAAGAACGAAAAGAAATAAATGTTCATCCGATATATAAGAAAATAAAAGTTACTGAATTATCCGCAAGCACAAGGTATATGTTGTCGATTCATATACAAAATAAAGCTTCTTTGTACACAACGTTGGTTGTTGATTTTGTGTA
The DNA here is from genome assembly GCA_030686995.1 of Artemisia argyi. Classification (NCBI taxonomy): domain Eukaryota; kingdom Viridiplantae; phylum Streptophyta; class Magnoliopsida; order Asterales; family Asteraceae; genus Artemisia; species Artemisia argyi. The sequence continues at coordinate 21,957,763 of CM060695.1, read as the reverse complement.
TTTACTTAATAGTGAGTAAATAACGAACCTTCCATAAGCCATCACTTGCCAGTATCACAAGCTCTATTGAGGCATTGATAGGTACATGTCTTATGCCAGGTTCTGAGCTTAGATGTGCTTTAAGACTGGTCTCCAAATGCACGAGCAACAGCAAGTTGACAATTAACCCGGGGAACATCACCTACATAAATAATACTCCAACAGTTTCACTATACTTTAGAGCTTGCTGAAGCTATAACACAGTGACTGAATCAAAATATGCATGTAACAATTCTGTTGTCATTCACTGCATCACATAATTGGAAGACAAACAACAAATTTGTCAATTCTGCTGTCATTTACTGGTGTAAGGTAGAGGTGCGATTTCTACCCATGTACTTGTACTCATAAACGGGTCAAAAAGTAATTTTTTAATATTAGCTAAAAAAGAAATGGGTCAAAGTTTAAGAAGAACTTAACATCTTGTCAAAATTCCAAGTCTTCTAAAGCTCAATACTTACCTTGTTCAAGTAATTTCATTTTATTGGTTTGTTAAACCTATCTATAGTCATCTCTCATCTCACAGTTAATAGTGTTCTTTAAGAACTTGTCATTTATTCCCCATTGTCATATCAATGTTAGATGCACTCGTCGGGTATCTCAACTTACGAAAGTTCTGATTGGCTAAATCTTTTAGAACTTGTCATTTATGAATTAGAAACAACCAACTGGGCCGACACCCTTCGGGGTTCATGCTCATATATTGGCCACTTTACTCATTAGAATAGACAATAAAATCTGTATCTCAGCAATATCTTTATGCTAAATCCACTTCATTATAAATGGGGCGATTTGGGTTATGTTTTATCTATATCAGGTCACATGGGTAAAATTAACAAAATAGCTAAACATGAGCAGGTATATTACATGAATACAAGTTCGTAAAGGTAACTGTTAGTATGACATCGCCTTCTAGAAGTGTCATCATAGAACTAATGTGACTAATCAAGTATGGGATCTTAAATGTCATATCCTCTGTTGAGCCTTTTTGTTGTATTTCTCCATCTACTTGAGAAGTAAAACCGAAACGCAGATAATATGGCTAAATAAAGTTTAAGCCTACATGCAGCACGATAATATTTCTCTTTAGGTTGCAGGGGTAAGAAGCTTCGAGCAGATAAAATTACTTGATCGATTTACCCTTGTTAACATGGTGTCAATGCTCAATAAGGGCATTTTTTTGTAAAGACTTTTGAACAGATAGTATTTCTCTTTAAGTAACAAATACACAGTCACATTCAAGGAAAAAATAACACAAAACACCAATTTATGCTGTTCGTAACAAATACAGTCACTTTCAACCTGCCAACCCATTTAATTTGTGTAACATGAAACCCGCTTTAACTGTTCAATTTGTATGCATTTAACCCATCAACTCACATAAATAATATGGCTAAATATGTTGTGTTAAACGGATTAGAATTGATACAAATGACCCGGTTATTTATGCATATCATGTTTCAGCTGAAGTTTTCCAACCCGTCATTCCAACCTAAACCCGGCTCAAATTGTCACCCTAGTTTTAAGCATATAAGCATGATATAGACAATCATCTAATCTATGTCTGTCACTCTGTCACTAACCAACAGCTAATTTATTTTTCAGGTTGTTCTGCTTTTATACTATTAATTATTGCAATTTTCCCTAACTAATAAGATTGGTAATTTCGTTGGTCATATGAAAAGAAAATAATCTTTCCGAGTGGAGGAGAATAGGACATTACATGTTTTGGGTCACACTGAACCAAACACACTTATGGAATGTCTGCAAAAAGCTGAAAAAATAGCACATCTAGTGCATTGGCAATATGGAGAATGTCCTCAACCTTTAATGTATCAAAAGAGTGACCATTATCTAGGGTTATGGAGAGTGCGATAATAAGGGCAACGTTTATAACGAAAATTCTCAGCCATGTGCCACCTACGTGCAGTCATCTCCACTTCGCGACAAACCATATGCTACTAACGTGGGGATCTACTATTGCTCCATCATATGACGTCGTTTTACATACCATAATCAGGAGTTAATTTCCTTGTTCTTTTTTTTCTTACTTGGAATGTGTCGTCGTGATTGAAATATATCGATGTACTTAGTCTAACTGGCTTTGTTTCGACAATTATATATTAACTTATTAGTTGACTTAGCAATACCACATAATCAGATCAATGTATTTAAAACATCTTACTCTTGTTTATGAGCATAGTTCATTAGCTTATTAAGTGTCAAACACATTTTTTTTTTTTTTTTTTGAAAAAAAAAAAAAAAAATTATAAAATTAAAACTTGCAGGATACTAGAAATTACAACAATCCCGATCAACAATGACCCTCACAGACTACAACAACCATAAACACAAGTACACAACCCTCGACAAAGAACATAAACTAAACAACATCAACCTCAAAGGTTTAAACAATTGCGGCGACTCTAGAATCTCTATCCAAAACGATCTTGCATTGACAACGGCAACTCTAGAATCTCAACCTCAAAGGCTTAAGTGTCAAACACAATGCAGGCAACAGAATTTAGAAAAACAGCTTTATAGGGTGTCTGGGATTGCATATACTTTCAATCATGTTTATGGCAATATGGCATTGGCTTATAAGCACTTTACCTCCACATGTGCTAATTTTTGTCAAAATATAATCAAACAAGTCAATAAGCACTTCAAATATGCAATCCCAAACACCCACAACAAAGCAGATAAGCCTAGTACATTTGTCATAACATGTAATCCCAAACACTCGAAGAATGCTTATAGGGCGCGTAACACCTCAACCACGAAAAAAAGTTCATTCACATCAATAGAACTACTACTTGTACACATAACAATTATTGTTATGGGTAAAAATGCAAATGCCCCCAAAGGTTTCACAATTGGTTGCCTTTTTCATAACATGTTGGCATACATGACTCACTCAGCGGTTATCGCTATGGGAGCGCCAAGTCGAACCCTATCATGTGCTTGTTATGTGTAAAGATGCCCCACTCATTACCAACTAAACTACGCGCCATTGACCCATAATAGATTATTGTACACATACATTTCAGGACAAAATACATTAAACTATTAATATTATAATAAAGTTCAAATACAAAGTCATTTAAATGTCGAATTAATCGGAGGAAAACGAGGCAACCGAATAACAGCTTCTTCTGTCTCAATTGGGTCTGATCTTATTATCTACAAAACAAAAAAACATTAAAACTTAGGATAACTTGTTATTTATTACTAACTAAAAGATGGGCTATTTAAAGAAATGAAAAAAAGGGGTACCGAATCTTGAAGAAGGGGTTTTGAATCATCAATGGCTGGTCTGAACTGTTGCTTGCTTTTGTTGCTGTTATTGTTGTTGGTGTCTCTGTTGTTTGTTCAGGCATTGGTGTTCATGGGTGTTTGTGTTTGACTAGGTTTCATTTTGGCTTTTTGGTTTGGATTTGTGACAGAGTGACGTGTTGTTATTAGTATTATGTAAGGCCCAATAATGAATAGCATAAAGTAGGAACCATGTATTATCAAGGCCTAATTGAATTGGTTTGTTTTCATTTTGTTGTTATTGAGTAAGATAGGTTTTAGTTTTGTTCCAAAAGAATTAAAAAAAAAAAAGGTTTTAATTACGCACCGGTACGAGTCACGGAACTGGGTGTAACGGTATAAATGAGTCGAGCTTTTGTTGAGTAACTCGGTTTTATTTGAGCTGAGTTTTATCGAGCTCAAGTATGAGCTTTAAACACAAATATATCTCACAAAAATCGAAACTATACACACGCAACTTTCCCACAAGTCGTTAATGCGTGAGCGAGGATTTGTGTTTTAAGGGTGACACAATGTTGGGGCAAGGCCGCATCTTAGATGCCCTTGTTATACCTAACCTTAAGAGCGCCATGTGTCATAGAGCCATAGACTCGTGTTACAGGGAAAAAGTGTTTCCACGTCATCAGTTTTTCTCTATAACACCAAAATCTATAACTTAGCACAAAACACTATCCTTCCAAAAGTTGGCGTTACAACACCTCTGGACCACACATAACACAGATACAAAAAGAAAAAAAAATGATGGATGGCATGGCTGACTAGTACGGTGCTGGACTAATGGCGCTATGAATGGTGTCGTCCTTGCGTATCTGCTGGGCCTCCGATTGCTCGACCCTCATCAGCTAACGATACCAAGCGCTCTAAGAACATCAAACTGGAACCATATCCGGAAGAGAAAATAATACTCCTTCCATCTCAAAATCATATTTGTGATATCTCAAATTAATTGTCTACTTTTTAAAAAAATAAAATAAAAACTAGATACTATAATATACTCCGGTCTAATTTTTATTAAAATTTGTGATTACAATAAGGGGATATCTTGGCTACAATTTTTGTAGCCAATTGACTACAATACTTCACAAAAATTACACTAGCAATTAATCAGGGACCCACAGAAAAGAATCAGGACCCACAAAAAGAATCAGGGATCCACATTTTATAGCTTAAAATTGTAGTCAATTAGCAACAATAAATAAATTGTAGCTAATATATTCCTTATAATAATACTCCCTCACAAAAATTACAAAAACACCCTTACATCTTCAACCCTTTCTGGTTATCCATCAAACCAAAGACTTCAGTTCAGATAACAACTTGAAACAAGAAGAAGAATGGAGGCCTTAAAAGTATGGGTCATCAAGACCACTCCGTCATCTCTTCCACTTATCTCCACTCACTTACAAAACCCATCTCCCAGTCACCTTCACGCGCTGCTGTTCATCCTCACGCGCCGCCACTGTGCCTCCAAAACAGGGTGGTGGCAGGGGAAGAAGGTCACCCAAAGATGAGAATAATGCAACTTCTTCTACTTCTGATAGAGATGCTATTCGTGCCATTCGTCTTAAAAAGGTTTACTTTTTTTTTTATATATTTTTTTATATAAAAATTGAATCTTTTTGTGTTTTTATGTTTTGTTTGTGATATTTGGTTTTGTTAATCAAATGGGTTATGGGTTTTTAAAGGGATGTGGGTTTTAGCTGATTTTATGTCTTATGAGCTTATCTCATTTCGGCTTATATTGTTATGAAACATAAACCCAATTTTTCCGGCTTATTTTGAAACTTATCACCTAAAGATGATACTAAGACCAGTAGTACTAGTGACCCTATGGGTGACCTTGTGACCCTACCACGTCAGCGCGACATCTGCTTCTCTCTCTAAGACCAAACACATGACCAAATGCCCGTAGTAAGGCGACCCCGGCCACCTCACACACACAAACCATATGCAAAATTGCAAACCATTTGATTGCTTTGCCGATCGAATCAAGCAAAAAAGGGGGGAGGGACGCGTTCATATGGGACTCGTGTGTGTGTGTGTGTGGGGGGGGGGGGGGGCTCGAGAGGGTGGACCGACCCTTGGTTGGGTCTCCATTACGACTAGCCTAATGCAACCTCTACTTCTGATAGAGATGCTATTTGTCCTAAAAGGGTTTAGTTTTTATGTAGTCTTTTTTATAAAAAAGATTGAATCTTTATTGTTTTTTATAGTTTTGTTTGTTAGAATTTGGGTTGTTAATTAAATGGGTGTTAAGAAATTGTTAAACCTTTTTATTAGTGGGTGTTTGGGATTGCTTATAAGAACTGCTTATTTATTGCTTATCTGATTATTTGAGAGTGACATGAGCAGTTTGGAAGTTGCATGTTCCAAGTTGCTTATCTTGGTATTTTAAATAAGTATAAGCAATTTTGTTAGTAATCGTAAAAGCAAGTATTTGCTACTTGAAAACGTGAAAGTCGGATAATAATTTTCAAAATGCAATGTCAAACACAGGCTTAACACTAGGTTTGATTTTTTATTTATTTAATTTTGAGAGTTGTAAGTTTCCATGAAACACGTGAGTGATCGGGAGGATGCCGAAGAATAAAAGTGTGATACTTAGAAGCACGTCGTTAACCCCTTTATAAAGATTGAATCTAAGTTGGTTATTTATGTAATTTAGTTTGTTGATATTTGGTTTATGGGTCCAGTGGGTGATGAGGTTTTATGGGGATTTAAGAACTAAGCGGTTTTGAGGGTGTTTGGGGTTGCTTATTGAAATGGTCTATATGGTTATTTGAGAGTGAAATGCACAGTTTTGTATAATCAGTTTGGAAGCCGATTCCAAAAAACATATCTAGTTATAATGAGCAGTCTCACGCACTCCCTAAGAACTACCACTTTTTGTAATCAAAAACACAATAATCAGGTAATCACTTTAGGAGTACATTATTCCTAACTGCTTATGTGGTTATTTCAACAAACATCAGTAGTTATTAAGCAATCCCAAAGCCACACAAAATTAATGACCTGCACCTGCTACCTTTTTTGTGGATGGCTAATTATCTACCATAACACAATGATCAAATCATCAGTTTAGAACACAATTCCAAACACAGCTTAAGCACGGTTTTGATCTTTGCAGCACTTGCTTAAAACATTGAATTTTCGGATCATATAACTTATTATCTTCAAATGCTCGTATGCTGATTTGAAGCATGCTAATCTGTTGGCAAAATGCTTAATGAGGTCAGTATCAAATTACTGGTCAAGTACTAACAATAATATATAAAATTTAAGAGTGAGATTAGTTGGTAACTTTGTTCTTTTTACAGGTTTTTGAGATAGCGGTAGAACCAACTCTAGTGCAGCCTACATTTCTTTTGGATTATCCTGTGGAGGTATCTCCATTGGCGAAGCCACATCGGAGGTACTGAAAATATTCTGTATCTCAAAATGCAAATATTATTTTAAGGAAAATTACTCCATTACCTCATTATCCCTTTGAACTTGTATATCCGGATACCCAAAATTTACAAATAACTCAAATTCGTGAAAGCTTGATTTTTCCTAATTTTCGGCGCGGGCATGCAGGTTTAACAGAGAGATTTGAATTATTCATTTGTGGTCGTGAGTTAGGGAATGCGTTTTCTGAATTAGCTGATCCCTTGGACCAGGTATATATGTTTTATAGTCATTGGTCATGGTTCCTGATTATTATTATTTTGTTGCATTATTTACTAGTTAACATACGAGGTATACACTTGGATGCCACATAAGCGCCATATCGTCGGTGACCTGAATAAACGGATCATATTATGTATTTTGAGACAAAATTTAAAAGTTGATTATGCATTGTAGTAATTAACTTAGTCTTCATCTTTTAGTCTTGGTCTTGGTTTTGGTTTAGCATTTGGGCCCATTAGCTTGACTTTGATTTATATCACACATTCACACGTATTGAGGGAAAAGTATCACTAAGATAGAAAAAGATATCTAATAACTACAAGTTTTAAAGACTTTTAAGTCTTCTAACGTCTAATATTGGGATACTTCACTTTTCTTCATCATTTTCCACAAAACAGATCAAATTTATTTTTGGATTTTTGAACAACGGAAAAGTAAAACAAAAATTTAGACCATCTACTTCAAATTTACTATACATATTGCATCAATCAGTTTCTAATGATTATTCTTTATGCAAAGAGTCTTCTGATATTTATTTTCAACTAAATATTGCAATGAAATAATATAACTAGATTATCATTATGTATTTAAACTAAAGTAGAAGATAGATGTTCAAAGATTTAATTGCGCCAAAGCATGTATTGTTAGTTACCAAATATATAATATGGGCCAAGCTGAGTATGTTAGAACTGGGCCGCTCCAATTTTCAAGTCAAACAACCTAAACTAATAACTCGTACGCAAACCTAAACCCTGTCCACAGCAAACACAAAACGTAATCATTCATCTTGAATCTAAACAACTTGTATTGGCTTAAATAGTTAATCAAATGCAGTAGAAATTCAAATGACCTACTAAATTACCTATGCAGATTACTCTTGAAATCACATTCTTCTTAGAAAATGAAAACTTGTAAACTTAATGTTGCTAAAATTTGGTTGAGGCATTTCATCAAACATTGTTGTGGGTCATGAGAAAACTCAAGATTTATGCTGCCTTATAAGCAATAAAAGAAGAACCATGTATGAATAAATTTTTCCATGAAGACACTACTTTAAGCTCATAATTGCGTAAATCTCTCTTCTTTGGATGTACAGTTACAAATCTGAATTTTTAAGAGGCCCCATTTATTTATTTTTTTATCCATCCAACCTATTTTTACATATTTCTACTTTCACAAGAGTTGCTGACTGTATTTTCCATCAGCCTGATTTATTTGGTTCCATTTCTTTGGACTAACATTTACATCACTGAATAATTTCAGGACCAAAAGATACATTGAATAACTACAAATTGCAAAGACTTGAGAGTCTTTGAACGTCTAATTTGGGACTTCAAATTTATTCCATGATGTTTATTCCAAGTGTTATGTGCTCCACACAAATTTATATCCATCTAGTTCAATTCTTTGATATCAAAGTCTATATAAAGCTGCATCGAGGTATATGTTCATTATCAGATAAAAACACATCAATACAATTTTCTTAAAACACACATAATGAGAGAAAATATTTACTTTTACTTTATGCATACTCATATTTTGCTTCTTTTGTCACTTGTCTTTCTTTGGCCAACAACTGGTTGGAGCAGCAGGAGGAGTTGTTCATAAGTGTATCGATAAGGAGAGACAAGCTCTTCTTGATTTCTAAGCTCACATTATTCTTCAAGACCCAAGTGGCGTGCTCATTGACTGGATACCTGAAGAAGAAGATGATTATTGTCAATGGGGTGGAGTCGTGTGTGACAACGTCACAGGTCATGTCAAAGAGCTTTATCTTGAATCGTCTAATGGTTATAGTGGTCTTGAAGGTGAGATTAGCTTTATCTTGAATCGTCTAATGGTTATAATGACTCATTTAACTTATCTTGACCTAAGTGAAAATCAGTTTAGTGGTTCCATTCCTAAATCCATTGGTAACATGACCCAGTTAACATATCTTAACCTTGGTTACAATCAGTTTACTGGCACAATTCCCGATTCCATTCGTTCGTTACTCAATCACTAATATAAAAGTCACTGGAAATTCTCTCAAGTCAGCACACTGTAGTCTCTACAGTCAATCACTTGTATGTGTGGAGGGAAACTTTTACAAACATAAAAGAACATGTTATTCAGGTAAGAAGAGGGATTGTTAAGATGGAAAATGGGTCCGGTGGTGGTGTGAGGGTGTGGTATTTGGATCTGTGGTGTTTGGATGGTGGTGGTGTTTGTATGGTGGTGTCGATGGTGGTGTCGACGGTGATGTTTTGATGTTATTGTTTTTGTTATTGAATTTGTGGCCTGAGTTTTGGATGAAGATATGGGTTTTTATGATGAAAATCTGGGTTTTTATGAAGATTGAATTAAAAGAAGTTTATTAAACTGGACAAAAACAATCAATTGATCAATATTGATATAAACAACAAAGTTAAGCCTTATGACTGCTAAGAGATTTTAGATCGATGTACCAGATGCAAGAATAGTGTAAATGAAATAGGTACCAGTGTATATTGCATATTTGCAGTATATGAATGTAAGTATCCTTAAATTTGATTATCTGTAGTGGTTATTCAATTATTACATTGGACCTACATTATCTGTTTGTTACATTGGATACTTGGGTCCTTTTTTGTTACAATAATATGTAATCCGCCCAAGAAATTTGGGCAACCCTCTCCCTGGGGCATTTGGAGAAAAAAAAATTTGGGACATTTAGGGTTGATACCCATGTACTTGTAGGGCATTTCAAGGATTTTCCCTATTTTGATCAATCCAAGTATGATTTCCTAACACTGTATATTCTAGATTGATGTTTACATCACGTTATATATATCTTGTTACTATTCCTATAATTGGGTGCTTTATTTGGGCACATTATATTGATTTCTTTTTTAACATAAAGTATTACAAAGTGGAAGAAAAATTGACACCCACTTTGGAAAAATTGCAAAGACTTGAGAGTCTTTGAACGTCTGATTTGGGACATCAAATCGTGTATGTTCCACCCAAATATAAAGTCATCTAGCTTCTTTAGACTATTATAGAGTCACTTTATTTCGTCAATGTTATGCTCACCACTTGTCTGATTAAAAGTCCCAATGAGTAAAGGAATTGATTTACACAAAACAGATTATATAAAACGTCATTAGTATTAGTTGAACAAGTGTCTTTAAACGGTTAACGTATCTTTGGACAAAATGTGCCACATCTTCGACTTTCCATTTTATGCGAAAACCAAATGCTGGATAAAACACTTCATTAAAGTATTGGGTGAAGATTTGTGAATCATTAGATGGTGTTAGAATATTGGCACTGTTTTGTTCCATTATATATAATGTTCAACCATCTTTTTTCAATCATGTTGACTAGTCAAACCACAAACTGCCCGAGGTAAATACCGAGAACGAGAACAGTAACCACACTAACAAAATACACAACTACCGAGGTGAAAACTTTAACAAACAAACAAACAAGAACAGGAAACTAACGAGCTCTTTACCAAGAACGGTACAAATCATCCACTACCTAGAACACTACCGAGGTAAATACGTTTTTATCTTCCGAGAATATATAATATTAACCTACATTTAACGAAACGAAACAATGCACTACCTGGGTGAGTTATCCGAGATGATCTTATACTGAGATCATCACTTAATCATAACTTTTCGAAAGTTTACTTAACTTTATTTAATTTATTTAAAAATTAACAACTAAAGTTTTATTAATTACTTCATTTTATTTTTCTTTTTGACAAAATCGACACATTTGTTTTTATAAATATTTTAGCTAGATGAGATTTAAATAGATTTAACCAAATTGTTTCAATTTTGGCTTTCCAATTAGGCAATAGGATGACTTCATTTATCTTACGTGACAAAATTGAGCATTCACATTTGTACAGTTTTATTTTAATAGTTGATTTTATAGTATATAGGGACTCGCCATCCTTTTGATTGAAACCTAAAATTTCGATGTTAAAAAGTTTATATATATATGTTGCCACTAAAGATAGTAAAAAAACTAAATCACAATAAACTTAAACCCAACAATGTATATACAGTTTGAGCACACACAATAAAGCCACAAATATATGAAACTAATAACTTGTATGCAAACGTAAACTGTGGCCACAACGAACACAAAACATAATCATTCATCTTGAACAAAAACAACTTATATCAAATGCAGTGAAAATTCAAATGACCAATTAACTTACCTATGTAGATTATTCCTGCTCACATGCTTTTTATAAAAGGAAAACTTGTGAACTTAATGTTGTAAAAATTTAGTTGAGGCATTTCATCAAACATATTGTGGGAACTGAAGATTTATGCAACACTCGATCCCAATCCAACATTTTTGTCTTTTGCATATTTGGTACTTTCACAGTAGTTGCTGACTGTATTTTCCATCAGCCTGATTTATTTGGCTCCATTTCTTTGGATTTACCTTTACATCACAGAATAATTACATTACCAAAAGTCATAGTGAATAACTAAAAATTGCAAAGACTTAAGAGTCTCAAGTCTTTGGTCGTCTAATGTGGGACTTCAAATTTATTGTTTAATTTTTTTCCATGTTTTGTCTGTTCCACACTAATTTATACTTCTATTCTTAGTTTTCGAAGTCTATATAAAGCTGCATAGAGGTATATGTGTTCATTATCAGATAAAAACACATCAATACAATTTTCTTAAAACACACATAATGAGAGAAAATATTTACTTTTACTTTATGCATACTCATGTTTTGTTTCTTTTCTCACTTTTCTTTTTGTTGTTTAATACCACAACTGCCTCTTCCTTTGGCCAACAACTGGTTGGACCAGCAGGAGGAGTTGTTCCTAAGTGCATCGATAAGGAGAGACAAGCTCTTCTTGATATCAAAGCTCACATTATTCAAGACCCATTTGGCGTGCTCATTCACTGGAGACCTGAAGAAGAAGATGATTGTTGTCAATGGCGTGGAGTCGTGTGTGACAATGTCACAGGTCATGTCAAAGAGCTTTCTCTTGAATCGACTAATGGTTATAGTGGTCTTGAAGGTGAGATTAGCCTTTCGTTGATTAACTTAACATATTTGAATATTCTTGACCTTGCTTTGAATTCTTTTCATGGAACCATTTTCAAGTTCATATGCTCCATGACTCATTTAACTTATCTTGACCTAAGAGAAAATCAGTTTAGTGGTTCCATTCCTAAATCCATTGGTAACATGACCCAGTTAACATATCTTAACCTTGGTTACAATCAGTTTACGGGAACCATTCCTATGTCCATTGGTTCCTTAACCAAATTGACAGACCTTGACTTTTTAGACAACTCTTTCTATGGAACCATTCCAATGTCCATTGGTAACATGACCCAATTAACTTATCTTGACCTTGAAGGGAATAATTTCAGTGGAGTCATTCCGAGATCCATTGGTTCCTTGACCCAATTGACAGACCTTTACCTTTCAGACAACTCTTTTTATGGAACCATTCCTTCGGAATTTGGAAACCTCACAAATTTGCTAGTCCTCGGACTAGCTAACCTCGAAAGTTGTACAGTTGAAAACTTAGATTGGTTGTCTTCTCTATCTTCTTTAGGATACCTTTATATGGATGGAACTTCTTTGGCCAAAGCAAATAACTGGGTAAATGTAATTATAGGTCTCCAAAACCTAGGAGTTTTAAATTTAAATGGATGTGACCTCTCACAAGTCATGCATCCATATTCTCCATCTGTCAATTCTTCTTCATCTATTCATTCCCTTTATCTCGATAACAACAATCTCAACTCATCCAAGCATCATTGGTTGTCCCCATTAATTGGCAATAAGCTTAGAGATCTTTCTCTCTCTGGCGACAAGTTTGATGGGAAACTTTCAGATTTTTTGAACAGCTTGTCAGGATGCACATCAGCTACATTGTGTGATGTGATCCAACACTTTTCATCCTTACAAAGATTGAACCTATCTTCAAATCAGTTCGATGGAACTATAAGTGACAAACTGTGGCAACTACCCAGCCTTCAAAGGCTAGACCTTTCTTCCAATTCTCTTAGAGGTGCTATCTCTAAGAATATTGGAAAATCAAATCTTTGGTTTATAGATCTTTCAAACAACTCACTCGAAGGAGTTCCTCTAATTGCTGACGTGTCAAACCTTTCTCAGAGTGTAGGATATATAGATTTCAGTTCAAACAAGCTAGGGCCTCGTTTCCCCAAATGGATACAAAAATTGAAAACACTTCAGCATCTTGATCTTTCCAAAAATAGCATTTCAGACACAGTTTCTAAGGAGTACTGGAACCAGTGGCAGTCTTCTCAGTTGATCTATTTGGATCTATCTTTCAACAACATAAGTGGCGCTATTCTGAACGTTCCTTCCACTTTGTTAGTGTTAGATCTTTCCAAAAACAAATTATCTGGGGGAATCTCCTTTCTGTGCCAAACTGTAGATGGCCCTTTATCATTTCTTGATATCTCAGACAACTCATTCACTGGACAAATTCCAGACTGTTTTTGGCATTTAAAAGAGCTGGTGGTTCTTAATCTAGCAAACAATAATCTATCTGGTAAAATTCCTGCATCTGTTAAGTCTTTGAGCAAGCTTGAAGCATTGTATTTATACAACAACTACTTTTTTGGAGAATTGCCTTCATCCTTAAAACATTGCAAAAATTTAACCTTTCTGAATTTGCGGGGCAACAAGTTTTCTGGTAATGTGCCTGTTTGGATTGGGGAAAACCTATCACGTTTGTACGTTCTTAGCCTAGCATCAAACAATTTCTATGGAACCATCCCTCTACAAGTATGCCATCTAGTAAATCTTCAACTTCTAGACTTGTCAATGAACAACCTCAATGGAACCATCCCCTCGTGCATCAATAATATCACTGCCATGGTTCTAGATTATTTTTCTCTCAAAGGGAGAGATCTCATCACAGTGAATTCATTGGACATAAGGCACATTCAACAAGACGGATACCTCTACGGCTATGGCTACGGCTCTAGTTCTGATTTTTTTGACCATGTGATAATCCAGTGGCAAGGAAAGGCACGTGAATTCAGCAAAAATCTAGAATCCTTGAAGAGCATTGACCTGTCGAGCAACCATTTAACAGGAAAAATCCCATATGAACTTACCAATCTTTATCAACTGGTTGCACTAAACTTGTCAAAGAACGCTCTACTTGGAGAGATTCCAAGACAACTTGGTCAAATGAAAGAACTTCTGACTTTGGATTTATCCAAAAACAATTTCTCCGGGCAATTGCCATCAAGCATGTCTCAGATGAATTTTTTAAATTATCTTGACGTGTCGCATAACAACTTGTCTGGGAGGATTCCATCTAGCACTCAACTCCAGACCTTTGAAGCTTCAAGTTACATTGGAAATGCTGGACTATGTGGGCCTCCCCTGACTAAATATTGTCCCGGAGATAAAGTACTTGAAGTAACACCTGTAGTTGGTGAAGCCATAGATGAATTTCAGAGATGGTTTTATATTGGAGGGGCAGCTGGTTTTGCTACTGGATTTTGGATAGTTTTTAGCATTATACTTCTTAACCGCCGTGCCAGACATGCTTTTTTCCAGTTGCATGATAGCTTGAAAGATTGGGCGTACGTAAAAGTGGTGTTGTTCATAGCAAAATGGCGAAGGGTTGCACGTGCATAGTGGTATATATGTTTATGTTTTGTTCATCTACTTATTAATGTTTGGTATATAGTAGTATTGTAATTTCATGCTTCACTTGTATTTGGCAAGGGTTTTTAAGTCCCTCTTATTAATAAAATTGCCACTAACACCATGGGTGGCCGTTTCCCCACGTTGTGTGATATACGACATCTCCACATGTTCATATTATAAACTGTATAGCAATATGATGCATGGACCGTGTTCGGTAAAATGTTTTACATAGATTTGCAACATACCTGATGATGTTAAGGTATCATGGTTAGCTATAGTAATTATGAATCTTTACAATAAGGCATCATGCCTTATAAGCAAATGCTATTACGGTTGATATCTAAGTGTAGTGTGAAGCTAGCTATTGTAGCTGTGTTTAACTCATGATTACGAGGCACGTGAAATAAGCCTCCAATGCATCTTAGAAATCTGAATACTGATTTTTTAGTTGTTACTCAATCACTAATATAAAAGTCACTGGAAATTCTCTCAAGTCAGCACACTGTAGTCTCTACAATCAGTGGAAGTTGTGGTTCTTGTTTGCTACATTGCCATAACTGTGACCACTTGTTCTTCCACCAAACTTGTACCTGGTTCCGGGGTCTGTTTCACACTCTCAATAGTACTGACTTGTTTTCAGCTTTATGAATATACTACTAAAGTCCTAGCATATGATTGATATGCTCAATGTTAGCGTGATAATGCTCTTTTTCTTTACTGATTAGTAATACTAAACAGAAAATAAGTATGTTGGTAATTGTTGCTTATCAGTAAATGAGATTCTTATAAGACACCTTAAACCAACTCAAACTGATTCAGGACTGAATATTATATAAATCTAAATATTAGAGGAATTTCATTATGAGTTTCATCCCTGACTACAAGTGTTAAAGTATATGAAACAGAACTCAGAACAGAGTTACCCTTTTGTAACATTAGAATGTGGAACTTTGTTATCATAATTTGCTTAAAATACGATTGGAAATCCTTTTCACAAAATACAGTTTGCTTAAGTGCTAAGTTACTTCTTATATTAATACTCGAACGTCAGCTCAATCTGGATCTAAAACACAATGGCTTTCACCATCGCAACCTCCACCACAAGTGCTGCCATGAGTCTCGCCTTCAACACGTTACATGTTTTTAATATAGATCAACTAGTTACATGGCCCGCCGGAATGGGCGGGCGAGCCTTATGAATATGGTTGAAAAAAATTAAGTTTAGGAAAATAAGTTATAAACATACCAAATTACTTATTATATGCTTTAAGAACGAAAAGAAATAAATGTTCATCTGATATAAGAAAATAAAAGTTACTAAATTATCCGCAAGCACAAGGTATGTGTTGTCGATTCATATACAAAACAAAGCTTCATTGTACACAACGTTGGTTGTTGATTTTGTGTATTTACTTAATGGTGATTAAATAACGAACCTTCCATAAGCCATCACTTGCCAGTATCACAAGCTCTATTGAGGCATTGATAGGTACATGTCGTATGCCAGGTTCTGAACTTAGATGTGATTTAAGACTCTGGTCTCCAAATGCACGAGCAACAGCAAGTTGACAATTAACTCGCGGAACATCACCTACATAAATAATACTCCAACAGTTTCACTATACTTTAGAGCCTGCTGAAGCTATAACACAGTGGCTGAATCAAAATATGCATGTAACAATTCTGCTGTCATTCACTGCATCACATAATTGGAAGATAAATAAAAAAATTGTCAATTCTGCTGTCATTTACAGGTGTACGGTAGAGGTGGCGATTTCTACCCATGTACATGTACTCATAATCAGGTCAAAAAGTAATTTTTTAATATTAGCTAAAAAAGAAAGGGGTTGAACGTCATTCATTGAAAGAACCAACTAATATTAGTAATAACATACTATATTTGACATAAAAATATTCTTAAGTAAAGTTTTGGACAAAAAGTGTTCCAGGTCAATCGTATTTACCAAAGTGACACGTTTTTTACATGTAACCTGTTCCACCAATGTTACCAACTCGCGTGTGACACCATAGTGTGACATCTTTTGAAAAGTGATGTTCTGTGGAAGCGTTTTACCTGGAAGTTTAGTGACAAATCCACATTGTTTCTCAATCCTACTCCTTTCTTCAAGTGGTTCATGGTCCACTGTAAGCTGCCTGGCAGATCCTCTCTCGCATAGAACAGCTCTGGAATCTCCTATATTTGCCACCCATAGATCTCTGCCATCGATGACAATTGCTATAACTGCACTGGAGTCACCAGGAATTGCATGGCATTCTCGAGGATAAATTTGTTGGTAGAACAATATGCATTTCTTATCGCCCTCTCAGGATCATTCCAAAAAGTTGGCTGAGAATAAAATAATTAATACATGGGTGTCAAAATAATTTTTTTAACAAAAACATATATTAGAATTCTCTCAGTAGAACAATATGCATTTCGTATTTTCATACATGGTTTAACAATAGCAACGATTTAACACCATTATGAGACCTGCATTCTACACATATACCGTCAAAAACTTCTTATTAACTTTACATATGATGCGTCAATTCCAATTATAAATGTTAACAGAACATTAGGTTTATCTAACGCTTCAGTTAACCATAACGTCTCTTATATTTAATGAAAATATGAACCAAACTAGAAGTATCATCATAGAACTAATGTGACTATCAAGTATGGGATCTTAAATGTCATATCCTCTGTTGAGCCTTTTTGTTGTGTTTCTCCATCTACCTGAGAAGTAAAACCGAAACGCAGATGATATGACTAAATAAAGTTTAAGCCTACATGCAGCACGATAATATTTCTCTTTAGGTATTAGGCAGGGGTAAGAAGCTTCGAGCAGATAAAATTACTTGACCAATTTATCCAAGTTAACATGGTGTCAATGCTCAATAAGGGCTTTTTTTTTTTTTTTTTTTTTTTTTTTTTTGTAACATAGACTTTTGAACAGATAGTATTTCTCTTTAAGTAACAAATACAGCCACATTCAAGGAAAAAATAACACAAAACACCAATTTATGCTGTTCGTAACAAATACACAGTCACATTCAACCTGCCAACCCATTTAATTTGTGTAACATGAAACCCGCTTTAACTGTTCAACTTGTATGCGTTTAACCCATTAACTCACATAAATAATATGGCTAAATATGTTGTGTTAAACGGATTAGAATTGATACGAATGACCCAATTATTTTATGCATATCATGTTTCAGCTGAAGTTTTCCAACCCGTCATTCCAACCTAAACCCGGCTCAAATTGTCAACCTAGTTTTAAGCATATAAGCATGATATAGACAATCATCTAATCTATGTCTGTCACTAACAAACAGCAAATTTATTTTTCAGGAATTGTTCTGCTTTTACACTATTAATTATTGTAATTTTCCCTAACTAATAAGATTGGTAATTTCGTTGATCATATTAAAAGAAAATAATCTTTCCGAGTGGAGGAGAATAGGACATTACATGTTTCGGGTCACACTGAACCAAACGCACTTATGGAATGTCTGCAAAAAGCTGAAAAAATAGCACATCTAGTGCATTGGCGATATGGAGAATGTCCTCCAACCTATATGTATCAAAAGAGTGACCATTATCTAGGGGTTATGGAGAGTATGATAATAAGTGCAACGGTTATAACGACAATTCTCAGCCATGTGCTGCCTATGTGTGGTCATCTACACCACGCGCCAAACCATATGCTAATGACAAGGGGATCTGCTCTTGCTGCATCATGTGATGTCTTTTTCCATGCCATAATCAGTGGTTAATTTTTTTTTTTTTTTTCCTTAATATTCTGCTATAGACTTGATGATGGTTTAGACTAGTGTTTACTCCACTTGAGATTTGTCATTGTGAATGAAAATATATTTATGTACTCGGGATTTGTCATTGTGAATGAAAATATATTTATGTACTTGGTCTAACTGGCTTGCTTCAACAAGTATATATCTACTTATCATTTGACCAGCCAATGCTGATTTTCTCATTTAAGCCTGACTAGATCTACTTACTGTTCCAGAAAGCTTATTTAAACATTTTTTGTTTAAACCAATAGTAGTTCATTAGTTCAAGAACTATCAAAACACAATGCAGATGATAGAACTTAGATACAGTTAACGGTTTCTTTCAACTAAATTGCACCTTTTTCTAGTAAGTCGGGCCACAGCAGCTTATAGAAACAGCTTTAGGGGTGTTTGGGATTTCATACTTTTAGCTTATGGCTTAAAACCTAGGAAAAACACACATTTCCCCATGTGCATATTTCATCAAAATACAAGTCGACAAGCACTTCAAATATGCAATCCCATACTCCTCAACTACCCTGATAAGCCTAAAATGTTTGTCTAGCAATCCATCCCAGTTAAAAAAAAATGCTACCGGATAGTGTGTTGCAAAACTTAGACCACAAGGTCGAGTAACAAATTGGGATTGGGTATTTCATTATTTGTTTATAAACAGAGAAGAAGGTTGAATAACAAGTTTGTTCCCATCTATTATGTACCTTCATCGCATACGTCATGCATACCACCCCGATTACTCACTCACGCAACTTGAGTTGAATCAGCCAATAATCGATTTGTTCATAACTCGGTCTGCACTATTTGAACAATTGTGTTAATGTTTCTAACATATTCCTATAGTCTGGGGCGGAGTCGCGGACATACCTAAGGCAGAGGCTATGCACGTGCATACCCTACAAATGGTGTAAAAACAAACTTTTTGTTAGCATATTTCAAAGTTTAATACTACGCGCATACTCTTATCAAATTTTTATATAAAAATGAATACCCTGTGACAAATTTGTGCGTCCATGTAAAAATGCCATACACAATTTCAAAATTTACACAAAAATTCCAATCACAATACTCCCCGCCTAGGCCGATTACCAGCTACAAGTTAGCGGACCACTTGAGTACCGCATAGCAAGTTTTACAACACAGCAATAATAGCATATCGATACATAGACATTACAAAAGTAATCATTTAGATAATGTGGAATTAGTCGGAGGGAAACGAGGCAAGCGGATAACAGCTTCTTCTGTCTCAATTGGGTCTGATCTTATTATCTACAAAAAACAAAACATTAAAACTTAGGATAACTTGTTTTTATATTACTAACTTAAACATGGGTTATCTTGAAAAAAAAAAAAAAAAAAAAAAAAAAAAAAAAAAAAGGGTACCGGATCTTGGAGAAGGGGTTTTGAATCATCAATGGCTGGTCTGAACATTGGCTTGCTTTTGTTGTTGCTGGTGTCTCTGTTGCTTGTTCCGGCGTTGGTGTTTATGGGTGTTTGACTAGGTTTCATTTTGTTTTTTGGTTTGGTTTGGATTGTGACGGAGTGATGTGTTGTTAATTTGTTATGTAAGGCCCAAAATAGCATAAAGCAGGAACTAATTGTTACTTTGTTTGGCCCAATTGATTTTTCTTCTAATCTCTTTTTAGAGAGAACATTTCCGTGTCGTTTAAACCACGGACGTAATGGACGGCACACATTCATTTATGCGGTAAAATTATCATAATCGTTTTCTCTTTATCTTTGTTGTAGTTTATGTTTTTTTTTTTTTTTTAGGGTGTATTTGTTTCATTTACATGTTTTAGCTTTGAATCTGACTACCACATCTTACTAGTAAGAGGCGGCTAAAATGTTTAAATTTAAACAAAATAATGTTGTTTGCTTTTGTATAATTGTCTGAATGATTTTAAGTACTCGTTTCTGCAATTTATTTAAGTAACTTATGTAAATATAAAATAATATTTTTTATCATAAATATAACATAGTTAATAAACCATCAAATATATTATATTAACACGAGTCTTCAATCTCTCTTATCAAGTAAGAGGCAAGTCTCTCACCTCTTACTGAGTAAGATATTATATGTCTAACTGGGTCTGACTTAAAAGAAAAAAATAAACAAGCAAAACGTCTGCCCACCTCTTACTAGTAAGAGTAAGAGAGAGTAAGAGGGCTAGTAAGATTTAAAAAAAAAAAAAACAAACACACCCTTAGTTTTCCATTTTATTTAATCAATGTTTTTAAACTTTGTAAAGCGTATATAGATAGACAAAGAACTTTTTTACTTGTTTTAATTTTTTTAACTTCTATTTTGACTTAAATTTAGCAATAAAGTTTAGTTTATTAGTTGTGGTTAATAAATGAACATGAGATCCTTCTTTCCTAAACGTAACCCAGTTTTTAAGACCACCCGTTTTGTCCAATGTTCGTTTGTGCTCATTTAGCCCGTTTTACCCATATTTCAACTTTGCACATTTGACCCATGCCCGTTGGGACCCGATCCTGTTTGGCCTGTTGCCCAACCCGCCCATTTTGCCACCTTATATCATCTTACTTCGGGTATGTTTAGCGAAATGGGTTGGAACTGGGGTCGAGACTTGACCTGCAGCTAGAGCTTGATTTGAGGTCGGAGCTTGAGTTGGAGCTTATACTATAAGTTGGAAGCTGAAGTTTATATTTTTGTAAAGTCGTTTGGCGGATTAGTTGGAGCCGAAGTTTATTAATATAAAAGCGCATAAAGATACTTCTAGCTTTTATGTGACAATCCATTATATTTTAAAGGGTATATTTGGTAATTTGAATAACTATATGCCCCCATATGCCCATTTCAACTGGCTTAGGATTATAGAGACTTATGGCTTATAAAAGTTTCCATAAGCATCTGTGACAAACAAAACTTATTTCATAAGCAAGCTTATTTTAAATGTTCAAGCCCCCTATAAGCCCTACAAGCCCCATGCCAAAAACAACATTTATGTGTGTACTTATTTTCACAACTAAGAGAGTGTTTATTTGAGCTTATATAATGGGTTATGAATTTATTACCTAATATGACTTAAATAAGCTCAAATCAAGTGTTTGACTTAGCTTATATGAGTGGGCTTATAAGCCTATATAAGGAGTTTTTAATAAGCCTCAAAGTTGTGTCCCAATAGTATCTAATGTTATATGAGAAGTTCCCCAGCTAAATGGTCGGGGGTTCAAGTCCTGCTTAGGACAAGTAAGATAGATTATGGTGTATATTATGTGTGATAAATAGTTGTCGTTCAAAGAAAAAAAATCCTCAAAGTTGTGGCTTTTAAAGAAAGATTTATGTAACATACTTCATTGAAAATTACAATTTTACCCTCAATTATATCTAACTTAACATTGATTTTTTAGTTAATTCAAACACTTAACATGAGCTTATGAGATATAAGCCAGAGCTTATATAACATAAGTATAAGCCTAATTCATAAGCTTACCCAAATACCCCTAAGTGTTTTTTTTCTAAATTAGTTTGTTGATTCGTCTATATATCATAATATATGAGTATGTGGATAAGTAATACTTGAAGTAGGAAAAAGTAGCATTTGTTTCCTCTAGAAACCTTATGTGTTAGTCATACACATTTAAATGTTACGACATGGTAATTTGAGTATTTTAGGAAAATTAAAAAGTAAAATGTTTTACTTGAAGAAGACTATATTTAATTAAAGCTCAATCACATACACCCCAAACCAACCAAACTTCTGACTTTTATGCATGGATATAAAATTGTGTTGTGATGGATTATGCGTGAATGGTGGTGACAAGTCAGCAATCACGGGTGAGAGCACGACTTGTTACCCCAATCTTATTTGTCGAGAAAAAGATTGAGGATACAAATTGATTGTGCAATATTTGGCACAACCGGACTTCGATAGTGATTGAAGAGTGATGAGTGTGTAAATACTCATCATTTCTGTCATATTTAGACTGCAAAAACATCTTAAAACACACAGGAATGCCTTAAAATACATAAAATATCCTTGGATTGTGTTTTTATGCAAAAAGATTGAAAATTGATGAAAAACAACATAT
Organism: Artemisia argyi; assembly: GCA_030686995.1. NCBI lineage: Eukaryota > Viridiplantae > Streptophyta > Magnoliopsida > Asterales > Asteraceae > Artemisia > Artemisia argyi. The sequence continues at coordinate 21,935,215 of CM060695.1, read as the reverse complement.
TTCACATAATTTACAGTTTCAGTCCCTAAACTTTGAAAAATTGGCAAATCTTGTCCCTGGTAATCCAAAACATGTAAAATATCATCAAAGGTCCTTAGGGATTCATAAGTTGTCAAAACTAGTCCTTTAAAGTTAAAAATTACAAAATGACAACTTTAGTCCCTCAAGTTTGAAAAATGTCAAATTTAGTCCTTAAGGTTTTAAAAATGGAAAAATGTTAAAAATAAACCTTATACTATTCATGAATGGCATAATTGGTCCTTGTGATAACATTGTGATATTTACAAGTTTAGTCCCTCAAAAATCCAAATATTACACTTTAGGTCCTTGGGCTTAAATACCACAAACCAAACCGGACCCTAAATATTAAAACCTAAAACCAAATCTAATCCAAACCAAAACACCCTTACCCAGCCCACACCCCTTCCAAGCCCAAAAACATAAAATCCCATCCACCTTTTTTATATAAAACGGGCGTTGACCCGTTTGACCTCACCAAACCGCCAACACTGTACACCCTCCACCTCCACACCTGCAAACCCAAAACCAGGGTGGTTTTCACCACCACCTCACCCCCAACTGGCTACTCTACATCCACCAGCTCATCCTACACCCCATCATACCACCCCATTCCACAATTAATGCTTCCCCACTACTTTTTTCCTCCAAACCATGTCTACACCCCTGTTTTGCTACTAACTCCCCAACTTGGCTTAAAACCCTTCCAATCATGTCTCCTCCACCTCCACAAGCTTCCACAAATCTTTAATTGCAATAAAACTGCCCCTAGACACTTGGAAGCATTTTGGCGCCAAAACAGAATTTAAAGGCTAGGATGACTTACAAAGATCCAATGGCTCAGATTGGAAGTGGGAAATGTTCAGAAACAAGTGGAGATTGCAAAAAGTCTATAAAGATGAAGGGAAATGCATTATTGTAACCTATCTAGTATAATTTAGTTTAAAAGAAGTCGACTAGCTTAATGTTTACTGTTCCAGTGTAATTTCCAGCTTTAAATCATTGTACTCAGTATTTTTAGTGTGTAAGAAACTCATTTCAACCTTTGATTTCAGTTTATCAATATATTTTCAGTTTATGTAATTTTGTACTCAAAATCTCATGTTTACTTATATGTTATTCATAGTTGATGTTAAGGACCCATAAGCTCATTTAAGCTCCTCAGAAAGCTTATGAAAGCTTTTAGATACTTTAAAAGTCAGCTTAGAGTTGAAATTCAAAAATAACAAAAAAATCAAAGAAAATAGAAAATAAAATAAAAAATCATTGTTGAATGATGAAGAGAGCTTGGAGCATGGTAAATTTTGGATTGCCATGGTGTTAGTACCTCAGGGGAGGTGTTAGGGTGGTTACATGTCATTGGTTCTTGGTTTCTCAGCTTGAAGCACTTGTAAGCCATTTTTACCAATATTTGCATTTCCTTGTATATGTATGCTATATGATCTTGTTTGTGTATTTTCATGATCTAATGTTGTTGTTAAGTGGTTTTATTAATTGATATTAGTTGCTTGTTTGTTGAAATCCATAGTTGCTAAAAACTTCATCTTCATAGTTAAAACACCATCTTGGTCATTCCTGAGTTTGATGCTTGTGTTCTTGGTATTTCATGCTTATTTGATCTTTGTTAATGATAATATAAGGTTTGATAACAAGATTGAGGATCAGATCAGTCATTTACTTTGATAATCACAAATCAAGCTTGATAAAGTAGTGTTTGGATTTAACTATGTAGTGTTCATTAGTTGGTTTAAGTGATTGATATCTGTTCTTGCATGTTCCTTATCGCCTAATTTGACCAAAACAACAAAGTCTCAATGAGTTACAAGCTTAAAAGTCAAAATTACCAATTATTTGGCTTAAATTTCTGTCTGTGTTGAATTTTAAGTAGCATAAGTCTCATTTGATCTCACAAGTACAAGTTCTAGCTTATTTTAGTCTTATTACAGCTTATCTAACCTATATCAGTCAGAAAATCAAGTTAGAAATTCACTTTAGTCAACTTAGCAAGAAAATAGAAAAAGTCAAAATTGCCTTTGTCAGGAAATCTCATTTTAGCAAGAATTGTTTGGAATTTAGTAGGCAAATCTAAGACTTGAGCTTTTTACATGTGAAAGTATACCAGCTAGACTACTGAATCCCATGTTCATTATATTTTTGTGAATTTTTGTGTGCAAGCTACACAAGCTCAAAGTCACTTGCAGGGGAAGTACCTCCCCTGTGCACAGTCACTGCACCACCACCACCACCACCACTTTGGTGGTTGATTCTGAGCAACTCAATGGGACCCACAGGCCCCAAGTTGGTTCCTTCAACCCCCCTCCTAGCCACCTTCAAGTTTTGAGCCTGCTTTTGAGCTCAAGCTCAATGGACCCCACCTGAAATCACTCCTAATCTGTCCCATTTTTCTGTGTGCAATAAGAAAATCAAATTGCTTATTCTGGCTTGTGGGCTTATTCAACTAGCTTGTTTGTTTGAATCTAGCTTAAATTTGTCCAACAAACTCAGTTGAAGCAGAATCCACCCTAGTGGACCCCACATAAGCTCATTTGAGCTTAATTCCTAGTTTGGTCAACTTAAGTCAACTATCATAGCTAATAAGCACTCACAGTGCTTATTATTGAGTTCCAAGTTAGTTGTTTATCTAAAATTTTCATATTTTAAGTATTTTAGTAGTTCTGTAAAAGAAAATTTAGAAAAAGCCAAACTTAATTATAGTGATAGCTTCTATTTAATAGAAATTATATTTTTAATTTTCTTTTCAACTTATTTATAAGCACTCTTGCATTTTTATATTTTTATTAAATCTCTTTTATATTAAAGTAGTTTTATAAATTTTTTCCAGATTTTTCTTTTGTCATTTAGTGGTTTTTAGAATTAATATTAGTTTAATTAATTATTAATTAATATTAAAGAATTAAATAGCAAAATTATATTTTATTAAGTAATACCTAGTTTTTATAATTTTCCTAGCTTTTATATAATTTAAAACATTTTTAGGAATTTTTCTATATTTATACTGTTCATTTTCTATTTTTTATAATATAATTAGTTTAATTGGTAATTAATTAATAATTAGTAAATTAGTTTAATAATACATAAAACCAACTTTTTATAATTTTTTAGGATTTCTGTGATGGTTAATTAGATTTATAAAAATCTTCTTAATTATCTAAGTCTATTTAGTAATTGTAATAATTTAAATAAGTTTAATTAGTTAATTAATAATTAAATAATATTTAATTAATAATAATTAGATAAATAGTGTGAAAAATATAATTTTAGTTTTAAAATAAGTTTTTTAATATTTTAGATTTTTTCTAAGTTTTAATTTTATTTTTCTAGGCTTATTTCACATTTTCTTATTTATTAGTGAATTATTATATAATTAAAATTTTTTATTAAATAATAATAATTAATTAAATAGTTATAAAAATAATTTTAAATTTCCAATAATTTTCTTATAATTTTATGATTCTAAAAATATAATTTTCACATTTATGGGAGTTATATTTGACAGAATTCACGTTTAGTTTCGTACGTTTACGTTTATTTAAATTTAAACGTACATTTTATTTATTTATTTATTTTTTTTTTATTTATTTTTTTTTTTTTACATTTTTTAGGTTTTCTTAATTTTTTAATAAGTTAGTAATTATAAAATAAATATTTTAAGTTTATTTAATTTGCATTTAAGCCCTTAAGGCATGCAAATTCCTACTATAGTTAAAATCGTTTTTGTTTCATATGTTTACGTTTAAATATTAAACGTACGCGTTTTCCAGTTCCTTTTCATTTGTGCTTATCTGATTTCACGTATTAGTTGATCTAGCTTATCAAAGCTATTTTAACTTATATTTCAGTAGTACAATCACTTGAACCCCTTTTTCTGTTCAATTTACCTGATCTCAAAGTGATTTTATTTCAGATTTCACGTCTCGTTGGGATCTAACGACCCGGGGAAACACTACACTCCACGGAGTATTGGTTTAGACTGTTTGACTTGTTGACCATTACTTGGTTGATATTTTTTGACTGTTTACCACCAATCAATTTATGGCGCCGCTGCCGGGGAGGTGTGCTGCGTATTACGACTTTTGAAGCATCTGTGAGTTTGAATTAATCACTCATTGTTATATATCATCTTTTGTCCATATTTCTATATTATCTTATAAAAACAAAAATCCAAAAAGATTTTTCTTTTCTATTTTTAAATCCCCGTCACTCTAAGGATTCTTAGAGTCGTCTCTAGTGCATGCGCACTCGTTCTTCTAGGTCAACAAGCCCTTTCCGTGAGCTTGTCAGAATTCCTCGAAGACGCCGTAGACGTTTTGCCCCAACAGCCGTATCTGAGATACGTGCTGTTACCAGAAAAAAGGTTATCATGGCGGAAGACCATCCGATGAATGAGCTTCTCCAAGCACCCATTGAGGGTTACGGAGACGCTATTGTTGTCCCAGCCATTGTGGCTGAATACTTTGAGCTCAAAACCGGGTTACTAAATCTAGTAACCTCAAGCCAATTTTATGGTTTTGAGAGGGATGATCCTCATGCTCATATTCGATGGGTTAACAAGATTACATCTACCATCAAATACAAGAACGTCCCTTCCGAAGCAGTCAAGCTTCTTCTATTCCTATTTTCTCTTGAGGGGGCAGCCCGGATTTGGCTGGAAAAACAACCTCCTCGTTCAATAGCATCATGGGAGGATTTAGTTACCAAATTTGTAAACGAATTTTTTCCCCCGTCCAGAACGACAAGTCTTAAAAATGAAATCATCAAATTTACTCAAAGGTTTGATGAATCATTTGGTGACACATGGGATCGTTTCAAAGAATTGCTTCGTCGATGTCCTCATCATGGTTTCACTGAATTAATGCAAATTGACACATTCTATAATGGTGTGAGTCAATCTGACCAAGATTCTCTCAATTCCTCCGCGGGAGGTAATTTTTTGAGCACCACTAAAGAAGCTTTAGCCATCATTGAAAATAAGTCCAAGGTCCGCACTACACGCACAAAGCCATATAACTCCCAAGTGAGTGCTGGTCCTTCAACTTCATCTCCCGTGAGTACTTCTAGCACCAATGCTAAGATAGACAAACTCACGGATGCTATTCAAGCTTTGGTTATCTCAAACCAAAAGAAAGTCACTTTCACACAAAACCCTTCACATGCTGAAGTAAAAAAAGGTAGAAGTTTGCGTCACTTGTGGTGGCCCACATGCATACTACAAATGTACTGCCACCGATGGTAGTCCTTTTGATTCGTATTAAAACCAATTATATATAATATAGTATAGTATCGAAGTGATCCGCGTAAAATACGGATCACCCGAGTCGTTTTCCTAACGAAGGCGAATGGAATCAAGAATATCAATTCGTGAAATCGTGAATTTGAAAAGTGAGAAAGTGAAATTAGCAATCAAATAGTTCACGTATTCACAAACAAGTATGAAATATGCAGAAAGTACAAGCTAATTATGCACCGAAATGAAAAACGTAAAAACGGAAACGCAACCGCAAAATTTAAAACGTAACGTATATCAAAAAATTATCCTACGAACTTGGAAATATTTTCTATAAATCTTAAACTAATAAAAAGAATTTTAAGAAAAAGAAAAATATTTTTTAGACTTTTATTTTATTTTCTATGAATTAAAATTGAATTTTTGAATTAAAAATGAATTAAAAATGAGAAAAATAGAAAAATAAGGTGGAAAAATAAAAATTCAAATCTGAAATTTCTAAAATATTATAAAAGAATTTCTAAAAATATTTTTGTATTTTTCAGACCTTTTTATGACTTTTTATGAATTTTTGGTAATTAAAAGCTAATTAAAAATTGAATAAAATCAAAAGAAATTAAAAAAAAAATAGTAAAAAGCCTTAGAAAAATCTGGAAAAATTCCAGAAAATCAAAAATAATAAAAGAAACTTGGATAAAAATTTTGAAATGAAAATGAACAGTGAAACTGCTTATTTAGGTAAAACTGCTTATCTCAAGTGCTTATTATTAAGCACTTGAGATCCAAACTGAATGAAACTAAGAACTTAGTTATGAAATGCTTAAGTAAGCTCATATATGCAAGAATATGATCAATTATAAGCTCAAATTACCACAGATAAGAAGCAATAAGGCAAAAAGCTCAAGATAAGCACAGAGTGAATAAGCAGTACAACTAGAAATAGCAATCCCAGAAACAAAACTATAATCCAGAATACTTCTACCACTCAAATACTACTCAGAACAAACAAATATACTACAGTAACAAGCTAAATAACACTAATGCAGGCACAAAGCATGAACAGACCTAAACACCTAACTCGCAGCTAGTGCAAAAGCTAATAGACTAAAAACCAAAGTCTAGAATTGATGAAACCTTAAAGATTAGTTAGCAATCAACCAATAGACCAAATCTCAGACTAAATGGAATTTGAATGAGCTTGTTATTTACTTATCAGTTGGGGCAGTTTGCACAGGTCAATCAGCAGCTTGATGAGGGGTTTTGCAGTTTGAAAATAAGCTAGCAAACAAGCTTCTCATTATGAGAAATCTTTTGAAAAATGTAGGCAAGCTACCAAAGGATACCTAGAAACGACTTAACTTGATTTTGAAAAGCTTTTAAGTTCGAAAAGTTAACTGAGATAAAGGATAAATGACACTGAGATTGGACTTGCCTGTTTGAATTTTTATAAAGAGATAGTTAAAAATGAGTGCAAGCGTAGAAATGAATGTGTAGAGATATTCTATTACCAAAATGAACTGAAATAATGCAGAAACTTATGACTATAAGCAACAAGCAAAGATTATGCTTAAACTATTTATTTAATGCTAAATTATGATATGAAATTAAGAATACCTATGCAAATTATCTAAAATAGCCTAAATATGCTAAGAATTGTTCCAAATCTACTACTAGTGACTACTGAAACCTAATTCAACCTCAGCAAATGGTAAAAAAAATGGTCACAAACACTTGAGATTCTACTATCCCAAACACACCTTAAAACGCTGCTAACACATTAAAACTGAGAACCAAGCTAAACTAATCTAAACTAATGATCAAACTAACTCATATTATTGAATTTAACACCAGACAAGCAGAAAAATTACACTACAAACAACTGAAAAATCAAATTGCAGTTACAATAGTTAAAATGCTGAAGTACACAGATCCACAAACTACTACACAATTCAGCTATGCTAACTCAAAATCAACAAACACAAACATTCAAATATTCAAATAAAATGCAGCTCTACCATTACAACTACTTGTATAAACAAATATTTCAATAAAACAGTAACTACTTATGCAAAAATTGAAATCTAAATCAGATACTACTAACTCATAAGTAAAAATTAAACAATGTATTACCAAAACATCCCCCTCAGCTAGAACAGAGGGGGCTCACTATGCTAGCCTATCTTTATGATAGGCCAAATCCTTCCTTGTCTGATTTAGCATATCCAAACCACCACTGCAACCTCAGGATTTAAACTTCTTTTGAATGAAACAGTAATAAGTACACTACAAGCTATATAAACTTGTATAAACTTTGTATAAACTGAATGCACTTTTTTAGATCTAACCACTGATTTTAAACTTTTTTTTTCTGAATTTTTTTATTATTTTCTTTATTTGAAATATTATTGACTGAATTGAAAAGAAAAATTTAATAAGCTAATTGAAAAGCAGTTAAAAGTACTTAATAAAGAGTAAGCTGAAACTAAGTGATAATAAGCTAATATTAAGCTAACTTGAAAACAATATAAGCAGTAATAAGATGAAAAGTAAGCTGAGATTAAAGTAAATAAGAACTTTTATTAAGACTCAAAACAATATTACATTCACTAAGCTAGATTACATTGGCTGAATAAAATTTGACAGAGTGATGAGTGTCTAAATACATATCATTTTATATTAATCTGAGCTGCTAAAACATACAAAAACACTCAAATATACATCATAATACTTAAAATATCTTAGAAGTGTGTTTTATATGTTTCAAATGCAAAATATGCAAAAACAGATGAAAAACGTACAAAGTTTGCATAATTGGTAGTTTCAGTCCCTCAAGTTTCATAAATTGGCAAAACTAGTCCCTGGTTATTCTAAAAACATGAAAAAGTCATCAAAGGTCCTTTTTAATCATAAAGTTACATATTTAGTCATTTGGTGCAAAGTTTTACAAAATTACAAGTTTAGTTCCTGTACTTTGGAAATTGACATAAATGGTCCCTGGGATGTTAAAAACTTTGAGAAATTCAATTTTGGTCCTTGTATTACTAATCTTTTGTAGGAATGGTCCTTGGTGTGAAGTTTGGTAAAATTACATGTTTGGTCCCTGGACTTTGAAGGTTTGGCAAAAATAGTCCCCAAGTAATTAAAAAAGTGAAAAATATCAAAAGTGGCCCTTGTACTATTCATCCTTGTCAAGTTTGGTCCTTGTGACAACTATGGAAAAGTTACACATCAGCCCCCTCAACTTTTCAGAAAATACATTTTTGGTCCTTGTAATTTATTAACAAACAAACCAACCGGACCCTATAATAAATAACCAAACAAACAAACCCAACTTACATTACCCAGCCCACACATACCCCTGATCCATACCCTTCCCAGGCCCAACTCCCCAAAGCCCATTACCCTTTTTAAATATAAAACCGGGTAAACCACTTACACTGTTCATCTCCCTCACAGCCAATACCACCACCTCCACCTCGACTGGTATTCCACCCAACTTGCTACCACCCATCTCCCACCTGTCTCTCCACCTCACACAACCTCCCAAACCCATTTAATTGCCCTTAAAACCCGTATAAGCTACCCCAAGACTTTTGGCGCCAAAAAGGTGTTTTAAATGGCCATGATGAATTTGACCATATCAAGGGCTCACAATTGGTGGGAAAGTTGCAGAGGGACACCTGGAACTCATAAAGTGGCTATAACGAAGAAATGAAGCAGAAGAGTAGTATTATTAGTTTAGTTTTAGCTTAATTTAATCATAGGTAGTGTAGAATAATTTCTAGTTGTTACTTTCAGTTTCAAACACTTGTATTCAGTTCCTTTCATGTATTTCAATCTTTATTTTCATGTCAATTGCAAGTTTCAGTGTGTATCTCAGTTATGCAATTTTTCTTTATTTCAAAAATCACAAAAAGCTCAACTGTTGTTGTTAGTTGTAGTTAAGTCAATTCATAAGCTTATATAAGCTCTGACAAAGTTTAAATAAGTCTTAGAAAACCTTAAGTATCTGTTTAGTTTATAAAAGAAAAAAATAAGAAAAATACAAATTAAATATAGTAAAAATAAAAAATCAGTGGTTAGAATACTTGGAGCAAGGAGCAGGACACAATTTGGATTGTTCATGGTTTAGAGACCTATGGGGGACACTAGGTTATGATTTGATTCACTGGTTCTTGGTTTCTCAACTCACAGTTGGATCATTTGTAAGTTACTCTTATGATTTTTGCTATATCACTATAGATATGCTTATTTCAGCTTAGTTGTTCTTTAAACATTCTTGTTTTGGCTTATTAAATTTAGTTTGAGTCTTAGTTTAATCTGTATAAGCTTAAGTTTTGGTTTTCCCTTGAAAACTGCCTAATTAAGGGGTGTTTGGCATTGCTGATTACTCTTTGTTCTTGGTAATTTCTTGCTGTGTTTTTAGTATACTTAGAATACATTAGGATAGGTTTAGTCAATTGAGTCATTTGTTTGGTCACTTATACACTAAAAAGTCAAAATCACAAGTTAAACTCCCTCACAGTTAATTGTGAGGAGTTTGTGTCTTCAAATCTATCACAATAGTTACTAAAGTTGATAATCTAGCTTAATCTAGTATTCTTTTATCTTATTAAATCATAATCAGTCAATAGATTAGGATCAAAGTTGGTTAAAGTCAAAATTCAAGTTTGAGCAAAAAGTCAAAAGTAACCATCCTCAGGAAATCTCAAAAATTGCAATAATTTTGTAGATTTGTGTGTTGTGATTCAAGCTTTGAGCTTTGGTGGATTTGTAGTCTACCAGCTTGTCTTTAAGTTCCTACTTAGCTTGTATTTTTAGCATTTTTCCCCTGGGTCCCACAAGCTAGGGAAATCACTTGCAGGGCAAGCACTTCCCCTGCTCCATCAGACTCAGTCCATCACCACCACTTTGGTGGTGATCTGTGACCATCTTAGTGGGCCCCATTACCCATACTTGGTACCATTGAACCCCCTCCTACCAGGGAGTATTAGTTGACCACATGTTTGACCTGAATCATTGTGGACCCCACTTGAAATTGATCATAAACTTTGTCCCCATTCTGTGTTGTAATTGAGTTTTGGAATAGCTTATTTTTGTTTATCAGCTTATCTACTGAGCTTATTTGACAAATTTTAGCTTAGACAAGTCCAACTTACTCATTGAAACCAGAATAAACCATAGTGGGTCCCACACAAGTCAGTTTTAGCTTATTTACTTCTTTGGTCAACCAAAGTCAACTGTGGAGGTAATAAGCCCCCACAGTGCTTATTAATAAGTTATAAAAATATTGTTTTTACAAAAGTTGTCTATTTTTAGGTATAATTTAGTTTTGTAAAGGAAAAATCCAGAAAAGACAATATAAAAATAAGTGATAGTTTCTATTTAATATAATTTAATTTTAATTTTCATTTTTAGATTTTTATTAAGAAAGTTGTGTTTTTATATTTTTATTAATTTCCTTTTATATTAAAGTATTTTTAATAATTTTCTCAGATTTTTATTTTGTCTTTTAGTATTAACTAGAATTAAAAATAGTTTTATTAATAATTAATCAATAAATAAGTTTTAAATAGCATAATTAATTTTTATAAAGTAAGACCTAGTTTTTATATTTTTTATAGCTTTTATATGTTGTAAAACATTTTTAGAAATTTTCTTGTAATTTTTACTGTTCATTTAATAGTTTTTATAATTTAAATAGTTTAAATAGTAATTAATTAATAAATAGAATAATAATTAGTAAACTAGTTTAAAAATAGATAAAATAAAGTTTTTATAATTTTTTAGGATTCCTGTGATGGTTAATTAGATTTATAAAAATCTTCTTAATTATCTAAGTCTTTTTAGTATTTACAATAATTTAAATCATATAAATAGTTAATTAATAATTAAATAGTTAATAATTAATAATAATTACATAAATAGTCTTAAAAATATAATTTTATTTTTAAAATAAGTTTTATAATATTTTAGACTTTTACAAATTTTAATTTTAATTTTCTAGACTTATTTTACATTTTCTTAATTATTAGTGAATTATTAGATAATTAATAATAGTTATTAAATAATAATAATTAATTAAATAATTATTAATTATAAAATAAATATTTTAAGTTTATTTAATTTGCATTTAAGCCCCTAAGGTTTGCAAATTACTACTTTAGTTAAAACCGTTTTTGTTTCGTACGTTTACGTAGAATTAAATTAAACGTAAGCGTTTTTAATTATTAAACGTTTTTAAATATCTAGGTTTCACGTAATCGTTCTAATAGTTTACCTAAGTTATTTTAAGTTATAAAACCCTAGTGTAATCACACACACACACACTTATTCATATCCCTGTTCACATTCACTGATCACAGATTCGTTTTTAATAAACCATCGCACACCTCGTTGGGACATTACGACCCGGGGAAACACTGTATTCCACGGAAGCATTTGCCTCAGATGTTTGACTATTATAGTTGACCATTCACAAGTGGTTGACCAATAATTATCTGACCGTTTGAGGCGAATCAAAATTTGGCGCCGCTGCCGGGGAGGTTGTGCGCTTATTCTAAACGATTTTGCGTATTAGTGAACCTGAATATACGCTCATTGTATATTTATCCATCCTTGTTCATATTATTATCATATAAAAACAAAAACTATTCCCGAAAACTTTTTAAAATCAGTTTTCAACGAACACAAAAAAAAACCAAAAATATTTACCTTATTATTATTACTACAAAAATTTTCAAAAATACCAAAAATATTCACCTTTACACTCCTACCTATTTGATTCTTCATTTCTCATCCCCTAAACCCTTTGATTCTTTCTATGTCTTATTCTCACCCTCTTGTCTGTCAATGGTGTGGTAGTCCTTATAATGGTGGTGATTGCCCCAGTTGTGGCATGGTAGAGTTAGGAAACCGGTCTGTCTATAACCAGAATCCCTATTCCTACCCTGACATAACTGATTCATTCCATCAGCTTCCACACCATGAGACTCAGCAGTTTTACTTTTGTGAGTATTGTGGTGGTTCACACTACAGTTCTGATTGTCAATCAGGAGACACACTTTTCTATGAGCAATTTCCTAATAACAGTTTTGACTCACAACCACATCAGTTCAACTGTTGTGAGTATTGTGGAGGTCCACACTTTAGCTCTGATTGTCAAACAAGGAATCCATTTCCTTGTAACAATTACGATTATTCGTTTCAAGACCCACCTCCACAGTACCAAATGAACCAAGCAACTCTTCAAAACCAGCAAGACCTTTGTCTAGAGGTTCTTGAGAAATTTAAAGACCTTAAGGAGGAGTTGGCTAATATTTCGTTTCACAATGCACCAAGTTTTTCTTGTGTACATTGTGGGGGTCCTCATGATGATTTCAAATGTCAACCGTATTATAAACCTGAACATTGTTCTAGTTCTGATACATCCGGTTTTGACACATTCACACCCCCACAGTCTCCACTCACTCAATATTCTCGTGATAAATCTATCGCGGAATTACTTGCTGAAGAACATGTTGCTAAAGACGAAAGAAGCATGGAAGAATTACTAGTCTTAGAACAAGCAGCTATAACACGTACCAAATTTCAAAATGCTGCTCTTCTCGATGAGGATGATGAAAGTGATGATACCTCATCAAGTTCATCAGTTGAGACTCCTTCCATGGATATACAGGGAGAAAAGAGTATGGGAGAATTACTAGCAGCAGAACAAATGGAAATTATAAAATCCATGTATGCTAGTCCTTCTCAGCTCCCTCTGTATGATGTTATCACACCCGAGGTTCCCACTCACTCTCTGAGCATGGGGGACGAGCATCTTGACACAATTCCTGCAAAGGAATCTGACGAATTCATAAAGTCTGGTGTTGAGAACCTTGTTCCAATCCCAAGTGAGTCACAGGGAATTCTTGATCATATGTGTGATATTCCTACCCCCCTTAATAATCCAAATGATCAAATTGAGAATGTCTCGAATTCCAGTAATGATTGTATATCTTATGGAGACATTGAGTATGTTGAGGCATCACTGCCTCATTCTGATGTTGATCCTATTCTTGAGGATTTCACAGAGGAACTCACTCACATCATTCCACTTCTATCTGGAAGTAATGATGATCTCTTTGACTTTGAAGCCGATCTGGAAGAGATAGAAGGTCTCTTACATAATGATCCTTCACTCAGTGCTTATCCCAACAGTCCAGTAGAGAATGTTAATCACATTGTTCCTGAAGCATTCAAAACTACTATCACCAATCCTCTATTTGAATTCGAATATGAATTCACTTTGATTTCTGATAACCCATTATTTGGTACTCAGATTAAGGATTGTGATGAGTCCACAACGGAACATGAGTTCACAGATTTACAACTTGTGAATGATTCTCTTTACGAGGAGTTCTCCTTTGAACTCACTCATATCATATCTCCACCGGAGTATGATAATTTCTATTTTGATCTAGACATACCCATAATATGTCTTGATCAAACGAGCTTAAAAGAGGAGATTCATGAAACAATGAATTCTCCTATTGAGGAAGAAGAGTTAGTCATGATTTTTATCATGATTTTCTTCCTTTTCTTCATATATCCTGTTCCCTATCCTGTTCTTCACTCTTTCAGGAGTGAAGACATTATCTTTAACCCCGGCATTCTCATTTATAAAGTTTGAGCCGGGTACTTATCTTATCGGTGTGGAACTTTCACGTGCTTCAATGTTTATCCAAACCTCTTGAATGAAAGTCCGATTGAGATTGTTCCTTCCACATCATACTTCCCCATGGATAAATGAATTCAGGGTCGAGTCAAACTAGCGACTCGGTAAATAAAAACAGTAGCATTTACTTAGGGTTTTCACCCTAAGTGTGGGGGGAAATACTAACCCACATGTTGTATATATATATATATCCTCTAAAAAAAAAGTGTACATAAACTTAAATAAAGGCTATGGAATATTTTCTTTCTTACGTTCTAAGTATTGGTTTAACACCCGGTATTTTGAATATTGAGGACAATATTCAGTTCTAAGTGTGAGGGGAGATTCGTTATTCTAACGAATTTAAACACATGTTCCATCAAGAACCCCCATTTTAGCCAAAATTTTAAAATTTTTTCTCACTTAGAACGCAATAAATGGTTATCAGTCCGCCATGTCTAACCCACATAAGGATTGGCTAATCCAGGAGCAAACGGTTCTTGGTAAAGATAACTCAAACCCGTTTATGGCTTGCAATTTGCCAAAAATTGTATGGTACCTCAACTCGCCATATCCTAAAAAGCGAATGAGTTGGCTAGCCCGCAAGATTATGGCTTGTGGTAAAGGCAGTGGAAAATCCATAATTGGTAATCAGCTCACCAAGATGTTGACTATTCCATCAAGAGTTGGCTAGTCCAGAAGCAAACGGCTTTTGGTAAAGACTAATCAAATCCGTTGACAGCTGGTGGTTTGCTCAAAATCACACGGTTATCAGGTGTACCACGGTTCTTACATCTGGCTACTCCAGAAGTGATGGCTTTTGGAAAAGAGTTTTTCAAATCCATTAAATTTTTCTCAAAAGATTGCTAGGGACTAGCAATAGTTTAGTGTGGGGGATTGATGAGTGTCTAAATACTCATCATTTTATATTAATCTGAGCTGCTAAAACATACAAAAACACTCAAATATACATCATAATACTTAAAATATCTTAGAAGTGTGTTTTATATGTTTCAAATGCAAAATATGCAAAAACAGATGAAAAACGTACAAAGTTTGCATAATTGGCAGTTTCAGTCCCTCAAGTTTCATAAATTGGCAAAACTAGTCCCTGGTTATTCTAAAAACATGAAAAAGTCATCAAAGGTCCTTTTTAATCATAAAGTTACATATTTAGTCCTTTGGTGCAAAGTTTTACAAAATTACAAGTTTAGTTCCTGTACTTTGGAAATTGACATAAATGGTCCCTGGGATGTTAAAAACTTTGAGAAATTCAATTTTGGTCCTTGTATTACTAATCTTTTGCAGGAATGGTCCTTGGTGTAAAGTTTGGTAAAATTACATGTTTGGTCCCTGGACTTTGAAGGTTTGGCAAAAATAGTCCCCGGGTAATTAAAAAAGTGAAAAATATCAAAAGTGGCCCTTGTACTATTCATCCTTGTCAAGTTTGGTCCTTGTGACAACTATGGAAAAGTTACGCATCAGCCCCCTCAACTTTTCAGAAAATACATTTTTGGTCCTTGTAATTTATTAACAAACAAACCAACCGGACCCTATAATAAATAACCAAACAAACAAACCCAACTTACATTACCCAGCCCACACATACCCCTGATCCATACCCTTCCCAGGCCCAACTCCCCAAAGCCCATTACCCTTTTTAAATATAAAACCGGGTAAACCACTTACACTGTTCATCTCCCTCACAGCCAATACCACCACCTCCACCTCGATTGGTATTCCACCCAACTTGCTACCACCTATCTCCCACCTGTCTCTCCACCTCACACAACCTCCCAAACCCATTTAATTGCCCTTAAAACCCGTATACGCTACCCCAAGACTTTTGGCGCCAAAAAGGTGTTTTAAACGTCCATGATGAATTTGACCATATCAAGGGCTCACAATTGGTGGGAAAGTTGCAGAGGGACACCTAGAACTCATAAAGTGGCTATAAAGAAGAAATGAAGTAGAAGAGTAGTATTATTAGTTTAGTTTTAGCTTAATTTAATCGTAGGTAGTGTAGAATAATTTCTAGTTGTTACTTTCAGTTTCAAACACTTGTATTCAGTTCCTTTCATGTATTTCAATCTTTATTTTCAAGTCAATTGCAAGTTTCAGTGTGTATCTCAGTTATACAATTTTTCTTTATTTCAAAAATCACAAAAAGCTCAACTGTTGTTGTTAGTTGTAGTTAAGTAAATTCATAAGCTTATATAAGCTCTGACAAAGTTTAAATAAGTCTTAGAAAACCTTAAGTATCTGTTTAGTTTATAAAAGAAAAAAATGAGAAAAATACAAATTAAATATAGTAAAAATAAAAAATCAGTGGTTAGAATACTTGGAGCAAGGAGCAGGACATAATTTGGATTGTTCATGGTTTAGAGTCCTATGGGGGACACTAGGTTATGATTTGATTCACTGGTTCTTGGTTTCTCAACTCACAGTTGGATCATTTGTAAGTTACTCTTATGATTTTTGCTATATCACTATAGATATGCTTATTTCAGCTTAATTGTTCTTTAAACATTCTTGTTTTAGCTTATTAAATTTAGTTTGAGTCTTAGTTTAATCTGTATAAGCTTAAGTTTTGGTTTTCCCTTGAAAACTGCCTAATTAAGGGGTGTTTGGCATTGTTGATTACTCTTTTTTCTTTGTAATTTATTGCTGTGTTTTTAGTATACTTAGAATACATTAGGATAGGTTTAGTCAATTGAGTCATTTGTTTGGTCACTTATACACTAAAAAGTCAAAATCACAAGTTAAACTCCCTCACAGTTAACTGTGAGGAGTTTGTGTCTTCAAATCTATCACAATAGTTACTAAAGTTGATAATCTAGCTTAATCTAGTCTTCTTTTATCTTATTAAATCATAATCAGTCAATAGATTAGGATCAAAGTTGGTTAAAGTCAAAATTCAAGTTTGAGCAAAAAGTCAAAAGTAACAATCCTCAGGAAATCTCAAAAATTGCAATAATTTTGTAGATTTGTGTGTTGTGATTCAAGCTTTGAGCTTTGGTGGATTTGTAGTCTACCAGCTTGTCTTTAAGTTCCTACTTAGCTTGTATTTTTAGCATTTTTCCCCTGGGTCCCACAAGCTAGGGAAATCACTTGCAGGGCAAGCACTTCCCCTGCTCCATCAGACTCAGTCCATCACCACCACTTTGGTGGTGATCTGTGACCATCTCAGTGGGCTCGATTACCCATACTTGGTACCATTGAACCCCCTCCAACCAGGGAGTATTAGTTGACCATTTGTTTGACCTGAATCATTGTGGACCCCACTTGAAATTGATCATAAACTCTGTCCCCATTCTGTGTTGTAATTGAGTTTTGGAATAGTTTATTTTTGTTTATCAGCTTATCTACTGAGCTTATTTGACAAATTTTAGCTTAGACAAGTCCAACTTACTCATTGAAACCAGAATAAACCATAGTGGGTCTCACACAAGTCAGTTTTAGCTTATTTACTTCTTTGGTCAACCAAAGTCAACTATGGAGGTAATAAGCCCCCACAGTGCTTATTAATAAGTTATAAAAAATATTGTTTTTACAAAAGTTGTCTATTTTTAGGTATAATTTAGTTTTGTAAAAGAAAAATCCAGAAAAGACAATATAAAAATAAGTGATAGTTTCTATTTAATATAATTTAATTTTAATTTTCATTTTTAAAAAGCTTTTAAGTTCGAAAAGTTAACTGAGATAAAGGATAAATGACACTGAGATTGGACTTGTCTGTTTGAATTTTTATAAAGAGATAGTTAAAAATGAGTGCAAGCGTAGAAATGAATGTGTAGAGATATTCTATTACCAAAATGAACTGAAATAATGCAGAAACTTATGACTATAAGCAACAAGCAAAGATTATGCTGAAGTACACAGATCCACAAACTACTACACAATTCAGCTATGCTAACTCAAAATCAACAAACACAAACATTCAAATATTCAAATAAAATGCAGCTCTACCATTACAACTACTTGTATAAACAAATATTTCAATAAAACAGTAACTACTTATGCAAAAATTGAAATCTAAATCAGATACTACTAACTCATAAGTAAAAATTAAACAATGTGTTACCAAAACATCCCCCTAAGCTAGAACAGAGGGGGCTCACTATGCTAGCCTATCTTTATAATAGGCCAAATCCTTCCTTGTCTGATTTAGCATATCCAAACCACCACTGCAACCTCAGGATTTAAACTTCTTTTGAATGAAACAGTAATAAGTACACTACAAGCTATATAAACTTGTATATACTTTGTATAAACTGAATGCACTTTTTTAGATCTAACCACTGATTTTAAACTTTTTTTTTTATATTTTTTTATTATTTTCTTTATTTGAAATATTATTGACTGAATTGAAAAGAAAAATTTAATAAGCTAATTGAAAAGCAGTTAAAAGTACTTAATAAAGATTAAGCTGAAACTAAGTGATAATAAGCTAATATTAAGCTAACTTGAAAACAATATAAGCAGTAATAAGATGAAAAGTAAGCTGAGATTAAAGGAAATAAGAACTTTTATTAAGACTCAAAACAATATTACATTCACTAAGCTAGATTACATTGGTTGAATAAAATTTGACAGAGTAACATTATCTAAGAACTACACACTAATGAGCTAAATTGAACCTCTATTTATAGAAGCAGAGTGAGGAGTTGGGGTCTGAATCCACGCTGGCAATCCGTGCAACTATCTGTGCTTCTTTCTTCTCATCTCAGCCACTTGATCAATTTTGTGCTTCTTCAAATCAATTACAACCCATAGATGAGAATTTTAGACGTGGCCTGACCAGTAATATTGCTCCATCTGTCCCAATTCATGTGTATATCCTTTCTCTGACTTGTCAGCAGGATCCAAGGCAAGAGAATGACACGACTCTTCCAATCATTAGCAGCCAAGTGTCCACTTCGTATCTAATTTTCTCTCTGACACATGTCTGATCACGTGATAAGCTTCTAGAAACACAAATGATTAGCTAATTATTGGTTGGGTGAAGTGGTGTGAGCCAATTTGGCCAATTTATAAATTAGGGTTCATGGTTGGGTATTTGGGGGTTCTGGTTTGGGATTGGGGGTAATAAAAGGCGGGGTACGTTTGGTTTTTTTATTTTTACTAGCATTGACCGTTGAGTAAAGTTGGGTTGACCGGGGTTTATTTGTGGGCTTGGGTTATGGGATTGGGCCATGGTTAGATAAAATGTATATTGGACTTGAATCAGGTTTTGATTGTAAGTGTTTTTAGGCTTATGATGTAAAAAATTACAAGGACCACAAGTGAAACATTCTGAAACTTCAAGGGCTGATTTTGACATTTTTCAAAATTATAATCCAAGGATTATCTCTGCCAAATCTGAATAGATGAAGGACTGTAGTTGACTTTTAGATCCCGGCGTTGACTTTTTGACCGTCTTCCACTCTCGTGCCCGTTTTTTCCGGTTTTTGTGTGATTTTTCGTCATTTTGAGATTAATCCGTACCTGCATATTCACAACATAGAAACACGTGTTTTCTTGGTATTTGTTAGCTCAAATAAGTCGTTTTGGGTCGGTTTTTGGCCATAAAATGGTGATTGAATAAGCACTCACCAAAATCCCCCCGACTAAGGTATTGCCGTGTCCTCACGCAATGTGATCAATTCACGCTCTTGGGATAAATAATTTCAAAACTCTTTCTACTGACTTTGTAAAGTAGCAAGGATGTTCGAAAGAAGTAATAAAATCATTTATTCCCGTAAACGCTCCGTTTTCCAAAAATTTTCTTTTATTCCTTTATTCCACTTCACTTCTATTTTCATACTTCACACTTGTGACGGTTTGTTGAACTTTCATTATTTTGCAATAATTGTTAGGGTCAACGAGTAGAAACACTTCTATTAAGAAGCGACCATATGGATAAAAATCGTTATCCTTGATTTTTCACAAGTCCCCAAACTAAGCGTACAAACGAGATCACAGCTTATCTACAAATTAGATGCTAACACTACTCATAACAGTTACTTGTGGAAACTTCTTACTCCCATTTCCTAGGTTTGTATCTCAATATTTTATTTTGTTGAGAAATGAATTGCTTCATATATTCTCGTTTCAATAATTTTTAGTCCGATAGTGATACCTAAGTTAAAACGATAAGTAGTTATTCATTTTCTCTTAAGAACCACTGCAATAGAAATTCGGTCCACGTCAAGGAATTTTGGTACATACAACATCATAGATATAAGTTGCGGAGTACTACACGTGCACCTCATGTAATTGATTACTAATCAAACACATGCACCTCTCACGCGCCAACAACTTATTTATACATAAGCTCTTATTTGATATAACTTTCAACTTTCACTTTTCTTCATTTTTTCACTTTTTCTCATATTTTTTACTTTTTTCTTTTCTTGACTTTTCTCATAACATCAATGGAAGCTTATCGGGTAGCTCCAAAACCACATAGATAATCAACTTTTGACTTTTGATTTTTTCACTTTTTGCTCTTATTTTTGATGTTCCTTGATATGTACCCAACTTCTAAAGCAAAAATTCTCTTAAGAAAATAAAGAACTAAATATTATTCAAACCGAAATACCACTAATTAACCTAGAACATCTATTATATATGGGTGACGTATCTGATGGGAGTAAAAAGCCACAAGTACCTCTTATGAGTTCTAAAGAGAACCACTACTCCACGTTTAGCATCTAACTTCTAAATAAACTCTATCATTTCTCGCTCTTCGCAATTTAAGATTCCAAATAATGAAACCAGCAAATACTTAGCCGATAATCAACCACGCATATATAAAGTCAGTTACGGAAACTTGCAAATTCTAGAAGAAGAATTCGCGTTTTCTAGCTCCTTATGTAAAAGACTAGCGAAAGCTTTTAAGCTGCGCATGTATAAAGTCAAGTACAGGAACTTGCAGATTCTTATGAAAGAATTCGCATTTTATAGCTCCTAGTGTACAAAACTAGCACAAGCTTATGTGATTATCATTGGTTAAAGGAACAAGCTAGGGCTCAACACGCCCGGTCAAGTCAAAATATTTATTCCTACTCTCGCCAGCAAGAAAATCAACAAGGTGTCAAAACACTTATTCAAACTTTATTATATTTTTGCACAACTTTTTCAATTTTTTCTCATTTTTTTTGTACTTTTTCATTGCTTTTTCATCAAATTTTTGAAATTTTCAATTTTTCAATTTTTTTATTTTTGGTGGAAAAACGGAGTTGCGAGATTTCACAACTTTTGTGAAAAATGCAAGGTCAAAATCGAATCGAAGATTCATCCTCCCCCCGACTAGAATGAAACATTGTCCTCAATGTTTTACGGGTTAAGGTAATCCTAACAAAATTCTAGGCCGTTTATTAATTATGCCAAAGAAAACGTTAGTCGATAAGATTCACGGATATAGGATTTCCAAGTAGCACCGATGAATGAAACTCGAGCGGAGAGAAGATAACGAGCACGAGAGTCATCATAAATTGCGGACAATCCTAACAAACATCACAAACAACCACGAAACACAAGAGTAGAAGAGGCACCCCCTCCTCACGTTATTTGTTAGAAAATAGAAATTAAGAAGATGAAATTGGATAAGCATGGGTTGCCACCCACGAAGCGCTTGTATTTGATAACCGAGTCACATGAGCTTGACTCGATCCCCGAATTAATTCGTCCTTGGGGAAAAATCGTGGAGAAATAATCTCACTCGGGCTTTCATTCAAAATATTTTGAAAAACTTATGATTTATATGAAAGTTCCATCCCGAAGAGATAACCGCTGGTATGTTAATGTTGAAAATTTTGAAAAACGATACCAGGGTCAAAACAACATCCTCACTCCCCACGGAGTGAAGGATAAGAGAAACCATGCCAAATGTTACAAATGGCAAGAAGGTCATGATAACAATCTTGAAAAACTCATCTTCATCAAAAGAAAATTTCATAATTGTAGAATTATGAATTTTATCATTTAAACTCCTTTTAAAATCTTTTCCGGGTGGGAGGGTTGGGATAAACTTTTCTTTAAAACTCTCATTTTTAAGCACACCACCCGGATCATGATCAACTTCAAGATCAAAACTGAAACTTTCATATTCAGATTCAGAAAACTTTTCGATTTCACATTCAAATTCATTAAAACGAAATGACTCATACTCCGGAAGAGAGATAAAAGCATGAGAAGTGGTACTGCCACGACTCGTCTCTTCCAAGTGATCTAAATGAAAAGCTTCAAATGTCGGATCAGAAAAATCAGGATGATAAGTGGGATTGCCACTTATTTCCTCAGTCGTATCGAAGGTAAAACTCTCAAAGTCTGGTAAAAATTCCTCGAGCTCGGGCTCAAGAGGATTGTTAATTATAAGCTTAATCTTCGTTTTAACTTTATCCGGAGGGATTGACAGTTCATCGATCAACAAATTGTTAAGAAAAATAGTATCCCCCTCCGAATCAAAGTAAGAATCCTCAGTTTCAGAAATCGGAATCGTTTCAATTGCAAGAAATTCATCGACCTCTTCCCAAAGAGAATCATAATCCTTAGTCGGAGGAAATGATGGGGAAGAGTCAGAGACGAAAGTTTTAACAAAATCATCAAAGGTAAAATCACAAACATCGATGCTTTTGACGGAGTACTTCTTCAAGTTCGAAGCATCGGCTTTAAAAATCATAATATCGTCATCATGTCGTAAAGTTAAAGTATCCTCAAAATGGTCTACTAGGGCTTTAGCGGTTCGTAAAAATGGTCGCCCTAGTATTAGAGGAACTCTCGGATCAGCTTCAAAATTGACAACAACGAAATCTGCCAAAAAAGTACACGAATTCACATGAACAAAAACGTCCTCAGCAATTCCAACTGGATGAGTGATCGATCGATTAGCAAGCTCCAAAGTCATTCTCGTCGGTTTAAGAGCCCCCATTCCAAGTTGTTCGTAAATCGATAATGGCATGAGGTTTATACTCGCACCTGAATCGGCCAGGGCGTTACAAACTTCTTGATCTTTCAATGAACAAGGAATGAGAAACTTTCCCGAGTCACCAAGCTTTTCGGGAAGCTTCTTGAGAAGAATCGCGGAACATTGAGCATTTATCGGCGTTTCAGCTAATTCAAGCAATTTCTCTTTATTACTTATGAGGTTTTTGAACGTGGAAGCAAATTTCGGCATTTACACGAGAGCATCCATAAAACTTATATCAAAATGCAACTTTTGAAAAATATCCAGAAATTTTTCCATTTGTATTTTAGACTTTGCACGGAGCTCTTCATCATTAAATCGTGACGGATATGGCAATTTAGACTTGTATTTCACATTATTCTCAAAAACAACTTTTTCTTTATCCTTTGACTTTTGGACAACCGGAGGTTGGACGTTTTCAGCTTCTCCATTATTAATAGGAGGAACTGGGTCCTTTGTCGCCTCGGTCTCACAGTCCACTACCTTAGGCGAAGACGAAGTAGAAGAGGTAGTAGGAGCTGCGGGTCCATCATATTGAGCACCACTGTGAGTTATGATCGCCTTAACTTCGCCCCTTGGGTTTGCGATCGTGTTGCTTGGCAAAGAAGTAATACCCGAACCCGAGGGTCGATCATTTAAACGCTTGTTGAGATCATTGATTTGAGTTGCAAACATTTTCGTTGTTTCATCTTGTTTAGCAATTAAAGCTTGTTGACCTTGAATCAATTGTTTAATCAACTCTTCCGTGGGTGACGGATTTGTAATAGTAGCTTGATTTTGATTATTAAAATTTTGCCCACGGTTTTGAAAATTGCCATTATTTTGATTTCCATGATTATTCTGAAAATTCCCATTATTTTGAAATTTGTTCCCTTGAGGCGGGCCTTGTTGATAACTTCCCCGGTTTTGATTTTGTTGAAAATTATGATTTTGTCCTTGAAAACCATTATTTCCACGGTTGTGATTCTGATTGTTATTGAATTGATGATTACGGTTTTGCACATTGTTATTCTGATTCACTTGATTTGGTTGATCAAACCCGGGTGGTCCAAGGTAATTGCTAGAACGGTAGCTGAGGAGATTACGGTCTCCTTGAGGTTGTGGGTAACCATTGCCACCCATATTCGCAGCATACACGTTCGCTTGAGCAAAGCCATCAGAGGCTGGGTATTCAAGGTATGAATGTGGACCACCACAAGTTTCACAAACGACATTGACCATATTAACTTGTGTGTCTTTGACTTGATTCGGCATCATTTGGTACATTCTTAGCATAGCCGTCGACAAATCGTCAATTTTCTTATTCAAGACGGCTAGCTCGGGGTTAGAAGAAGAAGAATTTAGAGACGCAGTCGATCTTATTGGCTCATTCCTCTCGGTTGAGGAATCC
Source organism: Artemisia argyi (assembly GCA_030686995.1). NCBI lineage: Eukaryota > Viridiplantae > Streptophyta > Magnoliopsida > Asterales > Asteraceae > Artemisia > Artemisia argyi. Next base: position 21,910,914 of record CM060695.1, on the reverse strand, counting down.
CAATAGTTGTAATGAGCCGTCATATTCTCGATTAGCTCGTAACAATCCTCGGGACGACATTTCATGAAAGTACCACCAGCTGCAGCATTGATCGTGTCCCTATGTCGTAAAGTCAATCCATTATAAAACGTATCAATTATTGTGACGAGAAGCATATTATGATTCGGACAACGATCAATGGCAAGCTTGTAACGCTCCCAAGCCTCAAACAAAGACTCATCGGGGAGTTGTCGAAAATTACTAATATCATTCCTCAATTTCGTCACCATCGATGGTGGAAAATACTTCGCCAGGAACTTGGAAACCATTTCATTGAAAGTATGAATCGAGTTCCTGGGAAAGCGATCAAACCAAGCGGTGGCATGATGCGTAAGAGAATAGGGGAAGAGAGAGAGAGACGGAGGGCGTCATCAGAGACCCCGTTTTGCTTCATATTTTGGGTGACGGTTAGAAACTTATCGAGATGCTTATTTGCATCGTCACCCGGTAATCCGTGAAATTGACACGAATTTTGGACTTGTTGTATCATGTGGTGCTTAAGTCCAAAATCCGTAGCCTCAATATTTAGAGGGGCAATCGGGCCACCTCTACCATGCATCGTGGGTTGGCACAGCTCCTCCATCGTTCGGAGATCGGGAGCCGGCATGTGTTGGTTTTCATCACCACCCACTGGAGGGTGTTGATTATTCATATCCATTTCCTCAACGTTAAGGAAACGAACACGGTGTGTGTGACGAATTACCCTTTCGGGATTTGACAAAGGTGATATAAGACTCTCAAAAGAAGAGCGGGTGTGCATACACCAAAAGCAAAATTAAAAAGAAAAGAAAAAGAAAAAGAAAATCTTTTTGTTTTTTATATTTTTCACAAAACTTTTTATTTCTTTTGTTTTTCTTTTCTTAAAACGTAATGTTAATCGAAAACCGTTTCTTTCAAAATCACGCGCGACGGGACGGGAGAGAAGAATGGATCTCTCTTCAGCTAGCAATTTAATGTCTTAGCTTCCGTATTTCCCGCTTATTCGGTTGTAGTAATTGAAATAATCCGATAAACAACTAAACTACGTTTTCGTTATATTGTGAGACTTTTTTTGGTTTACAACGCCCTTTCTTTCGATCGAGTCGAGGCTGTAACTTTTATTATTTTTTTGGTATTTTGTAAACACTTTAGGAAAAGTGTTTTTTGATTTTTCATTTTTTATAGAGATATATATTCAAAGTAGAGGAAGGCTTAACAAAACACGATTTTTCAAAAAGATATTCAAAAATTCACTTCGGCCTTCCCCGGCAGCGGTGCCAAAAATTGATTCGTGTTAAAACCAATTATATATAATATAGTATAGTATCGAAGTGACCCGCGTAAAATACGGATCACCCGAGTCGTTTTCCCAACGAAGGCGAATGGAATCGAGAATATCGATTCGTGAAATCGTGAATTTGAAAAGTGAGAAAGTGAAAATAGCAATCAAATAGTTCACGTATTCACAAACAAGTATGAAATATGCAGAAAGTACAAGCTAATTATGCACCGAAATGAAAAACGTAAAAACGGAAACGCAACCGCAAAATTTAAAACGTAACGTATATCGAAAAATTATCCTACGAACTTGGAAATATTTTCTATAAATCTTAAACTAATAAAAAGAATTTTAAGAAAAAGAAAAATATTTTTTAGACTTTTATTTTATTTTCTATGAATTAAAATTGAATTTTTGAATTAAAAATGAATTAAAAATGAGAAAAATAGAAAAATAAGGTGGAAAAATAAAAATTCAAATCTGAAATTTCTAAAATATTATAAAAGAATTTCTAAAAATATTTTTGTATTTTTCAGACCTTTTTATGACTTTTTATGAATTTTTGGTAATTAAAAGCTAATTAAAAATTGAATAAAATCAAAAGAAATTAAAAAAAAAAAAAATAGTAAAAAGCCTTAGAAAAATCTGGAAAAATTCCAGAAAATCAAAAATAATAAAAGAAACTTGGATAAAAATTTTGAAATGAAAATGAACAGTGAAACTGCTTATTTAGGTAAAACTGCTTATCTCAAGTGCTTATTATTAAGCACTTGAGATCCAAACTGAATGAAACTAAGAACTTAGTTATGAAATGCTTAAGTAAGCTCATATATGCAAGAATATGATCAATTATAAGCTCAAATTACCACAGATAAGAAGCAATAAGGCAAAAAGCTCAAGATAAGCACAAAGTAAATAAGCAGTACAACTAGAAATAGTAATCCCAGAAACAAAACTATAATCCAGAATACTTCTACCACTCAAATACTACTCAGAACAAACAAATATACTATAGTAACAAGCTAAATAACACTAATGCAGGCACAAAGCATGAACAGACCTAAACACCTAACTCGCAGCTAGTACAAAAGCTAATAGACTAAAAACCAAAGTCTAGAATTGATGAAACCTTAAAGATTAGTTAGCAATCAACCAATAGACCAAATCTCAGACCAAATGGAATTTGAATGAGCTTGTTATTTACTTATCAGTTGGGGCAGTTTGCACAGGTCAATCAGCAGCTTGATGAGGGGTTTTGCAGTTTGAAAATAAGCTAGCAAACAAGCTTCTCATTATGAGAAATCTTTTGAAAAATGTAGGCAAGCTACCAAAGGATACCTAGAAACGACTTAACTTGATTTTGAAAAGCTTTTAAGTTCGAAAAGTTAACTGAGCTAAAGGATAAATGACACTGAGATTGGACTTGTCTGTTTGAATTTTTATAAAGAGATAGTTAAAAATGAGTGCAAGCGTAGAAATGAATGTGTAGAGATATTCTATTACCAAAATGAACTGAAATAATGCAGAAACTTATGACTATAAGCAACAAGCAAAGATTATGCTAAAACTATTTATTTAATGCTAAATTATGATATGAAATTAAGAATACCTATGCAAATTATCTAAAATAGCCTAAATATGCTAAGAATTGTTCCAAATCTACTACTAGTGACTACTGAAACCTAATTCAACCTCAGCAAATGGTAAAAAAAATGGTCACAAACACTTGAGATTCTACTATCCCAAACACACCTTAAAACGCTGCTAACACATTAAAACTGAGAACCAAGCTAAACTAATCTAAACTAATGATCAAACTAACTCATATTATTGAATTTAACACCAGACATTGTTGGGAGAGGATTCCTTAGAACGGGCCGTGCTCTTATCGATGTATTTGAGCAAGAAATCACCTTGCGTGTGGGTAATGAAGCTGTTACCTTTAACCTCAATCAAACCTTGAGGTACTCCTCAAATTATGATTCTGAAGCGGTTAATCAAATAGATATCATAGACGTTGCTTCAGAGGAGTACTCTCAAGAATTTCTTGGTTATTCTCATAATTCTGTGAGTGGGGATCCCACTCCATCATCTCAACCTATCATTTCTGACTCTTCCCCTTCTCTCACTCCGTTTGAGGGAAGTGATTTCATTTTGGAAGAGGTCGAGGCTTTTCTCAAAAGTGATTCAGTTCCAGCGGGAATTGATAACACTGAGATTGATTTGGAGGGAGATATTCTTCTTCTTGAGAAATTGCTAAATCAAGACAATTCTCCTCCACTCCCTCCCGTAGAACTTCATAATGAAGAAATTAAATCGGTTGATAAAAATGATGAATTTCCTGAGGTCGAGCTCAAGGACTTACCTCCTCATCTTGAATACGCATATTTGGAGGGTAATGATAAATTACCCGTCATTATTGCTAAAGGTTTAAGTGATGAGGAAAAGGTTGCTCTTATAAAGGTCTTGAAGTCACACAAGCAAGCAATTGCTTGGAAGCTCTCCGATATTAAGGGAATTAACCCAGATTTTTGTACACACAAAATCTTAATGGAGGATGACTTCAAGCCCGCAGTGCAACATCAAAGACGGGTGAATCCAAAAATCCATGATGTCATTAAACAAGAGGTTCTCAAACTTCTTGATGCAGGATTGATTTACCCCATCTCTGACAGTCCATGGGTTAGCCCCATCCATTGCGTCCCAAAAAAGGGTGGCATTACTGTTGTCACTAATGAGGAATATGAGTTGATTCCAACTCGGCTGGTTACCGGGTGACGTGTTTGCATTGACTATCGTAAGTTGAATGACGCCACCCGCAAAGACCACTTTCCGCTGCCCTTTATGGACTAGATGCTTGAGAGATTAGCAGGAAACGAGTACTATTGTTTCCTTGATGGTTTCTCAGGATACTTTCAAATCCCCATTGATCCATCGGATCAAGAAAAGACTACCTTTACATGCCCTTATGGAACCTTTACTTATAAACGTATGCCTTTTGGCTTATGTAATGCTCCAGGTACATTCCAGAGGTGCATGATGGCCATATTCACCGACATGATCGGTAAAACAATGGAGGTCTTTATGGATGACTTCTCGGTCATTGGGGATTCATTCCAAACATGTCTCACCAATTTAGAAAAAATGTTGAAAAGGTGTGAAGACACCAATCTATGTCTAAATTAGGAAAAGAGTCATTTTATGGTAAAAGAGGGCATTGTCCTCAGCCATAAGATTTCCAAGAATGGGATTGAGGTTGACAGAGCTAAGGTTGATGTCATTGCTAAATTGCCTCACCCTACTACCGTCAAAGGTATTAGGAGTTTCTTGGGTCATGCCGGTTTCTATCGTAGATTCATACAAGATTTTTCTAAAATCTCCCGGCCTATGACTCATCTCCTCGAGAAGGATGCTCCTTTTATCTTCTCACCAGAGTGCATCGAAGCTTTTGAAACATTGAAGAAAAAGCTTAATGAGGCACCCATTCTTGTTGCCCTCGACTGAGATTTACCCTTTGAGCTCATGTGCGATGCAAGTGATTTTGCTATCGATGCAGTCTTGGGGCAACGCAAAACGAAACACTTTCAGCTTATCCACTACGCAAGCAGAACTATGAACGAAGCTCAAACTCATTACACCACTACGGAAAAAGAATTATTAGCCGTGGTGTATGCTTTTGAAAAGTTTCGGACATACTTAATCTTGACCGAATGCGTAGTGTATACGGACCACTCGGCTCTAAAATATCTCTTTGTTGGGTTCTCCTCCTTCAGGAATTTGTTATCATTATTCGTGATAAAAAAGGAGCTGAGAACCTGGCTGCTGATCATCTGTCCCGATTAGAGAACCCTCATCAAGATGTGTATGAGAAAAAGGAAATAAATGAAACATTTCCTCTCGAAACACTCAATGCAGTTGCTTTTCGTGGAGATTCTACTACCCCATGGTTTGCTGACTTCGCAAACTACCATGCGGGTAACTTTGTTGTGAAAGGGATGTCAACCCAACAGAAGAATAAATTCTTTAAGGATGTCAAACATTACTTCTGGGATGACCCCTACTTATTCAAAATCTGTGCGGATCATGTCATCCGACGGTGTGTATATGGACAGGAAGCCACTGAAATTCTCAAGGCTTGCCATGTTGGACCCACTGGGGGCTATCATAGTCCCAATTACACCGCCAAAAAGGTGTTTGATTCCGTATTCTTCTGGCCCACAATTTATAAGGATGCCCAGGATCTCATTAAAACCTGTGACGCTTGTCAACGTCACGGGAACATGTCACAAAGAAACGAGATGCCACAAAATGCTATTCAAGTCTGTGAGATCTTTGATATCTAAGGCATTGACTTTATGGGGCCATTCCCATCATCTAGAGGAAACAAATGCATACTTGTGGCTGTTGACTACTTGTCAAAATGGGTTAAAGCGAAAGCTTTACTCACAAATGATGCCCGAGTTGTAATGAAATTCCTGAAATCCCTTTTTGCCCGATTTGGAACTCCACGTGCTATCATAAGTGATCGTGGTACGCATTTCTGCAATGACAAATTTGACAAAGTCATGCAAAAGTATGGTGTAACTCACCGTCTTTCTACCGCGTATCACCCACAAACAAGTGGGCAAGTGGAGGTTTCAAACCTTGGTATCAAAAGAATACTTGAGAGAACTGTAGGAGAAAACCGTGCTGCCTGGTCGGATAAATTGGATGACGCACTATGGGCCTTTCGTACAGCTTATAAAACACCCATTGGGTGTACGCCTTACAAGCTTGTGTACGGAAAGGCATGTCATCTTCCGATGGAACTTGAGCACAAAGCCTATTGGGCATTAAAACATGCCAACTTTGACCTCAAAACTACGGGTGATCATCGAAAAGTTCAAATGAATGAATTAAATGAACTACGTGATCAGGCTTACGAGAACTCTTTAATCTATAAAGAAAAGACAAAGAAGATTCATGACTCAAAAATAAAGAACCGTGTTTTTAACGTTGGTGATCGAGTCCTTCTCTTTAATTCTAGGTTAAAGATCTTCTCGGGTAAACTCAAAACCCGTTGGACTGGCCCATTCACTATCACTAAGGTTTATCCATATGGTACCGTTGAGTTATCTCAAAATGACGGTCCATGTTTTAAAGTGAATGGACATCGTTTAAAACACTACTTTGGAGAGGACATACCATCCATGGTTGTCCCGGATCTCCAAACTTTCCCCAAGGACAATTAAATTCGGGGTCGAGTCAAGCTAGCGACTCGGTAATCAAAAACAGTAGCTTCCTCATGAACAATTTAATTCGAGGTCGAGTCAAGCTAGCGACTCGATAATCAAAAACAGTAGCTCAATATGGGCTTTCACCCATATTTCTGTCTTCTTTCTCTTTTCTACCACCCTAGTGTGGGGGAGATGCCCCACATGTTGTATATATGTATATATCTTCAAAAAAAAACATGTAAATAGACTAAAATAAAGGTTATTAATAATTCCTTTTTACGTTATAAATGTCGGTTTAACACCCGGTGCTTTGAATATTGAGGGCAATATTCATTTCTAAGTGTGGGGGGGGGGGGGGATTCTCACGAATTCAAACACATGTTCCATCAAGCACCCTCATTTGATCAAAATTTAAAGTTTTTTCACACTTAGAAATGCAATAAATGGTTATCAGTCCACCATGTCTAACCCACATAAGAACTGGCTAATCCAGGAGCAAACGGCTCTTGGTAAAGATAACTCAAATCCGTTTATGGCTTACAATTTTCCCAAAATTGTATGGTATCTCAACTCGCCATATCCTAATAAGTGAAAGAGTTGGCTAGCCCGCAAGATTATGGCTTGTGGTAAAGGCAGTGAAAAACCATAATTGGTAATCAGCTCACCAAGATGTTGACTTTGTCCATCAAGAGTTGGTTAGTCCAGAAGCAAACGGCTTTTGGTAAAGACAAAACAAATCCGTTGACAGCTGGTGGTTTGCTCAAAATCACATGGTTATCCAGTGGACCATAGTTCTTACTTGAACTGGAACATTTGGCTACTCCAGAAGTGATGCTTTTGGTAAAGAGACAAAAATCCATTAAAATTTTCTCAAAAGATTGCTAGGGACTAGCAATAGTTTAGTATGGGGGATTGATGAGTGTGTAAATACTCATCATTTCTGTCACATTTAGACTGCAAAAACATCTGAAAACACACAGAAATGCCTTAAAATACATAAAATATCATTGGATTGTGTTTTTATGCAAAACGATTGAAAACTGATGAAAAACAACATATTTCACATAATTTACAGTTTCAGTCCCTGAACTTTGAAAATTTGGCAAATCTAATCCCTGGTAATCCAAAACATGTAAAATATCATCAAAGGTCCTTAGGGATTCATAAGTTGTCAAAACTAGTCCTTTAAAGTTAAAAATTACAAAATGACAACTTTAGTCCCTCAAGTTTGAAAAATGTCAAATTTAGTCCTTAAGGTTTTAAAAATGGAAAAATGTTAAAAATAAACCTTATACTATTCATGAATGGCATAATTGGTCCTTGTGATAACATTGTGATATTTACAGGTTTAGTCCCTCAAAAATCCAAATATTACACTTTAGGTCCTTGGGCTTAAATACCACAAACCAAACCGGACCCTAAATATTAAAACCTAAAACCAAATCTAATCCAAACCAAAACACCCTTACCCAGCCCACACCCCTTCCAAGCCCAACAACATAAAAGCCCATCCACCTTTTTTTTATATAAAACGGACGTTGACCCGTTTGACCTCACCAAATCGCCAACATTGTACACCCTCCACATCCACACCTGCAAACCCAAAACCAGGGTGGTTTTCACCACCACCTCACCCCCCCCAGCTGGCTACTCTACATCCACCAGCTCATCCTACACCCCATCATACCACCCCATTCCACAATTAATGCTTCCCCACCACTTTTTTTCTCCAAACCATGTCTACACCCCTGTTTTGCTACTAACTCCCCAACTTGGCTTAAAACCCTTCCAATCAGGTCTCCTCTACCTCCACAAGCTTCCACAAATCTTTAATTGCAATAAAACTGCCCCTAGACATGTGAAAGCATTTTGGCGCCAAAACAGAATTTAAAGGCTAGGATGACTTACAAAGATCCAATGGCTCAGATTGGAAGTGGGAAATGTTCAGAAACAAGTGGAGATTGCAAAAAGTCTATAAAGATGAAGGGAAATGCATTATTGTAACCTATCTAGTATAATTTAGTTTAAAAGAAGTCGACTAGCTTAATGTTTACTGTTCCAGTGTAATTTCCAGCTTTAAATCATTGTACTCAGTATTTTTAGTGTGTAAGAAACTCATTTCAACCTTTGATTTCAGTTTATCAATATATTTTCAGTTTATGTAATTTTGTACTCAAAATCTCATGTTTACTTATATGTTATTCATAGTTGATGTTAAGGACCCATAAGCTCATTTAAGCTCCTCAGAAAGCTTATGAAAGCTTTTAGATACTTTAAAAGTCAGCTTAGAGTTGAAATTCAAAAATAACTAAAAAATCAAAGAAAATAGAAAATAAAATAAAAAATCATTGTTGAATGATGAAGAGAGCTTGGAGCATGGTAAATTTTGGATTGCCGTGTTAGGGTGGTTACATGTCATTGGTTTTTGGTTTCTCAGCTTGAAGCACTTGTAAGCCATTTTTACCAATATTTGCATTTCACTGTATATGTATGCTATATGATCTTGTTTGTGTATTTTCATGATCTTATGTTGTTGTTAAGTGGTTTTATTAATTGATATCAGTTGCTTGTTTGTTGAAATCCATAGTTGCTAAAAATTTCATCTTCACAGTTAAAACACCATCTTGGTCATTCCTAAGTTTGATGCTTGTGTTCTTGGTATGTCATGTTTATTTGATCTTTGTTAATGATAGTATAAGGTTTGATAACAAGATTGAGGATCAGATCAGTCATTTACTTTGATAATCACAAATCAAGCTTGATAAAGTAGTGTTTGGATTTAACTGTGTAGTGTTCATTAGTTGGTTTATTGATATCTGTTCTTGCATGTTACTTATCACCCAATTTGACTAAAGCAACAAAGTCTCAGTGAGTTACAAGCTTAAAAGTCAAAATTACCAATAATTTGGCTTAAATTTTTGTCCGTGTTGAATTTTAAGTAGCATAAGTCTCATTTGATCTCACAAGTACAAGTTCTAGCTTATTTTAGTCTTATTACAGCTTATCTAACCTATATCAGTCAGAAAATCAAGTTAGAAATTCACTTTAGTCAACTTAGCAAGAAAATAGAAAAAGTCAAAATTGCCTTTGTCAGGAAATCTCATTTTTAGCAAGAATTGTTTGGAATTTAGTAGGCAAATCTAAGACCTGAGCTTTTTACATGTGAAAGTATACCAGCTAGACTACTGAATCCCATGTTCATTATATTTTTGTGAATTTTTGTGTGCAAGCTACACAAGCTCAAAGTCACTTGCAGGGGAAGTACCTCCCCTGTGCACAGTCACTGCACCACCACCACCACCACTTTAGTAGTTGATTCTGAGCAACTCAGTGGGACCCACAGGCCCCAAGTTGGTTCCTTTAAACCCCCTCCTAGCCACCTTCAAGTTTTGAGCTTGCTTTTGAGCTCAAGCTCAGTGGACCGCACCTGAAATCACTCCTAATCTCTGTCCCATTTTTCTGTGTGCAATAAGAAAATCAAATTGTTTATTCTGGCTTGTTGGCTTATTCAACTAGCTTATTTGTTTGAATCTAGCTTAAGTTTGTCCAACAAACTCAGTTGAAGCAGAATCCACCCTAGTGGACCCCACGTAAGCTCATTTGAGCTTAATTCCTAGTTTGGGCAACTTAAGTCAACTGTCAAAGCTAATAAGCACTCACAGTGCTTATTTTTGAGTTCCAAGTAAGTTGTTTATCTAAAAGTTTCATATTTTAAGTATTTTAGTAGTTCTGTAAAAGAAAATTTAGAAAAAGCCAAACATAATTATAGTGATAGCTTCTATTTAATAGAAATTATCTTTTTAATTTTCTTTTCAGCTTATTTATAAGGACTCTTGTATTTTTATATTTTTATTAAATCTCTTTTATATTAAAGTACTTTTATAAATTTTTCCAGATTTTTCTTTTGTCATTTAGTGGTTTTTAGAATTAATATTAGTTTAATTAATTATTAATTAATATTAAAGAATTAAATAGCAAAATTATATTTTATTAAGTAATACCTAGTTTTTATAATTTTCCTAGATTTTATATAAGTTAAAACATTTTTAGGAATTTTTCTAGAATTTCTACTGTTCATTTTCTATTTTTTATAATATAATTAGTTTAATTGGTAATTAATTAATAATTAGTAAATTAGTTTAAAAATACATAAAACCAACTTTTTATAATTTTTTAGGATTCCTGTGATGGTTAATTAGATTTATAAAAATCTTCTTAATTATCTAAGTCTTTTTAGTAATTGTAATAATTTAAATCAGTTTAATTAGTTAATTAATAATTAAATATTAATTAATTAATAATAATTAGATAAATAGTGTGAAAAATATAATTTTAGTTTTAAAATAAGTTTTATAATATTTTATATTTTTTCTAAGTTTTAATTTTATTTTTCTAGGCTTATTTCACATTTTCTTATTTATTAGTGAATTATTAAATAATTAAAAATAGTTATTAAATAATAATAATTAATTAAATAGTTATAAAAATAATTTTAAATTTCCAATAATTTTCTTATAATTTTAGGATTCTAAAAATATAATTTTCACATTTATGGGAGTTATATTTGACAGAATTCACGTTTAGTTTCGTACGTTTACGTTTATTTAAATTTAAACGTACATTTTATTTATTTATTTATTTTTTACATTTTTTAGGTTTTTTTAATTTTTAAATAAGTTAGTAATTATAAAATAAATATTTTAAGTTTATTTAATTTGCATTTAAGCCCCTAAGGCATGCAAATTCCTACTATAGTTAAAATCGTTTTTGTTTCATATGTTTACGTTTAAATATTAAACGTGCGCGTTTTCCAGTTCCTTTTCATTTGTGCTTATCTGATTTCACGTATTAATTGATCTAGCTTATCAAAGCTATTTTAACTTATATTTCAGTAGTACAATCACTTGAACCCTTTTTTCTGTTCAATTCACCTGATCTCAAAGTCATTTTATTTCAGATTTCACGCCTCGTTGGGATCTAACGACCCGGGTGTAAAACCTCGCAAAAATCCATATAATTAAAAATGTTTAATTATATATTAATCTTCGTCATTATTGTAATTACCATTTTTACGGGGAAATTTAAAATTTTCTTTGTATATTAAAATGGTCACGATTACGATATTGCAAAATTCGTCAAACGACAAAACAAGTTCACGACACAATTAATAAAATAAATATTTCATCTAATCCTAACTTAATATTAATTACAAAACTAATTAAACTTAATTTAATTTCACTAAACCTATATATATATTAATAACACTAAATGGGCCTTTAATAAATTTCAGCCCAACCCTCCCTTCGTTACTATTCACAGCAGTGAGCAGCCCAACTTCCTTTTAAAATTTCAGATTTCCAGTCGAGCAAAACCCCTCCAAATTGCCTCAGTATTTTTCGATTCCTAAATACAACATGTCCATATTTTTGTACCTCCTAATTGTCTACCCGCCAAAGAATTAGAATGCCAAATATTAGCTTCTAAGACGAACGTTTAATACGTTTAATAGAGGCCAAGTGTTTGGCCAAAATCCAACCCAATCAATATATAATAAATTCAAAACTCAACCGTTTTAAACCCGGATTGTTTCTAAATGATCCTAATGATAATTCTAAGTTAATTTCATGTTCAAATATCATCCATGATCAGCTAAAATCGAGTAGTACAAGGTTTAAGCAAATTGTGTATGTATATAATGTGATGTCGACATACAAGCATGAATCATCCAAACATCCTCCTCAATTTGTGCACTCACATCTTATATAATAACCTTATTTTCTGTCCTTGAAGCCAAGTGTATACTGACATTGAATTGTTATATTGTTACCTTGGGTGATCTCAAACCATACGACTCATTCAATGGATACATATATACATATCATGCATGCACTTACTTCATTTCATTCTCATTCACTTTCACTTAGTTATTTTGTCTTTCAAAATACTCTTACAACTCATAAGTCGACTGCTAATTTGTTGGAAGCAAGAAAGGGAATATCGGGTTTGAATTATATATATAACGTTTGGGTTATATTTCGAACGTGATAAATTCTTGTGTTCCATTCAATTTCACTCGACCTCTTTATCACATCTAAGGTGTTTGTAAGTCGTCATCAATCTCTTTTCAATTCGTTTCCCACGATTATTATATGTCCATGCATCATGTTTATTTTTATTCAATCATATATACTTTTATATATAGTTTACGTATAAATATTGTTATATAGAAACACGAGCGTGAGTAGCCTCTATCTTGGAAGGCCTAGGAGTCACGTAGCACACTTGTTTCACGATTATTTTTACGTTACATGCATCATACAAACTTATTTTGACCATATATCAAATGTATAAAAATGTTGCAAAACCATAAAAATTAACCAAGTCTTTTAATAATAAAAATACGTCCCAAGTCTCTTATAAAACCGTCTTTTATCTCACAATTTAGCGTAACAAGCATGTCATATTTTTACACCATCTAATAGACACCATGGCTAGCTACAACTTTCGTATAAATAACATGTAAAAATAACCACGTCTTGACACTCTAAATCGACCAAAGTAAATTGCAAAACTCGTATATACCAAAAACACTTAGAAAATTTCTAAGTCTTTTTACCCAGAAAACTGGTTCAGATCGCTACCAAAATGACCCTTTAAAACTTAATCCGACTTAATAACCACCCAATATTTTTACACAACCTATTTCTCCTTGCTACAAGCTACAAGTTTCGTGTTTATACTTTTTAATAATAAGCTCGTTTAGACCCTTTAAATTGGCCAAAGTAAACCACAAAAACTCATTTTTCAAAAACTATTTATAATGCTTAATGGACTGAAAAGCCCAATAAGCTGAAAATAAGCTTTTCGTATAAGCTGGACCAAAAAGCTATTTTGATATGATTTTATAACATTAAAAATGAGTCTAGGGATAAGCCCAACTTGTCTCAACGCTCACGGATTTTAAAACGTTAACGGGTCTTTAATTTAGCTCGTTAAAGCCCATTTATTGAAAAATAAGCTATTTTTGTAAATAAGCAGTTGAAATAAGTTTTAATAAGCTTCAATAAGCTCCAGAAATTTTAAGATAATTTTTCCCATAATTTTTGAACGTTTGGACTAAAAATGTAACGCGACAACACCTAGAAGGACTAATATTGAAAACTGTGAAAGCTAAGGACTAAAACTGTAAAAACAGATTTATTAAGGTAGAAAATGAATTTTTATTAATCTCCAAGCTTAGGAATGACTTTTGTATAATTAGTGGACTATAATTGTAAAATATATATAAAAAGGACTAACGGTGTAACGCTAACGCCGTTAGTATAAAAAGTGTAAAATTGGAAAAGGACAAGGACTACACATAATCTATTTGACATTCTTATTTTATTTTCTATTTTACGGCAACCCTCACGTCATATGCATTTTATTACATTTATTTTACGTTAATAATATATATAACGATATCTAAAAAGTTAACATTTTTACTTACGATTAAAAAGGTAAAACTTCAATGGATATTTTAAATAAAGTATTTTTATCATATCATGCATGACATAATAATTTTACTTCACATCATCTATTCGTCATAACGAATAAATCTTATTCGTTATTCATTCGTATTTACCAAATAGTATTTGGTTATATTCTCTGATAAATTTATTTATCAGGTTCCATATCAACGACGCTTCCATAATCATTTCCATAAATCTCGTTCTATCTTACTTTTCATCATTTCCAAATCAATCCAGGTGAGTCATAACCCCATTTCAAATAATTGTTTTTAACTCATTGGGGGAGATACAAGCTTACATATACTTTGATAACTTGATAAGTATATGAAATAAAATAAAATACATGATTCAAATCAATTTCCTAATTGATATTAAAATAATATAATTTGTGAATTATAATATATCAATGTTTCCAATGTGATTATTGTGGTATGTGAAGTATATATTTATTGATGAATTATTTGATTGAAATATTGATACTCATATGCAAATGTTCTCAATTCGATTATTGTGGTATGTGATATAAATGTGTTACTGGCGAAATATTCAAACTGAATTTCTGATACTCAAATGGTGATATTTTCAAACTGAATTTCCGATACTCAAGCAATACTATTTTCAAACTGAATTTCTGATACTCAAATGATGATATTTTCAAACTGAATTTCTGATACTCAAGCGATACTATTTTCAAACTGAATTTCTGATACTCAAGCGATACTGTTTCAAATTGATCTCTGTGATACGATACTTGATTTCATGATGTTATGCTAAATGAGCCCATAGGTCCTTGATATTGCCTAAGTTAGCTATCGCCATGAAGTCCCTCAATCATGAGCCGTTAGTCACTTTCGACAGTGAGCGCGAATATAGTGAACAGCTTCGAAACCTGTTAAGGATTGACCCCCTGTCCCACTAATGCTTGACGGAATGCCAATTGCAATTGGTTAGCCGCATTAGTCGTGATACACTATATTCGTAGACATGTAGGAATTGGCACATCACCTACGAATAGAGGGCAAAATCTGTCATTGATTTGATAGAACACCCCCTTTTGGTTAAGCTTGTGGTGTCATGAGGCTCGGTGCAATATCTATAAAGGAAATATATATGTATTCAACATATATTTAGATACAGCTGTATAGGTTCGCCCATATGTGAATTATTTCTCTGATCGATTTAGTATCATGAGTTTCCAGCTCATGTTAAGATTATTAATTCTTTATTGAATGTGACTGAATATTATATGATTTATTTGTGAATATATTCGATAATTGTTTCATTTCTGTTAGTATTTTATTAATACCAAATATTCCTGAAATCAAATCAAATAAAGGGTTTTTCCTAAAACTCTATGAACTCACCAACCTTTGTGTTGACACTTTTAAGCATGTGTATCTCAGGTAATTTAACGGAGCAGGACAAGACACGGAGTGGGCATTTATTACTCTGATAAATTAAAATGGTGTAAAAATCAAATTTGTCATTTTTACAAGCCTTTATATCTTTTCATAAGATTTTTAAATCAAATGTTTCATCTTTTATCAAAATTATTATTTAAATGACAAATGACTTTCAAAATGTTCTTTTAAACCATTTTATGTGGTTAAAACTTCGATCCTCACCGTAACACCCAAATTTCTTTTCCGCTGCGACAAACTTTAAAAATGGGGGTGTTACACCGGGGAAACACTACACTCCACGGAGTATTGGTTTAGACTGTTTGACTTGTTGACCATTACTTGGTTGATATTTTTCTGACTGTTTACCACCAATCAAAGAGTATAGTGATGGGGGATGAACTGCCAAACTGTAGATAACCTATGATAAAACAAATGAAGACACTACGTTAAGTGAAGCGCAATGGTGAGACCTTGGGAATCACCTTTGGCGTGAGAGTAAGTATAAGAATGTGATTGCTATAAGTGCGTAAGTATGAAAAATGTAGGTGTTGACATGTTGGGTCCATTCAGTCCCCAAGCAACGTTAAACAAGGATTTGAATACAAATTAACCTAAGTGTTAGAAGACCTCCAACAACGCCCAAGTCACTTAGTGAACAGTTACTCAGTGAGTCACCTTCAGGATGCTTAAGACGAGGCTAAGAAGCAAGACTCTCTATTCAGTGAGGCGGAACTCAATGAGTGGCACCTAAGCCGAAGAAGACCATTCCTTAGAGTCTCTTTACTATCATCTTGAGTTCTATAGTCATGTCCGTACCTTCAGTGATACTGATGGTAATGTCTTTCTCAATTTTTGGATTAGAAATCAAAACATCACTCTGTCCATTACCGAGCTTAGTGATATTCTTGGTGTTCCCTCCTATGGTCAGTGTGCCTACACAGAAGACCATTCCTTAGAGTCTCTTTACTATCATTTTAAAAGTGAAGGTCCTTGTCTAACCGAAATTCTCAATCCCGAAACCATAAAACAACATGTGTCAATCCGTCGTCTAGTTCACACGCATCAAAAGCGTGATGGCAGAATAGTCCATAATCAGTAGTTAATTTCCTTGTTTTTTGTTCTTACTTGGAATGTGTCATTGTGATTGAAATATATCTATGTACTTAGTCTAATTAGCTTTGTTTCGACAAGTATATATTAACTTATTAGTTGTCTAAGCAATACCTCATAATCATATCAATGTATTTAAACATCCTACGCTTGTTTATGAGGATAGTTCATTAGCTTATTAAGTGTCAAACACAATGCAGGCAACAGAATTTAGATAAGGCTTAACAACTTATGTATGTCAACTAAATTGAACCTTTTTAAAGTTGGTAGAAAAACAGCTTACTGAAACAGCTTTATAGGGCGTCTGGGATTGCATATATGTCACCCATGTTTATCGCATTGGCTTATAAGCACTTCACCACCACATGTTCTAATTTTTGTCAAAATATAACCAAACAAGTCAACAAGCACTTCCAATATACAATCCCAAACACCTTCCAATATACCATCCAACAAATCTTAACATGTAACAAAGTCCATTCACGTCTTAACATAACAGTAGCAGACCCAAGACTAAAAAGTACAGAAAAATCGTAACCAAAAAATTAGAGACCATGTGCATTAAAAAAATCAGTATATTTGATATAATTTCACACCACGCATCAATAGAACATGTAAGACTAAATACCAAACATATTGTATTTTAAAACAAAGGCATGACCCGGCCGTATTTATCAAACCAGGTCCACAATAAACCGCGGGTTCAATCCAGTTCAAATAGAAAGTCATTTAAATGTCGAATTAATCGGAGGGAAACGAGGCAAGCGGATAACAGCTTCTTCTGTCTCAATTGGGTCTGATCTTATTATCTACAAAACAAAACATTAAAACTTAGGATAACTTGTTTTTATATTACTAACTAAAACATGGGTTATTTAAAGAAATGAATAAAAGGGGTACCGAATCTTGGAGAAGGGGTTTTGAATCATCGATGGCTGGTCTGAACTGTAGCTTGCTTTTGTTGTTGTTGTTGTTGTTGTTGCTGCTGAT
Organism: Artemisia argyi; assembly: GCA_030686995.1. Lineage (NCBI taxonomy): Eukaryota > Viridiplantae > Streptophyta > Magnoliopsida > Asterales > Asteraceae > Artemisia > Artemisia argyi. The sequence continues at coordinate 21,893,387 of CM060695.1, read as the reverse complement.
GTCTCTGTTGCTTGTTCCGGCATTGGTGTTCATGGGTGTTTGTGCTTGACTAGGTTTCATTTTGTTTTTTTGTTTGGATTGTGATGGAGTGATATTTTGTTGCTATGTATGGCCCAATATAATAATGTAGGAACTAACTATGTATTATCAAGGCACAATTAAATTGGTTTTGTTTTCATGAGATGAGATGAATATAGAATTAATATTTGCCATAGAAAGATTTGCCATAGAACCAATAACTAATTATAACCACATATTTTTTATTTAAACTAATACAAAATCATTTTTCATTTTTTTTAAAAACAACATAGAGGGGGGGGGGGGGGTGAATACGGTTTCTTCGGCTTTTTGGATGTTTAAAAACTTTAAGTCAAAGAGAACACCAAGTGGTTGTACAATAATCCAACAATAACCACTAACACAACGAAAGTATATAAAGCAAGTAAAGAACACAACGATATATACTGGTTCGGGATGGGGGGTTTATACCATCCGTACGTTGAGTTGCGAATCCGCGACTCCGATACTATTCACTAGTATAATCCTTTCGGTGGACTATAAACCGTTACAATTCACTCCACCGATATTCACCAATATCGATGCTCACAAAGAAGGAGTTACTCCCCAACGGTATTTCGCCCTCAGAAACCACCCAAAAGAATCTCGCGATTCGACTTCACCTAAAGATCGCAAAGATCACTACCAAGACTTCCCACCGGAAGTATCAAACCCCAACTAGATCCCCTAATGATCTAGGCCTGGTCACCAAGACACAAGACTTCCCTTACAAACAATTGAAAGAATATAAGTGTTTGTTTAATCAAGCCCTAACCTAACCTAGTGACTCAATTCTAGTAGAAAGGGTATAGATAAGAAGACCCTCGACATAATCACAAGAGTGGATTAGGTTCTTGTGATTCTTCCCTTGCAAAGATATGTGTTCTTTCAAAGATGTTAGTATGAAAATCAAGAACACAAGATTGGAGATAGAGAGATTTGAGAGTGTTTAGAGAGAAAGAATATAGAGAGAACGAATAATGGCAATGGGTGAGGAATACAAGAGGCAAGGATGGTATTTATAGGCCAAGAACCCAAACTTGGGAAAATTTACCGAGGCCGGCGCGTCTCCCGCGCGTCAACGCGAGGGCAGCACGCCAGGCATCTGTAAATTTTTCCCAAGTGTTGGGTGTTTGGATCTTATAAATACTTATCCTTGCTAAACCCCCAATTGTACTTTAGACTAAACCTTAACATTAATCATTCTAAGGTTTACCAACTCAAATAGCCAATTTGGAAATCATTTGTGAAGTGTATAAAGAGAAAACAAATTACCAAGGGTATAAAGTGTAGATAGGGTAATTTGAAAGGGGTAGAAGTGTATCTCCTCACATGGCATAGAAAAAAAGAGAGAAAGAGTATGCCAAGGTATATTCCAATGCTTGGAGGGGAAGAATGAGATAGAGGGTTGAGATGAGATGGTTTGAATTGTATGACTAGGATCAAAGGGAGCCTCCTTTGGTTTTCAAATTATTTGACATGTGGGGAAAATGAAGGGTTGAGATGTGTTCATTTGAAATAGATGGCTAGGATCAAAGGTGCATTGTGTTTGGATTGAGAAGAGATATTCCAAGGAATATGCTTTGCTTGGGGGGAAAGGGTGAATCATTGGTTGAGATGGTTTTGGTTTGAAATGGATGGTGGACATCAAACACATGTGATGGAATGGAGAGGAAGAAAGAATATGCTAATGGAATATTCCAAATCATTGGGGGGAAGAAATAAGATGGATGGTTGAGATGGTTTTAGTTTGAATTGGATGGCTTGGATTAAACACATGTGATGGTATAGAGAGGAGGGTGAGATGAATGGTTGAGATGTGTTGTAATTTGAATTCAATGGCTAGGATCAAAGAAGCATCATTTGGAATTCAAACAATTAGCATGTGGAGAGTATGGAGGGTTGAGATGTGTTGTAAAGGAATGGATGGTTGAGATGTAGTGTGTAAGGGAATATGTAAGAGTGTAAGAGATTGTGTAAGAGAATATTTGATTTGGATATGATTGGATTTGTCTTTTGTAGAAATGAGATTAAGAGAAGATTAAGAAGTAATCTAATTGTCATTAAGAAGAAAAGGTTTAGACAATTAAGATTATAAGTTGAAAGAATCATAGGTTACTTATAAGTTCAAGTAACACAACGTCGAGAATCCATAGTTTCATATCTCGTGACTTTCCACGACTCGACGTTCTCAACTAATACCTTGGTTCAAACAAGTTAAGTGTTGTGCCTTGATTGTAAAGCATAACACAAGTGGGAAAGGATGCGTTTACGCAAAGTGACCTTTGACTTAGTTTGACCAATAAGGGAGTAAACCCGTTACGTAATTAGAGAAGACGTAAGCACGGGATATGAGCATATGGATGCTTCAACACGATGTCACTTGAAATATATAAGCTCCCTAAGTTTAGAAAAGCCTTGGCTAGAGGCGATAGTTAGAAAACATGAGTTGGCGTTTTCCCGTAAATGGGTGTATTAAAAGTAGGATCTCTCAAGTCTCAAAACTCGTTTTGAGTGTTCTCAATTAAGCACATAACATATTCATACCTGTATTGAAAGATCCACATTTGTCGGGTAAGGGGAAAGCCGAATTTCAAAATTCACCCGGAACCATACAGTGTCCTGGCGCGTCACCCGCGCGGGCAGCGCGCCAGGAGCAAACATGGGCTCCGGCGATTTTGAGCTAACGTTTTTTATTTTATGTGTTTCAATGGTTTATTTTTCATCATTAAAACATAAAGAGATCTTGATCATGTTGCCTCAACACGGGTGTAGCGGTGTAAATGAGTCAAGCATTTGTTGAGTAAGTCGGTCTTATTTGAGTTGAGTTTTATCGTGCCTAGAGCTCAAGTCCGAGCTTTAAACACAAATATATGAAAAATTAAAATCACACACACAAGTTTCTCACAAGTCGGTCGTTCCGCAGACCAACTTGTGTTAAAAGAATTACCAAAGTGTGGGCGGGGGATTTGTGTTTTAAGGGTGATACATTGTTGGGCAAGGACACATCTTTGACACCCTTGTTACATCATCAAGGAAATATAACCGGAAGTAGGGTTGAGCATGGGCCAAAAACCGGACCGGACTGACTAAAATTGGACCAAATCAAAACCGATTTGGTTCAAAACACCAGACCAAAATGTCATTTCCAGGTCCAGTTTGTTGGTTCGGTCGAGTCCAACAAAGCATTGCTTAAGACTGAACCAGAGCGGATCGGACCGATGATCAAATATGGGGAAAAGGGTGGACCGAGGATCGGACCAAAATTCATTCTATCTAGTTCGATCGGTCCAATTTGATCCGGTTCTTCGGTTCATCCGGTTCATGGTCTATTATGTTCAACTCTATCCGAATAAGAGAAAAAATAAGAATAATAAATTAATAATCTTAAAAGTACAATTTACACAATACTCCCTCACAAAAACCAAATTTACAAAAACACCCTTACATCTTCAACACTTTTTGGTTATCCATCAAAACACAGACACTTCAGTTCAGATAACAACTTGAAACAACAGCAACGGAGGCCTTAAAAGTATGGTCATCAAGGCCACTCCGTCATCTCTTCCACTTATCTTCACTTACTTACAAAACCCATCTCCTAGTCACCTTTACGCGCTGCTGTTCATCCTCACGCGCCACAACTGTGCTGCCAAAACAGGGTGGTGGCAGGGGAAGGAGGTTACCCAAAGATGAGAATGCAAGTTCCTCTACTTTTGATAGAGATGCTATTCTTCTTAAAAAGGTTCAACTTTTTTTTATATAATAATCTTTATAAAAATTCAATATTTTTTATTATGTTTTTGTGTTTATGTTTTATAAAAATTGAATCTTTTTTGTGTTTTTATGTTTTGTTTGTGATATTTTTGTTTTGTGTACTTAAATGGGTTATGGGTTTTTTTTAAGGGATGTTGATTTTAGCTGATTTTATGGCTTATGAGCTTATCTCATTTCGGCTTATATTGTTACGAAATAATGCCCAATTTTTCTGGCTTATTTTGAAACTTATCACCTAAAGATGATACTAAGACCAGTAGCACTAGTGATCCTATGGGTGACCTTATGACCCTACTAGATGAGCGCGACATCAGCTTCTCTCTCTAAGACCAAACACATGACCAAATGCCCGTAGTAAGGCAACCCCGGGCACCTCACACACACAAACCATATGCAAAATTGCAAACCATTTGGTTGCTTTGCCGATCGAATCAAGCAAAAAGGGGGAGGGACACATTCCTAGTGGGTTGGGGTGGGGGGGGGGGGGTGAGCTCGGGAGGGTAGACCGACCCTTGGTTGGGTCTCTATTACGACTAGCCTAATGCAACCTCTACTTCTGATAGAGACGTTATTCGTCTTAAAAGGGTTTAGTTTTTATATAGACTTTTTTAAAAAAAATATTGAATCTTTATTGTTTTTTATAGTTTTGTTTGTTAGGATTTGGGTTGTTAATTAAATGGGTGTTAAGAAATTGTTAAACCTTTTTATTAGGGGGTGTTAGGGATTGCTTATAAGAACTGATTTTTTTTATTATTATTTTTTTTTTTTTTTGCTTATCTGATTATTTGAGAGTGAAATGAGCAGTTTGAAAGTTTCATGTTCCAAGTTGCTTATCTAGGTATTTTAAATAAGTATAAGCAATTTTGTCGGTAATCCTAAAAGCTAAGTATTTGCTACTTGAAAACGCGAAAGTCAGATAATTATTTTCAAAATGCAATGTCAAATACAAGCTTGACACTAGGTTTGATTTTATCAAATCGGTCAACAATAAACCGCCGGTTCAATCCGGTTGAAATACAAAGTCATTTAAATGTGGAATTAATCGGAGGAAAACGAGGCAAGCGGATAACAACTTCTTCTGTCTCAATTGGTCTGATCTTATTATCTACAAAACAAAACATTATTATATAAAACTTAGGATAACTTGTTTTTATATTACTAACTAAAACATGGGTTATTTAAAGAAATGAAAAGGGGCACCAGATCTTGAAGAAGGGGCTTTGAATCATCAATGGCTGGTGTGAACTATGGTTTGCTTTTGTTGTTGTTGTCGGTGATGTCTCTGTTGCTTGTTTCGGCATTGGTGTTCATGGGTGTTTTTGCTTGACTAAGTTTCATATTGGCCTTTTTGGTTTGGAATTTGATGGCGTTACATTTTGTTGTTATGTAAGGCCCAATAGTGAATTATGTAGGAACCATGCATTTTTAAGGCCCAATTTAATTGGTTTTGTTTTCATTTTGTTGTTATTTGAGTAACTTAGGTTTTAGTTACACTACGAGTCATGGGGGACTGGGTGTAGTGGTGTAAATGAGTCAAGCATTTGTTGAGTAACTCGGTTTTATTTGAGCCGAGTTTTATCGTGCTTAGAGCTCAAGTCCGAGCTTTAAACACAAATATATTTTGAAAATCACACACACGCGGCTTTCTCACAAGTCGGTCGGTCCAACGCGTGGGTGGGGATTTGTATTTTAAGGGTGACATGTTGTTAGGCAAAGACATGTCTTAGACGCCTTTGTTACACCATCAAAATGGAAACATAACCGAAAGTATGGCTGAGCACCGTCCGAAAACCGGGCCGGATCAAAAATCGATATGGTTCAAAACACCATACCAAGAGCCCGACTGAAATGTCATGTCCAGGTCGTTGGTTCGGTCGAGTAAAACAAAGCATAATGGGTGATTTTGCTTAAGACTAAACTAAACCAGATCGGACCGAAGACCGAATATTGGGGAAACCAAGGACTAGACCAAAATATGTTCGATCCGGTTCGGTTGATACAATTGATCCGGTTTTTCGGTTCATCCGATCCATAGTCTATTATGTTCAGCTCTATTTGAAAGAGAAAAAAATAAATAAATAAATAAATAAGAATAATAATCTTAAAGTACAATTTACATAATTCTTCCTTACAAAAACCAAATTTACAAAAACACCCTTACATCTTCAACTCTATCTGGTTATCCATCAAACCAAAGACTTCAGTTCAGATAACAACAAGAATGGAGGCCTTAAAAGTATGGTCATCAAGACCACTCCGTCATCTCTTCCACTTATCTCCACTCACTTACAAAACCCATCTCCCAGTCACCTTCACGCGCTACTGTTCGTCCTCACGCGCCGCCACTGTGCCTCCAAAACAGGGTGGTGGCAGGGGGAGAAGGTCACCCAAAGATGAGAATAATGCAACTTCTTCTACTTCTGATAGAGATGCTATTCGTCTTAAAAAGGTTTACTTTTTTATATATTAATCTTTATAAAAATTCAATCTTTTTTATGTTTTTATGTTTATGTTTTATAAAGATTGAATCTTTTTGTGTTTTCTATGTTTTGTTTGTGATATTTGGTTTTGTTTACTTAAATGGGTTATGGGTTTTTTAAGGGATGTTGGTCTAAGCTTATTTTATGGCTTATGAGCTTATCTCATTTCGGCTTATATTATTATGAAATATAAGCCCAAAGATGATATAAGTTTCCGGCTTATTTCGAAACTTATCACCTAAAGATGATACTAAGACCAGTAGTACTAGTGACCTTATGACCCTGTCAGCGCGACATCAGCTTCTCTCTCTAAGACCAAACACATGACCAAATGCCCGTAGTAAGGCGACCCCGGGCACCTCACACACACAAACCATACGCAAAATTGCAAACCATTTGATTGCTTTGCCGATCGAATCAAGCAAAAAAGGGGGGAGGGACGCGTTCCTATGGGACTCATGTGTGTGTGTGTGTTAGGGGGGTAAAGGGGGGGGGGGGGGGGGGCTCGAGAGGGTGGACTGACCCTTGGTTGGGTCTCCATTACGACTAGCCTAATGCAACCTCTACTTCTGATAGAGATGCTATTCGTCCTAAAAGGGTTTAGTTTTTATGTAGTCTTTTTTATAAAAATGATTGAATCTTTATTGTTTTTTATAGTTTTGTTTGTTAGGATTTGGGTTGTTAATTAAATGGGTGTTAAAAAATTGTTAAACCTTTTTATTAGGGGGTGTTTGGGATTGCTTATAAGAACTGCTTATTTATTGCTTATCTGATTATTCGAGAGTGAAATGAGCAGTTTGGAAGTTGCATGTTCCAAATTGCTTGTCTAGGTATTTTAAATAAGTATAAGCAATTTTTTCAGTAATCCTAAATGCTAAGTATTTGCTACTTGAAAACACGAAAGTCAGATAATTATTTTCAAAATGCAATGTCAAATACAAGCTTAACACTAGGTTTGATTTTTTATTTATGTAATTTTGAGAGTTGTAAGTTTCCATGAAACACGTGAGTGATTGGGAGGATGCCGAAGAATAAAAGTGTGAATGTGTGATACTTAGAAGCACGTCGTTAACCCCTTTATAAAGATTGAATCTAAGTTGATTTTTATGTTTTATTTGTTGATATTTGGTTTTATGGGGATTTAAGAACCTTAAGTGGTTTTGAGGGTTTTTGGGGTTGCATATTGAAATGGTCTATATGGTTATTTGAGAGTGAAATGTGCGGTTTTGTATGATCAGTTTGGAAGCCGATTCCAAAAAGCATATCTAGTTATAATGAGCAGTCTCATGCACTCCTTAAGAACTACCACTTTTTGTAATCAAAAACACATTAATCAGGTAATTACTTTAGGAGTACATTATTCCCAACTGCTTATGTGGTTATTTCAACAAACATAAGTAGTTATATTCAGTGTTGTAAATATCGCTCGGCGGTACCTCGGCGGTCGACCACCGCCAAGCGCCAAGACCGATATGGCGGCGATATATCAGTGATATATCGGAGAGCATACATTATAAAGGAAATTATTTTTAAAAAATAAATATTAGTAATATCCTAACAAAATAAGTCAATAACCACACATTTAACTAAAACTAAATTTTTTATATATAAGTTTAAGACTTAAATGTAAACTATTAAAGATGGAGGGGGTCAAATGTTTAAATACATAAACTTATTTTAAACTTTTTGAGTATAATTTATAAAGTTTAGAGACTAAATGTAAAATAGTAAAAGATAGAGGAGTTAAATGTTAAAAATTCTAAACTTATTTAAACCCTAAACCTAAAACAAAGTTGCAGCCACCCTTCACCCTCACTTTGCAGCCTCGCTTCACCCTCATTTATACAGCCACCTAAAACAAAGTTGCAGCCTCACTTCTCCGGCGTTGACCATCAATTCGCCGGCGTTGACCTTCAATTCGCCAGCGTTTACCGTCATTCTGAACACAACCACCACTTATTTTCTCTTTAATTGGCTTAGATCTGAAGTCGCCGGAGGTGAAGTCGCCGGAGGTGGAGTCGACAAAGGTCCGATTTTGACCGACAAAGGTCCGATTTTGACCGCCAAGGTCCGATTTTGACCGATTTTGACCGCCAAGGTCTGATTTTGACCGATTTTGACCAAACCGATTTTTTTGACCGATAAGTGAAATATCGTATCGGTCGACCACCGATAAGCGATATATCACTGATATATCGTCCGCCAAGACCGATATTTACAACACTGGTTATATTAAGCAATCCCAAAGCCACACAAAATTAATGACCTGCTACTTTTTTTTGGATGGCTAATTATCTGCTAAAACACAATGATCAAATCATCAGTTTTAGAACACAATTTCAAACACAGCTTAAGCGCAGTTTTGATCTTTGCAGCACTTGCTTAAAACAATGGTTGTTCCAACTGTTTGTTTTCTAACATAATTTACATGGGTCCATGATGAGTGTGGGTGTAGATATCTGGTTTATTTGTTTGCACTGAGAGTAACGGGTTCTTTTATAGGTAGAAGAGTTAAGGAGCAAAGGACTTGAACCATATGCCTACAAGTGGGATAGGACTCATACCGCTAATCAATTGCAAGATATTTATAAGCATCTCGGCAATGGTGAAGAATCGAATGATTAGAATGACCAAGTATCAATATCAGGAAGAATTGTTGCACGTAGGGCTTTTGGAAAACTTGCTTTCTTGACTTTGAGGGATGATTCTGGAACAATTCAGGTACGCTGATAACATGTTCCTTGTTTGAAATGCAAAGATTTAGACCATCATGCTATATAATTCTTAATATTTGTGTATGTGTGGGATGCTGGAGATAGTGTTTAGATAATTGGATGTGCTTCTCATGTTTGAAGTTGTGATAATCAGCAGTTTGAGTGTTTGACATTTCTGATTATTTAAGGATTTACATGTAAAACGAGACTTGAATAATCAGATAATCAGGATTAGTTTCGTTGCATCTACTCTTGACCACTTTCAAAACGCGATGCCACATGCCCATTGATCATCTACCAAAGTGAATGTTAACAACTGAAAGATCACAGATAGGAATGCGTTGCATTTGGCCCTCATAGATGCGTTTAGATTATTGAGTAAACTTAATTTCCTCACCTATGCTATGGTTTTCTGTGACTCTACTGAATACTGAGATATTTACTTATAATAACAGCTTTATTGTGAGAAAGAAAGGCTTGAAGATGATCAGTTTGACCAATTAAAGAGTCTTGTTGATATAGGCGACATATTGGGCGCAAGCGGCTCGATTAAACGCACAGAAAAAGGTTAGCTTCCGCAACAAAGTTATACAAAGAGTAATTTGATAGTTTTTACACTATTTTTTTGATAGCATATTCATTGTTTCCATTTGTTTTCAGGGGAACTTTCTGTATGTGTAAATTCATTTTTGATCCTCACAAAATCTTTGCTTCCACTACCGGATAAGTTTCATGGTCTAACAGATGTGGATAAGTGTTATCGCCAACGGTTAGTTTTCTTTAGCTTTTTTTGTAACTACATTTGTGCAATCCTGAATATCCTAATAATGTCATGGTGGTCCATTTTTGCTAATGTTAAACATCATCATAATTGGCAAGTCTGTTTTTCGTGTATAGATATGTAGATATGATTGCAAATCCGGAGGTAGCTGATGTATTCCGTAAAAGAGCAAAGGTAGGGGTTAAAACATTGAATTTCGGATCATATAACTTATTATCTTCAAATGCTCGTATGCTGATTTGTGTTTCACTTCAGTAGATTGTATCAGTCATACGCCAGACAGTTGAATCCGTAGGCTTTATCGAAGTTGATACACGAGTTCTTCAGGTTTGTAAATCATCACTAAACTGATTTTCGTAAAATCTAAAATTTGATTTTTTTAGTTTTTGATACTTAAATTGATTGACTTGCTAGGGAGCAGCTGGCGGTGCAGAAGCTAGACCATTCATTACACACCATAACTCGCTTGGCAGGGATCTTTATTTGAGAATTGCAACCGAACTCCATTTGAAGAGAATGCTGGTAAGTTTCTGTGTATTCTACATAAATTTTTTTGTAAGATTGTATTTGTATTCATATAGGTAAAGATTTCTGATTCCAACATAGGTTGGGGGGTTCGAAAAAGTATATGAGATTGGAAGAATATTCAGAAATGAAGGCATTTCAACCCGACATAATCCAGAATTCACAACTATAGAGGTAGTATATGCATCAATTGCCTTCATATCCTATTGTCACGATTGTATATCTCAGCATCACTTTTTATGTTTGTTTGATCACAATTGATCAGTTTTAGTCTTGAACTGATCAAGATATATGAAGCGTATTCAGACTATGAAAGCATGATGAACATGGCAGAAGAAATCGTAACCCAATGTACTCTTGCAGTTAATGGAAAGCTTACTGTGGACTATCAGGTATGTAAACTCTTAAAATGAATGTTTTTCTTTACGTACCACTTGCTCAATTTATTTTTAGATTAGTTTTTACCATTTTATTTTTTATTAATAATAATTTTTGAAAGTTTTTTTTTTTTTTTTGAAAGGTGACTTTTTCCATATATGGTATAGAGTCGCACCTGCCAAATAGCAGGCCCTCATCAACCACATACCCAGACTATGTTATCTGAACCGGGCCCACGCTGGCGCAGTGGGGATTTAAACGGCTTTCGCCCGGAAACCGTACCGCCTCCACACGAGATTACTCGCTGGAGAAACGGCCGGATGAAAACCGGGGCCGGCTTGGATTCGAACCTGCGCAGCTAATGGCTTACAGGTTCTCCTCTTCATTGCCTGATATCTCCGGAACATATGGTCCACAAGTGGACCACAAGTGAGGACTTCCCGGATGGTCACCCATCCGGTACTACTCCTACTTGTGGCTCGCTTAACAAGTTAAGCCCCACCCACTAGACCACAAGTCCTTTGATTATCTGAATTTAACTCATAAGTATTAATGCTATTATATAGCTTAACATATTTAATAAAACCAATCTCAACTTAATATATCGGTCTTTCACTAAGTGAGGTAACTTTGAGGGACTAATTTTCTAACTTAAAAGACTGAGATTTGTTTACAGCTCCTGTAGAATCCTTCTTCATTAGTGTACCCTATTTCGGGCTCTGTTTCGCACACTCAATAGTAGTGGCTCGATCAATGGTTAATACACTCGATGTGAAAATGCTCTTATTTTTTACACTGATTAGTAATAAACATGAAATAAGTATGTTGGTAATTGTTGCTTTATTCTAAATGAGATTCTTCTAAGACACCTTAACGGCTTTAAACCAACTCAAACTGATTCAGGACTGAATATTATGTACTTTTAAATATTAGATGAATTTCATTATGAGTTCCAGAACAGAGCTACCCTGTTTGTGACATCAGAATGTGGAAATCCATTTCACTAACTACAGTTGGGCAGTTGGCTAAGTGCTAATTTACTTTTATTATTAATACTCACATCAGCTCAATCTGGATCTATGAAACACTGGCATTCAACACCACCACTCAGAGAGAGATGCTTTTAATATATAAATCAATAATAAAAAATATTTGATACATTATTGAATATTCGATATTCAAAAATCAAAGTCTCCAACCTGGTAGTAAAGTCAAGCAAATTGTTGTGCTAATGGCATGAAAATGACGTGGAGGCTTCATCAGTTCATTGTATCAATTTTGAGTTACAATAATTTTATCATTTAAACTTAATATTTGTTGGATATTTTGATCAATCCAAATACGATTTCCTAACAAGTAACACCGTATATTCTAGATTGGTGTTTACATCACGTTATATATATCTTGTTACTATTCCTATAAATGGGTGCTTTATTTGGGCACATTATATTGATTTCTTTTTTAACATAAAGTATTACAAAGTGGAAGAAAAATTGACACCCACTTTGGAAAAATTGCACAAACTTGAGAGTCTTTGAACGTCTGATTTGGGACATCAAATCGTGTATGTTCCACCCAAATATAAAGTCGTCTAGCTTCTTTAGGCTATTATAGTCACTTTATTTGGTCAATGTTATGCTCACCACTTGTCTGATTAAAAGTCTCAATGAGTAAAGAAATTGATTTATACAAAACAGATTATATAAAACGTCATTAGTATTAGTTGAACAAGTGTCTTTAAACAGTTAACGTATCTTTGGACAAAATGTGCCACATCTTAGACTTGCCATTTTATGTGAAAACCAAATGCTGGATAAAACACTTTTAAAGTATTGGGTGAAGATTTGTGAGTCATTAGATGGTGTTAGGATGTTGGCACTGTTTCGTTCCATTATACATACTCTTCAACCATCTTTTTTCAATCATGTTGACTAGTCAAACCACAAACTACCCGAGGTAAATACCGAGAACAGTAACCACACTAACAAAATACACAACTATCGAGGTGAGAACTTTAACAAACAAACTAACAAGAACAGTAAACTAACGAGCTCTTTACCAAGAACAGTACAAATCATCTACTACCTAGAAGGCTAGAACACTACCGAGGTAATTGTGGCGAAGCTAGAAAATTTTCAGTGGGGGTCGTGATCTAAAATTTTTTATTGCTTAATGTATAAAAAAAAATTCACAATTAAAATGGGGGGTCGAAACCGAATATACCGAAATTTTTCTACACGAAAACTAAGACACCTTAACGGCTTTAAACCAACTCAAACTGATTCCGGACTGAATATTATGTACTTTTAAATATTAGATGAATTTCATTATGAGTTCCAGAACAGAGCTACCCTTTTTGTGACATCAGAATGTGCAAATCCATTTCACTAACTACAGTTGGGCAGTTGGCTAAGTGCTAATTTACTTTTATTATTAATACTCACATCAGCTCAATCTGGATCTAAGAAACACTGGCATTCACCATTGCAACCTCCACCAGAAGTGTTGCCACCAGTCTCGCCTTCAACACCACCACTCAGAGAGAGATGCTTTTAATATATAAATCAATAATAAAAAATATTTGATACATTATTGAATATTCGATATTCAAAAATCAAAGTCTCCAACCTGGTAGTAAAGTCAAGCAAATTGTTGTGCTAATGGCATGAAAATGACGTGGAGGCTTCATCAGTTCATTGTATCAATTTTGAGTTACAATAATTTTGTCATTTAAACTTAATATTTGTTGGATATTTTGATCAATCCAAATACGATTTCCTATAATTATTGTCCACTGTTGACTTTTAAAGTTTTTATTTTGCAACTTTGACCTTAAATATTTTTATTTGTATTATATAATACTTGATAAAAATTATACCTATGAAAATACGTTTAAAACTCAATCCGTTTATATATTTTGCATCAAGTAATATATATCACAAATAAAAATATTTACGGTCAAAGTTGAAAGCTAAAGACTAAAAAAATCAAATGTGGACAATAATTATGGGACGAAAGGAGTATTTCATTTTTGGTTCTATTTTTTAAAATCTTATAACACTCACAAAAACATTATCCACACACACAAACACAAATAGATGCTCATATTCACAAAAACAAAACCCAGAATCCCAGATTTACAAACCGATCAAAAAAAAAAAAAAAAAAAACAAAAAAACAAAAACGTGTGTTTAGTTGGAGAGAAATTCTTCATTTTCTAAGAAATTTTTCAAAAGAAAATGAAAAAACTGAAAACGCGTTTAGTCGCACTTTTTTTCAACAATTTTCAAAAAATGAAATTCTCATTTTCAAAATGTTAACTAAGAAATTGAAAATCTCATTCTACCATTCTTACTTTTTTCTTTCTCATTTTTTTTCTCAACTTCAAAAAAACACATATACAATTCTACCCCTAATCTCTCGTGTCATATTGCACCGCCGACCCTCGCAGCCACCGCCCGCCGTCACCGCCACCGTTGCAATTTGAGGTAATCTTTTTATCATTTTTAAAAAAAAAATATATATATATAAATCTAACTAAACGGGTTTTTAAAATTCTTAACTATTCTCTAGAGAAGAAAACTCATTCCAATCTCAATGAATTTAGAAACCGAAAAAGAGGAATAAATAGCACCTAATCTACTCGGATCAAAAACTTCATCACAAAATTGTCATAGTTTTCTTTATCAAACACTGCCACATTTAGATTAAACCCAAATCTACATACCTATAAAAACTTCATCATAATCACAAACCTAATCTACTTACCATCACATACTCATCACAAAAAGAAAAACAAAACCCAACACTATAGATTCCGGCAAGACTTTGTATGATGTATGTTAGTTTTTTAATGATGGTGACGTGGGTATAATGGTGATTATCAGCGAGGTCATCATGACCACGAATGGAAACGTGGTGTTCAGGTAAGAAGAGGGATTGTTAAGATGGAAAATGGGTTCGGTGGTGGTTTGAGAGTGTGGTATTTGGATGGTGGTGGTGTTTGTATGGTGGTGTTGACGGTGATGTTTTGATGTTATTGTTTTTGTTATTGAATTTGTGGCCTGAGTTTTGGATGAAGATATGGGTTTTTATGAAGATTGAATTAAAAGAAGTTTATTAAACTTGACAAAAACAATCAATTAATCATATAAACAACAAAGTTAAGCCTTATGACTGCTAAGAGATTTTAGATCGAAGTACCAGATGCAAGAATAGTGTAAATGAAATAGGTACCAGTGTATATTGCATATTTGCAGTATATGAATGTAAGTATCCTTAAATTTGATATTCTGTGGTGGTTATTCAATTATTACATTGGACCTACATTATCTGTTTGTTACATTGGATACTTGGGTCCTTTTTTGTTCTAAAATTTGAGCAAATTACCAAGTTTACTCTTTGATTTTGCTGACTATAATGAATGCAAGAGAGAATGGTGATAAAAAGAGAAAGAATGTGTGACCAAAAATAAAATACCAATCAAATTACAAGGACGAAAAATGTAGCATTTTAAAACACCACACTTTCTCATAAAAAGACTAAAAAATGTAAGTCGCCCAAGAAATGTAGTTTCCAGTCGCCCAAGAAAGTACTAGTGAGATGGTACTTAGTAGGTACATGTTGGGGGGACACATGTTACCATAATATGTAATCCGCCCAAGAAATTTGGGCAACCCTCTCCCCTGGGGCATTTGGAGAAAAAAAAATTTTTTTTTGGGACATTTAGGGTTGGTACCCATTTACTTGTGGGGCATTTAAAGGATTTTCCCTATTTTGATCAATCCAAGTACGATTTCCTAACACTGTATATTCTAGATTGGTGTTTACATCACGTTATATATATCTTGTTACTATTCCTATAATTGGGTGCTTTATTTGGGCACATTATATTGATTTCTTTTTTAACATAAAGTATTACAAAGTGGAAGAAAAATTGACACCCACTTTGGAAAAATTGCAAAGACTTGAGAGTCTTTGAACGTCTGATTTGGGACATCAAATCGTGTATGTTCCACCCAAATATAAAGTCATCTAGCTTCTTTAGACTATTATAGAGTCACTTTATTTCGTCAATGTTATGCTCACCACTTGTCTGATTAAAAGTCTCAATGAGTAAAGGAATTGATTTATACAAAACAGATTATATAAAACGTCATTAGTATTAGTTGAACAAGTGTCTTTAAACAGTTAACGTATCTTTGGACAAAATGTGCCACATCTTCGACTTTCCATTTTATGTGAAAACCAAATGCTGGATAAAACACTTCATTAAAGTATTGGGTGAAGATTTGTGAATCATTAGATGGTGTTAGAATGTTGGCACTGTTTTGTTCCATTATATATACTGTTCAACCATCTTTTTTCAATCATGTTGACTAGTCAAACCACAAACTGCCCGAGGTAAATACCGAGAACGAGAACAGTAACCCAACTAACAAAATACACAACTACCGAGGTGAAAACTTTAACAAACTAACAAACAAGAACAGGAAACTAACGAGCTCTTTACCAAGAACGGTACAAATCATCCACTACCTAGAACACTACCGAGGTAAATACCATTTTATCTTCCGAGAATATATAATTCTAACCTACATTTAACGAAACAATGCACTACCTGGGTGAGTTATCCGAGATGATCTTATACTGAGATCATCACTTAATCATAACTTTTCGAAAGTTTACTTAACTTTATTTAATTTATTTAAAAATTAACAACTAAAGTTATATTAATTACTTCATTTTATTTTTCTTTTTGACAAAATCGACACATTTGTTTTTATAAATATTTTAGCTAGATGAGATTTAAATAGGTTTAACCAAATTGTTTCAATTTTGGCTTTCCAATTGGGCAATAGGATGACTTCATTTATCTTACGTGACAAAATTGAGCATTCACATTTGTACAGTTTTATTTTAATAGTTGATTTTATAGTATATAGGGACTCGCCATCCTTTTGATTGAAACCTAAAATTTTGATGTTAAAAAGTTTATATATATATATGTTACCACTAAAGATAGTAAAAAAACTAAATCACAATAAACTTAAACCCAACAATGTATATACAGTTTGAGCACACACAATAAAGCCACAAATATATGAAACTAATAACTTGTATGCAAAACTAAACCGTGGCCACAACGAACAAAAAACATAATCATTCATCTTGAACAAAAACAACTTATATCGTCTTAAATAGTTAATCAAATGCAGTGAAAATTCAAATGACCAATTAACTTACCTATGTCGATTATTCCTGCTCACATGCTTTTTATAAAAGGAAAACTTGTGAACTTAATGTTGTAAAAATTTATTTGAGGCATTTCATCAAACATATTGTGGGAACTGAAGATTTATGCAACACTCGATCCCAATCCAACATTTTCGTCTTTTGCATATTTGGCTCCATTTATTTGGATTTACCTTTACATCACAAAATAATTACAGTACCAAAAGTCATAGTGAATAACTAAGGGTGTGTTTGGTACCCATTCCTGGGAATCAACTATCACGATGAAAGTGATAGTTGGTGTTTGTTTAGGGTGTCTGGGCCCACGACTATGACTATGAAAGTCCATTATTTTCCATACTCTATATATGGCTAGAGAGTGGGGAATGGAACTTTCATAGTTGAGTACTATCAAACTCATACCCATTGTCATTCCTCCTAGCATACCAAACGCACCCTAAAAATTGCAAAGACTTGAGAGTCTCAAGTCTTTGGTCGTCTAATGTGAGACTTCAAATTTATTGTTGAATTTTTTTTCCATGTTTTGTCTGTTCCACACGAATTTATATATTTCTATTCTTAGTTTTCGAAGTCTATATAAAGCTGCATAGAGGTATATGTGTTCATTATCAGAGAAAACCACATCAATACAATTTTCTTAAAACAAACATAATGAGAGAAAATATTTACTTTTACTTTATGCATACTCATGTTTTGTTTATTTTCTCACTTGTCTTTTTGTTGTTTAATACCACAACTGCCACTTCCTTTGGCCAACAACTGGTTGGAGCAGCAGGAGGAGTTGTTCATAAGTGCATCGATAAGGAGAGACAAGCTCTTCTTGATATCAAAGCTCACATTATTCAAGACCCCAATAACCTGCTCTCTACATGGAGACCCGAAGAAGAAGATGATTGTTGTCAATGGGGTGGAGTCGTGTGTGACAATGTCACCGGTCATGTCAAAGAGCTTCAACTCGAATCTTATGGTTATAGTGGTCTTGA
This sequence comes from Artemisia argyi, assembly GCA_030686995.1. Lineage (NCBI taxonomy): Eukaryota > Viridiplantae > Streptophyta > Magnoliopsida > Asterales > Asteraceae > Artemisia > Artemisia argyi. Next base: position 21,875,437 of record CM060695.1, on the reverse strand, counting down.
AGGTGAGATTAGCCATTCGTTGATTAACTTAACATATTTGAATATTCTTAACCTTGCTTTCAATTCTTTTCACGGAACCATTTTCAAGTACATATGCTCCATGACTCATTTAACTTATCTTGACCTAAGTGAAAATCAGTTTAGTGGATCCATTCCTAAATCCATTGGTAACATGACCCAGTTAACATATCTTAACCTTGGTTACAATCAGTTTACTGGCACAATTCCCGAGTCCATTCATTCGTTGACCAAATTAACAATCAGTTTACTTGGTGGGAATCAGTTTACTGGAACCATTCCTTTGTCCATTGGTTCCTTGACCAAATTGATAGATCTTGACCTTTCAGTCAACTCTTTCTATGGAACCATTCCAATGTCCATTGGTAACATGACCCAATTAACTGATCTTGACCTTCATGGGAATAATTTCAGTGGAGTCATTCCGAGATCCATTGGTTCCTTGACCCAATTGACTTATCTTGAACTTTCAAACAACTCTTTCTATGGAACCGTTCCTACAGAATTTGGAAACCTCACCAGTTTGGAAAGACTTGAACTAAGCTCCCTCCGAAGTTGTAGTGTTGAAAACTTAGATAGGTTGTCTTCTCTATCTTCTTTAAAAGAACTTTATATGGATGGAACTTCTTTGGCCAAAGCAAATAACTGGGTAAATATAATTATAGGTCTCCAAAACCTATGGGAATTAAGTTTAAATAGATGTGACCTCTCACAAGTCATGCATCCATATTCTCCATCTGTCAATTCTTCTTCATTTATTCAATTCCTTTATCTCGATAACAACAATCTCAACTCATCCATGCATCATTGGTTGTCCCCATTAACTGGCAATAAGCTTTCATATCTTTCTCTCTCTGGTAACAAGTTTGATGGGAAACTTTCAGATTTTTTGAACAGCTTGTCAGGATGCACATCAGCTACATTGTCTGATGTGATCCAACACTTTTCATCCCTCTATTCCTTGGACCTATCTTCAAATCAGTTCGATGGAACTATAAGTGACAATTCTCTTAGAGGTGCTATCTCCAAGAATATTGGAAAATCAAATCTTGGGAATATAGATCTATCAAACAACTCACTCGAAGGAGTTCCTCTAATTGCTGACGTGTCAAACCTTTCTCAAAGTATAGAATTTATAGATTTCAGTTCTAACAAGCTAGGGCCTCGTTTCCCCAAATGGATACAAAAATTGAAATATCTTCGGCATCTTGATCTTTCCAAAAATAACATTTCAGACACAGTTTCTAAGGAGTACCGGAACCAATGGCAGTCTTCTCAGTTGAGCTATTTGGATCTCTCTTTCAACAACATAAGTGGCGCTATTCTGAACGTTCCTTCCACTTTGTTAGTGTTAGATCTTTCCAAAAACAAATTATCTGGGGAAATCTCCTTTTTGTGCCAAACTGTAGATGGCAATTTAACATTTCTTGATATCTCAGACAACTCATTCACAGGACAAATTCCAGACTGTTTTTGGCATTTAAAAGAGCTGGTGGTTCTAAATCTAGCAAACAATAATCTATCTGGTAGAATTCCTGCATCTGTCAAGTCTTTGATCAAGCTTGAAACATTGTATTTATACAACAACAACTTTTTTGGCGAATTTCCTTCATCCTTAAAACATTGCACAAATTTAACCTTTCTGAATTTGGGGGCCAACAAGTTTTCTGGTAATGTGCCTGTTTGGATTGGGGAAAACCTATCACGTTTGTACGTTCTTAGCCTAGCATCAAACAACTTCTATGGAACCATCCCTTTACAAGTATGCCATCTAGTATATCTTCAACTTCTAGACTTGTCAATGAACAACCTCAATGGAACCATCCCCTCGTGCATCAATAATATCACTGCCATGGTTCTAGATAATTTTTCTCTCAAAGGGAGAGATCTCGTCACAGTGAATTCATTACACATAAGGCACATTCATCAAGATGGATACCGCTCTAGTTATGATTATTTTGACCATGTGATAATCCTGTGGCAAGGAAAGGTACGTGAATTCAGCAAAAATCTAGAATCCTTGAAGAGCATTGACCTGTCGAGCAACCATTTAACAGGAAAAATCCCATATGAACTTACCAATCTTTATCAACTGGTTTCACTAAACTTGTCAAAGAACGCTCTACTTGGAGAGATTCCAAGACAAATTGGTCAAATGAAAGAACTTCTGACTTTGGATTTATCCAAAAACAATTTCTCAGGGCCGTTGCCATCAAGCATGTCTCAGATGAATTTTTTAAATTATCTTGACGTGTCGCATAACAACTTGTCTGGGAGGATTCCATCTAGCACTCAACTCCAGACCTTTGAAGCTTCAAGTTACATTGGAAATGCTGGACTATGTGGACCTCCCCTGACTAAATATTGTCCCGGAGATAAAGTACTTGAAGTAACACCTGTAGTTGGTGAAGGTAAGAGTGATGGTGAAGCCATAGATGAATTTCATAGATGGTTTTATATTGGAGGGACCGCTGGTTTTGCTACTGGATTTTGGGTAGTAGTTAGCGCTATACTCCTTAACCGCCGTGGGAGACATACTTTTTTCCAGTTGCATGAGAGCTTGAAAGATTGGGCGTACGTAAAGGTGGTGGTGTTCATTGCAAAATGGCGAAGGGTTGCGCGTGCATAGTAGTATATGTTTTTTTATGTTCTTTTTCATCTTCTTATTAATGTACTTTGGTATATAGTATTGTAATTTCATGCTTCATCACTTGTATTTGGTAGGGGTTTTTAAGTCCCCTTTATTAATAAAATTGCCACTAACACCATGGGTGGCCTTTTCCCAGCGGTGTGATATACGACATCTCCATTTGTTCATGTTATAAACTGTATGGTCATATGATGCACGGAAGTTGTTTGATATAATGCTTTACATAGAATTGCAACATACCTGATGATGTTAAGGTATCATGGCTAGCTAAAATAAATATGAATCTTTACAATAAGGCATCATGCCTAAAATGCAAATGCTATTACCGTTGACATCTAAGTACTGTAGTGTGAAGCTAGCTAATGTAGTGGTGTTTTAGTCATGATTACGAGTCACATGAAATAAGCCTTCAATGCACCTTAGATATCTGAATACTGATATATTTTTTGTTAATCACTAATATAAAAGTCACTGGAAAATTTCTTAAGTCAGAACACTATGGTCTCTACAATGGATTAGAAGTCAGGAGGGAGTAAATACACACTTGGACCCTACCACAAAGATAGCAAAATGACATCTACAAACTTTAACAAACATAAAAGAACATGTTATTCATGACCGTGAGGTTTGTTACCAGCTCGTATGAAATCTATCTTCATTAGTGGCAGCTGTGGTTCTTGTTTGCTCCATTGCTATAACAGTGACCATATGTTGCTTCCACCAAACTTGTACCTGATTCTGGGGTCTGTTTCACACACTCAGTAGTAGTGACTCAATCCTATTTTGTTTTCACCTTTATTAATATACTACGAGTACTAAAGTTTTAGCATATGATTGATATGCTCGATGTTTAGTGTGATAATGCTCTTACTTTTTTAAACTGATTAGTACTAAACAGAAAATAAGTATACATATGTTGGTAATTGTTGCTTATCAGTAAATGAGATTCTTATAAGACACCTTAAACCAACTCAAACTCATTCAGGACTGAATATTATATAAATCTAAATATTAGATGAATTTCATGAGTTTCATCCCTGACTACAAGTGCTAAAGTGTATGAAACAGAACTTAGAACAAAGTTACCCTGTTTGTGACATCAGAATGTGGAACTTTGTTATCATAATTTGCTTAATTTGCTAAGTGCTAAGTTACTTCTTATTTTAATACTTGAACATCAGCTCAATCCGGATCTAAAAAACATTGGCTTTCACCATCGCAACCTCCACCACAACTGCTGCCACCAGTCTCGCCTTCAACAACACCACTCTAAGTGACATGTTTTTAATATATAAATCAACTAGTTACCTGGCCCGCCCGAATGGGCCGGCGAGCCTTATGAATATGGTTGAAAAAAATTAAGTTTAGGAAAATAAGTTATAAACATACCAAATTACTTATTATATGCTTTAAGAACGAAAAGAAATAAATGTTCATCCGAATATAAGAAAATAAAAGTTACTAAATTATCCGCAAGCACAAGGTATATGTTGTCGATTCATATACAAAATAAAGCTTCTTTATACACAACGTTGGTTGTTGATTTTGTGTATTTACTTAATAGTGAGTAAATAACGAACCTTCCATAAGCCATCACTTGCCAGTATCACAAGCTCTATTGAGGCATTGATAGGTACATGTCTTATGCCAGGTTCTGAACTTAGATGTGATTTAAGACTCTGGTCTTCAAATGCACGAGCAACAGCAAGTTGACAATTAACTCGGGGAACATCACCTACATAAATAATACTCCAACAGTTTCACTATACTTTAGAGCTTGCTGAAGCTATAACACAGTGACTGAAGCAAAATATGCATGTAACAGTTCTGCTGTCATTCACTGCATCACATAATTGGAAGATAAACAACAAATTTGTCAATTCCGCTGTCATTTACTGGTGTAAGGTAGAGGTGGCGATTTCTACCCATGTACATGTACTCATAAACGGGTCAAAAAGTAATTTTTTAGTATTAGCTAAAAAAAGAAAGGGGTTGAACGTCATTTATTGAAAGAACTGACTAATATTAGTAATAACATACTATATTTGACATAAAAATATTCAATAGTGTATCGTTAACTTGAAGACATACTAATATTAGTTTGGTTCATATTAAGGAACACATGCAATAATGTATTGTTAACTTGAAAACATATCATTCAAAGTTTAAGAAGAACTTAACATCTTGTCAAAATTTCAAGTCTTCTAAAGCTCAATATACTTACCTTGTTCAAGTAATTTCATTTTTTTGGTTTGTTAAACCTATCTATAGTCATCTCTCATCTCACAGTTAATAGTGTTCTTTAAGAACTTGTCATTTATACCCCACTGTCATATCAATGTTAGATGCACTCGTCGGGTATCTCAACTTACGAAAGTTCTGATTGGCTAAATCTTCACTCAAAAAGTTTGAAAGGAAGATAGTATGTTTCCTATAAAGGCAAGCATTGTCTCACGGAAGTTAAGTTTATGAATTAGAAACAACCAACTGGGCCGACACCCTTCGAGGTTCATGCTCATATATTGGCCACTTTACTCATTAGAATAGACAATAAAATCTGTATCTCAGCAATATCTTTATGCTAAATCCACTTCATTATAAATGGGTCGATTTGGGTTATGTTTTATCGATATCAGGTCACATGGGTAAAATTAACAAAATAGCTAAACATGAGCAGGTATCATGAATACAAGTTCGTAAAGGTAACTGGTAGTATGACATAGCCTTTTAGAAGTGTCATCATAGAACTAATGTAACTATCAAGTATGGGATCTTAAATGTCATATTCTCTGTTGAGCCTTTTTGTTGTATTTCTCCATCTACCTGAGAAGTAAAACCGAAACGCAGATAATATGGCTAAAAAAGTTTAAGCCTACATGCAGCACAATAATATTTCTCTTTAGGTATTAGGCAGGGGTAAGAAGCTTCGAGCAGATAAAATTACTTGACCAGTTTACCCTTGTTAACATGGTGTCATTGTCAATGCTCAATAAGGGCATTTTTTTTTACCCTTGTTAACATTGTGTTAAACGGATTAGAATTGATATGAATGAGCCAGTTACTTATGCATATCATGTTATTTTCCCTGGCTAATAAGATTGATAATCGCGTTGGTAATATTAAAGGAAAAGAGTATTTCCGAGTGGTGGAGAATAGGGCAACGGTTATAACGACAATTCTCAGCCATGTGCCACCTATGTGCGGTCATCTCCACCACGCGACAAACCATATGCTAATAACGTGGCGATCTGCTCTTGCTGCATCATGTGATTCCGTTTTACATACCCTAATCAGTAATTTTATTTTATTTTTTTTCCCTTTTTTCTTAGAGATGATGGTTTAGCAGACAATGTTTAATCTACTTGGAATGTGTCGTTGTGATTGAAATATATCTATGTACTTAGTCTAACTGGCTTTGTTTCGACAAGTATATATTACGAGTAACTTATTAGTTGACTAAGCAATACCTCATAATCAGATCAATGGATGCAAAAATCTTACGCTTGTTTATGAAAATAGGTCATTAGCTTATTAAGTGTCAAACACAATGCAGGCAACAGAATTTAGATAAGGCTTAACAACTTCTGTCAACTAAATTGAACCTTTTTAAAGTTGGTAGAAAAACAGCTTAATGAAACAACATTGTAGGGTGTCTGGGAATCTGGGATTGCATATACTTTCACTCATGTTTATGGCATTGGCTTATAACCACTTTACCTCTACATGTGCTAATTTTTGTCAAAATATAACCAAACAAGTCAACAAGCACTTCAAATATCGCTTTTGTGGGGTGGAGTAGGAAATGTAGTTGGATGGTATCTTGGTGCATTAAGGTGAATAAAAGCTACAGGAATGGTACAAACTGGAGATAGTTTGCCTGTATGCAGCTAGTGTATTTTTGGCTTTTGGCCTAGTTGTATTCAGTTTCTTGTTTTCTGGTTTGTGATTGCTTGTTATCACTAGTATGATTGTGAGATGTATTCTGTTAATATAAGTATAGGTATGTCTATACTCTATGGAACTGTTGTATTATCATTTGTAAGTAATAATATATGTTCACCTTTGCACCCAAAAAAAAAAAAAAAAAAAAAAAAAAGTTAACAAGCACTTCAAATATGCAATCCCAAACACCCATCAACAATGCAGACAAGCTTAGTACATTTGTCATAACATGTAATCCCAAACGCTCAGAGAATGCTTATAGGGCGTAACACCTCAACCACGAAAAAAAGTTCATTTACATCTATAGGAGTACTACTTGTACCCATAATAAATTATTGATATGCGCAAATATGCAAATGCCTGCAAAGGTTAATAACCGGTAATCCAAAACCAGCTCACAATCGGTTGCCTTTTCATAACAAATATGTTAGCATACATGACGCACTCAACGGTTATCACTATTGGGGTGCCAAGTTGAACCCTACCTTGTGCTTGTTATATGTACAAAAGATGCCCCGCTGATTACCAACTAAACTACGCGCCATTTGACCCATAATAGATTATTGTACACATACATTTCAGGACAAATTTCATTAATCTATTAATATTATAATAAAGTTCAAATACAAAGTCATTTAAATGTCAAATTAGTCGGAGGAAAACGAGGCAACTGGATAACAGCTTCTTCTGTCTCAATTGGGTCTGATCTTATTATCTACAAAACAAAAAAACATTATATTAAAAAAAAAAAAAAAAAAAAAAAAAAAAAAACTTAGGACAACTTGTTTTATGTTACTAACTAAAACATGGAAATAAAAAGAAAAGGGTACTGGATTTTGGAGAAGGGGTTTTGAATCATCGATAGCTGGTCTGAACCGTGGCTTCCTTTTGTTGTTGTTGTTGGTGATGTCTCTGTTCCGGCATTGGTGTTAATGGATGTTTGTGCTTGAATTGGTTTCATTTTGTTTTTTGGTTTGGAATTTGATGGAGTGATCTTTTGTTGTTATGTAAGGCCCAATAGTGAATATAATAATATAGGAACCATGTATAATTAAGGCTCAATTAAATTGGTTTTGTTTTATTTTGTTGTTATTTTAGGTTTTAGTACACACCCGTATGAGTCATCGGGGACTGGGTGTAGTGGTGTAAATGAGTCAAGCTTTTGTTGAATAACTCGGTTTTATTTGAGTCGAGTTTTATCGTGCTTAGAGCTCAAGTCCGAGTTTTAAACACAAATATATCTAAAAAATTTAAAATCACACACACGCAAGTTTTTCACAAGTCGGTCAGTCCGTTGTGATAAAAGAATCACCAACGCGTGGGCGGGGATTTGTGTTTTAAGGGTGATGCGTTGTTGGGCAAGGACACGTCTTAGACTCCCTTGTTACACCATCATAATGGAAACATAACCGGAAGTAGGGCTGAGCACGGTCCGAAAACCGGACCGGATCAAAAACCAATTTGGTTCAAAACACCAGACCAAGAACCAAACTGAAATGTCATGTCCAGGTCCAATTCGTTGGTTCGGTCGAGTCCAACAAAGTATAATGGCCAGTTTTGCTTAAGACTGAACCAGTTCAGATCGGACCGAGGACCGAATATGGGGAAAAGCATGGACCGAGGACCAGACCAAAATACGTTCAATCCGGTTCGGTCAGTCCAATTTGATCCGGTTTTTGGTTCATGCGGTCCATGGTCTATTATGTTCAGCTCTATCCGAAGAGAATAAATAATAATAATAATAATAATAATAATAATAATAATAATAATAATAATAATAATAATAATAATAATAATAATAATAATAATAATAATAATAGTCCAATTTACATAATTCTTCTTTACAAAACCAAATTTACAAAAACACCCTTACATCTTCAACACTTTCTGGTTATCCAACATAACTCATCAAAACACAGACACTTGAGTTCAGATAACAACTTGAAACAACTACAACAATGGAGGCTTTAAAAGTATGGTCATCAAGACCACTCCGTCATCTCTTCCACTTATCTCCACTCACTTACAAAACCCATCTCCCTGTCACCTTCACGCGCTGCTGTTCTTCCTCACGCGCCGCCACTGTGCTGCCAAAACAGGGTGGTGGCAGGGGAAGGAGGTCACCCAAAGATGAGAATAATGCAACTTCTTCTACTTCTGATAGAGATGCTATTCGTGCCATTCGTCTTAAAAAGGTTTATTTTTTTTATATATTTTTTATAAAAATTGAATCTTTTTTATGTGTTTATGTTTATGTTTGATAAAGATTGAATCTTTTTGTGTTTTTATGTTTTGTTTGTGATATTTGGTTTTGTTACTTAATTTTTTTTTTATATAAGGGATGTTGGTCTAAGCTTATTTTATGGCTTATGAGCTTATCTCATTTCGGCTTATATAGCCGGCTTATGGCTTATTTGGTTTTGGGCTTATGTTTTGTTAGCTCACCTTTTGTTGCTTATTTTGAAACTTTTCTGCTTATATAAGTTCATTATGACATAATGAAGCCGAAAATTTTCAAAATAAGCAACAAAAAGTGTTCTTATGAAACATAAGCCGAAAATCAAATACGCCGTAAGCCCACTATATTACCCTAAACAAACACCCCCTTAGTTAATACTGACTAAAATTAGCTTTTGTTGGGGTTACACTACTACAATATGGAGCTTTTAGACCGGTTGTAGGGACCTTTTAGACAGGTTGCACCACCGGTTTAATATGGGGATGGTCTAAAAGAATTAAACTTATTTGGACCGGTTCGAGCACCGGTCTAAAAGACAACTTATTTGGACCGGTTGTATTTATTTCCACCGGTTTAAAAGGTGTTTTTAATATTAAAAAAAATATTTTTTTTTTCAAAAAATCAGCAGTTTAGTTAGATAAGCTGTTGTAGTTCACAAGCTTATTCCACCAGTTTCACCCCCGCATTGACCACTTCATTCGCCCCGCTACCGCAACCATCTTTCACCCCATTTCAACCATCATCTTTCATCGCATTTCGACCACCATTTTTCACCCCATCCCGACCACCATCGAGTGATAAGCTAGCAAAACCGACCATCAACTTTCACCCCATTTCGATCATCATTTTTCACCCCATTCCGACCACTATCCAGTGATAAGCTAAGAAAGCCAACTGTACGATATAAACTTAATTATAAAACATAAACAGATTTCGTCAAGTTAAAATATTAAAAACTAGAAACATTACACAACATTTCAAAACATGACCATATATATTTAGTAAACTCAATAAAATAGAATACCCCAGAAACATAAATTGTAAACATACCAAATAATAAAAGAATGACGATTTGATTCGTGTGCTTCATGTGTTGAAAAGAAGAAAGTGTGGAAACAAGTGAAAAAAGTAAGTAGAGAAGAAGATTAAAAAGAAAAGAAAGAAACAAAAGAACAGGTTTAAAAATTTCGTATGGGCGGGCAGATTTAGATGAAAAATTTGAAATCCCACCAAGACTGAAAATACATTTAGACCTGTGGAATTTAAACGCACACGTCTAAAAGAGTAGTTTTTAAACGGGTTTGTTTGATAGTCACCGGTCTAAAAGTAAAATTCACATTTAGACCCGTTGAAATCATATACACCTGTCTAAAAGACTTCCAGGTAGCTTTTAGACCTGTGATTTTGGTAGAAGGTCTTTATGTGGAGGTCTAAATGATCCTTTTTGTAGTAGTGTTATTAGAATTAGATAACCAGGGGTGGTTGGTTCAAACTTGTTATATGCTTATTGGGTTTTGACATTATAGATAAGCAGTGTTTAGGGTGTGTGGGATTGCTTATTGAAGCATTATTTGAGAGTGTAATAAGTAGTTCTGAATAATCAGTTTGAAGATGGCTTATGCTGGTTAAAGCGTCGATAGAGCTATAATAAGCAATCACAAACATTCCCTAAAAGCTAGTTATTTGCTATTCCAAAACGCAATAATGAGATAAATAGATAATTTGTCTGGGAGAGTGGGAGTTCCATTATTCCCAACTGCTTTTCTGATTTCTTCAAAATGCACTGGCCGTTTTATTAATCACTTTCAGAGTTCAATGCTGAACACCACTTTAAGCATGAATTTTACTTTTGCAGCCCTTACTTAGGAGGCATTTGGGATTGTGTTTACTAAATGTTACCGAAAGCAAGTCTTACCTGCTTTTTCAAAATTGCCTTTTCTCTCTATAAATACGCGGACATTTTTTCTCCAAAGGGTTGCCAACACTTTTTGCTGATTATTTGGGTTGCGCATTGTTGTTGTTGTCCAAAATTTTGATCAAGTGTTTGATGATGATTGAATTTAACTCGAGTTGTACTTTTTTCCTTTACGTGAGTTTTGGGGCTCTTGCTCAAGAACTAATTATGTTTTGTTTTAAGTTTTCAAGACTACTTAAAGTCTTCATCTTTTAGTCTTGGTTTTGGTTTAGCATTTGGGCCCATTAGCTTGCCTTTGATTTATATCACACGTACTGAGGGGAAAAGTATCCCGAGATAGAAAAAGATGTCTAATAACTACAAATTTTAAAGACTTTTAAGTCTTCTAACGTCTAATATTGGGATAGTTCACTTTTCTTCATCATTTTCCACAAAACAGGACAAATTTATTTATGGATTTTTGAACAACGAGAAAGTAAAACAAAAATTTGGGACCATCTACTTCAAGATGACTAGACATATTTGCATCAATCAATTTCTATCGATTATCCAAAATACGAGACTTTGAAGTAGCTTAATGCAAAGAGTCTTCTGATATGTATTTTCAACTAAGTATTGCAATGAAATAATATAACTATATTATCATTATGTATTTAAACTAAAGTATAAAATAGATGTTCAACGATTTAATTGCGCCAAAGCATCCAAATATATAATATGAGCCAAGCTAAGCATGTAAGAACGGCCGGTCCAATTTTCAAGTCAAACAAAAAGAATTTATAACTTGTATGCAAACCTTAACCACGTCCACAGCAAACACAAAATATAATCATTCATCTTGAATCTAAACAACTTGTATTGGCTTAAATAGTTTCAAATGCAGTAGAAATTCAAATGACCAACTAAATTACCTATGCAGATTACTCTTGAAATCACATTCTTCTTATAAAAGGAAAACTTGTAAACTTAACGTTGCTAAAATTTGGTTGAGGCATTTCATCAAACAGGTTGTGGGTCATGAGAAAACTAAAGATTTATGCAGCCTTATAAGCAATAAAAGAAGAACCATGTATGAATAATTTTTTCCATGAAGACACTATTTTTAAAAGGCCCCACTTATTTTTTTTTAGAAACCAATGAATTGTAAAGTTAGATACGACATACGAGTACTTGATATAGTTTTTTTAGAAGTCCAAATGTTTTTTGAACTTTTGTGCTATGTATTGTAAAAAGTTCAAACATACAGTATTACAAACATGGTTTCTTAGTCATGTTTATTTTGTTTACAGTTTGACTGTTTGAGCATTTAGTTACGTAGCACATAATTGAAACCTCATCTGGTTTTGCATTTTGAATGTTGTGTAATATTTTTTTTAAAGACAACTGATCATATACTAAAATATTATAATACACATAGACGTTTCCTCGCTGTACCCGTTTCTTGAATTTTAGGATGTTTCTGTTTACCCGTCCCTGTCCCCGTCCTCGTGCAACTTACGCTCAGTTCTTGAGTTTTAAGTGAAGGGAAATGGAAAAGAATTGGAAAGGGAAAAGGAAAGTAAGAGTTAGTTGTTATGTTCTTGAGATAGAGGAAAGGAAAAGGAAAGTAATCATAATCATGTTCTTGAGTGAGAGAGGAAAAGGAAAATAACTTGGTGAATTACATATATGCCCTTTAGTTGTTAATGTAAAATGTTTTAAAATGGTATATTAATCTTTACACAATAACAATTTCCCTTTCCTTTCCCTTTCCTCCCAAAAGTGGGAGGAAGATTTACTTAATAAAACTTCCTCCCTATTTCCTTTCGACTTCCATTTCCTTCCTTAAAAAAAACTTAGGAACACCAAAATCTATCAATTTCCTTTCCTTTCCAACTCGAGAACTGAGCGTTAGGGAAAGGGAAAGGGAATGCAAAGGAATGGGTGATGGTGGGTAATCAATCCCTTACCCTCCAATTTACTCTATAATGGTCCATTACCCATTAGTGGGTAATCATTATATTTTTTTTCCTTGTTTTGTCTGTTCCACACGAATTTATATATTTCTATTCTTAGTTTTCGAAGTCTATATAAAGCTGCATAGAGGTATATGTGTTCATTATCAGATAAAAACACATCAATACAATTTTCTTAAAACACACATAATGAGAGAAAATATTTACTTTTACTTTATGCATACTCATGTTTTGCTTCTTTTCTCACTTGTCTTTTTGTTGTTTAAAACCACAACTGCAACTTCCTTTGGCCAACAACTGGTTGGAGCAGCAGGAGGAGTTGTTCCTAAATGCATCGATAAGGAGAGACAAGCTCTTCTTGATATCAAAGCTCACATTATTCAAGACCCAAGTGGCTTGCTCATTGACTGGCTACCTGAAGAAGAAGATGATTGTTGTCAATGGGGTGGAGTCATGTGTGACAACGTCACAGGTCATGTCAAAGAGCTTTCTCTTGAATCGTCTAATGGTTATAGTCGTCTTGAAGGTGAGATTAGCCTTTCGTTGATTAACTTAACATATGTGAATATTCTTAACCTTGGTCTCAGTTCTTTTCATGGAACCATTTTCAAGTTCATATGCTCCATGACTCATTTAACTTTTCTTGACCTAAGTGAAAATCAGTTTAGTGGATCCATTCCTAAATCCATTGGTAACATGACCCGGTTAACATATCTTAATCTTGGTGAAAATCAGTTTAGTGGCACAATTCCCGATTCCATTCGTTCGTTGACCAAATTAACAACCCTTGTACTTGGTGGGAATCAGTTTACTGGAACCATTCCTATGTCCATTGGTTCCTTGACCAAATTGAGAGACCTTGACCTTTCAGTCAACTCTTTCTATGGAACCATTCCAATGTCCATTGGTAACATGACCCAATTAACTTATCTTAACCTTCATGGGAATAATTTCAGTGGAGTCATTCCGAGATCCATTTGTTCCTTGACCCAATTAATAGACCTTGAACTTTCAAACAACTCTTTCTATGGAACCATTCCTTCGGAATTTGGAAACCTCACCAATTTGCTAGTCCTTGAACTAGATTCCCTCGGAAGTTGTAGAGCTGAAAACTTAGATTGGTTGTCTTCTCTATCTTCTTTACAACGCCTTGTTATGGAAATTTCTCTAGCCAAAGCAAATAACTGGGTAAATGTTATTATAGGTCTCCAAAACCTAGGGTTTTTAAGTTTAAATGGGTGTGACCTCTCACACATCATGCATCCATATTCTTCATCTGTCAACTCTTCTTCATCTATTAATTACCTTTCTCTTGATAACAACAATCTCAACTCATCCATGTATCGTTGGTTGTGCCCATTAACTGGCAATAAGCTTACAGATCTTTCTCTCTATGGTAACAAGTTTGATGGGGAACTTTCAGATTTTTTGAACAACTTGTCTAGATGCACATCAGCTACTACGTTAAGATATTTGGATTCTACAAGTAGCCAATTCACTGGGTCATTGTCTGATGAGATCCAACACTTTTCATCCCTAGGAAGATTGAACCTATCTTCAAATCAGTTAGATCGAACTATAAGTGACAAACTGTGGCAACTACCCTCGCTTGAAGAACTAGATCTATCTTCCAATTCTCTTAGAGGTTCTATCTCTGAAAACATTGGAAAATCAAATCTTTGGTATATAAATCTTTCAAACAACTCACTCGAAGGAGTTCCTCTAATTGCTGACATGTCAAACCTTTCTCAGAGTGTAGGATATATAGATTTCAGTTCAAACAAGCTAGGGCCTCGTTTCCCCAAATGGATACAAAAATTGAAAAATCTTCGGCATCTTGATCTTTCCAAAAATAACATTTCAGACACAGTTTCTAAGGAGTACCGGAACCAATGGCAGTCTTCTCAGTTGAGCTATTTGGATCTCTCTTTCAACAACATAAGTGGCGCTATTCTGAATGTTCCTTCCACTTTGTTAGTGTTAGATCTTTCCAAAAACAAATTATCTGGGGCAATCTCCTTTCTGTGCCAAATTGTAGATGGCCGTTTATCATTTCTTGATATCTCAGACAACTCATTCACAGGACAAATTCCAGACTGTTTATGGCCTTTAAAAGAGCTGGTGGTTCTTAATCTAGCAAACAATAATCTATCTGGTAGAATTCCTGCTTCTGTTAAGTCTTTGATCAAGCTTGAAGCATTGTATTTATACAACAACAACTTATTTGGAGAATTGCCTTTATCTTTAAAACATTGCACAAATTTAACCTTCCTGAATTTGCGGGCCAACAAGTTTTCTGGCAATGTACCTGTTTGGATTGGGGAAAACCTATCACGTTTGTACGTTCTTAGCCTAGCATCAAACAACTTCTATGGAACCATCCCTCTACAAGTATGCCATCTAGTAAATCTTCAACTTCTAGACTTGTCAATGAACAACCTCAATGGAACCATCCCCTCGTGCATCAATAATATCACTGCCATGGTTCTAGATAATTTTTCTCTCAAAGGGAGAGATCTCGTCACAGTGAATTCATTGGACATAAGGCACATTCATCAAGATGATCGATTCGTCTCTAGTTATGATTATTTTGAGCATGTGATAATCCAGTGGCAAGGAAAGGTACGTGAATTCAGCAAAAATCTAGAATCCTTGAAGAGCATTGACCTGTCGAGCAACCATTTAACAGGACAAATCCCGTATGAACTTACCAATCTTTCTCAACTGGTTGCACTAAATTTGTCAAAGAACGGTCTACTTGGAGAGATTCCAAGACAAATTGGTCAAATGAAAGAGCTTGAAACTTTGGATTTATCCAAAAACAATTTCTCAGGGCAGTTGCCATCAAGCATGTCTCAGATGAATTTTTTAAATTATCTTGACGTGTCGCATAACAACTTGTCTGGGAGGATTCCATCTTGCACTCAACTCCAAACCTTTGACCCTTCAAGGTACATAGGAAATGCAGGGCTCTGTGGAAGTCCCCTGCCAAAAAAATGCCCTGGAGATGAAGAATTAGAAGAACCACACACTGTTGGTAAGAGTCAAGGAGATGAGGAAGGGATAGAACGATGGTTTTATATTGGTGGTGCTAGTGGGTTTGCTACTGGATTTTGGATAGTTTGTAGCGCTTTACTTCTTAACCGCCGTGCCAGACATGCTTTTTTCCAGTTGCATGATAGCTTGAAAGATTGGGTGTATGTAAAGGTGGTGGTGTTCATAGCAAAATGGCGAAGGGTTGCACGTGCATAGTGGTATATATTTTTATGATTTGTTCATCTACTTATTAATGTTTGGTATATAGTATTGTAATTTCATGCTTCACTTGTATTTGGCAAGGGTTTTTAAGTCCCTCTTATTAATAAAATTGCCACTAACACCATGGGTGGCCATTTCACCTCGTTGTGTGATATACGACATCTCCACATGTTCATATTATAAACTGTATAGCTATATGATGCATGGAACGTGTTCGATAAACATGCTTTACATAGATTTGCAACATACCTGATGATGTTAAGGTATCATGGTTAGTTGTAGTAATTATGAAATCTTTAAGATAAGGCCTCAATGCCTTATAAGCAAATGCTATTATGGTTGACATCTAAGTGTAGTGCGAAGCTAGCTATTGTAGCTGTGTTTTACTCATGATTACGAGGCACATGAAATAAGCCTCCAATGCATCTTAGAAATCTGAATACTGATTTTTTAGTTGTTACTCAATCACTAATATAAAAGTCACTGGAAATTCTCATAAGTCAGCACACTGTAGTCTCTACAATCAATCACTTGTATGTGGGAGGGAAACTTTTACAAACATAAAAGAACATGTTATTCATGTTATCCAGCTCGTATGACATCCATCTTCATCAGTGGAAGTTGTGGTTCTTCCACCAAACTTGTACCTGGTCCCGGGGTGTGTTTCACACACTCAATAGTACTGACTTGTTTTCAGCTTATGAATATACTACTAATGTCCTAGCATATGATTGATATGCTCAATGTTAGTGTGATAATGCTCTTACTTTTTTTAATTGATTAGTAATACTAAACAAAAAATAAGTACTACCTCCGTCCCACATTAAATGTCCACTATGACTTTTCTAAGTCTTTTTTCACTAACTTTGACCTTAAATATATTTATTTGTGTTATATAATACTTAATGAAAATTATACAAATGAAAACACAACTAAAAACTTAATCCATTCATATATCTTGCATCAAGTATTATATAACACGGACAAAAAAATTTGAAGTCAAAGTTGAAGAAAAATAAAATTCTTATAAAATTCTTATAAGACACCTTAAACCAACTCAAACTGATTCAGGTCTGAATATTATATAAATCTAAATATTAGATGAATTTCATGAGTTTCATCCATGACTACAAGTGCTAAAGTATATGAAACAGAACTTAGAACAGAGTTACCCTGTTCGTGACATCAGAATGTGGAACTTTGTTATCATAATTTGCTTAAAATGCAATTGGAAATCCATTTCACTAAATACAGTTTGCTAAGTGCTAAGTTACTTCTTATTTTAATACTCGAACATTGGCTTTCACCATCGCAACCTCCACCACAAGTGCTGCCACCAGTCTCTCCTTCAACAACACCACTCTAAGTGACATGTTTTTAATATATAAATCAACTAGTTACCTGCCCGCCCGAATGGGCGGGCGAGCCTTATGAATATGGTTGAAAAAAATTAAGTTTAGGAAAATAAGTTATAAACATACCAAATTACTTATTATATGCTTTAAGAACGAAAAGAAATAAATGTTCATCCGATATAAGAAAATAAAATTTACTAAATTATCCGCATGCACAAGGTATATGTTGTCGATTCATATACAAAATAAAGCTTTTTGTACACAACGTTGGTTGTTGATTTTGTGTATTTACTTAATAGTGAGTAAATAACGAACCTTCCATAAGCCATCACTTGCCAGTATCACAAGCTCTATTGAGGCATTGATAGGTACATGTCTTATGCCAGGTTCTGAACTTAGATGTGATTTAAGACTCTGGTCTCCAAATGCACGAGCAACAGCAAGTTGACAATTAACTCGGGGAACATCACCTACATAAATAATACTCCAACAGTTTCACTATACTTTAGAGCTTGCTGAAGCTATAACACAGTGACTGAATCAAAATATTCATGTAACAATTCTGCTGTCATTCACTGCATCACATAATTGGAAGATAAACAACAAATTTGTCAATTCTGCTGTCATTTACTGGTGTAAGGTAGAGGTGGCGATTTCTACCCATGTACATGTACTCATAAACGGGTCAAAAAGTAATTTTTTAATATTAGCTAAAAAAGAAAGGGGTTGAACGTCATTTATTGAAAGAACCAACTAGTATTAGTAATAACATACTATATTTGACATAAAAATATTCAATAGTGTATCGTTAACTTGAAAAAATATCATTCAAAGTTTAAGAAGAACTTAACATCTTGTTCAAGTAATTTCATTTTATTGGTTTGTTAAACCTATCTATAGTCATCTCTCATATCACAGTTAATAGTGTTCTTTAAGAACTTGTCATTTATACCCCACTGTCATATCAATGTTAGATGCACTCGTCGGGTATCTCAACTTACGAAAGTTCTAATTGGCTAAATCTTTCCTCAAAAAGTTTGAAAGGAAGATGGTATTTTTCCTATAAAGGCAAGCATTGTCTCACGGAAGTTAAGTTTATGTATTAGAAACAACCAACTAGGCCGACCGACACCCTTCGGGGTTTATGCTCATATATTGGCCACTTTACTCATTAGAATAGACAATAAAATCTGTATCTCAGCAATGCCTTTATGCTAAATCCACTTCATTATAAATGGGTCGATTTGGGTTATGTTTTATCTATATCAGGTCACATGGGTAACATTAACAAAATAGCTAAACATGAGCAGGTATATTACATGAATACAAGTTCGTAAAGGTAACTGTTAGTATGACATCGCCTTCTAGAGGTGTCATCATAGAACTAATGTGACTATCAAGTATGGGATCTTAAATGTCATATCCTCTGTTGAGCCTTTTTGTTGTATTTCCCCATCTACCTGAGAAGTAAAACCGAAACGCAGATAATATGGCTAAATGAAGTTTAAGCCACATGCAGCACGATAATATTTCTCTTTATGTATTAGGCAGGGGTAAGAAGCTTCGAGCAGATAAAAATACTTGACCAATTTACCCTTGTTAATGCTCAATAAGGGCGTTTTTTGTAAAGACTTTTGAACAGATAGTATTTCTCTTTAAGTAACAAATACACAGTCACATTCAAGGAAAAAATAACACAAAACACCAATTTATGCTGTTCGTAACAAATACAGTCACTTTCAACCTGCCAACCCATTTAATTTGTGTAACATGAAACCCACTTTAACTGTTCAACTTGTATGCGTTTAACCCATTAACTCATATAAATAATATGGCTAAATATGTTGTGTTAAACGGATTAGAATTGATATGATTATGTGCCAATTACTAATGCATATCATGTTTCAGCTGAAGTTTTCCAAGCTGTCAATCCAACCTTAAACCTGTCTCAAATTGTCACCCTAGTTTTAAGCATATAAGCATGATATAGACAATCATGTAATCTACCTGTCTGTCACTAACAAATAACTAATTTATTTTACAACAAAGTGCATCACACCGATCACCTGCCTGAGTTACTAAATGATTCAAAAGAGAATTTTGAATGACCTTTCTGTAAATTTGTATAACAGTACAACTTATATGATGTCGTATTCACCTTCTTCCTCAAATTCATACACAAACACACACTCACTCACACTCACACTAACACTAATGGCAAAACCGACCACAACAACCTCTTGCACACGCACACACCAGATCGAAGCACTAACACTAATCACAATCACCTTCTTCACGACCAGACTCCTTAACCCCCAACCACTTTCATACTCTCCGGTCATCTCCGGTGATGACGGTGGTTTACAGTGTCCGAAGCATGATATGGAGTGAGGTTGGATATAAAAAAAAAGAACAACAAGGGCAACAACTATAACGACAATTCTCAGCCACGTGCCACCTATGTGCCGTCATATCCACCTCGCGACAAACCAAATGCTAATACCGTGGGGATCTACTCTTGCTGCATCATGTGATGCCGTTTTCCATGCCATAATCAGTGGTTAATTTCCTTGTTTTTTCTTAATGTTTTGCTATAACACTTATGACTTATGCTAGTTATGAGGGGATCTGCTCTTACTCCATCATGTCATCATGTGACCGTCGTTTTACATTTTGCATGCCATAATGAGTAGTTAATTTCCTTGTTTTTTTTTTCTTTTCTTAGTGATGATGGTTAGCAGACACTGTTTAATCTACTTGGAATGTGTCGTTGTGATCAATATATATCTATGCACTTAGTCTAATTGGCTTTGCTTCGACAAGTATATATCTACTTATCACTTGATACCTCATATAAGTCTAACTAGCTCTACTTTTATTGTTCACATCGATGTATTTAAACATCTTACGCTTGTTTATGAGCATAGTTCATTAGCTTATGAAGTGTCAAACACAATGCAGGCAATAGAATTTTGATAAGTCTTAACCGCTTCTGTCAACTAAATTGAACCTTTTTAAAGTTGGCAGAAAAACAGCTTACTGAAACAGCTTTATAGGGTGTTTGGGATTCCATATACTTTCACTCAGTCATGTTTATGGCATTGGCTTCTAAGCACTTCACCTCCACATGCGCTAATTTTATCAAAATATAACCAAACAAGTCAACAAGCACTTCAAATATGCAATCCCAAACACCCTCGGCTAAGCAGATAAGCCTAATACATTTGTCATAACACGTAATCCCAAACACTCAAAGAAAGCTTATAGGGCGTAACACCTCATTACCTCAATGGTGAAAAAAAGTTCATTCACATCAATAGCACTACTACTTGTACCCATAACAAATTATTGTTATGTGCAAAGGTTAATAACCGGTAATCCAAACCGGCTCACAATCGGTTGCCTTTTCATAGTATGGGGCATACATAACCCACTTAGCGGTTATCACTATGGGGGTGCCAAGTCGAACACTACCTTGTGCTTGATATGTGTAAACTGTAAAGATGCCTTGTCCATTAACTGAGCTACACACCATTGACCCAACAAATTATTGTACACATACATTTCACAAAAAGTCGAAATACATTAAACTATTATAACTAGGCATTGACAAATACTTGAGGCAGGAGGTATACACTTACATAGATCTTTTTTTTTTTTTTTTTTTTTTTTTTTAATAACTTTTTGACAGATTTCTGGGTCAGCCACTAATAAAGTTCAAATACAAAGTCATTTAAATGTCGAATTAACAGGAGGGAAACGAGGCAATCGGATAACAGCATCTTCTGTCTCAATTGGGTCTGATCTTATTATCTACAAAACAAAACATTATTTTATATAAAACCATTAAAACATAGGATAAAGTACTATTTTATTACTAACTAAAACATGGGTTATCTTGAGAAATGCAAAAAAGGGTACCGGATCTTGAAGAAGGGGCTTTGAATCATCAATGGCTGGTCTGAACTGTGGCTTGCTTTTGCTGCTGATGTCTCTGTTGCTTGTTCCGGCATTGGTGTTAATGGGTGTTTGTGTTTGACTAGGTTTCATTTTGTTTTTTGGTTTGGATTGTGATGGAGTGATCTTTTGTTGTTATGTGAGGCCCAATAGTGAAGATAATAATGTAGGAACCATGCATTATTAAGGCCCATTTAAATTGGTTTTGTTGTTATTTGAGTAAGTTAGGTTTTAGCTATACACATCGGGTGTAGCGGTGTAAACGAGTCAAGTTTTTGTTGAGTAAGTCGGTCTTATTTGAGCCGATTTTTATCGATCTTCGAGCTCAAGTCTGAGCTTTAAACACAATTATATTTAAAAAAAATTAAAATCACACAAACGCAAGTTTCTCACAAGTTGGTCGGTCTGCAGATCGACTTGTGCTAAACAAAATACCTACATGTGGGCGGGGATTTGTGTTTTAAGGGTGACGCGTTGTTGGGCAAGGACATGTCTTAGACGCCTTTGTTACACCATCAAGATAGAAACATAACCAGAAGTAGGGCTGAGCATACGAAAACTGGACCGGAATCACCGGATTAAAAACAGATTTGGTTCAAGACACTAGACCAAGGACCAACCTGAAATGTCATGTCCAGGTCCAGGTCCAGGTCCAGGTCCAGGTCCCGGTCCCGGTTTGTTGGTTCGGTCGAGTCCAACAAAACATAATGGCTGGTTTTGCTTAAGACTAAACCAGACCGGAACCGAATATGAGGAAAAGGGTGAACCAAGGACAGGACCAAAATACGTTCGATCCGGTTTGGTCGGTCTAATTTATAAACCTGTTTGAACCGGCCAGGTCGACCTGAGTTTTAAAACATTGGTACATTCAAATACAAAGTCATTTAAATGTGGAATTAATCGGAGGAAAACGAGGCAGCCGGATAACAGCTTCTTCTGTCTCAATTGTGTCTGATCTTATTATCTACAAAACAACATTAAAAATTAGGATAACTTGTTTTTATATTACTAGCTAAAACATGGGTTATTTAAAGAAATGAAAAAAGGGGTAACGGATCTTGAAGAAGTGGCTTTGAATCATCAATGGCTGGTCTGAACTGTGGCTTGCTTTTGATGTCTCTGTTGCTTGTTCCGGCATTGGTGTTCATGGGTGTTTGTGTTTGACTAGGTTTCATTTTGTTTTTTTGGTTTGAGAAGTTGGTGGGGTGATGTGCTATTGTGCTGTTAGTAAGGCCCAATAGTGAATTATGTAGGAACCATGTATTTTTAAGGCCCAATTAAATTGGTTTTCTCTTCATTTTTGTTCATTTGTTGTTATTAGCAATGTTTTGAAAAAAGGGTTCGAAATCGACCTGATCGAATCATTGGGCACTGGGTCAATTTGGTTTTCAAAATTTTTTTTCGACTGGGTCAACTGGTTCGACCACCGGGTTAACCCGGGTTTTTATTAAAAATATTGAAAAAACGAAACCCGACCGGGTTTCGAGAACCGGGTTGACTTGGGTCACTCAAAACCCGGTGGGTCTAACCAGTTAACCCGGTTTTAGAAACCCGGGTTTTTTTTACCCGGTTTTTTTTTGCCAGAACCGGTTAACCCGGCCGGGTCGACCCGAGTTTCAAAACACTGGTTACGGAGTAAGATAAATGAGTCAAGTTTTTGTTGAGTAACTCAGTCTTATTTGAGTCGAGTTTTATAGTTCCTAGAGCTCAAGTCCGAGCTTTAAACACAAATATATCTCAAAAAATTAAAATCACACATAAGTAACTTTCTCACAAGTTGATCGGTTCGAAATCCGACTTTTGCTAAAAAAAAGTCACCAATGCGGTGAAGGGATTTGTGTTTTAAGAGTGACACGTTCTTGGGCAAGGGCATGTCTTAGATGCCCTTGTACACAATCAAAATGGAAACATAACCGGAAGTAGGGCTGAGCACGGTCCGAAAACCAGATCGGATAAAAAACCGTTTTGGTTCAAAACACCGGACCAAGGACCAAACCAAAATGTCATGTCCAGGTTCAGTTCATTGGTTCGCTCGAGTCCAACAAAGCATAATGGCCGGTTTTGCTTAAGATTGAACTAGACTGAATCAGACCGAGGACCGATTATGGGGAAAAATGTGAACCAAGGACAGGACCAAAATACGTTCAATCCAGTTTGGTCGGTCCAATTTGATCCGGTTTTTCGGGTCATCCGGTCCATAGTCTATTCTATTATGTTTAGCTCAATTTGATCCGGTTTTTCGATTCATCCGGTCCATGGTCTGTTATGTTCAGCTCTATCCAAAAGAAAAAAAAAATAAGAATAATAATCTTAAAAGTACAATTTACATAAATCTTCCTTACAAAAACCAAATTTAGCAAAACACCCTTACATCTTCAACCCTTTCTGGTTATCCATCAAAACACAAATTTCAGTTCAGATAACAACTTGAAACAAGAAGAAGAATGGAGGCCTTAAAAGTATGGTCATCAAGGCTATGTCATCTCTTCCACTTATCTCCACTCACTTACAAAACCAATCTCCCAGTCACCTTCACGCGCTGTTGTTCATCCTCATGCGCCGCCACTGTGCCGCCAAAACAGGGTGGTGGCAGGGGAAGGAGGTTACCCAAAGATGAGAATGCAAGTTCCTCTACTTCTGATAGAGATGCTATTCGTGCTATTCGTCTTAAAAAGGTTCAACTTTTTTTATATAATAATCTTTATAAAAATTCAATATTTTTTTTTATGTTTTTGTGTTTATGTTTTATAAAAATTGAATTTTTTTTTTGTGTTTTTATGTTTTGTTTGTGATATTTTTGTTTTGTTTACTTAAATAGGTTATGGGTTTTTTAAGGGATGTTGCTTTTAGCTGATTTTATGGCTTATGAGCTTATCTCATTTCGGCTTATATTGTTACGAAATAATGCCCAATTTTTCCGGCTTATTTTGAAACTTATCACCTAAAGATGATACTAAGACCAGTAGTACTAGTGACCCTAAGCGCTTGAAGCGTGAGGCTGATCCGTAACATCAACTGCAGAAGAATGGTGTTCTTCTGCTTTGCCCTTCTCTCTTTAGCTATAGCTTTAGCAAGACCCGATACTCTCAACCAAGAACTTCTATATATAGACCTTATGACCCTACTAGATGAGCGCGACATAAGCTTCTCTCTCTAAGACCAAACACATGACCAAATGCCTGTAGTAATGTGACCCCGGGCACCTCACACACACAAACCATATGCAAAATTGCAAACCATTTGGTTGCTTTGCCGATCGAATCAAGCAAAAAGGGGGGAGGGACACATTCCTAGTGGGTTTGGGGTGGGGGGGGGGGGGGGGGGGGGGTTTGAGCTCGAGAGGGTAGACCGACCCTTGGTTGGGTCTCCATTACGACTAGCCTAATGCAACCTCTACTTCTGATGGAGATGCTATTCGTCTTAAAAGGGTTTAGTTTTTATATAGCCTTTTTTTTAAAAAAATATATTGAATCTTTATTGTTTTTTTATAGTTTTGTTTGTTAGAATCTGGGTTGTTAATTAAATGGGTGTTAACAAATTGTTAAACCTTTTTATTAGGGGGTGTTTGGGATTGCTTATAAGAACTGTTTCTTTTCTTTTTTTTCTTTTTTTCTTTTTTTTTATCTGATTATTTGAGAGTGAAAATGAGCAGTTTGAAAGTTTCATGTTCCAAATTGCTTATCTAGGTATTTTAAATAAGTATAAGCAATTTTGTCAGTAATCCTAAAAGCTAAGTATTTGCTACTTGAAAACGCGAAAGTCAGATAATTATTTTAAAAATGCAATGTCAAATACAAGCTTGACACTAGGTTTGATTTTATCAAATCGGTCAACAATAAACCGCCGGTTCAATCCGGTTGAAATACAAAGTCATTTAAATGTGGAATTAATCAGAGGAAAATGAGGCACGCGGATAACAGCTTCTTCTGTCTCAATTGGGTCTGATCTTATTATCTACAAAACAAAACATTATTATCTAAAACTTAGGATAACTTGTTTTTATATTACTAACTAAAACATGGGTTATTTAAAGAAACTAGTCGTGCTCCGGACCGCCGCGTTGCGGCAGGGCATTATAGTTAGCGTTTTTAGTATACTTTATGTGAATACATAAACGGAAAAATCAAAAGCAACAAACAGAGCTAAAATCATAAGTAAATAATGCATTACCTCTTTTTGGAGCAAATGTAGTAATTTTCTTTTTGTTTTCTCGATTTTTTTTTTTATTTTTTTTTTTACTTTTTATTATGACAATATGACAATGTATATGGACATAGTGTTGAGAAGCTTCTAAAAAGATCATGGCCACAAATACCTCTGCAAGCCACAGGATCTTTGACACCTATACACCAACTTGTTTCATTGACTCTTTATGAGGCGAAAAATGAACCACTTTTAGGGGGTCATTTATCACAACTCACCATTTCAGGTCATTTCCCGAACTTTGGAAAAACACTATTCATCAAAACACTATTCATCAGTTTACTATTCATCATTTTTGGTGTCAGTTTGACATTCCGAGTAGCATTCAGAAATTTTACTATTCACAGAACACTATTCATTGCGGGAAAAGATTTCATCATTCACTTGCATTACACATTTCATCGTAAATTTAGTTTACGGGTATTCAAATTCGCGTAACCGTATTGGTTCAGGTGCGAATTCATGCATTATCAGTAATGACATTTCATACGGACTGGAGATAGTCTGCATATCATCAGTAGGTCATTTACATGTTATACCACTCTTAGGATTTTCAAATTTATATATATTTGATACATTTAACATTTTCCTTATAATTATTTATAAATAAACGTTAACACACGGTTTATACGCGACGAATATATCTAAATATTCCCACAATGGTCCCGACATATTTTTATATCCATTTTATCATCATAAAAGTTATAACATTCAATTACCCAGTATTTTGGAAATTTATTTTATTTATAACGTAAGCTTATGAATATTACGACGGTTTTCGTGAAAACTAAACAATAATCACCCGATCACTCAGTAATTGTACCCAATATATTTTTAACATATTTACAACTTTATTAAGTCCCGGTTAACTTCGTTAATATTTATTTCTAGCAAACCCGGTACCCGATTATAACTAATACTTACACTAAACTACAACTAATAATACACTACATTTTCTAAGTGATCAAAACCGACTTTGCTACTCCTTGGTACATTGAAAACCGGCCATGAGCTCACCCTAGACACCATGTGATTTATTTTTAACCTCATGCTTATGTACTAGTATTATACATTATAAACTTATACAAATATCTTCCAAAAACACTTATCACATAACATAACAATTTCCAAGAATCATAAAACTCACTTTTCTCATCTCCCCCACCCCAAAACCCACGACTTTCCCCATGATCCAAGATCAATCCATTATTTTTCAAAGTATAAAGCATCAAAGTTGTTCATTTCATCATCTTAATCAAGAATCATAACACAAAAACACAAGTAATCCAAGGTTTTTCATCATCTCACCACCTATTATTTCAAAGTGAGTATTCAAATTTATTTTCATGTTTTCATCTAATTAACATATGTATCTTATTGTATTCATGCTTAATTTCATGCACAAACTAGCTATACCACTTTATTTTTGTATACTTTTTGATCATACAAACCCTAGAATTGGTTTTAGGTGTTCCTTTGTTAAATTAACTTGATTACTAGTCATTAGGAACCCATGGCACCCTAAGAAGGTGTATGGTAGGATTAGTATTGATTTGTGGTGTTTGCAAGAGATTTGGTTGAAGTAAAAACTAGTTTTGAACCTTGGAAATGGATTTCTAACAAGTTTATAAACATGCTGTCCCATTTTGGTAAAATCTGGAAAATCAGTAAACATAAATGAAACTTTGGCAAAATTTTTAGAAAATACTTTCAAAAACAAATCCGTAGGTGAAAGAACGGATTAAAAAGAGTTTATAACGAAGAAGTTATGATTTTTGCAAGTTTATTGACGAAAACTATTTTCCGGAAAAAATACATGCTGTTGGACGTTTTTCGTCGGACAAAAAGAGACTTTAGACGTAACCCGGAGGGGTCAAGCTTTCCAAAATATATTCCTACATGTTAAGACGTAACCATGGATATAAAGAACAAGTAAAACGGGCTTATAACGACAAAGATATTCACGTTTCAATATCGGCAAAAATCCTCTATAATTGGCAGTTTTTAGAAATAATAATAATAACACTACGTACTAAATTCTAGATTTTCTAGAAATATTAACCAAGTACCCAAATTTCATAACTAATGATGTATTAGTGATTACAAGTATATTTTCATTTAGTACAAGGCGTTATTTCAAGGATTTCAAACCGAGGATTTCAACACAAACATTGGTACATACGATATATATATAAGTATATATATTACAACTAGTTCATTTTTCTAATAGCCATATTTTTCCTAAGTCTTGGAATATATACTTTTGATAACAACAAGTGTTTTTCAAAGAGTAGAGTGGTATAGAAAACATGTGCATGGACATTCATAACATCATTTGGTGATCTAAAGTAGATCGTTCATCATTCACATTAGGTTGCGGCTAGTGTGCGCGCCTTGTTTTCAGCTCATTACATGTTCATGGTACCATCATTTTGGGTTGCGGCAGCTAATTGTTCATTGTTGTTCATTTCACATCATCACAGTTTCATCAGTTGAGGTGAGTTTCCATAGCCCCGTTTTCAATTCAACATTTTTGATTGTTTTCAAATCCCACGGGGGGAATACATTGCATCAATCATTTTAGTACGAGCCAAAGTATTCAAACATATGTACATTGCTTAAGTTACCTTGCCATGTGATAAGTCCCCTGTATCATCATGAACCGTTAATTTGCCGGTAAGCGAGAGTGAGTGGATAGATCTATTGAGGGTGACGCCTCCATCCGTGGTAGTGATTACCAACAGTAAGCGGATGCATTTCATGTCTTTTACATTTGAGTGTTTCGGCAGAACATTCAGGAGGGGCATAGTTTCATCAGTCATAGCTTCGGTGTCATGAGCTTAAGGTCTATTGTACAATTTTCATGAGATTTTTATCTTGCACTTTTACTTGTGGTGGCCGTACATCATTACATTTTATAAACCTATGGAATTCACCAACATTCGTGTTGACGTTTTAGCAATGTATTTCAGGTTACTAAGGTAGCTCATGTGACATGCATTTGGACCTTCATGGAGTCGCGGAGTCGACGCGTCTCATCATTATTTCATGCACTTATGTAAACATTTGATCTAGTATGACTTGTTTTTCATAAACTTGCAACACATTTTGGGGACCTCATTTTGTAAACTCTGGATTATTTCAATGATCAAATGCAGTATTTTCCAAATGACACTTTAGGTCGTTCAATGTAACTGTAACTGTGGTGCTATGACAGACACCCCCAGGTATTCCATTCCGCTGCAAGTCAGGTAAATTGGGGGTGTGACATCATTTAGGCCCGGAATTGAATTTATTTGATCAAATATTGCCCTAAATTGTTCCTTTTGTGATTTTAGGTACTTTGGGAGTGAATTCTGGAAAAGGAAGCAATTCGGACGTTTTTGGAGCATAAAAGTGAAGAAAATGGCAAAGTCTTAATTTTCCATGCTGAGAACAGTACCTGACAGCGTCAAGAGGAAGATCATGACGGCGTCAAGAGTAAAATCCATGACGACCCAGTGAAAACCTGTAGGCGTCACAACAAGGGCGTCAAGACAATTTTTGGTGACGGCCTGCATAAGGAGTATACATGACGGCGTCAGACCCAGATCTAGGCAGTCCGAGAAACTATTTGGCGGCGAGATGACGGCGTCAGACTCTTGTTCTTGACGCCGTCACCTATCAAAATCTATATATAGTTTTCTAATTTTCATTCATAAGAAGAGGAACTTGTGTGGAGAATACTAGGGCCGAACTTTGTAAACCCTAGGTCGTATTTTACAGTATTTTCAAGGTTTTTCACCCCTTGAATCCTTTCATGTTCAATTGAGATAAGTCTTCTTTCAGTTCAATCAATATGTCTATGTGTTGTTTGAATATATCTTATGCTTGTCTTAATTTCAACATGCTAGGCTAGATCTATCTTGTGTTTGCTTAGATGTAATGAAACCTAGATGTTAATTATGTGTTGATTACTTGTTTATAGTTGTATTGGATGAATGATTTCAATGTTAGGCTTAAGAAAACTGGCAGATCTCCATTGTGTAACATGCTTGAACGTCTTAGGAAACATGAACCGATGTGTACTAGGTTTTATTAGTTGTATTTAATGCATGAGCAAATTCTAGTGATCCCATGTTAGGAGCTTCTTAGCCGGCTCGACATAGGAGTGAAGTAGGCGCTCATAGGATTGGGGAAGTAAGTACGCCACCCCATGAATGGTATTAAGGAATACAATCCGTCATCCACGCAGCTGTAACAAGTAATTAACATGTAAAAGATGTCTAGGGAGTAGTGAAATCTAAGTAAACACAATTCTCCCATATATTGCTCAGAACTTTAGTTTATTTTCATTTTTATTATTTTATTTTTATTGCATCTTTAGTATTCGGTTAGTTGACTAGCAACTAATTCCGCCCAACTCCTTCAAACCGAGATTTTTATTTGCTTTTATAAAATATAAAAAATACAAAAAGAATCATCCCTCATCTCTAGACCTGGTCTTTAGGTTTTCTAATCCTAGCGACACTATTCCTAGCTGAACGATCAATCCCCCGGTACTTGTCATTATACTATACTACATCGATCAGGTACACTGCCTGGTGGGGGTTGTAAGCTTCTCGAGATCCCTCGAGAGGTAAAGCTTGGTGCAATTCTCACGCATCAAGTTTTTGGCACCGCAACCCGGGGAATAGTTATTGTCTAGGTTAGGATTTCTTTTTATTAGGTCTACTTGATAGATTCCTTTCTAGTAAGATTTTATTTTTATTTTTAGGTTCTCTTTAGTCTATCTTTTCTTTGTGTCTTTGTTTGTAAAAACCTTTCCATTGACTATTCCGTTAGCCATTATGGAGAACGCGAATCCACCATACTACCAACCACGAAATTCACCCACTCCAAATGACATCTTGATGTTTAAACAACATGAGGATGAACCTATCTATGATGCATGGGCTCGTTTTAAATATTTACTCCGAAAAGTCCGTCATCATAATTTCGATCTGTGGTCCCAAATTGAAATATTTTACCATCGTGTCGACCACTATACCAAAATGGACATTGACCATGCCGCAGATGGGGACCTTTGGGGATTAAGTGTTAATAAAGCATGGGAAACCATAGAGAATTGTGCCAAACTTGCCAAAAAAATGGACAACCCAACAAACGTTGTTACGAATCAATTGATAGCAAGTTTAAGGGAACAAGCAAGAAGATTGTTTGGGGATAAGCGTATAGATGAGATAACTGGGTGCACGAAGTGGTTTGATTTCACCACAATACAAGCTGAACACATAGGTAACCTTGATGTGGTGGAGGATTTAGCCGAACATGATCACATTGATCAAAAAGACCTAGGTTTTATGATCGATGATGATGAATCTCAAGAAACATGATTGGCCTCAAACAGTCAGAAAATATTAACCAAGTAATGGTCAACAAGTCAAACAGTCTAAACCAATGCTCCGTGGAGTGTAGTGTTTCCCCAGATCGTTAAATCCCAACGAGGCGTGAAATCTGAAATAAAATGACTTTGAGATCAGGTGATTTGAACAGGAAAAGAGTTATGTGATTGTACTACTGAAATATAAGTTAGAATAGCTTTGATAGGCTATATCAACTAATACTTGGAATCAGATAAGTACAAGTGAAAAAGAACTAGAAAACGTATACGTTTAATATTTAAACGTAAACAACAAAAACGATTTTAACTATAGTAGTAATTTGTATGCCTTAGGGGCTTAAATGCAAATTAAATAAACTTAAAACATTTATTTTATAATTACTACAGTAATTTATTTTAAAAATTAAGAAAATCTAAAAATGTAAAAAGAAATAAAATGTACGTTTAAATTTTAATAAACGTAAACGTACTAAACTAAATGTGAATTATGTCAAATAAAACTCCCACAAATATGAAAATTATATTTTTGGAATCCTAAACTTATTAGAAAATTATTAGAAAATTAAAATTATTTTTATAAATATTTAATTAATTATTATTATTTAATAACTATTTTTAATTATTTAATAATTCACTAATAAATAAGAAAATGTAAAATAAGTCTTGAAAAATAAAATTAAAATTTTTAAAAGTCTAAAATATTATAAAACTTATTTTAAAACTAAAATTATATTTTTCACACTATTTATCTAATTATTATTAATTAATTATTATTTAACTAATTATATTGATTTAAATTATTAAAAATACTAAAGAGACTTAGATAATTAAGAAGATTTTTATAAATCTAATTAACCATCACAGGAATCCTAAAAAATTATAAAAAGTTTGTTTTATGTATTTTTAAACTAATTTACTAATTATTATTCTATTTATTTATTAATTACCAATTAAACTAATTATATTATAAAAAAATAGGAAATGAACAGTATAAATTCTAGAAAAATTTATAAAAATGTTTTACCTTATATAAAAGCTAGAAAGATTATAAAAACTAGGTGTTAATTAATAAAATCTAATTTTGCTATTTAATCTTTTAATATTAATTAATAATTAATTAAACTAGTATTAATTATAAAAAACACTAAATGACAAAGGAAAAATCTGAAAACATTTATAAAATTACTTTAATATAAAAGATATTTAATAAAAATATAAAAATGCAGAAGTGCTTATAAATAAGCTAAAAAGAAAATCAAAAAGATAATTTATATTAAATAGAAGCTATCACTATAATTAAGTTTGGCTTTTTCTGTTTTTTCTTTTACAAATCTATTAAAATACTTAAAATATGAAACTTTTGTAAAAACAAATAATATGGAAACCTAAAATAAGCACTGTGAGTGCTTATTAGCCTTGACAGTTGACCAAGTTTGACTAAACTAAGAAATAAGCTCAAATGAGCTTATGTGGGGTCCACAAAGGTAAAATTTGGTTCACCTAAGTTAGTTGGACATGTTTAAGCAAGAATCACTCAAAGAAGTTAGCTGAATAAGCCAAGAGACCAAAATAAGCACCTGCTTATTTGGAGTCTGAGTCAGAAATGGGACAGAGTTTTGAGGTTGATTCAGGTGGGGTCCACAAGGTATGAGGTCAAACTAATGGTCAATATTTGAAGCCTGGTAGAAGGGGGTTGGGAGAACCAACTTGGAGCAAATGGGACCCACTGATGTGGCCACAATCAACCACAAAAGTGGTGGTTGTGGTGGTGATGGTCTGTGTAGCAGGGGAGTACCTTCCCCTGCAAGTGAGTTTGGATGGGCGTAACTTGCACAAGAAAAATCACAAAAATATATGGGTTGTGGGATTCCAAAGTCAAGCTGAGGGACTTCAATCCCTGAAAAAGATCAACTGCTAAAATACAACACAAAATTCACAACAAATCTTGGCAATTTTGGCTTTTCTGCAAGAAGTTACTTTTGACTTTTTAAGATTTTGCACTACTTTGACTTATATGAGTTTTACTTGATCCTAGCTGATTATATATGATATGATAAGCTTAAATAAAGCTAACTTAGGCTAAAGCTACAACTAATAAGCTTATGTGATGGTTTATGGGACTCAAAACACCACACAGTTAACTGTGAGGTGGTAATTCTTGTGATTTTGACTTTTAGCACTTGAGACTTTGATTTAAGACTTGGTGTGTCCTATATTGACCTAATAAGATATGACTAAACCACAATCACCCACTGTCACACAGAATATAGTGGTCAAAACCACTAATCCAAACACTACTTTATCAAGGCTAAGTAATAATTTTAGAAGCAAATGATAAAATTAAGCCACACTGCTGATTTCAAAGATTACAAAGTGATTATACAAGATCAAATGAGCAACAAACATCAACAACACAAGCATATAACATAGGTTTGTCAAAGATTCAATATACACTGTGTGATTTCAGTTTTTTTAGTACAATCTAATCCAATGAACACAACACTAATAGTAATCAATATCATCACTTAACAACACCATATAAACATGAAAATACAAAAATTAAAGCAAATCAAACAATAGAACAGTAATATGCCAAGTTGAACAAAAATGCTTACAAGGGCTATAAGCTGCAAAACCAAGAACCAATGAAACCAATGGACTCCTAACTCCTCCCTGAGGATCTAAACCCAAACTCCAAAGCTTCCTTGCATCCAATTCACCTCTGAATCCCAGAAATCAGATCCAAGCTTCACAGTTGACTTATGTTGACCAATTTTGTATTTGTGAACTTTTTTAGCTAAACTGAATTGTATGTTACTAGAAGCTCATAACAGCTTCCTGGGAGCTTATATGTTCAATTTTAGTCCATAGTAACCATTAACACTAGTGATAACCATATTTGATATTTTAAATGAAAATATCACAAAATTAAAATCAAACTGAGAATTTGAATTTATCACTTAAAAAGATTGACAATATACTTGATAATACTTAACAAAAGCTTGAGAACTAAGTTTAACACTGGAATTTAAGAAAGTACATAAGTCGACATAAGAAAAATAAAATTACACTAGATACTTCTCCACATTGCTTCTCCTTCTTTCTTTATAGACTTTTGAGACTCCCCTTGGGTCTCTGAGACTTTCCCATCACATCTTGACCATTGAATTGCTCTGAATTGATCCTGACCTTCAAAACTGATTTTGGCGCCAAAAAGCTTCCACGTGTCTAGGAGTAGTTTTATTGCAATTAAGGAATTGTGGAGGCTTGTGAAGGTGGCAGGGGGACAATTGGGGATGTAGGAGAGGCTATGGGTCAAGTTGGGAGCAAAACAGGCTGTAAAGCCATTGAGGTTGAGTGCTTGATGGTGGGGATGCATTAACTGCACTTTGGATAGGTTGGTGAGGTGGAGAGGGTGAGCTGGAGGGTGACAGGTAGTGGTGAAAAGGTGGGAATACCATGGTGGTTTTGGTGAAGCAGGCTGGGGTGAGGAGGTGAAACAGTGAGGGTGGTTTTGGAGAAGGAGGGTCAAACGGGGTCAAACCCCCATTTTTATTATTAAAGGGATTGGGCCGGTTGTGCTTTGGGCCTAGGGTAAAAGAAAAAAGGGTGGGCTTAGGTATTGTGTTTGGATTGGATTAGGTTTGGTTTTGGTTTAATAATAATAAAGGGTCCGGTTGGTTATTAGTATCACAAGGACCAATTATGTAATTTTCCCAAACATGAGGGACTGATCTTGCAATATTTCCAAAGTAGTTATAAGGACCAGTATAGCTAAGTATGAATAACCCAAGGACCAAAGATGTAATTTTTCCATTTAAAATACCCAGGGACCTTTTCTGCCAAATCCACATACACCAGGGACCAAACATGTAATTTCTGAATTTGTGAAGGGTTGAACCTGTAATTTCTCCATAGTTATCATAAGGACCAACTATGCCATTTAAGAATAGTGCAAGGTTTACTTTTAATATTATTCAATTTTCAAAACCTTAAGGACTATATTTGACATTTTTGAAACTTGAGGGACTAAAGTTGTCATTTTGCAATTTTTAACTTTAAAGGACTAAACTTGACAACTTATGAATCCCTAAGGACCTTTGATGATATTTTTCATGTTTTGATTTACCAGGGACTATTTTTGCCAATTTGTAAAAGTTCAAGGACTGAAATTGTAAATTATGTGAAATATGTCGTTTTTCATCAGTTTTCAATCCTTTTGCATAAAAACACAATCCAGGGATATTTTATGTATTTTAAGGCATTCCTGTGTGTTTTCAGTTGTTTTT
This sequence comes from Artemisia argyi, assembly GCA_030686995.1. Classification (NCBI taxonomy): domain Eukaryota; kingdom Viridiplantae; phylum Streptophyta; class Magnoliopsida; order Asterales; family Asteraceae; genus Artemisia; species Artemisia argyi. The sequence goes on along the minus strand of CM060695.1, from coordinate 21,840,273 downwards.
GCAGTCTAAATGTAACAGAAATGATGAGTATTTACACATTCATCAATCCCCCACACTAAACTATTGCTAGTCCCTAGCAATCTTTTGAGAAAATTTTAATGGATTTTATCTCTTTACCAAAAGCCATCACTTCTGGAGTAGCCAAATGTATCAGTTCAAGTAAGAACTATGGTCCACTTGATAACCATGTGATTTTGAGCAAACCACCAGCTGTCAACGGATTTGTTTTGTCTTACCAAAAGCCGTTTGCTTCTGGACTAGCCAACTCTTGATGGACAAAGTCAACATCTTGGTGAGCTGATTACCAATTATGGTTTTCCACTGCCTTTACCACAAGCCATAATCTTGCGGGCTAGCCAACTCATTCACTTTTTAGGATATGGCGAGTTGATTTACCATACAATTTTGGGCAAATTGCAAGCCATCAACGGTTTTGAGATATCTTTACCAAGAGCCGTTTTCTCCTGGATTAGCCAATCCTTATGTGGGTTAGACATGGTGGGCTGATAACCATTTATTGCATTTCTAAGTGTGAAAAAACTTTAAATTTTGATCAAATGAGGGTGCTTGATGGAACATGTGTTTGAATTCGTGAGAACCCCCCCCCCCCCCCCCCCCACACTTAGAAATGAATATTGCCCTCAATATTCAAAACACCGGGTGTTAAACCGACACTTAGAACGTAAGAAGGAAATATTAATAACCTTTATTTTAGGCTATTTACATCTTCTTTTTTCTTTTTTTTTTGAAGATATATACATATATACAACATGTGGGGCATCTCCCCCACACTAGGGTGGTAGAAAAGAGAAAGAAGACAGAAATATGACTGAAAACCCATATTGCTACTGTTTTTGATTACCGAGTCGCTAGCTTGACTCGACCTCGAATTAAATTGTTCTTTTACCGAGTCGCTAGCTTGACTCGACCCCGAATTTAATTGTCCTTGGGGAAAGTTTGGAGATCCGGGACAACCATGGTTGGTATGTCCTCTCCAAAGTAGTGTTTCACACGATGCCCATTCACTTTAAAACATGGACCGTAATTTGGAGATAACTCAACGGTACCATATGGATAAACCTTAGTGATAGTAAATGGGCCAGTCCAACGGGTTTTTAGTTTACCCGAGAAGATCTTTAATCTAGAATTAAAGAGAAGGACTCGATCACCAACGTTAAAAACGCGGTTTTTTATTTTTGAGTCATGAATCCTCTTTGTTTTTTCTTTATAGATTAAAGAGTTCTCGTAAGCCTGATCACGTAGTTCATTTAATTCATTCATTTGAACCTTTCGGTGATCACCCGCAGTTTTGAGGTCAAAGTTGGCATGTTTTAATGCCCAGTAGGCTTTGTGCTCAAGTTCCATCGGTAGATGACATGTCTTTCCGTACACAAGCTTGTAAGGTGTACACCCAATGGGTGTTTTATAAGCTGTACGAAAGGCCCATAGTGCGTCATCTAATTTATCCGACCAGGAAGCATGATTTTCTCCTACAGTCCTCTCAAGTATCCTTTTGATACCACGGTTTGAAACCTCCACTTGCCCACTTGTTTGTGGGTGATACGCGGTAGAAAGACGGTGAGTTACACCATACTTTTGCATGACTTTGTCAAATTTGTCATTGCAGAAATGCGTACCACGATCACTTATGATAGCACGTGGAGTTCCAAAACAGGCAAAAATAGATTTCAGGAATTTCACTACAACTCGGGCATCATTTGTGGGTAAAGCTTTCGCTTCAACCCATTTTGATAAGTAATCAATAGCCACAAGTATGTATTTGTTTCCTCTAGATGATGGGAATGGCCCCATAAAGTCAATACCCCAGATATCAAAAATCTCACAGACTTGAATAGCATTTTGTGGCATCTCATTTCTTTGTGAAATATTTCCATGACGTAGTCAAGCGTCACAGGTTTCAATGAGATCCTGGGCATCTTTATAAATTGTGGGCCAGAAGAATCCGGAATCAAACACCTTTTTGGCGGTGTAGTTGGGACTATGATGTCCCCCAGTAGGTCCAGCATGGCAAGCCTTGACAATTTCAGTGGCTTCCTGTCCATATACACACCGTCGGATGACTTGATCCGCACAGATTTTGAATAAGTAGGGGTCATCCCAGAAGTAATGTTTAACATCCTTAAACAATTTATTCTTCTGTTGGGTTGACATCCCTTTCACAACAAAGTTACCCGCATGGTAGTTTGCGAAGTCAGCAAACCATGGGGTAGTAGAATCTCCGCGAAAAGCAACTGCATTGAGTGTTTCGAAAGGAAATGTTTCATTTATTTCCTTTTTCTCATACACATCTTGATGAGGGTTCTCTAATCGGGACAGATGATCAGCAGCCAGGTTCTCAGCTCCTTTTTTATCACGAATAATAATATCAAATTCCTAAAGGAGGAGAACCCAACGGAGCAATCTCGGCTTTGCATCATGTTTTGCAAATAGATATTTTAGAGCCGAGTGATCCGAGTGATCCGTATACACTACACATTTAGTCAAGATTAAGTATGTCCGAAACTTTTCAAAAGCATACACCACGGCTAATAATTCTTTTTCCGTAGTGGTGTAATGAGTTTGAGCTTCGTTCATAGTTTTGCTTGCATAGTGGATAGGCTAAAAGTGTTTCGTTTTGCGTTGCCCCAAGACTGCACCGATAGCAAAATCACTTGCATCGCACATGAGCTCAAAGGGTAAATCCCAGTCGGGGGCAACAAGAATGGGTGCCTCAGTAAGCTTTTTCTTTAATGTTTCAAAAGCTTCGATGCACTCTGGTGAGAAGATAAAAGGAGCATCCTTCTCGAGGAGATGAGTCATAGGCCGGGAGATTTTAGAAAAATCTTGTATGAATCGACGATAGAAACGGGCATGACCCAAGAAACTCCTAATACCTTTGACGGTAGTAGGGTGAGGCAATTTAGCAATGACATCAACCTTAGCTCTGTCAACCTCAATCCCATTCTTGGAAATCTTATGGCCGAGGACAATGCCCTCTTTGACCATAAAATAACTCTTTTCCCAATTTAGACATAAATTGGTGTCTTCACACCTTTTCAACATTTTTTCTAAATTAGTGAGACATGTTTGAAATAAATCCCCAATGACCGAGAAGTCATCCATAAAGACCTCCATGGTTTTTCCGATCATGTCGGTAAATATTGTAACAATTCACAATTTCAGGTTAATTACCATTCCCGGAAAATTTCACTATTCACTTTTACTATTCATTTTTTTTCCCGAAACTTTCCCGAAAGTTGATTTTTATTTGATTTTATCGAGTGATAAATCATTTCCATGGCAAATTAAAAGTTTAACTTTCATAAGCTCATTTTCGTGAAAGTTATTAAGAAATTACACGGAATTACACGTTTTAGGGTAAAACGTCAATCAGAAATTCTACGCACAACGAAATTCAACCCCGTCAGGTGACCCCACATCAGTAAAATATTTTACACACTCATGATTTATTTGAGAATTAATCGTGACTGAGAAAAATATGACCAAAAACTTCCCAGCAGGTCACCCATGCCTGTACTACTCTCGCATGAGCACGCTTAACCATTTGGGCGATTAACCGTGAGACCACAAAACGCGTTTCTAAGACTTTTTGAGTTTTCAACTTATTAGAAAAAGTCAACATATTCTTTCCCTCCTCCATTGACCAAAAATGATCCCTTGATGTTATAAGTCATTTCGTGATTTTTAGGCTTACGGTTTGATGTCTAAAAGACATTTAATACCAACCGACACTAGACTGAGCCCAGTCTAGACATTATAAGTCATTTTAAATCATTTTTATAACATTAGAAAAGTAACATTTTACTTTTCTCAATTTTACGCAATATTCAGCGTTTTACGCGAATTACGTGTTTTAGACCCGTGTTTCCAGTTTTTAGCAGGGTTTTACACCCAAATGGAACCTACCACTCATTTTATATTTTATTATGGGACATATGGACATGTTTAACAATACTTTCAAATTCCATAATTTTACGACACCCGGTTTTACGTTTTGAGGCTTAATCATTTACGATTGGCATTTCCCGGAGTCAAAACACACTAGATATCTTGGATAATATCATCACAAGTCCACACCTTGTCCTCCAAGCTTATGAACCGCCATATGGGGGGGGGGGTTTTCACACTAGGTGGCTTGATCTCAAGCTTAAAGGCCTTAAGATTAGTCCATGTGTTCACCTTGGCCTCCAAGGTTGGACTAGTCAACATTTGTAACCTCCTTAAGACCCTATAAAAGCCCTCTCCTCCCCTTTTTGTGCCGTGCACTTCCACACACATAAACACTCTCATCTTAGCTTAATTCCTTCCAAGTTTCATACAAGATTCAAGTGCTAGTTCAAGGTAGAAACCCTAGATAGGTTATCATTCATCAAACACTTCCATAACCTCATATACTTGGTGATTTCTCTTGAGTTTGAATCCACTCAAGTCACCTCAACCTTCATCATCCATCTTTCAAGATTACAAGAGTAGAAAGATTGCATGAAGTGAAAAAGGGTTGAAGCAAGTCTATCAATGTCCTATCCTTACATGTTAACTTCCTTTCATCTTTGAAAGCCAAAAGTTGTGAGCCAAACCCTAACTTGATTCTTGTTAAATAATCATGTTCATGTTATTTACATACTATTTGTGCTATATTATGTCTTGTAGTTATGTCCATGATGTATAAAAATGACCAAAACAAGTTATTGTTATTGATTGTTGAAACAAGTTACTAAAACAAGTAAACTAGTGACTTTCTTGGAAAACCACGACCAAAATGGTAAAATTATGATATTGGATCATTACAAATTACAGTAGAGGACTTAACAAGGAAACCATAGCAATTTGAACCACCCAAAACGAGTATACGAGTCAAAAGTTACGCCCATTTGAAATTACCAAGATTTCCGGCAAAACTGCCAAATAGCTTCCTGATCAAATTTGGGTTTTGAAAGTCCCACTTCTGGTCCGATTCATCAAAAAGTTAAAACACGAAAGTTGTCCGAAACGACGTTTTCGTTCAGGAACAAAGAAGCTGGAGCCCTAAAAACGCTTTCCGAGTGATAAAATTCTTCAAATTCTAAACAGCCCATTTTTAGGCGAAAGTCACTAGATTATGGTTATACTTTGAAAGGAACAAGAGGTCTTATGACCTATAATCAAGACCACAAACATGACTAGAACCAAGGTTGAGTCTCATGACCTTGGAACAAGGACCAAAGGTCATGGCTAGGCCATGACAAAATGACCATAACAACTCACATAGGCGTAAACATGAAACAATGAGTTAGGCGATAACTTGAACAAGCAATTTGGATCTACTTCACTTAAAAGGAAACCATGAGATTTTACCAAGAGAACATGGTCATTTAAGGCTTATGAAGCTACCCCTAATAACAATCTTCATGTACAAATAAACTTTCCTAAGTTTATTCAAATATCGGACATGTAACCTTTCGGATCAAAACTTATATCTATATATTTCATCAACTACTACAATAGTAGGGAGCCTCATGTGAGGAGTTCATTATGTAAGCCGTCGAGTTGAGTTGTGGATTTACGAGTTAAAGTGTCCTGGCTCCTCGAACGCTTACTAACATGACTTCTGAATTATGTCGGCCCGAACGGTAGTGAACGATATACAAAACATACATGTTTCATGAATCATTTCTTTCAAAGACTTACATTATACATCATACCACATCATGGACTAAATGCAAGATATATATATAGGCACTACTTCATATTCTTTACTCCGATCCTAAGTCGCGACATTATATTATAGGTTGCTCGTAGAAACCTACACGATTCAACCGTTACATTCATTACTTGCTATCTTACTTAAGGTGAGTTCATAGCCCCACTTTCCATTACTTAATTGTTTTACAATTCCTTGGGGGGAATACATGCTATTTCTAAATCGAATACAATGCTTTTAAATTGTATGCTTACCTGATTGTTTTATTATCACTAAGTAACATCCTTGCCAAACCAAGATCCCTTAGTATGAACCATTTAATCACTTGCGAGGGTTACTTGCAAGTGAGCGCGAATATTGTCAATAGGCCTATTGGGATTGACGAATCCCATTTGTTTTGATTAGTTCAAACAAATGCATTAATATTTGAGACATTAGGTATGACGGCAAAGTACCTACCGGGATAAATCTGCCAATCGATATTGGTACACGTTAACGTTTTGGTTTCATAAGCTTAGTGTATAATAACCTTTCCGGGCATATAACAACGTAGCCCATCATTGTTTTCCAAATATTGGTGTGAGTCTATAGTTCACACTACCAACATATTGTGTTCAAACGATTTAACTACAAACACTACGATTATTGTGTTCAACGATTTACTACCAACACTTTGTGTTCAAACGATTTAACTACAAACACTACGATTATTGTGTTCAACGATTTACTACCAACACTTTGTGTTCAAACGATTTAACAAACTCTATGAATATCACTCAACCTTTGTGTTGACCTCTCAAGCATGTATTTCAGGTTCATGACGATCAAGGATGGCACGGAAGGACACGGATACTCAAGAGGGCTATAAATTTTATTATCATTCAAAACTCATTTATTATACATTGTAAACATGGAACCAATTGGGACCTCATTTTGAAATATCTGATATTTATATAATTTGAATGATACATTTTTTTTAAAACGACTCAATTGGAGTTCGTTTTCTATTATTGTGACTATTGTGCCGTCGAGTAACACCCAGTTCGAATTCCGCTGCAACCATGAATTGGGGGTGTTACAGATTGGTACCAGAGCCATGGTTATAGAGAAACGGGTCTAAGTGAGACCTAAACTATAACTACAATCACAAACAAAAACATTTTATAGCCTTCCGCTCTCCGTGTCTTCCATCCTCCAGACGATTATGGACTTAGTAAGCATGTTATGATACACAAACATATTAGTATATTCATATATACCCATTTTGAGCATTTCCCCGAAGACATTTTTATGCTACACAAACATAATTGCATATTGATATATGTACCCTAAACATAATTCAGCATTTCCCCGTAGGCATTTTATGCTACATGAACACATATAAGTATATTGATATATACACACTAGGCATTTTATGCTACATGAACACATATTTGTATATTGATATATACACACTAGGCATTTTATGCTACATGAACATATTAGTATATTGATATATAAACTCGGTTTATTTTCAATCATTTATCTAAACAATGGACTAAACATATCTGTGTATGCCTATTCTAAGGCATTTCGGCACAGCCACACTCTCCCAATCATGTTCCTACTCCAACATTCATTTTCCAAGACATTGTGAGATACAATGGTCTCATTCATTTTCCAAGACATTGTGAGATACAATGGTCTCATTCATTTCCAAGACATTGTGAGATACAATGGTCTCATTCATTTCCAAGACATTGTATGTTACAATGGTCTCATTCATTTTCCAAGACATTGTGAGATACAATGGTCTCATTCATTTTTCAAGACATTGTGAGATACAATGGTCTCATTCACTTTACAAGACATTGTGAGATACAATGGTCTCATTCATTTTCCAAGACATTGTATGATACAATGGTCTTAATCATTTCTCAAATGTTTTGAGTCACACAATGGCCTAACCTACTTCCCAGACGTTGTGAATTGCACAATGGTCTAACCTACTTCCGAGACATTGTGTTTTGTGCAAATGGTCTCTAGAATTATTCCATCACATCATTAATATCATTTCTTATGATATCAAAAACCCGTCACAATCTATCGATTTCAAAACAAGAAATATGAGATTTCTAAAGGACAAACAAATCCATCATCGACAAAAGCTGAACTTTCTCTACATTCATCAAAGTTTTCTTATGAAACCTTCATTATTAAAAGTTCGTGATCCTGACCAAGTATGTTCTATTTTAGAACTACTTAAAACTTCCTTTCCATACGTATCTACCCTTACTACCTTCTATGCAATGGAATATGAAAACATACGTTACAAGTCTTGTATGGACGGGACTTGCAACTTAAGGGTTTGACATCGCCTTTGTTTAGCGGACAGTTTCCCGAAAGCAACGGACATATCAAAAGTATACCTAGTTTAGGTATTTGAAAATTTTATCGAACCTTGGCTAAATATAGACTAGTCACCTATATTTAACCTAGGGACAGTGGAATATAGTCTGACTAACTATATTCGACTTAGAATTTTCAAATACTGAGAGTAGTTGTACTAGGGTTATGTTTAGGTTGATTTCCTACATGAACTCGATAAACCACCAGAATACATTAAAACAATCTAGAGACACGATAATGTCTTACCACTCAGCGAAATCTTAACACCTTATTTGTGTTACCTAATTTCATTCTTGAAATTTTTCATTTATGAGATAATCCGAACTACTATCTGGGATAGTTATCAATTATTCTCTTCATCCTGTAGAAGTACTATCCTGTTTAAGTCCTAAGGATACCATTCCATCATAAACTTTTAAAAATCTCTTAAGATTTTTAAAGCAAACTCAACATCTATACCTAAGAGTATTAATGTTAAGCATACACTACACACTTTTGTTCATCAACATATCATAACATTATTTTCACAACCGTTGGAACCACAAGCTCATTAACAGATTTTGATGCACTTTTAAAGCTCAAATCATCCTTAGTTACACCACAAGCACCTTTATCAGCTTTACAAGATTGAATATACATCTTGTACTTTTGCTACACCAGTGTCATCTCGTAATACACTACCTTGTAACTCACCGGCTAAGTATGAATGTTGTGTCGGGAATTCTTGAGTAGGATGATTTATAATGTCCTTATTTGAATGGATTGGGATGCCTTTTCATTTAAATAAAGAAATTATAAACCATCGAACCATACGTTTATATTCCTTTAGTTACATTGTTTGGGATGCCTCTCTATGTAAATAAAGAATTATAAACAAGTGGGCTTAATTATATCCGAAATAACATAAGTATGAAGTCAACCTACATTACATTGCTCGGGTATGGCTTGATACCTACATTACATTGCTCGGGTATGGCTTGATACCTACATTACATTGCTCGGGTATGGCTTGATACCTACATTACATTGCTCGGGTATGGCATGATACCTACATTTTATTCGCCACAAGAAATCCTATCTTTTCACCGACATCGCTTCAAACCATGACATAAACACTAGGTACAACAACCGATTACCTACAAGGCTATGATTGCAACGACTATCCCAATTTCCATAAGTACGAGGTTTACATTTTGGTTTTCATAATGATAGTGCAATAACAAACAAACTCGTTGCGAGGCCATGTAACCATATGCATGTGCAGTCGTACCAAACTCATTACGGGGCCATGTAACCATATGCATGGGCAGCCGTACAATTCAAACAGGACTTGGTCCAACCGCATGTTCAACGCTTATTCCATGATTCGATTCTTATATCAATTTCCATTTATTGGATTCGTATGTAAATTGCTATTGTTGTTCAACTGTTATATCAATTGCTATTGATACTTGACAACTATATCAATTTCCATTTTGATATTTAACTATATCAAGTTCTATTTGATATTCAACTACTATATCGATTCCTATTAATATTCGACTGCTATATCAATTTCCTTTGATATTCGACTATTACCATACCTTTCCTACATAAAAGGAAGCCTCATCCTACACCATACACTGAAATGACAAATCAAATTACATTACCGGAAATCCCAGACTTTGGTCCTCATAAGTAACCACACATCTTTATCGACACCACTCCAACATATGACACACATAGAACTTCGGGACGAAGTTCCCCGTAAGGGGTAGAGACTGTAACAATTCACAATTTCAGGTTAATTACCATTCCCGGAAAATTTCACTATTCACTTTTACTATTCATTTTTTTTCCCGAAACTTTCCCGAAAGTTGATTTTTATTTGATTTTATCGAGTGATAAATCATTTCCATGGCAAATTAAAAGTTTAACTTTCATAAGCTCATTTTCGTGAAAGTTATTAAGAAATTACACGGAATTACACGTTTTAGGGTAAAACGTCAATCAGAAATTCTACGCACAACGAAATTCAACCCCGTCAGGTGACCCCACATCAGTAAAATATTTTACACACTCATGATTTATTTGAGAATTAATCGTGACTGAGAAAAATATGACCAAAAACTTCCCAGCAGGTCACCCATGCCTGTACTACTCTCGCATGAGCACGCTTAACCATTTGGGCGATTAACCGTGAGACCAAAAAACGCGTTTCTAAGACTTTTTGAGTTTTCAACTTATTAGAAAAAGTCAACATATTCTTTCCCTCCTCCATTGACCAAAAATGATCCCTTGATGTTATAAGTCATTTCGTGATTTTTAGGCTTACGGTTTGATGTCTAAAAGACATTTAATACCAACCGACACTAGACTGAGCCCAGTCTAGACATTATAAGTCATTTTAAATCATTTTTATAACATTAGAAAAGTAACATTTTACTTTTCTCAATTTTACGCAATATTCAGCGTTTTACGCGAATTACGCGTTTTAGACCCGTGTTTCCAGTTTTTAGCAGGGTTTTACACCCAAATGGAACCTACCACTCATTTTATATTTTATTATGGGACATATGGACATGTTTAACAATACTTTCAAATTCCATAATTTTACGACACCCGGTTTTACGTTTTGAGGCTTAATCATTTACGATTGGCATTTCCCGGAGTCAAAACACACTAGATATCTTGGATAATATCATCACAAGTCCACACCTTGTCCTCCAAGCTTATGAACCGCCATATGGGGGGGGGGGTTTCACACTAGGTGGCTTGATCTCAAGCTTAAAGGCCTTAAGATTAGTCCATGTGTTCACCTTGGCCTCCAAGGTTGGACTAGTCAACATTTGTAACCTCCTTAAGACCCTATAAAAGCCCTCTCCTCCCCTTTTTGTGCCGTGCACTTCCACACACACAAACACTCTCATCTTAGCTTAATTCCTTCCAAGTTTCATACAAGATTCAAGTGCTAGTTCAAGGTAGAAACCCTAGATAGGTTATCATTCATCAAACACTTCCATAACCTCATATACTTGGTGATTTCTCTTGAGTTTGAATCCACTCAAGTCACCTCAACCTTCATCATCCATCTTTCAAGATTACAAGAGTAGAAAGATTGCATGAAGTGAAAAAGGGTTGAAGCAAGTCTATCAATGTCCTATCCTTACATGTTAACTTCCTTTCATCTTTGAAAGCCAAAAGTTGTGAGCCAAACCCTAACTTGATTCTTGTTAAATAATCATGTTCATGTTATTTACATACTATTTGTGCTATATTATGTCTTGTAGTTATGTCCATGATGTATAAAAATGACCAAAACAAGTTATTGTTATTGATTGTTGAAACAAGTTACTAAAACAAGTAAACTAGTGACTTTCTTGGAAAACCACGACCAAAATGGTAAAATTATGATATTGGATCATTACAAATTACAGTAGAGGACTTAACAAGGAAACCATAGCAATTTGAACCACCCAAAACGAGTATACGAGTCAAAAGTTACGCCCATTTGAAATTACCAAGATTTCCGGCAAAACTGCCAAATAGCTTCCTGATCAAATTTGGGTTTTGAAAGTCCCACTTCTGGTCCGATTCATCAAAAAGTTAAAACATGAAAGTTGTCCGAAACGACGTTTTCGTTCAGGAACAAAGAAGCTCGAGCCCTAAAAACGCTTTCCGAGTGATAAAATTCTTCAAATTCTAAACAGCCCATTTTTAGGCGAAAGTCACTAGATTATGGTTATACTTTGAAAGGAACAAGAGGTCTTATGACCTATAATCAAGACCACAAACATGACTAGAACCAAGGTTGAGTCTCATGACCTTGGAACAAGGACCAAAGGTCATGGCTAGGCCATGACGAAATGACCATAACAACTCACATAGGCGTAAACATGAAACAATGAGTTAGGCGATAACTTGAACAAGCAATTTGGATCTACTTCACTTAAAAGGAAACCATGAGATTTTACCAAGAGAACATGGTCATTTAAGGCTTATGAAGCTACCCCTAATAACAATCTTCATGTACAAATAAACTTTCCTAAGTTTATTCAAATATCGGACATGTAACCTTTCGGATCAAAACTTATATCTATATATTTCATCAACTACTACAATAGTAGGGAGCCTCATGTGAGGAGTTCATTATGTAAGCCGTCGAGTTGAGTTGTGGATTTACGAGTTAAAGTGTCCTGGCTCCTCGAACGCTTACTAACATGACTTCTGAATTATGTCGGCCCGAACGGTAGTGAACGATATACAAAACATACATGTTTCATGAATCATTTCTTTCAAAGACTTACATTATACATCATACCACATCATGGACTAAATGCAAGATATATATATAGGCACTACTTCATATTCTTTACTCCGATCCTAAGTCGCGACATTATATTATAGGTTGCTCGTAGAAACCTACACGATTCAACCGTTACATTCATTACTTGCTATCTTACTTAAGGTGAGTTCATAGCCCCACTTTCCATTACTTAATTGTTTTACAATTCCTTGGGGGGAATACATGCTATTTCTAAATCGAATACAATGCTTTTAAATTGTATGCTTACCTGATTGTTTTATTATCACTAAGTAACATCCTTGCCAAACCAAGATCCCTTAGTATGAACCATTTAATCACTTGCGAGGGTTACTTGCAAGTGAGCGCGAATATTGTCAATAGGCCTATTGGGATTGACGAATCCCATTTGTTTTGATTAGTTCAAACAAATGCATTAATATTTGAGACATTAGGTATGACGGCAAAGTACCTACCGGGATAAATCTGCCAATCGATATTGGTACACGTTAACGTTTTGGTTTCATAAGCTTAGTGTATAATAACCTTTCCGGGCATATAACAACGTAGCCCATCATTGTTTTCCAAATATTGGTGTGAGTCTATAGTTCACACTACCAACATATTGTGTTCAAACGATTTAACTACAAACACTACGATTATTGTGTTCAACGATTTACTACCAACACTTTGTGTTCAAACGATTTAACTACAAACACTACGATTATTGTGTTCAACGATTTACTACCAACACTTTGTGTTCAAACGATTTAACAAACTCTATGAATATCACTCAACCTTTGTGTTGACCTCTCAAGCATGTATTTCAGGTTCATGACGATCAAGGATGGCACGGAAGGACACGTGTAACACCCCCAATTCATGATGCAGCGGAATTCAAACTGGGTGTTACTCGACGGCACAATAGTCACAATGATAGAAAACGAACTCCAATTGAGTCGTTTTAAAAGATTTATCATTCAAATTATATAAATATCAGAGATTACAAAATGAGGTCCCAATTGGTTCCAGGTTTACAATGTATAATAAATGAGTTTTGAATGATAATAAAATTTATAGCCCTCTTGAGTATCCATGTCCTTCCGTGCCATCCTTGATCGTCATGAACCTGAAATACATGCTTGAGAGGTCAACACAAAGGTTGAGTGATATTCATAGAGTTTGTTAAATCGATTGAACACAATATGTTGGTAGTGTGAGTTATAGGCTCACACCAATGTTTGGAAAACAAAACAGGTATTATCATTACTAAGCTTATGACACCATAACGTTAACGGGTACCAATATCGATCGGCGGAGTTATCCCGGTAGATACTTTGCCGTCATACCTAATGTCTCAAATATTAATGCATTTGTTTGCACTTAGTCAATACAAATGGGATTCGTCAATCCCAATAGGCCTATTATTAATATTCGCGCTCACTATTTCTAGTGATTAAATGGTTCATAATAAAGGATTTCGGTTTGGCAAGGAAGGTACTTAGTGATAATAAAACAATCAGGCAGCATACAGTTTCAAAGCATTGTGTTCGGTTTAGAAATAGCATGTATTCCCCCCAAGGGTTTATAAAACATTAAAGTAATGTAAAGTGGGGCTATGAACTCACCTTAAGTACAATAGCAAGTAACGAAGGTGATGGTTGGATCGTGTAGGTTTCTACGAGCAACCTATAATAGAATGTTGCGACTTAGGATTTGTGTAAAGAATATAACGGAGTGCCTATATATATATCTTGCATTATAGTCCATGATGAGGTATGATGTATATTTGTAAGTCATTGTAAGAAAGATTTTTGAACATGTATGTTTTGGTATATCGTTTACTACCGTTCGGGCTAACATATTTCAGAAGTCATGTTAGTAAGCGTTCGAGGAGCCAGGACACTTTAACTCGTAAATCCACAACTCATCTCGACGGCTTACGTAATGAACTCCTCACATGAAGCTCCCTACTATTGTAGTAGTTGATAAAGTATATAGATATAAGTTTTGATCCGAAAACTTTACATATCCGACATTTGGATAAACTTAGGAAAGTTTATGGTACATGAAGATTGTTATTAGGGTTTGATTCATAAGTTTTGTATGACCATTTGTCTTGGTAAAATCTCATGGTTTCCTTTTAGGTGAAGTAGATACAAATTACTTGTTCAAGTTATCGCCAATTTCATTGTTTCATGTTTACGCCTTTGTAAGTTGGTTTGGTCATTTCGTCATGGCCTAGCCATGACCTTTGGTCCTTGTTCCAAGGTCATGTTACACAACCTTGGCTCTAGCCATGGTGGGGGTCTTGGTTATAGGTCATAATACCTTTTATTCCTTTGAAAGTATGACAATAACTTAGTGACTTAAAATATGTAAATAGCTGTTAAGAAACTGAGAAATATCTCACTCAGAAGGCGTTTTCAAGGCTTGAGCCTCTTTGTTCCTGAATGAAAACATGATTCCGGACAACTTTCGTGTTTTAACTTTTTCATGAATCGGACCAGAAAGGCCTCTTTTTGCGTGTTTTAGGTTCTGTCTCAGAAATCACAGAAACATTTAGGCAGTTTTGCCGGAAATCTTTGGTAACTTCAAATCGCCATAACTTTTGACTCGTTTACTCTTTTTAGGTGGTTCAAATTGCTATGGTTTTCTTGTTAAGTCCTCTACTGTAATATGTAATAATCCAATATAAAATTTTTACCATTTTGATCAGGTTATACCAAGATATTCACTAGTTTGCTTGTTTTAGTAACTTGTTTCAATAAGTCATTACAACAACATCTTTTACTCATCATGATTCATCATGGACATAATTACAACACATAATATAGCAAGAATAACATATAAATGAGATGAACATGATAAATAAACAAGAAGCATGTTAGGTTTAGGCTTACAACTTTAGGCTTTCTAATTAAAGAAAGGAGTAACTAGTAAGGAAATGGACTTTGATTGACAAGCTTCAACCCTTTTCACTTCAAGCAACCTTTCTACTCTTAGTATTCTTGAAAGATAGATGATAAAGGTTGAGGTGTATTGAGTAGATTTAAACTCAAGAGAAAACACCAAGTATGTTAGGGTTTGGAAGATTTTTGGTAAGAAATAAGCTATCTAGGGTTTCTATACTTGAACTTCACTTGAACCTTGCAACAAATTAGAAAGAAATAAGCTAAGGAGAGAGTGTTGTGGTGTGTTTGATGGCCGGCCAAGGATGGGGAGGGGAGGGGGTATTTATACCCTAATGAGGAGGTTAGTTTACTTGAGATATTTTAGCAAAAATCACACATGTAACACATCTAAGACCACAAGCCATGAGATCAAGCCACCAAGGGTGTGACTCCCCCTCCCTTTGGCGGTTCAAAGAGGATAAGGGGGGGAGGTGGCATGGCTTGGGAAAAATATCTAGATATTATGTGCATTTTGACTCCGGGAAATGCTAACCGTAAATGATTAGGCCTCAAAACGTAAAACCGGGTGTCGTAAAATTATGAAACTTTAAAGTATTGTTAGAAATGTCCATATGTCCCATAATAAAATATAAAATGGGTGATAAGTTCCATTTGGGTGGTAAAACCTGCTAAAAGCTGGAAACACGGGTCTAAAACGCGTAATACGTAAAATGTACGAATATTGCGTAAAACTGAGAAAAGTAAAATGTTACTTTTCTAATATGCTAAAAATGATTTAAAATGATTTATAATATCTAGACTGGGCTCAGTCTGGTGTCGGTTGGTCTTAAATGTCTCTTAGACATCAAACCGGAAGCCTAAAAATCACGAAATGACTTATAAAATCAAAGAATGATTTTTAGTCAATGGAGGAGGGAAAAATATGTTGACTTATTTTAATAAGTTGAAAGCTCGAATCGTCTTAGAAATGCGGTGCAGGTATAGGCTAGGGTTACGGCTGAGTAAAAACGCTTAAAACTGAAAATTCCAGTTTTTCACGGCCGAAGTTTATTTTGGCCATGATTTTTCTCAGTCATGATTTATTCTCAAATAAATCATAAGGGTGTTGAACATTTTTCTGATGTGGGGTCACCTGACGGGGTCAAATTTCGTTGTGCGTAGAATTTCTGATTGACGTTTTACCCTAAAACGTGTAATGTCGTGTCATTCCTTAATAACTTTTACGAAAATGATCTGACGAGTGTCAAACATTTAATTTGTCATGGAAATGATTTATCACTCGAGAATATGAAATAAAAATCAACTTTCGGGAAAATTTCAGAAAGAAATGAATAGTAACATGAATAGTAAAAGTGAATAGTAAATTTCCCGGGAATAGTAATTATCCTGAAAAATGCGAATTGTTACAGTCTCCACCCCATATGAGAGCTCCGTCCCGGAGATCAATTTACGTTGGAGGTAGAAGCTTCGTTGGTAAAAAGATGTGGGTATTTCTTACGTATCTGGTCCTCTCGTTCCCATGTATATTCAGGACCACGTCGTGAGTTCCAATGAACTTTGATAATTGGTATACGGCTTTGTTTGAGTTGTTTGACCTCTCGGTCCATGATTTCTACGGGTTCCTCAACAAATTGAAGATCGTCATTGAGTTGAATTTCATCGAGTGGAATCACAAGTGATTCATCTGACAAGCATTTCTTTAGATACATGGAAAGTGGGGTGTACACTACTGAGTTCTGATGAAAGCTCAAGTCTGTACGCCACAGGGCCAACCCTGGCTAGGATTTTGAATGGTCCGATGTATCTTGGGTTTAGTTTTTCCTTGTTTACCGAATCATATCAAGCCTTTCCAAGGCGATACCTTTAGCATAACCCTATCTCCGACTTGGAATTCTAGGGGTCTGCGTCGTGTGTCGGCATAACTTTTCTGTCGATCTCTTGCGATTTGTAGTCGACTTCCGATTTGTACAATCTTATCCGTTGTTTCTCGAATGAGTTCTGGTCCAGTGAGTTGAATTTCTCCCACTTCAGCTCAACAAGCAGGTGAACGACATTTTCGACCGCAAAGTGCTTCAAATGAAGCTGCTTTAATACTTGTATGATAGCTGTTATTGTAGGAAAATTCGACTAATGGTAGATGAGTATCCCATCCTTTTCCAAAGTCTATTAAACAAGCTCGAAGCATGTCTTCAAGTGTTTGAATGTTTCGTCTACTCTGACCATTGGTCTGAGAATGATACGCTGTACTCATGTCTAGATTTGTTCCAAAGGTGTCCTGGAGTGACTGCCAGAAATTTGGAAGTAAATCTACTATCTCGGTCCGATATGATGGATATCGATGTACCATGTCTTGAGACTATTTCTTTGACGTACAGTCGAGTAAGTTGTTCCATTTTGTAAGTCTCTTTGGTTGTTATAAAGTGTGCGGATTTTGTGAGACAATCAACTATGACCCAGATGGAGTCATAACCGCTTGATGTCTTTGGGAGCTTGATAATGAAGTCCATAGTAACTCTTTCCCAATTCCACATAGGAATCTTTGGTTGTTGCAATGGACCGGATGGTTTTTGATGTTCGGTTTTTACATTGGAGCATGTAAGACATTTGCTAACGTATGTTGCAATATCGGCTTTCATGTTTGGCCACCAATAGAGTAGTTTAAGATCATGATACATCTTATCAGATCTTGGATGTATGGAGTATTTGGACTTGTGAGATTCATGCATGATCAAGTCTCGTAGGCCACCATAAAGTGGTAACCAACTTCGACCTTGGAAGCATAGAGTTTTATCTGAACGGGTTTCGAATTTCTTCTGTATCATGCCATCCAACTTTTTCCTTTTGGATGTCTTCTTTCACTGCCTCAGCTTGAACGTAAAGGATTTGAGCAGGAAAGTTTGAATTTATGGTTTAAAACTAAGGCTCGGACTCATAGTGGTTCAACCCGTTCCTTTCGGCTCAGGGTATGGCGTAGGATGAGGTTTACTTTTAGGGGGGAAAGGTAGAGTAAGAGTGATTAATTGTCGTACTCTATCGGATGAATACTTCATGAATTTCACACGAAATTTGTCTTAGGATTATAAGTGAGAAGTTTGTTTCTAAGAAAACATATAGGTGACTGCTCCCAGCATAACATGATCCCTCCTGAATTAGACATAGGTGATCAGGCTATGTATAATTTAGGACCGATAATGTGATGTTTGGTTTAGTTACGTAGTATTGTTTTTCTTAAAAGTTTTAGATGGTATTTAATATTTGTAAAGCTGATGAGAGTGCTCATGGTGTAACTAAGGATGATTTGAGCTTTAAAAGTGCATCAAGATCAGAAAGTGAGCTTGTGGGATTAAGGGTTGTGAAGATGATGATGGTGAGAAGGTTAAGAAGGTTTGTGTTCTTCATTTTGGTATGTTGAGATTTAGTGGTTTATGATGAAAGTTGGAAATGAAGGCATGATATCGATGTATAGGGTGGTATCAACGAAGTGATTTTTCTAAGATGGTGGTAGAATATCTTGGAGTAATATGATGTGAAACAATAAAGTGTTAACAAAATAGCTTGAAGTAAAATTTGTTGGATGGTTTATAAGATAACTGAGTAAGTCTCATAGAATGGTAATAGTCTGCTAAACAATCAAATTGGTTTGGAGATAGAAAGTACAATAGATGAGAATTATCACAAAGAGTCGTTTATTGAACAATAAATATTCTTAAGTCATAAAACTCCCATTACTAGGGATGACATACACGTAGTACAACAGAGTGCATAAATAAATATGACTGCTAAGTTCTAAACTTCATCGTTCTGCAGTGTTGTTGAGATTCTGATAAGCTTCTTCTTCTCTTATCATATATGCTTTCCATTGGATGTCTTCAACTTGTTGGCCTTGGCTGTTGGGGACATCTGTTCCTGTAATGACCACTTTCTCCACACCCGAAGCATATAACTATTGGTTGTGCGTTGCTACCGGTAGCTACAGCCTTGCCTCTACAATCTCTGGCAAGATGTCCTGGCTTTTGGCATTTGTTGCACTTGGCGGGGCAAGGACCAGAGTGATGGAATTTACACTCATTGCATAGTGGAGCATTCCCGATATACCCTGTGCTTCTAATTGGTGTAGCCACATAAGCCGTTGCAGCCTCTTGTCTTTTGTTTTGATGGTTATGATGGTTGTTGTTGTTGTTTTGGTTGTTACTTCCATGGTTACCATCCCATGGTCGCTTGTTGTTGTTGGTTCTATTGTTATTGTTGTTGGAGTTGTTGAAGTTTTGTCTTTGGGTTTCCGCTGTCTGCACCACCTGATCCATGAGGCTGCGAGACATCCGCATAGCCTCATCAAGTGTTTTGGGACTAGACGTAATCATGTTCCCTTGTATGCTTGGTGGGAGTCCCCAGATATATTCTTCTAACAGTTTCTCATTTGTTGAAACCATCGTTGGGCATAGTATCCTCAATTCATGGAATCGGCGGTTGTAACTTAGGATGTCGGTTCCTTTAACAACATGGTTCCAAAATTCTACTTCTGGATGACAACATGGTTCCTTTAACGGCATTTCATTGTGAGGGAAATACTCTTTCTTTATGTTATCCCCAGAAAGCTTATAATCATTTTGGATGTCCATTGGTTGAGATACTAAATTCCACCATGATAATGCTTCATCCAATAGTGGACCGGTGGCATGTTGAACTTTCTCATTCTCGGTGCATTTGTTGATCAATACTACTAACTCCGCTTTTTCAAACCAGGGGTTAAAATTTACAGCTCCATTAGTACCTTTGTAATTTGTGGGTTGGCAATTTAAATAACCGTTGAATGTGCAGCTCTTATATACTGGATCAATATTTATTACTGGAGGACCGGATGGGTTTGGTCCTCTGGTATTGATGGTAGTTGCAGCAACTCGAACAGCTTCGGCCGTTCTAGTAGTTTCAGCAGCTCTTGCAGCTTTAGCAGTTCTAGTAGCTTTAGTGGCTGTTGCGGCCTGTGTTGCTATGGCTGCTCGCTCCGTGATAAGTGCTGCATTGATACTGTCCTTTACAAGTTTGCGGATGGCAGCTTGCGTCATAGTTGGTGGTGTCTTCTTCGTTGGCGCCATGATTCTATTATATAAAAGGTATGTCATGAGTAGAGAGTTGTGAAATAAGCATGATTTTTGATGGGGAATGATAGAATAATTATGGTTTGAAGATTTAAAGGCATAACACATGATAGTATAAAACAAAAGTTTTATTCATACAACGTTGGTTGATTTACAAAATCGAAACTTATTACAAGCTTCTTCAAAATTTACTAACTGATACTTTCAGTTTAGTAATTACAACGTTTTCACTATCGCTAGTTATTACATGGATTAACTAACTGAGTCTAATCAGTATAGTAGTACAAAAGATAACTAGTATCATCACACTAGTCTATGGCGGGTTAGAAGGTCCGAGCAGCTCTGATTGATCGGCAACTTCTTGGTTTAGTGTGTCATAAAGGTATGAGTTGATGAAGTTTGAGAGGCTGTAGTTTTCATGTTGACTTTCTTGTTGGATCAATGGTGGTCGAGGTACGATCCATAATGAGTGATCCAAATCATCACATGTAGGGATATCAAAGGGAAGTGATAGTGGTGGTGGTAATGGCTCTAGTACATATTCGTATTCGTTATCCTCCTCGGAGTCTGCCTCAACCCAATTTTGTTCAACATAATCAGAAGTATCTGATGCAATAATATTTGGCATTGGTTCATCCTCTTCTTCGTCGGTTGAATCTTCGAAAGGTTCTTCTTCGTCGTCAGAAGCGAAGGCATTTATGAAGTCAAATCCGAACTCGGGTGAGGGTGGTAAGACTTGGAAGTTATTAGGTAGAGTGGGCACATAATCGGGAGAAGTGGGTATGCACATGATTTCTATAAGAAGAATTTCAATGTTAGAACAATTCAATGTTTATGGGAAGTGCTCAAAATGTGAGAAGTGTGTATCGTAAAAATGTCTATGGGAAATGCTCAAAATGGGTATATATGAATATACTAATATGTTTGTGTAACATAACATGCTTACTAAGTCCATAATCGTCTGGAGGATGGAAGACACGGAGAGCGGAAGGCTATAAAATGTTTTTGTTTGTAATTGCGGTTATAGTTTAGGTCTCAATTAGACCCGTTTCTCTATAACCATGGCTCTGATACCAATCTGTAACACCCCCAATTCATGATGCAGCGGAATTCAAACTGGGTGTTACTCGACGGCACAATAGTCACAATGATAGAAAACGAACTCCAATTGAGTCGTTTTAAAAGATTTATCATTCAAATTATATAAATATCAGAGATTACAAAATGAGGTCCCAATTGGTTCCAGGTTTACAATGTATAATAAATGAGTTTTGAATGATAATAAAATTTATAGCCCTCTTGAGTATCCATGTCCTTCCGTGCCATCCTTGATCGTCATGAACCTGAAATACATGCTTGAGAGGTCAACACAAAGGTTGAGTGATATTCATAGAGTTTGTTAAATCGATTGAACACAATATGTTGGTAGTGTGAGTTATAGGCTCACACCAATGTTTGGAAAACAAAACAGGTATTATCATTACTAAGCTTATGACACCATAACGTTAACGGGTACCAATATCGATCGGCGGAGTTATCCCGGTAGATACTTTGCCGTCATACCTAATGTCTCAAATATTAATGCATTTGTTTGCACTTAGTCAATACAAATGGGATTCGTCAATCCCAATAGGCCTATTATTAATATTCGCGCTCACTATTTCTAGTGATTAAATGGTTCATAATAAAGGATTTCGGTTTGGCAAGGAAGGTACTTAGTGATAATAAAACAATCAGGCAGCATACAGTTTCAAAGCATTGTGTTCGGTTTAGAAATAGCATGTATTCCCCCCAAGGGTTTATAAAACATTAAAGTAATGTAAAGTGGGGCTATGAACTCACCTTAAGTACAATAGCAAGTAACGAAGGTGATGGTTGGATCGTGTAGGTTTCTACGAGCAACCTATAATAGAATGTTGCGACTTAGGATTTGTGTAAAGAATATAACGGAGTGCCTATATATATATCTTGCATTATAGTCCATGATGAGGTATGATGTATATTTGTAAGTCATTGTAAGAAAGATTTTTGAACATGTATGTTTTGGTATATCGTTTACTACCGTTCGGGCTAACATATTTCAGAAGTCATGTTAGTAAGCGTTCGAGGAGCCAGGACACTTTAACTCGTAAATCCACAACTCATCTCGACGGCTTACGTAATGAACTCCTCACATGAAGCTCCCTACTATTGTAGTAGTTGATAAAGTATATAGATATAAGTTTTGATCCGAAAACTTTACATATCCGACATTTGGATAAACTTAGGAAAGTTTATGGTACATGAAGATTGTTATTAGGGTTTGATTCATAAGTTTTGTATGACCATTTGTCTTGGTAAAATCTCATGGTTTCCTTTTAGGTGAAGTAGATACAAATTACTTGTTCAAGTTATCGCCAATTTCATTGTTTCATGTTTACGCCTTTGTAAGTTGGTTTGGTCATTTCGTCATGGCCTAGCCATGACCTTTGGTCCTTGTTCCAAGGTCATGTTACACAACCTTGGCTCTAGCCATGGTGGGGGTCTTGGTTATAGGTCATAATACCTTTTATTCCTTTGAAAGTATGACAATAACTTAGTGACTTAAAATATGTAAATAGCTGTTAAGAAACTGAGAAATATCTCACTCAGAAGGCGTTTTCAAGGCTTGAGCCTCTTTGTTCCTGAATGAAAACATGATTCCGGACAACTTTCGTGTTTTAACTTTTTCATGAATCGGACCAGAAAGGCCTCTTTTTGCGTGTTTTAGGTTCTGTCTCAGAAATCACAGAAACATTTAGGCAGTTTTGCCGGAAATCTTTGGTAACTTCAAATCGCCATAACTTTTGACTCGTTTACTCTTTTTAGGTGGTTCAAATTGCTATGGTTTTCTTGTTAAGTCCTCTACTGTAATATGTAATAATCCAATATAAAATTTTTACCATTTTGATCAGGTTATACCAAGATATTCACTAGTTTGCTTGTTTTAGTAACTTGTTTCAATAAGTCATTACAACAACATCTTTTACTCATCATGATTCATCATGGACATAATTACAACACATAATATAGCAAGAATAACATATAAATGAGATGAACATGATAAATAAACAAGAAGCATGTTAGGTTTAGGCTTACAACTTTAGGCTTTCTAATTAAAGAAAGGAGTAACTAGTAAGGAAATGGACTTTGATTGACAAGCTTCAACCCTTTTCACTTCAAGCAACCTTTCTACTCTTAGTATTCTTGAAAGATAGATGATAAAGGTTGAGGTGTATTGAGTAGATTTAAACTCAAGAGAAAACACCAAGTATGTTAGGGTTTGGAAGATTTTTGGTAAGAAATAAGCTATCTAGGGTTTCTATACTTGAACTTCACTTGAACCTTGCAACAAATTAGAAAGAAATAAGCTAAGGAGAGAGTGTTGTGGTGTGTTTGATGGCCGGCCAAGGATGGGGAGGGGAGGGGGTATTTATACCCTAATGAGGAGGTTAGTTTACTTGAGATATTTTAGCAAAAATCACACATGTAACACATCTAAGACCACAAGCCATGAGATCAAGCCACCAAGGGTGTGACTCCCCCTCCCTTTGGCGGTTCAAAGAGGATAAGGGGGGGAGGTGGCATGGCTTGGGAAAAATATCTAGATATTATGTGCATTTTGACTCCGGGAAATGCTAACCGTAAATGATTAGGCCTCAAAACGTAAAACCGGGTGTCGTAAAATTATGAAACTTTAAAGTATTGTTAGAAATGTCCATATGTCCCATAATAAAATATAAAATGGGTGATAAGTTCCATTTGGGTGGTAAAACCTGCTAAAAGCTGGAAACACGGGTCTAAAACGCGTAATACGTAAAATGTACGAATATTGCGTAAAACTGAGAAAAGTAAAATGTTACTTTTCTAATATGCTAAAAATGATTTAAAATGATTTATAATATCTAGACTGGGCTCAGTCTGGTGTCGGTTGGTCTTAAATGTCTCTTAGACATCAAACCGGAAGCCTAAAAATCACGAAATGACTTATAAAATCAAAGAATGATTTTTAGTCAATGGAGGAGGGAAAAATATGTTGACTTATTTTAATAAGTTGAAAGCTCGAATCGTCTTAGAAATGCGGTGCAGGTATAGGCTAGGGTTACGGCTGAGTAAAAACGCTTAAAACTGAAAATTCCAGTTTTTCACGGCCGAAGTTTATTTTGGCCATGATTTTTCTCAGTCATGATTTATTCTCAAATAAATCATAAGGGTGTTGAACATTTTTCTGATGTGGGGTCACCTGACGGGGTCAAATTTCGTTGTGCGTAGAATTTCTGATTGACGTTTTACCCTAAAACGTGTAATGTCGTGTCATTCCTTAATAACTTTTACGAAAATGATCTGACGAGTGTCAAACATTTAATTTGTCATGGAAATGATTTATCACTCGAGAATATGAAATAAAAATCAACTTTCAGGAAAATTTCAGAAAGAAATGAATAGTAACATGAATAGTAAAAGTGAATAGTAAATTTCCCGGGAATAGTAATTATCCTGAAAAATGCGAATTGTTACAACACGGATACTCAAGAGGGCTATAAATTTTATTATCATTCAAAACTCATTTATTATACATTGTAAACATGGAACCAATTGGGACCTCATTTTGAAATATCTGATATTTATATAATTTGAATGATACATTTTTTTTAAAACGACTCAATTGGAGTTCGTTTTCTATTATTGTGACTATTGTGCCGTCGAGTAACACCCAGTTCGAATTCCGCTGCAACCATGAATTGGGGGTGTTACAAATATGGCCATCATGCACCTCTGGAACGTACCTGGAGCATTCCATAAGCCAAAAGGCATACGTTTATAAGCAAAGGTTCCATAAGGGCATGTAAAGGTAGTCTTTTCTTGATCCGATGGATCAATGGGTATTTGAAAGTATCCTGAGAAACCATCAAGGAAACAATAGTACTCGTTTCCTACTAATCTCTCAAGCATCTGGTCCATAAAGGGCAGCGATGTAACAACTCGCATTTTCAGGTTAATTACTTTTCCCAGCAGGTCACCCAAGCCTGTACTACTCTCGCATGAGCACGCTTAACCGTATGGGTGATTAACCGTTAGACCACAAAACGCGTTTCTAACACGATTTGAGTTTTCAACTTATTAGAAAAAGTCAACATATTTTTCCCTCCTCCTTTGACCAAAAATCATTCCTTGACATTATAAGTCATTCCTTGATTTTTAGGCTTACGGTTTGATGTCTAAAAGACATTTAATACCAACCGACACTAGACTGAGCCCAGTCTAGACATTGTAAGTCTTTTTAAATCATTTTTATCACATTAGAAAAGTAACATTTTACTTTTCTCAATTTTACGCAATATTCGTACGTTTTACGTATTACGCGTTTTAGACCCGTGTTTCCAGTTTTTAGCAGGGTTTTACCACCCAAATGGAACCTACCACTCATTTTATATTTTATTATGGAACATATGGATATGTTTATCAATACTTTCAAGTTCCATAATTTTACGACACCCGGTTTTACGTTTTGAGGCTTAATCATTTACGATTGGCATTTCCCGGAGTCAAAACTCATCCAATACTTGGATAATATCATCCAAGACCAACTCATCCCTTCCTATCCACTCCAAACCGCCTCTAGGGGGGAGGATTCACACTAGGTGGCTTGATCTCAAGCTTGATGGCCTTATATCCTTACATGTGTTGAACTTGGCCTCCAAGGGTTGACAAGTCAACACAAGTAACCTCCTTAAGACCCTATAAAAGCCCCCCATCCCCCCATGTTGCCGTCCATCTCACACCCTCCACAACACATCACACTTAGTTTATTTCTTCCTAGTTCTAGCAAGGATCAAGTGCAAGATCAAGATAGAAACCCTAGTTAGCTTATTATTCACCAAAACTCTTCCAAACCCTAACATACTTGGTGATTTCTCGAGTTTAAATCCACTCAATTCACCTCAACCTTCATCATCCATCTTTCAAGATTACAAGGGTAGAAAGATTGCATGAAGTGAAGTGGGTTGAAGCAAGTCTATCAATGTCCTATCCTTACATGTTAACTTCCTTTCATGTTTGAAACCCAAAAGTTGTAAGCCAAACCCTAACATGATTCTTGTTAAATAATCATGTTCATGTTATTTACATGTTATTCTTGCTATATTATGTCTTGTAGTTATGTCCATGATGTATAAAAGTGAGCAAAACAAGTTATTGTTATTGATTGTTACAACAAGTTACTAAAACAAGTAAACTAGTGACTTTCTTGGTAAGACCTGATCAAAATGATAAAAATATGATGTTGGATCATTACATATTACAGAAGAGGACTTAACAAGGAAACCATAGCAATTTGAACCACCTAAAACGAGTATACGAGTCAAAAGTTACGCCCATTTGAAGTTACCAAAACTTTGCGGCAAACTGCCAAATACCATTCTGATCAAATTTGGGTTTTGAAAGTCCCACTTCTGATCCGATTCATCAAAAAGTTAAAACACGAAAGTTGTCCGAAACGACGTTTTCGTTCAGGATTAAAGAAGCTCGAGCCCTGAAAACGCTTTCCGAGTGATAAATTCTTCAAATTCTTAAACAGCCCATTTTTAGGTGAAAGTCACTAGATTATGGTTATACTTTGAAAGGAACAAGAGGTCTTATGACCTAGAATCAAGACCACAACCATGGCTAGAGCCAAGGTTGTGTCTCATGACCTTGGAACAAGGACCAAAGGTCATGGCTAGGCCATGACGAAATGACCATGTAAGTTTACTTAGGCGTAAACATGAAACAATGAATTAGGCGATAACTTGAACAAACAATTTGGATCTACTTCACTTAAAAGGAACCATGAGATATTACAAAGATAAATGGTCATACAAGACTTATGAAACTACCCCTAATAACAATCTTCATGTACAAATAAACTTTCCTAAGTTTATTCAAATATCGGACATGTAACCTTTCGGATCAAAACTTATATCTATATATTTCATCAACTACTACAATAGTAGGGAGCCTCATGTGAGGAGTTCATTATGTAAGCCGTCGAGATGAGTTGTGGATTTACGAGTTAAAGTGTCCTGGCTCCTCGAACGCTTACTAACATGACTTCTGAATTATGTCGGCCCGAACGGTAGTAAACGATATACAAAACATACATGTTTCATGAATCTTTTCTTTCAAAGATTTACACTATACATCATACCACATCATGGACTATAAATGCAAGATATATATATAGGCACTACGTTATATTCATTACTCAAATCCTAAGTCACGACATTCTATTATAGGTTGCTCGTAGAAACCTTCGCGATTCGACCATCACATTCATTACTTGATATCTTACTTAAGGTGAGTTCATAGCCCCATTTTCCATTACGTAATTGTTTTACAAACCCTTGGGGGGAATACATGCTATTTTTAACCGAGCACAATGTTTTTAAATTGTATGCTTGCCTGATTGTTTTATTATCACTAAGTACCAGCCTTGCTAAACCGAGATCCCTTATTATGAATCATTTAATCACTAACAATAGTGAGCGCAAATATTGTGAATATGCCTATTGGGATTGACGAATCCCGTTTGTATTGACTAAGTTCAAACAAATGCATTGATATTTGAGATTTAGGTATGTTAGCAAAGTACCTACCGGGATAAATCTGCCGATCGATATTGGTACACGTTAACGATTTGGTGTCATAAGCTTAGTGTATAATACATTTTATGGGCGTATAACAACATAGCCTACCTATTTTGCTTTCCAAACAATGGTGTGAGCCTATAACTCACACTACCAACATATTGTGTTCAAACATTAAACAAACTCTATGAATATCACTCAACCTTTGTGTTGACCTCTCAAGCATGTATTTCAGGTTCATGACGATCAAGGATGGCACGGAAGGGCACGGATACTCAAGAGGGCTATAAATTTTATTATCATTCAAAAACTCATTTAAATGTAAACTGTAAACATGGAACCATTTGGGACCTCATTTTGTAATCTCTGATATTTATACAATTTGAATGATAAATCTTTTAAAACGACTCAATTGGAGTTCGTTTTCTATTATTGTGACTATTGTGCCGTCGAGTAACACCCAGTTTGAATTCCGCTGCAACCATGAATTGGAGGTGTTACAGATTGGTACCAGTGCCATGGTTATAGAGAAACGGGTCTAATTGAGACCTAAACTATAAACACACGTACAAGCAAAAACATTTTATAGCCTTCCGCTCTCTGTGTCTTCCATCCTCCAGATGATTATGGACTTAGTAAGCATGTTATGTTACACAAACATATTAGTATATTCATATATACCCATTTTGAGCATTTCCCCATAGACATTTTTATGCTACACAAACATAATTGCATATTGATATATGTACCCTTAACATAATTGAGCATTTCCCCGTAAGCATTTTATGCTACATGAACATATTAGTATATTGATATATAAACTCGGTTTATTTTAAATAATTTATCTAAACAATGGACTAAACATATCTGTGTATGCCTATACTAAGGCATTTCGGCACAGCCACACTCTCCCAATCATGTTCCTACTCCAAACATTATATGTCCAAGACATTGTATGTTACAATGGTCTCATTCATTTTCCAAGACATTGTGAGATACAATGGTCTCATTCATTTTCCAAGACATTGTGAGATACAATGGTCTCATTCATTTTTCAAGACATTGTGAGATACAATGGTCTCATTCTCTTTTCAAGACATTGTGAGATACAATGGTCTCATTCATTTTCCAAGACATTGTGAGATACAATGGTCTCATTAATTCTCCAAGACATTGTATTATACAACGGTCTTAACCATTTCTCAAATGTTTTGAGTCACACAATGGTCTAACCTACTTCCCAGACATTGTGAATTGCACAATGGTCTAACCTACTTCCGAGACATTGTGTTTTGCGCAATGGTCTCTAGAATTATTCCATCACATCATCAATATCATTTCATATGATATCAAAAACCCGTCACAACCTATCAATTTCTAAATAGAAATATGAGATTTCTAAAGGACAAACAAATACATCACCTACAAAAGCTGAAGTTCAGCCCTACATTCATCAAAGTTTTCTTCTGAAACCTTCATTATTAAAAGTTCGTGATCCTGGCCAAGTATGTTCTATTTTAGAACTACTTAAAACTTCCTTTCCATACGTACCTACCCTTACTATCTTCTATGCGATGGAATGTGAAAACATACATTACAAGTCTTGTATGGCCGGGACTTGCAATTGAAGGGTTTGACATCGCCTTTGTTTAGTGGACAGTTTCCCGAAAGCAACGGACATATCAAAAGTATACCTAATTTAGGTATTTGAAAATTTTATCGAACCTTGGCTAAATATAGACTAGTCACCTATATTTAACCTAGGGACAGTGGAATATAGTCTGACTAACTATATTTGACTTAAAATTTTCAAATACTGGGAATAGTTGTACTAGGGTTATGTTCAGGTTAATTTCCTACATGAACTCGATAAACCACCAGAATTCATTAAAACAATCTAGAGACACGATAGTGCCTTACCACTCAGCAAGATCTTAACACCTTAATTGTATGATCTAAATTAATTCTTGAAATCTTTCATTTATGAGATAATCCGAACTACTATCTTGGGATAGTTATCAATTCTTCTCTTCATCAGGTAGAAGTACTATCCTGTTTAGGTCCTAAGTATACCATTCCATCATAAACCTTTAAAGTCTCTTAAGATTTTTAAAGCAAACTCAACATCTATACCTAAGAGTATTAATGTTAAGCATACACTACACATTTTTGTTCATCAACATATCACATCATTATCTTCACAACCGTTACAAACACAAGCTCATTAACAGATCTTGATGCACTTTTAAAGCTCAAATCATCCTTAGTTACATCACAAGCACGCTCATCAGCTTTACAAGTTTGAATATTCATCTTGTACTTTTGGAACACCAGTATCATCTCGTAATACACTACCTTGTAACTCACCGGCTAAGTATGAATGTTGTGTCGGGAATTCTTGAGTAGGATGATTTATAATGTCCTTATTTGAATGGATTGGTTTGCCTTTTCATTTAAATAAAGAAATTATAAATCATCGAACCATACGTTTATATTCCTTTAGTTACATTGTTTGGGATGCCTCTCTATGTAAATAAAGAATTATAAACAAGTGGGCTTATTTATATCCGAAATAACATAAGTATGAAGTCAATAAACACTAGATACAACAACAGATTACCTACTAGGCTATGATTGCAACAACTATCCCAATTTCCATTAGTACGAGATTTACATTTTGGTTTTCATAATGATAGTGCAATAACAAACAAACTCATTGCGAGGCCATGTAACCATATGCATGGGCAGTCATACCGAACTCATTGTGAAGCCATGTAGCCATATGCATGGGCAGCCGTACAATTCAAACAGGACTTGGTCCAACCACATGTTCAACACTATTTCCATGATTCGATTCTTATATCAATTGCTATCGATACTTGACAACTATATCAAGTTCTATTTGATATTCAACTACTATATCAATTCCTATTAATATCCGACTGCTATATCAATTTCCTTTGATATTCGACTATTACCATACCTTTCCTACATAAAAGTAAGCCTCATCCTACACCATACACTGAAATGACAAATCAAATTACATCACTGGTAATTCCAGACTCTAGTCCTCATAAGTAACCACACCTTTTCATCGACACCACTCCAACATATGACACACAAAGAACTTCGGGACGAAGTTCCCCGTAAGGGGTAGAGACTGTAACAACTCGCATTTTCAGGTTAATTACTTTTCCCAGCAGGTCACCCAAGCCTGTACTACTCTCGCATGAGCACGCTTAACCGTATGGGCGATTAACCGTTAGACCACAAAACGCATTTCTAACACGATTTGAGTTTTCAACTTATTAGAAAAAGTCAACATATTTTTCCCTCCTCCTTTGACCAAAAATCATTCCTTGACATTATAAGTCATTCCTTGATTTTTAGGCTTATGGTTTGATGTCTAAAAGACATTTAATACCAACCGACACTAGACTGAGCCCAGTCTAGACATTATAAGTCTTTTTAAATCATTTTTATCACATTAGAAAAGTAACATTTTACTTTTCTCAATTTTACGCAATATTCGTACGTTTTACGTATTACGCGTTTTAGACCCGTGTTTCCAGTTTTTAGCAGGGTTTTACCACCCAAATGGAACCTACCACTCATTTTATATTTTATTATGGAACATATGGATATGTTTATCAATACTTTCAAGTTCCATAATTTTACGACACCCGGTTTTACGTTTTAAGGCTTAATCATTTACGATTGGCATTTCCCGGAGTCAAAACTCATCCAATACTTGGATAATATCATCCAAGACCAACTCATCCCTTCCTATCCACTCCAAACCACCTCTAGGGGGGAGGATTCACACTAGGTGGCTTGATCTCAAGCTTGATGGCCTTATATCCTTACATGTGTTGAACTTGGCCTCCAAGGGTTGACAAGTCAACACAAGTAACCTCCTTAAGACCCTATAAAAGCCCCCCATCCCCCCATGTTTCCGTCCATCTCACACCCTCCACAACACATCACACTTAGTTTATTTCTTCCTAGTTCTAGCAAGGATCAAGTGCAAGATCAAGATAGAAACCCTAGTTAGCTTATTATTCACCAAAACTCTTCCAAACCCTAACATACTTGGTGATTTCTCTTGAGTTTAAATCCACTCAATTCACCTCAACCTTCATCATCCATCTTTCAAGATTACAAGGGTAGAAAGATTGCATGAAGTGAAGTGGGTTGAAGCAAGTCTATCAATGTCCTATCCTTACATGTTAACTTCCTTTCATGTTTGAAAGCCAAAAGTTGTAAGCCAAACCCTAACATGATTCTTGTTAAATAATCATGTTCATGTTATTTACATGTTATTCTTGCTATATTATGTCTTGTAGTTATGTCCATGATGTATAAAAGTGAGCAAAACAAGTTATTGTTATTGATTGTTACAACAAGTTACTAAAACAAGTAAACTAGTGACTTTCTTGGTAAGACCTGATCAAAATGATAAAAATATGATGTTGGATCATTACATATTACAGTAGAGGACTTACAAAGAAAACCATAGCAATTTGAACCACCTAAAACGAGTATACGAGTCAAAAGTTACGCCCATTTGAAGTTACCAAAACTTTGCGACAAACTGCCAAATACCATTCTGATCAAATTTGGGTTTTGAAAGTCCCACTTCTGGTCCGATTCATCAAAAAGTTAAAACACGAAAGTTGTCCGAAACGACGTTTTCATTCAGGTAGAA
The DNA here is from genome assembly GCA_030686995.1 of Artemisia argyi. Classification (NCBI taxonomy): domain Eukaryota; kingdom Viridiplantae; phylum Streptophyta; class Magnoliopsida; order Asterales; family Asteraceae; genus Artemisia; species Artemisia argyi. The sequence continues at coordinate 21,807,540 of CM060695.1, read as the reverse complement.
AGAAGCTCGAGCCCTGAAAACGCTTTCCGAGTGATAAATTCTTCAAATTCTTAAACAACCCATTTTTAGGTGAAAGTCACTAGATTATGGTTATACTTTGAAAGGAACAAGAGGTCTTATGACCTAGAATCAAGACCACAACCATGGCTAGAGCCAAGGTTGTGTCTCATGACCTTGGAACAAGGACCAAAGGTCATGGCTAGGCCATGACGAAATGACCATGTAAGTTTACTTAGGCGTAAACATGAAACTATGAATTAGGCGATAACTTGAACAAACAATTTGGATCTACTTCACTTAAAAGGAACCATGAGATATTACAAAGATAAATGGTCATACAAGACTTATGAAACTACCCCTAATAACAATCTTCATGTACAAATAAACTTTCCTAAGTTTATTCAAATATCGGACATGTAACCTTTCGGATCAAAACTTATATCTATATATTTCATCAACTACTACAATAGTAGGGAGCCTCATGTGAGGAGTTCATTATGTAAGCCGTCGAGATGAGTTGTGGATTTACGAGTTAAAGTGTCCTGGCTCCTCGAACGCTTACTAACATGACTTCTGAATTATGTCGGCCCGAACGGTAGTAAACGATATACAAAACATACATGTTTCATGAATCTTTTCTTTCAAAGATTTACACTATACATCATACCACATCATGGACTATAAATGCAAGATATATATATAGGCACTACGTTATATTCATTACTCAAATCCTAAGTCGCGACATTCTATTATAGGTTGCTCGTAGAAACCTTCGCGATTCGACCATCACATTCATTACTTGATATCTTACTTAAGGTGAGTTCATAGCCCCATTTTCCATTACTTAATTGTTTTACAAACCCTTGGAGGGAATACATGCTATTTTTAACCAAGCACAATGTTTTTAAATTGTATGCTTGCCTGATTGTTTTATTATCACTAAGTACCAGCCTTGCTAAACCGAGATCCCTTATTATGAACCATTTAATCACTAGCAATAGTGAGCGCAAATATTGTGAATAGGCCTATTGGGATTGACGAATCCCATTTGTATTGACTAAGTTCAAACAAATGCATTAATATTTGAGATTTAGGTATGTTAGCAAAGTACCTACCGGGATAAATCTGCCGATCGATATTGGTACACGTTAACGTTTTGGTGTCATAAGCTTAGTGTATAATACATTTTATGGGCGTATAACAACATAGCCTACCTATTTTGCTTTCCAAACAATGGCGTGAGCCTATAACTCACACTACCAACATATTGTGTTCAAACATTAAACAAACTCTATGAATATCACTCAACCTTTGTGTTGACCTCTCAAGCATGTATTTCAGGTTCATGACGATCAAGGATGGCACGGAAGAGCACGGATACTCAAGAGGGCTATAAATTTTATTATCATTCAAAAACTCATTTAAATGTAAACTGTAAACATGGAACCATTTGGGACCTCATTTTGTAATCTCTGATATTTATACAATTTGAATGATAAATCTTTTAAAACGACTCAATTGGAGTTCGTTTTCTATTATTGTGACTATTGTGCCGTCGAGTAACACCCAGTTTGAATTCCGCTGCAACCATGAATTGGGGGTGTTACAAGCGAAAAGTGGTCTTTGCGGGTGGCGTCGTTCAACTTACGATAGTCAATGCAAACACGCCACCCGGTAACCAGCCGAGTTGGAATCAACTCATTTTCCTCATTAGTGACAACAGTAATGCCACCCTTTTTTGGAACGCAATGGATGGGACTAACCCATGGACTGTTAGAGATGGGGTAAATCAATCCTGCATCAAGAAGTTTGAGAACCTCTTGTTTAATCACATCATGGATTTTTGGATTAACCCGTCTTTGATGTTGCACCGCGGGCTTGAAGTCATCCTCCATTAAGATTTTGTGTGTACAAAAATCTGGGTTAATACCTTTAATATCAGAGAGCTTCCAAGCAATTGCTTTCTTGTGTGACTTCAAGACCTTTATGAGAGCAACCTTCTCCTCATCACTTAAACCTTTAGCAATAATGACGGGTAATTTATCATCACCCTCCAAAAATGCGTATTCAAGATGAGTAGGTAAGTCCTTGAGCTCGACCTCAGGAAATTCATCATTTTTATCAACCGATTTAATTTCCTCATTATGAAGTTGTACGGGAGGGAGTGGAGGAGAATTGTCTTGATTTAGCAATTTCTCAAGGAGAAGAATATCTCCCTCCAGATCAATCTCAGTGTTATCAATACCCGATGGAACTGAATCACTTTTGAGAAAAGCCTCGACCTCTTCCAAAAGGAAATCAATTCCCTCAAACAGAGTGAGAGAAGGGGAAGAGTCGGAAATGATAGGTTCAGATGATGGAGTGGAATCCCCACTCATAGAATTATGAGAATAACCAAGAAATTCTTGATAATACTCCTCTGAAGCAATGTCTATGATATCTATTTGATTAACTGCTTCAGAATCATAATTTGAGGAGTACCTCGAGGTTTGATCGAGGTTAAAGGTAACGGCTTCATTACCCATACGCAAGGTGATTTCTTGCTCAAATACATCGATAAGAGCACGGCCCGTTCTAAGGAAACCCCTCCCAATAATGAGAGGGACCCTTTGATCAGCATCGAAATCAACCACCACAAAGTCAGCTGGGAGATGGAACTTTCCTACCTTCACAAACACGTCCTCGGAAATGCCAAGAGGACGAGATATCGATCGGTCTGCAAGCTCTAAAGTCATGCAGGTAGGAGTAAGATCAGGAAGAGAAAGTTTCTTCCAAACTGAATAAGGCATTAGGTTGATGCTTGCACCAAGATCGGCCAAGGCATAGCAATCAACCATTCCTGGAAATACACAAGGTATTAGAAATTTTCCAGGATCTCCCAGCTTCTCGGGAAGCTTCTTTAAAAGAACTGCAGAGCAGTTCTCATTCAAGGGAGTTTTTGCCATTTCAAATAGTTTCTCCTTGTTGCTTACAAGTGTTTGATTGTTGATGCAAATTTGGGCATCAGAATAATAGCATCCGCGAAGCTAATGTCAAAATGCAAATCTTGGAAGATTTGAAAGAATTTATCCATCTGGTGACTAGCTTTTTCGCGGAGCTTTTGCTCATTCAAACGTGAGGGGTAAGGAATAGAAGAGGTAGAAGGTTTGGACTTAGGTGTTTCAACTGGGATATCATTGGGTTCAAAAACAACTCTAGGTTTTGGTTTGGGTTTCGGGAAAACATGAGGTGGGACGTCTTGGGTACCCCCATTATGAGTAGGAAGTACTGCGTCCTTATTTACCTCGGTTTTATTTTCCACTACCTTGGGAGAAGAAGAAGAAGGGGTAGTGGGAACAGTGGGTCTGTCATATGAAACTCCGCTCCTGGTTGTGATCGCCTTTGCATCGCCCCTCGGGTTTGCGATCGTATTGCTCGGAAGTTTTCCAGAGCCCGAGGATTGTTCATTTAAAGATTTCTTGATTTCAGAAATCTGGCTGACCAACAACCTGTTTGTCTCTTCTTGAGTTTTCATGAACTGCTTCAACAACTCATCGGATGATGATTGTGGAGCTGGAAGAATGGCTTGTGTTTGGTTGGGGAAATTTTGAACTCGGTTATTTTGATTATAACCTTGTTGTGGTTGAAAATTTCCCTGATTTGGATTACCATTTCCCTGAAAATGATTTCCCGGGTTGAAATTGTTTCTGTTAAAATTTCCTTGATTGTGGAAACCTTGATTCTGTCCAGGATTGAAATTCCCTTGGTTTTGATAACCTTGGTTCATTCGAGGTTGGTTCTGGTTTCGATTTTGCAAATTTGGGTTTTGGTTAAACCCGAGTGGTCCCATATGCGTGTTAGCACGGTAACTTGGTTCCATTTGAGGACGGTATTGATTACCTCCCTGATTTGTAGTACCGGCTAAGGCATTGGCTTCAAAAGGACTACCATCGGTGGCAGTACAGTTGTAGTAAGCATGTGGGCCACCACAAGTGACACAAACTTCCACCTTTTTTACTTCAGCATGTGAAGGGTTTTGTGTGAAAGTGACTTTCTTCTGGTTTGAGAGAACCAAAGCTTGAATAGCGTCCGTGAGTTTGTCTATCTTAGCATCGGTGCTAGAAGTACTCACGGGAGATGAAGTAGAAGGACCAGCACTCACTTGGTAGTTATATGGCTTTGTGCGTGTAGTGCGGACCTTGGACTTATTTTCAATGATTTCTAAAGCTTCTTTAGTGGTTTTGCTCAAAAAATTACCTCCCGCGGAGGCATTGAGAGAGTCTTGGTCAGATTGACTCACACCATTATAGAAAGTGTCAATTTGCATTAATTCAGTGAAACCATGATGAGGACATCGACGAAGTAATTCTTTGAAACGATCCCATGCGTCACCAAACGATTCATCAAACCTTTGAGTAAATTTGATGATTTCATTTTTAAGACTTGTCGTTCTGGACGGGGGAAAAAATTCGTTTACAAATTTGGTAACTAAATCCTCCCATGATGTTATTGAACGAGGAGGTTGTTTTTCCAGCCAAATTCGAGCTACCCCCTCAAGAGAAAATGGGAATAGAAGAAGTTTGACTGCTTCGGAAGGGACGTTTTTGTATTTGATGGTAGATGTAATCTTGTTAAACCATCGAATATGAGCATGAGGATCATCCCTCTCAAAACCATAAAATTGGCTTGAGGTTACTAGATTTAGTAACCCGGTTTTGAGCTCAAAGTATTCAGCCACAATGGCTGGGACAACAATAGCGTCTCCGTATCCCTCAATGGGTGCTTGGAGAAGCTCATTCATCGGACGGTCTTCCGCCATGATAACTTTGTTTGGGGAAACAGCACGTATCTCAGATACTGCTATTGGGGCAGAACGTCTACGGCGTCTTCGAGGAATTCTGACAAGCTCACGGAAAGGGCTTGTTGACCTAGAAGAACGAGTGCGCATGCACTATAGACGACTCTAAGAATCCTTAGAGTGACGGGAAATTAAAAATAGAAAAGAAAAATCTTTTTGGATTTTTGTTTTTATGAGATAATATAGAAATATGGACAAAAGATGATATATAACAATGATGAATTAATTCAAACTCACAGATGCTTCAAAAAGTCGTAATACGCAGTACACCTCCCCGGCAGTGGCACCAAATTTTGATTGGCCTCAAACAGTCAGAAAATATTAACCAAGTAATGGTCAACAAGTCAAACAGTCTAAACCAATGCTCCGTGGAGTGTAGTGTTTCCCCGGATCGTTAAATCCCAACGAGGCGTGAAATCTGAAATAAAATGACTTTGATATCAGGTGATTTGAACAGGAAAAGGGTTTAAGTAATTGTACTACTGAAATATAAGTTAGAGTAGCTTTGATAGGCTATATCAACTAATACTTGGAATCAGATAAGTACAAGTGAAAAAGAACTGGAAAATGTATACATTTAATATTTAAACGTAAACAGCAAAAACGATTTTAACTATAGTAGTAATTTGTATGCCTTAGGGGCTTAAATGCAAATTAAATAAGCTTAAAATATTTATTTTTTAATTACTAATTTATTTTAAAAATTAAGAAAATCTAAAAATGTAAAAAGAAATAAAATGTACGTTTAAATTTTAATAAACGTAGGCTATGTTTGGCAAAAGTAGCTGTAAGCAATAGCTGTGAGCAGTAGCAGTGAGCTGCGAGCAGTAGCTGTGAAAAATGAGCTTTCTGCTCACAGCTTCTTAAAGAAGCATTGGAAAAATGAGCTTTTCTAAAAAATAGCAAAGCTCACCACTCTTTTGCCAAACAACACTGAAAATAAAAAAGCTCATTCTCACCGCTCATTGACCAAAAAAGCTCCGTGCCAAACATAGCCGTAAACGTACTAAACTAAATGTGAATTCTGTCAAATAAAACTCCCACAAATATGAAAATTATATTTTTGGAATCCTAAACTTATTAGAAAATTATTAGAAAATTAAAATTATTTTTATAAATATTTAATTAATATTATTATTTAATAACTATTTTTAATTATTTAATAATTCACTAATAAATAAGAAAATGTAAAATAAGTCTTGAAAAAAAATTAAAATTTTTAAAAGTCTAAAGTATTATAAAACTTATTTTAAAACTAAAATTATTTTTTTCACACTATTTAACTAATTATTATTAATTAATTATTATTTAATTATTATTTAACTAATTATATTGATTTAAATTATTAAAAATACTAAAAAGACTTAGATAATTAAGAAGATTTTTATAAATCTAATTAACCATCACAGGAATCCTAAAAAATTATAAAAAGTTTGTTTTATGTATTTCTAAACTAATTTACAAATTATTATTCTATTTATTTATTAATTACCAATTAAACTAATTATATTATAAAAAAATAGGAAATGAACAGCATAAATTCTAGAAAAATTTTTAAAAATGTTTTACCTTATATAAAAGCTAGAAAAATTATAAAAACTAGGTGTTACTTAATAAAATCTAATTTTGCTATTTAATATTAATTAATAATTAATTAAACTAGTATTAATTATAAAAAACACTAAATGACAAAGGAAAAATCTGAAAAAATTTATAAAATTACTTTAATATAAAAGATATTTAATAAAAATATAAAAATGCAGAAGTGCTTATAAATAAGCTAAAAAAAAATTAAAAAGATAATTTCTATTAAATAGAAGCTATCACTATAATTAAGTTTGGCTTTTTCTGTTTTTTCTTTTACAAATCTATTAAAATACTAAAAATATGAAACTTTTGTAAAAACAAATAATATGGAAACCTAAAATAAGCACTGTGAGTGCTTATTAGCCTTGACAGTTGACCAAGTTTGACTAAACTAAGAAATAAGCTCAAATGAGCTTATGTGGGGTCCACAAAGGTAAAATCTGGTTCACCTAAGTTAGTTGGACATGTTTAAGCAAGAATCACTCAAATAAGTTAGCTGAATAAGCCAAGAGACCAAAATAAGCACTTGCTTATTTGGAGTTTGAGTCAGAAATGGGACAGAGTTTTGAGGTTGATTCAGGTGGGGTCCACAAGGTATGAGGTCAAACTAATGGTCAATATTTGAAGCCTGGTAGAAGGGGGTTGGGAGAACCAACTTGGAGCAAATGGGACCCACTGATGTGGCCACAATCAACCACAAAAGTGGTGGTTGTGGTGGTGATGGTCTGTGTAGCAGGGGAGTACCTTCCCCTGCAAGTGAGTTTGGATGGGCGTAACTTGCACAAGAAAAATCACAAAAATATATGGGTTGTGGGATTCCAAAGTCAAGCTGAGGGACTTCAATCCCTGAAAAAGATCAACTGCTAAAATACAACACAAAATTCACAACAAATCTTGGCAATTTTGGCTTTTCTGCAAGAAGTTACTTTTAACTTTTTAAGATTTTGCACTACTTTGACTTATATGAGTTTTACTTGATCCTAGCTGATTATATATGATATGATAAGCTTAAATAAAGCTAACTTAGGCTAAGGCTACAACTAATAAGCTTATGTGATGGTTTATGGGACTCAAAACACCACACAGTTAACTGTGAGGTGGTAATTCTTGTGATTTTGACTTTTAGCACTTGAGACTTTGATTTAAGACTTGGTGTGTCCTATATTGACCTAATAAGATATGACTAAACCACAATCACCCACTGTCACACAGAATACAGTGGTCAAAACCACTAATCCAAACACTACTTTATGAAGGCTAAGTGATAATTTTAGAAGCAAATGATAAAATTAAGCCACACTACTGATTTCAAAGATTACAAAATGATTATACAAGATCAAATGAGCAACAAACATCAACAACACAAGCATATAACATAGGTTTGTCAAAGATTCAATATACACTGTGTGATTTCAGTTTTTTTAGTACAAGCTAATCCAATGAACACAACACTAATAGTAATCAATATCATCACTTAACAACACCATATAAACATGAAAATACAGAAATTAAAGCAAATTAAACAATAGAACAGTAATATGCCAAGTTGAACAAAAATGCTTACAAGGGCTATAAGCTGCAAAACCAAGAACCAATGAAACCAATGGACTCCTAACTCCTCCCTGAGGATCTAAACCCAAACTCCAAAGCTTCCTTGCATCCAATTCACCTCTGAATCCCAGCAATCAGATCCAAGCTTCACAATTGACTTATGTTGACCAATTTTGTATTTATGAACTTTTTTAGCTAAACTGAATTGTAAGTTACTAGAAGCTCATAACAGCTTCCTGGGAGCTTATATGTTCAATTTTAGTCCATAGTAACCATTAACACTAGTGATAACCATATTTGATATTTTAAATGAAAATATCACAAAATTAAAATCAAACTGAGAATTTGAATTTATCACTTAAAAAGATTGACAATACACTTGATAATACTTAACAAAAGCTTGAGAACTAAGTTTAACACTGGAATTTAAGAAAGTACATAAGTCGACATAAGAAAAATAAAATTACACTAGATACTTCTCCACGTTGCTTCTCCTTCTTTCTTTATAGACTTTTGAGACTCCCCTTGGGTCTCTGAGACTTTCCCATCACATCTTGACCATTGAATTGCTCTGAATCGATCCTGACCTTCAAAACTGATTTTGGCGCCAAAAAGCTTCCACGTGTCTAGGAGTAGTTTTATTGCAATTAAGGAATTGTGGAGGCTTGTGAAGGTGGCAGGGGGACAATTGGGGATGTAGGAGAGGCTATGGGTCAAATTGGGAGCAAAACAGGCTGTAAAGCCATTGAGGTTGAGTGCTTGATGGTGGGGATGCATTAACTGCACTTTGGATAGGTTGGTGAGGTGGAGAGGGTTTGCTGGAGAGTGACAGGTGGTGGTGAAAAGGTGGGAATACCATGGTTCTTTTGGTGAAGCAGGCTGGGGTGAGGAGGTGATACAGTGAGGGTGGTTTTGGAGAAGGAGGGTCTAATGGGGTCAAACCCCCGTTTTTATACGTATAATAAATGTAGCGCAAAAACTAATACTGATCGTGCATTCCCATCTTGCTAAACATGATAAAACTGACCTTAAGCCTAGATAAGATGGCTATATAACAGGCTCAAACCATAAACTGAAACAACACCAAACACCCTATAAATTGGTCCTTTCTCATATTAAATTCATATATTGTAACTAAGAGCAGCCATCTAAAATGGAAAACACGAAACTGTTATACCTTTGGATGCTTGATATCACAATATGAAGAAGATCATACGCGGTTCCTATTATGTCAAGTGGTGCACCATTTGGAATCTGCACATAAATTGTTTATTCGGGTAACTTGAAAGCCGAGATTAGCACAAATTAGCAACATAGGTACATGAACTGTCCATACAAATTAGGAATGAAAAAGAATTTTTCGCAGCAAACTAATTCACCATTGGAAGCATCCGGTAAGTGCTTATTTTAAAATAACATAAACGTTGTGCTGAAGCAAGTTATAGTCACCCATGGTTAGAATATAATTTTTTTGAAAGGTGAAACTCACATGTGTTCAAAGAGCACCTGCAACAACATAATACACCTATGATTTAAAAACTCTTTAAAATTGCCAAATTATAAATTTGCGTTCGTTGTCATTGATCAAAAGGTATTCATGTTGTTAAATGCTACTACATAGTAAGGAAATATGTTGACACGTGCTTAAAACTTGGCCCGATTCAACCCATTTTCACATGGTTTAAAAACCTACCCATTTGACCCATTACACAGCACATTTGACCTAGCTAATAAGCAATTTCTACGAACCATCCTAGAAACTCTCATAAGCATATAACTGAAAACCATTGTTAAAAAAATACAACAAAGTTAAAAAAATTTGTTCCATACCATTCTGAGGCAATTGCACTTTCTTTAACCTGTTAAACACAAAAACAAACATTTTTTTAGTTAAAAACAACAGACAATGATCCACATCACTTAACTACTAGAAAATAGTTTCAATTAAACTAACAATAGTTATATAAATAAATATACATACCAGAAGAGAGGTGGAAACTGAAGTCGAAGTCAGCTTGCTATAATTCATTACAGTAGCATATCAGCATATCAGCATATCATCTGAGCTAACGAATGTTTTAACACAATGAACATCATCAAAAATGTTTTTGAGTCCATAAAATCTCTATGCCTGAATATATTATAAATCAATCCCGTCGTACCTGATGTTGAAATGGTCGTATGTGATATTCATCAAACAGTCAACGGCCAGGCCTTGGTTTCTCAAACTATATCCATTTACCCATGGAAATTGCAACGTTTAAAAAGTGGCTTGACTTTTTTCTAATGACCCTTCTTCCCTCTTTCGGTTTCTTGGCTGCCTGCCACGTGCCACACCTCGGGCCATCTTTCACCTTTTCCTGAAACGAAGTTCAAAATATCAGCGATAATCTCAATTAAGAACTTCTACAACTTTTGCGTAAATCATGACTGAAAACATTTTCAGGATCTTAGCCATGACTATGTATTTTCATTGTCTACATTCTACAAACGACACAATCAGATAATCCACCCCAAACGCACCCTCTTAAAAACACTCACATGGTTTAATTATAACTTTTTAACTAACGACCCAAAATTCTATTGTTTATTTAGTCTATTTGATTATTAGTCTTTATAAAAAATCAATAACGCAATTGTTGAGATGTTCTACAGGTGATAAAACGAAGATACTTGAACGAAGTCATATGAATCATAAGCACTATTTTACCTTGTGCTTGCAAGTGACTTGGTATTTTCAAATTGTAATCCCTCCTCTTACAAAGTGTAAGCTTCTGATTTGGCCCACTTACATTACAAAAGCTATCTGTGATGCCGTCGATGTTGCAGCCTTCTGAAATTTCGAGCGCAAATTAGTACAGTAGGTCCGGGCTAAAAAGTACACAACATATAGCATTAGTAACTGTTATTTTACAGTCATAACCGTTGTTATATATATCACAAAGAGGTTACACTACCTATGTTATTATTGTTAACAAAAGATGGAGCTACATACCAGCTCCTTTGCCTTTATGTTTTTGGTTTTTGATACTTTGGTCGTTTGAACCCTGTGGGCTGCATGCAGGTTCAACAGCTGAAGTGGCAACCACCTCGGACGGAGAGCATGGGTACATGGGAGTCTACGAGTACTTTTTCATTCTGTTTTAGTAGTCGAAGAGGCACAAACATATGTAGGAACCAAAAAAAGGGAAAAAAAAGACAAACAACACAAACGGATAGGAAAGGTTTCTACGATTACCTGCACGCGCACTCGTGTGGGTGTGGTCACTTGACGGCCCTGTTGTTGGGGCCGACGTTGGTTGTTGATGCGTAGGGATTGCACCAGGCTTTACCTCTCGAGGGATCTCGAGAAGCTTACAACCCCCACCAGGCAGTGTACCTGATCGTTGAAGTATAGTATAGTGACAAGTACCAGGGGATTGATCGTTCAGCTAGGAATAGTGTCGCTAGGATTAGAAAACCTAAATACTAGTTCTAAAGGTGAGGGATGATTATTTTTGTATTTTTATATTTTCTAGAAAGCAAGTAAAAATCTCGGGTTTGAAGGATTTGGGCGGAATTAGTTGCTAGTCAACTAACCCAATACTAAAGATGCAATCAAAATAAAATACTAGAAATGAAAATAAACTAAATTAACTAAGGTTGTGAGCAATAGGTGGAGAAGTTGTGTTTACTTAGATTTCACTACTCCCTAGATATCTTTTACACATTAATTACTTGTTATAGTTGCGTGGATGACGGATTGTATTCCTTAATACCATTCATGAGGTGGCGCACTTAATTCCCCAATCCTATGAGTGCCTACTTCACTCCTATGTTGAGCCGGCTAAGAAGCTTCTAACATGGGATCATTAGAATTTACTCATGCATTAAATACAACCAATAAAACTTAGTGCACGTCAGTTCATGTTTCCTAAGACGTTCAAGCATGTTACCATTTGGAGATCTTCCAGTTTTCTTAAGCCTAACATCGAAATCATTCATCCAATACAACCATAAACAAGTAATCAACACATAATTAACATCTAGGTTTCATTAGATCTAAGCAAACACAAGATAGATATACCCTAGCATGATGGAATTAAGACAATAACAAGATATAGACAACCAACACATAGACATATTGATTGAATTAGAAGAATACTTATCTCAATTACACATGAAAGGGTTCAAGGGCTGAAAACCTGTAAAATTCGTACTAAGTTCGGCCTTAGGGTTTCTCCAAAACTTCTCCCTTTTTATGAATGAAAATTAGAAAACTATATATAGGAAATTGAGGCTGACGGCGTCAAGACCAAATTGGTGACGTCGTCATCTCGCCGCCAAAAGAATTCTCGGACTGCCTTGATCTACTTCTGACGCCGTCACGTTATAACATTTTTCAGGCCGTCACGTATTTTACTCTTGACGCTCTTCCTTGTGACGCCTTCATTTCTGTACTGGGCCGTCATGAAAATTACTCTTGACGCCGTCAGGATGTTGCTCTTGACGCCGTCACCTACTGTTCCCAGCAAGGAAAATTAAGACTTTGGCGTTTTCTTCACTTTTATGCTCCAAAAACGTCCGAATTGCTTCCTTTTCCAGATTTCTCTCCCAAAGAACCTAAAATCACAAAAGGAACGATTTAGGGCAATATTTGATCAAATAAATTCAATTCCGGGCTTAAATGACCCCCTAAAAGTGGTTCATTTTTCGCCTCATCATATACCCTTACACTTGAGATTTGCTTGTCCTCAAGCAAATGCGCTTTTATTCTAGTCAAAATACAAGTTAGGTGTCATTTAACACTAATATAAAAGTAATTACAACAAATAATTGTTCCACTAAAGACCAAAGACAAGCACGGAGGTCATACACAAGCACCTCACAAATAGTGTTTAGATACTCACATCACTCGGGTGTAATAAAGTATAAATTACAATATGGAAACGAAAGATATCTCTCACTACCTGTCATAGCAAAATAGATTACCATAGGCTTGGGAAAGGATCAAACCTCCACCACATGGTGTAAGCACCTAGGATAAACTATCAAAGAGGTCTTTTAAAGGGTTGTAACGTTAGGTGTTGGGATATGAAATACACAGTTTTGTTGGATAAAGGAAGTTTTTACTGGTGGCGAGTTAACAATCTTGGTTAATTACATGTACAATATGGCGTTGCTAAGCGAAGACTAGACTCGACTTAAGCTAATAAATGAAAAATAACAAAAACATAAAATGAACATAGAATGAAAAGGGATGGTAGTCCGTATATTTTTTTTTTTTTTTTTTTTTTTTTTTTTTTTTTTTTTTTTCTTTTTTTTGCATACACTCTTACCCTACCATCCAAAATAATACATCATAGGGAATGAACATTCCCGTTACACTTGAATCTTTACATACTTTACAATAAACTAATCTAATGACTCGAATTAAGAAAATCAAAACACTTGGAGTACTTTTAAGATTAACGTACATATGGGGGTAATAAATGATGTTCTTCCCCATTACTCCATAAAATAAGTACTTTACCCATGAGTCCCAATCGTCCCAAAATAATATGTACAAGGATATGACTCGACTTAGCAACCATGTAATCAATTAGATAGTTAACTTAGGGTTTAACAAATAACAATAATGCACTAAAGATGAGCGCATACACGGAAGGCTAAGGCGATTTGGTTGTAAATTTAAGTGGGGTGTAACAAATTCTTCTTTTAAGTAAAATGCTTAAAGTTAGAAACGAAAAGATAGGCTCGGAGGGGTGTACTAGGGGTTTCGTGTACTAAAAATGAGTACAACGCTAAGGGTGTGGGAAAAATTAGTTGACTTAACTAGCCAAGTAATATGACTTAAATGGTCAAGTAATTATAATACGGGCTTAACACAAGGGTGATCCAAATGCCTCTTATCATGTAGTAAATCCTACTACACGAATGTAGTCTCACTAGCGGTCTCGAGATGCATCACTAACGCAAGTTCTAGAATCTAAATGCTACCGGTACACTCATAAGCACTAATAATAAATGCTTTTCCTATCAAATCTAAAGGCGAACCTCACATATTTGGGTGGAAATTTTTTTTGAATATACGGTTATGTGCTAGTCATACAATCTCCTATCCATGAGACGCTTGCTATGGCTAAAGTTTCACTCCTAAATGTTGTAAAAAATTTTAAATTTGGCACTAAAATTGCACTAACAAGTATTTCTCATAGTATTATTACACATCTACCATCAAACAAAACAAACTCAAGCGAAAATGCATATGTAAGGTATCATCATTTTACCCTCCCCTTACACTTAAGATGAACATTGTCCCAATGTTCAAGTAAAGAATGTAAAAGTTAAAAAGTAAAAAGAATGAAATCAAATACTCCCCTGATTCGCTCGGTATGGATAATAAGGTGGCCAGGTTAAATCTTCCTCCAAGAAAATGAACAATCAAAGCTTCCCTTCCAGAATATAAATCATCTTCTTGTCATACATAACCTGTGAATCCTGAGAAAATAGACAAGACAACCTCGCATAAAATCGGCGGCAACCTACATAAGTTACTAAATCCTAGATAACAAAATAAGCTATAATTCTTGTGGAAATGAAGTTTGTAGATTTCCTGGAGATTATAAAACTTAATAATTCACAAAAATCGTAAGACTCCGTTAGAAAAACAAAATTGGTAAAATTTCTAGATTTTTACACGTGACGCCGTCAAGAGTAATCTCGTGACGCCGTCAGAAGTGACCTGCATAAATTCTTATGTTAAGTTTCTGGAAAAGCTTGGTCCTACTTCCTGGAAAATCCTGCAAAACTTCATTATGACTCAATACAAGCATTTGACTCTAACAAATACGAATATACATGTTCACTTAATATTGTGGAAAATCATGATCGGTTGTTTCTTAAAAACATATTTGGGGTTTCCCCTTACACTTATCTTTTGCAAAAATACTTTTAGGTTGAGTTAAGACTAGGCCAAAACAACAAAGTAAAGTATTTCCACTTTTTAATTGAGAAACATGATCTACCAACAATAAAAATAAAGCATGCATACGGAAGCAAATAACAAACAAACAAAATAAAAATCACACAAAACATGGGTTGCCTCCCAAGAAGCGCTTTTCTTTATTTACGAGTCTTGTAGCTAGACTCAAGGTCATGGGTTACTACGTGACCTCATCGTTGGTTTAACTTTCTAGGTCGTCTTCTAAACCAGTTTTGTATTCCGGACCTAGTTGCAAGCATTCTTTGTAGAAACCAAGCATCCTATTCTTCACATACTCGACTCCTCTACGTCTATCCTCCTCATTCCTATAATAAGCCGCTTGCTTGTGTTCTTTTTCTAAAATAGAGAGGAGGCGGTATTGCTCAATCTTGTAGGGCATTTGGTAGGCAACCTCATCATTCCCTACCTTAAATCTAACTATCCCTAGAGTCGGATCATAACTCATCCTAGTGGCCTCAACAAATGGTTTTCCAAATATTATTTGGCTTAGGCAAGCATCAATCACCGGACGAGTGTCTTCTACTATCATAAAATCGATCTCATAAGTGAGATTGCCTATAATCACATGTAACCCCTTCACTTTTCCTGCAAAATTACTTATCAGATTCTTATTGGGCATCATCCTAAAATCAAGTTGTTTCTTCATCACCCAATTGTAATAAGTCCTAGTCATGATGTTAACGGGAGATCTAGGATCGATGTAGGCTTTCCGTATATGCATATGCCCTATGTTGCATGGTATGTTAATGTTAGAGGGGTCTCCCATTTTGATAAGGGGTGTGCCAAGGATATATGGTCTCTCGGGACTATCGAATAAATCCTTATGGTATTCCCGTTCTTCCTTGGTGGGCATCTTATCAAAGTATTTCTCTATAGTTTCTACTTCCTCTAACTCTTCTCCCTTATTAACCTCAACCTCCCTACTTTCATCCCTTGTCTCGGTTTCTACTCCAACTTCATCCTTGTCACTTTCTTCTATCTCCTTATCTATTGGCTTAATGGTGACAACATTGACAAAGTGGACATGTTTGGATGATGAGAGGTCCTTAATTTGGATTCCGTTGTTGGTGTCCCTAGTGTCCTTCCTAAGTGTGGCTAACGCTTGGTTGTTGAGGGCCTTCAACAAGTTGTCTATCTTGTTGGTCATCTCCGTTTGTTGTTGGTTGAATTCGGTTTCAAACCTAGCTATGCGAGCTTCTTGAGATGCCATGAACTTAGACATCAATCCTTCAAGATTGCTGGTACTACCATAGTTGTTAGAAGGATTGTTGTTGAAAGTACGGTTGGAGGGTGGACCGTTTGGTTGGTAACGATTAGGCGGATTGGAAGAATTGGGTTGATTTTGTTTCCACCTAAGGTTTGGGTGATTTTTCCAAGAGGGGTTGTATGAATCACCGTAAGGGTTTGGCTCGGGCTTGAAAGTGTACCACTTATCTCCCGCTTCATCGGTACGCGTGGATGCGTAGTCCGCAAAAGCTGTTCCGGGGAGTTCCACACAATCACGAGTGTCATGGGGACCACTACATAATTCGCATGAAGAAGTGATTTTGTTCACTTGGCTTGAAGGTTTAGGAGCTTCGTAAGATTTCATGAGAAACTTGACTTGGTCCTCAAGTTCCATAATCCTACGGTCGGGAGTGCTAGAGTTGTTCGAAGGCAAAGATATTGCCTTGACCGTTTTGTTCAAATCACGGGGATCATTCCAACTTTCGTTGTCATAGAGAGCAAGATCTTCTATGAGTTCCCATGATTGTTCCGCACTTAGATTACGTAGCTTACCACCGGCCGATTGGTCAATGGCTCGCCTCGTGGAGAGATCGATATGGTCATAAAAGATTTGGACTTGGAGCCAAAGATCTATGCCATGATGAGGGACTTTTTGGAGTAAGTCCTTGAAACGAGTCCATGCTTCATAAAGAGATTCATTTTGACGTTGTTGGAACATCAAGATGTCATTTCTAAGCTTAGTAGTTCTCCCCGGTGGGGAAAATTGAGCAAGGAAACGAGTGGTGAGATCATCCCATGTGGTGATGGATCCCGCGGGAAAAAGCTCAAGCCATTGACTAGCTTGATCCCGTAGAGAGAATTGGAATAGGCGTAATCGGGTTGTCTCTCTAGTTTCAACATCTAGGTCTATGGAATCTACGATTTTTAGGAAGTCCTTAAGATGTTGGTTTGGATCTTCGGAACGAAGTCCATGAAATGCACATCCGCTTTGCACCAATTGGATGGTGTCGGTAGCCTTGGTGGCTCGGTCGGGAATACTCTCCTAAGGTTCGGGGCCTAAGAGGTTCTAGTGGTGGGTTTTGTTGTGGTGGGATGACGGGTTCAAAGATGTTCCCATCGTCCATGATGTCGAGTGGTGAAGAGTTACGAACAAAAACACGAAGAAATAAGATAGACTAAAGAAAACCTAAAAATAAAAATAAAATCTTACTAGAAAGGAATCTAGCAAGTAGACCTAATAAAAAGAGATTCTAACCTAGACAATAACTATTCCCCGGGCTGCGGCGCCAAAAACTTGATGCGTAGGGATTGCACCAGGCTTTACCTCTCGAGGGATCTCGAGAAGCTTACAACCCCCACCAGGCAGTGTACCTGATCGTTGTAGTATAGTATAGTGACAAGTACCGGGGGATTGATCGTTCAGCTAGGAATAGTGTCGCTAGGATTAGAAAACCTAAATACTAGTTCTAAAGGTGAGGGATGATTATTTTTTTATTTTTATATTTTCTAGAAAGCAAGTAAAAATCTCGGGTTTGAAGGATTTAGGCGGAATTAGTTGCTAGTCAACTAACCCAATACTAAAGATGCAATCAAAATAAAATACTAGAAATGAAAATAAACTAAATTAACTAAGGTTGTGAGCAATAGGTGGAGAAGTTGTGTTTACTTAGATTTCACTACTCCCTAGATATCTTTTACACGTTAATTACTTGTTATAGTTGCGTGGATGACGGATTGTATTCCTTAATACCATTCATGGGGTGGCGCACTTAATTCCCCAATCCTATGAGTGCCTACTTCACTCCTATGTCGAGCCGGCTAAGAAGCTCCTAACATGGGATCATTAGAATTTACTCATGCATTAAATACAACCAATAAAACCTAGTGCACGTCAGTTCATGTTTCCTAAGACGTTCAAGCATGTTACCATTTGGAGATCTGCCAGTTTTCTTAAGCCTAACATCGAAATCATTCATACAATACAACCATAAACAAGTAATCAACACATAATTAACATCTAGGTTTCATTAGATCTAAGCAAACACAAGATAGATCTAGCCTAGCATGATGGAATTAAGACAAGAACAAGATATAGACAACCAACACATAGACATATTGATTGAATTAGAAGAATACTTATCTCAATTACACATGAAAGGGTTCAAGGGCTGAAAACCCTTGAAAACCTGTAAAATTCGTACTAAGTTCGGCCTTAGGGTTTCTCCAAAACTTCTCCCTTTTTATGAATGAAAATTAGAAAACTATATATAGGAAATTGAGGCTGACGGCGTCAAGACCAAATTGGTGACGCCGTCATCTCGCCGCCAAAAGAATTCTCGGACTGCCTTGATCTACTTCTGACGCCGTCACGTTATAACATTTTCCAGGCCGTCACGTATTTTACTCTTGACGCTCTTCCTTGTGACGCCTTCATTTCTGTACTGGGCCGTCATGAAAATTACTCTTGACGCCATCAGGATGTTGCTCTTGACGCCGTCACCTACTGTTCCCAGCAAGGAAAATTAAGACTTTGGCGTTTTCTTCACTTTTATGCTCCAAAAAGTCCGAATTGCTTCCTTTTCCAGATTTCTCTCCCAAAGAACCTAAAATCACAAAAGGAACGATTTAGGGCAATATTTGATCAAATAAATTCAATTCCGGGCTTAAATGACCCCCTAAAAGTGGTTCATTTTTCGCCTCATCAGTTGTGCTCTTGTTCTGTTGGCTGAATGTCTTGTTGGATTTGTCGCACGGGAGTCAGCAGGCCCTAAAACAATGACAACATAAAAGTGAGCATAACAGGCCAGTCGGTGACATATGTATCCTTGAATGTCTATATATTTATACATAAAAGTAAACAAAAATGACACTTTTTTATGAAAAAATGGACATTGTAAGGACAGTAGGTCCGGGCTAAAAAGTGCACAACATATAGCATTAGTAACTGTTATTTTACAGTCAAAACCGTTGTTATATATATCACAAAGAGGTTACACTACCTATGTTATTATTGTTAACAAAAGATGGAGCTACATACCAGCTCCTTTGCCTTTATGTTTTTGCTTTTTGATACTTTGGTCGTCTGAACCCTATGGGCTACATGCAGGTTCAACAGCTAAAGTGGCAACCACCTCGGACGGAGAGCATGGGTACATGGGAGTCTACGTGTACTTTTTCATTATGTTTTCATAGTCGAAGAGGCACAAACATATGTAGGGACCAAAAAAAGGGAAAAAAAAGACAAACAACACAAACAGATAGGAAAGGTTTCTACGATTACCTGCACACGCACTCGTGTGGGTGTGGTCACTTGACGGCCCTGTTGTTGGGGCCGGCGTTGGTGGTGCTCTTGTTCTATTGGCTGAATGTCTTGTTGGATTTGTCGCACGGGAGTCAGCAGGCCCTAAAACAACGACAACATAAAAGTTAGCATAACAGGCCACTCGGTGACATATGTATCCTTGAATGTCTATGTATTTATACATAAAAGAAAACAAAAATGACATTTTTTATGAAAAAATGGACATTGTAAGTATCTGAAGTCAAGCAAAAAAATAGTAATGAGAAAATTCTTATGTTACCATGCAGTACTTTATTGCAGCTGTAAGTAAACGTTATCCAATATCCTGCAAAAACTAATACTCGTAACTATGAATCCAAGATGCAGAAATAATACCAAATCTGTTACTTCAAACTATATTTATAAGATATGATAAAGCATACCATTAAAGCGACATTCAGTTCTGGCCGCTAGTATTCCAAGTTCTGGTGTGGTAGGCTCCGTTTTTCAGGTATCATAAGTCCATAAACCAACCAAAGTAAGCTTATGAGCTTTTAGAAAATCTAAAAAAATCAAAAACTTTTTTCAGATACCATAGGCCCAAAGTAAGCTTAAACCATACCAGTTAAAGCATAACCCAATGACTTTTAAAGGGAAATTTCGTAATACCCAATGAACGCGATCTTTGCTTCTATAAATGCTATCCTTATGTACTCATTGGTATGATGCTAGCCCAACTGAAAAAAATCAAGGCTTGATAAACTTACAAAATGCTTTAGGTGGGTTTTTGATAAGATTCAGTCGAGAGAGACATACAAAGATACGTTCGGTTGTGTGAGGCATCCTTGGTAACCCAATAAATCTCAACACGGGAATGGCGGTGTACTTAAAATCTCAACAAGGGAAGAGGCGGCCAAATTGTATCCGGATATGAGAGAGGGGTTGTCAATTAGCTGCAACAATCGCGGCACCTATAGGTGATTCAAATACAATGGAAGAATGTTATATGCACCCTTTTACCATTTTCAGAAACACATAAATGTGGCTATGTGATATATTTGCTGAACTATAACCGCTTGACGAACATCGGCCTGTGAATATTTCGATAAAAATACGCAACACTTGTGTTTGCCATAAATAAAAAAAAAGTGTGTATGTTCTATAAACGACTTACCACCGGCAACTATGATTTCAAAATTTATCCGCGCGTCGCCCTTGAATGCATTTTCATTAACGGCTACCTGGTGTATCATGAAAGTTAAAATAAACATGAGATCCACCAAATGATTTTCAAACATAAATATAAATTGAATGTAGGTTTACAATAAAAAGTACCTCGTTTATGGCTTCTTGATTCCATAACTCATGATCCACGTCCACCAACAATTACAAAAAGCACCTCTTTATGGCATCTTGATTCCTCTCTCATTTTCCGCCAATCTAGTCATCCTACATATGCATAACCATTTCACAGAAATAATTTATAGCATATTCTATAACTTTCTTAGAATGTAGCGTGTTTGTATAACAAATTTCAAATTGTTTTAATAGCTATGAGGTTATAATAGGAAGTCTTTAAGCAGCTTCTTCTCCTGACATTTAGTGTTTCCTTTTTATGACTTGAGTATACACAGGTAATTGCAAATAATGAAAAAAAATATATCAATAATTAGGCTTCACCATTGCTTGGAGTGCTACACGTGGCACATCTCTTTCAGGCCTCTCAGCTTGCCTTCACATTGTGATTGTGTACCAGTATCCCTGCCATCAGCTGAATCAACGCCGCCACCACCCCTATCTCACCACTACCAGCGCAGGTCCGAAGAAATTCCCAACTCCATAAAGCCCTGTAAACAAACTTAGCATTTTAAGACAACGAAAAAAAAGGAATTAGGCAAAATTATAAAATAGCATCAATTAAAGGATAATTTGTTAACCCAAAATGTAAACTTTTTTATACACCCATTTATTAAATCGCAACAAAAAATGAAACCCTAATTTTTCGTATCTAAATCTGGTGATTAACATATCTGGGTTTGCGAAAATTTGTGACCTGAAGATCTGTTTCTCCTGCTTCTAATAATCCACCCCTTGGTCCTGTGCGGCTGGTATATGAGTGCATAAAGTTAACGATCTATGATTTGAGCCGATGTAAGGGTGTGTGGAAACTTCTGGGTGTGTGTGGGAAGCTGGGGAGAGTTTGGACCTCATGTGCAGCGAACTTGGGCTAGAGAAGGGTGGGCTTGGGCTACAGCAGGCCTGGTGGTTTTGGCGGGAAACTGGGGACGCAATACGACGTCGCAGACCTTGTAATTTAATATAATTGGTAATGTAAGGCCCAATAGTGAATTATGTAGGAACCATGTATTTTTAAGGCCCAATTTAATTGGTTTTGTTTTCATTTTGTTGTTATTTGAGTAACTTAGGTTTTAGTTACACTACGAGTCATGGGGGACTGGGTGTAGCGGTGTAAATGAGTCAAGCATTTGTTGAGGAACTCGGTTTTATTTGAGCCGAGTTTTATCGTGCTTAGAGCTCAAGTCCGAGCTTTAAACACAAATATATTTTGAAAATCACACACACGCGACTTTCTCACAAGTCGGTCGGTCCAACGCGTGGGTGGGGATTTGTATTTTAAGGGTGACATGTTGTTAGGCAAAGACATGTCTTAGACGCCTTTGTTACACCATCAAAATGGAAACATAACCGAAAGTATGGCTAAGCACCGTCCGAAAACCGGACCGGATCAAAAATAGATTTGGTTCAAAACACCATACCAAGAGCCCAGCTGAAATGTCATGTCCAGGTCCAGGTCGTTGGTTCGGTCGAGTAAAACAAAACATAATGGGCGATTTTGCTTAAGACTGAACTAAATCAGATCGGACCGAAGACCGAATATTGGGAAAAAGGTGGACCGAGGACTGGACCAAAATATGTTCAATCCGGTTCGTAGGTCCAATTGATCCTGTTTTTCGGTTCATCCGATCCATGGTCTATTATGTTCAGCTCTATTCGAAAGAGAAATAATAATAATAATAATAATAATAATAATAATAATAATAATAATAATAATAATAATAATAATAATAATAATAATAATAATAATCTTAAACTACAATTTACACAATACTCCCTCACAAAAACTAAAATTACAAAAATACCCCTACATCTTCAACATTCTTGATTATGTTCAACCCAACAAAACCATCAGACTCAGTTCAGATAACAACTTGAAACAAGAAGAAGAATGGAGGCTTTAAAAGTATGGTCATCAAGACCACTCCGTCATCTCTTCCACTAATCTCCCCTCACTTACAAAACCCATCTCCCAGTCACCTTCACGCGCTGCTGTTCATCCTCACGCGCCGCCACTGTGCCTCCAAAACAGGGTGGTGGCAGGGGGAGGAGGTCCCCCAAAGATGATAATGCTAGTTCCTCTACTTCTGATAGAGATGCTATTCGTGTTATTCGTCTTAAAAAGGTTTACTTTTTAATAAAAATTGAATCTTTTTTATGTTTTTATGTTTATGTTTGATAAAGATTGAATCTTTTTGTGTTTTTATGTTTTGTTTGTGATATTTGGTTTTTTTAATCAAATGGGTTATTTGAGTTTTGGAAGTGATTATGTGATAATTATAATTATTTGTAGCAAAATGTGTGGAAGAAAATAGTGTTTTAGATTGTGTTTGCAAAACAGCACTTAGGAAGAAAAATTCACAACCTCTTTATAACGCAGATAATTCATTCTTTAATGGTTTGCCAACACTTTTAGCTGATTATTTGCGTTTTGCAAACATATTAGTTAGATAATTATTCCCGAAACCTACCTTTAAACACCCACTCAAAGTTTAGTGTCGTTCCAACTTTTAGCTTTTTGAACGTATACGCAGGGTTCTATGGTGAGTGTCGATGTAGACATCTAGTTAATTTATTACTGGTAAAAGTAATGGATTTGTTTATAGGTAGAAGAATTAAGGAGCAAAGGACTTGAACCATATGCTTACAAGTGGGACAGAACTCATACGGCTAATCGATTGCAAGATATTTATAAGCATCTCGGCAGTGGCGAAGAATCGAACGATGAGAATGACCAAGTATCAATATCAGGAAGAATTGTTGCACGTAGGGCTTTTGGAAAACTTGCGTTCTTGACTTTGAGGGATGATTCTGGCACAATTCAGGTATGCTGATAACATCTTTTGTTCCTTTTCACACATAAAAATTTAGTTGCTTGTCTCTAAACTTAATCACCATCATGCTGTGTAATTGGTAGTATTTGTGATTTGGAGGGTGGGAGAGAGAGAGGGGGGGGGGGGGGGGGGGGGGGGGTTGTTAGTAGATAAGCTATAACAAAATGGGATGCTGGGATAGTGTTTACATAACTGGACGTGCTTCTCATACTGGATTTTGATAGAACTTGAAGCGAAATTACTTGATTAAAAATAAGAACAATACAAATCGAAGCCCTATTCGAGAGGGGTGATCTCCCAGTACAAGGTATGAAACCTCACTGATAATAATAAAGAAAACTCTACCCTAGAAAAGTAAAGACTGACACTACTTAAACAAGAACAGTTGAGCAATTTATTCCTCCCCTAATTCAGTGGGTTAACCCCCCACTATCTTGAGTTTTGAATGCTACTTTCCCTCCTAATTTCCCTCCACCTCTTTTCCCTCTATCCACTTGTAACTGGGCTTGACTTGACCCAACTTGACCCGACCCGCTGTGAACCCGGTTTGTATCAGATTTTGATTAAAAATGACACTTATATAGTCAGGATCAGTTTCGTTGCATTTACTCTTGAAATAAGTGTTTTTCAAATTTGATCTTTTGACTTGAACCACAGTAATTAGATAACCGCTTTCAAAACACGATGCCGCATGCCCATTAATCATCTCCCGAAGTGGATCTTAATGACTGAAAGATCGAAAATAGGAATGCGTTGTATTTGAACCTCATAGAAGCGTTTAGATTATTGAGTAAACTTGATTTTCCCACCTATGCTATGGTTTTCTATGACTGTTTTTTGTCATAATACTGAATACTGATATACTTACTTATAATATCAGCTTTACTGTGAGAAAGAAAGGCTTGTGGATGATCAGTTTGACCAATTAAAGAGTCTTGTTGATATAGGCGACATATTGGGCGCAAGCGGCTCGATTAAACGGACAGAAAAAGGTTAGCTTTCGCAACAAAGTTATACAAAGCGAAACATAATAGTCTTTACACTATTTTTTCAGTAGCGTATTCATTGTTTCCATTTGTTTTCAGGGAACTTTCTGTATGTGTAAATTCATTTTTGATCCTCACAAAATCTTTGCTTCCACTACCGGATAAGTTTCATGGTCTAACAGATGTGGATAAGCGTTATCGCCAACGGTTAGTTTTCTTTAGCTTTTTTTGTAACTACATTTGTGCAATCCTGAATATCCTAATAATGTCATGGTGGTCCCTTTTTGCTAATGTTAAACATCATCATAATTGGCAAGTCTGTTTTCGTGTATAGATATGTAGATATGATTGCAAATCCAGAGGTAGCTGATGTATTCCGTAAAAGAGCAAAGGTAGGGTTAAAACATTGATTTTTCGGATCATATAACTTATTATCTTCAAATGCTCGTATGCTGATTTGTGCTTCACTTCAGTAGATTGTATCAGTCATACGCCAGACAGTTGAATCCGTAGGCTTTATCGAAGTTGATACACCAGTTCTTCAGGTTTGTAAATCATCACTAAACTGATTTTTGTAAAATCTAAATATTTAATTTTTTTAATATTTGATACTTTAATTTTGGGCCCATTAGCTTGACTTTGATTTATATCACACATTTACACGTACTGAGAGGAAAAGTATCAGTAAGATAGAAAATGATGTCTCTAATAACTACAAGTTTTAAAGACTTTTAAGTCTTCTAACGTCTAATATTGGGATAGTTCACTTTTCTTCATCATATTCCACTAAACATGAGAAATTTATTTTTGGAATTATGAACAACGAAAAAGTAAAACAAAAATTTGGGACCATCTACTTCAAATTGACTAGACATATTGCATCAATCAGTTTCTATCGATTATCCAAAATACAATACTTTGAAGTAGCTTTATGCAAAGAGTCTTCTGATATGTATTTTCAACTAAGTATTGCAATGAAATAACATAACTAGATTATCATTATGTATTTAAACTAAAGTATAAAATAGATGTTCAACGATTTAATTGCGCCAAAGCATGTATTGTTAGTTACCAAGTATATAATATGAGCCAAGCTGAGTATGTAAGAACTGGGCCGGTCCAATTTTCATGTCAAAACAAAATGAACTTATAACTTGTATGCAAACCTAAACCATGTCCACAACAAACACAAAACATAATCATTCATCTTGAATCTAAACAACTAATTTACATGATGAAAACGGATCTCGCTAATCCAGTCTATTCTATTTTCTTGAAATCACATTCTTCTTATAAAAGGAATGTAACACCCCCAATTCATGGATGCAGCGGAATTCAAACTGGGTGTTACTCGACGGCACAATAGTCACAATGATAGAAAACGAACTCCAATTGAGTCGTTTTAAAAGATTTATCATTCAAATTATATAAATATCAGAGATTACAAAATGAGGTCCCAATTGGTTCCATGTTTACAATGTATAATAAATGAGTTTTGAATGATAATAAAATTTATAGCCCTCTTGAGTATCCATGTCCTTCCGTGCCATCCTTGATCGTCATGAACCTGAAATACATGCTTGAGAGGTCAACACAAAGGTTGAGTGATATTCATAGAGTTTGTTAAATCGATTGAACACAATATGTTGGTAGTGTGAGTTATAGGCTCACACCAATGTTTGGAAAACAAAACAGGTATTATCATTACTAAGCTTATGACACCATAACGTTAACGGGTACCAATATCGATCGGCGGAGTTATCCCGGTAGATACTTTGCCGTCATACCTAATGTCTCAAATATTAATGCATTTGTTTGCACTTAGTCAATACAAATGGGATTCGTCAATCCCAATAGGCCTATTATTAATATTCGCGCTCACTATTTCTAGTGATTAAATGGTTCATAATAAAGGATTTCGGTTTGGCAAGGAAGGTACTTAGTGATAATAAAACAATCAGGCAGCATACAGTTTCAAAGCATTGTGTTCGGTTTAGAAATAGCATGTATTCCCCCCAAGGGTTTATAAAACATTAAAGTAATGTAAAGTGGGGCTATGAACTCACCTTAAGTACAATAGCAAGTAACGAAGGTGATGGTTGGATCGTGTAGGTTTCTACGAGCAACCTATAATAGAATGTTGCGACTTAGGATTTGTGTAAAGAATATAACGGAGTGCCTATATATATATCTTGCATTATAGTCCATGATGAGGTATGATGTATATTTGTAAGTCATTGTAAGAAAGATTTTTGAACATGTATGTTTTGGTATATCGTTTACTACCGTTCGGGCTAACATATTTCAGAAGTCATGTTAGTAAGCGTTCGAGGAGCCAGGACACTTTAACTCGTAAATCCACAACTCATCTCGACGGCTTACGTAATGAACTCCTCACATGAAGCTCCCTACTATTGTAGTAGTTGATAAAGTATATAGATATAAGTTTTGATCCGAAAACTTTACATATCCGACATTTGGATAAACTTAGGAAAGTTTATGGTACATGAAGATTGTTATTAGGGTTTGATTCATAAGTTTTGTATGACCATTTGTCTTGGTAAAATCTCATGGTTTCCTTTTAGGTGAAGTAGATACAAATTACTTGTTCAAGTTATCGCCAATTTCATTGTTTCATGTTTACGCCTTTGTAAGTTGGTTTGGTCATTTCGTCATGGCCTAGCCATGACCTTTGGTCCTTGTTCCAAGGTCATGTTACACAACCTTGGCTCTAGCCATGGTGGGGGTCTTGGTTATAGGTCATAATACCTTTTATTCCTTTGAAAGTATGACAATAACTTAGTGACTTAAAATATGTAAATAGCTGTTAAGAAACTGAGAAATATCTCACTCAGAAGGCGTTTTCAAGGCTTGAGCCTCTTTGTTCCTGAATGAAAACATGATTCCGGACAACTTTCGTGTTTTAACTTTTTCATGAATCGGACCAGAAAGGCCTCTTTTTGCGTGTTTTAGGTTCTGTCTCAGAAATCACAGAAACATTTAGGCAGTTTTGCCGGAAATCTTTGGTAACTTCAAATCGCCATAACTTTTGACTCGTTTACTCTTTTTAGGTGGTTCAAATTGCTATGGTTTTCTTGTTAAGTCCTCTACTGTAATATGTAATAATCCAATATAAAATTTTTACCATTTTGATCAGGTTATACCAAGATATTCACTAGTTTGCTTGTTTTAGTAACTTGTTTCAATAAGTCATTACAACAACATCTTTTACTCATCATGATTCATCATGGACATAATTACAACACATAATATAGCAAGAATAACATATAAATGAGATGAACATGATAAATAAACAAGAAGCATGTTAGGTTTAGGCTTACAACTTTAGGCTTTCTAATTAAAGAAAGGAGTAACTAGTAAGGAAATGGACTTTGATTGACAAGCTTCAACCCTTTTCACTTCAAGCAACCTTTCTACTCTTAGTATTCTTGAAAGATAGATGATAAAGGTTGAGGTGTATTGAGTAGATTTAAACTCAAGAGAAAACACCAAGTATGTTAGGGTTTGGAAGATTTTTGGTAAGAAATAAGCTATCTAGGGTTTCTATACTTGAACTTCACTTGAACCTTGCAACAAATTAGAAAGAAATAAGCTAAGGAGAGAGTGTTGTGGTGTGTTTGATGGCCGGCCAAGGATGGGGAGGGGAGGGGGTATTTATACCCTAATGAGGAGGTTAGTTTACTTGAGATATTTTAGCAAAAATCACACATGTAACACATCTAAGACCACAAGCCATGAGATCAAGCCACCAAGGGTGTGACTCCCCCTCCCTTTGGCGGTTCAAAGAGGATAAGGGGGGGAGGTGGCATGGCTTGGGAAAAATATCTAGATATTATGTGCATTTTGACTCCGGGAAATGCTAACCGTAAATGATTAGGCCTCAAAACGTAAAACCGGGTGTCGTAAAATTATGAAACTTTAAAGTATTGTTAGAAATGTCCATATGTCCCATAATAAAATATAAAATGGGTGATAAGTTCCATTTGGGTGGTAAAACCTGCTAAAAGCTGGAAACACGGGTCTAAAACGCGTAATACGTAAAATGTACGAATATTGCGTAAAACTGAGAAAAGTAAAATGTTACTTTTCTAATATGCTAAAAATGATTTAAAATGATTTATAATATCTAGACTGGGCTCAGTCTGGTGTCGGTTGGTCTTAAATGTCTCTTAGACATCAAACCGGAAGCCTAAAAATCACGAAATGACTTATAAAATCAAAGAATGATTTTTAGTCAATGGAGGAGGGAAAAATATGTTGACTTATTTTAATAAGTTGAAAGCTCGAATCGTCTTAGAAATGCGGTGCAGGTATAGGCTAGGGTTACGGCTGAGTAAAAACGCTTAAAACTGAAAATTCCAGTTTTTCACGGCCGAAGTTTATTTTGGCCATGATTTTTCTCAGTCATGATTTATTCTCAAATAAATCATAAGGGTGTTGAACATTTTTCTGATGTGGGGTCACCTGACGGGGTCAAATTTCGTTGTGCGTAGAATTTCTGATTGACGTTTTACCCTAAAACGTGTAATGTCGTGTCATTCCTTAATAACTTTTACGAAAATGATCTGACGAGTGTCAAACATTTAATTTGTCATGGAAATGATTTATCACTCGAGAATATGAAATAAAAATCAACTTTCAGGAAAATTTCAGAAAGAAATGAATAGTAACATGAATAGTAAAAGTGAATAGTAAATTTCCCGGGAATAGTAATTATCCTGAAAAATGCGAATTGTTACAACACGGATACTCAAGAGGGCTATAAATTTTATTATCATTCAAAACTCATTTATTATACATTGTAAACATGGAACCAATTGGGACCTCATTTTGAAATATCTGATATTTATATAATTTGAATGATACATTTTTTTTAAAACGACTCAATTGGAGTTCGTTTTCTATTATTGTGACTATTGTGCCGTCGAGTAACACCCAGTTCGAATTCCGCTGCAACCATGAATTGGGGGTGTTACAAATATGGCCATCATGCACCTCTGGAACGTACCTGGAGCATTCCATAAGCCAAAAGGCATACGTTTATAAGCAAAGGTTCCATAAGGGCATGTAAAGGTAGTCTTTTCTTGATCCGATGGATCAATGGGTATTTGAAAGTATCCTGAGAAACCATCAAGGAAACAATAGTACTCGTTTCCTACTAATCTCTCAAGCATCTGGTCCATAAAGGGCAGCGATGTAACAACTCGCATTTTCAGGTTAATTACTTTTCCCAGCAGGTCACCCAAGCCTGTACTACTCTCGCATGAGCACGCTTAACCGTATGGGTGATTAACCGTTAGACCACAAAACGCGTTTCTAACACGATTTGAGTTTTCAACTTATTAGAAAAAGTCAACATATTTTTCCCTCCTCCTTTGACCAAAAATCATTCCTTGACATTATAAGTCATTCCTTGATTTTTAGGCTTACGGTTTGATGTCTAAAAGACATTTAATACCAACCGACACTAGACTGAGCCCAGTCTAGACATTGTAAGTCTTTTTAAATCATTTTTATCACATTAGAAAAGTAACATTTTACTTTTCTCAATTTTACGCAATATTCGTACGTTTTACGTATTACGCGTTTTAGACCCGTGTTTCCAGTTTTTAGCAGGGTTTTACCACCCAAATGGAACCTACCACTCATTTTATATTTTATTATGGAACATATGGATATGTTTATCAATACTTTCAAGTTCCATGACCTTTGGTCCTTGTTCCAAGGTCATGTTACACAACCTTGGCTCTAGCCATGGTGGGGGTCTTGGTTATAGGTCATAATACCTTTTATTCCTTTGAAAGTATGACAATAACTTAGTGACTTAAAATATGTAAATAGCTGTTAAGAAACTGAGAAATATCTCACTCAGAAGGCGTTTTCAAGGCTTGAGCCTCTTTGTTCCTGAATGAAAACATGATTCCGGACAACTTTCGTGTTTTAACTTTTTCATGAATCGGACCAGAAAGGCCTCTTTTTGCGTGTTTTAGGTTCTGTCACAGAAATCACAGAAACATTTAGGCAGTTTTGCCGGAAATCTTTGGTAACTTCAAATCGCCATAACTTTTGACTCGTTTACTCTTTTTAGGTGGTTCAAATTGCTATGGTTTTCTTGTTAAGTCCTCTACTGTAATATGTAATAATCCAATATAAAATTTTTACCATTTTGATCAGGTTATACCAAGATATTCACTAGTTTGCTTGTTTTAGTAACTTGTTTCAATAAGTCATTACAACAACATCTTTTACTCATCATGATTCATCATGGACATAATTACAACACATAATATAGCAAGAATAACATATAAATGAGATGAACATGATAAATAAACAAGAAGTATGTTAGGTTTAGTCTTACAACTTTTGGCTTTCTAATTAAAGAAAGGAGTAACAAGTAAGGAAATGGACTTTGATAGACAAGCTTCAACCCTTTTCACTTCAAGCTATCTTTCTACCCTTGGTATTCTTGAAAGATGGATGATAAAGGTTGAGGTGTATTGAGTAGATTTAAACTCAAGAGAAAACACCAAGTATTCTAGGGTTTGGAAGATTTTTGGTGAATAATTAGCTAACTAGGGTTTCTATCTTGAACTTGCACTTGATCTTTGCAATAACTATGAAGAAATAAACTAAGTGTGGAGTGTTTTGTTGTGTGTTGATGGCCGGCCAAGGATGGGGAGGGGAGGGGGTATTTATACTCTAATGAGGAGGTTAGTTTACTTGAGATATTTTAGCAAAAATCACACATGTAACACATCTAAGACCACAAGCCATGAGATCAAGCCACCAAGGGTGTGACTCCCCCTCCCTTTGGCGGTTCAAAGAGGATAAGGGGGGGGGGAGGTGGCATGGCTTGGGAAAAATATCTAGATATTATGTGCATTTTGACTCCGGGAAATGCTAACCGTAAATGATTAGGCCTCAAAACGTAAAACCGGGTGTCGTAAAATTATGAAACTTTAAAGTATTGTTAGAAATGTCCATATGTCCCATAATAAAATATAAAATGGGTGATAAGTTCCATTTGGGTGGTAAAACCTGCTAAAAGCTGGAAACACGGGTCTAAAACGCGTAATACGTAAAATGTACGAATATTGCGTAAAACTGAGAAAAGTAAAATGTTACTTTTCTAATATGCTAAAAATGATTTAAAATGATTTATAATGTCTAGACTGGGCTCAGTCTGGTGTCGGTTGGTCTTAAATGTCTCTTAGACATCAAACCGGAAGCCTAAAAATCACGAAATGACTTATAAAATCAAAGAATGATTTTTAGTCAATGGAGGAGGGAAAAATATGTTGACTTATTTTAATAAGTTGAAAGCTCGAATCGTCTTAGAAATGCGGTGCAGGTATAGGCTAGGGTTACGGCTGAGTAAAAACGCTTAAAACTGAAAATTCCAGTTTTTCACGGCCGAAGTTTATTTTGGCCATGATTTTTCTCAGTCATGATTTATTCTCAAATAAATCATAAGGGTGTTAAACATTTTTCTGATGTGGGGTCACCTGACGGGGTCAAATTTCGTTGTGCGTAGAATTTCTGATTGACGTTTTACCCTAAAACGTGTAATGTCGTGTCATTCCTTAATAACTTTTACGAAAATGATCTGACGAGTGTCAAACATTTAATTTGTCATGGAAATGATTTATCACTCGAGAATATGAAATAAAAATCAACTTTCGGGAAAATTTCAGAAAGAAATGAATAGTAACATGAATAGTAAAAGTGAATAGTAAATTTCCCGGGAATAGTAATTATCCTGAAAAATGCGAATTGTTACAGTCTCCACCCCATATGAGAGCTCCGTCCCGGAGATCAATTTGCGTGGGGAGTAGAAACTTTGTTGGTGAAAAGATGTGGGTGTTTCTTACGTATCTGGTCCCCTCGTTTCTATGTGTATTCAGGACCACGTCGTGAGTTCCAACGAACATTGACAATCGGAATACGGCTTGATGGAGTTATTTGACCTCACGGTCCATGATTTCTACGGGTTCCTCAATAATTTGAAGATCGTCATTGAGTTGAATTTCATCGAGTGGAATCACGAGTGATTCATCTGACAAGCATTTCTTTAGATACATGGAAAGTGGGGTGTACACTACTGAGTTCTGATGAAAGCTCAAGTCTGTACGCCACAGGGCCAACCCTGGCTAGGATTTTGAATGGTCCGATGTATCTTGGGTTTAGTTTTTCCTTGTTTACCGAATCATATCAAGCCTTTCCAAGGCGATACCTTTAGCATAACCCTATCTCCGACTTGGAATTCTAGGGGTCTGCGTCGTGTGTCGGCATAACTTTTCTGTCGATCTCTTGCGATTTGTAGTCGACTTCCGATTTGTACAATCTTATCCGTTGTTTCTCGAATGAGTTCTGGTCCAGTGAGTTGAATTTCTCCCACTTCAGCTCAACAAGCAGGTGAACGACATTTTCGACCGCAAAGTGCTTCAAATGAAGCTGCTTTAATACTTGTATGATAGCTGTTATTGTAGGAAAATTCGACTAATGGTAGATGAGTATCCCATCCTTTTCCAAAGTCTATTATACAAGCTCGAAGCATGTCTTCAAGTGTTTGAATGTTTCGTTTACTCTGACCATTGGTCTGAGAATGATACGCTGTACTCATGTCTAGATTTGTTCCAAAGGTGTCCTGGAGTGACTGCCAGAAATTTGGAAGTAAATCTACTATCTCGGTCCGATATGATGGATATCGATGTACCATGTCTTGAGACTATTTCTTTGACGTACAGTCGAGTAAGTTGTTCCATTTTGTAAGTCTCTTTGGTTGTTATAAAGTGTGCGGATTTTGTGAGACAATCAACTATGACCCAGATGGAGTCATAACCGCTTGATGTCTTTGGGAGCTTGATAATGAAGTCCATAGTAACTCTTTCCCAATTCCACATAGGAATCTTTGGTTGTTGCAATGGACCGGATGGTTTTTGATGTTCGGTTTTTACATTGGAGCATGTAAGACATTTGCTAACGTATGTTGCAATATCGGCTTTCATGTTTGGCCACCAATAGAGTAGTTTAAGATCATGATACATCTTATCAGATCTTGGATGTATGGAGTATTTGGACTTGTGAGATTCATGCATGATCAAGTCTCGTAGGCCACCATAAAGTGGTAACCAACTTCGACCTTGGAAGCATAGAGTTTTATCTGAACGGGTTTCGAATTTCTTCTGTATCATGCCATCCAACTTTTTCCTTTTGGATGTCTTCTTTCACTGCCTCAGCTTGAACGTGAAGGATTTGAGCAGGAAAGTTTGAATTTATGGTTTAAAACTAAGGCTCGGACTCATAGTGGTTCAACCCGTTCCTTTCGGCTCAGGGTATGGCGTAGGATGAGGTTTACTTTTAGGGGGGAAAGGTAGAGTAAGAGTGATTAATTGTCGTACTCTATCGGATGAATACTTCATGAATTTCACACGAAATTTGTCTTAGGATTATAAGTGAGAAGTTTGTTTCTAAGAAAACATATAGGTGACTGCTCCCAGCATAACATGATCCCTCCTGAATTAGACATAGGTGATCAGGCTATGTATAATTTAGGACCGATAATGTGATGTTTGGTTTAGTTACGTAGTATTGTTTTTCTTAAAAGTTTTAGATGGTATTTAATCTTTGTAAAGCTGATGAGAGTGCTCATGGTGTAACTAAGGATGATTTGAGCTTTAAAAGTTCATCAAGATCAGAAAGTGAGCTTGTGGGATTAAGGGTTGTGAAGATGATGATGGTGAGAAGGTTAAGAAGGTTTGTGTTCTTCATTTTGGTATGTTGAGATTTAGTGGTTTATGATGAAGGCATGATATCGATGTATAGGGTGGTATCAACGAAGTGATTTTTCTAAGATGGTGGTAGAATATCTTGGAGTAACATGATGTGAAACAATAAAGTGTTAACAAAATAGCTTGAAGTAAAATTT
This sequence comes from Artemisia argyi, assembly GCA_030686995.1. Lineage (NCBI taxonomy): Eukaryota > Viridiplantae > Streptophyta > Magnoliopsida > Asterales > Asteraceae > Artemisia > Artemisia argyi. The sequence goes on along the minus strand of CM060695.1, from coordinate 21,772,948 downwards.
GTTGGATGGTTTATAAGATAACTGAGTAAGTCTCATAGAATGGTAATAGTCTGCTAAACAATCAAATTGGTTTGGAGATAGAAAGTACAATAGATGAGAATTATCACAAAGAGTCGTTTATTGAACAATAAATATTCTTAAGTCATAAAACTCCCATTACTAGGGATGACATACACGTAGTACAACAGAGTGCATAAATAAATATGACTGCTAAGTTCTAAACTTCATCGTTCTGCAGTGTTGTTGAGATTCTGATAAGCTTCTTCTTCTCTTATCATATATGCTTTCCATTGGATGTCTTCAACTTGTTGGCCTTGGCTGTTGGGGACATCTGTTCCTGTAATGACCACTTTCTCCACACCCGAAGCATATAACTATTGGTTGTGCGTTGCTACCGGTAGCTACAGCCTTGCCTCTACAATCTCTGGCAAGATGTCCTGGCTTTTGGCATTTATTGCACTTGGCGGGGCAAGGACCAGAGTGATGGAATTTACACTCATTGCATAGTGGAGCATTCCCGATATACCCTGTGCTTCTAATTGGTGCAGCCACATAAGCCGTTGCAGCCTCTTGTCTTTTGTTTTGATGGTTATGATGGTTGTTGTTGTTGTTTTGGTTGTTACTTCCATGGTTACCATCCCATGGTCGCTTATTGTTGTTGGTTCTATTGTTATTGTTGTTGGAGTTGTTGAAGTTTTGTCTTTGGGTTTCCGCTGTCTGCACCACCTGATCCATGAGGCTGCGAGACATCCGCATAGCCTCATCAAGTGTTTTGGGACTAGACGTAATCATGTTCCCTTGTATGCTTGGTGGGAGTCCCCAGATATATTCTTCTAACAGTTTCTCATTTGTTGAAACCATCGTTGGGCATAGTATCCTCAATTCATGGAATCGGCGGTTGTAACTTAGGATGTCGGTTCCTTTAACAACATGGTTCCAAAATTCTACTTCTGGATGACAACATGGTTCCTTTAACGGCATTTCATTGTGAGGGAAATACTCTTTCTTTATGTTATCCCCAGAAAGCTTATAATCATTTTGGATGTCCATTGGTTGAGATACTAAATTCCACCATGATAATGCTTCATCCAATAGTGGACCGGTGGCATGTTGAACTTTCTCATTCTCGGTGCATTTGTTGATCAATACTACTAACTCCGCTTTTTCAAACCAGGGGTTAAAATTTACAGCTCCATTAGTACCTTTGTAATTTGTGGGTTGGCAATTTAAATAACCGTTGAATGTGCAGCTCTTATATACTGGATCAATATTTATTACTGGAGGACCGGATGGGTTTGGTCCTCTGGTATTGATGGTAGTTGCAGCAACTCGAACAGCTTCGGCCGTTCTAGTAGTTTCAGCAGCTCTTGCAGCTTTAGCAGTTCTAGTAGCTTTAGTGGCTGTTGCGGCCTGTGTTGCTATGGCTGCTCGCTCCGTGATAAGTGCTGCATTGATACTGTCCTTTACAAGTTTGCGGATGGCAGCTTGCGTCATAGTTGGTGGTGTCTTCTTCGTTGGCGCCATGATTCTATTATATAAAAGGTATGTCATGAGTAGAGAGTTGTGAAATAAGCATGATTTTTGATGGGGAATGATAGAATAATTATGGTTTGAAGATTTAAAGGCATAACACATGATAGTATAAAACAAAAGTTTTATTCATACAACGTTGGTTGATTTACAAAATCGAAACTTATTACAAGCTTCTTCAAAATTTACTAACTGATACTTTCAGTTTAGTAATTACAACGTTTTCACTATCGCTAGTTATTACATGGATTAACTAACTGAGTCTAATCAGTATAGTAGTACAAAAGATAACTAGTATCATCACACTAGTCTATGGCGGGTTAGAAGGTCCGAGCAGCTCTGATTGATCGGCAACTTCTTGGTTTAGTGTGTCATAAAGGTATGAGTTGATGAAGTTTGAGAGGCTGTAGTTTTCATGTTGACTTTCTTGTTGGATCAATGGTGGTCGAGGTACGATCCATAATGAGTGATCCAAATCATCACATGTAGGGATATCAAAGGGAAGTGATAGTGGTGGTGGTAATGGCTCTAGTACATATTCGTATTCGTTATCCTCCTCGGAGTCTGCCTCAACCCAATTTTGTTCAACATAATCAGAAGTATCCGATGCAATAATATTTGGCATTGGTTCATCCTCTTCTTCGTCGGTTGAATCTTCGAAAGGTTCTTCTTCGTCGTCAGAAGCGAAGGCATTTATGAAGTCAAATCCGAACTCGGGTGAGGGTGGTAAGACTTGGAAGTTATTAGGTAGAGTGGGCACATAATCGGGAGAAGTGGGTATGCACATGATTTCTATAAGAAGAATTTCAATGTTAGAACAATTCAATGTTTATGGGAAGTGCTCAAAATGTGAGAAGTGTGTATCGTAAAAATGTCTATGGGAAATGCTCAAAATGGGTATATATGAATATACTAATATGTTTGTGTAACATAACATGCTTACTAAGTCCATAATCGTCTGGAGGATGGAAGACACGGAGAGCGGAAGGCTATAAAATGTTTTTGTTTGTAATTGCGGTTATAGTTTAGGTCTCAATTAGACCCGTTTCTCTATAACCATGGCTCTGATACCAATCTGTAACACCCCCAATTCATGGATGCAGCGGAATTCAAACTGGGTGTTACTCGACGGCACAATAGTCACAATGATAGAAAACGAACTCCAATTGAGTCGTTTTAAAAGATTTATCATTCAAATTATATAAATATCAGAGATTACAAAATGAGGTCCCAATTGGTTCCATGTTTACAATGTATAATAAATGAGTTTTGAATGATAATAAAATTTATAGCCCTCTTGAGTATCCATGTCCTTCCGTGCCATCCTTGATCGTCATGAACCTGAAATACATGCTTGAGAGGTCAACACAAAGGTTGAGTGATATTCATAGAGTTTGTTAAATCGATTGAACACAATATGTTGGTAGTGTGAGTTATAGGCTCACACCAATGTTTGGAAAACAAAACAGGTATTATCATTACTAAGCTTATGACACCATAACGTTAACGGGTACCAATATCGATCGGCGGAGTTATCCCGGTAGATACTTTGCCGTCATACCTAATGTCTCAAATATTAATGCATTTGTTTGCACTTAGTCAATACAAATGGGATTCGTCAATCCCAATAGGCCTATTATTAATATTTGCGCTCACTATTTCTAGTGATTAAATGGTTCATAATAAAGGATTTCGGTTTGGCAAGGAAGGTACTTAGTGATAATATAACAATCAGGCAGCATACAGTTTCAAAGCATTGTGTTCGGTTTAGAAATAGCATGTATTCCCCCCAAGGGTTTATAAAACATTAAAGTAATGTAAAGTGGGGCTATGAACTCACCTTAAGTACAATAGCAAGTAACAAAGGTGATGGTTGGATCGTGTAGGTTTCTACGAGCAACCTATAATAGAATGTTGCGACTTAGGATTTGTGTAAAGAATATAACGGAGTGCCTATATATATATCTTGCATTATAGTCCATGATGAGGTATGATGTATATTTGTAAGTCTTTGTAAGAAAGATTTATGAACATGTATGTTTTGGTATATCGTTTACTACCGTTCGGGCTAACATATTTCAGAAGTCATGTTAGTAAGCGTTCGAGGAGCCAGGACACTTTAACTCGTAAATCCACAACTCATCTCGACGGCTTACGTAATGAACTCCTCACATGAAGCTCCCTACTATTGTAGTAGTTGATAAAGTATATAGATATAAGTTTTGATCCGAAAACTTTACATATCCGACATTTGGATAAACTTAGGAAAGTTTATGGTACATGAAGATTGTTATTAGGGTTTGATTCATAAGTTTTGTATGACCATTTGTCTTGGTAAAATCTCATGGTTTCCTTTTAGGTGAAGTAGATACAAATTACTTGTTCATGTTATCGCCAATTTCATTGTTTCATGTTTACGCCTTTGTAAGTTGGTTTGGTCATTTTGTCATGGCCTAGCCATGACCTTTGGTCCTTGTTCCAAGGTCATGTTACACAACCTTGGCTCTAGCCATGGTGGGGGTCTTGGTTATAGGTCATAATACCTTTTATTCCTTTGAAAGTATGACAATAACTTAGTGACTTAAAATATGTAAATAGCTGTTAAGAAACTGAGAAATATCTCACTCAGAAGGCGTTTTCAAGGCTTGAGCCTCTTTGTTCCTGAATGAAAACATGATTCCGGACAACTTTCGTGTTTTAACTTTTTCATGAATCGGACCAGAAAGGCCTCTTTTTGCGTGTTTTAGGTTCTGTCACAGAAATCACAGAAACATTTAGGCAGTTTTGCCGGAAATCTTTGGTAACTTCAAATCGCCATAACTTTTGACTCGTTTACTCTTTTTAGGTGGTTCAAATTGCTATGGTTTTCTTGTTAAGTCCTCTACTGTAATATGTAATAATCCAATATAAAATTTTTACCATTTTGATCAGGTTATACCAAGATATTCACTAGTTTGCTTGTTTTAGTAACTTGTTTCAATAAGTCATTACAACAACATCTTTTACTCATCATGATTCATCATGGACATAATTACAACACATAATATAGCAAGAATAACATATAAATGAGATGAACATGATAAATAAACAAGAAGTATGTTAGGTTTAGTCTTACAACTTTTGGCTTTCTAATTAAAGAAAGGAGTAACAAGTAAGGAAATGGACTTTGATAGACAAGCTTCAACCCTTTTCACTTCAAGCTATCTTTCTACCCTTGGTATTCTTGAAAGATGGATGATAAAGGTTGAGGTGTATTGAGTAGATTTAAACTCAAGAGAAAACACCAAGTATTCTAGGGTTTGGAAGATTTTTGGTGAATAATTAGCTAACTAGGGTTTCTATCTTGAACTTGCACTTGATCTTTGCAATAACTATGAAGAAATAAACTAAGTGTGGAGTGTTTTGTTGTGTGTTGATGGCCGGCCAAGGATGGGGAGGGGAGGGGGTATTTATACTCTAATGAGGAGGTTAGTTTACTTGAGATATTTTAGCAAAAATCACACATGTAACACATCTAAGACCACAAGCCATGAGATCAAGCCACCAAGGGTGTGACTCCCCCTCCCTTTGGCGGTTCAAAGAGGATAAGGGGGGGGGAGGTGGCATGGCTTGGGAAAAATATCTAGATATTATGTGCATTTTGACTCCGGGAAATGCTAACCGTAAATGATTAGGCCTCAAAACGTAAAACCGGGTGTCGTAAAATTATGAAACTTTAAAGTATTGTTAGAAATGTCCATATGTCCCATAATAAAATATAAAATGGGTGATAAGTTCCATTTGGGTGGTAAAACCTGCTAAAAGCTGGAAACACGGGTCTAAAACGCGTAATACGTAAAATGTACGAATATTGCGTAAAACTGAGAAAAGTAAAATGTTACTTTTCTAATATGCTAAAAATGATTTAAAATGATTTATAATGTCTAGACTGGGCTCAGTCTGGTGTCGGTTGGTCTTAAATGTCTCTTAGACATCAAACCGGAAGCCTAAAAATCACGAAATGACTTATAAAATCAAAGAATGATTTTTAGTCAATGGAGGAGGGAAAAATATGTTGACTTATTTTAATAAGTTGAAAGCTCGAATCGTCTTAGAAATGCGGTGCAGGTATAGGCTAGGGTTACGGCTGAGTAAAAACGCTTAAAACTGAAAATTCCAGTTTTTCACGGCCGAAGTTTATTTTGGCCATGATTTTTCTCAGTCATGATTTATTCTCAAATAAATCATAAGGGTGTTAAACATTTTTCTGATGTGGGGTCACCTGACGGGGTCAAATTTCGTTGTGCGTAGAATTTCTGATTGACGTTTTACCCTAAAACGTGTAATGTCGTGTCATTCCTTAATAACTTTTACGAAAATGATCTGACGAGTGTCAAACATTTAATTTGTCATGGAAATGATTTATCACTCGAGAATATGAAATAAAAATCAACTTTCGGGAAAATTTCAGAAAGAAATGAATAGTAACATGAATAGTAAAAGTGAATAGTAAATTTCCCGGGAATAGTAATTATCCTGAAAAATGCGAATTGTTACAAGGAAAACTTGTAAACTTAATGTTGCTAAAATTTGGATGAGGCATTTCATCAAACGTATTGTGGGTCATGAGAAGACTAAAGATTTATGCAGCCTTATACGCAATATAAGAAGAACCATGTATGAATAAAATTTTCAATGAAGACACTACTTTACTGTGTTCTTGAGATTGGTATGAAGAAGAAGAGAATAGAAGAGTCATCACTTCTTTTCTTTCCTAAAAAAAACTCAAGAACACATATTATTTTTAGATATTTCTATTTCATTTCTTTTCTCCTCAATTTTAAACTAGAGAACATATTAGCTCATAATTGGGTCAAGTGGCATCAAGTATCAACAAATTTTATCCATGAAGGCATAACTCCTCTCTATGCTTATGTGTGTGTTTGATTGCTATTTTGTTCGAGTTTGTTTATATTGGTTATTATACATGCTTATTATACAAGCTTATTAAATATTGTTACCGGTAGTTTTAGTTTTAGGTTTAGCTTATATTTCCTACCACTTAGTTTTAGCATCGTATCCACCAATTGCATTTTATAGTTTCTCAAATGACATTGTTTGGTGTGTTCCATTGCTTTTTGATGTTGCTTATATATTTGTGGACTGAGATAATCTCGTATATAGAGGACCGAGACATAGTTGGTTTATATACGACCAATATATGTCTCTAGGTAATAGGCGACCAATTTGCTTATGCCCTACTTATCTCTAAATATAATGTGTTATTGCTTGTGGTTAAATCCTCCATGCTTATAAAATAGTCTTTTTGTAAGGTTTTTTTTTTTTTTTTTTTTTTTTTTTTTTTTTTTTTTTGTATGATCTGAGATGTTGCTTCTGAGTGGTTTCAGAAATCGTCATGGGAATAGGGTCCTTGCTTATATATGGAAATAGTTTACTTATAAAATGGTTTGCGAGCATTTTTGGCTTGTTTGTTGGTGATTAATTGTGATTGAAGGAGGTTGGAAATTGTCTTGACCCTGCTTTACAAAATGTTGGCTATCAAAACTTATGCCCTAATAATTCTTGATTCTTTACCTACTTCCTATGAGAAGCAAGGAATCATGTCCCTGATCATTAATTGGTATAAGTTTTATACCACTTTGTAACTGGGTCTACTTTATTTCTATCGGGTGGATTTGTTTGTGAGGTGAGATATTCTTGTAAATAGATGACCGAGACATAATTGGTTTATACATGACCAATGTATGTCTCTAGACTAGATTCTAATACTTGTCGTCCGCAAGCATGGTTGTTGCTACTTATTTTTAAGTCGGCTATTGTGTTGGGATATTCTCGTTCATAGAGGACCGAGACATAATTGGTTTATACACGACCAATGTATGTCACTAGACTCTTGTACTTAATATTTATCTTTGCTCACTTATACACTTAGGTAATAGTTTACTTATAAAATGGTTTGATATTGTTTGTGAGTATTTTTGGCTTGTTTGTTGGTTCTTCAAAGCATAGGGTGTTGTTATGATCTCAGATCAGCCAAGTACGTGATTGGTTGGTGGTTTATAAAGTCTAAGTGTCCCCTCCTCTTACAAGCTAGCTTTTTGAGTGAGTTCTACGCTTGGACTTATGAACTAATACGAGCCTAGTATAGGATAGGTTCGTATCAGATGATATGGAGAATTTGATCATATTGTCCAAGAGTACGCTTAAGGTATCATTGTCAAGGTTCTTTCAGAATTACCATGCAAAAGCATGCACTTGCTGTTTTATTTTAGACACTAGTGTAATAGATTAAAGTTGATTGCATTATCAAAGAGAGTTAAACAACTATAAAATGAAACATAGTACATTACTTCAGCGTTTTAGAGTTTATGATTGCACGGTTAGTGTTTTCGCAAGCACAAGAATGAGTAAATTGTGATTAAAATGTGTGGGCATATGTGTTTGCAAATGTGTTTTTGTGAATGATGGTTAAAATGGTAGTGGTATTGTGTGAACGGGAAATTCAGGTTTTTGGAGTGAGAAAATGGTGTGATTGTGTGAGTGTGAAAACCTGGTTGTTGACCATCCTTCACAATTTACAAATTCACCGGTACTTTTTTAAAGTTATTTAACATGTTTAATGGGCCTCCTAAGTTTCACACAAAAAAAAATCCATTGCTTAGGTTTACTAATCATTAATTAGTTCTATGATGATGGTTATTGATTTTAAAAGAGGGATGAAAAAATAATCTTAAATTACCGAAAAAAAAGGTGTTGGTCGAAATTTTTTTGAAGACGACGACCAAATTAGCACACGAGGTATACAATTGGACACCACATAAGCGCAATATCATCGATGACCTGAATAAACCGATCATATTATGTATTTTGAGAAAAATTTAAAAGTTAGTTATGCATTGTAGTAATTAACTTAGTTTGTTATGCATATCGATACACTACACTAAACCCACCATGTTATGCATTTTTGGACTTTTTTCAAGTCTTTATGTTATTTTGAACTACTTAGTTTTGTTTAGATTTATCGCACAACGAAAATTAACTCATATTGACATCAACTCACTGTGCAAATGACCTCTAGTTTAACTGAAATTTTTATGCTCATCTCTTGTTTGATGAAATGTTTGAATTAGTGAATGAATGGATTTATACCAAATGAATTAAACCACGTAGTTTTTTTCTATAGAATTCTTCGTTATATTATGCGATTTGGGCTGGAATTTTATATTTAGATTCTAATTTCTAACTTGAAACTCTATTAAAATAGTGATTGAATAGAGTAAAGTTGTAAGTGGAGACTAAAAGAGTGCATTCCTAAAATCAAGTTGTAAGTGAATTAAAGGTCTAGGTCCAAGGTTTTGATCAACCGCACCCGCCTTCGTCGAAATTTGTTGTCCAAAATTTTGATCAAGCATTTGGGCCCATTAGCTTGACTTTGATTTAATATCTACAAGTTTTAAAGACTTTAAGTCTTCTAACGTCTAATATTGGGATAGTTCACTTTTCTTCATCATATTCCACAAAACATGAGAAATTTATTTTTGGAATTTTGAACAACGAAAAAGTAAAACAAAAATTTGGGACCATCTACTTCAAATTGACTAGACATATTGCATCAATCAGTTTCTATCGATTATCCAAAATACAATACTTTGAAGTAGCTTTATGCAAAGAATCTTCTGATATGTATTTTCAACTAAGTATTATCCAAAATACAAGACTAAAGTATAAAATAGATTTTCATCTATTTAATTGCGCCAAAGTATGTATTTTTAGTTACCAAATATATAATATGAGCCAAGCTGAGTATGTAAGAACTGGGTCTGTCCAATTTTCATGTCAAAACAAAATGAACTTATAACTTGTATGCCAACCTAAACCATGTCCACAGCGAACACAAAACATAATCATTCATCTTAAATCTAAACAACTTGTATTGGCTTAAATAATTAATCAAATGTTGTAGAAATTCAAATGACCAACTAACTATGTAGTTAATCTCGGCGAGATCTCGTTGAGATCTCGGATCTCGGACATCGGAAAAATCTCGGTTCCAAATCTCGGAGCCGATATTCTCGACGAGATTGGCCGAGATTTTGCCGAGATTTTGATATCAGAGCCGATATTCACGACGAGATTGGCCGAGATTTGCTATGATTTTCTTGAATCTGGTGTTATGATTTTCGTGGTGAAGGTTTTTCCGGTGGAAACTCTAATAAAGGAGAGAAGATGGTCATTCTTGAAGAGAGAAGAAGATGGGTGACTATTGAAGAGAGAAGAGATGGATGACGGCTGAAAAATAAAAAGATGTACATGTTGTTGTAACCTAAAAGCTTATTAAAGTAATTGGACTTTGTTGTACCACTAGTAAAAGATGTATCTGCTCCTTGTTCTTTTTTTGGGCCTCACACAAATGGGCCAACTAAAATTATTCCCCCTAAGAATATAAATGGACTTTACTCAAATGTATTTATGCTATATTTATATAAAATCTATAATTAAAAATATTAAATGTAATAATTAAATTAATAAAAATAAAAACCGATATCTCACCGATATCTCACCGCGATAACCGATATTTCAAATCTCGGACCTTGAACGATACGAGATTTTTTACCGAGATAACTACATAGCCAACTAATTTACCTGATGAAAACGGATCTCGCTAATCTAGTCTATTCTATTTTGTCCAATCACATTCTTCTTATAAAAGGAAAACTTGTAAACTTAATGTTGCTAAAATTTTGGTTGAGGCATTTCATCAAACATGTTGTGGGTCATGAGAAGACTAAAGATTTATGCAGCCTTATAAGCAATATAAGAAGAACCAAGTATGAATAAATTTTTCAATGAAGACACTACTTTAAGCTAATAATTGTGTAAATCTCTCTTCTTTGGATTTACAGTTACAAATCTGCATTTTTAAAAGGCCCCATTTATTTTTTTTATCCATCCAACCTATTTTTACATATTTTTACTTTCACAAGAGTTGCTGACTGTATTTTCCATCAGCCTGATTTATTTGGTTCCATTTCTTTGGATTTACATTTAATTTCAGGACCAAAAGTAATACTGAATAACTACAAATTGCAAAGACTTGAGAGTCTTTGGTCGTCTAATGTGGGACTTCAAGTTTATTTTTAATTTTTTTCCATGTTTTGTCTGGTCCACACAATTTATATCCACCTAGTTCAATTCTTTGTTTTCAAAGTCTATATAAAGGTGCATAGAGGTATATGTGTTCATTATCAGATCAAAACACATCAATACAATTTTCTTACAACACACATAATGAGAGAAAATATCTACTTTTACTTTATGCATACTCATGTTTTGCTTCTTTTTTCACTTGTCTTTTTGTTGTTTAATACCACAACTGCAACTTCCTTTGGCCAACAACTGGTTGGAGCAGCAGGAGGAGTTGTTCCTAAGTGCATCGATAAGGAGAGACAAGCTCTTCTTGATATCAAAGCTCACATTATTCAAGACCCCAAAAACCTGCTCTCTACATGGAGACCCGAAGAAGAAGATGATTGTTGTCAATGGGATGGAGTAGTGTGTGACAACGTCACTGGTCATGTCAAAGAGCTTCAACTCGCATCTGATGGTTATAGTGGTCTTGAAGGTGAGATTAGCCATTCGTTGATTAACTTAACATATTTGAATATTCTTAACCTTGCTCTCAGTTCTTTTCATGGATCCATTTTCAAGTTCATATGCTCAATGACTCATTTAACTTATCTTGACCTAAGTGAAAATCAGTTTAGTGGTTCCATTCCTAAATCCATTGGTAACATGACCCAGTTAACTTATCTTGACCTAAGTGAAAATCAGTTTAGTGGTTCCATTCCTAAATCCATTGGTAACATGACCCAGTTAACTTATCTTGACCTAAGTGAAAATCAGTTTACTGGCACAATTCCCGATTCCATTCATTCGTTGACCAAATTAGAGTACCTTCTACTTGGTGGGAATCAGTTTACTGGAACCATTCCTATGTCCATTGGTTCCTTGACCAAATTGACATTGCTTGACCTTTCAGTCAACTCTTTCTATGGAACCATTCCAATATCCATTGGTAACATGACCCAATTAACTTATCTTTACCTTTCAAACAACTCTTTCTATGGAACCATTCCTTTGGAATTTGGAAACCTCACCAATTTGCAAGTCCTTTATCTAGATTCCCTCGGAAATTGTAGAGCTGAAAACTTAGATTGGTTGTCTTCATTGTCTTCTTTAGAATACCTAACTATGGATGGAACTTCTCTGGCCAAAGCAAATAAATGGGTAAATGCTATTATAGGTCTCCAAAACCTATTTGAATTAAGCTTAAATGGATGTGACCTCTCACAAGTCATGCATCCATATTCTCCATCTGTCAATTCTTCTTCATCTATTGATACCCTTTATCTCGATAACAACAATCTCAACTCATCCATGCATCATTGGTTGTCTCCATTAACTGGCAATAAGCTTACAGATATTTCTCTCTCTGGTAACAAGTTTGATGGGGAACTTTCAGATTTTTTGAACAGCTTGTCAGGATGCACATCAGCTACATTGTCTGATGTGATCCAACACTTTCATCCCTCAATTCCTTGAACCTATCTTCAAATCAGTTAGATGGAACTATAAGTGACAAACTGTGGCAACTACCCACACTTGATGAACTAGATCTGTCTTCCAATTCTCTTAGAGGTGCTATCTCGGAAAACATTGGAAAATCAAATCTTCGGTATATAGATCTTTCAAACAACTCACTCGAAGGAGTTCCTCTAATTGCTGACGTGTCAAACCTTTCTCAAAGTATAGAATATATAGATTTCAGTTCTAACAAGCTAGGGCCTCGTTTCCCCAAATGGATACAAAAATTGAAAACACTTCAGCATCTTGATCTTTCCAAAAATAGCATTTCAGACACAGTTTCTATGGAGTACCGGAACCAGTGGCAGTCTTCTCAGTTGATCTATTTGGATCTCTCTTTCAACAGCATAAGTGGCGCTATTCTGAATGTTCCTTCCACTTTGTTAGTGTTAGATCTTTCCAAAAACAAATTATCTGGGGGAATCTCCTTTCTGTGCGAAACTGTAGATGGCCGTTTATCATTTCTTGATATCTCAGACAACTCATTCACAGGACAAATTCCAGAATGTTTATGGCATTTAAAAGAGCTGGTGGTTCTTAATCTAGCAAACAATAATCTATCTGGTAGAATTCCTGCATCTGTCAAGTCTTTGATCAAGCTTGAAACATTGTATTTATACAACAACTTCTTTTTTGGAGAATTGCCTTCATCCTTAAAACATTGCACGAATTTAACCTTTCTGAATTTGCGGGCCAACAAGTTTTCTGGTAATGTGCCTGTTTGGATTGGGGAAAACCTATCACGTTTGTACGTTCTTAGCCTAGCATCAAACAACTTCTATGGAACCATCCCTCTACAAGTATGCCATCTAGTCAATCTTCAACTTCTAGACTTGTCAATGAACAACCTCAATGGAACCATCCCCGCGTGCATCAATAATATCACTGCCATGGTTCTAGATAATTTTTCTCTCAAAGGGAGAGATCTCGTCACAGTGAATTCATTGGACATAAGGCACATTCATCAAGATGAATACAGCTCTAGTTATGATTATTTTGACCATGTGATAATCCAGTGGCAAGGAAAGGTACGTGAATTCAGCAAAAATCTAGAATCCTTGAAGAGTATTGACCTGTCAAGCAACCATTTAACAGGACAAATCCCGTATGAACTTACCAATCTTTATCAACTGGTTTCACTAAACTTGTCAAAGAACGCTCTACTTGGAGAGATTCCAAGACAAGTTGATCAAATGAAAGAACTTCTGACTTTGGATTTATCCAAAAACAATTTCTCAGGGCAGTTGCCATCAAGCATGTCTCAGATGAATTTTTTAAATAATCTTGACGTGTCACATAACAACTTGTCTGGGAGGATTCCATCTAGCACTCAACTCCAGACCTTTGAAGCTTCAAGTTACAGTGGAAATGCTGGACTATGTGGACCTCCCCTGACTAAATATTGTCCCGGAGATAAAGTACTTGAAGTAACACCTGTAGTTGGTGAAGGTAAGAGTGATGGTGAAGCCATAGATGAATTTCAGAGATGGTTTTATATTGGAGGAGCCGCTGGTTTTGCTACTGGATTTTGGATAGTTTTTAGCATTATACTTCTTAACCGCCGTGCCAGACATGCTTTTTTCCAGTTGCATGATAGCTTGAAAGATTGGGTGTATGTAAAGGTGGTGGTGTTCATAGCAAAATGGCGAAGGGTTGCACGTGCATAGTGGTGTATATGTTTATGTTTTGTTCATCTACTTATTAATGTTTGGTATATAGTATTGTAATTTCATGCTTCACTTGTATTTGGTAAGGGTTTTTAAGTCCCTCTTATTAATAAAATTGCCGCTAACACCATGGGTGGCCGTTTGCCCACGTTGTGTGATATACGCATCTCCACATGTTCATATTATAAACAGTATAGCTATATGATGCATGGAACATGTTCGTTTAAATGTTTTACATAGATTTGCAACATACCAGATGATGTCAAGGTATCATGGTTAGCTATAGTAATTATGAATCTTTACGATAAGGCATCATGCCTTATAAGCAAATGCCTTTACGGTTGACATCTAAGTATAGTGTGAAGCTAGCTAATGTAGCGGTGTTTTAGTCATGATTACGAGTCACATGAAATAAGCCTTTAATGCAAGTTAGATATGTGAATACTGATATTTTTTTTTTACACAACCACTAATATAAAAGTCATTGGAAATTTTCTTAAGTCAGAACACTATGGTCTCTACAATGGATTAGAAGTCAGGAGGGAGTAAATACACACTTGGACCCTACCACAAAGATAGCAAAATGACATCTACAAATTTTAAGAAACATAAAAGAACATGTTATTCATGACCGTGAGGTTTGTTACCAGCTCGTATATGAAATCCATCTTTGTTAGTGGCAGCTGTGGTTCTTGTTTGCTCCATTGCTATAACAGTGACTACATGTTGCTTCCACCAAACTTGTACCCGGTTCCGGGGTCTGTTTCACACACTCAGTAGTAGTGACTCAATCTTATTTTGTTTTCAGCTTTATTAATATACTACTAAAGTTTCAGCATATGATTGATATGCTCGATGTTAGTGTGATAATGCTCTTACTTTTTTTTTAACCGATTAGTGATTAGTACTAAACAGAAAATAAGTATGTTGGTAATTGTTGCTTATCAGTAAATGAGATTCTTATAAGACACCTTAAACCAACTCAAACTGATTCAGGTCTGAATATTATATAAATCTAAATATTAGATGAATTTCATTATGAGTTTCGTCCCTGACTACAAGTGTTAAAGTATATGAAACCGAACTTAGAACAGAGTTACCCTGTTTGTGACATCAGAATGTGGAACTTTGTTATCATAATTTGCTTAAAATGCTATTGGAAATCCATTTCACTAAATACAGTTTGCTAAGTGGCTAAGTTACTTCTTATTTTAATACTCGAACATCAGCTCAATCTAGATCTAAAAAACATTGGCTTTCACCATCGCAACCTCCACCACAAGTGCTGCCACCAGTCTCGCCTTCAACAACACCACTCTAAGTGACATGTTTTTAATATATAAATCAACTAGTTACCTGGCCTGCCCGAATGGTCGGGCGAGCCTTATGAATACGGTTGAAAAAAATTAAGTTTAGGAAAATAAGTTATAAACATACCAAATTACTTATTATATGCTTTAAGAACGAAAAGAAATAAATGTTCATCCGATATAAGAAAATAAAAGTTACTAAATTATCCGCAAGCACAAGGTATATGTTGTCGATTCATATACAAAATAAAGCTTCTTTGTAGACAACGTTGGTTGTTGATTTTGTGTATTTACTTAATAGTGAGTAAATAACGAACCTTCCATAAGCCATCACTTGCCGGTATCACAAGCTCTATTGAGGCATTGATAGGTATGTCTTATGCCAGGTTCTGAACTTAGATGTGCTTTTAAGACTCTGGTCTCCAAATGCACGAGCAACAGCAAGTTGACAATTAACTCGGGGAACATCACCTACATAAATAATACTCCAACAGTTTCACTATACTTTAGAGCTTGCTGAAGCTATAACACGGTGAATGAATCAAAATATGCATGCAACAATTCTGCTGTCATTCACTGCATCACATAATTGGAAGATAAACAAAACATTTGTCAATTCTGCTGTCATTTACTGGTGTAAGGTAGAGGTGGCGATTTCTACCCATGTACATGTACTCATAAACGGGTCAAAAGATAATTTTTTTAATATTAGCTAAAAAAGTAAGGGGTTGAACGTCATTTATTGAAAGAACCAACTAATATTAGTAATAATAAAGTAGGCATCATATCCCCAAAAATATTCTTAAAGTAAAGTTTTGGACACAAAGTGTTCCAGGTCAATCGTATTTACCAAAGTGACATGTTTTTGACATGTAACCTGTTCCATCAATGTTACCACCTCGCGTGTGACACCATAGTGTGACATCTTTTGAAAAGTGAAGTTCTGTGGAAGCGTTTTACCTGGAAGGTTAGTCACAAATCCTACTCCTTTCTTCAAGTGGTTCATGGTCCACTGTAAGCTGACTGGCAGATCCTCTCTCGCATAGAACAGCTCTGGAATCTCCTATATTTGCCACCCATAGATCTCTGTCATCGATGACAATTGCTATAACTGCACTTGAGGTTTGTCTAACGCATCAGTTAACCATAACGTCTCTTATATTTAATGAAAATATGAACCAAATTAGAAGTGTCATCATAGAACTAATGTGACTAATTAAGTATGGGATCTTGAATGTCATATCCTCTGTTGAGCCCTTTTGTTGTATTTCTCCATCTACCTGAGAAGTAAAACCGAAACGCAGATGATATAATAAAGTTTAAGCCTACATGCAGCATGATAATATTTCTCTTTAGGTATTAAGCAGGGGTAAGAAGCTTCGAGCAGATAAAATTACTTGACCAATTTATCCTTGTTAACATGGTGTCAATGCTCAATAAGGGCATTTTTTTTTTCTTTTGTAATATAGACTTTTGAACAGATAGTATTTCTCTTTAAGTAACAAATACAGTCACATTCAAGGAAAAAAATAACACAAAACACCAATTTATGCTATTCGTAACAAATACACAGTCACATTCAACCTGCCAACCCATTTAATTTGTGTAACATGAAACCGCTTTAACTGTTCAATTTGTATGCATTTAACCCATTAACTCACATAAATAATATGGCTAAATATGTTGCGTTAAACGGGTTTAGAATTGATACGAATGACCCAGTTATTTATGCATATCATGTTTCAGCTGAAGTTTTCCAACCCGTCATTCCAACCTAAACCCGGCTCAAATTGTCACCCTAGTTTTAAGCATATAAGCATGATATAGACAATCATCTAATCTATGTCTGTCACTAACAAACAGCTAATTCATTTTTCAGGTTGTTCTGCTTTTATACTATTAATTATTGTAATTTTCCCTAACTAATAAGATTGGTAATTGCATTGGTCATATTAAAAGAAAATAATCTTTCCGAGTGGAGGAGAATAGAACGTTACATGTTTCGGGTTATACTGAGCCAAACGCACTTATGGAATGTCTGCAAAAAGCTGAAAAAATAGCACATCTAGTGCATTGGCAATATGGAGAATGTCCTCCAACCTCTATGTATCAAAAGAGTGACCACTATCTAGGGGTTATGGAGAGTGCGAGAACAAGGGCAACGTTTATAACGAAAATTCTCAGCCATGTGCCACCTATGTGCAGTCATCTCCACCACGCAACAAACCATATGCTAATAACGTGGCGATCTGCTCTTGCTTGTTATATGTACAAAAGATGCCCCCACTGATTACCAACTAAACTACGCGCCATTGACCCATAATAGATTATTGTACACATACATTTCAGGACAAATTTCATTAATCTATTAATATTATAATAAAATTCAAATACAAAGTCATTTAAATGTGGAATTAGTCGGAGGGAAACGAGGCAAGCGGATAACAGCTTCTTCTGTCTCAATTGGGTCTGATCTTATTATCTACAAAACAAAACATTATTATATAAAATGAGGCAAGCGGATAACAGCTTCTTCGGAGGGAATGTGTCGTTGTGATTGAAATATATCTATGTACTTAATCTAACTGGCTTTGTTTCGACAAGTATATATTACGAGTAACTTATTAGTTGACTAAGCAATACCTCATAATCAGATCAATGGATGCAAAAATCTTACGCTTGTTTATGAAAATAGGTCATTAGCTTATGTGGGGGGGAGTAGGGAAATGTAGTTGGATGGTATATTGGTATCTTGGTGCATTAAGGTGAAAAAAATCTACAGGAATGGTACAAATAGGAGGTAGTTTGCCTGTATGCAGCTGGTGTATTTTTGGCTTTTGTCGTAGTTGTATTCAGTTTCTTGTTTTCTGGTTTGTGATTGCTTGTTATCACTAGTATGATTCTGAGATGTATTCTGTTAATATAAGTATAGGTATTGTTGTATTATCATTTGTAAGTAAAAATATATGTTCACCTTTGCACCAAAAAAAAAAAAGTCAACAAGCACTTCAAATATGCAATCCCAAACACCCATCAACAAAGCAGACAAGCCTAGTACATTTGTCATAACATGTAATCCCAAACGCTCAAAGAATGCTTATAGGGCATAACACCTCAACCACGAAAAAAAGTTCATTCACATCAATAGGACTACTACTTGTACCCATAATAAATTATTGATATGCGCAAATATGTAAAATGCCTGCAAAGGTTAATAACCGGTAATCCAAAACCAGCTCACAATCGGTTGCCTTTTCATAACAAATATGTTAGCATACACGACTCACTCAACGGTTATCGCTATTGGGGTGCCAAGTCGAACCCTACCTTGTGCTTGTTATACGTACAAAAGATGCCCCCACTTATTACCAACTAAACTACGCGCCATTGACCCATAATAGATTATTGTACACATACATTTCAGGACAAATTTCATTAATCTATTAATATTATAATAAAGTTCAAATACAAAGTCATTTAAATGTCGAATTAGTTGGAGGAAAACGAGGCAAGCGGATAACAGCTTCTTCTGTCTCAATGGGGTCTGATCTTATTATCTACAAAACAAAACATTAAAACTTAGGATAACTTGTTTTTATATTGCTAACTAAAACATGGGTTATTTAAAGAAATGCAAAAAAGGGGTACCGGATCTTGAAGAAGGGGTTTTGAATCATCAATGGCTGATCTGAATTGTGGCTTGCTTTTGTTGTTGTTGTTGCTGCTGATATCTCTGTTGCTTGTTCCGGCATTGCTGGTGTTCATGGGTGATTGTGCTTGACTAGGTTTCATTTTGTTTTTTTTTTTTTTGTTTTGGAATTTGATGGAGTGATATTTTGTTGATATGTAAGGCCCAATAGTGAATATACTAATGTAGGAACCATGTATTATCAAGGCCCAATTAAATTGGTTTTGTTCCTCATTTTGGTGTTATTGTAGTAAGTTAGGTTTTAGTTACACACCGGTGCGATTCATGGGGCTGGGTGAAGCGGTGTAAATGAGTCGAGCTTTTGTTGAGTAACACGGTTTTATTTGAGTCGAGTTTTATCCAACCTAGAGCTCGAGTCCGAGCTTTAAACACAAATATATCATACAAAAATCATAATCATATACACGCAACTTTCTCACAAGTCGGTCGGTCTGGAGACCGACTTGTGCTACAAAAGTTACCAACGCACAGTAGCAGAGCTAGAAAAAATTTGTGGGAGGGCCGAAAGAATTTTTTTTTCCGAGAAAACACTAGATGGGAGGGCCGCGATGAGAAAAAAAAATAAATAACACATGAAATCGCCAAAAAAAATACACTAACGGGTTTAGGCCTAGGGGGCGGGACCCTTCCTGGTCCTCACTAAGCTCCGCCCTTGCCAACGTGTGGGCGGGGATTTGTGTTTTACGGGTGACACGTTGTTGGGCAATTACATATCTTAGACACCCTTGTTACATCATCAAAATGGAAATATAACTGGAAGTAGGGTTGTGCACGGTCCGAAAACCGGACCAGACTGACTAAACCCAAAGCGGATTAAAAACAGATTTAGTTCAAGACACTAGACCAAGGGCCAGACCGAAATGTCATATCCAGGTCCAGTTCGTTGGTTCAGTCGAGTCCAACAAAGCATAATGGCCGGTTTTGCTTAATACTGAACCAAACTGAATCAGATCGATAACCGAATATGGGGAAAAAGGTAGACCGAGGACCGGACCAAAATACGTTCGATCCGGTTTTTCGATTCATCCGGTCCATGGTCTATTATGTTCAGCTCTATCTGAAAGTGAAAAATAAAATAAAATAAAATAAGAATAATAATCTTAAAAGTACAATTTACATAATTCTTGCTTACAAAAACCAAATTTACAAAAACACCCTTAAATCTTCAACACTTTCTGGTTATCCATCAAAACAATCAAAACACAGACACTTCAGTTCAGATAACACAACTTGAAACAATGGAGGCCTTAAAAGTATGGTCATCAAGACCACTCCGTCACCTCTTCCACTTATCCCCACTCACTTACAAAACCCATCTCCCAGTCACCTACACGCGCTTCTGTTCATCCTCACGCGCCGCCACTGTGCCGCCAAAACAGGGTGGTGGCGGGGGAAGGAGGTCACCCAAAGATGAGAATGCAAGTTCCTCTACTTCTTATAGAGATGCTATTCGTGCTATTCGTCTTAAAAAGGTTTACTTTTTTTTATATATTTTTTTATATAAAAATTGAATATTTTTTATGTTTTTTATGTTTTTATGTTTTATAAAGATTGAATCTTTTTGTGTTTTTATGTTTTGTTTGTGATATTTGGTTTTGTTACTTAAATGGGTTATGGGTTGTAACACCCCCAATTCATGATGCAGCGGAATTCAAATTGGGTGTTACTCGACGGCACAATAGTCACAATAATAGAAAACGAACTCCAATTGAGTCGTTTTAAGAGATTTATCATTCAAATTGTATAAATATCAGAGATTACAAAATGAGGTCCCAAATGGTTCCATGTTTACAATGTATAATAATTGAGTTTTTGAATGATAATAAAATTTATAGCCTTCTTGAGTATCCGTGCCCTTCCATGCCATCCTTGATCGTCATGAACCTGAAATACATGCTTGAGAGGTCAACACAAAGGTTGAGTGATATTCATAGAGTTTGTTTAATGTTTGAACACAATGTTTTGGTAGTTAAATCATTGAACACAATAATCGTAGTGTTTGTAGTTAAATCGTTTGAACACAGTAATCGTAGTGTGAGCTATAGACTCACACTCATAGTTTGGAAAACAAAACATGTAGGCTACGTTGTTATATGCCCGGAAAGGTTATTAATTCACTAAGCTTATGACACCAAAACGTTAACGTGTACCAATATCGATCGGCAGATTTATCCCGGTAGGTACTTTGCCGTCATACCTAATGTCTCAAATATTAATGCATTTGTTTGAACTTAGTCAAAACAAATGGGATTCGTCAATCCCAATAGGCCTATTCACAATATTCGCGCTCACTTGCAAGTAACCCTCGCAAGTGATTAAATGGTTCATAATAAGGGATCTTGGTTTGGCAAGGATGTTACTTAGTGATAATAAAACATGGTCGAACAGCATACAGTAGAAAGCATTGTGTTCGAGTAGAAAAATAATAGCATGTATTCCCCCCAAGGGTTTGTAAAACATTGAAGTAATGTAAAGTGGGGCTATGAACTCACCTTAAGTAAGATAGCAAGTAATGAATGTGATGGTCGAATCGTGAAGGTTTCTATGAGCAACCTATAATAGAATGTCGCGACTTAGGATTGGAGTAAAGAATATGAAGTAGTGCCTATATATATATCTTGCATTTAGTCCATGATGTGGTATGATGTATATTGTAAGTCTTTGAAAGAAATGATTCATGAAACATGTATGTTTTCTATATCGTTTACTACCGTTCGGGGCCGACATAATTCAGAAGTCATGTTAGTAAGCGTTCGAGGAGCCAGGACACTTTAACTCGTAAATCCACAACTCAACTCGACGGCTTACATAATGAACTCCTCACATGAGGCTCCCTACTATTGTAGTAGTTGATGAAATATATATGTATAAGTTTTGATCCGAAAGTTACATGTCCAATAGTTGAATAAACTTAGGAAAGTTTATTTGTACATGAAGATTGTTATTAGGGGAAGTTTCATAAGTCTTGTATGACCATTTATCTTTGTAATATCTCATGGTTCCTTTAAGTGAAGTAGATCCAAATTGCTTGTTCAAGTTATCGTCAACTCCTTGTTTCATGTTTACGCCTAAGTAAGCTTGCATGGTCATTTCGTCATGGCCTTGCCATGACCTTTGGTCATTGTTCCATGGTCTTGAGACTCAACCTTGGCTCTAGCCATGGTTGTGGTCTTGATTGTAGGTCATAAGACCTCTTTGGTCTTCATAAACCATAACTTATATGTAATGACTTTGGTCTAAAAATGGGCTGTTAAGAATTTGAAGAATTTATCACTCAAAAAGCGTTTTCAGGGCTCGAGCTTCTTTGTTCCTGAACGAAAACGTCGTTCCGGACAACTTTCGTGTTTTAACTTTTTGATGAATCGGACCAGAAGTGTGACTTTCAAAACCCAAATTTGATCAGAATGGTATTTGGCAGTTTGCCGCAACGTTTTGGTAACTTCAAATGGGCGTAACTTTTGACTCGTATACTCGTTTTGGGTGATTCAAGTTGCTACGGTTTCCTTGTTAAGTCCTCTACTGTAATATGTAATGATCCAATATCATAATTTTACCATTTTGGTCGTGGTTCTCCAAGAAAGTCACTAGTTTACTTGTTTGAATAACATAAGTTACATATATGTATCAATACTTGTTTTACTCACTTTTATACATCATGGACATGAATACAAGACATAATATAGCATGAATGATATGTAAATAGCATGAATATGATATTTAACAAGAAGTATGTTAGGGTTTTGCTTACAACTTTTGGCTTTCAAAGATGAAAGGAAGTTAACATGTAAGGATAGGACTTTGATAGACTTAAGCTTCACCCTTTGCAATCTATGATAAATCGAGGTTATTTGAAGATTATAACGACGCCTTCTTGAAGTCCAAAGCTATTTGAAGATTATAACGACGTCTTTTTGGAGACTTTAAAGTTATAACAACTTTTCTTAGAAAATTTCCAAGATTGAAGATCAAACACTAGTTTTCTTTCAAAAACTAGTTAACTTTCTTACAAAATATAAGAAAAGTGCCTTAGGTTTTAGGACTTGAAGGTTATAAGAAGGTGTGGTGCAAGAAATTTCATGTGTTTAGCTTGGTATTTATAGGGTAGGAAAAATACTTAACCATATATTGGGTTAGAGTTTAACCATGGTTAGTTAAGACACTTGTAATGATCCTAGAGATCAATGGTCAAGATCAAGCCACACCATGGTGACTCCCCCCCCCCTATTGGCGGTTTGCCAAGCTTGGGGAGCAAGGGTGGACTTTTGGTGATCTTATCCAAGATTATGGAGCTAGTTCCGACTCTGTAAATTGCTAACCGTAAGTTGTTACGTCACAAAACGTAAAACCGGGTATCGTAAAAATACGAAACTTGGAAGAATGGTTAAACATGTCATTATACTCCATAATAAAATATAAAATGAGTGGTAAGTTCTATCGGGTGCTAAAACCCTGCTAAAAACTGGAAACACGGGTCTAAAACGCGTAATTCGCGTAAAACGCTGAACTGGAAAACGTAAAATTCCAAAACTTTTGGAATTGTCATAAAATGATAGAAAATCATATTTCTATTGTTTATAATGTTTTATGGATATATCGGGATGCTGGAAGGACGTTTAAACCTAAAAGTAAATCTCGGACACGGCTTTGTGATTTTTGCAGAAATGATCCGACGAGCGTCAAACTCTCGGATTATCGTTAAAATAGTTTAACTTACGAGAATATGAAATAAAAATTTCTGAGATGAATAGTGAAAAGTGAATAGTAAAAAGTGAATAGTAAAAGTGAATAGTAAAATTTCGGGAATAAAAGTTAACCTGAAATTGCGAATTGTTACATGGGTTTTTTTAAGGCATGTTGGTTTTAGCTTATTTTATGGCTTATGAGCTTATCTCATTTCGGCTTATATTGTTATGAAATATAAGCCCAATTTTTCTGGCTTATTTTGAAACTTATCACCTAAAGATGATACTAAGACCAGTAGTACTAGTGACCCTATGGGTGACCTTATGACCCTACCACATCATCGCGACATCAGCTTCTCTCTCTAAGACCAAACACATGACCAAATGCCTGTAGTAAGGCGACCCTGGGCACCTCACTCACACAAACCATATGCAAACCATTTGGTCGATTTGCCGATCGAATCAAGCAAAAAAGGGGGGAGGGACTCGTTCCTATGGGACTCACGTGTGTGTGTGGTGAGGGGGGGGGGGGGGGAACGCGGCTCGAGAGGGTAGACCGACCCTTGGTTGGGTCTCCATTACGACTAGCCTAATGCAACCTCTACTTCTGATAGTTTTTTATAAAAAAAGATTGAATCTTTATTGTTTTTTATAGTTTTGTTTCTTAGAATTTGGGTTGTTAATTAAATGGGTGTTAAGAAATTGTTAAACCTTTTTATTAGGGGGTGTTTGGGATTGCTTATAAGAACTGCTTATTTATTGCTTATCTGATTATTCGAGATTGATTAACAACCTTTTTATTTATTTATTTTTTTGTTTGGTTGCCTGACTTTTATATCTTGATTTGTTGAACTAAAGAACCTGATATGTGATGGCGTTTTCGGAAGCCTTTGTTTCTTCTTAATGGTTTAGAATTCTTTTAGTAGTAATTCAATATGACATTATACGACCTTCGATAATAATTTTGTTTTTCTTGCTTGAGTAGTATTGCCGTTTGAAATAGCTGATACATGTTCCTTCCATATATGCTTGCATATTACAAATGCATATACGTATACATACATATGTAAACACACATATGTAGACTTGTAGCATAAAAAGTAGCATTTAAATGGAATTCGTGATGATTCACTTCAAATTTAGTGATCCGTTGACCTGCCAGGCCACAGATATCCACTGTTAATTTAACTTAGATCCTAGCGCTTTTGTTTACATTGGGACTTGATCTCACAACCTCTTGGTTGATATGCCACCTAGACCGCTAGGCTACAAGCTTGCTGGTAAATTACTTCCTAAAACTGAACCAATGCTGCAGTTGTGGAACACTGATCTTAAAGAATAAACCCTAAAAGCTCGAATAAATTGACCACTCTATATTGGTTTGTTAGAAAACTATTGCATGTCTTGTTTTGGAAGCTTGACACAAAAGACAGGTCTGCACAGTCCAGTTGTGCGTAAATGCTCAATTTATATACTTATACATATACATAACATGGCTCCTTATGCACACACCAGACGGAGGTCTTCCTAGAAGCAGTCTCTTTACCTTCATGTGTATCCTGAGGTAGGGGTAGGATCTGTCTACATCTCACCTCCCCCATACCCCGCCCCGGCGGGATTGGGTATGTTGTTGTTGTTGTTGTTGTTGTTGTTGATTATTCGAGATTGAAATGAGCAGTTTGGAAGTTGCATGTTCCAAATTGCTTATCTAGGTATTTTAAATAAGTATAAGCAATTTTGTTAGTAATCCTAAAAGCTAAGTATTTGCTACTTGAAAACACGAAAGTCAGATAATAATTTTCAAAATGCAATGTCAAACACAAGCTTAACACTAGGTTTGATTTTTTATTTATGTAATTTTGAGAGTTGTAAGTTTCCATGAAACACGTGAGTGATTGGGAGGATGCCAAAGAATAAAAGTGTAATACTTAGAAGCATGTCGTTAACCCTTTTATAAAGATCGAATCTAAGTTTTATGTTTTGTTTGTTGTTATTTGGTTTATGGGTCCAATGGGTGATGAGGTTTTATGGGGATTTAAGAACTAAGCGGTATTGAGGGTGTTTGGGGTTGCTTATTGAAATGGTCTATATGGTTATTTGAGAGTGAAATGCACAGTTTTGTATAATCAGTTTGGAAGCCGATTCCAAAAAACCATGGTTGTCAGGATCCCGATCATGATCTTAGGATCTTACGATTTTACGATACTGCAAAGCAAAAACGATCCGGATCTTACATAGGATCTTTGAAAGCTTAAGATCTTATAGGATCCCGATCTTGACCAAAGGATCTTAAGATCTAATCCGATCCGATCCTACTTTTCTCGGATAACAAACTAAAAAAACTGCAATTTTCTATATTATTTTTTGTAAAATTTAAAAAACATGTTAATCTTATTAAACATTTCATATTCATAATTTAATACAACATTTCGATGAAACATTCATATAATTTTGTGTTTATGATATATAATACTTTGTAAATTTGTATAATATTACAAAAACTATTAAGAAAATGACATTATAGCATGATCTTAAGATCCTGATCCGAGCTTCACGATCTTGCATAGCCGAAAACGATCCTGGGTAGGATCTCGATCTTGAAAACCTTGCAAAAAACGTATCTAGTTATAATGAGCAATCCCACACACTCCCTAAGAAGTACTAATACCTTTTTTTAATAAAAAACACAATAACCAGGTAATCACTTTGGGAGTACATTATTCCCCCAACTGCTTATGTGGTTATTTTTTTTTTTTTTTGAACAGCAATAGCTTATGTGGTTATTTCAACAAACATAAGTAGCTATATTAAGCAATCGCAAAGCCACACAAAATTGATGAGCTGCTACTTTTTTTTGGGATGGCTAATTATCCGCTAAAACACAATGATCAAATCATCAGTTTTAGAACGCAATTCCAAAACAGCTTAAGCCCAGTTTTCATCTTTGCAGCACTTGCTTAAAACAATGGTTGTTCCAACTGTTTGTTTTCTGACATCATTTACATGGTAACATGGGTCTATGATGAGTTGGGGTATAGATATCTGGTTTATTTGTTTGCACTGAGAGTAACGGGTTCTTTTATAGGTCGAAGAGTTAAGGAGCAAAGGATTTGAACCATATGCCTACAAGTGGGATAGGACTCATACTGCTAATCAGTTGCAAGATATTTATAAGCATCTCGGCAATGGTGAAGAGTCGAACGATGAGAATGACCAAGTATCAATATCAGGAAGAATTGTTGCACGTAGGGCTTTTGGAAAACTTGCGTTCTTGACTTTGAGGGATGATTCTGGAACAATTCAGGTACGCTGATAACACGTTCCTTGTTTGAAATGCAAAAATTTAGTTGCTTGTCTCTAAACTTAATCACCATCATGCTATATAATTGGTAGTATTTGTGTATGTGTGAGATGCTAGAGAGAGTGTTTAAATAATTGGATGTGCTTCTCATGTTTGAAGTTGTGATAATCAGCAGTTTGAGTGTTTGACATTTCTGATTATTTAAGGTTTACATGTAAAACGAGACTTGAATAATCAGATAATCAGGATTAGTTTCGTTTCATCTACTCTTGACCTAAGTATTTCCAAATTTGATTCTTTGACTCGAACCACAAGAATTAGATAACCACTATCAAAACACGATGTCAAATGCCCCATTAATCATCTCCCGAAGTGGATGTTAACAACTGAAAGATCTCAAATAGGAATGCGTTGTATTTGACCCTCATAGAAGCATTTAGGTTATTGAGTAAACTTGATTTCCTCACCTATGCTATGGTTTTCTATGACACTTTTTTGTCATAATACTGAATACTGATATATTTACTTATAATATCAGCTTTACTGTGAGAAAGAAAGGCTTGTAGATGATAAGTTTGACCAATTAAAGAGTCTTGTTGATATAGGCGACATATTGGGCGCAAGCGGCTCGATTAAACGGACAGAAAAAGGTTAGCTTTCGCAACAAAGTTATACAAAGCGAAACATAATAGTCTTTACACTATTTTTTCAGTAGCATATTCATTGTTTCCATTTGTTTTCAGGGAACTTTCTGTATGTGTAAATTCATTTTTGATCCTCACAAAATCTTTGCTTCCACTACCGGATAAGTTTCATGGTCTAACAGATGTGGATAAGCGTTATCGCCAACGGTTAGTTTTCTTTAGCTTTTTTTGTAACTACATTTGTGCAAACCTGAATATCCTAATAATGTCATGGTGGTCCCTTTTTGCTAATGTTAAACATCATCATAATTGGCAAGTGTGTTTTCGTGTATAGATATGTAGATATGATTGCAAATCCAGAGGTAGCTGATGTATTCCGTAAAAGAGCAAAGGTAGGGTTAAAACATTGAATTTTCGGATCATATAACTTATTATCTTCAAATGCTCGTATGCTGATTTGTGCTTCACTTCAGTAGATTGTATCAGTCATACGCCAGACAGTTGAATCCGTAGGCTTTATCGAAGTTGATACACCAGTTCTTCAGGTTTGTAAATCATCACTAAACTGATTTTCGTAAAATCTAAATATTTAATTTTTTTAATAATTGATACTTAAATTGATTTGATACTTTAATTTTGGGCCCATTAGCTTGACTTTGATTTATATCACACATTTACACGCACTGAGAGGAAACGTATCAGTAAGATAGAAAAAGATGTCTCTAATAACTACAAGTTTTAAAGACTTTTAAGTCTTCTAACGTCTAATATTGGGATAGTTCACTTTTCTTCATCATATTCCACAAAACATGAGAAATTTATTTTTGGAATTTTGAACAACGAAAAAGTAAAACAAAAATTTGGGACCATCTACTTCAAATTGACTAGACATATTGCATCAATCAGTTTCTATCGATTATCCAAAATACAATACTTTACTGTGTTCTTGAGATTGGTATGAAGAAGAAGAGAAGAGAAGAGTCATCACTTCTTTTCTTTCCTAAAAAAAAACTCGAGAACACAGATTATTTTTAGATATTTCTATTTCATTTCTTTTCTCCTCAATTTTAAACTAGAGAACATATTAGCTCATAATTGGGTCAAGTGGCATCAAGTATCAACAAATTTTATCCATGAAGGCATAACTCCTCTCTATGCTTATGTTTGTGTTTGATTGCTATTTTGTTCGAGTTTGTTTATATTTGTTATTATACATGCTTATTATACAAGCTTATTAAATATTGTTACCGGTAGTTTTAGTTTTAGGTTTAGCTTATATTTCCTACCACTTAGTTTTAGCATCGTATCCACCAATTCCATTTTATAGTTTCTCAAATGACATTGTTTGGTGTGTTCCATTGCTTTTTGATGTTGCTTATATATTTGTGGACTGAGATAATCTCGTATATAGAGGACCGAGACATAGTTGGTTTATATACGACCAATATATGTCTCTAGGTAATAGGCGACCAATTTGCTTATGCCCTACTTATCTCTAATTATAATGTGTTATTGCTTGTGGTTAAATCCTCCATGCTTATAAAATAGTTTTTTTGTAAGGTTTTTTTTTTTTTTTTTTTTTTTTTGTGTGTGTGTTAAATTTTTTACTGTTAGTCCTTGCTTATATATGGAAATAGTTTACTCATAAAATGGTTTGTGAGCATTTTTGGCTTGTTTGTTGGTGATTAATTGTGATTGAAGGAGGTTGGAAATTGTCTTGACCCTGCTTTACAAAATGTTGGCTATCAAAACTTATGCCCTAATAATTCTTGATTCTTTACCTACTTCCTATGAGAAGCAAGGAATCATGTCCCTGATCATTAATTGGTATAAGTTTTATACCACTTTGTAACTGGGTCTACTTTATTTCTATCGGGTGGATTTGTTTGTGAGCCGAGATATTCTTGTAAATAGATGACCGAGACATAATTGGTTTATACATGACCAATGTATGTCTCTAGATTCTAATACTTGTCGTCCGCAAGCATGGTTGTTGCTACTTATTTTTAAGCCGGCTATTGTGTTGGGATATTCTCGTTCATAGAGGACCGAGACATAATTGGTTTATACACGACCAATGTATGTCACTAGACTCTTGTACTTAATATTTATCTTTGCTCACTTATACACTTAGGTAATAGTTTACTTATAAAATGGTTTGATATTGTTTGTGAGTATTTTTGGCTTGTTTGCTGGTTCTTCAAAGCATAGGGTGTTGTTATGATCTCAGATCAGCCAAGTACGTGAGTGGTTGGTGGTTTATAAAGTCTAAGGCTGCGTTTGTTTTTTTTTTCCCAGCCTCTTAACGCCTCTTAACGCCTCTGAATGGGCACTATGTCTGAATCGGTCAGACATTTTTCCCGTTCAGACCGTTTGTTTTTTTCTTTTCGTTCAGACGCGTTCAGATGCAGTTAGATCTTAATGGTCAAGACTTGAGAGGGGTGTCTTAACGCGTCTGAATGCCTCTTGTTGACACAAAATAACCAAAAAATAAAATAAAAAAAATCCCGTTCAAACATGAGTTTTTTTTTCTTCGTTCATATGCGTTCAGATTCAGACATTTACGCATCAGATTCAGATTCAGACGTGCGGTTCAGATTCAGACTCAGACCCTCTTAATAAACAAACACCACCTAAGTGTCCCCTCCTCTTACAAGCTAGCTTTTTGAGTGAGTTCTACGCTTGGACTTATGAACGAATACGAGCCTAGTATAGGATAGGTTCGTATAAGATGATATGGAGAATTTGATCATATTGTCCAAGAGTACACTTAAGGTATCGTTGTCAAGGTTCATTCAGAATTACCATGCAAAAGCATGCACTTGCTGTTTTATTTTAGACACTAGTGTAATAGATTAAAGTTGATTGCATTATCAAAGAGAGTTAAACAACTATACAATGAAACATAGTACATTACTTCAGCGTTTTAGAGTTTATGATTGCACGGTTAGTGTTTTTGCAAGCACAAGAATGAGTAAATTGTGATTAAAATGTGTGGGCATATGTGTTTGCAAATGGTTTTTGTGAATGATGGTTAAAATGGCAGTGGTATTGTGTGAACGGGAAATTCAGGTTTTTGGAGTGAGAAAATGGTGTGATTGTGTGAGCGTGAAAACCTGGTTGTTGACCATCCTTCACAATTTACAAATTCACCGGTACTTTTTTAAAGTTATTTAACATGTTTAATGGGCCTCCTAAGTTTCACACAAAAAAAAATCCATTGCTTAGGTTTACTAATCATTAATTAGTTCTATGATGATGGTTATTGATTTTAAAAGAGGGATGAAAAAATAATCTTAAATTACCGGAAAAAAGGTGTTGGTCGAAATTTTTTTGAAGACGACGACCAAATTAGCACACGAGGTATACAATTGGACACCACATAAGCGCAATGTCATCGATGACCTGAATAAACCGATCATATTATGTATTTTGAGAAAAATTTAAAAGTTAGTTATGCATTGTAGTAATTAACTTAGTTTGTTATGCATATCGATACACTACACTAAACCCACCATGTTATGCATTTTTGGACTTTTCTCAAGTCTTTATGTTATTTTGAACTACTTAGTTTTGTTTAAATTTGTCGCACAACGAAAAGCAACTCATATTGACATCAACTCACTCTGCAAATGACCTCTAGTTTAACTGAAATTTTTATGCTCATCTCTTGTTTGATGAAATGTTTGAATTAGTGAATGAATGGATTTATACCAAATGAATTAAACCACATAGTTTTTTTCTATAGAATTCTTCGTTATATTATGCGATTTGGGCCGGAATTTTATATTTAGATTCTAATTTCTAACTTGAAACTCTAGTAAAATAGTGATTGAATAGAGTAAAGTTGTAAGTGGAGACTAAAAGAGTGCATTCCTAAAATCAAGTTGTAAGTGAATTAAAGGTCTAGGTCCAAGGTTTTGATCAACCGCACCCGCCTTCGTCGAAATTTGTTGTCCAAAATTTTGATCAAGCATTTGGGCCCATTAGCTTGACTTTGATTTAATATCTACAAGTTTTAAAGACTTTAAGTCTTCTAACGTCTAATATTGGGATAGTTCACTTTTCTTCATCATTTTCCACAAAACAGGAGATATTTATTTTTGGATTTATGAACAACGAAAAAGTAAAACAAAAATTTGGGACCATCTACTTCAAATTGACTAGACATATTGCATCAATCATTTCTATCGATTATCCAAAATAAAGACTTTGAAGTAGCTTTATGCAAAGAGTTTTTTGATATGTATTTTCAGCTAAGTATTATCCAAAATACAAGACTAAAGTATAAAATAGATTTTCATCTATTTAATTGCGCCAAAGCATGTATTTTTAGTTACCAAATATATAATATGAGCCAAGCTGAGTATGTAAGAACTGGGTCTGTCCAATTTTCATGTCAAAACAAAATGAACTTATAACTTGTATGCAAACCTAAACCATGTCCACAGCAAACACAAAACATAATCATTTATCTTAAATCTAAACAACTTGTATTGGCTTAAATAGTTAATCAAATGTTGTAGAAATTCAAATGACCAACTAATTTACCTGATGAAAACGGATCTCGCTAATCTAGTCTATTCTATTTTGTCCAATCACATTCTTCTTATAAAAGGAAAACTTGTAAACTTAATGTTGCTAAAATTTTGGTTGAGGCATTTCATCAAACATGTTGTGGGTCATGAGAAGACTAAAGATTTATGCAGCCTTATAAGCAATATAAGAAGAACCAAGTATGAATAAATTTTTCAATGAAGACACTACTTTAAGCTAATAATTGTGTAAATCTCTCTTCTTTGGATTTACAGTTACAAATCTATTTTTACTTTTTCTACTTTCACAAGTGTTGCTGACTGTATTTTCCATTTCTTTGGATTTACATTTAATTTCAGGACCAAAAGTCATACTGAATAACTACAAATTGCAACGACTTGAGAGTCTTTGGTCGTCTAATGTGGGACTTCAAGTTTATTGTATAATTTTTTTCCATGTTTTTTCTGGTCCACACAATTTATATCCATTTAGTTCAATTCTTTGATATCGAAGTCTATATAAAGCTGCATAGAGGTATATGTGTTCATTATCAGACCAAAACACATCAATACAATTTTACACAACATACATTATGAGAGAAAATATTTGCTTTTACTTTATGCATACTCATGTTTTGCTTCTTTTCTCACTTGTCTTTTGCTTGTTTAATACCACAACTGCCACTTCCTTTGGCCAACAACTGGTTGGAGCAGCAGGAGGAACTGTTCATAAGTGCATCGATAAGGAGAGACAAGCTCTTCTTGATTTTAAAGCTCACATTATTCAAGACCCATTTGGCGTGCTCATTGACTGGAGACCTGAAGAAGAAGATGATTGTTATCAATGGGGTAGAGTCGTGTGTGACAACGTCACAGGTCATGTCAAAGAGCTTCAACTCGAATATAGTGGTCTTGAAGGTGAGATTAGCCATTCGTTGATTAACTTAACATATTTGAATATTCTTAACCTTCGTCTCAATTTTTTTCACGGAACCATTTTCAAGTACATATGCTCCATGACTCATTTAACCTTTCTTGACCTACGTGAAAATCAGTTTAGTGGATCCATTCCTAAATCCATTGGTAACATGACCCAGTTAACATATCTTAAACTTGGTGAAAATCAGTTTACTGGAACCATTCCTATGTCCATTGGTTCCTTGACCAAATTGACATACCTTGACCTTTCAGTCAACTTTCTATGGAACCATTCCAATGTCCATTGGTAACATGACCCAATTAACTTATCTTAACCTTCATGGGAATAATTTCAGTGGAGTCATTCCGAGATCCATTGGTTCCTTGACCCAATTGACTTATCTTGCGCTTTCAAACAACTCTTTCTATGGAACCATTCCTACAGAATTTGGAAACCTCACCAGTTTGGAAAGACTTGAACTAAATTCCCTCGGAAATTGTAGAGCTGAAAACTTAGATTGGTTGTCTTCTTTATCTAGTTTAGACTCCCTCTTTATGGATGGAACTTCTCTGGCCAAAGCAAATAACTGCCAACTCTTCTTTATATCTTTATTCCCTTTCTCTCGATAACAACAATCTCAACTCATCCATGTATCGTTGGTTGTCCCCATTAACTGGCAATAAGCTTAAAGATCTTTCTCTCTATGGTAACAAGTTTGATGGGGAACTTTCAGATTTTTTGAACAGCTTGTCAGGATGCACATCAGCTACATTGTCTCATGTGATCCAACACTTTTCATCCCTTAGAAGATTGAACCTGTCTTCAAATCAGTTAGATGGAACAATAAGTGACAAACTGTGGCAACTACCTTCGCTTGAAGTAATAGATCTATCTTCCAATTCTCTTAGAGGTGCTATCTCTAAAAACATTGGAAAATCAAATCTTTTGTATATAGATCTTTCAAACAACTCACTCGAAGGAGTTCCTCTAATTGCTGACGTGTCAAACCTTTCTCAGAGTGTAGGATATATAGATTTCAGTTCTAACAAGCTAGGGCCTCGTTTCCCCAAATGGATACAAAAATTGAAAAATCTTCGGCATCTTGATCTTTCCAAAAATAGCATTTTAGACACAGTTTCTAAGGAGTACGGGGACCAGTGGCAGTCTTCTCAGTTGAGCTATTTGGATCTCTCTTTCAACAGCATAAGTGGCGCTATTCTGAACATTCCTTCCACTTTGTTAGTGTTAGATCTTTCCAAAAACAAATTATCTGGGGAAATCTCCTTTCTGTGCCAAATTGTAGATGGCCTTTTAACATTTCTTGATATCTCAGACAACTCATTCACAGGACAAATTCCAGACTGTTTATGGCATTTAAAAGAGCTGGTGGTTCTTAATCTAGCAAGCAATAATCTATCTGGTAGAATTCCTGCTTCTGTTAAGTCTTTGATCAAGCTTGAAGCATTGTATTTATACAACAACTACTTTTTTGGAGAATTGCCTTCATCCTTAAAACATTGCAAAAATTTAACCTCTCTGAATTTGCGGCCAACAAGTTTTCTGGTAATGTGCCTGTTTGGATTGGGGAAAACCTATCACGTTTGTACGTTCTTAGCCTAGCATCAAACAACTTCTATGGAACCATCCCTCTACAAGTATGCCATCTAGTCAATCTTCAACTTCTAGACTTGTCAATGAACAACCTCAATGGAACCATCCCCTCGTGCATCAATAATATCACTGCCATGGTTATGATTATTTTGACCATGTGTTAATCCAATGGCAAGGAAAGGTACGTGAATTCAGAAAAAATCTAGAATCCTTGAAGAGCATTGACCTGTCGAGCAACCATTTAACAGGACAAATCCCGTATGAACTTACCAATCTTTATCAACTGGTTGCACTAAATTTGTCAAAGAACGCTCTACTTGGAGAGATTCCAAGACAAATTGGTCAAATGAAAGAACTTGAAACTTTGGATTTATCCAAAAACAATTTCTCAGGGCAGTTGCCATCAAGCATGTCTCAGATGAATTTTTTAAATTATCTTGACGTGCCGCATAACAACTTGTCTGGGAGGATTCCATCTTGCACTCAACTCCAAACCTTTGACCCTTCAAGTTACATAGGAAATGCGGGGCTATGTGGAAGTCCCCTGCCGAAAAAATGCCTTGGAGATGAAGAATTAGAAGAACCACACACTGTTGGTAAGAGTCAAGGAGACGAGGAAGGGATAGAACGATGGTTTTATATTGGTGGTGCTAGTGGGTTTGCTACTGGATTTTGGATAGTTTGTATCGCTTTACTTCTTAATCGCCGTGGGAGACATACTTTTTTCCAGTTGCATGAGAGCTTGAAAGATTGGGCATACGTAAAGGTGGTGGTGTTCATAGCAAAATGGCGAAGGGTTGCGCGTGCATAGTGGTATATGTTTTTTTATGTTTTTTTTTTTCATCTACTTATTAATGTTTGATATATAGTATTGTAATTTCATGCTTCACTTGTATTTGGCAAGGGTTTTTAAGTTCCCTTTATAAATAAAATTGCCACTAACACCATGGGTGGCCGTTTCCCCGCATTGTGTGATATACGACATCTCCACATGTTCATATTATAAACTGTATAGCTATATGATTAATGGAACGTGTTCGATAAAATGTTTTACATAGATTTGCAACATACCTGATGATGCTAAGGTATCATGGTTAGCTATAGTAATTATGAATCTTTACGATAAGGCATCATGCCTTATAAGCAAATGCTATTACGGTTGACATCTAAGTGTAGTGTGAAGCTAGCTATTGTAGCTGTGTTTTACTCATGATTACGAGGCACATGAAATAAGCCTCCAATGCATCTTAGAAATCTGAATACTGATTTTTTAGTTGTTACTCAATCACTAATATAAAAGTCACTGGAAATTCTCTTAAGTCAGCACACTGTAGTCTCTACAATCAATCACTTGTATGTGTGGAGGGAAACTTTTACAAACATAAAAGAACATGTTATTCATGACCGTTAGGGTTTTTTCCAGCTCGTATGACATCCATCTTCATCAGTGGAAGTTGTGGTTCTTGTTTGCTACATTGCCATAACTGTGACCACATGTTCTTCCACCAAACTTGTACCTGGTTCCGGGGTCTGTTTCACACACTCAATAGTACTGACTTGTTTTCAGCTTTATGAATATACTACTAAAGTCCTAGCATATGATTGATATGCTCAATGTTAGCGTGATAATGCTCTTCTTTTTTACTGATTAGTAATACTAAACAGAAAATAAGTATGTTGGTAATTGTTGCTTATCAGTAAATGAGATTCTTATAAGAAACCTTAAACCAACTCAAACTGATTCAGGACTGAATATTATATAAATCTAAATATTAGATGAATGTCATTATGAGTTTCATCCCTGACTACAAGTGTTAAAGTATATGAAACAGAACTCAGAACAGAGTTACCCTTTTGTGACATCAGAATGTGGAACTTTGTTATCATAATTTGCTTGAAATGCAATTGGAAATCCATTTCACTAAATACAGTTTGCTAAGTGCTAAGTTACTTCTTATTTTAATACTCGAACATCAGCTCAATCTGGATCAAAAAAACATTGGCTTTCACCATCGCAATCTCCACCACAAGTGCTGTCACCAATCTCGCCTTCAACAACACCACTCTAAGTGACATGTTTTTAATATATAAATCAACTAGTTACCTGGCCCGCCTGAATGGGCGGGCGAGCCTTATGAATATGGTTGAAAAAAATTAAGTTTAGGAAAATAAGTTATAAACATGCCAAATTACTTATTATATGCTTTAAGAATGAAAAGAAATAAATGTTCATCCGATATAAGAAAATAAAAGTTATTAAATTATCCGCAAACACAAGGTATATGTTGTCGATTCATATACAAAATAAAGCTTCTTTGTACACAACGTTGGTTGTTGATTTTGTGTATTTACTTACTAGTGAGTAAATAACGAACCTTCCATAAGCCATCACTTGTCAGTATCACAAGCTCTATTGAGGCATTGATAGGTACATGTCTTATGACAGGTTATGAACTTAGATGTGCTTTAAGACTCTGGTCTCCAAATGCACGAGCAACAACAAGTTGACAATTAACTCAGGGAACATCACCTACATAAATAATACTCCAAGAGTTTCACTATACTTTAGAGCTTGTTGAAGCTATAACACAGGGACTGAATCAAAATATGCATGTAACAATTCTGCTGTCATTCACTGCATCACATAATTGGAAGATAAACAACAACTTTGTCAATTCTGCTGTCATTTACTGGTGTAAGGTAGAGGTGGCGATTTCTACCCATGTACATGTACTTATAAACGTGTCAAAAAGTAATTTTTTAATATTAGCTAAAAAAGAAAGGAGTTGAATGTCATTTATTGAAAGAACCAACTAATATTAGTAATAACATACTATATTTGACATAAAAATATTCAATAGTGTATCGTTAACTTGAAAACATATTAATATTAGTTTGGTTCATATTAAGGAACACATGCAATAATGTATCGTTAACTTGAAAACATATCATTCAAAGTTTAAGAAGAACTTAACATCTTGTCAAAATTTCAAGTCTTCTAAAGTTCAATACTAAAGGACCTATCTATAGTGATCTCTCATCTCACAGTTAATAGTGTTCTTTAAGAACTTGCCATTTATACCCCACTGTCATATCAATGTTAGATGCACTCATCGGGTATCTCAACTTACGAAAGTTCTGATTGGCTTAATCTTTCCTCAAAAAGTTTGAAAGGAAGATGGTATTTTTCCTATAAAGGCAAGCATTGTCTCACGGAAGTTAAGTTTATGAATTAGAAACAACCAACTGGGCCGACACCCTTCGGG
Organism: Artemisia argyi; assembly: GCA_030686995.1. Taxonomy (NCBI): domain Eukaryota; kingdom Viridiplantae; phylum Streptophyta; class Magnoliopsida; order Asterales; family Asteraceae; genus Artemisia; species Artemisia argyi. The sequence goes on along the minus strand of CM060695.1, from coordinate 21,735,130 downwards.
GTTCATGCTCATATATTGGCCACTTTACTCCTTAGAATAGACAATAAAATCTGTATCTCAGCAAAATCTTTATGCTAAATCCACTTCATTATAAATGGGTCGATTTGGGTTATGTTTTATCTATATCAGGTCACATGGGTAAAATTAACAAAATAGCTAAACATGAGCAGGTATATTACACGAATACAAGTTGGTAAAGGTAACTGTTAGTATGACATCGCCTTCTAGAAGTGTCATCATAGAACTAATGTGACTATCAAGTATGGGATCTTAAATGTCATATCCTCTGTTGAGCCTTTTTGTTGTATTTCTCCATCTACGTGAGAAGTAAAACCGAAACGCATATAATATGGCTAAATAAAAGTTTAAGCCTACATGCAGCACGATAATATTTCTCTTTAGGTATTAGGCAGGGGTAAGAAGCTTCGAGCAGATAAAATTACTTGACCAATTTACCCTTGTTAACATGGTGTCAATTAGAGGTGGCAATCACAACCCATTTAAAGAAAAATGGGTTGGTTTGGGTCAAAAATAACAACTTATGGGTTGGATTGGGTTACCCCTTTCACAAAGAAATGGGTCAAATGGGTCAACAATTAGACTTATATGAATCAACAAATGGGTCGAATGGGTCAACAAATGGGTCGAATGGGTCACTTAAGGGTCGGATGATAACTCAACCACCACTATGTGTCTTTTTTTTATGTTTTTATAAGTTTTCGTCCTTTTTGATGTTTTCGTCAGATTGTTCACGTTTTCATCCATTTTTTACGTTTTCGTCCATTTTTTCACGCTTTCGTCTGTTTATTTCCGTTTTCTTCCTCTTTTTTTTTTTTATTTATTTTTTTTCCTTTTAGTCACTCTTTTAACGTTTTCATTAGGTTTTTAACGTTTTCGTCAGTTTTTTTACGTTTTCGTCCGATTTTTTACGTTTTCGTCTATTTTTCACGTTTTCGTCTGATTTTTTACGTTTTCGTCTGATTTTTTACGTTTTCGTCAGTTTTTTTACGTTTTCGTCCGATTTTTTACGTTTTCGTCAGTTTTTCCCGTTTTCGTCAGTTTTTTCACGTTTTCGTCCGTTTTTTTACGTTTTCGTCCGATTTTTTACGTTTTTGTCCGATTTTTACGTTTTCGTCAGTTTTTTCACGTTTTCGTCTGTTTTTTCACGTTTTCGTCCGTTTTTTTACGTTTTCGTCTGATTTTTTACGTTTTCGTCAGTTTTTTTACGTTTTCGCCAGTTTTTTTACGTTTTCGTCCGATTTTTTTACGTTCTCGTCTTATTTTTTACGTTTTCGTCAGTTTTTTTACGTTTTCGTCCGATTTTTTACGTTTTCGCCACTTTTTTTATGTTTTCGTCAGTTTTTTTACGTTTTCGTCCGATTTTTTACGTTTTCGTCTGATTTTTTACGTTTTCGCCAGTTTTTTTATGTTTTCGTCCGAGTTTTTACGTTTTCGTCAGTTTTTTTATGTTTTCGTCAGTTTTTTTACGTTTTCGTCCGATTTTTTATGCTTTCGTATGATTTTTTATGTTTTCGTCCGATTTTTAACGTTTTCGTCACTTTTTTTACGTTTTCGTCCGATTTTTTACGTTTTCATCAGTTTTTTCACGTTTTCGTCAGTTTTTTTTCACGTTTTCGTTCGTTTTTTTACGTTTTCGTCCGATTTTTTACATTTCCGTCAGTTTTTTACGTTTTCGTCAGTTTTTTTAAGTTTTCAAAACATTTTTTACGTTTTCGCCTGATTTTTTACGTTTTTGTCAGTTTTTTTACATTTTCGTCCGATTTTTTACGTTTTCGTCTGATTTTTTACGTTTTCGTCAGTTTTTTTACGTTTTCGTCCGATTTTTTACGTTTTCGTCAGTTTTTTTAGGTTTTCGTCTTCTTTTTTACGTTTTTGTCCAATTTTTTACGCTTTCATATGATTTTTTATGTTTTCGTCCGATTTTTTACGTTTTCATCTGATTTTTTACGTTTTCGTCAACCTTTTTACGTTTTTGTCTGATTTTTTACGTTTTCGTCTTTTTTTTACGTTTTTGTCAATTTTTTACGTTTTCGTCGGTTTTTTTACGTTTTCGTCGGTTTTTTTTAACGTTTTCGTCAAATTTTTTACGTTTTCGTCCGATTTTTTACGTTTTCGTCGATTTTTAAAAATCTGACGAAAACGTAAAAAAACTTACGAAAACGTAAAACCCCAGACAAAAACGTAAAAAATCAGACGAAAACGCAAAAAATTGGACGAAAACGCGATAAAACGGGCGAAAACGTGAAAAAACCGGTCGAAAACGTAAATAAAGTGACGAAAACGTAGAAAAACAGACGCAAACGTAAAAAAATGACGAAAACGTAAAAAAACTGACGAAAACGTAAAATTATGGACGAAAACATAAAAAACAGATGAAAACGTAAAAAACCTGACGAAAACGTAAAAAGAACTGATGAAAACATAAAAAAAAACTGGCGAAAACGTAAAAATTCGGACGAAAACGTAAAAAAACATGCGAAAACATGAAAAAACTGACGAAAACGTAAAAAAGGGATGAAAACGTAAAAACAAATGAAAACGTAAAAAAAAGGACGAAAATTTGAAAAAACGGATGAAAACGTGAAAAAACTGACGAAAACGTAAAAAATCGGACGAAAACGTAAAAAAAACTGACAAAAACGTAAAAAATCAGACGAAAACGTAAAAAACCGGACAAAAACGTAAAAAATGGACGAAAACGTAAAAAAACTGACGAAAACGTAAAAAAAAACTGATGAAAACTTAAAAACAGACGAAAACGTAAAAAAACGGACGAAAACGGGAAAAAACTGACGAAAACGTAAAAAAACTGACGAAAACATAAAAATACGGACGAAAACGTAAAAAAAACGGACGAAACGAAAAAAAAATTGACGAAAATGTAAAAAATCGGACAAAAACATAGAAAGACGGACGAAAACATAAAAAACATAATAAAACGTAAAAAAACGGACAAAACATACTATAGTAGTATAGTAGCATGATTACAGTGGAAATGTAACGAGTCGACCCGATCCAATCCGACCTAACCCGTTTGACCCATGACCCATTCAACCCATTCTTAAAGCATGACCCATGACCCATTTGACCCATAACCCATTTGACCCATAACCCATTTGACCCATGACCCAAACCGACCCAACCCAACCCATTTGCCACCTCTAGTGTCAATGCTCAATAAGGGCATTTTTTTGTAAAGACTTTTGAACAGATAGTATTTCTCTTTAAGTAACAAATACACAGTCACATTCAAGGAAAAAATAACACAAAACACCAATTTATGTTGTTCGTAACAAATACAGTCACTTTCAACCTGCCAACCCATTTAATTTGTGTAACATGAAACTCGCTTTAACTGTTCAACTTGTATGCGTTTTACCCATTAACTCACATAAATAATATGGCTAAATATGTTGTGTTAAACGGTAGTATTGATACGAATGACCCAATTATTTTATGCATATCATGTTTCAGCTGAAGTTTTCCAACCCGTCATTCCAACCTAAACCTGGCTCAAATTGTCACCCTAGTTTTAAGCATATAAGCATGATATAGACAATCATCTAATCTATGTCTGTCACTCTGTCACTAACAAATAGCTAATTTATTTTTCAGGTTGTTCTGCTTTTATACTATTAATTATTGTAATTTTCCCTAACTAATAAGATTGGTAATTTCGTTGGTCATATTAAAAGAAAATAATCTTTCCGAGTGGAGGAGAATAGGAAATTACATGTTTCGGGTTAAACTGAACCAAACGCACTTATGGAATGTTTGCGAAAAGCAGAAAAAGTAGCACATCTAGTGCATTGGCAATATGGAGAATGTCCTCCAACCTACATGTATCAAAAGAGTGACCATTATCTTGGCGGTTATGGAGTATGATAATAAGGGCAACGGTTATAACGAAAATTCTCAGCCATGTGCTACCTATGTGCAGTCATCTCCACCTCGCGACAAACCATATGCTAATAACGTGGGGATCTGCTATTGCTCCATCATGTGATGTCATTCTACATACCATAATCAGTAGTTAATTTCATTGATTTTTTTTACTTTGAATGTGTCGTTATGATTGAAATATATCTATGTACTTGGCCTAATTAGCTTTGTTTCGACAAGCATGTATTAACTTATTAGTCGACTAAGCAATACCACATAATCAGATCAATGTATTTAAAACAACTTACGCTTGTTTATAAGCATAGTTCATTAGCTTATTAAGTGTCAAACACAATGCAGGTAACAGAATTTAGATAAGGCTTAACAGCTACTGTCAATTAAATTGAACCTTTTTAAAGTTGGTAGAAAAACAGCTTACTGAAGCAGCTTTATAGGGTGTCTGGGATTGCATATACTTTCACTCATGTTTATCGCATTGGCTTATAAGCACTTCACCACCACATGTGCTAATTTCTGTCGAAATATAACCAAACAAGTCAACAAGCACTTCAAATATGCAATCCCAAACACCTCCTCAACTAAGCTAATGAGCCTAAATTGTTTGTCTTAAGTCTTAGTAACATGTAATCTCAAACACTCAAAAATGCTTATTCGCGTAACACCTCAATTACGCAAAAAAAAGTTAAATCACCATCCAGCAAATCTTAACATGTAACAAAGTCCATTCACTTCATAATGTTTATTTTATAAAAAGTACAGATAAATTGTAACCAAAAAATTAGACCATGTGCAATGTAAAAAAATCGATATATTTGACATAATTTCACGCCACGCATCAAAGCGGGTCAACAATAAAACCGGTCACCAATCCGGTTCCCGGTTGAACCGGCCGGGTCGACCCGGGTTACAAGGTCATTTAAATGTGGAATTAATCAGAGGGAAACGGGGCAAGCGGATAACAGCTTCTTCTGTCTCAATTGGGTCTGATCTTATTATCTACAAAACAAAAAAACATTAAAACTTAGGATAACTTGTTTTTATATTACTAACTAAAACATGGGTTATCTTGAGAAATAAAAAAAAAAGGGTACCGGATTGTTGAAGTAAAAGTTTGTTTCTACTTCAGACAAGCGGGGATGAATCCTTCGGACCAGAGTGAATCCTTTGGATTCAAGATGACTCTTGCTTGCGATAAGTTACTTCGGATATCTGCAAAACAAATACGTCCGTTAGACTCGCCCCGGGAATGTATCTCAGGACCAACCTCCGGCGTGAGAGTAAGTATGTATTCTTAGTGAGAGAAAGTATGAATAAAATTAGAGAGTGGAAGTGAATAGATTAACCTTAAAATGAAGATTTCCTCTCTATTTATAGACTTTTTACATGGAGCGCCAGTCTGGTTTGTACTTAGCCCTTAATGCTCGCTAGTTTAGGCTCCATTAGCATATACTTTGGTGTACTTGTTTGTACTTTGGTCCATGTACTTATTAGCTTATCCAAAGAGTTGCGACCTCCGGAAGGCTGAGGTCAAACGGACATTCATAACCCTTCGGATGTTGGTCCGTATCGTTCAAATACATTCAAGTACTTTTCGTCTGATATGGAACCGGAGGGTATTCCATTTGTATGGAGTATATCCGGAGGGTACGTACGCCAACATGTCCCCCCCAGTATCATAGTATTGGATATGCCAATGGTGTGATACTAAGTTTATTTTCGCAGTTTTCTGGAGGGTAAGTTGTAGCTTCGTCTTTTGTTGGAGTCGCGTGCAAGATGCCAAAAGTAATTAATGTGTCGTTTAAGGTGTGCCGTCGTTTTTTACTGCGTCGCTTGGATTGGGACACGTACGCGTTTTGCGAAATGTGCGGTGTGGATGCTTGACACGTTAGCCCTACGGGTGGCGTGTCCTTTTCCCGCTCATTTTTTACTGCCTATAAATACCCCCTTTTTCTTCATTCACACCACTGTAACTTTTCTTTTTCACACACATAGCTCTGACACGTTTTACTCGTCCGTATTCCGAACGTCTATTTTCATCATCTTCGAGGTACGTCCCAATCCGTTAAGTTTTTTGTTGTTTGGCTATATCCCTTCTCTTCCGGATTTATCATGTCGGAGTCTACTGCTTCGTTTGAATACGATGTATCAATGCCGGAGGGTTCTTATGTCAAGAAAGACATACAGCTGAGAGAGTCTGCGATGGACGAAGTCGATGTATATGCTGTGGTCAGGGCTTTCGGTATACCGGAGGAGTTACATCTAAGGGTACCTCCTGCGGGTATGACGATGGATCGATTACCCGCGGATGCTATAGGTTTATATGCCGAGTATTTCTTTGAAGGCGGCCTTGCTATTCCTTTTTCCACCTTTCTTCTAGATATTATTAGGTATTTTAAGGTTCATATTTCTCAGTTAGTTCCGTTAGGCATGCACCGTGCAACTCTTTTTGAGGTGTATTGCCGTAGCATGCACATTCCTCCCACTACTCCTCTGTTTCGTGTCTTTTACAAACTTAGCAAACAGGGTGATTGGTTTTCTTTTGAGAAACGCGTTCATAAGGACAGAAAAATATGCTTCGGGGATTTTCCTTCCTGTCTGAAGGGTTGGAAGATGAATTTTTTCTTGATCGATAGGCGAGCTATTCCGTTTGCTATGCCGTGGAGGCATTCGGATTCGGATGTGTCAGATCCGTTTCCTAAGGCAAGTGAGTATGATGTTACTCATGCCGAAAGGCTTGCCGAGACAATTATTGAACCCTGCCAGATTCCGCAAGCGTTCTTGTATGCTTTGGGATTGTCGGATCACTGGGAGTTTCCTGGTTATCGTCCGGCTTTGAGGGATGAGCAGGGGAGGGGTATAGCCCTTGTTATAAATGTGAATTTTTAGATTGTGCATCCTCCTTTTTTCCTTTTGTTTTTAACGTTGTGTTCTGTTTATCTGCAGGTATAACCATGTCAAGCTATTTGAAGAAGCCTCCACTACGAAGGGTCACGAAGATTGTTCAAGGGGCCCCACTTCCGGAGGGGCATACACGTGAGATGCACGTTACTCCCCCCTTGGCCTCCAATACTGAGGTTCCGGAAAAAACTGCTGAGTTAAGGGGGGTTGAAGTCCCGAACGATAAGGTGTTGGCGGCCAAGGAAAAAAAGAAGGAGCAGGTCGCCAAGTCGGGGCTGAAGAAGCCTCCCACTAAGAGAGCTGGAGGAAGTATCACTTCTCGTCTTGATAAGAGAAGCAAGGTTTCTGTTGATGATACTGTCATTGACTTGGACGTTTCCGAGGACGTCGAGAGGCCGGAGCCTATCCGATCAGTATATCCGAAAGATTTTTCGGCTGGTCAATCCGGAGGATCTAATGCTGGTATATTGTGGTCCGTCCCTCTGCTTGTATATATTTAACTTTCTGGCTTTCCTTCCGGTGCTTATATTTCCTAATATAAATATATATATATTTTTTAGGGGGTTCGGGGGCTGCTTCCCGTCGCCCGGGGAAGGAAACCCTTGCTGAGGAAGAGGTGGACGTGGATATAGAGGGGGATGGTGAGGATGATGCCACCTACGTACTTGCATGGACTGTGATGAAGGGAACTCGCATGAATACTGCCACTGCTTGCAGAGATATGTTGATGAATTTGGCAACCCCCAAGGAGGAGAAGTATCTGGACGACCAGGATGATGAAGAGGCTGTCTGAAGGTCATGGCTTTTGCTGGGCAAATGTGTCACTGCTCAAGCGGACGTTATCTTCCGTTTTGAGTCCTTGCTTCGTGAGCACCGAAAACTGTCCGAGACTCACAAGGCTTGTGACAAAACACTTGATGATAATTGGAAAATGTTTGAAAAGATGTCCGGTGAGTTCAGTCAGCTGAAGAAGGTTCATGCAGAGTGCGCCGAGGTGAATCTGGAGGGGCTGAGAAAGCTGCGTGCAGAGAATGCGAGTTTGGAGGATAGGGCCGGCCAACTTGAGATGGAGAAAGATGAGTGGAGGAAGGTTTCCAGTGAGTAGGCCGAGAAAATTAGGTTGTTGGAGGGGCAGTTGTCTGATGCTAAGCAGAAGTTGAGTGACGAAGAGAAGGCTTATAAGGAGCTCTATCAGGAAAAGGTGGATATTGCTATGTCCACAGGTAATGCTGAGATGGATAGGAACCGTATTGTCAATGAGTTTGTGCCGGAAGCTATCCACCGTTTCCTCGGGAGTCATGAATTCCGGGCAGCATTGGCAGAACCATTCAACTTATTTTACCATTCTGGGCTGATTGATGGGGCTGGTTTATTCGAAGAGCCGGAGAAGGTGGCTAAGCTGTTGGGGGAAGTTGAGGGGATAGATATGGAAGTCGGGGCTAAATATGGTCCGTTATATGATCAGGCCCTTTCTCAGGATTATCCCTACATCAAGAAGATTCGGGAAACCATCTACCGGAAATTTGATGAGTTAAATGCCTTGGTTCCTGATGCTGCTCCTATTGAAGAACCGGTGATTGGAGAACCGGAGGTCGAATCTCACGTTGAGAATCCTTCCGAGAACCAGTCTTCGGATCAGAATGCCTCGGCCTTTTCCTGAAGTGTATTGAGGATTAGCACATCTCCATTTTGACTATGGGCATAGATGTTGCGGATTCTTTGTGAAGCTGCTTATCTTTTCAACCTTTTGCTTGGATATTGTATGTTGGGATCCGGATACCTCCATTTTGACTATGGATTCAGGTATTCCGGATTCCTTATGAAGCTTATCTCAAATTTCTACTTGTAATTGACGTAGTAGTCTGATTATGGATGTTCCGGAGTTTTGTAGAACAGGTCGTTCGGAACAATTGATGTAACTTAGTAATATTATGTAATAGAATAGGTTCTTAATATTCTATCTTTTGTTGTTCCGTGGTTCCGGAACATTTGATGTAACCAATTTTTGATCAAGTGAATACATATTATTCTCCTTTGCCACTTTTGTTACTTGTCTTTACGCTATTTCCCATTTATATGTGCGTTTTCCGAGACGTTTGTGTTCTTCGGCTCTTGTGGTATTATTTGACGGGGTAACCTATACCTTTCGGCTCTTAACCTTATGTTATACCCACTTGGGGTTCCATTTGACGGGGTAACCTGTACCCTTCGGCTCTTGGCCTTAAATTATACCCACTTGGGGTTTTATTTGATGGGGTAATCTGTACCCTTCGGCTCTTGGCCTTAACTTATACCCACTTGGGGTTTTATTTGATGGGGTAACCTGTACCTTTCGGCTCTTAACATTATGTTATACCCACTTGGGGTTCCATTTGACGGGGTAACCTGTACCCTTCGGCTCTTGGCCTTAAATTATACCCACTTGGGGTTTTATTTGTACCCTTCGGCTCTTGGCCTTAACTTATACCCACTTGGGGTTTGATGCGTGGGAATCGCAACAGGCTTTACCTCTCAAGGGATCTTGAGAAGCTTACAACCCCCACCAGGCAGTGTACCTGATCGTTGTAGTATAGTATAGTGACAAGTACCGGAGGATTGATCGTTCAGCTTAGGAATAGTTTCGCTAGGATTAGAAAACCTAAATACTAGTTCTAAAGGTGAGGGATGATTATTTTTGTGTTTTTATATTTTATGGAAAGCAAATTAAAATCTCGGGTTTGAAAGATTTGGGCGGAATTAGTTGCTATTCAACTAACCCAATACTAAGATGCAATCAAAATAAAATACTAGAAATGAAAATAAACTAATTTATACTAAGGTTGTGAGCAGTAATTGGAGAAAATGTGTTTACTTAGATTTCACTACTCCCTAGATATCTTTTACATGTTAATTACTTGTTATAATTGCATGGATGACGGATCGTATTCCTTAATACCATTCATGGGGTGGCACACATAACTCCCCAATTCTATGAGCTCTTATCTCCTCCTACACCATGCCCAACACAACTATAGGGATTGTAAACAGTGGCTCATGCATTAAATACAACCAATAAAGACCTAGTGCGCGTTGGTTCATGTTTCTTAAGACGTTCAAGCATGTTACCAATTGGAGATCTGCCAGTTTTCTTAAGCCTAACATATAAATCATTCATCCAAGACAAGAATAAACAAGTAATCAACACATAATCAATATCTAGGTTTCATTAGATCTAAGCAAACACAAGAGAGATCTAGCCTAACATGATGGAATTAAGATAAGAACAAGATATAGACAACCAACACATAGACATATTGATTGAATTAGAAGAACACTTATCTTGATTAATCATGCAAGGTATCAAGGGGTTGGAACCCTTGAAAAACCTGTAAAGTTACACCAAAATCGTACTTAGGGTTTCTCCCAAAACTTCTCTCTTTAAATGTGAAAAATTAGAAAACTATATATAGAAAAAGGGGTCTGACGGCGTCAAGACCAAATAGGTGACGCCGTCACCTCGCTGCCAAAACAATCCTCGGACTGCCTAGATCTACATTTGACGCCGTCAAGTACAAAACATTTCCAGGCCGTCATGACTTTTACTCTTGACGCCCTACCTTCATGACGCCGTCAAAACTCTTCTGGGTCGTCATGGAATTTTACTCTTGACGCCGTCAGGAAACTACTCTTGACGCCGTCATGCACTGTTCCCAGCATGAAAAATTAAGACTTTGCGTTTTCTTCACTTTTATGCTCCAAAAACGTCCGAATTGCTTCCTTTTCCAGATTTCACTCCCAAAGTACCTAAAATCACAAAAGGAACGATTTAGGGCAATATTTGATCAAATAAATTCAATTTCGAGCTTAAATGACCCCCTAAAAACGGATCATTTTTCGCCTCATCATATACCCTTACACTTGAGATTTGCTTGTCCTCAAGTAAATGCGCTTTTAATCTACTCAAAATACAAGTTAGGGGTCATTTAACACTAATATAAAAGTAATTACAACAAATAATCGTTCCACTAAAGACCAATAGACAAGCACGGAGGTCATACACAAGCACCTCACAAATAGTGTTTAGATACTCACATCTCTCGGGTGTAATAAAGTGTAAATTACAATATGGAAACGGAAGATATCTCTCACTACCTGTCATAGCAAAATAGATTACCATAGGCTTGGGAAAGGATCAAACCTCCACCACATGGCGTAAGCACCTAGGATAAACTATCAAAGAGGTATTTTAAAGGGTTGTAACGTTAGGTGTAAGGATATGAAATACACGGTTTTGTTGGATAAAGGAAGTTTTACTGGCTGCGAGTGAACAATCTTGGTTAATTACATGTACAATATGGCGTTGCTAAGCCAAGACTAGACTCGACTTATGCTAATAAATGAAAAATAACAAAAACATAAAATAAACATAGAATGAAACGGGATGGTAGTCCGTATGTTTTTTCTCTTATTCCTTTTTCTATTTTTTTCTTTTCTTTTTCTTGATTTTTCGATTTTTTTTTATTTTTTTATTTTTTTTTTTTTTTTTTTTTTGCATACACTCTTACCCTACCATCGAAAATAATACATCATAGGGGTTGAACATTCCCCTTACACTTGAATTTTTACATACTTTACATTTAACTAATCTAATGACTCGAATTAAGAAAATCAAAACACTTGGAGCACTTTTACGATTAACGTACATATGGGGGTAATACATGATGTTCTTCCCCATTACTCCATAAATAAGTACTACCCATGAGTGCCAATCGTCCCAAAATAATATGTACAAGGATATGACTCGACTTAGCAACCATGTAATCAATTAGAAAGTTAACTTAGGGTTTAACAAATAACAATAATGCACTAAAAATGAGCGCATACACGGAAGGCTAAGGCGATTTGGTTGTACATTTAAGTGGGGTGTAACAAATTCTTCCTTTAAGTAAAATGCTTAAAGTTAGAAACGAAAAGATAGGCTCGGAGGGGTGTACTAAGGGTTTCGTGTACTAAAAATGAGTACAACGCTAAGGGTGTGGGAAAAATTAGTTGACTTAACTAGCCAAGTAATATGACTTAAATGGTCAAGTAATTATAATACGGGTTTAACACAAGGGTGATCCTCATGCCTCTTATCATGTAGTAAATCCTACTACACGAATGTAGTCTCACTAGCGGTCTCGGGATGCATCACTAACGCAAGTTCTAGAATCTAAATGCTACCGGTACACTCATAAGCACTAATAGTGAATGCTTTTCCTATCAAATCTAAAGGCGAATCTCACATATTTGGGTGGAAAATTTTTCTGAATATACGGTTATGTGCTAGTCATACAATCTCCTATCCATGAGACGCTTGCTATGGCTAAAGCTTCACTCCTAAATGTTGTAAAAAATTTTAAATTTGGCGCTAAAATTGCACTAACAAGTATTTCTCATAGTTTTATTACACATCTACCATCAAACAAAACAAACTGAAGCGAAAGTGCATATGTAAGGTATCATCTTTTTACCCTCCCCTTACACTTAAGATGAACATTGTCCCCAATGTTCAAGTAAAGAATGTAAAAGTGAAAAAGTAAAGAGAATGAAATCAAATACTCCCCTGATTCACTCGGTATCGATAATAGGATGGCCAGGTTAAATCTTCCTCCAAGAAAATGAACAATCAAAGCTTCCCTTCCAGAATATAAATCATCTTCTTGTCATACATAACCTGTAAAACCTGACAAAATAGACAAGACAACCTCGCGTAAAATCGGCGGCATCCTATATAAGTTACTAAATCCTAGAAAACAACATAAGATATAATGCTTGAGGAATGAAGTTTGCAGATCTCCTGGAGATTATAAAACTTAATAATTCACAAAAACCATAAGACTCCGTTAGAAAAACAAAACCGGTAAAATTTCCAGATTTTTACTCCTGACGCCGTCAAGAGTAAACCCTTGACGCCGTCAGAATTGACCTGCAGAAATCCTTATGTTAAGTTTCCGGAAAATTTCTGGAAAAACTTGGTCCTACTTCCTGGAAAATCCTGCAAAACTTCATTATGACTCAATACAAGCATTTGACTCTAACAAATACGAATATACATGTTCATTTAATATTGTGGAGAATCATGATCGGTTTGTTTCTTAAAAACATATTTGGGGTTTCCCCTTACACTTACCTTTTGCAAAAATACCTTTAGGTGGAGTTAAGACTAGTCCAAAACAACAAAGTAAAGTATTTCCACATTTCAGTTTAGAAACATGATCTACCAACAATACAAATTAAGCATGCATACGGAAGCAAATAACAAACAAACAAATAAAATCACACAAAACATGGGTTGCCTCCCAAGAAGCGCTTTTCTTTATTTACGAGTCTTGTAGCTAGACTCAAAGTCATGGGTTACTACGTGACCTCATCATTTGAAATGATATACCCCATGTAGTTGCGATCATTATTATTATGGTGGTAGTGCCTCAATCTATCGATACTTGCAATCACCATTCCACCTAATTTGCTTCTCAAGTTAGCTACCCCATCTTGGCTCAATCCTTCGATTGTGAATGACCCATACCACCAAGGACTTGGTTTATCGGGTGGTATTGTTGTTTCCAAGTGTCTCAAGAGTACCAAGTTCCCTTCCTCAAATGGTGAATGATTTTCTTCGGGTCGAGTATGTTCAAGCTCGACCTGAACCTTATTGCTTTTTCTTCTTTCATCCTTGGCTTTCTTATAGCTTTTGATTCTTGCCTCCCATGCAAGAATCTTATTCTGAACACGAATGGGTGTCGTGCCAATGCTGTTTTTGATCATTCTCCAACTTAAACTCTCATGCCCACTTCGCGGGGTCATGGGGAAGCTAATCTTTCTTTTTCCAGACTTAAGCTCAATCTTCCTACCTTCATACTTAATGACAGCCCTAGCGGTGGTGAGGAATGGTGCCCCAAGGATTAATGGCATACATCTATCCCCTTTATCATCGATGATCATAAAATCAACGGGGTACATGAATCCTGCAACATTAACTAATACATCTTCTGCGATTCCTAGGGGGTATACGTACGAGTGTCCAACAAGAGATAACCTAATACGAGTAGGTGCTGGCATTTTTGACGTTAGTTGGATGTAAATAGTTAGGGGCATAAGATTTACTTCCGATCCTTGGTCGGCGAAAGCACTAAGATGTTTCAAGTCCCCGATGCTCGTTGGTATCTCAAAGTTCCCGCATGCTATCTGCTTAGTCGCCACTTTTTGTACCAATAGCTTCTCGAATACTGATCCTCCAGGAAGCGTATCATACTCATCTTTCACTTCTTCCTCTTTCTCAGAAACCTGTCCGGAGGATTGGTTACGCCCATCACCCTTAATCCAATTTGTTATGATGTTTTTGTTTATATCATGTTTCAGGTAGTAACTCAAAGGTTGGGATTCTGGTGGTTTTTCTAAGGTTTTTTTAGCAGGAGTTTCTACCTTCTCGTTATCCTTATGGACAATGGTAATGGAGTTAACAAATTGAGTGGTGGGAGTGGCGCTTTCTTTCCTTAGTAGTATTCGTTCGGGGGTTCTCTAGTTGGCGTACTCCTCTAATAGACTCATCATCTCATTCATTTTCCCCTGCATCTCCTCCTTTTGCTTATAAACTGCTTCCTCGAATCTAGCAAGCCGATCTGAGTGAGTTGCCATATATTCTCTCATCCTAGCCTCAAACTCCGAGCTAAGTTCCTTGGGAGGGGAGCAAGGTGGGGTGTAGTTTTGAAAAGTCTTGACATGTTCTCTAGAAGGTGACTCAGATAATGGTGCCGAAGTTGGTTTTGAGACAGAGTTGACAGCAGCTTGTCCAGGACTTAAAGGCCTCCTTTGCCTTTCCTCAAAATAGTCAACTTTTGCCTCGAGTTTACAGAGGAGTTCATCGGGGATTTCGGTGGTTCCTATAGATGCTGAGACTGCATTGATAGCTGCTTCCACTGTGTGATTAAACTCCCACATTTCCTGATTATCAGTGGCGAGCTCCTCGATAATTGCCCAAGACTCCTCGGTGTTCTTATCACGCAGTTTACCTCCCCCGGCCCTATCGATTGTGTGCTTAGTGTGATAGTCAACATGGTCGTAGAAAATCTGGACTAATAACCAAAGGTTTATACCATGATGAGGGACCTTGTGGAGGAGTGATGAGGCGAAAAATGATCCGTTTTTAGGGGGTCATTTAAGCCCGAATCCGACTTTATTTGATCAAATATTGCCCTAAATCGTTCCTTTTGTGATTTTAGGTACTTGGAGAGTGAATTCTGGAAAAGAAGCCATTTCGGACGTTTTTGGAGCATAAAAGTGAAGAAAACGGCAAAGTCTCAAATTTCTATGCTGGGAACAGTGCATGAAGGCGTCAAGAGTTGCTCTTGACGGCGTCAAAGTCCCAATAATAAAATACCGTGGTTGATGACGGCGTCACATAGGCCGTCAGAAGAAGATCAAGGCCGTCCGAGGAAGTATTTGGCGGCGAGATGACGGCGTCACACCATTGCTCTTGACGTCGTCACCCCTGTTTTCCTATATATAGTTTTCTAGTTTTTCACAAAAAAAGAGAGAAGTTTTGGAGAAACCCTAAAGACGAATTTGGTGCAACTTTTACAGGTTTTTCAAGGGTTCCAAACCCTTGATACCTTGCATTGTAATTGAGATAAGTGTTCTTCTAATTCAATCAATATGTCTATGTGTTGGTTGTCTATATCTTGTTCTTGTCTCAATTCCATTATGCTAGGCTAGATCTCTTTTGTGTTTGCTTAGATCTAATGAAACCTAGATGTTGATTATGTGTTGATTACTTGTTTATTCTTGTCTTGGATGAATGATTTTATATGTTAGGCTTAAGAAAACTGGCAGATCTCCAAATGGTAACATGCTTGAACGTCTTAAGAAACATGAACCGAGGCGTACTAGGTCTTTATTGGTTGTATTTAATGCATGAGCCACTGTTTACAATCCCTATAGTTGTGCTGGGTCATGGTGTAGGAGGATATAAGAGCTCATAGAATTGGGGAGTTATGTATGCCACCCCATGAATGGTATTAAGGAATACAATCCGTCATCCATACAATTATAACAAGTAATTAACGTGTAAAAGATATCTAGGGAGTAGTGAAGTCTAAGTAAACACATTTTCTCCAATTACTGCTCACAACTTTAGTATAAATTAGTTTATTTTCATTTTCAGTATTTTATCTTAGTTTTGGGTTAGTTGAATAGCAACTAATTCCGCCCACTCTTCCAAAACCCGAGATTTTACTTGCTTTCATAAAAAATATAAAAATACAAAAATAATCATCCCTCACCTTTAGAACTAGTAATTAGGCTTTCTAATCCTAGCGACACTATTCCTAAGCTGAACGATCAATCCCCCGGTACTTGTCACTATACTATACTACAATGATCAGGTACACTGCCTGGTGGGGGTTGTAAGCTTCTCGAGATCCCTCGAGAGGTAAAGCCTGTTGCGATTCCCACGCATCAAGTTTTTGGCGCCGCAGCCCGGGGAATAGTTATTGTCTAGGTTAGGATTTCTTTTTATTAGGTCTACTTGCTAGATTCCTTTCTAGTAAGATTTTATTTTTATTTTTAGGTCTTCTTTAGTCTATCTTATTTCTTCGTGCCTTTGTTCGTAACTCTTTACCATCCGACATCATGGAAGGTGGTAACATCTTTGAACCCGTCATCCCACCACAACAAAACCCACCACTAGAACCCCTTAGGCCCTGAACCTTAGGAGAGTACTCCCGACCTAGCCACCAAGGCTACCGAAACACCATTGAGCTCACCGGAGACAATGTGACCCCATTGCGATCCGACACCATCCGGTTGGTGCAAAGCGGATGTGCATTCCATGGACTTCGTTCCGAAGATCCAAACCAACATCTTAAGGACTTTCTCAAAATCGTAGATTCCATAGACCTAGGTGTTGAAACTAGAGAGACTACCCGTTTACGCCTATTCCAATTCTCTCTACGGGATCAAGCTAGTCAATGGCTTGAGCGTTTACCCGCGGGATCCATCACCACATGGGACAATCTCGCCAATCGCTTCCTCACCCAATTCTTTCCGCCGGAAAAGACTGCAATGCTTAGAAGGGACATTTTGATGTTTGAGCAACAGCGGGGTGAAACTTTCTACGAGGCTTGGGCCCGTTTTAAGGATCTCCTCCACAAGCTCCCTCATCATGGCATAAACCTTTGGTTATTAGTCCAGATTTTCTACGACCATGTTGACTATCACACTAAGCGCACCATAGACAGGGCCGCGGGAGGTAAATTGCGTGATAAGAACGCCAAAGAGTCTTGGGCAATTATCGAAGAGCTCGCTGTTGATAATCATGAGATATGGGAATTTAAACATACGATAGAAGCGGCCATTAATGCAGTCTCGACATCTGGAGGAACCACCGAAATCCCCGATGAACTCCTATGCAAACTTAAGGCAAAAGTTGACTATTTTGAGGAAAGGCAAAGGCGACCTTTAAGTCCTAGACAAGCCACTGTCAATTCTGTCTCAAAACCAACTTCGGCACCATTATCTGAGTCACCTTCTAGAGAACATGTCGAAACTTTTCAAAGGTGCACCCCACCTTGTTCCCCTCCCAAGGAACTTAGCTCGGAGTTTGAGGCTAGGATGAGAGAATATATGGCAACTCACTCAGATCGGCTTGCTAGATTCGAAGAAGCAGTTTATAAGCAAAAAGAGGAGATGCAGCAGAAAATGAATGAGATGTTGAGTCTATTGGAGGAGTATGCCAATCAGAGAACCCCCGAACGAATACTGCTAAGGAAAGAAAGCGCCACTCCCACCACCCAATTTGTTAACTCCATTACCATTGTCCATAAAGATAATGAGAAGGTAGAAACTCCTGCTAAACAGACCTTAGAAAAACCGCCAGAGTCCCAACCTTTGAGTTACTACCTGAAACATGACATAAACAAAAACACCATAACAAATTGGACAGGTTCCTGAGAAAGAGGAAGAAGAGGAAGATGAATATGATACGCTTATTGGAGGATCAGTGGTCGAGAGGTTACTGGTACAGAAAGTGGCTACTAAGCAGGTGGCATGTGGGAACTTTGAAATACCAACGAGCATCGGGGACTTGAAACATCTTAGTGCTTTCGCCGACCAAGGATCGGAAGTAAATCTTATGCCCCTAACTATTTACATCCAACTAACGTCAAAAATGCCAGCACCTACTCGTGTTAGGTTATCTCTTGTTGGACACTCGTACGTATACCCCCTAGGAATCGCAGAAGATGTATTAGTTAATGTTGCAGGATTCATGTACCCCGTTGATTTCATGATCATTGATGATAAAGGGGATGGATGCATGCCAATAATCCTCGGGGCACCATTCCTCACCACTGCTAGGGCTGTCATTAAGTATGAAGGTAGGAAGATTAAGCTTAAATCTGGAAAAAGAAAGATTAGTTTCCCCATGACCCCGCGAAGTGAGCATGAGAATTTGAGTTGGAGAATGATTAAAAACAACATTGGCGCGACACCCATTCGTGTTCAGAATAAGATTCTTGCATGGGAGGCAAGAATCAAAAGCTATAAGAAAGCTAAGGATGAAAGGAGAAAAAGCAGTAAGGTTCAGGTTGAACTCGAACATACTCGACACGAAAAAAGTCATACACCATTTGAGGAAGGGAACTTGGTGCTCTTGAGACACTTGGAAACAACAATACCACCCGATAAACCAAGTCCTTGGTGGTATGGGCCATTCACAATCGAAGGATTGAGCCAAGATGGGGTTGCTAAATTGAGAAGCAAATTAGGTGGAATAGTGATTGCGAGTATCGATAGGTTGAGGCACTACCACCATAATAGTAATGATCGCAACTACATGGGGTATATCATTTCAAATGATGAGATCACGTAGTAACCCATAGCCTTGAGTCTAGCTACAAGACTCGTAAATAAAGAAAAGCGCTTCTTGGGAGGCAACCCATGCTTTGTGTGATTTTAATTGTTTGTTTGTTATTTGCTTCCGTATGCATGCTTTATTTTTATTGTTGGTTGATCATGTTTCTAAATTAAAATGTGGAAATACTTTACTATGTTGTTTGGCCTAGTCTTAACTCCAACTTAAAAGTATTTTTGCAAAAGATAAGTGTAAGGGGAAACCCCAAATATGTTTTTAAGAAACAAACCGATCATGATTCTCCACAATATTAAATGAACATGTATATTCGTATTTGTTAGAGTCAAATGCTTGTATTGAGTCATAATGAAGTTTTGCAGGATTTTCCAGGAAGTAGGACGAAGTTTTTCCAGAAATTTTCCGGAAACTTAACATAAGAATTTCTGCAGGTCCATTCTGACGGCGTCAGAGGTTTACTCTTGACGGCGTCAGGAGTTAAAAATCTGGAAATTTTACCGGTTTTGTTTTTCTAACGGAGTCTTATGGTTTTTGTGAATTATTAAGTTTTATAATCTCCAGGAAATCTGCAAACTTCATTCCACAAGCATTATATCTTACTTTGTTTTCTAGGACTTAGAAAATTATATAGGATGCCGCCGATTTTACGCGAGGTTGTCTTGTCTATTTTGTCAGGTTTTACAGGTTATGTATGACAAGAAGATGATTTATATTCTGGAAGGGAAGCTTTGATTGTTCGTTTTCTTGGAGGAAGATTTAACCTGGCCAACCTATAATCCATACCGAGCGAATCAGGGGAGTATTTGATTTCATTCTCTTTATTTTTTCACTTTTACATTCTTTACTTGAACATTGGGGACAATGTTCATCTTAAGTGTAAGGGGAGGGTAAAAAGATGATACTTTACATATGCACTTTCGCTTGAGTTTGCTTTGTTTGATAGTAGATGTGTAATAAAACTATGAGAAATACTTGTTAGTGCAATTTTAGCGCCAAATTTAAAATTTTTTACAACATTTAGGAGTGAAACTTTAGCCATAGCAAGCGTCTCATGGATAGGAGGTTGTATGACTAGCACATAACCGTATATTCAGAAAAATTTTCCACCCAAAAATGTGAGGTTCGCCTTTAGATTTGATAGGAAAAGCATTCACTATTAGTGCTTATGAGTGTACCGGTAGTATTTAGATTCTAGAACTTGCGTTAGTGATGCATCCCGAGACCGCTAGTGAGACTACATTCGTGTGGTAGGATTTACTACATGATAAGAGGCATTAGGATCACCCTTGTGTTAAACCCGTATTATAATTACTTGACCATTTAAGTCATATTACTTGGCTAGTTAAGTCAACTAATTTTTCTCACACCCTTAGCGTTGTACTCATTTTTAGTACACGAAACCCCTAGTACACCCCTCCGAGCCTATCTTTTCGTTTCTAACTTTAAGCATTTTACTTAAAGGAAGAATTTGTTACACCCCACTTAAATGTACAACCGAATCGCCTTAGCCTTCCGTGTATGCGCTCATTTTTAGTGCATTATTGTTATTTGTTAAACCCTAAGTTAACTTTCTAATTGATTACATGGTTGCTAGGTCGAGTCATATCCTTATACATATTGTTTTGGGACGATTGGGACTCATGGGTAAGTACTTATTTTATGGAGTAATGGGGAAGAACATCATTTATTACCCCCATATGTACGTTAATCTTAAAAGTGCTCCAAGTGTTTTGATTTTCTTAATTCGAGTCATTAGATTAGTTTAATGTAAAGTATGTAAAGATTCAAGTGTAAGGGGAATTCTCATCCCCTATGATGTATTATTTTGGATGGTAAGGTAAGAGTGTATGAAAAAAAAAAAAAAATCGAAAAAATCAAGAAAAAAAAAATAGAAAAGATAAAAAAAAAGAGAAAAAAAAAAAAAAAAAACATACGGACTACCATCCCTTTTCATTCTATGTTCATTTTATGTTTTTGTTATTTCTCATTTATTAGCTTAAGTCGAGTCTAGTCTTGGCTTATCAACGCCATCTTGTACATGTAACTAACCAAGATTGTTAACTCGCCACCAGTAAAACTTCCTTTATCCAACAAAACCGTGTAATTCATATCCCTATACCTAACGTTACAACCCTTTAAAAGACCTCTTTGATAGTTTATCCTAGGTGCTTACGCCATGTGGTGGAGGTTTGATCCTTTCCCAAGCCTATGGTAATCTATTTTGCTATGACAGGTAGTGAGAGATATCTTCCATTTCCATAATGTTATATTACTTTAGTACACCCGAGAGATGTGAGTATCTAAACACTATTTGTGAGGTGCTTGTGTATGACCTCCGTGCTTGTCTATTGGTCTTTAGTGGAACGATTATTTGTTGTAATTACTTTTATATTGGTGTTAAATGACCCCTAACTTGTCTTTTGAGTAGAATAAATGCGCATTTGCTTGAGGACAAGCAAATCTCAAGTGTAAGGGTATATGATGAGGCGAAAAATGATCCGTTTTTAGGGGGTCATTTAAGCCCGAATCCGACTTTATTTGATCAAATATTGCCCTAAATCGTTCCTTTTGTGATTTTAGGTACTTGGAGAGTGAATTCTAGAAAAGAAGCCATTTCGGACGTTTTTGGAGCATAAAAGTGAAGAAAACGGCAAAGTCTCAAATTTCTATGCTGGGAACAGTGCATGAAGGCGTCAAGAGTTGCTCTTGACGGCGTCAAAGTCCCAATAATAAAATACCGTGGTTGATGACGGCGTCACATAGGCCGTCAGAAGAAGATCAAGGCCGTCCGAGGAAGTATTTGGCGGCGAGATGACGGCGTCACACCATTGCTCTTGACGCCGTCACCCCTGTTTTCCTATATATAGTTTTCTAGTTTTTCACAAAAAAAGAGAGAAGTTTTGGAGAAACCCTAAAGACGAATTTGGTGCAACTTTTACAGGTTTTTCAAGGGTTCCAAACCCTTGATACCTTGCATTGTAATTGAGATAAGTGTTCTTCTAATTCAATCAATATGTCTATGTGTTGGTTGTCTATATCTTGTTCTTGTCTCAATTCCATTATGCTAGGCTAGATCTCTTTTGTGTTTGCTTAGATCTAATGAAACCTAGATGTTGATTATGTGTTGATTACTTGTTTATTCTTGTCTTGGATGAATGGTTTTATATGTTAGGCTTAAGAAAACTAGCAGATCTCCAAATGGTAACATGCTTGAACGTCTTAAGAAACATGAACCGAGGCGTACTAGGTCTTTATTGGTTGTATTTAATGCATGAGCCACTGTTTACAATCCCTATAGTTGTGCTGGGTCATGGTGTAGGAGGATATAAGAGCTCATAGAATTGGGGAGTTATGTATGCCACCCCATGAATGGTATTAAGGAATACAATCCGTCATCCATACAATTATAACAAGTAATTAACATGTAAAAGATATCTAGGGAGTAGTGAAGTCTAAGTAAACACATTTTCTCCAATTACTGCTCACAACTTTAGTATAAATTAGTTTATTTTCATTTTCAGTATTTTATCTTAGTTTTGGGTTAGTTGAATAGCAACTAATTCCGCCCACTCTTCCAAAACCCGAAATTTTACTTGCTTTCATAAAAAATATAAAAATACAAAAATAATCATCCCTCACCTTTAGAACTAGTAATTAGGCTTTCTAATCCTAGCGACACTATTCCTAAGCTGAACGATCAATCCCCCGGTACTTGTCACTATACTATACTACAACGATCAGGTACACTGCCTGGTGGGGGTTGTAAGCTTCTCGAGATCCCTCGAGAGGTAAAGCCTGTTGCGATTCCCACGCATCAAGGAGTTCCTTAAAACGGGCCCAAGCTTCGTAGAAAGTTTCACCCAGCTGCTGTTCAAACATCAGAATGTCATTTCTAAGCATTGCAGTCTTCCCCGGTGGGAAGAATTGAGTAAGGAAGCGATTGGTGAGGTTATCCCATGTGGTGATGGATCCCGCGGGTAAACGCTCAAGCCATTGACTAGCTTGATCCCGTAGAGAGAATTGGAATAGGCGTAAACGGGTGGTCTCTCTAGTTTCAACACCTAGGTCTATGGAATCTACGATTTTGAGAAAGTCCTTAAGATGTTGGTTTGGATCTTCGGAACGAAGTCCATGGAATGCACATCCGCTTTGCACCAACCGGATGGTGTCGGATCGCAAGGGGGTCACATTGGCTCCGGTGAGCTCAATGGTGTTTCGGTAGCCTTGGTGGCTAGGTTGGGAATACTCTCCTAAGGTTTGGGGCCTAAGGGGTTCTAATGGTGGGTTTTGTTGTGGTGGGATGACGGGTTCAAAGATGTTACCACCTTCCATGATGTCGGATGGTAAAGAGTTACGAACAAAAGCACAAAGAAATGAGATAGACTAAAGAATACCTAAAAATAAAAATAAAGTCTTACTAGAAAGGAATCTAGTAAGTAGACCTAATAAAAAGAAATTCTAACCTAGACAATAACTATTCCCCGGGCTGCGGCGCCAAAAACTTGATGCGTGGGAATCGCAACAGGCTTTACCTCTCAAGGGATCTTGAGAAGCTTACAACCCCCACCAGGCAGTGTACCTGATCGTTGTAGTATAGTTTAGTGACAAATACCGGGGGATTGATCGTTCAACTTAGGAATAGTGTCGCTAGGATTAGAAAACCTAAATACTAGTTCTAAAGGTGAGGGATGATTATTTTTGTGTTTTTATATTTTATGGAAAGCAAATTAAAATCTCGGGTTTGAAAGATTTGGGCGGAATTAGTTGCTATTCAACTAACCCAATACTAAGATGCAATCAAAATAAAATACTAGAAATAAAAATAAACTAATTTATACTAAGGTTGTGAGCAGTAATTGGAGAAAATGTGTTTACTTAGATTTCACTACTCCCTAGATATCTTTTACACGTTAATTACTTGTTATAATTGCATGGATGACGGATCGTATTCCTTAATACCATTCATGGGGTGGCACACATAACTCCCCAATTCTATGAGCTCTTATCTCCTCCTACACCATGCCCAACACAACTATAGGGATTGTAAACAGTGGCTCATGCATTAAATACAACCAATAAAGACCTAGTGCGCGTTGGTTCATGTTTCTTAAGACGTTCAAGCATGTTACCAATTGGAGATCTGCCAGTTTTCTTAAGCCTAACATATAAATCATTCATCCAAGACAAGAATAAACAAGTAATCAACACATAATCAATATCTAGGTTTCATTAGATCTAAGCAAACACAAGAGAGATCTAGCCTAACATGATGGAATTAAGATAAGAACAAGATATAGACAACCAACACATAGACATATTGATTGAATTAGAAGAACACTTATCTTGATTAATCATGCAAGGTATCAAGGGGTTGGAACCCTTGAAAAACCTGTAAAGTTACACCAAAATCGTACTTAGGGTTTCTCCCAAAACTTCTCTCTTTAAATGTGAAAAATTAGAAAACTATATATAGAAAAAGGGGTCTGACGGTGTCAAGACCAAATAGGTGACGCCGTCACCTCGCCGCCAAAACAATCCTCGGACTGCCTAGATCTACATTTGATGCCGTCAAGTACAAAACATTTCCAGGCCGTCATGACTTTTACTCTTGACGCCCTACCTTCATGACGCCGTCAAAACTCTTCTGGGTCGTCATGGAATTTTACTCTTGACGCCGTCAGGAAACTACTCTTGACGCCGTCATGCACTATTCCCAGCATGGAAAATTAAGACTTTGGCGTTTTCTTCACTTTTATGCTCCAAAAACGTCCGAATTGCTTCCTTTTCCAGATTTCACTCCCAAAGTATCTAAAATCACAAAAGGAACGATTTAGGGCAATATTTGATCAAATAAATTCTATTCGGGGCTTAAATGACCCCTTAAAAACGGATCATTTTTCGCCTCATCAGGGTTTTATTTGATGGGGTAACCTGTACCCTTCGGCTTTTGGCCTTAACTTATACCCACTTGGGGTTTTATTTGGCGGGGTAACCTGTACCCTTCGGCTCTTGGCCTTAGTATACCCGCATGGGGTTTTAGTCTTCCGGACAACTTGTGTCCTACGGCTCTTGGCCTTAAATTATACCCACTTGGGGTTTTAGTCTTTCCGGACAACTTGTATCCTGCGGAAAATAACTTTTTATATGGTCCAAATGCCTCGGATGTTTCATTGATGTGAAAATGGCTCATGCCTTACAATAAATCCTGAAATAACAAAGTACATAATGGGTTACATAAAACATTTCTTTAGGTTAATTGCATGCCGGGTTCGAGGTACTTCCACGTCTTCCATGGTTTGGAGCTTGTATGTGCCGTGCTGATAAGCCTCCGTTATCCGGTAGGGGCCTTCCCAATTAGGTCCCAATTTTCCTTGATCTTCCACCCTGCTGGCTTCATTCTTCCGGTACACGAAATCTCCCACTTTGAAAGCTTCGGGTTTAACCCTTCGATTGTAATACTGCTCCACTTTCTTTTTGTAATTCGCCTCCCGTATGGCTGCCATTTCTCGCCGTTCTTCCAACAAATTTAGGTTCAGATTGATTTCATCGTCATTGTTTTCGACATTTGCCATCATGGTCCGGAAGGTAGGCATACCGATTTCCGCCGGAATGACTGCCTCGCTTCCGTAGGTCAGACTAAAGGGAGTTTCTCCGTTGCTAGTTTTCAAGGTGGTCCGGAAAGCCCATAGCACATTTGGTAACTCATCTACCCATCCGGCTCTTTCTCTTCCGAGCCGGGACTTAAATCCCTTCATTAGGCTTTTGTTGGCTCTTTCGACCAATCCGTTGGCTTGAGGATGAGCCACAGTCGTGTTGATTTGTGTGATATTTAACCTCTCGCACCAACTTTTGAACGGATCTCCCACAAAGTTACTTCCGTTGTCCGTGACGATTATCTTAGACAATCCGAACCTACAGACAATGTTGTCCCACACAAATTTTTTGACTTCCTTGCCGGTTGTTTTAGCCAATGGTTTCGCTTCCATCCATTTTGTGAAATAGTCTATTGCCACAATAACGTACTTAACTTTTCCTGGAGCTTCGGGCAAAGGTCCCAAAACGTCAATTGCCCATTGGAAGAAGGGCCATGGTGCCATGACGGAGGTCAGTACCGTTTTTGGCAACTTAGGAACCGGAGCATGTATTTGACAGGCATCGCATTTTCGAATGACTTCCCTAGCGTCCCGGTGCATGGTTGGCCAATAATAGCCTTGTCTCATGAGTTTTGCTACCACGGTCCGGGGTCCGGAATGCATGCCACATGCCCCTTCGTGTACTTCTCGGATTATGTAATTAGCTTGGAGGGGTCCGACGCATCGCAGCATTGGTCCTAGGTAGGATTTTTTGAATAGCACATTATCAATCAACGTATAATGGCTTATTTTCATGCGCAGGTTTCGTGCTTCGTTTTGATCCTCCGGCCATGTTCCTTCGTTTAAGCAACGGAATATGGGGGACATCCAATTTTCCTCCTCTTCTTCTACTATTGCGTTAATCGTCTCCTCTTCCGTGGATGGTCTTTCCAATACTTCTACCAGGACTTCCTTTGTTAAGTGGTCAAACGCTACAGATGCTAGCTTGCTGAGCACGTCTGCTTTTTGGTTCTGGGCTCTTGGGATACTCTTTATCCTGAAGCGTTTGAAGCAAGTGATGTATTCCTTGGCCTTGGCGATGTATTTTGCCATGCTCTCCTTGTATGCAGTAAACTCTCCGTTAATTTGGCTTGCTACCAGGTTAGAGTCCACTCGTACCTCTAACGCTTCTATATGCATTTCTTTTGCGATTCTTAGTCCGGCTAGGAGTGCTTCGTATTCTGCTCCGTTGTTGGTAGCTTCGAAATTTAATCGGAGAGCATAGGTATATTCTTCTTTTTCCGAACTAATTAACACTAGTCCTGCTCCGGAACCTTTTCTGCTAGAGGCTCCGTCAGTGTATAAGATCCATTCTTCTGGCTGAGAGATGTTGCATATCTCCTTGCGCCTCCTCCCCGGATCCGGGAAGGCTGTTCCGATAGGTATTTCATTAATGAAGTCAGCGAGCACTTGTCCTTTGACAGCATTTCTTGGTACGTAGGTAATGTTGTAGGCCCTCAGTTCTACCGTATATTTGGCTAATTGTCCGGATGATTCTGCTCGGTTTAATACTTGTTTGATGGGATGGTCCATTATGACCTTGATGGGATGAGCTTCGAAGTACCGCCTTAATCTTCTTGATAAATGCAGGAGGGTTAAAGCCAACTTTTCAACCGGAGCATATCTCTTTTCGGCTTCGTGTAAGGTCCGGCTCACATAATGAACTGGTATCTGCCGTCCTTCCCTTTTGACCATCAGTACCCCACTTATTGCTTCCGTTGCGGCTGATAGGTATAGGTACATATCTTCTTTAGGTTTCGGTGTTGTTAGGCATGGGAGTTCCAGAATTATTTTCTTCATTTCTTGGAAGGCCTTTTCAGCCGCCTCCGTCCATTGGTATTTTTCTTTATTATCTTTCGTGATGTTCTTTAATGTTTCAAAGAAAGGTAAAGATCTTTCGGCAGATTTTGACAAGAAACGGTTGAGTGCTGCAAGTTTACCACTCAAGCTTTGCATTTCCTTTAATGATTTCGGTGACTGCATATCGGCGATTGCTCTGGTTTTCTTGGGGTTTGCTCTAATCCCTTCGGACGTCACCACATATCCGAGGAATTTTCCTTCCTCTACTCCAAAGGAGCACTTTTTAGGGTTTAATTCATGTTTATTCTTCGGAGGTTGTCGAATGTTTCTGCTATATCCGCCAACAGCTCCTTTTCCGTTTGGCTTTTAATCACCATATCATCTACATATACTTCCAAGTTCCGACCGATTTGTCTCCGGAACGCGGAATCTACCAACTTCTGATAGGTTGCTCCGGCATTTTTCAATCTGAACGGCATTTTAACATAGCAGTATGTTCCCCGATCCGTATAGAAGGCTGTTTTCTCTTCATCTTCTTTTGCCATTTGTACTTGGTGATATCCTTTGTAAGCATCCAGGAAACACTTGTAGCGGAACTCTATCACCGATTCAATCTTCCAGTCTATTTCGGGTAACGGGTAGTAATCCTTGCGGCATGATGAGTTCAGGTTCTTAAAATCAATACACATCCTCCAGCTGTCGTCCGGTTTTTTCACCAGTACCGGGTTAGAAATCCATGTCGGATACCGGACGCGTCGGATTATTCCGGCTTTTAGCCATTCTTCCACGTCTTGATTTATGGCTTGGTTCTTTTCTTCCGAGAAAAATCTCTTTTTCTGTGCCACCGGTTTGTCTTGGACGTTTACGTTGAGCTTATGTTCAGCTGCCCATCGGGGAACGCCAGTCATGTCCAAAGGCTCCCATGCGAAAACGTCTCGGCTGTTTTTGAGCAACGTTATTAATTGTCTTCGCCCTTCTTTTGAAAAATGCCTTCCTATTGTTACTAGCTGTTCTGGGTACGCCGGATGAACTAACACTTCTTCGGTTCCAGTAGTTTCTTCAACGGTGGTTTCCGAAGAGGTCTCTGTTTGGGTTTCCCTTTCCATTAGGAACTTTTCTTCGAGCTTTCTACACTCTGAGATGATGACCGATCGGGTTACCAGAGTGGCAATGCCTCTCGGCGTTGGGAATTTCATCATGGAGTGTATAGTCGATGGGATGGCCATTAGTTTTTTGATTCCGGACCGACCAAGTATTACATTGTATGGGGAGGGAGATCTGACCACCGCGAACTTCATGATAGTTCGGCAGTATAGCCCTTCGCTCCCGAAGCATACTTCTAGCTCGATCTTCCCCAACGGATTTATGGCTTCTCCTACGAATCCTATCAGTGGTGTGTTTGTTTTTGTCAGACGTGACCGGATGGAAGAGTCAAGGTTTAGGAAACAGTGTTCGTACATTACTTCTACCGAAGCACCTTGGTCAACATACACCCTTCGTACGGTATATCCCTCGATTTCTGCTTCCACTATAAGAGGTTCGTCGGAGGCATCCCCCGGTAGGATCGGCGGAAAGCTTATGGGGGCGTTCATCCATTCTTCTTCCTGATCTATAATTTTGCGTTTCGGATTCCTTTCCTGATGTCGAACCATATTTATGATTCGTCTTTGGTTGTTTTGAGGGTCATTTCGGAGAGGTGCTCTGTCTCTTTGTCGGACATCCCTAATCAGGTGGTCCAGTTTGCCCATCTCCATTGCTTTCTTAAGTTGCTCCTTGAGGTTGTGACAATCGTTGGTGAGATGACCTTTCTCTCCATGATAGTCGCAGAACTTATCCATATTTTCTCTTGATGGCCTTCCTCTTAGTGGCGGGGGTGCAGGTAGCCGGAGTTGATGCTCCGTTGATAGGATCTCTTTGGGGGCCTTGGTGAGCATGTTCAAGTCTAAAGGCCTGGTATCTCTTCTGTTTCCATCGTTACGACGGTGATCCATTCGGTGATCTGTCCGGTAGGTATTTTCCCTTCGGGTAGGCACGTATGGTGCAAAATGATCATTTCGTCGAGGCCTAAAATCTTGTTTTCTTTTGAAGGGGGAGTGCTGTGTGTTGTGGTCATTCCGGCTGTATGAATTGGAGTGATAATCTTTTCGGTAGTTGTCCACCCTTTCTCCTTTCGGTACTTCCGTTAAACGAAATGCTCTTTCGGAGCGGATAAAGTCATCGACTCTCATCATCATTTCGGTTACGGTTTGAGGAATTTTTTCGGAGAACCTTTTTGCTAACTCCGGACTCTTGCAACCATCAATGAAGGAGGATATCTGCATTAATTCCGGCACTCCTGAAATACGGCTAGCCTCATCTGTCCATCTTTCCTTAAATTCCGAGAGGGCTTCATTAGCTTTCCGGGCAATCTTAGTGATTTCCATTGGATCTATGATGCATTTCCTCCGAAGAGCAAACCTCTGTATGAATTGTTCACTCAGCTCCTCCCAACTATTGATGCTACCTCGCGGGAGGCGATCGAACCATCCCCTGGCAGCGTCATCCAGGGTTTGTTGAAACATCATGCACCAAATCGGCATGGGCCAAGCACCTTGATTGGCCGCTCCCTCAAATCTGGTAATATGGTCATCCGGGTCGGTGGATCCGTTGTATAATTTTAGATGAAAAGGCATCAGATACTATGAACCTTTTGGTCCGGAGAAATCAATGATTCTTCGGGTGAAAGGACTCTTGGACGCTGCCTTGAAGGGTTTAGAAAGATCGTCCGTCATTTCTTCTTCGGCTTTCTGTGCTTCGGCATCATGAGATTGGGCGGCCTCGAAGTCGAGATGGATAGGTTCGATTGGCGTTTCGCCCGAAGTATTGTACTGTTAGATGAGAGCTTTTAGGTTGGCGATGTGGTTTTGGATTTGTTCCATGCTACAGGTTTGGGTATTGTTATCCGGACGACTTCCACTTCCTTCAGGTGTTGTTGGGGTAGGACCTGTCATCTCTTAGCTTAGGTAGAGTGAATGACGGGTCCCACGGATGGTGCCAATTTGTTGAAGTAAAAGTTTGTTTCTACTTCAGACAAGCGGGGATGAATCCTTCGGACCAGAGTGAATCCTTCGGATTCAAGATGACTCTTGCTTGCGGTAAGTTACTTCGGATATCTGCAAAACAAATACGTCCGTTAGATTCGCCCCGGGAATGTATCCCAGGACCAACCTCCGGCGTGAGAGTAAGTATGTATTCTTAGTGAGAGAAAGTATGAATAAAATTAGAGAGTAGAAGTGAATAGATTAACCTTAAAATGAAGATTTCCTCTCTATTTATAGACTTTTTACATGGAGCGCCAGGCTGGTTTGTACTTAGCCCTTAATGCTCGCTAGTTTAGGCTCCATTAGCATATACTTTGGTGTACTTGTTTGTACTTTGGTCCATGTACTTATTAGCTTATCCGAAGAGTTGCGACCTCCGGAAGGCTGAGGTCAAACGGACATTCATAACCCTTCGGATGTTGGTCCGTATCGTTCAAATACATTCAAGTACTTTTCGTCTGATATGGAACCGGAGGGTATTCCATTTGTATGGCGTATATCCGGAGGGTACGTACGCCAACACGGATCTTGAAGAAGGGGCTTTGAATCATCAATGGCTGGTCTGAACTGTGGCTTGCTTTTACTGCTCGTGTCTCTATTGCTTGTTCCGGCATTGGTGTTCATGGGTGTTTGACTTTGACTAGGTTTCATTTTGTTTTTTTGGCTTTGGAAATTGGTGGAGTGATGTGTCGTTAATTTCTTATGTAAGGCCCATAGTGAATAACATAAAGTAGGAACCATGAATTTTCAAGGCCCAATTAAATTGGTTTTGTTTTCATTTTGTTGTTATTTGAGTAACTTAGGTTTTAGTTACAGTTACACTACGAGTGATGGGGGACCGGGTGTAGCAGTGTAAATGAGTCAAGCTTTTGTTGAGTAACTCGGTTTTATTTGAGCTGAGTCAAGTCCGAGCTTTAAACACAAATATATTTCGGAAAATTAAAATCACACACACAACTTTCTCATAAGTCGGCCAGTCCGCAGAACGACTCGTGCTAAAAAAATACCTAACGGGTGGGCCGATTTGTGTTTTAAGGGTGACGCGTTGTTGGGCAAGGACACGTCTTGGACGCCCTTGTTACACCATCAAGGAAATATAACCGAAAGTAAGGTTGAGCGCGGGCCGAAAACCGGACCAGATTGACTAAAATCGAACTGGATCAAAACCGATTTGGTTCAAAACACCAGACCAAAATGTCACTTCCAGGTCCAATTTGTTGGTTCGGTCAAGTCCAACAAAGCATAATGGACGGCTTTGCTTAAGACTGAACCAGAGCAGATCGGACCGAGGATCAAATATGGGGAAAAGGGTGGACCGAGGACCGGACCAAAATACATTCTATCTGGTTCGATCGGTCCAATTTGATCCAGTTTTTCGGTTCATCTGGTTCATGGTCTCTTATGTTCAGCTCTATCCGAAAAAGAAAAAAAAAAAATAATAATTAGGGCTGTAAATGAACCGGACGAACACGAACGGAGCCTTATTCATGTTCGTTCATTTAATTTTAACCGGACAAATAAACGAACACAAACACTTAAACGGACGAATTTTCTTGTTCATGTTCGTTTATTAAGAAAATGATTTGTTCATGTTCGTTCATTAAAACACTAAACGAACGCTAAACGGACATAAATGATCAAACATAAATGAAAATAGACAAACGAACATAAACTTTATTAAATTATGCATCTAATATTGTTTTATAAGTGTTATCTTGTTTAAACAAACTAATTTTAAATTATACAATTAAACAATATAATATGCAAATATAAATAAAAAAATGAACATAAATGAACGTTAACGAACATAAATAAACAGAAGTGACTTTTGTTCATATTCATTCATTTAACTAAACGATCGTAAAATATTGTTCATGTTCGTTCATTTAATAAATAAACGAATATAAACGAATTTTTTACCTACCGGTTCATGAAATGTTCACTGAACGTTCAGTTCATTTACGGCCATAATAATAATCTTAAACGTACAATTTACACAATACTCCCTCACAAAAACCAAAATTACAAAAACACCCTTACAACTTCAACCCTTTCTAGTTATCCATCAAACCAAAGACTTCAGTTCAGATAACAGCTTTAAACAACCAAGAATGGAGGCCTTAAAAGTATGGTCATCAAGACCACTCCGTCATCTCTTCCACTTATCCCCACTCACTTACAAAACCCATCTCCCAGTCACCTTCACGCGCTGCTGTTCGTCCTCACGCGCCGCCACTGTGCCGCCAAAACAGGGTGGTGGCAGGGGAAGGAGGTCACCCAAAGATGAGAATAATGCAACTTCTTCTACTTCTGATAGAGATGCTATTCGTCTTAAAAAGGTTTACTTTTTTTTTTATATAAAAATTGAATCTTTTTTATGTTTTAATGTTTTTGTGTGATAAAGATTGAATCTTTTTGTGTTTTTGTGTTTTGGTTTTGTTTACTTAAATTGGGTTATGGGTTTTTTAAGGGATGTTGGTTTTAGCTGATTTTATGGCTTATGAGCTTATCTCATTTCGGCTTATATTGTTATGAAATATAAGCCCAATTTTTCCGGCTTATTTTGAAACTTATCACCTAAAGATGATACTAAGACCAGTAGTACTTGTGACCCTATGGGTGATCTTATGACCCTGACAGCGCGACATCAGCTTCTCTCTCTAAGACCAAACACATGACCAAATGCCCGTAGTAAGGCGACCCCGGGCACCTCACACACACAAACCATATGCAAAATTGCAAACCATTTGATTGCTTTGCCGATCGAATCAAGCAAAAAAAGGGGGAGGGACGCGTTCCTATGGGACTTATGTATTGGGGGGGGGGGGCTCGAGAGGGTGGACTGACCCTTGGTTGGGTCTCCATTATGACTAGCCTAATGCAACCTCTACTTCTGATAGAGATGCTATTCGCCTTAAAAGGGTTTAGTTTTTATGTAGTCTTTTTTTATAAAAAAGATTGAATCTTTATTGTTTTTTATAGCTTTGTTTGTTAGGATTTGGGTTGTTAATTAAATTGTTAAACCTTTTTATTAGGGGGTGTTTGGGATTGCTTATAAGAACTGCTTATTTATTGCTTATCTGATTATTCGAGAGTGAAATGAGCAGTTTGGAAGTTGCATGTTCCAAATTGCTTATCTAGGTATTTTAAATAAGTATAAGCAATTTTGTTAGTAATCCTAAAAGCCAAGTATTTGCTACTTGAAAACGCGAAAGTCAGATGATTATTTTCAAAATGCAATGTCAAACACAAGCTTAACACTAGGTTTGATTTTTTATTTATGTAATTTTGAGAGTTGTAAGTTTCCATGAAACATGTGAGTGATCGGGAGGATGCCGAAGAATAAAAGTGTGATACTTAGAAGTACGTCGTTAACCCCTTTATAAAGATTGAATCTAAGTTGGTCCAGTGGGTGATGAGGTTTTGTGGGGATTTAAGAACTAAGCGGTTTTGAGGGTGTTTGGGGTTGCTTATTGAAATGGTCTATATGGTTATTTGAGAGTGAAATGCACAGTTTTGTATAATCAGTTTGGAAGCTGATTCCAAAAAACATGTCTAGTTATAATGAGCAAATCCCACGCTCTCCCTAAGAACTACTAATACCTTTTTTAGTAAAAAACACAATAATCAGGTAATCACTTTAGGAGTACATTTTTCCCAACTGCTTATGTGGTTATTTCAACGAACAAAAGTAGTTATATTAAGCAATCCCAAAGCCACACAAAATTAATGACCTGCTACTTTTTATTGGATGGCTAAGTATCTGCTAAAACACAATGATCAGATCATCAGTTTTAGAACACAATTCCAAACACAGCTTAAGTGCAGTTTTGATCTTTGCAGCACTTGCTTAAAACAATGGTTGTTCCAACTGTTTGTTTTCTAACATCATTTACATGGTAACATGGGTCTATGATGAGTTGGGGTATAGATATCTGGTTTATTTGATTGCACTGAGAGTAACGGGTTCTTTTATAGGTAGAAGAGTTAAGGAGCAAGGGACTTGAACCATATGCATAGAAGTGGGATAGGACTCATACCGCTAATCAATTGCAAGATATTTATAAGCATCTCGGCAATGGTGAAGAGTCGAATGATGAGAATGACCAAGTATCAATATCAGGAAGAATTGTTGCACGTAGGGCTTTTGGAAAACTTGCTTTCTTGACTTTGAGGGATGATTCTGGCACAATTCAGGTATGCTGATAACATCTTTTTTTTCGTTTCAGACATAAAAATTTAGTTGTTTGTCTCTAACCTTAATCACCATCATGCTGTGTAGTTGGTAGTATTTGTGATTTGGGGGAGGGGGGGTTAGTAGATAAGCTTTAACAAAACGGGATGCTGGGATAGTGTTCACATAACTGGACGTGCTTCTCATACTGGAAGTTGTGATAATCAGCAGCTTAAGTGTTTGACATATTCTGATTTTGTAAGGATTTTGATTAAAAATGACACTTATATAGTCAGAATCAATTTCGTTGCATTTACTCTTGAAATAAGTGTTTTTCAAATTTGATTTTTTGACTCGAACCACAGTAATTAGATAACCGCTTTCAAAACACGATGCAGCATGCCCATTAATCATCTCCCGAAGTGGATCTTAATGACTGAAAGATCGCAAATAGGAATGCGTTGTGTTTGACCCTCATAGAAGCATTTAGATTATTGAGTAAACTTGATTTCCTCGCCTATGCTATGTTTTCTATGACTCTTTTTTGTCATACTACTGAATACTGATATATTTACTTATAATATCAGCTTTACTGTGAGAAAGAAAGACTTGCAGATGATCAGTTTGACCAATTAAAGAGTCTTGTTGATATAGGCGACATATTGGGCGCAAGCGGCTCGATTAAACGGACAGAAAAAGGTTAGCTTCTACAACAAAGTTATACAAATATAATTTAATAGTCTTTACACTACCGGATAAGTTTCACGGATAAGGTTAGCTTCGACATATAATTCATTGTTTCCATTTATTTTCAGGGGAACTTTCTGTATGTGTAAATTCATTTTTGATCCTCACAAAATCTTTGCTTCCACTACCGGATAAGTTTCACGGTCTAACAGATGTGGATAAGCATTATCGCCAACGGTTAGTTTTCTAATAGCTTTTTTTCATGGTGGTCCTGTTTTCTAAAAGTTTCCTTGGAAAGATGGAAAACCTGTTTTCTAAGTTTTAGAAAACTCCTTTTATGAGTAAACACGTTTTCAAGTGTTCTCTAGAGAAAAAAATAGCTCTCATTTTCAAGAAAACTGAAAAATGAAAACTAAGAAAACTTTTCCATTACTAAACGCAACCTAAACATTTCACTTATCACACTCTCTCTATAACGTAAATCTCTTCTTTGGATTTAGATTTATAAATAAATCTGAATTTTAATTGACCAATTCAACCCATTTTAATTAATCAGTGGACCATTCTTCTAATATGTTTTAAAAGGCCCACTCGATCCCAATCCAACATTTTTGTCTTTTGCATATTTGGTACTTTCCATCAGCCTGATT
Source organism: Artemisia argyi (assembly GCA_030686995.1). Taxonomy (NCBI): domain Eukaryota; kingdom Viridiplantae; phylum Streptophyta; class Magnoliopsida; order Asterales; family Asteraceae; genus Artemisia; species Artemisia argyi. Next base: position 21,699,398 of record CM060695.1, on the reverse strand, counting down.
TATTTGGCTCCATTTCTTTGGATTTACCTTTACATCACAGAATAATTACAGTACCAAAAGTGATGGTGAATAACTAAAAATTGCAAAGACTGAGTCTCAAGTCTTTGGTCGTCTAATGTGGGACTTCAAATTTATTGTTTAATTTTTCTCCATGTTTTGTCTGTTCCACACGAATTTATATATTTCTATTCTTAGTTTTCGAAGTCTATATAAAGCCGCATAGAGGTATATGTGTTCATTATCAGAGAAAACTACATCAATACAATTTTCTTAAAACACTCATAATGAGAGAAAATATTTACTTTTACTTTATGCATACTCATGTTTTCCATGCCATTATCAGTGGTTAAATTTTCCATGCCATTATCAGTGGTTAAATTTTCTTGTTATTTTCATAATATTCTGCTAGACTTGATGATGGTTTAGACCAGTACTGTTTACTCTACTTGGGCTTTGTCGTTGTGAATGAAAATATATTTATGTACTTGGTCTAACTGGCTTGCTTCAACAAGTATATCTACTTATCATTTGACCAGCCAATGCTGATTTTCTCATTTAAGCCTGACTAGCTCTACTTACTGTTTCGGAAAGCTTATTTAAACATCTTTTGTTTAAACCAATAGTAGTTCATTTGGTCAAGAACTATCAAAACACAATGCAGATGATAGAACTTGGATACGGTTAACGGTTTCTTTCAACTAAATTGCACCTTTCTCAAGTAAGTCGGTCCAAAACAGCTTATAGAAACAGCTTTAGCGGTGTTTGGGATTTCATACTTTTAGCTTATGGCTAAATAACCTATGAAAAAAACACACTTCCCCATGTGCATATTTCATCAAAATATAACAAGCACTTCAAATATGCAATCCAGGTGCTATCGGGTCGGGTTATCGGGTTGTTGTGTCTTGTCGGGTCGGGTTAAGTCGGGTTTTGATTTTTAAAAACTCACCCGCAATCCGACCCGATAAGCAATCGGGTTGTCGGGTTCGGGTGGTATTCGGGTCGGGTTATGTCAGGCCGGGTGATTCATGTTATAGGGTGATACTACAAATTGGAGTAGCTAATAAATTATCAAATGTGAACTCTTTCTTTTTCGAACAGTTACCAAATGTCCAAGTGTGACTTTCATCAAACATAAAAAAGTATATTAGTGACTAGTAAGCCTTTTTTTTTTTTTTTTTTTTTTTTTTTTTTTTTTTTTTTTTTTTTTTTTTTTGGTGTCATTTTGGACCAAACATAAAAAAACTGGATGGAACCCAACTTACTACTGAAATGATGCAAGTCTTCCACAATTTAAAGAAAACTTAGTACTGGTGTTGGGTATGAGTGGTAAGTTTATGTCATTTGGTTTCATCAACACTTATTACTGAACCAAACTTACTACTGATGCAAGTCTTCCAAACTTACTACTGAACCAAACTTAGTACTGATGTTGGATATGAGTGGTAAGTTTGTGTCATTTGATTTCATCAACACTTATTACACAGCCTTCTAAATCAAACAAGATTTTAACTACTACCCAAAACCCAAACCCAAAACCCAAACCCAAACCCAAACACTCCCTGCTGCAAGTCTTCCACAACATTGACAACTATTTAGTTACGTATCTGTCATAACTTAAACTAAAAATTATACAATAAAATCTATCACTGATTACCTTTTGGTTAAATGTTGATGATATTGCAAGGAAAAAATATCTCTGAATTATGTTTTTGATAATAGTTGATTAATAGTATTAACCAATAATAGCCCGTGATGAACTTGAAAAACCAAACGTCCCATGCAAATTGCAGAGTTTGATATTGGGCTTTTTCAGTTATCAGTAAAAAAAAATAAAAAATAAAATAATAATAATAATAATAATAATAATAATAATAATAATAATAAAATAATTAAGTATTGATTTTTGGGTCTTATCGGGTTGACCCGATAACCCAATAGCAGAAATTATCTAACCTTAACCCGACCCAATAACATCATCGGGTTATCTAACCCGATAAGCTTTTTTCAACCTGATTTAACCTGACCCGATAAGGCTTATCGGGTTCGGGCAACCTGACCCTACTGACACCCCTAATCCAAACTCCTCCTCAACTATGATAAGCCTAAAATGTTTGTCTAGCAATCCATCCCAATTTAAGAAAAAATGCTACCGGATAGAGTGTTGTAAAACTTAGGCCACAAGGTCGAGTAACAAGTTGAGATTGGATATTTGTTTATAAACAAAGAAGAAGGTTGAATAACAAGTTTGTTCCCACCTATTATGTACCTTTATCAAATACGTCATGCATACCATCCCGATTACATCTTTCGGGTTACACTAAACCAAACACACTTATGGAATGTTTACGAAAAGCAGAAAAAGTAGCACATCTGGTGCATTGGCAATATGGAGAATGCTCCAACCTACATATATCAAAAGAGTGACCATTATCTAAGGGTTATGGAGAGTGCGATAACAAGGGCAACTGTTATAATGACAATTCTCAGTCGTGTGCCACCTATGTGCAGTCATCTCCACCACGCGACAAACCATATGCTAATAACGTGGGGATCTCGCTTGCGGCATCAAGTGATGTCGTTTTCCATGCCATAATCAGTTGTTAAATTTTCTTGTTATTTTCCTAATATTCTGCTATAGACTTAATGATGGTTTAGACTAGTGTTTACTCTACTTGGGATTTGTCGTTGTGAACGAAAATATGTTTATGTACTTGGTCTAACTGGCTTGCTTCAACAAGTATATATCTACTTATCAATTGACCAGCCAATGCTGATTTTCTCATTTAAGCCTGACTAGCTCTACTTACTGTTCCAAAAAGCTTATTTAAACATCTTTGGTTTAAACCAATAGTAGTTCATTAGTTCAAGAACAATCAAAACACAATGCCGATGATAGAACTTCGATACGGTTAACGGTTTCTTTCAACTAAATTGCACCTTTTTCAAGTAAGTCGGACCACAACAGCTTATAGAAACAGCTTTAACGGGCTTTGGGATTTCATACTATTAGCTTATGGCTAATAACCTATGAAAAACACACACTTCCCCATGTGCATATTTCATCAAAATACAAGTCCACAAGCACTTCAAATATGCAATCCCAGACTCCTCAACTGACCTGACAAGCCTAAATGTTTGTCTAGCAATCCATCCCAATTTAAAAAAATGCTATCGGATAGTGTGTTGCAAAACTTAGACCACAAGGTCGAGTAACAAATTGGGACTGGGTATTTCAGTATTTGTTTATAAACAGAGAAGGTTGAATAACAAGTTTGTTCCCATCTATTATGTACCTTCATCGCATACGTCATACATACCATCCCGATTACTCACTCACGCAACTTGAGTTGAATCAGCCAAAAAATCAGTTTGGTCAAAACTTAGTCTACAGTATTTGAACAATTGTGTTAATGTTTCTAACATATTCCTACAGTCAGGGCCAGAGTCGCGGACATACCTAAGGTAGAGGCTATGCACGTGCATACGCGCATACTCTTTTCAAATTTTTATATAAAAGTGAATATCCTGTGACAAATTTGTGCGTCCACCCATGCCTATAGTCCATGTAAAAATGCCATACACATAATTTCAAAATGTACACAAAAATTCCAATCGCAATATTCCCCGCCTAGGCCGATTACGAGCTACAAGTTAGCGGACCACTTGAGGACCGCATAGCGAGTTTTACAAACATAGGTAATTAAAATAAAAACATTACATAAGTAGTAATCATTTAGATAATGTGGAATTAGTCGGAGGAAAACGAGGCAAGCGGATAACAGCTTCTTCTATCTCAATTGGGTCTGATCGTATTATCTACAAAACAAAACATCATTAGATAAAAAAACATTAAAACTTAGGATAACTTGTTATTTTATATTACTAACTAAAACATGGGTAATTTTGAAACATGAAAAAAATGGGTATCGGATCTTGAAGAAGGGGCTTTGAATCATCAATGGCTGGTCTGAACTGTGGCTTGCTTTTGTTGGTGGTGGTGATGTCTCTGTTGCTTGTTCCGGCATTGGTGTTCATGGGTGTTTGTGCTTGACTATGTTTCATTTTTGTTTTTTTGGGTTTAGAATTTGGTGGAGTGATGCTGTGATGTTTTGTTGTTATGGCAGGGCCAATAGGCCAATAATGAATAGCATACAGTAGGAACTCATTGTTACTTATGTTTGGCCCAATAATGAATATCATAGGTTCAGCGGGGTAAATGCATTAAAAAAGGACAAATTTTAGCGTATGGTAGGAAAGATACTTCTAATGACTTTTTTGGGAGCGTTTATAGTAAATGGAATTTATAGAATTGTAATCAATCAAATATTGCAAAGTTCCAGTATTTATTACCAATTAGGATTGAATGATAACGGAATTTCGGTCTATACCGGAACTATAAAATCAAATTGGGGAGGAAGAGCTAAATAATAAAATATTTTACTTAGCTTGTAGAAGACTGTAATTTTTTACTTAGCTCGTAGAAGACTGCAAAATTTATGTGGTAACTAAATAAGTCGTGTACAAATACTTATGTGATAGCTTAAATATAACTATCAACGATATATAATATTAAGTATTTAAAAAAAGCTTAATGTTTGACAATCGAGCTTCAGTTTAAACAAATATATGCATAACGTAGAATCGTATATTGTTAGAGCAGTTTCATCAATAACGCAGGTTAAACTTTAACTCAGTGCCACGTCAGCGCCACATCAGCTTTAACACATTAACTTTAACTCAGAAAAAACACCCACAACAATAACTCAGCTTTAACTCAACTATTTTCAAATTCAACCCTCAACTAAAACTAATATTTCATTTAATAACTAATAAAACACAACTTATATTAACTTAAAATTTAAACATACATTAAACAAACTGCAACAAACTACAGCAAACATGCAACATAAAACATAAAACACGATAATTAAACATAAACCTACGATAATTAAACATAAAACTACGAATCAATAAAACGAATCATCTGACACATAGCCCTCGTGACTCGAAGCACTCGAATCGTCCTAACTCGTTGGCACACTGTCACACCCCGCCATGGCGGAAACGCGAGGGTGTAACTTCATGGATATCATCACAACACATGGTGTCTATATAGAGATTAACTACATGCAATAAAAATGGCAAAGTATAGACACAAAGTGTCATAACAATACCCGAAAGAAAACGACATGATAAACTCCGAACACTCAGATAAACCACTTCCAATGCAACTAAGGTCTCGTCTAATCACCTCCTTCTATCATAGCGTTAGAATGCTCACCTGAAAATGATGCTTAAAACGTCAACATAATGTTGGTGAGATTCATAGGTTTAAGACACACATACACTCTCAAGGAACCAGTTTAGTTTACTGTGATCATAAAATATAAGCTACATGTATTTGCAAATCAATAATCACACACAAAGGCAACAACACACATAAGGCAACATCAGGACGACTCGTGTCCTCCGATCCCACAATGATTACAACAGGATGGCTCGTGTCCTCCGACCCCAATAAACCACAATTAGGTCGCATGCGCGAGCAACAGGATAAGCATCCTCCTAATTGGAACTCATAAACTAGTAACGAGTAGGAGTATTACTCTCCAATTGGATAGTCCCCCCCAATTGGACCACACAACATTATCATCACATTATCCAATTAATCCACATAATGTGGTACGAGTAGGAGTATTACTCTCCAATTGGATGCCCCCCCCCCCCCCCCAATTGGACCACACAAGCAAATAATTACACATAGCATGCATACGATAACATTATAAGTCCAAGCTCTTTTGACACACACATAATCACAGTAACTTAAACATTTAAGACAAGCATCATTCTCATCCCAAGTTTAAAACAAGTAAAAATATGGGACTATGAACTCACCTTAAACTCTGCAGCTTCCATAAAAACAATTCACAATCTATAGCACACAAAAATAATCCACATTACACAAGGTCAAGCTAAAAGCTACAACCCATGTAATACACATATGATGGATGTCTAAGACTCATATGACCCACCATGGATCTCCTAGACACCATACTAACCACCACCATAACCTAACACTCACTAAATCCCTTGCACTTTTAAAATCAGAAAACGCAGAATTTTTGAGTACATTCGCCCACATGAAATCACGAAAAATAAAGCTCAACAACTCACACCAAAAATTTAACAAGGTCTCTCATAAGCATACAAGCTAATCCCAGAAGGCCATGGACCAATAACACACACAAGTACTCAAAAGAAAATCAAACTTGTCAACTACTCAAATTCGGATCTGAACGCACACCAAAAAGTTTCAATTAGCATAAAATACTTCCACAAGTTTTTATCGCGAATCCTTTTCGTGGTAGTCTAATATAACCTAATAATTAACTATTCCAGAAGGCCTAGTCAAAATACCACTTTTACAGCCACAAAACACCCTCAAACTTTTACCCAAAATCTGTCCCGGTTTGACAGCTTTGACACCTTAACAAAGAAAAATCAAAAGACCAACTTCTCGACCTTGAAATCAATCGTGGCTGGACTTTTTGGAAAGCTCTTTCATTAAAATTCAATTTAGACCAAAAATTCGTGACTTAACTCCTCACCATCTGTTAATTACACTCACATCTTTACAGCACTACTTTTCTGTCCAAATCCTAACTCAATAACTAACATGTTTTACGCTCAAACCTCTTAACCAAACATCATACTATTACTAATTATTAATCCCAACATGTTTAATACATTAATTTACAGAAGTTAACACAAACCTTAATCCATCATAACTTGTATTACATGAATCTAATCAATAATTAAACAATTAAGGGTTTACTAGGCATACCTTAGGCTTGTTTTCTTCACATAATTGAAACCTTAAGTTTTCTCCTTCTCCTACTCTCCCCCTTGTCGACTTTTCCAGAGAAAAAGAGGTTTTGGGTCGTTTGGTTTGGCTTATATGGGTAGGGGTTGTGCTTGTTTGGGTTAGATTAGGATTCCTTGGGCCTAAGACTCATATTTGGACTCAAATTGGGTTTCCTTTTTCTCCCTTATCCCTTCTAGCCGATTTTATATATATATATATATATATATATATATATATATATATATATATATATATATATATATATATATATATATATATATATATATATATATATATATATTATTAATTTATTTATTACACTTAAAACCTCATACTTTTCATATTTTATAAATACCCATAACTAATCCTAGCGTCTTACGCGATAAACCTCAGTTTTTACGAAAACCCGGAAAAAATATCATTTCCAAAAATAAAGTTTACAAAAATAGAATTCCACACTATTTTGAAACATAACTCATAAAAACAAACTCCTCGTAACCCGCTAACGCTCAAATACATGAACGAAGACTCGTTATGCAAAAACACAAAAACACCAAAACTCCACAAGTTATTTCTACACCACAAGGGCGATCAAAATGAACTTTCCCAAATAATCAACATTACTCACTCACAAAAACAACACCACGCAAAGGGATTTAGTGCTAAAACTCACCTATATCACACTTATATCACTTCAATCACCTAAGACACACCAAACAAACATCAACCAAGTCAAGACTATCAGTCAAACTGACCTGCCAAAACCAAGGTTGTTACACACACGGTCTAGTCCATTTTCTATTCGCCATTCACAACGACGGTTTCTCCGAGCCTGTTTAGCTCTTAAGTACTCCTCACGCTCCCTTGCTTCACGTTCTTCCTCTGCTTCAACACGTAACAGTGCTTGCATATCTTGCAAGAACAGTTCTTCATCAGTCAATGCACGTGGAAGGTTTGCTGGTGGATTGTTTACCGGTGGGAAAAGAAACTCCGATGGAGTGTTCTGTGGTGGATTGTCATATTGGAAGACGGAAAATAAATCTTGTGGTTGATTGTTTTGTGCTTCATTATCGTATGGGAAAACCAGGAAAAGATCTTCGGGTGGGGTGTTGTAAACTGAGTCATTATCTGGAGTATTGTTATGAGACATTGTTTTGAGAGAATTGTTTGTGAATTATGTATGATCTGTGTGAGAATTATGTGTGAATGGGTGTGACCAATAAGTACCTGTGATTGGGTGTTAAATAAGCTCATAAATCCTGTCCATTGATTTGAATTTTAAACGTTTAAAACAATCCCGCCCACGAATTTGAATTTTGAAATGTTTGAAAGATCCCGCTCGGTTTTCAAATTTGAATTTTGAAATTTGATTATTATCCCGCTCGGTTTTCAAATTTGAATTATAATTTTCAAATTTCAAAATTCTATCATCCCATATAAATAACACACCATACAATAGTATTTTTCACAAACTACTAAAGCATTTCACAATGAATAATCGTTGGACAATGGAAGAAGAATACTTGCTAGCAACTGTATGGCTTGAAGTTCACGATTCTGAAGACCTTGTGAATGAACATTCTTTTTAGAATGCAGTTAGACAAAGGTTCAACAATCAGACTGATGGTCAGCACCGTAATAAAAATAGTATTACGGCTCAATGGAATAGAATGAACCTTGAATGTCGTAACTATAATGCTATTTACAAAGAGTTGCTGCGTACAAGTGAAGACCCTTGTCGTCTCAGCAATGCAAACCGAATTTACTATGAACTCTATGGGAGAGGGATTAAATATCAACATGTGTGGTTCGCTCTGAGAAACACGTTGGCATGGGACAGAGACGATGAGTAGTGGTGTTTTATGTTAACAATTTCCGTATCGTGTTTATTTCTTTTCTGTCTCGTGTGTATTTCTTTTCCGTACCGTGTGTATTTCTTGTTCGTATTGTTATAGTGTTGCGTATCGTGTAATCTTGAATTTGAATTTGAACTAAGGGGGTGTTTTGCAATTTCCATTATCTTATATTCCAAATGTTATAAATTTTAGAGGGGCCAAAAGTGAGAAAAAAAAAGTTTTTTTTTTTTTTTTTTTTTTTTTTTTTTTTTTTTTTTTTTTTTTTAAGAAAATCACCTTAACGCCGGGTTAATGGATTAACCCGGCGTGTTAACGCACCATTAACGCGAGCAAGTGCATCAATAACGTACGAATAACGCACGTTAAAACTCAAATAACGCACCTCGAGCGTTACGATTGTAAGTGCTCTTAGTATTTTTTGTTTGATGTGGATTTTGGGTCCCCAAATATATAAGATTGCATATATTTTGCGGTCCTTACAATTCTGAGGTCCTACACAATACATACCTCGCACATCTTCATATACGGATTTGCCTAGTAATAAAACGATATGAAAATCTTGAAAAAGATTGAGGTTCATGCTATTTTCAATCATATTCAAGAACAAAGTTTTTCTGTATAGAAAATGATATTTTCTCCTTTTATTTCGACTCATCCTTTTACTCATAAAATTAAGACACGTGCCATAATTAACTAACGTTTTAGATGAAAAGCTTGCTAAGTGATAGACAAATGATATTACAAAACTCTCTCTATTTTTTTTTTTTTTTTAGTTGTGTTTACCGTCGTTAGGATCACACTATTTAACAATTAACTTTTTGAATTTTAGTTATTCTGTGTATTGATACCCAAAAATACTTGATTCGATACTCATAAATACATCAATCCATACACATAATAACCGAAATTCAAAAAGTTAATTGTTATATAGTCAGACGCTAACGATGGTGCACACCACCCTAAACATCCACAAAAGAACCACAAATAAACATCCACAAAAATGAGGTGGTTTTGATTTGTGGCTTTTAGGGGGTGGCAAAGTTATCGGTGAGGAGTCGGCAAGACTCGGCATGAGTCGGCATGCCCATTGCCTCGCTGGCGGCATGAAGGAATCGGCAAGAGAATCGGTATGTTTTACCGACTCGATAAAACTCGAACATTAAATGGAAATGACCGTTGCCCCATTAAATGTTGTTACCGTTTGATGGTTTTCAAAAAAAAAAAAAAAAAAAAAAAAAAAAATCCCCTTTAAGTATTTACAATCACATTTTTTTTTTCAAATCAACAATTCACTTTACCATTTTAAAAATCAATCACATGGATCCAAGTAAATCCCAACAAGGTTCAACATCAAAAGGTCGAAGTCGTGGTCGTGGTCGAGGTTCTCGACACATCCCGTCCGGCGGAAGGTTCAATCACAACCAAGTGGTCAAGAAGCCTACTATCCCCGACCTCAACCAAACGCCTACTTTCCTCAACCTCCACCACAAGCCTACTATCCCCCACCTCCACCGTTGAATCCAAGTCACTATAATATAGCAATGACAAGTGAATTCAACCCTTTTAATGACTTTCGAGATGGTCCACCAAGACGTGAACAAAGTGTTGAACTATAGACCTTGATAGATCTACTTGAGCACTCTAGAATCGTTAGTAATGTCACTGTAATCAATAACACACTAATAGACAATCCCTGCAACTTGTATTTATAAAGCGGAAACAAAACACAAGTTTGATACTAAGAATTCTTGATCCTCTATGGATCTTTTAATTATAATAAGAGTTTTTCTAAAAATTATTCAATACATAAACCGTGTGTTCCTTTTATACTCAAGGAACCCTAAACCGTTTCTCAAGAAACGTATCTTCTAAAAGTTCTAAAAGATATGCATTATCACTTCCTAAATAAACTCATGCATATCCAAACTACATTACATAAAACACGGAAATACTACATCCGCAGAAACTAATAAAGCTGAACTATGTCTTCAGCAGATACACTGCTTCAGCAGAAACCAACTCTTCAGCAGAATCCTTTCAGCAGAAACAGCAGCAGAATTCTTTCTACACAGAATTCCCAACAATCCTCCCCTAATCTTGAATTTGACCTAGTTAAGTTCAAGATTCTTGATAGATCTTTAAAGTAACATACCAAGAGGATTGTAACAGAGCACCAGCAAAGAATTATCATCGCATAGAGCGTGTAGTAGATTAGTAGAGTAGTAGTTAGTTTATTTTATATTTCAATAAAGAAAACCTTGGAGTAATATTGATTATGTTCTTATTGTTCTTATTTCGCTGTGCAATCAATGTTACTATATCCTAGATGGGCTTAAACGATCTTTAACAATTATGATTCAACAATTGGTATCAGAGCGGGTGGCTCTTGATATCTAGTGATCTACAAGGTTTATTGTTGAAGAAAGCATCCGTGAGAAGGTTTATTCAAGGTGGAACAGATCTGGTAAAAGTCATCGACAGAAGCAGTTTTGAAGAAACTTTTGTGATCGAGTTTGTAAAAGTTATTCAGGTATCAATATTAATTCTCCATCGTTGGATATGAATTTAGTATCTGGTTTTGTCATCATAATTGGTCAATGTTAAGTGCATCACGTGGGTGTCAGTGTTGAATTTATATTACCTCGTCCCTACATTAATTCTTGTGCTACTGTTGGTCAATTAAATTTACGAGGGGCTGATTGATTGATTGTGTGGTGATTTGATTATTTAATGCATTTAATGGGTAGGTGGAAGAGATAACCTCGTACTCAATTATTAATAGACGATGGAATTTATTTGGGACAATTGATTGCGGGGTTGATTATTATTTGTGAGAAGAATTTGTTAATGAGTGTGGGGCAGCTTTGATTATTAATTGAGTGTGGGGTTGCAATTGCTTGAATTGGTTTCTACTACTGATCGGCTTATTAATTGGTCGATGCTAGTTGTGGGGTTGATTATTAAAAGAGACTACTGCTACTTCCCTTTTAATCAATTGGTATAAAGGGTTTTGATTGGTTGGATATTATTAATTGGGTATGTCACGTGGTGACGTGATTCACTTTGATTGATTACTCATAATCGTGTACCAATTTATTTTAAGTTCAAGGATAGTTGTCGCTTTGCTGTTGTCATTCATTATCGAATTGAATGTGTATCTCGGGTCAGTTTTAGTGCTAGGTTCATTTAATATGGTCTGTCGGTGGTCAATGAATTGCTGATTGGTGGAGCAATTAAATTATTCCTCGTACTGATCACTACATAGCTACTGCTTTCGAGAGGTTGAAATTGGATATTATTGTACACCGATAAAGTGCTGCTGTTGAATAATTAAATAGGTCAACTTGATCTTGAATTATTTATTCCATCTGATTTGAAGGCTATTTTCGAAAAAGTGGGGACTAATATTTGTTGCTGCTGAAATTTTGTGATTCTGCTGAAGACAAGTGACAGTCTTTGCAACAGTTTTGTGACAGTTTTGGTATACTTGTTTCTGCTACTCGTTTGTAAAATGGCACAATCTGACAATGAAAGGGATGATGTAATGTTTCCTTATTTGATGAATGATGAGTATGAGGTATGGGCTATGAAAATGGAACACTGGATCACGAACAATGATATAAACATATGGAAGGTGATTCAAAATGGAAATAGCTTGAAAAGGATTGGAAAAGATAGCGATGGAAAATACTTTATTCATTCTCCTACGACTGCTGATGAACACATTGCTGTACAAAGGGAAACAAAGGCAAGAACTACCTTGCTTAAATCTATTCCTGCTGATCATGTAGCAGATTTCCATTATATGGATGAGGCAAGTGATATATGGAATGCAATCAAAGCAAGGTATGGTGGCAAGGCTGAAGCCAAGAAGATGAGAAAGGAAGCTTGCACTGAAGAATTTGCACTACTGGGACTCCCTTCTCAGGTACACAATTGTGTGTTTGGTTGTAGTGTAAAGTATAATGAACTTAAGGAAGAATATGATAATTTGAAACCTAAGTACAATGAGTGTTATATAGAAGTTGAGGCCTATAAAAAGGCTTTAAAAACTTTAGAAAAACAAAAGGTATGGTTTCAAAAGAATCAACTTAAATATGATGAAAAGATAAGAGTTCTAGAGAGTGATTTAGAAGTTGCTAAGATAGACTTAAGACGTACTGAAAAAGAGAAGTCTGATATAGAAAAGGAAAAACATGAATTACAAGCTAAGTTAGATAAAGAGATAGCTGGTCGTATGAAATGGCAGGAAGGAGCATCTAATTTGAGTAAATTGATTGATGGTCGTCAATCTGTTAGGTCTAGAAAAGCATTAGGATATGAGAAATATATAGACCCTGAAGAGTTAACATATCCTGATATGTCTAGTGTTTTTGACCCTGAACCAGCCTTAGCTTATCAGACACCAGTTAAATTTGTTAAGGAAGGGGAAATGAAAGCTGTCCCTGGACCTATCAGAGGGGAGCATATGCCTATAGACCTGTCCATACCTATTGACTTTGATGGATCACACCATTTATATGGCAAAAAGTCTACTGACTTACCAGACACTGATTCAAGTGACAAGTCTTCAAAGGTCAATGTCCCTTCCCCTAGTGTTTTTAGTGTCAAAAGCTCAGAGTCCAATTCTACTGAGGCTACCTCCTTTGTTTCTACTTCTAGTGTTTCTACATCTAAGAGTAAAGCTGAGATTGAATCCACAGTTAGGGCACCCAAACATGAACCCATTGTTGTTCAAGATTTACCTAGTTTCACTTGTAATAAATCTGATAAGAATACATACAATTCTAGGACTTCTTGTAATAAGAATGGATGTTTTAATAAAAAGGCAAGTAAAGTTAAGAAGAAAACTTGTTTTGTGTGTGGTAGTAAGTCTCATCTCATTAAAGATTGTGATTTTCATGAGAAAAGAATGGGTGTGTGTGCTGACCAAAAGAGACCTAGACCAATGTGGACCAATGTTAATAATATTCCTCCATATGTTCCACAAGCACATGTAAAAACCAGCAGATCCAATCCTGCTGATAAATCAGTTTCTGCTGATAAGTCAGTTCCTGCTGATAAGCCAGTTTCTGCTGGTAGACCTTTTCCAGCCGGTTGGAAACGACATGTTGCTAGACCATTCTATAGACCTACTAGCACTTACTTTCAGAATGGTTTATGGCCTAGTTATTTTGACCCAATGTATATGGGGTGGGGGAAAAGATGGGATAATGGTGTTAAACCCTCAACAGGTTGTTCTTGGACAAATACAAGAAAAGGTTCATTCTGGGTACCCAAGAACAATACTTCTTGTCAGGTGCACTGATTGAGGGGAGGCATAAGCCTAAGGGGAGGCTTATTGTTGTATTCTTTGTATTCTAACAATTTTTGCAGCTGTTGGATCCTCATAAGCCTAAGGGGAGGCTTAGCGTTTCTGTTGGCACTACAATTTTCTTTAGTTCCTGCTGCTGATTGATGGTATATTTTATATATCTTGTATTTCTTTTTCTTTCTTCTCTTGTTCTTAATAAAAAAATAAAATAAAATAAAATAAAATTAAAAAAAAAATTAAAAAAAAAAAAAAAAAAAACTAACATATATTTGTATAGTTTTTGTTTTCTCTTGTTTGCAGGTTTTGGTGTTTGGTTCATTACCATACAACTAATGGTTCTCAACTCCCCATGTCTTTCTGACACAAGAGTTGGCTAGCCCACATGTATATGGCTTGTGGTAAAGGCAGTGGAAAACCATATTTGGTAATCAGTTAACCAAGATGATTTTCATCAAAATAATTGGCTAGTCCTGAGCAAACGGTGTAACACCCCCAATTCATGGTTGCAGCGGAATTCGAACTGGGTGTTACTTGACGGCACAATAGTCACAATGATAGAAAACGAACTCCAATTGAGTCGTTTTAGAAGATGTATCATTCAAAATATATAAATATCAGAGATTACAAAATGAGGTCCCAATTGGTTCCATGTTTACAATGTATAATAAATGAGTTTTTGAATGATAAGTAAATTTATAGCCCTCTTGAGTATCCGTGCCCTTCCGTGCCATCCTTGATCGTCATGAACCTGAAATACATGCTTGAGAGGTCAACACAAAGGTTGAGTGATATTCATAGAGTTTATTAAATGTTTGAACACAATGTGTTGGTAGTAAATCGTTGAACACAATAATCGTAGTGTTTGTAGTTAAATCGTTTGAACACAATAATCGTAGTGTTTGTAGGTAAATCGTTTTGAACACAATAATCGTAGTGTTTGTAGGTAAATCGTTTGAACACAATAATCGTAGTGTTTGTAGGTAAATCGTTTGAACACAATAATCGTAGTGTGAGCTGTAGACTCACACCAATGTTTGGAAAACAAAACAGGTAGGCTACGTTGTTATACGCCCGGAACATGTATTATACACTAAGCTTATGAAACCAAAACGTTAACGTGTACCAATATCGATTGGCAGATTTATCCCGGTAGGTACTTTGCCGTCATACCTAATGTCTCAAATATTAATGCATTTGTTTGAACTAATCAAAACAAATGGGATTCGTCAATCCCAATAGGCCTATTCACAATATTCGCGCTCACTTACAAGTAACCCTCGCAAGTGATTAAATGGTTCATACTAAGGGATCTTGGTTTGGCAAGGATGTTACTTAGTGATAATAAAATATAGTCGAATAGCATACAGTAGAAAGCATAGTGTTTGATTTAGAAATAGCATGTATTCCCCCCAAGGAATTGTAAAACAATTAAGTAATGGAAAGTGGGGCTATGAACTCACCTTAAGTAAGATAGCAAGTAATGAATGTAACGGTCGAATCGTGAAGGTTTCTACGAGCAACCTAATATAGAATGTCGCGACTTAGGATCGGAGTAAAGAATATGAAGTAGTGCCTATATATATATCTTGCATTTAGTCCATGATGTGGTATGATGTATAATGTAAGTCTTTGGAAGAAAAGATTCATGAAACATGTATGTTTTGTATATCGTTTACTACTGTTCGGGCCGACATAATTCAGAAGTCATGTTAGTAAGCGTTCGAGGAGCCAGGATACTTTAACTCGTAAATCCACAACTCATCTCGACGGCTTACATAATGAACTCCTCACATGAGGCTCCCTACTATTGTAGTAGTTGATGAAATATATAGATATAAGTTTTTGATCCGAAAAGTTACATGTCCGATACTTGAATAAACTTAGGAAAGTTTATTTGTACATGAAGATTGTTATTAGGGGTAGTTTCATAAGTCTTGTATGACCATTTTCTCTTTGTAATATCTCACGGTTCCTTTAGATGAAGTAGATCCAAATTGTATGTTCAAGTTATCGCCAACTTCTCTAGTTCATGTATTTGCCTTGGTAAGCTTGTATGGTCATTTCGTCATGGCCTAGCCATGACCTTTGGTCATTGTTCCATGGTCTTGAGACTCAACCTTGGCTCTAGCCATGGTTGTGTCTTGATTCTAGGTCATAAGACCCCTTTGGTCTTCATAAACCATAACTTATATGTAATGACTTTGGCTAAAAATGGGCTGTTTAGAATTTGAAGAATTTTATCACTCGGAAAGCATTTTTAGGTCTCGAGCTTCTTTGTTCCTGAACGAAAACGTCGTTCCGGACAACTTTCGTGTTTTAACTTTTTGATGAATCGGACCAGAAGTGGGACTTTCAAAACCCAAATTTGATCAGGAAGCTATTTGGCAGTTTTGCCGGAAATCTTTGGTAATTTCAAATCGCCATAACTTTTGACTCGTATACTCGTTTTAGGTGGTTTAAATTGATATGGTTTCCTTGTTAAGTCCTCTACTATAATATGTAATGATCCAATATCAAAATTTTACCATTTTGGTCGTGGTTTTCCAAGAAAGTCACTAGTTTACTTGTTTGAATAACATAAGTTACATATATGTATCAATACTTGTTTTACTCACTTTTATACATCATGGACATGCATACAAGACATAATATAGCATGAATAATATGTAAATAACATGAACATAATTATTCAACAAGAAGCATGTTAGGGTTTGGCTTACAACTTTTGGCTTTCAAAGATGAAAGGAAGTTAACATGTAAGGATAGGACATTGATAGACTTTTAGCTTCACCCTTTGCAATCTATGATAAACCGAGGTTATTTGAAGATTATAACGACGCCTTCTTGAAGTCCAAAGCTATTTGAAGATTATAACGACGTCTTTTTGGAGACTTTAAAGTTATAACAACTTTTCTTAGAAAATTTCCAAGAATAAAGATCAAACACTAGTTTTCTTTCAAAAACTAGTTAACTTTCTTACAAAATATAAGAAAAGTGCCTTAGGTTTTAGGACTTGAAGGTTATAAGAAGGTGTGGTGCAAGAAATATCATGTGTTTAGCTTGGTATTTATAGGGTAGGAAAAATAGTTAACCATATATTGGGTTAGAGTTTAACCATGGTTAATTTAGACACTTGTAATGATCTAAAGAATCAATGGACAAGATCAAGCCACACCAAGGTGACTCCCCCCCCTAAATGGCGGTTTGGCATGGATAAGATGACTAGATGATGAGTCTTGGTGTTATCTTGCATAGTTTGTGCATTTTGACTCCGTAAAAAGCTAACCGTAAATGATTAAGCCTCAAAACGTAAAACCGGGTGTCGTAAAATTATGGAACTTGAAAGTATTGTTAAACATGTCCATATAGTCCATAATAAAATATAAAATGAGTGGTAGGATCTATCGGGTGCCAAAACCCTGCTAAAAACTGGAAACACGGGTCTAAAACGCGTAATTCGCGTAAAACGCTGAATATTGCGTAAAATTGAGAAAAGTAAAATGTTACTTTTCTAATGTTATAAAAATGATTTAAAATGACTTATAATGTCTAGACTGGGCTCAGTCTAGTGTCGGTTGGTATTAAATGTCTTTTAGACATCAAACCGTAAGCCTAAAAATCACGAAATGACTTATAACATCAAGGGATCATTTTTGGTCAATGGAGGAGGGAAAGAATATGTTGACTTTTTCTAATAAGTTGAAAACTCAAAAAGTCTTAGAAACGCGTTTTGTGGTCTCACGGTTAATCGCCCAAATGGTTAAGCGTGCTCATGCGAGAGTAGTACAGGCATGGGTGACCTGCTGGGAAGTTTTTGGTCATGTTTTTCTCAGTCACGATTAATTCTCAAATAAATCATGAGTGTGTCAAACATTTTTCCGATGTGGGGTCACCTGACGGGGTGGAATTTCGTTGTGCGTAGAATTTCTGATTGACGTTTTACCCTAAAACGTGTAATTCCTTAATAACTTTCACGAAAATGAGCTTATGAATGTCAAACTTTTAATTTGCCATGGAAATGATTTATCACTCGATAAAATCAAATAAAAATCAACTTTCGGGAAAGTTTCGGGAAAAATGAATAGTAAAAGTGAATAGTGAAATTTTCCGGGAATGGTAATTATCCTGAAAAAATGTGAATTGTTACAGTCTCTACCCCTTACGGGGAACTTCGTCCCGAAGTTCTGTGTATATCATATGTTGGAGTGGTGTCGATAAAGATGTGTGGTTACTTATGAGGACCAAAGTCTGGGATTTCCGGTAATGTAATTTGATTTGTCATTTCAGTGTATGGTGTAGGATGAGGCTTCCTTTTATGTAGGAAAGGTATGGTAATAGTCGAATATCAAAGGAAATTGATATAGCAGTCGAATATTAATAGGAATCGATATAGTAGTTGAATATCAAATAGAACTTGATATAGTTAAATATCAAAATGGAAATTGATATAGTTGTCAAGTATCAATAGGAATCGATATAGTAGTTGAATATCAAATAGAACTTGATATAGTTAAATATCAAAATGGAAATTGATATAGTTGTCAAGTATCAATAGCAATTGATATAACAGTTGAACAACAATAGCAATTTACATAGGAATCCAATAAATGGAAATTGATATAAGAATCGAATCATGGAATAAGCGTTGAACATGCGGTTGGACCAAGTCCTGTTTGAATTGTACGGCTGCCCATGCATATGGTTACATGGCCTCGCAACGAGTTTGTTTGTTATTGCACTATCATTATGAAAACCAAAATGTAAACCTCGTACTAATGGAAATTGGGATAGTCGTTGCAATCATAGCCTAGTAGGTAATCGGTTGTTGTACCTAGTGTTTATGTCATGGTTTGAAGCGATGTCGGTAAAAAGATAGGATTTCTTGTGGCGAATAAAATGTAGGTATCATGCCATACCCGAGCAATGTAATGTAGGTATCAAGCCATACCCGAGCAATGTAATGTAGGTATCAAGCCATACCCGAGCAATGTAATGTAGGTATCAAGCCATACCCGAGCAATGTAATGTAGGTTGACTTCATACTTATGTTATTTCGGATACAAATAAGCCCACTTGTTTATAATTCTTTATTTACATAGAGAGGCATCCCAAACAATGTAACTAAAGGAATATAAACGTATGGTTCGATGATTTACAATTTCTTTATTTAAATGAAAAGGCATCCCAATCCATTCAAATAATTATAAATCATCCTACTTAATAATTCCCAACACAACATTCATACTTAGCCGGTGAGTTACAAGGTAGTGTATTACGAGATGATACTGGTGTTCCAAAAGTGCAAGATGAATATTCAATCTTGTAAAGCTGATGAGTGTGCTTGTGGTGTAACTATGGATGATTTGAGCTTTAAAAGTGCATCAAGATCTGTTAATGAGCTTGTGTTTGTAACGATTGTGAAAATAACGATGTGATATGTTGATGAACAAAAGTGTGTAGTGTATGCTTAACATTAATACTCTTAGGTATAGATGTTGAGTTTGCTTTAAAAATCTTAAGAGATTTTAAAAGTTTATGATGGAATGGTATCCTTAGGACCTAAACAGGATAGTACTTCTACAGGATGAAGAGAATAATTGATAACTATCCAAGATAGTAGATCGGATTATTTCATAAATGAAAAATTTCAAGAATGAATTTAGATCATACAGATAAGTGTTAAGATCTTGCTGAGTGGTAAGGCACTATCATGTCTCTAGATTGTTTTAATGTATTCTGGTGGTTTATCGTGTTCATGTAGGAAATCAACCTAAACATAACCCTAGTACAACTACTCTCAGTATTTGAAAATTTTAAGTCGAATATAGTTAGTCAGACTATATTCCACTGTCCCTAGGTTAAATATAGGTGACTAGTCTATATTTAGCCGAGGTTCGATAAAATTTTCAAACACCTAAATTAGGTATACTTGTAATATGTCCGTTGCTTTCGGGAAACTGTCCACTAAACAAAGGCGATGTCAAACCCTTAAGTTGCAAGTCCCGTCCATACAAGACTTGTAACCTATGTTTTCATATTCTATAGCATAGAAGATAGTAAGGGTAGATACGTATGGAAAGGAAGTTTTAAGTATTTCTAAAATAGAACATACTTGGCCAGGATCACGAACTTTTAATAATGAAGGTTTCATAAGAAAACTTTGATGAATGTAGAGAAAGTTCAGCTTTTGTCGATGATGAATTAGTTTGTCCTTTAGAAATCTCATATTTCTTGTTTTGAAATCGATAGATTGTGACGGGTTTTTGATATCATAAGAAATGATATTGATGATGTGATGGAATAATTCTAGAGACCATTTGCACAAAACACAATGTCTCGGAAGTAGGTTAGACCATTGTGCAATTCACAATGTCTGGGAAGTAGGTTAAACCGTTGTGTGACTCAAAACATTTGAGAAATGATTAAGACCATTGTATCATACAATGTCTTGGAAAATGAATGAGACCATTGCATCTCATAATGTCTTGGAAAATGAATGAGACCATTGTATCTCACAATGTCTTGGAAAATGAATGAGACCATTGTATCTCACAATGTCTTGGAAAATGAATGAGACCATTGTATCTCACAATGTCTTGGAAAATGAATGAGACCATTGTATCCCACAATGTCTTGGAAAATGAATGTTGGAGTAGGAACATGATTGGGAGAATGTAGTTGTGCCGAAATGCCATAGAATAGGCATACGCAGATATGTTTAGATAAAATGATTGAAAATAAACCGAGTTTATATATCAATATACTAATATGTTCATGTAGCATAAAATGCCTAGTGTGTATATATCAATATACTAATATGTGTTCATGTAGCATAAAATGCCTAGTGTGTATATATCAATATACTTATATGTGTTCATGTAGCATAAAATGCTTAGTGTGTATATATCAATATACTTATATGTGTTCATGTAGCATAAAATGCTTAGTGTGTATATATCAATATACTTATATGTTTGTGAAGCATAACATGCTTACTAAGTCCATAATCGTCTGGAGGATGGAAGACACGGAGAGCGGAAGGCTATAAAATGTTTTTGTTTGTGATTGTAGTTATAGTTTAGGTCTCACTTAGACCCGTTTCTCTATAACCATGGCTCTGGTACCAATCTGTAACACCCCCAATTCATGGTTGCAGCGGAATTCGAACTGGGTGTTACTTGACGGCACAATAGTCACAATGATAGAAAAAGAACTCCAATTGAGTCGTTTTAAAAGATGTATCATTCAAAATATATAAATATCAGAGATTACAAAATGAGGTCCCAATTGGTTCCATGTTTACAATGTATAATAAATGAGTTTTTGAATGATAAGTAAATTTATAGCCCTCTTGAGTATCCGTGCCCTTCCGTGCCATCCTTGATCGTCATGAACCTGAAATACATGCTTGAGAGGTCAACACAAAGGTTGAGTGATATTCATAGAGTTTATTAAATGTTTGAACACAATGTGTTGGTAGTAAATCGTTGAACACAATAATCGTAGTGTTTGTAGTTAAATCGTTTGAACACAATAATCGTAGTGTTTGTAGGTAAATCGTTTTGAACACAATAATCGTAGTGTTTGTAGGTAAATCGTTTGAACACAATAATCGTAGTGTTTGTAGGTAAATCGTTTGAACACAATAATCGTAGTGTGAGCTGTAGACTCACACCAATGTTTGGAAAACAAAACAGGTAGGCTACGTTGTTATACGCCCGGAACATGTATTATACACTAAGCTTATGAAACCAAAACGTTAACGTGTACCAATATCGATTGGCAGATTTATCCCGGTAGGTACTTTGCCGTCATACCTAATGTCTCAAATATTAATGCATTTGTTTGAACTAATCAAAACAAATGGGATTCGTCAATCCCAATAGGCCTATTCACAATATTCGCGCTCACTTACAAGTAACCCTCGCAAGTGATTAAATGGTTCATACTAAGGGATCTTGGTTTGGCAAGGATGTTACTTAGTGATAATAAAATATAGTCGAATAGCATACAGTAGAAAGCATAGTGTTTGATTTAGAAATAGCATGTATTCCCCCCAAGGAATTGTAAAACAATTAAGTAATGGAAAGTGGGGCTATGAACTCACCTTAAGTAAGATAGCAAGTAATGAATGTAACGGTCGAATCGTGAAGGTTTCTACGAGCAACCTAATATAGAATGTCGCGACTTAGAATCGGAGTAAAGAATATGAAGTAGTGCCTATATATATATCTTGCATTTAGTCCATGATGTGGTATGATGTATAATGTAAGTCTTTGGAAGAAAAGATTCATGAAACATGTATGTTTTGTATATCGTTTACTACTGTTCGGGCCGACATAATTCAGAAGTCATGTTAGTAAGCGTTCGAGGAGCCAGGATACTTTAACTCGTAAATCCACAACTCATCTCGACGGCTTACATAATGAACTCCTCACATGAGGCTCCCTACTATTGTAGTAGTTGATGAAATATATAGATATAAGTTTTTGATCCGAAAAGTTACATGTCCGATACTTGAATAAACTTAGGAAAGTTTATTTGTACATGAAGATTGTTATTAGGGGTAGTTTCATAAGTCTTGTATGACCATTTTCTCTTTGTAATATCTCACGGTTCCTTTAGATGAAGTAGATCCAAATTGTATGTTCAAGTTATCGCCAACTTCTCTAGTTCATGTATTTGCCTTGGTAAGCTTGTATGGTCATTTCGTCATGGCCTAGCCATGACCTTTGGTCATTGTTCCATGGTCTTGAGACTCAACCTTGGCTCTAGCCATGGTTGTGTCTTGATTCTAGGTCATAAGACCCCTTTGGTCTTCATAAACCATAACTTATATGTAATGACTTTGGCTAAAAATGGGCTGTTTAGAATTTGAAGAATTTTATCACTCGGAAAGCATTTTTAGGTGTCGAGCTTCTTTGTTCCTGAACGAAAACGTCGTTCCGGACAACTTTCGTGTTTTAACTTTTTGATGAATCGGACCAGAAGTGGGACTTTCAAAACCCAAATTTGATCAGGAAGCTATTTGGCAGTTTTGCCGGAAATCTTTGGTAATTTCAAATCGCCATAACTTTTGACTCGTATACTCGTTTTAGGTGGTTCAAATTGCTATGGTTTCCTTGTTAAGTCCTCTACTATAATATGTAATGATCCAATATCAAAATTTTACCATTTTGGTCGTGGTTTTCCAAGAAAGTCACTAGTTTACTTGTTTGAATAACATAAGTTACATATATGTATCAATACTTGTTTTACTCACTTTTATACATCATGGACATGCATACAAGACATAATATAGCATGAATAATATGTAAATAACATGAACATAATTATTCAACAAGAAGCATGTTAGGGTTTGGCTTACAACTTTTGGCTTTCAAAGATGAAAGGAAGTTAACATGTAAGGATAGGACATTGATAGACTTTTAGCTTCACCCTTTGCAATCTATGATAAACCGAGGTTATTTGAAGATTATAACGACGCCTTCTTGAAGTCCAAAGCTATTTGAAGATTATAACGACGTCTTTTTGGAGACTTTAAAGTTATAACAACTTTTCTTAGAAAATTTCCAAGAATAAAGATCAAACACTAGTTTTCTTTCAAAAACTAGTTAACTTTCTTACAAAATATAAGAAAAGTGCCTTAGGTTTTAGGACTTGAAGGTTATAAGAAGGTGTGGTGCAAGAAATATCATGTGTTTAGCTTGGTATTTATAGGGTAGGAAAAATAGTTAACCATATATTGGGTTAGAGTTTAACCATGGTTAATTTAGACACTTGTAATGATCTAAAGAATCAATGGACAAGATCAAGCCACACCAAGGTGACTCCCCCCCCTAAATGGCGGTTTGGCATGGATAAGATGACTAGATGATGAGTCTTGGTGTTATCTTGCATAGTTTGTGCATTTTGACTCCGTAAAAAGCTAACCGTAAATGATTAAGCCTCAAAACGTAAAACCGGGTGTCGTAAAATTATGGAACTTGAAAGTATTGTTAAACATGTCCATATAGTCCATAATAAAATATAAAATGAGTGGTAGGATCTATCGGGTGCCAAAACCCTGCTAAAAACTGGAAACACGGGTCTAAAACGCGTAATTCGCGTAAAACGCTGAATATTGCGTAAAATTGAGAAAAGTAAAATGTTACTTTTCTAATGTTATAAAAATGATTTAAAATGACTTATAATGTCTAGACTGGGCTCAGTCTAGTGTCGGTTGGTATTAAATGTCTTTTAGACATCAAACCGTAAGCCTAAAAATCACGAAATGACTTATAACATCAAGGGATCATTTTTGGTCAATGGAGGAGGGAAAGAATATGTTGACTTTTTCTAATAAGTTGAAAACTCAAAAAGTCTTAGAAACGCGTTTTGTGGTCTCACGGTTAATCGCCCAAATGGTTAAGCGTGCTCATGCGAGAGTAGTACAGGCATGGGTGACCTGCTGGGAAGTTTTTGGTCATGTTTTTCTCAGTCACGATTAATTCTCAAATAAATCATGAGTGTGTCAAACATTTTTCCGATGTGGGGTCACCTGACGGGGTGGAATTTCGTTGTGCGTAGAATTTCTGATTGACGTTTTACCCTAAAACGTGTAATTCCTTAATAACTTTCACGAAAATGAGCTTATGAATGTCAAACTTTTAATTTGCCATGGAAATGATTTATCACTCGATAAAATCAAATAAAAATCAACTTTCGGGAAAGTTTCGGGAAAAATGAATAGTAAAAGTGAATAGTGAAATTTTCCGGGAATGGTAATTATCCTGAAAAAATGTGAATTGTTACAAACGGCTACAGGTAAAGACATCTCAAATCCGTTTATAGCTGATGATTTGCTAAAAATCATGTGGTTATCAGTGTACCTTAGAACACTTGGCTACTCCAGTAGTGATGGCTATTGGTAAAGAGACATCAAATCCATTATTTTCAATGATTCACCTCTCACAGGAGTTAACACACCTGGAAGTGATGAGAATAGTATGAAACTAATTTGTTTTGATGTACAATTGGTCATTTGTTGCTGCTCATACTTAGGAGTTGCTTATGGTACCTTGTTCTTCAAAGATGGTTTCTAGTTGCACACTTATTATGTTACAATACTCAAGCTTCATATGTTCAAAGATTTATCCAGGAATCTTGAAGTTAACACAGTCAACATCAAGATTAGGGGAGGATTGTTGGGAATTCTGCTAAGAGAGAATTCTGCTGAAGAATCTGCTGATGGATTCTGCTGAAGAGGCGGATTCTGCTGAAGAAGTGAATCTGCTGAAGTAGAGATTCAGCATATTATGTTTCTACGGATATAGTTATTCCGTGTTATTTATTAGTTTGTTAGGATATGCATGAGCTATTTTAGGTAGTGATATGTATTGATATTTTTATTTATTATTGTATTAGGGTTCCTTGTGGATAAAAGGAACTGATAGTCATTTTTATTAGAACGCCTCTTGAATAAAAACTCTAGGAAAAACACCTTTAGTGTGTGTAATATTGATCCATAGAGGATCATTGTTCTTAATAGAAAAACCTTGTGGTAACTTTGATTGTGTTCTTTATTATTATTCCGCTGTGCAATCAATCATTGTTATTATATCCTAGATTAGGCTTGATCCTGATTCAACACAAAGTGTCGAAAGAGAATTACCGTTATACGATTATGAGGATGATGAAGATGAAGTTGTTCCCGAAACCCAATTTCCAAATCCAATCGGTATTATTATTTTATTTTTTTTAATCGCTAATTGAAATAATTAATATTTATTCCTTTTTTATCTTAAATCGTTAATTTTTTTTTTTTTTTTTTTTTTTTTTGTTTTAAGTGAAGACCAAAATGATGATGACGTTCAAGAAATCAAAAATCCGGGTAAAGCGGGAAAAAAGAATTGGACTACCGACGAAGAGGTATTTTTGGCAAAAGTTTGGGTTCATATCTCAACATGCCCAAAGGTCGGAAATCAACAAAAGTCCGATAGCTTTTGGGGAAGAATTCTAGAGCACTTCAAGCAAAATGTGCCCGATACTTTGCGCACATTCCATGGGTTGAACACAAAATGGAAAAATATGCATACCGAAATGAATACTTTTAACGGACTATACATCCAACAAGTAACTTTTAAATTATATACTTTTTTTTTGGTTATTTTAATTATTTGTTTAAATTTATACTTGTTTATTTTAATTAGTAGTGTAAATTTAAATTATATTTCTTATTATTGTAGAACCGATGTTGTGAGAGTTGGTGTGACGAGCTTAACTTGATGAGAAATGCATTGGCCGATTATAAAAAGAAAACCAAAGGCAGGAATTTTACTCATATTGAGGCGTGGGAGATAGTTAGGAAATCGGACAAATGGTTGCAACAACCAACCGTTAGTCAAACATCTTCGTCTAATACGGAGAAACGAAGAAAGTCGTTGGAATCTAGCAATGAAAATGTTGAGACTATTATTCCGGATCTAAATGACGACACAACTCCTACACGGAAGAAAAAAAGGGAAAAAGGCCGAAATCGAGTCAACAAAGAAGAGTATTGAATCGTTAGCAGATTATGCAACAAAGAAGTCACAAATAATGGATGAAAATGTTGAGAAGAAACGTGCAAAGGAAGAGTTGGCAGAAAAGTTAATGTCGGCACAACTAGAAGGGGTTCAAGAAAAGAGTTATTTTCGAGCTATGAAGTTCTTCAACGACCCCCATGATAACATACCTGATCCAACAATGCGCGATATTATGATTGCAAAAAAATGTGAAGTCGCGGCGAAATATGGATGGCCTTGCAATTTTTAGAAATTGTTTTGTTTTTATTTTCCTAAGTATCATGTAACTTTTGTTTTAGTTATTAATGAAATTTGAAGTTTTTAATTTAATTGTTAAATATAATTATGAGTTAAAAAAAAATATTGCCACTAAAAATGAAACTTTAGGCATGTTTAGGCATGAAATGTATTTCTTTCTCTTTATTGGTCAATTTAAAAAAAATTGATAAACCCTTAGAACAAAAAGAAATAATTAGAACCTCAAGTTCTAATATGATCTTTTCATAAAGATCAATATCATAACCTCGTGTTATGATTGAAAAGAAAAAAATATATATATAGAACATCAAGTTCTAATATGATTCGTTCATGAATCAATATCATAACCTCACGTTATGCTTATATTTATTCATAATAAAACCTCAAGTTTTATTACAATGAATAAATTAAAAATACAATAACCTTAAGTTATTGTATCTCTTTTAATTAACCTCAAGTTCAGTTATTATTCTCTCAAGAGAATCACAATATCATAACCTCACGTTATGTTTAGAAAAAAAAAAGTATGAACCTCAAGTTTTACTACGATGAACATAATCAAAATCATATAACCTCAAGTTATGTGAGAGATAATACATTAGAACCTCAAGTTCTAATATGGTTTGATCAATTGATCAATAACATAACCTCATGTTATGTTAGGGGAAAAAAATAAAAAATTAGAACCTCAAAGTTCTAATATGGTTCTTTTAAGAATCAACATGAAATAATAATAATAATAATAATAATAATAATAATAATAATAATAATAATAATAATAATAATAATAATAATAATAATAATAATAATAATAATAAATCATAACCTTATGTTATGACTGAAAAAATATCACAACCTCAAGTTATGTGTAAAAAAAATAACAATATATAATTAGAACCTCAAGTTCTAATATGGTCTTTTTAATAAAGATCAAAATCATAACTTTGTGTTATGTTGAAAAAGAATATTGGAACCTCAAGTTCCATTTTGATTTATATAGATCACTAACTTTTATTGTTATTAATCTTATAATTTTATTGAATTTGTTTATGTCTTTGTTTATTTACTTTAATGTCACACATAGTTGTATAATTTAATTAAAAAAATTACGATTGTATACTATCTTAATTATAATTAATGTGTAGCAGTGGATACATATAACAATTCACGTAGTTTATGCATTACTTTTTGTTATGATAGAGATCCAGATATAGTATACACAACATACTAAGAATGACTATTAGTACATTGTTAATAAATTAATATGGATCAAATCTTTCATATGAAATTATATATGTGCTACTGTAATCTAAATAGTGTTTCTTTTAGTTGTGACCTATGCGTATATTAGCACTGTTTTTATTTTAATATATGAAAAAAGAATCTTAATATGGTAATATATAAAATGGTTGCTAAACGAAAAAGATATGATATCAAGGTAGAGAGATATGTTTGGAATCCGATTATGTTATCTCGTTATTGTTTTCATGGATCAAAACAAGAGGTAAATATTTAACTTTCTTTTATAGTACAAGAATATTGTTGGCATACGAATATTTAAAGAGTCGTGACGTAAAAAGCCATAAAACATATACTTTGTAAATCATTGGCAAATAAATCATATTTTTCAGTGATTGTAATCCTTACTTGTTGTACGTAAGAATTGAATTCTCTATTACCACCAGTTTATTACTTTATTACTCCTAAATAACAGAGTGTTCTTTTTTGCAAATTTTTATAAACTTATTGCTTCCAGAAGCAAGTGATTCGATGCATTTTGAATGGATAAAGAGAGAGAATATGCTAAGGCGTGTATTACTAGTATTTTAACAGTCATATTGTGAATGCTATATTTTGCATCATTTTATATCATCTAGCATGCAATATTTTTGTTTTACTGCTCCACTTTATTTTTGTTTTAGTGCTAAGATTTATCTTATCACTTATAATATGGGAGAACCAATCAAAGGCCTCTTTACTAGAGTGCGCCACAAGGGTGGTATTGCCCCGGCTTCTTCTTTAGGGGACATCAAAAGGGAATGTTTTAACGGTAAAAGTTTCATTAAACATCTTGTAAAATCTAAAAGATAGATTACCATTGAAAGAGAGTAACTCTCTGAAAGCTCGCTAATATTGAATGCACCTCAAGCTGCATTAAAAAAAATAAAAAATAAATAAGCGAGTTCGGTCTCACAATTTCAGTGTTAGATCTGAATTAAAAGGAAAATATATAACGGTGAAAGATCCGTTAAATGTATGTCAAAATCTAAAAGAAAGATTTGACCATCATAAGCAAGAGATTATTGCAAATGCGAACACATTTTTCGCAATATTAAGTAGTACATCTGAATGATGAAAATAAAAAATGCGATGAGATGGTTAATGCCTCGAATATGTTCATATATCGAGAACGATGCTTTGATATAAGTTTTTTTTTTTTCTCAACAAAGCAATGGGTATTTGAACAAACATGATAAACCCGTTCACTAAATTTTCTGCATTCACTCAACTGAATGTTATTGAATAACGATGATCATGTAGATATCGTGATTATGGATGTGGTGAATAGAAATTATTGTCCTGTTAATTCAAAGAAACTAGTATGCAACCTCAAGTTGCAAGATAAAACGAGGAAATGATCAACATAAAGATCTCAATTCCTTCAAGTGAATGTGATAAAATGACATAAGAAGTTCATTCCCTCAAATGAATGAGATAAAATGATCAATATGAGATCCGCATTCCCTCATGTGAATGTGATAATGTAACGATAAATGGTTAAAGATCATTTATCATGGTAAATGCTATGGTCGAGGTAGTATGACAATGACAAACCACTACTAGTGGCGAAAATACAATAAGAAAGGAGCAAACAAAAATGCTATTTATGCAAAAATGCAATGTGATGTATATGGTATACAAGTGTGTCAAAGATATTACACACTATATTCATAGATTTAAGAATCTATGCTCGCACATTTTGCTCCCTAAAAGAAATATAAAACTGTCATGAGGAACGAAGTTAAATATTAAGGATGCATTATATTCTTTTGTATCTTTCTCGACATGCAGTATATAAAGATTAGTAATAGCTAATCATAGCCATAACATAAGTGTATGAGCTATAACAATAATTTTTGGCATGACCAGTTACACCATCCTGAGTCATTAATGATGCGAAAGCTATAAAAGAATAAGATTCTTCAATTTAATGTTATTATCTCTCAAAATAAGTTGATTATTAATCTATCAACAAGAATGGGGACTCAATTCCTCAATTTTCTGGAAAGAAAACAAATGGATATATGTAGGCATACACATCCATTGTACGAACCATTTAGAGTTTAAAATCGATGCATCGTCTAAATGGTCATTAAATCGCAGCCTCAAGTTTGCATGATTAATAGCTCAATGCGAGCCTAACATTCCAGAGTAAGTACTTCATCATGAAAATGCGATGAATTACTTATAAATTATCAAATGAAACTGAGAGAAAAACTTGTGTTGTCATATGGGGCCATATTATAATATGCACAACAACAAAATTAGCATCATGCCAATATGTTATTATAAATCCTCCCTTTTATAATTGGTTTTGGTTATAAACCAAACATATCTCATTTTTTGTTTTTCTATGTGCAAATTACTCCACCTAAATGCACATATATGGGATATAGAAGATGGATAATTCCTTCAGGAGGAGAGAAGTAGCTGCAAATTAGAATGAATTATCATATTCTATTGATCCTCGAAGGAAATTTTTATGAATTCATTATTCAATGAATAATCTAATAGCCATAAATAAACATTGGCCAAAAACAAAATTTCAGCTACTCATGCTCTAATTAGAAATTGTCCTCAAGGACTTATTTTATTATTATGACATGCCTCAAGCATGGTAGACAATTGATTCCAAATAAAATCCTCGATGAAAAATATGGAGCATAAAAACAAGATGGTTTTTGGAGGTATAAAAGACCCCATGATAGTCTCATAAAGAGACACCAGACATGAAGGTTCCAAAGAACCTCAAATAGCTAATGAGATCTCAATAAATTATATCATATCTAAAGCTATATGGAATCGAAACATAAACGATGTCGATAAATTTGTTTACATACAATATAGCGCTTGCTAGTATGCATAATGAGGATCATAAATCAAAAGGGCGCTCAAGAAAATGATTGGCCAATATGGAAAGACGCAATATCGTAAAAATACGATAAATATTGGGATATGAAGTCAATACACATGAATGTGTAAAATTTATTGGATATACATCAATCTTTGTGCGAATGCGAAATAAGAGATCTAAAGTTATGTCTTTTAAGACATGAATTGTGAATAAATAAATTCACAAAAACACAAAGTTGATTATTAAAAGACATATTGTGTCGAGGTGGATGTAAATATCTTATTGATATTTTACGAGACAATCAAAATTGAAGTATTTAATTCGCTCTAAATGAGTTTTATTAGAGCTCTCATATACCATGAATGATATGTAATGTCTCAAGCATGGCTTATAACTTCAACTTCTAGATACGATTAATAAAGTTCTCAATAACTTTATATTGATAAAGTTGAATGAATCCATATATAGATCAAAATGATTTTGGACGACTATTATATAAATTACTTTTGCACATGTCTCAAAGAAATAGTTGGTCCTCAAGTACCATACATAAGTACAATTGATGTTTGGATGCTAATTTTGTAATTAATGTGCATCACGAGAGTGTATTTTTCTCTTTTAATATTTGTACATGCATTGTATATTTTCCAACCAATTGATTTGATATTGGGTTGGAAGCTACACATATATTTTGTCATTTTTGCAGGACTTATTCGTAACATCATCAATTTGATGGACTTCATTTTAAAGTTGTTGCCAACAAAAGTATACAAGCAACTCGTTTAGAAGATTAGCATGCGATGCTTGAAAGATATACATTAAATTGAGGAGGAGTATTATGCGCACTGCACTCTTTTTCCCTTCATCAAGTGTTTTTATCCCACTGGGTTTTTTCTTGATAAGGTTTTTAATGAGGCGGTGTATAGCGTTTAATAAACAGTGAATATCCAAGGAGGAGTGTTGTAAATATTAATGGGCTTATGTCTATTCACATTTATATCTAGTGGGCTTTAGGGTTTGAGATGCATTCATCCACCCTATATATACAATCCACTTGTAACTTTGATGATCACTTAATAATAATTCTCTCTTCCTCTCTTGTTCTTGTTCATTATTTTATAACATTCTCCATCTTCTCTTTGATTAACCCAATCAAAACATGCCAATGTTTATTTGTGGTATTTTTGTAGATGTAGCATAACTCCAGTAAAAAGTGACAAGTACGATAAATGTCAAACAATTAAGAGAGAGAGAGTGGAACAAAAAGGTTCTTCAAAACTAAATTTACAAAAACACCCTTGCATCTTCAACCCTCTCAATCCAACATAACTCATTAAAACACTTCAGTTGAGATAACAACTTGAAACAACAAGAATGGAGGCCTTAAAAGTATGGTCATCAAGACCACTCCGTCATCTCTTCCACTTATCCCCACTCACTTACAAAACCCAACTCCCAGTCACCTTCACGCGCTGCTGTTCGTCCTCACGCGTCGCCACTGTGCCGCCAAAACAGGGTGGTGGCAGAGGAAGGAGGTCACCCAAAGATGAGAATAATGCAACTTCTTCTACCTCTGATAGAGATGCTATTCGTGCCATTCGTCTTAAAAAGGTTCAACTTTTTATATATTAATCTTTATAAAAATTCAATCTTTTTTATGTTTATGTTTTATAAGATTGAATCTTTTTGTGTTTTTATGTTTTGTTTGTGATATTTGGTTGTGTTACTTAAAGGGATGTTGGTTTTACTGATTTTATGGCTTATGAGCTTATCTCATTTTGGCTTATATTGTTATGTTGTTTGTTTCGGCTTATATAGCCGGCTTATGGCTTATTTGGTTTTGGGCTTATGTTTCGTTAGCTCACTTTTTGTTGCTTATTTTGAAACTTTTCGGCTTATATAAGTTCATTATGACATAATGAAGCTGAAAATTGTCAAAATAAGCAACAAAAAGTGAGCTTATGAAACATAAGCCAAAAATCAAATACGCCGTAAGCCCGCTATATTAGCCGAAACAAACACCCCCTAGTTAGTTAATAATGAATAAAACTAGCTTTTGTTGGGGTTATTAGAATTAGATAACCAGGGGTGGTTGGTTCAAACTAGTTATATGCTTATTATTTTGACATTATGGATAAGCAGTTTTTAGGGTGTGTGGGATTGCTTATTGAAGCATTATTTGAGAGTGAAATAAGTAGTTCTGAATAATCAGTTTGAAGATGGCTTATGCTGGTTAAAGCGTCGATAGAGCTATAATAAGCAATCACAAACATTCCCTAAAAGCTAGTTATTTGCTATTCCAAAACGCAATAATGAGATAAATAGATAATTTGTTTGGGAGTTCCATTATTCCCAACTGCTTTTCTGATTTCTTCAAAATGCACCGGCTGTTTTATTAATCACTTTCAGAGTTCAATGCTGAACACCACTTTAAGCATGAATTTTACTTTTGCAGCCCTTACTTAGGAGGCATTTGGGATTGCGTTTACTAAATGTTACCGAAAGCAAGTCTTAACCTGCTTTTTCAAAATTGCCTTTTCTCTCTATAAATACGCGGACCTTTTTTCTCCAAAGGGTTGTCTAACACTTTTTGCTGATTATTTGGGTTGCGCATTGTTGTTGTTGTCCAAAATTTTGATCAAGTGTTTGATGATGATTGAATTTAACTCGAGTTGTACTTTTTTCCTTTACGTGAGTTTTGGGGCACTTGCTCAAGAACTAATTATGTTTTGTTTTAAGTTTTCAAGACTACTTAAAGTCTTCATCTTTTAGTCTTGGTTTTGGTTTAGCATTTGGGCCCATTAGCTTGACTTTGATTTATATCACACATACTGAGGGGAAAAGTATCACGAGATAGAAAAAGATGTCTAATAACTACAAATTTTAAAGACTTTTAAGTCTTCTGACGTCTAATATTGGGATAGTTCACTTTTCTTCATCATTTTCCACAAAACAGGAGAAATATATTTTTGGAATTTTGAACAACGAAAAAGTAAAACAAATATTTGGGACCATCTACTTCAAATTGACTAGACATATTGCATCAATCAGTTTCTATCAATTATCCAAAATACAATACTTTGAAGTAGCTTTATGCAAAGAGTCTTCTGATATGTATTTTCAACTAAGTATTGCAATGAAATAACATAACTAGATTATCATTATGTATTTAAACTAAAGTATAAAATAGATGTTCAACGATTTAATTGCGCCAAAGAATGTATTGTTAGTTACCAAATTACTATATATATTAAATGACATCCAATACGACGTCGTTCGATGAACAGTAACCATCGTGGGCTTCTTTTTTTTTACACGGCCTGTTATATGCCCAGTGACCCAGTCTTGTGTTCGGCCCATTTAGCAATCGCTAATTTGATAACATGAAGAAGAACTGAAGAAGCTAGAAGAATCGAGAGGCGGTTATCTCCCGAACCTTCTTCCACTGCACAAAAACAGTACAAAACAATTCTAAAGAAGATTTGGACCATGAATTTGGTAGATGAAGAGAACATTGAAGCTGTTACGGTAACCGTTGATTAACAATCGGTGATGGTGAATATGAGGTTTGATCTAAAACCCACATCTTCCGGTCGTCGGATTAACCCAAAAGGACTCACAGGTAACGTGCCTTTGTTATCCTTGTAAGTTGAGTACTTTAAAGAATATATTTATGTAAAGTTTGCTTTAGGTTTGATGGAACTTAAATGAAGCTTTTTTGAGCTTATCTTTTGTATGTTTAACATACATGTAAACAATATATTAATGACAAAACAGTGGTAGCTCATAAGGCAAAAAAAAAAAAAAAAAAAAAAAAAAAAAAACCTTTTTTGTCGTTAGTAGTTATGGGTTTAATTTGCTTATTTTTAATTTTGATTAATTTTGTATTAAGTTGAAAAAAAAAGACGTTATTTATTTTTTGTTAATCTTTTGTTTTTTTGTAATAAAGACTCAATCTTCATTTCCGGATTGTGGTTAACATAGATAAAGGCTTATTTGTAGGAAGGAACAGCTATTCAAATTGCTGAAGCTGTTGTTGGACCTCTAATAAGTGAGCTTGCAATGTTTCAATGGTACCTGTTGAGGTACAAAAGTTTGGTTGACTATCACTTCAATTTTTTTCCCTTTTTTTTGGTCAACAAACAATTGTTGTTATGGTGAATATTGCCTATATGATGTATCAGTTTTGTGCATTCACATGTAGAGTGTAGACAGAGTTGAATTCACAAAGGAAAATAAAAGCTATGAAAGTACGAAACTAACATTACCTAAGATTTACAACCAGCAGCAAGAAAGAGTTATCAGTTCCAACAAATGAAAAGATGGATATTCCTTGTGTCGGACCAGCATTAAAATAGGCTACCTGCAATTCATGTAAATAACATCAACCAAAGTTTACCACTATATTTATACAAAACTAAAAACCAACCGTGCAAAGCACAACCAAATCACAATTTCATTTAAAATGCAGTCGATAACCACCTGCTGATACAAACAGGTATCCCATCGTCTAAAAGTCCCATCAGACGAATACGAATAGAAGACAATCCCAGTTTGTATGAAAGATGAAACCTTTATTTGAAAGCATGTCAAAATAAAGTAAAGGAACTTATGAAGCTCAGATTAGTATCCACGCGTCATGTTAACGACTTGTTGATTATCACCAATCCGCAGCCGCAATAAAAATTCCACAGCTTAAGACTAAATCATAAGCATAATCAAAAAAGAAAAGAAAAGTGTTGTGTGCAGATGGAATCAGAATGGGAAAACTACGACGAGCTGTTGCTCTCAATATTATCGAAAGCGCGACGAGGGAAAGATGCAGATGTGGGCGTTGCATTTGATGTTGAGTTTTATGGCAAAGTTGCTGGCAAAATGAATCGATTGACCAAAGCCAACTTTACAGCTTATGACGTTGCAATGCGTACGGTGGATCACAGAAGGCTTTTCAATGGCTTTAAGGTGAGATTTTATCAAATTTTGCTTTAAAACTTTTAATATATACTATACTTAATCTAAGGGGGTGTTCTGGTTGCTAAAAATGTATATCTTTTGTGATTTGCAGGTGTATGATCCAAGTAAATACGCACATGGCGTTATGGACAGCGAAGTTTACTATACGCGTTGTAGAAAAGCATTTGAAAAGAAGGTTCTCACGGTTAGAGTACCCAAGAGTCTGACAGGTGGCGCCACCTCCACTGCTAGAGCTTCACCACCACCACCACGTCCTGACCCAGTCCTGACAGATCGGGGGAGTTTGTAAGAATTATTACTTACCTCCGAGGAACACATGGGTTGCATGCCGATGTGATCACAAGGTTTGCGCGGTACGTGGAAGCCAACACTAGGGCAAGTGAAGTTTTCTTCAGTTACAGAAATCGTGTGCAACATCTCAGGTTTATCAGAGAGCTTAATCTGGATGCCTATCGTCATCCTTAGAATCGCAACGAGATGTAAGTTCATTTGCTCTTTAAGCCCCTCAGATGGTATTACTTGTTTATGTGATTTGATGATAAATATTGGTATATTGCTAGAATGCGATTAAATTGATACGTTGATTGGTTTTAATAAGCTTGATTAGAAATTTCTAGCAATGTTTGCATAATATGATAAAATGAGTTCATGAGATCATTTTGCATAATAGATAATGCGCTAGGTTACGATGATGCTAGGAGCTTGTAAGATTGGTTTTGTTGGATCAAGATGTATGTTTAAATTGAAAAACGGACTAAATGAGCTTCTGTAAACAACATTATTTGTTGTTGACCCTCATAAAGATTTCGGTTGCTTGAATTATCTCTATTATTGAATTATCTTTATGAGGGTCAACAACAAATAATGTTGTTTACAGAAGGTCATTTAGTCTGTTTTTCAATCTAAACATACATCTTGATCCAACAAAACCAATCTTACAAGCTCCTAGCATCATCGTAACCTAGCGCATTATCTATTATGCAAAATGATCTCATGAACTCATTTTATCATATTATGCAAACATTGCTAGAAATTTCTAATCAAGCTTGTTAAAACCAATCAACGTATCAATTTATTCGCATTCTAGCAATATACCAATATTTATCACCAAATCACATAAACAAGTAATACCATTTGAGGGGCTTAAAGAGCAAATGAACTTACATCTTGTTGCGATTCTAAGGATGACGATAGGCATCCAGATTAAGCTCTCTGATAAACCTGAGCGGAGTTGCTGCACACGATTTCTGTAACGGAAGAAAACTTCACTTGCCCTAGGGTTGGCTTCCACGTACCGCGCAAACCTTGTGATCACATCGGCATGCAACCCATGTGTTCCTCGGAGGTAAGTAATAATTCTTACAAACTCCCCCGATCTGTCGGGACTGGGGTCAGGACGTGGTGGTGGTGAAGCTCTAGCAGTGGAGGTGGCGCCACCTGTCAGACTCTTGGGTACTCTAACCGTGAGAACCTTCTTTTAACATGCTTTTCTACAACGCGTATAGTAAACTTCGCTGTCCATAACGCCATGTGCGTATTTACTTGGATCATACACCTGCAAATCACAAAAGATATACATTTTTAGCAACCCGAACACCCCCTTAGATTAAGTATAGTATATATTGAAAGTTTTAAAGCAAAATTTGATAAAATCTCACCTTAAAGCTATTGAAAAGCCTTCTGTGATCCACCGTACGCATTGCAACGTCATAAGCTGTAAAGTTGGCTTCGGTCAATCGATTCATTTTGCCAGCAACTTTGCCATAAAACTCAACATCAAATGCAACGCCCACATCTGTATCTTTCCCTCGTCGCGCTTTCGATAATATTGAGAGCAACAACTCGTCGTAGTTTTCCCATTCTGATTCCATCTGCACACAACACTTTTCTTTTCTTTTTTGATTATGCTTATGATTTAGTCTTAAGCTGTGGATTTTTTATTGCGGCTGCGGATTGGTGATAATCAACAAGTCGTTAACATGACGCGTGGATACTAATCTGAGCTTCATAAGTTCCTTTACTTTATTTTGACATGCTTTCAAATAAAGGTTTCATCTTTCATACAAACTGGGATTGTCTTCTATTCGTGTTCGTCTGATGGGACTTTTAGACGATGGGATACCTGTTTGTATCAGCAGGTGGTTATCGACTGCATTTTAAATGAAATTGTGATTTGGTTGTGCTTTGCACGGTTGGTTTTTAGTTTTGTATAAATATAGTGGTAAACTTTGGTTGATGTTATTTACATGAATTGCAGGTAGCCTATTTTAATGCTGGTCCGACACAAGAAATATCCATCTTTTCATTTGTTGGAACTGATAACTCTTTCTTGCTGCTGGTTGTAAATCTCAGGTAATGTTAGTTTCGTACTTTCATAGCTTTTATTTTCCTTTGTGAATTCAACTCTGTCTACACTCTACATGTAAATGCACAAAACTTATGTATGGTTGATTTGTTACTTACACATGAGAATTAGGAGAAGTAAATGTATAAGTATTTTGGTCCTTATTGTTATGCTCTTAACCCTGTGCAATGATCAACAGCATAAAACAACGCCCCGTCGATTGAATCCTTATAAGTCCATTTTGGAAAAAAAAAACGTTATTTATTTTTTGGATATTCTTGATCATTGCATCTGGTGTAACATCTACGCACGATGTGCTGGTCACTAGCGAGTGTCATTTCTTTTCATTTTTTTTTTAATCTATATTTGAGTACTGATGTTAGGACTTTTATGGTGATTGCAATGGAATGGACTGATTGTGAAACAAATGGTTGAGATACAAAGATAATCATACGGTCATTCCATGATGGCAGGGATACGAATACCAAGCCAATGGTTAAGTTCGTCCCAATATTCGAGTGACAACCTTCTGAAAGAGGTAAACCATGTTGTATACCTTTGCTGTGTCTTCATCTAGAGAAAGATAAATTCGATTCGATGTCAGGATCTTGAATTAGAAGCAATATTTTGAAAATGAGTCAAAATGGTTTGAAGTTGTGGCTTACAATCCGCTTAGTCCTCTTGACCCACTACCCTTTTAGGCGAACTTTTGAAATAAATCAACTTTTACGATCATCTAACACTCTGCTTATTTATAGAAGTCGTAAAATTCAAACTTGGCTTGATCCATACCAAAGTCACATATTCTCCATCTGTCAATTCTACTTCATCTCTTTATGGACTTTATCTCGATAACAACAATCTCAAGTCATCCATGTATCATTGGTTGTCCCCATTAACTGGCAATAAGCTTACAGGTCTTTCTCTCTATGGTAACAAGTTTGATGGGGAACTTTCAGATTTTTTGAACAGCTTGTCAGGATGCACATCAGCTACATTGTCTGACGTGATCCAACACTTTTCATCCCTACAAAAATTGAACCTATCTTCAAATCAGTTCGATGGAACTATAAGTGACAAACTGTGGCAACTACCCACACTTCGAGAACTAGATCTATCTTCCAATTACCTAAGAGGTGCTATCTCTAAGAATATTGGAAAATCAAATCTTTGGTATATAGATCTTTCAAACAACTCACTCGAAGGAGCTCTTTTTAATGATGACATGTCAAACTTTTCTTGGGGTATACTGTATATAGATATCAGTTCTAACAAGCTAGGACCTCGTTTTCCCAAATGGATACAAAAACTGAAAAATCTCACCCATCTTGATCTTTCCAAAAATAGCATTTTTGACACAGTTTCTATGGAGTACCGGAACCAGTGGCAGTCTTCTCAGTTGAGCTATTTGGATCTGTCTTTCAACAACATAAGTGGCGCTATTCTGAACGTTCCTTCCACTTTGTTAGTGTTAGATCTTTCGAAAAACAAATTATCTGGGGGAATCTCCTTTCTGTGCCAAACTGTAGATGGCCGTTTATCATTTCTTGATATCTCAGACAACTCATTCACAGGACAAATTCCAGACTGTTTATGGCATTTAAAAGAGCTGGTGGTTCTTAATCTAGCAAACAATAATCTATCTGGTAGAATTCCTGCATCTGTTAAGTCTTTGATCAAGCTTGAAGCATTGTATTTATACAACAACAACTTATTTGGAGAATTGCCTTCATCCTTAAAACATTGCACGAATTTAAACTTTCTGAATTTGCGGGCAAACAAGTTTTCTGGTAATGTGCCTGTTTGGATTGGGGAAAACCTATCACGTTTGTACGTTCTTAGCCTAGCATCAAACAACTTCTATGGAACCATCCCTCTACAAGTATGCCATCTAGTAAATCTTAAACTTCTAGACTTGTCAATGAACAACCTCAATGGAACCATCCCCTCGTGCATCAATAATATCACTGCCATGGTTCTAGATAATTTTTCTCTCAGAGAGATCTCATCACAGTGAATTCATTGGACATAAGGCACATTCATCAAGATGGATTCAGCTACGGCTTTAGTTATGATTATTTTGACCATGTGATAATCCAGTGGCAAGGAAAGGTACTTGAATTCAGCAAAAATCTAGAATCCTTGAAGAGCATTGACCTGTCGAGCAACCATTTAACAGGACAAATCCCGTATGAACTTACCAATCTTTATCAACTGGTTGCACTAAATTTGTCAAAGAACGCTCTACTTGGAGAGATTCCAAGACAAATTGGTCAAATGAAAGAACTTCTGACTTTGGATTTATCCAAAAACAATTTCTCAGGGCAGTTGCCATCAAGCATGTCTCAGATGAATTTTTTAAATAATCTTGACGTGTCACATAACAACTTGTCTGGGAGGATTCCATCTAGCAGTCAACTCCAGACCTTTAAAGCTTCAAGTTACATTGGAAATGCTGGACTATGTGGACCTCCCCTGACTAAATATTGTCCCGGAGATAAAGTACTTGAAGTAACACCTGTAGTTGGTGAAGGTAAGAGTGATGGTGAAGCCATAGATGAATTTCAGAGATGGTTAAAAAATTGGAGGAGCCGCTGGATTTTGGATAGTTTTTAGCATTATACTTCTTAACCGCCGTGCCAAACATGCTTTTTTCCAGTTGCATGATAGCTTGAAAGATTGGGTGTATGTAAAGGTGGTGGTGTTCATAGCAAAATGGCGAAGGGTTGCCCGTTCATAGTGGTATATATATGTTTTTTATGTTTTTTTCATCTACTTTTTAATGTTTGGTATATAGTATTGTAATTTCATGCTTCACTTGTATTTGGAAGGGTTTATAAGTCCCTCTTATTAATAAAATTGCCACCAACACCATCTCCACATGTTCATATTATAAACTGTATAGCTATATGATGCATGGACCGTGTTCGGTAAAATGTTTTACATAGATTTGCAACATACCTGATGATGTTAAGGTATCATGGTTAGCTATAGTAATTATGAATCTTTACGATAAGGCATCATGCCTTATAAGCAAATGCTATTACGGTTGATATCTAAGTGTAGTGTGAAGCTAGCTATTGTAGCTGTGTTTAACTC
Organism: Artemisia argyi; assembly: GCA_030686995.1. NCBI lineage: Eukaryota > Viridiplantae > Streptophyta > Magnoliopsida > Asterales > Asteraceae > Artemisia > Artemisia argyi. The sequence goes on along the minus strand of CM060695.1, from coordinate 21,658,005 downwards.
ATGATTACGAGGCACGTGAAATAAGCCTCCAATGCATCTTCGAAATCTGAATACTGATTTTTTAGTTGTTACTCAATCACTAATATAAAAGTCACTGGAAATTCTCTTAAGTACACTCAATCACTTGTATGTGTGGAGGGAAACTTTTACAAACATAAAAGAACATGCTATTCATGACCGTTAGGTTTTTTTTCAGCTCGTATGACATCCATCTTCATCAGTGGAAGTTGTGGTTCTTGTTTGCTACATTGCCATAACAGTGACCGCATGTTCTTCCACCAAACTTGTACCTGGTTCCGGGGTCTGTTTCACACACTCAATAGTTACTGACTTGTTTTAAGCTTTATGAATATGATTGATATGCTCAATGTTAGTGTGATAATGCTCTTACTTTTTTTAACTGATTAGTAATACTAAACAGAAAATAAGTATGTTGGTAATTGTTGCTTATCAGTAAATGAGATTCTTATAAGACACCTTAAACCAACTCAAACTCATTCAGGTCTAAATATTATATAAATCTAAGGTGGTGTTTGTTTGTTAAGAGGGTCTGAATCTGAATCTCAACAGCACATCTGAATTTGAATCTGATGTGTAAATGTCTGAATTTGACCGCATCTGAACGGGAAAAAAAACTCATGTTTGAACCGCACATTTGCTTGCTCGTACCATTTTTTATTTATTTGTGTCAGCAAGAGGCAACAAGACACATTCAGACACCCCTCTCAAGTCTAAACCATTAAGATCTTACTGCATCTGAACGCGTCTGAACGGAAAAAAAAAAAAAAAAAAAAAACCAAAAAAAACAAACGGTCTGAACGTCAAAATGTCTGACCGATTCAGACACAGTGCCCATTCAGAGGCTGTTAAGAGGTAAAAAAGAAAAGACAAACACAGCCTAAATATTAGATGAATTTCATGAGTTTCATCCCTGACTACAAGTGCTAAAGTATATGAAACAGAACTTAGAACATAGTTACCCTGTTTGTGACATCTAGAACTTTGTTATCATAATTTGCTTAAAATGCAATTGGAAATCCATTTCACTAAAAAACATTGGTTTTCACCATCGCAACCTCCACCACAAATGCTGCCACCAGTCTCGCCTTCAACAACACCACTCTAAGTGACATGTTTTTAATATACTGTATAAATCAACTAGTTACGTGGCCCGCCCGAATGGGCGGGCGAGCCTTATGAATATGGTTGAAAAAAATTAAGTTTAGGAAAATAAGTTATAAACATACCAAATTACTTATTATATGCTTTAAGAAAGAAAAGAAATAAATGTTCACCCGATATAAGAAAATAAAAGTTACTAAATTATCCGCAAACACAAGGTATATGTTGTCGATTCATATACAAAATAAAGCTTCTTTGTACACAACGTTGGTTGTTGATTTTGTGTATTTACTTAATAGTGAGTAAATGACGAACCTTCCATAAGCCATCACTTGCCAGTATCACAAGCTCTATTGAGGCATTGATAGGTACATGTCTTATGCCAGGTTCTGAACTTAGATGTGCTTTAAGACTCTGGTCTCCAAATGCACGAGCAACAGCAAGTTGACAATTAACTCGGGGAACATCACCTACATAAATAATACTCCAACAGTTTCACTATACTTTAGAGCTTGCTGAAGCTATAACAAAGTGACTGAATCAAAATATGCACGTAACAATTCTGTTGTCATTCACTGCATCTCATAATTGGAAGATAAACAAAAAACTTGTCAATTCTGCTGTCATTTACTGGTGTAAGGTCGAGGTGGCGATTTCTACCCATATACATGTACTCATAAACAGGTCAAAAAGTAATTTTTTAATATTTGCTAAAAAGGAAAGGGGTTGAACGTCATTTATTGAAAGAACCAACTAATATTAGTAATAAGTAATAACATACTATATTTGACATAAAAATATTCAATAGTGTATCGTTAACTTGAAAACATACTAATATTAGTTTGGTTCATATTAAGGAACACATGCAATAATGTATCGTTAACTTGAAAACATATCATTCAAAGTTTAAGAAGAACTTAACATCTCGTCAAAATTTCAAGTCTTCTAAAGCTCAATACTTACCTTGTTCAAGTAATTTCATTTTATTGGTTTGTTAAACCTATCTATAGTCATCTCTCATCTCACAGTTAATAGTGTTCTTTAAGAAATTGTCATTTATACCCCACTGTCATATCAATGTTAGATGCACTCGTCGGGTATCTCAACTTACGGAAGTTCTGATTGGCTAAATCTTTCCTCAAAAAGTTTGAAAGGAAGATGGTATTTTTCCTATAAAGGCAAGCATTGTCTCACGGAAGTTAAGTTTATGAATTAGAAACAACCAACTGGGCCGACACCCTTCGGGGTTCATGCTCATATATTGGCCACTTTACTCATTAGAATAGACAATAAAATCTGTATCTCAGCAATATCTTTATGCTAAATCCACTTCATTATAAATGGGTCGATTTGGGTTATGTTTTATCTATATCAGGTATATTACATGAATACAAGTTCGTAAAGGTAACTGTTAGTATGACATCGCCTTCTAGAAGTGTCATCATAGAATTAATGTGACTATCAAGTATGGGATCTTAACTGTCATATCCTCTGTTGAGCCTTTTTGTTGTATTTCTCCATCTACCTCAGAAGTAAAACCGAAACGCAGATGATATGACTAAATAAAGTTTAAGCCTACATGCAGCACGATAATATTTCTCTTTAGGTATTAGGCAGGGGTAAGAAGCTTCGAGCAGATAAAATTACTTGACCAATTTACTCTTGTTAACATGGTGTCAATGCTCAATAAGGGCATTTTTTTGTAATATAGACTTTTGAACAGATAGTATTTCATTAACAAATACAGAGTCACATTCAAGGAAAAAATAACACAAAACACCAATTTATGTTGTTCGTAACAAATACAGTCACATTCAACCTGCCAACCCATTTAATTTGTGTAACATGAAATCCGCTTTAACTGTTCAACTTGTATGTGTTAACCCATTAACTCACATAAATAATATGGCTAATATGTTGTGTTAAACGGGTTAGAATTGATATGAATGACCCAGTTATTTATGCATATCATGTTTCAGCTCAAGTTTTCCAACCCGTCAATCCAACCAAAACCCGTCTCAGATTGTCACCCTAGTTTTAAGCATATAAGCATAGACAATAATCTAATCTATCTGTCTATCATTAACAAACAACTAATTTATTTTTCAGGTATTTTCCCTGGCTAATAAGATTGATAATTTTGTTGGTAATATTAAAGGAAAAAGAGACTTTCCGAGTGGAGGTGAATAGAACATTACATGTTTCGGGTTACACTGAACCAAACGCACTTATGGAATGTTTACGAAAAGCAGGAAAAATAGCACATCTGGTGCATTGGCAATATGGAGAATGTCCTCCAACCTATATGAAAAAAGAGTGACCATTATCTAGGCGGTTATGGAGAGTATGATAATAAGGGCAACTTATAACAAAAAATCTCAGCCATGTGCCACCTATGTGCTGTCATCTTCCACCACGTGACAAACCATATTCTAATAACGTGGGGAGATCTCGCTTGCGGCATCAAGTGATGCCGTTTTCCATGCCATTATCAGTGGTTAAATTTTCTTGTTATTTTCCTAATACGGAGTATTCTGCTAGACATGATGATGGTTTAGACCAGTACTGTTTACTTGGGCTTTGTCGTTGTGAATGAAAATATATTTATGTACGTGGTCTAACTGGCTTGCTTCAACAAGTATATATCTACTTATCATTTGACCAGCCAATGCTGATTTTCTCATTTAAGACTGACTAGCTCTACTTACTGTTCCGGAAAGCTTATTTAAACATCTTTCGTTTAAACCAATAGTACTTCATTTGTTCAAGAACTATCAAGACACAATGCAGATGATAGAACTTAGATACGGTTAACGGTTTCTTTCAACTAAATTGAACATTTTTCAAGTAAGTCGGTCCACAACAGCTTATAGAAACAGCTTTAGGGGTGTCTGGGATTTCATACTTTTAGCTTATGGCTTAAAACCTATGAAAAACACACTTCCCCATGTGCATATTTCATCAAAATACAAGTCGACAAGCACTTCAAATAAATCTCAGACTCCTCCTCAACTAAGCTGATAAGCCTAGAATGTTTGTCTAGCAATCCATCCCAATTTATTTATATATATAAAAAAATATATATATAAAAAAAAAAAAAAAGGCTACCGGATAGAGTGTTGTAGAACTTAGACCACAAGGTTAACAAGTTGAGATTGGATATTTGTTTATAAACAGAGAAGAAGGTTGAATAACAAGTTTGTTCCCATCTATTATGTACCTTTATCAAATACGTCATGCATACCATCCCGATTCCTCACTCACGCAACTTGAGTTGAATCAGCCAAAAATCAATTTGGTCAAAACTCGGTCAGCAGTATTTAAACAATTGTGTTCTGTTTCTAACATATTCCTATAGTCAGGGCCGAACATACCTAGGGCACAGAGCCAAAGAATATGCACGTGCATGCCTTAAAAACGCCATCACTAGTGTAAAAACAAATATGCATCCGCCACTACCTATAATCCTAGTCATGTAAAAGTGTCATACACATAATTTCAAACTTTACACAAAAATTCCAATCACAATACTCCCCGCCTAGGCCGATTACTAGCTAAAAGTTAGCGGACCACTTGAGTACCGCATAGCAAGTTTTACAACACAACAATAATAGCATATCGATACATAGACATTACAAAAGTAATCATTTAGATAATGTGGAATTGGTCGGAGGAAAACGAGGCAAGCGGATAACAGCTTCTTCTGTCTCAATTGGGTCTGATCTTATTATCTACAAAACAAGCAATTAAAACATAGGATAAAGTACTATTTTATTACTAACTAAAACATGGGTTATCTTGAGAAATAAAAAAAAGGGTACCGGATCTTGAAGAAAGGGTTTTGAATCATCAATGGCTGGTCTGAACTGTGGCTTGCTTTTGTAGTTGTTGTTGTTGTTGCTTGTTCCAGCATTGCTGGTGTTCATGGGTGTTTGTGCTTGACTAGGTTTCATTTTTTTTTTTTTTTTTTTTTTAATTTTTTTTTGTTTTGTTTTGTTTTGGAATTTGGTGGAGTGATCTGTTGTTGTTATGTAAGGCCCAATAGTGAATATCTTTATGTGAACCATGTATTATCAAGGCCCAATTTAATTGGTTTTGTTTTCACAAGATTGGCGACGGTCGCCGCGTTGTTGGTGTACCTATTTATCTGGCTAAATGTTTTCTCAGTAATTGTATGGTTGTTAATTTTGTAAATTTTTAGTTTAGTCGTTGGCGGCAATTTTGGCAAAGTAATCTTTACTTTAGTTTTTAAGTTACTGCAATTCGTTACGTATTATTCTTTGTGTGGTATTTACATTACATTTTTTTTTGTATCATATGTCATACAATATTTTTTGGTTAGAGTAGTTTTTTTAAAAGTTGTAAAGATAAATCATTGTTTATCCGGATACAGACATGTTTATTTTGCAGGTTTAAGTGTTAATATTTGGTAGTTACGGTATTTTTTTTATTTACTATACGTTACAAAAAAAATTATAGTACCATTGCATATACATTTTTTAAAACTTTTGTAACTTTTTAAAAGCTTTATAACTTTTTTTTTCTTTTTTTTTTATTAGTAAGTTTCTATCCATATTTTTTTTTAATTAGTTTTTCCTTCATTTTTTTTTGTTTATTTTTTTTGGGCGTTTCCTTTTCCTTTTACTGTTAATAAAAGGGTTTGCCCCTTTTCATTTCATCCTAAACCTAAAACCTGTACGAACCCTAAATCTCCCCATCTCCAAATTGCTGCTGATACGATGGCATCACCACCACCGCCAACGACATCTGCCTACGCTCTTGCTCGCACCCCTAATTTTCAAAGGCTCAAGTTCGCGGCTGGCTCGAATGATTTGGAAGATTGCTTGCATCAGGTTTTTAGTCACGACTATACCGAGAATGATGGATTGTTGATGGTTCTTGGAGAGAAGCGTGATCAGGTAGCGGCGAAAGTCAAGTATCTAGAGGATCTGGTGGATGAAGGGGAGGCTTTTATGCCATTGCATGAGCATGGGGACATTGGTTTGGCACGTTTGAAGGTTACTTTAAAGAGGGAAAGGAAGGTGTTGGATGGGTTGATCAAGGTAATGGATGTGGCACGCAAAGGAAGGGAGCAGAAGAAGACCAATCTTTATTGGTTTGGATAATGTGATGGCCACTTCTTTGTGGTATATTTTGTTGGTATTTTCTTGTTTTATGGATGATGGGTGTTAGTGAATTGCTTATATGTTTGTGTTTCTTTATGTATGGAACTGGTATCATGTGTTTGGTTGTTTTTTGAATGGTATCATGTGATGAAGTACACTGTAATGTTTTAGTGGATGGAAATATAATATATGGCAATGTTTCTTAATCTAAAGCGATAGATGTTTGATTATAAACAATGGTATGGAATGTTGGATTGTTAGTTTAAAGCAACAGTCATTTGTAAAATTTATCTACTTCTAGTATTTTAGTAAGCAAATTTCTAAACATTTTTGGGTAGTAGAGATTCTGATAATTGCTATGTAGATTCCTGGCCTTTTTTGATTGGTTATTTTGAAAGTTATTTAAACACTGTGGTGCATGTGAAGTATAGTGAGAACCAAATCTATTTTAGTTTGGTTACTTTTAGTGTTATTAGTTACATGAAGTGGCTATATAAGGAGCAAGAGTGTGGTTGCTATTGTCACTTGTATAGTTTTAGGTGAACCAAAAAATATTGCAACAGAAAATGGGAGAAACACCTCACTTTGATGACTTGAAAGTGCAATGCAATTCTCATAGGCCGGAACACTGTTTTTGTTTCTTATTTATGCAAGAAGCAGCTGAGAATGAAAGCTTTATTGAGCTCGTTGCTGAAGAATGTGAGGTTGTAACAAACAGAATGCAGAAACGGCAGCAGTTGCTTCAAGAGGGCCAAAGCTTTAGCCCTTTTGGGCCTGTTTCTAGCAATGGATTCCAATGTATGAGAGAGGCACAACGCAAGGATGGGCGCCTTTTTGCTGCTTTGAACACTGTTCTTGTGTTAGCACGCGAGGCAGGGGAAAAGAAGTGCAGGCATGTGTCGATAACGGAACAGTTTGGTTGATGTACTTTGGTCTAATGTTTGGTACTGGTTTGTGTGTTAGTGGGAGCTGATGTGCGTTTAAGGGCTGCGTCTGTTTGTGTGTGTTTTAGTAGAAGGTCGTGTAGATTTTAGGCCATGTTGGCAGCAATAAACGGTGTAGGCTATGCTTTGTTTGTAATATATGCTTGTCTGTAATGTATGGTACTTATGAATAAAAGTATAACTTTTTATGTAGCAAATGTTTGTTTGTTAACATATTAGATATTTCATTAACCTAAGAAAAGCACAAAGCAGAGGTTCGATACGTCTTTACATACTGCATAGGTTTTCAGATACAGATAATAAAGTTACATATAAGTAGCAAAAGGCAGGACTAATTGTTTTTAAAGTGCACTTAGCAGCGCATAGATACGTAGAATATTATACATAAATAGTTGGAACACTCCTGTTGTGGTTGTGCTATGCAGCTTTAGTCTGATTATTCTTTTTTTTTTTTTTTTGCATTTCTTGTCAGGTGTTGTTCCTTGTGCATCCTTGTCTTCTGTAAAAAGGGCTCTCCTGGCACCTCTTTTTGGCCTTTCATTTTCAGGTTTGAATGTTTGAGATGAAGGAGTTTGTTCTGCCGGCGGTGCATCATCAGTTTGCTTGACCTCAAAGGTGTCGGGTGTCTCAACTTTTGCAATTGCACTATTTCCTGGTGTATTAATCATAGTTGGTGGGCTTTGTTCATTTTTGGGTGTTGAAGGTTCACGCATAGGTGTTCCAGCTGCCGCACTCTTGGCTTCTACATCCATTGCTGCAAGTGTGGTTTGACTGCAAGAACCTGCACTACTTTCAGGTAGTGCACTGACAGTTGATATCAGCAATGGTGTCTCTTCCCAACAGTTATCAAGAATGAAAACATGATTATCTTTTGTACTATCTGGATCATAGTGTAGCTGAAAAATTTTGGTCTTCCCTTCCAGAGAAAGCATCTCTGATGGATAATCATACGGGTATGGGTTAGGTATGTTCTGCAACAATTCCTTGCAATCTTTTAGCAGCGAGTTTGCTTCGTTACCGAAACATGTCATAACTCCAGTGGCAGTGGCATCAGATAACACCACTCTAAAGCAATAACTGTATAGATAATTAAAAAATGCTTTTCAGTAATTATACAATTTTCATCGTAAAAGTGCACCATGTATTATAGCTTACCTGTAAAGGAAGTCATTGTCGGAGGTTGGCTGCTTACAGTGAGCATGTGAATATCGGTTTGAGATTTTAGAACCGCAGTCAAAGCATTTGTTGAAAAACCATATTCTTTTTGTATCAATTGCATTAATTGTAGCATCAACAGTAAAGTGAACATTCTGTCATTTAAATAAAAAAGTGCGCATTAGGTTTTCATTTGTTAAAGGTTACGTTACAGTTTCTTATTACCCTTTGGTTTTCTGGATTTTCTGCAGCTAAATCCGCCAGAGTGACGCGGTTTCTTCTCTTCTCTTGGTCTGGATTCGTGCATCTTTGATCTGGATATTGAGTATTGTTGGTGGGTCAATGAATTCTTCATACCTGTATCAGTAGACGATGTAAGTTTAGGTTCTTTTAAAAGATAAAATGTAACATTAGCCTGTCATTTGATGATCTTACACATCACAAATTTCTTTTACTTCTGGTATGTTAGGATTGAAGTAATATGACGTTGCAGGGGTGCTTGACAGCTGAAGGCCTGTGTTAATTTAGATAAATGTTCAGCAAAAAAATTTTGAAGGTCAACGCTAAGTCTAAACCTAAGAGGCACAATCATAAATATTAATCAATAAGTTCACCCCCATAGTCCTTCACCAAGCAAGAGCTCACTGCAATAATAACTGGTTTCTCTGCTTGTTCGTATTCTGTTTTCCTAAAAGCATGAGCATCTTGGTTCCATAAAGTAAATCGGACCGTGCGACCACTGTTAGAGTAAGAAAAGATGTCTGAGAATGAGGATGAAATTATCTTTTAAAGCCAAATTTAAAAGACTTACTCTAAATTTTGAAATTATCTTTTAAAGCCACATCTACTTTCGAAAATATGTCTGAGAATGAGGATGAAATTATCTTTTAAAGACAAATTTAAAAGACTTACTCTAAATTTTGGATACCAATGTCTCTTCAAACTGTTGAACCTTGTGTTGCTTTCATTGAATGTTGCACTTCAGTCACATATTGGACAGATCCAATATAATCTGCAATCAGTAGTACCAAGTTAAACATATATTATTATTAGCCATTTTTATACCTGCGGGTTTCACGCACCTGTTAACAATCCTTCTTTCACATCTACTTTCGAATACAGGTCCCGATAGTAGCTGAAGTTAAAGTAATGGTCTGGGAAGCCTGTGTCCAGTATGTCTTTGATATCTGTGTATGTACCAAAAACCAATGAAAGTGAATGAGGAACAGCTTGCATCCATGTTTTTTCCGGTTGAAAACCGAAGCCGGTGATCTTGTAAGTTTTACTCATCTGAAGGAGTGCATCAAATTTAGGCTTCTCATGTAAGTTTACATTTGCCTGTATTGCTCCTCCCTGCAAACAGAATACTTATTCATAAATCTGATATTGATTGGTTTACTTTTTTTAGACAGTATGAGACTTTAGAACTGTGTAGGTAGGTCATAGAATAGTCATTTGCACCTGTCGATCAATTAACATGCAACAGAACACAACGGGTTTTCCTTGCTTATTTGTTGGTATCCATTTTCGGTAGACTTTTACACATATAGCTTTTTGAGTATCTGTTTCTTTTAGGTTGTTAAGGGCAATGTCATCTGAATGTGTCACGATTGCTTTGCTTGTAGACTGCTCTGATGTTATAATGCTAGAGCTATGGTCCATTCTGCAACATGTTAAGAAAAAAATTGTTATTTTAAATGGTTGTATATATATGTTTGACAGTAACAAATAGGTTTCAATTAAAGGATGAATGTTGAAAGCTAGTGATGCGTGGGAATCCCTAGATATCTTTTACACGTTAATTACTTGTTATAATTGCATGGATGACGGATTGTATTCCTTAATACCATTCATGGGGTGGCATACATAACTCCCCAATTCTATGAGCTCTTATCTCCTCCTACACCATGCCCAGCACAACTATAGGGATTGTAAACAGTGGCTCATGCATTAAATACAACCAATAAAGACCTAGTACGCCTCGGTTCATGTTTCTTAAGACGTTCAAGCATGTTACCATTTGGAGATCTGCCAGTTTTCTTAAGCCTAACATATAAATCATTCATCCAAGACAAGAATAAACAAGTAATCAACACATAATCAATATCTAGGTTTCATTAGATCTAAGCAAACACAAAAGAGATCTAGCCTAGCATGATAGAATTAAGACAAGAACATGATATAAACAACCAACACATAGACATATTGATTGAATTAGAAGAACACTTATCTTGATTAATCATGCAAGGTATCAAGGGGTTGGAACCCTTGAAAAACCTGTAAAGTTACACCAAAATCGTCTTTAGGGTTTCTCCCAAAACTTCTCTCTTTTATGTGAAAAACTAGAAAACTATATATAGGAAAATAGGGATGATGGCGTCAAGAACAAAGGTGTGACGCCGTCATCTCGCCGCCAAATACTTCCTCGGACGGCCTTGATCTACTTCTGACGCCGTCAGGGCCTAGGCCGTCACACAAATTACTCTTGACGCCCTGTGTGTGACGTCGTCATCAACTACGGATTTTAATTCTTGAGGTTTGACGCCGTCATGGGATTACTCTTGACGCCGTCATGTACTGTTCCCGGCATGGAAAATTGAGACTTTGCCGTTTTCTTCACTTTTATGCTCCAAAAACGTCCAAAATGGCTTCTTTTCCAGAATTCACTCTCCAAGTACCTAAAATCACAAAAGGAACGATTTAGGGCAATATTTGATCAAATAAAGTCGGATTCGGGCTTAAATGACCCCCTAAAAACGGATCATTTATCGCCTCATCATATACCCTTATACTTGAGATTTGCTTGTCCTCAAGCAAATGCGCTTTTATTCTACTCAAAAGACAAGTTAGGGGTCATTTAACACTAATATAAAAGTAATTACAACAAATAATCGTTCCACTAAAGACCAATAGACAAGCTCGGAGGTCATACACTAGCACCTCACAAATAGTGTTTAGATACTCACATCTCTCGGGTGTAATAAAGTAATATAACATTATGGAAATGGAAGATATCTCTCACTACCTGTCATAGCAAAATAGATTACCATAGGCTTGGGAAAGGATCAAACCTCCACCACATGGCGTAAGCACCTAGGATAAACTATCAAAGAGGTCTTTTAAAGGGTTGTAACGTTAGGTATAGGGATATGAATTACACGGTTTTGTTGGATAAAGGAAGTTATTACTGGTGGCGAGTTAACAATCTTGGTTAATTACATGTACAATATGGCGTTGCTAAGCCAAGACTAGACTCGACTTAAGCTAATAAATGAAAAATAACAAAAATATAAAATGAACATAGAATGAAAAGGGATGGTAGTCTGTATGTTTTTTTTTTTTTTTTTTTTTTTTTTTTTTTTTTTTTTTTTTTTGCATACACTCTTACCCTACCATCCAAAATAATACATCATAGGGGATGAGAATTCCCCTTACACTTGAATCTTTACATACTTTACAATTAACTAAACTAATGACTCGAATTAAGAAAATCAAAACACTTGGAGTACTTTTAAATATTAACGTACATATGGGGGTAATAAATGATGTTCTTCCCCATTACTCCATAAAATAAGTACTTACCCATGAGTCCCAATCGTCCCAAAACAATATGTACAAGGATATGACTCGACTTAGCAACCATGTAATCAATTAGAAAGTTAACTTAGGGTTTAACAAATAACAATAATGCACTAAAAATGAGCGCATACACGGAAGGCTAAGGCGATTTGGTTGTACATTTAAGTGGGGTGTAACAAATTCTTCCTTTAAGTAAAATGCTTAAAGTTAGAAACGAAAAGATAGGCTCGGAGGGGTGTACTAGGGGTATCGTGTACTAAAAATGAGTACAACGCTAAGGGTGTGGGAAAAATTAGTTGACTTAACTAGCCAAGTAATATGACTTAAATGGTCAAGTAATTATGATACGGGTTTAACACAAGGGTGATCCTAATGCCTCTTATCATGTATTAAATCCTACCACACGAATGTAGTCTCACTAGCGGTCTCGGGATGCATCACTAACGCAAGTTCTAGAATCTAAATGCTACCGGTACACTCATAAGCACTAATAATGAATGCTTTTCCTATCAAATCTAAAGGCGAACCTCACATATTTGGGTGGAAAATTTTTCTGAATATACGGTTATGTGCTAGTCATACAATCTCCTATCCATGAGACGCTTGCTATGGCTAAAGTTTCACTCCTAAATGTTGTAAAAAATTTTAAATTTGGCGCTAAAATTGCACTAACAAGTATTTCTCATAGTTTTATTACACATCTACCATCAAACAAAACAAACTCAAGCGAAAGTGCATATGTAAGGTATCATCTTTTTACCTTCCCCTTACACTTAAGATGAACATTGTCCCCAATGTTCAAGTAAAGAATGTAAAAGTGAAAAAGTAAAGAGAATGAAATCAAATACTCCCCTGATTCGCTCGGTATGGATTATAAGGTGGCCAGGTTAAATCCTCCTCTAAGAAAATGAACAATCAAAGCTTCCCTTTCCAGAATATAAATCATCTTCTTGTCGAAAATAACCTATAAATCCTGACAAAATAGACAAGACAACCTCGCGTAAAATCGGCGGCATCCTATATAAGTTACTAAATCCTAGAAAACAAAGTAAGATATAATGCTTGTGGAATGAAGTTTGCAGATTTCCTGGAGATTATAAAACTTAATAATTCACAAAAACCATAAGACTCCATTAGAAAAACAAAACCGGTAAAATTTCCAGATTTTAACTCCTGACGCCGTCAAGAGTAAACTCATGACGCCGTCAGAATGGACCTGCAGAAATTCTTATGTAAAGTTTCCGGAAAATTTTTGGAAAAACTTGGTCCTACTTCCTGGAAAATCCTGCAAAACTTCATTATGACTCGATACAAGCATTTGACTCTAACAAGTACTAATACACATGTCCATTTAATATTGTGGAGAATCATGATCGGTTTGTTTCTTGAAAACGTATTTGGGGTTTCCCCTTACACTTATCTTTTGCAAAAATACTTTTAGGTTGGAGTTAAGACTAGGCCAAACAACATAGTAAAGTATTTCCACATTTTAATTGAGAAACATGATCAACCAACAATAAAAATAAAACATGCATACGGAAGCAAATAACAATCAAACAAATAAAATCACACAAAACATGGGTTGCCTCCCAAGAAGCGCTTTTCTTTATTTACGAGTCTTGTAGCTAGACTCAAAGTCATGGGTTACTACGTGATCTCATCATTTGAAATGATATACCCCATATAGTTGCGATCATTACTGTTATGGTGGTAGTGCCTCAATCTGTCGATACTCGCAATCACCTTCCCACCTAATTTGCTTCTCAAGTTAGCTACCCCATCTTGGCTCAATCCTTCGATTGTGAATGGTCCATACCACCAAGGACTTGGTTTATCGGGTGGTATTGTTGTTTCCAAGTGTCTCAAGAGCACCAAGTTCCCTTCCTCAAATGGTGTATGATTTTTTTCGTGTCGAGTATGTTCGAGTTCAATTGGAACCTTATTGCCTTTTCTACTTTCATCCTTAGCTTTCTTATAGCTTTTGATTCTTGCCTCCCATGCAAGAATCTTATTCTGAACACGAATGGGTGTCGTGCCAATGTTGTTTTTGATCATTCTCCAACTCAAATTCTCATGCCCACTTCGCGGGGTCATGGGGAAGCTAATCTTTCTTTTTCCAGATTTAAGCTCAATCTTCCTACCTTCATATTTAATGACAGCCCTAGCGGTGGTGAGGAATGGTGCCCCAAGGATTATTGGCATGCATCCATCCCCTTTATCATCAATGATCATAAAATCAACGGGGTATATGAATCCTGCAATATTAACTAATACATCTTCTGCGATTCCTAGGGGGTATACGTACGAGTGTCCAACAAGAGATAACCTAACACGAGTAGGTGCTGGCATTTTTGACGTTAGTTGGATGTAAATAGTTAGGGGCATAAGATTTACTTCCGATCCTTGGTCGGCGAAAGCACTAAGATGTTTCAAGTCCCCGATGCTCGTTGGTATTTCAAAGTTCCCACATGCTACCTGCTTAGTAGCCACTTTCTGTACCAATAACCTCTCGACCACTGATCCTCCAGGAAGCGTATCATGCTCATCTTCCTCATTCTCAGGAACCTGTCCGGAGGATTGGTTACGCCCATCACCCTTAATCCAATTTGTTATGGTGTTTTTGTTTATATCATGTTTCAGGTAGTAACTCAAAGGTTGGGACTCTGGTGGTTTTTCTAAGGTCTGTTTAGCAGGAGTTTCTACCTTCTCGTTATCTTTATGGACAATGGTGATGGAGTTAACAAATTGGGTGGTGGGAGTGGCGCTTTCTTTCCTTAGCAGTATTCGTTCGGGGGTTCTCTGATTGGCATACTCTTCCAATAGACTCAACATATCATTCATTTTCTCCTGCATCTCCTCTTTTTGCTTATAAACTGCTTCTTCGAATCTAGCAAGCCGATCAGAGTGAGTTGCCATATATTCTCTCATCCTAGCCTCAAACTCTGAGCTAAGTTCCTTGGGAGGGGAACAAGGTGGGGTGCACCTCTGAAAAGTCTCGACATGTTCTCTAGAAGGTGACTCAGATAATGGTGCCGAAGTTGGTTTTGAGGCAGAATTGACAGTGGCTTGTCTATGACTTAAAGGTCTCCTTTGCCGTTCCTCAAAATAGTCAACTTTTGCCTCAAGTTTGCATAGGAGTTCATCGGGGATTTCGGTGGTTCCTCCAGATGTCGAGACTGCATTGATGGCCGTTTCTATCGTATGTTTAAATTCCCAAATCTCATGATTATCAACAGCGAGCTCTTCGATAATTGCCCAAGACTCCTCGGCGTTCTTATCACGCAATTTACCTCCCGCGGCCCTGTCGATGGTGCGCTTAGTGTGATAGTCAACATGGTCGTAGAAAATCTGGACTAATAACCAAAGGTTTATGCCATGATGAGGGATCTTGTGGAGGAGATCCTTAAAACGGGCCCAAGCCTCGTAGAAAGTTTCACCCCGCTGTTGCTCAAACATCAGAATGTCCCTTCTAAGCATTGCAGTCTTTTCCGGCAGAAAGAATTGGGTAAGGAAGCGATTGGCGAGATTGTCCCATGTGGTGATGGATCCCGCGGGTAAACGCTCAAGCCATTGACTAGCTTGATCCCATAGAGAGAATTGGAATAGGCGTAAACGGGTGGTCTCTCTAGTTTCAATACCTACGTCTATGGAATCTACGATTTTGAGAAAGTCCTTAAGATGTTGGTTTGGATCTTCGGAACGAAGTCCATGGAATGCACATCCGCTTTGCACCAACCGGATGGTGTTGGATCGCAAGGGGGTCACATTGGCTCCGGTGAGCTCAATGGTGTTTTGGTAGCCTTGATGGCTAGGTCGGGAATACTCTCCTAAAGTTCGGGGCCTAAGGGGTTCTAGTGGTGGGTTTTGTTGTGGTGGGATGACGGGTTCAAAGATGTTACCACCTTCCATGATGTCGGATGGTAAAGTGTTACGAACAAAGGCACGAAGAAGTAAGATAGACAAAAGAAGACCTAAAAATAAAAATAAAATCTTACTAGAAAGGAATCTAGCAAGTAGACCTAATAAAAAGAAATTCTAACCTAGACAATAACTATTCCCCGGGCTGCGGCGCCAAAAACTTGATGCGTGGGAATCGCAACAGGCTTTACCTCTCGAGGGATCTCGAGAAGCTTACAACCCCCACCAGGCAGTGTACCTGATCGTTGTAGTATAGTATAGTGACAAGTACCGGGGGATTGATCGTTCAGCTTAGGAATAGTGTCGCTAGGATTAGAAAGCCTAAATACTAGTTCTAAAGGTGAGGGATGATTATTTTTTGTGTTTTTATATTTTTTAGAAAGCAAGTAAAATCTCGGGTTTTGGAAGAGTGGGTGGAATTAGTTGCTATTCAACTAACCCAATACTAAGATGCAATCAAAATAAAATACTGAAAATGAAAATAAACTAATTATACTAAGGTTGTGAGTAGTAATTGGAGAAAATGTGTTTACTTAGATTTCAATACTCCCTAGATATCTTTTACACGTTAATTACTTGTTATAATTGCATAGATGACGGTTTGTATTCCTTAATACCATTCATGGGGTGGCATACATAACTCCCCAATTCTATGAGCTCTTATCTCCTCCTACACCATGCCCAACACAACTATAGGGATTGTAAACAGTGGCTCATGCATTAAATACAACCAATAAAGACCTAGTACGCCTCGGTTCATGTTTCTTAAGACGTTCAAGCATGTTACCATTTGGAGATCTGCCAGTTTTCTTAAGCCTAACATATAAATCATTCATCCAAGACAAGAATAAACAAGTAATCAACACATAATCAATATCTAGGTTTCATTAGATCTAAGCAAACACAAAAGAGATCTAGCCTAGCATGATAGAATTAAGACAAGAACATGATATAGACAACCAACACATAGACATATTGATTGAATCAGAAGAACACTTATCTTGATTAATCATGCAAGGTATCAAGGGGTTGGAACCCTTGAAAAACCTGTAAAGTTACACCAAAATCGTCTTTAGGGTTTCTCCCAAAACTTCTCTCTTTTATGTGAAAAACTAGAAAACTATATATAGGAAAATAGGGATGACGGCGTCAAGAACAAAGGTGTGACGCCGTCATCTCGCCGCCAAATATTTCCTCGGACGGCCTTGATCTACTTCTGACGCCGTCAGGGCCTAGGCCGTCACACAAATTACTCTTGACGCCCTGTGTGTGACACCGTCAACAACTACGGATTTTAATTCTTGAGGTTTGACGCCGTCATGGGATTACTCTTGACGCCGTCATGTACTGTTCCCAGCATGGAAAATTGAGACTTTGCCGTTTTCTTCACTTTTATGCTCCAAAAACGTCCAAAATGGCTTCTTT
This sequence comes from Artemisia argyi, assembly GCA_030686995.1. NCBI lineage: Eukaryota > Viridiplantae > Streptophyta > Magnoliopsida > Asterales > Asteraceae > Artemisia > Artemisia argyi. Next base: position 21,640,736 of record CM060695.1, on the reverse strand, counting down.
TCCATAATTCACTCTCCAAGTACCTAAAATCACAAAAGGAACGATTTAGGGTAATATTTGATCAAATAAAGTCGGATTCGGGCTTAAATGACCCCCTAAAAACGGATCATTTTTCGCCTCATCAGCTAGCAAGGCAAGTAAGCACAAAATGGATACGGATAGCAGTGTAACATTTTACATAACAATTTAGACTTTATTAGCATAGATATCTGATAATCACACAAACGCAAATGCACACTTAAAAGGTAAATATAATTGGAAGGAACATGTGCAAGTGTGACCATGTTTAAAAAATCTTTATAAACAACATTTTTTGTTGTGTTTTTATCTTTGTCTGGCACTTGTTTGATTAGCATTTTTAAACCTTGAGGATATGTTGCCCTTGACAGTGCAACATACAATTGACCATGGGCAAAAACAGGTTCGGGTAGGTATACGCCTATTTTATTCAACGATTGACCCTGGCTTTTGCTGATTGTCATTGCGTAACACACTTTGACTGGGAACTGTTTCCTTTTAAATACAAACGGCAGTTGTTCTTCCTTATTGATAAGCACGATACGTGGTAAATAGACCTTCTCGCCCATTCTAGTACCGGTGACAATCTTTGCCTGAATAAGCCTCGTATACACTTGAGTCACAATCATCCGCGTACCATTACATAATCCACCACATAAGTTTAAGTTCCGTAGCTGTATTACCGGTGCACCTATTTTAAGCTTAAGCTCATGTGGTGGCATCCCTGAAAAGGAAAGCGTGTTTAGGTATTCTTGAGGATATAATAGTTCATTTGCTCCCCCATCATTTGATTTTGGTATAGCCTCATCAACACTTATAAAAGTATAGGTTTCCCCTTTTAACGTGTCCAGGATAGTAGAGTTGATGGTGTCTGCAGTTTCATTTCTCGGGCATACAATCGCTTTCCCTTGTAACGATGCTGCATCTGGTGCCTATAATGTAACACCCCCAATTCATGGATGCAGCGAAATTCGAACTGGGTGTTACTCGACGGCACAATAGTCACAATGATAGAAAATGAACTCCAATTGAGTCGTTTTGAAAATGTTTATCATTCAAATTATATAAATATCAGAGATTACAAAATGAGGTCCCAATTGGTTCCATGTTTACAATGTATAATAAATGAGTTTTGAATGGTAATAAAATTTATAGCCCTCTTGAGTATCCGTGTCCTTCCGTGCCATCCTTGATCGTCATGAACCTGAAATACATGCTTGAGAGGTCAACACAAAGGTTGAGTGATATTCATAGAGTTTGTTAAATCGATTGAACACAATATGTTGGTAGTGTGAGTTATAGGCTCACACCAATGTTTGGAAAACAAAATAGGTAGGCTACGTTATTATACGCCCGGAACATGTATTATACACTAAGCTTATGAAACCAAAACGTTAACGTGTACCAATATCGATCGGCAGATTTATCCCGGTAGGTACTTTGCCGTCATACCTAATGTCTCAAATATTAATGCATTTGTTTGAACTAATCAAAACAAATGGGATTCGTCAATCCCAATAGGCCTATTCACAATATTCGCGCTCACTCGCAAGTAACCCTCGCAAGTGATTAAATGGTTCATAATAAGGGATCATGGTTTGGCAAGGATGTTACTTAGTGATAATAAAACATAGTCGAATAGCATACAGTAGAAAGCATTGTGTTCGAGTAGAAAAATAATAGCATGTATTCCCCCCAAGGGTTTGTAAAACATTGAAGTAATGTAAAGTGGGGCTATGAACTCACCTTAAGTAAGATAGCAAGTAATGAATGTAACGGTTGAATCGCGAAGGTTTCTACGAGCAACCTATAATCGAATGTTGCGACTTAGGATCGGAGTAAAGAATATGAAGTAATGCCTATATATATATCTTGCATTTAGTCCATGATGTGGTATGATGTATAATGTAAGTCTTTGAAAGAAATGATTCATGAAACATGTATGTTTTGTATATCGTTCACTACCGTTCGGGCCGACATAATTCAGAAGTCATGTTAGTAAGCGTTCGAGGAGCCAGGACACTTTAACTCGTAAATCCACAACTCAACTCGACGGCTTACATAATGAACTCCTCACATGAGGCTCCCTACTATTGTAGTAGTTGATGAAATATATAGATATAAGTTTTGATCCGAAAGGTTACATGTCCGATATTTGAATAAACTTAGGAAAGTTTATTTGTACATGAAGATTGTTATTAGGGGTAGCTTCATAAGCCTTAAATGACCATGTTCTCTTGGTAAAATCTCATGGTTTCCTTTTAAGTGAAGTAGATCCAAATTGCTTGTTCAAGTTATCGCCTAACTCATTGTTTCATGTTTACGCCTATGTGAGTTGTTATGGTCATTTCGTCATGGCCTAGCCATGACCTTTGGTCCTTGTTCCAAGGTCATGAGACTCAACCTTGGTTCTAGTCATGTTTGTGGTCTTGATTATAGGTCATAAGACCTCTTGTTCCTTTCAAAGTATAACCATAATCTAGTGACTTTCGCCTAAAAATGGGCTGTTTAGAATTTGAAGAATTTTATCACTCGGAAAGCGTTTTTAGGGCTCGAGCTTCTTTGTTCCTGAACGAAAACGTCGTTTCGGACAACTTTCGTGTTTTAACTTTTTGATGAATCGGACCAGAAGTGGGACTTTCAAAACCCAAATTTGATCAGGAAGCTATTTGGCAGTTTTGCCGGAAATCTTTGGTAATTTCAAATCGCCATAACTTTTGACTCGTATACTCGTTTTGGGTGGTTCAAATTGCTATGGTTTCCTTGTTAAGTCCTCTACTGTAATATGTAATGATCCAACATCATATTTTTACCATTTTGATCAGGTCTTACCAAGAAAGTCACTAGTTTACTTGTTTTAGTAACTTGTTGTAACAATCAATAACAATAACTTGTTTTGGTCATTTTTATACATCATGGACATAACTACAAGACATAATATAGCATGAATAATATGTAAATAACATGAACATGATTATTTAACAAGAATCAAGTTAGGGTTTGGCTCACAACTTTTGGCTTTCAAAGATGAAAGGAAGTTAACATGTAAGGATAGGACATTGATAGACTTGCTTCAACCCACTTCTCTTCATGCAATCTTTCTACCCTTGGTATTCTTGAAAGATGGATGATGAAGGTTTAGGTGACTTGAGTGGATTCAAACTCAAGAGAAATCACCAAGTATATAAGGTTATGGAAGTGTTTGATGAATGATAACCTAACTAGAGTTTCAACCTTGAACTAGCACTTGAATCTTGCATGAAACTTGGAAGGAATTAAGCTAAGATAAGAGTGTTTGTGTGTGTGGAAGTGGACGGCAAACAAGGGAATGGGGGGGATTTTATAGGGTCTTAAGGAGGTTACTTGTGTTGACTTGTCAACCCTTGGAGGCCAAGTTCAACACATGTAAGCATCCAAGAGTACAATGCATGAGATCTTTCCACCTAGTGTGAATACCCCCCCCTATGGCGGTTTGCAAGGCTTGGAGAGCAAGGGTGTGGACTTTTCTTGGTATTATCCAAGATACTTGGTTAGTTTTGACTCCGGGAAATGCCAATCGTAAATGATTAAGCCTCAAAACGTAAAACCGGGTGTCGTAAAATTATGGAACTTGAAAGTATTGATAAACATGTCCATATGTCCCATAATAAAATATAAAATGAGTGGTAGGTTCCATTTGGGTGGTAAACCCTGCTAAAAACTGGAAACACGGGTCTAAAACGCGTAATACGTAAATCGTACGAATATTGCGTAAAATTGAGAAAAGTAAAATGTTACTTTTCTAATATGATAAAAATGATTTAAAATGACTTATAATGTCTAGACTGGGCTCAGTCTAGTGTCGGTTGGTATTTAAATGTCTCTTAGACATCAAACCGTAAGCCTAAAAATCACGAAATGACTTATATCATCAAAGGATGATTTTTGGTCAATGGAGGAGGGAAAATTATGTTGACTTTTTCTAATAATTTTGAAAACTCAAAATGTCTTAGAAACTCGTTTTGTGGTCTAACGGTTAATCGCCCATTCGGTTAAGCGTGCTCATGTGAGAGTAGTACCGACATGGGTGACCTGCTGGGAAGTTTTTGGTCATATTTTTCTCAGTCACGATTAATTCTCAAATAAATCATGAGTGTGTAAAATATTTTACTGATGTGGGGTCACCTGACGGGGTTGAATTTCGTTGTGCGTAGAATTTCTGATTGACGTTTTACCCTAAAACGTGTAATTCCGTGTAATTCCTTAATAACTTTCACGAAAATGAGCTTATGAAAGTTAAACTTTTAATTTGCCATGGAAATGATTTATCACTCGATAAAATCAAATAAAAATCAACTTTCGGGAAAGTTTCGGGAAAAAATGAATAGTAAAAGTGAATAGTGAAATTTTCCGGGAATGGTAATTAACCTGAAATTGCGAATTGTTACAGTCTCTACCCCTTACGGGGAACTTCGTCCCGAAGTTCTATGTGTGTCATATGTTGGAGTGGTGTCGATAAAGATGTGTGGTTACTTATGAGGACCAAAGTCTGGGATTTCCGGTAATGTAATTTGACTTGTCATTTCAGTGTATGGTGTAGGATGAGGCTTCCTTTTATATAGGAAAGGTATGGTAATAGTCGAATATCAAAGGAAATTGATATAGCAGTCGAATATTAATAGGAATCGATATAGTAGTTGAATATCAAATAGAACTTGATATAGTTAAATATCAAAATGGAAATTGATATAGTTGTCAAGTATCAATAGCAATTGATATAACAGTTGAACAACAATAGCAATTTACATAGGAATCCAATAAATGGAAATTGATATAAGAATCGAATCATGGAATAAGCGTTGAACATGTGGTTGGACCAAGTCCTGTTTGAATTGTACGGCTGCCCATGCATATGGTTACATGGCCTCGCAACGAGTTTGTTTGTTATTGCACTATCATTATGAAAACCAAAGTGTAAACCTCGTACTAATGGAAATTGGGATAGTCGTTGCAATCATAGCCTTGTAGGTAATCGGTTGTTGTACCTAGTGTTTATGTCATGGTTTGAAGCGATGTCGGTGAAAAGATAGGATTTCTTGTGGCGAATAAAATGTAGGTATCATGCCATACCCGAGCAATGTAATGTAGGTATCAAGCCATACCCGAGCAATGTAATGTAGGTATCAAGCCATACCCGAGCAATGTAATGTAGGTTGACTTCATACTTATGTTATTTCGGATATAATTAAGCCCACTTGTTTATAATTCTTTATTTACATAGAGAGGCATCCCAAACAATGTAACTAAAGGAATATAAACGTATGGTTCGATGATTTATAATTTCTTTATTTAAATGAAAAGGCATCCCAATCCATTCAAATAAAGACATTATAAATCATCCTACTCAAGAATTCCCGACACAACATTCATACTTAGCCGGTGAGTTACAAGGTAGTGTATTACGAGATGATACTGGTGTTCCAAAGGTACAAGATGAATATTCAAACTTGTAAAGCTGATGAGGGTACTTGTGGTGTAACTAAGGATGATTTGAGCTTTAAAAGTGCATCAAAATCTGTTAATGAGCTTGTGTTTGTAACGGTTGTGAAGATAATGATGTGATATGTTGATGAACAAAAGTGTGTAGTGTATGCTTAACATTAATACTCTTAGGTATCGATGTTGAGTTTGCTTTAAAAATCTTAAGAGATTTTTAAAAGTTTATGACGGAATGGTATCCTAAACAGGATGGTACTTCTACGGGATGAAGAGAATAATTGATAACTATCCCAAGATAGTAGTTCGGTTTATCTCATAAATGAAAACTTTCAAGAATGAAGTTAGGTAGTACAAATAAAGTGTTAAGATTTCGCTGAGTGGTAAGGCACTATCGTGTCTCTAGATCGTTTTAATGTATTCTGGTGGTTTATCGTGTTTCATGTAGGAAATCAACCTAAACATAACCCTAGTACAACTACTCTCAGTATTTGAAAATTCTAAGTCGAATATAGTTAGTCAGACTATATTCCACTGTCCCTAGGTTAAATATAGGTGACTAGTCTATATTTAGCCAAGGTTCGATAAAATTTTCAAATACCTAAATTAGGTATACTTGTGATACGTCCGTTGCTTTCGGGAAACTGTCCACTAAACAAAGGCGATGTCAAACCATTCAGTTGCAAGTCCCGCCATAAGAGACTTGTAACGTATGTTTTCACATTCCATTGCATAGAAGATAGTACGGGTAGATATGTGTGGAAAGGAAGTTGAAGTAATTCTAAAATAGAACATACTTGGCCAGGATCACGAACTTTTAATAATGAAGGTTTCATAAGAAAACTTTGATGAATGTAGAGAAAGTTCAGCTTTTGTCGATGATGGATTAGTTTGTCCTTTAGAAATCTCATATTTCTTGTTTTGAAATCGATAGATTGTGACGGGTTTTTGATATCATAAGAAATGATATTGATGATGTGATGGAATAATTCTAGAGACCATTTGCACAAAACACAATGTCTCGGAAGTAGGTTAGACCATTGTGTAATTCACAATGTATGGGAAGTAGGTTAGACCGTTGTGTGACTCAAAACATTTGAGAAATGATTAAGACCATTGTATCATACAATGTCTTGGAAAATGAATGAGACCATTGCATCTCACAATGTCTTGGAAAATGAATGAGACCATTATATCTCACAATGTCTTGGAAAATGAATGAGACCATTGTATCTCACAATGTCTTGGAAAATGAATGAGACCATTGTATCTCACAATGTCTTGGAAAATGAATGAGACCATTGTAATTAGTTACAATGTCTTGGACATATAATGTTGGAGTAGGAACATGATTGGGAGAGTGTGGCTGTGCCGAAATGCCTTAGAATAGGCATACACAGATATGTTTAGTCCATTGTTTAGATAAATGATTGAAAATAAACCGAGTTTATATATCAATATACTAATATGTTCATGTAGCATAAAATGCCTAGTGTGTATATATCAATATACTTATATGTGTTCATGTAGCATAAAATGCCTAGTGTGTATATATCAATATACTTATATGTGTTCATGTAGCATAAAATGCCTAGTGTGTATATATCAATATACTTATATGTGTTCATGTAGCATAAAATGCTTAGTAAGTCCATAATCGTCTGGAGGATGGAAGACACGGAGAGCGGAAGGCTATAAAATGTTTTTGCTTGTACATGTGGTTATAGTTTAGGTCTCAATTAGACCCGTTTCTCTATAACCATGGCTCTGGTACCAATCTGTAACACCCCCAATTCATGGATGCAGCGAAATTCGAACTGGGTGTTACTCGACGGCACAATAGTCACAATGATAGAAAATGAACTCCAATTGAGTCGTTTTGAAAATGTTTATCATTCAAATTATATAAATATCAGAGATTACAAAATGAGGTCCCAATTGGTTCCATGTTTACAATGTATAATAAATGAGTTTTGAATGGTAATAAAATTTATAGCCCTCTTGAGTATCCGTGTCCTTCCGTGCCATCCTTGATCGTCATGAACCTGAAATACATGCTTGAGAGGTCAACACAAAGGTTGAGTGATATTCATAGAGTTTGTTAAATCGATTGAACACAATATGTTGGTAGTGTGAGTTATAGGCTCACACCAATGTTTGGAAAACAAAATAGGTAGGCTACGTTATTATACGCCCGGAACATGTATTATACACTAAGCTTATGAAACCAAAACGTTAACGTGTACCAATATCGATCGGCAGATTTATCCCGGTAGGTACTTTGCCGTCATACCTAATGTCTCAAATATTAATGCATTTGTTTGAACTAATCAAAACAAATGGGATTCGTCAATCCCAATAGGCCTATTCACAATATTCGCGCTCACTCGCAAGTAACCCTCGCAAGTGATTAAATGGTTCATAATAAGGGATCATGGTTTGGCAAGGATGTTACTTAGTGATAATAAAACATAGTCGAATAGCATACAGTAGAAAGCATTGTGTTCGAGTAGAAAAATAATAGCATGTATTCCCCCCAAGGGTTTGTAAAACATTGAAGTAATGTAAAGTGGGGCTATGAACTCACCTTAAGTAAGATAGCAAGTAATGAATGTAACGGTTGAATCGCGAAGGTTTCTACGAGCAACCTATAATCGAATGTTGCGACTTAGGATCGGAGTAAAGAATATGAAGTAATGCCTATATATATATCTTGCATTTAGTCCATGATGTGGTATGATGTATAATGTAAGTCTTTGAAAGAAATGATTCATGAAACATGTATGTTTTGTATATCGTTCACTACCGTTCGGGCCGACATAATTCAGAAGTCATGTTAGTAAGCGTTCGAGGAGCCAGGACACTTTAACTCGTAAATCCACAACTCAACTCGACGGCTTACATAATGAACTCCTCACATGAGGCTCCCTACTATTGTAGTAGTTGATGAAATATATAGATATAAGTTTTGATCCGAAAGGTTACATGTCCGATATTTGAATAAACTTAGGAAAGTTTATTTGTACATGAAGATTGTTATTAGGGGTAGCTTCATAAGCCTTAAATGACCATGTTCTCTTGGTAAAATCTCATGGTTTCCTTTTAAGTGAAGTAGATCCAAATTGCTTGTTCAAGTTATCGCCTAACTCATTGTTTCATGTTTACGCCTATGTGAGTTGTTATGGTCATTTCGTCATGGCCTAGCCATGACCTTTGGTCCTTGTTCCAAGGTCATGAGACTCAACCTTGGTTCTAGTCATGTTTGTGGTCTTGATTATAGGTCATAAGACCTCTTGTTCCTTTCAAAGTATAACCATAATCTAGTGACTTTCGCCTAAAAATGGGCTGTTTAGAATTTGAAGAATTTTATCACTCGGAAAGCGTTTTTAGGGCTCGAGCTTCTTTGTTCCTGAACGAAAACGTCGTTTCGGACAACTTTCGTGTTTTAACTTTTTGATGAATCGGAACAGAAGTGGGACTTTCAAAACCCAAATTTGATCAGGAAGCTATTTGGCAGTTTTGCCGGAAATCTTTGGTAATTTCAAATCGCCATAACTTTTGACTCGTATACTCGTTTTGGGTGGTTCAAATTGCTATGGTTTCCTTGTTAAGTCCTCTACTGTAATATGTAATGATCCAACATCATATTTTTACCATTTTGATCAGGTCTTACCAAGAAAGTCACTAGTTTACTTGTTTTAGTAACTTGTTGTAACAATCAATAACAATAACTTGTTTTGGTCATTTTTATACATCATGGACATAACTACAAGACATAATATAGCATGAATAATATGTAAATAACATGAACATGATTATTTAACAAGAATCAAGTTAGGGTTTGGCTCACAACTTTTGGCTTTCAAAGATGAAAGGAAGTTAACATGTAAGGATAGGACATTGATAGACTTGCTTCAACCCACTTCTCTTCATGCAATCTTTCTACCCTTGGTATTCTTGAAAGATGGATGATGAAGGTTTAGGTGACTTGAGTGGATTCAAACTCAAGAGAAATCACCAAGTATATAAGGTTATGGAAGTGTTTGATGAATGATAACCTAACTAGAGTTTCAACCTTGAACTAGCACTTGAATCTTGCATGAAACTTGGAAGGAATTAAGCTAAGATAAGAGTGTTTGTGTGTGTGGAAGTGGACGGCAAACAAGGGAATGGGGGGGCTTTTATAGGGTCTTAAGGAGGTTACTTGTGTTGACTTGTCAACCCTTGGAGGCCAAGTTCAACACATGTAAGCATCCAAGAGTACAATGCATGAGATCTTTCCACCTAGTGTGAATACCCCCCCCTATGGCGGTTTGCAAGGCTTGGAGAGCAAGGGTGTGGACTTTTCTTGGTATTATCCAAGATACTTGGTTAGTTTTGACTCCGGGAAATGCCAATCGTAAATGATTAAGCCTCAAAACGTAAAACCGGGTGTCGTAAAATTATGGAACTTGAAAGTATTGATAAACATGTCCATATGTCCCATAATAAAATATAAAATGAGTGGTAGGTTCCATTTGGGTGGTAAACCCTGCTAAAAACTGGAAACACGGGTCTAAAACGCGTAATACGTAAATCGTACGAATATTGCGTAAAATTGAGAAAAGTAAAATGTTACTTTTCTAATATGATAAAAATGATTTAAAATGACTTATAATGTCTAGACTGGGCTCAGTCTAGTGTCGGTTGGTATTTAAATGTCTCTTAGACATCAAACCGTAAGCCTAAAAATCACGAAATGACTTATATCATCAAGGGATGATTTTTGGTCAATGGAGGAGGGAAAATTATGTTGACTTTTTCTAATAATTTTGAAAACTCAAAATGTCTTAGAAACTCGTTTTGTGGTCTAACGGTTAATCGCCCATTCGGTTAAGCGTGCTCATGTGAGAGTAGTACCGACATGGGTGACCTGCTGGGAAGTTTTTGGTCATATTTTTCTCAGTCACGATTAATTCTCAAATAAATCATGAGTGTGTAAAATATTTTACTGATGTGGGGTCACCTGACGGGGTTGAATTTCGTTGTGCGTAGAATTTCTGATTGACGTTTTACCCTAAAACGTGTAATTCCGTGTAATTCCTTAATAACTTTCACGAAAATGAGCTTATGAAAGTTAAACTTTTAATTTGCCATGGAAATGATTTATCACTCGATAAAATCAAATAAAAATCAACTTTCGGGAAAGTTTCGGGAAAAAATGAATAGTAAAAGTGAATAGTGAAATTTTCCGGGAATGGTAATTAACCTGAAATTGCGAATTGTTACATATAATGTTTGTTCATCGTAGATAAAATCAATCAGCTCTTGAACAGCTGCCTCGCCCTCGGGAATGCAGTACCTATCTGGTATTTGCACCCACGCCGAATTCTCTGGATCAGTTCCATCTGGCTGGCCGATGGTACCGTTCCCAATCTGAAGCAACCATTCAGAGAATGCCGAAATCTCTTGAGCTTGATATGGCGAAAGACCTGGCTGTTGTAGGCGCATGTTTTGTCTAAGCTTAATGATTTCGAAATGTGGCCATAAGTATGACTGTGTTATGCACGAAGAAATAATCTGGTCATTCGTAGCTTTCTTCTTGACGGGTAGTGTTTGCCTAAAGTCACCGCCCAAAACAACCGTTTTTCCTCCAAACACACTTGTCGGCCTATCCATTATATCTCTCAACGTACGGTCAAGCGTTTCAAAACATCTTATATCGTTCATAGGAGCTTCATCCCATATGATAAGATCAGTCTGCTTGAGCGACTCTCCCACCTGCGTTTTTTTTTATACTGCACATTGATTCATCAGTTAAATCAAGCGGTATCTTGAATCTTGAATGAGCCGTCTGTCCTGATGGGAGCAATAAGGCAACGATACCCGAAGAAGCCACCGCTAAGACAATCTTTCCTTCCGATCTAAGTGTAGAGATTATAGTCCTCCAAACGAAGGTCTTGCCTGTACCTCCATGGCCATACACAAATATGAGCTTCTGCCAACGACCATTCACTGCATGCGTGACTCGTTCAAAGATTATTCCTTGTTCAACATTTAGATGGCCAACTAATCGCTCACTCTCACTCTTTAACAATTCACGATTATAAGACCTTTCTTCCATGAGTGCCCTGTTGTTTAAGATTTGAAGTAAGTGAGGCGGAGGTAGATTAAACCCAAAATCTCTGACTGATTTTCCATAGGAAGCAAGGATTGCTTGCAGCTCATACATAAGACCATCTTGTAAGTCTTCAGGACTGACATGAAGATCTCGTATATGCAAAGCTTCGGAAAGTATTTGGGGAATGTCTTCTGACATGGAACTTGAGTGAGATTGTAGCAATGTAACTGGGTCAGAAACCTCACAAAAGATAAGGAGCTGACAAAAAAGGTTTCTCATATAAGCTGGGGTTGCTGAGAAAGAAGCTTCTTGTAAAGCAATGTTCCATTCTTGATCACCACCTAACATGCCCATGGCTTCACACGCGCCTCTATTTGTAGGATAGAGAACTTCATCAACTGTGCGGATATGTTGAAATGACATTGATCCTTTTTTATGACAGAGCAACAACCGTAGGTAGAATGCATCTCCAGAGTTAGGATGCACATACGTCAAACGGCCAATTGATGGTGTGACTGCACGCCACCGACGCTGCCAGTACTTTCCATCCTTGTGCCATACATATTCCCTTGGAAAGTTTAGGTATGTTAAATGGCGACCATCGGTATTTTAAAGGTTGTACCTAAACCATTCAGTGAGCGTTGTTCTTTTGTTGTGCTCGCTATCCACAACTGCCTGTAAGCGCTGTTGCCTCCTAAAATTCACCCGCTGCATATTTTCAAGGTGAACTGCAAGTATCTAAACCGGTGGATCTCTGCTGTGTATGCTAAATCCCAGAATCCTCCAGCATGCTTCGTGCGGTCCTATGAATCTAGCATCCTGGAAATTCTTGATTTCATCAACGTGCAATGAACGACGGCTGGTACTTGGTCCTGTACTTCTAAGTGTTCTTGTAATATGAGTTACTATTCGGTCAGTCCCTTTTGAAATATACTTAAAGAGATATTTTATAAGCATTGACCACTCACAGTACTCAACATTGATATGTGCGTAGAACCGCATGCATAGGGACCGGTTATGCGGAACAACACACCCATTATCGAGGCTGACATTTTGCCTCATTGTTGTTATCCCAGAATCCCTCCTACGGTAATGCACATATCATTTGTCATCGATAAATGTCTTCGGACAAAAAGCCTTAGGAAACTTCTTAGTGCATACATCACTGTCACACATACATGGTGCTGCTGTATTGACCAACCCACACGGCCCGTGCATCATAAACTCTGTAACCCTCAGGATCGATTGCTGGGTCTGGAAGCTCTGCAGAAACATACTTATCCACATCTGTGTGTGCCTGCACACGGTGGCTTTCCTTGATCCACAGAAGCAAATGACAATGCGGCAAGCCTCTTTTCTGGAACTCGACCGTGTATAATACTGTAATAAGATAAAATTTATTCAGGCACATTGTAAGTGTAGCAATTGAATAGACAATAGACACATAGAAAATTAAAACAGTACCTGCTTCTACAGAACCAAAAGGCTTTGAATCTCGTATGAAAGTAACTAAACTATGTATCTTTCTTTCAAAGACACGGTCTACAACATCAGGCCTATCAGCAACTGCAACATGCGTAAAGTCCTCCATATATTCTTGGATCTAAGGCCAGTTAACATTGCACGTAAACGTGATAAAGAATGACGGGTTCCCGTGCACCCGGCATATGGCCAAAGCGTCCAAATAATGGCTATACATATAGCGTGGGCCTCCTGTAAAGGATGAAGGCAAAATTGTCCTTGAACCGACATCTGAACTGTCCTGATCACCGCGTGAGATAGCTCTATGCTACAAAGTCAATCCGTGATTGCTCTATGCTACAGTAGGCTGTGACAACATACTATTGGAAAAGCCTGCCACTCCTTGGGAGAAGCCGGTATTCATTGAAACGGTCGTGTAGCTCGTACGCATAGTACATTTTCATTGACATTTGATACGTGGGAATTGCACCAGGCTTTTACCTCTTGAGGGATCTCGAGAAGCTTACAACCCCCACCAGGCATTGTACCTGATCGTTGTAGTATAGTATAGTGACAAGTACCGGGGGATTGATCGTTCAACTCAGGAATAGTGTCGCTAGAATTAGAAAGCCTAAAAACTAGGTCTAGAGGTGAGGGATGATTCTTTTTGTATTTTTATATTTTTAGGAAAGCAATAAAAATCTCGGGTTTTTGGAAGAGTGGGCGGAATTAGTTGCTAATCAACTAACCCAATAACTAAGATGCAATCAAAATAAAATAACAGAAATGAAAATAAATCAAATTACTAATGTGGTGTGAACAATAATGGGGAGAGTTGTGTTTACTTAGGTTTCATTACTCCCTAGATATCTTTTACAGGTTGATAGTTTGTTACAATTGCATGGATGACGGGTCGTATTCCTTATTACTAGTCGTAGGGCCGTGTACAATATTCCCTAACTCTATAGGATCCTACTTCACTCCTATGTCAAGCCGTTAGAAGCTCCTAACATGGGATCATTAGAATTCTCCTATGCATTAAATACAACCAAAAATCATAGTACACCTCTGATCATGTTTCTTAAGACGTTCAAGCATGTCACCAATGGAAGTCTGCCAGTTTTCTTAAGCCTAACATCGAATACAATCATCCGTAACAACTATAAACAAACAATCAACCCATAATTAACATCTAGGTTTCACTACATCTAAGCAAACACACAAGAGATCTAGCCAAGCATGTTAAATTCAAGACAAGTGTAAGATATATTCAAGCAACACATAGACATATTGATTGAATTGAAAGAGTACTGATGAGTGCTCAAACACTCATCATTTATCGTCAATCTGAACTGCAAAAACATTTAAAAACACTCAAATATGCATCAAAATACTGAAAATATTCCAAAATTGTGTTTTATATGTTTTAGATGCAAAATGTTTAAAAACAAATGAAAAATGAACAAAGTTTGCATAATTGGCAGTTTCAGTCCCTCAAGTTTCATAAATTTACAAAACTAGTCCCTGGTCATTCAAAATATGGAAAATTATCACCAAAGGTCCTTTTGAAATCATAAGTTGTCATATTTAGTCCTTTGGTGAAAAATCTGAAAAGTTTTGAGAATTTACAGTTTTGGTCCCTGGAGTTTCAGAAATTGACTGAATTGGTCCCTGGTGGGAAATTTTTGGAAGAAAAAGCATTTATGGTCCTGTGGTTACTTATTTTGGCAAGATTAGTCCTTGGAATGAAATTTTGGTGAAATGGCAATTTTAGTCCCTGGGGTTTGGAAATTTACAAAAATGATCCCTGGGTGTTTATTTGTGAAAAATTACATTTTGGGTCCTTGGGTTATTGAAGTTATCAACTTTGGCCCTTGTGATAACTATGGAAAAATGACAAAACCAGCCCTTTGATTTTCAGAAACTTACACACTGGGTCCTTGTTGTTTTCACTAACTAAACCAAACCACCCTTTGTTATTTTTACCAAATCCACCCAAAAACCTAACCTGATCCATCAACAAAACCACCCCAGCCCACCTTATATCACCAGCCCATCACCACAAGCCCAACAACAAAATAAATACTCCCTCCTGTTTTTATTAACCCCCAGGTCAAACCCTAAGTCAAACTCTCCACCTCACCTCCTTCCCTCTGCCAAAACCTGCAACACCCAACACCAACACCATCATTACTGCTACTCCTCCACTCCAACCCTATCCCACTAAACTAAGTTTCCACCACTCCAATCTAAAACTTGCCCCCCATGCCAAATACTAACTGCCAAATTGCTAATACCCAAGTTTCCCGCCTAAACCAATCAAACGGCCAAAATCATCTTTGGTAATCCAATGGTTATTTTCAAAGGAGGGATAGCTCAAGTGGGTCCAAAGAACCCTAAATGGTCACTATAAAAGAGAAGAAAAAGAAAACAGTTGGGTAGTAGATTTTTAGTGGTGTTTCAGTTAGTAGGAGTAGTGTAAAATTAATGCTTTAGTTAATTTAGTTTTAAGAATTTCATTCCAGTATTGTAACTTTTAATTCCAGTTAATAAAAATTCTCAGCTTTTCTTTATTGTCAAATTTCCATTTATTGCTTAAGTTCAAGTTTTTCTTTTATATGCTCATACTGCTATAAATTAAGCTCATACAAGCTCACAAGGCTTTTTGTGAGCTTTTACTTTCATTCAAACTGTTTTCTTCATGCATTACTCAAAGTTTTTAACAAAACCTCAAAAATACAAAAAATAGCTTCTTTTTCTGCTTATTTGGTTTTCTGCTTATTCAGTACTTCTTTTATGATCTTTAATGCTTATTTATGTTTGATGTTGCTATTTATGTTTATTTAATTTGGTAGCCTAGATATTAGTGGTTTTTAGTTTTGTTGCTTCATTGTCCATTTAGCTCAATTTAGTTTAGAGAGATTAGCTTATCAAAAGTGCTTACAACTTGATTACTACTGCTTATTTTTACATACTATAGCTTAATCAGTAACTAGAATGCATTTTCAGAGGCTTTCTAAGCCTTTTGTAGTGTAAATCACAAAACAGTCCCCTATAAGGGGGTGTTTGGTTCAGGAGGATTGAATGTGTTATAGGTAGTTTTTGCTATGGATTTCTGTGGAAGTATCTTACATTAGGTTTAGTTAGTCATGTTAAGTCATAAAATACTAGGGTCTTTTGGTTAAAAGTCAAAAGTTAGTCTTTAATCCACTCATAAGTACACTGCCAAAGCTTAAGACATCATAATTATACAATTTACTTTAAAACCTGTTAATCTAGTTTAGGATAGCTGCACTATAGCTTGAAACATCTCAATCAATCACTAGACTAAGATCAAAGTCCATGAAAGTCAAATTAGAAGGAAATTCCAAAAAGTCAAAATTGCTCATTAGGGGAGAAATCCACTTTTGGCAAGATTTTTCCTGATCTCATTATTAAGTTTTGGCTTTTAAGATTCTTGATTCCTAAAAATTTGGAAGCTCATCTTTTTAATGCATATTTTAGTTTAATTTTAGGAGTTTTATAGACTGCTTATTTTGGTGTTTAGTTTGGTTAGTTTTCCTGAACCCTCCCCTGCACCAGGGGAGTGTGTGGAAAACTAGAAGGGGGGTTGAATAGTTTTCCCTTCTTTTTCATTTTATAAAAACTTTGTTTCAAAATGTTGATTCAAATTTATTCAATTGTTTATTTGGAAAACTTCAATTAGAGTTTAGTATGAAAACAACATATAATCAAAATGATCAATTATATATGTAAGCTTTTGGAAAAGTTTAGTTTTATGAATGAAGCTTTGGTCGATATTTATGTGAATACGTTTTCCTTTTAAAATCTTAAAACGTTTTGTATCAAATTATCTATCAAGTTAAACTTAATATGAGAAGTGCGAATAATAATCTATTTGACCATATCATGCAATTATACACACAATCACAATATTAACTACTATGTTCAACACAATCAATCATCACAACTATATAAGCAACAACTAAGACATGCAGGCAAGCATAGAAGTTAAGCGATAAATGCAAGAACAAATGATAAGAGATAAGAGAAAGGGAATGCAAACCGGACACGATGATTTATAGTGGTTCGGCTACAAGGACACCTTCCTTGTTCCTACTCCACTCCCCGAGTCACCTACTCGAGAGTTTTCTTCACTACTCAACAAGCTCCCTTTTGGCGGAGAAAACCGTACACAACTTTTGCTTACACCATTTAACGACACTAAGCTAAATGTCGAGTTCTAATAGTAGCTAGAACCAATCTCACAACACAACTTCGATCACTACACAACTTCTACACAACTTCACGACTTCACGACTTCATCACAACTTCTTCTAAACTTCCTCACGGCTTCACAACTTCTTCACATCTTCACGACTTCACAACTTCATCACAACTTCTTCTAAACTCCACTACTTAATCACACACCTACATCTTCACAACTACATGTCTTCTCCACACTACTACTTCCTTCCACTACTTCTTACTCACTCATTAAATCACTACTAAGTAAGATCATCTTGATCTACTTATTACATATACATAACTCACAACTTCACATAAGCACTAACTAGATCCTAATACATCTTTGGCTTTATGATAGGGAGGATTCTTCTCTTGCACTTTGAGTGATGGGAAATTGGATCACTTGAAACAAAGATTAATAATCTTATGATCAAAGGGTTTTAGAAGGATGTTTAGAGAGAGTTGGATCTGAAAATTTTTGTGCAAAAGGTGAGAAAAATTCCAGGTTTGAGGTGGTATTTATAGGGAAAAATTTCTGACCAAATCTGACAGGGGAGCGTGGCCGGTCCCCTTAATTGTGTGCCAGTCCCCTTAAAATTAAGGGGGCCGCCCTTTATAATTAAGGGGGCCGCCCTACTGAAACGGCCAGATTTTCTGTCTTTTAGTGGGGAAAGTTTATTTGGTGAAAAACTAACTAATTTTGGTTAAAAGTTTGAAATCATATATTTAGTATGATTAAAACATTTTTCTTTATTACCAAAAGTGTTTTTCAAAAATATATAATATATTTATATAATTAAATAAACTTTGTATTAGTTAATTAAATACCCCTTTGATCATGAGATGTATTAAACACTTGTTTATCCATACCTTAAGTGATTGTTGAAGCATACTTGAGACGTTGAGATGTCGAGGCTTGTTGACGTAAGAATGCATAGAAGAATTGTGATCACAAGTAACTTAAGCACTTTACGTTATATGTTGTAACTTACATCTTTGTCATCATCAAAACATGAAGAGGATGTTTAGATTAAATATCGTAATATTCATGCCAACAGAGTGTGTTCTTCAGCTCAAACTCACAAGCTCACAAACAGTACTGCACTTGATCACATTTCTTGAATCTTGGTTTTCCGTGAAGCTTGTAGTTCTAGTTTTTGAGTTTCAGGCCTTTCGTGAACTTTTCAGCTTATTTGATAAGCTTAAACAAGGCCTACAAGTCACCCCTTGGACTGTTTGGGTGTGTTACTTGTGGATGTGCTTATCTGCTTTTTTGTGCTTGTTTAGACTTATGAATTGCTTATCTTCTGTTTTCCATAGCTTATTTAGGATTCCCCATAAAAGCCTGTGTCTGTTTCCCCATTAGATTAGCTTGTTGATGTATTTATGTGTACTGATTTGGTTTTTCATACCTCCCCTGCACCTCAGTGATTCACCCAACTTCACAAGCTCTCTGTGAGCTTGTGTGTAGACCTTAGTTTGTGTGGTTGGGAGTTTTGGGAAGCTTATGTGCCAAACTTAAAGGTTCAGGATTAACTTGGACCTCTAAGCTTATTTAATAAGCTAGTCTCACCCCTGCACTTTCCTTGTGGCCTGTGGGTATTAGTGGTACATGGAATTGCTTATTTGTGTCTTCAGCTTATTTCAATGATTGTTGTCTCATTGTTTCTGCTTAATCTCAGCATCTTTCATCATTTTCTGTCTTATTTGAGCTTGTTGTCATTGTTGTGAGCTTATTCTAAGCTTAGCAAGCTTCATAAGCTCATTTTGGCTTATTTTGGTTTACTGTGGTGGAAATAAGCTCAAGCAGAGCTTATCTTCTAGTTTCAAAAAGTTTTCTTTTGTAAAAGTTGTTTATATTCATTGTTAAAATGTTTTTGTAAAGTTAAAATCATAAATAAAAATAAAAAGAGAAATGTGCAATTAGTGGGAATTGAACCCTGGACCTCTTGGGTTGACCTGGTCAACTCCAAACCAAAGGGGTGCACCATCTGGGCTAGGTAGTTGTTAATGTTTATGTTTTCCTTTGTTATATTTATACTAGTCCTTACCCCATTAAGCTTATAAAAGCTTTACAGCTTATTTATAAGCTTGTCACCCTTTTCATATTTTTCCTAGCTTAATTATAGTACTCAGTATTTTTGTAAAAAGTTTTAGATTTTTACTACTCATTTGGTAATTTTTATAATTTAAATTAGTTTTATTAGTATTTAAATAGTTTTTAATTAATAACAATTAAATAAAAAGTCTAAAAAATAATTTTCTTTTTTCTAAAATTTTCTTTTATCATTAGGTTCGTAAAAATGTAATTTTCATGTCCGTAGGGTTAGTGTAGCTCAAATATCACTTTTTATTTCGCGCACTCGCGTTTATTTTGACTTAAACGCACGTTTTATTTAAATAACTTTTAGGTTTTTAAATTTAGGTTACGTTACTAAAAGTAGTTTGTAAAATAAAGAAAAAACCAAAAATTTAAAAAAAGTGATAGCTTCTATTTAAGCCCTTTTGACTTATTTTTCTGCTTATCTTTAAGCAAACTCTAATTTTAAGTTTTTAGATTACGTTTTAGGTAAACTAGGTTTCACGTCATTGTTAATATAGTTTGTTTAAATCATTCTCATACGTATTTTCTTAGTGTAATCATTCAAACCCTTATATACCCTTTCCCGTCCAAATTCACCCGATCACAAACCCGTTTTAATACCATCCACACCTCGTCGGGACATAACGACCCGGAGAAACCCTATACTTCCACGGAGAATTGAGCCTAAGGAGTTTGACTATATCAACCACATCCGTGGTTGACTTTAGTTGACTGCTTTTGCCTCAATCAAGTACTTATCTCAAATTGACATGAAAGGTTTTAAAGGGTAAAAACCCTTGAAAAAGCTGTAAGATTCGTACTAGGGTTTCTCTCCAAAGTTACACCCTACTTGTCCCTCTTTAATGAATGAAAATTGCAAAACTATATATAGATTTTACAGGGTGACGGCGTCAAGAAGGAATTTCTGACGCCGTCAACTCGCCGCCCATAATGAAATCGGATTGCCTAGATCCAGTTTTGGCGCAGTCATGTGTACTTCTACTCTGGGCCGTCACTCGTATTTGGACCATGACGGCCTAGGGTGACGCGTCATGTCCATAGTGTAAATCTCTTTTGGATCGTCATGGACTTTATCCACTTCCACCACTTGTATTACTCTTGACGTCATCATTAAGGAGCATGTGACGCCGTCAGGTACTGTTCCCAGCAACGAAAATTAAGACTTTGCCGTTTTCTTCACTTTTATGCTCCAAAAACGTCCAAAATGCTTCCTTTCCCAGAATTCACTCCAAAATTACCTAAAATGACAAAAGAAACGATTTAGGGCAATTTTTGATCAAATAAATTCGAATTCGGGCTAAAAAGACCCCCAAAAAACGGTTCATTTTTCGCCTCATCAAATACCCTTACACTTGAGATTTGCTTGTCCTCAAGCAAATGCACTTTTATTCTAATCAAAATAAAAGTTAGGGGTCATTTAACACTAATATAAAAGTAATTACGACAAATAATCGTTCCACTAAAGACCAAAGACAAGCACGGAGGTCATACACTAGCACCTCACAAGTAGTGTTTAGATACTCACATCTCTCGGGTGTAATAAAGTATATATCACAATATGGAAATGGAAAACATCTCTCACTACCTGTCATAGCAAAATAGATTACCATAGGCTTGGGAAAGGATCAAACCTCCACCACATGGCGTAAGCACCTAGGATAAACTATCAAAGAGGTCTTTTAAAGGGTTATAACGTTAGGTGTAGGGATATGGAATGCACGGTTTTGTTGGATATAGGCAATCTTTACTGGTGGCGAGTTAATCATCTTGGTTAATTACATGTACAATATGGCGTTGCTAAGCCAAGACTAGACTCGACTTTAAGCTAATGAATGATAAATAACAAAAACATAAAATAAACGTAGAATGAAACAGGATGGTAGTCCGTATGTTTTTTTCTCTTTTCTTTTTCTATTTTTTTTTTCTTTTTCTTAATATTTTTCCGTTTTTTTTTTTTTTTTTTTTTTTTTGTGTGTTTTTGTTTTTGTTTTTTGATTTTTGCATACACTATTGCCCTACCATCCAAAATAATACATCATAGGGAATGAACATTCCCCTTACACTTGAATTTTTACATGCTTTACAATAAACTAATCTAATGACTCGAATCAAGATAATAAAAACACTTGGAGTACTTTTAAGATTAACGCACATATGGGGGTAATATATGATGTTCTTCCCCATTACTCCATAACATTAGTACTTTACCCATGAGTCCCAATCATCCCAAAACAATATGTACAAGGATATGACTCGACTTAGCAACCATATAGTCAATTAGATAATTAACTAAGGGTTTAAACATGTAACAATAATGCACTAAAGATGAGTGCATACACGGAAGGCTAAGGCGATTTGGTTGTACATTTAAGTGGGTTGTAACAAATTCTTCCTTTAAGTAAGATGCTTAAAGTTAAAAACGAAAAGATAGGCTCGGAGGGGTGTACTAGGGGTTTCGTGTACTAAAAATGAGTACAACGCTAAGGTGTGAGAAAAATTAGTTGACTTTACTAGCCAAGTAATATGACTTAAATGGTCAAGTAATTATGATACGGGTTTAACACAAGGGTGATCCTAATGCCTCTTATCATGTAGTAAATCCTACCACACGAATTTAGTCTCACTAGCGGTCTCGGGATGCATCACTAACGCAAGTTCTAGAATCTAAATGCTACCGGTACACTCATAAGCACTAATAGTGAATGCTTTTCCTATCAAATCTAAAGGCGAACCTCACATATTTAGGTGGAAAATTTTTCTGAATAGTACGGTTTTGTGCTAGTCATATAACTCCTATCCATGAGACGCTTGCTATGGCTAAAGTTTCACTCCTAAATGTTGTAAAAAAATTTAAATTTGGCGCTAAAATTACACTAACAAGTATTTCTCTTAGTTTTATTACACACCTACCATCAAGCAAACAAACTCAAGTGCAATTGTATCCTATAAGGTATCATCATTTACCCTCCCCTTACACTTAGGATGAACATTGTCCCCAATGTTCAATTAAAGAATGTAAAAGTGAAATAGGTAAAAGAATGAAATCAAATACTCCCCTGATTCGTTCGGTGTGGATAGTGTGGTAACAAGGTTAGATCTTCCTCCAAGAAAATGAACAATCAAAGCTTCCCTTCAAGAAAAATAAATCATCTTCTTGTCATACATAACCTGTTAAACCTGAGAAAACAAACAAGGCAACCTCGCGTAAAATCGGCGGCAATCTATATATACTAACAAGTCCTGGAAAACAAATTAAGATATAATGCTTGTGGAATGAATGTTTGCAGATTTCCTGGAGTTTATAAAACTAAAGAATTAACAAAAACTTCAAGACTCCGTTAGAAAAACAAAACTAGCAAAATTTCCAGAATTTTACACATGACGCCGTCAGGAGTTAACTCCTGACGCCGTCAGAAGTGACCTGCAAAAATCTTTACGTTAAGTTTCCGGAAATTTTCTGGAAAAACTTATGTCCTACTTCCTGGAAAATCTTGCAAAACATTATTATGACTCGATACAAGCATTTGACTCTAACAAATACTAATACACATGTTCATTTAATATTGTGGAGAATCATGATCAATTTCGTTCTTAGAAACAAATTTGGGGTTTCCCCTTACACTTATCTTTTGCGAAATACCTTTGTATGAAGTTAAGACGAAGTTAAACGACAAAATAAAGCATTTTCACAATTTAATTTGAAACATGATCTACCAACAATAAAAATAAAGCATACATATGGAAGCAAATAACAATCAAACAAATAAAATAAATGAAAACACACAAAACATGGGTTGCCTCCCAAGAAGCGCTTTTCTTTATTTACGAGTCTTGTAGCTAGACTCAAGGTCATGGGCAATTACGTGACCTTATCGTTGGTCTCTTTTACCGATTGTGAATGTTCTTTATAGAGACCAACCACCTTTTTCTCAATTGCTCCTATAATCCTATTGGCAAATTCCTTATCAACTTTATATTTCGGTCCTAGAGTCAAGCAATCTTTGTAGAAAAGGCTCTTATTCTCCCATACAAAGTCCATGCCCTTTTTCATATCCTCTTCATTGATGTCCTCAAAGGCACCAATGTTATCCATGTCAAATTGAGGCACAAAACGAAATTCTTTCATTCTATTAGGCATCCTATATGTGATCCTATCGGTTTCACTAGCAAACCGGATTGTCCCTTCTATCTCATCATATTCTAACTTGGACTCTTCAACAAATGGTTTACCAAACACAACATGGGTTAAGCGACAATCAATAACACTAGCTAGGTCTTCAACAACCATAAAGTCAGTGACATAAGTAAAGTTCCCAACAAAGATATCTAGACCTTTAACTCTCCCGACAAAGTTACAAACTCCACTGGGGTATTTAGTATCTTTTCTAGGTCCAGTCTTGTTTTCACTATATCATTATAAACACTTGAGGACATAATGTTGATTGGGGATTTAAAATCAATGTAAGCATTGTCAATGTGTTTATATCCAATCATACATGGTATCTTTGCACTCTTAGGATCGCCTCTCTTTATCTTAGGTTCAATTCTAGTGAAAGGAGGTCGAGGATTATCAATAAGGTTATTATACTATGCAATCTCCTACTTAGTGGGGTATAGATTGAAATAGTCATCTAGCTTTGGATCTATTTCCCCTTCCCCAAGTTCCTCAACCACATCCTCAAAATCATTAGGTCCTAGATCCTTATTTGAATACAAGGCGGTCGCTAGGTCACTAAATGCATGGTCGAGCTCAACATTAATCAACCTATTAAGCTCCCTAAGTTCCCTAATCTCATTCTCAATTTGTTCACGCAACAAGGCCACTTCTCTAGGGGAAAGGGGTGGATTCGCGTTTTCCATAATGGTCAACGGAATAGTCAATGAATTTAATTTACTAACAAAGGCACGAAGAAAAAGACAGACTAAAGAGAACCTAAAAATAAAAATAAAATCTTACTAGAAAGGAATCTAGCAAGTAGACCTAATAAAAAGAAATCCTAACCTAGACAATAACTATTCCCCGGGCTGCGGCGCCAAAAACTTGATACGTGGGAATCGCACCAGGCTTTTACCTCTCGAGGGATCTCGAGAAGCTTACAACCCCCACCAGGCATTGTACCTGATCGTTGTAGTATAGTATAGTGACAAGTACCGGGGGATTGATCGTTCAACTCAGGAATAGTGTCGCTAGAATTAGAAAGCCTAAAAACTAGGTCTAGAGGTGAGGGATGATTCTTTTTGTATTTTTATATTTTTAGGAAAGCAATAAAAATCTTGGGTTTTTGGAAGAGTGGGCGGAATTAGTTGCTAATCAACTAACCCAATAACAAAGATGCAATCAAAATAAAATAACAGAAATGAAAATAAATCTAATTACTAATGTGGTGTGAACAATAATGGGGAGAGTTGTGTTTACTTAGGTTTCATTACTCCCTAGATATCTTTTACAGGTTGATAGTTTGTTACAATTGCATGGATGACGGGTCATATTCCTTAATACTAGTCGTAGGGCCATGTACAATATTCCCTAACTCTATAGGATCCTACTTCACTCCTATGTCGAGCCGTTAGAAGCTCCTAACATGGGATCATTAGAGTTCTCCTATGCATTAAATACAACCAAAAATCATAGTACACCTCTGATCATGTTTCTTAAGATATTAAAGCATGTCACCAATGGAAATCTGCCAGTTTTCTTAAGCCTAACATCGAATACAATCATCCGTAACAACTATAAACAAACAATCAACCCATAATTAACATCTAGGTTTCACTACATCTAATCAAACACACAAGAGATCTAGACAAGCATGTTAAATTCAAGACAAATGTAAGATAATCAAGCAACACATAGACATATTGATTGAATTGAAAGAGTACTTATCTCAAATTGACATGAAATGTTTCAAAGGGTAAAAACCCTTGAAAAAGCTGTAAGATTCGTACTAGGGTTTCTCTCCAAAGTTACAATCTACTTGTCCCTCTTTAATGAATGAAAATTGCAAAACTATATATAGATTTTACAGGGTGACGGCGTCAAGAAGGAATTTCTAATGTCGTCAACTCGCCGCCCATAATGAAATCGGATTGCCTAGATCCAGTTTTGACGCCGTCATGTGTACTTCTACTCTGGGCCGTCACTCGTATTTGGACCATGACGGCCTAGGGTGACGTCGTCATGTCCATAGTGTAAATCTCTTCTGGATCGTCACGGACTTTATCCACTTCAACCTCTTGTATTACTCTTGACTCCGTCATTAAGGAGCATATGACGCCGTCAGGTACTATTCCCAGCAAGGAAAATTAAAACTTTGCCGTTTTCTTCACTTTTATGCTTAAAAAACGTCCAAAATGCTTTCTTTTCCAGAATTCACTCCAAAAGTACCTAAAATGACAAAAGGAATGATTTAGGGCAATATTTGATCAAATAAATTTCAATCCGGGCTAAAATGACCCCCTAAAAACGGTTCATTTTTCTGCTCATCAACATTTTCTTGGGAGGGTCAGAAGATGTCAATAACACGCGACCCAAATGATACCTATCTTCACCAAAGAAAAAAACCAATGGGAATTGCATTGACATATAAGATGCGTTTAGCTTACTCACATATTGTAACTGATGAGGCGAAAAATGATCCGTTTTTAGGGGGTCATTTAAGCCCGAATCCGAATTTATTTGATCAAATATTGCCCTAAATCGTTCCTTTTGTGATTTTAGGTGTTTGGAGAGTGAATTCTGGAAAAGAAGCCATTTTGGACGTTTTTGGAGCAAAAAAGTGAAGAAAACGGCAAAGTACAAAATTTCCATGCTGAAGATACAAGGTGACGGCGTCAAGAGTAATATCTTGACGGCGTCAGACATGAAGATTAAAATACCGAAGGTGGTGACGGCGTCAAACGCCTTCATGACGGCGTCAAAGTGGCAAGAATAAAATACCGTGGTCGGTGACGGCGTCACATAGGCCGTCATAAGTAGATCAAGGCCGTCCGAGGAAGTATATGGCGGCGAGGTGACGGCGTCACATGTAACTCTTGACGCCGTCAGCCTACTTTTCCTATATATAGTTTTCTAGTTTTTTTCATTAAAAAGAGAGAAGTTTTGGTGAAACCCTAAAGACGAATTTGGTGCCTCTTTTACAGGTTTTTCAAGGGTTCCAAACCCTTGATACCTTGCATTGTAATTGAGATAAGTGTTCTTCTAATTCAATTAATATGTCTATGTGTTGGTTGTTTATCTCTTGTTCTTGTCTCAATTCAATTATGCTAGGCTAGATCTCTCTTGTGTTTGCTTAGATCTAATGAAACCTAGATGTTGATTATGTGTTGATTACTTGTTTATTCTTGCTCTTGGATGAATGATTTATATGTTAGGCTTAAGAAAACTGGCAGATCTCCAAATGGTAACATGCTTGAACGTCTTAAGAAACATGAACCGAGGTGTTCTAGGTCTTTATTGGTTGTATTTAATGCATGAGCCACTGTTTACAATCCCTATAGTTGTGCTGGGTCATGGTGTAGGAGGAGATAAGAGCTCATAGAGTTGGGGAGTTATGTATGCCACCCCACGAATGATATTAAGGAATACAATCCGTCATCCATACAAGTATAACAAGTAATTAACGTGTAAAAGATATCTAGGGAGTAGTGAAGTCTAAGTAAACACAATTTCTCCAATTACTGCTCACAACCTTAGTATAATTAGTTTGTTTTCATTTTTATTATTTTATTTTGATTATATATTAGTTTTGGGTTAGTTGACTAGCAACTAATTCCGCCCACTCCTTCAAAAACCCGAGATTTTACTTGTTTTCATAAAAATATAAAAATACAAAAATAATCATCTCTCACCTTTAGAATTATTAATTAGGTTTTCTAATCCTAGCGACACTATTCCTAAGCTGAACGATCAATCCCCCGGTACTTGTCACTATACTATACTACAACGATCAGGTACACTGCCTGGTAGGGGTTGTAAGCTTCTCGAGATCCCTCGAGAGGTAAAGCAAGGTGCGATTCCCACGCATCAAGTTTTTGGCGCCGCAGCCCGGGGAATAGTTATTGTCTAGGTTAGGATTTCTTTTTATTAGGTCTACTTGCTAGATTCCTTTCTAGTAAGATTTTTATTTTTATTTTTAGGTCTTCTTTAGTCTATCTTATTTCTTTGTGTCTTTGTTCATAAACTGTTTCGATGGATAACAATAACATTGATCGTTTGATTCCTGTTATTCGTGTTTTCCGTCGTAGGATGTTCCAAATGCCCGCCCCGCTTCCTTTAGCAGAAAATGAGAACCCACCTAACCTCTCACCCAACCACCATTTTGGCAATAATTCTGAGCTAGAAGAGTCTGATCATGATAATGATCGTAGGGCTAGTCCTTTTTACTATTCAGACTCCGATGAGGATCTTGATGATGGTGATGTGATTAATGAGGATAGAATGGAAGAAGAAGTAAACCCTCTTAGGTATGTCGACCCTAGAACTAGGATTGAGTGTGATAGTTCATTTAACATGCAATTCCCTTGTAAGATTGGATTTAAAAGCTTTAACGACTATCTCTACTCATCTCTTCCAATGAACATAATCTCACGTAATGAATACAATAAAATCATGGTAGATGAGTTGGAATACAAAGGAGAAAACATTGTGGCTTGGGCTATACCATTGCATGTGTTTGTAGGGAGTTTGGTTTATCTTGTTGAGTTCATGGTTATGGAGAATCTAGGAGAATTTATTGATGATAAATTGACCCAAGTTGTGTTTGGAAAACCTTTCAAACGGTTGACCAACCTCGATGAAAAACTCATAGAAGGGTTAATTACATTCTCGGGTGGGGATGAAGAATTTGTCTATCAAATGCCCCGCACACACCCTAGGTTCAAGGATTTCTCCATGGAAAAGAGTAGTAGGTATCCGCCTATGGAAATGCTAAGTGAGAATGATAAGAGAAAAGGACTTAAGTACACGTATGAAAAGAATAAAAGATATTATCGCGGGTGCTTAGTGTTAGGAGACGAATATAAGAAAGATGAGGCGACTATTAGATGGCTCACACTTGGTTACATGAGCATAAGCGATACACGTTAACCCATGACTTTGAGTCTAGCTACAAGACTCGTAAATAAAGAAAAGCGCTTCTTGGGAGGCAACCCATGTTTTGTGTGATTTTATTTGATTGATTGTTATTTGCTTCCGTATGCATGTTTTATTTTTATTGTTGGTTGATCATGTTTCTCAACTAAAATGTGGAAATACTTTATTATGTTGTTTGGCCTAGTCTTAACTCCAACCTAAAGGTATTTTTGCAAAAGATAAGTGTAAGGGGAAACCCCAAATATGTTTTCAAGAAACAAACCGATCATGATTCTCCACAATTTTAAATGAACATGTATATTCGTATTTGTTAGAGTCAAGTGCTTGTATTGAGTCATAATGAAGTTTTGCAGGATTTTCCAGGAAGTAGGACGAAGTTTTTCCAGAAATTTTCCGAAAACTTAACATAAGAATTTCTGCAGGTCCATTCTGACGGCGTCAGAGTATTACTCTTGACGGCGTCAGGAGTCAAAAATCTGGAAATTTTACCGGTTTTGTTTTTCTAACGGAGTCTTATGGTTTTTGTGAATCATTAAGTTTTATAATCTCCAGGAAATCTGCAAACTTCATTCCACAAGCATTATATCTTACTTTGTTTTCTAGGATTTAGTAACTTATATAGGATGCCGCCGATTTTACGCGAGGTTGCCTTGTCTATTGTTGTCAGGATTTACAGGTTATGTTTGACAAGAAGATGATTTATATTCTGGAAGGGAAGCTTTGATTGTTCGTTTTCTTGGAAGAAGATTTAACCTGGCCAACCTAAAATCCATACCGAGCGAATCAGGGGAGTATTTGACTTCATTCTCTTTACTTTTTCACTTTTACATTCTTTACTTGAACATTGAGGACAATGTTCATCTTAAGTGTAAGGGGAGGGTAAAAAGATGATACCTTACATATGCACTTTCGCTTGAGTTTGTTTTGTCTGATAGTAGATGTGTAATAAAACTATGAGAAATACTTGTTAGTGTAATTTTAGCGCCAAATTTAAATTTTTTTACAACATTTAGGAGTGAAACTTTAGCCATAGCAAGCGTCTCATGGATAGGAGATTGTATGACTAGCACATAACCGTATATTCAGAAAAATTTTCCACCCAAAAATGTGAGGTTCGCCTTTAGATTTGATAGGAAAAGCATTTACTATTAGTGCTTATGAGTGTACCGGTAGCATTTAGATTCTAGAACTTGCGTTAGTGATGCATCCCGAGACCGCTAGTGAGACTACATTCGTGTGGTAGGATTTACTACATGATAAGAGGCATTAGGATCACCCTTGTGTTAAACCTGTATTACAATTACTTGACCATTTAAGTCATATTACTTGGCTAGTTAAGTCAACTAATTTTTCCCACACCCTTAGCGTTGTACTCATTTTTAGTACACGATACCCCTAGTACACCCCTCCGAGCCTATCTTTTCGTTTCTAACTTTAAGCATCTTACTTAAAGGAAGAATTTGTTACACCCCACTTAAATGTACACCCAAATCGCCTTAGCCTTCCGTGTATGCGCTCATTTTTAGTGCATTATTGTTATTTGTTAAACCCTAAGTTAACTTTCTAATTGATTACATGGTTGCTAAGTCGAGTCATATCCTTGTACATATTGTTTTGGGACGATTGGGACTCATGGGTAAGTACTTATTTTATGGAGTAATGGGGAAGAACATCATTTATTACCCCCATATGTACGTTAATCTTAAAAGTGCTCCAAGTGTTTTAATTTTCTTAATTCGAGTCATTAGATTAGTTTAATGTAAAGTATGTAAAGATTCAAGTGTAAGGGGAATGCTCATACCCCTATGATGTATTATTTTGGATGGTAGGGTAAGAGTGTATGCACAAAAAAAAAAAAAAAAAAAAAAAAAAATCGAAAAAAAATAGAAAAAAACAAGAAAAAAAAAATAAAAAAAATAAAAAAAAAAAGGAAAAAGAGAAAAAACATACGGACTACCATCTCGTTTTTATTCTATGTTCATTTTATGTTTTTGTTATTTTTCATTTATTAGCTTAAGTCGAGTCTAGTCTTGGCTTAGCAACGCCATCTTGTACATGTAACTAACCAAGATTGTTAACTCGCCACCAGTAAAACTTCCTTTATCCAACAAAACCGTGTAATTCATATCCCTATACCTAACGTTACAACCCTTTAAAAGACCTCTTTGATAGTTTATCCAAGGTGCTTACGCCATGTGGTGGAGGTTTGATCCTTTCCCAAGCCTATGGTAATCTATTTTGTTATGACAGGTAGTGAGAGATATCTTCCATTTCCATAATGTTATATTACTTTATTACACCCGAGAGATGTGAGTATCTAAACACTATTTGTGAGGTGCTTGTGTATGACCTCCGTGCTTGTCTATTGGTCTTTAGTGGAACGATTATTTGTTGTAATTACTTTTATATTAGTGTTAAATGACCCCTAACTTGTCTTTCGAGTAGAATAAAAGCGCATTTGCTTGAGGACAAGCAAATCTCAAGTGTAAGGGTATATGATGAGGCGAAAAATGATCTGTTTTTAGGGGGTCATTTAAGCCCGAATCCGAATTTATTTGATCAAATATTGCCCTAAATCGTTCCTTTTGTGATTTTAGGTGTTTGGAGAGTGAATTCTGGAAAAGAAGCTATTTTGGACGTTTTTGGAGCATAAAAGTGAAGAAAACGGCAAAGTACAAACTTTCCATGCTGAAGATACAAGGTGACGGCGTCAAGAGTAATATCTTGTCGGCGTCAGACATGAAGATTAAAATACCGAAGGTGGTGACGGCGTCAAACGCCTTCATGACGGCGTCAAAGTGGCAAGAATAAAATACCGTGGTCGGTGACGGCGTCACATAGGCCATCATAAGTAGATCAAGGCCGTCCGAGGAAGTATATGGCGGCGAGGTGACGGCGTCACATGTAACTCTTGACGCCGTCAGCCTACTTTTCCTATATATAGTTTTCTAGTTTTTTTCATTAAAAAGAGAGAAGTTTTGGTGAAACCCTAAAGACGAATTTGGTGCCTCTTTTACAGGTTTTTCAAGGGTTCCAAACCCTTGATACCTTGCATTGTAATTGAGATAAGTGTTCTTCTAATTCAATCAATATGTCTATGTGTTGGTTGTTTATCTCTTGTTCTTGTCTCAATTCAATTATGCTAGGCTAGATCTCTCTTGTGTTTGCTTAGATCTAATGAAACCTAGATGTTGATTATGTGTTGATTACTTGTTTATTCTTGCTCTTGGATGAATGATTTATATGTTAGGCTTAAGAAAACTGGCAGATCTCCAAATGGTAACATGCTTGAACGTCTTAAGAAACATGAACCGAGGCGTACTAGGTCTTTATTGGTTGTATTTAATGCATGAGCCACTGTTTACAATCCCTATAGTTGTGCTGGGTCATGGTGTAGGAGGAGATAAGAGCTCATAGAGTTGGGGAGTTATGTATGCCACCCCACGAATGATATTAAGGAATACAATCCGTCATCCATACAAGTATAACAAGTAATTAACGTGTAAAAGATATCTAGGGAGTAGTGAAGTCTAAGTAAACACAATTTCTCCAATTACTGCTCACAACCTTAGTATAATTAGTTTGTTTTCATTTTTATTATTTTATTTTGATTATATATTAGTTTTGGGTTAGTTGAATAGCAACTAATTCCGCCCACTCATTCAAAAACCCGAGATTTTACTTGCTTTCATAAAAATATAAAAATACAAAAATAATCATCTCTCACCTTTAGAACTATTAATTAGGTTTTCTAATCCTAGCGACACTATTCCTAAGCTGAACGATCAATCCCCCGGTACTTGTCACTATACTATACTACAACGATCAGGTACACTGCCTGGTGGGGGTTGTAAGCTTCTCGAGATCCCTCGAGAGGTAAAGCAAGGTGCGATTCCCACGCATCAGTAACTGATGATCGTGCTGTTCCACGACCACATCAAATTCAGTCTCCACGTCTGGACCACCTTAAAAAACAATTGCACCAATAGAGTCGCCTGTAGGCAGTTCAGGCTACCTTGAGCCGACAACACCAAATAAACGGACACTGAATTCTGGAATATCGGCCTCTGCCATTTTATCCCTGGCAGTTCTAAACAATTGCACTAATCGATTGTTCTTGTCTAGCAGCTCAATCAAATGTTCCACAATATCTGGACGCAGACTCTGGCCATTTCTTTGAAAGTGTTCTAAACGATTTGCAACTTCATTTTGTGTGTCATAGATATACAGCTGTAAAAATTGTGGGCGTGTATTAGGCTGTGGACACAGAGAACCTATTCGATGATAAAGCTGACCGGAAATCTTAAACACATAAGGACCACCACCCATGTTTATAGAGTTGTCCACTTCTGCACCCAACGATGTCATTGCAAACATTTGATTGTAAGCACGAATATTCTCCAAAAAATGCCGATTAGTGAAAAGGTCTTATATATATTGCGCGTATTCACCCTGATCATGCAACCTAACTTTGCCAGCATTACAACATTTATGGTAATCCACACGCCTACTATTACCCACACCAATCCTTTCATCATACCAAAACTTTGCATTGCAATGACGGCAGGCCTGATCACACCTGCCCATATGCACATATGTATCGGGAGGGCCTGCATTAGACATAGGAAATAGAACTTTTAGCAGCCCCCTGGTAAATAGAACAATGGCTAATCATTTTGTTCATGTAAAACAGGTCAAAACAGCACAACATCACACCTTGCCTAGACCTTCGGTTTCTGCTACACACATGAGGCAGGACCTAGGTACTCTCTGATGAACGACGCATCCTAAATGCAAGAGATAAAAGATAATACTGTAAGCAAATGCAAATCCATTTAAAACACCATACCTCTGTATTTTTTATCTCAAAGCAATCAAACCTTGAGAACGCCTCGGACGATGATTCCTTGGCAGGTTCACATTGCAGGGGCCTGTTCGTGTACCAAAGTTTTGAGAGGTTTCATGAGACGAAGGGGCAAGACCGGACGCTGTGGAACCATCCGCAAGATATTCAGGTATAACTCTGCTTCTAGCACTATTTATAAGAAACATGTCCTCATCACCTGCAATAAATATAAAGTACATGGCATTACCCCGCAGGCCAAGATTTAGGACACCAAACAAAACATGTAAAGAAAATGCAAATTACATCGCAATTGTGACTCGCTATCGTCTGAAAGTCTTGCAAGGTGAGACCTCCTAGAAAAAAACTCATCTTCATTAGAAAAGTCAGACACTTTCCGTTTTCCTTTATCCACAGAAGTTGTAGAACCATGTAGGCTAGAAAAGCTTCTTTCCTGGCTTCCTTGCACATTGCACCCATCTAAAACACAATCATATTAAGCTTTTTTAAAAACAGTAAGTTAGGCATCAAAGCATAACCAACATGCTATGCACCTGCTCTTTGTACAGCTGTACCGATGCACAGATCACGGGCATGCGGACTACTCTGAGAAGACTGATCCACAAACATGGGGCTTGGGTAGCAGCATTCATAATTTATACTAAAGGTACCATCTTCTCTTTCACCTTTTGTGCTTGTTTTTTTCTCTATAATTAGCAGCAACACAAAGATCACCGGTACTAAGGCTAGCCTTACATGAACTCTGACTCACTAAGTTTAAAAGGAGATCGGCCCTACCTAGATCACTTACAATGGCCTTTGGTTGTAAATGCAGGCCATGAGACTCTGCTTGATGATAAAAACTACTAATTTGCATAGGTTCTAAAGGAAGCACAGAGGTAACCCTACGAACGACCTTTTTTTTAGTCTTCATACTATACAGATGTTATGGTAGTGATTTTGACAAACATGTAAGCCACAAAAAAGGAGCAGCAAATCACATGTGTACTATCAGCATCATACATAAAGCAAACACATGTATCATAAAATAGCATATCTATTAGCATCATACATAAATCAAACACATCTACATTCAACCATTCTTAACACTGCATCCAACCATTCTTAATACTGCATGCATGCAAAGCAAAAAAAAAAAAAAAAAAAAAAAAAAAAAAAAAAAAAAAAAAAAGCCAAGGACCATCAGCTGCACAACAAAAAACCTCAGACAAACCTCTTCAAAGTGTCATTGGATTCTCTTTGGATGCACTTTTGGTATGATTTTTCTCTGTTGCAATTTGTTTTCCTTTACCGTGAAGATTTTCAGTCTATTAGCATCATACATAAACCAAACACATATACATCTAACCATTCTTAACACTGCATGCATGCAAAGCAAAAAAATAACCATAGTGCACAAAAAGAAAACTCACACAAACCTCTTGAAAGTGTCACTGCCTTCTTTTTGGATGCACTTTTTGGTATGATTTTTCTCTGATGCAATTGATTCTCTGTTTTTGCAGGGTGTAATGGAAGGTTCTAATAGTACTTGGAGGCAAACCACACGTGCACCTTACTCACTAATGTACTTGTGCAAGAAAAATTCACCACAAAGTCTCAAGAAAGTCTCATGGTTTGGTGAAAACCTCAAGGATAAGGCTCTTAATCATTGACACGTTTCATCAGACCATACTTTGTAATTTGTAAATCACACGTTTGTATTTTGTATCTGTACATTTGTAATTTGTAAATACATTTGTATTTTGTATAATTAGGTAGATATATACTTATAATTAGGCTATGGGCCAACTGGGCAAAAGAAAAGGCCGACTGGGCAAAAGAAACAGGCCGAAACTCTGGGCCAACCACGTGGGCTTTTTTTTGGCGGGAAAAAGCCGGTAAAATGGCGTCGTATGTAAGGTGGTTTAATATAAACTCTAATTTTGTTGTTATTTGAGTAAGGGTTTTTTTTTTTTTTTTTTTTTTTTTTTAATTTAATTTAATTTAATTTAATTATTATTTTTTTTCTAGACTAAGAGGTTGTGGGGTCCACCTCCATATAAGCCACTTAATGGAGAGTGCTAAGCTTTTGATGGCCTTTGGCATATAGAGGATTTAACAAAATAATATATTATTATATTGCTTGGGCCCATTCCTCTTAGCATTAAGACATTCTAACCAAAAAAAAGAAACACCTCTTAAGTTAGGTTTTAGTTACACACCGGTACGGTGTAAATGAGTCGAGCTTTTGTTGAGTAACACGGTTTTATTTGAGTCGAGTTTTATCGTGCCTAGAGCTCAAGTCCGAGCTTTAAACACAAATATATCATACAAAAAAAATTAACACATGAAATCGGGAAAAAAAAACACTAACGGGTTTAGGTCTAGGGGGCCGGGACCCTTCCCGATCCTCACTAAGCTCCGCCCTTGCCAACGCGTGGGCGGGGATTTGTGTTTTACGGGTGACACGTTGTTGGGCAATTACACATCTTAGACACCCTTGTTACATCATCAAAATGGAAATATAACTGGAAGTAGGGTTGAGCACGGTCCGAAAACCGGACTAGACTGACTAAACCCAAAGCGGATCAAAAACAGATTTAGTTCAAGACACTAGACCAAGGGCCAGACCGAAATGTCATTTCCAGGTCCAGTTCGTTGGTTTAGTCGAGTGCAACAAAGCATAATGGCCGGTTTTGCTTAATACTGAACCAAACTGAATCAGATCGATAACCGAATATGGGGAAAAAGGTGGACCGAGGACCGGACCAAAATACGTTCGATCCGATTTTTTGATTCATCCGGTCCATGGTCTATTATGTTCAGCTCTATCCGAAAGTGAAAAATAAAATAAAATAAAATAAAATAAGAATAATAATCTTAAAAGTATAATTTACATAATACTCCGTACTTCTTTACAAAAACCAAAATTACAAAAACACCCTTACATCTTCAACTCTTTCTGGTTATCCATCAAAACAATCAAAACAAAGACACTTCAGTTCAGATAACACAACTTGAAACAAGAAGAAGAATGGAGGCCTTAAAAGTATGGTCATCAAGACCACTCCGTCATCTCTTCCACTTATCTCCACTCACTTACAAAACCCATCTCCCAGTCACCTTCACGCGCTGCTGTTCTTCCTCACGCGCCGCCACTGTGCCGCCAAAACAGGGTGGTGGCAGGGGAAGGAGGTTACCCAAAGATGAGAATAATGCAACTTCTTCTACTTCTGATAGAGATGCTATTCGTGCTATTCGTCTTAAAAAGGTTTACTTTTTTTTTATATAAAAATTGAATCTTTTTTATGTTTTAATGTTTTTGTGTGATAAAGATTGAATCTTTTTGTGTTTTTATGTTTTTATGTTTTGTTTGTGATATTTGGTTTTGTTAATCAACTGGCTGGGCACATTGGTGACCAGCAATGATTCATTTTGCATGCCACATTAGCTTTCTCTCTCCGGCGACCTACATATTTTACTACAAAAACCATACCCCACAAAGATTTCTTTTTAATTAATTAACATACACATTTTGTTTGTTTGTGTGCACAAGACTTCGGTCGAGTATACGATCCTCATACCCATTTTCGTGACCGACGACCTACCAAGACCATGAAGCCACATCAAGGGTGACCGATGCCGACCCACAAGGACCTCTTGGTCGAGCCCCTTGGTGCGTCTAGTCTTAGTTGTAGCAAAATGTGTGGAAGAAAATAGTGTTTGTTTGCTTGTTTAGCTATAAGATAAAAACCACTCATGGTTGGCTTAGTGGCAAAAAGTTTCTGACTAATATTACTAAAATGTGTGAGGTCCCTGGTTCAGTTCCTGCTAGGTGCAAACAACCCTGAAGTGACCACGCCAACCTCTTGAAAACGGGAGGGCTTTACCTGGTTTGAATCTGTGTGGCGGTGGGTTCTAACCCAATAGTGGCCAAAAGGTTGGAAACCACCTTATCCAGAAAAAAACTATAAGATAAGCAATTAAAAAATAATCTACTTACTTTTAGGTTGATAAGCATTTTAAATAAGGAATCCAAAATATACATTTTGATAAGCAGTTTGGAATAAGCAACTCCTAACCTAATTATTTAAAACTGCTAGTGTCACCGTAAAGTTTGGAACTTTGGATAAGAAATCCCACACATTCTTAAAACTGCTTATTTATTATTTCCCAACGCAAGAAGCAGATACGCAGCTTTAGTTAGCAATCCCAAACGCCCTCTAAGTATTCGGCAACTGAATAATCAGATATTCAGTCTATGTTAAATAACATTTGAATCTGATTATGTTTTATGCTTTGGTTGTTGATATCTGGTTTAATTAGCAAATTAGTCACGCGTTTTTAGTTAGTTTAACGATGAATAGTTAAGAAAGTGTGATACTTTGTTATTGGTTGTCTGATATGCATATATTGGGGGAGTTATATAAGTACTTACATGTAAATGATTCTTAAATAGTGTAATAAGATCTTTCGTATTAGTTTCACTATAAGAAAATGTTAAGGGGGAGTTTGTGATTGCTTATGATTGTATACTTATTGAGCTTTGATACTAATATAAGCAGTGTTGTGGGTGTTTGGGATTGCTTATCCAAATTACTTATCTGATTACTGGAGAGTGTAATAAGATTGAATAATCAGTTTGGGAGTTTATCATTTCGAACTGTGTGTGGTTAAGTTAAAAGGCATACGTAGCTTTAATAAGCAATTCTAAACACCCCCTTGAATGTACTTTTATTGTAGTACTTGCGAACACAATAATAAGATGATCAGTCTGGTAGTTCGTTATTACAAACTTCTTATCAGACTACTGCAAAGAGCATAAGTCAGTTTAATAAGCAATCCTAAAAACTCTCTAAGAATTAATTATTTGTAACCACTCAAAATAATCACTATCAAAATGCAATGCCAAGCACCCCCTGATTCATCATTTTTACCTTTTTAAGCACTTTTTTAAGAGGTGTTTGAGATTGTGTTTGCAAAACAGCACTTAGGAACAGAAATTCACAACCTCTCTATAAGAATACGCAGATAATTCCTTCTTTAATGGTTTGCCAACCCTTTTTGCTGATTATTTGCATTTTGCAAACATATTAGTTAGATAATTACTCCCAAAACCTAACTTTAAACACTGACTCACAGTTTAGTTCCAGCTTTTGGCTTCTTGAACGTAATACACAGGGGTCTATGATGAGTGTGAGTGTGGATATCTAGTTTATTTATTTCCGGTAAAAGT
The DNA here is from genome assembly GCA_030686995.1 of Artemisia argyi. Lineage (NCBI taxonomy): Eukaryota > Viridiplantae > Streptophyta > Magnoliopsida > Asterales > Asteraceae > Artemisia > Artemisia argyi. The sequence goes on along the minus strand of CM060695.1, from coordinate 21,602,160 downwards.
AATGGATTTGTTTATAGGTGGAAGAGTTTAGGAGCAAAGGACTTGAACCATATGCTTACAAGTGGGATAGAACTCATACCGCTAATCAATTGCAAGATATTTATCAGCATCTCGGAAATGGCGAAGAATCAAACGATGAGAATGACCAAGTATCAATATCAGGAAGAATTGTTGCACGCAGGGCTTTTGGAAAACTTGCTTTCTTGACCTTGAGGGATGATTCTGGTACAATTCAGGTATGCTGATAACGTCTTTTCTTTTTCTTTTCCTTTTTTTTTCCTCTCATTTTACACATAGAATTTAGTTGTTTGTCTCTAAACTTAATCACCGTCATGCTGTGTAATTGGTAGTATTTGTGATTTTGGGGGGGGGGGGGGGTAGATAAGCTATAACAAAACGGGATGCTGGGATAGTGTTTACATAACTGGACGTGATTCTCATACTGGAAGTTGTGATAATCAGCAGTTTAAGTGTTTGACGTTTTCTGATTATTTAAGGATTTTGATTAAAAATGATTCTTATATAGTCAGAATCAGTTTCGCTGCATTTACTCTTGAAATAAGTGTTTTTCAAATTTGATTTTTTTGACTCGAACCACAGTAATTAGATAACCTAAGATCAAGTTGTAAGTGAATTAAAGGTCTAGGTCCAAGGTTTTGATCAACCGCACCCGCCTTGTCGAAATTGCACATTGTTGTTGTTGTTGTCCAAAATTTTGATCAAGTGTTTGATCATGATTGAAATTAACTCGAGTTGTAATTTTTTCCTTTATGTGAGTTTTGGGGCTCTTTTGCTCAAGAACTAATTATGTTTTGTTTTGAGTTTTCAAGACTACTTAAAGTCTTCTTCATCTTTTAGTCTTGGTTTTGGTTTAGCATTTGGGCCCATTAGCTTGCCTTTGATTTATATCACACGTACTGAGAGGAAAAGTATCAGTAAGATAGAAAAAGATGTCTAATAACTACAAGTTTTAAAGACTTTTAAGTCTTCTAACGTCTAATATTGGGATAGTTCACTTTTCTTCATCATTTTCCACAAAACAGGACAAATTTATTTTTGGAATTTTGAACAACGAGAAAGTAAAAAAAATTTTTGGGACCATCTACTTCAAATTGACTAGACATATTGCATCAATCAGTTTCTATCGATTATCCAAAATACAATACTTTGAAGTAGCTTTATGCAAAGAGTCTTCTGATGTGTATTTTCAACTAAGTATTGCAATGAAATAACATAACTAGATTATCATTATGTATTTAAACTAAAGTATAAGTCGGTTTAATGAGCAATCATAAAAACTGTAATACCCCAGGCAAATTCCACATTGGCTGTAACTTGGAGTGATGCTGGGACATATATGTTAACATTCGCCTTATATGACACAACGCGTTTTTTGGTGGAACGGTTAATCGGCCATACGGTTAAGCGTGCTCATGTGGGAGTAGTACTGGCTTGGGTGACCTGTCGGGAAGTCTTCACATGAGGGCCACAAGAACAAAGCCGTGAGCCTTCGGGCAAAGCGGACAATATTGTGGTCTATAAGGCGGGGTGTTACAGATGGTATCAGAGCCACTCCAAGCCGTTCGGGATGTGGGGCAAACTTCATCGGGGACGATGAATCCCTACAGGGGGTGAATGTAATACCCCAGGCAAATCCCACATTGGCTGTAACTTGGAGTGATGCTGGGACATATATGTTAACATTCGCCGTATATGACACAACGCGTTTTGTGGTGGAACGGTTAATCGGCCATACGGTTAAGCGTGCTCATGTGGGAGTAGTACTGGCTTGGGTGACCTGTCGGGAAGTCTTCACATGAGGGCCACAAGAACAAAGCCGTGAGCCTTCGGGCAAAGCGGACAATATTGTGGTCTATAAGGCGGGGTATTACAAAAACTCTCTAAGAACGAATTATTTGTAACCGCTCTCAAATAATCACTATCAAAATGCAATGCCGAACACCCCCTGATTGGTCATTTTTACCTTTTAAGCACCTTTTTAAGAGGTGTTTGAGATTGCGTTTGCAAAACAGCACTCAGGAACAGAAATTCACAACCTCTTTATAAGACTGCTGATAATTCCTTCTTTAATGGTTTGCCAACACTTTTTGCAAACACATTAGTTAGATAATTACTCCCAAAACCTAACTTTAAACACCCACTCAAAGTTTGGTTTACTTCCAACTTTTGGCTTTTTGAATGTAATACACGGGTCTATGATGAGTGTGGTTGTGGATATCTAGTTTATTTATTTCCGGTAAAAGTAATGGCTTTGTTTATAGGTGGACGAGTTAAGGAGCAAAGGACTTGAACCATATGCCTACAAATGGGATAGAACTCAAACCGCTAATCAATTGCAAGATATATATAAGCATCTCGGCAGTGGCGAAGAATCAAACGATGAGAATGACCAAGTATCAATATCAGGAAGAATTGTTGCACGTAGGGCTTTTGGAAAACTTGCGTTCTTGACTTTGAGGGATGATTCTGGAACAATTCAGGTACGCTGATAACATTTTTTTTTTTTTTTTCACACATAAAAATTTATTTGCTTGTCTCCAAACTTAATCACCATCATGCTGCGTAATTGGTAGGGATAGTGTTTACATAACTGGATGTGCTTCTCATACTGGAAGTTGTGATAATCAGCATTCTAAGTGTTTGATGTTTTCTGATTATTTAAGGATTTTGATTTAAAATGACACATAAATAATCAGAATCAGTTTCGTTGCATTTACTCTTGAAATAAGTATTTTTCAAATTTGATTATCTGACTCGAACCAAATGCCCATTAATCATCTCCTGAAGTGGATGTTAACAACTGAAAGATCGCAAATAGGAATGTGTTGTATTTGATCCTCATAAAAGCATTTAGATTATTGAGTAAACTTGATTTCCTCACTTATGCTATGTTTTCTATGACTCTTTTTTGTTATAATACCGAATACTGATATATTTACTTATAATATCAGCTTTACTGTGAGAAAGAAAGGCTTGTAGATGATCAGTTTGACCAATTAAAGAGTCTTGTTGATATAGGTGACATATTGGGAGCAAGCGGCTCGATTAAATGGACAGAAAAAGGTTAGCTTTCGCAACAAAGTTATACAAAGCGAAACATAATAGTCTTTACACTATTTTTTCAGTAGCATATTCATTGTTTCCATTTGTTTTCAGGGAACTTTCTGTATGTGTAAATTCATTTTTGATCCTCACAAAATCTTTGCTTCCTCTACCAGATAAGTTTCACGGTCTAACAGATGTGGATAAGCGTTATCGCCAATGGTTAGTTTTCTTTAGCTTTTTTTGTAACTACATTTGTGCAATCCTGAATATCCTAATAATGTCATGGTGGTCCCTTTTTGCTAATGTTAAACATCATCATAATTGGCAAGTCTATTTTTCATGTGTAGATATGTAGATATGATTGCAAATCCAGAGGTAGCTGATGTACTCCGTAAAAGAGCAAAGGTAGGGTTAAAACATTGAATTTTCGGATCATATAACTTATTATCTTCAAATGCTCGTATGCTGATTTGTGCTTCACTTCAGTAGATTGTATCAGTCATACGCCAGACAGTTGAATCCGTAGGCTTTATCAAAGTTGATACACCAGTTCTTCAGGTTTGTAAATCATCACTAAACTGATTTTCGTAAAATCTAAATATTTAATTTTTTTAATTTTGGGCCCATTAGCTTGACTTTGATTTATATCACACATTTACACGTACTGAGAGGAAAAGTATCAGTAAGATAGAAAAAGATGTCTCTAATAACTACAAGTTTTAAAGACTTTTAAGTCTTCTAACGTCTAATATTGGGATAGTTCACTTTTCTTCCATCATTTTTGTAGCAACCCGTAAATTTTCACACATCAAAATGACTATTTTGCCCTTTGACTTTGACTTTTGACTATTTCACTTTTACCGTAATTTCCCAAGTTAAATAATTCGTTCTGATTCGAATTATTACTTTCTGAACAATTATGTTCACCGTTGTCAATTTAACGAGAGGTTATATTGCTTTTCCTGAAAAACGACACCGCACGCGTACTGACATCGCATTAGTAATTGTTTAAATTCGATAATTGTTAATCGGAGTCAATAATTTCATTTTTTTTATATTATTATTATTATAACGATTCAAGAAATATATTTCCCGCAATTACCAAACGGAGGTATCGCGTTACATTTTAACTTAACGGGACACGAAATACACGGTATAATAATAATACAAGCCCACCTTTCCATTCCTATCCTACTTAACCACCCCCTTTTGTTTAGTACTAATAGATAAGATATCAGATCTTATCTTCTACTCTCAAAAAAACAAAGAATCATCTCCATCTCTCTCGTCTCTCTCTAGCATACGGCATCATCACCACCATCAAGCACAACAACAGTCATCATCATCATGTTCAGGAGGATAGGGTGCTTTGAGTTCGAGTGATGGCCATGGTAGGTTCCTTTGTTTGTGTTGTGGTTGTGTTATCATCACCACAGTTATACCACCGCCATCACCACTGAGCGCCGCCACCTCCCGTACTCTCCATCTCTCTCGATCCTTGTGGTATATCTAAACCCAAATCTATCTTGTTTCGTTACTTATAAATTCACATACAAATCAGATTATTAAAGTTTTCGTGGAATTAAAACAATAATAGAAACGATTTGATAAAGATTCGTGTGGTAAAACTAGAATTAAAAGGGTGGTGTTTGATCGGTTCTAATTATTGGGTCGGGTGGAACTCGAGTTGGATTCAAGACAAGACCCTTGAGGGTCACATTTTCGTTATGGAATTGCTTATTGTTAAACTTTTGCTTATGTTATAATTTATTTGGTGGGTGTTTGTTTAACACGATTAGAGTAAAAACCTTTGGGCTTTAGGCTATAGGCTGTGTTTGAAAGTTGTTACAACCAGGGTGTTTGGATTCTTTTTGGTTCGAATTCCATGAAACATCCATAAGAGTGCGCCTGTTTCTGCTGTCTGGTCTCGATCTATACAGCCCACAAGGGTGTTTGTTTGATCCTGGTTCTCGGCTGGAAACCACCCAAAGAGGGTGCTTGTATCGGTTCAGTTAGCAACAACACCCAAGAGGTGTTTGTTGGTCTGCTATTGTAGCCCACCCCAAAGGGGTGTTCGTTTTTATGTACCACAGCCCCAAGAGAGAGCGCTTGGTTTGTTTTATTTCGACCCATATCATAGCCCTAAAGGGTGCGTTTAGACCTGCTCATTTCAACACCAATAAGGTGCATTTGGTTATGCTTATTTTATGCTCATCAGGGGCGTCTAGATATGCTTATTTCAGCCCCAATTGCGGGTGTTTGTTGGCTGCCAAACCAGCCCCAACCGAGGGTGTTTAGTGGCTGCAAAACAGCCCCAAATAGGGGTGTTTGTGTGCTGATTTTCTGCACCAAATGGGTGCGTTTTGTTTGTCTATTTACTGCATACATGAGCTGTTTGGAACAGCTCACTGCAGTCCCGCCTTTTCGGCGATATCTAGAGTTCTACAACTCCGATTGATGCACCGTTTGCGGCTACATTTAAGTTTATGTCTTACCCACATTTCATAAAACTGGGCCGAACTCCAGAAATGACCAGAACCATGAGCTTTTTCTGATTGAAATCTGGTGTGCAGATTTTGACACCTTTCGCCATTTTGGCTCTCATTTACTCATCGGGATGAGTTATGAGGTGCGCCACCCGGCGAAACGACCACAAGAGATAGCTCTATCACCCTATCTAATTACCTAAGGCCCATAACTCACTGAGTTGTGCAGACTTTCCAATCTTTGGGACTGTTTTAGAATTTCAGGTTTCTAACTCATACATAGGGCTTGTTTTAGCAAATCTTCAAGTTACAAACCTCATGTACCATGTCAAATACATATATAATCTTACGAGGGTTTAGGATTAATGTATTGCACTCTTAATGGACTTACGACTTAATAACAAATCACTTATTACCGGACTTTATTACACGGACTGTCACTTGATTATTATTGGATTTCTACCCAATAACCAATAAATACAAGTTGGAACTTCTAATGACTATTTATTAGTTAAACGTAACTAATCCATATATCTCGTTTATATATCTGCTTATCTGGTTCATACCGGTTTATTCTTTTATACGTGCTTATTACCTTTCATACTTATGCTATATGATTTGTGCTTTGGCGTGCGTTTTGTCTGAGTCTATGACTTTATACCACCACACGAATGGGATACTAAACTTTTTACAAACATTGATACAAATATTCCACGAAAACTACAACACTCTACCTTTTGAAACTCATACGTATCGATTACTTTCTGCGTATTATGTTTTGAGACAAGCTTATATTCATTAGGTTATGCCGATTCTGTATTGTTGCGCTCTAATTATTGACATCACTTATGTTACTATTCTGCCATACACCTTGGCACAGTTGTGTTCATTACGTCAATACATCCCAAGGTGAGTTCATAGCCCCACTTTCTATTACTTAATTGTTTTACAAACCCTTGGGGGGAATACATGCTATTATTTTTCAACCGAACACAATGCTTTCAAATTATATGCTTGCCTGATTGTTTTATTATCACTAAGTACCAGCCTTGCTAAACCGAGATCCCTTATTATGAACCATTTAATCACTAGCAATAGTGAGCGCGAATATTGTGAATAGGCCTATTGGGATTGACGAATCCCATTTGTAGTGAATACGTTCATACAAATGCATTAATATTTGAGTCCTGGGTATGACAGCAACATACCTACCGGGATAAAACCGCCGATCGATATTGGTACCCGTTAACGTTTTGGTGTCATAAGCTTAGTGAATTAATAACCGTTCCGGGCGTATAACAACGTAGCCTACCTGTTTTGTTTTCCAACCATTGGTGTGAGCCTATAACTCACACTACCAACATATTGTGTTCAAACATTAAACAAACTCTATGAATATCACTCAACCTTTGTGTTGACCTCTTAAGCATGTATTTCAGGTCCATGATGATCAAGGATGGCACGGAAGGGCACGGATATTCAAGAGGGCTATAAATTTTATTATCATTCAAAAACTCATTTAATGTAAATTGTAAACATGGAACCATCTGGGACCTCATTTTGTAATCTCTGATATTTATATAATTTGAATGATAAATCTTTTAAAACGACTCAATTAGAGTTCGTTTTCTATCATTGTAACTGTTGTGCCGTCGAGTAACACCCAGTTTGAATTCCGCTGCATCCATGAATTGGGGGTGTTACAGATTGGTACCAGAGCCATGGTTATAGAGAAACGGGTTTAATTGAGACCTAAACTATAACTACAATGACAAGCAAAAACATTTTTATAGCCTTCCGATCTTCGTGCCTTCCATCCTCTAGACGATTATGGACTTATTAAGCATTTTATACTACACAAACATGTTAGCACATGGATATATGTACCCTTAACATAATTGAGCATTTCCCCATAAGCAGTTTATACTACATGAACATATAAGTATATTGATATATACACTCGATTTATTTTCAATAATTTTTTCTAAACAATGGACTAAACATATCTGCGTATGCCTATTCTAGGGCATTTCGGCACAACCATATTCTCTCAATCATGTTCCTACTCCAACATTTTATGTCCAAGACATTGTAATTAATTGCAATGGTCTTTCCTATTTCCCAGACATTGTATGATACAATGGTCTCGTCTATTTTCCAAGACATTATAAGATACAGTGGTCTCTATTACATCCATAGACACTGTAAATGAAACCGTGGTCTAATTCATTTCTCAGACATTGTATAGATACAATGGTTTTAATCATTTCTCAAATGTTTTGAGTCACACAATGGTCTAATCTACTTCACAGACATTGTGAATTGCACAATGGTCTAATCTACTTCCTAGACATTGTGATTCGCGCAATGGTCTCTGGAATTATTCCATCACATCATCAATATCATTTCATATGATATCAAAAACCCATCACAATCTATCGATTTCTAAATAGAAATATGAGATTTCTAAAGGACAAACTAATCCATTATCTACAAAAGCTGAAGTTTCTATACATTCATCAAAGTTTTCTTCTGAAACCTTCATTATTAAAAGTTCGTGATCCTGGCCAAGTGTAACAATTCACAATTTCAGGTTAATTACCATTCCCGGAAAATTTCACTATTCACTTTTACTATTCATTTTTCCCGAAACTTTCCCGAAAGTTGATTTTTATTTGATTTTATCGAGTGATAAATCATTTCCATGGCAAATTAAAAGTTTAACTTTCATAAGCTCATTTTCGTGAAAGTTATTAAGGAATTACACGTTTTAGGGTAAAACGTCATTCAGAAATTCTACGTACAACGAAACTCGACCGCGTTAAGTGACCCCGCATCAGAAAAATGTTTGACACACTCATGATTTATTTGAGAATTAATCGTGACTGAGAAAAACATGACCAAAGACTTCCCGGCAGGTCACCCAAGCCAGTACTACTCTCGCATGAGCACGCTTAACCGTATGGGCGATTAACCGTTAGACCACAAAACGCGTTTCTAACACGATTTGAGTTTTCAACTTATTAGAAAAAGTCAACATATTTTTTCCCTCCTCCATTGACCAAAAATCATCCCTTGACGTTATAAGTCATTTCGTGATTTTTAGGCTTACGGTTTGATGTCTAAAAGACATTTAATACCAACCGACACTAGACTGAGCCCAGTCTAAACATTATAAGTCATTTTAAATCATTTTTATCACATTAGAAAAGTAACATTTTACTTTTCTCAATTTTACGCAATATTCGTACGTTTTACGTATTACGCGTTTTAGACCCGTGTTTCCAGTTTTTAGCAGGGTTTACCACCCAAATGGAACCTACCACTCATTTTATATTTTATTATGGGACATATGGACATGTCTAACAATACTTTAAAGTTTCATAATTTTACGACACCCGGTTTTACGTTTTGAGGCCTAATCATTTACGGTTGGCATTTCCCGGAGTCAAGTTTCATCCTAATACTTAGGATATTATCAAGACCAAGTCCACCCTTGCTCCCCAAGGTTGGCAAACCGCCATTAGGGGGGGGGAGTCACCATGGTGTGGCTTGATCTTGACCATTGATCTCTAAGATCATTACAAGTGTCTTAACTAACCATGGTTAAACTCTAACCCAATATATGGTTAACTATTTTTCCTACCCTATAAATACCAAGCTAAAACACATAGAAAAACTTGCACCACACCTTCTTATAACCTTCAAGTCCTAAAACCTAAGGCACTTTTCTTATATTTTGTAAGAAAGTTAACTAGTTTTTGAAAGAAAACTAGTGTTTGATCTTCAATCTTGGAAATTTTCTAAGAAATGTTGTTATAACTTTAAAGTCTCCAAAAAGACGTCGTTATAATCTTCAAATAGCTTTGGACTTCAAGAAGGCGTCGTTATAATCTTCAAATAACCTCGGTTTATCATAGATTGCAAAGGGTGAAGCTAAAGTCTATCAATGTCCTATCCTTACATGTTAACTTCCTTTCATCTTTGAAAGCCAAAAGTTGTAAGCCAAACCCTAACATGCTTCTTGTTGAATAATCATGTTCATGTTATTTACATATTATTCATGCTATATTATGTCTTGTATGCATGTCCATGATGTATAAAAGTGAGCAAAACATGTTATTGTAAATGATTGTTAAGTTAAGTTATTCAAACAAGTAAACTAATGACTTCCATGGAAAAATCCGACCAAAATAGTATAACTATGATGTTGAACACTTACTTACTGTTAAAGAGGAGTTAACAAGCAAACCATAGCAATTTGAACCACCCAAAACGAGTATACGAGTCAAAAGTTACGCTCATTTGAAGTTACCAAAGATTTCCGGCAAAACTGCCAAATACCATTCTGATCAAATTTGGGTTTTGAAAGTCACACTTCTGGTCCGATTCATCAAAAAGTTAAAACACGAAAGTTGTCCGGAACGACGTTTTCGTTCAGGAACAAAGAAGCTCGAGCCTTGAAAATGCTTTCCGAGTGATAAAATTCTTCAAATTCTAAACAGCCCATTTTAGGCCAAAGTCACTATATAAAGGTTATGCTTTATATAGACCAAAGAGGTCTTATGACCTAGATTCAAGACCACCACCATGGCTAGAGCCAAGGTTGTGTCTCATGACCTTGGAACAAGGACCAAAGGTCATGGCTAGGCCATGACGAAACGACCATACAAGCTTATTTAGGCGAAAACATGAAACGAGAGTTGGCGATAACTTGAACATACAATTTGGATCTACTTCATCAAAGGAACCATGAGATATTACAAAGAAAAATGGTCATACAAGACTTATGAAACTACCCCTAATAACAATCTTCATGTACTAATAAACTTTCCTAAGTTTATTCAAATATCGGACATGTAACTTTTCGGATCAAAACTGATATCTATATATTTCATCAACTACTACAATAGTAGGGAGCCTCATGTGAGGAGTTCATTATGTAAGCCGTCGAGTTGAGTTGTGGATTTACGAGTTAAAGTGTCCTGGCTCCTCGAACGCTTACTAACATGACTTCTGAATTATGTCGGCCCGAACGGTAGTAAACGATATACAAAACATACATGTTCATGAATCTTTTCTTTCAAGGACTTACAATATACATCATACCACATCATGGACTAAGTGCAAGACATACATATATATTGGCATGTTTATGTTTCCTTAGACATTATTCCAAACCTAAGTTGCAACGATTATTCTAGGTTGCTCGTAGAAGTTCTTACGACATATCCATCATTCTCATTATACATCATCCAACTCAAGGTGAGTTCATAGCCCCACTTTACATTACTTCAATGTTTTACAAACCCTTGGGGGGAATACATGCTATTATTTTTCTACTCGAACACAATGCTTTCTACTGTATGCTATTCGACCATGTTTTATTATCACTAAGTAACATCCTTGCCAAACCAAGATCCCTTATTATGAACCATTTAATCACTTGCGAGGGTTACTTGCAAGTGAGCGCGAATATTGTGAATAGGCCTATTGGGATTGACGAATCCCATTTGTTTTGACTAAGTTCAAACAAATGCATTAATATTTGAGACATTAGGTATGACGGCAAAGTACCTACCGGGATAAATCTGCCGATCGATATTGGTACACGTTAACGTTTTGGTGTCATAAGCTTAGTGAATTAATAACCTTTCCGGGCATATAACAACGTAGCCTACATGTTTTGTTTTCCAAACATTGGTGTGAGTCTATAGCTCACACTACCAACATATTGTGTTCAAACGATTTAACTACAAACACTACGATTATTGTGTTCAACGATTTACTACCAACACATTGTGTTCAAACATTAAACAAACTCTATGAATATCACTCAACCTTTGTGTTGACCTCTCAAGCATGTATTTCAGGTTCATGACGATCAAGGATGGCACGGAATGGCACGGATACTCAAGAGGGCTATAAATTTTATTATCATTTAAAACTCATTTATTATACATTGTAAACATGGAACCAATTGGGACCTCATTTTGTAACCTCTGATATTTATACAAGTTGAATGATAAATCTTTTAAAACGACTCAATTGGAGTTCGTTTTCTATTATTGTGACTATTGTGCCGTCGAGTAACACCCAGTTCGAATTCCGCTGCAACCATGAATTGGGGGTGTTACAGATTGGTACCAGAGCCATGGTTATAGAGAAACGGGTCTAATTGAGACCTAAACTATAACTACACTCACAAACAAAAGCATTTTATAGCCTTCTGCTCTCTGTGTCTTCCATCCTCCAGACGATTATGGATTTAGTAAGCATGTTATGATACACAAACATATTAGTATATTCATATATACCCATTTTGAGCATTTCCCCGTAGACATTTTTATGCTACACAAACATAATTGCATATTGATATATGTACCCTTAACATTATTGAGCATTTCCCCGTAAGCATTTTATGCTACATGAGCATATAAGTATATTGATATATACACACTAGGCATTCTATACTACATGAACATATTAGTATATTGATATATAAACTCGGTTTATTTTCAATCATTTATCTAAACAATGGACTAAACATATCTGTGTATGCCTATTCTAAGGCATTTCGGCACAGCAACACTCTCCCAATCATGTTCCTACTCCAACATTATATGTCCAAGACATTGTAACTGATTACAATGGTCTCATTCACTTTACAAGACATTGTGAGATACAATGGTCTCATTCATTTTTCAAGACATTGTGAGATACAATGGTCTCATTCATTTTTCAAGACATTGTGAGATACAATGGTCTCATTCACTTTCCAAGACATTGTGAGATACAATGGTCTCATTCATTTTCCAAGATATTGTGAGATACAATGGTCTCATTCATTTTTCAAGACATTGTGAGATACAATGGCCTCATTCATTTTCCAAGACATTGTGAGATACAATGGTCTCATTCATTTTCCAAGACATTGTATGATACAATGGTCTTAATCATTTCTCAAATGTTTTGAGTCACACAATGACCTAACCTACTTCCTAGACATTGTGAATTGCACAATGGTCTAACCTACTTCCGAGACATTGTGTTTTGTGCAAATGGTCTCTAGAATTATTCCATCACATCATCAATATCATTTCTTATGATATCAAAAACCCGTCACAATCTATCGATTTCAAAACAAGAAATATGAGATTTCTAAAAGACAAACTAATTCATCATCGACAAAAGCTGAACTTTCTCTACATTTATCAAAGTTTTCTTATGAAACCTTCATTATTAAAAGTTCGTGATCCTGGCCAAGTATGTTCTATTTTAGAAATACTTAAAACTTCCTTTCCATACGTATCTACCCTTACTATCTTCTATGCTATAGAATATGAAAACATAGGTTACAAGTCTTGTATGGGCGGGACTTGCAACTGAATTGTTTGACATCGCCTTTGTTTAATGGACAGTTTCCCGAAAGCAACGGACATATCAAAAGTATACCTAGTTTAGGTATTTGAAAATTTTATCGAACCTTGGCTAAATATAGACTAGTCACCTATATTTAACCTAGGGACAGTGGAATATAGTCTGACTAACTATATTCGACTTAGAATTTTCAAATACTGAGAGTAGTTGTACTAGGGTTATGTTTGGGTTGATTTCCTACATGAACTCGATAAACCACCAGAATACATTAAAACAATCTAGAGACACGATAATGTCTTACCACTCAGCGAAATCTTAACACCTTATTTGTGTTACCTAATTTCATTCTTGAAAATTTTCATTTATGAGATAATCCGAACGACTATCTTTGGATAGTTATCAATTCTTCTCTTCATCCCGTAGAAGTACCATCCTGTTTAGGATACCATTCCGTCATAAACTTTTAAAAATCTCTTAAGATTTTTAAAGCAAACTCAACATCGATACCTAAGAGTATTAATGTTAAGCATACACTACACACTTTTGTTCATTAACATATCACATCATTATCTTCACAACCGTTACAAACACAAGCTCATTAACAGATCTTGATGCACTTGTAAAGCTCAAATCATCCTTAGTTACACCACAAGTACCCTCATCAGCTTTACAAGTTTGAATATTCATCTTGTACCTTTGGAACACCAGTATCATCTCGTAATACACTACCTTGTAACTCACCGGCTAAGTATGAATGTTGTGTCGGGAATTCTTGAGTAGGATGATTTATAATGTCCTTATTTGAATGGATTGGGATGCCTTTTCATTTAAATAAAGAAATTATAAATCATCGAACCATACGTTTATATTCCTTTAGTTACATTGTTTGGGATGCCTCTCTATGTAAATAAAGAATTATAAACAAGTGGGCTTAATTATATCCGAAATAACATAAGTATGAAGTCAACCTACATTACATTGCTCGGGTATGGCTTGATACCTACATTACATTGCTCGGGTATGGCTTGATACCTACATTACATTGCTCGGGTATGGCATGATACCTACATTTTATTCGCCACAACAAATCCTATCTTTTCACCGACATCGCTTCAAACCATGACATAAACACTAGGTACAACAACCGATTACCTACTAGGCTATGATTGCAACGACTATCCCAATTTCCATAAGTACGAGGTTTACATTTTGGTTTTCATAATGATAGTGCAATAACAAACAAACTCGTTGCGAGGCCATGTAACCATATGCATGTGCAGTCGTACCAAACTCGTTGCGAGGCCATGTAGCCATATGCATGGGCAGCCGTACAATTCAAACAGGACTTGGTCCAACCACATGTTCAACGCTTATTCCATGATTCGATTCTTATATCAATTTCCATTTATTGGATTCCTATGTAAATTGCTATTGTTGTTCAACTGTTATATCAATTGCTATTGATACTTGACAACTATATCAATTTCCATTTTGATATTTAACTATATCAAGTTCTATTTGATATTCAACTACTATATCGATTCCTATTAATATTCGACTGCTATATCAATTTCCTTTGATATTCGACTATTACCATACCTTTCCTATATAAAAGGAAGCCTCATCCTACACCATACACTGAAATGACAAATCAAATTACATTACCGGAAATCCCAGACTTTGGTCCTCATAAGTAACCACACATCTTTATCGACACCACTCCAACATATGACACACATAGAACTTCGGGACGAAGTTCCCCGTAAGGGGTAGAGACTGTAACAATTCACAATTTCAGGTTAATTACCATTCCCGGAAAATTTCACTATTCACTTTTACTATTCATTTTTCCCGAAACTTTCCCGAAAGTTGATTTTTATTTGATTTTATCGAGTGATAAATCATTTCCATGGCAAATTAAAAGTTTAACTTTCATAAGCTCATTTTCGTGAAAGTTATTAAGGAATTACACGTTTTAGGGTAAAACGTCATTCAGAAATTCTACGTACAACGAAACTCGACCGCGTTAAGTGACCCCGCATCAGAAAAATGTTTGACACACTCATGATTTATTTGAGAATTAATCGTGACTGAGAAAAACATGACCAAAGACTTCCCGGCAGGTCACCCAAGCCAGTACTACTCTCGCATGAGCACGCTTAACCGTATGGGCGATTAACCGTTAGACCACAAAACGCGTTTCTAACACGATTTGAGTTTTCAACTTATTAGAAAAAGTCAACATATTTTTCCCTCCTCCATTGACCAAAAATCATCCCTTGATGTTATAAGTCATTTCGTGATTTTTAGGCTTACGGTTTGATGTCTAAAAGACATTTAATACCAACCGACACTAGACTGAGCCCAGTCTAAACATTATAAGTCATTTTAAATCATTTTTATCACATTAGAAAAGTAACATTTTACTTTTCTCAATTTTACGCAATATTCGTACGTTTTACGTATTACGCGTTTTAGACCCGTGTTTCCAGTTTTTAGCAGGGTTTACCACCCAAATGGAACCTACCACTCATTTTATATTTTATTATGGGACATATGGACATGTCTAACAATACTTTAAAGTTTCATAATTTTACGACACCCGGTTTTACGTTTTGAGGCCTAATCATTTACGGTTGGCATTTCCCGGAGTCAAGTTTCATCCTAATACTTAGGATATTATCAAGACCAAGTCCACCCTTGCTCCCCAAGGTTGGCAAACCGCCATTAGGGGGGGGAGTCACCATGGTGTGGCTTGATCTTGACCATTGATCTCTAAGATCATTACAAGTGTCTTAACTAACCATGGTTAAACTCTAACCCAATATATGGTTAACTATTTTTCCTACCCTATAAATACCAAGCTAAAACACATAGAAAAACTTGCACCACACCTTCTTATAACCTTCAAGTCCTAAAACCTAAGGCACTTTTCTTATATTTTGTAAGAAAGTTAACTAGTTTTTGAAAGAAAACTAGTGTTTGATCTTCAATCTTGGAAATTTTCTAAGAAATGTTGTTATAACTTTAAAGTCTCCAAAAAGACGTCGTTATAATCTTCAAATAGCTTTGGACTTCAAGAAGGCGTCGTTATAATCTTCAAATAACCTCGGTTTATCATAGATTGCAAAGGGTGAAGCTAAAGTCTATCAATGTCCTATCCTTACATGTTAACTTCCTTTCATCTTTGAAAGCCAAAAGTTGTAAGCCAAACCCTAACATGCTTCTTGTTGAATAATCATGTTCATGTTATTTACATATTATTCATGCTATATTATGTCTTGTATGCATGTCCATGATGTATAAAAGTGAGCAAAACATGTTATTGTAAATGATTGTTAAGTTAAGTTATTCAAACAAGTAAACTAATGACTTCCATGGAAAAATCCGACCAAAATAGTATAACTATGATGTTGAACACTTACTTACTGTTAAAGAGGAGTTAACAAGCAAACCATAGCAATTTGAACCACCCAAAACGAGTATACGAGTCAAAAGTTACGCTCATTTGAAGTTACCAAAGATTTCCGGCAAAACTGCCAAATACCATTCTGATCAAATTTGGGTTTTGAAAGTCACACTTCTGGTCTGATTCATCAAAAAGTTAAAACACGAAAGTTGTCCGGAACGACGTTTTCGTTCAGGAACAAAGAAGCTCGAGCCTTGAAAATGCTTTCCGAGTGATAAAATTCTTCAAATTCTAAACAGCCCATTTTAGGCCAAAGTCACTATATAAAGGTTATGCTTTATATAGACCAAAGAGGTCTTATGACCTAGATTCAAGACCACCACCATGGCTAGAGCCAAGGTTGTGTCTCATGACCTTGGAACAAGGACCAAAGGTCATGGCTAGGCCATGACGAAACGACCATACAAGCTTATTTAGGCGAAAACATGAAACGAGAGTTGGCGATAACTTGAACATACAATTTGGATCTACTTCATCAAAGGAACCATGAGATATTACAAAGAAAAATGGTCATACAAGACTTATGAAACTACCCCTAATAACAATCTTCATGTACTAATAAACTTTCCTAAGTTTATTCAAATATCGGACATGTAACTTTTCGGATCAAAACTGATATCTATATATTTCATCAACTACTACAATAGTAGGGAGCCTCATGTGAGGAGTTCATTATGTAAGCCGTCGAGTTGAGTTGTGGATTTACGAGTTAAAGTGTCCTGGCTCCTCGAACGCTTACTAACATGACTTCTGAATTATGTCGGCCCGAACGGTAGTAAACGATATACAAAACATACATGTTCATGAATCTTTTCTTTCAAGGACTTACAATATACATCATACCACATCATGGACTAAGTGCAAGACATACATATATATTGGCATGTTTATGTTTCCTTAGACATTATTCCAAACCTAAGTTGCAACGATTATTCTAGGTTGCTCGTAGAAGTTCTTACGACATATCCATCATTCTCATTATACATCATCCAACTCAAGGTGAGTTCATAGCCCCACTTTACATTACTTCAATGTTTTACAAACCCTTGGGGGCAATACATGCTATTATTTTTCTACTCGAACACAATGCTTTCTACTGTATGCTATTCGACCATGTTTTATTATCACTAAGTAACATCCTTGCCAAACCAAGATCCCTTATTATGAACCATTTAATCACTTGCGAGGGTTACTTGCAAGTGAGCGCGAATATTGTGAATAGGCCTATTGGGATTGACGAATCCCATTTGTTTTGACTAAGTTCAAACAAATGCATTAATATTTGAGACATTAGGTATGACGGCAAAGTACCTACCGGGATAAATCTGCCGATCGATATTGGTACACGTTAACGTTTTGGTGTCATAAGCTTAGTGAATTAATAACCTTTCCGGGCATATAACAACGTAGCCTACATGTTTTGTTTTCCAAACATTGGTGTGAGTCTATAGCTCACACTACCAACATATTGTGTTCAAACGATTTAACTACAAACACTACGATTATTGTGTTCAACGATTTACTACCAACACATTGTGTTCAAACATTAAACAAACTCTATGAATATCACTCAACCTTTGTGTTGACCTCTCAAGCATGTATTTCAGGTTCATGACGATCAAGGATGGCACGGAATGGCACGGATACTCAAGAGGGCTATAAATTTTATTATCATTTAAAACTCATTTATTATACATTGTAAACATGGAACCAATTGGGACCTCATTTTGTAACCTCTGATATTTATACAAGTTGAATGATAAATCTTTTAAAACGACTCAATTGGAGTTCGTTTTCTATTATTGTGACTATTGTGCCGTCGAGTAACACCCAGTTCGAATTCCGCTGCAACCATGAATTGGGGGTGTTACACCAAGTATGGACTATTTTAGAATTACTTAAAACTTCCTTTCCACACGTATCTACCCGTACTATCTTCTATGCAATGGAATGTGATAACATAGGTTACAAGTCTTGTATGGGCGGGACTTGCAACTGAATGGTTTGACATCGCCTTTGTTTAGTGGACAGTTTCTCAAAAGCAACGGACATATCACAAGTATGCCTAATTTAGGTATTTGAAAATTTTATCGAACCTTGGCTAAATATAGACTAGTCACCTATATTTAACCTAGGGACAGTGGAATATAGTCTGACTAACTATATTCGACTTAAAATTTTCAAATACTGGGAATAGTTGTACTAGGGTTATGTTCAGGTTAATTTCCTACATGAACTCGATAAACCACCAGAATTCATTAAAACAATCTAGAGACACGATAGTGCCTTACCACTCAGCAAGATCTTAACACCTTATTTGTACTACCTAATTTCATTCTTGGAAGTTTTCATTTATGAGATAATCCGAACTACTATTTTGGGATAGTTATCAATTCTTCTGTTTATCCCTTAGATGTACTAGCCTGTTTAGGTCCTAAAGGATACCATTCCGTCATAAACCTTTAAAATCTCTTAAAATTTTAAAGCAAACTTGACATCTCTACCAATATTAATGTTAAGCATACACTACACACTTTTGTTCATCAACATATCACATCATTATCTTCACAACCGTTGAAACCAGAAGCTCATTAACAGATCTTGATTCACTTTTAAAGCTCAAATCATCCTTAGTTACACCACAAGCTCCCTCATCAGCTTTACAAGATTGAATATTCATTTTGTACTTTTGGAACACCAGTATCATCTCGTAATACACTACCTTGTAACTCACCGGCTAAGTATGAATGTTGTGTTGGGAATTCTTAGGTAGGATGATTTATAATGTCCTTATTTGAAATGGATTGGGATGCCTTTTCATTTAAATAAATAAATTATAAATCACCGAACCATAAGTTTATATTCCTCTATTTACATTGTTTGGGATGCCTCTCTATGTAAATAAAGAATTATAAACAAGTGGGCTTAGTTGTATCCGATATGACATGAGTATGAACTCGAACTTTAGAATCTCCGGTATTCTATTTCTCAGCAAAAGTTTTAAGATCTCATTAGAACTTCCTAAGTTCATTCATAAGTTGTCACTTTTGCCGTTGCAAATCTTTACAATCATGAGTTATTTATTGAGTTAATAGACTTGTTACACTTTTGACTTGGTTTAGTCTCAAACTAACAGTCCGTGTTTGATATTCTACTTACTTTACTTGGGTGTATGGACACCTACACATAAACTCTCCCAAGAGTTCCTTCCATTTGTTGACCTTTATTTTAGAGACATTGTTTCTCGAAATGTTCTCTCTCCACATCCCCACACCGTTTGTTACTATTGTTATTTTTGCCATTATTTAATTCATGAGCAGACCGAGCTCTTACAACATGATCCACTGGCTTACGAGACATCAAAATTGATTCATCATCTAGGCACCTAAATGCAACCACTCTCTCTAGGCTTTTGAAACTGCTGCATTTGCAACTCATGAAATCCTTGTGAAAACAACCTCTTAACACTTGGCAAAACAATCACTCGAAGAGGCGCCACAACATTTGGTTCTCCAATATTTTCAGCTAGCCCTGCAACATTAGACTCTCCAATTGTTTTAGTCCTCCAAACATCTATACCCTTACTTTATTTCTTACAAATGTTAGTTTGAGCCACGATATTAATCGTAGCACTTTCGCTCACCCATCAAAACATTAAAAGAGTTCCTGATTTCACCTGGGAGTGTGAGATCAAAATTCTCCACAAATACCTACACTCTTTCCCAGACATCTCAACATCGGACTATACAAGATCCAGACTAGGATTGGTCACTATTCCTCTAGAAGAGTTCCAGATTGACGAATGTCTGAACTTTATCATAGAACCAATCAAGATCATAGACCGTAAGGTCAAACGACTTAAGTAAGGTCGCATTCCTATTGTTCAAGAGTTCGTTAGAACTTTCGGTAAGAACTCGAATTCACATGGGAGCGTGAAGACCAGATACGTCACAAGTACTTCCATCTTGTCTCGACTCTCGAACACTCTGTCAACAGATAACACCCGCTGAACTTCGAGACGAAGTTCCAATTGAGGGGTGGATAATGTAGCAACCCGTAAATTTTCACACATCAAAATGACTATTTTGCCCTTTGACTTTGACTTTTGACTATTTCACTTTTACCGTAATTTCCCAAGTTAAATAATTCGTTCTGATTCGAATTATTACTTTCTGAACAATTATGTTCACCGTTGTCAATTTAACGAGAGGTTATATTGCTTTTCCTGAAAAACGACACCGCACGCGTACTGACATCGCATTAGTAATTGTTTAAATTCGATAATTGTTAATCGGAGTCAATAATTTCATTTTTTTTATATTATTATTATTATAACGATTCAAGAAATATATTTCCCGCAATTACCAAACGGAGGTATCGCGTTACATTTTAACTTAACGGGACACGAAATACACGGTATAATAATAATACAAGCCCACCTTTCCATTCCTATCCTACTTAACCACCGCCTTTTGTTTAGTTCTAATAGATAAGATATCAGATCTTATCTTCTACTCTCAAAAAAAAAAAGAATCATCTCCATCTCTCTCGTCTCTCTCTAGCATACGGCATCATCACCACCATCGAGCACAACAACAGTCATCATCATCATGTTCAGGAGGATAGGGTGCTTTGAGTTCGAGTGATGGCCATGGTAGGTTCCTTTGTTTGTGTTGTGGTTGTGTTATCATCACCACAGTTATACCACCGCCATCACCACTGAGCGCCGCCACCTCCCGTACTCTCCATCTCTCTCGATCCTTGTGGATATCTAAACCCAAATCTATCTTGTTTCGTTACTTATAAATTCACATACAAATCAGATTATTAAAGTTTTCGTGGAATTAAAACAATAATAGAAACGATTTGATAAAGATTCGTGTGGTAAAACTAGAATTAAAAGGGTGGTGTTTGATCGGTTCTAATTATTGGGTCGGGTGGAACTCGAGTTGGATTCAAGACAAGACCCTTGAGGGTCACATTTTCGTTATGGAATTGCTTATTGTTAAACTTTTGCTTATGTTATAATTTATTTGGTGGGTGTTTGTTTAACACGATTAGAGTAAAAACCTTTGGGCTTTAGGCTTTAGGCTGTGTTTGAAAGTTGTTACAACCAGGGTGTTTGGATTCTTTTTGGTTCGAATTCCATGAAACATCCATAAGAGTGCGCCTGTTTCTGCTGTCTGGTCTCGATCTATACAGCCCACAAGGGTGTTTGTTTGATCCTGGTTCTCGGCTGGAAACCACCCAAAGAGGGTGCTTGTATCGGTTCAGTTAGCAACAACACCCAAGAGGTGTTTGTTGGTCTGCTATTGTAGCCCACCCCAAAGGGGTGTTCGTTTTTATGTACCACAGCCCCAAGAGAGAGCGCTTGGTTTGTTTTATTTCGACCCATATCATAGCCCTAAAGGGTGCGTTTAGACCTGCTCATTTCAACACCAATAAGGTGCATTTGGTTATGCTTATTTTATGCTCATCAGGGGCGTCTAGATATGCTTATTTCAGCCCCAATTGCGGGTGTTTGTTGGCTGCCAAACCAGCCCCAACCGAGGGTGTTTAGTGGCTGCAAAACAGCCCCAAATAGGGGTGTTTGTGTGCTGATTTTCTGCACCAAATGGGTGCGTTTTGTTTGTCTATTTACTGCATACATGAGCTGTTTGGAACAGCTCACTGCAGTCCCGCCTTTTCGGCGATATCTAGAGTTCTACAACTCCGATTGATGCACCGTTTGCGGCTACATTTAAGTTTATGTCTTACCCACATTTCATAAAACTGGGCCGAACTCCAGAAATGACCAGAACCATGAGCTTTTTCTGATTGAAATCTGGTGTGCAGATTTTGACACCTTTCGCCATTTTGGCTCTCATTTACTCATCGGGATGAGTTATGAGGTGCGCCACCCGGCGAAACGACCACAAGAGATAGCTCTATCACCCTATCTAATTACCTAAGGCCCATAACTCACTGAGTTGTGCAGACTTTCCAATCTTTGGGACTGTTTTAGAATTTCAGGTTTCTAACTCATACATAGGGCTTGTTTTAGCAAATCTTCAAGTTACAAACCTCATGTACCATGTCAAATACATATATAATCTTACGAGGGTTTAGGATTAATGTATTGCACTCTTAATGGACTTACGACTTAATAACAAATCACTTATTACCGGACTTTATTACACGGACTGTCACTTGATTATTATTGGATTTCTACCCAATAACCAATAAATACAAGTTGGAACTTCTAATGACTATTTATTAGTTAAACGTAACTAATCCATATATCTCGTTTATATATCTGCTTATCTGGTTCATACCGGTTTATTCTTTTATACGTGCTTATTACCTTTCATACTTATGCTATATGATTTGTGCTTTGGCGTGCGTTTTGTCTGAGTCTATGACTTTATACCACCACACGAATGGGATACTAAACTTTTTACAAACATTGATACAAATATTCCACGAAAACTACAACACTCTACCTTTTGAAACTCATACGTATCGATTACTTTCTGCGTATTATGTTTTGAGACAAGCTTATATTCATTAGGTTATGCCGATTCTGTATTGTTGCGCTCTAATTATTGACATCACTTATGTTACTATTCTGCCATACACCTTGGCACAGTTGTGTTCATTACGTCAATACATCCCAAGGTGAGTTCATAGCCCCACTTTCTATTACTTAATTGTTTTACAAACCCTTGGGGGGAATACATGCTATTATTTTTCAACCGAACACAATGCTTTCAAATTGTATGCTTGCCTGATTGTTTTATTATCACTAAGTACCAGCCTTGCTAAACCGAGATCCCTTATTATGAACCATTTAATCACTAGCAATAGTGAGCGCGAATATTGTGAATAGGCCTATTGGGATTGACGAATCCCATTTGTAGTGAATACGTTCATACAAATGCATTAATATTTGAGTCCTGGGTATGACAGCAACATACCTACCGGGATAAAACCGCCGATCGATATTGGTACCCGTTAACGTTTTGGTGTCATAAGCTTAGTGAATTAATAACCGTTCCGGGCGTATAACAACGTAGCCTACCTGTTTTGTTTTCCAACCATTGGTGTGAGCCTATAACTCACACTACCAACATATTGTGTTCAAACATTAAACAAACTCTATGAATATCACTCAACCTTTGTGTTGACCTCTTAAGCATGTATTTCAGGTCCATGATGATCAAGGATGGCACGGAAGGGCACGGATATTCAAGAGGGCTATAAATTTTATTATCATTCAAAAACTCATTTAATGTAAATTGTAAACATGGAACCATCTGGGACCTCATTTTGTAATCTCTGATATTTATATAATTTGAATGATAAATCTTTTAAAACGACTCAATTAGAGTTCGTTTTCTATCATTGTAACTGTTGTGCCGTCGAGTAACACCCAGTTTGAATTCCGCTGCATCCATGAATTGGGGGTGTTACAATTTTCCACAAAACAGGAGAAATTAATTTTTGGAATTTTGAACAACGAAAAAGTAAAACAAAAATTTGGGACCATCTACTTCAAATTGACTAGACATATTGCATCAATCAGTTTCTATCGATTATCCAAAATACAAGACTTTGAAGTAGCTTTATGCAAAGAGTCTTCTGATAGGTATTTTCAACTAAGTATTGCAATGAAGTAACATAACTAGATTATCATTATGTATTTAAACTAAAGTATAAAATAGACGTTCAACGATTTAATTGCGCCAAAGCATCCAAATATATAATATGAGCCAAGCTAAGTATGTAAGAACGGCCGGTCCAATTTTCAAGTCAAACAAAAAGAATTTATTACTTGTATGCAAACCTTAACCATGTCCACAGCAAACACAAAACATAATCATTCATCTTGAATCTAAACAACTTGCATTGGCTTAAATAGTTAATCAAATGATGTAGAAATTCAAATGACATTCTTCTTATAAAAGGAAAACTTGTAAACTTAACGTTGCTAAAATTTGGTTGAGGCATGTCATCAAACATGTTGTGGGTCATGAGAAAACTAAAGATTTATGCAGCCTTATAAGCAATAAAAGAAGAACCATGTACGAATAAATTTTTCCATGAAGACACTACTTTAAGCTCATAATTGCGTAAATCTCTCTTTCACAAGAGTTGCTGACTGTATTTTACATCACAGAATAAGTACAAATTGCAAAGACTTGAGAGTCTTTGGTCGTCTAGTGTGGGACTTCAAATTTATTCCATGATCTTTATTCCAAGTGTTATGTGCTCCACACAAATTTATATCCATCTAGTTCAATTCTTTATTATCGAAGTCTATATAAAGCTTAAATATTTTTTAAGTGTCTACTATGAATTTTTTAAGTCTTTTTCCCTCAATTTTGACCTTAAATATATTTCTTTGTGTTATATAATAGTACTTAATAAAAATTATACAAATGAAAATATATTTAAAAATTTAATCTATTCATTTGTCTTGTATCATACGAACAAAAATATTTAAAATTAAAAATAAATAAATAAATAAATAATAATCTTAAACTACAATTTACACAATACTCCCTCACAAAAACTAAAATTACAAAAACACCCCTACATCTTCAACATTCTTGATTATGTTCAACCCATCAAAAACACAGACACTTCAGTTCAGATAACACAACTTGAAACAACAGCAATGGTGGCCTTAAAAGTATGGTCATCAAGGCCACTCCGTCATCTCTTCCACTTATCTCCACTCACTTACAAAACCCATCTCCCAGTCGCCTTCACGCGCTGTTGTTCATCCTCACGCGCCGCCACTGTGCCGCCAAAACAGGGTGGTGGCAGGGGAAGGAGGTCACCCAAAGATGATAATAATGCAACTTCTTCTACTTCTGATAGAGATGCTATTCGTGCTATTCGTCTTAAAAAGATTTACTTTTTTATATTATAATCTTTATAAAAATTGAATCTTTTTTATGTTTTTATGTTTTATAAAGATTGAATATTTTTATGTGTTTCTATGTTTTGTTTGTGATATTTGGTTTGGCTACTTAAATGGGTTATGGATTTTTTAAGGGATGTGTTGGTTTTAGCTTATTTTATGGCTTATGAGCTTATCTCATTTCGGCTTATATTGTTATGTTGTTTGTTTCGGCTTATGGCTTATTTGGTTTTGGGCTTATGTTTCGTTAGCTCACTTTTTGTGGCTTATTTTGAAACTTTTCGGCATATATAAGCTTATTATGACATAGTAGTTATATAAGCCGAAAAGTTTCAAAATAAGCCACAAAAAAATGAGCTTATGAAACATAATCCGAAAATCAAATACGCCGTAAGCCCGCTATATTAGCCGAAACAAACACCCCCTTATTAGATGATAATGAATAAAATAAGAAAGTTGTACACTTTATCTAAGGGTTGTTTGTAATTCTGTGATACACACCACTAGGGATCACATAAGATCCGTTAATGGATTAAAACTAAGTAGGATAATGAAGCAATGAGAAAAAGATTATCGAAGCAGAATTGTATTATACTATTATCAATGGCGGATTGTACAGAAAATCTGTTACAATGAGTTATAGTTTGTTACAGGAGATTAAGAGAGAAGAGTTTACACAAATGATTAATTAAATGAAAGTGAAGTGAAATGTTGGTTTATAAAGTCTTGGTTTGGGCGGGAATATCTGTTACTCGAGCATGTGTTCGCACGTGCCAACCTAACTTGAGCTCATATCATTCTGTTGGTGAATTTTGATTGTTTGAGGATGATGAAAATTAGCTTTTGTTGGGGTTATTAGAATTAAATAACCAGGAGTGGTTGGTTCAAACTTGTTATATGCTTATTGTGTTTTGACATTATAGATAAGCAGTTTTTAGGGTGTGTGGGATTGCTTATTGAAGCATTATTTGAGAGTGAAATAAGTAGTTCTGAATGATCAGTTTGAAGATGGCTTATGCTGGTTAAAGCGTCGATAGAGCTATAATAAGCAATCACAAACATTCCCTAAAAGCTAGTTATTTGCTATTCCAAAACGCAATAATGAGATAAATAGATAATTTGTCTGGGAGTTCCATTATTCCCAACTGCTTTTCTGATTTCTTCAAAATGCACTGGCTGTTTTATTAATCACTTTCAGAATTCAATGCTGAACACCACTTTAAGCATGAATTTTACTTTTGCAGCCCTTACTTAGGAGGCATTTGGGATTGCATTTACTAAATGTTACCGAAAGCAAGTCTTAACCTGCTTTTTCAAAATTGCCTTTTCTCTCTATACATACGTGGACATTTTTTCTCCAAAGGGTTGCCAATACTTTTTGCTGATTATTTGGGTTGCGCATTGTTGTTGTTATTGTCCAAAATTTTGATCAAGTGTTTGATGATGATTGAATTTAACTCGAGTTGTACTTTTTTCCTTTACGTGAGTTTTGGGGCTCTTGCTCAAGAACTAATTTTGTTTTGTTTTAAGTTTTCAAGACTACTTAAAGTCCTTAAAGTCTTCATCTTTTAGTCTTGGTTTTGGTTTAGCATTTGGGCCCATTAGCTAGCCTTTGATTTATATCACACGTACTGAGGGGAAAAGTATCACGAGATAGAAAAAGATGTCTAATAACTACAAATTTTAAAGACTTTTAAGTCTTCTAACGTCTAATATTGGGATAGTTCACTTTTCTTCATCATTTTCCACAAAACAGGACAAATTTATTTATGGATTTTTGAACAACCAAAAGATAAAACAAAAATTTGGGACCATCTACTTCAAGATGACTAGACATATTGCATCAATCAGTTTCTATCAATTATCCAAAATACAATACTTTGAAGTAGCTTTATGCAAAGAGTCTTCTGATCTGTATTTTCAACTAAGTATTGCAATGAAATAACATAACTAGATTATCATTATGTATTTAAACTAAAGTATAAAATATATGTTCAACGATTTAATTGCGCCAAAGCATGTATTGTTAGTTACCAAATTACTATATATATTAAATGACATCCAATGCGACGTCGTTCGATGAACAGTAACCATCGCGGGCTTCTTTTTTTTTTACACGGCCTGTTATATGCCCAGTGACCCAGTCTTATGTTCGGCCCATTTAGCAAACGCTAATTTGATAACATGAAGAAGCCAGAAGAATCGAGAGGCGGTTATCTCCCGAACCTTCTTCCACTGCACAAAAACAGTACAAAACAATTCTAAAGAAGATTTGGACCATGAATTTGGTAGATGAAGAGAACATTGAAGCTGTTACGGTAACCGTTGATTAACAATCGGTGATGGTGATTGCGAATTAGGACTTTTAAAGAAGATTTGGACCATGAATTAGGACTTTTATGTTGATTGCAATGGAATGGACTGATTGCGAAACAAATGGTTGAGATACAAAGATAATCATATGGTCATTCCATGATGGCAGGGATACGAATACCAAGCCAATGGTTAAGTTCATCCCAATATTCGAGTGACAACCTTCCGAAAGAGGTAAACCATGTTGTATACCTTTACTGTGTCTTCATCTAGAGGAAGATAAATTCGATTCGATGTCAGGATCTTGAATTAGAAGTAATATTTCAAAAACGGGTCAAAATGGTTTGAAGTTGTGGCGTACAATCCGCTTAGTCCTCTTGACCCACTACCCTTTTAGGCGAACTTTTGAAATAAATCAACTTTTACGATCATCTAACACTCTGCTTATTTATAGAAGTCGTAAAATTCAAACTTGGCTTGATCCATACCAAAGTCACATGTTTGGTTGGTTACTCGACCTGTCAACCCGCCCAATTTGCCACCTCAAATTTACATGTTTTTTCTGTTGAAACAGGACTTTGCAGGATTTCATGGGTGGATGTCGACAGCTGAAAAGATGCTAACAGTATTGTCAACTCTTGAACTTCACAGTGTGCAGGTAAGTTCTCATACAAAAACCTTTTTTTGTCTTCCTTCAAGTTTTTAGAGTAGATTTAGAACGATGACCGGACTAAGTCGTGACCGTGGCTGTATCTAGGGATTGCAAAGACTTTAAATTACTGATATACAAAACTTTACACAATACTTACAGTCAAGAGTTGGTTCACTTTGATAGCTTTTGATCAACTCTATATGGATATATGTTCTGTATCTCTATGTTTCGGAATCTGCCTAGCTGCTTTATAAGGCATAACCAACATTTCTTAAAAATGTGTTCTTACCCCAATAACAGTCAAAGAACAGATATAATACTTTAGTCTCGCTTCATATCATTTTGATTGTATAAAGTTCCGTGAGGCATTTGAGAATGATTATTTGATTATTGTGGTTCAGGTCGCAAATGATAACTTTTTACTAGGTATAATGACTCTGATTACGGTTACCATTTAAGATTAGTAACCAGTTTAGGATTAACTGCAACAAAAGTTGCTGTTTATTTGCTATTTAGGGGTTATTTAACATATCAACACTCCAACAAAAAAACAACTGATGATATATGTTTTACACCCATATGTACAATGAAGTTATTAATCGATGATATATGTTTTGTAGGTACCTGTAAAGTTCCTTCAGTACTCGACGTCTGTAGTGACAGCAAGCATTGCGTCAACGGCCAGCACCCATGTTGTAACAGATGCATAGAACAACCATAGAGCAACTCTTGCTAACAGAAAAAAATACTAATACTGGAAAAAGAATAAATGCGACTGAAAATATTGGGAACTGTATACCTACGAATGAATTAACAAAGAATGCCTCTGGAAATTAGGCTGCGTGAAAGGCTACATAAGAAGTAGCAGCAACAGTAAGTTGGGTTTGCATGAATTACTCTTAAAATTTGGATGCAAGTGACTATTGTTGATATGTACATGAGGTGAATGCTAGCCTGTTATATATATCTATCTTTTTTGCTTTCTTTTTTGAGACTTTGTTTACTTACATGATTCACCTAAATTATCTCAGTAACTTGCATGATAAGATTCACTGGATTAGTTGCAATGTTGTTTAAGATGATGAAATAAGAATTGACGACTCAACTATGTATTCAAAGTTGTGCATTTGATTTCAAGTTGTATATTCTTTGCCTGTATCACTTTTTGAATTACTCATAGGAGTACATGAGCACACAATCGATATCTCCTCCCGCTAGAAAAAGGTTGCGGATAAAACGACGCCCCGCCGCAACGCGGCGGACCGGCGCCCACCTCGTATATAATATGAGCCAAGCTAAGTATGTAAGAACTGGGCCAGTCCAATTTTCATGTCAAAACAAAATGAACTTATAACTTGTATGCAAACCTAAACGATGTCCACAGCAACCACAAAACATAATCATTCATCTTGAATCTAAACAACTTGTATTGGCCAACTAATGTAACACCCCCAATTCATGGTTGCAGCGGAATTCGAACTGGGTGTTACTCGACGGCACAATAGTCACAATAATAGAAAACGAACTCCAATTGAGTCGTTTTAAAAAAAATGTATCATTCAAATTATATAAATATCAGATATTTCAAAATGAGGTCCCAATTGGTTCCATGTTTACAATGTATAATAAATGAGTTTTGAATGATAATAAAATTTATAGCCCTCTTGAGTATCCGTGTCCTTCCGTGCCATCCTTGATCGTCATGAACCTGAAATACATGCTTGAGAGGTCAACACAAAGGTTGAGTGATATTCATAGAGTTTGTTAAATCGTTTGAACACAAAGTGTTGGTAGTAAATCGTTGAACACAATAATCGTAGTGTTTGTAGTTAAATCGTTTGAACACAAAGTGTTGGTAGTAAATCGTTGAACACAATAATCGTAGTGTTTGTAGTTAAATCGTTTGAACACAAAGTGTTGGTAGTAAATCGTTGAACACAATAATCGTAGTGTTTGTAGTTAAATCGTTTGAACACAATATGTTGGTAGTGTGAACTATAGACTCACACCAATATTTGGAAAACAATGATGGGCTACGTTGTTATATGCCCGGAAAGGTTATTATACACTAAGCTTATGAAACCAAAACGTTAACGTGTACCAATATCGATTGGCAGATTTATCCCGGTAGGTACTTTGCCGTCATACCTAATGTCTCAAATATTAATGCATTTGTTTGAACTAATCAAAACAAATGGGATTCGTCAATCCCAATAGGCCTATTCACAATATTCGCGCTCACTTGCAAGTAACCCTCGCAAGTGATTAAATGGTTCATACTAAGGGATCTTGGTTTGGCAAGGATGTTACTTAGTGATAATAAAACAATCAGGTAAGCATACAATTTAAAAGCATTGTATTCGATTTAGAAATAGCATGTATTCCCCCCAAGGAATTGTAAAACAATTAAGTAATGGAAAGTGGGGCTATGAACTCACCTTAAGTAAGATAGCAAGTAATGAATGTAACGGTTGAATCGTGTAGGTTTCTACGAGCAACCTATAATATAATGTCGCGACTTAGGATCGGAGTAAAGAATATGAAGTAGTGCCTATATATATATCTTGCATTTAGTCCATGATGTGGTATGATGTATAATGTAAGTCTTTGAAAGAAATGATTCATGAAACATGTATGTTTTGTATATCGTTCACTACCGTTCGGGCCGACATAATTCAGAAGTCATGTTAGTAAGCGTTCGAGGAGCCAGGACACTTTAACTCGTAAATCCACAACTCAACTCGACGGCTTACATAATGAACTCCTCACATGAGGCTCCCTACTATTGTAGTAGTTGATGAAATATATAGATATAAGTTTTGATCCGAAAGGTTACATGTCCGATATTTGAATAAACTTAGGAAAGTTTATTTGTACATGAAGATTGTTATTAGGGGTAGCTTCATAAGCCTTAAATGACCATGTTCTCTTGGTAAAATCTCATGGTTTCCTTTTAAGTGAAGTAGATCCAAATTGCTTGTTCAAGTTATCGCCTAACTCATTGTTTCATGTTTACGCCTATGTGAGTTGTTATGGTCATTTCGTCATGGCCTAGCCATGACCTTTGGTCCTTGTTCCAAGGTCATGAGACTCAACCTTGGTTCTAGTCATGTTTGTGGTCTTGATTATAGGTCATAAGACCTCTTGTTCCTTTCAAAGTATAACCATAATCTAGTGACTTTCGCCTAAAAATGGGCTGTTTAGAATTTGAAGAATTTTATCACTCGGAAAGCGTTTTTAGGGCTCGAGCTTCTTTGTTCCTGAACGAAAACGTCGTTTCGGACAACTTTCGTGTTTTAACTTTTTGATGAATCGGACCAGAAGTGGGACTTTCAAAACCCAAATTTGATCAGGAAGCTATTTGGCAGTTTTGCCGGAAATCTTGGTAATTTCAAATGGGCGTAACTTTTGACTCGTATACTCGTTTTGGGTGGTTCAAATTGCTATGGTTTCCTTGTTAAGTCCTCTACTGTAATTTGTAATGATCCAATATCATAATTTTACCATTTTGGTCGTGGTTTTCCAAGAAAGTCACTAGTTTACTTGTTTTAGTAACTTGTTTCAACAATCAATAACAATAACTTGTTTTGGTCATTTTTATACATCATGGACATAACTACAAGACATAATATAGCACAAATAGTATGTAAATAACATGAACATGATTATTTAACAAGAATCAAGTTAGGGTTTGGCTCACAACTTTTGGCTTTCAAAGATGAAAGGAAGTTAACATGTAAGGATAGGACATTGATAGACTTGCTTCAACCCTTTTTCACTTCATGCAATCTTTCTACTCTTGTAATCTTGAAAGATGGATGATGAAGGTTGAGGTGACTTGAGTGGATTCAAACTCAAGAGAAATCACCAAGTATATGAGGTTATGGAAGTGTTTGATGAATGATAACCTATCTAGGGTTTCTACCTTGAACTAGCACTTGAATCTTGTATGAAACTTGGAAGGAATTAAGCTAAGATGAGAGTGTTTGTGTGTGTGGAAGTGCACGGCACAAAAAGGGGAGGAGAGGGCTTTTATAGGGTCTTAAGGAGGTTACAAATGTTGACTAGTCCAACCTTGGAGGCCAAGGTGAACACATGGACTAATCTTAAGGCCTTTAAGCTTGAGATCAAGCCACCTAGTGTGAAACCCCCCCCCCCATATGGCGGTTCATAAGCTTGGAGGACAAGGTGTGGACTTGTGATGATATTATCCAAGATATCTAGTGTGTTTTGACTCCGGGAAATGCCAATCGTAAATGATTAAGCCTCAAAACGTAAAACCGGGTGTCGTAAAATTATGGAATTTGAAAGTATTGTTAAACATGTCCATATGTCCCATAATAAAATATAAAATGAGTGGTAGGTTCCATTTGGGTGTAAAACCCTGCTAAAAACTGGAAACACGGGTCTAAAACGCGTAATTCGCGTAAAACGCTGAATATTGCGTAAAATTGAGAAAAGTAAAATGTTACTTTTCTAATGTTATAAAAATGATTTAAAATGACTTATAATGTCTAGACTGGGCTCAGTCTAGTGTCGGTTGGTATTAAATGTCTTTTAGACATCAAACCGTAAGCCTAAAAATCACGAAATGACTTATAACATCAAAGGATCATTTTTGGTCAATGGAGGAGGGAAAGAATATGTTGACTTTTTATAATAAGTTGAAAACTCAAAAAGTCTTAGAAACGCGTTTTGTGGTCTCACGGTTAATCGCCCAAATGGTTAAGCGTGCTCATGCGAGAGTAGTACAGGCATGGGTGACCTGCTGGGAAGTTTTTGGTCATATTTTTCTCAGTCACGATTAATTCTCAAATAAATCATGAGTGTGTAAAATATTTTACTGATGTGGGGTCACCTGACGGGGTTGAATTTCGTTGTGCATAGAATTTCTGATTGACGTTTTACCCTAAAACGTGTAATTCCGTGTAATTTCTTAATAACTTTCACGAAAATGAGCTTATGAAAGTTAAACTTTTAATTTGCCATGGAAATGATTTATCACTCGATAAAATCAAATAAAAATCAACTTTCGGGAAAGTTTCGGGAAAAAAAATGAATAGTAAAAGTGAATAGTGAAATTTTCCGGGAATGGTAATTAACCTGAAATTGTGAATTGTTACAGTCTCTACCCCTTACGGGGAACTTCGTCCCGAAGTTCTATGTGTGTCATATGTTGGAGTGGTGTCGATAAAGATGTGTGGTTACTTATGAGGACCAAAGTCTGGGATTTCCGGTAATGTAATTTGATTTGTCATTTCAGTGTATGGTGTAGGATGAGGCTTCCTTTTATGTAGGAAAGGTATGGTAATAGTCGAATATCAAAGGAAATTGATATAGCAGTCGAATATTAATAGGAATCGATATAGTAGTTGAATATCAAATAGAACTTGATATAGTTAAATATCAAAATGGAAATTGATATAGTTGTCAAGTATCAATAGCAATTGATATAACAGTTGAACAACAATAGCAATTTACATACGAATCCAATAAATGGAAATTGATATAAGAATCGAATCATGGAATAAGCGTTGAACATGCGGTTGGACCAAGTCCTGTTTGAATTGTACGGCTGCCCATGCATATGGTTACATGGCCCCGTAATGAGTTTGGTACGACTGCACATGCATATGGTTACATGGCCTCGCAACGAGTTTGTTTGTTATTGCACTATCATTATGAAAACCAAAATGTAAACCTCGTACTTATGGAAATTGGGATAGTCGTTGCAATCATAGCCTTGTAGGTAATCGGTTGTTGTACCTAGTGTTTATGTCATGGTTTGAAGCGATGTCGGTGAAAAGATAGGATTTCTTGTGGCGAATAAAATGTAGGTATCATGCCATACCCGTGCAATGTAATGTAGGTATCAAGCCATACCCGAGCAATGTAATGTAGGTATCAAGCCATACCCGAGCAATGTAATGTAGGTATCAAGCCATACCCGAGCAATGTAATGTAGGTTGACTTCATACTTATGTTATTTCGGATATAATTAAGCCCACTTGTTTATAATTCTTTATTTACATAGAGAGGCATCCCAAACAATGTAACTAAAGGAATATAAACGTATGGTTCGATGATTTATAATTTCTTTATTTAAATGAAAAGGCATCCCAATCCATTCAAATAAGGACATTATAAATCATCCTACTCAAGAATTCCCGACACAACATTCATACTTAGCCGGTGAGTTACAAGGTAGTGTATTACGAGATGACAC
Source organism: Artemisia argyi (assembly GCA_030686995.1). Classification (NCBI taxonomy): domain Eukaryota; kingdom Viridiplantae; phylum Streptophyta; class Magnoliopsida; order Asterales; family Asteraceae; genus Artemisia; species Artemisia argyi. The sequence goes on along the minus strand of CM060695.1, from coordinate 21,567,660 downwards.
TGGTGTAGCAAAAGTACAAGATGTATATTCAATCTTGTAAAGCTGATAAAGGTGCTTGTGGTGTAACTAAGGATGATTTGAGCTTTAAAAGTGCATCAAAATCTGTTAATGAGCTTGTGGTTCCAACGGTTGTGAAAATAATGTTACGATATGTTGATGAACAAAAGTGTGTAGTGTATGCTTAACATTAATACTCTTAGGTATAGATGTTGAGTTTGCTTTAAAAATCTTAAGAGATTTTTAAAAGTTTATGATGGAATGGTATCCTTAGGACCTAAACAGGATAGTACTTCTACAGGATGAAGAGAATAATTGATAACTATCCCAGATAGTAGTTCGGATTATCTCATAAATGAAAAATTTCAAGAATGAAATTAGGTAACACAAATAAGGTGTTAAGATTTCGTTGAGTGGTAAGACATTATCGTGTCTCTAGATTGTTTTAATGTATTCTGGTGGTTTATCGAGTTCATGTAGGAAATCAACCTAAACATAACCCTAGTACAACTACTCTCAGTATTTGAAAATTCTAAGTCGAATATAGTTAGTCAGACTATATTCCACTGTCCCTAGGTTAAATATAGGTGACTAGTCTATATTTAGCCAAGGTTCGATAAAATTTTCAAATACCTAAACTAGGTATACTTTTGATATGTCCGTTGCTTTCGGGAAACTGTCCGCTAAACAAAGGCGATGTCAAACCCTTAAGTTGCAAGTCCCGTCCATACAAGACTTGTAACGTATGTTTTCATATTCCATTGCATAGAAGGTAGTAAGGGTAGATACGTATGGAAAGGAAGTTTTAAGTAGTTCTAAAATAGAACATACTTGGTCAGGATCACGAACTTTTAATAATGAAGGTTTCATAAGAAAACTTTGATGAATGTAGAGAAAGTTCAGCTTTTGTCGATGATGGATTTGTTTGTCCTTTAGAAATCTCATATTTCTTGTTTTGAAATCGATAGATTGTGACGGGTTTTTGATATCATAAGAAATGATATTAATGATGTGATGGAATAATTCTAGAGACCATTTGCACAAAACACAATGTCTCGGAAGTAGGTTAGACCATTGTGCAATTCACAACGTCTGGGAAGTAGGTTAGGCCATTGTGTGACTCAAAACATTTGAGAAATGATTAAGACCATTGTATCATACAATGTCTTGGAAAATGAATGAGACCATTGTATCTCACAATGTCTTGTAAAGTGAATGAGACCATTGTATCTCACAATGTCTTGAAAAATGAATGAGACCATTGTATCTCACAATGTCTTGGAAAATGAATGAGACCATTGTAACATACAATGTCTTGGAAATGAATGAGACCATTGTATCTCACAATGTCTTGGAAATGAATGAGACCATTGTATCTCACAATGTCTTGGAAAATGAATGAGACCATTGTATCTCACAATGTCTTGGAAAATGAATGTTGGAGTAGGAACATGATTGGGAGAGTGTGGCTGTGCCGAAATGCCTTAGAATAGGCATACACAGATATGTTTAGTCCATTGTTTAGATAAATGATTGAAAATAAACCGAGTTTATATATCAATATACTAATATGTTCATGTAGCATAAAATGCCTAGTGTGTATATATCAATATACAAATATGTGTTCATGTAGCATAAAATGCCTAGTGTGTATATATCAATATACTTATATGTGTTCATGTAGCATAAAATGCCTACGGGGAAATGCTGAATTATGTTTAGGGTACATATATCAATATGCAATTATGTTTGTGTAGCATAAAAATGTCTTCGGGGAAATGCTCAAAATGGGTATATATGAATATACTAATATGTTTGTGTATCATAACATGCTTACTAAGTCCATAATCGTCTGGAGGATGGAAGACACGGAGAGCGGAAGGCTATAAAATGTTTTTGTTTGTGATTGTAGTTATAGTTTAGGTCTCACTTAGACCCGTTTCTCTATAACCATGGCTCTGGTACCAATCTGTAACACCCCCAATTCATGGTTGCAGCGGAATTCGAACTGGGTGTTACTCGACGGCACAATAGTCACAATAATAGAAAACGAACTCCAATTGAGTCGTTTTAAAAAAAATGTATCATTCAAATTATATAAATATCAGATATTTCAAAATGAGGTCCCAATTGGTTCCATGTTTACAATGTATAATAAATGAGTTTTGAATGATAATAAAATTTATAGCCCTCTTGAGTATCCGTGTCCTTCCGTGCCATCCTTGATCGTCATGAACCTGAAATACATGCTTGAGAGGTCAACACAAAGGTTGAGTGATATTCATAGAGTTTGTTAAATCGTTTGAACACAAAGTGTTGGTAGTAAATCATTGAACACAATAATCGTAGTGTTTGTAGTTAAATCGTTTGAACACAAAGTGTTGGTAGTAAATCGTTGAACACAATAATCGTAGTGTTTGTAGTTAAATCGTTTGAACACAAAGTGTTGGTAGTAAATCGTTGAACACAATAATCGTAGTGTTTGTAGTTAAATCGTTTGAACACAATATGTTGGTAGTGTGAACTATAGACTCACACCAATATTTGGAAAACAATGATGGGCTACGTTGTTATATGCCCGGAAAGGTTATTATACACTAAGCTTATGAAACCAAAACGTTAACGTGTACCAATATCGATTGGCAGATTTATCCCGGTAGGTACTTTGCCGTCATACCTAATGTCTCAAATATTAATGCATTTGTTTGAACTAATCAAAACAAATGGGATTCGTCAATCCCAATAGGCCTATTCACAATATTCGCGCTCACTTGCAAGTAACCCTCGCAAGTGATTAAATGGTTCATACTAAGGGATCTTGGTTTGGCAAGGATGTTACTTAGTGATAATAAAACAATCAGGTAAGCATACAATTTAAAAGCATTGTATTCGATTTAGAAATAGCATGTATTCCCCCCAAGGAATTGTAAAACAATTAAGTAATGGAAAGTGGGGCTATGAACTCACCTTAAGTAAGATAGCAAGTAATGAATGTAACGGTTGAATCGTGTAGGTTTCTACGAGCAACCTATAATATAATGTTGCGACTTAGGATCGGAGTAAAGAATATGAAGTAGTGCCTATATATATATCTTGCATTTAGTCCATGATGTGGTATGATGTATAATGTAAGTCTTTGAAAGAAATGATTCATGAAACATGTATGTTTTGTATATCGTTCACTACCGTTCGGGCCGACATAATTCAGAAGTCATGTTAGTAAGCGTTCGAGGAGCCAGGACACTTTAACTCGTAAATCCACAACTCAACTCGACGGCTTACATAATGAACTCCTCACATGAGGCTCCCTACTATTGTAGTAGTTGATGAAATATATAGATATAAGTTTTGATCCGAAAGGTTACATGTCCGATATTTGAATAAACTTAGGAAAGTTTATTTGTACATGAAGATTGTTATTAGGGGTAGCTTCATAAGCCTTAAATGACCATGTTCTCTTGGTAAAATCTCATGGTTTCCTTTTAAGTGAAGTAGATCCAAATTGCTTGTTCAAGTTATCGCCTAACTCATTGTTTCATGTTTACGCCTATGTGAGTTGTTATGGTCATTTCGTCATGGCCTAGCCATGACCTTTGGTCCTTGTTCCAAGGTCATGAGACTCAACCTTGGTTCTAGTCATGTTTGTGGTCTTGATTATAGGTCATAAGACCTCTTGTTCCTTTCAAAGTATAACCATAATCTAGTGACTTTCGCCTAAAAATGGGCTGTTTAGAATTTGAAGAATTTTATCACTCGGAAAGCATTTTTAGGGCTCGAGCTTCTTTGTTCCTGAACGAAAACGTCGTTTCGGACAACTTTCGTGTTTTAACTTTTTGATGAATCGGACCAGAAGTGGGACTTTCAAAACCCAAATTTGATCAGGAAGCTATTTGGCAGTTTTGCCGGAAATCTTGGTAATTTCAAATGGGCGTAACTTTTGACTCGTATACTCGTTTTGGGTGGTTCAAATTGCTATGGTTTCCTTGTTAAGTCCTCTACTGTAATTTGTAATGATCCAATATCATAATTTTACCATTTTGGTCGTGGTTTTCCAAGAAAGTCACTAGTTTACTTGTTTTAGTAACTTGTTTCAACAATCAATAACAATAACTTGTTTTGGTCATTTTTATACATCATGGACATAACTACAAGACATAATATAGCACAAATAGTATGTAAATAACATGAACATGATTATTTAACAAGAATCAAGTTAGGGTTTGGCTCACAACTTTTGGCTTTCAAAGATGAAAGGAAGTTAACATGTAAGGATAGGACATTGATAGACTTGCTTCAACCCTTTTTCACTTCATGCAATCTTTCTACTCTTGTAATCTTGAAAGATGGATGATGAAGGTTGAGGTGACTTGAGTGGATTCAAACTCAAGAGAAATCACCAAGTATATGAGGTTATGGAAGTGTTTGATGAATGATAACCTATCTAGGGTTTCTACCTTGAACTAGCACTTGAATCTTGTATGAAACTTGGAAGGAATTAAGCTAAGATGAGAGTGTTTGTGTGTGTGGAAGTGCACGGCACAAAAAGGGGAGGAGAGGGCTTTTATAGGGTCTTAAGGAGGTTACAAATGTTGACTAGTCCAACCTTGGAGGCCAAGGTGAACACATGGACTAATCTTAAGGCCTTTAAGCTTGAGATCAAGCCACCTAGTGTGAAAACCCCCCCATATGGCGGTTCATAAGCTTGGAGGACAAGGTGTGGACTTGTGATGATATTATCCAAGATATCTAGTGTGTTTTGACTCCGGGAAATGCCAATCGTAAATGATTAAGCCTCAAAACGTAAAACCGGGTGTCGTAAAATTATGGAATTTGAAAGTATTGTTAAACATGTCCATATGTCCCATAATAAAATATAAAATGAGTGGTAGGTTCCATTTGGGTGTAAAACCCTGCTAAAAACTGGAAACACGGGTCTAAAACGCGTAATTCGCGTAAAACGCTGAATATTGCGTAAAATTGAGAAAAGTAAAATGTTACTTTTCTAATGTTATAAAAATGATTTAAAATGACTTATAATGTCTAGACTGGGCTCAGTCTAGTGTCGGTTGGTATTAAATGTCTTTTAGACATCAAACCGTAAGCCTAAAAATCACGAAATGACTTATAACATCAAGGGATCATTTTTGGTCAATGGAGGAGGGAAAGAATATGTTGACTTTTTCTAATAAGTTGAAAACTCAAAAAGTCTTAGAAACGCGTTTTGTGGTCTCACGGTTAATCGCCCAAATGGTTAAGCGTGCTCATGCGAGAGTAGTACAGGCATGGGTGACCTGCTGGGAAGTTTTTGGTCATATTTTTCTCAGTCACGATTAATTCTCAAATAAATCATGAGTGTGTAAAATATTTTACTGATGTGGGGTCACCTGACGGGGTTGAATTTCGTTGTGCGTAGAATTTCTGATTGACGTTTTACCCTAAAACGTGTAATTCCGTGTAATTTCTTAATAACTTTCACGAAAATGAGCTTATGAAAGTTAAACTTTTAATTTGCCATGGAAATGATTTATCACTCGATAAAATCAAATAAAAATCAACTTTCGGGAAAGTTTCGGGAAAAAAAATGAATAGTAAAAGTGAATAGTGAAATTTTCCGGGAATGGTAATTAACCTGAAATTGTGAATTGTTACAACTAATAGTTAATCAAATGCAGTAAAAATTCAAATGACCAACTAATTTACCTGAATTTACCTAATGAAAACGGATCTCGCTAGTCCGGTCTATTCTATTTTGTTGAAATCACATTCTTTTTATAACAGGAAAACTTGTTAACTTAATGTTGCTAAAATTTGGTTGAGTCATCAAACATGTTGTGGGTCATGAGAAGACTAGAGATTTATGCAGCCTTATAAGCAATATAAGAAGAACCAAGTATGAATAAATTTTTCAATGAAGACACTACTTTTTTTATCAATCCAACCTATTTTTACATATTTCTACTTTAACAAGTGTTGCTGACTGTATTTTCCATCAGCCTGATTTATTTGGGTCCATTTCTTTGGATTTACATTTAATTTCAGGGCCAAAAGTCATACTGAATAACTACAAATTGCAAAGACTTGAGAGTCTTTGGTCGTCTTAATTTTTTTTTCCATGTTTTGTCTGGTCCACACAATTTATATCCATCTAGTTCAATTCTTTGATATCGAAGTCTATATAAAGCAGCATAGAGGTATATGTGTTCATTATCAGATCAAAACACAACAATACAATTTTCTTACAACACACATAATGAGAGAAACTTTTTACTTTTACTTTATGCATACTCATGTTTTGCTTCTTTTTTCACTTGTCTTTTTGTTGTTTAATACCACAACTGCCACTTCCTTTGGCCAACAACTGGTTGGAGCAGCAGGAGGAGTTGTTCATAAGTGCATCGATAAGGAGAGACAAGCTCTTCTTGATTTCAAAGCTCACCTTCAAGACCCATTTGGCGTGCTCATTGACTGGAGACATGAAGAAGAAGATGATTGTTGTCAATGGGGTGGAGTCGTGTGTGACAACGTCACAGGTCATGTCAAAGAGCTTCAACTCGCATCTGAATATAGTGGTCTTGAAGGTGAGATTAGCCATTCGTTGATTAACTTAACATATTTGAATATTCTTAACCTTCCTCGCAGTTCTATTCATGGAACCATTTTCAAGTTCATATGCTCCATGACTCGTTTAACTTATCTTGACCTTGGTTACAATCAGTTTACTGGATCCATTCCTAAATCCATTGGTAACATGACTCATTTAACTTATCTTGACCTTGGTTACAATCAGTTTAGTGGATCCATTCCTAAATCCATTGGTAACATGACCCAGTTAACATATCTTAACCTTGGTTACAATCAGTTTAATGGCACAATTCCCGATTCCATTCGTTCGTTGACCAAATTAACAACCCTTGTACTTGGTGGGAATCAGTTTACTGGAACCATTCCTATGTCCATTGTTTCCTTGACCAAATTGACATACCTTGACCTTTCAATCAACTCTTTCTATGGAACCATTCCAATATCCATTGATAACATGACCCAATTAACTGATCTTCACCTTCATGGGAATAATTTCAGCGGAGTCATTCCGAGATCCATTGGTTCCTTGACCCAATTGACATTTCTTGACCTTTCATACAACTCTTTCTATGGAACCATTCCTTCAGAATTTGGAAACCTCACCAATTTGCAAGTCCTTTATCTATATTCCCTCAGAAGTAGTTGTAGAGCTGAAAACTTAGATTGGTTGTCTTCTCTATCTTCTTTAACATACCTTATAATGGATGGAACTTCTCTGGCCAAAGCAAATAACTGGGTAAATGTTATTATAGGTCTCCAAAACCTAGGGTATTTAAGCTTAGTTGGATGTGACCTCTCACAAGTCATGCATCCATATTCTTCATCTGTCAACTCTTCTTCATCTATGGATGTCCTTTATCTCGATAACAACAATCTCAACTCATCCATGCATCATTGGTTGTCCCCATTAACTGGCAATAAGCTTAGAGTTCTTTCTCTCTCTGGTAACAAGTTTGATGGGGAACTTTCAGATTTTTTGAACAGCTTGTCCGGATGCACATCAGCTACATTGTGTGATGTGATCCAACACTTTTCATCGCTAGAAAGATTGAACCTATCTTCAAATCAGTTAGATGGAACTATAAGTGACAAACTGTGGCAACTACCCAACCTTCGATATCTAGATCTATCTTCCAATTCTCTTAGAGGTGCTATCTCTGAAAACATTGGAAAATCAAATCTTGTGTACATAGATCTTTCAAACAACTCACTCAAAGGAGTTCCTCTAATTGCTGACGTGTCAAACCTTTTTCAAAGTATAGACTATATAGATTTCAGTTCTAACAAGGTAGGGCCTCGTTTCCCCAAATGGATACAAAAATTGAAAAGACTTCTGCATCTTGATCTTTCCAAAAATAGCATTTCAGACACAGTTTATAAGAAGTACTGGAACCAGTGGCAGTTTTCTCAGTTGAGCTATTTGGATCTCTCTTTCAACAACATAAGTGGCGCTATTCTGAACATTCCTTCCAATTTGTTAGTGTTAGATCTTTCCAAAAACAAATTATCTGGGAAAATCTCATTTCTGTGCCAAATTGTAGATGGCGATTTATCATTTCTTGATATCTCAGACAACTCATTCACAGGACAAATTCCAGACTGTTTTTGGCATTTAAAAGAGCTGGTGGTTCTTAATCTAGCAAACAATAATCTATCTGGTAGAATTCCTGCATCTGTTAAGTCTTTGATCAAGCTTGAAGCATTGTATTTATACAACAACAACTTTTTTGGAGAATTGCCTTCATCCTTAAAACATTGCAAGAATTTAACCTCTCTGAATTTGGGGGCCAACAAGTTTTCTGGTAATGTGCCTGTTTGGATTGGGGAAAACCTATCACGTTTGTACGTTCTTAGCCTAGCATCAAACAACTTCTATGGAACCATCCCTTCACAATTATGCCATCTAGTAAATCTTCAACTTCTAGACTTGTCAATGAACAACCTCAATGGAACCATCCCCTCGTGCATCAATAATATCACTGCCATGGTTCTAGATTATTTTTCTCTCAAAGGGAGAGATCTCATCACAGTGAATTCATTGGACATAAGGCACATTCATCTAAGATACGGCTACGACTCTAGTTATGATTATTTTGACCATGTGATAATCCAGTGGCAAGGAAAGGTACTTGAATTCAGCAAAAATCTTGAATCCTTGAAGAGCATTGACCTGTCAAGCAACCATTTAACAGGACAAATCCCGTATGAGCTTACCAATCTTTATCAACTGGTTGCACTAAACTTGTCAAAGAACGCTCTACTTGGAGAGATTCCAAGACAAATTGGTCAAATGAAAGAACTTGAAACTTTGGATTTATCCAAAAACAATTTCTCAGGGCAGTTGCCATCAAGCATGTCTCAGATGAATTTTTTAAATTATCTTGACGTGTCGCATAACAACTTGTATGGGAGGATTCCATCTAGCACTCAACTCCAGACCTTTGAAGCTTCAAGTTACATTGGAAATGCTGGACTATGTGGACCTCCCGTGACTAAATTTTGTCCCGGAGATAAAGTACTTGAAGTAACACCTGTGGTTGGTGAAGGTAAGAGTGATGGTGAAGCCATAGATGAATTTCATAGATGGTTTTATATTGGAGGGGCCGCTGGTTTTACTTCTGGATTTTGGATAGTAGTTAGCGCTATACTTCTTAACCGCCGTGGGAGACATGCTTTTTTCCAGTTGCATGATAGCTTGAAAGATTGGGTGTATGTAAAGGTGGTGGTGTTCATAGCAAAATGGCGAAGGGTTGCACGTGCATAGTGGTATATATGTTTATGTTTTTTTCATCTACTTATTAATGTTTGGTATATAGTATTGTAATTTCATGCTTCACTTGTATTTGGCAAGGGTTTTTAAGTCCCTCTTATTAATAAAATTGCCACTAACACCATGGGTGGCCATTTCACCTCGTTGTGTGATATACGACATCTCCACATGTTCATATTATAAACTGTATAGCTATATGATGCATGGAACGTGTTCGATAAACATGCTTTACATAGATTTGCAACATACCTGATGATGTTAAGGTATCATGGTTAGCTATAGTAATTATGAATCTTTAAGATAAGGCATCAATGCCTTATAAGCAAATGCTATTACGGTTGACATCTAAGTGTAGTGTGAAGCTAGCATTGTAGCTGTGTTTTACTCATGATTACGAGGCACATGAAATAAGCCTCCAATGCATCTTAGAAATCTGAATACTGATTTTTTAGTTGTTAATCACTAATATAAAAGTCACTGGAAATTCTCATAAGTCAGCACACTGTAGTCTCTACAATCAATCACTTGTATGTGTGGAGGGAAACTTTTACAAACATAAAAGAACATGTTATTCATGACCGTTAGGTTTTTTTCCAGCTCGTATGACATCCATCTTCATCAGTGGAAGTTGTGGTTCTTGTTTGCTACATTGCCATAACAGTGACCACATGTTCTTCCACCAAACTTGTACAGTTGTACCTGGTTCCGGGGTGTGTTTCACACACTCAATAGTACTGACTTGTTAACATGGTGTCAATACACAGTCACTTTAAGTAACAAATACACAGTCACATTCAAGGAAAAAATAACACAAAACACCAATTTATGCTGTTCATAACAAATACAGTCACTTTCAACCTGCCAACCCATTTAATTTGTGTAACATGAAACCCGCTTTAACTGTTCAATTTGTATGCATTTAACCCATTAACTCACATAAATAATATGGCTAAATATGTTGCGTTAAACGGGTTAGAATTGATATGAATGACTCAGTTATTTATGCATATCATGTATCAGCTGAAGTTTTCCAACCAGTCATTCCAACCTAAACCCGGCTCAAATTGTCACCCTAGTTTTAAGCATATAAGCATGATATAGACAATCATCTAATGTCTGTCACTAACAAACAGCTAATTTATTTTTCAGGTTGTTCTGCTTTTATACTACTCCGTATTAATTATTGTAATTTTCCCTAACTAATAAGATTGGTAATTTCATTGGTCATATTAAAAGAAAATAATCTTTCCGAGTGGAGGAGAATAGAACGTTACATGTTTCGGGTTATACTGAACCAAACACACTTATGGAATGTCTGCAAAAAGCTGAAAAAATAGCACATCTAGTGCATTGGCAATATGGAGAATGTCCTCCAACCTCTATGTATCAAAAGAGTGACCACTATCTAGGGGTTATGGAGAGTGCGATAACAAGGGCAACGTTTATAACGAAAATTCTCAGCCATGTGCCACCTATGTGCAGTCATCTCCACCTCGCGACAAACCATATGCTATTAACGTGGGGATCTGCTATTGGTCCATCATGTGACGTTGTTTTACATACCATAATCAGTAGTTGTGATTGAAAATTTGAAATATATCTATGTACTTAGTCTAATTGGCTTTGTTTCGACAAGTATATATTATATGGTTAGTTGACTAAGCAATACGTCATAACTGGATCAATGTATGCAAACATCTTACGCTTGTTTATGAAAATAGTTCATTCGCTTATTAAGTGTCAAACACAATGCAGGCGACAGAATTTAGATAAGGCTTAACAAATTCTGTCAACTAAATTGAACCTTTAAAGTTGGTAGAAACTAGAAAGACAGCTTACTGAAACAGCTATATAGGGTTTATGGGATTGAATATACTTTCACTCATATTTATGGCATTGGCTTATAAGCACTTTACCTCCACATGTGCTAATTTTTGTCAAAATATAACCAAACAAGTCAACAAGCACTTCAAATATGCAATCCCAAACACCTATCAACTAAGCAGATAAGCCTAGTACATTTGTCATAACATAATCCCAAACACTCCAAGAATATAGGGCAACCACGAAAAAAAAAAGTTCATTCACATCAATAGAACTACTACTTGTAAACCACATGGGGTGACCTAGTAGTGTGTATTTGGTCTCCTAAATGGGTAACTCCTTGGAGGTCCGAGGTTCAAATCTTGGAGAGAAAATTAGTCCCCATTTAGTCATGAAGGTTCACTTGCAATGACTCCGGGCTATCAAAAGGGTAGTCGCCCAGAGATTAGTCGGCTCGCAATGTCGAGTCAGAATCCAGGAAAAAAAAAACTACTTGTACATGCCCCCAAAGGTTAATAACCGGGAATCCAAACCGGCTCACAATCGGTTTCCTTTTCATAACAAATATGTTAGCATACATGACTCACTCAACGGCACTCAACGGTTATCGCTATTGGGGTGCCAAGTCGAACCCTGCCTTGTGCTTGTTATATGTACAAAAGATGCCCCCACTCATTACCAACTAAACTACGCGCTATTGACACATAATAGATTATTGTACACATACATTTCAGGACAAATTTCATTAATCAATTAATATTATAATAAAATTCAAATACAAAGTCATTTAAATGTGGAATTAGTCGGAGGGAAACGAGGCAACCGGATAACAGCTTCTTCTGTCTCGATCGGGTCAGATCTTATTATCTACAAAACAACATTTATTAGATAAAAAAAAACTAACTAAAAGATGGGTTATTTAAAGAAATGAAAAAAGGGGTACCGGATCTTGAAGAAGGGGTTTTGAATCATCAATGGCTGGTCTGAACTGTGGCTTGCTTTTGTTGTTGTTGATGTCTCTGTTGCTTGTTCTGGCATTGGTGTTCATGGGTGTTTGTGCTTGACTAGGTTTCATTTTGTTTTTTGGTTTGGATTGTGATGGAGTGATATTTTGTTGTTATGTATGGCCCAATAGTGAGTATAATAATGTAGGAACCATGTATTTTTAAGGCCCAAATAAATTGGTTTTGTTTTCATTTTGTTGTTATTTGAGTAACTTAGGTTTTAGTTACACAATGGGTGTAGCGGTGTAAATGAGCGGTGTAAATGAGTCAAGCTTTTGTTGAGTAACACGGTTTTTTTGAGTCGAGTTTTATCGTGCCTAGAGCTCAAGTCCGAGCTTTAAACACAAATATATCATACAAAAATCATAATCATATACACGCAACTTTCTCACAAGTCGGTCAGTCCGGAGACCGACTTGTGTTACAAAAGTTACCAACGCGTAGTGGCGGAGCTAGAAAAAATTTTGTGTGAGGGCCGAAATTTTTTTTTTCAGGAAAAACATTAAATGGGAGGGCCGCGATGAAAAAAAAAATTAACACGTGAAATCGCGAAAAAAATACACTAACGGATTTAGGCCTAGAGGGCCGGGACCCTTCCCGGTCCTCACTAAGCTCCGCCCTTGCCAATGCGTGGGCGGGGATTTGTGTTTTACGGGTGACACGTTGTTGGGCAATTACACGTCTTAGACACCCTTGTTACATCATCAAAATGGAAATATAACTGGAAGTAGGGCTGAGCATGGTCCGAAAACCGGATCAGACTGACTAAACCCAGACCGGATCAAAAACAGATTTGGTTCAAGAAACTAGACGAAGGGCCAGACTGAAATGTCATATCCAGGTCCAGTTCATTGGTTCAGTCGAGTCCAACAAAGCATAATGGCCGGTTTTGCTTAATAATGAACCAAACTGAATCGAATCGATAACCGAATACGGGGAAAAAGGTGGACCGAGGACCGGACCAAAATACGTTCGATCCGGTTTTTCGATTCATCCGGTCCATGGTCTATTATGTTCAGCTCTATCCAAAAGAATATATATATATATATATATATATATATATATATATATATATATATATAGGGGATAGATTGCCTACAATTTTTGTAGCCAACTGGCTACAATTCTTCACACAAAACTCACAAACAATGAATCAGGGACCTACAAAAAAGAATCAGGGACCCACAAAAAGAACAAAAGACCCATATTTAGAGCACAAAATTGTAGCTAATTAACTACAATAAATTGTAATCTTAAAAGTACAATTTACATAAATCTTCCTTACAAAAACCAAATTTACAAAAACACCCATTACTTCTTCAACTCTTTCTGGTTATCCAACATAACTAATCAAAACACACTTCAGTTCAGATAACAACTTGAAACAACAACAATGGAGGCCTTGAAAGTATGGTCATCAAGACCACTCCGTCATCTCTTCCACTTATCTCCACTCTCTTACAAAACCCATCTCCCAGTCACCTTCACGCGCTGCTGTTCATCCTCACAGGGTGGTGGCAGGGGAAGGAGGTCACCCAAAGATGAGAATGCAAGTTCCTCTACTTCTGATAGAGATGCTATTCGTGCCATTCGTCTTAAAAAGGTTCAACTTTTTTTTATATAATAATCTTTATAAAAATTGAATCTTTTTTGTGTTTTTATGTTTTGTTAGTGATATTTGGTTTTTTTAATCAAATGGGTTATGGGTTTTGTAGCAAAATGTGGAAGAAAATAGTGTTTGTTTGCTTGTTTAGCTATAAGATAAAAACCACTCAGGGTTGGCCTAGTGGCAAAAAGTTTGTGACCACGCCTACCTCTTGAAAAAGGGAGGGCTTTACCTTGTTTGAATCTGTGTAGCGGTGGGTTAAAACCCCTTATCGGCCAAAAGGTGTGAAACCATCTCACCCAAAAAAAACTATAAGATAAGCAATTAAAAAATAATACTGTATTTGATTAGCGTTTTAAATAAGGAATCCAAAATACACACTTTGATAAACAGTTTGGAATAAGCAACTCGTAGCCTAATTATTTAAAACTACTAGTGTCACCGTAAAGTTTGATACTTTGGATAAGAAATCCTAAACATTCTTAAAACTGCTTATTTATTGTTTCCCAACGCAAGAAGCAGATATCCAGCTTTAGTTAGCAATCCCATACACCCTCTGAGTATTCAGCAACTGAATAATCAGATATTCAGTCTATCTTAAATAACATCTAAATCTTTTATGTTTTATTACTTATGATTGTATGCTTCTTGAGTTTGGATACTAATACAAGCAGTTTTGAGGGTGTTTGGGACTGCTTATCGAAATTACTTATCTGATTACCGGAGAGTGTAATAAGAAGCTTTGAATAATCAGTTTGGGAGTTTATCGATTTGAACTGTGTATATGATTAAGTCAAAAGGCATACGTAGTTTTAATAAGCAATCCTAAACACCCCCTAGAATGTACTATTATGGTAGTAATTGCCAACACAATAATAAGATAATCAGTCTGCTAGTTCATTATTACAAACTTCTTATCAGACTACTGCAAAGAGCATAAGTTGGTTTAATAAGCAATCCTAAAAACTCTCTAAGAACTAATTATTTGTAACCACTCAAAATAATCACTATCAAAATGCAATGCCGAGCACTCCCTGATTCATCATTTTTACCTTTTTAAGCACTTTTTTAAGAGGTGTTTGAGATTGCGTTTGCCAAACAGCACTCTGGAACAGAAATTCACAACCTCTTTATAAGAATACGCAGATAATTCCTTCTTTAATGGTTTGCCAACACTTTTTGCTGATTATTTGTGTTTTTCAAACATATCAGTTAGATAATCAATCCCATAACCTAAGTGCCTAACTCTAAATACCCACTCAAAGTTTAGTGTAGTTCCAACTTTTGGCTTTTTGAATGGGATACGCAGGGTTCTATGATGAGTGTTGATGTAGACATCTAGTTAATTTATTTCTGGTAAATGTAATGGATTTGTTTATAGGTGGATTAGTTAAGGAGCAAAGGACTTGAACCATATGCCTACAAGTGGGATAGGACTCATACCGCTAATCAATTGCAAGATATTTATAAGCATCTCGGCAATGGTGAAGAATCGAATGATGAGAATGACCAAGTATCAATATCAGGAAGAATTGTTGCACGTAGGGCTTTTGGAAAACTTGCGTTCTTGACTTTGAGGGATGATTCTGGAACAATTCAGGTACGCTGACAACACGTTCCTTGTTTGAAATGCAAAAATTTTGTTGCTTGTCTCTAAACTTAGCTATATAATTGTTAGTATTCGTGTATGTGTGGGATGCTGGAGATAGTGTTTAGAACTTTAGATAATTGGATGTGCTTCTCATGTTTGAAGTTGTGATAATCAGCAGTTTGAGTGTTTGACATTTCTGATTATTTAAGGATTTACATGTAAAACGAGACTTGAATAATCAGATAATCAGGATTAGTTTCGTTGCGTCTAGTCTTGACCTAAGTAATTCCAAAATTTGATTCTTTGACTCGAACCACAAGAATTAGATAACCACTATCAAAACACGATGTCAAATGCCCCATTAATCATCTCCCGAAGTGGATGTTAACAACTGAAAGGTCTCAAATAGGAATGCGTTGTATTTGACCCTCATAGAAGCATTTAGGTTATTGAGTAAACTTGATTTCCTCACCTATGCTATGGTTTTCTGACTTTTTTGTCATTATACTGAATACTGATATATTTACTTATAATATCAGCTTTACTGTGAGAAAGAAAGGCTTGTAGATGATCAGTTTGACCAATTAAAGAGTCTTGTTGATATAGGCGACATATTGGGTGCAAGCGGCTCGATTAAACGCACAGAAAAAGGTTAGCTTCTGCAACAAAGTTATACAAAGGGAAATTTGATAGTCTTTACACTAACGTTTTGATAGCATATTCATTGTTTCCATTTGTTTTCAGGGGAACTTTCTGTATGCGTAAATTCATTTTTGATCCTCACAAAATCTTTGCTTCCACTACCGGATAAATTTCACGGTCTAACAGATGTGGATAAGCGTTATCGCCAACGGTTAGTTTTCTAATAGCATTTTTTGTAACAACATTTGTGCAATCCTGCATATTCTAATAATGTCATGGTGGTCCATTTTTGCTAATGTTAAACAACATCGTAATTGGCAAGTCTGTTTTTCGTGTATAGATTTTTTTTTGAACAGGTTTTTCGTGTATAGATATGTAGATATGATTGCAAATCCAGAGGTTGCTGATGTATTCCGTAAAAGAGCAAAGGTAGGGTTAAAACATTGAATTTTCGGATCATATAACTTATTATCTTCAAATGCTCGTATGCTGATTTGTGCTTTACTTCAGTAGATTGTATCAGTCATACGCGAGACAGTTGAATCTGTAGGCTTTATCGAAGTTGATACACCAGTTCTTCAGGTTTGTAAATCATCCCTAAAGTGATTTTCTTAAAATCTAAATATTTGATTTTTTTAATTTTTGATACTTAAATTGATTCGACTTACTAGGGAGCAGCTGGCGGTGCAGAAGCTAGACCATTTATTACGCACCATAACTCGCTTGGCAGGGATCTTTATTTGAGAATTGCGACCGAACTCCATTTGAAGAGAATGCTGGTAAGGTTCCACGTATTGTACATAAAGGTTTTTGTAAGATTGTATTTGTATTCATATAGGTAAAGAGTTCTGATTCCAACATAGGTTGGGGGGTTCGAAAAAGTATATGAGATTGGAAGAATATTCAGAAATGAAGGCATTTCAACCCGACATAATCCAGAATTCACAACTATAGAGGTAATATATTCATCAATTGCCTTCATATGCTATTGTCATGATTGTGATCGCAGCATCACTTTTCATGTTTGTTTGATCACAATTCATCGGTTTTAGTCTTGAACTGATCCAGATATATGAAGCGTATTCAGACTACGAAAGCATGATGAACATGGCAGAATAAATCGTAACTCAATGTGCTCTTGCAGTTAATGGAAAGCTTACTGTGGACTATCAGGTATGTAAACTCTTAGATTGAACGCTTAACTTCTTAAGTACCACTTAATCTAGTTTAGTACTACACCGAATTACTCAAGATTACCGATTTGAATGCAGGGGGTTGAAATTAATTTAGAAAGACCATGGAGGAGGGAAACAATGCACAATCTTGTAAAAGAAGCTACAGGAATTGATTTTACTGAGTTCGGAAACGATCTTAATGCTGCTAAAGAAGCAACTATTAACGCGCTGAATATGGGTCCCAATAATCAAGATAGGCATTTAATTGATGCTCATCTGTTGGCAAAATGCTTAATGAGGTCAGTATCAAATTACAGGTCAAGTACTAACAATAATATATAAAATTTAAGAGTGAGATTAGTTGGTAACTTTGTTCTTTTTACAGGTTTTTGAGATAGCGGTAGAACCAACTCTAGTGCACCCTACATTTCTTTTGGATTATCCTGTGGAGGTATCTCCATTGGCGAAGCCACATCGGAGGTACTGAAAATATTCTGTATCTCAAAATGCAAATATTATTTTAAGGAAAATTACCCCTTTGAACTTGTATATCCGGATACCCAAAATTTACAAATAACTCAAATTCGTGAAAGCTTGATTTTTCCTAATTTTCGGCGGGCATGCAGGTTTAACAGAGAGATTTGAATTATTCATTTGTGGTCGTGAGTTAGGGAATGCGTTTTCTGAATTAGCTGATCCCTTGGACCAGGTATATATGTTTTATAGTCATTGGTCATGGTTCCTGATTATTATTATTTTGTTGCATTATTTACTAGTTAACATACGAGGTATACACTTGGATGCCACATAAGCGCCATATCGTCGGTGACCTGAATAAACGGATCATATTATGTATTTTGAGACAAAATTTAAAAGTTGATTATGCATTGTAGTAATTAACTTAGTCTTCATCTTTTAGTCTTGGTCTTGGTTTTGGTTTAGCATTTGGGCCCATTAGCTTGACTTTGATTTATATCACACATTAACACGCATTGAGGGGAAAAGTATCACTAAGATAGAAAAAGATATCTAATAACTACAAGTTTTAAAGACTTTTAAGTCTTCTAACGTCTAATATTGGGATACTTCACTTTTCTTCATCATTTTCCACAAAACAGATCAATTTTATTTTTGGATTTTTGAACAACGGAAAAGTAAAACAAAAATTTAGACCATCTACTTCAAATTTACTATACATATTGCATCAATCAGTTTCTAATGATTATCCAAAATAAGTAGCTTTATGCAAAGAGTCTTCTGATTTTAATTTTCAACTAAATATTGCAATGAAATAATATAACTAGATTATCATTATGTATTTAAACTAAAGTAGAAGATAGATGTTCAACGATTTAATTGCGCCAAAGCATGTATTGTTAGTTACCAAATATATAATATGAGCCAAGCTGAGTATGTTAGAACTCGGCCGCTCCAATTTTCGAGGTATATGTGTTCATTATCAGATAAAAACACATCAATACAATTTTCTTAAAACACACATAATGAGAGAAAATATTTACTTTTACTTTATGCATACTCATATTTTGCTTCTTTTGTCACTTGTCTTTCTTTGGCCAACAACTGGTTGGAGCAGCAGGAGGAGTTGTTCATAAGTGTATCGATAAGGAGAGACAAGCTCTTCTTGATTTCTAAGCTCACATTATTCTTCAAGACCCAAGTGGCGTGCTCATTGACTGGATATCTGAAGAAGAAGATGATTGTTGTCAATGGGGTGGAGTCGTGTGTGACAACGTCACAGGTCATGTCAAAGAGCTTTATCTTGAATCGTCTAATGGTTATAGTGGTCTTGAAGGTGAGATTAGCTTTATCTTGAATCGTCTAATGGTTATAATGACTCATTTAACTTATCTTGACCTAAGTGAAAATCAGTTTAGTGGTTCCATTCCTAAATCCATTGGTAACATGACCCAGTTAACATATCTTAACCTTGGTTACAATAGTTTACTGGCACAATTCCCGATTCCATTCGTTCGTTGACCAAATTAACAACCCTTGTAGTTGGTGGGAATCAGTTTACTGGAACCATTCCTATGTCCATTGGTTCCTTGACCAAATTGATAGATCTTGACCTTTCAGTCAACTCTTTCGATGGAACCATTCCAATGTCCATTGGTAACATGACCCAATTAACTGAGCTTTACCTTCATGGGAATAATTTCAGTGGAGTCATTCCGCGATCCATTGGTTTCTTGACCCAATTGACAGATCTTGCGCTTTCAAACAACTCTTTCTATGGAACCATTCCTACAGAATTTGGAAACCTCACCAGTTTGGAAAGACTTGAACTAAGTTCCCTCGGAAGTTGTACAGTTGAAAACTTAGATTGGTTGTCTTCTTTATCTAGTTTAGAGTCCCTCTTTATGGACGGAACTTCTCTGGCCAAAGCAAATAACTGGGTAAATGTAATTATAGGTCTCCAAAACCTATCGGATTTAAGCTTAAATGGATGTGAGCTCTCACAAGTCATGCATCCATATTCTTCATCTGTCAACTCTTCTTTATCTCTTAATTACCTTTTTCTCGAAAACAACAATCTCAACTCATCCATGTATCGTTGGTTGTGCCCATTAATTGGCAATAAGCTTAGATATCTTTCTCTCTCTGGTAACAAGTTTGATGGGGAACTTTCAGATTTTTTGAACAGCTTGTCAGGATGCACATCAGCTACATTGTCTGATGTGATCCAACACTTTTCATCCCTCAATTCTTTGAACCTATCTTCAAATCATTTCGATGGAACTATAAGTGACAAACTGTGGCAACTACCCAGCCTTCAATGGCTAGACCTGTCTTCCAATTCTCTTAGAGGTTCTATCTCTGAAAACATTGGAAAATCAAATCTTGTATATATAGATCTTTCAAACAACTCACTCGAAGGAGTTCCTCTAATTGCTGACGTGTCAAACCTTTCTCAAAGTATAGAATATATAGATTTCAGTTCTAACAAGCTAGGGCCTCGTTTCCCCAAATGGATACAAAAATTGAAAACACTTCAGCATCTTGATCTTTCCAAAAATAGCATTTTAGACACAGTTTCTAACCAGTGGCAGTCTTCTCACTTGATCTATTTGGATCTGTCTTTCAACAGCATAAGTGGCGCTATTCTGAACATTCCTTCCACTTTGTTAGTGTTAGATCTTTCCAAAAACAAATTATCTGGGGGAATCTCCTTTCTGTGCCAAATTGTAGATGGCCTTTTATCATTTCTTGATATCTCAGACAACTCATTCACAGGACAAATTCCAGACTGTTTATGGCATTTAAAAGAGCAAACAATAATCTATCTGGTAGAATTACTGCATCTGTTAAGTCTTCGATCAAGCTTGAAACATTGTATTTATACAACAACAACTTTTTTGGAGAATTGCCTTCATCCTTAAAACATTGCACGAATTTAACCTTTCTGAATTTGGGGGCCAACAATTTTTCTGGTAATGTGCCTGTTTGGATTGGGGAAAACCTATCACGTTTGTACGTTCTTAGCCTAGCATCAAACAACTTCTATGGAACCATCCCTTCACAATTATGCCATCTAGTAAATCTTCAACTTCTAGACTTGTCAATGAACAACCTGAATGGAACCATCCCCTCGTGCATCAATAATATCACTACCATGGTTCTAGATAATTTTTCTCTCAAAGGGAGAGATCTCGTCACATTGAATTCATTGGACATAAGGCACATTCATCAAGATGATCGATACGGCTCTGGTTATGATTATTTTGACCATGTGATAATCCAGTGGCAAGGAAAGGTACTTGAATTCAGCAAAAATCTAGAATCCTTGAAGAGCATTGACCTGTCGAGCAACCATTTAACAGGACAAATCCCGTATGAGCTTACCAATCTTTATCAACTGGTTGCACTAAATTTGTCAAAGAACGCTCTACTTGGAGAGATTCCAAGACAAATTGGTCAAATGAAAGAGCTTGAAACTTTGGATTTATCCAAAAACAATTTCTCAGGGCAGTTGCCATCAAGCATGTCTCAGATGAATTTTTTAAATTATCTTGACGTGTCGCATAACAACTTGTCTGGGAGGATTCCATCTTGCACTCAACTCCAAACCTTTGACCCTTCAAGGTACATAGGAAATGCAGGGCTATGTGGAAGTCCCCTGCCGAAAAAATGCCCTGGAGATGAAGAATTAGAAGAACCACACACTGTTGGTAAGAGTCAAGGAGACGAGGAAGGGATAGAACGATGGTTTTATATTGGTGGTGCTAGTGGGTTTGCTACTGGATTTTGGATAGTTTGTAGCGCTTTACTTCTTAACCGCCGTGGGAGACATACTTTTTTCCAGTTGCATGATAGCTTGAAAGATTGGGCATACGTAAAGGTGGTGGTGTTCATAGCTAAATGGCGAAGGGTTGCACATGCATAGTGGTATATATGTTTATGTTTTGCTCATCTACTTTTTAATGTTTGGTATATAGTATTGTAATTTCATGCTTCACTTGTATTTGGCAAGGGTTTTTAAGTCCCTCTTATTAATAAAATTGCCGCTAACACCATGGGTGGCCGTTTCCCCTCGTTGTGTGATATACGTCATCTCCACATGTTCATATTAAAAACTGTATAGCTATATGATGCATGGAAACTCTTTGATAAAATGCTTTACATAGAATTGCAGCATACATGATTTTAAGGTATCATGGCTAGCTAAAATAAATATGAATCTTTAGGATAAGGCATCATGCCTTAAATGGAAATGCTATTACGGTTGACATCTAAGTGTAGTGTGAAGCTAGCTAATGTAGCGGTGTTTTAGTCATGATTACGAGTCACATGAAATAAGCCTTCAATCCACCTTAGATATCTGAATATAAAAGTCACTGGAAAATTTCTTAAGTCAGCACACTGGTCTCTACAATGGATTACTAGTCTGGAGGGAGTAAATGCACACTTGGACCCTAGCACAAAGATAGTAAAATGACATCTACAAACTTTAACAAACGTAAAAGAACATGTTATTCATGACCGTGAGGTTAGTTACCAGCTCGTATGAAATCCATTTTCATTAGTGGCAGCTGTGGTTCTTGTTTGCTCCATTGCTATAACAGTGACCACATGTTGCTTCCACCAAACTTGTACCTGATTCCGGGGTCTGTTTCACACACTCAGTAGTAGTGACTCGATCTTATTTTGTTTTCAGCTTTATTTTATATATTACTAAAGTTTTTGCATATGATTGATATGCTCGATGTTTAGTGTGATAATGCTCTTACTTTTTTAAACTGATTAGTACTAAACAGAAAATAAGTATATATATGTTGGTAATTGTTGCTTATCAGTAAATGCGATTCTTATATATGAGCAGGAGCTTTTTGAGGAGCTATTAGCTTTTTTTTTTATAAAAATAATCTCTTGTAAAATAAGTAGCTCCGTTTGGATACATTAACTTCAAGCTTTTATTTCAATCAAATAGCTCCTAAATGAAAATATGATCCATGAAGCTTTTTAAATATTTTGGAGCTGTTAAAACTTTAAATTACTGATATACCCTCCAAATATTTATTTACAATTATAAATATGTCCTTTTATGTCATTTTACATCTTATAACTATATTTAACAGCTAACTTACCAAACACTTTTATTAAAAAAAAAAAAAAAAAAAAAAAAAAAAGTTTGTAGCTCTTGTTAACAACTTTGCACTTTACAGCTTACAGCTTACAGTTTACAACTTACAGCATACAACTTACAGCTAGTTATGCCAAACATACCCATATAAATCTAGATATTAGATGAATTTCATTATGAGTTTCATCCCTGACTACAAGTGCTAAAGTATATGAAACAGAACTTAGAACAGAGGTACCCTGTTTGTGACATCAGAATGTGGAACTTTGTTATAATAATTTGCTAAGTGCTAAGTTACTTCTTATTTTAATACTCGAACATCAGCTGAATCTCGATCTAAAAAACATTGGCTTTCACAATCGCAACCTCCACCACAAGTGATGCCACCAGTCTCGCGCCTTCAACAACACCACTCTAAGTGGCATGTTTTTAATATATAAATCAACTAGTTTCCTGGCCTGCCTGAATGGTTGGGCGAGCCTTATGAATATGGTTGAAAAAATTAAGTTAAGGAAAATAAGATATAAACATACAAATTATTTATTTAATGCATTAAGAACTAAAATAAATAAATAAATGTTCATCCGATATGAGAAAATAAAAGCTAATAAATTATCCACAAGCACAAGGTATATGTTGTCAATTCATATGCGAAATATAGCTTCTTTGTACACAATGTTGGATGTTGATTTTGTGTTACCATCTTTTATCACAACGAAAAATCTTCAATCCCCGTTCATCGTCCACCTGTGACAGACGATTATCAAGGCCATTAAGTGATATCTTCTCTAAAGTACTATATATACCATATTTACTTAATAGTGAGTAAATAATGAACGTTCCATAAGCCATCACTTGCCAGTATCACAAGCTCTATTGAGGCATTGATAGGTACATGTCTTATGAACCTGAACTTAGATGTGCATTAAGACTCTGGTCTCCAAATGCACGAGCAACAGCAAGTTGACCATTAACTCGGGGAACATCGCCTACAGAAATAATAACAATGACTGAATCAAAATATGCATGTAACAATTCTGCTGTCATTCACTGCATCACATAATTGAAAGATAAACCAAAAATTTGCTAATTTTGCTGTCATTTACTGGTGTAAGGTAGAGGTGGCGATTTCTACCCATGTCCATGTACTCATAAACGGGTCAAAAGGTAATTTTTTAATATTAGCTAAAAAAGAAAAGGGTTGAACGTCATTTATTGAAAGAACCAACTAATATTAGTAATAACATACTATATTTGACATAAAAATATTCTTAAGTAAAGTTTTGGACAAAAAGTGTTCCAGGTCAATCGTATTTACCAAAGTGACACGTTTTTTACATGTAACATGTTCCACCAATGTTACCAACTCGCGTGTGACACCATAGTGTGACATCTTTTGAAAAGTGAAGTTCTGTGGAAGCGTTTTACCTGGAAGTTTAGTCACAAATCCACATTGTTTCTCAATCCTACTCCTTTCTTCAAGTGGTTCATGGTCCACTGTAAGCTGCCTGGCAGATCCTCTCTCGCATAGAACAGCTCTGGAATCTCCTATATTTGCCACCCATAGATCTCTGCCATCGATGACAATTGCTATAACTGCACTGGAGCCACCAGGAATTGCATGGCATTCTCGAGGATAATTTTGTTGGTAGAACAATATGCATTTCTTGTCGCCCTCTCAGGATCATTCCAAAAAGTTGGCTGAGAATAAAATAATTAATACATGGGTGTCAAAATAATTTTTTTAACAAAAACATATATTAGAATTCTCTCAGTAGAACGATATGCATTTCGTATTTTCATACATGGTTTAACAATAGCAACGATTTAACACCATTATGAGACCTGCATTCTACACATATACCGTCAAAAACTTCTTATTAACTTTACATATGATGCGTCAATTCCAATTATAAATGTTAACAGATATAACAGAAATCCTCACAACATTAGGTTTATCTAACGCTTCAGTTAACCATAACGTCTCTTATATTTAATGAAAATATGAACCAAACTAGAAGTGTCATCATAGAACTAATGTGACTATCAAGTATGGGATCTTAAATGTCATATTCTCTGTTGAGCCTTTTTGTTGTATTTCTCCATCTACCTGAGAAGTAAAACCGAAACGCAGATGATATGACTAAATAAAGTTTAAGCCTACATGCAGCACGATAATATTTCTCTTTAGGTATTAGGCAGGGGTAAGAAGCTTCGAGCAGATAAAATTACTTGACCAATTTATCCAAGTTAACATGGTGTCAATGCTCAATAAGGGCTTTTTTTTTTTTTTTTTTTTTTTTTTTTTTTAACATAGACTTTTGAACAGATAGTATTTCTCTTTAAGTAACAAATACAGCCACATTCAAGGAAAAAATAACACAAAACACCAATTTATGCTGTTCGTAACAAATACACAGTCACATTCAACCTGCCAACCCATTTAATTTGTGTAACATGAAACCCGCTTTAACTGTTCAACTTGTATGCGTTTAACCCATTAACTCACATAAATAATATGGCTAAATATGTTGTGTTAAACGGATTAGAATTGATACGAATGACCCAATTATTTTATGCATATCATGTTTCAGCTGAAGTTTTCCAACCCGTCATTCCAACCTAAACCCGGCTCAAATTGTCAACCTAGTTTTAAGCATATAAGCATGATATAGACAATCATCTAATCTATGTCTGTCACTAACAAACAGCTAATTTATTTTTCAGGTTGTTCTGCTTTTATACTATTAATTATTGTAATTTTCCGTAACTAATAAGATTGGTAATTTCATTGGTCATATTAAAAGAAAATAATCTTTCCGAGTGGAGGAGAATAGGACATTACATGTTTCGGGTCACGCAGAACCAAACGCACTTATGGAATGTCTGCAAAAAGCTGAAAAAATAGCACATCTAGTGCATTGGCAATATGGAGAATGTCCTCCAAGTCTCCAACCTCTATGTATCAAAAGAGTGACCATTATCGGGTTATGGAGAGTGCGATAATAAGGGCAACGGTCATAACGACAATTCACAGCCACGTGCCACCTATGTGCAGTCATCTCCACCACGCGACAAACCATATGCTAATAACGTGGGGATCTCTCTTGCGGCATCAAGTGATGCCGTTTTTCATCCCATTATCAGTGGTTTAGAGTTTAAGACTAATGTTTACTCTACTTGGGCTTTGTCGTTGTGAATGTAAATATATTTATGTACTTGGTCTAACTGGCTTGCTTCAACAAGTATATATCTACTTATCATTTGACTAGCCAATGCTGATTTTCTCATTCAAGTCTGACTAGCTCTACTTACTGTTCTGGAAAGCTTATTTAAACATCTTTTGTTTAAACCAATAGTAGTTCATTAGTTCAAGAACTATCAAAACACAATGCAGATGATAGAACTTAGATATGGTTAACGGTTTCTTTCAACTAAATTGCACCTTTCTCAAGTAAGTCGGTCCAAAACAGCTTATAGAAACAGCTTTAGCAGTGTTTGGGATTTCATACTTTTAGCTTATGGCTAATAACCTATGAAAAACACACACTTCCCCATGTGCATATTTCAACAAAATACAAGTCTACAAGCACTTCAAATATGCAATCCAGACTAGGGGTGTTATCGGGTTGTCGTGTCTTATCGGGTCAGGTTATGTCGGGGTTTGATTTTTAAAAACTCACCCGCAATCCGACAGATAAGCAATCGGGTTGTCAGGTTCAGGTGGTATTCGGGTCGGGTTATGTCAGGCCGGGTGATACTACAAATTGGAGTTAGCTAATAAATTATCAAATGTGGACTCTTTCTTTTTCAAACAGTTACCAAATGTCCAAGTGTGACTTTCATCAAACATAAAAAAGTATATTAGTGACTAGTAAGCCTCTTTTTTTGTGTCATTTTGGACCAAACCTAAAAAACTGGATGGAACCCAACTTACTACTGAAATGATGCAAGTCTTCCACAATATAAAGAAAACTTAGTACTGGTGTTGGATATGAGTGGTAAGTTTGTGTCATTTGGTTTCATCAACACTTATTACTGAACCAAACTTACTACTGATGCAAGTCTTCCAAACTTACTACTGAACCAAACTTAGTACTGATGTTGGATATGAGTGGTAAGTTTGTGTCATTTGGTTTCATCAACACTTATTACACAGCCTTCTAAATCAAACAAGATTTTAACTACTACCCAAAACCCAAACCCAAACACTCCCTGCTGCAAGTCTTCCACAACATTGACAACTATTTAGTTACGTATCTGTCATAACTTCAACTAAAAATTATACAATAAAATCTATCACTGATTACCTTTTGGTTAAATGTTGATGATATTGCAAGGAAAAAATATCTCTGAATTATGTTTTTGATAATGGTTGATTAATAGTATTAACCAATAATAGCCCGTGATGAACTTGAAAAACCAAACGTCCCATGCAAATTGCAGAGCTTGATATTGGGCTTTTTCAGTTATCAGTAAATAAAAAATAAAAAATAAAATAATAATAATAATTAAAATAATTAAGTATTGATTTTTGGGTCTTATCGGGTTGACCCGATAACCCAATAGCAGAAATTATCTAACCTAACCCGACCCAATAACATCATCGGGTTATCTAACCCGATAAGCTTTTTCAACCTGATTGAACCTGACCCGATAAGGCTTATCGGGTTCGGGCAACCTGACCCTACTGACACCCCTAATCCAAACTCCTCCTCAACTATGATAAGCCTAAAATGTTTGTCTAGCAATCCATCCCAGTTTAAAAAAATGCTACCGGATAGTGTGTTGCAAAACTCAGACCACAAGGTCGAGTAACAAATTGGGATTGGGTATTTCAGTATTTGTTTATAAACAGAGAAGAAGGTTGAATAACAAGTTTGTTCCCATCTATTTGTGTACCAGCATACGTCATGCATACCATCCCGATTACACACTCACGCAACTTGAGTTGAATCAGCCAAAAATTGGTTTGGTCAAAAGTGGTTCTGCAATATTTGAACAATTGTGTTAATGTTTCTAACATATTCCTATAGTCAGGGGCGGAGTCACGGACATACCTAAGGGCTAAGGCAGAGGCTATGCACGTGCATACCCTAAAAACGGTGTAAAAACAAACTTTTTGTTAGCATATTTCAAAGTTCAATACTAAGCTCATACTCTTATCAAATTTGTATATAACAGTGCTTCCCGGCTGTGACAAATTTCTGCATACGTCAATAGTTTAAAATTTACACAAAAATTCCAATCAGAGTACTTCCCGGCTAGGCCGATTCCTAGCTACAAGTTAGCGGACCACTTGAGTACCTAGTTTACAAACATGCCCGGATAACAGAAATATTTGCATATCAATACATATATAGGTAATTAAAATAAAAACACTATGTAAATTCTATTTTAATGAAATAAAAACATTACATAAGTAGTAATCATTTAGATAATGTCGAATTAGTCGGAGGAAAACGAGGCAAGCGGATAACAGCTTCTTCTGTCTCAATCGGGTCTGATCTTATTATCTACAAAACAAAACATTAAAAACTTAGGATAACTTGTTTTTATATTACTAGCTAAAACATGGGTTATTTAAAGATATAAAATAAGGGGTACCGGATCTTGAAGAAGGGGCTTTGAATCATCAATGGCTGGTCTGAACTGTGGCTTGCTTTTGTTGTTGTTGTTGTTGTTGTTGCTGCTGCTGCTGGTGTCTCTGTTGCTTGTTCCGGCATTGGTATTCATGGGTGTCTGTGCTGGTCTGAATATTTATGTACGAACCATGTATTTTTAAGGCCCAATTAAATTTATTTTCTTTTCATTTTGTTCATTTGTTGTTATGGGAGTAAAGTAAATCAGTCAAGTTTTTGTTGAGTAACTCGATTTTATTTGAGTCAAATTTTATCGTTCCTAGAGCTCAAGTCCGAGTTTTAAACACACATTTATCTCAAAAAATTAAAATCACACACATGCAACTTTCTCGCAAGTCGGTTGGTTCGAAAACTAACTTGTGCTAAAAAAAAGTTACCAATGCGTGGGGAAGGGATTTCTGTTTTGAGGGTGACGCGTTGTTGTGCAAGGACATGTCTTAGACGCCTTTGTTACACCATCAAGATAGAAACATAACCAGAAGTTGGGCTGAGCACGGTTCGAAAACTAGACCGGATCAAAAGCAAATTTGGTTCAAGACACCAGACCAAGGACCAAACCGAAATGTCATGTCCAGGTCCAGGTCCCAGTTCATTGGTTCGGTCGAGTCCAACAAAACATGTGAGAAAAAGGGTGAACCAAGGACAAGACCAAAATACATTCGATCTGGTTTGGTCAGTCCAATTTGATCCCATTTTTCGGTTCATCCGGTCCATGGTCTATTATGTTCAGCTCTATCCGAAAAAGAAAATAAATAAATAAATAAAGGGATAATGATTTTTAAATATATCCAACTTGTCACGTTTTATTGAGTTGTGTATCGAACTTTTAATTGTGCTAACTTGGGGTCTAAACTTACTAATATTTGCTAACTTGTGTACTAACGATGTGTTTAAGGTTTTCTGTTAGAGTTATTTACATAAATCGTCCTTCTCGTTAGTACCAAGTTGCAAAATAAGTCCTAATGGCAGTTAGCATTATTTACATAAAACGTCCTTGTGGTTAGCCCCTAACTGCATCAGTTAGTCCTTATGGGTCACCACGTGTCACCACATAAGTGGTGCCACGTGGCATCAGGGTCGGATAACGGGTCAAGTCGGGTCAGATTACGAGTCGGGTCGGATATGTGTTCGGGTCAGGTGCCATGTGGACCACTGAGGTGGTGCCACGTGGCAGTGAGTATATATACTCACTTTGAGTCTGCTGGGAATCGAACACAAGACTTCTCGTTAGAGAGGGAAGGGTGCCACCGCTGTACTAGAGTAGCCCTTCAATTTAATATACGCAAATTATATTCTTATAGTATAACTGATCCAGTCCATATTTTTAGTATAAAAAGGTTCAATTAACTTTTGGTCCGGGTCATTTAAGGAAGGGTCAAGAGTATATGAAAATACCGTCGGACTTGTTTTTTCGTGCTCTTTCCAATGGTGTGCTCGGAGAATTTTTTCGACTTCGTTTGAGCCTCGTAAAACGCGACAATGTCGTCGAAACTTATACGAAAATCACCGTTTTTGCTTTGTTTTCAAACCCTTGTACCTGCAAGACAAAATAACACACTCCAAATATATCACCGCTGTTGCTTGCTTTTGTTGCGGTTATTGTTGCTGGTGTCTCTGTTGTTTGTTCCGGCATTGGTGTTCATGGGTGTTTGACTTTGACTAGGTTTCATTTTGTTTTTTGGCTTTGGAAATTGGTGCAGTGATGTGTCGTTAATTTGTTATGTAAGGCCCATAGTGAATAACATAAAGTAGGAACCATGAATTTTCAAGCCCCAATTAAATTGGTTTTCTTTTCATTTTGTTGTTATTTGAGGGGTGTTCATGGTTCGGGTCATAAACCGAACCGAATCAAACCGAAGCGAATTTGTTAAAACTGAACTGAACCGAACTAAAAATTCGGTTTTCAGTTTGGATATGGTTTTGGTTATCTGAACCGAAAATCGAATTTATATAAATATATTTTTTTTATATATATATTTGTATTATCATATATAAATGAAAAGACCATTAAATTTTTATCCTAATATAAAAAAACACTTTTTATGCTTGAAATAAATTTTTTTCCCAAAAATCTATATAATTAAATCAAAAAAAATATAAATTGTGTAATTTAAGTAAAAAATTCAGTTTTCGGTTTTGACTCATAACCGAACCGAACTTTGGTTCGGTTCTCGCTTCGGTTCGGTTACAAATATTTTCGGTTCGGTTTGGTTTTCGGTTATGACCCAACCGAATAACTCGAACCGAATAAACAGATTAACCCGAGAACCGAACCGATGAACACCCCTAATTTGAGTAACTTAGGTTTTAGTTACACTACGAGTGATGGGGAACCGAGTGTAGCGGTGTAAATGAGTCAAACTTTTGTTGAGTAACTCGGTTTTATTTGAGCTGAGTCTTATCGTGCTTAGAGCTCAAGTCCTAGCTTTAAACACAAATATATTTCGGAAAATTAAAATCACACACACAACTTTTTCACAAGTCGGCTAGTCCGCAGAACGACTCGTGCTAAAAAAATAGTTAACGGGTGGGCCGATTTGTGTTTTAAGGGTGACACGTTGTTGGGGAAAGACACGTCTTGGACGCCCTTGTTACACCATCAAGGAAATATAACCGAAAGTAAGGTTGAGCGTGGGGCAAAAACCGGACCTGACTGACTAAAATCGGACTGGATCAAAACCGATTTGGTTCATGTTCGTTCATTTAACTAAACGATCATAAAATATTGTTCGTTCATTTAATAAAAAAACGAAATTTTTACCGAATGATTCATGAAATGTTCACTGAACGTTCTGTTTGTTTACAGCCCTAATAATCATCTTAAAAGTACAATTTACACAATACTCCCTCACAAAAACCAAATTTACAAAAACGCCCTTACATCTTCAACCCTTTCTGGTTATCCATCAAAACACAAATTTCAGTTCAGATAACACAACTTGAAACAACAACAAGAATGGAGGCCTTAAAAGTATGGTCATCAAGACCACTCCGTCATATCTTCCACTTATCTCCACTTACAAAACCCATCTCCCAGTCACCTTCACGCGCTGTTGTTCGTCCTCACGCGCCGCCACTGTGCCGCCAAAACAAGGTGGTGGCAGGGGAAGGAGGTCACCCAAAGACGAGAATGCAAGTTCCTCTACTTCTGATAGAGATGCTATTCGTGCTATTCGTCTTAAAAAGGTTCAACTTTTTTTTTTAATATAATAATCTTTATAAAAATTCAATATTTTTTTTTTATGTTTTTATGTTTATGTTTTATAAACATTGAATCTTTTTGTGTTTTATGTTTTAATTGTGATATTTGGTTTTTTTAATCAAATGGGTTATGGGTTTTGAAAGTGATTATGTGATAATTATTATTAGTCATTTAGTCATTTAGGCCGGGCACACTAGTGACTAGCAACGACCTTCATTTTGCTTGCCACATCAGCTTTCTATTTCCGGCGACCTACAGACGACTTTTTACCACACTAAGGTGACCTACACTAACAAAAAACCTACACTAATAAAAAACCATACCCCACAAAGATTTATTTTTAATTAATTAACATATTGTTTGTTTGTGTGCACAAGACTTCGGTCGAGTATACGAACCTCAGACCCATTTTCGTGACCGACGACCTACCTAGACCATAACCTCTTGGTCGACCCCCTTGGTGCGTCTAGTCTTAGTTGTAGCAAAATGTGTGGAAGAAAATAGTGTTTGTTTGCTTTTTTAACTATAAGATAAAAACCACTCAGGGCTGGCCTAGTGGCAAAAAGTTTGTGACTAATATCACTAAAGTGTGTGAGGTCCCGCCAACCCCTTGAAAAGGGAGGGCTTTACCTGGTTTGAATCTATGTGGCGGTGGGTTCAAACCCCATATCGGCCAAAAGGTTGGAAACCACCTTATCCAGAAAAAACTATAAGATAAGCAATTAAAAGATAATCTGCTTACTTTTAGGGTGATAAGCGTTTTAAATAAGGAATCCAAAATACACACTTTGATAAGCAGTTTGGAGTAAGCAACTCCTAGCCTAATTATTTGAAACTGCTAGTGTCACCGTAAAGTTTGGAACTTGGTTTCCGACTCGACACTGCGAGCCGACTAATCCAAAGGCGATTACCCTTTTGGATAGCCCGGAGTCGGCGCAGGTGAACCTTTCTGTGCCAAATTGTAGATGGCTATTTATCATTTCTTGATATCTCAGACAACTCATTCACAGGACAAATTCCAAAAACAAATTATCTGGGAAAATCTCCTTTCTGTGCCAAATTGTAGATGGCTATTTATCATTTCTTGATATCTCAGACAACTCATTCACAGGACAAATTCCAGACTGTTTGTGGCATTTAAAAGAGCTGGTGGTTCTTAATCTAGCAAACAATAATCTATCTGGCAGAATTCCTGCATCTGTCAAGTCTTTGATCAAGCTTGAAGCATTGTATTTATACAACAACAACTTATTTGGAGAATTGCCTTCATCCTTAAAACATTGCAAGAATTTAATCTCTCTGAATTTGCGGGCCAACAAGTTTTCTGGTAATGTGCCTGTTTGGATTGGGGAAAACCTATCACGTTTGTACGTTCTTAGCCTAGCATCAAACAACTTCTATGGAACCATCCCTCTACAAGTTTGCCATCTAGTCAATCTTCAACTTCTAGACTTGTCAATGAACAACCTCAATGGAACCATCCCTTTGTGCATCAATAATATTACTGCCATGGTTCTAGATAATTTTTCTCTCAAAGGGAGAGATCTCGTCACATTGAATTCATTGGACATAAGGCACATTCATCAAGATTATCGATACGGCTCTAGTTATAATTATTTTGATCATGTGATAATCCAGTGGCAAGGAAAGGTGCGTGAATTCAGCAAAAATCTAGAATCCTTGAAGAGCATTGACCTGTCGAGCAACCATTTAACAGGACAAATCCCATATGAACTTACCAATCTTTATCAACTGGTTGCACTAAACCAGTCAAAAAACGCTCTACTTGGAGAGATTCCAAGACAACTTGGTCAAATGAAAGAACTTATGACTTTGGATTTATCCAAAAACAATTTCTCAGGGCAGTTGCCATCAAGCATGTCTCAGATGAATTTTTTAAATTATCTTGATGTGTCACATAACAACTTGTCTGGGAGGATTCCATCTAGCACTCAACTCCAGACCTTTGAAGCTTCAAGTTACAGTGGAAATGCTGGGCTATGTGGACCTCCCCTGACTAAATATTGTCCCGGAGATAAAGTACCTGAAGTAACACCTGTACTTGGTGAAGGTAAGAGTGATGGTGAAGCCATAGATGAATTTCAGAGATGGTTTTATATTGGAGGGGCCGCTGGTTTTGCTACTGGATTTTGGATAGTTTTTAGCATTATGCTTCTTAACCGTCGTGCCAGACATGCTTTTTTCCAGTTGCATGATAGCTTGAAAGATTGGGCGTACGTAAAGGTGGTGGTTTTCATAGCAAAATGGCGAAGGGTTGCGCGTACATAGTGGTATATCTGTTTATGTTTTTTTCATCTACTTTTTAATGTTTGGTATATAGTATTGTAATTGCATGCTTCACTTGTATTTGGCAAGGGTTTTTAATTCCATCTTATTAATAAAATTGCCGCTAACACCATGGGTGGCTGTTTCCCCTCGTTGTGTGATATACGACATCTCCACATGTTCATATTATAAACTGTATAGCTATATGATGCATGGAACGTGTTCGATAAAAATGTTTTACATAGATTTGCAACATACCTGATGATGTTGAGGTATCATGGTTAGCTATAGTAATTATGAATCTTTACGATAAGGCATCATGCCTTATAAGCAAATGTTATTACAGTTGACATCTAAGTGTAGTGTGAAGCTAGCTATTGTAGCTGTGTTTTACTCATGATTACGAGGCACATGAAATAAGCCTCCAATGCATCTTAGAAATCTGAATACTGATTTTTTAGTTGTTACTCAATCACTAATATAAAAGTCACTGGAAATTCTCATAAGTCAGCACACTGTAGTCTCTACAATCAATCACTTGTATGTGTGGAGGGAAACTTTTAACAACCATAAAAGAAGATGTTATTCATGGCCGTGAGGTTTGTTACCAGCTCGTATGAAATCCATCTTCATCAGCGGAAGTTGTGGTTCTGGTTTGCTACATTGCCATAACAGTGACCACATGTTCTTCCACCAAACTTGTACCAGGTTCCGGACTGAATATTATATAAATCTAAATATTAGATGAATTTCATGAGTTTCATCCCAGACTACAAGTGCTCAAGTATATGAAACAGAACTTAGGACAGAGTTACCCTGTTTGTGACATCAGAATGTGGAACTTTGTTATCATAATTTGCTTAAAATGCAATTAGAAATCCATTTCACTAGATACAGTTTCCTAAGTGCTAAGTTACTTCTTATTTTAATACTCGAACATCAGCTCAATCTGGATCTAAAAAACATAGGCTTTCACCATCGCAACCTCCACCACAAGTGCTGCCACCAGTCTCGCCTTCAACAACACCACACTAAGTGAGATGTTTTTAATATATAAATCAACTACTTGCATGTCCCGCCGAGCCTTATGAATATCGTTGAAAAAATTAAGTTAAGGAAAATAAGATATAAACATACCAATTATTTATTTAATGCATTAAAAGAAAAAAGAAAAAAAAGTTCATCCGATATGAGAAAATAAAAGCTAATAAATTATCCGCAAGCACAAGGTATATGTTGTCAATTCAAATGCAAAATATAGCTTCTTTGTACCCAATGTTGGATGTTGATTTTGCGTATTTACCATCTTTTATCACAACGAAAAATCCTCAATCCCAGTTCATTGTGCCACCTGTGATAGACGATTATCAAGGCCATTAAGTGATATCTTCTCTAAAGTACTATATATATACCATATTTGCTTAATAGTGAGTAAATAACGAACGTTCCATAAGACATCACTTGCCAGTATCACAAGCTCTATTTAGGGCTGGAGGCATTGATAGTTAACCTGAACTTAAGATGTGCTTTAAGACTCTGGTCTCCAAATGCACGAGCAACAGCAAGTTGACAATTAACTCGGGTAACATCACCTACATAAATAATACTCCAACAGTTTCACTATACTTTAGAGCTTGCGGAAGCTATAACAAAGTGACTGAATCAAAATATGCATGTAGCAATTCTGCTGTCATTCACTGCATCACATAATTGGAAGATAAACAAAAAACTTGTCAATTCTGCTGTCATTTACTGGTGTAAGGTAGAGGTGGCGATTTCTACCCATGTACATGTACTCATAAACGGGTCAAAAAGTAATTTTTTAATACTAGCTAAAAAAGAAAGGGGTTGAACGTCATTTATTGAAAGAATCAACTAATATTTGACATAAAAATATTCAATTGTGTATCGTTAACTTGGAAACATATCATTCAAAGTTTAAGAAGAACTTAACATCTCGTCAAAATTTCAAGTCTTCTAAAGCTCAATACTTACCTTGTTCAAGTAATTTCATTTTATTGGTTTGTTAAACCTATATATAGTCATCTCTCATCTCACAGTTAATAGTGTTCTTTAAGAACTTGTCATTTATACCCCACTCTCATATCAATGTTAGATGCACTCGTCGGGTATCTCAACTTACGACAGTTCTGATTTGGCTAAATCTTTCCTCAAAAAGTTTGGAAAGAAGATGGTATTTTTCCTATAAAGGCAAGCATTGTCCCACGGAAGTTAAGTTTATGAATTAGAAACAACCAACTAGGCCGACACCCTTCGGGGTTCATGCTCATATATATATTGGCCACTTTACTCATTAGAATAGACAATAAAATCTGTATCTCAGCAATATCTTTATGCTAAATCCACTTCATTATAAATGGGTCGATTTGGGTTATGTTTTATCTATATCAGGTCACATGGTTAAAATTAACAAAATAGCTAAACATGAGCAGATATATTACATGAATACAAGTTCGTAAAGGTAACTGTTCAACTTTTATGCGTTTAACCCATTAACTCACATAAATAATATGGCTAAATATGTTGTGTTAAACAGATTAGAAATGATATGAATGAGCCAGTTACTTATGCATATCATGTTTCAGCTGAAGTTTTCCAACCCGTCAATCCAACCTAAACCCGTCTCAAATTGTCACCTTAGTTTTAAGCATATAAGCATGACATAGACAATCATCTAATTTTCCGAGTGGAGGAGAATAGGACGTTACATGTTTCGGGTTACACTGAACCAAACGCACTTATGGAATGTCTGCGAAAAGCTGAAAAAATAGCACATCTAGTGCATTGGCAATATGGAGAATGTCCTCCAACCTACATGTATCAAAAGAGTGACCATCATCTAGGCGGTTATAAAGAGTATGATAATAAGGGCAACGGTTATAACGAAAATTCTCAGCCATGTGCCACCTATGTGCAGTCATCTCCACCTCGCGACAAACCATATGCTAATCACGTGGGGATCTCGCTTGCAGCATCCAGTGATGCCGTTTTCCATGCCATTATCAGTGGTTAAATTTTCTTGTTATTTTCCTAATATTCTGCTAGACTTGATGATGGTTTAGACCAGTACTGTTTACTCTACTTGGGCTTTGTCGTTGTGAATGAAAATATATTTATGTACTTGGTCTAACTGGCTTGCTTCAACAAGTATATATCTACTTATCATTTGACCAGCCAATGCTGATTTTCTCATTTAAAGCCTGACTAGCTCTACTTACTGTTCCAGAAAGCTTATTTAAACATCTTTTGTTTAAACCAATAGTAGTTCATTAGTTCAACAACTATCAAAACACAATGCAGTTGATAGAACTTAGATACGGTTAACGGTTTCTTTCAACTAAATTGTACCTTTCTCAAGTAAGTCGGTCCAAAACAGCTTATAGAAACAGCTTTAGCGGTGTTTGGGATTTCATACTTAACCTATGAAAAACACACACTTACCATGTGCATATTTCATCAAAATATAAGTCTACAAGCACTTCAAATATGCAATCCAGACTAGGGGTGTTATCGGGTCGGGTTATCGGGTTGTCGTGTCTTATCGGGTCGGGTTAAGTCGGGTTTTGATTTTTAAAAACTCACCCGCAATCCGATGGTATTTGGGTTGGGTTATGTCAAGTCGGGTGATTCGGGTTATCGGGTGATACTACAAATTGGAGTAGCTAATAAATTATCAAATGTGACTTTCTTTTTCGAACAGTTACCAAATGTCCAAGTGTGACTTTCATCAAACATAAAAAAGTATATTAGTGACTAGTAAGCCTTTTTTTTTCGTCATTTTGGACCAAAATAAAAAACTGGATGGAACCAAACTTACTACTGATTTGTTATGAATATATTAATAATATTGATTGTACACATTAATCATCATAATCATCACCTTTATGATTAATCTTGTAACACCCAATATGTACTTAATACCATTCATGTTAAGGTCCCTATAAATAGAGGTACCTAATGTAATGTAAAGACACACCAATAACAACTTCTACATTTCCCTCTCATACTCTCTTATGTTCCTTTGATTATTATTCTTATTGTGCTATTAGGCCGTTGTTTCACAACACGTTATCAGCACGATCAAAAGTTTTAGGTTTGTTTTGTTTCCTCTCGTTTTTCCACCGGATAGAGGAGTGATGGTATTGAAGTAAGTTTTGATCTCAGGAGGTAAATTTTAATCCCTAATTAAATATTGAATATG
Organism: Artemisia argyi; assembly: GCA_030686995.1. Taxonomy (NCBI): domain Eukaryota; kingdom Viridiplantae; phylum Streptophyta; class Magnoliopsida; order Asterales; family Asteraceae; genus Artemisia; species Artemisia argyi. The sequence goes on along the minus strand of CM060695.1, from coordinate 21,529,515 downwards.
TATACATGTTCGTAAATTTTAATCCCTAAATAAATATTGAATATGTATAAGTGTTCGTTGATTCAAGGTATGTGTATTGTAATTGTAATTTTAATCCCTAATTAAATATTGAATATGTATACATGTTCCTTGATTGTATTGTAATTGTTTGTATAACCAAAATTAAGTAAGAATTTCTAGCATTATCTCTAAACATAAAATATTGATAAAACAAAACAATGAATCTGTTGTATGCTAGGTTTATTTACAAGCTTTATCTCATATGCGTTTTTAATCATAGTTCATCGATTCAAGATGTATTGCTACTAATATATGTTGTAATTGATGGTAATTAGAATTCGTGTATATTTATCGTTTTCTTCGTATCAAAATTAAGGAATCATAAGATGGTACGTTCCATAAGTGTAGTCCAATTGCTGAAGTATAAGTTGTAGTCTAATTGCTAAACGGGATATTTAATACTATGTTATAGCGAGAATTCTTTAGACCACATGTGCTTGTTTATATGTTTTGAAATTGTTAACCTTGTTTGATTTATTCTGGAATGAGCACATATTTCTCTTTTTGTCATAAAATTACTAGGCCAAACGTTTACCAATTCTTCTTACTAGCTAACATACATAAAAGCATTTACATGCATGTATGGTTATCTAATCATTATTAGTCATTATATTTTATTTTTTTTTAGTCACCAACTATTTTTATAGTTATGTTTGCATATTTGATTTATCATGGCACCTTTTGTCTAATTAGAAGTAATACTTATAATAAGATAGTTTTATAAATTTAGTAATAGTATCATGGCTTGATTTGATACTCGTGAAAGTTAATGATGACTATGTCGTTTTAATATTCTAGATGTGATATAAGGACATGCTTACAATTATGAACATGACTTTGTTGTATATATTTGAGAGCTTGATTGCTAGGCATAATTTTTAAATTTTTATTCACTATGTTAATCTTCATGGTTTTGGACCTATGATTTGTTTCTTAACTTTAAAAGCATAGGTACCATATCTTGCATAAGTTGATATAGAGATTCAAAACACTTAAAAGAATTATATTTATGATTTAAATGCTATACATGTATATGATGAAGTTTGCGAGATAGTAATTGCCAAGATATCAAACTAGAGTGATATGCGGTCATATGAAAGAAAATACAATTTAATAGAAAATTTATAATAAGATTGTGTATCATGATCGTCATGCCCCTATGAAAGATTATATTATATGACATGTATGGTCAGTTTCGGATAGCATAATATGTCGGTGTATTTACAAAAACGAAGAAAAATGTATATACCATAATACCGCACCAAAACTGATAAGCACCACTAAAGGTTTCAAGTTTAAGTCGGTATATAGTTGGCCATGTGATAAATTCTTTGTTGATGTTTTGCGAAGATATACTACATCTATGAGAAAAAACTTAATTAATATTTATTACACCTTTTATTAAAATATAATTAACCCGTCCAATTAAAGATGCTTCACTGTTTGAAATAAGTATGACCATGTTTGATTAATAATTTAATATAAATATTGGGTTATGGACGAATTTAAATTATATATAATTGCATGCATGATATGAATAGGATAGTTGATGGGCTACTGGATATGTTAAGATATAGTGACCATTATCACTAATATTATTTGCTTATGAGACTTGACTAATTGATCAATGACATAAATGTGTTTAGCAAATAGCACAACTTTTTGTATAGATCATGCTTTATTATTTGATACTACAATACGCTAATTTGCATATTAATATAATTGTGAGAAGTCACACAGAGCTTATATAAATGTGATTGGAGGCATATAAGTTTAAATATGATGATGTGTCAAGTTCTCCATATAATTAGACTTTTACATAAAGTCAAGAGCAATAGAATCATGTGTGGTCATAAACTATAAGTTTACAAGCCAAGATTGTTGTATTAATTGGCATGACCGGTTGGATCATCCCGAGTCAGTAATGATGCAAAATGTGTAAAAGGACCATGGGTTCTTCAAGGTTGATTTGTTTGATATTATTGTTCTCAATGGAAGTTAATGTTACTATCACCACCAAGCTAAAGTTAGGAGTCCTATAAAGTTTTGAAAAGAATATGACGGGGATGTATGTAGGCCTATACATCCGCCATAAGGATCATTTTGAGTTTTAAAATCGATGCATCGTCAAAATGATCATCAAAGACGCAACTTAAGGTTAGCGTGATTAGTGGCTCGACTTCTATAATGCAAGCATGGATTTCAAGTTAAATTATTGAAAATGGTGGTGAGTGCTTCCAAGTATTGGGCGATTATTGGAATAAGTGTTAAACATAAAAGTAGCTCATATTCATATGCGAATTGCTTTTGTTGAAACGTTTATAAAACGTCTTCAGTTGATTGCAAAGCCAATAATATTATGAGAACAAAACTTTTAGTTTATGGGGCATGTAATGACATATGAATTCGTATCTTGCCAACAATCTATAATGAATCCTCCCTGTTAGAATGGTTTTGGTCACAAACCATATTTCCCATGTGAGATTTTATTATTGTGTGATATATAGTAAATCCATCACAACACACAAAATGGGATATTTAAATTGATAATTCATTCAGGGGGAGAGAATGAGCAGCGAGAAACTTGGAATGAATTATGATATATATGCTAATCCTCACACTAATGAATATGAAGTTAAAGTTTAAGGGACAAATAACATTCCAGGTCTAGTAAATGCCAAACACGTTTAGTGACCTAAAGAAAGTGACTAGATCATATTACGCTGCTATTGCTTCAATTATAATGTATGTCCCAACATGAAAATAAATGATTGGTAGTGAGTCTATGGCATGGCTGCAACATGATAGACTAATCGATTCCAAGTATAGTCCTCGAATGAATAAATGAAATGGAGCAAGAAAATGAAGATGGTCAAATCGAGGTAATAAGACCCCATAATAGTCAAGCAACACTAGACATGAAGGTTATTGAAAAACCCCGGGCACATGAAAAACTATGAGATCTCAGTAAATGATATATAATGTCTAGTAAAGTGTGGAATCGAAAAGAAACGAATCGACGTCGATAGTACTATTATATATGATAATGATTATGAAGTAAATAATATAGCGCTAAAATAAAACGTGAGGATATTAAATATCTGTAAGGGGTGTAGATGTATAAAAGAATGGCCAAATGAAGTAAAGACGCAAAAAATCTATTGAAAGATTAAAGTCTGTTGTGAAATGGTTACTGGGACTTGAAGTCCATATATATGAATGTGTAAGATTATTGGATATGCATTGATCTTTATGAGAAAGTGAAATTAAAGTATTGAAATGTTCATATATAAGGCACAGCTAATGGCACGCAATACTTTCGTAACGACATGTAAATGAGCATAAGGAGATATGTTCTCATGTGGTGGATCCAATAATGTATAAAATAGTTATAAGTCTGGCAATATAATAAGTAATCGATATGCGTCTAAAAATTAATGAATAGAGCTCATGTGTTTTTGAGATTTCATTATAGCATATAAAATGCATGGAGCATGCTAATGATATTTAGAGCATATGAGAAAAGTTCTCGAGAAACTACTTGATTTAATTGAATTAATCATGTGTTTGGCAAATATGTTATAATCGCCTTAGTGTATAGTATTGTGCCAAATAAAGAATTTTGTTAGCCTATGAAACTTTATAAAGAGATCTTGATTTGAATTTGTTTTAAGTTTCATACAATTTTGGCAAATATGTTATAATCGCCTTAGTGTATAGTATTCTCTTCATCCTGTAGAAGTACTATCCTGTTTAGGTCCTAAGGATACCATTCCATCATAAACCTTTAAAATCTCTTAAGATTTTTAAAGCAAACTCAACATCTATACCTAAGAGTATTAATGTTAAGCATACACTACACACTTTTGTTCATCAACATATCACATCATTATCTTCACAACCGTTACAAACACAAGCTCATTAACAGATCTTGATGCACTTTTAAAGCTCAAATCATCCTTAGTTACACCACAAGCACCCTCATCAGCTTTACAAGATTGAATATTCATTTTGTACTTTTGGAACACCAGTATCATCTCATAATACACTACCTTGTAACTCACCGGCTAAGTATGAATGTTGGGTTGGGAATTCTTAAGTAGTATGATTTATAATTATTTGAATGGATTGGGATGCCTTTTTATTTAAATAAAGAAATTGTAAATCATCGAACCATACGTTTATATTCCTTTAGTTACATTGTTTGGGATGCCTCTCTATGTAAATAAAGAATTATAAACAAGTGGGCTTATTTATATCCGAAATAACATAAGTATGAAGTCAATAAACACTAGATACAACAACAGATTACCTACTAGGCTATGATTGCAACAACTATCCCAATTTCCATTAGTACGAGATTTACATTTGGTTTTTATAATGATAGTGCAATAACAAACAAACTCATTACGGGGCCATGTAACCATACGCATGTGCAGTCGTACCAAACTCATTGCGAAGCCATGTAGCCATATGCATGGGCAGTCATACCGAACTCATTGTGAAGCCATGTAGCCATATGCATGGGCAGCCGTACAATTCAAACAGGACTTGGTCCAACCACATGTTCAACATTTATTCCATTATTCGATGTCTATGTCAATTGCAATTGTGGTTCAACTACTATTGCTATTGATACTTGACAACTATATCGAGTTCTATTTGATATTCAACTACTATATCAATTCCTATTAATATCCAATTGCTATATCAATTTCCTTTGATATTCGATTATTATATGAATCTCTATTGATATTCAACTAAGTTATCAATTTCTATTGACACACCGTATTCTGAGACAAATCAATTGTATCACTGGTAATTCCAGACTCTAGTCCTCATAAGTAACCACACCTTTTCATCGACACCACTCCAACATATAACACACATAGAACTTCGGGACGAAGTTCCCCGTAAGGGGTAGAGACTGTAACAATTCGCATTTTTCAGGATAATTATTATTCCCGGAAATTTCACTATTCACTTTTACTATTCATTTTTCCCGAAACTTTCCCGAAAGTTGATTTTTATTTGATATTCTCGAGTGATAAATCATTTCCATGGCAAATTAAAAGTTTAACTTTCATAAGCTCATTTTCGTGAAAGTTATTAAGGAATTACACGTTTTAGGGTAAAACGACATTCAGAAATTCTACGCACAACGAAATTCGACCGCGTTAAGTGACCCCGCATCAGAAAAATGTTTGACACACTCATGATTTATTTGAGAATAAATCATGACTGAGAAAAACATGACCAAAATAAACCTCGGCCGTGAAAAACTGGAATTTTCAGTTTTAAGCGTTTTTACTCAGCCGTAACCTTAGCCTATACCTGCACCGCATTTCTAAGACAATTTGAGTTTTCAACTTATTAGAAAAAGTCAACATATTTTTCCCTCCTCCATTGACCAAAAATCATTCCTTGATTTTATAAGTCATTTCGTGATTTTTAGGCTTACGGTTTGATGTCTAAAAGACATTTAATACCAACCGACACTAGACTGAGCTCAGTCTAGACATTATAAGTCATTTTAAATCATTTATAACCTATTAGAAAAGTAATATTTTACTTTTCTCAATTTTACGCAATATTCGTACATTTTACGTATTACGCGTTTTAGACCCGTGTTTTCAGTTTTTAGCAGGGTTTTACCACCCAAATGGAACCTACCACTCATTTTATATTTTATTATGGAGTAAAATGACATGTTTAACCATTCTTCCAAGTTTCGTATTTTTACGATACCCGGTTTTACGTTTTGTGACGTAACAACTTACGGTTAGCAATTTACGGAGTCGAAACTAGCTCCATAAGCTTGGATAATATCATCAAAAGTCCACCCTTGCTCCCCAAGCTTGGCAAACCGACTTAGGGGGGGATTCAGCCCCTAGGTGGCTTAATCCCATGCTTTAAGCCTTAAGATGTGAACATGTGTTCAACTTGGTGAGCAAGTGTTGACTAGTCAAGGTTCTAACCTCCTCAAGACCTTATTTAAGCCTTCTCCTCCCACTCCTTGACCATATGAACGACCCACACACACAACACACTTCATTTTACTAGTTTACTTCAAGTTCCATCCAAGAAATCAAGTGCAATATCCATACATAAACCCTAGTTTAGTTTTGATTCATCAAAACTACTTCAAATCTTTAGAACTTTGGTGATTTCTCTTGAGTTTAAATCCACTCAATTCACCTCAACCTTCATCATCCATCTTTCAAGATTACAAGGGTAGAAAGATTTCATGAAAGTGAAAAAAAGGGTTGAAGCAAGTCTATCAAAGTCCTATCCTTACATGTTAACTTCCTTTCATCTTTGAAAGCCAAAAGTTGTAAGCCAAACCCTAACATGATTCTTGTTAAATAATCATGTTCATGTTATTTACATATTATTCATGCTATATTATGTCTTGTATTCATGTCCATGATGTATAAAGGTGAGTAAAACAAGTTATTGTACATGATTGATAAGACAAGTTACTATAACAAGCAAACTAGTGACTTTCTTGGTAAGACCTGATCAAAATGGTAAAAATATGATGTTGGATCATTACATATTACAGTATAGGACTTAACAAGGAAACCGTAGCAACTTGAACCACCCAAAACGAGTATACGAGTCAAAAGTTACGCCCATTTGAAGTTACCAAAGATTTCCGGCAAAACTGCCAAATACCATTCTGATCAAATTTGGGTTTTGAAAGTCACACTTCTGGTCCGATTCATCAAAAAGTTAAAACACGAAAGTTGTCCGGAATGACGTTTTCGTTCAAGTAGAAAGAAGCTCGAACCCTGAAAACACTTTTTGAGTGATAAATTCTTCAAAATCTTAACAGCCCATTTTTAGACCAAAGTCATTACATATAAGTTATGGTTTATGAAGACCAAAGGGGTCTTATGACCTAGAATCAAGACCACAACCATGGCTAGAGCCAAGGTTGAGTCTCAATACCATGGAACAATGACCAAAGGTCATGGCTAGGCCATGACGAAATGACCATACAAGCTTACCAAGGCAAATACATAAACTAGAGAAGTTGGCGATAACTTGAACATACAATTTGGATCTACTTCATCTAAAGGAACCATGAGATATTACAAAGAGAAAATGGTCATACAAGACTTATGAAACTACCCCTAATAACAATCTTCATGTACAAATAAACTTTCCTAAGTTTATTCAAATATCGGACATGTAACCTTTCGGATCAAAACTTATATCTATATATTTCATCAACTACTACAATAGTAGGGAGCCTCATGTGAGGAGTTCATTATGTAAGCCGTCGAGTTGAGTTGTGGATTTACGAGTTAAAGTGTCCTGGCCCCTCGAACGCTTACTAACATGACTTCTGAATTATGTCGGCCCGAACGGTAGTAAACGATATACAAAACATACATGTTCATGAATCTTTTCTTTCAAAGACTTACAATATACATCATACCACATCATGGACTAAATGCAAGATATATATATATATATAGGCACTTATTCATATTCTTTACTCCGATCCTAAGTCGCAACATTCTATTATAGGTTGCTCGTAGAAACCTACACGATTCAACCATTACCTTCATTACTTGCTATCTTACTTAAGGTGAGTTCATAGCCCCACTTTCTATTACTTAATTGTTTTACAAACCCTTGGGGGGAATACATGCTATTATTTTTCAACCGAGCACAATGTTTTTAAATTGTATGCTTGCCTGATTGTTTTATTATCACTAAGTACCAGCCTTGCTAAACCGAGATCCCTTATTATGAACCATTTAATCACTAGCAATAGTGAGCGCAAATATTGTGAATAGGCCTATTGGGATTGACGAATCCCATTTGTATTGACTAAGTTCAAATAAATGCATTAATATTTGAGATTTAGGTATGTTAGCAAAGTACCTACCGGGATAAATCTGCCGATCGATATTGGTACACGTTAATGTTTTGGTGTCATAAGCTTAGTGTATAATACATTTTATGGGCGTATAACAACATGGCCTACCTATTTTGCTTTCCAAACAATGGTGTGAGCCTATAACTCACACTACCAACATATTGTGTTCAAACATTAAACAAACTCTATGAATATCACTCAACCTTTGTGTTGACCTCTCAAGCATGTATTTCAGGTTCATGACGATCAAGGATGGCACGGAAGGGCACGGATACTCAAGAGGGCTATAAATTTTATTATCATTCAAAACTCATTTATTATACATTGTAAACATGGAACCAATTGGGACTTCATTTTGTAATCTCTGATATTTATACAATTTGAATGATAAATCTTTTAAAACGACTCAATTGGAGTTCGTTTTCTATTATTGTGACTATTGTGCCGTCGAGTAACATCCAGTTTGAATTCCGCTGCAACCATGAATTGGGGGTGTTACAAATTGTATTTGTTTAAATAAAAGTTATGAGTATATAATTTAATTATATGTTTGATAACAAGTTTATTCCGAAAAAAAAACGAATAGGTAAATAACCGGAAAAAAAATCCGAATCCGAACATTTATAACCGAAAAAAATGAACCGGTAAAAAACCGATTCCAAAATTTTATAACCGAAAAAAACCGATTCCGAAAATTTATAACCGAAAAAAACCGATTCCGAACATTTATAACCGTAAAAAACCGAAACCGAAAAAACCGAACCGAACCGAAACCGTTTATTAGAAAAACCGTTTTTTCTAAAACCAAAAACCTGCTTTAACCGATAAATTTGCACCTCTTACTACTGAAATGATGCAAGTCTTCCACAATATAAAGAAAACTTAGTACTCATAACTTCAACTAAAAATTATACAATAAAATCTATCACTGAATAATTACCTTTTGGTTAAATGTTGATGATATTGCAAGGAAAAATTATGTAACTCTGAAGTGTGTTTTTGATAATGGTTGAGTAATAGTATTAACCAATAATAGCCCGCGATGGACTTGAAAAACCAAACGTCCCATGCAAATTGCAAAGTTTGGTATTGGGCTTTTTCAGTTATCAGTAAAAAAAATATAATAATAAAAAATAAATAAATAAATTAGGTCTTATTGGGTTGACCCGATAAACCAATACCAAAAATTATCTAACCCTAACCCAACCCGATAAGGCTTTTCTGGTTCGGGCGCGGGTAACCTGACCCTACTGACACCCCTAATCCAAACTCCTCCTCAACTAAGCTGATAAGCCTAAAATGTTTGTCTAGCAATCCATCCCAGTTTAAAAAAATGCTACCGGATAGTGTGTTGCAAAACTTAGACCACAAGGTCGAGTAACAAATTGGGATTGGGTATTTCAGTATTTGTTTATAAACATTGTTTATAAAAAGAGAAGAAGGTTTAATAACAAGTTTGTTCCCATCTATTATGTACCTTTATCGAATACGTAATGCATACCATCCCGATTACTCATTCACGCAACTTGAGTTGAATCAGCCGAAAATCGATTTGGTCAAAACTCGGTCAACGATATTTGAACAATTGTGTTATGTTTCTAACATATTCCTATAGTCAGGGCCGAACATACCTAGGGCACAGAGCCAGAGAATATTCACGTGAATACCTTAAAAACGCCATCACTAGTGTAAAAACGAATATGCATCCGCCACTACCCATAATCCTAGTCGTGTAAAAGTGTCATACACATAATTTCAAACTTTACACAAAAATTCCAAATCACAATACTCCCCGCCTAGGTCGATTACTAGCTTCAAGTTAGCGAACCACTTGAGTACCGCATAGAAAGTTTTACAACACAGCAATAATAGCATATTGATACATAGGTAATTAAAATCAAAACGTTACATAAGTAGTAATCATTTAGATAATGTGGAATTAGTCGGAGGGAAACGAGGCAAGCGGATAACAGCTTCTTCTGTCTCAATTGGGTCTGATCTTACAAAACAAAACAATTAAATCTTAGGATAACTTGTTATTTTATTACTAAGTAAAACATGAGTTATTTAAAGAAATGAAAAGGGGTACCGGATCTTGAAGAAGGGGTTTTGAATCATCAATGGCTGGTCTCAACTGTGGCTTGCTTTTGTTGTTGTTGATGTCTCGGTTGCTTGTTCCGGCATTGGTGTTCATGGGTGTTGGTGTTTGACTATGTTTCATTTTGTTTTTTGGATTGGAATTTAGTGGAGTGATGAGTGATCTTTTGTTGTTATGTAATGTAAGCCCCAATAGTGAATATATTTATGTAGGAACCATGTATTATTAAGGCCCAATTTAATTGGTTTTCTTTCATTTTGTTGTTATTTTAGTAAGTTAGGTTTTATTGTTTTAGTTACACACCGAGTATATCGGTGTAAATGGGTCAAGCTTTTGTTGAGTAAGTCAGTATTATTTTGTAAGTTTATGTGAAACGTATGTATTCAATCCATAAGTTCGGTACATGTGAATGAATATATAAGATACGATATGGGCCAACGGGCCTAACACCCAATATTAATCGTCTAACACTCCCCCGCAGTTTGAGCGAGAGGAGACCGAACACTCAAGCTGTCACGAAACTCAGCAAACAAGGCAGACGGTAACCCCTTGGTAAAAATATCAGCATACTGAAACCGAGAAGGAACATGTAGCACTCGAACTTGACCAGTAGCAACCAATTCACGAACAAAATGAATATCAATTTCAATGTGCTTTGTCCGCTGATGCTGAACAGGATTAGAGGACAAGTACACTGCACTCACATTATCACAATAAACAATAGTAGTGGTGGACAAAGGTGTATGAAGCTCACGAAGCAAATTCCGAAGCCAACATGTCTCAGCAACAACATTGGCAACACCACGATACTCAGCTTCAGCACTGGAACGAGAAAGCGTTGGTTGACGCTTAGAGGACCAGGATAATAAGTTGTTGCCAAGAAAAACACAATAACCTGATGTAGACCGGCGAGTAGTAGGGCAACCAGCCCAATCAGCATCTGAATAACAACCAAAGACTCCGTAGTGGAAGAAAATAACTGTAAACCATAGGCCAGAGTCCCCTGAACATACCGTAAAATCCGCTTGAGAGCAGATAAATGAGGCTCTCGAGGATCATGCATATATAGGCAAACCTGCTGCACAACATATGTAATATCAGGTCTAGTGAAAGTGAGATACTGAAGAGAACCTGCAAGACTCCGATATAACTTAGGATCAGATACCGGATCACCATTAGCACCCAATTTAGACTCAGTGTCAACAGGAGTCCGAGAAGGTTTCAATCAATCATATGTGCACGCTCCAAAATCTCCATAGCATACTTACGCCGTGACAAAAACATCCCAGTAGAGTCACGAGTAACTGACACACCTAAAAAATAATTAAGAGCACCCAAATCAGTCATAGAGAACTCCTTATGTAAAGAAGCAATAATCCACTGTAATAAACTATCAGAGGAAGCAGTGAGCACAATATCATCCACATATAGTAACAAGAAGGCAGTATCATCACCCTGTCTGTAAATAAACAAAGAAGAGTCACAACGACTAGGAGTAAACCCAACAGTAGTAACATAAGCAGCAAACCGCTGAAACCATGCCCGAGGTGCCTGCTTAAGACCATAAAGAGACCTCTGTAATAAATAAACATAATCCGGATGCTTCGAATCTCGAAAACCGGGAGGTTGATGCATATAAACAGTTTCTGCTAAATCACCATGTAAAAAAGCATTCTTGACATCAAGCTGATGAACAGACCAATGTCGAGAAATAGAAAGGCTAAGAACAGTCCGAATGGTGCCCGGTTTAACAACCGGACTAAAAGTCTCATCAACATCAACCCCCTCAATCTGTGTGCTACCATTTGCAACAAGACGTGCCTTATACCGACTAAGAGTGCCATCAGCCAAATATTTATGACGAAATAACCACATACAATTAATAACATTAACACCCTCAGGTCAAGGTACACGAGTCCAAGTTTTATTCTTAAGAAGTGCATTATACTCATCATACACAGCATTTCGCCAATTGGGATCATGAAAAGCATCTTTATATGACCGAGGCAAAGGAGAAACAATAGACACATGACCAGCATACTTAGGATTGGGACGAGTAATCCCAGCACGAGAACGTGTGACCATGGGATGAGTAGAAACAACATGTGGAGGCGAAGGTGGTAAAGGAGGTGTTGGTATAGGAATATGATCAGTTGGTGGAGGTGTAGGTGGTGCAGAGATATCGGTTGATGTTGGTTCAGGAGCAATTGGGGTGGTGCGAATAATGGTGGAAATGAGATTGGAAGAATCTTCCAAAAAATCATATGAGGGGGTGGGTTTGGAAGGATGAGATTGAAACGGAAAAACCGTTTCATCAAAGGTAACATGGCGAGAGATGATAATTTTGTTGGTGTTAAGATCAAGACAACGATAGCCAAAATGATTGGCTGCGTGTCCTAGAAAGATTGCAGGTGTTGCACGGGGACCTAATTTATGATTGGTATCGATATGTGGGTAACATAGGCATCCAAAAACACGAAGAACACTATAATCAGGTGAAGCACCAAAAAGTCGGGTAAATGGGATCTCATTATTAATGGCACGAGAAGGTAAGATATTCAATAAATAAACAGCCATATTAAGAGCCTCGGTCCAATAGTTGGGTGGTAGGTGTGCTTGAAACAATAAAGTGCGAATAAGATTATTTATGGTACGAATCATGCATTCAGATTTTCCATTTTGTTGAGAGGTGCGAGGGCAAGAAAATCTAAATTGGATGCCATGGGTGGAAAATAATTTATGAAACGCAATATTATCAAACTCACCACCATGATCACACTGAAACGATTTAATTTCACACTTAAACTGAGTACGAACATAATTACGAAACAACTGAAATTTAGATAAAACATCAGATTTATTCATTAACGGATAAACCCAAACATACTGAGAGTAATGATCCAGAAACAAAACATAATACTTGAAACCTGAAAGACTCAGAATTGGGGATGTCCACAAATCCGAGTGAACACTGTCAAAACAAGAAGTAACAGAACTAGACGAACTAACAAATGGAAGCTTCACATGTTTACAAAGCTGACAAGCATGGCAAAGAACGGGAAGCTTCTCTTTATTACAAGAAATAGAATCACTAGACACAAGACGCCGCAACACTTCACTCCCTGGATGTCCAAGTCGTTGATGCCACGTATACTGACTGGTAAGATAAGCTTGAGGAATTGGAGAAGGCTTCATAATAGGATAGAGATCACCCGTGCTATCACAACGGAGGAGTACCCGTCGAGTTAGGAAGTCCTTCACAGAAAAACCAAACGGATCAAATTCAACAGTGCAATAATTATCACGAACAAATTGACGCACAGAAATTAGATTTTTGACAATGTGAGGAGTGATTAAAACATTATTTAAACGAAGAGGGCGAAAGGGGGTAGACAAAAGACTATGACCAGAGTTAGTGACTGGAATGAAACGCCCATCACCAACTGCAACAGACGGATAAATGCACTCATTAAGAATATAACTAAGACTATGTACAGAATCATTAAGGTGAGAGCTCGCACCTGTATCCATATTCCAGTTGCCAGCAGCCGATTCCTGAAGAGTGGTAGTAGTAAAGGCATTGGGTAAAAGAGTCTCTTGACCCGAACCCTGTGAACCTGATGCAAGTAGTTGACCCGGGTGAAAAGCGGCTGGTGATGGCCCTTGCTGAACCATACCTGGACTGAACTGAATCCCAGGTTGTGAACCTGCAAACTGAAACCCCTGTGATAGACCTTGAACCCCGTGCAACTGCTAAGAACCTGCGGCAAACGGAACCCCTTGCGCCACGTGAACCCCCTGTGGAAACAAACCTGTCACCCCAAACTGAACCCCCGGTGGTAGACCGTGAACCCCTTGAGCAACATTATGACCTGCCCCCTGTGGTATACCTTGAACCCCCTGTGGAAACACTTGGGCAGAATAGAGAGGCTGGGATTGGTATTGTAGTTGAGCCGGTCCATAAGGAGGGTGATTCATAGTATAAGCAACAGGAGATGTAGTTGGGCTAGGCGTAGAGGTAAACCCCAACTTAGCCAACAATTGCCGCAAGGTATCCATATCTGACATAGGAGATGATGAACCGGAAGTACGAGGGAGTACAATAGACTTACCATGAACACCATTGTGAAGATACCGACATGCCTCACCAAAACGACAATGACCTTTAGCAAAAAGAAAACAAGGTTTGTTCACTTTTTCCAAAGGATTAGATGAACGTCGAGCATTATTATTTGCCAATAGGACCATAGGAGAAGCAGATGTAGCAGCCACAAGGGGGTCTTGAATCTTAGATTCCATACGCATCTCTTGCGTGGTCAATAAAGAACGAACGGTCTTAAGATCGGGAAAGGGTTCCCTACTAGTAATAACTGTGGAAATGACATCATACGTGTTTGGCAAGCCTTCAAGTGCAAATGTAACAATATCATCATTGCTAAGAGAATAACCAAGACCATGTAACACTGAAGCAATTGACTCAATTTTCTGAAAGTATGCATCAATTGTTAAGTCCCCAAGCTTTAAATTCCGTAGCTCCGCCTTCAAAGCCATAGCTCTTGGGCGTTTATTGTCTTGAAAAATCGTTGCAAGGGACACCCACGCCTCTTTGGCAGTTTGTGGATTAAGAACAACCAACCGCTTTTGAAGATTCACTGCAAGTGTGGAAAAGATCCAAGACCGAATAATGAAATCAACCTTTAGCCATTCCGAATCCCTAGTTGGTGGTGAAGAAGGTGTAGCAGAGGAGGATTCGGGTGGATCAACAAGATGGTCCAAGATGCCATAGCCATGACAAAGTTGAGAAAAATAATACACCCATTGGGAGTAATTCATCTCATCAACATCAAGTTTGATGGGAACAAAAGTGGTTAGGTGATTCATAGCTATAAGTTTATCCGATAAGGTGAGAACCGGTGCGGGGGGATTTGTATCTTGAGTCATGTTGAAACAGTAGATGATTATTGTTTAGGTTTAGTCGAATTATATTGGTAACAGTAGATGACAAAGTAGGTATTATAATATGAAAACCAAACTGCCAAACCTTATGCCAAACAAATAACCCCACGTGCTAAGTCAACTACCTTTAGCAAATTTCTTCTAGTCAACTAAAAAACAAATCTCTATTATATTTAATCTCTATTATGCAGAGACTAAAAAACGACAATGAACTTCACGTGATTATTAAACACAAAAAGAACAAAAAAAAAAACAACCAGTCAACTACCTCGTCTTCTTCTTTAAAAAACTTGTAACTTGCAGGTTTGGAACACCTCGAAAACCGACTAAAAAACCCGTCGACAACACACTTGGTCGACAAACAAACTAAAAAACCCGTCGACAACACTCTTGGTCGACAAACAGTGAACGAGAAACAAAGTAAAAAAAAAGAACCGATAAGTTAGGGTTTAAGGTTTTGCGGAAGGACACATCTTAGACGCGCCCTTGTTACACCATCAAAATGGAAACATAATCGAAAACCGGACCGGATCAAAAACAAATTTGGTTCAAGACACTAGACCAAGGACCAAACCGAAATGTCATGTCCCGCAGGTCCCAGTTTGTTGGTTCGGTCGAGTCCAACAAAACATAATGACCGGTTTCGCTTAAGACTGAATCAGACTGGAGCTGACCGAGAACCGAATATGAGGAAAAGGGTGAACCAAAGACAGGACCAAAATACGTTCGATCCGGGTTTTTCGGTTCATCCGGTCCATGATGTTCAGCTCTATCTGTTGGCGTATATGTCCTCCGGACCTACGCGAAACGGAACGAACCATATCTGAACGGGACGAACCATATCCGAACGGAACGAGAAAATATCCGAATGACTTTAATATCCGAACGACCATGCCTATCTGAATGATCTGACCTTCCGGATATGCGACAACTATGCATACCATAGTACACAGAGTACACAATATTGGGATAAAGATATGCGAATGATAAGGAAAGTGTACAAACCTGAAAAATACGTGCAAACGGTCGACAAGGACAAATTCTTCACCTATAAAAAGAAGAGAAATTCTCACCTCGTGGTAACATGTTCTCTTACTCAAAAAACTCACATACTTTATCTCTCTATATTACAGATACTTACTCTCACGCCGGAGTTTGGTCTTGGGATAAAACTCGGGGCGAGACTAACAGACGTATCTGTCTTGCAGGTTACCGAAAGGGCGTACACTAACGAAGGATCACAAAGAATCTGGAGGACTTGTCATCGTCTGGAAGATTCATTTCGCTTGTCTGAGGTATTTGCAAGAAAATACTTCAACACTATCCGCAAGAGAGAATATATATATATATATATATGATCAAATAGGAAGAATAATTAAAATAAGAAGGATAAGAAGTAACCATAACCACACATTCTAGATGCACCTAAAAAATAGATGCATCTTCATTCAAATTTTCCCTCCTATATAAAAATGTGTGGCTAGAATTACTTCTTACCCTTCTCATTTTAATTATTCTTCTTATTGGATCCCTACCCTATATATATATATATATATATATATATATATATATATATATATATATATATAGTTGAGATCCATGAAGAACCCACACATGCCATAGAACCTATCAACCAATCATAGCCATCCATTTATCTTTTCCACCTTTTTTTTCAAAACAACATATCTTGCAAACGGTAAATCTTCAAGCTACAAAAAAAATACCATCGCGACGAGAATTGAATGATCTTTCTATAGATATGCATTGTTATATACTTTCGACGAACTTTTTTTTCGCCCAGAAAAAATCATATATGATTCGTAAAAATCATATATGATTCGTAAAAAATCATATATGATTCGATTCTTCGAATCATAATCATATATGATTTTTCTAGGAGAAAAAAAAGTTCATCAAAAGTATATAACAATGCATATCTATAGAAAAATAATTTAATTCTCGTCGCAATGGTATTTTTTTTGTAGCTTGACAATTTACGGTTTGCGAAATATTTAAGTTTTAAAAAAAGGGTGGAAGTTTATTTTTTTATTTTGATAAAAAAAAATGAGTAGCTAAGATTGCTTGATGGGTTTTATGGTAAAAGTTGGATCTATAAAGAACTTTTGGCTATATATATATATATATATATATATATATATATATATATATATATATATATATATATATATATATATATATATATATGAGGGTTAACATGAGATAGTGCTTAAGGTAGGAAGTGTAGGAAGTCGTATTAGCACGACATGTGTCCTTTTTTAACTATAATGATGGAGTGGCATTATAATTAAAAAGAGTAATAATAGGGGCAATATGGTCAAAACTGTTTTTTGAGAAATTTGTTGAATAATCTGCAGTTGATGAATCGTATCTTTTATATAATAAAAGAATTACATAATTTCGGAGTGTTTTTGCAAATCCATTTTCATTGAAAAAAATATTGGACCAATAGCAGAGCTTGATTTTGCCACGTAGACGAAATCGAGCAACGTGATTGGTCAATAAAAAGTCAAAATTAAATTGATTTTGGTCAAACTTAATAAATTTGGTGGAGAAATTTAGTTAATAGAAAAAATGCATAAAAATATAGGTGTCAAATTTATGAAAACAAAAACTTAAAAAAAGAGAAAGTAATTAATAAAACTTTAGTGAATGAATTTTAAATTTATATAAAGTTAAGTGTAAAATTACAAATTTCCATGTTTTTTAATAACTTTATAAAAAACACAAATAACCCCTTACACTTTATACCCCCTATACTTTATAATATTAACTTTGTTTAAAATTACTTGAGTATTAGTATTAGTTTTTATACTTTCATCCATTAAAATTACAAAATTTGATAAATATGCGAATTAGTTTTAATATACGTTAAATACTTTTTTAAACTAATGTTAGTTTTAAACTTCCATCCATTAGAATAGTTTTTTAAATAAGGACTCATGTTACTATTTAAAAGTTTAATTTATGCGAACACGGGTTTGAAATACGGTTAAATTATTCGTAATGGGAATATAAATATCAAATGGTAAGCACGATACTTTGATATGAAAATAAATATACGCGATTCTACTTATAACAATGATTGGTGAAATTGTTATTTAAAATTCGTATATGGATATTCATAAAAACATTTTAAAAACTTTATGAAGCATATTTTAACTTCATCAACGCTCATTATGTGCTACTAAATTTATACATTTTGTACAACATGATATCAATATTTAAAATTATTACGAATTAAAAGTATGTACATGAGAATTATTCAGCAAGAATATATAGTTTTAATCAGGTTATTACGTTACTATACTACGATAATGTTATTGAGTTGGTAATCACGGATGTGAGATACAACCATTATTATATACTTATGATTTATGTGTAAATCTTTTTTTGCTTCTGAATATAATGCGAAAGAGACCTTAACAGAACTTTGGCTTATTCCTTGTCTAGCTGATAGTATTTAGTAACCTTTTTTATGGTTTAACTTTTTTGTCATACACACCAACTTTTAGTAACTCTTTTTTATGTTTTATTGAAAACTTATACACTTAATATTTGGGTTTTTACTATAAACATACTAAGCTATAATAGACTTAGTTGTGAGTTCACGAGTTTTCCACTAAGCTTCTAAAAAAAGCCTATAGCTTTATCATACACTTATTGTGTTATGGTAATTGAATAAGCCAATAAACACCTTTAATAAGCATAACCAAACACCCCTTTAGTTCTAATATGAAGTTTTCTTATTTGATGTTATGACTAACTTTGTTGTTATCCTCATTATAATGCAAAATGTTAGTGGTTTTTGCAGTTCTATTATCTTATCGCACACACTAAAGTGAAATGCAATTTGTTGTGTGTGTTTTTTAGAGGAGGATTAAGTATCAACACATGATTGTCGTGGAAGGATTTTCTATGCCTGCTTAACGTATGAATGTATAATTTAGTTGAGTTGCTGATTTAGATAATACATGAATGTATTTTAATGTACCAAAGTTGTGTTTTAGTGCCTATACGGGGAATTTTATGGTGGGAATTCTTTTCGGAGTGTAATTTATCTTTGAATGAGTTAATGAAACTTAGCAGGTGTTTGCTGTCATTGATAACAGTGTGGATGTCAACCAATGGTCTAAAATATGGGTGTCTTTTACCTTGATGATTTAGGCCAATTGTGAAGAAAAATGCATTAAAGTGAAAAGTCGGTAAGGATTCAAACAATCCTAAAAGACTGGCAAATATACTCTTTGTCATTTTTTTCATGCATTTATAATTTACTTATACAAGTAATAATAATTTCCTTATATAGTTCGGGCTTAGAGACAAATTATTCTTATACATTATATATAAACGTAAGATTAAATTTGAGTTCTACCCATTACATCTTTTTTTGTTTCTCTTTATATAATAAAGAAGCTATAGTGTAAGCATCTATGTCAATTTGGTAATTTTATTATCAAACATGAGAAGTAAATAACACAAACTTATGAAAATACAACTTTCCAAATAAAAAGGTACATTAGTAAAAATGATATGAGAGTTATTTATTGTAGGACCGAAAATATTAGTGATACGTGTGGTTCGGGAGGTCGAGGTTGATCAAAGTATATGAAATCCATGACTAGTTTTAGAGAGAGAAAGTAGAGAGAGGGAGAGGTGAACAAAGATAATATTATTAAGGATAAAAGGGTTACACACTCACACCTCTCAAGTGAAGACTTGAGAGGTATATATAGGGCAAACATAAGACAACTATTACAATATGACATTAGTAGTCCTTGCATTATATGCATATTAGTTGTCTACTCCAATTCACGTAAATATCACTCAGCTTCATTTCTAATAATCTCCCTCCAGCTGGAGATATACGTGAATTGGTTACAATGATTTCTAACAAGTAAAATAAAACAATCAAAGTAAGCGCAGCAATGCTGAGGAAGACTTCATAGCTCTTTATCTTCATAAATATCCCCAGCAATCTTTCTTTACTTGTAGACGAATCACGTACTAATCTAATTGGGTTATTTCTCCCTCCCAATTAGTAAGCCCTTTTCTTTTACATGCTCCCTCCCAAATTGACAACCCGTTTAATATAACCTTTATGCTTGTAGAAGAAGTGTCTCTGAATTCTGCCTAAAAAATCTTCAGTCTCTTATCTTGTCATGCACAGCGAAAAATGGATTATAGACTGATAATTTGTAACTTCTTCACAGGTTTGTTTGGGGAGCATCATATCGACATCTTCAACTCACTTAGAATGCTTCCAGATCTTCAATAAAAGTGCCGATGTACACATTTCTCCCTCAAGGATGATGCCGATCTTTCGAAATCATCATAAATATGTGTACATAGAAATATCAACTGTAAGCAACATACAAATCAATACCCCATGAGTTGATGTCGACAACTACTCTCTCTACAATTCTCCTCAGATCAACCTCTTATCAAACCTCTTTTCACTTCCACTGGCTAATAGTAAGTGACCACGTATGGAGACAACCCGATATGACAAACTTGAAAATGAAGTAAAATTCCTAGACTTGTGACTTACGCTTGTACTAAAGTGTGATTAAGAACCTATTAAGCACAACAACGTCACTCCTTACAATATAGGTAGTGGCATATACCCAACCATCCATCCTTTATTGTATATCCGCCTCTTGAACAATCCACAACCTTTTGTGACACTGAGCACTACAACGTAACTCCTTAAAGTGATAGCTATTGTGAGCATTAAGAACCAACTTAAGCATTTATAGATCTCACACATAGCTAGATGTCCAAGTCTTAATCACTATTCCATAAATGCTCAAACAAGGATCTTCAAAAGTCTTGCATCCAACCAACCCCTAGACTTTGAGATACTAAGTACACGCACCCGTGAAACGTCACTTCAAGCTCAAATAAGTAATAAACAAATAATCTCCGTAGTCACATTTCGATAACGCTCAAAATTTAGCCATGAAAGTAGTATCCCCGTGAAGTTTGAAATTACCAAAAGTACCACTCACAACCGAATAATATTAAAATTTGTATCCAATATTTTTGAATAAAAATATTTGAATAACAAATTTTCTTTTATTAAACTCATGTTGCGTTTTTTTTTTTTTTTTTTTTTTTTTTTTTTTTTTTTTGTAAACACACGTCCAATCTATATCATATAACTCTTAAGCTCAAACATTATCAGTTGCAAGCCCATACCATTCTAAGCCATGTTCAGTCCAATATGTGAAGCTTGATTACCAGCCCAATGCACAAGTCACTAAACCCGATCCAAAAAAAAAAATTAATACCCGGTTTCATAGTTATAACTTGATACACGTTTTCATTAACCAAACCCTAAAACACATATATCAGTTATCTCCGCCCCCCTCCTAAAGTTTTCTATCACCAAACAATCTATCCTTATCAAACACGCATCTCATCACAAATAATCATGAACCACGATCTCCTTTATCATATCCAAACGAGCACCACTTATGCTTGTTATAATCAATTGGTTACAAGATGCAAGAATACCATGAACACACGGATTCAAGATCCTTTCAAAGGGTCTCGGGTAGGTTCTCTTTAGATTTTGTGTCTTTCGTTGTTGTTGTTGTCAAGACGAACCAAAGAAAGAAATTAACACTCATGTTATATTTCTTTCTTTTAACTTCGGATATTTAAGAAAGATGATCTGTGATCTTTCTTTTATGTTGTCGTTTCTAGTTCAAGTCGACTAGTAGATTTGGAGATGGGATTATAGGATAGATGTGTAGTTGGCTGTGATGTTGTTCATCATTTTCCTGTCGATGTAATTTTTTCTTTTCAGTTGACTATGGACTGATGATGTTATTATAACTGAGGTCCAACTGAGTTTGGTATTTTGGTTTTTTGGTCATGGTCAAAGGTACTGGTCTCTTCATCTTTCATTTTTGAAACTTTTCAAAATAAATTTTCGAAACTTTTCAAAAAAAATTCGAAAGTATTCTTTTCACAACTTTTCGAAAGTTCAGGTTTTTAGAATTGCGAAACTTTCTTTACAAGAAAGTGACAATTGAAAACATATTCTCGAAAAATATATATTCTCGAAAAAAAACATATATTCTCGAAAAAATAGTACATTTCGAAAATTTCTTATACAAGAAATTCCGACCAGATTTCGGCGAGTCAATTTGCAGAATCCGATGAGTTCCGACCATTAAAACTTTCACGATAGGTACAAAAATAGCCATAAGATGATGAGTTAACACTAAACTGAAACTAATGACATAAAAGACCAAGAGAAACAGTAAAGATTTGGACTATTTTGACCTTTTGGATACACAGGACTGCTTAAAAAACTGTTCCCAAGAGATAAAAAAATTTCAGGCCCGAGAAAAAAAATGGGTACAAACAGCTTCAAAAACAGTACGAACCACAAAAAATCATAAAAAAGAACACCATGCGCTCCAATACCAATTGTAGGACCGAAAATATAGATGATTCATGTGGTTCGGGAGGTCTTGGTTGATGATTATAGATGAAACCTATATTTAGTTTTAGAGAGAGAAAGTAGAGAGAGGGTGAAGAAAATAGAAGTTTATTAACAATGAAAATAAAGATACACAATTTCCCACACCCCTCATGGAGAGTCACGAGGGGTATTTATAGGCTCATTACATAATAAGTTTGCCTAATGATCACTAATAGTCCCTGAAGTTACTACTAGCTACATATCTAGTCCATTTCACTTGTGTGACGTTATCTTTATAAAATAGCAAGGCTAACAATCTCCCTCCAAGATATATGAAGTTACTATGATACCAATTGTAGGATCGAAAAGTAATGATTTTTATGTGGTTCGGGAGGTCGAGGTTGATCAAAGTATATGAAATCCATGTTTACTTTAGAGAGATAAAGTAGAGAGAGGGTGAAGAAAAATGTTTTTATTAAAGATAAGATAAAGATACACAATTTCCCACACCCCTCATGGAGAGTCATGAGGGGTATTTATAGGCTCATTAAAACATTACTTTGCCTTTTGAACAATAGTAGTCCCTAAAGGCACAACTAACTACGTATCTAGTCTAATTCACGTATGTGACGTTATCTTTATAAAAGAGCGAGGCTAACATTTATAATTAAGAAAATGAATCAATCTTAAAAGCTATCTAAATATGCTACATATTTTAACGAAAATATAAGTAAAGAAATACCACAATTACAAAACACATCGTAAATTGATAGCACAGGTTTGTAAAACTAAAAACATATATCACTAGATTTAGGATCAAATGAGAAGAAAACTTAAAATGAGAAAGATGAGAAATAACTATAACCACACATTTGAGATGCATCGACTTAAATTAGATGCATCCCTAATCTTTTAGATGCACCATAATATATTTTCTAGCAAAAAATTATATGCATATACATATATTAGATGCATTTCATCAAGTTAGATAAATCCTATACATTTTTTGTCCTCTGTTGGTCAAATTTGTTATTAGTACTACTTTGCATCTTTTTCACTTTAAATCATTTGAGAGTGAAATGAGCAGTTTGAAAGTTTCATGTTCCAAGTTGCTTATCTAGGTATTTTAAATAAGTATAAGCAATTTTGTTAGTAATCCTAAAAGCTAAGTATTTGCTACTTGAAAACGCGAAAGGGTCAGATAATAATTTTCAAAATGCAATGTCAAATACAAGCTTAACACTAGGTTTGTTTTTTTATTTATGTAATTTTGAGAGTTGTAAGTTTCCATGAAACACGTGTGCAATTAGGAGGATGCAAGGTGTAATACTTAGAAGTTAGAAGCACGTCGTTAACCCTTTTATAAAGATTGAATCTAAGTTGGTTTTTATGTTTTGTTTGTTGATATTTGGTTTATGGGTCCAGTGGGTGATGAGGTTTTATGGGGATTTAAGAACCTTAAGTGGTTTTGAGGGTGTTTGGGGTTGCTTATTGAAATGGTCTATATGGTTATTTGAGAGTGAAATTCACAGTTTTGTATAATCATTTGGAAGCCGATTCCAAAAAGCATATCTAGTTATAATGAGCAATCCCACTCACTGCCTAAGAACTACTAATACTTGTTTTAATCAAAAACACAATAATCAGATAATCACGTCTATATGGTTATTCCCAACTGCTTATGTGGTTATTTCAACAAACATAAGTAGTTATATTAACCAATCTCAAAGCCACACAAAATTAGTGACCTGCTACTTTTTTTTTGGATGGCTAATTATCTGCTAAAACACAATGATCAAATCATCAGTTTTAGAACACAATTTCAAACACAGCTTAAGCGCAGTTTTGATCTTTGCAGCACTTGCTTAAAACAATGGTTGTTCCAACTGTTTCTTTTCTAACATTATTTACATGGGTCCATGATGAGTACGGGTGTAGATATCTGGTTTATTTGTTTGCACTGAGAGTAACGGGTTCTTTTATAGGTAGAAGAGTTAAGGAGCAAAGGACTTGAACCGTATGCATACAAGTGGGATAGGACTCATACCGCTAATCAATTGCAAGATATTTATAAGCATCTCGGCAATGGTGAAGAATCGAATGATGAGAATGACCAAGTATCAATATCAGGAAGAATTGTTGCACGTAGGGCTTTTGGAAAACTTGCTTTCTTGACTTTGAGGGATGATTCTGGAACAATTCAGGTACGCTGATAACATGTTCCTTGTTTGTTTGAAATGCAAAGATTTAGACCATCATGCTATATAATTGGTAGTATTCGTGTATGTGTAGGATGCTAGAGTAGTGTTTAGATAATTGGATGTGCTTCTCATGTTTGATGTTGTGATAATCAGCAGTTTGAGTGTTTGACATTTCTGATTATTTGAGGATTTACATGTAAAACGAGACTTGAATAATCAGATAATCAGGATTAGTTTTGTTTCATCTATTCTTGACCTAAGTATTTCCAAATTTGATTCTTTGACTCAAACCACAAGAATTAGATAACCACTTTCAAAACGTGACGCCACATGCCCATTGATTATCTACCAAAGTGAATGTTAACAAGTACAACTCAAAGATCGCAAATAGGAATGCGATGGATTTGACCCTCATAGAACCATTTGGACTATTAAATAAACCTTATTTCCTCACCTATTATTTGCATAAATTAGTGCTATGGTTTTCTATGACACTGTTTTGTGTCGTAGTACTGAAAACTGACATATTTACTTATAATATCAGCTTTACTGTGAGAAAGAAAGGCTTGCAGATGATTAGTTTGACCAATTAAAGAGTCTCATTGATATAGGCGACATATTGGGCGCAAGCGGCTCGATTAAACGAACGGAAAAAGGTTAGCTTTAGCAACAAAGTTATACAAAGCAAAACTTAATAGTCTTTACAACTATTTTTTCGATAGCATATTCATTGTTTTTATTTGTTTTCAGGGGAACTTTCTGTATGTGTAAATTCATTTTTGATCCTCACAAAATCTTTGCTTCCACTACCGGATAAGTTTCACGGTCTAACAGATGTGGATAAGCGTTATCGCCAACGGTTAGTTTTCTAATAGCTTTTTTGTAACAACATTTGTGCAATCCTGCATATTCAAATAATGTAATGGTGGTCCGTTTTTGCTAATGTTAAACATCATCATAATTGGCAAGTCTGTTTTTCGTGTATAGATATGTAGATAAGATTGCAAATCCAGAGGTAGCTGATGTATTCCGTAAAAGAGCAAAGGTAGGGTTAAAACTTAACACATTGAATTTTCGGATCATATAACTATTCATTAATCATAGAATGCTAAAGAATATAACTTATCTTCAAATGCTCGTATGCTGATTTGTGCTTCACTTCAGTAGATTGTATCAGTCATACGCCAGACAGTTGAATCTGTAGGCTTTATCGAAGTTGATACACCAGTTCTTCAGGTTTGAAAATCATCCCTAAACTAATTTTCGTAAAATCTACATAATTGATTTTTATTTTTTTTTTATTTTTTTATTTTTATTATTTTATTATTATTTTTTTAATTTTTGATACTTAAATTGATTCGACTTACTAGGGAGCAGCTGGCGGTGCAGAAGCTAGACCATTCATTACACACCATAACTCGCTTGGCAGGGATCTTTATATGAAAATTGCAACCGAACTCCATTTGAAGAGAATGCTGGTAAGTTTCTGTGTATTCTACATAAATTTTTTTGTAAGATTGTATTTGTATTCATATAGGTAAAGAGTTCTGATTCCAAATAGGTTGGGGGGTTCGAAAAAGTATATGAGATTGGAAGAATATTCAGAAATGAAGGCATTTCAACCCGACATAATCCAGAATTCACAACTATAGAGGTAATATATGCAGATATTTTAAGCGAAAGGACTCGATTGTCATGATTGTAATCGCAGCATCACTCTTCATGTTTGTTTGATCCCAATTGATTGGTTTTAGTCTTAAACTGATCCAGATATATGAAGCGTATTCAGACTATGAAAGCATGATGAACATGGCAGAAGAAATCGTAACTCAATGTGCTCTTGCAGTTAATGGAAAGCTTACTGTGGATTACCAGGTATGTTTAACTTCTTACGTACCACTTACTACACCGAATTATTCAAGATTACCAGTTTGAATGCAGGGGGTTGAAATTAATTTAGAAAGACCTTGGAGGAGGGAAACAATGCACAATCTTGTAAAAGAAGCCACATGAATTGATTTTATTGAGTTCGGAAACGATCTTAATGCTGCTAAAGAAGCAACTATTAACGCGCTGAATATGGGTCCCAATAATCAAGATAGGCATTTAATTGAAGCATGCTCATCTGTTGGCAAAATGCTTAATGAGGTCAGTATCAAATTACGGGTCAAGTACTAACAATAATATATAAAATTTAAGAGTGAGATTAGTTGGTAACTTTGTTCTTTTTACAGGTTTTTGAGATAGCGGTAGAACCAACTCTAGTGCAGCCTACATTTCTTTTGGATTATCCTGTGGAGGTATCTCCATTGGCGAAGCCACATCGGAGGTACTGAAAATATTCTGTATCTCAAAATGCAAATATTATTTTAAGGAAACTTACCCCATTACCTCATTATCCCTTTGAACTTGTATATCCGGATACCCAAAATTTACAAATAACTCAAATTCGTGAAAGCTTGATTTTTCCTAATTTTCGGCGCGGGCATGCAGGTTTAACAGAGAGATTTGAATTATTCATTTGTGGTCGTGAGTTAGGGAATGCGTTTTCTGAATTAGCTGATCCCTTGGACCAGGTATATATGTTTTATAGTCATTGGTCATGGTTCCTGATTATTATTATTTTGTTGCATTATTTACTAGTTAACATATGAGGTATACACTTGGATGCCACATAAGCGCCATATCGTCGGTGACCTGAATAAACGGATCATATTATGTATTTTGAGACAAAATTTAAAAGTTGATTATGCATTGTAGTAATTAACTTAGTCTTCATCTTTTAGTCTTGGTCTTGGTTTTGGTTTAGCATTTGGGCCCATTAGCTTGACTTTGATTTATATCACACATTCACACGTATTGAGGGGAAAAGTATCACTAAGATAGAAAAAGATATCTAATAACTACAAGTTTTAAAGACTTTTAAGTCTTCTAATGTCTAATATTGGGATACTTCACTTTTCTTCATCATTTTCCACAAAACAGATCAAATTTATTTTTGGATTTTTGAACAACGGAAAAGTAAAACAAAAATTTAGACCATCTACTTCAAATTTACTATACATATTGCATCAATCAGTTTCTAATGATTATCCAAAATAAGTAGCTTTATGCAAAGAGTCTTCTGATATTTATTTTCAACTAAATATTGCAATGAAATAATATAACTAGATTATCATTATGTATTTAAACTAAAGTAGAAGATAGATGTTCAACTATTTAACTGCGCCAAAGCATGTATTGTTAGTTACCAAATATATAATATGAGCCAAGCTGAGTATGTTAGAACTGGGCTGCTCCAATTTTCAAGTCAAACAACCTAAACTAATAACTTGTATGCAAACCTAAACCCTGTCCACAGCAAACACAAAACATAATCATTCATCTTGAATCTAAACAACTTGTATTGGCTTAAATAGTTAATCAAATGCAGTAGAAATTCAAATGACCAACTAAATTACCTACGCAGATTACTCTTGAAATCACATTCTTCTTAGAAAAGGAAAACTTGTAAACTTAACGTTGCTAAAATTTGGTTGAGGCATTTCATCAAACATTGTTGTGGGTCATGAGAAAACTCAAGATTTATGCTGCCTTATAAGCAATAAAAGAAGAACAATGTATGAATAAATTTTTCCATGAAGACACTACTTTAAGCTCATAATTGCGTAAATCTCTCTTCTTTGGATGTACAGTTACAAATTTGAATTTTTAAGAGGCCCCATTTATTTATTTTTTTATCCATCCAACCTATTTTTACATATTTCTACTTTCACAAGAGTTGCTGACTGTATTTTCCATCAGCCTGATTTATTTGGGTCCATTTCTTTGGATTAACATTTACATCACAGAATAATTTCAGGACCAAAAGATACATTGAATAACTACAATTTGCAAAGACTTGAGAGTCTTTGAACGTCTAATTTGGGACTTCAAATTTATTCCATGATCTTTATTCCAAGTGTTATGTGCTCCACACAAATTTATATCCATCTAGTTCAATTCTTTGATATCAAAGTCTATATAAAGCTGCATCGAGGTATATGTGTTCATTATCAGATAAAAACACATCAATACAATTTTCTTAAAACACACACAATGAGAGAAAATATTTACTTTTACTTTATGCATACTCATATTTTGCTTCTTTTGTCACTTGTCTTTCTTTGGCCAACAACTGGTTGGAGCAGCAGGAGGAGTTGTTCATAAGTGTATCGATAAGGAGAGACAAGCTCTTCTTGATTTCTAAGCTCACATTATTCTTCAAGACCCAAGTGGCGTGCTCATTGACTGGATACCTGAAGAAGAAGATGATTGTTGTCAATGGGGTGGAGTCGTGTGTGACAACGTCACAGGTCATGTCAAAGAGCTTTATCTTGAATCGTCTAATGGTTATAATGACTCATTTAACTTATCTTGACCTAAGTGAAAATCAGTTTAGTGGTTCTATTCCTAAATCCATTGGTAACATGACCCAGTTAACATATCTTAACCTTGGTTACAATCAGTTTACTGGCACAATTCCCGATTCCATTCGTTCGTTGACCAAATTAAGAACCCTTGTAGTTGGTGGGGAATCAGTTTACTGGAACCAGATGATGTCAAGGTATCATGGTTAGCTATAGTAATTATGAATCTTTACGATAAGGCATCATGCCTTATAAGCAAATGCTATTACGGTTGACATCTAAGTGTAGTGTGAAGCTAGCTATTGTAGCTGTGTTTTACTCATGATTATGAGGCACGTTAAATAAGCCTCCAATGCATCTTCGAATTCTGAATACTGATTTTTTAGTTGTTAACTAATATAAAAGTCACTGGAAATTCTCTTAAGTCAGCACATTGTAGT
Organism: Artemisia argyi; assembly: GCA_030686995.1. NCBI lineage: Eukaryota > Viridiplantae > Streptophyta > Magnoliopsida > Asterales > Asteraceae > Artemisia > Artemisia argyi. The sequence continues at coordinate 21,500,001 of CM060695.1, read as the reverse complement.
CTCTACAATCAATCACTTGTATGTGTGGACGGAAACTTTTACAAACATAAAAGAACATGTTATTCAGGTAAGAAGAGGGATTGTTAAGATGGAAAATGGGTCCGGTGGTGGTGTGAGGGTGTGGTATTTGGATGGTGGTGGTGTTTGTATGGTGGTGTCGACGGTGATGTTTTGATGTTATTGTTTTTGTTATTGAATTTGTGGCCTGGGTTTTTATTATGAAGATCTGGGTTTTTATGAAGATTGAATTAAAAGAAGTTTATTAAACTTGACTAAAACAATCAATTAATCATATAAACAACGAAGTTAAGCCTTATGACTGCTAAGAGATTTTAGATCGAAGTACCAGATGCAAGAATAGTGTAAATGAAATAGGTACCAGTGTATATTGCATATTTGCATATATGAATGTAAGTATCCTTAAATTTGATATTCTGTAGTGGTTATTCAATTATTACATTGGACCTACATTATCTGTTTGTTACATTGGATACTTGGGTCCTTTTTTGTTCTAAAATTTGAGCAAATTACCAAGTTTACTCTTTGATTTTGCTGACTATAATGAATGCAAGAGACAATGGTGATAAAAAGAGAGAATGTGTGACCAAAAATAAAATACCAATCAAATTACAAGGACAAAAAATGTAACATTTTAAAAGACCACACTTTCTCAGAAAAAGACTAAAAAATGTAAGTCGCCCAAGAAATGTAGTTTCCAGTCGCCCAAGAAAGTACTAGTGAGATGGTACTTAGTAGGTACAATGTGGGGACATGTTGGGGGGACACATGTCACCATAATATGTAATCCGCCCAAGAAATTTGGGCGATCCTCTCCCTTGGGGCATTTGGAGAAAAAAAAATTGGGGACATTTAGGGTTGGTACCCATGTACTTATGGGGCATTTCAAGGATTTTCCCTATTTTGATCAATCCAAGTACGATTTCCTAACACTATATTCTAGATTGGTGTTTACATCATGTTATATATATCTTGTTACTATTCCTATAATTGGGTGCTTTATTTGGGCACATTATAATGATTTCTTTTTTAACATAAAGTATTACAAAGTGGAAGAAAAATTGACACCCACTTTGGAAAAATTGCAAAGACTTGAGAGTCTTTGAACGTTTGATTTGGGACATCAAATCCTGTATGTTCCACCCAAATATAAAGTCATCTAGCTTCTTTAGACTATTATAGAGTCACTTTATTTCGTCAATGTTATGCTCACCACTTGTCTGATTAAAAGTCTCAATGAGTAAAGGAATTGATTTATACAAAAGAAATTATATAAAACGTCATTAGTATTAGTTGAACAAGTGTCTTTAAATAGTTAACGTATCTTTGGACAAAATGTGCTACATCTTCGACTTTCCATTTTATGTGAACCAAATGCTTGATAAAACACTTCATTAAAGTATTGGGTGAAGATTTGTGAGTCATTAGATGGTGTTAGGATGTTGGCACTGTTTTGTTCCATTATATATACTCTTCAACCATCTTTTTTCAATCATGTTGACTAGTCAAACCACAAACTACCCGAGGTAAATACTGAGAACAGTAACCACACTTACAAAATACACAACTATCGAGGTGAAAACTTTAACAAACAAACTAACAAGAACAGTAAACTAACGAGCTCTTTACTAAGAACAGTACAAATCATCCACTACTTAGAACACTACCGAGGTAAATACCTTTTATCTTCCGAGAATAGTACTAACCTACATTTAACGAAAGAATGCACTACCTGGGTGAGTTATCCGAGATGATCTTATACTGAGATCATCACTTAATCATAACTTTTCGAAAGTTTACTTAACTTTATTTAATTTATTTAAAAATTAACAACTAAAGTTTTATTAATTACTTCATTTTTTTTTTCTTTTTAACAAATTCGACACATTTGTTTTTATAAATATTTTATCTAGATGAGATTTAAATAGATTTAACCAAATTGTTTCAATTTTGACTTTCCAATTGGGCAATAAGATGACTTCATTTATCTTACGTGACAAAATTGAGCATTCACATTTGTACAGTTTTAATTCCTCTAATATTATATAAGCGATTAAACTCGTCCTATTTATCTTTTACTTTTAATTTTTTTTGTGTGTGAGCGTAATTTATTTTAATAGTTGATTTTATAGTACATAGGGACTCGCCATCCTTTTGATTGAAACCTAAAATTTCGATGTTAAAAAGTTTATATATATATATATATATATATATATATATATATATATATATATATATATATATATATATATATATATATATATGTTACCACTAAAGATAGTAAAAAAACTAAATCACAATAAACTTAAACCCAACAATGTATATACAGTTTGAACACACACAATAAAGCCACAAATATATGAAACAAATAACTTGTAGGCAAAACTAAACCGTGGCCACAACAAACACAAAACATAATCATTCATCTTGAAAAAAAACAACTTATATCGTCTTAAATAGTTAATCAAATGCAGTGAAAATTCAAATGACCAATTAACTTACCTATGTAGATTATTCCTGCTCACATGCTTTTTATAAAAGGAAAACTTGTGAACTTAATGTTGTAAAAATTTAGTTGAGGCATTTCATCAAACATATTGTGGGAACTGAAGATTTATGCAACACTCGATCCCAATCCAACATTTTTGTCTTTTGCATATTTGGTACTTTCACAGTAGTTGCTGACTGTATTTTCCATCAGCCTGATTTATTTGGCTCCATTTCTTTGGATTTACCTTTACTTCACAGAATAATTACAGTACCAAAAGTCATAGTGAATAACTAAAAATTGCAAAGACTTAAAGAGTCTCAAGTCTTTGGTCGTCTAATGTGGGACTTCAAATTTATTGTTTAATTTTTTTTCCATGTTTTGTCTGTTCCACACGAATTTTATATTTCTATTCTTAGTTTTCGAAGTCTATATAAAGCTGCATAGAGGTATATGTGTTCATTATCAGATCAAAACACATCAATACAATTTTCTTACAACACACATAATGAGAGAAAATATTTACTTTTACTTTATGTATACTCATGTTTTGCTTCTTTTTTCACTTGTCTTTTTGTTGTTTAATAACACAACTGCCACTTCCTTTGGCCAACAACTGGTTGGAGCAGCAGGAGGAGTTGTTCCTAAGTGACATGCTCTCTACATGGAGACCTAAAGAAGAAGATGATTGTTGTCAATGGAATGGAGTCGTGTGTGACAACGTCACCGGTCATGTCAAAGAGCTTGAACTTGAACTGTTTATTGGTTATAGTGGTCTTGGTCTTGAAGGTGAGATTAGCCATTCGTTGATTAACTTAACATATTTGAATATTCTTAACCTTCGTCTCAATTCTTTTCACGGAACCATTTTCAAGTACATATGCTCCATGACTCATTTAACTTATCTTGACCTAAGTTTTAATCAGTTTAGTGGATCCGTTCCTAAATCCATTGGTAACATGACCCAGTTAACTTATCTTGACCTAAGTGCAAATCAGTTTAGTGGATCCATTCCTAAATCCATTGGTAACATGACCCAGTTAACTGTTCTTAACCTTCGTTACAATCAGTTTAGTGGCACAATTCCCTATTCCATTCATTCGTTGACCAAATTAACAACCCTTGATCTTGGACGGAATCAGTTTACTGGAACCATTCCTATGTCCATTGGTTCCTTGACCAAATTGACAGACCTTGACCTTTCAGTCAACTCTTTCTATGGAACCATTCCAATGTCCATTGGTAACATGACCCAATTAACTTATCTTGAACTTAGTGAGAATAACTTCAGTGGAGTCATTCCGAGATCCATAGGGTCCTTGACCCAATTGACATACCTTTATCTTTCAAACAACTCTTTCTACGGAACCATTCCTTCGGAATTTGGAAACCTCACCCATTTGGAATTTCTTTATCTAGATTCCCTCGGAAGTTGTAGAGCTGAAAACTTAGATTGGTTGTCTTCTAATTTAAAATACCTTTTAATGGATGGAACTTCTCTGGCCAAATCAAATAACTGGGTAAATGTTATTATAGGTCTCCAAAACCTATTTGCTTTAAGTCTAAGAGGATGTGACCTCTCACAAGTCATGCATCCATATTTTTCATCTGTCAATTCTTCTTCATCTATTGATTCCCTTTATCTTGATAACAACAATCTCAACTCATCCATGCATCATTGGTTGTCCCCATTAACTGGCAATAAGCTTACAGGTCTTTCTCTCTCTGGCAACAAGTTTGATGGGGAACTTTCAGATTTTTTGAACAGCTTCTCAGGATGCACATCAACTACATTGTCTGATGTGATCCAACACTTCTCATCCCTAGAAAGATTGAACCTATCTTCAAATCAATTCGATGGAACTGTAAGTGATAAACTGTGGCAGCTACCCAGCCTTCAAAGGCTAGACCTTTCTTCCAATTCTCTTAGAGGTGCTATCTATAAGAATATTGAAACATCAAATCTTTTGTATATAGATCTTTCAAACAACTCACTCGAAGGAGTTCCTCTAATTGCTGACATGTCAAACCTTTCTCAGAGTATGCAGTATCTTGATTTCAGCTCTAACAAGGTAGGGCCTCGTTTCCCCAAATGGATACAAAAATTGAAATATCTTCGGCATCTTGATCTTTCCAAAAATAGCATTTCAGACACAGTTTCTAAGGAGTACTGGAACCAGTGGCAGTCTTCTCAGTTGGAGTATTTGGATCTCTCTTTCAACAGCATAAGTGGCGCTATTCTGAATGTTCCTTCCACTTTCTCAGTGTTAGATCTTTCCAAAAACAAATTATCTGGGGAAATCTCTTTTCTGTGCCAAATTGTAGATGGCGATTTATCATTTCTTGATATCTCAGACAACTCATTCACAGGACAAATTCCAGACTGTTTATGGCATTTAAAAGAGCTGGCGGTTCTTAATCTAGCAAACAATAATCTATCTGGTAGAATTCCTGCATCTGTCAAGTCTTTGATCAAGCTTGAAGCATTGTATTTATACAACAACAACTTTTTTGGAGAATTGCCTTCATCCTTAAAACATTGCACGAATTTAACCTTTCTGAATTTGGGGGCCAACAATTTTTCTGGTAATGTGCCTGTTTGGATTGGGGAAAACCTATCATGTTTGTACGTTCTTAGCCTAGCATCAAACAATTTCTATGGAACCATCCCTCTACAAGTATGCCATCTAGTAAATCTTCAACTTCTAGACTTGTCAATAAACAACCTCAATGGAACCATCCCCTCGTGCATCAATAATATCACTGCCATGGTTCTAGATTATTTTTCTCTCAAAGGGAGAGATCTCATCACAGTGAATTCATTGGACATAAGGCACATTCATCTAGGATATGGCTACGACTCTAGTTATGATTATTTTGACAATGTGATAATCCAGTGGCAAGGAAAGGTACGTGAATTCAGCAAAAATCTAGAATCCTTGAAGAGCATTGACCTGTCGAGCAACCATTTAACAGGACAAATCCCGTGTGAGCTTACCAATCTTTATCAACTGGTTGCACTAAATTTGTCAAAGAACACTCTACTTGGAGAGATTCCAAGACAAATTGGTCAAATGAAAGAACTTGAAACTTTGGATTTATCCAAAAACAATTTCTCAGGGCAGTTGCCATCAAGCATGTCTCAGATGAATTTTTTAAATTATCTTGACGTGTCGCATAACAACTTGTATGGGAGGATTCCATCTAGCACTCAACTCCAGACCTTTGAAGCTTCAAGTTACATTGGAAATGCTGGACTATGTGGACCTCCCGTGACTAAATATTGTCCCGGAGATAAAGTACTTGAAGTAACACCTGTAGTTGGTGAAGGTAAGAGTGATGGTGAAGCCATTGATGAATTTCAGAGATGGTTTTATATTGGAGGGGCTGCTGGTTTTGCTACTGGATTTTGGATAGTTTTTAGCATTATACTTCTTAACCGCCGTGCCAGACATGCTTTTTTCCAGTTGCATGATAGCTTGAAAGATTGGGTGTATGTAAAGGTGGTGGTGTTCATAGCAAAATGGCGAAGGGTTGCACGTGCATAGTGGTATATATATGTTTTTTATGTTTTGTTCATCTACTTATTAATGTTTGGTATATAGTATTGTAATTTAATGCTTCACTTGTATTTGGCAAGGGTTTTTAAGCCCCTCTTATTAATAAAATTGCCGCTAACACCATGGGTGGCCGTTTCCCCACGTTGTGTGATATACGACATCTCCACATGTTCATATTATAAACAGTATAGCTATATGATGCATGGAACGTGTTCGTTTAAATGTTTTACATAGATTTGCAACATACCAGATGATGTCAAGGTATCATGGTTAGCTATAGTAATTATGAATCTTTACGATAAGGCATCATGCCTTATAAGCAAATGCTATTACGGTTGACATCTAAGTGTAGTGTGAAGCTAGCTAATGTAGCGGTGTTTTAGTCATGATTACGAGTCACATGAAATAAGCCTTCAATGCACCTTAGATATCTGAATACTGATATATTTTTTGTTACTCAATCACTAATATAAAAGTCACTGGAAAATTTCGTAAGTCAGCACACTATGGTCTCTACAATGGATTAGAAGTCAGGAGGGAGTAAATACACACTTGGACCCTACCACAAAGATAGCTAAATGACATCTACAAACTTTAACAAACATAAAAGAACATGTTATTCATCACCGTGAGGGTTTGTTACCAGCTCGTATGAAATCCATCTTCATTAGTGGCAGCTGTAGTTCTTGTTTGCTCCATTGCTATAACAGTGACCACATGTTGCTTCCACCAAACTTGTACCTGATTCCGGGGTCTGTTTCACACACTCAGTAGTATACATACTTTGTTTAAGTGCTTAAAGTATATGAAACAGAACTCAGAACAGAGTTACCCTTTTGTGACATCAGAATGTGGAACTTTGTTATCATAATTTGCTTAAAATACGATTGGAAATCCTTTTCACAAAATACAGTTTGCTTAAGTGCTAAGTTACTTCTTATATTAATACTCGAACGTCAGCTCAATCTGGATCTAAAACACATTGGCTTTCACCATCGCAACCTCCACCACAAGTGCTGCCATGAGTCTCGCCTTCAACACGTTACATGTTTTTAATATAAATCAACTAGTTACATGGCCCGCCCGAATGGGCGGGCGAGCCTTATGAATATGGTTGAAAAAAATTAAGTTTAGGAAAATAAGTTATAAACACACCAAATTACTTATTATATGCTTTAAGAACGAAAAGAAATAAATGTTCATCCGATATAAGAAAATAAAAGTTACTAAATTATACGCAAGCACAAGGTATGTGTTGTCGATTCATATACAAAATAAAGCTTCTTTGTACACAACGTTGGTTTTTGATTTTGTATATTTACTTAATAGTGATTAAATAACGAACCTTCCATAAGCCATCACTTGCCAGTATCACAAGCTCTATTGAGGCATTGATAGGTACATGTCGTCGTATGCCAGGTTCTGAACTTAGATGTGATTTAAGACTCTGGTCGCCAAATGCACGAGCAACAGCAAGTTGACAATTAACTCGCGGAACATCACCTACATAAATAATATTCCAACATTTTCACTATAATTTAGAGCCTGCTGAAGCTATAACACAGTGGCTGAATCAAAATATGCATGTAACAATTCTGCTGTAATTCACTGCATCTCATAATTGGAAGTTAAACAACAAATTTGTCAATTCTACTGTCATTTACTGGTGTAAGGTAGAAGTGGCGATTTCTACCCATGTACATGTACTCATAAACGGGTCAAAAAGTAATTTTTTAATATTAGCTAACAAAAAAAGGGGTTGAATGTCATTTATTGAAAGAACCAACTAATATTAGTAATAACATACTACGTACTATATTTGACATAAAAATATTCAATCGTGTATCGTTAACTTGAAAACATACTAATATTAGTTTGGTTCATATTAAGGAACACATGCAATAATGTACCATTAACTTGAAAACATATCATTCAAAGTTTAAGAAGAACTTAACATCTTGTCAAAATTTCAAGTCTTCTAAAGCTCAATACTTGCCTTGTTCAAGTAATTTCATTTTGTTGGTTTGTTAAACCTATCTATAGTCATCTCTCATCTCACAGTTAATAGTGTTCTTTAAGAACTTGTCATTTATACCCCACTGTCATATCAATGTTAGATGCACTCGTCGGGTATCTCAACTTACGAAAGTTCTGATTGGCTAAATCTTTCCTCAAAAAGTTTGAAAGGAAGATGGTATTTTTCCTATAAAGGCAAGTATTGTCCCACGGAAGTTAAGTTTATGAATTAGAAACAACCAACTGGGCCGACACCCTTAGGGGTTCATGAATCATGCTCATATATTGGCCACTTTACTCAATAGAATAGACAATAAAATCTGTATCTCAGCAATATCTTTATGCTAAATCCACTTCATTATAAATGGATCGATTTGGGTTATGTTTTATCTATATCAGGTCACATGGGTAAAATTAACAAAATAGCTAAACATGAGCAGGTATATTACATGAATACAAGTTTGTAAAGGTAACTGTTAGTATGACATCGCCTTCTAGAAGTGTCATCATAGAACTAATGTGACTAATCAAGTATGGGATCTTAAATGTCATATCCTCTGTTGAGCCTTTTTGTTGTATTTCTCCATCTACCTCAGAAGTAAAACCGAAACGCAGATGATATGGCTAAATAAAGTTTAAGCCTACATGCAGCACGATAATATTTCTCTTTAGGTATTAGGCAGGGGTAAGAAGCTTCGAGCAGATAAAATTACTTGACCAATTTACCCTTGTTAACATGGTGTCAATGCTCAATAAGGGCATTTTTTTGTAAAGACTTTTGAACAGATAGTATTTCTCTTTAAGTAACAAATACACAGTTGTGAACCAAGATAATCTCGACATAGCTTTGAAAAGAAACATGAAGGACCAAACGTGTTCGTTATAAAGTAAATAACCGAATAACGGTTAAGTTAGTTAAGTTAGTTATTTCCAGAAGTTAGTTAATAACCGAAAAGGTGTGTTGTTTGGTTTGTACCTGTTCGAATGAAACAGAACCAACACAACCTTCTATTGAAACATTGCAATGGTTCGAACACAACCATTCGCTTAGTATAAGTACTTATGAATTTGTAACATTACATTGGTTAGACAAATATAAGTTATCTTTTGTTATTGTAGTTTGCAAATCAGTATTTGTTTCACCAACATCGATCCACATATACACACGAATTGGGACAACATTTGGCATCAAGAGCCTTGTTGGATATCTCATTACAACCAGAAAACAAACCCTGAAATCCAGAATCTATTGCATCGAGATATACAAACCAGAATCGAAACCCAGAAACCCACGACCAGAAATAACGCAAACCTTGATCCTTGTTACATTAGAAAGGTTGCATAGATAACTTAGGGACATAAGAAAAACCGTATACATTTTTTCTTTGTGTCGAAATTTGCAAACGAAAAAGGTTACCATTCAGAAAACTTTGGTACTTTGGTTTGTTGTGATTCGTACGCCACAGCAAAACCAGAAACTTGGAAGATCTTCTTGTTAAAGTTAACAACAAGAAACGTACTTGTGTGTTCTCTACTACAACACAACAAGAGAAGATTAGACGTCGAGAAATATCGTGTACAAAATTGGTACGCAAGAAAGAAGAAGCGCACAGAAGCAGAAACAGAAACAAATTGGCATTGCTTGGATTTAGAGATAGATACCGGTACATACATACATATATACGAAGAGTAGGCACGTTGGCAATACAAGAAGCAACAACAAGTTTGAAGAAAACTGAAGCGAATTGATCACTCACTTCATAAAAGAAAGAATACCGACTAGGTATTAGGCGTTGTTGATAAACAGTGTGGACAAGAAATAAAGAACGAGAAGGAGTATTGTGAGAGCAACGTTGCACAAGAAGCAAGCAATAGCAGGAACGACAAACAAAGAAATTTGTTTAGACGTTGATTTGTTGATTTTGGTACTACGAGTACTAAAGAAGAAGAAAAGCAAAACATTTGCTACGGTATTATTTTTACCGAAAGGAGACTTGGAATAAGAGAAACAACGACAACAAATTCTGAAGGTTGATCGTGGCCAGAAATTCAATTCGAGTAGGAATCTTTTGGAGTAAGCCTATACATAACAAGGGTACGAGGCAAAGTAGTAGGAGCCAAGTCAAGAAGAAAAGGAACAACGTGGAAATTTGGTTAATAAAACTCGACAACCAGATTTTGAAAGGAGACGAGGAAAGATTAGTACGTGGTTGATATATTTCTTTGTATCGACACACAAGTGGGAATGCAAAACATACGAGGTCACGTTATCATCATTGGATTTCATTTATACACTTATAGTATAGATAGTCATTATTAGGAAATCCCGAGAACTATATTTTGATCCCCGTATTACTAGGATTCCCGGATAACTATTTCTATTCCCCGTAGTAGTAAGGTTATACCATACTAGCTAGATTTCCCATATAAGTCAAAAGTGAAGATCGTAAACACATCTAGAATGTCGGGTGGAGATGACACTAACGTCAATAGCACTGTAGTTAAACCCATTACACCGCTTACACAATATCAATGTCCTAAACTCAAAACCACAAACTACACTGTTTGGGCTATTCAAATTAAGGTCATATTAGAAGCACATGGTTTATGGGAGACTATAGAACCCAAAGAAAACACCCAAGCCGATGACAAGAAGGATAAGGCAACTATTGCCCTCCTATATCAAGCAATAACCGAGGATGTGATCTTACAAGTAGCAAATTGTAAAACTGCTAGAGAATTATGGGAATCACTGAAAAAAAGACACGTTGGAGAAGAAAGAGTGCAACAAGCACGATTACAATCCCTAATGATAGGATTCAATGCCCTTCAAATGAAGGATGAAGAGACGGTGGATGCATTTACAGATAAACTAAATGGTTATGCCACGAAGGCAAAAGAATTAGGAAAAACCTTGGATGAATCACTTTTAGTACGAAAACTATTAGACTCCACACCAGATAGATTCATTCAGATAGTAGCATCCATAGAACAGACAAGTGATCTAGATGATATCACCCTAGATGAGATCACTGGAAAGTTAAAAGCATTCGAGGAAAGGATAAAACTCCGAAAGGGAGGACAAGCAGAAAGCCAGGATAACCTATTATTCGCACAAAGCGATCACTCTAGACATAAGAAACGATTTAACAAGTATAAGGGTAGATCAAACCACTCAAAAAGAAACTGGCAGAATAAAGGAAATAGAGACAACTCGAATGGAGAAAACCCAACTCACAATGGCAAGAACAATAAGAATAGGAGTGAGTGGAAGAAGAAAGCAAAATGTTTCAATTGCGGGAAACTTGGACATATTCAGAATGAATGTAGAAAACCACCAACAACTCAAGAACAATCAAACCTTATCTATGAAGATGATGAACCATCACTGTTAATGACTACACATGAAGAAGTATTGTTAAATGAAGGACAAATACAACCCGGAAAGTATGCTACAACAGATGATAGCATATGGTATTTAGATAATGGTGCAAGCAACCATATGACGGGAACGAAGAGTCATTTTAAAGATTTAGACGAAAGTATCACTGGACGCGTTCGTTTTGGAGATGGATCATATGTAGAGATAAAGGGTAGAGGTTCAATAATATTAGGATGTAGAAACAAGGAGCAGAAGGTGATAACAGATGTTTACTACATACCAAACCTCAAGAGCAACATACTTAGTCTAGGACAACTTACTGAAATAGGTTGTAAGATCATAATGGACGGAAACAAGCTGACTTTGTATGATAAGAAGAAGAAGTTGTTGATGAAGGTAGAAAGGTCGAAAAATAGACTTTACAGTGTTAGATTACAGATAGAAGCACCTATATGCCTCTTAGCAAATGTGAATAATCAAGCATGGTTATGGCACGCTAGATTAGGTCATCTAAACTTTGACGATATTAGAAAGATGACAAGAAAGGGTCTAGTAGAAGGAATACCAAGAATAAACCATACTGGACAAGTATGTGATGCATGTTTACTAGGAAAACATAGCAGAACACCATTTCCCAATCAAGCTAAATTCAGATCCAAGAACCCACTAGACTTAGTTTATGGAGATCTTTGTGGTCCCATAAGTCCAACAACACAATCCGGAAAGAAACTCATCTTCTTACTAGTAGATGATTGTACACGTTACATGTGGGCTTATTTTCTAACAACTAAGGAACAAGCCTTCAACATATTTAAGGAATTTAGACAACAGATTGAGATGGAGTTGAGAATGAAGTTAAGAATGCTAAGAACAGATAGAGGTGGTGAATTTACATCACATGAATTCACCAAGTACTGTAAAGAGAATGGAATAGCAAGACAGTTAACAGCACCATACTCACCGCAACAGAATGGAGTAGTTGAAAGAAAGAATAGAACGGTGTTATCAACTACCAGAAGTATGATGAAAGCGATGAAGTTACCCTTAACCTTTTGGGTGGAAGCAGTAAAACATGCCATTTATATTCTAAATAGGGTACCTACACGAGCACTAGAAGATAAAACACCATATGAAGCACTCTACAAGAGAAAACCGAACCTAGAAAACCTTAAAATATTCGGATGCACAGCTTATGCTAAGATAACCATACCTCACTTGAAGAAGTTAGATGATAGAAGCATACCGATGGTTTATTTAGGAGTAGAGGAAGGATCAAAAGCTTGTAGGCTATATGATCCAGTAAGAAAGAAGAAACATGTTAGTAGGGACGTAAAGTTTATGGAAACGAAACCGTGGAATTGGGATAAGAATGGAGATGATACGGATACACAAGACACATTTTGGGCTAGTTTTGTGGTAGACGAAGTTGATGATGGAAATCCTACACCAATCAACATAGAAAACATAGATAATACGTATCATGAAGAAGATCAAATACTGGATCCAATACCAGATCCAATACCTGATCCAACATCACCAATTACACCACCAACATACAATTACGAACCCAACTCAGAAAGTGAAAGACAAACTACTATTAGTTCATTAGAAAGCTCATCAGGAAGCTCAGAAAGAGATGATCACAGACCAGTACGAGGGTTAAAAGACATCACTGAAATCTATCAACATGCACAACAAGTAGAAACTTCAAGCTTATTCTTCATTGAAGATGAACCCCGTAACTACAAGGAAGCATCAAAAGACGAGAAATGGATTGAGGCCATGAAAATTGAATTAGATTCAATCAACAAGAATCACACATGGACCCTCACAGATTTGCCAGAAAATCATAAGGCAATCGGACTCAAATGGGTTTATAAAACCAAAAGAGATGCACACGGAAAGATCATTAGATATAAAGCCAGATTAGTAGCAAAAGGTTATGTACAAGAACAAGGAATAGACTTTGATGAAGTATTCGCACCAGTTGCTAGGATTGAGACAGTTCGTTTAATATTAGCACTAGCAGCATATCATGGATGGCAAGTACACCACTTAGATGTAAAATCAGCATTTTTACATGGAGAATTAAAGGAAGAAGTCTATGTTACACAACCTGAAGGCTTTATTCAGCAAGGAAACCAAGGAAAAGTATACAAGCTAACAAAAGCTTTGTATGGCTTAAGACAAGCACCAAGAGCTTGGAATGTGAAGCTTGATCAAACCTTGAAATCACTAGATTTTAAGAAATGTAATCTCGAACAAGCAGTCTACATGAAGAGAAGCAAGAATTCAACACTTATCGTTGGAGTATATGTAGATGATTTAATAATCACGGGCACTCCAAAGAAAGAGATAGACTTGTTCAAATCCCAGATGGAAGATAAATTTGAAATGAGCGACTTAGGATTGCTAGCATATTACCTTGGGATAGAAGTTACACAAACAGGAGGAGAGATTACAATCAAGCAAACTGGATACATTAACAAGATCCTAAAAGAAACAAGTATGGCGGATAGCAATGATACGAAGATACCATTGGATCCCGGCACTAAGTTGGTCAAGGTGGAAGATGGAGAACCAGTTGACGCAACTTATTACCGAAGTTTAATTGGAAGTCTAAGTTATTTATTACATACAAGACCGGATCTTAGTTACTCAGTCGGACTACTCAGCAGATTTATGCAAGACCCGAAGGATCATCACCTAAAGGCAGTGAAACAAGTAATCCGATATGTGAAAGGAACAAAAGAACATGGAATCATATACAAGAAGGAAGGCGGCTGCAAGATAACAGGTTATAGTGACAGTAGTTATGGAATCAATACCGATCAAGGAAAAGGAACTACAGGAGTCGTATTTTACTTTGGAGAGTCACCTATTACCTGGTGTACTCAGAAGCAACCGACAGTGGCGCTATCATCATGTGAATCAGAATTCATGGCGGCTACTGCAGCAGCATGTCAAGCCTTATGGTTAAAACGTTTACTTAGTGAACTGACTGGAATTGAAGAAAAGAGGATAACGCTCAGAGTTGACAACATATCAGCAATAGCACTCGTAAAGAACCCAGTATTTCATGGAAGGAGTAAACATATAGACATTCGCTATCATTTCATTCGGGAATGCGTAGAGAATGGTCATATAAATGTGGAACACGTCAGTGGAGAACTAAAAAGAGCAGACATCTTAACAAAAGCTTTACCAAGACTCAAGTTTACAACTATGAGACAAATGCTCGGAGTTCAAGACCTTGGACAAAGCAACGATCAAGATTAAGGAGGAGAATGTGAACCAAGATAATCTCGACATAGCTTTGAAAAGAAACATGAAGGACCAAACGTGTTCGTTATAAATTAAATAACCGAATAACGGTTAAGTTAGTTAAGTTAGTTATTTCCAGAAGTTAGTTAATAACCGAAAAGGTGTGTTGTTTGGTTTGTACCTGTTCGAATGAAACAGAACCAACACAACCTTCTATTGAAACATTGCAATGGTTCGAACACAACCATTCGCTTAGTATAAGTACTTATGAATTTGTAACATTACATTGGTTAGACAAATATAAGTTATCTTTTGTTATTGTAGTTTGCAAATCAGTATTTGTTTCACCAACATCGATCCACATATACACACGAATTGGGACAACAACAGTCACATTCAAGGAAAAAATAACACAAAACACCAATTTATGCTGTTCGTAACAAATACAGTCACTTTCAACCTGCCAACCCATTTAATTTGTGTAACATGAAACTCGCTTTAACTGTTCAACTTGTATGCGTTTTACCCATTAAGTCACATAAATAATATGGCTAAATATCTTGTGTTAAACGGATTAGAATTGATATGAATGAGCCAGTTACTTATGCATATCATGTTTCAGCTGAAGTTTTCCAACCCGTCAATCCAACCTAAACCCGCCTCAAATTGTCACCCTAGTTTTAAGCATATAAGCATGATATAGACAATCATGTAATCTACCTGTCTATCACTAACAAACAACTAATTTATTTTACAACAAAGTGCATCACACCGATCACCTGCCTGAGTTACTAAATGATTCAAAAGAGAATTTGGAATGACCTTTCTGTAAATTTGTATAACAGTACAACTTATATGACGTCGTATACTCGTATTCACCTTCTTCATCAAATGCACACACAAACACACACTCGCTCACAGTCACACTAACACTAATGGCAAAACCAACCACAACAACCTCTTGCACACACCCACACCAGATCGGAGCACTAACGCTAATCACAATCACCTTCTTCATGACCAGACTCCTTAACCCCCAATACCACTTTCATACTCTCAGGTCATCTCCAGTGATGACGGTGGTTTACAGTGTCCAAAGCATGATATGGAGTGAGGTTGGATATGAACGTGTATGTGTATGAGGAGGATGAGATTGATGGTATTGAGGTGGTGTTGTATGGGCGTGATGGGAATGTGAAGCCGGAGTCGCGTTTGAAAGGACAATGGGGCACTCACGTGAGATTCAAGTTTTTATACTATTTTTTGGGTTGTTCTGCTTTTATACTATTAAGTATTGTAATTTTCCCTAGCTAATAAGATTGATAATTTCAATGGTATGTTACATGTTTCGGGTTAAACTGAACCAAACACACTTATGGAATGTTTGCGAAAAGCAGGAAAAGTAGCACATCTAGTGCATTGGCAATGTGGAGAATGTCCTCCAACCTACACATGTATCAAAAGAGTGACCATTATCAAGGCGGTTATATATGGAAACTGATAACAAGGGCAACAACTACAAAAAAAAAAAAAAAAAAAAAAAAAAAAAGAAAAAAAAAAGGGGCAACAACTATAACGACAATTCTCAGCCACGTGCCACCTATGTGCCGTCATATCCACCTCGCGACAAACCAAATGCTAATACCGTGGGGATCTGCTCTTGCTGCATCATGTGATGCCGTTTTCCATGCCATAATCAGTGGTTAATTTCCTTATTTTTTCTTAATGTTTTGCTATAACACTTTTGCTAGTTATGAGGGGATCTGCTCTTATTCCATCATGTCATCATGTGACTGTCGTCGTTTTACATTTTGCATGCCATAATGAGCAGTTAATTTCCTTGTTTTTTTTCTTAGTGATGATGGTTTAGCAGACACTCTTTAATCTACTTTGGAATGTGTCGTTGTGATCAATATATATCTATGCACTTAGTCTAATTGGCTTTGCTTCGACAAGTATATATCTACTTATCACTTGATACCTCACATAAGCCTGACTAGCTCTACTTATTGTTCAGATCGATGTGTTTTAACATCTTACGCTTGTTTATGAAAATAGTTCATTAGGTTATTAAGTGTCAAAAAGAATGCAGGCAACTAAGGGTGAGCAAACGGACCGGATGGACCGGACCAACCGACAAAACTGTAACACCCCCAATTCATGGTTGCAGCGGAATTCGAACTGGGTGTTACTCGACGGCACAATAGTCACAATAATAGAAAACGAACTCCAATTGAGTCGTTTTAAAAAAAATGTATCATTCAAATTATATAAATATCAGATATTTCAAAATGAGGTCCCAATTGGTTCCATGTTTACAATGTATAATAAATGAGTTTTGAATGATAATAAAATTTATAGCCCTCTTGAGTATCCGTGTCCTTCCGTGCCATCCTTGATCGTCATGAACCTGAAATACATGCTTGAGAGGTCAACACAAAGGTTGAGTGATATTCATAGAGTTTGTTAAATCGTTTGAACACAAAGTGTTGGTAGTAAATCGTTGAACACAATAATCGTAGTGTTTGTAGTTAAATCGTTTGAACACAAAGTGTTGGTAGTAAATCGTTGAACACAATAATCGTAGTGTTTGTAGTTAAATCGTTTGAACACAATATGTTGGTAGTGTGAACTATAGACTCACACCAATATTTGGAAAACAATGATGGGCTACGTTGTTATATGCCCGGAAAGGTTATTATACACTAAGCTTATGAAACCAAAACGTTAACGTGTACCAATATCGATTGGCAGATTTATCCCGGTAGGTACTTTGCCGTCATACCTAATGTCTCAAATATTAATGCATTTGTTTGAACTAATCAAAACAAATGGGATTCGTCAATCCCAATAGGCCTATTCACAATATTCGCGCTCACTTGCAAGTAACCCTCGCAAGTGATTAAATGGTTCATACTAAGGGATCTTGGTTTGGCAAGGATGTTACTTAGTGATAATAAAACAATCAGGTAAGCATACAATTTAAAAGCATTGTATTCGATTTAGAAATAGCATGTATTCCCCCCAAGGAATTGTAAAACAATTAAGTAATGGAAAGTGGGGCTATGAACTCACATTAAGTAAGATAGCAAGTAATGAATGTAACGGTTGAATCGTGTAGGTTTCTACGAGCAACCTATAATATAATGTCGCGACTTAGGATCGGAGTAAAGAATATGAAGTAGTGCCTATATATATATCTTGCATTTAGTCCATGATGTGGTATGATGTATAATGTAAGTCTTTGAAAGAAATGATTCGTGAAACATGTATGTTTTGTATATCGTTCACTACCGTTCGGGCCGACATAATTCAGAAGTCATGTTAGTAAGCGTTCGAGGAGCCAGGACACTTTAACTCGTAAATCCACAACTCAACTCGACGGCTTACATAATGAACTCCTCACATGAGGCTCCCTACTATTGTAGTAGTTGATGAAATATATAGATATAAGTTTTGATCCGAAAGGTTACATGTCCGATATTTGAATAAACTTAGGAAAGTTTATTTGTACATGAAGATTGTTATTAGGGGTAGCTTCATAAGCCTTAAATGACCATGTTCTCTTGGTAAAATCTCATGGTTTCCTTTTAAGTGAAGTAGATCCAAATTGCTTGTTCAAGTTATCGCCTAACTCATTGTTTCATGTTTACGCCTATGTGAGTTGTTATGGTCATTTCGTCATGGCCTAGCCATGACCTTTGGTCCTTGTTCCAAGGTCATGAGACTCAACCTTGGTTCTAGTCATGTTTGTGGTCTTGATTATAGGTCATAAGACCTCTTGTTCCTTTCAAAGTATAACCATAATCTAGTGACTTTCGCCTAAAAATGGGCTGTTTAGAATTTGAAGAATTTTATCACTCGGAAAGCGTTTTTAGGGCTCGAGCTTCTTTGTACCTAAACGAAAACATCGTTTCGGACAACTTTCGTGTTTTAACTTTTTGATGAATCGGACCAGAAGTGGGACTTTCAAAACCCAAATTTGATCAGGAAGCTATTTGGCAGTTTTGCCGGAAATCTTGGTAATTTCAAATGGGCGTAACTTTTGACTCGTATACTCGTTTTGGGTGGTTCAAATTGCTATGGTTTCCTTGTTAAGTCCTCTACTGTAATTTGTAATGATCCAATATCATAATTTTACCATTTTGGTCGTGGTTTTCCAAGAAAGTCACTAGTTTACTTGTTTTAGTAACTTGTTTCAACAATCAATAACAATAACTTGTTTTGGTCATTTTTATACATCATGGACATAACTACAAGACATAATATAGCACAAATAGTATGTAAATAACATGAACATGATTATTTAACAAGAATCAAGTTAGGGTTTGGCTCACAACTTTTGGCTTTCAAAGATGAAAGGAAGTTAACATGTAAGGATAGGACATTGATAGACTTGCTTCAACCCTTTTTCACTTCATGCAATCTTTCTACTCTTGTAATCTTGAAAGATGGATGATGAAGGTTGAGGTGACTTGAGTGGATTCAAACTCAAGAGAAATCACCAAGTATATGAGGTTATGGAAGTGTTTGATGAATGATAACCTATCTAGGGTTTCTACCTTGAACTAGCACTTGAATCTTGTATGAAACTTGGAAGGAATTAAGCTAAGATGAGAGTGTTTGTGTGTGTGGAAGTGCACGGCACAAAAAGGGGAGGAGAGGGCTTTTATAGGGTCTTAAGGAGGTTACAAATGTTGACTAGTCCAACCTTGGAGGCCAAGGTGAACACATGGACTAATCTTAAGGCCTTTAAGCTTGAGATCAAGCCACCTAGTGTGAAAACCCCCCCCATATGGCGGTTCATAAGCTTGGAGGACAAGGTGTGGACTTGTGATGATATTATCCAAGATATCTAGTGTGTTTTGACTCCGGGAAATGCCAATCGTAAATGATTAAGCCTCAAAACGTAAAACCGGGTGTCGTAAAATTATGGAATTTGAAAGTATTGTTAAACATGTCCATATGTCCCATAATAAAATATAAAATGAGTGGTAGGTTCCATTTGGGTGTAAAACCCTGCTAAAAACTGGAAACACGGGTCTAAAACGCGTAATTCGCGTAAAACGCTGAATATTGCGTAAAATTGAGAAAAGTAAAATGTTACTTTTCTAATGTTATAAAAATGATTTAAAATGACTTATAATGTCTAGACTGGGCTCAGTCTAGTGTCGGTTGGTATTAAATGTCTTTTAGACATCAAACCGTAAGCCTAAAAATCACGAAATGACTTATAACATCAAGGGATCATTTTTGGTCAATGGAGGAGGGAAAGAATATGTTGACTTTTTCTAATAAGTTGAAAACTCAAAAAGTCTTAGAAACGCGTTTTGTGGTCTCACGGTTAATCGCCCAAATGGTTAAGCGTGCTCATGCGAGAGTAGTACAGGCATGGGTGACCTGCTGGGAAGTTTTTGGTCATATTTTTCTCAGTCACGATTAATTCTCAAATAAATCATGAGTGTGTAAAATATTTTACTGATGTGGGGTCACCTGACGGGGTTGAATTTCGTTGTGCGTAGAATTTCTGATTGACGTTTTACCCTAAAACGTGTAATTCCGTGTAATTTCTTAATAACTTTCACGAAAATGAGCTTATGAAAGTTAAACTTTTAATTTGCCATGGAAATGATTTATCACTCGATAAAATCAAATAAAAATCAACTTTCGGGAAAGTTTCGGGAAAAAAAATGAATAGTAAAAGTGAATAGTGAAATTTTCCGGGAATGGTAATTAACCTGAAATTGTGAATTGTTACAAAAACCGACCGGACCGGACCGAGACCGGACCGACCACATTCGGTCCGGCCTCGGTCTAGGGATTTTCATAATTTCGGTCTCAGTCCGGATCGGTCCGGTCCGGTCCGGCTTAAAAACCGGACATTTAGCCTATTTGGACCGAGACCTGACCGGAACGAACCGGACCGACCACATTCTGTCCGGTCTCGGTCTAGGATTTTTGCCAGATTCGGTCTCGGTCTGGTCCGGTTTTTGGACCGTGAGCACCCCTACATGCAACATAATTTAGATAAGGCTTAGCTTATGTCAACTAAATTGACCTCCAAAGAGGAGGTCAAGGGTTAAAATCCAATGGGGAGAAAATTAATCCTTTTGTGGCCACGGAGGTTCACCTGCGCCGACTCCGGGCTATCCAAAAGGGTAGTCGTCGTGGGATTAGTCGACTTGCAATATCGAGTCGGAAACCATGTTACCCAAAAAAAAAAAAAAAAAAAAAAAAAAAAAAAAAAAAAAAAATTGACCCTTTTTAAAGTTGGTAGAAAAACAGCTTACTGAAACAGCTTTATTGGGTGTCTGGAATTGCATATTATACATTCACTCATGTTCATGGCATTGGCTTATAAGCACTTCACCACCACATGTGCTAATTTCTGTCAAAATATAGCCAAACAAGTCAACAAGCACTTCAAATATGCAATCCCAAACACCCTCAGCTAAGCAGATAAGCCTAATACATTTGTCATAACACGTAATCCCAAACACTCAAAGAAAGCTTATAGGGCGTAACACCTCATTACCTCAACGGTGAAAAAAAGTTCATTCACATCAATAGCACTACTACTTGTACCCATAATAAATTATTGTTATGTGCAAAGGTTAATAACCGGTAATCCGAACCGGCTCACAATCGATTGCCTTTTCATAATATGGGGCATACATAACTCACTTAGTGGTTATGGGTGCCAAGTCGAACACTACCTTGTGCTTGATATGTGTAAAGATGCCTCGTCCATTAACTGAGGTACGCACCATTGACCCATAACAAATTATTGTACACATACATTTCACGAAAAGTCAAAATACATTAAACTATTATAACTAGGCATTGACAAATACTTGAGGCAGGAGGTATACACTTAAATAGATTTTTTTTTTTTTTTTTTTTTTTTTTTTTTTTAAGTAACTCTTTGACAGATTTCTGGGTCAGCCACTAATAAAGTTCAAATACAAAGTCATTTAAATGTGGAATTAGTCGGAGGGAAACGAGGCAAGCGGATAACAGCTTCTTCTGTCTCAATTGGGTCTGATCTTATTATCTACAAAAACAAAACATTAATCAAACTTAGGATAACTTGTTTTTATATTACTAACTAAAACATGGGTTATTTAAAGAAATGAAAAGGGGTACCGGATCTTAAAGAAGGGGCTTTGAATCATCGATAGCTGGTCTGAACTGTGGCTTGCTTTTGTTGTTGCTGCTGCTGATTTCTGTTTTGCTTGTTCCGGCATTGGTGTTCATGGGTGTTTGTGCTTGACTAGGTTTCATTTTGTTTTTGTTTTTTTGTTTTGGTTTGGAATTTGGTGGAGTGATGCTGTGACGTTTTGTTGTGATGTCAGGCCCAACAGTGAATGTAATAATGTAGGAAACTGTGTATTTTTAAGGCCCATTTAAATTGGTTTTGTTTTCATTTTGTTGTTACGAGTTGGCGGCGGACGCCGCGTTGCCGGCGTGCCTGTTTATTTTGCCCAACGTTTTTTTGGCGGTTGTTTTCTGTGTCTGTTTAGGCGAATGTTTATTACAGTCATATTGTTTTAAGAGTAATATTTCTAATTTTTTTTATGTTTGCTTTCCATAGTATAAGTTGTAGCTTGTTGTTTTACGGTGATATGGCTTACGTTTTTTCGTTTTTTTTTTAAATTTGGAAATTGTTAAAGTAAAAGTACAAATACATTTGTTATTGCCAAAACGCGCATTGCTATTGAGATAAATACCCACATTCAGTAAAAGGTCAAGTAGAAATAATGGTCAACAAAATAGTTCATGCCTTTGCACCAAGTAATCGAGCAACCTTGGGAACTTTGACGTTGGCAGCTATTATCCTGGTGCAAATTGTCAGAAGTTTCACTGGTGTGTGTTCGTACCTAAAGTAATGACAGTTATCAGTAAATTAGTATAACATAATCTGCAAGGCTGATCTGATTTAAAAGGAAATAAGGTTGATCAGTTGCACGCTAACCGATATTACAAACTCGAATGGTGGTAGTTGATAAGTGCGGCTGATTGTTACGAACACGCGAAGTGGCAGATACGTTTTGCAATAGTTCAGTGGTATCTGCTAAGATAATATAAGAGTAAAGGTTGGTCACACATGAAATGGTGTTTGTACAATGCTGGCACCAATATTAAAGTAGTGAAATAAGGTGATGACAGTACTTTTAATATTCGTTTTACATTCACATGTATCAAACAAATTGTTTAGCATAACTCCAGGTACCATAGGTTAAATGTATCTACATCTGATCGGAATGATAAGGCACAATTGGGCTAAACCACAGGGACAATTTTTTGCAATTTACTCTTATAAAAATTACAACCTTTCCACTTTTTTCACACGTTATGACAAAATATAACCCAAACTGACCCATTTTTAATCTGAACCAAATGTAAAAGTCAAGGGACAATTCTTACCCTCCATCTAGATGCTCCTTAAAGATTTTGTCAAATGCATGGCAGAGTTCCAAATAATGTACAATTGTTCCTGAAAGAGTAGTTAAGTAAAATCAAAATAAGTTGCGTCATATTTATAGTAGCATCTACAGCTAGAAAAGCTACTGACCCTTGCATCAACTGCAATTGCCCTCCCAAGACGATCCAACTAAGCCTCCATCTCATCAATACCTTTGCTTATGAAAGAAATGATACCGGGAATTTCTGCTTTGATTACAGATTCCAAATGCTGCAAGACAAAAGCATCATATTGAAGATAAATTTTGTGTGATAAAACTACTAATAAGACTTGAGAACAATAACTACAGACTATATGTCAGATAGGTTCAAAAAGTCACACATTAAGATTATGATAGAAATTTTCGATACATAATCCCCTAAATCTAGAATAGCTAATTAGAAATCCCAAACAGCCCCTGATCCTATTCAGTTCGAACGTTAACAACTAACATTGACTGAAAATGGTTTTTTTTTTGTTTTGTTTTGTTTTTTTTTTTTTTTTTTTTTTTTTTTTTTTTTAATAATATTCGTTAAACAGAATGCGACAAATATTGATCAAGCATTTTGCAAGAAAACTCATCTTTGTATGCTCGATTTTTTATACGGAATCATTAGATAGGCATAACTCTTTTTCGTTTATCATCAGCATGTTTTTAGTCACATCACATGTAAAGGCTGTTCAAGTTAAAGGTGAAAGATTTAACCTGGTATCCACATAGCACATGCAAGATGAGCCCAACGTCCATCTGTTGTAGGTTTCATTGCACCTCCTGCAAAAACAGTTAGTTGATACATCAACTATCATTATTGAGGCCCTATGAAAATTTCAGTTCATGTGTGATCCTAACAATAATGAGTATGAGCTTGCTCTTTCGAGAATTTCTTATTGGTATATATAATAAGTTAACTGTTACTTCAATTCAGGATCTGAAAGTATAGATCCCAGTTCTTCAGTGGGACATGAGCAAGTACCTGTAACTGGACAAAGGCAGCAGGGTGGAGAAACTTCACGTGCCCCTGGACGGCATAAGTTGCATAGCCAAAGGACTCCATCAACAGGTTCCAGTTTCCCATAACATCTTGCATGAACCTGTGATTATATAGACATCACACATATTTCAGGATTAATTATAAAATGACAATAAATAGAGAACAAAGATATAAATTAAGGATCAGTGGTAGTCATGTAACGTAATACACTTGATATTAAGTGACTCCTATAAGCACTTAAAATGTTGGGTTGTAATATCACAAAACATGGATGGTGCTTACCATAAAATAGGATGGTGGGTTTGTGCAAAAGAACCGCGACCACTTTTTTGTTGAAGCTGCAGAGCACGTTTTGTATGATTCGAGGTTTGGAACTCCAAGAGTGATGGTGGTGGAATTGATGTTACGGTCTTGGGAATATCTGAAGTGCCAAAGACATGTCGACAACAGCAGACCTGAGCATTATAAACATGTGTACATTAAAGACTGATGGATGGTATGCGAGCATAAAAACACAAACCGAATCTGAATGTTACATACATATCTTTATACTGACACCTCAGATTTTTCCGAATCGTGCCTCATACACACACATTCCTCAGCCCAACATGTATGTGTCTAAATTGGCTTATTGGCTTTTTTCCAAAATCAAATAAGCCCATAAGCCGGCTAAATAAGGTAACCAGTTTCCAATAAGCCAATCAAGCTCAGATAAGCTTATTCTAAATTGATTGCTTTAAATCAAACTAAAACTACTTTTTTACCATCATATCAAACCTCAAAAATCCATTATAACTATTACATTTCTTTTACAAAATAGGGGTGTTTGTTTAGCTTATTTTTAGGCTTATGAGCTTATTTAACTTGGCTTATACTTAATAAGCTCATTTTCTTGACTTTGAGCTTATTATGAATCACATAACGGAAAATAAGCTCGTAACCTCCAAAAAAAAGCCAGAAAAAAGGTTTATCTCATAAGCAAATCACAAACACCTTGTAAAAAATCCTTAGAAACAAATCAATTTAATTACAATAAAAATACCTGAATTTGGAAAACATGATGCTCATTATCTTCATCACTATCAGCAACATCATCATCCAAATTCCACGGGACAACATCTCTCTGCTTATGAACTAAAAACAAAACAAAACAAAACAAAACAAACCCATCAACAATTACTAAACAAAAAATCTACAAAACACCTAAAATTTATCAATAAAACCGAAATTAGCAAAACCCCCAAATTATAACAAAACCCTAATTTCCAATTAGATTTTATATAAATAATTTTATACCTTTCTTGTAGATTTTGATCTGAGGGAAAGTTGCCGTTTTGGTTGGCAACAACCATTACTCATCTTGATATACCACCGCCTTCTTCACCGTCTATCATATGGTGAAGGATTTGGATGTCGCTACAGCATCTAAATGTTACGGATGGATCTAGGGTTTGATACAGCAACCGAGAGATATATGATTTGTACTAACTGATGAACCGGATTGGGCCAAGACAAAGTTTGATATTGGAGCCGAAGAAGCAGGCCAAAAGTAGCCCACCAATTTTGGCGGGAAATCCAGACGCAAAAACGGCACCATTTCCCTTGTGGTTTAATATAAACTTCTAATTTGAGTAAGTTAGGTTTTAGTTTGTAGAACCCCGTAAAAATTTCTTGTAATTAAATCATTAATAAATATATAATCTTTCGTTATCGTTTCTAATTCCCATTTTCTCGGAAAAATTTAAAATTTTTCTTATTATATTATCGTTTCTAATTAAATCATTAAAAGGTTTGTATTGATTATTGGACAAAGTAGAGGACTATAGTTGAAAAATATATAAAAAGGACTAACGGTGTAATGCAAGTATCGTTAGTGTAAAAATGGTAAAATTGGAAAAGGAGACAAAGACTAAACATAACTTATTTATCATTCTTATTTATTTTCTATTTTCGTCAATTTATTTCATATCATGTTTAAGCTTTATTTTTATTTATATATATATTATTAACTTAACGTTAATAATATATATAACGATAGCTAAAAAGTTAAGGTTTTACTTACGATTAAAAAGGAAAAACTACGATGGATAATTTTTAAAATCATATTTTGTCATATCATGCATATCACAATATTTTCACTGCACATCACTTAATCGTCATGACGAATATCTAATATTCGTTATTTTCTTTATAATTACCGAATAGTTTTTGGTCAAGTTCTTAGATAAATTTATTTATCAGGTTGTGTTTCGAAGCCGTTTTCATAAAAATTCGTCCGACTTTATTTTCTTCGTTTTCAGTATCAATCAAGGTGAGTCATAGCCTCACATTTAATTATTTTCAAAACTCCGTGAGGGGGATACATGTTATAAATAGATCAAAAGTATTTTTCTGTATGCTTTCCTGACTGATATATGCCTAAGTTAGCTATTGCCAAAAGACCCTTATTCATGAGCCATTAATCACTGCGGTAAACGCGAATATAATGAATAGATCCATTTAAGGTTTGACAGCCTGTCCCATTAATACTTGACGGAATGCCATTATGCATGTGGTTAGTCGTATTAGTCGTGATAATTATATTTGAGTAAAAATAGGAACTCGCAAATCACCTATTACACGAGGGCAAATTTTATCATTGATTTGATAAACACCCGCCGTTTACGGTATTTGTTAACGTTTGCGTGTCATGAGACTTAGTGCAATATATGAACTGCAATATCAATGTTTTCAAACTGATTGTATTTCCCAATACAATCTTACTTGTGTATCAAAATGATTATTAAATTCAAACTCTATGATTTCACTCAACAATTTTGTTGACTTTTAAGCATGTATCTCAGGTATTTAACAGGGGAAGCAAGCATGGAACGGGCGGCAAAAATCTTCAAAATATGTTTACTTTATTTCAATAATGATGTAAAATAAATGATGTTTGATTTAGTTCAAAACATCAAGTTTTTATAATACTCTGATAAGGACCTATTGTATTTCAAATATTTATAAATGAAATTATGTTTTAAAACGTCTCTTCGAGTCGTTTTCTATCATTATGACTTCGATCCTCACCGTAACACCCTAATTTCTATTCCGCTGCCGCATTTCAAATTAGGGGGTGTTACAGATTGGCATCAGAGCCATCGTTATAGAGAACCAAATGTTTTCAAACATTGAACTATAACCATACTTTCAAATAAATTAAATTTTTATCATATAAATTTTTGCCCGCCGTACCTGCTTGCTACAGCACTCCGTAAGCTAATCATTAAGCTATGATATTTTGATTTTGATATGTTAAAATTTTATGATAATAAATTCTTATTCTGCGCTATTTATGAATTGTTACAGTATTGTGTCAATATGAGTATGTTCGAATCCGACTCTGATATTTCCGTCGCGTCCGTTACTTCGCCTGTTTATCGTTCTACTTTTGTACCTGACGCTGTTTCCCAAGAAACAGAACCCTTCGAGCAAGACGAAATTGCTACAACGCCTGAGAATCCCAATGCTTTTGTTTTATCGACACCATTACCACGTCATGAATTCAATTCATATGCACCCGATCACCTACTCAACCTTTTTAGCCAAACTTATCCGTATAATTTTCACCAAAGAGAACCAATCCCTGAGGTAGATATACCTACATCCAGCCGCCTTCGTATTTCTAATTCTATTTCTCCACTTTCACCATCATTAACCTATCCGCCTGGTTTTACTCCCCCAGCTCATATTAATGAAACTGGCGAGAGTGCTAGGATGGAAATTCCCTCTACCTTTTCACCTTCTGTAGTAGTGACGCGATTGGAGCATCACGAAGATCAGATAGACTCACTTCTTCAGATGATTGATTATTCATCTTTCGATCATTCAGATACTACCCACTACACCTTACACAACCTTATAGCTGATAGGATAGGGTTGCAGCAGGGGTTAGCTCAGATACATTCGGATATCTCTGAGACACGTTCTTTCGCGATATCGTTGCGAAGAGAGGGATAGAACCGTACTTGGGAAGCCCAGCTTGCACACCGAAGAGCAGATACATTGGAAAACATTGTAGGAGATATGAAGATGCAACATCATACCGAGATGCAAGAGCTCCGAACTCAGATCTTAGAGATGGGAGGACATGTGGACATACCTAATCATTAGAGACAGTTAGTATTTGTACTAGTAATAAGGCATTCAAGCCTGCCGCATGTGGCATTTAATAAGCTTGTATCATTTTATTATAACAACTCAACTGATTTAAAGTTATTAATGTTATGCTGTTGGTTTTGATATTACTATATACAAATGTTAACTTATGCTTATGGTTGTTCATGTGTATTATAATTGCATCTAACATATCGGAATGATTATGACTGTTGTATCAAAATAAAAACTACATATGATGCCCAATTATTATTAAGACTCATAATTAATTTTTCCCTACTTCACGAGAATATTTAAAACAAGTGGTTGTTTAAAATTCTAAATGCTATATTTTTGTATTATTAATAGAAAAATGGAGCATGCAAGTAGCGAAAACTCTAACCCGGAAGTGATCATGACCCCCACTGAGGTTCAAAGAATGATTGCTGAGGGAATATCTGCAGCTCGTGAAGCGGATCATTTGAATAATACCAATGGTGCAAATCGTGAAGCTAATACAATTACTCCACGTAATTGTACTTACAAGGATTTCATGACTTGCAAGCCAACAAACTTCAAAGGAATTGAAGGAGTAACTGAAATGGCACATTGGTTTGAGCATACTGAGACAGTCTTCAAGAGGAGTAGTTGTCCTGAGAATAGCAAAGTTACCTTTGCAACAGGAACTCTTCAAGGAGAGGCATTATCGTGGTGGAACACTACTGCGAATGCTATGGGTCCAGATGAAGCTTTCAGACTTTCGTGGAATGATTTGAAGAATAAAATGTTGAAGAAGTATTGTCCAAGGACAGAGATTCGAAAACTGGAGGATGAATTTCATCAGCTAGTTGTAAGGTACAATGACTTGAAGACATACGACAGAAAGTTTCTGGAGTTGTCGGTGCTGTGTCCAACTATAGTACCCGATGTTGAACAAGCATTGGAGAAATACGTGGAAGGACTGCCACCATCCATTGAAGGAGATGTTACCTCATCGAATCCAAAGACAGTAGAAGAAGCTATGGAGCTTGCACAGAGATTGTTAACCCGGGTGATCAAAAGAGGTTCTACTTCTGTGATCAATGAGCATAAGAGAAGTGCTGACAACCGTGGGAGTAACAATAGCAACAACCGCAGCTATAACAACAGTTACAGTGGTAACCGTAGCTACAGCAACAACAACAATCAAAGCAGAAATCGCAACAGAGATCAACAGCAGAACCGTAGTAATCATCATCAGCAACAAAATCGTCAACAAGAAGCTACCCGAGCTTATGCAGCAGTGCCTGCAGAAAGTAAATTCTGGAACTCTACCCCCATGTAACAAGTGCAACATGCATCATACTGGAGCATGTAGGGCTGTTTGTGGCAACTGTAAAAGAATTGGTCATATGACAAGGGACTGTCGAGCGACTGGAGCCAACACACAACCGATAGCAGTAAAGTGCCCTGGTTGTGGAGAAGTTGGACATTACAGACCTCAATGTCCGAAATTTACCAATAATGTTGCCTGAGGAAGAGCTTATGTACTTGGTGATGGGAACACAACGCAGAATTCAGATGTTGTTACTAGTACGTTCCTATTAAATCAACAAGATGCTAAGATATTATTTGATTCAGGAGCAGATAAAAGTTTTGTGTCTACTTCGTTTGCCGCAATTCTAAATATTATTCCTGTAGAATTAGATATTATCTATGAAATAGAATTAGCAGATGGGAATATTTTAAGTACCAATACCTTAATCGAAAACTGCACCTTAACCCTTCTAAATAAATCTTTCCCTATCAATCTTATGCCCATCCAATTGGGAAGTTTTGATGTCATCATTGGTATGGATTGGTTATCTAAACACCGTGCCAGAATAATTTATGATGAGAAAATCATCCAAATTCCATTCGACGGTGAAACCTTAATCATCCAAGGTGATAAACCTAAAACTTCTTTCAATATCATTTCGTACGCCAAGACGATGAAATACATAAGCAAAGGATGCCATGTATTCCAAATCCAAGTAACGGGAGGAGAAACAAAAGAAAAGAAGAAACAACTTGATGAAGTGCCAGTTGTAAGAGAATTTTCTGATGTATTTCCCGAAGACTTACCTGGAATCCCACCAACTCGTCAAGTAGAATTCCGAATCGATTTAGTGCCTGGAGCAACACCCGTTGCAAAAGCACCATATCGATTAGCACCCTCCGAAATGAAAGAATTATCTGAACAGTTAAAAGAACAATCAGATAAAGGTTTCATTCAACCGAGTTCATCCCCTTGGGGAGCACCAATCCTATTTGTCAAAAAGAAAGATGGAACGTTCCGAATGTGTATCGATTACAGAGAGTTGAACAAACTCACGGTGAAGAATCGATATCCATTGCCAAGGATCGACGATCTATTTGACCAATTACAAGGATCAAGTGTTTACTCAAAAATCGATCTGAGATCAGGATATCATCAAATAAGAGTTAGGGAAGAGGACATTCCCAAAACAGCTTTTCGAACACGATACGGACATTATGAATTTCAGGTGATGCCATTTGGTCTTACCAATGCACCAGCTGTATTCATGGATTTAATGAACCGAGTGTGCAAACCATACTTGGATAAATTCGTTATTGTGTTCATTGATGATATTTTAATCTATTCGCGCAATAAAGAAGAGCATGCCGAACACTTAAGGACTATTTTGGAGTTACTTAAGAAAGAAAAGTTGTACGCCAAGTTTTCCAAATGTGATTTTTGGATTTCTACCGTTCAATTTTTAGGCCATATCATCAACAACAAAGGTATCCATGTAGATCCCGCGAAGATAGAAGCAGTTAAAGGTTGGACGTCACCCACCTCCCCAACCGAGATTCGTCAATTCTTAGGTCTCGCTGGTTATTATCGGAGATTTATAGAAGGTTTTTCAAAGATTGCAAAACCATTGACGGAACTAACCCAGAAGAACAAGAAGTATAACTGGGAAGAGAAACAAGAGTCAGCATTTCAACTGCTGAAACAGAAGCTTTGTGAAGCACCAATATTGGCATTACCAGAAGGCAATGAGGACTTTGTAGTGTATTGTGACGCATCTCATCATGGTTTAGGTGCGGCACTAATGCAAAGAGACAAAGTTATAGCCTATGCTTCACGACAGCTGAAGAAGAATGAAGAAAACTACACTACTCATGATCTAGAATTAGGAGCAGTAGTTTTTGCTCTTAAGATATGGAGACATTACCTATATGGTACAAAGTGTACGGTTTTCACCGATCACATGAGTCTACAGCATATCCTAGATCAGAAGGAGCTAAACATGAGGCAAAGAAGATGGTTAGAATTACTCAATGACTACGACTGTGAAATTCGTTACCATCCTGGTAAAGCGAATGTAGTAGCCGATGCGTTGAGTAGAAAAGATAGAATTAAACCTCTTAGAGTTCGATCTCTAGGAATGACAATCCATTCGCCACTTCCTGCTCAAATCATCAAAGCTCAAATGGAAGCTCTACAAGAAGAAAACCGGCAATATGAGAAAATTGACAGAAGGTCAAACCTGGAAGATCAGGTTGACAGAATGCCAAATAATGAAAAAGAATTTGTGATAAGAAATGATGGAATGTTATGTTTTAAGGAAAGATATTGGATTCCTCTATTTGGAGGTATTCGAGACCTTATCATGCATGAATCACATAAATCCAAATATTCTATTCATCCCGGTTCCAATAAGATGTACCAAGATATTAAGAAGAATTATTGGTGGCCAAATATGAAAGCTGATATCGCCGAGTACGTTGGTAAATGTTTAACCTGCTCTAGAGTAAAAGCAGAGACTCAGAAACCATCAGGATTACTCGTGCAACCAGAAATTCCGGTCTGGAAATGGGAACGAATCACAATGGATTTTATTACCAAATTACCAAAGACTTTGACTGGATTAGACACAATCTGGGTTATCATCGATCGATTAACCAAGTCTGCACATTTTCTACCAATCAAGGAAACTGACGAGATGGAAACACTCGCTCAGTTGTATTTTAAGGAAATTGTGATTAGACATGGGGTACCAATATCTATTATTTCTGATAGAGATAGCCGATTCACATCAAGATTTTGGGAATCGCTACAGAAATCTCTTGGTACTAGGTTAGATATGAGCACCGCTTATCATCCGCAAACCGATGGACAAAGTGAGAGAACAATCCAAACCTTGGAAGACATGCTTCGAGCATGTGTGATTGATTTCGGAAAAGGTTGGGATAGACACTTGCCATTAGTTGAATTCTCGTACAATAACAGCTACCATGCCAGCATAAAGGCTGCACCTTTTGAAGCACTGTACGGAAGAAAGTGCAGATCACCAATCTGTTGGACAGAAGTTGGTGATATGTAACTCACCGGACTAGAGCTAATACATGATACTACTGATAAGATATTCCAAATCAAGCAACGCTTGCAAGCTGCTCGTGACAGACAAAAAAGTTATGCTGATGTCAGGAGAAAGCCTATGGAATTTCAAGTAGGAGACAAAGTCATGTTGAAGGTTTCGCCATGGAAAGGAATGATTCGCTTTGGAAAACATGGAAAGTTAAATCCGAGGTATATTGGACCTTTCAAAATTCTGGAGAGAATTGGTTCAGTTGCTTATAAGTTAGAACTTCCGGATGAACTCAGTAGGGTACACCCTACGTTTCACGTATCCCAACTCAAGAAATGTTTGTCAGACGAAACTCTCGTCATTCCACTAAAAGAGATTAGATTGGACGACAAACTAGTGTTCACAGAAGAGCCTGTGGAAATAATGGATAGATAGATAAAACAACTCAAACAGAATCGTATCCCCATTGTGAAAGTAAGATGGGACTCTAAGCGAGGACCGACTTACACATGGGAAAGAGAAGATAGATTCCGTGAGAAATATCCGCACTTATTTTCATAGAACACACTTGTTAGATTTCTTAAAATCGAATTTCGGGACGAAATTCAGAATGACAAGTGGGTACTTTAGAACCCCGTAAAAATTTCTTGTAATTAAATCATTTATAAATATATAATCTTTCGTTATCGTTTCTAATTCTCATTTTCTCGGAAAAATTTAAAATTTTTCTTATTATATTATTTTGGCGATTTTCACAAAATAATATAATTCACGAAATAACGGAATTAATCCTCGACACGTTACACGAAACTTAAACTTTTCATTTAATCCTAAACCTAAATCCTAATCCTAATTATATTTATTAAATATAATTAAAATTTCCTAATCACTAAATTAACACAACCGGACCCTTAATTACCTTCGGCCCACACCACTTTCACTATTCCTAAGCCCACGAACAAAAGCCCAAATTCCAATTAAATAGTTTTCATCCGATTCGACCAAGACCAAACCATCTCCAAATCGCATCGTTTATTCTTAAATCTTACACACGACCTATATATTTTATTTTCCCATCTCGTTAACCTACTAGCCAACAATTAGTGTGTCAAGTCTCACGTTCCTAAGTTGAGTTTTGATAGGTTTTTAAAAGGCATAGTATTCGACTCTAGCAAACCCAAATCGATTTAGACTATATTCAAAACTTAACCGTTTTGAATCTAGTTTGTTTCTAATCATTCCTAATATTATTCCTAAGGTGAATTTATGCTCAAATGTTAAGGATGATCATGTATAATTAAGTTATGTACGATTTTGTGAATCGTATACATGGAAAGATATATGGTCGACATAGGGCATGATTCACCCAACACCCTCCTCATTTTGTGCACTCACAAACCACCCTAAACCATTATAATATCATCATCTAAGAGTCTAGTCCTGACATGCAATAGTGTATGAAGAATTCTCCTTGAAATTTTCCACTAAACGATATATATATTTGTAATATATGTACGTTCATTGCATGCATACTTCTCATAATCTTTCACACACTTATTCACTGAAATAAAATAGTATTCGAACCATTCTCAAAGCTTACAAGTCGTGTAGTATTGCATTGGAAACAAAGAAAGGATATCGGGTTTGAAATATTATATAACGCTTGGGTTATATAACTTAGACGTGATTTTCTTGTGTTCTTTTCCACCTATCTCGACTCTAGATCCTCTAAGGTGTTTGTAAGTTCCCTACATTCATTTCTAATCCATTTCATACGTATTTATATAGTCATGCACTTTGTGGTTTTTGTTTCGAACGTCTACACTTTGCACGTTTAATTCACGTATATATTTGTTCTTAGTACACGAAACGTGGTTAGCCTCTATCTTGGAAGGCCTAGGAATCACGTAGCACACACCATTCACTTTAGTTGTAACGTTTCAAGCATATCACGCATCCATTTTGAATAGCATCCATCGTATGTAACTTAATAAAAACACTTAGTAAAATTTTGCAAGTTTTCAAGTTATAAAATTGACCCAACCATGTCCCAAAACCAACGTATAACTCAACATTTCATTTAACGATAGTACTATATTTTTTCACGACGCCATAGACCACCTAGTAAACTAACATTTTCATGTAAACAATTTGTAAAAATAATCAAGTCTTGACACCATACACGATCCATTTTGAATCGACACAAAACAGTTTTCACAACTAAAATTTTTAATAAAAATCTTAAGCTTGTCGAGTGGGCTTAACTAAAGCCCACTAAGCATTTGAAATCCGTAAGCCCACTGGGCCTATAAGAAATGTTTTTAGAATCATAAAAATGGTCCAAAGCCAAGCCAAAAACTTTTTCTATGCCCTCGCCTCCAAAAATCTTAACGGGCCTTAAGTTGAATCGATTCAGGCCCATAAGCTATAAAAATGAGCTTTTGAATAAATAAGCAGTTAAATAAGCTTGTTAATTAATAAATAAGCTTCGGAAAATTTTTAGAAAGTTCCATAATCATTTTTGTAAAAATTGGACTAAAAATGTAACGCGACGACACCTAGAAGGACTAAATGTGTAAATATTGAAAATCAAGGACTAAACCTGTAAATACAGAAATCTAAGGTTAAAAAGTGATAAAAATTAATATTAAAAGGTTTGTATTGATTATTGGACAAAGTAGAGGACTATAGTTGAAAAATATATAAAAAGGACTAACGGTGTAACGCAAGTATCGTTAGTGTAAAAATGATAAAATTGGAAAAGGAGACAAAGACTAAACATAACTTATTTATCATTCTTATTTATTTTCTATTTTCGTCAATTTATTTCATATCATGTTTAAGCTTTATTTTTATTTATATATATAGTATTAACTTAACGTTAATAATATATATAACGATAGTTAAAAAGTTAAGGTTTTACTTACGATTAAAAAGGAAAAACTACGATGGATAATTTTTAAAATCATATTTTGTCATATCATGCATATCACAATATTTTCACTGCACATCACTTAATCGTCATGACGAATATCTAATATTCGTTATTTTCTTTATAATTACCGAATAGTTTTTGGTCAAGTTCTTAGATAAATTTATTTATCAGGTTGTGTTTCGAAGCCGTTTTCATAAAAATTCGTCCGACTTTATTTTCTTCGTTTTCAGTATCAATCAAGGTGAGTCATAGCCTCACATTTAATTATTTTCAAAACTCCGTGAGGGGGATACATGTTATAAATAGATCACAAGTATTTTTCTGTATGCTTTCCTGACTGATATATGCCTAAGTTAGCTATTGCCAAAAGACCCTTATTCATGAGCCATTAATCACTGCGGTGAACGCGAATATAATGAATAGATCTATTTAAGGTTTGACAGCCTGTCCCATTAATACTTGACGGAATGCCATTATGCATGTGATTGTATTTCCCAATACAATCTTACTTGTGTATCAAAATGATTATTAAATTCAAACTCTATGATTTCACTCAACAATTTTGTTGACTTTTAAGCATGTATCTCAGGTATTTAACAGGGGAAGCAAGCATGGAACAGGCGGCAAAAATCTTCAAAATATGTTTACTTTATTTCAATAACGATGTAAAATAAATGATGTTTGATTTAGTTCAAAACATCAAGTTTTTATAATACTCTGATAAGGACCTATTGTATTTCAAATATTTATAAATGAAATTATGTTTTAAAACGTCTCTTCGAGTCGTTTTCTATTATTATGACTTTGATCCTCACCGTAACACCCTAATTTCTATTCCGCTGCCGCATTTCAAATTAAAAAGGGATTTGTGTTTTAAGGGTGATGCATTGTTGGGCAAGGACACGTCTTAGACGCTTTGTTACACCATCAAAATGGAAACATAACCGGAAGTAGGGTTGAACACGATTTAAAAACCAGACCGGACCGACTAAAACTGGACCGGATCAAAAACCGATTTGGTTCAAAACACCATACCAAGGACCAGACCGAAAATTCATGTCCAGGTCTAGTTCGTTGGTTCAATCGAGTCCAACAAAGCATAATGGGCGGTTTTGCTTAAGACTGAACAAGACCGGATCGGACCGATGACCGAATATAGGGAGAAGGGTGGACCGGGGACCGAACCCAAATACGTTCGATCCAGTTCAGTTTTTCGGTTTATCCGATCTATGGTCTATATAGTTGTTAAGATCCCGATCCTGATCTTAGGATCTTACGATTTTACAATTCCACGAAACAAAAACGATTCAGATCCTACGTAGGATCTTAACAAGCTTAAGATTTTATAGGATCACGATCTTGATCTTGACCATAGGATCTTAAGATTTACTCCGATCTGATTCTACTTTTCTCTAACCACAAACTAAAAAGGGGAAGGTTAATGTGAGAACTTTTTTAAAGTTGTAAAAATGAGAACTATTCTAAAATACCATTAAAACATTGATACATAACCATTTTAGCAAAGATGCACTAAAATATTATATATTAATACAAGTTAACATTAAATCGACTAATAACCAACTCATACATGAGAAACGTATTACTGATACACAATTAAATTTTTGATACTTATACATTAAAATCTCAAAAAACTAATTTCTTATACATAAATTGATACACCTAATACACAATAACCACTAAAAACTTGATACACAATACTAAACCTTGATACACATTACACGTTGAATCAAAGTGTATCACTTAGTTTACATCAATTTTCATAAGAAAACCCATCAAATCTTTAACAATTTTAGTTGTAATTAATTATGTTTTTATTTTCTTTTAAGTTGAGTGTCATTTGTAAGATTTTGGTTGGTTCTTATTTTTACAACTTTAAGAAAGTTCTCATTTGATCTCAATTTATATATATATATATATATATATATATAAACAATATGTGATTTTTCTTAAATATTCCATATTCATAATCTATGACAACATTTTCATAAAATATTCATATAATTTCATGTTTATAATATATACTTTCTCCGTTCCAAATTTATTGTCTACTATTGACTTTTTTAGTCTTTCTTATTCGACTTTGACCTTAAATATTTTTGTGGGTATTATATAATATTTGATGCAAAATATATAAATGGATTGGGTTTTAATTGTACTTTTCAATAGTATAATTTTTCATCAAGTATTCTATAACAATAAAAAAAGAGGAATGCTATAGCCACAAAGAAAATTTCCACAAAACATCCACAAAGTGACGTGTCAAAGAATGATTGGTTTAATCATAAAGAGGAGAAAGAAAGTATCACAACATACACCAATGACCTTTTGACACAACACTTTGTGGATGTTTTGTGGAAATTTTCTTTGTGGCTATAGCATTCATCATAAAAAAATATTTATTGTCAAATTTGAACCAGTTTGACTTTGAAAATTCAAGCTGGACAATTATTTTGGGACGGAGGGAGTAATAATTTGTCGATTTGAATAACATTACAAAGATCATTAAAATAGCATTATAGTAGGATCTTAGGATCTCGATTCGATCTTACGATCACGATCTTGTAAAAACGAAAACGATCCTAGGTAAGATCTCGAACTTAAAAACCTTTGGTCTATTATGTTCAGCTTTATCCCAAAGAGAAAAAAATAAGGGTTCGTTTGGTAGGATGTAATGAAATGTTAAATGAATGGAATAAGCGACGTAATGGAATAAATGATGTAATGTAATAATTCATTACCCTTATTAATAATGTTTGGTTGGTATGATAGGACGGAATGCAATCGATAAGAAAAAGACAAAAATGGTCATAGTTAATAAGAATTGTATTTAATATGGTTAGTTAATGGTGGGCTTTTATGTAATTTTGATTACATTACGGATGTAATGAAAAAAAAGAAGGGAGCCTCTATGGAATGAAAATGATGGTTTTTTATGTAATGAATGATTACATATAATGAGTCATTGCATTCCGTAATTAAAAACAAACATAATTTTCTCATTTTGTCGTAATGTTATTTTTCATTGCTACTCTTATTACGATGTACCAAACCTTATGTAAGAATAATAATCCTAAATTACAATTTACATAATTCTTCCTTACAAAAACCAGATTTACAAAAACACCCTTACATCTTCAACCCTCTGTGGTTATCCATCAAATTTCAGTTCAGATAACAACTTGAAACAACAGCAATGGAGGCCTTAAAAGTATGGTCATCAAGACCACTCCGTCACCTCTTCCACTTATCCCCACTCACTTACAAAACCCATCTCCCAGTCACCTTCACGCGCTGCTGTTCATCCTCACGCGCCGCCACTGTGCCTCCAAAACAAGGTGGTGGCAGGGGAAGGAGGTCACCCAAAGATGAGAATAATGCAACTTCTTCTACTTCTGATAGAGATGCTATTCGTCTTAAAAAGGTTCAACTTTTTTTTTTTTATATTTTTTATATAAAAATTGAATCTTTTTTATTTTTTTTTATGTTTATGTTTTATAAAGATTGAATCTTTTTGTGTTTTTTATGTTTTGTTTGAGGTATTTGGTTTTGTTTACTTAAATGGGTTATGGGTTTTTTAAGGGATGTTGGTCTAAGCTTATTTTATGGCTTATGAGCTTATCTCATTTCGGCTTATATTATTATGAAATATAAGCCCAAAGATGATATAAGTTTCCGGCTTATTTCGAAACTTATCACCTAAAGATGATACAAAGATGATATAAGTGACCTTATGACCCGCGACATCAGCTTCTCTCTCTAAGACCAAACACATGACCAAATGCCCGTAGTAAGGCGACCGCGGGCACCTCACACACACAAACTATATGCAAAATTGCAAACCATTTGATTGCTTTGCCGATCGAATCAAGCAAAAAAGGGGGGAGGGACGCATTCCTATGGGACTCATGTGTGTGTGTGTGTTAGGGGGGTGAGGGGGGGGGGGGGGGGGGGGGCTCGAGAGGGTGGACTGACCCTTGGTTGGGTCTCCATTACGACTAGCCTAATGCAACCTCTACTTCTGATAGAGATGCTATTCGTCCTAAAAGGGTTTAGTTTTTATGTAGTCTTTTTTATAAAAATGATTGAATCTTTATTGTTTTTTATAGTTTTGTTTGTTAGGATTTGGGTTGTTAATTGAATGGGTGTTAAAAAATTGTTAAACCTTTTTATTAGGGGATGTTCGGGATTGCTTATAAGAACTGCTTATTTATTGCTTATCTGATTATTTGAGAGTGAAATGAGCAGTTTGGAAGTTGCATGTTCCAAGTTGCTTATCTAGGTTTTTTAAATAAGTATAAGCAATTTTGTTTGCTTGTTTAGCTATAACATAAAAGCCACTCGGGGTTGGCCTAGTGGCAAAAAGTTTGTGACTAATATTACTAAAATGTGTGAGGTCCCGGTTCAACTCCTGCTAGGTGCAAACAACCAAGTGACTACGCCAACCTCTTGAAAAGGGAGGGGGCTTTACCGGGTTTGAATCTGTGTGGCGGTGGGTTCAAACCCCATATCGGCCAAAAGGTCGGAAACCACCTTACCCACAAAACAGTATAAGATAAGCAATTAAAAAAAGATTCTGCTTACTTTTAGGTTGATAAGCCTTTTGAATAAGGGATCCAAAATACATACTTTGATAAGCAGTTTGGAATAATCAACTCCTAACCTAATTATTTAAAACTGCTTGTGTCACCATAAAGTTTGGAACTTTGGATAAGAAATCCCAAACATTCTTAAAACTGCTTATTTATTGTTTCCCAATGCAAGAAGCAGATATGCAGCTTTAGTTAGCAATCCCAAACACCCTCTAAGTATTCAGCAACTGAATAATCAGATATTCAGTCTATCTTAAGTAACAATTGAATCTTTTTATGTTTTATGCTTTGGTCGTTGATATCTGGTTTAATTAGCAAATTGGTGATGCGTTTTTAGTTAGTTTGAGGATGTTTAGTTAAGAAAGTGTGATACTTTGTTATTGGTTGTCTGATATGCATATCTTGGGGGAGTTATATAAGTACTTACATGTAAATGATTCTTAAAGAGTAAATTACATAAATGGTCCCTGTGGTTTGTCAAAAATTTCACCTATTGTCCCTCAAACTTAAAAGTTGCATATATGGTCCCTTTCGCCTCCAAAGAATAACATGAATGGTAAAAAACTAAAAACCATTCAAACCATTCTTGTTATACTTTGGAGGCGAAAATTTCACCTATAGAGACCATTCATGTTATTCTTTGGAGGCGAAAGGGACCATATATGCAACTTTTAAGGTTGAGGGATGATAGCTGAAATTTTTGTCAAACCACAGGGACCATTTATGTAATTTACTCATTCTTAAATAGTGTAATAAAATCATTCGTATTAGTTTTACTATAAGAAAATGTTAAGGGGGAGTTTGCGATTGCTTATGATTGTATGCTTATTTTGATACTAATACAAGCAGTTTTGAGGGTGTTTGGGATTGCTTATCGAAATTACTTATCTGATTACAATAAGAAACTTTGAATAATCAGTTTGAGAGTTCATCATTTAGAACTGTGTATGTAGTTAAGTCAAAAGGCATACGCAGCTTTAATAAGCAATCCTAAACAACACAGAAATGTTCATTTATGGTAGTAATTGCGAACACAATAATAAAATAATCAGTCTGGAGTTTGCTGTTACAAACTTCCTGCAAAGAGCATAAGTCGGTTTAATAAGCAATTCCAAAAACTCTCTAAGGATTAAGGACTGATTATTTGAACTTCAACTGCAGCAATCAAATAATCACTAGCAAAATGCAATGCCGAACACCCCCTGAATCATCTTTGATGTCTGAGATTGCATTTGCAAAACAGCACTCTGGAACAGAAATTAACAACCTCCTTTTGCAAAATTGCCTTTCTTTATAAGAATACGCAGATGATCCCTTTTTTAATGGTTTGCCAAAAAAATTTGCTGATTATTTGTGTTTTTCAAACATATCAGTTAGATAATTACGCCCAAAACCTAACTTTAAATGCCCACTCAGAGTTTGGTTTAGTTCCAACTTTTGGCTTTTTGAACATAATAGACAGGGGTCTATGATGAGTGAGGGTGTGGACTGTGGATATCTAGCTTATTTATTTCCGGTAAAAGTAATGGATTTGTTTATAGGTGGAAGAGTTAAGGAGCAAAGGACTTGAACCATATGCTTACAAGTGGGATAGAACTCATACCGCTAATCAATCGCAAGATATTTATAAGCATCTCGGCAATGGCGAAGAATCAAACGATGAGAATGACCAAGTATCAATATCAGGAAGAATTGTCGCACGCAGGGCTTTTGGAGAACTTGCTTTCTTGACCTTGAGGGATGATTCTGATACAATTCAGGTATGCTGATAACATTTTTTTTCCTTGTTTTACACATAGAATTTAGTTGTTTGTCTCTAAACTTAATCACCATCATGCTGTGTAATTGGTAGTATTTGTGATTTGGGGGGGGGGGGGGGGGGGGGTAAGCTATAACAAAACGGGATGCTGGGATAGTGTTTACATAACTGGACGTGATTCTCATACTTGAGGTTGTGATAATCGGTAGTTTAAGTGTTTGACGTTTTCTGGTTATTTAAGGATTTTGATAAAAAATGATTCTTATATAGTCAGAATCAGTTTCGTTGCCTTTACTCTTGAAATAAGTGTTTTTCAAATTTGATTTTTTGACTCGAACCACAGTAATAATTAGATAACCTAAGATCAAGTTGTAAGTGAATTCAAGGTCCAGGTCCAAGGTTTTGATCAACCGCACCCGCCTTGTCGAAATTGCACATTGTTATTGTTGTTGTCCAAAATTTTGATCAAGTGTTTGATCATGATTGAAATTAACTCGAGTTGTAATTTTTTCCTTTATGTGAGTTTTGGGGCTCTTTTGCTCAAGAACTAATTATGTTTTGTTTTGAGTTTTCAAGACTACTTAAAGTCTTCATCTTTTAGTCTTGGTTTTGGTTTAGCATTTGGGCCCATTAGCTTGACTTTGATTTATATCACACATTCACACGTACTGAGGGGAAAAGTATCACTGTGATAGAAAAAGATGTCTAATAACTACAAATTTTAAAGACTTTTAAGTCTTCTAACGTCTAATATTGGGATAGTTCGCTTTTCTTCATCATTTTCCACAAAACAGGAGAAATTTATTTTTGGAATTTTGAACAACGAGAAAGTAAAACAAAAATTTGGGTCCATCTACTTCAAATTGACTAGACGTATTGCATCAATGAGTTTCTATCGATTATCCAAAATACAATACTTTGAAGTAGCTTTATGCAAAGAGTCTTCTGATATGTATTTTCAACATAACTAGATTATCATTATGTATTTAAACTAAAGTATAAAATAGATGTTCAACGATTAATTGGGCCAAAGCATCCAAATATATAATATGAGCCAAGCTGAGTATGTAAAAACTGGGCCGGTCCAATTTTCATGTCAAAACAAAATGAACTTATAACTTGTATGCAAACCTTAACCATGTCCACAGCAAACACAAAACATAATCATTCATCTTGAATCTAAACAACTTGTATTGGCTTAAATAGTTAATCAAATGCAGTAGAAATTCAAATGACCAACTAATTTACCTGATGAAAACGGATCTCGGTAATCCAGTCTATTCTATTTTGTCGAGTCTATTCTATTTTCTTGAAATCACATTCTTCTTATAAAAGGAAAACTTGTAAACTTAATGTTGATAAAATTTGGTTGAGGCATTTCATGAGAAGACTAAAGATTTATGCAGCCTTATACGCAATATAAGAAGAACCATGTATGAATAAAATTTTCCATGAAGACACTACTTTAAGCTCATAATTGTGTAAATCTCTCTTCTTTGGATTTACAGTTACAAATCTGCATTTTTAAAAGGCCCCATTTATTTTTATTTTTATCCATCCAACCTATTTTTACATATTTTTACTTTCACAAGAGTTGCTGACTGTATTTTCCATCAGCCTGATTTATTTGGGTCCATTTCTTTGGATTTACATTTAATTTCAGGACCAAAAGTCAAACTGAATAACTACAAATTGCAAAGACTTGAGAGTCTTTGGTCGTCTAATGTGGGACTTCAAGTTTATTGTTTAATTTTTTTTCCCATGCTTTGTCTGGTCCACACAATTTATATCCATCTAGTTCAATTCTTAGTTTTCGAAGTCTATATAAAGGTGCATAGAGGTATATGTGTTCATTATCTGATAAAAACACATCAATACAATTTTCTTAAAACACACATAATGAGAGAAAATATTTACTTTTACTTTATGTATACTCATGTTTTGTTTCTTTTTTCACTTGTCTTTTTGTTCTTTAATAACACAACTGCCACTTCCTTTGGCCAACAACTGGTTGGAGCAGCAGGAGGAGCTGTTCATAAGTGCATCGATAAAGAGAGACAAGCTCTTCTTGATTTCAAAGCTAACATTATTCAAGACCCACGTGGCGTGCTCATTCACTGGAGACCTGAAGAAGAAGATGATTGTTGTCAATGGGGTGGAGTCGTGTGTGACAA
The DNA here is from genome assembly GCA_030686995.1 of Artemisia argyi. NCBI lineage: Eukaryota > Viridiplantae > Streptophyta > Magnoliopsida > Asterales > Asteraceae > Artemisia > Artemisia argyi. Next base: position 21,455,847 of record CM060695.1, on the reverse strand, counting down.
CGTCACCGGTCATGTCAAAGAGCTTCAACTCGAATATGCTGATGGTCTTGAAGGTGAGATTAGCCATTCGTTGATTAACTTAACATATTTGAATATTCTTAACCTTCGTCTCAATTCTTTTCACGGAACCATTTTCAAGTACATATGCTCCATGACTCATTTAACTTATCTTGACCTAAGTGAAAATCAGTTTAGTGGTTCCATTCCTAAATCCATTGGTAACATGACCCAGTTAACATATCTTAACCTTGGTTACAATCAGTTTACTGGCACAATTCCCGATTCCATTCGTTCATTGACCAAATTAACAACCCTTGTACTTCATGGGAATCAGTTTACTGGAACCATTCCTATGTCCATTGGTTCCTTGACCAAATTGACATACCTTGACCTTTCAGTCAACTCTTTCTATGGAACCATTCCAATGTCCATTGGTAACATGACCCAATTAACTTATCTTAACCTTCGTGGGAATAATTTCAGTGGAGTCATTCCGAGATCCATTGGTTCCTTGACCCAATTGACTTTTCTTTTCCTTTCACACAACTCTTTCTATGGAACCATTCCTAGAGAATTTGGAAACCTCACCAGTTTGGAATACCTTTATCTGTATTCCCTCGGCAATTGCAGAGCTGAAAACTTAGATTGGTTGTCTTCTCTATCTTCTTTAAAAGAACTTTATATGGATGGAATTTCTCTGGCCAAAGCAAATAACTGGGTAAATGTTATTATAGGTCTCCAAAACCTATCAGACTTAAGCTTAAATGGATGTGACCTCTCACAAGTCATGCATCCATATTCTCCATCTTTCAACTCTTCTTCATCTATGGATGTCCTTTATCTCGATAACAACAATCTCAACTCATCCACGCATCATTGGTTGTCCCCATTAACTGGCAATAAGCTTTCAGATCTTTCTCTCTCTGGTAACAAGTTTGATGGGAAACTTTCAGATTTTTTGAACAGCTTGTCAGGATGCACATCAGCTACATTGTCTGATGTGATCCAACACTTTTCATCCCTCAATTACTTGAACCTATCTTCAAATCAGTTAGATGGAACTGTAAGTGACAAACTGTGGCAACTACCCTCGCTTGAAGTAATAGATCTTTCAAACAACTCACTTGAAGGAGTTCCTCTAATTGCTGACATGTCAAACCTTTCTCAAAGTATAGAATATATAGATTTCAGTTCTAACAAGCTAGGGCCTCGTTTCCCCAAATGGATACAAAAATTGAAATATCTTCAGCATCTTGATCTTTCCAAAAATAGCATTTTAGACACAGTTTCTAACCAGTGGCAGTCTTCTCAGTTGATCTATTTGGATCTCTCTTTCAACAGCATAAGTGGCGCTATTCTGAACGTTCCTTCCACTTTGTTAGTGTTAGATCTTTCCAAAAACAAATTATCTGGGGGAATCTCCTTTCTGTGCCAAACTGTAGATGGCCGTTTATCATTTCTTGATATCTCAGACAACTCATTCACAGGACAAATTCCAGACTGTCTATGGCATTTAAAAGAGTTGGTGGTTCTTAATCTAGCAAACAATAATCTATCTGGTAGAATTCCTGCTTCTGTTAAGTCTTTGATCAAGCTTGAAGCATTGTATTTATACAACAACTTATTTGGAGAATTGTATTCATCCTTAAAACATTGCAAGAATTTAACCTTTCTGAATTTGGGGGCCAACAAGTTTTCTGGTAATGTGCCTGTTTGGATTGGGGAAAACCTATCACGTTTGTACGTTCTTAGCCTAGCATCAAACAACTTCTATGGAACCATCCCTTCACAATTATGCCATCTAGTAAATCTTCAACTTCTAGACTTGTCAATGAACAACCTCAATGGAACCATCCCCTCGTGCATCAATAATATCACTGCCATGGTTCTAGATTATTTTTCTCTCAAAGGGAGAGATCTCATCACAGTGAATTCATTGGACATAAGGCACATTCATCTAGGATACGGCTACGACTCTAGTTATGATTATTTTGACCATGTGATAATCCAGTGGCAAGGAAAGGTACGTGAATTCAGCAAAAATCTAGAATCCTTGAAGAGCATTGACCTGTCGAGCAACCATTTAACAGGAAAAATCCCGTATGAGCTTACCAATCTTTATCAACTGGTTGCACTAAATTTGTCAAAGAACGCTCTACTTGGAGAGATTCCAAGACAAATTGGTCAAATGAAAGAACTTCTGACTTTGGATTTATCCAAAAACAATTTCTCAGGGCAATTGCCATCAAGCATGTCTCAGATGAATTTTTTAAATTATCTTGACGTGTCGCATAACAACTTGTCTGGGAGGATTCCATCTAGCACTCAACTCCAGACCTTTGAAGCTTCAAGTTATATTGGAAATGCTGGACTATGTGGACCTCCCGTGACTAAATATTGTCCCGGAGATAAAGTACTTGAAGTAACACCTGTAGTTGGTGAAGGTAAGAGTGATGGTGAAGCCATAGATGAATTTCAGAGATGGTTTTATATTGGAGGGGGCGCTGGTTTTGCTACTGGATTTTGGATAGTTTTTAGCATTATACTTCTTAACCGTTGTGCCAGACATGCTTTTTTCCAGTTGCATGATAGCTTGAAAGATTGGGTGTATGTAAAGGTGGTGGTGTTCATAGCAAAATGGCGAAGGGTTGCATGTGCATAGTGGTGTATATGTTTATGTTTTGTTCATCTACTTATTAATGTTTGGTATATAGTATTGTAATTTCATGCTTCACTTGTATTTGGCAAGGGTTTTTAAGTCCCTCTTATTAATAAAATTGCCACTAACACCATGGGTGGCCGTTTCCCAGCGGTGTGATATACGACATCTCCATTTGTTCATTTTATAAACTGTATGGTCATATGATGCACGGAAGTTGTTTGATAAAATGCTTTACATAGAATTGCAACATACCTGATGATGTTAAGGTATCATGGCTAGCTAAAATAAATTTGAATCTTTACAATAAGGCATCATGCCTCAAATGCAAATGCTATTACGGTTGACATCTAAGTGTAGTGTGAAGCTAGCTAATGTAGCGGTGTTTTAGTCATGATTATGAGTCACATGAAATAAGCCTTCAATGCACCTTAGATATCTGATTAGAAATATTTTTTTTGTTACTCAACCACTAATATAAAAGTCACTGGTAAATTTCTTAAGTCAGCACACTGTGGTCTCTACAATGGATAAGAAGTCAGGAGGGAGTAAATACACACTTGGACCCTACCACAAAGATAGCAAAATGACATCTACAAACTTTAACAAACATAAAAGAACATGTTATTCATGACCGTGAGGTTTGTTACCAGCTCGTATGAAATCCATCTTCATTAGTGGCAGCTTCGGTTCTTGTTTGCTCCATTGCTATAACAGTGACCACATGTTGCTTCCACCAAACTTGTAATATACTACTAAAGTTTTAGCATATGATTGATATGCTCGATGTTAGTGTGATAATGCTCTTACTTTTTTTTAACTGATTAGTGATTAGTACTAAACAGAAAATAAGTATGTTGGTAATTGTTGCTCATCAGTAAATGAGATTCTTATAAGACACCTTAAACCAACTCAAACCGATTCAGGACTGAATATTATATAAATCTAAATATTAGATGAATTTCATGAGTTTCATCCCTGACTACAAGTGCTAAAGTATATGAAACAGAACTTAGAACAGAGTTACCCTGTTCGTGACATCAGAATGTGGAACTTTGTTATCATAATTTTCTTAAAATGCAATTGGAAATCCATTTCACTAAATACAGTTTGCTAAGTGGCTAAGTTACTTCTTATTTTAATACTCGAACATCAGCTCAATCTGGATCTAAAAAACATTGGCTTTCACCATTGCAACCTCCACCACAAGTGCTGCCACCAGTCTCGCCTTCAACAACACCACTCTAAGTGACATGTTTTTAATGTATAAATCAACTAGTTACCTGGCCCGCCCGAATAGGCGGGCGAGCCTTATGAATATGGTTGAAAAAAATTATGCTTAGGAAAATAAGTTATAAACATACAAAATTACTTATTATATGCTTTAAGAACGAAAAGAAATAAATGTTCATCCAATATATAAGAAAATAAAAGTTACTGAATTATCCGCAAGCACAAGGTATATGTTGTCGATTCATATACAAAATAAAGCTTCTTTGTACACAACGTTGGTTGTTGATTTCGTGTATTTACTTAATAGTGAGTAAATAACGAACCTTCCATAAGCCATCACTTGCCAGTATCACAAGCTCTATTGAGGCATTGATAGGTACATGTCTTATGCAAGGTTCTGAACTTAGATGTGCTTTAAGACTCTGGTCTCCAAATGCACGAGCAACAGCAAGTTGACAATTAACTTGGGGAACATCACCTACATGAATAATACTCCAACAGTTTCACTATACTTTAGAGCTTGCTGAAGCTATAACACAGTGACTGAATCAAAATATGCATGTAACAATTCTGTTGTCATTCACTGCATCACATAATTGGAAGACAAACAACAAATTTGTCAATTCTGCTTTCATTTACTGGTGTAAGGTAGAGGTGGCGATTTCTACCCATGTACTTGTACTCATAAACGGGTCAAAAAGTAATTTTTTAATATTAGCTAAAAAATAAATGGGTCAAAGTTTAAGAAGAACTTAACATCTTGTCAAAATTTCAAGTCTTCTAAAGCTCAATACTTACCTTGTTCAAGTAATTTCATTTTATTGGTTTGTTAAACCTATCTATAGTCATCTCTCATCTCACAGTTAATAGTGTTCTTTAAGAACTTGTCATTTATACCCCATTGTCATATCAATGTTAGATGCACTTGTCGGATATCTCAACTTACGAAAGTTCTGATTGACTAAATCTTTAAGAACTTGTCATTTATGAATTAGAAACAACCAACTGGGCCGACACCCTTCGGGGTTCATGCTCATCAGCTCATATATTGGCCACTTTACTCATTAGAATAGATAATAAAATCTGTATCTCAGCAATATCTTTATGCTAAATCCACTTCATTATAAATGGGGCGATTTGGGTTATGTTTTATCTATATCAGGTCACATGGGTAAAATTAACAAAATAGCTAAACATGAGCAGGTATATTACATGAATACAAGTTCGTAAAGGTAACTGTTAGTATGACATCGCCTTCTAGAAGTGTCATCATAGAACTAATGTGACTAATCAAGTATGGGATCTTAAATGTCATATCCTCTGTTGAGCCTTTTTGTTGTATTTCTCCATCTACTTGAGAAGTAAAACCGAAACGCAGATAATATGGCTAAATAAAGTTTAAGCCTACATGCAGCACGATAATATTTCTCTTTAGGTTGCAGGGGTAAGAAGCTTCGAGCAGATAAAATTACTTGATCGATTTACCCTTGTTAACATGGTGTCAATGCTCAATAAGGGCATTTTTTTGTAAAGACTTTTGAACAGATAGTATTTCTCTTTAAGTAACAAATACACAGTCACATTCAAGGAAAAAATAACACAAAACACCAATTTATGCTGTTCGTAACAAATACAGTCACTTTCAACCTGCCAACTCATTTAATTTGTCTAACATGAAACCCGCTTTAACTGTTCAACTTGTATGCGTTTAACCCATTAACTCATATAAATAATATGGCTAAATATGTTGTGTTAAACGGGTTAGAATTGATACGAATGACCCAATTATTTTATGCATATCATGTTTTAGCTGAAGTTTTCCAACCCGTCATTACAACCTAAACCCGGCTCAAATTGTCACCCTAGTTTTAAGCATATAAGCATGATATAGACAATCATCTAATCTATGTCTGTCACTAACAAACAGCTAATTTATTTTTCAGGAATTGTTCTGCTTTTACACTATTAATTATTGTAATTTTCCCTAACTAATAAGATTGGTAATTTCGTTGGTCATATTAAAAGAAAATAATCTTTCCGAGTGGAGGAGAATAGGACATTACATGTTTTGGGTCACACTGAACCAAACGCACTTATGGAATGTCTGCAAAAAGCTGAAAAAATAGCACATCTAGTGCATTGGCAATATGGAGAATGTCCTCCAACCTCTATGTATCAAAAGAGTGACCATTATCGGGTTATGGAGAGTGCGATAATATGGGCAATGGTTATAACGACAATTCACAGCCACGTGCCACCTATGTTCAAGAACTATCAAAACACATATGCTAATAACGTGGGGATCTCTCTTGCGGCATCAAGTGATGCCGTTTTTCATGCCATTATCAGTGGTTTAGAGTTTAAGACTAGTGTTTACTCTACTTGGGCTTTGTCGTTGTGAATGTAAATATATTTATGTACTTGGTCTAACTGGCTTGCTTCAACAAGTATATATCTACTTATCATTTGACTAGCCAATGATGATTTTCTCATTCAAGTCTGACTAGCTCTACGCCTCTACTTACTGTTCTGGAAAGCTTATTCAAACATCTTTTGTTTAAACCAATAGTAGTTCATTAGTTCAAGAACTATCAAAACACAATGCAGATGATAGAACTTAGATATGGTTAACGGTTTCTTTCAACTAAATTGCACCTTTCTCAAGTAAGTCGGTCCAAAACAGCATATAGAAACAGCTTTAGCGGTGTTTGGGATTTCATACTTTTAGCTTATGGCTAATAACCTATGAAAAACACACACTTCCCCATGTGCATATTTCATCAAAATACAAGTCTACAAGCACTTCAAATATGCAATCCATACTAGGGGTGTTATCGGGTTGTCGTGTCTTATCGGGTCGGGTTACGCCGGGTTTTGATTTTTAAAAACTCACCCGCAATCCGACAGATAAGCAATCGGGTTGTCGGGTTCGGGTGGTATCCGGGTCGGGTTATGTCAGGCCGGGTGATACTACAAATTGGAGTAGCTAATAAATTATCAAATGTGGACTCTTTCTTTTTCGAACAGTTACCAAATGTCCAAGTGTGACTTTCATCAAACATAAAAAAGTATATTAGTGACTAGTAAGCCTTTTTTGGTGTCATTTTGGGCCAAAACATAAAAAACTGGATGGAACCCAACTTACTACTGAAATGATGCAAGTCTTCCACAATATAAAGAAAACTTAGTACTGGTGTTTGGATATGAGTGGTAAGTTTATGTCATTTGGTTTCATCTACACTTATTACTGAACCAAACTTACTACTGATGCAAGTCTTCCAAACTTACTACTGAACCAAACTTAGTACTGATGTTGGATATGAGTGGTAAGTTTGTGTCATTTGGTTTCATCAACACTCATTACACAGCCTTCTAAATTAAACAAGATTTAAACTACTAGACAAAACCCAAACACTCCCTGCTGCAAGTCTTCCACAACATTGACTACTAATTAGTTACGTATCTGTCATAACTTCAACTAAAAAATTATACAATAAAATCTCACTGAATAATTACCTTTTGGTTAAATGTTGATGATAATGCAAGGAAAAAATATGGAACTCTGAATTGTGTTTTTGATAATGGTTGAGTAATAGTATTAACCAATAATAGCTCGTGCTGCACTTGAAAAACCAAACGTCCCATGCAAATTGCAGAGTTTGATATTGGGCTTTTTCAGTTATCAGTAAAAAAAAATAAATAAATAAATTAAGTATTGATTTTTGGGTCTTATCGGGTTGACCCGATAACCCAATAGCAAAAATTATCTAACCATAACCCGACAAGATAACATCATTGGATTATCTGGTTCAGGTGAAACTAACCCGATAAGCTTTTTCAACCTGATTTAACCTGACCCGATAAGGCTTATCGGGTTCGGGCAACCTGACCCTTCTGACACCCCTAAGCTAAACTCCTCAACTAAGCTGATAAAGTGATAAGCCTAAAATGTTTGTCTAGCAATCCATCCCAATTTAAGAAAAAATGCTACCGGATAGAGTGTTGTAAAACTTAGACCACAAGGTCGAGTAACAAGTTGAGATTGGATATTTGTTTATAAACAGAGAATAAGGTTGAATAACAAGTATGTTCCCACCTATTATGTACCTTTATCGCATACGTCATGCATACCATCCCGATTACACACTCACGCAACTTGAGTTGAATCAGCCAAAAATCGATTTGTTCATAACTCGATCGGCACTATTTGAACAATTGTGTTAATGTTTCTAACATATTCTTGTAGTCAGGAGCGGAGGCAGATGGTATGCCCGTGCATACACTAATAACGAAATCACTAGTGTAAAAACGACTTTCTCCTAAGCATATTTCAAAGTTTAATACTACGCGCATACTCTTTTCAAATTTTTATATAAAAGTGAATACTCTGTGACAAATTTGTGCGTCCACCACTCCACCAGTGCCTATAGTCCATGTAAAAATGCCATACACACAATTTCAAAATTTACACAAAAATTCCGATCACAATACTCCCCGCCTAGACCGATTACAAGCTACAAGTTAGCGGACCACTTGAGTACCGCATAGTGAGTTTTACAAACATAGGTAATTACTAAAATAAAAACATTACATAGTAATCACTTAGATAATGTGGAATTAGTCGGAGGGAAACGAGGCAAGCGGATAACAGCTTCTTCTGTCTCAATTGTGTCTGATCTTATTATCTACAAAACAAAAAAACATTAAAACTTAGTCATTTAAATACAAAGCCATTTAAATGTGGAATTAGTCGGAGGGAAACGAGGCAAGCGGATAATGGCTTCTTCTGTCTCAATTGGGTCTGATCTTATTATCTACAAAACAAAACATTACTAATAAAACATAGGATAACATGTTTTTATATTACTAACAAAAACATGGGTTATTTAAAGAAATGAATAAAAGGGGTACCGGATCTTGAAGAAGGGGTTTTTAATCATCAATGGCTGGTCTGAACTGTTGCTTGCTTTTGTTGCTGTTATTGTTGCTGGTGTCTCTGTTGTTTATTCCGGCATTGGTGTTCATGGGTGTTTGACTTTGATTAGGTTTCATTTTGTTTTTTGGCTTTGGAAATTGGTGCAGTGATGTGTCGTTAATTTGTTATGTAAGGCCCATAGTGAATAACATAAAGTAGGAACCATGAATTTTCAAGGCCCAATTAAATTGGTTTTCTTTTTATTTTGTTGTTATTTGAGGGGTGTTCATGGTTCGGGTCGTAAACCGAACCGAATCGAACCGGAAAAAACCGAAACGAATTTGTTAAAACTGAACTGAACCGTACTAAAAATTTGGTTTTCGGTTTGGATATGGTTTTGGTTATCTAAACCGAAAATCGAATTTATATAAATATATTTTTTTATATATATATTTGTATTATCATTATATAAATAAAAAAACCATTAAAATTTTATCCTAATATAAAAAAACACTTTTTATGCTTGAAATAATTTTTTTCCCCAAAAATCTATATAATTAAATTAAAAAAAATATAAATTGTGTAATTTAAGTAAAAAAATCGGTTTTCGGTTTTGACTCATAACCGAACCGAACTTCGGTTCGGTTCTCAGTTCGGTTCGGTTACAAATATTTTCGGTTCGATTTGGTTTTCGGCTATGACCCAAAATTTTTTTTAACCGAACAACCCGAACCGAATAAACAGATTAACCCGAGAACCGAACCGATGAACACCCCTAATTTGAGTAACTTAGGTTTTAGTTACACTACGAGTGATGGGGGACTGAGTGTAGCGATGTAAATGAGTCAAGCTTTTGTTGAGTAACTCGGTTTTATTTGATCTGAGTCTTATCGTGCTTAGAGCTCAAGTCCTAGCTTTAAACACAAATATATTTCGGAAAATTAAAATCACACACACAACTTTTTCGCAAGTCGGCTAGTCCGCAGAACGACTCGTGCTAAAAAAATAGTTAGCGGGTGGGCCGATTTGTGTTTTAAGGGTGACACGTTGTTGGGGAAAGACACGTCTTGGACGCCCTTGTTACACCATCAAGGAAATATAACCGAAAGTAAGGTTGAGCACGGGGCGAAAACCGGACTAGACTGACTAAAATCGGACTGGATCAAAACCGATTTGGTTCATGTTCATTCATTTAACTAAACAATCATAAAATATTGTTCGTTCATTTAATAAATAAATGAATCTTTTACCGAACGATTCATGAAATGTTCACTGAACGTTCAATTTGTTTACAGCCCTAATAATCATTTAAAAGTACAATTTACATAAATCTTCCTTACAAAAACCAAATTTACAAAAACACCCTTACATCTTCAACCCTTTCTGGTTATCCATCAAAACACAAATTTCAGTTCAGATAACACAACTTGAAAGTTGAAACAAGAAGAAGAATGGAGGCCTTAAAAGTATGGTCATCAAGACCACTCCGTCATCTCTTCCACTTATCCCCACTCACTTACAAAACCCATCTCCCGGTCACCTTCACGCGCTGCTGTCCATCCTCACGCGCCGCCACTGTGCCGCCAAAACAAGGTGGCGGCAGGGGAAGGAGGTCACCCAAAGATGAGAATAATGCAACTTCTTCCACTTCTGATAAAGATACTATTCGTGCTATTCGTCTTAAAAAGGTTCAACTTTTTTTTATATATTTTTTTTTATAAAAATTGAATCTTTTTTTTTTTTTTTTTTTTTTTTTATGTTTATGTTTTATAAAGATTGAATCTTTTTGTGTTTTTATGTTTTGTTTGTGATATTTGGTTTTGTTTACTTAAATGGGTTATGGATTTTGTAGCAAAATGTGTGAAGAAAATAGTGTTTGTTTGCTTGTTTAGCTATAATAAGATAAAAACCACTCAGGGTTGGCCTAGTGGCAAAAAGTTTGTGACTAATATTACTTAAATGTGTGCGGTCCGCGGTTCAATTCCTGCTAGGTGCAAACAACTCTGAAGTGACCACGCCAACCTCTTGAAAAAGGGAGGGCTTTATCTGGTTTGAATGTGTGGCGGTGGGTTCAAACCCCATATCCAAGGGCGGAGCTATTAAGGGACCGGGAAGGGTCCCACCCCCTAGGCCTAAGCCTGTTAGTGTATTTTTTTCGCGATTGCATGTGTTTTTCCGGAAAAAGAATTGTTTCGGCCCGCCCAAGAAATTTTTTCTAGCTCCGCCACTGCCCATATTGGCCAAAAGGTCGGAAACCACCTTACCCAGAAAAAATTATAAGATAAGCAATTAAAAAAAGACTCTGCTTACTTTTAGGTTGATAAGCGTTTTGAATAAGGGATCCAAAATACATACTTGATAAGCAGTTTGGAATAATCAACTCCTAACCTAATTATTTAAAACTGCTAGTGTCACCGTAAAGTTTGGAACTTTGGATAAGAAATCCCAAACATTCTTAAAACTGCTTATATTTATTGTTTCCCAACGCAAGAAGCAGAGACAACAGGTGAATATTCCTGTACTACCCCTTGTTGGTCCCGAGGGACGGAGGAGGCTAGGTTAGCCGAAAGATGGTTTATGCAGCTTTAGTTAGCAATCCCAAACACCCTCTAAGTATTCAGCAACTGAATAATCAGATATTCAGTCTATCTTAAGTAACAATTGATCTTTTTATGTTTTATGCTTTGGTTGTTGATATCAGGTTTAATTAGCAAATTGGTGATGCGTTTTTAGTTAGTTTGAGGATGTTTAGTTAAGAAAGTGTGATACTTAGTTGTTGGTTGTCTGATATGCATATCTTGGGGGAGTTATATAAGTACTTACATGTAAATGATTCTTAAACAGTGTAATAAGATCATTTGTATTAGTTTCACTATAAGAAAACGTTAAGGGGGAGTTTGCGATTGCTTATGATTGTATGCTTATTGAGTTTTGATACTAATATAAGCAGTGTTGTGGGTGTTTGGGATTGCTTATCCAAATTACTTATCTGATTACAGGAGAGTGTAATAAGATTGAATAATCAGTTTGGGAGTTTATCATTTTGAACCGCGTGTGTGGTTAAGTCAAAAGGCATACGTAGCTTTAATAAGCAATCCTAAACACCCCATTGAATGTACTTTTTTTGTAGTACTTGTGAACACAATAATAAGATAATCAGTCTGGGAGGTTGTTATTACAAACTTCTTATCAGAATACTGCTAAGAGCATAAGTGGGTTTAAAAAGCAATCCTAAAAACTCTCTAAGAACTAATTATTTGTAACCACTATCAAAATGCAATGCCGAACACCCCCTGATTCATTAGTTTTACCTTTTTAAGCACTTCTTTAAGAGGTGTTTGAGATTGTGTTTGCAAAACAGCACTCTGGAACAGAAATTCACAACCTCTTTATAAGACTATGCTGATAATTCCTTCTTTAATGGTTTGCCAACACTTTTTGCTGATTATTTGTGTTTTGCAAACATATTAGTTAGATAATTACTCCCAAAACCTAACTTTAAACACCCACTCAAAGTTTGGTTTAGTTCCAACTTTTGGCTTTTTGAATGTAATACACAGGGGTCTATGATGAGTGTGGTTGTGGATATCTAGTTTATTTATTTCCGGTAAAAGTAATGGCTTTGTTTATACTTTATAGGTGCACGAGTTAAGGAGCAAAGGACTCGAACCATATGCCTACAAATGGGATAGAACTCATACCGCTAATCAATTGCAAGATATTTATAAGCATCTCGGCAGTGGCGAAGAATCAAACGATGAGAATGACCAAGTAGCAAAAAGTTAGTTGCTTGTCTCTAAACTTAATCACCTCATGCTATATAATTGGTAGTATTTGGGTATGTGTGGGGATGCTGGAGATAGTGTTTAGATAATTGGATGTGCTTCTCATGTTTGAAGTTGTGATAATCAGCAGTTTGAGTGTTTGACATTTCTGATTATTTAAGGATTTAAATGTAAAACGAGACTTGAATAATCAGGATTAGTTTCGTTGCATCTACTCTTGACCACTTTAAAAACGCGATGCCACATGCCCATTGATCATCTACCAAAGTGGATGTTAACAACTGAAAGATCACAGATAGGAATGCGTTGCATTTGACCCTCATAGAAAACTTAATTTCCTCACCTATGCTATGTTTTTCTATGACTCTACTGAATACTGATATATTTACTTATAATAACAGCTTTACTGTGAGAAAGAAAGGCTTGCAGATGATCAGTTTGACCAATTAAAGAGTCTTGTTGATATAGGCGACATATTGGGCGCAAGCGGCTCGATTAAACGGACAGAAAAAGGTTAGCTTTCGCAACAAAGTTATACAAAGCGAAACATAATAGTCTTTACACTATTTTTTTGATAGCTATCTTACGTGGAGCTGAATTAGGTTTATTCATTGTTTCCATTTGTTTTCAGGAGAACTTTCTGTATGTGTAAATTCATTTTTGATCCTCACAAAATCTTTGCTTCCACTACCGGATAAGTTTCACGGTCTAACAGATGTGGATAAGCGTTATCGCCAACGGTTAGTTTTCTAATAGCTTTTTTGTAACAACATTTGTGCAATCCTGCATATTCAAATAATGTCATGGTGGTCCGTTTTTGCTAATGTTAAACATCATCATAATTGGCAAGTCTATTTTTCATGTGTAGATATGTAGATATGATTGCAAATCCAGAGGTAGCTGATGTACTCCGTAAAAGAGCAAAGGTAGGGTTAAAACATTGAATTTTCGGATCATATAACTTATTATCTTCAAATGCTCGTATGCTGATTTGTGCTTCACTTCAGTAGATTGTATCAGTCATACGCCAGACAGTTGAATCCGTAGGCTTTATCGAAGTTGATACACCAGTTCTTCAGGTTTGTAAATCATCACTAAACTGATTTTCGTAAAATCTAAATATATATATATATATATATATATATATATATATATATATATATATATATATATATATATATATATATATATTAATTTTTGATACTTAAATTGATTTGATACTTTAATTTTGGGCCCATTAGCTTGACTTTGATTTATATCACACATTTACACGTACTGAGAGGAAAAGTATCAGTAAGATAGAAAAAGATGTTTAATAACTACAGGTTTTAAAGACTTTTAAGTCTTCTAACGTCTAATATTGGGATAGTTCACTTTTCTTCCATCATTTTCCTCAAAAGAGGAGAAATTTATTTTTGGAATTTTGAACAACGAAAAAGTAAAACAAAAATTTGGGACCATCTACTTCAAATTGACTAGACATATTTGCATCAATCAGTTTCTATCGATTATCCAAAATACAAGACTTTGAAGTAGCTTTATGCAAAGAGTCTTCTAATATGTATTTTCAACTAAGTATTGCAATGAAATAATATAACTAGATTATCATTGTGTATTTAAACTAAAGTATAAAATAGATGTTCAACAATTTAATTGCGCCAAAGCATCCAAATATATAATATGAGCCAAGCTAAGTATGTAAGAACTGGGCCGGTCCAATTTTCAAGTCAAACAAAAAGAACTTGTAACTTGTATGCAAACCATGTCCACAGCAAACACAAAAAATAATCATTCATCTTGAATCTAAACAACTTGCATTGGCTTAAATAGTTAATCAAATGATGTAGATATTCAAATGACATTCTTTTTATAAAAGGAAAACATGTAAACTTAACGTTGCTAAAATTTGGTTGAGGTATTTCATCAAACATGTTGTGGGTCATGAGAAAACTAAAGATTTGTGCAGCCTTATAAGCAATAAAAGAAGAACCATGTACGAATAAATTTTTCCATGAAGACACTACTTTAAGCTCATAATTGCGTAAATCTCTCTTTCACAGAATAAGTACAAATTGCAAAGACTTGAGAGTCTTTGGTCGTCTAGTGTGGGACTTCAAATTTATTCCAAGTGTTATCTGCTCCACACAAATTTGTATCCATCTAGTTCAATTCTTTATTATCGAAGTCTATATAAAGCTTAAATATTTTTTAAGTGTCTACTATGAATTTTTTAAGCCTTTTTCCCTCAATTTTGACCTTAAATATATTTATTTGTGTTATATAATACGTAGTACTTAATAAAAATTATACAAATGAAAATATATTTAAAAATTTAATCTATTCATTTGTCTTGTATCATACGAACAAAAATATTTAAAGTTAAAATAATAATAATAATAATAATAATCTTAAACTACAATTTACACAATACTCCCTCACAAAAACTAAAATTACAAAAACACCCCTACAAAACCATCAGACTCAGTTCAGATAACAACTTGAAACAAGAAGAATGGAGGCTTTAAAAGTATGGTCATCAAGACCACTCCGTCATCTCTTCCACTTATCTCCACTCACTTACAAAACCCATCTCCCAGTCACCTTCACGCGCTGCTGTTCATCCTCACGCGCCGACACTGTGCCGCCAAAACAGGGTGGTGGCAGGGGAAGGAGGTTACCCAAAGATGAGAATAATGCAACTTCTTCTACTTCTGATAGAGATGCTATTCGTCTTAAAAAGGTTTACTTTTTTTTTATATATTATTTTATATAAAAATTGAATCTTTTTTATTTTTTTATGTTTATGTTTTATAAAGATTGAATCTTTTTTGTGTTTTTATGTTTTGTTTGTGATATTTGGTTTTGTTACTTAAATGGGTTATGGGTTTTTTAAGGGATGTGTTGGTTTTAGCTTATTTTATGGCTTATGAGCTTATCTCATTTTGGCTTATATTGTTATGTTGTTTGTTTCGGCTTATATAGCCGGCTTATGGCTTATTTGGTTTTGGGCTTATGTTTCGTTAGCGCACTTTTTGTGGCTTATTTTGAAACTTTTCGGCTTATATAAGCTTGTTATGACATAGTAGTTATATAAGCCAAAAAGTTTCAAAATAAGCCACAAAAAAATGAGCTTATGAAACATAATCCGAAAACCAAATACGCCGTAAGCCTGCTATATTAGCCGAAAAAACACCCCCTTATTAGATGATAATGAATAAAATAAGAAAGTTGTACACTTTATCTAAGGGTTGTTTGTAATTCTGTGATACACACCACTAGGGATCACATAAGATCCGTTAATGGATTACAACTAAGTAGGATAATGAAGCAATGAGAAAAAGATTATCGAAGCAGAATTGTATTATACTATTTTCAATGGCGGATTGTACAGAAAATCTGTTACAATGAGTTATAGTTTGTTACAGGAGATTAAGAGAGAAGAGTTTACACAAATGATTAACTAAATGAAAGTGAAGTGAAATGTTGGTTTATAAAGTCTTGGTTTGGGCGGGAATATCTGTTACTCGAGCATGTGTTCGCACATGCCAACCTAACTTGAGCTCATATCATTCTGTTGGTGAATTTTGATTGTTTAAGGATGATGAAAATTAGCTTTTGTTGGGGTTATTAGAAAATTTAGGAGGCATTTGGGATTGCGTTTACTAAATGTTACCGAAAGCAAGTCTTAACCTGCTTTTTCAAAATTGCCTTTTCTCTCTATAAATACACGGACATTTTTTCTCCAAAGGGTTGTCTAACACTTTTTGCTGATTATTTGGGTTGCACATTGTTGTTGTTGTCCAAAATTTTGATCAAGTGTTTGATGATGATTGAATTTAACTCGAGTTGTACTTTTTTCCTTTACGTGAGTTTTGGGGCACTTGCTCAAGAACTAATTATGTTTTGTTTTAAGTTTTCAAGACTACTTAAAGTCTTCATCTTTCAGTTTTGGTTTAGCATTTGGGCCCATTAGCTTGACTTTGATTTATATCACACGTACTGAGGGGAAAAGTATCACGAGATAGAAAAAGATGTCTAATAACTACAATTTTTAAAGACTTTTAAGTCTTCTGACGTCTAATATTGGGATAGTTCACTTTTCTTCATCATTTTCCACAAAGAGGAGAAATATATTTTTGGAATTTTGAACAACGAAAAAGTAAAACAAAAATTTGGGACCATCTACTTCAAATTGACTAGACATATTATTGCATCAATCAGTTTCTATCAATTATCCAAAATACAATACTTTGATGTAGCTTTATGCAAAGAGTCTTCTGATATGTATTTTCAACTAAGTATTGCAATGAAATAATATAACTAGATTATCATTATGTATTTATACTAAAGTATAAAATATATGTTCAACGATTTAATTGCGCCAAAGCATGTATTGTTAGTTACCAAATTACTAGATATATTAAATGACATCCAATACGACGTCGTTCGATGAACAGTAACCATCGTGGGCTTCTTTTTTTTACACTGTCCTGTTATATGCCCAGTGACCCAGTCTTATGTTCAGCCCATTTTGCAAATGCTAATTTGATAACATGAAGAAGAACTGAAGAAGCCAGAAGAATCGAGAGGCGGTTATCTCCCGAACCTTCTTCCACTGCACAAAAACAGTACAAAACAATTCTAAAGAAGATTTAGACCATGAATTTGGTAGATGAAGAGAACATTGAAGCTGTTACGGTAACCGTTGATTAACAATCGGTGATGGTGAATATGAGGTTTGATCTAAAACCCACATCTTCCGGTCGTCGGATTAACCCAAAAGGACTCACAGGTAGCGTGCCTTTGTTATCCTTGTAAGTTGAGTACTTTAAAGAATATATTTATGTAAAGTTTGCTTTAGGTTTGATGGAACTTAAATGAAGCTTTTTTGAGCTTATCTTTTGTATGTTTAACATATATGTAAACAATATATTAATGACAAAACAGTGGTAGCTCATAAGGCAAAAAAAAAAAAAAAAAAAAAAAAAAAAAAAAAACCTTTTTTGTCGTTAGTAGTTATGGGTTTAATCTGCTTATTTTTAATTTTGATTAATTTTGTATTAAGTTGAAAAAAAAAAAAAAAAAAAAAAAAAAGACATTTATTTTTTGTTAATCTTTTGTTTTTTTGTAATAAAGACTCAATCTTCATTTCCGGATTGTGGTTAACATAGATAAAGGCTTATTTGTAGGAAGGAACAACTATTCAAATTGCTGAAGCTGTTGTTGGACCTCTAATAAGTGAGCTTGCAATGTTTCAATGGTACCTGTTGAGGTACAAAAGTTTGGTTGACTATCACTTCAATTTTTTTCCCTTTTTTTTTTGGTCAACAAACAATTGCTGTTATGGTGAATATTGCCTATCTGATGTATCAGTTTTGTGCATTTACATGTAGAGTGTAGACAGAGTTGAATTCACAAAGGAAAATAAAAGCTATGAAAGTACGAAACTAACATTACCTGAGATTTACAACCAGCAGCAAGAAAGAGTTATCAGTTCCAACAAATGAAAAGATGGATATTTCTTGTGTCGGACCAGCATTAAAATAGGCTACCTGCAATTCATGTAAATAACATCAACCAAAGTTTACCACTATATTTATACAAAACTAAAAACCAACCGTGCAAAGCACAACCAAATCACAATTTCATTTAAAATGCAGTCGATAACCACCCACCTGCTGATACAAACAGGTATCCCATCGTCTAAAAGTCCCATCAGACGAATACGAATAGAAGACAATCCCAGTTTGTATGAAAGATGAAACCTTTATTTGAAAGCATGTCAAAATAAAGTAAAGGAACTAATGAAGCTCATATTAGTATCCACGCGTCATGTTAACGACTTGTTGATTATCACCAATCTGCAGCCGCAATAAAAATTCCACAGCTTAAGACTAAATCATAAGCATAATCAAAAAAGAAAAGAAAAGTGTTGTGTGCAGATGGAATCAGAATGGGAAAACTACGACGAGCTGTTGCTCTCAATATTATCGAAAGCGCGACGAGGGAAAGATGCAGATGTGGGCGTTGCATTTGATGTTGAGTTTTATGGCAAAGTTGCTGGCAAAATGAATCGATTGACCGAAGCCAACTTTACAGCTTATGACGTTGCAATGCGTACGGTGGATCACAGAAGGCTTTTCAATAGCTTTAAGGTGAGATTTTATCAAATTTTGCTTTAAAACTTTCAATATATACTATACATAATCTAAGGGGGTGTTCGGGTTGCTAAAAATGTGTATCTTTTGTGATTTGCGGGTGTATGATCCAAGTAAATACGCACATGGCGTTATGGACAGCGAAGTTTACTATACGCGTTGTAGAAAAGCATTTGAAAAGAAGGTTCTCACGGTTAGAGTACCCAAGAGTCTGACAGGTGGCGCCACCTCCACGGCTAGAGCTTCACCACCACCACCACGTCCTTACCCCAGTCCCGACAGATCGGGGGAGTTTGTAAGAATTATTACTTACCTCCGAGGAACACATGGGTTGCATGCCGATGTGATCACAAGGTTTGCGCGGTACGTGGAAGCCAACCCTAGGGCAAGTGAAGTTTTCTTCAGTTACAGAAATCGTGTGCAGCAGCTCATGTTTATCAGAGAGCTTAATCTGAATGCCTATCGTCATCCTTAGAATCGCAACGAGATGTAAGTTCATTTGCTCTTTAAGCCCCTCAGATGGTATTACTTGTTTATGTGATTTGATGATAAATATTGGTATATTGCTAGAATGCGATTAAATTGATACGTTGATTGGTTTTAATAAGCTTGATTAGAAATTTCTAGCAATGTTTGCATAATATGATAAAATGAGTTCATGAGATCATTTTGCATAATAGATAATGCGCTAGGTTACGATGATGCTAGGAGCTTGTAAGATTGGTTTTGTTGGATCAAGATGTATGTTTAGATTGAAAAACGGACTAAATGAGCTTCTGTAAACAACATTATTTGTTGTTGACCCTCATAAAGATAATTCAATAATAGAGATAATTCAAGCAACCGAAATCTTTATGAGGGTCAACAACAAATAATGTTTACATAAGCTCATTTAGTCCGTTTTTCAATCTAAACATACATCTTGATCCAACAAAACCAATCTTACAAGCTCCTAGCATCATCGTAACCTAGCGCATTATCTATTATGCAAAATGATCTCATGAACTCATTTTATCATATTATGCAAACATTGCTAGAAATTTCTAATCAAGCTTATTAAAACCAATCAACGTATCAATTTAATCGCATTCTAGCAATATACCAATATTTATCATCAAATCACATAAACAAGTAATACCATCTGAGGGGCTTAAAGAGCAAATGAACTTACATCTCGTTGCGATTCTAAGGATGACGATAGGCATCCAGATTAAGCTCTCTGATAAACCTGAGCTGCTGCATACGATTTCTGTAACTGAAGAAAACTTCACTTGCCCTAGGGTTGGCTTCCCCGTACCGCGCAAACCTTGTGATCACATCGGCATGCAACCCATGTGTTCCTCGGAGGTAAGTAATAGTTCTTACAAACTCCCCCGATCTGTCGGGACTGGGGTCAGGACGTGGTGGTGGTGGTGAAGCTCTAGCCGTGGAGGTGGCGCCACCTGTCAGACTCTTGGGTACTCTAACCGTGAGAACCTTCTTTTCAAATGCTTTTCTACAACGCGTATAGTAAACTTCGTTGTCCATAACGCCATGTGCGTATTTACTTGGATCATACACCTGCAAATCACAAAAGATATACATTTTTAGCAACCCGAACACCCCCTTAGATTAAGTATAGTATATATTGAAAGTTTTAAAGCAAAATTTGATAAAATCTCACCTTAAGGCTATTGAAAAGCCTTCTGTGATCCACCGTACGCATTGCAATGTCATAAGCTGTAAAGTTGGCTTCGGTCAATCGATTCATTTTGCCAGCAACTTTGCCATAAAACTCAACATCAAATGCAACGCCCACATCTGCATCTTTCCCTCGTCGCGCTTTCGATAATATTGAGAGCAACAGCGCGTCGTAGTTTTCCCATTCTGATTCCATCTGCACACAACACTTTTCTTTTCTTTTTTGATTATGCTTATGATTTAGTCTTAAGCTGTGGAATTTTTATTGCGGATGCGGATTGGTGATAATCAACAAGTCGTTAACATGACGTGTGGATACTAATCTGAGCTTCATAAGTTCCTTTACTTTATTTTGACATGCTTTCAAATAAAGGTTTCATCTTTCATACAAACTGGGATTGTCTTCTATTCGTATTCATCTGATGGGACTTTTAGACGATGGGATACCTGTTTGTATCAGCAGGTGGTTATCGACTGCATTTTAAATGAAATTGTGATTTGGTTGTGCTTTGCACGGTTGGTTTTTAGTTTTGTATAAATATAGTGGTAAACTTTGGTTGATGTTATTTACATGAATTGCAGGTAGCCTATTTTAATGCTGGTCCGACACAAGAAATATCCATCTTTTCATTTGTTGGAACTGATAACTCTTTCTTGCTGCTGGTTGTAAATCTCAGGTAATGTTAGTTTCGTACTTTCATAGCTTTTATTTTCCTTTGTGAATTCAACTCTGTCTACACTCTACATGTAAATGCACAAAACTTATGTATGGTTGATTTGTTACTTACACATGAGAATTAGGAGAAGTAAATGTATAAGTATTTTGGTCCTTATTGTTATGCTCTTAACCCTATGAATTGATCAACAGCATAAAACAACGCCCCGCCGATTAAACCCTTGTAAGTCCATTTTGGAAAAAAAAACATTATTTATTTTTTGGATATTCTTGATCATTGCATCTGGTGTAACATCTACGCACGATGTGCTGGTCACTGGCGAGTGTCATTTCTTTTCGTTTTTTTTTTTTTTTTTTTTTTTTTTTATTTTTGTAAATCTATATTTGAGTACTGATGTTAGGACTTTTATGTTGATTGCAATGGAACGGACTGATTGCGAAACAAATGGTTGAGATACAAAGATAATCATATGGTCATTCCATGATGGCAGGGATACGAATACCAAGCCAATGGTTAAGTTCGTCCCAATATTCGAGTGACAACCTTCCGAAAGAGGTAAACCATGTTGTATACCTTTACTGTGTCGTCATCTAGAGGAAGATAAATTCGATTCGATGTCAGGATCTTGAATTAGAAGTAATATTTTGAAAACGGGTCAAAATGGTTTGAAGTTGTGGCATACAATCCGCTTAGTCCTCTTGACCCACTACCCTTTTAGGCGAACTTTTGAAATAAATCAACTTTTACGATCATCTAACACTCTGCTTATTTATAGAAGTCGTAAAATTCAAACTTGGCTTGATCCATACCAAAGTCACATGTTTGGTTGGTTACTCGACCTGTCAACCCGCCCAATTTGCCACCTCAAATTTACATGTTTTTTCTGTTGAAACAGGACTTTGCAGGATTTCATGGGTGGATGTCGACAGCTGAAAAGATGCTAACAGTATTGTCAACTCTTGAACTTCACAGTGTGCAGGTAAGTTCTCATACAAAAACCTTTTTTTGTCTTCCTTCAAGTTTTTAGAGTAGATTTAGAACGATGACCAGACTAAGTCTTGACCGTGGCTGTATCTAGGGATTGCAAAGACTTTAAATTACTGATATACAAAACTTTACACAATACTCACAGTCAAGAGTTGGTTCACTTTGATAGCTTTTGATCAACTCTATATGGATATATGTTCTGTATCTCTATGTTTCGGAATCTGCCTAGCTGCTTTATAAGGCATAACCAACATTTCTTAAAAATGTGTTCTTACCCCAATAACAGTCAAAGAACAGATATAATACTTTAGTCTAGCTTCATATCATTTTGATTGTATAAAGTTCCGTGAGGCATTTGAGAATGATTATTTGATTATTGTGGTTCAGGTCGCAAATGATAACTTTTTACTAGGTATAATGACTCTGATTACGGTTACCATTTAAGTTTAGTAACCAGTTTAGGATTAACTGCAACAAAAGTTGCTGTTTATTTGCTATTTAGGGGTTATTTAACATATCAACACTCCAACAAAAAACAACTGATGATATATGTTTTACACCCATATGTACAATGAAGTTATTAATCGATGATATATGTTTTGTAGGTACCTGTAAAGTTCCTTCAGTACTCGACGTCTGTACTGACAGCAAGCATTGCGTCAACGGCCAGCACCCATGTTTTAACAGATGCAGAGAACAACCATAGAGCAACTCTTGCTAACAGAAAAAAATACTAATACTGGAAAAAGAATAAATGCGACTGAAAATATTGGGAACTATATACCTACGAATGAATTAACAAAGAATGCCTCTGGAAATTAGGCTGCGTGAAAGGCTACATAAGAAGTAGCAGCAACAGTAAGTTGGGTTTGCATGAATTACTCTTAAAATTTGGATGCAAGTGACTATTGTTGATATGTACATGAGGTGAATGCTAGCCTGTTATATCTATCTTTTTTGCTTTCTTTTTTGAGATTTTGTTTACTTACATGATTCACCTAAATTATCTCAGTAACTTGCATGATAAGATTCACTGGATTAGTTGCAATGTTGTTTAAGAAGATGAAATAAGAATTGACGACTCAACTATTTATTCAAAGTTGTGCATTTGATTTCAAGTTGTATATTCTTTGCCTGTATCACTTTTTGAATTACTCATAGGAGTACATTAGCACACAATCGATATCTCCTCCCGCTAGAAAAAGGTTGCGGATAAAACGACGCCCCGCCGCAACGCCGAGGACCGGCGCCCACCTCGTATATAATATGAGCCAAGCTGAGTATGTAAGAACTGGGCTGGTCCAATTTTCATGTCAAAACAAAATGAACTTATAACTTGTATGCAAACCTAAACGATGTCCACAGCAACCACAAAAGATAATCATTCATCTTGAATCTAAACAACTTTATTGGCTTAAATAGTTAATCAAATGCAGTAAAAATTCAAATGACCAACTAATTTACCTGATGAAAATGGATCTCGCTAATCCAGTCTATTCTATTTTGTCCGGTCTATTCTATTTTGTTGAAATCACATTCTTCTTATAAAAGGAAAACTTGTAAACTTAATGTTGCTAAAATTTGGTTGAGGCATTTCATCAAATATGTTGTGGGTCATGGGAAGACTAAAGATTTATGCAGCCTTATAAGCAATATAAGAAGAACCATGTATGAATAAAATTTTCCATGAAGGCACTGTTAAATGTTAAGTATAAACATTAATAAGTAAATGTCTAGTATCGAACCCGAGACCTCGGGATTGCACACATTACAAACGAGAATAAAGTATAATAAATATATATATGTTAAATGTATCGTGTATATATATTTATATGAACACTTAATGGACTAAATGGTCGTTAGTTATTAACCGTATGGACTAACTATCATTAGTAACAAAAGGAAAAGGACTAGAATGTAACTAGGAGCCAAGAAGGATCTAGAAACCCTCCTTGGGCTCCTAGGCCGGTCGACAAGGGTGAGGGGAGACCCAAACCCATTCCAACTTGTCCTCCAAGTTTACTCTAGTATAAATACAAGGCCAAGGGTTAGGTTTTCACATCTTTTGTGCACACACACAAAACCCTAAAACCTTTTCTCCTTGTTTCTTTTCTTGGCCGATCGGTTCACAACCCCCTAAGGGTTTTGGGTCGATTTTGGTTATTCCAAAATAGTGTTTTTGTTTACTTGCATCAACCTTTATTCGTTGGTAGTTTGTGTGTACAAGAACGAGGTAATTATTTACTTTAGTAATTATCAAGAGATCGATAAACAAAACGGTAAGGGGTTTATCATTGATCTATTTTACACAAGATTCAAGATTTATTGAAGTGCATCGGGTACGTTTACTATTTATGTTTTAGTTAATATTTATGTGTTATACTTGATTTTAGCTTCCGAAATATGTGTAATTTGATTGTCAAACTCTAACAGTGGCATCACGAGCCATGTATAACATGTAATTGATTACTAAAATGTAATAAAAATCGTATCTTTAATTGTTTTAGATACATGTTTTTGATCTAGGGTTAATCCTTATTTTTTATAATTAAATTCAAAACCCTAACCCTAATTTTGGGGGGGGGGGGGTCGATTTTTCCATGAAACCCTAATTAGGGTTTTATGGTTTTCTTGGATTATTTGTAATCACTAGAAACCCTAGGTCATTAACCGGTTAATTGAACGTATCTTGTGACCTATGTGCTAATTGTTAGGTTTTAATCCGTGACTTACATGCATGTTAGTCATGGATCTTGTTTTTTTAATTTTTCACATGTTTTAGATAGATCTAAGATTGGGGAAGACTCCAATACATATACTAAAATCGATTTAATATGCTATGTGATGTGTTTATTAGCTTTGGCCTACGCAATTGATTCGTCAATGTATGTGACTCTCTTCCATCAAGAGGAGAAGGCCTTAGTTGATTACATGCATTATTATACCTAAAATTGATTTTATTAGGATCTTTTCTTATACGGATTGCATGTGGCTAATTGTTTCACTTATTAATTATTGGTTGTTTTGATTTTCTTTGAATACTTGTTTTATTGTTTAGTTTGACTTGTTGTAAGCAATAAAAGGGTTGTTTTTTTTATAAAGAAAATAATACGGACTAATAATGGTGAAACCCTAAGTGATAAAGATTGAATCTTGCAAAGTCTTATGTGCCAACAACGGTTCGCTTCGCACGGTAATTCGCTCCAAGGCGAGACTAGCAAGATACAAACTTTATTACTTGATTTTGAGATTGAATCCATAAACTTTTGCTTGATTGATGTTTTGTACAAACATGTTTTTTTTAAAGTAACTCTTTTAAGATAATATTCATAATCGTGATATGAAGGCTTAGAAAAGTGCCCTCGAGTCTGCCTTGGTTATCACAATCTTGAATAAAGTCTTAAACGAATTTCTTTTAAAAACCATGCTTGTAGAAAGTCATCTTAGGGTTTTGGTTATACCTCAAGTAAAACTTTGTGTATTAATTTCAAGAATTAGTAATAAAAAGGTTTTATAAAAAAGTATGTTATAAAGATGAGTGCATGCATCTTTGTACATATTTTGATTGACATATCAAAAAGTAATACCCTTAAAATTTAAGTTACATGCCATCTATATATAAGGAACACTTGGAATTTTAATTTGGTAAACGTGAGACCTAGGCTAAATTATTATAACAAGGTAAAATTCTGTTAATGCGTGAGACCATAGATAGTAATTTTACAGTTTCTAAGGTAGAAGACTTAATTAAGTTGTGCGTGAGACCTAGAACTTAAGGCATGAGATGGGATGAAACATGCTTACAAGGCAAATTGATGAATCAATTTGATGTAAATCCCATAATGATCTAGGAATTGAAAATCTTGTTTGCCAATTATTGTTCGACAGATTACCATCTTTTATTACTTTCACCACTAGCAGATCAACTGATGTGGTGGAATCTATGTAAAGTTGGATCCTAGATTTTCAAGAAAATTAGTTGGTTATATGAATATATCCTTGGGTATTTTATTTTCTTGAAGATATTGATTATCGAAAATACTAATATTTGAACTTTATCTGTAGATATGGCTCAACCCGATAACCAAACTGTGATTTCTGCTTTCAAGAGTCATCTTGAGAGAGAAAAACTGACTGGAAAGAATTTCAATGACTGGCACCGTTCGCTCAGAATTGTCTTGAGGGCGTCCGAAAAGCTAGACTACTTGACCGAAGAATGCCCAGCTGAACCTGTTGCTACTGCAACAGATCAAGCAAAGGCTGAATGGAGGGTGATACATGCTAAGTTTAATGAGGTTGCTTGATTAATGCTCACTAGCATGAGTGCTTAGTTACAAAAGAAGTTTGAGTACGCTTTCCCTAAAGATATGCTTGATATACTTAAGCAGTCTTATGAGAAACCCCTAGCAGTTGAATTGTATGATGAACTTGACAAGCTACACAACTGCAAGCATGGTGATGGTAAACCAGTTGAAGATTATGTGACTGAGATGAAGGAATCTTTTGATCAGCTTCACAGAATTGGATTTGGTTACCCCGCGAATGTGCAAGTGCACTTGATCAACAGGTCTCTTAGCAGGGACTTTGCTGGTTTTGTGCAGAATTTCAACATGCACTGCTCGGGGAAGACAATCTCAGAATTACTCGCATTGCTTGTTGATTATGAGAAAAGTCTACCAGCCAAGGTCAAGGCTCCTACCCCGCAAGTGTTGGCGATTCATGGGGGGAGAATCCAGAAGAAATCGCATGTGAACAAAGGCAAAGGGAAAGGTGATAAAGGCAAGCAGGTCATGGCCTATCAACCACAACCCAAGATGAAACAACATCAGCCTAAGCAGTTCAAGACAAATCCTCCAAACAAGAAGGATCGGGCATGTCACTACTGTCATGAAAAGGGCCATTGGAAGCGCAATTGTCCTCTCTACATTCATGACTTGCGACAGAAGAAGCAGGGTAATGAAGCTGGTAAACCCAGTTCATCAGGTGCGTTCTTTATGATTGAATTATTCACTCTTACTCCTAAATTGAATTCATGGGTATATGATACGGGATGTGGCATTCATATTTGCAATACCTTGCAAGGGTTTAGAGTTGAGAGAAAGCTGGCCTATGGACAACAATTCTTGCACGTTGGTAACGGAGCGCATACAGGAGTTGAAGCTATAGGAGTTTTTAATTTAGTGTTGCCTTCGGGCTTAGTACTATCTTTAAATAATTGTCATTATGCACCGTCAATTGTTAGAGGTGTAATTTCATTTTCATGTTTGTTAAACCTTGGTTTTCATCATACTATTTCTAGCAATGGAATTTCAGTTTCTTTAAATGATGTTTTTTTATTTTAATGTTATTGCTGTGAATGGTATCTTTGAAATTGATATGAATAATAATGATAATGCTTTTGTTAATAATTCGATGTATAGCATCAATAAGAGAATCAAGAAAAGTCTGGATTCATCTTATCTTTGGCATTGTCGACTTGCTCACATTGGCAAGGCTCGCATGGAAAAGCTGCAACATGATGGGCTTTTAGATAAGATCAATGATGAATCATTTGATAAGTGCGAATCTTGCATTGCTGGGAAGATGACAAAGAAACCCTTTAAAAATAGGATTGAAAGGGCTAATGATCTACTTGGTCTTATTCACACAGATGCGTGTGGACCACTTAGACATGTGTCAAGGAGAGGTGCTAGCTACTTCTTAACATTTACGGATGATTACAGCCGTTATGGTTATGTTTATTTACTTAAACATAAACATGAGGTATTTGAAACATTCAAAGTGTTTAAAGCAGAAGTAGAGTTGCAACTTGGAAAGAAGATTAAAGCTCTTCGATCCGATAGAGGTGGTGAATACCTGAGTCAGGAGTTCATAGATTATCTAGCTAAGGAGGGAATTGTCCAGCACCTTACTTCTCCATATACTCCACAAAAAAATGGTGTATCTGAGAGAAGGAATCGTACATTGCAAGACATGATACGATCTATGTATAATCTAACAACTCTTCCTTTTTCATTTTGGGATTATGCCTTAGAATCTGCGGTTCGCATTCTTAATATGGTTCCAACAAAGAAGGTTGATAAGACACCATATGAGTTATGGACTGGAAAAGCTCCTAACTTGTCTTATCTTAAGGTCTGGGGTTGTGAGGCGTATGTTAAACGTGACTCAGCAGACAAACTCCAACAAAGATCTGTAAAGTGCATCTTCGTAGGATACCCTAAGGAAACTATGGGTTACTACTTTTATTATCCACCTGAAAACAAAGTTTTTGTTGCAAGGTATGGAGACTTCTTTGAAAAGGAGCTCATCTCTCAAGAATTCAGTGGGAGAGTATATGATCTGGAAGACGATCATGAAGATGTAGCACCTTCTGAAAACACTAATCAACTTCCTGTAGAACCTGAAAGTTTATGTCCTCCACCTGAAGTTGAAGTGATTCCCATTCGTAGGTCAACAAGACCAGTGAAAGCTCCTACACGTCTATGTCTTAATGTAGAGTGTGAGGAAAACTTACTGGATGATCTTGATGAGCCTACAAGTTATAAGGCAGCCATTAATGGTCCTGAAAAGGCAAAATGGCAAGTTGCTATGGATGGGGAAATGCAATCCATGAAAGACAATGTAGTCTGGGAAGAAATAGACCTGCCTCCGGGTGCCAAACTAGTTGGGAGTAAATGGCTCTACAAGAAAAAGATTGACATGGATGGCGTTGTACACACCTATAAGGCCCGTTTGGTAGCTAAAGGCTATACTCAAACTTTTGGTGTTGACTATGAGGAGACCTTTTCTCCTGTAGCTGACATTAGGGCTATTAGGATTCTTATAGCCATAGCTGCTTACTATGACTATGAGATTTGGCAAATGGATGTCAAAACCGCCTTCTTAAATGGTCGCCTAGATGAAGACATCTATATGGCGCAGCCTGAGGGGTTTGTGAATCCAGAATTCCCAGATCGTGTATGCAAACTTCAAAGATCCATTTATGGATTGAAGCAAGCATCACGACAATGGAATAAGAGATTTGATAGTGAGATTAAAAAGTATGGATTCACTCAAAATCTTGATGAGCCATGTGTATATCACAAAGTTAGTGGGAGTAATGTAATTTTCCTTATATAATATGTTGATGACATATTGATCATGGGAAACGACATTCCAAGTTTGCAAAAGGTTAAGGCATGTCTTGGAAAGTGTTTTTCTATGAAAGATTTAGGGGAAACTGCATTTATTCTAGGAATCAAGATATATAGAGATAGATCTCAGCGATTAATTGGATTAAGCCAAAGTGCTTACATTGATAAAATATTGAAGAGATTCAGTATGCAAAATTCCAAGAAAGGATATTTGCCAATGCAAGAACAACATGGCTTGAGCAACAAGGTTTGTGCTTCAACACCTGCAGAGGTGCAATGCATGAAGAGAGTCCCTTATGCTTCGGCTGTGGGATCTATAATGTATGCGGTGAAAAGTACAAGGCCTGATGTGGCGTTTGCTCAGAATTTAACCAGTCGATATCAGCAGAATCCAGGTGTAGCATACTGGACTGCTGTTAAGAATATTCTTAAGTACCTTAGGGCTACTAAAGATATGTTCTTGGTTTATAGGGGTACTCCATCAGCAGAACTTGATGTTACAGGTTACTGCGATTCTTCTTGGAAAGGTGATAAGGATGATACGAAGTCTCAGACTGGTTATGTCTTTGTCATTAATGGAGGAGCTGTGGATTGGAGGAGCAGAAAGCAGAGTGTATTAGCGATGTCTGCTACAGAAAGTGAGTATATAGCTGCTTCAGAAGCTGCAATGGAAGCTGTTTGGATTAGGAAGTTTGTTTCAGGGCTAGGAGTTATGCCTTCGATTCAAAGACCTATTAAAATGTATTGTGACAACTCAGCTGCAATAACATTTGCCAATGAGCCTGGAATCATGAAAGGCACCAGACATTTCCCGATTAAGCACCACTATGTTCGAGAACAAGTCGAAATAGGCGAAATCGAAATGCTCAAAGTTCACACAGATGAAAACTTGGCAGATCAATTAACAAAGCCTCTACCTGGCACCAAGCTTTACAAGCATGCTGAAGGTGTAGGACTTAGATTAGCTGAAAGTTTCATGCCCATTTGTGATTAGTATTTGGATAAGGGATGTAATGTACAATTATTATTTTAATGAAATAATATATGGTTTATGTTTATTTATTCATTGTCTTAATAATATATCCTATATTTGCATGTTTAAATCCATGAATAAATTATTATTCTAAATTGTCCATTGTCGATTAATGATATGAGAAAATCATTAAACTAAGACAAATTTGAGTATTGGTCTAGGATATACTTGAAAGTATATTGATGCGTAGACATACCAATTTCACATGATATTCAATGAATTGAATATTGGACTTATCCCAATAATATGATTTAATATTTAATGTGAGAATCATATTTAAAGTTATCCTTAGACTTGAGATACCAGATAAGTGTCATTGATGTAGTGCATTTTTGTGAAGCAATCTACCGCTCACCGTAACAGTGAGTTATAAGGGTTGTTTTCAGAAGTGTTGCAAAGTTCATGGGTTATTCTTGTAGTCAAGAAAGAATTTATTCCTTCTGATTTGTTTGGAAGTTTAATACTGTTGGGCCCCTCATAGGGTTGACAAAATGTTTGCATGGCCATGCCCAAAGTCTATCTCGAATACGTTCAGATGTTTTGGTAATTTTGTTCAATCATATAGAGACGAGAAACAGAAATTTAATAAAGAACCTCACATCTTTATTAATGTAGTATTAGTAATGAAAGGATAATTATAATGATGAATCATTAAAGGTTTTTCCAGGAAACCTAGCTCGGATTGAACTAGGGGCATTGGAGTGTTGCAAGACGCTAACCAATGTCATTTTACTATTAATGGATATACGAGTGGGAGCTGTTAAATGTTACGTATAAACATTAATAAGTAAATGTCTAGTATCGAACCCGAGACCTCGGGATTGCACACATTACAAACGAGAATAAAGTATAATAAATATATATATATATATATATGTTAAATGTATTGTGTATATATATTTATATGAACACTTAATGGACTAAATGGTCGTTAGTTATTAACCATATGGACTAACTATCATTAGTAACAAAAGGAAAAGGACTAGAGTGTAACTAGGAGCCAAGAAGGATCTAGAAACCCTCCTTGGGCTCCTAGGCCGGTCGACAAAAGGTTTACTTTTTATATATATTTTTTATAAAAATTGAATCTTTTTTATGTTTATGTTTGATAAAGATTTTGTGTTTTTATGTTTTGTTTGTGATATTTGGTTTTGTTTACTTAAATGGGTTATGGGTTTTTTAAGGGATGTTGGTTTTAGCTTATTTTATGGCTTATGAGCTTATCTCATTTTGGCTTATATTGTTATGTTGTTTGTTTCGGCTTATATAGCCGGCTTATGGCTTATTTGGTTTTGGGCTTATGTTTAGATAGCTCACTTTTTGTGGCTTATTTTGAAATTTTTCGGCTTATATAAGCTTATTATGATATAGTTGTATTATATAAGCCAGAAAGTTTCAAAATAAGCTACAAAAAAATGAGCTTATGAAACATCATCCGAAAACCAATTACGCCCTAAGCCCGCTATATTAGCCGAAACAAACACCCCCTTATTAGATGATAATGAATAAAATAAGAAAGTTGTACACTTTATCTAAGGGTTGTTTGTAATTCTGTGATACACACCACTAGGGATCACATAAGATCCGTTAATGGATTACAACTAAGTAGGATAATGAAGCAATGAGAAAAAGATTATTGAAGTAGAATTGTATTATACTATTATCAATGGCGGATTGTACAGAAAATCTGTTACAATGAGTTATAGTTTGTTACAGGAGATTAAGAGAGAAGAGTTTACACAAATGATTAACTAAATGAAAGTGAAGTGAAATGTTGGTTTATAAAGTCTTGGTCTGGGCGGGAATATCTGTTACTCGAGCATGTGTTCGCACGTGCCAACCTAACTTGAGCTCATATCATTCTGTTGGTGAATTTCGATTGTTTGAGGATGATGAAAATTAGCTTTTGTTGGGGTTATTAGAATTAGATAACCAGGGGTGGTTGGTTCAAACTTGTTTTATGCTTATTATTTTGACATTATAGATAAGCAGTTTTTAGGGTGTGTGGGATTGCTTATTGAAGCATTATTTGAGAGTGAAATAAGTAGTTCTGAATAATCAGTTTGAAGATGGCTTATGCTGGTTAAAGCGTTGATAGAGCTATAATAAGCAATCACAAACATTCCCTAAAAGCTAGTTATTTGCTATTCCAAAACGCGATAATGAGATAAATAGATAATTTGTATGGGAGTTCCATTATTCCCAACTGCTTTTCTGATTTCTTCAAAATGCACTGGCTGTTTTATTAATCACTTTCAGAGTTCAATGCTGAACACCACTTTAAGCATGAATTTTACTTTTGCAGCCCTTACTTAGGAGGCATTTGGGATTGCATTATTGGACCGGACCGACCGAAGACCGACCGAACCGGACCGGACCGAGACCGGACCGACCACATTCGGTCCGGTCTCGGTCTATGGTTTTTCCGGTTCTCGGTCTTCGGTCCGGTCCGGTCTTGGTCGGTCCGGTCCTGTTTTTGGTCCGTGATCACCCTTACTCCTCTCTATGACGTAAATCTCTCTTTGGATTTAGAGTTACAAATCTGAATTTTTAAAAGGCCCACTCGTCCCCATTTATTTATTTATTTATTTTATCAATCCAACCTATTTTTACATATTTCAGGACCAAAAGTTATTCCGAATAACTGCAAATTGCAAAGACTTGAGAGTCTTTGGCCGTCTAATGTGGGTATTCAAATTTATTGTATAATTTTTTTCCATGTTTTGTCTGGTCCACACGAATTTGTATCCATTTATTTATTTCAATTCTTTGATATCGAAGTCTATATAAAGCTGCATAGAGGTATATGTGTTCATTATCAGATAAAAACACGTCAATACAATTTTCTTACAACACACATAATGAGAGAAAATATTTACTTTTACTTTATGCATACTCATGTTTTGTTTATTTTGTCACTTGTCTTTTTGTTGTTTAATACCACAACTGCCACTTCCTTTGGCCAACAACTGGTTGGAGCAGCAGGAGGAGCTGTTCATAAGTGCATCGATAAGGAGAGACAAGCTCTTCTTGATTTCAAAGCTCACATTATTCAAGACCCCAATAACCTGCTCTCTACATGGAGACCCGAAGAAGAAGATGATTGTTGTCAATGGGGTGGAGTCGTGTGTGACAACGTCACCGGTCATGTCAAAGAGCTTCAACTCGAGTATAAGGGTAATGGTGACCTTGAAGGTGAGATTAGCCTTTCGTTGATTAACTTAACATATTTGAATATTCTTTACCTTCCTCGCAGTTCTTTACATGGAACCATTTCCAAGTTCATATGCTCCATGACTCATTTAACTTATCTTGACCTAAGTGCAAATCAGTTTACTGGATCCATTCCTAAATCCATTGGTAACATGACCCAGTTAACTGTTCTTAACCTTGGTTACAATCAGTTTACTGGCACAATTCCCGAGTCCATTCGTTCGTTGACCAAATTAACAACCCTTGTACTTGGTGGGAATCAGTTTACTGGAACCATTCCTATGTCCATTGGTTCCTTGACCAAATTGACATACCTTGACCTTTCAGTCAACTCTTTCTATGGAACCATTCCTACAGAATTTGGAAACCTCACCAATTTGGATTTCCTTCATCTAGATTCCCCCGGAAGTTGTACAGTTGAAAACTTAGATTGGTTATCTTCTTTATCTTCTTTAAAATACCTTGTTATGGATGGAACTTCTATGGCCAAAGCAAATAACTGGGTAAATGTAATTATAGGTCTCCAAAACCTATCATTTTTAAGTTTAACTCGATGTGACCTCTCACAAGTCAAGCATCCATATTCTCCACCTGTCAACTCTTCTTTATCTCTTTATGGACTTTCTCTCGATAACAACAATCTCAACTCATCCATGCATCATTGGTTGTGCCCATTAATTGGCAATAAGCTTACAGGTCTTTCTCTCTCTGGTAACAAGTTTGATGGGGAACTTTCAGATTTTTTGAACAGCTTGTCAGGATGCACATCAGCTACATTGTCTGATGTGATCCAACACTTTTCATCCCTAAAAGGATTGAACCTATCATCAAATCAGTTCGATGGAACTATAAGTGACAAACTGTGGCAACTACCACTTCTAGAACTAGATCTATCTTCCAATTACCTAAGAGGTGTTATCTCTGAAAATATTGGAAAATCAAATCTTTGGTATATAGATCTTTCAAACAACTCACTCGAAGGAGTTCCTCTAATTGCTGACGTGTCAAACCTTTCTCAAAGTATAGAATATATAGATTTCAGTTCTAACAAGCTAGGGCCTCGTTTCCCCAAATGGATACAAAAATTGAAATATCTTCAGCATCTTGATCTTTCCAAAAATAGCATTTTAGACACATTTTCTAACCAGTGGCAGTCTTCTCAGTTGATCTATTTGGATCTATCTTTCAACAGCATAAGTGGCGCTATTCTGAACGTTCCTTCCACTTTGTTAGTGTTAGATCTTTCCAAAAACAAATTATCTGAGGGAATCTCCTTTCTGTGCCAAACTGTAGATGGCCGTTTATCATTTCTTGATATCTCAGACAACTCATTCACTGGACAAATTCCTGACTGTTTATGGCATTTAAAAGAGCTGGTGGTTCTTAATCTAGCAAACAATAATCTATCTGGTAGAATTCCTGCTTCTGTTAAGTCTTTGATCAAGCTTGAAGCATTGTATTTATACAACAACAACTTTTTTGGAGAATTGCCTTCATCCTTAAAACATTGCACGAATTTAACCTTTCTGAATTTGCGGGCCAACAAGTTTTCTGGTAATGTGCCTGTTTGGATTGGGGATAACCTATCACGTTTGTACGTTCTTAGCCTAGCATCAAATAACTTCTATGGAACCATCCCTTCACAATTATGCCATCTAGTAAATCTTAAACTTCTAGACTTGTCAATGAACAACCTCAATGGAACCATCCCCTCGTGCATCAATAATATCACTGCCATGGTTCTAGATAATTTTTCTCTCAAAGGGAGAGATCTCGTCACAGTGAATTCATTGGACATAAGGCACATTAATCAAGGTAGTCACTTCTCAAGTTTTGATTATTTTGACCATGTGATAATCCAGTGGCAAGGAAAGGTACTTTAATTCAGCAAAAATCTAGAATCCTTGAAGAGCATTGACCTGTCGAGCAACCATTTAACAGGACAAATCCCGTATGAACTTACCAATCTTTCTCAACTGGTTGCCCTAAACTTGTCAAAGAATGCTCTACTTGGAGAGATTCCAAGACAAATTGGTCAAATGAAAGAACTTGAAACTTTGGATTTATCCAAAAACAATTTCTCAGGGCAGTTGCCATCAAGCATGTCTCAGATGAATTTTTTAAATTATCTTGACGTGTCGCATAACAACTTGTCTGGGAGGATTCCATCTTGCACTCAACTCGAAACCTTTGACCCTTCAAGTTACAGTGGAAATGCTGGACTATGTGGACCTCCCCTGACTAAATACTGTCCCGGAGATAAAGTACTTGAAGTAACACCTGTAGTTGGTGAAGGTAAGAGTGATGGTGAAGCCATAGATGAATTTCATAGATGGTTTTATATTGGAGGGGCCGCTGGTTTTGCTACTGGATTTTGGATAGTTTTTAGCATTATACTTCTTAACCGCCGTGCCAGACATGCTTTTTTCCAGTTGCATGATAGCTTGAAAGATTGGGCGTACGTAAAAGTGGTGGTGTTCATAGCAAAATGGCGAAGGGTTGCACGTACATAGTGGTATATCTGTTTATGTTTTTTTCATCTACTTTTTAATGTTTGGTATATAATATTGTAATTTCATGCTTCACTTGTATTTGGCAAGGGTTTTTAAGTCCCTCTTATTAATAAAATTGCCACTAACACCATGGGTGGCCGTTTCCCCGCGTTGTGTGATATACGTCATCTCCACATATTCATATTATAAACTTATATAATGCATGGAAACTCTTTGATAAAATGCTTTACATAGAATTGCAACATACCTGATGATTTTAAGGTATCATGGCTAGCTAAAATAAATATGAATCTTTAGGATAAGGCATCATGCTTCAAATGCAAATGCTATTACGGTTGACATCTAAGTGTAGTGTGAAGCTAGCTAATGTAGCGGTGTTATAGTCATGATTACGAGTCACATGAAATAAGGTAGCTAATGTAGCGGTGCTTTACATAGAATTGCAACTCACATACCGCTGTGCCAAGAGGCCTTTGGTCATGCATTTTTTTTTTTTTTTTTTCATTATTGAAGGGTGTTTTAGATATTTAACAAATTGTAAAACATCTATAATCAACTAAGTCAAGGCAAACATAATAAAATCTTTTTGGCCATTGTTTTACCATGAATAATCTCGTATAATCTGCCATATAATGCCTTATAAATCAGAATGGTAAACTCCAATTCTTGTATATTAAACGCATGTTTACGTTGAGGCTTGGGAAATCAATAACTACTCACAATGCTATATTTTATGAAAAGTTAATGAGTTTTGGTCTTGACAGAGCAACTAATTTTGTAGTTTTAAGTAGGTGACAATTCTTGGCACAGAACGAAATACGACTTGAGACCAACACGATAATAAATTTGATTGTGTCTAAAAGGTATTGGGCCGTGCTTAGATCGACACATCTAACCCACTTTGTTTTACATGTTGTATTCGGGTTAGGACGAGGTTAAAGGTGTCGACCTTCCAACCAGTTTAATTCGTGTAACATGAACACGCTTTACCTGTTCAACTTTGTATGCGTTAAACCCATTAACTCACATAAATAATATGGCTAAATAAATAAATAATATGGCTAAATAAGTTGTATTAAACCGATTAGAATTGATACGAATGACCTAGTTATTTATGCATATGATGTTTCAGCTGAAGTTTTCCAACCCGTCAATCCAACCTAAACCCGACTCAAATTGTCACCCTAGTTTTAAGCATATAAGCATGACATGGACAATATCTAT
This sequence comes from Artemisia argyi, assembly GCA_030686995.1. Classification (NCBI taxonomy): domain Eukaryota; kingdom Viridiplantae; phylum Streptophyta; class Magnoliopsida; order Asterales; family Asteraceae; genus Artemisia; species Artemisia argyi. Next base: position 21,418,634 of record CM060695.1, on the reverse strand, counting down.
ATGTCTCACTAAGAAACAATTTTATTTATTTTTTTTTTTTCCTTCCCTTGGCTAATAAGATTGATAATTTTGTTGGTCATATTGAAGGAAAAGAATCTTTCCGAGTGGAGGAGAATAGAACGTTACATGTTTCGGGTTACACTGAACCAAACGCACTTATGGAATGTCTGGGAAAAGCTGAAAACATAGCACATCTAGTGCATTGGCAATATGGAGAATGTCCTCCAACCTACATGTATCAGAGGGACCATTATCTAGGTGGGTATTGAGAGTATGATAATAAGGGCAACGGTTATAACGAAAATTCCCAGCCATGTGCCACCTATGTACAGTCATCTCCACCACGCGACAAACCATATGCTAATAACGGGGGGATCTGCTATTGCTCCATCATGTGACGTTGTTTTACATACCATAATCAGTAGTTAATTTCCTTGTTTTTTTTTTTCTTACTTGGAATGTGTCATTGTGATTGAAATATATCTATGTACTTAGTCTAATTGGCTTTGTTTCAACAAGTATATATATTACTTATTAGTTGACTAAGCAATACCTCACAATCGGATCAATGTATGCAAACATCTTACGCTTGTTTATGAAAATAGGTCATTAACTTATTAAGTGTCAAACACAATGCAGGCAACAGAATTTAGATAAGGCTTTATAGGGTGTCTGGGATTTTGCATATACATACTTTCACTCATGTTTATGGCATTGGCTTATAAGCACTTCACCTCCCTATGCGCTAATTTTTGTAAAAATATAACCAAACAAGTCGACAAGCACTTCAAATATGCAATCCCAAACACCTCCTCAACTAAGCTAATGAGCCTAAACTGTTTGTCTTAAGTCTTAACATGTAATCTCAAACACTCAAAGATGCTTATTCGCATATCACCTCAACCACGCAAAAAAGTACGGTAAAATCACCATCCAGCAAATCTTAACATGTAACAAAGTCCATTAACTTCATAATGTTTATTTTATAAAAAGTACAGATAAATTGTAACCAAAAAATTAGACCATGTGCATTATAAAAAAATCGATATATTTGACATAATTTCACACCATGCATCAATAAAACATATACTATATTTAAAACAAAGGCATGACCCGGCCCGGATTTATCAAACCGGTCAACAATAAACTGCCGGTTCAATCCGGTTCAAGTACAAAGTCATTTAAATGTGGAATTAGTCGGAGGGAAACGAGGCAAGCGGATAACAGCTTCTTCTGTCTCAATTGGGTCTGATCTTATTATATACAAAACAAAACATTATTTTATAAAACTTATGATAACTTGTTTTTATATTACTAACTAAAACATGGGTTATTTAAAGAAATGCAAAAAAAGGGGTACCGGATCTTGGAGAAGGGGTTTTGAATCATCAATGGCTGGTCTGAACTGTGGCTTGCTTTTGTTGTTGCTGATGTCTCCTTTGCTTGTTCCGCCATTGGTGTTCATGGGTGTTTGTGCTTGACTAGGTTTCATTTTGTTTTTTTGGTTTGGAATTTGGTGGAGTGATCTTTTTTTGTTATGTAAGGCCCAATGGTGAATATACTAATGTAGGAACTATGTATTATTAAGGCCCAATTAAATTGGTTTTGTTTTCATTTAGTTGTAGGAACTAATGTAGGAACTATGTATTATTAGGCGCGCCTTGGAGCAAGGCTCCAGCCTTTGGGATTTTTTCAGATCAAGGCTCACGACATGCATGAATCCCACAAAAAGCACGCGCCTTGGGGGCTTTTTGCACCTTGGGGCTTTTTGCGCCTAGGAGATCTAACAATTTTTTTTCTTTTTTTCTTCTTTTTTTTTCTTAATATTAAGATGAGATACATGGGCCTTTTAAGTCATAGGGTGAATATTTGTATGATTTGTAAATTTGAATTAATTCTATGTTTATTTAATTGATTGGAATTTTCTTTAAGAAGTTACTTTGTTTCATTAAGTATTTTCGTTACGGCATATTATCATGAAAATATGGCATTGTGCCTTGAATATTAATATGTTGTTTGCTTGATATTTTGGTTTAAATTATGAGCTTTGTTATATGTAAGCTACAAATGTAGGACATAAGAATATTTAGTCTGATATGGATTTTATTCTCTAAGTCATCTAGTCAAAGAGTTGATCCATTTTAGAAGTGACAACTGACCCATTTTAATATTTATAATGGAAATATGTGTCATGCATTAAGTATTTTAATATTATTTTGTGTTATTTAAGCTACATAAATGGTCATATATGTTATAAAAAAATTAATGTTTTTAGTGCGCCTCGCATTCATGAATCCCGCGCCTTGGATTGCGCCTCGACTCGAGGCTCTTTGCCCCCTTTGCGCCCTAGTGCGCCTTGAGCCTTTCAGAACACTGCTTGAGTATAGAGGTGCAAATACATAACCAGTTTTTTTTTAACCGGTGGTTTAACCGTAACCGGTTTTTTACAAAACCGGTTTTTAAAAAAACCAAACCGGTTTTTTATAACCGAGCCGGTTAGACTGGTTTTCGATTTTTTCTACAGACTGGTTTTTTCCGGTTATATAACCGGTTTTAACCGGTTTTTAAAAATAACCGGTTTTAACCGGGGTTTTTTTTTTTTTATACATTGGTCCGTTTTACGTCGAGGACACAAAATGATCACGAGTGAATAAATAAACAAAGAGCTTTACAGATTCAAAAGCTTTACAAAAGGTGGAAAAAAAATCTTCATCCAATCCCATGTACGGAGTATTTGATAAGCAACGCACAGGAAGTTTTGACACTCAACCAAAGATATTAAAAATCATTTCACATACCTACCTGTGATTTAATTTTTCCTTGGATGAATGCACTTTTGAATCTTTTAGTGTATGGTGAGATGGAGGACGTGGGGAAGGTGATGGTAAAGGGCGGCTAGGGTTAATGTGAGAAACTAGCCATTATGCCTTTTATTGAAATACTCACGATACAGACATACAAGCACAAACGATACGGAAATACAAATACTCACGATACGGAAATACAAACACAAATGATACGGAAAAACAAACACAAAAGCCATTAATCCCTATCTCTGTTCCATATGGGGCTCCTTCTCAAAATCATCCACACGTTAAGATATCTGAAGCCTTGCCCACCAAAACGTTCTCTGAAATTGTTCATTGCAGTGTGAACACGATCATTGAACTCGTCATTACCCTACACCACAAATCCAACCCAATGCACGTGCGTTGACTGATGAAGAACTGTATGAGCAAGATATGCAAGAAGTGTTACAGGTGGAAGCAGAGGAAAAACGTGTGGAAAGAGATCGTGAGGAGCGAGCAAGAGCTAAACAGGATCGGAGAAACCGTCGAGCTATACGGCGATGGGGATTGGGATTACCCCGTGTGCCATCGAGTGAGGACGATTCCAGTGCCTCCGATTCAACTGACGAGGGCTATGTCACAGACTGAATCATTTACGTGATTCGTAATTTTATTATCGTATGGTAGTTTAGGGTTTTTAATTTTCGTTTCTTAGTTTAATGTTGTAATCGTTGTTTTAATTTCCGTTGCTTAGTTTAATATTTTAATTTCCCATGTTTAATATGCTTGCATTTACAACACAATTACATATTATGTTACATTTTCACAACTTACATTTTCACACGGTTTTTAGTAAAATTCCGGGAAAAAACGAACCAGTAAATAACCGATAAAAAATCCGAATCCGAACATTTATAACCGAAAAAAACGAACCGGTAAAAAACCGATAAAAACCGATTCTGAAAATTTATAACCGAAAAAAACCGATTCCGAATATTTATAACCGAAGAAACCCGATTCCGAAAAACCGAAACTGGTTATTCGAAAAACCGGTTTTTTTATAACCGGTTATTAAAAAACCGAAAACCGAAAAAAAAACCGATTTGTTTGCACCTCTACTTGAGTAACTTAGGTTTTAGTTACACAGTGTAAATGAGTCAACCTTTTGTTGAGTAAGTTGGTCTTATTTGAGTCGAGTTTTATCGAGTTTTGAGCTCAAGGCCGAGCTTTAAACACAGATATATCATACAAAAAATCATAATCACACACACGCAACTTTCTCACAAGCCTGTCGGTTTGCATACTGACTTGTGCTAAAAAAAAGTCACCAACGCGTAGCCAGGGATATGTGTTTTAAGAATGACACGTTGTTGGGCAAGGACATGTCTTAGACGCCCTTGTTACACAATCAAAATGGAAACAAAACCGGAAGTAGGGCTGAGCACGGTCCGAAAACCAGACCGGATAAAAAACCATTTTGGTTCAAAACACCAGACCAAGGACCAAACCGAAATGTCATGTCCAGGTTCAGTTCGGGACCAAGAACTGGACCAAAATAAGTTCGATATGGTTCGGTCAGTCCAATTTGATCCGGTTTTTCGGTTCATCCAGTCCATGGTCTATTATGTTCAAGTCTATCAAAAAATAAAAAATAAAATAAAATAAAAATAAAAATAAAAATAAATCTTAAAAGTATAATTTACATAATTCTTCCTTACAAAAACCAAATTTACAAAAACACCCTTACATCTTCAACCCTCAATCCAACATAACTCATCAAAACAGACTTGAGTTCAGATAACAAGAATGGAGGCCTTAAAAGTATGGTCATCAAGACCACTCCGTCATCTCTTCCACTTCTCCCCACTCACTTACAAAACCCATATCCCAGTCACCTTCACGCGCTGCTGTTCGTCCTCACGCGCCACCACTGTGCCGCTAAAACAGGCATTTCTAATCCTAATTTGTGCTTAGTGAGGGCCTAAGTTAAGTTAGTAAGGCATTTCTAGTCCTAGTGTGCTTAATGAGGGCCTAAATTAAGTTAGTAAGGCATTTCTAACCTAAGGGGAAGTAATTTCCTTGTTTTTTTTTCTTAGTGATGATGGTTTAGCAGACACTAATTAATCTACTTGGAATGTGTCATTGTGATCGACATATATCTATGCACTTAGTCTAATTGGCTCTGCGTCGACAAGTATATATCTACTTATATCACTTGATACCTCATATAAGTCTGACTAGCTCTACTTATTGTTCATATCGATGTATTTTAACATCTTACGCTTGTTTATGAAAATAGTTCATTACCTTATGAAGTGTCAAACACAATGCAAGCAATAGAATTTAGATAAGTCTTAACCGCTTCTGTCAACTAAATTGAACCTTTTTAAAGTTGGTAGAAAAACAGCTTTATAGGGTGTCTGGAATTGCATATTATACACTCACTCATGTTTATGGCATTGGCTTATAAGCACTTCACCACCACATGTGCTATTTTTTGTTAAAATATAACCAAACAAGTCAACAAGCACTTGAAATATGCAATCCCAAACACCTCCTCAACTAAGCTAATGAGCCTAAATTGTTTGTCTCAATTCTTAGTAACATGTAATCTCAAACACTCAAAAATGCTTATTCGCATAACACCTCAATTACGCAAAAAAAGGGTAAAATCACCATCCAACAAATCTTAACATGTAACAAAGTCCGTTCACTTCATAATGTTTATTTTATAAAAAGTAAAGATAAATTGTAAACCAAAAAATTAGAGACCATGTGAATTTTTAAAAAAATCGATATATTTGACATAATTTCACACCGCGCATCAATAAAACATGTAAGACTAAATACCAAACATACTGCATTCTTTTTATCAAACGGTCGACCCGAGTTTCAAAACATTGGTACATTCAAATACAAAGTCATTTAAATGTGAAATTAATCGGGGGGAAACGAGGCAAGAGGATAACAGCTTATTCTGTCTCAATTGGGTCTGATCTTATTATCTACAAAACAAAACAGGATAACTTGTTTTTATATTACTAACTAAAACATGGGTTATTTATAGAAATGAAAAAAAAGGGTACCGGATCTTGAACTGAGGCTTGTTGTTTGTGGTGGTGATGTCTCAGTTGCTTGTTCCGGCATTGGTGTTCATGGGTATTTGTATTTGACTAGGTTTCATTTTGTTTTTTTGTTTAATTACACACAGGTAGGGCTGAGCACCGCAGGTCCAAAACCGAACCGGACCGACGGCCCGTCAGTTCAGTTTCGGTTCCGGTTTTTCATGAATTTCGGTTTCGGGTCGGTTCGGTTCGGTCCGGTTCGGCCCAAAACCGACAAAAACATGCCAAAATACACATGGACCGACAAACCCGAACCGAACCGACAAAAACATGCCAAAATACACATGGCCCGTCGGTTCGGTTTCGGTTCCGGTTTTTCAAGAATTTCGATTTTCGTTTTTTTCGGTTCGGGTCGGTTCCGACCCGATGCTCAGCCCTACACACAGGTGCGAGTCATGGGGGACCGGGTGTAGCGGTGTAAATGAGTCAAGCTTTCGTTGAGTAACTTGATTTTATTTGAGCAATGTAACAATTCGCAATTTCAGGTTAATTTCTATTTTCGGAAAATTTTACTATTCATTTTTACTATTCATTTCTTTCTGAATTTTTCCCGAAAGTTGATTTTTATTTCATATTCTCGAGTGATAAATCATTTTCATGACAAATTAAATGTTTGACACTCGTCAGATCATTTTCGTGAAAGTTATTAAGGAATTACACGACATTACACGTTTTAGGGTAAAACGGCAATCAGAAATTCTACGCACAACGAAATTAGGTCGCGTTAATTTTCCCAGTATCAGAAAAATGTTTAACACACTCATGATTTATTTAAGAATAAATCATGACTGAGAAAAACATGACCAAAATAAACTTCGGCCGTGAAAAACTGGAAATTTCAGTTTTAGGCGTTTTTACTCAGCCGTAACCCTAGCCTTTACCTGCACCGCGTTTCTAAGATGATTTGAGCTTTCAACTTATTTAAATAAGTCAACATATTTTTCCCTCCTCCATTGACTAAAAATCATTCCTTGATTTTATAAATCATTCCTTGATTTTTAGGCTTCCGGTTTGATGTCTAAAAGACATTTAACACCAACCGACACCAGACTGAGCCCAGTCTAGACATTATAAATCATTTTAAATCATTTTTAGCATATAAGAAAAGTAACATTTTACTTTTCTCAGTTTTACGCAATATTCGTACATTTTACGTATTACGCGTTTTAGACCCGTGTTTCCAGCTTTTAGCAGGTTTTACCACCCAAATGGAACTTATCACCCATTTTATATTTTATTATGGGACTTATGAACATTTCTAACAATACTTTAAAGTTTCATAATTTTACGACACCCGGTTTTACGTTTTGAGGCCTAATCATTTACGGTTGGCATTTCCCGGTGTCAAAATGCATCTTTTAACCAAGGATAATACCAAGCCAAGCCACCTCCCCTCCTTATCTTTTTGGAACCGCCACAAGGGGGGGAGTCACACCCTTGGGTGGCTTGATCTCATGCCTTGTGATCTAGGATGCATACATGTGTAGATTTTGATAAAATATCTCAAGTATGTAACCTCCTCATTAGGGTATAAATACCCCTCTCCCTCTCTTCCTTGGCCGGCCATCCCAACCCACCAAAACCTCTCACACTTAGCTTTAAGTCTTCTAATTTGTTGCAAGGTTCAAGTGAAGTTCAAGTATAGAAACCCTAGTTAGCTTATTTTCACCAAAAATCTTCCAAACCCTAACATACTTGGTGTTTTCTCTTGAGTTTAAATCCACTCAATACACCTCAACTTTCATTACATATCTTTCAAGAATACCAAGGGTAGAAAGGTTGCTTGAAGTAAAAAAGGGTTGAAGCTTGTCTATCAAAGTCCATTTCCTTACTAGTTACTCCTTTCTTTAATTAGAAAGCCTAAAGTTGTAAGCCTAAACCTACCATGCTTCTTGTTTATTTATCATGTTCATCTCATTTACATGTTATCTTTGCTATATTATGTGTTGTAATTATGTCCATGATGTATCATGATGAGTAAAAGATGTTGTTGTAATGAATTATTGAAACAAGTTACTAAAACAAGCAAACTAGTGAATATCTTGGTATAACCTGATCAAAATGGTAAAAATTTTATATTGGATTATTACATATTACAGTAGAGGACTTAAAAAGAAAACCATAGCAATTTGAACCACCTAAAAAGAGTAAACGAGTCAAAAGTTATGGCGATTTGAAGTTACCAAAGATTTCCGGCAAAACTGCCTAAATGTTTCTGTGACAGAACCTAAAACACGCAAAAAGAGGCCTTTCTGGTCCGATTCATGAAAAAGTTAAAACACGAAAGTTGTCCGGAATCACGTTTTCATTCAGGAACAAAGAGGCTCAAGCCTTGAAAACGCCTTCTGAGTGAGATATTTCTCAGTTTCTTAACAGCTATTTACATATTTTAAGTCACTAAGTTATTGTCATACTTTCAAAGGAATAAAAGGTATTATGACCTATAACCAAGACCCCCACCATGGCTAGAGCCAAGGTTGTGTAACATGACCTTGGAACAAGGACCAAAGGTCATGGCTAGGCCATGACGAAATGACCAAACCAACTTACAAAGGCGTAAACATGAAACAATGAAATTGGCGATAACATGAACAAGCAATTTGTACCTACTTCACCTAAAAGGAAACCATGAGATTTTACCAAGACAAATGGTCATACAAGACTTATAAAACTACCCCTAATAACAATCTTCATGTACTATAAACTTTCCTAAGTTTATACAAATATCGGACATGTAACTTTTTCGGATCAAAACTTATATCTATATACTTTATCAACTACTACAATAGTAGGGAGCTTCATGTGAGGAGTTCATTATGTAAGCCGTCGAGATGAGTTGTGGATTTACGAGTTAAAGTGTCCTGGCTCCTCGAACGCTTACTAACATGACTTCTGAAATATGTTAGCCCGAACGGTAGTAAACGATATACCAAAACATACATGTTCATAAATCTTTCTTTCCAAGACTTACAAATATACATCATACCTCATCATGGACTAAATGCAAGACATATATATAGGCACTCCGTTATATTCTTTACACAAATCCTAAGTCGCAACATTCTATTCTAGGTTGCTCGTAGAAACCTACACGATCCGATCATCACCTTCATTATTTGCTATCGTACTTAAGGTGAGTTCATAGCCCCACTTTACATTACTTCAATGTTTTATAAACCCTTGGGGGGAATACATGCTACTTTTAAACCGAACACAATGCTTTGAAACTGTATGCTGCCTGATTGTTTTATTATTACTAAGTACCTACCTTGCCAATCCTAGGCCCCATCATGAACCATTTAATCACTAGTATTAGTGAGCGCGAGTATTGTGAATAGGCCTATTGGGATTGACGAATCCCATTTGTTTGAGCAGATTAGTTCAACAAATGCACTATATTTGAACATTTAAGTATGACGGCAAAGTACTTACCGGGGCAACATAACCGCCGATTGATATTGGTACCCGTTAACGTCTTGGTTGCATGAGCTTAGTACATAATAATAACTGTTTTGTTTTCTAACATGAGTATGAGTCTAATTAACTCATTACTACCAACATATTGTGTTCAACCGTTAAACAAACTCTATGAATATCACTCAACCTTTGTGTTGACCTCTTAAGCATGTATTTCAGGTCCATGATAATCAAGAATGGAGCGGGAAGGGCACGTACCGAAGGAAGAAGGCTATAAACTATTATGTCATTCGATAAAAACATCATAGACTTTATATTGATGTGTTTTGAAACAATGGATCATTTTGGGACCTTACTATGTAAACTTTGATACATTTGAATAATATGAATGACAACTCTTTTTATTACGATTCGTTTAGAGATCGTTTTCTATTATTATGACTGTTGTGCCGTCGAGTAACACCCAAGTTGAATTCCGCTGCATCATGAATTGGGGGTGTTACAGATTGGTACCAGAGCCATGGTTATAGAGAAACGGGTCTAAGTGAGACCTAAACTATAACTACAATAACAAGCAAAAACATTTTTATAGCCTTCCGCTCTTCGTGCCTTCCGTCCTCCAGAAGATTATGGACTTATTACACATGTTATCCTACATGAACATATTTGTATATTGTCATATGCACATTTCCTTAGTTTGAGCATTTTCCATAAACATTTGATTATTTTTGACATCATAAATTGTAGACATCATGTCCGCACCTCCATCTCCTGATCATCTTCATGCTATGCCCGAGTATTTACCAATTCTTCCCGGACCCGATGATCCTTACTTTGAACAAATTGACTATGACGATGAGGAAATACCTTATGAGGATCTAGAAAATGAAATAGATTCGGACGAAGATCCTGAAATGGATTTGGACATAAATATCGATGAGTACGAAGAGGATCCTGAAATGGATGTTGACATCGAAGGCATCGAGGAGGAAGCGGAGGAACTATTAGTGGTGCCACATTTATCACCATTGACATCTCCACCTCCGGTTTCACCAATTTCATCCGAATCTAACCGTACCACTCCAGCTCAAATTCCGAAATCTACTTACCAAACCGGCGGAACATCTACATCTCCACATATGTTCGCGAACTCAGCTCAATACGAAATCTACTCTTTGAAACAAGCTCTCAACCTAACCCAACTCAAGGTTAAATGTATGGCAAGTCAAATGCACGAATGTATGTCCAAGGTAAATTCTGCTAGAATGGATGCCATGAATGCTCGAGACGACCTATATTGGTTTAAGCTTGACATGAGCTACGTGAAGCGTGACTCGACTCATGTTGGGGAAGAAGTCTTAAATCCTTTGACGGGCTTGGATAATGTCAAGGATAGACTCACTTTGGTTGAGAGGGCCCAAGAACAGGATGCGGTTCAAATTCACCAACTACTTAACCGCCTAAATACCGCCGAAATCCGGTTAGATGTGGCAAACTTTGATAGGTATCAACTTAGGAATGATTTGTGTGGAATGCAAACTCAACTGAGTTCCATACAACAAAGGTTATACCGAAAGGATGTCAAAGAATACCGTCCAAACGAAAGCGTAGATGTGTTAGCAACACGCGGAAATAATAATCCAACCACAACAACCTCCCAACCAACGTTAGACTAGTGTTATAGTACTAGTTAGCTTTTGTACAACGTTGTAATTACTAACTGAAAGTATCAGTTAGTAAGTTTTGAATGAACTTGTAATAAGTTCGATTTTGTAATCAACGTTATATAAATATAACTTTGTTTTATATACTACCATGTGTTGCTTTTAAGTTTCAAACATTATCATCCTATCATTCTTATCAAACATTGTGCTCATCTCACAACTCTCTAATTACAATGTATCTTTTGAACAATAGAACCATGGCGCCCAAGAAAAAGACCCCACCAACGATGACACAAGCCGCCATCCGCAAACTAGTGAAGGATAGTGTCAATGCAGCACTTATCGCTGAACGAGCAGCCGTAGCTGCAGCAGCTGCAGCAGCTGCCGATGCCACCACCGCTGCTGGTGCTGCTGATGCTGCAGCAGCTGCTGATGCTGCAGCCGCTGCTGATGCTGCAGCAGCCGCAGAAGCCGCCACTGCTGCGGAAGCTGCAATAGCTGCAGAGACTGCCAGACTTGCCAGTCTTAACCTTGGAGGACCTACCCCTCCGGTGACCAATGTTACTACAGTACCAAAGGGTTGCTCGTTCATTTCCTACCTGAAATGTGAACCCCTCAAATTCAAGGGTACTGAAGGGGCTGTAAGTTTGACCCGTTGGTTCGAAAAGGCAGAATCAGTGTTCATTGTTAGTAAATGTATCGAGGGGGATAAAGTTCAGTATGCCACAAGTACTCTGTTGAATGAGGCCTTGTCCTGGTGGAACTCAATTGCTCAACCCATGGGCATTGAGAATGCCTACAAAATTACTTGGGCAAATTTGAAACAAATGATGATCAAGGAATACTGTCCACGCAGTGAGATACAAAAGTTGGAAGTTGAGTTCTGGGATCATACGGTTAAGGGAAATGATATCATGACCTACAACCGTAGATTCCAGGAACTGAGGATACTTTGTCCATCAATGGTTTCCCCAAAGGAAAAGATGTTGGAAAGGTATATTTGGGGACTTCCCTCAAGCATACAGGGGAATGTGACTTCGGCAAATCCCAAAGAACTTGATGAGGCTATGCGGATGTCCCGTAGTCTCATGGATCAAGTGGTACGTATGTCGGAAACCCGCAAGCAAAACAACCTCAACACCAACAACTCCAACAACAGTAATGCCAACAATCCCAACAATTCCAACTACCGTAACAACAACAACAACAAGAACAACAACAACAAACGACCATATGATAGTAACCGTGGGAATAACAACAACAACAACAACAACAACAACCAAACCCGAAACAACAACCATCACAATCAACAGAACAAGAGGCAGGAAGCCGCAACGGCTTATGTTGCTGCACTAGCTGGTGGTAGGTACGTGGGTAATCAACCACAATGTACCAAGTGTAACTACCATCACGAAGGTCCTTGCCCGGCCAAATGCCACAAGTGCCAAAAGCCCGGACATCTTGCCAAGGATTGTAGGGGCAAGGGTATAGCTACTGGGGCTAACACACAGCCCATAGTTACATGTTTCGCGTGTGGTGAAAGGGGACACTATAAAAACAACTGTCCTCAGAACCAAGGACCCCAAGGCGGAGGTGCTCGTGCTAGAGCCTATGTCATAGGAAAGGAAGAACCACACCAGGACCCGAACGTGGTTACCGGTACGTTCTTACTCAATAATATTCCTGTTAAAGTATTATTCGATTCTGGTGCTGATATGAGCTTTATATCTACTAGAATTGCACCTTTACTTGATATTCCATCAATTACTTTAACCACTAGTTATAATGTTGAGCTAGCTATCGGTGACTTAGTAAAAACCAATACCGTAATCCCAAACTGTACCCTTAATCTCTTAGACCACCCCTTTGACATCAATCTTATGCCAATTGAACTCGGAAGTTTTGATGTAGTTATTGGCATGGATTGGTTGTCTAAAAATCAAGCTAACATTATTTGTGGTGAAAGAGTGGTGCACATTCCATGTGACAATGAAACTTTGATCATTCGTGGTGATCAAAGTGGAACTCGAATAAACATCATCTCATGTATCAAAACCATGAAGTACATTGAGAAAGGATGTTATGCTTTCTTAGCCCACGTAACAGAAAAGAAAACCGATGAAAAACGTCTCGAAGATGTTCCTATTGCCCGTGAGTTTCCTGAAGTCTTTCCAGAAGACTTACCCGGACTACCACCACATCGACAAATAGAGTTCAGAATTGATTTAATACCAGGAGCGGCGCCAGTTGCCCGCGCACCATACCGGCTAGCACCTTCAGAGATGCAAGAGCTATCAAATCAATTACAAGAACTTACGGACAAGGGATTTATTCGACCCAGTTCCTCACCTTGGGGAGCTCCAGTTTTGTTCGTGAAAAAGAAAGACGGATCATTACGCATGTGTATTGACTATCGTGAACTAAACAAATTAACCATAAAGAACCGATACCCACTACCAAGAATTGATGATTTATTCGATCAATTACAAGGCTCAACCTATTACTAAAAAATTGACCTACGTTCAGGTTACCACCAAGTTAGAGTTCGTGATGAAGACATTCCAAAAACAGCCTTTAGGACACGATATGGTCACCACGAATTCCAAGTGATGCCATTTGGATTAACAAATGCACCGGCAGTATTCATGGATCTCATGAATCGTGTGTGTAAGCCATATTTGGACAAATTCGTGATCGTATTCATAGACGACATTCTCATTTATTCCAAAAACGAAGAGGAACACAAAGAACACCTGAGAACAATTTTAGGACTACTCAAGGAAGAGAAATTGTATGCAAAGTTTTCCAAATGCGAATTTTGGATTCAATCCGTACAATTCCTTGGGCATGTGATTGACAAAACCGGTTTACATGTCGATCCCGCTAAAATTGAGGCAATCAAAAACTGGCCAACACCTACCACACCTACAGAAATTCGTCAATTTCTGGGTTTAGCCGGGTATTACCGAAGGTTTATTGAAGGATTTTCCTCAATAGCAAAATCTTTGACCAAGCTAACTCAGAAAAACAAGAAATACGTGTGGGATGAAGACGAAGAAAATGCTTTCCAAACCCTTAAACAAAAACTTTGTAGTGCTCCTATCCTAGCATTGCCAGATGGGATCGAAGATTTTGTAGTCTATTGTGATGCATCATACCAAGGTTTAGGTGCCGTGTTGATGCAACGTGATAAGGTCATGGCTTATGCTTCACGACAACTCAAGGTTCATGAAGAAAATTACACCACTCATGACTTAGAGTTAGGAGCTGTGGTCTTTGCACTAAAAATTTGGAGGCACTATCTATACGGTACTAGATGTACTGTGTACACCGATCATAAAAGCCTACAACACATTTTGAACCAAAAAGAACTAAACATGCGACAACGTCGTTGGTTGGAATTACTTAGTGATTATGACTGCGACATTCGTTACCACCCAGGGAAAGCAAACGTAGTAGCTGACGCCCTAAGCCGAAAGGAACGAGTTAAACCACTACGAGTCCGAGCCTTAGTTTTAACCATAAATTCCAACTTTCCTACCCAAATCCTTCACGCTCAAGCTGAGGCGGTGAAACAAGAAGATATCCAAAAGGAAAAGTTGGATGGCATGATACAAAAGAAATTCGAAACCCGTTCAGATGGAACTCTATGCTTCCAAGGTCGAAGTTGGTTACCACTTTATGGTGGCCTACGAGACTTGATCATGCATGAATCGCACAAATCTAAATACTCCATACATCCAGGATCTGATAAAATGTATCATGATCTTAAGTTACTTTATTGGTGGCCGAACATGAAAGCCGACATTGCAACATATGTTAGCAAATGTCTTACCTGCTCCAAAGTAAAAGCCGAACACCAAAAACCATCCGGTCCATTGCAACAACCAGAAATTCCTACTTGGAAATGGGAAAGAATTACTATGGACTTCATTACCAAACTCCCAAGGACATCAAGCGGTTATGACTCCATCTGGGTCATAGTTGATCGTCTCACAAAATCAGCACATTTTATACCAATCAAAGAGACTTACAAAATGGAACAACTAACCCGACTGTACGTCAAAGAAATAGTCTCAAGACATGGTGCACCGATATCCATCATATCCGACAGAGATGGTAGATTTACTTCCAATTTCTGGCAGTCACTCCAAGACGCCTTTGGAACAAATCTAGACATGAGTACAGCATATCACCCTCAGACCGATGGTCAGAGTGAACGAACCATCCAAACTCTTGAAGACATGCTTCGAGCATGTATAATAGACTTTGGAAAAGGATGGGATACTCATTTACCATTAGTCGAATTTTCCTACAACAACAGCTATCATACAAGTATTAAAGCAGCCCCATTTGAAGCACTTTACGGTCGAAAGTGTCGTTCACCTGCTTGTTGGGCTGAAGTGGGAGAAGTTCAACTCACTGGACCAGAACTCATCCGTGAAACAACGGATAAAATTGTACAAATCAAAAATCGGTTACAAGCCGCAAGAGATCGACAGAAAAGTTATGCCGACACACGACGCAGACCCCTAGAATTCCAAGTCGGAGATAGGGTTATGCTAAAGGTATCGCCTTGGAAAGGCATGATACGATTCGGTAAATGAGGAAAACTAAACCCAAGATACATCGGACCATTTAAAATCCTAGCCAGAGTTGGCCCTGTGGCGTACAAACTTGAGCTTCCGTCAGAACTCAGTAGTGTACACCCCACTTTCCATGTATCTAACCTAAAGAAATGCTTATCGGATGAATCACTTGTGATTCCACTCGATGAAATTCAACTCAATGACGATCTTCAATTTGTTGAGGAACCCGTAGAAATCATGGACCGAGAGGTCAAACAACTCAAACAAAGCCGAATACCAATTATCAAAGTTCGTTGGAACTCACGACGTGGTCCTGAATACACATGGGAACGAGAGGACCAGATACGAAAGAAATACCCACACCTTTTTACCAACGAAGCTTCTACCTCCAACGTAAATTGATCTCCGGGACGGAGCTCTCATATGGGGTGGAGATTGTAACAATTCGCAATTTTAGGTTAATTTCTATTTTCGGAAAATTTTACTATTCATGTTACTATTCATTTTTACTATTCATTTCTTTCTGAATTTTTCCCGAAAGTTGATTTTTATTTCATATTCTCGAGTGATAAATCATTTTCATGACAAATTAAATGTTTGACACTCGTCAGATCATTTTCGTGAAAGTTATTAAGGAATTACACGACATTACACGTTTTAGGGTAAAACGGCAATCAGAAATTCTACGCACAACGAAATTAGGTCGCGTTAATTTTCCCAGTATCAGAAAAATGTTTAACACACTCATGATTTATTTAAGAATAAATCATGACTGAGAAAAACATGACCAAAATAAACTTCGGCCGTGAAAAACTGGAAATTTCAGTTTTAGGCGTTTTTACTCAGCCGTAACCCTAGCCTTTACCTGCACCGCGTTTCTAAGATGATTTGAGCTTTCAACTTATTTAAATAAGTCAACATATTTTTCCCTCCTCCATTGACTAAAAATCATTCCTTGATTTTATAAATCATTCCTTGATTTTTAGGCTTCCGGTTTGATGTCTAAAAGACATTTAACACCAACCGACACCAGACTGAGCCCAGTCTAGACATTATAAATCATTTTAAATCATTTTTAGCATATAAGAAAAGTAACATTTTACTTTTCTCAGTTTTACGCAATATTCGTACATTTTACGTATTACGCGTTTTAGACCCGTGTTTCCAGCTTTTAGCAGGTTTTACCACCCAAATGGAACTTATCACCCATTTTATATTTTATTATGGGACTTATGAACATTTCTAACAATACTTTAAAGTTTCATAATTTTACGACACCCGGTTTTACGTTTTGAGGCCTAATCATTTACGGTTGGCATTTCCCGGTGTCAAAATGCATCTTTTAACCAAGGATAATACCAAGCCAAGCCACCTCCCCTCCTTATCTTTTTGGAACCGCCACAAGGGGGGGAGTCACACCCTTGGGTGGCTTGATCTCATGCCTTGTGATCTAGGATGCATACATGTGTAGATTTTGATAAAATATCTCAAGTATGTAACCTCCTCATTAGGGTATAAATACCCCTCTCCCTCTCTTCCTTGGCCGGCCATCCCAACCCACCAAAACCTCTCACACTTAGCTTTAAGTCTTCTAATTTGTTGCAAGGTTCAAGTGAAGTTCAAGTATAGAAACCCTAGTTAGCTTATTTTCACCAAAAATCTTCCAAACCCTAACATACTTGGTGTTTTCTCTTGAGTTTAAATCCACTCAATACACCTCAACTTTCATTACATATCTTTCAAGAATACCAAGGGTAGAAAGGTTGCTTGAAGTAAAAAAGGGTTGAAGCTTGTCTATCAAAGTCCATTTCCTTACTAGTTACTCCTTTCTTTAATTAGAAAGCCTAAAGTTGTAAGCCTAAACCTACCATGCTTCTTGTTTATTTATCATGTTCATCTCATTTACATGTTATCTTTGCTATATTATGTGTTGTAATTATGTCCATGATGTATCATGATGAGTAAAAGATGTTGTTGTAATGAATTATTGAAACAAGTTACTAAAACAAGCAAACTAGTGAATATCTTGGTATAACCTGATCAAAATGGTAAAAATTTTATATTGGATTATTACATATTACAGTAGAGGACTTAAAAAGAAAACCATAGCAATTTGAACCACCTAAAAAGAGTAAACGAGTCAAAAGTTATGGCGATTTGAAGTTACCAAAGATTTCCGGCAAAACTGCCTAAATGTTTCTGTGACAGAACCTAAAACACGCAAAAAGAGGCCTTTCTGGTCCGATTCATGAAAAAGTTAAAACACGAAAGTTGTCCGGAATCACGTTTTCATTCAGGAACAAAGAGGCTCAAGCCTTGAAAACGCCTTCTGAGTGAGATATTTCTCAGTTTCTTAACAGCTATTTACATATTTTAAGTCACTAAGTTATTGTCATACTTTCAAAGGAATAAAAGGTATTATGACCTATAACCAAGACCCCCACCATGGCTAGAGCCAAGGTTGTGTAACATGACCTTGGAACAAGGACCAAAGGTCATGGCTAGGCCATGACGAAATGACCAAACCAACTTACAAAGGCGTAAACATGAAACAATGAAATTGGCGATAACATGAACAAGCAATTTGTACCTACTTCACCTAAAAGGAAACCATGAGATTTTACCAAGACAAATGGTCATACAAGACTTATAAAACTACCCCTAATAACAATCTTCATGTACTATAAACTTTCCTAAGTTTATACAAATATCGGACATGTAACTTTTTCGGATCAAAACTTATATCTATATACTTTATCAACTACTACAATAGTAGGGAGCTTCATGTGAGGAGTTCATTATGTAAGCCGTCGAGATGAGTTGTGGATTTACGAGTTAAAGTGTCCTGGCTCCTCGAACGCTTACTAACATGACTTCTGAAATATGTTAGCCCGAACGGTAGTAAACGATATACCAAAACATACATGTTCATAAATCTTTCTTTCCAAGACTTACAAATATACATCATACCTCATCATGGACTAAATGCAAGACATATATATAGGCACTCCGTTATATTCTTTACACAAATCCTAAGTCGCAACATTCTATTCTAGGTTGCTCGTAGAAACCTACACGATCCGATCATCACCTTCATTATTTGCTATCGTACTTAAGGTGAGTTCATAGCCCCACTTTACATTACTTCAATGTTTTATAAACCCTTGGGGGGAATACATGCTACTTTTAAACCGAACACAATGCTTTGAAACTGTATGCTGCCTGATTGTTTTATTATTACTAAGTACCTACCTTGCCAATCCTAGGCCCCATCATGAACCATTTAATCACTAGTATTAGTGAGCGCGAGTATTGTGAATAGGCCTATTGGGATTGACGAATCCCATTTGTTTGAGCAGATTAGTTCAACAAATGCACTATATTTGAACATTTAAGTATGACGGCAAAGTACTTACCGGGGCAACATAACCGCCGATTGATATTGGTACCCGTTAACGTCTTGGTTGCATGAGCTTAGTACATAATAATAACTGTTTTGTTTTCTAACATGAGTATGAGTCTAATTAACTCATTACTACCAACATATTGTGTTCAACCGTTAAACAAACTCTATGAATATCACTCAACCTTTGTGTTGACCTCTTAAGCATGTATTTCAGGTCCATGATAATCAAGAATGGAGCGGGAAGGGCACGTACCGAAGGAAGAAGGCTATAAACTATTATGTCATTCGATAAAAACATCATAGACTTTATATTGATGTGTTTTGAAACAATGGATCATTTTGGGACCTTATTATGTAAACTTTGATACATTTGAATAATATGAATGACAACTCTTTTTATTACGATTCGTTTAGAGATCGTTTTCTATTATTATGACTGTTGTGCCGTCGAGTAACACCCAAGTTGAATTCCGCTGCATCATGAATCGGGGGTGTTACAAGCAAGTCCAAGCTTTAAACACAAATGTATCTAAAACAATTAAAATCACACACACGCAACTTTCTCACAAGTCGATGCTAAAAAAATACCAACGCGTGGCGGGGATTTGTGTTTTAAGGGTGACGCATCGTTAGGCAAGGACACGTCTTAGACGCCTTTGTTACACCATCAAAATGAAAATATAACCGGGTTGAGCACGGTTCGAAAATTGGACCTGATCAAAAAAACCGATTTGGTTCAAACACCAGACCAACCAACAAAGCATAATGGCCAATTTTGCTTAAGACTGAACCAGATCGGATCGGACCGAAGACCGAATATGAGAAAAAGAGTGGACCAAGGACCGGACCAAAATATGTTCAATCCGGTTCGGTCAGTCCAATTTGATCCGGTTTTTGGTTTGCTCAATCCGAAAGAGAGGGGAAAAAATAAAATAAAATAAAATAATAATAATAATAATCTTAAAAGTACAATTTACATAATTATTCCTTACAAAAACAAATTTACAAAAACACCCTTACATCTTCAACCCTCAATCCAACATAACTCATTAAAACACTTCAGTTCAGATAAACAACTTGAAACAACAGCAATGGAGGCCTTAAAAGTATGGTCATCAAGGCCACTCCGTCATCTCTTCCACTTATCTCCACTCACTTACAAAACCCATCTCCCAGTCACCTTCACGCGCTGCTGTTCATCCTCACGCGCCGCCACTGTGCCGCCATAACAAGGTGGTGGCAGAGGAAGGAGGTCACCCAAAGATGATAATAATGCAATTTCTTCCACTTCTGATAGAGATGTTATTCGTCTTAAAAAGGTTCAAACTTTTTTTTATATCTTTTATATAAAAATTGAAACTTTTTTATGTTTTTATGTTTATGTTTTATAAAGATTGAATCTTTTTGTGCTTTTATGTTTTGTTATTTGGTTTTGTTACTTATGTGTTATGGGTTTTTAAAGGGATGTTGGTTTTACGCAAACATGGGTTATTTAAAGAAATGAAAAAAAATGGGTACCGGATCTTGAAGAAGGGGCTTTGAATCATCAATGGCTGGTCTGAACTGTGGCTTGCTTTTGTTGTTGTTGTTGTTGATGTCTCTGTTGCTTGTTCCGGCATTGGTGCTCATGGGTGTTTGACTAGGTTTCATTTTGTTTTTTGGTTTGGAATTTGATAGGAGTGATCTTTTGTTGTTATGTGAGGCCCAATAGTGAAGATAATAATGTAGGAACCATGTATTTTTAAGGCCCAATTAAATTGGTTTTCTTTTCATTTTGTTCATTTGTTGTTATCGGAGCAAGGTAATCAGTCAAGTTTTTGTTGAGTAACTCCGTCTTACTTGAGCCGAGTTTTATCGATCTTCGAGCTCAAGTCTGAGCTTTAAACACAAATATATTTAAAAAAAAAATTAATCACACACACGCAAGTTTCTCACAAGTTGGTCAGTCTGCAGATCGACTTGTGCTAAAAAAAAAAAATACCAACATGTGGGCGGGGATTTGTGTTTTAAGGGTGACGCGTTAAACGCCTTTGTTACACCATCAAGATAGAAACATAACCAGAAGTAGGGCTGAGCATACGAAAACTGGACCGGATTAAAAACAGATTTGGTTCAAGACACTAGACCAAGGACCAACCTGAAATGTCATGTCCAGGTCCAGGTCCCAGTTTGTTGGTTCGGTCGAGTCCAACAAAACATAATGGCTGGTTTTGCTTAAGACTAAACCAGACCGGAGTGGACCGAGAACCGAATATGAGGAAAAGGGTGAACCAAGGACATGACCAAAATACGTTCGATCCGGTTTGGTAGGTCCAATTTGATATGGTTTTTCGTTTCATCCGGCCCAAGTTCTATTATGTTCAGCTCTATCCGAAAGAGAAAAAGAATTAAGAATAATAATCTTAAATTACAATTTACATAATTCTTCCCTACAAAAACAAAATTTACAAAAACACCCTTACATCTTCAACCCTTTCTGGATAAACACAGACACTTGAGTTCAGATAACAACTTGAAACAACAAGAAGAATGGAGGCCTTAAAAGTATGGTCATCAAGGCCACTCCGTCACCTCTTCCACTTATCTCCACTCACTTACAAAACCCATCTCCCAGTCACCTTCACGCGCTGCTGTTCATCCTCACGCGCCGCCACTGTGCCGCCAAAACAGGGTGGTGGCAGGGGAAGAAGGTCACCCAAAGATGAGAATGCAAGTTCCTCTACTTCTGATAGAGATTCTATTCGTGCTATTCGTCTTAAAAAGGTTTACTTTTTATATAATAATCTTTATAAAAATTGAATCTTTTTTTATGTTTTTGTGTTTACGTTTTAAAAAGATTGAATCTTTTTGTGGTATGGGTTATGGGTTTTGTAGCAAAATGTGTGAAGAAAATAGTGTTTGTTTGCTTGTTTAGCTATAAGATAAAGTGTTTTAAATAAGGAATCCGAAATACACATTTTGATAAGCAGTTTGGAATAAGAGACTCCTAACCTAATTACTTAAAACTGTTGGTGTCACCGTAAAATTTGGAACTTTGGATAAGAAATCCCAAACATTCTTAAAACTGCTTATTTATTGTTTCCCAACGCAAGAAGCAGATATGCAGCTTTAGTTAGCAATCCCAAACGCCCTCTAAGTATTCGGCAACTGAGTAATCAGATATTCAGTCTATGTTAAATAACATTTGAATCTTTTTATGTTTTATGCTTCGGGTGTTGATATCTGGTTTAATTAGCAAATTGGTGATGCGTTTTTAGTTAGTTTAAGGTTCAATAGTTAAGAAAGTGTGATACTTTGTTATTGGTCGTCTAATACGCATATCTTGGGGGAGTTATAAGTATTTTTACATGTAAATGATTCTTAAATAGTGTAATAAGATCATTCGTATTAGTTAGATACCTTTTAAACACCTTTTAAGAGGTGGTTGAGATTGTGTTTGCAAAACAGCACTTAGGAACAGAAATTCACAACCTCTTTATAACGCAGATAATTCCTTCTTTAATGGTTTGCCAACACTTTTTGTTGATTATTTGCGTTTTTCAAACATATCAGTTAGATAATCAATCCCAAAACCTAACTCTAAACACTCACTCAAAGTTTAGTTTAGTTCCAACTTTTTGCTTTTTGAACGTAATACACAGGGGTCTATGCTGAGTGCAGGACTGGGTGTGGATATCTAGTTTACTTATTTCCGGTAAAAGTAATGGATTTGTTTATAGGTGGAGGAGTTAAGGAGCACAGGACTTTAACCATATGCTTACAAGTGGGATAGAACTCATACTGCTAATCAATTGCAAGATATTTATAAGCATCTCGGCAATGGCGAAGAGTCGAACGATGAGAATGACCAAGTATCAATATCAGGAAGAATTGTTGCGCGTAGGGCTTTTGGAAAACTTGCTTTCTTGACTTTGAGGGATGATTCCGGAACAATTCAGGTACCCTGATAACATGTTCCTTGTTTGAAATGCAAAAAATTAGTTGCTTGTCTCTAAACATAATCACTGTCATGCTATATAATTGGTAGTATTTGTGTATGTGTGGGATGCTGGAGATAGTGTTTAGATAATTGGATGTGCTTCTCATGTTTGAAGTTGTGATAATCAGCAGTTTGAGTGTTTGACATTTCTGATTATTTAAGGATTTAAATGTAAAACGAGACTTGAATAATCAGATAATCAGGATTAGTTTCGTTGCATCTACTCTTGATCACTTTCAAAACGTGTTGCCACATGCCATTGATCATCTACCAAAGTGGATGTTAACAACTGAAAGATCACAGATAGGAATGCGTTGCATTTGACCCTCATAGAAGCATTTAGATTATTGAGTAAACTTAATTTCCTCACCTATGCTATGGTTTTCTATGACTACTGAATACTGATATATTTACTTATAATAACAGCTTTACTGTGAGAAAGAAAGGCTTGCAGATGACCATTTTGACCAATTAAAGAGTCTTGTTGATATAGGCGACATATTGGGCGCAAGCGGCTCGATTAAACGGACGGAAAAAGGTTAGCTTCCGCAACAAAGTTATACAAAGAGAAATTTAATAGTCTTTACACTAGTTTTTTGATAGCATATTCATTGTTTCCATTTGTTTTCAGGGGAACTTTCTGTATGTGTAAATTCATTTTTGATCCTCACAAAATCTTTGCTTCCACTACCGGATAAGTTTCACGGTCTAACAGATGTGGATAAGCGTTATCGCCAACGGTTAGTTTTCTAATAGCTTTTTTTCATGGTGGTCCGTTTTTGCTAATGTTAGACATCATCATAATTGATGTTTTCTGATTCTTTAAGGATTTTGATTAAAAATGATTCTTATATAGTCAGAATCAGTTTCTGCATTTACTCTTGAAATAAGTGTTTTTCAAATTTGATTTTTTTGACTCGAACCACAGTAATTAGATAACCTAAGATCAAGTTGTAAGTGAATTAAAGGTCTAGGTCCAAGGTTTTGATCAACCGCACCCGCCTTGTCGAAATTGCACATTGTTGTTGTTGTTGTCCAAAATTTTGATCAAGTGTTTGATCATGATTGAAATTAACTCGAGTTGTAATTTTTTCCTTTATGTGAGTTTTGGGGCTCTTTTGCTCAAGAACTAATTATGTTTTGTTTTAAGTTTTCAAGACTACTTAAAGTCTTCATCTTTTAGTCTTGGTTTTGGTTTAGCATTTGGGCCCATTAGCTTGCCTTTGATTTATATCACACGTACTGAGAGGAAAAGTATCAGTAAGATAGAAAAAGATGTCTAATAACTACAAGTTTTAAAGACTTTTAAGTCTTCTAATGTCTAATATTGGGATAGTTCACTTTTCTTCATCATTTTCCACAAAACAGGACAAATTTATTTTTGGAATTTTGAACAACGAGAAAGTAAAACAAAAATTTGGGACCATCTACTTCAAATTGACTAGACATATATTTTCAACTAAGTATTGCAATGAAATAACATAACTAGATTATCATAATGTATTTAAACTAAAGTATAAAATATATGTTCAACGATTTAATTGCGCCAAAGCATGTATTTTTAGTTAACTAAATATATAATATGAGCCAAGCTGAGTGTAAGAACTGGGCCGGTCCAATTTTCATGTCAAAACAAAATGAACTTATAACTTGTATGCAAACCTAAACCATGTCCACAGCAAACACAAGACATAATCATTCATCTTGAATCTAAACAACTTGTATTGGCTTAAATAGTTAATCAAATGCAAAATGCAGTAGAAATTCAAATGACCAACTAAATTACCTATGCAGATTACTCTTGAAATCACATTCTTCTTATAAAAGGAAAATTTGTAAACTTAACGTTGCTAATTATGCAGCCTTATAAGCAATAAAAGAAGAACCATGTACGAATAAATTTTTCCATGAAGACGCTACTTTAAGATCATAATTGCGTAAATCTCTCTTTCACAAGAGTTGTTGACTGTATTTTACATCACAGAATAAGTACAAATTGCAAAGACTTGAGAGTCTTTGGTCGTCTAGTGTGGGACATCAAATTTATTCCAAGTGTTATGTGCTCCACACAAATTTATATCCATCTAATTCAATTCTTTATTATCGAAGTCTATATAAAGTTTAAATATATTTTTTAAGTGTCTACTATGAATTTTTGAAGTCTTTTTCCCTCAATTTTGACCTTAAATATATTTGTTTTGGTTATATAATGGTACTTAATAAAAATTATACAAATGAAAATATATTTAAAAATTTAATCTATTCATTTGTCTTGTATCATACGAACAAAAATATTTAAAGTTAAAAAAAAAATAATAATAATGATCTTAAACTACAATTTACACAATACTCCCTCACAAAAACTAAAATTACAAAAATACCCCTACATCTTCAACATTCTTGATTATGTTCAACCCAACAAAACCATCAGACTCAGTTCAGATAACAACTTGAAACCCCAACAATGGAGGCTTTAAAAGTATGGTCATCAAGGCCACTCCGTCATCTCTTCCACCTATCTCCACTCACTTTCAAAACCCATCTCCCAGTCACCTTCACGCGCTGCTGTTCATCCTCACGCGCTGCCACTGTGCCGCCAAAACAGGGTGGTGGCAGGGGAAGAAGGTCACCCAAAGATGAGAATAATGCAACTTCTTCTACTTCTGATAGAGATGCTATCCGTCTTAAAAAGGTTTACTTTTTATATATTTTTTATAAAGATTGGATCTTTTTGTGTTTTTATGTTTTGTTTGTGATATTTGGTTTTGTTACTTAAATGGGTTTTGGGTTTTTTAAGGGATGTGTTGGTTTTAGCTTATTTTGTGGCTTATGGGCTTATCTCATTTTGGCTTATATTGTTATGTTGTTTGTTTCGGCTTATATAGCTGGCTTATGGCTTATTTGGTTTTGGGCTTATATTGTTACTTTTTGTGGCCCTTACTTAGGAGGCATTTGGGATTGCGTTTACTAAATGGGACCATCTACTTCAAATTGACTAGACATATTTGCATCAATCAGTTTCTATCGACTATCCAAAATACAATTTTGAAGTAGCTCTATGCAAAGAGTGTTCTGATATGTATTTTCAACTAAGTATTGCAATGAAATAATGTAACAAGATTATCATTATGTATTTAAACTAAAGTATAAAATAGATGTTCAACGATTTAATTGCGCAAAAGCATTCAAATATATAATATGAGCCAAGCTAAAAAAGAACTTATAACTTGTATGCAAACCTTAACCATGTCCACAGCAAACACAAAACATAATCATTCATCTTGAATCTAAACAACTTGTATTGGCTTAAATAGTTAATCAAATGCAAAATGCAGTAGAAATTCAAATGACCAACTAAATTACCTATGCAGATTACTCTTGAAATCACATTCTTCTTATAAAAGGAAAACTTGTAAACTTAACGTTTCTAAAATTTGGTTGAGGCATTTCATCAAACAGGGTCATGAGAAAACTAAAGATTTATGCAGCCTTATAAGCAATAAAAGAAGAACCATGTATGAATAAATTTTTCCATGAAGACACTACTTTAAGCTCATAATTGCGTAAATCTCTCTTTCACAAGAGTTGCTGACTGTATTTTACATCACAGAATAAGTACAAATTGCAAAGACTTGAGAGTCTTTGGTCGTCTAGTGTGGGACTTCAAATTTATTCCATGATCTTTATTCCAAGTGTTATGTGCTCCACACAAATTTATATCCATCTAGTTCAATTCTTTATTATCGAAGTCTATATAAAGCTTAAATATATTTTTTAAGTGTCTACTATGAATTTTTGAAGTCTTTTTCCCTCAATTTTGACCTTAAATATATTTGTTTGTGTTATATAATAGTACTTAATAAAAATTATACAAATGAAAATATATTTAAAAATTTAATCTATTCATTTGTCTTGTATCATACGAATAAAAATATTTAAAGTTAAAAAAATAATAATAATAAATAAATAATAATAATAATCTTAAACTACAATTTACACAATACTCCCTCACAAAAACTAAAATTACAAAAACACCCCTACATCTTCAACATTCTTGATTATGTTCAACCCAACAAAATCATCAGACTCAGTTCAGATAACAACTTGAAACAAGAAGAATGGAGGCTTTAAAAGTATGGTCATCAAGACCACTCCGTCATCTCTACCACTTATCCCCACTCACTTACAAAACCCATCTCCCAGTTACCTTCACGCGCTGCTGTTCATCCTCACGCGCCGCCACTGTGCCGCCAAAACAGGGTGGTGGCAGGGGAAGGAGGTCACCCAAAGAAGAGAATAATGCAACTTCTTCCACTTCTGATAGAGATGCTATTCGTGCTATTCGTCTTAAAAAAGTTTACTTTTTATATTATAATCTTTATAAAAATTTAATCTTTTTTATGTTTTTATGTTTATGTTTTATAAAGATTGAATCTTTTTGTGTTTTTATGTTTTGTTTGTGATATTTGGTTTTGTTACTTAAATGGGTTATGGGTTTTTTAAGGGATGTGTTGGTTTTAGCTTATTTTATGGCTTATGAGCTTATCTCATTTTGGCTTATATTGTTATGTTGTTTGTTTCGGCTTATATAGCCGGCTTATGGCTTATTTGGTTTTGGGCTTATGTTTCGTTAGCTCACTTTTTGTGGCTTATTTTGAAACTTTTCGGCTTATATAAGCTTATTATGACATAGTAGTTTTATAAGCCAAAAAGTTTCAAAATAAGCCACAAAAAAATGAGCTTATGAAACATAATCCGAAAACCAAATACGCCGTAAGCCCGCTATATTAGCCGAAACAAACACCCCCTTATTAGATGATAATGAATAAAATAAGAAAGTTGTACACTTTATCTAAGGGTTGTTTGTAATTCTGTGATACACACCACTAGGGATCACATAAGATCCGTTAATGGATTACAACTAAGTAGGATAATGAAGCAATGAGAAAAAGATTATCGAAGCAGAATTGTATTATACTATTATCAATGGCGGATTGTACAGAAAATCTGTTACAATGAGTTATAGTTTGTTACAGGAGATTAAAAGAGAAGAGTTTACACAAATGATTAACAAAATGAAAGTGAAGTGAAATGTTGGTTTATAAAGTCTTGGTTTGGGCGGGAATATCTGTTGCTCGAGCATGTGTTCGCACGTGCCAACCTAACTTGAGCTCACATCATTCTGTTGGTGAATTTTGATTGTTTGAGGATGATGAAAATTAGCTTTTGTTGGGGTTATTAGAATTAAATAACCAGGAGTGGTTGGTTCAAACTTGTTATATGCTTATTGTGTTTTGACATTATAGATAAGCAGTTTTTAGGGTGTGTGGGATTGCTTATTGAAGCATTATTTGAGAGTGAAATAAGTAGTTCTGAATGATCAGTTTGAAGATGGCTTATGCTGGTTAAAGCATCGATAGAGCTATAATAAGCAATCACAAACATTCCCTAAAAGCTAGTTATTTGCTATTCCAAAACGCAATAATGAGATAAATAGATAATTTGTCTGGGAGTTCCATTATTCCCAACTGCTTTTCTGATTTCTTCAAAATGCACTGGCTGTTTTATTAATCACTTTCAGAGTTCAATACTGAACACCACTTTAAGCATGAATTTTACTTTTGCAGCCCTTACTTAGGAGGCATTTGGGATTGCGTTTACTAAATGTTACCGAAAGCAAGTCTTAACCTGCTTTTTCAAAATTGCCTTTTCTCTCTATAAATACGCGGACATTTTTTCTCCAAAGGGTTGTCTAACACTTTTTGCTGATTATTTGGGTTGCGCATTGTTGTTGTTGTCCAAAATTTTGATCAAGTGTTTGATGATGATTGAATTTAACTCGAGTTGTACTTTTTTCCTTTACGTGAGTTTTGGGGCACTTGCTCAAGAACTAATTATGTTTTGTTTTAAGTTTTCAAGACTACTTAAAGTCTTCATCTTTTAGTCTTGGTTTTGGTTTAGCATTTGGGCCCATTAGCTTGACTTTGATTTATATCACACGTAATGAGGGGAAAAGTATCACGAGATAGAAAAAGATGTCTAATAACTACAATTTTTAAAGACTTTTAAGTCTTCTGACGTCTAATATTGGGATAGTTCACTTTTCTTCATCATTTTCCACAAAACAGGAGAAATATATTTTTGGAATTCTGAACAACGAAAAAATAAAACAAAAATTTGGGACCATCTACTTCAAATTGACTAGACATATTGAATCAATCAGTTTCTATCAATTATCCAAAATACAATACTTTGAAGTAGCTTTATGCAAAGAGTCTTCTGATATGTATTTTCAACTAAGTATTGCAATGAAATAACATAACTAGATTATCATTATGTATTTAAACTAAAGTATAAAATATATGTTCAACGATTTAATTGCGCCAAAGCATGTATTGTTAGTTACCAAATTACTATATATATTAAATGACATCCAATACGACGTCGTTTGATGAACAGTAACCATCGTGGCTTCTTTTTATTACACGGCCTGTTATATGCCCAGTGACCCAGTCTTATGTTCGGCCCATTTAGCAAACGCTAATTTGATAACATGAAGAAGAACTGAAGAAGCCAGAAGAATCGAGAGGCGGTTATCTCCCGAACCTTCTTCCACTGCACAAAAACAGTACAAAACAATTCTAAAGAAGATTTGGACCATGAATTTGGTAGATGAAGAGAACATTGAAGCTGTTACGGTAACCGTTGATTAACAATCGGTGATGGTGATTGCGAATTAGGATTTTTAAAGAAGATTTGGACCATGAATTAGGACTTTTATGTTGATTGCAATGGAACGGACTGATTGCGAAACAAATGGTTGAGATACAAAGATAATCATATGGTCATTCCATGATGGCAGGGATACGAATACCAAGCCAATGGTTAAGTTCGTCCCAATATTCGAGTGACAACCTTCCGAAAGAGGTAAACCATGTTGTATACCTTTACTGGGTCTTCATCTAGAGGAAGATAAATTCGATTCGATGTCAGGATCTTGAATTAGAAGTAATATTTTGAAAACGGGTCAAAATGGTTTGAAGTTGTGGCGTACAATCCGCTTGGTCCTCTTGACCCACTACCCTTTTAGGAGAACTTTTGAAATAAATCAACTTTTACGATCATCTAACACTGCTTATTTATAGAAGTCGTAAAATTCAAACTTGGCTTGATCCATACCAAAGTCACATGTTTGGTTGGTTACTCGACCTGTCAACCCGCCTAATTTGCCACCTCAAATTTACATGTTTTTTCTGTTGAAACAGGACTTTGCAGGATTTCATGGGTGGATGTCGACAGCTGAAAAGATGCTAACAGTATTGTCAACTCTTGAACTTCACAGTGTGCAGGTAAGTTCTCATACAAAAACCTTTTTTTGTCTTCCTTCAAGTTTTTAGAGTAGATTTAGAACGATGACCGGACTAAGTCGTGACCGTGGCTGTATCTAGGGATTGCAAAGACTTTAAATTACTGATATACAAAACTTTACACAATACTCACAGTCAAGAGTTGGTTCACTTTGATAGCTTTTGATCAACTCTATATGGATATATGTTCTGTATCTCTATGTTTCGGAATCTGCCTAGCTGCTTTATAAGGCATAACCAACATTTCTTAAAAATGTGTTCTTACCCCAATAACAGTCAAAGAACAGATATAATACTTTAGTCTCGCTTCATATCATTTTGATTGTATAAAGTTCCGTGAGGCCTTTGAGAATGATTATTTGATTATTGTGGTTCAGGTCGCAAATGATAACTTTTTACTAGGTATAATGACTCTGATTACGGTTACCATTTAAGATTAGTAACCAGTTTAGGATTAACTGCAACAAAAGTTGCTGTTTATTTGCTATTTAGGGATTATTTAACATATCAACACTCCAACAAAAAACAACTGATGATATATGTTTTACACCCATATGTACAATGAAGTTATTAATCGATGATATATGTTTTGTAGGCACCTGTAAAGTTCCTTCAGTACTCGACGTCTGTAGTGACAGCAAGCATTGCGTCAACGGCCAGCACCCATGTTGTAACAGATGCAGAGAACCACCATAGAGCAACTGTTGCTAACAGAAAAAAATACTAATACTGGAAAAAGAATAAATGCGACTGAAAATATTGGGAACTATATACCTACGAATGAATTAACAAAGAATGCCTCTGGAAATTAGGCTGCGTGAAAGGCTACATAAGAAGTAGCAGCAACAGTAAGTTGGGTTTGCATGAATTACTCTTAAAATTTGGATG
Source organism: Artemisia argyi (assembly GCA_030686995.1). Lineage (NCBI taxonomy): Eukaryota > Viridiplantae > Streptophyta > Magnoliopsida > Asterales > Asteraceae > Artemisia > Artemisia argyi. The sequence goes on along the minus strand of CM060695.1, from coordinate 21,387,410 downwards.
CAAGTGACTATTGTTGATATGTACATGAGGTGAATGCTAGCCTGTTATATCTATCTTTTTTGCTTTCTTTTTTTGAGACTTTGTTTACTTACATGATTCACCTAAATTATCTCAGTAACTTGCATGATAAGATTTACTGGATTAGTTGCAATGTTGTTTAAGAAGATGAAATAAGAATTGACGACTCAACTATTTATTCAAAGTTGTGCATTTGATTTCAAGTTGTATATTCTTTGCCTGTATCACTTTTTGAATTACTCATAGGAGTACATTAGCACACAATTGATATCTCCTCCCGCTAGAAAAAGGTTGCGGATAAAACGACGCCCCGCCGCAACGCCGAGGACCGGCGCCCACCTCGTATATAATATGAGCCAAGCTGAGTATGTAAGAACTGGGCCGGTCCAATTTTCATGTCAAAACAAAATGAACTTATAACTTGTATGCAAACCTAAACCATGTCCACAGCAAACACAAGACATAATCATTCATCTTGAATCTAAACAACTTGTATTGGCTTAAATAGTTAATCAAATGCAAAATGCAGTAGAAATTCAAATGACCAACTAAATCACCTATGCAGATTACTCTTGAAATCACATTCTTCTTATAAAAGGAAAACTTGTAAACTTAACGTTGCTAAAATTTGGTTGAGGCATTTCATCAAACATGTTGTGGGTCATGAGAAGACTAAAGATTTATGCAGCCTTATAAGCAATATAAGAAGAACCATGTATGAATAAATTTTTCAATGAAGACACTACTTTAAGCTCATAATTGTGCAAATCTCTCTTCTTTGGATTTACAGTTACAAATCTGCATTTTTAAAAGGCCCCATTTATTTTTTTTATCCATCCAACCTATTTTTACATATTTTTACTTTCACAAGAGTTGCTGACTGTATTTTCCATCAGCCTGATTTATTTGGTTCCATTTCTTTGGATTTACATTTTAATTTCAGGACCAAAAGTCATACTGAATAACTACAAATTGCAAAGACTTGAGTCTTTGGTCGTCTAATGTCGGACTTCAAGTTTATTGTTTAATTTTTTTTTTCCATGTTTTGTCTGCTCCACACAATTTATATCCATCTAGTTCAATTCTTTGGATTTACATTTACATCACAGAATAATTTCAGGACCAAAAGATACATTGAATAACTACAAATTGCAAAGACTTGAGAGTCTTTGGTCGTCTAGTGTGGGACTTCAAATTTATTATCGAAGTCTATATAAAGCTGCATAGAGGTATATGTGTTCATTATCAGATAAAACCACATCAATACAATTTTCTTAAAACACACATAATGAGAGAAACTTTTTACTTTTACTTTATGCATACTAATGTTTTGTTTATTTTCTCACTTGTCTTTTTGTTGTTTAATACCACAACTGCCACTTCCTTTGGCCAACAACTGGTTGGAGCAGCAGGAGGAGTTGTTCATAAGTGCTTCGAAAAGGAGAGACAAGCTCTTCTTGATTTCAAAGCTCACCTTCAAGACCCACGTGACGTGCTCTCTACATGGAGACCTAAGGAAGAAGATGATTGTTGTCAATGGAATGGAGTCGTGTGTGACAACGTCACAGGTCATGTCAAAGAGCTTCAACTCGAATATACTGGTCTTGAAGGTGAGATTAGCTATTCGTTGATTAACTTAACATATTTGAATATTCTTAACCTTCCTCGCAGTTCTTTTCATGGAACCATTTCCAGGTTCTTATGCTCCATGACTCATTTAACTTATCTTGACCTTTCTGCGAATCAGTTTAGTGGATCCATTCCTAAATCCATTGGTAACATGACCCAGTTAACATATCTTAACCTTGGTTACAATCAGTTTACTGGCACAATTCCCGAGTCCATTCGTTCGTTGACCAAATTAACAACCCTTTTACTTTGTGGGAATCAGTTTACTGGCTCAATTCCCGATTCCATTGGTTCCTTGACCAAATTGACAGGCCTTGACCTTTCAGTCAACTCTTTCTATGGAACCATTCCAATGTCCATTGGTAACATGACCAAATTGACAGGCCTTGATCTTAGTGAGAATAATTTCAGTGGAGTCATTCCGAGATCCTTAGGGTCCTTGACCCAATTGACTTTTCTTTTCCTTTCAAACAACTCTTTCTATGGTACCATTCCTTCTGAATTTGGAAATCTCACCAATTTGGAATTGCTTTATCTAAATTCCCTTGCAAGTTGTAGAGTTGAAAACTTAGATTGGTTGTCTTCTCTATCTTATTTAACACACCTTTATATGGATGGAACTTCTCTGGCCAAAGCAAATAACTGGGTAAATGTTATTATAGGTCTCCAAAACCTATCAACTTTAAGTTTAGAGGGATGTGACCTCTCACAAGTCATGCATCCATATTCTCCATCTGTCAATTCTTCTTCATCTATTCATTCCCTTTATCTTGATAACAACAATCTCAACTCATCTATGCATCATTGGTTGTCCCCATTAACTGGCAATAAGCTTTTAGGTCTTTCTTTCTCTGGCAACAAGTTTGATGGGGAACTTTCAGATTTTTTGAACAGCTTGTCAGGATGCACATCAGCTACATTGTCTGATGTGATCCAACACTTTTCATCCCTAGAAAGATTGAACCTATCTTCAAATCAGTTCGATGGAACTATAAGTGACAAACTGTGGCAGCTACCCAGCCTTCAAAGGCTAGACCTTTCTTCCAATTCTCTTAGAGGTGCTATCTCTAAGAATATTGGAAAATCAAATCTTGGGTATATAGATCTTTCAAACAACTCACTCGAAGGAGTTCCTCTAATTGCTGACGTGTCAAACCTTTCTCAGAGTGTAGGATATATAGATTTCAGTTCAAACAAGCTAGGGCCTCGTTTCCCCAAATGGATACAAAAACTGAAAATTCTCGAGCATCTTGATCTTTCCAGAAATAATATCTCAGACACAGTTTCTAAGGAGTACCGAAACCAGTGGCAGTCTTCTCGGTTGAGCTATTTGGATCTCTCTTTCAACAGCATAAGTGGCGCTATTCTGAACGTTCCTTCCACTTTGTTAGTGTTAGATCTTTCCAAAAACAAATTATCTGGGGAAATCTCCTTTCTGTGCCAAATTGTAGATGGCCTTTTATCATTTCTTGATATCTCAGACAACTCATTCACAGGACAAATTCCAGACTGTTTATGGCATTTAAAAGAGCTGGTGGTTCTTAATCTAGCAAACAATAATCTATCTGGTAGAATTCCTGCATCTGTCAAGTCTTTGATCAAGCTTGAAACATTGTATTTATACAACAACTACTTTTTTGGTGAATTGCCTTCATCCTTAAAACATTGCACGAATTTAACCTTTCTGAATTTGCGGGACAACAAGTTTTCTGGTAATGTGCCTGTTTGGATTGGGGAAAACCTATCACGTTTGTACGTTCTTAGCCTAGCATCAAACAATTTCTATGGAACCATCCCTCTACAAGTATGCCATCTAGTCAATCTTCAACTTCTAGACTTGTCAATGAACAACCTCAATGGAACCATCCCCTCGTGCATCAATAATATCACTACCATGGTTCTAGATAATTTTTCTCTCAAAGGGAGAGATCTAGTCACATTGAATTCATTGGACATAAGGCACATTCATCAAGATGATCGATACCGCTCTAGTTATGATTATTTTGACCATGTGATAATCCAGTGGCAAGGAAAGGTACGTGAATTCAGCAAAAATCTGGAATCCTTGAAGAGCATTGACCTGTCGAGCAACCATTTAACAGGACAAATCCCGTATGAACTTATCTATCTTTATCAACTGGTTGCACTAAATTTGTCAAAGAACGCTCTACTTGGAGAGATTCCAAGACAAATTGGTCAAATGAAAGAACTTCTGACTTTGGATTTATCCAAAAACAATTTCTCAGGGCAGTTGCCATCAAGCATGTCTCAGATGAATTTTTTAAATTATCTTGACGTGTCGCATAACAACTTGTCTGGGAGGATTCCATCTAGCACTCAACTCCAGACCTTTGAAGCTTCAAGTTACAGTGGAAATGCTGAACTATGTGGACCTCCCCTGACTGAATATTGTCCCGGAGATAAAGTACTTGAAGTAACACCTGTAGTTGGTGAAGGTAAGAGTGATGGTGAAGCCATAGATGAATTTCAGAGATGGTTTTATATTGGAGGGGCCGCTGGTTTTTCTACTGGATTTTGGATAGTTTTTAGCATTATACTTCTTAACCGCCGTGCCAGACATGCTTTTTTCCAGTTGCATGATAGCTTGAAAGATTGGGCATACGTAAAGGTGGTGGTGTTCATAGCAAAATGGCGAAGGGTTGGGCGTGCATAGTGGTATATGTTTTTTATGTTTTCTTCGTCTACTTATTGTTTGGTATATAGTATTGTAATTTCATGCTTCACTTGTACTTGGCAAGGGTTTTTAATTCCCTCTTATTAATAAAATTGCCGCTAACACCATGGTTGGTCGTTTCCCCGCGTTGTGTGATATACATCATCTCCACATGTTCATATTTTAAACTGTATAGCTATATGATGCATGGAACGTGTTCAATAAAATGTTTTACATAGATTTGCAACATACCTGATGATGTTAAGGTATCATGGTTAGCTATAGTAATTATGAATCTTTATAATAAGGCATCATGCCTACAAGCAAATGCTATTACGGTTGACATCTAAGTGTAGTGTGAAGCTAGCTATTGTAGCTGTGTTTTACTCATGATTACGAGGCACATGAATTATGTAACAATTCACATTTTTCAGGATAATCACCATTCCCGGAAAATTTCACTATTCACTTTTACTATTCATTTTTCCCGAAAATTTTCCCGAAAGTTGATTTTTATTTGATATTCTCAAGTGATAAATCATTTCCATGGCAAATTAAAAGTTTGACATTCATAAGCTCATTTTCGTGAAAGTTATTAAGGAATTACACGGAATTACACGTTTTAGGGTAAAACGTCAATCAGAAATTCTACGCACAACGAAATTCAACCCCGTCAGGTGACCCCACATCAGTAAAATATTTTACACACTCATGATTTATTTGAGAATTAATCGTGACTGAGAAAAATATGACCAAAAACTTCCCAGCAAGTCACCCATGCCTGTACTACTCTCGCATGAGCACGCTTAACCATTTGGGCGATTAACCGTGAGACCACAAAACGCGTTTCTAAGACTTTTTGAGTTTTCAACTTATTAGAAAAAGTCAACATATTATTTCCCTCCTCCATTGACCAAAAATGATCCCTTGATGTTATAAGTCATTTCGTGATTTTTAGGCTTACGATTTGATGTCTAAAAGACATTTAATACCAACCGACACTAGACTGAGCCCAGTCTAGACATTATAAGTCATTTTAAATCATTTTTATAACATTAGAAAAGTAACATTTTACTTTTCTCAATTTTACGCAATATTCAGCGTTTTACGCGAATTACGCGTTTTAGACCCGTGTTTCCAGTTTTTAGCAGGGTTTTACACCCAAATGGAACCTACCACTCATTTTATATTTTATTATGGAACTTATTGACATGTTTATCAATACTTTCAAAATCCATAATTTTACGACACCCGGTTTTACGTTTTGAGGCGTAACAACTTACGGTTTGCATTTCCCGGAGTCAAGTTTCATCCAATATCTAGGATAATACCAAGCAAAAGCCAAAGCTTGCCCTCCAAGCTCAAGGAACCGGCCTAGGAGGGGGGGAGTCACCCCATGTGGCTTCCTCTCATGAATATACCCCTAGATCACCATTATATTACAACTTGGTCACCAAGTTTTAGTAATTTCCTAACACTTTCCTAACCTCCTCATTTTTGGACTATAAATAGCCCTCTCCCTCCCCTTCTTGTGCCGTGCATCCCTAAACCCCATAACCATTCCATCCTTTGCTCATTTCCTTCCAATTTCTTGCATGGTTCAAGTGTTTCTTCAAGGTTGAAACCCTAGTTTCTTTTAGATAATCAAAACACTTCCATAACCTCATATACTTGGTGATTTCTCTTGAGTTTGAATCCACTCAAGTCACCTAAACCTTCATCATCCATATTTCAAGAATACCAAGGGTAGAAAGATTGCATGAAGTGAAAAAGGGTTGAAGCAAGTCTATCAAAGTCCTATCCTTACATGTTAACTTCCTTTCATCTTTGAAAGCCAAAAGTTGTGAGCCAAACCCTAACTTGATTCTTGTTAAATAATCATGTTCATGTTATTTACATATTATTCATGCTATATTATGTCTTGTAGTTATGTCCATGATGTATAAAAATGACCAAAACAAGTTATTGTATTTGATTGTTACAACAAGTTACTAAAACAAGTAAACTAGTGACTTTCTTGGTAAGACCTGATCAAAATGGTAAAAATATGATATTGGATCATTACATATTGTATTAGAGGACTTAACAAGGAAACCATAGCAATTTGAACCACCCAAAACGAGTATACGAGTCAAAAGTTATGGCGATTTGAAATTACCAAAGATTTCCGGCAAAACTGCCAAATAGCTTCCTGATCAAATTTGGGTTTTGAAAGTCATACTTCTGGTCCGATTCATCAAAAAGTTAAAACACGAAAGTTGTCCGGAACGACGTTTTCGTTCAGGAACAAAGAAGCTCGAGACCTAAAAACACTTTCCGAGTAATAAAATTCTTCAAATTCTAAACAGCCCATTTTTAGGCGAAAGTCACAAGATTATGGTTATACTTTGAAAGGAACAAGAGGTCTTATGACCTATAATCAAGACCACAACCATGGCTAGAGCCAAGGTTGTGTCTCATGACCTTGAAACAAGGACCAAAGGTCATGGCTAGGCCATGACGAAATGACCATACCAACTTTCATAGGCGTAAACATGAAACAAAGAGTTGATGAGAACTTGAACATACAATTTGGATCTACTTCATCTAAAAGGAAACCATGAGATTTTACCAAGAGAAAATGGTCATTTAAGACTTATGAAACTACCCCTAATAACAATCTTCATGTACAAATAAACTTTCCTAAGTTTATTCAAGTATCGGACATGTAACTTTTCGGATCAAAACTTATATCTATATATTTCATCAACTACTACAATAGTAGGGAGCCTCATGTGAGGAGTTCATTATGTAAGCCGTCGAGTTGAGTTGTGGATTTACGAGTTAAAGTGTCCTGGCTCCTCGAACGCTTACTAACATGACTTCTGAATTATGTCGGCCCGAACGGTAGTGAACGATATACAAAACATACATGTTTCATGAATCATTTCCTTCAAAGACTTACATTATACATCATACCACATCATGGACTAAATGCAAGATATATATATAGGCACTCCGTTATATTCATTACTCAAATCCTAAGTCACAACATTCTATTATAGGTTGCTCGTAGAAACCTTCACGATTCAACCGTTACATTCATTACTTGCTATCTTACTTAAGGTGAGTTCATAGCCCCACTTTACATTATTACAATGTTTTACAAACCCTTGGGGGGAATACATGCTATTTTAACCGAGCACAATGTTTTTAAATTGTATGCTTACCTGATTGTTTTATTATCACTAAGTACCAACCTTGCTAAACCGAAATCCTTTATTATGAACCATTTAGTCACTAGCAATAGTGAGCGCGAATATTAATAATAGGCCTATTGGGATTGACGAATCCCATTTGTTTTGATTAGTTCAAACAAATGCATTAATATTTGAGACATTAGGTATGACGGCAAAGTACCTACCGGGATAAATCTGCCAATCGATATTGGTACACGTTAACGTTTTGGTTTCATAAGCTTAGTGTATAATACATGTTCCGGGCGTATAATAACGTAGCCTACCTGTTTTGTTTTCCAAACATTGGTGTGAGCCTATAACTCACACTACCAACATATTGTGTTCAATCGATTTAACAAACTCTATGAATATCACTCAACCTTTGTGTTGACCTCTCAAGCATGTATTTCAGGTTCATGACGATCAAGGATGGCACGGAAGGGCACGGATGTTCAAGAGGGCTATAAATTTTATTATCATTCAAAAACTCACTTAATGTGATTTGTAAACATGGAACCAATTGGGACCTCATTTTGTAACCTCTGATATTTATATAATTTGAATGATACATCTTTTAAAACGACTCAATTGGAGTTCGTTTTCTATTATTGTGACTATTGTGCCGTCAAGTAACACCCAGTTCGAATTCCGCTGCAACCATGAATTGGGGGTGTTACAGATTGGTATCAGAGCCATGGTTATAGAGAAACGGGTCTAATTGAGACCTAAATTATAACCACATGTACAAGCAAAAACATTTTATAGCCTTCCGCTCTCCGTGTCTTCCATCCTCCAGACGATTATGGACTTAGTAAGCATGTTATGATACACAAACATATTTGTATATTCATATATACCCATTTTGAGCATTTCCCCGTAGACATTTTTGTGCTACACAAACATAATTGCATATTGATATATGTACCCTAAACATAATTGAGCATTTCCCCGTAAGCATTTTATGCTACATGAACACATATAAGTATATTGATATATACACACTAAGCATTTTATGCTACATGAACACATATAAGTATATTGATATATACACACTAGGCATTTTATGCTACATGAACATATTAGTATATTGATATATAAACTCGGTTTATTTTCAATCATTTTATCTAAACATATCTGTGTATGCCTATTCTAAGGCATTTCGGCACAGCCACACTCTCCCAATCATGTTCCTACTCCAACATTATATGTCCAAGACATTGTAACTGATTACAATGGTCTCATTCATTTTTTTTAAGACATTGTAACTGATTACAATGGTCTCATTCATTTTTCCAAGACATTGTGAGATACAATGGTCTCATTCATTTTCCAAGACATTGTGAGATACAATGGTCTCATTCATTTTCCAAGACATTGTGAGATACAATGGTCTCATTCATTTTCCAAGACATTGTGAGATGCAATGGTCTCATTCATTTTCCAAGACATTGTATGATACAATGGTCTTAATCATTTCTCAAATGTTTTGAGTCACACAACGGTTTAACCTACTTCCCAGACATTGTGAATTACACAATGGTCTAACCTACTTCCGAGACTTTGTGTTTTGTGCAAATGGTCTCTAGAATTATTCCATCACATAATCAATATCATTTCTTATGATATCAAAAACCCGTCACAATCTATCGATTTCAAAACAAGAAATATGAGATTTCTAAAGGACAAACTAATCCATCATCGACAAAAGCTGAACTTTCTCTACATTCATCAAAGTTTTCTTCTGAAACCTTCATTGTTAAAAGTTTGTAATTCTAGCCCAGTATAGACTGTTTTAGAATTACTTCAACTTCCTTTCCACACATATCTACCCGTACTATCTTCTATGCAATGGAATGTGAAAACATACGTTACAAGTCTCTTATGGCGGGACTTGCAACTGAATGGTTTGACATCGCCTTTGTTTAGTGGACAGTTTCCCGAAAGCAACGGACGTATCACAAGTATACCTAATTTAGGTATTTGAAAATTTTATCGAACCTTGGCTAAATATAGACTAGTCACCTATATTTAACCTAGGGACAGTGGAATATAGTCTGACTAACTATATTCGACTTAGAATTTTCAAATACTGAGAGTAGTTGTACTAGGGTTATGTTTAGGTTGATTTCCTACATGAAACACGATAAACCACCAGAATACATTAAAACGATCTAGAGACACGATAGTGCCTTACCACTCAGCGAAATCTTAACACTTTATTTGTACTACCTAACTTCATTCTTGAAAGTTTTCATTTATGAGATAAACCGAACTACTATCTTGGGATAGTTATCAATTATTCTCTTCATCCCGTAGAAGTACCATCCTGTTTAGGATACCATTCCGTCATAAACTTTTAAAAATCTCTTAAGATTTTTAAAGCAAACTCAACATCGATACCTAAGAGTATTAATGTTAAGCATACACTACACACTTTTGTTCATCAACATATCACATCATTATCTTCACAACCGTTACAAACACAAGCTCATTAACAGATTTTGATGCACTTTTAAAGCTCAAATCATCCTTAGTTACACCACAAGTACCCTCATCAGCTTTACAAGTTTGAATATTCATCTTGTACCTTTGGAACACCAGTATCATCTCGTAATACACTACCTTGTAACTCACCGGCTAAGTATGAATGTTGTGTCGGGAATTCTTGAGTAGGATGATTTATAATGTCTTTATTTGAATGGATTGGGATGCCTTTTCATTTAAATAAAGAAATTATAAATCATCGAACCATACGTTTATATTCCTTTAGTTACATTGTTTGGGATGCCTCTCTATGTAAATAAAGAATTATAAACAAGTGGGCTTAATTATATCCGAAATAACATAAGTATGAAGTCAACCTACATTACATTGCTCGGGTATGGCTTGATACCTACATTACATTGCTCGGGTATGGCTTGATACCTACATTACATTGCTCGGGTATGGCTTGATACCTACATTACATTGCTCGGGTATGGCATGATACCTACATTTTATTCACCACAAGAAATCCTATCTTTTCACCGACATCGCTTCAAACCATGACATAAACCCAGGTACAACAACCGATTACCTACTAGGCTATGATTGCAACGACTATCCCAATTTCCATTAGTACGAGGTTTACACTTTGGTTTTCATAATGATAGTGCAATAACAAACAAACTCGTTGCGAGGCCATGTAACCATATGCATGTGCAGTCGTACCAAACTCATTACGGGGCCATGTAGCCATATGCATGGGCAGTCATACCAAACTTATTGTGAAGCCATGTAGCCATATGCATGGGCAGCCGTACAATTCAAACAGGACTTGGTCCAACCGCATGTTCAACGCTTATTCCATGATTCGATTCTTATATCAATTTCCATTTATTGGATTCCTATGTAAATTGCTATTGTTGTTCAACTGTTATATCAATTGCTATTGATACTTGACAACTATATCAATTTCCATTTTGATATTTAACTATATCAAGTTCTATTTGATATTCAACTACTATATCGATTCCTATTAATATTCGACTGCTATATCAATTTCCTTTGATATTCGACTATTACCATACCTTTCCTACATAAAAGGAAGCCTCATCCTACACCATACACTGAAATGACAAATCAAATTACATTACCGGAAATCCCAGACTTTGGTCCTCATAAGTAACCACACATCTTTATCGACACCACTCCAACATATGACACACATAGAACTTCGGGACGAAGTTCCCCGTAAGGGGTAGAGACAGTAACAATTCACATTTTTCAGGATAATCACCATTCCCGGAAAATTTCACTATTCACTTTTACTATTCATTTTTCCCGAAAATTTTCCCGAAAGTTGATTTTTATTTGATATTCTCAAGTGATAAATCATTTCCATGGCAAATTAAAAGTTTGACATTCATAAGCTCATTTTCGTGAAAGTTATTAAGGAATTACACGGAATTACACGTTTTAGGGTAAAACGTCAATCAGAAATTCTACGCACAACGAAATTCAACCCCGTCAGGTGACCCCACATCAGTAAAATATTTTACACACTCATGATTTATTTGAGAATTAATCGTGACTGAGAAAAATATGACCAAAAACTTCCCAGCAGGTCACCCATGCCTGTACTACTCTCGCATGAGCACGCTTAACCATTTGGGCGATTAACCGTGAGACCACAAAACGCGTTTCTAAGACTTTTTGAGTTTTCAACTTATTATAAAAAGTCAACATATTATTTCCCTCCTCCATTGACCAAAAATGATCCCTTGATGTTATAAGTCATTTCGTGATTTTTAGGCTTACGATTTGATGTCTAAAAGACATTTAATACCAACCGACACTAGACTGAGCCCAGTCTAGACATTATAAGTCATTTTAAATCATTTTTATAACATTAGAAAAGTAACATTTTACTTTTCTCAATTTTACGCAATATTCAGCGTTTTACGCGAATTACGCGTTTTAGACCCGTGTTTCCAGTTTTTAGCAGGGTTTTACACCCAAATGGAACCTACCACTCATTTTATATTTTATTATGGAACTTATTGACATGTTTATCAATACTTTCAAAATCCATAATTTTACGACACCCGGTTTTACGTTTTGAGGCGTAACAACTTACGGTTTGCATTTCCCGGAGTCAAGTTTCATCCAATATCTAGGATAATACCAAGCAAAAGCCAAAGCTTGCCCTCCAAGCTCAAGGAACCGGCCTAGGAGGGGGGGAGTCACCCCATGTGGCTTCCTCTCATGAATATACCCCTAGATCACCATTATATTACAACTTGGTCACCAAGTTTTAGTAATTTCCTAACACTTTCCTAACCTCCTCATTTTTGGACTATAAATAGCCCTCTCCCTCCCCTTCTTGTGCCGTGCATCCCTAAACCCCATAACCATTCCATCCTTTGCTCATTTCCTTCCAATTTCTTGCATGGTTCAAGTGTTTCTTCAAGGTTGAAACCCTAGTTTCTTTTAGATAATCAAAACACTTCCATAACCTCATATACTTGGTGATTTCTCTTGAGTTTGAATCCACTCAAGTCACCTAAACCTTCATCATCCATCTTTCAAGAATACCAAGGGTAGAAAGATTGCATGAAGTGAAAAAGGGTTGAAGCAAGTCTATCAAAGTCCTATCCTTACATGTTAACTTCCTTTCATCTTTGAAAGCCAAAAGTTGTGAGCCAAACCCTAACTTGATTCTTGTTAAATAATCATGTTCATGTTATTTACATATTATTCATGCTATATTATGTCTTGTAGTTATGTCCATGATGTATAAAAATGACCAAAACAAGTTATTGTATTTGATTGTTACAACAAGTTACTAAAACAAGTAAACTAGTGACTTTCTTGGTAAGACCTGATCAAAATGGTAAAAATATGATATTGGATCATTACATATTGTATTAGAGGACTTAACAAGGAAACCATAGCAATTTGAACCACCCAAAACGAGTATACGAGTCAAAAGTTATGGCGATTTGAAATTACCAAAGATTTCCGGCAAAACTGCCAAATAGCTTCCTGATCAAATTTGGGTTTTGAAAGTCATACTTCTGGTCCGATTCATCAAAAAGTTAAAACACGAAAGTTGTCCGGAACGACGTTTTCGTTCAGGAACAAAGAAGCTCGAGACCTAAAAACACTTTCCGAGTAATAAAATTCTTCAAATTCTAAACAGCCCATTTTTAGGCGAAAGTCACAAGATTATGGTTATACTTTGAAAGGAACAAGAGGTCTTATGACCTATAATCAAGACCACAACCATGGCTAGAGCCAAGGTTGTGTCTCATGACCTTGAAACAAGGACCAAAGGTCATGGCTAGGCCATGACGAAATGACCATACCAACTTTCATAGGCGTAAACATGAAACAAAGAGTTGATGAGAACTTGAACATACAATTTGGATCTACTTCATCTAAAAGGAAACCATGAGATTTTACCAAGAGAAAATGGTCATTTAAGACTTATGAAACTACCCCTAATAACAATCTTCATGTACAAATAAACTTTCCTAAGTTTATTCAAGTATCGGACATGTAACTTTTCGGATCAAAACTTATATCTATATATTTCATCAACTACTACAATAGTAGGGAGCCTCATGTGAGGAGTTCATTATGTAAGCCGTCGAGTTGAGTTGTGGATTTACGAGTTAAAGTGTCCTGGCTCCTCGAACGCTTACTAACATGACTTCTGAATTATGTCGGCCCGAACGGTAGTGAACGATATACAAAACATACATGTTTCATGAATCATTTCCTTCAAAGACTTACATTATACATCATACCACATCATGGACTAAATGCAAGATATATATATAGGCACTCCGTTATATTCATTACTCAAATCCTAAGTCACAACATTCTATTATAGGTTGCTCGTAGAAACCTTCACGATTCAACCGTTACATTCATTACTTGCTATCTTACTTAAGGTGAGTTCATAGCCCCACTTTACATTATTACAATGTTTTACAAACCCTTGTGGAGAATACATGCTATTTTAACCGAGCACAATGTTTTTAAATTGTATGCTTACCTGATTGTTTTATTATCACTAAGTACCAACCTTGCTAAACCGAAATCCTTTATTATGAACCATTTAGTCACTAGCAATAGTGAGCGCGAATATTAATAATAGGCCTATTGGGATTGACGAATCCCATTTGTTTTGATTAGTTCAAACAAATGCATTAATATTTGAGACATTAGGTATGACGGCAAAGTACCTACCGGGATAAATCTGCCAATCGATATTGGTACACGTTAACGTTTTGGTTTCATAAGCTTAGTGTATAATACATGTTCCGGGCGTATAATAACGTAGCCTACCTGTTTTGTTTTCCAAACATTGGTGTGAGCCTATAACTCACACTACCAACATATTGTGTTCAATCGATTTAACAAACTCTATGAATATCACTCAACCTTTGTGTTGACCTCTCAAGCATGTATTTCAGGTTCATGACGATCAAGGATGGCACGGAAGGGCACGGATGTTCAAGAGGGCTATAAATTTTATTATCATTCAAAAACTCACTTAATGTGATTTGTAAACATGGAACCAATTGGGACCTCATTTTGTAACCTCTGATATTTATATAATTTGAATGATACATCTTTTAAAACAACTCAATTGGAGTTCGTTTTCTATTATTGTGACTATTGTGCCGTCAAGTAACACCCAGTTCGAATTCCGCTGCAACCATGAATTGGGGGTGTTACAAATTAAGCCTCCAATCAATCACTTGTATGTGTGGAGGGAAACTTTTACAAACATAAAAGAACATGTTATTCATGACCGTTAGGTTTTTTTCCAGCTCGTATGACATCCATCTTCATCAGTGGAAGTTGTGGTTCTTGTTTGCTACATTGCCATAACAGTGACCACATGTTCTTCCACACTGAATAGTACTGACTTGTTTTCAGCTTTATGATTGATATGCTCAATGTTAGTGTGATAATGCTCAGTAATACTAAACAGAAAATAAGTATGTTGGTAATTGTTGCCTTATAAGACACCTTAAACCAACTCAAACTGATTCAGGACTGAATATTATATAAATCTAAATATTAGATGAATTTCATGAGTTTCATCCCTGACTACAAGTGCTAAAGTATATGAAACAGAACTTAGAGCAGAGTTACCCTGTTTGTGACATCAGAATGTGGAACTTTGTTATTATAATTTGCTTAAAATGCAATTGGAAATCCTTTCACTAAATACAGTTTGCTTAAGTGCTGAGTTACTTCTTATATTAATACTCAAACATCAGCTCAATCTGGATCTAAAACACATTGGCTTTCACCATCGCACCTCCACCACAAGTGCTACCACTAGCCTCGCCTTCAACAACACCACTCTAAGTGAGATGTTTTTAATAGTATATAAATCAACTACTTGCATGGCCAGCCGAGCCTTATGAATATCGTTGAAAAAATTAAGTTGAGGAAAATAAGATATAAACATACCAATTATTTATTTAAAGCACTAAGAAAAAAAAAAAAAAAAAAAAGAAAAAAAAAGATCATCCGATATGAGAAAATAAAAGCTAATAAATTATCCGCAAGCACAAGGTATATGTTGTCAATTCAAATGCGAAATATAGCTTCTTTGTACACAATGTGTTAGTTTGACGGATAATAAATTAATATATCATGACCGGATTCGAACTCGAGACTTCGGGATTGCACACTTTACGTATGAGTTTCAATGAATTAATAATTATTGTTTTAGTGACGAATAATTATTAAATACACGAAATATAAACTTAACGGTAACTAACGACCGTTAGACGAGACATGAAGGACTAGAGTTGGAAAAGAGTGAAAGTTCGGTTCGGGTTGGGCTTTTGTAACCCATGGCCGGCCACACCCATAACCCCATAGGGTTTGGGATAGCTTTTGCTCCAAGCCTCTTGATTAGTATATAATGAGACCCCTCTCATTCATTCTAATCATCCCTTGGTTCCATTGCAACCTAATCTTCTCTAATCTCTTTCTTTGTGTCTAATCGATCTTTGATTGATAGGACCAATAGTTTAATCTTTTCGTGTACTACGAATCTAGCATTTCCATTGAAACGCTTATAGTACGTGTGTGTGAGAACGAAGTGTTAGCATACTTTTTCTAACGGTGATCTTGCCTTGTGACTAGCCCTAGTCGATCCATATAAGCCCTCTCCTAGGGTTTATAAGTTCTTGTTCTTGCTAGCAATCAAGAGGTATGTATCCATTTATATTTCGGTTAATTTATTATTTGTATTTGATCTATTCCGCTGCATACTCTTTGATGTTTATATGTTTATAGTTTTGTATTATTCATATATTCCAACACAATGTTGGATGTTGATTTTGTGTATTTACCATCTTTTATCACAACGAAAAATCCTCAATCCCCGCTCATTGTGCCACCTGTGATAGACGATTATCAAGGCCATTAAGTGATATCTTCTCTAAAGTACTATATATATATATATATATATATATATATATATATATATATATATATATATATATATATATATATATATACCATATTTGCTTAATAGTGAGTAAATAATGAACGTTCCATAAGCCATCACTTGCCAGTATCACAAGCTCTGTTGAGGGCTTGAGGCATTGATAGGTACATGTCTTAAGAACATAAACCTAAGATGTGCTTTAAGACTCTGGTCTCCAAATGCACGAGCAACAGCAAGTCGACCATTAACTCGTGGAACATGGCCTACAGAAATAATAACAATTTCACTATACTTTAGAGTTTGCTGAAGCTATAACACAGTGACACTGAATCAAAATATGCATGTAACAATTCTGCTGTCATTTACTGGTGTACGGTAGAGGTGGCAATTTCTACCCATGTACATGTACTCATAAACGGGTCAAAAAGTAATATTTTAATATTAGCTAAAAAAAGAAAGGGGTTGAACGTCATTTATTGAAAGAACCAACTAATATTAGTAATAACATACTATATTTGACATAAAAATATTTTTAAGTAAAGTTTTGGACAAAAAGTGTTCCAGGTCAAGCGTATTTACCAAAGTGACACGTTTTTGACATGTAACGTGCTCCACCAATGTTACCACCTCGCGTGTGACACTATAGTGTGACATCTTTTGAAAAGTGAAGTTCTGTGGAAGTGTTTTACCTGGGAAGTTTAGTCACACATCCACCTTGTCTCTCAATCCTACTCCTTTCTTCAAGTGGTTCATGGTCCACTGTAAGCTGACTGGCAGATCCTCTCTCGCATAGAACAACTCTGGAATCTCCTATATCTGCCACCCATAGATCTCTGCCATCAATGATAATTGCTATAACTGCACTTGAGCCACCAGGACCTAATTGCATGGCATTCTCGATGATAAATTTGTCGGTAGAACAATATGCATTTCTTATCCCCCTCTCAGGATCATTCCAAAAAGTTGGCTGAGAATAAAATAATTAGGACTAAGTTTGTATATACGCAACATACTTTTTCAAAAGTACCAAAATACGTAACCTACTAAAAAAAGTTTGTAGATCGCTAACAAATTTTTAAAATTGGCACAAGATACGTAATGTTGACCGAATTTTTACCTGGTTGACCGGTTTATAGGTAAACACTTAAAAAAATATACATGATTGGTCCCTGTGGTTTGCGTCTGTTTTCACCGGTCATCCTTTAACGTTATTTCAGTTATAAAAGTTACAATAATGGTCCTTGTCGTTTGGGTTGACTTTCACCTTTAGTCCCTTGACTTTATTTTCACTTTTTCGTCCGTTATTACACGTTTTGGTCCGCTTTTACACGTTTTTTTTTTTTTTTCGTTTTTCCACTTCTATAAAAAAAATCGAATAAAATTTTATAAAAAATATTTTATAAAAAAAATCAAAAAAAAAATTTCTAAAAAATTTTCGAAAAAAAATATTTTTTCTAAAAAATATATTTTTTCAAAAATATTTTAGAAAAAATATTTTTTTTTTGAAATTTTTTTTTCAAATATATTTTTTTTAAATTCGAAAAAATATTTTTTTTATTCAAATATTTTTCTAAAAAAATTTTATTTTATTTTTCTAAAAAAATTTTAGAAAAAAAATATTTTTCTAAAAAATTATCGAAAAAAAATATTTTTTCTAAAAATATTTTTTTTGAATTAAAAAAATATATATATTTGAATAAAATATTTTTGAAAAAAAAAATTCTATAATTTTTCCAAAAAAAAATATTTTTTTTCGAAAATTTTTTAGAAAAACATTTTTCTAAAATATTTTCGAAAAAATATTTGTTAGAAAAAATATTTTTTTTCGAATTTAAAAAAAAAATATTTGAATAAAATATTTTCGAAAAAAATTATTTTTTCTTAAATATTTTCCAAAAAAAATATTTTCTAAAATATTTTTGAAAAAAAATATTTTTTAGAAAAAAAATATTTTTTCGATAATTTTTTAGAAAATTTTTTTTTCTAAATTTTTTTTAGAAAAAAAATAAAAAAAAAAATTCGAAAATTTTTTAGAATTTTTTTTTTTTTGATTTTTTTTTATAAAATTTTATTCGATTTTTTCTATAAAAGTGGAAAAACGAAAAAAAAATAAAAATAAAAAAAAAATTAAAAAAAAAACGTGTAAAAACGGACCAAAACTTGTAAAAACGGACGAAAAAGTGAAAATAAAGTCAAGGGACTAAAGGTGAAAGTCAACCCAAACGACAAGGACCATTATTGTAACTTTTATAACTGAAATAACGTTAAAGGATGACCGGTGAAAACAGACGCAAACCACAGGGACCAATCATGTATCTTTTTTAAGTGTTTACCTATAAACTGGTCAACCAGGTAAAAATCCGGTCAACATTACGTATCTTGTGCCAATTTTGAAAGTTTGTTAGCAATCTACAGACTTTTTTTAGTAGGTTACGTATTTCGGTACTTTTGAGAAAGTATATTGCGTATCTACAAACTTAGTCCAAATAATTAATACATGGGTGTCAAAATAATTTTTTTAACAAAAACATATATTACAATTCTGTCAGTAGAACAATATGCATTTCGTATTTTCATACATGGTTTACCAATAGCAACGATTTAACACCATTATGAGACCTGCATTCTACACATTTATCGTCAAAAACATCTTATTAACTTTACATATGATGCGTCAAATGTCAATTCCAATTAAAAATGTTAACAAATATAACAGAAATCCTCACCGCATTAGGTTTATCTAATGCATAAGTTAACCATAACGTCTTATATTTAATGAAAATAGTGCATTAAAATAATAATACATAAACTCAGGTAGCCTGGGAAAGAATCAACCTTTTTGATGTTTGCAATCATATACCTCTTGATTTCTCCAAATTGCTTCAAGCTGCATCAAATAATGTTCCATTTATACTCAGATTGTTTAGAGCACAAAACAATATTCAGACTGTTTAAAAACACAATACAATATTCCGAACAGATTAATCGACACAAAAAACTTTGTAACACACTGCTAACTATAAAATACATATATGAAATGAGCACATCCAACCCACCATCTAATGTTCTGCAACTCTACTTTATTCACCTTTGAACCACCCTTCCAGGATTTTGAGCCTTCTAACCGAAATTTGGACCACCCTTCCAGGTCAATGCATACGTGAATAGGGAATTTATGATATATTAATCAATTGGAAGGGAAATTGACAGGCTTTTGAGCCTTTTAACCGAAATTTAGAAGGTCTCCAATATATCGTTGTGAAAAAGATCCTTGTGCAAGCCTGTTATGTAAGGCACGCAAGAGGTCATTGATTGGTCCCGAAACAGTCAGATATTATTAACCAAGGTCAATAAGTCAAAGACAGCTCCGTTCCAATTCTCCGGTGATAGTATAGTGTGTCCCCGGGTCGTTAAGTCCCAGCGAGATTGAAATGGTGTTTTTGGAAAACGTTTTTGGGAATGAGTGGCACTGAGGACAGTAGCCAAGATGATTGGGAATTGATTTTGCTACTGATATTTTGGTATTTGCACAATGATATAATGTTCACAATAACAGATGTACAGATATATGCACAAATTCACAATTCGGAATCAGGTAACAGACAGAAAAGTGGGTTTTAGCAAATTACAAACTACGAGGGGTGCAAGTGAAACTATTTGAAAACTTAAAATTAAAAGAAAATTTAAAATGAAAATGAAATGATAAAAATGATTATTTTAATATTTAAATATTACTTAATTAATAAAACTATTTAAAATGTAATTTAAATCTAATTTAAATTAACTAAAAATTATAAAGATTACAAATTAAACTAAAAACTTGCAAAACTAATTTCTAAACTTTAAGAAGAACTTGAAGAAAGTATAAAAATTAAAAATAAATATTTTTGTCTTTTTATAAATTTTCTATTAATTAAAAACTAATTATATTAATTAAACTAATTAAATTATTTTAAATTACTAATAATACCTAAATGACTTAGGAAATTATGGAAAATTATATAAAACTAATTAACCATCACAGGAATAATACAAAATTATAAAAAAACTTCTAAAAATTATTTTTAGACTATTTTACTAATTATTATTCTAGATATTAATTAATAACGAATTAAACTAATTAAATTAGAAATACTAAAAGATGAACAGTAAAAATTATAGAAAGATTTATAGAATTATTTTACAACATATAAAAGCTAAAAAAATATAAAAACTAGGTACTACTTTATAAAAACTAATTGTTCTATTTAATACTTAATTATTAATTAATTATTAATTAAATTAATATTAAATCTAATAAATACTAAATGACAAAATAAAAATCTGAGAAAATTACTAAAATTACTTTAATAAAAAAGGTACTTAATACAAATATAAAAATGCCAAGTACTTAATAAAAATCTAAAAATGAAAATTAAAATTTAAATTATATTAAATAGAAATTATCACTTATTATTAAATTGGTTTTTCTTGATTTTTCTTTTAGAAATCTATTTTACACCTAAAAACAAGAAACTTTTGTAAAAACAAATTTTTTGGAAATCAAAATTAAGCCAGAATAAGCTAAAAAGTCTAGACAGTTGACTTGTGTTGACCAAAAAGGAAATTAAGCTCAAATGAGCTTGAGTGGGACCCACTATGGTGAATTCTGGTGCAAATGAGTTAAAGGGACATGTATAAGTAAGAATAATCACATGGGGTCCACAGATTAAGCAAAAAAGCCAAAATAAGCAATTCCCAAAACCAAATGCTACTCAGAATTGGGACAAAGTTTAGGGGCAATTCCAAGTGGGCCCCAGGGGTCTTAAGGTCAAACTTATGGTCAAAATATGAAGGTTGCCAGGAGGGGGGTTGGAGGAACCAACAATTAGAGTGTGGGGCCCACTATGGAGGCCTACACAACCACCAAAGGTGGTGGTGTTGTGGTGGGCTGCTGATGCAGGGGAGGACAGTCCCCCTGCAGCCTTGTTTGGAGGGCTGTGGGACCCACAGAGAAAATCACAAAAATACAATTGAGGTGGGAAAATGAAATTGAGGTGGTAGAGTGCTTATCCTAAAAAGCACAAGACCTAGAATTCAACACAAAATTCCACAAAAATCCTACAAGTTTTGGTTTTTCTGAACAAAAGCAAAATTGACTTTTAAAGAAAACTTGAAAAGTTGACTTTCTTGAGATTCTAATGGTTCTAGTAGACTGAGATTGATGAAATATGATAGATTAAAACTAATCTAGGCTAAATTAACAAATATTGAACCAAAATGATGAGTATTGAAACCAACAACCTCAACAGTTGACTGTGGGAGGAGAATTACAAAGAGCTTTGACTTTTTGCCAAATGAGACCAAAGTTTTATGACTAAACTAACTTACTATGACCTAAAGTAACATGTTTCAACAACAAGTAATCACTGAAACTCACTAGAACCTACAGAGCTCAGCTTATCCAAACACTCCCTTAACAGTTATGATTTTTGGTTTTATGAAGCAAGTGACCAAACTAAACCTTGAAACTAACAACTAAGACCCTACTGAGCTGTAATTAACATAAATAAGCAAATTCAAACAACATTTAACAGTTAAGAGTGCTTGACACAGGTTATGCAATAATGACTAATAAAATACAATAACAAGCAACTATGAGATCTAGCAAGTTAAACCAAATGAAAACACTATAAACTAACTCAAATTAACCATTAAAGCATAAAAACACAGTATAGCAATAATCTAAACAGTAAACTAAGCAAATGCAAATATTGAAAATTGAATTGGAACTTACAATGCAACTCAGTGTGATCCAAACCAACAACCAAGAATACTACTGACCTAACACCTCCCTTGAGGTACTAAAACCATGAAATTCCAAAAGCACCCTTGATCCAATGCTTGTTCCACCTTCAAGACTGATTTTTGTATTTTATTATATTTTAAAGCTATTTTTGGTATTTTTTTGATTTTTGAAGCTAAAACTAATTTTACTGCTTTGAAAGCTTATAAAAGCTTGTTGGAGACTTATGTGAGCTTATAGGACCATTAAACAATAACTTCAACAACATATAGGTGAATTTGAGATTTTGAGCAAAATGGCATAAACTGAGTTCATACAAGAAAGATGAAATTAAGCTTAAATAAAATTAAAGGTACACTTAAATGTTGATTACAAGACTTTTAAACTTAAAAATACAACTGGAGTTACAAATTACACTAATACCATATTTAAAACTACACTACTAACTACTTAAACTAACTAACTGCTCCATGTTGATTCTCTCTTCTTCTTTATAGGCTTTTTAAGCCCCTGTAGGTCCCATGGTTAAATCCCACCTCACTTACAGCCATTGGATTGCTCCAATTAATCCAAACCGTTTGATTGGTTTTAGCGGGAAAAAGGGTGAGAGCAATTGGGGTCTGTGGAGTGTGATAAGGGTAAAGGGTAGGGTTGCAGGGTAGGGTAGGGGTGGTGATGGTAGCAGAGGTGCAAGTGGTGGTCAAGTTGGGGTAAAACCAGGGGTGGTTTTGGTTTTGCAGTGGTGAGGGTGGTAATGGAGGGAATGGGTGGAAGTGTGGTATGGTCAAACGGGTTTGACCCCATTTTATATTTTAAAGTTTGGGTGGGCTTGGTAGGGAGTTGGGCCTGGGAATGGGTAAAAGGGATGTGCTTTTTAAGTGTTGGGTTTGGATTGGTTTTTTGGGTGGATTAATAAAAGGGTCCGGTTTGGTATTATGGTTTTAACAAGGACCAAAATTGTAATTTGGCCAAAAGTTAAGGGGCTGGATTTGTAATTTCCCAAAGTACTCACAGGGGTCTTTCATGATATATTTGAATAGTACAAGGACTGTAGTTGACTTTTCCATTTTATTACACCTCAGGGACTAAATCTGCCAATCCTTAAAACTTCAGGGATCAAATGTGAAAATTCACCAAACTTTGCAACCAAGGACCATTCCTGCCATATATGAGAAGTACAAGGACAAAATTTGTTTTTCTCAAAGTTTTAATATCCTAGGGACCATTTTTGATAATTTTCCAAACTTCAGGGACTAAACTTGACATTTTGTGAAACTTTGCACCAAAGGACTAATTATGTAACTTTTTGATTTAAAAGGACCTTTGGTGACTTTTTCAAGTTTTTAGAATAACCAGGGACTAGATTTGACAACTTTTGAAAGATGAGGGACTGAAACTGCCAATTTTACAAACTTTGTACGTTTTTCATCTGTTTTTTTATTATTTTGCATTTGAAACATATAAAACACATTCCTGGGATATTTTCACTATTTTGATGCAATATTGAGTGTTTTTAGATGTTTTGGCAGCTCAGAAAAGGTAAAAATGATGAGTATTTACACACTCATCAATCCCCCACACTAAAACATTGCTAGTCCCTAGCAATCTTTTGAGAAAAACTTGATGGATTTGAAAAACTCTTTACCAAAAGCCATCACTTCTGGAGTAGCCAGATGTATCGATTCAAGTAAGAACTATGGTCCACCTGATAACCATGTGATTTTGAGCAAACCACCAGCTGTCAACGGATTTGATTAGTCTTTACCAAAAGCCGTTTGCTTCTGGACTAGCCAACTCTTGATGGACTAAGTCAACATCTTGGTGAGCTGATTACCAATTATGGATTTTCCACGGCCTTTACCACAAGCCATAATCTTGCGGGCTAGCCAACTCATTCGCTTTATGGAATATGGCGAGTTGATTTACCATACAATTTTGGGCAAATTGCAAGCCATCAACGGGTTTGAGATGTCTTTACCAAGAGCCGTTTGCTCCTGGACTAGCCAATCCTTTTGTCGGTTAGACATGGCGAACTGATAACCACAAAAATTTTGAACTTTAGTGAAAAAATTTTTAAAAATTTTGGTCAAAAACGGGGGTACTTAGAAAGTATTTTGTGATAAAATTTGCTAGAATAGCGAAATACCCCCCCCCCCCCCCCACCACACACACACACTTAGAATGAATATTGTCCTCAATATTCAAAGTCCCGGCTATTATGCCGACTCTTTGAACGTAAAAGGGCAACATTACAAGCTAAATGTGGAAACACAATTTTTGTTTTTCACTTTATTTGTAATCACAGTAGGGGTAATTCCCCCACACTTAGGGTGAAAACCCTATAAGCATGCTACTGTTTTTGTTTACCGAGTCGCTAGCTTGACTCGACCCCGAATTCATTTGTCCTTGGGGAAGCATGATGTGGAAGAAACAATCTCCATCGGACTTTCATTCAAGATGTTTGGACAAACATTTGAAGCACGTGAAAGTTCCACACCGATGAGATATAATCCCAGGCTCAAGATAATGGTAAATGAAAATGCCGGGATCAAAGATGGTATCTTCATTCCCGAAGGAGTGAAGAACAGGAGAAGTCACCCTATAGGTGAAGAAAAGGAAGAAAACCATGATGAAAATCATGATTTGATCTTCTTCCTCGAGAGCAGGCTCATTAGCCTGATTTTGGATTTCAAAGGTTAAGCTCGTTTGGTTTGAAAACATCCCGGGCGGGAGGGTGGGAATTTGTAAATTCATATGATTGAGTGTATCTCCCCCCGGGCTATCATACTCCGGAGGAGTCATGATATGAGTGAGTTCACAGGAGAACTCATCGAATGTGAATGAATCATATTCTGAATTGATGTGCGTGAGTTCACAGGAGAACTCATCGAAGGTAAATGATTCATAATCGGGGGGAGAATTATGAGAATGAGAAGTGGCACTGCCACTAATCTTCTCTCCCATAGGATCAATAGTAAAGGCTTCAAACTCCGGAATAGGATCATCGGAGAAAATGTCACTATCCTTAATGGGGATAGGAGATGAAATAGGTTTCATTTTGAAAGCCTCGATTTTAGAAATGAGGAGATTGACATTCAATAATGTTGCACGAAGTGCTTCATCCTTGATTTCATTGTCAATCTCATCATTCTCTTCTTCTAAGCTAACTAGCTGAGAAGGTAATTCTTCCACATAACTGATGTCTCCACAAGATAACGAATCGTCATCATTTGAATTGGAGAACATCTCAACATCATCATTCGGGAAGACAATAGGAGGAGGGATATCACACATAGGATCAAAAGTTCCCTGTGACTATCCTGGGATTGGGGCAAGGTTCTCAGCACTAGACTTTATGAATTCGTCCGATTCCATTTTAGGAACAGTGCTAAGATGCTCATCCCCCATGATCAGAGAGTGAGTGTGAACTTCGGGTGTGATAACAGACTGAGGGAGTTGAGACGGACTAGCAGTTATGGAATTTTCAAGTTCCATTTGATCAACGGCTAGTGACTTTGTCACATTATTTTCTCCCTGTTTCTTCATGGAAGGAATCACAACTGATGAATCTGATGAATCTTTTTGAATAATAACAATGTTATCTTCATCATCATTGTCATCATCGTCATCATATAGAGCAGCATAGCTAAGATTTGCACGTATTTTGGCTGCTCTTTGCTCAGCAAGTAATTCTTCCATGTTCATTTCGTTTCTAGCATCTCGTTCTTCAGCAAGTAATTCTGCCATAGATTTCTCACGAGAGTTTTGAAACGATATAGTAGACAACTCCTCCTTAAATTCTTTCAATGCATTAAGAATCTCATGACAAAGGTCTTGCGGGTATTGAGGAGTTGCTTGGGTAATTTGGTATTGTGGAGGTGGGTCTTGAAACGAATAGTCGTAATTGTTACAAGGAAAGGGATTCCCGGTTTGACAATCCGAGCTAAAGTGAGGACCTCGACAGTACTCACAACAGAAAAACTGATGTGGCTGTGAGTCGTATGTGCTAGAGTCATAATTGTTATCAGGAAACTGCTCATAGACAAGCGTGTTTCCCGATTGACAATCAGAACTGTAGTGTGGGCCACCACAATACTCACAACAGTAAAATTTTTGAGTCTGGCTTGGTGTATTTTGATACGAAGCATCATTAAGATTTGGATAACATGATTCTTGCTCGTATGAATGTGATGGGTAGTTGGAAAAATTTTGTGGAGTCGTTGAATGAGTTCTGGTTAGGATCATACGCAAATGAATTCCTCGAACCACAAAACAAACAACTCCCGTCTCGAATATCGTTACCACATTGTTCACATGTACACCAACGACATGGAAAACCGAAAAGCGGCTCACCACAACCGACACAAGGTACAAAATCCGGAGGTGGGATAAGTGGTGTGCTCTGAGAGATAGGAATTTCCACCACTTCCGTTATGGTCTCGGGTTTTTGTTCTTGATAAATGTGAAGATTAGGTAAGTCGTTCTTTTCAGTCACGGCTCTAAGCTCTTGGTTTTTGCTTATAACCGTATATCGTGAAAGGTTAGGAGCAATTGTGAGCTTAGATTTTTGGACAATCGAAGGTTGGACGCATTTAGCACTTCCATAGTCAGAGGAAAGTACAGGGTCCTTTGTCACCCTGGTTTCTCGTTCCATTTCCCTCATCGGAGAGGGAATAGGAATCGATGGTCCATCATAATCAACACGACATCTCGACATTTTTGACAAGGCCTGAAGTTTTTCAATGTTGATCTCAAAGGCCTTTTGTTCAAAGAAATCGTCATCGAGAGATGCCATTAATTACAGGACAAGTGAAAGAAGTTAGAATCAAAAGGATAGAGGGTAAAGGGATGAAGAATCAAAAAGGTGAGAGGGTAAAGGTGAATATTTTTGGTATTTTTGAGAAACATGCTTAGTGCACATGCACTAAAAACAATTTTTCAAAACAAATTTGAGGCAAAACAACAGGGAACTTAAACCAATAATCACAAGTGAATGGCTTCTTTAAAAAAGGTACACCACTCACAGGGATACAAAGGCAAGTTTTAATCTTTAGTTTGGGAACTTATTATGTCCACACCCCCAGTTGGTAGGTGTTCTGCCTTGGTTTGCGGTGGTAAGATTTTACGTATTTATTAACAGAAAAATTGTTTTAGGCTTATGGGTGTGTGTGCAGAAAACTTTGGGAATTATTTTTTTTTGGAACTGATTCGTTAACCGAAATCGTTCTTTTAAGATTACTCGCAGGCTGGCGGGAGGAAGTAAATAGTTTTCCTCTTCAGTTCGCAATTTAATGTCAGAACTTACCTTATACCAACTGTTTCAGGTTGTAATCTTAAAGAAAACGAAGTAATTTAACTTCACAGTTTGTTTTGTTGTTTTTGATTTTTTTGTTGTTTTTAACACTTCAGGAAAAGTGTTAATGAACTTTTTTGATATGATTGATATTTTTACAAAAACTTTTTACAAATTGTGTGAAATTTGTACAGGGGGGGTTTTAAAAACCACTAAACTTAAAACGATTTTAAAAACACGCAACAACCTCCCCGATAGCGGCGCCAAATTTTGATTGGTCCCGAAATAGTAAGATATTATTAACCAAGGTCAATAAGTCAAAGACAGCTCCGTTCCAATTCTCCGGTGATAGTATAGTGTGTCCCCGGGTCGTTAAGTCCCAGCGAGATTGAAATGGTGTTTTTGGAAAACGTTTTTGGGAATGAGTGGCACTGAGGACAGTAGCCAAGATGATTGGGAATTGATTTTGCTACTGATATTTTGGTATTTGCACAATGATATAATGTTCACAATAACAGATATACAGATATATGCACAAATTCACAATTCGGAATCAGGTAACAGACAGAAAAGTGGGTTTTAGCAAATTACAAACTACGGGGGGTGCAAGTGAAACTATTTGAAAACTTAAAATTAAAAGAAAATTTAAAACGAAATTGAAATGATAAAAATGATTATTTTAATATTTAAATATTACTTAATTAATAAAACTATTTAAAATGTAATTTAAATCTAATTTAAATTAACTAAAAATTACAAATTAAACTAAAAACTTGCAAAACTAATTTCTAAACTTTAAGAAGAACTTGAAGAAAGTATAAAAATTAAAAATAAATATTTTTTTCTTTTTATGAATTTTCTATTAATTAAAAACTAATTATAGTAATTAAACTAATTAAATTATTTTAAATTACTAATAATACCTAAATGACTTAGAAAATTATGGAAAATTATATAAAACTAATTAACCATCACAGGAATCCTACAAAATTATAAAAAACTTCAAAAAATTATTTTTAGACTATTTTACTAATTATTATTCTATATATTAATTAATAACTAATTAAACTAATTAAATTAGAAATACTAAAATATGAACAGTAAAAAATTATAGAAAAATTTATAGAATTATTTTACAACATATAAAACCTAAAAAAAAATATAAAAACTAGGTACTACTTTATAAAAACTAATTTTTCTATTTAATACTTAATTATTAATTAAACTAATATTAAATCTAATAAATACTAAATTACAAAATAAAAATCTGAGAAAATTACTAAAATCACTTTAATATAAAAGGTAATTAATAAAAATATAAAAATGGCAAGTACTTAATAAAAATCTAAAAATGAAAATTAAAATTTAAATTATATTAAATAGAAACTATCACTAATTATTAAATTGGTTTTTCTTGATTTTTCTTTTAGAAATCTATTTTACACCTAAAAACAAGAAACTTTTGTAAAAACAAATTTTTTGGAAATCAAAATTAAGCCAGAATAAGCTAAAAAGCCTAGACAGTTGACTTGTGTTGACCAAAAAGGAAATTATGCTCAAATGAGCTTGAGTGGGACCCACTATGGTGAATTCTGGTGCAAATGAGTTAAAGGGACATGTATAAGCAAGAATAAGCACATGGGGTCCACAGATTAAGAAAAAAAGCCAAAATAAGCAATTTCCAAAACCAAATGCTACTCAGAATTGGGACAAAGTTTAGGGGCAATTCCAAGTGGGTCCCAGGGGTCTTAAGGTCAAACTTATGGTTAAAATATGAAGGTTGCCAGGAGGGGGGGTTGGAGGAACCAACAATTAGGGTGTGGGGCCCACTATGGAGGCCTACAATAACCACCAAAGGTGGTGGTGTTGTGGTGGGCTGCTAATGCAGGGGAGGACAGTCCCCCTGCAGCCTTGTTTGGAGGGCTGTGGGACCCACAGAGAAAATCACAAAAATACAATTGAGGTGGGAAAATGAAATTGAGGTGGTAGAGTGCTTATCCTAAAAAGCACAAGACCTAGAATTCAACACAAAATTCCACAAAAATCCTACAAGTTTTGGTATTTCTGAACAAAAGCAAAATTGACTTTTAAAGAAAACTTGAAAAGTTGACTTTCTTGAGATTCTAATGGTTCTAGTAGACTGAGATTGATGAAATATGATAGATTAAAACTAATCTAGGCTAAATTTACAAATATTGAACCAAAATGATGAGTATTGAAACCAACAACCTCAACAGTGGACTGTGGGAGGTAAATTACAAAGAGCTTTGACTTTTTGCCAAATGAGACCAAAGTTTTATGACTAAACTAACTTACTATGACCTAAAGTAACATGTTTCAACAACAAGTAATCACTGAAACTCAATAGAACCTACAGAGCTCAGCTTATCCAAACACTCCCTTAACAGTTATGATTTTTGGTTTTATGAGGCAAGTGACCAAACTAAACCTTGAAACTAACAACTAAGACCCTACTGAGCTGTAATTAACATAAATAAGCAAATTCAAACAACATTTAACAGTTAAGAGTGCTTGACACAGGTTATGCAATAATGACTAATAAAATACAATAACAAGCAACTATGAGATCTAGCAAGTTAAACCAAATGAAAACACTATAAACTAACTCAATGAGAATAACAGTTATGATTTACGTATGTTTATTTTAAATAAACACTAATACGCGAACTATAAATGAGAATAACACGTCTGACACTCCCGACTATGATCCCAATATATTTTTATATTCATTTTTATAATATAAAAATTTTAATCTTAATTTACCCGGTATTTTGGAAATTTATTTATTTCGTATCGTACGTCTAATTTAATTACGACGGTTTTCATAAAAATTAAACGACGATTAACCAAACACTCAATATTTATACCCAACATATTTTTATTATTTTTACGACTTATTAATGTCCCGGTTAACTCCGTTAAAATTTATTTTTAGTTAACTCGGTACCCGATATTCTTTAAATCTATTAATAAACACAATATAATACAAATTTACACCAAAAGTCTTCTCATATACCCCCTCCCCACTCCATATCCGGCCACCCCATTTCCCAACCCTTACACACCAAGAAAAATTCTACTAACCCCATAAATACTAGTACTTGTTGTCTAAATATAATAATACATATCATAAACTAGATATTTTCTTCTCATTATTCACAAGTGCAAGCAAACTCTTTTCTTCTTTTTCTCTCTTGGTGGTGCACGGCAAAACAACAGACAAGAAGCCATCATCATCAATTTTTCAAGATCAATCCATTTTCAAACTCCATTTATACTTCTTGTTAGGGTTTTGAAGTAAAAACACAAGGTTTTGCAAGTTTTTCAATCTCCACTAGTTCACTAATCCCTCAAGTAAGTTAACAAAACTCATTTCATAATTTTTACAAGTTATTACTATGGTTATATAATTTTCTTACAAGAACTCATGCATGTATTAACTTATACCACTCCATTTTTGTATATATTTAACCTTTAAACCCTAGAAAGTGATTATAGTTAGAACCCTTGTTAGATCTACTTGGTTTGTGATGTTTAGGAACCCATGATACCCTAAGAAGGTGTATGGTAGGATTAGACTAGTTTTGTGGTGATTGAAAGTGGTTTGATTGAAGTTGGAACTAGATTAGAACCCTAGGAATGGTTTTTGAAACAATATAATTACCTACTGTCCCTATTTTTAAAACGTGGAAAAATCAGTAGATGGTGGTTAATTTTTGACCAAAGATTTAGAAAATACTTTCAAAAACGAAACTTTTGGCGAAAAAACGGATTAAAACGAGCTTATAACGAAGGAGATATGAATTTTGCAAATTAATTGACGAAAACTATTTTCTGAAAAACTGCATGCTGTTTGACAGTTTTCGACGGGCAAATAGAGGTGTTAAATGTAACCTAGAGGAACCGAGCTATCAAAAATATATTAGTATATACAAAAACGAATCCATGGATATAAAGAACGAGGAAAATGAGCTTAAAACGACCAAGTTATACGCGTTTTGAAATCGTCAAAACTATATATATATATATATATATATATATAGTCACTACTAGAAAATAATATAACTACGTACTAAATAATATCTTTTCTAGATTTCTTATTCAAGGAGTTTATTTTTAACTAATTAAGTACGTACGACTCAAGGTTTATTACGCGACTATTAGACATTATTTTAAGGTTTTCAAAGACGAGGAATATAACACTAACATTTTTATATGATATATTATGACAAGTTTTTATAACTCTATTTGGACTTATTTTTCCTAAGTATGGAAAGTATTTTATTTGACAATAACTAGTATTTCCAAGTCACGAGTGGTATAGGTATCATGTGCATGTGCATTCATTACATCACGGCATGATCTAAAATAGATCGTTATTACTTATCTTAGGTTGCGGCTAATGTTCGCGCCTTGTTGTCCCTATCATTTCACGTCATAGTATCATCATTTCAAGGTGAGTCATAGCCCCACTTTTACTTGTTTAATTTCTTTATAAACTCCTCGGGGGAGATACATGCTCAAATACTTGCTTTATACTTTTATACATTCTGAATTACTTTTGGGGGAGAATACGTTGCTTTAATTATTTTTGTACAATGCCAAAGTATTAAATTCCTTACATTGCTTAAGTTGCCTTATTTACCACGTCAGGACAAGTCCCCTTTATTATCATGGACCGTTAATTAAGTTCCAAGCGAGAGTGAGTGAATAGATCTATTGAGAGTGACTCCTCCATCTGTGTTTGGGTTGCTCCAACAGAATTACAGATGCATTTCATGTCTTTATTATTAGAGTGCCTGGTAACCACTCATTTGGAGCCAAGTAACGTCTAGCTTCGGTTACATGAGCTTAAGAGACAATGTAGTTTTTACGACTGAAATCTTATTACTTTACTTTATACTTGGGCTATTGTACATACGATTAAAGTTATATACTGATGGTTTTTATAAACCTTATTACTGATTTATTACTGAATTACGATGGCATTGCATCAACCTTATTACTGATTTATTATCGATTTACGATGCCTTTGCATCAACCTTATTACGGATTTACGATGCTTTTACTGGGAAATTCTTCTCTCCAAATGTTTTACATTACATACTTGTTCACTAAAATCTATGAACTCACCAACCTCGTGTTGACACTTTAGCATGTATTTTCAGGTTATTAAGGTAGCTCATGTTGCATGCATATGGACCTTCATGGAGTCGTGGAGACGACGCGTCTGACTATACTTTTTTTGCACTTATGAACGTTTGATCTTGTTGAACTTATTTTACCGAAATTGAGAAAATCTTTTGGGACCTATGTTTTGTAAACTCTGAATGTTTTTAATGATCAAACAACGTATTTTCCAAACGACACTTTAGGTCGTTCAGTGTAACTGTAACTGTGATGCTATGACAGTCACCCCCAGGGATTCCATTCCGTTGCTAAAAACACGTATTTTGGGGGTGTGATAGATTGGCATCAGAGCTAAGGTTATAGCGAACTAGGATGTATCATGGACCCTAGACTATAACCACATCATCATAGCATCTCATCATTTCATCATAGGTGCATATTCATTATACATATCGTTTCATGCACACATTGTGCGAGTTATTTATACCCATACTCATATATATATATGATTATGTTGACCTGGTTCGCAAGTAACATGTCTTCAAATACCCACCCTGTCATCATTTTATCGGGTTTCGACATTGAAGATGCCTTGTCATCTTCCACTACCATTGTACTACCGGTTACACTTACGCCGCCATTAGCACCATTGAATTGTTATAGGAACAAGGCTTTCCTATCATCCAGCCCATACATAGAATGCCGTTTGGTAGAGTATTCAGATTTAAATCTTAATGGACCTATTAGGATGCTTATTTCAAGGACGATAGTATATTTTCTTTCCTTCACTAGTAGGGCGCTTACTACTCAGGTACTACCACCACCGTCAGCTACTTATTTCACTATTGGTCGTCCCATAGTGCGTACTTCAGTTTTACCTCTTAGATGTCGCGAGATAGCGCGAAAGAGGGTAGTATTCCATTTACTATTATCACCATCACATCTCAGAGACTTTATACCCATATATGATAGGCCGCTTAAGAAGCAACCACTATTTGACATACCATTACCATCTACTACACGTTACACCACCTTATAGGTTTGAGGTTGGTGAGAGTTTGAGAGCCTCTACTGCTTGACAACCTACTACTCTTCATCGTTAGACGATGATCTCTAATTATTTGAGATTACCCACGAGTGTTTGGACGATACACTCTGAATAATACCACAAGCCTCACAAACACAATAAGAATTGCAACAAATTGCCCAAGGGTGGCATCTATCACAAGGAATCTATATTATCTTAGATATGATCGACTCATACCTCCGCAACACAATAAACCAACAAGATACTTTGAACAGTACTATACCATCATAATGGAACTCATCACAACTCTCCCTTCATTATCAAGTTGGATTACACCACATTCTAAGCCGATAACTACATCATTAGTCGCTCTAGCAACACTCCACCGACCAATGTGGTCACAGTAGTAGATTTGACATGTAATTACAACTTTGGAAATATGCAAGTAAGACAATAGGATTAATAAAGACGAAGATGTCTTTACGATTAGATGGTCATGTTGACCAAGATAAAAGTGACTACCCGAGTTTTCGTGTTTCGGAGATAATAACAATTCAAGTAAGTCAAAGTCTAATTAAATTTTTGTACAAACAAAAAGATTTCTTGCAAATCTTACGAAGTACGACAAATTATTGATTTTCAATGGTTGGATTTAAAACTCATTTTTGTTTAAGCAACAATCTTCTTGAACTCTCTTTTTCCAAAGACATATGTATATAAGATATTGTTTTTATCAAAATACAAAATATTTCGTAGTCACATCTTTTACATAACTATATTCATTACAAACTTCAAATAAAAGTCACTCCAAGATACATTTATGACCAAATTTCACAATGTTTCACTCAAACAAATGTTATTAACTTTAGAAACCATATCTCCAAGAAGGAACACGCATAACTTATGAACGAATCTCGAAAGCAACCACTATACCTACTTGCTATTTGACCATAGATGCGAAAGAAACCCCTCTACCAGAGATTGCCAATATTGATACACCATGCCTTAATACCAATACTTCAAATCTTTGGCACCAAATTTCTGCCCTATATCCTTTCATACATAGACTATCCTTTTCAATTGACTGTAGATGCCTTAACGACATGTTCATCTTTTACGCTCTCAATATCACTACCACTTTCTCGACCACTTCATAATCATAAACCACTGCCCTGTTATGAACTAAGATGTTTACATTCTTTAAATAAGTGGATTAGTAGACTATTACCATATCATAAAATTCACCCATGTATCCAATAAACCATTCAACGAATTTAGTTTCAAACTATTTTACTACCCTATGGGGAAATTGTTTTCCCGAATTTCTAAAATAAACTATTTTGTTACCGTACTATAAATTGATTTTTCCATCATTACGCCAAGTATTTAATATTATTACGTAAAACAATTTTATGTTACTTTGAAAGGAAATATCAGGATACCATTTTTAATGACAATGCGTTGAACACCATCTAAAACTTTTGAGAAAAGTAATACTATTTTGACTAAATCAAGCATCGCATCATTAGTCCTCAACTATACATAGCCTGATCACCTATGTATAATTCAGGAAGGATTATGCCATGAAGGAAATAGTTATTTTTTTAAAGTATTGCTAATAACAATCTTCATTTAAAAGCGTTTTAAACAAGTAAACTCTTTTATAAACGTCTCTTTCTGACAAACTCTCCCTGGATACTTACCCCACCTGTCACCCACTTAACCATTAAGTTGGACTCTCCATTGACTTCTTTAGGAGAGACTTTCCATATCAAGTACTAGGAAGATTCCTCGATACAAGAAAAACAATAAAAGGATTACGGAACTATTAAACCTAGACTAAGAAAATTTATAACTCAACAACAATCCTAAGATACCAAGCGACCATCCGACTCACCATCTCTGACCTAGTTGTCCGATTTTATTATTCAAAGGTACTAGCTAGACTGAGCTATAGACTCCCTTAAGGCATTGTGTTCTCAAGAAATTTTAGATAACCTCACCTATACATCGAGAGAGGCATCAGACTCAAGAATATCTCCCCAGCTACATGTGAAGACAATACGGAAATTTATCAACAAAGTATCAATTGAAACCCTCATATTGCCAACATGATGACAATTACAACGATAAACCATCTCAAGACTAAGTTGGTTGAATACCTAGGCTTGTAGTTTTGCCAGATAACCACCAATAGGCACCATCCAATATCAGGAACCGAACATCAGACATCTATGCATAATGCGAACATTACCTATTCTACTATTTTATCCTTGTTAGTATTTTCACTTTTAAGTAAAGTTTATTTAAGATTTGTGTTTATACAAATCACATATATCGTAGAAAATAAATTTTGAATTGCCTATTTTGAACAAATACGATCCTTTTAATCAATATTTAGCTAAACCATTGTACAATGGGAAATATATAAACATCAAACTTTGGTAAACAGTTCTATTCACAACATGTTTGGAAATAGTTTCACATTTCATAACTACTAGATTTTGAATCATCAAGAAAGATATTACCTAGTAAAAATCATTTGCTCAATTTTCTAAATTCGCTTATTCAGAAAAAGATTTCGACCAAAAACTCAAAAATCGCGAGATAAATTTTGAAAACCAATCACCATGCTACGTCGCTTATGCATTTAGGGCTTTGTGATTTGACAATAAGGAATATTGGAATATGTGATGAAGGAAATTAGGAGGAACACCATAGAACGATTACAAACGTCAGTAATGGAGACCAAGCACAATAGGCAAAGAAAGACATATGTCTTAGTATCCCTTAGACCAAAACACAAGGAATCAAAGTGTTACTCATATTCTATCTTCTTCGTATAACGCCCTTTTCGAAAAGTATAACGTTGTAGAATTAGTCACAAGATTTATTGTACCCATTTCAATTGTTCCTGGTAAAGGTAATCAAATTACCTTAGACTTCTAACAATCATTCTAAGATTTCCTTCGGAACCTCATTTAGATGTAAACACCGCCTATTATCCTCAGACCCATGGTCAGAACGAGAGAACGATTCAAACATAGGAAAGTTATACTCAGAGTATGAGTGATTGACACTAGAAATAGTTGGACTAACCATTTACCATAAATCAGATTCTTTTACAACCATAGTTATCACGCGAGCATAGAGACTACACCATTTGAGGCACTTTATGGTCGAAGTACCAATTACCCATTTACAGACCGAAATTGGAAAGTTAAATTCACTGGTCTAGAACTAAACTATGGAACAACAAAGGAAATTTCACAAGTCAAGAACCAGTTACAAACAACAAGAAACTGGTAGAAGTTAGGTTGGTACATGACGCACATCATGCGGATTGGGTATCCTTGAACAGCAAACCACCAAGATTCATGTGAGAGAACGAACTAAGTTGAAAGCTTTGCCTTGGAGAGGCATGATACGATTTTGGTAACACGAGAGATTGAACCTTTAAGTATATTGGACCATTTCAGATTCATGTTAGAATCGACCAGCTGACATATAAGATTTGAGTTCTGACAGAGTTCAGCAACATATATTACCCATATTACATTATAAACCTGAAGCAGCACTGATCATCAATTGACGAACCAAACTCGGAAAAAGCCAAACTCACTATTCCAATAGGCATTCATGAAATAACCATAAATTTCTTACAAGTCAAGAATCAATTACAAGTTCAATAAGTTGTAAACCCTTAGAATTTCAAGTTGGTGGTAGGGTTACATTAAAAGTTCTGCCTAGGAAAGGCATGATACCATTCAGAAAAATCTGGGAAGTTAAACTCGGTGTACACTGGACCATTTAATATTTCAGACAAAGTAGGCTAGTAACCCTCAGACTTGAGCCTTGTTAGAAAGTAGCAAGATTTCACAAACATGTTTCACAATTTCAAATCCAGAGAGACGACTTTCAGATTAGTGACTCATGATTCCATTGGAAGGAATCGAACCAAATGACAAACCTAAATCTAGTAGGAGAACCAGTAGAGATCATGGACCGTGAGGTCGAACGGTTGAAGTAAAGTCGAATTCCTATCGTGGAAGTTCGCTGGAATTCTCGAAGAGGACCCGAGTTTACTTGGGAACGAGAAGACCAAATGCGACTAAAGTATCCACAACTTTTCACCGAGCCAATTTCCGAGACCAACACTAACTGAATTCAGGGACTGAATTCCTTTTTGGATGGGCGACTATCACACCCCACGATTTCAGGTCATTTTTCCAAACCTCAACATATTACTATTCACCAATTGCTATTCATCGATCACTATTCATCATTTTTTAGGTCAATTTGATATTCCGAGATACATTCAAAAATTTTACTATTCACATGACACTATTCATTTCCGAGAGAAAACCACTATTCATGTGCATTACTCATTTCATCGTAAACTTAGTTTACGGGTATTCAAAATTCGCGTAACCGTATTGGTTCAGGAGCGAATTCATGCATTATCATTGGGACATTTCATACGGACTAGAAATAGTCTGCATATCATCTTTATGGCACTTGCATACTATTCCACTCGTAGGGTATTCAAATTATACTTTTGGTATAATTAACGATTTACGTATGTTTATTTTAAATAAACACTAATACGCGAACTATAAATGAGAATAACACGTCTGACACTCCCGACTATGATCCCAATATATTTTTATATTCATTTTTATAATATAAAAATTTTAATCTTAATTTACCCGGTATTTTGGAAATTTATTTATTTCGTATCGTACGTCTAATTTAATTACGACGGTTTTCATAAAAATTAAACGACGATTAACCAAACACTCAATATTTATACCCAACATATTTTTATAATTTTTACGACTTATTTATGTCCCGGTTAACTCCGTTAAAATTTATTTTTAGTTAACTCGGTACCCGATATTCTTTAAATCTATTAATAAACACAATATAATACAAATTTACACCAAAAGTCTTCTCCATATACCCCCTCCCCACTCCATATCCGGCCACCCCATTTCCCAACCCTTACACACCAAGAAAAATTCTACTAACCCCATAAATACTAGTACTTGTTGTCTAAATATAATAATACATATCATAAACTAGATATTTTCTTCTCATTATTCACAAGTGCAAGCAAACTCTTTTCTTCTTTTTCTCTCTTGGTGGTGCACGGCAAAACAACAAACAAGAAGCCATCATCATCAATTTTTCAAGATCAATCCATTTTCAAACTCCATTTATACTTCTTGTTAGGGTTTTGAAGTAAAAACACAAGGTTTTGCAAGTTTTTCATCTCCACTAGTTCACTAATCCCTCAAGTAAGTTAACAAAACTCATTTCATAATTTTTACAAGTTATTACTATGGTTATACATTTTTCTTACAAGAACTCATGCATGTATTAACTTATACCACTCCATTTTTGTATATATTTAACCTTTAAACCCTAGAAAGTGATTATAGTTGGAACCCTTGTTATATCTACTTGGTTTGTGATGTTTAGGAACCCATGACACCCTAAGAAGGTGTATGGTAGGATTAGACTAGTTTTGTGGTGATTGAAAGTGGTTTGATTGAAGTTGGAACTAGATTAGAACCCTAGGAATGGTTTTTGAAACAATATAATTACCTACTGTCCCTATTTTTAAAACGTGGAAAAATCAGTAGATGGTGGTTAATTTTTGACCAAAGATTTAGAAAATACTTTCAAAAACGAAACTTTTGGCGAAAGAACGGATTAAAACGAGCTTATAACGAAGGAGATATGAATTTTGCAAATTAATTGACGAAAACTATTTTCTGAAAACTGCATGCTGTTTGACAGTTTTCGACGGGCAAATAGAGGCGTTAAATGTAACCTAGAGGAACCGAGCTATCGAAAATATATTAGTATATACAAAAACGAATCCGTGGATATAAAGAACGAGGAAAATGAGCTTAAAACGGCCAAGTTATACGCGTTTTAAAATCGTCAAAACTATATATATATATATATATATATATATATATATATATTCACTACTAGAAAATAATATAACTACGTACTAAATAATATCTTTTCTAGATTTCTTATTCAAGGAGTTTATTTTTAACTAATGAAGTACGTACGACTCAAGGTTTATTACGCGACTATTAGACATTATTTTAAGGTTTTCAAAGACGAGGAATATAACACTAACATTTTTATACGATATATTACGACAAGTTTTTATAACTCTATTTGGACTTATTTTTCCTAAGTATGGAAAGTATTTTATTTGACAATAACTAGTATTTCCAAGTCACGAGTGGTATAGGTATCATGTGCATGTGCATTCATTACATCACGGCATGATCTAAAATAGATCGTTATTACTTATCTTAGGTTGCGGTAATGTTCGCGCCTTGTTGTCCCTATCATTTCACGTCATAGTATCATCATTTCGAGGTGAGTTATAGCCCCACTTTTACTTGTTTAATTTCTTTATAAACTCCTCGGGGGAGATACATGCTCAAATACTTGCTTTATACTTTTATACATTCTGAATTACTTTTGGGGGAGAATACGCTGCTTTAATTATTTTTGTACAATGCCAAAGTATTAAATTCCTTACATTGCTTAAGTTGCCTTATTTACCACGTCAGGACAAGTCCCCTTTATTATCATGGACCGTTAATTAAGTTCCAAGCGAGAGTGAGTGAATAGATCTATTGAGGGTGACTCCTCCATCTGTGTTTGGGTTGCTCCAACAGAATAACAGATGCATTTCATGTCTTTATTATTAGAGTGCCTGGTAACCACTCATTTGGGGCCAAGTAACGTCTAGCTTCGGTTTCATGAGCTTAAGAGACAATGTAGTTTTTACGACTGAAATCTTATTACTTTACTTTATACTTGGGCTATTGTACATACGATTAAAGTTATATAGTGATGGTTTTTATAAACCTTATTACTGATTTATTACTGAATTACGATGCCATTGCATCAACCTTATTACTGATTTATTATCGATTTACGATGCCTTTGCATCAACCTTATTACGGATTTACGATGCTTTTACTGGGAAATTCTTCTCTCCAAATGTTTTACATTACATACTTGTTCACTAAAATCTATGAACTCACCAACCTCGTGTTGACACTTTAGCATGTATTTTCAGGTTATTAAGGTAGCTCATGTTGCATGCATATGGGCCTTCATGGAGTCGTGGAGACGACGCGTCTGACTATACTTTTTTTGCACTTATGAACGTTTGATCTTGTTGAACTTATATTACCGAAATTGACAACATCTTTTGGGACCTATGTTTTGTAAACTCTGAATGTTTTTAATGATCAAACGACGTATTTTCCAAACGACACTTTAGATCGTTCAATGTAACTGTAACTGTGATGCTATGACAGTCACCCCCAGGGATTCCATTCCGCTGCTAAAAACAGGTATTTTGGGGGTGTGACATACAATAACAAGCAACTATGAGATCTAGCAAGTTAAACCAAATGAAAACACTATAAACTAACTCAAATTAACCATTAAAGCATAAAAACACAGTATAGCAATAATCTAAACAGTAAACTAAGCTAATGCAAATATTGAAAATTGAATTGGAACTTACAATGCAACTCAGTGTGATCCAAACCAACAACCAAGAATACTACTGACCTAACACCTCCCTTGAGGTACTAAAACCATGAAATTCCAAAAGCACCCTTGATCCAATGCTTGTTCCACCTTCAAGACTGATTTTTGTATTTTAATATATTTTAAAGCTATTTTTGGTATTTTTTTGATTTTTGAAGCTAAAACTAATTTTACTGCTTTTAAAGCTTATAAAAGCTTGTTGGAGACTTATGTGAGCTTATAGGACCATTAAACAATAACTTCAACAACATATAGGTGAATTTGAGATTTTGAGCAAAATGGCATAAACTGAGTTCATACAAGAAAGATGAAATTAAGCTTAAATAAAATTAAAGGTACACTTAAATGTTGATTACAAGACTTTTAAACTTAAAAATACAACTGGAGTTACAAATTACACTAATACCATATTTAAAACTACACTACTAACTACTTAAACTAACTAACTGCTCCATGTTGATTCTCTCTTCTTCTTTATAGGCTTTTTAAGCCCCTGTAGGTCCCATGGTTAAATCCCACCTCACTTACAGCCATTGGATTGCTCCAATTAATCCAAACAGTTTGATTGGTTTTGGCGGGAAAAAGGGTGAGAGCAATTGGGGTCTGTGGAGTGTGATAAGGGTAAAGGGTAGGGTTGCAGGGTAGGGTAGGGGTGGTGGTGGTAGCAGAGGTGCAAGTGGTGGTCAAGTTGGGGTAAAACCAGGGGTGGTTTTGGTTTTGCAGTGGTGAGGGTGGTAATGGAGGGAATGGGTGGAAGGGTGGTTTGGTCAAATGGGTTTGACCCCATTTTATATTCTAAAGTTTGGGTGGGCTTGTTAGGGAGTTGGGCCTGGGAATGGGTAAAAGGGATGGGCTTTTTAAGTGTTGGGTTTGGATTGGTTTTTTGGGTGGATTAATAAAAGGGTCCGGTTTGGTATTATGGTTTTAACAAGGACCAAAATTGTAATTTGGCCAAAAGTTAAGGGGCTGGATTTGTAATTTCCCAAAGTACTCACAGGGGTCTTTCATGATATATTTGAATAGTACAAGGACTGTAGTTGACTTTTCCATTTTATTACACCTCAGGGACTAAATATGCCAATCCTTAAAACTTCAGGGACCAAATGTGAAAATTCACCAAACTTTGCAACCAAGGACCATTCCTGCCATATATGAGAAGTACAAGGACAAAATTTGTTTTTCTCAAAGTTTTAATATCCCAGGGACCATTTTTGATAATTTTCCAAACTTCAGGGACTAAACTTGACATTTTGTGAAACTTTGCACCAAAGGACTAACTATGTAACTTTTTGATTTAAAAGGACCTTTGGTGACTTTTTCAAGTTTTTAGAATAACCAGGGACCAGATTTGACAACTTTTGAAAGATGAGGGACTGAAACTGCTAATTTTGCAAACTTTGTATGTTTTTCATCTGTTTTTTTGATTATTTTGCATTTGAAACATATAAAACACATTCCTGGGATATTTTCACTATTTTGATGCAATATTGAGTGTTTTTAGATGTTTTGGCAGCTCAGAAAAGGTAAAAATGATGAGTATTTACACACTCATCAGTCATATGGCATGACAGTTCAAAATGATAGTTTGGTTCATATTAAGGAACACATGCAATAATGTATCGTTAACTTGAAAACATATCATTCAAAGTTTAAGAAGAACTTAACATATTGTCAAAATTTCAAGTCTTCTAAAGCTCAATATACTTACCTTGTTCAAGTAATTTCATTTTATTGGTTTGTTAAACCTATCTATAGTCATCTCACAGTTAATAGTGTTCTTTAAGAACTTGTCATTTATACCCCACTGTCATATCAATGTTAGATGCACTCGTCGGGTATCTCAACTTACGAAAGTTCTGATTGGCTAAATCTTTCCTCAAAAAGTTTGAAAGGAAGATGGTATTTTTCCTATAAAGGCAAGCATTGTCTCACGGAAGTTAAGTTTATGAATTAGAAACAACCAACTGGGCCGACACCCTTCGGGGTTCATGCTCATATATTGGCCACTTTACTCATTAGAATAGACAATAAAATCTGTATCTCAGCAATATCTTTATGCTAAATCCACTTCATTATAAATGGGTCGATTTGGGTTATGTTTTATCTATATCAGGTCACATGGGTAAAATTAACAAAATAGCTAAACATGAGCAGGTATATTACATGAATACAAGTTCGTAAAGGTAACTGTTAGTATGACATCGCCTTCTAGAAGTGTCATCATAGAACTAATGTGACTATAAAGTATGGGATCTTAAATGTCATATCCTCAGTTGAGCCTTTTTGTTGTATTTCTCCATCTACCTGAGAAGTCAAACCGAAACGCAGATAATATGGCTAAATAAAGTTTAAGCCTACATGCAGCACGATAATATTTCTTTTTAGGTATTAGGCAGGGGTAAGAAGCTTCGAGCAGATAAAATTACTTGATCAATTTACCCTTGTTAACATGGTGTCAATGCTCAATAAGGGCATTTTTTTGTAAAGACTTTTGAACAGATAGTATTTCTCTTTAAGTAACAAATACACAGTCACATTCAAGGAAAAAATAACACAAAACACCAATTTATGTTGTTCGTAACAAATACAGTCACATTCAACCTGCCAACCCATTTAATTTGTGTAACATGAAACCCACTTTAACTGTTCAACATGTATGCGTTAACCCATTAACTCACATAAATAATATGGCTAAATATGTTGTGTTAAACGGATTAGAATTGATATGAATGACCCAGTTACTTATGCATATCATGTTTCAGCTGAAGTTTTCCAACCCGTCAATCCAACCTAAACCCGTCTCAAATTGTCGCCTTAGTTTTAAGCATATAAGCATGATATAGACAATCATCTAATCTATGTCTGTCACTAACAAACAGCAAATTTATTTTTCAGGAATTGTTCTGCTTTTACACTATTAATTATTGTAATTTTCCCTAACTAATAAGATTGGTAATTTCGTTGGTCATATTAAAAGAAAATAATCTTTCCGAGTGGAGGAGAATAGGACATTACATGTTTCGGGTCACACTGAACCAAACGCACTTACGGAATGTCTGCAAAAAGCTAAAAAAAATAACACATCTAGTGCATTGG
Organism: Artemisia argyi; assembly: GCA_030686995.1. NCBI lineage: Eukaryota > Viridiplantae > Streptophyta > Magnoliopsida > Asterales > Asteraceae > Artemisia > Artemisia argyi. The sequence continues at coordinate 21,342,949 of CM060695.1, read as the reverse complement.
CGATATGGAGAATGTCCTCCAACCTAAATGTATCAAAAGAGTGACCATTATCTAGGGGTTATGGAGAGTATGATAATAAGTGCAGTGGCTATAACGACAATTCTCAGCCATGTGCTGCCTATGTGTGGTCATCTACACCACGCGCCAAACCATATGCTAATGACAAGGGGATCTGCTCTTGCTGCATCATGTGATGTCTTTTTCCATGCCATAATCAGTAGTTAATTTCCTTGTTTTTTTTTTCTTACTTGGAATGTGTCGTTGTGATTGAAATATATCTATGTACTTGGTCTAATTGGCTTTGTTTCGACAAGCATATATTAACTTATTAGTTGTCTAAGCTATACCTCATAATCAGATCAATGTATTTAAACATCTTACGCTTGTTTATGAGGATAGTTCATTAGCTTACTAAGTGTCAAAACAGAATGCAGGCAATAGAATTTAGATAAGGCTTAACAGCTTCTGTCAACTAAATTGAACCTTTTTAAAGTTGGTAGAAAAACAGCTTACTGAAACAGCTTTATAGGGTGTCTGGAATTGCATATTATACATTCACTCATGTTTATGGCATTGGCTTATAAGCACTTCACCACCACATGTGCTAATTTCTGTCAAAATATAGCCAAACAAGTCAACAAGCACTTCAAATATGCAATCCCAAACACCCTCAGCTAAGCAGATAAGCCTAATACATTTGTTATAACACGTAATCCCAAACACTCAAAGAAAGCTTATAGGGCGTAACACCTCATTACCTCAACAGTGAAAAAAAGTTCATTCACATCAATAGCAATACTACTTGTACCCATAATAAATTATTGTTATGTGCAAAAGGTTAATAACCGGTAATCCGAACCGCTCACAATCGGTTGCCTTTTCATAATATGGGGAATACATAACTCACTTAGTGGTTATGGCACTTAGCGGTTATGGGTGCCAAGTCGAACACTACCTTGTGCTTGATATGTGTAAAGATGCCTCGTCCATTAAATGAGCTCCGCGCCATTGACACATAACAAATTATTGTACACATACATTTCACGAAAAGTCGAAATACCTTATACTATTATAACTAGGCATTGACACATACTTGAGGCAGGAGGTATACACTTACATAGATCTTTTTTTTTTTTTTAATAACTTTTTGACAGATTTCTGGGTCAGCCACTAATAAAGTTCAAATACAAAGTCATTTAAATGTCAAATTAGTCGGAGGGAAATGAGGCAGCCGGATAACAACTTCTTCTGTCTCGATCGGGTCAGATCTTATTATCTACAAAACAACAAAACATTAAAACATAGGATAACTTGTTTTTATATTACTAACTAAAACATGGGTTATTTAAAGAAATGAATAAAAGGGGTACCGGATCTTGAAGAAGGGGCTTTGAATAATCAATGGCTGGTCTGAACTGTGGCTTGCTTTTGTTGTTGCTGATGTCTCCTTTGCTTGTTCCGGCATTGGTGTTCATGGGTGTTTGACTAGGTTTCATTTTGTTTTTGTTTTTTTTTTTGTTTTTTGGTTTTTTTTTTTTTGTTTTGGAATTTGATGGTGTTATATTTTGTTGTTATGTAAGGCCCAATAGTGAATTATGTAGGAACCATGTATTTTTAAAGCCCAATTTAATTGGTTTTGTTTTCATTTTGTTGTTATTTGAGTTAGTTAGGTTTTAGTTACACACTGCCGCACCGGTACGAGTTGAGTTTTATCATGCCTAGAGCTCAAGTCGGAGCTTTAAACACAAATATATTTCATAAGAATCAAAATCACACACGCAACTTTCTCACAAGTCGGTCAGTCCGTAGACCAACTTGTGCTAAAAAAAATCACCAACGCGTGGGCGAGGATTTATGTTTTAAGGGTGATGCATTGTTGGGCAAGGACACGTATTAGACGCCTTTGTTACACCATCAAAATGGAAACATAATCGGAAGTAGGGTTGAGCACGGTTCAAAAACCGGAGCGGACTGACTAAAATCGAACCGGATCAAAAGTCGATTTGGTTCAAAAAAAACACCAGACCAAGGACCAAATTGAAATGTCATGTCCAGGTCCAGTTCGTTGGTTTGGTCGAGTCCAACAAAGAATAATGGCCGGTTTTGCTTAAGACTGAACCAGACCGGATGACTGAATATGAAAAAAAAAAAAAAAAAAAAAAAAAAAAAAAAAAAAAAAAAATGGACCGGAGACCAAACCAAAATACGTTCGATCCGGTTTTTCGGTTCATTCGGTCCATGGTCTATTATGTTCAGCTCTATCCGAAAGAGAGAAAAAATAAGAATAATAATCTTAGAAGTACAATTTACACAATACTCCCTCACAAAAAACCAAATTTACAAAAACACCCTTACATCTTCAACCCTTTCCGGTTATCCATCAAAACACAAATTTCAGTTGAGATAACAACTTGAAACAAGAAGAAGAATGGAGGCCTTAAAAGTATGGTCATCAAGACCACTCCGTCATCTCTTCCACTTATCCCCACTCACTTACAAAACCCATCTCCCAGTCGCCTTCACGCGCTGCTGTTCCTCCTCACGCGCCGCCACTGTGCCGCCAAAACAGGGTGGTGGCAGGGGAAGAAGGTCACCCAAAGATGAGAATGCAAGTTCCTCTACTTCTGATAGAGATGCTATTCGTGCTATTCGTCTTAAAAAGGTTTACTTTTTATATATATTTTTTATAAAAATTGAATCTTTTTTATGTTTTTATGTTTATGTTTGCTACTTGAAAACATGAAAGTCAAATAATAATTTTCAAAATGCAATGTCAAACACAAGCTTAACACTAGGTTTGATTTTTTATTTATGTAATTTTGAGAGTTGTAAGTTTCCATGAAACACGTGAGTGATCGGGAGGATGCCGAAGAATAAAAGAGTGATACCTAGAAGCACGTCATTAACCCTTTTATAAAGATTGAATCTAAGTTGGTTATTATGTTTTGTTTGCTGATATTTGGTTTATGGGTGCAATGGGTGATGAGGTTTTGTGGGGATTTAAGAACTAAGCAGTTTTGAGGGTTTTTGGGGTTGCTTATTGAAATGGTCTATATGGTTATTTGAGAGTGAAATGCACAGTTTTGTATAATCAGTTTGGAAACTGATTCCAAAAAACATGTCTAGTTATAATGAGCAAATCCCACGCTCTCCCTAAGAACTACTAATACCTTTTTTAGTAAAAAACACAATAATCAGGTAATCACTTTAGGAGTACATTTTTCCCAACTGCTTATGTGGTTATTTCAACGAACATAAGTAGTTATATTAAGCAATCCCAAAGCCACACAAAATTAATGACCTGCTACTTTTTTTTGGATGGCTAAGTATCTGCTAAAACACAATGATCAGATCATCAGTTTTTGAACACAATTCCAAACACAGCTTAAGTGCAGTTTTGATCTTTGCAGCACTTGCTTAAAACAATGGTTGTTCCAACTGTTTGTTTTCTAACATCATTTACATGATAACATGGGTCTATGATGAGTGCGGGTGTAGATATCTGGTTTATTTGTTTGCACTGAGAGTAACAGGTTCTTTTATAGGTAGAAGAGTTAAGGAGCAAGGGACTTGAACCATATGCATACAAGTGGGATAGGACTCATACCGCTAATCAATTGCAAGATATTTATAAGCATCTCGGCAATGGTGAAGAGTCGAGCGATGAGAATGACCAAGTATCAATATCAGGAAGAATTGTTGCACGTAGGGCTTTTGGAAAACTTGCTTTCTTGACTTTGAGGCATGATTCTGGAACAATTCAGGTACGCTGATAACATGTTCCTTGTTTGAAATGCAAAGATTTAGACCATCATGCTATATAATTCTTAGTATTAGTGCTATGGTTTTCTATGACACTGTTTTGTGTCGTAGTACTGAATACTGACATATTTACTTATAATATCAGCTTTACTGTGAGAAAGAAAGGCTTGCAGATGATCAGTTTGACCAATTAAAGAGTCTCATTGATATAGGCGACATATTGGGCGCAAGCGGCTCGATTAAACGAACGGAAAAAGGTTAGCTTTCGCAACAAAGTTATACAAAGCGAAACTTAATAGTCTTAACACTATTTTTTCGATTGCATATTCATGGTTTCCATTTGTTTTCAAGGGAACTTTCTGTATGTGTAAATTCATTTTTGATCCTCACAAAATCTTTGCTTCCACTACCGGATAAGTTTCACGGTCTAACAGATGTGGATAAGCGTTATCGCCAACGGTTAGTTTTCTAATAGCTTTTTTTGTAACTACATTTGTGCAATCCTGAATATCCTAATAATGTCATGGTGGTCCGTTTTTGCTAATGTTAAACATCATCATAATTGGCAAGTCTGTTTTCGTGTATAGGATATGTAGATATGATTGCAAATCCAGAGGTAGCTGATGTATTCCGTAAAAGAGCAAAGGTAGGGTTAAAACATTGAATTTTCGGATCATATAACTTATTATCTTCAAATGCTCGTATGCTGATTTGTGCTTCACTTCAGTAGATTGTATCAGTCATACGCCAGACAGTTGAATCGGTAGGCTTTATCGAAATTGATACACCAGTTCTTCAGGTTTGTAAATCATCCCTAAACTGATTTTCGTAAAATCTGAATATTTGATTTTTTAAATTTTTGATACTTAAATTGATTCGACTTATTAGGGAGCAGCTGGCGGTGCAGAAGCTAGACCATTTATTACGCACCATAACTCGCTTGGCAGGGATCTTTATTTGAGAATTGCGACCGAACTCCATTTGAAGAGAAGGCTGGTAAGGTTCTGAGTATTCTACATAATTTTTTTTGTAAGATTGTATTTGTATTCATATAGGTAAAGAGTTCTGATTCCAACATAGGTTGGGGGGTTCGAAAAAGTATATGAGATTGGAAGAATATTCAGAAATGAAGGCATTTCAACCCGACATAATCCAGAATTCACAACTATAGAGGTAATATATGCATCAATTGCCTTCATATCCTATTGTCACGATTGTATATCTCAGCATCACTTTTTATGTTTGTTTGATCACAATTGATCGGTTTTAGTCTTGAACTGATCAAGATATATGAAGTGTATTCAGACTATGAAAGCATGATGAACATGGCAGAAGAAATCGTAACCCAATGTACTCTTGCAGTTAATGGAAAGCTTACTGTGGACTATCAGGTATGTAAACTCTTAAAATGAACGTTTTTCTTTACGTACCACTTGCTCAATTTATTTTTAGATTAGTTTTTACCATTTTATTTTTTATTAATAATAATTTTTGAAAGTATTATCTGAATTTAACTCATAAGTATTAATGCTATTATATAGCTTAACATATAACATATTTAATAAAAACAATCTCAAATTAATATATGGTCTTTCACTAAGTGAGGTAACTTTGAGGGACTAATTTTCTAACTTAAAAGACTGTGAGATTTGTTTACAGCTCCTGTAGAATCCTTCTTCATTAGTGTACCCTATTTCAGGCTCTGTTTCGCACACTCAATAGTAGTGGCTCGATCAATGGTTAATACGCTCGATGTGAAAATGCTCTTATTTTTTACACTGATTAGTAATAAACATGAAATAAGTATGTTGGTAATTGTTGCTTTATTCTAAATGAGATTCTTCTAAGACACCTTAACGGCTTTAAACCAATTCAAACTGATTCAGGACTGAATATTATGTACTTTTAAATATTAGATGAATTTCATTATGAGTTCCAGAACAGAGCTACCCTGTTTGTGACATCAGAATGTGGAAATCCATTTCACTAACTACAGTTGGGCAGTTGGCTAAGTGCTAATTTACTTTTATTATTAATACTCACATCAGCTCAATCTGTATCTAAGAAACACTGGCATTCACCATTGCAACCTCCACCACAAGTGTTGCCACCAGTCTCTCCTTCAACACCACCACTCTAAGAGAGATGTTTTTAATATATAAATCAATAATAAAAATATTTGATACATTATTGAATATTCGATATTCAAAAATCAAAGTCTCCAACCTTGTAGTAAAGTCAAGCAAATTGTTGTGCTAATGGCATGAAAATGACGTGGAGGCTTCATCAGTTCATTGTATCAATTTTGAGTTACAATAATTTTATCATTTAAACTTAATATTTGTTGGATATTTTGATCAATCCAAGTACGATTTCTTAACACTGGATATTCTAGATTGTTACTATTCCTATAAATGGGTGCTTTATTTGGGCACATTTTATTGATTTCTTTTTTAACATAAAGTATTACAAAGTGGAAGAAAAATTGACACCCACTTAGGAAAAATTGCAAAGACTTGAGAGTCTTTGAACGTCTGATTTGGGACATCAAATCGTGTATGTTCCACCCAAATATAAAGTTGTCTAGCTTCTTTAGACTATTATAGAGTCACTTTATTTCGTCAATGTTATGCTCACCACTTGTCTGATTAAAAGTCTCAATGAGTAAAGGAATTGATTTATACATAACAGATTATATAAAACGTCATTAGTATTAGTTGAACAAGTGTCTTTAAACAGTTAACGTATCTTTGGACAAAATGTGCCACATCTTAGACTTTCCATTTTATGTGAAAACCAAATGCTGGATAAAACACTTTTAAAGTATTGGGTGAAGATTTGTGAGTCATTAGATGGTGTTAGGATGTTGGCACTGTTTCGTTCCATTAAATATACTCTTCAACCATCTTTTTTCAATCATGTTGACTAGTCAAACTACAAACTGCCCGAGGTAAATACCGAGAATAGTATATAACCACACTAACAAAATACACAACTACCGAGGTGAAAACTTTAACAAACTAACTAACTAACAAGAACAGTAAACTAACAAGCTCTTTACTAAGAACAGTACAAATCATCCACTACCTAGAACACTACCGAGGTAAATACCTTTTATCTTCCGAGAATAGTACTAACCTACATTTAACGAAACAATGCACTACCGGGGTGAGTTATCCGAGATGATCTTATACTGAGATCTTTTCGAAAGTTTACTTAACTTTATTTAATTTATTTGAAAATTAACAACTAAAGTTTTATTAATTACTTTTTTTTTTGTTTTTTTTTTGACAAAATCGATACACTTGTTTTTATAAATATTTTTAGCTAGATGAGATTTAAATAGATTTAACCAAACTGTTTCAATTTTGACTTTCTAACTGGGCAATAGGATGACTTCATTTATCTTACGTGACAAAATGGAGCATTAACATTTGTACAGTTTAATTTCCTCTAATATCATTTTTCGTTTTTTGAAAATCTCTTATTATATAAGCGATTAAACTCGTCCTTTTTTTTTTTTTTTTTTTTTTGAGTGAGTGTAATTTATTTTAATAGTTGATTTTATAGTACATAGGGACTAGCCATCCTTTTGATTGAAACCTAAAATTTCAATGTTAAAAAGTTTATATATATATGTTACCACTAAAGATAGTAAAAAAACTAAATCACAATAAACTTAAACCCAACAATGTATATACAGTTTGAACACACACAATAAAGCCACAAATATATGAAACAAATAACTTGTAGGCAAAATTAAACCGTACGTGGCCACAACAAACACAAAACATAATCATTCATCTTGAAAAAAAACAACTTATATCGTCTTAAATAGTTAATCAAATGCATTGAAAATTCAAATGACCAATTAACTTACCTATGTCATGCTCACATGCTTTTTATAAAAGGAAAACTTGTGAAGGCATTTCATCAAACATATTGTTGGAACTGAAGATTTATGCAACCTTATAAGCAATAAAAGAAGAGAATCATGTATGAATAAATTTATCTATGAAGACATTACTGTAAGTTCATGATTGGGTCAAGTGGCCGGTATCAAGTATCAACAAAATAGTAAACCATCTCTCCTTTGGATTTAGATTTATAAATCTGAATTTTAATTGACCCATTCAACCCATTTTACTCACTGGACCATTCTTCTAATATGTTTTAAAAGGCCCACTCGATCCCAATCCAACATTTTCGTCTTTTGCATATTTGGGTCTACTTGCAGAGTAGTTGCTGACTGTATTTTCCAGCAGCGTGATTTATTTGGGTCCATTTCTTTGGATGTACATTTACATCACAGAATAATTTCAGGACCAAAAGATATATTGAAATATTGAATAACTACAAATTGCAAAGACTTGAGAGTCTTTGATCGTCTGATGCTCCACACAAATTTATATCCATCTAGTTCAATTCTTTATTATCGAAGTCTATATAAAGCTGCATAGAGGTATATGTGTTCATTATCAGATAAAACCACATCAATACAATTTTTTTACAACACACCTAATGAGAGAAAATATTTACTTTTACTTTATGCATACTCATGTTTTGTTTATTTTCTCACTTGTCTTTCTGTTGTTTAATACCACAACTGCCACTTCTTTTGGCCAACAACTGGTTGGAGCAGCAGGAAGAGTTGTTCCTAAGTGCATCGATAAGGAGAGACAAGCTCTTCTTGACTTCAAAGCTCACATTACTCAAGACCCCAAAAACATGCTCTTTACCTGGATACCTGAAGAAGAATATGATTGTTGTCAATGGGATGGAGTCGTGTGTGACAACGTCACCGGTCATGTCAAAGGGCTTCAACTCTATTTTAATGGTTATAATGGTCTTGAAGGTGAGATTAGCCTTTCCTTGATTAACTTAACATATTTGAATATTCTTAGCCTTCCTCGCAGTTCTTTACATGGAACCATTTTCAAGTTCATATGCTCAATGACTCATTTAACTTTTCTTGACCTTTCTTCGAATCAGTTTACTGGATCCATTCCTAAACCCATTGGCAACATGACCCAGTTAACACATCTTAACCTTGGTTACAATCAGTTTACTGGCACAATTCTCGAGTCCATTCATTCGTTGACCAAATTAACAACCCTTGTACTTGGTGGGAATCAGTTTACTGGAACCATTCCTATATCCATTGTTTCCTTGACCAAATTGACATACCTTGACCTTTCAATCAACTCTTTCTATGGAACCATTCCTACAGAATTTGGAAACCTCACCAGTTTGGAAAGACTTGAACTAAGTTCCCTCCGAAGTTGTAGTGTTGAAAACTTAGATTGGTTGTCTTCTCTATCTTATTTAAAACACCTTAAAATGGATGGAACTTCTCTGGCCAAAGCAAATAACTGGGTAAATGTTATTATAGGTCTCCAAAACCTATCAGACTTAAGCTTAAATGGATGTGACCTCTCACAAGTCATGCATCCATATTCTCCATCTGTCAATTCTTCTTCATCTATTGATTACCTTTATCTCGATAACAACAATCTCAACTCATCCATGCATCATTGGTTGTCCCCATTAACTGGCAATAAGCTTACAGGTCTTTCTCTCTCTGGTAACAAGTTTGATGGGGAACTTTCAGATTTTTTGAACAGCTTGTCAGGATGCACATCAGCTACATTGTCTGATGTGATCCAACACTTTTCATCCCTAGAAGGATTGAACCTATCTTCAAATCAGTTCGATGGAACTATAAGTGACAAACTGTGGCAACTACCCACACTTGAAGTACTAGATCTATCTTCCAATTCTCTTAGAGGTGCTATCTCTAAGAATATTGAAAAATCAAATCTTTGGTATATAGATCTTTCAAACAACTCACTCGAAGGAGTTCCTCTAATTGCTGACGTGTCAAACCTTTCTCAGAGTGTAGGATATATAGATTTCAGTTCAAACAAGCTAGGGCCTTGTTTCCCCAAATGGATACAAAAATTGAAATATCTTCGGCATCTTGATCTTTCCAAAAATAGCATTTTAGACACAGTTTATAAGGAGTACTGGAACCAGTGGCAGTCTTCTCAGTTGGAGTATTTGGATCTCTCTTTCAACAACATAAGTGGCGCTATTCTGAACGTTCCTTCCAGTTTGTTAGTGTTAGATCTTTCCAAAAACAAATTATCTGGGGGAATCTCCTTTCTGTGCCAAATTGTAGATGGCGATTTATCATTTCTTGATATCTCAGACAACTCATTCACAGGACAAATTCCAGACAGTTTTTGGCATTTAAAAGAGCTGGTGGTTCTTAATCTTGCAAACAATAATCTATCTGGTAGAATTCCTGCTTCTGTTAAGTCTTTGATCAAGCTTGAAGCATTGTATTTATACAACAACAACTTATTTGGAGAATTGCCTTTATCTTTAAAACATTGCACAAATTTAACCTTCCTGAATTTGCGGGCCAACAAGTTTTCTGGCAATGTACCTGTTTGGATTGGGGAAAACCTATCACGTTTGTACGTTCTTAGCCTAGCATCAAACAACTTCTATGGAACCATCCCTCTACAAGTATGCCATCTAGTAAATCTTCAACTTCTAGACTTGTCAATGAACAACCTCAATGGAACCATCCCCTCGTGCATCAATAATATCACTGCCATGGTTCTAGATAATTTTTTTCTCAAAGGGAGAGATCTCGTCACAGTGAATTCATTGGACATAAGGCACATTCATCAAGATGATCGATTCGTCTCTAGTTATGATTATTTTGACCATGTGTTAATCCAGTGGCAAGGAAAGGTGCGTGAATTCAGCAGAAATCTAGAATCCTTGAAGAGCATTGACCTGTCGAGCAACCATTTAACAGGAAAAATCCCGTATGAACTTACCAATCTTTATCAACTGGTTGCACTAAATTTGACAAAGAACGCTCTACTTGGAGAGATTCCAAGACAAATTGGTCAAATGAAAGAACTTGAAACTTTGGATTTATCCAAAAACAATTTCTCAGGGCAGTTGCCATCAAGCATGTCTCAGATGAATTTTTTAAATTATCTTGACGTGTCGCATAACAACTTGTCTGGGAGGATTCCATCTTGCACTCAACTCCAAACCTTTGACCCTTCAAGGTACATAGGAAATGCAGGGCTATGTGGAAGTCCCCTGCCAAAAAACTGCCCTGGAGATGAAGAATTAGAAGAACCACACACTGTTGGTAAGTGTCAAGGAGACGAGGAAGGGATAGAACGATGGTTTTATATTGGTGGTGCTAGTGGGTTTGCTACTGGATTTTGGATAGTTTGTAGCGCTTTACTTCTTAACCGCCGTGGGAGACATGCTTTTTTCCAGTTGCATGATGGCTTGAAAGATTGGGCATATGTAAAGGTGGCGGTGTTCATAGCAAAATGGCGAAGGGTTGCGCGTGCATAGTGGTATATGTTTTTTATGTTTTCTTCGTCTACTTATTGTTTGGTATATAGTATTGTAATTTCATGCTTCACTTGTATTTGGCAAGGGTCTTTAATTCCCTCATATTAATAAAATTGCCGCTAACACCATGGGTGGCCGTTTCCCCACGTTGTGTGATATACATCTCCACATGTTCATATTATAAACTGTATAGCTATATGATGCACGGAATATGTTTGATAAAATGCTTTACATACAATTGCAACATAAGATGATGTTAAGGTATCATGGTTAGCTATAGTAATTATGAATCTTTATGATAAAGCATCATGCCTTATAAGCAAATGCTATTACGGTTGACATCTAAGTGTAGTGTGAAGCTAGCTATTGTTGCTGTGTTTTACTCATGATTACGAGGCACATGAATTAAGCCTCCAATGCATCTAAGAAATCTGAATATTGATTTTTAAGTCAGCACACTTGTATGTGTGGAGGGAAACTTTTACAAACATAAAAGAACATGTTATTCGTGACCGTTAGGTTTTTTTCCAGCTCGTATGACATCCATCTTTATCAGTGGAAGTTGTGGTTCTTGTTCGCTACATTGCCATAACAGTGACCACATGTTCTTCCACCAAACTTGTACAGTTGTACCTGGTTCCGGGGTGTGTTTCACACACTCAATAGTAGTGACTTGTTTTCAGCTTTATGAATATACTACTAAAGTCCTAGCATATGATTGATATGCTCAATGTTAGTGTGATAATGCTCTTACTTTTTTTAACTGATTAGTAATACTAAACACAAAATAAGTATGTTGGTAATTGTTGCTTATCAGTAAATGAGATTCTTATAAGACACCTTAAACCAACTCAAACTGATTCAGGACTGAATATTATATAAATCTAAATATTAGATGAATTTCATGAGTTTCATCCCTGACTACAAGTGCTAAAGTATATGAAACAGAACTTAAAACAGAGTTACCCAGTTTGTGACATCAGAATGTGGAACTTTGTTATCATAATTTGCTTTAAATGCAATTGGAAATCCATTTCACTAAATACAGTTACTGGTTGAATGGCCTTGGTGGGGGGATGATATGGAAATGTAGTTAGATGGTATAGGTGCATATAAGGTGAATTCTTGATCTATATTGTGGACCGGATGTAGCTGTGAAGAGTTATTCTGTTTCTCTTGTTGTTAGATTTCTTCATCAAAGATAGACTCTAGTTTCATCAGGTGTTGTATCTTTTCTTGTATTCTGTTTAAGGGCATGTCCTTATCAGGTGTATGTTTCCTTTCTAAATTGTACTATATTTTGGGAGATTAATATATACTTTCACCTTTGCACCAAAAAAAAAAAAAAAGGCTAAGTTACTTAGTGAGATGTTTTTAATATATAAATCAACTACTTGCATGTCCCGCCGAGCCTTATGAATATTGTTGAAAAAATTAAGTTAAGGAAAATAAGATATAAACATACCAATTATTTATTTAATGCATTAAGAATGAAAAAAAGAAAAAAAAAAGTTTATCCGATATGAGAAAAATAAAAGCTAATAAATTATCCGCAAGCACAAGGTATATGTTGTCAATTCAGATGCGAAATATAGCTTCTTTGTACACAATATTGGATGTTGATTTTGTGTATTTACCATCTTTTATCACAACGAAAAACCCTCAATCCCCGCTCATTGTGCCACATTATCAAGGCCATTAAGTGATATCTTATCTAAAGTACTATATATATACCATATTTGCTTAATAGTGAGTAAATAACGAACGTTTCATAAGCCATCACTTGGCAGTATCACAAGCTCTATTGAGGCATTGATAGGTACATGTCTTATGAACCTGAACTTAAGATGTGCTTTAAGACTCTGGTCTCCAAATGCACGAGCAACAGCAAGTTGACCATTAACTCGGGGAACATCGCCTACAGAAATAATAACAGTTTCACTATACTTTAGAGCTTGCTGGAGCTATAACACAGTGACTGAATCAAAATATGCATGTAACAATTCTGCGGTCATTCACTGCATCACATAATTGAAAGATAAACCAAAAATTTGCCAATTCTGCTGTCATTTATTGGTGTAAGGTAGAGGTGGTGATTTCTACCCATGTACATGTACTCATAAACGGGTCAAAAAGTAATATTTTAATATTAGCTAAAAAATAAAGGGGTTGAACGTCATTTATTGAAAGAACCAACTAATATTAGTAATAATATACTATATTTGACATAAAAATATTCTTAAGTAAAGTTACTAATGTGACTAATTAAGTATGGGATATTAAATGTCATCATAGAAGTGTCATCATAGAACTAATGTGACTAATTAAGTATGGAATCTTAAATGTCATATCCTCTGTTGAGCCTTTTTGTTGTATTTGTCCATCTACCTGAGAAGTAAAACCGAAACGCAGATGATATGACTAAATAAAGTTTAAGCCTGCATGCAGCACGATAATATTTTTCTTTAGGTATTAGGCAGGGGGTAAGAAGCTTCGAGCAGATAAAATTACTTGACCAATTTATGCTTGTTAACATGGTGTCAAGCTCAATAAGGTCATTTTTTAGTAATATAAACTTTTGAACAGATGGTATTTCTCTTTAAGTAACAAATAACACAAAACACCAATTTATGCTGTTCGTAACAAATACAGTCACATTCAACCTGCCAACCCATTTAATTTGTGTAACATGAAACCCGCTTTAACTGTTCAATTTGTATGCGTTTAACCCATTAACTCACATAAATAATATGGCTAAATATGTTGTGTTAAACGGATTAGAATTGATACGAATGACCCAGTTATTTATGCATATTTATGCATATCATGTTTCAGCTGAAGTTTTCCAACCTGTCATTCCAACCTAAACCCGGCTCAAATTAAGCATACAAGCATGATATAGACAATCATCTAATCTATGTCTGTCACCCTGTCACTAACAAGCAGCTAATTTATTTTTCAGGTTGTTCTGCTTTTATACTATTAATTATTGTAATTTTCCCTAACTAATAAGATTGGTAATTTCGTTTGTCATATGAAAAGAAAATAATGTTTCCGAGTGGAGGAGAATAGGACATTACATGTATCGGGTCACACTGAACCAAACGCACTTATGGAATATGTGCAAAAAGCTGAAAAAAATAGCACATCTAGTGCATTGGCAATATGGAGAATGTCCTCCAACCTTTATCTAGGGGTTATGGAGAGTGCGATAATAAGGGCAACATTTATAACAAAAATTCTCAGCTATGTGCCACCTACGTGCAGTCATCTCCATCTCGCGACAAACCATATGCTACTAACGTGGGGATCTGCTATTGCTCCATCATATGACGTCGTTTTACATACATAATCAGGAGTTAATTTCCTTGTTTTTTTCCCCTTACTTGGAATGTGTCTTCGTGATTGAAATATATCTATGTACTTAGTGTAACTGGCTTTGTTTCGACAAGTATATATTAACTTATTAGTTGACTTAGCAATACCACATAATCAGATCAATGTATCTAAAACATCTTACGCTTGTTTATGAGCATGGTTCATTAGCTTATTAAGTGTCAAACACAATTTTTTTTTTTTTTTTTTGAAAGGCAATATATTTTTATAAAATTAAAACGAGCAAAATACTAGAAATTACAACAGTCTCGATCAACAATGACCCTCACAGACTACAACAACCATAAACACAAGTACACAACCCTCGACAACGAACATAAACTAAACAACATCAACCTCAAAGGTTTAAACAATTGCGGCGACTCTAGAATCTCTATCCAAAACGATCTTGCATTGACAACGGCGACTCTAGAATCTCAACCTCAAAGGCTTAAGTGTCAACCACAATGCATGCAACAGAATTTAGATACCTTAGAATCTCAACTTCAAAGGCTTAAGTGTCAAACACAATGCAGGCAACAGAATTTAGATACCGCTAAACAGCTTCTGTCAACTAAATTGAACCTATTTAAAGTTGGTAGAAAAACAGCTTTATAGGGTGTCTGGGATTGCATATACTTTCAATCATGTTTATGGCAATATGGCATTGGCTTATAAGCACTTTACCTCCACATGTGCTAATTTTTGTCAAAATATAACCAAACAAGTCAACAAGCACTTCAAATATGCAATCCCAAACACCTATCAACTAAGCAGAAAGCCTAGTACATTTGTCATAACATGCAATCCCAAACACTCAAAGAATGCTTATAGGGCGTAACACCTCAACCACGAAAAAAAGTTCATTCACATCAATAGAACTACTACTTGTACCTATAATAAATTATTGATATCCGCAAATATGCAAATGCCTGCAAAGGTTAATAACCGGTAATCCAAAACCAGCTCACAATCGGTTGCCTTTTCATAACAAATATGTTAGCATACATGACGCACTCAACGGTTATCGCTATTGGGGTGCTAAGTCGAACCCTACCTTGTGCTTGTTATATGTACAAAAGATGCCCCCACTTATTACCAACTAAACTACGCGCCATTGACCCATAATAGATTATTGTACACATACATTTCAGGACAAATTTCATTAATCTATTAATATTATAATAAAGTTCAAATACAAAGTCATTTAAATGTGGAATTAGTCGAAGGGAAACGAGGCAAGCGGATAACAACTTCTTCTGTCTCAACTGGGTCTGATCTTATTATCTACAAAACAAAACATTATTTTATAAAACTTATGATAACTTGTTTTTATATTACTAACTTAAACATGGGTTATTCAAAGAAATGACAAAGGAGTACCGGATCTTGGAGAAGGGGTTTTGAATCATCAATGGCTGGTCTGAACTGTGGCTTGCTTTTGTTGTTGTTGTTGCAGGTGTCTCTGTTGCTTGTTCCGGCATTGCTGGGGTTCATGGGTGTTTGACTTTGACTAGGTTTCATTTTGTTTTTTTTGGTTTGGATTGTGATAATGTGATGGAGTGATATTTTGTTGCTATGTATGGCCCATATAATAATGTAGGAACTAACCATGTATTATCAAGGCCCAATTAAATTGGTTTTGTTTTCATGAGATGACCATGTAATATTTATCATTATAGTTTATATTAAAACTCACTATAAACGGTGCCGTTTTGGCACCCCGTTTTCCCGCCAAATTTAATGGGCTCCCGTGGCCTGTCTCTCTGGTCCATGGCCCGTTTATCTATCTGGTCCAAAAAAAATAGATACATGTTTACATAGGTATACAACCTACCAACAACACATACCACACGCGCACCAGGGGCAACAGTAAATCAGAATGATCGGTGATGGTGAAGAATCAGATATGAAGCGTCGCTTATCCATACGACGGGTTTTGATTGTCGGGTGTTATCTTTCTTGGGACTGGGATAACGATTACAGCTGACTATTGTGCAAGAGTTATGGAGCAGTTAGGGTTTTGATTTTCTTGGGGTTTTGAGGTACAAATCTAACTGGTAGTTCATCTTATTATCTTACATAAAGATATTCATAACTATACTTATATACTTTAGATCTTTGATGTCAATTAGGCTTTGGTGATTCTTTTTTACGGTTTCAGAAAAAATGTTAGGGAGGCTGCAGACAAGGAATATGGAGGCACCATCGCCGTCACACCCGGAGCCGTGTTTTTTATACAAAGTTTAGTTCAAGGTATGAACTTTTAGTTTGTATTTTTATTTTTGTCATGGGTTTTTAGTTTGCTGAAATGGATTATAATCTTTTTATGTGGTTATGTTGATTCATAGTTTTATGGTATGGGTTTTGTTGTTCTGTTTGGGGGTGTTTCGATTAGCTTATGAGCTTATTTAGTTATTGTAAAGCTGACAAATTTACCTTTTTAGGCTTATGAGGTTAGAAGATGATTATTAGCTAGATTTACTTTAGGGGGTGTTTTTCTAAGCTTATTTGATGGACATAGAAGTTAGAAGCATACTGAAAATTTGAAAAACCCAATTTTGTGGGCTTATGAGGTTATCCAACATGACCTTATGAGCTTATAAAGTCCTTAACCTCAAGTGAATAAGCTCATAAAGCTGCAAATGTGAGCTTATTAGGAAATTTGAAAAACTATTTGTTTTTGGTTGTGCAAAAGCTTGATCAGCCCCTTGGTTATCCAACATGACACACTTGCCCGGTTAACCTGAATCCGACCAGGTCAACACAAATAACACCCCTACATGGCTACATGTGTCATGTAATTTATATCACATTCTTCCGGTCTAAATAATTATCGGAAAATTCAAATCAAACTAACTACATTTCATCGTTGTTTATTAGGTGTAAATTCCCATTCATTAAAGTTGCATCACATTTTTGAAAACATTTGTTGCACAGGTGAATATTGTGTGTTATTATGTGATTGGGGTTCTATTGGCTCAGAGGGTGCAACTACAGGGTTGGTTCCCGCAGGTGCAGGTATGTTCTTCTACGTGTATAATGTTTTCCATATGTAACATCCTGACCCCAAAGTAGCAGACTAGCCTGATAAGCCATAACCTTTGGTTGTATTTGTATGATTCAGGTTTGGGATTTCATATCTGGAGCTAACAGAGATGCAGGTGCGTGCAATATTTCAAGGACTTACGAATAAGTACTGTCTAAATCTGACTTTTTGTATATCACTTCACGCAGCATAATACAAGACTATATGAGATGGAAAGACGTAAAGCTCAAAACAGGATATGGGAGCTACAAACGGGACAGGTACTATTATTCTGCGTAATTACAGCTTTGTGAAAATATTGGAATTGTTTCTTTAATAACTAAACTCAACACCTTTTTTAATGAACATATTGGTAGTGTGGAACAAAAATTGTGTGTGTTTCCTGATTTTTCGTCAAGCATTTGAAGTAGAAGCCGTGAGTTATCTTCATTAATTTCATCTGTTTAAATGAAGTGCAGCAGAGCCTGTTGAAAATTAGCAAATCTCATAAATAAAATTCAACTAAGTGCTTGAACTTTTCAGTGTACACAGTATCTATTTCTGTTCCTATATTTGATACTTAATAATAGCCGTGGTTGTTGTGATCTAAGTTTCTGATCTCTATTTCAGTTTCACATGAAAGAGGAGCTCCCATGTAAAGTCAGTTGTAGAGTAAAACTCGATGCTCAATCTGTAAAGAACTTCAAGGAAAAGATCGATAATGACTGTCGTGCTCACATGTATGCACCATTTTTTAAAAATGTTGTTTATGAATGACTGTTTCTAAACATGTAGCGCCATACCTAAATAACCTGTGCCTGTGGCATGCAATACATGATTTTGTATAACCTTTCAGTTGTTGTTTTAAGACGAAGAGCCGATTGAAGTTAGTCAACCACTTATGAACATGGTTTCCGCGTAGGCGTTTAAAAGAAACTATGTTGGGTTCAGTTTTGTTTGAATATTTTCCACATGATTAGGTCTTTTAGTATTTAGAAGTTTATTGTTTCGTTCATTTCTTCAGACCAAAGAGAAAAAGTATTTCATTAATAATCACTTGAGTTTTAGAGTCATGTACCACAAGGACCTCGACACTGATTCCGCTAGAATTGTTGGGTTTAAAGTTGCACCAAACAGGTATTTAATTCTCATCTCTCCCTTCCCTTGAATGTGGCGGTCTTAGAACATAGTTTTGGTTGTATCTCATAGTAGTTTTAATTTTTCTTTTAACTTTTGCTAATAGTATCAATCACGAGTGCAAAGAATGGGACAAGAAGAATCCTCGGTTGACACGTAATCAAAACACCAAAAATACAAATCGTGGAACCACGGTACCACATGTTGTATTTACATACGATGTTACTTTCAAGGTATGACACAATACTCCACTGTTCTTCCACCATTCAGCTGGTTGTGCACTGTTGTTACATTTTGATTTTATCTTCTATTAACAAAAATTTGTAGGTGAGTGATATCAAATGGGCCTCGCGTTGGGGATGACTTAATAAAATTGCAATGTTCGGGCTGTTGCTGCTAGCACAACATTTATACATGAATTTTTTGGATAGGCGAATAGCAAGGGAGACTGTTGCAGGAGGCATAGGGAGATATGCGCTTTGGAAACTCAAGATGTCCACATGTCTCCAGCCTTCAAAGAGAAAAGGTAACTTTCAAATTTCACTTATTCTTACATTTGACGGCTTTAATCACTTTTCCAAAATGAGTCAACTCTATTGTCACTAAATACTGAGAACTTTATAAAAATGATGCAAATAATGGGTGACAATCAAAAAACAGATAGACTTAGGGTCGATAACATCGAAATTTACACGCTTATGAAAGGGTCTCACATGCTTATATACATAATGGATTCTATTATATGAATGTGTCCATGTTAAAGTTTTAGCCTTAAAAATTAATGGATTCTATTATAAACAATAAGGCCGTATATGTACAGTTTTAGCCTTAAATATTACAGTATCTACAAAGTACTACAACTAATGATGAATTGATGATAAAGAGGGCTGCCAATTTTAAGATGGCACTAGATGTTCTGTCCATTATAAGTTTTACTTTTTAGAAGAAATATTTTACACCAATAACCGTAAACAAAAAATTAGAAACCATCAACATGTTAACTTGCTGCTCCAATTTGTAAGTTTACATGACTATTTTTTGCTGCTAACGTTTCAGTTAAATAATGTATTGTTTTGTTTACAAGCAGAAAAAGCCCAGTTGCAAGCAGCAGCAAATCGAGCTAAAGCTAAAGCTAAATTGAAAGCAAAGCAAATGAGACCTCAAGAGGGAAGCGGCTCGCCAGGCAGTATTGAAGATATTGAAAGCTTTATTCGTCATAATGTTTAACATAAATAGTTGGAGTAACATAGCTTATTATATCTTCTGTCCAATACAATGACAAGTAAATGAAGTTGTTGTCGTTTGTTTAAATCAATTTCCTTTATGGAGTATCAGTTTGTAGTACCATGCAATCACTGAAAAAACATTTATCCGGGTAAACAGGCACGCCGGCAACGTGGCATTCGTAGCCATTCTTGTAGAACCAATAACTAATCATAGCCACCTATTTTTTATTTAAACTAATAAAAAATCATTTTCACTTTTTTTAAAACAACATATCGTGCAAACGGTAAATCTTCAAGGTACAAAAAAATACTATCGCGACGAGAATTAAATTATCTTTCTATAGATATGCATTGTTATATACTTTCGACGAACTTTTTTTTTTTTTTTTTTTTTTTTTTTTTTTTTTTTTTTTAATTTCCGCCCAGAAAAATCATATATTATTCGTAAAAATCACATATAATTTGATTTTTACAAATCACATATGTGATTTGTAAAAATTATATATGATTCGTAAAAATCACATATGATTTGATCTTAACGAATAACATATGATTTTTACAAATCATATATGATTTTTCTGGGCGAAAATTTTGAAAAAAAAAAAAAAAAAAAAAAAAAAAGTTCGTCAAAAAAAATTCAGCGAAAGTCTATAACAATGCATGTCTATAGAAAGATAATTTAATTCTCGTCGCGATGGTATTTTTTTCGCGTAACGATTTACGAATTGCGAGATATTTAATTTTAAAAAAAAGGGAGAAAGTTTATTTTTTTATTTTGATAAAAAAAATGAGTGGGTAGGAATGGTTCATTGGTTCTATGGCAAATATGAGTTCCAATATTGATCTTTTGGCTTGTTTTCATTTTGTTGTTGTTTGGGTAAGAATGATTATGTTAGTGATAGTATTGCTGGGAAGAACAATAAGAAGTTGAGTAATAATGGTGATGAAGATATTGGGGGAAATGATGCTGGGAAGATGGGAAGTGAGAATAAGGGGAAGAATGATAAGAAGTGTTGTAGTGATTCAGAGGTGAATAAGTTGAGCAAGGATACTGATGGTGATGAGTGTGTTGTTACTGAGGTGATTGAGGTTGAAAAGGAAGTAGGTGTTAGTAGTGTTGGTATACAGAAGAAGGGTATGAATAATGAAGGTACTACTAATGATGAAATTGATACCACTTCTGAAAATCCTGGCAATCCTATTGATGTTGCAAATGAGGTAACTGGTTGTAAGTCTCCTGATACTTCTTCCAGTATGCTTAATAACATTGATAGTTCTAGTGGTACAGGAAATAACAATGTTGCTTCTCCTAATAAACTTAAAAATGCTAGCTATGCTGATAAGCTTAACAATAACATGGATGTTAGTATTAATAAGCTGTTTCAAATATCAATTGTTCTTAATGAGGATGGTCACGAGTATGTTATATTTGATGATGAAATCATTGAGGAAGGAAGTAAAAAATGGGAGTTAACTGCCTGTGGGTTCTTTGTGGGGTATAAGATGTATATATCTGAATTGAGTTTTCATCTATTCAAGATGTGGAGTAAATTTGGGTTAAAGCAAATTTTGAACAATGAAAATGGTACATTTGTGTTTAAGTTTAATAATGCTCAAGGATTACAAACTGTTATTGAAAGTGGACCCTGGATTGTCAATAACAAACCAATGGTTGTTCAAAAATGGAGTACTATTATCAACTTGGATAAAACAGAACCCGTTACTCTGCCAGTGTGGATTAAACTTACTAATCTACCATTAGAAGCTTGGAGCTCTAAAGGATTATGTGCACTAGCTAGTAGAATTGGCACACCATTGATAATGGATGCTATGACTACTAAAATGTGTACTCAAGGAGTGGGTAGGCTTGGTTATGCTAGGGTATTGGTTGAGGCTGATGCTAATAAAGGTTTGAATGATACTATTGAAGTATTGTATAAAAGTAAAGATGATGGTCAACAGTTTGTGAAGAAAGTGCAAGTGGTGTATGATTGTAAGACTCCAGTTTGTTCACATTGCAAAGTATTTGGACATTCCTATGAGGCCTGTTTGAAAAGGGAGAAAACAACAGGTAAACAAGCTGATGAGGAAGGATTTGTACAAGCCAACGAGAAGAAAGACACTCATGTTAATGGAAGCAGGCAAGTACCACAACAAGCTAAGAATATTGTTCCTAAAGAAAAGCCTAAGGGTCCACCTAAGCCTATGTATAAACAGAAAGAAAAGCAGGAAGCTGGGCCTTCAAAACCTGCTGTGAATGTTAATGTGAATTCTGAAAGGGCACAACAAAGTTCACCTAGAAAAGCATATAATATAGGCAGTGAAACTATGCAAGCAGTTAAGCTCACAACTAACAAATATGCTATTCTAGGGGATCAAGAGGAGGATAATAATGAATTGATGCCATTAAGTGATCAAGAGAAAGAAACTGTAGATAAGTATGTGTCTAACAAAAGTAAACCAACTGAGACAGTTGTTGGAAATGGAAACAGAATATGTTCAGTTACTTTACAAAAAGTTGGGATGCTAAGTATGTGAATGATCAGAATGGTAATAAAGATGTATTGAATGGAAAAGAAGTATTTGCAGAGACCTCAGAATTAGCTAAATTCATGACAGCTAATGAAGTATCAGGGAAAGGAAGTGAGTGTTTGTCAAATGCTTAAAAATGGATTTCAAAATAGCTGCTTGGAATATAAGAGGATTGGGTACTGTATCTAAACAGAATGAAGTTAAGAATTTGATATGGAATGAAAAGCTTAGTATATGTGCAGTATTGGAAACTCATATGAAGAAAAATAGAATTGATAAAGTATGTGCTAATGTGTTTGGCAGTTGGCAATGGCACCATAATGTGCATCTGTGTAACAAGGGGTGTAGAATAGCAGTTGGATGGGATGCTAGTAATGTCAATTGTTCTCTCGTGCATGCCACTGATCAGGCAATGCTCTATCATATTGACTTTTTAAACACTCAGAAGACCCTATTTTACACATTCATTTATGCTGCTAACAGATGAAGAAATAAAAGGATGCTATGGAAGGATCTTATATTATTTGATAGAATTTTGGGACAGAATTCATGGATTATGATGGGGGATGTGAATGTATGCTTAAATCTTGAAGATCATTCATAAGGAATTTCACATTTTACTCAAGATATGATAGAGTTTCAAGAGTGCATCAATACTATTGAAATGGAAGATGTGAATGGTTCTGGACTGCATTTTACCTGGACAAAAAGTTTGTTGAATCAAAAGGCAACAATTCTGAAGAAAATTGACAGAGTTATTGGTAATAGTACATTCATTGATCAATACAATAATGCTAATGTAATGTTTTTGCCTTATGGTATTTCTGATCACAGTCCAGCTATTTTGATTATTCCTCAAGCAATGCATAAAAGGAACAAATCCTTCAGATTTGCAAACTATGTTGCTGATAAAAATGGATTTCATGAGTTAGTTGCTGAGAATTGGAATATGGAAGTTGAGGGTCATGATATGTACAGATTTGTTAAGAAGCTTAAGTCTCTCAAACCACATCTGAACAATTTCAATTGGAGTAATGGGAATCTCTTTGACAAAGTGGTTTACTTAAGGAAAAAACTACATGACATCCAGAAAGCAATTGATAATGATCCACACAATAATAGTCTGAGGAAAGAGGAAAATGAGATTTTGATTGAGTATAAGGAAGCTATTACTGATGAAGAAAAGCTTTTAAGACAGAAAGCTAAAGTGAATTGGTTAGATGTTGGTGATAAGAATTCAGCTTACTTTCACAAAGTGATTAAAAGCAGAGCTAATAGAAGCAGAATCATGACTGTATGTGGTGAAGATGGTACAAGGTATGAATATAAAGATGTTGCAGAACAGTTTGTCAAACATTTTGAAGGTTTTTTAGGAATAAATCCTCAAGTAGGTAAACTAACAGAAGATGATGATAGGATCTTTGTGAACAAAGTATCTACTACTGAGGCTGAGGTTATGATTAGAGATATTACAGATGAGGAAATTAAGATGGCTTTGTTTGATATTGATGACAATAAAGCCCCTGACCCAGATGGATTTACCTCTAAATTTTTCAAAAATGCTTGGCATATTGTGAAGAAGGATTTTTGTGCTGCAGTTAAAGAGTTCTTTGTTAAAGGCAAACTTCTTGGTGAAATCAATGCTACTCTTATTGCCCTTGTTCCTAAGTCTACAACTCCACAGAAAAGTCTCTGATTTTAGACCTATTGCTTGTTGCAATGTATTCTACAAGTGTATAAGCAAGATTCTCACTAATAGAATAAAAGTTGCTCTAAGTCAAGTGGTGGAGGAGAATCAAAGTGCTTTCATACCTCGGAGGGCCATTACAGATAATATACTCTTGACTCAAGAACTACTTAAGGGGTACAATTGCATTAATGGGCCTAAAAGAATGTCATTCAAAATAGATATACAGAAGGCCTATGATACAGTTAATTGGGAGTTCATTGAAGAAATCATGATCAAGTTTGGGTTAGGCAAATGGTGGACCAGATTATGGTTTGTATTACAACTTCAAAGTTACTATTTGTGTTAATGGTGAAAGACATGGATATTTTAAGGGTAGAAGAGGGTTAAGGCAAGGTGACCCCATTTCTCCTTACATATTCACTTTGGTTATGGAAATGCTAAACTTAATTGTGAAGGATGAAATTAAGAAAGATGGCAGGTTCAAGTACCACTTTGGATGTAAGCAGCTAAAGATTACTCACTTGTGTTTTGTTGATGACCTAATTATGCTATGCCATGGAGGTATGGATTCTGTCAATGTACTGAAGAAAGCTCTTAATAGGTTCAGTGATGTATCTGGTTTATACCCAAATCTTGGAAAGTGTATAATGTTTTACGGAAGTATTGATGAGGAAACTAAGAATGCAATTAAAAGTGTACTGCCATTTAAAGAAGGAAAGCTTCTAGTGAGGTATTTGGGGGTTCCATTAGTCACTAAAAAGATTTGGGTGGCAGATTGTAAGCAGTTAGTTGACAATGTTCAAAAGAAATTGAATGATTAGAAGAACAAAAGCCTATCTTATGCTGGAAGAGCACAACTCATTGCTTCAGTGCTATCATCCATGCAGATTTATTGGGGCTCTATTTTTCTCCTTCCAAAATCATTTATTGAAGATATTGAAAAATTGTTTAAAAGATTCCTTTGGAATTGTGGTGATAGCTGTAGAGGCAAAGCTAGAGTTGCTTGGAAAGATGTCTGCAAACCCAAGGATCAGGGTGGTTTGGATTTCAAGTCATTGGAAATGTGGAACAGAGTACTTCTAGTTAAGCATTTGTGGAATGTGGCATCTAGGAAAGAATCTCTATGGGTTAAATGGGTTAATGTGGTCAAGTTAAAGAATAGAAGTGTTTGGGATGTGACTTTGGATAATAATGATAGTTGGTTTTGGAAGAATATACTTAAGTTCAGAGATTGGGTGGGCAAAAACATGAGGTATCAAATTGGTAATGGTAAGACTATCAATGTGTATGGCATGATATATGGAAAAATGATCAAAGATTATCTACTCATATCAGTAAGAAAGACATATTCTATGTTGGGCTTAATGACACTGATAAGCTTGCTGATGTCATTGATGATTCTGGATGGAAGTGGCCAGCACATTGGAGTCTAAAATATCCAATAATCACCAATCTTGAAGTACCTGAGTTGAATAATATGCCTGACAAAGCTGTGTGGATTGACAAGAATGGAAATATGAAAGATTTTGCAACAAGTACTGTGTGGAAAGATGTTAGAAGTGACGATGATGTTGTCAGATGGAAAAGTTTAGTTTGGTACTCTCATTGCATCCCTAAACATGCATTTATTCTGTGGCTTGCAGTTAAGAATAAATTGTGCACACAGGACAAATTGCAAAAATGGTACCCAAACAAAGTCTATGAATGCAGTTTATGTAAAAATGGACTTGATTCACATGATCACTTATTATTTGAATGTGAGTATTCAAAAGAAGTGTGGGGGATGGTGTAATACACCGTAAAATCCCAGGTCATTTATTAATGCTAATCATCGACACTATTCTAAACTAAGCCATTTTTACAGGCAATTTTGAAATTTTATATGAGACACTGTTTGTTTGAACACCCGATTGTTTTGATCACCGTTTGTTTGACACCTGATTATTTGTAACACCGTTGGTTTAACACCCGAATATGTTTTGTCACCCGATTGTCACTCTTGGATGTCACCCAATGAGGGTAAACACCGGTAACTCCCACTTGCGACCTGACACTCTATTTTAGACACCGAAATATTTTTAATATATATAATGATATGTGTATATATTAATTAGTACAATTTATTATTACTATATATGAGAATATATATGTGTAAGGCGACACCGTTTATGTATTTTTGGTCTTCACAAACCGACACCGACACCGAAATTAATTTCACAATTTTACGGAACACCGACACCCCATCATATTTTGGGCCGATCACAAGCTCACACTAATTCTTTCTTTTTCACTTGGGCCGAATCACCCCCACAAGCCCACACAAGTTTTCTTTGTTTCGTTTTGGGCCTAGATCACACAGCCCACTCGGCTTGTTATTTTCTTTCTTTTGCGAGGCATGCTACACAAAACCAAACCGCCACCTTTGTTTCTTTACTTGGTTTCCCACAACTCAACACCACCATCCCATCTCACTTTGACTTTGTATCTTGAGACAAGAAGCCACCTTGGAGCCGTCCGACCTTCGGTCCATCGCATTACACACCAAGAGCTTCATTACCCTACGGTTCGAGTGTCCCATGGTTCCCCAACAAGTTTACCACATGTGGTCTAAACCTTAATTGTTTAATCACCCTACTAAACCTAGCTACACTTAAACTAATCCAAAGTCAACCCTCTTTGCTTCCTTCTACCCCAACTCGACGTGACAAGAGCCAAGGCCAAAGAGACATGTTTGTCTCCCTTCGAATGACATTATAGAAAGGTGTCTCACCATATCAAACATGCAACCACCTTTGCCCTCCTATATAAGTCACATTAAATGCATTCTACTCACACTTGCAAGATTCACAAACTCTCATTCCACAAACACTCTTTCCTTTCTTCTTACTTGTTGTCGAGAAGCAAGAAGGCACACACGAAGACTCATACGAAGGTTTTGGGTTGTGAACTACTTGGGTAACAAATAGTTTGGAACGAGAGTCACCAAGAAGAGGGTATCACGTTTGTTGGTTCTTGTTAGCACGTATCACTTGGACTCCCCACCATCTTTGGTGTTGTAAGTCATCGTTACCTATTTCATATTCCAACTCTATTATTTCATACATGTCACGTTAGATTTTCATACGACACACTTTGTTTCTTAGTATGTCACATTCGTACACTCACAACTATATGCACATAACATGCCTCGACACACTAGAAAAGGGCCTCGCCATTTCATTTTTACACGTACAATACATATATATCTTTCGACAACTTAAGACATCGACTCACAATTAATCAAACCAACTTAACATGCAAGTCATCCTCGGTCTTATACTACGAAAACTAAACCTAAACCAAATCTATGTCGAGCAAGTTTTTAAGCAAAATGAAACACCAATTGGGCCTAGAAAGGGCTAACGAGCCCAACACCATCTCTATATAAATTTTCGGTTTGAAGATTTTGATTTTTCCAAAATGTTATTGAATTTAAAAAAACTAATTTTTATAAATTTTGGAAGATAAAAAGTGGTAACTTTTATAAAAATAAAAGTTTAGTTTCTCAAAAGCAAAATAAAGGACTATTTTTGCAAAAGGTCCCGCGTTAAGGGACTAAAATTATCAAAATTACAAACTTTCGAATCAAACTTGGCCAAACCGAATTCTTTTACAAATCGAGGGTAAAAGTTGTCTTTTGGCCAAAGTTAAGGGAATAAAGTGTAAAAAGTACAAAAGGACCAAATTATAATTATTTTTAAAAGGGGTAAAAAGTGTAATTTTGTAAAGTTAAGGGTTAAATTGTGACAAGGTATTTTATAATTAATTATTTCACATAATTTTTATATAAATACTTATATTTTTCTTTAACTTTAAAATATATATATAACTTTATTAAAAATATTTAATCATAAATATTTTTAAATAACATTATTTCTTACGACGAGTTAATATTTACCAAACACCGGTTCGTAACAACGATAGAAATAACTACGTAATGTTATTTTGGAATATATTAAGACACCCGAACGGATATCACCGTACACGAGACATATCACATGTCATTTGCAACACGAATCTAAAACACCGATTACAATGTATTATTTAGGTCGCAAGTCGAAGGAATTTCATTGCTAGTCATAGCAATACACCATCACTTTTGAGCACCGTTGTGATTACGCACCTTTCAGGTGAGTTCATGGTCCCACATTTTTAATTGTTTTTAAACCCCGTGGGGAGATACATGCTATAAATCGAACACAAGTATTTTTCTGTATGCTGTTATCACCTGATATTGCCTAAGTTGACACCTGTGCTACAAGTCCCTCATATCACGAACCTTAATCACTTGCGAGTGAGCACGAATATAGTTGATAGATCTATTGGAATGGCAGCCCACCTCTGTCAAGGTGATCACTTGGCAGGAGGTGTGCTATATTCAAGGTATTATGAAAATTTGGCACATTTCCTGTCACCGAGGGCCCCTTGTCATTTACATCCGCTGTTGTGTAGATGATTGTTATTATCTTTATGATATGTCAAATCAATGTTAAGGCTTGCATTTCGTGAGGCTTAGGAGCAATATTACACCCGTTTAGTCAAGACCTATCTATCTTGGCTTGTTTATTTCAAATGCTTGGCTTGTGTTCACACTATTACTACTTAAACTACTATGGATTCACTCAACCTTTGTGTTGACTTTTTAAGCATGTTTATCTCAGGAAATTAGCAAGCATGGCGGCACGGAGCTGGCAAAGGGCACAGGACCTCCCTTTTGATTTCAATAATTATATCATTCTTTACAAACTCATCACTACTTTTGCGAAACAATTAACATTTTGGAAAAATGTTTGTAACTCTGAATATTTGAGTTTTCATGGAATGATATTGACTATCTTTTGAATTGTTTTCTATGAGTATGACTGTGTACTAAACTGTAATGACCCCGATTAGACTTCTGCTGCTTAATCAAATTTCGGGGTGTTACAGATGGTAAGAAATAAAGCCAAGATACATGAGAATGAGGATATCTGGGAAGGAATTGTGAATAAACTGAGTTCTAATGGGGAAAGTAGAAGTGTGTGGGAGATTATTAAAAAGCTTTGTCTTGCAGCTGCAATATACAATATTTGGCAAGAAAGAAATGGCAGATTCTTTGGTGGAAACAATAGCACTGCTAAAACTCTATTCAATGTTATCTGTGAAGATATTAGAGCCAAGCTTGTTACTGTGAAAGTCAGGCAGTGTGCTAATGTTCTTGATGCAGAAACAATATGGAATGTGAAGTTTGGCAAGAAAATACAATAAGAATTTGAACATGCAGGGGAGGGTAAGGAGTGGTTGACAATATGTTTATGTTGAGAAGTATTGGGATTTCATGTCTCTGGTTTATGGATATATGCATTTTAAGATCTTTAATTGTGCAAGATCTTTTCTATCTGGTCATAACAATGAGCAGGTACCTAGTATGTTGGAGTCTAATCTAGTGTAAATGTACCTTAGTAGTTCATGCAGTTTGCTAGATGATGGAAATTAGAAACTGCATTAGATGAAAAGGAGGTTCATACTGGATATAAGATGTACCATAAGGTAGGGCTCTCATTTGTGAAGGGTATATGGCCTAGGAGGGGAGTGTAAGTAGTATGGAATTGAGAGTGGTGAAAGATGACACTTCATGGTCCATACTTTACACTCCCACAGGAGGAATGGTTGGACATCATGGAGGGTGTGTGTTCCCAAGCAACTGAAGCCTTCCATTGAGAGGGAAATGTAGGTTGTTTTGGTAGAGCCCCCCCCCCCCCCCTGGATGGGTTATGGGTGCCTAGTGATGCCATCCACCATTTCCATCTTGTCTACTGTGGTGGCAGGTTGAGTGGAATGATGGAATGGTGTGGTGGAAATGTAGCTAGATGGTTGTGCAGAATAAAGGTGAATTGGTGCAAGAAATATGAGTTGCTGTATACTCTGTTTTGGATTGGTAAAATGGATAGATTGATAGTATAATTTCTTTTGCTGGTATGTTCTTGTATACATAGATTCTGGGTTCTGTCCAAATCTATACTATCCTTATGTTTATAAATCTTTTGAGAAGTTAATATAATTCACCTTTGCCCAAAAAAAAAAAAAAAAAAAAAAAAAAGCATTTGTTGAGTAAGTCGGTCTTATTTGAGTTGATTTTTATCGTGCCTAGAGCTCAAGTCCGAGCTTTAAACACAAATATATGAAAAATTAAAATCACACACACAACTTTCTCACAAGTCGGTCGTTCCACAGACCAACTTGTGCTAAAAGAATCACCAAAGCGTGGACGGGGATTTGTGTTTTAAGGGTGATACATTGTTGGGCAAGGACACGTCTTGGACGCCCTTGTTACACCATCAAGGAAATATAACCGAAAGTAGGGTTGAGCATGGGCCGAAAACCGAACCGGATTGACTAAAATCGGACCAAATCAAAACCGATTTGGTTCAAAACACTATACCAAGTGTCATTTCCAGGTCCAGTTTGTTTGGTTCGGTCGAGTCTAACAAAGCATAATCGCCGGTTTTGCTTAAGACTGAACCAGACCGGATTAGACCAATGACCGAATATGGAGAAAAAGGAGGACCAATAACTGGACCAAAATAAGTTCGATATGGTTCGGTCAGTCCAATTAGATTCGGTTTTTCGGTTCATCCAGTCCATAGTCTATTATGTTCGGCTCTATCAGAAAAGAAAAAGTAAAATAGAATAAAATAAAATAAATCTTAAAAGTACAATTTACATAATTCTTCCTTAAAAAACCAAATTTACAAAAACACCCTTATATCTTCAACTCTTCTGGTTATCCAACAAGTTCAAAACCATCAAAACTGACACTTGAGTTGAGATAACAACTTGAAACAAGAAGAAGAATGGAGGCCTTAAAAGTATGGTCATCAAGACCACTCCGTCACCTCTTCCACTTATCCCCACTCTCTTACAAAACCCATCTCCCAGTCACCTTCACGCGCTGCTGTTCTTCCTCACGCGCCACCACTGTGCCGCCAAAACAGGGTGGTGGCGGGGGAAGGAGGTCACCCAAAGATGAGAATAATGCAACTTCTTCCACTTCTGATAGAGATGCTATTCGTCTTAAAAAGGTTCAACTTTTTTATATATATATTTTATATAAAGATTGAATCTTTTTTGTGTTTTTATATTTTGTTTGTGATATTTGGTTTTGTTAATCAAATGGGTTTTGAAAGTGATTATGTTTGTTTGCTTGTTTAGCTATAAGATAAAAACCACTCAGGGTTGGCCTAGTGGCAAAAAGTTTGTGGCTAATATTACTAAAATGTGTGAGGTCCCTGGTACAACTCTGAAGTGACCACACCTACCTCTTGAAAAAGGGAGGGCTTTACCTTGTTTGAATCTCTGTAGCGGTGGGTTCAAACCCCATATCGGCCAAAAGGTGTGAAACCATCTCACCCAAAAAAAACTATAAGATAGGCAATTAAAAAATAATACACACTTTGATAAACAGTTTGGAATAAGCAACTCCTAGCCTAATTATTTAAAACTGCTAGTGTCACCGTAAAGTTCGGAACTTTGGATAAGAAATTCCGAACATTCTTAAAACTGCTTATTTATTGTTTCCCAATGCAAGAAGCAGATATGCAGCCTTAGTTAGCAATCCCAAACGCCCTCTAAGGATTCGGCAACTGAATAATCAGATATTCAGTCTATTTTAAGTAACATTTGAATCTTTTTATGTTTTATGCTTTAGTTGTTGACATCTGGCTTAATTAGCAAATTAGTGATGCGTTTTTAGTTAGTTTAACGATGAATAGTTAAGAAAGTGTGATACTTTGTTATTGGTTGTCTGATATGCATATATTGGGGGAGTTATATGTAACAATTCACATTTTTCAGGATAATCACCATTCCCGGAAAATTTCACTATTCACTTTTACTATTCATTTTTTCCCGAAAATTTTCCCGAAAGTTGATTTTTATTTGATATTCTCAAGTGATAAATCATTTCCATGGCAAATTAAAAGTTTGACATTCATAAGCTCATTTTCGTGAAAGTTATTAAGGAATTACACGGAATTACACGTTTTAGGGTAAAACGTCAATCAGAAATTCTACGCACAACGAAATTCAACCCCGTCAGGTGACCCCACATCAGTAAAATATTTTACACACTCATGATTTATTTGAGAATTAATCGTGACTGAGAAAAATATGACCAAAAACTTCCCAGCAGGTCACCCATGCCTGTACTACTCTCGCATGAGCACGCTTAACCATTTGGGCGATTAACCGTGAGACCACAAAACGCGTTTCTAAGACTTTTTGAGTTTTCAACTTATTAGAAAAAGTCAACATATTATTTCCCTCCTCCATTGACCAAAAATGATCCCTTGATGTTATAAGTCATTTCGTGATTTTTAGGCTTACGATTTGATGTCTAAAAGACATTTAATACCAACCGACACTAGACTGAGCCCAGTCTAGACATTATAAGTCATTTTAAATCATTTTTATAACATTAGAAAAGTAACATTTTACTTTTCTCAATTTTACGCAATATTCAGCGTTTTACGCGAATTACGCGTTTTAGACCCGTGTTTCCAGTTTTTAGCAGGGTTTTACACCCAAATGGAACCTACCACTCATTTTATATTTTATTATGGAACTTATTGACATGTTTATCAATACTTTCAAATTCCATAATTTTACGACACCCGGTTTTACGTTTTGAGGCGTAACAACTTACGGTTTGCATTTCCCGGAGTCAAGTTTCATCCAATATCTAGGATAATACCAAGCAAAAGCCAAAGCTTGCCCTCCAAGCTCATAGAACCGGCCTAGGAGGGGGGAGTCACCCCATGTGGCTCAAACTCATGAATTTACCCCTAAAATCAACACTTATTTACAACTTGGTCACCAAGTTGTAACACTTTCCTAGTAAGCTTCCTAACTTGGACTATAAATACTCCCTCCCCATCCCATTTATGCCGTGCATCCCTAAACCCCATAACCATTCCATCCTTTGCTCATTTCCTTCCAATTTCTTGCATGGTTCAAGTGTTTCTTCAAGGTTGAAACCCTAGTTTCTTTTAGATAATCAAAACACTTCCATAACCTCATATACTTGGTGATTTCTCTTGAGTTTGAATCCACTCAAGTCACCTAAACCTTCATCATCCATCTTTCAAGAATACCAAGGGTAGAAAGATTGCATGAAGTGAAAAAGGGTTGAAGCAAGTCTATCAAAGTCCTATCCTTACATGTTAACTTCCTTTCATCTTTGAAAGCCAAAAGTTGTGAGCCAAACCCTAACTTGATTCTTGTTAAATAATCATGTTCATGTTATTTACATGTTATTCTTGCTATATTATGTCTTGTAGTTATGTCCATGATGTATAAAAGTGAGCAAAACAAGTTATTGTTATTGATTGTTACAACAAGTTACTAAAACAAGCAAACTAGTGACTTTCTTGGAAAACCACGACCAAAATGGTAAAAATATGATATTTGATTATTACATATTGTGGTAGAGGACCTAACAAGGAAACCATAGCAATTTGAACCACCCAAAACGAGTATACGAGTCAAAAGTTATGGCGATTTGAAATTACCAAAGATTTCCGGCAAAACTGCCAAATAGCTTCCTGATCAAATTTGGGTTTTGAAAGTCCCACTTCTGCTCCGATTCATCAAAAAGTTAAAACACGAAAGTTGTCCGAAACGACGTTTTCGTTCAGGAACAAAGAAGCTCGAGACCTAAAAATGCTTTCCGAGTGATAAATTTCTTCAAATTCTAAACAGCCCATTTTTAGACAAAGTCATTACATATAGGTTATGGTTTATGAAGACCAAAGGGGTCTTATGACCTATAATCAAGACCACAACCATGGCTAGAGCCAAGGTTGTGTCTCATGACCTTGAAACAAGGACCAAAGGTCATGGCTAGGCCATGACGAAATGACCATACCAACTTTCATAGGCGTAAACATGAAACAAAGAGTTGACGAGAACTTGAACATACAATTTGGATCTACTTCATCTAAAAGGAAACCATGAGATTTTACCAAGAGAAAATGGTCATTCAAGACTTATGAAACTACCCCTAATAACAATCTTCATGTACAAATAAACTTTCCTAAGTTTATTCAAGTATCGGACATGTAACTTTTCGGATCAAAACTTATATCTATATATTTCATCAACTACTACAATAGTAGGGAGCCTCATGTGAGGAGTTCATTATGTAAGCCGTCGAGTTGAGTTGTGGATTTACGAGTTAAAGTGTCCTGGCTCCTCGAACGCTTACTAACATGACTTCTGAATTATGTCGGCCCGAACGGTAGTAAACGATATACAAAACATACATGTTTCATGAATCATTACTTTCAAAGACTTACAATATACATCATACCACATCATGGACTTAATGCATGATATATATATAGGCACTCCGTTATATTCTTTACTCCAATCCTAAGTCGCGACATTCTATTATAGGTTGCTCATAGAACCTTCGCGATTCGACCGTTACATTCATTACTTGCTATCTTACTTAAGGTGAGTTCATAGCCCCACTTTACATTACTTCAATGTTTTACAAACCCTTGGGGGGAATACATGCTATTTTAACCGAGCACAATGTTTTTAAATTGTATGCTTACCTGATTGTTTTATTATCACTAAGTACCAACCTTGCTAAACCGAAATCCTTTATTATGAACCATTTAGTCACTAGCAATAGTGAGCGCGAATATTAATAATAGGCCTATTGGGATTGACGAATCCCATTTGTTTTGACTAAGTGCAAACAAATGCATTAATATTTGAGATTTAGGTATGTTAGCAAAGTACCTACCGGGATAAATCTGCCAATCGATATTGGTACACGTTAACGTTATGGTTTCATAAGCTTAGTGTATAATACATGTTCTGGGCGTATAATAACGTAGCCTACCTGTTTTGTTTTCCAAACATTGGTGTGAGCCTATAACTCACACTACCAACATATTGTGTTCAATCAATTTAACAAACTCTATGAATATCACTCAACCTTTGTGTTGACCTCTCAAGCATGTATTTCAGGTTCATGACGATCAAGGATGGAACGGAAGGGCACGGATACTCAAGAGGGCTATAAATTTTATTATCATTCAAAACTCATTTATTATACATTGTAAACATGGAACCAATTGGGACCTCATTTTGTAATCTCTGATATTTATATAATTTGAATGATAAACCTTTTCAAAACGACTCAATTGGAGTTCGTTTTCTATCATTGTGACTATTGTGCCGTCGAGTAACACCCAGTTTGAATTCCGCTGCATCCATGAATTGGGGGTGTTACAGATTGGTATCAGAGCCATGGTTATAGAGAAACGGGTCTAATTGAGACCTAAACTATAACCACACATACAAGACAAAACATTTTATAGCCTTCCGCTCTTCGTGTCTTCCATCCTCCAGACGATTATGGATTTAGTAAGCATGTTATGATACACAAACATGTTAGTATATTCATATATACCCATTTTGAGCATTTCCCCGAAGACATTTTTATGCTACACAAACATAATTGCATATTGATATATGTACCCTAAACATAATTGAGCATTTCCCCGTAAGCATTTTATGCTACATGAACACATATAAGTATATTGATATATACACACTAAGCATTTTATGCTACATGAACACATATAAGTATATTGATATATACACACTAGGCATTTTATGCTACATGAACATATTAGTATATTGATATATAAACTCGGTTTATTTTCAATCATTTTATCTAAACATATCTGCGTATGCCTATTCTATGGCATTTCGGCACAACTACATTCTCCCAATCATGTTCCTACTCCAACATTCATTTTCCAAGACATTGTGGGATACAATGGTCTCATTCATTTTCCAAGACATTGTGCGATACAATGGTCTCATTCATTTTCCAAGACATTGTGAGATACAATGGTCTCATTCATTTTCCGAGACATTGTGAGATACAATGGTCTCATTCATTTTCCAAGACATTGTGAGATACAATGGTCTCATTCATTTTCCAAGACATTGTGGGATGCAATGGTCTCATTCATTTTCCAAGACATTGTATGATACAATGGTCTTAATCATTTCTCAAATGTTTTGAGTCACACAACGGTTTAACCTACTTCCCAGACATTGTGAATTACACAATGGTCTAACCTACTTCCGAGACTTTGTGTTTTGTGCAAATGGTCTCTAGAATTATTCCATCACATAATCAATATCATTTCTTATGATATCAAAAACCCGTCACAATCTATCGATTTCAAAACAAGAAATATGAGATTTCTAAAGGACAAACTAATCCATCATCGACAAAAGCTGAACTTTCTCTACATTCATCAAAGTTTTCTTATGAAACCTTCATTATTAAAAGTTCGTGATCCTGGCCAAGTATGTTCTATTTTAGAACTACTTAAAACTTCCTTTCCATACGTATCTACCCTTACTACCTTCTATGCAATGGAATATGAAAACATACGTTACAAGTCTTGTATGGACGGGACTTGCAACTTAAGGGTTTGACATCGCCTTTGTTTAGTGGACAGTTTCCCGAAAGCAACGGACATATCAAAAGTATACCTAGTTTAGGTATTTGAAAATTTTATCGAACCTTGGCTAAATATAGACTAGTCACCTATATTTAACCTAGGGACAGTGGAATATAGTCTGACTAACTATATTCGACTTAGAATTTTCAAATACTGAGAGTAGTTGTACTAGGGTTATGTTTAGGTTGATTTCCTACATGAAACACGATAAACCACCAGAATACATTAAAACGATCTAGAGACACGATAGTGCCTTACCACTCAGCGAAATCTTAACACTTTATTTGTACTACCTAACTTCATTCTTGAAAGTTTTCATTTATGAGATAAACCGAACTACTATCTTGGGATAGTTATCAATTATTCTCTTCATCCCGTAGAAGTACCATCCTGTTTAGGATACCATTCCGTCATAAACTTTTAAAAATCTCTTAAGATTTTTAAAGCAAACTCAACATCGATACCTAAGAGTATTAATGTTAAGCATACACTACACACTTTTGTTCATCAACATATCACATCATTATCTTCACAACCGTTACAAACACAAGCTCATTAACAGATCTTGATGCACTTGTAAAAACTCAAATCATCCTTAGTTACACCACAAGTACCCTCATCAGCTTTACAAGTTTGAATATTCATCTTGTACCTTTGGAACACCAGTATCATCTCGTAATACACTACCTTGTAACTCACCGGCTAAGTATGAATGTTGTGTCGGGAATTCTTGAGTAGGATGATTTATAATGTCCTTATTTGAATGGATTGGGATGCCTTTTCATTTAAATAAAGAAATTATAAATCATCGAACCATACGTTTATATTCCTTTAGTTACATTGTTTGGGATGCCTCTCTATGTAAATAAAGAATTATAAACAAGTGGGCTTAATTATATCCGAAATAACATAAGTATGAAGTCAACCTACATTACATTGCTCGGGTATGGCTTGATACCTACATTACATTGCTCGGGTATGGCATGATACCTACATTTTATTCGCCACAAGAAATCCTATCTTTTCACCGACATCGCTTCAAACCATGACATAAACACTAGGAACAACAACCGATTACCTACTAGGCTATGATTGCAACGACTATCCCAATTTCCATTAGTACGAGGTTTACACTTTGGTTTTCATAATGATAGTGCAATAACAAACAAACTCATTACGGGGCCATGTAGCCATATGCATGGGCAGTCATACCAAACTTATTGTGAAGCCATGTAGCCATATGCATGGGCAGCCGTACAATTCAAACAGGACTTGGTCCAACCGCATGTTCAACGCTTATTCCATGATTCGATTCTTATATCAATTTCCATTTATTGGATTCCTATGTAAATTGCTATTGTTGTTCAACTGTTATATCAATTGCTATTGATACTTGACAACTATATCAATTTCCATTTTGATATTTAACTATATCAAGTCCTATTTGATATTCAACTACTATATCGATTCCTATTAATATTCGACTGCTATATCAATTTCCTTTGATATTCGACTATTACCATACCTTTCCTACATAAAAGGAAGCCTCATCCTACACCATACACTGAAATGACAAATCAAATTACATTACCGGAAATCCCAGACTTTGGTCCTCATAAGTAACCACACATCTTTATCGACACCACTCCAACATATGACACACATAGAACTTCGGGACGAAGTTCCCCCTAAGGGGTAGAGACTGTAACAATTCACATTTTTCAGGATAATCACCATTCCCGGAAAATTTCACTATTCACTTTTACTATTCATTTTTTCCCGAAAATTTTCCCGAAAGTTGATTTTTATTTGATATTCTCAAGTGATAAATCATTTCCATGGCAAATTAAAAGTTTGACATTCATAAGCTCATTTTCGTGAAAGTTATTAAGGAATTACACGGAATTACACGTTTTAGGGTAAAACGTCAATCAGAAATTCTACGCACAACGAAATTCAACCCCGTCAGGTGACCCCACATCAGTAAAATATTTTACACACTCATGATTTATTTGAGAATTAATCGTGACTGAGAAAAATATGACCAAAAACTTCCCAGCAGGTCACCCATGCCTGTACTACTCTCGCATGAGCACGCTTAACCATTTGGGCGATTAACCGTGAGACCACAAAACGCGTTTCTAAGACTTTTTGAGTTTTCAACTTATTAGAAAAAGTCAACATATTATTTCCCTCCTCCATTGACCAAAAATGATCCCTTGATGTTATAAGTCATTTCGTGATTTTTAGGCTTACGATTTGATGTCTAAAAGACATTTAATACCAACCGACACTAGACTGAGCCCAGTCTAGACATTATAAGTCATTTTAAATCATTTTTATAACATTAGAAAAGTAACATTTTACTTTTCTCAATTTTACGCAATATTCAGCGTTTTACGCGAATTACGCGTTTTAGACCCGTGTTTCCAGTTTTTAGCAGGGTTTTACACCCAAATGGAACCTACCACTCATTTTATATTTTATTATGGAACTTATTGACATGTTTATCAATACTTTCAAATTCCATAATTTTACGACACCCGGTTTTACGTTTTGAGGCGTAACAACTTACGGTTTGCATTTCCCGGAGTCAAGTTTCATCCAATATCTAGGATAATACCAAGCAAAAGCCAAAGCTTGCCCTCCAAGCTCATAGAACCGGCCTAGGAGGGGGGAGTCACCCCATGTGGCTCAAACTCATGAATTTACCCCTAAAATCAACACTTATTTACAACTTGGTCACCAAGTTGTAACACTTTCCTAGTAAGCTTCCTAACTTGGACTATAAATACTCCCTCCCCATCCCATTTATGCCGTGCATCCCTAAACCCCATAACCATTCCATCCTTTGCTCATTTCCTTCCAATTTCTTGCATGGTTCAAGTGTTTCTTCAAGGTTGAAACCCTAGTTTCTTTTAGATAATCAAAACACTTCCATAACCTCATATACTTGGTGATTTCTCTTGAGTTTGAATCCACTCAAGTCACCTAAACCTTCATCATCCATCTTTCAAGAATACCAAGGGTAGAAAGATTGCATGAAGTGAAAAAGGGTTGAAGCAAGTCTATCAAAGTCCTATCCTTACATGTTAACTTCCTTTCATCTTTGAAAGCCAAAAGTTGTGAGCCAAACCCTAACTTGATTCTTGTTAAATAATCATGTTCATGTTATTTACATGTTATTCTTGCTATATTATGTCTTGTAGTTATGTCCATGATGTATAAAAGTGAGCAAAACAAGTTATTGTTATTGATTGTTACAACAAGTTACTAAAACAAGCAAACTAGTGACTTTCTTGGAAAACCACGACCAAAATGGTAAAAATATGATATTTGATTATTACATATTGTGGTAGAGGACCTAACAAGGAAACCATAGCAATTTGAACCACCCAAAACGAGTATACGAGTCAAAAGTTATGGCGATTTGAAATTACCAAAGATTTCCGGCAAAACTGCCAAATAGCTTCCTGATCAAATTTGGGTTTTGAAAGTCCCACTTCTGTTCCGATTCATCAAAAAGTTAAAACACGAAAGTTGTCCGAAACGACGTTTTCGTTCAGGATCAAAGAAGCTCGAGACCTAAAAATGCTTTCCGAGTGATAAATTTCTTCAAATTCTAAACAGCCCATTTTTAGACAAAGTCATTACATATAGGTTATGGTTTATGAAGACCAAAGGGGTCTTATGACCTATAATCAAGACCACAACCATGGCTAGAGCCAAGGTTGTGTCTCATGACCTTGAAACAAGGACCAAAGGTCATGGCTAGTGTAACACCCCCAATTCATGTTGCAGCGGAATTCAACTTGGGTGTTACTCGATGGCACAACAGTCATAATAATAGAAAACGATCTCTAAACGAATCGTAATAAAAAGAGTTGTCATTCATATTATTCAAATATATCAAAGTTTACATAGTGAGGTCCCAAAATGTTGCATTGTTTCAAAACACATCAATATAAAGTCTATGATGTTTTTATAGAATGACATAATTGTTTATAGCCTTCTTCCTTCGGTACGTGCCCTTCCCGCTTCATTCTTGATTATCATGGACCTGAAATACATGCTTAAGAGGTCAACACAAAGGTTGAGTGAAATTCATAGAGTTTGTTTAAGGTTGAACACAATATGTTGGTAGTAATGAGTTAATTAGACTCATACTCATGTTAGAAAACAAAACAGTTATTATTATGTACTAAGCTCATGCAACCAATACGTTAACGGGTACCAATATCAATCGGCGGTTATGTTGCCCCGGTAAGTACTTTGCCGTCATACTTAATGTTTCAAATATAGTGCATTCGTTTGAACTAACTGCTCAAACAAATGGGATTCGTCAATCCCAATAGGCCTATTCACAATACTCGCGCTCACTAATACTAGTGATTAAATGGTTCATGATGGGGCCTAGGATTGGCAAGGTAGGTACTTAGTAATAATAAAACAATCAGGCAGCATACAGTTTCAAAGCATTGTGTTCGGTTTAAAAGTAGCATGTATTTCCCCCAAGGGTTTGTAAAACATTAAAGTAATGTAAGCGGGGCTATGAACTCACCTCAAGTATGATAGCAAATAATGATGGTGATGATCGGATCATGTAGGTTTCTACGAGCAACCTAGAATAGAATGTTGCGACTTAGGATTTGTGTAAAGAATATAACGGAGTGCCTATATATATGTTTTGCATTTAGTCCATGATGAGGTATGATGTATATTTGTAAGTCTTTGAAAGAAAGAATTATGAACATGTATGTTTTGGTATATCGTTTACTACCGTTCGGGCTAACATATTTCAGAAGCCATGTTAGTAAGCGTTCGAGGAGCCAGGACACTTTAACTCGTAAATCCACAACTCATCTCGACGGCTTACATAATGAACTCCTCACATGAAGCTCCCTACTATTGTAGTAGTTGATAAAGTATATAGATATAAGTTTTGATCCGAAAACGTTACATGTCCGATATTTGGATAAACTTAGGAAAGTTTATGGTACATGAAGATTGTTATTAGGGTTTGATTCATAAGTTTTGTATGACCATTTGTCTTGGTAAAATCTCATGGTTTCCTTTTAGGTGAAGTAGATACAAATTGCTTGTTCCATATATCGCCAATTTCATTGTTTCATGTTTACGCCTTGGTAAGTTGGTTTGGTCATTCGTCATGGCCTAGCCATGACCTTTGGTCCTTGTTCCATGGTCATGAGACACTACCTTGGTTCTAACCATGGTGGTGGTCTTGGTTATAGGTCATAATACCTTTTATTCCTTTGAAAGTATGACAATAACTTAGTAACTTAAAATATGTAAATAGCTGTTAAGAAAACCGAGAAATATCTCACTCAGAAGGCGTTTTCAAGGCTTGAGCCTCTTTGTTCCTGAATGAAAACATGATTCCGGACAACTTTCGTGTTTTAACTTTTTCATGAATCGGACCAGAAAGGCCTCTTTTTGCGTGTTTTAGGTTCTGTCTCAGAAATCACAGAAACATTTAGGCAGATTTGCCGGAAATCTTTGGTAACTTCAAATCGCCATAACTTTTGACTCGTTTACTCTTTTTAGGTGGTTCAAATTGCTATGGTTTTCTTGTTAAGTCCTCTACTGTAATATGTAATAATCCAATATAAAATTTTTACCATTTTGATCAGGTTATACCAAGATATTCACTAGTTTGCTTGTTTTAGTAATTTGTTTCAATAAGTCATTACAACAACATCTTTTACTCATCATGATTCATCATGGACATAATTACAACACATAATATAGCAAGAATAACATATAAATGAAATGAACATGATAAATAAACAAGAAGCATGTTAGGTTTAGGCTTACAACTTTAGGCTTTCTAATGAAAGAAAGGAGTAACTAGTAAGGAAATGGACTTTGATAGACAAGCTTCAACCCTTTTCACTTCAAGCAACCTTTCTACTCTTAGTATTCTTGAAAGATAGATGATAAAGGTTGAGGTGTATTGAGTAGATTTAAACTCAAGAGAAAAACACCAAGTATGTTAGGGTTTTGGAAGATTTTTGGTAAGAAATAAGCTTTCTAGGGTTTCTATACTTGAACTTCACTTGAACCTTGCAACAAATTAGAAGAAATAAGCTAAGTGGAGAGTGTTGTGGTGTGTTTGATGGCCGGCCAAGGGAAGAGAGGGGAGGGAGTATATATAGGTCCATGAGGAGGTTAGTTTTCAAGAGATATTTTGGCCAAAATACACATGTATGCATCCTAGATCATCAAGCCATGAGATCAAGCCACCAAGGGTGTGACTACCCCCCCCATTGGCGGTTCAAAACAGATAAGGAGGGGGAGGTGGCTTGGCTTGGTATTATCCTTGGTTATTAGATGCATTTTGACTCCGGGAAATGCCAACCGTAAATGATTAGGCCTCAAAACGTAAAACCGGGTGTCGTAAAATTATGAAACTTTAAAGTATTGTTAGAAATGTTCATAAGTCCCATAATAAAATATAAAATGGGTGATAAGTTCCATTTGGGTGGTAAAACCTGCTAAAAGCTGGAAACACGGGTCTAAAACGCGTAATACGTAAAATGTACGAATATTGCGTAAAACTGAGAAAAGTAAAATGTTACTTTTCTAATATGCTAAAAATGATTTAAAATGATTTATAATGTCAAGACTGGGCTCAGTCTGGTGTCGGTTGGTGTTAAATGTCTTTTAGACATCAAACCGGAAGCCTAAAAATCAAGGAATGATTTATAAAATCAAGGAATGATTTTTAGTCAATGGAGGAGGGAAAAATATGTTGACTTATTTAAATAAGTTGAAAGCTCAAATCATCTTAGAAATGCGGTGCAGGTAAAGGCTAGGGTTACGGCTGAGTAAAAACGCGTAAAACTGAAAATTCCAGTTTTTCACGGCCGAAGTTTATTTGGGCCATGATTTTTCTCAGTCATGATTTATTCTCAAATAAATCATGAGTGTGTTAAACATTTTTCTGATGTGGGGTCACCTGACGGGGTCAAATTTCGTTGTGCGTAGAATTTCTGATTGCCGTTTTACCCTAAAACGTGTAATTCTGTGTAATTCCTTAATAACTTTCACGAAAGTGATCTGACGAGTGTCAAACATTTAATTTGCCATGGAAATGATTTATCACTCGAGAATATGAAGTAAAAATCAACTTTCGGGAAAATTTCAGAAAGAAATGAATAGTAGAAATGAATAGTAACATGAATAGTAAAATTTTCCGAAAATAGAAATTAACCTGAATTTGCGAATTGTTACAGTCTCCACCCCATATGAGAGCTCCGTCCCGGAGATCAATTAGCGTTAGAAGTAGAAGCTTCGTTGGTAAAAAGATGTGGGTATTTCTTACGTATCTGGTCCTCTCGTTCCCATGTGTATTCAGGACCACGTCGTGAGTTCCAACGAACTTTAACAATTGGAATACGGCTTTGTTTGAGTTGTTTGACCTCTCGGTCCATGATTTCTACGGGTTCCTCAACAAATTGAAGATCATCATTGAGTTGAATTTCGTCGAGTGGAATCACGAGTGATTCATCCGACAAACATTTCTTTAGGTTAGATACATGGAAAGTGGGGTGTACACTACTGAGTTCTGATGGAAGCTCAAGTCTGTACGCCACAGGGCCAACCCTGGCTAAGATTTTGAATGGTCCGATGTATCTTGGGTTTAGTTTTCCTCGTTTACCGAATCGTATCAAGCCCTTCCAAGGCGATACCTTTAGCATAACCCTATCTCCGACTTGGAATTCTAGGGGTCTGCGTCGTGTGTCGGCATAACTTTTCTGTCGATCTCTTGCGGCTTGTAGTCGATTTCTGATTTGTACAATCTTATCCGTTGTTTCACGGATGAGTTCTGGTCCAGTGAGTTGAACTTCTCCCACTTCAGCCCAACAAGCAGGTGAACGACACTTTCGACCGTAAAGTGCTTCAAATGGGGCTGCTTTAATACTTGTATGATAGCTGTTGTTGTAGGAAAATTCGACTAATGGTAAATGAGTATCCCATCCTTTTCCAAAGTCTATTATACATGCTCGAAGCATGTCTTCAAGAGTTTGGATGGTTCGTTCACTCTGACCATCGGTCTGAGGGTGATATGCTGTACTCATGTCTAGATTTGTTCCAAAGGCGTCTTG
This sequence comes from Artemisia argyi, assembly GCA_030686995.1. Taxonomy (NCBI): domain Eukaryota; kingdom Viridiplantae; phylum Streptophyta; class Magnoliopsida; order Asterales; family Asteraceae; genus Artemisia; species Artemisia argyi. The sequence goes on along the minus strand of CM060695.1, from coordinate 21,298,100 downwards.
GAGTGACTGCCAGAAATTGGAAGTAAATCTACCATCTCTGTCGGATATGATGGATATCGGTGCACCATGTCTTGAGACTATTTCTTTGACGTACAGTCGGGTTAGTTGTTCCATTTTGTAAGTCTCTTTGATTGGTATAAAGTGTGCTGATTTTGTGAGACGATCAACTATGACCCAGATGGAGTCATAACCGCTTGATGTCCTTGGGAGTTTGGTAATGAAGTCCATAGTAATTCTTTCCCATTTCCAAGTAGGAATTTCTTGTTGTTGCAATGGACCGGATGGTTTTTGGTGTTCGGCTTTTACTTTGGAGCAGGTAAGACACTTGCTAACATATGTTGCAATGTCGGCTTTCATGTTCGGCCACCAATAAAGTAACTTAAGATCATGATACATTTTATCAGATCCTGGATGTATGGAGTATTTAGATTTATGTGATTCATGCATGATCAAGTCTCGTAGGCCACCATAAAGTGGTAACCAACTTCGACCTTGGAAGCATAGAGTTCCATCTGAACGGGTTTCGAATTTCTTTTGCATCATGCCATCCAACCTTTCCTTTTGGATGTCTTCTTGTTTCACCGCCTCAGCTTGAGCGTGAAGGATTTGGGTAGGAAAGTTGGAATTTATGGTTAAAACTAAGGCTCGGACTCGTAATGGTTTAATCCGTTCCTTTCGGCTTAGGGCGTCGGCTACTACGTTGGCTTTTCCTGGGTGATAACGAATGTCGCAGTCATAATCACTTAGTAATTCCAACCAACGACGTTGTCGCATGTTTAGTTCTTTTTGGTTCAAAATGTGTTGTAGGCTTTTATGATCGGTGTACACAGTACATCTAGTACCATATAGATAGTGCCTCCAGATTTTTAGTGCAAAGACCACAGCTCCTAACTCTAAGTCATGAGTGGTGTAATTTTCTTCATGAACCTTGAGTTGTCGCGAAGCATAAGCCATGACCTTATCACGTTGCATCAACACGGCACCTAAACCTTGGTACGATGCATCACAATAGACTACAAAATCTTCGATCCCATCTGGCAATGCTAGGATAGGAGCACTACAAAGTTTTTGTTTAAGGGTTTGGAAAGCATTTTCTTCGTCTTCATCCCACACGTATTTCTTGTTTTTCTGAGTTAGCTTGGTCAAAGATTTTGCTATTGAAGAAAATCCTTCAATAAACCTTCGGTAATACCCGGCTAAACCCAGAAATTGACGAATTTCTGTAGGTGTGGTAGGTGTTGGCCAGTTTTTGATTGCCTCAATTTTAGCGGGATCGACATGTAAACCGGTCTTGTCAATCACATGCCCAAGGAATTGTACGGATTGAATCCAAAATTCGCATTTGGAAAACTTTGCATACAATTTCTCTTCCTTGAGTAGTGCTAAAATTGTTCTAAGGTGTTCTTTGTGTTCCTCTTCGTTTTTGGAATAAATGAGAATGTCGTCTATGAATACGATCACAAATTTGTCCAAATATGGCTTACACACACGATTCATGAGATCCATGAATACTGCCGGTGCATTTGTTAACCCAAATGGCATCACTTGGAATTCGTGGTGACCATATCGTGTCCTAAAGGCTGTTTTTGGAATGTCTTCATCACGAACTCTAACTTGGTGGTAACCTGAACGTAGGTCGATTTTTGAGTAATAGGTTGAGCCTTGCAATTGATCGAATAAATCATCAATTCTTGGTAGTGGGTATCGGTTCTTTATGGTTAATTTGTTTAGTTCACGATAGTCAATACACATGCGTAATGACCCGTCTTTCTTTTTCACGAATAAAACTGGAGCTCCCCAAGGTGAGGAACTGGGTCGAATAAATCCCTTGTCCGCAAGTTCTTGTAATTGATTTGATAGCTCTTGCATCTCTGAAGGTGCTAGCCGGTATGGTGCGCGGGCAACTGGCGCCGCTCCTGGTATTAAATCAATTCTGAACTCTATTTGACGATTTGGTGGTAGTCCGGGTAAGTCTTCTGGAAAGACTTCAGGAAACTCACGGGCAATAGGAACATCTTCGAGACGTTTTTCATCGGTTTTCTTTTCTGTTACATGGGCTAAGAAAGCATAACATCCTTTCTCAATGTACTTCATGGTTTTGATACATGAGATGATGTTTATTCGAGTTCCACTTTGATCACCACGAATGATCAAAGTTTCATTGTCACATGGAATGTGCACAACTCTTTCACCACAAATAATGTTAGCTTGATGTTTAGACAACCAATCCATGCCAATAACAACATCGAAACTTCCGAGTTCGATTGGCATAAGATTGATGTTAAAGGGGTGATCTAAGAGATTAAGGGTACAGTTTGGGATTACGGTATTGGTATTTACTAAGTCACCGGTAGCTAGCTCAACATTATAACTAGTGGTTAAAGTAATTGATGGAATATCAAGTAAGGGCGCAATTCTAGTAGATATAAAGCTCATATCAGCACCAGAATCGAATAATACTTTAACAGGAATATTATTGAGTAGGAACGTACCGGTAACCACGTTCGGGTCCTGGTGTGGTTCTTCCTTTCCTATGACATAGGCCCTAGCACGAGCACCTCCGCCTTGGGGTCCTTGGTTTTGAGGACAGTTGTTCTTATAGTGTCCCCTTTCACCACACCCGAAACATGTAACTATGGGCTGTGAGTTAGCCCCAGTAGCTATACCCTTGCCCCTACAATCCTTGGCAAGATGTCCGGGCTTTTGGCACTTGTGGCATTTGGCCGGGCAAGGACCTTCGTGATGGTAGTTACACTTGGTACATTGTGGTTGATTTCCCACGTACCTACCACCAGCAGGTGCAGCAACATAAGCCGTCGCGGCTTCTTGTCTCCTGTTCTGCTGATTGTGGTGGTTGTTGTTTCGGGTTTGGTTGTTGTTGTTGTTATTGTTGTTGTTCCCACGGTTACCATCATATGGTCATTTATTGTTGTTGTTCTTGTTGTTGTTGTTGTTACGGTAGTTGGAGTTGTTGGGATTGTTGGCATTGCTGTTGTTGTTGTTGATGTTGAGGTTGTTTTGCCTGCGGGTTTCCGACATACGTACCACTTGATCCATGAGACTACGGGACATCCGCATAGCCTCATCAAGTTCTTTGGGATTTGCCGAAGTCACATTCCCCTGTATGCTTGAGGGAAGTCCCCAAATATACCTTTCCAACATCTTTTCCTTTGGGGAAACCATTGATGGACAAAGTATCCTCAGTGTAACAATTCACATTTTTCAGGATAATCACCATTCCCGGAAAATTTCACTATTCACTTTTACTATTCATTTTTCCCGAAAATTTTCCCGAAAGTTGATTTTTATTTGATATTCTCAAGTGATAAATCATTTCCATGGCAAATTAAAAGTTTGACATTCATAAGCTCATTTTCGTGAAAGTTATTAAGGAATTACACGGAATTACACGTTTTAGGGTAAAACGTCAATCAGAAATTCTACGCACAACGAAATTCAACCCCGTCAGGTGACCCCACATCAGTAAAATATTTTACACACTCATGATTTATTTGAGAATTAATCGTGACTGAGAAAAATATGACCAAAAACTTCCCAGCAGGTCACCCATGCCTGTACTACTCTCGCATGAGCACGCTTAACCATTTGGGCGATTAACCGTGAGACCACAAAACGCGTTTCTAAGACTTTTTGAGTTTTCAACTTATTAGAAAAAGTCAACATATTATTTCCCTCCTCCATTGACCAAAAATGATCCCTTGATGTTATAAGTCATTTCGTGATTTTTAGGCTTACGATTTGATGTCTAAAAGACATTTAATACCAACCGACACTAGATTGAGCCCAGTCTAGACATTATAAGTCATTTTAAATCATTTTTATAACATTAGAAAAGTAACATTTTACTTTTCTCAATTTTACGCAATATTCAGCGTTTTACGCGAATTACGCGTTTTAGACCCGTGTTTCCAGTTTTTAGCAGGGTTTTACACCCAAATGGAACCTACCACTCATTTTATATTTTATTATGGAACTTATTGACATGTTTATCAATACTTTCAAGTTCCATAATTTTACGACACCCGGTTTTACGTTTTGAGGCTTAATCATTTACGATTGGCATTTCCCGGAGTCAAAACTAACCAAGTATCTTGGATAATACCAAGAAAAGTCCACACCCTTGCTCTCCAAGCTCATGAACAGCCTTGGAGGGGGGATTCACCACCCATGTGGCTTGATCTTATGCCTTGTGTCATGAGATGTGAACATGTGTTCAACTTGGCCTCCAAGTGTTGACTAGTCAACAATGTAACCTCCTCATTTGCATATAAATGCTTCTCCTTCCCCTCCTTGGCCATTCCAACGACCCACATACATAAAAACACACTATCATCTCATCCTTAGCTCATTTACTTCAAGTTCCATCCAAGAAATCAAGTGCTATATCCATACATAAACCCTAGTTTAGTTTTGATTCATCAAAACTACTTCAAATCTTTAGAACTTTGGTGATTTCTCTTGAGTTTGAATCCACTCAAGTCACCTCAATTTTCATCATCTCTCTTTCAAGATTACAAGAGTAGAAAGATTGCATGAAGTGAAGTGGGTTGAAGCAAGTCTATCAATGTCCTATCCTTACGTGTTAACTTCCTTTCATCTTTGAAAGCCAAAAGTTGTGAGCCAAACCCTAACTTGATTCTTGTTAAATAATCATGTTCATGTTATTTACATATTATTCTTGCTATATTATGTCTTGTAGTTATGTCCATGATGTATAAAAATGACCAAAACAAGTTATTGTATTTGATTGTTACAACAAGTTACTAAAACAAGTAAACTAGTGACTTTCTTGGTAAGACCTGATCAAAATGGTAAAAATATGATATTGGATCATTACATATTGTATTAGAGGACTTAACAAGGAAACCATAGCAATTTGAACCACCCAAAACGAGTATACGAGTCAAAAGTTATGGCGATTTGAAATTACCAAAGATTTCCGGCAAAACTGCCAAATAGCTTCCTGATCAAATTTGGGTTTTGAAAGTCATACTTCTGGTCCGATTCATCAAAAAGTTAAAACACGAAAGTTGTCCGGAACGACGTTTTCGTTCAGGAACAAAGAAGATCGAGACCTAAAAACACTTTCCGAGTAATAAAATTCTTCAAATTCTAAACAGCCCATTTTTAGGCGAAAGTCACAAGATTATGGTTATACTTTGAAAGGAACAAGAGGTCTTATGACCTATAATCAAGACCACAACCATGGCTAGAGCCAAGGTTGTGTCTCATGACCTTGAAACAAGGACCAAAGGTCATGGCTAGGCCATGACGAAATGACCATACCAACTTTCATAGGCGTAAACATGAAACAAAGAGTTGATGAGAACTTGAACATACAATTTGGATCTACTTCATCTAAAAGGAAACCATGAGATTTTACCAAGAGAAAATGGTCATTTAAGACTTATGAAACTACCCCTAATAACAATCTTCATGTACAAATAAACTTTCCTAAGTTTATTCAAGTATCGGACATGTAACTTTTCGGATCAAAACTTATATCTATATATTTCATCAACTACTACAATAGTAGGGAGCCTCATGTGAGGAGTTCATTATGTAAGCCGTCGAGTTGAGTTGTGGATTTACGAGTTAAAGTGTCCTGGCTCCTCGAACGCTTACTAACATGACTTCTGAATTATGTCGGCCCGAACGGTAGTAAACGATATACAAAACATACATGTTTCATGAATCATTACTTTCAAAGACTTACAATATACATCATACCACATCATGGACTTAATGCAAGATATATATATAGGCACTCCGTTATATTCTTTACTCCAATCCTAAGTCGCGACATTCTATTATAGGTTGCTCATAGAACCTTCGCGATTCGACCGTTACATTCATTACTTGCTATCTTACTTAAGGTGAGTTCATAGCCCCACTTTACATTACTTCAATGTTTTACAAACCCTTGGGGGGAATACATGCTATTATTTTCTACTCGAACACAATGCTTTCTACTGTATGCGATTCGACTATGTTTTATTATCACTAAGTACCAACCTTGCTAAACCGAGATCCCTTATTATGAACCATTTAATCACTAGCAATAGTGAGCGCAAATATTGTGAATAGGCCTATTGGGATTGACGAATCCCATTTGTTTTGACTAAGTGCAAACAAATGCATTAATATTTGAGATTTAGGTATGTTAGCAAAGTACCTACCGGGATAAATCTGCCAATCGATATTGGTACACGTTAACGTTATGGTTTCATAAGCTTAGTGTATAATACATGTTCCGGGCGTATAATAACGTAGCCTACCTGTTTTGTTTTCCAAACATTGGTGTGAGCCTATAACTCACACTACCAACATATTGTGTTCAATCGATTTAACAAACTCTATGAATATCACTCAACCTTTGTGTTGACCTCTCAAGCATGTATTTCAGGTTCATGACGATCAAGGATGGCACGGAAGAACACGGATACTCAAGAGGGCTATAAATTTTATTATCATTCAAAACTCATTTATTATACATTGTAAACATGGAACCAATTGGGACCTCATTTTGGAATCTCTGATATTTATATAATTTGAATGATACATCTTTCAAAACGACTCAATTGGAGTTCGTTTTCTATTATTGTGACTATTGTGCCGTCGAGTAACACCCAGTTCGAATTCCGCTGCAACCATGAATTGGGGGTGTTACAGATTGGTATCAGAGCCATGGTTATAGAGAAACGGGTCTAATTGAGACCTAAATTATAACCACATGTACAAGCAAAAACATTTTATAGCCTTCCGCTCTCCGTGACTTCCATCCTCCAGACGATTATGGACTTAGTAAGCATGTTATGATACACAAACATATTTGTATATTCATATATACCCATTTTGAGCATTTCCCCGTAGACATTTTTGTGCTACACAAACATAATTGCATATTGATATATGTACCCTAAACATAATTGAGCATTTCCCCGTAAGCATTTTATGCTACATGAACACATATAAGTATATTGATATATACACACTAAGCATTTTATGCTACATGAACACATATAAGTATATTGATATATACACACTAGGCATTTTATGCTACATGAACATATTAGTATATTGATATATAAACTCGGTTTATTTTCAATCATTTTATCTAAACATATCTGTGTATGCCTATTCTAAGGCATTTCGGCACAGCCACACTCTCCCAATCATGTTCCTACTCCAACATTATATGTCCAAGACATTGTAACTGATTACAATGGTCTCATTCATTTTTTTTAAGACATTGTAACTGATTACAATGGTCTCATTCATTTTTCCAAGACATTGTGAGATACAATGGTCTCATTCATTTTCCAAGACATTGTGAGATACAATGGTCTCATTCATTTTCCAAGACATTGTGAGATACAATGGTCTCATTCATTTTCCAAGACATTGTGAGATGCAATGGTCTCATTCATTTTCCAAGACATTGTATGATACAATGGTCTTAATCATTTCTCAAATGTTTTGAGTCACACAACGGTTTAACCTACTTCCCAGACATTGTGAATTACACAATGGTCTAACCTACTTCCGAGACTTTGTGTTTTGTGCAAATGGTCTCTAGAATTATTCCATCACATAATCAATATCATTTCTTATGATATCAAAAACCCATCACAATCTATCGATTTCAAAACAAGAAATATGAGATTTCTAAAGGACAAACTAATCCATCATCGACAAAAGCTGAACTTTCTCTACATTCATCAAACTTTTCTTCTGAAACCTTCATTGTTAAAAGTTTGTAATTCTAGCCCAGTATAGACTGTTTTAGAATTACTTCAACTTCCTTTCCACACATATCTACCCGTACTATCTTCTATGCAATGGAAAGTGAAAACATACGTTACAAGTCTCTTATGGCGGGACTTGCAACTGAATGGTTTGACATCGCCTTTGTTTAGTGGACAGTTTCCCGAAAGCAACGGACGTATCACAAGTATACCTAATTTAGGTATTTGAAAATTTTATCGAACCTTGGCTAAATATAGACTAGTCACCTATATTTAACCTAGGGACAGTGGAATATAGTCTGACTAACTATATTCGACTTAGAATTTTCAAATACTGAGAGTAGTTGTACTAGGGTTATGTTTAGGTTGATTTCCTACATGAAACACGATAAACCACCAGAATACATTAAAACGATCTAGAGACACGATAGTGCCTTACCACTCAGCGAAATCTTAACACTTTATTTGTACTACCTAACTTCGTTCTTGAAAGTTTTCATTTATGAGATAAACCGAACTACTATCTTGGGATAGTTATCAATTATTCTCTTCATCCCGTAGAAGTACCATCCTGTTTAGGATACCATTCCGTCATAAACTTTTAAAAATCTCTTAAGATTTTTAAAGCAAACTCAACATCGATACCTAAGAGTATTAATGTTAAGCATACACTACACACTTTTGTTCATCAACATATCACATCATTATCTTCACAACCGTTACAAACACAAGCTCATTAACAGATTTTGATGCACTTTTAAAGCTCAAATCATCCTTAGTTACACCACAAGTACCCTCATCAGCTTTACAAGTTTGAATATTCATCTTGTACCTTTGGAACACCAGTATCATCTCGTAATACACTACCTTGTAACTCACCGGCTAAGTATGAATGTTGTGTCGGGAATTCTTGAGTAGGATGATTTATAATGTCTTTATTTGAATGGATTGGGATGCCTTTTCATTTAAATAAAGAAATTATAAATCATCGAACCATATGTTTATATTCCTTTAGTTACATTGTTTGGGATGCCTCTCTATGTAAATAAAGAATTATAAACAAGTGGGCTTAATTATATCCGAAATAACATAAGTATGAAGTCAACCTACATTACATTGCTCGGGTATGGCTTGAAACCTACATTACATTGCTCGGGTATGGCTTGATACCTACATTACATTGCTCGGGTATGGCTTGATACCTACATTACATTGCTCGGGTATGGCTTGATACCTACATTACATTGCTCGGGTATGGCATGATACCTACATTTTATTCACCACAAGAAATCCTATCTTTTCACCGACATCGCTTCAAACCATGACATAAACCCAGGTACAACAACCGATTACCTACTAGGCTATGATTGCAACGACTATCCCAATTTCCATTAGTACGAGGTTTACACTTTGGTTTTCATAATGATAGTGCAATAACAAACAAACTCGTTGCGAGGCCATGTAACCATATGCATGTGCAGTCGTACCAAACTCATTACGGGGCCATGTAGCCATATGCATGGGCAGTCATACCAAACTTATTGTGAAGCCATGTAGCCATATGCATGGGCAGCCGTACAATTCAAACAGGACTTGGTCCAACCGCATGTTCAACGCTTATTCCATGATTCGATTCTTATATCAATTTCCATTTATTGGATTCCTATGTAAATTGCTATTGTTGTTCAACTGTTATATCAATTGCTATTGATACTTGACAACTATATCAATTTCCATTTTGATATTTAACTATATCAAGTTCTATTTGATATTCAACTACTATATCGATTCCTATTAATATTCGACTGCTATATCAATTTCCTTTGATATTCGACTATTACCATACCTTTCCTACATAAAAGGAAGCCTCATCCTACACCATACACTGAAATGACAAATCAAATTACATTACCGGAAATCCCAGACTTTGGTCCTCATAAGTAACCACACATCTTTATCGACACCACTCCAACATATGACACACATAGAACTTCGGGACGAAGTTCCCCGTAAGGGGTAGAGACTGTAACAATTCACATTTTTCAGGATAATCACCATTCCCGGAAAATTTCACTATTCACTTTTACTATTCATTTTTCCCGAAAATTTTCCCGAAAGTTGATTTTTATTTGATATTCTCAAGTGATAAATCATTTCCATGGCAAATTAAAAGTTTGACATTCATAAGCTCATTTTCGTGAAAGTTATTAAGGAATTACACGGAATTACACGTTTTAGGGTAAAACGTCAATCAGAAATTCTACGCACAACGAAATTCAACCCCGTCAGGTGACCCCACATCAGTAAAATATTTTACACACTCATGATTTATTTGAGAATTAATCGTGACTGAGAAAAATATGACCAAAAACTTCCCAGCAGGTCACCCATGCCTGTACTACTCTCGCATGAGCACGCTTAACCATTTGGGCGATTAACCGTGAGACCACAAAACGCGTTTCTAAGACTTTTTGAGTTTTCAACTTATTAGAAAAAGTCAACATATTATTTCCCTCCTCCATTGACCAAAAATGATCCCTTGATGTTATAAGTCATTTCGTGATTTTTAGGCTTACGATTTGATGTCTAAAAGACATTTAATACCAACCGACACTAGACTGAGCCCAGTCTAGACATTATAAGTCATTTTAAATCATTTTTATAACATTAGAAAAGTAACATTTTACTTTTCTCAATTTTACGCAATATTCAGCGTTTTACGCGAATTACGCGTTTTAGACCCGTGTTTCCAGTTTTTAGCAGGGTTTTACACCCAAATGGAACCTACCACTCATTTTATATTTTATTATGGAACTTATTGACATGTTTATCAATACTTTCAAGTTCCATAATTTTACGACACCCGGTTTTACGTTTTGAGGCTTAATCATTTACGATTGGCATTTCCCGGAGTCAAAACTAACCAAGTATCTTGGATAATACCAAGAAAAGTCCACACCCTTGCTCTCCAAGCTCATGAACAGCCTTGGAGGGGGGATTCACCACCCATGTGGCTTGATCTTATGCCTTGTGTCATGAGATGTGAACATGTGTTCAACTTGGCCTCCAAGTGTTGACTAGTCAACAATGTAACCTCCTCATTTGCATATAAATGCTTCTCCTTCCCCTCCTTGGCCATTCCAACGACCCACATACATAAAAACACACTATCATCTCATCCTTAGCTCATTTACTTCAAGTTCCATCCAAGAAATCAAGTGCTATATCCATACATAAACCCTAGTTTAGTTTTGATTCATCAAAACTACTTCAAATCTTTAGAACTTTGGTGATTTCTCTTGAGTTTGAATCCACTCAAGTCACCTCAATTTTCATCATCTCTCTTTCAAGATTACAAGAGTAGAAAGATTGCATGAAGTGAAGTGGGTTGAAGCAAGTCTATCAATGTCCTATCCTTACATGTTAACTTCCTTTCATCTTTGAAAGCCAAAAGTTGTGAGCCAAACCCTAACTTGATTCTTGTTAAATAATCATGTTCATGTTATTTACATATTATTCTTGCTATATTATGTCTTGTAGTTATGTCCATGATGTATAAAAATGACCAAAACAAGTTATTGTATTTGATTGTTACAACAAGTTACTAAAACAAGTAAACTAGTGACTTTCTTGGTAAGACCTGATCAAAATGGTAAAAATATGATATTGGATCATTACATATTGTATTAGAGGACTTAACAAGGAAACCATAGCAATTTGAACCACCCAAAACGAGTATACGAGTCAAAAGTTATGGCGATTTGAAATTACCAAAGATTTCCGGCAAAACTGCCAAATAGCTTCCTGATCAAATTTGGGTTTTGAAAGTCATACTTCTGGTCCGATTCATCAAAAAGTTAAAACACGAAAGTTGTCCGGAACGACGTTTTCGTTCAGGAACAAAGAAGCTCGAGACCTAAAAACACTTTCCGAGTAATAAAATTCTTCAAATTCTAAACAGCCCATTTTTAGGCGAAAGTCACAAGATTATGGTTATACTTTGAAAGGAACAAGAGGTCTTATGACCTATAATCAAGACCACAACCATGGCTAGAGCCAAGGTTGTGTCTCATGACCTTGAAACAAGGACCAAAGGTCATGGCTAGGCCATGACGAAATGACCATACCAACTTTCATAGGCGTAAACATGAAACAAAGAGTTGATGAGAACTTGAACATACAATTTGGATCTACTTCATCTAAAAGGAAACCATGAGATTTTACCAAGAGAAAATGGTCATTTAAGACTTATGAAACTACCCCTAATAACAATCTTCATGTACAAATAAACTTTCCTAAGTTTATTCAAGTATCGGACATGTAACTTTTCGGATCAAAACTTATATCTATATATTTCATCAACTACTACAATAGTAGGGAGCCTCATGTGAGGAGTTCATTATGTAAGCCGTCGAGTTGAGTTGTGGATTTACGAGTTAAAGTGTCCTGGCTCCTCGAACGCTTACTAACATGACTTCTGAATTATGTCGGCCCGAACGGTAGTAAACGATATACAAAACATACATGTTTCATGAATCATTACTTTCAAAGACTTACAATATACATCATACCACATCATGGACTTAATGCAAGATATATATATAGGCACTCCGTTATATTCTTTACTCCAATCCTAAGTCGCGACATTCTATTATAGGTTGCTCATAGAACCTTCGCGATTCGACCGTTACATTCATTACTTGCTATCTTACTTAAGGTGAGTTCATAGCCCCACTTTACATTACTTCAATGTTTTACAAACCCTTGGGGGGAATACATGCTATTATTTTCTACTCGAACACAATGCTTTCTACTGTATGCGATTCGACTATGTTTTATTATCACTAAGTACCAACCTTGCTAAACCGAGATCCCTTATTATGAACCATTTAATCACTAGCAATAGTGAGCGCAAATATTGTGAATAGGCCTATTGGGATTGACGAATCCCATTTGTTTTGACTAAGTGCAAACAAATGCATTAATATTTGAGATTTAGGTATGTTAGCAAAGTACCTACCGGGATAAATCTGCCAATCGATATTGGTACACGTTAACGTTATGGTTTCATAAGCTTAGTGTATAATACATGTTCCGGGCGTATAATAACGTAGCCTACCTGTTTTGTTTTCCAAACATTGGTGTGAGCCTATAACTCACACTACCAACATATTGTGTTCAATCGATTTAACAAACTCTATGAATATCACTCAACCTTTGTGTTGACCTCTCAAGCATGTATTTCAGGTTCATGACGATCAAGGATGGCACGGAAGAACACGGATACTCAAGAGGGCTATAAATTTTATTATCATTCAAAACTCATTTATTATACATTGTAAACATGGAACCAATTGGGACCTCATTTTGGAATCTCTGATATTTATATAATTTGAATGATACATCTTTCAAAACGACTCAATTGGAGTTCGTTTTCTATTATTGTGACTATTGTGCCGTCGAGTAACACCCAGTTCGAATTCCGCTGCAACCATGAATTGGGGGTGTTACACTCAGTTCCTGGAATCTACGGTTGTAGGTCATGATATCATTTCCCTTAACCGTATGATCCCAGAACTCAACTTCCAACTTTTGTATCTCACTGTGTGGACAGTATTCCTTAATCATCATTTGTTTCAAATTAGCCCAAGTAATTTTGTAGGCATTCTCAATGCCCATGGGTTGAGCAATTGAGTTCCACCAGGACAACGCCTCATTCAACAAAGTACTTGTGGCATACTGAACTTTGTCAACCTCAGTACATTTACTAACAATGAACACCGACTCCGCCTTTTCGAACCAACGGGTCAAACCTACAGCCCCTTCAGTACCCTTGAATTTGAGGGGTTCACATTTCAGGTAGGAAATGAACGAGCAACCCTTTGGTACTGTAGTAACATTGGTCACTGGAGGGGTAGGTCCTCCAAGGTTAAGACTGGCAAGTCTGGCAGTCTCTGCAGCTATTGCAGCTTCCGCAGCAGTGGCGGCTTCTGCGGCTGCTGCAGCATCAGCAGCGGCTGCAGCATCAGCAGCTGCTGCAGCATCAGCAGCACCAGCAGCTGTGGTGGCATCGGCAGCTGCTGCAGCTGCTGCAGCTACGGCTGCTCGTTCAGCGATAAGTGCTGCATTGACACTATCCTTCACCAGTTTGCGGATGGCGGCTTGTGTCATCGTTGGTGGGGTCTTTTTCTTGGGCGCCATGGTTCTATTGTTCAAAAGATACATTGTAATTAGAGAGTTGTGAGATGAGCACAATGTTTGATAAGAATGATAGGATGATAATGTTTGAAACTTAAAAGCAACACATGGTAGTATATAAAACAAAGTTATATTTATATAACGTTGATTACAAAATCGAACTTATTACAAGTTCATTCAAAACTTACTAACTGATACTTTCAGTTAGTAATTACAACGTTGTACAAAAGCTAACTAGTACTATAACACTAGTCTAACGTTGGTTGGGAGGTTGTTGTGGTCCGGTTGGATTATTATTTCCGCGTGTTGCTAACACATCTACGCTTTCGTTTGGACGGTATTCTTTGACATCCTTTCGGTATAACCTTTGTTGTATGGAACTCATTTGAGTTTGCATCCCACACAAATCATTCCTAAGTTGATACCTATCAAAGTTTGCAACATCTAACCGGATTTCGGCGGTATTTAGGCGGTGAAGTAGTTTATGAATTTGAACCGCATCCTGTTCTTGGGCCCTCTCAACCAAAGTGAGTCTATCCTTGACATTATCCAAGCCAGTCAAAGGATTTAAGACTTCTTCCCCAACATGAGTCGAGTCACTCTTCACGTAGCTCATGTCAAGCTTAAACCAATATAGTTCGTCTCGAGCATTCATGGCATCCATTCTAGCAGAATTTACCTTGGACATACATTCATGCATTTGACTTGCCATACATTTAACTTTGAGTTGGGTTAGGTTGAGAGCTTGTTTCAAAGAGTAGATTTCGTATTGAGCTGAGTTCGCGAACATATGTGTAGATGTAGATGTTCCGCCGATTTGGTGAGTAGAATTCGGAACTTGAGCTGGAGTGGTACGGTTAGATTCGGATGAAATTGGTGAAACCGGAGGTGGAGATGTCAATGGTGATAAATGTGGCACCACTAATAGTTCCTCCGCTTCCTCCTCGATGCCTTCGATATCAACATCCATTTCAGGATCCTCTTCGTACTCATCGATATTTATGTCCAAATCCATTTCAGGATCTTCGTCCGAATCTATTTCATTTTCTAGATCCTCATAAGGTATTTCCTCATCGTCATAGTCAATTTGTTCAAAGTAAGGATCATCGGGTCCGGGAAGAATTGGTAAATACTCGGGCATAGCATGAAGATGATCGGGAGATGGAGGTGCGGACATGATGTCTACAATTTATGATGTCAAAAATAATCAAATGTTTATGGAAAATGTTCAAACTAAGGAAATGTGCATATGACAATATACAAATATGTTCATGTAGGATAACATGTGTAATAAGTCCATAATCTTCTGGAGGACGGAAGGCACGAAGAGCGGAAGGCTATAAAAATGTTTTTGCTTGTTATTGTAGTTATAGTTTAGGTCTCACTTAGACCCGTTTCTCTATAACCTGGCTCTGATACCAATCTGTAACACCCCCAATTCATGTTGCAGCGGAATTCAACTTGGGTGTTACTCGATGGCACAACAGTCATAATAATAGAAAACGATCTCTAAACGAATCGTAATAAAAAGAGTTGTCATTCATATTATTCAAATATATCAAAGTTTACATAGTGAGGTCCCAAAATGTTGCATTGTTTCAAAACACATCAATATAAAGTCTATGATGTTTTTATAGAATGACATAATTGTTTATAGCCTTCTTCCTTCGGTACGTGCCCTTCCCGCTTCATTCTTGATTATCATGGACCTGAAATACATGCTTAAGAGGTCAACACAAAGGTTGAGTGAAATTCATAGAGTTTGTTTAAGGTTGAACACAATATGTTGGTAGTAATGAGTTAATTAGACTCATACTCATGTTAGAAAACAAAACAGTTATTATTATGTACTAAGCTCATGCAACCAATACGTTAACGGGTACCAATATCAATCGGCGGTTATGTTGCCCCGGTAAGTACTTTGCCGTCATACTTAATGTTTCAAATATAGTGCATTCGTTTGAACTAACTGCTCAAACAAATGGGATTCGTCAATCCCAATAGGCCTATTCACAATACTCGCGCTCACTAATACTAGTGATTAAATGGTTCATGATGGGGCCTAGGATTGGCAAGGTAGGTACTTAGTAATAATAAAACAATCAGGCAGCATACAGTTTCAAAGCATTGTGTTCGGTTTAAAAGTAGCATGTATTTCCCCCAAGGGTTTGTAAAACATTAAAGTAATGTAAGCGGGGCTATGAACTCACCTCAAGTATGATAGCAAATAATGATGGTGATGATCGGATCGTGTAGGTTTCTACGAGCAACCTAGAATAGAATGTTGCGACTTAGGATTTGTGTAAAGAATATAACGGAGTGCCTATATATATGTTTTGCATTTAGTCCATGATGAGGTATGATGTATATTTGTAAGTCTTTGAAAGAAAGAATTATGAACATGTATGTTTTGGTATATCGTTTACTACCGTTCGGGCTAACATATTTCAGAAGCCATGTTAGTAAGCGTTCGAGGAGCCAGGACACTTTAACTCGTAAATCCACAACTCATCTCGACGGCTTACATAATGAACTCCTCACATGAAGCTCCCTACTATTGTAGTAGTTGATAAAGTATATAGATATAAGTTTTGATCCGAAAACGTTACATGTCCGATATTTGGATAAACTTAGGAAAGTTTATGGTACATGAAGATTGTTATTAGGGTTTGATTCATAAGTTTTGTATGACCATTTGTCTTGGTAAAATCTCATGGTTTCCTTTTAGGTGAAGTAGATACAAATTGCTTGTTCCATATATCGCCAATTTCATTGTTTCATGTTTACGCCTTGGTAAGTTGGTTTGGTCATTCGTCATGGCCTAGCCATGACCTTTGGTCCTTGTTCCATGGTCATGAGACACTACCTTGGTTCTAGCCATGGTGGTGGTCTTGGTTATAGGTCATAATACCTTTTATTCCTTTGAAAGTATGACAATAACTTAGTAACTTAAAATATGTAAATAGCTGTTAAGAAAACCGAGAAATATCTCACTCAGAAGGCGTTTTCAAGGCTTGAGCCTCTTTGTTCCTGAATGAAAACATGATTCCGGACAACTTTCGTGTTTTAACTTTTTCATGAATCGGACCAGAAAGGCCTCTTTTTGCGTGTTTTAGGTTCTGTCTCAGAAATCACAGAAACATTTAGGCAGATTTGCCGGAAATCTTTGGTAACTTCAAATCGCCATAACTTTTGACTCGTTTACTCTTTTTAGGTGGTTCAAATTGCTATGGTTTTCTTGTTAAGTCCTCTACTGTAATATGTAATAATCCAATATAAAATTTTTACCATTTTGATCAGGTTATACCAAGATATTCACTAGTTTGCTTGTTTTAGTAATTTGTTTCAATAAGTCATTACAACAACATCTTTTACTCATCATGATTCATCATGGACATAATTACAACATATAATATAGCAAGAATAACATATAAATGAAATGAACATGATAAATAAACAAGAAGCATGTTAGGTTTAGGCTTACAACTTTAGGCTTTCTAATGAAAGAAAGGAGTAACTAGTAAGGAAATGGACTTTGATAGACAAGCTTCAACCCTTTTCACTTCAAGCAACCTTTCTACTCTTAGTATTCTTGAAAGATAGATGATAAAGGTTGAGGTGTATTGAGTAGATTTAAACTCAAGAGAAAAACACCAAGTATGTTAGGGTTTTGGAAGATTTTTGGTAAGAAATAAGCTTTCTAGGGTTTCTATACTTGAACTTCACTTGAACCTTGCAACAAATTAGAAGAAATAAGCTAAGTGGAGAGTGTTGTGGTGTGTTTGATGGCCGGCCAAGGGAAGAGAGGGGAGGGAGTATATATAGGTCCATGAGGAGGTTAGTTTTCAAGAGATATTTTGGCCAAAATACACATGTATGCATCCTAGATCATCAAGCCATGAGATCAAGCCACCAAGGGTGTGACTACCCCCCCCATTGGCGGTTCAAAACAGATAAGGAGGGGGAGGTGGCTTGGCTTGGTATTATCCTTGGTTATTAGATGCATTTTGACTCCGGGAAATGCCAACCGTAAATGATTAGGCCTCAAAACGTAAAACCGGGTGTCGTAAAATTATGAAACTTTAAAGTATTGTTAGAAATGTTCATAAGTCCCATAATAAAATATAAAATGGGTGATAAGTTCCATTTGGGTGGTAAAACCTGCTAAAAGCTGGAAACACGGGTCTAAAACGCGTAATACGTAAAATGTACGAATATTGCGTAAAACTGAGAAAAGTAAAATGTTACTTTTCTAATATGCTAAAAATGATTTAAAATGATTTATAATGTCAAGACTGGGCTCAGTCTGGTGTCGGTTGGTGTTAAATGTCTTTTAGACATCAAACCGGAAGCCTAAAAATCAAGGAATGATTTATAAAATCAAGGAATGATTTTTAGTCAATGGAGGAGGGAAAAATATGTTGACTTATTTAAATAAGTTGAAAGCTCAAATCATCTTAGAAATGCGGTGCAGGTAAAGGCTAGGGTTACGGCTGAGTAAAAACGCGTAAAACTGAAAATTCCAGTTTTTCACGGCCGAAGTTTATTTGGGCCATGATTTTTCTCAGTCATGATTTATTCTCAAATAAATCATGAGTGTGTTAAACATTTTTCTGATGTGGGGTCACCTGACAGGGTCAAATTTCGTTGTGCGTAGAATTTCTGATTGCCGTTTTACCCTAAAACGTGTAATTCTGTGTAATTCCTTAATAACTTTCACGAAAGTGATCTGACGAGTGTCAAACATTTAATTTGCCATGGAAATGATTTATCACTCGAGAATATGAAGTAAAAATCAACTTTCGGGAAAATTTCAGAAAGAAATGAATAGTAGAAATGAATAGTAACATGAATAGTAAAATTTTCCGAAAATAGAAATTAACCTGAATTTGCGAATTGTTACAGCTAGGCCATGACGAAATGACCATACCAACTTTCATAGGCGTAAACATGAAACAAAGAGTTGACGAGAACTTGAACATACAATTTGGATCTACTTCATCTAAAAGGAAACCATGAGATTTTACCAAGAGAAAATGGTCATTCAAGACTTATGAAACTACCCCTAATAACAATCTTCATGTACAAATAAACTTTCCTAAGTTTATTCAAGTATCGGACATGTAACTTTTCGGATCAAAACTTATATCTATATATTTCATCAACTACTACAATAGTAGGGAGCCTCATGTGAGGAGTTCATTATGTAAGCCGTCGAGTTGAGTTGTGGATTTACGAGTTAAAGTGTCCTGGCTCCTCGAACGCTTACTAACATGACTTCTGAATTATGTCGGCCCGAACGGTAGTAAACGATATACAAAACATACATGTTTCATGAATCATTACTTTCAAAGACTTACAATATACATCATACCACATCATGGACTTAATGCAAGATATATATATAGGCACTCCGTTATATTCTTTACTCCAATCCTAAGTCGCGACATTCTATTATAGGTTGCTCATAGAACCTTCGCGATTCGACCGTTACATTCATTACTTGCTATCTTACTTAAGGTGAGTTCATAGCCCCACTTTACATTACTTCAATGTTTTACAAACCCTTGGGGGGAATACATGCTATTTTAACCGAGCACAATGTTTTTAAATTGTATGCTTACCTGATTGTTTTATTATCACTAAGTACCAACCTTGCTAAACCGAAATCCTTTATTATGAACCATTTAGTCACTAGCAATAGTGAGCGCGAATATTAATAATAGGCCTATTGGGATTGACGAATCCCATTTGTTTTGACTAAGTGCAAACAAATGCATTAATATTTGAGATTTAGGTATGTTAGCAAAGTACCTACCGGGATAAATCTGCCAATCGATATTGGTACACGTTAACGTTATGGTTTCATAAGCTTAGTGTATAATACATGTTCTGGGCGTATAATAACGTAGCCTACCTGTTTTGTTTTCCAAACATTGGTGTGAGCCTATAACTCACACTACCAACATATTGTGTTCAATCAATTTAACAAACTCTATGAATATCACTCAACCTTTGTGTTGACCTCTCAAGCATGTATTTCAGGTTCATGACGATCAAGGATGGAACGGAAGGGCACGGATACTCAAGAGGGCTATAAATTTTATTATCATTCAAAACTCATTTATTATACATTGTAAACATGGAACCAATTGGGACCTCATTTTGTAATCTCTGATATTTATATAATTTGAATGATAAACCTTTTCAAAACGACTCAATTGGAGTTCGTTTTCTATCATTGTGACTATTGTGCCGTCGAGTAACACCCAGTTTGAATTCCGCTGCATCCATGAATTGGGGGTGTTACATTATATAAGTACTTACATGTAAATGATTCTTAAATAGTGTAATAAGATCTTTCGTATTAGTTTCACTATAAGAAAATGTTAAGGGGGAGTTGTGATTGTTTATGATTGTATGCTTATTGAGCTTTGATACTAATATAAGCAGTGTTGTGGGTGTTTGGGATTGCTTATCCAAATTACTTATCTGATAACTGGAGAGTGTAATAAGATTGAATAATCAGTTTGGGAGTTTATCATTTCGAACTGTGTGTGGTTAAGTTAAAAGGCATACGTAGCTTTAATAAGCAATTCTAAACACCCCCTTGAATGTACTTTTATTGTAGTACTTGCGAACACAATAATAAGATGATCAGTCTGGTAGTTCGTTATTACAAACTTCTTATCAGACTACTACAAAGAGCATAAGTCATTTTAATAAGCAGTCCTAAAAACTCTCTAAGAATTAATTATTTGTAACCACTCAAAATAATCACTATCAAAATGCAATGCCAAGCACCCCCTGATTCATCATTTTTACCTTTTTAAGCACTTTTTTAAGAGGTGTTTGAGATTGTGTTTGCAAAACAGCACTTAGGAACAGAAATTCACAACCTCTCTATAAGAATACGCAGATAATTCCTTCTTTAATGGTTTGACAGCCCTTTTTGCTGATTATTTGCATTTTGCAAACATATTAGTTAGATAATTACTCCCAAAACCTAACTTTAAACATTGACTCACAGTTTAGTTTAGTTCCAGCTTTTGGCTTCTTGAACGTAATACACAGGGGTCTATGATGAGTGTGGGTGTGGATATCTAGTTTATTTATTTCCGGTAAAAATAATGGATTTGTTTATAGGTGGAAGAGTTAAGGAGCAAAGGACTTGAACCATATGCTTACAAGTGGGATAGAACTCATACCGCTAATCAATTGCAATATATTTATCAGCATCTCGGAAATGGCGAAGAATCAAACGATGAGAATGACCAAGTATCAATATCAGGAAGAATTGTTGCACGCAGGGCTTTTGGAAAACTTGCTTTCTTGACCTTGAGGGATGATTCCGGTACAATTCAGGTACGCTGATAACATCTTTTTTTTTTTTCTTTTATTTTTATTTTTTTTTTACACATAGAATTTAGTTGTTTGTCTCTAAACTTAATCACCATCATGCTGTGTAATTGGTAGTATTTGTGATTTGGGGGGGGGGGGGGGGGGGGTAGATAAGCTATAACAAAACGGGATGCTGGGATAGTGTTTACATAACTGGACGTGATTCTCATACTGGAAGTTGTGATAATCAGCAGTTTAAGTGTTTGACGTTTTCTGATTATTTAAGGATTTTGATTAAAAATGATTCTTATATAGTCAGAATCAGTTTCGTTGCATTTACTCTTGAAATAAGTGTTTTTCAAATTTGATTTTTTGACTCGAACCACAGTAATTAGATAACCTAAGATCAAGTTGTAAGTGAATTAAAGGTCTAGGTCCAAGGTTTTGATCACCCGCCTTGTTGAAATTGCACATTGTTGTTGTTGTCCAAAATTTTGATCAAGTGTTTGATCATGATTGAAATTAACTCGAGTTGTAATTTTTTACCTTTATGTGAGTTTTGGGGCTCTTTTGCTCAAGAACTAATTATGTTTTGTTGAGTTTTCAAGACTACTTAAGGTCTTCATCTTTTAGTCTTGGTTTTGGTTTAGCATTTGGGCCCATTAGCTTGACTTTGATTTATATCACACGTACTGAGGGGAAAAGTATCACGAGATAGAAAAAGATGTCTAATAACTACAAGTTTTAAAGACTTTTAAGTCTTCTAACGTCTAATATTGGGTTAGTACACTTTTCTTCATCATTTTCCACAAAACAAGACAAATTTATTTTTGGAATTTTGAACAACGAGAAAGTAAAACAAAAATTTGGGACCATCTACTTCAAATTGACTAGACATATTGCATCAATCAGTTCATCCTTCACGCGCTGCAGTTCATCCTCACGCGCCGCCACTGTGCCGCCAAAACAGGGTGGTGGCAGGGGAAGAAGGTCACCCAAAGATGAGAATAATGCAACTTCTTCTACTTCTGATAGAGATGCTATTCGTGCTATTCGTCTTAAAACGGTTTACTTTTTATATTATAATCTTTATAAAAATTGAATCTTTTTTATGTTTTTATGTGTATGTTTTATAAAGATTGAATATTTTTGTGTTTTTTATGTTTTGTTTGTGATATTTGGTTTTGTTACTTAAATGGGTTATGGGTTTTTAAGGGATGTGTTGGTTTTAGCTTTTGTTGGGGTTATTAGAATTAAATAACCAGGAGTGGTTGGTTCAAACTTGTTATATGCTTATTGTGTTTTGACATTATAGATAAGCAGTTTTTAGGGGGTGTGGGATTGCTTATTGAAGCATTATTTGAGAGTGAAATAAGTAGTTCTGAATAATCAGTTTGAAGATGGCTTATGCTGGTTAAAGCGTCGATAGAGCTATAATAAGCAATCACAAACATTCCCTAAAAGCTAGTTATTTGCTATTCCAAAACGCAATAATGATATAAATAGATAATTTCTGGGAGTTCCATTATTCCCAACTGCTTTTCTGATTTCTTCAAAATGCACTGGCTGTTTTATTAATCACTTTCAGAGTTCAATGCTGAACACCACTTTAAGCATGAATTTTACTTTTGCCGCCCTTACTTAGGAGGCATTTGGGATTGCATTTACTAAATGTTACCGAAAGCAAGTTTTAACCTACTTTTTCAAAAGTGCCTTTTCTCTCTATAAATACGCGGGCATTTTTTCTCCCAAGGGTTGCCAACACTTTTTGCTGATTATTTGGGTTGCGCATTGTTGTTGTTGTCCAAAATTTTGATAAAGTGTTTGATGATGATTGAATTTAACTCGAGTTGTACTTTTTTCCTTTACGTGAGTTTTGGGGCTCTTGCTCAAGAACTAATTATGTTTTGTTTTAAGTTTTCAAGACTACTTAAAGTCTTCATCTTTTAGTCTTGGTTTTGGTTTAGCATTTGGGCCCATTAGCTTGACTTTGATTTATATCCCACGTACTGAGGGGAAAAGTATCACGAGATAGAAAAAGATGTCTAATAACTACAATTTTTAAAGACTTTTAAGTCTTCTAACGTCTAATATTGGGATAGTTCACTTTTCTTCATCATTTTCCACAAAACAGGAGAAATATATTTTTGGAATTTTGAACAACGAAAAAGTAAAACAAAAATTTGGGACCATCTACTTCAAATTGACTAGACATATTGCATCAATCAGTTTCTATCAATTATCCAAAATACAATACTTTGAAGTAGCTTTATGCAAAGAGTCTTCTGATATGTATTTTCAACTAAGTATTGCAATGAAATAACATAAACTAGATTATCATTATGTATTTAAACTAAAGTATAAAATATATGTTCAACGATTTAATTGCGCCAAAGCATGTATTGTTAGTTACCAAATTACTATATATATTAAATGACATCCAATACGACGTCGTTCGATGAACAGTAACCATCGTGGCTTCTTTTTTTTACACGGCCTGTTATATGCCCAGTGACCCAGTCTTATGTTCGGCGAATTAGGACTTTTAAAGAAGATTTGGACCATGAATTAGGACTTTTATGTTGATTGCAATGGAACGGACTGATTGCGAAACAAATGGTTGAGATACAAAGATAATCATATGGTCATTCCATGATGGCAGGGATACGAATACCAAGCCAATGGTTAAGTTCATCCCAATATTCGAGTGACAACCTTCCAAAAGAGGTAAACCATACTGTGTCTTCATCTAGAGGAAGATAAATTCGATTCGATGTCAGGATCTTGAATTAGAAGTAATATTTTGAAAACGGGTCAAAATGGTTTGAAGTTGTGGCGTACAATCCGCTTGGTCCTCTTGACCCACTACCCTTTTAGGAGAACTTTTGAAATAAATCAACTTTTACGATCATCTAACACTGCTTATTTATAGAAGTCGTAAAATTCAAACTTGGCTTGATCCATACCAAAGTCACATGTTTGGTTGGTTACTCGACCTGTCAACCCGCCCAATTTGCCACCTCAAATTTACATGTTTTTTCTGTTGAAACAGGACTTTGCAGGATTTCATGGGTGGATGTCGACAGCTGAAAAGATGCTAACAGTATTGTCAACTCTTGAACTTCACAGTGTGCAGGTAAGTTCTCATACAAAAACCTTTTTTTGTATTCCTTCAAGTTTTTAGAGTAGATTTAGAACGATGACCGGACTAAGTCGTGACCGTGGCTGTATCTAGGGATTGCAAAGACTTTAAATTACTGATATACAAAACTTTACACAATACTCAGTCAAGAGTTGGTTCACTTTGATAGCTTTTGATCAACTCTATATGGCTATATGTTCTGTATCTCTATGTTTCGGAATCTGCCTAGCTGCTTTATAAGGCATAACCAACATTTCTTAAAAATGTGTTCTTACCCCAATAACAGTCAAAGAACAGATATAATACTTTAGTCTCGCTTCATATCATTTTGATTGTATAAAGTTCCGTGAGGCCTTTGAGAATGATTATTTGATTATTGTGGTTCAGGTCGCAAATGATAACTTTTTACTAGGTATAATGACTCTGATTACGGTTACCATTTAAGATTAGTAACCAGTTTAGGATTAACTGCAACAAAAGTTGCTGTTTATTTGCTATTTAGGGGTTATTTAACATATCAACACTCCAACAAAAAACAACTGATGATATATGTTTTACACCCATATGTACAATGAAGTTATTAATCGATGATATATGTTTTGTAGGTACCTGTAAAGTTCCTTCAGTACTCGACGTCTGTAATGACAGCAAGCATTGTGTCAACGGCCAGCACCCATGTTGTAACAGATGCAGAGAACAACCATAGAGCAACTCTTGCTAACAGAAAAAAAATACTAATACTGGAAAAAGAATAAATGGGACTGAAAATATTGGGAACTACTGTATATACCTACGAATGAATTAACAAAGAATGCCTCCGGAAATTAGGCTGCGTGAAAGGCTACATAAGAAGTAGCAGCAACAGTAAGTTGGGTTTGCATGAATTACTCTTAAAATTTGGATGCAAGTGACTATTGTTGATATGTACATGAGGTGAATGCTAGCCTGTTATATCTATCTTTTTTGCTTTCTTTTTTGAGACTTTGTTTACTTACATGATTCACCTAAATTATCTCAGTAACTTGCATGATAAGATTCACTGGATTAGTTGCAATGTTGTTTAAGAAGATGAAATAAGAATTGACGACTCAACTATTTATTCAAAGTTGTGCATTTGATTTCAAGTTGTATATTCTTTGCCTGTATCACTTTTTGAATTACTCATAGGAGTACATGAGCACACAATCGATATCTCCTCCCGCTAGAAAAAGGTTGCGGATAAAACGACACCCCGCCGCAATGCCGAGGACCGGCGCCCACCTCGTATATAATATGAGCCAAGCTAAGTATGTAAGAACTGGGCCGGTCCAATTTTCATGTCAAAACAAAATGAACTTATAACTTGTATGCAAACCTAAACGATGTCCACAGCAACCACAAAACATAATCATTCATCTTGAATCTAAACTACTTGTATTGGCTTAAATAGTTAATCAAATGCACTAAAAATTCAAATGACCAACTAATTTACCTGATTAAAACGGATCTCGCTAATCCAGTCTATTCTATTTTGTCCGGTCTATTCTATTTTCTTGAAATCACATTCTTCTTATAAAAGGAAAACTTGTAAACTTAATGTTGCTAAAATTTACTTGAGGCATTTCATCAAACATGTTGTGGTCATGAGAAGACTAAAGATTTATGCAACCTTATAAGCAATATAAGAAGAACCAAGTATGAATAATTTTTTCAATGAAGACACTACTTTAAGCTAATAATTGTGTAAATCTCTCTTCTTTGGATTTACAGTTACAAATCTGCATTTTTAAAAGGCCCCATTTACTTTTTTTTTTATCCATCCAACCTATTTTTACATATTTCTACTTTCACTAGAGTTGCTGACTGTATTTTCCATCAGCCTGATTTATTTGGTTCCATTTCTTTGGATTTACATTTAATTTCAGGAACAAAAAGTCATACTGAAGTTTATTGTTTAATTTTTTTTTTTCTATGTTTTGTCTGGTCCACACAATTTATATCCATCTAGTTCAATTCTTTGTTTCAGGACCAAAAGATACATTTGAATAACTACAAATTGCAAAAGACTTGAGAGTCTTTGAACGTCTAATTTGGGACTTCAAATTTATTCCATGATCTTTATTCCAAGTGTTATGTGCTCCACACAATTTATATCCATCTAGTTCAATTCTTTGTTTTCGAAGTCTATATAAAGCTGCATAGAGGTATATGTGTTCATTATCATATCAAAACACATCAATACAATTTTCTTACAACACACATAATGAGAGAAAATGTTTTGTTTATTTTCTCACTTGTCTTTTTGTTGTTTAATACCAGAACTGCCACTTCCTTTAGCCAACAACTGGTTGGACCAGCAGGAGGAGTTGTTCATAAGTGCATCGATAAGGAGAGACAAGCTCTTCTTGATATCAAAGCTCACCTTCAAGACCCAGATGACATGCTCTCTACATGGAGACCTAAAGAAGAAGATGATTGTTGTCAATGGGGTGGAGTCGTGTGTGATAACGTCACCGGTCATGTCAAAGAGCTTCTACTCGAATATAGTGGTCTTGAAGGTGAGATTAGCCATTCGTTGATTAACTTAACATATTTGAATATTCTTAACCTTCCTCGCAGTTCTATTCATGGAACCATTTTCAAGTTCTTATGCTCAATGACTCATTTAACTTATCTTGACCTAAGTGCAAATCAGTTTACTGGATCCATTCCTAAATCCATTGGTAACATGACCCAGTTGACTTATCTTGACCTAAGTTTTAATCAGTTTAGTGGCACAATTCCCGAGTCCATTCATTCGTTGACCAAATTAACAACCCTTTTTCTTGATGGGAATCAGTTTACTGGAACCATTCCTATGTCCATTGGTTCCTTGACCAAATTGACAGACCTTGACCTTTCAGTCAACTCTTTCTATGGAACCATTCCAATGTCCATTGGTTACATGACCCAATTAACTTATCTTGACCTTCATGAGAATAATTTCAGTGGAGTCATTCCGAGATCCATTGGTTCCTTGACCAAATTAACAACCCTTGTACTTCATGGGAATCAGTTTACTGGAACCATTCCTATGTCCATTGGTTCCTTGACCAAATTGACATACCTTGACCTTTCAGTCAACTCTTTCTATGGAACCATTCCAATGTCCATTGGTAACATGACCCAATTGACTTATCTTTACCTTTATGGGAATAATTTCAGTGGAGTCATTCCGAGATCCATTGGTTCCTTGACCCAATTGACATCTCTTGACCTTTCATACAACTCTTTCTATGGAACCATTCCTACAGAATTTGGAAACCTCACCAGTTTGGAAAGACTTGAACTAAGCTCCCTCCGAAGTTGTAGTGTTGAAAACTTAGATTGGTTGTCTTCTCTATTTTATTTACAACGCCTTTTTATGGATGGAATTTCTCTGGCCAAAGCAAATAGCTGGGTAAATGTTATTATAGGTCTCCAAAACCTATCAGACTTAAGCTTAAATGGATGTGACCTCTCACAATTCATGCATCCATATTCTCCATCTGTCAACTCTTCTTTATCTCTTTATGAACTTTCTCTCGATAACAACAATCTCAACTCATCCGTGCATCGTTGGTTGTGCCCATTATTTGGCAATGAGCTTATAGATCTTTTTCTCTCTGGTAACAAGTTTGATGGGGAACTTTCAGATTTTTTGAACAGCTTGTCAGGATGCACATCAGCTACATTGTCTGATGAGATCCAACACTTTTCATCCCTCTATTCCTTGAACCTATCTTCAAATCAGTTCGATGGAACTATAAGTGACAAACTGTGGCAACTACGCAACCTTCAAATGCTAGACCTTTCTTCCAATTACCTAAGAGGTGTTATCTCTGAAAATATTGGAATATCAAATCTTTGGTATATAGATCTTTCAAACAACTCACTCGAAGGAGTTCCTCTAATTGCTGACGTGTCGAACCTTTCTCAAAGTATAGAATATATAGATTTCAGTTCTAACAAGCTAGGGCCTCGTTTCCCCAAATGGATACAAAAATTGAAAACACTTCAGCATCTTGATCTTTCCAAAAATAGCATTTCAGACACAGTTTCTAAGGAGTACTGGAACCAGTGGCAGTCTTCTCAGTTGAGCTATTTGGATCTCTCTTTCAACAACATAAGTGGCGCTATTCTGAACATTCCTTCCACTTTGTTAGTGTTAGATCTTTCCAAAAACAAATTATCTGGGGGAATCTCCTTTCTGTGCAAAACTGTAGATGGCCGTTTATCATTTCTTGATATCTCAGACAACTCATTCACAGGACAAATTCCAGACTGTTTTTGGCATTTAAAAGAGCTGGTGGTTCTTAATCTAGCAAACAATAATCTATCTGGTAGAATTCCTGCATCTGTCAAGTCTTTGATCAAGCTTGAAACATTGTATTTATACAACAACTACTTTTTTGGTGAATTGCCTTCATCCTTAAAACATTGCACGAATTTAACCTTTCTGAATTTGGGGGCCAACAAGTTTTCTGGTAATGTGCCTGTTTGGATTGGGGAAAACCTATCACGTTTGTACGTTCTTAGCCTAGCATCAAACAACTTCTATGGAACCA
Source organism: Artemisia argyi (assembly GCA_030686995.1). Classification (NCBI taxonomy): domain Eukaryota; kingdom Viridiplantae; phylum Streptophyta; class Magnoliopsida; order Asterales; family Asteraceae; genus Artemisia; species Artemisia argyi. The sequence goes on along the minus strand of CM060695.1, from coordinate 21,269,085 downwards.
TCCCTCTACAAGTATGCCAGCTAGTAAATCTTCAACTTCTAGACTTGTCAATGAACAACCTCAATGGAACCATCCCCTCGTGCATCAATAATATCACTGCCATGGTTCTAGATAATTTTTCTCTCAAAGGGAGAGATCTCGTCACATTGAATTCATTGGACATAAGGCACATTTGTCAAGATCGATTCGGCTCTAGTTATGATTATTTTGACCATGTGTTAATCCAATGGCAAGGAAAGGTACGTGAATTCAGCAGAAATCTAGAATCCTTGAAGAGCATTGACCTGTCGAGCAACCATTTAACAGGACAAATCCCATATGAACTTACCAATCTTTCTCAACTGGTTGCACTAAACTTGTCAAAAAACGCTCTACTTGGAGAGATTCCAAGACAACTTGGTCAAATGAAAGAACTTCTGACTCTGGATTTATCCAAAAACAATTTCTCAGGGCAGTTGCCATCAAGCATGTCACAAATGAATTTTTTAAATTATCTTGACGTGTCGCATAACAACTTGTCTGGGAGGATTCCTTCTTGCACTCAACTCCAGACCTTTGAAGCTTCAAGTTACAGTGGAAATGCTGGGCTATGCGGACCTCCCCTGACTAAATATTGTCCCGGAGATAAAGTACTTGAAGTAACACCTGTAGTTGGTGAAGGTAAGAGTGATGGTGAAGCCATAGATGAATTTCAGAGATGGTTTTATATTGGAGGGGCCGCTGGTTTTGCTACTGGATTTTGGATAGTTTTTAGCATTATACTTCTTAACCGCCGTGCCAGACATGCTTTTTTCCAGTTGCATGATAGCTTGAAAGATTGGGTGTATGTAAAGGTGGTGGTGTTCATAGCAAAATGGCGAAGGGTTGCACGTGCATAGTGGTGTATATGTTTATGTTTTGTTCATCTACTTATTAATGTTTGGTATATAGTATTGTAATTTCATGTTTCACTTGTATTTGGCAAGGGTTTTTAAGTCCCTCTTATTAATAAAATTGCCGCTAACACCATGGGTGGCCGTTTCCCCACGTTGTGTGATATACGACATCTCCACATGTTCATATTATAAACAGTACAGCTATATGATGCATGGAACGTGTTCGTTAAAATGTTTTATATAGATTTACAACATACCAGATGATGTCAAGGTATCATGGTTAGCTATAGTAATTATGAATCTTTACGATAAGGCATCATGCCTTATATAAGCAAATGCTATTACGGTTGACATCTAAGTGTAGTGTGAAGCTAGCTAATGTAGATAAGGTGCATTGAAGGCTTATTTCATGTGACTCGTAATCATGACTAAAACACTAGATATACTGATATATTTTTTGTGACTCAATCACTAATATAAAAGTCACTGGTAAATTTCTTAAGTCAGCACACTGTGGTCTCTACAATGGATTAGAAGTCAGGAGGGAGTAAATACACACTTGGACCCTACCACAAAGATAGCTAAATACAAAACTTTAACAAACATAAAAGAACATGTTATTCATGACCGTGAGGTTTGTTACCAGCTCGTATGAAATCCATCTTCATTAGTGGCAGCTTCGGTTCTTGTTTGCTCCATTGCTATAACAGTGACCACATGTTGCTTCCACCAAACTTGTACCTGATTCCGGGGCTGTTTCACACACTCAGTAGTAGTGATTCTGATGCGGTTTAATTTAAGTTATCTTTTATTTTTATAAGTTATCTTTTTTTCTTATTAGGCAATTATTGATTGATTTGTTTCCTATTTTAGTGGTGCTAGGATTAGTATAAATAGGGGGTTTGTGTTTTGTTTAAATCAGTTTTTGGAGTTTGAATGAAATAAGAAACCGAGAAGGTTTGAAGCTTTTGTGAATCCCGATCTTTTGAGCCATTTGATTGTGAAACTGCATCAGATTCGATCTTATTTTGTTTTCAGCTTTATTAATATACTACTGAAGTTTTAGCATATGATTGATATGCTCGATGTTTAGTGTGATAATGCTCTTACTTTTTTAAACTGATTAGTACTAAACAGAAAATAAGTATATATATGTTGGTAATTGTTGCTTATCAGTAAATGAGATTCTTATATATGAAACAGAACTCAGAACAGAACAGAATATTATATAAATCTAAATATTAGATGAATTTCATTATGATTTTCATCCCTGACTACAATTGTTAAAGTATATGAAACAGAACTCAGAACAGAGTTACCCTTTTGTGACATCAGAATGTGGAACTTTGTTATCATAATTTGCTTTAAATGCAATCGGAAATCCATTTCACTAAATACAGTTTGCTAATTGCTAAGTTACTTCTTATTTTAATACTCGAATATCAGCTCAATCTGGATCTAAAAAACATTGGCTTTCACCATCGCAACCTCCACAAGTGCTGCCACTAGTCTCGCCTTCAACAACACCACTCTAACTCTCTAAGTGAGATGTTTTTAATAGTATATAAATCAACTACTTGCATGGCCCGCCGAGCCATCGTTGAAAAAATTAAGTTAAGGAAAATAAGATATAAACATACCAATTATTTATTTAATGCATTAAGAATGAAAGGAAAAAAAAAAAAAAAAAAAAAAAAAAAAAAAAAAAAAAAAAAAAAAAGCTCATCCGATATGAGAAAATAAAAGCTAATAAATTATCCGCAAGCACAAGGTATATGTTGTCAATTCAAATGCGAAATATACTTCTTTGTACACAATGTTGGATGTTGATTTTGTGTATTTACCATCTTTTATCACAACGAAAAATCCTCAATCCCCGCTCATTGTGCCACCTGTGATAGACGATTATCAAGGCCATTAAGTGATATCTTCTCTAAAGTACTATATATATATATATATATATATATATATACACACACACCATATTTGCTTAATAGTGAGTAAATAACGAACATTCCATAAGCCATCACTTGCCAGTATCACAAGCTCTATTGAGGGCTTGAGGCATTGATAGGTACACGTCTTAAGAACATAAACCTAAGATGTGCTTTAAGACTCTGGTCTCCAAATGCACGAGCAACAGCAAGTTGACCATTAACTCGTGGAACATCGCCTACAGAAATAATAACAATTTCACTATACTTTAGAGCTTGCTGAAGCTATAACACAGTGACACTGAATCAAAATATGCATGTAACAATTCTGCTGTCATTCACTGCATCACATAATTGAAAGATAAACCAAAAATTTGCCAATTCTGCTGTCATTTACTGGTGTAAGGTAGAGGTGGCGATTTCTACCCATGTACATGTACTCATAAACGGGTCAAAAAGTAATATTATAATATTAGCTAAAAAAGAAAGAGGTTGAACGTCATTTATTGAAAGAACCAACTAATATTAGTAATAACATACTATATTTGACATAAAAATATTCTTAAGTAAAGTTTTGGACAAAAAGTGTTCCAGGTCAATCGTATTTACCAAAGTGACACGTTTTTTTGACATGTAACCTGTTCCAACAATGTTACCACACGCGTGTGACACCATAGTGTGACATCTTTTGAAAAGTGAAGTTCTATGAAAGCGTTTTACCTGGAAGTTTGGTCACAAATCCACCTTGTTTCTCAATCCTACTCCTTTCTTCAAGTGGTTCATGGAATCTCCTATATTTGCCACCCATAGATCTCTGCCATCGATGACAATTGCTATAACTGCACTTGAGCCACCAGGACCTAATTGCATGGGATTCTCGATGATAAATTTGTCGGTAGAACAATATGCATTTCTTAACGCTCTCTCAGGATCATTCCAAAAAGTTGGCTGAGAATAAAATAATTAATACATGGTGTCAAAATAATTTTTTTAACAAAAACATATATTAGAATTCTGTCAGTAGAACAATATGCATTTCGTATTTTCATACATGGTTTACCAATAGCAAAGATTTAACATCATTATGAGACCTGCATTCTACACATATACCGTCAAAAACTTCTTATTAACTTTAAATATTATGCATCAAACGTCAATTCCAATTAAAAATGTTAACAAATATAACAGAAATCCTCACCGCATTAGGTTTATCTAATGCATCAGTTAACCATAACGTCTCTTATATTTAATGAAAATAGTGCATTAAAAATAAAAATACATAAACTCAGGTAGCCTGGGAAAGAATAAACCTTTTTGATGTTTGCAATCATATACCTCTTGATTTCTCCAGATTGCTTGAAGCTGCCTCAAATAATGTTCCATTTATACTCAGATTGTTTAAAGCACAAAACAATATTCAGATTGTTTAAAAACACAATACAATATTCCGAACAGATTAACCGACACAAAAAACTTTGAAACACGCTATTACATGAATACAAGTTCATAAATGTAACTGTTAGTATGACATCGTCTTCTAGAAGTGTCATCATAGAATTAATGTGACTATCAAGTATGGGATCTTAAATGTTATATCCTCTGTTGAGCCTTTTTTTTGTATTTCTCCATCTACCTGAGAAGTAAAACCGAAACGCAGATAATATGGCTAAATAAAGTTTAAGCCTACATGCAGGTATTAGGCAGGGGTAAGAAGCTTCGAGCAGATAAAATTACTTGACCAATTTACCCTTGTTACCATGCTGTCAATGCTCAATAAGGGCATTTTTTTGTAAAGACTTTTGAACAGATAGTATTTCTTTTAAGTAACAAATACACAGTCACATTCAAGGAAAAAATAACACAAAACACCAATTTATGCTGTTCGTAACAAATACACAGTCACATTAAACCTGCCAACCCATTTAATTTGTGTAACATGAAACCCGCGCGCTTTAACCCATTAACTCATATAAATAATATGGCTAAATATGTTGTGTTAAACGGATTAGAATTGATATGATTATGTGCCAGTTACTTATGCATATCATGTTTCAGCTAAAGTTTTCCAACCCGTCAATCCAACCTAAACCCATCTCAAATTGTCACCCTAGTTTTGAGCATATAAGAATGATATAGCCAATCATGTAATCTACCTGTCTATCACTAACAAGCAACTAATTTATTTTACAACAAAGTGCATCACACCGATCACCTGCCTGAGTTACTAAATGATTCAAAGGAGAATTTTGAATGACCTTTCTGTAAATTTGTATAACAGTACAACTTATATGACGTCGTATTCAGCTTCTTCCTCAAATGCACACACAAACACACACACTCACTCACAGTCACACTAACACTAAAAATTCAAGTTTTTATACTATTTTTTGGGTTGTTCTGCTTTAACACTATTAAGTACTGTAATTTTCCCCAGCTAATAAGATTGATAATTTCATTGGTCATATTAAAAGAAAAGAATCTTTCCGAGCGGAGAATAGGACATTACCTGTTTCGGGTTACACTGAACCAAACACACTTATGGAATGTTTGTGAAAAGCAGAAAAAATAGCACATCTAGTGCATTGGGAATATGGAGAATGTCCTCCAACCTACATGTATCAAAAGAGTGACCATTATCAAGGCGGTTATGGAGAATATGATAACAAGGGCAACAACTATAACGACAATTCTCAGACACGTGCCACCTATGTGCCGTCATATCCACCTCGCGACAAACCAAATGCTAATACCGTGGGGATCTACCCTTGCTGCATCATGTGATGCCGTTTTCCATGCCATAATCAGTGGTTAATTTCCTTGTTTTTTCTTAATGTTTTGCTATAACACTTATGCTAGTTATGAGGGGATCTGCTCTTACTCCATCATGTCATCATGTGACCGTCATTTTACATTTTGCATGCCATAATGAGTAGTTAATTTACTTGTTTTTTTTTCTTTTTTCTTTTCTTAGTGATGATGGTTAATCTACTTGGAATGTGTCGTTGTGATCAATATATATCTATGCACTTAGTCTAATTGGCTTTGCTTCGACAAGTATATATCTACTTATCACTTGATACCTCATATAAGTCTAACTAGCTCTACTTATTGTTCAAATCGGTGTATTTTAACTTCTTACGCTTGTTTATGAAAATAGTTCATTAGCTTATGAAGTGTCAAACACAATGCAGGAAACAGAATTTAGATACGGCTAAACAGCTTCTGTCAACTAAATTGAACCTATTTAAAGTTGGTAGAACAGCTTCCTGAAAACAGCTTTATAGGGTGTCTGGGATTGCATATGCTTTCACTCATGTTTATGGCATTGGCTTATAACCACTTTACCTCAACATGTGCTAATTTTTGTCAAAATATAACCAAACAAGTCAATAAGCACTTCAAATATGCAATCCCAAACACCTCCTCAACTAAGCTAATGAGCCTAAATTGTTTGTCTCAAGTCTTAGTAAAATGTAATCTCAAACACTCAAAAATGCTTATACGCGTAACACCTCAATCACGCAAAAAAAAGTAAAATCACCATCCAGCAAATCTTAACATGTAACAAAGTCCATTCAGTTCATGATGTTTAATTTTTATTTTATACAAAATAACAGATAAATTGTAACAAAAAAATTAGACCATGTGCATTTAAAAAAAATGATATATTCGACATAATTTCACACCAGGCATCGATAAAACATGTAAGACTAAATACCAAACATATTGTAATTTAAAACAAAGGCATGACCCGACCGGATTTATCAAACCGGGTTTAACAATAAACCGCCAGTTCAATCCGGTTCTTAAAGATACAAAAAACCGGTCCCCAGTTGACCCGGGTTTCAAATACAAAGTCATTTAAATGTCGAATTAATCGGAGGGAAACGGGGCAAGCGGATAACAGCTTCTTCTGTCTCAATTGGGTCTGATCTTATTATCTACAAAACATTAAAACTTAGGATAACTTGTTTTTATATTGCTAACTAAAACATGGGTTATTTAAAGAAATGAATAAAAGGGGTACCGGATCTTGAAGAAGGGGCTTTGAATCATCAATGGCTGGTCTGAACACTGGCTTGCTTTTGCTGTTGTTGTTGCAGGTGTGTCTGTTGCTTGTTCCGGCATTGGTGTTCATGGGTGTTTGAGTAGGTTTTATTTTGTTTTTTGGTTTGGATTGTGATCATGTGATGGAGTGATCTTTTATGTAAGGCCCAATAGTGAATATATTTTTGTAGGAACCATGTATTATTAAAGGCCCAACTAAATTGGCTTTCTTTTCATTTTGTCCATGGTCTATTATGTTAAGCTCTATCCGAAAAAATAAATAAATAAATAAGAATAATAATCTTAAAAAGTACAATTTACATAATTGTTCCTTAACAGCTTCTGTCAACTAAACTTAGATAAGGCTTAACAGTTTCTGTCAACTAAATTGAACCTTTTTAAACAACATTATAGGGTGTTTGGGATTGCTTATATGTCACTCATGTTAATGGCATTGGCTTATAAGCACTTCACCTCCACATGTGCTAATTTCTGTCAAGCTATAACCAAACAAGTCAACAAGCACTTCAAATATGCAATCCCAAACACCTCCTCAACTAAGCTAATGAGCCTAAATTGTTTGTCTCAAGTCTTAGTAACATGTAATCTCAAATACTCAAAAATGCTTATTCGCGTAACACTTTAATTACGCAAAGAAAAAACAAATAAATAAATTAAATTAAATTAAAATAAAATGAAAATCACCATCTAGCAAATCTTAACAGGTAACAAAGTCCATTCACTTCATAATGTTTATTTAATAAAAAGTACAGATAAATGGTAAACCAAAAAATTAGAGACCATGTGCGTTTAAAAAAATCAATATATTTGACTTAATTTCACACCACACATCAATAAAACATGTAAGACTAAATGCCAAACAAACATACTACATTTAAAACTAAGGCATGACCCGGCCGTATTTATCAAACCGGCCAACAATAAACCGCTGGTTCAATCGGGTTCTTTAGTTTATCCGGGTTTCAAATACAAAGTCATTTAAATGTGGAATTAGTCGGAGGGAAACGAGGCAAGTGGATAACAGCTTCTTCTGTCTCAATTGGGTCTGATCTTATTATCTACAAAACAAAAAAAACATTAAAACATAGGATAACTTGTTTTTATATGACTAACTAAAACACGGGTTATTTAAAAAAAAAAAAAAAAAAAAAGGTACCGGATCTTGGAGAAGGGGTTTTGAATCAGCAATGGCTGGTCTGAACTGTGGCTTGCTTTTGTTGTTGTTGTTGCAGGTGTCTTTGGTGCTTGTTCCGGCATTGGTGTTCATGGGTGTTTGTGCTTGACTAGGTTTCATTTTGTTTTTTTTTTTTTTGGTTTGGAATTTGGTGGAGTGATGCTGTGATGTTTTGTTGTTATGTCAGGCCCAATAGCGAATATATTTATGTAGGAACCATGTATTTTTAAGGCCCAAATAAATTGGTTCTGTTTTCATTTTGTTGTTATTTGAGTAACTTAGGTTTTAGTTACACACCAGTACGATTCACGGGCTGGGTGTATCGGTGTAAATGAGTCAAGCTTCTATTGAGTAACTTGGTTTTATTTGAGTCGAGTTTTATCGTTCCTAGAGCTCAAGTCAAAGCTTTAAACAAAAATATATCTAAAAAAATTAAAATCAAAACATTACATAAGTAGTAATCATTTAGATAATGTGGAATTAGTCGGAGGGAAACGAGGCAAGCGGATAACAGCTTCTTCTGTCTCAATGGGGTCTGATTTTATTATCTACAAAAAAAAACATTAAAACTTAGGATAACTTGTTATTTTATTACTAACTAAAACATGGGTTATTTTAAAGAAATGCAAAAAAGGGGTACCGGATCTTGAAGAAGGGGCTTTGAATCATCAATGGCTGGTCTGAACTGTGGCTTGCTTTTGTTGTTGATGTTGCTGCTGATGTCTCTGTTGCTTGTTCCGGCATTGGTGTTTATGGGTGTTTGTGCTTGACTAGGTTTCATTTTGTATTTTGGTTTGGATTGTGATGGAGTGATCTTTTGTTGTTATGTAAGGCCCAATAGTGTTAAGACCCAATTAAATTGGTTTTCTTTTCATTTTGTTCATTTGTTGTTATCGGAGTAAGGTAAATTAATTAAGTTTTTGTTGAGTAACTCGGTGTTATTTGAGTCGAGTTTTATCGTTCCTAGAGCTCAAGTCCGAGCTTTTCTCAAAAAATTAAAATCACACACACGCAACTTTCTCACAAGTTGGTCAGTCCGCAGACCGACTTGTGCTAAAAAATTACCAGTGCGTAGGCGAGGATTTGTGTTTTAAGGGTGACGCATTGTTAGGCAAGGACACGTCTTAGACGCCCTTGTTACACCATCAAAATGGAAAAATAATCGAAAGTAGGGCTGAGCAAGGTCTAAAAACTGGACGGTATTGACTAAAACTAGATTGGATAAACAAATGATTTGGTTCAAAACACCAGTCCAAGAAGCAGACCGAAATGTCATGTCCAGGTCCAGGTCGTTGGTTCGGTCGAGTAAAACAAAGCATAATGGGCGATTTTGCTTAAGACTGAACTAAACCAGATCGGACCGAAGACCGAATATTGGGGAAACCAAGGACTGGACCAAAATATGTTCGATCCGGTTCGGTTGATACAATTGATCCGGTTTTTCAGTTCATCCGATCAATAGTCTATTACGTTCAGCTCTATTTGAAAGAGAAAAAATAAATAAATAAATAAATAAATAAATAAGAATAATAATCTTAAAGTATAATTTACATAATTCTTCATTACACAAACCAAATTTACAAAAACACCCTTACATCTTCAACTCTATCTGGTTATCCATCAAACCAAAGACTTCAGTTCAGATAACAAGAAGAATGGAGGCCTTAAAAGTATGGTCATCAAGACCACTCCGTCATCTCTTCCACTTATCTCCACTCACTTACAAAACCCATCTCCCAGTCACCTTCACGCGCTGCTGTTCATCCTCACGCGCCGACACTGTGCCGCCAAAACAGGGTGGTGGCAGGGGAAGGAGGTCACCCAAAGATGAGAATAATGCAACTTCTTCTACTTCTGATAGAGATGCTATTCGTGCCATTCGTCTTAAAAAGGTTCAACTTTTTTATATATTTTTTATAAAAATTGAATCTTTTTGTGTTTTTTATGTTTTGTTTGTGATATTTGGTTTTGTTACTTAAATGGGTTATGGGTTTTTTAAGGGATGTTGGTCTAAGCTTATTTTATGGCTTATGAGCTTATCTCATTTCGGCTTATATTATTATGAAATATAAGCCCAAAGATGATATAAGTTTCCGGCTTATTTGGAAACTTATCACCTAAAGATGATACTAAGACCAGTAGTACTAGTGACCTTATGACCCTGTCAGCGCGACATCAACTTCTCTCTCTAAGACCAAACACATGACCAAATGCCCGTAGTAAGGCGACCCCGGGCACCTCACACACACAAACCATATGCAAAATTGCAAACCATTTGATTGCTTTGCCGATCGAATCAAGCAAAAAAGGGGGGAGGGACGCGTTCCTATGTGACTCATGTGTGTGTGTGTATTAGGGGGGTGGGGGGGGGGGGGGGGGGGGGCTCGAGAGGGTGGACTGACCCTTGGTTGGGTCTCCATTACGACTAGCCTAATGCAACCTCTACTTCTGATAGAGATGCTATTCGTCCTAAAAGGGTTTAGTTTTTATGTAGTCTTTTTTATAAAAATGATTGAATCTTTATTGTTTTTTATAGTTTTGTTTGTTAGGATTTGGGTTGTTAATTAAATGGGTGTTAAAAAATTGTTAAACCTTTTTATTAGGGGGTGTTCGGGATTGCTTATAAGAACTGCTTATTTATTGCTTATCTGATTATTTGAGAGTGAAATGAGCAGTTTGGAAGTTGCATGTTCCAAGTTGCTTATCTAGGTATTTTAAATAAGTATAAGCAATTTTGTTAGTAATCGTAAAAGCAAGTATTTGCTACTTGAAAACGTGAAAGTCAGATAATAATTTTCAAAATGCATTGTCAAACACAAGCTTAACACTAGGTTTGATTTTTTATTTATGTAATTTTGAGAGTTGTAAGTTTCCATGAAACACGTGAGTGATTGGGAGGATGCCGAAGAATAAAAATGTGAATGTGTGATACTTAGAAGCACGTCGTTAACCCCTTTATAAAGATTGAATCTAAGTTGATTTTTATGTTTTATTTGTTGATATTTGGTTTATGGGTCCAATGGGTGATGAGGTTTTATGGGGATTTAAGAACTAAGCGGTTTTGAAAGTTTTTGGGGTTGCTTATTGAAATGGTCTATATGGTTATTTGAGAGTGAAATGCACAGTTTTTTATAATCAGTTTGGAAGCTGATTCCACAAAACATATCTAGTTATAATGAGCAATCCCGCACACTGCCTAAGAACTACTAATACTTGTTTTAATCAAAAACACAATAATCAGATAATCACTTTAGGAGTACATTATTCCCTACTGCTTATGTGGTTATTTTAATGAACATAAGTAGTATTAAGCAATCCCAAAGCCACACAAAATTAATGACCTGCTACTTTTTTTTTGGATGGCTAATTATCTGCTAAAACACAATGATCAAATCATCAGTTTTAGAACACAATTCCAAACACAACTTATGCAAAGTTTTGATCTTTGCAGCACTTGCTTAAAACAATGGTTGTTCCAACTGTTTGTTTTCTAACATAATTTACATGGTAACATGGGTCTATGATGAGTGCGGGTGTAGATATCTGGTTTATTTGTTTGCACTGAGAGTAACAGGTTCTTTTATAGGTAGAAGAGTTAAGGAGCAAGGGACTTGAACCATATGCATACAAGTGGGATAGGACTCATACTGCTAATCAATTGCAAGATATTTATAAGCATCTCGGCAATGGTGAAGAGTCGAACGATGAGAATGACCAAGTATCAATATCAGGAAGAATTGTTGCACGTAGGGCTTTTGGAAAACTTGCTTTCTTGACTTTGAGGGATGATTCTGGAACAATTCAGGTACGCTGATAACATGTTCCTTGTTTGAAATGCAAAGATTTAGACCATCATGCTATATAATTCTTAATATTTGTGTATGTGTGGGATGCTGGAGATAGTGTTTAGATAATTGGATGTTCTTCCCATGTTTGAAGTTGTGATAATCAGCAGTTTGAGTGTTTGACATTTCTGATTATTTAAGGATTTACATGTAAAACGAGACTTGAATAATCAGATAATCAGGATTAGTTTCGTTTCATCTACTCTTGACCTAAGTATTTCCAAATTTGATTCTTTGACTCAAACCACAAGAATTAGATAACCACTTTCAAAACGCGACGCCACATGCCCATTGATCATCTACCAAAGGGAATGTTAACAACTCAAAGATTGCAAATAGGAATGCGATGGATTTGACTCTCATAGAACCATTTGGACTATTAAATAAACCTTATTTCCTCACCTATTATTTGCATAAATTAGTGCTATGGTTTTCTATGACACTGTTTTGTGTCGTAGTACTGAATACTGACATATTTACTTATAATATCAGCTTTACTGTGAGAAAGAAAGGCTTGCAGATGATCAGTTTGACCAATTAAAGAGTCTCATTGATATAGGTGACATATTGGGCGCAAGCGGCTCGATTAAACGAACGGAAAAAGGTTAGCTTTAGCAACAAAATTATATAAAGCGAAACTTGATAGTCTTTACAACTATTTTTTCGATAGCATATTCATTGTTTTTATTTGTTTTCAGGGGAACTTTCTGTATGTGTAAATTCATTTTTGATCCTCACAAAATCTTTGCTTCCACTACCGGATAAGTTTCACGGTCTAACAGATGTGGATAAGCGTTATCGCCAACGGTTAGTTTTCTAATAGCTTTTTTTGAAACAACATTTGTGCAACCCTGCATATTCTAATAATGTCATGGTGGTCTCTGGTCTGTTTTGCTAATGTTACATCATCATAATTGGCAAGTCTGTTTTTTTTTGGGTAAAGGGGTTTACTCCGGTAAATATATATAACCAAAAAAATGTTAAGTACAAATGGAATGTGGCAGAGGTACCACATTAACCTCAAGCAAAAGCTTGATAAACTAGTGCTTATGGCAAGTCTGTTTTTCGTGTATAGATATGTAGATATGATTGCAAATCATGTATTCCGTAAAAGAGCAAAGGTAGGGTTAAAACATTGAATTTTCGGATCATATAACTTATTATCTTCAAATGCTCGTATGCTAATTTGTGCTTCACTTCAGTAGATTGTATCAGTCATATGCCAGACAGTTGAATCCGTAGGCTTTATCGAAGTTGATACACCAGTTCTTTAGGTTTGTAAATCATCACTAAACTGATTTTCGTAAAATCTAAATATTTAATTTTTTTAATATTTGATACTTAAATTGATTTGATGCTTTAATTTTGGGCCCATTAGCTTGACTTTGATTTATATCACACATTTACACGTACGGAGAGGAAAAGTATAAGTAAGATAGAAAAAGATGTCTAATAACTACAAGTTTTAAAGACTCTTAAGTCTTCTAACGTCTAATATTGGGATAGTTCACTTTTCTTCATCATTTTCCACAAAACAGGACAAATTTATTTTTGGAATTTTGAACAACGAGAAAGTAAAAAAAAAAATTTGGGACCATCTACTTCAAATTGACTAGACATATTGCATCAATCAGTTTCTATCGATTATCCAAAATACAATACTTTGAAGTAGCTTTATGCAAAGAGTCTTCTGATGTGTATTTTCAACTAAGTATTGCAATGAAATAACATAACTAGATTATCATTATGTATTTAAACTAAGGGTGTGTTTGGTAGGGAGAAATTGAAGAAAAGAATTGAAATAAGTGTCAATTCCATTGTTTGGTTGTCATGGGAAATTGTTTGGTGGAGAAATTCATTTTCTCGAGAATTACTTTTAGTGTAAACTTATTTCCATCCCAATAAGTAAAGAATTGGAATTTCTCCGTGTCCTCCTTTTTTAGTCAATGGTCAAATGTTAAAAAGAGATGTGGCATAAGAGGGTTACATCACGTGACTCTCACATTTCCATCACTCTTCATAAATTAGTGGAGCCCTAACCCCCAAAATGAATCTTCCCCGAGCCCATTTTTTCCGATCTCCATCATCACCCGGTGGTCACCGCCCAAAGTTAAGATCATTTTGCTAAGTAAATGGTCACCGCCTAAATTTACTTCAATTTTTTATTACAAAATTGTTTCGTGTTACTAAGTTTGTTATGTAATTTGATTATGAGATTTATCTTTTGTGGTGGTAGTGATATAAAACTATATACATATAATAAACTTAAACTACCAATATGAGATCTGATGATGCTTTGGTTTCAGCATTTTGTGTTTTAATTGGTTCATACAAAATTATCATGTGTTTAGTGTAGTTATAAAAAAATGGTTAAAAAATTATTGCTTATTGCTCGGGTCAAGTCTATGTTGTTACCAAACAGTGAAATTTATCAAAATTCTCAACTGATTTCTATTCCCTGAATTTCAAATCTCTACTCCATTTCATTTCCCTAAATTTCTATCTACCAAACATGCCCTAAAGTATAAAATATATGTTCAACGATTTAATTGCGGCAAAGCATGTATTGTTAGTTAACTTGATATATAATATGAGCCAAGCTGAGGGTAAGAACTGGGCCGGTCCAATTTTCATGTCAAAACAAAATGAACTTATAACTTGTATGCAAACCTTAACCATGTCCACAGCAAACACAAAACATAATCATTCATCTTGAATCTAAACAACTTGTATTGGCTAAAATAGTTAATCAAATGCAGTAGAAATTCAAATGACCAACCAATTTACCTGATGAAAATGGATCTCGCTAATCCAGTCTATTCTATTTTCTTGAAATCACATTCTTCTTATAAAAGGAAAACATGTAAACTTAACGTTGCTAAAATTTGGTTGAGGCATTTCATCAAACATGTTGTGGGTCATGAGAAAACTAAAGATTTATGCACCCTTATAAGCAATAAAAGAAGAAGCATGTATGACTAAATTTTTCCATGAAGACACTACTTTAAGCTCATAATTGCGTAAATCTCTCTTTCACAAGAGTTGCTCACATAATAAGTACAAATTGCAAAGACTTGAGAGAGTCTTTGGTTGTCTAGTGTGGGACTTAAAATTTATTCCATGATCTTTATTCCTAGTGTTATGTGCTCCACTCAAATTTATATCCATCTAGTTCAATTCTTTATTATCGAAGTCTATATAAAGCTTAAATATATTTTTTAAGTGTCTACTATGATTTTTTTAAGTCTTTTTCCCTCAATTTTGACCTTAAATATATTTGTTTGTGTTATATAAATGGAAATATATTTAAAAATTTAATCTATTCATTTGTCTTGTATCATATGAAAAAAAATATTTAAAGTTAAAAATAATAATAATAATAATAATAATAATAATAATAATAATAATAATAATAATAATAATAATAATAATAATAATAATAATAATAATAATAATAATAATAATAATAAACTACAATTTACACAATACTCCCTCACAAAAACTAAAATTACAAAAACATCCCTACATCTTCAACATTCTTGATTATGTTCAACCCAACAAAACCATCAGACTCAGTTGAGATAACAACTTGAAACCCCAACAATGGAGGCTTTAAAAGTATGGTCATCAAGACCACTCCGTCATCTCTTCCACTTATCCCCACTCACTTACAAAACCCATCTCCCAGTCACCTTCACGCGCTTCTGTTCATCCTCACGCGCCGCCACTGTGCCGCCAAAACAGGGTGGTGGCAGGGGAAGAAGGTCACCCAAAGATGAGAATAATGCAACTTCTTCTACTTCTGATAGAGATGCTATTCGTGCTATTCGTCTTAAAAAGGTTTACTTTTTATATTATAATCTTTATAAAAATTGAATCTTTTTTATGTTTTTATGTTTATGTTTGATAAAGATTGAATCTTTTTGTGTTTATATGTTTTGTTTGTGATATTTGGTTTTGTTACTTAAATGGGTTATGGGTTTTTTAAGGGATGTGCTGGTTTTAGCTTATTTTATGGCTTATGAGCTTATCTCATTTTGGCTTATATTGTTATGTTGTTTGTTTCGGCTTATATAGCCGGCTTATGGCTTATTTGGTTTTGGGCTTATGTTTCGTTAGCTCACTTTTTGTGGCTTATTTTGAAACTTTTCGGCTTATATAAGCTTATTATGACATAGTAGTTATATAAGCCAAAAAGTTTCAAAATAAGCCACAAAAAAATGAGCTTATGAAACATAATCTGAAAACCAAATACGCCGTAAGCCCGCTATATTAGCCGAAACAAACACCCCCTTATTAGATGATAATGAATAAAATAAGAAAGTTGTACACTTTATCTAAGGGTTGTTTGTAATTCTGTGATACACACCACTAGGGATCACATAAGATCCGTTAATGGATTACAACTAAGTAGGATAATGAAGCAATGAGAAAAAGATTATCGAAGCAGAATTGTATTATACTATTATCAATGGCGGATTGTACAGAAAATCTGTTACAATGAGTTATAGTTTGTTACAGGAGATTAAGAAAGAAGAGTTTACACAAATGATTAACTAAATGGAAGTGAAGTGAAATGTTGGTTTATAAAGTCTTGGTTTGGGCGGGAATATCTGTTGCTCGAGCATGTGTTCGCACGTGCCAACCTAACTTGAGCTCATATCATTCTGTTGGTGAATTTTGATTGTTTGAGGATGATGAAAATTAGCTTTTGTTGGGGTTATTAGAATTAAATAACCAGGAGTGGTTGGTTCAAACTTGTTATATGCTTATTGTGTTTTGACATTATAGATAAGCAGTTTTTAGGGTGTGTGGGATTGCTTATTGAAGCATTATTTGAGAGTGAAATAAGTAGTTCTGAATGATCAGTTTGAAGATGGCTTATGCTGGTTAAAGCGTCGATAGAGCTATAATAAGCAATCACAAACATTCAGTGTTGTAAAAATCGGCCATGGCGGCCGATATGGCGGCGCCATGGCGGATTTCGGTGGTCCACCGCCACGATATTTCCCATATCGGTCTAACTTGGCGTTTTTTGTCAAAATCGGAGCTTGGCGGTCAAAATCGGTCAAAAATCGGCCTTGGCGGCGGTCGGTCAACTTCAGATCTGGTTTTTTTTCCAGATTCACGCCGGTCAACGCCGTTTAACTTCAGATCTAGGGTTTTTTTTTTTTTTTTTTTTTTTTTTTCATATTCACTTCATATCTAGCCTAGATCTAGGGTTTTTTTTTCATATTCCTTTATAATTTATGGTCACCGCCATGGCGCCGCCAAGACTGATATGGCGGATTTCGGGGGTCGACCGCCACGGTACCGCCGAGCGATATTTACAACCTTGCAAACATTCCCTAAAAGCTAGTTATTTGCTATTCCAAAACGCAATAATGAGATAAATAGATAATTTGTCTGGGAGTTCCATTATTCCCAACTGCTTTTCTGATTTCTTCAAAATGCACTGGCTGTTTTATTAATCACTTTCAGAGTTCAATGCTGAACACCACTTTAAGCATGAATTTTACTTTTGCAGCCCTTACTTAGGAGGCATTTGGGATTGTGTTTGCTAAATGTTACCGAAAGCAAGTCTTAACCTGCTTTTTCAAAATTGCCTTTTCTCTCTATAAAGCCGCAGACATTTTTTCTCCAAAGGATTGTCTAACACTTTTTGCTGATTATTTGGGTTGCGCATTGTTGTTGTTGTCCAAAATCTTGATCAAGTGTTTGATGATGATTGAATTTAACTCGAGTTGTACTTTTTTCCTTTACGTGAGTTTTGGGGCACTTGCTCAAGAACTAATTACGTTTTGTTTTAAGTTTTCAAGACTACTTAAAGTCTTCATCTTTTAGTCTTGGTTTTGGTTTAGCATTTGGGCCCATTAGCTTGACTTTGATTTATATCACACGTACTGAGGGGAAAAGTATCACGAGATAGAAAAAGATGTCTAATAACTACAATTTTTAAAGACTTTTAAGTCTTCTGACGTCTAATATTGGGATAGTTCACTTTTCTTCATCATTTTCCACAAAACAGGAGAAATATATTTTTGGAATTTTGAACAACGAAAAAGTGAAACAAAAATTTAGGACCATCTACTTCAAATTGGCTAGACATATTGCATCAATCAGTTTCTATCAATTATCCAAAGAGTAAATTGCATAAATCGTCCCTAAACTTTGGCCAGATTGCAAGTTTTGTCCCAACCATTTCGAAAGTGCAGAAATTGTCCCTGTGGAAAACCTTTGAGTAAATTTTCGTCCCTGATTAGGACGAAACATGTAATTTGGTTGAGACGAAATATGTAATCTTGCCAAAGTTTAGGGACGAAAATTTGCTCAAAGGTTTTCCACAAGGACGATTTCTGCACTTTCGTAATGGTTGGGACGAAACATGCAATCTGGCCAAAGTTTAGGGACGATTTATGCAATTTACTCTTATCCAAAATACAATACTTTGAAGTAGCTTTATGCAAAGAGTCTTCTGATATGTATTTTCAACTAAGTATTGCAATGAAATAACATAACTAGATTATCATTATGTATTTAAACTAAAGTATAAAATAGATGTTCAACGATTTAATTGCGCCAAAGAATGTATTGTTAGTTACCAAATTACTATATATATTAAATGACATCCAATACGACGTCATTCGATGAACAGTAACCATCGTGGGCTTCTTTTTTTACACGACCTGTTATATGCCCAGTGACCCAGTCTTATGTTCGGCCCATTTAGCAATCGCTAATTTGATAACATGAAGAAGAACTGAAGAAGCCAGAAGAATCGAGAGGCGGTACAAAACAATTCTAAAGAAGATTTGGACCATGAATTTGGTAGATGAAGAGAACATTGAAGCTGTTACGGTAACCGTTGATTAACAATCGGTGATGGTGAATATGAGGTTTGATCTAAAACCCACATCTTCCGGTCGTCGGATTAACCCAAAAGGACTCACAGGTAGCGTGCCTTTGTTATCCTTGTAAGTTGAGTACTTTAAAGAATATATTTATGTAAAGTTTGCTTTAGGTTTGTTGGAACTTAAATGAAGCTTTTTTGAGCTTATCTTTTGTATGTTTAACATATATGTAAACAATATATTAATGACAAAACTGTGGTAGCTCATAAGGAAAAAAAAAAAAAAAACTTTTTTGTCGTTAGTAGTTATGGGTTTAATCTGCTTATTTTTAATTTTGATTAATTTTGTATTAAGTTGAAAAAAATAAAAATAAAAAAGACGTTATTTATTTTTTGTTAATCTTTTGTTTTTTGAAATAAAGACTCAGATCTTCATTTCCGGATTGTGGTTACATAGATAAAGGCTTATTTGTAGGAAGGAACGGATTGTGGTTAACATAGATAAAGGCTTATTTGTAGGAAGGAACAGCTATTCAAATTGCTGAAGCTGTTGTTGGACCTCTAATAAGTGAGCTTGCAATGTTTCAATGGTACCTGTTGAGGTACAAAAGTTTGGTTGACTATCACTTCAATTTTTTTCCCTTTTTTTTGGTCAACAAACAATTGCTGTTATGGTGAATATTGCCTATCTGATGTATCAGTTTTGTGCATTTACATGTAGAGTGTAGACAGAGTTGAATTCACAAAGGAAAATAAAAGCTATGAAAGTACGAAACTAACATTACCTGAGATTTACAACCAGCAGCAAGAAAGAGTTATCAGTTCCAACAAATGAAAAGATGGATATTTCTTGTGTCGGACCAGCATTAAAATAGGCTACCTGCAATTCATGTAAATAACATCAACCAAAGTTTACCACTATATTTATACAAATCTAAAAACCAACCGTGCAAAGCACAACCAAATCACAATTTCATTTAAAATGCAGTCGATAACCACCTGCTGATACAAACAGGTATCCCATCGTCTAAAAGTCCCATCAGACGAATACGAATAGAAGACAATCCCAGTTTGTATGAAAGATGAAACCTTTATTTGAGAGCATGTCAAAATAAAGTAAAGGAACTTATGAAGCTCAGATTAGTATCCACGCGTCATGTTAACGACTTGTTGATTATCACCAATCTGCAGCCGCAATAAAAATTCCACAGCTTAAGACTAAATCATAAGCATAATCAAAAAAGAAAAGAAAAGTGTTGTGTGCAGATGGAATCAGAATGGGAAAACTACGACGAGCTGTTGCTCTCAATATTATCGAAAGCGCGACGAGGGAAAGATGCAGATGTGGGCGTTGCATTTGATGTTCAGTTTTATGGCAAAGTTGCTGGCAAAATGAATTGATTGACCGAAGCCAACTTTACAGCTTATGACGTTGCAATGCGTACGGTGGATCACAGAAGGCTTTTCAATAGCTTTAAGGTGAGATTTTATCAAATTTTGCTTTAAAACTTTCAATATATACTATACTTAATCTAAGGGGGGTGTTCGGGTTGCTAAAAATGTATATCTTTTGTGATTTGCAAGTGTATGATCCAAGTAAATACGCACATGGCGTTATGGACAGGGAAGTTTACTATACGCGTTGTAGAAAAGCATTTGAAAAGAAGGTTCTCACGGTTAGAGTACCCAAGAGTCTGACAGGTGGCGCCACCTCCACTGCTAGAGCTTCACCACCACCACGTCCTGACCTCAGTCCCGACAAATCGGGGGAGTTTGTAAGAATTATTACTTACCTCCGAGGAACACATGGGTTGCATGCCGATGTGATCACAAGGTTTGCGCGGTACGTGGAAGCCAACCCTAGGGCAAGTGAAGTTTTCTTCAGTTACAGAAATCGTGTGCAGCAGCTTAGGTTTATCAGAGAGCTTAATCTGGATGCCTATCGTCATCCTTAGAATCGCAACGAGATGTAAGTTCATTTGCTCTTTAAGCCCCTCAGATGGTATTACTTGTTTATGTGATTTGATGATAAATATTGGTATATTGCTAGAATGCGATTAAATTTATTGGTTTTAATAAGCTTGATTAGAAATTTCTAGCAATGTTTGCATAATATGATAAAATGAGTTCATGAGATCATTTTGCATAATAGATAATGCGCTAGGTTAGGATGATGCTAGGAGCTTGTAAGATTGGTTTTGTTGGATCAAAACCAATCTTACTTCTTGATCCAACTTTAGAATGCAATGGGGACAACCAATGATACATGGATGACTTGAGATTGTTGTTATCGAGATAAAGTCCATAAAGAGATGAAGTAGAATTGACAGATGGAGAATATGTGACTTTGGTATGGATCAAGCCAAGTTTGAATTTTACGACTTCTATAAATAAGCAGAGTGTTAGATGATCGTAAAAGTTGATTTATTTCAAAAGTTCGCCTAAAAGGGTAGTGGGTCAAGAGGACTAAGCGGATTGTAAGCCACAACTTCAAACCATTTTGACAGATGTATCATTGGGTCAAGAGGACTAAGCGGATTGTAAGCGACAACTCTTTATGGACTTTATCTCGATAACAACAATCTCAAGTCATCCATGTATCATTGGTTGTCCCCATTGCATTCTAAAGTTGGAGCAAGATGTAAGATTGGTTTTGATCCAACAAAACCAATCTTACAAGCTCCTAGCATCATCGTAACCTAGCGCATTATCTATTATGCAAAATGATCTCATGAACTCATCTTATCATATTATGGAAACATTGCTAGAAATTTCTAATCAAGCTTATTAAAACCAATCAATTTAATCGTATTCTAGCAATATACCAATATTTATCATCAAATCACATAAACAAGTAATACCATCTGAGGGGCTTAAAGAGCAAATGAACTTACATCTCGTTGCGATTCTAAGGATGACGATAGGCATCCAGATTAAGCTCTCTGATAAACCTGAGCTGCTGCACACGATTTCTGTAACTGAAGAAAACTTCATTTGCCCTAGGGTTGGCTTCCACGTACCGCGCAAACCTTGTGATCACATCGGCATGCAACCCATGTGTTCCTCGGAGGTAAGTAATAATTCTTACAAACTCCCCCGATCTATCGGGACTGGGGTCAGGACGTGGTGGTGAAGCTGTAGCTGTTGCAGTGGAGGTGGCGCCACCTGTCAGACTCTTGGGTACTCTAACCGTGAGAACCTTCTTTTCAAATGCTTTTCTACAACGCGTATAGTAAACTTCGCTGTCCATAACGCCATGTGCGTATTTACTTGGATCATACACTTGCAAATCACAAAAGATATACATTTTTAGCAACCCGAACACCCCCTTAGATTAAGTATAGTATATATTGAAAGTTTTAAAGCAAAATTTGTTAAAATCTCACCTTAAAGCTATTGAAAAGCCTTCTGTGATCCACCGTAGGCATTGCAACGTCATAAGCTGTAAAGTTGGCTTCGGTCAATCGATTCATTTTGCCAGCAACTTTGCCATAAAACTCAACATCAAATGCAACGCCCACATCTGCATCTTTCCCTCGTCGCGCTTTCGATAATATTGAGGGCAACAGCTCGTCGTAGTTTTCCCATTCTGATTTCATCTGCACACAACACTTTTCTTTTCCTTTTTGATTATGCTTATGATTTAGTCTTAAGCTGTGGAATTTTTATTGCGGATTGGTGATAATCAACAAGTCGTTAACATGACGCGTGGATACTAATCTGAGCTTCATAAGTTCCTTTACTTTATTTTGACATGCTTTCAAATAAAGGTTTCATCTTTCATACAAACTGGGATTGTCTTCTATTCGTATTCGTCTGATGGGACTTTTAGACGATGGGATACCTGTTTGTATCAGCAGGTGGTTATCGACTGCATTTTAAATGAAATTGTGATTTGGTTGTGCTTTGCACGGTTGGTTTTTAGTTTTGTATAAATATAGTGGTAAACTTTGGTTGATGTTATTTACATGAATTGCAGGTAGCCTATTTTAATGCTGGTCCGACACAAGAAATATCCATCTTTTCATTTGTTGGAACTGATAACTCTTTCTTGCTGCTGGTTGTAGATCTCAGGTAATGTTAGTTTCGTACTTTCATAGCTTTTATTTTCCTTTGTGAATCCAACTCTGTCTACACTCTACATGTAAATGCACAAAACTTATGTATGGTTGATTTGTTACTTACACATGAGAATTAGGAGAAGTAAATGTATAAGTATTTTGGTCCTTATTGTTATGCTCTTAACCCTGTGCAATGATCAACAGCATAAAACAACTCCCCGCCGATTAAACCCTTATAAGTCCATTTTGGTAAAAAAAAACGTTATTTATTTTTTGGATATTCTTGATCATTGCATCTGGTGTAACATCTACGCACGATGTGCTGGTCACTGGCGAGTGTCATTTCTTTTCGTTTTTTTTTTTTTTTTTTTAATCTATATTTGAGTACTGATGTTAGGACTTTTATGGTGATTGCAATGGAACGGACTGATTGCGAAACAAATGGTTGAGATACAAAGATAATCATATGGTCATTCCATGATCGCAGGGATACGAATACCAAGCCAATGGTTAAGTTCGTCCCAATATTCGAGTGACAACCTTCTGAAAGAGGTAAACCATGTTGTATACCTTTACTGTGTCTTCATCTAGAGGAAGATAAATTCGATTCGATGTCAGGATCTTGAATTAGAAGCAATATTTTGAAAATCGGTCAAAATGGTTTGAAGTTGTGGCTTAAAATCCGCTTAGTCCTCTTGACCCACTACCCTTTTAGGCGAACTTTTGAAATAAATCAACTTTTACGATCATCTAACACTCTGCTTATTTATAGAAGTCGTAAAATTCAAACTTGGCTTGATCCATACCAAAGTCACATATTCTCCATCTGTCAATTCTACTTCATCTCTTTATGGACTTTATCTCGATAACAACAATCTCAAGTCATCCATGTATCATTGGTTGTCCCCATTAACTGGCAATAAGCTTACAGGTCTTTCTCTCTATGGTAACAAGTTTGATGGGGAACTTTCAGATTTTTTGAACAGCTTGTCAGGATGCACATCAGCTACATTGTCTGACGTGATCCAACACTTTTCATCCCTACAAAAATTGAACCTATCTTCAAATCAGTTCGATGGAACTATAAGTGACAAACTGTGGCAACTACCCACACTTCGAGAACTAGATCTATCTTCCAATTACCTATGAGGTGCTATCTCTAAGAATATTGGAAAATCAAATCTTTGGTATATAGATCTTTCAAACAACTCACTCGAAGGAGCTCTTTTTAATGATGACATGTCAAGCTTTTCTTGGGGTATACTGTAATAGATATCAGTTCTAACAAGCTAGGACCTCGTTTTCCCAAATGGATACAAAAACTGAAAAATCTCACATATCTTGATCTTTCCAAAAATAGCATTTTTGACACAGTTTCTATGGAGTACCGGAACCAGTGGCAGTCTTCTCAGTTGAGCTATTTGGATCTCTCTTTCAACAACATAAGTGGCGCTATTCTGAACGTTCCTTCCACTTTGTTAGTGTTAGATCTTTCCAAAAACAAATTATCTGGGGGAATCTCCTTTATGTCCCAAACTGTAGATGGCCGTTTATCATTTCTTGATATCTCAGACAACTCATTCACAGGACAAATTCCAGACTGTTTATGGCATTTAAAAGAGCTGGTGGTTCTTAATCTAGCAAACAATAATCTATCTGGTAGAATTCCTGCATCTGTTAAGTCTTTGATCAAGCTTGAAGCATTGTATTTATACAACAACTTATTTGGAGAATTGCCTTCATCCTTAAAACATTGCACGAATTTAAACTTTCTGAATTTGCGGGCAAACAAGTTTTCTGGTAATGTGCCTGTTTGGATTGGGGAAAACCTATCACGTTTGTACGTTCTTAGCCTAGCATCAAACAGCTTCTATGGAACCATCCCTCTACAAGTATGCCATCTAGTATATCTTCAACTTCTAGACTTGTCAGTGAACAACCTCAATGGAACCATCCCCTCGTGCATCAATAATATCACTGCCATGGTTCTAGATAATTTTTCTCTCAAAGGGAGAGATCTCATCACAGTGAATTCATTGGACATAAGGCACATTCATCAAGATGGATTCAGCTACGGCTCTAGTTATGATTATTTTGACCATGTGATAATCCAGTGGCAAGGAAAGGTACTTGAATTCAGCAAAAATCTAGAATCCTTGAAGAGCATTGACCTGTCGAGCAACCATTTAACAGGACAAATCCCGTATGAACTTACCAATCTTTATCAACTGGTTGCACTAAATTTGTCAAAGAACGCTCTACTTGGAGAGATTCCAAGACAAATTGGTCAAATGAAAGAACTTCTGACTTTGGATTTATCCAAAAACAATTTCTCAGGGCAGTTGCCATCAAGCATGTCTCAGATGAATTTTTTAAATTATCTTGACGTGTCGCATAACAACTTGTCTGGGAGGATTCCATCTAGCACTCAACTCCAGACCTTTAAAGCTTCAAGTTACATTGGAAATGCTGAACTATGTGGACCTCCCCTGACTAAATATTGTCCCGGATATAAAGTACTTGAAGTAACACCTGTAGTTGGTGAAGGTAAGAGTGATGGTGAAGCCATAGATGAATTTCAGAGATGGTTTTATATTGGAGGAGCCGTTGGTTTTGCTACTGGATTTTGGATAGTTTTTAGCATTATACTTCTTAACCGCCGTGCCAGACATACTTTTTTCCAGTTGCATGATAGCTTGAAAGATTGGGTGTATGTAAAGGTGGTGGTGTTCATAGCAAAATGGCGAAGGGTTGCACGTTCATAGTGGTATATATATGTTTTTTATGTTTTTTTCATCTACTTTTTAATGTTTGGTATATAGTATTGTAATTTCATGCTTCACTTGTATTTGGGAAGGGTTTATAAGTCCCTCTTATTAATAAAATTGCCACCAAAACCATCTCCACATGTTCATATTATAAACTGTATAGCTATATGATGCATGGACCGTGTTCGGTAAAATGTTTTACATAGATTTGCAACATACCTGATGATGTTAAGGTATCATGGTTAGCTATAGTAATTATGAATCATTACGATAAGGTATCATGCCTTATAAGCAAATGCTATTACGGTTGATATCTAAGTGTAGTGTGAAGCTAGCTATTGTAGCTGTGTTTAACTCATGATTACGAGGCACGTGAAATAAGCCTCCAATGCATCTTCGAAATCTGAATACTGATTTTTTAGTTGTTACTCAATCATTAATATAAAAGTCACTGGAAATTCTCTTAAGTCAGCACACTAGTCTCTACAATCAATCACTTGTATGTGTGGAGGGAAACTTTTACAAACATAAAAGAACATGCTATTCATGACCGTTAGGTTTTTTTTTCAGCTCGTATGACATCCATCTTCATCAGTGGAAGTTGTGGTTCTTGTTTGCTACAGTGCCATAACAGTGACCGCATGTTCTTCCACCAAACTTGTACCTGGTTCCGGGGTCTGTTTCACACACTCAATAGTTACTGACTTGTTTTAAGCTTTATGAATAACTGATTAGTAATACTAAACAGAAAATAAGTATGTTGGTAATTGTTGCTTATCAGTAAATGTGATTCTTATAAGACACCTTAAACCAACTCAAACTTTGGCGATTTATTTAAATGATATATTGGGCTAATATTAGATCTATAGTTTATTTTATTATTCTTTGTGTGACTTTTTGGTTTGTTTTGTGTCGACCCACCACCCGTATGAATACCAAACGTAAATACATCAAACTCTTACGAAATGGATTTTCGGATAATAAAACGGATTACGCTCGGGTTTGGGAATATTTTGAACTTGAGGAAATGATTTCTGAACGAGTTGATATTGTTAGGTCGTACCGAGTCCGTAGTTGCTGTTTTGTGAGTTACTATACATCTTATTTCTACCGACTTCTTCTTGCTATTTTCTGGACTTGAGGTGAGTCATAGCCCCACTTTCTACTCTTGAACTATGTTTTCAATATTTGGGGTGAGAAACGTGCAAATTATTTTATGTGGACTATTATCGCTTTTATATTCTTTCTAAACTTGCTATGCGTATATACTAGGATGTTTTGTCAGCTTTAGTCACATAATTTATGTGTACTATTCAAGGTTGACTTATTTGGTTATTGTCAGCTTTAGTCACACGAGTCGTGTGTACTATTCAAGGTTGGCTTATTTAGATACTGTAGCGTGCACCTATAGGTTAATGATACTTTGGAGGTTATCCGAGTATTTATTGGTATTGCGGGGGTTACCCGAATATCTATGTTGGAACGGAGGGTATCCGTGTGTTAGGATTGGAGCGAAGGGTATCCGCAGACCTTTAATGAATCCTTAGTCTAGCTAGCAAGCGTTTTGCGTATATGTCCACTATATTGTTAGATGAATTTAAACCTATGATCTCACCAGCTAAAGCTGACTTTTAGCACGTTTTCTCAGGTAATTAAGTGATGATATGGATGCTTGGAATGGAAGGCTCGGCTAAGGCTCTTGGTTTATGGATCTATTTTTCTAAACTCTGATAATTAATTATGGATCTACTGTTATGTTATTTTGGGCCTGACTCTGAATGATGTTGGGATAAATGTAAACTTTAAAACCCCGTTTTGGTTGCGTTTTTATTATGTTTACTTTATCTCGTTCTATTATGTCTTGTGTTGGATACCAATCCCCGTAGCACCCCGAAAGCTTGTTGAGTCTTCCGCTATATCAAATTTTGGGGGTGTTACAGCCCAATAGTGAATAACTTTATGTGAACCATGTATTATCAAGGCCCAATTTAATTGGTTTTGTTTTCACAAGATTGGCGACGGTCGCCGCGTTGTCGGTGTGCCTGTTTATCTGGCTAAATGTTTTTTCAGTAATTGTATGGTTGTTAATTTTGTAAATTTTTAGTTTAGTCGTTGGCGGCAATTTTGGCAAAGTAATCTTTACTTTAGTTTTTAAGTTACTGCAATTCGTTACGTATTATTCTTTGTGTGGTATTTACATTACATTTTTTTGGTATCATATGTCATACAATATGTTTTGGTTAGAGTAGTTTTTTTAAAAGTTGTAAAGATAAATCATTGTTTATCCGGATACAGACATGTTTATTTTGCAGGTTTCAGTGTTAATATTTGGTAGTTACGGTATTTTTTTATTTACTATACGTTACAAAAAAAAAATTATAGTACCATTGCATATACATTTTTTAAAACTTTTGTAACTTTTTAAAAGCTTTATAACTTTTTTTTATTAGTAAGTTTCTATCCATCTTTTTTTTAATTTGTTTTTCCTTTATTTTTTTTGTTTATTTTTTTTGGACGTTTCCTTTTCCTTTTACTGTTAATAAAAGGGTTTGCCCCTTTTCATTTCATGATAAACCTAAAACCTGTATGAACCCTAAATCTCCCCATCTCTAAATTGCTGCTGATACGATGGCATCACCACCATCACCAACGACATCTGCCTACGCTCTTGCTCGCACCCCTAATTTTCAAAGGCTCAAGTTCGCGGCTGGTTCGAATGATTTGGAAGATTGCTTGCATCAGGTTTTTAGTCACGACTATACCGAGAATGATGGATTGTTGATGGTTCTTGCAGAGAAGCGTGATCAGGTAGTGGCGAAAGTCAAGTATCTAGAGGATCTGGTGGATGAAGGGGAGGCTTTTATGCCATTGCATGAGCATGGGGACATTGGTTTGACACGTTTGAAGGTTACTTTAAAGAGGGAAAGGAAGGTGTTGGATGGGTTGATCAAGGTAATGGATGTGGCACGCAAAGGAAAGGAGCAGAAGAAGACCAATCTTTATTGGTTTGGATAATGTGATGGCCACTTCTTTGTGGTATATTTTGTTGGTATTTTCTTGTTTTATGGATGATGGGTGTTAGTGAATTTCTTATATGTTTGTGTTTCTTTATGTATGGAACAGGTATCATGTGTTTGGTTGTTTTTTGAATGGTATCATGTAATGAAGTACATTGTAATGTTTTAGTGGATGGAAATATAATATATGGCAATGTTTCTTAATCTAAAGCGATAGATGTTTGATTATAAACAATGGTATGGAATGTTGGATTGTTAGTTTAAAGCAACAGTCATTTGTAAAATTTATCTACTTCTAGTATTTAGTAAGCAAATTTCTAAACATTTTTGGGTAGTAGAGATTCTGATAATATCAGATAATTGCTATGTAGATTCCTGGCCTTTTTTGATTGGTTGTTGTGAAAGTTATTTAAACACTGTGGTGCATGTGAAGTATAGTGAGAACCAAGTCTATTTTAGTTTGGTTACTTTTACTGTTATTAGTTACATGAAGTGGCTATATAAGGAGCAAGAGTGTGGTTGCTATTGTCACTTGTATAGTTTTAGGTGAACCAAAAAAAAATTGCAACAGAAAATGGGAGAAACACCTCACTTTGATGACTTGAAAGTGCAATGCAATTCTTAGAGGCTGGAACACTGTTTTCGTTTCTTATTTATGCAAGAAGCAGCTGAGAATGAAAGCTTTATTGAGCTCGTTGCTGAAGAATGCGAGGTTGTAACAAACAGAATGCAGAAACGGCAGCAGTTGCTTCAAGAGGGCCAAAGCTTTAGCCCTTTTGGGCCTGTTTCTAGCAATGGATTCCAATGTATGAGAGAGGCACAACGCAAGGATGGGCGCCTTTTTGTTGCTTTGAACATTGTTCTTGTGTTAGCACGCGAGGCAGGGGAAAAGAAGCGCAGGCATGTGTCGATAACGGAACAGTTTGGTTGATGTACTTTGGTCTAATGTTTGGTACTGGTCTGTGTGTTAGTGGGAGCTGATTTGCATTTAAGGGTTGCGTTTGTTTGTGTGTGTTTTAGTAGAAGGTCGTGTAGGTTTTAGGCCATGTTGGCAGCAATAAACGGTGTAGGCTATGCTTTGTTTGTAATATATGCTTGGTCTTTAATGTATGGTACTTATGAATAAAAGTATAACTTTTCATGTAGCAAATGTTTGTTT
This sequence comes from Artemisia argyi, assembly GCA_030686995.1. Taxonomy (NCBI): domain Eukaryota; kingdom Viridiplantae; phylum Streptophyta; class Magnoliopsida; order Asterales; family Asteraceae; genus Artemisia; species Artemisia argyi. The sequence goes on along the minus strand of CM060695.1, from coordinate 21,239,334 downwards.
GTTAACATATTAGATATTTCATTAACCTAAGAAAAGCACAAAGCAGAGGTTCGATACATCTTTACATACTGCATAGATTTCAGATACAGATAATAAAGTTAGATATAAGTAGCAAAAGGCAGGACTAATTGTTTTTAAAGTGCACTTAGTAGCGCATAGATACGTAGAATATTATACATAAATAGTTGGAACACTCCTGTTGTGGTTGTGCTATGCAGCTTTAGTCTGATTATTCTTTTTTTTTTTTTTTTTTTTTTTGCATTTCTTGTCAGGTGTTGTTCCTTGTGCATCCTTGTCTTCTGTAAAAAGGGCTCTCCTGGCACCTCTTTTTGGCCTTTCATTTTCAGGTTTGGATGTTTGAGATGAAGGAGTTTGTTCTGCCGGCGGTGCATCATCAGTTTGCTTGACCTCAAAGGTGTCGGGTGTCTCAACTTTTGCAATTGCACTGTTTCCTGGTGTATTAATCATAGTTGGTGGGCTTTGTTCATTTTTGGGTGTTGAAGGTTCACGCATAGGTGTTCCAACTGCCGCACTCCTGGCTTCTACATCCATTGCTGCAAGTGTGGTTTGACTGCAAGAACCTGCACTACTTTTAGGTAGTGCACTGACAGTTGATATCAGCAATGGTATCTCATCCCAACAATTATCAAAAATGAAAACATGATTATCTTTTGTACTATCTGGATCATAGTGTAGCTGAAAAATTTTGGTCTTCCCTTCCAGAGAAAGCATCTCTGATGGATAATCATACGGGTCTGGGTTAGGTATGTTCTGCAACAATTCCTTACAATCTTTTAGCAGCGAGTTTGCTTCGTTACTGAAACATGTCATAACTCCAGTGGTAGTGGCATCAGATAACACCACTCTAAAGCAATAACTGTATAGATAATTAAAAAATGCTTTTCAGTAATTATACAATTTTCATCGTAAAAGTGCACCATGTATTATAGCTTACCTGTAAAGCAAGTCATTGTCGTAGGTTGGCTGCTTATAGTGAGCATGTGAATATCGGTTTGAGATTTTAGAACCGCAGTCAAAGCATTTGTTGAAAAACCATGTTCTTTTTGTATCAATTGCATTAATTGTAGCATCAACAGTAAAGTGAACATTCTGTCATTTAAATAAAAAAGTGTGCATTAGGTTTTCATTTGTTAAAGGTTACGTTACAGTTGCTTATTACCCTTTGGTTTTCTGGATTTTCTGCAGCCAAATCCGCCAGAGTGACGCGGTTTCTTCTCTTCTCTTCGTCTGGATTCGTGCATCTTTGATCTGGATATTGAGTATTGTTGGTGGGTCAATGAATTCTTTATACCTGTATCATTAGACGATGTAAGTTTAGGTTCTTTTAAAAGATAAAATGTAACATTAGCCTGTCATTTGATGATCTTACACATCACAAATTTCTTTTACTTCTGGTATGTTAGGATTGAAGTAATATGACGTTGCAGGGGTGCTTGACAGCTGAAGGCCTATGTTAATTTACATAAATGTTCAGCAAAAAAATTTTGAAGGTCAACGCTAAGTCTAAACCTAAGAGGCACAATCATAAATATTAATCAATAAGTTCACCCCCATAGTCCTTCACCAAGCAAGAGCTCACTGCAATAATAACTGGTTTCTCTGCTTGTTTGTATTCTGTTTTCCTAAAAGCATGAGCATCTTGGTTCCATAAAGTAAATCGGACCGTGCGACCACTGTTAGAGTAAGAAAAGATGTCTGAGAATGAGGATGAAATTATCTTTTAAAGCCAAATTTAAAAGACTTACTCTAAATTTTGAAATTATCTTTTAAAGCCACATCTACTTTCGAAAAGATGTCTGAGAATGAGGATGAAATTATCTTTTAAAGCCAAATTTAAAAGACTTACTCTAAATTTTGGATACCAATGTCTCTCCAAACTGTTGAACCTTGTGTTGCTTTCATTGAATGTTGCACTTCAGTTACATATTGGACAGATCCAATATAATCTGCAATCAGTAGTACCAAGTTAAACATATATTATTATTAGCCATTTTTATACCTGAAGTTAAAGTAATGGTCTGGGAAGCCTGTGTCCGGTATGTCTTTGATATCTGTGTATGTACCAAAAACCAATGAAAGTGAATGAGGAATAGCTTGCATCCATGTTTTTGCCAGTTGAAAACCGAAGCCGGTGATCTTGTATGTTTTACTCATCTGAAGGAGTGCATCAAATTTAGGCTTCTCACGTAAGTTTACATTTGCCTGTATTGCTCCTCCCTGCAAACAGAATACTTATTCATAAATCTGATATTGATTGGTTTACTTTTTTTAGACAGTATGAGACTTTAGAACTGTGTAGGTAGGTCATAGAATAGTCATTCGCACCTGTCGATCAATTAACATGCAACAGAACACAACGGGTTTTCCTTGCTTATTTGTTGGTATCCATTTTCGGTAGACTTTTACACATATAGCTTTTCGAGTATCTATTTCTTTTAGGTTGTTAAGGGCAATGTCATCTGAATGTGTCACGATTGCTTTGCTTGTAGACTGCTCTGATGTTATAATGCTAGAGCTATGGTCCATTCTGCAACATGTTAAGAAAAAAATTATTATTTTAAATGGTTGTATATATATGTTTGACAGTAACAAATAGGTTTCAATTAAAGGATGAATGTTGAAAGCTAGCAAGGCAAGTAAGCACAAAATGGATACGGATAGCAGTGTAACATTTTACATAACAATTTAGACTTTATTAGCATAGATATCTGATAATGACACAAACGCAAATGCACACTTAAAAGGTAAATATAATTGGAAGGAACTTGTGCAAGTGTGACCATGTTTAAAAAATCTTTATAAACAACATTTTTTGTTGTGTTTTTATCTTTGTCTGGCACTTGTCTGATTAGCATTTTTAAACCTTGAGGAGATGTTGCCCTTGACAGTGCAACATACAATTGACCATGGGCAAAAACAGGTTCGGGTAGGTATACGCCTATTTTATTCAACGATTGTGTAACACCCCCAAAATTTGATACAGCGGAAGACACAACAAGCTTTCGGGGTGCTACGGGGATTGGTATCCAACACAAGACAATATAGAACGAGATAAAGTAAACATAATAAAAACACAACCAAAACGGGGTTTTAAGGTTTACATTTATCCCAACATCATTCAGAGTCAGGCCCAAAATACATAACAGTAGGTCCAAAATTAATTATCAGAGTTTAGAAAAATAGATCCATAAACCATGAGCCTTGGCCGAGCCTTCCATTCCAAGCATGCATATCATCACTTAATTACCTGAGAAAACGTGCTAAAAGTCAGCTTTCGCTGGTGAGATCATAGGTTTAAATTCATCTAACAATATAGTGGACATATACGCAAAACGCTTGCTAGCTAGACTAAGGATTCGCTAAAAGCCTGCGGATACCCTCCGCTTCAACCTAACACACGGATACCCTCCGTTCTAACATAGATATTCGGGTAACCCCCGCAATACCAATAAATACTCGGATAACCTCCGAAGTATCAATAACCTATAGGTGCACGCTACAGTATCTAAATAAGCCAACCTTGAATAGTACACACGAACCGTGTGACTAAAGCTGACAATCCACCAATAAACAAATAAGCCAACCTTGAATAGTACACACAACACGTGTGACTAAAGCTGACAATCCAAATAACCAAATAAGCCAACCTTGAATAGTACACACAAAATATGTGACTAAAGCTGACCACACATCCTAGTCCATACGCATAGCAAGTTTAGAAAGCGTATAAAAGCGATAATAGTCCACATAAAATAATTTGCACGTTTCTCACCCCAAGTATTGAAAACATAGTTCAATAGTAAAAATGGGGCTATGACTCACCTCAAATCCAGAAAATAGCAAGAAGAAGTCGGTAGAAATAAGATGTATAGTAACTCACGAAACAACAACTATGGACTCGGCACGACCTAACATTACCAACTCGTTCAGAAATCATATTCTCAAATTCAAAATATTCCCAAACCTGGACGAGAATCCGTTTTATTTCCGAAAATCCATTTCGTATTAGTCTGGTGTATTTGCGTTTGGTATCCATACGGGTGGTGGGTCGACTCAAAACAAACCAAAAGGTCACACAAAGAATAACAAAATAAACTATGGATCAAATATTAGCCCGATATATCATTTAAATAAATCGCCGAAGTTTATCAAATCCGTCGATTTGATAATCCTCATATTTATTTACGTAACATGCCGTTCCAAGATTACACCCCATCCTAAAGCACATAGCACATAAATACTATATGGTAGATATTATAGTCTAATAAATTCCTCATATATATCGTCAAATTGGCCAGATTTCCCGATATATACACTCGCAATTTATTATACTTTACATATACCACAACTTATGGGCGTCGTGGGATACGATGCCCATTAATATATTCATTTCATATAGCCAAAAACCCGGTTCAACCCTACGGTTAAGTGGTTATTTAGTTATAGAAAACGTTTATATTAATCGTCATATATCCGTGACAACACGAAAGTCTCAAATAATAACGTACCTGGACTCGAGTGACAACAACCCCGCATAACTCGATAAGTTTACCCGTTATATATATACAAAATGACATTTTTATTAAATGTTTAGTAATTGTCGAGAGTTTCTCGTTTTATAACACATTTTTATAATAATAATACGTTTAATAATATTACGCCACTTTCGTAGCCTAATATATATCTAGTCGTATTATTTATAATATGACTCGTGATTATTATTATTATTAATATACGCGTCTATATAATTATATATCCGTTATTCACGTCTATATATTCATATAAACGTTTATATTACCAATAATTATTATTACGAGTTTTATTATTTACGTTTTAATTGTAATAGTTATCGAGTCATACGAAATGGTCAGATGTCCGAGTCATGACTCTCAGCTCATTGTCCAAGTCCAAAGTAATATAGAAGTCATAACAATCAAAAATATCTCCGTCCAACACAATCTCAATCCACGTGCTACAACAATAGGGTCCGACTACGGCACCCGACTAACCTATCTCCGTCAATCTAAGTGACCGTCTCACAATCGGTCCCCAATCCACTTTATCGTCAACACAACTTCAATTAATACCACGAGTCCAATATACTCGTCAACCGCTTCAAAAATCAATTAAGTCACAATAATAGTAACCAACAATAAATAAATAACCATAACATAAACTTTGCCGAAATATATATATTTCGACACCACAAACGGTTCTCAAAAATAACCGTATCCGGGTCAAGTTACCAAGTCAACCCGAGTCGAAAAACATATACCAAGTCACGTGGGTCCCACCCGAGACCACAAGGTCTCGGCTAGCTCACGGGAGCTCGACCCAAACAACAATAAATAACCAAACCGACCCAATGGGTCGTCGGCTCCATCCCAAGTCGAACAACAAGAACAACAAGCAAGACTCCACTCAAGATAATCAATCACGAGGACCAATTAAGGTCAATAAACACGAAACCGAGTCGAAATGATAACCAACAACTTGGAATCATCATAAGTCGAGGGGGAGGCCCTCGGCTCTTGGGTCGACCACGCAAAGAAAGTAACCAAACATCGAAACCCGGATACCAAACCAAGATTTTACCGAGTTTAAATAAAACCCATTATCATTTTTGCCCTTTTATACCAAATCTGAACCATATTAATAGAAATTCGTGGGTTTGGGTAAGTTTTTCAACAAAATCGAGGCACCTTGTGCCCACTTACCCGCGGATCTACAAAGATAACCCAAGAAAAATGGTGGAGGAGATGTGGGTGGCGTCGAAGGTGGTAAATCGAGACGAGGGGGGAGGTTTTTGGGCGCGTGAATCACCACTACGTATCAAGGAGAAGGTGGGGAGTGATTTGGGAGTGGCGGTGCATGGTGGTGTGCGGCGGTGGTGGCCGGACGTGGGGTGGCCGGCGGTGAGAAAGAGAGGAGAGGGAGAAGAGGTGAAGTGGAGATGGAAATGAGTTATTAGTTTAGGGTTAGGGTTTTAATATGGAGATTTTACACTTTAGGTCCCTCTACTTAGTTTCTTTATATTTTGCACACAAAACCTTTTTATCACCAATTTTAGTTTATAAAAACGCCCCCGTACGTAAGTAAAAACTTACTAAGAAATATTAAACGTTCCCAAAACTCGTTATATTCACCATTTGACGGCTTTATATATATATTCCACCGAAATTTATAATAAATACGTTATTAAACATCCAACGTATTAAAACTCGTAAGTTATTAAACTTTTAGGTTTCCTAGTGCCGGAGTCAACGTAGTACTAAGTGAGAATTTAAGAATACATCACCGAGCATAAAATCAAGAATGAATTATGAAAATAATTCACGAATTCCATAACAACATTAAATACAATTATCCATAAAATAGGTCTTACAAGTTCGTTTGTGAAATAAAATTTCTAAATAAAAATTATAAACGAACTTTAACGTAATGCGGGTTTTTAAAATAGCTCCCTAAATTGCCGGTTGTTACATCCTCCCAGTCTCAGAAGAAACCCGTCCCGGGTTTCACTCGGAAAAATTCATCTACGAAGTGAAAAGCTTCGGATATCTCTTCCGGAACTCGTCCTCACGTTCCCACGTAAATTCTGGTCCATGTCGGGAATTCCAACGAACCTTGACGAGCGGAATGCGAATTCTCTTGAGTCGTTTAACTTCACGATCTAAGATCTCCATTGGCTCTTCCACGAAGTTCAATTTCTCATCAACACGAATATCCCTCATTGGAATGACGGGCATCTCATCGGAAAGACATTTCTTCAAATTACTAACGTGGAACACGTCGTGAACTTTACTCAGTTCATGTGGTAGTTCCAACCTATAAGCCACGGGCCCAATTCTTTCTAAGATCAGAAATGGTCCAATGTAGCGTGGGTTGAGTTTACCACGTTTCCCGAAACGTATTACACCCTTCCAAGGCGAGACTTTCAGCATCACTTTGTCTCCAACCTGGAACCCTAGGGGTTTACGTCTCTGATCGGCGTAACTTTTCTGCCTCTCTCTGGCGGCTTGCAACCGATCACGAATCTGAGCTACTTTCTCTGTAGTTTCCAAAATAAGCTCAGGGCCTGTGAGTTGGCTATCTCCAACTTCTGCCCAACCAATAGGCGAACGACACTTCCTACCATATAAAGCTTCGAATGGTGCAGCCTTAAGACTTGTGTGGTAACTATTATTATAGGAGAATTCCGCAAGGGGTAAATACTTCTCCCAGCCTTTACCAAAGTCTACGATGCATGCACAAAGCATATCCTCTAACGTCTGAATGGTCCTCTCACTTTGACCATCGATTTGGGGATGATATGCAGTACTCATATCAAGTCTCGTCCCCAAAGCCGTCTGAAGTGATCGCCACAAAGCTGACGTAAAACGGCTATCGCGATCCGAAATAATAGATATCGGGACTCCATGACGCGAAATAATTTCCTTCACATATAATCTCGCAAGCTTATCCACACTATCATCTTCACTTATTGCTAGGAAATGAGCAGACTTTGTCAGACGATCCACAATTACCCAGATAGCGTCACAACCGCTAGCTGTCCTCGGTAATTTGGTAATGAAGTCCATTGTAATCCGCTCCCATTTCCAGACTGGAAGTTCTGGTTGAGTTAGTAATCCTGACGGTCTCTGGTGTTCAGCTTTAACCTTAGCACATGTCAAACACTTACTAACGTATGATGCTATATCTGCCTTCATATTTGGCCACCAATAGAACTTCTTAAGATCCTGGTACATCTTGTCAGACCCAGGATGAATAGAGTACCTTGACTTATGCGACTCATGCATAATCAACTCCCGAATTCCTCCATACAAAGGTACCCAAATCCGATTTCCAAAACATAACAATCCATCAGGACGCTTAACAAATCCTTTCTCATTATCAGCCATCCCAAATATATTCTCGGCAGATCTGTTTTCTGCTTTCAACGCTTCCGTTTGAGCTTCAAGTATTTGAGACGGTAATGGCGATACGATAGTCATTCCTAATGACCTCACTCGTAACGGTGGTATTCTTTCCTTTCGACTAAGAGCATCAGCAACAACGTTTGCTTTACCAGGATGGTAGCGAATTTCACAATCATAATCGCTTAGCAACTCAATCCAACGTCGCTGTCTCATATTGAGCTCTTTTTGATTCAAGATGTGTTGTAGACTTTTGTGGTCAGTAAATACAACACACTTGGTTCCGTACAAGTAATGTCTCCATATTCTTAAGGCGAAAACCACAGCACCTAGCTCCAAATCATGGGTAGTGTAGTTTTTCTCATGCTTCTTGAGCTGTCGGGAAGCATAAGCTATCACCTTCTCTCGTTGCATTAATACGGCTCCCAATCCTTTATGTGAGGTGTCACAATAGACGACGAAATCCTCGTTACCTTCTGGTAATGCTAAGATAGGAGCACTACACAACATCTTCTTAAGCAATTGAAATGCTTCCTCTTCTTTATCTCCCCATTCATACGTAACACTCTTTTGAGTCAATTTGGTCAATGGTTTAGCTATCTTCGAAAATCCCTCAATGATTCTTCGGTAATAACCAGCTAAACCCAAAAATTGACGAACTTCGGTTGGGGTTGTAGGTGCAGCCCAATCTTTTATCGCCTCAATCTTAGCAGGATCCACATGGACTCCTTGTCTATCAATCACATGACCCAAAAATTGTACCGTCGGAATCCAAAACTCACATTTCGAAAACTTGGCATAAAGTTTTTCCTTCCTGAGCAATTCTAAGATGAGTCTTAGATGCTCCTCATGTTCCTTCTCACTCTTTGAATAAATCAGAATGTCATCGATAAATACAATCACAAACTTATCTAAGTAAGGCTTAAACACATGATTCATGAGATCCATGAATATTGCCGGTGCATTAGTCAACCCAAACGGCATCACCTGAAACTCGTAATGCCCATAACGGGTTCTGAAAGCCGTTTTCGGAATATCTTCCTCGCGAACTCGAAGTTGATGATATCCCGATCTCAAATCGATCTTTGAGTAAACACTCAATCCTTGGAGTTGATCGAACAAGTCGTCGATCCTAGGTAACGGGTATCTATTCTTCACCGTTAACTTATTCAACTCTCGGTAATCAATGCACATACGGAACGATCCATCCTTCTTCTTTTCAAATAAGACTGGGGCTCCCCAAGGTGAAGAACTTGGTCTTATGAATCCTTTTTCGGCTAACTCCGCCAATTGTTTTGACAACTCTTCTAGCTCGGTAGGTGCAAGACGATAAGGCGCTCGTGCTACAGGTGCAACACCAGGTATCAACTCAATCTGAAACTCCACTTGCCTAGTCGGCAGGATTCCCGGCAAATCATCGGGAAACACATCAGGAAAATCACGAACTCTAGGCACATCTCCAATGCACCTTTCCTTCTTCTTCGTCCCTCCTTTCTCAGAAATTTGAGCTAAGAAAAGGTAACATCCCTTCTCCATTAGCTTCGGTAACTTCGTGCAAGAAATAACTGCTAATCGGGATGGGCTCCTAGAATCCTTTCGATCTCCTAATATATTTAGGATTTCCTTTCCGTATGGTACACGCACGATCTTCTCGTCGCAGAGTATGTGAGCACGATACTTTGACAACCAACCCATACCAATGATGACGTCAAAACTTCCTAACGTGACAGGTAGAAGATCTATGTTGAAAGGGTGGTTCAAGAAATTCAGCGTACAACCGCGAATGATGGTATTAATCCTTTCTATATTCCCATTAGCTAACTCAATATCATATCCAATTCCTAAGGCCATCGGGGGTTTCTCTAGTAAGGGTGCAAACGTAGTGGACACAAAACTCCTATCGGCACCAGTATCAAATAGTATGGAAGCATAACGATTATTGAGAAGGAACGTACCAGTAACGACGTTCGGATCTTCTCCTCTCTCGTTTCCGAGTGCATACACTCTTCCCTGAGCAGCTCTAGCTTCCACACGTTGGTCCCCATTATCTTGTCGTCCACGGTTTCCTCCAGCTCCACGGTTTCCATGATTGTACCCATTACCACCCGAGCCTTAATTTCCACGGTTCCACGATTCTCTACACTCATTCCGATAGTGTCCCTTCTTTCCACACCCATAACAAGTAACATCTGCCTTGTTTCTCATCTCAGGAGCAGCTTGAACCATAGCAAGAGGTCGGGCTCTACAATCCCTAGCTGTGTGTCCTTTCTTTGAGCAATTCTGGCATTTCACACTACACCATCCAGTATGATGCTGGTGGCAGCGATCACACTTGGGTGCATCACCGTTCTGAGTCTTCTTATCTCCATTCCCAATAGCATAAGCCTTAGCTTGTCTCTTGCTTCGGTGATCATTACCCTTAGAGTGACGGTCTCTCTTTCTCTTTCCATTCTTCTCCTTATCAGCTTCTTCTAATTCCAACGAATCCATAAGTTTTTGAGCAATTGTGATTGCCTCATGGATGTTTGCAGGCCTAGCAGAAATCACATCGTTTCTCGTAGCTACGGGCAACCCATCAGTATACCTCTCGATCTTTTGAGTCTCGGTTTTTACCATATCTGGGCAAAGCAAGGCCAATTCCTGGTAACGACGATTGTAAGTTGTCATATCTTTACCTTTCACTTTGTGGTTCCAAAACTCAATCTCTAGCTTCTTGACCTCATTCCTTGGGCAATAAGTCTGAATTAGCAGAGCCTTAAATTGTTCCCAAGTCATGGCATAAGCTACATCACTCCCAACTGAATTTCGGTAATTGTTCCACCAAGTTAAAGCTTCATCCTTGAAAGTAAAAGAAGCAAACTTTACCTTCGCATTCTCCGCACAACCACTAACATTAAACACTGACTCAGTCTTTTCAATCCACCTAACCAAGTAAACCACTCCTTCAGTTCCACCAAACTCAATAGGTCCACAAATCTTAAACTCCTTGTAGTGACATCCGTTAGCACGAACAGGTGGAAATGTTCCAGCAGAATTGTTGGAATGATTTGACTCAGCTAGCAGTTCAGCAACTCTTTGCTCCACAAGTTGATTGATCATAGCTTGATCCACAGTAGGTGCATTAAGTGGAACATGATCATTGTCTCCCTGAACATCAACATTTTGATTCCTGTTGTTGCGGTTAGTAGTGTCCGGGTTGTCAGGAGTAGGGGTTTCAACATTTCGAGTAGGTCGGCGTCCTCGGCGACCGGGAGTAGTCACTGCAGGACCAGTTCTGGTGGCTCTAACAGGGTTTCGTCGTGTGGCCATTGATCTGAAACATCACACAAGTTCATGAGTCTCCAATAGAACTTACCAATATACTCAACAAAAGCAAATCGACGGAGCCAAGTCATGGAAAGGATAGCACAATACACCACGTAACATCAATAAAGCGAATAAGAACTCAATTTCCATAACACTCAAAATCACATAATACCATATACTAATAACCATCAACCATACAATAGCGATCTAACATCGTTCCAACTAACGGGTAATACAAAACGTACTAATCGTTCCAAAAGAGACGAATACTGAACAAAATACATCAAAATATAATAACTAGCTTTTCTAACCGAACACTCCTCGGTTAAGAAAGCAACCATACAACATAACTCAAGTAACTAGCCACGCGGCTGGCGGAGGCTCCTCAACTCCTGCCTCAAGCCATCAAGATCCCTCCATAACGATCCTAGCTCCACGCTATGGGTGTCTCGGTCTCTCTTGAGGTCAGCCACCTCCTTCTCTAGCTCGGCATTCCTTTGCCATAGCTTGCGGTCAGCCTCACGAGCAGTAACAAATCCTCGCTGTAGACTATCGATATGCTCGTGGACATCCATCAAAACTCTCCTCAGCTCAGTAGTCCAGCCCACAACGACCGTCAAGTCAACTCTCAAATCCGCTAAAAACTCTCCAATAACTCTCTCAAGTCGATCCGATACACGTGCAACTCTCTCACTAAGCTCAGTAATCCGAGCCCATAACCTGCCAATCTCACCTAATACTGCATGCTCAGCAGAAACTTCAGAAGATGCATCCGACTCAACGGGACTACTAGGTGGCAACTTAAACAAGAACGGATGATCAGGTGAATCAGGCTCAATCGGATGTACAGGTGAATCAGGCTCCTCAGCCTGAGCTGGTGGTACTAATACATCATCATCATCAGGCATCTCATCCTCCTGAGGGTCATCCTCCTCCTCAGGGTCATCGTCATCACCCTGCTCAGCCTCCTGAGGGTCATCCTCCTGCTCAGGGTCATCAGCCTCATCCTCACCCTCGTACTCCTCCTCCTCCTCATCAGAAGAGTACCTCATCAATCGTCGTCTCCTACTAGGTGAACCATGTGGAGATGTAGTAGGTGATCTAGGACGACGACGCAATGATGTGGGTGGTGCCTCAGACAGAAGAGAATGAGCATCAATCTGTAAAGGTGATGGAGTAGGGCGTACCGACATGCGTGTCGTAGCTCGGTGGGCAAAGCGAGGGGCCACACAAGCCAAAGCCTGATGAAGAGTAAGTTGCCTCGATGTACCAGGGAGCCCTAAAGAAAATGAGGGTCCCTGCGTAGATGCAACAGGTAGTGCTGAAGTAGAAGCTGCCTGCGATACAGTAGCTGAAGACATAGCCATCTGGTAAGGATCGTCAGATGCCATAGTGAACTGTGCAGGTAAAACCGGTGCAGTAAGAATATCCTCGACGACATCAGGCATATGGGAGGCCATGGTCTGTGACAACGGCGTAGGGTAGGTGTAAGTGTTTCAAAACAACTAAATCACAACTCAAAATACCATACCAAAAATACTCATCAAATAATTCAATCATATAATCTCAATAAAGAGTTTCAAACACCGCATTACTAAAATGTTTATAAAACATATAGACCATATAATTCCTCGAAAACGCCATCTTATTACTAAAATCCATAAACCTCAAATCATCTCAATAAATCCCAAATCTAACAATCATCTCAATTATCTCATAATACCTCAAATAATAAAAGATGCTTCGGCTTGGCGGGCTGGCGGGCGGTAGTCAAGGATCATTTTCTATAAAAATACGGTTATAGTTTAGGCGTTTATTTACCTAGTTCTCTATATCCTTGGCTCTGATACCAATCTGTAACACCCCCAAAATTTGATACAGTGAAAGACACAACAAGCTTTCGGGGTGCTACGGGGATTGGTATCCAACACAAGACAATATAGAACGAGATAAAGTAAACATAATAAAAACACAACCAAAACGGGGTTTTAAGGTTTACATTTATCCCAACATCATTCAGAGTCAGGCACAAAATACATAACAGTAGGTCCAAAATTAATTATCAGAGTTTAGAAAAATAGATCCTTAAACCATGAGCCTTGGCCGAGCCTTCCATTCCAAGCATGCATATCATCACTTAATTACCTGAGAAAACATGCTAAAAGTCAGCTTTCGCTGGTGAGATCATAGGTTTAAATTCATCTAACAATATAGTGGACATATACGCAAAACGCTTGCTAGCTAGACTAAGGATTCGCTAAAAGCCTGCGGATACCCTCCGCTCAAACCTAACACACGGATACCCTCCGTTCTAACATAGATATTCGGGTAACCCCCGCAATACCAATAAATACTCGGATAATATATTCATTTCATATAGCCAAATAACCCGGTTCAACCCTACGGTTAAGTGGTTATTTAGTTATAGAAAACGTTTATATTAATCGTCATATATCCGTGACAACACGAAAGTCTCAAATAATAACTTACCTGGACTCGAGTGACAACAACCCCGCATAACTCGATAAGTTTACCCATTATATATATACAAAATGACATTTTTATTAAATGTTTAGTAATTGTCAAGAGTTTCTCGTTTTATAACACATTTTTATAATAATAATACGTTTAATAATATTACGCCACTTTCGTAGCCTAATATATATCTAGTCGTATTATTTATAATATGACTCGTGATTATTATTATTATTAATATACGCGTCTATATAATTATATATCCGTTATTCACGTCTATATATTCATATAAACATTTATATTACCAACAATTATTATTACGAGTTTTATTATTTACATTTTAATTGTAATAGTTATCGAGTCATACGAAATGGTCACATGTCCGAGTCATGACTCTCGGCTCATTGTCCAAGTCCAAAGTAATATAAAAGTCATAACAATCAAAAATATCTCCGTCCAACACAATCTCAATCCACGTGCTACAACAATAGGGTCCGACTACGGCACCCGACTAACCTATCTCCGTCAATCTAAGTGACCGTCTCACAATCGGTCCCCAAACCACTTTATCGTCAACACAACTTCAATTAATACCACGAGTCCAATATACTCGTCAACCGCTTCAAAAATCAATTAAGTCACAATAATAGTAACCAACAATAAATAAATAACCATAACATAAACTTTGCCGAAATATATATATTTCGACACCACAAACGGTTGTCAAAAATAACCGTATCCGGGTCAAGTTACCAAGTCAACCCGAGTCGAAAAACATATACCAAGTCACGTGGGTCCCACCCGAGACCACAAGGTCTCGGCTAGCTCACGGGAGCTCGACCCAAACAACAATAAATAACCAAACTGACCCAATGGGTCGTCGGCTCCATCCCAAGTCGAACAACAAGAACAACAAGCAAGACTCCACTCAAGATAATCAATCACGAGGACCAATTAAGGTCAATAAACACGAAACCGAGTCGAAATGATAACCAACAACTTGGAATCATCATAAGTCGAGGGGGAGGCCCTCGGCTCCTGGGTCGACCACGCAAAGAAAGTAACCAAACATCGAAACCCGGATACCAAACCAAGATTTTACCGAGTTTAAATAAAACCCATTATCATTTTTGCCCTTTTATACCAAATCCGAACCATATTAATAGAAATTCGTGGGTTTGGGTAAGTTTTTCAACAAAATCGAGGCACCTTGTGCCCACTTACCCGCGGATCTACAAAGATAACCCAAGAAAAATGGTGGAGGAGATGTGGGTGGCGTTGAAGGTGGTAAATCGAGACGAGGGGGGAGGTTTTTGGGCGCGTGAATCACCACTACGTATCAAGGAGAAGGTGGGGAGTGATTTGGGAGTGGCGGTGTATGGTGGTGTGCGGCGGTGGTGGCCGGACGTGGGGTGGCCGGCGGTGAGAAAGAGAGGAGAGGGAGAAGAGGTGAAGTGGAGATGGAAATGAGTTATTAGTTTAGGGTTAGGGTTTTAATATGGAGATTTTACACTTTAGGTCCCTCTACTTAGTTTCTTTATATTTTGCACACAAAACCTTTTTATCACCAATTTTAGTTTATAAAAACGCCCCCGTACGTAAGTAAAAACTTACTAAGAAATATTAAACGTTCCCAAAACTCGTTATATTCACCATTTGACGGCTTTATATATATATTCCACCGAAATTTATAATAAATACGTTATTAAACATCCAACGTATTAAAACTCGTAAGTTATTAAACTTTTAGGTTTCCTAGTGCCGGAGTCAACGTAGTACTAAGTGAGAATTTAAGAATACATCACCGAGCATAAAATCAAGAATGAATTATGAAAATAATTCACGAATTCCATAACAACATTAAATACAATTATCCATAAAATAGGTCTTACAAGTTCGTTTGTGAAATAAAATTTCTAAATAAAAATTATAAACGAACTTTAACGTAATGCGGGTTTTTAAAATAGCTCCCTAAATTGCCGGTTGTCACAGATTGCCCCTGGCTTTTGTTGATTGTCGTTGCGTAACACACTTTGACTGGGAACTGTTTCCTTTTAAATACAAACGGCAGTTGTTCTTCTTTATTGATAAGCACGATACGTGGTAAATAGACCTTCTCGCCCATTCTAGTACCGGTGACAATCTTTGCCTGAATAAGCCTCGTATACACTTGAGTCACAATCATCCGCGTACCATTACATAATCCACCACATAAGTTTAAGTTCCATAGCTGTATTACCGGTGCACCTATTTTAAGCTTAAACTCATGTGGTGGCATCCCTGAAAAGGTAAGCGTGTTTAGGTATTCTTGAGGATATAATAGTTCAGTTGCTCCCCCATCATTTGATTTTGGTATAGCCTCATCAACACTTATGAAAGTATAGGTTTCCCCTTTTAACGTGTCCAGGATAGTAGAGTTGATGGTGTCTGCAGTTTCATTTCTCGGGCATACAATCGCTTTCTCTTGTAACGATGCTGCATCTGGTGCCTGTAATGTTTGTTCATCGTAGATAAAATCAATCAGCTCTTGAACAACTGCCTCACCCTCGGGAATGCAGTACCCACGCCGAATTCTCTGGATCAGTTCCACCTGGCTGGCCGATGGTACCGTTCCCAATCTGAAGCAACCATTCAGAGAATGCCGAAATCTCTTGAGCTTGATATGGCGAAAGACCTGGCTGTTGTAGGCGCATGTTTTGTCTAAGCTTAATGATTTCGAAATTTGGCCATAAGTATGACTGTGTTATGCACGAAGAAATAATCTGGTCATTCGTAGCTTTCTTCTTGACGGGTAGTGTTTGCCTAAAGTCACCGCCCAAAACAACCATTTTTCCTCCAAACACACTTGTCGGCCTATCCATTATATCTCTCAACGTACGGTCAAGCGTTTCAAAACATCTTCTATCGTTCATAGGAGCTTCGTCCCATATGATAAGATCAGTTTGCCTGAGCGACTCTCCTACCTGCGTTTTTTTTATACTGCACATTGATTCATCAGTTAAATCAAGCGGTATCTTGAATCTTGAATGAGCCGTCTGTCCTGATGGGAGCAATAAGGCAACAATACCCGAAGAATCCACCGCTAAGACAATCTTTCCTTCCGATCTAAGTGTAGAGATTATAGTCCTCCAAACGAAGGTCTTGCCTGTACCTCCATGGCCATACACAAATATGAGCTTCTGCCAACGACCAATCACTGCATGCGTGACTCGTTCAAAGATTATTCCTTGTTCAACATTTAGATGGCCAACAAATCGCTCACTCTCAATCTTTAACAATTCACGATTATAAGACCTTTCTTCCATGAGTGCCCTGTTGTTTAAGATTTGAAGTAAGTGAGGTGGAGGTAGATTAAACCCAAAATCTTTGACTAATTTTCCATACGAAGCAAGGATTGCTTGCAGCTCATACATAAGACCATCTTGTAAGTCTTCAGGACTGACATGAAGATCTCGTATATGCAAAGCTTCGGAAAGTATTTGGGGAATGTCTTTTGACATGGAACTTGAGTGAGATTGTAGCAATGTAACTGGGTCAGAAACCTCACAAAAGATAAGGAGCTGACAAAAAAGGTTTCTCATATAAGCTGGGGTTGCTGAGAAAGAAGCTTCTTGTAAAGCGATGTTCCATTCTTGATCACCACCTAACAGGCCCATGGCTTCACACGCGCCTCTATTTGTAGGATAGAGAACTTCATCAACTGTGCGGATATGTTAAAATGACATTGATCCTTTTTTATGACAGAGCAACAACCGTAGGTAGAATGCATCTCCAGAGTTAGTGATGAGACGAAAAATGATCCGTTTTTAGGGGGTCATTTAAGCCCGAATCCGAATTTATTTGATCAAATATTGCCCTAAATCGTTCCTTTTGTGAGTTTAGGTACTTTGGGATTGAAATCTGGAAAAGGAAGCAGTTCGGACGTTTTTGGAGCATAAAAGTGAAGAAAACGCCAAAGTCTTAATTTTCCATGCTGGGAACTGTGCATGACGGCGTCAAGAGGAGTTTCCTGACGGCGTCAAGAGTAAAAGTCCATGACGACCCAGAAGAGTTTTGACAGCGTCATGAGGGTAGGGCGTCAAGAGTTAAAGTCGTGACGGCCTGGAAATGCAATGTTCTTGACGGCGTCAAATGTAGATCTAGGCAGTCCAAGGATTGTTTTGGCGGCGAGGTGACGGCGTTACCTATTTGGTCTTGACACCGTCATACCCCTTTTCCTATATATAGTTTTCTAATTTTTCACATTTAAAGAGAGAAGTTTTGGGAGAAACCCTAAGTACGATTTTGGTGTAACTTTACAGGTTTTTCAAGGGTTCCAACCCCTTGATACCTTGCATGATTAATCAAGATAAGTGTTCTTCTAATTCAATCAATATGTCTATGTGTTGGTTGTCTATATCATGTTCTTGTCTTAATTCCATCATGCTAGGCTAGATCTCTTTTGTGTTTGCTTAGATCTAATGAAACCTAGATATTGATTATGTGTTGATTACTTGTTTATTCTTGTCCTGGATGAATGATTTATATGTTAGGCTTAAGAAAATTGGCAGATCTCCAATTGGTAACATGCTTGAACGTCTTAAGAAACATGAACCAACGCGCACTAGGTCTTTATTGGTTGTATTTAATGCATGAGCCACTGTTTACAATCCCTATAGTTTTGCTGGGCATGGTGTAGGAGGAGATAAGAGCTCATAGAATTGGGGAGTTATGTGTGCCACCCCATGAATGGTATTAAGGAATACGATCCGTCATCCATGCAATTATAACAAGTAATTAACGTGTAAAAGATATCTAGGGAGTAGTGAAATCTAAGTAAACACATTTTCTCCAATTACTGCTCACAACTTTAGTATAAATTAGTTTATTTTCTTTTTCTAGTATTTTATTTTGATTGCATCTTAGTATTGGGTTAGTTGAATAGCAACTAATTCCGCCCACTCTTCCAAAACCCGAGATTTTTACTTGCTTTCTAAAAAATATAAAAACACAAAAATAATCATCCCTCACCTTTAGAACTAGTATTTAGGCTTTCTAATCCTAGCGACACTATTCCTAAGCTGAACAATCAATCCCCCGGTACTTGTCACTATACTATACTACAACGATCAGGTAGACTGCCTGGTGGGGGTTGTAAGCTTCTCGAGATCCCTCGAGAGGTAAAGCCTGTTGCGATTCCCACACATCAAGTTTTTGGCGCCGCAGCCCGGGGAATAGTTATTGTCTAGGTTAGAATTTCTTTTTATTAGGTCTACTTGCTAGATTCCCTTCTAGTAAGATTTTATTTTTATTTTTAGTTTCTTTAGTCTATCTCATTTCTTCGTGCCTTTGTTCGTAACTCTTCACCACCTGCCATCATGGCAAATGACGAATCCCTTAACCTTAGGATCACTAGGAGTCGTAGTTCCACTCGAAACCTTGTCTTGCCTTATGCGGAACCCGAAAGGGAACTGCATAGATTAAGACAATATCATTCAACTTCTGAACCATCTAGCGTTGCCATCGATTTTGATGCACCTCTCTCTGAAGAAAATTCAGAAAACCATGTCACAACCCCTAGCTCCCTACCCAACAACGACACTAGTACTCCCGCAACCCCCATTCCTAAGCGTCTTAAAGACTACTCCTCCCCAACCTCTCGTGGCTTCTCAAACGCCATTGTCTACCCAAACGAACACACCAACGAGGTCTTGTATGCAAACGATGTTTGGCTTGTCAAAAGTGTGTGTAAGTTTCGCGGACTAGACGAGGAAAATCCAATCCAACACATCAAGGACTTCCTGAAAATAGTAGACACCATCCATACGGATGGGGCTACTAGAAACACATCCCGATTACGATTCTTTCCTTTCACCTTATATGAAAAAGCCCAAGAATGGTATGACAAACTCCCTTCCGAATCTATTTTCACATGGGAGCAACTCATATCCAAGTTCTATGAGAAGTTCTTTCCACCTGGAAAAACCTCAGCATTTAGAGATAGGATCCTCCGTTTCCGGAAGGGGAAGGATGAACCCTTCCATAAATCGTGGACTAGATTCAAAGATTTAATAAGATAAGTTCCCCATCATGGCATTGAGCTTTGGCTCTTGGTCCAAATCTCCTACGATAACATCTCCTCTAAAGACCGAAACGGAATTAACCAATCTAGAAAAGGAAGATTGGCCAATCTTAGTGCCGAGGAAGGATGGGATAGGATTGAAGAATATGCTCAGGATCAGGATGACACTTGGGATGAAACTGAGTCGACTGTTAGCATTTCTGAAATCACCTCGGATCGGTCGAGAAAAATTCACAAGAGAGTGGAATTCCTATCTGGGTCGCAATTACCTAAACAGCTGTCAAATCCTTACTTGATCTGCGATTACTGTGGGGGCCCGCATGAGGTGGAAGAATGTGAAGGAGCAACCACAACTGAACATGCATGCTTGTCAGGAGGGGACATTTATGCTGATCCCTCCCTTTTGCCTTTTTACCAAAATGAAGATTACACCTTTTGGGGAAATCTGGTAAAGAAAAGAGAAGGGGAGGAAGGCCCTGAATTCAAAATTAGGAGCACTTTCGAAGATGACCTTGGTCACTTCACTCAAGAAAAAGACTTGCAAATGAAAGGTCTTAATGAGCTTTTCGACGAGCAGCAGGAGGGTATCGGAGGATTTTTCAACAAGCTTAACTCAGCCTTAGATAATCTTCAAACGCCATTAGTAAGAAAAAAAGACCCCATGCTCGCGATAACCACACGAGCTAGAACGACAACCAAGGACCCTCCTTACCCAAACTCGTCCCCCATTACCCTCGATCCAGACAAACCTGGGGAGGAGGAGGAGGATGTCGGCGTTGGCACCCCAGACCAACCGCCCGTGACGACCCTTTCCCCATCGGCCCTGCCTAACCAACCTGTGAGAATCCCATTCCCGTCCCGATTAAGGAACCAGAAAACTGAGAATGATAACAAGAGGTTCTTGTCATACCTAAAAGACTCAGTTGTCACCATACCTCTCCTTGATGCTTGCTATCACATGCCAAAGTATAGCACATACTTCAAAAAGCTACTCGCTAACAGGAAGAAACTCGAGGGTCTTGTGATCCTGGGGGAAGAATGCTCAGTGGTGACCCATCAAGGGCTACCAAAGAAGGTAGACGATCCGGGCAGCTTCACCCTGCCTTGCTCCATAGGACCTCTATCAATCAAGAATGCTCTTGCTGACTTCGTAATCCTGGATATGGAGGAGGATGACTTGGTACCCATCATCTTAGGTAGACCATTTCTTGCTACCGCTCGTGCTGTCATCGATGTCTACGATGGCAAATTAACATTACGAGTGGGAGACGATAGCACAACCTTCGACATTAAGGATTCTATGGACCTCTCCCTCGAAGCAGCAAACCGGCTCTATTTTATCGGGGAAGTAGATGAACTCACAGATGTCATTGATAGTTGTGTCGATGAACAGATCGATGAAGGCTGGCTATGTGACGAAGGCTTTCTGCCTTTGCTAGAGGTGGAAAAGATGGAGGATGTTAATGCAGTCTCCTTCTACCCCAGACAAGAGGCAACGAAGCAGCTCGAGCTCCGAAAGCCCGAAAACAAGCTCAAACCTTCTATTATCGAGCCCCCTGACGTAGATCTTAAAGAGCTTCCTAACCATTTGGAGTATGCCTTTCTTCAGGGAGAAAGTCAACTCCCGGTAATCATAAACTCCTCCTTGGAACATGAACAAAAAGTTAAACTCTTAGAGGTCCTAAAAATTTACAAGGGGGTGCTTGCATGGAGTGTAGCCGACATTAAGGGGATTGACTCGACTTTTTGCACACATAAGATTCTCATGGAAGAAGATTATAAACCTACCGTGCAACCCCAGAGGCGCGTGAACCCTAACATTAAGGAAGTAGTGAAGAAAGAAGTCATAAAACTTTTAGATGCAGGATTGATTTACCCGATCTCGGATAGCCCATGGGTCAGTCCTGTGCAAGTTGTACCTAAAAAGGGTGGAATGACTGTAGTAAAGAATGACAAGGGTGAGATGGTGCCCCAGAGAACTGTCACTGGATGGCGGGTATGCATCGACTATCGAAAGCTCAATGATGCCACGAGGAAAGATCACTTTCCCTTACCATTCATTGATCAGATGTTGGAAAGATTATCTGGACACGAGTACTATTGCTTCTTGGATGGGTTCTCTGGATATTTTCAGATTCCCATAGCACCTGAGGACCAAGAAAAGACCACGTTTACCTGCCCTTATGGAACATTCGCCTACCAAAGGATGCCTTTTGGGCTATGTAATGCCCCCGCCACTTTCCAGCGATGCATGACCGCAATCTTTCACGAACTCATGGAAGACAGCATGGAAGTGTTCATGGATGACTTTTCAGTCTTCGGGAACTCCTTCGACCGCTATCTTGCTAATTTAGAAAGGATGCTTAAACGGTGCGAGGAAACCAACTTGGTGCTAAACTGGGAAAAATGTCATTTCATGGTGAAGGAAGGGATTGTGTTAGGACATAAGATCTCAGGAAATGGAATAGAGGTAGACCAAGCTAAACTTGAAGCTATATCTAAGTTACCATACCCCACGACTGTCAAAGCAATACGCAGCTTCTTGGGGCAGGCCGGGTTTTATCGGAGATTCATCAAAGATTTCTCCAAAATCGCTCGGCCAATGACTCAATTACTTGTGAAGGATGCTCCGTTCGATTTTTCCCAAGAATGCAAGGATGCATTCGATCTCTTAAAAAAGGAACTCACTCAAGCTCCAATCATGATCACACCCAACTGGGAGTTACCATTCGAAATCATGTGTGACGCTAGCGACTTCGCTGTCGGGGCTGTATTAGGTCAACGACGCGACAAGCTTTTCCAACCTATTTACTACACTAGCAAAACCATGAATCCCGCTCAAGAGAACTACTCCACCACCGAGAAAGAACTATTGGCCGTAGTATTTGCATTCGACAAATTCCGACAATATCTTGTCCTTTCAAAAACAGTCGTCTTCACTGATCACTCGGCTCTTAGATATCTCTTCGCAAAGCAAGATGCTAAGCCACGACTAATTCGGTGGATCTTGTTGCTACAAGAATTTGATGTTGAGATTCGTGATAAGAGGGGAGCAGAAAATCTGGCCGCAGATCATCTATCTCGTCTCGAAAACCCTTGGATGAGCACGATAGAAGTGAGATTAGGGATTCATTTCCTGACGAACAACTCATGTTAGTAAGTGACTCGGAGCCGTGGTACGCCGATTTTGCTAATTACCTCGCAAGTAGACTCGTTCCTGAACACCTGACTAAGTACGAAAGGAAGAGGTTCTTTTCCCAGCTAAAATACTACTTCTGGGATGAACCCTTTTTATTCCGAAGGTGTCCTGACCACATTATAAGGCGTTGTGTTTCGGAAAGTGAGGCAGTAAAGATTATGAGGGAATGTCACTCTGGTCCCTCTGGCGGGCATCATGGGATAAACGTTACCGCCCGAAAGATTCTCGATGCGGGATTCTATTGGCCCACAATTTTCCATGATGTAAAAGAAATGGTGCAGGCGTGCGATGCATGTCAACGAGCCGGAAATATATCACATAGGGATGAAGCACCTCAGAACTTTATACAAGTTTGTGAGGTATTCGATGTTTGGGGGATTGACTTCATGGGACCCTTTCCATCCTTAGGGGGAAACGAGTACATCTTAGTCGCCATTGACTATGTTTCAAAATGGGTTGAGGCATAAGCCCTTAGGACTAATGATGCAAGAGTAGTCATTCATTTCCTGAAAAAGCTTTTCGCAAGATTCGGGATTCCGAAAGCTCTCATCAGTGATAGGGGAACACATTTTTGCAATGCACAAATGGAAAAGGTCATGAAGAGGTATGGAGTACCCCATCGATTCTCCACCGCCTATCATCCACAGACCAATGGCCAAGTCGAAAACACCAATAGAGCTATTAAAAGAATACTTGAAAAAACGGTTAGTCAAAATAGAAAGGACTGGTCATTTAAACTCGACGAAGCCTTATGGGCATTCCGAACTGCCTACAAAACACCTATTGGAACGACCCCATTCCGCATGGTGTATGGTAAGGCATGTCACTTACCGGTAGAATTAGAACACAAGGCTTATTGGGCGCTTAAGGCATGCAACTTAGATTACACAACTGCTGGAAATAATAGGTTTTTGCAATTACACGAGCTTGATGAGCTTAGACTAGAAGCCTACGAATCCTCCATCACATATAAAGAAAAAGCTAAAAGATGGCATGACCAGAGAATTAAGAAACCCAAAGAATTTTCAGAGGGAGACAAGGTCCTATTATACAATTCTCGGTTGAGATTATTTCCGGGAAAACTTAAGTCTAGATGGTATGGACCGTTCACGGTAAAAAATTCTCCTAAATTTGGAGCGGTAGTGTTAATAGATGATGAAGGTAGGGAATTCACGGTTAACATACAACGTGTAAAACACTACCAAGAAAATAACAATGAAATGATTAGTGAGGAGGATGTGACGTTTGATGATGAGGTCACGTAGTAACCCACGACCTTGAGTCTAGCTACAAGACTAGTAAATAAAGAAAAGCGCTTCTTGGGAGGCAACCCATGTTTTGTGTGATTTTATTTGTTTGATTGTTATTTGCTTCCGTATGCATGCTTTATTTTTATTGTTGGTAGATCATGTTTCTAAACTAAAAAGTGCAAATACTTTACTTTGTTGTTTTGGCCTAGTCTTAACTCCACCTAGAAGTATTTTTGCAAAAGATAAGTGCAAGGGGAAACCCCAAATATGTTTTTAAGAAACAAACCGATCATGATTCTCCACAATATTAAATGAGCATGTATATTAGTATTTGTTAGAGTCAAATGCTTGTATTGAGTCATAATGAAGTTTTGCAGGATTTTCCAGGAAGTAGGACCAAGTTTTTCCAGAAATTTTCCGGAAACTTAACATAAGGATTTCTGCAGGTCAATTCTGACGGCGTCAGGAGTTTACTCTTGACGGCGTCAGGAGTTAAAATCTGGAAATTTTACCGGTTTTGTTTTTCTAACGGAGTCTTATGGTTTTTGTGAATTATTAAGTTTTATAATCTCCAGGAGATCTGCAAACTTCATTCCACAAGCATTATATCTTATCTTGTTTTCTAGGATTTAGAAACTTATATAGGATGCCGCCGATTTTAGGCGAGGTTGTCTTGTCTATTGTGTCAGGTTTTACAGGTTATGTATGACATGAAGATGATTTATATTCTGGAAGGGAAGCTTTGATTGTTCATTTTCTTGGAGGAAGATTTAACCTGGCCATCCTATTATCCATACCGAGCGAATCAGGGGAGTATTTGATTTCATTCTCTTTACTTTTTCACTTTTACATTCTTTACTTGAACATTGGGGACAATGTTCATCTTAAGTGTAAGGGGAGGGTAAAAAGATGATACCTTACATATGCACTTTCACTTGAGTTTGTTTTGTTTGATGGTAGATGTGTAATAAAACTATGAGAAATACTTGTTAGTGCAATTTTAGCGGCAAATTTAAAATTTTTTACAACATTTAGGAGTGAAACTTTAGCCATAGCAAGCGTCTCATGGATAGGAGATTGTATGACTAGCACATAACCGTATATTCAGAAAAATTTTCCACCCAAATATGTGAGGTTCGCCTTTAGATTTGATAGGAAAAGCATTCACTATTAGTGCTTATGAGTGTACCGGTAGCATTTAGATTCTAGAACTTGCGTTAGTGATGCATTCCGAGACCGCTAGTGAGACTACATTCGTGTGGTAGGATTTACTACATGATAAGAGGCATTAGGATCACCCTTGTGTTAAACTCGTATTATAATTACTTGACCATTTAAGTCATATTACTTGACTAGTTAAGTCAACTAATTTTTCCCACACCCTTAGCGTTGTACTCATCTTTAGTACACGAAACACCTAGTACACCCCTCCGAGCCTATCTTTTCGTTTCTAACTTTAAGCATTTTACTTAAAGGAAGAATTTGTTACACCCCACTTAAATGTACAACCAAATCGCCTTAGCCTTCCGTGTATGCGCTCATTTTTAGTGCATTATTGTTATTTGTTAAACCCTAAGTTAACTTTCTAATTGATTACATGGTTGCTAAGTCGAGTCATATCCTTGTACATATTGTCTTGGGACGATTGGGACTCATCAGTAAGTACTTATTTTACGGAGTAATGGGGAAGAACATCATTTATTACCCCCATATGTACGTTAATCTTAAAAGTGCTCCAAGTGTTTTGATTTTCTTAATTCGAGTCATTAGATTAGTTTAATTGTAAAGTATGTAAAGATTCAAGTGTAAGGGGAATTCTCATCCCCTATGATGTATTATTTTGGATGGTAGGGTACGAGTGTATGCAAAAAAAAAAAAAAAAAAAAAAAAAAAAAAAAAAAAAAAAAAAAAAATCGAGAAAATAAAGAAAAAGAAAAAAATTGAAAAAGGAAAAAGAGAAAAAACATACGGACTACCATCCCTTTTTATTCTATGTTCATTTTATGTTTTTGTTATTTTTCATTTATTAGCTTAAGTCGAGTCTAGTCTTGGCTTAGCAACGCCACATTGTACATGTAATTAACCAAGATTGTTAACTCGCCACCAGTAAAACTTCATTTATCCAACAAAACCGTGTATTTCATATCCCTACACCTAACATTACAACCCTTTAAAAGACCTCTTTGATAGTTTATCCTAGGTGCTTACGCCATGTGGTGGAGGTTTGATCCTTTCCCAAGCCTATGGTAATCTATTTTGCTATGACAGGTAGTGAGAGATATCTTCCGTTTCCATATTGTAATTTACACTTTATTACACTCGAGAGATGTGAGTATCTAAACACTATTTGTGAGGTGCTTGTGTATGACATCCGTGCTTGTCTATTGGTCTTTAGTGGAACGATTACTTGTTGTAATTACTTTTATATTAGTGTTAAATGACCCCTAACTTGTCTTTTGAGTAGAATAAAAGCGCATTTGCTTGAGGACAAGCAAATCTCAAGTGTAAGGGTATATGATGAGACGAAAAATGATCCGTTTTTATGGGGTCATTTAAGCCCGAATCCGAATTTATTTGATCAAATATTGCCCTAAATCGTTCCTTTTGTGATTTTAGGTACTTTGGGAGTGAAATCTGGAAAAGGAAGCAGTTCGGACATTTTTGGAGCATAAAAGTGAAGAAAACGCCAAAGTCTTAATTTTCCATGCTGGGAACAGTGCATGATGGCGTCAAGAGGAGTTTCCTGACAGCGTCAAGAGTAAAAGTCCATGACGACCCATAAGAGTTTTGACGGCGTCATGAGGGTAGGGCGTCAAGAGTTAAAGTCGTGACGTCCTGGAAATGCAATGTTCTTGACGGTGTCAAATGTAGATCTAGGCAGTCCGAGGATTGTTTTGGCGGCGAGGTGACGGCGTCACCTATTTGGTCTTGACGCCGTCAGACCCCTTTTCCTATATATAGTTTTCTAATTTTTCACATTTAAAGAGAGCAGTTTTGGGAGAAACCCTAAGTACGATTTTGGTGTAACTTTACAGGTTTTTCAAGGGTTCCAACCCCTTGATACCTTGCATGATTAATCAAGATAAGTGTTCTTCTAATTCAATCAATATGTCTATGTGTTGGTTGTCTATATCATGTTCTTGTCTTAATTCCATCATGCTAGGCTAGATCTCTTTTGTGTTTGCTTAGATCTAATGAAACCTAGATATTGATTATGTGTTGATTACTTGTTTATTCTTGTCTTGGATGAATGATTTATATGTTAGGCTTAAGAAAACTGGCAGATCTCCAATTGGTAACATGCTTGAACGTCTTAAGAAACATGAACCAACGCGCACTAGGTCTTTATTGGTTGTATTTAATGCATGAGCCACTGTTTACAATCCCTATAGTTGTGTTGGGCATGGTGTAGGAGGAGATAAGAGCTCATAGAATTGGGGAGTTATGTGTGCCACCCCATGAATGGTATTAAGGAATACGATCCGTCATCCATGCAATTATAACAAGTAATTAACGTGTAAAAGATATCTAGGGAGTTGTGAAATCTAAGTAAACACATTTTCTCCAATTACTGCTCACAACTTTAGTATAAATTAGTTTATTTTCTTTTTCTAGTATTTTATTTTGATTGCATCTTAGTATTGGGTTAGTTGAATAGCAACTAATTCCGCCCACTCTTCCAAAACCCGAGATTTTTACTTGCTTTCTAAAAAATATAAAAACACAAAAATAATCATCCGTCACCTTTAGAACTAGTATTTAGGCTTTCTAATCCTAGCGACACTATTCCTAAGCTGAACGATCAATCCCCCGGTACTTGTCACTATACTATACTACAACGATCAGGTACACTGCCTGGTAGGGGTTGTAAGCTTCTCGAGATCCCTCGAGAGGTAAAGCCTGTTGCGATTCCCACGCATCAGTTAGGATGCACATACGTCAAACGGCCAATCGATGGCGTGACTGCACGCCGCCGACGCTGCCAGTACTTTCCATCCTTGTGCCATACATATTCCATTGGAAAGTATAGGTATGTTAAATGGCGACCATCGGTATTGTAAAGGTTGTACCTAAACCATTCATTGAGCGTTGTTCTTTTGTTGTGCTTGCTATCCACAACTGCCTGTAAGCGCTGCTGCCTCCTAAAATTCACCCGCTGCATATTTTCAAGGTGAACTGCAAGTATCTGAACCGGTGGATCTCTGCTGTGTATGCTAAATCCCAGAATCCTCCAGCATGCTTCGTGCGGTCCTATGAATCTAGCATCCTGGAAATTCTTGATTTCACCAACGCGCAATGAACGACGGCTGGTACTTGGTCCTGTACTTCCAAGTGTTCTTGTAATATGAGTTACTATTGGGTCAGTCCCTTTTGAAATATACTTAAAGAGATATCTTATAAGCATTGACCACTCATAGTACTCAATATTGATATGTGCGTAGAACCGCATGCACAGGGACCGGTTATGCGGAACAACACACCCATTATCGAGGCTGACATTTTGCCTCATTGTTGTTATCCCATAATCCCTCCTACGGTAATGCACATATCCTTTGTCATTGATAAATGTCTTCGGACAAAAAGCCTTAGGAAACTTCTTAGTGCATACATCACTGTCACGCATACATGGTGCTGCTGTAATGACCAACCCACACGACCCGTGCATCATAAACTCTGTGATAACTCTGTAACCCTCAGGATTGATTGTTGGGTCTGGAAGCTCTGCAGAAACATACTTATCCACATCTGTGTGTGCCTGCATACGGTGGCTTTCCTTGATCCACATAAGCAAATGACAATGCGGCAGGCCTCTTTTCTGGAACTCGACCGTGTATAACACTGTAATAAGATAAAATTTATTCAGACACATTGTAAGTGTAGCAATTGAATAGACAATAGACACATAGAAAATTAAAACAGTGCCTGCTTCTACAGCACCAAAAGGCTTTGAATCTCGTAAGAAAGTAACTAAACTGTGTATCTTTCTTTCAAAGACACGGTCTACAACATCAGGCCTATCAGCAACTGCAACATGCGTAAAGTCCTCCATATATTCTTGGATCTCAGGCCAGTTAACATTGCACGTAAACGTGATAAAGAATGACAGGTTCCCATGCACCCGACATATGGCCAAAGCGTCCAAGTAATGGCTATACATATAGCGTGGGCCTCCTGTAAAGGATGAAGGCAAAATTGTCCTTGAACCGACATCTGAACCGTCCTGATCACCGCGTGAGATAGCATCGTGTAGACCCGCCATATAATCATTCTGAATATCATTTGATGTTCTCTTACAAAGTCAATCCGTGATTGCTCTATGCTACAGTAGGCTGTGACAACATACTGTTGGAAAAGCCTGCCACTCCTTGGGAGAAGCCGGTATTCATTGAAACGGTCGTGTAGCTCGTACGCATAGTACATTTTCATTGACATTTGATATGTGGGAATCGCACCAGGCTTTTACCTCTTAAGGGATCTTGAGAAGCTTACAACCCCCACCAGGCATTGTACCTGATCGTTGTAGTATAGTATAGTGACAAGTACCGGGGGATTGATCGTTCAACTCAGTAATAGTGTCAATAGAATTAGAAAGCCTAAAAACTAGGTCTAGAGGTGAGGGATGATTCTTTTTGTATTTTTATATTTTTAGGAAAGCAATAAAAATCTCGGGTTTTTGGAAGAGTGGGCGGAATTAGTTGCTAATCAACTAACCCAATAACTAAGATGCAATCAAAATAAAATAACAGAAATGAAAATAAATCTAATTACTAATGTGGTGTGAACAATAATGGGGAGAGTCGTGTTTACTTAGGTTTCATTACTCCCTAGATATCTTTTACAGGTTGATAGTTTGTTACAATTGCATGGATGACGGGTCGTATTCCTTAATACTAGTCGTAGGCCCGTGTACAATATTCCCTAACTCTATAGGATCCTACTTCACTCCTATGTCGAGCCGTTAGAAGCTCCTAACATGGGATCATTAGAATTCTCCTATGCATTAAATACAACCAAAAATCATAGTACACCTCTGATCATGTTTCTTAAGATGTTCAAGCATGTCACCAATGGAAGTCTGCCAGTTTTCTTAAGCCTAACATCGAATACAATCATCCGTAATAACTATAAACAAACAATCAACCCATAATTAACATCTAGGTTTCACTACATCTAAGATAACAAACAAGAGATCTAGCCAAGCATGTTAAATTCAAGACAAGTGTAAGATATATTCAAGCAACACATAGACATATTGATTGAATTGAAAGAGTACTGATGTGTGCTCAAACACTCATCATTTTTAGTCAATCTGAACTGCAAAAACATTTAAAAACACTCAAATATGCATCAAAATACTGAAAATATTCCAAAATTGTGTTTTATATGTTTTAGATGCAAAATGTTTAAAAACAAATGAAAAATGAACAAAGTTTGCATAATTGGCAGTTTCAGTCCCTCAAGTTTCAGAAATTTACAAAACTAGTCCCTGGTCATTCAAAATATGGAAAATTATCACCAAAGGTCCTTTTGAAATCATAAGTTGTCCTATTTAGTCCTTTGGTGAAAAATCTGAAAAGTTTTGAGAATTTACAGTTTTGGTCCCTGGAGTTTCAGAAATTGACAGAATTGGTCCCTGGCGGGAAATTTTTGGAAGAAAAAGCATTTATGGTCCTGTGGTTACTTATTTTGGCAAGATTAGTCCTTGGAATGAAAGTTTGGTGAAATGGCAATTTTAGTCCCTATGGTTTGGAAATTTACAAAAATGATCCCTGGGTGTTTATTTGTTAAAAATTACATTTTGGGTCCCTGGGTTATTGAAGTTATCAACTTTGGCCCTTGTGATAACTATGGAAAAATGACAAAACCAGCCCCTTGATTTTCAGAAACTTACACATTGGGTCCTTGTTGTTTTCACTAACTAAACCAAACCACCCTTTGTTATTTTTACCAAATCCACCCAAAAACCTAACCTGATCCATCAACAAAACCACCCCAGCCCACCTTATATCACCAGCCCATCACCACAAGCCCAACAACAAAATAAATACTCCCTCCCGTTTTTATTAACCCCCAGGTCAAACCCAAAGTCAAACTCTCCACCTCACCTCCTTCCCTCTGCCAAAACCTGCAACACCCAACACCAACACCATCATTACTGCTACTCCTCCACTCCAACCCTATCCCACTAAACTAACTTTCCACCACTCCAATCCAAAACTTGCCCCCCATGCCAAATACTAACTGCCAAATTGCTAATACCCAAGTTTCCCGCCTAAACCAATCAAACGGCCAAAATCATCTTTGGTACTCCAATGGTTATTTTCAAAGGAGGGATAGCTCAAGTGGGTCCAAAGAACCCTAAATGGTCACTATAAAAGAGAAGAAAAAGAAGACAGTTGGGTAGTAGATTTTTAGTGGTGTTTCAGTTAGTAGGAGTAGTGTAAAATTAATGCTTTAGTTAATTTAGTTTTAAGAATTTCATTCTAGTATTGTAACTTTTAATTCCAGTTAATAAAAATTCTCAGTTTTTTTTTTATTGTCAAATTTCCATTTATTGCTTAAGTTCAAGTTTTTCTTTTATATGCTCATACTGCTATAAATTAAGCTCATACAAGCTCACAAGGCTTTTTGTGAGCTTTTACTTTCATTCAAACTGTTTTCTTCAAGCATTACTCAAAGTTTTTAACAAAACCTCAAAACTAGAAAAATAGCTTCTTTTTCTGTTTATTTGGTTTTCTGCTTATTCAGTACTTCTTTTATGATCTTTAATGCTTATTTATGTTTGATGTTGCTATTTATGTTTATTTGGTAGCCTAGATATTAGTGGTTTTTAGTTTTGTTGCTTCATTGTCCATTTAGCTCAATTTAGTTTAGAGAGATTAGCTTATCAAAAGTGCTTACAACTTGATCACTACTGCTTATTTTTACATACTATAGCTTAATCAGTAACTAGAATGCATTTTCAGAGGCTTTCTAAGCCTTTTGTAGTGTAAATCACAAAACAGTCCCCTATAAGGGGGTGTTTGGTTCAGGAGGATTCAATGTGTTATAGGTAGTTTTTGCTATGGATTTCTGTGGAAGTATCTTACATTAGGTTTAGTTAGTCATGTTAAGTCATAAAATACTAGGGTCTTTTGGTTAAAAGTCAAAAGTTAGTCTTTAATCCACTCATAAGTACACTGCCAAAGCTTAAGACATCATAATCATACAATTTACTTTAAAACCTGTTAATCTAGTTTAGGATAGCTGCACTATAGCTTGAAACATCTCAATCAATCATTAGACTAAGATCAAAGTCCATGAAAGTCAAATTAGAAGGAAATTCCAAAAAGTCAAAATTGCTCATTAGGGGAGAAATCCACTTTTGGCAAGATTTTTCCTGATCTCATTATTAAGTTTTGGCTTTTAAGCTTCTTGATTCCTAAAAATCTGGAAGCTCATCTTTTTAATGCATATTTTAGTTTAATGTTAGGAGTTTTATAGACTGCTTATTTTGGTGTTTAGTTTGGTTAGTTTTCTTGAACCCTCCCCTGCACCAGGGGAGTGTGTTCTTCAGCTCAGACTCACAAGCTCACAAACAGTACTGCACTTGATCACATTTCTTGAATCTTGGTTTTCCATGAAGCTTGTAGTTCTAGTTTTTGAGTTTCAGGCCTTTCGTGAACTTTTCAGCTTATTTGATAAGCTTAAACAAGGCCTGCAAGTCACCCCTTGGACTGTTTGGGTGTGATACTTATGGATGTGCTTATCTGCTTTTTTGTGCTTGTTTAGACTTATGAATTGCTTATCTTCTGTTTTCCATAGCTTATTTAGGATTCCCCATAAAAGCCTGTGTCTGTTTCCCCATTAGATTAGCTTGTTGATGTATTTATGTGTACTGATTTGTTTTTTCATACCTCCCCTGCACCTCAGTGATTCACCCAACTTCACAAGCTCTTTGTGAGCTTGTGTGTAGACCTTAGTTTGTGTGGTTGGGAGTTTTGGGAAGCTTATGTGCCAAAACTTAAAGGTTCAGGCTTAACTTGGACCTCTAAGCTTATTTAATAAGCTAGTCTCACCCCTGCACTTTCCTTGTGGCCTGTGGGTATTAGTGGTACATGGAATTGCTTATTTGTGTCTTTAGCTTATTTCAATGATTGTTGTCTTATTGTTTCTGCTTAATCTCAGCATCTTTCATCATTTTCTGTCTTATTTGAGCTTGTTGTCATTGTTGTGAGCTTATTCTAAGCTTAGCAAGCTTCATAAGCTCATTTTGGCTTATTTTGGTTTACTGTGGTGGAAATAAGCTCAAGCAGAGCTTATCTTCTAGTTTCAAAAAGTTTTCTTTTGTAAAAGTTGTTTATATTCATTGTTAAAATGTTTTTGTAAAGTTAAAATCAAAAATAAAAATAAAAAGAGAAATGTGCAATTAGTGGGAATTGTACCCTGGACCACTTGGGTTGACCTGGTCAACTCCAAACCAAAGGGGTGCACCATCTAGGCTAGGTAGTTGTTAATGTTTATGTTTTCCTTTGTTGTATTTATACTAGTACTTACCCCATTAAGCTTATAAAAGCTTTTCAGCTTATTTATAAACTTGTCACCCTTTTCATTTTTTTCCTAGCTTAATTATAGTACTCAGTATTTTTGTAAAAAGTTTTAGATTTTTACTATTCATTTGGTAATTTTTATAATTTAAATTAGTTTTATTAGTATTTAAATAGTTTTTAATTAATAACAATTAAATAAAAAGTCTAAAAAATAATTTTCTTTTTTCTAAAATTTTCTTTTATCATTAGGTTCGTAAAAATGTAATTTTCAGGTCTGTAGGGTTAGTGTAACTCAAATTTCACTTTTTATTTCGCGCACTCGCGTTTATTTTGACTTAAACGCACGTTTTATTTAAATAACTTTTAGGTTTTTAAATTTAGGTTACGTTAGTAAAAGTAGTTTGTAAAATAAAGAAAAAACAAAAAATATAAAAAAAAGTGATAGCTTCTATTTAAGCCCTTTTGGCTTATTTTTCTGCTTATCTTTAAGCAAACTCTAATTTTAAGTTTTTAGATTACGTTTTAGGTTAACTAGGTTTCACGTCATTGTTAATATAGTTTGTTTAAATCATTCTCATTCGTATTTCCTTAGTGTAATCATTCAAACCCTTATATACCCTTTTCCGTCCAAATTCACCCGATCACAAACCCGTTTTAATACCATCCACACCTCGTCGGGACAGAACGACCCGGGAAAACCCTATACTTCCACGGAGAATTGAGCCTAAGGAGTTTTACTATATCAACCACATCCATGGTTGACTTTAGTTGACTGCTTTTGCCTCAATCAAGTACTTATTTCAAATTGAGATGAAAGGTTTCAAAGGGTAAGAACCCTTGAAAAAGCTGTAAGATTCGTACAAGGGTTTCTCTCCAAAGTTACACCCTACTTGTCCCTCTTTAATGAATGAAAATTGCAAAACTATATATAGATTTTACAGGGTGACGACGTCAAGAAGGAATTTCTGACGCCGTCAACTCACTGCCCATAATGAAATCGGATTGCCTAGATCCAGTTTTGGCGCAGTCATGTGTACTTCTACTCTGGGCCGTCACTCGTATTTGGACCATGACGGCCTAGGGTGACGCGTCATGTCCATAGTGTAAATCTCTTTTGGATCGTCACGGACTTTATCCACTTCCACCTCTTGTATTACTCTTGACGTCATCATTAAGGAGCATGTGACGCCGTCAGGTACTGTTCCCAGCAAGAAAAATTAAGATTTTGCCGTTTTCTTCACTTTTATGCTTCAAAAACGTCCAAAATGCTTCCTTTCCCAGAATTTACTCCAAAAGTACCTAAAATGACAAAAGAAACGATTTAGGGCAATATTTGATCAAATAAATTCGAATTCGGGCTAAAATGACTCCCTAAAAACGGTTCATTTTTCGCCTCATCAAATACCCTTACACTTGAGATTTGCTTGTCCTCAAGCAAATGCACTTTTATTCTAATCAAAATACAAGTTAGGGGTCATTTAACACTAATATAAAAGTAATTACAACAAATAATCGTTCCACTAAAGACCAAAGACAAGCACGGAGGTCATACACTAGCACCTCACAAATAGTGTTTAGATACTCACATCTCTCGGGTGTAATAAAGTATATATCACAATATGGAAATGGAAAACATCTCTCACTACCTGTCATAGCAAAATAGATTACCATAGGCTTGGGAAAGGATCAAACCTCCACCACATGGCGTAAGCACCTAGGATAAACTATCAAAGAGGTCTTTTAAAGGGTTATAACGTTAGGTGTAGGGATATGGAATACACGGTTTTGTTGGATATAGGCAATCTTTACTGGTGGCGAGTTAATCATCTTGGTTAATTACATGTACAATATGGCGTTGCTAAGCCAAGACTAGACTCGACTTAAGCTAATGAATGATAAATAACAAAAACATAAAATAAACGTAGAATGAAACAGAATGGTAGTCCGTATGTTTTTTTTCTCTTTTCTTTTTCTATTTTTTTTTTTTGATTTTTCTTAATATTTTTCCTTTTTTTTTTTTTTTTTTTTTTTTTTTTGTTTTTTTTTGTGTTTTTGTTTTTGTTTTTTGCATACACTCTTGCCCTACCATCCAAAATAATACATCATAGGGAATGAACATTCCCCTTACACTTGAATTTTTACATGCTTTACAATAAACTAATCTAATGACTCGAATCAAGATAATAAAAACACTTGGAGTACTTTTAAGATTAACGCACATATGGGGAAGTGAAATAGGTAAATGAATGAAATCAAATACTCCCCTGATTTGTTCGGTGTGGATAGTGTGGTAACAAGGTTAGATCTTCCTCCAAGAAAATGAACAATCAAAGCTTCCCTTCCAGAAAAATAAATCATCTTCTTGTCATACATAACCTGTTAAACCTGAGAAAACAAACAAGGCAACCTCGCTTAAAATCGGCGGCAATCTATATATACTAAAAAGTCCTAGAAAACAAATTAAGATATAATGCTTGTGGAATGAATGTTTGCAGATTTCCTGGAGTTTATAAAACTAAAGAATTAACAAAAACTTTAAGACTCCATTAGAAAAACAAAACTAGCAAAATTTCCAGAATTTTACACATGACGCCGTCAGGAGTTAACTCCTGACGCCGTCAGAAGTGACCTGCAAAAATCTTTACGTTAAGTTTCCGGAAAATTTCTGGAAAAACTTATGTCCTACTTCCTCGAAAATCTTGCAAAACATCATTATGACTCGATACAAGCATTTGACTCTAACAAATACTAATACACATGTTCATTTAATATTGTGGAGAATCATGATCAATTTCGTTCTTAGAAACAAATTTGGGGTTTCCCCTTACACTTATCTTTTGCGAAATACCTTTGTAAGAAGTTAAGACGAAGTTAAATGACAAAATAAAGCATTTTCACAATTTAATTTGAAACATGATCTACCAACAATAAAAATAAAGCATGCATATGGAAGCAAATAACAATCAAACAAATAAAATAAATGAAAACACACAAAACATGGGTTGCCTCCCAAGAAGCGCTTTTCTTTATTTACAAGTCTTGTAGCTAGACTCAAGGTCATGGGTAATTACGTGACCTTATCGTTGGTCTCTTTTACCGATTATAAATGTTCTTTATAGAGACCAACCACCTTTTTCTCAATTGCTCCTATAATCCTATTGGCAAATTCCTTATCAACTTTATATTTCGGTCCTAGAGTCAAGCAATCTTTGTAGAAAAGGCTCTTCTTCTCCCATACAAAGTCCATGCCCTTTTTCTTATCCTCTTCATTGATGTCCTCAAAAGCACCAATGTTATCCATGTCAAATTGAGGCACAAAACAAAATTCTTTCATTCTATTAGGCATCCTATATGTGATCCTATCGGTTTCACTAGCAAACCGGATTGTCCCTTCTATCTCATCATATTCTAACTTGGACTCTTCAACAAATGGTTTACCAAACACAACATGGGTTAAGCGACAATCAATAACACTAGCTAGGTCTTCAACAACCATAAAGTCAGTGACATAAGTAAAGTTCCCAACACAGATATGTAGACCTTTAACTCTCTCGACAAAGTTACAAACTCCACCGGGGTATTTAGTATCTTTTCTAGGTCCAGTCTTGTTTTCACTATATCGTTATAAACACTTGAGGACATAATGTTGATTGGGGATTTAAAATCAATGTAAGCATTGTCAATGTGTTTATATCCAATCATACATGGTATCTTTGCACTCTTAGGATCGCCTCTCTTTATCTTAGGTTCAATTCTAGTGAAAGGAGGTCGAGGATTATCAATAAGGTTATTATACTATGCAATCTCCTACTTAGTGGGGTATAGATTGAAATAGTCGTCTAGCTTTGGATCTATCTCCCCTTCCTCAAGTTCCTCAACCACATCCTCAAAATCATTAGGTCCTAGATCCTTATTTGAATACAAGGCGGTCGCTAGGTCACTAAATGCATGGTCGAGCTCAACATTAATCAACCTATTAAGCTCCCTAAGTTCCCTAATTTCATTCTCAATTTGTTCACGCAACAAGGCCACTTCTCTAGGGGAAAGGGGTGGATTCGCGTTTTCCATAATGGTCAACGGAATAGTCAATGAATTTAATTTACTAACAAAGGCATGAAGAAAAAGATAGACTAAAGAGAACCTAAAAATAAAAATAAAATCTTACTAGAAAGGAATCTAGCAAGTAGACCTAATAAAAAAAAAATCCTAACCTAGACAATAACTATTCCCCGGGCTGCGGCGCAAAAAACTTGATACGTGGGAATCGCACCAGGCTTTTACCTCTCGAGGGATCTCGAGAAGCTTACAACCCCCACCAGGCATTGTACCTGATCGTTGTAGTATAGTATAGTGACAAGTACCGGGGGATTGATCATTCAACTCAGGAATAGTGTCGCTAGAATTAGAAAGCCTAAAAACTAGGTCTAGAGGTGAGGGATGATTCTTTTTGTATTTTTATATTTTTAGGAAAGAAATAAAAATCTCGGGTTTTTGGAAGAGTGGGCGGAATTAGTTGCTAATCAACTAACCCAATAACAAAGATGCAATCAAAATAAAATAATAGAAATGAAAATAAATCTAATTACTAATGTGGTGTGAACAATAATGGGGAGAGTTGTGTTTACTTAGGTTTCATTACTCCCTAGATATCTTTTACAGGTTGATAGTTTGTTACAATTGCATGGATGACGGGTCGTATTCCTTAATACTAGTCGTAGGGCCGTGTACAATATTCCCTAACTCTATAGGATCCTACTTTACTCTTATGTCGAGCCGTTAGAAGCTCCTAACATGGGATCATTAGAATTCTCCTATGCATTAAATACAACCAAAAATCATAGTACACCTCTGATCATGTTTCT
This sequence comes from Artemisia argyi, assembly GCA_030686995.1. Lineage (NCBI taxonomy): Eukaryota > Viridiplantae > Streptophyta > Magnoliopsida > Asterales > Asteraceae > Artemisia > Artemisia argyi. Next base: position 21,200,714 of record CM060695.1, on the reverse strand, counting down.
TAAGATATTAAAGCATATCACCAATGGAAATCTGCCAGTTTTCTTAAGCCTAACATCGAATACAATCATCCGTAACAACTATAAACAAACAATCAACCCATAATTAACATCTAGGTTTCACTACATCTAATCAAACACACAAGAGATCTAGACAAGCATGTTAAATTCAAGACAAATGTAAGATATATTCAAGCAACACATAGACATATTGATTGAATTGAAAGAGTACTTATCTCAAATTGACATGAAAGGTTTCAAAGGGTAAAAACCCTTGAAAAAGCTGTAAGATTCGTACTAGGGTTTCTCTCCAAAGTTACACCCTACTTGTCCCTCTTTAGTAAATGAAAATTGTAAAACTATATATAGATTTTACAGGGTGACGGCGTCAAGAAGGAATTTCTGACGCCGTCAACTCGCCGCCCATAATGAAATCGGATTGCCTAGATCCAGTTTTGACGCCGTCATGTGTACTTCTACTCTGGGCCGTCACTCGTATTTGGACCATGACGGCCTAGGGTGACGTCGTCATGTCCATAGTGTAAATCTCTTCTAGATCGTCACGGACTCTATCCACTTCTACCTCTTGTATTACTCTTGACTCCGTCATTAAGGAGCATATGACGCCGTCAGGTACTGTTCCCAGCAAGGAAGATTAAGACTTTGTCGTTTTCTTCACTTTTATGCTCAAAAAATGTCCAAAATGCTTTCTTTTCCAGAATTCACTCCAAAAGTACCTAAAATGACAAAAGGAACGATTTAGGGCAATATTTGATCAAATAAATTTGAATCCGGGCTAAAATGACCCCCTAAAAACGGTTCATTTTTCGGCTCATCAACATTTTCTTGGGAGGGTCAGAAGATGTCAATAACACGCGACCCAAATGATACCCATCTTCACCAAAGAAAAAAACCAATGGGAATTGCATTGACATATAAGATGCGTTTAGCTTACTCACATATTGTAACTGATGATCGTGCTGTTCCACGACCACATCAAATTCAGTCTCCACGTCTGGAGCACCTTCAAAAACAATTGCACCAATAGAGTCACCTGTAGGCATTTCAGGCTGCCTTGAGTCAACAACACCAAATAAACGGACACTGAATTCTGGAATATCGGCCTTTGCCATTTTATCCTTGGCAGTTCTAAACAATTGCACTAATCGATTGTTCTTGTCTAGCAGCTCAATCAAATGTTCCACAATATCTGGACGCAGACTCTGGCCATTTCTTTTAAAGTGTTCCAAACGATTTGCAACTTCATTTTGTGTGTCATAGATATACAGCTGTAAAAATTGTGGGCGTGTATTAGGCTATGGACAAAGAGAACCTATTCGATGGTAAAGCTGACCGGAAATCTTAAACACATAAGGACCACCACCCATGTTTATAGAGTTGTCCACTTCTGCACCCAACGATGTCATTGCAAACATTTGATTGTAAGCACGAATATTCTCCAAAAAATGCCGATTAGTGAAAGGTCTTTTATGTATTGCGGGTATTCACCCTGATCATGCAACCTAACTTTGCCAGCATTACAACATTTATGGTAATCCACACGCCTACTATTACCCACACCAATCCTTTCATCATACCAAAACTTTGCATTGCAATGACGGCAGGCCTGATCACCCCTGCCCATATGCACATATGTATCGGGAGGGCCTGCATTAGATACAGGAAATAGAACTTTTAGCAGCCCCCCAGTAAATAGAACAATGGCTAATAATTTTGTTCATGTAAAACAGGTCAAAGCAGCACAACAGCACACCTTGCCTAGACCTTCGGTTTCTGCTACGCACATGAGGCGGGACCTAGGTACTCTCTGATGAACGACGCATCCTAACTGCAAGAGATAAAAGATAATACTGTAAGCAAATGCAAATCCATTTAAAACACCATACCTCTGTATTTTTTATCTCAAAGCAATCAAACCTTGAGAACGCCTCGGACGATGATTCCTTGGCAGGTTCACATTGCAGGGGCCTGTTCGTGTACCAAAGTTTTGAGAGGTTTCATGAGACGAAGGGGCAAGACCGGACGTTGTGGAACCATCCACAAGATATTCAGGTATAACTGTGCTTCCAGCACTATTTATAAGAAACATGTCCTCATCACTTGCAATAAATATAAAGTACATGGCATTACCCCGCAGGCCAAGATTTAGGACACCAAACAAAACATGTAAAGAAAATGCAAATTACATCGCAATTGTGACTCGCTATCGTCTGAAAGTCTTGCAAGGTGAGACCTCCTAGAACAAAACTCATCTTCATTAGAAAAGTCAGACACTTTCCGTTTTCCTTTATCCACAGAAGTTGTAGAACCATGTAGGCTAGAAAAGCTTCTTTCCTGGCTTCCTTGCACATTGCACCCATCTAAAACACAATCATATTAAGCTTTTTAAAAACAGTAAGTTAGGCATCAAAGCATAACCAACATGCTACGCACCTGCTCTTTGTACAGGTGCACCGATGCACAGATCACGGGCATGCGGACTACTCCGAGAAGACTGATCCACAAACATGGGGCTTGGGTAGCAGCATTCATAATTTATACTAAAGGTACCATCTTCTCTTGCACCTTTTGTGCTTGTTTTTTTCTCTATAATTAGCAGCAATACAAAGATCACCGGTACTAAGGCTAGCCTTACATGAACTCTGACTCACTAAGTTTAAAAGGAGATCGGCCCTAACTAGATCACTTACAATGGCCTTTGGTTGTAAATGCAGGCCATGAGACTCTGCTTGCTGATAAAAACTACTAACTTGCATAGGTTCTAAAGGAAGCACAGAGATAACCCTACGAACGGCCTTTTTTTTAGTCTTCATACTATACAGATGTTATGGTAGTGATTTTGACAAACATGTAAGCCACAAAAAAGGAGCAGCAAATCACATGTGTACTATCAGCATCATACATAAAGCAAACACATGTATCATAAAATAGCATATCTATTAGCATCATACATAAATCAAACACATCTACATTCAACCATTCTTAACACTGCATCCAACCATTCTTAATACTGCATGCATGCAAAAAATAAAAAATAAAAAAATAAAAAAAAAATAAAAAAAAGGACCATCAGCTGCACAACAAAAAACCTCAGACAAACCTCTTCAAAGTGTCACTGGCTTCTCTTTGGATGCACTTTTGGTATGATTTTTCTCTGTTGCAATTTGTTTTCCTTTACTGTGAAGATTTTCAGTCTATTAGCATCATACATAAACCAAACACATATACATCTAACCATTCTTAACACTGCATGCATGCAAAGCAAAAAAATAACCATAGTGTACAAAAAGAAAACTCACACAAACCTCTTGAAAGTGTCACTGCCTTCTCTTTGGATGCACTTTTTGGTATGATTTTTCTCTGATGCAATTGATTTTCTGTTTTTGCAGGGTGTAATGGAAGGTTCTAATAGTACTTGGAGGCAAACCACACGTGCACCTTACTCACTAATGTACTTGTGCAAGAAAAATTACCACAAAGTCTCAAGAAAGTCTCATGGTTTGGTGAAAACCTCAAGGATAAGGCTCTTGATCATTGACACGTTTCATCAGACCATACTTTGTAATTTGTAAATCACACGTTTGTATTTTGTATCTGTACATTTGTAATTTGTAAATACGTTTGTATTTTGTATAATTAGGTAGATATATACTTATAATTAGGCTATGGGCCAACTGGGCAAAAGAAAAGGCCGACTGGGCAAAAGAAACAGGCCGAAACTCTGGGCCAACCACGGCGTCGTATGTAAGGTGGTTTAATATAAACTCTAATTTTGTTGTTATTTGAGTAACGGTTTTTTTTTTTAATTTAATTTAATTATTATTTTTTTCTAGACTAAGAGGTTGTGGGGTCCACCTCCATATAAGTCACTTAATGGAGAGCGCTAAGCTTTTGATGGCCTTTGGCATATAGAGGATTTAACAAAATAATATATTATTATATTGCTTGGGCCCATTCCTCTTAGCATTAAGACATTCTAACCAAAAAAAGAAACACCTCTTAAGTTAGGTTTTAGTTACACACCGGTACGGTGTAAATGAGTCAAGCTTTTGTTGGGTAACACGGTTTTATTTGAGTCGAGTTTTATCGTGCCTAGAGCTCAAGTCCGAGCTTTAAACACAAATATATCATACAAAAAAAAATTAACACATGAAATCGGGAAAAAAAATACACTAACGGGTTTAGGTCTAGAGGGCCGGGACCCTTCCTGATCCTCACTAAGCTCCGCCCATGCCAACGCGTGGGCGGGGATTTGTGTTTTACGGGTGACACGTTGTTGGGCAATTACACATCTTAGACACCTTTGTTACATCATCAAAATGGAAATATAACTGGAAGTAGGGTTGAGCACGGTCCGAAAACCGGACCAGACTGACTAAATCCAAAGCGGATCAAAAACAGATTTAGTTCAAGACAGTAGACCAAGGGCTAGACTGAAATGTCATATCCAGGTCCAGTTCGTTGGTTCAGTCGAGTTCAACAGAGCATAATGGCCGGTTTTGCTTAATACAGAACCAAACTGAATCGGATCGATAACCGAATATGGGGAAAAAGGTGGACCGAGGACCGAACCAAAATACGTTCGATCCGGTTTTTCGATTCATCCGGTCCATGGTCTATTATGTTCAGCTCTATCCGAAAGAGAAAAAAAAAATATATATATATATATATAATAAGAATAAGAATAAGAATAAAAATCTTAAAAGTACAATTTACATAATTCTTCTTACAAAAACCAAATTTACAAAAATACCCTTTCTGGTTATCCAACATAACTCATCAAAACACAGACACTTGAGTTCAGATAACAACTTGAAACAACAAGAAGAATGGAGGCCTTAAAAGTATGGTCATCAAGGCCACTCCGTCATCTCTTCCACTTATCCCCACTCACTTACAAAACCCATCTCCCAGTCACCTTCACGCGCTGCCACTGTGCCTCCAAAACAGGGTGGTGGCAGGGGAAGGAGGTTACCCAAAGATGAGAATAATGCAACCTCTTCCACTTCTGATAGGGATGTCGGTTTAAGCTTATTTTATGGCTTATGAGCTTATCTCATTTCGGCTTATATTGTTATGAAATAATGCCCAATTTTTCCTGCTTGTTTTGAAACTTATCACATAAAGATGATACTAAGACCAGTAGTAATGGTGACCCTATGGGTGACCTTAAGACCAAATGCATGTAGTAAGGGTTTAGTTTTTGTAAAGATTAATTTCCGGTGGAGGGGGGGGGGGGGGGGGGGGGAGCTCGAGAGGGTAGACTGACCCTTGGTTGGGTCTCCATTACGACTAGCCTAATGCAACCTCTACTTCTGATAGAGATGCTATTCGTCTTAAAAGGGTTTAGTTTTTGTAGTCTTTTTTATAAAAAAGATTGAATCTTTATTGTTTTTTATAGTTTTGTTTGTTAGAATTTGGGTTGTTAATTAATTGGGTGTTAAAAAATTGTTAAACCTTTTTATTAGGGGGTGTTTGGGATTGCTTATAAGAACTGCTTATTTATTGCTTATCTGATTATTCGAGAGTGAAATGAGCAGTTTGGAAGTTGCATGTTCCAAATTGCTAAGTATTTGCTACTTGAAAACACGAAAGTCAGATAATTATTTTCAAAATGCAATGTCAAATACAAGCTTAACACTAGGTTTGATTTTTTATTTTGTAATTTTGAGAGTTGTAAGTTTCCATGAAACACGTGAGTGATTGGGAGGATGTCGAAGAATAAAAGTGTGAATGTGTGATACTTAGAAGCACGTCGTTAACCCCTTTATAAAGATTGAATCTAAGTTAGTTTTTATGTTTTGTTTGTTGATATTTGGTTTTATGGGGATTTAAGAACCTTAAGTGGTTTTGAGGGTTTTTGGGGTTGCATATTGAAATGGTCTATATGGTTATTTGAGAGTGAAATGCGCGGTTTTGTATGATCAGTTTGGAAGCCGATTCCAAAAAGCATATCTAGTTATAATGAGCAGTCTCATGCACTCCTTAAGAACTACCACTTTTTGTAATCAAAAACACATTAATCAGGTAATTACTTTAGGAGTACATTATTCCCTACTGCTTATGTGGTTATTTCAACAAACATAAGTAGTTATATTAAGCAATCTCAAAGCCACACAAAATTAGTGACCTGCTACTTTTTTTTTGGATGGCTAATTATCTGCTAAAACAGAATGATCAAATCATCAGTTTTAGAACACAATTCCAAACACAGCTTAAGTGCAGTTTTGATCTTTGAAGCACTTGCTTAAAACAATGGTTGTTCCAACTGTTTGTTTTCTAACACAATTTACATGGTAAAATGGGTCTATCATGAGTGCGGGTGTAGACATCTGGTTTATTTGTTTGCACTGAGAGTAATGGGTTCTTTTATAGGTAGAAGAGTTAAGGAGCAAAGGACTTGAACCATATGCATACAAGTGGGATAGGACTCATACCGCTAATCAATTGCAAGATATTTATAAGCATCTTGGCAATGGTGAAGAGTCGAACGATGAGAATGACCAAGTATAATATCAGGAAGAATTGTTGCACGTAGGGCTTTTGGAAAACTTGCGTTCTTGACTTTGAGGGATGATTCTGGAACAATTCAGGTACGCTGATAACATGTTCCTTATTTTATGGCTTATGAGCTTATCTCATTTTGGCTTATATTGTTATGTTGTTTGTTTCGGCTTATATAGCCGGCTTATGGCTTATTTGGTTTTGGGCTTATGTTTCGTTGGCTCACTTTTTGTGGCTTATTTTGAAACTTTTCGGCTTATATAAGCTTATTATGACATAGTAGTTATATAAGCCAAAAAGTTTCAAAATAGCCCACAAAAAAATGAGCTTATGAAACATAATCCGAAAACCAAATACGCCGTAAGCCCGCTATATTAGCCGAAACAAACACCCCCTTATTAGATGATAATGAATAAAATAAGAAAGTTGTACACTTTATCTAAGGGTTGTTTGTAATTCTGTGATACACACCACTAGGGATCACATAAGATCCGTTAATGGATTAAAACTAAGTAGGATAATGAAGCAATGAGAAAAAGATTATCGAAGCAGAATTGTATTATACTATTTTCAATGGCGGATTGTACAGGAAATCTGTTACAATGAGTTATAGTTTGTTACAGGAGATTAAGAGAGAAGAGTTTACACAAATGATTAACTAAATGAAAGTGAAGTGAAATGTTGGTTTATAAAGTCTTGGTTTGGGCGGGAATATCTGTTACTCGAGCATGTGTTTGCACGTGCCAACCTAACTTGAGCTCATATCATTCTGTTGGTGAATTTTGATTGCTTGAGGATGATGAAAGTTAGCTTTTGTTGGGGTTATTAGAATTAGATAACCAGGGGTGGTTGGTTCAAACTTGTTATATGCTTATTGTGTTTTGACATTATAGGTAAGCAGTTTTTAGGGTGTGTGGGATTGCTTATTGAAGCATTATTTGAGAGTGAAATAAGTAGTTCTGAATAATCAGTTTGAAGATGGCTTATGCTGGTTAAAGCGTTGATAGAGCTATAATACGCAATCACAAACATTCCCTAAAAGCTAGTTATTTGCTATTCCAAAACGCGATAATGAGATAAATAGATAATTTGTACGGGAGTTCCATTATTCCCAACTGCTTTTCTGATTTCTTCAAAATGCACTGGCTGTTTTATTAATCACTTTCAGAGTTCAATGCTGAACACCACTTTAAGCATGAATTTTACTTTTGCAGCCCTTACTTAGGAGGCATTTGGGATTGCGTTTACTAAATGTTACCGAAAGCAAGTCTTAACCTGCTTTTTCAAAATTGCCTTTTCTCTCTATAAATACGCGGACATTTTTTCTCCAAAGGGTTGCCAACACTTTTTGCTGATTATTTGGGTTGCGCATTGTTGTTGTTGTTGTCCAAAATTTTGATCAAGTGTTTGATGATGATTGAATTTAACTTGAGTTGTACTTTTTTCCTTTACGTGAGTTTTGGGGCTCTTGCTCAAGAACTAATTTTGTTTTGTTTTAAGTTTTCAAGCTACTTAAAGTCTTCATCTTTTAGTCTTGGTTTTGGTTTAGCATTTGGGCCCATTAGCTTGCCTTTGATTTATATCACACGTACTGAGGGGAAAAGTATCACGAGATAGAAAAAGATGTCTAATAACTACAAATTTTAAAGACTTTTAAGTCTTCTAACGTCTAATATTGGGATAGTTCACTTTTCTTCATTATTTTCCACAAAATAGGAGAAATTTATTTTTGGAATTTTGAACAACGAAAAAGTAAAACAAAAATTTGGGACCATCTACTTCAAATTGACTAGACATATTGCATCAATCAGTTTCTATCGATTATCCAAAATACAATACTTTGAAGTAGCTTTATGCAAAGAGTCTTCTGATATGTATTTTCAACTAAGTATTACAATGAAATAACATAACTAGATTATCATTATGTATTTAAACTAAAGTATAAAATAGATGTTCAACGATTTAATTGCGCCATAGCATGTATTGTTAGTTACCAAATATCTAAATTTTATGTGAAGACTAAAGATTTATGCAGCCTTATAAGCAATATAAGAAGAACCATGTATGAATAAATTTTATCCATGAAGGCATTACTCCTCTGTCCTCTCTATGACGTAAATCTCTTCTTTGTATTTAGAGTTACAAATCTGAAATTTTTAAAAGGCCCACTCGTCCCCATTTATTTATTTTTACATATTTCTACTTTCACAAGAGTTGCTGACGGTATTTTACATCACACAATAATTTCTGGACCAAAAGTTATACCGAATAACTGCAAATTGCAAAGACTTGAGAGTCTTTGGTCGTCTAATGCTGGACTTCAAATTTATTGTATAATTTTTTTCCATGTTTTGTCTGGTCCACACGAATTTATATCCATTTATTTCAATTATTTGATATCGAAGTATATATAAAACTGCATAGAGGTATATGTGTTCATTATCTGATAAAAACACATCAATACAATTTTCTTACAACATACATAATGAGAGAAAATATTTACTTTTACTTTATGCATACTGATGTTTTGTTTATTTTGTCACTTGTCTTTTTGTTGTTTAATACCACAACTGCCACTTCCTTTGGCCAACAAGTGGTTGGAGCAGCAGGAGGAGTTGTTCATAAGTGCATCGATAAGGAGAGACAAGCTCTTCTTGATTTCAAAGCTCACATTATTCAAGACCCAAATGGCTTGCTCATTGACTGGCTACCTGAAGAAGAAGATGATTGTTGTCAATGGCGTGGAGTCGTGTGTGACAATGTCACAGGTCATGTCAAAGAACTTTCTCTTGAATCGTCTAATGGTTATAGTGGTCTTGAAGGTGAGATTAGCCTTTCGTTGATTAACTTAACATATTTGAATATTCTTAACCTTCGTCTCAATTCTTTTCACGGAACCATTTTCAAGTACATATGCTCCATGACTCATTTAACTTATCTTGACCTAAGTGAAAATCAGTTTAGTGGTTCCATTCCTAAATCCATTGGTAACGTAACCCAGTTAACATATCTTAACCTTGGTTACAATCAGTTTACTGGCACAATTCCTGATTCCATTCGTTCATTGACCAAATTAACAAAGCTTTTTCTTGGTTACAATCAGTTTACGGGAACCATTCCTATGTCCATTGGTTCCTTGACCAAATTGACATACCTTGAACTTTCAGTCAACTCTTTCTATGGAACCATTCCTATGTCCATTGGTTCCTTGACCAAATTGACATACCTTGAACTTTCAGTCAACTCTTTCTATGGAACCATTCCAATGTCCATTGGTAACATGACCCAATTAACTTATCTTAACCTTGATGGGAATAATTTCAGTGGAGTCATCCCGAGATCCATTGGTTCCTTGACCAAATTGAGAGACCTTTACCTTTCAGACAACTCTTTCTATGGAACCATTCCTTCGGAATTTGGAAACCTCACCAATTTGATGTTGCTTGATCTAGATTCCCTCGGAAGTTGTACAGTTGAAAACTTAGATTGGTTGTCTTCTCTATCTTATTTAGAAATCCTTTATATGGATGGAACTTCTCTGGCCAAAGCAAATATCTGGGTAAATGTTATTATAGGTCTCCAAAACCTATCACATCTAAGCTTAAAGGGATGTGACCTCTCACAAGTCATGCATCCATATTCTCCATCTGTCAATTCTTCTTCATCTATTCATTCCCTTTATCTCGATAACAACAATCTCAACTCATCCATGCATCACTGGTTGTCCCCATTAACTGGCAATAAGCTTACAGATCTTCATCTCTCTGGTAACAAGTTTGATGGGAAACTTTCATATTTCCTGAACAACTTGTCAGGATGCACATCAGCTACATTGTCTGATGTGATCCAACACTTTTCATCCCTCAATTACTTGAACCTATCTTCAAATCAGTTAGATGGAACTATAAGTGACAAACTGTGGCAACTACCCTCGCTTGAAGTAATAGATCTTTCAAACAACTCATTCGAAGGAGTTCCTCTAATTGCTGACGTGTCAAACATTTCTCAGTATATACGATATATAGATGTCAGTTCTAACAAGCTAGGGCCTCGTTTCCCCAAATGGATACAAAAATTGAAAAATCTTTTGCATCTTGATCTTTCCAAAAATAGCATTTTAGACACAGTTTCTGAGGAGTACCAGAACCAGTGGCAGTCTTATCAGTTGGAGTATTTGGATCTCTCTTTCAACAACATAAGTGGCGCTATTCTGAATGTTCCTTCCACTTTGTTAGTGTTAGATCTTTCCAAAAACAAATTATCCGGGAAAATCTCCTTTCTGTGCCAAATTGTAGATGGCTATTTATCATTTCTTGATATCTCAGACAACTCATTCACAGGACAAATTCCAGACTGTTTATGGCATTTAAAAGAGCTGGTGGTTCTTAATCTAGCAAACAATAATCTATCTGGTAGAATTCCTGCATCTGTCAAGTCTTTGATCAAGCTTGAAGCATTGTATTTATACAACAACAACTTTTTTGGAGAATTGCCTTCATCCTTAAAACATTGCAAGAATTTAACCTCTCTGAATTTGGGGGCCAACAAGTTTTCTGGTAATGTGCCTGTTTGGATTGGGGAAAACCTATCACGTTTGTACGTTCTTAGCCTAGCATCAAACAATTTCTATGGAACCATCCCTCTACAAGTATGCCATCTAGTCAATCTTCAACTTCTAGACTTGTCAATGAACAACCTCAATGGAACCATCCCCTCGTGCATCAATAATATCACTGCCATGGTTCTAGATAATTTTTCTCTCAAAGGGAGAGATCTAGTCACATTGAATTCATTGGACATAAGGCACATTCATCAAGATGATCGATACCGCTCTAGTTATGATTATTTTGACCATGTGATAATCCAGTGGCAAGGAAAGGTACGTGAATTCAGCAAAAATCTGGAATCCTTGAAGAGCATTGACCTGTCGAGCAACCATTTAACAGGACAAATCCCGTATGAACTTATCTATCTTTATCAACTGGTTGCACTAAATTTGTCAAAGAACGCTCTACTTGGAGAGATTCCAAGACAAATTGGTCAAATGAAAGAACTTCTGACTTTGGATTTATCCAAAAACAATTTCTCAGGGCAGTTGCCATCAAGCATGTCTCAGATGAATTTTTTAAATTATCTTGACGTGTCGCATAACAACTTGTCTGGGAGGATTCCATCTAGCACTCAACTCCAGACCTTTGAAGCTTCAAGTTACAGTGGAAATGCTGGACTATGTGGACCTCCCCTGACTGAATATTGTCCCGGAGATAAAGTACTTGAAGTAACACCTGTAGTTGGTGAAGGTAAGAGTGATGGTGAAGCCATAGATGAATTTCAGAGATGGTTTTATATTGGAGGGGCCGCTGGTTTTTCTACTGGATTTTGGATAGTTTTTAGCATTATACTTCTTAACCGCCGTGCCAGACATGCTTTTTTCCAGTTGCATGATAGCTTGAAAGATTGGGCATACGTAAAGGTGGTGGTGTTCATAGCAAAATGGCGAAGGGTTGCGCGTGCATAGTGGTATATGTTTTTTATGTTTTCTTCGTCTACTTATTGTTTGGTATATAGTATTGTAATTTCATGCTTCACTTGTATTTGGCAAGGATTTTTAATTCCCTCTTATTAATAAAATTGCCGCTAACACCATGGTTGGTCATTTCCCCGCGTTGTGTGATATACATCATCTCCACATGTTCATATTTTAAACTGTATAGCTATATGATGCATGGAACGTGTTCAATAAAATGTTTTACATAGATTTGCAACATACCTGATGATGTTATGGTATCATGGTTAGCTATAGTAATTATGAATCTTTATAATAAGGCATCATGCCTACAAGCAAATGCTATTACGGTTGACATCTAAGTGTAGTGTGAAGCTAGCTATTGTAGCTGTGTTTTACTCATGATTACGAGGCACATGAATTAAGCCTCCAATCAATCACTTGTATGTGTGGAGGGAAACTTTTACAAACATAAAAGAACATGTTATTCATGACCGTTAGGTTTTTTTCCAGCTCGTATGACATCCATCTTCATCAGTGGAAGTTGTGGTTCTTGTTTGCTACATTGCCATAACAGTGACCACATGTTCTTCCACACTGAATAGTACTGACTTGTTTTCAGCTTTATGATTGATATGCTCAATGTTAGTGTGATAATGCTCAGTAATACTAAACAGAAAATAAGTATGTTGGTAATTGTTGCCTTATAAGACACCTTAAACCAACTCAAACTGATTCAGGACTGAATATTATATAAATCTAAATATTAGATGAATTTCATGAGTTTCATCCCTGACTACAAGTGCTAAAGTATATGAAACAGAACTTAGAGCAGAGTTACCCTGTTTGTGACATCAGAATGTGGAACTTTGTTATTATAATTTGCTTAAAATGCAATTGGAAATCCATTTCACTAAATACAGTTTGCTTAAGTGCTGAGTTACTTCTTATATTAATACTCAAACATCAGCTCAATCTGGATCTAAAACACATTGGCTTTCACCATCGCACCTCCACCACAAGTGCTACCACTAGCCTCGCCTTCAACAACACCACTCTAAGTGAGATGTTTTTAATAGTATATAAATCAACTACTTGCATGGCCAGCCGAGCCTTATGAATATCGTTGAAAAAATTAAGTTGAGGAAAATAAGATATAAACATACCAATTATTTATTTAAAGCACTAAGAAAGAAGAAAAAAATAAAAAATAAAAAATAAATAAATAAAAAAAAGATCATCCGATATGAGAAAATAAAAGCTAATAAATTATCCGCAAGCACAAGGTATATGTTGTCAATTCAAATGCGAAATATAGCTTCTTTGTACAAAATGTTGGATGTTGATTTTGTGTATTTACCATCTTTTATCACAACGAAAAATCCTCAATCCCCGCTCATTGTGCCACCTGTGATAGACGATTATCAAGGCCATTAAGTGATATCTTCTCTAAAGTACTATATATATATATATATATATATATATATATATATATATATATATATATATATATATATATATATATATATATATATATATATACCATATTTGCTTAATAGTGAGTAAATAATGAACGTTCCATAAGCCATCACTTGCCAGTATCACAAGCTCTATTGAGGGCTTGAGGCATTGATAGGTACATATCTTAAGAACATAAACCTAAGATGTGCTTTAAGACTCTGGTCTCCAAATGCACGAGCAACAGCAAGTCGACCATTAACTCGTGGAACATGGCCTACAGAAATAATAACAATTTCACTATACTTTAGAGCTTGCTGAAGCTATAACACAGTGACACTGAATCAAAATATGCATGTAACAATTCTGCTCTCATTTACTGGTGTACGGTAGAGGTGGCAATTTCTACCTATGTACATGTACTCATAAACGGGTCAAAAAGTAATATTTTAATATTAGCTAAAAAAAGAAAGGGGTTGAACGTCATTTATTGAAAGAACCAACTAATATTAGTAATAACATACTATATTTGACATAAAAATATTTTTAAGTAAAGTTTTGGACAAAAAGTGTTCCAGGTCAAGCGTATTTACCAAAGTGACACGTTTTTGACATGTAACCTGCTCCACCAATGTTACCACCTCGCGTGTGACACCATAGTGTGACATCTTTTGAAAAGTGAAGTTCTGTGGAAGTGTTTTACCTGGGAAGTTTAGTCACACATCCACCTTGTCTCTCAATCCTAGTCCTTTCTTCAAGTGGTTCATGGTCCACTGTAAGCTGACTGGCAGATCCTCTCTCGCATAGAACAGCTCTGGAATCTCCTATATTTGCCACCCATAGATCTCTGCCATCGATGATAATTGCTATAACTGCACTTGAGCCACCAGGACCTAATTGCATGGCATTCTCGATGATAAATTTGTCGGTAGAACAATATGCATTTCTTATCCCCCTCTCAGGATCATTCCAAAAAGTTGGCTGAGAATAAAATAATTAGGACTAAGTTTGTATATACGCAACATACTTTCTCAAAAGTACCGAAATACGTAACTTACTAAAAAAAGTTTGTAGATCGCTAACAAACTTTCAAAATTGGCACAAGATACGTAATGTTGACCGGATTTTTACCTGGTTGACCGGTTTATAGGTAAACACTTAAAAAAAATATACATGATTGGTCCCTGTGGTTTGCGTCTGTTTTCACCGGTCATCCTTTAACGTTATTTCAGTTATAAAAGTTACAATAATGGTCCTTGTCGTTTGGGTTGACTTTCACCTTTAGTCCCTTGACTTTATTTTCACTTTTTCGTCCGTTATTACATGTTTTGGTCCGTTTTTACATGTACCAAAACGTGTAAAAACGGACAAAAAAGTCATGGGACTAAAGGTGAAAGTCAACCCAAACGACAAGGACCATTATTGTAACTTTTATAACTGAAATAACGTTAAAGGATGACCGGTGAAAACAGACGCAAACCACAGGGACCAATCATGTATGTTTTTTAAGTGTTTACCTATAAACTGGTCAACCAGGTAAAAATCCGGTCAAAATTACGTATCTTGTGCCAATTTTGAAAGTTTGTTAGCAATCTACAGACTTTTTTTAGTAGGTTACGTATTTTGATACTTTTGAGAAAGTATATTGCGTATCTACAAACTTAGCCCAAATAATTAATACATGGGTGTCAAAATAATTTTTTTAACAAAAACATATATTAGAATTCTGTCAGTAGAACAATATGCATTTCGTATTTTCATACATGGTTTACCAATAGCAACGATTTAACACCATTATGAGACCTGCATTCTACACATATACCGTCAAAAACTTCTTATTAACTTTACATATGATGCGTCAAATGTCAATTCCAATTAAAAATGTTAACAAATATAACAGAAATCCCCACCGCATTAGGTTTATCTAATGCATAAGTTAACCATAACGTCTCTTATATTTAATGAAAATAGTGCATTAAAATAATAATACATAAACTCAGGTAGCTTGGGAAAGAATCAACCTTTTTGATGTTTGCAATCATATACCTCTTGATTTCTCCAAATTGCTTCAAGCTGCATCAAATAATGTTCCATTTATACTCAGATTGTTTAGAGCACAAAACAATATTCAGACTGTTTAAAAACACAATACAATATTCCGAACAGATTAATCGACACAAAAAACTTTGTAACACACTGCTAACTATAAAATACATATATGAAATGAGCACATCCAACCCACCATCTAATGTTCTGCAACTCTACTTTATTCACCTTTGAACCACCCTTCCAGGACTTTGAGCCTTCTAACCGAAATTTGGACCATCCTTCCAGGTCAATGCATACGTGAATAGGGAATTTATGATATATTAATCAATTGGAAGGGAAATTGACAAGCTTTTGAGCCTTTTAACCGAAATTTAGAAGGTCTCCAATATATCGTTGTGAAAAAGATCCTTGTGCAAGCCTGTTATGTAAGGCACGCAAGAGGTCATTGATTGGTCCCGAAACAGTCGGATGTTATTGACCAAGGTCAATAAGTCAAAGACAGCTCCGTTCCAATTCTCCGGTGATAGTATAGTGTGTCCCCGGGTCGTTAAGTCCCAGCGAGATTCAAATGGTGTTTTTGGAAAACGTTTTTGGGAATGAGTGACACTGAGGACAGTAGCCAAGATGATTGGGAATTAATTTTGCTACTGATATTTTGGTATTTGCACAATGATATAATGTTCACAATAACAGATATACAGATATATGCACAAATTCACAATTCGGAATCAGGTAACAGACAGAAAAGTGGGTTTTAGCAAATTACAAACTACGGGGGGTGCAAGTGAAACTATTTGAAAACTTAAAAGTAAAAGAAAATTTAAAATGAAAATGAAATGATAAAAATGATTATTTTAATATTTAAATATTACTTAATTAATAAAACTATTTAAAATGTAATTTAAATCTAATTTAAATTAACTAAAAAGTATAAAGATTACAAATTAAACTAAAAACTTGCAAAACTAATTTCTAAACTTTAAGAAGAACTTGAAGAAAGTATAAAAATTAAAAATAAATATTTTTGTCTTTTTATGAATTTTCTATTAATTAAAAACTAATTATATTAATTAAACTAATTAAACTATTTTAAATTACTAATAATACCTAAATGACTTAGAAAATTATGGAAAATTATATAAAACTAATTAACCATCACAGGAATCCTACAAAATTATAAAAAAAACTTCTAAAAATTATTTTTTGACTATTTTACTAATTATTATTCTAGATATTAATTAATAACTAATTAAACTAATTAAATTAGAAATACTAAAAGATGAATAGTAAAAATTATAGAAACATTTATAGAATTATTTTACAACAAATAAAAGCTAAAAAAAATATAAAAACTAGGTACTACTTTATAAAAACTAATTGTTCTATTTAATACTTAATTATTAATTAATTATTAATTAAACTAATATTAAATCTAATAAATACTAAATGACAAAATAAAAATCTGAGAAAATTACTAAAATTACTTTAATATAAAAGGTAATTAATAAAAATATAAAAATGCCAAGTACTTAATAAAAATCTAAAAATGAAAATTTAAATTTAAATTATATTAAATAGAAACTATCACTTATTATTAAATTGGGTTTTCTTGATTTTTCTTTTAGAAATCTATTTTAAACCTAAAAACAAGAAACTTTTGTAAAAACAAATTTTTTGGAAATCAAAATTAAGCCAGAATAAGCTAAAAAGCCTAGACAGTTGACTTGTGTTGACCAAAAAGGAAATTAAGCTAAAATGAGCTTGAGTGGGACCCACTATGGTGAATTCTGGTGCAAATGAGTTAAAGGGACATGTATAAGCAAGAATAAGCACATGGGGTCCACAGATTAAGCAAAAAAGCCAAAATAAGCAATTCCCAAAACCAAATGCTACTCAGAATTGGGATAAAGTTTAGGGGCAATTCCAAGTGGGTCCCAGGGGTCTTAAGGTCAAACTTTTGGTCAAAATATGAAGGTTGCCAGGAGGGGGGTTGGAGGAACCAACAATTAGGGTGTGGGGCCCACTGTGGAGGCCTACAACAACCACCAAAGGTGGTGGTGTTGTGGTGGGCTGCTGATGCAGGGGAGGACAGTCCCCCTGCAGCCTTGTTTGGAGGGCTGTGGGACCCACAGAGAAAATCACAAAAATACAATTGAGGTGGGAAAATGAAGTTGAGGTAGTAGACTGCTTATCCTAAAAAGCACAAGACCTAGAATTCAACACAAAATTCGACAAAAATCCTATAAGTTTTGGTTTTTCTGAAAAAAAGCAAAATTGACTTTTAAAGAAAACTTGAAAAGTTGACTTTCTTCAGATTCTAATGGTTCTAGTAGACTGAGATTGATGAAATATGATAGATTAAAACTAATCTAGGCTAAATTAACAAATATTGAACCAAAATGATGAGTATTGAAACCAACAACCTCAATAGTGGACTGTGGGAGGTGAATTACAAAGAGCTTTGACTTTTTGCCAAATGAGACCAAAGTATTATGACTAAACTAACTTACTATGACCTAAAGTAACATGTTTCAACAAAAAGTAATCACTGAAACTCACTAGAACCTACAGAGCTCAGCTTATCCAAACACTCCCTTAACAGTTATGATTTTTGGTTTTATGAGGCAAGTGACCAAACTAAACCTTGAAACTAACAACTAAGACCCTACTGAGATGTAATTAACATAAATAAGCAAATTCAAACAACATTTAACAGTTAAGAGTGCTTGACACAGGTTATGCAATAATGACTAATAAAATACAATAACAAGCAACTATGAGATCTAGCAAGTTAAACCAAATGAAAACACTATAAACTAACTCAAATTAACCATTAAAGCATAAAAACACAGTATAGCAATAATCTAAACAGTAAACTAAGCAAATGCAAATATTGAAAATTAAATTGGAACTTACAATGCAACTCAGTGTGATCCAAACCAACAACCAAGAATACTACTGACCTAACACCTCCCTTGAGGTACTAAAACCATGAAATTCCAAAAGCACCCTTGATCCAATGCTTGTTCCACCTTCAAGACTGATTTTTGTATTTTATTATATTTTAAAGCTATTTTTGGTTTTTTTTTTTTTTTGATTTTTGAAGCTAAAACTAATTTTACTGCTTTTAAAGCTTATAAAAGCTTGTTGGAGACTTATGTGAGCTTATAGGACCATTAAACAATAACTTCAACAACATATAGGTGAATTTGAGATTTTGAGCAAAATGGCATAAACTGAGTTCATACAAGAAAGATGAAATTAAGCTTAAATAAAATTAAAGGTACACTTAAATGTTGATTACAAGACTTTTAAACTTAAAAATACAACTGGAGTTACAAATTACACTAATACCATATTTAAAACTACACTACTAACTACATAAACTAACTAATTGCTCCATGTTGCTTCTCTCTTCTTCTTTATAGGCTTTTTAAGCCCCTGTGGGTCCCATGGTTAAATCCCACCTCACTTACAGCCATTGGATTGCTCCAATTAATCCAAACCGTTTGATTGGTTTTGGCAGGAAAAAGGGTGAGAGCAATTGGGGTCTATGGAGTGTGATAAGGGTAAAGGGTAGGGTTGCAGGGTAGGGTAGGGGTGGTGGTGGTAGCAGAGGTGCAAGTGGTGGTCAAGTTGGGGTAAAACCAGGGGTGGTTTTGGTTTTGCAGTGGTAAGGGTGGTAATGGAGGGAATGGGTGGAAGGGTGGTTTGGTCAAACGGGTTTGACCCTGTTTTATATTTTAAAGTTTGGGTGGGCTTGGTAGGGAGTTGGGTCTGGGAATGGGTAAAAGGGATGGGCTTTTTAAGTGTTGGGTTTGGATTGGTTTTTTGTGTGGATTAATAAAAGGGTCCGGTTTGGTATTATGGTTTTTAACAAGGACCAAAATTGTAATTTGGCCAAAAGTTAAGGGGCTGGATTTGTAATTTCCCAAAGTACTCACAGGGGTCTTTCATGATATATTTGAATAGTACAAGGACTGTAGTTTACTTTTCCATTTTATTACACCTCAGGGACTAAATCTGCCAATCCTTAAAACTTCAGGGACCAAATGTGAAAATTCACCAAACTTTGCAACCAAGGACCATTCCTGCCATATATGAGAAGTACAAGGACAAAATTTGTTTTTCTCAAAGTTTTAATATCCCAGGGACCATTTTTGATAATTTTCCAAACTTCAGGGACTAAACTTGACATTTTGTGAAACTTTGCACCAAAGGACTAATTATGTAACTTTTTGATTTAAAATGACCTTTGGTGACTTTTTCAAGTTTTTAGAATAACCAGGGACTAGATTTGACAACTTTTGAAAGATGAGGGACTGAAACTGCCAATTTTACAAACTTTGTACGTTTTTCATCTGTTTTTTGATTATTTTGCATTTGAAACATATAAAACACATTCCTGGGATATTTTCACTATTTTGATGCAATATTGAGTGTTTTTAGATGTTTTGGCAGCTCAGAAAAGGTAAAAATGATGAGTATTTACACACTCATCAATCCCCCACACTAAAACATTACTAGTCCCTAGCAATCTTTTGAGAAAAACTTGATGGATTTGAAAAACTCTTTACCAAAAGCCATCACTTCTGGAGTAGCCAGATGTATCGATTCAAGTAAGAACTATGGTCCACCTGATAACCATGTGATTTTGAGCAAACCACCAGCTGTCAACGGATTTGATTAGTCTTTACCAAAAGCCGTTTGCTTCTGGACTAGCCAACTCTTGATGGACTAAGTCAACATCTTGGTGAGCTGATTACCAATTATGGATTTTCCACGGCCTTTACCACAAGCCATAATCTTGCGGGCTAGCCAACTCATTCGCTTTATGGAATATGGCGAGTTGATTTACCATACAATTTTGGGCAAATTGCAAGCCATCAACGGGTTTGAGATGTCTTTACCAAGAGCCGTTTGCTCCTAGACTAGCCAATCCTTTTGTCAGTTAGACATGGCAGACTGATAACCACAAAAATTTTGAACTTTAGTGAAAAAAAATTTAAAAATTTTGGTAAAAAACGGGGGTACTTAGAAAGTATTTTGTGATAAAATTCGCTAGAATAGCGAAATACCCCCCCCCCCCCCCCACACACTTAGAATGAATATTGTCCTCAATATTCAAAGTCCCGGCTATTATGCCGACTCTTTGAACGTAAAAGGGCAACATTACAAGCTAAATGTGGAAACACAATTTTTGTTTTTCACTTTATTTGTAATCACAGTAGGGGTAATTCCCCCACACTTAGGGTGAAAACCCTATAAGCATGCTACTGTTTTTGTTTACCGAGTCGCTAGCTTGACTCGACCCCGAATTCATTTGTCCTTGGGGAAGCATGATGTGGAAAAAACAATCTCCATCGGACTTTCATTCAAGATGTTTGGACAAACATTTGAAGCACGTGAAAGTTCCACTCCGATGAGATATAATCCCAGGCTCAAGATAATGGTAAATGAAAATGCCGGGATCAAAGATGGTATCTTCATTCCCGAAGGAGTGAAGAACAGGAGAAGTCACCCTGTAGGTGAAGAAAAGGAAGAAAACCATGATGAAAATCATGATTTGATCTTCTTCCTCGAGAGCAGGCTCATTAGCCTGATTTTGGATTTCAAAGGTTAAGCTCGTTTGGTTTGAAAACATCCCGGGGGGAGGGTGGGAATTTGTAAATTCATATGATTGAGTGTATCTCCCCCCGGGCTATCATACTCCGGAGGAGTCATGATATAAGTGAGTTCACAGGAGAACTCATCGAATGTGAATGAATCATATTCTGAATTGATGTGCGTGAGTTCATAGGAGAACTCATTGAAGGTAAATGATTCATAATCGGGAGAGAATTATGAGAATGAGAAGTGGCACTGCCACTAATCTTCTCTCCCATAGGATCAATAGTAAAGGCTTCAAACTCCGGAATAGGATCATCGGAGAAAATGTCACTATCCTTAATGGGGATAGGAGATGAAATAGGTTTCATTTTGAAAGCCTCGATTTTAGAAATGAGGAGATTGACATTCAATAATGTTGCACGAAGTGCTTCATCCTTGATTTCATTGTCAATCTCATCATTCTCTTCTTCTAAGCTAACTAGCTGAGAAGGTAATTCTTCCACATAACTGATGTCTCCACAAGATAACGAATCGTCATCATTTGAATCGGAGAACATCTCAACATCATCATTCGGGAAGACAAGAGGAGGAGGGATATCACACATAGGATCAAAAGTTCCCTGTGACTCTCCTGGGATTGGGACAAGGTTCTCAGCACTAGACTTTATGAATTCGTCCGATTCCTTTTTAGGAACAATGCTAAGATGCTCATCCCCCATGATCAGAGAGTGAGTGTGAACTTCGGGTGTGATAACAGACTGAGGGAGTTGAGAAGGACTAGCAGTTATGGAATTTTCAAGTTCCATTTGATCAACGGCTAGTGACTTTGTCACATTATTTTCTCCCTGTTTCTCCATGGAAGGAATCACAACTGATGAATCTGATGAATCTTTTTGAATAATAACAATGTTATCTTCATCATCACTGTCATCATCGTCATCATATAGAGCAGCATAGCTAAGATTTGCACGTATTTTGGCTGCTCTTTGCTCAACAAGTAATTCTTCCATGTTCATTTCATTTCTAGCATCTCGTTCTTCAGCAAGTAATTCTGCCATAGATTTCTCACGAGAGTTTTGAAACGATATAGTAGACAACTCCTCCTTAAATTCTTTCAATGCATTAAGAACCTCATGACAAAGGTCTTGCGAGTATTGAGGAGTTGCTTGGGTAATTTGGTATTGTGGAGGTGGGTCTTGAAACGAATAGTCGTAATTGTTACAAGGAAAGGGATTCCCGTTTTGACAATCCGAGCTAAAGTGAGGACCTCCACAGTACTCACAACAGAAAAACTGATGTGGCTGTGAGTCGTATGTGCTAGAGTCATAATTGTTATCAGGAAACTGCTCATAGACAAGCGTGTTTCCCGATTGACAATCAGAACTGTAGTGTGGGCCACCACAGTACTCACAACAGTAAAACTGTTGAGTCTAGCTTAGTGTATTTTGATACGAAGCATCATTAAGATTTGGATAACATGATTCTTGCTCGTATGAATGTGATGGGTAGTTGGAAAAATTTAAGGAGTCATTGAATGAGTTCTGGTTAGGATCATAAGCAAATGGATTCCTCAAATCACAAAACAAACAACTCCCGTCTCGAATATCGTTACCACATTGTTCACATGTACACCAACGACATGGAAAACCGAAAAGCGGCTCACCACAACCGACACAAGGAACAAAATCCGGAGGTGGGACAAGTGGTGTGCTCTGAGAGCTAGGAATTTCCACCACTTCCGTTATGGTCTCGGGTTTTTGTTCTTGATAAATGTGAAGATTAGGTAAGTCGTTCTTTTCAGTCACGGCTCTAAGCTCTTGGTTTTTACTTATAACCGTATATCGTGAAAGGTTAGGAGCAATTGTGAGCTTAGATTTTTGGACAATCAAAGGTTGGACGTATTTAGCACTTCCATAGTCAGAGGAAAGTACAGGGTCCTTTGTCACCCCGGTTTCTCGTTCCATTTCTCTCATTAGAGAGGGAATAGGAATCGATGGTCCATCATAATCAACACGATCTGAAGTTTTTCAATGTTGATCTCAAAGGCCTTTTGTTCAAAGAAATCGTTATCGAGAGATGCCATTAATTACAGGACAAGTGAAAGAAGTTAGAATCAAAAGGATAGAGGGTAAAGGGATGAAGAATCAAAAAGGTGAGAGAGTAAAGGTGAATATTTTTGGTATTTTTGAGAAACATGCTTAGTGCACATCCACTAAAAACAATTTTTCAAAACAAATTCGAGGCAAAACAACAGGGAACTTAAACCAATAATCACAAGTGAATGACTTCTTTAAAAAAGGTACACCACTCACAGGGATACAAAGGCAAGTTTTAATCTTTAGTTTGGGAACTTATTATGTCCACACCCCCAGTTGGTAGGTGTTATGCCTTGGTTTGCGGTGGTAAGATTTTACGTATTTATTAACCGAAAAATTGTTTTAGGCTTATGGGTGTGTGTGCAGAAAACTTTGGGATTTTTTTTTTTTGGAACTGATTCGTTAACCGAAATCGTTCTTTTAAGATTACTTGCAGGCTGGCGGGAGGAAGTAAATAGTTTTCCTCTTCAGTTCGCAATTTAATGTCAGAACTTACCTTATACCAACTGTTTCAGGTTGTAATCTTAAAGAAAACGAAGTAATTTAACTTCACAGTTTGTTTTGTTATTTTTGATTTTTTTTGGTGTTTTTAACACTTCAGGAAAAGTGTTAATGAACTTTTTTGATATGATTGATATTTTTACAAATTGTGTGAAATTTGTACAGGGGGGGGGGGGGTTAAAACCACTAAACTTAAAACGATTTTAAAAACACGCAACAACCTCCCCGGCAGCGGCGCCAAATTTTGATTGGTCCTGAAACAGTCAGATATTATTGACCAAGGTCAATAAGTCAAAGACAGCTCCGTTCCAATTCTTCGGTGATAGTATAGTGTGTCCCCGGGTCGTTAAGTCCCAGCGAGATTGAAATGGTGTTTTTGGAAAACGTTTTTGGGAATGAGTGGCACTGAGGACAGTAGCCAAGATGATTGGGAATTGATTTTGCTACTGATATTTTGGTATTTGCACAATGATATAATGTTCACAATAACAGATATACAGATATATGCACAAATTCACAATTCGGAATCAGGTAACAGATAGAAAAGTGGGTTTTAACAAATTACAAACTACGGGGGGTGCAAGTGAAACTATTTGAAAACTTAAAATTAAAAGAAAATTTAAAATGAAAATGAAATGATAAAAATGATTATTTTAATATTTAAATATTACTTAATTAATAAAACTATTTAAAATGTAATTTAAATCTAATTTAAATTAACTAAAAATTATAAAGATTACAAATTAAACTAAAAACGTGCAAAACTAATTTCTAAACTTTAAAAAGAACTTGAAGAAAGTATAAAAATTAAAAATAAATATTTTTCTCTTTTTTATGAATTTTCTATTAATTAAAAACTAATTATATTAATTAAACTAATTAAACTATTTTAAATTACTAATAATACCTAAATGACTTAGAAAATTATAGAAAATTATATAAAACTAATTAACTATCACAGGAATCCTACAAAATTATAAAAAAAACTTCTAAAAGTTATTTTTAGACTATTTTACTAATTATTATTCTAGATATTAATTAATAACTAATTAAATTAATTAAATTAGAAATACTAAAATATGAACAGCAAAAATTATAGAAAAATTTATAGAATTATTTTACAACATATAAAAGCTAAAAAAAATATAAAAACTAGGTACTACTTTATAAAAACTAATTTTTCTATTTAATACTTAATTATTAATTAATTATTAATTAAACTAATATTAAATCTAATAAATACTAAATGACAAAATAAAAATCTGAGAAAATTACTAAAATTATTTTAATATAAAAGGTAATTAATAAAAATATATAAATGCCAAGTACTTAATAAAAATCTAAAAATGAAAATTAAAATTTAAATTATATTAAATAGAAACTATCACTTATTATTAAATTTGTTTTTCTTGATTTTTCTTTTAGAAATCTATTTTACACCTAAAAACAAGAAACTTTTGTAAAAACAAATTTTTTGGAAATCCAAATTAAGCCAGAATAAGCTAAAAAGCCTAGACAGTTGACTTGTGTTGACCAAAAAGGAAATTAAGGTCAAATGAGCTTGAGTGGGACCCACTATGGTGAATTCTGGTGCAAATGAGTTAAAGGGACATGTATAAGCAAGAATAAGCACATGGGGTCCACTGATTAAGCAAAAAATCCAAAATAAGCAATTCCCAAAACCAAATGCTACTCATAATTGGGACAAAATTTAGGGGCAATTCCAAGTGGGTCCCAAGGGTCTTAAGGTCAAACTTATGGTCAAAATATGAAGGTTGCCAGGAGAGGGGTTAGAGGAACCAACAATTAGGGTGTGGGGCCCACTGTGGAGGCCTACAACAACCACCAAAGGTGGTGGTGTTGTGGTGGGCTGCTGATGCAGGGGAGGACAGTCCCCCTGCAGCCTTGTTTGGAGGGCTGTGGGACCCACAGAGAAAATCACAAAAATACAATTGAGGTGGGAAAATGAAGTTGAGGTGGTAGACTGCTTATCCTAAAAAGCACAAGACCTAGAATTCAACACAAAATTCCACAAAAATCCTACAAGTTTTGGTTTTTCTGAACAAAAGCAAAATTGACTTTTAAAGAAAACTTGAAAAGTTGACTTTCTTGAGATTCTAATGGTTCTAGTAGACTGAGATTGATGAAATATGATAGATTAAAACTAATCTAGGCTAAATTAACAAATATTGAACCAAAATGATGAGTATTGAAACCAACAACCTCAACAGTGGACTGTGGGAGGTGAATTACAAAGAGCTTTGACTTTTTGCCAAATGAGACCAAAGTTTTATGACTAAACTAACTTACTATGACCTAAAGTAACATGTTTCAACAACAAGTAATCACTGAAACTCACTAGAACCTACAGAGCTCAGCTTATCCAAACACTCCCTTAACAGTTATGATTTTTGGTTTTATGAGGCAAGTGACCAAACTAAACCTTGAAACTAACAACTAAGACCCTACTGAGCTGTAATTAACATAAATAAGCAAATTCAAACAACATTTAACAGTTAAGAGTGCTTGACACAGGTTATGCAATAATGACTAATAAAATACAATAACAAGCAACTATGAGATCTAGCAAGTTAAACCAAATGAAAACACTATCAACTAACTCAAATTAACCATTAAAGCATAAAAACACAGTATAGCAATAATCTAAACAGTAAACTAAGCAAATGCAAATATTGAAAATTGAATTGGAACTTACAATGCAACTCAGTGTGATCCAAACCAACAACCAAGAATACTACTGACCTAACACCTCCCTTGAGGTACTAAAACCATGAAATTCCAAAAGCACCCTTGATCCAATGCTTGTTCCACCTTCAAGACTGATTTTTGTATTTTATTATATTTTAAAGCTATTTTTGGTATTTTTTTGATTTTTGAAGCTAAAACTAATTTTACTGCTTTTAAAGCTTATAAAAGCTTGTTGGAGACTTATGTGAGCTTATAGGACCATTAAACAATAACTTCAACAACATATAGGTGAATTTGAGATTTTGAGCAAAATGGCATAAACTGAGTTCATACAAGAAAGATGAAATTAAGCTTAAATAAAATTAAAGGTACACTTAAATGTTGATTACAAGACTTTTAAATTTAAAAATACAACTGGAGTTACAAATTACACTAATACCATATTTAAAACTACACTACTAACTACTTAAACTAACTAACTGCTCCATGTTGCTTCTCTCTTCTTCTTTATAGGCTTTTGAAGCCCCTGTGGGTCCCATGGTTAAATCCCACCTCACTTACAGCCATTGGATTGCTCCAATTAATCCAAACCGTTTGATTGGTTTTGGCGGGAAAAAGGGTGAGAGCAATTGGGGTCTGTGGAGTGTGATAAGGGTAAAGGGTAGGGTTGCAGGGTAGGGTAGGGGTGGTGGTGGTAGCAGAGGTGCAAGTGGTGGTCAAGTTGGGGTAAAACCAGGGGTGGTTTTGGTTTTGCGGTGGTAAGGGTGGTAATGGAGGGAATAGGTGGAAGGGTGGTTTGGTCAAACGGGTTTGACCCCGTTTTATATTTTAAAGTTTGGGTGGGCTTGGTAGGGAGTTTGGCCTGGGAATGGGTAAAAGGGATGGGCTTTTTAAGTGTTGGGTTTGGATTGGTTTTTTGTGTGGATTAATAAAAGGGTCCGGTTTGGTATTATGGTTTTTAACAAGGACCAAAATTGTAATTTGGCCAAAAGTTAAGGGGCTGGATTTGTAATTTCCCAAAGTACTCACAGGGGTCTTTCATGATATATTTGAATAGTACAAGGACTGTAGTTGACTTTTCCATTTTATTACACCTCAGGGACTAAATCTGCCAATCCTTAAAACTTCAGGGACCAAATGTGAAAATTCACCAAACTTTGCAACCAAGGACCATTCCTGCCATATATGAGAAGTACAAGGACAAAATTTGTTTTTCTCAAAGTTTTAATATCCCAGGGACCATTTTTGATAATTTTCCAAACTTCAGGGACTAAACTTGACATTTTGTGAAACTTTGCACCAAAGGACTAATTATGTAACTTTTTGATTTAAAAGGACCTTTGGTGACTTTTTTAAGTTTTTAGAATAACCAGGGATTAGATTTGACAACTTTTGAAAGATAAGGGACTGAAACTGCTAATTTTGCAAACTTTGTACGTTTTTCATCTGTTTTTTTGATTATTTTGCATTTGAAACATATAAAACACATTCATGGGATATTTTCACTATTTTGATGCAATATTGAGTGTTTTTAGATGTTTTGGCAGCTCAGAAAAGGTAAAAATGATGAGTATTTACACACTCATCAGCCATATGGCATGACAGTTCAGAATGATAGTTTGGTTCATATTAACGAACACATGCAATAATGTATCGTTAACTTGAAAACATATCATTCAAAGTTTAAGAAGAACTTAACATATTGTCAAAATTTCAAGTCTTCTAAAGCTCAATATACTTACCTTGTTCAAGTAATTTCATTTTATTGGTTTGTTAAACCTATCTATAGTCATCTCACAGTTAATAGTGTTCTTTAAGAACTTGTCATTTATACCCCACTGTCATATCAATGTTAGATGCACTCGTCGGGTATCTCAACTTACGAAAGTTCTGATTGGCTAAATCTTTCCTCAAAAAGTTTGAAAGGAAGATGGTATTTTTCCTATAAAGGCAAGCATTGTCTCACGGAAGTTAAGTTTATGAATTAGAAACAACCAACTGGGCCGACACCCTTCGGGGTTCATGCTCATATATTGGCCACTTTACTCATTAGAATAGACAATAAAATCTGTATCTCAGCAATATCTTTATGCTAAATCCACTTCATTATAAATGGGTCGATTTGGGTTATGTTTTATCTATATCAGGTCACATGGGTAAAATTAACAAAATAGCTAAACATGAGCAGGTATATTACATGAATACAAGTTCGTAAAGGTAACTGTTAGTATGACATCGCCTTCTAGAAGTGTCATCATAGAACTAATGTGACTATAAAGTATGGGATCTTAAATGTCATATCCTCAGTTGAGCCTTTTTGTTGCATTTCTCCATCTACCTGAGAAGTCAAACCGAAACGCAGATAATATGGCTAAATAAAGTTTAAGCCTACATGCAGCACGATAATATTTCTTTTTAGGTATTAGGCAGGGGTAAGAAGCTTCGAGCAGATAAAATTACTTGATCAATTTACCCTTGTTAACATGGTGTCAATGCTCAATAAAGGCATTTTTTTGTAAAGACTTTTGAACAGATAGTATTTCTCTTTAAGTAACAAATACACAGTCACATTCAAGGAAAAAATAACACAAAACACCAATTTATGTTGTTCGTAACAAATACACAGTCACATTCAACCTGCCAACCCATTTAATTTGTGTAACATGAAACCCACTTTAACTGTTCAACATGTATGCGTTAACCCATTAACTCACATAAATAATATGGCTAAATATGTTGTGTTAAACGGATTAGAATTGATATGAATGACCCAGTTACTTATGCATATCATGTTTCAGCTGAAGTTTTCCAACCCGTCAATCCAACCTAAACCCGTCTCAAATTGTCGCCTTAGTTTTAAGCATATAAGCATGATATAGACAATCATCTAATCTATGTCTATCACTAACAAACAACAAATTTATTTTTCAGGAATTGTTCTGCTTTTACACTATTAATTATTGTAATTTTCCCTAACTAATAAGATTGGTAATTTCGTTGGTCATATTAAAAGAAAATAATCTTTCCGAGTGGAGGAGAATAGGACATTACATGTTTCGGGTCACACTGAACCAAACGCACTTACGGAATGTCTGCAAAAAGCTAAAAAAATAGCACATCTAGTGCATTGGCGATATGGAGAATGTCCTCCAACCTATATGTATCAAAAGAGTGACCATTATCTAGGGGTTATGGAGAGTATGATAATAAGTGCAATGGTTATAACGACAATTCTCCGCCATGTGCTGCCTATGTGTGGTCATCTACACCACGCGCCAAACCATATGCTAATGACAAGGGGATCTGCTCTTGCTGCATCATGTGATGTCTTTTTCCATGCCATAATCAGTAGTTAATTTCCTTGTTTTTTTTTCTTACTTGGAATGTGTCGTTGTGATTGAAATATATCTATGTACTTGGTCTAATTGGCTTTGTTTCGACAAGTATATATTAACTTATTAGTTGTCTAAGCAATACCTCATAATCAGATCAATGTATTTAAACATCTTACGCTTGTTTATGAGGATAGTTCATTAGCTTACTAAGTGTCAAAACAGAATGCAGGCAATAGAATTTAGATAAGGCTTAACAGCTTCTATCAACTAAATTGAACCTTTTTAAAGTTGGTAGAAAAACAGCTTACTGAAACAGCTTTATAGGGTGTCTGGAATTGCATATTATACATTCACTCATGTTTATGGCATTGGCTTATAAGCACTTCACCACCACATGTGCTAATTTCTGTCAAAACATAGCCAAACAAGTCAACAAGCACTTCAAATATGCAATCCCAAACACCCTCAGCTAAGCAGATAAGCCTAATACATTTGTCATAACACGTAATCCCAAACACTTAAAGAAAGCTTATAGGGCGTAACACCTCATTACCTCAACAGTGAAAAAAAGTTCATTCACATCAATAGCACTACTACTTGTACCCATAATAAATTATTGTTATGTGCAAAAGGTTAATAACCGGTAATCCGAACCGCTCACAATTGGTTGCCTTTTCATAATATGGGGAATACATAACTCACTTAGTGGTTATGGCACTTAGCGGTTATGGGTGCCAAGTCGAACACTACCTTGTGCTTGATATGTGTAAAGATGCCTCGTCCATTAAATGAGCTTCGCGCCATTGACACATAACAAATTATTGTACACATACATTTCACGAAAAGTCGAAATACCTTATACTATTATAACTAGGCATTGACACATACTTGAGGCAGGAGGTATACACTTACATAAATCTTTTTTTTTTTTTTTTTTTTTTTTTTTTTTTTTTTTTTTTTTTTAACTTTTTGACAGATTTCTGGGTCAGCCACTAATAAAGTTCAAATACAAAGTCATTTAAATGTCAAATTAGTCGGAGGGAAACGAGGCAGCCGGATAACAGCTTCTTCTGTCTCGATCGGGTCATATCTTATTATCTACAAAACATTAAAACATAGGATAACTTGTTTTTATATTACTAACTAAAACATGGGTTATTTAAAGAAATGAATAAAAGGGGTACCGGATCTTGAAGAAGGGGCTTTGAATAATCAATGGCTGGTCTGAACTGTGGCTTGCTTTTGTTGTTGCTGATGTCTCCTTTGCTTGTTCCGGCATTGGTGTTCATGGGTGTTTGACTAGGTTTCATTTTGTTTTCTTTTTTTTTTTTTTTGGTTTGGAATTTGATGGTGTTATATTTTGTTGTTATGTAAGGCCCAATAGTGAATTATATAGGAACCATGTATTTTTAAAGCCCAATTTAATTGCTTTTGTTTTCATTTTGTTGTTATTTGAGTTAGTTAGGTTTTAGTTACACACTGCCGCACGCCTAGAGCTCAAGTCGGAGCTTTAAACACAAATATATTTCATAAGAATCAAAATCACACACGCAACTTTCTCACAAGTCGGTCAGTCCGTAGACCAACTTGTGCTAAAAAAAATCACCAACGCGTGGGCGAGGATTTATGTTTTAAGGGTGATGCATTGTTGGGCAAGGACACGTATTAGACGCCTTTGTTACACCATCAAAATGGAAACATAATCGGAAGTAGGGTTGAGCACGGTTCAAAAACCGGAGCGGACTGACTAAAATCGAACCGGATCAAAAGTCGATTTGGTTCAAAAAAAACACCAGACCAAGGACCAAATTGAAATGTCATGTCCAGGTCCAGTTCGTTGGTTTGGTCGAGTCCAACAAAGAATAATGGCCGGTTTTGCTTAAGACTGAACCAGACCGGATGACTGAATATGAAAAAAAAAATGGACCGGAGACCAAACTAAAATACGTTCGATCCGGTTTTTCGGTTCATTCGGTCCATGGTCTATTATGTTCAGCTCTATCCGAAAGAGAAAAAAATAAGAATAATAATCTTAGAAGTACAATTTACACAATACTCCCTCACAAAAAACCAAATTTACAAAAACACCCTTACATCTTCAACCCTGGTTATCCATCAAACCAAAGACTTCAGTTCAGATAACAGCTTTAAACAACAAAAATGGAGGCCTTAAAAGTATGGTCATCAAGGCCACTCCGTCACCTCTTCCACTTATCTCCACTCACTTACAAAATCCATCTCCCAGTCACCTTCACGCGCTGCTGTTCATCCTCACGCGCCGCCACTGTGCCTCCAAAACAAGGTGGTGGCAGGGGAAGGAGGTCACCCAAAGATGAGAATAATGCAACTTCTTCCACTTCTGATAGAGATGCTATTCGTGCCATTCGTCTTAAAAAGGTTTACTTTTTTTTATATATATTTTTTTATATAAAAATTGAATATTTTTTTTTATGTTTTTGTGTTTATGTTTGATAACGATTGAATCTTTTTGTATTTTTATGCTTTGTTTACTTAAATGGTTGTGGGTTTTTTAAGGGATGTGTTGGTCTTAGCTGATTTTATGGCTTATGAGCTTATCTCATTTTGGCTTATATTGTTATGAAATATAAGCCCAATTTTTCTGGCTTATTTTGAAACTTATCACCTAAAGACCAGTAGTACTAGTGACCCTATGGGTGACCTTATGACCCTACTACATCGGCGCGACATCAGCTTCTCTCTCTAAGACCAAACACATGACCAAATCACAGTAGTAAGGCGACCCCGGCCACCTCACACACACAAACCATATGCAAACCATTTGGTTGCTTTGCCGATCGAATCAAGCAAAAAAGGGGGGGATTGAGCTCGAGAGGGTAGACCGACCCTTGGTTGGGTCTCCATTACGACTAGCCTAATGCAACCTCTACTTCTGATAGAGATGCTATTCGTCTTAAAAGGGTTTAGTTTTATATAGTCCTTTTTATAAAAAGATTGAATCTTTATTGTTTTTTATAGTTTTGTTTGTTAGAACCTGGGTTGTTAATTAAATGGGTGTTAAGAAATTGTTAAACCTTTTCATTAGGGGGTGTTTGGGATTGCTTATAAGAACTTTTTTTTTTTTTTTTTTTTTTTTTTTTTTTTTTTTTTTTGGCTTATCTGATTATTTGAGAGTGAAATGAGCAGTTTGAAAGTTTCATGTGGTATTTTAAATAAGTATAAGCAATTTTGTCAGTAATCCTAAAAGCTAAGTATTTGCTACTTGAAAACGCGAAAGTCAGATAATTATTTTCAAAATGCAATGTCAAATACAAGCTTGACACTAGGTTTGATTTTATCAAATCGGTCAACAATAAACCGCCGGTTCAATCCGGTTGAAATACAAAGTCATTTAAATGTGGAATTAATAGGAGGAAAACGAGGCAAGCGGATAACAGCTTCTTCTGTCTCAATTGGGTCTGATCTTATTATCTACAAAACAAAACATTATTATATAAAACTTAGGATAACTTGTTTTTATATTACTAACTAAAACATGGGTTATTTGAAGAAATGAAAAGGGGCACTGGATCTTGAAGAAGGGGCTTTGAATCATCAATGGCTGGTCTGAACT
Organism: Artemisia argyi; assembly: GCA_030686995.1. Lineage (NCBI taxonomy): Eukaryota > Viridiplantae > Streptophyta > Magnoliopsida > Asterales > Asteraceae > Artemisia > Artemisia argyi. The sequence goes on along the minus strand of CM060695.1, from coordinate 21,167,336 downwards.
GTGGTTTGCTTTTGTTGTTGTTGTCGGTGATGTCTCTTATGCTTGTTCCGGCAATGGTGTTCATGGGTGTTTGTGCTTGACTAAGTTTCATATTAGCCTTTTTGGTTTGGAATTTGATGGTGTTATATTTTGTTGTTATGTAAGGCCCAATAGTGAATTATGTAGGAACCATCTATTTTTAAGGCCCAATTAAATTGGTTTTCTCTTCATTTTTGTTCATTTGTTGTTATTAGCATTGTTTTGAAAAAAGGGTTTGAAATCGACCTGGTCGAATCATTGGGCACTGGGTCAATCTGGTTTTCAAAAAAAAATTTCGATTAGGTCAACCGGTTCGACCACCGGGTCAACCCGAGTTTTTATTAAAAATATTGAAAAAACGAAACCCGGCGGGTTTCGAGAACCGGGTTGACCTGGGTCACTCAAAACCCGGTGGGTCTAACCGGTTAACCCGGGTTTGTTTTACCTGTTTTTTTTGCCAGAATCGGTTAACCCGGCCGGGTCGACCCGAGTTTCAAAACACTGGTTGGTTACGGAGTAAGGTAAATGAGTCAAGTTTTTGTTGAGTAACTCAGTCTTATTTGAGTCGAGTTTTATAGTTCCTAGAGCTCAAGTCCGAGCTTTAAACACAAATATATCTCAAAAAATTAAAATCACACACACGCAACTTTCTCACAAGTTGATCGGTTCGAAATCCGACTTTTGCTAAAAAAAGTCACCAATGCGGGAAGGGATTTGTGTTTTAAGAGTGACACGTTGTTGGGCAAGGGCATGTCTAATTTGATCCGGTTTCGGTCGGTCCAATTTGATCTGGTTTATTGGTTCATCCGGTCCATGGTCTATTATGTTAAGCTCTAAAAAAAAAAAAAAAAAAAAAAAAAAAAAAAAAAAAAATCTTAAAGAACAATTTACATAGTTCTTCCTTACAAAAACCAAATTTACAAAAACACCCTTAATTCTCTTTCTGGTTATCCAACAAAACCATCAAAACACAGACACTTGAGTTGAGATAACACAACTTGAAACAACAGCAATGGAGGCCTTAAAAGTATGGTCATCAAGACCACTCCGTCATCTCTTCCACTTATCTCCACTCACTTACAAAACCCATCTCCCAGTCACCTTCACGCGCTGCTGTTCATCCTCACGCGCCGCCACTGTGCCTCCAAAACAGGGTGGTGGCAGGGGAAGGAGGTCACCCAAAGATGAGAATAATGCAACTTCTTCCACTTCTGATAGAGATGCTATTCGTGCTATTCGTCTTAAAAAGGTTCAACTTTTTTATATATTTTTTTATATAAAAATTGATTCTTTTTTTTAAGTTTATGTTTGATAAAGATTGAATCTTTTTGTGTTTTTATGGTATGTTTGTGATATTTGGTTTTGTTAATCAAATGGGTTATGGGTTTTGTAGCAAAATGTGTGGAAGAAAATAGTGTTTGTTTGCTTGTTTAGCTATAAGATAAAAACCACTCAGGGTTGGCCTAGTGGCAAAAAGTTTGTGACTAATATCACTAAAATGTGTGAGGTCCCCAGTTCAATTCCTGCTAGGTGCAAACAATGCTGAAACCACGCCAACCTCTTGAAAAAGGGAGGGCTTTACCTGGTTCAAACCGCATATCGGCCAAACGGCCGGAAACCACCTTATCCAGAAAAAAACTATAAGATAAGCAATTAAAAAAATAATCTGCTTACTTTTAGGTTGATAAGCGTTTTAAATAAGGAATCCAAAATACATACTTTGTAAGCAGTTTGGAATAACCAACTCCTAGCCTAACTATTTAAAACTGCTAGTGTCACGTTAAAGTTTGGAACTTTGGATAAGAAATCCCAAACATTCTTAAAACTGTTTATTTATTGTTTCTCAACGCAAGAAGCAGATTGTTTATTTATTGTTTCTCAACGCAAGATGCAGCTTTAGTTAGCAATCCCAAGCACCCTCTGAGTATTCAGCAACTGAATAATCAGATATTTAGTCTATCTTAAGTAACATTTGAATCTTTTTATGTTTTATGCTTTGGTTGTTGATATCTGGCTTAATTAGCAAATTGGTGATGCGTTTTTAGTTAGTTTGAGGATGATTAGTTAAGAAAGTGTGATACTTTGTTATTGGTTGTCTGATATGCATATCTTGGGGGAGTTATATAAGTACTTACATGTAAATGATTCTTAAATAGTGTAATAAGATCATTCACATTAGTTTTACTATAAGAAAACGTTAAGGGGGAGTTTGCGATTGCTTATGATTGTATGCTTATTGAGTTTTGATACTAATATAAGCAGTGTTGTGGGTGTTTGGGATTGCTTATCCAAATTACTTACTATCTGATTACAGGAGAGTGTAATAAGATTGAATAATCAGTTTGGGAGTTTATCATTTTGAACCGCGTGTAACACCCCCAATTCATGGTTGCAGCGGAATTCGAACTGGGTGTTACTTGACGGCACAATAGTCACAATAATAGAAAACGAACTCCAATTGAGTCGTTTTAAAAGATTTATCATTCAAATTGTATAAATATCAGAGATTACAAAATGAGGTCCCAATTGGTTCCATGTTTACAATATATAATAAATGAGTTTTGAATGATAATAAAATTTATAGCCCTCTTGAGTATCCGTGTCCTTCCGTGCCATCCTTGATCGTCATGAACCTGAAATACATGCTTGAGAGGTCAACACAAAGGTTGAGTGATATTCATAGAGTTTGTTAAATCGATTGAACACAATATGTTGGTAGTGTGAGTTATAGGCTCACACCAATGTTTGGAAAACAAAACAGGTAGGCTACGTTATTATACGCCCGGAACATGTATTATACACTAAGCTTATGACACCATAACGTTAACGTGTACCAATATCGATCGGCAGATTTATCCCGGTAGGTACTTTGCTAACATACCTAAATCTCAAATATTAATGCATTTGTTTGAACTTAGTCAAAACAAATGGGATTCGTCAATCCCAATAGGCCTATTATTAATATTCGCGCTCACTATTTCTAGTGATTAAATGGTTCATAATAAGGGATCTCGGTTTAGCAAGGTTGGTACTTAGTGATAATAAAACATCGTCGTGAAGCATACATTAGAAAGCATTGTATTCGATTTAGAAATAGCATATATTCCCCCCAAGGATTTGTAAAACAATTAAGTAATGGAAAGTGGGGCTATGAACTCACCTTAAGTAAGATAGCAAGTAATGAATGTAACGGTTGAATCGTGAAGGTTTCTACGAGCAACCTATAATAGAATGTTGTGACTTAAGATCGGAGTAAAGAATATGAAGTAGTGCCTATATATATATATATATATATATATATATATATATATATATATATATATATCTTGCATTTAGTCCATGATGTGGTATGATGTATAGTGTAAGTCTTTGAAAGAGAAGATTCATGAAACATGTATGTTTTGTATATCGTTTACTACCGTTCGGGCCGACATAATTCAGAAGTCATGTTAGTAAGCGTTCGAGGAGCCAGGACACTTTAACTCGTAAATCCACAACTCAACTCGACGGTTTACATAATGAACTCCTCACATGAGGCTCCCTACTATTGTAGTAGTTGATGAAATATATAGATATAAGTTTTGATCCGAAAGGTTACATGTCCGATATTTGAATAAACTTAGGAAAGTTTATTTGTACATGAAGATTGTTATTAGGGGTAGTTTCATAAGTCTTGAATGACCATTTTCTCTTGGTAAAATCTCATGGTTTCCTTTTAAGTGAAGTAGATCCAAATTGCTTGTTCAAGTTATCGCCTAAGTCATTGTTTCATGTTTATGCCTATGTAAGTTGGTATGGTCACTTCGTCATGGCCTAGCCATGACCTTTGGTCCTTGTTCCAAGGTCATGAGACACAACCTTGGCTCTAGCCATGGTGGTGGTCTTGATTATAGGTCATAAGACCCCTTTGGTCTTCATAAATCATAACCTATATGTAATGACTTTGTCTAAAAATGGGCTGTTTAGAATTTGAAGAAATTTATCACTCGGAAAGCGTTTTCAGGGCTCGAGCTTCTTTGTCCCTGAACGAAAACGTCGTTCCGGACAACTTTCGTGTTTTAACTTTTTGATGAATCGGACCCGAAGTGGGACTTTCAAAACCCAAATTTGATCAGAATGGTATTTGGCAGTTTGCCGAAAAGTTTTGGTAACTTCAAATGGGCGTAACTTTTGACTCGTATACTCGTTTTAGGTGGTTCAAATTGCTATGGTTTCCTTGTTAAGTCCTCTACTGTAATATGTAATGATCCAATATCATAATTTTACCATTTTGGTCGTGGTTTTCCAAGAAACTCACTAATTTGCTTGTTTTAGTAACTTGTTTCAATAATTCATTATAACAACATCTTTTACTCATCTTTATACATCATGGACATGATAACAAGACAATATATAGCACAAATAATATGTAAATAACATGAACATGATTATTTAACAAGAATCAAGTTAGGGTTTGGCTCACAACTTTTGGCTTTCAAAGATGAAAGGAAGTTAACATGTAAGGATAGGACTTTGATAGACTTGCTTCAACCCTCTTTCACTTCATGCAATCTTTCTACCCTTGGTATTCTTGAAAGATGGATGATGAAGGTTTAGGTGACTTGAGTGGATTCAAACTCAAGATAAATCACCAAGTATATGAGGTTATGGAAGTGTTTGATGAATGATAACCTATCTAGGGTTTCTACCTTGAACTAGCACTTGAATCTTGCATGAAACTAGAAGGAAATAAGCAAAGGATGGAAAGGTTTTGGGGTTTGGGGATGCACGGCACAAGAAGGGGGGAGAGGGGGCTATTTATAGTCAAAAAATGAGGAGGTTAGGAAAGTGCTAGGAAATTACTAAAACTTGGTGACCAAGTTGTAATAAAATGATGATTTAGGGGTAGATTCATGAGTTGAAGCCACATGGGGGTGACTCCCCCCTCCTAGGCCGGTTCCAAGAGCTTGGAGAGCAAGCTTTGGCTTTTGCTTGGTATTATCCTAGATATTGGATGAAACTTGACTCCGGGAAATGCAAACCGTAAGTTGTTACGCCTCAAAATGTAAAACCGGGTGTCGTAAAATTATGAAACTTTAAAGTATTGTTAGACATGTCCATATGTCCCATAATAAAATATAAAATGAGTGGTAGGTTCCATTTGGGTGGTAAACCCTGCTAAAAACTGGAAACACGGGTCTAAAACGCGTAATACGTAAAATGTACGAATTTTGCGTAAAACTGAGAAAAGTAAAATGTTACTTTTCTAATATGATATAAATGATTTAAAATGACTTATAATGTCTAGACTGGGCTCAGTCTAGTGTCGGTTGGTGTTAAATGTCTTTTAGACATCAAACCGTAAGCCTAAAAATCAAGGAATGACTTATAAAATCAATGAATGATTTTTGGTCAAAGGAGGAGGGAAAAATTATGTTGACTTTTTCTAATAAGTTTGAAAACTCAAAACGTCTTAGAAACTCGTTTTGTGGTCTAACGGTTAATCGCCCATTCGGTTAAGCGTGCTCATGCGAGAGTAGTACGGCTTGGGTGACCTGCTGGGAAGTTTTTGGTCATGTTTTTCTCAGTCACGATTAATTCTCAAATAAATCATGAGCGTGTCAAACATTTTTCCGATGTGGGGTCACCTGACGGAATCGAATTTCGTTATGCGTAGAATTTCTGATTGACGTTTTACCCTAAAACGTGTAATTCCATGTAATTCCTTAATAACTTTCACGAAAATGATCTGACGAATGTCAAACATTTAATTTGCCATGGAAATGATTTATCACTTGAGAATATCAAATAAAAATCAACTTTCGGGAAAATTTCGGAAAGAAATGAATAGTAAAAATGAATAGTAACATGAATAGTAAAAGTGAATAGTAACTTTTCCGGGAATAGAAGTTAACCTGAAAATGTGAATTGTTACAGTCTCCACCCCATATGAGAGCTCCGTCCCGGAGATCAATTTGCGTTGGGAGTAGAAACTTTGTTGGTAAAAAGATGTGGGTATGTCTTACGTATCTGGTCCTCTCGTTCCCATGTGTATTCAGGACCACGTCATGAGTTTCAACGAACTTTGACAATTGGAATACGGCTTTGTTTGAGTTGTTTGACCTCTCGGTCCATGATTTCTACGGGTTCCTCAATAAATTGAAGATCGTCATTGAGTTGAATTTCATCGAGTGGAATCACTAGTGATTCATCCGACAAGCATTTCTTTAGGTTAGATACATGGAAAGTCGGGTGTACACTACTGAGTTCTGATGGAAGCTCAAGTCTGTACGCCACAGGGCCAACCCTGGCTAGGATTTTGAATGGTCCGATGTATCTTGGGTTTAGTTTTCCTCGTTTACCGAATCGTATCAAGCCTTTCCAAGGCGATACCTTTAGCATAACCCTATCTCCGATTTGGAATTCTAGGGGTCTGCGTCGTGTGTCGGCATAACTTTTATGTAGGAAAGGTATGGTAATAGTCGAATATCAAAGGAAATTGATATAGTAGTCGAATATTAATAGGAATTGAGATAGTAATTGAATATCAAATTGAACTTGATATAGTTGTCAAATATCAATAGCAATTGATATAGGAATCGAATAATGGATTAAGTGTTGAACATGTGGTTGGACCAAGTTCTGTTTGAATTGTACGGCTGCCCATGCATATGGCTACATGGCTTCGTAATGAGTTTGGTACGACTGCGCATGCGTATGGTTACATGGCCCCGTAATGAGTTTGGTACGACTGCACATGCATATGGTTACATGGCCTCGCAATGAGTTTGTTTGTTATTGCACTATCATTATGAAAACCAAAATGTAAACCTCGTACAAATGGAAATTGGGATAGTCGTTGCAATCATAGCCTAGTAGGTAATCTGTTATTGTATCTAGTGTTTATTGACTTCATACTTATGTTATTTCGGATATAATTAAGCCCACTTGTTTATAATTCTTTATTTACATAGAGAGGCATCCCAAACAATGTAACTAAAGGAATATAAACGTATGGTTCGATGATTTATAATTTCTTTATTTAAATGAAAAGGCATCCCAATCCATTCAAATAAGGACATTATAAATCATCCTACTCAAGAATTCCCGACACAACATTCATACTTAGCCGGTGAGTTACAAGGTAGTGTATTACGAGATGATACTGGTGTTCCAAAAGTGCAAGATGAATATTCAATCTTGTAAAGCTGATAAGGGTGCTTGTGGTGTAACTAAGGATGATTTGAGCTTTAAAAGTGCATCAAGATCTGTTAATGAGCTTGTGTTTGCCACGGTTGTGAAGGTAATGTTGTGATATGTTGATGAACAAAAGTGCTTAGTGTATGCTTAACATTAATACTCTTAGGTATAGATGTTGAGTTTGCTTTAAAAATCTTAAGAGATTTTAAAAGTTTATGATGGAATGGTATCCTTAGGACCTAAACAGGATAGTACTTCTACAGGATGAAGAGAATAATTGATAACTATCCCAAGATAGTAGTTCGGATTATCTCATAAACGAAAAATTTCAAGAATGAAATTTAGATCATACAAATAAGGTGTTAAGATCTTGCTGAGTGGTAAGGCACTATCGTGTCTCTAGATTGTTTTAATGTATTCTGGTGGTTTATCGTGTTTATGTAGGAAATCAACCTAAACATAACCCTAGTACAACTACTCTCAGTATTTGAAAATGTTAAGTCGAATATAGTTAGTCAGACTATATTCCACTGTCCCTAGGTTAAATATAGGTGACTAGTCTATATTTAGCCAAGGTTCGATAAAATTTTCAAATACCTAAATTAGGTATACTTGTGATATGTCCGTTGGTTTTGGGAACTGTTCACTAAACAAAGGCGATGTCAAACCTTAAGTTGCAAGTCCCGTCCATACAAGACTTGTAACGTATGTTTTCATATTCCATTGCATAGAAGATAGTAAGGGTAGGTACGTATGGAAAGGAAGTTTTAAGTAGTTCTAAAATAGAACATACTTGGCCAGGATCACGAACTTTTAATAATGAAGGTTTCATAAGAAAACTTTGGTGAATGTAGAGAAAGTTCAGCTTTTGTCGATGATGGATTAGTTTGTCCTATAGAAATCTCATATTTCTTGTTTTGAAATCGATAGATTGTGACGGGTTTTTGATATCATAAGAAATGATATTGATTATGTGATGGAATAATTCTAGAGACCATTTGCACAAAACACAATGTCTCGGAAGTAGGTTAGACCATTGTGCAATTCACAATGTCTGGGAAGCAGGTTAGGTCATTGTGTGACTCAAAACATTTGAGAAATGATTAAGACCATTGTATCATACAATGTCTTGGAAAATGAATGAGACCATTGTATCTCACAATGTCTTGGAAAATGAATGAGGCCATTGTATCTCACAATGTCTTGAAAAATGAATGAGACCATTGTATCTCACAATGTCTTGGAAAATGAATGAGACCATTGTATCTCACAATGTCTTGAAAAATGAATGAAACCATTGTATCTCACAATGTCTTGGAAAGTGAATGAGACCATTGTATCTCACAATGTCTTGAAAAATGTAATGTTGGAGTAGGAACATGATTGGGAGAGTGTGGCTATGCCGAAATGCCTTAGAATAGGCATACACAGATATGTTTAGTCCATTGTTTAGATAAGTGATTGAAAATAAACCGAGTTCATGTAGCATAAAATGCCTAGTGTGTATATATCAATATACTTATATGTGTTCATGTAGCATAAAATGCCTAGTGTGTATATATCAATATACTTATATGTGTTCATGTAGCATAAAATGCTTAGTGTGTATATATCAATATACTTATATGTGTTCATGTAGCATAAAATGCTTAGTGTGTATATATCAATATACTTATATGTGTTCATGTAGCATAAAATGCTTAGTGGGAAATGCTCAATTATGTTAAGGGTACATATATAAATATGCAATTATGTTTGTGTAGCACAAAAATGTCTACGGGGAAATGCTCAAAATGGGTATATATGAATATACTAATATGTTTGTGAAGCATAACATGCTTACTAAATCCATAATCGTCTGGAGGATGGAAGACACGGAGAGCGGAAGGCTATAAAATGTTTTTGTTTGTGATTGTAGTTATAGTTTAGGTCTTACTTAGACCCGTTTCTCTATAACCATGGCTCTGGTACCAATCTGTAACACCCCCAATTCATGGTTGCAGCGGAATTCGAACTGGGTGTTACTTGACGGCACAATAGTCACAATAATAGAAAACGAACTCCAATTGAGTCGTTTTAAAAGATTTATCATTCAAATTGTATAAATATCAGAGATTACAAAATGAGGTCCCAATTGGTTCCATGTTTACAATGTATAATAAATGAGTTTTGAATGATAATAAAATTTATAGCCCTCTTGAGTATCCGTCTCCTTCCGTGCCATCCTTGATCGTCATGAACCTGAAATACATGCTTGAGAGGTCAACACAAAGGTTGAGTGATATTCATAGAGTTTGTTAAATCGATTGAACACAATATGTTGGTAGTGTGAGTTATAGGCTCACACCAATGTTTGGAAAACAAAACAGGTAGGCTACGTTATTATACGCCCGGAACATGTATTATACACTAAGCTTATGACACCATAACGTTAACGTGTACCAATATCGATCGGCAGATTTATCCCGGTAGGTACTTTGCTAACATACCTAAATCTCAAATATTAATGCATTTGTTTGAACTTAGTCAAAACAAATGGGATTCGTCAATCCCAATAGGCCTATTATTAATATTCGCGCTCACTATTTCTAGTGATTAAATGGTTCATAATAAGGGATCTCGGTTTAGCAAGGTTGGTACTTAGTGATAATAAAACATCGTCGTGAAGCATACATTAGAAAGCATTGTATTCGATTTAGAAATAGCATATATTCCCCCCAAGGATTTGTAAAACAATTAAGTAATGGAAAGTGGGGCTATGAACTCACCTTAAGTAAGATAGCAAGTAATGAATGTAACGGTTGAATCGTGAAGGTTTCTACGAGCAACCTATAATAGAATGTTGTGACTTAAGATCGGAGTAAAGAATATGAAGTAGTGCCTATATATATATATATATATATATATATATATATATATATCTTGCATTTAGTCCATGATGTGGTATGATGTATAGTGTAAGTCTTTGAAAGAGAAGATTCATGAAACATGTATGTTTTGTATATCGTTTACTACCGTTCGGGCCGACATAATTCAGAAGTCATGTTAGTAAGCGTTCGAGGAGCCAGGACACTTTAACTCGTAAATCCACAACTCAACTCGACGGTTTACATAATGAACTCCTCACATGAGGCTCCCTACTATTGTAGTAGTTGATGAAATATATAGATATAAGTTTTGATCCGAAAGGTTACATGTCCGATATTTGAATAAACTTAGGAAAGTTTATTTGTACATGAAGATTGTTATTAGGGGTAGTTTCATAAGTCTTGAATGACCATTTTCTCTTGGTAAAATCTCATGGTTTCCTTTTAAGTGAAGTAGATCCAAATTGCTTGTTCAAGTTATCGCCTAAGTCATTGTTTCATGTTTATGCCTATGTAAGTTGGTATGGTCACTTCGTCATGGCCTAGCCATGACCTTTGGTCCTTGTTCCAAGGTCATGAGACACAACCTTGGCTCTAGCCATGGTGGTGGTCTTGATTATAGGTCATAAGACCCCTTTGGTCTTCATAAATCATAACCTATATGTAATGACTTTGTCTAAAAATGGGCTGTTTAGAATTTGAAGAAATTTATCACTCGGAAAGCGTTTTCAGGGCTCGAGCTTCTTTGTTCCTGAACGAAAACGTCGTTCCGGACAACTTTCGTGTTTTAACTTTTTGATGAATCGGACCCGAAGTGGGACTTTCAAAACCCAAATTTGATCAGAATGGTATTTGGCAGTTTGCCGAAAAGTTTTGGTAACTTCAAATGGGCGTAACTTTTGACTCGTATACTCGTTTTAGGTGGTTCAAATTGCTATGGTTTCCTTGTTAAGTCCTCTACTGTAATATGTAATGATCCAATATCATAATTTTACCATTTTGGTCGTGGTTTTCCAAGAAACTCACTAATTTGCTTGTTTTAGTAACTTGTTTCAATAATTCATTATAACAACATCTTTTACTCATCTTTATACATCATGGACATGATAACAAGACAATATATAGCACAAATAATATGTAAATAACATGAACATGATTATTTAACAAGAATCAAGTTAGGGTTTGGCTCACAACTTTTGGCTTTCAAAGATGAAAGGAAGTTAACATGTAAGGATAGGACTTTGATAGACTTGCTTCAACCCTCTTTCACTTCATGCAATCTTTCTACCCTTGGTATTCTTGAAAGATGGATGATGAAGGTTTAGGTGACTTGAGTGGATTCAAACTCAAGATAAATCACCAAGTATATGAGGTTATGGAAGTGTTTGATGAATGATAACCTATCTAGGGTTTCTACCTTGAACTAGCACTTGAATCTTGCATGAAACTAGAAGGAAATAAGCAAAGGATGGAAAGGTTTTGGGGTTTGGGGATGCACGGCACAAGAAGGGGGGAGAGGGGGCTATTTATAGTCAAAAAATGAGGAGGTTAGGAAAGTGCTAGGAAATTACTAAAACTTGGTGACCAAGTTGTAATAAAATGATGATTTAGGGGTAGATTCATGAGTTGAAGCCACATGGGGTGACTCCCCCCTCCTAGGCCGGTTCCAAGAGCTTGGAGAGCAAGCTTTGGCTTTTGCTTGGTATTATCCTAGATATTGGATGAAACTTGACTCCGGGAAATGCAAACCGTAAGTTGTTACGCCTCAAAATGTAAAACCGGGTGTCGTAAAATTATGAAACTTTAAAGTATTGTTAGACATGTCCATATGTCCCATAATAAAATATAAAATGAGTGGTAGGTTCCATTTGGGTGGTAAACCCTGCTAAAAACTGGAAACACGGGTCTAAAACGCGTAATACGTAAAATGTACGAATTTTGCGTAAAACTGAGAAAAGTAAAATGTTACTTTTCTAATATGATATAAATGATTTAAAATGACTTATAATGTCTAGACTGGGCTCAGTCTAGTGTCGGTTGGTGTTAAATGTCTTTTAGACATCAAACCGTAAGCCTAAAAATCAAGGAATGACTTATAAAATCAATGAATGATTTTTGGTCAAAGGAGGAGGGAAAAATTATGTTGACTTTTTCTAATAAGTTTGAAAACTCAAAACGTCTTAGAAACTCGTTTTGTGGTCTAACGGTTAATCGCCCATTCGGTTAAGCGTGCTCATGCGAGAGTAGTACGGCTTGGGTGACCTGCTGGGAAGTTTTTGGTCATGTTTTTCTCAGTCACGATTAATTCTCAAATAAATCATGAGCGTGTCAAACATTTTTCCGATGTGGGGTCACCTGACGGAATCGAATTTCGTTATGCGTAGAATTTCTGATTGACGTTTTACCCTAAAACGTGTAATTCCATGTAATTCCTTAATAACTTTCACGAAAATGATCTGACGAATGTCAAACATTTAATTTGCCATGGAAATGATTTATCACTTGAGAATATCAAATAAAAATCAACTTTCGGGAAAATTTCGGAAAGAAATGAATAGTAAAAATGAATAGTAACATGAATAGTAAAAGTGAATAGTAACTTTTCCGGGAATAGAAGTTAACCTGAAAATGTGAATTGTTACACCGCGTGTGTGGTTAAGTCAAAAGGCATACGTAGCTTTAATAAGCAATCCTAAACACCCCATTGAATGTACTTTTATTGTAGTACTTGTGAACACAATAATAAGATAATCAGTCTGGGAGTTTGTTATTACAAACTTCTTATCAGAATACTGCAAAGAGCATAAGTGGGTTTAAAAAGCAATCCTAAAAACTCTCTAAGAACTAATTATTTGTAACCACTATCAAAATGCAATGCCGAACACCCCCTGATTCATTAGTTTTACCTTTTTAAGCACTTCTTTAAGAGGTGTTTGAGATTGCGTTTGCAAAACAGCACTCTGGAACAGAAATTCACAACCTCTTTATAAGACTATGCTGATAATTCCTTCTTTAATGGTTTGCCAACACTTTTTGCTGATTATTTGTGTTTTGCAAACATATTAGTTAGATAATTACTCCCAAAACCTAACTTTAAACACCCACTCAAAGTTTGGTTTAGTTCCAACTTTTGGCTTTTTGAATGTAATACACAGGGGTTTATGATGAGTGTGGTTGTGGATATCTAGTTTATTTATTTCCGGTAAAAGTAATGGCTTTGTTTATACTTTATAGGTGGACGAGTTAAGGAGCAAAGGACTTGAACCATATGCCCACAAATGGGATAGAACTCATACCGCTAATCAATTGCAAGATATTTATAAGCATCTCGGCAGTGGCGAAGAATCAAACGATGAGAATGACCAAGTAGCAATATCAGGAAGAATTGTTGCACGTAGGGCTTTTGGAAACTTGCGTTCTTAACTTTGAGGGATGATTCTGGAACAATTCAGGTATGCTGATAACACGTTCCTTGTTTGAAATGCAAAAAGTTAGTTGCTTGTCTCTAAACTTAATCACCTCATGCTATATAATTGGTAGTATTTGGGTATGTGTGGGGGATGCTGGAGATAGTGTTTAGATAATTGGATGTGCTTCTCATGTTTGAAGTTGTGATAATCAGCAGTTTGAGTGTTTGACATTTCTGATTATTTAAGGATTTAAATGTAAAACGAGACTTGAATAATCAGGATTAGTTTCGTTGCATCTACTCTTGACCACTTTAAAAACGCGATGCCACATGCCCATTGATCATCTACCAAAGTGGATGTTAACAACTGAAAGATCACATATAGGAATGCGTTGCATTTGACCCTCATAGAAGCATTTAGATTATTGAGTAAACTTAATTTCCTCACCTATGCTATGTTTTTCTATGACTCTACTGAATACTGATATATTTACTTATAATAACAGCTTTACTGTGAGAAAGAAAGGCTTGTAGATGATCAGTTTGACCAATTAAAGAGTCTTGTTGATATAGGCGACATATTGGGCGCAAGCGGCTCGATTAAACGGACAGAAAAAGGTTAGCTTTCGCAACAAAGTTATACAAAGCGAAACATAATAGTCTTTACACTATTTTTTTGATAGCATATTCATTGTTTCCATTTGTTTTCAGGGAAACTTTCTGTATGTGTAAATTCATTTTTGATCCTCACAAAATCTTTGCTTCCTCTACCGGATAAGTTTCACGGTCTAACAGATGTGGATAAGCGTTATCGCCAACGGTTAGTTTTCTAATAGCTTTTTTGTAACAACATTTGTGCAATCCTGCATATTCAAATAATGTCATGGTGGTCCGTTTTTGCTATTGTTAAACATCATCATAATTGGCAAGTCTATTTTTCATGTGTAGATATGTAGATATGATTGCAAATCCAGAGGTAGCTGATGTACTCCGTAAAAGAGCAAAGGTAGGGTTAAAACATTGAATTTTCGGATCATATATATTATTATCTTCAATATGCTGATTTGTGCTTCACTTCAGTAGATTGTATCAGTCATACGCCAGACAGTTGAATCCGTAGGCTTTATCGAAGTTGATACACCAGTTCTTCAGGTTTGTAAATCATCACTAAACTGATTTTCGTAAAATCTAAATATATATATATATATATATATATATATATATATATATATATATATATATATATATATATATATATATATATATATATATATATATTAATTTTTGATACTTAAATTGATTTGATACTTTAATTTTGGGCCCATTAGCTTGACTTTGATTTATATCACACATTTACACGTACTGAGAGGAAAAGTATCAGTAAGATAGAAAAAGATGTCTAATAACTACAGGTTTTAAAGACTTTTAAGTCTTCTAACGTCTAATATTGGGATAGTTCACTTTTCTTCCATCATTTTCCACAAAACAGGAGAAATTTATTTTTGGAATTTTGAACAACGAAAAAGTAAAACAAAAATTTGGGACCATCTACTTCAAATTGACTAGACATATTTGCATCAATCAGTTTCTATCGATTATCCAAAATACAAGACTTTGAAGTAGCTTTATGCAAAGAGTCTTCTAATATGTATTTTCAACTAAGTATTGCAATGAAATAATATAACTAGATTATCATTGTGTATTTAAACTAAAGTATAAAATAGATGTTCAACGATTTAATTGCGCCAAAGCATCCAAATATATAATATGAGCCAAGCTAAGTATGTAAGAACTGGGCCGGTTCAATTTTCAAGTCAAACAAAAAGAACTTGTAACTTGTATGCAAACCATGTCCACAGCAAACACAAAAAATAATCATTCATCTTGAATCTAAACAACTTATATTGGCTTTAATAGTTAATCAAATGCAGTAGAAATTCAAATGACCAACTAAATTACCTATGCAGATTACTCTTGAAATCACATTCTTCTTATAAAAGGAAAATTTGTAAACTTAACGTTGCTAAAATTTGGTTGAGTCATTTCATCAAACATGTTGTGGGTCATGAGAAAACTAAAGATTTATGCAGCCTTATAAGCAATAAAAGAAGAACCATGTACGAATAAATTTTTCCATGAAGACACTACTTTAAGCTCATAATTGCGTAAATCTCTCTTTCACAAGAGTTGCTGACTGTATTTTACATCACAGAATAAGTACAATGTAACACCCCCAATTCATGGATGCAGCGGAATTCAAACTGGGTGTTACTCGACGGCACAATAGTCACAATAATAGAAAACGAACTCCAATTGAGTCGTTTTAAAAGGTGTATCATTCAAATTATATAAATATCAGAGATTTCAAAATGAGGTCCCAATTGGTTCCATGTTTACAATGTATAATAAATGAGTTTTGAATGATAATAAAATTTATAGCCCTCTTGAGTATCCGTGTTCTTCCGTGCCATCCTTGATCGTCATGAACCTGAAATACATGCTTGAGAGGTCAACACAAAGGTTGAGTGATATTCATAGAGTTTGTTAAATCGATTGAACACAATATGTTGGTAGTGTGAGTTATAGGCTCACACCAATGTTTGGAAAACAAAACAGGTAGGCTACGTTATTATACGCCCGGAACATGTATTATACACTAAGCTTATGAAACCATAACGTTAACGTGTACCAATATCGATTGGCAGATTTATCCCGGTAGGTACTTTGCTAACATACCTAAATCTCAAATATTAATGCATTTGTTTGCACTTAGTCAAAACAAATGGGATTCGTCAATCCCAATAGGCCTATTATTAATATTCACACTCACTATTGCTAGTGACTAAATGGTTCATAATAAAGGATTTCGGTTTAGCAAGGTTGGTACTTAGTGATAATAAAACAATCAGGTAAGCATACAATTTAAAAACATTGTGCTCGGTTAAAATAGCATGTATTCCCCCCAAGGGTTTGTAAAACATTGTAATAATGTAAAGTGGGGCTATGAACTCACCTTAAGTAAGATAACAAGTAATGAATGTAACGGTTGAATCGTGAAGGTTTCTACGAGCAACCTATAATAGAATGTTGTGACTTAGGATTTGAGTAATGAATATAACGGAGTGCCTATATATATATATCTTGCATTTAGTCCATGATGTGGTATGATGTATAATGTAAGTCTTTGAAGGAAATGATTCATGAAACATGTATGTTTTGTATATCGTTCACTACCGTTCGGGCCGACATAATTCAGAAGTCATGTTAGTAAGCGTTCGAGGAGCCAGGACACTTTAACTCGTAAATCCACAACTCAACTCGACGGCTTACATAATGAACTCCTCACATGAGGCTCCCTACTATTGTAGTAGTTGATGAAATATATAGATATAAGTTTTGATCCGAAAAGTTACATGTCCGATACTTGAATAAACTTAGGAAAGTTTATTTGTACATGAAGATTGTTATTAGGGGTAGTTTCATAAGTCTTAAATGACCATTTTCTCTTGGTAAAATCTCATGGTTTCCTTTTAGATGAAGTAGATCCAAATTGTATGTTCAAGTTCTCATCAACTCTTTGTTTCATGTTTACGCCTATGAAAGTTGGTATGGTCATTTCGTCATGGCCTAGCCATGACCTTTGGTCCTTGTTTCAAGGTCATGAGACACAACCTTGGCTCTAGCCATGGTTGTGGTCTTGATTATAGGTCATAAGACCTCTTGTTCCTTTCAAAGTATAACCATAATCTTGTGACTTTCGCCTAAAAATGGGCTGTTTAGAATTTGAAGAATTTTATTACTCGGAAAGTGTTTTTAGGTCTCGAGCTTCTTTGTTCCTGAACGAAAACGTCGTTCCGGACAACTTTCGTGTTTTAACTTTTTGATGAATCGGACCAGAAGTATGACTTTCAAAACCCAAATTTGATCAGGAAGCTATTTGGCAGTTTTGCCGGAAATCTTTGGTAATTTCAAATCGCCATAACTTTTGACTCGTATACTCGTTTTGGGTGGTTCAAATTGCTATGGTTTCCTTGTTAAGTCCTCTAATACAATATGTAATGATCCAATATCATATTTTTACCATTTTGATCAGGTCTTACCAAGAAAGTCACTAGTTTACTTGTTTTAGTAACTTGTTGTAACAATCAAATACAATAACTTGTTTTGGTCATTTTTATACATCATGGACATAACTACAAGACATAATATAGCATGAATAATATGTAAATAACATGAACATGATTATTTAACAAGAATCAAGTTAGGGTTTGGCTCACAACTTTTGGCTTTCAAAGATGAAAGGAAGTTAACATGTAAGGATAGGACATTGATAGACTTTTAGCTTCACCCTTTGCAATCTATGATAAACCGAGGTTATTTGAAGATTATAACGACGCCTTCTTGAAGTCCAAAGCTATTTGAAGATTATAACGACGTCTTTTTGGAGACTTTAAAGTTATAACAACTTTTCTTAGAAAATTTCCAAGAATAAAGATCAAACACTAGTTTTCTTTCAAAAACTAGTTAACTTTCTTACAAAATATAAGAAAAGTGCCTTAGGTTTTAGGACTTGAAGGTTATAAGAAGGTGTGGTGCAAGAAATATCATGTGTTTAGCTTGGTATTTATAGGGTAGGAAAAATAGTTAACCATATATTGGGTTAGAGTTTAACCATGGTTAATTTAGACACTTGTAATGATCTAAAGAATCAATGGACAAGATCAAGCCACACCAAGGTGACTCCCCCCCCTAAATGGCGGTTTGGCATGGATAAGATGAATAGATGATGAGTCTTGGTGTTATCTTGCTTAGTTTGTGCATTTTGACTCCGTAAAAAGCTAACCGTAAATGATTAAGCCTCAAAACGTAAAACCAGGTGTCGTAAAATTATGGAACTTGAAAGTATTGATAAACATGTCAATAAGTTCCATAATAAAATATAAAATGAGTGGTAGGTTCCGTTTGGGTGGTAAACCCTGCTAAAAACTGGAAACACGGGTCTAAAACGCGTAATACGTAAAATGTACGAATATTGCGTAAAATTGAGAAAAGTAAAATGTTACTTTTCTAATGTGATAAAAATGATTTAAAATGACTTATAATGTCTAGACTGAGCTCAGTCTAGTGTCGGTTGGTGTTAAATGTCTTTTAGACATCAAACCGTAAGCCTAAAAATCACGAAATGACTTATAACATCAAGGGATCATTTTTGGTCAATGGAGGAGGGAAAGAATATGTTGACTTTTTCTAATAAGTTGAAAACTCAAAAAGTCTTAGAAACGCGTTTTGTGGTCTCACGGTTAATCGCCCAAATGGTTAAGCGTGCTCATGCGAGAGTAGTACAGGCATGGGTGACCTGCTGGGAAGTTTTTGGTCATGTTTTTCTCAGTCACGATTAATTCTCAAATAAATCATGAGTGTGTCAAACATTTTTCCGATGTGGGGTCACCTGACGGGGTTGAATTTCGTTGTGCGTAGAATTTCTGATTGACGTTTTACCCTAAAACGTGTAATTCCTTAATAACTTTCACGAAAATGAGCTTATGAATGTCAAACTTTTAATTTGCCATGGAAATGATTTATCACTCGATAAAATCAAATAAAAATCAACTTTCGGGAAAGTTTCGGGAAAAATGAATAGTAAAAGTGAATAGTGAAATTTTCCGGGAATGGTAATTATCCTGAAAAATGTGAATTGTTACATACAAATTGCAAAGACTTGAGAGTCTTTGGTCGTTTAGTGTGGGACTTCAAATTTATTCCATGATCTTTATTCCAAGTGTTATGTGCTCCACACAAATTTGTATCCATCTAGTTCAATTCTTTATTATCGAAGTCTATATAAAGCTTAAATATATTTTTTAAGTGTCTACTATGAATTTTTGAAGTCTTTTTCCCTCAATTTTGACTTTAAATATATTTGTTTGTGTTATATAATAGTACTTAATAAAAATTATACAAATGAAAATATATTTAAAAATTTAATCTATTCATTTGTCTTGTATCATACAAACAAAAATATTTAAAGTTAAAAAAATAAAATAATAATAATAATAATCTTATACTACAATTTACACAATATTCCCTCACAAAAACTAAAATTACAAAAACACCCCTACATCTTCAACATTCTTGATTATGTTCAACCCAACAAAACCATCAGACTCAGTTCAGATAACAACTTGAAACAAGAAGAATGGAGGCTTTAAAAGTATGGTCATCAAGACCACTCCGTCATCTCTTCCACTTATCCCCACTCACTTACAAAACCCATCTCCCAGTCACATTCACGCGCTTCTGTTCATCCTCACGCGCCGCCACTGTGCCGCCAAAACAGGGTGGCGGCAGGGGGAGAAGGTCACCCAAAGATGAGAATAATGCAACTTCTTCTACTTCTAATAGAGATGCTATTCGTGCTATTCGTCTTAAAAAGGTTTACTTTTTATATTATAATCTTTATAAAAATTGAATCTTTTTTATGTTTATGTTTGATAAAGATTGAATCTTTTTGTGTTTTTATGTTTTGTTTGTGATATTTGGTTTTGTTACTTAAATGGGTTATGGGGTTTTTAAGGGATGTGTTGGTTTTAGCTTATTTTATGGCTTATGAGCTTATCTCATTTTGGCTTATATTGTTATGTTGTTTGTTTCGGCTTATATAGCCGGCTTATGGCTTATTTGGTTTTGGGCTTATGTTTCGTTAGCTCACTTTTTGTGGCTTATTTTGAAACTTTTCGGCTTATATAAGCTTATTATGACATAGTAGTTATATAAGCCAAAAAGTTTCAAAATAACCCACAAAAAAATGAGCTTATGAAACATAATCCGAAAACCAAATACGCCGTAAGCCCGCTATATTAGCCGAAACAAACACCCCCTTATTAGATGATAATGAATAAAATAAGAAAGTTGTACACTTTATCTAAGGGTTGTTTGTAATTCTGTGATACACACCACTAGGGATCACATAAGATCCGTTAATGGATTAAAACTAAGTAGGATAATGAAGCAATGAGAAAAAGATTATCGAAGCAGAATTGTATTATACTATTTCCAATGGCGGATTGTACAGGAAATCTGTTACAATGAGTTATAGTTTGTTACAGGAGATTAAGAGAGAAGAGTTTACACAAATGATTAACTAAATGAAAGTGAAGTGAAATGTTGGTTTATAAAGTCTTGGTTTGGGCGGGAATATCTGTTACTCGAGCATGTGTTCGCACGTGCCAACCTAACTTGAGCTCATATCATTCTGTTGGTGAATTTTGATTGCTTGAGGATGATGAAAGTTAGCTTTTGTTGGGGTTATTAGAATTAGATAACCAGGGGTGGTTGGTTCAAACTTGTTATATGCTTATTGTGTTTTGACATTATAGATAAGCAGTTTTTAGGGTGTGTGGGATTGCTTATTGAAGCATTATTTGAGAGTGAAATAAGTAGTTCTGAATGATCAGTTTGAAGATGGCTTATGCTGGTTAAAGCGTCGATAGAGCTATAATAAGCAATCACAAACATTCCCTAAAAGCTAGTTATTTGCTATTCCAAAATGCAATAATGAGATAAATAGATAATTTGTCTGGGAGTTCCATTATTCCCAACTGCTTTTCTGATTTCTTCAAAATGCACTGTCTGTTTTATTAATCACTTTCAGAGTTCAATGCTGAACACTACTTTAAGCATGAATTTTACTTTTGCAGCCCTTACTTAGGAGGCATTTGGGATTGCATTTACTAAATGTTACCGAAAGCAAGTCTTAACCTGCTTTTTCAAAATTGCCTTTTCTCTCTATAAATACGCGGACATTAAGGGTTGCCAACACTTTTTGCTGATTATTTGGGTTGCGCATTGTTATTGTTGTCCAAAATTTTGATCAAGTGTTTGATGATGATTGAATTTAACTCGAGTTGTACTTTTTTCCTTTACGTGAGTTTTGGGGCTCTTGCTCAAGAACTAATTATGTTTTGTTTTAAGTTTTCACGACTACTTAAAGTCTTCATCTTTTAGTCTTGGTTTTGGTTTAGCATTTGGGCCCATTAGCTTGACTTTGATTTATATCACACGTACTGAGGGGAAAAGTATCACGAGATAGAAAAAGATGTCTACTAACTACAATTTTTAAAGACTTTTAAGTCTTCTGACGTCTAATATTGGGATAGTTCACTTTTCTTCATCATTTTCCACAAAACAGGTTCCACAAAACAGGAGAAATATATTTTTGGAATTTTGAACAAAGAAAAAGTAAAACAAAAATTTGGGACCATCTACTTCAAATTGACTAGACATATTGCATCAATCAGTTTCTATCGATTATCCAAAATACAATACTTTGAAGTAGCTTTATGCAAAGAGTCTTCTTATATGTATTTTCAACTAAGTATTGCAATGAAATAACATAACTAGATTATCATTATGTATTTAAACTAAAGTATAAAATAGATGTTCAACGATTTAATTGCGCCAAAGCATGTATTGTTAGTTACCAAATTACTATATATATATTAAATGACATCCAATACGACGTCGTTCGATGAACAGTAACCATCGTGGGCTTCTTTTTTTTACACGGCCTGTTATATGCCCAGTGACCCAGTCTTATGTTCGGCCCATTTAGCAAACGCTAATTTGATAACATGAAGAAGCCAGAAGAATCGAGAGGCGGTTATCTCCCGAACCTTCTTCCACTGCACAAAAACAGTACAAAACAATTCTAAAGAAGATTTGGACCATGAATTTGGTAGATGAAGAGAACATTGAAGCTGTTACGGTAACCGTTGATTAACAATCGGTGATGGTGATTGCGAATTAGGACTTTTAAAGAAGATTTGGACCATGAATTAGGACTTTTATGTTGATTGCAATGGAACGGACTAATTGCGAAACAAATGGTTGAGATACAAAGATAATCATATGGTCATTCCATGATGGCAGGGATACGAATACCAAGCCAATGGTTAAGTTCGTCCCAATATTCGAGTGACAACCTTCCGAAAGAGGTAAACCATGTTGTATACCTTTACTGTGTCTTCATCTAGAGGAAGATAAATTCGATTCGATGTCTGGATCTTGAATTAGAAGTAATATTTTGAAAACGGGTCAAAATGGTTTGAAGTTGTGGCGTACAATCCGCTTGGTCCTCTTGACCCACTACTCTTTTAGGAGAACTTTTGAAATAAATCAACTTTTACGATCATCTAACACTGCTTATTTATAGAAGTCGTAAAATTCAAACTTGGCTTGATCCATACCAAAGTCACATGTTTGGTTGGTTACCCGACCTGTCAACCAGCCCAATTTGCCACCTCAAATTTACATGTTTTTTCTGTTGAAACAGGACTTTGCAGGATTTCATGGGTGGATGTCGACAGCTGAAAAGATGCTAACAGTATTGTCAACTCTTGAACTTCACAGTGTGCAGGTAAGTTCTCATACAAAAACCTTTTTTTGTCTTCCTTCAAGTTTTTAGAGTAGATTTAGAACGATGACCGGACTAAGTCGTGACCGTGGCTGTATCTAGGGATTGCAAAGACTTTAAATTACTGATATACAAAACTTTACACAATACTCACAGTCAAGAGTTGGTTCACTTTGATAGCTTTTGATCAACTCTATATGGGGCGATATGTTCTGTATCTCTATGTTTCGGAATCTGCCTAGCTGCTTTATAAGGCATAACCAACACTTCTTAAAAATGTGTTCTTACCCCAATAACAGTCAAAGAACAGATATAATACTTTAGTCTAGCTTCATATCATTTTGATTGTATAAAGTTCCGTGAGGCATTTGAGAATGATTATTTGAATATTGTGGTTCAGGTCGCAAATGATAACTTTTTACTAGGTATAATGACTATGATTACGGTTACCATTTAAGATTCGTAACCAGTTTACAAAAGTTGTTGTTTATTTGCTATTTAGGGGTTATTTAACATATATCAACACTCCAACAAAAAACAACTGATGATATATGTTTTACACCCATATGTACAATGAAGTTATTAATCGATGATATATGTTTTGTAGGTACCTGTAAAGTTCCTTCAGTACTCGACGTCTGTAGTGACAGCAAGCATTGCGTCAACGGCCAGCACCCATGTTGTAACAAATGCAGAGAACAACCATAGAGCAACTCTTGCTAACAGAAAAAAAATACTAATACTGGAAAAAGAATAAATGCGACTGAAAATATTGGGAACTATATACCTACGAATGAATTAACAAAGAATGCCTCTGGAAATTAGGCTGCGTGAAAGGCTACATAAGAAGTAGCAGCAACAGTAAGTTGGGTTTGCATGAATTACTCTTAAAATTTGGATGCAAGTGACTATTGTTGATATGTACATGAGGTGAATGCTAGCCTGTTATATATATCTATCTTTTTTGAGACTTTGTTTACTTACATGATTCACCTAAATTATCTCAGTAACTTGCATGATAAGATTCACTGGATTAGTTGCAATGTTGTTTAAGAAGATGAAATAAGAATTGACGACTCAACTATTTATTTATTCAAAGTTGTGCATTTGATTTCAAGTTGTATATTCTTTGCCTGTATCACTTTTTGAATTACTCATAGGAGTACATGAGCACATAATCGATATCTCCTCCCGTTAGAAAAAGGTTGCGGATAAAACGACGCCCCGCCGCAACGCGGCGGACCGGCACCCACCTCGTATATAATATGAGCCAAGCTGAGTATGTAAGAACTGGGCCGGTCAAATTTTCATGTCAAAACAAAATGAACTTATAACTTGTATGCAAACCTAAATGATGTCCACAGCAACCACAAAACATAATCATTCATCTTGAATCTAAACAACTTGTATTGGCTTAAATAGTTAATCAAATGCACTAAAAATTCAAATGACCAACTAATTTACCTGATGAAAACGGATCTTGCTAATCCAGTCTATTCTATTTTGTCCGGTCTATTCTATTTCGTTGAAATCACATTCTTCTTATAAAAGGAAAACTTGTAAACTTAATGTTGCTAAAATTTGGTTGAGGCATTTCATCAAACATGTTGTGGGTCATGGGAAAACTAAAGATTTATGCAGCCTTATAAGCAATAAAAGAAGAACCATGTATGAATAAATTTTTCCATGAAGACACTACTTTAAGCTCATAATTGCGTAAATCTCTCTTTCACAAGAGTTGCTGACTGTATTTTCCAGCAGCGTGATTTATTTGGCTCCGCTTCTTTGGAATTACATTTACATCACAGAATAATTTCAGGACCAAAAGATACATTGAATAACTACAAATTGCAAAGACTTGAGAGTCTTTGAACGTCTAATTTGGGACTTCAAATTTATTCCATGATCTTTATTCCAAGTGTTATGTGCTCCACACAAATTTATATCCATCTAGTTCAATTCTTTGATATTGAAGTCTATATAAAGCTGCATAGAGGTATATGTGTTCATTATCAGATAAAAACACATCAATACAATTTTCTTACAACATACATCAATTATGAGAGAAAATATTTACTTTTACTTAATGCATACTCATGTTTTGTTTATTTTCTCACTTGTCTTTTTGTTGTTTAATACCACAACTGCCTCTTCCTTTGGCCACCAACTTGTTGGAGCAGCAGGAGGAGTTGTTCATAAGTGCATCGATAAGGAGAAACAAGCTCTTCTTGATTTCAAAGCTGACATTACTCAAGACCCATATGGCGTGCTCTTTACCTGGAGACCTGAAGAAGAATATGATTGTTGTCAATGGGATGGAGTCGTGTGTGACAACGTCACAGGTCATATCAAAGAGCTTTATCTTGAATCGTCTGATGGTTATAGTGGTCTTGAAGGTGAGATTAGCCTTTCGTTGATTAACTTAACATATTTGAATGTTCTTAACCTTCATGGCAATTCTTTTCATGGATCCATTTCCAAGTTCATATGCTCAATGACTCATTTAACTTATCTTGACCTAAGTGAAAATCAGTTTAGTGGTTCCATTCCTAAATCCATTGGTAACATGACCCAGTTAACAGATCTTAGCCTTGGTTACAATCAGTTTACTGGCACAATTCCCGATTCCATTCGTTCGTTGACCAAATTAACAACCCTTGTACTTGGTGGGAATCTGTTTACTGGAACCATTCCTATGTCCATTGTTTCCTTGACCAAATTGACATACCTTGACCTTTTAGTCAACTCTTTCTATGGAACCATTCCCGAGTCCATTGGTAACATGACCCAATTAACTTATCTTGACCTTCATGGGAATAATTTCAGTGGAGTCATTCCGAGATCCATTGGTTCCTTGACCCAATTGACAGACCTTGAACTTTCAAACAACTCTTTCTATGGAACCATTCCTTCGGAATTTGGAAACCTCACCAATTTGGAACGCCTTTATCTAGATTCCCTCGGAAGTTGTACAGTTGAAAACTTAGATGGGTTGTCTTCTCTATCTTCTTTAGAAGAACTTCATATGGATGGAACTTCTCTGGCCAAAGCAAATAACTGGGTAAATGTTATTATAGGTCTCCAAAACCTATCATTTTTAAGTTTAGTTGGATGTGACCTCTCACAAGTCATGCATCCATATTCTCCATCTGTCAATTCTTCTTCATCTTTTTATTCCCTTTTTCTCGATAACAACAATCTCAACTCATCCATGTATCGTTGGTTGTGCCCATTAACTGCCAATAAGCTTACAGATCTTTCTCTCTCTGGTAACAAGTTTGATGGGGAACTTTCAGATTTTTTGAACAGCTTGTCAGGATGCACATCAGCTACATTGTCTGATGTGATCCAACACTTTTCATCCCTAGAAAGATTGAACCTATCTTCAAATCAATTCGATGGAACTATAAGTGACAAACTGTGGCAACTACCCTCGCTTGAAGAACTAGATCTATCTTCCAATTCTCTTAGAGGTGCTATCTCTGAAAACATTGGAAAATCAAATCTTTGGTATATAGATCTTTCAAACAACTCACTCGAAGGAGTTCCTCTAATTGCTGACATGTCAAACCTTTCTCAGAGTGTAGGATATATAGATTTCAGTTCAAACAAGCTAGGGCCTCGTTTCCCCAAATGGATACAAAAATTGAAATATCTTCGGCATCTTGATCTTTCCAAAAATAGCATTTTAGACACAGTTTCTAACCAGTGGCAGTCTTCTCAGTTGATCTATTTGGATCTCTCTTTCAACAGCATAAGTGGCGCTATTCTGAACGTTCCTTCCACTTTGTTTGTGTTAAATCTTTCCAAAAACAAATTATCTGGGGAAATCTCCTTTCTGTGCCAAATTGTAGATGGCCATTTATCATTTCTTGATATCTCAGACAACTCATTCACAGGACAAATTCCAGACTGTTTATGGCATTTAAAAGAGCTGGTGGTTCTTAATCTAGCAAACAATAATCTATCTGGTAGAATTCCTGCATCTGTCAAGTCTTTGATCAAGCTTGAAACATTGTATTCATACAACTTCTTTTTTGGAGAATTGCCTTCATCCTTAAAACATTGCACGAATTTAACCTTTCTGAATTTGCGGGCCAACAAGTTTTCTGGTAATGTGCCTGTTTGGATTGGGGAAAACCTATCACGTTTGTACGTTCTTGGCCTAGCATCAAACAACTTCTATGGAACCATCCCTCTACAAGTATGCCATCTAGTCAATCTTCAACTTCTAGACTTGTCAATGAACAACCTCAATGGAACCATCCCCGCGTGCATCAATAATATCACTGCCATGGTTCTAGATAATTTTTCTCTCAAAGGGAGAGATCTCGTCACAGTGAATTCATTGCACATTCATCAAGATGAATACAGATCTAGTTATGATTATTTTGACCATGTGATAATCCAGTGGCAAGGAAAGGTACGTGAATTCAGCAAAAATCTAGAATCCTTGAAGAGTATTGACCTGTCGAGCAACCATTTAACAGGACAAATCCCGTATGAACTTACCAATCTTTATCAACTGGTTGCACTAAACTTGTCAAAGAACGCTCTACTTGGAGAGATTCCAAGACAAATTGGTCAAATGAAAGAACTTCTGACTTTGGATTTATCCAAAAACAATTTCTCCGGGCAATTGCCATCAAGCATGTCTCAGATGAATTTTTTAAATTATCTTGACGTGTCACATAACAACTTGTCTGGGAGGATTCCATCTAGCACTCAACTCCAGACCTTTGAAGCTTCAAGTTACATTGGAAATGCTGGACTATGTGGACCTCCCGTGACTAAATATTGTCCCGGAGATAAAGTACTTGAAGTAACACCTGTAGTTGGTGAAGGTAAGAGTGATGGTGAAGCCATAGATGAATTTCATAGATGGTTTTATATTGGAGGGGGCGCTGGTTTTGCTACTGGATTTTGGATAGTTTTTAGCATTATACTTCTTAACCGTCGTGCCAGACATGCTTTTTTCCAGTTGCATGATAGCTTGAAAGATTGGGCGTACGTAAAGGTGGTGGTGTTCTTAGCAAAATGGCGAAGGGTTGCACGTACATAGTGGTATATATGTTTATGTTTTTTTCATCTACGTTTTAATGTTTGGTATATAGCATTGTAATTTCATGCTTCACTTGTATTTGGCAAGGGTTTTTAAGTCCCTCTTATTAATAAAATTGCCACTAACACCATGGGTGGCCGTTTCCCAGCGGTGTGATATACGACATCTCCATTTGTTCATTTTATAAACTGTATGGTCATATGATGCACGGAAGTTGTTTGATATAATGCTTTACATAGAATTGCAACATACCTGATGATGTTAAGTTATCATGGCTAGCTAAAATAAATATGAATCTTTACAATAAGGCATCATGCCTCAAATGCAAATGCTATTACGGTTGACATCTAAGTGTAGTGTGAAGCTAGCTAATGTAGCGGTGTTTTAGTCATGATTACGAGTCACATGAAATAAGCCTTCAATGCCTTAGATATCTGAATACTGATTTTTTTTTTTTTTTTTTTTTTACTCAACCACTAATATAAAAGTAACTGGAAAATTTCTCAAGTCAGCACACTATGGTCTGTCTCAACAATGGATTAGAAGTCAGGAGGGAGTAAATGCACACTTGGACCCTACCACAAAGATAGCAAAATGACATCTTCAATGCCTTAGATATCTGAATACTTATTAATGTTTGGTATATAGTATTGTAATTTCATGTTTCACTTGTATTTGGCAAGGGTTTTTAAGTCCCTCTTATTAATAAAATTGCCGCTAACACCATGGGTGGCCGTTTCCCCACGTTGTGTGATATACGACATCTCCACATGTTCATATTATAAACAGTATAGCTATATGATGCATGGAACGTGTTCGTTAAAATGTTTTATATAGATTTACAACATACCAGATGATGTCAAGGTATCATGGTTAGCTATAGTAATTATGAATCTTTACGATAAGGCATCATGCCTTATATAAGCAAATGCTATTACGGTTGACATCTAAGTGTAGTGTGAAGCTAGCTAATGTAGATAAGGTGCATTGAAGGCTTATTTCATGTGACTCGTAATCATGACTAAAACACTAGATATACTGATATATTTTTTGTGACTCAATCACTAATATAAAAGTCACTGGTAAATTTCTTAAGTCAGCACACTGTGGTCTCTACAATGGATTAGAAGTCAGGAGGGAGTAAATACACACTTGGACCCTACCACAAAGATAGCTAAATACAAAACTTTAACAAACATAAAAGAACATGTTATTCATGACCGTGAGGTTTGTTACCAGCTCGTATGAAATCCATCTTCATTAGTGGCAGCTTCGGTTCTTGTTTGCTCCATTGCTATAACAGTGACCACATGTTGCTTCCACCAAACTTGTAATATACTACTAAAGTTTTAGCATATGATTGATATGCTCGATGTTAGTGTGATAATGCTCTTACTTTTTTTTAACTGATTAGTGATTAGTACTAAACAGAAAATAAGTATGTTGGTAATTGTTGCTCATCAGTAAATGAGATTCTTATAAGACACCTTAAACCAACTCAAACCGATTCAGGACTGAATATTATATAAATCTAAATATTAGATGAATTTCATGAGTTTCATCCCTGACTACAAGTGCTAAAGTATATGAAACAGAACTTAGAACAGAGTTACCCTGTTCGTGACATCAGAATGTTGAACTTTGTTATCATAATTTGCTTAAAATGCAATTGGAAATCCATTTCACTAAATACAGTTTGCTAAGTGGCTAAGTTACTTCTTATTTTAATACTCGAACATCAGCTCAATCTGGATCTAAAAAACATTGGCTTTCACCATTGCAACCTCCACCACAAGTGCTGCCACCAGTCTCGCCTTCAACAACACCACTCTAAGTGACATGTTTTTAATATATAAATCAACTAGTTACCTGGCCCGCCCGAATAGGCGGGCGAGCCTTATGAATATGGTTGAAAAAAATTATGCTTAGGAAAATAAGTTATAAACATACAAAATTACTTATTATATGCTTTAAGGACGAAAAGAAATAAATGTTCATCCGATATATAAGAAAATAAAAGTTACTGAATTATCCGCAAGCACAAGGTATATGTTGTCGATTCATATACAAAATAAAGCTTCTTTATACACAACGTTGGTTGTTGATTTTGTGTATTTACTTAATAGTGAGTAAATAACGAACCTTCCATAAGCCATCACTTGCCAGTATCACAAGCTTTATTGAGGCATTGATAGGTACATGTCTTATGCCAGGTTCTGAGCTTAGATGTGCTTTAAGACTGGTCTCCAAATGCACGAGCAACAGCAAGTTGACAATTAACCCGGGGAACATCACCTACATAAATAATACTTCAACAGTTTCACTATACTTTAGAGCTTGCTGAAGCTATAACACAGTGACTGAATCAAAATATGCATGTAACAATTCTGTTGTCATTCACTGCATCACATAATTGGAAGACAAACAACAAATTTGTCAATTCTGCTGTCATTTACTGGTGTAAGGTAGAGGTGCGATTTCTACCCATGTACTTGTACTCATAAACGGGTCAAAAAGTAATTTTTTAATATTAGCTAAAAAAGAAATGGGTCAAAGTTTAAGAAGTACTTAACATCTTGTCAAAATTCCAAGTCTTCTAAAGCTCAATACTTACCTTGTTCAAGTAATTTCATTTTATTGGTTTGTTAAACCTATCTATAGTCATCTCTCATCTCACAGTTAATAGTGTCCTTTAAGAACTTGTCATTTATACCCCATTGTCATATCAATGTTAGATGCACTCGTCGGGTATCTCAACTTACGAAAGTTCTGATTGGCTAAATCTTTAAGAACTTGTCATTTATGAATTAGAAACAACCAACTGGGCCGACACCCTTAGGGGTTCATGCTCATATATTGGCCACTTTACTCAATAGAATAGACAATAAAATCTGTATCTCAGCAATATCTTTATGCTAAATCCAGTTCATTATAAATGGGGCGATTTGGGTTATGTTTTATCTATATCAGGTCACATGGGTAAAATTAACAAAATAGCTAAACATGAGCAGGTATATCAGGTCACATGGGTTATGAGCAGGTATATTACATGAATACAAGGGGCAAGAAGCTTCGAGCAGATAAAATTACTTGATCGATTTACCCTTGTTAACATGGTGTCAATGCTCAATAAGGGCATTTTTTTGTAAAGACTTTTGAACAGATAGTATTTCTCTTTAAGTAACAAATACACAGTCACATTCAAGGAAAAAATAACACAAAACACCAATTTATGCTGTTCGTAACAAATACAGTCACTTTCAACCTGCCAACCCATTTAATTTGTGTAACATGAAACCCGCTTTAACTGTTCAATTTGTATGCATTTAACCCATCAACTCACATAAATAATATGGCTAAATATGTTGTGTTAAACGGATTAGAATTGATACAAATGACCCGGTTATTTATGCATATCATGTTTCAGCTGAAGTTTTCCAACCCGTCATTCCAACCTAAACCCGGCTCAAATTGTCACCCTAGTTTTAAGCATATAAGCATGATATAGACAATCATCTAATCTATGTCTGTCACTCTGTCACTAACAAACAGCTAATTTATTTTTCAGGTTGTTCTGCTTTTATACTATTAATTATTGCAATTTTCCCTAACTAATAAGATTGGTAATTTCGTTGGTCATATGAAAAGAAAATAATCTTTCCGAGTGGAGGAGAATAGGACATTACATGTTTCGGGTCACACTAAACCAAATACACTTATGGAATGTCTGCAAAAAGCTGAAAAAATAGCACATCTAGTGCATTGGCAATATGGAGAATGTCCTCAACCTTTAATGTATCAAAAGAGTGACCATTATTTAGGGTTATGGAGAGTGCGATAATAAGGGCAACGTTTATAACGAAAATTCTCAGCCATGTGCCACCTACGTTGTAACAATTCGCATTTTCAGGATAATTACTATTCCCGGAAAATTTCACTATTCACTTTTACTATTCATTTTTCCCGAAAATTTTCCCGAAACTTGATTTTTATTTCTTGGGTTGAAGTGATAAATCATTTCCATGACAAATTAAAAGTTTGACATTCATAAGCTCATTTTTGTGAAAGTTATTAAGGAATTACACGGAATTACACGTTTTAGGGTAAAACGTCATTCAGAAATTCTACGTACAACGAAATTCGGTCGCGTTAATTTTCCCCGTATCAGAAAAATGTTTGACACACTCATGATTTATTTGAGAATAAATCATGACTGAGAAAAACATGACCAAAATAAACCTCGGCCGCGAAAAAAACTGGAATTTTCAGTTTTAAGCGTTTTTACTCAGCCGTAACCTTAGCCTATACCTGCACCGCGTTTCTAAAAAGATTTGAGTTTTCAACTTATTAGAAAAAGTCAACATATTTTTCCCTCCTCCATTGACAAAAAATCATCCCTTGATGTTATAAGTCATTTCGTGATTTTTAGGCTTACGGTTTAATGTCTAAAAGACATTTAATACCAACCGACACTAGACTGAGCCCAGTCTAGACATTATAAGTCATTTTAAATCATTTTTATCACATTAGAAAAGTAACATTTTACTTTTCTCAATTTTACGCAATATTCGTACATTTTACGTATTACGCGTTTTAGACCCGTGTTTCCAGTTTTTAGCAGGGTTTACCACCCAAATGGAACCTACCACTCATTTTATATTTTATTATGGGACATATAGACATGTCTAACAATACTTTAAAGTTTCATAATTTTACGACACCCGGTTTTACGTTTTGAGGCGTAACAACTTACGGTTTGCATTTCCCGGAGTCAAGTTTCATCCAATATCTTGGATAATACCAAGAAAAGTCCACCCTTGCTCTCCAAGGCCATGTGAACCGCCACTAGGAGGGGGGTTTTCACACTTGAGGCTTGATCTTGACCCTTGATTCCTTGGATGATCACATGTGTACAACTTTGGCTCCAAGTTAAACTTGGTCACCAAGTGTTGGTATTTTCCTAGTTGTTTCCTAACCTCCTCTTTGGCATATAAATACCCTCCCCTCCCTTTCTTTGCCGTGGATATCACACACACAAACATACCATTCATTTGCTCATTTCCTTCTAAGTTTCATGCATGATTCAAGTGAAGTTCAAGTATAGAAACCCTAGCTTAGTTTCTAGTAATCAAAACTCTTCCAAACCCTAATATAATTGGTGATTTCTCTTGAGTTTAAATCCACTCAATTCACCTAAACCTTCATCATCCATCTTTCAAGAATACCAAGGGTAGAAAGATTGCATGAAGTGAAGTGGGTTGAAGCAAGTCTATCAATGTCCTATCCTTACATGTTAACTTCCTTTCATCTTTGAAAGCCAAAAGTTGTGAGCCAAACCCTAACTTGATTCTTGTTAAATAATCATGTTCATGTTATTTACATGTTATTCTTGCTATATTATGTCTTGTAGTTATGTCCATGATGTATAAAAGTGAGCAAAACAAGTTATTGTTATTGATTGTTACAACAAGTTACTAAAACAAGCAAACTAGTGACTTTCTTGGAAAACCACGACCAAAATGGTAAAAATATGATATTTGATTATTACATATTGTGGTAGAGGACCTAACAAGGAAACCATAGCAATTTGAACCACCCAAAACGAGTATACGAGTCAAAAGTTACGCCCATTTGAAAATACCAAAGTTTCCGGCAAAACTGCCAAATAGCTTCCTGATCAAATTTGGGTTTTGGAAGTCCCACTTCTGGTCTGATTCATCAAAAAGTTAAAACACGAAAGTTGTCCGAAACGACGTTTTCGTTCAGGAACAAAGAAGCTCGAGATCTAAAAATGCTTTCCGAGTGATAAATTTCTTCAAATTCTAAACAGCCCATTTTTAGACAAAGTCATTACATATAGGTTATGGTTTATGAAGACCAAAGGGGTCTTATGACCTATAATCAAGACCACAACCATGGCTAGAGCCAAGGTTGTGTCTCATGACCTTGAAACAAGGACCAAAGGTCATGGCTAGGCCATGACGAAATGACCATACCAACTTTCATAGGCGTAAACATGAAACAAAGAGTTGACGAAAACTTGAACATACAATTTGGATCTACTTCATCTAAAA
This sequence comes from Artemisia argyi, assembly GCA_030686995.1. Lineage (NCBI taxonomy): Eukaryota > Viridiplantae > Streptophyta > Magnoliopsida > Asterales > Asteraceae > Artemisia > Artemisia argyi. The sequence continues at coordinate 21,133,315 of CM060695.1, read as the reverse complement.
GGAAACCATGAGATTTTACCAAGAGAAAATGGTCATTCAAGACTTATGAAACTACCCCTAATAACAATCTTCATGTACAAATAAACTTTCCTAAGTTTATTCAAGTATCGGACATGTAACTTTTCGGATCAAAACTTATATCTATATATTTCATCAACTACTACAATAGTAGGGAGCCTCATGTGAGGAGTTCATTATGTAAGCCGTCGAGTTGAGTTGTGGATTTACGAGTTAAAGTGTCCTGGCTCCTCGAACGCTTACTAACATGACTTCTGAATTATGTCGGCCCGAACGGTAGTAAACGATATACAAAACATACATGTTTCATGAGTCATTACTTTCAAAGACTTACAATATACATCATACCACATCATGGACTAAATGCAAGATATATATATAGGCACCACTTCATATTCTTTACTCCGATCCTAAGTCGCGACATTCTATTATAGGTTGTTCATAGAAACCTTCACGATTCGACCGTTACATTCATTACTTGCTATCTTACTTAAGGTGAGTTCATAGCCCCACTTTCGATTACTTAATTGTTTCACAAACCCTTGGGGGGAATACATGCTATTTATAACCGAGCACAATGTTTTTAAATTGTATGCTTACCTGATTGTTTTATTATCACTAAGTACCAACCTTGCTAAACCGAGATCCTTTATTATGAACCATTTAGTCACTAGCAATAGTGAGCGCGAATATTATTAATAGGCCTATTGGGATTGACGAATCCCATTTGTATTGACTAAGTTCAAACAAATGCATTAATATTTGAGATTTAGGTATGTTAGCAAAGTACCTACCGGGATAAATCTGCCGATCGATATTGGTACACGTTAACGTTATGGTGTCATAAGCTTAGTGTATAATACATGTTCCGGGCGTATAATAACGTAGCCTACCTGTTTTGTTTTCCAAACATTGGTGTGAGCCTATAACTCACACTACCAACATATTGTGTTCAATCGATTTAACAAACTCTATGAATATCACTCAACCTTTGTGTTGACCTCTCAAGCATGTATTTCAGGTTCATGACGATCAAGGATGGCACGGAAGGGCACGGATACTCAAGAGGGCTATAAATTTTATTATCATTCAAAACTCATTTATTATACATTGTAAACATGGAACCAATTGGGACCTCATTTTGAAATCTCTGATATTTATATAATTTGAATGATACATCTTTTAAAACGACTCAATTGGAGTTCGTTTTCTATTATTGTGACTATTGTGCCGTCGAGTAACACCCAGTTTGAATTCCGCTGCATCCATGAATTGGGGGTGTTACAGATTGGTACCAGAGCCATGGTTATAGAGAAACGGGTCTAAGTGAGACCTAAACTATAACTACAATCACAAACAAAAACATTTTATAGCCTTCCGCTCTCCGTGTCTTCCATCCTCCAGACGATTATGGACTTAGTAAGCATGTTATGATACACAAACATATTAGTATATTCATATATACCCATTTTGAGCATTTCCCCGAAGACATTTTTATGCTACACAAACATAATTGCATATTGATATATGTACCCTAAACATAATTGAGCATTTCCCCGTAAGCATTTTATGCTACATGAACACATATAAGTATATTGATATATACACACTAGGCATTTTATGCTACATGAACACATATAAGTATATTGATATATACACACTAGGCATTTTATGCTACATGAACATATTAGTATATTGATATATAAACTCGGTTTATTTTCAATCATTTATCTAAACAATGGACTAAACATATCTGTGTATGCCTATTCTAAGGCATTTCGGCACAGCCACACTCTCCCAATCATGTTCCTACTCCAACATTACATTTTTCAAGACATTGTGAGATACAATGGTCTCATTCATTTTCCAAGACATTGTGAGATACAATGGTCTCATTCATTTTTCAAGACATTGTGAGATACAATGGCCTCATTCATTCTCCAAGACATTGTATGATACAATGGTCTTAATCATTTCTCAAATGTTTTGAGTCACACAATGACCTAACCTACTTCCCAGACATTGTGAATTGCACAATGGTCTAACCTATTTCCGAGACATTGTGTTTTGTGCAAATGGTCTCTAGAATTATTCCATCACATAATCAATATCATTTCTTATGATATCAAAAACCCGTCACAATCTATCGATTTCAAAACAAGAAATATGAGATTTCTAAAGGACAAACTAATCCATCATCGACAAAAGCTGAACTTTCTCTACATTCATCAAAGTTTTCTTATGAAACCTTCATTATTAAAAGTTCGTGATCCTGGCCAAGTAGGTTCTATTTTAGAACTACTTAAAACTTCCTTTCCATACGTATCTACCCTTACTACCCTTTATGCAATGGAATATGAAAACATACGTTACAAGTCTTGTATGGACGGGACTTGCAACTTAAGGGTGTGACATCGCCTTTGTTTAGTGGACAGTTTCCCGAAAGCATCGGACATATCAAAAGTATACCTAGTTTAGGTATTTGAAAATTTTATCGAACCTTGGCTAAATATAGACTAGTCACCTATATTTAACCTAGGGACAGTGGAATATAGTCTGACTAACTATATTCGACTTAGAATTTTCAAATACTGAGAATAGTTGTACTAGGGTTATGTTTAGATTGATTTCCTACATGAACACGATAAACCACCAGAATACATTAAAACAATCTAGAGACACGATAGTGTCTTACCACTCAGCGAAATCTTAACACTTTATTTGTGTTACCTAATTTCATTCTTGAAAATTTTCATTTATGAGATAATCCGAACTACTATCTTGGGATAGTTATCAATTATTCTCTTCATCCTGTAGAAGTACTATCCTGTTTAGGTCCTAAGGATATCATTCCATCATAAACTTTTAAAATCTCTTAAGATTTTTAAAGCAAACTCAACATCTATACCTAAGAGTATTAATGTTAAGCATACACTACACACTTTTGTTCATCAACATATCATAACATTATCTTCACAACCGTTGGAACCACAAGCTCATTAACAGATTTTGATGCACTTTTAAAGCTCAAATCATCCTTAGTTACACCACAAGTACCCTCATCAGCTTTACAAGTTTGAATATTCATCTTGTACTTTTGGAACACCAGTATCATCTCATAATACACTACCTTGTAACTCACCGGCTAAGTATGAATGTTGTGTCGGGAATTCTTGAGTAGGATGATTTATAATGTCCTTATTTGAATGGATTGGGATGCCTTTTCATTTAAATAAAGAAATTATAAATCATCGAACCATACGTTTATATTCCTTTAGTTACATTGTTTGGGATGCCTCTCTATGTAAATAAAGAATTACAAACAAGTGGGCTTAATTATATCCGAAATAACATAAGTATGAAGTCAACCTACATTACATTGCTCGGGTATGGCTTGATACCTACATTACATTGCTCGGGTATGGCATGATACCTACATTTTATTCGCCACAAGAAATCCTATCTTTTCACCGACATCGCTTCAAACCATGACATAAACACTAGGTACAACAACCGATTACCTACTAGGCTATGATTGCAACGACTATCCCAATTTCCATTAGTACGAGGTTTACACTTTGGTTTTCATAATGATAGTGCAATAACAAACAAACTCGTTGCGAGGCCATGTAACCATATGCATGGGCAGTCATACCAAACTCATTGTGAAGCCATGTAGCCATATGCATGGGCAGCCGTACAATTCAAACAGGACTTGGTCCAACCACATGTTCAACATTTAAACCATTATTCTATGTCTATGTCAATTGCAATTGTTGTTCAACTACTATATCAATTGCTATTGATACTTGACAACTATATCGAGTTCTATTCGATATTCAACTACTATATCAATTCCTATAAATACTCGATTACTATATCAATTTCCTTTGATATTCGACTATTATATGAATCTCTATTGATATTCAACTATGTTATCAATTTCTATTGACACACCATATTCTGAGACAAATCAAACTATATCACTGGTAATTCCAGACTCTAGTCCTCATAAGTAACTACACCTTTTCATCGACACCACTTCAACATATGATACACACAGAACTTCGGGACGAAGTTCCCCGTAAGGGGTAGAGACTGTAACAATTCGCATTTTCAGGATAATTACTATTCCCGGAAAATTTCACTATTCACTTTTACTATTCATTTTTCCCGAAAATTTTCCCGAAACTTGATTTTTATTTCTTGGGTTGAAGTGATAAATCATTTCCATGACAAATTAAAAGTTTGACATTCATAAGCTCATTTTTGTGAAAGTTATTAAGGAATTACACGGAATTACACGTTTTAGGGTAAAACGTCATTCAGAAATTCTACGTACAACGAAATTCGGTCGCGTTAATTTTCCCCGTATCAGAAAAATGTTTGACACACTCATGATTTATTTGAGAATAAATCATGACTGAGAAAAACATGACCAAAATAAACCTCGGCCGCGAAAAAAACTGGAATTTTCAGTTTTAAGCGTTTTTACTCAGCCGTAACCTTAGCCTATACCTGCACCGCGTTTCTAAAAAGATTTGAGTTTTCAACTTATTAGAAAAAGTCAACATATTTTTCCCTCCTCCATTGACAAAAAATCATCCCTTGATGTTATAAGTCATTTCGTGATTTTTAGGCTTACGGTTTAATGTCTAAAAGACATTTAATACCAACCGACACTAGACTGAGCCCAGTCTAGACATTATAAGTCATTTTAAATCATTTTTATCACATTAGAAAAGTAACATTTTACTTTTCTCAATTTTACGCAATATTCGTACATTTTACGTATTACGCGTTTTAGACCCGTGTTTCCAGTTTTTAGCAGGGTTTACCACCCAAATGGAACCTACCACTCATTTTATATTTTATTATGGGACATATAGACATGTCTAACAATACTTTAAAGTTTCATAATTTTACGACACCCGGTTTTACGTTTTGAGGCGTAACAACTTACGGTTTGCATTTCCCGGAGTCAAGTTTCATCCAATATCTTGGATAATACCAAGAAAAGTCCACCCTTGCTCTCCAAGGCCATGTGAACCGCCACTAGGAGGGGGGTTTTCACACTTGAGGCTTGATCTTGACCCTTGATTCCTTGGATGATCACATGTGTACAACTTTGGCTCCAAGTTAAACTTGGTCACCAAGTGTTGGTATTTTCCTAGTTGTTTCCTAACCTCCTCTTTGGCATATAAATACCCTCCCCTCCCTTTCTTTGCCGTGGATATCACACACACAAACATACCATTCATTTGCTCATTTCCTTCTAAGTTTCATGCATGATTCAAGTGAAGTTCAAGTATAGAAACCCTAGCTTAGTTTCTAGTAATCAAAACTCTTCCAAACCCTAATATAATTGGTGATTTCTCTTGAGTTTAAATCCACTCAATTCACCTAAACCTTCATCATCCATCTTTCAAGAATACCAAGGGTAGAAAGATTGCATGAAGTGAAGTGGGTTGAAGCAAGTCTATCAATGTCCTATCCTTACATGTTAACTTCCTTTCATCTTTGAAAGCCAAAAGTTGTGAGCCAAACCCTAACTTGATTCTTGTTAAATAATCATGTTCATGTTATTTACATGTTATTCTTGCTATATTATGTCTTGTAGTTATGTCCATGATGTATAAAAGTGAGCAAAACAAGTTATTGTTATTGATTGTTACAACAAGTTACTAAAACAAGCAAACTAGTGACTTTCTTGGAAAACCACGACCAAAATGGTAAAAATATGATATTTGATTATTACATATTGTGGTAGAGGACCTAACAAGGAAACCATAGCAATTTGAACCACCCAAAACGAGTATACGAGTCAAAAGTTACGCCCATTTGAAAATACCAAAGTTTCCGGCAAAACTGCCAAATAGCTTCCTGATCAAATTTGGGTTTTGGAAGTCCCACTTCTGGTCTGATTCATCAAAAAGTTAAAACACGAAAGTTGTCCGAAACGACGTTTTCGTTCAGGAACAAAGAAGCTCGAGACCTAAAAATGCTTTCCGAGTGATAAATTTCTTCAAATTCTAAACAGCCCATTTTTAGACAAAGTCATTACATATAGGTTATGGTTTATGAAGACCAAAGGGGTCTTATGACCTATAATCAAGACCACAACCATGGCTAGAGCCAAGGTTGTGTCTCATGACCTTGAAACAAGGACCAAAGGTCATGGCTAGGCCATGACGAAATGACCATACCAACTTTCATAGGCGTAAACATGAAACAAAGAGTTGACGAAAACTTGAACATACAATTTGGATCTACTTCATCTAAAAGGAAACCATGAGATTTTACCAAGAGAAAATGGTCATTCAAGACTTATGAAACTACCCCTAATAACAATCTTCATGTACAAATAAACTTTCCTAAGTTTATTCAAGTATCGGACATGTAACTTTTCGGATCAAAACTTATATCTATATATTTCATCAACTACTACAATAGTAGGGAGCCTCATGTGAGGAGTTCATTATGTAAGCCGTCGAGTTGAGTTGTGGATTTACGAGTTAAAGTGTCCTGGCTCCTCGAACGCTTACTAACATGACTTCTGAATTATGTCGGCCCGAACGGTAGTAAACGATATACAAAACATACATGTTTCATGAGTCATTACTTTCAAAGACTTACAATATACATCATACCACATCATGGACTAAATGCAAGATATATATATAGGCACCACTTCATATTCTTTACTCCGATCCTAAGTCGCGACATTCTATTATAGGTTGTTCATAGAAACCTTCACGATTCGACCGTTACATTCATTACTTGCTATCTTACTTAAGGTGAGTTCATAGCCCCACTTTCGATTACTTAATTGTTTCACAAACCCTTGGGGGGAATACATGCTATTTATAACCGAGCACAATGTTTTTAAATTGTATGCTTACCTGATTGTTTTATTATCACTAAGTACCAACCTTGCTAAACCGAGATCCTTTATTATGAACCATTTAGTCACTAGCAATAGTGAGCGCGAATATTATTAATAGGCCTATTGGGATTGACGAATCCCATTTGTATTGACTAAGTTCAAACAAATGCATTAATATTTGAGATTTAGGTATGTTAGCAAAGTACCTACCGGGATAAATCTGCCGATCGATATTGGTACACGTTAACGTTATGGTGTCATAAGCTTAGTGTATAATACATGTTCCGGGCGTATAATAACGTAGCCTACCTGTTTTGTTTTCCAAACATTGGTGTGAGCCTATAACTCACACTACCAACATATTGTGTTCAATCGATTTAACAAACTCTATGAATATCACTCAACCTTTGTGTTGACCTCTCAAGCATGTATTTCAGGTTCATGACGATCAAGGATGGCACGGAAGGGCACGGATACTCAAGAGGGCTATAAATTTTATTATCATTCAAAACTCATTTATTATACATTGTAAACATGGAACCAATTGGGACCTCATTTTGAAATCTCTGATATTTATATAATTTGAATGATACATCTTTTAAAACGACTCAATTGGAGTTCGTTTTCTATTATTGTGACTATTGTGCCGTCGAGTAACACCCAGTTTGAATTCCGCTGCATCCATGAATTGGGGGTGTTACATACGTGCAGTCATCTCCACTTCGCGACAAACCATATGCTACTAACGTGGGGATCTACTATTGCTCCATCATATGACGTCGTTTTACATACCATAATCAGGAGTTAATTTCCTTGTTCTTTTTTTTTCTTACTTGGAATGTGTCGTCGTGATTGAAATATATCTATGTACTTAGTCTAACTGGCTTTGTTTCGACAATTATGTATTAACTTATTAGTTGACTTAGCAATACCACATAATCAGATCAATGTATTTAAAACATCTTACTCTTGTTTATGAGCATAGTTCATTAGCTTATTAAGTGTCAAACACTTTTTTTTTTTTTTTTTTTTTTTTTTTTTGGTGAAAAAAAAATAAATTTTTATAAAATTAAAACTTGCAGGACACTAGAAATTACAACAATCCCGATCAACAGTGACCCTCACAGACTACAACAACCATAAACACAAGTACACAACCCTCGACAAAGAACATAAACTAAACAACATCAACCTCAAAGGTTTAAACAATTGCGGCGACTCTGGAATCTCTATCCAAAACGATCTTGCATTGACAACGGCAACTCTAGAATCTCAACCTCAAAGGCTTAAGTGTCAAACACAATGCAGGCAACATAATTTAGATACCGCTAAACAACTTCTGTCAACTAAATGGAACCTATTTAAAGTTGGTAGAAAAACAGCTTTATAGGGTGTCTGGGATTGCATATACTTTCAATCATGTTTATGGCAATATGGCATTGGCTTATAAGCACTTTACCTCCACATGTGCTAATTTTTGTCAAAATATAATCAAACAAGTCAACAAGCACTTCAAATATGCAATCCCAAACACCCACAACAAAGCAGATAAGCCTAGTACATTTGTCATAACATGTAATCCCAAACACTCGAAGAATGCTTATAGGGCGCGTAACACCTCAACCACGAAAAAAAGTTCATTCACATCAATAGAACTACTACTTGTACACATAACAATTATTGTTATGGGTAAAAATGCAAATGCCCCCAAAGGTTTCACAATTGGTTACCTTTTTCATAACATGTTGGCATACTTGACTCACTCGGCGGTTATCGCTATGGGAGCGCCAAGTCGAACCCTATCATGTGCTTGTTATGTGTGAAGATGCCCCACTCATTACCAACTAAACTACGCGCCATTGACCCATAATAGATTATTGTACACATACATTTCAGGACAAAATACATTAAACTATTAATATTATAATAAAGTTCAAATACAAAGTCATTTAAATGTCGAATTAATCGGAGGAAAACGAGGCAACCGAATAACAGCTTCTTCTGTCTCAATTGGGTCTGATCTTATTATCTACAAAACAAAAAAACATTAAAACTTAGGATAACTTGTTATTTTATATTACTAACTAAAACATGGGTTATTTAAAGAAATGCAAAAAAGGGGTACCGGATCTTGGAGAAGGGGTTTTGAATCATCAATGGCTGGTCTGAACTGTTGCTTGCTTTTGTTGCTGTTATTGTTGCTGGTGTCTCTGTTGTTTGTTCCGGCAGTGGTGTTCATGGGTGTTTGACTTTGACTAGGTTTCATTTTGTTTTATGGCTTTGGAAATTGGTGGAGTGATGTGTCGTTAATTTGTTATGTAAGGCCCATAATGAATAACATAAAGTAGGAACCATGAATTTTCAAGGCCCAATTAAATTGGTTTTGTTTTCATTTTGTTGTTATTTGAGTAACTTAGGTAGTTACACTACGAGTGATTGGGGACCGGGTGTAGCGGTGTAAATGAGTCAAGCTTTTGTTGAGTAACTCGGTTTTATTTGAGCTGAGTCTTATCGTGCTTAGAGCTCAAGTCCGAGCTTTAAACACAAATATATTTCGGAAAATTAAAATCACACACACAACTTTCTCACAAGTCGGCTGGTCCGCAGAACGACTCGTGCTAAAAAAATACCTAACGGGTGGGCCGATTTGTGTTTTAAGGGTGACGCGTTGTTGGGCAAGGACACGTCTTGGACGCCCTTGTTACACCATCAAGGAAATATAACCGAAAGTAAGGTTGAGCACGGGCCGAAAACCGGACCAGACTGACTAAAATCGGACTGGATCAAAACCGATTTGGTTCAAAACACCAGACCAAAATGTCACTTCCAGGTCAAGTTTGTTGGTTCGGTCAAGTCCAACAAAGCATAATGGACGGCTTTGCTTAAGACTGAACCAGAGCGGATCGGACCGAGGATCAAATATGAGGAAAAGGGTGGACCGAGGACCGGACCAAAATACATTCTATCTGGTTCGATCGGTCCAATTTGATTTGGTTTTTCGGTTCATCCGGTTCATGGTCCATTATGTTCAGCTCTATCCGAAAAAGAGAGAGAAAAAAAAAAAAAAAAGAATAGTAAATAATAATCTTAAAAGTACAATTTACACAATACTCCCTCACAAAAACAAAAATTACAAAAACACCCTTACATCTTCAACACTTTCTGGTTATCCATCAAAACAGTCAAAACACAGACACTTGAGTTCAGATAACAACTTGAAACAAGAAGAATGGAGGCCTTAAAAGTATGGTCATCAAGACCACTCCGTCATCTCTTCCACTTATCTCCACTCACTTACAAAACCCATCTCCCAGTCACCTTCACGCGCTGCTGTTCATCCTCACGCGCCGCCACTGTGCCTCCAAAACAGGGTGGTGGCAGAGGGAGGAGGTCACCCAAAGATGAGAATAATGCAACTTCTTCTACTTCTGATAGAGATGCTATTCGTGCTATTCGTCTTAAAAAGGTCCAACTTTTTTATATATTTTTTATAAAAATTGAATCTTTTTTATGTTTTTATATTTTGTTTGTGATATTTTTGGTTTTGTTAATCAAATGGGTTATGGGTTTTTTAAGGGATGTTGGTTTAAGCTTATTTTATGGCTTATGAGCTTATCTCATTTCGGCTTATATTGTTATGAAATATAAGCCTATGGGTGACCTTATGACCCTGTCAGCGCGACATCAGCTTCTCTCTCTAAGACCAAACACATGACCAAATGCCCGTAGTAAGGCGACCCCGGGCACCTGACACACACAAACCATATGCAAAATTGCAAACCATTTGGTTGCTTTGCCGATCGAATCAAGCAAAAAAGGGGGGAGGGACGCGTTCCTTTGGGACTCACGTGTGTGTGTGTGTGGGGGGGGGGGGGGGGGACGCGGCTCAAGAGGGTAGACCGACCCTTGGTTGGGTCTCCATTATGACTAGCCTAATGCAACCTCTACTGATAGAGATGCTATTCGTCTTAAAAGGGTTAGTTTTTGTATAGTCTTTTTTATAAAAAAAGATTGAATCTTTATTGTTTTTTATAGTTTTGTTTGTTAGAATTTGGGTTGTTAATTAAATGGGTGTTAAGAAATTGTTAAACCTTTTTATTAGGGGGTGTTTGGGATTGCTTATAAGAACTGCTTATTTATTGCTTATCTGATTATTTGAGAGTGAAATGAGCAGTTTGGAAGTTGCATGTTCCAAATTGCTTATCTAGGTATTTTAAATAAGTATAAGCAATTTTGTTTGCGTGTTTAGCTATAACATAAAAGCCACTCGGGGTTGGCCTAGTGGCAAAAAGTTTGTGACTAATATTACTAAAATGTGTGAGGTCCCGGTTCAATTCCTGCTAGGTGCAAACAACCAAGTGACTACGCCAACCTCTTGAAAAGGGAGGGGGCTTTACCGGGTTTGAATCTGTGTGGCGGTGGGTTCAAACCCCATATCGGCCAAAAGGTCGGAAACCACCTTACCCAAAAAACAGTATAAGATAAGCAATTAAAAAAATACTCTGCTTACTTTTAGGTTGATAAGCCTTTTAGGTTAATAAGCAGTTTGGAATAATCAACTCCTAACCTAATTATTCAAAACTGCTTGTGTCACCATAAAGTTTGGAACTTTGGATAAGAAATCCCAAGCATTCTTAAAACTGCTTATTTATTGTTTCCCAACGCAAGAAACAGATATGCAGCTTTAGTTAGCAATCCCAAACGCCCTCTATGTATTCGGCAATTGAATAATCATATATTCAGTCTATCTTAAGTAACATTTGAATCTTTTTATGTTTTATGCTTTGGGTGTTGATATCTTGTTTAATTAGCAAATTGGTGATGCGTTTTTAGTTAGTTTAAGGTTGAATAGTTAAGAAAGTGTGATACTTTGTTATTGGTTGTCTAATACGCATATCTTGGGGGAGTTATATAAGTATTTTTACATGTAAATGATTCTTAAATAGTGTAATAAGATCATTCGTATTAGTTTTACTATAAGAAAACGTTAAGTGGGAGTTTGTGATTGCTTATGATTGTATGCTTATTGAGTTTTGATACTAATACAACCAGTTTTGAGGGTGTTTGGGATTGCGTATCGAAATTACTTATCTGATTACAATAAGAAACTTTGAATAATCAGTTTGAGAGTTCATCATTTAGAACTGTGTATGTAGTTAAGTCAAAAGGCATATGTAGCTTTAATAAGCAATCCTAAACAACACATAAATGTTCATTTATGGTAGTAATTGCGGACACAATAATAAGATAATCAGTCTGGAGTTTGCTATTACAAACTTCCTGCAAAGAGCATAAGTCGGTTTAATAAGCAATTCCAAAAACTCTCTAAGGACTGATTATTTGAACTTCAACCGCAGCAATCAAATAATCACTAGCAAAATGCAATGCCAAACACCCCCTGATTCATCATTGATGTCTGAGATTGCGTTTGCAAAACAGCACTCTGGAACAGAAATTAGTGACCCCCTTTTGCAAAATTGCCTTTCTTTATAAGAATACGCAGATGATCCCTTTTTTAATGGTTTGCCAACACTTTTTGCTGATTATTTGCATTTTGCAAACATAATAGTTAGATAATTACGCCCAAAACCTAACTTTAAACACCCACTCAAAGTTTGGTTTAGTTCCAACTTTTGGCTTTTTGAACATAATAGATTATTTATTTCCGGTAAAAGTAATGGATTTGTTTATAGGTGGAAGAGTTAAGGAGCAAAGGACTTGAACCATATGCTTACAAGTGGGATAGAACTCATACCGCTAATCAATTGCAAGATATTTATCAGCATCTCGGAAATGGCAAAGAATCAAACGGCGAGAATGACCAAGTATCAATATCAGGAAGAATTGTTGCACGCAGGGCTTTTGGAAAACTTGCTTTCTTGACCTTGAGGGATGATTCTGGTACAATTCAGGTACGCTGATAACATCTTCTTCTTCTTTTTTTTTTTTTTTTTTTTTTTTTTTTTTTTTTAACCCATAGAATTTAGTTGTTGTCTCTAAACTTAATCACCATCATGCTGTGTAATTGGTAGTATTTGTGATTTGGGGGGGGGGGGGGGGGGTAGATAAGCTATCACAAAACGGGATGCTGGGATAGTGTTTACATAACTGGACGTGATTCTCATACTGGAAGTTGTGATAATCAGCAGTTTAAGTGTTTGACGTTTTCTGATTATTTAAGGATTTTGATTAAAAATGATTCTTATATAGTCAGAATCAGTTTCGTTGCATTTACTCTTGAAATAAGTGTTTTTCAAATTTGATTTTTTGACTCGAACCACAGTAATTAGATAACCTAAGATCAAGTTGTAAGTGAATTAAAGGTCTAGGTCCAAGGATATGATCAACCGCACCCGCATTGTCGAAATTGCACATTGTTGTTGTTGTTGTCCAAAATTTTGATCAAGTGTTTGATCATGATTGAAATTAACTCGAGTTGTAATTTTTTCCTTTATGTGAGTTTTGGGGCTCTTTTGCTCAAGAACTAATTAGGTTTTGTTTTAAGTTTTCAAGACTACTTAAAGTCTTCATCTTTTAGTCTTGGTTTTTGTAAAACCCTAAAATCTCAAACATGCAAAGTTCCCAAACTATCCCTCTAATATTGAATCTATAAGATGATTATATAAACTAAAACCTAAGTAATTAAATCCTAAAATATTTATAAGATACTTAAACTATTAATTATAATGTAATATACATAATTTTTGAAATGTAAACTACAACTAAAATGCATCCTACACGTTTTCTATGTTGCTCTTGGACTAAAGATCAATTACAAATACAAGACATAACTATTTGGATCTCTCAGTTTCTATGGAGTACTGGAACCAGTGGCAGTCTTCTCAGTTGATCTATTTGGATCTCTCTTTCAACAGCATAAGTGGCGCTATTCTGAATGTTCCTTCCAGTTTGTTAGTGTTAGATCTTTCCAAAAACAAATTATCTGGGGAAATCTCCTTTTTGTGTGAAACTGTAGATGGCAATTTAACATTTCTTGATATCTCAGACAACTCATTCACAGGACAAATTCCAGACTGTTTATGGCATTTAAAAGAGCTGGTGGTTCTTAATCTAGCAAACAATAATCTATCTGGTAGAATTCCTGCATCTGTTAAGTCTTTGATCAAGCTTGAAGCATTGTATTTATACAACTTATTTGGAGAATTGTCTTCATCCTTAAAACATTGCAAGAATTTAACCTTTCTGAATTTGCGGGCCAACAAGTTTTCTGGTAATGTGCCTGTTTGGATTGGGGAGAACCTATCACGTTTGTACGTTCTTAGCCTAGCATCAAATAACTTCTATGGAACCATCCCTTCACAATTATGCCATCTAGTAAATCTTAAACTTCTAGACTTGTCAATGAACAACCTCAATGGAACCATCCCCTCGTGCATCAATAATATCACTGCCATGGTTCTAGATTATTTTTCTCTCAAAGGGAGAGATCTCGTCACAGTGAATTCATTGGACATAAGGCACATTCATCGAGATCAATACATCTCTAGTTATGATTATTTTGACCATGTGATAATCCAGTGGCAAGGAAAGGTACGTGAATTCAGCAAAAATCTAGAATCCTTGAAGAGCATTGACCTGTCGAGCAACCATTTAACAGGACAAATCCCGTATGAACTTTCCAATCTTTATCAACTGGTTGCACTAAATTTGTCAAAGAACGCTCTACTTGGAGAGATTCCAAGACAAATTGGTCAAATGAAAGAACTTCTTGTAACAATTCGCAATTTCAGGTTAATTACCATTCCCGGAAAATTTCACTATTCACTTTTACTATTCATTTTTTCCCGAAACTTTCCCGAAAGTTGATTTTTATTTGATTTTATCGAGTGATAAATCATTTCCATGGCAAATTAAAAGTTTAACTTTCATAAGCTCATTTTCGTGAAAGTTATTAAGGAATTACACGGAATTACACGTTTTAGGGTAAAACGTCAATCAGAAATTCTACGCACAACGAAATTCAACCCCGTCAGGTGACCCCACATCAGTAAAATATTTTACACACTCATGATTTATTTGAGAATTAATCGTGACAGAGAAAAATATTACCAAAAACTTCCCAGCAGGTCACCCATGCCTGTACTACTCTCGCATGAGCACGCTTAACCATTTGGGCGATTAACCGTGAGACCACAAAACGCGTTTCTAAGACTTTTTGAGTTTTCAACTTATTAGAAAAAGTCAACATATTCTTTCCCTCCTCCATTGACCAAAAATGATCCCTTGATGTTATAAGTCATTTCGTGATTTTTAGGCTTACGGTTTGATGTCTAAAAGACATTTAATACCAACCGACACTAGACTGAGCCCAGTCTAGACATTATAAGTCATTTTAAATCATTTTTATAACATTAGAAAAGTAACATTTTACTTTTCTCAATTTTACGCAATATTCAGCGTTTTACGCGAATTACGCGTTTTAGACCCGTGTTTCCAGTTTTTAGCAGGGTTTTAGCACCCGATGGAACCTACCACTCATTTTATATTTTATTATGGAACTTATTGACATGTTTATCAATACTTTCAAGTTCCATAATTTTACGACACCCGGTTTTACGTTTTGAGGCTTAATCATTTACGATTGGCATTTCCCGGAGTCAAAACTAACTAGATATCTTGGATAATACCATCAAAAGTCCACACTTGTTCTCCAAGGGTTGTAAACCGCCATATGGGGGGGGTTTTCACACTAGGTGGCTTGATCTCAAGCTTAAAGACCTTGGATGATTACAAGTGTTAAACTTGGTCTCCAAGGGTTGACAAGTCAATGCTTTCTAACCTCCTTAAACTCATATAAATACCCTCCCCCTCTCCTTGTTGCCGTCCACTTCCACACACACCAACACCATACACTTTGCTAATTCTCTCCAAGTTTCATGCATGATTCAAGTGATTCTTCAAGGTAGAAACCCTAGATAGGTTATCCTTCATCAAACACTTCCATAACCTCATATACTTGGTGATTTCTCTTGAGTTTAAATCCACTCAATTCACCTAAACCTTCATCATCCATCTTTCAAGAATACCAAGGGTAGAAAGATTGCATGAAGTGAAAAAGGGTTGAAGCAAGTCTATCAATGTCCTATCCTTACATGTTAACTTCCTTTCATCTTTGAAAGCCAAAAGTTGTGAGCCAAACCCTAACTTGATTCTTGTTAAATAATCATGTTCATGTTATTTACATATTATTTGTGCTATATATTGTCTTGTTATCATGTCCATGATGTATAAAAATGACCAAAACAAGTTATTGTTATTGATTGTTACAACAAGTTACTAAAACAAGTAAACTAGTGACTTTCTTGGTAAGACCTGATCAAAATGGTAAAAATATGATGTTGGATCATTACATATTACAGTAGAGGACTTAACAAGGAAACCATAGCAATTTGAACCACCCAAAACGAGTATACGAGTCAAAAGTTATGGCGATTTGAAATTACCAAAGATTTCCGGCAAAACTGCCAAATAGCTTCCTGATCAAATTTGGGTTTTGAAAGTCCCACTTCTGGTCCGATTCATCAAAAAGTTAAAACACGAAAGTTGTCCGAAACGACGTTTTCGTTCAGGAACAAAGAAGCTCGAGCCCTAAAAACGCTTTCCGAGTGATAAAATTCTTCAAATTCTAAACAGCCCATTTTTAGGCGAAAGTCACTAGATTATGGTTATACTTTGAAAGGAACAAGAGGTCTTATGACTTATAATCAAGACCACAAACATGACTAGAAGCAAGGTTGAGTCTCATGACCTTGGAACAAGGACCAAAGGTCATGGCTAGGCCATGACGAAATGACCATAACAACTCACATAGGCGTAAACATGAAACAATGAGTTAGGCGATAACTTGAACAAGCAATTTGGATCTACTTCACTTAAAAGGAAACCATGAGATTTTACCAAGAGAACATGGTCATTTAAGGCTTATGAAGCTACCCCTAATAACAATCTTCATGTACAAATAAACTTTCCTAAGTTTATTCAAGTATCGGACATGTAACTTTTCGGATCAAAACTTATATCTATATATTTCATCAACTACTACAATAGTAGGGAGCCTCATGTGAGGAGTTCATTATGTAAGCCGTCGAGTTGAGTTGTGGATTTACGAGTTAAAGTGTCCTGGCTCCTCGAACGCTTACTAACATGACTTCTGAATTATGTCGGCCCGAACGGTAGTAAACGATATACAAAACATACATGTTTCATGAATCATTACTTTCAAAGACTTACACTATACATCATACCACATCATGCACTAAATGCAAGATATATATATAGGCACTACTTCATATTCATTACTCCGATCCTAAGTCACAACATTCTATTATAGGTTGCTCGTAGAAACCTTCGCGATTCGACCGTTACATTCATTACTTGCTATCTTACTTAAGGTGAGTTCATAGCCCCACTTTACATTACTTCAATGTTTTACAAACCCTTGGGGGGAATACATGCTATTATTTTTCAACCGAGCACAATGTTTTTAAATTGTATGCTTGCCTGATTGTTTTATTATCACTAAGTACCAGCCTTGCTAAACCGAGATCCCTTATTATGAACCATTTAATCACTAGCAATAGTGAGCGCAAATATTGTGAATAGGCCTATTGGGATTGACGAATCCCATTTGTATTGACTAAGTTCAAACAAATGCATTAATATTTGAGATTTAGGTATGTTAGCAAAGTACCTACCGGGATAAATCTGCCGATCGATATTGGTACACGTTAACGTTATGGTGTCATAAGCTTAGTGTATAATACATGTTCCGGGCGTATAATAACGTAGCCTACCTGTTTTGTTTTCCAAACATTGGTGTGAGCCTATAACTCACACTACCAACATATTGTGTTCAATCGATTTAACAAACTCTATGAATATCACTCAACCTTTGTGTTGACCTCTCAAGCATGTATTTCAGGTTCATGACGATCAAGGATGGCACGGAAGGACACGGATACTCAAGAGGGCTATAAATTTTATTATCATTCAAAAACTCATTTATTATACATTGTAAACATGGAACCATTTGGGACCTCATTTTTGTAATCTCTGATATTTATACAATTTGAATGATAAATCTTTTAAAACGACTCAATTGGAGTTCGTTTTCTATTATTGTGACTATTGTGCCGTCGAGTAATACCCAGTTTGAATTCCGCTGCATCCATGAATTGGTGGTGTTACAGATTGGTACCAGAGCCATGGTTATAGAGAAACGGGTCTAATTGAGACCTAAACTATAACCACACATACAAGCAAAAACATTTTATAGCCTTCCGCTCTCCGTGTCTTCCATCCTCCAGACGATTATGGATTTAGTAAGCATGTTATGATACACAAACATGTTAGTATATTCATATATACCCATTTTGAGCATTTCCCCGAAGACATTTTTATGCTACACAAACATAATTGCATATTGATATATGTACCCTAAACATAATTGAGCATTTCCCCGTAAGCATTTTATGCTACATGAACACATATAAGTATATTGATATATACACACTAGGCATTTTATGCTACATGAACATATTAGTATATTGATATATAAACTCGGTTTATTTTCAATCATTTTATCTAAACATATCTGCGTATGCCTATTCTATGGCATTTCGGCACAACTACATTCTCCCAATCATGTTCCTACTCCAACATTCATTTTCCAAGACATTGTGGGATACAATGGTCTCATTCATTTTCCAAGACATTGTGAGATACAATGGTCTCATTCATTTTCCAAGACATTGTGAGATACAATGGTCTCATTCATTTTCCGAGACATTGTGAGATACAATGGTCTCATTCATTTTCCAAGACATTGTGAAATACAATGGTCTCATTCATTTTTCAAGACATTGTGAGATACAATGGTCTCATTCATTTTCCAAGACATTGTATGATACAATGGTCTTAATCATTTCTCAAATGTTTTGAGTCACACAATGACCTAACCTACTTCCCAGACATTGTGAATTGCACAATGGTCTAACCTACTTCCGAGACATTGTGTTTTGTGCAAATGGTCTCTAGAATTATTCCATCACATCATCAATATCATTTCTTATGATATCAAAAACCCGTCACAATCTATCGATTTCAAAACAAGAAATATGAGATTTCTAAAGGACAAACTAATCCATCATCGACAAAAGCTGAACTTTCTCTACATTCATCAAAGTTTTCTTATGAAACCTTCATTATTAAAAGTTCGTGATCCTGGCCAAGTATGTTCTATTTTAGAACTACTTAAAACTTCCTTTCCATACGTATCTACCCTTACTACCTTCTATGCAATGGAATATGAAAACATACGTTACAAGTCTTGTATGGACGGGACTTGCAACTTAAGGGTTTGACATCGCCTTTGTTTAGTGGACAGTTTCCCGAAAGCAACGGACATATCAAAAGTATACCTAGTTTAGGTATTTGAAAATTTTATCGAACCTTGGCTAAATATAGACTAGTCACCTATATTTAACCTTGGGACAGTGGAATATAGTCTGACTAACTATATTCGACTTAAAATTTTCCAATACTGAGAGTAGTTGTACTAGGGTTATGTTTAGGTTGATTTCCTACATGAACTCAATAAACCACCAGAATACATTAAGACAATCTAGAGACACGATAATGTCTTACCACTCAGCGAAATCTTAACACCTTATTTGTGTTACCTAATTTCATTCTTGAAATTTTTCATTTATGAGATAATCCGAACGACTATCTTGGGATAGTTATCAATTCTTCTCTTCATCCCGTGGAAGTACCATCCTGTTTAGGATACCATTCCGTCATAAACTTTTAAAAATCTCTTAAGATTTTTAAAGCAAACTCAACATCGATACCTAAGAGTATTAATGTTAAGCATACACTACACACTTTTATTCATCAACATATCATAACATTATCTTCACAACCGTTGGAACCACAAGCTCATTTACAGATTTTGATGCACTTTTAAAGCTCAAATCATCCTTAGTTACACCACGAGTACCCTCATCAGCTTTACAAAATTGAATATTCATCTTGTACCTTTGGAACACCAGTATCATCTCGTAATACACTACCTTGTAACTCACCGGCTAAGTATGAATGTTGTGTCGGGAATTCTTGAGTAGGATGATTTATAATGTCCTTATTTGAATGGATTGGGATGCCTTTTCATTTAAATAAAGAAATTATAAATCATCGAACCATACGTTTATATTCCTTTAGTTACATTGTTTGGGATGCCTCTCTATGTAAATAAAGAATTATAAACAAGTGGGCTTAATTATATCCGAAATAACATAAGTATGAAGTCAACCTACATTACATTGCTCGGGTATGGCTTGATACCTACATTACATTGCTCGGGTATGGCATGATACCTACATTATATACACCACAAGAAATCCTATCTTTTCACCGACATCGCTTCAAACCATGACATAAACACTAGGTACAACAACAGATTACCTACTAGGCTATGATTGCAACAACTATCCCAATTTCCATAAGTACGAGGTTTACATTTTGGTTTTCATAATGATAGTGCAATAACAAACAAACTCATTGCGAGGCCATGTAACCATATGCATGTGCAGTCGTACCAAACTCATTACGGGGCCATGTAGCCATATGCATGGGCAGCCGTACAATTCAAACAGGACTTGGTCCAACCACATGTTCAACGCTTATTCCATGATTCGTTTCTTATATCAATTGCTATTGATACTTGACAACTATATCAAGTTCTATTTTGATATTCAACTACTATATCAATTCCTATTAATATTCGACTGCTATATCAATTTCCTTTGATATTCGACTATTACCATACCTTTCCTACATAAAAGGAAGCCTCATCCTACACCATACACTGAAATGACAAATCAAATTACATTACCGGAAATCCCAGACTTTGGTCCTCATAAGTAACCACACATCTTTATCGACGCCACTCCAACATATGACACACATAGAACTTCGGGACGAAGTTCCCCGTAAGGGGTAGAGACTGTAACAATTCGCAATTTCAGGTTAATTACCATTCCCGGAAAATTTCACTATTCACTTTTACTATTCATTTTTTCCCGAAACTTTCCCGAAAGTTGATTTTTATTTGATTTTATCGAGTGATAAATCATTTCCATGGCAAATTAAAAGTTTAACTTTCATAAGCTCATTTTCGTGAAAGTTATTAAGGAATTACACGGAATTACACGTTTTAGGGTAAAACGTCAATCAGAAATTCTACGCACAACGAAATTCAACCCCGTCAGGTGACCCCACATCAATAAAATATTTTACACACTCATGATTTATTTGAGAATTAATCGTGACTGAGAAAAATATGACCAAAAACTTCCCAGCAGGTCACCCATGCCTGTACTACTCTCGCATGAGCACGCTTAACCATTTGGGCGATTAACCGTGAGACCACAAAACGCGTTTCTAAGACTTTTTGAGTTTTCAACTTATTAGAAAAAGTCAACATATTCTTTCCCTCCTCCATTGACCAAAAATGATCCCTTGATGTTATAAGTCATTTCGTGATTTTTAGGCTTACGGTTTGATGTCTAAAAGACATTTAATACCAACCGACACTAGACTGAGCCCAGTCTAGACATTATAAGTCATTTTAAATCATTTTTATAACATTAGAAAAGTAACATTTTACTTTTCTCAATTTTACGCAATATTCAGCGTTTTACGCGAATTACGCGTTTTAGACCCGTGTTTCCAGTTTTTAGCAGGGTTTTAGCACCCGATGGAACCTACCACTCATTTTATATTTTATTATGGAACTTATTGACATGTTTATCAATACTTTCAAGTTCCATAATTTTACGACACCCGGTTTTACGTTTTGAGGCTTAATCATTTACGATTGGCATTTCCCGGAGTCAAAACTAACTAGATATCTTGGATAATACCATCAAAAGTCCACACTTGTTCTCCAAGGGTTGTAAACCGCCATATGGGGGGGGTTTTCACACTAGGTGGCTTGATCTCAAGCTTAAAGACCTTGGATGATTACAAGTGTTAAACTTGGTCTCCAAGGGTTGACAAGTCAATGCTTTCTAACCTCCTTAAACTCATATAAATACCCTCCCCCTCTCCTTGTTGCCGTCCACTTCCACACACACCAACACCATACACTTTGCTAATTCTCTCCAAGTTTCATGCATGATTCAAGTGATTCTTCAAGGTAGAAACCCTAGATAGGTTATCCTTCATCAAACACTTCCATAACCTCATATACTTGGTGATTTCTCTTGAGTTTAAATCCACTCAATTCACCTAAACCTTCATCATCCATCTTTCAAGAATACCAAGGGTAGAAAGATTGCATGAAGTGAAAAAGGGTTGAAGCAAGTCTATCAATGTCCTATCCTTACATGTTAACTTCCTTTCATCTTTGAAAGCCAAAAGTTGTGAGCCAAACCCTAACTTGATTCTTGTTAAATAATCATGTTCATGTTATTTACATATTATTTGTGCTATATATTGTCTTGTTATCATGTCCATGATGTATAAAAATGACCAAAACAAGTTATTGTTATTGATTGTTACAACAAGTTACTAAAACAAGTAAACTAGTGACTTTCTTGGTAAGACCTGATCAAAATGGTAAAAATATGATGTTGGATCATTACATATTACAGTAGAGGACTTAACAAGGAAACCATAGCAATTTGAACCACCCAAAACGAGTATACGAGTCAAAAGTTATGGCGATTTGAAATTACCAAAGATTTCCGGCAAAACTGCCAAATAGCTTCCTGATCAAATTTGGGTTTTGAAAGTCCCACTTCTGGTCCGATTCATCAAAAAGTTAAAACACGAAAGTTGTCCGAAACGACGTTTTCGTTCAGGAACAAAGAAGCTCGAGCCCTAAAAACGCTTTCCGAGTGATAAAATTCTTCAAATTCTAAACAGCCCATTTTTAGGCGAAAGTCACTAGATTATGGTTATACTTTGAAAGGAACAAGAGGTCTTATGACCTATAATCAAGACCACAAACATGACTAGAACCAAGGTTGAGTCTCATGACCTTGGAACAAGGACCAAAGGTCATGGCTAGGCCATGACGAAATGACCATAACAACTCACATAGGCGTAAACATGAAACAATGAGTTAGGCGATAACTTGAACAAGCAATTTGGATCTACTTCACTTAAAAGGAAACCATGAGATTTTACCAAGAGAACATGGTCATTTAAGGCTTATGAAGCTACCCCTAATAACAATCTTCATGTACAAATAAACTTTCCTAAGTTTATTCAAGTATCGGACATGTAACTTTTCGGATCAAAACTTATATCTATATATTTCATCAACTACTACAATAGTAGGGAGCCTCATGTGAGGAGTTCATTATGTAAGCCGTCGAGTTGAGTTGTGGATTTACGAGTTAAAGTGTCCTGGCTCCTCGAACGCTTACTAACATGACTTCTGAATTATGTCGGCCCGAACGGTAGTAAACGATATACAAAACATACATGTTTCATGAATCATTACTTTCAAAGACTTACACTATACATCATACCACATCATGGACTAAATGCAAGATATATATATAGGCACTACTTCATATTCATTACTCCAATCCTAAGTCACAACATTCTATTATAGGTTGCTCGTAGAAACCTTCGCGATTCGACCGTTACATTCATTACTTGCTATCTTACTTAAGGTGAGTTCATAGCCCCACTTTACATTACTTCAATGTTTTACAAACCCTTGGGGGGAATACATGCTATTATTTTTCAACCGAGCACAATGTTTTTAAATTGTATGCTTGCCTGATTGTTTTATTATCACTAAGTACCAGCCTTGCTAAACCGAGATCCCTTATTATGAACCATTTAATCACTAGCAATAGTGAGCGCAAATATTGTGAATAGGCCTATTGGGATTGACGAATCCCATTTGTATTGACTAAGTTCAAACAAATGCATTAATATTTGAGATTTAGGTATGTTAGCAAAGTACCTACCGGGATAAATCTGCCGATCGATATTGGTACACGTTAACGTTATGGTGTCATAAGCTTAGTGTATAATACATGTTCCGGGCGTATAATAACGTAGCCTACCTGTTTTGTTTTCCAAACATTGGTGTGAGCCTATAACTCACACTACCAACATATTGTGTTCAATCGATTTAACAAACTCTATGAATATCACTCAACCTTTGTGTTGACCTCTCAAGCATGTATTTCAGGTTCATGACGATCAAGGATGGCACGGAAGGACACGGATACTCAAGAGGGCTATAAATTTTATTATCATTCAAAAACTCATTTATTATACATTGTAAACATGGAACCATTTGGGACCTCATTTTTGTAATCTCTGATATTTATACAATTTGAATGATAAATCTTTTAAAACGACTCAATTGGAGTTCGTTTTCTATTATTGTGACTATTGTGCCGTCGAGTAATACCCAGTTTGAATTCCGCTGCATCCATGAATTGGGGGTGTTACACTTCTGACTTTGGATTTATCCAGAAACAATTTCTCAAGTCAGTTGCCATCAAGCATGTCTCAGATGAATTTTTTAAACTATCTTGACGTGTCACATAACAACTTGTCTGGGAGGATTCCATCTAGCACTCAACTCCAGACCTTTGAAGCTTCAAGTTACATTGGAAATGCTGGACTATGTGGACCTCCTGTGACTAAATATTGTCGATAAAGTACTTGAAGTAACACCTGTAGTTGGTGAAGGTAAGAGTGATTGTGAAGCCATAGATGAATTTCATAGATGGTTTTATATTGGAGGGGCCGCTGGTTTTGCTACTGGATTTTGGATAGTTTTTAGCATTATACTTATTAAACGTCGTGCCAGACATGCTTTTTTCCAGTTGCATGATAGCTTGAAAGATTGGGCGTACGTAAAGGTGGTGGTGTTCTTAGCAAAATGGCGAAGGGTTGCACGTACATAGTGGTATATTTGTTTATGTTTTTTTTTTCATCTACTTTTTAATGTTTGGTATATAGTATTGTAATTTCATGCTTCACTTGTATTTGGCAAGGGTTTTTAATTCCATCTTATTAATAAAATTGCCGCTAACACCATGGGTGGCCGTTTCTCCGTGTTGTGTGATATACGACATCTCCACATGTTCATATTATAAACTGTATAGCTATATGATGCACGGAAAGTGTTTTGATAAAATGCTTTACATAGAATTGCAACATACCTGATGATGTTAAGGTATCATGGCTAGCTAAAATAAATATGAATCTTTACGATAAGGCATCATGCCTCAAATGTAAATGCTATTACGGTTGACATCTAAGTGTAGTGTGAAGCTAGCTAATGTAGCGGTGTTTTAGTCACGATTACGAGTCACATGAAATAATGTAGCTAATGTAGCGGTGCTTTACATAGAATTGCAACTCACATACCGCTGGGCCAACCGGCCAAGATGCCTTTGGTCATGCATTCTTTTCATTATTGAAGGGTGTTTTAGATATTTAACAAATAGTAAAACATCTATAATCAACTAAGTCAAGGCAAACATAATAAAATCTTTTTGGCCTTTGTTTTACCATGAATAATCTCGTATAATCTGCAATATAATGCCTTATAAATTAGAATGGTAAACTCCAATTCTTGTATATTAAACGCATGTTTACGTTGAGGCTTGGGAAATCAATAACTACCCCCAGTGCTATATTTTATGAAAAGTTAATGAGTTTTGGTGTTGACAGAGCAACTAGTTTTGTAGTTTTAAGTAGGTGACAATTCTTGACACGGCAAGAAATACGACTTGAGACCAACACGATAATAAATTTGAGTTGTGTCTAAAAGGTATTGGGTCGTGCTTAGATTGGCACATCTAACCCATTTTGTTATACATGTTGTATTCGGGTTAGGACGAGGTTAAAGGTGTCGACCTTCCAACCCGTTTAATTCGTGTAACATGAACCCGCTTTACCTGTTCAACTTTGTATATGTTAAACCCATTAACTCACATAAATAATATGGCTAAATAAGTTGTATTAAACAGATTAGAATTGATACGAATGACCTAGTTATTTATGCATATGATGTTTCAGCTGAAGTTTTCCAACCCGTCAATCCAACCTAAACCCGTCTCAAATTGTCACCCTAGTTTTAAGCATATAAGCATGACATGGACAATATCTATATGTCTATCACTAAGAAACAACTTTTTTTTTCCTCTTCCTCCATGTATTTTCCTTGACTAATAAGATTGATAATTTTGTTGGTCATATTGAAGGAAAAGAATCTTTCCAAGTGGAGGAGAATAGAACGTTACATGTTTCGGGTTACGCTGAACCAAACGCACTTATGGAAAAGCTGAAAACATAGCACATCTAGTGCATTGGCAATATGGAGAATGTCCTCCAACCTACATGTGTCAGAGGGACAATTATCTAGACGGATATTGAGAGTATGATAATAAGGGCAACGGTTATAACGAAAATTCCCAGCCATGTGCCACCACCACGCGACAAACCATATGCTAATAACATGGGGATCTGCTATTGCTCCATCATGTGACGTCGTTTTACATACCATAATCAGTAGTTAATTTCCTTGTTTTCTTTTTCTTACTTGGAATGAAATATATCTATGTACTTAGTCTAATTGGCTTTGTTTCAACAAGTATATATTAGTTATTAGTTGACTAAGCAATACCTCACAATCGGATCAATGTATGCAAACATCTTACGCTTGTTTATGAATGTGACAACCGGCAGTTTAGGGAGCTATTTTAAAAACCCGCATTTCAATATAAGTTCGTTTATAATTTTTATTTGAAATTTTCATTTCACAACGAACTTGTAAGACCTATTTTATGAATATGTTATTTAATGACGTTATGGAATTCGTGAATTATGTTCATAATTCATTTTTGATTAAGTGATCGGTGATGTATATTCGAATTTTCACTTGGTACTACGTTGACTTTGGCACTAGGATTACCTAACATAGTTTTATGATTCGTCTTAACGAGTCCGTTATATATTTTAATTAATTACGAGAGGTTCTCGTGTGATATGGAAGTTTTGAAATGAGTTCGGGTTCGGGCCACGTGTTTTACATCTACCCGCGTTACCCGCTCAACCGTAATAATATTAATATTATTACTACTATTATTATTATTCCTATTATTATTATTATTAACTTTATAAAAAAAAAAAAAAAAAAAAAAAAAAAAAAAAAAAAAAAAAAGATATTAAAGGGGCGTTTGGCCCGGTTTTTACCCACACACAACACAAACACTCACTCACCATTTTCACTACTCTCTCTCCCTCATCATCTCTTTCCCCCAACCCTAGGGTTAGCCGCCGCCGACCAAATCCGGCCACCACCGCCGTACCTCCGATCACCCAACAAAACTAAAACCACCATTTTGTTCCTCTCCTTCCCCTCTTTCTTTTGATATAAGAAACGCGCCCTAAAACCCTCATTAACACCACCAAATCTATAGTTTTCGAATCGAATTTTTGATAGTTTTCTAGATCCGAGCATTTGAAGTATTTAGAAGGTGAGAAGAAACATTTTTAAGGTTTTGGGAGCCACGAATTTGTTTTATTTCGTGGCTACATGAATTATTTCGTGTGAATCGAATGGGTTTTCAAATGGGAAACGATGTTTTAATGATGAATATAGTTTGGTATCCGGGTTTTTCTTGGGTTGGTTGTGGTTGACTCGGAACCGAGAGTTATACTCTCGGCTTATTTGGTTCGAGCCTTGTATGGCTTGGTTTTTGTTGTTGATTGATTGACTTATTCGGTTGTCGCGGGTATGGTGACCCCGACTCGATGCTAGCCGAGACCTTGTGGTCTCGGGGATTTTTCTTGTGCTCGTGGCAATACCGAGACCCTCTTAGGGAGGTTCTCTTTGGGTGTGGTTCGAGCCTATTGGCTCGTTTGGTATTGTGGTTCGACCCTTTGGGTCGCGGCTCTTAGCCGAATGCAACCTTATTGCCATTTGACCATTTGGGTCGAATGGAGTATATGCTTACTTGGTTAGCTCTTGTGAGCTATGTGATGTTGGATTTGAGTTCTAGTTACTCGTGGTTCGGAGCCGAGACTCAAGTGAGTCGAGGGCTCGGGTCGGCTTGGTAAACCGACCCACACATTAACCTTGTTAATGTTATTATTTGTATAATTGTGAACTTCTTGAGATCTAAAATGAAGGAAATGTATTTTACTAATAAAAACGTGATTCACATTAAGGTTTGGTATCCGGGTTGTTCATTGTGGGATTCGATTCGAACCGTGAGTCCATGACTCACGGCTTGGGCTTTAATCCGAGCTTTGGAATTTGATTTCTTGTTATTATGAGCCTTGGTCTCGGCTCTTGATTTATGGTTCGCGTTGATTTTTTTCTTACTTGGTTCGACTCATTAGAGTCGCGGCTCGATGTCGCGTATTTGCTAGTGTTGCCGTGACCTATGTGGTCGATTTGGCAGTTAGTTGTGCTCCTTAGAGCTTTTCTTGTGACTCTTTGATGTTTGGTTCGAGCTATGTTTGGCTCGTGGTGTTACCAAGACTCAATCGAGTCGTATAGACCCGGGTTTGGCTTGGTAAACCAACCCGAGGATGGACCTTGTTGATGATTATATTTATTATTACTTGTATTGGTAACTTGGTTTTGGATGCGGCCTTGGTTGAATTGTTTTGGCCGAATTCTTGTGGGTCGAGACCACGTTTGGTCTCGGCATTGGATATTGATTATGGTAATTGTGAAGTTGTTGTCGATTGGTAAGTGATTTAGGACCGGTTGTGAGACGGTCGTTAGATGACGGAGATAGGTTAGTCGGGTACCGTAGTCGGACCTTATTGTTGTAGCCCGTGGTTGAGATTGTGATTGGACGGAGAATTATTATTTATGACTTTTTCTTATTGTTGGACTTGGACAATGAGCCGAGGGTCATGACTCGGACATATGACCATTTCGTATAACTCAATAACTATTAAAATTGAAACGAGAATAATAAAACTCGTAATAATCATTATTGATAATATGAACGTTTGTATGAAAGTATATACGTGAATAACGTATATATATAACTATATAAACGCGTATATTAATAATAATAATAATCACGAGTCGTATTATAAATAATACGATTAGATATATATTAGGCTACGAAAGTGGCGTAATATTATTAAACGTATTATTATTATAAAAATTGTGTTATAAAACGGGAAACTCCCGACAATTATGAAACATTTAATAAAATGTCATTTCGAATATACAACGGATAAATTTATTGAGTTAGGCGAAATTGTTGTCACTCGGGTCCAGGTAAGTTATTATTTGCGACATTCGTGTTGTCTCGGATATATGACGACTAATATAGACGTTTTCTATAAGTAAATAACCACTCAACCGTAAGGTTGAGCCGGGTTGTTTGGTTATATGAAACGAATATATTAGTGGGCATCGTATCCTACGACGCCCACAGGTTGTAGTATATGTAAAGTGTAATAGATTGCGAGTGTATATATCGGAAAATCTGGCCAATTTGACGATATATACGAGGAATTTATTAAACTATGATATATACTATATAGTAATTATGTGCTATATGCTTTATATGTGCTTTAGATTGGGTGTAATCTTGGAACGGTATATTACGTAAATAAATATGAGGATTATCAAATCGACGGATTTGGTAAACTTTGGCGATTTATTTAAATGATATATTGGGCTAATATTAGATCTATAGTTTATTATATGTTCTACGTGTGATCTTGTTGGTTTGTTTTGAGTCGACCCACCACCCGTATGGATACCAAACGCAAATACACCAAACTAATACGAAATGGATTTTCGGAAATAAAACGGATTCTCGTCCGGGTTTGGGAATATTATATATTTGAGGAAATGATTTCTGAAAGAGTTAATATTGTTAGGTCGTGCCAAGTCCGTAGTTGCTGTTTCGTGAGTTATCATACATCTTATTGCTACCTACCTCGTCTTGCTATTTTTCTGGACTTGAGGTGAGTCATAGCCCCGCTTTTTACTCTTGAACTATGTTTTCAACAATTGGGGTGAGAAACGTGCAAATTATTTTACGTGGACTACTATCGCTTTTACATTCTTTCTAAACTTGCTATGCGTATGGACTAGGATCTATTGTCAGCTTTAGTCACACATGTCGTGTGTACTATTCAAGGTTGGCTTATTTGGTTATTGGTGGATTGTCAGCTTTAGTCACACATGTCGTGTGTACTATTCAAGGTTGGCTTATTTGGTTATTGGTGGATTGTCAGCTTTAGTCACATATATGTTGTGTGTACTATTCAAGGTTGGCTTATTTGGTTATTTGGATTGTCAGCTTTAGTCACATAGTTTCGTGTGTACTATTCAAGGTTGACTTATTTAGATACTATAGTGTGCACCTATAGGTTATTATACTTCGGAGGTTATCCGAGTATTTATTCGTATTGCGGGGGTTACCCGAATATCTATGTTGTTACGGAAGGGTATCCGTGTGTTTTGGTTATTGCGGAAGGGTATCCGTGTGTTATGTTGAGAGCGGAGGGTATCCGCAGGCTTTTAGCGAATCCTTAGTCTAGCTAGCAAGCATTTTGCGTATATGTCCACTATATTATTAGTTGAATTTAAACCTATGATCTCACCAGCGAAAGCTGACTTTTAGCATGTTTTCTCAGGTTATTAGGTGTTGAGGTGCATGCTTGGATTGGAAGGCTCGGCTGAGGCACACGGTTATGGATCTATATTTTCTAAACTCTGATAATTAAAATTTGGACCTATTGTTATTTTATTTTGGGCCTAACTCTGAATGATGTTGGGATAAATGTAAACCTTAAAACCCCGTTTTGGTTGTGTTTTTACTATGTTTACTTTATCTCGTTCTATATTGTCTTGTGTTGGATACCAATCCCCGTAGCACCCCGAAAACTTGTTGAGTCTTCCGCTGTATCAAATTTTGGGGGTGTTACAGATTGGTATCAGAGCCAAGGTTATAGAGAACTAGGTAAATAAACGCCTAAACTATAACCGTATTTTTATAGAAAATGATCCTTGACTACCGCCCGCCAGCCCGCCAAGCCGAAAAATCTTCTATTATTTGAGGTATTATGAGATATTTGAGATGATTTGAGGTTTATGGATTTTAGTAATAAGATGGCGTTCTCGAGGATTTATATGGTCTATATGTTTCATAAACATTTTTAGGAATGCGGTGTTTGAAATTCTTTTATTAAGAATATATGATATTATTTGATGTGTATATTTGGTACGATTTTATGAGTTGTGATTTAAGTTGTTTTGAAACACTTACACCTACCCTACGCCGTTGTCACAGACTATGGCCTCCCATATGCCTGATGTCGTCGAGGACATCCTTACTGCACCAGTTTTACCTGCACAGTTCACTATGGCATCTGATCACCCTTACCAGATGGCCATGTCTTCAGCTATTGTGTCACAGGCAGCTTCTACTTCAGCACTACCTGCTGCATCTACGCAGGGACCCTCATCTTCTCTAGGGCTCCCTGGTACATCGAGGCAGCTTACTCTTCATCAGGCTTTGGCTCGTGTGGCACCACGCTTTGCCCACCGAGCTACGGCACGCATGTCGGTACGCCCTACTCCATCACCTTTACAGATTGATGCTCATTCTCTTCTGTCTGAGGCGCCACCCACATCATTGCGTCGTCGTCCTAGATCACCTACTACATCTCCACATGGTTCACCTAGTAGGAGACGACGAGTGATGAGGTACTCTTCCGAGGAGGAGGAGGAGTACGAGGGTGAGGATGAGGCTGATGACCCTGAGCGGGAGGATGACCCTCAGGAGGCTGAGCATGGTGATGATGATGACCCTGAGGAGGAGGATGACCCTCAGGAGGATGAGATGCCTGATGATGATGATGATGAGTTAGCACCACCAGCTCAGGCTGAGGAGCCTGATTCACCTGTACACCCGATTGAGCCCGATTCACCTGATCATCCGTTCTTATTTGAGTTGCCACCTGGTAGTCCCGTTGAGTCGGATGCACCTTCTGAGGTTTCTGCTGAGCATGCAGAGTTGGGTGAGGTTGGCAGGTTGTGGGCTCGGATTACTGAGCTTAGTGACAGAGTTGCACGTGTATCTGATCGACTTGAGAGAGTTATTGGAGAGCTTCTAGCAGATTTGAGAGTTGATTTGACTGTCGTTGTGGGCAGGGCTACTGAGCTGAGGAGAGTTATGATGGATGTCCACGAGCATATCGATAGTTTGCAGCGAGGATTCGTTACTGCTCGTGAGGCCGACCGCAAGCTTTGGCAAAGGAATGCCGAGCTAGAGAAGGAGGTGGCTGACCTCAAGAGAGACCGAGACACCCATAGCGTGGAGTTAGGATCGTTATGGAGGGATCTTGATGGCTTGAGGCAGGAGTTGAGGATTCTCCGTCAGCCCCGTGGCTAGTTGTTTGAGTTATATTATCTTGTTGCTTTCTTAGCCGAGGAGTGTTCGGTTAGAAAAGCTAGTTATCATATTTTGATGTATTTTGTTCGGTATTCGTCTCTTTTGGAACGATTAGTATGTTTTGTGTTATCCGTTAGTTGGAACGATGTTAGATCGCTATTGTATGGTTGATGGTTACTAGTATATGGTATTATGTGATTTTGGGTGTTATGGAAATTGAGTCCTTATTCGCTTATTATTACATAGTGTGATCGTTGCCATCAGCATCACACTGGATGGTGTAGTGTGAAATGCCAGAATTGCTCAAGGAAAGGACATACAGCTAGGGACTGTAGAGCTCGACCTCTTGCAATGGTTCAAGCTGCTCCTGAGATGAGAAACAAGGCAGATGTTACCTGTTATGGGTGTGGAAAGAAGGGACACTATAGGAATGAGTGTAGAGAATCGCGGAACCGTGGAAATCAAGGCTCGGGTGGTAATGGGTACAATTATGGAAACCGTGGAGCTGGAGGAAATCGTGGACGACAAGATAATGGGGACCAACGTGTGGAAGCTGGATCTGCTCAGGGAAGAGTGTATGCACTCGGGAACGAGAGAGGAGAAGATCCGAACGTCGTTACTGGTACGTTCCTTCTGAATAATCGTTATGCTTCCATACTGTTTGATACTGGTGCCGATAGGAGTTTTGTGTCCACTACATTTGCACCCTTACTAGAGAAACCCCGATGGCCTTAGGAATTGGATATGATATTGAGTTAGCAAATGGAAACATAGAAAGGATTAATACCATCATTCGCGGTTGTACGTTAAATTTCTTGAACCACCCTTTCAACATAGATCTTCTACCCGTCACGTTAGGAAGTTTTGATGTAATCATTGGTATGGATTGGTTGTCGAAGTATCGTGCTCACATACTTTGCGACGAGAAGATCGTACGGGTACCATACGGAAAGGAGGTCCTAAATATATTAGGAGACCGAAAGGATTCTAGGAGCCCATCCCGATTGGCGGTGATTTCTTGCACTAAGTTACCGAAGCTAATGGAGAAGGGATGTTACCTTTTCTTAGCTCAAATTTCTGAAAAGGGAGAGACGAAGAAAAGGGAAAGGTGCATTGGAGATGTGCCTATAGTTCGTGATTTTCCTGATGTGTTTCCCGATGATTTGCCGGGAATCCCACCGACTAGACAAGTGGAGTTTCAGATTGAGTTGATACCTGGTGCTGCACCTGTAGCACGAGCACCTTATCGTCTTGCACCTACCGAACTGGAAGAGTTGTCGAAACAATTAGCGGAGTTAGCCGAAAAAGGATCCATAAGACCAAGTTCTTCACCTCGGGGAGCCCCAGTCCTATTTGTGAAGAAAAAGGATGGATCGTTTCGTATGTGTATTGACTATAGAGAGTTGAATAAGTTAACGGTGAAGAATCGATACCCGTTACCTAGGATCGATGACTTATTCGATCAACTCCAAGGATCTAGTGTGTATTCGAAGATCGATTTGAGATCGGGATATCATCAACTTCGAGTTCGCGAGGAAGATATTCCGAAAACGGCTTTCAGAACCCGTTACAGGCATTACGAGTTTCAGGTGATGCCGTTTGGGTTGACTAACGCACCAGCAATATTCATGGATCTCATGAATCGTGTGTGTAAGCCATACTTGGATAAGTTCGTGATTGTATTCATCGATGACATTCTGATTTATTCAAAGAGTGAGAAAGAGCATGAGGAGCATTTAAGACTCATCTTGGAATTGCTCAGGAAGGAGAAACTTTATGCCAAGTTTTCGAAATGCGAATTTTGGATTCCGACTGTACAATTTTTGGGTCACGTGATTGATAGACAAGGAGTCCACGTGGATCCTGCAAAAATTGAAGCAATAAAAGATTGGGCTGCACCTACAACCCCAACCGAAGTTCGTCAATTTTTGGGTTTAGCTGGCTATTACCGAAGATTCATCGAGGGATTTTCGAAGATAGCTAAACCATTGACCAAATTGACTCAAAAGAGTGTTACGTATGAATGGGGAGATAAAGAAGAGGAAGCGTTTCAATTACTTAAGAAAATGTTGTGTAGTTCTCCTATCTTAGCGTTACCAGAAGGTAACGAGGATTTCGTCGTCTATTGTGACGCCTCACATAAAGGTTTAGGAGCCGTGTTAATGCAACGAGAGAAGGTGATAGCTTATGCTTCCCGACAGCTCAAAAAGCATGAGAAAAACTACACTACCCATGATTTAGAGCTCGGTGCTGTGGTTTTTGCTTTAAGAATATGGAGACATTACTTGTACGGAACCAAGTGTGTTGTGTTTACCGACCACAAAAGTCTACAACACATCTTGAATCAAAAAGAGCTCAACATGAGACAACGACGTTGGATCGAGTTGCTAAGCGATTATGATTGTGAAATTCGCTACCATCCTGGTAAAGCAAACGTTGTTGCTGATGCTCTTAGTCGAAAGGAAAGAGTACCACCATTACGAGTTAGGTCATTGGGAATGACTATCGTATCGCCATTACCATCTCAGATACTCGAAGCTCAAACGGAAGCGTTGAAAGCAGAAAATAGATCTGCCGAGAACATATTTGGGATGGCTGATAATGAGAAAGGATTTGTTAAGCGTTCGGATGGATTATTATGTTTTGGAGATCGGATTTGGGTACCGTTATATGGAGAAATTCGAGAATTGATTATGCATGAGTCGCATAATTCAAAGTACTCCATTCACCCTGGTTCCGATAAAATGTACCAAGATCTTAAGAAGTTCTATTGGTGGCCAAATATGAAGGCAAGTATAGCATCGTACGTTAGTAAGTGCTTGACATGCGCCAAGGTTAAGGCTGAACACCAGAGACCGTCAGGACTACTAACGCAACCAGAACTTCCAGTCTGGAAATGGGAGCGGATTACTATGGACTTCATTACCAAATTACCGAGGACAGCTAGCGGTTGTGACGCTATCTGGGTAATTGTGGATCGTCTGACAAAGTCTGCTCATTTCTTAGCTATTAGTGAAGATGATAGTGTGGATAAGCTTGCAAGGTTATATGTGAAGGAAATTATTTTGCGTCATGGAGTCCCGATATCTATTATTTCGGATCGTGATAGTCGTTTTACGTCAGCTTTGTGGCGATCACTTCAAACGGCCTTGGGGACGAGGCTTGATATGAGTACTGCATATCATCCCCAAACCGATGGTCAAATTGAGAGGACCATTCAGACGCTAGAGGATATGCTACGTGCATGCATCATAGACTTTGGTAAAGGCTGGGAGAAGTATTTACCCCTTGCGGAATTCTCCTATAATAACAGCTACCACACAAGTCTTAAGGCTGCACTATTCGAAGCTTTGTATGGCAGAAAGTGTCGTTCGCCTATTGGTTGGGCAGAAGTTGGAGATAGTCAACTTATAGGCCCTGAGCTTATTTTGGAAACTACCGAGAAAGTAACTCAGATTCGTGATCGGTTGCAAGCCGCCAGAGATAGGCAGAAGAGCTATGCCGATCAGAGACGTAAACCTTTAGAGTTCCAGGTTGGAGACAAAGTGATGCTGAAAGTCTCGCCTTGGAAAGGTGTAATACGTTTCGGGAAACGTGGTAAACTCAACCCACGCTACATTGGACCATTCTTGATCTTAGAAAGAATTGGGCCCGTGGCTTATAGGTTGGAATTACCGTCTGAACTGAGTAAAGTTCACGACGTGTTTCACGTGAGTAATTTGAAGAAATGTCTTTCTGATGAAATGCCCGTCATTCCAATGAGGGACATTCGTGTTGATGAGAAACTGAATTTCGTGGAGGAACCGATTGAGATTTCAGATCGTGAAGTTAAACGACTCAAGAGGAGTCGCATTCCGCTCGTCAAGGTTCGTTGGAATTCCCGACATGGACCAGAGTTTACGTCGGAACGTGAGGACGAGTTCAGGAAGAGATATCCGAAGCTTTTCACTTCGTAGATGAATTTTTCCAAGTGAAACCCGGGACGGGTTTCCTTCTGAGACGGGGAGGATGTGACAACTGGCAGTTTAGGGAGCTATTTTAAAAACCCGCATTTCAATATAAGTTCGTTTATAATTTTTATTTGAAATTTTCATTTCACAACGAACTTGTAAGACCTATTTTATGAATATGTTATTTAATGACGTTATGGAATTCGTGAATTATGTTCATAATTCATTTTTGATTAAGTGATCGGTGATGTATATTCGAATTCTCACTTGGTACTACGTTGACTTTGGCACTAGGATTACCTAACATAGTTTTATGATTCGTCTTAACGAGTCCGTTATATATTTTAATTAATTACGAGAGGTTCTCGTGTGATATGGAAGTTTTGAAATGAGTTCGGGTTCGGGCCACGTGTTTTACATCTACCCGCGTTACCCGCTCAACCGTAATAATATTAATATTATTACTACTATTATTATTATTCCTATTATTATTATTATTAACTTTATAAAAAAAAAAAAAAAAAAAAAAAAAAAAAAAAAAAAAAAAAAAAAGATATTAAAGGGGCGTTTGGCCCGGTTTTTACCCACACACAACACAAACACTCACTCACCATTTTCACTACTCTCTCTCCCTCATCATCTCTTTCCCCCAACCCTAGGGTTAGCCGCCGCCGACCAAATCCGGCCACCACCGCCGTACCTCCGATCACCCAACAAAACTAAAACCACCATTTTGTTCCTCTCCTTCCCCTCTTTCTTTTGATATAAGAAACGCGCCCTAAAACCCTCATTAACACCACCAAATCTATAGTTTTCGAATCGAATTTTTGATAGTTTTCTAGATCCGAGCATTTGAAGTATTTAGAAGGTGAGAAGAAACATTTTTAAGGTTTTGGGAGCCACGAATTTGTTTTATTTCGTGGCTACACGAATTATTTCGTGTGAATCGAATGGGTTTTCAAATGGGAAACGATGTTTTAATGATGAATATAGTTTGGTATCCGGGTTTTTCTTGGGTTGGTTGTGGTTGACTCGGAACCGAGAGTTATACTCTCGGCTTATTTGGTTCGAGCCTTGTATGGCTTGGTTTTTGTTGTTGATTGATTGACTTATTCGGTTGTCGCGGGTATGGTGACCCCGACTCGATGCTAGCCGAGACCTTGTGGTCTCGGGGATTTTTCTTGTGCTCGTGGCCATACCGAGACCCTCTTAGGGAGGTTCTCTTTGGGTGTGGTTCGAGCCTATTGGCTCGTTTGGTATTGTGGTTCGACCCTTTGGGTCGCGGCTCTTAGCCGAATGCAACCTTATTGCCATTTGACCATTTGGGTCGAATGGAGTATATGCTTACTTGGTTAGCTCTTGTGAGCTATGTGATGTTGGATTTGAGTTCTAGTTACTCGTGGTTCGGAGCCGAGACTCAAGTGAGTCGAGGGCTCGGGTCGGCTTGGTAAACTGACCCACACATTAACCTTGTTAATGTTATTATTTGTATAATTGTGAACTTCTTGAGATCTAAAATGAAGGAAATGTATTTTACTAATAAAAACGTGATTCACATTAAGGTTTGGTATCCGGGTTGTTCATTGTGGGATTCGATTCGAACCGTGAGTCCATGACTCACGGCTTGGGCTTTAATCCGAGCTTTGGAATTTGATTTCTTGTTATTATGAGCCTTGGTCTCGGCTCTTGATTTATGGTTCGCGTTGATTTTTTTCTTACTTGGTTCGACTCATTAGAGTCGCGGCTCGATGTTGCGTATTTGCTAGTGTTGCCGTGACCTATGTGGTCGATTTGGCAGTTAGTTGTGCTCCTTAGAGCTTTTCTTGTGACTCTTTGATGTTTGGTTCGAGCTATGTTTGGCTCGTGGTGTTACCAAGACTCAATCGAGTCGTATAGACCCGGGTTTGGCTTGGTAAACCAACCCGAGGATGGACCTTGTTGATGATTATATTTATTATTACTTGTATTGGTAACTTGGTTTTGGATGCGGCCTTGGTTGAATTGTTTTGGCCGAATTCTTGTGGGTCGAGACCACGTTTGGTCTCGGCATTGGATATTGATTATGGTAATTGTGAAGTTGTTGTCGATTGGTAAGTGATTTAGGACCAGTTGTGAGACGGTCGTTAGATGACGGAGATAGGTTAGTCGGGTACCGTAGTCGGACCTTATTGTTGTAGCCCGTGGTTGAGATTGTGATTGGACGGAGAATTATTATTTATGACTTTTTCTTATTGTTGGACTTGGACAATGAGCCGAGGGTCATGACTCGGACATATGACCATTTCGTATAACTCAATAACTATTAAAATTGAAACGAGAATAATAAAACTCGTAATAATCATTATTGATAATATGAACGTTTGTATGAAAGTATATACGTGAATAACGTATATATATAACTATATAAACGCGTATATTAATAATAATAATAATCACGAGTCGTATTATAAATAATACGATTAGATATATATTAGGCTACGAAAGTGGCGTAATATTATTAAACGTATTATTATTATAAAAATTGTGTTATAAAACGGGAAACTCCCGACAATTATGAAACATTTAATAAAATGTCATTTCGAATATACAACGGATAAATTTATTGAGTTAGGCGAAATTGTTGTCACTCGGGTCCAGGTAAGTTATTATTTGCGACATTCGTGTTGTCTCGGATATATGACGACTAATATAGACGTTTTCTATAAGTAAATAACCACTCAACCGTAAGGTTGAGCCGGGTTGTTTGGTTATATGAAACGAATATATTAGTGGGCATCGTATCCTACGACGCCCACAGGTTGTAGTATATGTAAAGTGTAATAGATTGCGAGTGTATATATCGGAAAATCTGGCCAATTTGACGATATATACGAGGAATTTATTAAACTATGATATATACTATATAGTAATTATGTGCTATATGCTTTATATGTGCTTTAGATTGGGTGTAATCTTGGAACGGTATATTACGTAAATAAATATGAGGATTATCAAATCGACGGATTTGGTAAACTTTGGCGATTTATTTAAATGATATATTGGGCTAATATTAGATCTATAGTTTATTATATGTTCTACGTGTGATCTTGTTGGTTTGTTTTGAGTCGACCCACCACCCGTATGGATACCAAACGCAAATACACCAAACTAATACGAAATGGATTTTCGGAAATAAAACGGATTCTCGTCCGGGTTTGGGAATATTATATATTTGAGGAAATGATTTCTGAAAGTGTTAATATTGTTAGGTCGTGCCAAGTCCGTAGTTGCTGTTTCGTGATTTATCATACATCTTATTGCTACCTACCTCGTCTTGCTATTTTTCTGGACTTGAGGTGAGTCATAGCCCCGCTTTTTACTCTTGAACTATGTTTTCAACAATTGGGGTGAGAAACGTGCAAATTATTTTACGTGGACTACTATCGCTTTTACATTCTTTCTAAACTTGCTATGCGTATGGACTAGGATCTATTGTCAGCTTTAGTCACACATGTCGTGTGTACTATTCAAGGTTGGCTTATTTGGTTATTGGTGGATTGTCAGCTTTAGTCACACATGTCGTGTGTACTATTCAAGGTTGGCTTATTTGGTTATTGGTGGATTGTCAGCTTTAGTCACATATATGTTGTGTGTACTATTCAAGGTTGGCTTATTTGGTTATTTGGATTGTCAGCTTTAGTCACATAGTTTCGTGTGTACTATTCAAGGTTGACTTATTTAGATACTATAGTGTGCACCTATAGGTTATTATACTTCGGAGGTTATCCGAGTATTTATTGGTATTGCGGGGGTTACCCGAATATCTATGTTGTTACGGAAGGGTATCCGTGTGTTTTGGTTATTGCGGAAGGGTATCCGTGTGTTATGTTGAGAGCGGAGGGTATCCGCAGGCTTTTAGCGAATCCTTAGTCTAGCTAGCAAGCGTTTTGCGTATATGTCCACTATATTATTAGTTGAATTTAAACCTATGATCTCACCAGCGAAAGCTGACTTTTAGCACGTTTTCTCAGGTTATTAGGTGTTGAGGTGCATGCTTGGATTGGAAGGCTCGGCTGAGGCACACGGTTATGGATCTATATTTTCTAAACTCTGATAATTAAAATTTGGACCTATTGTTATTTTATTTTGGGCCTAACTCTGAATGATGTTGGGATAAATGTAAACCTTAAAACCCCGTTTTGGTTGTGTTTTTACTATGTTTACTTTATCTCGTTCTATATTGTCTTGTGTTGGATACCAATCCCCGTAGCACCCCGAAAACTTGTTGAGTCTTCCGCTGTATCAAATTTTGGGGGTGTTACAATGAAAATAGGTCATTAGCTTATTAAGTGTCAAACACAATGCAGGCAACATAATTTAGATAAGGCTTAACAACTTCTGTCAACTAAATTGTGTAGAATGGTAATACACAAGATAGTGATATGATTAGAATGATTGTCCTTGCATGCTTGTTACATACGGACTTTAAATAGGAGATTACATAAGACATATTTGGTAAGTCCTTAAATCATGGTAATCACCAATGAATGCATGATTATCACTAAACAATCTAAATTACAGCTAATGAATGACTAATATACACTTAACACTC
This sequence comes from Artemisia argyi, assembly GCA_030686995.1. Taxonomy (NCBI): domain Eukaryota; kingdom Viridiplantae; phylum Streptophyta; class Magnoliopsida; order Asterales; family Asteraceae; genus Artemisia; species Artemisia argyi. The sequence goes on along the minus strand of CM060695.1, from coordinate 21,092,422 downwards.
CCCCGCAGTCCGAGCGGCGAAATCGCGAAAGCTTGGACTGGAGATTAAAAGCTAATAAACAATAAATTAAAGCAAATAAATAATTGTTGATGAAGACATTCAATAGCAAGCGGAAGCACATCTTCAACAATAAGCAACAAACCAGATAAACCAAAGTATCCGTACCAAATAGGATAAACCAAAGTATCCTAAACAGTCGTCTCGGGAATAAGAACCCTAGATTCGACACCAACAAAAGTCGTCTCGGGAATAAGAACCCTAGATTCGACACCAACAAAAGTCGTCTCGGGAATTAATACTCTGGATTCGACATTAAAAAAAAATAAAAAACAAAGGATTTCATGACGCGTACTATGACTCATAACTAGTAGGATGAATGAACGAAAGTTGGTTCTAAAACTTCAACCCCCAAAGAACCTTCCAAACAAACGGGGCGTGTTTTTCCCTAGAAAAACATAAAGATCACGGATTTAGCAGAAGTTGTGGTTTATTTTGATTAAAGATTAAAGGGAGCCCTCCGAACCTCCGGCGTGTAGCCGGCGGCCGGAGGCGGCGGGGGAAGGGTTTAGGTTTTGTGGATCTTAATGGCCTGATACCATGTAGAATGGTAATACACAAGATAGTGATATGATTAGAATGATTGTCCTTGCATGCTTGTTACATACGGACTTTAAATAGGAGATTACATAAGACATATTTGGTAAGTCCTTAAATCATGGTAATCACCAATGAATGCATGATTATCACTAAACAATCTAAATTACAGCTAATGAATGACTAATATACACTTAACAAATTGAACCTTTTTATAATAGGTAGAAAAACGGCTTACTGAAACAGCTTTATAGGGTGTCTGGGATTGCATATACTTTCACTCATGTTTATGGCATTGGCTTATAAGCACTTCACCACCACATGTGCTAATTTTTGTCAAAATATAACCAAACAAGTCAATAAGCACTTCAAATATGCAATCCCAAACACCTCCTCAACTAAGCTAATGAGCCTAAATTGTTTGTCTCAAGTCTTAGTAACATGTAATCTCAAACACTCAAAAATGCTTATTCGCATAACACCTCAATTACACAAAAAAAAGTAAAATCACCATCCAGCAAATCTTAACATGTAACAAAGTCCATTCACTTCATAATGTTTATTTTATAAAAAGTAAAGATAAATTGTAAACCAAAAAATTAGAGACCATGTGCATTTAAAAAAAAATCGATATATTTGACATAATTTCACGCCATGCATCAATAAAACATGTAGGACTAAATACCAAACATACTATATTTAAAACAAAGGCATAACCCGGCCGGATTTATCAAACAGGGTCGACAATAAACCGCCGGTTCAATCCGGTTCTTAAAGATACAAAGTCATTTAAATGTCGAATTAATGGGAGGAAAACGAGGCAACCGGATAACAGCTTATTCTGTCTCAATTGGGTCTGATCTTATTATCTACAAAACAAAAAAACATTAAAACTTAGGATAACTTGGTTTTACATTACTAACTAAAACATGGGTTATTTAAAGAAATGCAAAAAAGGGGTACCGGATCTTGAAGAAGGGGCTTTGAATCATCAATGGCTGGTCTGAACTGTGGCTTGCTTTTGCTGCTGATGTCTGTGTTGCTTGTTCCGGCATTGCTGGTGTTCATGGGTGTTTGTGCTTGACTAGGTTTCATTTTGTTTTTTTGGTTCGGATTGTGATGGAGTGATATTTTGTTGTTATGTAAGGCCAATATACTAATGTAGGAAGTTAGGACATAGGAACCATGTATTATTAAACCCCAATTAAATTGGTTTTCTTTTCATTTTGTTGTTATTTGAGTATAAGTTAGGTTTTAGTTACTGTAACACCCCCAAAATTTGATACAGCGGAAGACTCAACAAGCTTTCGGGGTGCAACGGGGATTGGTATCCAACACAAGACAATATAGAACGAGATAAAGTAAACATAATAAAAACGCAACCAAAACGGAGTTTTAAGGTTTACATTTATCCCAACATCATTCAGAGTCAGGCCCAATATAAAATAACAGTAGGTCCAAATTTAGTTATCAGAGTTTAGAAAAATAGATCCATAAACCATGAGCCTTGGCCGAGCCTTCCATTCCAAGCATGCATCTCGTCACTTAATTACCTGAGAAAACGTGCTAAAAGTCAGCTTTCGCTGGTGAGATCATAGGTTTAAATTCATCTAACAATATAGTGGACATATACGCAAAACGCTTGCTAGCTAGACTAAGGATTCACTAAAAGCCCGCGGATACCCTCCGCTCCAACATAACACACGGATACCCTCCGTTCTAACATAGATATTCGGGTAACCCCCGCAATACCAATAAATACTCGGATAACCTCCGAAGTATTAATAACCTATAGGTGCACACTATAGTATCTAAATAAGCCAACCTTGAATAGTACACACAACATATATGTGACTAAAGCTGACAATTCCAAATAACCAAATAAGCCAACCTTGAATAGTACACACAACATATATGTGACTAAAGCTGACAATCCATCAATAATCAAATAAGCCAACCTTGAATAGTACACATAAAAGGTGTGACTAAAGCTGACAATATTTCCTAGTCCATACGCATAGCAAGTTTAGAAAGCATATAAAAGCGGTAATAGTCCACATAAAATAATTTGCACGTTTCTCACCCCAAGTATTGAAAACATAGTTCAAGAGTAAAAGTGGGGCTATGACTCACCTCAAGTCCAGGAAATAGCAAGAAGAAGTCGGTAGAAATAAGATGTATAGTAACTCACGAAACAGCAACTACGGACTCGGCACGACCTAACATTACCAACTCGTTCAGAAATCATATTCTCAAATTTAAAATATTCCCAAACCCGGACGAGAATCCGTTTTATTTCCGAAAATCCATTTCGTATTAGTTTGGTGTGTTTACGTTTGGTATCCATACGGGTGGTGGGTCGACTCAAAACAAACCAAAAGATCACACAAAGAATAACAAAATAAACTATGGATCTAATATTAGCCCAATATATCATTTAAATAAATCGCCGAAGTTTATCGAATCCGTCGATTTGATAATCCTCATATTTATTTACGTAACATACCGTTCCAAGATTACACCCAACCTAAAGCACATAGCACATAAATACTATATAGTACATATCATAGTTTAATAAATTCCTCATATATATCGTCAAATTGGCCAGATTTCCCGATATATACACTCACAATTTATTACCCTTTACATATACCACAACCTATGGGCGTCGTAGGATACGATGCCCATTAATATGTTCATTTCATATAGCCAAATAACCCGGTTCAACCCTACGGTTAAGTGGTTATTTAGTTATATAAAACGTTGATATTAATCGTCATATATCCGTGACAACACGAAAGTCACATATAATAACTTACCTGGACTCGAGTGACAACGACTCCGCATAACTCGATCAGTTTATTTATTATATATAACAAAATGACCTTTTTATTAAATGTTTAATAATTGTCGAGAGTTTCTCGTTTTATAACAAATTTTTATAATAATAATACGTTCAATAATATTACGCCACTTTCGTAGCCTAATATATATATCTAGTTGTATTATTTATAATACGACTCGTGATTATTATTATTATTAATATACGCGTCTATATAATTATATATCCGTTATTCACGTCTATATATTCATATAAACGTTTATATTACCAATAATTATTATTACGAGTTTTATTATTTACGTTTTAATTGTAATAGTTATCGAGTCATACGAAATGGTCACATGTCCGAGTCATGACTCTCGGCTCATAGTCCAAGTCCAAAGTAATATAAAAGTCATATCAATCAAAAATATCTCCGTCCAACACAATCTCAAACCACGTGCTACAACAATAGGTTCGACTACGGCACCCGACTAACCTATCTCCGTCAATCTAAGTGACCGTCTCACAATCGGTCCCCAAACCACTTTATCGTCAACACAACTTCAATTAATACTACGAGTCCAATATACTCGTAAACCTTATCAAACTCACAATCAAGCCATAATAATGGTAACCAACAAATAATAACTAACCAAAAATATAAAATAAAATAGACTTTGCCGAAATATATATATTTCGACACCACAAACGGTTCTCAAAATAACCGTATCCGGGTCAAGTTACCAAGTTAACCCGAGTCGAAAAACATATACCAAATCACGTGGGTCCCACCCGAGACCACAAGGTCTCGGCTAGCTCCACGGGAGCTCGACCCAACCAAAACAAATAACCAAACCGACCCACTGGGTCGTCGGCTTCATCCCAAGTCGAACAACAAGAAGCCACTCAAGATAATCAATCACAAGGACCAATTGAGGTCAATAAACACGAAACCAAGTCGAATAATAACCAACAACTCGGAATCATCATAAGTCGAGGGGGAGGCCCTCGGCTCTTGGGTCGACCACGCAAAGAAAGCAACCAAACATCGAAACCCGGATACCAAACCAAGATTTTAATAAATCCCATTATCATTTTTGCCCTTTTATACCAAATTCGAACCATATTAATAGAAATTCGTGGGTTTGGGTAAGTTTTTCAACAAAATCGAGGCACCATATGCCTACTTACCCGCGGATCTACAAAGATAACCCAAAAAAATGGTGGTGGAGGTGTGGGTGGCGTCGAAGGTGATAAATCGAGACGAGGGGGGAGGTTTTAGGGCGCGTGAATCACCACTACGTATCAAGGAGAAGGTGGGGAGTGTTTTGGAGGTGGTGGTGTGTGACGGTGTGCGGCGGTGGTGGCCGGATGTGGGGTGGCCGGCGGTGAGGGAGAAGAGAGGGAGAAGATGAGGTGAACTGGAGGTGGAAAATGAGTTATTAGTTTAGGGTTAGGGTTTTAATATGGGAATTTTACACTTTAGGTCCCTCTACTTAGTTCTCTTATATTTGCACACGAAACCTTTTTATTGCCAATATTAATTTATAAAAACGCCCCCGTACGTAAGTAAAAACTTACTAAGAAATATTAAACGTTCCCAAAACTCGTTATATTCACCATTTGACGGCTTTATATATGTATTCCACCGAAATTTATAATAAATACGTTATTAAACATCCAACGTATTAAAACTCGTAAGTTATTAAACTTTTAGGTTTCCTAGTGCCGGAGTCAACGTAGTACCAAGTGAGAATTTAAGAATACATCACCGAGCATTATATCAAGAATGAATTACGAGAATAATTCACGAATTCCATAACAACATTAATTATAAACCTCCATAAAATAGGTCTTACAAGTTCGCTGTGAAATAAAATTTCAAATAAAAATTATAAATGAACTTTAATCGTAATGCGGGTTTTTAAAATAACTCCCTAAACTGCCGGTTGTCACATCCTCCCAGTCTCAGAAGAAACCCGTCCCGGGTTTCACTCGGAAAAATTCATCTACGAAGTGAAAAGCTTCGGATACCTCTTCCGGAACTCGTCCTCACGTTCCCACGTAAATTCTGGTCCATGTCGGGAATTCCAATGAACCTTGACGAGCGGAATGCGACTTCTCTTGAGTCGTTTAACTTCACGATCTAAAATCTCAATTGGCTCTTCCACGAAATTCAATTTCTCATCGACACGAATATCCTTCATTGGAATGACAGGCATCTCATCGGAAAGACATTTCTTCAAATTACTAACGTGGAACACGTCGTGAACTTTGCTCAGTTCATGTGGCAATTCCAACCTATAAGCCACGGGCCCAATTCTTTCTAAGATCATAAATGGTCCAATGTAGCGTGGGTTGAGTTTACCACGTTTCCCGAAACGTATTACACCCTTCCAAGGCGAGACTTTCAGCATCACTCTGTCTCCAACCTGAACTCTAAGGGTTTACGTCTCTGATCGGCGTAACTTTTCTGCCTATCTCTGGCTGCTTGCAACCGATCACGAATCTGAGCTACTTTCTCTGTAGTTTCTAAAATAAGCTCAGGGCCTGTGAGTTGGCTATCTCCAACTTCTGCCCAACCAATAGGCGAACGACACTTCCTGCCATACAAAGCTTCGAATGGTGCAGCCTTGAGACTTGTGTGGTAACTATTATTATAGGAAAATTCCGCGAGGGGTAAATACTTCTCCCAGCCTTTACCAAAGTCTATGATGCATGCACGAAGCATATCCTCTAACGTCTGAATGGTCCTCTCACTTTGACCATCGGTTTGGGGGTTATATGCAGTACTCATATCAAGTCTCGTCCCCAAAGCCGTTTGAAGTGATCGCCACAAAGCTGACGTAAAACGGCTATCGCGATCCAAAATGATAGATATCGGGACTCCATGACGCGAAATAATTTCCTTCACATATAACCTCGCAAGCTTATCCACACTATCATCTTCACTTATTGCTAAGAAATGAGCAGACTTTGTCAGACGATCCACAATTACCCAGATAGCGTCATAACCGCTAGCTGTCCTCGGTAATTTGGTAATGAAGTCCATAGTAATCCGCTCCCATTTCCAGACTGGAAGTTCTGGTTGCGTTAGTAATCCTGACGGTCTCTGGTGTTCAGCTTTAACCTTAGCACATGTCAAGCATTTACTAACGTACGATGCTATATCTGCCTTCATATTTGGCCACCAATAGAACTTCTTAAGAACCTGGTACATTTTATCAGACCCAGGATGAATAGAGTACCTTGACTTATGCGACTCATGCATAATCAACTCCCGAATTCCTCCATACAAAGGTACCAAAATCATATCTCTAAAACATAACAATCCATCAGATCGCTTAACAAATCCTTTCTCATTCTCAGCCATCCCAAATATATTCTCAGCAGATCTGTTTTCTGCTTTCAACGCTTCCGTTTGAACTTCAAATATTTGAGACGGTAATGGCGATACTATAGTCATTCCCAATGACCTAACTCGCAATGGTGGTATTCTTTCCTTTCGACTAAGAGCATCAGCGACAACGTTTGCTTTACCAGGGTGGTAGCGAATTTCACAATCATAATCGCTTAGCAACGCAATCCATCGTCGCTGTCTCATATTGAGCTCTTTTTGATTCAAGATGTGTTGTAGACTTTTGTGGTCAGTAAATACCACACACTTGGTTCCGTACAAGTAATGTCTCCATATTCTTAAAGCGAAAACTACAGCACCTAGTTCCAAATCATGGGTAGTGTAGTTTTTCTCATGCTTCTTGAGCTGTCGGGAAGCATAAGCTATCACCTTCTCTCGTTGCATTAATACGGCTCCCAATCCTTTATGTGAGGCGTCACAATAGACGACGAAATCCTCGTTACCTTTCGGTAACGCTAAGATAGGAGCACTGCACAACATTTTCTTAAGCAATTGAAACGCTTCCTCTTCTTTATCTCCCCATTCATACGTAACACTCTTTTGAGTCAATTTGGTCAATGGTTTAGCCATCTTCGAAAATCCCTCAATGAATCTTCGGTAATAACCAGCTAAAACCCAAAAATTGACGTACTTCGGTTGGGGTTGTAGGTGCAGCCCAATCTTTTATCGCCTCAATCTTAGCAGGATCCACGTGGACTCCTTGTCTATCAATCACATGACCCAAAAATTGTACCGTCGGAATCCAGAATTCGCATTTCGAAAACTTGGCATAGAGTTTCTCCTTCCTGAGCAATTCTAAAATGAGTCTTAGATGCTCCTCATGCTCCTTCTCACTCTTTGAATAAATCAGAATGTCATCGATGAATACAATCACAAACTTGTCTAAGTAAGGCTTACACACACGATTCATGAGATCCATGAATATTGCTGGTGCGTTAGTCAACCCAAACGGCATCACCTGAAACTCGTAATGCCCGTAACGGGTTCTGAAAGCCGTTTTTGGAATATCTTCCTCGCGAACTCGAAGTTGATGATATCCCGATCTCAAATCGATTTTCGAATACACACTCGATCCTTGGAGTTGATCGAACAAGTCGTCGATCCTAGGTAACGGGTATCTATTCTTCACCGTTAGCTTATTCAACTCTCGGTAATCAATGCACATTCGGAACGATCCATCCTTCTTCTTCACAAATAAGACTGGGGCTCCCCAAGGTGAAGAACCTGGTCTTATGAATCCTTTTTCGGCTAACTCCGCCAATTGTTTCGACAACTCTTCTAGCTCGGTAGGTGCAAGACGATAAGGCGCTCGTGCAACAGGTGCAGCACCAGGTATTAATTCAATCTGAAACTCCACTTGTCTAGTCGGCGGGATTCCCGGCAAATCATCAGGAATCACATCAGGAAAATCACGAACTATAGGCACATCTCCAATGCACCTTTCCTTTTTCTTCGTCTCTCCCTTCTCAGAAATTTGAGTTAAGAAAAGGTAACATCCCTTCTCCATTAGCTTTGGCAACTTAGTGCATGAAATCACTGATAATCGGGATGGGCTCCTAGAATCCTTTTGGTCTCCTAATATATTTAGGACTTCCTTTCCGTATGGTACACGCACGATCTTCTCGTCGCAAAGTATGTGAGCACGATACTTCGACAACCAATCCATACCAATGATGACATCAAAACTTCCTAACGTGACGGGTAGAAGATCTATGTTGAAAGGGTGATTCAAGAAATTTAACGTACAACCGCGAATGATGGTATTAATCCTTTCTATGTTCCCGTTAGCTAACTCAATATCATATCCAATTCCTAAGGCCATCGGGGGTTTCTCTAGTAAGGGTGCAAACGTAGTGGACACAAAACTTCTATCGGCACCAGTATCAAATAGTATGGAAGCATAACGATTATTGAGAAGGAACGTACCAGTAACGACGTTCGGATCTTCTCCTATCTCGTTCCCAAGTGCATACACTCTTCCCTGAGCAGCTCCAGCTTCCACACGTTGGTCCCCATTATCTTGTCGTCCACGGTTTCCTCCAGCTCCACGGTTTCCATAATTGTACCCATTACCACCCGAGCCTTGATTTCCACGGTTCCGCGATTCTCTACACTCATTCCTATAGTGTCCCTTCTTTCCACACCCATAACAAGTAACATCTGCCTTGTTTCTCATCTCAGGAGCAGCTTGAACCATAGCAAGAGGTCGGGCTCTACAATCCCTAGCTGTGTGTCCTTTCCTTGAGCAATTTTGGCATTTCACACTACACCATCCAGTATGATGCTGGTGACAACGATCACACTTGGGTGCATCACCGTTCTGATTCTTCTTATCTCCATTCCCAATAGCATAAGCCTTAGCTTGTCTCTTGCTTCGGTGCTCATTACTATTAGAGTGACGGTCTCTCTTTCTCTTTCCATTCTTCTCCTTATCAGCCTCTTCTAATTCCAACGAATCCATAAGTTGTTGAGCAATTGTGATTGCCTCATGGATGTTTGCAGGCCTAGCAGAAATCACATCATTTCTCGTAGCTACAGGCAACCCATCAGTATACCTCTCGATCTTTTGAGTCTCAGTTTTCACCATATCTGGGCACAACAAGGCTAATTCCTGGTAACGACGGTTGTAAGTCGCCATATCATTACCTTTTACCTTGTGGTTCCAAAACTCAATCTCTAGCTTCTTGACCTCATTCCTTGGGCAATAAGTCTGAATCAGCAAAGACTTAAATTGCTCCCAAGTCATGGCATAAGCTACATCACTCCCAACTGCATTTCGGTAGTTGTTCCACCAAGTCAAAGCTTCATCCTTGAAGGTAAAAGAAGCAAACTTTACCTTCGCATTCTCCGCACAACCACTGACATTGAACACAGACTCAGTCTTCTCAATCCATCTGACTAAGTAAACCACTCCTTCAGTTCCACCAAACTCAATGGGTCCACAAATCTTGAACTCCTTGTATTGACATCCATTAGCACGAACAGGTGGAAAAGTTCCAGCAGAATTGTTGGAATGATTTGACTCAGCTAGTAGTTCAGCAACTCTTTGCTCCACAAGTTGATTGATCATAGCTTGATCCACAGTAGGTGCATTAAGTGGAACATGATCATTGTCTCCCTGAACATCAACATTTTGATTCCTGTTGTTGCGGTTGGTAGTGTCCAGGTTGTCAAGAGTAGGGGTTTCAACATTTCGAGTAGGTCGGCATCCTCGGCGACCAGGAGTAGTCACTGCAGGGCCAGTTCTGGTAGCTCTAACAGGGTTTCGTCGTGTTGCCATAAATCCGTAACATCATACAAGTTCATGAGTCTCCAATAGAACTTATCAATATGCTCAACAAGAGTAATTCAACGAAGCCAAGCCATGGAAAGAATAGCAGCAATACACCACGTAACATCAATAAAGCGAATAAGGACTCAATTTCCATAACACCCAAAATCACATAATACCATATACTAATAACCATCAATCATACAATAGCGATCTAACATCGTTCCAACTAACGGATAATATAAAACGTACTAATCGTTCCAAAAGAGACGAATACTGAACAAAATACATCAAAATATGATAACTAGCTTTTCTAACCGAACACTCCTCGGTTAAGAAAGCAACCATACAACATAACCCAAGCAACTAGCCACGCGGCTGGTGGAGTCTACTCAACTCCTGCCTCAAGCCATCAAGATCCCTCCATAACGATCCTAGCTCCACGCTATGGGTGTCTCGGTCTCTCTTGAGGTCAGCCACCTCCTTCTCAAACTCGGCATTCCTTTGCCATAGCTTGCGGTCAGCCTCACGAGCAGTAACAAATCCTCGCTGCAAACTATCAATATGCTCGTGGACCTTCATTAAAACTCTCCTCATCTCAGCAACAAACTCAACAATAACTCAGCAATGACCATCTCAAGTCGGTCAGACATCCGCGAGATCCTCTCGCCCTGTGCAGTAATCTGAGCCCACATCCTACCAGTCTCACCTAACTCTGCATGCTCAGCAGAAACCTCAGAAGGCGCATCCGACGCCACAGGACTACCAGGTGGTGAATCAAACAAAAACGGATGATCAGGTGAAACCGGCTCTAACGGATATATCGGGGAATCGGGCTTCGCAGAATGAACTGAATGTGCTTCGCAGAATGAACTGAATGTGCTAGCGACCCATCACTTGCATCAATCAGTTTCTAATGATTATCCAAAATAAGTAGCTTTATGCAAAGAGTCTTCTGATATTTATTTTCACCTAAATATTGCAATGAAATAATATAACTAGATTATCATTATGTATTTAAACTAAAGTATAAGATAGATGTTCAACGATTTAATTGCGCCAAAGCATGTATTGCTAGTTACCAAATATATAATATGAGCCAAGCTGAGTATGTTAGAACTGGGCCGCTCCAATTTTCAAGTCAAACAACCTAAACTAATAACTTGTATGCAAACCTAAACCCTGTCCACAGCAAACACAAAACGTAATCATTCATCTTGAATCTAAACAACTTGTATTGGCTTAAATAGTTAATCAAATGCAGTAGAAATTCAAATGACATTCTTTTTGTAAAAGGAAAACTTGTAAACTTAACGTTGCTAAAATTTGGTTGAGGCATATCATCAAACATTGTTGTGGGTCATGAGAAAACTCAAGATTTATGCAGCCTTATAAGCAATAAAAGAAGAACCATGTATGAATAAATTTTTCCATGAAGACACTACTTTAAGCTCATAAATTGCGTAAATCTCTCATCTTTGGATGTACAGTTAGAAATTTGAATTTTTAAGAGGCCCCATTTATTTATTTTTTTATCCATCCAACCTATTTTTACATATTTCTACTTTCACAAGAGTTGCTGACTGTATTTTCCATCAGCCTGATTTATTTGGTTCCATTTCTTTGGATTAACATTTACATCACAGAATAATTTCAGGACCAAAAGATACATTGAATAACTACAAATTGCAAAGACTTGAGAGTCTTTGAACGTCTAATTTGGGACTTCAAATTTATTCCATGATGTTTATTCCAAGTGTTATGTGCTCCACACAAATTTATATCCATCTAGTTCAATTCTTTGATATCAAAGTCTATATAAAGCTGCATCGAGGTATATGTTCATTATCAGATAAAAACACATCAATACAATTTTCTTAAAACACACATAATGAGAGAAAATATTTACTTTTACTTTATGCATACTCATATTTTGCTTCTTTTGTCACTTGTCTTTCTTTGGCCAACAACTGGTTGGAGCAGCAGGAGGAGTTGTTCATAAGTGTATCGATAAGGAGAGACAAGCTCTTCTTGATTTCTAAGCTCACATTATTCTTCAAGACCCAAGTGGCGTGCTCATTGACTGGATACCTGAAGAAGAAGATGATTATTGTCAATGGGGTGGAGTCGTGTGTGACAACGTCACAGGTCATGTCAAAGAGCTTTATCTTGAATCGTCTAATGGTTATAGTGGTCTTGAAGGTGAGATTAGCTTTATCTTGAATCGTCTAATGGTTATAATGACTCATTTAACTTATCTTGACCTAAGTGAAAATCAGTTTAGTGGTTCCATTCCTAAATCCATTGGTAACATGACCCAGTTAACATATCTTAACCTTGGTTACAATCAGTTTACTGGCACAATTCCCAATTCCATTCGTTCGTTACTCAATCACTAATATAAAAGTCACTGGAAATTCTCTCAAGTCAGCACACTGTAGTCTCTACATTCAGTCACTTGTATGTGTGGAGGGAAACTTTTACAAACATAAAAGAACATGTTATTCAGGTAAGAAGAGGGATTGTTAAGATGGAAAATGGGTCCGGTGGTGGTGTGAGGGTGTGGTATTTGGATCTGTGGTATTTGGATGGTGGTGGTGTTTGTATGGTGGTGTCGATGGTGGTGTCGACGGTGATGTTTTGATGTTATTGTTTTTGTTATTGAATTTGTGGCCTGAGTTTTGGATGAAGATATGGGTTTTTATGATGAAGATCTGGGTTTTTATGAAGATTGAATTAAAAGAAGTTTATTAAACTGGACAAAAACAATCAATTGATCAATATTGATATAAACAACAAAGTTAAGCCTTATGACTGCTAAGAGATTTTAGATCGATGTACCAGATGCAAGAATAGTGTAAATGAAATAGGTACCAGTGTATATTGCATATTTGCAGTATATGAATGTAAGTATCCTTAAATTTGATTATCTGTAGTGGTTATTCAATTATTACATTGGACCTACATTATCTGTTTGTTACATTGGATACTTGGGTCCTTTTTTGTTACAATAATATGTAATCCACCCAAGAAATTTGGGCAACCCTCTCCCCTGGGGCATTTGGAGAAAAAAATTTGGGACATTTAGGGTTGATACCCATGTACTTGTAGGGCATTTCAAGGATTTTCCCTATTTTGATCAATCCAAGTATGATTTCCTAACACTGTATATTCTAGATTGATGTTTACATCACGTTATATATATCTTGTTCTATTCCTATAATTGGGTGCTTTATTTGGGCACATTATATTGATTTCTTTTTTAACATAAAGTATTACAAAGTGGAAGAAAAATTGACACCCACTTTGGAAAAATTGCAAAGACTTGAGAGTCTTTGAACGTCTGATTTGGGACATCAAATCGTGTATGTTCCACCCAAATATAAAGTCATCTAGCTTCTTTAGACTATTATAGAGTCACTTTATTTCGTCAATGTTATGCTCACTACTTGTCTGATTAAAAGTCCCAATGAGTAAAGGAATTGATTTACACAAAACAGATTATATAAAACGTCATTAGTATTAGTTGAACAAGTGTCTTTAAACGGTTAACGTATCTTTGGACAAAATGTGCCACATCTTCGACTTTCCATTTTATGTGAAAACCAAATAAACACTTCATTAAAGTATTGGGTGAAGATTTGTGAATCATTAGATGGTGTTAGAATATTGGCACTGTTTTGTTCCATTATATATACTGTTCAACCATCTTTTTTCAATCATGTTGACTAGTCAAACCACAAACTGCCCGAGGTAAATACCGAGAACGAGAACAGTAACCACACTAACAAAATACACAACTACCGAGGTGAAAACTTTAACAAACAAACAAACAAGAACAGGAAACTAACGAGCTCTTTACCAAGAACGGTACAAATCATCCACTACCTAGAACACTACCGAGGTAAATACGTTTTTATCTTCCGAGAATATATAATACTAACCTACATTTAACGAAACAATGCACTACCTGGGTGAGTTATCCGAGATGATCTTATACTGAGATCATCACTTAATCATAACTTTTCGAAAGTTTACTTAACTTTATTTAATTTATTTAAAAATTAACAACTAAAGTTTTATTAATTACTTCATTTTATTTTTCTTTTTGACAAAATCGACACATTTGTTTTTATAAATATTTTAGCTAGATGAGATTTAAATAGATTTAACCAAATTGTTTCAATTTTGGCTTTCCAATTAGGCAATAGGATGACTTCATTTATCTTACGTGACAAAATTGAGCATTCACATTTGTACAGTTTTATTTTAATAGTTGATTTTATAGTATATAGGGACTCGCCATCCTTTTGATTGAAACCTAAAATTTCGATGTTAAAAAGTTTATATATATATGTTGCCACTAAAGATAGTAAAAAAACTAAATCACAATAAACTTAAACCCAACAATGTATATACAGTTTGAGCACACACAATAAAGCCACAAATATATGAAACTAATAACTTGTATGCAAACGTAAACCGTGGCCACAACGAACACAAAACATAATCATTCATCTTGAACAAAAACAACTTATATCAAATGCAATGAAAATTCAAATGACCAATTAACTTACCTATGTAGATTATTCCTGCTCACATGCTTTTTATAAAAGGAAAACTTGTGAACTTAATGTTGTAAAAATTTAGTTGAGGCATTTCATCAAACATATTGCGGGAACTGAAGATTTATGCAACACTCGATCCCAATCCAACATTTTTGTCTTTTGCATATTTGGTACTTTCACAGTAGTTGCTGACTGTATTTTCCATCAGCCTGATTTATTTGGCTCCATTTATTTGGATTTACCTTTACATCACAGAATAATTACAGTACCAAAAGTGATAGTGAATAATTAAAAATTGCAAAGACTTAAGAGTCTCAAGTCTTTGGTCGTCTAATGTGGGACTTCAAATTTATTGTTGAATTTTTTTTCCATGTTTTGTCTGTTCCACACGAATTTATATATTTCTATTCTTAGTTTTCGAAGTCTATATAAAGCCGCATAGAGGTATATGTGTTCATTATCAGATCAAAACACATCAATACAATTTTCTTAAAACACAGATAATGAGAGAAAATATTTACTTTTACTTTATGCATACTCATGTTTTGCTTCTTTTTTCACTTGTCTTTCTGTTGTTTAATACCACAACTGCCACTTCTTTTGGCCAACAACTGGTTGGAGCAGCAGGAAGAGTTGTTCCTAAGTGCATCAATAAGGAGAGACAAGCTCTTCTTGACTTCAAAGCTCACATTACTCAAGACCCCAAAAACCTGCTCATTGACTGGATACCTGAAGAAGAATATGATTGTTGTCAATGGGGTGGAATCGTGTGTGACAACGTCACAGGTCATGTCAAAGAGCTTCAACTCGAATATGCTGATGGTCTTGAAGGTGAGATTAGCCATTCGTTGATTAACTTAACATATTTGAATGTTCTTAACCTTCCTATTGGTTCTATTCATGGAACCATTTTCAAATTCATATGCTCCATGACTCATTTAACTTATCTTGACCTAAGTGCAAATCAGTTTAGTGGATCCATTCCTAAATCCATTGGCAACATGACCCAGTTAACATATCTTAACCTTCGTTACAATCAGTTTACTGGCACAATTCCCGATTCCATTCGTTCTTTGACCAAATTAACAACCCTTTCACTTGGTGGGAATCAGTTTACTGGAACCTTTCCTATGTCCATTGGTTCCTTGACCAAATTGACAGACCTTGACCTTTCAGTCAACTCTTTCTATGGAACCATTCCAATGTCCATTGGCTCCTTGACCAAATTGACAGACCTTGACCTTTCAGTCAACTCTTTCTATGGAACCATTCCAATGTCCATTGGTAACATGACCCAATTGACTTATCTTGACCTTCATGGGAATAATTTGAGTGGAGTCATTCCGAGATCCATTGGTTCCTTGACCAAATTGACAGTCCTTTACCTTTCAAACAACTCTTTCTATGGACCCATTCCTTCGGAATTTGGAAACCTCACCAGTTTGGAAAGACTTAAACTAAGTTCCCTCCGAAGTTGTACAGTTGAAAACTTAGATTGGTTATCTTCTAATTTAAAATACCTTCTTATGGATGGAACTTCTCTGGCCAAAGCAAATAACTGGGTAAATGTAATTATAGGTCTCCAAAACATAGAAGAGTTAAGCTTAAATGGATGTGACCTCTCACAAGTCATGCATCCATATTCTCCATCTTTCAACTCTTCTTCATCTATGGATGTCCTTTATCTCGATAACAACAATCTCAACTCATCCATGCATCATTGGTTGTCCCCATTAACTGGCAATAAGCTTACAGATCTTTCTCTCTCTGGTAACAAGTTTGATGGGGAACTTTCAGATTTTTTGAACAGCTTGTCAGGATGCACATCAGCTACATTGTCTGATGTGATCCAACACTTTTCATCCCTAGAAAGATTGAACCTATCTTCAAATCAGTTCGATGGAACTATAAGTGACAAACTGTGGCAACTACCCACACTTCGAGAACTAGATCTATCTTCCAATTCTCTTAGAGGTGCTATCTCTAAGAATATTGGAAAATCAAATCTTTGGTATATAGATCTTTCAAACAACTCACTCGAAGGAGCTCTTTTTAATGATGACATGTCAAACTTTTCTTGGGGTATACGGTATATAGATATCAGTTTTAACAAGCTAGGACCTCGTTTTCCCAAATGGATACAAAAACTGAAAAATCTCACCCATCTTGATCTTTCCAAAAATAGCATTTTTGACACAGTTTCTATGGAGTACCGGAACCAGTGGCAGTCTTCTCAGTTGAGCTATTTGGATCTCTCTTTCAACAACATAAGTGGCGCTATTCTGAACGTTCCTTCCACTTTGTTAGTGTTAGATCTTTCCAAAAACAAATTATCTGGGGGAATCTCCTTTCTGTGCCAAAGTGTAGATGGCCGTTTATCATTTCTTGATATCTCAGACAACTCATTCACAGGACAAATTCCAGACTGTTTATGGCATTTAAAAGAGTTGGTGGTTCTTAATCTAGCAAACAATAATCTATCTGGTAGAATTCCTGCATCTTTTAAGTCTTTGATCAAGCTTGAAGCATTGTATTTATACAACAACAACTTTTTTGGAGAATTGCCTTCATCCTTAAAACATTGCATGAATTTAACCTTTCTGAATTTGCGGGCCAACAAGTTTTCTGGTAATGTGCCTGTTTGGATTGGGGAAAACCTATCACGTTTGTACGTTCTTAGCCTAGCGTCAAACAACTTCTATGGAACCATCCCTTCACAATTATGCCATCTAGTAAATCTTCAACTTCTAGACTTGTCAATGAACAAACTCAATGGAACCATCCCCTCGTGCATCAATAATATCACTGCCATGGTTCTAGATTATTTTTCTCTCAAAGGGAGAGATCTCATCACAGTGAATTCATTGGACATAAGGCACATTCATCTAGGATACGGCTACGACTCTAGTTATGATTATTTTGACAATGTGATAATCCAGTGGCAAGGAAAGGTACTTGAATTCAGCAAAAATCTAGAATCCTTGAAGAGCATTGACCTGTCGAGCAACCATTTAACAGGACAAATCCCGTATGAGCTTACCAATCTTTATCAACTGGTTGCACTAAATTTGTCAAAGAACGCTCTACTTGGAGAGATTCCAAGACAAATTGGTCAAATGAAAGAACTTGAAACTTTGGATTTATCCAAAAACAATTTCTCAGGGCAGTTGCCATCAAGCATGTCTCAGATGAATTTTTTAAATTATCTTTACGTGTCGCATAACAACTTGTATGGGAGGATTCCATCTAGCACTCAACTCCAGACCTTTGAAGCTTCAAGTTACATTGGAAATGCTGGACTATGTGGACCTCCCGTGACTAAATATTGTCCCGGAGATAAAGTACTTGAAGTAACACCTGTGGTTGGTGAAGGTAAGAGTGATGGTGAAGCCATAGATGAATTTCATAGATGGTTTTATATTGGAGGGACCGCTGGTTTTACTTCTGGATTTTGGATAGTAGTTAGCGCTATACTTCTTAACCGCCGTGGGAGACATGCTTTTTTCCAGTTGCATGATAGCTTGAAAGATTGGGTGTACGTAAAGGTGGTGGTGTTCATAGCAAAATGGCGAAGGGTTGCACGTGCATAGTGGTATATATGTTTATGTTTTTTTCATCTACTTATTAATGTTTGGTATATAGTATTGTAATTTCATGCTTCACTTGTATTTGGCAAGGGTTTTTAAGTCCCTCTTATTAATAAAATTGCCACTAACACCATGGGTGGCCATTTCACCTCGTTGTGTGATATACGACATCTCCACATGTTCATATTATAAACTGTATAGCTATATGATGCATGGAACGTGTTCGATAAACATGCTTTACATAGATTTGCAACATACCTGATGATGTTAAGGTATCATGGTTAGCTATAGTAATTATGAATCTTTAAGATAAGGCATCAATGCCTTATAAGCAAAAATGCTATTACGGTTGACATCTAAGTGTAGTGTGAAGCTAGCTATTGTAGCTGTGTTTTACTCATGAAATAAGCCTCCAATGCATCTTAGAAATCTGAATACTGATTTTTTAGTTGTTAATCACTAATATAAAAGTCACTGGAAATTCTCATAAGTCAGCACACTGTAGTCTCTACAATCAATCACTTGTATGTGTGGAGGGAAACTTTTACAAACATAAAAGAACATGTTATTCATGACCGTTAGGTTTTTTTCCAGCTCGTATGACATCCATCTTCATCAGTGGAAGTTGTGGTTCTTGTTTGCTACATTGCCATAACAGTGACCACATGTTCTTCCACCAAACTTGTACAGTTGTACCTGGTTCCGGGGTGTGTTTCACACACTCAATAGTACTGACTTGTTAACATGGTGTCAATACACAGTCACTTTAAGTAACAAATACACAGTCACATTCAAGGAAAAAATAACACAAAACACCAATTTATGCTGTTCGTAACAAATACAGTCACTTTCAACCTGCCAACCCATTTAATTTGTGTAACATGAAACCCGCTTTAACTGTTCAATTTGTATGCATTTAACCCATTAACTCACATAAATAATATGGCTAAATATGTTGCGTTAAACGGGTTAGAATTGATACGAATGACTCAGTTATTTATGCATATCATGTATCAGCTGAAGTTTTCCAACCAGTCATTCCAACCTAAACCCGGCTCAAATTGTCACCCTAGTTTTAAGCATATAAGCATGATATAGACAATCATCTAATCTATGTCTGTCACTAACAAACAGCTAATTTATTTTTCAGGTTGTTCTGCTTTTATACTACTCCGTATTAATTATTGTAATTTTCCCTAACTAATAAGATTGGTAATTTCATTGGTCATATTAAAAGAAAATAATCTTTCCGAGTGGAGGAGAATAGAACGTTACATGTTTCGGGTTATACTGAACCAAACACACTTATGGAATGTCTGCAAAAAGCTGAAAAAATAGCACATCTAGTGCATTGGCAATATGGAGAATGTCCTCCAACCTCTATGTATCAAAAGAGTGACCACTATCTAGGGGTTATGGAGAGTGCGATAACAAGGGCAACGTTTATAACGAAAATTCTCAGCCATGTGCCACCTATGTGCAGTCATCTCCACCTCGCGACAAACCATATGCTATTAACGTGGGGATCTGCTATTGGTCCATCATGTGACGTTGTTTTACATACCATAATCAGTAGTTGTGATTGAAAATTTGAAATATATCTATGTACTTAGTCTAATTGGCTTTGTTTCGACAAGTATATATTATATTGTTAGTTGACTAAGCAATACGTCATAACTGGATCAATGTATGCAAACATCTTGCGCTTGTTTATGAAAATAGTTCATTCGCTTATTAAGTGTCAAACACAATGCAGGCAACAGAATTTAGATAAGGCTTAACAAATTCTGTCAACTAAATTGAACCTTTAAAGTTGGTAGAAACTAGAAAGACAGCTTACTGAAACAGCTATATAGGGTTTATGGGATTGAATATACTTTCACTCATATTTATGGCATTGGCTTATAAGCACTTTACCTCCACATGTGCTAATTCGATCCTCCACTATTCTTTACTTCGTTTATACGTATTATTGGGTGGATGATTATGGACGGAGGTTAGTTTTGGTTTGCGTCATGTGTAAACCCTAAGCGATTAGGGTTTTATTTTTTTCGGTTTTGATTTGCTTTGGCTGGTTATTTATTTCGATTGCTTGGTTGTTCTACTGGTTTTGAGAGATGAATAGGGGTTTTTTGAGTTCTATGCGTGCTAATAAGAATACGGTTGCTAAGAAGGGTGGGGATGATGAGACTGGAGATCTGAATAAGGGAGCTGATATGTCGAAATCAGGTTCCTTGGATTCAGATGTAGGGGGTGACATAGAGAAGAGGGAAAAGGGTAGTGGTTCAGATAATGGTGTTGATTGTGATGTACGTGCACATATGCCTGAGCAAGTGAAGCCGGTTTCACTTGGTGCGTATGCTGATGTTACAATGGATGATGCTGATTCGGTTTCACAAGGTTCTCAACAGCCTAATGTGGATCTATTGATTGCTAATGCGAATAAAAACTTTGATGATGCTATGAACAAAATTCAATGTGAAATTGATACTTCTAGTGGTAATGGTGTTAAGTCGGCTTCTTACGCGGGCGTTGCTTCTAATGATTCCCAGAAACATGTGTCTAATTTTCGGAGGTTATTTTGCAGCAAAAAGAAGGATAATGTTGATCTTTCTGTCCCGTTGAAAGTAGTGGAAGAGGTGAACTTGAGGTTTGAGAATACTCTCTATGGATACTTCCTTGGCCAACGGCTTGCTTTCCCTGTTGTTGATTATTATGTTCGCAATACGTGGTCTAAGTATGGTTTACAAAAGGTTATGATGAATGCTAAGGGGTTCTTTTTCTTCAAGTTTAGCTCGAAGAAAGGTGTCGAGGATGTTCTTGATAACGGTCCTTGGTTGATTCGTAATGTTCCTATTATTCTTAAACCATGGACATTGAACACAAACTTGCTTAAAGAGGATTTAACTAACATTCCAGTGTGGGTTAAATTCCATGATGTTCCTCTAGCTATGTTTTCGGATGACGGGCTTAGTCTTCTTGCTACTTTGATTGGGACGCCCAAAAGGTTAGATGCTTTTACTAGCCAAATGTGCAAGGATTCGTGGGGCCGTAGTAGCTTTTCGAGATGCATGATTGAAGTAAAGTCGGATGAGATGCTTAGGGATAACATTACTGTTGAGATACCTTTACTTGATGGTACGGGTTCGACTATTGAAAAGATTCGGGTGGAATATGAGTGGAAACCTCCGCGTTGTGATAAGTGTAAGGTTTTTGGTCATACTATTATTGATTGTCCGAAAGGTGTTGTTCCTCCTGTTCAACCTAGTAAGCCGGTTAATGATGGTTTCAAGACTGTTAATAATAGGAAGAAAGGAAAACAAGGTGGTCCTACTATTCCGGGTAAAGGAGGGTTTACTAAACCTGTTGTGGGTAAGAAGTTTCAGTATCAACCCAAACAGACTTCTGCTGAACCTAAGAATGTTGGTGGCACTAAGAAGAAGACTTCTGATGTGGCTAGTTCTAGTGGAACAAGGATCTCTACATCTAACCAATTTGATGCGCTTAATATAGACGATACGGATACGTTTGATATTCCTACTTATGACACCAGCATGGATGTGGAGACTGGCCGTACAATGGAAGTTAATGTGGATGAGTTGGTTAAAACTGGTGCTACATCACAAGAACCGCTTGTGAGTGCTTCATTGGAAACTAAGGAAGTTGGTTCTACTCCTTTAGTTGACAAAATTAGTGAGTTTGAAAAGATTCTTATCGATGGTAAAGGTACGCTTGTGGATGATGATGGTCATCCTGTTCCGTCTGCCGTGCATTCTATGGAGCAGGATGAGCCTCCAATGATTAATATCTCTTCTACTCCATCTACATCTTCTAATAAGAGGGTTAACCCATTCTCTAAAGTGGGCGATGTCGTGGTTTCTGAAAGTGATGATGAGGTTGACGAACCGGTTAATTTATTTGGGGGTGGTAATGAGTTTGAAGGTGAATGTGATGACTATGATGACTATGATGATTACTCAAGACAAATCTATGATCTTCCAGGTGAAATGAATGCTCTTAAGTCGTTTTATGGCTTGAAGCTTCAAGGTCGTAGGTAGTAATTTTCATTTTTGCCATAGTCTTATTTTGTTTAGTGTTTATGGCTGTTTCTAGTTAGTACTTTTTGGTACGTGTTTTGCCTATATAACGGGCTGCGATGAGGGGTGTACGCTCTCATCCTTTGTACTTCAACGTTTTTTGGCGTAATATATTTTACCAGGGTGTGTTATCCCTTTTACCCAAATATGCAATCCCAAACACCTATCAACTAAGCAGATAAGCCTAGTACATTTGTCATAACATAATCCCAAACACTCCAAGAATATAGGGCAACCAAGAAAAAAAAAGTTCATTCACTTCAATAGAACTACTACTTGTAAACCACATGGGGTGACCTAGTAGTGTGTATTTGGTCTCCTAAATGGGTAACTCCTTGGAGGTCCGAGGTTCAAATCTTGGAGAGAAAATTAGTCCCCATTTAGTCATGAAGGTTCACTTGCAATGACTCCGGGCTATCAAAAGGGTAGTCGCCCAGAGATTAGTCGGCTTGCAATGTCAAGTCAGAACCCAGGAAAAAAACTGCTTGTACATGCCCCCAAAGGTTAATAACCGGGAATCCAAACCGGCTCACAATCGGTTGCCTTTTCATAACAAATATGTTAGCATACATGACTCACTCAACGGTTATCACTATTGGGGTGCCAAGTCGAACCCTGCCTTGTGCTTGTTATATGTACAAAAGATGCCCCCACTCATTACCAACTAAACTACGCGCTATTGACACATAATAGATTATTGTACACATACATTTCAGGACAAATTTCATTAATCTATTAATATTATAATAAAATTCAAATACAAAGTCATTTAAATGTGGAATTAGTCGGAGGGAAACGAGGCAACCGGATAACAGCTTCTTATGTCTCGATCGGGTCAGATCTTATTATCTACAAAACAACATTTATTAGATAAAAAAAAAAAAACTAACTAAAAGATGGGTTATTTAAAGAAATGAAAAAAGGGGTACCGGATCTTGAAGAAGGGGTTTTGAATCATCAATGGCTGGTCTGAACTGTGGCTTGCTTTTGTTGTTGTTGATGTCTCTGTTGCTTGTTCTGGCATTGGTGTTCATGGGTGTTTGTGCTTGACTAGGTTTCATTTTGTTTTTTTGTTTGGATTGTGATGGAGTGATATTTTGTTGTTATGTATGGCCCAATAGTGAATATAATAATGTAGGAACCATGTATTTTTAAGGCCCAAATAAATTGGTTTTGTTTTCATTTTGTTGTTATTTGAGTAACTTAGGTTTTAGTTACACAATGGGTGTAGCGGTGTAAATGAGTCAAGCTTTTGTTGAGTAACATGGTTTTTTTGAGTCGAGTTTTATCGTGCCTAGAGCTCAAGTCCGAGCTTTAAACACAAATATATCATACAAAAATCATAATCATATACACGCAACTTTCTCACAAGTCGGTCGGTCCGGAGACCGACTTGTGTTACAAAAGTTACCAACGCGCAGTGGCGGAGCTAGAAAAAATTTTGTGGGAGGGCCGAAAAATTTTTTTTTTCAGGAAAAACATTAGATGGGAGGGCCGCGATGAGAAAAAAAAAATTAACACGTGAAATCGCGAAAAAAATACACTAACGGGTTTAGGCCTAGAGGGCCGGGGCCCTTCCCGGTCCTCACTAAGCTCCGCCCTTGCCAATGCGTGGGCGGAGATTTGTGTTTTACGGGTGACACGTTGTTGGGCAATTACACATCTTAGACACCCTTGTTACATCATCAAAATGGAAATATAACTGGAAGTAGGGCTGAGCATGATCCGAAAACCGGATCAGACTGACTAAACCCAGACCGGATCAAAAACAGATTTGGTTCAAGACACTAGACGAAGGGCCAGACTGAAATGTCATATCCAGGTCCAGTTCATTGGTTCAGTCGAGTCCAACAAAGCATAATGGCCGGTTTTGCTTAATACTGAACCAAACTGAATCGAATCGATAACCGAATACGGGGAAAAAGGTGGACCGAGGACCGGACCAAAATACGTTCGATCCGGTTTTTCGATTCATCCGATCCATGGTCTATTATGTTCAGCTCTATCCAAAAAAGAAAAAAATAATAATAAAATAAAATAAGAATAATAATCTTAAAAGTACAATTTACATAAATCTTCTTACAAAAACCAAATTTACAAAAACACCCTTACATCTTCAACACTTTCTGGTTATCCAACATAACTCATCAAAACAGATATTTCAGTTTCAGATAACAACTTGAAACAAGAAGAATGGAGGCCTTAAAAGTATGGTCATCAAGACCACTCCGTCATCTCTTCCACTTATCCCCACTCTCTTACAAAACCCATCTCCCAGTCACCTTCACGCGCTGCTGTTCATCCTCACGCGCCGCCACTGTGCCTCCAAAACAGGGTGGTGGCAGGGGAAGGAGGTCACCCAAAGATGAGAATAATGCAACTTCTTCTACTTCTGATAGAGATGCTATTCGTCTTAAAAAGGTTCAACTTTTTTATATATATTATTTTATATAAAAATTGAATCTTTTTGTGGTTTTATGTTTATGTTTTATAAAGATTGAATCTTTTTGTGTTTTTATGTTTTGTTTGTGATATTTGGTTTTGTTAATCAGATGGGTTATGGGTTTTGTAGCAAAATGTGTGAAGAAAATAGTGTTTGTTTGCTTGTTTAGCTATAAGATAAAAACCACTCAGGGTTGGCCTAGTGGCAAAAAGTTTGTGACCACACCTACCTCTTGAAAAAGGGAGGGCTTTACCTTGTTTGAATCTGTGTAGCGGTGGGTTAAAACCCCTTATCGGCCAAAAGGTGTGAAACCATCTCACCCAAAAAAAAACTATAAGATAAGCAATTAAAAAATAATACTGTATTTGATTAGCGTTTTAAATAAGGAATCCAAAATACACACTTTGATAAACAGTTTGGAATAAGCAACTCGTAGCCTAATTATTTAAAACTACTAGTGTCACGTTAAAGTTTGGAACTTTGGTTAAGAAATCCTAAACATTCTTAAAACTGTTTATTTATTGTTTCTCAACGCAAGAAGCAGATATGCAGCTTTAATTAGCAATCCCAAGCACCCTCTGAGTATTCAGCAACTGAATAATCAGATATTCAGTCTATCTTATGTAACATTTGAATCTTTTTATGTTTTATGCTTTGGTTGTTGATATCTGGTTTATTTAGCAAATTGGTGATGCGTTTTTAGTTAGTTTAAGGTTGAATAGTTAAGAAAGGTGATACTTAGTTGTTGGTTGTCTGATATGCATATCTTGGGGGAGTTATATAAGTATTTTTACATGTAAATGATTCTTAAATAGTGTAATAAGATCATCCGTATTAGTTTCACTATAAGAAAACATTAAGGGGGACTTTGTGATTGCTTATGATTGTATGCTTATTGAGTTTTGATACTAATATAAGCAGTGTTGTGGGTGTTTGAGGGTGTTTGAGATTGCTTATCCAAATTACTTATCTGATTACAGGAGTGTAATAAGATTGAATAATCAGTTTGGGAGTTTATCATTTCGAACTGCGTGTGTGGTTAAGTCAAAAGACATACGTAGCTTTAATAAGCAATCCTAAACACCCCATTGAATGTACTTTTATTGTAGTACTTGAGAACACAATAATAAGATAATCAGTCTGGGAGTTTGTTATTACTAACTTCTTATCAGACTACTGCAAAGAGCATAAGTGGGTTTAAATTTTAAAAAGCAATCCTAAAAACTCTCTAAGAACTAATTATTTATACCCACTATCAAAATGCAATGCCGAACATCCCCTGATTCATCATTTTTACCTTTTTTTAAGCACCTTTTTTTGAGGTGTTTGAGATTGCGTTTGCAAAACAGCACTCTGGAACAGAAATTCACAACCTCTTTATAAGAATACGCAGATAATTCCTTCTTTAATGGTTTGCCAACACTTTTTGCTGATTATTTGCATTTTGCAAACATATCAGTTAGATAATCAATCCCAAAACCTAACTTTAAACACCCACTCAAAGTTTGGTTTAGTTCCAACTTTTGGCTTTTTGCACGTAATACACAGGGGTCTATGCAGATTGCTGAGTGTGGGACTGGGTGTGGATATCTAGTTTACTTATTTCCGGTAAAAGTAATGGATTTGTTTATAGGTGGAGGAGTTAAGGAGCAAAGGACTTTAACCATATGCTTACAAGTGGGATAGAACTCATACCGCTAATCAATTGCAAGATATTTATAAGCATCTCGGAAATGGCGAAGAATCAAACGATGAGAATGACCAAGTATCAATATCAGGAAGAATTGTTGCACTGCAGGGCTTTTGGAAAACTTGCTTTCTTGACCTTGAGGGATGATTCTGGTACAATTCAGGTACGCTGATAACTACTTTTTCTTTTTTTTTTTTTTTTTTTCCTCTTCGTTTTACACATAGAATTTAGTTGTTTGTCTCTAAACATAATCACCATCATGCTGTGTAATTCAGGTACGCTGATAACTACTTTCTTGACCTTGAGGGCTGGCCTAGTGGCAAAAAGTTTGTGACTAATATCACTAAAATGTGTGAGGTCCCGCCAACCTCTTGAAAACAGAGGGCTTTACCTGGTTTGAATCTGTGTGGCGGTGGGTTCAAACCCCATATCGGCCAAAAGGTTGGAAATCACCTTATCCAGAAAAAACTATAAGATAAGCAATTAAAAAATAATCTGCTTCCTTTTAGGGTGATAAGCGTTTTAAATAAGGAATCCAAAATACACACTTTGATAAGCAGTTTGGAGTAAGCAACTCCTAGCCTAATTATTTAAAACTGCTAGTTTCACCGTAAAGTTTGGAACTTTGGATAAGAAATCCCAAACATTCTTAAAACTGCTTATTTATTGTTTCTCAACGCAAGAAGCAGATATGCAGCTTTAGTTAGCAATCCCAAACGCCCTCTGAGTATTCAGCAACTGAATAATCAGATATTCAGTCTATCTTATGTAACATTTGAATCTTTTTATGTTTTATGCTTTGGTTGTTGATATCTGGTTTAATTAGCAAATTGGTGATGCGTTTTTAGTTAGTTTGAGGATGATTTGTTAAGAAAGTGTGATACTTTATTGTTGGTTGTCTGATATGCATATCTTGGGGGAGTTATATAAGTATTTTTACATGTAAATGATTCTTAAATAGTGTAATAAGATCATTCGTATTAGTTTTACTATAAGAAAACGTTAAGGGGGAGTTTGCAATTGCTTATGATTGTATGCTTATTTTGATACTAATACACGCAGTTTTGAGGGTGTTTGGGATTGCTTATCGAAATTACTTATCTGATTACAATAAGAAACTTTGAATAATCAGTTTGAGAGTTCATCATTTAGAACTGTGTATGTAGTTAAGTCAAAAGGCATATGTAGCTTTAATAAGCAATCCTAAACAACACATAAATGTTCATTTATGGTAGTAATTGCGAACACAATAATAAGATAATCAGTCTGGAGTTTGCTATTACAAACTTCCTGCAAAGAGCATAAGTCGGTTTAATAAGCAATTCCAAAAACTCTCTAAGGACTGATTATTTGAACTTCAACCGCAGCAATCAAATAATCACTAGCAAAATGCAATGCCAAACACCCCCTGATTCATCATCATTGATGTCTGAGATTGCATTTGCAAAACAGCACTCTGGAACAGAAATTAGCGACCCCCTTTTGCAAAATTGCCTTTCTTTATAAGAATACGCAGATGATCCCTTTTTTAATGGTTTGCCAACACTTTTTGCTGATTATTTGCGTTTTGCAAACATGTTAGTTAGATAATTACTCCCAAAACCTAACTTTAAACACCCACTCAAAGTTTAGTTTAGTTCCAACTTTTGGCTTTTTGCACGTAATACACAGGGGTCTATGCTGAGTGTGGGACTGGGTGTGGATATCTAGTTTACTTATTTCCGGTAAAAGTAATGGATTTGTTTATAGGTGGAAGAGTTAAGGAGCAAATGACTTGAACCATATGCTTACAAGTGGGATAGAACTCATACCGCTAATCAATTGCAAGATGTTTATCAGCATCTCGGAAATGGCGAAGAATCAAATGATGAGAATGACCAAGTATCAGTATCAGGAACTCAGGAAGAATTGTTGGACGCAGGGCTTTTGGAAAACTTGCTTTCTTGACCTTGAGGGATGATTCTGGTACAATTCAGGTACGCTGATAACATCTTTTTTTTTTTACTTTATTTTATTTTTATTTATTTTTTTGCGTTTTACACATAGAATTTAGTTGTTTGTCTCTAAACTTAATCACCATCATGCTGTGTAATTGGTAGTATTTGTGATTTTTTTTTTTTTTTTTTTGGGGGGGGGGGGGGGGGGGGGGTGGGGGTGGTAGTAGATAAGCTATAACAAAACGGGATGCTGGGACAGTGTTTACATAATTGGACGTGCTTCTCATACTGGAAGTTGTGATAATCAGCAGTTTAAGTGTTTGACGTTTTCTGATTATTTAAGGATTTTGATTAAAAATGATTCTTATATAGTCAGAATCAGTTTCGTTGCATTTACTCTTGAAATAAGTCTTTTTCAAATTTGATTTTTTGACTCGAACCACTGTAATTAGATAACCTAGATCAAGTTGTAAGTGAATTAAAGGTCTAGGCCCAAGGTTTTGATCAACCGCACCCGCCTTGTTGAAATTGCAAATTGTTGTTGTTGTCCAAAATTTTTGATCAAGTGTTTGATGATGATTGAATTTAACTCGAGTTGTACTTTTTTCCTTTACGTGAGTTTTGGGGCTCTTGCTCAAGAACTAATTTTGTTTTGTTTTAAGTTTTCAAGACTACTTAAAGTCTTCATCTTTTAGTCTTGGTTTTGGTTTAGCATTTGGGCCCATTAGCTTGCCTTTGGTTTATATCACACGTACTGAGAGGAAAAGTATCAGTAAGATAGAAAAAGATGTCTAATAACTACAAATTTTAAAGACTTTTAAGTCTTCTAACGTCTAATATTGGGATAGTTCACTTTTCTTCATCATTTTCCACAAAACAGGTCAAATTTATTTTTGGAATTTTGAACAACGAGAAAGTAAAACAAAAATTTGGAACCATCTACTTCAAATTGACTAGACATATTGCATCAATCAGTTTCTATCGATTATCCAAAATACAATACTTTGAAGTAGCTTTATGCAAAGAGTCTTCTTATATGTATTTTCAACTAAGTATTGCAATGAAATAACATAACTAGATTATCATTATGTATTTAAACTAAAGTATAAAATATATGTTCAACGATTTAATTGCGCCAAAGCATGTATTGTTTGTTAACTAAATATATAATATGAGCCAAGCTGAGTGTAAGAACTGGGCCGGTCCAATTTTCATGTCAAAACAAAATGAACTTATAACTTGTATGCAAACCTTAACCATGTCCACAGCAAACACAAAACATAATCATTCATCTTGAATCTAAACAACTTGTATTGGCTTAAATAGTTAATCAAATGCAAAATGCAGTAGAAATTCAAATGACCAACTAAATTACCTATGCAGATTACTCTTGAAATCACATTCTTCTTATAATAGGAAAATTTGTAAACTTAACGTTGCTAAAATTTGGTTGAGGCATTTCATCAAACATGTTGTGGGTCATGAGAAAACTAAAGATTTATGCAGCCTTATAAGCAATAAAAGAAGAACCATGTATGAATAAATTTTTCCATGAAGACACTACTTTAAGCTTATAATTGCGTAAATCTCTCTTTCACAAGAGTTGCTGACTGTATTTTACATCACAGAATAAGTACAAATTGCAAAGACTTGAGAGTCTTTGGTCGTCTAGTGTGGGACTTCAAATTTATTCCATGATCTTTATTCCAAGTGTTATGTGCTCCACTCAAATTTATATCCATCTAGTTCAATTCTTTATTATCGAAGTCTATATAAAGCTTAAATATATTTTTTAAGTGTCTACTATGATTTTTTGAAGTCTTTTTCCCTCAATTTTGACCTTAAGGGCATGTTTGGTAGAGAGAAATTTAGGGAAATGAAATGGAGTAGAGATTTGAAATTCAGGGAATAGAAATCAGTTGAGAATTTTGATAAATTCCACTGTTTGGTAACAACACAGACTTGACCCGAGAAATAAGCAATAATTTTTTAACCATTTTTTTATAACTACACTAAACACATGATAATTTTGTATGAACCAATTAAAACACAAAATGCTCAAACCAAAGCATCATCAGATCTCATATTGGTAGTTTAAGTTTATTATATGTATATAGTTTTATATCACTACCTCAACAAAAGATAAATCTCATAATCAAATTACATAACAAACTTAGTAACACGAAACAATTTTGTAATAAAAAATTGAAGTAAATTTAGGCGGTGACCATTTACTAAGCAAAATGATCTTAACTTTGGGCGGTGACCACTGGGTGATGATGGAGATCGGAAAAAATGGGCTCGGGGAAGATTCATTTTGGGGGTTAGGGCTCCACTAATTTATGAAGAGTGATGGAAATGTGAGAGTCACGTGATGTAACCCTCTTATGCCACATCTCTTTTTAACATTTGACCATTGACTAAAAAAGAAGGACACGGAGAAATTCCAATTCTTTACTTATTGGGATGGAAATAAGTTTACACTAAAAGTAATTCTCGAGAAAATGAATTTCTCCACGAAACAATTTTGTAATAAAAAATTGAAGTAAATTTAGGCGGTGACCATTTACTAAGCAAGATGATCTTAACTTTGGATCATACGAACAAAAATATTTAAAGTTAAAAATAATAATAATAATAATAATAATAATAATAATAATAATAATAATAATAATAATAATAATAATAATAATAATAATAATAATAATAATAATCTTAAACTACAATTTACACAATACTCCCTCACAAAAACTAAAATTTTCCATGAAGACACTACTTTAAGCTCATAATTGCGTAAATCTCTCTTTCACAAGAGTTGCTGACTGTATTTTCCATCAGCCTGATTTATTTGGGTCCATTTCTTTGGATTTACATTTCTTGATATCAAATCTCACATTATTCAAGACCCCAATAACCTGCTCTCTACATGGAGACCCGAAGAAGAATATGATTGTTGTCAATGGGATAGAGTCGTGTGTGACAACGTCACAGGTCATGTCAATGAGCTTCAACTCGATTCTTATGGTCTTGAAGGTGAGATTAGCCATTCGTTGATTAACTTAACATATTTGAATATTCTTAAACTTCGTCTCAGTTCTTTTCACGGAACCATTTTCAAGTTCATATGCTCCATGAAACTGTTCTTGACCTAAGTGCAAATCAGTTTACTGGATCCATTCCTAAATCCATTGGTAACATGACCCAGTTGACTTATCTTGACCTTGGTCACAATCAGTTTACTGGCACAATTCCTGATTCCATTCGTTCTTTGACCAAATTAACAACCTTTTCACTTGGTGGGAATCAGTTTACTGGAACCATTCCTATATCCATTGGTTCCTTGACCAAATTGACATACCTTTACCTTTCATTCAACTCTTTCTATGGAACCATTCCAATGTCCATTGGTAACATGACCCAATTAACTTATCTTAACCTTCATGGGAATAATTTCAGTGGAGTCATTCCGAGATCCATTGGTTCCATGACCAAATTGACAGCTCTTGACCTTTCAGACAACTCTTTCTATGGACCCATTCCTTCGGAATTTGGAAACCTCACCAATTTGGAATTTCTTTATCTAGATTCCCTTGCAAGTTGAAGAGCTGAAAACTTAGATTGGTTATCTTCTTTATCTTCTAATTTAAGATACCTTTCTATGGATGGAATTTCTCTGGCCAAAGCAAATAACTGGGTAAATGCTATTACAGGTCTCCAAAACCTAAAAATGTTAAGTTTAACTGGATGTGACCTCTCACAAGTCATGCATCCATATTCTCCATCTGTCAACTCTTCTTTATCTCTTTTTCGTCTTTCTCTCGATAACAACAATCTCAACTCATCCATGCATCATTGGTTGTCCCCATTAACTGGCAATAAGCTTGCACGTCTTTTTCTCTCTGGCAACAAGTTTGATGGGGAACTTTCAGATTTTTTGAACAGCTTGTCAGGATGCACATCAGCTACATTGTCTGATGTGATCCAACACTTTTCATCCCTCAATTCCTTGAACCTATCTTCAAATCAGTTCGATGGAACTATAAGTGACAAACGGTGGCAACTACCCTACCTTCGATATCTAGATCTATCTTCCAATTCTCTTAGAGGTGCTATCTCTGAAAACATTGAAAAATCAAATCTTGGGTATATAGATCTTTCAAACAACTCACTCGAAGGAGTTCCTCTAATTGCTGACATGTCAAACCTTTCTCAGAGTATGCAGTATCTTGATTTCAGCTCTAACAAGGTAGGGCCACGTTCCCCCAAATGGATACAAAAATTGAAAACACTTCAGCATCTTGATCTTTCCAAAAATAGCATTTCTGAGGAGTACTGGAACCAGTGGCATTCTTCTCAGTTGATCTATTTGGATCTATCTTTCAACAACATAAGTGGCGCTATACTGAACATTCCTTCCACTTTGTTTGTGTTAGATCTTTCCAAAAACAAATTATCTGGGGGAATCTCCTTTCTGTGCCAAAGTGTAGGTGGCTGTTTATCATTTCTTGATATCTCAGACAACTCATTCACAGGACAAATTCCAGACTGTTTATGGCATTTAAAAGAGCTGGTGGTTCTTAATCTAGCAAACAATAATCTATCTGGTAGAATTCCTGCGTCTGTCAAGTCTTTGATCAAGCTTGAAACATTGTATTTATACAACAACTTTTTTGGAGAATTGCCTTCATCCTTAAAACATTGCACGAATTTAACCTTTCTGAATTTGGGGGCCAACAAGTTTTCTGGTAATGTGCCTGTTTGGATTGGGGAAAACCTATCACGTTTGTACGTTCTTAGCCTAGCATCAAACAACTTCTATGGAACCATCCCTCTAAAAGTATGCCATCTAGTAAATCTTCAACTTCTAGACTTGTCAATGAACAACCTCAATGGAACCATTCCCTCGTGCATCAATAATATCACTGCCATGGTTCTAGATAATTTTTCTCTCAAAGGGAGAGATCTCGTCACAGTGAATTCATTGGACATAAGGCACATTCATCAAGATGGATTCAGCTACTCTAGTTATGATTATTTTGACCATGTGATAATCCAGTGGCAAGGAAAGGTACTTGAATTCAGCAAAAATCTAGAATCCTTGAAGAGCATTGACCTGTCGAGCAACCATTTAACAGGACAAATCCCGTATGAACTTACCAATCTTTATCAACTGGTTGCACTAAACTTGTCAAAGAACGCTCTACTTGGAGAGATTCCAAGACAAATTGGTCAAATGAAAGAACTTGAAACTTTGGATTTATCCAAAAACAATTTCTCAGGGCAGTTGCCATCAAGCATGTCTCAGATGAATTTTTTAAATTATCTTGACCTGTCGCATAACAACATGTCTGGGAGGATTCCATCTAGCACTCAACTCCAGACCTTTGAAGCTTCAAGTTACATTGGAAATGCTGAACTATGTGGGCCTCCCCTGACTAAATATTGTCCCGGAGATAAAGTACCTCAAGTAACACCTGTAGTTGGTGAAGGTAAGAGTGATGGTGAAGCCATAGATGAATTTCAGAGATGGTTTTATATTGGAGGCGCCGCTGGTTTTGCTACTGGATTTTGGATAGTTTTTAGCATTATACTTCTTAACCGCCGTGCCTAGACATTATAAGTCATTTTAAATCATTTTTATAACATTAGAAAAGTAACATTTTACTTTTCTCAATTTTACGCAATATTCAGCGTTTTACGCGAATTACGCGTTTTAGACCCGTGTTTCCAGTTTTTAGCAGGGTTTTACACCCAAATGGAACCTACCACTCATTTTATATTTTATTATGGAACTTATTGACATGTTTATCAATACTTTCAAATTCCATAATTTTACGACACCCGGTTTTACGTTTTGAGGCGTAACAACTTACGGTTTGCATTTCCCGGAGTCAAGTTTCATCCAATATCTAGGATAATACCAAGCAAAAGCCAAAGCTTGCCCTCCAAGCTCATAGAACCGGCCTAGGAGGGGGGAGTCACCCCATGTGGCTCAAACTCATGAATTTACCCCTAAAATCAACACTTATTTACAACTTGGTCACCAAGTTGTAACACTTTCCTAGTAAGCTTCCTAACTTGGACTATAAATACTCCCTCCCCATCCCATTTATGCCGTGCATCCCTAAACCCCATAACCATTCCATCCTTTGCTCATTTCCTTCCAATTTCTTGCATGGTTCAAGTGTTTCTTCAAGGTTGAAACCCTAGTTTCTTTTAGATAATCAAAACACTTCCATAACCTCATATACTTGGTGATTTCTCTTGAGTTTGAATCCACTCAAGTCACCTAAACCTTCATCATCCATCTTTCAAGAATACCAAGGGTAGAAAGATTGCATGAAGTGAAAAAGGGTTGAAGCAAGTCTATCAAAGTCCTATCCTTACATGTTAACTTCCTTTCATCTTTGAAAGCCAAAAGTTGTGAGCCAAACCCTAACTTGATTCTTGTTAAATAATCATGTTCATGTTATTTACATGTTATTCTTGCTATATTATGTCTTGTAGTTATGTCCATGATGTATAAAAGTGAGCAAAACAAGTTATTGTTATTGATTGTTACAACAAGTTACTAAAACAAGCAAACTAGTGACTTTCTTGGAAAACCACGACCAAAATGGTAAAAATATGATATTTGATTATTACATATTGTGGTAGAGGACCTAACAAGGAAACCATAGCAATTTGAACCACCCAAAACGAGTATACGAGTCAAAAGTTATGGCGATTTGAAATTACCAAAGATTTCCGGCAAAACTGCCAAATAGCTTCCTGATCAAATTTGGGTTTTGAAAGTCCCACTTCTGGTCCGATTCATCAAAAAGTTAAAACACGAAAGTTGTCCGAAACGACGTTTTCGTTCAGGAACAAAGAAGCTCGAGACCTAAAAATGCTTTCCGAGTGATAAATTTCTTCAAATTCTAAACAGCCCATTTTTAGACAAAGTCATTACATATAGGTTATGGTTTATGAAGACCAAAGGGGTCTTATGACCTATAATCAAGACCACAACCATGGCTAGAGCCAAGGTTGTGTCTCATGACCTTGAAACAAGGACCAAAGGTCATGGCTAGGCCATGACGAAATGACCATACCAACTTTCATAGGCGTAAACATGAAACAAAGAGTTGACGAGAACTTGAACATACAATTTGGATCTACTTCATCTAAAGGAAACCATGAGATTTTACCAAGAGAAAATGGTCATTCAAGACTTATGAAACTACCCCTAATAACAATCTTCATGTACAAATAAACTTTCCTAAGTTTATTCAAGTATCGGACATGTAACTTTTCGGATCAAAACTTATATCTATATATTTCATCAACTACTACAATAGTAGGGAGCCTCATGTGAGGAGTTCATTATGTAAGCCGTCGAGTTGAGTTGTGGATTTACGAGTTAAAGTGTCCTGGCTCCTCGAACGCTTACTAACATGACTTCTAAATTATGTCGGCCCGAACGGTAGTAAACGATATACAAAACATACATGTTTCATGAATCATTACTTTCAAAGACTTACAATATACATCATACCACATCATGGACTTAATGCAAGATATATATATAGGCACTCCGTTATATTCTTTACTCCAATCCTAAGTCGCGACATTCTATTATAGGTTGCTCATAGAACCTTCGCGATTCGACCGTTACATTCATTACTTGCTATCTTACTTAAGGTGAGTTCATAGCCCCACTTTACATTACTTCAATGTTTTACAAACCCTTGGGGGGAATACATGCTATTTTAACCGAGCACAATGTTTTTAAATTGTATGCTTACCTGATTGTTTTATTATCACTAAGTACCAACCTTGCTAAACCGAAATCCTTTATTATGAACCATTTAGTCACTAGCAATAGTGAGCGCGAATATTAATAATAGGCCTATTGGGATTGACGAATCCCATTTGTTTTGACTAAGTGCAAACAAATGCATTAATATTTGAGATTTAGGTATGTTAGCAAAGTACCTACCGGGATAAATCTGCCAATCGATATTGGTACACGTTAACGTTATGGTTTCATAAGCTTAGTGTATAATACATGTTCTGGGCGTATAATAACGTAGCCTACCTGTTTTGTTTTCCAAACATTGGTGTGAGCCTATAACTCACACTACCAACATATTGTGTTCAATCAATTTAACAAACTCTATGAATATCACTCAACCTTTGTGTTGACCTCTCAAGCATGTATTTCAGGTTCATGACGATCAAGGATGGAACGGAAGGGCACGGATACTCAAGAGGGCTATAAATTTTATTATCATTCAAAACTCATTTATTATACATTGTAAACATGGAACCAATTGGGACCTCATTTTGTAATCTCTGATATTTATATAATTTGAATGATAAACCTTTTCAAAATGACTCAATTGGAGTTCGTTTTCTATCATTGTGACTATTGTGCCGTCGAGTAACACCCAGTTTGAATTCCGCTGCATCCATGAATTGGGGGTGTTACAGATTGGTATCAGAGCCATGGTTATAGAGAAACGGGTCTAATTGAGACCTAAACTATAACCACACATACAAGCAAAAACATTTTATAGCCTTCCGCTCTTCGTGTCTTCCATCCTCCAGACGATTATGGATTTAGTAAGCATGTTATGATACACAAACATGTTAGTATATTCATATATACCCATTTTGAGCATTTCCCCGAAGACATTTTTATGCTACACAAACATAATTGCATATTGATATATGTACCCTAAACATAATTGAGCATTTCCCCGTAAGCATTTTATGCTACATGAACACATATAAGTATATTGATATATACACACTAAGCATTTTATGCTACATGAACACATATAAGTATATTGATATATACACACTAGGCATTTTATGCTACATGAACATATTAGTATATTGATATATAAACTCGGTTTATTTTCAATCATTTTATCTAAACATATCTGCGTATGCCTATTCTATGGCATTTCGGCACAACTACATTCTCCCAATCATGTTCCTACTCCAACATTCATTTTCCAAGACATTGTGGGATACAATGGTCTCATTCATTTTCCAAGACATTGTGCGATACAATGGTCTCATTCATTTTCCAAGACATTGTGAGATACAATGGTCTCATTCATTTTCCGAGACATTGTGAGATACAATGGTCTCATTCATTTTCCAAGACATTGTGAGATACAATGGTCTCATTCATTTTCCAAGACATTGTGGGATGCAATGGTCTCATTCATTTTCCAAGACATTGTATGATACAATGGTCTTAATCATTTCTCAAATGTTTTGAGTCACACAACGGTTTAACCTACTTCCCAGACATTGTGAATTACACAATGGTCTAACCTACTTCCGAGACTTTGTGTTTTGTGCAAATGGTCTCTAGAATTATTCCATCACATAATCAATATCATTTCTTATGATATCAAAAACCCGTCACAATCTATCGATTTCAAAACAAGAAATATGAGATTTCTAAAGGACAAACTAATCCATCATCGACAAAAGCTGAACTTTCTCTACATTCATCAAAGTTTTCTTATGAAACCTTCATTATTAAAAGTTCGTGATCCTGGCCAAGTATGTTCTATTTTAGAACTACTTAAAACTTCCTTTCCATACGTATCTACCCTTACTACCTTCTATGCAATGGAATATGAAAACATACGTTACAAGTCTTGTATGGACGGGAATTGCAACTTAAGGGTTTGACATCGCCTTTGTTTAGTGGAC
Organism: Artemisia argyi; assembly: GCA_030686995.1. Taxonomy (NCBI): domain Eukaryota; kingdom Viridiplantae; phylum Streptophyta; class Magnoliopsida; order Asterales; family Asteraceae; genus Artemisia; species Artemisia argyi. The sequence goes on along the minus strand of CM060695.1, from coordinate 21,054,273 downwards.
AGTTTCCCGAAAGCAACGGACATATCAAAAGTATACCTAGTTTAGGTATTTGAAAATTTTATCGAACCTTGGCTAAATATAGACTAGTCACCTATATTTAACCTAGGGACAGTGGAATATAGTCTGACTAACTATATTCGACTTAGAATTTTCAAATACTGAGAGTAGTTGTACTAGGGTTATGTTTAGGTTGATTTCCTACATGAAACACGATAAACCACCAGAATACATTAAAACGATCTAGAGACACGATAGTGCCTTACCACTCAGCGAAATCTTAACACTTTATTTGTACTACCTAACTTCATTCTTGAAAGTTTTCATTTATGAGATAAACCGAACTACTATCTTGGGATAGTTATCAATTATTCTCTTCATCCCGTAGAAGTACCATCCTGTTTAGGATACCATTCCGTCATAAACTTTTAAAAATCTCTTAAGATTTTTAAAGCAAACTCAACATCGATACCTAAGAGTATTAATGTTAAGCATACACTACACACTTTTGTTCATCAACATATCACATCATTATCTTCACAACCGTTACAAACACAAGCTCATTAACAGATCTTGATGCACTTGTAAAAACTCAAATCATCCTTAGTTACACCACAAGTACCCTCATCAGCTTTACAAGTTTGAATATTCATCTTGTACCTTTGGAACACCAGTATCATCTCGTAATACACTACCTTGTAACTCACCGGCTAAGTATGAATGTTGTGTCGGGAATTCTTGAGTAGGATGATTTATAATGTCCTTATTTGAATGGATTGGGATGCCTTTTCATTTAAATAAAGAAATTATAAATCATCGAACCATACGTTTATATTCCTTTAGTTACATTGTTTGGGATGCCTCTCTATGTAAATAAAGAATTATAAACAAGTGGGCTTAATTATATCCGAAATAACATAAGTATGAAGTCAACCTACATTACATTGCTCGGGTATGGCTTGATACCTACATTACATTGCTCGGGTATGGCATGATACCTACATTTTATTCGCCACAAGAAATCCTATCTTTTCACCGACATCGCTTCAAACCATGACATAAACACTAGGAACAACAACCGATTACCTACTAGGCTATGATTGCAACGACTATCCCAATTTCCATTAGTACGAGGTTTACACTTTGGTTTTCATAATGATAGTGCAATAACAAACAAACTCATTACGGGGCCATGTAGCCATATGCATGGGCAGTCATACCAAACTTATTGTGAAGCCATGTAGCCATATGCATGGGCAGCCGTACAATTCAAACAGGACTTGGTCCAACCGCATGTTCAACGCTTATTCCATGATTCGATTCTTATATCAATTTCCATTTATTGGATTCCTATGTAAATTGCTATTGTTGTTCAACTGTTATATCAATTGCTATTGATACTTGACAACTATATCAATTTCCATTTTGATATTTAACTATATCAAGTCCTATTTGATATTCAACTACTATATCGATTCCTATTAATATTCGACTGCTATATCAATTTCCTTTGATATTCGACTATTACCATACCTTTCCTACATAAAAGGAAGCCTCATCCTACACCATACACTGAAATGACAAATCAAATTACATTACCGGAAATCCCAGACTTTGGTCCTCATAAGTAACCACACATCTTTATCGACACCACTCCAACATATGACACACATAGAACTTCGGGACGAAGTTCCCCCTAAGGGGTAGAGACTGTAACAATTCACATTTTTCAGGATAATCACCATTCCCGGAAAATTTCACTATTCACTTTTACTATTCATTTTTTCCCGAAAATTTTCCCGAAAGTTGATTTTTATTTGATATTCTCAAGTGATAAATCATTTCCATGGCAAATTAAAAGTTTGACATTCATAAGCTCATTTTCGTGAAAGTTATTAAGGAATTACACGGAATTACACGTTTTAGGGTAAAACGTCAATCAGAAATTCTACGCACAACGAAATTCAACCCCGTCAGGTGACCCCACATCAGTAAAATATTTTACACACTCATGATTTATTTGAGAATTAATCGTGACTGAGAAAAATATGACCAAAAACTTCCCAGCAGGTCACCCATGCCTGTACTACTCTCGCATGAGCACGCTTAACCATTTGGGCGATTAACCGTGAGACCACAAAACGCGTTTCTAAGACTTTTTGAGTTTTCAACTTATTAGAAAAAGTCAACATATTATTTCCCTCCTCCATTGACCAAAAATGATCCCTTGATGTTATAAGTCATTTCGTGATTTTTAGGCTTACGATTTGATGTCTAAAAGACATTTAATACCAACCGACACTAGACTGAGCCCAGTCTAGACATTATAAGTCATTTTAAATCATTTTTATAACATTAGAAAAGTAACATTTTACTTTTCTCAATTTTACGCAATATTCAGCGTTTTACGCGAATTACGCGTTTTAGACCCGTGTTTCCAGTTTTTAGCAGGGTTTTACACCCAAATGGAACCTACCACTCATTTTATATTTTATTATGGAACTTATTGACATGTTTATCAATACTTTCAAATTCCATAATTTTACGACACCCGGTTTTACGTTTTGAGGCGTAACAACTTACGGTTTGCATTTCCCGGAGTCAAGTTTCATCCAATATCTAGGATAATACCAAGCAAAAGCCAAAGCTTGCCCTCCAAGCTCATAGAACCGGCCTAGGAGGGGGGAGTCACCCCATGTGGCTCAAACTCATGAATTTACCCCTAAAATCAACACTTATTTACAACTTGGTCACCAAGTTGTAACACTTTCCTAGTAAGCTTCCTAACTTGGACTATAAATACTCCCTCCCCATCCCATTTATGCCGTGCATCCCTAAACCCCATAACCATTCCATCCTTTGCTCATTTCCTTCCAATTTCTTGCATGGTTCAAGTGTTTCTTCAAGGTTGAAACCCTAGTTTCTTTTAGATAATCAAAACACTTCCATAACCTCATATACTTGGTGATTTCTCTTGAGTTTGAATCCACTCAAGTCACCTAAACCTTCATCATCCATCTTTCAAGAATACCAAGGGTAGAAAGATTGCATGAAGTGAAAAAGGGTTGAAGCAAGTCTATCAAAGTCCTATCCTTACATGTTAACTTCCTTTCATCTTTGAAAGCCAAAAGTTGTGAGCCAAACCCTAACTTGATTCTTGTTAAATAATCATGTTCATGTTATTTACATGTTATTCTTGCTATATTATGTCTTGTAGTTATGTCCATGATGTATAAAAGTGAGCAAAACAAGTTATTGTTATTGATTGTTACAACAAGTTACTAAAACAAGCAAACTAGTGACTTTCTTGGAAAACCACGACCAAAATGGTAAAAATATGATATTTGATTATTACATATTGTGGTAGAGGACCTAACAAGGAAACCATAGCAATTTGAACCACCCAAAACGAGTATACGAGTCAAAAGTTATGGCGATTTGAAATTACCAAAGATTTCCGGCAAAACTGCCAAATAGCTTCCTGATCAAATTTGGGTTTTCAAAGTCCCACTTCTGGTCCGATTCATCAAAAAGTTAAAACACGAAAGTTGTCCGAAACGACGTTTTCGTTCAGGAACAAAGAAGCTCGAGACCTAAAAATGCTTTCCGAGTGATAAATTTCTTCAAATTCTAAACAGCCCATTTTTAGACAAAGTCATTACATATAGGTTATGGTTTATGAAGACCAAAGGGGTCTTATGACCTATAATCAAGACCACAACCATGGCTAGAGCCAAGGTTGTGTCTCATGACCTTGAAACAAGGACCAAAGGTCATGGCTAGGCCATGACGAAATGACCATACCAACTTTCATAGGCGTAAACATGAAACAAAGAGTTGACGAGAACTTGAACATACAATTTGGATCTACTTCATCTAAAAGGAAACCATGAGATTTTACCAAGAGAAAATGGTCATTCAAGACTTATGAAACTACCCCTAATAACAATCTTCATGTACAAATAAACTTTCCTAAGTTTATTCAAGTATCGGACATGTAACTTTTCGGATCAAAACTTATATCTATATATTTCATCAACTACTACAATAGTAGGGAGCCTCATGTGAGGAGTTCATTATGTAAGCCGTCGAGTTGAGTTGTGGATTTACGAGTTAAAGTGTCCTGGCTCCTCGAACGTTTACTAACATGACTTCTGAATTATGTCGGCCCGAACGGTAGTAAACGATATACAAAACATACATGTTTCATGAATCATTACTTTCAAAGACTTACAATATACATCATACCACATCATGGACTTAATGCAAGATATATATATAGGCACTCCGTTATATTCTTTACTCCAATCCTAAGTCGCGACATTCTATTATAGGTTGCTCATAGAACCTTCGCGATTCGACCGTTACATTCATTACTTGCTATCTTACTTAAGGTGAGTTCATAGCCCCACTTTACATTACTTCAATGTTTTACAAACCCTTGGGGGGAATACATGCTATTTTAACCGAGCACAATGTTTTTAAATTGTATGCTTACCTGATTGTTTTATTATCACTAAGTACCAACCTTGCTAAACCGAAATCCTTTATTATGAACCATTTAGTCACTAGCAATAGTGAGCGCGAATATTAATAATAGGCCTATTGGGATTGACGAATCCCATTTGTTTTGACTAAGTGCAAACAAATGCATTAATATTTGAGATTTAGGTATGTTAGCAAAGTACCTACCGGGATAAATCTGCCAATCGATATTGGTACACGTTAACGTTATGGTTTCATAAGCTTAGTGTATAATACATGTTCTGGGCGTATAATAACGTAGCCTACCTGTTTTGTTTTCCAAACATTGGTGTGAGCCTATAACTCACACTACCAACATATTGTGTTCAATCAATTTAACAAACTCTATGAATATCACTCAACCTTTGTGTTGACCTCTCAAGCATGTATTTCAGGTTCATGACGATCAAGGATGGAACGGAAGGGCACGGATACTCAAGAGGGCTATAAATTTTATTATCATTCAAAACTCATTTATTATACATTGTAAACATGGAACCAATTGGGACCTCATTTTGTAATCTCTGATATTTATATAATTTGAATGATAAACCTTTTCAAAACGACTCAATTGGAGTTCGTTTTCTATCATTGTGACTATTGTGCCGTCGAGTAACACCCAGTTTGAATTCCGCTGCATCCATGAATTGGGGGTGTTACAGATTGGTATCAGAGCCATGGTTATAGAGAAACGGGTCTAATTGAGACCTAAACTATAACCACACATACAAGCAAAAACATTTTATAGCCTTCCGCTCTTCGTGTCTTCCATCCTCCAGACGATTATGGATTTAGTAAGCATGTTATGATACACAAACATGTTAGTATATTCATATATACCCATTTTGAGCATTTCCCCGAAGACATTTTTATGCTACACAAACATAATTGCATATTGATATATGTACCCTAAACATAATTGAGCATTTCCCCGTAAGCATTTTATGCTACATGAACACATATAAGTATATTGATATATACACACTAAGCATTTTATGCTACATGAACACATATAAGTATATTGATATATACACACTAGGCATTTTATGCTACATGAACATATTAGTATATTGATATATAAACTCGGTTTATTTTCAATCATTTTATCTAAACATATCTGCGTATGCCTATTCTATGGCATTTCGGCACAACTACATTCTCCCAATCATGTTCCTACTCCAACATTCATTTTCCAAGACATTGTGGGATACAATGGTCTCATTCATTTTCCAAGACATTGTGCGATACAATGGTCTCATTCATTTTCCAAGACATTGTGAGATACAATGGTCTCATTCATTTTCCGAGACATTGTGAGATACAATGGTCTCATTCATTTTCCAAGACATTGTGAGATACAATGGTCTCATTCATTTTCCAAGACATTGTGGGATGCAATGGTCTCATTCATTTTCCAAGACATTGTATGATACAATGGTCTTAATCATTTCTCAAATGTTTTGAGTCACACAACGGTTTAACCTACTTCCCAGACATTGTGAATTACACAATGGTCTAACCTACTTCCGAGACTTTGTGTTTTGTGCAAATGGTCTCTAGAATTATTCCATCACATAATCAATATCATTTCTTATGATATCAAAAACCCGTCACAATCTATCGATTTCAAAACAAGAAATATGAGATTTCTAAAGGACAAACTAATCCATCGTCGACAAAAGCTGAACTTTCTCTACATTCATCAAAGTTTTCTTATGAAACCTTCATTATTAAAAGTTCGTGATCCTGGCCAAGTATGTTCTATTTTAGAACTACTTAAAACTTCCTTTCCATACGTATCTACCCTTACTACCTTCTATGCAATGGAATATGAAAACATACGTTACAAGTCTTGTATGGACGGGACTTGCAACTTAAGGGTTTGACATCGCCTTTGTTTAGTGGACAGTTTCCCGAAAGCAACGGACATATCAAAAGTATACCTAGTTTAGGTATTTGAAAATTTTATCGAACCTTGGCTAAATATAGACTAGTCACCTATATTTAACCTAGGGACAGTGGAATATAGTCTGACTAACTATATTCGACTTAGAATTTTCAAATACTGAGAGTAGTTGTACTAGGGTTATGTTTAGGTTGATTTCCTACATGAAACACGATAAACCACCAGAATACATTAAAACGATCTAGAGACACGATAGTGCCTTACCACTCAGCGAAATCTTAACACTTTATTTGTACTACCTAACTTCATTCTTGAAAGTTTTCATTTATGAGATAAACCGAACTACTATCTTGGGATAGTTATCAATTATTCTCTTCATCCCGTAGAAGTACCATCCTGTTTAGGATACCATTCCGTCATAAACTTTTAAAAATCTCTTAAGATTTTTAAAGCAAACTCAACATCGATACCTAAGAGTATTAATGTTAAGCATACACTACACACTTTTGTTCATCAACATATCACATCATTATCTTCACAACCGTTACAAACACAAGCTCATTAACAGATCTTGATGCACTTGTAAAAACTCAAATCATCCTTAGTTACACCACAAGTACCCTCATCAGCTTTACAAGTTTGAATATTCATCTTGTACCTTTGGAACACCAGTATCATCTCGTAATACACTACCTTGTAACTCACCGGCTAAGTATGAATGTTGTGTCGGGAATTCTTGAGTAGGATGATTTATAATGTCCTTATTTGAATGGATTGGGATGCCTTTTCATTTAAATAAAGAAATTATAAATCATCGAACCATACGTTTATATTCCTTTAGTTACATTGTTTGGGATGCCTCTCTATGTAAATAAAGAATTATAAACAAGTGGGCTTAATTATATCCGAAATAACATAAGTATGAAGTCAACCTACATTACATTGCTCGGGTATGGCTTGATACCTACATTACATTGCTCGGGTATGGCATGATACCTACATTTTATTCGCCACAAGAAATCCTATCTTTTCACCGACATCGCTTCAAACCATGACATAAACACTAGGAACAACAACCGATTACCTACTAGGCTATGATTGCAACGACTATCCCAATTTCCATTAGTACGAGGTTTACACTTTGGTTTTCATAATGATAGTGCAATAACAAACAAACTCATTACGGGGCCATGTAGCCATATGCATGGGCAGTCATACCAAACTTATTGTGAAGCCATGTAGCCATATGCATGGGCAGCCGTACAATTCAAACAGGACTTGGTCCAACCGCATGTTCAACGCTTATTCCATGATTCGATTCTTATATCAATTTCCATTTATTGGATTCCTATGTAAATTGCTATTGTTGTTCAACTGTTATATCAATTGCTATTGATACTTGACAACTATATCAATTTCCATTTTGATATTTAACTATATCAAGTCCTATTTGATATTCAACTACTATATCGATTCCTATTAATATTCGACTGCTATATCAATTTCCTTTGATATTCGACTATTACCATACCTTTCCTACATAAAAGGAAGCCTCATCCTACACCATACACTGAAATGACAAATCAAATTACATTACCGGAAATCCCAGACTTTGGTCCTCATAAGTAACCACACATCTTTATCGACACCACTCCAACATATGACACACATAGAACTTCGGGACGAAGTTCCCCCTAAGGGGTAGAGACTGTAACAATTCACATTTTTCAGGATAATCACCATTCCCGGAAAATTTCACTATTCACTTTTACTATTCATTTTTTCCCGAAAATTTTCCCGAAAGTTGATTTTTATTTGATATTCTCAAGTGATAAATCATTTCCATGGCAAATTAAAAGTTTGACATTCATAAGCTCATTTTCGTGAAAGTTATTAAGGAATTACACGGAATTACACGTTTTAGGGTAAAACGTCAATCAGAAATTCTACGCACAACGAAATTCAACCCCGTCAGGTGACCCCACATCAGTAAAATATTTTACACACTCATGATTTATTTGAGAATTAATCGTGACTGAGAAAAATATGACCAAAAACTTCCCAGCAGGTCACCCATGCCTGTACTACTCTCGCATGAGCACGCTTAACCATTTGGGCGATTAACCGTGAGACCACAAAACGCGTTTCTAAGACTTTTTGAGTTTTCAACTTATTAGAAAAAGTCAACATATTATTTCCCTCCTCCATTGACCAAAAATGATCCCTTGATGTTATAAGTCATTTCGTGATTTTTAGGCTTACGATTTGATGTCTAAAAGACATTTAATACCAACCGACACTAGACTGAGCCCAGTCTAGACATTATAAGTCATTTTAAATCATTTTTATAACATTAGAAAAGTAACATTTTACTTTTCTCAATTTTACGCAATATTCAGCGTTTTACGCGAATTACGCGTTTTAGACCCGTGTTTCCAGTTTTTAGCAGGGTTTTACACCCAAATGGAACCTACCACTCATTTTATATTTTATTATGGAACTTATTGACATGTTTATCAATACTTTCAAATTCCATAATTTTACGACACCCGGTTTTACGTTTTGAGGCGTAACAACTTACGGTTTGCATTTCCCGGAGTCAAGTTTCATCCAATATCTAGGATAATACCAAGCAAAAGCCAAAGCTTGCCCTCCAAGCTCATAGAACCGGCCTAGGAGGGGGGAGTCACCCCATGTGGCTCAAACTCATGAATTTACCCCTAAAATCAACACTTATTTACAACTTGGTCACCAAGTTGTAACACTTTCCTAGTAAGCTTCCTAACTTGGACTATAAATACTCCCTCCCCATCCCATTTATGCCGTGCATCCCTAAACCCCATAACCATTCCATCCTTTGCTCATTTCCTTCCAATTTCTTGCATGGTTCAAGTGTTTCTTCAAGGTTGAAACCCTAGTTTCTTTTAGATAATCAAAACACTTCCATAACCTCATATACTTGGTGATTTCTCTTGAGTTTGAATCCACTCAAGTCACCTAAACCTTCATCATCCATCTTTCAAGAATACCAAGGGTAGAAAGATTGCATGAAGTGAAAAAGGGTTGAAGCAAGTCTATCAAAGTCCTATCCTTACATGTTAACTTCCTTTCATCTTTGAAAGCCAAAAGTTGTGAGCCAAACCCTAACTTGATTCTTGTTAAATAATCATGTTCATGTTATTTACATGTTATTCTTGCTATATTATGTCTTGTAGTTATGTCCATGATGTATAAAAGTGAGCAAAACAAGTTATTGTTATTGATTGTTACAACAAGTTACTAAAACAAGCAAACTAGTGACTTTCTTGGAAAACCACGACCAAAATGGTAAAAATATGATATTTGATTATTACATATTGTGGTAGAGGACCTAACAAGGAAACCATAGCAATTTGAACCACCCAAAACGAGTATACGAGTCAAAAGTTATGGCGATTTGAAATTACCAAAGATTTCCGGCAAAACTGCCAAATAGCTTCCTGATCAAATTTGGGTTTTCAAAGTCCCACTTCTGGTCCGATTCATCAAAAAGTTAAAACACGAAAGTTGTCCGAAACGACGTTTTCGTTCAGGAACAAAGAAGCTCGAGACCTAAAAATGCTTTCCGAGTGATAAATTTCTTCAAATTCTAAACAGCCCATTTTTAGACAAAGTCATTACATATAGGTTATGGTTTATGAAGACCAAAGGGGTCTTATGACCTATAATCAAGACCACAACCATGGCTAGAGCCAAGGTTGTGTCTCATGACCTTGAAACAAGGACCAAAGGTCATGGCTAGGCCATGACGAAATGACCATACCAACTTTCATAGGCGTAAACATGAAACAAAGAGTTGACGAGAACTTGAACATACAATTTGGATCTACTTCATCTAAAAGGAAACCATGAGATTTTACCAAGAGAAAATGGTCATTCAAGACTTATGAAACTACCCCTAATAACAATCTTCATGTACAAATAAACTTTCCTAAGTTTATTCAAGTATCGGACATGTAACTTTTCGGATCAAAACTTATATCTATATATTTCATCAACTACTACAATAGTAGGGAGCCTCATGTGAGGAGTTCATTATGTAAGCCGTCGAGTTGAGTTGTGGATTTACGAGTTAAAGTGTCCTGGCTCCTCGAACGCTTACTAACATGACTTCTGAATTATGTCGGCCCGAACGGTAGTAAACGATATACAAAACATACATGTTTCATGAATCATTACTTTCAAAGACTTACAATATACATCATACCACATCATGGACTTAATGCAAGATATATATATAGGCACTCCGTTATATTCTTTACTCCAATCCTAAGTCGCGACATTCTATTATAGGTTGCTCATAGAACCTTCGCGATTCGACCGTTACATTCATTACTTGCTATCTTACTTAAGGTGAGTTCATAGCCCCACTTTACATTACTTCAATGTTTTACAAACCCTTGGGGGGAATACATGCTATTTTAACCGAGCACAATGTTTTTAAATTGTATGCTTACCTGATTGTTTTATTATCACTAAGTACCAACCTTGCTAAACCGAAATCCTTTATTATGAACCATTTAGTCACTAGCAATAGTGAGCGCGAATATTAATAATAGGCCTATTGGGATTGACGAATCCCATTTGTTTTGACTAAGTGCAAACAAATGCATTAATATTTGAGATTTAGGTATGTTAACAAAGTACCTACCGGGATAAATCTGCCAATCGATATTGGTACACGTTAACGTTATGGTTTCATAAGCTTAGTGTATAATACATGTTCTGGGCGTATAATAACGTAGCCTACCTGTTTTGTTTTCCAAACATTGGTGTGAGCCTATAACTCACACTACCAACATATTGTGTTCAATCAATTTAACAAACTCTATGAATATCACTCAACCTTTGTGTTGACCTCTCAAGCATGTATTTCAGGTTCATGACGATCAAGGACGGAACGGAAGGGCACGGATACTCAAGAGGGCTATAAATTTTATTATCATTCAAAACTCATTTATTATACATTGTAAACATGGAACCAATTGGGACCTCATTTTGTAATCTCTGATATTTATATAATTTGAATGATAAACCTTTTCAAAACGACTCAATTGGAGTTCGTTTTCTATCATTGTGACTATTGTGCCGTCGAGTAACACCCAGTTTGAATTCCGCTGCATCCATGAATTGGGGGTGTTACATTATGTTTTATAAAAATTGAATCTTTTTTTTTTTTTTTTTTTTTTTTTTTTTTTTTTTTTTTTTTTTTTTGTGATATTTGGTTTTGTTACTTAAATGGGTTATGGGTTTTTTAAGGGATGTTGGTTTTAGCTAATTTTATGGCTTATCTCATTTCGGCTTATATTGTTATGGTGTTTGTTTTGGCTTATATAGCCGGCTTATGGCTTATTTGGTTTTGGGCTTATGTTTCGTTAGCTCACTTTTTGTTGCTTATTTTGAAACTTTTCGGCTTATATAAGTTCATTATGACATAATGAAGCTGAAAATTGTCAAAATAAGCAACAAAAAGTGAGCTTATGATACATAAGCCGAAAATCAAATTCGCCATAAGCCCGCTATGTTGCCCGAAACAAACACCCCCTTAGTTAGTTAATACTGAATAAAATTAGCTTTTGTTGGGGTTATTAGAATTAGATAACCAGGGGTGGTTGGTTCAAACTTGTTATATGCTTATTGGGTTTTGACATTATAGATAAGCAGTTTTTAGGGTGTGTGGGATTGCTTATTGAAGCATTATTTGAGAGTGAAATAAGTAGTTTTGAATAATCAGTTTGAAGATGGCTTATGCTTGTTCCGGCATTGGTGTTCATGGGTGTTTGACTTTGACTAGGTTTCATTTTGTTTTTGTTGTTGTTTTTTTTTTTTTTTTTTTTGGCTTTGGAAATGGTGGAGTGATGTGTCGTTAATTTGTTATGTAAGGCCCATAGTGCATAACATAAAGTAGGAACCATGAATTTTCAAGGCCCAATTAAATTGGTTTTGTTTTTTGAGTAACTTAGGGTTTAGTTACAGTTACACTACGAGTGATGGGGGACCGGGTGTAGTGGTGTAAATGAGTCAAGCTTTTGTTGAGTAACTCGGTTTTATTTGAGCCGAGTCTTATTGTACTTGGAGCTCAAGTCCGAGCTTTAAACACAAATATATTTCGAAAAACTAAAATCACACACACAACTTTCTCACAAGTCGGCAGGTCTGCAGAACGACTCGTGCTAAAAAAGTACCTAACGGGTGGGCCGATTTGTGTTTTAAGGGTGACGCGTTGTTGGGCAAGGACACGTCTTGGACACCCTTGTTACACCATCAAGGAAATATAACCGAAAGTAAGGTTGAGCGCGAGCCGAAAACCGAACCAGACTGACTAAAATAGGACTGGATCAAAACCGATTTGGTTCAAAATACCAGACCAAAATGTCACTTCCACGTCCAGTTTGTTGATTCGGTCAAGTCCAACAAAGCATAATGGACGGCTTTGCTTAAGAATGAACCAGAGCGGATCAGACCGAGGATCAAATATGGGGAAAAGAGTGGACTGAGGACCGGACCAAAATACATTCTATCTGGTTCGATCGGTCGAATTTGATCCGGTTTTTCGGTTCATCCGGTTCATGGTCTATTATGTTCAGCTCTATCCGGAAAAGAGAAAAAAATAAGAATAATAATTAGGGCTGTAAATGAACCGGACAAACACGAACGAAGCCTTGTTCATGTTCGTTCATTTAATTTTAACCGGACAAATAAATGAACACGAACACTTAAACGGATGAATTTTCTTGTTCATATTCGTTTATTAAGAAAATGATTTGTTCATGTTCATTTATGTTTGTTCATTAAAACACTAAACGAACACTAAACGGACATAAACGATCAAACATAAATGAAAATAGATAAACAAACATAAACTTTATTAAATTATGTATCTAATATTGTTTTATAAGTGTTATTTTGTTTAAACAAACTAATTTTAAAATTATACGAATATAAATAAATAAATGAACAAATGAACGTTAACGAACACATAATCGGACGTTCACGAACATAAAATAAACAGAAGTGACTTTTGTTCATGTTCGTTCATTTAACTAAACGATCGTAAAATATTGTTAATGTTCGTTCATTTAATAAATAAACGAATATAAACGAATTTTTTACCGAATGATTCATGAAATGTTCACTGAACGTTTAGTTCGTTTACGGCCCTAATAATAATCTTAAAAGTACAATTTACACAATACTCCCTCACAAAAACCAAAATTACAAAAACACCCTTACATCTTCAACCCTTTCTGGTTATCCAACAAAACCATCAAAACACACACACTTCAGTTTCAGATAACAAGTTAACAACTTGAAACAACAAGAATGGAGGCCTTAAAAGTATGGTCATCAAGACCACTCCGTCATCTCTTCCACTTATCTCCACTCACTTACAAAACCCATCTCCCGGTCACCTTCACGCGCTGCTGTTCATCCTTACGTGCCGCCACTGTGCCGCCAAAACAAGGTGGTGGCAGGGGAAGGAGGTTACCCAAAGATGAGAATGCAAGTTCCTCTACTTCTGATAGAGATGCTAATCGTGCTATTCGTCTTAAAAAGGTTTACTTTTTTTTGTATATTTTTTTATATAAAAATTGAATCTTTTTTATGTTTTTATGTTTTTGTGTGATAAAGATTGAATCTTTTTGTGTTTTTATGTTTTGTTTGAGCACGGTTAAAATCGGACCGGATAAAAAATCAATTTGGTTCAAAGCACCAAACCAAGGATCAGACCAAAATGTCATGTCCAGTTTGTTGGTTCGGTCGAGTCCAACAAAGCATAATGACCGGTTTTGCTTTAGAATGAACCAGACCGGATTAGACCGATGACCGAATATGGAGAAAAAGGTGGACCAAGGACTGGACCAAAATACGTTCGATCCGGTTTGGTCAGTCCAATTTGATCCGGTTTTTCGGTTCATCCGGTCCATGTCTTAAGGGTGACGCGTTGTTGGGCAAGGACATGTCTTAGACGCCTTTGTTACACCATCAAAATGGAAACATAACCGGAAGTAGGGCTGAGCACGGTCCGAAAACCGGACCAGATCAAAAACAGATTTGGTTCAAGACACCAGACCAAGGACCAAACCGAAATGTCATGTCCAAGTCCAGTTCGTTGGTTCGATCGAGTCTAACAAAGTATAATGGCTGGTTTTGCTTAAGATTGAACCGGACCGGAGTGGACCGAGAACCGAATATGAAGAAAAGGGTGGATTGAGGACCAGACCAAAATACGTTTGATCCGGTTCGGTCGGTTCAATTTGATCCGGTTTCGGTCGGTCCAATTTGATCCGGTTTATTGGTTCATCCGGTCCATGGTCTATTATGTTCAGCTCTATTCAAAAAAAAAAAAATCTTAAAGAACAATTTACATAGTTCTTCCTTACAAAAACCAAATTTACAAAAACACCCTTCTGAATTTGGAAATCTCACCAATTCGGAATTGCTTTATCTAAATTCCCTTGCAAGTTGTAGAGTTGAAAACTTAGATTGGTTGTCTTCTCTATCTTATTTAACACAGCTTTCTATGGATGGAACTTCTTTGGCCAAAGCAAATAACTGGGTAAATGTAATTAGAGGTCTCCAAGACCTTGAAGACTTAAGCATAAATGGATGTGACCTCTCACAAGTCATACATCCATATTCTCCATCTTTCAACTCTTCTTTATCTCTTAATTCCCTTTCTCTCGATTACAACAATCTCAACTCATCCATGCATCATTGGTTGTCCCCATTAACTGGCAATAAGCTTACAGGTCTTTCTCTCTCTGGTAACAAGTTTGATGGGAAACTTTCAGATTTCCTGAACAACTTGTCAGGATGCACATCAGCTACATTGTCTGACGTGATCCAACACTTTTCATCCCTACAAAAATTGAACCTATCTTCAAATCAGTTCGATGGAACTATAAGTGACAAACTGTGGCAACTACCCACACTTCTAGTACTAGATCTTTCACACAACTCACTCGAAGGAGTTCCTCTAATTGCTGATGTGTCAAACCTTTCTCAAAGTATAGAATATATATATATTTCAGTTCTAACAAGCTAGGGCCTTGTTTCCCCAAATGGATACAAAATTTGAAATATCTTCAGCATCTTGATCTTTCCAAAAATAGCATTTTAGACACAGTTTCTAACCAGTGGCAGTCTTCTCAGTTGATCTATTTGGATCTCTCTTTCAACAGCATAAGTGGCGCTATTCTGAATGTTCCTTCCACTTTGTTAGTGTTAGATCTTTCCAAAAACAAATTATCTGGGGAAATCTCCTTTCTGTGCCAAATTGTAGATGGCGATTTATCACTTCTTGATATCTCAGACAACTCATTCACAGGACAAATTCCAGACTGTTTATGGCATTTCAAAGAGCTGGTGGTTCTTAATCTAGCAAACAATAATCTATCTGGTAGAATTCCTGCATCTGTCAAGTCTTTGATCAAGCTTGAAGCATTGTATTTATACAACAACAACTTTTTTGGAGAATTGCCTTCATCCTTAAAACATTGCAAGAATGTAACCATTCTGAATTTGCGGGACAACAAGTTTTCTGGTAATGTGCCTGTTTGGATTGGGGAAAACCTATCACGTTTGTACGTTTTTAGCCTAGCATCAAACAACTTTTATGGAACCATCCCTCTACAAGTATGCCATCTAGTAAATCTTCAACTTCTAGACTTGTCAATGAACAACCTCAATGGAACCATCCCCTCGTGCATCAATAATATCACTGCCATGGTTCTAGATAATTTTTCTCTCAAAGGGAGAGATCTCGTCACATTGAATTCATTGGACATAAGGCACATTCGTCAAGATGGATTCGGCTATAGTTATGATTATTTTGACCATGTGATAATCCAGTGGCAAGGAAAGGTACGTGAATTCAGCAAAAATCTAGAATCCTTGAAGAGCATTGACCTGTCAAGCAACCATTTAACCGGACAAATCCCGTATGAACTTACCAATCTTTATCAACTGGTTGCACTAAATTTGTCAAAGAACGCTCTACTTGGAGAGATTCCAAGACAAATTGGTCAAATGAAAGAACTTGAAACTTTGGATTTATCCAAAAACAATTTCTCAGGGCAGTTGCCATCAAGCATGTCTCAGATGAATTCTTTAAATTATCTTGACGTGTTGCATAACAACTTGTCTGGGAGGATTCCATCTTGCACTCAACTCCAAACCTTTGAACCTTCAAGGTACATAGGAAATGCGGGGCTATGTGAAAGTCCCCTGCCGAAAAAATGCCCTGGAGATGAAGAATTAGAAGAACCACACACTGTTGGTAAGAGTCAAGGAGACGAGGAAGGGATAGAACGATGGTTTTATATTGGTGGTGCTAGTGGGTTTGCTACTGGATTTTGGATAGTTTGTATCCTTTTACTTCTTTATCGCCGTGGGAGACATACTTTTTTCTAGTTGCATGATAGCTTGAAAGATTGGGCATACGTAAAGGTGGTGGTGTTCATAGCAAAATGGCAAAGGGTTGCGCGTGCATAGTGGTGTATGTTTTTTTTTCATCTACTTATTAATGTTTGATATATAGTATTGTAATTTCATGCTTCACTTGTATTTGGTAGGGGTTTTTAAGTCCCCTTTATAAACAAAATTGCCACCAACACCATGGGTGGCCGTTTCCCCGCATTGTGTGATCTACGACATCTCCACATGTTCATATTATAAACTGTATAGCTATATGATTAATGGAACGTGTTCGATAAAATGTTTTACATAGATTTGCAACATACCTGATGATGTTAATGTATCATGGTTAGCTATAGTAATTATGAATCTTTACGATAAGGCATCATGCCTTATAAGCAATTGCTATTACGATTGACATCTAAGTGTAGTGTGAAGCTAGCTATTGTAGCTGTGTTTTACTCATGATTAAGAGGCACATGAAATAAGCCTCCAATGCATCTTAGAAATCTGAATACTGATTTTTTAGTTGTTACTCAATCACTAATATAAAAGTCACTGGAAATTCTCTTAAGTCAGCACACTGTAGTCTCTACAATCAATCACTTGTATGTGTGGAGGGAAACTTTTACAAACATAAAAGAACATGTTATTCATGACCGTTAGGGTTTTTTCCAGCTCGTATGACATCCATCTTCATCAGTGGAAGTTGTGGTTCTTGTTTGCTACATTGCCATAACTGTGACCACATGTTCTTCCACCAAACTTGTACCTGGTTCCGGGGTCTGTTTCACACACTCAATAGTACTGACTTGTTTTCAGCTTTATGAATATACTACTAAAGTCCTAGCATATGATTGATATGCTCAATGTTAGTGTGATAATGCTCTTTTTTTTTTTTACTGATTAGTAATACTAAACAGAAAATAAGTATGTTGGTAATTGTTGCTTATCAGTAAATGAGATTCTTATAAGACACCTTAAACCAACTCAAACTGATTCAGGACTGAATATTATATAAATCTAAATATTAGATGAATGTCATTATGAGTTTCATCCCAGACTACAAGTGTTAAAGTATATGAAACAGAACTCAGAACAGAGTTACCCTTTTGTGGCATCAGAATGTGGAACTTTGTTATCACAATTTGCTTGAAATGCAATTGGAAATCCATTTCACTAAATACAGTTTGCTAAGTGCTAAGTTACTTCTTATTTTAATACTCGAACATCAGCTCAATCTGGATCAAAAAAACATTGGCTTTCACCATCGCAATCTCCACCACAAGTGCTGTCACCAGTCTCGCCTTCAACAACACCACTCTAAGTGACATGTTTTTAATATATAAATCAACTAGTTACCTGGCCCGCCTGAATGGGCGGGCGAGCCTTATGAATATGGTTGAAAAAAATTAAGTTTAGGAAAATAAGTTATAAACATGCCAAATTACTTATTATATGCTTTAAGAATGAAAAGAAATAAATGTTCATCCGATATAAGAAAATAAAAGTTATTAAATTATCGGCAAACACAAGGTATATGTTGTCGATTCATATACAAAATAAAGCTTCTTTGCACACAACGTTGGTTGTTGATTTTGTGTATTTACTTACTAGTGAGTAAATAACGAACCTTCCATAAGCCATCACTTGTCAGTATCACAAGCTCTATTGAGGCATTGATAGGTACATGTCTTATGCCAGGTTATGAACTTAGATCGTGCTTTAAGACTCTGGTCTCCAAATGCACGAGCAACAGCAAGTTGACAATTAACTCAGGGAACATCACCTACATAAATAATACTCCAAGAGTTTCACTATACTTTAGAGCTTGTTGAAGCTATAACACAATGCATGTAACAATTCTGCTGTCATTCACTGCATCACATAATTGGAAGATAAACAACAAATTTGTCAATTCTGCTGTCATTTACTGGTGTAAGGTAGAGGTGGCGATTTCTACCCATGTACATGTACTTATAAACGGGCCAAAAAGTAATTTTTTAATATTAGCTAAAAAAGAAAGGAGTTGAACGTCATTTATTGAAAGAACCAACTAATATTGGTAATAACATACTATATTTGACATAAAAATATTCAATAGTGTATCGTTAACTTGAAAACATACTAATATTAGTTTGGTTCATATTAAGGAACACATGCAATAATTTATCGTTAACTTGAAAACATATCATTCAAAGTTTAAGAATGTTGGGTGTATGTACAAACCCAATCCCACATCGGTAGAACTATAATCTCAAAGTTAACATATAAGCTTGGTGGGCTACTCCTTCTATCACCAATTGGTTTTATAGAATGGAACTTCAGTTGGGCTTATATGTTAGACTTGGTGAGATGCTGGGCCGTAAAAATATCACAAGTGGTATCAGCCCAGTGATGATGTGGATGGTGTTTCCTCGATTAGACCCCGGTTCGACGGTATTAGTGGATCCCGGTAAACCTTGTACCGAAAGGATTGTTGGGTGTGTGTACAAACCCAATCCCACATCGGTAGAACTATAATCTCAAAGTTAACATATAAGCTTGGTGGGCTACTCCTTCTATCACCAATTGGTTTTATAGAATGGAATCTCGGTTGAGCTTATATGTTGGACTTGGTGAGATGCTCGGCCGTAAGAATCTCATAAAGAAGAACTTAACATCTTGTCAAAATTTCAAGTCTTCTAAAGCTCAATACTTACCCTGTTCAAGTAATTTCATTTTATTGGTTTGTTAAACCTTTCTATAGTCATCTCTCATCTCACAGTTAATAGTGTTCTTTAAGAACTTGTCATTTATACCCCACTGTCATATCAATGTTAGATGCACTCGTCAGGTATCTCAACTTACGAAAGTTCTGATTGGCTAAATCTTTCCTCAAAAAGTTTGAAAGGAAGATGGTATTTTTCCTATAAAGGCAAGCATTGTCTCACGGAAGTTATGTTTCTGAATTAGAAACAACCAACTGGGCCGACACCCTTCGGGGTTCATGCTCATATATGTAACACCCCGATTTTTATAAGTTTCAAAAATAGAATTACTTATGCTATTAGAAAAGTAGAAAAGTCTTTATGTTGGTATTTTATAGAAATTAGGACTAATGGTGCAAAATATTTAACAACAGGGACTATACTTGCCAAATTAAGAAACCTACTTGATAAGTGTTATATTGATTTCCTTATGATGAAGTAATCTCAGAATTTAGTCAAAATAAAACATGTATGTGTATTGATGGAACGTGGCTTCACAAGAATAAAAAGGAAGAAAAATATTATTAGTTCTTTCATTTATCAAGATTTATACAAGGGTTATGAATTCAAGTGCAAGGGTTTAGTGTTCTTCATGATTAAGGTTGGTGTTGTTTATGATTTAGAGATATTCAAGTTCTCATAACTCTATTCCATTAAGGGTAAGTTCATGTTTAAGATTATGTTTATATGAAATTATAAGAGTATGTTTATTTGAAGACTTATGAAAACCTAGTTTTAAATTATGATCAATTATGATGAAATTGATGTTAGAAGTATTATTGTTATGATGTAAATATGTTAGGAATCATGTACCCAAGTTATGGTTAATGATATAGAAAGATTCATGATGCTAATTGTTGTTGATGATTAAGTATGTCAAGATTAGGAGTGTTTGGTACAAGCTTATTAAGTGCTTAAATTAGCAAGATAGCTTATGGACCTGATGAAAAATGATCTTGACATGTTATATAAGCTGTAAAATAAGTTTGGTAATAAGTGGAATAGCTTATTATGAGTTTTGGGTCGTTTTGGACACGTTACAAGTTTAGATCAGCTTGCTGAATTGAAGTTTATGCAGACTTTAAAGTGGCGTATAAAATAGACCGTTTATCGTATTGACATGCCGTAAAAGCCTACTTTTAGCCCTATTAGTATACTTTCTAATCCAAGTGGTCTCATGGTCTAATTTTGAATTGAAGCAGGTATAAAGTGCAAAATACAGCAGCAACCTAGAAAATTCTGCACTAAAAGTGTTTTTGTGTGTTTGATGATGAAATAGCACATTAGGTGATCATGTTTAAGTTGTTTAGACTCAATACATGTTAGATAAATTTGTTAGCAAGTTCTAATAGCATTAGAATGGTTATCATGTGAGTAGGTGCTCGTGGAAAGCTTACGGACTATGTTGCACGGAAACGCCGTCAGAGTGCCGTCCCCCATACCGGAAACGTTTCGGAAACGGGAAACGGCTAGAAACGCTTGGAAACGCGCCGGAAACGCTTCCGGAAAAAAAGAAACGTTTCATGTTGACTGGAAACGCGAAGTGTTGAGTAGGAAACGTTTGGGAAACGTATCTGATTCTTTTAAACGCGTTTCTTGGCCTGTTTTTGACGTATACATATTACGAAAGAGAAAAACGAAGAAGACAATGCATATTAGGAAGAAGACGATGCATAATAGGAAAGAGAAAGAAGAAAAATATAGAATTATAAATGGTCTATACTCTATAGTACTGTGGAGTCACGTGAGAGTTTAAGAGTAGTTGGAATAAAAAATTAATTTAGTTCTCTAGCTGGCTATCATTAATGTTCTTTTTTAAAATTGTTTTTAAACTTAAATTTTGTAAATGTAAATTTGTAACGTATATATTTCTCTAAAAACAAAAACTTAGTACGGAGTAGCTATTAGTACTTTATGATTTAGAACATGTTACTGTAATGCACTCAACTTTACGAAACTGATTTTGAAAATATAACTTTTATCTTCATTTTTTTTCTACTATCATCATGTACTTTTGACATGATTTATTTTAAAAGTTTGTTAATAAAAGTTTTAAAGGCTTTTATGATATGGTATGGTATAAATTAGTTTAACAATATCTCATTTTTCGTATAAAATTACTAAAAATAAGGTTGACGTTTCTTGTATTATTTAACTCCTACCTTGTTTGTTCTTTAAAAATAAAATAATGACATTTTGGTAATAACAATTTGATGTTAGATGTTGGATTTTATTTATTATATATATAAAATTATATAAAGTACACAAACGTTTCTGGCCGTACCCGTTTCTTAAATTTTGAGACATTGGCGTTTCTAAGTATCCGTTTCCGTCCCTGTCCCCGTTTCCGTATCCGTCCCCGTGCAACATAGCTTACGGAAGGCTAAACAAGACCTAGAGGTGAGTAACGGTTCATTAGCATTTACATCACAGAATAATTTCAGGACCAAAAGATACATTGAATAACTACAAATTGCAAAGACTTTGAGAGTCTTTGAACGTCTAATTTGGGACTTCAAATTTATTCCATGATCTTTATTCCAAGTGTTATGTGCTCCACACAAATTTATATCCATCTAGTTCAATCCTTTGATATCAAAGTCTATATAAAGCTGCATCGAGGTATATGTGTTCATTATCAGATAAAAACACATCTATACAATTTTCTTAAAACACACATAATGAGAGAAAATATTTACTTTTACTTTATGCATACTCATATTTTGCTTCTTTTGTCACTTGTCTTTCTTTGGCCAACAACTGGTTGGAGCAGCAAGAGGAGTTGTTCATAAGTGTACCAAGTGGCGTGCTCATTACGTGTTAATTGACTGGATACCTGAAGAAGAAGATGATTGTTGTCAATGGGGTGGAGTCGTGTGTGACAACGTCACAGGTCATGTCAAAGAGCTTTATCTTGAATCGTCTAATGGTTATAGTGGTCTTGAAGGTGAGATTAGCTTTATCTTGAATCGTCTAATGGTTATGATGACTCATTTAACTTATCTTGACCTAAGTGAAAATCAGTTAACATATCTTAACCTTGGTTACAATCAGTTTACTGGCACAATTCCCGATTCCATTCGTTCGTTGACCAAATTAACAACCATTGTAGTTGGTGGGAATCAGTTTACTGGAACCATTCCTATGTCCATTGGTTCCTTGACCAAATTAACATCTTTTAACCTTTCAGTCAACTCTTTCTATGGAACCATTCCAATGGCCATTGGTAACATGACCCAATTAACTTATCTTAACCTTGATGGGAATAATTTAAGTGGAGTCATTCCGAGATCCATTGGTTCCTTGACTGTATTGACAGAGCTTTACCTTTCAGACAACTCTTTCTATGGAACCATTCCTTCGGAATTTGGAAACCTCACCAATTTGATGTTGCTTGATCTAGATTACCTCGGAAGTTGTACAGTTGAAAACTTAGATTGGTTGTCTTCTTTATCTTATTTAAAAGGTCTTTCTATGGATGGAACTTCTTTGGCCAAAGCAAATAACTGGGTAAATGTAATTATAGGTCTCCAAAACCTAGAATTGTTAAGCTTAGTTGGATGTGACCTCTCACAAGTCATGCATCAATATTCTTCTTCATCTCTTCAAGACCTTTATCTCGATAACAACAATCTCAACTCATCCGTGCATCATTGGTTGTCCCAATTAACTGGCAATAAGCTTAGCGATCTTTCTCTCTCTGGTAACAAGTTTGATGGGGAACTTTCAGATTTTTTGAACAGCTTGTCCGGATGCACATCAGCTACATTGTCTGATGTGATCCAACACTTCTCATCCCTAGAAAGATTGAACCTATCTTCAAATCAGTTAGATGGAACTATAAGTGACAAACTGTGGCAACTACCCTCGCTTGAAGAACTAGATCTATCTTCCAATTCTCTTAGAGGTGCTATCTCTGAAAACATTGGAAAATCAAATCTTTGGTATATAGATCTTTCAAACAACTCACTCGAAGGAGTTCCTCTAATTGCTGACATGTCAAACCTTTCTCAGAGTATGCAGTATCTTGATTTCAGCTCTAACAAGGTAGGGCCTCGTTTCCCCAAATGGATACAAAAATTGAAAACACTTCAGCATCTTGATCTTTCCAAAAATAGCATTTTAGACACAGTTTCTAAGGAGTACTGGAACCAGTGGCATTCTTCTCAATTAAGCTATTTGGATCTATCTTTCAACAACATAAGTGGCGCTATACTGAACGTTCCTTCCACTTTGTTAGTGTTAGATCTTTCCAAAAACAAATTATCTGGGGGAATCTCCTTTCTGTGCCAAACTGCAGATGGCCGTTTATCATTTCTTGATATCTCAGACAACTCATTCACTGGACAAATTCCAGACTGTTTATGGCATTTAAAAGAGCTGGTGGTTCTTAATCTAGCAAACAATATTCTATCTGGTAGAATTCCTGCATCTGTTAAGTCTTTGATCAAGCTTGAAGCATTGCAAGAATTTAACCTTTCTGAATTTGCCTTCATCCTTAAAACATTGCAAGAATTTAACCTTTCTGAATTTGCGGGCCAACAAGTTTTCTGGTAATGTGCCTGTTTGGATTGGGGAAAACCTATCACATTTGTACGTGTGGAGGGAAACTTTTACAAACATAAAAGAACATGTTATTCAGGTAAGAAGAGGGATTGTTAAGATGGAAAATGGGTCTGGTGGTGGTGTGAGGGTGTGGTATTTTTATCTGTGGTATTTGGATGGTGGTGGTGTTTGTATGGTGGTGTCGATGGTGGTGTCGACGGTGATGTTTTGATGTTATTGTTTTTGTTATTGAATTTGTGGCCTGGGTTTTTATGATGAAGATCTGGGTTTTTATGAAGATTGAATTAAAAGAAGTTTATTAAACTTGACAAAAACAATCAATTAATCAATATTGATATAAACAACAAAGTTAAGCCTTATGACTGCTAAGAGATTTTAGATCGATGTACCAGATGCAAGAATAGTGTAAATGAAATATGTACCAGTGTATATTGCATATTTGCAGTATATGAATGTAAGTATCCTTAATTTGATATTCTGTAGTGGTTATTCAATTACTACATTGGACCTACATTATCTGTTTGTTACATTGGATACTTGGGTCCTTTTTTGTTCTAAAATTTGAGCAAATTACCAAGTTTACTCTTTGATTTTGCTGACTATAATGAATGCAAGAGAGAATGGTGATAAAAAGAGAGAGAATGTGTGACCAAAAATAAAATACGAATCAAATTACAAGGACAAAAACTGTAGCATTTTAAAAGACCACACTTTCTCAGAAAAAGACTAAAAAATGTAAGTCGCCCAAGAAATGTAGTTTTCAGTCGCTCAAGAAAGTACTAATGAGATGGTACTTAGTAGGTACATGTTGGGGGGACACATGTCACCATAATATGTAATCCGCCCAAGAAATTTGGACAATCCTCTCTCCTGGGGCATTTGTAGAAAAAAAAAATTTTTTTGAGACATTTAGGGTTGGTACTCATTTACTTGTGGGGCATTTAAAGGATTTTCCCTATTTTGATCAATCCAAGTATGATTTCCTAACACTGTATATTCTAGATTGGTGTTTACATCACGTTATATATATCTTGTTACTATTCCTATAATTGGGTGCTTTATTTGGGCACATTATATTGATTTCTTTTCTAACATAAAGTATTACAAAGTGGAAGAAAAATTGACACCCACTTTGGAAAAATTGCAAAGACTTGAGAGTCTTTGAACGTCTGATTCGGGACATCAAATCGTGTATGTTCCACCCAAATATAAAGTCATCTAGCTTCTTTAGACTATTATAGAGTCACTTTATTTCGTCAATGTTATGCTCACCACTTGTCTGATTAAAAGTCTCAATGAGTAAAGGAATTGATTTACACAAAACAGATTATATAAAACGTCATTAGTATTAGTTGAACAAGTGTCTTTAAACGGTTAACGTATCTTTGGACAAAATGTGCCACATCTTCGACTTTCCATTTTATGTGAAAACCAAATGCTGGATAAAACACTTCATTAAAGTATTGGGTGAAGATTTGTGAATCATTAGATGGTGTTAGAATGTTGGCACTGTTTTGTTCCATTATATATACTGTTCAACCATCTTTTTTCAATCATGTTGACTAGTCAAACCACAAACTGCCCGAGGTAAATACCGAGAACGAGAACAGTAACCACACTAACAAAATACACAACTACCGAGGTGAAAACTTTAACAAACAAACAAACAAGAACAGGAAACTAACGAGCTCTTTACCAAGAACGGTACAAATCATCCACTACCTAGAACACTACCGAGGTAAATACCTTTTTATCTTCCGAGAATATATAATACTAACCTACATTTAACGAAACAATGCACTACCTGGGTGAGTTATCCGAGATGATCTTATACTGAGATCATCACTTAATCATAACTTTTTGAAAGTTTACTTAACTTTATTTAATTTATTTAAAAATTAACAACTAAAGTTTTATTAATTACTTCATTTTATTTTTCTTTTTGACAAAATCGACACATTTGTTTTTATAAATATTTTAGCTAGATGAGATTTAAATAGATTTAACCAAATTGTTTCAATTTTGGCTTTCCAATTAGGCAATAGGATGACTTCATTTATCTTACGTGACAAAATTGAGCATTCACATTTGTACAGTTTTATTTTAATAGTTGATTTTATAGTATATAGGGACTCGCCATCGTTTTGATTGAAACCTAAAATTTCGATGTTAAAAAGTTTATATATATATATATATATGTTACCACTAAAGATAGTAGAAAAACTAAATCACAATAAACTTAAACCCAACAATGTATATACAGTTTGAGCACACACAATAAAGCCACAAATATATGAAACTAATAACTTGTATGCAAACGTAAACCGTGGCCACAAAGAACACAAAACATAATCATTCATCTTGAACAAAAACAACTTATATCGTCTTAAATAGTTAATTAAATGCAGTGAAAATTCAAATGACCAATTAACTTACCTATATATGTAGATTATTCCTGCTCACATGCTTTTTATAAAAGGAAAACTTGTGAACTTAATGTTGTAAAAATTTAGTTGAGGCATTTCATCAAACATATTGTGGGAACTGAAGATTTATGCAACACTCGATCCCAATCCAACATTTTTGTCTTTTGCATATTTGGTACTTTCACAGTAGTTGCTGACTGTATTTTCCATCAGCCTGATTTATTTGGCTCCATTTCTTTGGATTTACCTTTATATCACATAATAATTACAGTACCAAAAGATACATTGAATAACTAAAAATTGCAACGACTTAAGAGTCTCAAGTCTTTGGTCGTCTAATGTGGGACTTCAAATTTATTGTTTAATTTTTTTTCCATGTTTTGTCTGTTCCACACGAATTTTATATTTCTATTCTTAGTTTTCGAAGTCTATATAAAGCTGCATAGAGGTATATGTGTTCATTATCAGAGAAAACCACATCAATACAATTTTCTTAAAACACACATAATGAGAGAAAATATTTACTTTTACTTTATGCATACTCATGTTTTGTTTCTTTTCTCACTTTTCTTTTTGTTGTTTAATACCACAACTGCCTCTTCCTTTGGCCACCAGCTGGTTGGAGCTGTTCATAAGTGCATCGATAAGGAGAGACTAGCTCTTCTTGATTTCAAAGCTGACATTACTCAAGACCCATATGGCGTGCTCTTTACCTGGAGACCTGAAGAAGAAGATGATTGTTGTCAATGGAATGGAGTCGTGTGTGACAACGTCACAGGTCATGTCAAAGAGCTTCAACTTGAATATAGTGGTCTTGAAGGTGAGATTAGCCATTCGTTGATTAACTTAACATATTTGAATATTCTTAAAATTCGTATCATTTCTTTTCACGGAACCATTTTCAAGTACATATGCTCCATGACTCATTTAACTTATCTTGACCTAAGTTTTAATCAGTTTAGTGGATCCGTTCCAAAATCCATTGGTAACATGACCCAGTTAACATATCTTAACCTTGGTTACAATCAGTTTACTGGCACAATTCCCGATTCCATTCGTTCGTTGACCAAATTAACAACCCTTGTACTTGGTGGGAATCAGTTTACTGGAACCATTCCTATGTCCATTGGTTCCTTGACCAAATTGACATACCTTGACCTTTCCGTCAACTCTTTCTATGGAACCATTCCAATGTCCATTGGTAACATGACCCAATTAACTTATCTTAACCTTCATGGGAATAATTTCAGTGGAGTCATTCCGAGATCCATTGGTTCCTTGACCCAATTAACTGAGCTTTACCTTGAAGGGAATAATTTCAGTGGAGTCATTCCGAGATCCATTGGTTCCTTGACCCAATTGACTTATCTTTACCTTTCAAACAACTCTTTCTATGGAACCATTCCTACAGAATTTGGAAACCTCACCAGTTTGGAAAGACTTGAACTAAGTTCCCTTAGAAGTTGTAGTGTTGAAAACTTAGATTGGTTGTCTTCTCTATCTTCTTTAAAAGAACTTTATATGGATGAAACTTCTCTGGCCAAAGTAAATGTAGTTATAGGTCTCCAAAACCTAGAAGAGTTAAGTTTAACTGGATAACAACAATCTCAACTCATCCATGCATCATTGGTTGTCCCCATTAACTGGCAATAAGCTTAGATATCTTTCTCTCTCTGGTAACAAGTTTGATGGGGAACTTTCAGATTTTTTGAAGAGCTTGTCAGGATGCACATCAGCTACATTGTCTGATGTGATCCAACACTTTTCATCCCTCTATAAATTGAACCTATCTTCAAATCAGTTCGATGGAACTATAAGTGACAAACTGTGGCAACTACCCTTGCTTGCTGAACTAGATCTATCTTCCAATTCTCTTAGAGGTGCTATCTCTGAAAACATTGGAAAATTAAATCTTGGGTATATTGATCTTTCAAACAACTCACTCGAAGGAGTTCCTCTAATTGCTGACATGTCAAACCTTTCTAGGCGTCTGCAGTATCTTGATTTCAGCTCTAACAAGGTAGGGCCTCGTTTCCCCAAATGGATACAAAAAATGAAAACGCTTCAGCATCTTGATCTTTCCAAAAATAGCATTTCAGGCACAGTTTCTAAGGAATACTGGAACCAGTGGCAGTCTTCTCAATTGAGCTATTTGGATCTCTCTTTCAACAACATAAGTGGCGCTATTCTGAACGTTCCTTCCACTTTGGTAGTGTTAGATCTTTCCAAAAACAAATTATCTGGGGAAATCTCCTTTCTGTGCCAAATTGTAGATGGCTATTTATCATTTCTTGATATCTCAGACAACTCATTCACAGGACTTAAAAGAGTTGGTGGTTCTTAATCTAGCAAACAAT
Organism: Artemisia argyi; assembly: GCA_030686995.1. Classification (NCBI taxonomy): domain Eukaryota; kingdom Viridiplantae; phylum Streptophyta; class Magnoliopsida; order Asterales; family Asteraceae; genus Artemisia; species Artemisia argyi. The sequence continues at coordinate 21,025,289 of CM060695.1, read as the reverse complement.
AATCTATCTGGTAGAATTCCTGCATCTGTTAAGTCTTTGATCAAGCTTGAAGCATTGTATTTATACAACAACTTTTTTGGAGAATTGCCTTCATCCTTAAAACACTGCAAGAATTTAGCCTTTCTGAATTTGGGGGCCAACAAGTTTTCTGGTAATGTGCCTGTTTGGATTGGGGAAAACCTATCACGTTTGTACGTTCTTAGCCTAGCATCAAACAACTTCTATGGAACCATACCTCTACAAGTATGCCATCTAGTCAATCTTCAACTTCTAGACTTGTCAATGAACAACCTCAATGGTACCATCCCCTCGTGCATCAATAATATCACTGCCATGGTTCTAGATTATTTTTCTCTCAAAGGGAGAGATCTCGTCACAGTGAATTCATTGGACATAAGGCACATTAATCAAGGTAGTTACTTCTCTAGTTTTGACTATTTTGACCATGTGATAATCCAGTGGCAAGGAAAGGTACGTGAATTCAGCAAAAATCTAGAATCCTTGAAGAGCATTGACCTGTCGAGCAACCATTTAACAGGACAAATCCCGTATGAACTTACCAATCTTTCTCAACTGGTTGCACTAAACTTGTCAAAGAACGCTCTACTTGGAGAGATTCCAAGACAAATTGGTCAAATGAAAGAACTTGAAACTTTGGATTTATCCAAAAACAATTTCTCAGGGCAGTTGCCATCAAGCATGTCTCAGATGAATTTTTTAAATTATCTTGACGTGCCGCATAACAACTTGTCTGGGAGGATTCCATCTTGCACTCAACTCCAAACCTTTGACCCTTCAAGGTGCATAGGAAATGCAGGGCTATGTGGTAGTCCCCTGCCGATAAAATGCCTTGGAGATGAAGAATTAGAAGAACCACACACTGTTGGTAAGAGTCAAGGAGACGAGGAAGGGATAGAACGATGGTTTTATATTGGTGGTGCTAGTGGGTTTGCTACTGGATTTTGGATAGTAGTTAGCGCTATACTTCTTAACCGCCGTGGGAGACATGCTTTTTTCCAGTTGCATGATAGCTTGAAAGATTGGGCGTACGTAAAGGTGGTGGTGTTCATAGCAAAATGGCGAAGGGTTGCGCGTGCATAGTAGTATATGTTTTTTGTGTTCTTTTTCATCTTCTTATTAATGTACTTTGGTATATAGTATCGTAATTTCATGCTTCACTTGTATTTGGTAGGGGTTTTTAAGTCCCCTTTACTAATAAAATTGTCACTAACACCATGGGTGGCCGTTTCCCCTCGTTGTGTGATATACGACATCTCCACATGTTCATATTACAAACTGTATAGCTATATGATGCATGGAACGTGTTCAATAAACATGTTTTACATAGATTTGGAACATACCTGATGATGTTAAGGTATCATGGTTAGCTATAGTAATTATGAATCTTTACGATAAGGCATCATGCCTTATAAGCAAATGCTATTACGGTTGACATCTAAGTGTAGTGTGAAGCTAGCTATTGTAGCTGTGTTTTACTCATGATTATGAGGCACATGATTATGTGTTTTACTCATTTTAGTTGTTACTCAATCACTAATATAAAAGTCACCGGAAATTCTCTTAAGTCAGCACGCTGTAGTCTCTACAATCAATCACTTGTATGCCTTATTCACGGCCCTTAGGTTTTTTTTCCAGCTCATATGACATCCATCTTCATCAGTGGAAGTTGTGGTTCTTGTTTGCTACATTGCCATAACAGTGACCACATGTTCTTTCACCAAACTTGTACCTGGTTCCAGGGTCTGTTTCACACACTCAATAGTACCGACTTGTTTTCAGCTTTATGAATATATTACTAAAGTCCTAGCATATGATTGATATGCTCAATGTTAGTGTGATAATGCTCTTACTTTTTGTTAACTGATTAGTAATACTAAACAGAAAATAAGTATATATATGTTGGTAATTGTTGCTTATCAGTAAATAAGATTCTTATAAGACACCTTAAACCAACGTAACTCAAACTGATTCAGGTCTGAATATTTATATAAATCAAAATATTAGATGAATTTCATGAGTTTCATCCCTGACAACAAGTGCTAAAGTATATGAAACAGAACTTAGAACAGAGTTACCCTGTTTGTGACATCAGAATGTGGAACTTTGTTATCATAATTTGCTTAAAATGCAATTGGAAATCCATTTCACTAAATACAGTTTGCTAAGTGGCTAAGTTACTTCTTATTTTAATACTCGAACATCAGCTCAATCTGGATCTAAAAAACATGGGCTTTCAACATCGCAACCTCCACCACAAGTGCTGCCACCAGTCTCGTCTTCAACAACACCACTCTAAGTGACATGTTTTTAATATATAAATCAACTAGTTACCTGGCCCGCCCGAATGGGCGGGCAAGCCTTATGAATATGGTTGAAAAAAATGAAGTTTAGGAAAATAAGTTATAAACATACCAAATTACTTATTATATGCTTTAAGAACGAAAAGAAATAAATGTTCATCCGATATAAGAAAATAAAAGTTACTAAATTATCCGCAAGCACAAGGTATATGTTGTCGATTCATATACAAAATAAAGCTTCTTTGTACACAACGTTGGTTGTTGATTTTGTGTATTTACTTAATAGTGAGTAAATAATGAACCTTCCATAAGCCATCACTTGACAGTATCACAAGCTCTATTGAGGCATTGATAGGTACATGTCTTATGCCAGGTTCTGAACTTAGATGTGATTTAAGACTCTGGTCTCCAAATGCACGAGCAACAGCAAGTTGACCATTAACTCGGGGAACATCACCTACATAAATAATACTCCAACAGTTTCACTATACTTTAGAGCTTGCTGAAGCTATAACACAGTGACTGAATCAAAATATGCATGTAACAATTCTGCTGTCATTCACTGCATCTCATAATTGGAAGATAAACAACAAATTTGTCAATTCTACTGTCATTTACTGGTGTAAGGTAGAGGTGGCGATTTCTACCCATGTACATGTACTCATAAACGGGTCATAAAGTAATTTTTTAATATTAGCTAAAAAAGAAAGGAGTTGAACGTCATTTATTGAATGAACCAAGTAATATTAGTAATAACATGCTATATTTGACATAAAAATATTCAATAGTGTATCGTTAACTTGAAAACATACTAATATTAGTTTGGTTCATATTAAGGAACACATGCAATAATGTATCGTTAACTTGAAAACATATCATTCAAAGTTTAAGAAGAACTTAACATCTCGTCAAAATTTCAAGTCTTCTAAAGCTCAATACTTACCTTGTTCAAGTAATTTCATTTTATTGGTTTGTTAAACCTATCGATAGTCATCTCACAGTTAATAGTGTTCTTTAAGAACTTGTCATTTATACCCCACTGTCATATCAATGTTAGATGCATTCGTCGGGTACTCAACTTACGAAAGTTCTGATTGGCTAAATCTTTCCTCAAAAAGTTTGAAAGGAAGATGGTATTTTTCCTATAAAGGCAAGCATTGTCTCACGGAAGTTAAGTTTATGAATTAGAAACAACCAACTGGGCCGACACCCTTCGGGGTTCATGCTCATATATTGGCCACTTTACTCATTAGAATAGACAATAAAATCTGCATCTCAGCAAAATCTTTATGCTAAATCCACTTCATTATAAATGGGGGACTCACATGAGATTCAAGTTTTTATACTATTTTTTGGGTTGTTCTGCTTTTATACTATTAAGTATTGTAATTTTCCCTAGCTAATAAGATTGATAATTTCAATGGTCATATTAAAGGAAAAGAATCTTTCCGAGTGGAGGAGAATAGGAAGTTACATGTTTCAGGTTACACTGAACCAAATGCACTTATGGAATGTTTGCGAAAAGCAGGAAAAACAGCACATCTAGTGCATTGGCAATATGGAGAATGTCCTCCAACCTACATGTATCAAAAGAGTGACCATTATCTAGCCGGTTATGGAGTATGATAATAAGGGCAATGGTTATAACGAAAATTCTCAGCCATGTGCCACCTATGTGCGGTCATCTCCACCTCGTGACAAACCATATGCTAATCACGTGGGGATCTACTCTTGCTGCATCATGTGATGCCATTTTCTTAATGTTTTGCTATAACACTTATGCTAGTTATGAGGGGATCTGCTCTTACTCCATCATGTGACTGTCGTTTTACATTTTGCATGCCATAACAAGTAGTTAATTTCCTTGTTTTTTCTTAATGATGATGGTTTAGCAGACACTGTTTAATCTACTTGGAATGTATCGTTGTGATCAATATATATCTATGCATTTAGTCTAAAATTGGCTTTGCTTCAACAAGTATATATCTACTTATTACTTGATACCTCATATAAGTCTGACTAGCTCTACTTATTGTTCAAACCGATGTATTTTAACATCTTACGCTTGCTTAGGAAAATAGTTCATTAGCTTATGAAGTGTCAAACACAATGCATGCAATAGAATTTAGATAAGTCTTAACCGCTTCTGTCAACTAAATTGAACCTTTTTAAGTTGGTAGAAAAACAGCTTATTGAAACAGCTTTATAGGGTGCTTGGGATTGCATATACTTTCACTAATGTTTATCGCATTGGCATATAAGCACTTCACCTCCACATGTGCTAATTTCTATCAAAATATAACCAAACAAGTCAACAAGCACTTCAAATATGCAATCCCAAACACCCTCAACTAAAGCCTAATACATTTGTCATAACATGTAATCCCAAACACTCAAAGAAAGCTTATAGGGCGTAACACACTAACACCTCATTATCTCTACGGTGAAAAAAAGTTCATTCACATCAATAGCACTGCTACTTGTACCCATAATAAATTATTGTTATGTGCAAAAGGTTAATAAGCGGTAATCCGAACCGGCTCACAGTCATTTTCCTTTCAATAATATGGGGCATACATGACTTACTCAGCGGTTATCGCTTTGGGGTGCCAAGTCGAACCTTACCTTGTGCTTGTTATGTGTAAAGATGCCCTTACCCATTGCAAACTGAACTACGCGCCATTAACCCATAATAAATTATTGTACACATACATTTCACGAAAACGAATACATTAAACTATTAATATTATAACTAAGCATTTGCCATTAACCCATAATAAATTATTGTATACAACTCTTCTTACATAGATTTTTTTTTTTTTTTTTTTTTTTTTAACTTTTTGACAGATTTCTGGGTCAGCCACTAATAAAGTTCAAATACAAAGTCATTTAAATGTGGAATTAGTCGGAGGGAAACGAGGCAAGCGGATAACAGCTTCTTCTGTCTCAATTGGGTCTGATCTTATTATCTGCAAAACAAAACATTATTTTATAAAACTTATGATAACTTGTTTTTATATTACTAACTTAAACATGGGTTATTCAAAGAAATGAAAAAGGAGTACCGGATCTTGGAGAAGGGGTTTTGAATCATCAATGGCTTGTCTGAACTGTGGCTTGCTTTTGTTGTTGTTGATGTCTCTGTTGCTTGTTCCGGCATTGGTGTTCATGGGTGTTTGTGCTTGACTAGGTTTCATTTTGTTTTTTTTGTTTTGGTTTGGAATTTGGTGGAGTGATCTTTTTGTTGTTATGTAAGGCCCAATAGTGAATGTAATAATGTTGGAACCATGTATTATTAAGCCCAATTAAATTGGTTTTTGTTTTTATTTTGTTCATTTGTTGTTATTGGAGCAAGGTAAATGAGTCAAATTTTTGTTGAGTAACTTGGTCCTATTTGAGCCGAGTTTTATCATGCTTAGAGCTCAAGTCCGAGCTTTAAACACTAATATATTTCAAAAAATTAAAATCAGCAACTTTCTCACAAGTCGGTCGGTTCGAAAACCGACTTTTGCTAAAAAAAAGTCACCGTGCGTGGGGAAGGGATTTGTGTTTTAAGGGTGACGTGTTGTTGGGCAAGGACATGTCTTAGATGCCTTTGCTACACCATCAAAATGGAAATATAATCGGAAGTAGAGTTGAGCACGATTTGAAAACCGGAGCGGACTAACTAAAATTGAACCGGATCAAACATCGATTTGGTTGAAAACACCAGACCAAGGACCAAACTGAAATGTCATGTCGAGGTCCAGTTCATTGGTTTGGTCGAGTCCAACAAAGAATTATGGCCGGTTTTGCTTAAGACTGAATCAGACCGGATCAGACTGATGACCGAATATGAAAAAAAGATGGACCAAAGACGAGACCAAAATACGTTCGATCCGGTTTTTCAGTTCATTCGGTCCATGGTCTATTATGTTCAGCTCTATCCGAAAGAGAAAAAAAATAAGAATAATCTTAACTACTTATAATGTAGATTTAGTCAAAGGGGAAAAAAGTGGAAAACTGAATTTTCAGTCAATCCCCATTTTGCCCTTCTATACTACAAGGGTGAGAGAAAATGAATTATGTAATTAATGCTCTTATTAAAACACCCATAACTTAAAATTATAATAATTTATCCATATGGTACAACCAATTAAAAGCATCTATATCAAATTAAAAACAATCAATCAAAACACCCCTTACTAAAAAAAGTACAATAAAATTTTCACAATATACAATTTAAACAAGCTACAACATAATATAAAATATAAAATAATTAAACACACTAATTAATGTTATTTTTAAAACACCCTAAAATGAAAAGTATATGTTATTATACAAATTAATAAAACACACAAAACTTTATACAAGCTAACAAGTTGATGTTGCATATAATTTTGAAAACTGGACCGGACCAACGGGTTCAACTGGGAAAAACATATAGTTTTGAAAACTGGACACGACGGGTTCAGTTATTAAAAGCATGACTCGGTTTAAATCGACCCATTTTTTGACCGGAACGGTTCAACCGGGTTTCAAAACATTATGTTGACATGAGCTTAAGTATCAAAGTCAATAAGTCAACAAAGTCAATAAGTCAATAAGTCAACACATTTAATCCCTAAATCTTCAAACTTTTATTAGAGGTGGCAAAACGGGCGGGTACGGGCACGGGCTAAAATGGCACGGGTTAAAACGGGCACGGGCTAAACGGACAAATTATAAATCGGGCCAAACGGGCACGGGCTAAAACGAGCAAATTATAATTCAACTATTAAAAACATTCGGAACAGTCCTAAAAACCCCTTTAATTCATCTTGTAAAAAAAGATCAAGCATCTAAGTATTAACTATATTTAATTATTTTTTCTTAAAAAAAATAGAGTATTAAATGAATAAAAATGCAACTAATTAAATATATCTATCAATTAATTATAGTATTAAATAATTATGCATAAAATAGTTAATAAATGAGATAAATTAAATTGTGTGATTCGAAAGCGCATCTAATAATATCTATTTTTATCTTTTGCCTATAAGAGCCTATCAAATAAATGCAAAGGGGCAAAAAACGCCCCAAACTTTTAAAAAAGTGTCAAAAATCGCCCAAAAATTACAAATTGGGCAAGATTTGCCACCCCTAACTTTTATTATTTTTCATTTATAACTCATAAACTTTCTTTTATCACTAAACGATCTGTCGTTATAAAATCCCGTTGCTATGCATGAGTATTCGTCTAGTAATCTTAAATGATACTCACAAAAAACCAAAATTACAGAAACACCCTTACATCTTAAACCCTTTCTGGTTATCCAACAAAACCATCAAAACAGAGCCACTTGAGTTCAGATAACAACAACTTGAAACAAGAAGAAGAATGGAGGCTTTAAAAGTATGGTCATCAAGACCACTCCGTCATCTCTTCCACTTATCCCCACTCTCTTACAAAACCCAACTCCCAGTCACCTTCACGCGCTTCTGTTCATCCTCACGCGCCACCACTGTGCCGCCAAAATAGGGTGGTGGCAGGGGAAGGAGGTTACCCAAAGATGAGAATAATGCAACTTCTTCTACTTCTGATAGAGATGCTATTCGTCTTAAAAAGGTTTACTTTTTTTTTATATAAAAATTCAATCTTTTGGGCAATTACACATCTTAGACACCCTTGTCACATCATCAAAATGGAAATATAACTGGAAGTAGGGTTGAGCACGGTCCGAAAACCGGACCAGACTGACTAAATCCAAAGCGGATCAAAAACAGATTTAGTGACAAAGATTGAATCTTATTGTTTTTATAGTTTTATTTGTTAGGATTTGGGTTTTTAATTAAATGGGTGTTAAGAAATTGTTAAATTTTTATTAGGGGGTGTTTGGTATTGCTTATAAGAACTGCTTATTTATTGCTTATCTGATTATTCGAGAGTGAAATGAGCAGTTTGGAAGTTGCATGTTCCAAATTGCTTATCTAGATATTTTAAATAAGTATAAGCAATTTTGTTAGTAATCCTAAAAGCTAAGTATTTGCTACTTGAAAACGCGAAAGTCGGATAATAATTTTCAAAATGCAATGTCAAACACAAGCTTAACACTAGGTTTGATTTTTTATTTATGTAATTTTGAGAGTTGCAAGTTTCCATGAAACACGTGAGTGATTGGGAGGATGCCGAAGAATAAAAGTGTAATACTTAGAAGCATGTCGTTAACCCTTTTATAAAGATTGAATCTAAGTTTTATGTTTTCTTTGTTGTTATTTGGTTTATGTGTCCAATGGGTGATGAGGTTTTATGGGGATTTAAGAACTAAGCGGTTTTGAGGGTGTTTGGGGTTGCTTATTGAAATGGTCTATATGGTTATTTGAGAGTGAAATGCACAGTTTTGTATACTCAGTTTGGAAGCCAATTCCAAAAAACATATCTAGTTATAATGAGCAGTCCCATGCACTCCCTAAGAACTACCACTTTTTGTAATAAAAAACACAATAATCAGGTAATCACTTTAGGAGTACATTATTCCCTACTGCTTATGTGGTTATTTCAACAAACATAAGTAGTTATATTAAGCAATCCCAAAGTCACACAAAATTAATGACCTGCTACTTTTTTTTGGATGGCTAATTATCTGCTAAAACACAATGATCAAATCATCAGTTTTAGAACACAATTCCAAACACAGCTTAAGCCCAGTTTTGATCTTTGCAGCACTTGCTTAAAACAATGGTTGTTCCAACTGTTTGTTTTCTATCATAATTTACATGGTAACATTGGTCTATGATGAGTGCGGGTGTAGATATCTGGTTTATTTGTTTGCACTGAGAGTAACGGGTTCTTTTGTAGGTAGAAGAGTTAAGGAGCAAAGGACTTGAACCATATGCATACAAGTGGGATAGGACTCATACCGCTAATCAATTGCAAGATATTTATAAGCATCTCGGCAATGGCGAAGAATCAAACGATGAGAATGACCAAGTATCAATATCAGGAAGAATTGTTGCACGTAGGGCTTTTGGAAAACTTGCGTTCTTGACTTTGAGGGATGATTCTGGCACAATTCAGGTATGCTGATAACATCTTTTGTTCCTTTTCACACATAAAAATTTAGTTGCTTGTCTCTAAACTTAATCACCATCATGCTGTGTAATTGGTAGTATTTGTGATTTGGAGGGTGGGAGAGAGAGGGGGGGGGGGGGGGGGGGGGGGGGTTTGTTAGTAGATAAGCTTTAACAAAACGGGATGCTGGGATAGTGTTTACATAACTGGACGTGCTTCTCATACTGGAAGTTGTGATAATCAGCAGCTTAAGTGTTTGACATATTCTGATTATGTAAGGATTTTGATTAAAAATGACACTTATATAGTCAGAATCAATTTCGTTGCATTTACTCTTGAAATAAGTGTTTTTCAAATTTGATTTTTTGACTCGAACCACAGTAATTAGATAACCGCTTTCAAAACACGATGCCACATGCCCATTAATCATCTCCCCAAGTGGATCTTAATGACTGAAAGATCGCAAATAGGAACGCGTTGTGTTTGACCCTCATAGAAGCATTTAGATTTTTGAGTAAACTTGATTTCCTCGCCTATGCTATGTTTTCTATGACTCTTTTTTGTCATACTACTGAATACTGATATATTTACTTATAATATCAGCTTTACTGTGAGAAAGAAAGGCTTGCAGATGATCAGTTTGACCAATTAAAGAGTCTTGTTGATATAGGCGACATATTGGGCGCAAGCGGCTCGATTAAACGGACAGAAAAAGGTTAGCTTCTACAACAAAGTTATACAAATATAATTTAATAGTCTTTACACTACTTTTTTGATTGCATATTCATTGTTTCCATTTATTTTCAGGGGAACTTTCTGTATGTGTAAATTCATTTTTGATCCTCACAAAATCTTTGCTTCCACTACCGGATAAGTTTCACGGTCTAACAGATGTGGATAAGCGATATCGCCAACGGTTAGATTTCTAATAGTGTTTTTTTGTAACATAATTTGTGCAATCCTGCGTATTTTAATAATGTCATGGTGGTCCATTTTTGCTAATGTTAAACATCATCATAATTGGCAAGTCTGTTTTTCGTGTATAGATATGTAGATATGATTGCAAATCCAGAGGTAGCTGATGTATTCCGTAAAAGAGCAAAGGTAGGGTTAAAACATTGAATTTTCGGATCATATAACTTATTATCTTCAAATGCTCGTATGCTGATTTGTGCTTCACTTCAGTAGATTGTATCAGTCATACGCCAGACAGTTGAATCCGTAGGCTTTATATCGAAGTTGATACACCAGTTCTTCAGGTTTGTAAATCATCACTAAACTGATTTTTGTAAAATCTAAATATTTAATTTTTTTAATTTTTGATACTTAAATTGATTTGATACTTTAATTTTGGGCCCATTAGCTTGACTTTGATTTATATCACACATTTACACGTACTGAGAGGAAAAGTATCAGTAAGATAGAAAAAGATGTCTCTAATAACTACAAGTTTTAAAGACTTTTAAGTCTTCTAACGTCTAATATTGGGATAGTTCACTTTTCTTCATCATTTTCCACAAAACAGGACAAATTTATTTTTGGATTTTTGAACAACGAAAAAGTAAAACAAAAATTTGGGACCATCTACTTCAAATTGACTAGACATATTGCATCAATCAGTTTCTATCGATTATCCAAAATACAAGACTTTGAAGTAGCTTTGTGCAAAGAGTCTTCTGATAGGTATTTTCAACTAAGTATTGCAATGAAGTAACATAACTAGATTATCATTATGTATTAAAACTAAAGTATAAAATAGATGTTCAACAATTTAATTGCGCCAAAGCATCCAAATATATAATATGAGCCAAGCTAAGTATGTAAGAACTGGGTCGGTCCAATTTTCAAGTCAAACAAAAAGAACTTGTAACTTGTATGCAAACCATGTCCACAGCAAACACAAAAAATAATCATTCATCTTGAATCTAAACAACTTGCATTGGCTTAAATAGTTAATCAAATGATGTAGAAATTCAAATGACATTCTTTTTATAAAAGGAAAACATGTAAACTTAACGTTGCTAAAATTTGGTTGAGGCATTTCATCAAACATGTTGTGGGTCATGAGAAAACTAAAGATTTATGCAGCCTTATAAGCAATAAAAGAAGAACCATGTACGAATAAATTTTTCCATGAAGACACTACTTTAAGCTCATAATTGCGTAAATCTCTCTTTCACAGAATAAGTACAAATTGCAAAGACTTGAGAGTCTTTGGTCGTCTAGTGTGGGACTTCAAATTTATTCCATGATCTTTATTCCAAGTGTTATCTTCTCCACACAAATTTGTATCCATCTATATAAAGCTTAAATATTTTTTAAGTGTCTACTATGAATTTTTTAAGCCTTTTTCCCTCAATTTTGACCTTAAATATATTTGTTTGTGTTATATAATAGTACTTAATAAAAATTATACAAATGAAAATATATTTCAAAATTTAATCTATTCATTTGTCTTGTATCATACGAACAAAAATATTTAAAGTTAAAAAAATAATAATAATAATAATAATCTTAAACTACAATTTACACAATACTCCCTCACAAAAACTAAAATTACAAAAACACCCCTACATCTTCAACATTCTTGATTATGTTCAACCCAACAAAACCATCAGACTCAGTTCAGATAACAACTTGAAACAAGAAGAATGGAGGCTTTAAAAGTATGGTCATCAAGACCACTCCGTCATCTTTTCCACTTATCTCCACTCACTTACAAAACCCATCTCCCTGTCACCTTCACGCGCTGCTGTTCATCCTCACGCGCCGCCACTGTGCCGCCAAAACAGGGTGGTGGCAGGGGAAGAAGGTCACCCAAAGATGAGAATAATGCAACTTCTTCTACTTCTGATAGAGATGCTATTCGTGCTATTCGTCTTAAAAAGGTTTACTTTTTATATTATAATCTTTATAAAAATTGAATCTTTTTTATGTTTTTATGTTTATGTTTGATAAAGATTGAATCTTTTTGTGTTTTTCTGTTTTGTTTGTGATATTTGGTTTTGTTACTTAAATGGGTTATGGGTTTTTTAAGGGATGTGTTGGTTTTAGCTTATTTTATGGCTTATGAGTTTATCTCATTTTGGCTTATATTGTTATGTTGTTTGTTTCGGCTTATATAGCCGGCTTATGGCTTATTTGGTTTTGGGCTTATGTTTCGTTAGCTCACTTTTTGTGGCTTATTTTGAAACTTTTCGGCTTATATAAGCTTATTATGACATAGTAGTTATATAAGCCAAAAAGTTTCAAAATAAGCCACAAAAAAATGAGCTTATGAAACATAATCCGAAAACCAAATACGCCGTAAGCCCGCTATATTAGCCGAAACAAACACCCCCTTATTAGATGATAATGAATAAAAATAAGAAAGTTGTAATTCTGTGATACACACCACTAGGGATCACATAAGATCCGTTAATGGATTACAACTAAGTAGGATAATGAAGCAATGAGAAAAAGATTATCGAAGCAGAATTGTATTATACTATTTTAAGCATGAATTTTACTTTTGCAGCCCTTACTTAGGAGGCATTTGGGATTGCGTTTACTAAATGTTACCGAAAGCAAGTCTTAACCTGCTTTTTCAAAATTGCCTTTTCTCTCTATAAATACGCGGACATTTTTTCTACAAAGGGTTGCCTAACACTTTTTGCTGATTATTTGGGTTGCGCAATGTTGTTGTTGTTGTCGAAAATTTTGATCAACTGTTTGATGATGATTGAATTTAACTCGAGTTGTACTTTTTTCCTTTACGTGAGTTTTGGGGCTCTTGCTCAAGAACTAATTTTGTTTTGTTTTAAGTTTTCAAGACTACTTAAAGTCTTCATCTTTTAGTCTTGGTTTTGGTTTAGCATTTGGGCCCATTAGCTTGACTTTGATTTATATCACACGTACTGAGGGGAAAAGTATCACGAGATAGAAAAAGATGTCTAATAACTACAATTTTTAAAGACTTTTAAGTCTTCTGACGTCTAATATTGGGATAGTTCACTTTTCTTCATCATTTTCCACAAAACAGGAGAAATATATTTTTGGAATTTTGAACAACGAAAAAGTAAAACAAAAATTTGGGACCATCTACTTCAAATTGACTAGACATATTGCATCAATCAGTTTCTATCAATTATCCAAAATACAATACTTTGAAGTAGCTTTATGCAAAGAGTCTTCTGATATGTATTTTCAACTAAGTATTGCAATGAAATAACATAACTAGATTATCATTATGTATTTAAACTAAAGTATAAAATATATGTTCAACGATTTAATTGCGCCAAAGCATGTATTGTTAGTTACCAAATTACTATATATATTAAATGACATCCAATACGACGTCGTTCGATGAACAATAACGATCGTGGGCTTCTTTTTTTTACACGGCCTGTTATATGCCCAGTGACCCAGTCTTATGTTCGGCCCATTTAGCAAACGCTAATTTGATAACATGAAGAAGAACTGAAGAAGCCAGAAGAATCGAGAGGCGGTTATCTCCCGAACCTTCTTCCACTGCACAAAAACAGTACAAAACAATTCTAAAGAAGATTTGGACCATGAATTTGGTAGATGAAGAGAACATTGAAGCTGTTACGGTAACCGTTGATTAACAATCGGTGATGGTGATTGCGAATTAGGACTTTTAAAGAAGATTTGGACCATGAATTAGGACTTTTATGTTGATTGCAATGGAACGGACTGATTGCGAAACAAATGGTTGAGATACAAAGATAATCATATGGTCATCCCATGATGGCAGGGATAAGTTCGTCCCAATATTCGAGTGACAACCTTCCGAAAGAGGTAAACCATGTTGTATACCTTTACTGTGTCTTCATCTAGAGGAAGATAAATTCGATTCGATGTCAGGATCTTGAATTAGAAGTAATATTTTGAAAACGGGTCAAAATGGTTTGAAGTTGTGGCGTACAATCCGCTTGGTCCTCTTGACCCACTACCCTTTTAGGAGAACTTTTGAAATAAATCAACTTTTACGATCATCTAACACTGCTTATTTATAGAAGTCGTAAAATTCAAACTTGGCTTGATCCATACCAAAGTCACATGTTTGGTTGGTTACTCGACCTGTCAACCCGCCCAATTTGACACCTCAAATTTACATGTTTTTTCTGTTGAAACAGGACTTTGCAGGATTTCATGGGTGGATGTCGACAGCTGAAAAGATGCTAACAGTATTGTCAACTCTTGAACTTCACAGTGTGCAGGTAAGTTCTCATACAAAAACCTTTTTTTGTCTTCCTTCAAGTTTTTAGAGTAGATTTAGAACGATGACCGGACTAAGTCGTGACCGTGGCTGTATCTAGGGATTGCAAAGACTTTAAATTACTGATATACAAAACTTTACACAATACTCACAGTCAAGAGTTGGTTCACTTTGATAGCTTTTGATCAACTCTATATGGCTATATGTTCTGTATCTCTATGTTTCGGAATCTGCCTAGCTGCTTTATAAGGCATAACCAACATTTCTTAAAAATGTGTTCTTACCCCAATAACAGTCAAAGAACAGATATAATACTTTAGTCTCGTTTCATATCATTTTGATTGTATAAAGTTCCGTGAGGCATTTGAGAATGATTATTTGATTATTGTGGTTCAGGTCGCAAATGATAACTTTTTACTAGGTATAATGACTCTGATTACAGTTACCATTTAAGATTAGTTTAGGATTAACTGCAACAAAAGTTGCTGTTTATTTGCTATTTAGGGGTTATTTAACATATCAACACTCCAACAAAAAACAACTGATGATATATGTTTTACACCCATATGTACAATGAAGTTATTAATCGATGATATATGTTTTGTAGGTACCTGTAAAGTTCCTTCAGTACTCGACGTCTGTAGTGACAGCAAGCATTGCGTCAACGGCCAGCACCCATGTTGAAACAGGTGCAGAGAACAACCATAGAGCAACTCTTGCTAACAGAAAAAAATACTAATACTGGAAAAAGAATAAATGCGACTGAAAATATTGGGAACTATATACCTACGAATGAATTAACAAAGAATCAGGGACGGAGCCATGTAGGAGGTTGGATGGGCCATGGCCAACCCAAGTTTCTTGTTAGATATGAGATGTATGTGTATTTGCTTCACAAAGTTACTTACCACTAGTGTATTTGCTTATGTATTTGCTTCACAAATTTGCTTCTGGCCCACCCCAATTACAAAGACAGACCCATCCAAACTAATATCAGGAGGCATTTAAATCATTTTTTAAGCTCACACCCATTGGGATGATAAGTTATGAGGTTAATTATTTAAAAAAGTTATGTGATTATTTCCTTTTTTTTAGGTAAAATAGTTACTTGTTTCGTTTCATACTCTTTATTTACATTATTTACTCTTATTTGTTTGTAAATTTTCACAAGTTAGGTAGTGCTTTAGATGATTATAATGATGTTAAAGAGTGTCATGTGCGCTTGAAATAAACATTTATCGTAACGATCAAAATTTATATATTTAACTTTGCGCATAATTTGTAGTGTGTTTTGGCCCACCCAATTGGAAGATCCTGGCTTCGTCACTGCAAAGAATGCCTCTGGAAATTAGGCTGCGTGAAAGGCTACATAAGAAGTAGCAGCAACAGTAAGTTGGGTTTGCATGAATTACTCTTAAAATTTGGATGCAAGTGACTATTGTTGATATGTACATGAGGTGAATGCTAGCCTGTTATATCTATCTTTTTTGCTTTCTTTTTTGAGACTTTGTTTACTTACATGATTCACCTAAATTATCTCAGTAACTTGCATGATAAGATTCACTGGATTAGTTGCAATGTTGTTTAAGAAGATGAAATAAGAATTGACGACTCAACTATTTATTCATTCAAAGTTGTGCATTTGATTTCAAGTTGTATATTCTTTGCCTGTATCACTTTTTGAATTACTCATAGGAGTACATGAGCACACAATCGATATCTCCTCCCGCTAGAAAAAGGTTGCGGATAAAACGACGCCCCGCCGCAACGCCGAGGATCGGCACCCACCTCGTATATAATATGAGCCAAGCTGAGTATGTAAGAACTGGGCCGGTCCAATTTTCAAGTCAAACAAAAAGAACTTATAACTTGTACGCAAACCTTAACCATGTCCACAGCAAACACAAAACATAATCATTCACAACTTGCATTGGCTTAAATAGTTAATCAAATGATGTAGAAATTCAAATGACAAACTAAATTGATTACTCTTGAAATCACATTCTTCTTATAAAAGGAAAACTTGTAAACTTAACATTTCTAAAATTTGGTTGAGGCATTTCATCAAACATGTTGTGGGTCATGAGAAAACTAAAGATTTTATGCAGCCTTATAAGCAATAAAAGAAGAACCATGTATGAATAAATTTTTCCATGAAGACACTACTTTAAGCTCATAATTGCGTAAATCTCTCTTTCACAAGAGTTGCTGACTGTATTTTCCAGCAGCGTGACTGTATTTAAGCTCCGTTTCTTTGGAATTACATTTACATCACAGAATAATTTCAGGAGCAAAAGATACATTGAATAACTACAAATTGCAAAGACTTGAGAGTCTTTGAACGTCTAATTTGGGGCATCAAATTTATTCCATGATCTTTATTCCAAGTGTTGTTTGCTCCACACAATTTATATCCATCTAGTTCAATTCTATATAAAGGTGCATAGAGGTATATGTGTTCATTAACAGATAAAAACACATCAATACAATTTTCTTACGACACACATAATGAGAGAAAATATTTACCTTTACTTTATGCATACTCATGTTTTGTTTATTTTGTCACTAGTCTTTTGGTTGTTTAATACCACAACTGCCACTTCCTTTGGCCAACAACTGGTTGGTGCAGCAGGAGGAGTTGTTCATAAGTGCTTCGATAAGGAGAGACAAGCTCTTCTTGATATCAAAGCTCACATTATTCAAGACCCCAATAACCTGCTCTCTACATGGAGACCCGAAGAAGAATATGATTGTTGTCAATGGGAAGGAGTCGTGTGTGACAACGTCACAGGTCATGTCAAAGAGCTTCAACTCGAATCTTATGGTCTTGAAGGTGAGATTAGCCATTCGTTGATTAACTTAACATATTTGAATATTCTTAAACTTCGTCTCAGTTCTTTTCACGGAACCATTTTCAAGTTCATATGCTCCATGACTCATTTAACTTATCTTGACCTAAGTGAAAATCAGTTTACTGGATCCATTCCTAAATCCATTGGTAACATGACCCAGTTGACTTATCTTGACCTTGGTGGGAATCAGTTTACTGGCACAATATGTAACACCCCCAATTCATGGATGCAGCGGAATTCAAACTGGGTGTTACTCGACGGCACAATAGTCACAATGATAGAAAACGAACTCCAATTGAGTCGTTTTGAAAAGGTTTATCATTCAAATTATATAAATATCAGAGATTACAAAATGAGGTCCCAATTGGTTCCATGTTTACAATGTATAATAAATGAGTTTTGAATGATAATAAAATTTATAGCCCTCTTGAGTATCCGTGTCCTTCCGTGCCATCCTTGATCGTCATGAACCTGAAATACATGCTTGAGAGGTCAACACAAAGGTTGAGTGATATTCATAGAGTTTGTTAAATCGTTTGAACACAATGTGTTGGTAGTTAAATCGTTTGAACACCATAATCGTAGTGTTTGTAGGTAAATCGTTTGAACACAATAATCGTAGTGTGAGCTGTAGACTCACACCAATGTTTGGAAAACAAAACAGGTAGGCTACGTTATTATACGCCCATAAAATGTATTATACACTAAGCTTATGAAACCAAAACGTTAACGTGTACCAATATCGATTGGCAGATTTATCCCGGTAGGTACTTTGCCGTCATACCTAATGTCTCAAATATTAATGCATTTGTTTGAACTAATCAAAACAAATGGGATTCGTCAATCCCAATAGGCCTATTCACAATATTCGCGCTCACTTGCAAGTAACCCTCGCAAGTGATTAAATGGTTCATACTAAGGGATCTTGGTTTGGCAAGGATGTTACTTAGTGATAATAAAACATAGTCGAATAACATACAGTAGAAAGCATTGTGTTCGAGTAGAAAAATAATAGCATGTATTCCCCCCAAGGGTTTGTAAAACATTGAAGTAATGTAAAGTGGGGCTATGAACTCACCTTAAGTAAGATAGCAAGTAATGAATGTAACGGTCGAATCGTGAAGGTTTCTACGAGCAACCTATAATAGAATGTCGCGACTTAGGATCGGAGTAAAGAATATGAAGTAGTGCCTATATATATATCTTGCATTAGTCCATGATGTGGTATGATGTATAGTATAAGTCTTTGAAAGAAATGATTCATGAAACATGTATGTTTTGTATATCGTTCACTACCGTTCGGGCCGACATAATTCAGAAGTCATGTTAGTAAGCGTTCGAGGAGCCAGGACACTTTAACTCGTAAATCCACAACTCAACTCGACGGCTTACATAATGAACTCCTCACATGAGGCTCCCTACTATTGTAGTAGTTGATGAAATATATAGATATAAGTTTTGATCCGAAAGGTTACATGTCCGATATTTGAATAAACTTAGGAAAGTTTATTTGTACATGAAGATTGTTATTAGGGGTAGCTTCATAAGCCTTAAATGACCATGTTCTCTTGGTAAAATCTCATGGTTTCCTTTTAAGTGAAGTAGATCCAAATTGCTTGTTCAAGTTATCGCCTAACTCATTGTTTCATGTTTACGCCTATGTAAGTTGTTATGGTCATTTCGTCATGGCCTAGCCATGACCTTTGGTCCTTGTTCCAAGGTCATGAGACAAAACCTTGGCTCTAGCCATGGTTGTGGTCTTGATTATAGGTCATAAGACCTCTTGTTCCTTTCAAAGTATAACCATAATCTTGTGACTTTCGCCTAAAAATGGGCTGTTTAGAATTTGAAGAATTTTATCACTCGGAAAGTGTTTTTAGGTCTCGAGCTTCTTTATTCCTGAACGAAAACGTCGTTCCGGACAACTTTCGTGTTTTAACTTTTTGATGAATCGGATCAGAAGTGGGACTTTCAAAACCCAAATTTGATCAGGAAGCTATTTGGCAGTTTTGCCGGAAATCTTTGGTAATTTCAAATCGCCATAACTTTTGACTCGTATACTCGTTTTGGGTGGTTCAAATTGCTATGGTTTCCTTGTTAAGTCCTCTACTGTAATATGTAATGATCCAACATCATATTTTTACCATTTTGATCAGGTCTTACCAAGAAAGTCACTAGTTTACTTGTTTTAGTAACTTGTTGTAACAATCAATAACAATAACTTGTTTTGGTCATTTTTATACATCATGGACATGATAACAAGACAATATATAGCACAAATAATATGTAAATAACATGAACATGATTATTTAACAAGAATCAAGTTAGGGTTTGGCTCACAACTTTTGGCTTTCAAAGATGAAAGGAAGTTAACATGTAAGGATAGGACTTTGATAGACTTGCTTCAACCCTTTTTCACTTCATGCAATCTTTCTACCCTTGGTATTCTTGAAAGATGGATGATGAAGGTTTAGGTGAAATGAGTGGATTTAAACTCAAGAGAAATCACCAAGTATATGAGGTTATGGAAGTGTTTGATGAATGATAACCTATCTAGGGTTTCTACCTTGAACTAGCACTTGAATCTTGCATGAAACTAGAAGGAAATCAAGCAAAGATGAGAGGGTTGTGGTGTGGTTTGATGGCCGGCCAAAGGAGGGGATGGGGGGCTTTTATAGGGTCTTAAGGAGGTTACAAATGTTGACTAGTCCAACCTTGGAGGCCAAGGTGAACACATGGATGAAATCTAAGGCCATTAAGCTTGAGATCAAGCCACCTAGTGTGAAAACCCCCCCCTATGGCGGTTCATATGGACTTGGAGAGCAAGGGTTGGCTTTTGGATGATATTATCCAAGATATCTAGTTAGTTTTGACTCCGGGAAATGCCAATCGTAAATGATTAAGCCTCAAAACGTAAAACCGGGTGTCGTAAAATTATGGAATTTGAAAGTATTGTTAAACATGTCCATATAGTCCATAATAAAATATAAAATGAGTGGTAGGTTCCATTTGGGTGGTAAACCCTGCTAAAAACTGGAAACACGGGTCTAAAACGCGTAATACGTAAAACGTACGAATATTGCGTAAAATTGAGAAAAGTAAAATGTTACTTTTCTAATGTGATAAAAATGATTTAAAATGACTTATAATGTCTAGACTGGGCTCAGTCTAGTGTCGGTTGGTATTAAATGTCTTTTAGACATCAAACCGTAAGCCTAAAAATCACGAAATGACTTATAACATCAAGGGATCATTTTTGGTCAATGGAGGAGGGAAAGAATATGTTGACTTTTTCTAATAAGTTGAAAACTCAAAAAGTCTTAGAAACGCGTTTTGTGGTCTCACGGTTAATCGCCCAAATGGTTAAGCGTGCTCATGCGAGAGTAGTACAGGCATGGGTGACCTGCTGGGAAGTTTTTGGTCATATTTTTCTCAGTCACGATTAATTCTCAAATAAATCATGAGTGTGTAAAATATTTTACTGATGTGGGGTCACCTGACGGGGTTGAATTTCGTTGTGCGTAGAATTTCTGATTGACGTTTTACCCTAAAACGTGTAATTCCGTGTAATTCCTTAATAACTTTCACGAAAATGAGCTTATGAAAGTTAAACTTTTAATTTGCCATGGAAATGATTTATCACTCGATAAAATCAAATAAAAATCAACTTTCGGGAAAGTTTCGGGAAAAATGAATAGTAAAAGTGAATAGTGAAATTTTCCGGGAATGGTAATTAACCTGAAATTGTGAATTGTTACAGTCTCTACCCCTTACGGGGAACTTCGTCCCGAAGTTCTATGTGTGTCATATGTTGGAGTGGTGTCGATAAAGATGTGTGGTTACTTATGAGGACCAAAGTCTGGGATTTCCGGTAATGTAATTTGATTTGTCATTTCAGTGTATGGTGTAGGATGAGGCTTCCTTTTATATAGGAAAGGTATGGTAATAGTCGAATATCAAAGGAAATTGATATAGCAGTCGAATATTAATAGGAATCGATATAGTAGTTGAATATCAAATAGAACTTGATATAGTTAAATATCAAAATGGAAATTGATATAGTTGTCAAGTATCAATAGCAATTGATATAACAGTTGAACAACAATAGCAATTTACATAAGAATCCAATAAATGGAAATTGATATAAGAATCGAATCATGGAATAAGCGTTGAACATGTGGTTGGACCAAGTCCTGTTTGAATTGTACGGCTGCCCATGCATATGGCTACATGGCCTCGCAACGAGTTTGGTACGACTGCACATGCATATGGTTACATGGCCTCGCAACGAGTTTGTTTGTTATTGCACTATCATTATGAAAACCAAAATGTAAACCTCGTACTTATGGAAATTGGGATAGTCGTTGCAATCATAGCCTAGTAGGTAATCGGTTGTTGTACCTAGTGTTTATGTCATGGTTTGAAGCGATGTCGGTGAAAAGATAGGATTTGTTGTGGCGAATAAAATGTAGGTATCATGCCATACCCGAGCAATGTAATGTAGGTATCAAGCCATACCCGAGCAATGTAATGTAGGTATCAAGCCATACCCGAGCAATGTAATGTAGGTTGACTTCATACTTATGTTATTTCGGATATAATTAAGCCCACTTGTTTATAATTCTTTATTTACATAGAGAGGCATCCCAAACAATGTAACTAAAGGAATATAAACGTATGGTTCGATGATTTATAATTTCTTTATTTAAATGAAAAGGCATCCCAATCCATTCAAATAAGGACATTATAAATCATCCTACTCAAGAATTCCCGACACAACATTCATACTTAGCCGGTGAGTTACAAGGTAGTGTATTACGAGATGATACTGGTGTTCCAAAGGTACAAGATGAATATTCAAACTTGTAAAGCTGATGAGGGTACTTGTGGTGTAACTAAGGATGATTTGAGCTTTACAAGTGCATCAAGATCTGTTAATGAGCTTGTGTTTGTAACGGTTGTGAAGATAATGATGTGATATGTTAATGAACAAAAGTGTGTAGTGTATGCTTAACATTAATACTCTTAGGTATCGATGTTGAGTTTGCTTTAAAAATCTTAAGAGATTTTTAAAAGTTTATGACGGAATGGTATCCTAAACAGGATGGTACTTCTACGGGATGAAGAGAAGAATTGATAACTATCCAAAGATAGTCGTTCGGATTATCTCATAAATGAAAAATTTCAAGAATGAAATTAGGTAACACAAATAAGGTGTTAAGATTTCGCTGAGTGGTAAGACATTATCGTGTCTCTAGATTGTTTTAATGTATTCTGGTGGTTTTATCGAGTTCATGTAGGAAATCAACCCAAACATAACCCTAGTACAACTACTCTCAGTATTTGAAAATTCTAAGTCGAATATAGTTAGTCAGACTATATTCCACTGTCCCTAGGTTAAATATAGGTGACTAGTCTATATTTAGCCAAGGTTCGATAAAATTTTCAAATACCTAAACTAGGTATACTTTTGATATGTCCGTTGCTTTCGGGAAACTGTCCATTAAACAAAGGCGATGTCAAACAATTCAGTTGCAAGTCCCGCCCATACAAGACTTGTAACCTATGTTTTCATATTCTATAGCATAGAAGATAGTAAGGGTAGATACGTATGGAAAGGAAGTTTTAAGTATTTCTAAAATAGAACATACTTGGCCAGGATCACGAACTTTTAATAATGAAGGTTTCATAAGAAAACTTTGATAAATGTAGAGAAAGTTCAGCTTTTGTCGATGATGAATTAGTTTGTCTTTTAGAAATCTCATATTTCTTGTTTTGAAATCGATAGATTGTGACGGGTTTTTGATATCATAAGAAATGATATTGATGATGTGATGGAATAATTCTAGAGACCATTTGCACAAAACACAATGTCTCGGAAGTAGGTTAGACCATTGTGCAATTCACAATGTCTAGGAAGTAGGTTAGGCCATTGTGTGACTCAAAACATTTGAGAAATGATTAAGACCATTGTATCATACAATGTCTTGGAAAATGAATGAGACCATTGTATCTCACAATGTCTTGAAAACTGAATGAGACCATTGTATCATACAATGTCTTGGAAAATGAATGAGACCATTGTATCTCACAATGTCTTGAAAACTGAATGAGACCATTGTATCACACAATGTCTTGGAAAATGAATGAGACCATTGTATCTCACAATGTCTTGAAAAATGAATGAGACCATTGTATCTCACAATGTCTTGGAAAATGAATGAGACCATTGCAATCAGTTACAATGTCTTGGACATATAATGTTGGAGTAGGAACATGATTGGGAGAGTGTGGCTGTGCCGAAATGCCTTAGAATAGGCATACACAGATATGTTTAGTCCATTGTTTAGATAAATGATTGAAAATAAACCGAGTTTATATATCAATATACTTATATGTGTTCATGTAGCATAAAATGCCTAGTGTATATATCAATATACTTATATGTGTTCATGTAGCATAAAGTGCTTAATGTGTATATATCAATATACTTATATGTGTTCATGTAGCATAAAATGCTTAATGTGTATATATCAATATACTTATATGTTTGTGTAGCATAACATGCTTACTAAGTCCATAATCGTCTGGAGGATGGAAGACACGGAGAGCGGAAGGCTATAAAATGTTTTTGCTTGTATGTGTGGTTATAGTTTAGGTCTCAATTAGACCCGTTTCTCTATAACCATGGCTCTGGTACCAATCTGTAACACCCCCAATTCATGGATGCAGCGGAATTCAAACTGGGTGTTACTCGACGGCACAATAGTCACAATGATAGAAAACGAACTCCAATTGAGTCGTTTTGAAAAGGTTTATCATTCAAATTATATAAATATCAGAGATTACAAAATGAGGTCCCAATTGGTTCCATGTTTACAATGTATAATAAATGAGTTTTGAATGATAATAAAATTTATAGCCCTCTTGAGTATCCGTGTCCTTCCGTGCCATCCTTGATCGTCATGAACCTGAAATACATGCTTGAGAGGTCAACACAAAGGTTGAGTGATATTCATAGAGTTTGTTAAATCGTTTGAACACAATGTGTTGGTAGTTAAATCGTTTGAACACCATAATCGTAGTGTTTGTAGGTAAATCGTTTGAACACAATAATCGTAGTGTGAGCTGTAGACTCACACCAATGTTTGGAAAACAAAACAGGTAGGCTACGTTATTATACGCCCATAAAATGTATTATACACTAAGCTTATGAAACCAAAACGTTAACGTGTACCAATATCGATTGGCAGATTTATCCCGGTAGGTACTTTGCCGTCATACCTAATGTCTCAAATATTAATGCATTTGTTTGAACTAATCAAAACAAATGGGATTCGTCAATCCCAATAGGCCTATTCACAATATTCGCGCTCACTTGCAAGTAACCCTCGCAAGTGATTAAATGGTTCATACTAAGGGATCTTGGTTTGGCAAGGATGTTACTTAGTGATAATAAAACATAGTCGAATAACATACAGTAGAAAGCATTGTGTTCGAGTAGAAAAATAATAGCATGTATTCCCCCCAAGGGTTTGTAAAACATTGAAGTAATGTAAAGTGGGGCTATGAACTCACCTTAAGTAAGATAGCAAGTAATGAATGTAACGGTCGAATCGTGAAGGTTTCTACGAGCAACCTATAATAGAATGTCGCGACTTAGGATCGGAGTAAAGAATATGAAGTAGTGCCTATATATATATCTTGCATTAGTCCATGATGTGGTATGATGTATAGTATAAGTCTTTGAAAGAAATGATTCATGAAACATGTATGTTTTGTATATCGTTCACTACCGTTCGGGCCGACATAATTCAGAAGTCATGTTAGTAAGCGTTCGAGGAGCCAGGACACTTTAACTCGTAAATCCACAACTCAACTCGACGGCTTACATAATGAACTCCTCACATGAGGCTCCCTACTATTGTAGTAGTTGATGAAATATATAGATATAAGTTTTGATCCGAAAGGTTACATGTCCGATATTTGAATAAACTTAGGAAAGTTTATTTGTACATGAAGATTGTTATTAGGGGTAGCTTCATAAGCCTTAAATGACCATGTTCTCTTGGTAAAATCTCATGGTTTCCTTTTAAGTGAAGTAGATCCAAATTGCTTGTTCAAGTTATCGCCTAACTCATTGTTTCATGTTTACGCCTATGTAAGTTGTTATGGTCATTTCGTCATGGCCTAGCCATGACCTTTGGTCCTTGTTCCAAGGTCATGAGACAAAACCTTGGCTCTAGCCATGGTTGTGGTCTTGATTATAGGTCATAAGACCTCTTGTTCCTTTCAAAGTATAACCATAATCTTGTGACTTTCGCTTAAAAATGGGCTGTTTAGAATTTGAAGAATTTTATCACTCGGAAAGTGTTTTTAGGTCTCGAGCTTCTTTATTCCTGAACGAAAACGTCGTTCCGGACAACTTTCGTGTTTTAACTTTTTGATGAATCTGACCAGAAGTGGGACTTTCAAAACCCAAATTTGATCAGGAAGCTATTTGGCAGTTTTGCCGGAAATCTTTGGTAATTTCAAATCGCCATAACTTTTGACTCGTATACTCGTTTTGGGTGGTTCAAATTGCTATGGTTTCCTTGTTAAGTCCTCTACTGTAATATGTAATGATCCAACATCATATTTTTACCATTTTGATCAGGTCTTACCAAGAAAGTCACTAGTTTACTTGTTTTAGTAACTTGTTGTAACAATCAATAACAATAACTAGTTTTGGTCATTTTTATACATCATGGACATGATAACAAGACAATATATAGCACAAATAATATGTAAATAACATGAACATGATTATTTAACAAGAATCAAGTTAGGGTTTGGCTCACAACTTTTGGCTTTCAAAGATGAAAGGAAGTTAACATGTAAGGATAGGACTTTGATAGACTTGCTTCAACCCTTTTTCACTTCATGCAATCTTTCTACCCTTGGTATTCTTGAAAGATGGATGATGAAGGTTTAGGTGAAATGAGTGGATTTAAACTCAAGAGAAATCACCAAGTATATGAGGTTATGGAAGTGTTTGATGAATGATAACCTATCTAGGGTTTCTACCTTGAACTAGCACTTGAATCTTGCATGAAACTAGAAGGAAATCAAGCAAAGATGAGAGGGTTGTGGTGTGGTTTGATGGCCGGCCAAAGGAGGGGATGGGGGGCTTTTATAGGGTCTTAAGGAGGTTACAAATGTTGACTAGTCCAACCTTGGAGGCCAAGGTGAACACATGGATGAAATCTAAGGCCATTAAGCTTGAGATCAAGCCACCTAGTGTGAAAACCCCCCCCTATGGCGGTTCATATGGACTTGGAGAGCAAGGGTTGGCTTTTGGATGATATTATCCAAGATATCTAGTTAGTTTTGACTCCGGGAAATGCCAATCGTAAATGATTAAGCCTCAAAACGTAAAACCGGGTGTCGTAAAATTATGGAATTTGAAAGTATTGTTAAACATGTCCATATAGTCCATAATAAAATATAAAATGAGTGGTAGGTTCCATTTGGGTGGTAAACCCTGCTAAAAACTGGAAACACGGGTCTAAAACGCGTAATACGTAAAACGTACGAATATTGCGTAAAATTGAGAAAAGTAAAATGTTACTTTTCTAATGTGATAAAAATGATTTAAAATGACTTATAATGTCTAGACTGGGCTCAGTCTAGTGTCGGTTGGTATTAAATGTCTTTTAGACATCAAACCGTAAGCCTAAAAATCACGAAATGACTTATAACATCAAGGGATCATTTTTGGTCAATGGAGGAGGGAAAGAATATGTTGACTTTTTCTAATAAGTTGAAAACTCAAAAAGTCTTAGAAACGCGTTTTGTGGTCTCACGGTTAATCGCCCAAATGGTTAAGCGTGCTCATGCGAGAGTAGTACAGGCATGGGTGACCTGCTGGGAAGTTTTTGGTCATATTTTTCTCAGTCACGATTAATTCTCAAATAAATCATGAGTGTGTAAAATATTTTACTGATGTGGGGTCACCTGACGGGGTTGAATTTCGTTGTGCGTAGAATTTCTGATTGACGTTTTACCCTAAAACGTGTAATTCCGTGTAATTCCTTAATAACTTTCACGAAAATGAGCTTATGAAAGTTAAACTTTTAATTTGCCATGGAAATGATTTATCACTCGATAAAATCAAATAAAAATCAACTTTCGGGAAAGTTTCGGGAAAAATGAATAGTAAAAGTGAATAGTAAAATTTTCCGGGAATGGTAATTAACCTGAAATTGTGAATTGTTACACAATACCTGATTCCATTCGTTCTTTGACCAAATTAACAACCTTTTCACTTGGTGGGAATCAGTTTACTGGAACCATTCCTATATCCATTGGTTCCTTGACCAAATTGACATACCTTTACCTTTCATTCAACTCTTTCTATGGAACCATTCCAATGTCCATTGGTAACATGACCCAGTTAACTGATCTTAACCTTCATGGGAATAATTTCAGTGGAGTCATTCCGCAATCCATTGGTTTCTTGACCCAATTGACTTATCTTGAACTTTCAAACAAGTCTTTCTATGGAACCATTCCTTCGGAATTTGGAAACCTCACCAATTTGGAATACCTTTATCTAGATTCCCTCCGAAATTGTAGAGCTGAAAACTTAGATTGGTTGTCTTCTCTATCTTCTTTAACATACCTTATAATGGATGGAACTTCTCTGGCCAAAGCAAATAACTGGGTAAATGCTATTATAGGTCTCCAAAACCTGGAAAAGTTAAGTTTAACTGGATGTGACCTCTCACAAGTCATGCATCCATATCCTCCATCTGTCAATTCTTCTTCATCTATTGTTACCCTTTATCTCGATAACAACAATCTCAACTCATCCATGCATCATTGGTTGTCCCCATTAACTGGCAATAAGCTTACAAATCTTTATCTCTCTGGCAACAAGTTTGATGGGGAACTTTCAGATTTTTTGAACAGCTTGTCAGGATGCACATCAGCTACGTTGTCTGATGTGATCCAACACTTTTCATCCCTTGAAAGATTGAACCTATCTTCAAATCAGTTCGATGGAACTATAAGTGACAAACTGTGGCAACTACCCACACTTCGAGAACTAGATCTATCTTCCAATTACCTAAGAGGTGCTATCTCTAAGAATATTGGAAAATCAAATCTTTCGTATATAGATCTTTCAAACAACTCACTCGAAGGAGCTCTTTTTAATGATGACATGTCAAACTTTTCTTGGGGTATACTGTATATAGATATCAGTTCTAACAAGCTAGGACCTCGTTTTCCCAAATGGATACAAAAACTGAAAAATCTCACCCATCTTGATCTTTCCAAAAATAGCATTTTTGACACAGTTTCTATGGAGTACCGGAACCAGTGGCAGTCTTCTCAGTTGAGCTATTTGGATCTCTCTTTCAACAACATAAGTGGCGCTATTCTGAACGTTCCTTCCACTTTGTTAGTGTTAGATCTTTCCAAAAACAAATTATCTGGGGGAATCTCCGTTCTGTGCCAAACTGTAGATGGCCGTTTATCATTTCTTGATATCTCAGACAACTCATTCACAGGACAAATTCCAGACTGTTTATGGCATTTAAAAGAGCTGATGGTTCTTAATCTAGCAAACAATAATCTATCTGGTAGAATTCCTGCATCTGTCAAGTCTTTGATCAAGCTTGAAGCATTGTATTTATACAACAACAACTTTTCTGGAGAATTGCCTTCATCCTTAAAACATTGCAAGAATTTAACCTTTCTGGATTTGCGGGACAACAAGTTTTCTGGTAATGTGCCTGTTTGGATTGGGGAAAACCTATCACGTTTGTACGTTCTTAGCCTAGCATCAAACAACTTCTACGGAACCATCCCTCTACAAGTATGCCATCTAGTCAATCTTCAACTTCTAGACTTGTCAATGAACAACCTCAATGGAACCATCCCCTCGTGCATCAATAATATCACTGCCATGGTTCTAGATTATTTTTCTCTCAAAGAAAGAGATCTCGTCACATTGAATTCAATGGACATAAGGCACATTCATCGAGATGATCGATTCGTCTCTAGTTATGATTATTTTGAGCATGTGATAATCCAGTGGCAAGGAAAGGTGCGTGAATTCAGCAAAAATCTAGAATCCTTGAAGAGCATTGACCTGTCGAGCAACCATTTAACAGGACAAATCCCATATGAACTTACCAATCTTTATCAACTGGTTGCACTAAATTTGTCAAAGAACTCTCTACTCGGAGAGATTCCAAGACAAATTGGTCAAATGAAAGAACTTCTGACTTTGGATTTATCCAAAAACAATTTCTCAGGGCAGTTGCCATCAAGCATGTCTCAGATGAATTTTTTAAATTATCTTGACGTGTCGCATAACAACTTGTCTGGGAGGATTCCATCTAGCACTCAACTCCAGACCTTTGAAGCTTCAAGTTACATTGGAAATGCTGGACTATGTGGACCTCCCGTGACTAAATATTGTCCCGGAGATAAAGTACTTGAAGTAACACCTGTAGTTGGTGAAGGTAAGAGTGATGGTGAAGCCATAGATGAATTTCATAGATGGTTTTATATTGGAGGGGCCGCTGGTTTTGCTACTGGATTTTGGATAGTTTTTAGCATTAAACTTCTTAACCGTCGTGCCAGACATGCTTTTTTCCAGTTGCATGATAGCTTGAAAGATTGGCCGTATGTAAAGGTGGTGGTGTTCTTAGCAAAATGGCGAAGGGTTGCACGTACATAGTGGTATATATGTTTATGTTTTTTTCATCTCCTTTTTAATGTTTGGTATATAGTATTGCAATTTCATGCTTCACTTGTATTTGGCAAGGGTTTTTAATTCCATCTTATTACTAGTAATAAAATTGCCGCTAACACCATGGGTGGCCGTTTCTCCGTGTTGTGTGATATACGACATCTCCACATGTTCATATTATAAACTGTATAGCTATATGATGCACGGAAAGTGTTTTGATAAAATGCTTTACATAGAATTGCAACATACCTGATGATGTTAAGGTATCATGGCTAGCTAAAATAAATATGAATCTTTACGATAAGGCATCATGCCTCAAATGCAAATGCTATTACGGTTGAGATCTAAGTGTAGTGTTAAAGCTAATGTAGCGGTGTTTTAGTCATGATTACGAGTCACATGAAATAAGCCTTCAATGCACCTTAGATATCTGAATACTGGTTTTATTTATTTATTTATTTATTTTTATTTTTATTATTTTTATTTTTTTTACTTTTTTGGTTACTCAACCACTAATATAAAAGTTACTGGAAATTTTCTTAAGTCTGCACACTATGGTCTGTCTCAACAATGGATTAAAAGTCAGGAGGGAGTAAATGCACACTTGGACCCTACCACAAAGATAGCTAAATACAAACTTTAACAAACATAAAAGAACATGTTATTCATGACCGTGAGGTTTGTTACCAGCTCGTATGAAATCCATCTTCATTAGTGGCAGCTGTGGTTCTTGTTTGCTATAACAGTGACCACATGTTGCTTCCACCAAACTTAGCATAGGATTGATATGCTCGATGTTTAGTGTGATAATGCTCTTACTTTTTTTAACTGATTAGTACTAAACAGAAAATAAGTATATATATGTTGGTAATTGTTGCTTATCAGTAAATGAGATTCTTATATATGAAACAGAACTCAGAACAGAACTGAATATTATATAAATCTAAATATTAGATGAATTTTCATTATGAGTTTCATCCCTGACTACAAGTATTAAAGTATATGAAACAGAACTCAGAACAGAGTTAGGGGGGCTGTTTGATAAATCAGAATGATTTAGTGCTGAATGACTCTAATCACTGAATGATTTTAAAGCTCTGAATGACTTTGATTCTGAATGAGAATACAGTGTTTGACGAAATTTTAATATGGATAAACTGAATGACAAAAATGATTGTTTAAACCTTTTTTTATTACCTAATTCTTTTCAAATATCATTTATATAATAAAAGAATTACATCATTTTGGAGTGTTTTTGCAAAAACCTTCTCATTGAAAAAAAAAATTAGACTAATAGGAGAGCTCGATTTTGCCACGTAAGCGAAATCGAGCAATATGATTGGTCAATAGAAAGTCAAAATTAAATTGATTTTGGTCAAACTTAATAAATTTGGTGGAAAACTTTGGTTAAGAAAAAAAATGCATAAAAATATAAGTGTCAAATTTATGAAAACAAAAACTTAACAAAAGAGGAAGTAATTAATAAAACTTTAGTGCTTGAATTTTAAATAAATTATATAGAGCTAAGTGTAAAATTACAAGTTTCCATGTTTTTTAATAACTTTAGAAAAAACATAAATAGCCCCTTGGACTTTATACCCC
This sequence comes from Artemisia argyi, assembly GCA_030686995.1. Classification (NCBI taxonomy): domain Eukaryota; kingdom Viridiplantae; phylum Streptophyta; class Magnoliopsida; order Asterales; family Asteraceae; genus Artemisia; species Artemisia argyi. The sequence continues at coordinate 20,993,518 of CM060695.1, read as the reverse complement.
TTATACTTTATAATATTAACTTTGTTTAAAATTACATGAGTAAGTATTAGTTTTTAGACATTCATCCATTAAAATTACAAAATTCGGTAAATATGCGAATTAGTTTTAATATTGTTAGTTTTAGATTTTATCAATTAGAATATTTTTTTTTAAATAAGGACTCGTGTTATTCTATTTAAAAGTTTAATTTATGCGTACACGGATTTGAATATTAAATACGGCTGAATTATTAGTAACGAGAATATAAATATCAAATGGTAAGCTTGAGTTACTGTGATATGAAAATAAAAACGCGATTCTACTTATAACAACGACTCATGAAATTGTTATTTAAATTTTATATATGAATATCCATAAAACATTTTAAAAATTTTAAGGAGCATATTTTAACTTCATTAACGCTTATTATGTGCTACTAAACTCGCACATTTTGTACAACATGATATCAATAGTTAAAGTTAAACAATAACATCAACATCAACCTCAGCATGTTTGTCAGTTAAAAACGCTATACAAAGCTAATTTACTCATTTTGACAAGTGATATGCTCTATTAGGCTGCACCATCTCTTTTTTATTACTATAGCAGAAAGTGTATTGTGTGCGTTGTTAAGTTCGAAAGAAATGAAGAAAAAAAGTGTACGTTTTGTGCCAATAGTTTGAGTATTAGCTGATTGATGTTTTTTCAGGATGTTTTATATACAAGTTGGTCCTTATGCGTTGTTTATTCGAACTTGACACATTAGAGACTGGGAATACAAGTTCATCACCAAGTATGCTAAAGTAGGAACCATAAAACCCCCGAAACTACACCTGATGCATCAACTACATATTTACTTTTAAGGTTACTTAGAACATAAATTTGATATAATTATTTGCTTATATAGTATATGTGCTTATTGAATTTTAACATCAAGTTGTCTCTTGATTTTTCAGGTAGTTAAACGGCTAACTCACATAATCCCAAGCTAGCGTTATATAAATGCTTTTGTCTCAGGCACTGATATGTGTTGCATTAACCTTATTACAAAGTTGAAAAAAAAAAAAAAAAAAAAAAAAAAAAAAAAAAAAAAAAACCTCACAAGTATTTGATGAGTTGATTACTTTTGAATTTGTTGTAATATAGAATAATATGATCTAGAAAGAGATGTAACTAATATGTCTCATTCAGTTGAAAATTTGTTGCGAAAAGAATGAACCGGTTTACTCAAGTAGGATTTGCTTAAGTTATTAGAGTTTTGGGACTGTTATTTTCTACTAATTATAGTAAGTTTTTAAAGGGTTTTGGGATCGTCTTAATAGTTAGGTTAAGTGGTGATTAGGATTGTTTTAATAACTGTCTTAATAGTAATTAAAGGGTTTTATGACTGTTTTAATTACAAAATTCGTTTGTGACTGTTTTTAATAGCTGAATTGATAGGTGCTTGAAACTGCCTTGATAGCTGAATTCAAGGGTGTTTCAGACTATTTCAATTGCTAATTTTAGGGGTGTTTGGAACTGTAAAAATATCCGAATACAGGAGTGTTGCGACTATTTTTAATAGGAATTGTTATTGCAAAATAAATTTAACTTATACTAAATTAATAGATGTAAAGTTCAAAACATTTTAAAACAATATATTCGGTATCTTTTATATAATAAAACAAAACTTCAATTGGGGACTTTTGTATTTCCAAAAACTCAACCTTCCCTTATTGAGTAATAATTTAATTACTATTATATTTTTCGTATTTCAAAAAACGATTATTTCCTTATTAGGTAATTTTTAAATTTATAAATTTATAAATTTGTTTTGTTGATATACTATACAAGTAGAAGATAAATACAAAAAATATAGATAAGATGCAACTAACAATATGATTACACTTTTTAAATAATTATCTATAATAATAAAAAACTATAATTAAAAATTATAAATCAAACAAAACAAAGATTAAATTATTTGTTTTTAATAAATAAAAAAATATCATTCAAAATATTAAAAAAAAAACCCCCGCCGCGCGTGCGCGGGGATTATAACTAATTAAATATATGATAAAAATTTTATGTCAAAACCCCGTGCGTGCACGGGTATTATAACTAGTTCGACACAATGACTTTTCAAACCATTTGAAGTAACATCTTGATAAACCTCAAAGTGGTATTTCATTCAAAATTTCATTTTTGCTTCCACTTTTAATATCATTGTTTATCATGAAAAGATTTGTGCATGGATGTTGTTGATATTTGATGGGTTAGACTTTAGTGTTGATAGAAAAAATGACGTGGCAACAACAAAAAGAAACTCTTGGAGGATTTTGCAATCCATTTTCGTTGATGGTTCTAAGGTCAACTAAAAGGTTTTCGAAGTCTTTTCTTTCAATGTCACGGCCTAAACACGCATCGCATCTATATGTCAAATTATTTCCAACCAAATTAAACAAGGTATACCTTTCCGTCCAGTTATATTAAAGGGTTTGAGCAGAAATATTATATTTTACCTTATGGTATAACCAAGCTATAACAAAGAAATGGTTACGTTGTATTAACCTGGAACGTCTGCAAATCAAGAAACAAAGAAAAAAAAATGTTAAAAGGGATACGAAATTGCATAATTATAAACAAAGAAATGGTTACGTACGTTGTATATACCTGGGCCGGTGTTTGGACGTGTATAGAGTGATTTAAAATGATTTAGAATAGTATAATTTGTTTTGTATAGCGACAATCAATCTTGCTATTGACTAAGAACAAGTAGCGTAAAGTTCACTACGTTATATTCGTATTTTGAAAAGGCTAGGCATAACTATCAGTAAAAAAGGTTGTCAAGATTTAGATGCTCGTCTTCATATATAAGATTGGATTAGGATAGTAAGGTGTAGTTTGTTTTTTCACAATAAACACTTTTTTTCTCTTTTCATTTCTTTTGTCTACAGGAGGGCAGAGGTTTTTGTTTGTTTTTTTGCAGACATAAGTGCTTCTTTTCACATAATTCCCTATTATGGTAGCCAAAACATAAATTTAAACAGCCAACGATTCGTATTAACAAAAATCGCATATGTAAGTCTATTGGTACTTTACCTCGCTTACTACCTTTCACATATCTTACTACAAATCTTCTTATAATCTTTACATATACTATATAAGCAAATAATTATATCAAATTTATGTTCTAAGTAACCTTAAAAGTAAATATGTAGTTGATGCATCAGGTGTAGTTTCGGGGGTTTTATGGTTCCTACTTTAGCATACTTGGTGATGAACTTGTATTCCCAGTCTCTAATGTGTCAAGTTCGAATAAACAACGCATAAGGACCAACTTGTATATAAAACATCCTGAAAAAACATCAATCAGCTAATACTCAAACTATTGGCACAAAACGTACACTTTTTTTCTTCATTTCTTTCGAACTTAACAACGCGCACAATACACTTTCTGCTATAGTAATAAAAAATAGATGATGCAGCCTAATAGAGCATATCACTTGTCAAAATGAGTAAATTAGCTTTGTATAGCGTTTTAACTGACAAACATGCTGAGGTTGATGTTGATGTTATTGTTTAACTTTAACTATTGATATCATGTTGTACAAAATGTGCGAGTTTAGTAGCACATAATAAGCGTTAATGAAGTTAAAATATGCTCCTTAAAATTTTTAAAATGTTTTATGGATATTCATATATAAAATTTAAATAACAATTTCACGAGTCGTTGTTATAAATAGAATCGCGTTTTTATTTTCATATCACAGTAACTCAAGCTTACCATTTGATATTTATATTCCCGTTACTAATAATTCAGCCGTATTTAATATTCAAATCCGTGTACGCATAAATTAAACTTTTAAATAGAATAACACGAGTCCTTATTTAAAAAAAAAATATTCTAATTGATGAAAATCTAAAACTAACAATATTAAAACTAATTCGCATATTTACAGAATTTTGTAATTTTAATGGATGAAAGTCTAAAAACTAATACTAATACTCATGTAATTTTAAACAAAGTTAATATTATAAAGTATAGGGGGTATAAATTGTAAGAGGTTATTTGTGTTTTTTCTAAAGTTATTAAAAAACATGAAAACTTGTAATTCTAGCTGATAGTATTTAGTAACTTTTTTTTTATGGTTTAACTTTTTTGTTATACACACCAACTTTTTGTAACTCTTTTTTATGTTTTGTTGAAAAATAATAGGTAGGTGTCTATAATACCTGTGCACGCATATACTTTAGAACACAAATAACATAGATAACCCCTCACATAGGGTTTTTAATATGAGGCTATAATACCTGTGCACGCACAGGGTTTTTAAAATTTCATTTTGATTATATATTATTATCGATTAAGAAATGAACCACTTGACATGTTTCAATTGGTTTTACTTGGTGTGTTATAACCTACCTATTATTTTAGAAGAATGCTTTTGGATTAAAAATTATTTTTTAGTATTCAAGCAAAATCACATGATGATACTTGACTTGCATGAGATGTTAGTGATATACGCTTTTAGTTTTGCAAACTCATGCTATCAATTTACGATGTGTTTTGTTATATTTTCATTAAAATATGTAGCATATTTAGATAGCTTTGAAGATTGATTCATTTTCTTAATTATGAATAACCATCATATCATTTTTACTAATATACCTTTTTATTTGAAAAGTTGTATTTTCATAAGTTTATGTTATTTGCTTCTCATGTTTGATCATAAAATTACCAAATTAACATAGATGCTGACACTATAGTTTCTTTATTACATAAAGAGAAAAAAAAAATGTAATTGGTAGAACTCAAATTTAATCTTACGATTATTTAGAATGTATAAGAATAATTTTTCTCTAAACCCGAACTATATAAGAAAATTCTTATTACTTGTATAAGTAAATTATAAATGCATAAAAAATGACGGAGTACATCCGCAAGTCTTTTAGGATTGTTTGAATCCTTACCGACATTTTACTTTAATGCAACTTTCTTCACAATTGGCCTAAATCGTCAAGGTAAAACACACCTATATTTTAGACCGTTGGTTGATACCCATAGTGTTATCAATGATGGCAAACACCTGCTAAGTTTTATTAATTCATTCAAAGACAAATTACACTCCGAAAAGAATTCCTACCATAAAATTCCCCATATAGGCACTAAAACACATTTTTGGTACATTAACCTTCCATGACAATCATGTGTTGATACTTAATCCTCCTCTAAAAAGCGCACACAACAAATTGCATTACACTTTAGTGTGTGCGATAAGATCATAAAACTGCGAAAACCACTAACATGTTGCATTATAGTAAGGATAACAACAAAGTTAGTCATAACATCAAATCAGAAATCTTCAGATTAGAACTAAAGGGGTGTTTGGTTATGCTTATCAAAGGTGCTTATTGGCTTATTCAATTACCATAACACAATAAGATTATGATAAAACTATAAGCTTTTTTGAGAAGTTTAGTAAAAAACCCCTGAACTCCCAACTAATTCTATCATAGCTTAGTGTGTTTATAGTAAAAATACAAATATTAAGTGTAGAAATATATATTGGCTGTATGTTTTGGTTGTGTAAGTGGAGGAAAGAAAAAATAATATTTTAATAAAAGATTAGATTACGGTAGATTGTTGATAAAAAGAGTCTTACGTACATAGAAACGACAACTCTTTGTAGAGCTCACACACCTACAATCGAAATGCTTGTATAGAAAAAAGTAGAGGATGATTTATTCAAAGGCTTTTGGCTCAAATATAACCCTTCGTGGGACTTACACGTTCTCCCATGAATGAAATGCTTGTATAAAAATGTGGCAAGTTGAGAATATACCGGAGACTTTCGGCTAAAGCGTAGCTCTAAGACTCAAGTATATCATCACCTACAAGTTGATGGAGTAACCATAAACTTATATCTAGGCTTTTAGTGGCTTCTTTCTTCAATGTAGGATTGTATCGTAAATTGATAGCACGGGTTTGCAAAACTAAAAACATATATCTTTAACATCTCATGCAACTCAAGTATCATCATGTGACTTTACTACAATAATAAAATATAATTTTTAATCAAAAAACATTCTCCTAAAATAATAGGTAGGTTATAACATATACACATGATTTTTTATTTTTAGTCCACCAAGTAGAACTATTTGAAACATGTTAAGTGGTTCATTTCTTAATCGATAATAATACATAATTAAAACGAAATTTTAAAAACCATGTGCGTGCACAGGTATTATAGCTAGTATATTTATACATGTGATTATAATTTGCTCTTAAGTTTATTTTATTTTATTTTATTAATCTATGTGGTTCATATAGTAATATATTTATATTACTATATGTATAGGGTTTTTAATTAAAAGTATCTATATGAGACACCTACCTATGTATATGATATAAAAGTATTTACATGAGAATTATTAAGCAAATATATATAGTTTTTAATCGGGTTATTACGTTACTAGACTGCGATAATGTTATTGAGTAGGTAATAACAGATGTGAGATACAACCATTCTTCTATACTTATGATTTATATGTTAACCTCTTTTTGCTTCTGAATTGAATCCGAAAGATACCTCGATAGAACTTTGACTTATGTCTTATCTAACTGATAGTTTTTAGTAACCTTTTTTTATGGTTTATTATTATTATTTTTTATACACACCAATTTTTAGTAACTTTTTTTTAATGTTTTAGTGAAAAGTTCTACATTTAATATTTGTGTTTTTACAATAAACACACTAAGCTATGATAGAATTAGTTGTGAGTTCAAGGATTTTTTTTTTTATTAAGATTCTCAAAAAAGCTTAAAGCTTTATCATAAACTTATTGTGTTATGGTAATTGAATAAGCAAATAATCACCTTTACTAAGCATAACCCAAACACCCCTTTAGTTCTAATATGAAGTTTTCTTATTTGATGTTATGACTAACTTTGTTGTTATCCTCACTATAATGCAACATGTTTGTAGTGTTTGCAGTTTTATGATCTTATCGCACACACTAAAATGTAATGCAATTTGTTGTGTGCATTTTTTAGAAGAGGATTAAGATCAACACATGATTGTCGTGGAAGGATTTTCTACGCCTTTTCAAGGTAAGAATGTATAATTAAGTTGAGTTGCTGATTTAGATAATACATGAAGGTATTTTAATGTACCAAAGATGTGTTTTAGTGCCTATATGAGAAATTTTATTGTAGAAATTCTTAACGGGTGTCTTTGAATGAGTTAATGAAACTTAGCAAGCATTTGCTGTCACTGATAACGTCATAACACTATGGGTGTCAACTAACGGTCTAAAATATGGGTGTCTTTAACCTTGATGATTTAGGCCAATTGTGAAGAAAGTTGCATTAAAGTGAAAGGTCGGTAAGGATTCAAACAATCCTAAAAGACTTCCGAATGTACTATTTGTCATTGTTTTCATGCATTTATAATTTACTTATGCAAGTAATAATAATTTTCTTATATAGTTCGGTCTTAGAGAAAAATTATTCTTATACATTATACATAAACTTATTCTACCATTACATATTTTTTTGTTTCTCTTTATGTAATAAAGAAGATATAGTGTAAGCATATATGTTAATTTGGTAATTTTATGGCTAAACTAGAGAATCAAATAGCATTTATGAAAATACAATTTTTCAAACAAAAATGTACATCGATAAACATGGTATGATGGTTACTCATAATCAAGAAAATAAATCAATTTTCAAAGCTATCTAAATATGTTACATATTTTAACGAAAATATAAGTAAAAGAAATACCATAATTACAAAATACATCGTAAATTGATAGCACGGGTTTGCAAAACTAAAAGCATGTATCACTAACATCTTATGCAAGTCAAGTATCATCATGTGATTTTGCTTGAATAATAAAATATTATTTTAATCCAAAAGCATTCTCCTAAAATAATATGTAGATTATAACATATATACACGTGGTTTTTATTTTTAGTCTACCAAGTTAAACCATTTAAAATATATTAAGTGATTCATTTCTTAATCGATAATAATATATAATAAAAATATATTTTAAAAACCCTGTGCGTGCACAGGTATTATAACTATATGTTTAGACCCAACAATGCGCGACATTATGATTGCAAAAAAACGTGAAGTCGCGGCCAAATATGGATGGCCTTCCAATTTCTAGAAATTGTTTTGTTTTTTTTTTCCTATCTATCATATAACTTTTTTTTTTTTTTTTTTTAATAATTAATGAAATTTGAAGTTTTTAATTTAATTGTTAAATATAATTATGAGTAAAAAAAATAATAATAATGTTTAGGCATCGATCGGCATAACATTGCCACTAAACATATGGAAATAGGCATCCAAAGGCATGAAATGAGTTGGTTGAAGATGATTGGCTAATTAAAATTATTTTCTAGGTATCATTAGGCATGGTTGCCACCCCCCTTAAAAATCCACAATGTTTGATTTTATTTTCTTGGCAGCTTATTTAGATCTTATCATTATAAAACTAGTTATAATACCTGTGCATGCACAGGGTTTTTAAAATTTCTTTTTAATTATGTATTATTATCGATTAAGAATTGAATCACTTAACATGTTTCAAATGGTTTTATTTGGTGGACTAAAAATAAAAAACCACATGTATATATATTATAATCTACCTATTATTTTATGAGAATGATTTGGATTAAAAATAATATTTTATTATTGAAGCAAAATCCCATGATGATACTTGACTTGCATAAGATGTTAGTGATATATACTTTATTTTGCAAACCCGTGCTATCAATTTACGATGTGTTTAGTATGTGCGGTATTTCTTTTACTTATATTTTCGTTAAAATATGTAGCATATTTAGATAGCTTTGAAGATTGATTCATTTCCTTGATTATGAATAATCATCATACCATGTTTACCAATGTGTATTTTTGTTCGGAAAATTTACTTGCATAAGTAAATCATAAATGAATGAAAAAAAATGACAAAGAGTACATTCGCAAGTCTTTTAGAATTGTTTGAATCCTTACCGATCTTTCACTTTAGTGCAACTTTCTTCACAATTGGCTTAAATCATCAAGGTAAAAGAAACCCATATTTTAGACCGTTGGTTGACATCCATAGTGTTATCAATGACAGCAAATACCTGCTAAGTTTCATTAACTCATTCAAAAACACCTGCTAAGAATTCCAACAATAAAATTCCGCATATAGGCACTAAAGCACATCTTTGGTACATTAAAATACATTAATGTATTATCTAAATTAAGTTACATAGAATGTGTGACTATAAATAACACATTAACACATTGATTTCCTCGACATAGCAAACATTGAAAATAATATCATCCTAAATGGCCCTAAAGAAGATGTGTTCACAAATAGATCCTACTCTCAACGCCAAATGTAAGTCAATGAAAACCCTCTCCGAGTTCTTCCCGACCGAAGTTGAAGATTAACCCATGATCGAATTGAGAAACTAAACATCTGTCCCCCCCCCCCCCCAAAAAAAAAAAAAAAAGAGGTTGTTGCTCCATCTACGTGATTTTAATGGGATAATTTCTTATTCAAATTATATCTCAAGGTTTTATGTGATTGGAATAATCTGAGTTGGGTTGTTACATGTATTTTATTTTGATTAATTAAATGAATATGAATATGGGTTTAAAGTCTAGATATAAACTTTTGGTTAGTCCAACATCTTGAAGTTAAGAGCATGGGGTAAGTTGACCCCGAGTTAAGTTATAACTCACCGCCATGTCAGCGTTAACTTCCTTTTACCATTGTGTTAAATTTAGGGGCGGTAAGATAACTCACTTAAGTTATGCCTTAACTTCCCTGCATTAAGTTATAACTCACCCCAAAAGGCAACTTACCACTGCGTTAAGTTATAACTCGCCCCGGCCCAAAATACGATTAATTATTAGTAACGGCAATATAAATATCAAATGGTAAGCACGATACTGTGATATGATATCAATAGTATACACATTTTGTACAACATGATATCAATAGTTAAAGTTAAACAACAAAATCAACATCAACCTCAACATGTCTGTCAATTAAAAACGTTATACAAAGCTAATTATTTATTAAAATAAATAAATAAATAAATAAATAAAAAAACATGGATTAGATAGTCATTTTTTAATATAGAAGGTGTTTTCCATAAATTATTAAAAAAATAAAAATAAAAAAATGCACGTATCACAATCCTTATTTGATAACAATCACCTCCTAAAAAAAACGTAGGTGATAACCTAACTTTATTCATTGACGTGATTTTTATTAAAAAAATGTAATAGTTGGCTGTTGTAAACTAATTAAAAGTATGTACATGAGAATTATTCAGCAATAATATATAGTTTTAATCAGGTTATTACGTTACTATACTGCGTTAATGTTATTGAGTTGGTAATCACGGATGTGAGATACAACCATTATTCTATACTTATGATTTATATGTAAACCTCTTTTTGCTTCTGAATAGAATCCGAAAGAGACCTCAACAGAACTTTGGCATATGCCTTATCTAGCTAATAGTATTTAGTAACCTATTTTATGGTTGAACTTTTTTGTTATACACACCAACTTTTAGTAACTCTTTTATATGTTTTATTGAAAACTTCTTTTTTACTATAAACACACTAAGCTATAAAAGAATTAGTTGTGAGTTCATGGGTTTTTCACTAAGCTTATAAAAAAAAGCTTATAGCTTTATCATACAATTATTGTGTTATGGTAATTGAATAAGCCAATAAGCACCCTTAATAAGCATAACCAAACACCCCTTTAGTTCTAATATGAAATTTTCTTATTTGATGTTATGACTAACTTTGTTGTTATCCTCACTATAATGCAACATATTAGTGGTTTTTGCAGTTTTATTATCTTATCGCACACACTAAAGTGTAATGCAATTTGTTGTGTGCGTTTTTTAGAGGAGGATTAAGTATCAACACATGATTGTCGTGGAAGGATTTTCTACGCCTGCTCAAGGTATGAATGTATAATTTAGTTGAGTTGCTGATTTAGATAATACATGAATGTATTTTAATGTACCAAAGATGTATTTTAGTGCCTATACGAGGAATTTTACGGTAGGAATTCTTTTCGGAGTGTAATTTGCCTTTCAATGAGTTAATGAAACTTAGCAGGTGTTTGTTGTCATTGATAACACTATGGGTGTCAACCAACAGTCTAAAATATTGGTGTCTTTTACCTTGATTTAGGCCAATTGTGAAGAAAGTTGCATTAAAGTGAAATGTCGGTAAGGATTCAAACAATCATAAAAGACTTGTGAATATACTCTTTGTCATTTTTTGCATCCATTTATAATTTACTTATACAAGTGATAATAATTTCATTATATAGTTTGGGTTTAGAGAAAAATTATTCTTATACATTATACATAAACATAAGATTAAATTTGAGTTCTACCCATTACATCTTTTTTCATTTCTCTTTATTTAATAAAGAAGCTAAACATGAGAAGTAAATAACACATTAGTAAAAATGATATGATGGTTATTCATAATTAATGAAATGAATCAATCTTCAAAGCTATCTAAATATGCTACATATTTTAGCAAAAATATAAGTAAAAGAAATACCACAATTACAAAACACATCGTAAATTGATAGCACGGGCTTGCAAAACTAAAAGCATATATCACTAACATCTCATGCAAGTCAAGTATCATCATGTGATTTTGCTTGAATAATAAAATATAATTTTTAATCTAAAAGCATTCACCTAAAATAATAGGTAGGTTATAACATATACATATGATTTTTTATTTTAGTTCACCAAGTAAAACCATTTGAAACATGTTAAGTGGTTCATTTCTTAATCGATAATAATACATAATTAAAATGAAATTTTAAAAACCCTTATTAATACCCATATTAGCTTTAAAAACTATATATAATACCTGTGCACGCACAGAGTTTTTAAAATTTCGTTTTGATTATGTATTATTATCGATTAAGAAATGAATCACTTAACATGTTTCAAATAGTTTTACTTAGTGGACTAAAAATAAAAAATCATATGTATATATGTTATAATCTACCTATTATTTTAGGAGAATGGTTTTGGATTAAAAATTATATTTTATTATTCAAGCAAAATCACATGATAATACTTGACTTGCATGAGATGTTAGTGATATATGCTTTTAGTTTTGCAAACCCGTGCTATCAATTTACGATGTGTTTTGTAATTGTGGTATTTCTTTTACTTATATTTTCGTTAATATATGTAGCATATTTAGATAGCTTTGAAGATTGATTCATTTTCTTGATTATGAATAATCATCATACCATGTTTACTAATGTACCTTTTTGTTTGAAAATTTGTATTTTCATAAATTTGTGCTATTTACTTCTCAAGTTTGATCATAAAATTACCAAATTAACATAGATGCTTACACTATAGTTTCTTTATTACATAAAGAGAAACAAAAAAAATGTAATTGGTAGAACTCAAATTTAATCTTACGATTATTTATAATGTATAAGAATAATTTTTCTCTAAACCCGAACTATATAAAGAAATTATTATTACTTGTATAAGTAAATTATAAATGCATAAAAAATGATAGAGTACATCCGTAAGTCTTTTAGGATTGTTTGAATCCTTACCGACCTTTCACTTTAATGCAACTTTCTTCAAAATTGGCCTAAATCATCAAGGTAAAACACACCCATATTTTAGACCGTTGGTTGACACCCATAGTGTTATCAATGACGGTAAACACCTGCTAAGTTTTATTAATTCATTCAAAGAAATTACACTCCGAAAAGAATTCCTACCATAAAATTCCCTATATTGGCACTAAAACACATCTTTGGTACATTAAAATACATTCATGTATTATCTAAATCAATAACTCAACTAAATTATACATTCATAACTTGAGCAGGCATAGAAAATCATTCGACGACAATCAAGTGTTGATACTTAATTCTCCTCTAAAAAACGCACACAACAAATTGCATTATACTTTAATTTGTGCGATAAGATAATAAAACTACAAAAACCACTAATGTGTTGCATTATAGCGAGGATAACAACAAAGTTAGTCATAACATCAAATAAGAAAACTTCATATTAGAACTAAAGGGATGTTTGGTTATGCTTATTAAAGGTGCTTATTGGCTTATTCAATTACCATAATACAATAAGTGTATGATAAAGCTATAAGTTTTTTTTAGAAGTCTAGTGAAAAACCCCTGAACTCACAACTAATTCTATTATAGCTTAGCGTGTTTATAGTAAAAACACAAATATTAAGTGTAGAAGTTTTCAACAAAACATATTACAAAAAATTGGTGTGTATAACAAAAAAGTTAAACTATAAAAAAAGTTACTAAATACTATCAGCTAGATAATGCATAAGCCAAAGTTCTGTTGAGGTCTCTTTCGGATTCTATTCAGAAGCAAAAAGAGTTTTACACGTAAATCATAAGTATAGAATAATGGTTGTATCTCACATCTGTGAATACCAACTCAATAACATTATCGCAGTATAGCAACGTAATAACCTAATTAAAATTATATATTCTTGCTGAATAATTCTCATGTACATACTTTTAATTCGTTTACAACGGCCAACTATTACGTTTTATTTATTTATTTTTTATTTTTTTAATAAGACATCACGTCAATGAATAATGTTAAGGAAAACACCAACGTTTTTTTTTTATTTTTTTATTTTATTTTATTTTATTTTACTTTTTTTAGAAGGTGATTGTTATCAAATAAGAATTGTGATGTGTGCATTTTTTTTAATATAATTTAAGAAAAACACCTTGTATATTAAACAATGACTATCTAACACAAGTTGTTTTTTTTTTTTTTGTTTTTTTTTTTTTTTTTTTTTTTTTAATAATTAGCTTTGTATAACGTTTTTAACTGACCGACATGTTGAGGTTGAGGTTGATTTTGTTGTTTAACTTTAACTATTGATATCATGTTTTACAAAATGTGTGAATTTAGTAGCACATAATGAGCGTTGATTAAGTTAATAGGTAATACTATTTAGAATAATAGGTCATAGCAGGGGTCCCACGCGATGCGGCGGCGGGTACCCTGTGACTATATCTTGCGGCGAGCAAATGTTATTCGGTTATACTTTTTTTTTTTTTTTTTTTTTTTTTTTTTTTTTTAATAATAACCGTACAAATGAATGATAATTTAAATAAAAATAACTTTGGGCTATTACAATGATATATTATACATCTGGATCTCATAATTCTCTAGTAAAATAAAATATTAGCCAAATTTGAAAATGTACTATTTTACCTTATAGCTAAAATCAAATATTAGACAAATTTTAACACAAACACTTTCTAAATTTCGAATAGTAAATCAAGTGTTTGCTGTCATTAATAACACTATGGGTATTAATCAACGGTCTAAAATATGGGTGTCTTTTACCTTGATGATCTATGCCAATTGTAAAGAAAGTTGCACTAAAGTGAAAAGGTCAATAAGGATTCAAACAATCCTAAAAGACTTGAGAATGATAGGTCTAAAATCATAACTAATATTATAAGAGTGCTATATATAGTCACAGGTATTTATACACATGAATGTATTTTAATGTACCAAAGATGTATTTTAGTGTCCGGGGAATTTTATGGTGGGAATTCTTAGCAGGTGTCTTTGAATGAGTTAAAAAAACTTAGCAGATGTTTGTTGTCATTAATAACACTTTGGGTATCAACCAACGGTTTAAAATATGGGTGTCTTTTACCTTGATGATATAGGCCAATTGTAAAAAAAGTTGCAGTAAAGTGAAAGGACGGCAAGGATTTAAAAAATCCCAAAAGACTTGCGAATATACTCTTTGTCATTTTTTCATGCATTTATAATTTACTTATACAAGTAATTATAATTTCATTATATAGTTCGGTCTTAGAGAAAAATTATTTTTATACATTAGACATAAACGTAAGATTTTAGTTTTGCAAACCCATGCGATAAATTTACGATGTGTTTTGTAATTGTTCTATTTTTTTTACTTATATTTTTGTTAAAATATGCGTATTTAGATATATTTAAAGATTGATTCATTTCCTTGATAATTTATCCATTATTTTTTTAAATAATGACTCATGTTACTATTTAAAAGTTTAATTTATGCGTACACGAGTTTGAAATACGGCTAAATTATTAGTAACGAGAATATAAATATCAAATGGTAAGCACGATACTGTGATATGAAATAAATATACGCGACCCTACTTATAACAACGAATCATGAAATTGTTATTTAAAATTTGTATATGGATATTCATAAAAACATTTTAAAATTTTTACAGAGCATATTTTAGTTTTGCAAACTCATGCTATCAACTTACGATGTGTTTTACACCTAAACATAAACTTAAAAAATTTGTAATTTAATAAGTTTGTCATAGCTTCACCTTTCTTTCAGTTTTTGAACCAAGCGTATTATGTATTCTCTATATCACGAGAACTCTAAGTGGAGCCCAGACGCCCTCTCATGAACTATGTTGACTAGATCATCAGAGTGGCGACGTGATATAAGTTAAATGGATTAATCATATTTCTGTGCATGATTCTCTCGGTGCACTAGTCCTGGTTCCAAATCAATACAAAGGCGTCCATGATTATTGGACCAACTTAGTTTTTTCACACGATTGTCGTTTACAAGATATTCAATTGTATTATGTCCCACAAAATTTAGTTAGTGTTTGTTAATTATCATAAATTTTGTTAAAAGTGTGTAACTTAAGTTAGACAATTACAGTTGAACCATCCGTCCATTGCCTTCATATTGGCACCCAATAAAACATGTGACAAGTCTCGATTGACTAATGGCATGTGTCTAAGTATGAATGTGTAAATGTTTTATTAACATTCTTGTTTCTACAATCACATCAAAAATCTCAAAAAGATTTTCAAAACTATTTGTGTGTCGTAAAATAACAACGAAAATTTTTCAGATTTACTTAATCTAGTAATAATTGAATTATCTTTTTTTTTTTTTTTTGGTTCTAGATCATTAAACTTTCCTTTTTCCGATCATAAAACTAAATCTTTTATTAGAGAAATAACCAAATGCTAATATAAGAAGCCGCTAGATCAAAATGAGAAAATAATCAAATGCTTGCATAAAAAGGCTAGATCAAAATAACCAAAAAGGCTAGATCAAAATAACCAAATGATAGAAAGAAGGTGCTCAATCATAGCACCACTTTCTCTTTTAGAGCACGCGGTAAGTTGCCTTTTGGGGGTGAGTTATAACTTAACTCACCAAGTTAACGCACCGAGTTATGTTACCAGGGCTAAAAGGCAAAAGGAAGTTAACTTGGTGAGTTATAAGCATAACGCACGTTAAGGCATAACTTTTGGGCCGGGGTGAGTTATAACTTAACGCAGTGATAAGTTGCCTTTTGGGGTGAGTTATAACTTAACGCAGGAAGTTAAGGCATAACTTAAGTGAGTTATCTTACCGCCCCTAAATTTAACACAATCGTAAAAGGAAGTTAACGCTGACATGGCGGTGAGTTATAACTTAACTCGGGGTCAACTTACCCCATGCTCTTAACTTCAAGATGTTGGACTAACCAAAAGTTTATATCTAGACATTTAGTCTCAACACAACTTTGGCTTATGTCTTATCTAGTTGATAGTATTTAGTAACCTTTTTTATGGTTTAACTTTTTTGTTATACACACCAACTTTTAGCAACTCTTTTTTAAGTTTTACTGAAAACTTCTACACTTAATATTTAACTTTGGCTTATGTCTTATCTAGTTGATAGTATTTAGTAACTTTTTTGTTATACACACCAACTTTTAGCAACTCTTTTTTATGTTTTACTGAAAACTTCTACACTTAATATTTGTGTTTTAACTATTTACACACTAAGCGGTAATAGAATTAGTTGCGAGTTCAGGGGGTTTTCACTAAGCATCTAAAAAAAGCTTATAGCTTTATCATACACTTATTGTGTTATGGTAATTGAATAAGCCAATAAGCACCTCTAATAAGCATAACCAAACACCTCTTTAGTTCTAATATGAAGTTTTCTTATTTGATGTTATAACTAACTTTGTTGTTATCCTCACTATAATGCAGCATGTTAGTGGTTTTTGCAGTTTTATTATCTTATCGCACACACTAAAGTGTAATGCAATTTGTTGTGTGCATTTTTTAGATGAGGATTAAGTATCAACACATGATTGTCGTGGAAAAACGTTATACAAAGCTAATTATTAAAATAACAAACAAACAAATGGGTTAGATAGTCATTATTTAATATAGAAGGTGCTTTCCTTAAATTATATATATAAAAAAATGCACGCATCACAATCCTTATTTGATAAAAAATCACTTCCTAAAAAAAAAAAAAAAAAAAAAAAAAGGTGATAACCTAACTTTATTCATTAACGTGATGTATTATCAAAAAATAATAATAAAAAAAAAAAAAGAAAAAAAGAAAAACCGTAATAGTTGGCCGTTGTGAACGAATTAAAAGTATGTACATGAGAAGTATTCAACAATAATATATAGTTTTAATCAGGTTATTACGTTACTATACTACGATAATGTTATAGAGTTGGTAATCACGGATGTGAAATACAACCATTACTCTATACTTATGATTTATGTGTAAACCTCTTTTTCCTTCTAAATAGAATCCGAAAGAGGCCTCAACAGAACTTTGGCTAATGCCTTATCTAGCTGATAGTATTTAGTAACCTTTTTATGGTTTAACTTTTTTGTTATACACACCAACTTTTAGTAACTCTGTTTTATGTTTTATTGAAAACTTCTACACTTAATATTTGTGTTTTTACTATAAACACACTAAGCTATAATAGAATTAGTTGTGAGTTCAGGGGTTTTTCACTAAGCTTCTAAAAAAAACATATAGCTTTATCATACACTAATTGTGTTATGGTAATTGAATAAGCCAATAAGCACCTTTAATAAGCATAACCAAACACCCCTTTAGTTCTAATCTGAAGTTTTCTTATTTGATGTTATGACTAACTTTGTTGTTATTCTCACTATAATGCAATATGTTAGTAGTTTTTGTAGTTTTATCATCTTAACGCACACACTAAAGTGTAATGCAATTTGTTATGTGCGTTTTTAGAGGAGGATTAAGTATCAACACATGATTGTCGTGGAAGGATTCTCTTCGCCTGCTTAAGGTATGAATGTATAATTTAGTTGAGTTGCTGATTTAGATAATACGTGAATGTATTTTAATGTACTAAAGATGTGTTTTAGTGCCTATATGGGAAATTTTATGGTAGGAATTCTTTTCGGAGTGTAATTTGTCTTTGAATGAGTTAATAAAACTTAGCAGGTGTTTGATTTCATTGATAACACTATAGGTGTCAACCAATGGTTTAAAATATGGGTGTATTTTACCTTGATGATTTAGGCCAATTGTGAAGAAAGTTGTATTAAAGTGAAAGGTCGGTAAGGATTCAAACAATCCTAAAAGACTTGTGAATGTACTCTTTGTCATTTTTTTCATGCATTTGTAATTTACTTATACAAGTAATAATAATTTCCTTATATAGTTCGGGTTTAAAGAAAAATTATTCTTATACATTATACGTAAACGTAAGATTAAATTTGAGTTCTACCTATTACATCTTTTTTTTGTTTCTCTTTATGTAATAAAGAAGCTATATTGTAAGCATTTATGTTAATTTGGTAATTTTATGATCAAACATGAGAAGTAAATAGCACAAACTTATGAAAATACAACTTTCCAAAAAAAAATGTACATTATTAAAAATGATATAATGGTTATTCATAATTAAGGAAATAAATCAATCTTCAAAGTTATATAAATATGCTACGTATTTTAACAAAAATATAAGTAAAGGAAATACCACAATTATAAAACACATCGTAAATTAATACCTGTGCACGCACAGGGTTTTTAAAATTTCGTTTTGATTATATATTATTATCGATTAAGAAATGAATCACAAAGAGGTTAACACATAAATCATAAGTATAGAAGAATGGTTGTATCTCACATCTGTGACTACCAACTCAATAACATTATCGCAGTATAGTAACGTAATAACCTGATTAAAAACCATATATTCTTGCTTAATAATTCTTATGTACATACTTTAATTCCTTAATGGCCAACTATTACGTTTTCTTTTTGTTCTTTTTTTTTATGAAACATCATGTCAATGAATAAAGTTAGGCTATCATCTACGTAGTATTTCTTTTTTTTGATTTATGAGGTGATTGTTATCAAATAAGGATTGTGATGAGTGCATTTTTTTTAATTTAAGGAAAACACCTTCTAAATTAAACAATGACTGTCTAACCCATGTGTTTGTTTTTTCTTAATAATTAGCTTTGTATAACGTTTTTAACTGACAGACATGCTGAGGTTGATGTTGATGTTATTGTTTAACTTTAACTACTGATATAATTTTGTACAAAATGTGGGAGTTTAGTAGCACATAATAAGCGTTAATGAAGTTAAATATGTTCCGTAAAGTTTTGAAAATGTTTTTATGGATTTTCATATACAAATTTTAAATAACAATTTCATGAGTCATTGTTATAAGTAGAATCACGTATATTTATTTTCATATCACAATAACTCGTGCTTAACATTTGATATTTATATTTCCGTTACTAATAATTTAGCTGTATTTAATATTCAAACCCGTGTACGCATAAATTAAGCTTTTAAATAGAATAACATGAGTCGTTATTTAAAAAATATTCTAACGGATGAAAGTCTACAATTAACAATATTAAAACTAATTTGTAAATTTACAAATTTTTGTAATTTAAATATATGAAAGTCTGAAACAAATACTAATACTCATGAAAAATTGATTATACACAACAATTTTATTATACTTGCCATGTCCACGTATCACCATCTTATTAAATTTGGAAATGAGAGAGCGAGCAAATGGCCACACTAGCAAGCCTGTATGATTAATTCCATATTACGTTTAAAAATGTTTTATTAAAGTATATTTCCTGTGTGTTGATAGTTATAATTTTTTTTGATTATGTATTATTATCGATTAAAAAATGAATCACTTAACATGTTTCCAAAGGTTTTACTTGGTGGAATAAAAATAAAAAATCACATGTATATATGTTATAATCTACCTATTATTTTAGGAAAATGCTTTTAGAATAAAAATAATATTTATTATTCAAGCAAAATCACATGATGATACTTGACTTGCATAAGATGTTAGTTGTAACAACCCGCATTTTCAGGACATTTCTCCTATTCACTATTCATCAATACTATTCATCATTTACTATTCATCGGTCACTATTCATCCTTTTACTATTCATCATTTTCGGAGTCAGTTTGTGATTCCGAGAAGCGTTAAAAAATTTTACTATTCATATGACACTATTCATTCCCGGAAGAAAATCACTATTCATGATTATCGTTCATTTCATCGTAAACTGAGTTTACGGGTCTTCAAATTCGCAGCTAATACCACAACCCGCTATTTCCCAGTTCAATACTATTTTCTAAACTCGAATTTAAATTCTTGACATTTAATTTAAAACAATTCACATGAGCTTTTACTTGAATCGACGCGAATTTCTAATTAAATTCTAAGTACACTAGGACTTAGGCTAATTTTAGTCCACAACGCTCCGGTACCTTGCTCCTTCCGCAGTTCATCACTTTATTTTACAAGACAAATTTCTATTCTTTAAATACTTACGGTTTTTAAATTCAACAAACGTTAAATTTTATTCAAGAATGTAACCCTCGACATACCCGACTTTCTCAACAATTATTTTTAGAGTATTTTTATACTTCCAAAATTATTACAAAAGTCCCAAAAATATTTTCCGACGTCCAAGTTAAATTCTTTACATCTTACGTTTAATTACGTATAACTTTCGTTAACTATCAAACTAATACCCAATACATATTTTTACTACCCAATACATTCAATATATATATTTTATACAACTAACAACTATTTTCTTCCAAATTTTTATTAATGGCCGCCCCCCTATATTATACTAGAATACACTACAAAAATCTATCAAGTTCAACATTCAAATCATACTTGAGACAAAGAAATAAATGAAGGTGGCTAGGGTGGCTAGAACAACTCATTGTCCCCTTTTCCTTCCCTAATTTTCGGCAAAACCATCAAAGACCAACCATAGATATTTTTGACCAAGTTTTAACTCATTTGCTATATATATACCTAAGTCCAATGCTCATTTCTAGTTACAAAAAGAAAAAAAAAATAATACAATTACCTCTCCACTTATATATACAATTCGACACACATAAGGAGCAAGGAAGAAGAAGGAAGTTGTTGGTCACTTTCAAGGGTACTTAGGGTAGATTAACAAGGGTTGATACTAATCTTGGGGGTTACACAAGTGTTGTTACAAAACTCATCTCACTAATCACTTTGTAAGTAACTTACACTACTTATATGATTTTCATGAGTTTCATGCTTATTAAGTATATATACTTGGTTATCACTTGGTACATGTTGATAAATCTTTACATCCACTTTGATCTCTTGCCAAGAAAATATATTTTGTACAAGTTTTGATCACAAGAAAAGTTGTTAATAAAAATCTCTACAAGAAAATGAAATAAAATTTATATATATATATATATATATATATATATATATATATATATATATATATATATATATATGTTAGTTTTGAATACTTGGATGATCTTGAACAAGGACTTTAAATATTATTAGGTTATGTTTAGATCACTATTTTTCTAGTTGATGGATGACCTAGGACAAGATTTGGAGTTGTTGGCAAGTGGTTGTAACAAATAAAAACACTAGAAAAATACTTTGACATTATTTAATGTGGATCTGTCCCCTTTCGACTCCCACAGAGAACTCAATACCTTGTTGGCCATGTTAGACTAGAAATATAGAAAATAAACTTAATAACGAAAACGTGGCCGCTTGAACGGGTTAAAACGGACTTATAACGAAAAAGATATGATATTTTCAAGATTTACGACGAAAACTATATTTTCCTGAAGACAATGAATCTGTCCCGATTTTCTACCTAGGAAAACTGAGGTGTAATGATTTCTAAACTAGCCGAGACCTTGAAAATACTAGAGTACACTTGAATACCTTCTCGGGGATATATAGAACTTGAGAAACGCAACTACGACGCAAAAGTTATGGCCTAAGGAAGTTGCGACGAAACATATAATTTTTGACAGCTTTGGTTCAACTACAAAAGCTGATGGAAATATTAAAATGAGTTTTTGGACACTTTAGAGTGTAAATTGGTTAAAAGACGTAAATAAAAATGGTAGAGCATTACGTATACTTATTAGGTACGTTAGAGATTTTCAAAATATATATTTTCAAGACGACTAATATTTGGTCGTGAGATTTACAAGCTACGTTTTCTAAAATGGTGGATGACTTAAATACGAGATCACTTTGATTACCTACATTTTTAACAATAAAAATTTCAACAACATGTACAAGTGATAATATAGTGTATGACTTGCATGCTTGACCTTGTCTTCAAACCTAAGACATATGAATCATTTAGGTTGCGGTTAGAGCGTTTGTGCCTCGATTTTTGTGCGTTTTCCTTTTTGGTTATCATATCGATTGTTCCAGGTGAGTTCATAACCCCTACTTTTACTTGTTTTACAACTGTTTTGGGGGAAGATACATGCTCATTACTATTTAAATTCAATGCTTGTTTTACTTGAACGCGATTCATTTTTCTCAAACATTACTGGATGGTTGAAATACTTGATTGATTTCTTGAATACATTATGAATTACTTATTCCATCCTTGATTACTTTCTTATGGATACAAGTTCTTGCCTTTGCGGACATAAATACAAAACTGTTACTTTGCCTGAGTTACCTATTACTGCCACTGAAGTCCCCTTTATCATGAACCGTTAATTACATGCGTGTAAGCGCGAATGCTGTGGATAGATCTATTTGGGTTGACACCCCGTCCGAGTTGGTCGCGCCAACCTGTCAAACGGACGCATATCATTCGGATTATTTCCGAGTGTCTGGCAAACACTTACTAGGGGCATTATTATGATTGATTTCATACGATTACGTCGAGCTTCGGGGTCATGAGCTTAGGCACTGTATACCTTATTTTTGGCTGTGACATTGTATTTGTTATATTGTCTTGCCTTCCGCAAAATACTTGTTTACCGAAAATACTTGTTTACCGAAAATGCTTGTTTTCTGGAAATACTTGTTCACAGGAAATACTTGATTTCTGGAAAATACTTGTTCACGGGAAATACTTGATTTCTGGAAAATACTTGTTCACAGGAAATACTTGATTTCTGGAAAATACTTGTTTACGGGAAATACTTGTTTACTTAAAACTATGAACTCACCAGCTTTATGCTGACGTTTTAGCATGTATTTTCAGGTATTAAGCAATGGCACACTACAGGAGGTTTTGGCAGGGCATGGCATGGTCATAGAAGACTCTGATATTCATTTGGGGACCGTTTTAAAGTACTTTAAGGGCCTACTTCCGCACAAATTTTAAACAACTTAAATTCAATACTTTTAGTTAAACGATTTTATTCTAAATGATTGAAATGAAAACCATTTTACACTTGTTTTGTAATACCAATTGAGTTACACCCCAGCTACATGTATGCTTCCGCTGGACCCGATTGTGGGGGTGTGACAGATTGGTATCAGAGCTTTGGCTATAGCGAACTAAGTGTTTTTAAAACCTAGACTATAGCTACTTTTACGAAAACTTAACCCTATGACCGCCGCGTGCCTGCCTGCCAAGCTGATGCCTCATTGGTAGTTGTTGCTGACTTATGTGATGAGATTTGTATCTCATTATTAGATATATCATATTCATTTATTCTAATTGATTTCTACAATTGTCTTTCATATAATCATGTTCACGTATCATATATGTCACCGTGTTATGTTTTTCCTTGCACAGTTTCATCATTTGACCTCGAGTTTGGTCACCTGTTTTTTTTTCAGAACGTCTTGGTATTGAGAAGGACATGGTATTAGTATAACTGAACTGAGTATTTCAAAATTCATGGAACCTCGGTGGAATATAGACTGGTCATTTATATTCAACCCGGGATAGTGAGATATAGGCTGACCACCTATGTCTGACTCAGAAATGAATTTTGCAACACTGAGAATGGTTATAATAAGATTATGTCTGGATTGAATTCCCTACTCAATTTCCAAATGTTTCATTCATGTGTGTGTATACTCTCGTTGTTGGAACCTTCATACTTTTCATCACTTCGTAAACCACCGATTGGAAGCATGTCAGCTAGTCATTTTATTTCATGAACTTTCATATTTATGCACAATACACTCATATCACAGTATTTTCTTTTGTCACAATCTCATTTTGTTGCAGTTGTCACAGTCTCTTCCCTTCTCACCATCACTATCATTTCTTTTCCCCACCCCCATATATACAAAGAATTAGGTGACACTCTATAGATTCCGATGTCACTCATCCCTATATTGATAAGTGGATATTATCAATGACCTCCCTAGGAAAGACTTTCCATACCTTCTATGAGGATGATCCCTCGGTACATTAACACCATTCAAAACTCAACAGAAATCTCAAGATATCACAAAACCATTCGAACCACTATCACTGGCCTGATCGCCAAAAATTCTAGCATCTATAAAGTATTGGCTTGACTGAATTACAAGATTCATTTAGATACGAGTGCTCACTAAGCAACACCATAGAGATAAATCTAACCTCTTAACCAAGACTATAAATTGAACATGACCTCACCAATAGGCTTTATTCGAACATGTTAGACACCTATGCATTTGTGCAGACGTACATACCTGGCTATTTTATCCTCTTAATACTTTCATTTTTAAATGGATTTTCTCCAAACTACCGTTATACAAAACATATATCTTGTAAGAAATACTTTTCTGATGCACTTATTTTGACAAGCAAATTCCTTTTGGCTAATCTTTTACAAAACTATTGAATGTTACAAAATTTTAAACATCGATCTTTGGTAAACCATATTATCCACCTTATGTTGAAAATTTTCCTATATTGCATAACTACTAAATTTTGAAACATCAAGAAGGATGTTACCTAAAAAGCCGTTTGCTTAAACTTGTAGATTCATTTATTCGGGGAAGGTTTATGAACAAAACACAATCTCAAAACAAACTTTGAAAATCAATCACTATATTACCACACTTATACCTTTAGGATTTTGTGAGTTGATGACCTATAACTTGGAGAAAATCTTAGTAATGGAGACTAAGCACCGTAGGTGGAGAGAGACTCAATTCCTGACATCATGTGGAGGATCACAACCTTATCCTAATCTATTATTTTCAACAACACCCTTTTACGGATTTAACCCTGTAAGTCTTTCAAAACAAGATTCATGATACCCATTTCAATTATTCCTAATGAAGGAATTTGATTCACCTCAACTCCTAACGATTTCATTAAGATCTCTTTGGAACCACACCACCTATTACCTGTAGACCAATGGTCAGAATTTGAGATTGATTCAAACCTAGGGAGATATGCCCAAATCGGGTGTGATTGACACTAGAAATGGTTGGATTAACCATTTGCCATAAATCAAATTCAGTTGCAACCATAGTTATCACACGAGCTTAGAGATTACACCATTCGAAGCACTCTAGGGTCGAAGTGTCAACATCCATTGACGGATCAAAACTTGGAAAAGCTCAACTCACTAGTCCCGTAAGCATTCATGAAATAACCAGGAATTTCCTACAAATCAAGAATCAATTACAAGTTCGATAAGCGGTAAACCACTAGAATTTCAAGTTTGTGGCATGATTATGTTGAAAGTTCTGCCTAGGAAAGGCATAATACCATTCAGAAAACTTCATAAAGTTAAACCTGATATACACTGAACCATTTACGATTTCTGACAGAGTAGGCCTAGTGGCCGTCAGACTTGAACCTTGTTAGAGCTCAGTAGCTTACACGATTATATCATCATCTTTTAACCAATACCACTCTAGAGACCAACACAAACTGAACTTCGGGACGAAGTTCCTTTTAAGGGGGTGAGACTGTAACAACCCGCATTTTCAGGACATTTCTCCTATTCACTATTCATCAATACTATTCATCATTTACTATTCATCGGTCACTATTCATCCTTTTACTATTCATCATTTTCGGAGTCAGTTTGTGATTCCGAGAAGCGTTAAAAAATTTTACTATTCATATGACACTATTCATTCCCGGAAGAAAATCACTATTCATGATTATCGTTCATTTCATCGTAAACTGAGTTTACGGGTCTTCAAATTCGCAGCTAATACCACAACCCGCTATTTCCCAGTTCAATACTATTTTCTAAACTCGAATTTAAATTCTTGACATTTAATTTAAAACAATTCACATGAGCTTTTACTTGAATCGACGCGAATTTCTAATTAAATTCTAAGTACACTAGGACTTAGGCTAATTTTAGTCCACAACGCTCCGGTACCTTGCTCCTTCCGCAGTTCATCACTTTATTTTACAAGACAAATTTCTATTCTTTAAATACTTACGGTTTTTAAATTCAACAAACGTTAAATTTTATTCAAGAATGTAACCCTCGACATACCCGACTTTCTCAACAATTATTTTTAGAGTATTTTTATACTTCCAAAATTATTACAAAAGTCCCAAAAATATTTTCCGACGTCCAAGTTAAATTCTTTACATCTTACGTTTAATTACGTATAACTTTCGTTAACTATCAAACTAATACCCAATACATATTTTTACTACCCAATACATTCAATATATATATTTTATACAACTAACAACTATTTTCTTCCAAATTTTTATTAATGGCCGCCCCCCTATATTATACTAGAATACACTACAAAAATCTATCAAGTTCAACATTCAAATCATACTTGAGACAAAGAAATAAATGAAGGTGGCTAGGGTGGCTAGAACAACTCATTGTCCCCTTTTCCTTCCCTAATTTTCGGCAAAACCATCAAAGACCAACCATAGATATTTTTGACCAAGTTTTAACTCATTTGCTATATATATACCTAAGTCCAATGCTCATTTCTAGTTACAAAAAGAAAAAAAAAATAATACAATTACCTCTCCACTTATATATACAATTCGACACACATAAGGAGCAAGGAAGAAGAAGGAAGTTGTTGGTCACTTTCAAGGGTACTTAGGGTAGATTAACAAGGGTTGATACTAATCTTGGGGGTTACACAAGTGTTGTTACAAAACTCATCTCACTAATCACTTTGTAAGTAACTTACACTACTTATATGATTTTCATGAGTTTCATGCTTATTAAGTATATATACTTGGTTATCACTTGGTACATGTTGATAAATCTTTACATCCACTTTGATCTCTTGCCAAGAAAATATATTTTGTACAAGTTTTGATCACAAGAAAAGTTGTTAATAAAAATCTCTACAAGAAAATGAAATAAAATTTATATATATATATATATATATATATATATATATATATATATATATATATATATATATATATATATATATATATATATATATATGTTAGTTTTGAATACTTGGATGATCTTGAACAAGGACTTTAAATATTATTAGGTTATGTTTAGATCACTATTTTTCTAGTTGATGGATGACCTAGGACAAGATTTGGAGTTGTTGGCAAGTGGTTGTAACAAATAAAAACACTAGAAAAATACTTTGACATTATTTAATGTGGATCTGTCCCCTTTCGACTCCCACAGAGAACTCAATACCTTGTTGGCCATGTTAGACTAGAAATATAGAAAATAAACTTAATAACGAAAACGTGGCCGCTTGAACGGGTTAAAACGGACTTATAACGAAAAAGATATGATATTTTCAAGATTTACGACGAAAACTATATTTTCCTGAAGACAATGAATCTGTCCCGATTTTCTACCTAGGAAAACTGAGGTGTAATGATTTCTAAACTAGCCGAGACCTTGAAAATACTAGAGTACACTTGAATACCTTCTCGGGGATATATAGAACTTGAGAAACGCAACTACGACGCAAAAGTTATGGCCTAAGGAAGTTGCGACGAAACATATAATTTTTGACAGCTTTGGTTCAACTACAAAAGCTGATGGAAATATTAAAATGAGTTTTTGGACACTTTAGAGTGTAAATTGGTTAAAAGACGTAAATAAAAATGGTAGAGCATTACGTATACTTATTAGGTACGTTAGAGATTTTCAAAATATATATTTTCAAGACGACTAATATTTGGTCGTGAGATTTACAAGCTACGTTTTCTAAAATGGTGGATGACTTAAATACGAGATCACTTTGATTACCTACATTTTTAACAATAAAAATTTCAACAACATGTACAAGTGATAATATAGTGTATGACTTGCATGCTTGACCTTGTCTTCAAACCTAAGACATATGAATCATTTAGGTTGCGGTTAGAGCGTTTGTGCCTCGATTTTTGTGCGTTTTCCTTTTTGGTTATCATATCGATTGTTCCAGGTGAGTTCATAACCCCTACTTTTACTTGTTTTACAACTGTTTTGGGGGAAGATACATGCTCATTACTATTTAAATTCAATGCTTGTTTTACTTGAACGCGATTCATTTTTCTCAAACATTACTGGATGGTTGAAATACTTGATTGATTTCTTGAATACATTATGAATTACTTATTCCATCCTTGATTACTTTCTTATGGATACAAGTTCTTGCCTTTGCGGACATAAATACAAAACTGTTACTTTGCCTGAGTTACCTATTACTGCCACTGAAGTCCCCTTTATCATGAACCGTTAATTACATGCGTGTAAGCGCGAATGCTGTGGATAGATCTATTTGGGTTGACACCCCGTCCGAGTTGGTCGCGCCAACCTGTCAAACGGACGCATATCATTCGGATTATTTCCGAGTGTCTGGCAAACACTTACTAGGGGCATTATTATGATTGATTTCATACGATTACGTCGAGCTTCGGGGTCATGAGCTTAGGCACTGTATACCTTATTTTTGGCTGTGACATTGTATTTGTTATATTGTCTTGCCTTCCGCAAAATACTTGTTTACCGAAAATACTTGTTTACCGAAAATGCTTGTTTTCTGGAAATACTTGTTCACAGGAAATACTTGATTTCTGGAAAATACTTGTTCACGGGAAATACTTGATTTCTGGAAAATACTTGTTCACAGGAAATACTTGATTTCTGGAAAATACTTGTTTACGGGAAATACTTGTTTACTTAAAACTATGAACTCACCAGCTTTATGCTGACGTTTTAGCATGTATTTTCAGGTATTAAGCAATGGCACACTACAGGAGGTTTTGGCAGGGCATGGCATGGTCATAGAAGACTCTGATATTCATTTGGGGACCGTTTTAAAGTACTTTAAGGGCCTACTTCCGCACAAATTTTAAACAACTTAAATTCAATACTTTTAGTTAAACGATTTTATTCTAAATGATTGAAATGAAAACCATTTTACACTTGTTTTGTAATACCAATTGAGTTACACCCCAGCTACATGTATGCTTCCGCTGGACCCGATTGTGGGGGTGTGACATTAGTGATGTATGCTTTTTGTTTTGCAAACCCGTGCTATCAATTTACGATGTGTTTTGTAATTGCGGCCGTTTTTTCTATGCATTTATAATTTACTTATGCAATTAATAATAATTTCCTTATAAAGTTCGGTCTCACAGAAAAATTATTCTTATACCTTATACATAAACGTATTCTACCATTACATCTTTTTCTTTTTCTCTTTATATAATAAAGAAGCTATAGTATAAGCATCTATGTTAATTTGATAATTTTATGATCAAACATGAGAATTAAATAGCACAAACTTATGAAAAATAGAAATTTTCAAACAAAAAGGTACATTGGTAAATATGGTATGATGGTTATTCATAATCAAGAAAATAAATCAATCTTCAATGCTATCTAAATATGCTACATATTTTAACGAAAATATAAGTAAAAGAAATACCACAATTACAAAACACATAGAAAATTGATATCACGGATTAGCAAAACTAAAAGCGTATATCACTAACATCTTATGCAAGTCAAGTATCGTTATGTGATTTTGCTTGAATAATAAAATATTATTTTTAATCCAAAAGCATTTTGCTAAAATAATAAGTAGATTATAACATATATACACGTGGTTTTTTATTTTTAGTCCACAAAGTAAAACCATTTAAAACATATTAAGTGGTTCATTTCTTAATCTATAATAATATATAATTAAAACAAAATTTTAAAAACCCTGTGCGTGCACAGGTATTATAACTAAACCGTATTGATATCAAGTATAGAACCATACATTAAAGTAACGATTAATAATTTAGTTATAATACCCGTGCACGCAAGCAAAATCACATGATGATACTTGACTTACATGAAATGTTAGTGATATATGCTTTTAGTTTAATTTAGAAGGTGTTTTCCTTAAATTTAAAAAAAATGCACGCATCACAATCCTTATTTGATAACAATCACCTCCTAAATTAAAAAAAGAAAAACTACGTAGGTGATAACCTACCTTTATTGATTGACGTGATGTTTCATTAAAAAAAAAAAAAAAAAAAAAAAAAAAACGTAATAATTGGCCTTTGGAAAGGAATTAAAGTATGTACATGAGAATTATTAAGCAATGATATATACTTTTTAATCAGGTTATTACGTTACTATACTGTGATAGGTAGATTATAACATATAAACATATGATTTTTTATTTTTAGTCCACCAAGTAAAACCAATTGAAACATGTTAAGTGATTCATTTCTTAATCGATAATAATACATATCAAAACGAAAATTTAAAAACCCTGTGCGTGCACAGGTATTATAACTATATACATAGAACTAAATTACTTTTTCTTTTTGGCTTCTATAAGCAATCAGATTTAAACACCTTACCTAGTTATAATACTTTTTAAAAATATCAAATCATTCCATAAAAAAAAAAAAAAAAAAAAAAAAAAAAAAAAAAAAAACAAAAAAAAAACAAGTCAATTTATATTTAAATTGTGATTTCCATCTAACTATAATTATATTTAAATTTATCCGTATTTCCATCTAACTAAATTTTAAATTGCAGGTATTATAAATTTTCTAATAGGAAGCAGGTTGGTATTATTTAGTTATAATACCTGTGCACGCACAGGGTTTTTAAAATTTCTTTTTATTATATATTATTATCGATTAATAAATGAATCACTTAATATATTTTAAATGGTTTAACTTGGTGGACTAAAAATAAAAACCACATGTATATATGTTATAATCTACATATTACATGAGTATTAGTATTAGTTTTTAGACTTCCATCCATTAAAATTACAAAATTTGATAAATTTGCGAATTAGTTTTAATATACGTTAAATATTTTTTTAAACTAATGTTAGTTTTAAACTTTCATCCATTAGAATATTTTTTTTAATGACTCATGTTACTATTTAAAAGTTTAATTTATGCGTACACGAGTTTGAATTAGGGTAAATTATTAGTAACGGGAATATAAATATCAAATGGTAAGCACGATATTGTGATATGAAAATAAATATACGCGATTCTACTTATAACAACGACTCATGAAATTGTTATTTTAAATTTGTATATGGATATCTATAAAAACGTTTTAAAAACTTTACGGAGCATATTTTAACTTCATCAACGCTCATTATGTGCTACTAAATTCACATATTTTATACAACATGATATCAATAGTTAAAGTTAAACAACAAAATCAACCTCAACCTCAACATGTCTGTCAGTTAAAGACGTTATACAAAGCTAATTATTAAACAAACAAACACATGGGTTAGATAATCATTGTTTAATATAGAAAGTGTTTTCCTTTAATTATATAAAAAAAAAATGCACGCATCACAATCCTTACCATGTTTAGGAGAAACACATTGGCTTTCACCATCGCACCTCCACCACAAGTGCTGCCACTAGTCTCGCCTTCAACAACACCACTCTAAGTGAGATGTTTTTAATATATAAATCAACTACTTGCATGGCCCGCCGAGCCTTATGAATATCGTTGAAAAAATTAAGTTAAGGAAAATAAGATATAACCATACCAATTATTTATTTAATGCATTAAGAATGAAAAAAAAAGGTTCATCTTATATGAGAAAATAAAAGCTAATAAATTATCCACAAGCACAAGGTATATGTTGTCAATTCAAATGCGAAATATAGCTTCTTTGTACACAATGTTAATTGGTTGTTGATTTTGTGTATTTACCATCTTTTATCACAACGAAAAATCCTCAATCCCCGCTCATTGTGCCACCTGGGATAGACGATTATCAAGGCCATTAAGTGATATCTTCTCTAAAGTACTATATTACTAGCATATAGACCCGTGGAATCACGGGGTTTTTAAAGGGTTTATGCATCGAAAAATTAAATGCGTGAATAAAGTAAGAAAAAACAATGAACGGAAATGGTATGAAATGTTTTTTTAACAGAATAATAAGTTATAAGTCAATGATAGTATAAACTATCTGTGTAATAAACTTCCATTGCCTCGTGATCTCCAATTTTGATGGTCTTGAGAAACAAATATATGTAGTGAACATTGTAACACTTCAAGTAAAATAAACTAATTCATAAGTGTATTGTGCGCGTTGTTAAGTCTGAAAGAAATGGAGAAAAAAAAGTGTATGTTTTGTGCCAATAGTTTGAGTATTAGCTGATTGATGTTTCTTTCAGGATGTTTTATATACTAGTTGGTCCTTATGCGTTGTTTATTCGAACTTGACACATTAAGAGATACCAAGTATGTTAAAGTAGGAACCATAAAAACCCCCGAAACTACACTTGATGCATCAATTACGGATTTACTTTGAAGGTTACTTAGAACATATATTTGATATAATAATTTGCTTATATGGTATATGTGTTTATTGAATTTTAAAATCAAGTTGTCTCTTGAATATTCATATACTTAAACGGCTAACTCACATAATCCCAAGTTAACGTTCTATAAATGCTTTTATCTCAGGCACTGATATGCGTTGCGTTAACCTTATTCCAAAGTTGCAAAAAAAAAATAATAATAAATAAATAAATAAAAAATAAAAAAAATGTCACAAGTATTTAATGGGTTAATTGCTTTTGAATTTGTTGTAATATAGAATAATGATGATCTAGAAAGAGATGTAACTAATATGTCTCATTCACTTGAAAATCTGCTGCGAAAAGAATGAGCCAGTTTACTAAAGTAGGACTTGCTTAAGTTATTGGAGTTTGGGACTGTTATTTTCTACTAATTATAGTAAGTTTTCAAAGGGTTTTGGGACTGTCTTAATAGTTAGATTCGTGGTGATTAGGATTGTTTTAATGACTGTCTTAATAGTTATTAAAGGGTTTTTATGACTGTTTTAATTGCAGAATTCAAGGTGTTTGGGACTGTTTTTAATAGCTGAATTAATAGGTGCATGAAACTGCCTTGATAGCTCAATTCAAGGGTGTTTGAGACTATTTCAATTGTTAATTTTAGGGGTGTTTGGAACTTTAATAATAACCGAATACAAGGGTGTTGCGACTGTTTTTAATAGACATTGTTATTGCAAAATAAATTTGACTTATACAAAATTAATAGATGTAAAGTTCAAAATATTTTAAGACAATATATTCGGTATTAAATAAATGATAAAATTTTTATGTCAAAACCCCGTGCGTGCACGGGTATTATAACTAGTTAATTACTAAATAAATTACATCAATTGATATCATAGTTTTGAAAAAAATTATTATGATTATTATATTTTGTATAGTTAGAAGTTTAATTTTGTTTAATGTTACAATCATGTAAAAGGTATGCTTAACTTATTAAAAAGGGTATCCTATTAAAAGTTAAAAATTAATATACATAGTTTGGAATCAAACATGCGGCAAAGACAAAAAAATGTGATAGGAGGAAAAAATATATAGCTTGGAATAATAGGTTCCTTTAAAAAAATATAATCATAATTATTATGAAAAAAAAGGCACTGTACATGGCATTATTGTTGCCGCTGAATCATGAAGGAGATATTTGGTGCTGCTTCATTCAAAGCCACGTGGAGTGATTCAGAGACAAATAATAACATGTCAAACAACATTTTAACTCTGACCGAATCATTGATTTCTCTGAATGGCTCCATTAAGGGGCTATCAAACACCCCCTTACCCTTTTGTGACCTCAGAATGTGGAACTTTGTTATTATAATTTGCTTAAAATACGATTGGAAATCCTTGTCACAAAATACAGTTTGCTTAAGTGCTAAGTTACTTCTTATATTAATACTCGAACGTCAGCTCAATCTGGATCTAAAACACATTGGCTTTCACCATCGCACCTCCACCACAAGTGTTGCCACTAGTCTCGCCTTCAACAACACCACTCTAAGTGAGATGTTTTTAATATATAAATCAACTACTTGCATGGCCCACCGAGCCTTATGAATATCGTTGAAAAAATTAAGTTAAGGAAAATAAGATATAAACATACCAATTATTTATTTAATGCATTAAGAATGAAAAAAAAAAAAAGGTTCATCTTATATGAGAAAATAAAAGCTAATAAATTATCCACAAGCACAAGGTATATGTTGTCAATTCAAATGCGAAATATAGCTTCTTTGTACACAATGTTAATTGGTTGTTGATTTTGTGTATTTACCATCTTTTATCACAACGAAAAATCCTCAATCCCCGCTCATTGTGCCACCTGGGATAGACGATTATCAAGGCCATTAAGTGATATCTTCTCTAAATACTATATTACTAGCTTATAGACCCGTGGAATCACGGGGTTTTTAAAGAGTTTATGCGTCGAAAAATTAAATGCGTGAATAGAGTAAGAAAAAACAATGAACGGAAATGGTATGAAATGTTTTTTTAACAGAATAATAAGTTATAAGTCAATGATAGTATAAACTATCTGTGTAATAAACTTCCATTGCCTTGTGATCTCCAATTTTGATGGTCTTGAGAAACAAATATATGTAGTGAACACTGTAACACTTCAACACAAGGTCCATTGCGCGAATGCCTGATAAGTTTAAAAAATGTGTAAGTAAAAGAAGTTTGTGAGTAACAATAAGTGTAAATATAAAAATGGCATAAAACATGTCATACGTTTCTTGTACATACCTATTGACCGTTGATCATAAACCTTTGGTAAGCTACCATGGAGATTAATAATAGATATTTGGTAAGCCACCATGGAGATTAACAACTTTTATTACTAACTAAAGTGTTTGTTTCATGAGAGGTATCATGTCCATAAACTTATACATGTTATATGCACAAAGATTGATCAGGTCTTTCTCTTCTATCATACCCACTCCTGTTCTTATACTCACGGCAAACCGTAAATGCAATTTGTATCAAAGAAGCTGGTTGGAATATTTTATTCAACAAAAATTTGATACTTTTTATTTTTAAATTTGGTACTCAGTACAATAATTGATATTTACATCCCCATTGCACAGAACTATCACTAAATAAATGTCATGTTTTGATTTTTTAAGTATTTTTTTTTCAACTTTGACCTTAATTTTTTTATTTTTTATTTTTTAAATTTTTTGTCTTAAATAAACTTGATATGAGTGAATTATAATTTAAATGTATTTTTATTGGTATAATTTATCGGGTATTATTTAAAGTCAACGTTATAAATAAAAAATGTTAAAACATGACACTAATTCAGAGAGAGAGAGAGTATTATTTTTTCTATATCATTCTTTTGCTCATTTTATAGAACTCGTTCTTAGAAATCATCTCAAATGCGAAAGATCATACAATAAACCTTTGATTAATATGTCAATAACTTTGCCTAGGTTATCAATATGGCATCTTATCGATTGCAATAAAGCATTTCATTGACTTTATAAAACTATAATAAGGTATCTAAAATGTCACCACTAACATCATTACATCTTCTTCCACCTTTTTGTTACTGAACCAAAGTTAAGAGTACGAAGCCTAATTATTTATTCCATAACAAAAAAAGAGTGATGATCAAAATAAGACCAACAAAAATATGCATTTGTAAATACAAGTATATTTGGGTGACAGGGACAGTACCTAACAAAATTTACAAATTACGAAGCACATTACACATTATTTACAGACTTAATGAAAAAACCATAGTATAGACATGCATGCATGCCTTGAAACAAAAGTGACAACCACTAACAAAACTTAGAACAAATTACCAAATGGCATATATAAAACAAGCTCAACGACAATCATCCAAAAGACTTGATCATCTGCATCCTAATTGCCAAAAATATAATTCTTCATGCATCATATTCTCTTGTATGTAAAAAAGTGACGCACCAAGTATAACCTGATCATGCCCAAGGCCCTCATTCTGATATCCAACATGAGGAACACAATACAAGAAACTAAAAGATTTATAAGCGTAAATTTGTGCCGAGAGAGAGAGAGAGAGAGAGAGAGAGAGAGAGAGAGAGAGAGAGAGCATGATGTGCTTGTTGGTCAATTTTTTTAAAATGCAAACTACTTTAGCAACAAAGTGTTGAATTCTGGAGATGTTAGGCAGCCATATAATATGCAAGTGAGATGTTAATTAAGCACCTGGCTCGTGTAACGTATCAAGAAGCATTGGACCAAAGAACTTCAAATGGATTTCTAAAGAGAACATGCATCTCTTTCAAAATTACTCTTCAACAATGGCAACACCTACAGAGGACCCGGAAGACAGCGTGTAACCTTTTGGGCTCGATAATGAGTTTTACCGCTATTTTGCTATGGTGAAGATGAAGGTGAAGGTGAAGGACCTGAAGCAAGACATGATCCTTAATCACATCCGCCCTTTAATTATTAATGATTTTAATTAAGGAGGGTTAAATTCAAATGGCACATGCAAATACTCATACAAAAACTATATCTCGAATCGCATTCTTGTTTTGCAGCCAGAAGTTGAGACACTACTTCAAAACGAGTAATCAAGTCTCTGTGATTAACAGTGAAACTATGCGCTTATGATCAATCACCATTAGTTGCGCGACTTGTAAACAACATATGAGAGATTTACAAATCAGATGACCAAACAAAAAGACATCAGACCTGTAAGGTATGCCAGTTTAAAAAGCTAAAAAGATTAGGTCCCTCTCGACTGCATATAAGATAAAAGAGTATTTAAGTACAATTTGCTTCTAAGCACAAAATCTATTATCTTCTCACGAATGGAATCATGCAAGTTATGCTTCTCAATGAACTCGAATATCTGCTTTCATAAGTTGAAAGATTAAATTGAATAAATAAGAAAATAAGTTATTGCCATATAAAAATCATAGATGAAAAATTCTATGATTTAACTGGTACCGACGATTTTGAGTGACCACTTACATCAGCATAAAGTGCAAAAGCTTTCTCGTATTGTTCAATTGCATACACATGGCAACCATATTTACTTGCTCTCTCCTCTTTGAGTTGGTTAGTCATGGATGACGTGTTAAGTTTGGGATCTATAGCTGCAATGACAGGAAGAGCCAAGTATATTGCAAGAGGCCAAGATTCCACAGTAGATAGGAGATCCACGGAATTGTTGCCAGAGCAACCTGATTTTTTGACTAGAGTAAAGCATCAGAGTAATACATAGAAATGATGTGTAAAGCCAAATGCTAATCATACATATTACATACCTCATAAGCAGTATCACGTAGTACTGGGCTCTCTTTTAGGACGTATGGAACCAATACCGGGAGCTGGCGTGGATGAGCAAAGTGGATAACCTATCAGTGAGAAGTAACCATTTTAACTTCTAATTAATTCTCTGCATTCAAATAAATAAACGCAATCAGATACGTTCAGACCAGTACTTACCAGTTTTGAGTTTTGACCCAAGCAAGTTTTTGTTTGTAAAATAAATTAAAAAATTCTAATAAGAGTGCTTTGAGCCTCTTACAACTTGTTTCACTATCAACCCACTTTTACCTAACCGGGTCAAAATTGCTCTAATACTAACAGAGGAGAAATTGGCCTAATCTGAAAGTGTTGCTTGTATGTATATGTAGTACAAAATAAACTATAAAAACGACAATACTCTAAATAAATAAGTAGTACTAATAATGGCATACTATTTTATGTTGCTCCTGTAGTTGAACACATACCCGCCGAGCCTTATGAATATCGTTGAAAAAATTAAGTTAAGGAAAATAAGATATAAGCATACCAATTATTTATTTAATGCATTAATTATCCACAAGCACAAGGTATATGTTGTCAATTCAAATGCAAAATATAGCTTCTTTGTACACAATGTTAATTGGATGTTGATTTTGTGTATTTACCATCTTTTATCACAACGAAAAATCCTCAATCCCCGCTCATTGTGTCACCTGTGATAGACGATTATCAAGGCCATTAAGTGATATCTTCTCTAAAGTACTATATATATACCATGTTTGCTTAATAGTGAGTAAATAACGAACGTTCCATAAGCCATCACTTGCCAGTATCATAAGCTCTATTGAGGCATTGATAGGAACATGTCTTATGAACCTGAACTTAAGATGTGCTTTAAGACTCTGGTCTCCAAATGCACGAGCAACAGCAAGTTGACCATTAACTCGGGGAACATCGCCTACAGAAATAATAACAATTTCACTATACTTTAGAGCTTGCTGAAGCTATAACACAGTGACTGAATCAAAATATGCATGTAACAATTCTGCTGTCATTCACTGCATCACATAATTGAAAGATAAACCAAAAATTTGATAATTTTGCTGTCATTTACTGGTGTAAGGTAGAGGTGGCGATTTCTACCCATGTAAATGTACTCATAAACGGGGTCAAAAAGTAATATTTTAATAGTCAGCTAAAAAAGAAAGGGGTTGAACGTCATTTATTGAAAGAACCAACTAATATTAGTAATAATATACTATATTTGACATAAAAATATTCTTAAGTAAAGTTTTGGACAAAAAGTGTTCCAGGTCAATCGTATTTACCAAAGTGACACGTTTTTGACATGTAACCTGTTCCACCAATGTTACCACCTCGCGTGTGACACCATAGTGTGACATCTTTTGACAAGTGAAGTTCTGTGGAAGCGTTTTACCTGGAAGTTTAGTCACAAATCCACCTTGTTTCTCAATCCTACTCCTTTCTTCGATCAAGTGGTTCATGGTCCACTGTAGGCTGACTGGCAGATCCTCTCTCGCATAGATCTCTGCCATCGATGACAATTGCTATAACTGCACTTGAGCCACCAGGACCTAATTGCATGGCATTCTCGATGACAAATTTGTCGGTAGAACAATATGCATTTCTTATCGCCCTCTCAGGATCATTCCAAAAAGTTGGCTGAGAATAAAATAACTAATACATGGGTGTCAGAATATTTTTTTTTAAGAAAAACATATATTAGAATTTTGTCAGTAGAACAATATGCATTTCGTATTTTCATACATGGTTTACCAATAGCAAAGATTTAACATCATTATGAGACCTGCATTCTACAGTCTACACATATACCGTCAAAAACTTCTTATTAACTTTACATATGATGCGTCAAATGTCAATTCCAATTAAAAATGTTAACAAATATAACAGAAATCCTCACCGCATTAGGTTTATCTAATGCATCAGTTAACCATAACGTCTCTTATATTTAATGAAAATAGTGCATTAAAATAAAAATACATAAACTCAGGTAGCCTGGGAAAGAATAAACCTTTTTGATGTTTGCAATCATATACCTCTTGATTTCTCCAAATTGCTTCAAGCTGCATCAAATAATGTTCCATTTATACTCAGATTGTTCAAAGCACAAAACAATATTCAGAGGGGCATTTATACTCAGATTGATCAAGTGAAATAGGTCTATAGGCTGTGCTAAGCTTGGTTGAGTTGCTTATTTAAGACTGATCGGTTCTGGCATATTGGAGGTGTTTATCAACTAATACCTTAATATATTAAGAAACTAAAGATCAGATATGCTAAAATGTCGTATAACTAGACTGGATCCGAATGAGATCCTATATGGGTGTGCAATTACTGGTAACTTGCTTGAACAGTTAAGGTTTCTTTTGACTAAAAATAATTGTGATCGTATTGTCTGGTAATATGAATAACAAGTATAATGTTCCGAGATAGAGTTGTGTGCAAGTGCATGAATGTTTGGCAAAATACTTTTATGTCAGTTTAAATGGGATTTAAGTTCAGACGACCTAAATGCTTTTTTGTTTTTCTAGTTGTGTATTGTGACTTGTTTTATTTGCATAACTAAGATTTACTAGACATGGCAAGACGTATGGATCGAACGGATTGGGCGATGGGTCAAAACAGGACCATGTTGAAACAAGTCATTTTTTATACAAGTAAAACGAGTTGGGTAGACCGGCATACGCTCTGTCCAAAAAAAATAAATTACTAATCAACGCTTTGATGATGACAAAAGCATTATTGTTACCCTACTAATCAAATCTTTGATATAAAAAATAATAAAAATAAAAAATCGAAGTTCTATGCATAAATAATAGACTAGGGGCAACTTTCACCTTTTACCGAATTTGACCCAACTTACATTTGACATTAAACCACGACCAAAAATTGACGAACAAATAAATATGTGGGTCGAAATTGCCACCTCCTAAGCTTTACAAATTTAAGTGAACCGCATCTTTCGATCATGTAGCAGGATGCATTTATGCATGGTACTTAAGACTGGATGCTTTTTGATGTATACTTGTAGGATTTGCTGAGAAGTAAGAGACACAGGACTCAAGTGGGATTTCTGTTGCTGTATGTTTTTATGGTGGCGCTTGTGAGTCTTTATCTTGGATACCTGTTGCACCACTGACAAACACACCAAGGATGCCCCTCTTATGTTTATATATATGTGCAAGTTCTTAATAACAGATTAATCGACACAAAAAACTTTGTAACACACTGCTAACTATAAAATACATATATGAAATGAGCACATCCAACCCACCATCTAATGTTCTGCAACTCTACTTTATTCACCTTTGAACCACCCTTCCAGGATTTTGAGCCTTCTAACCGAAATTTGGACCACCCTTCCAGGTCAATACATACGTGAATAGGGAATTTATGATATATTAATCAATTGGAAGGGAAATTGACAGGCTTTTGAG
Organism: Artemisia argyi; assembly: GCA_030686995.1. NCBI lineage: Eukaryota > Viridiplantae > Streptophyta > Magnoliopsida > Asterales > Asteraceae > Artemisia > Artemisia argyi. The sequence goes on along the minus strand of CM060695.1, from coordinate 20,952,367 downwards.
CCTTTCAACCGAAATTTGGAAGGTCTCCAATATATCGTTGTGAAAAAGATCCTTGTGCAAGCCTGTTATGTAAGGCACGCAAGAGGTCATATGGCATGATAGTTCAGAATGATAGTTTGGTTCATATTAAGGAACACATGCAATAATGTATCGTTAACTTGAAAACATATCATTCAAAGTTTAAGAAGAACTTAACATCTTGTCAAAATTTCAAGTCTTCTAAAGCTCGATACTTACTGTTCAAGTAATTTCATTTTATTGGTTTGTTAAACCTATCTATAGTCATCTCGCATCTCACAGTTAATAGTGTTCTTTAAGAACTTGTCATTTATACCCCACTGTCATATCAATTTTAGATGCACTCGTCGGGTACCTCAACATACGAAAGTTCTGATTGGCTAAATCTTTCCTCAAAAAGTTTGAAAGGAAGATGGTATTTTTCCTATAAAGGCAAGCATTGTCTCACGGAAGTTAAGTTTATGAATTAGAAACAACCAACTGGGCCGACACCCTCCGGGGTTCATGCTCATATATTGGCCACTTTACTCATAAGAATAGACAATAAAATCTGTATCTCAGCAATATCTTTATGCTAAATCCACTTCATTATAAATGGGTCGATTTGGGTTATGTTTTATCTATATCATTCCATGATGGCAAAGATAATCATATGGTCATTCCATGATGGCAGGGATACGAATACCAAGCCAATGGTTAAGTTCGTCCCAATATTCGAGTGACAACCGTCTGAAAGAGGTAAACCATGTTGTATACCTTTACTGTGTCTTCATCTAGAGGAAGATAAATTCGATTCGATGTCAGGATCTTGAATTAGAAGCAATATTTTGAAAATGGGTCAAAATGGTTTGAAGTTGTGGCTTACAATCCGCTTAGTCCTCTTGACCCACTACCCTTTTAGGCAACTTTTGAAATAAATCAACTTTTACGATCATCTAACACTCTGCTTATTTATAGAAGTCGTAAAATTCAAACTTGGCTTGATCCATACCAAAGTCACATATTCTCCATCTGCCAATTCTACTTCATCTCTTTATGGACTTTATCTCGATAACAACAATCTCAAGTCATCCATGTATCATTGGTTGTCCCCATTAACTGGCAATAAGCTTACAGGTCTTTCTCTCTATGGTAACAAGTTTGATGGGGAACTTTCAGATTTTTTGAACAGCTTGTCAGGATGCACATCAGCTACATTGTCTGACGTGATCCAACACTTTTCATCCCTACAAAAATTGAACCTATCTTCAAATCAGTTCGATGGAACTATAAGTGACAAACTGTGGCAACTACCCACACTTCGAGAACTAGATCTATCTTCCAATTACCTAAGAGGTGCTATCTCTAAGAAGATTGGAAAATCAAATCTTTGGTATATAGATCTTTCAAACAACTCACTCGAAGGAGCTCTTTTTAATGATGACATGTCAAACTTTTCTTGGGGTATACTGTATATAGATATCAGTTCTAACAAGCTAGGACCTCGTTTTCCCAAATGGATAGAAAAACTGAAAAATCTCACCCATCTTGATCTTTCCAAAAATAGCATTTTTGACACAGTTTCTATGGAGTACCGGAACCAGTGACAGTCTTCTCAGTTGAGCTATTTGGATCTCTCTTTCAACAACATAAGTGGCGCTATTCTGAACGTTCCTTCCACTTTGTTAGTGTTAGATCTTTCCAAAAACAAATTATCTGGGGGAATCTCCTTTCTGTGCCAAACTGTAGATGGCCGTTTATCATTTCTTGATATCTCAGACAACTCATTCACAGGACAAATTCCAGACTGTTTATGGCATTTAAAAGAGCTGGTGGTTCTTAATCTAGCAAACAATAATCTATCTGGTAGAATTCCTGCATCTGTTAAGTCTTTGATCAAGCTTGAAGCATTGTATTTATACAACAACAACTTATTTGGAGAATTGCCTTCATCCTTAAAACATTGCACGAATTTAAACTTTCTGAATTTGCGGGCAAACAAGTTTTCTGGTAATGTGCCTGTTTGGATTGGGGAAAACCTATCACGTTTGTACGTTCTTAGCCTAGCATCAAATAACTTCTATGGAACCATCCCTCTACAAGTATGCCATCTAGTAAATCTTAAACTTCTAGACTTGTCAATGAACAACCTCAATGGAACCATCCCCTCGTGCATCAATAATATCATTGCCATGGTTCTAGATAATTTTTCTCTCAAAGGGAGAGATCTCATCACAGTGAATTCATTGGACATAAGGCACATTCATCAAGATGGATTCAGCTACGGCTCTAGTTATGATTATTTTGACCATGTGATAATCCAGTGGCAAGGAAAGGTAATTGAATTCAGCAAAAATCTAGAATCCTTGAAGAGCATTGACCTGTCGAGCAACCATTTAACAGGACAAATCCCGTATGAACTTACCAATCTTTATCAACTGGTTGCACTAAATTTGTCAAAGAACGCTCTACTTGGAGAGATTCCAAGACAAATTGGTCAAATGAAAGAACTTCTGACTTTGGATTTATCCAAAAACAATTTCTCAGGGCAGTTCCCATCAAGCATGTCTCAGATGAATTTTTTAAATTATCTTGACGTGTCGCATAACAACTTGTCTGGGAGGATTCCATCTAGCACTCAACTCCAGACCTTTAAAGCTTCAAGTTACATTGGAAATGCTGGACTACGTGGACCTCCCCTGACTAAATATTGTCCCGGAGATAAAGTACTTGAAGTAACACCTGTAGTTGGTGAAGGTAAGAGTGATGGTGAAGCCATAGATGAATTTCAGAGATGGTTTTATATTGGAGGAGCCGCTGGTTTTGCTACTGGATTTTGGATAGTTTTTAGCATTATACTTCTTAACCGCCGTGCCAGACATGCTTTTTTCCAGTTGCATGATAGCTTGAAAGATTGGGTGTATGTAAAGGTGGTGGTGTTCATAGCAAAATGGCGAAGGGTTGCACGTTTATAGTGGTATATATATGTTTTTTATGTTTTTTTCATCTACTTTTTAATGTTTGGTATATAGTATTGTAATTTCATGCTTCACTTGTATTTGGGAAGGGTTTATAAGTCCCTCTTATTAATAAAATTGCCACCAACACCATCTCCACATGTTCATATTATAAACTGTATAGCTATATGATGCATGGACCGTGTTCGGTAAAATGTTTTACATAGATTTGCAACATACCTGATGATGTTAAGGTATCATGGTTAGATATAGTAATTATGAATCTTTACGATAAGGCATCATGCCTTATAAGCAAATGCTATTACGGTTGATATCTAAGTGTAGTGTGAAGCTAGCTATTGTAGCTGTGTTTAACTCATGATTACGAGGCACGTGAAATAAGCCTCCAATGCATCTTCGAAATCTGAATACTGATTTTTTAGTTGTTACTCAATCACTAATATAAAAGTCACTGGAAATTCTCTTAAGTCAGCACACTAGTCTCTACAATCAATCACTTGTATGTGTGGAGGGAAACTTTTACAAACATAAAAGAACATGCTATTCATGACCGTTAGGTTTTTTTTCAGCTCGTATGACATCCATCTTCATCAGTGGAAGTTGTGGTTCTTGTTTGCTACATTGCCATAACAGTGACCGCATGTTCTTCCACCAAACTTGTACCTGGTTCCGGGGTCTGTTTCACACACTCAATAGTTACTGACTTGTTTTAAGCTTTATGAATATGATTGATATGCTCAATGTTAGTGTGATAATGCTCTTACTTTTTTTAACTGATTAGTAATACTAAACAGAAAATAAGTATGTTGGTAATTGTTGCTTATCAGTAAATGAGATTCTTATAAGACACCTTAAACCAACTCAAACTGATTCAGGTCTGTATATTATATAAATCTAAGATGGTGTTTGTTTGTTAAGAGGGTCTGAATCTGAATCTGAATCTGAACCGCACATCTGAATCTGAATCTGAATCTGATGCGTAAATGTCTGAATCTGACCGCATCTGAACGGGAAAAAAAACTCATGTTTGAACCGCACATTTGCTTGCTCGTACCATTTTTTTTTTTTTTTTTTTTTTTTTTTTTATTTGTGTCAGCAAGAGGCAACAAGACACATTCAGACACCCCTCTCAAGTCTAAACCATTAAGATCTTACTGCATCTGAACGCGTCTGAACGAAAAAAAAATTAAAAAAAAAAAAAAAAAAAAAAAAAAAAAAAAAAAGGTCTGAACGTCAAAATGTCTGACCGATTCAGACACAGTGCCCATTCAGAGGCTGTTAAGAGGCAAAAAAGAAAAAACAAACACAGCCTAAATATTAGATGAATTTCATGAATTTCATCCCTGACTACAAGTGCTAAAGTATATGAAACAGAACTTAGAACATAGTTACCCTGTTTGTGACATCTGGAACTTTGTTATCATAATTTGCTTAAAATGCAATTGGAAATCCATTTCACTAAAAAACATTGGTTTTCACCATCGCAACCTCCACCACAAGTGCTGCCACCAGTCTCGCCTTCAACAACACCACTCTAAGTGACATGTTTTTAATATACTGTATAAATCAACTAGTTACGTGACCCGCCTGAATGGGCGGGCGAGCCTTATGAATATGGTTGAAAAAAATTAAGTTTAGGAAAATAAGTTATAAACATACCAAATTACTTATTATATGCTTTAAGAAAGAAAAGAAATAAATGTTCACCCGATATAAGAAAATAAAAGTTACTAAATTATCCGCAAACACAAGGTATATGTTGTCGATTCATATACAAAATAAAGCTTCTTTGTACACAACGTTGGTTGTTGATTTTGTGTATTTACTTAATAGTGAGTAAATGACGAACCTTCCATAAGCCATCACTTGCCAGTATCACAAGCTCTATTGAGGCATTGATAGGTACATGTCTTATGCCAGGTTCTGAACTTAGATGTGCTTTAAGACTCTGGTCTCCAAATGCACGAGCAACAGCAAGTTGACAATTAACTCGGGGAACATCACCTACATAAATAATACTCCAACAGTTTCACTATACTTTAGAGCTTGCTGAAGCTATAACAAAGTGACTGAATCAGAATATGCACGTAACAATTCTGTTGTCATTCACTGCATCTCATAATTGGAAGATAAACAAAAAACTTGTCAATTCTGCTGTCATTTACTGGTGTAAGGTCGAGGTGGCGATTTCTACTCATATACATGTACTCATAAACAGGTCAAAAAGTAATTTTTTAATATTTGCTAAAAAGGAAAGGGGTTGAACGTCATATATTGAAAGAACCAACTAATATTAGTAATAAGTAATAACATACTATATTTGACATAAAAATATTCAATAGTGTATCGTTAACTTGAAAACATACTAATATTAGTTTGGTTCATATTAAGGAACACATGCAATAATGTATCGTTAACTTGAAAACATATCATTCAAAGTTTAAGAAGAACTTAACATCTCATCAAAATTTCAAGTCTTCTAAAGCTCAATACTTACCCTGTTCAAGTAATTTCATTTTATTGGTTTGTTAAACCTATCTATAGTCATCTCTCATCTCACAGTTAATAGTGTTCTTTAAGAAATTGTCATTTATACCCCACGGAAGTTCTGATTGGCTAAATCTTTCCTCAAAAAGTTTGAAAGGAAGATGGTATTTTTCCTATAAAGGCAAGCATTGTCTCACGGAAGTTAAGTTTATGAATTAGAAACAACCAACTGGGCCGACACCCTTCGGGGTTCATGCTCATATATTGGCCACTTTACTCATTAGAATAGACAATAAAATCTGTATCTCAGCAATATCTTTATGCTAAATCCACTTCATTATAAATGGGTCGATTTGGGTTATGTTTTATCTATATCAGGTATATTACATGAATACAAGTTCGTAAAGGTAACTGTTAGTATGACATCGCCTTCTAGAAGTGTCATCATAGAATTAATGTGACTATCAAGTATGGGATCTTAACTGTCATATCCTCTGTTGAGCCTTTTTGTTGTATTTCTCCATCTACCTCAGAAGTAAAACCGAAACGCAGATGATATGACTAAATAAAGTTTAAGCCTACATGCAGCAAAATAATATTTCTCTTTAGGTATTAGGCAGGGGTAAGAAGCTTCAAGCAGATAAAATTACTTGACCAATTTACTCTTGTTAACATGGTGTCAATGCTCAATAAGGGCATTTTTTTTGTAATATAGACTTTTGAACAGATAGTATTTCATTAACAAATACAGAGTCACATTCAAGGAAAAAATAACACAAAACACCAATTTATGTTGTTCGTAACAAATACAGTCACATTCAACCTCCCAACCCATTTAATTTGTGTAACATGAAATCCGCTTTAACTGTTCAACTTGTATGTGTTAACCCATTAACTCACATAAATAATATGGCTAATATGTTGTGTTAAACGGGTTAGAATTGATATGAATGACCCAGTTATTTATGCATATCATGTTTCAGCTCAAGTTTTCCAACCCGTCAATCCAACCAAAACCCGTCTCAGATTGTCACCCTAGTTTTAAGCATATAAGCATAGACAATAATCTAATCTATCTGTCTATCATTAACAAACAACTAATTTATTTTTCAGGTATTTTCCCTGGCTAATAAGATTGATAATTTCGTTGGTAATATTAAAGGAAAAAGAGACTTTCCGAGTGGAGGTGAATAGAACGTTACATGTTTCGGGTTACACTGAACCAAACGCACTTATGGAATGTTTACGAAAAGCCGGAAAAATAGCACATCTGGTGCATTGGCAATATGGAGAATGTCCTCCAACCTATATGAAAAAAGAGTGACCATTATCTAGGCGGTTATGGAGAGTATGATAATAAGGGCAACTTATAACGAAAAATCTCAGCCATGTGCCACCTATGTGCTGTCATCTTCCACCACGTGACAAACCATATTCTAATAACGTGGGGAGATCTCGCTTGCGGCATCAAGTGATGCCGTTTTCCATGCCATTATCAGTGGTTAAATTTTCTTGTTATTTTCCTAATACGGATTATTCTGCTAGACATGATGATGGTTTAGACCAGTACTGTTTACTTGGGCTTTGTCGTTGTGAATGAAAATATATTTATGTACGTGGTCTAACTGGCTTGCTTCAACAAGTATATATCTACTTATCATTTGACCAGCCAATGCTGATTTTCTCATTTAAGACTGACTAGCTCTACTTACTGTTCCGGAAAGCTTATTTAAACATCTTCGTTTAAACCAATAGTACTTCATTTGTTCAAGAACTATCAAGACACAATGCAGATGATAGAACTTAGATACGGTTAACGGTTTCTTTCAACTAAATTGAACATTTTTCAAGTAAGTCGGTCCACAACAGCTTATAGAAACAGCTTTAGGGGTGTCTGGGATTTCATACTTTTAGCTTATGGCTTAAAACCTATGAAAAACACACTTCCCCATGTGCATATTTCATCAAAATACAAGTCGACAAGCACTTCAAATAAATCTCAGACTCCTCCTCAACTAAGCTGATAAGCCTAGAATGTTTGTCTAGCAATCCATCCCAATTTATTTATATATATAAAAAAATATAAAAAAAAATAAAATAAAAGGCTACCGGATAGAGTGTTGTAGAACTTAGACCACAAGGTTAACAAGTTGAGATTGGATATTTGTTTATAAACAGAGAAGAAGGTTGAATAACAAGTTTGTTCCCATCTATTATGTACCTTTATCGAATACGTCATGCATACCATCCCGATTCCTCACTCACGCAACTTGAGTTGAATCAGCCAAAAATCAATTTGGTCAAAACTCGTTCTGCAGTATTTAAACAATTGTGTTCTGTTTCTAACATATTCCTATAGTCAGGGCCGAACATACCAAGGGCACAGAGCCAAAGAATATGCACGTGCATGCCTTAAAAACGCCATCACTAGTGTAAAAACAAATATGCATCCGCCGCTACCTATAATCCTAGTCATGTAAAAGTGTCATACACATAATTTCAAACTTTACACAAAAATTCCAATCACAATACTCCCCGCCTAGGCCGATTACTAGCTAAAAGTTAGCGGACCACTTGAGTACCACATAGCAAGTTTTACAACACAACAATAATAGCATATCGATACATAGGTAATTAAAATAAAATCATTTAGATAATGTCTTAGTCGGAGGAAAACGAGGTAAGCGGATAACAGCTTCTTCGGTCTCAATTGGGTCTGATCTTATTATCTACAAAACAAAACATTAAAACATAGGATAAAGTACTATTTTATTACTAACTAAAACATGGGTTATCTTGAGAAATAAAAAAAAGGGTACCGGATCTTGAAGAAGGGGCTTTGAATCATCGATAGCTGGTCTGAACTGTGGCTTGCTTTTGTTGTTGCTGTCGTTGCTGGTGATGTCTCTGTTGCTTGTTCCGGCATCGGTGTTCATGGGTGTTTGACTAGGTTTCATTTTGGCTTTTGGTTTGGATTGTGATGGAGAGTGATCTTTTCTTGTTATGTAAGGCCCAATAGTGAATTATGTAGGAACCATGTATTTTTAAGGCCCAATTTAATTGGTTTTCTTTTCATTTGTTGTTATCGGAGTAGGGTGTCCAAAAGAATCGAGGAACTAAAAGAACCGAGGAACCGTACCGATACCGTATTGGAACCGAACTGTATATTAGAACCATGGTACGGTTCTTGGTTCCTAAAATTCCAAAGTTTAGGTTCTCGGGACGGTTCGGGTAGGAACCGTCCGGTTCCGGTACTTTCCGGAAAGAACTGACTACTTTAAAAATATGAAATTTTATAGGGTTTATTTGGGATATTTTGTAATGTGTATAGCATTTTAAGGAGAAAAAAATATAATAAATAAAAAAAATAAATAAATAATAAAAAATCCTACTCATTATTATACTGTAACATAAAAAATCTAAAACTTAAAAACACATAATAAAATTAAAACCCAAACTTTTAATCCATTCAGAGATCATCATCATCATTTATCAACATGAAAGTATGTTTATCTTGAGATCATTATCGTAAATCTGATACTTACCTATAGTATTAGAAAAATCAAGTGAATTATATAATGCAATATGTGACGAATGACGAATCTGTAGTTAACGAGTATAATGGGTTGGAAGTATGAATGCATGTTATATTATATAAAAATGTTGGTCAGTTGGTGTTGGTGTACTTCATGCTTTTCGATTCAATATGATGCGCAATATTTAATCAAGTATACTAAATAACTAAATCAAGTATATATGTTTTTGTTTAGAGGATTGCTACATCCACATACAATTTACAAAAACAAATCCACACAATGAGGTGACAACATGTGATTGGTGTATTTTGATACATTTTCTTTCTATTCTCTTTCATCAAACCAATCACATGTTGACACCTCCTTTGTGTGGATTTGTTTTTGTAAATTGTATGTGGATGTAGCAATTCTCTTTTGTTTAAGTATATAATATTTAATCATGTACATTAGTTAAATACTGTGTGTATTTGTATTGTAATAGCATTATTAGCATGCCTTTATGAATGATCGACGATGAAAAAAATAAATTATTTAAACACTTAGGTTCTTGTGGGAATTACCTGAAATTCCCGTACCGGAACCGTACCGAAGAACTTGGGATGGTTCTTGGTTCCACTTTTTCCATATTTTTGGTTCTCGGTTCTTTCGGGACGGTTCCAGTACCATGGACACCCCTATATCGGAGTAAGGTAGGTTTTAGTTACACACCGGTACGAGTCACGAAACTGGTGTTGCGGTGTAAATGAGTCAAGCTTTTGTTGAGTAACGAGGTTTTATTTGAGCCAAGTTTTATTGAGCCTCAAGCTCAAGTCCGAGATTTAAAGACAAATATATTATACAAAAAATCAAAATCATACACACGCAACTTTTTCACAAGCCAGTCGGTTCGCATACTGACTTGTGCTAAAAAAAGTCACCAACGCGTGGGGAAGGGCTTTGTGTTTTAAGGGTGACGCGTTGTTGGGCAAAGACACGTCTTAGACGCCTTTGTTACACCATCAAAATGGAAAAATAACCGGAAGTATGGTTGAACACGATTTGAAAACCGGACCGATTAAAACTGGACTGGATCAAAAACCGATTTGGTTCAAAACACCATACCAAAGATCAGACCAAAAATTCATGTCCAGGTCTAGTTCGTTGGTTCAATCGAGTCTAACAAAGCATAATGGTTGGTTTTGCTTAAGACTGAACCAGACCGGATATGACCGAATATGGAGAAAAAGGAGGACCAAGAACCGGACCAAAAATAAGTTCGATATGGTTCGGTCAGTCCAATTAGATTCGGTTTTTCGGTTCATCCGGTCCATAGTCTATTATCTTCAGCTCTATCCGTAAGAGAAAAAAAAAAAAAAATACAGTAATAATCTTAAAAGTACAATTTACACAATACTCCCTCACAAAAACCAAAATTACAAAAACACTCTTACATCTTCAACACTTTCTGGTTATCCATCAAAACACAGACACTTGAGTTCAGATAACACAACTTGAAACAACAGCAATGGAGGCCTTAAAAGTATGGTCATCAAGACCACTCCGTCATCTCTTCCACTTATCTCCCCTCACTTACAAAACCCATCTCCCAGTCACCTTCACGCGCTGCTGTTCATCCTCACGCGCCGCCACTGTGCCGCCAAAACAAGGTGGTGGCAGGGGAAGGAGGTTACCCAAAGACGAGAATGCAAGTTCCTCTACTTCTGATAGAGATGCTATTCGTGCTATTCGTCTTAAAAAGGTTTACTTTTTATATAATAATCTTTATAAAAATTGAATCTTTTTTATGTTTTTTATGTTTATTTTTTATAAAGATTGAATCTTTTTTGTGTTTTTATGTTTTGTTTGTGATATTTTTGGTTTTGTTACTTAAATTGGGTTATGGGTTTTTTTAAGGGATGTTGGTTTTAACTGATTGTATGGCTTATGAGCTTATCTCATTTCGGCTTATGTTGTTATGAAATATAAGCCCAATTTTTCTGGCTTATTTTGAAACTTATGACCTAAAGATGATGAATCACAATGGGTATGAGTTTGATAGTAGTAGTGGACCCCTCACCTATGATAGATCCATTCCTTACTCATTTGTGGTATATGAAGTATAGAATAAATCTATCATTCATTCCCGTAATAGTGGGGCCCTCATCTTAAACAAACATCATGTCATCATGTATCACTTTCATAGTCATAGTTTGATTCCCATAGTGGGATACCAAACACACCCTAAGACCAGTAGTAATGGTGACCCTATGGATGACCTTACGACCCTGCCAGGCTGCCACTTCAACGCCACCTCAGCTTCAATCTCTAAGACCAAACACACGACCAAATGCCCGTAATAAGGTGACCCAAGTCACAACCAAAAACATACCCAACAAAAAATAATTAAAAAACCACTCACACACAAACCATATGCAAAGCATCGGTCGCTTTGCCGATCGAATCAAGCAAAAAAGGGGGGAGCGATGCGTTCCTATGGGACTCACATGTGTGTGTGTGTGGGAGGGGGGGGGGGGGTTGACGCGGCTCGAGTGGGTAGACCGACCCATGGTTGGGTCTCCATTACGACTAGCCTAATGCAACCTCTACTTCTGATAGAAATGCTATTCGTCCTAAAAGGGTTTAGTTTTTATAATCTTTATTGTTTTTTATAGTTTTGTTTGTTAGGATTTGGGTTGTTAATTAAATGGGTGTTAAGAAATTGTTAAACCTTTTTATAAGGGGGTGTTTGGGGTTGCTTATAAGAACTGCTTATTTATTGCTTATCTGATTATTCGAGAGTGAAATGAGCAGTTTGGAAGTTGCATGTTCCAAATTGCTTATCTATGTATTTTAAATAACTAAATAAGTATAAGCAATTTTGTTAGCAATCGTAAAAGCAGGTATTTGCTACTTGAAAACGCGAAAGTCAGGTAATAATTTTCAAAATGCAATGTCAAACACAAGTTTAACACTAGGTTTGTTTTTTTATTTATGTAATTTTGAGAGTTGTAAGTTTCCATGAAACACGTGTGTGATTGGGAGGATGCTGAAGAATAAAAGTGTGATACTTAGAAGCACATCGTTAACCCTTTATAAAGATTGAATTTAAGTTGGTTTTTATGTTTTGTTTGTTGATATTTCGTTTATGGGTCAAATGGGTGATGAGGTTTTATGGGGATTTAAGAACTAAGCAGTTTTGAGGGTGTTTGGGGTTGCTTATTGAAATGGTCTATATGGTTATTTGAGAGTGAAATGCACAGTTTTGTATAATCAGTTTGGAAGCCGATTCCAAAAAACATATCTAGTTATTATGAGCAATCCCACACACTCCCTAAGAACTACTGAAACTTTTTTTAATCAAAAACACAATAATCAGGTAATCACTTTAGGAGTACATTATTCCAACTGCTTATGTGGTTATTTCAACAAACATAAGTAGTTATATTAAGCCACACAAAATTAATGACCTGCACCTGCTACCTTTTTTGTGGATGGCTAATTATCTGCTATAACACAATGATCAAATCATCAGTTTTAGAACACAATTCCAAACACAGCTTAAGCGCAGTTTTGATCTTTGCAGCACTTCTTAAAACAATGGTTGTTCCAACTGTTTGTTTTCTAACATCATTTACATGGTAACATGGGTCTATGATGAGTTGGGGTATAGATATCTAGTTTATTTGTTTGCATTAAGAGTAACAGGTTCTTTTATAGGTAGAAGAGTTAAGGAGCAAAGGACTTGAACCATATGCATACAAGTGGGATAGGACTCATACCGCTAATCAATTGCAAGATATTTATAAGCATCTCGGCAATGGTGAAGAGTCGAATGATGAGAATGACCAAGTATCAATATCAGGAAGAATTGTTGCACGTAGGGCTTTTGGAAAACTTGCTTTCTTGACTTTGAGGGATGATTCTGGAACAATTCAGGTACCCTGATAACATGTTCCTTGTTTGAAATGCAAAAATTTAGTTGCTTGTCTCTAAACTTAATCACCATCATGCTATATAATTGGTAGTATTTGTGTATGTGTGAGATGCTGGAGATAGTGTTTAAATAATTGGATGTGCTTCTCATGTTTGAAGTTGTGATAATCAGCAGTTTGTGTGTTTGACTTTTCTGATTATTTAAGGTTTACATGTAAAACGAGACTTGAATAATCAGATAATCAGTATTAGTTTCGTTGCATCTACTCTTGACCTAAGTATTTCCAAATTTGATTCACCACAAGAATTAGATAACCACTTTCAAAACATGATGCCAAGTGCCCATTAATCATCTCCCGAAATGGATGTTAACAACTGAAAGATCGCAAATAGGAATGCGTTGTATTTGACCCTCATAGAAGCATTTAGATTATTGACTAAACTTGATTTCCTCACCTATGCTATGGTTTTTTTCTCTGACTCTTTTTTGTTATATTACTGAATTACTGATATATTTACTTATAATATTAGCTTTACTGTGAGAAAGAAAGGCTTGTAGATGATCAGTTTGATCAATTAAAGAGTCTTGTTGATATAGGCGACATATTGGGCGCAAGCGGCTCGATTAAACGGACGGAAAAAGGTTAGCTTCCGCAACAAAGTTATACAAAGAGAAATTTAGTAGTCTTTACACTATTTTTTTGATGGCATATTTTCGTTGTTTCCATTTGTTTTCAGGGGAACTTTCTGTATGTGTGAATTCATTTTTGATCCTCACAAAATCTTTGCTTCCACTACCGGATAAGTTTCACGGTCTAACAGATGTGGATAAGCGTTATCGCCAACGGTTAGATTTCTAATAGCTTTTTTTGTAACAACATTTGTGCAATCCTGCAAATTTTCAATAATGTCATGGTGGTCCGTTTTTGCTAATGTTAAACACCATCATAATTGGCAAGTCTGTTTTTTGCGTATAGATATGTAGATATGATTGCAAATCCAGAGGTAGCTGATGTATTCCGTAAAAGAGCAAAGGTAGGGTTAAACCATTGAATTTTTCGGATCATATAACTTATTATCTTCAAATGCTTGTATGCTGATTTGTGCTTCACTTCAGTAGATTGTATCAGTCATACGTCAGACAGTTGAATCCGTAGGCTTTATCGAAGTTGATACACCAGTTCTTCAGGTTTGTAAATTATCCCTAAACTAATTTTCGTAGAATCTAAATATTTGATATTTTTAATTTTTGATACTTAAATTGATTTGACTTACTAGGGTGCAGCTGGCGGTGCAGAAGCTAGACCATTCATTACACACCATAACTCGCTTGGCAGGGATCTTTATTTGAAAATTGCGACCGAACTCCATTTGAAGAGAATGCTGGTAAGGTTCTGTGTATTCTACATAAATTTTTTTGTAAGATTGTATTTGTATTCATATAGGTAAAGAGTTCTGATTCCAACATAGGTTGGGGGGTTCGAAAAAGTATATGAGATTGGAAGAATATTCAGAAATGAAGGCATTTCAACCCGACATAATCCAGAATTCACAACTATAGAGGTAATATATGCATCAATTGCCTTCATATGCTATTGTCATGATTGTGATCGCAGCATCACTTTTCATGTTTGTTTGATCACAATTGATTGGTATTAGTCTAGAACTGATCCAGATATATGAAGCGTATTCAGACTATGAAAGCATGATGAACATGGCAGAATAAATCGTAACTCAATGTGCTCTTGCAGTTAATGGAAAGCTTACTGTGGACTATCAGGTATGTAAACTCTTAGATTGAACGCTTAACTTCTTAAGTACCACTTAATCTAGTTTAGTACTACACCGAATTACTCAAGATTACCGATTTGAATGCAGGGGGTTGAAATTAATTTAGAAAGACCATGGAGGAGGGAAACAATGCACAATCTTGTAAAAGAAGCTACAGGAATTGATTTTACTGAGTTCGGAAACGATCTTAATGCTGCTAAAGAAGCAACTATTAACGCGCTGAATATGAGTCCCAATAATCAAGATAGGCATTTAATTGAAGCATGCTCCTCTGTTGGCAAAATGCTTAATGAGGACAGTATCAAATTACGGGTCAAGTACGAACAATAATACATAAATTTTAAGAGTGAGATTAGCTGGTAACTTTGTTCTTTTTACAGGTTTTTGAGATAGCGGTAGAACCAACTCTAGTGCAGCCTACATTTCTTTTGGATTCTCCTGTGGAGGTATCTCCATTGGCGAAGCCACATCGGAGGTACTGAAAATATTCTGTATCTCAAAATGCAAATATTATTTTAAGGAAAATTACCCCATTACCTCATTATCCCTTTGAACTTGTATATCCGGATACCCAAAATTTACAAATAACTCAAATTCGTGAAAGCTTGATTTTTCCTAATTTTCGGCGCGGGCATGCAGGTTTAACAGAGAGATTTGAATTATTCATTTGTGGTCGTGAGTTAGGGAATGCGTTTTCTGAATTAGCTGATCCCTTGGACCAGGTATATATGTTTTATAGTCATTGGTCATGGTTCCTGATTATTATTATTTTGTTGCATTATTTACTAGTTAACATACGAGGTATACACTTGGATGCCACATAAGCGCCATATCGTCGGTGACCTGAATAAACGGATCATATTATGTATTTTGAGACAAAATTTAAAAGTTGATTATGCATTGTAGTAATTAACTTAGTCTTCATCTTTTAGTCTTGGTCTTGGTTTTGGTTTAGCATTTGGGCCCATTAGCTTGACTTTGATTTATATCACACATTCACACGTATTGAGGGGAAAAGTATCACTAAGATAGAAAAAGATATCTAATAACTACAAGTTTTAAAGACTTTTAAGTCTTCTAACGTCTAATATTGGGATACCTCACTTTTCTTCATCATTTTCCACAAAACAGATCAAATTTATTTTTGGATTTTTGAACAACGGAAAAGTAAAACAAAAATTTAGACCATCTACTTCAAATTTACTATACATATTGCATCAATCAGTTTCTAATGATTATCCAAAATAAGTAGCTTTATGCAAAGAGTCTTCTGATATTTATTTTCAACTAAATATTGCAATGAAATAATATAACTAGATTATCATTATGTATTTAAACTAAAGTAGAAGATAGATGTTCAACGATTTAATTGCGCCAAAGCATGTATTGTTAGTTACCAAATATATAATATGAGCCAAGCTGAGTATGTTAGAACTGGGCCGCTCCAATTTTCAAGTCAAACAACCTAAACTAATAACTTGTATGCAAACCTAAACCCTGTCCACAGCAAACACAAAACGTAATCATTCATCTTGAATCTAAACAACTTGTATTGGCTTAAATAGTTAATCAAATGCAGTAGAAATTCAAATGACCAACTAAATTACCTATGCAGATTACTCTTGAAATCACATTCTTCTTAGAAAATGAAAACTTGTAAACTTAATGTTGCTAAAATTTGGTTGAGGCATTTCATCAAACATTGTTGTGGGTCATGAGAAAACTCAAGATTTATGCTGCCTTATAAGCAATAAAAGAAGAACCATGTATGAATAAATTTTTCCATGAAGACACTACTTTAAGCTCATAATTGCGTAAATCTCTCTTCTTTGGATGTACAGTTACAAATCTGAATTTTTAAGAGGCCCCATTTATTTATTTTTTTATCCATCCAACCTATTTTTACATATTTCTACTTTCACAAGAGTTGCTGACTGTATTTTCCATCAGCCTGATTTATTTGGTTCCATTTCTTTGGATTAACATTTACATCACAGAATAATTTCAGGACCAAAAGATACATTGAATAACTACAAATTGCAAAGACTTGAGAGTCTTTGAACGTCTAATTTGGGACTTCAAATTTATTCCATGATGTTTATTCCAAGTGTTATGTGCTCCACACAAATTTATATCCATCTAGTTCAATTCTTTGATATCAAAGTCTATATACAGCTGCATCGAGGTATATGTTCATTATCAGATAAAAACACATCAATACAATTTTCTTAAAACACACATAATGAGAGAAAATATTTACTTTTACTTTATGCATACTCATATTTTGCTTCTTTTGTCACTTGTCTTTCTTTGGCCAACAACTGGTTGGAGCAGCAGGAGGAGTTGTTCATAAGTGTATCGATAAGGAGAGACAAGCTCTTCTTGATTTCTAAGCTCACATTATTCTTCAAGACCCAAGTGGCGTGCTCATTGACTGGATACCTGAAGAAGAAGATGATTATTGTCAATGGGGTGGAGTCATGTGTGACAACGTCACAGGTCATGTCAAAGAGCTTTATCTTGAATCGTCTAATGGTTATAGTGGTCTTGAAGGTGAGATTAGCTTTATCTTGAATCGTCTAATGGTTCCATTCCTAAATCCATTGGTAACATGACCCAGTTAACATATCATAACCTTGGTTACAATCAGTTTACTGGCACAATTCCCGATTCCATTCGTTCGTTACTCAATCACTAATATAAAAGTCACTGGAAATTCTCTCAAGTCAGCACACTGTAGTCTCTACAGTCAATCACTTGTATGTGTGGAGGGAAACTTTTACAAACATAAAAGAACATGTTATTCAGGTAAGAAGAGGGATTGTTAAGATGGAAAATGGGTCCGGTGGTGGTGTGAGGGTGTGGTATTTGGATCTGTGGTATTTGGATGGTGGTGGTGTTTGTATGGTGGTGTCGATGGTGGTGTCGACGGTGATGTTTTGATGTTATTGTTTTTGTTATTGAATTTGTGGCCTGAGTTTTGGATGAAGATATGGGTTTTTATGATGAAGATCTGGGTTTTTATGAAGATTGAATTAAAAGAAGTTTATTAAACTGGACAAAAACAATCAATTGATCAATATTGATATAAACAACAAAGTTAAGCCTTATGACTGCTAAGAGATTTTAGATCGATGTACCAGATGCAAGAATAGTGTAAATGAAATAGGTACCAGTGTATATTGCATATTTGCAGTATATGAATGTAAGTATCCTTAAATTTGATTATCTGTAGTGGTTATTCAATTATTACATTGGACCTACATTATCTGTTTGTTACATTGGATACTTGGGTCCTTTTTTGTTCTAAAATTTGAGCAAATTACCAAGTTTACAATAATATGTAATCCGCCCAAGAAATTTGGGCAACCCTCTCCCCTGGGGCATTTGGAGAAAAAAATTTTTGGGACATTTAGGGTTGATACCCATGTACTTGTAGGGCATTTCAAGGATTTTCCCTATTTTGATCAATCCAAGTATGATTTCCTAACACTGTATATTCTAGATTGATGTTTACATCACGTTATATATATCTTGTTACTATTCCTATAATTGGGTGCTTTATTTGGGCACATTATATTGATTTCTTTTTTAACATAAAGTATTACAAAGTGGAAGAAAAATTGACACCCACTTTGGAAAAATTGCAAAGACTTGAGAGTCTTTGAACGTCTGATTTGGGACATCAAATCGTGTATGTTCCACCCAAATATAAAGTCATCTAGCTTCTTTAGACTATTATAGAGTCACTTTATTTCGTCAATGTTATGCTCACCACTTGTCTGATTAAAAGTCTCAATGAGTAAAGGAATTGATTTACACAAAACAGATTATATAAAACGTCATTAGTATTAGTTGAACAAGTGTCTTTAAACGGTTAACGTATCTTTGGACAAAATGTGCCACATCTTCGACTTTCCATTTTATGTGAAAACCAAATGCTGGATAAAACACTTCATTAAAGTATTCGGTGAAGATTTGTGAATCATTAGATGGTGTTAGAATATTGGCACTGTTTTGTTCCATTATATATACTGTTCAACCATCTTTTTTCAATCATGTTGACTAGTCAAACCACAAACTGCCCGAGGTAAATACCGAGAACGAGAACAGTAACCACACTAACAAAATACACAACTACCGAGGTGAAAACTTTAACAAACAAACAAACAAGAACACGAAACTAACGAGCTCTTTACCAAGAACGGTACAAATCATCCACTACCTAGAACACTACCGAGGTAAATACGTTTTTATCTTCCGAGAATATATAATACTAACCTACATTTAACGAAACAATGCACTACCTGGGTGAGTTATCCGAGATGATCTTATACTGAGATCATCACTTAATCATAACTTTTCGAAAGTTTACTGAACTTTATTTAATTTATTTAAAAATTAACAACTAAAGTTTTATTAATTACTTCATTTTATTTTTCTTTTTGACAAAATCGACACATTTGTTTTTATAAATATTTTAGCTAGATGAGATTTAAATAGATTTAACCAAATTGTTTCAATTTTGGCTTTCCAATTAGGCAATAGGATGACTTCATTTATCTTACGTGACAAAATTGAGCATTCACATTTGTACAGTTTTATTTTAATAGTTGATTTTATAGTATATAGGGACTCGCCATCGTTTTGATTGAAACCTAAAATTTCGATGTTAAAAAGTTTATATATATATATGTTACCACTAAAGATAGTTAAAAAACTAAATCACAATAAACTTAAACCCAACAATGTATATACAGTTTGAGCACACACAATAAAGCCACAAATATATGAAACTAATAACTTGTATGCAAAACTAAACCGTGGCCACAACGAACACAAAACATAATCATTCATCTTGAACAAAAACAACTTATATCGTCTTAAATAGTTAATCAAATGCAGTGAAAATTCAAATGACCAATTAACTTACCTATGTAGATTATTCCTGCTCACATGCTTTTTATAAAAGGAAAACTTGTGAACTTAATGTTGTAAAAATTTATTTGAGGCATTTCATCAAACATATTGTGGGAACTGAAGATTTATGCAACACTCGATCCCAATCCAACATTTTTGTCTTTTGCATATTTGGTACTTTCACAGTAGTTGCTGACTGTATTTTCCATCAGCCTGATTTATTTGGCTCCATTTCTTTGGATTTACCTTTCCATCACAGAATAATTACAGTACCAAAAGTGAGAGTGAATAACTAAAAATTGCAAAGACTTAAGAGTCTCAAGTCTTTGGTCGTCTAATGTGGGACTTCAAATTTATTGTTGAATTTTTTTTCCATGTTTCGTCTGTTCCACACGAATTTATATATTTCTATTCTTAGTTTTCGAAGTCTATATAAAGCTGCATAGAGGTATATGTGTTCATTATCAGATCAAAACACATCAATACAATTTTCTTAAAACACACATAATGAGAGAAAATATTTACTTTTACTTTACGCATACTCATGTTTTGCTTCTTTTTTCACTTGTCTTTCTGTTGTTTAATACCACAACTGCCACTTCTTTTGGCCAACAACTGGTTGGAGCAGCAGGAAGAGTTGTTCCTAAGTGCATCGATAAGGAGAGACAAGCTCTTCTTGACTTCAAAGCTCACCTTCAAGACCCCAAAAACCTGCTCATTGACTGGATACCTGAAGAAGAATATGATTGTTGTCAATGGGGTGGAGTCGTGTGTGACAACGTCACAGGTCATGTCAAAGAGCTTCAACTCGAATATGCTGATGGTCTTGAAGGTGAGATTAGCCATTCGTTGATTAACTTAACATATTTGAATGTTCTTAACCTTCCTATTGGTTCTATTCATGGAACCATTTTCAAGTACATATGCTCCATGACTCATTTAACTTATCTTGACCTAAGTGGAAATCAGTTTAGTGGATCCATTCCTAAATCCATTGGCAACATGACCCAGTTAACATATCTTAACCTTCGTTACAATCAGTTTACTGGCACAATTCCCGATTCCATTCGTTCTTTGACCAAATTAACAACCCTTTCACTTGGTGGGAATCAGTTTACTGGAACCTTTCCTATGTCCATTGGTTCCTTGACCAAATTGACAGACCTTGACCTTTCAGTCAACTCTTTCTATGGAACCATTCCAATGTCCATTGGCTCCATGACCAAATTGACAGACCTTGACCTTTCAGTCAACTCTTTCTATGGAACCATTCCAATGTCCATTGGTAACATGACCCAATTGACTTATCTTGACCTTCATGGGAATAATTTGAGTGGAGTCATTCCGAGATCCATTGGTTCCTTGACCAAATTGACAGTCCTTTACCTTTCAAACAACTCTTTCTATGGACCCATTCCTTTGGAATTTGGAAACCTCACCAGTTTGGAAAGACTTAAACTAAGTTCCCTCCGAAGTTGTACAGTTGAAAACTTAGATTGGTTGTCTTCTCTTTCTTCTTTATATGGCCTTTATATGGATGGAACTTCTCTGGCCAAAGCAAATAACTGGGTAAATGTAATTATAGGTCTCCAAAACATAGAAGAGTTAAGCTTAAATGGATGTGACCTCTCACAAGTCATGCATCCATATTCTCCATCTTTCAACTCTTCTTCATCTATGGATGTCCTTTATCTCGATAACAACAATCTCAACTCATCCATGCATCATTGGTTGTCCCCATTAACTGGCAATAAGCTTACAGATCTTTCTCTCTCTGGTAACAAGTTTGATGGGGAACTTTCAGATTTTTTGAACAGCTTGTCAGGATGCACATCAGCTACATTGTCTGATGTGATCCAACACTTTTCATCCCTAGAAAGATTGAACCTATCTTCAAATCAGTTCGATGGAACTATAAGTGACAAACTGTGGCAACTACCCACACTTCGAGAACTAGATCTATCTTCCAATTCTCTTAGAGGTGCTATCTCTAAGAATATTGGAAAATCAAATCTTTGGTATATAGATCTTTCAAACAACTCACTCGAAGGAGTTCCTCTAATTGCTGACGTGTCAAACCTTTCTCAGAGTATGCAGTATCTTGATTTCAGTTCTAACAAGGTAGGGCCTCGTTTCCCCAAATGGATACAAAAATTGAAAAATCTTCGGCATCTTGATCTTTCCAAAAATAGCATTTCAGACACAGTTTCTAAGAAGTACTTGAACCAGTGGCAGTCTTCTCAGTTGATTTATTTGGATCTCTCTTTCAACAGCATAAGTGACGCTATACTGAACATTCCTTCCACTTTGTTAGTGTTAGATCTTTCCAAAAACAAATTATCTGGGAAAATCTCCTTTCTGTGCCAAACTGTAGTTGGCCGTTTAGCATTTCTTGATATCTCAGACAACTCATTCACAGGACAAATTCCAGATTGTTTATGGCATTTAAAAGAGCTGGTGGTTCTTAATCTAGCAAACAATAATCTATCTGGTAGAATTCCTGCATCTGTCAAGTCTTTGATCAAGCTTGAAGCATTGTATTTATACAACAACAACTTTTTTGGAGAATTGCCTTCATCCTTAAAACATTGCAAGAATTTAACCTTTCTGAATTTGGGGGCCAACAAGTTTTCTGGTAATGTGCCTGTTTGGATTGGGGAAAACCTATCACGTTTGTACGTTCTTAGCCTAGCATCAAACAACTTCTATGGAACCATCCCTCTACAAGTATGCCATCTAGTCAATCTTCAACTTCTAGACTTGTCAATGAACAACCTCAATGGAACCATCCCCTCGTGCATCAATAATATCACTGCCATGGTTCTAGATAATTTTTCTCTCAAAGGGAGAGATCTCATCACAGTGAATTCATTGGACATAAGGCACATTCATCAAGATGAATACGGCTCTAGTGATGATTATTTTGACCATGTGATAATCCAGTGGCAAGGAAAGGTACTTGAATTCAGCAAAAATCTAGAATCCTTGAAGAGCATTGACCTGTCGAGCAACCATTTAACCGGACAAATCCCGTATGAACTTACCAATCTTTATCAACTGGTTGCACTAAACTTGTCAAAGAATGCTCTACTTGGAGAGATTCCAAGACAACTTGGTCAAATGAAAGAACTTCTGACTTTGGATTTATCCAAAAACAATTTCTCAGGGCAGTTGCCATCAAGCATGTCTCAGATGAATTTTTTAAATTATCTTGATGTGTCGCATAACAACTTGTCTGGGAGGATTCCATCTAGCACTCAACTCCAGACCTTTGAAGCTTCAAGGTACATTGGAAATGCTGGACTATGTGGACCTCCGCTGACTAAATATTGTCCCGGAGATAAAGTACTTGAAGTAACACCTGTAGTTGGTGAAGGTAAGAGTGATGGTGAAGCCATAGATGAATTTCAGAGATGGTTTTATATTGGAGGGGGCGCTGGTTTTGCTACTGGATTTTGGATAGTTTTTAGCATTATACTTCTTAACCGTCGTGCCAGACATGCTTTTTTCCAGTTGCATGATAGCTTGAAAGATTGGGTGTATGTAAAGGTGGTGGTGTTCATAGCAAAATGGCGAAGGGTTGCACGTGCATAGTGGTGTATATGTTTATGTTTTGTTCATCTACTTATTAATGTTTGGTATATAGTATTGTAATTTCATGCTTCACTTGTATTTGGCAAGGGTTTTTAAGTCCCTCTTATTAATAAAATTGCCACTAACACCATGGGTGGCCGTTTCCCAGCGGTGTGATATACGACATCTCCATTTGTTCATTTTATAAACTGTATGGTCATATGATGCACGGAAGTTGTTTGATAAAATGCTTTACATAGAATTGCAACATACCTGATGATGTTAAGGTATCATGGCTAGCTAAAATAAATTTGAATCTTTACAATAAGGCATCATGCCTCAAATGCAAATGCTATTACGGTTGACATCTAAGTGTAGTGTGAAGCTAGCTAATGTAGCGGTGTTTTAGTCATGATTATGAGTCACATGAAATAAGCCTTCAATGCACCTTAGATATCTGAATAGAAATATTTTTTTTTTTGTTACTCAACCACTAATATAAAAGTCACTGGTAAATTTCTTAAGTCAGCACACTGTGGTCTCTACAATGGATAAGAAGTCAGGAGTGAGTAAATACACACTTGGACCCTACCACAAAGATAGCAAAATGACATCTACAAACTTTAACAAACATAAAAGAACATGTTATTCATGACCGTGAGGTTTGTTACCAGCTCGTATGAAATCCATCTTCATTAGTGGCAGCTTCGGTTCTTGTTTGCTCCATTGCTATAACAGTGACCACATGTTGCTTCCACCAAACTTGTAATATACTACTAAAGTTTTAGCATATGATTGATATGCTCGATGTTAGTGTGATAATGCTCTTACTTTTTTTTAACTGATTAGTGATTAGTACTAAACAGAAAATAAGTATGTTGGTAATTGTTGCTCATCAGTAAATGAGATTCTTATAAGACACCTTAAACCAACTCAAACCGATTCAGGACTGAATATTATATAAATCTAAATATTAGATGAATTTCATGAGTTTCATCCCTGACTACAAGTGCTAAAGTATATGAAACAGAACTTAGAACAGAGTTACCCTGTTCGTGACATCAGAATGTGGAACTTTGTTATCATAATTTGCTTAAAATGCAATTGGAAATCCATTTCACTAAATACAGTTTGCTAAGTGGCTAAGTTACTTCTTATTTTAATACTCGAACATCAGCTCAATCTGGATCTAAAAAACATTGGCTTTCACCATTGCAACCTCCACCACAAGTGCTGCCACCAGTCTCGCCTTCAACAACACCACTCTAAGTGACATGTTTTTAATATATAAATCAACTAGTTACCTGGCCCGCCCGAATAGGCGGGCGAGCCTTATGAATATGGTTGAAAAAAATTATGCTTAGGAAAATAAGTTATAAACATACAAAATTACTTATTATATGCTTTAAGAACGAAAAGAAATAAATGTTCATCCAATATATAAGAAAATAAAAGTTACTGAATTATCCGCAAGCACAAGGTATATGTTGTCGATTCATATACAAAATAAAGCTTCTTTGTACACAACGTTGGTTGTTGATTTCGTGTATTTACTTAATAGTGAGTAAATAACGAACCTTCCATAAGCCATCACTTGCCAGTATCACAAGCTCTATTGAGGCATTGATAGGTACATGTCTTATGCCAGGTTCTGAGCTTAGATGTGCTTTAAGACTGGTCTCCAAATGCACGAGCAACAGCAAGTTGACAATTAACCCGGGGAACATCACCTACATAAATAATACTCCAACAGTTTCACTATACTTTAGAGCTTGCTGAAGCTATAACACAGTGACTGAATCAAAATATGCATGTAACAATTCTGTTGTCATTCACTGCATCACATAATTGGAAGACAAACAACAAATTTGTCAATTCTGCTGTCATTTACTGGTGTAAGGTAGAGGTGGCGATTTCTACCCATGTACTTGTACTCATAAACGGGTCAAAAAGTAATTTTTTAATATTAGCTAAAAAATAAATGGGTCAAAGTTTAAGAAGAACTTAACATCTTGTCAAAATTTCAAGTCTTCTAATGCTCAATACTTACCTTGTTCAAGTAATTTCATTTTATTGGTTTATTAAACCTATCTATAGTCATCTCTCATCTCACAGTTAATAGTGTTCTTTAAGAACTTGTCATTTATACCCCACTGTCATATCAATGTTAGATGCACTCGTTGGGTATCTCAACTTACGAAAGTTCTGATTGGCTAAATCTTTCCTCAGAAAGTTTGAAAGGAAGATGGTATTTTTCCTATAAAGGCAAGCATTGTCTCACGGAAGTTAAGTTTATGAATTAGAAACAACCAACTGGGCCGACACCCTTCGAGGTTCATGCTCATATATTAGCCACTTTACTCATTAGAATAGACAATAAAATCTGTATCTCAGTAATATCTTTATGCTAAATCCACTTCATTATAAATGGGTCGATTTGGGTTATGTTTTATCTATATCAGGTCACATGGGTAAAATTAACAAAATAGCTAAACATGAGCAGGTATATTACATAAATACAAGTTCGTAAAGGTAATTGTTAGTATGACATCGCCTTCTAGAAGTTTCATCATAGAACTAATGTGACTATCAACTCAAGTATGGGATCTTAAATGTCATATCCTCTGTTGAGCCTTTTAGTTGTATTTCTCCATCTACCTCAGAAGTAAAACCGAAACGCAGATGATATGGCTAAATAAAGTTTAAGCCTACATGCAGCGCGATAATATTTCTCTTTAGGTATTAGGCAGGGGTAAGAAGCTTCGAGGAAATACACAGTCACATTCAAGGAAAAAATAACACAAAACACCAATTTATGCTGTTCGTAACAAATACAGTCACTTTCAACCTGCCAACTCATTTAATTTGTCTAACATGAAACCCGCTTTAACTGTTCAACTTGTATGCGTTTAACCCATTAACTCATATAAATAATATGGCTAAATATGTTGTGTTAAACGGGTTAGAATTGATACGAATGACCCAATTATTTTATGCATATCATGTTTTAGCTGAAGTTTTCCAACCCGTCATTCCAACCTAAACCCGGCTCAAATTGTCACCCTAGTTTTAAGCATATAAGCATGATATAGACAATCATCTAATCTATGTCTGTCACTCTGTCACTCACTAACAAACAGCTAATTTATTTTTCAGGTTGTTCTGCTTTTATACTATTAATTATTGTAATTTTCCCTAACTAATAAGATTGGTAATTTTGTTGGTCATATTAAAAGAAAATAATCTTTCCGAGTGGAGGAGAATAGGACATTACATGTTTCGGGTCACACTGAACCAAACGCACTTATGGAATGTCTGCAAAAAGCTGAAAAAATAGCACATCTAGTGCATTGGCAATATGGAGAATGTCCTCCAACCTCTATGTATCAAAAGAGTGACCATTATCGGGTTATGGAGAGTGCGATAATAAGGGCAACGGTTATAACGACAATTCACAGCCACGTGCCACCTATGTGCAGTCATCTCCACCACGCGACAAACCATATGCTAATAACGTGGGGATCTCTCTTGCGGCATCAAGTGATGCCGTTTTTCATGCCATTATCAGTGGTTTAGAGTTTAAGACTAGTGTTTACTCTACTTGGGCTTTGTCGTTGTGAATGTAAATATATTTATGTACTTGGTCTAACTGGCTTGCTTCAACAAGTATATATCTACTTATCATTTGACTAGCCAATGCTGATTTTCTCATTCAAGTCTGACTAGCTCTACGCCTCTACTTACTGTTCTGGAAAGCTTATTCAAACATCTTTTGTTTAAACCAATAGTAGTTCATTAGTTCAAGAACTATCAAAACACAATGCAGATGATAGAACTTAGATATGGTTAACGGTTTCTTTCAACTAAATTGCACCTTTCTCAAGTAAGTCGGTCCAAAACAGCATATAGAAACAGCTTTAGCGGTGTTTGGGATTTCATACTTTTAGCTTATGGCTAATAACCTATGAAAAACACACACTTCCCCATGTGCATATTTCATCAAAATACAAGTCTACAAGCACTTCAAATATGCAATCCATACTAGGGGTGTTATCGGGTTGTCGTGTCTTATCGGGTCGGGTTACGCCGGGTTTTGATTTTTAAAAACTCACCTGCAATCCGACAGATAAGCAATCGGGTTGTCGGGTTCGGGTGGTATTCGGGTCGGGTTATGTCAGGCCGGGTGATACTACAAATTGGAGTAGCTAATAAATTATCAAATGTGGACTCTTTCTTTTTCGAACAGTTACCAGATGTCCAAGTGTGGCGAAAGTATATTAGTGACTAGTAAGCCTTTTTTTGTGTCATTTTGGACCAAAACATAAAAAACTGGATGGAACCCAACTTACTACTGAAATGATGCAAGTCTTCCACAATATAAAGAAAACTTAGTACTGGTGTTGGATATGAGTGGTAAGTTTATGTCATTTGGTTTCATCAACACTTATTACTGAACCAAACTTACTACTGAACCAAACTTAGTACTGATGTTGGATATGAGCGGTAAGTTTGTGTCATTTGGTTTCATCAAAACTTATTACACATCCTTCTAAATCAAACAAGTTTTGAACTACTAGACAAAACCCAAACCCAAACACTCCCTGCTGCAAGTCTTCCACAACATTGACAACTAATCAGTTACGTATCTGTCATAACTTCAACTAAAAATTATACAATAAAATCTATCACTGAATAATTACCTTTTGGTTAAATGTTGATGATATTGCAAGGAAATAATATGGAACTCTGAATTGTGTTTTTGATAATGGTTGAGTAATAGTATTAACCAATAATAATATCCCGTGATGGACTTGAAAAACCAAACGTCCCATGCAAATTGCAGAGTTTGGATTGGGCTTTTTCAATTATCAGTAAAAAAAAAAGAATTAAGTATTGATTTTCGGGTCATATTGGGTTGACCCGATAACCCAATAGCAAAAATTATCTAACCCTAACCCGACCAGATAACATCATTGGATTATCTGGTTCAGGTGAAACTAACCCGATAAGCTTTTTCAACCTGATTTAACCTGACCCGACAAGGCTTATCGGGTTCGGGCAACCTGGCCCTTCTGACACCCCTAATCTAAACTCCTCAACTAAGCTGATAAAGTGATAAGCCTAAAATGTTTGTCTAGCAATCCATCCCAATTTAAGAAAAAATGCTACCGGATAGAGTGTTGTAAAACTTAGACCACAAGGTCGAGTAACAAGTTGAGATTGGATATCTGTTTATAAATAGAGAATAAGGTTGAATAACAAGTATGTTCCCACCTATTATGTACCTTTATCGCATATGTCATGCATACCATCCCGATTACACACTCACGCAACTTGAGTTGAATCAGCCAAAAATCGATTTGTTCATAACTCGGTCTGCACTATTTGAACAATTGTGTTAATGTTTCTAACATATTCCTATAGTCAGGGGCGGAGTCGCGGACATACCTAAGGCAGAGGCTATGCACGTGCATACCCTACAAATGGTGTAAAAACAAACTTTTTGTTAGCATATTTCAAAGTTTAATACTACGCGCATACTCTTATCAAATTTTTATATAAAAATGAATACCCTGTGACAAATTTGTGCGTCCATGTAAAAATGCCATACACAATTTCAAAATTTACACAAAAATTCCAATCACAATACTCCCCGCCTAGGCCGATTACCAGCTACAAGTTAGCGGACCACTTGAGTACCGCATAGCAAGTTTTACAACACAGCAATAATAGCATATCGATACATAGACATTACAAAAGTAATCATTTAGATAATGTGGAATTAGTCGGAGGGAAACGAGGCAAGCGGATAACAGCTTCTTCTGTCTCAATTGGGTCTGATCTTATTACCTACAAAACATTAAAACTTAGGATAACTTGTTATTTTATTACTAACTAAAAGATGGGCTATTTAAAGAAATGAAAAAAAAAGGGTACCGGATCTTGAAGAAGGGGTTTTGAATCATCAATGGTTGGTCTGAACTGTGGCTTGCTTTTGTTGTTGCTGGTGTCTCTGTTGCTTGTTCCGGCATTGGTGTTTATGGGTGTTTGACTAGGTTTCATTTTGTTTTTTGGTTTGGTTTGGATTGTGACGGAGTGATGTGTTGTTAATTTGTTATGTAAGGCCCAAAATAGCATAAAGCAGGAACTAATTGTTACTTTGTTTGGCCCAATTGATTTTTCTTCTAATCTCTTTTTAGAGAGAACATTTCCGTGTCGTTTAAACCACGGACGTAATGGACGGCACACATTCATTTATGCGGTAAAATTATCATAATCGTTTTCTCTTTATCTTTGTTGTAGTTTATGTTTTTTTTTTTTTAGGGTGTGTTCGTTTCATTTATATGTTTTAGCTCTGAATCTGACTACCACATCTTACTAGTAAGAGGCGGCTAAAATGTCTAAATCTAAACAAAATAATGTTGTTTGCTTTTGTATAATTGTCCGAATGATTTTAAGTGCTCGTTTCTGCAATTTATTTAAGTAACTTATGTAAATATAAAATAAGATTTTTTATCATAAATATAACATAGTTAATAAACCATCAAATATATTATATTAACACGAGTCTTCAATCTCTCTTATCAAGTAAGAGGCAAGTCTCCCACCTCTTACTGAGTAAGATATTATATGTCTAACTGGGTCTGACTTAAAAGAAAAAAATAAACAAGCAAAACGTCTGCCCACCTCTTACTAGTAAGAGTAAGAGAGAGTAAGAGGGCTAGTAAGATTTTTTTAAAAAAAAAACAAACACACCCTTAGTTTTCCATTTTATTTAATCAATGTTTTTAAACTTTGTAAAGCGTATATAGATAGACAAAGAACTTTTTTACTTGTTTTAATTTTTTTAACTTCTTTTTTGACGTAAATTTAGCAATAAAGTTTAGTTTATTAGTTGTGGTTAATAAATGAACATGAGATCCTTCTTTCCTAAACGTAACCCAGTTTTTAAGACCACCCGTTTTGTCCAATGTTCGTTTGTGCTCATTTAGCCCGTTTTACCCATATTTCAACTTTCCACATTTGACCCATGCCCGTTGGGACCCGATCCTGTTTGGCCTGTTGCCCAACCCGCCCATTTTGCCACCTTATATCATCTTACTTCGGGTATGTTTAGCGAAATGGGTTAGAACTGGGGTCGAGACTGGACCTGCAGCTAGAGCTTGATTTGAGGTCGGAGCTTGAGTTGGAGCTTATACTATAAGTTGGAAGCTGAAGTTTATATTTTTGTAAAGTCGTTTGGCGGATTAGTTGGAGCCGAAGTTTATTAATATAAAAGCGCATAAAGATACTTCTAGCTTTTATGTGATAATCCATTATATTTTAAAGGGTATATTTGGTAATTTGATAGGAAAGTACTCGTTAAGCTTAAGGGTAAATGGAGGGCGGCGTCAGGGGTTCTATGTGATAGGAAAGTACCCGTTAAGCTTAAGGGTAAATTTTATAGGGTGGCTATTAGACCGGCTATGTTATACGGGTCAGAGTGCTGGGCTATCACAAAAGCTCAAACAAACAGGGTGGAAGTAGCGGAACTAAGAATGCTCATATGGACTTGTGGTAAAACTATGTCTGACATGATTCCTAACGGGGTGTTCAGATCGGCACTTGAAGTAGAATCTATTATCTCGAAGATGAGAGAAGGAAGGTTGAGGTGGTTTGGTCATGTCAGGAGAAGACCACAAACAGCGCCAGTAAGGAGAGTTGAATCACTTATAGTCGATGGTCGGAGAAGGAGGGGTAGACCTAAACTTAGATGGGAGGATAGGCTTAAGCTCGACATGGAGGAGCTTCACTTGTCCGAGGACATGACCTCAGATAGGAACGCGTGGAGAGATAGGATTAGTATTCGTGGTTAGTTTTGGGGATAGGTTGGTAGAGGGTTTGGGGTTTGTTGTGTTTGAGGCTTTTTAGGGTCCCTTGGCTTGCCCCCTTTAGGAGATAGGAGCTTTTTGCTTTGCCTCGGCTAGTGCTTTGGTTTTGCCTTTGTTGTACCTTTAGGCTTTAGGCCCCTGTGCTTGTGCCTTTTGCTTGCTCTTTTGCTTTGCCTTAGCTATAGGCCCTTTGCGTTCCCCTCTTTGGTCTTAGCTGCTTGGTTTGGCCTTGGTTTTGTGTCCCCCTCGCACCCTTTTTTGCTGGCGCTTGTCTAGGTGGTTTTGTTTTGGTTGTTTTGTCTTTGTTTGTCTTGCTGTTTTGCTTTGTTTGCTCTTTTACTTGTTGTGTCGGTTTACTTTTATGTTTGCTTATATGCATGTTGTGTCGTTTTTGCCTTTATGTTTGTTTTGCTCTGTTTGCTTTTATGCTTTTCTTTGTTTTGCTTTCTATTTCTCGTTTTCTTTACTTCGAGCACACTTTGCACACACTTGCCGGAGGTCTGTCTGGAAGCAGTCTCTCTACCTGCAGGGTTACCTGGGGTAGGGGTAGGATCTGTCTACATCCCACCTCCCCCATACCCCGCCTAGGCGGGATTGGGTATGTTGTTGTTGTTGTTGTTGTTGTTGTTGTTGTTGTTGTTGTTGTTGTATATTTGGTAATTTGAATAACTATATGCCCCCATATGCCCATTTCAACTGGCTTACGATTATAGAGACTTATGGCTTATAAAAGTTTCCATAAGCATCTGTGACAAACAAAACTTATTTCATAAGCAAGTTTATTTTAAATGTTCAAGCCCCCTATAAGCCCTACAAGCCCCATGCCAAAAACAACATTTATGTGTGTACTTATTTTCACAACTAAGAGAGTGTTTATTTGAGCTTATATAATGGGTTATGAATTTATTACCTAATATGACTTAAATAAGCTCAAATCAAGTGTTTGACTTAGCTTATATGAGTGGGCTTATAAGCCTATATAAGGAGTTTTTAATAAGCCTCAAAGTTGTGTCCCAATAGTATCTAATGTTATATGAGAAGTTCCCCAGCTAAATGGTTGGGGGTTCAAGTCCTGCTTAGGACAAGTAAGATAGATTATGGTGTATATTATGTGTGATAAATAGTTGTCGTTCAAAGAAAAAAAATCCTCAAAGTTGTGGCTTTTAAAGAAAGATTTATATAACATACTTCATTGAAAATTACAATTTTACCCTCAGTTATATCTAACTTAACATTGATTTTTTTAGTTAATTCAAACACTTAACATGAGCTTATGAGATATAAGCCAGAGCTTATATAACATAAGTATAAGCCTAATTCATAAGCTTACCCAAATACCCCTAAGTGTTTTTTTTTCTAAATTAGTTCATTGATTCGTCTATATATCATAATATATGAGTATGAGGATAAGTAATACTTGAAGTAGGAAAAAGTAGCATTTGTTTCCTCTAGAAACCTTATGTGTTAGTCATACACATTTAAATGTTACGACATGGTAATTTGAGTATTTTAGGAAAATTAAAAAGTAAAATGTTTTACTTGAAGAAGACTATATTTGATTAAAGCTCAATCACATACACCCCAAACCAACCAAAATTCTGACTTTTATGCATGGATATAAAATTGTGTTGTGATGGATGATGCGTGAATGGTGGTGACAAGTCAGCAACCACGGGTGAGAGCACGACTTGTTACCCCCAATCTTATTTGTCGAGAAAAAGATTGAGGATACAAATTGATTGTGCAATATTTGGCACGACCGGACTTCGATGGTGATTGAAGAGTGATGAGTGTGTAAATACTCATCATTTCTGTCACATTTAGACTGCAAAAACATCTGAAAATACACAGGAATGCCTTAAAATACATAAAATATCCCTGGATTGTGTTTTTATGCAAAAGGATTGAAAACTGATGAAAAACAACATATTTCAAATAATTTACAGTTTCAGTCCCTAAACTTTGAAAATTTGGCAAATCTTGTCCCTGGTAATCCAAAACATGTAAAATATCATCAAAGATCCTTAGGGATTCATAAGTTGTCAAAACTAGTCCTTTAAAGTTAAAAATTACAAAATGACAACTTTAGTCCCTCAAGTTTGAAAAATGTCAAATTTAGTCCTTAAGGTTTTAAAAATGGAAAAATGTTAAAAATAAACCTTATACTATTCATGAATGGCATAATTGGTCCTTGTGATAACATTGTGATATTTACAAGTTTAGTCCCTCAAAAATCCAAATATTACACTTTAGGTCCTTGGGCTTAAATACCACAAACCAAACCGGACCCTAAATATTAAAACCTAAAACCAAATCTAATCCAAACCAAAACACCCTTACCCAGCCCACACCCCTTCCAAGCCCAACAACATAAAATCCCATCCACCTTTTTTATATAAAACGGGCGTTGACCCGTTTGACCTCACCAAACCGCCAACACTGTACACCCTCCACCTCCACACCTGCAAACCCAAAACCAGGGTGGTTTTCACCACCACCTCACCCCCCAGCTGGCTACTCTACACCCACCAGCTCATCCTACACCCCATCATACCACCCCATTCCACAATTAATGCTTCCCCACCACTTTTTTCCTCTAAACCATGTCTACACCCCTGTTTTGCTACTAACTCCCCAACTTGGCTTAAAACCCTTCCAATCATGTCTCCTCCACCTCCAAAAGCTTCCACAAATCTTTAATTTCAATAAAACTGCCCCTAGACACGTGGAAGCATTTTGGCGCCAAAACAGAATTTAAAGGCTAGGATGACTTACAAAGATCCAATGGCTCAGATTTGAAGTGGGAAATGTTCAGAAACAAGTGGAGATTGCAAAAAGTCTATAAAGATGAAGGGAAATGCATTATTGTAACCTATCTAGTATAATTTAGTTTAAAAGAAGTCGACTAGCTTAATGTTTACTGTTCCAGTGTAACTATGAATAATGAAGGGAGCTTGGAGCATGGTAAATTTTGGATTGCCATGGTGTTAGTACCTCAGGGGAGGTGTTAGGGTGGTTACATGTCATTGGTTCTTGGATTCTCAGCTTGAAGCACTTGTAAGCCATTTTTACCAATATTTGCATTTCACTGTATATGTATGCTATATGATCTTGTTTGCGTATTTTCATGATCTTATGTTGTTGTTAAGTGGTTTTATTAATTGATATTGGTTGCTTGTTTGTTGAATTCCATAGTTGCTAAAAATTTCATCTTCACAGTTAAAACACCATCTTGGTCATTCCTGAGTTTGATGCTTGTGTTCTTGGTATTTCATGCTTATTTGATCTTTGTTAATGATAATATAAGGTTTGATAACAAGATTGAGGATCAGACCAGTCATTTACTTTGATAATCACAAATCAAGTTTGATAAAGTAGTGTTTGGATTTAACTGTGTAGTGTTCATTAGTTGGTTTAAGTGATTGATATCTGTTCTTGCATGTTACTTATCACCTAATTTGACCAAAACAACAAAGTCTCAGTGAGTTACAAACTTAAAAGTCAAAATTACCAATAATTTGGCTTAAATTTCTGTCTGTGTTGAATTTTAAGTAGCATAAGTCTCATTTGATCTCACAAGTACAAGTTCTAGCTTATTTTAGTCTTATTACAGCTTATCTAACCTATATTAGTCAGAAAATCAAGTTAGAAATTCACTTTAGTCAACTTAGCAAGAAAATAGAAAAAGTCAAAATTGCCTTTGTCAGGAAATCTCATTTTTAGCAAGAATTGTTTGGAATTTAGTAGGCAAATCTAAGACTTGAGCTTTTTACATGTGAAAGTATACCAGCTAGACTACTGAATCCCATGTTCATTATATTTTTGCGAATTTTTGTGTGCAAGCTACACAAGCTCAAAGTCACTTGTAGGGGAAGTACCTCCCCTGTGCACAGTCACTGCACCACCACCACCACCACTTTGGTGGTTGATTCTGAGCAACTCAGTGGGACCCACAGGCCCCAAGTTGGTTCCTTCAACCCCCCTCCTAGCCACCTTCAAGTTTTGAGCTTGCTTTTGAGCTCAAGCTCAGTGGACCCCACCTGAAATCACTCCTAATCTCTGTCCCATTTTTCTGTGTGCAATAAGAAAATCAAATTGCTTATCTGGCTTGTGGGCTTATTCAACTAGCTTATTTGTTTTAATCTAGCTTAAATTTGTCCAACAAACTCAGTTGAACCAAAATCCACCCTAGTGGACCCCACATAAGCTCATTTGAGCTTAATTCCTAGTTTGGTCAACTTAAGTCAACTGTCAAAGCTAATAAGCACTCACAGTGCTTATTTTTGAGTTCCAAGTTAGTTGTTTTTACAAAAGTTTCATATTTTAAGTATTTTAGTAGTTCTGTAAAAGAAAATTTAGAAAAAGCCAAACATAATTATAGTGATAGCTTCTATTTAATAGAAATTATCTTTTTAATTTTCTTTTCAGCTTATTTATAAGCACTCTTGCATTTTTATATTTTTATTAAATCTCTTTTATATTAAAGTACTTTTATAAATTTTTCCAGATTTTTCTTTTATCATTTAGTGGTTTTTAGAATTAATATTAGTTTAATTAATTATAAATTAATATTAAAGAATTAAATAGCAAAATTATATTTTATTAAGTAATACCTAGTTTTTATAATTTTCCTAGATTTTATATAAGTTAAAACATTTTTAGGAATTTTTCTAGAATTTCTACTGTTCATTTTCTATTTTTTATAATATAATTAGTTTAATTGGTAATTAATTAATAATTAGATTAATAATTAGTAAATTAGTTAAAAAATACATAAAACCAACTTTTTATAATTTTTTAGGATTCCTGTGATGGTTAATTAGATTTATAAAAATCTTCTTAATTATCTAAATCTTTTTAGTAATTGTAATAATTTAAATCAGTCTAATTAGTTAGTTAATAATTAATTAATAATAATTAGATAAATAGTGTGAAAAATATAATTTTAGTTTTAAAATTAGTTTTATAATATTTTAGATTTTTTCTAAGTTTTAATTTTATTTTTCTAGGCTTATTTCACATTTTCTTATTTATTAGTGAATTATTAAATAATTAAAAATAGTTATTAAATAATAATAATGAATTAAATAGTTATAAAAATAATTTTAAATTTCCAATAATTTTCTTATAATTTTAGGATTCTAAAAATATAATTTTCACATTTATGGGAGTTATATTTGACAGAATTCACGTTTAGTTTCGTACGTTTACGTTTATTTAAATTTAAACATACATTTTATTTTTATTTTTTTTTTACATTTTTTAGGTTTTTTTAATTTTTAAATAAGTTAGTAATTATAAAATAAATATTTTAAGTTTATTTAATTTGCATTTAAGCCCCTAAGGCATGCAAATTCCTACTATAGTTAAAATCGTTTTTGTTTCATATGTTTACGTTTAAATATTGAACGTACGCGTTTTCCAGTTCCTTTTCATTTGTGCTTATCTGATTTCACGTATTAGTTGATCTAGCTTATCAAAGCTATTTTAACTTATATTTCAGTAGTACAATCACTTGAACCCTTTTTTCTGTTCAATTCACCTGATCTCAAAGTCATTTTATTTTAGATTTCACGCCTCGTTGGGATCTAACGACTCGGGGAAACACTACACTCCACGGAGTATTGGTTTAGACTGTTTGACTTGTTGACCATTATTTGGTTGATATTTTCTGACTGTTTACCACCAATCAATTTATGGCGTCGCTACCGGGGAGGTGTGCTGCGTATTACGACTTTTGAAGCATCTGTGAGTTTGAATTAATCACTCATTGTTATATATCATATTTTGTCCATATTTCTATATTATCTTATAAAAACAAAAATCCAAAAAGATTTTTCTTTTCTATTTTTAAATCCCCGTCACTCTAAGGATTCTTAGAGTCGTCTCTAGTGCATGCGCATTCGTTCTTCTAGGTCAACAAGCCCTTTCCGTGAGCTTGTCAGAATTCCTCGAAGACGCCGTAGACGTTCTGCCCCAACAGCCGTATCTGAGATACGTGCTGTTACCAGAAAAAAGGTTATCATGGCGGAAGACCGTCCGATGAATGAGCTTCTCCAAGCACCCATTAAGGGTTACGGAGACGCTATTGTTGTCTCAGCCATTGTGGCTGAATACTTTGTGCTCAAAACCGGGTTACTAAATCTAGTAACCTCAAGCCAATTTTATGGTTTTGAGAGGGATGATCCTCATGCTCATATTCGATGGTTTAACAAGATTACATCTACCATCAAATACAAGAACGTCCCTTCCGAAGCAGTCAAGCTTCTTCTATTCCCATTTTCTCTTGAGGGGGCAGCCCGGATTTGGCTGAAAAAACAACCTCCTCGTTCAATAGCATCATGGGAGGATTTAGTTACCAAATTTGTAAACGAATTTTTTCCCCCGTCCAGAACGACAAGTCTTAAAAATGAAATCATCAAATTTACTCAAAGGTTTGATGAATCGTTTGGTGACGCATGGGATCGTTTCAAAGAATTGCTTCGTCGATGTCCTCATCATGGTTTCACTGAATTAATGCAAATTGACACTTTCTATAATGGTGTGAGTCAATCTGACCAAGATTCTCTCAATTCCTCCGCGGGAGGTAATTTTTTGAGCAAAACCACTAAAGAAGCTTTAGCTATCATTGAAAATTAGTCCAAGGACCGCACTACACGCACAAAGCCATATAACACCCAAGTGAGTGCTGGTCCTTCTACTTCATCTCCCGTAAGTACTTCTAGCACCGATGCTAAGATAGACAAACTCACGGATGCTATTCAAGCTTTGGTTATCTCAAACCAAAAGAAAGTCACTTTCACACAAAACCCTTCACATGTTGAAGTAAAAAAGGTGGAAGTTTGCGTCACTTGTGGTGGCCCACATGCATACTACAACTGTACTGCCACCGATGGTAGTCCTTTTGAAGCCATTGCCTTAGCCGGTACTACAATTCAGGGAGGTAATCAATACCGTCCTCAAATGGAACCAAGTTACCGTGCTAACACACATATAGGACCACCCGGTTTCAACCAAAATTTGCAAAAGCGAAACAAGAACCAACCTCGAATGAACCAAGGTTATCAAAACCAAGGGAATTTCAATCCTAGACAGAATCAAGGTTTCCACAACCAAGGAAACTTTAACAGAAACAATTTCAACCCGGGAAATCATTTTCAGGGAAATTGTAATCCAAATCAGGGAAATTTTCAACCACAACAAGGTTATAATCAAAATAACCGAGTCCAAAATTTCCCCAACCAAACACAAGCCATTCTCCCAGCTCCACAATCATCATCAGATGAGTTGTTGAAGCAGTTCATGAAAACTCAAGAAGAGACAAACAGGTTGTTGGTCAGCCAGATTTCTGAAATCAAGAAATCTTTAAATGAACGACCCTCGGGCTCTGGAAAACTTCCGAGCAACACGATCGCAAACCCGAGGGGCGATGCAAAAGCGATCACAACCAGGAGCGAAGTTTCATATGACGGACCCACTGTTCCCACTACCCCTTCTTCTTCTTCTCCCAAGGTAGTGGAAAATGAAACCGAGGTAAATAAGGACGAAGTACTTCCTACTCATAATGGGGGTACCCAAGACGTCCCACCTCATGTTGTCCCTAAACCCAAACCAAAACCAAGAGTTGTTTTTTAACCCAATGATATCCCAGTTGAAACCCCTAAATCCAAACCTTCTACCTCTTCTATTCCTTACCCCTCACGTTTGAATGAGCAAAAACTCCGCGAAAAGGCTAGTCACCAGATGGATAAATTCTTTCAAATCTTCCAAGATTTGCATTTTGACATTAGCTTCGCGGATGCTATTATTCTGATGCCCAAATTTGCATCAACAATCAAACACTTGTTAAGCAACAAGGAGAAACTGATTGAAATGGCAAAGACTCCCTTGAATGAGAACTGCTCTGCAGTTCTTTTAAAGAAGCTTCCCGAGAAGCTTGGAGATCCTGGAAAATTTCTAATACCTTATGTATTTCCAGGAATGGTTGATTGCTATGCCTTGGCCGATCTTGGTGCAAGCATCAACCTAATGCCTTATTCAGTTTGGAAGAAACTTTCTCTTCCGGATCTTACTCCTAACTGCATGACTCTAGAGCTTGCAGATCGATCGATATCTCGTCCTCTTGGCATTGCCGAGGACGTGTTTGTGAAAGTAGGAAAGTTCCATCTCCCCGCTGACTTTGTGGTTGTTGATTTCGATGCTGATCAAAGGGTCCCTCTCATTGTTGGGAGAGGATTCCTTAGAACGGGTCGTGCTCTTATCGATGTATTTGAGCAAGAAATCACCTTGAGTGTGGGTAATGAAGCTGTTACCTTTAACCTCGATCAAACCTCGAGGTACTCCTCAAATTATGATTCTGAAGCGGTTAATCAAATAGATATCATAAACGTTGCTTCAGAGGAGTACTCTCAAGAATTTCTTGGTTATTCTCATAATTCTGTGAGTGAGGATCCCACTCCATCATCTCAACCTATCATTTCTGACTCTTCCCCTTCTCTCACTCCGTTTGAGGGAAGTGATTTCATTTTGGAAGAGGTCGAGGCTTTTCTCAAAAGTGATTCAGTTCCAGCGGGAATTGATAACACTGAGATTGATCTGGAGGGAGATATTCTTCTCCTTGAGAAATTTCTAAATCAAGACAATTCTCCTCCACTCCCTCCCGTAGAACTTCATAATGAAGAAATTAAATCGGTTGATAAAAACGATGAATTTCCTGAGGTCGAGCTCAAGGACTTACCTCCTCATCTTGAATACGCATATTTGGAGGGTAATGATAAATTACCCGTCATTATTGCTAAAGGTTTAAGTGATGAGGAAAAGGTTGCTCTTATAAAGGTCTTGAAGTCACACAAGCAAGCAATTGCTTGGAAGCTCTCCGATATTAAGGGAATTAACCCAAATTTTTGTACACACAAAATCTTAATGGAGGATGACTTCAAGCCCGCAGTGCAACATCAAAGACGGGTGAATCCAAAAATCCATGATGTCATTAAACAAGAGGTTCTCAAACTTCTTGATGCAGGATTGATTTACCCCATCTCTGACAGTCCATGGGTTAGCCCCATCCATTGCGTCCCAAAAAAGGGTGGCATTACTGTTGTCACTAATGAGGAAAATGAGTTGATTCCAACTCGGCTGGTTACCGGGTGGCGTGTTTGCATTGACTATCGTAAGTTGAATGACGCCACCCGCAAAGACCACTTTCCGCTGCCCTTTATGGACCAGATGCTTGAGAGATTAGCAGGAAACGAGTACTATTGTTTCCTTGATGGTTTCTCAGGATACTTTCAAATCCCCATTGATCCATCGGATCAAGAAAAGACTACCTTTACATGCCCTTATGGAACCTTTGCTTATAAACGTATGCCTTTTGGCTTATGTAATGCTCTAGGTACATTCCAGAGGTGCATGATGGCCATATTCACCGACATGATCGGTAAAACAATGGAGATCTTTATGGATGACTTCTCGGTCATTGGGGATTCATTCCAAACATGTCTCACCAATTTAGAAAAAATGCTGAAAAGGTGTGAAGACACCAATCTATGTCTAAATTGGGAAAAGAGTCATTTTATGGTCAAAGAGGGCATTGTCCTCGGCCATAAGATTTCCAAGAATGGGATTGAGGTTGACAGAGCTAAGGTTGATGTCATTGCAAAATTGCCTCACCCTACTACCGTCAAAGGTATTAGGAGTTTCTTGGGTCATGCCGGTTTCTATCGTAGATTCATACAAGATTTTTCTAAAATCTCCCGGCCTATGACTCATCTCCTCGAGAAGGATGCTCCTTTTATCTTCTCACCAGAGTGCATCGAAGCTTTTGAAACATTGAAGAAAAAGCTTACTGAGGCACCCATTCTTGTTGCCCCCGACTAAGATTTACCCTTTGAGCTCATGTGCGATGCAAGTGATTTTGCTATCGGTGCAGTCTTGGGGCAACGCAAAACGAAACACTTTCAGCCTATCCACTGCGCAAGCAAAACTATGAACGAAGCTCAAACTCATTACACCACTACGGAAAAAGAATTATTAACCGTGGTGTATGCTTTTGAAAAGTTTCGGACATACTTAATCTTGACCAAATGCGTAGTGTATACGGACCACTCGGCTCTAAAATATCTCTTTGCAAAACAAGATGCAAAGCCGAGATTGCTCCGTTGGGTTCTCCTCCTTCAGGAATTTGATATCATTATTCGTGATAAAAAAGGAGCTGAGAACCTGGCTGCTAATCATCTGTCCCGATTAGAGAACCCTCATCAAGATGTGTATGAGAAAAAGGAAATAAATGAAACATTTTCTCTCGAAACACTCAATGCAGTTGCTTTTCGTGGAGATTCTACTACCCCATGGTTTGCTGACTTCGCAAACTACCATGCGGGTAACTTTGTTGTGATAGGGATGTCAACCCAACAGAAGAATAAATTCTTTAAGGATGTTAAACATTACTTTTGGGATGACCCCTACTTATTCAAAATCTGTGCGGATCAAGTCATCCGACGGTGTGTATATGGACAGGAAGCCACTGAAATTCTCAAGGCTTGCCATGCTGGACCCACTGGGGGCTATCATAATCCCAATTACACCGCCAAAAAGGTGTTTGATTCCGGATTCTTCTGGCCCACAATTTATAAGGATGCCCAGGATCTCATTAAAACCTGTGACGCTTGTCAACGTCACGGGAACATTTCACAAAGAAATGAGATGCCACAAAATGCTATTCAAGTCTGTGAGATCTTTGATATCTGGGGCATTGACTTTATGGGGCCATTCCCATCATCTAGAGGAAAC
This sequence comes from Artemisia argyi, assembly GCA_030686995.1. NCBI lineage: Eukaryota > Viridiplantae > Streptophyta > Magnoliopsida > Asterales > Asteraceae > Artemisia > Artemisia argyi. Next base: position 20,910,514 of record CM060695.1, on the reverse strand, counting down.
AAATACATACTTGTGGCTGTTGACTACTTGTCAAAATGGGTTGAAGCGAAGGCTTTACCCACAAATGATGCCCGGGTTGTAGTGAAATTCCTGAAATCTCTTTTTGCCCGTTTTGGAACTCCACGTGCTATCATAAGTGATCGTAGTACGCATTTCTGCAATGACAAATTTGACAAAGTCATGCAAAAGTATAGTGTAACTCACCGTATTTCTACCACGTATCACCCACAAACAAGTGGGCAAGTGGAGGTTTCAAACCGTGGTATCAAAAGAATACTTGAGAGAACTGTAGGAGAAAACCGTGCTGCCTGGTCGGATAAATTGGATGACGCACTATGGGCCTTTCGTACAGCTTATAAAACACCCATTGGGTGTACGCCTTACAAGCTTGTGTACGGAAAGACATGTCATCTTCCGATGGAACTTGAGCACAAAGCCTACTAGGCATTAAAACATGCCAACTTTGACCTCAAAACTGCGGGTGATCATCGAAAAGTTCAAATGAATGAATTAAATGAACTACGTGATCAGGCTTACGAGAACTCTTTAATCTATAAAGAAAAGACAAAGAAGATTCATGACTAAAAAATAAAGAACCGCGTTTTTAACGTTGGTGATCGAGTCCTTCTCTTTAATTCTATGTTAAAGATCTTCTCGGGTAAATTCAAAACCCGTTGGACTGGCCCATTCACTATCACTAAGGTTTATCCATATGGTACCGTTGAGTTATCTCAAAATGACGGTCCATGTTTTAAAGTGAATGGGCATCGTTTAAAACACTACTTTGGAGAGGACATACCATCCATGGTTGTCCCGGATCTCCAAACTTTCCCCAAGGACAATTAAATTCGGGGTCGAGTCAAGCTAGCGACTCGGTAATCAAAAACAGTAGCTTCCTCATGAACAATTTAATTCGAGGTCGAGTCAAGCTAGCGACTCGGTAATAAAAAATAGTAGCTCAATATGGCTAGTCCAGAAGCAAACGGCTTTTGGTAAAGACAAAAAAAATTCGTTGACAGCTGGTGGTTTGCTCAAAATCACATGGTTATCAAGCGGACCATAGTTCTTACTTGAATTGGAACATTTGGCTACTCCAGAAGTGATGGCTTTTGGTAAAGAGACAAAAATCCATTAAAATTTTCTCAAAAGATTGCTAGGGACTAGCAATAGTTTAATATGGGGAATTGATGAGTGTGTAAATACTCATCATTTCTGTCACATTTAGACTGCAAAAACATCTGAAAACACACAGGAATGCCTTAAAATACATAAAATATCTCTGGATTGTGTTTTTATGCAAAAGGATTGAAAACTGATGAAAAACAACATATTTCACATAATTTACAGTTTCAGTCCCTGAATTTTGAAAAATTGGCAAATCTAATCCCTGGTAATCCAAAACATGTAAAATATCATCAAAGGTCCTTAGGGATTCATAAGTTGTCAAAACTAGTCCTTTAAAGTTAAAAATTACAAAATGACAACTTTAGTCCCTCAAGTTTGAAAAATGTCAAATTTAGTCCTTAAGGTTTTAAAAATGGAAAAATGTTAAAAATAAACCTTATACTATTCATGAATGGCATAATTGGTCCTTGTGATAACATTGTGATATTTACATGTTTAGTCCCTCAAAAATCCAAATATTAAACCAAACCGGACCCTAAATATTAAAACCTAAAACCAAATCTAATCCAAACCAAAACACCCTTACCCAGCCCACACCCCTTCCAAGCCCAACAACATAAAAGCCCATCCACCTTTTTTTTATATAAAACGGGCGTTGACCCGTTTGACCTCACCAAACCGCCAACATTGTACACCCTCCACCTCCACACCTGCAAACCCAAAACCAGGGTGGTTTTCACCACCACCTCACCCCCCAGCTGGCTACTCTACATCCACCAGCTCATCGTACACCCCATCATACCACCCCATTCCACAATTAATGCTTCCCCACCACTTTTTTTCTCCAAACCATGTCTACACCCCTGTTTTGCTACTAACTCCCCAACTTGGCTTAAAACCCTTCCAATCATGTCTCCTCTACCTCCATAAGCTTCCACAAATCTTTAATTGCAATAAAACTGCCCCTAGACACGTGGAAGCATTTTGGCGCCAAAACAGAATTTAAAGGCTAGGATGACTTACAAAGATCCAATGGCTCAGATTGGAAGTGGGAAATGTTCAGAAACAAGTGGAGATTGCAAAAAGTCTATAAAGATGAAGGGAAATGCATTATTGTAACCTATCTAGTATAATTTAGTTTAAAAGAAGTCGACTAGATTAATGTTTACTGTTCCAGTGTAATTTCCAGCATTAAATCATTGTACTCAGTATTTTTAGTGTGTAAGAAACTCATTTCAACCTTTGATTTCAGTTTATCAATATATTTTCAGTTTATGTAATTTTGTACTCAAAATCTCATGTTTACTTATATGTGACCCATAAGCTCATTTAAGCTCCTCAGAAAGCTTATGAAAGCTTTTAGATACTTTAAAAGTCAGCTTAGAGTTGAAATTCAAAAATAACTAAAAAATCAAAGAAAATAGAAAATAAAATAAAAAATCATTGTTGAATGATGAAGAGAGCTTGGAGCATGGTAAATTTTGGATTGCCATGGTGTTAGTACCTCAGGGGAGGTGTTAGGGTGGTTACATATCATTGGTTCTTGGTTTCTCAGCTTGAAGCACTTGTAAGCCATTTTTACCAATATTTGCATTTCACTGTATATGTATGCTATATGATCTTGTTTGTGTATTTTCATGATCTTATGTTGTTGTTAAGTGGTTTTATTAATTGATATCAGTTGCTTGTTTGTTGAAATCCATAGTTGCTAAAAATTTCATCTTCACAGTTAAAACACCATCTTGGTCATTCCTAAGTTTGATGCTTGTGTTCTTGGTATTTTATGTTTATTTGATCTTTGTTAATGATAGTATAAGGTTTGATAACAAGATTGAGGATCAGATCAGTCATTTACTTTGATAATCACAAATCAAGCTTGATAAAGTAGTGTTTGGATTTAACTGTGTAGTGTTCATTAGTTGGTTTAAGTGATTGATATCTGTTCTTGCATGTTACTTATCACCCAATTTGACCAAAACAACAAAGTCTCAGTGAGTTACAAGCTTAAAAGTCAAAATTACCAATAATTTGGCTTAAATTTTTGTTTGTGTTGAATTTTAAGTAGCATAAGTCTCATTTGATCTCACAAGTACAAGTTCTAGCTTATTTTAGTCTTATTACAGCTTATCTAACCTATATCAGTCAGAAAATCAAGTTAGAAATTCACTTTAGTCAACTTAGCAAGAAAATAGAAAAAGTCAAAATTGCCTTTGTCAGGAAATCTCATTTTTAGCAAGAATTGTTTTGAATTTAGTAGACAAATCTAAGACTTGAGCTTTTTATATGTGAAAGTATACCAGCTAGACTACTGAATCCCATGTTCATTATATTTTTGTGAATTTTTGTGTGCAAGCTACACAAGCTCAAAGTCACTTGCAGGGGAAGTACCTCCCCTGTGCACAGTCACTGCACCACCACCACCACCACTTTGGTGGTTGATTCTGAGCAACTCAGTGGGACCCACAGGCCCCAAGTTGGTTCCTTCAACCCCCCTCCTAGCCACCTTCAAGTTTTGAGCTTGCTTTTGAGCTCAAGCTCAGTGGACCCCACCTGAAATCACTCCTAATCTCTGTCTCATTTTTCTGTGTGCAATAAGAAAATCAAATTGCTTATTCTGGCTTGTGGGCTTATTCAACTAGCTTATTTGTTTGAATCTAGCTTAAATTTGTCCAACAAACTCAGTTGAACCAGAATCCACCCTAGTGGACCCCACATAAGCTCATTTGAGCTTAATTCCTAGTTTGGTCAACTTAAGTCAACTGTCAAAGCTAATAAGCACTCACAGTGCTTATTTTTTAGTTCCAAGTTAGTTGTTTTTACAAAAGTTTCATATTTTAAGTATTTTAGTAGTTCTGTAAAAGAAAATTTAGAAAAAGCCAAACATAATTATAGTGATAGCTTCTATTTAATAGAAATTATCTTTTTAATTTTCTTTTCATCTTATTTATAAGCACTCTTGCATTTTTATATTTTTATTAAATCTCTTTTATATTAAAGTACTTTTATAAAGTTTTCCAGATTTTTCTTTTATCATTTAGTGGTTTTTAGAATTAATATTAGTTTAATTAATTATTAATTAATATTAAAGAATTAAATAGCAAAATTATATTTTATTAAGTAATACCTAGTTTTTATAATTTTCCTAGCTTTTATATAAGTTAAAACATTTTTATGAATTTTTCTAGAATTTCTACTGTTCATTTTCTATTTTTTATAATATAATTAGTTTAATTGGTAATTAATTAATAATTAGATTAATAATTAGTAAATTAGTTAAAAAATACATAAAACCAACTTTTTATAATTTTTTAGGATTCCTGTGATGGTTAATTAGATTTATAACAATCTTCTTAATTATCTAAGTCTTTTTAGTAATTGTAATAATTTAAATCAGTTTAATTAGTTAATTAATAATTAAATAATAATTAATTAATAATAATTTGACAAATAGTGTGAAAAATATAATTTTACTTTTAAAATAAGTTTTATAATATTTTAGATTTTTTCTAAGTTTTAATTTTATTTTTCTAGGCTTATTTCACTTTTCTTATTTATTATTGAATTATTAAATAATTAAAAATAGTTATTAAATAATAATAATGAATTAAATAGTTATAAAAATAATTTTAAATTTCCAATAATTTTCTTATAATTTTAGGATTCTAAAAATATAATTTTCACATTTATGGGAGTTATATTTGACAGAATTCACGTTTAGTTTCGTACGTTTACGTTTATTTAAATTTAAACATACATTTTATTTTTATTTTTTTTTTTACATTTTTTAGGTTTTTTTAATTTTTAAATAAGTTAGTAATTATAAAATAAATATTTTAAGTTTATTTAATTTGCATTTAAGCCCCTAAGGCATGCAAATTCCTACTATAGTTAAAATCGTTTTTGTTTCATATGTTTACGTTTAAATATTGAACGTACGCGTTTTCCAGTTCCTTTTCATTTGTGCTTATCTGATTTCACGTATTAGTTGATCTAGCTTATCAAAGCTATTTTAACTTATATTTCAGTAGTACAATCACTTGAACCCTTTTTTCTGTTCAATTCACCTGATCTCAAAGTCATTTTATTTTAGATTTCACGCCTCGTTAGGATCTAACGACTCAGGGAAACACTACACTCCACGGAGTATTGGTTTAGACTGTTTGACTTGTTGACCATTACTTGGTTGATATTTTCTGACTGTTTACCACCAATCAATTTATGGCGTCGCTACCGGGGAGGTGTGCTGCGTATTACGACTTTTGAAGCATCTGTGAGTTTGAATTAATCACTCATTGTTATATATCATATTTTGTCCATATTTCTATATTATCTTATAAAAACAAAAATCCAAAAAGATTTTTCTTTTCTATTTTTAAATCCCCGTCACTCTAAGGATTCTTAGAGTCGTCTCTAGTGCATGCGCATTCGTCCGATGAATGAGCTTCTCCAAGCACCCATTAAGGGTTACGGAGACGCTATTGTTGTCTCAGCCATTGTGGCTGAATACTTTGAGCTCAAAACCGGGTTACTAAATCTAGTAACCTCAAGCCAATTTTATGGTTTTTAGAGGGATGATCCTCATGCTCATATTCGATGGTTTAACAAGATTACATCTACCATCAAATACAAGAACGTCCCTTCCGAAGCAGTCAAGCTTCTTCTATTCCCATTTTCTCTTGAGGGGGCAGCCCGGATTTGGCTGAAAAAACAACCTCCTCGTTCAATAGCATCATGGGAGGATTTAGTTACCAAATTTGTAAATGAATTTTTTCCCCCGTCCAGAACGACAAGTCTTAAAAATGAAATCATCAAATTTACTCAAAGGTTTGATGAATCGTTTGGTGACGCATGGGATCGTTTCAAAGAATTGCTTCGTCGATGTCCTCATCATGGTTTCACTGAATTAATGCAAATTGACACTTTCTATAATGGTGTGAGTCAATCTGACCAAGATTCTCTCAATTCCTCCGCGGGAGGTAATTTTTTGAGCAAAACCACTAAAGAAGCTTTAGCTATCATTGAAAATTAGTCCAAGGTCCGCACTACACGCACAAAGCCATATAACTCCCAAGTGAGTGCTGGTCCTTCTACTTCATCTCCCGTGAGTACTTCTAGCACCGATGCTAAGATAGACAAACTCACGGATGCTATTCAAGCTTTGGTTATCTCAAACCAAAAGAAAGTCACTTTCACACAAAACCCTTCACATGCTGAAGTAAAAAAGGTGGAAGTTTGCGTCACTTGTGGTGGCCCACATGCATACTACAACTGTACTGCCACCGATGGTAGTCCTTTTGAAGCCATTGCCTTAGCCGGTACTACAATTCAGGGAGGTAATCAATACCGTCCTCAAATGGAACCAAGTTACCGTGCTAACACACATATAGGACCACCCGGTTTCAACCAAAATTTGCAAAAGCGAAACAAGAACCAACCTCGAATAAACCAAGGTTATCAAAACCAAGGGAATTTCAATCCTGGACAGAATCAAGGTTTCCACAATCAAGGAAACTTTAACAGAAACAATTTCAACCCAGGAAATCATTTTCAGGGAAATTGTAATCCAAATCAGGGAAATTTTCAACCACTCAAGGTTATAATCAAAATAACCGAGTCCAAAATTTCCCCAACCAAACACAAGCCATTCTCCCAGCTCCACAATCATCATCAGATGAGTTGTTGAAGCAGTTCATGAAAACTCAAGAAGAGACAAACAGGTTGTTGGTCAGCCAGATTTCTGAAATCAAGAAATCTTTAAATGAACGACCCTCGGGCTCTGGAAAACTTCCGAGCAACACGATCGCAAACCCGAGGGGCGATGCAAAAGCGATCACAACCAGGAGCGGAGTTTCATATGACGGACCCACTATTCCCACTACCCCTTCTTCTTCTTCTCCCAAGGTAGTGGAAAATGAAACCGAGGTAAATAAGGACGAAGTACTTCCTACTCATAATGGGGGTACCCAAGACGTCCCACCTCATGTTGTCCCTAAACCCAAACCAAAACCAAGAGTTGTTTTTTAACCCAATGATATCCCAGTTGAAACCCCTAAATCCAAACCTTCTACCTCTTCTATTCCTTACCCTTCACGTTTGAATGAGCAAAAACTCCGCGAAAAGGCTAGTCACCAGATGGATAAATTCTTTCAAATCTTCCAAGATTTGCATTTTGACATTAGCTTCGCGGATGCTATTATTCTGATGCCCAAATTTGCATCAACAATCAAACACTTGTTAAGCAACAAGGAGAAACTGATTGAAATGGCAAAGACTCCCTTGAATGAGAACTGCTCTGCAGTTCTTTTAAAGAAGCTTCCCGAGAAGCTTGGAGATCCTGGAAAATTTCTAATACCTTATGTATTTCCAGGAATGGTTGATTGCTATGCCTTGGCCGATCTTGGTGCAAGCATCAACCTAATGCCTTATTCAGTTTGGAAGAAACTTTCTCTTCCGGATCTTACTCCTAACTGCATGACTCTAGAGCTTGCAGATCGATCGATATCTCGTCCTCTTGGCATTGCCGAGGACGTGTTTGTGAAAGTAGGAAAGTTCCATCTCCCCGCTGACTTTGTGGTTGTTGATTTCGATGCTGATCAAAGGGTCCCTCTCATTGTTGGGAGAGGATTCCTTAGAACGGGTCGTGCTCTTATCGATGTATTTGAGCAAGAAATCACCTTGAGTGTGGGTAATGAAGCTGTTACCTTTAACCTCGATCAAACCTCGAGGTACTCCTCAAATTATGATTCTGAAGCGGTTAATCAAATAGATATCATAAACGTTGCTTCAGAGGAGTACTCTCAAGAATTTCTTGGTTATTCTCATAATTCTGTGAGTGAGGATCCCACTCCATCATCTCAACCTATCATTTCTGACTCTTCCCCTTCTCTCACTCCGTTTGAGGGAAGTGATTTCATTTTGGAAGAGGTCGAGGCTTTTCTCAAAAGTGATTCAGTTCCAGCGGGAATTGATAACACTGAGATTGATCTGGAGGGAGATATTCTTCTCCTTGAGAAATTTCTAAATCAAGACAATTCTCCTCCACTCCCTCCCGTAGAACTTCATAATGAAGAAATTAAATCGGTTGATAAAAACGATGAATTTCCTGAGGTCGAGCTCAAGGACTTACCTCCTCATCTTGAATACGCATATTTGGAGGGTAATGATAAATTACCCGTCATTATTGCTAAAGGTTTAAGTGATGAGGAAAAGGTTGCTCTTATAAAGGTCTTGAAGTCACACAAGCAAGCAATTGCTTGGAAGCTCTCCGATATTAAGGGAATTAACCCAAATTTTTGTACACACAAAATCTTAATGGAGGATGACTTCAAGCCCGCAGTGCAACATCAAAGACGGGTGAATCCAAAAATCCATGATGTCATTAAACAAGAGGTTCTCAAACTTCTTGATGCAGGATTGATTTACCCCATCTCTGACAGTCCATGGGTTAGCCCCATCCATTGCGTCCCAAAAAAGGGTGGCATTACTGTTGTCACTAATGAGGAAAATGAGTTGATTCCAACTCGGCTGGTTACCGGGTGGCGTGTTTGCATTGACTATCGTAAGTTGAATGACGCCACCCGCAAAGACCACTTTCCGCTGCCCTTTATGGACCAGATGCTTGAGAGATTAGCAGGAAACGAGTACTATTGTTTCCTTGATGGTTTCTCAGGATACTTTCAAATCCCCATTGATCCATCGGATCAAGAAAAGACTACCTTTACATGCCCTTATGGAACCTTTGCTTATAAACGTATGCCTTTTGGCTTATGTAATGCTCTAGGTACATTCCAGAGGTGCATGATGGCCATATTCACCGACATGATCGGTAAAACAATGGAGATCTTTATGGATGACTTCTCGGTCATTGGGGATTCATTCCAAACATGTCTCACCAATTTAGAAAAAATGCTGAAAAGGTGTGAAGACACCAATCTATGTCTAAATTGGGAAAAGAGTCATTTTATGGTCAAAGAGGGCATTGTCCTCGGCCATAAGATTTCCAAGAATGGGATTGAGGTTGACAGAGCTAAGGTTGATGTCATTGCAAAATTGCCTCACCCTACTACCGTCAAAGGTATTAGGAGTTTCTTGGGTCATGCCGGTTTCTATCGTAGATTCATACAAGATTTTTCTAAAATCTCCCGGCCTATGACTCATCTCCTCGAGAAGGATGCTCCTTTTATCTTCTCACCAGAGTGCATCGAAGCTTTTGAAACATTGAAGAAAAAGCTTACTGAGGCACCCATTCTTGTTGCCCCCGACTAAGATTTACCCTTTGAGCTCATGTGCGATGCAAGTGATTTTGCTATCGGTGCACCACCACTACCACCACTTTGGTAGTTGATTCTGAGCAACTCAGTGGGATCCACAGGCCCCAAGTTGGTTCCTTCAACCCCCCTCCTAGCCACCTTCAAGTTTTGAGCTTGCTTTTGAGCTCAAGCTCAGTGGACCCCACCTGAAATCACTCCTAATCTCTGTCTCATATTTCTGTGTGCAATAAGAAAATCAAATTGCTTATTCTGGCTTGTGGGCTTATTCAACTAGCTTATTTGTTTGAATCTAGCTTAAATTTGTCCAACAAACTCAGTTGAACCAGAATCCACCCTAGTGGACCCCATATAAGCTCATTTGAGCTTAATTCCTAGTTTGGTCAACTTAAGTCAACTGTCAAAGCTAATAAGCACTCACAGTGCTTATTTTTGAGTTCCAAGTTAGTTGTTTTTACAAAAGTTTCATATTTTAAGTATTTTAGTAGTTCTGTAAAAGAAAATTTAGAAAAAGCCAAACATAATTATAGTGATAGCTTCTATTTAATAGAAATTATCTTTTTAATTTTCTTTTCATCTTATTTATAAGCACTCTTGCATTTTTATATTTTTATTAAATCTCTTTTATATTAAAGTACTTTTATAAAGTTTTCCAGATTTTTCTTTTATCATTTAGTGGTTTTTAGAATTAATATTAGTTTAATTAATTATTAATTAATATTAAAGAATTAAATAGCAAAATTATATTTTATTAAGTAATACCTAGTTTTTATAATTTTCCTAGCTTTTATATAAGTTAAAACATTTTTATGAATTTTTCTAGAATTTCTACTGTTCATTTTCTATTTTTTATAATATAATTAGTTTAATTGGTAATTAATTAATAATTAGATTAATAATTAGTAAATTAGTTAAAAAATACATAAAACCAACTTTTTATAATTTTTTAGGATTCCTGTGATGGTTAATTAGATTTATAAAAATCTTCTTAATTATCTAAGTCTTTTTAGTAATTGTAATAATTTAAATCAGTTTAATTAGTTAATTAATAATTAAATAATAATTAATTAATAATAATTTGATAAATAGTGTGAAAAATATAATTTTAGTTTTAAAATAAGTTTTATAATATTTTAGATTTTTTCTAAGTTTTAATTTTATTTTTCTAGGCTTATTTCACTTTTCTTATTTATTAGTGAATTATTAAATAATTAAAAATAGTTATTAAATAATAATAATGAATTAAATAGTTATAAAAATAATTTTAAATTTCCAATAATTTTCTTATAATTTTAGGATTCTAAAAATATAATTTTCACATTTATGGGAGTTATATTTGACAGAATTCACGTTTAGTTTCGTACGTTTAGGTTTATTTAAATTTAAACGTACATTTTATTATTGTTTTTTTTTTACATTTTTTAGGTTTTTTTAATTTTTAAATAAGTTTGTAATTATAAAATAAATATTTTAAGTTTATTTAATTTGCATTTAAGCCCCTAAGGCATGCAAATTCCTACTATAGTTAAAATCGTTTTTGTTTCATATGTTTACGTTTAAATATTGAACGTACGCGTTTTCCAGTTCCTTTTCATTTGTGCTTATCTGATTTCACGTATTAGTTGATCTAGCTTATCAAAGCTATTTTAACTTATATTTCAGTAGTACAATCACTTGAACCCTTTTTTTTGTTCAATTCACCTGATCTCAAAGTCATTTTATTTTAGATTTCACGCCTCGTTGGGATCTAACGACCCGGGGAAACACTACACTCCACGGAGTATTGGTTTAGACTGTTTGACTTGTTGACCATTACTTGGTTGATATTTTCTGACTGTTTACCACCAATCAATTTATGGCGCCGCTGCCGGGGAGGTGTGCTGCGTATTACGACTTTTGAAGCATCTGTGAGTTTGAATTAATCACTCATTGTTATATATCATCTTTTGTCCATATTTCTATATTATCTTATAAAAACAAAAATCCAAAAAGATTTTTCTTTTCTATTTTTAAATCCCCGTCACTCTAAGGATTCTTAGAGTCGTCTCTAGTGCATGCGCATTCGTTCTTCTAGGTCAACAAGCCCTTTCCGTGAGCTTGTCAGAATTCCTCGAAGACGCCGTAGAAGTTCTGCCCCAAAAGCCGTATCTGAGATACGTGCTGTTACCTGAAAAAAGGTTATCATGGCGGAAGACCGTCCAATGAATGAGCTTCTCCAAGCACCCATTAAGGGTTACGGAGACGCTATTGTTGTCCCAGCCATTGTGGCTGAATACTTTGAGCTCAAAACCGGGTTACTAAATCTAGTAACCTCAAGCCAATTTTATGGTTTTGAGAGGGATGATCCTCATGCTCATATTCGATGGTTTAACAAGATTACATCTACCATCAAATACAAGAACGTCCCTTCCGAAGTAGTCAAGCTTCTTCTATTCCCATTTTCTCTTGAGGGGGCAGCCCGAATTTGGCTGGAAAAACAACCTCCTCGTTCAATAGCATCATGGGAGGATTTAGTTACCAAATTTGTAAACGAATTTTTTCCCCCATCCAGAACGACAAGTCGTAAAAATGAAATCATCAAATTTACTCAAAGGTTTGATGAATCGTTTGGTGACGCATGGGATCGTTTCAAAGAATTGCTTCGTCGATGTCCTCATCATGGTTTCACTGAATTAATGCAAATTGACACTTTCTATAATGGTGTGAGTCAATCTGACCAAGATTCTCTCAATTCCTCCGCGAGAGGTAATTTTTTGAGCAAAACCACTAAAGAAGCTTTAGCCATCATTGAAAATAAGTCCAAGGTCCGCACTACACGCACAAAGCCATATAACTCCCAAGTGGTCCTTCTACTTCATCTCCCGTGAGTACTTCTAGCACCGATGCTAAGATAGACAAACTCACGGATGCTATTCAAGCTTTGGTTATCTCAAACCAAAAGAAAGTCATTTTCACACAAAACCCTTCACATGCTGAAGTAAAAAAGGTGGAAGTTTGCGTCACTTGTGGTGGCCCACATGCATACTACAACTGTACTGCCACCGATGGTAGTCCTTTTGAAGCCATTGCCTTAGCCGGTACTACAAATCAGGGAGGTAATCAATACCGTCCTCAAATGGAACCAAGTTACCGTGCTAACACACATATAGGACCACCCGGTTTCAACCAAAATTTGCAAAAGCGAAACCAGAACCAACCTCGAATGAACCAAGGTTATTTTTGATTTCACGCCTCGTTGGGATCTAACAACCCGGGGAAACACTACACTCCACGGAGTATTGGTTTAGACTGTTTGACTTGTTGACCATTACTTGGTTGATATTTTCTGACTGTTTACCACCAATCAAAGAGTATAGTGATGGGGGATGAACTGCCAAACTGTAGATAACCTATGATAAAACAAATGAAGACACTACGTTAAGTGAAGCGCAATGGTGAGACCTTGGGAATCACCTTTGGCGTGAGAGTAAGTATAAGAATGTGATTGCTATAAGTGCGTAAGTATGAAAAATGTAGGTGTTGAGATGTTAGGTCCATTCAGTCCCCGAGCAACCTTAAACAAGGATTTGAATACAAATTAACCTAAGTGTTAGAAGACCTCCAACAACGCCCAAGTCACTTAGTGAACAGTTACTCAGTGAGTCACCTTCAGGATGCTTAAGACGAGGCTAAGAAGCAAGACTCTCTATTCAGTGAGGCGGAACTCAGTGAGTGGCACCTAAGCCGAAGAAGACCATTCCTTAGAGTCTCTTTTCTATCATCTTGAGTTCTATAGTCATGTCCGTACCTTCAGTGATACTGATGGTAATGTCTTTCTCAATTTTTGGATTAGAAATCAAAACATCACTCTGTCAATTACCGAGCTTAGTGATATTCTTGGTGTTCCCTCCTATGGTCAGTGTGCCTACACATAAGACCATTCCTTAGAGTCTCTTTACTATCATTTTGAAAGTGAAGGTCCTTGTCTAACCGAAATTCTCGATCCCGAAACCATAAAACAACATGTGTCAATCCGTCGTCTAGTTCACACGCATCAAAAGCGTGATGACAGAATAATCCATAATCAGTAGTTAATTTCCTTGTTTTATGTTCTTACTTGGAATGTGTCATTGTGATTGAAATATATCTATGTACTTGGTCTAATTAGCTTTGTTTCGACAAGTATATATTAACTTATTAGTTGTCTAAGCAATACCTCATAATCATATCAATGTATTTAAACATCCTACGCTTGTTTATGAGGATAGTTCATTAGCTTATTAAGTGTCAAACACAATGCAGGCAACATAATTTAGATAAGGCTTAACAACTTATGTATGTCAACTAAATTGAACCTTTTTAAAGTTGGTAGAAAAACAGCTTACTGAAATAGCTTTATAGGGCGTCTGGGATTGCATATATGTCACCCATGTTTATCGCATTGGCTTATAAGCACTTCACCACCACATGTTCTAATTTTTGTCAAAATATAACCAAACAAGTCAACAAGCACTTCCAATATACAATCCCAAACACCTTCCAATATACCATCCAACAAATCTTAATATGTAACAAAGTCCATTCACGTCTTAACATAACAGTAGCGGACCCAAGACTAAAAAGTACAAAAAAATCGTAACCAAAAAATTAGAGACCATGTGCATTAAAAAAATCGGTATATTTGATATAATTTCACACCACGCATCAATAGAACATGTAAGACTAAATACCAAACATATTGTATTTTAAAACAAAGGCATGACCCGGCCGTATTTATCAAACCAGGTCCACAATAAACCGCGGGTTCAATCCAGTTCAAATAGAAAGTCATTTAAATGTCGAATTAATCGGAGGGAAACGAGGCAAGCGGATAACAGCTTCTTCTGTCTCAATTGGGTCTGATCTTATTATCTACAAAACAAAACATTAAAACTTAGGATAACTTATTTTTATATTACTAACTAAAACATGGGTTATTTAAAGAAATGAATAAAAGGGGTACCGAATCTTGGAGAAGGGGTTTTGAATCATCCATGGCTGGTCTGAACTGTAGCTTGCTTTTGTTGTTGTTGTTGTTGTTGTTGCTGCTGATGTCTCTGTTGCTTGTTCCGGCATTGGTGTTCATGGGTGTTTGTGCTTGACTAGGTTTCATTTTGTTTTTTTGTTTGGATTGTGATGGAGTGATATTTTGTTGCTATGTATGGCCCAATATAATAATGTAGGAACTAACCATGTATTATCAAGGCACAATTAAATTGGTTTTGTTTTCATGAGATGAGATGAATATAGAATTAATATTTGCCATAGAAAGATTTGCCATAGAACCAATAACTAATTATAACCACATATTTTTTATTTAAACTAATACAAAATCATTTTTCATTTTTTTTTTAAAAACAACATAGAGGGGTGGGGGGTTGTAGAACCATAGAGGGGGGGGGGGGTGAATATAGTTTCTTCGGCTTTTTAGATGTTTAAAAACTTTAAGCCAAAGAGAACACCAAGTGGTTGTACAATAATCCAACAATAACCACTAACACAACGAAAGTATATAAAGCAAGTAAAGAACACAACGATATATACTGGTTCGGGATGGGGGGTTTATACCATCCGTACGTTGAGTTGCGAATCCGCGACTCCGATACTATTCACTAGTATAATCCTTTCGGTGGACTATAAACCGTTACAATTCACTCCACCGATATTCACCAATATCGATGCTCACAAAGAAGGAGTTACTCCCCAACGGTATTTCGCCCTCAGAAACCACCCAAAAGAATCTCGCGATTCGACTTCACCTAAAGATCGCAAAGATCACTACCAAGACTTCCCACCGGAAGTATCAAACCCCAACTAGATCCCCTAATGATCTAGGCTTGGTCACCAAGACACAAGACTTCCCTTACAAACAATTGAAATAATATAAGTGTTTGTTTAATCAAGCCCTAACCTAACCTAGTGACTCGATTCTAGTAGAAAGGGTATAGATAAGAAGACCCTCGACATAATCACAAGAGTGGATTAGGTTCTTGTGATTCTTCCCTTGCAAAGATATGTGTTCTTTCAAAGATGTTAGTATGAAAATCAAGAACACAAGATTGGAGATAGAGAGATTTGAGAGTGTTTAGAGAGAAAGAATAATGGCAATGGGTGAGGAATACAAGAGGCAAGGGTGGTATTTATAGGCCAAGAACCCAAACTTGGGAAAATTTACCGAGGCCGGCGCGTCACCGGCGCGTCAACGCGAGGGCAGCACACCAGGCATCTGTAAATTTTTCCCAAGTGTTGGGTGTTTGGATCTTATAAATACTTATCCTTGCTAAACCCCCAATTGTACTTTAGACTAAACCTTAACATTAATCATTCTAAGGTTTACCAACTCAAATAGCCAATTTGGAAATCATTTGTGAAGTGTTTAAAGAGAAAACAAATTACCAAGGGTATAAAGTGTAGATAGGGTAATTTGGAAGGGGTAGAAGTGTATCTCCTCACATGGCATAGAAAAGAGAGAAAGAATATGCCAAGGTATATTCTAATGCTTGGAGGGGAAGAATGAGATGGAGGGTTGAGATGAGATGGTTTGAATTGTATGGCTAGGATCAAAGGGAGCCTCCTTTGGTTTTCAAATTATTTGACATGTGGGGAAAATGAAGGGTTGAGATGTGTTCATTTGAAATAGATGGCTAGGATCAAAGGTGCATTGTGTTTAGATTGAGAAGAGATATTCCAAGGAATATGCTTTGCTTGGGGGGAAAGGGTGAATCATTGGTTGAGATGGTTTTGGTTTGAAATGGATGGTGGAGATCAAACACATGTGATGGAATGGAGAGGAAGAAAGAATATGCTAATGGAATATTCCAAATCATGGGGGGAAGAAATAAGATGGATGGTTGAGATGGTTTTAGTTTGAATTGGATGCCTTGGATTAAACACATGTGATGGTATAGAGAGGAGGGTGAGATGAATGGTTGAGATGTGTTGTAATTTGAATTCAATGGCTAGGATCAAAGAAGCATCATTTGGAATTCAAACAATTAGCATGTGGAGAGTATGGAGGGTTGGGATGTGTTGTAAGGGAATGGATGGTTGAGATGTAGTGTGTAAGGGAATATGTAAGAGTGTAAGAGATTGTCTAAGAGAATATTTGATTTGGATATGATTGGATTTGTCTTTTGTAGAAATGAGATTAAGAGAAGATTAAGAAGTAATCTAATTGTCATTAAGAAGAAAAGGTTTAGACAATTAAGATTATAAGTTGAAAGAATCATAGGTTACTTATAAGTTCAAGTAACACAACGTCGAGAATCCATAGTTTCATATCTCGTGACTTTCCACGACTCGACGTTCTCAACTAATACCTTGGTTCAAACAAGTTAAGTGTTGTGCCTTGATTGTAAAGCATAACACAAGTGGGAAAGGATGCGTTTACGCAAAGTGACCTTTGACTTAGTTTGACCAATAAGGGAGTAAACCCGTTACGTAATTAGAGAAGACGTAAACACGGGATATGAGCATATGGATGCTTCAACACGATGTCACTTGAAATATATAAGCTCTCTAAGTTTAGAAAAGCCTTGGCTAGAGGCGATAGTTAGAAAACATGAGTTGGCGTTTTCCCGTAAATGGGTGTATTAAAAGTAGGATCTCTCAAGTCTCAAAACTCGTTTCGAGTGTTCTCAATTAAGCACATAACATATTCATACCTGTATTGAAAGATCCACATTTGTCGGGTAAGGGGAAAGCCGAATTTTTAAATTCGCCTGGAACCATACAGTGTCCTGGCGCGTCACCCGCGCGGGCAGCGCGCCAGGAGCAGACATGGGCTCCGGCGATTTTGAGCTAACGTTTGTTATTTTATGTGTTTCGATGGTTTATTTGTCATCATTAAAACATAAAGAGATCTTGATCATGTTGCCTCAACACGGGTGTAGCGGTGTAAATGAGTCAAGCATTTGTTGAGTAAGTCGTTCTTATTTGAGTTGAGTTTTATCGTGCCTAGAGCTCAAGTCCGAGCTTTAAACACAAATATATGAAAAATTAAAATCACACACACAAGTTTCTCACAAGTCGGTCGTTCCGCAGACCAACTTGTGTTAAAAGAATTACCAAAGTGTGGGCGGGGGATTTGTGTTTTAATGGTGATACATTGTTGGGCAAGGACACATCTTGGACACCCTTGTTACACCATCAAGGAAATATAACCGGAAGTAGGGTTGAGCATGGGCCGAAAACCGGACCGGACTGACTAAAATTGGACCAAATCAAAACCGATTTGGTTCAAAGCACCAGACCAAAATGTCATTTCCAGGTCCAGTTTGTTGGTTCGGTCGAGTCCAACAAAGCATTGCTTAAGACTGAACCAGAGCGGATCGGACCGAGAATCAAATATGGGGAAAAAGGTGGACCGAGGATCGGACCAAAATACATTCTATCTAGTTCGATCGGTCCAATTTGATCCGGTTCTTCGGTTCATCCGGTTCATGGTCTATTATGTTCAGCTCTATCCGAATAAGAGAAAAAAATAAGAATAATAAATTAATAATCTTAAAAGTACAATATACACAATACTCCCTCACAAAAACCAAATTTACAAAAACACCCTTACATCTTCAACACTTTTTGGTTATCCATCAAAACACAGACACTTCAGTTCAGATAACAACTTGAAACAACAGCAATGGAGGCCTTAAAAGTATGGTCATCAAGGCCACTCCGTCATCTCTTCCACTTATCTTCACTTACTTACAAAACCCATCTCCTAGTCACCTTCACGCGCTGCTGTTCATCCTCACGCGCCACAACTGTGCCGCCAAAACAGGGTGGTGCCAGGGGAAGGAGGTTACCCAAAGATGAGAATGCAAGTTCCTCTACTTTTGATAGAGATGCTATTCTTCTTAAAAAGGTTCAATTTTTTTTTATATAATAATCTTTATAAAAATTCAATATTTTTTTATTATGTTTTTGTGTTTATGTTTTATAAAAATTGAATCTTTTTTGTGTTTTTATGTTTTGTTTGTGATATTTTTGTTTTGTGTACTTAAATGGGTTATGGGTTTTTTTTAAGGGATGTTGATTTTAGCTGATTTTATGGCTTATGAGCTTATCTCATTTCGGCTTATATTGTTACGAAATAATGCCCAATTTTTCCGGCTTATTTTGAAACTTATCACCTAAAGATGATACTAAGACCAGTAGTACTAGTGACCCTATGGGTGACCTTATGACCCTACTAGATGAGCGCGACATCAGCTTCTCTCTCTAAGACCAAACACATGACCAAATGCCCGTAGTAAGGCAACCCCGGGCACCTCACACACACAAACCATATGCAAAATTGCAAACCATTTGGTTGCTTTGCCGATCGAATCAAGAAAAAAGGGGGGAGGGACACATTCCTAGTGGGTTGGGGTGGGGGGGGGGGGTGAGCTCGGGAGGGTAGACCGACCCTTGGTTGACTAGCCTAATGCAACCTCTACTTCTGATAGAGATGTTATTCGTCTTAAAAGGGTTTAGTTTTTATATAGATTTTTTTTTTTAAATATTGAATCTTTATTGTTTTTTATAGTTTTGTTTGTTAGGATTTGGGTTGTTAATTAAATGGGTGTTAAGAAATTGTTAAACCTTTTTATTAGGGGGTGTTAGGGATTGCTTATAAGAACTGATATTTTTTTTTTTTTTTTTGCTTATCTGATTATTTGAGAGTGAAATGAGCAGTTTGAAAGTTTCATGTTCCAAGTTGCTTATCTAGGTATTTTAAATAAGTATAAGCAATTTTGTCAGTAATCCTAAAAGCTAAGTATTTGCTACTTGAAAACGCGAAAGTCAGATAATTATTTTCAAAATGCAATGTCAAATACAAGCTTGACACTAGGTTTGATTTTATCAAATCGGTCAACAATAAACCGCCGGTTCAATCCGGTTGAAATACAAAGTCATTTAAATGTGGAATTAATTGGAGGAAAACGAGGCAAGCGGATAACAGCGTCTTCTGTCTCAACTGGTCTGATCTTATTATCTACAAAACAAAACATTATTATATAAAACTTAGGATAACTTGTTTTTATGTTACTAACTAAAACATGGGTTATTTAAAGAAATGAAAAGGGGCACCAGATCTTGAAGAAGGGGCTTTGAATCATCAATGGCTGGTGTGAATTGTGGTTTGCTTTTGTTGTTGTTGTCGGTGATGTCTCTGTTGCTTGTTTCGGCATTGGTGTTCATGGGTGTTTTTGCTTGACTAAGTTTCATATTGGCCTTTTTGGTTTGGAATTTGATGGTGTTACATTTTGTTGTTATGTAAGGCCCAATAGTGAATTATGTAGGAACCAGGTATTTTTAAGGCCCAATTTAATTGGTTTTGTTTTCATTTTGTTGTTATTTGAGTAACTTAAGTTTTAGCTACACTACGAGTCATGGGGGACTGGGTGTAGCGGTGTAAATGAGTCAAGCATTTGTTGAGTAACTCGGTTTTATTTGAGCCGAGTTTTATCGTGCTTAGAGCTCAAGTCCGAGCTTTAAACACAAATATATTTTGAAAATCACACACACGCGGCTTTCTCACAAGTCGGTCGGTCCAACGCGTGGGTGGGGATTTGTATTTTAAGGGTGACATGTTGTTAGGCAAAGACATGTCTTAGACGCCTTTGTTACACCATCAAAATGGAAACATAAACGAAAGTATGGCTGAGCACCGTCCGAAAACCGGGCCGGATCAAAAATCGATATGGTTCAAAATACCATACCAAGAGTCCGACTGGAATGTCATGTCCAGGTCCAGGTCGTTGGTTCGGTCGAGTAAAACAAAGCATAATGGGCGATTTTGCTTAAGACTGAACTAAACCAGATCGGACCGAAGACCGAATATTGGGAAACCAAGGACTGGACCAAAATATGTTCGATCCGGTTCGGTTGATACAATTGATCCGGTTTTTCGGTTCATCCGATCCATAGTCTATTATGTTCAGCTCTATTTGAAAGAGAAAAAAATAAATAAATAAATAAATAAGAATAATAATCTTAAAGTACAATTTACATAATTCTTCCTTACAAAAACCAAATTTACAAAAACACCCTTACATCTTCAACTCTATCTGGTTATCCATCAAACCAAAGATCAGTAGTTATATTAAGCAATCCCAAAGCCACACAAAATTAATGACCTGCTACTTTTTTTTTTTTTTTTGGATGGCTAATTATCTGCTAAAACACAATTATCAAATCATCAGTTTTAGAACACAATTCCAAACACAACTTATGCAAAGTTTTGATATTTGCAGCACTTGCTTAAAACAATGGTTTTTCCAACTGTTTGTTTTCTAACATCATTTACATGGCAACATGGGTCTATGATGAGTTGGGGTATAGATATCTGGTTTATTTGTTTGCACTGAGAGTAACGGATTCTTTTGTAGGTAGAAGAGTTAAGGAGCAAAGGACTTGAACCATATGCTTACAAGTGGGATAGAACTCATACCGCTAATCAATTGCAAGATATTTATAAGCATCTCGGCAATGGTGAAGAGTCTAACGATGAGAATGACCAAGTATCAATATCAGGAAGAATTGTTGCACGTAGGGCTTTTGGAAAACTTGCGTTCTTGACTTTGAGGGATGATTCTGGAACAATTCAGGTACGCTGATAACATATTTTTTTCCATTTTCACACATAAAAATTTAGTTGCTTGTCTCCAAACTTAATCACCATCATGCTGCGTAATTGGTAGGGATATTGTTTACATAACTGGACGTGCTTCTCATACTGGAAGTTGTGATAATCAGCAGTCTAAGTGTTTGATGTTTTCTGATTATTTAAGGATTTTGATTTAAAATGACACGTAAATAATCAGAATCAATTTCGTTGCATTTACTCTTGAAATAAGTATTTTTCAAATTTGATTATCTGACTCGAAACAAATGCCCATTAATCATCTCCTGAAGTGGATGTTAACAACTGAAATATCGCAAATAGGAATGTGTTGTATTTGATCCTCATAGAAGCATTTAGATTATTGAGTAAACTTGATTTCCTCACCTATGCTATGTTTTCTACGACTCTTTTTTGTTATAATACCGAATACTGATATATTTACTTATAATATCAGCTTTACTGTGAGAAAGAAAGGCTTGTGAATGATCAGTTTGACCAATTAAAGAGTCTTGTTAATATAGGCGACATATTGGGCGCAAGCGGCTCGATTAAACGGACAGAAAAAGGTTAGCTTCCGCAACATAAGTTATACAAAGAGAAATTTAATAGTATCTATATATATATATATATATATATATATATATATATATATATATTAATATATATATATATATATTTTTAATTTTTGATACTTAAATTGATTTGATACTTTAATTTTGGGCCCATTAGCTTGACTTTGATTTATATCACACATTTACACGTACTGAGAGGAAAAGTATCACGAGATAGAAAAAGATGTCTAATAACTACAAATTTTAAAGACTTTTAAGTCTTCTGACGTCTAATATTGGGATAGTTCACTTTTCTTCATCATTTTCCACAAATATAAGAAGAACCATGTACGAATAAAGTTTTCAATGAAGACACTACTTTAAGCTAATAATTGTGTAAATCTCTCTTCTTTGGATTTACAGTTACAAATCTGCATTTTTAAAAGGCCTCATTTATTTTTTTTATCCATTCAACCTATTTTTACATATTTTACTTTCACAAGAGTTGCTAACTATATTTTCCATCAGCCTGATTTATTTGGGTCCATTTCTTTGGATTTACATTTAATTTCAGGACCAAAAGTCATACTGAATAACTACAAATTGCAAAGACTTGAGAGTCTTTGGTCGTCTAATGTGGGACTTCAAGTTTATTGTTTAATTTTTTTTCTATGTTTTGTCTGGTCCACACAATTGATATCCATCTAGTTCAATTATTTGTTTTCGAAGTCTATATAAAGGTGCATAGAGGTATTTGTGTTCATTATCAGATAAAAACACATCAATACAATTTTCTTACAACACACATGATGAGAGAAAATATTTACTTTTACTTTATGCATACTCATGTTTTGTTTATTTTCTCACTTGTCTTTTTGTTGTTTAATACCACAACTGCCACTTCCTTTGGCCAACAACTGGTTGGAGCAGCAGGAAGAGTTGTTCCTAAGTGCATCGATAAGGAGAGACAAGCTCTTCTTGATATCAAAGCTCACATTATTCAAGACCCCAAAAACCTGCTCTCTACATGGAGACCCGAAGAAGAAGATGATTGTTGTCAATGGGATGGAGTCGTGTGTGACAACGTCACCGGTCATGTCAAAGAGCTTCAACTCGAGTATATGGGTTATGGTGGTCTTGAAGGTGAGATTCGCCATTCGTTGATTAACTTAACATATTTGAATATTCTTAACCTTCCTCGCAGTTCTTTTCATGGATCCATTTTCAAGTTCATATGCTCCATGACTCATTTAACTTATCTTGACCTACGTGATAATCAGTTTAGTGGTTCCATTCCTAAATCCATTGGTAACATGACCCAGTTAACATATCTTGACCTTCGTTACAATCAGTTTACTGGCACAATTCCCGATTCCATTCGTTCGTTGACCAAATTAACAACCCTTGTACTTTATGGGAATCAGTTTACTGGAACCATTCCTATGTCCATTGGTTCCTTGACCAAATTGACAGGCCTTGACCTTTCAGTCAACTCTTTCTATGGAACTATTCCAATGTCCATTGGTAACATGACCCAGTTAACTTATCTTCACCTTGAAGGGAATAATTTCAGTGGAGTCATTCCGAGATCCATTGGTTCCTTGACCAAATTGACAGACCTTGACCTTTCAGTCAACTCTTTCTATGGAACCATTCCAATGTCCATTGGTAACGTGACCCAATTAACTTATCTTCACCTTGATGGGAATAATTTTACTGGAGTCATTCCGAGATCCATTGGTTCATTGACCAAATTGACAGACCTTTACCTTTCAAACAACTCTTTCTATGGAACCATTCCTACAGAATTTGGAAACCTCACCAGTTTGGAAAGATTTGAACTAAGTTCCCTCCGAAGTTGTAGTGTTGAAAACTTAGATTGGTTGTCTTCTCTATCTTCTTTAGCATACCTTCGTATGGATGAAACTTCTCTGGCCAAAGTAAATAACTGGGTAAATGTAGTTATAGGTCTCCAAAACCTAGCGTACTTACACTTAGCTGGATGTGACCTCTCACAAGTCATGCATCCATATTCTTCATCTGTCAATTCTTCTTCATCTCTTGATTCCCTTTATCTCGATAACAACAATCTCAACTCATCCATGCATCATTGGTTGTGCCCATTAATTGGCAATGAGCTTACACATCTTTCTCTCTCTGGCAACAAGTTTGATGGGGAACTTTCAGATTTTTGGAACAGCTTGTCAGGATGCACATCAGCTACATTGTCTGATGTGATCCAACACTTTTCATCCCTCTCTCAATTGAACCTATCTTCAAATCAGTTCGATGGAACTATAAGTGACAAACTGTGGCAACTACCCACACTTCTAGAACTAGATCTATCTTCCAATTACCTAAGAGGTGTTATCTCTGAAAATATTGGAAAATCAAATCTTTGGTATATAGATCTTTCAAACAACTCACTCGAAGGAGTTCCTCTAATTGCTGACATGTCAAACCTTTCTAGGCGTCTGCAGTATCTTGATTTCAGCTCTAACAAGGTAGGGCCTCGTTTCCCCAAATGGATACAAAAACTGGAAAATCTCAAGCATCTTGATCTTTCCAGAAATAGCATTTCAGACACAGTTTCTAAGGAGTACTGGAACCAGTGGCAGTCTTCTCAGTTGATCTATTTGGATCTATCTTTCAACAGCATAAGTGGCGCTATTCTGAATGTTCCTTCCAGTTTGGTAGTGTTAGATCTTTCCAAAAACAAATTATCTGGGGGAATCTCCTTTCTGTGCCAAACTGTAGATGGCCGTTTATCATTTCTTGATATCTCAGACAACTCATTCACAGGACAAATTCCAGACTGTTTATGGCATTTAAAAGAGCTGGTGGTTCTTAATCTAGCAAACAATAATTTATCTGGTAGAATTCCTGCATCTGTTAAGTCTTTGATCAAGCTTGAAGCATTGTATTTATACAACAACAAATTATTTGGAGAATTGCCTTCATCCTTAAAACATTGCACGAATTTAAACTTTCTGAATTTGCGGGCAAACAAGTTTTCTGGTAATGTGCCTGTTTGGATTGGGGAAAACCTATCACGTTTGTACGTTTTTAGCCTAGCATCAAACAACTTCTATGGAACCATCCCTCTACAAGTATGCCATCTAGTAAATCTTAAACTTCTAGACTTGTCAATGAACAACCTCAATGGAACCATCCCCTCGTGCATCAATAATATCACTGCCATGGTTCTAGATAATTTTTCTCTCAAAGGGAGAGATCTCGTCACATTGAATTCTTTGGACATAAGGCACATACATCAAGATGCATTCGGCTCTGGTTATGATTATTTTGACCATGTGTTAATCCAATGGCAAGGAAAGGTACGTGAATTCAGCAGAAATCTAGAATCGTTGAAGAGCATTGACCTGTCGAGCAACCATTTAACAGGACAAATCCCGTATGAACTTACCAATCTTTATCAACTGGTTGCACTAAACTTGTCAAAGAACGCTCTAATTGGAGAGATTCCAAGACAAATTGGTCAAATGAAAGAACTTGAAACTTTGGATTTATCCAAAAACAATTTCTCAGGGCAGTTGCCATCAAGCATGTCTCAAATGAATTTTTTAAATTATCTTGACGTGTCGCATAACAACTTGTCTGGGAGGATTCCATCTTGCACTCAACTCCAAACCTTTGACCCTTCAAGGTACATTGGAAATGCAGGGCTATGTGGAAGTCCCCTGCCGAAATGCCCTGGAGATGAAGAATTAGAAGAACAACACACTGTTGGTAAGAGTCAAGGAGACGAGGAAGGGATAGAACGATGGTTTTATATTGGTGGTGCTAGTGGGTTTGCTACTGGATTTTGGATAGTTTGTAGCACTTTACTTCTTAACCGCCGTGGGAGACATACTTTTTTCCAGTTGCATGATAGCTTGAAAGATTGGGCATACGTAAAGGTGGTGGTGTTCATAGCAAAATGGCGAAGGGTTGCGCGTGCATAGTGGTATATGTTTTTTATGTTTTCTTCGTCTACTTATTGTTTGATATATAGTATTGTAATTTCATGCTTCACTTGTATTTGGTAGGGGTTTTTAAGTCCCCTTTATTAATAAAATTGCCACTAACACCATGGGTGGCCGTTTCCCCGCGTTGTGTGATAAACGACATCTCCACATGTTCATATTATGTTAAGGTATCATGGCTAGCTAAAATAAATATGAATCTTTACGATAAGGTATCATGCCTTAAATGCAAATGCTATTACGGTTGACATCTAAGTGTAGCGTGAAGCTAGCTAATGTAGCGGTGTTTGTCATGATTACGAGTCACATGAAATAAGCCTTCAATGCACCTTAGATATCTGAATACTGATATTTTTTTTGTTACTCAACCACTAATATGAAAGTCACTGGAAAATTTCTTAAGTCAGCACACACTAGTCTCTACAATGGATTAGAAGTCAGGAGGGAATAAATACACACTTGGACCCTACCACAAAGATAGCAAAATACAAGCTCGTATGCAATCTATCTTCATTAGTGGCAGCTGTGGTTCTTGTTTTCTCCATTGCTATAACAATGACCACATGTTGCTTCCACCAAACTTGTACCTGATTCCGGGGTCTGTTTCACACACTCAGTGGTAGTGACTCGATCTTATTTTGTTTTCAGCTTTATTAATATATTACTAAAGTTTTAGCATATGATTGATATGCTCGATGTTTAGTGTGATAATGCTCTTACTTTTTTAAACTGATTAGTACTAAACAGAAAATAAGTATATATATGTTGGTAATTGTTGCTTATCAGTACATGAGATTCTTATATGAAGCCTTAAAACCAACTCAAACTGATTCAGGACTGAATATTATATAAATCTAAATATTAGATGAATTTCATTATGAGTTTCATCCCTGACTACAAGTGTTAAAGTATATGAAACAGAACTTAGAACAGAGTTACCCTGTTTATGACATCAGAATGTGGAACTTTGTTATCATAATTTGCTTAAAATGCAATTGGAAATCCATTTCACTAAATACAGTTTGCTTAAGTGCTAAGTTACTTCTTATATTAATACTCGAACGTCAGCTCAATCTGGATCTAAAACACATTGGCTTTCACCATCGCAACCTCCACCACAAGTGCTGCCATGAGTCTCGCCTTCAACACGTTACATGTTTTTAATATAAATCAACTAGTTACATGGCCCGCCCGAATGGGCGGGCGAGCCTTATGAATATGGTTGAAAAAAATTAAGTTTAGGAAAATAAGTTATAAACATACCAAGTTACTTATTATATGCTTTAAGAACGAAAAGAAATAAATGTTCATCCGATATAAGAAAATAAAAGTTACTAAATTATCTGCAAGCACAAGGTATGTGTTGTCGATTCATATACAAAATAAAGCTTATTTGTACACAACGTTGGTTGTTGATTTTGTGTATTTACTTAATAGTGATTAAATAACGAACCTTCCATAAGCCATCACTTGCCAGTATCACAAGCTCTATTGAGGCATTGATAGGTACATGTCGTCATATGCCAGGTTCTGAACTTAGATGTGATTTAAGACTCTGGTCTCCAAATGCACGAGCAACAGCAAGTTGACAATTAACTCGCGGAACATCACCTACATAAATAATACTCCAACATTTTCACTATACTTTAGAGCCTGCTGAAGCTATAACACACAGTGGCTGAATCAAAATATGCATGTAACAATTCTGCTGTCATTCACTGCATCACATAATTGGAAGATAAACAAAAAAATTGTCAATTCTGCTGTCATTTACTGGTGTACGGTAGAGGTGGCGATTTCTACCCATGTACATGTACTCATAAACGGGTCAAAAAGTAATTTTTTAATATTAGCTAAAAAAGAAAGGGGTTGAACATCATTTATTGAAAGAACCAACTAATATTAGTAATAACATACTATATTTGACATAAAAATATTCAATAGTGTATCGTTAACTTGAAAACATACTAATATTAGTTTGGTTCATATTAAGGAACACATGCAATAATGTATCGTTAACTTGAAAACATATCATTCAAAGTTTAAGAAGAACTTAACATCTTGTCAAAATTTCAAGTCTTCTAAAGCTCAATACTTACCTTGTTCAAGTAATTTCATTTTATTGGTTTGTTAAACCTATCTATAGTCATCTCTCATCTCACAGTTAATAGTGTTCTTTAAGAACTTGTCATTTATACCCCACTGTCATATCAATGTTAGATGCACTCGTCGGGTATCTCAACTTACGAAAGTTCTGATTGGCTAAATCTTTCCTCAAAAAGTTTGAAAGGAAGATGGTATTTTTCCTATAAAGGCAAGCATTGTCTCACGGAAGTTAAGTTTATGAAATAGAAACAACCAACTGGGCCGACACCCTTCGGGGTTCATGCTCATATATTGGCCACTTTACTCATTAGAATAGACAATAAAATCTGTATCTCAACAATAAATTTATGCTAATTGCTAAATCCACTTCATTATAAATGGGTCGATTTGGTTTATGTTTTATCTATATCAGGTCACATGGGTAAAATTAACAAAATAGCTAAACATGAGCAGGTATATTACATGAATACAAGTTTGTAAAGGTAACTGTTAGTATGACATCGCCTTCTAGAAGTGTCATCATAGAACTAATGTGACTAATCAAGTATGGGATCTTAAATGTCATATCCTCTGTTGAGCCTTTTTGTTGTATTTCTCTATCTACGTGAGAAGTAAAACCGAAACACAGATAATATGGCTTAATAAAGTTTAAGCCTACATGTATTAGGCAGGGGTAAGAAGCTTCGAGCAGATAAAATTACTTGACCAATTTACCCTTGTTAACATGGTGGCAATGCTCAATAAGGGCATTTTTTTGCAAAGACTTTTGAACAGATAGTATGTAACACCCCCAATTCATGGTTGCAGCGGAATTCGAACTGGGTGTTACTCGACGGCACAATAGTCACAATAATAGAAAACGAACTCCAATTGAGTCGTTTTAAAAGATGTATCATTCAAATTATATAAATATCAGAGATTTCAAAATGAGGTCCCAATTGGTTCCATGTTTACAATGTATAATAAATGAGTTTTTGAATGATAAGTAAATTTATAGCCCTCTTGAGTATCCGTGTCCTTCCGTGCCATCCTTGATCGTCATGAACCTGAAATACATGCTTGAGAGGTCAACACAAAGGTTGAGTGATATTCATAGAGTTTGTTAAATCGTTTGAACACAATGTGTTGGTAGTTAAATCGTTTGAACACCATAATCGTAGTGTTTGTAGGTAAATCGTTTGAACACAATAATCGTAGTGTTTGTAGGTAAATCGCTTGAACACAATAATCGTAGTGTGAGCTGTAGACTCACACCAATGTTTGGAAAACAAAACAGGTAGGCTACGTTATTATACGCCCATAAAATGTATTATACACTAAGCTTATGAAACCAAAACGTTAACGTGTACCAATATCGATTGGCAGATTTATCCCGGTAGGTACTTTGCCGTCATACCTAATGTCTCAAATATTAATGCATTTGTTTGAACTAATCAAAACAAATGGGATTCGTCAATCCCAATAGGCCTATTCACAATATTCGCGCTCACTTACAAGTAACCCTCGCAAGTGATTAAATGGTTCATACTAAGGGATCTTGGTTTGGCAAGGATGTTACTTAGTGATAATAAAACATAGTCGAATAACATACAGTAGAAAGCATTGTGTTCGATTTTAGAGATAGCATGTATTCCCCCCAAGGAATTGTAAAACAATTAAGTAATGGAAAGTGGGGCTATGAACTCACCTTAAGTAAGATAGCAAGTAATGAATGTAACGGTCGAATCGTGAAGGTTTCTACGAGCAACCTATAATAGAGTGTCGCGACTTAGGATCGGAGTAAAGAATATGAAGTAGTGCCTATATATATATCTTGCATTTAGTCCATGATGTGGTATGATGTATAATGTAAGTCTTTGAAAGAAATGATTCATGAAACATGTATGTTTTGTATATCGTTCACTACCGTTCGGGCCGACATAATTCAGAAGTCATGTTAGTAAGCGTTCGAGGAGCCAGGACACTTTAACTCGTAAATCCACAACTCAACTCGACGGCTTACATAATGAACTCCTCACATGAGGCTCCCTACTATTGTAGTAGTTGATGAAATATATAGATATAAGTTTTGATCCGAAAGGTTACATGTCCGATATTTGAATAAACTTAGGAAAGTTTATTTGTACATGAAGATTGTTATTAGGGGTAGCTTCATAAGCCTTAAATGACCATGTTCTCTTGGTAAAATCTCATGGTTTCCTTTTAAGTGAAGTAGATCCAAATTGCTTGTTCAAGTTATCGCCTAACTCATTGTTTCATGTTTACGCCTATGTAAGTTGTTATGGTCATTTCGTCATGGCCTAGCCATGACCTTTGGTCCTTGTTCCAAGGTCATGAGACAAAACCTTGGCTCTAGCCATGGTTGTGGTCTTGATTATAGGTCATAAGACCTCTTGTTCCTTTCAAAGTATAACCATAATCTTGTGACTTTCGCCTAAAAATGGGCTGTTTAGAATTTGAAGAATTTTATCACTCGGAAAGTGTTTTTAGGTCTCGAGCTTCTTTGTTCCTGAACGAAAACGTCGTTCCGGACAACTTTCGTGTTTTAACTTTTTGATGAATCGGACCAGAAGTGGGACTTTCAAAACCCAAATTTGATCAGGAAGCTATTTGGCAGTTTTGCCGGAAATCTTTGGTAATTTCAAATCGCCATAACTTTTGACTCGTATACTCATTTTGGGTGGTTCAAATTGCTATGGTTTCCTTGTTAAGTCCTCTACTGTAATATGTAATGATCCAACATCATATTTTTACCATTTTGATCAGGTCTTACCAAGAAAGTCACTAGTTTACTTGTTTTAGTAACTTGTTGTAACAATCAATAACAATAACTTGTTTTGGTCATTTTTATACATCATGGACATAACTACAAGACATAATATAGCAAGAATAATATGTAAATAACATGAACATGATTATTTAACAAGAATCAAGTTAGGGTTTGGCTCACAACTTTTGGCTTTCAAAAATGAAAGGAAGTTAACATGTAAGGATAGGACTTTGATAGACTTGCTTCAACCCTTTTTCACTTCATGCAATCTTTCTACCCTTGGTATTCTTGAAAGATGGATGATGAAGGTTTAGGTGAAATGAGTGGATTTAAACTCAAGAGAAATCACCAAGTATATGAGGTTATGGAAGTGTTTGATGAATGATAACCTATCTAGGGTTTCTACCTTGAACTAGCACTTGAATCTTGCATGAAACTAGAAGGAAATCAAGCAAAGATGAGAGGGTTGTGGTGTGGTTTGATGGCCGGCCAAAGGAGGGGATGGGGGGCTTTTATAGGGTCTTAAGGAGGTTACAAATGTTGACTAGTCCAACCTTGGAGGCCAAGGTGAACACATGGATGAAATCTAAGGCCATTAAGCTTGAGATCAAGCCACCTAGTGTGAAAACCCCCCCCCCTATGGCGGTTCATATGGACTTGGAGAGCAAGGGTTGGCTTTTGGATGATATTATCCAAGATATCTAGTTAGTTTTGACTCCGGGAAATGCCAATCGTAAATGATTAAGCCTCAAAACGTAAAACCGGGTGTCGTAAAATTATGGAATTTGAAAGTTTTGATAAACATGTCCATATGTTCCATAATAAAATATAAAATGAGTGGTAGGTTCCATTTGGGTGTAAAACCCTGCTAAAAACTGGAAACACGGGTCTAAAACGCGTAATTCGCGTAAAACGCTGAATATTGCGTAAAATTGAGAAAAGTAAAATGTTACTTTTCTAATGTTATAAAAATGATTTAAAATGACTTATAATGTCTAGACTGGGCTCAGTCTAGTGTCGGTTGGTATTAAATGTCTTTTAGACATCAAACCGTAAGCCTAAAAATCACGAAATGACTTATAACATCAAGGGATCATTTTTGGTCAATGGAGGAGGGAAAGAATATGTTGACTTTTTCTAATAATTTGAAAACTCAAATCTTCTTAGAAACGCGTTTTGTGGTCTCACGGTTAATCGCCCAAATGGTTAAGCGTGCTCATGCGAGAGTAGTATAGGCATGGGTGACCTGTTGGGAAGTTTTTTTTTTTTGGTCATGTTTTTCTCAGTCACGATTAATTCTCAAATAAATCATGAGTGTGTCAAACATTTTTCCGATGTGGGGTCACCTGACGGGGTTGAATTTCGTTGTGCGTAGAATTTCTGATTGACGTTTTACCCTAAAACGTGTAATTCCGTGTAATTCCTTAATAACTTTCACGAAAATGAGCTTATGAATGTCAAATTTTTAATTTGCCATGGAAATGATTTATCACTCGATAAAATCAAATAAAAATCAACTTTCGGGAAAGTTTCGGGAAAAAAAATGAATAGTAAAAGTGAATAGTGAAATTTTCCGGGAATGGTAATTAACCTGAAATTGTGAATTGTTACAGTCTCTACCCCTTACGTGGAACTTCGTCCCGAAGTTCTATGTGTGTCATATGTTGGAGTGGTGTCGATAAAGATGTGTGGTTACTTATGAGGACCAAAGTCTGGGATTTCCGGTAATGTAATTTGATTTGTCATTTCAGTGTATGGTGTAGGATGAGGCTTCCTTTTATGTAGGAAAGGTATGGTAATAGTCGAATATCAAAGGAAATTGATATAGCAGTCGAATATTAATAGGAATCGATATAGTAGTTGAATATCAAATAGAACTTGATATAGTTAAATATCAAAATGGAAATTGATATAGTTGTCAAGTATCAATAGCAATTGATATAACAGTTGAACAACAATAGCAATTTACATAGGAATCCAATAAATGGAAATTGATATATGAATCGAATCATGGAATAAGCGTTGAACATGTGGTTGGACCAAGTCCTGTTTGAATTGTACGGCTGCCCATGCATATGGTTACATGGCCCCGTAATGAGTTTGGTACGACTGCACATGCATATGGTTACATGGCCTCGCAACGAGTTTGTTTGTTATTGCACTATCATTATGAAAACCAAAATGTAAACCTCGTACTTATGGAAATTGGGATAGTCGTTGCAATCATAGCCTTGTAGGTAATCGGTTGTTGTACCTAGTGTTTATGTCATGGTTTGAAGCGATGTCGGTGAAAAGATAGGATTTCTTGTGGCGAATAAAATGTAGGTATCATGCCATACCCGAGCAATGTAATGTAGGTATCAAGCCATACCCGAGCAATGTAATGTAGGTATCAAGCCATACCCGAGCAATGTAATGTAGGTATCAAGCCATACCCGAGCAATGTAATGTAGGTATCAAGCCATACCCGAGCAATGTAATGTAGGTTGACTTCATACTTATGTTATTTCGGATATAATTAAGCCCACTTGTTTATAATTCTTTATTTACATAGAGAGGCATCCCAAACAATGTAACTAAAGGAATATAAACGTATGGTTCGATGATTTATAATTTCTTTATTTAAATGAAAAGGCATCCCAATCCATTCAAATAAGGACATTATAAATCATCCTACTCAAGAATTCCCGACACAACATTCATACTTAGCCGGTGAGTTACAAGGTAGTGTATTACGAGATGATACTGGTGTAGCAAAAGTACAAGATGAATATTCAATCTTGTAAAGCTGATAAAGGTGCTTGTGGTGTAACTAAGGATGATTTGAGCTTTAAAAGTGCATCAAAATCTGTTAATGAGCTTGTGGTTCCAACGGTTGTGAAGATAATGTTATGATATGTTGATGAACAAAAGTGTGTAGTGTATGCTTAACATTAATACTCTTAGGTATAGATGTTGAGTTTGCTTTAAAAATCTTAAGAGATTTTAAAAGTTTATGATGGAATGGTATCCTTAGGACCTAAACAGGATAGTACTTCTACAGGATGAAGAGAATAATTGATAACTATCCCAAGATAGTAGTTCGGATTATCTCATAAATGAAAATTTTCAAGAATGAAATTAGGTAACACAAATAAGGTGTTAAGATTTCGCTGAGTGGTAAGACATTATCGTGTCTCTAGATTGTTTTAATGTATTCTGGTGGTTTATCGAGTTCATGTAGGAAATCAACCTAAACATAACCCTAGTACAACTACTCTCAGTATTTGAAAATTCTAAGTCGAATATAGTTAGTCAGACTATATTCCACTGTCCCTAGGTTAAATATAGGTGACTAGTCTATATTTAGCCAAGGTTCGATAAAATTTTCACATACCTAAACTAGGTATACTTTTGATATGTCCGTTGGTTTTGGGAATTGTTCACTAAACAAAGGCGATGTCAAACCTTAAGTTGCAAGTCCCGTCCATACAAGACTTGTAACGTATGTTTTCATATTCCATTGCATAGAAGATAGTAAGGGTAGATACATATGGAAAGGAAGTTTTAAGTAGTTCTAAAATAGAACATACTTGGCCAGGATCACGAACTTTTAATAATGAAGGTTTCATAAGAAAACTTTGATGAATGTAGAGAAAGTTCAGCTTTTGTCGATGATGGATTAGTTTGTCCTTTAGAAATCTCATATTTCTTGTTTTGAAATCGATAGATTGTGACGGGTTTTTGATATCATAAGAAATGATATTGATGAGGTCGTGAAATAATTCCAGAGACCATTGCACAAATCACAATGTCTCGGAAGTAGGTTAGACCATTGTGCAATTCACAATGTCTGGGAAGTAGGTTACACCAGTAGGTGACTCAAAACATTTGAGAAATGATTAAGACCATTGTATCATACAATGTCTTGGAAAATGAATGAGACCATTGTATCTCACAATGTCTTGGAAAATGAATGTTGGAGTAGGAACATGATTGAGAGAGTGTGGCTGTGCCGAAATGCCTTAGAATAGGCATACACAGATATGTTTAGTTCATTGTTTAGATAAATGATTGAAAATAAACCGAGTTTATATATCAATATACTAATATGTTCATGTAGCATAAAATGCCTAGTGTGTATATATCAATATACTTATATGTGTTCATGTAGCATAAAATGCCTAGTGTGTATATATCAATATACTTATATGTGTTCATGTAGCATAAAATGCTTAGTGTGTATATATCAATATACTAATATGTTTGTGAAGCATAACATGCTTACTAAGTCCATAATCGTCTGGAGGATGGAAGACACGGAGAGCGAAAGGCTATAAAATGTTTTTGCTTGTATGTGTAGTTATAGTTTAGGTCTCAATTAGACCCGTTTCTCTATAACCATGGCTCTGGTACCAATCTGTAACACCCCCAATTCATGGTTGCAGCGGAATTCGAACTGGGTGTTACTCGACGGCACAATAGTCACAATAATAGAAAACGAACTCCAATTGAGTCGTTTTAAAAGATGTATCATTCAAATTATATAAATATCAGAGATTTCAAAATGAGGTCCCAATTGGTTCCATGTTTACAATGTATAATAAATGAGTTTTTGAATGATAAGTAAATTTATAGCCCTCTTGAGTATCCGTGTCCTTCCGTGCCATCCTTGATCGTCATGAACCTGAAATACATGCTTGAGAGGTCAACACAAAGGTTGAGTGATATTCATAGAGTTTGTTAAATCGTTTGAACACAATGTGTTGGTAGTTAAATCGTTTGAACACCATAATCGTAGTGTTTGTAGGTAAATCGTTTGAACACAATAATCGTAGTGTTTGTAGGTAAATCGCTTGAACACAATAATCGTAGTGTGAGCTGTAGACTCACACCAATGTTTGGAAAACAAAACAGGTAGGCTACGTTATTATACGCCCATAAAATGTATTATACACTAAGCTTATGAAACCAAAACGTTAACGTGTACCAATATCGATTGGCAGATTTATCCCGGTAGGTACTTTGCCATCATACCTAATGTCTCAAATATTAATGCATTTGTTTGAACTAATCAAAACAAATGGGATTCGTCAATCCCAATAGGCCTATTCACAATATTCGCGCTCACTTACAAGTAACCCTCGCAAGTGATTAAATGGTTCATACTAAGGGATCTTGGTTTGGCAAGGATGTTACTTAGTGATAATAAAACATAGTCGAATAACATACAGTAGAAAGCATTGTGTTCGATTTTAGAGATAGCATGTATTCCCCCCAAGGAATTGTAAAACAATTAAGTAATGGAAAGTGGGGCTATGAACTCACCTTAAGTAAGATAGCAAGTAATGAATGTAACGGTCGAATCGTGAAGGTTTCTACGAGCAACCTATAATAGAGTGTCGCGACTTAGGATCGGAGTAAAGAATATGAAGTAGTGCCTATATATATATCTTGCATTTAGTCCATGATGTGGTATGATGTATAATGTAAGTCTTTGAAAGAAATGATTCATGAAACATGTATGTTTTGTATATCGTTCACTACCGTTCGGGCCGACATAATTCAGAAGTCATGTTAGTAAGCGTTCGAGGAGCCAGGACACTTTAACTCGTAAATCCACAACTCAACTCGACGGCTTACATAATGAACTCCTCACATGAGGCTCCCTACTATTGTAGTAGTTGATGAAATATATAGATATAAGTTTTGATCCGAAAGGTTACATGTCCGATATTTGAATAAACTTAGGAAAGTTTATTTGTACATGAAGATTGTTATTAGGGGTAGCTTCATAAGCCTTAAATGACCATGTTCTCTTGGTAAAATCTCATGGTTTCCTTTTAAGTGAAGTAGATCCAAATTGCTTGTTCAAGTTATCGCCTAACTCATTGTTTCATGTTTACGCCTATGTAAGTTGTTATGGTCATTTCGTCATGGCCTAGCCATGACCTTTGGTCCTTGTTCCAAGGTCATGAGACAAAACCTTGGCTCTAGCCATGGTTGTGGTCTTGATTATAGGTCATAAGACCTCTTGTTCCTTTCAAAGTATAACCATAATCTTGTGACTTTCGCCTAAAAATGGGCTGTTTAGAATTTGAAGAATTTTATCACTCGGAAAGTGTTTTTAGGTCTCGAGCTTCTTTGTTCCTGAACGAAAACGTCGTTCCGGACAACTTTCGTGTTTTAACTTTTTGATGAATCGGACCAGAAGTGGGACTTTCAAAACCCAAATTTGATCAGGAAGCTATTTGGCAGTTTTGCCGGAAATCTTTGGTAATTTCAAATCGCCATAACTTTTGACTCGTATACTCATTTTGGGTGGTTCAAATTGCTATGGTTTCCTTGTTAAGTCCTCTACTGTAATATGTAATGATCCAACATCATATTTTTACCATTTTGATCAGGTCTTACCAAGAAAGTCACTAGTTTACTTGTTTTAGTAACTTGTTGTAACAATCAATAACAATAACTTGTTTTGGTCATTTTTATACATCATGGACATAACTACAAGACATAATATAGCAAGAATAATATGTAAATAACATGAACATGATTATTTAACAAGAATCAAGTTAGGGTTTGGCTCACAACTTTTGGCTTTCAAAAATGAAAGGAAGTTAACATGTAAGGATAGGACTTTGATAGACTTGCTTCAACCCTTTTTCACTTCATGCAATCTTTCTACCCTTGGTATTCTTGAAAGATGGATGATGAAGGTTTAGGTGAAATGAGTGGATTTAAACTCAAGAGAAATCACCAAGTATATGAGGTTATGGAAGTGTTTGATGAATGATAACCTATCTAGGGTTTCTACCTTGAACTAGCACTTGAATCTTGCATGAAACTAGAAGGAAATCAAGCAAAGATGAGAGGGTTGTGGTGTGGTTTGATGGCCGGCCAAAGGAGGGGATGGGGGGCTTTTATAGGGTCTTAAGGAGGTTACAAATGTTGACTAGTCCAACCTTGGAGGCCAAGGTGAACACATGGATGAAATCTAAGGCCATTAAGCTTGAGATCAAGCCACCTAGTGTGAAAACCCCCCCCTATGGCGGTTCATATGGACTTGGAGAGCAAGGGTTGGCTTTTGGATGATATTATCCAAGATATCTAGTTAGTTTTGACTCCGGGAAATGCCAATCGTAAATGATTAAGCCTCAAAACGTAAAACCGGGTGTCGTAAAATTATGGAATTTGAAAGTTTTGATAAACATGTCCATATGTTCCATAATAAAATATAAAATGAGTGGTAGGTTCCATTTGGGTGTAAAACCCTGCTAAAAACTGGAAACACGGGTCTAAAACGCGTAATTCGCGTAAAACGCTGAATATTGCGTAAAATTGAGAAAAGTAAAATGTTACTTTTCTAATGTTATAAAAATGATTTAAAATGACTTATAATGTCTAGACTGGGCTCAGTCTAGTGTCGGTTGGTATTAAATGTCTTTTAGACATCAAACCGTAAGCCTAAAAATCACGAAATGACTTATAACATCAAGGGATCATTTTTGGTCAATGGAGGAGGGAAAGAATATGTTGACTTTTTCTAATAATTTGAAAACTCAAATCTTCTTAGAAACGCGTTTTGTGGTCTCACGGTTAATCGCCCAAATGGTTAAGCGTGCTCATGCGAGAGTAGTATAGGCATGGGTGACCTGTTGGGAAGTTTTTTTTTTTTGGTCATGTTTTTCTCAGTCACGATTAATTCTCAAATAAATCATGAGTGTGTCAAACATTTTTCCGATGTGGGGTCACCTGACGGGGTTGAATTTCGTTTTGCGTAGAATTTCTGATTGACGTTTTACCCTAAAACGTGTAATTCCATGTAATTCCTTAACAACTTTCACGAAAATGAGCTTATGAATGTCAAATTTTTAATTTGCCATGGAAATGATTTATCACTCGATAAAATCAAATAAAAATCAACTTTCGGGAAAGTTTCGGGAAAAAAAATGAATAGTAAAAATGAATAGTGAAATTTTCCGGGAATGGTAATTAACCTGAAATTGTGAATTGTTACATAGTATTTCTCTTTAAGTAACAAATACACAGTCACATTCAAGGAAAAAATAACACAAAACACCAATTTATGCTGTTCGTAACAAATAAACAGTCACATTCAACCTGCCAACCCATTTAATTTGTGTAACATGAAACCCGCTTTAACTGTTCAACTTGTATGCGTTTAACCCATTAACTCATACAAATAATATGGCTAAATATGTTGTGCTAAACGGATTAGAATTGATATGAATGAGCCAGTTACTTATGCATATCATGTTTCAGCCGAAGTTTTTCAACCCGTCAATCCAACCTAAACCCGTCTCAAATTGTCACCCTAGTTTTGAGCATATAAGAATGATATAGCCAATCATCTAATCTATTGTCTATCACTAAAAGAAAATAATCTTTCCGAGAGGGGAATAGAACGTTACATGTTTCGGGTTACACTGAACCAAACGCACTTATGGAATGTCTGCGAAAAGATGAAAAAATAGCACATCTGGTGCATTGGCGTTTGGCAATATGGAGAATGTCCTCCAACCTATATGTATCAAAAGAGTTACCATTATTGGGTTATGGAGAGTGTGATAATAAGGGCAACCTTTATAACGACGACAATTCTCAGCCATGTGCCACCTATGTGAGGTCATCTCCACCACGCGACAAACCATATGGTAATAACTTGGGGATCTCGCTTGCGGTATCCAGTGATGCCGTTTTCCATGCCATTATCAGTGGTTAAATTTTCTTGTTATTTTCCTAATATTCTGCTAGACTTGATGATGGTTTAGACCAGTACTGTTTACTTGGGCTTTGTCGTTGTGAATGAAAATATATTTATGTACTTGGTCTAACTGGCTTGCTTCAACAAGTATATATCTACTTATCACTTGACCAGCCAATGCTGATTTTCTCATATAAGTCTGACTAGCTCTACTTACAGTTCAAGAAAGCTAATTTAAACATCTTTTGTTTAAACCAATAGTAGTTCATTAGCTCAAGAACTATCAAGACACAATGCAGATGACATAACTTAGATACAGTTAACGGTTTCTTTCAACTAAATTGAACCTTTCTCAAGTAAGTCTGTCCAAAACAGCATATAGAAACAGCTTTAGCGGTGTTTGGGATTTCATACTTTTAGCTTATGGCTAATAACCTATGAAAAACACACTTCCCCGTGTGCATATCTCATCAAAATACAAGTCTACAAGCACTTCAAATATGCAATCCAGACTAGGGGTGTTATCGGGTTGTCGTGCCTTATCGGGTCGGGTTAAGTCGGGTTTTGATTTTTAAAAACTCACCTGCAATCCGACCCGATAAGGAATCGGGTTGTCGGGTTCATGTGGTATTCGGGTCGGGTTATGTCTGGTCGGGTGGTTCAGCTTATTGGGTGATACTACAAATTTGGAGTAGCTAATAAATTATCAAATGTGACTGACTCTATTTCGAACATTTACCAAATGTCCAAGTGTGACTTTCATCAAACATAAAAAGGTATATTAGTGACTAGTAAGCCTTTTTTGTGTCATTTTGGACCAAACATAAAAAACTTGATGGAACCAAACTTACTAGTTACTACTGAAATGATGCAAGTCTTACACAATATAAAGAAAACTTAGTACTGGTGTTGGATATGAGTGGTAAGTTTGTGTCATTTGGTTTCATCAACACTTATTACTGAACCAAACTTACTACTGATGCAAGTCTTCCAAACTTACTACTGAACCAAACTTAGTACTGATGTTGGATATGAGTGGTAAGTTTGTGTCATTTGGTTTCATCAAACACTTATTACACAGCCTTCTAAATCAAACAAGTTTTGAACTACTAGACAAAACCCAAACACTCCCTGCTGCAAGTCTTCCACAACATTGACAACTAATCAGTTACGTATCTGTCATAACTTCAACTAAAAATTATACAATAATAATCTTTCACTGATTACCTTTTGGTTAAATGTTGATGATATTGCAAGGAAAAAATATGGAACTTTGAATTGTGTTTTTTATAGTGGCTGATTAATTGATTTTCGGGTCATATCGGGTTGACCAGATAACCCAATAGCAAAAATTATCTAACCCTAACCTGACCCGATAACATCATCGGGTTATCTGGTTCAGGTGAAACTAACCCGATAAGCTTTTTCAACCTGATTTAACCTGACCCGATAAGGCTTATCGGGTTCGGGTTCGGGTAACCTGACCCTACTGACACTCCTAATCCAAACTCCACCTCAAATAAGCTGATAAGCCTAAAATGTTTGTCTAGCAATCCATCCCAATTTAAGAAAATATGCTACCGGATAGAGTGTTATAAAACTTAGACCACAAGGTCGAGTAATAAGTTGAGATTGGATATTTGTTTTTAAACAGAGAAGAAGGTTGAATAACAAGTTTGTTCCCATCTATTATGTACCTTTATCGCATACGTCATGCATACCATCGGACCATCCCGATTACACACTCACGCAACTTGAGTTGAATCAGCCAAAAATTGATTTGTTCATAACTCGGTCTGCACTATTTGAACAATAGTGTTAATGTTTCTAACATATTCCTACAGTCAGGAGGAGACATACCTAAGGCAGATGGTATGCACGTGCATATCCTAAAAATGTCATCACTAGTGTAAAAACAACTTTTCTTCTTAAGCATATTTCAAAGTTTAATACTAAAAACGCCATCACTAGCGCATTCTCTTATCAAATTTTTATATAAGAGTGAATACCCTGTGACAAATTTGTGTGTGCACCCGTGCCTATATAGTCCTAGTCATGTAAAAATGTCATACACAATTTCAAATTTTACACAAAAATTCGAATCACATCATAGTACCCCTGCCTACGCCGATTACTAGCTACAAGTTAGCGGACCACTTGAGTACCGCTTAGCGAGTTTTACAAACAGCAATATTTGCATATCAATACATCTATAGGCAATTAAAATCAAAACATTACATAAGCAATCATTTAGATAACGTGGAATTAGTCGGAGGAAAACGAGGCAACCGGATAACAGCTTCTTGTGTCTCAATTGGGTCTGATCTTATTATCTACAAAACAAAAAAACATTAAAACTTAGGATAACTTGTTTTTATATTACTAGTTAAAACATGGGTTATTTAAAGAAATGAAAAAAAGGGGTACCGGATCTTGAAGAAGGGGCTTTGAATCATCAATGGCTGGTCTGAACTGTGGCTTGCTTTTGTTGTTGTTGTTGCTGCTGGTGTCTCTGTTGCTTGTTCCGGCATTGGTGTTCATGGGTGTTTGTGCTTGACCAGGTTTCATTTTGTTTTTTTTGACTTGGAATTTGATAGGAGTGATCTTTTGTTGTTATGTGAGGCACAATAGTGAAGATAATAATGTAGGAACCATGTATTTTTAAGGCCCAATTTAATTGGTTTTGTTTTCATTTTGTTGTTATTTGAGTAACTTAGGTTTTAGTTACACTACGAGTCATGGACTCATGAGGGACTGGGTGTAGAGGTGTAAATGAGTCAATCATTTGTTGATTAACTCGGTTTTATTTGAGCCGAGTTTTATCGTGCTTAGAGCTCAAGTCCGAGTTTTAAACACAAATTTATTTCAAAAAATTAAAATCACACACACGCGACTTTCCACAAGTCGGTCGGTCCAACGCGTGGTTGGGGATTTGTATTTTAAGGGTGACACGTTGTTAGGCAAAGACACGTCTTAGACGCCTTTGTTACACCATCAAAATGGAAACATAACCGAAAGTATGGCTGAGCACCGTCTGAAAACCGAACCGGATCAAAAATCAATTTGGTTCAAAACACCATACCAAGAACCAGACTGAAATGTCATGTCCAGGTCCAGTTCGTTGGTTCGGTCGAGTAAAACAAAGTATAATGGGCGATTCTGCTTAAGACTGAACTAAATCAGATCGGACTGAAGACCGAATATTGGGAAAAAGGTGGACCAAGGACTGGACCAAAATATGTTCGTTGTGGTTCGGTTGTTACAATTGATCCGGTTTCTCGGTTCATCTGATCCATGGTCTATTATCTTCAACTCTATTCAAAAGAGAAAAAATAAATAAATAAATAGATAAGAATAATAATCTTAAAGTACAATTTACATAATTCTTCCTTACAAAAACCAAATTTACAAAAACACCCTTACATCTTCAACATTTTCTGGTTATCCATCAAAACACAGACACTTCAGTTCAGATAACACAACTTGAAACAACAGCAATGGAGACCTTAAAAGTATGGTCATCAAGACCACTCCGTCATCTCTTCCACTTATCCCCACTCACTTTCAAAACCCAACTCCCTGTCACCTTCACGCGCTGCTGTTCATCCTCACGCGCCACCACTGTGCCGCCAAAACAGGGTGGGGGCAGGGGAAGGAGGTCACCCAAAGATGAGAATACAAGTTCCTCTACTTCTGATAGAGATGCTATTCGTGCTATTCGTCTTAAAAAGGTTCAACTTTTTTATATATTTTATATAAAAATTGAATCTTTTTTATGTTTTTATGTTTATGTTTGATAAAGATTGAATCTTTTTGTGTTTTTATGTTTTGTTTGAGGTATTTGGTTTTGTTAATCAAATGGGTTATGGGTCTTGAAAGTGATTATGTTTTTTTTAGAATGGCTAGTTAGTAGTTAGTGGTTCGAGTCGTGCAGTGACATCTAAGCGGGCAATATGCCTTCTTTGAATTATAATTAGTTGTAGCAAAATGTGGAAGAATTTGCTAAAAAAAAGTTTGTGGAAGAAAATAGTGTTTGTTTGCTTGTTTAACTACAAGATAAAAGCCACTTAGGGTTGGCCTAGTGGCAAAAAGTTAGTGGCTAATATCACTCATTAAAACACTTGAGTTCAGATAACAACTTGAAACAACAAGAATGGAGGCCTTAAAAGTATGGTCATCAAGACCACTCCGTCATCTCTTCCACTTATCTCCACTCACTTACAAAACCCATCTCCCAGTCACCTTCACGCGCTGTTGTTCGTCCTTACGCGCCGCCACTGTGCCGCCAAAACAAGGTGGTGGCAGGGGAAGGAGGTTACCCAAAGATGAGAATAATGCAAGTTCCTCTACTTCTGATAGAGATGCTATTCGTCTTAAAAAGGTTCAACTTTTTTATGTTTTTTATAAAAATTGAATCTTTTTTTATTTTTTTATGTTTTATAAAAATTGAATCTTTTTTATGTTTTTATTATTATTTTTTTTTTTTGTGATATTTGGTTTTGTTACTTAAATGGGTTATGGGTTTTTTTAAGGGATGTTGGTTTTAGCTAATTTTATGGCTTATGAGCTTATCTCATTTCGGCTTATACTATGGTGTTTGTTTTGGCTTATATAGCCGGCTTATGGCTTATTTGGTTTTGGGCTTATGTTTCGTTAGCTCACTTTTTGTTGCTTATTTTGAAACTTTTCGGCTTATATAAGTTCATTATGACATAATGAAGCTGAAAATTGTCAAAATAAGCAACAAAAAGTGAGCTTATGAAACATAAGCCGAAAATCAAATTCGCCATAAGCCCGCTATGTTACCCGAAACAAACACCCCCTTAGTTAGTTAATACTGAATAA
Source organism: Artemisia argyi (assembly GCA_030686995.1). Classification (NCBI taxonomy): domain Eukaryota; kingdom Viridiplantae; phylum Streptophyta; class Magnoliopsida; order Asterales; family Asteraceae; genus Artemisia; species Artemisia argyi. Next base: position 20,866,531 of record CM060695.1, on the reverse strand, counting down.
AATTAGCTTTTGTTGGGGTTATTAGAATTAGATAACCAGGGGTGGTTGGTTCAAACTTGTTATATGCTTATTGGGTTTTGACATTATAGATAAGCAGTTTTAAGGGTGTGTGGGATTGCTTATTGAAGCATTATTTGAGAGTGAAATAAGTAGTTCTGAATAATCAGTTTGAAGATGGCTTATGCTTGTTCCGGCATTGGTGTTCATGGGTGTTTGACTTTGACTAGGTTTCATTTTGTTTTTGTTTTTTTGTTTTTTTTTTGGCTTTGGAAATGGGGAGTGATGTGTCGTTAATTTGTTATGTAAGGCCCATAGTGCATAACATAAAGTAGGAACCATGAATTTTCAATGCCCAATTAAATTGGTTTTGTTTTTTGAGTAACTTAGGTTTTAGTTACAGTTACACTACGAGTGATGGGGGACCGGGTGTAGTGGTGTAAATGAGTCAAGCTTTTGTTGAGTAACTCGGTTTTATTTGAGCCGAGTCTTATTGTACTTGGAGCTCAAGTCCGAGCTTTAAACACAAATATATTTCGAAAAACTAAAATCACACACACAACTTTCTCACAAGTCGGTCGGTCCGCAGAATGACTCGTGCTAAAAATATACCTAACGGGTGGGCCGATTTGTGTTTTAAGGGTGACGCGTTGTTGGGCAAGGACACGTCTTGGATGCCTTTGTTACATCATCAAGGAAATATAACCGAAAGTAAGGTTGAGCGCGAGCCGAAAACAGGACCAGACTGACTAAAATGATCAAAACCGATTTGGTTCAAAACACCAGACCAAAATGTCACTTCCACGTCCAGTTTGTTGATTCGGTCAAGTCCAACAAAGCATAATGGACGGCTTTGCTTAAGAATGAACCAGAGCGGATCAGACCTAGGATCAAATATGGGGAAAAGAGTGGACCAAGGACCGGACCAAAATACATTCTATCTGGTTCGTTCGGTCGAATTTGATCCGGTTTTTCGGTTCATCCGGTTCATGGTCTATTATGTTCAGCTCTATCCGGAAAAGAGAAAAAAATAAGAATAATAATTAGGGCTGTAAATGAACCGGACGAACACAAACGGAGCCTTGTTCATGTTCGTTCATTTAATTTTAACCGGACAAATAAATGAACACGAACAGTTAAACGGACGAATTTTCTTGTTCATGTTCGTTTATTAAGAAAATGATTTGTTCATGTTCATTTATGTTTGTTCATTAAAACACTAAACGGACATAAACGATCAAACATAAATGAAGATACATAAACAAACATAAACTTTATTAAATTATGCATCTAATATTGTTTTATAAGTGTTGTTTTGTTTAAACAAACTAATTTTAAAATTATACAATTAAACGATATAATATACGAATATAAATAAATAAATGAACAAAAATGAACGTTAACGAACGCATAATCGGACGTTCACGAACATAAAATAAACAGGAGTGACTTTTGTTCATGTTCGTTCATTTAACTAAACGATCGTAAAATATTGTTAATGTTCGTTCATTTAATAAATAAACAAATATAAACGAATTTTTTCCAAAACGCAAGTGATACAAAGGCAAGTTTTGATCTTTTGTTTGGGAACTTATTATGGTCACACCCCCAGTTGGTAGGTGTTCTGCCTTGGTTTGCGGTGGTAAGATTTTAACGTTGTATTTATTAAACAATGAAACGGGAAAATCTTTTTGTGTTTTTCTTTAACTTATATAGATATAATAAATATACTAGAAATAAAAGAAAAATATTTTTGGTTTTTTATACGTTTTATAAAAGCGTAACTTTTTGCGAAGGTTCTACATGACAAATCGTCTAAACCTTATCGAGACTTTCGACACACAGCCTCCCCGACAGCGGCGCCATTTGGTTCGTTGTGTTTTGGTGTGTGCAAACAACAATTTTATCAAAATATCAATAATTTGTCGTGAGACAAACAATCGTGAAGTAATACGAGTAAACCGTTTAGGAAAACGATTAACCCGCAAAACTTGTGAAAGTGATATTCAAATTGTGAGACCGGGAAGTGATTTCCCGGGTCGTACCCCAACGAGGTGTGAATGGAAAGCTTCGAATGAGATTTGGATTAAAATCTTGTATGATTGGAAAGGTTATTTGGTTTTGCGATACGTTAAATTAACGAACTTGAAAATTAACGAACAAAAGTAAACGTAAATTAACCTAAGGCAACTAACTAACTAGGAAAAACCTAAAACACTACGGGAAAACATAATTAGGTATTGGGAATCCTAAAAACGTAAACTAAATTTAAAAATGTGACGTTGAATTAAAATTACGCGAGTGCGCAAATTAAAACGTGAATTTTAAGTTCTAAACGTCCTACGGGTTCACGAATAATTTTCCAACGTACTATAAGACAAAAGAAAATTTTTGAAAAAAGAAAATTAATTTTTTGACTAAAATTCTATTTATTACGATTTAAAAACTAATTAACACAATTTAAATTATAATAAATATTAAAACTAATCTAAAAATTCTGAAAAATTTTGGGTAAATAAATAAGCTTAAACTTAACCTAGGAAAAATAAAAATACGAGATAAGCAGTTGGAATAAGCAAGAATTTAAGCTAATCAGAACTTAAACTAGAAATAAGCAATGCAAAACTATTATTAAATAAATAACTAAAGGCAATAATAACTAAAAGAAAGATCAGCACAGATGGTTAAGCATGGGCGTTTGTGTGAGTATGCAAGAGGTCAGGAGTTCGAATCCCCCAGACCACACTTTTTTCAAAATTATTATTTATTTATTTTTTCTTTATTTCTTTTGTTGGCTCACAACACACAAACTATTACTCCAACATATTCATAGATCGATAATAACAACAAAAGACCAACTACAGAAGATTCAAACAATAAACAACAAGAACAAAGGCATGCAGTAGCAGAAGTGGTAAACATGCATCAAAGATAGCTTATTAATGGACACTAGATAAGCAGTTATGGCAAACTACAAACAGATATTTAAAACTACCCTAAGGGGCTACTTAAATCAACTACTAACAAGATCTAACACCTACAAACTGATAATCTAAGTGCAAACTAAAACTTGCAAAAACTGGGTGCAGGGGAATGTTTTGACCCAACAATGATGAGTGATAAGTTTTGAAATTAAAGTACAAGCTTAAACCAAGAACACTAATCACAGATGCAATCTCAGTAACAACAATCAAATAACAAGAAAACCAAAATCGAGCAAGGAATCAACAAACACTTGGGCTGCTGTAACACAAGGCAACAACAAACTGAAACAGGACATAATAACAGCAACAATTTAAACAGCAACAAATACTAATTACGACTAGATTAAAAATTACATGAACTAGGTCAACTAAGTAGCAGCAGCAAGAGTTGGTGATCAAAACAATCAACTGGGCGATTTAAGAGGGCTGAATCAGAGCGAAAAAGAAAGCATATGATGGACTAGAGCTGATGTGCAGGCACAAAATAACTATCCTAATAGTCATGAAAACTAAATTAAGCTTCTACTAGTGAAATCTATGCTATCAAGCGGATGCAAAACCAAAAGCTGAGCTTAAATCCTATCCTAAATTAACTAAAGATGTGTTCCAAATTGGCGTTTGGGACTAACATGGTTGTTTGGACTAGTTCTAATCATCCAACAAGGGCTGTTGTACCAGATGGTGAAAATGGGGCTACACTTGAGATTTTAACTGTTAATCCTAAAATACCAGATACTTATAACAACACTTGAAAGTAAATTAAAACTAGACTAACCCTTACTAATTATGAAATCAGTTAAGATAGCTTAGGTGTAAGGAAATGGTTTAAAGCAGGTGATTACCAAAGCCTTTTATAACTTAACTTAAGGGAAGGTAAAGTTAACTGTGAAGAGCAAGCAACTAAATTGAGGACTCCTAAATCCTATGGGGATGAACAAAGAGCTGACAAAGTCGTGAAGCATAAAAAATGGTAAACATAACACAAGAACTTATTAAAAATTGCTATCAACTTACTGAATATACTCCACTACGGCTGAATCAAGTGAATTGCTAAACTAAAACTGACCAAGAATGCAATGAACATCCATTGCCAAACACCACCTTATGCCTAGGCTATGAGAAAATTTTGAAGGAAAAGCATTTGTGAACTGAATTTTTGAAAGCAATATAACACAGTAAGCTAAATTGAAACTTAATAAACAATGGCGATCAACAAATAAGCAGTTGTAATAAGTAAAAAAAAACTTGAATTAAGACTACAACATATTTTTTAAAAAAAAACTTGACTATGAAAACCTAATACAAGACTGCTAAAAAAAACTAAAATTAGACTGCCTCTTAGGCTTACAATACACAATCATTTATACTAAACAAAACTAGGGTTTCCTTTGCATCTTGGATGTCCGCTTGTGATTGTGCTTTTTCTCTGAGTGAATTGCTGAGGTGGACAACATGTGCTTCATTGAGATTACTCTTCACCTTTGGATTAAATTGAACTCATCACAGCCTTTCAATCATACTTTGGCGCCCATATGTGGTGATGGTGGATTGGTGACGGGGCATGTGGTAGGTACGGTTTGTGAGGAGGGGGAAAGTGGGATTGGGGGTTGTGCTTGAAGGTGATAGGAGGATGGTGATGGGGAGTCTTGGAGGGATGTGGTCACGGGGGGATGGGGGTTTAATGAGGGAAATGGTGTTATCATTTTTTTTTTATCCAGTTTAACTGAATGGGGAGGAAGGGTGGACGTTTAATAAAAACGTTTTTAGGGTTAAGGGATTGGGCTAGGGATGGGTACTTGGGCTTTAGGTGGAGTTGGGCCAAGGGTTAAATGTAAAAGGTTGTAGTGGGCTAAGGGAATACTTGGACCAGGTTATTGTTAATGATTCGTTTGGTTTTATAACTTGTGAAGCCCAAGGGTAATTTTTGTAACTTTTGAGTTTCTCAAGGACTGAATTTGCCTATCTTCCAAACTTTAAACACGGATCAATCCTGTCAAGTTAGATAAACCAAAGTACCAAAAATGCAACTTTCCAGATTTGAAACACCAGGGGCCAAAACTGCCAAAAAAACTCAAAGTTAAAGGACCAATCTTGTAAATTATTGAAATCATTTCACCCAAAGACCATTTGTGTTATCATTTGACTTTTAAAAGGTTTGGGTTGACTTTTCTTTAAAATGACTGACCAGGGACTAGTTTTGTAAAACTTTGAAAGTTGGGGGACTGAAATCGCCAATTGTGTAACTTTTATTCGTTTTTCGTTTGTTTTCTCTCGTTTTGCATCAGAAACATATAAAATATGATCTTTGGGATTTTCTTCGCATTTTGGTGCATTTTTGAGTATTTTTGATCATTTTGTAGCTCAGAATTGACTAAAAATGATGAGTATTTACACACTCATCAATCCCCCACACTAAACTATTGCTAGTCCCTAGCAATCTTTTTGAGAAAAATTAATGGATTTGAAGTCTCTTTACCAAAAGTCATCACTTTTGGAGTAGCCAGGTGTAAGAACTGTGGCACACCTGATAACCGTGTGATTTTGAGCAAACCACCAGCTGTCAACGGATTTGATTAGTCTTTACCAAAAGCCGTTTGCTTCTGGACTAGCCAGCTCTTGATGGAATAGTCAACATCTTGGTGAGCTGATTACCAATTATGGATTTTCTACGGCCTTTACCACAAGCCATAATCTTGTGGGCTAGCCAACTCATTAGCTTTTGAGGATGATGGGGAGTTGAGGAACCATACAATTTTTGGCAAATTGCAAGCCATCAACGGGTTTGATATATCTTTACCAAGAGCCGTTTGCTCCTGGATTAGCCAATCCTTTAGTCGTTTAGACACGGCGGATCGATAACCACAAAAATTTTGAAACTTGAGTGAAAAATTTTTTAAAATTTTTGGTCAAAAACGGGGGTATTAGATAGTAAAATGTGATAAAATTCGCTAGAATAGCGAAATACCCCCCACACTTAGAATGAATATTGTCCTCAATATTCAAAGTCCCGGATATTATGCCGACTCTTTGAATGTAAAAGGGCAACATTACAATCTAAATGTGAAAACACCATTTTTGTTTTTCACTTTGTTGGTAACCACGGTAGGGGTAACTCTCCCACACTTAGGGTGAAAACCCTAAGTACATGCTACTGTTTTTGTTTACCGAGTCGCTAGCTTGACTCGACCCAGAATTCATTTGTCCTTGGGGAAGCATGATGTGGAAGAAACAATCTCAATCGGACTTTCATTCAAGATGTTTGGACAAACATTTGAAGCATGTGAAAGTTCCACACCGATGAGATAAGTACCCGACTCAAAATAGTATAAACTATAAGCGGTGATGCCGGGGTCAAATATAATGTCTTCATTCTCAAAGGAGTGAAGAACAGGAGAAGTCACCCGGTAGGTGAAAAAGAGAAAGAAAGTCATGATAAACATCTTGACTAACTCATCATCATCAGGAGGAGGATTCATGGATTCATTATCATGAATCTCATCATTTAAGCTCAAGTGATCAAGACATATCCTGGGTGTGTCTAGATCAAAGTAGAAGTGATCATACTCCGGTGGAGATATGATATGAGTGAGTTCACAAGAGAACTCATCAAAGGTGAATGAATCATATTCGAGATCGATGTGAGTGAGTTCACAGGAGAACTCATCGAAGGTAAATGATTCATAATCGGGGAGAGAATTATGAGAATGATAAGTGGTACTGCCACTAATCTTCTCTCCCATAGGATCAAACGTAAAGGCTTTAAATTCCGGTATAGAATCATCAGAAAAAATGTCACTATCCTTAATGGGGATAGGAGATGAGATAGGTTTCTCTTTGAAAGCCTCAATTTTAGAGATGAGGTGACTGACATTTAATAATGTAGCACGAAGGGCTTCATTTTTGATTTCAGTGTCAGTCTCATCATCATTCTCATCTTCTAAGCTGACTAGCTCAGAAGGTAATCCTTCCACATGACTGATGTTTCCAGAAGATAAAGAATTTTCATCAGTATGTGAAGTACTAAGCTCGATGCTGGGATAAGAATTTAAAAGGTTTTCAATTTCTCCCAGATCGGCTTCGAAATCAAACAGATCATCATCACTTCCCAATGGAAGTGGATTGATGTGAGTAAGTTCGTCTGTGAACTCCTCAAGGAGAAGGTCAACATTAGAATGAGGCAGTGATGCCTTTACATACTCAACTTCTCCATAAGATGTATAATCATCATCAAAGTCGGAGAAAATTTCAAAATGATCTTTTGGATTTTCGGGAGGGGAAGGTGAATCACACACATGATCGAAAGTTCCCTGTGACTCTCCTGGGATTGGGACAAGGTTCTCAACACTAGACTTTATGAATTCGTCCGATTCCATTTCAGGAACAGTGCTAAGATGCTCATCCCCCATGTTCAGAGAGTGAGTGTGAACTTCGGGTATGATATTAATAGACTGAGGGAGTTGAGAGGAGCTAGCATTCATGGATTGTACAAGTTCCATTTGATCATCTGCTAGTAATTTCTCCGTCACATTATTTTCTCCCTGATTTTTCATGGAAGGAACCACAACTGATGAATCTGATGAGCCTTGACGAATATCAAGGGTATCTTCATTATCACTATTGTTGTTGTCATCGTCATCGTCATCGTAGATGATAGTTCTACGCATTTGAAGTCTTACTCTAGCTGCTTCTTCAGCTTCTTTGGCTAGTATTTCTTTGTAAGAATTCGGACGAGGTTCTTCCGGAGCAGGTTTGTTAACTAAATCCTTAAGAGTATTTAAGACATTTTGCAAAAGTTCTTGAGGAAATGGTTGAGGTTGTGTTTCAAAAGTTTGGTATTGTGGAGGTTGATCGTGATAATTGTTGTCACAAGGAAAAAGATTCGTAGTGTGACAATCGGTGCTAAAATGTGGACCTCCACAATACTCACAACCGTACTGTTCTGAAGTTGGTGCATTTTGAAACGATTCGGCATTGAAATTTTGATAACACGTATTATGCTCATATGAAATGAAATTGTTTTGTGGCTCATTGCAAAAGCTTGGATTAGAATCGTAGGCGAATGAATTATTCAAACCACAAAACAAACAACTTCCGTTTTGAATATCATTACCACATCGTTCACACGTGCACCAACGACATGGTAGACCGAAAAGTGGCTTACCACAACCGACGCAAGGAATAAACGATTGCCTTGGAGAAGGAATCGGCCCATTCAAAGAATCAAAATAATTCGAATGATTATCAAGTCTCGAAGAATATTTTGAAAAATCCGGGGGTGGGACAAGTGGAATGCTCTGAGAGCTAGGAATTTCTACCACTTCCGTTATGGTCCCCGGTTTTTGTTCTTGATAAACGTGATGATCAGGCAAGTCGTTTATTTTAGTCACCGTTTTAAGCTCAGTACGTTTGCTTGATAAACTTCGAATCATAAATTGTGAGAGTTGTGGATCGACTCTTGACGGTTTGCCATTCATAGTACGTATTTTGGGATGTAAGGGGAAGTCGGAAGAATTTTGAGATTCATTGAAAGCATTCGGATTTGCTTTGCACCATTTACAAAATCCGTCTCTAATATTACTTCCACACCGCTCACACCCACACTTGTAACAACGAAGATCGTCATCCACCGGACTATTACAATGAAAACAGTGATAGTCGAGTGATGACATAAGAATTAAACATTAACGAGGGATGAGAAGGAAGAATTAAACGGTAAGAGACGAAGATTATTTTTGGGTTTTTCGAAAAGCACAACAATTAAAACAAGACCACTCATAAAGACAGGGGAACTTAAACCAATAATCACAAACGCAAGGTTAACTTCTAAAGAAAAACGCACAAAGGAGCGGGAGAGAAGAATGGATCTCTCACTGGGCGAAGTTCGTTGGATCGCCACATACCGTTTCGACTCCTTTTAAAGTGTGTTTTTCGTTTAAAAGTTTTCCAAAACGCAAGTGATACAAAGGCAAGTTTTGATCTTTTGTTTGGGAACTTATTATGGTCACACCCCCAGTTGGTAGGTGTTCTGCCTTGGTTTGCGGTGGTAAGATTTTAACGTTGTATTTATTAAACAATGAAACGGGAAAATCTTTTTGTGTTTTTCTTTAACTTATATAGATATAATAAATATACTAGAAATAAAAGAAAACTATTTTTGGTTTTTTATACGTTTTATAAAAGCGTAACTTTTTGCGAAGGTTCTACATGACAAATCGTCTAAACCTTATCGAGACTTTCGACACACAGCCTCCCCGACAGCGGCGCCATTTGGTTCGTTGTGTTTTGGTGTGTGCAAACAACAATTTTATCAAAATATCAATAATTTGTCGTGAGACAAACAATCGTGAAGTAATACGAGTAAACCGTTTAGGAAAACGATTAACCCGCAAAACTTGTGAAAGTGATATTCAAATTGTGAGACCGGGAAGTGATTTCCCGGGTCGTACCCCAACGAGGTGTGAATGGAAAGCTTCGAATGAGATTTGGATTAAAATCTTGTATGATTGGAAAGGTTATTTGGTTTTGCGATACGTTAAATTAACGAACTTGAAAATTAACGAACAAAAGTAAACGTAAATTAACCTAAGGCAACTAACTAACTAGGAAAAACCTAAAACACTACGGGAAAACATAATTAGGTATTGGGAATCCTAAAAACGTAAACTAAATTTAAAAACGTGACGTTGAATTAAAATTACGCGAGTGCGCAAATTAAAACGTGAATTTTAAGTTCTAAACGTCCTACGGGTTCACGAATAATTTTCCAACGTACTATAAGACAAAAGAAAATTTTTGAAAAAAGAAAATTAATTTTTTGACTAAAATTCTATTTATTACGATTTAAAAACTAATTAACACAATTTAAATTATAATAAATATTAAAACTAATCTAAAAATTCTGAAAAATTTTGGGTAAATAAATAAGCTTAAACTTAACCTAGGAAAAATAAAAATACGAGATAAGCAGTTGGAATAAGCAAGAATTTAAGCTAATCAGAACTTAAACTAGAAATAAGCAATGCAAAACTATTATTAAATAAATAACTAAAGGCAATAATAACTAAAAGAAAGATCAGCACAGATGGTTAAGCATGGGCGTTTGTGTGAGTATGCAAGAGGTCAGGAGTTCGAATCCCCCAGACCACACTTTTTTCAAAATTATTATTTATTTAATTTTTCTTTATTTCTTTTGTTGGCTCACAACACAAACTATTACTCCAACATATTCACATATCGATAATAACAACAAAAGACCAACTACAGAAGATTCAAACAAGAAACAACAAGAACAAAGGCATGCTGTAGCAGCAGTGGTAAACATGCATCAAAGATAGCTTATTAATGGACACTAGATAAGCAGTTATGGCAAACTACAAACAGATATTTAAAACTACCCTAAGGGGCTACTTAAATCAACTACTAACAAGATCTAACATCTACAAACTGATAATCTAAGTGCAAACTAAAACTTGCAAAAACTGGGTGCAGGGGAATGTTTTGACCCAACAATGATGAGTGATAAGTTTTGAAATTAAAGTACAAGCTTAAACCAAGAACACTAATCACAGATGCAATCTCAGTAACAACAATCAAATAACAAGAAAACCAAAATCGAGCAAGGAATCAACAAACACTTGGGCTGCTGTAACACAAGGCAACAACAAACTAAAACAAGACATAATAACAGCAACAATTTAAACAGCAACAAATACTAATTACGACTAGATTAAAAATTACATGAACTAGGTCAACTAAGTAGCAGCAGCAAGAGTTGGTGATCAAAACAATCAACTGGGCGATTTAAGAGGGCTGAATCAGAGCGAAAAAGAAAGCATATGACGGACTAGAGCTGATGTGCAGGCACAAAATAACTATCCTAATAGTCATGAAAACTAAATTAAGCTTCTACTAGTGAAATTTATGCTATCAAGTGGATGCAAAACCAAAAGCTGAGCTTAAATCCTATCCTAAATTAACTAAAGATGTGTTCCAAATTGGCGTTTGGGACTAACATGGCTGTTTGGACTAGTTCTAATCATCCAGCAAGGGCTGTTGTACCAGATGGTGAAAATGGGGCTACACTTGAGATTTTAACTGTCAATCCTAAAATACCAGATACTTATAACAACACTTGAAAGTAAATTAAAACTAGACTAACCCTTACTAATTATGAAATCAGTTAAGATAGCTTAGGTGTAAGGAAATGGTTTAAAGCAGGTGATTACCAAAGCCTTTTATAACTAAACTTAAGGGAAGGTAAAGTTAACTGTGAAGAGCAAGCAACTAAATTGAGGACTCCTAAATCCTATGGGGATGAACAAAGAGCTGACAAAGTCGTGAAGCATAAAAAATGGTAAACATAACACAAGAACTTATTAAAAATTGCTATCAACTTACTGAATATAATCCACTACGGCTGAATCAAGTGAATTGCTAAACTAAAACTGACCAAGAATGCAATGAACATCCATTGCCAAACACCACCTTATGCCTAGGCTATGAGAAAATTTTGAAGGAAAAGCATTTGTGAACTGAATTTTTGAAAGCAATATAACACAGTAAGCTAAATTGAAACTTAATAAACAATGGCGATCAACAAATAAGGCAGGTTGATATTAAATGAAAAACTTAAATTTCATTAAAAAAGAAAGAGTACAAAGGACTTAAGTTTTTTAAATAAGCATAACCTAACTGACTGAAAACTTGAATTAAGACTACAACATATTTTTTTAAAAAAACTTGACTATGAAAACCTAATACAAGACTGCTAAAAAAAACTAAAATTAGACTGCCTCTTAGGCTTACAATACACAATCATTTATACTAAACAAAACTAGGGTTTCCTTTGCATCTTGGATGTCCGCTTGTGATTGTGCTTTTTCTCTGAGTGAATTGCTGAGGTGGACAACATGTGCTTCATTGAGATTACTCTTCACCTTTGGATTAAATTGAACTCATCACATCCTTTCAATCATACTTTGGCGCCCATATGTGGTGATGGTGGATTGGTGACGGGGCATGTGGTAGGTACGGTTTGTGAGGAGGGGGGAAAGTGGGATTGGGGGTTGTGCTTGAAGGTGATAGGAGGATGGTGATGGGGAGTCTTGGAGGGATGTGGTCACCGGGGGGGGGGGGGGGGGGGGGGGGGGGGGGGGGGGTTAATGAGGGAGATGGTGTTATCATTTTTTTTATCCAGTTTAACTGAATAGGGAGGAAGGGTGGACGTTTAATAAAAATGTTTTTAGGGTTAAGGGATTGGGCTAGGGATGGGTACTTGGGCTTTAGGTGGAGTTGGGCCAAGGGTTAAATGTAAAAGGGTGTAGTGGGCTAAGGGAATACTTGGACCAGGTTATTGTTAATGATTCGTTTGGTTTTATAACTTGTGAAGCCCAAGGGTAATTTTTGTAACTTTTGAGTTTCTCAAGGACTGAATTTGCCTATCTTCCAAACTTTAACCACGGATCAATCCTGTCAAGTTAGATAAACCAAAGTACCAAAAATGCAACTTTCCAGATTTGAAACACCAGGGGCCAAAACTGCCAAAAAAAGTCAAAGTTAAAGGACCAATCTTGTAAATTATTGAAATCATTTCACCCAAAGACCATTTGTGTTATCATTTGACTTTTAAAAGGTTTGGGTTGACTTTTCTTTAAAATGACTAACCAGGGACTAGTTTTGTAAAACTTTGAAAATTGGGGGACTGAAACCGCCAATTATGTAACTTTTATTCGTTTTTCGTTTGTCTTCTCTCGTTTTGCATCAGAAACATATAAAATATGATCTTTGGGATTTTCTTCGCATTTTGGTGCGTTTTTGAGTATTTTTGATCGTTTTGTAGCTCAGAATTGACTAAAAATGATGAGTATTTACACACTCATCACTCACTTACAAAACCCATCTCCCGGTCACCTTCACGCGCTGCTGTTCATCCTCACGCGCCGCCACTGTGCCGCCAAAACAGGGTGGTGGCAGGGGAAGGAGGTTACCCAAAGATGAGAATGCAAGTTCCTCTACTTCTGATAGAGATGCTATTCGTGCTATTCGTCTTAAAAAGGTTTACTTTTTTTATATATTTTTTTATATAAAAATTGAATCTTTTTTATGTTTTTGTGTGATAAAGATTGAATCTTTTTGTGTTTTTATGTTTTGTTTGAGCACGGTTAAAATCGGACCGGATAAAAAATCAATTTGGTTCAAAGCACCAAACCAAGGATCAGACCAAAATGTCATGTCCAGTTTGTTGGTTCGGTCGAGTCCAACAAAGCATAATGACCGGTTTTGCTTTAGAATGAACCAGACCGGATTAGACCGATGACCGAATATGGAGAAAAAGGTGGACCAAGGACTGGACCAAAATACGTTCGATCCGGTTTGGTCAGTCCAATTTGATCCGGTTTTTCGGTTCATCCGGTCCATGTCTTAAGGGTGACGCGTTGTTGGGCAAGGACATGTCTTAGACGCCTTTGTTACACCATCAAAATGGAAACATAACCGGAAGTAGGGCTGAGCACGGTCCGAAAACCGGACCAGATCAAAAACAGATTTGGTTCAAGACACCAGACCAAGGACCAAACCGAAATGTCATGTCCAAGTCCAGTTCGTTGGTTCGATCGAGTCTAACAAAGTATAATGGCCGGTTTTGCTTAATATTGAACCAGACCGGAGTGGACCGAGAACCGAATATGAAGAAAAGGGTGGACTGAGGACTAGACCAAAATACGTTTGATCCGGTTTCGGTCGGTCCAATTTGATCCGGTTTATTGGTTCATCCGGTCCATGGTCTATTATGTCTCTATTCAAAAAAAAAAAAAGAAAAAAAAAACTTAAAGAACAATTTACATAGTTCTTCCTTACAAAAACCAAAATTACAAAAACACCCTTACATCTTTAACACTTTCTGGTTATCCAACAAAACAATCAAAACACAGACACTTCAGTTCAGATAACACAACTTGAAACAACAGTAATGGAGGCCTTAAAAGTATGGTATCAAGGCCACTCCGTCATCTCTTCCACTTATCTTCACTCACTTTCAAAACCCATCGCCCAGTCACCTTCACGCGCTGCTGTTCATCCTCACGCGCCGCCACTGTGCCGCCAAAACAAGGGGGCAGGGGAAGGAGGTCACCCAAAGATGATAATGCAAGTTCCTCTACTTCTGATAGAGATTCTATTCGTCTCAAAAAGGTTCAACTTTTTTATATATTTTTTATAAAAATTGAATCTTTTTTATATTTTTATGTTTATGTATTGATAAAGATTGAATCTTTTTTGGGTTTTTATGTTTTGTTTTTGATTTTTGGTTTTTTTTAATCAAATGGGTTATGGGTTTTGCAGCAAAATGTGTGGAAGAAAATAGTGTTTGTTTGCTTGTTTAGCTATAAGATAAAACCACTCAGGGTTGGCCTAGTGGCAAAAAGTATGTGACTAATATTACTAAAATGTGTGAGGTCCCCGGTTCAGTTCCTGCTAGGTGTAAACAACTCTGGAGTGACCGAGTGACCATGCCAACCTCTTGAAAAAGGGAGGGCTTTACCTAGTTTGAATCTGTGTGGCGGTGGGTTCAAACCCAATATCGCCATATCGGACAAAAGGTGTGAAACCACCTTACCCAAAAAAAACTATAAGATAAGCAATTAAAAAATAATCTTTGATTAGCGTTTTAAATAAGGAATCCAAAATACACTCTTTGATAAGCAGTTTGGAATAAGCAACTCCTAACCTAATTCTTAAAACTGCTTATTCATTGTTTCCCAACGCAAGAAGCAGATATGCAGCTTTAGATAGCAATCCCAAGCACCCTCTGAGTATCAGTCTATCTTAAGTAACATTTGAATCTTTTTATGTTTTATGCTTTGGATGTTGATATCTGGTTTATTTAGCAAATTGGTGATGCGTTTTTAGTTAGTTTCAGGATTATTAGTTAAGAAACTGTGATACTTAGTTGTTGATTGTCCTGATATGCATATCTTGGGGGAGTTATATAAGTACTTACATGTAAATGATTCTTAAATAGTGTAATAAGATCATTTGTATTAGTTTCACTATAAGAAAACGTTAAGGGGGAGTTTGCGATTGCTTATGATTGTATGCTTATTGAGTTTTGATACTAATATAAGCAGTGTTGTGGGTGTTTGGGATTGCTTATCCAAATTGCTTATCTGATTACAGGAGAGTGTAATAAGATTGAATAATCAGTTTGGGAGTTTATCATTTTGAACCGCGTGTGTGGTTAAGTCAAAAGGCATACGTAGCTTTAATAAGCAATCCTAAACACCCCATTGAATGTACTTTTATTGTAGTACTTGTGAACACAATAATAAGATAATCAGTCTGGGAGTTTGTTATTACAAACTTCTTATCAGAATACTGCAAAGAGCATAAGTGGGTTTAAAAAGCAATCCTAAAAACTCTCTAAGAACTAATTATTTGTAACCACTATCAAAATGCAATGCCGAACACCCCCTGATTCATTAGTTTTACCTTTTTAAGCACTTCTTTAAGAGGTGTTTGAGATTGCGTTTGCAAAACAGCACTCTGGAACAGAAATTCACAACCTCTTTATAAGACTATGCTGATAATTCCTTCTTTAATGGTTTGCCAACACTTTTTGCTGATTATTTGTGTTTTGCAAACATATTAGTTAGATAATTACTCCCAAAACCTAACTTTAAACACCCACTCAAAGTTTGGTTTAGTTCCAACTTTTGGCTTTTTGAATGTAATACACAGGGGTCTATGATGAGTGTGGTTGTGGATATCTAGTTTATTTATTTCCGGTAAAAGTAATGGCTTTGTTTATACTTTATAGGTGGACGAGTTAAGGAGCAAAGGACTTGAACCATATGCCTACAAATGGGATAGAACTCATACCGCTAATCAATTGCAAGATATTTATCAGCATCTCGGAAATGGCAAAGAATCAAACGATGAGAATGACCAAGTAGCAATATCAGGAAGAATTGTTGCACGTAGGGCTTTTGGAAAACTTGCGTTCTTGACTTTGAGGGATGATTCTGGAACAATTCAGGTATGCTGATAACACGTTCCTTGTTTGAAATGCAAAAAGTTAGTTGCTTGTCTCTAAACTTAATCACCTCATGCTATATAATTGGTAGTATTTGGGTATGTGTGGGGATGCTGGAGATAGTGTTTAGATAATTGGATGTGCTTCTCATGTTTGAAGTTGTGATAATCAGCAGTTTGAGTGTTTGACATTTCTGATTATTTAAGGATTTAAATGTAAAACGAGACTTGAATAATCAGGATTAGTTTCGTTGCATCTACTCTTGACCACTTTAAAAACGCGATGCCACATGCCCATTGATCATCTACCAAAGTGGATGTTGACAACTGAAAGATCACAGATAGGAATGCGTTGCATTTGACCCTCATAGAAGCATTTAGATTATTGAGTAAACTTAATTTCCTCACCTATGCTATGTTTTTCTATGACTCTACTGAATACTGATATATTTACTTATAATAACAGCTTTACTGTGAGAAAGAAAGGCTTGTAGATGATCAGTTTGACCAATTAAAGAGTCTTGTTGATATAGGCGACATATTGGGCGCAAGCGGCTCGATTAAACGGACAGAAAAAGGTTAGCTTTCGCAACAAAGTTATACAAAGCGAAACATAATAGTCTTTACACTATTTTTTTGATAGCATATTCATTGTTTCCATTTGTTTTCAGGGGAACTTTCTGTATGTATAAATTCATTTTTGATCCTCACAAAATCTTTGCTTCCACTACCGGATAAGTTTCACGGTCTAACAGATGTGGATAAGGGTTATCGCCAACGGTTAGTTTTCTAATAGCTTTTTTGTAACAACATTTGTGCAATCCTGCATATTCAAATAATGTCATGGTGGTCCGTTTTTGCTAATGTTAAACATCATCATAATTGGCAAGTCTATTTTTCATGTGTAGATATGTAGATATGATTGCAAATCCAGAGGTAGCTGATGTACTCCGTAAAAGAGCAAAGGTAGGGTTAAAACATTGAATTTTCGGATCATATAACTTATTATCTTCAAATGTTCGTATGTTGATTTGTGCTTCACTTCAGTAGATTGTATCAGTCATACGCCAGACAGTTGAATCCGTAGGCTTTATCGAAGTTGATACACCAGTTCTTCAGGTTTGTAAATCATCATTAAACTGATTTTCGTAAAATCTAAATATATATATATATATATATATATATATATATATATATATATATATAGGGAGGCGTTATTGTGGTATACACCTTTAATATAGAATATAATAGGTACAGTTATGGACCATTGGATTAAGCTAGATTATTCAAGATCAAATTTAATTAGTTGAGTGGCTTAATTGTAATTAAATTAAAAATTAGTGGCATTTTTGTACCATTTTAATTTAGAGAGTGTTACGAGTGTTTAGATGGGCTGCTTAATTCACGCCAATTTTGTAGCTTTATTAACTAGTACGTAGTATTAATTTATTTTATTTCTTTCATAAATGTTAGCCTCTTTTCAATATATTTGTTTTTGGGCCCGGTTGGTTTCTTTTGAGTTTCATATTAACAGATCTTTTAATTTACTTGACACATATGTAATGTCACACATTTTTTTTTTTTAATTAGTGGCATTTTTCTATCAATTTTTTAAAAATGTTTTTGGGCCCGGTCAGTTTCTTTTCATGTTAGCCTCTTTTCAAAATTAGTGGCATTTTTGTACCAATTTTAATTTACTTGACACATATGTAATGACACACAATTTTTTTTAAACGTTTGTAGTGACACACTAACTTTTATGACACATTTTAATGACCTTTTTTTTTTTTTTTTTTTGACACACATAGTTTTATAATACATTTTAATGACACAAAATTTTTTCAACACTAAATTTTAGTGACACATTAATTTTTATGACACATTTTAATGACAAACTAATTTTTTTTTGACACACTTCATAATACATTGTATAAAGGGGCAATAATATACGAAATAAAAAACCATCCAAACTTTGTATCACATTAATTTTTGTGACACATTTTTAGTGACAAACTAAATTTTTTTGACACACTTCGTTGCATAATACATTGTATAAAGGGGCAACAATGTACAAAATAAAAAACCATCCAAACTTCAAGGCACTATCAGTTCTGTCAACACACAACAATTATGTTCAACATTAACATTGAACTTAATTTCATTTACTTTTTAACTAATAAACAGGGAACCTTCCTCCATTGTTTAACAACGGGACGTAAAAAAAAATATAGAACTTAAATGAATAACTAATGCATATACTAGCTAGAAACATGTATCACAGCAACACTTGTGTGGAAGACCTCTGGTAGGTCTATGGTTTCTTCGATGGTTTTTCCAAATAAATATGCGGCCTTGACACAAATTGACGGACAAAAAAAGAACTAGCATCAGCAACAATTTGCAACATAGAACGCCAAAGGTTGTGGGCTATGGGGGACCAACCTGCCACTAACAAGCAGCGAAGTACATCCTCGCCATCTTGAAACACATGCTGGAACAAGGATGCCGAAAACACGACCACCATGGTCACTTGACGAAGCAAAAGCGTATTAACCAAAACCGAACCTCGTCATTGTTTATGGTTTCCGGCCGTAACTCCGGCGACAACAGCAGCCGAAAGTTATCAAGGGAAGAGTGGGTGGTTGATGTTGGTAGATTTAAATCTTCTGTAACCTCCTGTTGTGGGTCTTGTTTAGCAAAGAATCATCAAAAAAAAATTATAAGGAAATTGATATCTATGAAGATGGGTTGCGGATTGGTTCTTGTTTAACCATTGGATATGATTCAAAAAATAGAAAACACGAGACTAACTCGACGCCGAACTACTACCCTAACCAGTTGACCACAAACTGATAAGGATATAAGATCTAAAGCAAACACGACTTGACCACGACCTTTAAAACATCGACCATAACCCGATCTGAAAACCATTCAAAACTCGAACCTTACCGGAAAATTGCATAGACATGTATCGGTCGCTGTTAGGGTGTTCACAACGAAATATAGAACGAATATACGTTAGGTTTTATGGTAGAATAAGAACACAGCCGCAAACGCAACGACAACCTTGGTCGAAGTAGAGGCGGCGTCGGTTATGAAGGAGGGCGGTGATTTTGGGGGATGAAATTTAGAGAGATAGAGAGGGCGCGCTATTTGGTGAGATTTGAGTAAACTTCTTTTTGTATTGATATGAGAGATGAAAAGGTTTTTATGAGTCAAGAGAGAGAACTACTGATATGAATGTTTACAGAAACTAAAAGGCGATCAATATGGGTTCACGGTTAATGTTTTCAGAATTTTTAACATGTAATATCCCTAAAATACCCCTAGACATATATAAATTAGTTTTGTATATTTTTTAATTAGAAAGGACACTTGTCAAACCCTTATTAGTACCTATTATAACCTATTTTAAAGATGTACACCACATGAACATAAATCTATATATATATATATATATATATATATATATAGTGTAACTTTCTTACGAGAACCACCTTTATCTGCAGAAACTGCGAGAACCACTTTTTAGCCATTAGATCATTTCATCAATGGATGATATAACTTGTGCCATTAATGCAATTAATTAAAAGATGTGGTAGTCATTTGTAAAGCACAAAGGGTATTATAGTAATCTGCTTATTAATAAATCTCCCCACTAATTATGGAACATATCATGGTAAAAAAAATACACGGTTCATTTTTCAACCCTAACTGCCGCCTCTCTTCTCCCTCACCCAAAAAACACGCCTTCAAAGAAAACGTCTCCCTCCCCTACAACCCTAATTCACGGCCGCCGGTAGAGGTGTTCATGAATCTGGTTTGTGATATCGACACCTGATCTGTGAAAAGTGTTTCTTCTAGGATATTTATATTTATTAGACACCCGGTCTGTGAGGAGGGTTTCTTCTTGTATCGGAAATTGATTTGTTGACAAAGATGGAGGTACACACGCCTGGTTCATCATGATGATCCAAGGTGAGTAGTTCGCATCCCTGTTATTTTATTCATCCTTAGAGAAGTAAACATGTATACACATGTTGAGATGTAAGTTTTATTATAACTGTAAAAAATTTTTACCAATTCGATTTTTTTATGATCCAACACATTCACGTACGTTTTGTGTTTCATGTTTAGTGGTTTTGAGTTTCGAATATAAATGGTTTTGAATTTCAAATATTTCATGTTCTAAAAAACTCATTGTTTATTGCTTGATAAAGTTTAAGTTATTATTTTAATGGTGTTAGTGGGTAAGCAATGCTCGGCTTACATATATTTTTTTAATGATTCATGGCTTTGATATTTTTATGATGATTCATGGCTTATGATAAAATGAGATATAGATCCGAAGCTTTTTGTTGCTACTGGTCTTGGCTATATACGATTATACTTTATGTTGTATTTTGGTTGAAATGGATAATCTTTAATATCGATTAGTTATTTTCATGTGTTTATGTATGTATATTTTCTAAATGTTACGTTGTGGTATGACGTTAAAGAATCTTTGATGGTGGTGTGATACATTCTTGAATGGGTTTTGAAAAGATACATATATGTTTACATATAAAACATATATGTTTTGCATGCATAAAAAATTAGGTTTTTTTTTTTTTAAATAAGTGTGCATACATGTTTTAGTAGTTGCATATATGTTCAAAACATATATGTTTTTCGACATGTATATTCAAAATATGTATGTTTTAAACAGGTATATTTTAAAAAATGATAGATTATAAGCGAAATGCTTAAAACATGTATGTTTTAGAAACATGTATGTTTATTATTTAGTAAGTGTAATTATTATTGTTGCTAATTTTTGTACTTTTCTTTGTATCAGGTGTAATTACAAGAATGTTCACGGCTATGAGTGTGCATATATGTCCGACTTTTGAAAGCATGTGCAAATATGTCCGACATCTAAAAATGATGATAAAACGATTATACACGAAGATAATTTGGGACTTTTGGAGATATATGATTGTTGCATGTGTTTTTATACTTGTAATCAAGTGAAATGTAATATTTAAGTATATCAATCATGTTTTTCTTTTTATAATGATTTATATTCTTTAATTTGTGTTTCAAACTTTCAAAAAAAAATAATGATCAGGTAAATATATTGGTAGGTTGATAAAAAAAAATGTTAGATTAAAAAAACATGTATGCACCTTGACTATTTGGAAAAAAAATATATGTATGCACTTTGACTAATTAGAAACATATATGCACTTTGACTATTCGAGAAAAAAACATGTATGCACTTTTAGATTTCAAAAAAATAATGATTAGGTATAAAAAAACATGTATGCACTATGACTATTTGAAAACATGTTAGCATTAAAAAAAAAAAAAAAAAAAAAAAAAAAAATCCGAATTCTAAGATTTATAAAAAACCGGGAATTATAAAAAAATATATGAAAAAATCAATTTTACTATTATACCCTTTTGAATTAAATAAAAATAACAAAATTCTATGGAGCATTTAAATGATGTACATTGTGTATTATTAGTTGTAAAAATGTGGTTCTTGCAGTTTCTGCAGATAAGGTGGTTTTCGTAAGAAAGGGACCCTATATATATATATATATATATATATATATATATATATATATATATATATATATATATATATATATATATATATATTTTAATTTTTGATACTTAAATTGATTTGATACTTTAATTTTGGGCCCATTAGCTTGACTTTGATTTATATCACACATTTACACATACTGAGAGGAAAAGTATCAGTAAGATAGAAAAAGATGTCTAATAACTACAGGTTTTAAAGACTTTTAAGTCTTCTAACGTCTAATATTGGGATAGTTCACTTTTCTTCCATCATTTTCCACAAAACAGGAGAAATTTATTTTTGGAATTTTGAACAACGAAAAAGTAAAACAAAAATTTGGGACCATCTACTTCAAATTGACTAGACATATTTGCATCAATCAGTTTCTATCGATTATCCAAAATACAAAACTTTGAAATAGCTTTGTGCAGAGTCTTCTAATATGTATTTTCAACTAAGTATTGCAATGAAATAATATAACCAGATTATCATTGTGTATTTAAACTAAAGTATAAAATAGATGTTCAACAATTTAATTGCGCCAAAGCATCCAAATATATAATATGAGCCAAGCTAAGTATGTAAGAACTGGGCCGGTCCAATTTTCAAGTCAAACAAAAAGAACTTGTATGCAAACCATGTCTACAGCAAACACAAAAAATAATCATTCATCTTGAATCTAAACAACTTGCATTGGCTTAAATAGTTAATCAAATGATGTAGAAATTCAGATGACATTCTTTTTATAAAAGGAAAACACGTAAACTTAACGTTGCTAAAATTTGGTTGAGGCATTTCATCAAACATGTTGTGGGTCATGAGAAGACTAGAGATTTATGCAGCCTTATAAGCAATAAAAGAAGAACCATGTATGAATAAATTTTTCCATGAAGACACTACTTTAAGCTCATAATTGCGTAAATCTCTCTTTCACGAGAGTTGCTGAGTGTATTTTACATCACAGAATAAGTACAAATTGCAAAGACTTGAGAGTCTATATGAAGCTTAAATATATTTTTTTAAGTGCCTACTATCAAATTTATTCCAAGTGTTATGTGCTCCACACAAATTTATATCCATCTAGTTCAATTCTTTATTATCAAAGTCTATATGAAGCTTAAATATATTTTTTTAAGTGCCTACTATGAATTTTTTAAGTCTTTTTCCCTCAATTTTGATCTTAAATATATTTGTTTGTGTTATATAATAGTACTTAATAAAAATTATACAAATGAAAATATATTTAAAATTTTAATCTATTCATACGAACAAAAATATTTAAAGTTAAAAAAAAAAAAAAAAAAAAATTATAATCTTAAACTTCAATTTACACAATACTCCCTCACAAAAACTAAAATTACAAAAACACCCCTACATCTTCAACATTCTTGATTATGTTCAACCCAACAAAACCATCAGACTCAGTTCAGATAACAACTTGAAACAACAGCAATGGAGGCCTTAAAAGTATGGTCATCAAGACCACTTATCCCCACTCACTTACAAAACCCATGTCCCAGTCACCTTCACGCGCTGCTGTTCATCCTCACGTGCCGCCACTGTGCCGCCAAAATAGGGTGGTGGCAGGGGAAGGAGGTCACCCAAAGATGAGAATAATGCAACTTCTTCTACTTCTGATAGAGATGCTATTCGTGCTATTCGTCTTAAAAAGGTTTACTTTTTATATTATAATCTTTATAAAAATTGAATCTTTTTTATGTTTTTATGTTTATGTTTTATAAAGATTGAATCTTTTTGTGTTTTTATGTTTTGTTTGTGATATTTGGTTTTGTTACTTAAATGGGTTATGGGTTTTTTAAGGGATGTGTTGGTTTTAGCTTATTTTATGGCTTATGAGCTTATCTCATTTTGGCTTATATTGTTATGTTGTTTGTTTCGGCTTATATAGCCGGCTTATGGCTTATTTGGTTTTGGGCTTATGTTACGTTAGCTCACTTTTTGTGGCTTATTTTGAAACTTTTCGGCTTATATAAGCTTATTATGACATAGTAGTTATATAAGCCAAAAAGTTTCAAAATAAGCCACAAAAAAATGAGCTTATGAAACATAATCCGAAAACCAAATACGCCGTAAGCCCACTATATTAGCCGAAACAAACACCTCCTTATTAGATGATAATGAATAAAATAAGAAAGTTCTACACTTTATCTAAGGGTTGTTTGTAATTCTGTGATACACACCACTAGGGATCACATAAGATCCGTTAATGGATTAAAACTAAGTAGGATAATGAAGCAATGAGAAAAAGATTATCGAAGCAGAATTGTATTATACTATTATCAATGGCTCGTACAGAAAATCTGTTACAATGAGTTATAGTTTGTTACAGGAGATTAAGAGAGAAGAGTTTACACAAATGATTAACTAAATGAAAGTGAAGTGAAATGTTGGTTTATAAAGTCTTGGTTTTGGGCGGGAATATCTGTTACTCGAGCATGTGTTCGCACGTGCCAACCTAACTTGAGCTCATATCATTCTGTTGGTGAATTTTGATTGTTTGAGGATGATGAAAATTAGCTTTTGTTGGGGTTATTAGAATTAGATAACCAGGGGTGGTTGGTTCAAACTTGTTATATGCTTATTGTGTTTTGACATTATAGATAAGCAGTTTTTAGGGTGTGTGGGATTGCTTATTGAAGCATTATTTGAGAGTGAAATAAGTAGTTCTGAATGATCAGTTTGAAGATGGCTTATGCTGGTTAAAGCGTCGATAGAGCTATAATAAGCAATCACAAACATTCCCTAAAAGCTAGTTATTTGCTATTCCAAAACGCAATAATGAGATAAATAGATAATTTGTCTGGGAGTTCCATTATTCCCAACTGCTTTTCTGATTTCTTCAAAATGCACTGGCTGTTTTATTAATCACTTTCAGAGTTCAATGCTGAACACCACTTTAAGCATGAATTTTACTTTTGCAGCCCTTACTTAGGAGGCATTTGGGATTGCGTTTACTAAATGTTACCGAAAGCAAGTCTTAACCTGCTTTTTCAAAATTGCCTTTTCTCTCTATAAATACGCGGACATTTTTTCTCCAAAGGGTTGTCTAACACTTTTTGCTGATTATTTGGGTTGCGCATTGTTGTTGTTGTCCAAAATTTTGATCAAGTGTTTGATGATGATTGAATTTAACTCGAGTTGTACTTTTTTCCTTTACGTGAGTTTTGGGGCACTTGCTCAAGAACTAATTATGTTTTGTTTTAAGTTTTCAAGACTACTTAAAGTCTTCATCTTTTAGTCTTGGTTTTGGTTTAGCATTTGGGCCCATTAGCTTGACTTTGATTTATATCACACGTACTGAGGGGAAAAGTATCACGAGATAGAAAAAGATGTCTAATAACTACAATTTTTAAAGACTTTTAAGTCTTCTGACGTCTAATATTGGGATAGTTCACTTTTCTTCATCATTTTCCACAAAACAGGAGAAATATATTTTTGGAATTTTGAACAACGAAAAAGTAAAACAAAAATTTGGGACCATCTACTTCAAATTGATTAGACATATTGCATCAATCAGTTTCTATCGATTATCCAAAATACAATACTTTGAAGTAGCTTTATGCAAAGAGTCTTCTGATGTGTATTTTCAACTAAGTATTGCAATGAAATAACATAACTAGATTATCATTATGTATTTAAACTAAAGTATAAAATAGATGTTCAACGATTTAATTGCGCCAAAGCATGTATTGTTAGTTACCAAATTACTATATATATTAAATGACATCCAATACGACGTCGTTCGATGAACAGTAACCATCATGGGCTTCTTTTTTTTTACACGGCCTGTTATATGCCCAGTGACCCAGTCTTATGTTCGGCCCATTTAGCAAACACTAATTTGATAACATGAAGAAGAACTGAAGAAGCCAGAAGAATCGAGAGGCGGTTATCTCCCGAACCTTCTTCCACTGCACAAAAACAGTACAAAACAATTCTAAAGAAGATTTGGACCATGAATTTGGTAGATGAAGAGAACATTGAAGCTGTTACGGTAACCGTTGATTAACAATCGGTGATGGTGAATACGAGGTTTGATCTAAAACCCACATCTTCCGGTCGTCGGATTAACCCGAAAGAACTCACAGGTAGCGTGCCTTTGTTATCCTTGTTAGTTGAGTACTTTAAAGAATATATTTATGTAAAGTTTGCTTTAGGTTTGATGGAACTTAAATGAAGCTTTTTTGAGCTTATCTTTTGTATGTTTAACATATATGTAAACAATATATTAATGACAAAACAGTGGTAGCTCATAAGGCAAAAAAAAAAACCTTTTTTGTCGTTAGTAGTTATGGGTTTAATCTGCTTATTTTTAATTTTGATTAATTTTGTATTAAGTTGAAAAAAAAAAAAAAAAAAAAAAAAAAAAAAAAACGTTATTTATTTTTTGTTAATCTTTTGTTTTTTTGTAATAAAGACTCAATCTTCATTTCCGGATTGTGGTTAACATAGATAACGGCTTATTTGTAGGAAGGATAACTCTTTCTTGCTGCTGGTTGTAAATCTCAGGTAATGTTAGTTTCGTACTTTCATAGCTTTTATTTTCCTTTGTGAATTCAACTCTGTCTACACTCTACATGTAAATGCACAAAACTTATGTATGGTGGATTTGTTACTTACACATGAGAATTAGGAGAAGTAAATGTATAAGTATTTTGGTCCTTATTGTTATGCTCTTAACCCTGTGCAATGATCAACAGCATAAAACAACGCCCCGCCGATTAAACCCTTATAAGTCCATTTTGGAAAAAAAAAAAAACGTTATTTATTTTTTGGATATTATTGATCATTGCATCTGGTGTAACATCTACGCACGATGTGCTGGTCACTGGCGAGTGTCATTTCTTTTCGTTTTTTTTTTTTTTTTTTTTTTTTTTTTTTTTTTTTTTTTTTTTTTTTTTAATTTTTGTAAATCTATATTTGAGTACTGATGTTGATTGCAATGGAACAGACTGATTGCGAAACAAATGGTTGAGATACAAAGATAATCATATGGTCATTCCATGATGGCAGGGATACGAATACCAAGCCAATGGTTAAGTTCGTCCCAATATTCGAGTGACAACCTTCCAAAAGAGGTAAACCATGTTGTATACCTTTACTGTGTCTTCATCTAGAGGAAGATAAATTCGATTCGATGTCAGGATCTTGAATTAGAAGTAATATTTTGAAAACGGGTCAAAATGGTTTGAAGTTGTGGCGTACAATCCGCTTAGTCCTCTTGACCCACTACCCTTTTAGGCGAACTTTTGAAATAAATCAACTTTTACGATCATCTAACACTCTGCTTATTTATAGAAGTCGTAAAATTCAAACTTGGCTTGATCCATACCAAAGTCACATATTTGGTTGGTTACTCGACCTGTCAACCCGCCCAATTTGCCACCTCAAATTTACATGTTTTTTCTGTTGAAACAGGACTTTGCAAGATTTCATGGGTGGATGTCGACAGCTGAAAAGATGCTAACAGTATTGTCAACTCTTGAACTTCACAGTGTGCAGGTAAGTTCTCATACAAAAACCTTTTTTTGTCTTCCTTCAAGTTTTTAGAGTAGATTTAGAACGATGACCGGACTAAGTCGTGACCGTGGCTGTATCTAGGGATTGCAAAGACTTTAAATTACTGATATACAAAACTTTACACAATACTCACAGTCAAGAGTTGGTTCACTTTGATAGCTTTTGATCAACTCTATATGGCTATATGTTCTGTATCTCTATGTTTCGGAATCTGCCTAGCTGCTTTATAAGGCATAACCAACATTTCTTAAAAATGTGTTCTTACCCCAATAACAGTCAAAGAACAGATATAATACTTTAGTCTCGCTTCATATCATTTTGATTGTATAAAGTTCCGTGAGGCATTTGAGAATGATTATTTGATTATTGTGGTTCAGGTCGCAAATGATAACTTTTTACTAGGTATAATGACTCTGATTACGGTTACCATTTAAGATTAGTAACCAGTTTAGGATTAACTGCAACAAAAGTTGCTGTTTATTTGCTATTTAGGGGTTATTTAACATATCAACACTCCAACAAAAAACAACTGATGATATATGTTTTACACCCACATGTACAATGAAGTTATTAATCGATGATATATGTTTTGTAGGTACCTGTAAAGTTCCTTCAGTACTCGACGTCTGTAGTGACAGCAAGCATTGTGTCAACGGCCAGCACCCATGTTGTAACAGATGCAGAGAACAACCATAGAGCAACTCTTGCTAAGAGAAAAAAATACTAATACTGGAAAAAGAATAAATGGGACTGAAAATATTGGGAACTACTGTATATACCTACGAATGAATTAACAAAGAATGCCTCCAGAAATTAGGCTGCGTGAAAGGCTACATAAGAAGTAGCAGCAACAGTAAGTTGGGTTTGCATGAATTACTCTTAAAATTTGGATGCAAGTGACTATTGTTGATATGTACATGAGGTGAATGCTAGCCTGTTATATCTATCTTTTTTGCTTTCTTTTTTGAGACTTTGTTTACTTACATGATTCACCTAAATTATCTCAGTAACTTGCATGATAAGATTCACTGGATTAGTTGCAATGTTGTTTAAGAAGATGAAATAAGAATTGACGACTCAACTATTTATTCATTCAAAGTTGTGCATTTGATTTCAAGTTGTATATTCTTTGCATGTATCACTTTTTGAATTACTCATAGGAGTACATGAGCACACAATCGATATCTCCTCCCGCTAGAAAAAGGTTGCGGATAAAACGACGCCCCGCCGCAACGCCGAGGATCGGCGCCCACCTCGTATATAATATGAGCCAAGCTGAGTATGTAAGAACTGGGCCGGTCCAATTTTCATGTCAAAACAAAATGAACTTATAACTTGTATGCAAACCTAAACGATGTCCACAGCAACCACAAAAGATAATCATTCATCTTGAATCTAAACAACTTGTATTGGCTTAAATAGTTAATTAAATGCACTAAAAATTCAAATGACCAACTAATTTACCTGATGAAAACGGATCTTGCTAATCCAGTCTATTCTATTTTGTCCGGTCTATTCTATTTTCTTGAAATCACATTCTTCTTATAAAAGGAAAAGTTGTAAACTTAATGTTGCTAAAATTTGGTTGAGGCATTTCATCAAACATGTTGTGGGTCATGAGAAAACTAAAGATTTATGCAGCCTTATAAGCAATATAAGAAGAACCAAGTATGAATAAAATTTTCCATGAAGACACTACTTTAAGCTCATAATTGTGTAAATCTCTCTTATTTGGATTTACAGTTACAAATCTGCATTTTTAAGAGGCCCCATTTATTTTTTTTTATCCATCCAACCTATTTTTTTATCCATCAGCCTGATTTATTTGGGTCCATTTCTTTGGATGTACATTTAATTTCAGGACCAAAAGTCATACTGAATTTATATCCAACCTACAAATTGCAAAGACTTGAGAGTCTTTGGTCGTCTAATGTGGGACTTCAAATTTATTGTATAATTTTTTTCCATGTTTTTTCTGGTCCACACAATTTATATCCATCTACAATTTTCCATGTTCAATTCTTTGATATCAAAGTCTATATAAAGCTGCATAGAGGTATATGTGTTCATTATCAGAGAAAACCACATCAATACAGTTTTCTTAAAACACACATAATGAGAGAAAATATTTACTTTTACTTTATGCATACTCATGTTTTGTTTATTTTCTCACTTGTCTTTCTGTTGTTTAATACCACAACTGCCACTTCCTTTGGCCACCAACTGGTTGGAGCAGCAGGAGGAGTTGTTCATAAGTGCATCGATAAGGAGAGACAAGCTCTTCTTGATATCAAAGCTCACATTACTCAAGACCCATATGATTGGCTCTCTACTTGGAGACCCGAAGAAGAATATGATTGTTGTCAATGGGATGGAGTCGTGTGTGACAACGTCACAGGTCATGTCAAAGAGCTTCAACTCGAATATGCTGATGGTCTTGAAGGTGAGATTAGCCATTCGTTGATTAACTTAACATATTTAACTTCTCTTGACCTAAGTGAAAATCAGTTTAGTGGATCCATTCCTAAATCCATTGGTAACATGACCCAGTTAACATATCTTAACCTCGGTAAAAATCAGTTTACTGGCACAATTCCCAATTCCATTCGTTCGTTGACCAAATTAACAAATCTTTTTCTTGGTGGGAATAAGTTTACTGGAGCCATTCCAATGTCCATTGGTTCCTTGACCAAATTGACAGACCTTGACCTTTCAGTCAACTCTTTCTATGGAACCATTCCAATGTCCATTGGTAACATGACCCAATTAACTTATCTTGACCTTCAAGGGAATAATTTCAGTGGAGTCATTCCGAGATCCATTGGTTCCTTGACCAAATTGACAGACCTTTATCTTTCAAACAACTCTTTCTATGGAACCATTCCTTCGGAATTTGGAAACCTCACCAATTTGGGATACCTTGATCTAGATTCCCTCGGAAGTTGTAGTGTTGAAAACTTAGATTGGTTGTCTTCTATATCTTATTTAAAACGTCTTTCTATGGATGGAATTTTTTTGGCCAAAGCAAATAACTGGGTAAATGTAATTATAGGTCTCCAAAACCTAGAAGAGTTAAGTTTAAGAGTATGTGAGCTCTCAAAAGCCATGCATCCATATTCTTCATCTGTCAACTCTTCTTTATCTCTTTATCACCTAAATCTCGATAACAACAATCTCAACTCATCCATGCATCATTGGTTGTGCCCATTGATTGGCAATAAGCTTGAATGGCTTATTATCTCTGGCAACAAGTTTGATGGGGAACTTTCAGAATTTCTGAACAAGTTGTCTGGATGCACATCAGCTAGTACGTTATATTATTTGGATGCTTCAAGTAGCCAATTCACAGGGTCATTATCTGATGAGATCCAACACTTTTCATCCCTACAAAAATTGAACCTATCTTCAAATCTGTTAGATGGAACTATAAGTGAAAAACTGTGGCAACTACCCAACCTTCAAATGCTATACCTCTCTTCCAATTATCTCAGAGGCGCTATCTCTGAAAACATTGGAAAATCAAATCTTTTCTACAGACATTTCAAATAACTCACTGGAAGGAGGTTTTTTTAATGATGTCGTGTCAAACTTTTCTTGGGGTATAGAATATATAGATTTCAGTTCTAACAAGCTAGGACCTCGTTTCCCCACATGGATACAAAAACTGAAAAATCTCACGCATCTTGATCTTTCCAGAAATAATATCTCAGACACAGTTTCTACAGAGTACTGGAACCGGTGGCAGTCTTCTCAGTTGATCTATTTGGATTTCTCTTTCAACAACATAAGTGGCACTATTCTGAACGTTCCTTCCACTTTGTTAGTGTTAGATCTTTCCAAAAACAAATTATCTGGGAAAATCTCCTTTCTGTGCCAAACTGTAGATGGCCGTTTATCATTTCTTGATATCTCAGACAACTCATTCACTGGACAAATTCCAGACTGTTTATGGCATTTAAAAGAGCTGGTGGTTCTTAATCTAGCAAACAATAATCTATCTGGTAGAATTCCTGCATCTGTTAAGTCTTTGATCAAGCTTGAAGCATTGTATTTATACAACAACAACTTTTTTGGAGAATTGCCTTTATCTTTAAAACATTGCACAAATTTAACCTTTCTGAATTTGGGGGCCAACAAGTTTTCTGGTAATGTGCCTGTTTGGATTGGGGAAAACCTATCACGTTTGTACGTTCTTAGCCTAGCATCAAATAACTTCTATGGAACCATCCCTTCACAATTATGCCATCTAGTAAATCTTAAACTTCTAGACTTGTCAATGAACAACCTCAATGGAATCATCCCCTCGTGCATCAATAATATCACTGCCATGGTTCTAGATAAATTTTCTCTCAAAGGGAGAGATCTCGTCACAGTGAATTCATTAGACATAAGGCACATTCATCGAGATATGTTCAAATCTAGATACTTTGACCATGTGGTAATCCAATGGCAAGGAAAGGTACTTGAATTCAGCAAAAATCTAGAATCCTTGAAGAGCATTGACCTGTCAAGCAACCATTTAACAGGTCAAATCCCGTATGAAGTTACCAATCTTTATCAACTGGTTGCACTAAACTTGTCAAAGAACGCTCTACTTGGAGAGATTCCAAGACAAATTGGTCAAATGAAAGAACTTGAAACTTTGGATTTATCCAAAAACAATTTCTCAGGGCAGTTGCCATCAAGCATGTCTCAGATGAATTTTTTAAATTATCTTGACGTGTCGCATAACAACTTGTCTGGGAGGATTCCATCTTGCACTCAACTCCAAACCTTTGACCCTTCAAGGTACATAGGAAATGCAGGGCTATGTGGAAGTCCCCTGCCGAAAAAATGCCCTGGAGATGAAGAATTAGAAGAACCACACACTGTTGGTAATCATATGGTCATATGGTCATTCCATGATGGCAGGGATACGAATACCAAGCCAATGGTTAAGTTCGTCCCAATATTCGAGTGACAACCTTCCAAAAGAGGTAAACCATGTTGTATACCTTTACTGTGTCTTCATCTAGAGGAAGATAAATTCGATTCGATGTCAGGATCTTGAATTAGAAGTAATATTTTGAAAACGGGTCAAAATGGTTTGAAGTTGTGGCGTACAATCCGCTTAGTCCTCTTGACCCACTACCCTTTTAGGCGAACTTTTGAAATAAATCAACTTTTACGATCATCTAACACTCTGCTTATTTATAGAAGTCGTAAAATTCAAACTTGGCTTGATCCATACCAAAGTCACATATTTGGTTGGTTACTCGACCTGTCAACCCGCCCAATTTGCCACCTCAAATTTACATGTTTTTTCTGTTGAAACAGGACTTTGCAAGATTTCATGGGTGGATGTCGACAGCTGAAAAGATGCTAACAGTATTGTCAACTCTTGAACTTCACAGTGTGCAGGTAAGTTCTCATACAAAAACCTTTTTTTGTCTTCCTTCAAGTTTTTAGAGTAGATTTAGAACGATGACCGGACTAAGTCGTGACCGTGGCTGTATCTAGGGATTGCAAAGACTTTAAATTACTGATATACAAAACTTTACACAATACTCACAGTCAAGAGTTGGTTCACTTTGATAGCTTTTGATCAACTCTATATGGCTATATGTTCTGTATCTCTATGTTTCGGAATCTGCCTAGCTGCTTTATAAGGCATAACCAACATTTCTTAAAAATGTGTTCTTACCCCAATAACAGTCAAAGAACAGATATAATACTTTAGTCTCGCTTCATATCATTTTGATTGTATAAAGTTCCGTGAGGCATTTGAGAATGATTATTTGATTATTGTGGTTCAGGTCGCAAATGATAACTTTTTACTAGGTATAATGACTCTGATTATGGTTACCATTTAAGATTAGTAACCAGTTTAGGATTAACTGCAACAAAAGTTCCTGTTTATTTGCTATTTAGGGGTTATTTAACATATCAACACTCCAACAAAAAAACAACTGATGATATATGTTTTACACCCATATGTACAATGAAGTTATTAATCGATGATATATGTTTTGTAGGTACCTGTAAAGTTCCTTCAGTACTCGACGTCTGTAGTGACAGCAAGCATTGCGTCAACGGCCAGCACCCATGTTGTAACAGATGCATAGAACAACCATAGAGCAACTCTTGCTAACAGAAAAAAATACTAATACCGGAAAAAGAATAAATACGACTGAAAATATTGGGAACTATATACCTACGAATGAATTAACAAAGAATGCCTCTGGAAATTAGGCTGCGTGAAAGGCTACATAAGAAGTAGCAGCAACAGTAAGTTGGGTTTGCATGAATTACTCTTAAAATTTGGATGCAAGTGACTATTGTTGATATGTACATGAGGTGAATGCTAGCCTGTTATATCTATCTTTTTTGCTTTCTTTTTTTGAGACTTTGTTTACTTACATGAGATTCACCTAAATTATCTCAGTAACTTGCATGATAAGATTCACTGGATTAGTTGCAATGTTGTTTAAGATGATGAAATAAGAATTGACGACTCAACTATTTATTCAAAGTTGTGCATTTGATTTCAAGTTGTATATTCTTTGCCTGTATCACTTTTTGAATTACTCATAGGAGTACATGAGCACACAATCGATATCTCCTCCCGCTAGAAAAAGGTTGCGGATAAAACGACGCCCCGCCGCAACGCGGCGGACCGGCGCCCACCTCGTATATAATATGAGCCAAGCTAAGTATGTAAGAACTGGGTCGGTCCAATTTTCATGTCAAAACAAAATGAACTTATAACTTGTATGCAAACCTAAACGATGTCCACAGCAACCACAAAACAAAATCATTCATCTTGAATCTAAACAACTTGTATTGGCCAACTAATAGTTAATCAAATGCAGTAAAAATTCAAATGACCAACTAATTTACCTGAATTTACCTGATGAAAACGGATCTCGCTAGTCCGGTCTATTCTATTTTGTTGAAATCACATTCTTTTTATAAAAGGAAAACTTGTAAACTTAATGTTGCTAAAATTTACTTGAGGCATTTCATCAAACATGTTGTGGTCATGAGAAGACTAAAGATTTATGCAACCTTATAAGCAATATAAGAAGAACCAAGTATGAATAATCTTTTCAATGAAGACACTACTTTAAGCTAATAATTGTGTAAATCTCTCTTCTTTGGATTTACAGTTACAAATCTGCATTTTTAAAAGGCCCCATTTACTTTTTTATCAATCCAACCTATTTTTACATATTTCTACTTTCACAAGAGTTGCTGACTGTATTTTCCATCAGCCTGATTTATTTGGTTCCATTTCTTTGGACTTACATTTAATTTCAGGACCAAAAAGTCATACTGAAGTTTATTGTTTAATTTTTTTTTCTATGTTTTGTCTGGTCCACACAATTTATATCCATCTAGTTCAATTCTTTGTTTTAGGACCAAAAGATACATTGAATAACTACAAATTGCAAAGACTTGAGAGTCTTTGAACGTCTAATGTGGGACTTCAAATTTATTCCATGATCTTTATTCCAAGTGTTATGTGCTCCACACAATTTATATCCATCTAGTTCAATTCTTTGTTTTCGAAGTCTATATAAAGCTGCATAGAGGTATATGTGTTCATTATCATATCAAAACACATCAATACAATTTTCTTACAACACACATAATGAGAGAAAATATTTACTTTTACTTTATGCATACTTATGTTTTGCTTATTTTCTCACTTGTCTTTTGGTTGTTTAATACCACAACTGCCACTTCCTTTGGCCAACAACTGGTTGGAGCAGCAGGGGGAGCCGTTCATAAGTGCATCGATAAGGAGAGACAAGCTCTTCTTGATATCAAAGCTCACATTATTCAAGACCCCAATAACCTGCTCTCTACATGGAGACCCGAAGAAGAATATGATTGTTGTCAATGGGATAGAGTCGTGTGTGACAACGTCACAGGTCATGTCAAAGAGCTTCAACTCGAATATACTGGTCTTGAAGGTGAGATTAGCCATTCGTTGATTAACTTAACATATTTGAATATTCTTAAACTTCGTCTCAATTCTTTTCATGGAACCATTTTCAAGTTCGTATGCTCCATGACTCATTTAACTTATCTTGACCTAAGTGAAAATCAGTTTAGTGGTTCCATTCCTAAATCCATTGGTAACATGACCCAGTTAACATATCTTAACCTTGGTTACAATCAGTTTACTGGCACAATTCCCGAGTCCATTCATTTGTTGACCAAATTGACATACCTTGACCTTTCAGTCAACTCTTTATATGGAACCATTCCAATGTCCATTGGTTCCTTGACCAAATTGACAGACCTTTACCTTTCAATCAACTCTTTCTATGGAACCATTCCAATGTCCATTGGTAACATGACCCAATTAACTGAGCTTTACCTTCATGGGAATAATTTCAGTGGAGTCATTCCGAGATCCATTGGTTCCTTGACCCAATTGACAGACCTTGACCTTTCAAACAACTCTTTCTATGGAACCATTCCTACAGAATTTGGAAACCTCACCAATTTGCAACGCCTTTTTATGGATGGAATTTCTCTGGCCAAAGCAAATAACTGGGTAAATGTTATTATAGGTCTCCAAAACCTATCATTTTTAAGTTTAGTTGGATGTGACCTCTCACAAGTCATGCATCCATATTCTCCATCTTTCAACTCTTCTTCATCTATGGATGTCCTTTATCTCGATAACAACAATCTCAACTCATCCATGCATCATTGGTTGTCCCCATTAACTGGCAATAAGCTTACATATCTTTCTCTCTATGGTAACAAGTTTGATGGGGAACTTTCAGATTTTTTGAACAGCTTGTCAGGATGCACATCAGCAACATTGTCTGATGTGATCCAACACTTCTCATCCCTCTCTCAATTGAACCTATCTTCAAATCAGTTCGATGGAACTATAAGTGACAAACTGTGGCAACTACCCTCGCTTGAAGTAATAGATCTATCTTCCAATTCTCTTAGAGGTGCTATCTCTAAGAATATTGAAAAATCAAATCTTTTGTATATAGATCTTTCAAACAACTCACTCGAAGGAGTTCCTCTAATTGCTGACGTGTCAAACCTTTCTCAAAGTATACAATATATAGATTTCAGTTCTAACAAGCTAGGGCCTCGTTTCCCCAAATGGATACAAAAATTGAAAAATCTTTGGCATCTTGATCTTTCCAAAAATAATATCTCAGACACAGTTTCTATGGAGTACCGAAACCAGTGGCAGTCTTCTCGGTTGAGCTATTTGGATCTCTCTTTCAACAGCATAAGTGGCGCTATTCTGAACATTCCTTCCACTTTGTTAGTGTTAGATCTTTCCAAAAACAAATTATCTGGGGGAATCTCCTTTCTGTGCCAAATCGTAGATGGCAATTTAACATTTCTTGATATCTCAGACAACTCATTCACAGGACAAATTCCAGACTGTCTAAGGCATTTAAAAGAGCTGGTGGTTCTTAATCTAGCAAACAATAATCTATCTGGCAGAATTCCTGCATCTGTTAAGTCTTTGATCAAGCTTGAAGCATTGTATTTATACAACAACAACTTTTTTGGAGAATTGCCTTCATCCTTAAAACATTGCACGAATTTAACCTTTCTGAATTTGCGGGCCAACAAGTTTTCTGGTAATGTGCCTGTTTGGATTGGGGAAAACCTATCACGTTTGTACGTTCTTAGCCTAGCATCAAACAACTTCTATGGAACCATCCCTCTACAAGTATGCTATCTAGTAAATCTTCAACTTCTAGACTTGTCAATGAACAACCTCAATGGAACCATCCCCTCGTGCATCAATAATATCACTGCCATGGTTCTAGATATTTTTTCTCTCAAAGAAAGAGATCTCGTCACATTGAATTCATTGGACATAAGGCACATTCATCAAGATGATCTATTCGTCTCTAGTTATGATTATTTTGAGCATGTGATAATCCAGTGGCAAGGAAAGGTACGTGAATTCAGCAAAAATCTAGAATCCTTGAAGAGCATTGACCTGTCAAGCAACCATTTAACCGGACAAATCCCGTATGAACTTACCAATCTTTATCAACTGGTTGCACTAAACTTGTCAAAGAATGCTCTATTTGGAGAGATTCCAAGACAACTTGGTCAAATGAAAGAACTTATGACTTTGGATTTATCCAAAAACAATCTCTCAGGGCAGTTGCCATCAAGCATGTCTCAGATGAATTTTTTAAATTATCTTGACGTGTCGCATAACAACTTGTCTGGGAGGATTCCATCTAGCACTCAACTCCAGACCTTTGAAGCTTCAAGTTACAGTGGAAATGCTGGACTATGTGGACCTCCCCTGACTAAATATTGTCCCGGAGATAAAGTACTTGAAGTAACACCTGTAGTTGGTAAAGGTAAGAGTGATGGTGAAGCCATAGATGAATTTCATAGATGGTTTTATATTGGAGGGGGCGCTGGTTTTGCTACTGGATTTTGGATAGTTTTTAGCATTATACTTCTTAACCGTCGTGCCAGACATGCTTTTTTCCAGTTGCATGATAGCTTGAAAGATTGGGTGTATGTAAAGGTGGTGGTGTTCATAGCAAAATGGCGAAGGGTTGCACGTGCATAGTGGTGTATATGTTTATGTTTTGTTCATCTACTTATTAATGTTTGGTATATAGTATTGTAATTTCATGCTTCACTTGTATTTGGCAAGGGTTTTTAAGTCCCTCTTATTAATAAAATTGCCACTAACACCATGGGTGGCCGTTTCCCCGCGTTGTGTGATATACGACATCTCCATTTGTTCATTTTATAAACTGTATGGTCATATGATGCACGGAAGTTGTTTGATAAAATGCTTTACATAGAATTGCAACATACCTGATGATGTTAAGGTATCATGGCTAGCTAAAATAAATTTGAATCTTTACAATAAGGCATCATGCCTCAAATGCAAATGCTATTACGGTTGACATCTAAGTGTAGTGTGAAGCTAGCTAATGTAGCGGTGTTTTAGTCATGATTACGAGTCACATGAAATAAGCCTTCAATGCACCTTAGATATCTGAATAGAAATATTTTTTTTGTTACTCAACCACTAATATAAAAGTCACTGGTAAATTTCTTAAGTCAGCACACTGTGGTCTCTACAATGGATAAGAAGTCAGGAGGGAGTAAATACACACTTGGACCCTACCACAAAGATAGCAAAATGACATCTACAAACTTTAACAAACATAAAAGAACATGTTATTCATGACCGTGAGGTTTGTTACCAGCTCGTATGAAATCCATCTTCATCAGTGGAAGTTGTGGTTCTTGTTTGCTACATTGCCATAACAGTGACCACATGTTCTTCCACCAAACTTGTACCTGGTTCCGGGGTCTGTTTCACACACTCAATAGTAGTGACTTGTTTTCAGCTTTATGAATATACTACTATAAGTCCTACCATATGATTGATATGCTCAATATCAGTTGGTGATAATGCTCTTACTTTTTTAAACTGATTAGTAATACTAAACAGAAAATAAGTATGTTGGTAATTGTTGCTTATTAGTAAATGAGATTCTTATAAGACACATTAAACCAACTCAAACTGATTCAGGACTGAATATTATATAAATCTAAATATTAGATGAATTTCATGAGTTTCATCCCTGACTACAAGTGCTAAAGTATATGAAACAGAACTTAGAGCAGAGTTACCCTGTTTGTTACATCAGAATGTGGAACTTTGTTATCATAATTTGCTTAAAATGCAATTGGAAATCCATTTCACTAAATACAGTTTGCTAAGTGCTAAGTTACTTCTTATTTTAATACTAGAACATCAGCTCAATCTAGATCTAAAAAACATTGGCTTTCACCATCGCAACCTCCACCACAAGTGCTGCCACCAGTCTCGCCTTCAACAACACCACTCTAAGAGAGATGTTTTTAATATATAAATCAACTACTTGCCTGGCCCGCCGAGCCTTATGAATATCGTTGAAAAAATTAAGTTAAGGAAAATAAGATATAAACATACCAATTATTTATTTAATGCATTAAGAAGAAAAAAAAAAAAAAAAAAAAAAAAAAAAAAAAAAAAAAAAAAAAAAGGTTCATCCTATATGAGAAAATAAAAGCTAATAAATTATCCGCAAGCACAAGGTATATGTTGTCAATTCAAATGCGAAATATAGCTTCTTTGTACACAATGTTGGATGTTGATTTTGTGTATTTACCATCTTTTATCACAACGAAAAATCCTCAATCCCCGCTCATTGTGCCACCTGTGATAGACGATTATCAAGGCCATTAAGTGATATCTTCTCTAAAGTACTATATATATATACCATATTTGCTTAATAGTGAGTAAATAACGAACGTTCCATAAGCCATCACATGCCAGTATCACAAGCTCTATTGAGGGCTTGAGGCATTGATAGGTACATGTCTTAAGAACATAAACCTAAGATGTGCTTTAAGACTCTGGTCTCCAAATGCACGAGCAACAGCAAGTTGACCATTAACTCATGGAACATCGCCTACAGAAATAATAACAATTTCACTATACTTTAGAGCTTGCTGAAGCTATAACACAGTGACACTAAATCAAAATATGCATGTAACAATTCTGCTGTCATTCACTGCATCACATAATTGAAAGATAAACCAAAAATTTGCCAATTCTGCTGTCATTTCTGGTGTAAGGTAGAGGTGGCGATTTCTACCCATGTACATGTACTCATAAACGGGTAAAAAAGTAATATTATAATATTAGCTAAAAAAGAAAGGGGTTGAACGTCATTTATTGAAAGAACCAACTAATATTAGTAATAATATACTATATTTGACATAAAAATATTCTTAAGTACAGTTTTGGACAAAAAGTGTTCCAGGTCAATCGTATTTACCAAAGTGACACGTTTTTTTGACATGTAACCTGTTCCACCAATGTTACCACCTCGCGTGTGACACCATAGTGTGACATCTTTTGAAAAGTGAAGTTCTATGAAAGCGTTTTACCTGGAAGTTTGGTCACAAATCCACCTTGTTTCTCAATCCTACTCCTTTCTTCAAGTGGTTCATGGAATCTCCTATATTTGCCACCCATAGATCTCTGCCATCGATGACAATTGCTATAACTGCACTTGAGCCACCAGGACCTAATTGCATGGCATTCTCGATGATAAATTTGTCGGTAGAACAATATGCATTTCTTATCCCCCTCTCAGGATCATTCCAAAAAGTTGGCTAAGAATAAAATAATTAATACATGGGTGTCAAAATAATTTTTTAACAAAAACATATATTAGAATTCTGTCACTAGAACAATATGCATTTCGTATTTTCATACATTCTACAGTCTACAAATATACCGTCAAAAACTTCTTATTAACTTTACATATGATGAGTCAATTCCAATTAAAAATGTTAACAAATATAACAGAAATCCTCACCGCATTAGGTTTATCTAATGCATCAGTTAACCATAACGTCTCTTATATTTAATGAAAATAGTGCATTCAAATAATAATACCTCTTGATTTCTCCAAATTGCTTCAATCTGCATCAAATAATGTTCCATTTATACTCAGATTGTTTAAAGCACAAAACAATATTCAGATTGTTTAAAAACACAATACAATATTCCGAACAGATTAATCGACACAAAAAACTTTGTAACACACTGCTAACTATAAAATACATATATGAAATGAGCACATCCAACCCACCATCTAATGTTCTGCAACTCTACTTTATTCACCTTTGAACCACCCTTCCAGGATTTTGAGCCTTCTAACCGAAGTTTGGACCACCCTTCCAGGCCAATGCATATTGAATAGGGAATTTATGATATATTAATCAATTGGAAGGGAAATTGACAGGCTTTTGAGCCTTTTAACTGAAATTTGGAAGGTCTCCAATATATCGTTGTGAAAAAGATCCTTATGCAAGCCTGTTATGTAAGGCATGCAAGAAGTCATATGGCATGATAGTTCAGAATGATAGTTTGGTTCATATTAAGGAACACATGCAATAATGTATCGTTAACTTGAAAACATATCATTCAAAGTTTAACATCTTGTCAAAATTTCAAGTCTTCTAAAGCTCAATACTTACCTTGTTCAAGTAATCTCATTTTATTGGTTTGTTAAACTTATCTATAGTCATCTCACAGTTAATAGTGTTCTTTAAGAACTTGTCATTTATACCCCACTGTCATATCAATGTTAGATGCACTCGTCAGGTATCTCAACTTACGAAAGTTCTGATTGGCTAAATTTTTCCTTAAAAAGTTTGAAAGGGAGATGGTATTTTTCCTATAAAGGCAAGCATTGTCTCATGGAAGTTAAGTTTATGAATTAGAAACAACCAACTGGGCCGACACCCTTCGGGGTTCATGCTCATATATCGGCCACTTTACTCATTAGAATAGACAATAAAATCTGTATCTGAGCAATATCTTTATGCTAAATCCACTTCATTATAAATGGGTCGATTTGGGTTATGTTTTATCTATATCAGGTCACATGGGTAAAATTAACAAAATGGCTAAACATGAGCAGGTATATTACATGAATACAAGTTCGTAAAGGTAACTGTTAGTATGACATCGCCTTCTAGAAGTGTCATCATAGAACTAATGTGACTATCAAGTATGGGATCTTAAATGTCATATCCTCTGTTGAGCCTTTTTGTTGTATTTCTCCATCTACCTGAGAAGTAAAACCGAAACTCAGATAATATGGCTAAATAAAGTTTAAGCCTACATGCAGCACGATAATATTTCTCTTTAGGTATTAGGCAGGGGTAAGAAGCTTCGAGCAGATAAAATTACTTGACCAATTTACCCTTGTTACCATGCTGTCAATGCTCAATAAGAGCAGATAGTATTTCTCTTTAAGTAACAAATACAGTCACATTCAAGGAAAAAATAACACAAAACACCAATTTATGCTGTTCGTAACAAATACACAGTCACATTCAACCTGCCAACCCATTTAATTTGTGTAACATGAAACCCACTTTAACTGTTCAACTTGTATGCGTTTAACCCATTAACTCATATAAATAATATGGCTAAATATGTTGTGTTAAATGGGTTAGAATTGATATGAATGAGCCAGTTACTTATGCATATCATGTTTCAGCTGAAGTTTTCCAACCCGTCAATCCAACCTAAACCCGTCTCAGATTGTCACCCTAGTTTTAAGCATATAAGCATAGACAATAATCTAATCTATCTGTCTATCATTAACCAACAACTAATTTATTTTTCAGGTATTTTCCCTGGCTAATAAGATTGATAATTTCGTTGGTCTTATTAAAGGAAAAGAGTCTTTCCGAGTGGAGGAGAATAGAACGTTACATGTTTCGGGGTTAAACTGAACCAAACGCGCTTATGGAATGTTTGTGAAAAGCAGAAAAAGTAGTACATCTAATGCATTGGCAATATGGAGAATGTCCTCCAACCTATATGTATCAAAAGTGACCATTATCCCGGGGTTGTGGAGAGTATGATAATAAAGGCAACGGTTATAACAAAAATTCTCAGCCATGTGCCACCTATGTGCGGTCATCTCCACCTCACGACAAACCATATGCTAATAACATGGGGATGTGCTATTGCTCCATCATGTGACGTCGTTTTACATACCATAATCAGTAGTTAATTTCCTTGTTTTTTTCTTACTTGGAATGTGTCGTTGTGATTGAAATATATCTATGTGCTTTGCTTTGTTTCAACAAGTATATATTAACTTATTAGTTGACTAAGCAATACCTCATAATCAGATCAATGTATTTAAACATCTTACGCTTGTTTATGAGGATAGTTCATTAGCTTCTTAAGTGTCAAACACACACAATGCAGGCAATAGAATTAAGATATGTCTCAACAGCTTCTGTCAACTAAATAGAACCTTTTTAAAGTTGGTAGAAAAACAGCTTATTGAAACAGCTTTATAGGGTGTCTGGGATTGCATATACTTTCACTCATGTTTATGTCATTGGCTTATAACCACTTCACCTCCACATGTGCTAATTTTATCAAAATATAACCAAACAAGTCAACAAGCACTTCAAATAAGCTGTATTTTAACAATTGAGTTGAATCAGCAAAAAATCAGTTTGGTCAAAACTCGGTGTGCAGTATTTTAACAATTGTGTTAACGTTTCTATCATATTCCTATAGCCAGGGTGGACATACCTAAAGGCAGATGGTATACACGTGCATACCCTAAAAACGCCATCACTAGTGTAAAAACAGGGGCGGAGACAAGGAGGGGACACAAGGGGCACATGCCCCCTAGTCATGTAAAAATGTCATACACATAATTTCAAAATTTACACAAAAATTCCAATCACATCAGAGTACTCCCTGCCTAGGCCGATTACAAGCTACAAGTTAGCGGACCACTTGAGTACCGCATAGTGAGTTTTACAAACATGAATCATGTCGAACAAGTCGGAGGGAAACAAGGCAAGCGGATAACAGCTTCTTCTGTCTCAATGGGGTCTGATCTTATTATCTACAAAACAAAAAAACATTAAAACTTAGGATAACTTGTAATTTTATTGCTAACTAAAACATGGGTTATTTAAAGAAATGCAAAAAAGGGGTACCGGATCTTGAAGAAGGGGTTTTGAATCATCAATGGCTGGTCTGAACTGTGGCTTGCTTTTGCTGTTGTTGTTGTTGTTGTTGTTGTTGCTGCTGGTGTCTCTGTTGCTTGTTCCTGCATTGCTGGTGTTCATGGGTGTTTGTGTTTGACTAGGTTTATTTTGTTTTTTTGGTTTGGAATTTGATGGAGTGATGTTTTGTTGTTATGTAAGGCCTAATAGAGCTGTCAAATCGTGTCGTTCGGAGCG
Source organism: Artemisia argyi (assembly GCA_030686995.1). Lineage (NCBI taxonomy): Eukaryota > Viridiplantae > Streptophyta > Magnoliopsida > Asterales > Asteraceae > Artemisia > Artemisia argyi. The sequence goes on along the minus strand of CM060695.1, from coordinate 20,822,599 downwards.
TGCGAATAACATAAGTTTCAAACATGAAAACGACTCGTTTAACACTTGGTTTTGGTGGTTTGAGTATGACAGTTATACGTTTTATGTATCAAAAAAGTTAAATATTGAACCCTAGAATACTAAAAACAATTATTTTAAAAAATAAAAAAATTGCATAGTACATTTTTTCCCTTAACAGGTCCTAACAGGTAACCAATTTGCCAGCTTGGCCAATAGTGAATATACTAATGTAGGAAGTTAGGACTTAGGAACCATGTATTATTAAGGCCCAATTAAATTGGTTTTCTTTTCATTTTGTTGTTATTTAAGTTAGGTTTTAGTTACACACGGGTACGAGTCGAGTTTTATTTGAGTCGAGTTTTATCATGCCTAGAGCTCAAGTCCGAGCTTTAAACACAAATATATTTCATAAGAATCAAAATCACACACGCAACTTTCTCACAAGTCGGTCAGTCCGCAGACCAACTTTTGCTAATAGAATCACCAAAGCGTGGGCGGGGATTTGTGTTTTAAGGGTGATGCGTTGTTGGCCAAGGACACGTCTTTGACGCCTTTGTTACACCATCAAAATGGAAACATAATCGGAAGTAGGGTTGAGCACGGTTTGAAAACCGGAGCGGACTAACTAAGTCCAACAAAGCATAATGGCCGGTTTTGCTTAAGACTGAACTAGACCGGACGACCGAATATGAAAAAAGATGGACCGGAGATGAGACCAAAATACGTTCGATCCGGTTTTGCGGTTCATTCAGTCCATGGTCTATTATGTTCAGCTCTATCCGAAAGAGAAAAAAATAAGAATAATAATCTTAAAAGTACAATTTACACAAATACTCACAAAAAACCAAAATTACAAAAACACCCTTACATCTTCAACCCTTTCTGGTTATCCAACATAACTCATCAAAAACAGACACTTCAGTTCAGATAACAACTTGAAACAAGAAGAATGGAGGCCTTAAAAGTATGGTCATCAAGACCACTCCGTCATCTCTTCCACTTATCCCCACTCTCTTACAAAACCCATCTCCCAGTCACCTTCACGCGCCGCCACTGTGTCGCCAAAACAGGGTGGTGGCAGGGGAAGGAGGTCACCCAAAGATGATAATAATGCAACTTCTTCTACTTCTGATAGAGATGCTATTCGTGCTATTCGTCTTAAAAAGGTTTACTTTTTTATATTTTTTTTATAAAAATTGAATATTTTTTATTTTTTTATGTTTATGTTTTATAAAGATTGAATCTTTTTGTGTTTTTATGTTTTGTTTGTGATATTTGGTTTTTTTAATCAAATGGGTTATGGGTTTTGTAGCAAAATGTGTGAAGAAAATAGTGTTTGTTTGCTTGTTTTACTATAAGATAAAAACCACTCAGGGTTGGCCTAGTGGCAAAAAGTTTTTGTGACTAATATCACTAAAATGTGTGAGGTCCGCGGTTCGGTTCCTGCTAGGTGGAAACAACACGCCAACCTCTTGAAAAGGGAGGATTTTAGCTGGTTTGGATATGTGTGGCGGTGGGTTCAAACCCCATATCGGCCAAAAGGTGTGAAACCACCTTATCCAGAAAAAACTATAAGATAAGCAATTAAAAAATAATCTCCTTACTTTTAGGTTGATAAGCGTTTTAAATAAGGAATCCAAAATACACACTTTGATAAGCAGTTTGGAATAAGCAACTCCTAGCCTAATTATTTAAAACTGCTAGTGTCAGCGTAAAGTTTGGAACTTTGGATAAGAAATCCCAAACATCCTTAAAACTGCTTATTTGTTGTTCTCCAAAGCAAGAAGCAGATATGCAGCCTTAGTTAGCAATCCCAAACGCTCTCTATGTATTTGGCAACTGAATAATCAGATATTCAGTCTATCTTAAATAACATTTGAATATTTTTATGTTTATTTGAATCTTTTTATGCTTTATGCTATGGTTGTTGATATCTGATTTAATTAGCAAATTAGTGACGCGTTTTTAGTTAGTTTAACGATGAATATTTAAGGAAGTGTGATACTTCGTTATTGGTTGTCTGATATGCATATCTTGGGGTAGTTATATAAGTACTTACATGTAAATGATTCTTAAATAGTGTTTTAAGATCATTTGTATTAGTTTTACTATAAGAAAACGTTAAAGGGGAGTTTGCGATTGCTTATTGTATGCTTATTTTGATACTAATATTACTTAAATGCGTGAGGTCCCCGGTTCGGTTCCTGCTAGGTGCAAACAACACGCCAACCTCTTGAAAAGGGAGGGCTTTACCTGGTTTGAATCTGTGTGGCAGTGGGTTCAAACCCCATATCGGCCAAAAGGTGTGAAACCATCTTACCCAAAAAAAACTTTGAAGATAAGAAATTAAAAAATAATTTGCTTACTTTAAAGTTGATAAGCGTTTTACATAAGGAATCCAAAATACACACTTTGATAAGCAGTTTGGAGTAAGCAACTCCTAGCCTAATTATTTAAAACTGCTACTGTCACCGTAAAGTTTGGAACTTTGGATAAGAAATCCCGAACATTCTTATCTTGTGGGAGTGTGATACTTTGTTATTGGTTATCTGATACGCATATCTTGTGGGAGTTGTATAAGTATTTTTACATCTAAACGATTCTTAAATAGTGTAATAAGATCATTGATATTAGTTTTACTAAAAGAAAACGTTAAGGGGAAGTTTGCGATTGCTTATGATTGTATGCTTATTGAGTTTTGATACTAATACAAGCAGTTTTGAGGGTGTTTGGGATTGCTTATCGAAATTACTTATCTGATTACAGGAGAGTGTAATAAGAAGCTTTGAATAATCAGTTTGAGAGTTTATCATTTTGAACTGCGTATATGGTTAAGTCAAAAGGAAATAAGGAATGCGTAGTTTTAATAAGCAATCCTAAACACCCACTTAAATGTACTATTATAGTTGTAATTGCAAAGATAATAATAAGATAATCAGGCTAGTAGTTCGTTATTGCAAACTTCTTATCAGACTACTGCAAAGAGCATAAGTCGGTTTAATAAGCAATCCTAAAAACTCTCTAAGACCTAATTATTTGTAACCACTCTCAAATAATCACTATCAAAATGCAATGCCGAACACCCCCTGATTCATCATTTTTACCTTTTTAAGAGGTGTTTGAGATTGCATTTGCAAAACGGCACTCTGGAATATGCAGATAATTCCTTCTTTAATGGTTTGCCAACACTTTTTGCTGATTATTTGTGTTTTGCAAACATATTAGTTAGATAATTACTCCCAAAACCTAACTTTAAACACCCACTCAAAGTTTAGTTTAGTTCCAACTTTTGGCTTTTTGCACGTAATACACAGGGGTCTATGCTGAGTGTGGGACTGGGTGTGGATATCTAGTTTACTTATTTCCGGTAAAAGTAATGGATTTGTTTATAGGTGGACGAGTTAAGGAGCAAAGGACTTGAACCATATGCTTACAAGTGGGACAGAACTCATACGGCTAATCAATTGCAAGATATTTATAATCATCTCGGCAGTGGCGAAGAATCGAACGATGAGAATGACCAAGTATCAATATCAGGAAGAATTGTTGCACGTAGGGCTTTTGGAAAACTTGCGTTCTTGACTTTGAGGGATGATTCTGGCACAATTCAGGTATGCTGATAACATCTTTTGTTCCTTTTCACACATAAAAATTTAGTTGCTTGTCTCTAAACTTAATCACCATCATGCTGTGTAATTGGTAGTATTTGTGATTTGGAGGGTGGGAGAGAGGGGGGGGGGTTGTTAGTAGATAAGCTTTAACAAAACGGGATGCTGGGATAGTGTTTACATAACTGGACGTGCTTCTCATACTGGAAGTTGTGATAATCAGCAGCTTAAGTGTTTGACATATTCTGATTATGTAAGGATTTTGATAGAACTTGAAGCGAAATTACTTGATTAAAAATAAGAACAATACAAATAGAAGCCCTATTCGAGAGGGGTGATCTCCCAGTACAAGGTATGAAACCTCACTGATAATAATAAAGAAAACTCTACCCTAGAAAAGTAAAGACTGACACTACTTAAACAAGAACAGTTGAGCAGTTTATTCCTCCCCTAATTCAGTGGGTTAACCCCCCACTATCTTGAGTTTTGAATGCTACTTTCCCTCCTAATTTCCCTCCACCTCTTTTCCCTCTATCCACTTGTAACTGGGCTCAACTTGACCCGACTGTAACACCCCCAATTCATGGTTGCAGCGGAATTCGAACTGGGTGTTACTCGACGGCACAATAGTCATAATAATAGAAAACGAACTCCAATTGAGTCGTTTTAAAAGATGTATCATTCAAAATATATAAATATCAGAGATTCCAAAATGAGGTCCCAAATGGTTCCATGTTTACAATTTACATTAAATGAGTTTTTGAATGATAATAAAATTTATAGCCCTCTTGAGTATCCGTGTCCTTCCGTGCCATCCTTGATCGTCATGAACCTGAAATACATGCTTGAGAGGTCAACACAAAGGTTGAGTGATATTCATAGAGTTTGTTAAATCGTTTGAACACAATATGTTGGTAGTGTGAGCTATAGACTCACACCAATGTTTGGAAAACAAAACAGGCAGGCTACGTTATTATACGCCAATAAAATGTATTATACACTAAGCTTATGACACCATAACATTAACGTGTACCAATAACGATCGGCAAATTTATCCCGGTAGGTACTTTGCTAACATACCTAAATCTCAAATATTAATGCATTTGTTTGAACTTAGTCAATACAAATGGGATTCGTCAATCCCAATAGGCCTATTCAAAATATTCGCGCTCACTATTGCTAGTGATTAAATGGTTCATAATAAAGGATATCGGTTTAGCAAGGCTGGTACTTAGTGATAATAAAACAATCAGGCAAGCATACAATTAAAAACATTGTGCTCGGTTAAAAATAGCATGTATTCCCCCCAAGGGTTTGTAAAACATTGAAGTAATGTAAAGTGGGGCTATGAACTCACCTTAAGTAAGATAGCAAGTAATGAATGTAATGGTTGAATCGTGAAGGTTTCTATGAGCAACCTATAATCGAATGTTGCGACTTAGGATCGGAGTAAAGAATATGAATAAGTGCCTATATATATATATCTTGCATTTAGTCCATGATGTGGTATGATGTAAGTCTTTGAGAGATAAGATTCATGAAACATGTATGTTTTGGTATATCGTTTACTACCGTTCGGGCCGACATATTTCAGAAGTCATGTTAGTAAGCGTTCGAGGAGCCAGGACACTTTAACTCGTAAATCCACAACTCATCTCGACGGCTTACATAATGAACTCCTCACATGAGGCTCCCTACTATTGTAGTAGTTGATGAAATATATAGATATAAGTTTTGATCCGAAAAGTTACATGTCCGATACTTGAATAAACTTAGGAAAGTTTATTTGTACATGAAGATTGTTATTAGGGGTAGTTTCATAAGTTTTGTATGACCATTTTCTCTTTGTAATATCTCATGGTCCCTTTTTAAGTGAAGTAGATCCAAATTGTATGTTCAAGTTATCGCCAACTCTTGTTTCATGTTTACGTCTATGTAAGTTTACTTGGTCATTTCGTCATGGCCTAGCCATGACCTTTGGTCCTTGTTCCAAGGTCATGAGACACAACCTTGGCTCTAGCCATGGTTGTGGTCTTGATTATAGGTCATAAGACCTCTTGTTCCTTTTAAAGTATAACCATAATATAGTGACTTTGGCCTAAAAATGGGCTGTTTAAGAATTTGAAGAATTTATCACTCGGAAAGCGTTTTCAGGGCTCGAGCTTCTTTGTTCCTGAACGAAAACGTCGTTCCGGACAACTTTCGTGTTTTAACTTTTTGATGAATCGGACCAGAAGTGGGACTTTCAAAACCCAAATTTGATCAGAATGGTATTTGGCAGTTTGCCGAAAAGTTTTGGTAACTTCAATTGGGCGTAACTTTTGACTCGTATACTCGTTTTAGGTGGTTCAAATTGCTATGGTTTCCTTGTTAAGTCCTCTACTATAATATGTAATGATCCAATATCATAATTTTACCATTTTGGTCATGGTTTTCCAAAAAAGTCACTAGTTTACATGTTTGAATAACATAAGTTACATATATGTATCAATACTTGTTTTACTCACTTTTATACATCATGGACATGAATACAAGACATAATATAGCATGAATAATATGTAAATAACATGAACATGATTATTCAACAAGAAGCATGTTAGGGTTTGGCTTACAACTTTTGGCTTTCAAAGATGAAAGGAAGTTAACATGTAAGGATAGGACATTGATAGACTTTAGCTTCACCCTTTGCAATCTATGATAAACCGAGGTTATTTGAATATTATAACGACGCCTTCTTGAAGTCCAAAGCTATTTGAAGATTATAACGACGTCTTTTTGGAGACTTTAAAGTTATAACAACATTTCTTAGAAAATTTCCAAGATTGAAGATCAAACACTAGTTTTCTTTCAAAAACTAGTTAACTTTCTTACAAAATATAAGAAAAGTGCCTTAGGTTTTAGGACTTGAAGGTTATAAGAAGGTGTGGTGCAAGAAATCTCATGTGTTTAGCTTGGTATTTACAGGGTAGAAAAATAGTTAACCATATATTGGGTTAGAATTTAACCATGGTTAGTTAAGACACTTGTAATGATCTAAAGGATCAATGGACAAGATCAAGCCACACCAAGGTGACTCCCCCCCCCCTAAGGCGGTTTGGAAAGGATAAGGGGGGGGGGGGGTGAGGTGTGCCTTGGATGATATTATCCAAGTTACTTGATGAGTTTTGACTCCGGGAAATGCCAATCGTAAATGATTAAGCCTCAAAACGTAAAACCGGGTGTCGTAAAATTATGGAATTTGAAAGTATTGTTAAACATGTCCATATAGTCCATAATAAAATATAAAATGAGTGGTAGGTTCCATCGGGTGCTAAAACCCTGCTAAAAACTGGAAACACGGGTCTAAAACGCGTAATACGTAAAATGTACGAATATTGCGTAAAATTGAGAAAAGTAAAATGTTACTTTTCTAATATGATATAAATGATTTAAAATGACTTATAATGTCTAGACTGGGCTCAGTCTAGTGTCGGTTGGTATTAAATGTCTTTTAGACATTAAACCGTAAGCCTAAAAATCACGAAATGACTTATAACATCAAGGGATGATTTTTGGTCAATGGAGGAGGGAAAAATATGTTGACTTTTTCTAATAAGTTGAAAACTCAAATCGTCTTAGAAACGCGTTTTGTGGTCTAACGGTTAATCGCCCATACGGTTAAGTGTGCTCATGCGAGAGTAGTACTGTTTGGGTGACCTGCCGGGAAGTCTTTGGTCATGTTTTTCTCAGTCACGATTAATTCTCAAATAAATCATGAGTGTGTCAAACATTTTTCTGATGCGAGGTCACTTAACGCGGTCGAGTTTCGTTGTACGTAGAATTTCTGAATGACGTTTTACCCTAAAACGTGTAATTCCGTGTAATTCCTTAATAACTTTCACGAAAATGAGCTTATGAATGTCAAACTTTTAATTTGCCATGGAAATGATTTATCACTTGAGCCCAAGAAATAAAAATCAAGTTTCGGGAAAAATTTTCGGGAAGGATGAATAGTAAAAGTGAATAGTGAAATTTTTCCGGGAAAAGTAAATATCCTGAAAATGCGAATTGTTACAGTCTCTACCCCTTACGGGGAACTTCGTCCCGAAGTTCTTTGTGTTATATGTTGGAGTGGTGTCGATGAAAAGGTGTGGTTACTTATGAGGACTAAAGTCTGGGATTACCGGTGATGTAATTTGATTTGTCATTTCAGTGTATGGTGTAGGATCAGGCTTACTTGTATGTAGGAAAGGTATAGTAATAGTCGAATATTAAGGGAAATTGATATAGCAGTCGAATATTAATAGGAATTGATATAGTAGTTGTACAGAAATTGATATAGTTGAATATCAAAATGGAAATTGATATATTTGTCAAGTATCAATAGCAATTGATATAACAGTTGAACAACAATAGCAATTTACATAGGAATCGAATGATGGAATAAATGTTGAACATGTGGTTGGACCAAGTCCTGTTTGAATTGTATGGCTGCCCATGTATATGGCTATATGGCTTCACAATGAGTTCGGTACGGCTGCACATGCATATGGTTACATGGCCTCGCAATGAGTTTGTTTGTTATTGCACTATCATTATGAAAACCAAAATGTAAATCTCGTACTAATGGAAATTGGGATAGTTGTTGCAATCATAGCCTAGTAGGTAATCTGTTGTTGTATCTAGTGTTTATTGACTTCATACTTATGTTATTTCGGATATAAATAAGCCCACTTGTTTATAATTCTTTATTTACATAGAGAGGCATCCCAAACAATGTAACTAAAGGAATATAAACGTATGGTTCGATGATTTATAATTTCTTTATTTAAATGAAAAGGCATCCCAATCCATTCAAATAAGGACATTATAAATCATCCTACTCAAGAATTTCCGACACAACATTCATACTTAGCCGGTGAGTTACAAGGTAGTGTATTACGAGATGATACTGGTATTCCAAAAGTACAAGATGAATATTCAAACTTGTAAAGCTGATGAGGGTACTTGTGGTGTAACTAAGGATGATTTGAGCTTTAAAAGTGCATCAAAATCTGTTAATGAGCTTGTGGTTCCAACGGTTGTGAAGATAATGTTATGATATGTTGATGAACAAAAGCGTGTAGTGTATGCTTAACATTAATACACTTAGGTATAGATGTTGAGTTTGTTTTAAAAATCTTAAGAGATTTTTAAAAGTTTATGATGGAATGGTATATTAGGACCTAAACAGGATAGTACTTCTACAGGATGAAGAGAATAATTGATAACTATCCCAAGATAGTAGTTCGGATTATCTCATAAATGAAAACTTTCAAGAATGAAGTTAGGTAGTACAAATAAAGTGTTAATATTTCGCTGAGTGGTAAGGCACTATCGTGTCTCTAGATTGTTTTAATGTATTCTAGTGGTTTATCGTGTTCATGTAGGAAATCAATCTAAACATAACCCTAGTACAACTACTCTCAGTATTTGAAAATTTTAAGTCGAATATAGTTAGTCAGACTATATTCCACTGTCCCTAGATTAAATATAGGTGACTAGTCTATATTTAGCCAAGGTTCGATAAAATTTTCAAATACCTAAATTAGGTATACTTGTGATATGTCCGTTGGTTTTGGGAAACTGTTCACTAAACAAAGTACAATTTACACAAATACTCACAAAAAACCAAAATTACAAAAACACCCTTACATCTTCAACCCTTTCCGGTTATCCAACATAACTCATCAAAAACAGACACTTCAGTTCAGATAACAACTTGAAACAAGAAGAATGGAGGCCTTAAAAGTATGGTCATCAAGACCACTCCGTCATCTCTTCCACTTATCCCCACTCTCTTACAAAACCCATCTCCCAGTCACCTTCACGCGCTTCTGTTCATCCTCACGCGCCGCCACTGTGTCGCCAAAACAGGGTGGTGGCAGGGGAAGGAGGTCACCCAAAGATGATAATAATGCAACTTCTTCTACTTCTGATAGAGATGCTATTCGTGCTATTCGTCTTAAAAAGGTTCAACTTTTTTGTATATTTTTTATAAAAATTGAATCTTTTTTATGTTTTGTTTGTGATATTTGGTTTTGTTACTTAAATGGGTTATGGGTTTTGAAAGTGATTAATTTTTTTAGAACGGCTAGTTAGTAGTTAGTAGTTCGAGTCGTGCAGTGACATCCAAGCGAGCAATATGCCTTCCATGAAAATGGTGTTTGTTTGCTTGTTTAACTATAAGATAAAAACCACTCAGGGTTGGCCTAGTGGCAAAAAGTTTGTGACTAATATTACTAAAATGTGTGAGATCCCCGGTTTAGGTGCAAACAACCCTGAAGTGACCACGCCAACCTTGAATATGTGTGGCAGTGGGTTCAAACCCCATATCGGCCAAAAGGTCGGAAACCACCTTATCCAACAAAAACCATGAGATAAGCAATTAAAAAATGATCTGCTTTACTTTTAGGTTGATCAGTGTTTTAAATAAGGAATCCAAAATACACACTTTGATAAGCAGTTTGGAATAAGCAACTCCTAACCTAATTATTTAAAACTGCTAGTGTCACCGTAAAGTTTGGAACTTTGGATAAGAAATCCAAACATTCTTAAAACTGCTTATTTATTGTTTCCCAACGCAAGAAGCAGATATGCAGCTTTAGATAGCAATCCCAAACACCCTCTAAGTATTCAGCAACTGAATAATCAGATATTCAGTCTATCTTAAGTAACATTTGAATCTTTTTATGTTTTATGCTTTGGTTGTTGATATCTGGCTTAATTAGCAAATTGGTGATGCGTTTTTAGTTAGTTTCAGGATTATTAGTTAAGAAACTGTGATACTTAGTTGTTGATTGTCCTGATATGCATATCTTGGGGGAGTTATATAAGTACTTACATGTAAATGATTCTTAAATAGTGTAATAAGATCATTTGTATTAGTTTCACTATAAGAAAACGTTAAGGGGGAGTTTGCGATTGCTTATGATTGTATGCTTATTGAGTTTTGATACTAATATAAGCAGTGTTGTGGGTGTTTGGGATTGCTTATCCAAATTGCTTATCTGATTACAGGAGAGTGTAATAAGATTGAATAATCAGTTTGGGAGTTTATCATTTTGAACCGCGTGTGTGGTTAAGTCAAAAGGCATACGTAGCTTTAATAAGCAATCCTAAACACCCCATTGAATGTACTTTTATTGTAGTACTTGTGAACACAATAATAAGATAATCAGTCTGGGAGTTTGTTATTACAAACTTCTTATCAGAATACTGCAAAGAGCATAAGTGGGTTTAAAAAGCAATCCTAAAAACTCTCTAAGAACTAATTATTTGTAACCACTATCAAAATGCAATGCCGAACACCCCCTGATTCATTAGTTTTACCTTTTTAAGCACTTCTTTAAGAGGTGTTTGAGATTGCGTTTGCAAAACAGCACTCTGGAACAGAAATTCACAACCTCTTTATAAGACTATGCTGATAATTCCTTCTTTAATGGTTTGCCAACACTTTTTGCTGATTATTTGTGTTTTGCAAACATATTAGTTAGATAATTACTCCCAAAACCTAACTTTAAACACCCACTCAAAGTTTGGTTTAGTTCCAACTTTTGGCTTTTTGAATGTAATACACAGGGGTCTATGATGAGTGTGGTTGTGGATATCTAGTTTATTTATTTCCGGTAAAAGTAATGGCTTTGTTTATACTTTATAGGTGGACGAGTTAAGGAGCAAAGGACTTGAACCATATGCCTACAAATGGGATAGAACTCATACCGCTAATCAATTGCAAGATATTTATCAGCATCTCGGAAATGGCAAAGAATCAAACGATGAGAATGACCAAGTAGCAATATCAGGAAGAATTGTTGCACGTAGGGCTTTTGGAAAACTTGCATTCTTGACTTTGAGGGATGATTCTGGAACAATTCAGGTATGCTGATAACACGTTCCTTGTTTGAAATGCAAAAAGTTAGTTGCTTGTCTCTAAACTTAATCACCTCATGCTATATAATTGGTAGTATTTGGGTATGTGTGGGGATGCTGGAGATAGTGTTTAGATAATTGGATGTGCTTCTCATGTTTGAAGTTGTGATAATCAGCAGTTTGAGTGTTTGACATTTCTGATTATTTAAGGATTTAAATGTAAAACGAGACTTGAATAATCAGGATTAGTTTCGTTGCATCTACTCTTGACCACTTTAAAAACGCGATGCCACATGCCCATTGATCATCTACCAAAGTGGATGTTAACAACTGAAAGATCACAGATAGGAATGCGTTGCATTTGACCCTCATAGAAGCATTTAGATTATTGAGTAAACTTAATTTCCTCACCTATGCTATGTTTTTCTATGACTACTGAATACTGATATATTTACTTATAATAACAGCTTTACTGTGAGAAAGAAAGGCTTGTAGATGATCAGTTTGACCAATTAAAGAGTCTTGTTGATATAGGCGACATATTGGGCGCAAGCGGCTCGATTAAACGGACAGAAAAAGGTTAGCTTTCGCAACAAAGTTATACAAAGCGAAACATAATAGTCTTTACACTATTTTTTTGATAGCATATTCATTGTTTCCATTTGTTTTCAGGGGAACTTTCTGTATGTATAAATTCATTTTTGATCCTCACAAAATCTTTGCTTCCACTACCGGATAAGTTTCACGGTCTAACAGATGTGGATAAGGGTTATCGCCAACGGTTAGTTTTCTAATAGCTTTTTTGTAACAACATTTGTGCAATCCTGCATATTCAAATAATGTCATGGTGGTCCGTTTTTGCTAATGTTAAACATCATCATAATTGGCAAGTCTATTTTTCATGTGTAGATATGTAGATATGATTGCAAATCCAGAGGTAGCTGATGTACTCCGTAAAAGAGCAAAGGTAGGGTTAAAACATTGAATTTTCGGATCATATAACTTATTATCTTCAAATGCTCGTATGCTGATTTGTGCTTCACTTCAGTAGATTGTATCAGTCATACGCCTGACAGTTGAATCCGTAGGCTTTATCGAAGTTGATACACCAGTTCTTCAGGTTTGTAAATCATCACTAAACTGATTTTCGTAATATATATATATATATATATATATATATATATATATATATATATATATATATATATATATTAATTTTTGATACTTAAATTGATTTGATACTTTAATTTTGGGCCCATTAGCTTGACTTTGATTTATATCACACATTTACACGTACTGAGAGGAAAAGTATCAGTAAGATAGAAAAAGATGTCTAATAACTACAGGTTTTAAAGACTTTTAAGTCTTCTAACGTCTAATATTGGGATAGTTCACTTTTCTTCCATCATTTTCCACAAAACAGGAGAAATTTATTTTTGGAATTTTGAACAACGAAAAAGTAAAACAAAAATTTGGGACCATCTACTTCAAATTGACTAGACATATTTGCATCAATCAGTTTCTATCGATTATCCAAAATACAAGACTTTGAAGTAGCTTTGTGCAAAGAGTCTTCTAATATGTATTTTCAACTAAGTATTGCAATGAAATAATATAACTAGATTATCATTGTGTATTTAAACTAAAGTATAAAATAGATGTTCAACAATTTAATTGCGCCAAAGCATCCAAATATATAATATGAGCCAAGCTAAGTATGTAAGAACTGGGCCGGTCCAATTTTCAAGTCAAACAAAAAGAAGTTATAACTTGTATGCAAACCTAAACCATGTCCACAGCAAACACAAAACATAATCATTCATCTTGAATCTAAACAACTTGTATTGGCTTAAATAGTTAATCAAATGCCGTAGAAATTCAAATGACCAATTAAATTACCTATGCAGATTACTCTTGAAATCACATTCTTCTTATAAAAGGAAAACTTGTAAACTTAACGTTGCTAAAATTTGGTTGAGGCATTTCATCAAACATAATGTGGGTCATGAGAAAACTAAAGATTTATGCAGCCTTATAAGCAATAAAAGAAGAACCATGTACGAATAAATTTTTCCATGAAGACACTACTTTAAGCTCATAATTGCGTAAATCTCTCTTTCACAAGAGTTGCTGACTGTATTTTACTTCACAGAATAAGTACAAATTGCAAAGACTTGAGAGTCTTTGGTCGTCTAGTGTGGGACTTCAAATTTATTCCATGATCTTTATTCCAAGTGTTATGTGCTCCACTCAAATTTATATCCATCTAGTTCAATTCTTTATTATCGAAGTCTATATAAAGCTTAAATATATTTTATAAGTGTCTACTATGAATTTTTAAAGTCTTTTTCCTTCAATTTTGACCTTAAATATATTTGTTTGTGTTATATAATAGTACTTAATAAAAATTATACAAATGAAAATATATTTAAAAATTTAATCTATTCATTTGTCTTGTATCATACGAACAAAAATATTTAAAGTAAAAAAAAATAATAATAATAATCTTAAACTACAATTTACACAATATTCCCTCACAAAAACTAAAATTACAAAAACACCCCTACATCTTCAACATTCTTGATTATGTTCAATCCAACAAAACCATCAGACTCAGTTCAGATAACAACTTGAAACAAGAAGAATGGAGGCTTTAAAAGTATGGTCATCAAGACCACTCCGTCATCTCTTCCACTTATCTCCACTCACTTACAAAACCCATCTCCCAGTCACATTCACGCGCTTCTGTTCATCCTCACGCGCCGCCACTGTGCCGCCAAAACAGGGTGGCGGCAGAGGTCACCCAAAGATGAGAATAATGCAACTTCTTCTACTTCTGATAGAGATGCTATTCGTGCTATTCGTCTTAAAAAGGTTTACTTTGTATATATATTTTTATATAAAAATTGAATCTTTTTTATGTTTATGTTTTATAAAGATTGAATCTTTTTGTGTTTTTTGTTTTGTTTGTGATATTTGGTTTTGTTACTTAAATGGGTTATGGATTTTTTAAGGGATGTGTTGGTTTTAGCTTATTTTATGGCTTATGAGCTTATCTCATTTTGGCTTATATTGTTATGTTGTTTGTTTCGGCTTATATAGCCGGCTTATGGCTTATTTGGTTTTGGGCTTATGTTTCGTTAGCTCACTTTTTGTGGCTTATTTTGAAACTTTTCGGCTTATATAAGTTCATTATGACATAATGAAGCCGAAAATTTTCAAAATAAGCAACAAAAAGTGAGCTTATGAAACATAAGCTGAAAATCAAATACGCCGTAAGCCCGCTATATTAGCCGAAACAAACACCTCCTTAGTTAGTTAATACTGAATAAAATTAGCTTTTGTTGGGGTTAGAATTAGATAACCAGGGGTGGTTGGACTTGGTTCAAACTTGTTATATGCTTATTGTGTTTTGACATTATAGATAAGCAGTTTTTAGGGTGTGTGGGATTGCTTATTGAAGCATTATTTGAGAGTGAAATAAGTAGTTCTGAATAATCAGTTTGAAGATGGCTTATGCTGGTTAAAGCGTCGATAGAGCTATAATTAGCAATCACAAACATTCCCTTAAAGCTAGTTATTTGCTATTCCAAAACGCGATAATGAGATAAATAGATAATTTGTACGGGAGTTCCATTATTCCCAACTGCTTTTCTGATTTCTTCAAAATGCACTGGCTGTTTTATTAATCACTTTCAGAGTTCAATGCTGAACACCACTTTAAGCATGAATTTTACTTTTGCAGCCCTTACTTAGGAGGCATTTGGGATTGCGTTTACTAAATGTTACCGAAAGCAAGTCTTAACCTGCTTTTTCAAAATTGCCTTTTCTCTCTATAAATACGCTCTCCAAAGGGTTGCCAACACTTTTTGCTGATTATTTGGGTTGCGCATTGTTGTTGTTGTTGTCCAAAATTTTGATCAAGTGTTTGATGATGATTGAATTTAACTCGAGTTGTACTTTTTTCCTTTATGTGAGTTTTGGGGCTCTTGCTCAAGAACTAATTATGTTTTGTTTTAAGTTTTCAAGCTACTTAAAGTCTTCATCTTTTAGTCTTGGTTTTGGTTTAGCATTTGGGCCCATTAGCTTGCCTTTGATTTATATCACACGTAGGAGGGGAAAAGTATCACGAGATAGAAAAAGATGTCTAATAACTACAAATTTTAAAGACTTTTAAGTCTTCTAACGTCTAAATAGTTCACTTTTCTTCATCATTTTCCACAAAACAGGAGAAATTTATTTTTGGAATTTTGAACAACGAGAAAGTAAAACAAAAATTTGGGACCATCTACTTCAAATTGACTAGACATATTGCATCAATCAGTTTCTATCGATTATCCAAAATACAATACTTTGAAGTAGCTTTATGCAAAGAGTCTTCTGATCTGTATTTTCAACTAAGTATTGCAATGAAATAACATAACTAGATTATCATTATGTATTTAAACTAAAGTATAAAATATATGTTCAACGATTTAATTGCGCCAAAGCATGTATTGTTAGTTACCAAATATATAATATGAGCCAAGCTGAGTATGTAAGAACTGGGCCGGTCCAATTTTCATGTCAAAACAAAATGAACTTATGACTTGTATGCAAACCTAATACCATGTCCACAACAAACACAAAACATAATCATTCATCTTGAATCTAAACAACTTGTATTGGCTTAAATAGTTAATCAAATGCAGTAGAAATTTAAATGACCAACTAATTTACCTGATGAAAACGGATCTCGCTAATCCAGTCTATTCTATTTTCTTGCTAAAATTTGGTTGAGGCATTTCATCAAACATATTGTGGGTCATGAGAAGACTAAAGATTTATGCAGCCTTATAAGCAATATAAGAAGAACCATGTATGAATAAACTTTAAGCAATATAAGATGTCAAAACAATATAACTTTAATTGGGTCAAGTGGTATCAACAAATTTTATCCATGAAAGAATTACTCCTCTTTATGACGTAAATCTCTTCTTTGGATTTAGAGTTACAAATCTGAAATTTTTAAAAGGCCCACTCGTCGCCATTTATTTATTTTTACATCACAAGAGTTGCTGACGGTATTTTACATCACACAATAATTTCAGGACCAAAAGTTATACCGAATAACTGCAAATTGCAAAGACTTGAGAGTCTTTGGTCGTCTAATGTGGGACTTCAAATTTATTGTATA
Organism: Artemisia argyi; assembly: GCA_030686995.1. Classification (NCBI taxonomy): domain Eukaryota; kingdom Viridiplantae; phylum Streptophyta; class Magnoliopsida; order Asterales; family Asteraceae; genus Artemisia; species Artemisia argyi. Next base: position 20,805,925 of record CM060695.1, on the reverse strand, counting down.
ATTTTTTTCCATGTTTTTTTCTGGTCCACACGAATTTATATCCATTTAGTTCAATTCTTAGTTTTCGAAGTCTATATAAAGCTGCATAGAGGTATATGTGTTCATTATCAGATAAAAACACATCAATACAATTTTATACAACATACATTAATTATGAGAGAAAATATTTACTTTTACTTTATGCATACTTATGTTTTGTTCATTTTCTCACTTGTCTTTTTGTTGTTTAATACCACAACTGCCACTTCCTTTGGCCAACAACTGGTTGGAGCAGCAGGAGGAGTTGTTCATAAGTGCATCGATAAGGAGAGACAAGCTCTTCTTGATTTCAAAGCTCACATTATTCAAGACCCCAATAACCTGCTCTCTACATGGAGACCCGAAGAAGAAGATGATTGTTGTCAATGGGATGGAGTCGTGTGTGACAACGTCACAGGTCATGTCAAAGATCTTCAACTCGAATATGCTTATGGTGGTCTTGAAGGTGAGATTAGCGATTCGTTGATTAACTTAACATATTTGAATATTCTTAGCCTTCCTCGCCATTCTTTTACTGGATCCATTACTAAGTTCCTTAGTAACATGACCCGGTTAACTTATCTTGACCTTCATGAAAATCAGTTTACTGGATCCATTACTAAATTCATTAGTAACATGACACGGTTAACTTTTCTTGACCTTTCTTATAATCAGTTTACTGGATCCATTCCTAAATCCATTGGCAACATGACCCAGTTAACATATCTTAACCTTGGTTACAATCAGTTTAATGGCACAGTTCCCAAGTCCATTCGTTCGTTGACCAAGTTAACATCCCTTGAACTTGGAGAGAATAATTTCTATGGAATCATTCCGGTGTCCATTGGTAACATGACCCAATTAGCTAACCTGGACCTTGGTGGGAATAATTTCAGTGGAGTCATTCCGAGATCCATTGGTTCCTTGACCAAATTGACAGAACTTTCCCTTTCAAACAACTCTTTCTATGGAACCATTCCTTCGGAATTTGGAAACCTCACCAATTTGGCAGCCCTTGACCTAGATTTCCTCGAAAGTTGTACAGTAGAAAACTTAGATTGGTTGTCTTCTTTATCTAATTTAGATCAACTTTATATGGATGGAACTTCTTTGGCCAAAGTAAGTAACTGGGTAAATGTAATTATAGGTCTCCAAAACCTATGGCATTTAAGTTTAGATGGATGTGACCTCTCACACGTCATGCATCCATATTCTTCATCTGTCAACTCTTCTTTATCTCTTCGTCACCTTTATCTCGATAACAACAATCTCAACTCATCCATGTATCGTTGGTTGTGCCCATTAACTAATAAGCTTACAGATCTTTCTCTCTCTGGTAACAAGTTTGATGGGGAACTTTCAGATTTTTTGAACAGCTTGTCAGGATGCACATCAGCTACATTGTCTGATGTGATCCAACACTTTTCATCCCTCAATTCCTTGAACCTATCTTCAAATCAGTTAGATGGAACTATAAGTGACAAACTGTGGCAATTACCCTCGCTTGAAGTAATAGATCTTTCAAACAACTCACTCGAAGGAGTTCCTCTAATTGCTGACGTGTCAAACCTTTCTCAGAGTATACACTATATAGATTTCAGCTCTAACAAGCTAGGGCCTCGTTTCCCCAAATGGATACAAAAACTGAAAAATCTCACGCATCTTGATATTTCCAGAAATAATATCTCAGACACAGTTTCTACAGAGTACTGGAACCGGTGGCAGTCTTCTCAGTTGAGCTATTTAGATCTCTCTTTCAACAACATAAGCGGTGCTATTCTGAACGTTCCTTCCACTTTGTTAGTGTTAGATCTTTCCAAAAACAAATTATCTGGGGAAATCTCCTTTCTGTGCCAAACTGTAGATGTCCGTTTATCATTTCTTGATATCTCAGACAACTCATTCACAGGACAAATTCCAGACTGTTTATGGCATTTAAAAGAGCTGGTGGTTCTTAATCTAGCAAACAATAATCTATCTGGTAGAATTCCTGCATCTGTCAAGTCTTTGATCAACCTTGAAGCATTGTATTTATACAACAACAACTTTATTGGAGAATTGCCTTCATCCTTAAAACATTGCACGAATTTAACCTTTCTGAATTTGGGGGCCAACAAGTTTTCTGGTAACGTGCCTGTTTGGATTGGGGAAAACCTATCACGTTTGTACGTTCTTAGCCTAGCATCAAACAACTTCTATGGAACCATCCCTCTACAAGTATGCCATCTAGTAAATCTTCAACTTCTAGACTTGTCAATGAACAACCTCAATGGAACCATCCCCTCATGCATCAATAATGTCACTGCCATGGTTCTAGATAAATTTTCTCTCAAAGGGAGAGATCTCGTCACGGTGAATTCATTAGACATAAGGCACATTCATCGAGATATGTACAAATCTATATACTTTGACCATGTGGTAATCCAATGGCAAGGAAAGGTACTTGAATTCAGCAAAAATCTAGAATCCTTGAAGAGCATTGACCTGTCGAGCAACCATTTAACAGGTCAAATCCCGTATGAAGTTACAAATCTTTATCAACTGGTTGCACTAAACTTGTCAAAGAACGCTCTACTTGGAGAGATTCCAAGACAAATTGGTCAAATGAAAGAACTTGAAACTTTGGATTTATCCAAAAACAATTTCTCAGGGCAGTTGCCATCAAGCATGTCTCAGATGAATTTTTTAAATTATCTTGACGTGTCGCATAACAACTTGTCTGGGAGGATTCCATCTTGCACTCAACTCCAAACCTTTGACCCTTCAAGGTACATAGGAAATGCAGGGCTATGTGGAACTCCCCTGCCGAAAAAATGTCCTGGAGATGAAGAATTAGAAGAACCACACACTGTTGGTAAGAGTCAAGGAGACGAGGAAGGGATAGAACGATGGTTTTATATTGGTGGTGCTAGTGGGTTTGCTACTGGATTTTGGATAGTTTGTAGCGCTTTACTTCTTAACCGCCGTGGGAGACATGCTTTTTTCCAGTTGCATGATAGCTTGAAAGATTGGGCGTATGTAAAGGTGGTGGTGTTCATAGCAAAATGGCGAAGGGTTGCACGTGCATAGTGGCATATATATGTTTTTTATGTTTTTTTCATCTACTTTTTAATGTTTGGTAGTATTGAAATTTCATGCTTCACTTGTATTTGGCAAGGGTTTTTAAGTCCCCTTTATAAATAAAATTGCCACTAACACCATGGGGGCTGTTTCCCCTCGTTGTGTGATATACGACATCTCCACATGTTCATATTATAAACTGTATAGCTATATGATGCATGGAATGTGTTCGATAAACATGTTTTACATAGATTTGCAACATACCTGATGATGTTAAGGTATCATGGTTAGCTATAGTAATTATGAATCTTTAAGATAAGGCATCAATGCCTTATAAGCAAATGCTATTACGGTTGACATCTAAGTGTAGTGTGAAGCTAGCTATTGTAGCTGTGTTTTACTCATGATTACGAGGCACATGAAATAAGCCTCCAATGCATCTTAGAAATCTGATTACTGATTTTTTTGTTGTTACTCAATCACTAATATAAAAGTCACTGGAAATTCTCATAACTCAGCACACTGTAGTCTCTACAATCAATCACTTGTAAATGTGGAGGGAAACTTTTACAAACATAAAAGAACATGTTATTCATGACCGTTAGGTTTTTTTCCAGCTCGTATGACATCCATCTTCATCAGTGGAAGTTGTTGTTCTTGTTTGCTACATTGCCATAACAGTGACCACATGTTCTTCCACCAAACTTGTTCCTGATTCCGGGGTGTGTTTCACACACTCAATAGTACTGACTTGTTTTCAGCTTTATGAATATACTACTAAAGTCCTAGCATATGATTGATATGCTCAATGTTAGTGTGATAATGCTCTTACTTTTTTAAACTGATTAGTAATACTAAACAGAAAATAAGTATATTGGTAATTGTTGCTTATCAGTAAATGAGATTCTTATAAGACACCTTAAACCAACTCAAACTGATTCAGGACTGAATATTATATAAATCTAAATATTAGATGAATTTCATTATGAGTTTCATCCCTGACTACAAGTGTTAAAGTATATGAAACAGAACTCAGAACAGATTTACCCTTTTGTAACATTAGAATGTGGAACTTTGTTATCATAATTTGCTTAAAATACGATTGGAAATCCTTTTCACAAAATACAGTTTGCTTAAGTGCTAAGTTACTTCTTATATTAATACTCGAACATCAGCTCAATCTGGATCTAAAACACAATGGCTTTCACCAATACAACCTCCACCACAAGTGCTGCCATGAGTCTCGCCTTCAACACGTTACATGTTTTTAATATAAATCAACTAGTTACATGGCCCACCCGAATGGGCGGGCGAGCCTTATGAATATGGTTGAAAAAAATTAAGTTTAGGAAAATAAGTTATAAACATACCAAATTACTTATTATATGCTTTAAGAACGAAAAGAAATAAATGTTCATCCGATATAAGAAAATAAAAGTTACTAAATTATCCGCAAGCACAAGGTATGTGTTGTCGATTCATATACAAAATAAAGCTTCATCGTACACAAAGTTGGTTGTTGATTTTGTGTATTTACTTAATAGTGAGTAAATAGCGAACCTTCCATAAGCCATCACTTGCCAGTATCACAAGCTCTATTGAGGCATTGATAGGTACATGTCGTATGCCAGGTTTTGAACTTAGATGTGATTTAAGACTCTGGTCTCCAAATGCACGAGCAACAGCAAGTTGACAATTAACTCGCGGAACATCACCTACATAAATAATACTCCAACAGTTTCACTATACTTTAGAGCCTGCTGAAGCTATAACACAGTGGCTGAATCAAAATATGCATGTAACAATTCTGCTGTCATTCACTGCATCACATAATTGGAAGATAAACAAAAAAATTGTCAATTCTGCTGTCATTTACAGGTGTACAGTAGAGGTGGCGATTTCTACCCATGTACATGTACTCATAAACGGGTCAAAAAATAATTTTTTAATATTAGCTAAAAAAGAAAGGGGTTGAACGCAAGGTTGTAAATATCGCTCGGCGGTACCGTGGCGGTCGACCCCCGAAATCCGCCATATCGGTCTTGGCGGCGCCATGGCGGTGACCATAAATTATAAAGGAATATGAAAAAAAAAAACCCTAGATCTAGGCTAGATCTGAAGTGAATATGAAAAAAAAACCCCTAGATCTGAAGTTAAACGGCGTTGACCGGCGTGAATATGAAAAAAAAAAAAAAAAAAAAAAAAAAAAAAAAAAAAAACCAGATCTGAAGTTGACCGGCGTTGACCGACCGCCGTCAAGGCCAATTTTTTACCGATTTTGACCGCCAAGCTCCGATTTTGACCAAAAACGCCAAGTTAGACCGATATGGGAAATATCGTGGTGGTGGACCACCGAAATCCGCCATGGCGCCGCCATATCGGCCGCCATGGCCGATTTTTACAACACTGGTTGAACGTCATTTATTGAGAGAACCAACTAATATTAGTAATAATATACTATATTTGAAAAAAAAAGTATTCAATAGTGTATTGTTAACTTGAAAACATATCATTCAAAGTTTAAGTAGAACTTAACATCTTGTCAAAATTTCAAGTCTTCTAAAGCTCAATACTTACCTTGTTCAAGTAATCTCATTTTATTGGTTTGTTAAACTTATCTATAGTCATCTCACAGTTAATAGTGTTCTTTAAGAACTTGTCATTTATACCCCACTGTCATATCAATGTTAGATGCACTCGTCGGGTATCTCAACTTACGAAAGTTCTGATTGGCTAAATCTTTCCTCAAAAAGTTTGAAAGGAAGATGGTATTTTTCCTATAAAGGCAAGCATTGTCTCACGGAAGTTAAGTTTATGAATTAGAAACAACCAACTGGGCCGACACCCTTCGGGGCTCATGCTCATATATTGGCCACTTATTAGAATAGACAATAAAATATGTATCTCAGCAATATCTTTATGCTAAATCCACTTCATTATAAATGGGTCGATTTGGGTCATGTTTTATCTATATCAGGTCACATGGGTAAACTTAACAAAATAGCTAAACATGAGCAGGTATATTACATGAATACAAGTTCGTAAAGGTAACTGTTAGTATGACATCGCCTTCTAGAAGTGTCATCATAGAACTAATGTGACTATCAAGTATGGGATCTTAAATGGCATATCCTCTGATGAGCCTTTTTTGTTGTATTTCTCCATCTACCCGAGAAGTAAAACCGAAACGCAGATAATATGGCTAAATAAAGTTTAAGCCTACATGTAGCACGATAATATTTCTCTTTAGGTATTAGGCAGGGGTAAGAAGCTTCGAGCAGATAAAATTACTTGACCAATTTACCCTTGTTAACATGGTGTCAATACTCAATAAGGGCATTTTTTTTACCCTTGCTAACATTGTGTTAAACGGATTAGAATTGATATGAATGAGCCAGTTACTTATGCATATCATGTTTCAGCTGAATTTTTCCAACCCGTCAATCCAACAAAAACCCGTCTCAGATTGTCACCCTTATTAAGCATATAAGCATAGACAATAATCTAATCTATCGGTCTATCATTAACAAACAACTAATTTATTTTTCAGGTATTTTCCCTGGCTAATAAGATTGATAATCTCGTTGGTAATATTAAAGGAAAAGAGTATTTCTGAGTGGAGGAGAATAGGACGTTACATGATTTGGGTTACACTGAACCAAACACACTTATGGAATGTCTGTGAAAAGATGAAAAAATAGCACATCTGGTGCATTGGCAATATGGAGAATGTCCTCCAACCTATATGTATCAAAAGAGTGACCATTATCTAGGGGTTATGGAGAGTACGATGATAAGGGCAACGGTTATAACGACAATTCTCAGCCATGTGCCACCTATGTGCGGTCATCTCCACCACGCGACAAACCATATGCTAATAACGTGGCGATCTGCTCTTGCTGCATCATGTGATTCCGTTTTACATACCCTAATCAGTAATTTTTTTTCCCTTTTTTCTTAGAGATGATGGTTTAGCAGACAATGTTTAATCTACTTGGAATGTGTCGTTGTGATTGAAATATATCTATGTACTTAGTCTAACTGGCTTTGTTTCGACAAGTATATATTACGAGTAACTTATTAGTTGACTAAGCAATACCTCATAATCAGATCAATGGATGCAAACATCTTATGCTTGTTTATGAAAATAGGTCATTAGCTTATTAAGTGTCAAACACAATGCAGGCAACAGAATTTAGATAAGGCTTAACAACTTCTGTCAACTAAATTGAACCTTTTTAAAGTTGGTAGAAAAACAGCTTAATGAAACAACATTGTAGGGTGTCTGGGAATCTGGGATTGCATATACTTTCACTCATGTTTATGGCATTGGCTTATAAACACTTTACCTCCACATGTGCTAATTTTTGTCAAAATATAACCAAACAAGTCAACAAGCACTTCAAATATGGCTTTTGTTGGGTGGAGTAGGGAAATGTAGTTGGATGGTATCTTGGTGCATTAAGGTGAATAAAAGCTACAGGAATGGTACAAACTGGAGATAGTTTGCCTGTATGCAGCTAGTGTATATTTGGCTTTTGGCCTAGTTGTATTCAGTTTCTTGTTTTCTGGTTTGTGATTGCTTGTTATCACTAGTATGATTCTGAGATGTATTCTGTTAATATAAGTATAGGTATGTCTATACTCTATGGAACTGTTGTATTATCATTTGTAAGTAATAATATATGTTCACCTTTGCAAAAAAAAAAAAAAAAAAAAAAAAAAAAAAAAAAAAAAAAAAGTCAACAAGCACTTCAAATATGCAATCCCAAACACCCATCAACAAAGCAGACAAGCTTAGTACATTTGTCATAACATGTAATCCCAAACGCTCAGAGAATGCTTATAGGGCGTAACACCTCAACCACGAAAAAAAGTTCATTCACATCAATAGGACTACTACTTGTACCCATAATAAATTATTGATATGCGCAAATATGCAAATGCCTGCAAAGGTTAATAACCGGTAATCCAAAACCAGCTCACAATCGGTTGCCTTTTCATAACAAATATGTTAGCATACATGACGCACTCAACGGTTATCACTATTGGGGTGCCAAGTCGAACCCTACCTTGTGCTTGTTATATGTACAAAAGATGCCCCCACTGATTACCAACTAAACTACGTGCCATTGACTCATAATAGATTATTGTACACATACATTTCAGGACAAAATACATCTTTTATATAATCAAACAAAACCTTAAGTGGGGATGATTTAGTCGTTTTTAGTATAGGTTTATTTTCCAAAGAAATACTTGTGAAAGTTTTTCCCTGGTCGTTCTCCCAACGAAGGTAGAATGGAATCTCGAATATCGGTTCGTGAATCGTGTCGTGAAAAGTTAATAGTGAAAATTTGTGATGGTGAAAATCAAATTATCAAAAGAAATGATGAATTAAGCAGAAAATACAAGCTATATATGTACAAGAGTCTAAATTTAGAAAACGGAAATGCAAACGCAATTTTTAAACGTAATGTACGAAATAAAACGCGACTTTTATACTAAAAATGATCCTACAAATGTGAAACAACTTTCTAAAAATCTTAAACTAATAAAAAGAATTTTGAGAAAAAGAAAAAATATTTTTCTGGCCTTTTATTTATTTTCTATGATTTATTTCTATTTATTGAATTAAAAAAAAGTAATTAAAAATAAAGGAAAATGTAAAAATAAATGGGAAAAATATAAAATCAACTTTGAAAAATCTAAAATTTTATAAAAGAATTATCTAAAATATTTTTGGATTTTTATTTGCTTTTTCTGATTTTTTTTATTGATTTTTGATTATTAAAATTGATTAAAATTGAAGAAAAATTAAGAAAAATATCAAATCAACTCAGAAAAATATGAAAAATTTACAGAAAATCTAGAATAATATGGAAAGCTTGCAAAAAAAATTTAAAAAGAAAATGATAAACAGAAGTGCTTATTAGAGCTAAAACAGCTTATGGCAAGTGCTTATTAATAAGCACTTGCCACAAAACTATGCCAAACTGATATCACAGACTCAATACATTCTAATAAACTCAAAATATCTCAAGAATGATCAGATGTATCACAGAAACATTTACAGCAAGCAATAAGCAGGAACAATAAGCTCACAGATTAAGCACAACCAAGATTTAATAAGCCAGACGCTAAAAAAAACTATGTAATCAAGTATGAAACACCCAAAGAAACTCAAACAATAAAAAGTACAAGCTAACAACAATCTTAGAGGCTCAAAATGATCAAAAACAAAAATGGATAATAAGCTAAACAAGCAGGCACCACAGCAGACATAAAAGAGTAAAATAAACTGATCAAAAGAAACTACAAAGTCCAATTTAAACACAAAACCAACAAATCAGCTGTACAAGCTACTTAAAACACCAAAAAGCTAATCATGAGCTCAAGTAATTCTATAGATATGAGCCAGTGAAAACAGGCAGTTGGAACAGATTACTGGTGCAGGGGAAACAGGAAATTACTCTAGCAATTTTAACGTACTGAAAAAGTGATCAAACTATTTTTGTGAATTTTTCTGTTTTGTATACTAACTAACTACCAGGCAAAGGAGCTATTTCTATTATTTATTTATTTTTCTAAGGCTAAATTAAGCTATAGCTCCACTAAGAAAATAGCAACTTTGGAACATTTCCTTGGAATTTTGACTTTTTCTTTTAAAAATGAAACACTCTAAAATTGACTATAACCAATTCAATCAGCTAAATTCAAATCCTATATGTATGTAAAATTTGTCTAAACATGAATATCATAAATATAAATGCCAAAAAGCAATAGTTGAACAATCAGACATGAGCAGAAAGCAACGTATACAGAAATAAAAGAAAATAAAAGATTATTTTGACTATCAGCTTATTACCTACTAAACGTATGTCCTAACCAGTCTAATCTAGCCTAATACCATCTGTTTATGCAGGGAATACAGTAGAATAACAACAAGATCACACACAAATCTATTGATCCAAACACCCTCTTAATAGCAATCTGTTTTTAGTTTTTCAATGATTAAGACCTATTCAAACTCAACTACTGATGCAGTAAGTTAATATTAACTATATGAGGTGTATGCAAGCTAACGTGAACAGAAAAATAAGCACTAAACTAAGCTGATAGAGATGATGATAATAAGACTAAAAAATGCAGCAATCAACAACTATGAGTTAAAGTAAATGACAGCAGGAGAATAAGCAACAAATAATCTAAACTAGACCAACAAAGCAAGAATAACTTCAAATAAGCGAACTACTAAACAGGAAATAAGCTAATGCTAAGAATTGAGATTTAAATGAAACTTACAATAACTTCCCCAGCTGAACAGGGGATTCATTTGAATACAGCATATCTTTAATAGGCTTATAAACCACTTCTGAAACCCATAGTCACCATTGAATTACCCATATTCTTCACTAATCCCCACCTTTGACTTTCATTGACCAGCAACCAATTAACCAATATATGCAGTAATTCAATTGTAAAACTCTCAACAAGCTATGATGAAATTTGAATGAACTAATGGAATAGAAATGGAAGCTTGAAAACAGGTTTAGTATATTAAATTGCTTGAAAGATAAATGACAAGTATTGAAAACTTGAATACTTAAGAATTTTATTAAAACTTGAACCAATAGGCTTCAGCCACGAAGCATTCCCTTTGTGTCAGACCTTGTCGGGGGGTAGGAAGTGACCATTATACCCTTAATTGGGTAAATTAAGGGTGGGAGTTGGGTAATTATTGGGTGGTAATTCTAGGGTTCTTCGTCTGGGTGAATTGGGGAAAAGGGGAAGCGGGGTTAGTTATTTATTTTTATTTGACTTATATTTTGACTGAGTTTTATTAAAAAGGGTGGATGGGTCGGGTTTTGATAGTATTTTGGGTGTTAGGCTTTGGGTAAAAGGTTGGGCTTGTTATTTATTTGGGTTTATTAGTTTAGGATTATTAGTTAATAGGCTTAAAGGTTTAAGGGTAAGTTATGCCAAATGGTAAAATCAAGGGACCTCTTTTGCCATTCTGAAAAATACTTCCAAGGGCTGAACTTGACAAACTTTGATTCATCAAGGGTAGATTCTGACACTTCGAGCTCAAATATTGATCCGTACTTGAAAAATGTTTTCCCGGCCTCGGCTTTTTAAACTCCTTTCCATTACCCGTGCTCGTGTTTGCCATTTTTGCATGATTTTTTTCCTTTTATTTAATATCCGTACCTGCACTTTCAAAAACACAAAAACAACATATATTTGGCATAATTAGTTAGTTTTTGGTCTTTTAGGTCCGGTTTTGGTCGAATAAACGGTGTGTAAATTAATATACACAAAAATCCCCCAGACTAAAGTATTGTCGTGTCCTCACGCAATGTGATCAATTCACGCTTTTGGGATAAATAATTTCATAACTCTTCCTACTGACTTTGTAAAGTAGCAAGGAGGTTCAAAAGAAATTATAAAATCATTTATTCCCGCAAACGCTCCGTTTTCCAAAAAATTTCCTTTATTCACTATTACTTCAATTTTTGTACTTTTCATATTTCATACTTGTGACGGTTTATTGAACTTTCATTATTTTGTAATAACTTTTAGGGTCAACGAGTAGAAACACTTCTTATTAAGAAGTGACCATACGGATAAAAATCGTCATCCTTAATTTTTCACGAGTCCCCAAACTAAGCGTACAAACGAGATCACAGCTTATCTACAAATTAGATGCTAACACTACTCATAAAAGTTACTTGTGGAAACTTCTTACTTCCATGTCCTAAGTTTTTGTATCTCAATATTTTACTTTTGTTGAGAAATGAATTGCTTCATATTTTCTCGTTTCAATAATTTTTAGTCTGATAGTGACATCTAAGTTTAAACGATAAGTAGTTCTTCATTTTCTCTTAAGAACCAATGCAATAGAAATTCGGTCCACATCAAGGAATTTTGGTACATACAATATCATAAATATAAGTTGCGGAGTACTACACGTGCACCTCATGTGTCCAATTCAGAATCATACACATGCACCTCACGCGCCAACAACTTATTTACATTCAAACTCTTGTTCATCATAACTTTCGACTTTCACTTTTTTTCATTTTTCACTTTTCTCATATTTTTCACTTTTTTCTTTCTTTACTTTTCTCATAACATCAATGGAAGCTTATCGGGTAGCTCCAAAACCACATAGATAATCAACTTTTGACTTTTGATTTTTTCACATTTTGCTCTTATTTTTTATGTTCCTTGATATGTACCCAACTTTTAAAGCAAAAATTTTCTTAAGAAAACAAAGAACTAAATATTATTCAAACCGAAATACCACTAATTAACCTAGAACATCTATTATATATTGGTGACGTATCTGATGGGAGTAAAAAGCCACAAGTACCTCTTATGAGCTCTAAAGAGAACCACTACTCCACGTTTAGCATCTAACTTCTAAATAAACTCTATCATTTCTCGCTCTTCGCAATTTAAGATCTCAAATAATGAAACCCGCGAATACTTAGCCGATAATCAGTCACGCATATATAAAGTCAGTTACGGAAACTTGCAAATTCTAGAAGAAGAATTCGCGTTTTCTAGCTCCTGATGTAAAAGACTAGCGAAAGCTTTTAAGCTGCGCATGTATAAAGTCAAGTACGGGAACTTGCAGATTCTTAAGAAAGAATTCGCATTTTATAGCTCCTAGTGTACAAAACTAGCACGAGCTTATATGATCATCATTGGTTAAGGGAACAAGCTAGGGCTCAACACGCCCGGTCAAGTCAAAATATCTATTCCTACTCTCGCCAGCAAGAAAGTCAACAAGGTGTCAAAACACATATTCAAACTTTATTATATTTTGCACAGCTTTTTCCAACTTTTTCACATCTTTTTGTGCTTTTTCATGACTTTTTCTTTCATTTTTTCTCAATTTTTTTTTTTTTTTGAAATTTTCAATTTTTTCAATTTTTGGTGGAAAAACGGAGTTGCAAGAGTTCACAGCAAAGTGCAAGGCAAAAATCAAATCGAAAGATCACCCCCGCAGACTAAAACGAAACATTGTCCTCAATGTTTAAAAGGCAAGGGTCTCCTACATAAATCTAAGGCCGTTTATTAGTTATGCCAAAAGATAAATGTTAGTCGATAAGATTAGGATATTAGATTTCCAACAAATGAAGAAACTCAAGTAGAGACAAAACAACGAACACGAGAGTCTTCATTATTCGGGCAAATCCTGGACATTCACAAACAACAACGAAACACGAGAAAATGGAAGAGGTAGCCCTCCTCACGTCACATTAGAAATAAGAAATTTAAGAAGATGAAAGGATAAGCATGGGGTGTCTCCCATGAAGCGCTTGTTTTTGTTCACCGAGTCACAGGAGCCTGACTCGATCCCCGAATTAATTCGTCCTTGGGGAGAGCAAATGAAACGGACACCAAGCACAAAAGACGGAGATGCCTGGGTCAAAAACGGTATCCTCACTCCCGGTGGAGTGGAAAGGTGAAGAAATGATGGGATAAAGATAGAAAGGGTGAAACACACGGATGGTAAAAGCATAAACATCATCAGAATCATGGTTGGGTTGGGTGGGTAAAATATCAAGCACGGGATCATCATGATCATAAGTCTCGTCCACCACTCCAATTTCTTCATTCGTATTTGATTCAAAATCTACATCCGGTGGTTTCGCGGGTGGACGAGAAGACAGTAAATCGAAGAGAAATGAATTGGCATTGGAAGGTAAATCATCATTATGTAATTCTTTAGTAAGCACACTTCTTCGAAGGTCATTTTCGTCATTCTCTATACTCGGAGAAGAAATGATATGAGAAAGTTCATCGGAAAACTCCTCGTGAAGAGAATCAATCAAATTATGTGAATCCTGAACCTCGGGTTCCATTTCGGACTCATCACAAGGAATATCAAAGATTGGATTATCAAGAGTCAATTCCAAATCGAAATCAAATAACAGATTTGTGAAAGTCATATTGAATGTTTCGGAAACCCTTGGAACAAGGTCATCAATATCTTTAGGATGATTGATTACAACTTCATTTCCGACATTATTCTCTTCTTCTAATCCGACGAGCTCAGAAGGTAATTTGTTCACATAGTCGATGTCTCCATAAGATATAGATTTGTCATCGTCAGAATCGGAGAATATCTCAACACGATCATTCGGATTATCAAGACGATTATTTTCAACAAATTCACCATCACCGTTAGAAATTTCCCCGGACTCACTTGGGATTGGGACGAGATTCTCAACACTAGACTTACTGAATTCGTCCGATTCCGTTGCCGAAATAGTGTTTAGATGCTCGTCCCCCATTTTTAGAGAGTCCTCGGGTTCTACGGAAGGAGAGATAGATTCCCTTTGAGGGTTAAGAACAATCGTAATCATGGGATCATCATCGTCGTACATACAACACTCACAAAATTTAGTTTTTCTTTCTTCGGCAAGAAGTTCTTCCATTGATTTCACATGAGGTTCGGAAGTAGATGTAATACGATTAACCACCATTTCTTTTAACTTCTCAATAATGGATTTAATTTCAAAAATTTGATTAGTAAATTCAGAAGTTTGTGGGGGTTGGTTAAAACCATGAGAATCGTAACATGAATTCGGCTCATAATAAAAAATTTCAAACGATCCCCCACAATTTTCAAAGTTTGACGAACTTTGGAACGAATTATCATTGAAATACGGTTCTTGCTCATAAAAGTTTTGAGAAGGAAGATTAAAATCATTTTGAGGATAATTATCAAAACTCGAATTACAAGCATAAGACGTTTCATCACTCGGGGCGTAGCACATACAATTTGTGTATCCACATTGGTTACAAAAACATTGCCCACACGATACTCCTTCTTCGGAAAGGTTTCCACAATTATAGCAATTAAACGAAGGTGGTGGTGGTGTTGGATAGATATCGGGAACGTTTGACGGTTTGTTGAACGATCTTTGATCATACGCGGGAGAATTACAATTCCAACAAACCCCATCATGAATATTATCACCACATTGGTCGCACGTACACCGCACACACAACCCTCCGAAGAAAGGTTCTCCACAATTAAAACAAATTGGATCCATAAGAATTAAACATATAAGGGAGAAAGTGAAAGAATTATCGGTTTAGAGGGTTAAAGAAGAAGAATCAAATGATGAGAGGATAAGAAGATTATTTTAGTTTTTCGTATCATAAAATCAAATCAAAATAAAAGTGAAAATCAAATATGAAAAAGAAAAATATTTTTGGATTTTTATTATTTATTGAAAAACAAATCTCAAACTTTTATTTTATTTTATTTTCTTTTTTCAAACGTTACATTAATCGTAATCGTTTCCTTCAAAACTACTCGCGACGAAACGAGAGAAAAGAATTTTCCCGCTTAATCGGTTGTTGAATTGAAGTAATCCGATAAACAACTAATTTCACGTTTTTCTTATGTTGTAAGGCTTATTTGGTTTACAACGCCCACCCTTCAACGGGAGAGTCGAGGCTGTAACTTTATTTATTTTTTGGTATTTTTGTAAACAGTTTAGGAAAAGTGTTTTGAATTTTTCAATTTTTATAGAAATTTTAACGTACTGAAAAAGTGATCAAACTATTTTTGTGAATTTTTCTGTTTTGTATACTAACTAACTACCAGACAAAGGAGCTATTTCTATTATTTATTTATTTTTCTAAGGCTAAATTAAGCTATAGCTCCACTAAGAAAATAGCAACTTTGGAACATTTCCTTGGAATTTTGACTTTTTCTTTTAAAAATGAAACACTCTAAAATTGACTATAACCAATTCAATCAGCTAAATTCTAATCCTATATGTATGTAAAATTTGTCTAAACATGAAAATCATAAATATAAATGCCAAAAAGCAATAGTTGAACAATCAGACATGAGCAGAAAGCAACGTATACAGAAATAAAAGATTATTTTGACTATCAGCTTATTACCTACTAAACTTATGTATCACACACAAATCTATTGATCCAAACACCCTCTTAATAGCAATCTATTTTTAGTTTTTCAATGATTAAGACCTATTCAAACTCAACTACTTATGCAGTAAGTTACTATTAACTATATGAGGTGTATGCAAGCTAACGTGAACAGAAAAATAAGCACTAAACTAAGCTGATAGAGATGATGATAATAAGACTAAAAAAATGCAGCAATCAACAACTATGAGTTAAAGTAAATGACAGCAGGAGAATAAGCAACAAATAATCTAAACTAGACCAACAACGCAAGAATAACTTCAAATAAGCAAACTACTAAACAGGAAATAAGCTAATGCTAAGAATTGAGATTTAAATGAAACTTACAATAACTTCCCCAGCTGAACAGGGGATTCATTTGAATACAGCCTATCTTTAATAGGCTTATAAACCACTTCTGAAACCCATAGTCACCATTGAATTACCCATATTCTTCACTAATCCCCACCTTTGACTTTCATTGACCAGCAACCAATTAACCAATATATGCAGTAATTCAATTGTAAAACTCTCAACAAGCTATGATGAAATTTGAATGAACTAATGGAACAGAAATGGAAGCTTGAAAACAGGTTCTGCCACGAAGCATTCCCTTTGTGTCAGACCTTGTCAGGGGGTAGGAAGTGACCATTGTACCCTTAATTGGGTAAATTAAGGGTGGGAGTTGGGTAATTATTGGGTGGTAATTCTAGGGTTATTTGTCTGGGTGAATTGGGGAAAAGGGGAAGCGGGGTTAGTTATTTATTTTTATTTGACTTATATCTTGACTGAGTTTTATTAAAAAGGGCGGATGGGTCGGGTTTTGATAGTATTTTGGGTGTTGGGCTTTGGGTAAAAGGTTGGGCTTGTTATTTATTTGGGTTTATTAGTTTAGGATTATTAGTTAATAGGCTTAAAGGTTTAAGGGTAAGTTATGCCAAATGGTAAAATCAAGGGACCTCTTTTGCCATTCTGAAAAATACTTTCAAGGGCTGAACTTGACAAACTTTGATTCTTCAAGGGTAGATTCTGACACTTCGAGCTCAAATATTGATCTGTACTTGAAAAATGTTTTCCCGGCCTCGGCTTTTTAAACTCCTTTCCATTACCCGTGCTCATGTTTGCCATTTTTGCATGATTTTTGTCCTTTTATTTAATATCCGTACCTGCACTTTCAAAAACACAAAAACAACATATATTTGGCATAATTAGTTAGTTTTTGGTCTTTTAGGTCGGGTTTTCGTCGAATAAACGGTGTGTAAATTAATATAAACCAGGGGACTTTTCCATTTCAAAAAAATTAAACCATACTTTATTTAGTAATAATATTATTTTAAAAAAAAATATTTTCTGTGGAAAACTAGAAGGGGGGTTGAATAGTTTTACGTCCTTTTAAATTTATTATCAAAATATTTTGTAGCTTATTAAAAAAATTTTGATTCGATCTCAAGTGAATTCAAACAACAACCAATATAAGCAATTCTAATCTAATAATGAAAGTATTGAAATAGAATGAAGAAAATATAGAGTTAGAAAGATCAAACCACAACACGCGAATTTATAGTGGTTCGGCTACAAGGACACCTTCCTTGCCCTACTCCACTCCCCGAGTACCACACTCGAGAGTTTTCTTCACTATGTCAACAAAGTCCTTATGGTGGAGAAACCTTACACACCTTGGCTTACACGAGTTAACGACACTAAGCTAAATGTCGAGTTCTAATCGTAGCTAGAACCAATCTCACAACTTCTTCACAACTTCACACCTTCACAACTTCTTCAAGACTTCACACCTTCTTCACACCTTGTCAACTTCACACCTTCTTCTAAGCACAACTAGGTCACAACTACTAAACTACTTTACAACACACCTAGTTTCTACAATCAACAAATTCACACAACACTTTTACAAATATATAACACTACTACAATATGAAACTAGCTAATCACAACACTACTACAATTAGATGGATGTAGAGGAGTGTTCTTCTTCTTGCACTTGAATGGATGAAGCTTTGGATCACTTGGAAACAAAGACTTATGAATTATATGATCAAAGGATTTTAGATCTAGAAATGGAGGTTGGATCAGAAAGTTTATAGTGCAAAAAGGTGAGAAAAATATGTGAAATGATCCAATATTTATAGGGCCAGAAAATACTATTCTGGAGCGTGCCGGTCCCCTTAATTAGGGGGCGGTCCCCTTAATGATTAAGGGGGCCGCCTAGTAAAATTAAGGGGGCCGCCCTCCTGAACGATGGAAAAGTTTTTCTAGATAAAATTTGCCCTTTTTGGTTGGAAATTTGAAATCATATCTTTGTAGTTTAATATAACAATACCAAAAATGATTTACAAATATATATAAAATGTTAATATCATTTTATAAAAAGTTATGTCTTAAGACAAGGTTTCCTTTGATCATGTAATGCATAAGATGCTTAGTTTATGCATACCTTAAGTGATATTAGATGTAGAGGTAAATATTTTTTTTACCAAATACTTGTTTACGTCTTAATCTTGACTTAATTTGATTTGAGTTTTGTGATTATCAAAACATAGGTTTATTGAGAGATATTAATAACATTTTTAAACATTATTTATATAAACAATCTCCCCCTTTTTGATGATTACAAAACTTAAACTCATTAACTCAAAAATTAGTTTTTAAACAAGTATTTTAGTGAGTTTATATTTACTTCTCCCCCTTTTTGTAGAATCAAAAAGGTTATGCCGACAATTTTCAAACGTGAAAATTTGACGGGAAGTTATCTCCCTCTTGATGTGTACTCCCCCTCGTTTGGGGGCACCAAGAGAACGAGCTATGGAATGCTTTGCAAAACAAAAATATTAGAAGCACAAGTATATTCATGCAAACATATATTAGGTGATAAAAAAATAAGCATGGTTGAAAGAAAGCATTCATATTAAAGAAATGGTTGTGGCAAGACACAACATACAAGTAGCAATAAGGATTACAAGTAAAAAAAGCTAGTACACAAATTAACAACTAGGAAAATACATCATCATGCAAAGAGTACATGGTCTTCACTCTTCATAGAGCTTGCAAGCAAAAGGGTGGTAGAGGCTTTATTTATTAAGCATATCAAATGCTTAATTTGGAGAGCATGATGGTGATGGTGGAGGAATGGGTGAGAATTGTGGTGGAGGAATGATTGGAGAGGATGGTGGAGTTGGTGGTGGTGGTGGGTTGGTAAGCAAATGTTCAATATATGAAAACATATATTGAATTTCATCTCTAAGGCCAAAGATGACGGTGCGGTTGTGGATGCAACAAAGACAAGTATCCCCATGGGATTCAAGTAGCCTCCAAGGCACGGGATTGGCAAAGAATGGTGGTGTAATTGGTGGAGATGAGAGATGAGCATCAAGAGGTGTTATTGGTGAAGGTGAGATGGTAAGATGGGTGGAGATAGGTTCTTGTGTAGGAAGTGGTGATGATACTTGTGGTGACAAGTGTGAGTTGATGTAGTCATTGATTGATGAGGTTGAGGGTATGGAGGATGAGGAAGTTCCATGAGTGGAAGGTGTTTTAGATGGTGCATTGGGTGCACTTGGGGATGAGCATTTGAGTGGAGGTGATGGGGTTTTGTTGTCTTCATTTGTTAAGTCAATGAAGAGTTGTTTTGGGGGGATGACCACAAGCTTTTGTTTCTTGGAGGCTTTGGAGTGTGAGGTGCTTGGTGGAGTCATGATGATTTAGATGATGAATGATGAGATGAAGAATGGTGATTATGGAGGGAATTTATAGTATGGAAATGGTTGTTTTAGGTATGTATTTGAAATGGTTGAATGTGATTCTAAAATCAGTTGGGTTAAAATGGGAAATGGTAGCTGATACTAGAGAAAGGGTTCACAAGATGCAAAAGAAAACAGTGAACCCAGTTCCAGATGGCCGGTCCCCTTAATTGTAGGCCGGCCCCCTTAATGATTAAGGGGACCGCCTAGGGAATTAAGGGGGCCGCCTATCTGGTGTTTTCCCAGACGACCAGAAACCCAAAATTTGCAGAATTTGGTGATTTTTCAAGTGTGTTTTTCCAGCAAGCTCTATTAGAAGTATATACTCTAGGAATGATGATATATAAACATATATATATATATATATATATATATATATATATATATATATATATATATATATATATATATATATATATATATATATATAGTGTAACTTTCTTACGAGAACCACTTTTATCTGCAAGAACTGCGAGAACTACCTTTTTTACTCCTAATAATGCATAACGTACATCATGTCAATGCATAGTGGCATTTTTGAAATTATCTGTAACTTAATTTGATAGAAAAAATTAAATTAGGGGCAAAATTGGGAATTAATTTTTCCATAAAAAAAGGGATTGGATATCAAAAACCGTTTTATATTCTTTCACTTTTCAGATCTACTGTATCTCTCCTTCATATCAATCACTTTCACTTTTTATCTCTTCCCTCAAGAACCCTAGGCGCCCCCTCTTTTCAGATCATAGTCAACCATCAACAAGGAGTAAGTTTTTTTCACCATAAGTTCTAAGCTTTTCGGTATTTATTAAGATCACATAAAAAATCCGACAAACATATTTGGTTTTCAGATCGAATCTTATCATATTGAAACCATGTTTTTTTTTAGATCCAAACCGAATTAAAAAAAAAATGACTTTTCGTTTTACAAATAATATAAACAAGCTTGTATATTAAATCAAGAAGAAAGAAAACCATTTGTATATTCGGCCTAGAACAAAACTTAAAATTTAACACCATAAATTTTAACCTATCTGTGTGTATGCTTATTTGTTTTTGACGTGAATGGATTTGCAAGGTTAGATTTCATATTTTATTCATGGGTTTGATTTTTTTTTTAAATAGTTTTTAGGATTTGGGTTTGATTTCAGTGGACTACGTTTTTATTGTGGATGCCATTTTTTGTGGCTGCGAATTATATTGTGGATGGCATAACATTTTTTTTTTCTTTTTTTTTTTTTTTTTTTTGGGTTTGATTTCAGTGGACTACGTTTTTATTAAGTGTTGTATGTGCCTCATGGTTTTAGTTTTAATGAAATGATTACATTTGTAAGTTATATGGTAGTGGTTTATGAGTTTTTTTATTAGCAGGTGATTGAGCTTTTTATGATATATGGAGATTTGATAATTGGTTATTTCAAATTTGTTATTATTTGGTTTTGGTGTTACTTATGTAGTCTTATGTTAGATTTAGAAGTATTTATAATTTTGTTAATAAGTTTTATGTTTGTCCTTTGAATGATGTTTTAGACAATCTCTAACATCACTGTTGGAAAACAAATAACAAATATGGGTAAAAAGGATATGTTCAAAACATGATCAAAATAAATGGATGCATACATGTTCAAAACATGTATGTTTTAAAAAATGATTGCTTATAAACGAAATGCTTAAAACATGTATGTTTTAAAAACATGTACGTTTTAAAAACATGTACGTTTTAAAAACATGTATGTATTTTTATTTAGTTAGTGTAATTATTATTTTTTTCAAAGACTTCGTGTTTGCTAAACAAGTATGTTTCCTGAAACATACATGTACTCATGAACATGTATAATTTTTAATAATATTATTGTTGCTAATTTTCGTATTTTTCTTTGTATGAGGTGTAATTACAAGAATGTTCACGGCTACAAGTGTGCATATATGCCCGACTTTTGAAAAAATGTTGATGGCTACTCGTGCGCATATGTCCATTTGTGTTGAATATTATTAGTGCTCACATGTATAGATCGATTAGCTTCATTTATTTATGCTTTAAAATTTTGTATTTTAATTGTATTTCAATCGATATCGAACTTTGTATATAACATTAATGTGCTTGGTTATTAAAAAATGTATATGCACCTTGAAAGGGAAAAAAACATGTATGCACTTTGATTAATTGAAAAATTTATGCACCTTGACTATTTTGGAAGAAAAAAAAACATGTATGCACCTTTGCCTATTTGAAAAAATAAGTAAATAAAAAACATGCATGGACCGAAAACATGTATGTACCATGACTATTTGAAAACATGATAACATTAAAAAAAAAAAAAAAAAAAAAAAAAAAAAAAAAAAAAAAAAATCCGAATTTTAAGAATTACAGAAAACGGGAATTAAAAAAAATAAAAAATAATATGAAAATGTTTTTTACCATTATACCCTTTTGAATTAAATAAAAATAACAAAATGCTATGGAGCATTAAATGATGTACATTGTGTATTATTAGTTGTAAAATGGTGGTTTTCGCAGTTCCCGCAGATAAGGTGGTTTTCGCAAGAAAGGGACCCTATATATATATATATATATATATATATATATATATATATATATATATATATATATATATATATATATATATATATATAACCAAATTTTATAATCCGCATTGAAAAGAAGCATAGCATAACATTAAGATAGTAGCATGATAATAGTTAAAGTCTAAACATCATTCAAGAGATAAACAAGAAATAACACAAGTATTTCCGAATAAATCGGACAAATAGCAACCCATACAAATGTCTAATAGAAACAAATAATAACAAGTAGCAATACGTCAATATCTTCTACTTCTTCTTTCCAAGCATCTTCCTAGACATCTTCCCAACGGATTTGAATCCTCCTCGAAGTTCTTCATGTATTTGTTGTTGTCGGTTGATGATGGACGTTTGACGAGTGAAGAGAAGCTCATCGGTACGTTCATGAGGAAGAGGAACTTGATACTCGGTATCGTCAATATCGGAAAGATTTTCAACAAAGGTCGTGGGGGATGGAGTACTAACACGTGAGGTGTTTTCCTCCTCATCATCATCATCCTCACGATGAGATGTAGAACCACGAGGCCTAGAATACAAAGGAACACGAGATTTTCCTTTGTCACTTTGAGAACGACGAGTACGAACACGAGTAAGTTGGTTCAAAGTAGGAAGGATATGAACGTAGTAATCTCTTTGAAGATGTGGGTAATGTTCCATCACATAACGATAAAGTCGTGTGAGGAACATACCATAAGGAAGATTTGCATTTGGGGTGTTTTTGGCGGACATGATTCGATGAATAAAAAAATAAGCCAAATTGTATTGCTCTTCAGCAACTACACAATACAACATGTGGGCAATGCTCGCCGTGACATGATCACGGTGACCACCAGTACCAAACGCATTCTCGCGAATGAGTTCTTCCCACTTTTTCATATCTTGGCTTAGCTCTTTGAGGAGGATTTGATTTGCATGAATATCGACATTCTTCGACTTGATTACTCGACTAGTCGTACGACGTTCTAGTTCAAGCATTCGACGAATGTCTTCAGGACTAGGAATCTCAGAATAGTAGGGGCCATCCTGAGGACGATTTCTTTCAAGAGAGGAAAGATCCCATTCATTTGAGAAAACGGCTTGGCCGTTGTATGGGATTCTAAGAATTTGTCCAAATTGAGCAAGAGTAAGAGTGATGAATTGATTTTGAATCATGAAGGAAATGAGGAGATGACCATAGGGATCGGTTTGCACCGTCACTTGGCTATAGAAGTCGAGGATAAAACGAGGAATGATTGGTTCGTTGATTTGGAAAAGACATTCAAAACGAATATTGGAGAACATTCGTTCGGTTTGATCAGATTCATAGAAAGATGGATCGACAATTCTTCCTTCGTGAATATTTCTATTTTCAATAGGACGATAGAAACATGCAACTGAAGGAGACATGCCGGGAGTAGAAGAGACATTTGGAATGTATTGTTTGGTTTTGGAGACATCACCAACCATGGTCTTAGGCATTTTCACCTAAACAATATAACAACAAAAATAAAATTAATATAGAAACAACTATCATGCATATGTTATATATATATATATATATATATATATATATATATATATATATATATATATATATATATATATATATATATATATATATATATAATTATATGCAATATTTGTGAAACGAAATTCTACTTCGACACAAAAAAAATATTCTATGAAGTAGTTTCACAATGTTCCTTGTATTTTTTATTTTAAACTCGTTTAGAATATATGACGTCAAAGAGTATGATATCATAATTCATTTCGAAGTAAGGCTAGATATATATTAGATTATATATCTTCCATTTCATAAGAGTTTGACACAACATAAGCTTGTTTAAAATATTAAAATGCGAATTTTAGTTTTCAAAAATATCTTTTTTGAGATAAACCAAACGCTCCCTTAACTAGATAAAATTATCCTAAAACATCAATATATATATTGATCATATATCTTGATGACATCTATTGATTCTAGTAGTATTAACAAATTTTATGAGCTAGTTTTAAGTTTCAAATAACCACATATAGTTATAGTTAGTTCATGAACCAAACGCCCATGTTGTCTTCATGAACTATTTTATAACGAATTGAAAAGTATGTTTTGATTATTTATAACATTAAAACAATGTAATGTAGTAAGTTTTAAATAGTTTTTAAGAGTTATATCAACAATGTGCCTTTTGAAAAATAAAATTCAACAAGGGTTTATGGGCGATTAATGATTTTGACAAAATGATATGTTATACTAAATTTGAGTTGCAATACATCATCCTAATCCTATGGGAAGCATTTGGTAGTTCAATTCCTAGCTTCTATTTCACTAAAATTTGAATTAAAATAAATTTTAATAAAATGCCTAATTATTGATTAGACACCAAATTGAATGAAATGTGATGAAATGCATGTTGGAAAACTTACAAAAGATGTTGTTATATGTTTGGTTAACATTTTCCCCTTGCGAAACAACCCCGGATTGGTGATATGGTGGAGGATTTTGATGGTTTTGGGTGTTTTGGTTCGTACTCAGCAGTGGTGGGGAAGAAATATATGAGCAAATGGAGTGTTTGGGAATGGAAATAAGGTGGAAAACGGATTTGGGAGTGTCAGATGGCCGGTCCCCTTAAACATTAAGGGGACCGCCCCCGATAACAAGCCGGTCCCCTTAATCTTTAAGGGGGCCGCCCTTGAAATTTTTGAATTTTCGCGGAATTAGTTTCTGGAACAAATATACTTATACGTATATAATTAGATTTATAATATATCAAAAATACGTAAACGTTTATTGGCACGATGATAAAATACTTAACAATTTTTAATTACCGTTTCGATAATTAAAATGTACCTTTGACAATTTTGGATAAAATGATCAAAGTGTTAAGTTGATGAGGGGTTTGAGGTGTGTTCGGGAATATGTGAATAAGTGTATATATGTATATATGTATATAAGTATAAATGTGAGTGAAAGATGGGTTGATGGGTGAGGTTTGAAAGATAATAGCGGAGATAGAATATAGTCGGCGAAAGGAGTTTGTTTCATCCATAGTGTTCACGTGCGAAGGCGTTCTTGCATGATAAAAGTCCACTTGACTCATATCTCTTCATCATCATGAGTCTTCTAAAAGAGGACTTAATAGAATAACGCGAGGGGGGAAGGAAAGGGTTCGATAATGAACAATTTCCTGGAGTTCTAGAAAGTCAACTAATGACGTATCTAGGTTATGTGCAAGTATATATATATATATATATATATATATATATATATATATATATATATATATATATATATATATATATATATATATATATATATATATGATCGAACAAATAGAGGGAAATAGCAAGCTATATCTATGCAAACAACGTAATTAAACAATGCATATTTATCTAAGCATGGCAATGAGTTGTGAAAGAATGGCGTACCCGGTGGTCTTCAAAAAGTCTTCAAATATCATCAAGATGACATATAGACTTTGAAAAAGTCTATGTTGAGAGAAACTTCAAGATTGCCTCAAGGAATGTTCATCTAGCTATTCGATCCTCATTGTCTCTTTGGTCCAAAGTTGTTTGGTCCAAACATGTTTAACGTTTGACTAGGATGCATGAAAGGTGGTAGTATACCCCAAGGATTGTAGCTTTGTTGGTAGTTCCAAATTTGATTACTATTGTTATTATAGTTTTGCCTATTTTGGTTTCTTCTTGGTTGAGGTGTTTTAGACATAGGATTAGGATTATTTGGTTTTATAGGTGGTGGTGTTTTAGATCTTGTCTTAGGTTTAGAAGATCCTACCTCGTTTTTTAAAGAAGATTTATAAAAAGCTTTTACTTCTTCATTGTTGGAAAGAGGTATTTTTCTATCATTAATAAGTATATACTTAGGATTAGATTTTAGAGGTTTTTGTTCATTAGGTTCATTTTCGAATTTGACATTTTTAATCTCACTTGTTGAAGCTTCATTTGAATTAAATCCTAAACCGGTTTTATCTCCGGATGTTCTTTGAATACTTATTATTTTACTAAGTGAGTGACTACTATTTTCAAATTTATCAAGTTTGCGAATTTCTTCCCTAAGTATTTCGTTTTCACCTTTAAGCTCTTGACATGATTTACATTCTTCAAAAATTTCTTTACCTTTTTCAAGTTGATGTATTTTAATTTTTAGTTCTAGTACTTCATTTTCCAATTGATTGTTTATGTATTTTAGTGATTTGTTTTTTGCCGTTACTAGTTGTCCTAATTTGCATAGCCTATTATATTCATTATCTAGATCTTTTTCATCTAATGATAAGCTTTCATCACTAAAATATTCAGTTTCGGAACGTACCTCATTTGATGTATTCGCCATAAGACACTTCTCTTCTTTTGTCGTTTCTTTCTCATCTTCATCACTATCACTCCAAGAGCCTCCAACAAAAGCTCTTTGATTTCGATCTCTTGTCATCATTGGACATTTTCCAATGAGGTGATTTGGATCACCACACTTGAAACATTTCCTTTCAATCTTGTTGTTCTTGTCATCCTTACTCTTTTGAAATGTTTTCTTTTCATCATGCGGTTGTCTTACGAATCTTCCTCGCCTTTTGAAGAATTTCTTGAAATCTCTTACGGCCATGGCGTATTCTTCATCATCACTTTCGGAAGATGAGCTATCTTCGATACTAGATTCCTTTCTAGCTTTCAAGGCGATTGACTTGCTTTGCTCTCGTTTTTCTTTGACCATTTCGGAATCCTTCTTAATAATAACTTCGTAAACTTTTAGATTTCTAATTAATTCATCAAGTTGCAATGTTGATAAATTCTTTGATTCTTCAATAGCCGTCACTTTAGCTCGCCATTTTGGATGAAGAGCCCTAAGAAACTTCCTAACAAAATTCTTACTAGAAAAATTCTCATTAAGTGCTTTTAAACTTGTGATGATAGTGTTAAATCTAGCAAAAGCATTATCAATTGATTCCTCTTCCGGAATCGTGAATTGCTCATATTGTTGAACAAGTAGATCTATCTTATTATCTTTGACTTGACTATTACCTTGGTGAGTTATTAGTAAAGAGTTCCAAATTTCTTTTGCGGTATCACACATAAAGATCCTTTCGTACTCTTTACGTGGTAGCGCATTATAAATAACCATTTTTGCTTCATTATTTTTAGCAAGTTTTCTTTTTAAATCATCATTTTGTTTTTCAAAAGGTACAATTTCATCTTTCTTTGTTTCGGGGTTATTTTGAATAGGTAAAAAATCACCATTAGTAATAACATGCCAAAGATCTAGATCTTTTGACTTCACATAAGTTTCGAATCGATTTTTCCAATATAAAAATCCATCACTTTCAAATAGTGGTGGTCTTTGCATAGATTGCCCTTCTAAATATTTTTCAGATTCCATAGATCGTTACAAGTTTTAAAATACAATATATTTTAAAGATCTTGCTAGACGTGGCTCCTGATACCAATTGTGGAAAACTAGAAGGGGGGTTGAATAGTTTTACGTCCTTTTAAATTTATTATCAAAATATTTTGTAGCTTATTAAAAAACTTTCGATTCGATCTCAAGTGAATTCAAACAACAACCAATATAAGCAATTCTAATCTAATAATGAAAGTATTGAAATAGAATGAAGAAAAGATAGAGTTAGAAAGATCAAACCAAAACACGCGAATTTATAGTGGTTCGGCTACAAGGACACCTTCCTTGCCCTACTCCACTCCCCGAGTACCACACTCGAGAGTTTTCTTCACTATGTCAACAAACTCCTTATGGTGGAGAAACCTTACACACCTTGGCTTACACGAGTTAACGACACTAAGCTAAATGTCGAGTTCTAATCGTAGCTAGAACCAATCTCACAACTTCTTCACAACTTCACACCTTCTTCACACCTTCACAACTTCTTCAAGACTTCACACCTTCTTCACACCTTGTCAACTTCACACCTTCTTCTAAGCACAACTAGGTCACAACTACTAAACTACTTTACAACACACCTAGTTTCTACAATCAACAAATTCACACAACACTTTTACAAATATCTAACACTACTACAATATGAAACTAGCTAATCACAACACTACTACAATTAGATGGATGTAGAGGAGTGTTCTTCTTCTTGCACTTGAATGGATGAAGCTTTGGATCACTTAGAAACAAAGACTTATGAATTATATGATCAAAGGATTTTAGATATAGAAATGGAGGTTGGATCAGAAAGTTTATAGTGCAAAAAGGTGAGAAAAATATGTGAAATGATCCAATATTTATAGGGCCAGAAAATACTGTTCTGGAGCGTGCCGGTCCCCTTAATTAGGGGGCGGTCCCCATAATGATTAAGGGGGCCGCCTAGTAAAATTAAGGGGGTCGCCCTCCTGAACGTTGGAAAAGTTTTTCTGGATAAAATTTGCCCTTTTTGGTTGGAAATTTGAAATCATATCTTTGTAGTTTAATATAACAATACCAAAAATGGTTTACAAATATATATAAAATGTTAATATCATTTTATAAAAAGTTATGTCTTAAGACAAGGTTTCCTTTGATCATGTAATGCATAAGATGCTTAGTTTATGCATACCTTAAGTGATATTAGATGTAGAGGTAAATATTTGTTACCAAATACTTGTTTACGTCTTAATCTTGACTTAATTTGATTTGAGTTTTGTGATTATCAAAACATAGGTTTATTGAGAGATATTAATAACATTTTTAAACATTATTTATATCAACAATCTCCCTCTTTTTGATGATTACAAAACTTAAACTCATTAACTCAAAAATTAGTTTTTAAACAAGTATTTTAGTGAGTTTATATTTACTTCTCCCCCTTTTTGTAGAATCAAAAAGGTTATGCCGACAATTTTCAAACGTGAAAATTTGACCGGACCAGACTGATTAAACCTAGACCGGATCAAAAACAGATTTGGTTCAAGACACTAGACCAAGGGCCAGACCGAAATGTCTTATTCAGGTCCAGTTCGTTGGTTCAGTCGAGTCCAACAAAGCATAATGGCCGGTTTTGCTTAATACTGAACTAGACTGAATCGGATCGATAACCGAATAGGAGAAAAAGGTTGATCAAGGACCGGACCAAAATAAGTTCAATCCAATTTGGTCGGTCCAATTTGATCTGGTTTTTCGGTACATTCGGTCCATGGTCTATTATTTTCAGCTCTATTCAAAAGAGAAAAAGTAAATAAATCTATACTACCTTATAATGTACGAGGCATGCAGAACCCGTGCTACGCACGGGCTAAGAATCTAATTGTTAATCGTGTATTCTTTCTGTATATTGGCGAGTGTATACTTAATTATTGTTTAGTATGTTGTATGAAGTGTTTTAACTTTCTTGTGTAAAAATTTAAAAGTGTTTGATGTTGTTTTGGTTTTGTGGTGTTGTATTCTATATATGGGCTTTTGGTTATTAAGTTGTGATGGCTTTGTTTCTTTTGGCATATTACTTATTTGCATGATAAAAAAAATGGCTTTGTTTCTTTTGGTCTATTATTTAGCCCTACAATACTTGTCTATTAGATGGTTTTTGCATGGTAATATGAAGCACACGGGGTTTATCTAATTGGTCATAGTTTAATGTGCGTTAAATATTTTCTTTATTAAGTTTGTAAGTTAAAGTTTATGTAATAATGTATACATAATAATGCCACAGAAACAGTATAAAAATTGTTACAAACCTTTTTAGATTCATCTCATTTTATTGTACAACTAATTTCATTGAAAATTAACATTGAAGTCTAACTAATATTAATAAATTTTATCAATAAACTCAATTCTAAATAGCTAACTAAACGAATATTAATTAATACACTATTAATAATTCCTAAAACCTTTGGACTCCACTATTATATCTTAAACTTAATTTTTTTAATTTACAAATGGGTTTGAACAAAAATTATATATTTTTTCTTTTATATTCATTATTCAAGTTGCATGCTTATATAAACTAATCATGCTAAAAAGTATCATTTAACCATTTAAATGTTGCTATACATACATGCTCATGCACATTTTCTTTTATCAATTCGCACATGTGAGCTACATCAATAGAAAACACACATAAATTACTTGTATATGAAAATGCATTAACATAATACATATATCTATATATATTGCATTAGGTTAAATCATCAATTATTATTGCAACCTTTTCAACTTCATCTCAATCCATAACCGACTTTTAATTGTATACTAATTACTAAATATCATGTGATAAATTTCGGCAAGCCTTGCACTTCCATCTCAATGTTGTATATACTTCACATTAAATGCACCGGTTTTGTTTTTCGATAAAAGTTTGAACTTTTGCTTATGTTTAAAATTCAACTTTTTTATTTGGTATTATAATTTACAAACGGATTTAAATCAAAATTATGTATTTTTTCCTTTCTATTCATTACTCAATGTGATATTTTTAATATGTCGTATTTTGCTATTATGGCAAACTCATTTAATTTGCGTAAATACTGGTTTTTCACTAATGATTCTACATATAGAAAAACAAAACACTTTGCGATTCGCGGACCTTCTTCTTTTCAATAATAATTCAATTGCACACGATAAATTCATTCTAATATTTCTCAAAGAGCATTCGAAAGCAACTACTTACATAAACTAATCACGCTAAAAAGTATCATTTAACCATTTAAATGTTGCTTTACATACATGCTCGTGCACAGTTTCTTGAATCAATTCGCACATGTGAGCTACATCAATAGAAAACGCACATAAATTACTTGTATATGAAAATGCATTAACATAATACATATATCTATATATATGCTTATCTATAACAATCACCTAAATATGTAAGAAACAAAGAAAATAGTTGGTATCCCAATCTTTAGTTCCATTTATCTGAGCATGCATGATCTTATGTGATTTTCATGGTACCTGCGTATGATAACTAAATTAAGAAAAAAAGAAGACCAAGTTAATTACAAAGATCTAAAAGATGTGTGAATCATCTCCAAAATGTTGCAAAAGAGAATTTACATACCGCTACCAATAATCAAAGATATAAAAGATGTGTGAATCATCTTCAAATATACATACTAATTGTGATTTTGGCCGGTTTATATAGGCATGAATTAGGTTAAATCATTAATTATTCTTACAACCTTTAGCAACCCTTGCACTTCATCTAACCGACTTTTAATTCTATAATAAATGCCATGTGATCAATTCGGGAAACCCTTGCACTTCATCTCCTTTCATGATTGTATAGTTATTATGAGGCTGCATTGAATTCCGAGCATTAGCTATCTTATACTCTATGCAACTACTAAACGACTCCAACTTGTTTCTAACTCTAAAAACTCTATCATCATAACTCCACATTAAATTTAGGGACTGAATCTTATAGTATTATAGATTTAGGACATCTATATTTAGAAGTCTTAAAATATTTAAGACCAAAAACATTTCTTTAATAGGAAAGATGCATGTACACCACTTTAATGCACATAATTTTCAGACTTACAAGACAAGAAACATAATGTACACCACTTTAATGCACATATTAAAAAAAACCACATTAATGATATTTAATGTAGTCAATTATTTAATTGATCAATAAATACAATTAATATAGTTATTAAAACACCTCTTACAGCACAAATACAAATTATCAAGCATATTGTACAACCAAATTAAACACAATTCCTACATTAAACGTCACTAATACAAATAATAAAGCACATTATACAAATATTCAGGCCCGAACGGGCAACGGGCCTAATGGGCTTGAGTCCGAATGGGTGCGGGCCAAACAGGCTCGAACCCGAACGAGCACGGCCTAAACGAAATTCTTGATATCCGTAAATCTATTGTAAAAAAAACATAATAAAGTAAAATACATGATTCACCAGAAAATTTAATTTCAGGGTACCCGCCGCTGCAACGCGCGGGTACCCTGCTAGTAAATAAGAATGGCTAATGATGACCGGTTTTGCTTAATACTGAACTAGACTGAATCGGATCGATAACCGAATATGAGAAAAAGGTGGATCAAGGACCGGACCAAAATACGTTCAATCCAATTTGATCTGGTTTTTCGGTACATTCGGTCCATGGTCTATTATTTTCAGCTCTATTCAAAAGAGAAAAAGTAAATAAATAAATAAGAATGGCTAATGATTTGCACACTCCAATTTCTTATTTGCACATTCTAAACTGTGCAGTCACCAGTTGTACATTTATTATATGCTGCTTTATCAGTTTGTATATTTGAGTGTACAAATAACAAATGGGAGTGTGCCGATCAATGTCTAATAAGAATAATAATCTTAAAGTACAATTTACATACGGGTTTTTCTAACATGTGCCCTAAGGCACATGTTAAGTACACAAAAGGTACTATGGGACCTACGAAAAAGGACATACAAAAGTACACTTGTCTGTATTTTTGCGTGAGTCCATGAGTACTTTTATGTACTTTTTGTTGTGCTTAACATGTGCCCTAGGGCGCATGTTAGAAAATACCTTTACATAATTCTTCCTTACAAAAAACCAAATTTACAAAAACACCCTATCATCTTCAACTCTTTCTGGTTATCCAACAAAACCATCAAACACAGACACTTCAGTTCAGATAACAACTTGAAACAAGAAGAAGAATGGAGGCTTTAAAAGTATGGTCATCAAGACCACTCCGTCATCTCTTCCACTTATCCCCACTCACTTTCAAAACCCATCTCCCAGTCACCTTCACGCGCTGCTGTTCATCTTCACGCGCCGCCACTGTGCCGCCAAAACAGGGTGGTGGCAGGGGAAGGAGGTCACCCAAAGATGAGAATAATGCAAGTTCCTCTACTTCTGATAGAGATGCTATTCGTGCTATTCGTCTTAAAAAGGTTCAACTTTTTTATATATTTTTTTATAAAAATTGAATCTTTTTTATTTTTTTATGTTTATGTTTGATAAAGATTGATATTTTTGGTTTTGTTTACTTAAATGGGTTATGGGTTTTTTAAGGAATGTTGGTTTTAGCTTATTTTATGGCTTATATTGTTATGAAATATAAGCCCAATTTTTCCGGCTTATTTTGAAACTTATCACCTAAAGATGATACTAAGACCAGTAGTACTAGTGACCCTATGGGTGACCTTATGACCCTACCACGTCAGCGCGACATCAGCTTCTCTCTCTATGACCAAATGCCCGTGGTAAGGCGACCCCGTGCACCTCACTCACACAAACCATATGCAAACCATTTGCTCGCTTTGCCGATCGAATGAAGCAAAAAAGGGGGGAGGGACGCGTTCCTATGGGACACACGTGTGTGTGTGGGGAGGGGGGGGGGGGACACGGCTCGAGAGGGTAGACCGACCCTTGGTTGGGTCTCCATTATGACTAGCCTAATGCAACCTCTACTTCTGACAGAGATGCTATTCGTCTTAAAAGGGTTTAGTTTTTGTAGTCTTTTTTATAAAAAAGATTGAATCTTTATTGTTTTTTATAGTTTTGTTTGTTAGAATTTGGGTTGTTAATTAAATGGGTGTTACAAAATTGTTAAACCTTTTTATTAGGGGGTGTTTGGGATTGCTTATAAGAACTGCTTATTTATTGCTTATCTGATTATTCGAGAGTGAAATGAGCAGTTTGGAAGTTGCATGTTCCAAATTGCTTATCTAGGTATTTTAAATAAGTATAAGCAATTTTGTTACCAATCGTAAAAGCAGGTATTTGCTACTTGAAAAGCGAAAGTCAGATAATAATTTTCAAAATGCAATGTCAAACACAAGCTTAACACTAGGTTTGATTTTTTATTTATGTAATTTTGAGAGTTGTAAGTTTCCATGAAACACGTGAGTGATTGGGAGGATGCCGAAGAATAAAAGTGTGAATGTGTGATACTTAGAAGCACGTCGTTAACCCCTTTATAAAGATTGAATCTAAGTTGGTTTTTATGTTTTATTTGTTGATATTTGGTTTATGGGTCCAATGGGTGATGAGGTTTTATGGGGATTTAAGAACTAAGCGGTTTTGAGGGTGTTTGGGGTTGCTTATTGAAATGGTCTATATGGTTATTTGAGAGTGAATGCACAGTTTTGTATAATCAGTTTGGGCCGATTGCAAAAAACATATCTAGTTATAATGAGCAATCCCACACACTGCCTAAGAACTACTAATACTTGTTTTAATCAAAAACACAATAACCAGATAATCACTTTAGGAGTACATTATTCCCTACTGCTTATGTGGTTATTTCAACAAACATAAGTAGTTATATTAAGCAATCCCAATGCCACACAAAATTAATGACCTGCTACTTTTTTTTTTTTTTTTTTTTTTTTTTTTTTTTTTTTTAATTTATTTTTGGATGGCTAATTATCTGCTAAAACACAATGATCAAATCATCAGTTTTAGAACACAATTCCAAACACAGCTTAAGCGCAGTTTTGATGTTTGCAGCACTTGCTTAAAACAATGGTTGTTCCAACTGTTTGTCTTCTAACATCATTTACATGGTAACATGGGTCTATGATGAGTTGGGGTATAGATATCTGGTTTATTTGTTTGCACTGAGAGTAACGGGTTCTTTTATAGGTAGAAGAGTTAAGGAGCAAAGGACTTGAACCATATGCCTACAAGTGGGATAGGACTCATACCGCTAATCAATTGCAAGATATTTATAAGCATCTCGGCAATGGCGAAAAATCAAACGATGAGAATGACCAAGTATCAATATCAGGAAGAATTGTTGCGCGTAGGGCTTTTGGAAAACTTGCTTTCTTGACTTTGAGGGATGATTCTGGAACAATTCAGGTACGCTGATAACATGTTCCTTGTTTGAAATGCAAAAAATTAGTTGCTTGTCTCTAAACTTAATCACCATCTTGCTATATAATTGGTAGTATTCGTGTATGTGTGGGATGCCGGAGATAGTGTTTAGATAATTGGATGTGCTTCTCATGTTTGAAGTTGTCATAATAAGCAGTTCGAGTGTTTGACATTTCTGATTATTTAAGGTTTACATGTAAAACGAGACTTGAATAATCAGATAATCAGGATTAGTTTCGTTGCGTCTACTCTTGACCTAAGTATTTCCAAAATTTGATTCTTTGACTCGAACCACAAGAATTAGATAACCACTTTCAAAACACGATGCCAAGTGCCCATTAATCATCTCCCTAAATGGATGTTAACAACTGAAAAATAGGAGTGCATTGTATTTGACCCTCACAGAAGCATTTAGATTATTGAGTAAACTTGATTTCCTCACCTATGCTATGGTTTTCTATGACTCTTTTTTGTCATAATACTGAATACTGATATATTTACTTATAATATCAGCTTTACTGTGAGAAAGAAAGGCTTGTAGATGATCAGTTTGACCAATTAAAGAGTCTCGTTGATATAGGCGACATATTGGGCGCAAGCGGCTCGATTAAACGGACAGAAAAAGGTTAGCTTCCACAACAAAGTTATACAAAGAAATTTAATAGTCTTTACACTATTTTTTTGATAGCATATTTTCATTGTTTCCGTTTGTTTTCAGGGGAACTTTCTGTATGTGTAAATTCATTTTTGATCCTCACAAAATCTTCGCTTCCAGTACCGGATAAATTTCACGGTCTAACAGATGTGGATAAGCGTTATCGCCAACGGTTAGTTTTCTAATAGCTTTTTTTCATGGTGGTCCTTTTTTGCTAATGTTAGACATCATCATAATTGATGTTTTCTGATTATTTAAGGATTTTGATTAAAAATGATTCTTATATAGTCAGAATCAGTTTCGCTGCATTTACTCTTGAAATAAGTGTTTTTCAAATTTGATTTTTTTGACTCGAACCACAGTAATTAGATAACCTAAGATCAAGTTGTAAGTGAATTAAAGGTCTAGGTCCAAGGTTTTGATCAACCGCACCCGCCTTGTCGAAATTGCACATTGTTGTTGTTGTTGTCCAAAATTTTGATCAAGTGTTTGATCATGATTGAAATTAACTCGAGTTGTAATTTTTTCCTTTATGTGAGTTTTGGGGCTCTTTTGCTCAAGAACTAATTAGGTTTTGTTTTAAGTTTTCAAGACTACTTAAAGTCTTCATCTTTTAGTCTTGGTTTTGGTTTAGCATTTGGGCCCATTAGCTTGCCTTTGATTTATATCACACGTACTGAGGGGAAAAGTATAACGAGATAGAAAAAGATGTCTAATAACTACAAGTTTTAAAGACTTTTAAGTCTTCTAACGTCTAATATTGGGATAGTTCACTTTTCTTCATCATTTTCCACAAAACAAGACAAATTTATTTTTGGATTTTTGAACAACTAAAAAATACAACAAAAGTTTGGGACCATCCAAAATACAATCTTGAAGTAGCTCTATGCAAAGAGTCTTCTGATATGTATTTTCAACCAAGTACTGCAATGAAATAATATAACTAGATTATCATTATGTATTTAAACTAAAGTTTAAAATAGATGTTCAACGATTAATTGCGCCAAAGCATCCAAATATATAATATAAGCCAAGCTAAGTATGTAAGAACAGGGCCGGTCCAATTTTCAAGTCAAACAAAAAGAACTTATAACTTGTATGCAAACCTTAACCATGTCCACAGCAAACACAAAACATAATCATTCATCTTGAATCTAAACAACTTGCATTGGCTTAAATAGTTAATCAAATGACAAACTAAGGGGCTGTTTGATAAATTAAAGTGATATAGCACTGAATGATTAAAAATCTGAATGAATCAAAGACTCTGAATGAATTTGGTTATGAATTAAAACGAGTTGTTTGACAAATGCTCTAACTTGACGCTCTGAATAACACAAATTACTAATTTAACCTTGTGTTGTTTATAATGAAATATGATCGTTTAATAAGTAGTCTCGATTAACAGATTTTTTAAGTTATAGGAACTAATAATTATTTCAATAACAAATAGAGACGGAATAGTTGCAAAATTAATAGAGACGGAATAGTTGAAACAACAGCAATGGAGGCCTTAAAAGTATGGTCATCAAGACCACTCCGTCATCTCTTCCACTTATCCCCACTCACTTACAAAACCCATCTCCGAGTCACTTTCACGTGCTGCTGTTCATCCTCACGTGCCGCCACTGTGCCTCCAAAACAGGGTGGTGGCAGGGGAAGGAGGTCACCTAAAGATGAGAATAATGCAACTTCTTCTACTTCTGATAGAGATGCTATTCGTCTTAAAAAGGTTTACTTTTTTTATATATTTTTTATAAAAATTGAATCTTTTTTATGTTTTTATGTTTTTGTGTGATAAAGATTGAATCTTTTTGTGTTTTTATGTTTTTATTTTTTGTTTGTGATATTTGGTTTTGTTAATCAAATGGCTGGGCACATTGGTGACCAGCAATGATTCATTTTGCATGCCACATTAGCTTTCTCTCTCCGGCGACCTACAGATTTTACTACAAAAACCATACCCCACAAAGATTTCTTTTTAATTAATTAACATACACATTTTGTTTGTTTGTGTGCACAAGACTTCGGATCCTCATACCCATTTTCGTGACCGACGACCCCAAAACCATGAAGCCACATCAAGGGTGACCGATGCCGACCCACAAGGACCTCTTGGTCGAGCCCCTTGGTGCGTCTAGTCTTAGTTGTAGCAAAATGTGTGGAAGAAAATAGTGTTTGTTTGCTTGTTTAACTATAAGATAAAAACCACTCATGGTTGGCTTAGTGGCAAAAAGTTTCTGACTAACATTACTAAAATGTGTGAGGTCCCCGGTTCAGTTCCTCCTAGGTGCAAACAACCCTGACCACGCCAACCTCTTGAAAAAGGGAGGGCTTTACCTGGTTTGAATCTGTGTGGCGGTGGGTTCTAACCCAATAGTGGCCAAAAGGTTGGAAACCACCTTATCCAGAAAAAAACTATAAGATAAGCAATTAAAAAATAATCTGCTTACTTTTAGGTTGATAAGCATTTTAAATAAGGAATCCAAAATATACATTTTGATAAGCAGTTTGGAATAAGCAACTCCTAACCTAATTATTTAAAACTGCTAGTGTCACCGTAAAGTTTGGAACTTTGGATAAGAAATCCCACACATTCTTAAAACTGCTTATTTATTGATTCCCAGCGCAAGAAGCAGATACGCAGCTTTAGTTAGCAATCCCAAACGCCCTCTAAGTATTCGGCAACTGAGTAATCAGATATTCAGTCTATGTTAAATAACATTTGAATCTGATTATGTTTTATGCTTTGGTTGTTGATATCTGGTTTAATTAGCAAATTAGTCATGCGTTTTTAGTTAGTTTAACGATGAATAGTTAAGAAAGTGTGATACTTTGTTATTGGTTGTCTGATATGCATATATTGGGGGAGTTATATAAGTACTTACATGATTCTTAAATAGTGTAATAAGATCTTTCGTATTAGTTTCACTATAAGAAAATGTTAAGGGGGAGTTGTGATTGTTTATGATTGTATGCTTATTGAGCTTTGATACTAATATAAGCAGTGTTGTGGGTGTTTGGGATTGCTTATCCAAATTACTTATCTGATTACTGGAGAGTGTAATAAGATTGAATAATCAGTTTGGGAGTTTATCATTTCGAACTGTGTGTGGTTAAGTTAAAAGGCATACGCTTTAATAAGCAATTCTAAACACCCCCTTGAATGTACTTTTATTGTAGTACTTGAGAACACAATAATAAGATGATCAGTCTGGTAGTTCGTTATTACAAACTTCTTATCAGACTACTGCAAAGAGCATAAGTCAGTTTAATAAGCAATCCTAAAAACACTCTAAGAATTAATTATTTGTAACCACTCAAAATAATCACTATCAAAATGCAATGCCAAGCACCCCCTGATTCATCATTTTTACCTTTTTAAGCACTTGTTTAAGAGGTGTTTGAGATTGTGTTTGCAAAACAGCACTTAGGAACAGAAATTCACCACCTCTCTATAAGAATACGCAGATAATTCCTTCTTTAATGGTTTGCCAACCCTTTTTGCTGATTATTTGCATTTTGCAAACATATTAGTTAGATAATTACTCCCAAAACCTAACTTTAAACACTGACTCACAGTTTAGTTTAGTTCCAGCTTTTGGCTTCTTGAACGTAATACACAGGGGTCTATGATGAGTGTGGGTGTGGATATCTAGTTTATTTATTTCCGGTAAAAGTAATGGATTTGTTTATAGGTGGAAGAGTTAAGGAGCAAAGGACTTGAACCATATGCTTACAAGTGGGATAGAACTCATACCGCTAATCAATTGCAATATATTTATCAGCATCTCGGAAATGGCGAAGAATCAAACGATGAGAATGACCAAGTATCAATATCAGGAAGAATTGTTTCACGCAGGGATGATTCTGGTACAATTCAGGTACGCTGATAACATTTTTTTTTTTTTTTTTTTTTACACATAGAATTTAGTTGTTTGTCTCTAAACTTAATCACCATCATGCTGTGTAATTGGTGGTATTTGTGATTTTGGGGGGGGGGGGGGGGGGGTTGTAGATAAGCTATAACAAAACGGGATGCTGGGATAGTGTTTACATAACTGGACGTGATTCTCATACTGGAAGTTGTGATAATCAGCAGTTTTAAGTGTTTGACGTTTTCTGATTATTTAAGGATTTTGATTAAAAATGATTCTTATATAGTCAGAATCAGTTTCGTTGCATTTACTCTTGAAATAAGTGTTTTTCAAATTTGATTTTTTGACTCGAACCACAGTAATTAGATAACCTAAGATCAAGTTGTAAGTGAATTAAAGGTCTAGGTCCAAGGTTTTGATCAACCGCACCCGCCTTGTCGAAATTGCACATTGTTGTTGTTGTTGTCCAAAATTTTGATCAAGTGTTTGATGATGATTGAATTTAACTCGAGTTGTACTTTTTTCCTTTACGTGAGTTTTGGGGCTCTTGCTCAAGAACTAATTTTGTTTTGTTTTAAGTTTTCAAGACTACTTAAAGTCTTCATCTTTTAGTCTTGGTTTTGGTTTAGCATTTGGGCCCATTAGCTTGCCTTTGATTTATATCACACGTACTGAGGGGAAAAGTATCACGAGATAGAAAAAGATGTCTAATAACTACAAATTTTAAAGACTTTTAAGTCTTCTAACGTCTAATATTGGGATAGTTCACTTTTCTTTATCATTTTCCACAAAACAGGACAAATTTATTTATGGATTTTTGAACAATTAAAAAATAAAACAAAAATTTGGGACCATCTACTTCAAGATGACTAGACATATTTGCATCAATCAATTTCTATGGATTATCCAAAATACGAGACTTTGAAGTAGCTTAATGCAAAGAGTCTTCTGATATGTATTTTCAACTAAGTATTGCAATGAAATAATATAACTAGATTATCATTATGTATTTAAACTAAAGTATAAAATAGATGTTCAACGATTTAATTGCGCCAAAGTGTATGTAAGAAAACATACATGTTTTATATGAACATGCCTGTTTTCTAATGCAAAATTGGAGTTCTCGCAGTTCCCGCACTTAACAGGGTTCTGAAAATAAAGCCCCCCTATATAGTGTATCTTTATAAAGCCCCCCTATATATATATATATATATATATATATATATATATATATATATATATATATATAAAATTGAATCTTTTTTATGTTTTTATGTTTATGTTTTATAAAGATTGAATCTTTTGTGTTTTTATGTTTTGTTTGTGATATTTGGTTTTGTTACTTAAATGGGTTATGGGTTTTTTAAGGGATGTGTTGGTTTTAGCTTATTTTATGGCTTATGAGCTTATCTCATTTTGGCTTATATTGTTATGTTGTTTGTTTCGGCTTATATAGCCGGCTTATGGCTTATTTGGTTTTGGGCTTATGTTACGTTAGCTCACTTTTTGTGGCTTATTTTGAAACTTTTCGGCTTATATAAGCTTATTATGACATAGTAGTTATATAAGCCAAAAAGTTTCAAAATAAGCCACAAAAAAATGAGCTTATGAAACATAATCCGAAAACCAAATACGCCATAAGCCCGCTATATTAGCCGAAACAAACACCCCCTAATTAGATGATAATGAATAAAATAAGAAAGTTGTACACTTTATCTAAGGGTTGTTTGTAATTCTGTGATACACACCACTAGGGATCACATAAGATCCGTTAATGGATTACAACTAAGTAGGATAATGAAGCAATGAGAAAAAGATTATCGAAGCAGAATTGTATTATACTATTACCAATGGCGGATTGTATCGAAAATCTGTTACAATGAGTTATAGTTTGTTACTGGAGATTAAGAGAGAAGAGTTTACACAAATGATTAACTAAATGAAAGTGAAGTGAAATGTTGGTTTATAAAGTCTTGGTTTGGGCGGGAATATCTGTTACTCGAGCATGTGTTCGCACGTGCCAACCTAACTTGAGCTCATATCATTCTGTTGGTGAATTTTGATTGTTTGAGGATGATGAAAATTAGCTTTTGTTGGGGTTATTAGAATTAAATAACCAGGAGTGGTTGGTTCAAACTTGGTATATGCTTATTGTGTTTTGACATTATAGATAAGCAGTTTTTAGGGTGTGTGGGATTGCTTATTGAAGTATTATTTGAGAGTGAAATAAGTAGTTCTGAATGATCAGTTTGAAGATGGCTTATGCTGGATAAAGCGTCGATAGAGCTATAATAAGCAATCACAAACATTCCCTAAAAGCTAGTTATTTGCTATTCCAAAACGCAATAATGAGATAAATAGATAATTTGTCTGGGAGTTCCATTATTCCCAACTGCTTTTCTGATTTCTTCAAAATGCACTGGCTGTTTTATTAATCACTTTCAGAGTTCAATGCTGAACACCACTTTAAGCATGAATTTTACTTTTGCAGCCCTTACTTAGGAGGCATTTGGGATTGCGTTTACTAAATGTTACCGAAAGCAAGTCTTAACCTGCTTTTTCAAAATTGCCTTTTCTCTCTATAAATACGCGGACATTTTTTCTCCAAAGGGTTGCCAACACTTTTTGCTGATTATTTGGGTTGCGCATTGTTGTTGTTGTTGTCTAAAATTTTGATCAACTGTTTGATGATGATTGAATTTAACTAGAGTTGTACTTTTTTCCTTTACGTGAGTTTTGGGGCACTTGCTCAAGAACTAATTATGTTTTGTTTTAAGTTTTCAAGACTACTTAAAGTCTTCATCTTTTAGTCTTGGTTTTGGTTTAGCATTTGGGCCCATTAGCTTGACTTTGATTTATATCACACGTACTGAGGGGAAAAGTATCAAGAGATAGAAAAAGATGTCTAATAACTACAATTTTTAAAGACTTTTAAGTCTTCTGACGTCTAATATTGGGATAGTTCACTTTTCTTCATCATTTTCCACAAAACAGGAGAAATATATTTTTGGAATTTTGAACAACGAAAAAGTAAAACAAAAATTTGGGACCATCTACTTCAAATTGACTAGACATATTGCATCAATCAGTTTCTATCAATTATCCAAAATACAATACTTTGAAGTAGCTTTATGCAAAGAGTCTTCTGATATGTATTTTCAACTAAGTATTGTAATGAAATAACATAACTAGATTATCATTATGTATTTAAACTAAAGTATAAAATAGATGTTCAACGATTTAATTGCGCCAAAGAATGTATTGTTAGTTACCAAATTACTATATATATTAAATGACATCCAATACGACGTCGTTCGATGAACAGTAACCATCGTGGGCTTCTTTTTTTTACACGGCCTGTTATATGCCCAGTGACCCAGTCTTATGTTCGGTCCATTTAGCAAACGCTAATTTGATAACATGAAGAAGAACCAGAAGAATCGAGAGGCGGTTATCTCCCGAACCTTCTTCCACTGCACAAAAACAGTACAAAACAATTCTAAAGAAGATTTGGACCATGAATTTGGTAGATGAAGAGAACATTGAAGCTGTTACGGTAACCGTTGATTAACAATCGGTGATGGTGAATATGAGGTTTGATCTAAAACCCACATATTCCGGTCGTCGGATTAACCCGAAAGGACTCACAGGTAGCGTGCCTTTGTTATCCTTGTAAGTTGAGTACTTTAAAGAATATATTTATGTAAAGTTTGCTTTAGGTTTGATGGAACTTAAATGAAGCTTTTTTGAGCTTATCTTTTGTATGTTTAACATATATGTAAACAATATATTAATGACAAAACAGTGGTAGCTCATAAGGCAAAAAAAAAAAAAACCTTTTTTGTCGTTAGTAGTTATGGGTTTAATCTGCTTATTTTTAATTTTGATTAATTTTTTATTAAGTTGAAAAAAAAAAAAAAAAAAACGTTGTTTATTTTTTGTTAATCTTTTGTTTTTTTGTAATAAAGACTCAATCTTCATTTCCGGATTGTGGTTAACATAGATAACGGCTTATTTGTAGGAAGGATAACTCTTTCTTGCTGCTGGTTGTAAATCTCAGGTAATGTTAGTTTCGTACTTTCATAGCTTTTATTTTCCTTTGTGAATTCAACTCTGTCTACACTCTACATGTAAATGCACAAAACTTATGTATGGTGGATTTGTTACTTACACATGAGAATTAGGAGAAGTAAATGTATAAGTATTTTGGTCCTTATTGTTATGCTCTTAACCCTGTGCAATGATCAACAGCATAAAACAACGCCCCGCCGATTAAACCCTTATAAGTCCATTTTGGAAAAAAAAAAAACGTTATTTATTTTTTGGATATTCTTGATCATTGCATCTGGTGTAACATCTACGCACGATGTGCTGGTCACTGGTAAGTGTCATTTCTTTTCGTTTTTTTTTTTTTTTTTTTTTTTTTTTTTTTGTAACTCTATATTTGAGTACTGATGTTAGGACTTTTATGTTGATTGCAATGGAACAGACTGATTGCGAAACAAATGGTTGAGATACAAAGATAATCATATGGTCATTCCATGATGGCAGGGATACGAATACCAAGCCAATGGTTAAGTTCGTCCCAATATTCGAGTGACAACCTTCCGAAAGAGGTAAACCATGTTGTATACCTTTACTGTGTCTTCATCTAGAGGAAGATAAATTCGATTCGATGTCAGGATCTTGAATTAGAAGTAATATTTTGAAAACGGGTCAAAATGGTTTGAAGTTGTGGCGTACAATCCGCTTGGTCCTCTTGACCCACTACCCTTTTAGGAGAACTTTTGAAATAAATCAACTTTTACGATCATCTAACACTGCTTATTTATAGAAGTCGTAAAATTCAAACTTGGCTTGATCCATACCAAAGTCACATGTTTGGTTGGTTACTCGACCTGTCAACCCGCCCAATTTGCCACCTCAAATTTACATGTTTTTTCTGTTGAAACAGGACTTTGCAGGATTTCATGGGTGGATGTCGACAGCTGAAAAGATGCTAACAGTATTGTCAACTCTTGAACTTCACAGTGTGCAGGTAAGTTCTCATACAAAAACCTTTTTTTGTCTTCCTTCAAGTTTTTAGAGTAGATTTAGAACGATGACCGGACTAAGTCGTGACCGTGGCTGTATCTAGGGA
The DNA here is from genome assembly GCA_030686995.1 of Artemisia argyi. Lineage (NCBI taxonomy): Eukaryota > Viridiplantae > Streptophyta > Magnoliopsida > Asterales > Asteraceae > Artemisia > Artemisia argyi. The sequence continues at coordinate 20,761,104 of CM060695.1, read as the reverse complement.
TTGCAAAGACTTTAAATTACTGATATACAAAACTTTACACAATACTCACAGTCAAGAGTTGGTTCACTTTGATAGCTTTTGATCAACTCTATATGGATATATGTTCTGTATCTCTATGTTTCGGAATCTGCCTAGCTGCTTTATAAGGCATAACCAACATTTCTTAAAAATGTGTTCTTACCCCAATAACAGTCAAAGAACAGATATAATACTTTAGTCTCGCTTCATATCATTTTGATTGTATAAAGTTCCGTGAGGCATTTGAGAATGATTATTTGATTATTGTGGTTCAGGTCGCAAATGATAACTTTTTACTAGGTATAATGACTCTTATTACGGTTACCATTTAAGATTAGTAACCAGTTTAGGATTAACTGCAACAAAAGTTGTTGTTTATTTGCTATTTAGGGGTTATTTAACATATCAACACTCCAACAAAAAACAACTGATGATATATGTTTTACACCCATATGTACAATGAAGTTATTAATCGATGATATATGTTTTGTAGGTACCTGTAAAGTTCCCTCTCGACGTCTGTAGTGACAGCAAGCATTGCGTCAACGGCCAGCACCCATGTTGTAACAGATGCATAGAACAACCATAGAGCAACTCTTGCTAACAGAAAAAAATACTAATACTGGAAAAAGAATAAATGCGACTGAAAATATTGGGAACTATATACCTACGAATGAATTAACAAAGAATGCCTCTGGAAATTAGGCTGCGTGAAAGGCTACATAAGAAGTAGCAGCAACAGTAAGTTGGGTTTGCATGAATTACTCTTAAAATTTGGATGCAAGTGACTATTGTTGATATGTACATGAGGTGAGTGCTAGCCTGTTATATCTATCTTTTTTGCTTTCTTTTTTTGAGACTTTGTTTACTTACATGATTCACCTAAATTATCTCAGTAACTTGCATGATAAGATTCACTGGAGTAGTTGCAATGTTGTTTAAGAAGATGAAATAAGAATTGACGACTCAACTATTTATTCAAAGTTGTGCATTTGATTTCAAGTTATATATTCTTTGCCTGTATCACTTTTTGAATTACTCATAGGAGTACATTAGCACACAATCGATATCTCCTCCCGCTAGAAAAAGGTTGCGGATAAAACGATGCCCCGCCGCAACGCCGAGGACCGGCGCCCACCTCGTATATAATATGAGCCAAGCTAAGTATGTAAGAACTGGGCCGGTCCAATTTTCATGTCAAAACAAAATGAACTTATAACTTGTATGCAAACCTAAACGATGTCCACAGCAACCACAAAAACATAATCATTCATCTTGAATCTAAAAAACTTGTATTGGCTTAAATAGTTAATCAAATGCACTAAAAATTCAAATGACCAACTAATTTACCTGATGAAAACGGATCTATCTAATCCAGTCTATTCTATTTTGTCCGGTCTATTCTATTTTCTTGAAATCACATTCTTCTTATAAAAGGAAAACTTGTAAACTTAATGTTGCTAAAATTTGGTTGAGGCATTTCATCAAACATGTTGTGGGTCATGAGAAGACTAAAGATTTATGCAGCCTTATAAGCAATATAAGAACCATGTATGAATAAAATTTTCCATGAAGACACTACTTTAAGCTAATAATTATGTAAATCTCTCTTCTTTGGATTTACAGTTACAAATCTGCATTTTTAAAAGGCCCCATTTATTTTTATTTTTTATCCATCCAACCTATTTTTACATATTTCTACTTTCACAAGAGTTGCTGACTGTATTTTCCAGCAGCCTGATTTATTTGGTTCCATTTCTTTGGATTTACATTTAATTTCAGGACCAAAAGTAATACTGAATAACTACAAATTGCAAAGACTTGAGAGTCTTTGGTCGTCTTAATTTTTTTTCCATGTTTTGTCTCGTCCACACAATTTATATCCATCTCGTTCAATTCTTAGTTTTCGAAGTCTATATAAAGCAGCATAGAGGTATATGTGTTCATTATCAGATAAAAAAACATCAATACAATTTTCTTACAACACACATAATGAGAGAAAATATTTACTTTTACTTTATGTATACTCATGTTTTGTTTATTTTGTCACTTGTCTTTTTGTTGTTTAATACCACAACTGCAACTTCCTTTGGCCAACAACTGGTTGGAGCAGCAGGAGGAGTTGTTCCTAAGTGCATCGATAAGGAGAGACAAGCTCTTCTTGATATCAAAGCTCACATTATTCAAGACCCCAATAACCTGCTCTCTACATGGAGAACCGAAGAAGAAGATGATTGTTGTCAATGGGGTGGAATCATGTGTGACAACGTCACCGGTCATGTCAAAGAGCTTCAACTCGACGTTTATGGTTATAGTCGTCTTGAAGGTGAGATTAGCCATTCGTTGATTAACTTAACATATTTAACTTCTCTTGACCTAAGTGACAATCAGTTTAGTGGTTCCATTCCTAAATCCATTGGTAACATGACCCAGTTAACATATCTTAACCTTGGTTTCAATCAGTTTACTGGCACAATTCCCAATTCCATTCGTTCGTTGACCAAATTAACAACCCTTGCACTTGGTGGGAATCAGTTTACGGGAACCATTCCTATGTCCATTGGTTCCTTGACCAAATTGACATACCTTGACATTTCAGTCAACTCTTTCTATGGAACCATTCCAATGTCCATTGGTAACATGACCCAATTAACTACTCTTAACCTTGATGGGAATAATTTCAGTGGAGTCATTCCGAGATCCATTGGTTCCTTGACCCAATTGACTTATCTTTACCTTTCAAACAACTCTTTCTATGGAACCATTCCTTCGGAATTTGGAAACCTCACCAATTTGGAACAACTTTGGCTAGGTTCCCTCGGAAGTTGTAGAGTTGAAAACTTAGATTGGTTGTCTTCTCTATCTTCTTTAGAAATCCTTTATATGGATGGAACTTCTCTGGCCAAAGCAAATAACTGGGTAAATGTAATTATAGGTCTCCAAAACCTATGGGGTTTAAGCTTAACTGGATGTGACCTCCCTCAAGTCATGCATCCATATTCTTCATCTGTCAACTCTTCTTTATCTCTTGATCACCTTTCACTCGATAACAACAATCTCAACTCATCCATGTATCGTTGGTTGTCCCCATTAACCGGCAATAAGCTTACAGATCTTTCTCTCTCTGGTAACAAGTTTGATGGGGAACTTTCAGATTTTTTGAACACCTTGTCAGGATGCACATCAGCTACATTGTCTGATGTGATCCAACACTTTTCATCCCTATTGTCTTTGAACCTATCTTCAAATCAGTTCGATGGAACTATAAGTGACAAACTGTGGCAACTACCCAACCTTCGATATCTAGATCTATCTTCCAATTCTCTTAGAGGTGCTATCTCTAAGAATATTGGAAAATCAATTCTTCAAATACTAGATCTTTCAAACAACTCACTCGAAGGAGTTCCTCTAATTGCTGACATGTCAAACCTTTCTCAAAGTATAGAATATATAGATTTCAGTTCTAACAAGCTAGGGCCTCGTTTCCCCAAATGGATACAAAAACTGAAAAATCTTAAGCATCTTGATCTTTCCAAAAATAGCATTTTAGACACAGTTTCTATGGAGTACCAGAACCAGTGGCAGTCTTCTCAGTTGAGGTATTTGGATCTCTCTTTCAACAACATAAGTGGCGCTATTCTGAACGTTCCTTCCACTTTGTTAGTGTTAGATCTTTCCAAAAACAAATTATCTGGGGGAATCTCCTTTCTGTGCCAAACTGTAGATGGCCGTTTATCATTTCTTGATATCTCAGACAACTCATTCACAGGACAAATTCCAGACTGTTTATGGCATTTAAAAGAGCTCGTGGTTCTTAATCTAGCAAACAATAATCTATCTGGTAGAATTCCTGCATCTGTCAAGTCTTTGATCAAGCTTGAAACATTGTATTTATACAACAACAACTTTTTTGGAGAATTTCCTTCATCCTTAAAACATTGCACGAATTTAACCTTTCTGAATTTGGGGGCCAACAAGTTTTCTGGTAATGTGCCTGTTTGGATTGGGGAAAACCTATCACGTTTGTACGTTCTTAGCCTAGCATCAAACAACTTCTATGGAACCATCCCTCTACAAGTATGCCATCTAGTCAATCTTCAACTTCTAGACTTGTCAATGAACAACCTCAATGGAACCATCCCCTCGTGCATCAATAATATCACTGCCATGGTTCTAGATAATTTTTCTCTCAAAGGGAGAGATCTCGTCACATTGAATTCATTGGACATAAGGCACATTCATCAGGATGATCGATACCGCTCTAGTTATGATTATTTTGACCATGTGATAATCCAGTGGCAAGGAAAGGTACTTGAATTCAGCAAAAATCTAGAATCCTTGAAGAGCATTGACCTGTCGAGCAACCATTTAACAGGACAAATCCCATATGAACTTACCAATCTTTATCAACTGGTTGCACTAAACTTGTCAAAGAACGCTCTACTTGGAGAGATTCCAAGACAAATTGGTCAAATGAAAGAACTTCTGACTTTGGATTTATCCAAAAACAATTTCTCAGGGCAGTTGCCATCAAGCATGTCTCAGATGAATTTTTTAAATTATCTTGACGTGTCGCATAACAACTTGTCTGGGAGGATTCCATCTTGCACTCAACTCCAAACCTTTGACCCTTCAAGGTACATAGGAAATGCAGGGCTATGTGGAAGTCCCCTGCCGAAAAGATGCCCTGGAGATGAAGAATTAGAAGAACCACACACTGTTGGTAAGAGTCAAGGAGACGTGGAAGGGATAGAACGATGGTTTTATATTGGTGGTGCTAGTGGGTTTGCTACTGGATTTTGGATAGTTTGTAGCGCTTTACTTCTTAACCGCCGTGGGAGACATGCTTTTTTCCAGTTGCATGATAGCTTGAAAGATTGGGCGTACGTAAAGGTGGTGGTGTTCATAGCAAAATGGCGAAGGGTTGCACGTGCATAATGGTATATATGTTTATGTTTTGTTCATCTACTTTTTAATGTTTGGTATATAGTATTGTAATTTCATGCTTCACTTGTATTTTGCAAGGGTTTTTAATTCCCTCTTATTAATAAAATTGCCGCTTACACCATGGGTGGCCGTTTCCCCACGTTGTGTGATATACGACATCTCCACATGTTCATATTATAAACTGTATAGCTATATGATGCATGGAACGTGTTCGATAAACATGCTTTACATAGATTTGCAACATACCTGATGATGTTAAGGTATCATGGTTAGCTATAGTAATTATGAATCTTTAAGATAAGGCATCAATGCCTTATAAGCAAAAATGCTATTACGGTTGACATCTAAGTGTAGTGTGAAGCTAGCTATTGTAGCTGTGTTTTACTCATGATTACGAGGCACATGAAATAAGCCTCCAATGCATCTTAGAAATCTGAATACTGATTTTTTAGTTGTTAATCACTAATAAAAAAGTCACTGGAAATTCTCATAAGTCAGCTCACTGTAGTCTCTACAATCAATCACTTGTATGTGTGGAGGGAAACTTTACAAACATAAAAGAACATGTTATTCAGGTAAGAAGAGGGATTGTTAAGATGGAGAATGGGTCCGGTGGTGGTGTGAGGGTGTGGTATTTGGATGGTGGTGGTGTTTGTATGGTGGTGTCGATGGTGGTGTCGACGGTGATGTTTTGATGTTATTGTTTTTGTTATTGAATTTGTGGCCTGAGTTTTGGATGAAGATATGGGTTTTTATGATGAAGATCTGGGTTTTTATGAAGATTGAATTAAAAGAAGTTTATTAAACTTGACAAAAACAATCAATTAATCAATATTGATATAAACAACAAAGTTAAGCCTTATGACTGCTTAGAGATTTTAGATCGATGTACCAGATGCAAGAATAGTGTAAATGAAATAGGTACCAGTGTATATTGCATATTTGCAGTATATGAATGTAAGTATCCTTAAATTTGATATTCTGTAGTGGTTATTCAATTATTACATTGGACCTACATTATCTGTTTGTTACATTGGATACTTGGGGTCCTTTTTTGTTCTAAAATTTGAGCAAATTACCAAGTCTACTCTTTGATTTTGCCGACTATAATGAATGCAAGAGAGAATGGTGATAAAAAGAGAAAGAATGTGTGACCAAAAATAAAATACCAATCAAATTACAAGGACAAAAAATGTAACATTTTAAAAGACCACACTTTCTCAGAAAAAGACTAAAAAATGTAAGTCGCCCAAGAAATGTAGTTTCCAGTCGCCCAAGAAAGTACTAGTGAGATGGTACTTAGTAGGTACAATGTGGGAACATGCTGGGGGGACACATGTCACCATAATATGTAATCCACCCAAGAAATTTGGGCGATCCTCTCCCTTGGGGCATTTGGAGAAAAAAAATTGGGGACATTTAGGGTTGGTACCCATGTACTTATGGGGCATTTCAAGGATTTTCCCTATTTTGATCAATCCAAGTACGATTTCCTAACACTCTATATTCTAGATTGGTGTTTACATCATGTTATATATATATATATCTTGTTACTATTCCTATAATTGGGTGCTTTATTTGGGCACATTATAATGATTTCTTTTTTAACATAAAGTATTACAAAGTGGAAGAAAAATTGACACCCACTTTGGAAAAATTGCAAAGACTTGAGAGTCTTTGAACGTTTGATTTGGGACATCAAATCGTGTATGTTCCACCCAAATATAAAGTCATCTAGCTTCTTTAGACTATTATAGAGTCACTTTATTTCGTCAATGTTATGCTCACCACTTGTCTGATTAAAAGTCTCAATGAGTAAAGGAATTGATTTATACAAAAGAGATTATATAAAACGTCATTAGTATTAGTTGAACAAGTGTCTTTAAATAGTTAACGTATCTTTGGACAAAATGTGCTACATCTTCGACTTTCCATTTTATGTGAATCAAATGCTTGATAAAACACTTCATTAAAGACCCAAGTGGCGTGCTCATTGACTGGATAAAGAAGAAGATGATTGTTGTCAATGGGGTGGAGTCGTGTGTGACAACGTCACAGGTCATGTAAAAGAGCTTTATCTTGAATCGTCTAATGGTTATAATGACACGTTTAACTTATCTTGACCTAAGTGAAAATCAGTTTAGTGGTTCCATTCCTAAATCCATTGGTAACATGACCCAGTTAACATATCTTAACCTTGGTTACAATCAGTTTACTGGCACAATTCCCGATTCCATTCGTTCGTTGACCAAATTAACAACCCTTGTAGTTGGTGGGAATCAGTTTACTGGAACCATTCCTAGGTAACTTGACCAAATCAGTTTTTGTCAAGGTATCATGGTTAGCTATAGTAATTATGAATCTTTACGATAAGGTATCATGCCTTATAAGCAAATGCTATTACGGTTGACATCTAAGTGTAGTGTGAAGCTAGCTAATGTAGCTGTGTTTTACTCATGATTACGAGGCACATGAAATAAGCCTCCAATGCATCTTAGAAATCTGAATACTGATTTTTTAGTTGTTAATCACTAATATAAAAGTCACTGGAAATTCTCATAAGTCAGCACACTGTAGTCTCTACAATCAATCACTTGTATGTGTGGAGGGAAACTTTTACAAACATAAAAGAACATGTTATTCATGACCGTTAGGTTTTTTTCCAGCTCGTATGACATCCATCTTCATCAGTGGAAGTTGTGGTTCTTGTTTGCTACATTGCCATAACAGTGACCACATGCTCTTCCACCAAACTTGTACAGTTGTACCTGGTTCCGGGGTGTGTTTCACACACTCAATAGTACTGACTTGTTAACATGGTGTCAATACACAGTCACTTTAAGTAACAAATACACAGTCACATTCAAGGAAAAAATAACACAAAACACCAATTTATGCTGTTCGTAACAAATACAGTCACTTTCAACCTGCCAACCCATTTAATTTGTGTAACATGAAACCCGATTTAACTGTTCAATTTGTATGCATTTAACCCATTAACTCACATAAATAATATGGCTAAATATGTTGCGTTAAACGGGTTAGAATTGATACGAATGACTCAGTTATTTATGCATATCATGTATCAGCTGAAGTTTTCCAACCAGTCATTCCAACCTAAACCCGGCTCAAATTGTCACCCTAGTTTTAAGCATATAAGCATGATATAGACAATCATCTAATCTATGTCTGTCAATAACAAACAGCTAATTTATTTTTCAGGTTGTTCTGCTTTTATACTACTCCGTATTAATTATTGTAATTTTCCCTAACTAATAAGATTGGTAATTTCATTGGTCATATTAAAAGAAAATAATCTTTCCGAGTGGAGGAGAATAGAACGTTACATGTTTCGGGTTATACTGAACCAAACACACTTATGGAATGTCTGCAAAAAGCTGAAAAAATAGCACATCTAGTGCATTGGCAATATGGAGAATGTCCTCCAACCTCTATGTATAAAAAGAGTGACCACTATCTAGGGGTTATGGAGAGTGCGATAACAAGGGCAACGTTTATAACGAAAATTCTCAGCCATGTGCCACCTATGTGCAGTCATCTCCACCTCGCGACAAACCATATGCTATTAACGTGGGGATCTGCTATTGGTCCATCATGTGACGTTGTTTTACATACCATAATCAGTAGTTGTGATTGAAAATTTGAAATATATCTATGTACTTAGTCTAATTGGCTTTGTTTCGACAAGTATATATTATATTGTTAGTTGACTAAGCAATACGTCATAACTGGATCAATGTATGCAAACATCTTACGCTTGTTTATGAAAATAGTTCATTCGCTTATTAAGTGTCAAACACAATGCAGGCGACAGAATTTAGATAAGGCTTAACAAATTCTGTCAACTAAATTGAACCTTTAAAGTTGGTAGAAACTAGAAAGACAGCTTACTGAAACAGCTATATAGGGTTTATGGGATTGAATATACTTTCACTCATATTTATGGCATTGGCTTATAAGCACTTTACCTCCACATGTGCTAATTTTTGTCAAAATATAACCAAACAAGTCAACAAGCACTTCAAATATGCAATCCCAAACACCTATCAACTAAGCAGATAAGCCTAGTACATTTGTCATAACATAATCCCAAACACTCCAAGAATATAGGGCAACCACGAAAAAAAAAGTTCATTCACTTCAATAGAACTACTACTTGTAAACCACATGGGGTGACCTAGTAGTGTGTATTTGGTCTCCTAAATGGGTAACTCCTTGGAGGTCCGAGGTTCAAATCTTGGAGAGAAAATTAGTCCCCATTTAGTCATGAAGGTTCACTTGCAATGACTCCGGGCTATCAAAAGGGTAGTCGCCCAGAGATTAGTCGGCTCGCAATGTCGAGTCAGAACCCAGGAAAAAAAACTACTTGTACATGCCCCCAAAGGTTAATAACCGGGAATCCAAACCGGCTCACAATCGGTTGCCTTTTCATAACAAATATGTTAGCATACATGACTCACTCAACGGTTATCGCTATTGGGGTGCCAAGTCGAACCCTGCCTTGTGCTTGTTATATGTACAAAAGATGCCCCCACTCATTACCAACTAAACTACGCGCTATTGACACATAATAGATTATTGTACACATACATTTCAGGACAAATTTCATTAATCTATTAATATTATAATAAAATTCAAATACAAAGTCATTTAAATGTGGAATTAGTCGGAGGGAAACGAGGCAAGCGGATAACAGCTTCTTCTGTCTCGATCGGGTCAGATCTTATTATCTACAAAACAACATTTATTAGATAAAAAAAAAACTAACTAAAAGATGGGTTATTTAAAGAAATGAAAAAAGGGGTACCGGATCTTGAAGAAGGGGTTTTGAATCATCAATGGCTGGTCTGAACTGTGGCTTGCTTTTGTTGTTGTTGATGTCTCTATTGCTTGTTCTGGCATTGGTGTTCATGGGTATTTGTGCTTGACTAGGTTTCATTTTGTTTTTTTGTTTGGATTGTGATGGAGTGATATTTTGTTGTTATGTATCGCCCAATAGTGAATATAATAATGTAGGAACCATGTATTTTTAAGGCCCAAATAAATTGGTTTTGTTTTCATTTTGTTGTTATTTGAGTAACTTAGGTTTTAGTTACACAATGGGTGTAGCGGTGTAAATGAGCGGTGTAAATGAGTCAAGCTTTTGTTGAGTAACACGGTTTTTTTGAGTCGAGTTTTATCGTGCCTAGAGCTCAAGTCCGAGCTTTAAACACAAATATATAATACAAAAATCATAATCATATACACGCAACTTTCTCACAAGTCGGTCGGTCCGGAGACCGACTTGTGTTACAAAAGTTACCAACGCGAAGTGGCGGAGCTAGAAAAAATTTTGTGGGAGGGCCGAAAAAATTTTTTTTTTTCAGGAAAAACATTAGATGGGAGGGCCGCAATGAGAAAAAAAAATTAACACGTGAAATCGCGAAAAAAATACACTAACGGGTTTAGGCCTAGAGGGCCGGGACCCTTCCCGGTCCTCACTAAGCTCCGCCCTTGCCAATGCGTGGGCGGGGATTTGTGTTTTACGGGTGACACGTTGTTGGGCAATTACAAATCTTAGACACCCTTGTTACATCATCAAAATGGAAATATAACTGGAAGTAAGGCTGAGCATGGTCCGAAAACCGGATCAGACTGACTAAACCCAGACCGGATCAAAAACAGATTTGGTTCAAGACACTAGACGAAGGGCCAGACTGAAATGTCATATCCAGGTCCAGTTCATTGGTTCAGTCGAGTCCAACAAAGCATAATGGCCGGTTTTGCTTAATACTGAACCAAACTGAATCGAATCGATAACCGAATACGGGGAAAAAGGTGGACCGAGGACTGGACCAAAATACGTTCGATCCGGTTTTTCGATTCATCCGGTCCATGGTCTATTATGTTCAGCTCTATCCAAAAGAGAAAAAAATAATAATCTATATATATATAAAAAATGAGTTCCCCCTATTGAATGTGAGCATTAATATTATGCAATGGTTGAATACAAGGTCACTAAATATGCAATTAATTTGAGCTTAAAAGAATTTACTATAGCAATAGCAAGAGACTTCTATAATACCAACTCTTAATGAAGATCAATCGATCAGTCATTTAAAAAAAGTCATTAAACTGGGATACAATCAAAACTGCTCCACTCCACTTTCTCTTCTCTTCTCCCACCGTCCCATTATGTGTTTCCAGAACCATCAAGATGAAACAATGATTTTTTCATTCACACTCGCCGCTTAATTAGAGTGGTGGGAGAGTGACGGTTCCACATCCTCTCCCTTCCCCTAAACTGAAGATAAACATGGAAACCAGGAACAATTGTTCTTCAAATCCCACTGATTTAGTTACTTTTAGGTGATTGAATATACCTTTAAGCTAAAAAGTTGTTCGGATTGCCTGCTTATTTTGGGGTGAAACAACCAGTTTTCAATAACTATTTTTTATTTGTGCTTATTATGTTGTGGTGTAAAATAGGGGGTGTATGGGATTAGTTATCAAACTAACAGGTGAATGAATTTTGGGTTATGGTGAGTGATTTAGATGTGTTATGTTGTTTTGTTTGTCAAATTAGTTGTTTTATTTTTGTGTAAATTATGATCATGTTCTAGGGAGTATTTGGATTAGCTTATTTATGTGGCTTCATGTATATATTTTTGCTTGGTCATGTTAGTGTTATATGTAGAGCTTATTCAGGATTCGGGTGCCGTAAGACACAAAGCTGAAGAAAAAAAGTTGGTCCGAAGGTATGGTTTTGTTTACAAGTTTATTGTTTTGTTCATATAACAATTAAGACTTAAGATATTCATTAGCCTTCGTTTTTAGTTTATTAGGCTTTTTTATCCCATTAAACTCTGAATACAGTTATGTGTTTCATGTTGGCATCACATCATGGACATGGCGGAGAAGGTTGTGACAATGATAGGGTTGTTGACTTGAAAATGAATTCTTGAAGGTTGGTTCATGATACCTTATACATGTTTTTGATACGTATATTTTCACTATAGTTTGGTGTATATTGCTTTTATGCCTTGAATTGTACACTTTTCTGGTCTTTATCTATTCTAATAGAGATGGTTTCTAATTTTATTCTATGTTAATGCTTGATAATGGGTTTATATTGTATATTGGTTACTATTTTTTTTGCATAAAAATAGAAATCAGGTCCTATCATTAATCGTTTAGATAGTAAACTGATAAAACCGATAAATTTGGGTGTGAAGTTTTCTGCTAAAAACGGATAAAACTGACCATTTTTACTTTTTATGGACTATTTGAATTAGTATTATGTTGGTGCATAAGTAATCAGTATTTTAGGTATCTGATTCATTTGCCCAACAGTTATGTTAAATTAGGTGTATAGATTTTGAAGGAGAATATATTTATACCGTGTGGTTGCTTTTTCTTGATACAATGTATATGTTTCCTTACCAAATGAAGGAAAGATAATCCGTATCCTTAACAATGTTATACATTTTGTTACAGGGAAAAACTTTGGCGCAAAGAAATCGTTGTATATGAGTTACATACAAATTAGCAGGTTCTAATTAGTCTCCATGATAATCAGCGGACGTGATCATTCCTTTATTACAGTTGTGCCTGAATTGGATGAGAGTCTGTTGATCCTTTGAATTCCCACCACAAAAGCATGCCAGATAGCGTTTGTTAAATAACACGGCTTTGAGGGCATGTCGTTTCTACCTAATCTTGGATAGTGAGTAGTGGGTCTCTTTTTTGGAAGTCTGAATGCAGCATCGACACTATCAGCTATCATAGTAATGATATATGGAGCTAATTTGACAATAGCAGGCACTATGAGTCCAGGGTCTTTTAATTCGTTCATTCTTTATAGTCTCACAGGTATTTGATTTATAAATTAATGTTCTTTTTTGTTTTCTTAGAGATTTAATGAATTCAAGTTACAAACTTTTTTTTTAAACTTGATTGCAATTGCTTACACAGTGGCGATGAAAGCTGCAGAAGCAAGAAGGAAAATACTTCAGCTTATGGACCGTGTTTCTTCGATGACAGAGTCATAAAAGAAGTGTCCTGTGGAGTTAGTTTCGTGATTTCTCTCATTAATCAAATATTAAGGATGTGTTACTCTATTAGTAAGTGAAAAATGAGCAGATTGGTAACGGATCAAAACAGGTGATTCTTTATATGGGCCAACCTATAAAAGTTTTCCTTAACTGTGCATGTTGTAGACTTCTCAAGAAGGAGGCGATATCAGGCATCCAGCCCAAAAACAAATAACTCTGCACCAAAAGGATTTAAGCCCAAACCTAGCAGTCCAAGAAAAGATCAAAAAACAATTGAAGGGAAAGAGGTTTTGTATCCTCCGATGCCAACAAAGGTATTGACTTATTTAACAAGCTTATTGACTTATTGTATGTATGAACACAACTCAAGTAAACTGTTGGATTGCTTATTAGCTTCTTTAGAAGGAAACTATTTGTCTGCGCTTTTTAGAAAAGTAGTTTGAGATAAGCTAAATCTAAACAGCCCTAAGGGAGTTACCAGGACTCTAAATCTAAGCTTACCTAATAGAAAATTTTAGAATTACAACCGGTTTATAATCTTCACGGGGCGTACTGATGTTAGTAGTTTTTTAGAAAAAAGGACAGAAATTAGTGTGGTTCGCTTTTTGCGGGTGGGAGAAATATACCTAAAATCTAACAGCACCTACAATCCTAAACACAACTGTAGCTTATTGCATTTTGATGGTGTATGCGATAGTTTGGGATTTATTATTTAAAATAATTATCACCTTATTGCATTCTAATGGTGTATGTGATAATTTGTCAAAACTTATTAGCCGATTATTCATGACAAATATACAGCTGTTTAGTTTATGTAACACAATACAATCACCTTCAACTGCAATGCCAAGCACCGCTTACAGCTTTAAAAAATGGCTAAATAGTAATGATCACCCAACTTCATTATTAAATAAAACTTCCTAAAATGGTTAATTTATAGATATTATTGTCACAATATTGCTTATGTTATCACACCTAACATAGTCAAATAAAGACTTTGTGGTGCGGGGCGACCAACGTGGCTCAATCCGGTTTTTAACCCGTTACCCAACCTGCAACCCGCCTTACTTGATTGCTACTATCTAATGTCTAAAAACAGGTGCGAAAAACGTTAGAAAGGAATCTGAATTTAATTGGATGCACTGCTATAGAAGATGTTGATGTTATTCCTGTTCTTACTACACTGAAAAATTAGGGGAAGTTGGCTGTTGATAACGAGTCATATTCGGGAATAAGTAACGATGGTGATGAAGAGGATGGTGTGGAATTTTATCTTCCAGAAGGTAATACATGTTTTAATGTGCATTTTGAAATTGATTTTATAAATGTTCAATCCTGATGGTGTTATTACAGATGTTAAAATAAAGGTACTTAAGGGAGTGTTTTGATTACCTTATTTACTTGGCTTATTGTAGGCAGTATGAAATTAAGATTCTAGGTGTTACGCGAATGGCATGTATTGCCATTTTTTTTTAATTCAGTTTACCGAATGATTTGTAAACACTACCGGCCACTACGGTGAATATAGTAGCTGGCAGCCATGTTTGGGTCGAGGATGCAATAGAAACATGGATTGATGGGCAGCCTACACAGTGATACAACGGTGCTATTTGTAATTTATGAGCTTATATTTTCTAAGGTTGTTTATGCTACATCCGTTGAATTACTGCATATTTACCACATATAGTTGGTTACGACAAAATGGTTGGTGGTTCCAGAGCCGAGTGGATGGGTAAAGTTACAAAATGGGTCGTACTCAATTTTTTTTTAAAGATCTTCGGGATCAATGTTATTTGAAGATGGGTATTACTTTGATTAGGCGATTCTTTGTGAAATTACTGTAAAGAGTGGACGTATGTGAAACGTTTTTTTTTTTTTTTTTTTTTTTTTTTTTTTTTTTTAGTTTGGTATACTGCTAATTTTAGCCATTAATAGATTAGATAGATTTTATATGTTGATTCAAAGCTAAAGTAGTTTTGCTGGGGATAAAAGAAATGAATATGATATGATCTTCAATTGCCTACCTACTATGAATTAAGTTCATTTCCATAGATGAAAATACAAATGGTGTATTCAATAATTGTAGGTTAAACTTACGGACAAGTGAAACATTAGAATTATAATGTAATCTTAGCTGTTGTTACAGAAAAAAACTTGAACCTGTTGTTTGGGAAAGTTTATATACAGAAAAGAGTGTGCATCAATGTTATTGTTTAGATGTAAAATCTTATATGAACTTTTAAGCATTATGAATCATTTCATGACAATTTATTTCACATTTCCGTGTACACTTAGAGGTTCGCCATGCATATAAATGAGTTCAAAAAATGAGAGAGGGGTGGCAAGAAAAAAAAGGACAAACAAATAAACCCAAAGTATTGTAAAGTCGCGGGCGCCAAACTTTTTCGTTACACAATACAAAATTCAGATCACAAAACTTTACCAGAATGTTTTTTTATTAATTTACAAAACCTTTTCGTTTTTAAATTTTATTAAATAATTGCTTCTATATTACCGGTCAATGAAAGTCCATTTTTATGCGTGAGTTAAATTTAATTTCACCTCAAATGTCACTCACACGTTTAAACATTATACATTCTATTTACAAAAAGTTATTTAACAAACTTCGTTTAATTCATCCGAGTACTCCCAATCGAAACTAGCCATAATAACTAAATACACATAACTCTTGCAAAACCAATGATTTCTTATGGTGAACAAAGCCCGTGCATCGCACGGGCCATGATGCCTCGTAATAAAATAAAATAAGAATAATAATCTTAAAAGTACAATTTACATAAATCTTCCTTACAAAAACCAAATTTACAAAAACACCCTTACTTCTTCAACCCTTTCCGGTTATCCATCAAAACACAAATTTCCAAGGCTGTCAAGATCGCGATCCCACGCAGGATCGTTTTTGTCTTTGCAAGATCGAGATCGTAAGATCGGATCGCGATCCTACGATCCTACCAATTTGTCATATTTTGTAAACAAATGATATACGAGTCAAAATGTTTTACATTTTTACTCAACGTCAAAGATAAGTTCATATAATATCCTCTTGAAAATGACAAAGTTTAAATTTCAAACACCAAAGTAATAGTAAAACACAAAAAAGTCAAGTTTCAATCGTTACATTAACCATTTAGTGCAATAATATTACATAACATAGGTCCTAAATGTCTCAAAACATACGAACCATCAACATGATTTCAAGAAAACAAAAGTTTCATAAGTGGCATTACAAAACATACCCTTTGATTAGTTTAATCATAGCGAAGTAAAGTAAATTAAACTATTGAACATTTTTTAAACTATAATCTATTTAGAAAAATAGAAAACTATGTATAAACTATAATCTATTTAGAAAATGAAACAATAGTGGTTTACTCATTAGACATTAGTAAAACACACGTTTATTTTTTTTTTGCCTAAGCAAGTGGGATGGCCTTAAAAGATTAAAAAAAAAAAAAAAAAAAAAAAAAAAAAAAAAAAAAAGTGAACTCGGATCGCGTGTCGATCTTACGATCTTACGTGCGATCCTACGATCCTACTTACGATCCTACCTCAGATGCGATCCTACCACGATCCTACACGATTTTGACTGGTGTACACGTAAGATCGTACGATCTTACGTGTAAACTCGCGAATTTGACAGCCTTGCAAATTTCAGTTCAGATAACACAACTTGAAACAACAAGAATGGAGGCCTTAAAAGTATGGTCATCAAGACCACTCCGTCATCTCTTCCACTTATCCCCACTCTCTTACAAAACCCATCTCCCAGTCACCTTCACGCGCTGCTGTTCATCCTCACGCGCCGCCACTGTGCCGCCAAAACAGGGTGGTGGCAGGGGAAGAAGGTCACCCAAAGATGAGAATAATGCAACTTCTTCTACTTCTGATAGAGATGCTATTCGTCTTAAAAAGGTTCAACTTTTTTTATAAAAATTGAATCTTTTTGTGTTTTTATGTTTTGTTTGTGATATTTGGTTTTGTTACTTAAATGGGTTATGGGTTTTGAAAGTGATTATTTTTTTTAGAACGGCTAGTTAGTGGTTCGAGTCGTGCAGTGACATCCAAGCGAGCAATATGCCTTCCATGAAAATAGTGTTTGTTTGCTTGTTTAACTATAAGATAAAAACCACTCAGGGTTGGCCTAGTGGCAAAAAGTTTGTGACTAATATTACTAAAATGTGTGAGATCCCCGGTTCAATTCCTGCTAGGTGCAAACAACCCTGAAGTGACCACGCCAACCTTGAATATGTGTGGCAGTGGGTTCAAACCCCATATCGGCCAAAAGGTCGGAAACCACCTTATCCAACAAAAACCATGAGATAAGCAATTAAAAAATGATCTGCTTTACTTTTAGGTTGATAAGCGTTTTGAATAAGGAATCCGAAATACACACTTTGATAAGCAGTTTGGAGTAAGCAACTCCTAGCCTAATTATTTAAAACTGCTAGTGTCACCGTAAAGTTCGGAACTTTGGATAAGAAATTCCGAACATTCTTAAAACTGCTTATTTATTGTTTCCCAATGCAAGAAGCAGATATGCAGCCTTAGTTAGCAATCTCAAACACCCTCCGAGTATTCGGCAACTGAGTAATCAGATATTCAGTCTATCTTAAGTAACATTTGAATCTTTTTATGTTTTATGCTTTGGTTGTTGATATCTGGCTTAATTAGCAAATTGGTGATGCGTTTTTTGTTAGTTTGAGGATGATTAGTTAAGAAAGTGTGATACTTCGTTATTACTTATTAGTTGTCTGAAATGCATATCTTGGGGGAGTTATATAAGTACTTACATGTAAATGATTCTTAAAGAGTGTAATAAGATCATTCGTATTAGTTTCACTATAAGAATACATTAAGGGGGAGTTTGCGATTGCTTATGATTGTATGCTTATTGAGTTTTGATACTAATATAAGCAGTTTTGAGGGTGTTTGGGATTGCTTATCCAAATTACTTACTATCTGATTACAGGAGAGTGTAATAAGATTGAATAATCAGTTTGGGAGTTTATCGTTTCAAACTGCGTATGTGGTTACGTAGCTTTAATAAGCAATCCTAACCACCCCCTTAAATGTACTGTTATGGTACTAACTACGAACACAATAATAAGATAATCAGTCTGGGAGTTCGTTATTACAACTTTCTGCAAGAGCATAAGTCTGTTTAATAAGCAATCAGGACTGATTATTTGTGACTTCAACCACAACAATCAAATAATCACTAGCAACATGCAGTGCAGAACACCCCCTGATTCATCATTTTTACTTTTTTCAGCACTTTTTAAAGAGATGTTTGAGAATGCGTTTGCAAAACAGCACTCTGGAACAGAAATTAACAACCTCCTTTTGCAAGAATTGCCTTTCTTTATAAGAATACACATATAATCCCATTTTTAATGGTTTGCCAAAAATTTTTGCTGATTATTTGTGTTTTTCAAACATATCAGTTAGATAATCAATCCCAAAACCTAACTCTAAACACCCACTCAAAGTTTAATGTAGTTCCATCTTTTGGCTTTTTGAACGTATAAGCAGAGTTCTATGGTGATTGTCGATGTAGACATCTAGTTAATTTATTACTGGTAAAAGCAATGGATTTGTTTATAGGTAGAAGAATTAAGGAGCAAAGGACTTGAACCATATGCCTACAAGTGGGATAGAACTCATACCGCTAATCAATTGCAAGATATTTATAAGCATCTCAGCAATGGTGAAGAGTCGAACGATGAGAATGACCAAGTATCAATATCAGGAAGAATTGTTGCACGTAGGGCTTTTGGAAAACTTGCTTTCTTGACTTTGAGGGATGATTCTGGAACAATTCAGGTACATAACATCTTTTTTTCCGTTTTCACACATAAAAATTTAGTTGCTTGTCTCTAAACTTAATCACCATCATGCTGCGTAATTGGTAGGGATAGTGTTTACATAACTGGACGTGCTTCTCATGCTTGAAGTTGTGATAATCAGAAGTTTAAGTGTTTGATGTATTCTGATTATTTAAGGATTTTGATTTAAAATGAAACTTAAATAATCAGAATCAGTTTCATTGCATCTACTTTTGAAATAAGTATTTTTCAAATTGGATTATTTGACTCGAACCATAGTAATTAGATAACCGCTTTCCAAACACGATGCCAAATGCCCATTAATCATCTCCCGAAGTGGATCTTAACAACTGAAAGATCGCAAATAGGAATGCGTTGTATTTGACCCTCATAGAAGCATTTAGATTATTCAGTAAACTTGATTTCCTCACCTATGCTATGGTTTTCTATGACTCTTTTTTGTCATAATACTGAATACTGATATATTTACTTATAATATCAGCTTTATTGTGAGAAAGAAAGGCTTGTAGATGATCAGTTTTGTTTCTTGCACACCACACAAGATATAGCAGGACATGCTTTCCATTAGGTCAACTCTTTGGTTAAGTGTGACATCTGAAAAACTCATACATTAAACTATGCATCGAATTATAAACTAGCGATAATGTCGAATTGCTACTCAGGGGAAGTCAGTTTAATACTTCAATGGACTCTTATAGTATTCAGGTCTATAGTAATAGATCCGTTGATTTACTTATATCTTTTAATCACGATTCACTTAAAGTATAATGTTTTATCTTTTTGTATCTTGAGAAGTTATTGATCGATTCTTTATTTTGTACTAGTAATTAAGTAGTGAATAGCATTATATTTTATTATAATCTCAACCTAAAGTTGAAGAATAATGATTGACTTAGTTAAGTAAAAAGCATATAATATTATGGACGAAAGGTGTTCCATAAAATCCCTAACATAGAACTGCAACATACTTGATGATGTTAAGCAAATGAACATCAACAAACTTTGACAAACATAAAAGAACATTTTATCTATTTTTATTAAAAGTTTACCACTGAAAATCTTACTATATACTATCAACATGAGTATATATAGTACTGTAATACTTTCTATTTTTGCATTATTTTAAATGCATAACAAATAAAAATACATATATAGAATAAGTTTGATAGGTTGAATTTTATTTTAGATTAGTTTTTACCATTTTATTTTTTATTAATAATAATTTTTGAAAGTATTATCTGAATTTTACTCATAAGTATTAATGCTATTATATAGCTTAACATATTTAATAAAAACAATCGCAACTTAATATATGGTCTTTCACTAAGTGAGGTAACTTTGAGGGACTAATTTTCTAACTTAAAAGACTCTGAGATTTGTTTCCAGCTCCTATAGAATCCTTCTTCATTAGTGTACCCTATTTCGGGCTCTGTTTCGCGTAGTGGCTCGATCAATGGTTAATATGCTCGATGTTGTGAAAATGCTCTTATTTTTTACACTTATTAGTAATAAACATGAAATAAGTATGTTGGTAATTGTTGCTTTATTCTAAATGAGATTCTTCTAAGACACCTTAACGGCTTTAAACCAACTCAAACTGATTCAGGACTGAATATTATGTACTTTTAAATATTAGATGAATTTCATTATGAGTTCCAGAACAGAGCTACCCTGTTTGTGACATCAGAATGTGGAAATCCATTTCACTAACTACAGTTGGGCAGTTGGCTAAGTGCTAACTTACTTTTATTATTAATACTCACATCAGCTCAATCTGGATCTAAGAAACACTTGCATTCACCATTGCAACCTCCACCACAAGTGTTGCCACCAGTCTCTCCTTCAACACCACCACTCTAAGAGAGATGTTTTTAATATATAAATCAATAATAAAAATATTTGATACATTATTGAATATTCGATATTCAAAAATCAAAGTCTCCAACCTTGTAGTAAAGTCAAGCAAATTGTTGTGCTAATGGCATGAAAATGACGTGGAGGCTTCATCATTTCATTGTATCAATTTTGAGTTACAATAATTTTATCATTTAAACTTAATATTTGTTGGATACTTAATATTTTGATCAATTTTCCTTTTATCCAGACTGACTCTAATCGTGATTTTGACTCTATTACTAGCGCCTCGAACTCATATTGGTCATGGGTTGAGAACGGGAATGGAACTCTATGAGATAGAATTATATCTTGTTAATATTCCTATAAATGGGTGCTTTATTTGGGCACATTATATTGATTTCTTTTTTAACATAAAGTATTACAAAGTGGAAGAAAAATTGACACCCACTTTGGAAAAATTGCAAACACTTGAGAGTCTTTGAACGTCTGATTTGGGACATCAAATCGTGTATGTTCCACCCAAATATAAAGTCGTCTAGCTTCTTTAGACTATTATAGAGTCACTTTATTTCGTCAATGTTATGCTCACCACTTGTCTGATTAAAAGTCTCAATGAGTAAAGGAATTGATTTATACATAACAGATTATATAAAACGTCATTAGTATTAGTTGAACAAGTGTCTTTAAACAGTTAACGTATCTTTGGACAAAATGTGCCACATCTTCGACTTTCCATTTTATGTGAAAACCAAATGCCGGATAAAACACTTCATTAAAGTATTGGGTGAAGATTTGTAAGTCATTAGATGGTGTTAGGATGTTGGCACTGTTTCGTTCCATTATATATACTCTTCAACCATCTTTTTTCAATCATGTTGACTAGTCAAACCACAAACTACCCGAGGTAAATACCGAGAATAGTTACCACACTAACAAAATACACAACTACCGAGGTGAAACCTTTAACAAACAAACTAACAAGAACAGTAAACTAACGAGCTCTTTACCAAGAACAGTACAAATCATCCACTACCTAGAACACTACCGAGGTAAATACCTTTTATCTTCCGAGAATAGTACTAACCTACATTTAACGAAACAATGCACTACCGGGGTGAGTTATCCGAGATGATCTTATACTGAGATCTTTTCGAAAGTTTACTTAACTTTATTTAATTTATTTAAAAATTAACAACTAAAGTTTTATTAATTACTTTTTTTTTTGACAAAATCGACACATTTGTTTTTATAAATATTTTTAGCTAGATGAGATTTAAATAGATTTAACCAAATTGTTTCAATTTTGACTTTCTAATTGGGCAATAGGATGACTTCATTTATCTTACGTGACAAAATTGAGCATTCACATTTGTACAGTTTAATTTCCTCTAATATCATTTTTCATTTTTTGAAAATCTCTTATTATATAAGCGATTAAACTCGTCCTATTTATTTTTTAATTTTTTTTTTTTTTTTTTTTTTTTTTTTTTTTTTTTTTTGTGCATGTGTGTGAGTGTAATTTATTTTAATAGTTGATTTTATAGTACACAAGGACTCGCCATCCTTTTGATTGAAACCTAAAATTTCGATGTTAAAATGTTTATATATATAATGTTTATATATATATATATATATATATATATATATATATATATATATATATATATATATATATATATATATATATATATATATATGTTTATATATTGAGCACACACAATAAAGCCACAAATATATGAAACTAATAACTTGTATGCAAAACTAAACCGTGGCCACACGAACACAAAACATAATCATTCATCTTGAACAAAAACAACTTATATCGTCTTAAATAGTTAATCAAATGCAGTGAAAATTCAAATGACCAATTAACTTACCTATGTAGATTATTTTCCATCAGCCTGGTTTATTTGGATCCATTTCTTTGGATTTACCTTTACATCACAGAATAATTACAGTACCAAAAGTCATAGTGAATAACTAAAAATTGCAAAGACTTAAGAGTCTCAAGTCTTTGGTCGTCTAATGTGGGACTTCAAATTTATTGTTTAATTTTTTTCCATGTTTTGTCTGTTCCACACGAATTTATATATTTCTATTCTTAGTTTTCGAAGTCTATATAAAGCTGCATAGAGGTATATGTGTTCATTATCAGAGAAAACCACATCAATACAATTTTCTTAAAACACACATAATGAGAGAAAATATTTACTTTTACTTTATGTATACTGATGTTTTGTTTATTTTGTCACTTGTCTTTTTGTTGTTTAATACCAGAACTGCCACTTCCTTTGGCCAACAACTGGTTGGAGCAGCAGGAGGAGTTGTTCCTAAGTGCATCGATAAGGAGAGACAAGCTCTTCTTGATATCAAAGCTCACATTATTCAAGACCCCAATGACCTGCTCTCTACATGGAGACCCGAAGAAGAAGATGATTGTTGTCAATGGGGTGGAGTCGTGTGTGACAACGTCACAGGTCATGTCAAAGAGCTTCAACTCGCATCTAAGGGTTATGGTGATACTGGTCTTGAAGGTGAGATTAGCCATTCGTTGATTAACTTAACATATTTGAATATTCTTTACCTTCCTAGTGGTTCTATTCATGGAACCATTTTCAAGTTCATATGCTCCATGACTCATTTAACTTTTCTTGACCTAAGTGCAAATCAGTTTAGTGGATCCATTCCTAAATCCATTGGTAACATGACCCAGTTAACTGTTCTTAACCTTGGTTACAATCAGTTTACTGGCACAATTCCCGATTCCATTCGTTCGTTGACCAAATTAGAGTACCTTCTACTTGGTGGGAATCAGTTTACTGGAACCATTCCTATATCCATTGGTTCCTTGACCAAATTGACAGACCTTGACCTTTCAGTCAACTCTTTCTATGGAACCATTCCAATGTCCATTGGTAACATGACCCAATTAACTTATCTTGACCTTGATGGGAATAATTTCAGTGGAGTCATTCCGAGATCCATTGGTTCCTTGACCCAATTGACTTATCTTTACCTTTCAAACAACTCTTTCTATGGAATCATTCCTTCGGAATTTGGAAACCTCACCAATTTGGAACAACTTTGGCTAGGTTCCCTCGGAAGTTGTAGAGTTGAAAACTTAGATTGGTTGTCTTCTCTATCTTCTTTAGAAAAACTTTATATGGATGGAACTTCTCTGGCCAAAGCAAATAACTGGGTAAATGTTATTATAGGTCTCCAAAACCTATTTGCTTTAAGTCTAAGAGGATGTGACCTCTCACAAGTCATGCATCCATATTTTTCATCTGTCAATTCTTCTTCATCTATTGATTCCCTTTATCTCGATAACAACAATCTCAACTCATCCATGCATCATTGGTTGTCCCCATTAACTGGCAATAAGCTTACAGGTCTTTCTCTCTCTGGCAACAAGTTTGATGGGGAACTTTCAGATTTTTTGAACAGCTTGTCAGGATGCACATCAGCTACATTGTCTGATGTGATCCAACACTTTTCATCCCTACAAAAATTGAACCTATCTTCAAATCAGTTCGATGGAACTATAGGTGACAAACTGTGGCAACTACCAAGCCTTCAAAGGCTAGACCTTTCTTCCAATTCTCTTAGAGGTGCTATCTCTAAGAATATTGGAAAATCAAATCTTTGGTATATAGATCTTTCAAACAACTCACTCGAAGGAGTTCCTCTAATTGCTGACATGTCAAACCTTTCTCAGAGTATGCAGTATCTTGATTTCAGCTCTAACAAGGTAGGGCCTCGTTTCCCCAAATGGATACAAAAATTGAAAAATCTTCGGCATCTTGATCTTTCCAAAAATAGCATTTTAGACACAGTTTCTAACCAGTGGCAGTCTTCTCAGTTGATCTATTTGGATCTATCTTTCAACAGCATAAGTGGCGCTATTCTGAACATTCCTTCCACTTTGTTAGTGTTAGATCTTTCCAAAAACAAATTATCTGGGAAAATCTCCTTTCTGTGCCAAATTGTAGATGGCCGTTTATCATTTCTTGATATCTCAGACAACTCATTCACAGGACAAATTCCAGACTGTTTATGGCATTTAAAAGAGCTGGTGGTTCTTAATCTAGCAAACAATAATCTATCTGGTAGAATTCCTGCATCTGTCAAGTCTTTGATCAAGCTTGAAGCATTGTATTTATACAACAACAACTTTTTTGGAGAATTGCCTTCATCCTTAAAACATTGCACGAATTTAACCTTTCTGAATTTGGGGGCCAACAATTTTTCTGGTAATGTGCCTGTTTGGATTGGGGAAAACCTATCACGTTTGTATGTTCTTAGCGTAGCATCAAACAACTTCTATGGAACCATCCCTCTACAAGTATGCCATCTAGTAAATCTTCAACTTCTAGACTTGTCAATGAACAACCTCAATGGAACCATCCCCTCGTGCATCAATAATATCACTGCCATGGTTCATAAGGAGATCTCGTCACATTGAATTCATTGGACGTAAGGCACATTCATAAAGATGATGACGGCTCTAGTTATGATTATTTCGACCATGTGATAATCCAGTGGCAAGGAAAGGTGCGTGAATTCAGCAAAAATCTAGAATCCTTGAAGAGCATTGACCTGTCGAGCAACCATTTAACAGGACAAATCCCGTATGAACTTACCAATCTTTATCAACTGGTTGCACTAAATTTGTCAAGGAACGCTCTACTTGGAGAGATTCCAAGACAACTTGGTCAAATGAAAGAACTTGAAACTTTGGATTTATCCAAAAACAATTTCTCAGGGCAGTTGCCATCAAGCATGGCTCAGATGAATTTTTTAAATTATCTTGACGTGTCGCATAACAACTTGTCTGGGAGGATTCCATCTTGCACTCAACTCCAAACCTTTGACCCTTCAAGGTACATAGGAAATGCAGGGCTATGTGGAAGTCCCCTGCCGAAAAAATGCCCTGGAGATGAAGAATTAGAAGAACCACACACTGTTGGTAAGAGTCAAGGAGACGAGGAAGGGATAGAACGATGGTTTTATATTGGTGGTGCTAGTGGGTTTGCTACTGGATTTTGGATAGTTTGTAGCGGTTTACTTCTTAACCGCCGTGGGAGACATACTTTTTTCCAGTTGCATGATAGCTTGAAAGATTGGGCATACGTAAAGGTGGTGGTGTTCATAGCAAAATGGCGAAGGGTTGTGCGTGCATAGTGGTATATGTTTATGTTTTCTTCGTCTACTTATTGTTTGGTATATAGTATTGTAATTTCATGCTTCACTTGTATTTGGCAAGGGTTTATAGGTCCCTCTTATTAATAAAATTGCCACTAACACCATGGGTGGCCATTTCACCTCGTTGTGTGATATACGACATCTCCACATGTTCATATTACAAACTGTATAGCTATATGATGCATGGAACGTGTTCGATAAACATGCTTTACATAGATTGGCAACATACCTGATGATGTTAAGGTATCATGGTTAGCTATAGTAATTATGAATCTTTAAGATAAGGCATCAATGCCTTATAAGCAAATGCTATTACGGTTGACATCTAAGTGTAGTGTGAAGCTAGCTATTGTAGCTGTCTTTTACTCATGATTACGAGGCACATGAAATAAGCCTCCAATGCATCTTAGAAATCTGAATACTGATTTTTTAGTTGTTACTCAATCACTAATATAAAAGTCACTGGAAATTCTCATAAGCACTTTAGTCTCTACAATCAATCACTTGTATGTGTGAAGGGAAACTTTTACAAACATAAAAGAACATGTTATTCATGACCGTTAGGTTTTCTTCCTGCTCGTATGACATCCATCTTCATCAGTGGAAGTTGTGGTTCTTCCACCAAACTTGTACAGTTGTACCTGGTTCCGGGGTGTGTTTCACACTCAATAGTACTGACTTGTTTTCAGCTTTATGAATATACTACTAAAGTCCTAGCATATGACTGATATGCTCAGTGTTAGTGTGATAATGCTCTTACTTTTTTTAACTGGTTAGTCATTAGTACTAAACAGAAAATAAGTATGTTGGTAATTGTTGCTTATCAGTAAATGAGATTCTTATAAGACACCTTAAACCAACTCAAACTGATTCAGGTCTGAATATTATATAAATCTAAATATTAGATGAATTTCATGAGTTCCATCCCTGACTACAAGTGCTAAAGTATATGAAACAGAACTTAGAACAGAGTTACCCTGTTTGTGCATTAACTTTGTTATCATAATTTGCTTAAAATGCAATTGGAAATCCATTTCACTAAATACAGTTTGCTAAGTGGCTAAGTTACTTCTTATTTTAATACTCGATCATCAGCTCAATCTCAATCTGGATCTAAAACACATTGGCTTTCACCATCGCACCTCCACCACAAGTGCTGCCACCAGTCTCGCCTTCAACAACACCACTCTAAGTGAGATGTTTTTAATATATAAATCAACTACTTGCATGGCCCGCCAAGCCTTATGAATATCGTTGAAAAAATTAAGTTAAGGAAAATAAGATATAAACATACCAATTATTTATTTAATGTATTAAGAATGAAAAAAAAAAAAAAAAAAAAAAAAAAAAAAAAAAAGTTCGTCCGATATGAGAAAATAAAAGCTAATAAATTATCCGCAAGCACAAGGTATATGTTGTCAATTCAAATGCGAAATATAGCTTCTTTGTACACAATGTTGGATGTTGATTTTGTGTATTTACCATCTTTTATCACAACGAAAAACCCTCAATCCCCGCTCATTGTGCCACCTGTGATAGACGATTATCAAGGCCATTAAGTGATATCTTCTCTAAAGTACTATATATATATACCATATTTGCTTAATAGTGAGTAAATAACAAACGTTCCATAAGCCATCACTTGCAAGTATCACAAGCTCTATTGAGGCATTTATAGGTACATGTCTTATGAACCTCAACTTAAGATGTGCTTTAAGACTCTGGTCTCCAAATGCACGAGCAACAGGAAGTTGACCATTAACTCGGGGAACATCGCCTACAGAAATAATAACAGTTTCACTATACTTTAGAGCTTGCTGAAGCTATAACATGCATGTAACAATTCGGCTGTCATTCACTGTATCACATAATTGAAAGATAAACCAAAACTTTGCCAATTCTGCTGTAATTTACTGGTGTAAGGTAGAGGTGGCGATTTCTACCCATGTACATGTACTCATAAACGGGTCAAAAAGTAATATTTTAATAATAGCTAAAAAAGAAAGGGGTTGAACGTCATTTATTGAAAGAACCAACTAATATTAGTACAATAATATACTATATTTGACATAAAAATATTCTTCAGTAAAGTTTTGGACAAAAAGTGTTCCAGGTCAATCGTATTTACCAAAGTGACACGTTTTTGACATGTAACCTGTTCCACCAATGTTACCACCTCGCGTGTGACACCATAGTGTGACATCTTTTGAAAAGTGAAGTTCTGTGGAAGCGTTTTACCTGGAAGTTTAATAACAAATCCACCTTGTTTCTCAATCCTACTCCTTTCTTCAAGTGGTTCAATTCGTTCTTGGTCCACTGTAAGCTGACTGGCAGATCCTCTCTCGCATAGATCTCTGCCATCGATGACAATTGCTATAACTGCACTTGAGACACCAGACCTAATTGCATGGCATTCTTGATGATAAATTTGTCGGTAGAACAATATGAATTTCTTAATGCTCTCTCAGGATCATTCCAAAAAGTTGGCTGAGAATAGAATAATTAATACATGGGTGTCAAAATAATTTTTTTAACAAAAACATATATTAGAATTCTGTCAGTAGAACAATATGCATTTTGTATTTTCATACATGGTTTACCAATAGCAACGATTTAACACCATTATGAGACCTGCATTCTACACATATACCGTCAAAAACTTCTTATTAACTTTACATATGATGCGTCAAATGTCAATTCCAATTAAAAATGTTAACAAATATAACAGAAATCCTCACCGCATTAGGTTTATCTAATGCATCAGTTAACCGTAACGTCTCTTATATTTAATGAAAATAGTGCATTAAAATAAAAATACATAAACTCAGGTAGCCTGGGAAAGAATAAACCTTTTTGATGTTTGCAATCATATACATCTTGATTTCTCCAAATTGCTTCAAGCTGCATCAAATAATGTTCCATTTATACTCAGATTGTTTAAAGCACAAAACAATATTCAGATTGTTTAAAAACACAATACAATATTCCGAACAGATTAATCGACACAAAAAACTTTGTAACGCACTGCTAACTATAAAATACATATATGAAATGAGCACATCCAACCCACCATCTAATGTTCTGCAACTCTACTTTACTCACCTTTGAACCACCCTTCCAGGATTTTGAGCCTTCTAACCGAAATTTGGACCACCCTTCCAGGTCAATGCATACGTGAATAGGGAATTTATGATATATTAATCAATTGGAAGGGAAATTGACAGGCTTTTGAGCCTTTTAACCGAAATTTAGAAGGTCTCCAATATATCGTTGTGAAAAAGATTCTTGTGCAAGCCTGTTATGTAAGGCACGCAAGAGGTCATATGGCATGATAGTTCAGAATGATAGTTTGGTTCATATTAAGGAACACATGCAATAATGTATCGTTAACTTGAAAACATATCATTCAAAGTTTAAGAAGAACTTAACATCTTGTCAAAATTTCAAGTCTTCTAAAGCTCAATACTTACCTTGTTCAAGTAATTTCATTTTATTGGTATGTTAAACGTATCTATAGTCATCTCTCATCTCACAGTTAATAGTGTTCTTTAAGAACTTGTCATTTATACCCCACTGTCATATCAATATTAGATGCACTCGTTGGGTATCTCAACTTACGAAAGTTCTGATTGGCTAAATCTTTCCTCAAAAAGTTTGAAAGGAAGATGGTATTTTTCCTATAAAGGCAAGCATTGTCTCACGGAAGTTAAGTTTATGAATTAGAAACAACCAACTAGGCTGACACCCTTCGGGGTTCATGCTCATATATATATTGGCCACTTTACTCATTAGAATATACAATAAAATCTGTACTTCAACAATATCTTTATGCTAAATCCACTTCATTATAAATGGGTCGATTTGGGCGGTCCACCTTGAGGCCCGCGGACATTCTTGTGTTTGGATGGGCGCAAGGCAAGCATGCGTGCATTGACCTTACTGGGGTATCCCCGTTGGTGGGTCTCCGGGATTCTGTCTTTGTCGCAGGGCATGCACTTTTGAAAGCCGAGAGCAAAAAAGTGGATAAACATGAAGCGGCTTGTCTAGAGAACCAGCATGTGTTTGTGCCCTTCGCTTTTGATACCTTTGGGGCGATAGCCCCCCAAGCAATCAAGCTCCTCGATCGCGTGAAGAAAGTTGTGCAAAGTAACTCTCCATCTGCTAAGGGCCAATGTTTTATTTTCAATAGAGTAGGCTTTGCAATACAAAAAGGGGTAGCGGCACAGCTTGTGGCCCGTTTACCTGCATGCCACTTGTAATTGGATGTTATATTTGTTTAATGAAGTACAATGAAAACTTTTATATTTGGGTTATGTTTTATCTATATCAGGTCACATGGGTAAAATTAACAAAATAGCTAAACATGAGCAGGTATATTACATGAATACAAGTTCGTAAAGGTAACTGTTAGTATGACATCGCCTTCTAGAAATGTCATCATAGAACTAATATGACTATCAAGTATGGGATCTACATGCAGCACGATAATATTTCTCTTTAGGTATTAGGCAGGGGTAAGAAGCTTCGAGCAGATAAAATTACTTGGCCAATTTACCCTTGTTACCATGCTGTCAATGCTCAATAAGGGCATTTTTTTGTAAAGACTTTTGAACAGATAGTATTTCTCTTAAGTAACAAATACACAGTCACATTTAAGGAAAAAATAACACAAAACACCAATTTATGTTGTTCGTAACAAATACACATTCACATTCAACCTGCCAACCCATTTAATTTGTGTAACATGAAACCCACTTTAAATGTTCAATTTGTATGCATTTAACCCATCAACTCACATAAATAATATGGCTAAATATGTTGTGTTAAACGGATTAGAATTGATACAAATGACCCAGTTATTTATGCATATCATGTTTCAGCTGAAGGTTTCCAACCCATCATTCCAACCTAAACCCGGCTCAAATTGTCACCCTAGTTTTAAGCATATAAGCATAGACAATAATCTAATCTATCTGTCTATCACTAACAAACAACTAATTTATTTTTCAGGTTGTTCTGCTTTTACACTATTAATTATTGTAATTTTCCCTAACTAATAAGATTGGTAATTTCGTTGGTCATATTAAAAGAAAATAATCTTTCCGAGTGGAGGAGAATAGGACATTACATGTTTCGGGTCACACTGAACCAAACGCACTAATGGAATGTTTGCGAAAAGCAGAAAAAGTAGCACATCTAGTGCATTGGCAATATGGAGAATGTCCTCCAACCTACATGTATCAAAAGAGTGACCATTATCTAGGCGGTTATGGAGTATGATAATAAGGGCAACGGTTGTAACGAAAATTCTCAGCCTATGTGCAGTCATCTCCACCTCGCGACAAACCATATGCTAATAATGTGGGGATCTGCTATTGCTCCATCATGTGACGTCGTTCTACATACCATAATCAGTAGTTAATTTCATTGATTTTTTTTCTAACTTTGAATGTGTCGTTATGATTGAAATATATCTATGTACTTGGCCTAATTGGCTTTGTTTCGACAAGCATGTATTAACTTATTAGTCGACTAAGCAATACCACATAATCAGATCAATGTATTTAAAACAACTTACGCTTGTTTATGAGCATAGTTCATTAACTTATTAACTGTCAAACACAATTTTTTTTTTTTTTTTTTTTTGAAAGGCAATATATTTTTATAAAATTAAAACTAGCAAAATACTAGAAATTACAATAATCTCGATCAACAATGACTCTCACAGAATTTAGATACCGCTGAACAGCTTCTGTCAACTAAATTGAACCTATTTAAAGTTGCTAGAAAAACAGCTTCATAGGGTGTCTGGGATTGCATATACTTTCAATCATGTTTATGGCATTGGCTTATAAGCACTTCACCTCCACATGTGCTAATTTTGTCAAAATATAACCAAACAAGTCAACAAGCACTTCCAATATACAATCCCAAACACCTTCCAATATACCATCCAACAAATCTTAACATGTAACAAAGTCCATTCACGTTTTAACATAACGGTAGCGGACCCACGACCAAAAAAGTACAGAAAAATCGTAACCAAAAAATTTGAGACCACATGCATTTTTAAAAAATAATCGATATATTTGACATAATTTCACACCACGTATGAATAAAACATGTAAGACTAAATACCAAACATATTGTATTTTAAAACAAAGGTATGAACCAGCCGGATTTATCAAACCGGGTCAACAATAAACCGCCGGCTGGTGTGTATTAATTTACAGACCTTTTATAAGACCAAAACCGGACCAAAAACTTGAGCCAAATATGCCAAATATGTTGTTTTTGTGTTTATATATGTGCAGGTACGGATATTGTAAAAAAGGACAAAAACAAGGCAAAAATGACAACACGAGCACGAGATTTGGAAAGAGCATGAAATTATGAGTCAAACGGCACGAGCCAAATAATTATTGGAGCGAAAGTGGAGCAAGCGGTGATTAAAAGAAAAAAAAGGAAAGCAATTATAATGGATGGCTTGGATGATTTAAGTAATGAAAATGAGTTCTCAGTAGGTGCGGCCAAGGTTAATACGAGTAGTGACCAGAAAAAGAATGATAGAAGACGTGTCAAAAAGGTGAAGAAAGTGGCAAGACATATAGGAGAAGGTGGGTCACGAGATGATAATCCAGGAAGATCAAGTGCGAACAAAGAATGCCATAAGGAGGGTGAGGATAACACGGGGGTTTTCATGTTT
The DNA here is from genome assembly GCA_030686995.1 of Artemisia argyi. NCBI lineage: Eukaryota > Viridiplantae > Streptophyta > Magnoliopsida > Asterales > Asteraceae > Artemisia > Artemisia argyi. Next base: position 20,728,450 of record CM060695.1, on the reverse strand, counting down.
AGGGGATCGGGTCGAGCTGAGTCTGATAACATGAGTTGCAACATTAGCATGGAGCAGGTCAAGAAGATTGGCGAGTTGATTGGGGTGTCTTGGGTTAGGGCGGAAGAAGAGAAGGTGAACAATGGCATGAACAGTAAGGTTAACGATGGAGGCAACGTAGCAGATGGGCTGGAACAACTGAGTTGAATACGGTACGTCTTCGTTCGTCATAGTTTTATTTATGAAGATCATTTCTTTAAATATCCACGGTATTGGAGATGATGGTAAGAAAGGGTGGGTTAGTTCAATAATTAGAGAGGAGCGCCCGGAAATCATAGGATTGCAAGAAACTAAAAGTGGGATTGTAGACAATAGGTGGGTGGAGGAATTATGGGGTGGTAGAGGGTGTGGTTTTGCTCAATTACCAGCCAATGGTAATTCGGGAGGTATAGTACTAATGTGGGATACAAATGTATTTGTGTGTAAAGAAGTAATGGGGGATGAAAGGTTTGTAGCGGTCAAAGGTGAATGGAAGGGCAAGACGGGTGAGGTGTTTCTAGTGTGTATTTATGGGCCGCATGTTGGGACTCAAAAGACTTCTCTTTGGAATAGGCTTTCGGGGTTAATGAATAGACTAGGAGGTGCTTGGTGTATTTTTGGGGATTTAAATGTTATTAGGAGGAGTGATGACCGGGTAAATTCTCAAGTCAACTTTAAAGAGATGCGTGAATTTAATGAATTCATTAACGACACAAATCTAGTTGAGATACCAATGGGAGGGAGGAAATACACTCGGGTTAGCGATGACGGGCTGAAATTTAGTAAGTTGGATCGTTTCTTAATGAATGAAGATTTTCTTAATAGATGGTGTAACCTTTCCGTGGTTGCCTTGGATCGGAAGCTTTCTGACCATTTCCCGATTGTTTTAAAAGATGTGGACGTGGATTTTGGCCCGAAGCCATTTCGATTTTTTGACATTTGGTTGGAGGAAAAGGATGTCGGGCAAGTAGTGAAAAGCGCGTGGAATAAAGAAGTTAGGAGTAGTCGTCCGGATTGTAGGTTCAGAGATAAGCTTAAGAATGTCAAAGAGGATCTTAAGAAATGGAGCAAACAGAGATTTGGGTCGGTAAAAGAAAAAATAAAAGGACATAGAAAAGAAGCTATGAGATGGGAGTTAGAAGCGGAAAATAGGGAGTTAAGTGAGAATGAGAGATCGATTTGGTTGGAGGAGAGGAGGTTATGGGTTGAAAAAGAAAAAGAGTTGAGTAGTATGGCGAGACAAAAAGCTAGAATAAAATGGGATGTGGAGGGCGACGAAAATTCAAAATTTTTCCACTCATATATTAAGAGACGAAATAATAAAAATAATATTAGAGGGCTTATGGTTAACGGGATGTGGTGTGAGGATCCTACATTGATTAAATCAAAAATGATGAGACATTACAAGAGTTTATTCTCGGAAGGGGGGGAGGTTCGACCTATATTTTGTTGCAATAAAGTTGAAAAGATATCTGAGGAAGAAGCGGAGTTATTGGAGAAGGAAATTAGCGAAAATGAAGTGTGGGATGCGGTCCGGGGGTGTGGGGGGGATAAAGCTCGGGGGCCGGATGGTTTTAATTTTAAGTTTATTAGGAAATTTTGGGAGATAATAAAAAAGGAGATAGTGGAGGCGGTTAAATGGTTTTGGGACAAAATGGAGGTGTCGAGAGGATGCAACGCGTCTTTTGTGACCATTATTCCTAAGGTGGTTGATCCAATTGGGCTAGGAGATTTTCGTCCTATTAGTCTAATTGGGTGTTATTATAAGACAATTGCTAAATTGTTAGCCGAGAGGGTTAAAAAAGTGGTCGGTAAGGTGGTAGGAGATGTACAAAATGCTTTTATAAAGGGTAGGTTCATTCTTGACGGAGTGTTAATTGCAAACGAAACGGTAGATTGGCTAAAAAGATCAAAAAGAAAAGGGTTGATTTTTAAAGTAGACTTTGAGAAAGCGTATGATAGTTTAAATTGGAGGTTCTTGCTAGATATAATGAAAAGAATGGGGTTTGGTGCGAAATGGTGCAAATGGATCGAAAGTAGCTTATCATCTTCTACGATGTCTATATTAGTTAACGGGTCTCCAACGGAAGAATTTAAATTAGAAAGGGGAGTTAGGCAAGGCGATCCGTTATCGCCATTTCTTTTCATTTTGGCGGCGGAAGGTTTAAATGCCTTAGTTAACGAAGCGGTAGAAAAAGATATTTTTAAAGGTATCGGTATTGGTAAGGATAGTGTGGTAGTGTCTCATTTACAATATGCGGATGATACTATTTTTGTAGGTGAATGGAGTAAGGAAAACGCAAAATCCCTAATGTGTATACTTAAATGCTTTGAGAAGGTGTCTGGGCTTCGGGTCAATATGATCAAAAGCAAGATTTATGGCATTGGGGTGAGCGATGGGGAGATTAATGACATGGCGAGATGGATGAAATGTGGTGTTGGGGAATTTCCATTTACTTATTTGGGGTTACCTATTGGCGAGAATATGTGTAGGAGCGGAGCATGGAATTGCATTGTTGACAAATTCAAAAAACGTTTGGAGGATTGGAAAGCAAAATCGATGTCTTTTGGGGGCCGTCTAACTTTGGTTAAATCGGTTCTAGGTAGCTTACCATTGTACTATTTTTCGATGTTCCGTGTGCCTTTGAGTGTGTTGAAACAACTTGAGAGTATCCGTAAAAAAAAATTTTAGGGGGGAGTGGGTGAGGGTAAAAAATTAGCTTGGGTTAAATGGGACGTGCTACTAGCTTCACATAGGGACGGGGGATTAAATATTGGATCTTTAAGGGGTAAAAACTTAGCGCTTTTAGGGAAATGGTGGTGGAGGTTCAAAAAAGAGGGTGGGTCGTTATGGGTTAGGATTATAAAAAGTATATATGGTAGTAGTGGTGGGATTGGTAACATTCGGGGGTTAGGGGGAGGGTTCGGCGGTGGTGGCGTTTGGTGTAATATTATTAAAATAGGTGAGGAGATGGGAGGGTTGGGCATTGATTTTTCAACGTCTTTTGTAGGTATGGTGGGGAATGGTCGGGATATTGGGTTTTGGGTAGATAAATGGGTTGGGGATATGAGATTGTGTGATAGATTTCCTAGGTTATATCATTTAGATAGTAGAAAGGAGGATAGAGTAGCAGAGAAAGGTAGATGGGTTGATAACGAGTGGCGATGGGAGTGGGTTTGGGTTAGGGATCTTAGAGGTAGAGTTATGGGGGAGTACAATGAGTTGCTAGGTATTTTACAAAATGTTGTTGTTTCAAAGGATTGTTGTGATCGATGGAGGTGGGCGTTACAAGATGACGGGAACTTCACGGTCAAGGCTTTATCGAGAGTTGTGGAGGATAAAATTTTGCGTATTGAGAGCGGCGCCCTTGCGACTTTATGGAATAGTTGGGTGCCTAAGAAGGTAAACATATTCATTTGGAGAGTTTTGAAAGGGAGACTTCCGGTGCGAGAGGAGCTTGATAGACGAGGCATTGATTTAGATTCATTACTTTGTCCGTGTTGTAATAACGCGGTGGAGTCATGCAATCATAGTTTCATCTTTTGTAACTTTGCAATGAGCATTTGGGAAAAGGTTTTTAATTGGTGGAGAGTTGGGAATGTTAACGTGTTCTCCATTGGGGAATTATTTTCTTCTTGTGGGAATGTCGTTATTCCTAATCGCGTTATACGGTTGTGGCAAGCGGTGATTTGGACTTCCGGATATTACATTTGGAAAGCAAGAAATGAGAGAGTTTTTAAAGGGAAAGTCACGAGCATTAATAAAATATTTCAAGACATTCAATTAAAAAGTTACGATTGGATTGGGAGGAGAGCAAAAAGGAATTGTGTGATTGAATGGCAACAGTGGTTTAAGGATCCCATAAAATGTGGCGTCCTTCAGTGATGGTTTTATGTAGTTCCGAGATTGTTATTGGCTTGTGTCTGAGTTGCTAAAGGTCTGAGATTGTTGTTGCTCTTCACTGATGGCTAATACTGGTCTATATCTGATGGTTGCTGTTCCTTTTGGTTTGTTTTGCTGCAAAAGATTTTGTTGGTGGTCCTCTTTGGATGCTCTAATTTAGTATCTACTTTATTAGGTAGGATGGTGTAACCCATAGTTTCTTTCCTGGTCATTGTTTTGTTTTTGAGTCTTAGTCTCTTTGTTTTGTTATCTTTATTTTGTTCTTTTATTTAGGACTTGTCTTGGGGGCCTTTTAAATCAAGTATCTCGTTGTAAGTGGGGCTCGCCTTTTTCTTGTATGGTTGTTTCGTTTGGTTCTAATATATATCGGCCTTTCAAAAAAAAATTTGAAGAAATAATTTGGAGTTTTATTGGAGCTTATTAATGGATTTATCAAATTTTAGTGGAAGCCCAAAAGTAAAGTTTGAAGATAAAGCTCAAGTTTTATTAAAGCCCAAGTTTATCAAGAGTGGAAGCCCATTGCATTAAGGCTACAAGATAAAAGTCCAGGCCCAATGGAAGATAAAGATAGACAGCATTTTTGGCCCGCTTATTTCTTCTCCAACGTGACAACAAAATAAAGATGTAGAAGCAGCAAAGCAGTAGCGTGGACCACTTCTCATCTTGGGCAAATTGACAAAATGAATTTTACTATGGCAAGTGTTGATGCATAATCTGGCGCGGGCTATTCAACGACTCTCCTTGGGCCGTTAGTCGTCTTCATAAGCCCTAAGTAGACCTGTACAACAAAAAGAACCCGTTAGGAGTGGACCCGAGGCCGTAGCCCCGGGATCCACCTCCGACGGTCAAGTTAGTATGTGATGCGCGGAGCATATAATAGTTTTAGGTTTAGGATAACCTGTTATGTTCTTCTGATGAATGGAACCCCAGCCATGTATTTATAGGATACGGATTAGGGTTAACGCATAGAGTGGGCCGCTGGCTACCCGGGCCTGACCCATTCCTGGCCCAGTCCGGACCATACGTCCACAAGCCCCCGAGTTTAGTATGACATAGCGCATGGCTATGTTATGCTAAACTTAAGTTCTGTTTATGGCTGCGTAGGCTCAATCAACCAAATGCGACGGTGCGCACTGGGTTTATATGCGCGTAAGGGACGAATCATACTGCGCAGTCCATATGCGACAGTGCGCACTGGGATTGCGATTGTGATTGTTTCACAATTGTGAAGGTGGATAAGTGGATCCCCATGCTGTATCCTGGGTAAGGGCGTACCTTTTGTACCAGTAGCGATGCAACATGGTGCGACAGAAGACGTGCTTCTGTGGCAGAGGTGCGCGTTGTCCGCGACAAGAATGCGCGCGGTGCGCAACAAGAATGTGCGCAGTGCGCGACAAGGGTGCGCGTTGTTCGCGACAGATGTGCGCGGTTTGCGCGTCTTTACAACCGACATAGGACGTCTCCCATGCGGCAAGATGGTGCGAATATTTAAGTTCGTCTTTGTACCGGGCCTGCAGTACCTCTTACGTACGATCTGCTTCCAAATATACCTGCGTAACGCTGTCGCGCGCAGTGGTATTATATACCCTAGTAGCCCCCCAAGTTTGATGGTGCTACTCGTGTAGGAGCATTAAACTTAATTATCCTGAAAAACACTTAATGCAAATATTAAAAGTATATGCTGCGAATCGCAACATATAAAACTTAATAAAGTAAAAGATAAGCGCGTAGCAAAAATATAGCACATAGCATATATAATATATAAGAGAAGTAGTAATGCGAATTACACCTATCGTGAGGTTTTACAAACTACGTAAAAGAGGTAGCGCGTAGCTAAAAATAAAAATAGTGCGCGCATAGCGATTAATTAATTTTTCTTTATTATTATGATAATAAAAATAATGGCGCGGATGGATGTACCATGACTGCGACTAATAGATTTATCGTGCACACACAGACGCAGATAGATTTATCGTGACCGCATGGACTCTAACGTTTTGTGGATATTCGCAGTTGACCACGGCTTACGTCCAGTGCATGTATGTAACAGTGACAAAGCGCTCATGGCGAATGACTAGCATCGTGGTGCCTGTACGTGACAGTGCGACCGTGTCGCCAATCTGCGAAGATTTCCTAACGCATGGTCTAACGCGGGTAGATTTATCGCCACTGCGCTGTTTCGCGGCTAAAAGATAAAATAGATCCGATCGTGCGGATTAAATGCGCTCGTAGCGATAGATAAAATCGTGTTTATCAAGGTAAAAGATTTATGTAAAATCTTTTAAGTATTTAGAAGATAATATATCAATTTAAAAGACATGCAATTAATTTAATATACAAAGAATGATCTGCACTTTGGAACCCCGGCCCACTAATGTTTTCAAGTTTCTAAATAGTGAATAGGATGTGCGCAGAATAGCGTATATATGTATTGTTGATGAGATAAAAAATCTCCACGGTGGTCCATGATGAGATAAAAATTGTGAAAACAATTACTACTTTTATCTTGTGTCAGTGAATGAAAGCTATAAACAATTCTTTTTGTGTTTTGTCTTTGTCGAAGCGCAACGAAAAGAAAACAATGCAACTGTTTGTGAGCCGTATATCTTTGACCAAGAAAACTAAAAGTAACCTTTTTAGCTTTAGGTTTTAATTGTATCGAGTGTTGTTGTGAATTATTTTGTATCTGCGCATCGTGTACTAGCAGAAAATAAAGAAAGAATACCGGCTTTTGAACTCGATGGTTGCTTTCCGGTGATGTGAGAACACGAAACTTGTCGTGGTCCCACGGATGGCGCCAACTTGTTGATGCATAATCTGGCGCGGGCTATTCAACGACTCTCCTTGGGCCGTTAGTCGTCTTCATAAGCTCTAAGTAGACCTGTACAACAAAAAGAACCCGTTAGGAGTGGACCCGAGGCCGTAGCCCCGGGATCCACCTCCGACGGTCAAGTTAGTATGTGATGCGCGGAGCATATAATAGTTTTAGGTTTAGGATAACCTGTTATGTTCTTCTGATGAATGGAACCCCAGCCATGTATTTATAGGATACGGATTAGGGTTAACGCATAGAGTGGGCCGCTGGCTACCCGGGCCTGACCCATTCCTGGCCCAGTCCGGACCATAAATCCACAAAGCGCGTAAAGTGGGCCGCTGGCTACCCGGGCCTGACCCATTCCTGGCCCAGTCCGGACCATACGTCCACAGCAAGGAATTTTTTTTTTGGAATCTCGTACAAGACAAATGCATGTGAGGACCACCACTTGAAGTTTCATCTCAAAAATAAGAGATAGTATATGGCCACATCATGCTACTTTTACATGGGACCATCAAGAATGAAAATACAAAAGGACAAAGGAATTTCCAAAAGGACAAAGGAATTTCGTGTGTCTTACTCTTTTGGCAAATGAAGAATAAAAGATAAATGGCACATGCAACAAAATGGAGAATACAATTTGAGCTGCTTGTGTTTTTATTTGAGGCCAGCGACTAATTGAGACAAAAGACGAAAAGAAAAAAATGAAATGCAAAAGTTGCATTTTTAATACAATTGGTCATGTGGACCTGCTGTCTATCTCTTTTGTTGGCATATGACTACAAAATCAAGAAAAGAAAAATAATAGATGGAACGCAACATACGGCCAGCGATTGAAGTCCACTGCTTTAAATAATTATCCCATGGCGCGTGGCTTCTTTCTCGTTCTCAGCTCTCACACGCTTATTAATTCCTGCATCCAATCGACGTCTGCCACATAACTTTGATGATGCATTATCATCCAATAAATTCTCTCCACGTGGCCTTGCTATCACAAAGAATATTATCTAGATGCAATGAATGGGAGCGTCCAAAATAGAAGGATCGAGATTTTTGAAGATGCCTCCGATCATTGGCTATAAATGCCCATCATTGTCACAGAATTCTTAAGCTTTTCCTTACATCATTTTTCACACACACACATTTACTTTTATTTTTAGGAGTAAGATAAATAAATTAGATAGTAGATTTCTTTCTTTGTAATAGCTTAATAGTTGTAGTTTATTTTTAAAAAGCTTATTGTACACCTTATTTCAAGTTGAATGAAGATGATGTTTTCTTTTTAATGGTCCAACTTAGCTTATTACTCTTCTCATCTTCTCATCTATTTCTTTTATTCTCTTTTCTTTTATCTAAAAATCTTTTTTAGCTTAATAGTTTTTTGAAACTTATTAGATTAGCTTATTAAATAAACATTTTTTTATATATATTATTTCTTTTCATATTTTCTTTAGTGTTATTAAATCTAGTAATTTTTAGCATAAACCAATTAGTCTCTTTTAATTTCAAACTTTTTCTTAATAAATCATTTTAGTTTATTTCTCTTCACATATTTAACTTATTATCCTAGATCTATTAGGTTTTCATCTTTAAGTTTGTAGCTTTCTCAACCAATAAGCTCTTTCATAGCTTAAATTGGTTCATATTATTGTTTATTATCGCTAATTTTTGTTAAAGTTTTGATTTTTTCCTAGTTTCTTATCATTCTCTACATAAGGCGAGGAGCTTAAGGGTTTTATAAGCTTACGTAATAATAAAGCTTATAGCTTTTCTAGTTTTTATAAAGCTAATTAGTGAATAAAGTCAAAAACTTTATTTACTACTTGGTGATATTAAAACTATTAAAGAAATAAACTTTATAATTTGACAAGTTTATAAAATCGGGTGATTAATTTCGTCTCATCTCTTAGATCGGGTTCTACTTTATTTCCTTTTTCAATTTTTAGTTTAAATAATTAGAAGTGGATTATGTTTATGTTTGTTGGAATTATTGGATGTTAGCTTAATCGATATGTTTAGCGAGTAGTTTATTAGTGTTTGTTAAGTGATATGGATTTGTGATTTAAGTGTGGATAAATAAAAAGGGATTGTGATTAATAATTAGTCAAATTATTTAGATTTGTAGTTTTATTATTTGAAGGACAAAAGCCGGAGAATAATCAAATTACACATCTAGTAATTATTTTTCTTTTAAAGGATTGTTTTCAAAATAAACCAACGTTGTGAGAAAATAGTCTTGTTTAACGAATATAATTCTTCATCAAACCTTAGTCCACACTTAATGAGCTTATTACGTCACTTAGCAAACATATTTCCCATATATCATTTTTAGAATAATCTAGTTGCCTTAATTTGCTCGTTTTTAGATTAGATTGCGTTTTAGGAAATTGGTACTTTACATGCTTGTTTTATATGCTTGATTATTGCCTTTTAGTTTATGTTTGATACTCGTAGTTTTAAATCACAACATCTCTGTTATCATTTCACTTTTCACGACACGTTTTTACGATTCGATACTTCGAGATTCCATCTACCTTCATTGAGAGAACGACCCGGGGAAATACTTTCACCGGTATTTCTTCGGTAAAATAAACCTATACTAAAACGAATGAATCACCGGCTCAATCAGGTTCTTAATACAAAGTCATTTAAATGTGGAATTAATCGGAGGGAAACGAGGCAAGCGGATAATAGCTTCTTCTGTCTCAATTGGGTCTGATCTTATTATCTACAAAACAAAACATTAATCAAACTTAGGATAACTTGTTTTTATATTACTAACTAAAACACGGGTTATTTAAAGAAATGAAAAAAAAGGGTACCGGATCTTGGAGAAGGGGTTTTGAATCATCAATTGCTGGTCTGAACTGTGGCTTGCTTTTGCTGCTGATGTCTCCGTTGCTTGTTCCGGCATTGGTGTTCATGGGTGTTTGTGTTTGACTAGGTTTCATTTCATTTTTTATTTTTTTTATTTTTTTTATTTATTTTTTTTATTATTTTTGGTTTGGAATGGACTAGTGATCTTTTGTTGTTATGTAAGGCACTAAGGCCTAATAGTGAATATATTTATGTAGGAACCAAGTATTTTTAAGGCCCAATTAAATTGGTTTTCTTTTCATTTTGTTTATTTGTTGTTTTAGGAGTAAAGTAAATGAGTCAAGTTTTTGTTGAGTAACTCGGTCTTAATTGAGTCGAGTTTTACCATTCTTAGAGCTCAAGATTGAGCTTTAAACACAAATATATCTTAAAAAATTAAAATCACACACGCCCAACTTTCTCACAAGTCGGTCAGTTCGAAAACCGACTTGTGCTAAAAAAAGTCACCAATGCGGCGGAGGGATTTGTGTTTTAAGAGTGACACGTTGTTGGGCAAGGATATGTCTTAGACGCCCTTGTTACATAATCAAAATGGAAACATAACCGGAAGTAGGGCTAAGCACGGTTTGAAAACCAGACCGGATAAAAACCATTTTGGTTTAAAACACCAGACCAAGGACCAAACCGAAATGTCATGTCCAGGTTCAGTTCGTTGGTTCGGTCGAATCCAACAAAACATAATGGCCGGTTTTGCTTAAGATTGAACCAGACCGGATCTGATCGATGACCGAATATGGAGAAAACGGAAGACCAAGAACTAGACCAAAATAAGTTCGATATGGTTCGGTCAGTCCAATTTGATCCGGTTTTTTGGTTCATCCAGTCCATGGTCTATTATGTTCAAGTCTATCAGAAAAGAAAAATAATAATAATAACAATAAATGAAAAAAAAAATTAAAAAAAAAAAAAAAAAAAAAAAAAAAAAAATCTTAAAAGTACAATTTACATAATTCTTCTTTACAAAAACAAATTTACAAAAACACCCTTACATCTTCAACCCATCCAACAACAATGGAGGCCTTAAAAGTATGGTCATCAAGGCCACTCCGTCATCTCTTCCACTTATCCCCACTCACTTACAAAACCCATCTCCCAGTCGCCTTCACGCGCTGCTGTTCGTCCGCACGCGCCGCCACTGTGCTGCCAAAACAAGGTAGTGGCAGGGGAAGGAGGTTACCCAAAGATGAGAATAATGCAACTTCTTCTACTTCTGATAGAGATGCTATTCGTGCTATTCGTCTTAAAAAGGTTCAACTTTTTTATATAAAATTTGAATCTTTTTTATGTTGTTTATGTTTATGTGTTTATGTTTATGTTTGATAAAAATGTACAAATAAAATAAATTATTAGCCGAAATAATTAAATTACAGGGTGCCCGCAGCTGCATCGCGTGGGGACCATGCTAGTTTGAGTAAGTTAGGTTTTAGTTACACACTGGGTGTAGCGGTGTAAATGAGTCAAGCTTTTGTTGAGTAACACGGTTTTTTTGAGTCGAGTTTTATCGTGCCTAGAGCTCAAGTCCGAGCTTTAAACACAAATATATCATACAAAAATCATAATCATATACACACAACTTTCTCACAAGTCGGTCGGTCCGGAGACCGACTTGTGCTACAAAAGTTACCAACGCGCAGTGGCGGAGCTAGAAAAAATTTTGTGGGAAGGCCGAAAGAATTTTTTTTCCGGAAAAACACTAGATGGGAGGGTCGCGATGAGAAAAAAATTAACACATGAAATTGCGATAAAAATACACTAACGGTTTAGGCCTAGGGGGCCGGGACCCTTCGCGGTCCTCACTAAGCTCCGCCCTTGCCAACGCGTGGGCGGGGATTTGTGTTTTACGGGTGACACGTTGTTGGGCAATTACACATCTCAGACACCCTTGTTACATCATCAAAATGGAAATATAACTGGAAGTAGGGAAGAGCACGGTTCGAAAACCGGATCTGACTGACTAAACCCAGACCGGATCAAAAACAGATTTGGTTCAAGACACTAGACCAAGGGCCAGACTGAAATGTCATATCCAGGTCCAGTTCGTTGGTTCAGTCGAGTCCAACAAAGCATAATGGCCGGTTTTGCTTAATACTGAACCAAACTGAATCAGATCGATAACCAAATATGGGGAAAAAGGTGGACCGAGGACCGGACCAAAATACATTCGATCCGGTTTTTCGATTCATCCGGTCCATGGTCTACTATGTTCAACTCTATCCGAAAGAGAAAAAAATAAAATAAGAATAATAATCATAAAAGTACAATTTACATAAATATTCCTTACAAAAATCAAAATTACAAAAACACCCTTACATCTTCAACACTTTCTGGTTATCCATCAAAACACAGACACTTGAAACAACAGCAATGGAGGCCTTAAAAGTATGGTCATCAAGACCACTCCGTCATCTCTTCCACTTATCTCCCCTCACTTACAAAACCCATCTCCCAGTCACCTTCACGCGCTGCTGTTCTTCCTCACGCGCCGCCACTGTGCCGCCAAAACAGGGTGGTGGCAGGGGAAGGAGGTCACCCAAAGATGAGAATAATGCAACTTCATCTACTTCTGATAGAGATGCTATTCGTGCTATTCGTCTTAAAAAGGTTTACTTTTTTTTTTTATATAAAAATTGAATATTTTTTATGTTTTTATGTTTATGTTTTATAAAGATTTAATCTTTTTATGTTTTGTTTGTGATATTTGGTTTTTTTAATCAAATGGGTTATGGGTTTTTAAAGGGATGTGTTGGTTTTAGCTTATTTTATGGCTTATGAGCTTATCTCATTTCGGCTTATATTATTATGAAATATAAGCCCAATTTTTCCTGCTTATTTTGAAACTTATGACCTAAAGATGATACTAAGACCAGTAGTACTTGTGACCCTACCACGTCAGCGCGACATAAGCTTCTCTCTCTAAGACCAAACACATGACCAAATGCCCGAAGTAAGGCGACCCCGGGCACCTCACTCACACAAACCATATGCAAACCATTTGGTCGCTTTGCCGATCGAATCAAGCAAAAAAGGGGGGAGGGACGCGTTCCTATGGGACTCACGTGTGTGTGGGGGGAGGGGGGGGGGGGACGCGGCTCGAGAGGGTAGACCGACCCTTGGTTGGGTCTCCATTATGACTAGCCTAATGCAACCTCTACTGATAGAGATGCTATTCGTCTTAAAAGGGTTAGTTTTTGTATAGTCTTTTTTATAAAAAAAGATTGAATCTTTATTGTTTTTTCTAGTTTTGTTTGTTAGAATTTGGGTTGTTAATTAAATGGGTGTTACAAAATTGTTAAACCTTTTTATTAGGGGGTGTTTGGGATTGCTTATAAGAACTGCTTATTTATTGCTTATCTGATTATTTGAGAGTGAAATGAGCAGTTTGGAAGTTGCATGTTCCGAATTGCTTATCTAGGTATTTTAAATAAGTATAAGCAATTTTGTTTGCTTGTTTAGCTATAACATAAAAGCCACTCGGGGTTGGCCTAGTGGCAAAAAGTTTGTGACTAATATTACTAAAATGTGTGAGGTCCCGGTTCAATTCCTGCTAGGTGCAAACAACCAAGTGACTACGCCAACCTCTTGAAAAGGGAGGGGGCTTTACCGGGTTTGAATCTGTGTGGCGGTGGGTTCAAACCCCATATCGGCCAAAAGGTCGGAAACCGCCTTACCCAAAAAACAGTATAAGATAAGCAATTAAAAAAAATACTCTGCTTACTTTTAGGTTGATAAGCCTTTTGAATAAGGGATCCAAAATACATACTTTGATAAGCAGTTTGGAATAATCAACTCCTAACCTAATTATTTAAAACTGCTTGTGTCACCATAAAGTTTGGAACTTTGGATAAGAAATCCCAAGCATTCTTAAAACTGCTTATTTATTGTTTCCCAACGCAAGACAGCTTTAGTTAGCAATCCCAAACGCCCTCTATGTATTCGGCAACTGAATAATTATATATTCAGTCTATCTTAAGTAACATTTGAATCTTTTTATGTTTTATGCTTTGGGTGTTGATATCTTGTTTAATTAGCAAATTGGTGATGCGTTTTTAGTTAGTTTAAGGTTGAATAGTTAAGAAAGTGTGATACTTTGTTATTGGTTGTCTAATACGCATATCTTGGGGGAGTTATATAAGTATTTTTACATGTAAATGATTCTTAAATAGTGTAATAAGATCATTCGTATTAGTTTTACTATAAGAAAACGTTAAGTGGGAGTTTGTGATTGCTTATGATTGTATGCTTATTGAGTTTTGATACTAATACAAGCAGTTTTGAGGGTGTTTGGGATTGCTTATCGAAATTACTTATCTGATTACAATAAGAAACTTTGAATAATCAGTTTGAGAGTTCATCATTTAGAACTGTGTATGTAGTTAAGTCAAAAGGCATATGTAGCTTTAATAAGCAATCCTAAACAACACATAAATGTTCATTTATGGTAGTAATTGCGAACACAATAATAAGATAATCAGTCTGGAGTTTGCTATTACAAACTTCCTGCAAAGAGCATAAGTCGGTTTAATAAGCAATTCCAAAAACTCTCTAAGGACTGATTATTTGAACTTCAACCGCAGCAATCAAATAATCACTAGCAAAATGCAATGCCAAACACCCCCTGATTCATCATTGATGTCTGAGATTGCGTTTGCAAACATAATAGTTAGATAATTACGCCCAAAACCTAACTTTAAACACCCACTCAAAGTTTGGTTTAGTTCCAACTTTTGGCTTTTTGAACATAATAGATTATTTATTTCCGGTAAAAGTAATGGATTTGTTTATAGGTGGAAGAGTTAAGGAGCAAAGGACTTGAACCATATGCTTACAAGTGGGATAGAACTCATACCGCTAATCAATTGCAAGATATTTATCAGCATCTCGGAAATGGCAAAGAATCAAACGACGAGAATGACCAAGTATCAATATCAGGAAGAATTGTTGCACGCAGGGCTTTTGGAAAACTTGCTTTCTTGACCTTGAGGGATGATTCTGGTACAATTCAGGTACGCTGATAACATCTTTTTTTTTTTTTTTTTTTTTTTACCCATAGAATTTAGTTGTTGTCTCTAAACTTAATCACCGTCATGCTGTGTAATTGGTAGTATTTGTGATTTTGGGGGGGGTGGGGTTGTAGTAGATAAGCTATAACAAAACGGGATGCTGGGATAGTTTTTACATAACTGGACGTGCTTCTCATACTGGAAGTTGTGATAATCAGCAGTTTAAGTGTTTGACGTTTTCTGATTATTTAAGGATTTTGATTAAAAATGATTCTTATATAGTCGGAATCAGTTTTGTTGCATTTACTCTTGAAATAAGTGTTTTTCAAATTTTATTTTTTGACTCGAACCACAGTAATTAGATAACCTAAGATCAAGTTGTAAGTGAATTAAAGGTCTAGGTCCAAGGTTTTGATCAACCGCACCTGCCTTGTTGAAATTGCACATTGTTGTTGTTGTCCAAAATTTTGATCAAGTGTTTGGGGATGATAGAAATTAACTCTGAGTTGTAATTTTTTCCTTTATGTGAGTTTTGGGGCTCTTGCTCAAGAACTAATTATGTTTTGTTTTAAGTTTTCAAGACTACTTAAAGTCTTCATCTTTTAGTCTTGGTTTTTGGTTTAGCATTTGGGCCCATTAGCTTGCCTTTGATTTATATCACACGTACTGAGGGGAAAAGTATCACGAGATAGAAAAAGATGTCTAATAACTACAATTTTTAAAGACTTTTAAGTCTTCTAACGTCTAATATTGGGTTAGTACACTTTTCTTCATCATTTTCCACAAAACAAGACAAACTTATTTTTGGATTTTTGAACAACTAAAAAATAAAACAAAAGTTTGGGACCAACTACTTCAAATTAACTAGACATATTTGCATCAATGAGTTTCTATCGATTATCCAAAATACAAGACTTTGATGTAGCTTTATGCAAAGAGTCTTCTGATATGTATTTTCAACTAAGTATTGCAATGAAATAATATAACTAGATTATCATTATGTATTTAAACTAAAGTATAAAATAGATGTTCAACGATTTAATTGCGCCAAAGCATCCAAATATATAATATGAGCCAAGCTAAGTGTGTAAGAATGGCCGGTCCAATTTTCAAGTCAAACAAAAAGAACTTATAACTTGTATAGTTGTATGCCAACCTAAACCATGTCCACAGCAAACAAAAAACATAATCATTCATCTTGAATCTAAACAACTTGTATTGGCTTAAATAGTTAATCAAATGATGTAGAAATTCAAATGACAAACTAAATTACCTATGTAGATTACTCTTGAAATCACCTTCTTCTTATAAAAGGAAAACTTGTAAACTTAACGTTTCTAAAATTTGGTTGAGGCATTTCATCAAACATGTTGTGGGTCATGAGAAAACTAAAGATTTATGCAGCCTTCTAAGCAATAAAAGAAGAACCATGTATGAATAAATTTTTCCATGAAGACACTACTTTAAGTGACCCTATGGGTGACCTTATGACCCTACTAGATGAGCGCGACATTAGCTTCTCTCTCTAAGACCAAACACATGACCAAATGCCCGTAGTAAGGCGACCCCGGCCACCTCACACACACAAACCATATGCAAAATTGCAAACCATTTGGTTGCTTTGCCGATCGAATCAAGCAAAAAAAGGGGGAGGGACGCGTTCCTATGGGACTCACGTGTGTGTGTGTGTGTGTGGGGGGGGGGGGGGAGGCAGCTCGAGAGGGTGGACCGACCCTTGGTTGGGTCTCCATTACGACTAGCCTAATGCAACCTCTACTTCTGATAGAGATGCTATTCGTCTTAAAAGGGTTTAGTTTTTATAGTCTTTTTTAAAAAAAAAGATTGAATCTTTATTGTTTCTTATAGTTTTGTTTGTTAGAATTTGGGTTGTTAATTAAATGGGTGTTACAAAATTGTTAAACCTTTTTATTAGGGGGGGTTTGGGATTGCTTATAAGAACTGCTTATTTATTGCTTATCTGATTATTTGAGAGTGACATGAGCAGTTTGGAAGTTACATGTTCCAAGTTGCTTATCTAGGTATTTTAAATAAGTATAAGCAATTTTGTTAGTAATCGTAAAAGCAAGTATTTGCTACTTGAAAACGTGAAAGTCATATAATAATTTTCAAAATGCAATGTCAAACACAAGCTTAACACTAGGTTTGATTTTTTATTTATGTAATTTTGAGAGTTGTAAGTTTCCATGAAACAGTGAGTGATTGGGAGGATGCCGAAGAATAAAAGTGTGATACTTAGAAGCACGTCGTTAACCCCTTTATAAAAGATTGAATCTAAGTTGGTTTTTATGTTTTGTTTGTTGATATTTGGTTTATGGGTCCAATGGGTGATGAGGTTTTATGGGGATTTAAGAACTAAGCGGTTTTGAGGGTTTTTGGGGTTGCTTATTGAAATGGTCTATATGGCTATTTGAGAGTGAAATGCACAGTTTTGTATAATCATCAGTTTGGAAGCCGATTCCAAAAAACATATCTAGTTATAATGAGCAGTCCCACGCACTCCCTAGGAACTACCACTTTTTGTAATAAAAAACACAATGATCAGGTAATCACTTTAGGAGTACATTAAGCAATCCCAAAGCCACACAAAATTAATGACCTGCTACTTTTTTTTTGGATGGCTAATTATCTGCTAAAACACAATGATCAAATCATTAGTTTTAGAACACAATTCCAAACACAGCTTAAGCACGGTTTTGATCTTTGCAGCACTTGCTTAGAACAATGGTTGTTCCAACTGTTTGTTTTCTAACATAATTTACATGGTAACATGGGTCTATGATGAGTGCGGGTGTAGATATCTGGTTTATTTGTTTGCACTGAGAGTAACGGGTTCTTTTGTAGGTAGAAGAGTTAAGGAACAAAGGATTTGAACCATATGCCTACAAGTGGGATAGGACTCATACCGCTAATCAATTGCAAGATATTTATAAGCATCTCGGCAATGGTGAAGAGTCGAATGATGAGAATGACCAAGTATCAATATCAGGAAGAATTGTTGCACGTAGGGCTTTTGGAAAACTTGCTTTCTTGACTTTGAGGGATGATTCTGGAACAATTCAGGTACGCTGATAACACGTTCCTTGTTTGAAATGCAAAAATTTAGTTGCTTGTCTCTATATAATTGGTAGTATTCGTGTATGTGTGGGATGCTGGAGATAGTGTTTAGATAATTGGATGTGCTTCTCATGTTTGAAGTTGTGATAATCAGCAGTTTGAGTGTTTGACATTTCTGATTATTTAAGGATTTACATGTAAAACGAGACTTGAATAATCAGATAATCAGGATTAGTTTCGTTGCATCTACTCTTGACCTAAGTATTTCCAAAATTTGATTCTTTGACTCGAACCACAAGAATTAGATAACCACTTTCAAAACACGATGCCAAGTGCCCATTAATCATCTCCCTAAATGGATGTTAACAACTGAAAGATCGCAAATAGGAGTGCATTGTATTTGACCCTCACAGAAGCATTTAGATTATTGAGTAAACTTGATTTCCTCACCTTTGCTATGATTTTCTATGACTCTTTTTTGTCATAATACCGAATACTGATATATTTACTTATAATATCAGCTTTACTGTGAGAAAGAAAGGCTTGTAGATGATCAGTTTGACCAATTAAAGAGTCTCGTTGATATAGGCGACATATTGGGCGCAAGCGGCTCGATTAAACGGACAGAAAAAGGTTAGCTTCCGCAACATAAGTTATACAAAGAGAAATTTAATAGTCTTTACACTATTTTTTTGATAGCATATTTTCATTGTTTCCGTTTGTTTTCATGGGAACTTTCTGTATGTGTAAATTCATTTTTGATCCTCACAAAATCTTTGCTTCCACTACCGGATAAGTTTCACGGTCTAACAGATGTGGATAAGCGTTATCGCCAACGGTTAGTTTTCTAATAGCTTTTTTTCATGGTGGTCCGTTTTTGCTAAGTAGACATCATCATAATTGATGTTTTCTGATTATTTAAGGATTTTGATTAAAAATGATTCTTATATAGTCAGAATCAGTTTCGCTGCATTTACTCTTGAAATAAGTGTTTTTCAAATTTGATTTTTTTGACTCGAACTACAGTAATTAGATAACCTAAGATCAAGTTGTAAGTGAATTAAAGGTCTAGGTCCAAGGTTTTGATCAACCGCACCTGCCTTGTTGAAATTGCACATTGTTGTTGTTGTCCAAATTTTTGATCAAGTCTTTGATCATGATTGAAATTAACTCAAGTTGTAATTTTTCCTTTATGTGAGTTTTGGGGCTCTTTTGCTCAAGAACTAATTAGGTTTTGTTTTAAGTTTTCAAGACTACTTAAAGTCTTCATCTTTTAGTCTTGGTTTTGGTTTAGCATTTGGGCCCATTAGCTTGCCTTTGATTTATATCACACGTACTGAGGGGAAAAGTATCACGAGATAGAAAAAGATGTCTAATAACTACAAGTTTTAAAGACTTTTAAGTCTTCTAACGTCTAATATTGGGATAGTTCACTTTTCTTCATTTTCCACAAAACAAGACAAATTTATTTTTGGATTTTTGAACAACTAAAAAATACAACAAAAGTTTGGGACCATCTATTTCAAATTGACTAGACATATTTGCATCAATCAGTTTCTATCGACTATCCAAAATACAATCTTGAAGTAGCTCTATGCAAAGAGTCTTCTGATATGTATTTTCAACCAAGTATTGCATTGAAATAATATAACTAGATTATCATTATGTATTTAAACTAAAGTATAAAATAGACGTTCAACGATTTAATTGCGCCAAAGCATCCAAATATATAATATGAGCCAAGCTAAGTATGTAAGAACTGGGCCGGTCCAATTTTCAAGTCAAACATAAAGAACTTGTAACTTGTATGCAAACCTTAACCATGTCCACAGCAAACACAAAACATAGTCATTCATCTTGAATCTAAACAACTTGCATTGGCTTAAATAGTTAATCAAATGACAAACTAAGGGGCTGTTTGATAAATTAAAGTGATATAGCACTGAATGATTAAAAATCTGAATGAATCAAAGACTCTGAATGAATTTGGTTATGAATTAAAACGAGTTGTTTGACAAATGCTCTAACTTGACGCTCTGAATAACACAAATTACTAATTTAACCTTGTGTTGTTTATAATGAAATATGATCGTTTAATAAGTAGTCTCGATTAACAGATTTTTTAAGTTATAGGAACTAATAATTATTTCAATAACAAATAGAGACGGAATAGTTGCAAAATTAATAGAGACGGAATAGTTGAAACAATAGCAATGGAGGCCTTAAAAGTATGGCCATCAAGACCACTCCGTCATCTCTTCCACTTATCCCCACTCACCTTCAAAACCCATCTCCCAGTCACCTTCACGTGCTGCTGTTCATCCTCACGCGCCGCCACTGTGCCTCCAAAACAGGGTGGTGGCAGGGGAAGGAGGTCACCTAAAGATGAGAATAATGCAACTTCTTCTACTTCTGATAGAGATGCTATTCGTGCTATTCGTCTTAAAAAGGTTTACTTTTTTTATATATTTTTTATAAAAATTGAATCTTTTTTATGTTTTTATGTTTTTGTGTGATAAAGATTGAATCTTTTTGTGTTTTTATGTTTTTATGTTTTTATGTTTTGTTTGTGATATTTGGTTTTGTTAATCAAATGGCTGGGCACATTGGTGACCAGCAATGATTCATTTTGCATGCCACATTAGCTTTCTCTCTCCGGCGACCTACAGATTTTACTACAAAAACCATACCCCACAAAGATTTCTTTTTAATTAATTAACATACACATTTTGTTTGTTTGTGTGCACAAGACTTCGGTCAAGTATACGATCCTCATACCCATTTTCGTGACCGACGACCTACCAAGACCATGAAGCCACATCAAGGGTGACCGACGCCGACCCACAAGGACCTCTTGGTCGAGCCCCTTGGTGCGTCTAGTCTTAGTTGTAGCAAAATGTGTGGAAGAAAATAGTGTTTGTTTGCTTGTTTAACTATAAGATAAAAACCACTCATGGTTGGCTTAGTGGCAAAAAGTTTCTGACTAATATTACTAAAATGTGTGAGGTCCCTGGTTCAGTTCCTGCTAGGTGCAAACAACCCTGAAGTGACTACGCCAACCTCTTGAAAAAGGGAGGGCTTTACCTGGTTTGAATCTGTGTGGCGGTGGGTTCTAACCCAATAGTGGTCAAAAGGTTGGAAACCACCTTATCCAGAAAAAAACTATAAGATAAGCAATTAAAAAATAATCTGCTTACTTTTAGGTTGATAAGCATTTTAAATAAGGAATCCAAAATATACATTTTGATAAGCAGTTTGGAATAAGCAACTCCTAACCTAATTATTTAAAACTGCTAGTGTCACCGTAAAGTTTGGAACTTTGGATAAGAAATCCCACACATTCTTAAAACTGCTTATTTATTGTTTCCCAACGCAAGAAGCAGATACGCAGCTTTAGTTAGCAATCCCAAACGCCCTCTAAGTATTCGGCAACTGAGTAATCAGATATTCAGTCTATGTTAAATAACATTTGAATCTGATTATGTTTTATGCTTTGGTTGTTGATATCTGGTTTAATTAGCAAATTAGTCATGCGTTTTTAGTTAGTTTAACGATGAATAGTTAAGAAAGTGTGATACTTTGTTATTGGTTGTCTGATATGCATATATTGGGGGAGTTATATAAGTACTTACATGTAAATGATTCTTAAATAGTGTAATAAGATCTTTCGTATTAGTTTCACTATAAGAAAATGTTAAGGGGGAGTTTGTGATTGCTTATGATTGTATACTTATTGAGCTTTGATACTAATATAAGCAGTGTTGTGGGTGTTTGGGATTGCTTATCCAAATTACTTATCTGATTACTGGAGAGTGTAATAAGATTGAATAATCAGTTTGGGAGTTTATCATTTCGAACTGTGTGTGGTTAAGTTAAAAGGCATACGTAGCTTTAATAAGCAATTCTAAACACCCCCTTGAATGTACTTTTATTGTAGTATTTGCGAACACAATAATAAGATGATCAGTCTGGTAGTTCCTTATTACAAACTTCTTATCAGACTACTGCTAAGAGCATAAGTCAGTTTAATAAGCAATCCTAAAAACTCTCTAAGAATTAATTATTTGTAACCACTCAAAATAATCACTATCAAAATGCAATGCCAAGCACCCCCTGATTCATCATTTTTACCTTTTTAAGCACTTTTTTAAGAGGTGTTTGAGATTGTGTTTGCAAAACAGCACTTAGGAACAGAAATTCACAACCTCTCTATAAGAATACGCAGATAATTCCTTCTTTAATGGTTTGCCAACCCTTTTTGCTGATTATTTGCATTTTGCAAACATATTAGTTAGATAATTACTCCCAAAACCTAACTTTAAACACTGACTCACAGTTTAGTTCCAGCTTTTGGCTTCTTGAACGTAATACACAGGGGTCTATGATGAGTGTGGGTGTGGATATCTAGTTTATTTATTTCCGGTAAAAGTAATGGATTTGTTTATAGGTGGAAGAGTTAAGGAGCAAAGGACTTGAACCATATGCTTACAAGTGGGATAGAACTCATACCGCTAATCAATTGCAAGATATTTATCAGCATCTCGAAATGGCGAAGAATCAAACGATGAGAATGACCAAGTATCAATATCAGGAAGAATTGTTGCACGCAGGGCTTTTGGAAAACTTGCTTTCTTGACCTTGAGGGATGATTCTGGTACAATTCAGGTATGCTGATAACGTCTTTTCTTTTTTTTTTTTTTTTTTTTTTTTTTTTTTTTTTTTTTTTTTTTCCCTCTCGTTTTACACATAGAATTTAGTTGTTTGTCTCTAAACTTAATCACCATCATGCTGTGTAATTGGTAGTATTTGTGATTTGGGGGGGGGGGGGGGGTGGTAGTAGATAAGCTATAACAAAACGGGATGCTGGGATAGTTTTTACATAACTGGACGTGCTTCTCATACTGGAAGTTGTGAAAATCAGCAGTTTAAGTGTTTGACGTTCTCTGATTATTTAAGGATTTTGATTAAAAATGATTCTTACATAGTCAGAATCAGTTTCGTTGCATTTACTCTTGAAATAAGTGTTTTTCAAATTTGATTTTTTGACTCGAACCACAGTAATTAGATAACCTAAGATCAAGTTGTAAGTGAATTAAAGGTCTAGGTCCAAGGTTTTGATCAACCGCACCCGCCTTGTTGAAATTGCACATTGTTGTTGTTGTCCAAATTTTTTGATCAAGTGTTTGATGATGATTGAATTTAACTCGAGTTGTACTTTTTTCCTTTACGTGAGTTTTGGGGCTCTTGCTCAAGAACTAATTTTGTTTTGTTTTAAGTTTTCAAGACTAGTTAAAGTGTTCATCTTTTAGTCTTGGTTTTGGTTTAGCATTTGGACCCATTAGCTTGCCTTTGATTTATATCACACGTACTGAGGGGAAAAGTATCACGAGATAGAAAAAGATGTCTAATAACTACAAATTTTAAAGACTTTTAAGTCTTCTAACGTCTAATATTGGGATAGTTCACTTTTCTTCATCATTTTCCACAAAACAGGAGAAATTTATTTTTGGAATTTTGAACAACGAAAAAGTAAAACAAAAATTTGGGACCATCTACTTCTAATTGACTTGACATATTGCATCAATCAGTTTCTATCGATTATCCAAAATACAATACTTTGAAGTAGCTTTATGCAAAGTATTGCAATGAAATAACATAACTAGATTATCATTATGTATTTAAACTAAAGTATAAAATATATGTTCAACGATTTAATTGCGCCAAAGCATGTATTGTTAGTTACCAAATATATAATATGAGCCAAGCTGAGTATGTAAGAACTGGGCCGGTCCAATTTTCATGTCATAACAAAATGAACTTATAACTTGTATGCAAACCTAAACCATGTCCACAGTAAACACAAAACATAATCATTCATCTTGAATCTAAACAACTTGTATTGGCTTAAATAGTTAATCAAATGCAGTAGAAATTCAAATGACCAACTAATTTACCTGATGAAAACGGATCTCGCTAATCCAGTCTATTCTATTTTGTCCGGTCTATTCTATTTTCTTGAAATCACATTCTTCTTATAAAAGGAAAACTTGTAAACTTAATGTTGCTAAAATTTGGTTGAGGCATTTCATCAAACATGTTGTGGGTCATGAGAAGACTAAAGATTTATGCAGCCTTATAAGCAATAAAAGAAGAACCATGTATGAATAAACTTTAAGCTCATAATTGTGTAAATCTCTCTTCTTTGGATTTACAGTTACAAATCTGCATTTTTAAAAGGCCCCATTTACTTTTTTATCAATCCAACCTATTTTTACATATTTCTACTTTCACAAGAGTTGCTGACTGTATTTTCCATCAGCCTGAATAACTACAAATTGCAAAGACTTGAGAGTCTTTGATCGTCTAATGTGGGACTTCAAGTTTATTGTTTAATTTTTTTTTTTCCATGTTTTGTCTGGTCCACACAATTTATATCCATCTAGTTCAATTCTTTGTTTTCGAAGTCTATATAAAGGTGCATAGAGGTATATGTGTTCATTATCAGATAAAAACACATCAATACAATTTTCTTACAACATACATCAATTATGAGAGAAACTTTTTACTTTTACTTTATGCATACTCATGTTTTGTTTATTTTGTCACTTGCCTTTCTGTTGTTTAATACCACAACTGCCACTTCTTTTGGCCAACAACTGGTTGGAGCAGCAGGAAGAGTTGTTCCTAAGTGCATCG
This sequence comes from Artemisia argyi, assembly GCA_030686995.1. Lineage (NCBI taxonomy): Eukaryota > Viridiplantae > Streptophyta > Magnoliopsida > Asterales > Asteraceae > Artemisia > Artemisia argyi. Next base: position 20,704,065 of record CM060695.1, on the reverse strand, counting down.
ATAAGGAGAGACAAGCTCTTCTTGATATCAAAGCTCACATTATTCAAGACCCCAATAACCTGCTCTCTACATGGAGACCCAAAGAAGAAGATGATTGTTGTCAATGGGGTGGAGTCGTGTGTGACAACGTCACCGGTCATGTCAAAGAGCTTCAACTTGAACCGTCTTTTCATTATAGTGGTCTTGAAGGTGAGATTAGCCATTCGTTGATTAACTTAACATATTTGAATATTCTTAACCTTCCTGGCAGTTCTTTTTATGGAACCATTTTCAAGTTCATATGCTCCATGACTCATTTAACTTATCTTGACCTAAGTGAAAATCAGTTTAGTGGATCCATTCCTAAATCCATTGGTAACTTGACCCAGTTAACACATCTTAACCTTGGTTACAATCAGTTTACTGGCGCAATTCTCGAGTCCATTCATTCGTTGACCAAATTAACAACCCTTGTACTTGGTGGGAATCAGTTTACTGGAACCATTCCTATGTCCATTGGTTCCTTGACCAAATTGACAGACCTTGACCTTTCAGTCAACTCTTTCTATGGAACCATTCCTATGTCCATTGTTTCCTTGACCAAATTGAGAGACCTTGACCTTTCAGTCAACTCTTTCTATGGAACCATTCCAATGTCCATTGGTAACATGACCCAATTAACGTATCTTAATCTTCATGGGAATAATTTCAGTGGAGTCATTCCGAGATCCATTGGTTCCTTGACCAAATTGACAGTCCTTTACCTTTCAAACAACTCTTTCTATGGAATCATTCCTTCGGAATTTGGAAACCTCACCAATTTGCTAGTCCTTGAACTAGATTCCCTCGGAAGTTGTAGAGTTGAAAACTTAGATTGGTTGTCTTCTCTATCTAATTTAGAAGACCTTCGTATGGATGGAATTTTTTTGGCCAAAGCAAATAACTGGGTAAATGTAATTATAGGTCTCCAAAACCTAGGGTTTTTATTTTTAAATGGGTGTGACCTCTCACACGTCATGCATCCATATTCTTCATCTGTCAACTCTTCTTCATCTATTAATTACCTTTCTCTTGATAACAACAATCTCAACTCATCCATGTATCGTTGGTTGTGCCCATTAACTGGCAATAAGCTTAGAGATCTTTCTCTCTCTGGTAACAAGTTTGATGGGGAACTTTCAGATTTTTTGAACAACTTGTCAGGATGCACATCAGCTACATTGTCTGATGTGATCCAACACTTTTCATCCCTCATGCACTTGAACCTATCTTCAAATCAGTTAGATGGAACTATAAGTGACAAACTGTGGCAACTACCCTCGCTTGAAGAACTAGATCTATCTTCCAATTCTCTTAGAGGTTCTATCTCTGAAAACATTGGAAAATCAAATCTTTGGTATATAAATCTTTCAAACAACTCACTCGAAGGAGTTCCTCTAATTGCTGACGTGTCAAACCTTTCTCAGAGAGTAGGATATATAGATTTCAGTTCAAACAAGCTAGGGCCTCGTTTCCCCAAATGGATACAAAAATTGAAATATCTTCAGCATCTTGATCTTTCCAAAAATAGCATTTTAGACACAGTTTCTAACCAGTGGCAGTCTTCTCAATTGATCTATTTGGATCTCTCTTTCAACAGCATAAGTGGCACTATTCTGAACGTTCCTTCCACTTTGTTAGTGTTAGATCTTTCCAAAAACAAATTATCTGGGGGAATCTCCTTTCTGTGCCAAATTGTAGATGGCTATTTATCATTTCTTGATATCTCAGACAACTCATTCACTGGACAAATTCCAGACTGTTTATGGCATTTAAAAGAGCTGGTGGTTCTTAATCTTGCAAACAATAATCTATCTGGTAGAATTCCTGCATCTGTCAAGTCATTGATCAAGCTTGAAACATTGTATTTATACAACAACGACTTTTTTGGAGAATTGCCTTCATCCTTAAAACATTGCACGAATTTAACCTTTCTGAATTTGGGGGCCAACAAGTTTTCTGGTAATGTGCCTGTTTGGATTGGGGAAAACCTATCACGTTTGTACGTTCTTAGCCTAGCATCAAACAACTTCTATGGAACCATCCCTCTACAAGTATGCCATCTAGTAAATCTTCAACTTCTAGACTTGTCAATGAACAACCTCAATGGAACCATCCCCTCGTGCATCAATAATATCACTACCATGGTTCTAGATAATTTTTCTCTCAAAGGGAGAGATCTCGTCACAATGAATTCATTGGACATAAGGCACATTCATCAAGATGATATATTCGTCTCTAGTTATGATTATTTTGAGCATGTGATAATCCAGTGGCAAGGAAAGGTACGTGAATTCAGCAGAAATCTAGAATCCTTGAAGAGCATTGACCTGTCGAACAACCATTTAACAGGACAAATCCCGTATGAACTTACCAATCTTTATCAACTGGTTGCACTAAACTTGTCAGAGAACGCTCTAATTGGAGAGATTCCAAGACAAATTGGTCAAATGAAAGAACTTGAAACTTTGGATTTATCCAAAAACAATTTCTCAGGGCAGTTGCCATCAAGCATGTCTCAAATGAATTTTTTAAATTATTTTGACGTGTCGCATAACAACTTGTCTGGGAGGATTCCATCTTGCACTCAACTCCAAACCTTTGACCCTTCAAGGTACATAGGAAATGCAGGGCTATGTGGAAGTCCCCTGCCGAAATGCCCTGGAGATGAAGAATTAGAAGAACAACACACTGTTGGTAAGAGTCAAGGAGACGAGGAAGGGATAGAACGATGGTTTTATATTGGTGGTGCTAGTGGCTTTGCTACTGGATTTTGGATAGTTTGTAGCACTTTACTTCTTAACCGCCGTGGGAGACATACTTTTTTCCAGTTGCATGATAGCTTGAAAGATTGGGCATACGTAAAGGTGGTGGTGTTCATAGCAAAATGGCGAAGGGTTGCGCGTGCATAGTGGTATATGTTATTTATGTTTTCTTCGTCTACTTATTGTTTGGTATGTAGTATTGTAATTTCATGCTTCACTTGTATTTGGTAGGGGTTTTTAAGTCCCCTTTATTAATAAAATTGCCACTAACACCATGGGTGGCCGTTTCCCCGCGTTGTGTGATATACGACATCTCCACATGTTCATATTATGTTAAGGTATCATGGCTAGCTAAAATAAATATGAATCTTTACGATAAGGCATCATGCCTTAAATGCAAATGCTATTACGGTTGACATCTAAGTGTAGCGTGAAGCTAGCTAATGTAGCGGTGTTTGTCATGATTACGAGTCACATGAAATAAGCCTTCAATGCACCTTAGATATCTGAATACTGATATTTTTTTTGTTACTCAACCACTAATATGAAAGTCACTGGAAAATTTCTTAAGTCAGCACACTATAGTCTCTACAATGGATTAGAAGTCAGGAGGGAATAAATACACACTTGGACCCTACCACAAAGATAGCAAAATACAAGCTCGTATGCAATCTATCTTCATTAGTGGCAGCTGTGGTTCTTGTTTTCTCCATTGCTATAACAATGACCACATGTTGCTTCCACCAAACTTGTACCTGATTCCGGGGTCTGTTTCACACACTCAGTGGTAGTGACTCGATCTTATTTTGTTTTCAGCTTTATTAATATATTACTAAAGTTTTAGCATATGATTGATATGCTCGATGTTTAGTGTGATAATGCTCTTACTTTTTTAAACTGATTAGTACTAAACAGAAAATAAGTATATATATGTTGGTAATTGTTGCTTATCAGTACATGAGATTCTTATATGAAGCCTTAAAACCAACTCAAACTGATTCAGGACTGAATATTATATAAATCTAAATATTAGATGAATTTCATTATGAGTTTCATCCCTGACTACAAGTGTTAAAGTATATGAAACAGAACTTAGAACAGAGTTACCCTGTTTATGACATCAGAATGTGGAACTTTGTTATCATAATTTGCTTAAAATGCAATTGGAAATCCATTTCACTAAATACAGTTTGCTAAGTGCTAAGTTACTTCTTATTTTAATACTCGAACATCAGCTCAATCTGGATCTAAAAAACATTGGCTTTCACCAACGCAACCTCCACCACAAGTGCTGCCACCAGTCTCGCCTTCAACAACACCACTCTAAGTGACATGTTTTTAATATATAAATCAACTAGTTACATGGCCCGCCCGAATGGGCGGGCGAGCCTTATGAATATGGTTGAAAAAAATTAGGTTTAGGAAAATAAGTTATAAACATACCAAATTACTTATTATATGCTTTAAGAACGAAAAGAAATAAATGTTCATCCGAATATAAGAAAATAAAAGTTACTAAATTATCCGCAAGCACAAGGTATATGTTGTCGATTCATATACAAAATAAAGCTTCTTTATACACAACGTTGGTTGTTGATTTTGTGTATTTACTTAATAGTGAGTAAATAACGAACCTTCCATAAGCCATCACTTGCCAGTATCACAAGCTCTATTGAGGCATTGATAGGTACAACCGTTTGAAAAGAAAATAAAATTACCTTAGCTATCCATTTCCTAGATAACTTAAACTTCACGAAACCAGGACCACATACAGGGGCGAAGCTTCATAGGGGCCGGGGGGGGGGGGGGGGGGGGGGGGGGCGCCCGACCCCCCGAAATTTTTTTTGCGATATAGGGGGTATATAGTTTTCGTGTAGAAAAATTTCGGTATATTCGGTTTCGACCCCCCAAAAATTTCGGTATACCTGAAATATAGCCTTAGGAAAAAAAAAATTTAGATCCCGACCCCCCACTTACAAAATCCAAGCTTCGCCACTGACCACATACGACGCATCTTTCCATCATGTCCTTATATTCAGAACCCACAATATCATCCTTGACGGCCTATATATATAAAAAAGGAAAAAGAGTAAACAAAACTACATACACAGTATATTCAAAATCCATGACAAAAAAATATTACCAGTCCAGCATGTTTTGGTCCTTTATAATTATGTGAAGTGTCCCTTAGTTGAGGCCATATGTGCAAGACACTGGAGCTATTGCCAAATGAAAACTTTCTCGATTAGTACTCATCATTCAGAAAACAAATAAAGTAAAAGTGCATAAGTATGAGAAAGAACATATATAATTACCATAGGTAATCACCATTGTCGACATCTTTGGTGCAAGTAAAAATACTACAAGACCCTCCTGCTTCTTTAAGATCTTTGAAAGTACGTTCCAGTGAGGCTTTAAATACCTTTTCAATTTCTTCTTGAAGGCTCCATCTATTATCAACTTGCATGCACTACCATACAAAATCACTTGTTAACTATTAGTTCTTATATATTAAGCTTCTGAATCACACGTTAATAGACTTACATCAGAATCTGCCATGCTTCATGCTCCAGATTTTCTTCTTTCAGACAATATGCATGGAGCCAGACGACCGACGGATGAGTTTGACGAGAAAGGGGCCAGAGGTGAGGAAGGGACTTTTGCTTTTTCAAATGGCAGCTTCCATTTCACTGTCACTTTTAAGGAGCAATCCTTACCCTTAATACGACCAACGGAGCTGCGACCATCACGTGGCACAGGGAATTCATAAGTGCCCGACAAAATCTCAACCCGAGAGGTGTAGTCATATAATTCGGCCTCAAGTATGAGGGAGAACTGGGCTGGTACAGCCAACACAGATCGCATCAGGTTTATTTTGCCAGGCTCAACAAAATCAGGAGTACTGGTTTTAGAGAGAACTACATCGAAATCATTGGGAGGGGAGGAATAATCAAAATTTTTGCCATAATAAGCCAGTACCCTTCCAGTAACTTTTGTTTTCTCAGAAGGTGATTCAAATTCTACTTCCAGATCTGCGTCTACTGCATACTTTAATGCAACGTAATCCAGCTCTAGAGAACCATCTCTGCCTTTTATAATACTCCTACGGCCCCAACCGCCATTGGGTTTGTCTAAGAAGTTAATAAACTCATGGCTATCACAAACTTGAAACGCTTCATGATTATCTAAGTATTTCACGTCCCAGCTGGTTTGAGGGTGTTTTGATGTTTTATTATCATTATCGTTATCATCACAAAAACTAAACAAGTCACACATCCGGTTGAAATCCTCCTCATCAACATCATCAACAACCTCGTCGTGCTTATTCTGCACTTCTCTTTGATAGCAATCTCACTAGCTGCTACCCGAATAGTCCCAAAGAGCTTATGGTGTTCAACAATATGGTCATAGATAAGATAAACGTTACACAACTCAAACCGAAGAGCTTCACCAAATAATTCCATCCTATATATCATCAACATAAACAAACCAACTAACTATAAGCAAATTAAAATATATAGCCATAAATGTATACAAGGACAGATACCAATATTAATATAGATTGATTGACGTTAATAAATATTTGAGCCCAACATGTCCACTATCAAATGGCCGAATTCCTATGTTTCTTTGTTGTTATATTTTTGGGAAATCTCAAATCTCACAAGGAATCAACATATAATGCTGCGCTTGTTTATGATGCTCTTACACAATTGTTGGAACCATTTTCAAGTTCATATGCTCCATGACTCATTTAACTTATCTTGACCTAAGTGCAAATCAGTTTAGTGGATCCATTCCTAAATCCATTGGTAACATGACTCATTTAACTTATCTTGACCTTGGTTTCAATCAGTTTACTGGCACCATTCCCGATTCCATTCGTTCGTTGACCAAATTAACAACCCTTTTACTTCGTGGGAATCAGTTTACTGGAACCATTCCTATGTCCATTGGTTCCTTGACCAAATTGACAGACCTTGACCTTTCAGTCAACTCTTTCTATGGAAACATTCCTATGTCCATTGGCAACATGACCCAATTAACTCATCTTAACCTTCATGGGAATAATTTCAGTGGAGTCATTCCGAGATCCATTGGTTCCTTGACCCAATTGACTTATCTTGAACTTTCAAACAACTCTTTCTATGGAACCATTCCTTCGGAATTTGGAAACCTCGCCAATTTGCTAGTCCTTGAACTAGATTCCCTAGGAAGTTGTAGAGCTGAAAACTTGGATTGGTTGTCTTCTGTATCTTATTTACAACGCCTTGTTATGGATGGAATTTCTCTGGCCAAAGCAAATAACTGGGTAAATGTTATTATAGGTCTCCACAAACTATCATATTTAAGTTTAAATGGGTGTGACCTCTCACACGTCATGCATCCATATTCTTCGTCTGTCAACTCTTCTTTATCTCTTGAACGGTTGTATCTCGATAACAACAATCTCAACTCATCCATGCATCATTGGTTGTCCCCATTAACTGGCAATAAGCTTACAGATCTTTCTCTCTCTGGTAACAAGTTTGATGGGGAACTTTCAGATTTTTTGAACAGCTTGTCAGGATGCACATCAGCTACATTGTCTGATGTGATCCAACACTTTTCATCCCTCTCTTTCTTGAACCTATCTTCAAATCAGTTAGATGGAATGATAAGTGACAAACTGTGGCAACTACCCATGCTAGAAGAACTAGATCTATCTTCCAATTCTCTTAGAGGTGCTATCTCTGAAAACATTGGAAAATCAGATCTTTTGTATATAGACATTTCAAATAACTCACTGGAAGGAGCTTTTTTTAATGATGACGTGTCAAACTTTTCCTGGGGTATACAATATATAGATTTCAGTTCTAACAAGCTAGGGCCTCATTTCCCCAAATGGATACAAAAATTGAAATATCTTCGGCATCTTGATCTTTCCAAAAATAGCATTTTAGACACAGTTTCTAACCAGTGGCAGTCTTCTCAGTTGATCTATTTGGATCTCTCTTTCAACAGCATAAGTGGCGCTATTCTGAACGTTCCTTCCACTTTGTTAGTGTTAGATCTTTCCAAAAACAAATTATCCGGGGAAATCTCCTTTTTGTGCGAAACTGTAGATGGAAATTTAACATTTCTTGATATCTCAGACAACTCATTCACAGGACAAATTCCAGACTGTTTTTGGCATTTAAAAGAGCTGGTGGTTCTTAATCTAGCAAACAATAATCTATCTGGTAGAATTCCTGCATCTGTCAAGTCTTTGATCAAGCTTGAAGCATTGTATTTATACAAAAACAACTTTTTTGGAGAATTGCCTTCAACCTTAAAACATTGCAAGAATTTAACCTTTCTGAATTTGGGGGCCAACAAGTTTTCTGGTAATGTGCCTGTTTGGATTGGGGAAAACCTATCACGTTTGTACGTTCTTAGCCTAGCATCAAACAACTTCTATGGAACCATCCCTCTACAAGTATGCCATCTAGTAAATCTTCAACTTATAGACTTGTCAATGAACAACCTCAATGGAACCATCCCCTCGTGTGTCAATAATCTCACTGCCATGGTTCTAGATATTTTTTCTCTCAAAGGGAGAGATCTCGTCACACTGAATTCATTGGGCATAAGGCACATTAATCAAGATAGTTACTTGTCTAGTTTTGATTATTTTGACCATGTGATAATCCGGTGGCAAGGAAAGGTACTTGAATTCAGCAAAAATCTAGAATCCTTGAAGAGCATTGACCTGTCGAGCAACCATTTAACAGGAAAAATCCCGTATGAACTTACCAATCTTTATCAACTGGTTGCACTAAATTTGTCAAAGAACGCTCTACTTGGAGAGATTCCAAGACAAATTGGTCAAATGAAAGAACTTGAAACTTTGGATTTATCCAAAAACAATTTCTCAGGGCAGTTGCCATCAAGCATGTCTCAGATGAATTTTTTAAATTATCTTGACGTGTCGCATAACAACTTGTCCGGGAGGATTCCATCTTGCACTCAACTCCAAACCTTTGACCCTTCAAGGTACATAGGAAATGCAGGGCTATGTGGAAGTCCCCTGCTGAAAAAATGCCCTGGAGATGAAGAATTAGAAGAACCACACACTGTTGGTAAGAGTCAAGGAGACGAGGAAGGGATAGAACGATGGTTTTATATTGGTGGTGCTAGTGGGTTTGCTACTGGATTTTGGATAGTTTGTAGCGCTTTACTTCTTAACCGCCGTGGGAGACATACTTTTTTCCAGTTGCATGATAGCTTGAAAGATTGGGCATACGTAAAGGTGGTGGTGTTCATAGCAAAATGGCGAAGGGTTGCGCGTGCATAGTGGTTGGTATATATATGTTTTTTATGTTTTCTTCGTCTACTTATTGTTTGGTATATAGTATTGTAATTTCATGCGTCACTTGTATTTGGTAAGGGTCTTTAATTCCCTCTTATTAATAAAATTGCCGCTAACACCATGGGTGGCCGTTTCCCAGCGTTGTGTGATATACGACATCTCCACATGTTCATATTATAAACTGTATAGGTATATGATGCACGGTATGTGTTTGATAAAATGCTTTACATATGAAACTTTACGATAAGGCATCATGCCTCAAATGCAAATGCTATTACGATTGACATCTAAGTGTAGTGTCAGGCTAGCTAATGTAGCGGTGTTTTAGTCATGATTACGAGTCACATGAAATAAGCCTTCAATGCACCTTAGATATCTGAATACTGAATTTTTTATTTTATATATATATATATATATATATATATATATATATATATATATATATATATATATATATATATATATATATATATATATATATATATATATATATTTTTGTTACTCAACCACTAATATAAAAGTCACTGGAAAATTTCTTAAGTCAGCACACTATGGTCTCTAGAATGGATTACTAGTCAGGAGCGAGTAAATGCACACTTGGATTACTAGCGAAATGACATCTACAAACTTTACCAAACATAAAAGAACATGTTATTCATGACCGTGAGGTTTGTTACCAGCTCGTATGAAATCCATCTTCATTAGTGGCATTTGTGGTTTGTTTCACACACTCAGTAGTAGTGACTCGATCTTATTTTGTTTTCAGCTTTATTAATATATTACTAAGGTTTTAGCATATGATTGATATGCTCGATGTTTAGTGTGATAATGCTCTTACTTTTTTAAACTGATTAGTACTAAACAGAAAATAAGTGTACATATGTTGGTAATTGTTGCTTATCAGTAAATGAGATTCTTATGAGACACCTTAAACCAACTCAAACTGATTCAGGACTGAATATTATATAAATTTAAATATTAGATGAATTCCATTATGAGTTTCATCCCTGACTACAAGTGTTAAAGTATATGAAACAGAACTCAGAACATTTTGTCAGAATGTGGAACTTTGTTATCATAATTTGCTTAAAATGCGATTGGAAATCCTTTTCACAAAATACAGTTTGCTTAAGTGCTAAATTACTTCTTATATTAATACTCTAACATCAGCTCAATCTGGATCTAAAACACATTGGCTTTCACCATCACACCTCCACCACAAGTGCTGCCACCAGTCTCGTCTTCAACAACACCACTCTAAGTGAGATGTTTTAGTATATAAATCAACTACTTGCATGGCCCGCCGAGCCTTATGAATATCATTGAAAAATTATGTTAAACAAAATAAGATATAAACATACCAATTATTTATTTAACACATTAAGAATGAAAAAAAAAAAAAAAAAAAAAAAGTTCATCCGATATGAGAAAATAAAAGCTAATAAATTATCTGCAAGCACAAGGTATATGTTGTCAATTCATATGCGAAATATAGCTTCTTTGTACACAATGTTGGATGTTGATTTTGTGTATTTACCATCTTTGATCACAACGAAAAATCCTCAATCCCCGCTCATTGTGCCACCTGTGATAGACGATTATCAAGGCCATTAAGTGATATCTTCTCTAAAGTACTATATATATACCATGTTTGCTTAATAGTGAGTAAATAACGAACGTTCCATAAGCCATCACTTGCCAGTATCATAAGCTCTATTGAGGCATTGATAGGAACATGTCTTATGAACCTGAACTTAAGATGTGCTTTAAGACTCTGGTCTCCAAATGCACGAGCAACAGCAAGTTGACCATTAACTCGGGGAACATCGCCTACAGAAATAATAACAATTTCACTATACTTTAGAGCTTGCTGAAGCTATAACACAGTGACTGAATCAAAATATGCATGTAACAATTCTGCTGTCATTCACTGCATCAAATAATTGAAAGATAAACCAAAAATTTGCCAATTCTGCTGTCATTTACTGATGTAAGGTAGAGGTGGTGATTTCTACCCATGTACATGTACTCATAAACGGGTCAAAAAGTAATATTTTAATATTAGCTAAAAAAGAAAGGGGTTGAACGTCATTTATTGAAAGAACCAACTAGTAATAATATACGTAGTACTATATTTGACATAAAAATATTCTTTTTTTTTGGGTAAACCCGGTGAACATATATTATTTCGACAATCCCAAACACCCTTATGAAGCTAAACTGAAACATACAACTAACATACAAAGCTAAAAACAAACATCTATCTCCCAATTCTTCCACATTATTCTCATTCATACATTTTGCAATTCCATCCAATTCATTTGCTATTATCTGTTGAGCCATACCTAAACTGTCTTCAAATACATCTTCTTCCTCTAGCTCATTATCATCATCTTCAACTATCACACTTTGTAATACCTCAAACTGATTAGAATTGCTTGCCTTAGTGTTATTCATTCCACTTTCACCATTCACATATTTTCCTAATTTGTCATAAAAATATTCTTAAGTAAAGTTTTGGACAAAAAGTGTTCCAGGTCAATCATATTTACCAAAGTGACACGTTTTTTACATGTAACCTGTTCCACCAATGTTACCACCTCGCGTGTGACACCATCACTACAAGAATCAGGAGAACAGGCGACGAGCGCAATGCCGACGACTCAATGTCGTCGGCACCATACGCTAAACGACAAAAAATTGGCTTGACCCAGACAAGGCTGCGTTGAATTTTTAATCTAGAATTATACCGACGTCATGTCGTCGGTATAATAACAACATGTTTGACTATTGATAAACATGTTGAAAAAAAAGGCGGGAATTTGACCGCCAAAACACGTGCCGACGTCATGTCGTCGGAGATATATAAATACACAAATAATTGTGGTTAGCGTGGGATTAACCAATGATTAATAATTAATAGCCCCCTAGTTTAAAAACGCCGACGACATGACGTCGGCAACAATTTGAGTCAAAATTTTGGTTTTTTCCTTTAGTGAATTATAGCAAATAATTGGGCGGGGTTTTTCCCGCCTTAACGACGCCGACGACATGACGTCGGCACTTATTTTAACCGCGTGTACATTATAGCCAATAATTGGGCGGGAATTTTTCCGCGTTTTTTTCCCGTCGACATGTCGACGGGAATATCTCCCCAAAATTCAGGCTATATACAACCTAACAAATATATTCCCGTCTTATTTTTTACCTATATACATTCTCACAAAATCATTTCCGTCTCATTTTACACATCTACATATACATTTTCACAAAATTATTTCTGTCTCATTTTACACATCTCACAAATAATTCAATCGTAAATTCTTACAAGACACACATGACTTGGCGTGGTTGCACAGTTGAAGAAGAGTACTCAAAAATCTTGTCACACGAGCTCCTCTTTAATGAAGTTATGTTAACTTTTGGTCATTCAGTTTATGAGGAATATGGTGATTTTAAGGATGCTGAACCGTGGATGAGAGACAAGATTATCGAATGGTGTAGGAAAAAGCCGTACTACAAAGAGTACATGGACAAGCTAGATGCTGCTGAAGCTCAAGCTGCTGCTGAAGCTCAAGTTGTTGCTGTTGGAGGTGACGACGAAGCTGAAAGTACGTTGGAAACAAAAGTTGATAATCTGGGAAATAGGATCACAAATCTTGAAGCTACGTTTGCACATATCAAGGAAATGAGAGCAAGGAAGGGAAAAGATGGTGCGAGTTCGAGTAAAGCGGGAAGTAGCCGCAAAAAAAAATAAACGGGTTGTTTCGTTTGATCTGTTGTTTTAGTTGTCGAGTTGTTTAGTTTGAGTTGTTTCGTTTGGTTGTCGAGTTGTTTAGTTTGAGTTATTTCGTTTGGTTGTCGAGTTGTTTAGTTTGAGTTGTTTCGTTTGGTTGTCGAGTTGTTTAGTTTGAGTTGTTTCCTTTGGTTGTTGAGTTGTTTAGTTTGGTTGTCGAGTTGTTTAGTTTGAGTCTGTATGAAAATGCATGTGGTTAAGAACTCTTGCTTGTTTTAAATAAACAGTTTGCCTTTGTGTTTGATAATTATTGCTCCTTCAGTTCTAATTATTGCTCCACAACAACAACATTTTATTAAACAACAACAACAACAACAACAACAACATTTTATTAAACATCAAAAACATCAACAACAACAACAGCAAACAACAGCAAGAACAACGATAACAGTACTACATATGAAATTTATCCATGTCACCTACAAGGTCACGCAGTATTGCATCCGACTGACATGCCTGGTCGTGGTTGGGATACGTTGCCATGTCAAGTTTTGCCTCCAGCACCCTTAATTTTGTCTCTAGTACCTGTTTTTGTGCCTCCAACACCTGTTTTTGTGCCTCCAGCAAGTTTATTCTAAGATTTTTTTCATGACAGTTTGAGCACCTTTTTGGAGCAGATCCAGAACCGCTTGATGTTGAAGCTCCCAGAGAACCGATCATCATTTTGGCGAGTCGTTCCTCCTTCCATAAAAAAAAATTACATCCATGGTCTTCTGTCCCAGGCTGTTAAAGAGTAAAAACTATTATTTTTAACAACTAATTAACCAAATTATTTAAAGAAAAAATATGTAATTGTTCACCTGCGAGAAAGGACACGCATAGTATAGTTTACCACGTGAGTAAGATTTACACGATTCTCGCAGAATCACGTCTCCTCGTTCACAAGGACAAGGAAAAGCTTCAAATTCTGCCATCTTCTTCACCATGATAACAGTGTATGTTTGTGGTTGTGAGGTTGAGTGGTTGTGAGTGGTGGAATCGTGACCGGGGTGGCCCGATCTACAAGTTGAGGTGATAAAAGGTGGTGGCCGGGAAAAGATTCCGACGGCCGGAAACTGATGGTGTCGCCGAAAAACGAAAACTGCTAGAGTGTGTGAGAGAGAGATAGTAAGATGAGTGTGTGTGTGTGTGTGTGTGTGTGTGTTTATATTGTAAGGATGAGTTGTTAGGTAGGGAAAACCATGCTCATTCGTTTAACATCTCGTGTATAACCATTGCATCTTGAATCGTTCGTTTAACATCTCTTGTATAACCATAGTCGTTCGTTTAACATCTCGTGTCAAAAAGAAAAACAACAAAAAACCAAATTTAAAATTAGTGATAGCTTCTATTTAATAGATTCTATTTTTTTTAATTTTCCTTTTAGCTTATTAATAAGCAATTTCATCATTTTCATAATTTTCTTAATTTCCTGTCACCATACCATCTCGACTCGTTCGTTTAACATCTCGTGTATAACCATATCATCTCGGGTCGTTCGTTTAACATTGTAACAATTCGCATTTTCAGGATATTTACTTTTCCCGGAAAATTTCACTATTCACTTTTACTATTCATTTTTCCCGAAAATTTTCCCGAAACTTGATTTTTGTTTCTTGGCCTCGAGTGATAAATCATTTCCATGACAAATTAAAAGTTTGACATTCATAAGCTCATTTTCGTGAAAGTTATTAAGGAATTACACGTTTTAGGGTAAAACGTCATTCAGAAATTCTACGCACAACGAAACTCGACCGCGTTAAGTGACCCCGCATCAGAAAAATGTTTGACACACTCATGATTTATTTGAGAATTAATCGTGACTGAGAAAAACATGACCAAAATAAGCCTCGGCCGTGAAAAACTGGAATTTTCAGTTTTAAGTGTTTTTACTCAGCCTATACCTGCACCACGTTTCTAAAAAGATTTGAGTTTTCAACTTATTAGAAAAAGTCAACATATTTTTCCCTCCTCCTTTGACCAAAAATCATTCCTTGATTTTATAAGTCATTGATTTTTAGGCTTACGGTTTGATGTCTAAAAGACATTTAATACCAACCGACACTAGACTGAGCCCAGTCTAGACATTATAAGTCATTTTAAATCATTTATAACCTATTAGAAAAGTAATATTTTACTTTTCTCAATTTTACGCAATATTCGTACATTTTACGTATTACGCGTTTTAGACCCGTGTTTCCAGTTTTAGCAGGGTTTTACCACCCAAATGGAACCTACCACTCATTTTATATTTTATTATGGAACATATGGATATGTTTAACAATACTTTCAAATTCCATAATTTTACGACACCCGGTTTTACGTTTCGTGGTTTAACCATTTACGGTTAGCATTTTACGGAGCCAAAACTATCAATATAACTTGGATAATATCTTCCAAAGTCCAACCCTTCCTCCCCAAGTTATGCAAACCGCCACTAGGGGGGGGGGGAGGGAATTCACACTAGGTGGCTTGATCTTGTGCTTAAGGCCTTAAGATGGTTACAAGTGTAAAACTTGCTCACCAAGGGTTGACAAGTCAATGCTTTCTAACCTCCTTAAACTCATATAAATACCCTCCCCCTCTCTTGTTGCCGCCCCATATCCACCACACCAACACCATCTCCTTTGCTTGATCTTCTTCCAATTCTATGCAAGAATCAAGTGCAACATCAACCTTGAAACTATTGTTTGGTTTTGATTCATCAAACACTTCCAAACTACATAAACTTTGGTGATTTCTCTTGAGTTTGAATCCACTCAAGTCACCTCAACTTTCATCATCTCTCTTTCAAGATTACAAGAGTATAAAGATTGCATGAAGTGAAGTGGGTTGAAGCAAGTCTATCAAAGTCCTTACCTTACTAGTTACTTTCCTTTCTTTGTTGAAAGCCAAAAGTTGTAAGCCAAACCCTAACATGCTTCTTGTTAAATAATCATATTCATGTTATTTACATATTATTCTTGCTATATTATGTCTTGTATGCATGTCCATTATGTATAAAAATGAGCAAAACAAGTTATTGTAATTGATTGTTAAGATAAGTTATTAAAACAAGTAAACTAGTGACTTTCTTGGTAAGACCTGATCAAAATGGTAAAAATATGATATTGGATTATTACATATTGTAGTAGAGGACCTAACAAGGAAACCATAGCAATTTGAACCACCTAAAACGAGTATACGAGTCAAAAGTTATGACGATTTGAAGTTACCAAAATTTTGCGGCAAAGCTGCCAAATAACTTCTGTTACAGAAACTTTAAACATGCAAAAATAGGCATTTCTGGTCCGATTCATCAAAAAGTTAAAACACGAAAGTTGTCCGGAACGACGTTTTCGTTCAGGAACAAAGAAGCTTGAGACCTGAAAACGCTTTTTGAGTGATAATTTCTTCAAATTCTTAACAGCCCATTTTTATACCAAAGTCACTATATTATGGTTATACTTTAAAAGGAACAAGAGGTCTTATGACCAATAATCAAGACCACCACCATGGCTAGAGCCAAGGTTGAGTCTCATGACCATGGAACAATGACCAAAGGTCATGGCAAAGCCATGGCTAAAGACCATATATACATACCAAGGCGAAAACATGAGCTAACGACCATATACACTTACCAAGGCAAATACATGAACTAGAGAGTTGGCGATAACTTGAACATACAATTTGGATCTACTTCATCTAAAAGAACCATGAGATACAAGTTATAAGAAACTTACCCTAATAACAATCTTCATGTAATCATAAACTTTCCTAAGTTTATTCAAATATCGGACATGTAACTTTTCGGATCAAAACTTATATATATATATATATATATATATATATATATATATATATACTTTATCAACTACTACAATAGTAGGGAGCCTCATGTGAGGAGTTCATTATGTAAGCCGTCGAGATGAGTTGTGGATTTACGAATTAAAGTGTCCTGGCTCCTCGAACGTTTACTACATGACTTCTGAATTATGTCGGCCCGAACGGTAGTAAACGATATATAAACTATACATGTTTCATGAATCATTTCTTTTCAAAGACTTACACTATACATCATACCACATCATGGACTAAGTGCAAGACATATATATTGGCACGTTTATGTTTCCTTAGACATTATTCCAAACCTAAGTTGCAACAATTATTCTAGGTTTCTCGTAGAAGTTCTTACGGCATATCCATCATTCTCATTATACATCATCCAACTCAAGGTGAGTTCATAGCCCCACTTTCCATTACTTAATTGTTTTACAAACCCTTGGGGGAATACATGCTATTTTTAACCGAGCACAATATTTTTAAATTGTATGCTTGCCTGATTGTTTTATTATCACTAAGTACCAACCTTGCTAAACCGAGATCCCTTATTATGAACCATTTAATCACTAGCAATAGTGAGCGCAAATATTGTGAATAGGCCTATTGGGATTGACGAATCCCATTTGTATTGACTAAGTTCAAACAAATGCACTAATATTTGAGATTTAGGTATGTTAGCAAAGTACCTACCGGGATAAATCTGCCGATCGATATTGGTACACGTTAACGTTTTGGTGTCATAAGCTTAGTGTATAATACATTTTATGGGCGTATAATAACGTAGCCTACCTGTTTTGTTTTCCAAACATTGGTGTGAGTCTACAGCTCACACTACCAACATATTGTGTTCAAACTGTAACAATTCGCAATTTCAGGTTAATTACTATTCCCGGAAAATTTACTATTCACTTTTACTATTCATGTTACTATTCATTTTTACTATTCATTTCTTTTCGAAATTTTCCCGAAAGTTGATTTTTATTTCATATTCTCGAGTGATAAATCATTTCCATGGCAAATTAAATGTTTGACATTCGTCAGATCATTTTCGTGAAAGTTATTAAGGAATTACACGGAATTACACGTTTTAGGGTAAAACGTCATTCAGAAATTCTACGCACAACGAAATTCGGTCGCGTTAATTTTCCCAGTATCATAAAAATGTTTGACACACTCATGATTTATTTGAGAATAAATCATGACTGAGAAAAACATGACCAAAATAAACCTCGGCCGTGAAAAACTGGAATTTTCAGTTTTAAGCGTTTTTACTCAGCCGTAACCTTAGCCTATACCTGCACCGCATTTCTAAGATGATTTGAGTTTTCAACTTATTAAAATAAGTCAACATATTTTTCCCTCCTCCATTGACTAAAAATCATTCCTTGATGTTATAAGTCATTTCGTGATTTTTAGGCTTACGGTTTGATGTCTAAAAGACATTTAATACCAACCGACACTAGACTGAGCCCAGTCTAGACATTATAAGTCATTTTAAATCATTTATATCATATTAGAAAAGTAACATTTTACTTTTCTCAATTTCACGCAATATTCGTACATTTTACGTATTACGCGTTTTAGACCCGTGTTTCCAGTTTTTAGCAGGGTTTTACCACCCCAAATGGAACCTACCACCCATTTTATATTTTATTATGGGACATATGGACATGTCTAACAATACTTTAAAGTTTCATAATTTTACGACACCCGGTTTTACGTTTTGAGGCCTAATCATTTACGGTTGGCATTTCCCGGAGTCAAAACTAGCAAATATCTTAGGATAATATCTAACCAAGCACACCTCACCCCTCCTAGGCTTGTGAACCGCCATTAGGGGGGGAGTCACCCTTGGTGTAGCTTGATCCTAAGCCATGAGGTCTTGGATGAAGGACATGTATACAAGCTTCCTAAACAAGCTTTGACAAAGTCATACTTTGTAACCTCCTCAAGACACTATAAAAGCCCCCCCCCCCCCCCCCTCCCCTTGTTTTCCGTCCACCTCCAACACTAAAACCATTCACACTTAGCTTATTTCCTTCAAAGTTCTAGCAAGAATCAAGTGCTTCTTCAAGATAGAAACCCTAGCTTAGTTTCTAGTAATCAAAACACTTCCAAACCCTAGAACTTTGGTGATTTCTCTTGAGTTTGAATCCACTCAAGTCACCTCAACTTTCATTACATCTCTTTCAAGAATACCAAGGGTAGAAATATTGCATGAAGTGAAAAAGGGTTGAAGCAAGTCTATCAAAGTCCATTTCCTTACTTGTTACTTCCTTTCTTTATTAGAAAGCCAAAAGTTGTAAGCCAAACCCTAACATGCTTCTTGTTAATTTATCATGTTCATATCATTTACATGTTATTCTTGCTATATTATGTCTTGTATAAATGTCCATGATGTATAAAAATGACTAAAACATGTTGTTGTAATTGATTGTTAAGATAAGTTACTAAAACAAGCAAACTAGTGACTTTCTTGGTAAGACCTGATCAAAATGGTAAAAATTTGATATTGGATTATTACATATTACAGTAGAGGACTTAACAAGGAAACCGTAGCAATTTGAACCACCTAAAAAGAGTATACGAGTCAAAAGTTACGCCCATTTGAAGTTACCAAAGATTTCCGGCAAAACTGCCTAAAATGTTTCTGTGACAGAACCTAAAACACGCAAAAAGAGGCCTTTCTGGTCCGTTTCATGAAAAAGTTAAAACACGAAAGTTGTCCGGAATCACGTTTTCCTTCAGGAACAAAGAAGCTCGAGCCTTGAAAACGCTTTCCGAGTGAGATATTTCTCAGTTTCTTAACAGCTAGTTACATATATATAAGTCACTATATATTGGTTATACTTTAAAAGGAACAAGAGGTCTTATGACCAATAATCAAGACCACCACCATGGCTAGAGCCAAGGTTGTGTCTCATGACCTTGAAACAAGGACTAAAGGTCATGGCTAGGCCATGACGAAATGACCATACCAACTTACATAGGCGTAAACATGAAACAATGAATTAGGCGATAACTTGAACAAGCAATTTGGATCTACTTCACTTAAAAAGGAACCATGAGATATTACCAAGAGAAAATGGTCATACAAGACTTATGAAACTACCCCTAATAACAATCTTCATGTACTAATAAACTTTCCTAAGTTTATTCAAATATCGGACATGTAACTTTTCGGATGAAAACTTATATCTATATATTTTATCAACTACTACAATAGTAGGGAGCCTCATGTGAGGAGTTCATTATGTAAGCCGTCGAGTTAAGTTGTGGATTTACGAATTAAAGTGTCCTAGCTCCTCGAACGCTTACTAACATGACTTCTGAATTATGTCGGCCCGAACGGTAGTAAACGATATACAAAACATACATGTTCATGAATCTTTTCTTTCAAAGACTTACAATATACATCATACCACATCATGGACTAAATGCTAGATATATATATATATATATATATATATATATATATATATATATATATATATATATATATATATATATATATATATATATAGACACTTATTCATATTCTTCACTCCGATCCTAAGTCGCAACATTCTATTATAGGTTGCTCGTAGAAACCTACACGATCCAACCATTACCTTCATTACTTGCTATCCTACTTAAGGTGAGTTCATAGCCCCACTTTACATTACTTCAATGTTTTACAAACCCTTGGGGGGAATACATGCTACTTTTAAACCGAACACAATGCTTTGAAACTGTATGCTGCCTGATTGTTTTATTATTACTAAGTACCTACCTTGCCAATCCTAGTCCCCTATCATGAACCATTTAATCACTAGAATTAGTGAGCGCGAGTATTGTGAATAGGCCTATTGGGATTGACGAATCCCATTTGTTTGAGCAGATTAGTTCAAACGAATGCACTATATTTGAACATTAAGTATGACGGCAAAGTACTTACCGGGGCAACAAAACCGCCGATTGATATTGATACCCGTTAACGTCTTGGTTGCATGAGCTTAGTATATAATAATAACTGTTTTGTTTTCTAACATGAGTATGAGTCTAACTAACTCTTACTACCAACATATTGTGTTCAACCGTTAAACAAACTCTATGAATATCACTCAACCTTTGTGTTGATCCTTTTAAGCATGTATTTCAGGTCCATGATAATCAAGAATGGAGCTGAAGGGCACGTACCGAAGGAAGAAGGCTATAAACTATTATGTCATTCGATAAAAACATCAAAGACTTTATATTGATGTATTTTGAAACATGGAACCTTTTTGGGACCTTACTATGTAAACTCTGATATATTTGAATAATATGAATGACAACTCTTTTTAATACGACTCGGTTAGAGATCGTTTTCTATTATTATGACTGTTGTGCCGTCGAGTAACACCCAAGTTGAATTCCGCTGCATCATGAATTGGGGGTGTTACAGATTGGTACCAGAGCCATGGTTATAGAGAAACGGGTCTAAGTGAGACCTAAACTATAACTACAATAACAAGCAAAAACATTTTTATAGCCTTCCGCTCTTCGTGCCTTCCATCCTCCAGAAGATTATGGACTTATTACACATGTTATGCTACATGAACATATTTGTATATTGTTATATGCACATTGCCATAGTTTGAGCATTTTCCATAAGCATTTGATTTATTTTGACATCGAAATACTAATTGTAGACATCATGTCCGCACCTCCATCTCCCGATCATCTTCCTGCTATGCCTGAGTATTTACCAATTCTTCCCGAACCTAATGATCCTTACTTTGAAGCAATTGACTACGACGACGAGGAAGAACCTTATGAGGATCTAGACAACGAAATAGATTCGGACAAAGATCCTGAAATGGATATGGACATAAACATCGATGATTACGAAGAGGATCCTGAAATGGATGTTGACATCGAAGGCATCGATGACATTGAGGAAGCGGAGGAACAAATAGTGGTGCCACATCTATCACCATTAACATCTCCACCTCCTGTTTCACCAATTTCATCCGAATCTAACCATACCACTCCAGCTCAAGTTCCGAATTCTACTCACCAAACCGGCGGAACATCTACATCTACACATATGTTCGTGAACTCATCTCAATACGAAATCTACTCTTTGAAACAAGCTCTCAACCTAACCCAACTCAAAGTTCAAAGTATGGCAAGTCAAATGAACGACTATATATCCAAGGTAAATTCTGCCAGAATGGATGCCATGAATGCTCGAGACGACCTATATTGGTTTAAGCTTGACATGAGCTACGTGAAGAGTGACTCGACTCATGTTGGGGAAGTAGTCTTAAATCCTTTGACTGGCTTGGATAATGTCAAGGATAGACTCACTTTGGTTGAGAGGGACCAAGAACAGGATGCGGTACAGATTCACAAACTACTTAACCGCCTAAATACCGCCGAAATCCGGTTAGATGTTGCAAACTTTGACAGGTATCAACTTAAGAATGATTTGTGTGGAATGCAAACTCAAATGAGTGCCATACAACAAAGGCTATACCAAAAGGATGTCAAAGAATACCGTCCAAATGAAAGTATAGATGTGTTAGCAACACGCGGAATTAATAATCCGTCCGGACCACAACAACCTCCCAACCGACGTTAGACTAGTGTTATAGTACTAGTTATCTTTAGTACAACGTTGTAATTACTAACTGAAAGTATCAGTTAGTAAGTTTTGAATGAACTTGTAATAAGTTCGATTTTGTAAATCAATCAACGTTATATGAATAAAACTCTTGTTTTATATACTATGATGTGTTATGCTTTTAAGTTTCAAACATTATTATCCTATCAATCTTATCAAAAATTGTGCTCATCTCACAACTCTCTAAATACAATGTATCTTTTGAACAATAGAATCATGGCGCCAAAGAAAAAGACACCACCAACGATGACGCAAGCTGCCATCCGCAAACTGGTAAAGGACAGTGTCAATGCAGCACTTGTCACGGAACGAGCAGCCTTATCTGCTGATGCTGCAGCAGCTGCCGAAGCCGCCACAGCTGCTGGTGCTGCTGATGCTGCAGCAGCTGCTGATGCTGCAGCAGCTGCCGAAGCTGCCACTGCTGCGGAAGCTGCAAGAATTGCCAGTCTTAACCTTGGAGGACCAAACTCAACTACCCCTCCGGTGACCAATGTTGCTACAGTACCAAAGGGTTGCTCGTTCATTTCCTACTTGAAATGTGAACCCATCAAATTCAAGGGTACTGAAGGAGCTGTAGGTTTAACCCGCTGGTTTGAAAAGGCGGAGTCAGTATTCTTGGTCAGTAAATGTACCGAGGGCGATAAAGTTCAGTATGCCACGAGTACTCTGTTAAATGAGGCATTATCCTGGTGGAACTCAATTGCTCAACCCATGGGCATTGAGAATGCCTATAAGATTTCGTGGGATAACCTGAAGAAGATGATGATCAAGGAATACTGCCCTCGCAGCGAAATGCAAAAGTTGGAGGTTGAATTCTGGGATCATACGGTTAGGGGTAATGATATCATAACCTACAACCGTCGATTCCAGGAATTGAGGATACTTTGTCCAACAATGGTTTCCACAAAGGAAAAATTGTTGGAAAGGTATATCTGGGGACTTCCATCAAGCATACAAGGGAATGTGACTTCGGCAAATCCCAAGGAACTTGATGAAGCTATGCGGATGTCCCGCAGCCTCATGGACCAAGTGGTACGAATGACAGAAACCCGAAAGCAAAACAACCTCAACACCAACAACGCCAGCAATACCAATAATCCCAACAACTCCAACTACCGTAACAACAACAACAACAAGAACAACAACAACAAGCGAACATGGGATGGTAACCGTGGGAGTAACAACAACAACAACAACAACAACAACCAAACCCGAAACAACAACCATCACAATCAGCAGAACAAAAGACAGGAAGCCGCGACGGCTTATGTTGCTGCACTAGCCGGTGGTAAATATGTTGGTACTCTACCACAATGTACCAAGTGCAACTACCATCATGAAGGTCCCTGCCCAGCCAAGTGCAACAAGTTTCAAAAGCCCGGACATCTTGCCAAAGATTGTAGAGGCAAGGGTATAGCTACTGGGGCTAACACACAACCCATAGTTACATGTTTTGGGTGTGGTGAAAGGGGACACTTCAAAAACAATTGTCCTCGAAACCAAGGACCCCAAGGCGGAGGTGCTCGTGGTAGAGCCTATGTCATGGGAAATGGAGAACCACACCAAGACCCGAACGTGGTTATCGGTACGTTCTTACTCAATAACATTCCTGTTAAAGTCTTATTCGATTCTGGTGCTGATATGAGCTTTATATCTACTAGAATTGCGCCTTTACTTGATATTCCATCAATTACTTTAACCACTAGTTATAGTATTGAACTAGCTACCGGTGACTTAGTAAATACCAATACCGTAATCCCAAACTGTACCATTAATCTCTTAGACCACCCCTTTAACATCAATCTCATGCCAATCGAACTCGGAAGTTTTGATGTTGTTATTGGCATGGATTGGTTGTCTAAACATCAAGCTAACATTATTTGTGGTGAAAGAGTTGTGCACATTCCATGTGACAATGAAACTTTGATCATTCGTGGTGATCAAAGTGGAACCCGAATAAACATCATCTCATGTATCAAAACCATGAAGTACATTGAGAAAGGATGTTATGCTTTCTTAGCCCACGTAACCGAAAAGAAATCCGATGAAAAACGTCTCGAAGATGTTCCTATTGCCCGTGAGTTTCCTGAAGTCTTTCCGGAAGATTTACCCGGACTACCACCAAATCGTCAAATAGAGTTCAGAATTGATTTAATACCAGGAGCGGCGCCAGTTGCCCGCGCACCATACCGGCTAGCACCTTCAGAGATGCAAGAGCTATCAAATCAATTACAAGAACTTTCGGACAAGGGATTTATTCGACCCAGTTCCTCACCTTGGGGAGCTCCAGTTTTGTTCGTGAAAAAGAAAGATGGGTCATTACGAATGTGTATTGACTATCGTGAGCTAAACAAATTAACCATAAAGAACCGATACCCACTACCAAGAATTGATGACTTATTCGATCAATTGCAAGGTTCAACCTATTACTCAAAAATTGACCTACGATCAGGTTACCATCAAGTTAGAGTTCGTGATGAAGACATTCCAAAAACAGCCTTTAGGACACGATAAGGTCACCATGAATTCCAAGTGATTCCATTTGGGTTAACAAATGCACCGGCAGTATTCATGGATCTCATGAATCGGGTGTGTAAACCATATTTGGACAAATTCGTGATCGTATTCATAGACGACATTCTCATATATTCCAAGAACGAAGAGGAACACAAAGAACACCTGAGAACGATTTTAGGACTACTCAAGGAAGAGAAACTATACGCAAAGTTTTCCAAATGTGAATTTTGGATTCAATCAGTACAATTCCTTGGGCATGTGATTGACAGGACCGGTTTACATGTCGATCCCGCTAAAATTGAAGCTATCAAAAATTGGCCAACACCTACCACACCTACAGAAATTCGTCAATTTCTGGGTCTAGCCGGGTATTACTGAAGGTTTATTGAAGGATTTTCCTCAATAGCAAAGTCTTTGACTAAGCTAACTCAGAAAGACAAGAAATACGTGTGGAATGAAGACGAAGAAAAAGCTTTCCAAACCCTCAAACAGAAACTTTGTAGTGCTCCTATCCTAGCATTGCCAGATGGGATCGAAGATTTTGTAGTCTATTGTGATGCATCGCACCAAGGGTTAGGTGCCGTGTTGATGCAACGCGATAAGGTCATGGCTTATGCATCAAGACAACTCAAGGTTCATGAGGAAAATTATACCACTCATGACTTAGAGTTAGGAGCTGTGGTCTTTGCACTAAAAATCTGGAGACACTATCTATACGGTACTAGATGTACTGTGTACACCGATCATAAAAGTCTACAACACATTTTGAACCAAAAAGAACTAAACATGAGACAACGTCGTTGGTTAGAATTACTAAGTGATTATGACTGCGACATTCGTTACCACCCAGGAAAGGCAAACGTAGTAGCCGACGCCCTGAGCCGAAAGGAACGGGTTAAACCACTACGAGTTCGAGCCTTAGTTTTAACCATAAATTCAAACTTTCCTACTCAAATCCTTCACGCTCAAGCTGAGGCGGTGAAACAAGAAGACATCCAAAAGGAAAAGTTGGATGGCATGATACAGAAGAAATTCGAAACCCGTTCAGATGGAACTCTATGCTTCCAAGGTCGAAGTTGGTTACCACTTTATGGTGGCCTACGAGACTTGATCATGCATGAATCACACAAGTCTAAATACTCCATACATCCAGGATCTGATAAGATGTATCATGATCTTAAGTTACTCTATTGGTGGCCAAACATGAAAGCCGACATTGCAACATACGTTAGCAAATGTCTTACCTGCTCCAAAGTAAAAGCCGAACATCAAAAACCATCTGGTCCATTGCAACAACCAGAGATTCCTACCTGGAAATGGGAAAGAATTACTATGGACTTCATTACCAAGCTCCCAAAGACATCAAGCGGTTATGACTCCATCTGGGTCATAGTTGATCGTCTCACAAAATCCGCACACTTTATACCAATCAAAGAGACTTATAAAATGGGACAACTAACCCGACTGTACGTCAAAGAAATAGTCTCAAGACATGGTGCACCAATATCCATCATATCCGACAGAGATGGTAGATTTACTTCCAATTTCTGGCAGTCACTCCAAGGCGCCTTTGGAACAAATCTAGACATGAGTATAGCGTATCATCCTCAGACCGATGGTCAGAGTGAACGAACCATTCAAACACTTGAAGACATGCTTCGAGCTTGTATAATAGATTTTGGAAAAGGATGGGATACTCATCTACCATTAGTCGAATTTTCCTACAACAACAGCTATCATGCAAGTATTCAAGCAGCTCCATTTGAAGGACTTTATGGTCAAAAGTGTCGTTCACCTGCTTGTTGGGCTGAAGTGGGAGAAGTTCAACTCACTGGACCAGAACTCATACGAGAAACAACGGATAAAATTGTACAAATCAGAGGTCCACTGCAAGCCGCAAGAGATCGACAGAAAAGTTATGCCGACACACGACGCAAACCCCTAGAATTCCAAGTCGAAGATAGGGTTATGCTAAAAGTATCACCTTGGAAAGGTTTGATACGATTCAGTAAACGAGGAAAACTAAACCCAAGATACATCGGACCATTCAAAATCCTAGCCAGGGTTGGCCCTGTGGCGTACAGACTTGAGCTTCCATCAGAACTCAGTAGTGTACACCCCACTTTCCATGTATCTAACCTAAAGAAATGCTTATCGGATGAATCACTCGTGATTCCACTCGATGAAATTCAACTCAATGACGATCTTCAATTTATTGAGGAACCCGTAGAAATCATGGACCGAGATGTCAAACAACTCAAGCAAAGCCGTATTCCAATTGTCAAAGTTCGTTGGAACTCACGACGTGGTCCTGAATACACATGGGAACGAGAGGACCAGATACGTAAGAAATACCCACATCTTTTTACCAACGAAGCTTCTACTCCCAACGCAAATTGATCTCCGGGACGGAGCTCTCATATGGGGTGGAGACTGTAACAATTCGCAATTTCAGGTTAATTACTATTCCCGGAAAATTTACTATTCATGTTACTATTCATTTTTACTATTCATTTCTTTCCAAAATTTTCCCGAAAGTTGATTTTTATTTCATATTCTCGAGTGATAAATCATTTCCATGGCAAATTAAATGTTTGACATTCGTCAGATCATTTTCGTGAAAGTTATTAAGGAATTACACGGAATTACACGTTTTAGGGTAAAACGTCATTCAGAAATTCTACGCACAACGAAATTCGGTCGCGTTAATTTTCCCAGTATCAAAAAAATGTTTGACACACTCATGATTTATTTGAGAATAAATCATGACTGAGAAAAACATGACCAAAATAAACCTCGGCCGTGAAAAACTGGAATTTTCAGTTTTAAGCGTTTTTACTCAGCCGTAACCTTAGCCTATACCTGCACCGCATTTCTAAGATGATTTGAGTTTTCAACTTATTAAAATAAGTCAACATATTTTTCCCTCCTCCATTGACTAAAAATCATTCCTTGATGTTATAAGTCATTTCGTGATTTTTAGGCTTACGGTTTGATGTCTAAAAGACATTTAATACCAACCGACACTAGACTGAGCCCAGTCTAGACATTATAAGTCATTTTAAATCATTTATATCATATTAGAAAAGTAACATTTTACTTTTCTCAATTTTACGCAATATTCGTACATTTTACGTATTACGCGTTTTAGACCCGTGTTTCCAGTTTTTAGCAGGGTTTTACCACCCCAAATGGAACCTACCACCCGTTTTATATTTTATTATGGGACATATGGACATGTCTAACAATACTTTAAAGTTTCATAATTTTACGACACCCGGTTTTACGTTTTGAGGCCTAATCATTTACGGTTGGCATTTCCCGGAGTCAAAACTAGCAAATATCTTAGGATAATATCTAACCAAGCACACCTCACCCCTCCTAGGCTTGTGAACCGCCATTAGGGGGGGGGGGAGTCACCCTTGGTGTGGCTTGATCCTAAGCCATGAGGTCTTGGATGAAGGACATGTATACAAGCTTCCTAAACAAGCTTTGACAAAGTCATACTTTGTAACCTCCTCAAGACACTATAAAAGCCCCCCCCCCCCCTCCCCTTGTTTGCCGTCCACCTCCAACACCAAAACCATTCACACTTAGCTTATTTCCTTCAAAGTTCTAGCAAGAATCAAGTGCTTCTTCAAGATAGAAACCCTAGCTTAGTTTCTAGTAATCAAAACACTTCCAAACCCTAGAACTTTGGTGATTTCTCTTGAGTTTGAATCCACTCAAGTCACCTCAACTTTCATTACATCTCTTTCAAGAATACCAAGGGTAGAAATATTGCATGAAGTGAAAAAGGGTTGAAGCAAGTCTATCAAAGTCCATTTCCTTACTTGTTACTTCCTTTCTTTATTAGAAAGCCAAAAGTTGTAAGCCAAACCCTAACATGCTTCTTGTTAATTTATCATGTTCATATCATTTACATGTTATTCTTGCTATATTATGTCTTGTATAAATGTCCATGATGTATAAAAATGACTAAAACATGTTGTTGTAATTGATTGTTAAGATAAGTTACTAAAACAAGCAAACTAGTGACTTTCTTGGTAAGACCTGATCAAAATGGTAAAAATTTGATATTGGATTATTACATATTACAGTAGAGGACTTAACAAGGAAACCGTAGCAATTTGAACCACCTAAAAAGAGTATACGAGTCAAAAGTTACGCCCATTTGAAGTTACCAAAGATTTCCGGCAAAACTGCCTAAAATGTTTCCGTGACAGAACCTAAAACACGCAAAAAGAGGCCTTTCTGGTCCGTTTCATGAAAAAGTTAAAACACTAAAGTTGTCCGGAATCACGTTTTCCTTCAGGAACAAAGAAGCTCGAGCCTTGAAAACGCTTTCCGAGTGAGATATTTCTCAGTTTCTTAACAGCTATTTACATATATATAAGTCACTATATATTGGTTGCACTTTAAAAGGAACAAGAGGTCTTATGACCAATAATCAAGACCACCACCATGGCTAGAGCCAAGGTTGTGTCTCATGACCTTGAAACAAGGACTAAAGGTCATGACTAGGCCATGACGAAATGACCATACCAACTTACATAGGCGTAAACATGAAACAATGAATTAGGCGATAACTTGAACAAGCAATTTGGATCTACTTCACTTAAAAAGGAACCATGAGATATTACCAAGAGAAAATGGTCATACAAGACTTATGAAACTACCCCTAATAACAATCTTCATGTACTAATAAACTTTCCTAAGTTTATTCAAATATCAGACATGTAACTTTTCGGATCATAACTTATATCTATATATTTTATCAACTACTACAATAGTAGGGAGCCTCATGTGAGGAGTTCATTATGTAAGCCGTCGAGTTAAGTTGTGGATTTACGAATTAAAGTGTCCTGGCTCCTCGAACGCTTACTAACATGACTTCTGAATTATGTTGGCCCGAACGGTAGTAAACGATATACAAAACATACATGTTCATGAATCTTTTCTTTCAAAGACTTGCAATATACATCATACCACATCATGGACTAAATGCAAGATATATATATAGGCACTTATTCATATTCTTCACTCCGATCCTAAGTCGCAACATTCTATTATAGGTTGCTCGTAGAAACCTACACGATCCAACCATTACCTTCATTACTTGCTATCCTACTTAAGGTGAGTTCATAGCCCCACTTTACATTACTTCAATGTTTTACAAACCCTTGGGGGGAATACATGCTACTTTTAAACCGAACACAATGCTTTGAAACTGTATGCTGCCTGATTGTTTTATTATTACTAAGTACCTACCTTGCCAATCCTAGTCCCCTATCATGAACCATTTAATCACTAGAATTAGTGAGCGCGAGTATTGTGAATAGGCCTATTGGGATTGACGAATCCCATTTGTTTGAGCAGATTAGTTCAAACGAATGCACTATATTTGAACATTAAGTATGACGGCAAAGTACTTACCGGGGCAACAAAACCGCCGATTGATATTGGTACCCGTTAACGTCTTGGTTGCATGAGCTTAGTATATAATAATAACTGTTTTGTTTTCTAACATGAGTATGAGTCTAATTAACTCTTACTACCAACATATTGTGTTCAACCGTTAAACAAACTCTATGAATATCACTCAACCTTTGTGTTGATCCTTTTAAGCATGTATTTCAGGTCCATGATAATCAAAAATGGAGCGGAAGGGCACGTACCGAAGGAAGAAGGCTATAAACTATTATGTCATTCGATAAAAACATCAAAGACTTTATATTGATGTATTTTGAAACATGGAACCTTTTTGGGACCTTACTATGTAAACTCTGATATATTTGAATAATATGAATGACAACTCTTTTTAATACGACTCGGTTAGAGATCGTTTTCTATTATTATGACTGTTGTGCCGTCGAGTAACACCCAAGTTGAATTCCGCTGCATCATGAATTGGGGGTGTTACACAAACGATTAAACAAACTCTATGAATATCACTCAACCTTTGTGTTGACCTCTCAAGCATGTATTTCAGGTTCATGACGATCAAGGATGGCACGGAAGGGCACGGATGTTCAAGAGGGCTATAAATTTTATTATCATTCAAAACTCATTTAATGTAAATTGTAAACATGGAACCATTTGGGACCTCATTTTGTAATCTCTGATATTTATATAATTTGAATGATAAACCTTTTAAAACGACTCAATTGGAGTTCGTTTTCTATTATTGTGACTGTTGTGCCGTCAAGTAACACCCAGTTTGAATTCCGCTGCATCCATGAATTGGGGGTGTTACAAACATCTCATGTACAACCATAGCATCTCGACTCGTTCGTTTAACATCTTGTGTATAACCATACCATCTCGAGTCGTTCGTTTAACATCTCATGTACAACCATAGAATCTCGACTCGTCTGTCTAACATCTCGTGTATAACCATAGCATCTCGACTCGTTCGTTTAACATCTCATGTATAACCATTGCATCTCGACTCGTTCGTTTAACATCTCATGTATAACCATTGCATCTCGACTCGTTCGTTTAACATCTCATGTATAACCATTGCATCTCGACTCGTTCGTTAAACATCTAGTGTATAACCATAACATCTCGGCTCGTTCGTTAAACATCTCGTGTATAACCATAACATCTCGGCTCGTTCGTTAAACATCTAGTGTAGAACCGTAACATCTCGGCTCGTTCGTTAATCATCTAGTGTAGAACCATAACATCTCGGCTCGTTCGTTAATCATCTAGTGTATAACCATAAAAAATTTAACTACATATTTTTTAATTTTATAAAACTATTTTTATTTTATTTTTTTAATTTTATAAAAGTATTTATAATAAATAAAAAAATTAACTACTTATTTTTTATTTTATAAAACTATTTTTATTTTAATTTTCTAAAAGTATTTATAATAAATAAAAAATTTAACTACTTATTTTTTTATTTTATAAAACTATTTTTAATTATTTTTTTAATTTTATAAAAGTATTTATAATAAATAAAAAATTTAACTACTTATTTTTTATTTTATAAAACTATTTTTATTTTAATTTTCTAAAAGTATTTATAATAAATAAAAAATTTAACTACTTATTTTTTTATTTTATAAAACTATTTTTAATTTTTTTTAATTTTATAAAAGTATTTATAATAAATAAAAAATTTAACTACTTATTTTTTATTTTATAAAACTATTTTTATTTTAATTTTCTAAAAGTATTTATAATAAATAAAAAATTTAACTACTTATTTTTTTATTTTATAAAACTATTTTTAATTTTTTTTAATTTTTAAAAAGTATTTATAATATTACCGTCGACTTGTCGTCGGTAATATAACCGCCAAAATTTTCACCAAAATTTCATACATCCCGCCAAACTAGAAACGACAAATATCTTTACTTTACCGACGACATGTCGTCGGTAATATTAAAGGATATAACAAAAGTAGATCTGGGGTCAACACTTAGAAAAGAAAAAAAAACGTATAACTTTTTTATCTCCTCCTCCTCCACCGGCGATAATCAACACCACTACCACCTCCTCCTCCGACACCTCTACCACCTCCTCCTTCGGGGATAATCAACACCACGTACACCACCACACCACACCACACCACACCTCACCGCAGCTCCACACAATAGCACCACTGTGCACCTCCTCCTCCTCCTTTGTTTAATTCTTCTTCTTCCCATCTTGTTTAATTCTTCTTCTTCTCCTTTCTTCAACCACCACAGTCCAACCACAGGTAATGTAATTATTATTATTGTTAATTTAATTGTTACTATTATTGTTAATAAAATTGTTATTAATTATTGTTAATTTAATTGTTATTATTATTGTTAATTTTTGTTTTTTTATACAGTAGCAGGTAAAGAGGGTGAGAGCCGAGAGCGAGAGCCGAGGGTGAGAGCCGAGACAACCAAGACAGCAGGTAATGTACCTCGTTTTATTTATTTTTATTAACTTTTGGTATCCCGACGACATGTCGCCGACAACAGTTTTTTGTTTAAACTTTTGATATATATTAATTGTTGCTCTCTTTTATTATAGCCCGATACCACAGCCGATACCACAGCCGAGCCACAGCCGATACCACAGCCGAGCCACAACCGAAACCACAGCCAAGACCACAGCCGAGCCGAGACAGTATGTATTCCATTTTTTTTTTTTTTTTCATTTTTATGCTTTGTTGTAGTTTAGTATATTAGGTTTTGATATAAAATGGATTAATTGTTGCGGATTGTGAAATGTGATTAAGTATTAGTTTACGGATTAAGTATTAAGTAGGATATTGCGTTTGGTTAGTTTTTTGGTTGGTTTTAACGACACAACCAAGGTATGTATTAAGTAGGATATTCCGAAGGTTGCAAATATTAAACTAGTAAAAGAAAGAAAAAAAATAGATGATGAAGACGACGATCCTTATGATTTAGCATATTCTGATAATGAAGTCGCAAACAATTCTGATGATGAAGTTGAAGTTGCGACTAATGTTGTTTATGATAGTGATTTTGATTGTGCAGATTGATCTTAAAATGTAACTTGTAAAACGACACTTATTTTAATGAAATTGTTATGGATTGTTTAAAAGTGTATATTTCTTTTGAATGTGTATGTATTTGAATGTGTGCATGCTTATGTTAATTTGTTCCCGAATTTCTATATGTTACTCAACTTGTACTTTTACAGATGGCAGCAGCAGTTGCACGGAGTCATGGTGGTGACGGTGCCGATGATCCACCACCTTCCCCTACCCGTCAGATTGAGGGCGGGCACCGTGCTAGTGGTAAGAATTTCTAGATTACATATATATATATATATATATATATATATATATATATATATATATATATATATATATATATATATATATATATATATATATATATATATATATATATATATATATATATATATATACACATATATTTATATATATACATAATATGTGTATATATATACATATATATATATATATATATATATATATATATATATATATATATATATATATATATATATATATATATATGTATATATATACACATATTATGTATATATATAAATATATGTGTATATATATATATATATATATATATATATATATATATATATATATATATATATATATACATATATCTATGTAAGTTACTTTATGACGTTTTCACTCACTCCAATTGCAGGATCAGGGCGACCCCGCCGAGGAGGTCGGGCCAGGGGGGAGGCAGGGGTAGGGGAGGTCAGAATGGCGGTAGGCAACGACCACGCGAAGAAAATAAGAATGTGAAGCTCAAGGCTGCCGTGAGACTTCGTGGCCTACAGTCTATTGACTTTGAGATTGGTGATAAGGGGACTTACACTCATGTGGGCCCGAACCAAGCATGGTTTGGCAATTACGTCGGCGAGCTCATTCGACAGCTGCAGCTACACTATGACTCCTGGTACGATATAGAACCGGAGCTGACGGCTAACTTCCTTCCAAGCGTCGGGGTCAGTTATTTCATTTTCCTTTTATATATATTGTTATGTTACCGTGTTTATTTATTTAAATGTGCATATTTATTTAAATTTATTTATTTATTTATATCTCTATATTTAATTATTTGAATGTGTACATTTATTAACATTTTTTTATTTATTTATATCTTTATATTAATTTTAACTATATTTGATTGCAGCGTATGTTCGATTTGGAGCGCCACCACACCAGACCGGAGTGGGAGACCATTCGGTCGGCGCTCACAGCATATTTCGCCACCCGATACCGTGACAATAAACATGATCTGAAACGCGATTACTTTACGAGAAAGGGTGGGGCTGCGAGAGTGGACGAGATCAGAAGAAATCCTCCTCCGAACTTGGAGCCGGCTGAGTGGGACAAGTATGTCAACCAGTACATGACGGAGAAGGCCCAGACACGATCGGCAGTGAACAAAGAGAATAGAAAGAAGAACAAGATTCTCAGCCGCCACGGTTCGAAATCATTTGCCGCATCTCGACACGAATATGTAAGACACATTTTATTTTTATAAGATTATTTAATTTTAATAATATATTAATTAAAAGTATTTATACTAAATAAAATATATATGGTGTTTGATTAGTCATTTTAATTTGTTTCATCCTATATGCATGTGTATATATTTATACAGTTCGAGAACAGCGAGGACCACCGGTATCCGTCCATGTTCGATACCTATCTTGACACCCACTTCAAGAATGGTGTTTGGTTGCAGGACGAGGCTCGTGCTCGGTTTGTAAGTATCGTTATTTATTTATTTTTTTTTCCAAACACGCACTTAGTGATTTATTGAAACATAATCTAGTAATTAACCCGACTAATATATTAATTTTCTCATTTTTTTTCCAACTACACAGGAAGAGATGGTCCGACTACGGGAGCCTAGATCCGATATGCTGGCAGACGAGCCGTGCCTCACGGAGGAGGAGATATTTGCTCGGGTAATCGGGGGCAAGTAGCGTGGCCATATACCCGGCGTCGGCAAGGTGGTACCCTTCTTGAAGAGGCCACGGGTAGACTTGCCGCCTCCAGCTCCACCAGGTATTTAAAGTTGGATAATCTTATGTATTGAAATGACCGTTTTTAAATTTTGATTATTTCGTTTATAGGTATTTAAAGTTGGATAATCTTATGTATTGAAATGACCGTTTTTAAATTTTGATTATTTCGTTTATAGGTACGTCCGAGCTTGACAGGAAGCTTGCTGAAGCTCAGGAGAAGATTGATGAATTTAAAACGATAGTGGATGAAGCTAAGAAAGAGAAGGAGAAAGAAAGAAAGAAAGCCAAGAAAACCGAGAAGCAGCTTGAGTTGTTGACACGTTTTGTCTCGACAAACCCAACATGGGAGGCGTTTATTAGCCAGAGTGGTTCTCGTCATGCAGCTGGAGGCGGCGCAGGCGCTCCCGCGAAGGACTCAGGGGGCGAGAGTGGCTCTGGCAACGAGAGTGGATCTGGCAGCGGGAGTGGCTCTCGCAGCGGGAGTTCTGATGATGATCAGGATGACGACGAGGGGCTGTATGACGACGATGGGCTGTAGAGGTATTATTTTGTGTTGTTTTGTCTTTGGAACTATGTCCGGACGACCCCAATCTTATTATCTTTGAACACTTAGGATATTGCAACATTTGTAGATATAGTAGCTACGTTTAGCGATTATAACACCCGTTTTGTAAACTTTATGATGTATTTTGAGGGTGTTATAAAGTTTATAGCCGTTTTGTAAAGTTTATTAATTGTTTAGTGGTTATATATAACCGTTTTAGCCGTTATAAACTTTATAGTCGTTTTAGCCATTGTTTTGTGTTGGAATGTGTTGTTATGAGAGCAGGACATGAAACTGGAATTGGTAGATTTTTGCTGCACAATTTTGCGGCAAAAATCTGGGCAGGGCAGCTGCGCAGGCTGCTGTGCAGCTGCAGTATAACTTCTTGCCGACTACATGTCGTCGGCAATATAATACACATATTAACTATTTTCAAACGGTGCCGACTACAGGGCGTCGGCATAATAACGCAAATGGTGACTAATTTCAAACGGTACCGACTATATGACGTCGGCAATATAACACACATATTAACTATTTTCAAACCGTGCCGACTACAAGTCGTCGGCATAATAACGCACGTGGTGACTAATTTTAAACGGTACCGACTATATGTCGTCGGCACCATTTACAAAAAATTTGACTTTCGTTGACTAAATTAAGTTAATCTAATTAATTCGTTAAATAATTATTACATTACCGACGACCTGACGTCGGTAACAAAATGTCGGACACCCCCATTCGTTTGACCAAAAATCGTGTGGGTCCCGCACTGTCGTCGGCGTTATTCGTCGGTAGGGACGTTGCCGACGCGGCTTTGTCGACTAGTTGTTGCCGACGACATGACGTCGAGAAGGTATGTTGCCGACGTCATGACGTCGGCACGGTTAAAAAAAAGTCGACGCCGGAGGTTGTCTTTGTACTAGTGCATAGTGTGACATCTTTTGAAAAGTGAAGTTCTGTAGAAGCGTTTTACCTGGAAGTTTAGTCACAAATCCACCTTGTTTCTCAATCCTACTCCTTTCTTCAAGTGGTTCATGGAATCTCCTATATTTGCCACCATCTTTTGAACCACCATTCCAGGCTTTTGAGCCTTCTAACCGAAATTTGGACCACCCTTCCAGGCCAATGCATACGTGAATAGGGAATTTATGATATATTAATCAATTGGAAGTGAAATTGACAGGCTTTTGAGCCTTTTAACCGAAATTTGGAAGGTCTCCAATATATCATTGTGAAAAAGATCCTTGTGCAAGCCTGTTATGTAAGGCATGCAAGAGGTCATATGGCATGATAGTTCAGAATGATAGTTTGGTTCATATTAAGGAACACATGAAATAATGTATCGTTAACTTGAAAACATATCATTCAAAGTTTAAGAAGAACTTAACATCTTGTCAAAATTTCAAGTCTTCTAAAGTTCAATACTTACCTTTTTCAAGTAATTTCAATTTATTGGTTTGTTAAACCTATCTATAGTCATCTCACAGTTAATAGTGTTCTTTAAGAACTTGTCATTTCTACCCCACTGTCATATCAATGTTAGATGCACTTGTCGGGTATCTCAACTTATGAAAGTTCTGATTGGCTAAATCTTTCCTCAAAAAGTTTGAAAGGAAGATGTATTTTTCCTATAAAGGCAAGCATTGTCTCACGGAAGTTAAGTTTATGAATTAGAAACAACCAACTGGGCCGACACCCTTCGAGGTTCATGCTCATATATTTGCCACTTTACTCATTAGAATAGACAATAAAATCTGTATCTCAGCAATATCTTTATGCTAAATCCACTTCATTATAAATGGGTCGATTTGGGTTATGTTTTATGAATCTATATCAGGTCACATGGGTAAAATTAACAAAATAGCTAAACATGAGCAGGTATATTACATGAATATAGTTCGTAAAGGTAACTGTTAGTATGCATCGCCTTCTAGAAGTGTCATCATAGAACTAATGTGACTATCAAGCATGGGATCTTAAATGTCATCCTCTGTTGAGCCTTTTTGTTGTATCTCTCCATCTACCTGAGAAGTAAAACCGAACACAGATATTATGGCTAAATAAAGTTTAAGCCTACATGCAGCACGATAATATTTCTCTTTAGGTATTAGGCAGGGGTAAGAAGTTATTAAGTTAACATGGTGTCAATTCTCAATTAGGGCATTTTTTTGTAAAGATTTTTGAACAGATAGTATTTCTCTTTAACAAATACACAGTCACATTCAAGGAAAAAATAACACAAAACACCAATTTATGCTGTTCGTAACAAATACAGTCACATTCAACCTGCCAACCCATTTAATTTGTGTAACATGAAACCCACTTTAACTGTTCAACTTGTATGCGTTTAACACATTAACTCATATAAATAATATGGCTAAATATGTTGTGTTAAACGGATTAGAATTGATATGAATGAGCCAGTTATTTATGCATATATGTTTCAGAAGTTTTCCAACCAGTCAATCCAACCTAAACCTGTCTCAAATTGCCACCCTAGTTTTAAGCATATAAGCATGACATAGACAATCATGAAATCTATCTGTCTATCACTAACAAACAACTACTTTATTTTTGTTGGTCATATTAAAAGAAAAGAATCTTTTCCAGTGGGGGAGAATAGAACATTACATGTTTCGGGTTAAATTGAACCAAAGGCACCCATGGAATGTTTGCGAAAAGCAGAAAAAGTAGCACATCTAGTGCATTGGCAATATGGAGAATGTCCTCCAACCTACATGTATCAAAAGAGTGACCATCATCTAGGCGGTTATAAAGAGTATGATAATAAGGGCAACGGTTATAACGAAAATTTTCAGCCATGTGCCACCTATGTGCGGTCATCTCCACCTCGCGACAAACCATATCCTAATCACGTGGGGATCTACTCTTGCTGCATCACGTGATGCCATTTTCTTAATGTTTTGCTATAACACTTATGCTGGTTATGAGGGGATCTGCTCTTACTCCTTCATGTGACTGTCGTTTTACATTTTGCATGCCATAATGAGCAGTTAATTTCCTTGTTTTTTTTTCTTAGTGATGATGGTTTAGCAGACACTGTTTAATCTACTTTGGAATGTGTCGTTGTGATCGATATATATCTATGCACTTAGTCTAATTGGCTTTGCTTCGACAAGTATATATCTACTTATCACTTGATACCTCATATAAGTCTGACTATCTACTTATTGTTCAGATCGATGTATTTTAACATCTTATGCTTGTTTATGAAAATGGTTCATTACCTTATGAAGTGTCAAACACAATGCAGGCAATAGAATTTATATAAGTCTTAACCGCTTCTGTCAACTAAATTGAACCTTTTTAAAGTTCGTAGAAAAACAGCTTACTAAAACAGCTTTAAAGGGTGTCTGGAATTGCATATTATACATTCACTCATGTTTATGGCATTGACTTATATGCACTTCACCACCACATGTGCTAATTTTTGTCAAAATATAACCAAACAAGTCAACAAGCACTTCAAATATGCAAATCCCAAACACCCTTGACTAAGCAGATAAGCCTAATACATTTGTCATAACACGTAATCCCAAACACTCAAAGAAAGCTTATAGGGCGTAACACATCATTACCTCAACGGTGAAAAAAAGTTCATTCACATCAATAGCACTACTACTTGTACCCATAATAAATTATTGTTATGTGCAAAGGTTAATAACTGGTAATCCAAACTGGCTCACAATCGGATGCCTTTTCATAATATGGGGCATACATAACTCACTTAGTGGTTATGGGTGCCAAGTCGAACACTACCTTGTGCTTGATATGTGTAAGGATGCCTCGTCCATTAACTGAGCTACGCACCATTGACCCATAACAAATTATAACTAGGCATTGACACATACTTGAGGCAGGAGGTATACACTTACATAGATTTTTTTTTTTTTTTTTTTTTTTTTTTTTTTTTTTTTAGTAACTTTTTGACAGATTTCTGGGTCAGCCACTAATAAAGTTCAAATACAAAGTCATTTAAATGTGGAATTAACAGGAGGGAAACGAGGCAAGCGGATAACAGCTTCTTCTGTCTCAATTGGGTCTGATCTTATTATCTACAAAAACAAAACATTAATCAAACTTAGGATAACTTGTTTTTATATTACTAACTAAAACATGGGTTATTTAAAGAAATGAAAAGGGGTACCGGATCTTGAAGAAGGGGCTTTGAATCATCGATAGCTGGTCTGAACTGTGGCTTGCTTTTGTTGTTGCTGCTGCTGATTTCTGTTTTGCTTGTTCCGGCATTGGTGTTCATGGGTGTTTGACTTTGACTAGGTTTCATTTTGTTTTTTTGGCTTTGGAAATTGGTGGAGTGTGTCGTTAATTTGTTATGTAAGGCCCATAGTGAATAACATAACGCAGGAACCATGAATTTTCAAGGCCCAATAAATTGGTTTTGTTTTCATTTTGTTGTTATTTGAGTAACTTAGGTTTTAGTTACACTACGAGTCATGGGGGACCGGGTGTAGCGGTGTAAATGAGTCAAGCATTTGTTGAGTAACTCGGTTTTATTTAAGCCAAGTTTTATCGGGCTTATAGCTCAAGTCCGAGCTTTAAACACAAATATATTTCAAAAAATTAAAATCACACACACGCGACTTTCTCACAAGTCGGTCGCTTCAACGCATGGGTGGGGATTTGTATTTTAAGGGTGACACGTTGTTAGGCAAAGACACGTCTTAGACGCCTTTGTTACACCATCAAAATGGAAACATAACCGAAAGTATGGCTGAGCACCGTCCGAAAACCGAACCGGATCAAAAATCGATTTGGTTCAAAACACGATACCAAGAACCAGACTGAAATGTCATGTCCAGGTCCAGTTCGTTGGTTCGATCGAGTAAAACAAAGCATAATGGGCGATTTTGCTTAAGACTGAACTAAATCAGATCGGACCGAAGACCGAATATTGGGAAAAAGGTGGACCGAGGACTGGACCAAAATAAGTTCGATATGGTTCTGTCAGTCCAATTTGATTTGGTTTTTATGTTCAAGTCTATAAGAAGGAAAAAAAAATATTAAAAGTACAATTTACATAATTCTTCCTTACAAAAACCAAATTTACAAAAACACCCTCACATCTTCAACTCTTTCTGGTTATCCAGCAAAACTGACACTTCAGTTCAGATAACAACAACTTGAAACAACAAGAATGGAGGCCTTAAAAGTATGGTCATCAAGACCACTCTGTCACCTCTTCCACTTATCTCCACTCACTTACAAAACCCATCTCCTAGTCACCTTCACGCGCTGCTGTTCATCCTCACGCGCCGCCACTGTGCCGCCAAAACAGGGTGGTGGCTGGGGAAGGAGGTTACCCAAAGATGAGAATAATGCAACATCTTCTACTTCTGATAGTATAATAATAATAATAATAATAATAATAATAATAATAATAATAATAATAATAATAATAATAATAATAGTACAATTTACATAATTCTTCATTACAAAAAACCAAAATTACAAAAACACCCTTACATCTTCAACCCTTTCTGGTTATCCAACAAAACAATCAAAACACAGACACTTCAGTTCAGATAACTCAACTTGAAACAACAGCAATGGAGGCCTTAAAAGTATGGTCATCAAGGCCACTCTATCTCCACTCACTTACAAAACCCATATCCGAGTCACCTTCACGCGATGCTGTTCATCCTCACGCGCCGCCACTGTGCCGCCAAAACAGGTTAGTGGCAGGGGAAGGAGGTTACTCAAAGATGAGAATAATGCAACATCTTCTACTTCTGATAGAGATGCTATTCGTGCTATTCGTCTTAAAAAGGTTCAACTTTTTTATGTAAAAATTGTATCTTTTTTATGTTTTTTATATATTAATCTTTTTGTTATTGATATTTGGTTTTTTTTTAATCAAATGGGTTATGGGTTTTGTAGCAAAATATGTGAAGAAAATAGTGTTTGTTTGCTTGTTTAGCTATTAGATAAAAACCACTCAAGGTTGGCCTAGTGGCAATAAGTTTGTGACTAATATTACTTAAATGTGTGAAGTCCGCGGTTCGGTTAGGTGCAAACAACTCTGAAGTGACCACGCCAACCTCTTGAAAAAGGGAGGGCTTTTCCTGGTTTGAATATGTGCGGCGGTGGGTTCACACCCCATATCGACCGAAAGGTCGGAAACTACCTTATCCAAAAAAAAAAAATATAAGATAAGCAATTAAAAAAATATTCTGCTTACTTTTAGGTTGATAAGCGTTTTAAATAAGGGATCCAAAATACATACTTTGATAAGCAGTTTGGAGTAAGCAACTCCTAGCCTAATTATTTAAAACTGCTAGTTTCACCATAAAGTTTGGAACTTTGGACAAGAAATCCCAACATTCTTAAACGTTAAACATGCTTATTTATTGTTTCCCCACGCAAGAAGCAGATATGCAGCTTTCGATAGCCCTTGTTACACCATCAAGGAAATATAACCGAAAGTAAGGTTGAGCACGGGCTGAAAACCGAACCAGACTGACTAAAATCGAACTAGATCAAAACCGATTTGGTTCAAAACACCAGACCAAAATGTCACTTCCAGGTCCAGTTTGTTGGTTTGGTGAAGTCCAACAAAGCATAATAGACGGCTTTGCTTAAGAATGAACCAGAGCGGATTAGACCGAGGATCAAATATGGGGAAAAGGGTGGATCGAGGACCGGACCAAAATACATTCTATCTGGTTCGATCGGTCCAATTTGATCCGGTTTTTCGGTTCATCCGGTTCATGGTCTATTATGTTCAGCTCTATCCGAAAAGGAGAAAAAAATAAGAATAATAATTAGGGCTGTAAACGAACCGGATGAACACAAACGGAGCCTTGTTCATGTTCGTTCATTTAATTTTAACCGGAAAAATAAATGAACACGAACACTTAAACGGACGAATTTTCTTGTTCATGTTCGTTTATTAAGAAAATGATTTGTTCATGTTGGTTATGTTCGTTCATTAAAACACTAAACGAACGCTAAACGGACATAAACGATCAAACATAAATGAAAATAGGTAAACAAACATAAACTTTATT
Source organism: Artemisia argyi (assembly GCA_030686995.1). Lineage (NCBI taxonomy): Eukaryota > Viridiplantae > Streptophyta > Magnoliopsida > Asterales > Asteraceae > Artemisia > Artemisia argyi. The sequence goes on along the minus strand of CM060695.1, from coordinate 20,661,097 downwards.
AAATTATGCATCTGATATTGTTTTATAAGTGTTATTTTGTTTAAACAAACTAATTTTAAAATTATACAATTAAACGATATAATATACGAATATAAATAAATAAATGAACATAAATGAACGTTCACGAGCGCATAATCGGACGTTCACAACATAAATAAACAGAAGTGACTTTTGTTCATGTTCGTTCATTTAACTAAATGATCATAAAATATTGTTCATGTAATAAATAAACGAATATAACGAATTTTTTACCGAACGGTTTATGAAATGTTCACGGTTTTAATAATAATCTTAAAAGTACAATTTACACAATACTCCCTCACAAAAACCAAAATTACAAAAACACCCTTACATCTTCAACACTTTCTGTTTATCCATCAAAACAATCAAAACAGACACTTCAGTTCAGATAACACAATTTGAAACAAGAAGAAGAATGGAGGCCTTAAAAGTATGGTCATCAAGACCACTCCGTCATCTCTTCCACTTATCCCCACTCACTTACAAAACCCATCTCCCAGTTACCTTCACGCGCTGCTGTTCATCCTCACGCGCCGCCACTGTGCCGCCAAAACAAGGTGGTGGCAGGGGAAGAAGGTCACCCAAAGATGAGAATAATGCAACTTCTTCCACTTCTGATAGAGATGCTATTCGTGCCATTCGTCTTAAAAAGGTTCAACTTTTTTTTATATAATAATCTTTATAAAAATTGAATCTTTTTGTGTTTTTTATATAATAATCTTTATAAAAATTGAATCTTAAAAAGGTTCCACTTCCATTTGGGTTTTTTAATCAAATGGGTTATGGGTTTTGTAGCAAAATGTGGAAGAAAATAGTGTTTGTTTGCTTGTTTAGCTATAAGATAAAAACCACTCAGGGTTGGCCTAGTGGCAAAAAGTTTGTGACCACGCCTACCTCTTGAAAAAGGGAGGGCTTTACCTTGTTTGAATCTGTGTAGCGGTGGGTTAAAACCCCATATCGGCCAAAAGGTGTGAAACCATCTTACCCAAAAAAAAACTTTGAAGATAAGCAATTAAAAAATAATTTGCTTACTTTAAAGTTGATAAGCGTTTTACATAAGGAATCCAAAATACACACTTTGATAAGCAGTTTGGAGTAAGCAACTCCTAGCCTAATTATTTAAAACTGCTATTGTCACCGTAAAGTTTGGAACTTTGGATAAGAAATCCCGAACATTCTTATCTTGTGGGAGTGTGATACTTTGTTATTGGTTATCTGATACGCATATCTTGTGGGAGTTGTATAAGTATTTTTACATCTAAACGATTCTTAAATAGTGTAATAAGATCATTGATATTAGTTTTACTAAAAGAAAACGTTAAGGGGGAGTTTGCGATTTCTTATGATTGTATGCTTATTGAGTTTTGATACTAATACAAGCAGTTTTGAGGGTGTTTGGGATTGCTTATCGAAATTACTTATCTGATTACAGGAGAGTGTAATAAGAAGCTTTGAATAATCAGTTTGAGAGTTTATCATTTTGAACTGCGTATATGGTTAAGTCAAAAGGAAATAAGGAATACGTAGTTTTAATAAGCAATCCTAAACACCCACTTGAATGTACTATTATAGTTGTAATTGCAAAGATAATAATAAGATAATCAGGCTGGTAGTTCGTTATTGCAAACTTCTTATCAGACTACTGCAAAGAGCATAATTCGGTTTAATAAGCAATCCTAAAAACTCTCTAAGAGCTAATTATTTGTAACCACTCTCAAATAATCACTATCAAAATGCAATGCCGAACACCCCCTGATTCATCATTTTTACCTTTTTAAGAGGTGTTTGAGATTGCATTTGCAAAACAGCACTCTGGAATACGCAGATAATTCCTTCTTTAATGGTTTGCCAACACTTTTTGCTGATTATTTGCGTTTTGCAAACATTTTAATTAGATAATTACTCCCAAAACCTAACTTTAAACACCCACTCAAAGTTTAGTTTAGTTCCAACTTTTGGCTTTTTGCACGTAATACACAGGGGTCTTTGCTGAGTGTGGGACTGGGTGTGGATATCTAGTTTACTTATTTCCGGTAAAAGTAATGGATTTGTTTATAGGTGGACGAGTTAAGGAGCAAAGGACTTGAACCATATGCCTACAAGTGGGATAGAACTCATACCGCTAATCAATTGCAAGATATTTATAAGCATCTCGGCAATGGCGAAGAATCAAACAATGAGAATGACCAAGTATCAATATCAGGAAGAATTGTTGCACGTAGGGCTTTTGGAAAACTTGCGTTCTTGACTTTGAGGGATGATTCTGGCACAATTCAGGTATGCTGATAACATTCTTTTTTCTTTTCCACACACACATGCTTGTCTCTAAACTTAATCACCATCATGCTGTGTAATTGGTAGTATTTGTATGTGTGTGTTTGGGTAGGTGGGGGGATAGTGTTTACATAACTGAACATGCTTCTCATACAGGAAGTTGTGATAATCAGCAGTTTAAGTGTTTGACGTACTCTGATTATTTAAGGAATTTGATTTAAGATGACACTTAAATATTCAGAATCAGTTTCGTTGCATTTACTCTTGAAACAAGTATTTTTCAAATTTGATTATTTGACTCGAACCACAGTAATTTGATAACCGCTTTCAAAACACGATGCCAAATGCCCATTAATCATCTCCCGAAGTGGATTTTAACAACTGAAAGATCGCAAATAGGAATGTGTTGTATTTGACACTTAGAAGCATTTAGATTATTGAGTAAACTTGATTTCCTCACCTATGCTATGTTTTCTATGACTCTTTTTTGTCATAATACCAAATACTGATTTATTTACTTATAATACCAGCTTTACTGTGAGAAAGAAAGGCTTGTAGATGATCAGTTTGACCAATTAAAGAGTCTTGTTGATATAGGCGACATATTGGGCGCAAGCGGCTCAATTAAACGGACGGAAAAAGGTTAGCTTCTGCAACAAAGTTTTACAAAGAGAAATTTAATAGTCTTTAGACTTTTTTTTATAGCATATTCATCGTTTCCATTTGTTTTCAGGGGAACTTTCTGTATGTGTAAATTCATTTTTGATCCTCACAAAATCTTTGCTTCCACTACCGGATAAGTTTCACTGTCTAACAGATGTGGATAAGCGTTATCGCCAACGGTTAGTTTTCTAATAGCTTTTTTTCATGGTGGTCCTTTTTTGCTAATGTTAGACATCATCATAATTGGCAAGTCTGTTTTTCGTGTATAGATATGTAGATATGATTGCAAATCCAGAGGTAGCTGATGTGTTCCGTAAAAGAGCAAAGGTAGGGTTAAAACATTGAATCTTCAGATCATATAACTATTCATTAATCATAGAATGCTAAAGAACATACCTTCGTATATTCAAATGCTCGTATGCTGATTTGTGCTTCACTTCAGTAGATTGTATCAGTCATACGCCAGACAGTTGAATCCGTTGGCTTTATCGAAATTGATACACCAGTTCTTCAGGTTTGTAAATCATCCCTAAACTGATTTTCGTAAAATCTAAATATTTGATTTTTTCAATCTTTGATACTTAAATTGATTCGACTTACTAGGGAGCAGCTGGCGGTGCAGAAGCTAGACCATTCATTACACACCATAACTCGCTTGGCAAGGGATCTTTATTTGAGAATTGCAACCGAACTCCATTTGAAGAGAATGCTGGTAAGGTTCTGAGTATTGTACATTAACTTTTTTGTAAGATTGTATTTGTATAAATATAAGTAAAGAGTTCTGATTCCAACATAGGTTGGGGGATTCGAAAAAGTATATGAGATTGGAAGAATATTCAGAAATGAAGGCATTTCAACCCGACATAATCCAGAATTCACAACTATAGAGGTAATATATGCATCAATTGCCTTCATATGCTATTGTCATGATTGTGATCGCAGCATCACTTTTCATGTTTGTTTAATCACAATTGATCGGTATTAGTCTTGAACTGATCCAGATATATGAAGCGTATTCAGACTATGAAAGCATGATGAACATGGCAGAAAAAATCGTAACTCAGTGTGCTCTTGCAGTTAATGGAAAGCTTACTGTGGACTATCAGGTACGTAAACTCTTAAATTGAACGCTTAACTTCTTAAGTACCACTTTCTCAATCTAGTTTAGTACTACACCGACTTATTCAAGATTACCGATTTGAATGCAGGGAGTTGAAATTAATTTAGAAAGACCATGGAGGAGGGAAACAATGCACAATCTTGTAAAAGAAGCTACAGGACTTGATTTTATTGAGTTCGGAAACGATCTAAATGCTGCTAAAGAAGCAACTATTAACGCGCTGAATATGGGTCCCAATAATCAAGATAGGCATTTAATTGAAGCATCCTCCTCTGTTGGCAAAATGCTTAATGAGGACAGTATCAAATTACGGGTCAAGTACTAACAATAATATATAAAATTTAAGAGTGAGATTAGTTGGTAACTTTGTTCTTTTTACAGGTTTTTGAGATAGCGGTAGAACCAACTCTAGTGCAGCCTACATTTCTTTTGGATTATCCTGTGGAGGTATCTCCATTGGCGAAGCCACATCGGAGGTACTGAAAATATTCTGTATCTCAAAATGCAAATATTATTTTAAGGAAAATTACCTCATTATCCCTTTGAACTTGTATATCCGGATACCCAAAATTTACAAATAACTCAAATTCGTGAAAGCTTGATTTTTCCTAATTTTCGGCGCGGGCATGCAGGTTTAACAGAGAGATTTGAATTATTCATTTGTGGTCGTGAGTTTGGGAATGCGTTTTCTGAATTAGCTGATCCCTTGGACCAGGTATATATGTTTTATAGTCATTGGTCATGGTTCCTGATTATTATTATTTTGTTGCATTATTTACTAGTTAACATACGAGGTATACACTTGGATGCCACATAAGCGCCATATCGTCGGTGACCTGAATAAACGGATCATATTATGTATTTTGAGACAAAATTTAAAAGTTGATTATGCATTGTAGTAATTAACTTAGTCTTCATCTTTTAGTCTTGGTCTTGGTTTTGGTTTAGCATTTGGGCCCATTAGTTTGACTTTGATTTATATCACACATTCACACGTATTGAGGGGAAAAGTATCACTAAGATAGAAAAAGATATCTAATAACTACAAGTTTTAAAGACTTTTAAGTCTTCTAACGTCTAATATTGGGATACACTTTTCTTCATCATTTTCCACAAAACAGATCAAATTTATTTTTGGATTTTTGAACAACGGAAAAGTAAAACAAAAATTTAGACCATCTACTTCAAATTTACTATACATTGCATCAATCAGTTTCTAATGATTATCCAAAATAAGTAGCTTTATGCAAAGAGTCTTCTGATATTTATTTTCAACTAAATATTGCAATGAAATAATATAACTAGATTATCATTATGTATTTAAACTAAAGTAGAAGATAGATGTTCAACGATTTAATTGCGCCAAAGCATGTATTGTTAGTTACCAAATATATAATATGAGCCAAGCTGAGTATGTTAGAACTGGGCCGCTCCAATTTTCAAGTCAAACAACCTAAACTAATAACTTGTATGCAAACCTAAACCTCTCTTCTTTGGATGTACAGTTACAAATCTGAATTTTTACATATTTCTACTTTCACAAGAGTTGCTGACTGTATTTTCCATCAGCCTGATTTATTTGGGTCCATTTCTTTGGATTAACATTTACATCACAGAATAATTTCAGGACCAAAAGATACATTGAATAACTACAAATTGCAAAGACTTGAGAGTCTTTGAACGTTTAATTTGGGACTTCAAATTTATTCCATGATGTTTATTCCAAGTGTTATGTGCTCCACACAAATTTATATCCATCTAGTTCAATTCTTTGATATCAAAGTCTATATAAAGCTGCATTGCATAGAGGTATATGTGTCCATTATCAGATAAAAACACATCAATACAATTTTCTTAAAACACACATAATGAGAGAAAATATTTACTTTTACTTTATGCATACTCATATTTTGCTTCTTTTGTCACTTGTCTTTCTTTGGCCAACAACTGGTTGGAGCAGGAGGAGTTGTTCACAAGTGTATCGATAAGGAGAGAAGCTCTTCTTGATTTCAAAGCTCACATTATTCTTCAAGACCCAAGTGGCGTGCTCATTGACTGGATACCTGAAGAAGAAGATGATTGTTGTCAATGGGGTGGAGTCGTGTGTGACAACGTCACAGGTCATGTAAAAGAGCTTTATCTTGAATCGTCTAATGGTTATAATGACACATTTAACTTATCTTGACCTAAGTGAAAATCAGTTTAGTGGTTCCATTCCTAAATCCATTGGTAACATGACCCAGTTAACATATCTTAACCTTGGTTACAATCAGTTTACTGGCACAATTCCCGATTCCATTCGTTCGTTGACCAAATTAACAACCCTTGTAGTTGGTGGGAATCAGTTTACTGGAACCATTCCTATGTAACTTGACCAAATCAGTTTTTGTCAAGGTATCATGGTTAGCTATAGTAATTATGAATCTTTACGATAAGGTATCATGCCTTATAAGCAAATGCTATTACGGTTGACATCTAAGTGTAGTGTGAAGCTAGCTAATGTAGCTGTGTTTTACTCATGATTACGAGGCACATGAAATAAGCCTCCAATGCATCTTAGAAATCTGAATACTGATTTTTTAGTTGTTACTCAATCACTAATATAAAAGTCACTGGAAATTCTCTTAAGCCAGCACACTGTAGTCTCTACAATCAATCACTTGTATGTGTGGAGGGAAACTTTTACAAACATAAAAGAACATGTTATTCAGGTAAGAAGAGGGATTGTTAAGATGGAAAATGGGTCCGGTGGTGGTGTGAGGGTGTGGTATTTGGATGGTGGTGGTGTTTGTATGGTGGTGTCGACGGTGATGTTTTGATGTTATTGTTTTTGTTATTGAATTTGTGGCCTGAGTTTTGGATGAAGATATGGGTTTTTATGATGAAGATCTGGGTTTTTATGAAGATTGAATTAAAAGAAGTTTATTAAACTTGACTAAAACAATCAATTAATCATATAAACAACAAAGTTAAGCCTTATGACTGCTAAGAGATTTTAGATCGATGTACCGGATGCAAGAATAGTGTAAATGAAATAGGTACCAGTGTATATTGCATATTTGCAGTATATGAATGTAAGCATCCTTAAATTTGATATTCTGTGGTGGTTATTCAATTATTACATTGGACCTACATTATCTGTTTGTTACATTGGATACTTGGGTCCTTTTTTGTTCTAAAATTTGAGCAAATTACCAAGTTTACTCGTTGATTTTGCTGACTATAATGAATGCAAGAGAGAATGGTGATAAAAAGAGAAAGAATGTGTGACCAAAAATAAAATACCAATCAAATTACAAGGACAAAAAATGTAGCATTTTAAAACACCACACTTTCTCATAAAAAGATTAAAAAATGTAAGTCGCCCAAGAAATGTAGTTTCTAGTCGCCCAAGAAAGTACTAGTAAGATGGTACTTAGTAGGTACATGTTGGGGGGACACATGTCACCATAATATGTAATCCGCCCAAGAAATTTGGGCAACTCTCTCCCCTGGGGCATTTGGAGGGGAAAAAAAAAATTTTTTTTTGGGACATTTAGGGTTGGTACCCATTTACTTGTGGGGCATTTAAAGGATTTTCCCTATTTTGATCAATCCAAGTACGATTTCCTAACACTGTATATTCTAGATTGGTGTTTACATCACGTTATATATATCTTGTTACTATTCCTATAATTGGGTGCTTTATTTGGGCACATTATATTGATTTCTTTTTTAACATAAAGTATTACAAAGTGGAAGAAAAATTGACACCCACTTTGGAAAAATTGCAAAGACTTGAGAGTCTTTGAACGTCTGATTTGGGACATCAAATCGTGTATGTTCCACCCAAATATAAAGTCATCTAGCTTCTTTAGACTATTATAGAGTCACTTTATTTCGTCAATGTTATTCTCACCACTTGTCTGATTAAAAGTCTCAATGAGTAAAGGAATTGATTTATACAAAACAGATTATATAAAACGTTATTAGTATTAGTTGAACAAGTGTCTTTAAACAGTTAACGTATCTTTGGACAAAATGTGCCACATCTTCGACTTTCCATTTTATGTGAAAACCAAATGCTGGATAAAACACTTCATTAAAGTATTGGGTGAAGATTTGTGAGTCATTAGATGGTGTTAGAATGTTGGCACTGTTTTGTTCCATTATATATACTGTTCAACCATCTTTTTTCAATCATGTTGACTAGTCAAACCACAAACTGCCCAAGGTAAATACCGAGAACGAGAACAGTAACAACGCTAACAAAATACACAACTACCGAGGTGAAAACTTTAACAAACAAACTAACAAGAATAGGAAATTAACGAGCTCTTTACCAAGAACGGTACAAATCATCCACTACCTAGAACACTACCGAGGTAAATACCTTTTTATCTTCCGAGAATATATAATACTAACCTACATTTAACGAAACAATGCACTACCGGGGTGAGTTATCCGAGTGATCTTATACTGAGATCATCACTTAATCATAACTTTTCGAAAGTTTACTTAACTTTATTTAATTTATTTAAAAATTAACAACTAAAGTTTTATTAATTACTTCATTTTATTTTTCTTTTTGACAAAATCGACACATTTGTTTTTATAAATATTTTAGCTAGATGAGATTTAAATAGATTTAACCAAATTGTTTCAATTTTGGCTTTCCAATTGGGCAATAGGATGACTTCATTTATCTTACGTGACAAAATTGAGCATTCACATTTGTACAGTTTTATTTTAATAATTGATTTTATAGTATATAGGGACTCGCCATCCTTTTGATTGAAACCTAAAATTTCGATGTTAAAAAGTTTATATATATATGTTACCACTAAAGATAGTTAAATCACAATAAACTTAAACCCAACAATGTATATACAGTTTGAGCACACACAATAAAGCCACAAATATATGAAACTAATAACTTGTATGCAAAACTAAACCGTGGCCACAACGAACAAAAAACATAATCATTCATCTTGAACAAAAACAACTTATATCGTCTTAAATAGTTAATCAAATGCAGTGAAAATTCAAATGACCAATTAACTTACCTATGTCCTGCTCACATGCTTTTTATAATAGGAAAACTTGTGAACTTAATGTTGTAAAAATTTAGTTGAGGCATTTCATCAAACATATTGTTGGAACTGAAGATTTATGCAACACTCGATCCCAATCCAACATTTTTGTTTTTTTGCATATTTGGTACTTTCACAGTAGTTGCTGACTGTATTTTCCATCAGCCTGATTTATTTGGCTCCATTTCTTTGGATTTACCTTTACATCACAGAATAATTACATTACCAAAAGTGATAGTGAATAACTAAAAATTGCAAAGACTTAAAGAGTCTCAAGTCTTTGGTCGTCTAATGTGGGACTTCAAATTTATTGTTGAATTTTTTTCCATGTTTTGTCTGTTCCACACGAATTTATATATTTCTATTCTTTGATATCAAAGTCTATATAAAGCTTCATAGAGGTATATGTGTTCATTATCATATAAAAACACATCAATACAATTTTCTTAAAACACACATAATGAGAGAAAATATTTACTTTTACTTTATGCATACTAATGTTTTGTTTATTTTCTCACTTGTCTTTTTGTTGTTTAATACCACAACTGCCACTTCCTTTGGCCAACAACTGGTTGGTGCAGCAGGAGGAGTTGTTCCTAAGTGCATCGATAAGGAGAGACAAGCTCTTCTTGATTTCAAAGCTCTTACTCAAGACCCAAGTGGCATGCTCTTTACCTGGAGACCCGAAGAAGAATATGATTGTTGTCAATGGGATGGAGTCGTGTGTGACAACGTCACAGGTCATGTCAAAGAGCTTTATCTTGAATCGCCTAAAACTGGTGTTGAAGGTGAGATTAGCCATTCGTTGATTAACTTAACATATTTGAATGTTCTTAACCTTCGTCACAATTCTTTTCATGGATCCATTTTCAAGTTCATATGCTCCATGACTCATTTAACTTTTCTTGACCTAAGAGGAAATCAGTTTAGTGGATCCATTCCTAAATCCATTGGTAACATGACCCAGTTGACTTATCTTGACCTTGGTTACAATCAGTTTACTGGCACAATTCCTGATTCCATTCGTTCTTTGACCAAATTAACAACCCTTTCACTTGATGGGTATCAGTTTACTGGAACCATTCCAATGTCCATTGGCTCCTTGACCAAATTGACAGACCTTTACCTTTCAGTCAACTCTTTCTATGGAACCATTCCAATGTCCATTGGTAACATGACCCAGTTAACTAATCTTTTCCTTGATGGGAATAATTTCAGTGGAGTCATTCCGAGATCCATTGGTTCCTTGACCCAATTGACAGACCTTGAACTTTCAAACAACTCTTTCTATGGAACCATTCCTTCGGAATTTGGAAACCTCACCAATTTGGAACGCCTTTATCTAGATTCCCTCGGAAGTTGTACAGTTGAAAACTTAGATGGGTTGTCTTCTCTATCTTCTTTAGAAGAACTTCATATGGATGGAACTTCTCTGGCCAAAGCAAATAACTGGGTAAATGTAATGATAGGTCTCCAAAACCTATCATTTTTAAGTTTAGTTGGATGTGACCTCTCACAAGTCATGCATCCATTTTCTCCATCTGTCAATTCTTCTTCATCTATTTATTCCCTTCATCTCGATAACAACAATCTCAACTCATCCATGCATCGTTGGTTGTCCCCATTAACTGGCAATAAGCTTACAAGTCTTTCTCTCTATGGTAACAAGTTTGATGGGGAACTTTCAGATTTTTTGAACAGCTTGTCAGGATGCACATCAGCTACATTGTCTGATGTGATCCAACACTTTTCATCCCTCATATCCTTGAACCTATCTTCAAATCAGTTAGATGGAACTATAAGTGACAAACTGTGGCAACTACCAGCGCTTGCAATAATAGATCTTTCAAACAACTCACTCGAAGGAGTTCCTCTAATTGCTGACGTGTCAAACCTTTCTCAGAGTATACTATATATAGATTTCAGTTCTAACAAGCTAGGGCCTCGTTTCCCCAAATGGATACAAAAACTGAAAAATCTCGTGCATCTTGATCTTTCCAAAAATAGGATTTTAGACACAGTTTCTAAGGAGTACCGGAACCGGTGGCAGTCTTCTCAGTTGAGATATTTGGATCTCTCTTTCAACAACATAAGTGGCGCTATTCTGAACGTTCCTTCCACTTTGTTAGTGTTAGATCTTTCCAAAAACAAATTATCTGGGGGAATCTCCTTTCTGTGCCAAATTGTAGATGGGTATTTATCATTTCTTGATATCTCAGACAACTCATTCACAGGACAAATTCCAGACTGTTTATGGCATTTAAAAGAGCTGGTGGTTCTTAATCTAGCAAACAATAATCTATCTGGTAGAATTCCTGCATCTGTCAAGTCTTTGATCAAGCTTGAAACATTGTATTTATACAACAACAACTTTTTTGGAGAATTGCCTTCATCCTTAAAACATTGCAAGAATTTAACCTTTCTGAATTTGGGGGCCAACAAGTTTTCTGGTAATGTGCCTGTTTGGATTGGGGAAAACCTATCACGTTTGTACGTTCTTAGCCTAGCATCAAACAACTTCTATGGAACCATCCCTTCACAATTATGCCATCTAGTAAATCTTCAACTTCTAGACTTGTCAATGAACAACCTCAATGGAACCATCCCCTCGTGTGTCAATAATCTCACTGCCATGGTTCTAGATATTTTTTCTCTCAAAGGGAGAGATCTCGTCACACTGAATTCATTGGGCATAAGGCACATTAATCAAGATAGTTACTACTCTAGTTTTGATTATTTTGACCATGTGATTATCCGGTGGCAAGGAAAGGTACTTGAATTCAGCAAAAATCTAGAATCCTTGAAGAGCATTGACCTGTCAAGCAACCATTTAACAGGACAAATCCCGTATGAGCTTACCAATCTTTATCAACTGGTTGCACTAAACTTGTCAAAGAACGCTCTACTTGGAGAGATTCCAAGACAAATTGGTCAAATGAAAGAACTTGAAACTTTGGATTTATCCAAAAACAATTTCTCAGGGCAGTTGCCATCAAGCATGTCTCAGATGAATTTTTTAAATTATCTTGACGTGTCGCATAACAACTTGTATGGGAGGATTCCATCTAGCACTCAACTCCAGACCTTTGAAGCTTCAAGTTACATTGGAAATGCTGGACTATGTGGACCTCCCGTGACTAAATATTGTCCCGGAGATAAAGTACTTGAAGTAACACCTGTGGTTGGTGAAGGTAAGAGTGATGGTGAAGCCATAGATGAATTTCATAGATGGTTTTATATTGGAGGGACCGCTGGTTTTACTTCTGGATTTTGGATAGTAGTTAGCGCTATACTTCTTAACCGCCGTGGGAGACATGCTTTTTTCCAGTTGCATGATAGCTTGAAAGATTGGGTGTATGTAAAGGTGGTGGTGTTCATAGCAAAATGGCGAAGGGTTGCACGTGCATAGTGGTATATATGTTTATGTTTTTTTCATCTACTTATTAATGTTTGGTATATAGTATTGTAATTTCATGCTTCACTTGTATTTGGCAAGGGTTTTTAAGTCCCTCTTATTAATAAAATTGCCACTAACACCATGGGTGGCCATTTCACCTCGTTGTGTGATATACGACATCTCCACATGTTCATATTATAAACTGTATAGCTATATGATGCATGGAACGTGTTCGATAAACATGCTTTACATAGATTTGCAACATACCTGATGATGTTAAGGTATCATGGTTAGCTATAGTAATTATGAATCTTTAAGATAAGGCATCAATGCCTTATAAGCAAAAATGCTATTACGGTTGACATCTAAGTGTAGTGTGAAGCTAGCTATTGTAGCTGTGTTTTACTCATGATTACGAGGCACATGAAATAAGCCTCCAATGCATCTTAGAAATCTGAATACTGATTTTTTAGTTGTTAATCACTAATATAAAAGTCACTGGAAATTCTCATAACTCAGCACACTGTAGTCTCTACAATCAATCACTTGTATGTGTGGAGGGAAACTTTTACAAACATAAAAGAACATGTTATTCATGACCGTTAGGTTTTTTTCCAGCTCGTATGACATCCATCTTCATCAATGGAAGTTGTGGTTCTTGTTTGCTACATTGCCATAACAGTGACCACATGCTCTTCCACCAAACTTGTACAGTTGTACCTGGTTCCGGGGTGTGTTTCACACACTCAATAGTACTGACTTGTTAACATGGTGTCAATACACAGTCACTTTAAGTAACAAATACACAGTCACATTCAAGGAAAAAATAACACAAAACACCAATTTATGCTGTTCGTAACAAATACAGTCACTTTCAACCTGCCAACCCATTTAATTTGTGTAACATGAAACCCGCTTTAACTGTTCAATTTGTATGCATTTAACCCATTAACTCACATAAATAATATGGCTAAATATGTTGCGTTAAACGGGTTAGAATTGATACGAATGACTCAGTTATTTATGCATATCATGTATCAGCTGAAGTTTTCCAACCAGTCATTCCAACCTAAACCCGGCTCAAATTGTCACCCTAGTTTTAAGCATATAAGCATGATATAGACAATCATCTAATCTATGTCTGTCACTAACAAACAGCTAATTTATTTTTCAGGTTGTTCTGCTTTTATACTACTCCGTATTAATTATTGTAATTTTCCCTAACTAATAAGATTGGTAATTTCATTGGTCATATTAAAAGAAAATAATCTTTCCGAGTGGAGGAGAATAGAACGTTACATGTTTCGGGTTATACTGAACCAAACACACTTATGGAATGTCTGCAAAAAGCTGAAAAAATAGCACATCTAGTGCATTGGCAATATGGAGAATGTCCTCCAACCTCTATGTATCAAAAGAGTGACCACTATCTAGGGGTTATGGAGAGTGCGATAACAAGGGCAACGTTTATAACGAAAATTCTCAGCCATGTGCCACCTATGTGCAGTCATCTCCACCTCGCGACAAACCATATGCTATTAACGTGGGGATCTGCTATTGGTCCATCATGTGACGTTGTTTTACATACCATAATCAGTAGTTGTGATTGAAAATTTGAAATATATCTATGTACTTAGTCTAATTGGCTTTGTTTCGACAAGTATATATTATATGGTTAGTTGACTAAGCAATACGTCATAACTGGATCAATGTATGCAAACATCTTACGCTTGTTTATGAAAATAGTTCATTCGCTTATTAAGTGTCAAACACAATGCAGGCGACAGAATTTAGATAAGGCTTAACAAATTCTGTCAACTAAATTGAACCTTTAAAGTTGGTAGAAACTAGAAAGACAGCTTACTGAAACAGCTATATAGGGTTTATGGGATTGAATATACTTTCACTCATATTTATGGCATTGGCTTATAAGCACTTTACCTCCACATGTGCTAATTTTTGTCAAAATATAACCAAACAAGTCAACAAGCACTTCAAATATGCAATCCCAAACACCTATCAACTAAGCAGATAAGCCTAGTACATTTGTCATAACATAATCCCAAACACTCCAAGAATATAGGGCAACCACGAAAAAAAAAGTTCATTCACTTCAATAGAACTACTACTTGTAAACCACATGGGGTGACCTAGTAGTGTGTATTTGGTCTCCTAAATGGGTAACTCCTTGGAGGTCCGAGGTTCAAATCTTGGAGAGAAAATTAGTCCCCATTTAGTCATGAAGGTTCACTTGCAATGACTCCGGGCTATCAAAAGGGTAGTCGCCCAGAGATTAGTCGGCTCGCAATGTCGAGTCAGAACCCAGGAAAAAAAAACTACTTGTACATGCCCCCAAAGGTTAATAACCGGGAATCCAAACCGGCTCACAATCGGTTGCCTTTTCATAACAAATATGTTAGCATACATGACTCACTCAACGGTTATCGCTATTGGGGTGCCAAGTCGAACCCTGCCTTGTGCTTGTTATATGTACAAAAGATGCCCCCACTCATTACCAACTAAACTACGCGCTATTGACACATAATAGATTATTGTACACATACATTTCAGGACAAATTTCATTAATCTATTAATATTATAATAAAATTCAAATACAAAGTCATTTAAATGTGGAATTAGTCGGAGGGAAACGAGGCAACCGGATAACAGCTTCTTCTGTCTCGATCGGGTCAGATCTTATTATCTACAAAACAACATTTATTAGATAAAAAAAAAACTAACTAAAAGATGGGTTATTTAAAGAAATGAAAAAAGGGGTACCGGATCTTGAAGAAGGGGTTTTGAATCATCAATGGCTGGTCTGAACTGTGGCTTGCTTTTGTTGTTGTTGATGTCTCTGTTGCTTGTTCTGGCATTGGTGTTCATGGGTATTTGTGCTTGACTAGGTTTCATTTTGTTTTTTTGTTTGGATTGTGATGGAGTGATATTTTGTTGTTATGTATGGCCCAATAGTGAATATAATAATGTAGGAACCATGTATTTTTAAGGCCCAAATAAATTGGTTTTGTTTTCATTTTGTTGTTATTTGAATAACTTAGGTTTTAGTTACACAATGGGTGTAGCGGTGTAAATGAGCGGTGTAAATGAGTCAAGCTTTTGTTGAGTAACATGGTTTTTTTGAGTCGAGTTTTATCGTGCCTAGAGCTCAAGTCCGAGCTTTAAACACAAATATATAATACAAAAATCATAATCATATACACGCAACTTTCTCACAAGTCGGTCGGTCCGGAGACCGACTTGTGTTACAAAAGTTACCAACGCGAAGTGGCGGAGCTAGAAAAAATTTTGTGGGAGGGCCGAAAAATTTTTTTTTTCAGGAAAAACATTAGATGGGAGGGCCGCAATGAGAAAAAAAAATTAACACGTGAAATCGCGAAAAAAATACACTAACGGGTTTAGGCCTAGAGGGCCGGGACCCTTCCCGGTCCTCACTAAGCTCCGCCCTTGCCAATGCGTGGGCGGGGATTTGTGTTTTACGGGTGACACGTTGTTGGGCAATTACACATCTTAGACACCCTTGTTACATCATCAAAATGGAAATATAACTGGAAGTAGGGCTGAGCATGGTCCGAAAACCAGATCAGACTGACTAAACCCAGACCGGATCAAAAACAGATTTGGTTCAAGACACTAGACGAAAGGCCAGGCTGAAATGTCATATCCAGGTCCAGTTCATTGGTTCAGTCGAGTCCAACAAAGCATAATGGCCGGTTTTGCTTAATACTGAACCAAACTGAATCGAATCGATAACCGAATACGGGGAAAAAGGTGGACCGAGGACCGGACCAAAATACGTTCGATCCGGTTTTTCGATTCATCCGGTCCATGGTTTATTATGTTCAGCTCTATCCAAAAGAGAAAATAATAATAATAATAAAATAAAATAAAAATAATAATCTTAAAAGTACAATTTACATAAATCTTCCTTACAAAAACCAAATTTACAAAAACACCCTTTACTTCTTCAACTCTTTCTGGTTATCCAACATAACTCATCAAAACACACTTCAGTTCAGATAACAACTTGAAACAACAAAAATGGAGGCCTTAAAAGTATGGTCATCAAGGCCACTCCGTCATCTCTTCCACTTATCTCCACTCACATACAAAACCCATCTCCCAGTCACCTTCACGCGCTGCTGTTCATCCTCACGCGCCGCCACTGTGCCTCCAAAACAGGGTGGTGGCAGGGGAAGGAGGTCACCCAATGATGAGAATAATGCAACTTCTTCTACCTCTGATAGAGATGCTATTCGTGCTATTCGTCTTAAAAAGGTTTACTTTTTTATATTTTTTTTTTATAAAAATTGAATCTTTTTGTGTTTTTATGGTTTGTTTGTGATATTTGGTTTTTTTAATCAAATGGGTTATGGGTTTTGTAGGAAAATGTGTGGAAGAAAATAGTGTTTTGTTTGTTTGTTTAGCTAAAAGATAAAAACCACTCAGGGTTGGCCTAGTGGCAAAAAGTTTGTGACTAATATTACTTAAATGTGTGAGGTCCGCGGTTCAATTCCTGCTAGTTGCAAACAACTCTGAAGTGACCACGCCTACCTCTTGAAAAAGAGAGGCTTTACATGGTTTGAATCTGTGTGGCGGTGGGTTCAAACCCCATATCGGCCAAAAGGTTGGAAACCACCTTACCCAAAAAACAGTATAAGATAAGCAATTAAAAAAATACTCTGCTTACTTTTAGGTTGATAAGCGTTTTGAATAAGGAATCCGAAATACACACTTTGATAAGCAGTTTGGAGTAAGCAACTCCTAGCCTAATTATTTAAAACTGCTAGTGTCACCGTAAAGTTCGGAACTTTGGATAAGAAATTCCGAACATTCTTAAAACTGCTTATTTATTGTTTCCCAATGCAAGAAGCAGATATGCAGCCTTAGTTAGCAATCTCAAACACCCTCCGAGTATTCGGCAACTGAGTAATCAGATATTCAGTCTATCTTAAGTAACATTTGAATCTTTTTATGTTTTATGCTTTGGTTGTTGATATCTGGCTTAATTAGCAAATTGGTGATGCGTTTTTTGTTAGTTTGAGGATGATTAGTTAAGAAAGTGTGATACTTCGTTATTACTTATTAGTTGTCGGATATGCATATCTTGGGGGAGTTATATAAGTACTTACATGTAAATGATTCTTAAAGAGTGTAATAAGATCATTCGTATTAGTTTCACTATAAGAATACATTAAGGGGGAGTTTGCGATTGCTTATGATTGTATGCTTATTGAGTTTTGATACTAATATAAGCAGTTTTGAGGGTGTTTGGGATTGCTTATCCAAATTACTTACTATCTGATTACAGGAGAGTGTAATAAGATTGAATAATCAGTTTGGGAGTTTATCGTTTCAAACTGCGTATGTGGTTACGTAGCTTTAATAAGCAATCCTAACCACCCCCTTAAATGTACTGTTATGGTACTAACTACGAACACAATAATAAGATAATCAGTCTGGGAGTTCGTTATTACAACTTTCTGCAAGAGCATAAGTCTGTTTAATAAGCAATCAGGACTGATTATTTGTGACTTCAACCACAACAATCAAATAATCACTAGCAACATGCAGTGCAGAACACCCCCTGATTCATCATTTTTACTTTTTTCAGCACTTTTTAAAGAGATGTTTGAGAATGCGTTTGCAAAACAGCACTCTGGAACAGAAATTAACAACCTCCTTTTGCAAGAATTGCCTTTCTTTATAAGAATACGCATATAATCCCTTTTTTAATGGTTTGCCAAAATTTTTTGCTGATTATTTGTGTTTTGCAAACATATCAGTTAGATAATCAATCCCAAAACCTAACTCTAAACACCCACTCAAAGTTTAATGTAGTTCCATCTTTTGGCTTTTTGAACGTATAAGCAGAGTTCTATGGTGAGTGTCGATGTAGACATCTAGTTAATTTATTACTGGTAAAAGTAATGGATTTGTTTATAGGTAGAAGAATTAAGGAGCAAAGGACTTGAACCATATGCCTACAAGTGGGATAGAACTCATACCACTAATCAATTGCAAGATATTTATAAGCATCTCAGCAATGGTGAAGAGTCGAACGATGAGAATGACCAAGTATCAATATCAGGAAGAATTGTTGCACGTAGGGCTTTTGGAAAACTTGCTTTCTTGACTTTGAGGGATGATTCTGGAACAATTCAGGTACATAACATCTTTTTTTCCGTTTTCACACATAAAAATTTAGTTGCTTGTCTCTAAATGATTATTCTGATTATTTAAGGATTTTGATTTAAAATGAAACTTAAATAATCAGAATCAGTTTCATTGCATCTACTTTTGAAATAAGTATTTTTCAAATTGGATTATTTGACTCAAACCATAGTAATTAGATAACCGCTTTCCAAACACGATGCCAAATGCCCATTAATCATCTCCCGAAGTGGATCTTAACAACTGAAAGATCGCAAATAGGAATGCGTTGTATTTGACCCTCATAGAAGCATTTAGATTATTGAGTAAACTTGATTTCCTCACCTATGCTATGGTTTTCTATGACTCTTTTTTGTCATAATACTGAATACTGATATATTTACTTATAATATCAGCTTTATTCACTACTACAAATCAGGCCTTTTAGACCCCCTTTTTAAGACCTTCTATCATAAACACAGGTCTAAAAACGAAATTTTACCCACTTTAACCTTTTTAGACCGGCGGAAATAAGAAACACGGGTCTAAATATAAAAAAGATATATAGACCGGTGTTAATAATTTTGACCTGTCTAAAAAAAGTCAAATGGACCTGGTAGCTATTAAAAGGCCCAGTCTTAAAATGCCCAAAATTTTGAGATTTTTGAGCGCCATTCTATCTCTGTTTTCCCTCTTTTGTCTTTTCATTCTAAAAAAAACCTTAACATAAGCACAACTGCGCCTCTCATTCTCTCAACACCACCAACGCTGCTCCTACCAGCTCCATGGCACCAACAGTTTCATGACTGTCACTATCATAGCCCGATAATAGACAAGCTCGCCGTGCACATTTTAAGGTCAGTTCATGTAACCAATTTCTTCAATTTTTAGGCTTTAGATCGATTCATTCTTTCTTTGATGTTTGTTAGGGGTTTTACCTTTTTTTCAATCCGATAAATCACCGAGAAGAAAGAACCTGCTGTCACATACGCCGGATTTGATAGTCCCAGGTTACCAACTAGAGTATCTGCACCTAATTTTTGAGGATCTAGGTACAAATTCTTGCTCTTTTCTGCTTTAATTGACCTATATGTTTTTCATACAGAATGGTTCGATAACCATAAGATTGTTGTTATTACTTTTAATATAATTCTATTTTTATTTATTTTTGTGTTTAATTGAATCTTTGAAATTAGGATATACAAAAGTTGCTAAGGGGAAATCTACTCTCAGCAAAGTTCTGGTCGTTCAGGTATAATTTTTTGAAATCTTGTTGTTTATTATATTATTACTAATGTGATGAGACTAAAGACAATTTGATGTCATGGATTGTGGTTTCTCGATGTGATTTTTTGATCGTTAGTTTCTAAATTCCCTCGAATTTAACATCGTTTAGATTTTAGAAGTTCGTAGTTTAATTTGGGTCTTGTAGAGTGTAACTGAAGTAACGAAAATTGAGCATGCTGCACTTGTTATAGTAAAAACTTCTCTTAAGTAGCTCTTGAGATTGTGATATTGACTAGGGCCATGTATAACATGTGACTGAAACTGTATTGGGCGATATCAATGACTCGCTTTTTTTTTTTTTTTTTTTTTTTTTTTTTTTTTTTTTTTTTTTGTTTGTTACTTGAATTCCCTTTAAAAGTTGTTACTGATGTATGCATCTGTTATGTATGTATTTCTATAAAAACGAGTTTTGTTTGAAGATTAAATTGACTTCAGACTTGGTTTCATGCTTGTAAACCTGGGTAACAAGATGTGTTTGTCTGCTGCAGGCATTGGTAAGCAGTTTTTCATACCTATACTTCTTACACTGTTGAAGAAGGAGCCTCTTGAAACTTTATCTGCTGCATCCCTTTCCATAATTTTCATCTCAATCATAATTGGAGAATTGGGTAAGGTTGCAAGTATTATTTAGCTGTCTTAAATAAGCCTTGTGCTTGTTATATGAACTTATTATTGTTGCCCTGTTGTGGTAAAGGTCGAAAGCGTTGCAGAGTGAAATTTTTGAAGTTTTATATGGTTGCATCGTCCAGAGGTGTATACTTGGGACAATTACTTCCATCATCTAAAGCAGTCTCCAGCTGAAGGCAAGTAAGTCAAACTTTTTTGCTAGTATATATTTGTTATTATATTAATATCAATTTGGTTGTGTTCGAGAAACTGTATCTCTGTGTTCTTTACCCAATGTGTAGCATCTCAAATCTAGTATTGTTTGTTATCTCATATTAGCAGAAATCTATATCATCTCAGGGCTCAATGGTCCATGTATCTATATTGCAATTTAGCTTTGTTTCAAAATGGGGAAGTTTTTTTTCACGTCTTTCTTTATCTTAGAGGTCCTTGGCTGGAATTGAAAACATAAAGCATCCAAGTATAACTAAAGAAGGCAAAATCAGTAGTTTTATGTGAGAAAAGTAATGTGATCATTAAAATGACACTCCGAAGCTATCATTTGGTTTATCATTCTATGCTATGATATAAAAAATAGACAATACTTAAGTTTTTTTAAAGTTCGTTACAGTTCTCATTGTAGATAATTCCCTTAGGCTGTCGTCTTTCAACCCAAACCCGTTTTGACCCATTACCCGATCCCAAACCTGTACTGAAAGCAACCCAAACCTGTTTTGACGCATTACCCAATCGATTAATTTTTTCATATCTAATTTCATGTGTCTTAGAATATGTAACTGAGAGGCAGAGAAAGTTGCTCTATTGAAGATTGCTTGTGTCTCTGCCAGTAAGTTCAAACTTTTGCGTCATTTTATTAGTTTTTAAACAGGTATCCTATTGTGTTGTTGGTCTCCCTAACAAACGAGCTTCATTGCATGACAGGACTGTGTGCAAATATTTTCCGTCACTACAACTTCTCTCATTGGGAATATGTCTCCTCCAAAAAGAGCTTCTTGACACATTGAAAACGCCACTAGTACTCATTTTAACTCTCTATCTTAGTATAGTACTAAAAAACATTTTTCTATATGTGTTTATATAATTTGGATGTGGTGTCCCTTGACTCAATTATTATGAGAACTTACTGAAACTGCTTATAAAATACTTTACAAGGGTTGGTTTCAATTGCTTACTGAAAGGATTTAAGTATTGGTAAACTGCTTACTAGTCATATATTTGTGCATCTTTAAACTGTAGTCATATAGGGCGTAAAAATTATAACCGTGGGATGTTTGGCCTGCAGGGGTCTTTTCTACTTTATGCGGAAGAAATACAAGCAAAACAAGAAGAGAGGTCAAAGTGGGTGAATGAGTTTAAAGTTGCTGACACATATGGAGGAACTTACATTTGATCATCTTCACTCTATGTAACATAGTTGGCAGTTTTTCCGATGAATTTATGGTTCCATATGGCATTACTCTAATTTATGGTTATATGTGATATTAATTTGTATAAGCAGTTTCAATAAGTAATCTCCCTCGTTATAACAGTGGATGTTTAGAATAGCTTATTGAAGCTTTTTTTTTTTTTTTTTTTTTTTAAATAGAAAAAACCTTCAAATAGACCGATTACAATGGTCGCACCTGTCTAAAAGAATCCTTATATAAACCGGTTGGTAAGCACAAATAGACCGGTTGGTGCACGGGTATATATGACCAATCTTTTGGACCGGTTGGTGCACCGGTAAAAATGTGTTTAGATCTTTTAGACCTCCCCCCTTCTAAACCGGTTGGGTAACCGGTCTAAAAAGCTTATGTAACCGGTCTAAAAGCCTCTTTTTGTAGTAGTGACTGTGAGAAAGAAAGGCTTGTAGATGATCAGTTTTGTTTCTTGCACACCACACAAGATATAGCAGGACATGCTTTCCATTAGTTCAACTCTTTGGTTAAGTGTGACATCTGAAAAACTCATACATTGAACTATGCATCGAATTATAAACTAGCGATAATGTCGAATTGCTATTCAGGGGAAGTTAGTTGTTTAATACTTCAATGGACTCTTATAGTATTCAGGTCTATAGTAATAGATCCGTTGATTTACTATATCTTTTAATCACGATTCACTTAAAGTATAATGTTTTATCTTTTTGTATCTTGAGAAGTTATTGATCGATTCTTTATTTTGTACTAGTAATTAAGTAGTGAATACCATTATATTTTAGTATATTTTATTATAATCTCAACCTAAAGTTGAAGAATAATGATTGACTTAGTTAGGTAAAAAGCATATAATATTATGGACGAAAGGTGTTCCATAAAATCCCTAACATAGAACTGCAACATACTTGATGATGTTAAGCAAATGAACATCAACAAACTTTGACAAACATAAAAGAACATTTTATCTATTTTTATTAAAAGTTTACAACTGAAAATCTTATATATAATAAAATAAAACCCCTATTGGAAATTTTGAATTTCAAAAAATCAATTCATATAATTTTATTAAAAAAAAGATTATTTTTTTATTAGGTAATATTTTATATTTATCCATAACACAAGTAGAAGATAAATACAAAAAATATACATAAGATATTTAAAAAAAAAGATTATTTATTTTATATTTATCCACAACACAAGTAGAAGATAAATACAAAAAATATAGATAAGATGCAATTAACAATAGGATTAAAATTTGTAAATAATTATTTCAAAAAATTAAAAAAAAAACCCGCGCGTGCACGGGCATTATAACTAGTCTTACTATATACGATCAACATGAGTATAGTACTGTAATGCTTTCTATTTTTGCATTATTTTAAATGCATAACAAATAAAAATACGTATATAGAATAAGTTTGATAGGTTGAATTTTATTTTTAGATTAGTTTTTACCATTTTATTTTTTGTTAATAATAATTTTTGAAAGTATTATCTGAATTTAACTCATAAGTATTAATGCTATTATATAGCTTAACATATTTAATAAAAACAATCTCAACTTGATATATCGGTCTTTCACTAAGTGAGGTAACTTTGAGGGACTAATTTTCTAACTTAAAAGACTGTGAGATTTGTTTCCAGCTCCTATAGAATCCTTCTTCATTAGTGTACCCTATTTCGGGCTCTGTTTCGCACACTCGATAGTAGTGGCTCGATCAATGGTTAATATGCTCGATGATGTGAAAATGCTCTTATTTTTTACACTGATTAGTGATTAGTAATAAACATGAAATAAGTATGTTGGTAATTGTTGCTTTATTCTAAGAAACACTGGCATTCACCATTGCAACCTCCACCACAAGTGTTGCCACCAGTCTTGCCTTCAACACCACCACTCAGAGAGAGATGCTTTTAATATATAAATCAATAATAAAAAATATTTGATACATTATTGAATATTCGATATTCAAAAATCAAAGTCTCCAACCTGGTAGTAAAGTCAAGCAAATTGTTGTGCTAATGGCATGAAAATGACGTGGAGGCTTCATCAGTTCATTTTATCAATTTTGAGTTGCAATAATTTTATCATTTAAACTTAATATTTGTTGGATATTTTGATCAATTCAAGTACGATTTCCTAACACTGTATATGCTAGATTGGTGTTTACATCACGTTATATATATCTTGTTACTATTCCTATAAATGGGTGCTTTATTTGGGCACATTATATTGATTTCTTTTTTAACATAAAGTATTACAAAGTGGAAGAAAATTTGACACCCACTTTGGAAAAATTGCAAAAACTTGAGAGTCTTTGAACGTCTGATTTGGGACATCAAGTCGTGTATGTTCCACCCAAATATAAACTTAAACCCAGCAATGTATATACAGTTTGAACACACACAATAAAGCCACAAATATATGAAACTAATAACTTGTATGCAAAACTAAACCGTGGTCACAACAAACACAAAACATAATCATTCATCTTGAACAAAAACAACTTATATCGTCTTAAATAGTTAATCAAATGCAGTGAAAATTCAAATGACCAATTAACTTACCTATGTCCTGCTCACATGCTTTTTATAAAAGGAAAACTTGTGAACTTAATGTTGTAAAAATTTAGTTGAGGCATTTCATCAAACATATTGTGGGAACTGAAGATTTATGCAACACTCAATCCCAATCCAACATTTTCATCTTTTGCATATTTGGCTCCATTTATTTGGATTTACCTTTACATCACTCGATCCCAATCCCAGTCAAGTCTTTGGTCGTCTAATGTGGGACTTCAAGTTTATTGTTTAATTTTTTTTTCTATGTTTTGTCTGGTCCACACAATTTATATCCATCTAGTTCAATTCTTTGCTTTCGAAGTCTATATAAAGCTTCATAGAGGTATATGTGTTCATTATCAGATCAAAACACATCAATACAATTTTCTTACAACATACATCAATTATGAGAGAAAATATTTACTTTTACTTTATGCATACTCATGTTTTGTTTATTTTCTCACTTGTCTTTTTGTTGTTTAATACCACAACTGCCACTTCCTTTGGCCAACAACTGGTTGGAGCAGCGGGAGGAGTTGTTCATAAGTGCTTCGAAAAGGAGAGACAAGCTCTTCTTGATTTCAAAGCTCACATTATTCAAGACCCCCAAAACCTGCTCTTTACCTGGAGACCCGAAGAAGAATATGATTGTTGTCAATGGGATGGAGTCGTGTGTGACAACATCACCGGTCATGTCAAAGAGCTTCAACTCGCATCTAATGGTTATACTGGTCTTGAAGGTGAGATTAGCCTTTCGTTGATTAACTTAACATATTTGAATATTCTTAACCTTCCTCGCAGTTCTTTTCATGGATCCATTACTAAGTTCCTTAGTAAAATGACCCGGTTAACTTATCTTGACCTAAGTGAAAATCAGTTTAGTGGATCCGTTCCTAAATCCATTGGTAACATGACCCAGTTAACATATCTTAACCTTGGTTACAATCAGTTTACTGGCACAATTCCCGATTCCATTCTTTCGTTGACCAAATTAACAACCCTTGTACTTGGTGGGAATCAGTTTACTGGAACCATTCCTATGTCCATTGGTTCCTTGACCAAATTAACTTATCTTGAACTTAGTGAGAATAATTTCAGTGGAGTCATTCCGAGATCCATTGGTTCCTTGACCCAATTAATAGACCTTTACCTTTCAAACAACCCTTTCTATGGACCCATTCCTTCGGAATTTGGAAACCTCACCAGTTTGGAATTTCTTTATCTAACTGTTGTATATTATGAACCAGCACCAGCAACCTGTAATATAGCACCAAAACACAGTAGCAAAACAACCCGAAAATGACCCGTAAATAGCTTAAAAGAACAGCATAACACAACCCAAAAATACAGTAAACAGAATCTGCACGAGAAGAACTTCTCTGTCCTTTTAAGGTTTCTACGGAGCCCGTTTAATCGCTTCAAGCCTACGTACCGTACACCCCAGCATTAATGCAGTCTCATAACGGTTTATTGTTAGCGAAAACAATAACCCGTAATGCACAATCGGTTTGTAGAGTAAGAAAATATTCAAGATTATCTGGAGTAACGAAGATTAAAGAGATAGTAATAATTTTGGTGTCTCTCTATAATAGAGTTTTGCTTCTCTATTTATAGGAGAAAACAGGTTTAAACCATACACGTTCAATCTAACTCTTTTCCCATGATTCTCATCCAAAAATTACTCTCACATCCCTTCTTATTCGTGATATGTAGATAGTTAAACATGCTTTAGCCCACTACTTTGAATAAGTCAAGCCAACCAAGAATGACTTGTACAAAGACGTTAGAGCATGCATGTTTACTTATATCACTAGCTTACCCCCACCATATCCTTATTCTCATTTAATATGTTTATCAACTTATAAACAAACTTATGTTTCTCAAAAATGTTCAACCTAATGTAAGAAATTAATATGACTATACATTAATTTCCAACAATCCCCCACCAGGTTGAACAATTACTCTACTCACTTGAACATGTTGTGCTACAAGGTGTCACAAAGATTAAACCTCGTTAGATATGCATACACAAAGTAAGATCGATTCATTGGTGTCCAAAGATTAAACCACAAACCTCAAGATAATGGTGTCCGAAGATTAAACCAAAACCTTTTGACCTTACCGGTGAATGCATACGCACTTCCATTGTTATATTGTGCATTCTCATATCACTACGCGCGAATATGGCCATGCGCTTAAATCCTTTTCATAACCCTCTAAGAAAGAAACCATAACTCTCTATTCGAGGCGGCACCACCTCTAGGTTATATAGGCTAATCTTCTCTATCATCCTCGTTGCTAAGACACCTCTAAAGATTAGTTAAGAGGTTTTACCTCAACCTACACATCGTCAACGCCGTACTATCTTTACTACACATGGGCTAATCAGGTAGATAGTACCTTCTATCGATTAACGACTTCGTTATTACCCATTAAACTCGTAATGTAGGAGCTCTACAATCAAGTCGGGTTTCCATCATCAACCGATTCACATTTGGTTTCAAACCCATGCCTCTAGTAATCCTTAATAAGTCTCTCGTCAGAAACTTATTAGGATATAACCGAGAAGTCACTTCACTCTTATCGGTCTCATCACAAATACTCACTAAATCTCTCGTCAGAGGTTTAGTAGTATCAGCTCAAGTTTCTAGATAACTTGACAACTTTTCTATAATGGTACCATCTCAATATTATCAAAATATTCCAACACACTGGAATTTTATGGTGTTAGATCTCTAATCTAATTGACCTTTCATATAGTCACAACTTGACTATATACACACACATTAGTTCACACTTTGTGATACTCACATGCTTTTGCTTATCAAAAACAACGCATCTATTGCAACAATAGCAATCCACCTTCATGTGAATTCAAACAGTTTAGAGCATTGCCTTTTCAATCTCAATGAAATGCTTATGCACTTGAAACCATATGATAATAATTCATTCCTTCACGAGTAAACCCATTTGCTTTTAGTTAGTGGTAAACAATCAGTAGACTCTAAATGTGTATTTTGTATGATAATAGGATCTCATTTCCCTATTAAACTGCCATGAAATCTTAGACCAAAATCGTGAACAAGGTGATCAGCCATGATAACGTTTTAAGGCCCATAGTTCGGAATCACAGGTTAACGGTTTCAACCGAAGTTGCATACCAAGTCAGCCAATATGTCCGTTCATCAATTTCGTAACAATACACATCTACGAATCTACTATTCTTGCATAATAGACTAACCACTACAACCCTTACACCAGTGGACTACATCAACAGTCTATGGTGCCTATCACATAGTCATATCATATAATTCACATTTACTTACAAGTGCCACCATTTTGCACAATAGCTACTGCTCTTTTATTTACATGAATCAAAACTTCCACTTTTGATCACACCAATTAAAATAATGCCTCATGTCATTAAATACATCACTCCAACATGTGATTATTTTAGTTGCTTCATCTACATATTGACAAGTGAAAAACGTTTCTAGCCTAGTTAGTTCTCTGTTTTGACAATGGTTTCCCAATATTCTCAATTTGTAGTAATCGCTATTTATTTTCTCAAATCTCAAATTTTAGTGCAGTAACAACATATGAAAGATAAACATTCAACATTTGTTTAACAACATATAGCTTTCATAAACAAACAATCAAACTAAACTTAAGAAAATTACACTAGAAATAAAAGACGATTACACTAGAATTGAAAATGAGAACAAGACCAACTAACTATTCAAAGGCGCTAACCGCCATGCTTAAAGCATAAAATAGCTAGAAACGAGTCATTGTCAAATTCTCATGCCACGAAGTTGTCATCATCGAGATGAACATGAGCAACACGGTCCGCAATTTCACTATCCACCACATTAACATCATCATTTCCGGAATTCCTCAACTTGCACTCAAGTTGACTTTCGTTGGACCGTTTCGTGAAGCTCTCTTCAAAGAGTTTCCGACTTGCACATGATGAACAGTGGACCCATGATTCACTCGTTTATGTCTATTTGTAGCTTCTTCCTCAATGCGAAGATGCTTCAAGAGATCATACGACGAGTATTCATCTTTCTTATTTATCAACTTCTTCGAATAGTCATTCCAAGAAAGGGGTAACTTTGAAACAATGGCACCTTGAACCAGCATGTTCATAAGAGAGTTTCCATCGCTTAACCCCCACCATTTGTTTCCATTTAAATAAATTCATTATTGGATTTAGCTCTATATTAATCCAAACATTAAGTCTCTAAGAAACTACACAAGCAAAAACAATTTAGTACTTTTGAATCTCAACTGGTTATTTCAAAAGTCTATAATAAAATAAACATAAACTCATATTTCATCTCAATTCATTTTAGATTCTCAAATCAGTGTCTCATAAGCGAATTTAGAAATCGTTTTATACTACCCATATAAAACAAATAAAAACCTTCAAGATTGTTGAATCACATCACATTACTATGTCGCACCAACTCGTACAAATATTAGAGAGCAAATAATCAAGTGAATATCATACCTGATCAAACAACACTAGATGAATTCAAATAGTAACAATGTCACCCAAGTAACAAGAATTTCATCTTGTCATCACATCGAGTGTAGTTACACCCGTCAAACTTGTCCAGTTTGATAAACTCCTGGTTCATGATACGAAGATTTGATGACGAAGCTCCAGCGTCCATTTAAAATATAGAAACCTTAAAAGATTGTTGTATATTATGAACCAGCACCAGCAACCTGTAATATAGCACCAAAACACAGTAGCAAAACAACTCGAAAATGACCCGTAAATAGCTTAAAAGAACAGCATAACACAACCCAAAAATACAGTAAACAGAATCTGCACGAGAAGAACTTCTCTGTCCTTTTAAGGTTTCTACGGAGCCCGTTTAATCGCTTCAAGCCTACGTACCGTACACCCCAGCATTAATGCAGTCTCATAACGGTTTATTGTTAGCGAAAACAATAACCCGTAATGCACAATCGGTTTGTAGAGTAAGAAAATATTCAAGATTATCTGGAGTAACAAAGATTAAAGAGATAGTAATAATTTTGGTGTCTCTCTATAATAGAGTTTTGCTTCTCTATTTATAGGAGAAAACAGGTTTAAACCATACACGTTCAATCTAACTGTTTTCCCATGATTCTCATCCAAAAATTACTCTCACATCCCTTCTTATTCGTGATATGTAGATAGTTAAACATGCTTTAGCCCACTACTTTGAATAAGTCAAGCCAACCAAGAATGACTTGTACAAAGACGTTAGAGCATGCATGTTTACTTATATCACTAGTTTACCCCCACCATATCCTTATTCTCATTTAATATGTTTATCAACTTATAAACAAACTTATGTTTCTCAAAAATGTTCAACCTAATGTAAGAAATTAATATGACTATACATTAATTTCCAACACTAACTTCCCTCCGAAGTTGTACAGTCGAAAACTTAGATTGGTTGTCTTCTCTATCTTCTTTAGAAATCCTTTTTATGGATGGAACTTCTCTGGCCAAAGCAAATAACTGGGTGAATGTTATTATAGGTCTCCAAAACCTATCATTTTTAAGTTTAGTTGGATGTGACCTCTCACAAGTCATGCATCCATTTTCTTCATCAGTCAACTCTTCATCTATTGGTATCCTTTATCTCGATAACAACAATCTCAACTCATCCATGCATCATTGGTTGTCCCCATTAACTGGCAATAAGCTTAGTGATCTTTATCTCTCTGGCAACAAGTTTGATGGGGAACTTTCAGATTTTTTGAACAGCTTGTCAGGATGCACATCAGCTACATTGTCTGATGTGATCCAACACTTTTCATCCCTCAATTACTTGAACCTATCTTCAAATCAGTTCGATGGAACTATAAGTGACAAACTGTGGCAACTACCCAACCTTATGACACTAGACCTTTCTTCCAATTCTCTTAGAGGTGCTATCTCTAAGAATATTGGAAAATTAAATCTTTTTTATATAGATCTTTCAAACAACTCACTCGAAGGAGTTCCTCTAATTGCAGACGTGTCAAACCTTTCTCAGAGTATACACTATATAGATTTCAGCTTTAACAACCTAGGGCCTCGTTTCCCCAAATGGATACAAAAACTAAAAAATCTTCAGCATCTTGATCTTTCCAGAAATAATATTTCAGACACAGTTTCTATGGAGTACCGGAACCAGTGGCAGTCTTCTGAGTTGATCTATTTGGATCTATCTTTCAACAGCATAAGTGGCGCTATTCTGAACGTTCCTTCCACTTTGTTAGTGTTAGATCTTTCCAAAAACAAATTATCTGGGGGAATCTCCTTTCTGTGCCAAACTGTAGATGGCCGTTTATCATTTCTTGATATCTCAGACAACTCATTCACAGGACAAATTCCTGACTGTTTATGGCATTTAAAAGAGCTGGTGGTTCTTAATCTAGCAAACAATAATCTATCTGGTAGAATTCCTGCATCTGTCAAGTCTTTGATCAAGCTTGAAGCATTGTATTTATACAACAACAACTTTTCTGGAGAATTGCCTTCATCCTTAAAACATTGCAAGAATTTAACCTCTCTGAATTTGCGGCCAACAAGTTTTCTGGTAATGTTCCTTTTTGGATTGGGGAAAACCTATCACGTTTGTATGTTCTTAGCCTAGCATCAAACAACTTCTATGGAACCATCCCTCTACAAGTATGCCATCTAGTCAATCTTCAACTTCTAGACTTGTCAATGAACAACCTCAATGGAACCATCCCCTCGTGCATCAATAATATCACTGCCATGGTTCTAGATTATTTTTCACTCGAAGGGAGATATCTCGTCACATTGAATTCATTGGACATAAGGCACATTCATCAAGATAGATTCGGCTCTGGTTATGATTATTTTGACCATGTGTTAATCCAGTGGCAAGGAAAGGTGCGTGAATTCAGCAAAAATCTAGAATCCTTGAAGAGCATTGACCTGTCGAGCAACCATTTAACAGGACAAATCCCGTATGAACTTACCAATCTTTATCAACTGGTTGCACTAAATTTGTCAAAGAACGCTCTACTTGGAGAGATTCCAAGACAAATTGGTCAAATGAAAGAACTTCTGACTTTGGATTTATCCAAAAACAATTTCTCAGGGCAGTTGCCATCAAGCATGTCTCAGATGAATTTTTTAAATTATCTTGACGTGTCGCATAACAACTTGTCTGGGAGGATTCAATCTAGCACTCAACTCCAGACCTTTAAAGCTTCAAGTTACATTGGAAATGCTGAACTATGTGGACCTCCCCTGACTAAATATTGTCCCGGAGATAAAGTACTTGAAGTAACACCTGTAGTTGGTGAAGGTAAGAGTGATGGTGAAGCCATAGATGAATTTCAGAGATGGTTTTATATTGGAGGAGCCGCTGGTTTTGCTACTGGATTTTGGATAGTTTTTAGCATTATACTTCTTAACCGCCGTGCCAGACAAATCTAGATACTTTGACCATGTGGTAATCCAATGGCAAGGAAAGGTACTTGAATTCAGCAAAAATCTAGAATCCTTGAAGAGCATTGACCTGTCGAGCAACCATTTAACAGGTCAAATCCCGTATGAAGTTACAAATCTTTATCAACTGGTTGCACTAAACTTGTCAAAGAACGCTCTACTTGGAGAGATTCCAAGACAAATTGGTCAAATGAAAGAACTTGAAACTTTGGATTTATCCAAAAACAATTTCTCAGGGCAGTTGCCATCAAGCATGTCTCAGATGAATTTTTTAAATTATCTTGACGTGGCGCATAACAACTTGTCTGGGAGGATTCCATCTTGCACTCAACTCCAAACCTTTGACCCTTCAAGGTACATAGGAAATGCAGGGCTATGTGGAAGTCCCCTGCCGAAAAAATGCCCTGGAGATGAAGAATTAGAAGAACCACACCCTGTTGGTAACAGTCAAGGAGACGAGGAAGGGATAGAACGATGGTTTTATATTGGTGGTGCTAGCGGGTTTGCTACTGGATTTTGGATAGTTTGTAGCGCTTTACTTCTTAACCGCCGTGCCAGACATGCTTTTTTCCAGTTGCATGATAGCTTGAAAGATTGGGCATACGTAAAGGTGGTGGTGTTCATAGCAAAATGGCGAAGGGTTGCGCTTGCATAGTGGTATATGTTTTTTATGTTTTCTTCGTCTACTTATTGTTTGGTATATTGTATTGTAATTTCATGCTTCACTTGTATTTGGCAAGGGTCTTTAATTCCCTCTTATTAATAAAATTGCCGCTAACACCATGGGTGGCCGTTTCCCCGCGTTGTGTGATATACGACATCTCCACATGTTCATATTATAAACTGTATAGCTATATGATGCATGGAATGTGTTCTATAAAATGTTTTACATAGATTTGCAACATAACTGATGATGTTAAGGTATCATGGCTAGCTAAAATAAATATGAATCTTTACGATAAGGCATCATGCCTCAAATGTAAATGCTATTATGGTTGACATCTAAGTGTAGTGTGAAGCTAGATAATGTAGCGGTGTTTTAGTCATGATTGAAATAAGCCTTCAATGCACCTTAGATATCTGAACACTGATATATTTTTTGTTACTCAATCACTAATATAAAAGTCACTGGTAAATTTCTTAAGTCAGCACACTATGGTCTCTACAATGGATTAGATGTCAGGAGGGAGTAAATACACACTTGGACCCTACCACAAAGATACTGAAATGACATCTACAAACTTTACAAACATAAAAGAACATGTTATTCATGGCCGTGAGGTTTGTTACCAGCTCGTATGAAATCCATCTTCATCAGTGGAAGTTGCGGTTCTTGTTTGCTACATTGCCATAACAGTGACCACATGTTGCTTCCACCAAACTTATACCTGATTCCGGGGTCTGTTTCACACACTCAGTAGTAGTGACTCAATCTTACTTTGTTTTCAGCTTTATGAATATACTACTAAAGTCCTAGCATATGATTGATATGCTCAATGTCAGTGTGATAATGCTCTTACTTTTTTAAACTGATTAGTAATACTAAACAGAAAATAAGTATATATATGTTGGTAATTGTTGCTTATCAGTAAATGAGATTCTTATAAGACACCTTAAACCAACTCAAACTGATTCAGGTCTGAATAATATATAAATCTAAATATTAGATGAATTTCTTGAGTTTCATCCCTGACTGTCACATCAGAATGAGGAACTTTGTTATCATAATTTGCTTAAAATGCAATTGGAAATCCATTTCACTAAATACAGTTTGCTAAGTGCTAAGTTACTTCTTATTTTAATACTCGAACATCAGCTCAATCTGGATCTAAAAAACATTGGCTTTCACCATCGCAACCTCCACCACAAGTGCTGCCACGAGTCTCGCCTTCAACAACACCACTCTAAGTGACATGTTTTTAATATATAAATCAACTAGTTACCTGGCCCGCCCGAATGGGCGGGCGAGCCTTATGAATATGGTTGAATAGGAAAATAAGTTATAAACATACCAAATTACTTATTATATGCTTTAAGAACGAAAAGAAATAAATGTTCATCCGATATAAGAAAATAAAAGTTACTAAATTATCCGCAAACACAAGGTATATGTTGTCGATTCATATACAAAATAAAGCTTCTTTGTACACAACGTTGGTTGTTGATTTTGTGTATTTACTTACTAGTCAGTAAATAACGAACCTTCCAGGGACGGAGCCAGGAATTAGGAATAAGGGGGGCCGAAATTTTTTTCTCAAAGGTTAGGGGGGTCATTTGCCTATAGTTGCGTCATATGCTTAAATTTTATAAGGTAAATAGCAAAGCGATTGAGCATGTTGGAGGGGGCTGAGCACCCCCTGGCTCCCCCACTGTCTCCGTCTTTGCTTCCATAAGCCATCACTTGCCAGCATCACAAGCTCTATTGAGGCATTGATAAGTACATGTCTTATGCCAGGTTCTGAACTTAGATGTGCTTTAAGACTCTGGTCTCCAAATGCACGAGCAACAGCAAGTTGACAATTAACTCGGGGAACATCACCTACATAAATAATACTCCAACAGTTTCACTATACTTTAGAGCTTGCTGAAGCTATAACACAGAATCAAAATATGCATGTAACAATTCTGCTGTCATTCACTGCATCACATAATTGGAAGATAAACAAAAAACTTTGTCAATTCTGCTGTCATTTACTGGTGTAAGGTAGAGGTGGCGATTTCTACCCATGTACATGTACTCATAAACGAGTCAAAAAGTAATTTTTTAATATTAGCTAAAAAAGAAAGGGGTTGAACGTCATTTATTGAGAGAACCAACTAATATTAGTAATAACATACTATATTTGACATAAAAATATTCAATAGTGTATCGTTAACTTGAAAACATACTAATATTAGCTTGGTTCATATTAAAGAACACATGCAATAATGTATCGTTAACTTGAAAACATATCATTCAAAGTTTAAGAAGAAGTGAAGAACTTAACATCTTGTCAAAATTTCAAGTCTTCTAAAGCTCAATACTTACCTTGTTCAAGTAATTTCATTTTATTGGTTTGTTAAACGTATCTATAGTCATCTCACAGTTAATAGTGTTCTTTAAGAACTTGTCATTTATACCCCACTGTCATATCAATGTTAGATGCACTCGTCGGGTATCTCAACTTACGAAAGTTCTGATTGGCTAAATCTTTCCTCAAAAAGTTTGAAAGGAAGATGATATTTTTCCTATAAAGGCAAGCATTGTCTCACGGAAGTTAAGTTTATGAATTAGAAACAACCAACTGGGCCGACACCCTTCGGGGCTCATGCTCATATATTGGCCACTTTACTCATTAGAATAGACAATAAAATCTGTATCTCAGCAATATCTTTATGCTAAATCCACTTCATTATAAATGGGTCGATTTGGGTTATGTTTTATCTATATCAGGTCACATGGGTAAAGTCAACAAAATAGCTAAACATGAGCAGGTATATTACATGAATACAAGTTCGTAAAGGTAACTGTTAGTATGACATCGCCTTCTAGAAGTGTCATCATAGAACTAATGTGACTAATCAAGTATGGGATCTTAAATGTCATATCCTCTGTTGAGCCTTTTTGTTGTATTTCTCCATCTACCTGAGAAGTAAAACCGAAACACAGATAATATGGCTAAATAAAGTTTAAGCCTACATGTATTAGGCAGGGGTAAGAAGCTTCGAGCAGATAAAATTACTTGACCAATTTACCCTTGTTAACATGGTGTCAATGCTCAATAAGGGCATTTTTTTGTGAAGACTTTTGAACAGATAGTATTTCTCTTTAAGTAACAAATACACAGTCACATTCAAGGAAAAAAATAACACAAAACACCAATTTATGCTGTTCGTAACAAGTACAATCACATTCAACCTGCCAACCCATTTAATTTGTGTAACATGAAACTCGCTTTAACTGTTCAACTTGTATGCGTTTAACCCATTAACTCACATAAATAATATGGCTAAATATGTTGTGTTAAACGGATTAGAATTGATATGAATGACCCAGTTACTTATGCATATCATGCTTCAGCTGAAGTTTTCCAACCCGTCAATCCAACAAAAACCCGTCTCAGATTGTCACCTTAGTTTTAAGCATATAAGCATGATATAGACAATCATCTAATCTATGTCTGTCACTAACAAACAGCAAATTTATTTTTCAGGAATTGTTCTGCTTTTACACTATTAATTATTGTAATTTTCCCTAACTAATAAGATTGGTAATTTCGTTGGTCATATTAAAAGAAAATAATCTTTCCGAGTGGAGGAGAATAGGACATTACATGTTTCGGGTCACACTGAACCAAACGCACTTATGGAATGTCTGCAAAAAGCTGAAAAAATAGCACATCTAGTGCATTGGCGATATGGAGAATGTCCTCCAACCTATATGTATCAAAAGAGTGACCATTATCTAGGGGTTATGGAGAGTATGATAATAAGTGCAATGGTTATAACGACAATTCTCAGCCATGTGCTGCCTATGTGTGGTCATCTACACCACGCGCCAAACCATATGCTAATGACAAGGGGATCTGCTCTTGCTGCATCATGTGATGTCTTTTTCCATGCCATAATCAGTGGGTTTTTTTTTTTTTTTTTTTTTTTTTCTTCCCCCCCCCCCCCCCCCCCTCCTCTTAATATTCTGCTATAGACTTGATGATGGTTTAGACTAGTGTTTACTCCACTTGAGATTTGTCATTGTGAATGAAAATATATTTATGTACTTGGGATTTGTCATTGTGAATGAAAATATATTTATGTACTTGGTCTAACTGGCTTGCTTCAACAAGTATATATCTACTTATCATTTGACCAGCCAATGCTGATTTTCTCATTTAAGCCTGACTAGCTCTACTTACTGTTCCGGAAAGCTTATTTAAACATTTTTTTGTTTAAACCAATAGAAGTTCATTTGTTCAAGAACTATCAAAACACAATGCAGATGATAGAACTTAGATACGGTTAACAGTTTCTTTCAACTAAATTGCACCTTTTTCAAGTAAGTCGGTCCACAACAGCTTATAGAAACAGCTTTCAGGGTGTTTGGGATTTCATACTTTTAGCTTATGGCTAATAACCTATGAAAAACACACTTCCACATGTGCATATTTCATCAAAATACAAGTCCACAAGCACTTCAAATATGCAATCCCAGACTCCTCAACTGACCTGATAAGCCTAAATGTTTGTCTAGCAATCCATCCTAGTTTAAAAAAATGCTATCGGATAGTGTGTTGCAAAACTTAGACCACAAGGTCGAGTAACAAATTGGGACTGGGTATTTCAGTATTTGTTTATAAACACAGTGTTGGAATATATGAATAATAATAAACATATAAACATCAAAGAGTACGCAGCGGAATAGATCAAATACAAATAATAAATTAACCGAATATAAATGGATGCGTACCTCTTTGTGATTTCTAGCAAGAACAAGAAACTAATGGAACAAGAACTATAAACCCTAATTGGGTTTAATGGTGGATCGACTAGGATTAGTCGAATAGGGAAAATCACCTTGTTAGCAAAAGTATGCCAACACTTCGTTCTTGAACACACGTATTAGTAGCGTTTCAATAAGAAAAGCTAGGTTCTTAATTCACAAGCAATCCAAACATAATGTTTAGAAGATCGCGTAGGAACCCTAGAAGGGTGTAGTTGATCAACTAAACAAGAATGGTTTTGAGCTTAGAAATCTAGTAGGAACCCTATAAGGGTGTAGTTCGATTTCTAACTCAAGAGGAGAAAGAGAAGGAGATTTGGTTTGCAAGTGAACCAAGGGATGAATGAATGAATGAGAGGAGGTCTCATTATATAGTATTCAAGCAACTTGGAGCAAAAGCCATCCCAAACCCTATGGGGAGAGGGGTGTGGCCGGCCATGGGTTCACAAGGCCCAACCCGAACCAAACTTTCACTCTATTCCAAATCTAGTCCTTCATCTTTCGTCTAACGGTCGTTAGGTACCGTTAAATGCTCATTTCGTGAATTTAATAATTATTCGTCACTAAAACAATAATTATTAATTAATTGAAACTCATACGTAAAGTGTGCAATCCCGAAGTCTCGAGTTCGAGTCCGGTCATGATATATTAATTTATTATCCGTTAAAACTAACAGCTCCCACTCGGATATAGATTAATGTAACAATGACAATGGTTAGTCTAGCATAACACGCCAATGTCCCCAGAACGATCTCGAGTATGGTTTCCTGGAAAAAACCACCTTTGATGATTTATCATCATACTTATCCTTTTGATTCTAATACTATGTTAATATGGATATGGATCGAAGTCATTCCATAATTAACTAGTGTTTCTCGTTATTTATGATCAAGCAAGATTACCAATTCATCTGAACGCATTCCAGATAGACCTTGGGCATGGCCATGCAAACATCTTGTTAATCCTATGAGCGGCCAAACAGTATTAAACTTCAAAACAAATTTGAAGGAACCAAATCCTGTATTGACTACAAGCATAACCTATGAACTTCGCATCACCTCTGAAAATAATCTTTATAACTACCAGTTACGGATAGCGTTAGATTATCTCACAGAAAATGAGCTACATCCACAGTAGTTACCTGGTATCTCAAGTCTGAGGATAAATATTCATGATTTACTCTAATGACAACATCCATAAGTACAATCATGTAATTGGGATTTTGTCCTATATCCAATTTATCCAGTATTGAATATCATGTGAATTTGGCTTGTCTACGCACCAATATAATTTATATATATTATACCAAATCTCACATTTGTCTTAGTTCAATGATACTCCCATATCATTAATTGACAACGGACAATTTAGAATAACTTAAGTTATTCATGGATTAAACATGCAAATATAGGATACAATATTTATGAATAGAAATAAACATAACACAATACTTCATTTCATTCGAATAATTATTGTTTACAATCCTTTATCCAAATACTAAATAGATCAATGCATGAAAATTCTCGTTAATGAATTTTGTCTCAAGTAATACCAATCATACTTGTTGACAATTATGCCTCAAGTAATCATACTTGTTGACAAGGCATTATTCAACTAACTTTGATCTATCGGAATTTTGAGAATACTTATTTCAATAATGAAATTCTTGTATATGTGCATTCAAATAATTTGATATAACCACATAATACATCATAAAATGTGTATGACATCCTCAACATACAATTTATGATAATTAAACTTCCAAACCTTTAAAGTTTAAAGTATTCTTATTCTTTAACGTATAATGCAACTATACTGTAACAATTCACAATTTCAGGTTAATTACCATTCCCGGAAAATTTCACTATTCACTTTTACTATTCATTTTTCCCGAAACTTTCCCGAAAGTTGATTTTTATTTGATTTTATCGAGTGATAAATCATTTCCATGGCAAATTAAAAGTTTGACATTCATAAGCTCATTTTCGTGAAAGTTATTAAGGAATTACACGTTTTAGGGTAAAACGTCAATCAGAAATTCTACGCACAACGAAATTCCACCCCGTCAGGTGACCCCACATCGGAAAAATGTTTGACACACTCATGATTTATTTGAGAATTAATCGTGACTGAGAAAAACATGACCAAAAACTTCCCAGCAGGTCACCCATGCCTGTACTACTCTCGCATGAGCACGCTTAACCATTTGGGCGATTAACCGTGAGACCACAAAACGCGTTTCTAAGACTTTTTGAGTTTTCAACTTATTAGAAAAAGTCAACATATTCTTTCCCTCCTCCATTGACCAAAAATGATCCCTTGATGTTATAAGTCATTTCGTGATTTTTAGGCTTACGGTTTGATGTCTAAAAGACATTTAACACCAACCGACACTAGACTGAGCTCAGTCTAGACATTATAAGTCATTTTAAATCATTTTTATCACATTAGAAAAGTAACATTTTACTTTTCTCAATTTTACGCAATATTCGTACATTTTACGTATTACGCGTTTTAGACCCGTGTTTCCAGTTTTTAGCAGGGTTTACCACCCAAACGGAACCTACCACTCATTTTATATTTTATTATGGAACTTATTGACATGTTTATCAATACTTTCAAGTTCCATAATTTTACGACACCCGGTTTTACGTTTTGAGGCTTAATCATTTACGGTTAGCTTTTTACGGAGTCAAAATGCACAAACTAAGCAAGATAACACCAAGACTCATCATCTAGTCATCTTATCCATGCCAAACCGCCATTTAGGGGGGGGAGTCACCTTGGTGTGGCTTGATCTTGTCCATTGATTCTTTAGATCATTACAAGTGTCTAAATTAACCATGGTTAAACTCTAACCCAATATATGGTTAACTATTTTTCCTACCCTATAAATACCAAGCTAAACACATGATATTTCTTGCACCACACCTTCTTATAACCTTCAAGTCCTAAAACCTAAGGCACTTTTCTTATATTTTGTAAGAAAGTTAACTAGTTTTTGAAAGAAAACTAGTGTTTGATCTTTATTCTTGGAAATTTTCTAAGAAAAGTTGTTATAACTTTAAAGTCTCCAAAAAGACGTCGTTATAATCTTCAAATAGCTTTGGATTTCAAGAAGGCGTCGTTATAATCTTCAAATAACCTCGGTTTATCATAGATTGCAAAGGGTGAAGCTAAAAGTCTATCAATGTCCTATCCTTACATGTTAACTTCCTTTCATCTTTGAAAGCCAAAAGTTGTAAGCCAAACCCTAACATGCTTCTTGTTGAATAATTATGTTCATGTTATTTACATATTATTCATGCTATATTATGTCTTGTATGCATGTCCATGATGTATAAAAGTGAGTAAAACAAGTATTGATACATATATGTAACTTATGTTATTCAAACAAGTAAACTAGTGACTTTCTTGGAAAACCACGACCAAAATGGTAAAATTTTGATATTGGATCATTACATATTATAGTAGAGGACTTAACAAGGAAACCATAGCAATTTGAACCACCTAAAACGAGTATACGAGTCAAAAGTTATGGCGATTTGAAATTACCAAAGATTTCCGGCAAAACTGCCAAATAGCTTCCTGATCAAATTTGGGTTTTGAAAGTCCCATTTCTAGTCCGATTCATCAAAAAGTTAAAACACGAAAGTTGTCCGGAACGACGTTTTCGTTCAGGATTAAAGAAGCTCGAGACCTAAAAATGCTTTCCGAGTGATAAAATTCTTCAAATTCTAAACAGCCCATTTTTAGCCAAAGTCATTACATATAAGTTATGGTTTATGAAGACCAAAGGGGTCTTATGACCTAGAATCAAGACACAACCATGGCTAGAGCCAAGGTTGAGTCTCAAGACCATGGAACAATGACCAAAGGTCATGGCTAGGCCATGACGAAATGACCATACAAGCTTACCAAGGCAAATACATGAACTAGAGAAGTTGGCGATAACTTGAACATACAATTTGGATCTACTTCATCTAAAGGAACCATGAGATATTACAAAGAGAAAATGGTCATACAAGACTTATGAAACTACCCCTAATAACAATCTTCATGTACAAATAAACTTTCCTAAGTTTATTCAAGTATCGGACATGTAACTTTTCGGATCAAAAACTTATATCTATATATTTCATCAACTACTACAATAGTAGGGAGCCTCATGTGAGGAGTTCATTATGTAAGCCGTCGAGATGAGTTGTGGATTTACGAGTTAAAGTATCCTGGCTCCTCGAACGCTTATTAACATGACTTCTGAATTATGTCGGCCCGAACAGTAGTAAACGATATACAAAACATACATGTTTCATG
Organism: Artemisia argyi; assembly: GCA_030686995.1. Taxonomy (NCBI): domain Eukaryota; kingdom Viridiplantae; phylum Streptophyta; class Magnoliopsida; order Asterales; family Asteraceae; genus Artemisia; species Artemisia argyi. The sequence continues at coordinate 20,619,218 of CM060695.1, read as the reverse complement.
AATCTTTTCTTCCAAAGACTTACATTATACATCATACCACATCATGGACTAAATGCAATATATATATATATAGGCACTACTTCATGTTCTTTACTCCGATCCTAAGTCGCGACATTCTATTATAGGTTGCTCGTAGAAACCTTCACGATTCGACCGTTACATTCATTACTTGCTATCTTACTTAAGGTGAGTTCATAGCCCCACTTTCCATTACTTAATTGTTTTACAATTCCTTGGGGGGAATACATGCTATCTCTAAAATCGAAAACAATGCTTTCTACTGTATGTTATTCGACTATGTTTTATTATCACTAAGTAACATCCTTGCCAAACCAAGATCCCTTAGTATGAACCATTTAATCACTTGCGAGGGTTACTTGCAAGTGAGCGCGAATATTGTGAATAGGCCTATTGGGATTGACGAATCCCATTTGTTTTGATTAGTTCAAACAAATGCATTAATATTTGAGACATTAGGTATGACGGCAAAGTACCTACCGGGATAAATCTGCCAATCGATATTGGTACACGTTAACGTTTTGGTTTCATAAGCTTAGTGTATAATACATTTTATGGGCGTATAATAACGTAGCCTACCTGTTTTGTTTTCCAAACATTGGTATGAGTCTACAGCAAACACTACGATTATTGTGTTCAAACGATTTACCTACAAACACTACGATTATGGTGTTCAAACGATTTACCTACAAACACTACGATTATGGTGTTCAAACGATTTAACTACCAACACATTGTGTTCAAACGATTTAACAAACTCTATGAATATCACTCAACCTTTGTGTTGACCTCTCAAGCATGTATTTCAGGTTCATGACGATCAAGGATGGCACGGAAGGACACGGATACTCAAGAGGGCTATAAATTTACTTATCATTCAAAAACACATTTATTATACATTGTAAACATGGAACCAATTGGGACCTCATTTTGTAACCTCTGATATTTATATAATTTTGAATGATACATCTTTTAAAACGACTCAATTGGAGTTCGTTTTCTATTATTGTGACTATTGTGCCGTCAAGTAACACCCAGTTCGAATTCCGCTGCATCATGAATTGGGGGTGTTACATATGCTTTCCGTTAAGCATAACTAGTATACATGGCTATTAACAAGGATGAAATCCTTCCATGACTAGTATTGAGTGTCATCTCAATTTATATTAGCATCATTGTATGCAAACAACAATATGCTCTTTTCCGTAAACTTCAATGTGTAATGTTTTATTCCTTCCAAACTTTCAAGTTTTTGGCTATGACAATTTTACAAATTGTTCATTTATAGAATCTAGCAATTGTTCCAGGCTGAGGATGTGATTCTATATCCAAATATATTCCTTTAGAATATTCATTACACAACTTATCTAATATCTTTCATTAGATATCAATGTTGTCAAATCATCTTTTATCAAAGCATGATATAACAACAACATGATGTACATGAAAAATTCTTGTGTCCAACTTAAATTTCATTCATGTACTACATATCCATTTAAACTTTCTAAATGATATATCATGTTCTATTAGATCCATTTACCGCACATGTTTACATTAATAAACATATATTCAAGGTTGTATGTTTTACTTATTAAATCTTTCAAGTAAAGTTTCATTCCAAGTTGACTTACCATTTAACTTATATAGAATGTTACTTCCTATATGTTATACAACATATATGATTTAAATAAGTAAACATAATACTCCCACTAGCTTTCAGAATTACTTAGGAGTTATCTTATTTTAAATTATAAATCAAAACATAGATTTAATATTTAAACATAAGATTTATCTCCTTGATGCATGCATCTATCCATACTTGGATTCTTGCATTTTGTATACTTTCAAAGATTAAATGAATTCATAAAACTCTTAATTACTCATCGTCCTCGCTTAAGTAATTTATAAGAAAGAGATTTTATAATCCATTGTCAAATTTCATATTCATAAAAATGAGTATGACAATTACCATCTTTGTAATTTTAATGTGCTTAGGAAAAAGTATTCAATCATAGTTAATTACATAAGTATGATTAATAATCTTGTCATAAGACATACATTAAAATATGTATACAATTTTGTCCATATGTTTCTTTATGCAAAGATTTAAACCTCTAGGGTTTTTCTTCTCTTGCAGAAACTCATCTTCATTAAGATAAACCAAATTTTCAAAGTTGACTTATCTTTATGGACAGCATCTTAACATTCATAGTATGAGCAGTTTACCATAATTAGTAAATGCGTCATTATGATTAACAGGCTTACTTTGATCCTGTAATTCATAATTCTCAGCATATTAATTAAATATCTGAGACATCCCTACGGATCTATGAATGAGAGTTTCATCATGTTGAGATTTAACCTTTACATTTCAAACCTCATCATGATTTTCACTAGTGTGGTTTTAGAAGATTATATATTTTGTAATTTTGATCTTTCAAGATCTAAACAAAACTCCCACTTGCCTTTTGTATTTTATAAATACTTTAGCAAGATGAGCAACACTAAATCGTTCTCATTTGGGATATTACAAAAATATTTTACAGTTCCTGACTCTTGTTTGTTAAAACTACTTATTAACAAAATCAGAACTTCATTTTAAGACTTTAATGTGATTCATCACATTCCATAATGTCTTATTTAATCTTCTAGGTTGGAGTCTTATTGAGTATATTCAATCCATACTCAATTTTCTAACCTTGACAACTTTTGGAAGAAAAGAAGTCATATTTATCTTTTAATCAAACAATATAACAAGAGTTTGATTTTTCCTAACTGAACACACCACCAACTTGTGATGTTTCATTAGAATTAATATTGTGAGACAAACTAACAATATGTAAGATAAACTTATTCCCTTTGGCTTACCTATTTACCAACTAAGTCAACTTAATGGTACAATAGAATTTCCAAGCCAATTGCATGATATATAACATAAGTACCTTTTGAACAAGTTACTTCATGTTCATGTCTTAAGAAGACATAAACTGTTATATTCCCACTTTGCGTTGTACATCATTGATCAACTCAATGATTTCTTGTTTTAAACATAACAAGTTTAACGTCTTACTTTATTATAAGTCTTGTAATAGTTAAAAGACTTCATGTTTATAAGAAGATATAAACATAAATAACTAAAGTATTTGTGAACACCACCACTTGGTTTCATTAGTAATTTCAAGTTAATTTACTACTTTATTTGCTTATGTCATTTTATGAATTATCCAATTTAAGAAACTGCAAACTCACATAATTCCATTACATCAGTTGATCTGCTAGTAATGAAATCATGTAGTTTACCTTTCTATTGCAATCTAGGCAGGTTACACCCTGACGTAAATTGTAAATTCAAGTATTTCTTTTAATTTGAATATCATAAGACATAAAAGTAGTCTTATAATCATGACACATGTTCTACATAAGATAATCTTATACATTAAATGTATAAGTCCTATTAGAACATTGATCTCTTACCTTGCAATTAAGAGAATCCTATCATCATATTTCTATGTAGTGTTCCTTTGCACACAATAATCAATTCTCCCACTTGTGCATTGAACAATATCATGTAGTATATAAACAACACAACATAAGTTTGTTTATGTGATTCAATATGATTTGTGTCATAAGTAGATGTAGGACTACTTTGTCTTATCAGGAAACGCATATGGCTATCCTAAGAACATGAGTGTCTACAATTTGAAAGTAATTATCTTGAAGATAATTTGGGCTACTACACAGAAATTAAGTCTTGTAGCTCCCACTGAATTAGAGAACATAACAATAACTCTATATTCAGTAAACAACACAAAGCTCCCACTGGATTTGACAACATTGTACGTGTTTCATAACCAGTGAAAACAATTTGCTTGTTTTTACTTTCCTACACATTTAGAAAAACCCATAATTACTCAGGTTCTAAAATGTGTATTCTACTATGTTTATGATGGATTATCCATCAATGATATTAACTTGAAGAATTTGAGCATGCAGCTTCTTTCTTAATAGGCCTACCATCCCCATAATGGTATGTAGCACCTTTAAAGCACAACAACTAGATAAAATACTAGCTTTGCCTTTTTACCAATTTTGCGGTAATCTGTCCAGCTTCTAATAACTCATATTTTCCATTTAACCAAATGCCTTGTTTGTTATAGAAGAATTCATTCACCAAATAAGAGTAATGAAATTTCTATGAAAAATAAGATATGCTATATCCTTAAATATTAAAGATTGCTATGAGTTATATATTAGAATGTAGACAATTCTAATGTTCCTATCATACCTTTCTCAATCATGAAAAGGAATAGGATTGAGTCTTATTCTTTTCTCATGGAAAATAGACTTAGGATTGAGTCTTATTCTTATGTTCCTATCATACCTTTCTCAATCATGAAAAGGAATAGGATTGAGTCTTATTCTTCTCTCATGGAAAATAGACTTTCTTACATTTCGGTAAATTTTTCTCAATCAAACATTATGTTTGAAAGCAGAATTATATCAATTTACCAATTTAAGACCAAACCACGTTTACGGCTTTAATGTTGCATTAATACGTTAAAAAGAATTACAAAATTCAATTTTAGTATTTTCGATAATTAAATTTTCAAGAAAATTAAATACCCATGGTTCATAAACATATAACCATTTTAATTTTACATTGAAAAACTAGGATCCAAATTGACATAAGTTCATCACATCAGTTGATCTGCTAGTGATGACGTTGTTCAATAAGGTACGAGACGTGTCCCAATTGCCAATATTCAATTGCAATTCCTAGAATCGATGGGATTTACATTAATTGCCAACCGCAGTTGCAATGTAAGCATGTTTTATCCCCATCTTCTTATGCCTTGAGTGATCAGTTCCCACTATCAACTCAATTAAGTTAACCAATTTAAGAAACAACAAACTTACATAATGACACCACACCAGTTGATCTGCTAGTGATGAAATCATGTAATTTGCCCCTCCATTGCAATCTAGCCAGGTTACGCCCTGACGTAGATCCAATTTTAGGTGTTTCCGTTTCATTGGATGACATATAAATTAAATTTAAGGGTAGTTAATTTGATGTGTGTAATCAAATATATGTACAAAGATGTCATGCATTCATCTTGTAGCATATGTTTCATGTAAAAAAACTTTTACTCATTAGTTTCTTTACGAGCTTAAATCTCCAAACTTTTGATTGAGGCGTTGAGAAACTTACAACTTTGCCTTAAGTGCTTCGTAGTTATCATGGATGTTAGGTAAAGACTAAAATATGACTCACAGGCGAGCGGTAAGCCAGAATGGAGGCTCACTAAGGCCGCAATTTAATGCGTAGCCATCCTTATACCCACTTTAATAGTTTGTCATAATTAGTTCCACCTTTCAACCACTTAATACAGTCGCGATCAATCAACCAAAAGTCCAAGATTTATTAAGTAAGCTCAAAACAAGATTTTACCATTATTAAGTCCGTTTAATATTTTATTTATTGAAATTACCCTTTGTTACTATCATGTTAAAAACATATAAAACAAAAGTAATAAAATAAAATAAACAAACAACAACAATAATGGTCATGCAAATTAAAATCAATATTAAAATACGCTATTGATTTAATACACGATTAATAGGGTCTTCCCTAATATTATAATTAATCAAATTTTAGTAATCTTTATACATAATATTTACTAAACAATTTATCAATTATAATAAAATCGCATAAATAAGCATGAAATCAAACAAATCATAATCCATAACAACACATGCATAGTGTGTCATGAATGCCCATATTGCACATATTATACAAATAATCATGTCAATCAAGGAACGCAATCAAACGGGATATCACAATATCCATACACATAAATTACATGCAACCTAGGGTTTCTACAAGTTTTTATTACATAATTCATCAAACCCTAATTTCTTTTTAAATAATAAAAAAAAAAAACTTTCAACATATATATAAATAATTAAATAAATTCGAAATAAAAATAAAAACTAGGGTTTATGAAAAAATAAAAACATAAGAACACCAAGCATGTAATAATCAAACGATTCAATTTTATGTGTTTCGGTAATTCATTATAATGTATTAACGGCTCTTGATGCCACTGTTGGAATATATGAATAATAATAAACATATAAACATCAAAGAGTACGCAGCGGAATAGATCAAATACAAATAATAAATTAACCGAATATAAATGGATGCGTACCTCTTTGTAATTTCTAGCAAGAACAAGAAACTAATGGAACAAGAACTATAAACCCTAATTGGGTTTAATGGTGGATCGACTAGGATTAGTCGAATAGGGAAAATCACCTTGTTAGCAAAGGTATGCCAACACTTCGTTCTTGAACACACGTATTAGTAGCGTTTCAATAAGAAAAGCTAGGTTCTTAATTCACAAGCAATCCAAACATAATGTTTAGAAGATCGCGTAGGAACCCTAGAAGGGTGTAGTTGATCAACTAAACAAGAATGGTTTTGAGCTTAGAAATCTAGTAGGAACCCTATAAGGGTGTAGTTCGATTTCTAACTCAAGAGGAGAAAGAGAAGGAGATTTGGTTTGCAAGTGAACCAAGGGATGAATGAATGAATGAGAGGAGGTCTCATTATATAGTATTCAAGCAACTTGGAGCAAAAGCCATCCCAAACCCTATGGGGAGAGGGGTGTGGCCGGCCATGGGTTCACAAGGCCCAACCCGAACCAAACTTTCACTCTATTCCAAATCTAGTCCTTCATCTTTCGTCTAACGGTCGTTAGGTACCGTTAAATGCTCATTTCGTAAATTTAATAATTATTCGTCACTAAAACAATAATTATTAATTAATTGAAACTCATACGTAAAGTGTGCAATCCCGAAGTCTCGAGTTCGAGTCCGGTCATGATATATTAATTTATTATCCGTTAAAACTAACACAGAGAAGGTTGAATAACAAGTTTGTTCCCATCTATTATGTACCTTCATCGCATACGTCATACATACCATCCCGATTACTCACTCACGCAACTTGAGTTGAATCAGCCAAAAAAATCAGTTTGGTCAAAACTTAGTCTGCAGTATTTGAACAATTGTGTTAATGTTTCTAACATATTTCTATAGTCAGGGGCGGAGTCGCGGACATACCTAAGGCAGAGGCTATGCACGTCCATACCCTAAAAACGGTGTAAAAACGAATTTTTTGTTAGCATATTTCAAAGTTTAATACCAAGCGCATACTCTTATCAAATTTTTATATAACAGTGAATACCCTGTGACAAATTTCTGCATACGTCAATAGTTCAAAATTTACACAAAAATTCCAATCACAGTACTCCCCGCCTAGGCCGATTACCAGCTACGAGTTAGCGAACCACTTGAGTACCTAGTTTTACAAACATGCCCGGATAACAGCAATATTTGCATATCAATACATATATAGGTAATTAAAATAAAAACATTACATAAGTAGTAATCATTTATTTAAATGTGGAATAAATCGGAGGGAAACGAGGCAAGCGGATAACAGCTTCTTCTGTCTCAATTGGGTCCGATCTTATTATCTACAAAACAAAAAAACATTAAAACTTAGGATAACTTGTTATTTTATATTACTAACTTAAACATGGGTTATTTAAAGAAATGAATAAAAGGGGTACCGGATCTTGGAGAAGGGGTTTTGAATCATCAATGGCTGGTCTGAACTGTGGCTTGCTTTTGTTGTTGTTGCTGATGTCTCCTTTGCTTGTTCCGGCATTGGTGTTCATGGGTGTTTGTGTTTGACTAGGTTTCATTTTGTTTTTTGGTTTGGATTGTGATGGAGTGATATTTTGTTGTTATGTAAGGTGAATATACTAATGTAGGAAGTTAGGACTTAGGAACCATGTATTATTAAAGCCCAATTAAATTGGTTTTCTTTTCATTTTGTTGTTATTTGAGTATAAGTTAGGTTTTAGTTACACACCGGTACGAGTCATGCCTAGAGCTCAAGTCCGAGCTTTAAATACAAATATATTTCATAAGAATCAAAATGACACACGCAACTTTCTCACAAGTCGGTCAGTCCGTAGACCAACTTGTGCTAAAAAAATCACCAACGCGTAGGTGGGGATTTGTGTTTTAAGGGTGATGCGTTGTTGGGCAAGGACGCGTCTTAGACGCCTTTGTTACACCATCAGAAACATAATCGGAAGTAGGGTTGAGCACGGTTTGAAAACCGGTGCAGACTGACCTAAATCGGACAGGATCAAAAATCGATTTGGTTCAAAACACCAGACCAAGGACCAAACTGAAATGTCATGTCCAGTTCGTTGGTTTGGTCGAGTCCAACAAAGCATAATGGGCGGTTTTGCTGAAGATTGAACAAGATCGGATCGGACCGAGGACCGAATATGGGGAAAAAGGTGGACCGAGGATCGGACCAAAATACGTCCGATCCAGTTCGGTTGGTCCAATTGATCCGGTTTTTTGGTTTATTCGATCCAAAAAAGATGCTTATTCGCGTAACACCTGAACCATGCAAAAAAGTAAAATCGTCCTCCAGCATCCTATCTTAACATGTAACAAAGTCCATTCACGTCTTAACATAACAGTAGCGGACCCAAGACCAAAAAAGTACAGAAAAATCGTAAGCAAAAAATTTGAGACCACGTGCATTTTAAAAAAGTAATCGATATATTTGACATAATTTCACACCACGCATGAATAAAACATGTTATAAGACTAAATATCAAACATACAAAGGCATGACCGGGAGGATTTATCAAACAGGGTCAACAATAAACCGCCGGAGCAATCCGGATCTTAAAGAAGCAAAAAACCGGTCCCCGGTTGACCCGGGTTTCAAATACAAAGTCATTTAAATGTTGAATTAGTTGGAGGGAAATGAGGCAAGCGGATAACAGCTTCTTCTGTCTCAATGGGGTCTGATCTTATCATCTACAAAAAACAAAACATCTCTACTACATATAATGCATAAAGCACTCTCTCTCCAAAAATTTAAGATTTACAAGAAATAATGCATGGTTTACAACACTTTAATGCACCCAATTTTCAGAATTACAACAAAGTAAGCATATCGTACAACAAAAAACAGCGTACTGTCATTTTAAGACCAAAATTCTACCAAACAACATTAATGCTATTAAAAACACCCCTTCACCAAAAATTACAACCATTTAAGCACAATGTACAATAACTTTTAAGTAAATACAAGTCATAAAACACAAAACTTAAGTATGTAAAGCACAATGATTTTAAGGTCAACAATTTATTCAGCACATATAATTAATACACTAATTAATTCACCCATTCACCAAAATATACAATCATTTAACCATAATGTACAAGTTAATCAAGCTACTAAGCCAAGTACTTAAAAATAAAGCCATTAGACTGGGCACAGTGGTCGGTCGACCGGACCGGTCGCCCATCCGCTGACCGAGTCGCAGCCACTGCAACCACAAGATCGATGAAGGTCGGACGGCTCCAAAATTCACAAACCAGTCACCCCCTCGACCGATTAATGCATTCTACAAAAGAAGAAAAAAATGTACCGTTACATATCAAAACAAAAATAAAGATGAAATGAAAGAAGAAGATAACAATCATCAATCAAGCAAAAACAAACATCAAATTATTCTATCTATGGTCCACGAACACAAAGTATATAGCAACAATAAAACCCAACATCTACATCTACCTCAGTTCTAACCCCATCTAAAAACCACCATCACGGTTAACACAACATAAAACCTTAGAGAGAGTTTTCGTTTGATATTCAAGAAAAGGATATGATTTCTTGCAAACATAGATTGTTGGTTATGTTCGGTTATCAAGATAAGAAAGAAAGGAAGAGTATGTGATGTAATTGTGTGGCCAAATCATGGCTGCGTATTTTTGTGAGGAAAATTAGGGCAGGAATGAGGTAATTTAGGTTTTGTAAACGTATTTATAAGTCCTAACATTTGGGTTATATACCGGTTTTGTTGTTAATTGGGCATGCCAAATGATATCACAAATGGTTTGATAGTTTTATCATGGGCCTTAATAGATATTGATGATTAAAGTTTTTTTAGGCTCAAAATGGTTTTAGACTAATTACTAATTGAGCCGTATATTATTTGTATGGTATAGTTGATTTTGGGCTAATTTTAATATTCGGTTCATGTGAATAGCGTATATTAAAAATGAAAATGTAGGGGATATACATAGTGTAAAAAAGATGAATTTTTTTGAAATAAAAATAAAAATATAAATGTTGGTCGCCTTACTATGCCTAAAAGGTCACATGTAGGTCAGAAAATTTAAAAGTGATTGTGCTGAAGGAAAGAATCAGATTTCTGTTTGTGGTAGCTTCGGTTAACAATAAATGAAATTATACTACTGCCTTTTTATTTTTTTTATAGGTCCCAATACCATCTTCAACGATGTATGAGGAGGTTGAGATGTAGACAGTCTTACCCCTACCTAAGGTAGAGATGCTACTTCCAGTTCTATCTAAGATAGGAAAGGGCCTCAAGCATTTTGTAAGGAGTGAGGATCGAACCATTGACCTCTAGGTTAAGATGCAAGGAGTTTTTCAACTGATCCAACCCTAAAATTATTGTTATTTGTAAATTAATGGTTAAAAAAAAATATGGTCACATAACATCACATTACCAGAAAATATAGTCACAAGGTACCCGCCGCCGCATCGCGCGGGTACCCTGCTAGTTATTATATAAAACATAGGATAACTTGTTTTTATATTACTAACTAAAACATGGGTTATTTAAAGAAATAAATAAAAGGGGTACCGGATCTTGAAGAAGGGGTTTGGAATCATCAATGGCTGGTCTGAACTGTGGCTTGCTTTTGCTGCTGATGTCTATGTTGCTTGTTCCGGCATTTGTGTTCATGGGTGTTTGACTTTGACTAGGCTTCATTTTGTTTTTTTGGTTTGGAATTTGGTGGAGTGATCTTTTGTTTTTATGTCAGGCCCAATAGGCCAATAATTAATAGCATAAAGTAAGAACTCATTGTTACTAATGTTTGACCCAATAATTAATCAGCGGGGTAAATGCTTTAAAAAGGGACAAATTTTAGCGTATGGTAGGAAAGATACCTCTAATGACTTCTCTGGGAGCGTTTATAGTAAATGGAATTTATAGAATTGTAATCAATCAAATATTGCAAAGTTCCAGTATTTATTACCGGTCAGAAATGAATGATAACGGAATTTCGGTCTATACCGGAACTATAATATCAGATTGATATATAATATTAAGTATTGAAAAAAAGCTTAATGTTTGACAATCGAGCTTCAGTTTAAACAAATATATGCATAACGTAGAATCATATATTGTTAGTATTTTTTGTTTGAAGTGGATTTTGGTCCCCAAATATATAAGATTGCATATATTTTGCGGTCCAGGTCCTACACAATACATACCTCGGAGGATTTGCCTAGTAATTAAACGATCTGAAAATCTTGAAAAAGATTGAGGTTCATGCTATTTTCAATCATATTCAAGAACAAAGTTTTTCTGTATAGAAAATGATATTTTATCCTTTTATTTCGACTCATCCTTTTACTCATAAAATTAAGACACGTGCCATAATTAACGTTTTAGATGAAAAGCTTGCTAAGAGAAAGACACAATAATATTACAAAACTCTCTGAATATCAAAATGAAGACAACTTCGAGTAACAAATTATTAACGGCTTATTGTCTAAAAATGTATTTTTTTTTTTTTTTTTTTTTTTTTTTTTTGTTTACCGTTGTTAGGATCACACTATTTAACAATTAACTTTTTGAATTTTAGTTATTCTGTGTATCGGTATTCAAAAATACTTGATTCGATACTCAGAAATACATCAATCCATACACATAATAACCGAAATTCAAAAAGTTAATTGTTATATAGTCAGACGCTAACGATGGTGCACACCACCCTAAACATCCACAAAAGAACCACAAAGAAACATCCACAAAAATGAAGTGACATGTTTTGATTTGTGGCTTTTAAAATAATTTTTTCATCTTCTCTTTGATTAACCCAATCAAAACACGCCAATGTTTATTTGTGGTACTTTTGTAAATGTAGTTTCTTAAGAGAGAGAGAGGAAAAAAAAAAAAAATAGTTCTTAAGATACAATTTACATCATTCACCCTTCAAAACCAAATTTACAAAAACACCCTTTACTTCTTCAACTCTTTCTGGTTATCCAACATAACTCATCAAAACACACTTCAGTTCAGATAACAACTTGAAACAACAAAAATGGAGGCCTTAAAAGTATGGTCATCAAGGCCACTCCGTCATCTCTTCCACTTATCTCCACTCACATACAAAACCCATCTCCCAGTCACCTTCACGCGCTGCTGTTCATCCTCACGCGCCGCCACTGTGCCTCCAAAACAAGGTGGTGGCAGAGGAAGGAGGTCACCCAAAGATGAGAATAATGCAACTTCTTCCACTTCTGATAGAGATGCTATTCGTCTTAAAAAGGTTCAACTTTTTTATATATTTTTTATAAAAATTGAATCTTTTTGTAGTTTTGTTACTTAAATTGGGTTATGGGTTTTTTAAGGGATGTTGGTTTTAGCTTATTTTATGGCTTATGAGCTTATCTCATTTCGGCTTAGATTGTTATGGTGTTTGTTTTGGCTTTTATAACCGGCTTATGGCTTATTTGATTTTCGGGCTTATGTTTCGTTAGCTCACTTTTTGTTGCTTATTTTGAAACTTTTCTGCTTATATAATGAAGCTGAAAATTGTCAACATAAGCAACAAAAAGTGAGCTTATAAAACATAAGCCCAAAACCAAATACGCCGTAAGCCCGCTATATTAGCCGAAACAAACACCCCCTTAGTCTTTTTGTTTGCTTGTTTAGCTATAAGATAAAAACCACTCAGGGTTGGCCTAGTGGCAAAAAGTTTGTAACTAATATTACTAAAATGTGTGAGAAGTGACCACGCCAACCTTGAATATGTGTGGCAGTGGGTTCAAACCCCATATCGGCCAAAAGGTCGGAAACCACCTTATCCAACAAAAACCATAAGATAAGCAATTAAAAAAATAATCTGCTTACTTTTAGGTTGATAAGCGTTTTAAATATGGAATCCAAAATACACACTTTGATAAGCAGTTTGGAATAAGCAACTCATAACCTAATTATTTAAAACTGCTAGTGTCACCGTAAAGTTCGGAACTTTGGATAAGAAATTCCGAACATTCTTAAAACTGCTTATTTATTGTTTCCCAATGCAAGAAGCAGATATGCAGCCTTAGTTAGCAATCTCAAACACCCTCCGAGTATTCGGCAACTGAGTAATCAGATATTCAGTCTATCTTAAGTAACATTTGAATCTTTTTATGTTTTATGCTTTGGTTGTTGATATCTGGCTTAATTAGCAAATTGGTGATGCGTTTTTTGTTAGTTTGAGGATGATTAGTTAAGAAAGTGTGATACTTCGTTATTACTTATTAGTTGTCTGATATGCATATCTTGGGGGAGTTATATAAGTACTTACATGTAAATGATTCTTAAAGAGTGTAATAAGATCATTCGTATTAGTTTCACTATAAGAATACATTAAGGGGGAGTTTGCGATTGCTTATGATTGTATGCTTATTGAGTTTTGATACTAATATAAGCAGTTTTGAGGGTGTTTGGGATTGCTTATCCAAATTACTTACTATCTGATTACAGGAGAGTGTAATAAGATTGAATAATCAGTTTGGGAGTTTATCGTTTCAAACTGCGTATGTGGTTACGTAGCTTTAATAAGCAATCCTAACCACCCCCTTAAATGTACTGTTATGGTACTAACTACGAACACAATAATAAGATAATCAGTCTGGGAGTTCGTTATTACAACTTTCTGCAAGAGCATAAGTCTGTTTAATAAGCAATCAGGACTGATTATTTGTGACTTCAACCACAACAATCAAATAATCACTAGCAACATGCAGTGCAGAACACCCCCTGATTCATCATTTTTACTTTTTTCAGCACTTTTTAAAGAGATGTTTGAGAATGCGTTTGCAAAACAGCACTCTGGAACAGAAATTAACAACCTCCTTTTGCAAGAATTGCCTTTCTTTATAAGAATACGCATATAATCCCTTTTTTAATGGTTTGCCAAAATTTTTTGCTGATTATTTGTGTTTTGCAAACATATCAGTTAGATAATCAATCCCAAAACCTAACTCTAAACACCCACTCAAAGTTTAATGTAGTTCCATCTTTTGGCTTTTTGAACGTATAAGCAGAGTTCTATGGTGAGTGTCGATGTAGACATCTAGTTAATTTATTACTGGTAAAAGTAATGGATTTGTTTATAGGTAGAAGAATTAAGGAGCAAAGGACTTGAACCATATGCCTACAAGTGGGATAGAACTCATACCACTAATCAATTGCAAGATATTTATAAGCATCTCAGCAATGGTGAAGAGTCGAACGATGAGAATGACCAAGTATCAATATCAGGAAGAATTGTTGCACGTAGGGCTTTTGGAAAACTTGCTTTCTTGACTTTGAGGGATGATTCTGGAACAATTCAGGTACATAACATCTTTTTTTCCGTTTTCACACATAAAAATTTAGTTGCTTGTCTCTAAACTTAATCACCATCATGCTGTGTAATTGGTAGTATTTGTGATTTGGAGGGTGGGAGAGAAGGAGGGGGGGGGGGGGGGGGGGGGGGGGGTTTGTTAGTAGATAAGCTTTAACAAAACGGGATGCTGGGATAGTGTTTACATAACTGGACATGCTTCTCATACTGGAAGTTGTGATAATCAGCAGTTTTAAGTGTTTGACGTATTCTGATTATGTAAGGATTTTGATTAAAAATGACACTTAAATAATCAGAATCAGTTTTGTTGCATTTACTCTTGAAATAAGTGTTTTTCAAATTTGATCTTTTGACTCGAACCACAGTAATTAGATAAACGCTTTCAAAACACGATGCCGCATGCCCATTAATCATCTCCCGAAGTGGATCTTAACGACTGAAAGATCGCAAATAGGAATGCGTTGCATTTGACCCTCATAGAAGCATTTAGATTACTGAGTAAACTTGATTTCCTCACCTATGCTAGGTTTTCTATGACTCTTTTTTGTCATAATACCGGATACTGATATATTTACTTATAATATCAGCTTTACTGTGAGAAAGAAAGGCTTGTAGATGATCAGTTTGACCAATTAAAGAGTCTTGTCGATTAAACGGACGGAAAAAGGTTAGCTTCCGAAATAAAGTTATACAAAGAGAAATTTAATAGTCTTTACACTATTTTTTTGATAGCATATTCATTTTTCCATTTGTTTTCAGGGAAACTTTCTGTATGTGTAAATTCATTTTTGATCCTCACAAAATCTTTGCTTCCACTACCGGATAAGTTTCACGGTCTAACAGACGTGGATAAGCGTTATCGCCAACGGTTTGTTTTCTAATAGCTTTTTTTGTAGCAACATTTGTGCAATCCTGCATATTCTAATAATGTCATGGTGGTCCGTTTTTGCTAATGTTAAACATCATCATAATTGGCGAGTCTGTTTTTCGTGTATAGATATGTAGATATGATTGCAAATCCAGAGGTAGCTGATGTACTCCATAAAAGAGCAAAGGTAGGGTTAAAACATTGAATTTTCGGATCATATAACTTATTATCTTCAAATGCTCGTATGCTGATTTGTGCTTCACTTCAGTAGATTGTATCAGTCATACGCCAGACAGTTGAATCCGTAGGCTTTATCGAAGTTGATACACCAGTTCTTCAGGTTTGTAAATCATCCCTAAACTGATTTTCGTAAAATCTAAATATTTAATTTTTTTAATATTTGATACTTAAATTGATTTGATACTTTAATTTTGGGCCCATTAGCTTGACTTTGATTTATATCACACATTTACACGTACTGAGAGGAAAAGTATCAGTAAGATAGAAAAAGATGTCTAATAACTACAAGTTTTAAAGACTTTTAAGTCTTCTAACGTCTAATATTGGGATAGTTCACTTTTCTTCCATCATTTTCCACAAAACAGGAGAAATTTATTTTTGGAATTTTGAACAACGAAAAAGTAAAACAAAAATTTGGGACAATCTACTTCAAATTGACTAGACATATTGCATCAATCAGTTTCTATCGATTATCCAAAATACAATACTTTGAAGTAGCTTTATGCAAAGAGTCTTCTGATGTGTATTTTCAACTAAGTATTGCAATGAAATAATATAACTAGATTATCATTATGTATTTAAACTAAAGTATAAAATAGATGTTCAACGATTTAATTGCGCCAAAGCATGTATTGTTAGTTACCAAATATATAATATGAGCCAAGCTGAGTATGTAGGAATTGGGCCGGTCCAATTTTCATGTCAAAACAAAATGAACTTATAACTTGTATGCAAACACAAAACATAATCATTCATTTTGAATCTAAACAACTTGTATTGGCTTAAATAGTTAATCAAATGCCGTAGAAATTCAAATGACCAACTAAATTACCTATGCAGATTACTCTTGAAATCACATTCTTCTTATAAAAGGAAAACTTGTAAACTTAACGTTTCTAAAATTTGGTTGAGGCATTTCATCAAACATTGTGGGTCATGAGAAAACTAAAGATTTTATGCAGTTTTATAAGCAATAAAAGAAAAACCATGTATGAATAAATTTTTCCATGAAGACACTACTTTAAGCTCATAATTGCGTAAATCTCTCTTTCACAAGAGTTGCTGACTGTATTTTACATCACAGAATAAGTACAAATTGCAAAGACTTGAGAGTCTTTGGTCGTCTAGTGTGGGACTTCAAATTTATTCCATGATCTTTATCCCAAGTGTTATGTGCTCCACACAAATTTATATCCATCTAGTTCAAATCTTTATTATCAAAGTCTATATGAAGCTTAAATATATTTTTTTAAGTGTCTACTATGAATTTTTTAAGTCTTTTTCCCTCAATTTTGATCTTAAATATATTTGTTTGTGTTATATAATACTACTTAATAAAAATTATACAAATGAAAATATATTTAAAATTTTAATCTATTCATTTGTCTTGTATCATACGAACAAAAATATTTAAAGTTAAAAAAAAATAATAATAATAATAATCTTAAACTACAATTTACACAATACTCCCTCACAAAAATTAAAATTACAAAAACACCCCTACATCTTCAACATTCTTGATTATGTTCAACCCAACAAAACCATCAGACTCAGTTCAGATAACAACTTGAAACAAGAAGAATGGAGGCCTTAAAAGTATGGTCATCAAGGCCACTCCGTCATCTCTTCCACTTATCCCCACTCACTTACAAAACCCATGTCCCAGTCACCTTCACGCGCTGCTGTTCATCCTCACGTGCCGCCACTGTGCCGCCAAAATAGGGTGGTGGCAGGGGAAGGAGGTCACCCAAAGATGAGAATAATGCAACTTCTTCTACTTCTGATAGAGATGCTATTCGTGCTATTCGTCTTAAAAAGGTTCAACTTATATATATATATATATATATATATATATATATATATATATATATATATATATATATATATATATATATATAAATTGAATCTTTTTTTATGTTTTTATGTTTATGTTTTATAAAGATTGAATCTTTTGTGTTTTTTATGTTTTGTTTGTGATATTTGGTTTTGTTACTTAAATGGGTTATGGGTTTTTTAAGGGATGTGTTGGTTTTAGCTTATTTTATGGCTTATGAGCTTATCTCATTTTGGCTTATATTGTTATGTTGTTTGTTTCGGCTTATATAGCCGGCTTATGGCTTATTTGGTTTTGGGCTTATGTTTCGTTAGCTCACTTTTTGTGGCTTATTTTGAAACTTTTCGGCTTATATAAGCTTATTATGACATAGTGGTTATATAAGCCAAAAAGTTTCAAAATAAGCCACAAAAAAATGAGCTTATGAAACATAATCCGAAAACCAAATACGCCGTAAGCCCGCTATATTAGCCGAAACAAACACCCCCTTATTAGATGATAATGAATAAAATAAGAAAGTTGTACACTTTATCTAAGGGTTGTTTGTAATTCTGTGATACACGCCACTAGGGATCACATAAGATCCGTAAATGGATTACAACTAAGTAGGATAATGAAGCAATGAGAAAAAGATTATCGAAGCAGAATTGTATTATACTATTATCAATGGCGGATTGTACAGAAAATCTGTTACAATGAGTTATAGTTTGTTACAGGAGATTAAGAGAGAAGAGTTTACACAAATGATTAATTAAATGGAAGTGAAGTGAAATGTTGGTTTATAAAGTCTTGGTTTGGGCGGGAATATCTGTTGCTCGAGCATGTGTTCGCACGTGCCAACCTAACTTGAGCTCATATCATTCTGTTGGTGAATTTTGATTGTTTGAGGATGATGAAAATTAGCTTTTGTTGGGGTTATTAGAATTAAATAACCAGGAGTGGTTGGTTCAAACTTGTTATATGCTTATTGTGTTTTGACATTATAGATAAGCAGTTTTTAGGGTGTGTGGGATTGCTTATTGAAGCATTATTTGAGAGTGAAATAAGTAGTTCTGAATGATCAGTTTGAAGATGGCTTATGCTGGTTAAAGCGTCGATAGAGCTATAATAAGCAATCACAAACATTCCCTAAAAGCTAGTTATTTGCTATTCCAAAATGCAATAATGAGATAAATAGATAATTTGTCTGGGAGTTCCATTATTCCCAACTGCTTTTCTGATTTCTTCAAAATGCACTAGCTGTTTTATTAATCACTTTCAGAGTTCAATGCTGAACACCACTTTAAGCATGAATTTTACTTTTGCAGCCCTTACTTAGGAGGCATTTGGGATTGCGTTTACTAAATGTTACCGAAAGCAAGTCTTAACCTGCTTTTTCAAAATTGCCTTTTCTCTCTATAAATACGCGGACATTTTTTCTCCAAAGGATAACACTTTTTGCTGATTATTTGGGTTGCGCATTGTTGTTGTTGTCCAAAATTTTGATCAAGTGTTTGATGATGATTGAATTTAACTCGAGTTGTACTTTTTTCCTTTACGTGAGTTTTGGGGCACTTGCTCAAGAACTAGTTATGTTTTGTTTTAAGTTTTCAAGACTACTTAAAGTCTTCATCTTTTAGTCTTGGTTTTGGTTTAGCATTTGGGCCCATTAGCTTGACTTTGATTTATATCACACGTACACGAGATAGAAAAAGATGTCTAATAACTACAATTTTTAAAGACTTTTAAGTCTTCTGACGTCTAATATTGGGATAGATCACTTTTCTTCATCATTTTCCACAAAACAGGAGAAATATATTTTTGGAATTTTGAACAACGAAAAAGTAAAACAAAAATTTGGGACCATCTACTTCAAATTGACTAGACATATTGCATCAATCAGTTTCTATCAATTATCCAAAATACAATACTTTGAAGTAGCTTTATGCAAAGAGTCTTCTGATATGTATTTTCAACTAAGTATTGCAATGAAATAACATAACTAGATTATCATTATGTATTTAAACTAAAGTATAAAATAGATGTTCAACGATTTAATTGCGCCAAAGAATGTATTGTTAGTTACCAAATTACTATATATATTAAATGACATCCAATACGACGTCGTTCGATGAACAGTAACCATCGTGGGCTTCTTTTTTTTTACACGGCCTGTTATATGCCCAGTGACCCAGTCTTATGTTCGGCCCATTTAGCAATCGCTAATTTGATAACATGAAGAAGAACTGAAGAAGCCAGAAGAATCGAGAGGCGGTTATCTCCCGAACCTTCTTCCACTGCACAAAAACAGTACAAAACAATTCTAAAGAAGATTTGGACCATGAATTTGGTAGATGAAGAGAACATTGAAGCTGTTACGGTAACCGTTGATTAACAATCGGTGATGGTGAATATGAGGTTTGATCTAAAACCCACATCTTCCGGTCGTCGGATTAACCCAAAAGGACTCACAGGTAGCGTGCCTTTGTTATCCTTGTAAGTTGAGTACTTTAAAGAATATATTTATGTAAAGTTTGCTTTAGGTTTGATGGAACTTAAATGAAGCTTTTTTGAGCTTATCTTTTGTATGTTTAACATATATGTAAACAATATATTAATGACAAAACAGTGGTAGCTCATAAGGCAAAAAAAAAAAAAAAAAAAAAAAAAAAAAAAAACCTTTTTTGTCGTTAGTAGTTATGGGTTTAATCTGCTTATTTTTAATTTTGATTAATTTTGTATTAAGTTGAAAAAAATAAAAATAAAAAAGACGTTATTTATTTTTTGTTAATCTTTTGTTTTTTTTGTAATAAAGACTCAATCTTCATTTCCGGATTGTGGTTAACATAGATAAAGGCTTATTTGTAGGAAGGAACAGCTATTCAAATTGATGAAGCTGTTGTTGGACCTCTAATAAGTGAGCTTGCAATGTTTCAATGGTACCTGTTGAGGTACAAAAGTTTGGTTGACTATCACTTCAATTTTTTTCCCTTTTTTTTTGGTCAACAAACAATTGCTGTTATGGTGAATATTGCCTATCTGATGTATCAGTTTTGTGCATTTACATGTAGAGTGTAGACAGAGTTGAATTCACAAAGGAAAATAAAAGCTATGAAAGTACGAAACTAACATTACCTGAGATTTACAACCAGCAGCAAGAAAGAGTTATCAGTTCCAACAAATGAAAAGATGGATATTTCTTGTGTCGGACCAGCATTAAAATAGGCTACCTGCAATTCATGTAAATAACATCAACCAAAGTTTACCACTATATTTATACAAAACTAAAAACCAACCGTGCAAAGCACAACCAAATCACAATTTCATTTAAAATGCAGTCGATAACCACCTGCTGATACAAACAGGTATCCCATCGTCTAAAAGTCCCATCAGACGAATACGAATAGAAGACAATCCCAGTTTGTATGAAAGATGAAACCTTTATTTGAAAGCATGTCAAAATAAAGTAAAGGAACTTATGAAGCTCAGATTAGTATCCACGTGTCATGTTAACGACTTGTTGATTATCACCAATCCGCAGCCGCAATAAAAATTCCACAGCTTAAGACTAAATCATAAGCATAATCAAAAAAGAAAAGAAAAGTGTTGTGTGCAGATGGAATCAGAATGGGAAAACTACGACGAGCTGTTGCTCTCAATATTATCGAAAGCGCGACGAGGGAAAGATGCAGATATGGGTGTTGCATTTGATGTTGAGTTTTATGGCAAAGTTGCTGGCAAAATGAATCGATTGACCGAAGCCAACTTTACAGCTTATGACGTTGCAATGCGTACGGTGGATCACAGAAGGCTTTTCAATAGCTTTAAGGTGAGATTTTATCAAATTTTGCTTTAAAACTTTCAATATATACTATACTTGATCTAAGGGGGTGTTCGGGTTGCTAAAAATGTATATCTTTTGTGATTTGCAGGTGTATGATCCAAGTAAATACGCACATGGCGTTATGGACAGCGAAGTTTACTATACGCGTTGTAGAAAAGCATTTGAAAAGAAGGTTCTCACGCTTAGTCCTCTTGGGTACTCTAACCGTGAGAACTTTCTTTTCAAATGCTTTTCTACAACGCGTATAGTAAACTTCGCTGTCCATAACGCCATGTGCGTATTTACTTGGATCATACACCTGCAAATCACAAAAGATATACATTTTTAGCAACCCGAACACTCCCTTAGATTAAGTATAGTATATATTGAAAGTTTTAAAGCAAAATTTGATAAAATCTCACCTTAAAGCTATTGAAAAGCCTTCTATGATCCACCGTACGCATTGCAACGTCATAAGCTGTAAAGTTGGCTTCGGTCAATCGATTCATTTTGCCAGCAACTTTGCCATAAAACTCAACATCAAATGCAACGCCCACATCTGCATCTTTCCCTCGTCGCGCTTTCGATAATATTGAGAGCAACAGCTCGTCGTAGTTTTCCCATTCTGATTCCATCTGCACACAACACTTTTTTTTTCTTTTTTGATTATGCTTATGATTTAGTCTTAAGCTGTGGAATTTTTATTGCGGCTGCGGATTGGTGATAATCAACAAGTCGTTAACATGACGCGTGGATACTAATCTGAGCTTCATAAGTTCCTTTACTTTATTTTGACATGCTTTCAAATAAAGGTTTCATCTTTCATACAAACTGGGATTGTCTTCTATTCGTATTCGTCTGATGGGACTTTTAGACGATGGGATACCTGTTTGTATCAGCAGGTGGTTATCGACTGCATTTTAAATGAAATTGTGATTTGGTTGTGCTTTGCACGGTTGGTTTTTAGTTTTGTATAAATATAGTGGTAAACTTTGGTTGATGTTATTTACATGAATTGCAGGTAGCCTATTTTAATGCTGGTCCGACACAAGAAATATCCATCTTTTCATTTGTTGGAACCGATAACTCTTTCTTGCTGCTGGTTGTAAATCTCAGGTAATATTAGTTTCGTACTTTCATAGCTTTTATTTTCCTTTGTGAATTCAACTCTGTCTACACTCTACATGTAAATGCACAAAACTTATGTATGGTTGATTTGTTACTTACACATGAGAATTAGGAGAAGTAAATGTATAAGTATTTTGGTCCTTATTGTTATGCTCTTAACCCTGTGCAATGATCAACAGCATAAAACAACGCCCCGCCGATTAAACCCTTATAAGTCCATTTTGGAAAAAAAAAACGTTATTTATTTTTTGGATATTCTTGATCATTGCATCTGGTGTAACATCTACGCACGATGTGCTGGTCACTGGCGAGTGTCATTTCTTTTCGTTTTTTTTTTTTTTTTTTTAATCTATATTTGAGTACTGATGTTAGGACTTTTATGGTGATTGCAATGGAACGGACTCATTGCGAAACAAATGGTTGAGATACAAAGATAATCATATGGTCATTCCATGATGGCAGGGATACGAATACCAAGCCAATGGTTAAGTTCGTCCCAATATTCGAGTGACAACCTTCTGAAAGAGGTAAACCATGTTGTATACCTTTACTGTGTCTTCATATAGAGGAAGATAAATTCGATTCGATGTCAGGATCTTGAATTAGAAGCAATATTTTGAAAATGGGTCAAAATGGTTTGAACTTGTGGCTTACAATCCGCTTAGTCCTCTTGACCCACTACCCTTTTAGGCGAACTTTTGAAATAAATCAACTTTTACGATCATCTAACACTCTGCTTATTTATAGAAGTCGTAAAATTCAAACTTGGCTTGATCCATACCAAAGTCACATATTCTCCATCTGTCAATTCTACTTCATCTCTTTATGGACTTTATCTCGATAACAACAATCTCAAGTCATCCATGTATCATTGGTTGTCCCCATTAACTGGCAATAAGCTTACAGGTCTTTCTCTCTATGGTAACAAGTTTGATGGGGAACTTTCAGATTTTTTGAACAGCTTGTCAGGATGCACATCAGCTACATTGTCTGACGTGATCCAACACTTTTCATCCCTACAAAAATTGAACCTATCTTCAAATCAGTTCAATGGAACTATAAGTGACAAACTGTAGATGGCCGTTTATCATTTCTTGATATCTCAGACAACTCATTCACAGGACAAATTCCAGACTGTTTATGGCATTTAAAAGAGCTGGTGGTTCTTAATCTAGCAAACAATAATCTATCTGGTAGAATTCCTGCATCTGTCAAGTCTTTGATCAAGCTTGAAGCATTGTATTTATACAACAACAACTTATTTGGAGAATTGCCTTCATCCTTAAAACATTGCACGAATTTAAACTTTCTGAATTTGCGGGCAAACAAATTTTCTGGTAATGTGCCTGTTTGGATTGGGGAAAACCTATCACGTTTGTACGTTCTTAGCCTAGCATCAAACAACTTCTATGGAACCATCCCTCTACAAGTATGCCATCTAGTAAATCTTAAACTTCTAGACTTGTCAATGAACAACCTCAATGGAACCATCCCCTCGTGCATCAATAATATCACTGCCATGGTTCTTGATAATTTTTCTCTCAAAGGGAGAGATCTCATCACAGTGAATTCATTGGACATAAGGCACATTCATCAAGATGGATTCAGCTACGGCTCTAGTTATGATTATTTTGACCATGTGAGAATCCAGTGGCAAGGAAAGGTACTTGAATTCAGCAAAAATCTAGAATCCTTGAAGAGCATTGACCTGTCGAGCAACCATTTAACAGGACAAATCCCGTATGAACTTACCAATCTTTATCAACTGGTTGCACTAAATTTGTCAAAGAACGCTCTACTTGGAGAGATTCCAAGACAAATTGGTCAAATGAAAGAACTTCTGACTTTGGATTTATCCAAAAACAATTTCTCAGGGCAGTTGCCATCAAGCATGTCTCAGATGAATTTTT
Organism: Artemisia argyi; assembly: GCA_030686995.1. NCBI lineage: Eukaryota > Viridiplantae > Streptophyta > Magnoliopsida > Asterales > Asteraceae > Artemisia > Artemisia argyi. The sequence continues at coordinate 20,594,874 of CM060695.1, read as the reverse complement.
TAAATTATCTTGACGTGTCGCATAACAACTTGTCTGGGAGGATTCAATCTAGCACTCAACTCCAGACCTTTAAAGCTTCAAGTTACATTGGAAATGCTGAACTATGTGGACCTCCCCTGACTAAATATTGTCCCGGAGATAAAGTACTTGAAGTAACACCTGTAGTTGGTGAAGGTAAGAGTGATGGTGAAGCCATAGATGAATTTCAGAGATGGTTTTATATTGGAGGAGCCGCTGGTTTTGCTACTGGATTTTGGATAGTTTTTAGCATTATACTTCTTAACCGCCGTGCCAGACATGCTTTTTTCCAGTTGCATGATAGCTTGAAAGATTGGGTGTATGTAAAGGTGGTGGTGTTCATAGCAAAATGGCGAAGGGTTGCACGTTCATAGTGGTATATATATGTTTTTTATGTTTTTTTCATCTACTTTTTAATGTTTGGTATATAGTATTGTAATTTCATGCTTCACTTGTATTTGGGAAGGGTTTATAAGTCCCTCTTATTAATAAAATTGCCACCAACACCATCTCCACATGTTCATATTATAAACTGTATAGCTATATGATGCATGGACCGTGTTCGGTAAAATGTTTTACATAGATTTGCAACATACCTGATGATGTTAAGGTATCATGGTTAGCTATAGTAATTATGAATCTTTACGATATGGCATCATGCCTTATAAGCAAATGCTATTACGGTTGATATCTAAGTGTAGTGTGAAGCTAGCTATTGTAGCTGTGTTTAACTCATGATTACGAGGCACGTGAAATAAGCCTCCAATGCATCTTTGAAATCTGAATACTGATTTTTTAGTTGTTACTCAATCACTAATATAAAAGTCACTGGAAATTCTCTTAAGTCAGCACACTGTAGTCTCTACAATCAATCACTTGTATGTGTGGAGGGAAACTTTACAAACATAAAAGAACATGCTATTCATGACCGTTAGGTTTTTTTTCAGCTCGTATGACATCCATCTTCATCAGCGGAAGTTGTGGTTCTGGTTTGCTACATTGCCATAACAGTGACCACATGTTCTTCCACCAAACTTGTACCAGGTTCCGGACTGAATATTATATAAATCTAAATATTAGATGAATTTCATGAGTTTCATCCCATACTACAAGTGCTTAAGTATATGAAACAGAACTTAGGACAGAGTTACCCTGTTTGTGACATCAGAATGTGGAACTTTGTTATCATAATTTGCTTAAAATGCAATTGGAAATCCATTTCACTAGATACAGTTTCCTAAGTGCTAAGTTACTTCTTATTTTAATACTCGAACATCAGCTCAATCTGGATCTAAAAAACATAGGCTTTCACCATCGCAACCTCCACCACAAGTGCTGCCACCAGTCTCGCCTTCAACAACACCACACTAAGTGAGATGTTTTTAATATATAAATCAACTACTTGCATGGCCCGCCGAGCCTTATGAATATCGTTGAAAAAATTAAGTTAAAGAAAATAAGATATAAACATACCAATTATTTATTTAATGCATTAAAAGAAAAAAGAAAAAAAAGTTCATCCGATATGAGAAAATAAAAGCTAATAAATTATCCGCAAGCACAAGGTATATGTTGTCAATTCAAATGCAAAATATAGCTTCTTTGTACACAATGTTGGATGTTGATTTTGCGTATTTACCATCTTTTATCACAACGAAAAATCCTCAATCCCAGTTCATTGTGCCACCTGTGATAGACGATTATCAAGGCCATTAAGTGATATCTTCTCTAAAGTACTATATATATACCATATTTGCTTAATAGTGAGTAAATAACGAACGTTCCATAAGACATCACTTGCCAGTATCACAAGCTCTATTGAGGGCTGGAGGCATTGATAGTTAACCTGAACTTAAGATGTGCTTTAAGACTCTGCTCTCCAAATGCACGAGCAACAGCAAGTTGATAATTAACTCGGGGAACATCACCTACATAAATAATACTCCAACAGTTTCACTATACTTTAGAGCTTGCTGAAGCTATAACAAAGTGACTGAATCAAAATATGCATGTAGCAATTCTGCTGTCATTCACTGCATCACATAATTGGAAGATAAACAAAAAACTTGTCAATTCTGCTGTCATTTACTGGTGTAAGGTAGAGGTGGCGATTTCTACCCATGTACATGTACTCATAAACGGGTCAAAAAGTAATTTTTTAATACTAGCTAAAAAAGAAAGGGGTTGAACGTCATTTATTGAAAGAATCAACTAATATTTGACATAAAAATATTCAATTGTGTATCGTTAACTTGGAAACATATCATTCAAAGTTTAAGAAGAACTTAACATCTCGTCAAAATTTCAAGTCTTCTAAAGCTCAATACTTACCTTGTTCAAGTAATTTCATTTTATTGGTTTGTTAAACCTATATATATTCATCTCTCATCTCACAGTTAATAGTGTTCTTTAAGAACTTGTCATTTATACCCCACTGTCATATCAATGTTAGATGCACTCGTCGGGTATCTCAACTTACGACAGTTCTGATTTGGCTAAATCTTTCCTCAAAAAGTTTGAAAAGAAGATGGTATTTTTCCTATAAAGGCAAGCATTGTCCCACGGAAGTTAAGTTTATGAATTAGAAACAACCAACTAGGCCGACACCCTTCGGGGTTCATGCTCATATATATATTGGCCACTTTACTCATTAGAATAGACAATAAAATCTGTATCTAAGCAATATCTTTATGCTAAATCCACTTCATTATAAATGGGTCGATTTGGGTTATGTTTTATCTATATCAGATCACATGGTTAAAATTAACAAAATAGCTAAACATGAGCAGATATATTACATGAATACAAGTTCGTAAAGGTAACTGTTCAACTTTTATGCATTTAACCCATTAACTCACATAAATAATATGGCTAAATATGTTGTGTTAAACAGATTAGAATTGATATGAATGAGCCAGTTACTTATGCATATCATGTTTCAGCTGAAGTTTTCCAACCCGTCAATCCAACCTAAACCCGTCTCAAATTGTCACCTTAGTTTTAAGCATATAAGCATGACATAGACAATCATCTAATTTTCCGAGTGGAGGAGAATAGGACGTTACATGTTTCGGGTTACACTGAACCAAACGCACTTATGGAATGTCTGCGAAAAGCTGAAAAAATAGCACATCTAGTGCATTGGCAATATGGAGAATGTCCTCCAACCTACATATATCAAAAGAGTGACCATCATCTAGGCGGTTATAAAGAGTATGATAATAAGGGCAACGGTTATAACGAAAATTCTCAGCCATGTGCCACCTATGTGCGGTCATCTCCACCTCGCGACAAACCATATGCTAATCACGTGGGGATCTCGCTTGCAGCATCCAGTGGTGCCGTTTTCCATGCCATTATCAGTGGTTAAATTTTCTTGTTATTTTCCTAATATTCTGCTAGACTTGATGATGGTTTAGACCAGTACTGTTTACTCTACTTGGGCTTTGTCGTTGTGAATGAAAATATATTTATGTACTTGGTCTAACTGGCTTGCTTCAACAAGTATATATCTACTTATCATTTGACCAGCCAATGCTGATTTTCTCATTTAAAGCCTGACTAGCTCTACTTACTGTTCCAGAAAGCTTATTTAAACATCTTTTGTTTAAACCAATAGTAGTTCATTAGTTCAACAACTATCAAAACACAATGCAGTTGATAGAACTTAGATACGGTTAACGGTTTCTTTCAACTAAATTGTACCTTTCTCAAGTAAGTCGGTCCAAAACAGCTTATAGAAACAGCTTTAGCGGTGTTTGGGATTTCATACTTAACCTATGAAAAACACACACTTACCATGTGCATATTTCATCAAAATATAAGTCTACAAGCACTTCAAATATGCAATCCTAGGGGTGTTATCGGGTCGGGTTATCGGGTTGTCGTGTCTTATCGGGTCGGGTTAAGTCGGGTTTTGATTTTTAAAAACTCACCCGCAATCCGACTTAATAAGGAATCGGGTTGTCGGGTTCCGATGGTATTTGGGTTGGGTTATGTCAAGTCGGGTGATTCGGGTTATCGGGTGATACTACAAATTGGAGTAGCTAATAAATTATCAAATGTGACTTTCTTTTTCGAACAGTTACCAAATGTCCAAGTGTGACTTTCATCAAACATAAAAAAGTATATTAGTGACTAGTAAGCCTTTTTTTTTTCGTCATTTTTGACCAAAATAAAAAACTGGATGGAACCAAACTTACTACTGATTCAGTTTATTAAATAAATGTTATGATTGTATTGTTTAAATAAAATTTATGATTGTATAATTGTATTGTTTAAATAAAAGTTATGAGTATATTGTTTAATTATATGTTTGATAATTAACAAGTTTATAAAATAAATGTTCGAAGTTTTTAGTAAAATTCCGAAAAAAAAAACGAATCGGTAAATAACCGAAAAAAAATCCGAATCCGAACATTTATAACCGAAAAAAATGAACCGGTAAAAAACCAATTCCAAAAATTTATAACCGAAAAAAACCGATTCCGAACATTTATAACCGAAAAAAACCGATACCGAAAAAACCAAACCGAACCGAAACCGTTTATTAGAAAAACCGGTTTTTCTAAAACCAAAAACCTGCTTTAACCGATAAATTTGCACCTCTACTACTGAAATGATGCAAGTCTTCCACAATATAAAGAAAACTTAGTACTCATAACTTCAACTAAAAATTATACAATAAAATCTATCACTGAATAATTACCTTTTGGTTAAATGTTGATGATATTGCAAGGAAAAATTATGGAACTCTGAATTGTGTTTTTGATAATGGTTGAGTAATAGTATTAACCAATAATAGCCCGCGATGGACTTGAAAAACCAAACGTCCCATGCAAATTGCAAAGTTTGGTATTGGGCTTTTTCAGTTATCAGTAAAAAAATATAATAATAAAAAATACATAAAAAAATTAGGTTTTATTGGGTTGACCCGATAAACCAATAGCAAAAATTATCTAACCCTAACCCGATCCGATAACATCGTCGGGTTATTGGGTTCAGGTGAAATTAACCCGATAAGCTTTTTCAACCTAATTTAACCTGGCCCGATAAGGCTTTTCTGGTTCGGGCGCGGGTAACCTGACCCTACTGACACCCCTAATCCAAACTCCTCCTCAACTAAGCTGATAAGCCTAAAATGTTTGTCTAGCAATCCATCCCAGTTTAAAAAAATGCTACCGGATAGTGTGTTGCAAAACTTAGACCACAAGGTCGAGTAACAAATTGGGATTGGGTATTTCAGTATTTGTTTATAAACATTGTTTATAAACAGCGAAGAAGGTTTAATAACAAGTTTGTTCCCATCTATTATGTACCTTTATCAAATACGTAATGCATACCATCCCGATTACTCATTCACGCAACTTGAGTTGAATCAACCGAAAATCGATTTGGTCAAAACTCGGTCAACGATATTTGAACAATTGTGTTATGTTTCTAACATATTCCTATAGTCAGGGCCAAACATACCTAGGGCACAGAGCCAAAGAATATTCACGTGAATACCTTAAAAACGCCATCACTAGTGTAAAAACGAATATGCATCCGCCACTACCCATAATCCTAGTCGTGTAAAAGTGTCATACACATAATTTCAAACTTTACACAAAAATTCCAAATCACAATACTCCCCGCCTAGGTCGATTACTAGCTTCAAGTTAGCGAACCACATGAGTACCGCATAGAAAGTTTTACAACACAGCAATAATAGCATATCGATACATAGGTAATTAAAATCAAAACGTTACATAAGTAGTAATCATTTAGATAATGTGGAATTAGTCGGAGGGAAACGAGGCAAGCGGATAACAGCTTCTTCTGTCTCAATTGGGTCTGATCTTATTATCTACAAAACAAAACAATTAAATCTTAGGATAACTTGTTATTTTATTACTAAGTAAAACATGAGTTATTTAAAGAAATGAAAAGGGGTACCGGATCTTGAAGAAAGGGTTTTGAATCATCAATGGCTGGTCTCAACTATGGCTTGCTTTTGTTGTTGTTGATGTCTCTGTTGCTTGTTCCGGCATTGGTATTCATGGGTGTTGGTGTTTGACTAGGTTTCATTTTGTTTTTTGGATTGGAATTTGGTGGAGTGATGAGTGATCTTTTGTTGTTATGTAATGTAAGCCCCAATAGTGAATATATTTATGTAGGAACCATGTATTATTAAGGCCCAATTTAGTTGGTTTTCTTTCATTTTGTTGTTATTTTAGTAAGTTAGGTTTTACTGTTTTAGTTACACACCAAGTATATCGGTGTAAATGGGTCAAGCTTTTGTTGAGTAAGTCAGTATTATTTGAGTCAAGTTTTATCATGTCTAGAGATCAAGTCTGAGCTTTAAACACAAACATATTTCAAAAAATTAAAATCACACCCACACAACTTTCTCACAAGTCGGTCGGTCTACAGACCGACTTGTGCTAAAAAATCACCAACGCGTGGGGGTGGGGGGATTTGTGTTTTAAAGGTGACGCGTTGTTGGGCAAGGACACATCTTAGACGCGCCCTTGTTACACCATCAAAATGGAAACATAATCGAAAGTAGGGCTGAGCACGGTCCGAAAACCGGACCGGATCAAAAACAAATTTGGTTCAAGACACTAGACCAAGGACCAAACCGAAATGTCATGTCCAGCAGGTCCCAGTTTGTTGGTTCGGTCGAGTCCAACAAAACATAATGACCGGTTTCGCTTAAGACTGAATCAGACTGGAGCTGACCGAGAACCGAATATGAGGAAAAGGGTGAACCAAAGACAGGACCAAAATACGTTCGATCTGGGTTTTTCGGTTCATCCGGTCCATGATGTTCAGCTCTATCTGTTGGCGTATATGTCCTCCGGACCTAGGCGGAACGGAACGAACCATATCTGAACGGGACGAACCATATCCGAACGGAATGAACAAATATCCGAATGACTTTAATATCCGAACGACCATGCCTATCTGAATGATCTGACCTTCCGGATATGCGACAACTATGCATACCATAGTACACAGAGTACACAATAGTGGGATAAAGATATGCGAATGATAAGGAAAGTGTACAAACCCGAAAAATACGTGCAAACGGTCGACAAGGACAAATTCTTCACCTATAAAAAGAAGAGAAATTCTCACCTCGTGGTAACATGTTCTCTTACTCAAAAAACTCACATACTTTATCTCTCTATATTACAGATACTTACTCTCACGCCAGAGGTTGGTCTTGGGATAAAACTCGAGGCGAGACTAACAGACGTATATGTCTTGCAGGTTACCGAAAGGGCGTACACTAACGAAGGATCACAAAGAATCCGGAGGACTTGTCATCGTCTGGAGGATTCATTTCGCTTGTCTGAGGTATTTGCAAGAAAATACTTCAACACTATCCGCAAGAGAGAATATATATATATATATATATATATATATATATATATATATATATATATATATATATATATATATATATATATATATATCAAATAGGAAGAATAATTAAAATAGGAAGGATAAAAAGTAACTATAACCACACATTCTAGATGCACCTAAAAAAATGGATGCATCTTCATTCAAATTTTCCCTCCTATATAAAAATGTGTGGCTAGAATTACTTCTTACCCTTCTCATTTTAATTATTCTTCTTATTGGATCCCTACTATATATATATATATATATATATATATATATATATATATATATATATATATATATATATATATATATGAGGGTTAACATGAGATAGTGCTTAAGGTAGGAAGTGTAGGAAGTCGTATTAGTGCGACATGTGTCCTTTTTTTACTATAATGATGGAGTGGCATTATAATTAAAAACAGTAATAATAGGGGCAATATGGTCAAAACTGTTTTTTTAGAAATTTGTTGAATAATCTGCAGTTGATGAATCGTATTAAATTGATACACAATTTACTTGCGCATTACTTTCGAGTTTTGATAATTAACATTGCTGGTATCGACAAAATAAATTTATACTTTATTAGAAAACTTTAGACGACTAATAATTAAGTGGTAAATGACATATATTAAACTAATAATATTGATCTTAACTAATATTTTAATATAATACAAAATTGATACATGAACCTGCAAAGTTGTAGATGACGATCAATCTTTTAATAAAAAAAATACATTAACAAAAAATTCCATCTTTAAGATAATGACAAAGTGATACACACTAAATTTTGATACAATCCTTGACAAGTCAAAAACATCTAAACATCTAAAAACACCATTAAAAAATAGAACAAACAGATTCTTTGCATGAATGGCGGCGATTATTGTTCCGAATCCGATTGCGGTAGTTAGTGCTCTCAATTAAATTCTTCTTAGCGCCGGACTAAGACATCGTCTCTCTCGTCCATTCGTAGATCTCACATGAACGCCGGAAACCTTCTTATGAACTTCGTCGTTCGTGATCTTGAATTGTATCAACACCTTACCTTATTATCTTCATTACAGATCCTTAACATACGAAATGACATGGATCTGTCAACGGATATAGAAATCTAGATGGTTGCTTCGATTATTGTGCCTATTTTGTAGTGACTGCTTGAATTGAAATCGTGAATTGAATGCATGAACAGAAAATTGTGGATGGTTGTTACATCTTACATATAATCGTTTTTTAATTTTTTTTATTGAGTGGTGGTGTGAGAGAAAATTGAGAATGACAGTTTCTTTATTTTAATAAGAAAGAGTGTGTATATATTAGAGCATCCACAATGGTGAAGCTTTTGAATAGGTTTATAACATGTCAAATCATTAATTTATAGAACTTTTGATACTATAAACCTATTACTACTATGTATAAACCTTTTACAATTATATCAAATGTTCAACCATAACACACATGCATAAATTATGAAGAGGTCTAGGATCTTGGACCTCTTCATGCCACATAGATATAAACTACAAGCTCACTATGATTGAAACAAAAGATAAACCTTTTCATAGTTTTTAGACCTTTTCATAAACCTCTCATAGTGGATGCCCTTAGGGATTGTTAGGAGATAAAAGGGGAATGTTAAAATACCTATATTGCCCTTTCTAATTTTCAAAAATAATAAGTTAAATTAAATACATGAATTCCACTTGTCAAATAACTATTGGCTTCCTACACTATCTTATTTTAATAACTATCCTACTGTTAGTGACTATAATAGGAAGAATAGGAAGCAATTGTGGCCATTAGATGTATCATCAAGGTCTTGGTTGATCAAAATAAATGGAATGGCATATTTGTAATTTGTTCAATAACTAGTGGTATATGTATAACTCATTTTGGAGAGTCAAAGCCATTCCCAGTTTTGTTGATTTTTTTCCGGTTAATAAGTTTGCCAAGCTTTGTGATTTCCTCCATTTAAATTTTATTTATCTTTATAACGAAACACTAAACTAATTCCAATCTATGGCTGTGTTTTCCACGATACACAACCAAATAAAAATAATGTTTCGATACACAAACTGATGCCCCAATAATCAATTCGTGAATCTTTATCATAAATCTACACAAACTGATACACATACACCAATGACTTTTTCATAATTTTAAAGAACATATAATATTGATCCACAAACTGTGATTCTATAACCTTTATAAGCACTTGCGGACACACTTACGTCATTAATACAACATCTATAAACTTGATAATAGCTTTACAATTGATAGAGACAGTCAGACACAAACTATGTATATGTATAAACAACGCCATCACCTATTGAACACACAAACATGCATATAGAATTTCATAAAAATATATTAAGTCACAACCTTTCTTAGCATTTAAACACATGCTTACATTTTGATACACACGATTACAACCAACAATACAATATTAATAAGTTTAATAAACACTCACACCAAATACTTGAATCTAAAACTACTTAACCATCACCAATCTCAGCTCGTCAAAATAGGTTCTTTATTTTTGACGGCGCAATAAACTGAGTAAGCAATAATCTAAGGATGTTGACATAGTAGTGCGTAAAAGAATATCGTCGTCTAAAGCCATATTTATAGGCTACCGAGTTAGCTGCAGATTTGGATATTTATCGGACGGTTGTCGATACATCAATCGGACGTTTGTTGCAGGGCCGGCTTTAAGGGAGTGCAAGAGGTGCCATTACACAGGGTCACCGCTTAACGAGGGCCACAAAATTCTATGCACTTTAATATATATGTATATACACAACATGAGGCTTGAGTATAATTAGTTCACGCACTAGTGATATATGTTTATTTTGTTGGTTTTATAGACAAAATAATAATAGTCGTATGTTAGGATCGAACTTGAGATCACGGGATTGCACACAATACGTATGAAGAGGAAATGTAATAATTATTTATAAAATGTTATAATTAATTATTAAACACAAAACAATTAAATAATAATTAGTATTATTGATTAATGACTAATTAATTATTAAACGAAGATTAGGAAACTAATTACTAGACAATACATGGAAACAAGAGAAGGTTCCGGAAACCCCTAAGGGGATGCCATGACCGATCGGCCCAAGGAGGATCCACCTCCTTTGTGCCTTGAGCTCCAAGTAATGTCTAGTATATAAGCAAACCCAAGGTGAAGGTTTTTCTCATAACTTGTACACACACAACTTGGTGTTTTCTTCTCCTTCTCTTGTCTTGGTCGAACCAAAACCGAACACCCCTTAGGGTTTCGATTTTCTTGTGTCCAAAAATTGTTATGTGTTATTACTTGCATAAACTTTTCCTTGAATTAGTACGTGTGTACAAGAACGTGAATCAAACACACTATTGTTTGATTCTTGGATTGAATTACAAAAAGGTAAGGGGTAATTCTTATAATCCTTATTAACCCTAATTAGGGTTCATTGGTTCCGGAAGATTGCATTGATTCTTGTTCGGGCTAGAATCACTACAGTATGTTTACTATTTAAATTAATGATTAATTAATTACATGTTATTAGATCTATTATAATTGCTTTCGCTCATGCTCACTTTGATGTTCTTGGTTTATTAATATGATTGTCATGATATAATAATTCCAACAGTGGCATCTAGAGCCGTTATAATGTGTAATTAATTATCGCAACGCATAAAAATTGGATTTTGATTCGTATAGTTACATGTTTTTTTTAGGGTTTATGTTTTTTTCCCTAACCCTAATTTTTGGGTCGAATGACCTTTTAGGGTTTTTAGGGTTTTGCTTTTAATTTTTTAAAAATTGACTAGAAACCCTAAGATGTCATGTAATTGTTATGCGTTTTAGTAAACGATCTTGGTGCAATATGTTAATTGTTAAGCTAAATCCATGAAAAAAGTGCATATTTGCATGGATTTTTATTGTGTTATTTAAATGGTTTAAATTGCTTATATATATTAATGGTTAAGTTATATTAAAACATGTAAATTTTAATAGATGTCGAATTGGGGAAGACTCCAATATTAAGTAATCAATTATGTGCTATGTGGTATTTATTTAATTTTGGTTTACGCAATCGATTTATCGATGTATGTGGCTCTTTTTCTAAGAAAAAGAAAGCCCTAATTGAATTAATACGTTATACGCCTAGATTTGATTATTAATAGGACTTTTTAATAAGATTTGCATGTGGCTACATGTTTTATACATATTTAATTGTTATGATTATGTATATGTGTTTATTTAGTTGTTTTATTTTTTATTGCAAATTACTTGTTTTGTTTATTTATTGTGTTAGACATGTTTATATAAACGAAAAGGGTAATTTTTTTTTAATAGAAAAATAATATGGACTAAATAATGGCGAAATTGTTTTGGTTTTTAAGAGTTAAAATTTCAAAGGATTGGTTGATTGATGTTTTTGTACGTAATGGTTAAATAGGCTCGACCGAAGTTTACACACTATAAGATGGGTATAAGGATGGCAACGCATTAAATTGTGGCCTTAGATAGACAACATTCTGTCTTAACGCTCGTTTGTGTGTAAATTAGACTTACCGAACAACCATTACATGTACATTGTCATCTTAAGGGTGAATAATCCACAATTCCACAATGATTATCCGAAACACTAAGCTTTCGGGCTTATGCAAAAGTACGATATAGTGGACGATAATTGATGGTTATTCTTTAATTGGTGAACCCGATACCTCAATCAAAACTTTGTTATTTTACTCTTAGCAAATTGATAATAAAAATGTTTTGTAAAAACCAATGTTATGAAGTTGTATGCATGCTTCTTCATACATTATTTTGATCACATCAAAATAGTTATACCCTTATAAAATTAAGTTGAATGCCATCTAATTAAGAACACTTGAAGTTGTAATTTACGTCATAGTGAGACTTGGCGAGATTGCAATGGAGAGGTAAATTTCATAAATTCATTGCTAGCAGATCAACTGATGTGATGGATTTGTGAGTTTACAGTTTTTAAGTTAGACGACTTAAATTGAGTAGGAAGTGAGACTTGGACTCAAGGCATTAAGATGGGGACTAAACATGCTTACAATACAAATGTTTTGTGATTGTAAATCCCATATATCTAGGAATTGGACAAATGTTATGCCAATTACTTGTACGACAAGTTACCTCATATTATACTTTCATTACTAGCAGATCAACTGAATATGATGAAACTATGTTTATGGAGGATCCTAGTTTTTAAGATTATTCTATGGATTTAATTTTCCTTGGGTATTTTAATTTTCTTGAAAAATTGTATTATCAAAAATACTAATGTTTTGAACTTTCTTTATCTGTAGAAATGGCTCAAACTGATAACACAACTTACGTTCTGTGTTCAAAACTTATTTTGAACGAGAAAAATTGACTGGCTCGGAAAATTTCAATGATTGGTACCGTTCACTAAGGATTGTCCTGCGAGTGACTGGTCAACTCGAAATCTTGAAAACGCCTTGTCCTGCTGAACCTGAAGGCACGGCAGCTACTGATGCTGCTAAAGCCAAATGGAATCTTGATTGCAAGGAACATATTGATGTGGCCGCAATGATGTTAGGGGGAATGTCCACAGCTCTTCAAAGACAGTTTGAGGAGTATTTTCCCAAGGACATGATTGATGAACTCAAGAAACTTTATGAGAAACCATCAAATGTAGATGTAACACCCCCAAAATTTGATACAGCGGAAGACTCAACAAGCTTTCGGGGTGCTACGGGGATTGGTATCCAAACACAAGACATAAATGAACGAGATAAAGTAAACAAGATAAAATACAACCACGCGGGGTTTTAAAGTTTACATTATCCCAAAATCATTCAGAGTCAGGCCCAAAAGAAAATAAATATAGGTCCACAATAGTTATCAGAGTTTTAGAAATATAGATCCATAACCGGTGCCAAATGCCAAGCCTCCAATCCCAAGCATCCGCAGAGCATCACTTAATTACCTGAGAAAACGTGCTAAAAGTCAGCTTTCGCTGGTGAGATCATAGGTTTAGATTCTTAATTCAATATAGTGGACATGTACGCAAAACGCTTGCTAGCTAGACTAGGGCTCAATCATCCAACAAAATAATCCAACCAAAACAATCCAACCAAAATAATCCAACCAAATCAAATCTTCCCTATAGGTGCACGCTATAGCTCAAATCAATCCAATCAATAGCTTACCTAGCTCAAGTCTAGGCCTCGCTCTATAATCAATCCAATAGCTTACCTAGATCTAGTCTAGGCCTCGCTCAATATGTATGCGTAAGGATACGACATACCCAACATTCGTAAGGATACGACATGTTCAACTTACCTAGATCTAGTCTAGGCCTCGTTGTTTAGCTTACCTAGCTCTAGGCTAGGCCTCGCTCTATAACCAAATCAAATAGCTTACCTAGTTCGGGGACTAGGCCTCGCTCAATAACCAAATCAAATAGCTTACCTAGATCTAGTCTAGGCCTCGCTCTACCTAGTTCTATAAGCATAGCAAGTTTTGAAATCAAAAAGCGATAATAGTCCACATAAAACATTTGCACGTTTCTCACCCCAAGTATTGAAAACAAAGTTCAAGAGAAAAAGTGGGGCTATGACTCACCTCAAGTCCAGATATCAGCAATAAGAAATCGGTAGAGGTAAGATGTATAATAATTCAAAAGACGGCAACTACGGACTCGGCACGACCTAACAATATCAACTCGTTCAAAAATCATTTCCTCAAATTCAAGATATTCCCAAACCCGGACGAGAATCCGTTTTATTTCCGAAAATCCATTTCGTATTAGTTTGGTGTATTTGCGTTTGGTATCCATACGGGTGGTGGGTCGACACAACTCAAACCAAGAAGTCATAACAAAAAGGATGATAAAACAATCTATGGGTCTAATATTAGCCTAATATATTACTTAAATAAATCATCGAAGTTTATCAAATCCGTCGATTTGGTAATCCTCCATATTTATTTACTTAATATACCATTCTAGGATTATACCCGAATCCTAGGTCACACATTGCACATAAAGTACTATATGGTATATATCAAAATTTAATAACTTCACTAACTATACCGTTAAGCTCACCAAATTCGTCAATTTGGTAATCCCACGAGATACTTAGTAACTTATTATTCCCGTACACATACCACAACCTATGGGCGTCGTAGGATACGATGCCCATTAATATACTCAATTTAAATAACTAAATAGCTCTTATTTAACCCGTCGATTAAATAAGTTACGTAGTTATCGAAAATGAATGTATTAATCGTCATATATCCGTGACAACACAAACGTCACAAATAATAAACCACTTGGACTCAAGTGACCACGACCCCGTATAACTCGATAGTTTCCTTTATTTATTTAAAAGAAATTATTTTATTTAATATTTATTTAGCGTCAAGATTTCATCGTTATTTATAGCCGTTTAATTATAATAACGCTCCCGACATTTATTACACCACTTTCATAGTATAATATTCATCGTTACGTTATTGTTATAATATTACTCGTGATCGTTTTATTATTAATATACGCACTTGTATAAATATATATACGTTTTCACGTTTATATATTTATATAAACGTTTATATTATTAATAATATTATTACGAGTTTTATTAGTTGTGTTTAATTATAAATAATTATCGAGTCATACGAAATGGTCACATGTCCGAGTCATCACTCTCGGCTCATTGTCCAAGTCCAAAATAGAAATAATAAACAACACAACCAAGTAATCCATCTCCGTCCAACATTACCCAAATCACGTGCTACAACAATAGGGTCCGACTACGGCACCCGACTAACCTATCTCCGTCATTCTAGTTGACCGTCTCACAATCGGTCCCCATTTTTCCCATTCGACAACAACTCCACAAACAATAATTCCATTGACGAGACCACAAGGGTCTCGGTCTTTCTACTCTACCTCGGCCCAAACAACGACAACAACAACAAAATTAACAACCGCAACAATATACCATAGCAACAAGAATAATGACAAGCAATAATAACAACACAAGAGCTTCACATCTGGCCGAACCCATCTTGGTTCACGGCTAAGGCTCACACGAGCACCAAGCTGCCAAAAAGGACCATTATGGTCACGGCACACAAGAACAACAACAAGCATTGAAAAGGTTCAATCAAATTCAAGCCAAAACCATACTCCAAGTAACTATTACTCTCGCCAAAATGACCACGAGACTAAAATCATCAAGAAAACCACATGGGCTCAAAATAATCACCAAGCCGAGAGCAAGGGCCCTCGGTTTCACTTCGACCAACACCAAAACACGTGAAACCCGGATACCAAACGATGTTCCTTTACGTTTTATTCAAAAACCCACTTGTATTACGTGTTTTAAATCAAAATAATCAAGAAAATCCAAAACCCATCAATATATACATCCGTATAATCACGGATCGATGCTCTCCAAGACAAGTTTACACTTGTTTTGGCGTTTGCTCACCTTCTTGTACCTTGAATCTCACGGATCTAGTGAAAACAATAATAATAGAATCGGATTAGCAAAGATTCGTGGTGTTAAGATGGGTGTTATGGCGCGTGTTATATGTCAAAAGAAAGAGAAAAAGATGATAAGGAAGATGGTGGTGGCGGTTTTGTTGTGGGATCGGCGGTGATGTAGCAGCAGGGGCGGCGGCTGTGGGTGCTAGGGTTTGATGGATGAAGATGATGATGGAGAGAGAGAGAGATAAGAAGGGTGTGGTTGTGTTTGTGTGTTTCCTGATCCCAGCCACAAGGACCAATTTAGTATTTAAAAAAATAATTATTATTATTAATGGAAGGGGGTGGCTAGTCAATAACACAAGGACCATTTTCGTAAACCTTTCAAAGTAGCCCGACACGCTCCTCCCGAGCTCAAACTCATTTTCAAAATTCCTCAACACGCGTTTATATATACGTCATCCTCTTTAAAATAGTTTTTCCACAAAATTGAGTTATAAATACGCCCGTCTTATATATAGACGCGACTGTTATTCGAAATTTTTAACTTGTTAGGTTATCCTAGTGCCGGAGTCAACGTAGTGTCAAATGAGAATTTCAAATTAAATCTCATCACATCGATAATCCAAATTGATTCCATAAAATTTTTAGATATAATCAACCAAAATATTGGTTTTTCAAGTTCGTTACGAATAAAATTCCAAATATGTTTTATAAACGAACTTTAATGTAATGCGGGTTTTCAAAATAAATCCCGAATTTGCCAGTTGTCACATCCTCCCAGCCTCAGAAGGAAACCCGTCCCGGGTTTCACTCGGAAAAATTCATCTACGAAGTGAAAAGCTTCGGATATCTCTTCCAGGACTCGTCCTCACGTTCCCACGTAAATTCTGGTCCATGTCGGGAATTCCAACGAACTTGATGGGCGGAATACGACTCCTCTTGAGTCGTTTGCTCTCTCTATCCATTATCTCAATCGGCTCTTCCACAAAATTCAAACTCTCATCCACACGAATATCCTTGATTGGTATAACTGGTGTTTCCTCTGAAAGGCATTTCTTCAGATTACTAATATGAAACACATCATGAACTTTACTCAGTTCGATAGGTAATTCCAAACGATACGCTACAGGCCCAATTCTTTCCAGAATAAGAAATGGTCCAATGTAGCGGGGATTCAGTTTCCCACGTTTCCCAAAACGTATCACACCCTTTCAAGGCGAGACCTTCAACATAACTCTGTCTCCAACCTGGAATTCTAGGGGTTTACGCCTCTGATCGGCGTAGCTTTTCTGCCTATCTCTAGCTGCTTGCAGTCGATCTCGAATCTGCGTTACTTTCTCCGTAGTTTCCAAGATAAGCTCAGGGCCTGTGAATTGGCTATCCCCAACTTCTGCCCAACCAATAGGTGAACGACATTTACGACCATACAAAGCTTCAAGTGGTGCAGCCTTAAGACTTGTGTGGTAGATATTGTTGTAGGAGAACTCCGCAAGGGTAGATATTTCTCCCAGCCTTTACCAAAGTCTTATTATGCATGCACGAAGCATATCCTCCAAAGTCTGAATAGTTCTCTCACTTTGACCATCGGTTTGGGGGTGATATGCAGTACTCATATCAAGTCTCGTCCCCAAAGCGGTTTGAAGTGATCGCCACAACGCTGACGTAAAGCGGCTGTCGCGATCAGAAATAATCGATATCGGAACTCCATGACAAGAAACTATCTCCTTTACATACAACCTCGCAAGTTTATCAACACTATCATCTTCACTAATCGCCAGGAAATGAGCAGACTTAGTCAACTATCCACAATTACCCATATAGCGTCGCAACCGCTAGCTGTCTTTGGTAATTTGGTAATAAAATCCATTGTGATCCGCTCCCATTTCCATACCGGGAGTTCTGGCTGCGTCAATAATCCTGATGGTCTTTGATGTTCGGCTTTAACCTTAGAACATGTCAAACACTTACTAACATACAACGCTATATCTGTCTTCATACTTGGCCACCAATATAACTTTTTCAAATCCTGGTACATCTTGTCAGACCCAGGATGAATAGAGTATCTTGACTTATGCGACTCGTGCATAATCAACTCTCGAATTCCTCCATACAAAGGTACCCAACTTCGGTCTCCAAAACATAATACTCAATCAGAACGCTTAACAAATCCCTTCTCGTTTTCTGCCATCCCAAATATATTCTCAGCAGACCGATTTTCTGCTTTCAACGCTTCCATTTGAGCTTCTAATATTTGAGACGGTAATGGCGATACGATAGTCATTCCTAATGACCTAACTCGTAACGGTGGAATTCTCTCCTTTCGACTAAGAGCATCAGCAACAACGTTTGCTTTACCAGGATGGTAGCGAATTTCACAATCATAATCGCTTAGCAGCTCAATTCAACGTCGTTGTCTCATGTTGAGCTCTTTTTGATTCAAAATGTGTTGCAGACTTTTGTGGTCAGTAAACACTACACACTTGGTTCCATACAAGTAATGTCTCCATATCCTTAAAGCAAAAACCACAGCACCTAACTCCAAATCATGGGTGGTGTAGTTCTTCTCATGCCTCTTGAGCTGTCGGGAAGCATGAACTATCACTTTCTCTCGTTGCATTAACACAGCTCCCAAACCTTTATGCGAAGCGTCACAATAGACGACAAAATCCTCGTTACCTTCGGGTAACGCCAAAATAGGAGCACTACACAACACTTCCTTAAGTAGCTGAAAGGCTTCCTCTTCCTTATCCCCCCATTCATACTTAACACTCTTTTGAGTCAATTTGGTCAACGGCTTTGCTATCTTCGAAAATCCCTCAATGAATCTTCGGTAATAACCGGCTAATCCCAAAAACTAACGAACTTCTGTTGGGGTCGTAGGTGCAGCCCAATCTTTAATCGCTTCAATCTTAGCAGGATCCACATGAACTCCTTGTCTATCGATTACATGACCTAGAAATTGTACCGTCGGAATCCAAAATTCACATTTCAAAAACTTGGCATACAGTTTCTCCTTCCTGAGCAATTCTAAGATAAGTCTTAGATGCTCCTCATGCTCCTTCTCACTCTTCGAATAAATCAGAATGTCATCGATGAACACAATCACAAATTTATCTAAGTAAGGCTTACACACCCGATTCATGAGATCCATGAATACCCGCCGGTGCGTTGGTCAACCCAAACGGCATCACCTGAAACTCGTAATGCCCGTAACGGGTTCTGAAAGCCGTTTTCGGAATACCTTCCTCGCGCACTCGAAGCTGATGATATCCCGATCTCAAATCGATCTTCGAATACACGCTCGATCCTTGAAGCTGATCGAACAAATCGTCGATCCTCGGTAACGGGTATCTATTCTTCACCGTCAGCTTGTTCAACTCTCGATAATCAATACACATGCGAAACGATCCATCCTTCTTCTTCCCAAATAAGACCGGGGCTCCCCAAGGTGAAGAACTTGGTCTTATAAATCCCTTTTCGGCTAACTCCGCTAATTGTTTCGACAACTCTTCCAGTTCAGCAGGTGCAAGACGATAAGGCGCTCGTGCTACAGGTGCAACGCCAGGTATTAACTCAATCTGGAATTCCACTTGCCTCGTAGGCGGAATTCCCGGCAAATCATCGGGAAACACATCCGAGAAATCACGAACTACAGGTACATCTCCAAGGCACCTTTCCTTTCTCTCCTTCTCTCCTTTCCCAGAAATTTGGGCCAAGAAAAGGTAACTTCCTTTCTCCATTAGCTTCGGCAACTTAGTGCATGATATGACCGCTAATCTGGATGGGCCTCTCAAATCCTTTCTATCTCCTGGTATGTTCAGAATCTCCTTGCCGTAAGGCACACGCACAATCTTCTCATCGCAAGGTATATGAGCACGATACTCCGACAACCAATCCATACCAATAATGACATCAAAACTTCCTAATGTGACGGGTAGAAGATCTATGTTGAAAGGACGATTCAGAAAGTTTAACGTGCAACCGCGAATGATGGTCCTAATCCTCTCTATGTTCCCATTAACTAACTCTACATCATAACCAATTCCTAAAGCCATCGGGGGTTTCTCAGTAAGGGTGCAAACTTAGTGGACACGAAACTCTTATCGGCACCAGCATCGAATAGTATGGAAGCATAACGATTATTGAGAAGGAACGTACCAGTAACAACGTTCGGATCTTCTCCTCTCTCGTTCCCAAGTGCATACACTCTTCCATGAGCAGCTCCAGCTTCCACACGTTGGTCCCCATTATCTTGTCGTCCACGATTTCCTCCAGCTCTACGGTTTCCATTATTGTACCCATTACCACCCGATCCTTAACTTCCTCGGTTCCACGATTCTCTACACTCATTCCTATAATGTCCCTTCTTTCCAAATCCATAACAAGTAACATTTGCCTTACTCATAGTTTCAGGAGTAGCTTGAACCATAGCAAGTGGTCGAGCTCTACAATCCTTAGCTATGTGTCCCATCTTAGATCAATTCTTGCACATTACCGTACATTGACCAGAATGATGCTTGTAACATCGGTTACATTTGGGTGCATCTCCATTGTAGTTCTTCTTGTCTCCATCTCCCATAGCATAAGCTCTAGTAGTTAGTTGTCGCTTGTTTCAAACGATCATTACCCTTAGAGTGATCGTCCCTCTTTCTCTTTCCATTCTTATCTTTCTCAGCTTCTTCCAATGCCAAAGAGTCCATCAATTGTTGAGCAATAGTGATAGCCTCATGAATGTTTGCAGGTCTAGCAGCAATCACATCATTCCTTGTAGCCACAGGCAACCCATCGGTATACCGCTCAATCTTTTGAGTCTCAGTTCTAACCATATCGGGGCAAAGTAAGGCTAACTCTCGATAACGGCGATTGTAAGTTGCCATATCGGTACCTTTCACTTTATGGTTCCAGAACTCAATCTCCAGCTTCTTAATCTCATTCCTTGGGCAGTAAGTCTGAATCAGCAAAGACTTAAATTGCTCCCAAGTCATAGCATAAGCCACATCACTCCCAACCGAGTTACGGTAATTGTCCCACCAAGTTAAGGCTTCATCCTTGAAAGTAAACGAAGCAAACTTTACCTTCGCATTCTCCGCACAACCACTGACATTAAACACTGACTCAGTCTTCTCAATCCACCTAACCAAGTAAACCACTCCTTCAGTCCCACCAAACTCAATCGGTCCACAAATCTTAAACTCCTTGTAGTGACATCCATTAGCACGAACAGGTGGGAAAGTTCCAGCAGAATTGTTGGAATGATTTGACTCAGCTAGTAGCTCAGCAACTCGTTGCTCCACAAGTTGATTGATCATTGCTTGATCCACAGTAGGTGCATTAAGTGGAACATGATCATTGTCTCCCTGAACATCAACATTTTGATTCCTGTTGTTGCGGTTAGTAGTGTCCAGGTTATCAGGAGTAGGGGTTTCAACATTTCGAGTAGGACGGCGTCTGCGGCGACCAGGGTAGTCGCGGCAGTCCCAGTTCGGGTAGCCCTAACAGGGTTTCATCGTATAGCCATTAATATAATACCAACACAATATCAACCACGCAAGTAAGACACAATTCTCCATGTACGCCAAAAATCGTAAAATATCATACGAAATCACTATCGTCCATACAAATAGCGATCGATTCTTCGTTCCAAAATACCAAAAGACGTAATAAATTCTAAACATTCCATACAAGACGAACATCCAATCCGAATAACATGACTTAAGAGATAGAATAACTAGCTCTCCTAACCAAGTACTCCCTGGCTTAAGAAGCAACACAACAACAACCCAAATCCAAATTGATCTAGCCATGATGCTGGCGTAGACTCCTCAACTCTTATCTCACATTATCCAATTCTCTCCATAATGATTCCAACTTGACACTGTGAGTATCACTATCCCTCTTAATGTCTGCAACCTCCTTCTCTAGCTCCGTGTTCCTCTGCCATAGCTTGCGATCTGCCTCGCGAGCCGTGAGGAAACCTCTTTGCAGAATCTCTATCTGCTCATGTATCTCCATCATACCTCTCCTAATCGCTGTCGTCCTACCCATGACAGTAGTCAAATCAACTCTCAACTCAGCAACAAACTTGGCAATAAACTCAGCAATAATCATCTCAAGTCGGTCAGACATCCGCGAGATCCACTCGCCCTGTGCAGTAATCCGAGTCCACATCCTACCAATTTCACCCAAATCTGCATGCTTCAGCAGAAACCTCAGAAGGTGCATCCAACTCAACGGGACTACCAGGTGGCAACTCAACCGAAAATGGATGATCAGGTGAAACCGGCTCTAACGGATGTATCGGGGAATCGGGCTTCGCAGAATGAGCTGAATGTGCTAGCGACCCATCATCATCAGGCATCTCCTCCTCCTGAGGATCATCCTCTTCCTCATCCTAAGGGTCATCATTCTCTTCCTCATCTTGAGGGTTATCATTCTGCTCACCCTCGTACTCCTCCTCATACTCCTCGTCGGAGGGGTACTCCATCAATCGTCATCTCTGAGCAGGTGAACCACGAGGCGATAAAATCGGTGACTTAGGGCGACAATGAGACGATAAAGTAGTGGCCGAACGCATGACCAACACGCATGGGTCATCAGGGGCCATAGTGATTAACGAGGGGCGACGCGTACGAGCAATAACAATTCTTAATAACAACACGTGCAAAGGAGGCTATGATTTGTGACAACGGCGTAAGGTAGGTGTAAGTGTTTCAAAACAACTAAACCGCGAACTCAAAATACCATATCCAAAAATCATCATATAATTCCAATCATTTATAATCAAGAAAGATTTAAAATACCGCATTACTAAAATCATTCGTAAAGCAATTAAGCCATATAATTCCTCAAAACGCATATAATTCCTCAAAACGCATCATATCACTAAATCAATAAACCTCAAATCCTCAAATCATCTCAAGAATCCCATATGCAATAATCATCTCAATATACCTCAAAAATAACAATGATGCTTCGGCTTGGCGGGCTGGCGGGCAATGGTCGAGGATCGTTTTCTATAAAAATCGGTTATAGTTTAGGTGTTTATTTACCTAGTTCTCTATAACCTTGGCTCTGATACCAATCTGTAACACCCCCAAAATTTGATACAGCGGAAGACTCAACAAGCTTTCGGGGTGCTACGGGGATTGGTATCCAAACACAAGACATAAATGAACGAGATAAAGTAAACAAGATAAAATACAACCACGCGGGGTTTTAAAGTTTACATTATCCCAAAATCATTCAGAGTCAGGCCCAAAAGAAAATAAATATAGGTCCACAATAGTTATCAGAGTTTTAGAAATATAGATCCATAACCGGTGCCAAATGCCAAGCCTCCAATCCCAAGCATCCGCAGAGCATCACTTAATTACCTGAGAAAACGTGCTAAAAGTCAGCTTTCGCTGGTGAGATCATAGGTTTAGATTCTTAATTCAATATAGTGGACATGTACGCAAAACGCTTGCTAGCTAGACTAGGGCTCAATCATCCAACAAAATAATCCAACCAAAACAATCCAACCAAAATAATCCAACTAAATCAAATCTTCCCTATAGGTGCACGCTATAGCTCAAATCAATCCAATCAATAGCTTACCTAGCTCAAGTCTAGGCCTCGCTCTATAATCAATCCAATAGCTTACCTAGATCTAGTCTAGGCCTCGCTCAATATGTATGCGTAAGGATACGACATACCCAACATTCGTAAGGATACGACATGTTCAACTTACCTAGATCTAGTCTAGGCCTCGTTGTTTAGCTTACCTAGCTCTAGGCTAGGCCTCGCTCTATAACCAAATCAAATAGCTTACCTAGTTCGGGGACTAGGCCTCGCTCAATAACCAAATCAAATAGCTTACCTAGATCTAGTCTAGGCCTCGCTCTACCTAGTTCTATAAGCATAGCAAGTTTTGAAATCAAAAAGCGATAATAGTCCACATAAAACATTTGCACGTTTCTCACCCCAAGTATTGAAAACAAAGTTCAAGAGAAAAAGTGGGGCTATGACTCACCTCAAGTCCAGATATCAGCAATAAGAAATCGGTAGAGGTAAGATGTATAATAATTCAAAAGACGGCAACTACGGACTCGGCACGACCTAACAATATCAACTCGTTCAAAAATCATTTCCTCAAATTCAAGATATTCCCAAACCCGGACGAGAATCCGTTTTATTTCCGAAAATCCATTTCGTATTAGTTTGGTGTATTTGCGTTTGGTATCCATACGGGTGGTGGGTCGACACAACTCAAACCAAGAAGTCATAACAAAAAGGATGATAAAACAATCTATGGGTCTAATATTAGCCTAATATATTACTTAAATAAATCATCGAAGTTTATCAAATCCGTCGATTTGGTAATCCTCCATATTTATTTACTTAATATACCATTCTAGGATTATACCCGAATCCTAGGTCACACATTGCACATAAAGTACTATATGGTATATATCAAAATTTAATAACTTCACTAACTATACCGTTAAGCTCACCAAATTCGTCAATTTGGTAATCCCACGAGATACTTAGTAACTTATTATTCCCGTACACATACCACAACCTATGGGCGTCGTAGGATACGATGCCCATTAATATACTCAATTTAAATAACTAAATAGCTCTTATTTAACCCGTCGATTAAATAAGTTACGTAGTTATCGAAAATGAATGTATTAATCGTCATATATCCGTGACAACACAAACGTCACAAATAATAAACCACTTGGACTCAAGTGACCACGACCCCGTATAACTCGATAGTTTCCTTTATTTATTTAAAAGAAATTATTTTATTTAATATTTATTTAGCGTCAAGATTTCATCGTTATTTATAGCCGTTTAATTATAATAACGCTCCCGACATTTATTACACCACTTTCATAGTATAATATTCATCGTTACGTTATTGTTATAATATTACTCGTGATCGTTTTATTATTAATATACGCACTTGTATAAATATATATACGTTTTCACGTTTATATATTTATATAAACGTTTATATTATTAATAATATTATTACGAGTTTTATTAGTTGTGTTTAATTATAAATAATTATCGAGTCATACGAAATGGTCACATGTCCGAGTCATCACTCTCGGCTCATTGTCCAAGTCCAAAATAGAAATAATAAACAACACAACCAAGTAATCCATCTCCGTCCAACATTACCCAAATCACGTGCTACAACAATAGGGTCCGACTACGGCACCCGACTAACCTATCTCCGTCATTCTAGTTGACCGTCTCACAATCGGTCCCCATTTTTCCCATTCGACAACAACTCCACAAACAATAATTCCATTGACGAGACCACAAGGGTCTCGGTCTTTCTACTCTACCTCGGCCCAAACAACGACAACAACAACAAAATTAACAACCGCAACAATATACCATAGCAACAAGAATAATGACAAGCAATAATAACAACACAAGAGCTTCACATCTGGCCGAACCCATCTTGGTTCACGGCTAAGGCTCACACGAGCACCAAGCTGCCAAAAAGGACCATTATGGTCACGGCACACAAGAACAACAACAAGCATTGAAAAGGTTCAATCAAATTCAAGCCAAAACCATACTCCAAGTAACTATTACTCTCGCCAAAATGACCACGAGACTAAAATCATCAAGAAAACCACATGGGCTCAAAATAATCACCAAGCCGAGAGCAAGGGCCCTCGGTTTCACTTCGACCAACACCAAAACACGTGAAACCCGGATACCAAACGATGTTCCTTTACGTTTTATTCAAAAACCCACTTGTATTACGTGTTTTAAATCAAAATAATCAAGAAAATCCAAAACCCATCAATATATACATCCGTATAATCACGGATCGATGCTCTCCAAGACAAGTTTACACTTGTTTTGGCGTTTGCTCACCTTCTTGTACCTTGAATCTCACGGATCTAGTGAAAACAATAATAATAGAATCGGATTAGCAAAGATTCGTGGTGTTAAGATGGGTGTTATGGCGCGTGTTATATGTCAAAAGAAAGAGAAAAAGATGATAAGGAAGATGGTGGTGGCGGTTTTGTTGTGGGATCGGCGGTGATGTAGCAGCAAGGGCGGCGGCTGTGGGTGCTAGGGTTTGATGGATGAAGATGATGATGGAGAGAGAGAGAGATAAGAAGGGTGTGGTTGTGTTTGTGTGTTTCCTGATCCCAGCCACAAGGACCAATTTAGTATTTAAAAAAATAATTATTATTATTAATGGAAGGGGGTGGCTAGTCAATAACACAAGGACCATTTTCGTAAACCTTTCAAAGTAGCCCGACACGCTCCTCCCGAGCTCAAACTCATTTTCAAAATTCCTCAACACGCGTTTATATATACGTCATCCTCTTTAAAATAGTTTTTCCACAAAATTGAGTTATAAATACGCCCGTCTTATATATAGACGCGACTGTTATTCGAAATTTTTAACTTGTTAGGTTATCCTAGTGCCGGAGTCAACGTAGTGTCAAATGAGAATTTCAAATTAAATCTCATCACATCGATAATCCAAATTGATTCCATAAAATTTTTAGATATAATCAACCAAAATATTGGTTTTTCAAGTTCGTTACGAATAAAATTCCAAATATGTTTTATAAACGAACTTTAATGTAATGCGGGTTTTCAAAATAAATCCCGAATTTGCCAGTTGTCACAGTAGAGATTTACGATTTGATGGAAGCTCTACATGGTTGTAAGCAGGGTCCTGGTGAACCTGTGAGTGCTCATGTGTTGAAAATGAAGAGTTACATGGATCAACTACAAACACTTGGGAAACCCTATGACAATGATATGGCTGTGAACTTAATCAATAGATCCCTTGATAAGGAATTTAGTGGTTTTGTGAGGAACTTCAATATGCATTACGTGGGGAAGACTGTAAGTGAATTGCACGCACTGCTCATTGATTATGAGAAAGGTACACCACAAAAGGCTCCTACGCCCCAAGTACTAGCAATACAAGGGGTAGAATTAACAAGCCAAATGCGAACAAGAAGAAGGGTAAAGGAAAGAAGAAGGATGATAAGAATAAGCAAGTTATGGCTTATCAACCACCTCAACCAAAGAAGAACCCTCCTATCAAGAATAATCCAAAGAAGGATCAAGGATGCCATTACTGCAAGGTGATGGGCCACTGGAAGAGGAATTGTCCTCTTTATCTCGATGACTTGCGAAACAATAAGGTTAAGAAGACTGGGCACATGGGCGCCAGCACTTCAGGTAACTTATTTGTCATTGAATTATTTACTTTATCTCGTGAAATAAATTCCTGGGTATATGATACTGGATGTGGTATTAATATTTGTAATACACTGCAGGGGTTTAGAGAGGAAAGGAGACTAGCTTATGGGGAGCAATTTCTGCATGTGGGAAATGGAGCACAAGCAGCAGTTGAAGCCATAGGAATGTTTGATTTAGTTTTACCTTCGGGTTTAGTACTTTGTTTAAATAATTGTCATTATGCACCTTCTATAATTAGAGGTGTTGTTTCCTTTTCATGTTTGTTGGATCTTGGTTTTTCTCATACTATTGAAGGCAATAAAATTTCTGTTTCTTTAAATGGTGTATTTTATTTTAATGTTGTTGCTGTGAATGGTGTGTTTGAAATTGATATGAATAATTGTGTGACTTCCAACAATAATAATAATTCGATGTACAGCATAAGTAAGAGAATGAAGTATGACTTGAATTCGTCTTATCTTTGGCACTGTAGACTTGCCCATATAGGCAAGACTCGCATACAAAAGCTGCAACGTGAAGGGCTTTTGAATAATATCAATGATGAGTCATTTGATAAATGCGAATCTTGTATTTCTGGGAAGATGACGAAGAAACCTTTTCATAATAATATGGAAAGAGCTTCAGATCTACTTGGTTTAATACACACGGATGTGTGTGGACCACTTAGACATGTGTCAAGGAGAGGTGCTGTCTACTTCTTAACTTTTACGGATGATTTCAGCCGTTATGGTTATGTTTATTTACTTAAACATAAACATGAGGTGTTTGAAACATTTAAAGTTTTCAAAGCAGAAGTAGAATTGCAATTGGGAAAGAAGATTAAAGCTCTTCGTTCTGATCGAGGTGGTGAATACCTTAGTCAAGATTTTAAAGATTTCTTAACTGAGAATGGAATTGTCCAGAATCTCACATCTCCATATACTCCACAACAAAATGGTGTATCTGAGAGAAGGAATCGTACATTGTTGGACATGGTTCGATCAATGTATAATCTTACTAATCTTCCTTTGTCTTTTTGGGATTATGCTCTTGAAACAGCTGTTCGTATTTTGAATATGGTTCCCACCAAGAAGGTTGATAAGACACCATATGAGATATGGACTGGAAAAGCTCCGAACTTGTCTTATTTAAAGGTCTGGGGTTGTGAGGCGTATGTTAAACGTGACTCACAAGATAAACTCCAACAAAGATCTGTAAAATGCATTTTTGTAGGATACCCTAAGGAAACTATGGGTTACTACTTTTACTACCCACCTGAGAACAAAGTGTTTGTTGCAAGATATGGTGATTTTCTTGAAAGTGAATTTGTGGTTCAAGAAATCAGTGGGAGGGTATATGATCTAGAAGATGATCTAAATAATGCATTGCCTTCAGAAAACACTAGCACACTTCCTATAGAACCGGAAAGTCTGGGTCCTCCACCGGAAGTTGAAGTAATTCCCATTCGCAGATCTGCGAGATCTGTGAAAGCTCCTGACCGTCTATGTCTTAATGTAGAGGTCGATCAGCATACACTAGGGGATCTTAATGAACCTACTAGTTATAGAGCTGCCATTAATAGCCCTCAAAAAGCTAAATGGAAAGCTGCTATGGATGGGGAAATACAATCCATGCATGACAATGAAGTCTCGGAAGAAGTTGACTTACCTCCTGGTGCCAAGGTAGTTGGGAGTAAGTGGCTTTACAAAATCAAGACTGATATGGATGGATATGCACACATTTATAAGGCTCGTCTAGTTGCTAAAGGTTTTACTCAAACTTTTGGAATAGATTACGAGGAGACATTTTCTCCTGTAGTAGACATAAGAGCTATAAGAATACTCATAGCTATAGCAGCGTACTATGACTATGAGATTTGGCAAATGGATGTGAAAACCGCTTTCTTAAATGGTCATCTAGATGAAGACATCTATATGGCACAACCAGAAGGGTTTGAAAATCCAGAATTTCCAAATCGTGTTTGCAAGCTTAAGAGATCCATTTATGGATTAAAGCAAGCATCACGACAATGGAACAAGAGGTTTGATGCTGAAATTAAAAAGTTTGGATTCACTCAAAATCTTGATGAGCCATGTGTGTATCACAAAGCTAGTGGGAGTGATAATGTAACTTTTCTAATTCTATATGTTGATGACATATTGATCATGGGAAAAGACATTCCAAGTTTGCAAGCAGTAAAAGCATATCTTGGAAAGTGCTTTTCTATGAAAGATTTAGGAGAAGCTGCATACATTATGGGAATCAAAATCTATAGAGATAGATCAAGGCGGTTAATTGGATTAAGTCAAAGTGCTTACATTGACAAAATATTGAAAAGATTCAATATGCAAAATTCCAAGAAAGGATATTTGCCGATGGAAGTAAAACATGGCTTATGTAATGAGTTTTGTGCTTCAACACCTAATGAGGTGGCTCGCATGAGTAAAGTTCCTTATGCTTCGACTGTAGGATCTATTATGTATGCGGTTAAGTGCACAAGGCCAGATGTGGCGTTTGCTCAAAATATTACCAGTCAATTTCAACAGAATCCAGGTGAAAAACATTGGATTGCTGTTAAACATATTCTTAAGTATTTGAGGAATACAAAAGATATGTTTTTGGTATATGGTGGAAATCCAGATGCAGAACTTTGTGTTACAGGTTTCTGTGATGCATCCTTTCAAAGTAATAAAGATGATTCGAAGTCTCAGACGGGTTTTGTCTTTGTTATCAATGGAGGAGCTGTAGATTGGAGGAGCAAGAAGCAGAGTACAATTGCGATGTCTGCAACAGAAGCTGAATACATTGCTGCTTCGGAAGCTGCTATGGAGGCTGTTTGGATTAGGAAATTCGTTTCTGGGCTTGGTGTTATGCCTTCAATTGAATTACCTATTAATATGTATTGTGACAATTCTGCTGCAATCATATTTGCCAATGAACCTGGAGTCATGAGAGGCACCAGACATTTTCTACGGAAGTATCACTTTGTTCGTGAAAAGGTTGACGAAGGTGAAATAAATCTGTTGAAGGTTCACACAGATGATAACTTAGCTGATCTGTGCACTAAGGCTTTAGCGAAAGAAAAGCTTAATGAATTGGCCAATGGAATTGGACTTAAATTAGCTAGTAGTTTCATGCATAACTGTGATTAGTATTTGGATAAAGGATATTGTAAACAATTATTATTTTAATGAAATAAAGTATGTTGGTATGTTTATTTCTGTTGTTAATTATTGTTGTCCTATTTTTGCATGTTTAAATCCATGAATAAGAGTTATTCTGAATTGTCCGTTGTCAGTTAATAATATGGGAATATTATTAAATTAAGACAAATCTGAAGTTGATATAATATACTTAAGTATATTGATGCGTAGACATGTCATTTCAGATGATATTCGATGATACTGAATATAGGACTTATCCCAACTATATGATGTTACTTTATGGATCTTGTCATTAAGTAAATCATAAGAAGTTATCCTTAGACTTGAGATACAAGATAACGGTCATGAATGTAGTACATTTTTTGTGGAACAACTTAACGCTATACGTAACTGGTAGTCATAAGGGTTGTTTTCGGAAGTGTTACAAAGTTTGTGTGTTTTGCTTGTAGTCAATAAAGAATTTGTTCCTTCAAATTAATTTTTGGAGTTTAATACTGCTGGGCTCCTCGTAGGGTTGTCAAGGTGTTTGCGTGGCCACGCCCAAGGTCTTTTATGAAAGGTTCAAAAGATTTGGTAATCTTGTCAATTTCTAAAAAAAACGAGAAACAGAATGGTTAATTAAGGGATGACCTAGATCCATATCCTTATTAACGTAGTATTAGAAACAAAGGGATAATAATAATGAGAAATCATTAAAAGGTTTTCCAGGAGCCTTACTCAAGTTGTACTAGAGGCATCGACGTGTTGCAAGACGCTAATCGATGTGATCACACTATTATGATATGTCTAAGTGGGAGCTGTTGGTTTTATAGACAAAATAATAATAGTCGTATGTTAGGATCGAACTTGAGATCACGGGATTGCACACAATACGTATGAAGAGGAAATGTAATAATTATTTATAAAATGTTATAATTAATTATTAAACACAAAACAATTAAATAATAATTAGTATTATTGATTAATGACTAATTAATTATTAAACGAAGATTAGGAAACTAATTACTAGACAATACATGAAAACAAGAGAAGGTTCCGGAAACCCCTAAGGGGATGCCATGACCGATCGGCCCAAGGAGGATCCACCTCCTTTGTGCCTTGAGCTCCAAGTAATGTCTAGTATATAAGCAAACCCAAGGTGAAGGTTTTTCTCATAACTTGTACACACACAACTTGGTGTTTTCTTCTCCTTCTCTTGTCTTGGTCGAACCAAAACCGAACACCCCTTAGGGTTTCGATTTTCTTGTGTCCAAAAATTGTTATGTGTTATTACTTGCATAAACTTTTCCTTGAATTAGTACGTGTGTACAAGAACGTGAATCAAACACACTATTGTTTGATTCTTGGATTGAATTACAAAAAGGTAAGGGGTAATTCTTATAATCCTTATTAACCCTAATTAGGGTTCATTGGTTCCGGAAGATTGCATTGATTCTTGTTCGGGCTAGAATCACTACAGTATGTTTACTATTTAGATTAATGATTAATTAATTACATGTTATTAGATCTATTATAATTGCTTCCGCTCATGCTCACTTTGATGTTCTTGGTTTATTAATATGATTGTCATGATATAATAATTCCAACATATTTTGTATGTGTTTTTAAAGGCCTCGTTGTGGTGTGGCACGGGGCCACCGAAATCCATGAGACGGCCCTGGTTTGTTGACACCCATCACATGAGACCCAAAATTAAATAAGAAAAAAAAATTGGAAATAACATAACCAAAATAGAGCTTAAAAAAATATGAAACACCAATATTACGTCACGTTGAACAATATTTTTGGAGTCGTTTGGGGTTTCGATGTTTGACGAATATTCAACAATGATTGGGGTTTTCAGTTCTAATTCCGATGTAGGCTGCAAGAAAGAAGAAAAGCATTGGTTTTAGAAGCATCTTTAACGTTAATGGCATATATATTTTAGCATGATTTCAGGCTGTAATGCCTTGACCGGTTTTTAAGATGGGATGACGGATTGAGGATAAAACGTTGTTCGTTTTGAGTGAGGGAGAGAGAAGGTTGCTTAGCAGATTTTGAGGAGCACTAAAATACCTATATTACCCTTTGTATCATTTAATAACTTTATTTTAATTTAAATTGATTATTTCCACATGTCATTTATCAATTAGCTTCTTAATCTATCTCATTTTAATCACTATCTTATAAGAACCTCATTCTATATATATATATATATATATATATATATATATATATATATATATATATAAAAGAGGCACAATTTACATAATTCTTCCTTTACAAAAACCAAAATTACAAAAACACCCTTACATCTTCAACCCTTTCTGGTTGGTTATCCAACAAAACCATCAAAACACAGACACTTCAGTTCAGATAACAACTTGAAACAACAAGAAGAATGGAGGCTTTAAAAGTATGGTCATCAAGACCACTCCGTCATCTCTTCCACTTATCTCCACTCACTTACAAAACCCATCTCCTAGTCACCTTCACGCGCTGCTGTTCATCCTCACGCGCCGCCACTGTGCCGCCAAAACAGGGTGGTGACAGGGGAAGAAGGTCACCCAAAGATGAGAATAATGCAACTTCTTCTACTTCTGATAGAAATGCTATTCGTGCCATTCGTCTTAAAAAGGTTTACTTTTTTTATATATATTTTTTTATATAAAAATTGAATCTTTTTGTGTTTTTATGTTTTAATTGTGATATTTGGTTTGTTACTTAAATTGGGTTATGGGTTTTTTAAGGGATGTTGGTTTTAGCTTATTTTATGGCTTATGAGCTTATCTCATTTCGGCTTATATTGTTATGAAACATAAACCCAATTTTTCTGGCTTATTTTGAAACTTATCACCTAAAGATGATACTAAGACCAGTAGTACTAGTGACCCTATGGGTGACCTTATGACCCTACCACGTTGGCGCGACATCAGCTTCTCTCTCTAAGACCAAACACATGACCAAATGCCCGTAGTAAGGTGACCCTGGCCACCTCACACACACAAACCATATGCAAACCATTTGGTTGCTTTGCCGATCGAATCAAGCAAAAAAGGGGGGAGAGACGCGTTCCTATGGGACTCACATGTGTGTGTGTGGGGAGGGGGGGGGGGGGGGGGTGGTGGCGCGGCTCGAGAGGGTAGACCGACCCTTGGTTGGGTCTCCATTATGACTGGCCTAATGCAACCTCTACTTCTGATAGAGATGCTATTCGTCTTAAAAGGGTTTAGTTTTTTATAGTCTTTTTAAAAAAAAAGATTCAATCTTTATTGTTTCTTATAGTTTTGTTTGTTAGGATTTGGGTTGTTAATTAAATGGGTGTTAAGAAATTGTTAAACCTTTTTATAAGGGGGTGTTTGGGGTTGCTTATAAGAACTGCTTATTTATTGCTTATCTGATTATTTGAGAGTGAAATGAGCAGTTTGGAAGTTGCATGTTCCAAGTTGCTTATCTAGGTATTTTAAATAAGTATAAGCAATTTTGTTAGCAATCGTAAAAGCAGGTATTTGCTACTTGAAAACGCGAAAGTCTGATAATAATTTTCAAAATGCAATGTCAAACACAAGCTTAACACTAGGTTTGATTTTTTATTAATTTAATTTTGAGAGTTGTAAGTTTCCATGAAACACGTGAGTGATCGGGAGTATGCCGAAGAATAAAAGTGTGATACTTAGAAGCATGTCGTTAACCCTTTTATAAAGATTGAATCTATGTTGGTTATTATGTTTTGTTTGTTGTTATTTGGTTTATGGGTCCAATGGGTGATGAGCTTTTATGGGGATTTAAGAACTAAGCGGTTTTGAGGGTGTTTGGGTTGCTTATTGAAATGGTCTACATGGTTATTTGAGAGTGAAATGCACAGTTTTGTATAATCATTTGGAAGCCGATTCCAAAAAGCATATCTAGTTATAATGAGCAATCCCACACACTGCCTAAGAACTACTAATACTTGTTTTAATAAAAAACACAATAATCAGATAATCACTTTAGGAGTACATTATTCCCTACTGCTTATGTGGTTATTTCAACAAACATAATTAGTTATATTAAGCAATCCCAAAGCCACACAAAATTATTGACCAGCTACTTTTTTTTGGATGGCTAATTATCTGCTAAAACACAATGATCAAATCATCAGTTTTAGAACACAGTTCCAAACACAACTTATGCAAAGTTTTGATCTTTGCAGCACTTGCTTAAAACAATGGTTGTTCCAACTGTTTGTTTTCTAACATAATTTACATGGTAACATGGGTCTATGATGAGTGCGGGTGTAGATATCTGGTTTATTTGTTTGCACTGAGAGTAACAGGTTCTTTTATAGGTAGAAGAGTTAAGGAGCAAGGGACTTGAACCATATGCATACAAGTGGGATAGGACTCATACCGCTAATCAATTGCAAGATATTTATAAGCATCTCGGCAATGGTGAAGAGTCGAACGATGAGAATGACCAAGTATCAATATCAGGAAGAATTGTTGCACGTAGGGCTTTTGGAAAACTTGCGTTCTTGACTTTGAGGGATGATTCTGGCACAATTCAGGTACGCTGATAAGTGATAACACGTTCCTTGTTTGAAATGCAAAAATTTAGTTGCTTGTCTCTAAACTTAATCACCATCATGGTATATAATTGGTACTTTGGTAGTATTTGTGTATGTGTGGGGATGCTGGAGATGGTGTTTAGATAATTGGATGTGCTTCTCATGTTTGAAGTTGTGATAACAGTTTCGCATTTCTGATTATTTTAAGGATTTACATGTAAAAAGAGACTTGAATAATCGGATAATCAGGATTAGTTTCGTTGCATCTACTCTTGACCTAAGTATTTTTCAATTTAGATTATTTGACTCGAACCACAGTAATTAGATAACCGCTTTCAAAACACGATGCCAAGTTCCCATTAATCATTTCCCGAAGTGGATCTTAACGATTGAGAGATCGCAAATAGGAATGCGTTGTATTTGAACCTCATAGAAGCGTTTAGATTATTGAGTAAACTTGATTTCCTCACCGATGCTATGGTTTTCTATGACTCTCTTTTTGTCATAATACCGAGTACTGATATATTTACTTATAATATCAGCTTTACTGTGAGAAAGAAAGGCTTGTAGATGATCAGTTTGACCAGTTAAAGAGTTTTGTTGATATAGGCGACATATTGGGCGCAAGTGGCTCGATTAAACGGACAGAAAAAGGTTAGCTTCTACAACAAAGTTATACAAATATAATTTAATAGTCTTTACACTACTTTTTTGATAGCATATTCATTGTTTCCGTTTATTTTCAGGGGAACTTTCTGTATGTGTAAATTCATTTTTGATCCTCTCAAAATCTTTGCTTCCACTACTGGATAAGTTTCACGGTCTAACCGATGTGGATAAGCTTTATCGCCAACGGTTAGTTTTCTAATAGCTCTTTTTGTAACATTTGTGCAATCCTGCATATCCTAATAATGTCATGGTGGTCCGTTTTTGGGTTAAACATCATCATAATTGGCGAGTCTGTTTTTCGTGTATAGATATGTAGATATGATTGCAAATCCAGAGGTAGCTGATGTATTCCGTAAAAGAACAAAGGTAGGGTTAAAACTAAAATTTATTTTCAACTAAGTATTGCATTATTGGGATAAGTCTTCTAACGTCTAATATTGGGATAGTTCACTTTTCTTCATCATTTTCCACAAAACAGGACAAATTTATTTTTGGATTTTTGAACAACTAAAAAATAAAACAAAAGTTTGGGACCATCTACTTCAAATTGACTAGACATATTTGCATCAATCAGTTTCTATCGATTATCCAAAATACAATACTTTGAAGTAGCTTTATGCAAAGAGTCTTCTGATATGTATTTTCAACTAAGTATTGCAATGAAATAATATAACTAGATTATCATTATGTATTTAAAGTTTAAACTAAAGTATAAAATAGATGTTCAACGATTAATTGCGCCAAAGCATCCAAATATATAATATGAGCCAAGCTAAGTATGTAAGAACTGGGCCGGTCCAATTTTCAAGTCAAACAAAAAGAAGTTATAACTTGTATGCAAACCTAAACCATGTCCACAGCAAACACAAAACATAATCATTCATCTTGAATCTAAACAACTTGTATTGGCTTAAATAGTTAATCAAATGCCGTAGAAATTCAAATGACCAATTAAATTACCTATGCAGATTACTCTTGAAATCACATTCTTCTTATAAAAGGAAAACTTGTAAACTTAATGTTGCTAAAATTTGGTTGAGGCATTTCATCAAACATAATGTGGGTCATGAGAAAACTAAAGATTTATGCAGCCTTATAAGCAATAAAAGAAGAACCATGTACGAATAAATTTTTCCATGAAGACACTACTTTAAGCTCATAATTGCGTAAATCTCTCTGTCACAAGAGTTGCTGACTGTATTTTACATCACAGAATAAGTACAAATTGCAAAGACTTGAAAGTCTTTGGTCGTCTAGTGTGGGACTTCAAATTTATTCCATGATCTTTATTCCAAGTGTTAGGTGCTCCACTCAAATTTATATCCATCTAGTTCAATTCTTTATTATCGAAGTCTATATAAAGCTTAAATATATTTTATAAGTGTCTACTATGAATTTTTAAAGTCTTTTTCCCTCAATTTTGACCTTAAATATATTTGTTTGTGTTATATAATAGTACTTAATAAAAATTATACAAATGAAAATATATTTAAAAATTTAATCTATTCATTTGTCTTGTATCATACGAACAAAAATATTTATAGTAAAAAAAAAATAATAATAATCTTAAACTACAATTTACACAATATTCCCTCACAAAAACTAAAATTACAAAAACACCCCTACATCTTCAACATTCTTGATTATGTTCAACCCAACAAAACCATCAGACTCAGTTCAGATAACAACTTGAAACAAGAAGAATGGAGGCTTTAAAAGTATGGTCATCAAGACCACTCCGTCATCTCTTCCACTTATCTCCACTCACTTACAAAACCCATCTCCCAGTCACATTCACGCGCTTCTGTTCATCCTCACGCGCCGCCACTGTGCCGCCAAAACAGGGTGGCGGCAGGGGGAGAAGGTCACCCAAAGATGAGAATATTGCAACTTCTTCTACTTCTGATAGAGATGCTATTCGTGCTATTCGTCTTAAAAAGGTTTACTTTGTATATATATTTTTTTATAAAAATTGAATCTTTTTTATGTTTATGTTTTATAAAGATTGAATCTTTTTGTGTTTTTTGTTTTGTTTGTGATATTTGGTTTTGTTACTTAAATGGGTTATGGATTTTTTAAGGGATGTGTTGGTTTTAGCTTATTTTATGGCTTATGAGCTTATCTCATTTTGGCTTATATTGTTATGTTGTTTGTTTCGGCTTATATAGCCGGCTTATGGCTTATTTGGTTTTGGGCTTATGTTTCGTTAACTCACTTTTTGTGGCTTATTTTGAAACTTTTCGGCTTATATAAATTCATTATGACATAATGAAGCCGAAAATTTTCAAAATAAGCAACAAAAAGTGAGCTTATGAAACATAAGCTGAAAATCAAATACGCCGTAAGCCCGCTATATTAGCCGAAACAAACACCTCCTTAGTTAGTTAATACTGAATAAAATTAGCTTTTGTTGGGGTTAGAATTAGATAACCAGGGGTGGTTGGACTTGGTTCAAACTTGTTATATGCTTATTGTGTTTTGACATTATAGATAAGCAGTTTTTAGGGTGTGTGGGATTGCTTATTGAAGCATTATTTGAGAGTGAAATAAGTAGTTCTGAACAATCACAAACATTCCCTTAAAGCTAGTTATTTGCTATTCCAAAACGCGATAATGAGATAAATAGATAATTTGTACCGGAGTTCCATTATTCCCAACTGCTTTTCTGATTTCTTCAAAATGCACTGGCTGTTTTATTAATCACTTTCAGAGTTCAATGCTGAACACCACTTTAAGCATGAATTTTACTTTTGCAGCCCTTACTTAGGAGGCATTTGGGATTGCGTTTACTAAATGTTACCGAAAGCAAGTCTTAACCTGCTTTTTCAAAATTGCCTTTTCTCTCTATAAATACGCGGACATTTTTTCTCCAAAGGGTTGCCAACACTTTTTGCTGATTATTTGGGTTGCGCATTGTTGTTGTTGTTGTCCAAAATTTTGATCAAGTGTTTGATGATGATTGAATTTAACTCGAGTTGTACTTTTTTCCTTTATGTGAGTTTTGGGGCTCTTGCTCAAGAACTAATTATGTTTTGTTTTAAGTTTTCAAGACTACTTAAAGTCTTCATCTTTTAGTCTTGGTTTTGGTTTAGCATTTGGGCCCATTAGCTTGCCTTTGATTTATATCACACGTAGGAGGGGAAAAGTATCACGAGATAGAAAAAGATGTCTAATAACTACAAATTTTAAAGACTTTTAAGTCTTCTAACGTCTAAATAGTTCACTTTTCTTCATCATTTTCCACAAAACAGGAGAAATTTATTTTTGGAATTTTGAACAACGAGAAAGTAAAACAAAAATTTGGGACCATCTACTTCAAATTGACTAGACATATTGCATCAATCAGTTTCTATCGATTATCCAAAATACAATACTTTGAAGTAGCTTTATGCAAAGAGTCTTCTGATCTGTATTTTCAACTAAGTATTGCAATGAAATAACATAACTAGATTATCATTATGTATTTAAACTAAAGTATAAAATATATGTTCAACGATTTAATTGCGCCAAAGCATGTATTGTTAGTTACCAAATACTATATAATATGAGCCAAGCTGAGTATGTAAGAACTGGGCCGGACCAATTTTCATGTCAAAACAAAATGAACTTATGACTTGTATGCAAACCTAATACCATGTCCACAACAAACACAAAACATAATCATTCATCTTGAATCTAAACAACTTGTATTGGCTTAAATAGTTAATCAAATGCAGTAGAAATTTAAATGACCAACTAATTTACCTGATGAAAACGGATCTCGCTAATCCAGTCTATTCTATTTTCTTGCTAAAATTTGGTTGAGGCATTTCATCAAACATATTGTGGGTCATGAGAAGACTAAAGATTTATGCAGCCTTATAAGCAATATAAGAAGAACCATGTATGAATAAACTTTAAGCTCATAATTGGGTCAAGTGGTATCAACAAATTTTATCCATGAAAGAATTACTCCTCTTTATGACGTAAATCTCTTCTTTGGATTTAGAGTTACAAATCTGAAATTTTTAAAAGGCCCACTCGTCGCCATTTATTTATTTTTACATCACAAGAGTTGCTGACGGTATTTTACATCACACAATAATTTCAGGACCAAAAGTTATACCGAATAACTGCAAATTGCAAAGACTTGAGAGTCTTTGGTCGTCTAATGTGGGACTTCAAATTTATTGTATAATTTTTTTCCATGTTTTTTTCTGGTCCACACGAATTTATATCCATTTAGTTCAATTCTTAGTTTTCGAAGTCTATATAAAGCTGCATAGAGGTATATGTGTTCATTATCAGATAAAAACACATCAATACAATTTTATACAACATACATTAATTATGAGAGAAAATATTTACTTTTACTTTATGCATACTTATGTTTTGTTTATTTTCTCACTTGTCTTTTTGTTGTTTAATACCACAACTACCATTTCCTTTGGCCAACAACTGGTTGGAGCAGCAGGAGGAGTTGTTCATAAGTGCATCGATAAGGAGAGACAAGCTCTTCTTGATTTCAAAGCTCACATTATTCAAGACCCCCATAACCTGCTCTCTACATGGAGACCCGAAGAAGAAGATGATTGTTGTCAATGGGATGGAGTCGTGTGTGACAACGTCACAGGTCATGTCAAAGATCTTCAACTCGAATATGCTTATGGTGGTCTTGAAGGTGAGATTAGCGATTCGTTGATTAACTTAACATATTTGAATATTCTTAGCCTTCCTCGCCATTCTTTTACTGGATCCATTACTAAGTTCCTTAGTAACATGACCCGGTTAACTTATCTTGACCTTCATGAAAATCAGTTTACTGGATCCATTACTAAATTCATTAGTAACATGACACGGTTAACTTTTCTTGACCTTTCTTATAATCAGTTTACTGGATCCATTCCTAAATCCATTGGCAACATGACCCAGTTAACATATCTTAACCTTGGTTACAATCAGTTTAATGGCACAGTTCCCAAGTCCATTCGTTCGTTGACCAAGTTAACATCCCTTGAACTTGGAGAGAATAATTTCTATGGAATCATTCCGGTGTCCATTGGTAACATGACCCAATTAGCTAACCTGGACCTTGGTGGGAATAATTTCAGTGGAGTCATTCCGAGATCCATTGGTTCCTTGACCAAATTGACAGAACTTTCCCTTTCAAACAACTCTTTCTATGGAACCATTC
The DNA here is from genome assembly GCA_030686995.1 of Artemisia argyi. Lineage (NCBI taxonomy): Eukaryota > Viridiplantae > Streptophyta > Magnoliopsida > Asterales > Asteraceae > Artemisia > Artemisia argyi. The sequence goes on along the minus strand of CM060695.1, from coordinate 20,554,221 downwards.
CTTCGGAATTTGGAAACCTCACCAATTTGGCAGCCCTTGACCTAGATTTCCTCGAAAGTTGTACAGTTGAAAACTTAGATTGGTTGTCTTCTTTATCTAATTTAGATCAACTTTATATGGATGGAACTTCTTTGGCCAAAGTAAGTAACTGGGTAAATGTAATTATAGGTCTCCAAAACCTATGGCATTTAAGTTTAGATGGATGTGACCTCTCACACGTCATGCATCCATATTCTTCATCTGTCAACTCTTCTTTATCTCTTCGTCACCTTTATCTCGATAACAACAATCTCAACTCATCCATGTATCGTTGGTTGTGCCCATTAACTAATAAGCTTACAGATCTTTCTCTCTCTGGTAACAAGTTTGATGGGGAACTTTCAGATTTTTTGAACAGCTTGTCAGGATGCACATCAGCTACATTGTCTGATGAGATCCAACACTTTTCATCCCTCTATTCCTTGAACCTATCTTCAAATCAGTTCGATGGAACTATAAGTGACAAACTGTGGCAACTACCCTTTCTTGAAGTACTAGATCTATCTTCCAATTCTCTTAGAGGTGCTATCTCTAAGAAAATTGAAAAATCAAATCTTTGGTATATAGATCTTTCAAACAATTCACTCGAAGGAGTTCCTCTAATTGCTGACGTGTCAAACCTTTCTCAGAGTATACACTATATAGATTTCAGCTCTAACAAGCTAGGGCCTCGTTTCCCCAAATGGATACAAAAACTGAAAAATCTCACACATCTTGATATTTCCAGAAATAATATCTCAGACACAGTTTCTACAGAGTACTGGAACCGGTGGCAGTCTTCTCAGTTGATCTATTTAGATTTCTCTTTCAACAACATAAGTGGCACTATTCTGAACGTTCCTTCCACTTTGTTAGTGTTAGATCTTTCCAAAAACAAATTATCTGGGAAAATCTCCTTTCTGTGCCAAACTGTAGATGGCCGTTTATCATTTCTTGATATCTCAGACAACTCATTCACAGGACAAATTCCAGACTGTTTATGGCATTTAAAAGAGCTGGTGGTTCTTAATCTAGCAAACAATAATCTATCTGGTAGAATTCCTGCATCTGTCAAGTCTTTGATCAACCTTGAAGCATTGTATTTATACAACAACAACTTTTTTGGAGAATTGCCTTCATCCTTAAAACATTGCACGAATTTAACCTTTCTGAATTTGGGGGCCAACAAGTTTTCTGGTAACGTGCCTGTTTGGATTGGGGAAAACCTATCACGTTTGTACGTTCTTAGCCTAGCATCAAACAACTTCTATGGAACCATCCCTCTACAAGTATGCCATCTAGTAAATCTTCAACTTCTAGACTTATCAATGAACAACCTCAATGGAACCATCCCCTCGTGCATCAATAATGTCACTGCCATGGTTCTAGATAAATTTTCTCTCAAAGGGAGAGATCTCGTCACGGTGAATTCATTAGACATAAGGCACATTCATCGAGATATGTACAAATCTAGATACTTTGACCATGTGGTAATCCAATGGCAAGGAAAGGTACTTGAATTCAGCAAAAATCTAGAATCCTTGAAGAGCATTGACCTGTCGAGCAACCATTTAACAGGTCAAATCCCGTATGAAGTTACAAATCTTTATCAACTGGTTGCACTAAACTTGTCAAAGAACGCTCTACTTGGAGAGATTCCAAGACAAATTGGTCAAATGAAAGAACTTGAAACTTTGGATTTATCCAAAAACAATTTCTCAGGGCAGTTGCCATCAAGCATGTCTCAGATGAATTTTTTAAATTATCTTGACGTGTCGCATAACAACTTGTCTGGGAGGATTCCATCTTGCACTCAACTCCAAACCTTTGACCCTTCAAGGTACATAGGAAATGCAGGGCTATGTGGAGCTCCCCTGCCGAAAAAATGCCCTGGAGATGAAGAATTAGAAGAACCACACACTGTTGGTAAGAGTCAAGGAGACGAGGAAGGGATAGAACGATGGTTTTATATTGGTGGTGCTAGTGGGTTTGCTACTGGATTTTGGATAGTTTGTAGCGCTTTACTTCTTAACCGCCGTGGGAGACATGCTTTTTTCCAGTTGCATGATAGCTTGAAAGATTGGGCGTATGTAAAGGTGGTGGTGTTCATAGCAAAATGGCGAAGGGTTGCACGTGCATAGTGGCATATATATGTTTTTTATGTTTTTTTCATCTACTTTTTAATGTTTGGTAGTATTGAAATTTCATGCTTCACTTGTATTTGGCAAGGGTTTTTAAGTCCCCTTTATAAATAAAATTGCCACTAACACCATGGGGGCTGTTTCCCCTCGTTGTGTGATATACGACATCTCCACATGTTCATATTATAAACTGTATAGCTATATGATGCATGGAATGTGTTCGATAAACATGTTTTACATAGATTTGCAACATACCTGATGATGTTAAGGTATCATGGTTAGCTATAGTAATTATGAATCTTTAAGATAAGGCATCAATGCCTTATAAGCAAATGCTATTACGGTTGACATCTAAGTGTAGTGTGAAGCTAGCTATTGTAGCTGTGTTTTACTCATGATTACGAGGCACATGAAATAAGCCTCCAATGCATCTTAGAAATCTGATTACTGATTTTTTAGTTGTTACTCAATCACTAATATAAAAGTCACTGGAAATTCTCATAACTCAGCACACTGTAGTCTCTACAATCAATCACTTGTAAATGTGGAGGGAATCAGGGAAACTTTTACAAACATAAAAGAACATGTTATTCATGACCGTTAGGTTTTTTTCCAGCTCGTATGACATCCATCTTCATCAGTGGAAGTTGTGGTTCTTGTTTGCTACATTGCCATAACAGTGACCACATGTTCTTCCACCAAACTTGTTCCTGATTCCGGGGTGTGTTTCACACACTCAATAGTACTGACTTGTTTTCAGCTTTATGAATATACTACTAAAGTCCTAGCATATGATTGATATGCTCAATGTTAGTGTGATAATGCTCTTACTTTTTTAAACTGATTAGTAATACTAAACAGAAAATAAGTATATTGGTAATTGTTGCTTATCAGTAAATGAGATTCTTATAAGACACCTTAAACCAACTCAAACTGATTCAGGACTGAATATTATATAAATCTAAATATTAGATGAATTTCATTATGAGTTTCATCCCTGACTACAAGTGTTAAAGTATATGAAACAGAATTCAGAACAGAGTTACCCTTTTGTAACATTAGAATGTGGAACTTTGTTATCATAATTTGCTTAAAATACGATTGGAAATCCTTTTCACAAAATACAGTTTGCTTAAGTGCTAAGTTACTTCTTATATTAATACTCGAACGTCAGCTCAATCTGGATCTAAAACACAATGGCTTTCACCATCGCAACCTCCACCACAAGTGCTGCCATGAGTCTCGCCTTCAACACGTTACATGTTTTTAATATAAATCAACTAGTTACATGGCCCACCCGAATGGGCGGGCGAGCCTTATGAATATGGTTGAAAAAAATTAAGTTTAGGAAAATAAGTTATAAACATACCAAATTATTTATTATATGCTTTAAGAACGAAAAGAAATAAATGTTCATCCGATATAAGAAAATAAAATTTACTAAATTATCCGCAAGCACAAGGTATGTGTTGTCGATTCATATACAAAATAAAGCTTCATCGTACACAAAGTTGGTTGTTGATTTTGTGTATTTACTTAATAGTGAGTAAATAGCGAACCTTCCATAAGCCATCACTTGCCAGTATCACAAGCTCTATTGAGGCATTGATAGGTACATGTCGTATGCCAGGTTCTGAACTTAGATGTGATTTAAGACTCTGGTCTCCAAATGCACGAGCAACAGCAAGTTGACAATTAACTCGCGGAACATCACCTACATAAATAATACTCCAACAGTTTCACTATACTTTAGAGCCTGCTGAAGCTATAACACAGTGGCTGAATCAAAATGTGCATGTAACAATTCTGCTGTCATTCACTGCATCACATAATTGGAAGATAAACAAAAAAATTGTCAATTCTGCTGTCATTTACAGGTGTACAGTAGAGGTGGCGATTTCTACCCATGTACATGTACTCATAAACGGGTCAAAAAATATTTTTTTAATATTAGCTAAAAAAGAAAGGGGTTGAACACTTGAACGTCATTTATTGAGAGAACCAACTAATATTAGTAATAACATACTATATTTGAAAAAAAAGTATTCAATAGTGTATTGTTAACTTGAAAACATATCATTCAAAGTTTAAGTAGAACTTAACATCTTGTCAAAATTTCAAGTCTTCTAAAGCTCAATACTTACCTTGTTCAAGTAATCTCATTTTATTGGTTTGTTAAACTTATCTATAGTCATCTCACAGTTAATAGTGTTCTTTAAGAACTTGTCATTTATACCCCACTGTCATATCAATGTTAGATGCACTCGTCGGGTATCTCAACTTACGAAAGTTCTGATTGGCTAAATCTTTCCTCAAAAAGTTTGAAAGGAAGATGGTATTTTTCCTATAAAGGCAAGCATTGTCTCACGGAAGTTAAGTTTATGAATTAGAAACAACCAACTGGGCCGACACCCTTCGGGGCTCATGCTCATATATTGGCCACTTATTAGAATAGACAATAAAATCTGTATCTCAGCAATATCTTTATGCTAAATCCACTTCATTATAAATGGGTCGATTTGGGTCATGTTTTATCTATATCAGGTCACATGGGTAAACTTAACAAAATAGCTAAACATGAGCAGGTATATTACATGAATACAAGTTCGTAAAGGTAACTGTTAGTATGACATCGCCTTCTAGAAGTGTCATCATAGAACTAATGTGACTATCAAGTATGGGATCTTAAATGTCATATCCTCTGATGAGCCTTTTTTGTTGTATTTCTCCATCTACCCGAGAAGTAAAACCGAAACGCAGATAATATGGCTAAATAAAGTTTAAGCCTACATGTAGCACGATAATATTTCTCTTTAGGTATTAGGCAGGGGTAAGAAGCTTCGAGCAGATAAAATTACTTGACCGATTTACCCTTGTTAACATGGTGTCAATACTCAATAAGGGCATTTTTTTTACCCTTGTTAACATTGTGTTAAACGGATTAGAATTGATATAAATGAGCCAGTTACTTATGCATATCATGTTTCAGCTGAATTTTTCCAACCCGTCAATCCAACAAAAACCCGTCTCAGATTGTCACCCTTATTAAGCATATAAGCATAGACAATAATCTAATCTATCGGTCTATCATTAACAAACAACTAATTTATTTTTCAGGTATTTTCCCTGGCTAATAAGATTGATAATCTCGTTGGTAATATTAAAGGAAAAGAGTATTTCTGAGTGGAGGAGAATAGGACGTTACATGATTTGGGTTACACTGAACCAAACACACTTATGGAATGTCTGTGAAAAGATGAAAAAATAGCACATCTGGTGCATTGGCAATATGGAGAATGTCCTCCAACCTATATGTATCAAAAGAGTGACCATTATCTAGGGGTTATGGAGAGTACGATGATAAGGGCAACGGTTATAACGACAATTCTCAGCCATGTGCCACCTATGTGCGGTCATCTCCACCACGCGACAAACCATATGCTAATAACGTGGCGATCTGCTCTTGCTGCATCATGTGATTCCGTTTTACATACCCTAATCAGTAATTTTTTTTCCCTTTTTTCTTAGAGATGATGGTTTAGCAGACAATGTTTAATCTGCTTGGAATGTGTCGTTGTGATTGAAATACATCTATGTACTTAGTCTAACTGGCTTTGTTTTGACAAGTATATATTACGAGTAACTTATTAGTTGACTAAGCAATACCTCATAATCAGATCAATGGATGCAAACATCTTATGCTTGTTTATGAAAATAGGTCATTAGCTTATTAAGTGTCAAACACAATGCAGGCAACAGAATTTAGATAAGGCTTAACAACTTCTGTCAACTAAATTGAACCTTTTTAAAGTTGGTAGAAAAACAGCTTAATGAAACAACATTGTAGGGTGTCTGGGAATCTGGGATTGCATATACTTTCACTCATGTTTATGGCATTGGCTTATAACCACTTTACCTCCACATGTGCTAATTTTTGTCAAAATATAACCAAACAAGTCAACAAGCACTTCAAATATGGCTTTTGTTGGGTGGAGTAGGGAAATGTAGTTGGATGGTATCTTGGTGCATTAAGGTGAATAAAAGCTACAGGAATGGTACAAACTGGAGATAGTTTGCTTGTATGCAGCTAGTGTATTTTTGGCTTTTGGCCTAGTTGTATTCAGTTTCTTGTTTTATGGTTTGTGATTGCTTGTTATCACTAGTATGATTCTGAGATGTATTCTGTTAATATAAGTATAGCTATGTCTATACTCTATGGAACTGTTGTATTATCATTTGTAAGTAATAATATATGTTCACCTTTGCACCAAAAAAAAAAAAAAAAAAAAAAAAAAAAAAAAAAAAAAAAAGTCAACAAGTACTTCAAATATGCAATCCCAAACACCCAATCAACAAAGCAGACAAGCCTAGTACATTTGTCATAACATGTAATCCCAAACACTCAAAGAATGCTTATAGGGCGTAACACCTCAACCACGAAAAAAAGTTCATTCACATCAATAGAACTACTACTTGTACCCATAATAAATTATTGATATGCGCAAATATGCGAATGCCTGCAAAGGTTAATAACCGATAATCCAATCCAAAACCAGCTCACAATCGGTTGCCTTTTCATAACAAATATGTTAGCATACATGACTCACTCAACGGTTATCGCTATTGGGGTGCCAAGTCGAACCCTACCTTGTGCTTGTTATATGTACAAAAGATGCCCCCACTGATTACCAACTAAACTACGCGCCATTGACCCATAATAGATTATTGTACACATACATTTCAGGACGGGTTATTTACACATATAGGTAACGAACTTTGAAAAATTTCCCATGTTAAGTAACGAATTCTCAAAAATACCATGTTAGGTAACAAAACTTTATACTTTGTACAAAGTTAGGTAATTTTGCCACGTGTCACACATTGTAACCGGTTGTAGCCGGTATGTTTGACCATCTATTAAAGAACAAGACATCTTGTGACCTCTTCTTCCTTTTCTTCCCCTATCGGAAACTGAACCGAATCAATCAATTCATTCATATAACGAGCCTATTTCTCAATCCCATAAATCTCCTTCAAAAGCCCACAAGTATTCCTCCTTTCCCAATTTCTCAATCAATTCATTCATAATAGCATTACAAACATCCAACCCCTTAACACTCTTTTCGAAATAATCCAAGACAAGCTTTTTCATAGGTTGTTTACCAAAAACAGATTTATTATTAAACAGTATAACCTTAAACTCCTCTTGACAAATCATGAAACCTTTGGGTTACCTGTATTTGAAAAGCTTCAATTTCATTATCTTGATTTAAGGGTTGTTTTTGGAATTGTGAAGAGGGTTTTGATTGGAATTTGACGAGGAACAAAACCCAGAAAGGAAAAGTGAAAATGGTCCGACACCATCACCACATTAACCATCATCTTTATCTTGTAACCAAAAAAAATATATATATCGATGGGGGTTTGGTGGCGATGGGGGTTTGGTCGGATCTAGTGGTGGTTACAGATTCGTGATGGTGGCGATGGGGGTTTGGTCGTGGTGGCGATGCTGGTTTCGTATTATTGTTAAAGATGGATGCTTATTATTGTTGGAGTTATAAGGATGATTTGATTTGATGAGTTTGTATGGTTAAATGCAATGTTTTGAAACCCGGGTTTGGGATCGACCCGGCCGAGTTACCGGGTCACCGGGTCAACCCGGGTCAACCCGGTTAGACCCGGTTTTACGCACATTTCCAAAAATCGATTTTACGCACAAATATGAGTGAATAAACACCATAAGAAAGTCATATCAAACAAAAATAGCACCTTAATAATGACAAATAAATAAAAAAGAGTCAAAATTTAAATTTAAAAAAAAAAAAAAAAAATAGAGAAAATCCAAACCCGGCCGGGTTTCAAAACCCGGGTCACTCAAAACCCGGCGGGTCACACCGGTTGACCCGGTTTTAGAAACCCGGGTCAAAACAACCCGTTTTTTGACCGGGTTCCGGTCCGACCGGTTCGACCGGCCGGGTCGACCCGGGTTTCAAAACATTGGTTAAATGTGAAGGACATGTACGCAAGTGGATATATGTGGTCAAGTGGGCCAAAACAAAGGAGCTTATTGTTGGTTTGGTAGAGACAAAAGATAGCAAGGGGATCAAACAAGCTGACACATGGCACCTAAAACGGTCATATTACCTAACATTACACGTTGCACAAAGTTTCATTACCTAACATGGTATTTTTGAAAATTCGTTACCTAACATGAGAAATTTTTCAAAGTTCGTTACCTATATGTGTAAATAACCATTTCAGGACAAATTTCATTAATCTATTAATATTATAATAAAGTTCAAATACAAAGTCATTTAAATGTCGAATTAGACGGAGGGAAACGAGGCAACCGGATAACAGCTTCTTCTGCCTCAATTGGGTCTGATCTTATTATCTACAAAACAACATTTATTAGATAAAAAAAACTAACTAAAACATGGGTTATTTAAAGAAATGAAAAAAAGGGTACCGGATCTTGAAGAAGGGGCTTTGAATTATCAATGGCTGGTCTGAACATTGGCTTGCTTTTGTTGTTGTTGTTGCTGCTGATGTCTCTGTTGCTTGTTCCGGCATTGGTATTCATGGGTGTTTGTGTTTGAGTGTTTGACTAGGCTTCATTTTGTTTTTTCTGGTTTGGAATTTGGTGGAGTGATGCTGTGATGTTTTGTTGTTATGTCGGGCCCAATAGCGAATATATTTATGTACGAACCATGTATTTTTAAGGCCCAAATAAATTGGTTTTGTTTTCATTTTGTTGTTATTTGTAGGAGTGTTCATGGATCAGGTCAATAACCGAAAACCGAAACCGAACCGAATCGAATTCGTAACCGAACCGAATTGGGCAAAACCGAACCGAATCGAACTAAATATTCGGTTATCGGTTTGGATATGGGTTTGACAATGAAAACCGAAAACCGAAAAAATATAAATAAATATATTTTTTATGTATTTATATATATAAATATTCACTAAAAGTCTTTTTTAGTATAAATATAACATTATTTAAGCTTGAAAAAAAAAATTTGTTCTAAAAATGTGTATAATTAAATGAAAAAATAATTAAAATTATGTAATTCGGGTTATTCGGTTCGGTTTTCGGTTATAGGGGTTCGGTTTTCGGTTCGGTTGAATCAAATTTGAATTCGGTTCGGTTAGGTTTTCGGTTTGACCCAGAAAAAAAATTAACCGAACAAACTGAACCGAATAAACCGAATAACCCAATAACCGAACCGATGAACACCCCTAGTTACTTGAGTAAGTTAGTTTTTTTTTTTTTTTTTTTTTTTTTTTTTGAACAATGAGTAAGTTAGGTTTTAGTTACACAACGGGTGTAGCTAGGGTTGTTTTATCGGTTCGGTTCTCGGTTAATCGGTTTATTCGGTTCGGGTTGTTCTGTTAAAAAAAATATTTAGGGTCATAACCGAAAACCGAACCAAACCAAAAATATCTATAATTCGGTTCGGTTATGGGTCAAAACCAAAAACCTAATTTTATACTTTAATTACACTATTTATATATATATTTTTAATTTAATTATATATATTTTTGCAGAAAAAATATTTCAAGCATAAAAAGTGTCTTTTATATTAGTATAAAATTTTAATGGACATTATATATATATAAAATAATATAAATATAAAATATATATATATATATATATATATATATATATATATATATATATATATATATATATATATATATATATATATATATATATATATATATTTATATAAATTCGGTTTTCGGTTCGGTTATAAGTTCGGTTCGGGGGTTTTTCAGTTCGGTTCGGTTCGATTTTCTGTTTATTCGGTTTATTACTCGAACCATGAACACCCCTAGGTGTAGCGGTGTAAATGAGTAAAGCTTTTGTTGAGTAACATTGTTTTTTTAAGTCGAGTTTTATCGTGCCTAGAGCTCAAGTCCGAGCTTTAAACACAAATATATCATACAAAAATCATAATCATATACACGCAACTTTCTCACAAGTCGGTTGGTCCGAAGACCGACTTGTGCTACAAAAGTTACCAACACGCAGTGGCGGAGCTAGAAAATTTTTTGTGGGAGAGCTGAAAGAATTTTTTTTTTCCGGAAAAACACTAGATGGGAGGGCCGCGATGAGAAAAAAAAATTAACACATGAAATTGCGATAAAAATACACTAACGGGTTTAGGCCTAGGGGGCTGGGACCCTTCCCGGTCCTCACTAAGCTCCGCCCTTGCCAACGCGTGGGCGGGGATTTGTGTTTTACGAGTGACACGTTTTTGGGCAATTACACATCTTAGACACCCTTGTTACATCATCAAAATGGAAATATAACTGGAAGTAGGGTTGAGCACGGTCCAAAAATCGGATCAGACTGACTAAACCCAGACCGGATCAAAAACAGATTTGGTTCAAGACACTAGACCAAGGGCCAGACTGAAATGTCATATCCAGGTCCAGTTCGCTGGTTCAGTAGAGTCCAACAAAGCATAATGTCCGGTTTTGCTTAATACTGAACCAAACTGAATCGAATCGATAACCGAATACGGGGAAAAAGGTGGACCGAGGACCGGACCAAAATACGTTCGATCCGGTTTTTCGATTCATCCGGTCCATGGTCTATTATGTTCAGCTCTATCCAAAAGAAAAAAAAAATAATAATAATAAAATAAAATAAGAATAATAATCTTAAAAGTACAATTTACATAAATCTTCCTTACAAAAACCAAATTTACAAAAACACCCTTTACTTCTTCAACTCTTTCTGGTTATCCAACATAACTAATCAAAACACACTTCAGTTCAGATAACAACTTGAAACAACAACAATGGAGGCCTTGAAAGTATGGTCATCAAGACCACTCCGTCATCTCTTCCACTTATCTCCACTCACTTACAAAACCCGTCTCCCAGTCACCTTCACGCGCTGCTGTTCATCCTCACGCGCCGCCACTGTGCCTCCAAAACAAGGGGGCAGGGGAAGGAGGTCACCCAAAGATGAGAATGCAAGTTCCTCTACTTCTGATAGAGATGCTATTCGTGCCATTCGTCTTAAAAAGGTTCAACTTTTTTTTATATAATAATCTTTATAAAAATTGAATCTTTTTGTGTTTTTATGTTTTGTTTGTGATATTTGGGTTTTTAATCAAATGGGTTATGGGTTTTGTAGCAAAATGTGTGATAAGATAAAAACCACTCAGGGTTGGCCTAGTGGCAAAAAGTTTGTGACCACGCCTACCTCTTGAAAAAGGGAGGGCTTTACCTTGTTTGAATCTGTGTAGCGGTGGGTTAAAACCCCATATCGGCCAAAAGGTGTGAAACCATCTCACCCAAAAAAAACTATAAGATAAGCAATTAAAAAATAATACTGTATTTGATTAGCGTTTTAAATAAGGAATCCAAAATACACACTTTGATAAACAGTTTGGAATAAGCAACTCGTAGCCTAATTATTTAAAACTACTAGTGTCACCGTAAAGTTTGGAACTTTGGATAAGAAATCCTAAACATTCTTAAAACTGCTTATTTATTGTTTCCCAACGCAAGAAGCAGATATCCAGCTTTAGTTAGCAATCCCATACACCCTCTGAGTATTCAGCAACTGAATAATCAGATATTCAGTCTATCTTAAATAACATCTAAATCTTTTATGTTTTATTACTTATGATTGTATGCTTATTGAGTTTGGATACTAATACAAGCAGTTTTGAGGGTGTTTGGGACTGCTTATCGAAATTACTTATCTGATTACCGGAGAGTGTAATAAGAAGCTTTGAATAATCAGTTTGGGAGTTTATCGATTTGAACTGCGTATATGATTAAGTCAAAAGGCATACGTAGTTTTAATAAGCAATCCTAAACACCCCCTAGAATGTACTATTATGGTAGTAATTGCCAACACAATAATAAGATAATCAGTCTGGTAGTTCATTATTACAAACTTCTTATCAGACTACTGCAAAGAGCATAAGTTGGTTTAATAAGCAATCCTAAAAACTCTCTAAGAACTAATTATTTGTAACCACTCAAAATAATCACTATCAAAATGCAATGCCGAGCACTCCCTGATTCATCATTTTTACCTTTTTAAGCACTTTTTTAAGAGGTGTTTGAGATTGCGTTTGCCAAACAGCACTCTGGAACAGAAATTCACAACCTCTTTATAAGAATACGCAGATAATTCCTTCTTTAATGGTTTGCCAACACTTTTTGCTGATTATTTGCGTTTTTCAAACATATCAGTTAGATAATCAATCCCATAACCTAAGTGCCTAACTCTAAATACCCACTCAAAGTTTAGTGTAGTTCCAACTTTTGGCTTTTTGAATGGGATACGCAGGGTTCTATGATGAGTGTTGATGTAGACATCTAGTTAATTTATTTCTGGTAAATGTAATGGATTTGTTTATAGGTGGATGAGTTAAGGAGCAAAGGACTTGAACCATATGCCTACAAGTGGGATAGAACTCATACCGCTAATCAATTGCAAGATATTTATAAGCATCTCGGCAATGGTGAAGAGTCGAACGATGAGAATGACCAAGTATCAATATCAGGAAGAATTGTTGCACGTAGGGCTTTTGGAAAACTTGCTTTCTTGACTTTGAGGGATGATTCTGGAACAATTCAGGTACGCTGATAACATGTTCCTTGTTTGAAATGCAAAAATTTAGTTGCTTGTCTCTAAACTTAATCACCTCATGCTATATAATTGGTAGTATTCGTGTATGTGTGGGATGCTGGAGATAGTGTTTAGATAATTGGATGTGCTTCTCATGTTTGAAGTTGTGATAATCAGCAGTTTGAGTGTTTGACATTTCTGATTATTTAAGGATTTACATGTAAAACGAGACTTGAATAATCAGATAATCAGGATTAGCTTCGTTGCATCTACTCTTGACCTAAGTATTTCCAAATTTGATTCTTTGAATCGAACCACAAGAATTAGATAACCACTTTCAAAACACGATGCCAAGTGCCCATTAATCATGTCCCGAAATGGATGTTAACAACTGAAAGATCGCAAATAGGAATGCGTTGTGTTTGACCCTCATAGAAGCATTTAGATTATTGAGTAAACTTGATTTCCTCACCTATGCTATGTTTTCTATGACTCTTTTTTGTCATACTACCGAATACTGATATATTTACTTATAATATCAGCTTTACTGTGAGAAAGAAAGGCTTGTAGATGATCAGTTTGACCAATTAAAGAGTCTTGTTGATATAGGCGACATATTGGGCGCAAGCGGCTCAATTAAACGGACGGAAAAAGGTTAGCTTCTGCAACAAAGTTTTACAAAGAGAAATTTAATAGTCTTTAGACTTTTTTTTTTTTTTATAGCATATTCATCGTTTCCATTTGTTTTCAGGGGAACTTTCTGTATGTGTAAATTCATTTTTGATCCTCACAAAATCTTTGCTTCCACTACCGGATAAGTTTCACGGTCTAACAGATGTGGATAAGCGTTATCGCCAACGGTTAGTTTTCTAATAGCTTTTTTTCATGGTGGTCCGTTTTTGCTAATGTTAGACATTTTCGTGTATAGATATGTAGATATGATTGCAAATCCAGAGGTAGCTGATGTGTTCCGTAAAAGAGCAAAGGTAGGGTTAAAACATTGAATCTTCGGATCATATAACTATTCATTAATCATAGAATGCTAAAGAACATACCTTCGTATATTCAAATGCTCGTATGCTGATTTGTGCTTCACTTCAGTAGATTGTATCAGTCATACGCCAGACAGTTGAATCCGTTGGCTTTATCGAAGTTGATACACCAGTTCTTCAGGTTTGTAAATCATCCCTAAACTGATTTTCGTAAAATCTAAATATTTGATTTTTTCAATCTTTGATACTTAAATTGATTCGACTTACTAGGGAGCAGCTGGCGGTGCAGAAGCTAGACCATTCATTACACACCATAACTCGCTTGGCAGGGATCTGTATTTGAGAATTGCGACCGAACTCCATTTGAAGAGAATGCTGGTAAGGTTCTGAGTATTCTACGTAAACTTTTTTGTAAGATTGTATTTGTATTCATATAGGTAAAGAGTTCTGATTCCAACATAGGTTGGGGGGTTCGAAAAAGTATATGAGATTGGAAGAATATTCAGAAATGAAGGCATTTCAACCCGACATAATCCAGAATTCACAACTATAGAGGTAATATATGCATCAGTTGCCTTCATATCCTTTTCGGTTACAAAATGGAGGCTTTGTATAGAAATGTTATATACTTGTTTGATCACAATTGATCGGTTTTAGTCTTGAACTGATCCAGATATATGAAGCGTATTCAGACTATGAAAGCATGATGAACATGGCAGAAGAAATCGTAACTCAATGTGCTCTTGCAGTTAATGGAAAGCTTACTGTGGACTATCAGGTATGTAAACTCTTAAAATGAACGCTTAACTTCTTACGTACTACACTGGCTTATTCAAGATTACCGATTTGAATGCAGGGAGTTGAAATTAATTTAGAAAGACCATGGAGGAGGGAAACAATGCACAATCTTGTAAAAGAAGCTACAGGAATTGATTTTATTGAGTTCGGAAACGATCTAAATGCTGCTAAAGAAGCAACTATTAACGCGCTGAATATGGGTCCCAATAATCAAGATAGGCATTTAATTGAAGCATGCTCCTCTGTTGGCAAAATGCTTAATGAGGTCAGTATCAAATTACGGGTCAAATACTAACAATAATATATAAAATTTAAGAGTGAGATTAGTTGGTAACTTTGTTCTTTTTACAGGTTTTTGAGATAGTGGTAGAACCAACTCTAGTGCAACCTACGTTTGTTTTGGATTATCCTGTGGAGGTATCTCCGTTGGCGAAGCCACATCGTAGGTACTGAAAAGATTCTGTATCTCAAAATGCAAATATTATTTTAGGGAAAATTACCTCATTATCTCTTTTAAGTGTACTGGTGCGGAGAACATTACTGCTAATACCCTTTGAACTTGTATATCCGGATACCCAAAATTTACAAATAACTCAAATTCGCAAAAGCTTGAATTTTCCTAATTTTTGGCGCAGGCATGCAGGTTTAACAGAGAGATTTGAATTATTCATTTGTGGTCGTGAGTTAGGGAATGCATTTTCTGAATTAACTGATCCCTTGGACCAGGTTTGTTTTATAGTCATTCGTCATGGTTCCTGATTATTATTATTTTGTTGCATTATTTACTAGTTAAAAGCACAAAACGGCTATATAACTAACACCTTGTGACAGAGAGGACGGTTAGAAGAACAAGTGAAGCAACATAACCAGAAGAGAGAGGCAGCAGCTTCAGATGATAAGGGGCCAAAAGATGACGATGACGAGTCTTATGAGGTGAATCTTGATGAAGATTTTCTAACGGCTCTGGAATACGGAATGCCTCCAGCTTCAGGAATGGTATAAATTTGACTCCGGACTCCCTTTTAGTTAGATGTGACAAAATGGTGTGTGTGGGGTTCAAGTTGGTTTAGAATGGGTCAGAAAATGGGTTCGTGTTAAAACTAGTAATTTTGCTTGCTGGTCAAAAATTGTGCCAGGCTGACCCGCAAATACTTCTTTTTTCACCTTAAATAAAATCTTTTATGGATGATAAAAATATGATTATAAATTCATATTTGTACACGTGAAAAATACTTTAGGCGATTTTGGACCCATTTGACCCGTTTCTCTTAAAGGCCAAACCTAGTCTTACCCATTTGACCCATCAGAGATAAATTCATTTACAAGTAATGAGCCGAAATTGCCACCTCTACATTTTGGACCTTATCAGTTCATTTATATGTAAAATTGCAATTTTACTGGCCCAAAAACGTGTTTTACAATAAATATTTTTTTTTGTTTCAGGGACTCGGGATCGACAGGCTGGTGATGCTACTTACAAACTCGGCTAGTATCAGAGATGTTATTGCTTTCCCTGTCCTGAAAATTCAGCAATAAGGTCACAACCAACACAAAGTTTTGAACTTTAAGGTTTGTTTTACTTCAGTTATATATTGAGATTATAATCCATTTTTCATTCGAGATTTTATAATTTAGCCATGTCGCTTATCATTAGAACTTTTTTTGTCTAGCATGCTCATTATTGTAAGTTGTTAACAAACAAGTGCCCTTAAAAATCTATTATGGGTTACATAACCTGATTAAAATGTTTGACTATGGTTCAAATACTGTATGTTATTGATTTGTATATCAACTAGATAAGTCATTATAGTTAGTTTCATGGTTTTTATGGCGTGCTACCGGATTTTGTGCAGAAGTTGCTTATAGCTTACAATGTCCTAAATTCGTTAGTTTTTTAAGTCATTCATAATGAATGATCACTTATCCACTTTATACAGATTCCTTATTTGCATAAATGTCTTAATTTTTTTTATTTGAAATAAAATATTTTCAAGGCTAGTGTATGTAGTTGTCATCAAAATATTAATACATCTTTGTGTATGCTATAGTTAGAAAAAAAGTTGAATGACGAAATTGCTTTTAAATAGGTGAAAAATTGTCAAAGGTGTTTTGGTCATTCAGTTCATTTTTTTGTCAAAGGCTAGCGTATGTAGATGTCATCCAAGTATTACGGAGTAATTCATTTTTGTGTATACTATAGTTGGACAGAAAAAAGTTGAATGACGAAAATGCTTTTAAAATTGTCAGGTATTTTGGTCATTCAGTTCACTCTTTTGCCACACTTGGTACAAATGTAGCCAGTAGATCGGTATGATATGGTGTGTTTGACGTAAAGCTTAGAATAGCTCAAGTTTTCAAAATAAAATTTGCTTTTTAAATACTCCTTGTTTAGATGATAGGTTTTTATTAGAGCTTTAAAAAACTATAGCTCGTCTAAGATAAGCTCATTGGATGTAGTTTTTGAAAATGACCAGGAGGTTTTAGTATAGCTTATTACGTTAAATACTCGTATCATTAATCTTTTGTGTATGTACTTATTTTTTGTACAGTTCTAAGCTTCATCACTAGCTACTTTGCCAAACATTTTTGAAACGAAAGCTCCAATTTGGAGCTAGCAATATAAGTTTCAGGGTTTCAACTACCAACTCCAGATCCCTTTAACTTTGCCATACTGTAGTAGTATAGTCTATGTATGTATAATTAAATACCCTGCAACAATGGAGGCAAGTGAAATGCCACATTGATATCTTTGACTATTTGACTAATATCTATCTTCTATACTATATATAAAGCATGGAAATTTTTCTTAAAACTTAAAAATGAGTACAGTAATGTGTTATACCAATGTACCCTTAATTAAAAATGGTAGCAACATCAGTTAGTAAATTAGTAGTTTAAATATTGTTTCATCCTCATAACTTTTATCATTTTTCGTTTCTAATCGATAGACCCTTTTTTTTTCTTTTTTCCCCCTCTCAATGGCTACAAATTGAACTCATTAGTGTGGCATCAAGAGTCACACCAGAACCACAAGTTCGCAAATATAATTATATGCCGCTATACACTGTCGCTTTGTGCAGGTATTCATCTGGTGTTCAATATATATGATTTTGACCCATAACTGAAAAGATCATTTCAACTCTAAACCCATTTTCAAAAAGTAAAAAACCATCTTTAGAATATTGATCACATGGAACCAAAAAGGAAACGATCTCTAAACTCACCTGCAAAGATTTGTTACCTGTTATCTAAGATAGTGATTTTCAAAGTATAAAATATCAATTAAAAATTTACAAAAAAATTTGCACATTATTTAATGCAACTTGTCTGAAATAGTTGTACCCATGCATAAATAATTTATGTTATCTTCATCTGAAGATGATGTTTTGTAAACATTATTGCTAGATTCCAACTTGGACTTGTTCAAAAACAAAAAGATTCCAACTTAGACACTGCTTGTCAATTATACAAATTTTTATCTTCAAAATGATCACGCCATCCATGTGTGTGAGATCACTTTTTTTAACTATAATTTGTGACCATCCGACTAATTCATGAGTTTTGAACATCACGTGAAAGATCATTTCATTATGCACAAAAAGGCATATTAGAAAGGGTAGTCGCCCTGGGATTAGTCGGCTATGGAGGTTTACCTACGCTGACTCCAAGCTATCCAAAAGAGTAGTCGTTATGGGATTAATCAGCTCGCAATGTCGAGTCGGAAACCCGATAACCCAAAAAAGAAAGGCATATTAGAGTAAGTTATTCGATCATATCCAAGTAGTAATAAGTTTGGAACCTAAAATACCACAAACTTTTATTCAACTGATTAATATTCTATTCCATGATATCTTTGATAGTGTGACATATACTTCTTTTCTAAGCAACAATATTATTTGATTGATACTCTCTTTTGTAACTTGGTCACGTGGATTGGATTCCATTGTGATAGTTTTATATTTAACCTATTTGTAGAAAAGAAAAAAAGGGGCATTTTTTTTTTCTACCAAGAGGTTAAAAATAGATCTATCACAATGGAATCCAACCCATATGACCAAGTGACAAAAGAGTATCAATCAAATAATATTGTTGCTTAGAAAAGAAGTATATGTCACACTATCAAAGATATCATGGAATAGAATATTAATCAGTTGAATTATTGTTTGTGGTATTTTAGGTTCCAAACTTATTAGTCCTTGGATATGATAGTTGCATTTTTAACATATTTGTAGAAAAAAAAATGTCTAATCACTTGGTCATGTAGATTGGATTCCATTGTGAGAGTTCTATTTTTAACATATTTGTAGAAAAGAAATGTCTAATTACATTAATTTACATTTTGTTAAAACCAATGTTGAAAAGCTAAATATAGTATTATCATATCATGGGAGGCTCTTGGGTATATAGCGCGCGCGCTCTCTCTCTCTCTCATACAGTGAAAAGAATAATTAAAATTTCACCCAATGTCGAATTTGTCAAGAAAATATCCTTGTCCAATTAAAGTTTATTTTTCTTCTAGCTAGTAGTACTTTGACAAGGTTAATTGGACTTTGGGTTACTTTAAAAAGCTCGGACATCATCAACTTTCTTCCACAAATTTTTAACTCATAATTGCATATTAGGCATATTTTCTTTGACTCATAATTGCATATTTAAAGCGTGCAAGATCATTTAAAGTTTCATAATATACACATGGCTTTTTTCTATTTAAATCAACTTTTACAAAGTCCAAACTCAACGTTAAATAAACCTATATCTTTGGAATCCATTATCATAAAACCAACATTAAGATAGTAAAAGTTTAGTATATAAACTTGCACATGCTAATTGACTCAAAAAGTTCATCTAAACAATACTAGTCTAACTCACCACCAACCATTACCCTACCTCATATTCACACTCGTTGAGCCGACAAGAAATGAGAGTCGACTGAGATACCTAAATTTAAGCCTAGTTTTATATATAAACATGCATAAAAAGTTTTCTTTTGTTAGTTGCAACGAATAGATACAAATCTTGATTGCAACCCAATAAGTTAATATCGGTCGGTTAGGAACCAAATGACTTGTATATTAATACTAGTTCATGTTGTGTGAGAACCTTTCTAATTAAATGCTAGCAGGTTCAAGTTCTATCTAAAACACATCAGAAAATTTTATGATTTATATATTGTGAGATAGTTATTTTTTATTTAAAAAATAAAATTAAAAATGTATGTATCAAATCAACAAATTAATTATTTTTAGAAGATTGAATGATTCATTACACACACACACAAAAAAAAAAAAAAAAAAAAAAAAAAAAAAAAAAAAAAAAAAAAAAAACCTTTTGTGTCATTAATATAATATATTTTTTTTTCCCAGAGTAATGATATGTAGCATGCCTAATTATCATTCTAATGACCTAATGATAAGAAATTTAAAAAACCATTAATTTTCTCTCATTCAAATTATTTTGTCACACGTGATAATTGTATAATGTTATGATTATATGATAAATACTAACTTCTAAACCCGTAAATAATGTCATTAACTACTTTAGATCCTTAATATTCTCCTTATTAGAATCTTGTTGAATGAGTATGGCTGTAATCTATACACGTTAGAGTATATCCTTTTTTTTAATGTTCAATTGATAGCTTCACATATTTATAAAATATTTTTACAGAATCTTCAAACAACACTTTTTTAAGTGCAATAGATAGTTTTCCTTATACGAAACTTTTACTTAGCAAAAGTACTCTACCTTCAAAAAAAAAAAAAAAAGTTCAATACGACACGAGATTAAAACACGACATGAACCCGACACGATTTAGATAATCATGACTTTGACACCAAGATTACAAGTATCTTTTTGTCATTTGAGTTCATTGAGCATTAAAAAGATACTTGTAATCTTGGTGTCAAAGTCCTCATTATCTAAATCGTGTCGGGTTCATGTCGTGTTTTAATCTCGTGTCGTATTGAAATTTTTTTTGAAGGTAGAGTACTTTTGCTAAGTATAAGTTTCGTATAATGAAAACTATCTATAGCACTTAAAAAAGTGTTGTTGAAGATTTTATACAGATATTTTATAATTAGTTGAATTTATCATTTAAGCATTACAATAAGATATACTATAATGTTTATAGATCACAGCCATAAATACAAAAAAAACTACTACCAATTATTTCCACAATCATGACATATACCTAATGAATGCTTGTACAGAAGTCAACATTTACATTAAATAAAGAGTTAAGCCTAGCTAGTGTAACCATTATAAAACTCTCTTTCTATTTTCTCACATCAAACCTTCATTAGTCTCTCCATCTTTATCACACATACATCATGGTCCAACCGGAAAAACAAGATTCATCCATCACTACCAACCATCCACCACCATTAAACACCACCATCCTCCCCATAACCAAACCATCAACCACCACTAATCACAAGAAACTCACTCTCATCCCATTAATCTTCCTAATCTACTTTGAAGTAGCCGGCGGCCCATTTGGTGAAGAACCAGCAGTACAGGCCGCCGGTCCACTTCTAGCTATCTTGGGCTTCTTGATATTCCCGTTTATATGGGCTATACCAGAAGCCCTTGTCACCGCTGAACTCTCCACCACCTTTCCAGGAAATGGAGGGTTCGTCATCTGGGCCCATAAAGCATTTGGGCCCTTTTGCGGATCCTTAATGGGCTCATGGAAATTTCTAACAGGTGTTATAAACATAGCTGCATTTCCAATTCTTTGTGTTGATTACCTAGAAAAACTATTTCCTATATTTGCTTCGGGCTTGCCTAGAACTCTAGCAACTTTGTTGTCAACTATATTTCTAGCATTAGTTAATTATTCGGGTTTGAATATAGTTGGATTCGCAGCGATAATGCTAGGGATTATTTCGCTTATGCCATTTATTATAATGTCATGTATTGCCATACCACAAATAAAACCACATAGGTGGTTAAGTATGGGACAAGAGGGTGTCAAAAAAGATTGGAATTTATTCTTTAACACCCTTTTTTGGAACTTAAATTTTTGGGACACAGTTAGTACTATGGCAGGTGAAGTAGAAAACCCGAAAAAAACATTCCCAAAAGCTTTGTTTTCATCAGTTATTTTAACTTGTTTAGCTTATTTAATCCCTTTAATGGCGGTCACTGGCACGGTTAATGTTGATCAAAGTGAATGGGAATCAGGTTTTCACGCAGTAGCAGCTGAAATGATATCGGGCAAATGGCTAAAAATTTGGATTGAAATAGGGGCAGTTTTATCGGCTATAGGTTTATTTGAGGCACAATTAAGTAGTTGTGCTTATCAAGTTTTAGGAATGGCGGATTTAGGCTTCTTACCAAAGTTTTTTGGTGTGAGATCAAAATGGTTTGGTACTCCATGGGTTGGGATTCTAATATCAACTCTAATCACACTCGCGGTTTCACCTATGGACTTCACAGATATTGTAGCATCCGCAAATTTTATCTATAGTTTAGGCATGTTACTAGAGTTTGCGGCTTTTGTTTGGTTAAGAAGGAAGTTTCCAACGTTGAAACGGCCTTATAAGGTCCCATTAGGGATACCGGGCTTGGTCGTGATGTGTTTGATTCCATCGGCATTCTTGATTCTGATCATGGTTATTGCGACTAAGATTGTGTTTCTCGTAAGTGGCTTGATGACTGTTGGTGCTATTATTTGGTACTTCTTGATGAACTATTGTAAGTCAAAGAAATGGTTTGTTTTTGCAAGTGATGATGATGTTAAAGATGAGGTGTTATCATCTTGACATTTTCATAAGTGTAGTTTAATTATTAGGTGGTTTGGTTATTGTCTATAAAAAGTTTAGTATTTTGTTTAGATGAACTTTGGCATCTATGGAACTTGTACAACATTTGATGCTTTTACTATGTTAATGCTAGCTTTTCAATGGTGTATTTGAGCATAGTTTAGTTTTAAATTATAATGTTGAGTTTGAAATTTGTAAAAAGTTGATTCGATAAGAAAAGGTATTTATGTTCTAACCTTTAAATGTCTATTGTCACACAAGTATTACTTTTTGTATTGGTCAAATTTAGACAAAATTACTTGCTTTTGAAATTCTGATTATTCGAGTGGTGTTGGGCTACTTTAAGTTGTAAGCATGGACGGAACGATGACATAATTTGATTAGGTGCATTTACAAAAAATTATATAAAGCAAAGAACACAATTTTTTTTGGACAAGATGCATTTAAGAAAAATCAAGATTTTTTAAAAAACTAACATCACGGCGTAAAATTCCATGAGTGTCCCGGAACCAGCCGAAACCCCGACCTGTGTCTTTGGTTCTAAGTACATTTCTTTATCTATTCGAGTGGTGTTGAGCTTCTAATGATGACATTACGTGGATTAATGATAATATCGTCATTTAATTTACATGCGTTAATTTCGGAAGCCTTGTGTGATAACTAGAGAGAAGGTGTAACTTAACACCGTACGAAAACAAACTAAAACATATGTAAAAAAAAGTTTGTTAGATTATTTATTAAGTATCATGCGTATTAATAAAAAATACACTTATTTGCAAATATTATATGGACATATTGTACGTAGCATACTCTATGCAAGTCTTTTAAAATCGAGAGCCTGGTTCGTCGACATCACTCACATATGTTCATTACCGGCAATACGGATCAAAGTTATTGTGTATACAAACAACTAATGTTATACATTTTTAAAAGCTTAAGTATTTTTTTCGCTCGGCTCGCAGCGGACTTGTTCTAGTAAAAAGCAATTTTTCTCTGGGAAAAAGACATAAGATTTGTTCGCTAGAGCTCATCACTGAAGAATGGTGGCTTTACTTTTTTGAATTAGAGAATAACTTCTTCGCGTGAGCGGCGTACGTACAAGGCTGTTTGGACTCCCCCTCTTGTATCAGGTGGATTCTTTTTTTATTTAATTCTTTTTTTTACTGTTTGCGTTCAATAAGGACTCATATTATTTCTTTCTATAAGTTTAACTCATATGTACACGGGTTTAAAAATTGAATAATCGACTAAATTATTATTAACCGGAAATAAATATTAAATGTAAACACGTATTAAATAAATATACGTGAGTGTACTTATAACAACGACTCGTGTAATTCCTATTTAAAGTTTATATAAGGGTATTCGAAAAAACAATTTTAGAAACTTTACATTTTAACTTCATCAATGGTCATTACGTGTTATTAAATTTGTATATTGTGTACAACTTGATATCAATAGTTAAACTTAAATAACAACATCAACCTAAACATTAAATAGTTAAATTTAAACAACAACAACCTCAACACCCATGTTAGTTAAACAAAGTTAAATATTTAATCTAACAAAAATCTTTACAAATATAAATCAATATTAATAAATAATGAAAAAGTTTATATAAAAACCCGTGCATAATATCAGTTGTACTTATATTACAATTAGAAAAACATTAAACACTAGCAAATCCTTATATGACCATATATTAAACTACAATTTTAAAATAAATTGAATTCAAGTGTAAAACTCGTGCATTTACAAAAGGTTAAGAATCATATAAGTTCTCAAACCCAACTATTGTGCCCAGATAGAATCTGATCCAAATTTTCTATCTTGGGCAGAAGCCGAGCTTGAAGACGTAATATTTTTCTAAACACAGTACCTCCATATACAATACCATATATATTTCAACGGGTATGCAAATTGCGTGGGCTTTTCAACTTAGTCCACAAATCACGACCCAAGTTGATAATTATAAACACACAGACTGACATACATGCCAAAAGTGACCAACATTAGATTTTGTAATGCAAGCATTATTATGTTATGCATACAAGACATCATCATAAGTAGACATTTCGCATTCTCGTTTGTTAACTTGCCATAGGCATAACAAATCATCCCGACAATAGATGAAAAAATGTGTCGCGACTGCATATTACTAGTATATTATTAGTGAGCGGCATGAGTATTCGGTCCTCGTCGTTAACTATCATATATCAATGTTAATATGTTATATAATCACGATCATAGAGTTTAATGTGACTTACATCTTTTTCTGTTTTGTGTGATAATCATAATCATAAATATATACAAATAGAGAAAACAAGAAACATGTAATGGTGGTTTTTGAGGAACTTTTCTGGAGCAAATGTATATTCGGAAACGCATATTTGTTGCGCCTAATGTTCCATCTGAGGTACTTTGGTCTCTACTAGGTTTATGCAGAGGGTAGATTCATGTTTAACTCAAAAATTATCGATCAAAATCTCATTCGAGTGCCAAATTCAACGTCCTTTTTTTTAACCATTTAGTGATTGTTTCTGACAATTAATTACAGTCAAGGTGGCTCATCAACCATACAAACTTTAATCAATACAACAATGGACTTTTAGCCAAAAAATCTCTTTAAAGGATTCATTCACTTGTTCTAAGCCCTCTTTTATTAGTGTGTTTGAGATCATCACACTTCTGGTCTGCCAACAACAACTCCATTTTGCACACACGAAACATTCATCATGCGCTAACTTTTGTTAACAGATTTTACGAAACACGGAGAAATGGCCAACCATGGTGCTAGTGGTACTTTTATTAATAACAATGGCCTTAAAAACCCCTGTACAAATACAAGTGTGAGCATGATATTACAATACATTATCTCTACCAACATAATAAGAACAATAATAAGTATAGGAAAAGCACACAGAAAGCAGACAACTATAAGTGCTAAAGAAAGAAACTTTGAAACATATACGACTATGCACGTGCGGCCCTTTGCAATTTTGCAATGAACACCACCGTGTTTACATACACCCAATCTTTCAAGCTATCATGAAATTGGAAAAAAGCATGTCTCCCACGGCGGTTAAGAAGTAAACCGCTACAAACTATCCAAAATCCAGTTGCAAAACCACAGGCCCCTCCAATATAAAAACATTTTTGAAGTTCATTTGTACTTTCCCCATCACCATCACTCTCACCGACAGGTGGTACATCCAAATCATCATCTCCGGAGCATTTTATGGGCAGGGGACGTCCACATAGCCCCGCATTCCCAGTGTATCTTGAAGAGTCAAAGGTTTGGAGTTGAGTGCCCAATGGTATTCTCCCAGAAAAGTCATTAAATGACATGTCTAAATTATTCAAAAGAGTCATCTCTGACAGGGTTGGTGGTATCTCTCCTGAAAACATGTTTCTAGACAAATTCGAAGTTAAAAGCCAAAAAAAAAGCTGTGTCATTTGACCAATGCCTCGTGGAATCTCTCCAACTAGAGAGTTGTCTGACAAGTCTAGTACTAACAATCCATGCAGATTGGTAACTTCATTTGGGATTTGTCCTGTCAGATTGTTGCTTGACAAATCGATAACCTTTAGCAATCCCAATATGCTACTAAACTCATTTACCTTTCCTTGCCATTCAATCAACAGATGGTCAATATAGCTATTATAAACAGAGTAATGCATACTTGTCAAATTAAAAGTACTAATATACTGATGTTTATTCTGTTCCAAAAAGAACCCTTTTTGAACAATGGAAGTAAGATTATTCAAACAGAGTAATGTCAAATTAAAAGTACCGTAAACTAATGAAGTTAAGCATACATAATAATCCAAATAGTACTAAGAAATCATAAGCTTTTGCTAAACACAATCTAAAAAGCTAGTTCTAAATCTTCTAAGCAGCTGAGGTAGTGTCTGAAATCTGAATATCTTCTTCTTCGCCTACTTCAATTTCATCGCCGTTTCTGTAAGCGAACCACTTCTTTTGTTTGCAAAACTTCATCAAGAAATACCAAGCGATAGCGCCTATTGTCATCAAACCGCTAATCAACAAAACTATCTTCTTAGCTGTGATCATAACCAAAACCAAAAACGCCGAAGGTACCATGCACATGACCACGAGGGACTTCACACCGAGTGGGATCTTATATGGCCTTTTCATATTAGGATACTTGACCCTAAGCCTTATAATAGCCGCGTACTCTAGTAACATACTTAGACCATATATAAAGTTTGAGGACGATATGATGTTTGTAAATTGCATAAAGGAAAAACCGATGGTAATCACATAAGAGACCAAAATCCCAACCCATGGAGTACCGAACGTCTTTGCTCGTGCTTCGAAAAACTTTGGTAAGTACCCTGAAGCAGCCTGACCCAAAATCTGAAAAGAACAACTTCCCAATAACGCCAAGTATAAACCCATAGCTGAAAGAGCCGCCCCGATGTTGATCAAAATCTTTAACCACGTACCCCCAATTGTCTTAGCCGCAACTGCCATATAACCCGTATCCCATTGGTCTTGAGTAAGTTCAATAGCACCCGTGACCGCCATAAGTGGGACAACGTACGCAAGACATGTCAACAACACTGCAAATAATAATGCCCTAGGAAATGTTTTCTTTGGTTTTTCGACCTCACCAGCCATAGTACTAACTGTGTCCCAAAAATTTAAGTTCCAGAAAAGGGTATTTAAGTACAAATTCCAATCTTTTTTAACACCCTTTTGTCCCATACTTAACCACCTATGTGGCTTTATACGTGGGATCGCCATAGCGGATATTATACCAAACGGGGCTAACGACACAACTCCTAAAACAATCGAGGCGTAGCCCACAATATCTATTCCAGTTAAGCATATAAACGCAAGTACCGAATTCAAGATAAAAATAGCTAATAATCGAGGCCAACCATCTTCAAAAATCGGGAATAGTTTTTCTAAGTAAGCAACACAAAGAATTGGGAACGCGGAAAGATTAATAACACTAGTAAGAAATTTCCATGAACCCATTAAAGACCCCCAGAATGGCCCGAAAGCCTTGTGAGTCCATATGATGTATCCGCCATTACCTGGTAACGAGGTCGAAAGTTCTGCTGTGATGAGTGCCTCCGGGACACACCATATTAATGGAAAGATTGAAAAGCCAAGAATCGCGAAAAAAGGGCCGGCGGCTTTAACAACTGGTTCTTCCCCATAAGGACCTCCCGCGACTTCGAAGTATATGATAAATATTAACGGAATAAGAGTGAGTTTACGGGGTTTTGGTATGCTCGTCGTTACTGGATTTGTGACCGGCAAGGTATCAACTTTGATAGAAAGTCGTGGATTAGTCGACATAGCAGGTAGTTTGCACGTACAATTTTTTTTTTTTCTTTTTTTCGATCGATTGATAGGTAGATTTGTTGGATAAGAGTGTTACGTTTGCATGTACCTTGTATATATAAGACGTTTGGTGGATGTTAAATGAAATGTAGGAGTTCGTAACATATACGTAGTAGCACTTATCATTTAGTAAATATCCAGAATATATTTGGATATATACTTCAAGTTTATCAAATTTATGTATATCCTTTTATTTATCCTATGCAAAATACGATGAATTTAAATAAACAATTAGTTAAGTATTTCTGTTAAAAGACAAACTCAGACATACATTTCCTACCTTATCTAAAATTCTATTGGTGGTAAATATTTGGTTTTGAATAAAATTTCTCATAGTAATTTGATAAGTCGACGCATATTTATTAACTATATGGACATAATATTTGGTTTTGAATAAAATTTCTCATAGTAATTTGATAAGTCAACGCATATTTATTAACTATATGTACGTATATGTCGAGGGACGGAGCCGGGGGTTCCCGCGGGTGCCCATGCACATCATGAAATTTTTCGATATACTGTTAATTTTTGAAAAAAAAAAAAAAAAAAAAAAAAAAACATCGATTTTTCATAAAATCATCTTAAATGCACCGGGTCAATCGAAATGTGTTTCTAGTATTATTGTTCAAATTTTTTGTGCATCCGGTTATATTTAGTTCTGGCTCCGTCCCTGTATATGTCAAAGATATGATACTTTGATCACATTGAAGTGCTTATCATCAAATTGAGATTATTAAAATTACAAATAGTAACAATATTGCATGCTCCTTGTTAGATCTTTTCAAATAGTATCAATATTGAAATGAGAAGATATTTTCAGCTAAAAGGTTCTTGATAGAAGATATCGGCATCAAACTACAACATCTTTATTTGTTGGTTGAACAATAGATGGAAAAAAAAGTTCTCTTGATTGGACTTTATGGCTTTCTCTTCTCATGGACGCATGATATGTTTCTAGTTCGTGAACTATGTATTTTGTAAATTGCTTGCCTTGTAGCTCCATGTTAGAAGGTAGCCTTATTTGAAGTTTAATACAAATAGCCATTTCAAAAAATAAATAAATAAATGCTCGATCTCTCAAAACTTTTATAGCATAGGGTCTGAAAGCATGTTATATTGTCGTCACGTGAGCTTTTGCCGTATAGCATTTTGAAACACATAATCAAACACACTCGCGCATATAAACCAAATTATAAGTTAGTGGGACACACAAGTTTTATTTATTTACTTTGAAAAAAACCTATAACATCGTGTTGTGGCCATGAGGCAAAATATAACATCGTGTTGTTGGTGCGCCATAGCTATGTTATACAAGGGCGGAAGTTTTAAGCGGCAGGGGAGGGTCCACCCCCCACCCCCAAAAAAAAAAAAAAAAAAAAAAAAAAAAAAAGATGTGGCAGCCAGGGTAAATGTTATAGGTTTTAGAGATAATTTAGTTGATAATACAAACAAATCTCCGATTCGGCCCTCCCAAAATAAATGTTCAAGTTCCGCCACTAGTGTTATAGATACGGTGAAGCCACTATAAAGGGTGCACACTCAGAGCTCTTATGGTTAAAAATATAGTACATCATTACTTGATAAATTCTAATTTGATACGGTTAACACATGAAAAGTCCCGAACTCTTTTAATTTCTTTTCTTTTATTATTATTATATTTTTTTATACAGTACGCCCTTATGCCTAAAATTCAGAAGGGCGTATGGTTTGGGACTCAGAATCCATGAAAAATGCATTTTTAGGCGGAAGGCCTTATGCCAAGGCCCGTAAGGACGCATGACCTGCCACTTAGATATGAGAAAAATCATTTGAACATGACTCTCCTTACTGGGATGCTTCCTCAATTAGAGTGTTCACGTGTAAATCAACATAATAGATTGCAACTAAAACAATAGAATGCTTCCAAAAGTCATTATTAACGCATGAAAGGAAATCATTAAAGTCTATATAGAACAAATATTCCAAGGTCAAGATTTTTGCGTAGAAAATGCATGTATCTATTACCTACCATATCTAATCTGACGGCCAAAGGCTTGGCACCATGATTTCTCAATTATGTTCATTGTAGAGCCCTTATGGAAGACACAAAACATGCCCTTTTTTTTGCAATTGGGCTCGTGATGTATGGTCTAGTATGAGATTGGTTGATCTTACATATCATGCCGCACAAAAATCGATTGAAGAGATGTTAACTATGGCTAAGGACACGGGACAAGGAACTTTGGAGTACATGTGATGTTGATGGTAATGTGGCGAATGTGGTGTGTAAGAAACTCCAAAGCTCATGAGGGAGAAGAGATTGAGTCGAATAAAATGAAAGAGACAGTGTGTGTGATATTGGAAGATTTTCTCGAGCAAAAAGATTCGAAAACGCATATTGTTCCATCTGAGGTACTTAATTTGGTCTCCTCCGTCAAGCTAATTAAGATGGTGGGACAACGGGTCAGTTTTGACGGTGGGAAATAGACGGGTAGCCTACCCGACATCGGTTATTGAGGTCGAAGCAAAGGCTATTATTTGGGCGATCCATGTGGCTCTTGTTATGAGCTTCAAGAATGTTATCTTAAAGACGGATTCAACTATTATCGTCGTCGCATTTCTACACAACACGTTGCTACATATTAGGGGTCTCTTTCTACATGTACGCCGATTATGTTGCTCGTTTGCTTCGTGCTCTTGATCCTTTATGCGGCGTGATGGGAATCAAGTAGCTCATGAACTAGCTAGAAAGGCGTTACATGATGTTGTGGATTACGTGCATGATGGTTTTGTGCCACCCTTAGTTAACCAACGAGTGCTCAATGATGTAATATATTTGTGTAACTAGTGATATATGCATGTTAATCAGCTAAACTAATTCCATCATATGTGTTCATGTTCATCGGTTCAGTTATCAGGTTGTTCAATTTATTCGATTCAAATCGAACAAAAAAAAAAAAAAAAAAAAGACCCGACCCATAAACCCATCAACCCAACATCCCAAAAAACACAATTATTTTCCAGCAAGCATCACTAAATTAAAAACCAAACAGTTGTTAATCATCATCACTCAAATCCAAAGAATGGAATCAATGAATTTGATATGTAATTCTATTCCAAACATACCCACAAAAAATCCCCTGTTTTTAACCCATAATAAAAATAGGCCTCAAAACAGGGTCACAGTTCTTAATTCCAAGAAATCGAATTTTCAAGGTAAGAATTGACCCTTTATTGTTTTTGATATAAAGATTTGATTTTTAGTATTGGGTTGTTGAATTAAGTATTTTAGTATGAAATTTATACTTTGTTATGTGTAAAAATATTATAAAGTTTTGATTTTTATGCTATATTAGTATGATTAAGGGAGTGTTTGGGATTGCTTATACCCTGAAAGATGCTTATTATAGTTTAGAATAAGTTAATAGGCAGATTTATGTCACCCTTCAAACTGCTTATCTGATTAAAAATAAGCAATCCAAGACACCATCTAAAAAGTTGTTTTGGACCTTTTAGGGGGTGTTTGTTTCAGCTTATTTGTGGGCTTATGAGCTTATGTGATTTTGGCTTATTTTTTATAACCGCAAATTTTCCAACTTATTATTGAGATTTATGGGGTTATATAAGCTTGTTATGGTATATTAAACTTATAGAAGCCCATAGGTCTCTAAATAAGCCTAAAAATTTGAGCTTGTGGAAATAAGCCGAAATCACATAAGCTCGTCAACCCACAAATAAGCTTAAACAAAAACTCCCTTAGTGCTTATTTCAGTGTAAATAGCCAAATAAGCGATCGTTTTGCCTAACTCTTCAAGCAGTTAAGCACTTATATAAAAATTCCTAAATCCTAAACACCCTTCAAATAAGCTGTTTTGGGCTTTTAAGCGCTTATTTCAATGTAGAATAAGCAATAAGCAGTCTTTTTGCCAAAAACTATAAGCACTTAAATAAGCAATCCCAAACGCCCTCTAAATAAGCTAAGAAAGTGTTAGGCAGTGCATGTTGAATGTGATCTTCAAATAGTCAGTTTCTGGGATTTAAGCTGAGTTAAAGTGATTCCGATTATTTAGGGGGTGAAATAATTAGTATAAGTAATTGCAACGAAACTGATTGTGACTAGTTGTTAATTTACATATAAGTCCTTACGAGTTGCGTCACTTCAGATTTTCAGGGTTACGCAAAACCTGCTCGTCTTTTACCTGCGTACGAAGTGAAACCAACAACAGATTCATCATTAGAAAAGCTTGTAGCGTCTTTTAAAGAAGACAGACTTGAATGCTTATACAGACTCACAATTAAAACGAGTAATTACTATGGATCAGGTCTTACTGACTCAAGTTCTGGAATATTGGTTTGTTTAGTAGACGTAAATGGTGATTCTATCTTACAAAGGATATCAGCAACTTCAGATGACAAAGATAACGCCTCCAGTGTGTTCCATTTTCAAAGGGGGTCAGTTAATCATTTCACATTTCAAGGGCCCACTATCGGAAAGCTTGAAGCTCTTTGGATTGGTCTTGAATCAGGTTAGATAATTATTATAATATGATATAAGGGTTAATGCAGTTATTGCATAAAAAGGTAACCAACTTCGGTTTGACTGTTTTAGCAAGTTTTAGGTAACTAACGTTTGTTACGATTCTATAACATAAGTCCTTTTTTGAAATCTTAACTGCATAAACATTTGATCGGATATTGAAATTAATACATTGTGGTTAATTCTATATTTCAGGTCAATGGAGACCAGCAGGCGTGACCGTTATTTCTTGGTCACGATCTCCATCAAAAGAAAACCAAAACCATGATTACAACATTTTCCAGTACGATTTCATGGCAGACGACATTCTACTAGGTGACGGTAGTGATACTTCCATGGTAGAACTTAGACCAGACATAATTACCCAACTTTCCGAAGACAACTTAACCTTAAATCAACCTCCTCCAATTTCACTTTGGAGGGCAACAAATTTTATATCAAACGAAGAAAGCATGAAAGAATATGCGGACTTAAAGTTCTCATTACTTCTTTACGATGCATTACTTCTTGTCACCGGATCAACAATTGCATCTTTTACAGCTGGTGAAAACGCCGCATTTGCTTTCTTGACTGGTGGAATCGGTGGTTTTCTTTATCTTCTACTGTTGCAGAGATCGGTTGATGAACTTCCATCACCGGTTATTGACAGGACAGGCGGTCTGGACCAAATGTTTGGCCGGTTTAAAGGTCAGGTGGTAGTTTTGGCTTTGGCACTTGCGTTTGCTGTTATAGTGGTTAGAATTGGTTCTGGCGATCAATCGTTGGTTTTAACACCTAAAGATCTTGTTCTTGGAATGATGGGGTTTCTGTCTTCCAAAGTTGCTGTCGTATTGGCTGCTTTTAAACCGTTACCAATGGGCGCAAAAGAGAGTCGATAAGAGGGTAGTGACTGTATAAATAGTTAGAAATGTATATATACGAAACTGATGTTGTATAAATTACATGTTAGCAAAAGAACAGTTGTGAATTGTGATACATCGATAATCATGTGTAATGATCGTTGCAAACAAAAGTAAATACAGTTTCATGTACCTCTGTGGCTTGTCTTTTCTCATTATCTGCAACTACATATAAACTAAACAAAACCACCATCAAATCATATCCGATAAATATCAATGTATATGTGAAATGGTAACTTATCAACATAACTACAAATATAGATGTTAAACCATGTAACGTATTTGTCGTCAAGAAGTATCTTCGAGGTGGTCAGGAGTGTACCTGCCGCCTAAACAGCTGATCTTTTTTCTTTTTTTGTAGTTTTTGAGAGTGGTAATGGCAGCTGAGACGTGCAGTGGGTCGGTGGTATGGTTCAGGTTGAGATTATGTAATCATGATACTGTCCAAGCAAAATGGGTAATTTTGTATACATTTTTGCGACAATGTATCTTAGTAATTATCTACGCTAAAAGTTATAGATGACAGAATGGGTATGGTGAATACAATAAATAACAAGTCAAAATGGGTAATTTTGTTACACAAGTTGGGTCGGGTTAACTAAAACACTTACTGTCCAAAACCTATTTTGTGTATATTCACAGAAGGAAGATTATCCTTATTATAAGATAAAAGAAACAATACATCAGATTGAATAATATACAAAAAGTGAAAAAACAGACTTAGTATCAAGCATCGAGTTTGCTTGTAAGAAAGCGTCTTGTCAAAACAGAAACATCCAGTTGCTTAGAACACGTATCTTGGTCTTATCAAGTGGCTTTACTTGTTATTGATAGCAAAAGTGATATTTGTCTAATCGAATAGTGTTGAAGTACTAAGCCGGCAGTGGCATCTTGTTTTGTAAAGCTGTCAATAATATGTATCTGGTGATGGTGACAGATGATGTCAGTTATTGTTTCCGGATGGAAACGTTGTTTGTTTACTATTTCAAGTAATCATGATACAGTCCAAACATCTAGTCAGTCTTTTATTGATACAATGTTCGTTTGTCCATACACGTTTGCCATAACTTAGTATAAAACGAGTCTTTTGGCTATGATGTACGTGGCCTAACGGCCTAACCGGTATTTCCATAGCCGTTTCCAGATTTTTCCCTGGCCATCGAGGCCTGAACCAGTTATCTTCGAACACCATAACTTAATATGTTGTTTCGTAATTTGAGAAATAAAAAGAAAAATGCGTTTGCCGGGAGTCGAACCCGGGTCTATTGCTTGGAAGGCAATTATCCTAACCGTTGGACTACAAACGCTGCTTGTTGCATTAGTTTTATAAGCTCCACATATGAAAGCTTTATTTATTGATTTCATGCAATAATGCTTTTGACAGAATTGTATAGATACTAGTTAAGGGATGTTTGTTTCGGCCTATGGTTTATTTGATTTTAGGCTTATATTTTATATAAGCTTATTTTTTGTGGCTTATTTTGTCAAAATAAGTCATAAAAAATGAGTTTATGAAAAAAGCTAAATAAGCCATAAGCCGGTTATATAAACCAAAACAAACATCCCTTTGTTCAAGATAATGTCAGAAGTATGGTGGCCAGGAGTGTACCGCCGCCTAAACAGTTGATATTTTTTTTAGCTTTTAAGAGTGGCAATGGCAGCTGAGGCGCGCAGTGGGTTGGTGGTCATGGTTCAAGTTGAGACTATGTATGGGTACATGTGAACTGACAGATATAGATGCTAACCTATGTATTTTATTTCTTAATAAGAGACCTGATTCTGTAATGATATAAACCGAGTAAATAATCTTAGCCCGGATCACTACCACCCGAGCCATTGCCTGCTTCAACTGCACCACCACTGTCAAGCCACAAAAACACTCACTGTTATCATACTTATCGTTCTTGTACTTTGTAGTGGTCTAGTTGTCTGAGAACCATTCGAGGAAGAGGCCAGACCACTCTTCGACACATTGGTTTCTTGAATTTCCTGATAGAGATGGTTGTTGAGGATTATGTATGGAAACAGTTTATATAAATAGTTTGAACTTGTATCTCAAGACGAGTTCACCTGTTTCATCACTGAAAGACCATGATATTGGCATCATGGGTTTTATCATCCAAAGTTTATGTTGTATTTGTTGGTTTTGAACCATTGCGCGTAAGCGCCAAGGAGAGCAGGTAGGACATATGAGGGACATGACAGATTGACAGTCTAAAAAAAAATAGTTTTTATACATTTTTGCGACAATGTATCTTAGTAATTATCTGCGCTAAAAGTTATAGGTGACAAAATGGGTTGGGTGAATACAATAAATAACAAGTCAAAATGGGTAATTTTGTTACACAAGTCGGGTCGGGTTAACTAAAACACTTATTGTCCAAAATCTATGTTGTGTACATCAGATTGACTTATATACAAAAAACAGACTTGGTCTAGCATCGAGTTTGCTTGTAACAAAGTGTCTTTTCGAAACATCCAGTTGCTTAGAACACGTATCTTGGTCTTATCAAGTGGCTTTACTTGTTATTGATAGCGAAAGTGATATTTGTCTACTTGATTAGTGTTGAAGTACTAAGCCGGCAGTGGCATCTTGTTTTGTAAAGCTGTCAATAATATGTATCGGGTGATGGTGACAAATGATGTTAGTTATTGTTTCCGGATGGAATCGTTGTTTGTTTACTATTTCAAGTAATCATGATACAGCAATGTTCATTTGTTCTATACACATAAAGACGTAATTAACACCATAACTTAGTATAAAACGGGTAAACTGAGAGGGTCACCCAAGGAAAGTCGAGTCTTTTGGCTATGATGCACGTGGCCTAACCGGTAT
This sequence comes from Artemisia argyi, assembly GCA_030686995.1. Taxonomy (NCBI): domain Eukaryota; kingdom Viridiplantae; phylum Streptophyta; class Magnoliopsida; order Asterales; family Asteraceae; genus Artemisia; species Artemisia argyi. Next base: position 20,518,269 of record CM060695.1, on the reverse strand, counting down.
TTACATAGCCGTTTCCAGATTTTTCCCTGGCCATCGACGCTTGAAGCAGTTATCTTCGAACACCATAACTTAATATGTTGTTTCGTAAATTTGAGAAATAAAAAGAAAATGCGTTTGCCGGGAGTCGAACCCGGGTCTATTGCTTGGAAGGCAATTATCCTAACCGTTGGACTACAAACGCTGCTTGTTGTGCATGTTTTGCTTGTTGCATTAGTTTTATAAGCTCCACATATGAAAGCTTTATTTATTTTTGACAGAATTGTATAAGATACTAGTTAAGGGATGTTTGTTTCGGCATGGTTTATTTGATGTTAGGCTTATATTTTATAAGCTTATTTTTTGTGGCTTATTTTGAAACTTTCGCCTTTTATAAATTTATTATGACATAATAAACTTAGATAAGCAGAAAATTTTCAAAATAAGTCATAAAAAATGAGTTTATGAAAAAAGCTAAATAAGCCATAAGCCGGTTATATAAACCAAAACAAACACTCCTTTGTTCAAGATATGTAAGAAGTATGGTGGCCGGGAGTACCGCCGCCTAAACAGTTGATATTTTTTCTAGTTTTTGAGAGTGGCAATGGCAGCTGAGGCGCACAGTGGGTCGGTGGTCATGTTCAGATTGAGATTATGTATGGGTACACGTGATTTATTTCTTAATAAGAGACCCGATTCTGTAATGATCTAAAGAGAGTAAATAATCTTAGCCCGGATCACTACCACCCGAGCCATTGCCTGCTTCAACTGCACCACCACTGTCAAAAGCCACAAAAACACTCACTAGTATGATAGTATCATACTTATAGCTGCTAAGGCAGCCAGACCACTCTTCGACACATTGGTTTCTTGAATTTCCTGATAGAGATGGTTGTTGAGGATTATGTATGGAAACAGGTTATATAAATAGTTTGAACTTGTATCTAGAGACGAGTTCACCTGTTTCATCACTGAAAGGCCATGATGTTGTCATGATGGCTTTTATCATCCAAAATTTATGTTGTATTTGTTTGTTTTGAACCATTGCGCGTGAGCGCCAAGGAGAGCAGGTAGGACATACGAGGGGCATGCCAGTATACAAAAAATAGTTTTTATACGTTTTTTGCGACAATGTATCTTAGTAATTATCTATGCTAGAAGTTATAGTTGACAAAATGGGTAGGGTGAATACAATAAATAACAAGTCAAAATGGGTAACTTTGTTATACAATTCGGGTCGGGTTAACTAAAACACTTATTGTCCAAAATCTATGTTGTGTACATCAGATTGACTTAGATACAAAAAACAGACATAGTCTTGCATCGAGTTTGCTTGTAACAAAGTGTCTTTTCGAAACATCCAGTTGTTTAGAACACGTATCTTGGTCTTATTAAGTGGCTTTACTTGTTATTGATAGCGAAAGTGATATTTGGCTACTTGAATAGTGTTGAAGTACTAAGCCGGCAGTGGCATCTTGTTTTGTAAAGCTGTCGATAATATGTATCTGGTGATGGTGACAGATGATGTCAGTTATTGTTTCCGGATGGATACGTTGTTTGTTTACTATTTCAAGTAATCGTGATACAGTCCAAGCATCTAATAAGTCTTATTTTGATGCAAATTTGTTCTATACACATAAATGCGTAAGTAACATAACTTAGCATAAAACGGGTAAACCGAGAGGGTCACCCATGGAAAGTCAAGTCTTTTGGCTATGATGTACGCGGCCTAACCGGCATTTGCATAGCCCTGGCCATCAAGGCTTGAACCGTTCTCTTCTAACACCATAACTAAATATGTTGTTTTTTAAATTTGAGAAATAAAAAAAACTGCGTTTGCCGGGAGTCGAACCCGGGTCTATTGCTTGGAAGGCAATTATCCTAACCGTTGGACTACAAACGCTACTTGTTGAACAACAGCTTTATTTATTGCCTTCATGCAATCATGCCCTTGACAGAAATGCATACTAGGTTGCGTTTGTTTCGCCTTATATAGCTAGCTAGCTTATGGATTATTTGAATTTTAGCTTATGTTTCATAAGTTAATTTTGTGGCTTATTTTGAAATTTTTCAGCTTATATAAGTTTATTATGACATATTTATAAGATTTACTAGAAAAATAAATAAATAAATAAATAAATGACTAGCGGCGCAGTTATAAACTTTATATAAGCCGAAAAGTTTCAAAATAAAACATAAAAAGTGAAATTATGAAACATAAATCCAAAATCAAATAAGCTACAAGCCCATTATATAAAGAGAAAGAAACACATAGTTAGATGGTACAATCAATACATTGAGATCATAGTTTATTCTTTATACACATGTTAATTGGTATAACACCTATTTTAATAAAACAATATAGAGTTAGTATCAAATGAGAAGAAAAATTAAAATGAGAAAGATAAGAATAAATCACAAATACACAGTTATATGCACCTATAAGAATAGATATATTTCCCCTTAAAATTTGCACCTTTATTTTAAATGTGTGGCTAAAAACCTTTCTTATTTTTCTTATTTTAGCTTTTGAGCTTTTCTGCTCACCGAATCTCTTCTAAAACAATATAATCAAATGCACCATAGGACAAATTATATGTTGTTAATTTGTTCACATGTTACTCCATGTGTTATTAAACAAATAACTAAAAACAAACTTTATAAATCATAGTTCAAGCTATTTGTGTTTTATACGCATGTTAATTGGTATATTATACATCTTAATAAAACAATCTAAACAAATACACCATTATTCATTTCTTTCAAGATAATGTTAGAAGGTAAACTAGGACAAAGTTATATGTTGTTAATTTTGTCACATGTTATTAAACAAATAACTAAAAACAAACTTTATAAATCATAGTTTAAGCCCTATATTATTTATATACACATGTAATTGGTATAAAAACTATTCTATTAATAAAACAATCTAATCAAATGCACCATTATTCGTTTCTTTGAAGATAATGCATGCCATAAGTAAGGGTGGAAACGAGCCGAGCCGCTCGTGAAAAGCTCAGGGGCTCGCTCGTGAAAAGCTCAGGATCGGATCGATAAAAAACTTGAACGAGCCAAGCATAAACTAGCTCGAGCCCGAGCTCGAGCCTAAGTTTGAGCTCATTTAATAATCGAGCTCGAGCCCGAGCTTTATACCAAAAGCTCGTTTGGGCTCGCAGCCTAAACGAGCCCTAGAATTATATACGTATATATATTTCCTATATGTATAACCGTTAACGAGCTCGAGCCTTGTGTTAACGAGCCGAGCTTTGTGTTAACAACCCGATCTCGAGCCTTGTATTAACGAGTTGGGCTCCATTTGAACTTTACACTTCATATAAATTAGTCGAGCTTGAGCCGAGCTCGAGCTCAAAATGTGAGGCTTGAAACGAGCTCAAAATGTGAGGCTCGAAACGAGCTCGAGCTCAAGCTTTTTATATATAAACGAGCCGAGCTCGAGCACTGGCAAGCTCGGGCTCAGCTCGGCTAGTTTTTACCCTAACCCATAAGTAAAACTAGTACAAAATTACATGCTGTTATTTTTGTTCTCATGTTACTCCAAATATTATGAAAAATAACTAAAAACAAACTTTAAAAATCATAGTTTAAGCTCTTAATTCTTTATTATTTCTTAGAAATATATGTGGACATAGTTAGTAACTTGGTATGATGACAAAAACAATGCAAAAGCATCAATGCAAACAAGAGGGAATCATTGGTTACAAGATCCTTAATTCGGTTGACATACAAAGACATTTTCATTCATTTGATAAAGCTACAAAACTTAGCATTATATGTCACATCTCTTAAAAGGTAAATTATGGATAACATTCGTATAAAATTTTATAAAAAATAACATAGTCCAGTGTCTGTATATGCTATAGTTGTTAGAATTTTCATCTACAGTCTAATCATTGCCGGCATTTTCGACTTCATTAAGTACATTTATTACGTAATCTAAACAAGTGTAATTTAGCCTACAATTGTACATAAAAAATAGAGTAAACTGAAAAGTTTATAATCGCGATTTGTTTATTTTAGTACAAATCATATATGTCGTCGGAAATTATTGACATGAATCAGCTTTAGAAGGCTGAAATTTTGATGAAAACTAATCTTGAGATTGTTTTCGCTTAAGTTTTAGCTTTTAAAGATGATTTATGACAATAGCTTATGATCGATATGGTTTGTTTCAAAATGGACAAATTAAAGTAACGGATTTTGAGATTTTCTGTAAATATAAGAAATGAATACAAAGTCCAGACCAAGGTTTTTTAAATCACGACCAACTTATTTTCGTTAAGATCGTGATTGTAAGATCAGATTAGGATCTTAAGATCCTACTATAATGTCATTTTCTTAATAGGCATTGTAAAATTATGTCAATTTACATATTATTATATATCATATATATCATGAAAATGTATATAAAAATTATGATTATGAAGTGTTTAATACAATTAGCCTCTTGTTTTTCATATTCTACAAAACTTAATGCATAAAATTTGTAGTTTTTTAGCTTGTCGTTCAAAAAAAAGTATGATCGGATTGATCAAGATATTAAAATCCTATGGTAAAGATCGGGGTAATATTAAGATCCTATCTCGTAAAGATCGTACGTAGGATCGGGATAGTTTTTGCTGTACCGTAAAATCGAAAGATCCTAAGATTAAGATCGGGATCTTAATAATAACCATGGTCCGGACCCGCATCATTTTCAAGTTCCTTTGTAGGGTTTTAAAGAGATGGGAGTAGTATATATAAAGTTGATAAGTTCTATAATATGTCACACTATATATAAACCATATATCATCACAAGAGATCTTAGATCAACACAAATCCCACAAAAATATTGAATCTTTTTAGAAAGATATTGGAAAGAAAAAAATAAGGTCTAGTTTGATATTTCCAATGACATCATCAGTTTCTATTTTGGGCAAGCCTTGTATAGGATCAGTGTACAAGAATAGCAGAAACATGCATCAAGATTTTACAATAACAGCTAGAGTTATTGTAGCACCAAAAATACCATCTATGCCCGAGTTATCAATACAAGGCATCCCTCACACTGATTTAAATGTTCGTGAGATCGTGCAAAGACAGTTGCAAACACGACGTACCAATCCTTGTGTTACAAGGAAATCTGAGTTTCTTGAAGAAGCGTATGATAGGTGTAGAGATATTTGTGCTGAATATGCCAAGACTTTCTATCTAGGTAGAACTCTTTAAAAAAAATGTTTCTTAATTTTTCGACCTTTTTTTAAGATTGGATGCTGAGTATTGTTTTATGTTTTACAGGAACTAGGCTAATGACTGAAGAAAGACAGAAAGCAATATGGGCTATATATGGTAAGTACATGCATATATAATATTCTTTGTTCATGACAGTATGATCTATAAAGATGAAAAGCATAACTTGATCTACTATGCAGTTTGGTGCAGAAGAACAGATGAACTCGTTGATGGTCCTAACGCAATCCATATGAGTGCAGAGGTTCTTGACAGATGGGAAGAGAGACTTCACGATCTTTTTAATGGACGGCCCTTTGATATGCTTGATGCTGCCCTTACGGATACCGTTCAAAAGTTCCCATTAGACATTAAGGTATAGGCTTAATCTGTATAATAAGAATCTACTACTGTAAAAAATTCATATATGTATACTAAAAGAAGTTTTTTCGGATTTGCAGCCTTTTAGGGACATGATTGAAGGCATGAGAATGGATACTAAAAAAAGTCGATATGAAAATTTCCAAGAACTTTATTTATATTGTTACTATGTCGCCGGGACAGTTGGTCTAATGAGTGTGCCAGTTATGGGTATCTCACCTGAATCATCATCAAATGCACCAAGTATCTATAATTCTGCTCTTAATCTTGGTATCGGAAATCAGCTCACAAATATCCTTAGAGATGTAGGCGAAGAGTAAGTTTTTCATCTAATCGATACTAAACTGCAAAAATTGCTTTATTTTTGTTTCATATGTATATGTAGTTTTTCTAGTAGTGACCTTGGTCTCACTGTTTTTTAGTGCATTAAGAGGTCGAGTTTATCTTCCACAAGACGAGCTAGCACAATATGGGCTATGCGATGAAGATGTTTATTCAAGAAGGGTGACGGATAATTGGAGAGAATTCATGAAAGGACAAATTAAACGAGCTAGATTCTACTTCAACCAAGCCGAAGAAGGAGCTTCTAAGCTTGACAAAGATAGTCGTTGGCCAGTATGGTCATCATTGTTGTTGTACCGCAACATATTGGATGCTATTGAGGAGAACGATTATGACAATATGACAAAGAGAGCTTACGTTGGCAGGACTAAGAAACTTCTTATGTTACCTTTATCGTACACTAGATCAGTATCGACCAGTTTCGCCTTCCATTAGATGTATATCTGGATTGTAAGATACTTGTGTTGATGAAATGTAGATCATATATATTTCATATAATTTAAACAGTAATTGTATTTCTTATTAAATTTATATTCGGCCATAAGGATCTTTTGACAGAAAGACAACAACATACCCAATCCCGCCAGGACAGGGTATAGTGATCTATTGACAGAAAGAGACTACAAATAATTTTTATTAAAATTATTATTATTGGTTGCAAATGGATCACTCAGTAACAGTAGTTTTGATAAATATAAGTATGAATATAAAATTCAAAACAAAAAAACAAAATCTAGAATAAAAGCCATGTATAAAAAAATCATAACTCAGTTATATGTTACAAACCAAGTTTTTTGAATTTGCAGCCTCAAAAAACACCCGTAAAACGACCTCTTGTAGGCTTGTAGCTATCAATAGACAATAGAGGTAAAATCTCGAAGGCAACAAAACTGTAGTTGGCTTTAAACCAGTCAACAAGACCCGTCATTTAGTAAACGAACGAGGCTTCAATCAGTCTTTGATCATGCTAAACTTAGTAATACACGATAACAATGTTATAAAATATCTAAACACCTAGTTTAAGGGCTCTAAATGACAAAGAATCGCTAACCAATTTCCAATGAACCTTGATTACAAATTACAGCAAGTATCCTTAACTAACGTCAAAAAGAATAGGACAGTCAGAATTATAACAGCAAAGAACCAAAAAACACGTAAAGGAAAAGACACGGGACCTTTAGATGTCTTTCCTCTACAAACTGAGAACTAAAAAAAAAGTAATGAGGAAACAAAAGAAGATGACCAAAGTGTGACAACAGATGTGGTAGATTGTTTGTGCAGCAAATTCACTTCAGGATCGCTGCCTCGTTTTTAAGATTCATATATGCCTTTTGGTCTCCATATTATAGGAAATAATCTGGTGTCCTACGTGTCACATCTGGCTCTCCTCTCCTTGGAGCTGGTTCAAACTGAAATTTTTAAAATCTTGTTATCTTACTGATCCCAATATAGACGTATGTGTATAAATTATATATTGTGGAAAAAAGTAAAACATAAACCTGAAGGAAAGTGTGACCCTTGCAATCGTCTACTTCAAGGATTGAAGCCATATTCCCACAACGGTAACAATAATTAGGTGCACTAAATATTGTCACAACCTTTTGTTCCTGTTATGACAAATTGCATACTCAGTTAAACTTATTTTTGTCAAACAACTTTTTCTTTGTACATCTGAATTAAAGTCTAACTTCAAACTTGACATTATTTATACATATATCATCATTCAGAGTATTCGGTTTTTAAGATTTTTTTGGCTATACTCAAACTAGACAAAAAGTCATTTTATAATAAATCACATCATCACATGTACAATGACCAAATCAGACGAATGAAAAACGTACGTTGGTATTTTATATATATAAAAAAAAAAAAAAAAAAAAAAAAAAAAAAAAAAAAAAAAAAAGTTAATAGAGTTCTTACGTGACTCCAGTTGAATCCTTCCATAACCAGCTGGTGTGCTCTGGCAATAAGCTTTAAGCCGTTTGAATGATTAAATTGTTCTGATATATCCTGACAATATAACACACACAAAATTTAGTAACAATATAGAAGATAGAAAAAAAGATAAATGAAAGAAATGTAAGGAGAGAGATGCATACTTGACCAAATGTATATCCAGCACCTCGAGGTGAGATACCCCAACCACAACGGTCATCCGGATCAGACCATAGAAGATCACACATGGGCCCCTCGTGTGGCACTTCTTGAACACGATCAAAGTTTCTTATATTATCAAGTGTTTCAATTGAAGGGGACAATCCACCATGAAGACAAAAGATTTCTGACTCGACCTAAAAAAACAATTATGGACACATAACGCTATAACATCAACAAACCGAATCAAAACATATGAGGGTCAAGACAAGTAATCTATTACTGTACTAACCAATGCAGTGAGGGGAAAATAATCAAATAGATCCGTAAATGTCTTCCACACATTAGCAGTTCCGTATCTGCAGAAAAGGCAACATGTGTGTTACTTAAGAAAAAATGCTCTAGACTATTTTACAGGCCCCTAGATGTCTACCTTTATTTTTAGTTAAGATCGATCATGTATTGAAGATTACTTTATAGGCCATCCAAGTAAGTTTTTGGTTTCATTTATACCAATTCTATCCAAAAGCCCTTTAATTTTGTGAAAAGACAGTTTTTAACGTATGACATGTTCACATCATCAAAGGCATGTGCATCACTCAACATGTTTTTGGACTATAAACGAAGCCATATGGGCTGTTAAGTAGTTTCAATATAAGGGTGGCTTTTGGGGGGGGTCGAATACTCAAATATTGCGATTTTTTTCTGGAATCAGAGGAGTGTTATATTTGCATACAAGAACAAACTAGGCACTTGATGGAACCACACATGAAAAAAATATGCAATTGATGAATTTCGAGAACTCACTTTCTTAGGCATTCATCGTAAAACCCATAGACTTGAGTGATCTGCATATAAAAACATTAAGACCATAGTAATTTTGAATTAAATAATTCTTTTAGCAAACACAACATTGAATAAATGAAATTAGTGTTACCTGCCGGCTTTCATGGTTTCCTCTTAGAATAGTAATTCGTTGTGGATAACGCACTTTGAGGGCCACCAACAGCTGAAATTACAAGACAAATATCCAAACAAACGCAATCTTGAGACATTTATATCCAGGATTTATCAAGAAAAAAAAAAAAAAAAAAAAAAAAAAAAAAAAAAAAAAAAAAAAGAGTAAATAAATGAGCTAATATAGTGGTGTAACACTTACAGACACTGTTTCAACCGAATAATAACCACGATCAACATAATCTCCCATGAACAAGTAATTTGTATCCGGGCACTAAACAAAGAACCAAAAAAGGGCAACATTATTAGCACCCAGTTCAAAGTAAACAACATAATACTCAGCATCAACGTTTTTTTCTCAGCAGTTTCAACCTAAATTAAAACACACACCTTCCCTCCGATACGAAAAAGCTCTGCAAGATCGTGAAACTGCCCATGAATATCCCCACATATTGTCACTGGGCTTTTAACAGGCTGCAAAAGATATATGCAAGAAGTTAATAATCTAGCTAGAGACTAAATTCATTGACCTTGAACTCGATAGTATCAGAATACCAAAATTACCTGTACATTGCTTTCTTTCATCAGGATCTCCTTTGCCTTTTCACATAATGATTTAACCTACATTTTTGAAAAGCATAATAGTATGAGACGCCTTTTTACCATTAGTTAACAATAGTGGTGCACCACAGTATAACAGCAAGATTTGATATAACTCATGCAAATGCAACAACATTAAAAGGTATTCAGTTGCGAGTTGCATTCGTCTTAATGAAAATGCCTTCGGGTACGTAATAACTAAAAAGTGCAAATGTCATGTATGCACCGTCTACGATCAGACATGCTGCTTAAGAGGTGCTAAACCATGCCCCACGTTCTTCTTATAAGTATTAAGGGGGTGTTTGGATGTGCATTTTGTAAGTGATAATCTAAACACAACTTCAAGTCACAATGGGCTAACAAGATTCAGCATATGATTACCTAGTTTAGGAGTCAAATAATTGGTTTGAAATCGGATATGCCACTCAAGACTTAAGAGTTGCACCAACCATGGCCCACATTCTTCTTCAAAAACTAAGGGGGTGTTTGTTTAAGCTTATATAGCGGGCTTATGGCTTATGTGGTTTTCGGCTTATGTGTCACAACTCATAAGCTCATTTTTTATGGCATATTTTGAAATTTTTCGTCTTATCATGTCATAATAAGCTTATATAAGCCGAAAAGTTTCAACATAAGCCACAAAAAGTGAGCTTTAAGCCATAAGCGCCCTATACAAGCTTAAACAAATGGGCAATAAGGTGGTGTTTGGATATCCATTTTGACAGTGATCATCTAACTACTTAAACCTAAAGCACTTCAGCGTATCATTATCTAGTTCTTTAGGCGTCAAATAATCCTTCCGAAACTAGCCACTACATCATAACTAACCAAATCAAAGCACATCCAAACACTATATATAACCACTTACAAAATGCACATCCAAACACCCCCTAAAACAACTCAATCACATCAAGATTATCAATCTTTAACCAAAAAAAAACAATCTTTTTCAAAATTAAACAACTAAAAATCCAATCTTTTAACAAACCCATTAATAAAAATCAAATATTTATCACAATCAAGATCTAAACCAAATAGATCTACCTAAAAAAACCCACAAAAAATAGCCCAAGAAAAACATAAATAATTAAAAATAAATTAAAATAATTACTTCTTGTTCAGATAAAGGTTTGCACTGCATAAGCTGATTAATATATTCATCAACATTGTGATTAACACGATCCAAGCTCATTATTGGGTTATTTATATATCAAATTAATTAAATTTAATTAATTTAATTAATTTAATTAAATGGGATTAATGAGTGAGTGAAGAAGAAGGAGAAGAAAAATAAGACTCTGGGTGGGTGGTGATGAATAAGAAAATTATTTTTTATAAAATTATTTTAAGAAATATTAAAATGAAAAGAAAGAATGAATTATTTTGGCTTTTTGCTTTAATGACCACATTTTTTGGTTTTCTAAATAATTTTTCGAAATTTGAATTATGTTGTCTCCTTGGTGTAAAGTAAATTGTAATTGTCTATATTAAGCTATGTTTGGCCGGGGCTTATCGAGACTTGTGATTTTAAAATAAACCGGCTAATAAAATAAATCTCGTTTGTCACACAGGTTTATTGAGACGTATGTCTTATAAAATAAGTTATAAGCCTCTATAAGCCCATAAAATCAGGCTTATAGGGGCTTATGGTTAGTTAAATTATTTAAATACCCTTAAAAATATAATGAATTATCACGTAAAAGCTGTAATAAAAGCCTCAGCCAAACAGCATTATAAAAATATAAGTTTCAGCCTTCGGCTTATAATAAAAGTCTCAGCCTATTACGCCAAACATACCCTATAGATTGTTTTGATGTGAAAAAGTTGGGTATGGTTTAACTCTCGGCTTTTTTTTTTTTTTTCTTTTTTTTTTCATGATTGTGTTCATTGAGACATGGAAAGTTAGAGAGTTGATGAGATGTTATGGTTTATTTTCGGTGTTATAGTGTTCAGCATTGAAGTTATGGAGCGTTAAGTGTGCATGAGGGGTGTGTCTTGCATGGTAGGTGATGTTAAACGACGTCATACATCACCTCATCAATTGGTGTTGGCAGTTTGGGGATGGCTTTTCCTCATGTTGACCAAATGAGTTGTGTGCAATGTTTTGAAACTCGGTTTTATTCGGTTGGTTCAGTTGGTTTGAACCAAGTTCGATCAAAATATCATGCCAACGTTGATTAGTTTTCTAGGTTTGAAAACCCAATTCAACCCATCGGGTTTTATGTAGCCCGGTTCGGTTAGTGATTTCTTTCTTATTTCAAAAACAAATTTTGCTCTAAGAGAGTAACTTTCATTCGACACCACCATCAGTCCAACGCCTCTTGTTGATGTGTTGATGACTATGAAGATGATACTGATTGTCGTATACTAAAAGATCGTGAACTTGATGCATATGATACTTTAATTTCTCAATAACAATGTATTTACATGGTAAATTTCTGTACTAGAATTCTACTTAATGTAATATTGTAATATGTTTAGATTGGTCGTGATAATGGACAATTGTTGCTTTGTGTTTGAACTATTTTATTTTACATTTGTAATGTCGTTTTAAAGTCTGAGACATGTATCCTCGTTGGATTAATGTGTTTTTTATTGGACTATATGTTATAAACATATTGTGTGATTAGTATTGAATATTTCATATTTTATGTGAATTTGATATTACAGGGTTCATAGTTGCTTGGTAAGTCGAGCTATTGCTATTCATATAGATGGAAACTTGGGTTGACTCGGTGGTCGAACTGATGACCCAGGCGACCTGGTGACTAGACGATGGTTATTAGAAACCCGGTTTGAAAACAACGATTTGTGAGTGTGAATTATTCTATTTAGAAATTGTAAGAAAGTGATCAAGATAAAAACCATAGAAGCACACATTTGGGGTTTGTGGCTGAAAAATAACAGTGATCTAGTGCTGATGTGCTATGGTAACCCGTAAGTCATTCTTTTAATTCCTGGCAATTCTTTTAATGTAACTTTCCAAATAGCATTGTTCAAGAAAGTATTCAAAATGAATTTTACAATTACTAACATAGAACCCATGATATGAGGCAACAACAAACAGTTTCAAGCTATTTATTACGGGTTTTATGAGTAATTGGCGATGTTATTTAATATAAGAGATGTGACGTGTCACATTTTGTTAGGTGACCAATATTGTTGAATAAAAATAATTTGTAATTATGTCATGCATTTCGAGTTAGATAAATGAGCAATACTATAACCACATACACTTTACACCCAAAAATAAATAAATAAATAAATAATCACACAATGACATGGCAATGATGTGTAAAGGAAGTAATTGGTTTAATAAGAGAGAAGATAGAGAAACTTTAGGGAAATGCACCAATCAAGAAGTGCCATATCATTTTACTTTTTATTTTTTTGGTATGTGATTCTAGCATTGCTCTAGATAAATATACAAAAACATGCACCGAAGCGCGATTCCAAACTACACTTGTTGTAAAAGTTTGCATTTGCGCGCTCTCATGCGTGACCACAAAATAAAACAAAACTGCTGATTAAAGTTATTATGTTGCTGATAAAACAAAATTTGTAAGACATTGTATTAAGTTTAAAAAATATCAATATATATATATATATATATATATATATATATATATATATATATATATATATATATATATATATACAAACTACCTTACAAATACATTCTAGTTCTATTTTATATGTCTATAGATCATGTCTTCAAACTCAGACTAGTTTTTATGGTCATTACTATCATCACTTTCACGTTAACGATATGCATACACATTAAAATATAATAATAAAAGTGATAGTGATCACCACTATGTGCAAAGGTGATGCAAAAATAAAAGTGATGAATGCCTCTTTTATAATGATGGCGTGTGATATAGGTGATAAAAATGATGGATCATCCTTCATAAAAACCAACCTAAAGCTAACTTTCTAGCCACCTCTTACTTGTAAAATGTGGTAGTCAGATTCATACCTAAAATATTTTAATGAAACAAACACACACTAACTCAAATGTAAGTTATGTCTATCGATTGTTGATGCGACATATATAAACTTGCTTTAACCACTTTTGTGTCTATTGATCGTTCATGCAACATATCTAAACTTCACTTATTATATACTTTTTTGTCTTTTTGTGAAAGTGACACATGACTATGTTGTATTTTTGTTATTGGTGTACTAACACACTATTATTGTAAGTATGCATTATGACATCTATTGTGTTTGGAGCATAAGATTCTCCCTTTCCTCTTACGTTTTTTTGGCTATTTTTTCATCATTTTAGTGCGTATATATTATACTTTATTCAAATTTCTATATCACGTCTTTATTAAAAACCCTTATGTGGTAGTTGCACTTAAAATAGACTATTCATTCCAACTACTTTACTAGGATAAGTGCAATAATGATAACACAAGACATGAATACAATAACACCATAATTGTTCATTTAAATTCAATTCAATTAAGTTCACTTTGTTCCGTAGGCCATGCCTATTGTCTAGTTGCTACCATCTATAAAATGATTAAAACAAACTACATTATTAAGGTCGGGTTCTATACTTACAAAAAGAAAAACACACAGTATACATGTTTCAAAAATATCAAAAATAATAAAGCTGGTCATTATGGTATGTGAAGGACCGTCATCACCTTCACTCACCATGCATCAAGACCACAACAAAGGCCACCTACCACGCGCTAAAACCTATCTTTTTGCACTTGTTTGGTGGTACGCATCATCATACAACTTTTTTTTTTTTTTTTTTTTTTTTTTGGGGGGGGGGGGGGGAGGGGGGTATATTGTGGGGGTATGTTTATATAAAGTGTGTTATTTTATATTTTTGATTTGGTTGTTGGTTTGATAATGTGTTGAATGATGATGTGGCGATGACGTGAAGATTGTGAGTTTGATGACCATAACACCAAGTATAATTGCTTTCCTATGTCTTTGTCCACCTTTTCCAAACGTCATTGTTATAAAGTAGAATAAAGGGAAAGCGAAATATGTTTTCCACAAAATGGATATTTTAAACCATGCGGGAGTGGATAAAAGATTATAAGTTTATGAGGTGCATATTGTTAATATTGAAAGAAGAATCATAATACGTCTTTTTTACAAAGTGTATCAAAGAAAATCAATATTTTTAATACAACATGTCACACTACGAAATAAAAATCTATGCTCCTAAAACTACATGTATGGTTAGAACTAATAATCAATTTTTGACAAAGGTTCGATCTAATCTATGTGTTAAACATAATATTCTTTTTTTCTACTTCTTTTAAAATTGCGTCATGACATAATCAAGTCACACAAGAACTTGTGTTATTATGAAAGTTGCATAAACAACATATATCAATCATATTTCCGTTATATTAAATTTTAATCTCTAAAAGTACAAACTCCATCAAGATTTCTGTTGATACAAAAGTTGGGCGTTCCTTGTTTGGACTCCTGTTCTCGTATCAATTGGATCTTAATGCTTGAGACCTGCGCACTAAGAAAGCAAACAACACCGTTAGGCTTATCGTGGGATTGTTTCCCACGATTATCCTCCGGCGTGAGAGTAAGTAATCGGTTTAGGGTTTTAATAAAGGGTTGGGGTTATTAGATGATACCTCAATGAGAGCCGAGATGCCCTTTATATACACACGAAATCCTTATTGGTTTCGTGTCCCTTACCCTTCGGCGTATCCTGATATATTTGGTCTCTTGATCCTTATCCCATAAATAAGAGATCCCATATCAAGACCATAAATAATAGTTACGAATTTGGGCCCTTGTGAGCCCAAATCTTTATTATGATAGCCCATGCGTGATGGGTTTAGATATTAGTAGTGTCCATTGGCTGGGTTCGTGACCCAAGTGCGGACTATACGTCATCATGTCCCCCAGTCTAGTATGCGCGAGGTGTAACCGCGGATGCTAGACTAACGACTGCAGCCAAAAATTTTTCCAAAATGCGTGGCGGGGAAGCTTCAAGTGTTTCCCGCCAAAAAGAAATATACGGTGTATCTAGTCCAAATTAGTCCCGAATATCCCTCGTAAATCGTGAGAAAGTGGGTGAAAAGTACCTCACCTCTTGATCTTATAGCCACACGATTAGAATTAGTGGGATCCACATGTCAAGCATCCAAGACTTTATGTAACCCTATATAAAGGGTATCTCCCTTTTCACTGTGACTGTCACAGTAAAAGCTTTATTTCCACCATTGTTAAATTTCTCAAACACCAATCAAGAACTCAACGTTTACTAAGGTAATAGCGCGTACGCGTCTTCATCTATCAAAATTTAAAAATGGTTCTCAAATTATCTGATTTTACCTCCGATATAACCGAGGATGAACTTCGTGAGTTCACCTCGGATTACTATATCCCTCTCGCGTTGCACCCGGTAGTACCGGTGGCGACTGCATCCATGGCTGATTTCCCTGAGGGAAAAGTAGGGGTATACACGCGATTTTTTGAATTTGCGAATCAGCGCGTGCCCATTTCGCTATTCTTGTGCGATGTCCTTAATTATTATCGCCTTCATATATCTCAACTGCACTGCATAGGCGCAGCTAAAATAACCAACTTTGAAATAAACTGTCGCTTGCTGGCGATTAATCCTACCATCAATCTCTTCCGCGCGTTTTATCACACGACGTGATCAAACGGGTGGGTGTCCTTTTCCAAGCGCGCAGGGCGGCTGCAATGTTACACGGAAAAGCTAGACGCACTTAGGAATTTGAGGGAGAGGTTTTTCTGGGTTGATGATATAGTGTTCCCTTGGGCATTTGAGTTCTATACCTAGGGGTCGTTACCAAAGGATGAGCGCCCAAACCCCGGGACGTACAACGCAGATGATGCTGAGACGATAAATGCCAACCGCATTCCCATAAACTCCTACCCAGAAGAGTTTTTGGTGCATATGGGCATCAGTCGCAACTACTTCCAAAGTCCTGATGAGATGCCAACTTTTTTGGATGAGAATAACCGGGGTGGGTGCTTGTCCTTCCTTTCCTTTGCATCTGTAGTGTAAGCGCTCTCTTGTATTGTAACTTTATGTAACTCCGTTTTGTTTGTTGTTTGTTGTTTGTTGCGCAGAGATGGATCTATTCAGCGTAGTGAAGCTGGCGTAGCCCACACAGGTAACCGTAGGGGTGCGCCCTCTGAGAGATGGTGAGACACCAATTTTGGAGGCTACTGCAGGGCGCACCATGGAGTTTGTGTAGGAGGAGCCGGCAAATGCCTCCCCAGTAGTTCTGGAGGCGACCTCAGTGTGCAGTGTTCCAACTCAGAGGGTGCCATCCCCAGAACTATCGCGCACGGATTCCTCAGAAAGTATGGGGATCCTTAAGGCTGACAGCGAGCCGGAAGAGGCGAGCCAGGGAGTGAAGCGCAAGAAAGCTTCTGGCGATGGTGGCGCAGGCACATCCAAACGAAGATGCCATATTATTACTGTGGATGTGTCATCAGAGGAGGATGTTTCGCCCTCCACTACTGCCCAAGATACAACCAAAACTCCTCCCCCCAAGTAAGTAGTGAAACATTTGCCTCTCTTTTCTTTTCTTTTTTTTTATTTGCATTTCATATCTTCTATTGATATAAAATAACCTTGAACATTTGTCCTTTGCGTGCAGTGTTGAAGCTGTTGGGGGTGATGCTACGCCTGTTGGGAAATCGCCACCCAAGGCGAGTCTCCCTCATCTTGATGAGCCTTCAAGGGAATTTGAGGATGTGCTCACAGATCAGCTAATAAAGGAGCTTAGTTTGGCTGCTGCGCACCAGGCCACGTTAGTTGCTCAGCTCAAGACAAGGTATGCTGGTGAAGGGAGCAGCAGGCCAGCAGTGCGCAGAAGGATGAAGAAATTGCGTTACTGAAGGCGCAGTTGGCTAGTGCACATGCTGAAGTAGAGTCAATAAATCTATACGCCTAGAAGCTGGCTGAAGAGAAGATGTCCTTACTTGCTCGGGTCAGTCAAGAGCATGCTGTTGTCACAGAGTACAAGGCTACTTGTCTTTGGGCTTTGAAATATATAGAGTAGAACAAGAATGAGCACTTCTCTAGGCTGGACGAGTTTCGCAAGGCTGTGGAGGATGCATTGGAGAAGCAGGAGGGTAAGATGTGCAAGCTCAGTATAGAGTATGATGAAGAGCTGTACCCGCACCTGGTGTCATCCATTGTTGACGCAGGTGGCTTATCAGCCATGGCCTGCGCCTTGCTGCCTTGAGCACCCTAGAGTCTCAAGAGGTTAAAGAGTCCTTTGGGGACGTTGTTCGATGTGCGCTGGCGCGTGGCAGGGCGGAGGCTATAGAGGAGCTGTGTGAGAACAAGGTGCTAACAATGCCTATCGCCCAAGTGCCAGGTTACAACGGAGATGCCTTTGCTGAGCTTGTCGCTGCTATGGAAAAGATGAAGCTGTTAGAGCTTCCTCACATTGCTCAGCTGGAGCGCGACCAAGATTACCCCATAGGTGTTGTTATGGAGGGGTTAACCTTGGCCAGGCACGCAGCAGAGGACGCAGAGGCTCAACCTGATTACTTTTTGAAGCAAGATGTGTCGCAGTTGTAGGTACCTGTCTTTGCTCGCCCACGTGATATGCTTAACCCTTTTGCTCTTGAGAAAGAAATTCCCTTGAAGGCTTCCTTAGAGGCCCATGCCATGAGACTTGCAAAGAAGGAGGGTGTGAAGGGGAAAGCAATCCTCTCTGGTGTTGGCGCAGCGCATATTCCCAGATCTGATGGGGTACCTGTTAGCGTGGCGACAGTGTCACCCAAGGATAGTAGTCTGCTGAAGAAGCTTGAGGAGGCTGGGAGTCCAGCGTACCGAGTCAGCAGCTCAGAGCATAAACGTTCCCATAGTTTTTAGGCTGTTTGCCTCTGTTTTGTAATAGATTAACATTTTGTTGCACATGTGCATGTTAGATCTATGTTTTGTATGAACTCGTAGTCCATAATAAAATTGATTTTGAAAGTGCGATTGTATGCATATTGTATTATAATGTTTGTACTTAGTTTTTTGTCTTTGCATAAAAGACATCCATATTATCTCTAAGAATCAAACTGTTATGTAAACGTTCTTAAAAGAAATTACAGAATCTATAATCACTTATAACATAATTGTGTATGAAGTCCATAACTTAATGTACATGCGAATATAGAATTTATAAGTGTATGGATTGACATGCAGTGTACTGCGAATACCCTATCAAGGAGTCAAGAGTCTTGGCTCCTAATTTGTTAAACGCGCACAGTGTGCATTTTTGCGTATCCGTCGTGGGATGCACATTGAACTTACTCCAATGTCTTGAAGGTAAGGTGTTTAACAAGGATGAGTGATCCAATGTTGATGGGTTTGCAACCCTCTTACTCAACGAGTTATTTAGTAGGTTTACTCATCCTTTACCATCGTGGGTTTTAATAAGTGCATGCACGCCATGTAGGCAAAAGATAATATAACAACAATGTTGAGATGTAAATAATATGTAAATAACAAAGTGAAGTATGTCAGGGAGTTAGCTAGAAACCGCGACATTTAATTAATACTTGCAAGTTTTTGGGAAAAGAAAGAAAAAACATTTGCCTAAATAAAACAAAATGTAAATACACGGACATTTATTGGGCACTTACTAAAGTGCGGAGGTTTCTGTGCATGAGGCCGTAGCCTTTCCTAAAGATAGCATCTCTTGAGATTGCAAATATTCCATGTGCGCTGTAGCTCACGGCCATCCATATCACGCAGCTTGTATGCGCCTTTTCCTAGTGCTTATGTGACCTCATAGGGTCCTTCCCACTTTGGTCCAAGTTTTCCTGTATCTTCTGCGTGGCTTGCATCATTAGCGCGATATACAAAGTCGCCTGGTCTGAATGAGGTGTTTCTAACTTTAGCATCGTAGTATCCCTTCATTTTTGACTTAGCTCTTGCCTCACATATACCTACGCGTTCGTGCCTTTCTACCAATAGATCCAGGTCTATGCGTCGTTCTTCGTCATTGGTTGTGACATTAACTTCCGCCGTACGGATAGTTGGCATCCCAATTTCAGCTGGTATGACAGCTTCTGTCCCATAGACAAGAGAAAAGGGGGTGTCTCCAGTGCTAACTTTGATTGTGGTGCGGTGCGCCCATAAGACGTGCGACAATTCATCTACCCATCTTCCTTTGTGTTTGTCGAGGCACGCTTTAATTCCTTCGCCCAGACTACGATTCGCGCGCTCAACCAAACCATTGGTTTGTGGGTGCTTAACTGACGCGAAGTGTTGTGTAATATTGAGTTGCGTGCACCAGTCTTTGAACGGGTTATCGCAGAATTGTTTTTCGTTGTCCGAAATGATTTCCCCAGGTAATCCAAAGCGGCATACAATGTTCTCCCAAATAAATCGTTTTACTTGATTGCCTGTGATTGTTGCCACTGCTTTCTCAATCCACTTAGTGAAGTAGTCTATAGCCACAATAAGAAATTTCAGTCCCCCTGCTGCAACAGGGAAGGGGCCCGCGATATCGATACCCCACTTATAGAATGGCCATGGCGAAGTGATAAGCGTTAGCTCTTGTTGTGGTTGGCGCGGGATGGGTCTATGAACTTGGCAGTCACTACATTTCTTTATCATATCCCGCGCATCGCAATGCATAGTAGGCCAATAGTATCCTGACCGCAAGGCTCGTGGTACAACGGACCGTGGCCCTGAGTGCATACTGCATGAACCGGCGTGGATCTCTCGGAGTACGTAATCTGCCTGAAGAGGTCCAACGCACTGAAGCCATGGTTGTAGAAATGAGCGTCGATATAGGATACCATCTCGAAGTTCAAACTTTTGCGCTGTACGCCGTATCCGTCGAGCATTTTTCTGCTCATGGGGTAATATACCCTTGCTTATGAATTCGATGATAGGGGTCATCCACGTAGGATCCTGCTCTTCTATCACCGTGGATATTTCCATCTCCGAGATGGATTTGTTTTTCAGGGTCTCTACCAATACTTGTTTTGACAGGTGCGTAAAGCTTGTAGATGCAATCTTGCTTAGTGCATCCGCTTTCCTGTTTTCCCCTCTAGGAACTTGTTTAATGGTGAACCTGTCGAAACTCTGGATTAGGGACTTGGTCTTATCAAGGTATTGGACCATGTTATCCTCTTTAGCCACATATTCGCTCAACACATGATTGGCTACTAATCGGGAATCGACATTTACATCTAGGTTGCGTATACCCATTCGAGTTGCAATGCGTAATCCAGCAATTAGGGCTTCATACGCTGCCTCGTTGTTCGTGGCTGTGAATTCAAAACGCAGTGCTTAAGTGAATTCCATTCCTTCTGGACTGGTGACGATAAGGCCTGCACCTAACCCGTCTACGTACGAAGATCCGTCCGTGAATAGGACCCATGGTTTTTGTAGTTCTACCCCGCTTCTTGAAGGTGGAGCATCAATATCTGGCTTCTCAATGATAAAGTCTGCTAGTATCTGCCCCTTAACCGCAGTGCGTGGTCTATAAGAGATGTTATACTCGCTTAGCAATACACTCCATTTTTGTAGTCGCCCCGATGCGTCGGGTTTGGAGATAACTTGCTTGATAGGTTGGTCCGTGATCACTGTTATTGGGTGTGCTTGAAAGTATCTCTGCAGTCTTTTGGCTGCAAATACTAACGCCAGGACCAACTTTTCCATTGCGGTATAGTTAATCTCTGTCTTTTTGAGTGCTTTGCTTACAAAATATACCGGTGTTTGTATGGAGTTCCTATCCGTCAGTAGCACAGCGCTGACTACTCCATGAGTTGCAGAAAGGTACATAATCAACTCTTCCGCTGGTCGGGGTGCGACTAGTGTAGGAAACGCTATTATATGTTGCTTAAGCTGTGTGAAAGCATGTTCCGCTTCCACAGTCCAACGAAAGTCTCCCTTTTTTGTACACTTCGTGAGTGTTTTAAAGAGATGAAGTGACTTATCTGCTGATTTGGACAGGAATCTGTTCAACCCGGCTAGTTTTCCATTCAGGGACTAGACTTCTTTCAACGTGCGTGGTGAAGGGAGTTGGATGACAGCCTTTGTTTTTTCTGGGCATGGCTTAATGCCATCAGGCTCTATCAAGTATCCAAGGAACATGCCTTATGTAGCACAAAAAGTGAATTTCTTAGGATTTAACTTCATGTTGATCTTTCCCAGTGTTCTAAATGTCTCTTCAATGTCGCGTACCAATTCGTCTTCGGTATGGCTTTTTATGACAAGGTCTTCAACGTAGACCACTAGGTTGTGGCCCACTTGCTTTTCAAATGCATTGTCCACCAATCGCTGGTAGGTGGCTCCCGCATTCTTTAAGCCAAAGGGCATTTTTGTATAACAGTAGACGCCCTGGCTTGTGTGGAAGGCTGTTTTTTCCTCGTCTTCTTTAGCCATTTGAATTTGGTGGTACCCTTTGTATGCGTCCAAGAAACATTTAAATGGGTATCTGCACAAGGATTCTATCTTCCAGTCTATCTCTGGTAGCGGGTAGCAGTCTTGTGGACATGCTTTATTAAGATCAGTGAAATCCACGCACATCCACCAGCTACCATCACTCTTTTTCACCATCACTGGGTTGGAGAGCCAGTCATGGTAATAGACTTCTCGCATGATACCTGCGTCCACAAGCTTGTGTACTTCCTCTAGAATGGCTTTTGCGCGCTCTGGAGCCTGGCCGCGCTTTTTCTGTCGTACTGGGGAGTATCCTTGTCGGATCTTCAACTTGTGTTCTGTAATCGATCGTGCTTTGGTTCCTATGCGAAGATATCTAGGTTCCTTTGCAAGAGTACGCACACGGCCGCTATGCCTTTATTAGACAG
Organism: Artemisia argyi; assembly: GCA_030686995.1. Lineage (NCBI taxonomy): Eukaryota > Viridiplantae > Streptophyta > Magnoliopsida > Asterales > Asteraceae > Artemisia > Artemisia argyi. The sequence continues at coordinate 20,495,886 of CM060695.1, read as the reverse complement.
CGATCCCCCGATCGATACTTCTTGCTCCGGGTAATCAGGATGAATTGCGACCTTCAGGTTTGATACTTTAGCCGCGTGCTATTCTGGAGTGCATGTCGTCTCACATGTAACCGTGTTACACTCTCTGGGTGGTATAGTGGTATTGTAGAGGGTGACAATGCCTCCTTCTACTGGGAATTTGAGCATCCCATGTGCTGTGGACGGTATCGCGCGCATGGCTGATATTCATGGTCTTCCAATAATGCCATTGTATGGCGAAGGAGATCTAATGACCATAAAATTAATCCAGGCCGCCGTGGAGTGTTGCTTATCACCAACGACCACGAGTAATCGTATTTGCCCCATGGGCCATATCTTTTCTCCTGTAAAGTCAGTCAACGATGTCGTGGCCGGGATTAACAGACTTCGTATCTCAGGTAGCAACCTTTTGAAACAGTGTTCATACATTATGTCTGCGGATGCCCCTCCATCAACATACATGCGGTGGATATCGTGACCCCCCGTATTTATCTCGATGGTGAGCGGTTCCACTACTGCGTTGTCCGCAGCCAGAGTGGGGAAAGAGATTTCGCTCCCATAAGAAAACTTTTGGCTGACCTTTTGCCTAGTCTTTCGCTGCCATGATTGTATCATGTAAATGGTGTCAACCTTGTCTTTAGGTGCTTCTTTCTTGCTCCCGATCTTCTGTTTGTCTTTTCCATCCTTGATGTTCTTAACTAAATGATCCAATTTGCCTTCTTTCATTGATTTATCAATTAGTTGGCTCAATTGGACACACTCATTGGTGGTGTGGCCCTTCTGTCCATGATATTCACAGTATCCGTTCCGTACGCGTCGATCCTCTGGGGTGCGCATTGGTGGGGGTTTCGGGAAGTTCGCGCCTTCCGTCACAAATATCTCCCTTGGAGTCTTCGTTAGTGGGGTATATTTGTCATTATCTCGTCCGCTCCCCTGACTGCGGTAGCTTTTGTTATGGTTGCTACTTTGGTCGTTGGATTGTCTCCTAGGCTGTTCTTGTGACCTATAATTTGAGTAGCCTTTCTTGCTATCCGCAGCGGCTGCTTCCCCTTGGATAAAGGACCTCGTGCGCTTCATAAGTTCATCAAAGGTTTGGGGAACCTTATCATTTAACCCTCTGATAAGTTCTGGGTTATTGATTCCATTCATAAACCCTGAGATCTTTAGTATTTCGTGGCATGCCTTGACGTGTATGCATTCGTCCTTATAGCACTCCACATAAGCGCTTATGGATTCACCTTGGCGTTGTTTTACCCTAGCAAGTTCGATAGGGTTCTTGGCGCACTTCTTCCTTTGAGTAAAGTTCAAGCGAAACGCCTTTCGCAACTCTTCAAACCCATCTATGCTTCTTCGTGGCAGCTTACTAAACCAGGTTTGCGCATTCCCCACCAATGTGGAGTTAAACATGTGGCACCACACGGGTTGTGGCCAATTTTCGATGGTGGCGGCTGATTCGAAAATTTTTAGGTGGTCATCAAGATCACCCGTCTCATCATAAGTTTTAACATTAGCGGGCATGCGCCTTCTCTTATTTTCTGAAAAATCGCTGATGCGCCGAGTGAATACGTCAATCTTTTGGCGGCGCCAGGGACGGGACATATCTTCGTCCTCCTCATCGCGATATCTTCTCTTGGACTTCCAGTGTCCTGTTTCTTTGTCCTCGTTGTCCGAGGAGTCACTTGAGGATGAGCTTACTCTTTTGCGGCGCTTGCGTCGACTTTCCTCAGAATCCGAGCTTGAAGGGCTTTCGCTTGGGGAGCGCTGTCGCCCAAGTCTATCATGAACCCTTCGACTACCAAGCCTTGGAGGGCTTTCGCTTGGGGAGCGCTATCGCCCAAGTCTATCATAAACCCTGCGACTACCAAGCCTAGCGTGGACATTGGTATGCCATCTATAGTCTTCGTGCTCATCCAGGTATTGCAAGTCAGCTGCTTCATCATCCACGACCTTCTTGCCAACCCTAGTAAAAACTGGGAGTCGGCGGCTATCATTCTCGCGTCTATCCTTTTGCTGACGCGGTGGAGATGCTTCATACTCAGGGCCGAAGTTGAGCCGGGCTTGCAGGCTCTGACTTGACCTCTTTTTCGCTTCTTCTTGCATAAGGGCAGCCAATGTTTCGTAATTTTGAGACACGAAATCTCTTGGCGCTAGTTCAGGTGCGACTCCCTCTAGCACGAGGATGTCTGTTTCCAAATCAGGACCCTTGTCTCAGTTAGGCGCACGTGGCGGCTCGGTAGGGTCTGTTTCTGGCACTGTTTGGTGGGGGTGGTGAAAGGAGTGCGCAGTAGATCTTCCACGCTAGTGCTTGTCGTAGTGGCTTGGGTAGTCCCTGTGGGCAGTTATACCATTGGAAAGATCAGATCTGAGCCTTATCCTTGGTGCCTGGGCACACTGGTTGTTCCAAAGGCCTGCTTAGAGGTTGAATCACTTTGCTGCTTCTTTTGCTGTAGGTCACAATATGTTTTCTTCACCTGCGGAGTCCGCTGGTTTACGTTTATGTGCTTCGTCATTCTAGTTCTTAGTGTGTGGTCCCACGGATGGCGCCACTTGTTGATACAAAAGTTGGGCGTTCCTTGTTTGGACTCCTGTTCTCGTATCAATTGTATCTTAATGCTTGAGACCTGCACACTAAGAAAGCAAACAACACCGTTAGGTTTATCGTAGGATTGTCTCCCACGATTATCCTCCGGCGTGAGAGTAAGTAATCGGTTTAGGGTTTTAATGAAGAGTTAGAGTTATTAGATGATACCTCAGTGAGAGCCGAGATGCCCTTTATATACACACGAAATCCTTATTGGTTTCGTGTCCCTTACCCTTCGGCGTATCCCAATATATTTGGTCTCTTGATCCTTATCCCATAAATAAGAGATCCCATATCAAGACAATAAATAATAGTTATGAATTTGGGCCCTTGTGAGCCCAAATCTTTATTATGATAGCCCATGCGTGATGGGCTTAGATATTAGTAGTGTCCATTGGCTGGGTTCGTGACCCAAGTGCGGACTATACGTCATCAATTTCATACCACTAAATTTTGCCAATCATTTAATCATGCTCCATGCTCATCGACTTTGTTATAAGATCGCAAATTTGTCTCGAATTAACGAGGTTGCATAAACTAGTCAAAACACAAAGTTAAACAGTCAATGATCCGTATCGACAAGACATCCTATATGTGATTCTATTGGTACTCTACCGTGCTTACTATCTTTCCCATATCTTGCTATTTTATCTTATAGTCTTACAACTTCAACAAAATATACAAGTTACAAATAAGGTAAGAAGAAAATGAGTTTACAAAATTTGAGTCTCCATACAAATATATTAATTAGGGCTAAGCATGATCTGAAAACCGAATCGGATTGACAAAAACCGGACTGGGTCGAAAACCGATTTGGCTCAAAACACCAGACCGAGGACCGGACCGAAGTGTTCTGTCCAGGTTCAGTTCGTTGGTCTGATCCGGTACAGCAAAACATAATGGCCGGTCATTGGGAGAGTCAGGTCATTAGGAGGTTCAGTTCAAGTATACAGAAGAATTTTACCTATGGATGAAGTATGTTTTCTCTAATGGTATTGCAATTGTGAAGAGTCAGGTCATTTGGAGTTTTGCCATTAGAGCACTAGGTGTAGTCAACAAGCCTCTCATCCTCATTCGGGTCCCACGTGTGCCACATCACCCAACACCTCTTCACAACAAACCCCTCATCACCAAACAACAAACCTCAACTTCTTCATTAGGGCCCCACCACTTACACATTTATTTTTTTATTAATTTCATTAAACAAATTAAATTTATTTCATAAATACTTAAAAATAACACAACATACTAATTTTATTTCATCAAATAAAAACGTTACAATACGGGAAAAAAAAAACTATACGGGAAAAAAATACAACACATACAATACTAAAAAAAATGAACCTATGATGCGTGGGAATCGCACCTTGCTTTACCTCTCGAGGGATCTCGAGAAGCTTACAACCCCCACCAGACAGTGTACCTGATCGTTGTAGTATAGTATAGTGACAAGTACCGGGGGATTGATCGTTCAGCTTAGGAATAGTGTCGCTAGGATTAGAAAACCTAATTAATAGTTCTAGAGGTGAGAGATGATTATTTTTGTATTTTTATATTTTTATGAAAGTAATTAAAATCTCGGTTTTTGAAGGAGTGAGCGGAATTAGTTGCTAGTCAACTAACCCAAAACTAATATATAATCAAAATAAAATAATAAAAAATGAAAACAAACTAATTATACTAAGGTTGTGAGCAGTAATTGGAGAAATTGTGTTTACTTAGACTTCACTACTCCCTAGATATCTTTTACATGTTAATTACTTGTTATACTTGTATGGATGACGGATTGTATTCCTTAATATCATTCGTGGGGTGACATACATAACTCCCCAACTCTATGAGCTCTTATCTCCTCCTACACCATGACCCAGCACAACTATAGGGATTGTAAACAGTGGCTCATGCATTAAATACAACCAATAAAGACCTAGTACGCCTCGGTTCATGTTTCTTAAGACGTTCAAGCATGTTACCATTTGGAGATCTGCCAGTTTTCTTAAGCCTAACATATAAATCATTCATCCAAGAACAAGAATAAACAAGTAATCAACACATAATCAACATCTAGGTTTCATTAGATCTAAGCAAACACAAGAGAGATCTAGCCGAGCATAATTGAATTGAGACAAGAACAAGAGATAAACAACCAACACATAGACATATTGATTGAATTAGAAGAACACTTATCTCAATTACAATGCAAGGTATCAAGGGTTTGGAACCCTTGAAAAACCTGTAAAAGAGGCACCAAATTCGTCTTTAGGGTTTCACCAAAACTTCTCTCTTTTAATGAAAAAACTAGAAAACTATATATAGGAAAAGTAGGCTGACGGCGTCAAGAGTTACATGTGACGCCGTCACCTCGCCGCCATATACTTCCTCGGACGGCCTTGATCTACTTATGACGGCCTATGTGCCGTCACCGACCACGGTATTTTATTCTTGCCACCTTGACGCCGTCATTAAGGCGTTTGATGCCGTCACCACCTTCGGTATTTTAATTTTCATGTCTGACGCCGTCAAGATATTACTCTTGACGCCGTCACCTTGTATCTTCAGCATGGAAATTTGGTACTTTGCCGTTTTCTTCACTTTTATGCTCAAAAAACGTCCAAAATGGCTTCTTTTCCAAAATTCACTCTCCAAACACCTAAAATCACAAAAGGAACGATTTAGGGCAATATTTGATCAAATAAATTCGGATTCGGGCTTAAATGACCCCCTAAAAACGGATCATTTTTCGCCTCATCAACCTAATTATTCCTATTTCGTTGAATTTCTTCTCATTGTTGTTGTTGACAAACATGCTCGATGAGACATCGTTGAAGCCTTGTGTGTGTGCGTTTATCATGTAGTTCTTTGGTTTTTCTTATTTGCATTGCGCAACGTTCAACCCATGACTATTGCATATTTGGTGTCGGAGGAATATACATTTCGGCAGCTTCGGATATCACAAAATTTTGATCTTTCAAAATCATGTTATGCATTATGATGCACGAGTACATGATTCTCCGTAACTTGCCCACAGTAAATGTACACGCCGATTGGGCAATAATATGCCAACGTCCTTGGAGGACACCAAAAGCTCTTTCGATATCTTTTCGAACACTTTCTTGTTTCGCTTTCCATGCGGCGTTTTTTGGGTTGCTTGCAACAGTAAAGGATTTGACAAACGATGCCCACTGTGGGTAAATTCCATCTGCTAGATAATACCCATTTTTAAATGTACGGCCGTATACTTCAAACGGAACTTGAGGGCCAATATCATCAATCGGGTCGTCGAATAACGGAGAATTATATAAAACGGGCAGATCGTTATTCGCACCTGCCACACCAAAAAATGCATGCCAAATCCACAAATCATACGACGCAACAACTTCAAGCATTATAGTTGGATACTTTTTATCACCTCTGTGAAATTGCCCTTGCCATTCTTTTGGACAATTCTTCCATTCCCAGTGCATACAATCGATGCTTCCCAACATTCCCGGAATCTTATGAACCATGCTATGTGCTTGGTATAAGTTACGAACGTCATCCTCAGTTGGTTTTCTTAAAAACTCCTTCCCAAACAAATGGATTATGCACATTGTGGAAAACTAGAAGGGGGGGGGGGGGGTTGAATAGTTTTACGTCAATTTTTATTTTATAAAAACTTTGTTTGCAAAATAATCGATTCTAGTTTTATGTGAGATCAATAAACAACACTTATATAAACTAATATCTACGAAATGAAATGACTATAATATAAGTAAATAAGTAAAGTGATAGAGATGGAAAGATCGCACCACAAGACAAAGGATTTATAGTGGTTCGGCTACGAAGCACCTCTTCGCCCTACTCCACTCCCCGAGCACCTAACTCGAGAGTTTTCTTCACTACGTCAACAAGCTCCCTTATGGCGGAGAAAACCTTACACAACTTTTGCTTAACCAATTTACGACACTAAGCTAAATGTCGAGTCCTAATAGTAGCTAGAACCAATCTCACACCACTACACACCTTCTTCACAACTTATGCACACCACTACTACTACACTACTTCACACAACTTCACTACTTTTCTTTCACAACACTAATTCTACTTCTACCCAACACAACTACTTCTATTCACAACTACTAACACACCTAGATCTATCTATTACACAACTTCTACACCTTTACAATATACACAAGCCTACAATACTTCTTAACAAGATGTTGGAGGGGTATTCTTCTCTTGCACTTTGAATGATGAAGGATTGGATCACTTGAAACAAGAACTAATATGTTTATGATCAAAGGATTTAGGAAGATGATTTGAGAGAATTAGAACAGAAAGTTTTAGTGCAAAAGGTGAGGAAAAAATTCAAATTTGAACCAGTATTTATAGGCAAAGAAATCTGACACAGGAGCGTATGCCGGCCTTCTTAATTGTGTGCCGGCCCCCTTAAAATTAAGGGGGCCGCCCCTTATAATTAAGGGGGCCGCCCATTGAAACGGCCAGATTTTTTGTCTTTTCTGGGAAAAGTTTATTTGGTGAAAATTTAACTGAATTTGGTTAAAAATTCGAATTCAATTAATTATTATGAAATAAACATTTTTCTTTAATTACCAAAGATGTTTTTCTTAAATATATAAAATGTTTATACCATTTTATATAATTTGTAATAAGTAAATAAACCTTCCTTTGATCATAAAATGTATTAGGCACTTGTTTATTCATACCTTAAGTGAATTAGTTGGATATAATGATCTTTTGTCACTAAATACTTATTTACGTAATGATTTTACGTTTAATGAGTTTATATTTTGTGATCGTCAAAACATAGGGATATCGAAAAATATTAATAACGTTTTTATGCATTATTTATATCAACACACATAGTAAAAAAATCTAGACAATCGCGTGCACAATGTTCACCTATTTGTAAATACTCATCTAATAAATCAGGTGATATCCCGTACGCCAATTGGCGTAGGGCACATGTGCATTTCATAATCACAATAAAACTCATTAGACCCGTTGCATTGGGTCGTTGTCTAAAGAAATCAAAATGCGCAGGAAGAGGATGATGAGTTTCAATACCTTCGACCATTTCTAAAAATAGTTTACGGCTCATACGGTAACGACGTCGAAAAATTTCTTCAAGATATTTTGGTTGGTCACCAAAATAGTCGGCCAGTAGAAGTGCTTCAGCAACTTCACGTTCACGCCGAATGTATCTACGGCGATGTGAAGGACCGGCTTCTTGATTTTGCAACGCTTGCTCGTGTTCAAATTCTTGGATAATCAGCTCTAGCTTCTCTAACTCTTCAAAGTCACTAACTTCGGAATAAGATGATTCACTCATGGTTTTTGCTTTTATATGGCTAAGTTTTTTTGAATGAAATGTGTAAAATATGTGTAGTATATATAGGGTTAAATATGTTATGGTTTAGAAAGTTAAAAAAAAGGACCAACATTTATTTTTTAAACGTTATACAACGTTTATAAATTCAGAAAAGCTGCAACCATCCTCCTTTTCATTCTCGCCGTGACTACGAAGATGTACCCAACAACGAGCAACGGCGGGGCACTCCTGGTGTAGCAGCGAGCTTCGGCTCGCCGTTGGCTTATACACGTCGGACGGCGAGGTGCAACGGTGAGACCACACCGGGTGCTCTTATTCTTGTGGGCCTGGGTTCCATGTTGTGATTGGTCAAGTCATATTCCAATGTGTTTTAGTGATGATATTATGTTTGGTATCAAGTGTATTATACCATGATTGCAACATCTTCTTGTGATTTAGTCGCTGAATGTTTAGTGGCAGGTTTAGTACTGTAGTTGTTTTAGTTTCTTTTCGAGTCCATTTTTCTTTTAATTATCTTAATTATGTGAATTCCGGATGCCTTTAGTTTGTATTTTGTTTATTTTTGAGGTTTTAATGCATTTGTTGCCTTTCAAAAAAAAAAAACATAATGACCGGTTTTATTTAGGTCATCTTAAGATTGTTTTTTTGGTGGGTGGGTGACATTTTTAAAAAGTTCTGTAAATATTGTGGTTGATATCGAGCAAAATATATCGTGGACCGAACTGAATCGACAAATCAGATCGAACATATTTCAAGTCCATTTTTTGGTTCACCCTTTTCTTATACCCAGTTTTTGTTTTGATCCGGTTTGGTATTATGCGCACAAAACTTAAAATCTCTTAAAAAACAAACAGCACCTAAGTGTGTATGAGGGGTGGGTTAGGTGTGTCTTGAATGGTAGGCGATGTCGAACGACACCCCATATCACCTCCTCAATTGGTATTGGCAGTTTAGGGATAGGTTTTACTTGTGTTGACCAAATGAGTTGTGTACAATGTTTTGAAACTCAGTTTGATTCGGTTGGTTCAGTCGGTTTGAACCAAGTTCAGTTCAAAAAATTGGGCCAATGTTTATTGGTTTTTAGGTTTGAAAACCCAATTGACCCATTGGGTTTTATGTGGCTTGGTTCAGTTAGTGGTTTCTTTCTTATCTGAAAAACAAATTTTTCCCTGAGGGACTAACTTCCATTCAACGCTGCCATCAGTCCAACGCCTCTTGTTGATGACTATGAAGATGAACGTGATTGTCGTATACTAAAAGATCGTGAACTTGATGCGTATATTACTTTAATTTCTCAATAACAATGCATTTATATGATAAATTTCTATATTATATTTATACTTATCGTAATATGTTTAGATTGATCATGATAATGGAGAGTTGTTGCTTTGTATTTGAACTATTTTATTTTACATTTTGAGTTTGAGACTTGTATCCTCGTTGGATTAATGTGTTTTTATTGGACTATATGTTTATAAACATATTGTGTGATGAGTATTGATTTTTTCGTATTTTATGCGAGTTTGTTGTTATGGATTCATAGATGCTTGGTAAGCTGAGCTATTGCAATTCATATAGGTGGAAACTTAGGTTGACCTGGTGGTCGAACTGACGACCAAGTGATCTGGTGACTCGACGGGGTTATTAGAAAACAAAAATTTGTGAATGTGAATTATTTTATTTAAAAATGGTAAGAAAATGATCAAGATGAAAACCATAAAAGAACACCTTGGGAGTTGTGGTGGAGAAATACCAATGATGTATAGCTAATCAGCTGATGTGTTATAGTTACATACTTACATGTAATAATATTTTCTAATTCCTCGCAATTCTTTCCAATAGCATTATTCAAGAAAGTTTTCAAAATGAATTTTATAATTACATAGAACCCGTAATCTGAGGCAATTGCGAACACTTTCAAGCTAGTGATTTAAGGGTTTTATAATAAAAATAATCAATTTGTCATGTATTTTTAATTAGATAAATAAACAAAAACTTTTGTGTCCATTTGATCATTGTCATGCAACATATCAAAACATCACTTATTATATACTTTTTCCTCTTTGTGAAAGTGACACATGACTAAGTTGTGTGTTTACATTTTTGTTATTGGTGTCAACACATTATTGTATTATATTACTTGTTGTGTTTTGAAGAATAAGATTCTCCCTTTCCTCTTACGTTCGCTATTTTTTCATCATTTAGTGCGTATATATTATACTTTATTCAAATTTCTATATCATGTCTCTATTCAAAACCTTATGTGGTAGTTGCTTCAAAAAGCAACTTAAAATAGGCTATTCATTATGCACAAAGTAGCACTTAAAATAGAATTCATTTCAACTACGTAACTAGGATAGGTGCAATAATGATAACACTAAACATAAATACAATAACACCATAATTGTGGAGTAATTTAAATTCAATTCAATTAAGTTCACTTTGTTCCGTAGGCCATGCCTATTGCCTAGTAGCTAAGAACTATAGAATGATTAGAACAAACTACATTACATTATTAAGGTCGGGTTCTATACTTACAAAAAGAAAAACACTCGATATACATGTTTAAAAACTATCAAAAGTCAAAACTAATAATGCTGGTCACTATAGTGTGTGAAAAACTACAACCATCTTCACTCACCACATGCCAAGACCATATCAAAGGCCACACACTACGTGTCAAGACCATGTTTTTACACTCGTTTGGTGGCCTGCACCATCGTGCACTTTTTCACTTTTTTTTGCGTGTTTGTGTTACGGGCATGATATTATAAAGTGGGATATTTAATATTTTTGTTTATAGTGTGTCGAGGGATGATATAGCGCTGATGTGAATATGGTGGGTTTGGTGACCATAACATCATGTATCATTGTTTTCCTATGTGTTTGTCCACCTTTTCCAAAAGTCATTTTTATAAAGTAGGATAAGGGAAAAGCGAAATATGTTTTGCACAAGATGGATATTGCAAACCGTGCACGAGTGGATATAAAATTATAAGTTTATGAGGTGCATTTTGTTAATATTGAAAAAGAATCGTAACACGTCTTTTTTACAAAGTGTATCAAAGAAAATCAAGATTTTTATAACAACATTTTATACTACGAAAGAAAAATCTATGTTGCTTAAACTCCCTTAGTCTGCTCCTAAAACCACATGTATGGTTAGAACTTAGAACTAGTAATCACTTTTTGACAAAGGTTCGATCTAATCTAGGTGTCAAACATACTATTATCATTTTCTACTTCTCTTAAAATTGCCTCGTGACATAATCAAGTCGCACAAGAACTTGTGTTATCCTGAAACTGATAGAAACAACGTATATATATCATCTTTTGTTATATTAATTTTAATCTCTCAACATACGAACTTTATCAAGATTTCATACCACTAATTTTTGCCAACTCATCTAATCATGCTTCATGTTCAACACACTTTGTTATAACATCACAAATTTGTCTCGAATTAACGAGGTTCCATAAACTACACAAAACACAAATTTAAACAGCCAACGACCCGTATCGACAAAACATCCTGTATGTGATTCTATTGGTACTCTACCTTGCTTACTATCTTTCACATATCTTGCTATTTTATCTTATAGTTTTACAACTTCAACAAAACATATAAGTTATACATAACATAAGCAGAAAATGAGTTTACAAAATTTGAGTCTCCATGCAAAATATATTAATTAGGGTTGAGCATGATTCGAAATTGAATTGAACCGACAAAAACTAGACTGGATCGAAAACCGATTTGGCTCAAAACACCAGACCAAGGACTGGACCGAAGTGTTCAGTCCAGGTTCGGTTCAACGGTCTGGTCCAGTCCAACAAAATATAATGGCCGGTTTTACGCGCATAATACCAAATTGGATCAAAACAAAACCGAGTACACGAAAAGATGAACCGAAAAATTAACTTGAAATATATTCGATCTGATTTTTCGATTCAATCCGGTCCGCGGTCTATTTTGCTCCATATCAACCACAATATTTACATAACTTTTAAAAATGTCACCCACCCACCAATTTTCTATTGGCTTCTCCATACCTTCATTTATGTCCTTTGAAACATCCAAGACCCAAAAAGAAAAAACCCAAAAAAAATCAAATATTTATTCATTTATTTACTAATTAAAAAAATAAAAAATAAAAAAAAAATTCTAGAGAGATAAAGTTAGATACAGAGAGAGAAATACGCAAAAGATATTTTTCTATATTTCATATCGCCTTCTTCAAAATTAGGGTTTCTTTTTACTCAAATCATCATCAATTGCATAAATTCTTTGTAAGTTTTATAAAATTTTTATATATTCTTCATGGGTTTTTCATTTTATGTATAAATTATGTTTCTTTTTTTATAAATTTGTTATCTTTAGGCCCAAAAGTTCATACCCAACTCATGCTGCATATTTTTTTGCTTGCTATAATTCATAAAGATTGATTTTTTTATATTGGTTTGTTGTTTATGTTAATGGGTATTTGTTGTTTTTTGTTAATTATGCTTCTTTTTGATGAATTTGTGATTTTTAGCCCCATAAAGATTAGACTTTTTATATTGGATTGTTGTTTATGTTAATGGGTATTTGATATTTTGTGTTAATTTTGAGTATTTTTTTTAATAAATTTGTAATTTTTTAGTTGTTAAATTATATAAAGATTAGACTTTGTATATTGGATTGTTGTTTATGTTAATGGGTATTTGATGTTTTTTGTTAATTTTGAGTATTTTAAAAAAAATTGTAATTTTTGAGTTGTTAAATTATATAAAGATTAGTCTTTATATATTGGTTTTTGATTTAAGTTAATGGGTATTTGATATTTTTTGTTAATTTTGAGTACTTTTTTAATAAATTTGTGATTTTTGAGTTGTTAAATTATATAAAGATTAGACTTTTTATATTGGATTGTTGTTTATGTTAATGGGTATTTGATGTTTTTTGTTAATTTTGAGTATTTTTTAATAAATTTGTAATTTTTGAGTTGTTAAATTATTTAAAGATTAGACTTTATATATTGGTTTTTGATTTAAGTTAATGGGTATTTGATTTATTTTGTTAATTTTGAGTAATTTTTGATAAATTTGTAAATTTTAGCCCCATTTTTTATATTTTTTTGGTTGTTAAGTTTTATAAAAGATTAGATTTTATACATTGGTTTGTTGTTTATGTTAATGGGTATTTGTTATTTTTTGTTGATAATGTGTTTCTTTGATAAATATTTAATCTTTAAACCCAAAAGTGCGTACCCTGTTGCTTGTTATATACATAAAGTTTGTAACTTTATATATTGGTTTGCAATTGTATAATCTTGGTTTTTTTATCTTCTATTTGATCAGGGGTTTTGTTACGGTGAGATAAAGGAGATTAATTTGTTGGTTTTGATATTGACGAAAAGTTCGGAAGTTAGATTGAATTAAGAAAATTTGAGTATTTTTAGGATTTGTAAAGGGTATTTGAAGAAAAAAAATCGATTTCGAAGGAGAGGAGGAATTGGGGGTGGAAATTGAAATTGGGGTTTTTGTTTGAGTATGCCAACTTCATGGGCTGATTCAGTCGCTGCAGCTGAAAACACGGCTGCTGGTTCACACGGTGTAGGGAATTCGAGTAGGCCAACATATGTTCCACCACATTTGAGGAACAGACCAACTAGCTCAGAGGCGGCTCCACCACCGGTTGTTGCAAACAGTGGTCCTACTTACGCTAATCCAGCTGTTGGTGGCGGCGTGGGTGGTGGTGTTGGTGGCGGTAATCGTTGGGCTGCTGGTCCTAGAAACGACTTTAGATCAGGGTATAGTGGTAGTGGACGTGGTAACGGTGGTTGGAACAATAATCGTGGTGGTTGGGATCGTGGTAGGGACCACCGTGAGGTTAACCCGTTTGCAGAAGATGAAAAGGCCGAACAGGAATTTGTTGACCAAGAAAATACCGGGATTAACTTTGATGCATATGAAGATATACCCGTTGAGACGAGTGGAGATAATGTCCCGCCACCTGTGAATACTTTTGCTGAGATTGATTTAGGTGAAGCGCTTAATTTAAACATTAAGAGATGCAAGTATGTGAAACCGACACCTGTTCAACGACATGCTATACCTATCTCTCTTGGTGGCCGGGATTTAATGGCATGTGCGCAAACGGGGTCTGGAAAGACGGCTGCGTTTTGTTTCCCCATTATTAGTGGAATAATGACGGGACAGTTTGGACAGAGGGCCCCACGAATGCCACGCACAGCGTGTCCTCTTGCTCTTATACTTTCGCCTACTAGGGAGTTATCATGTCAAGTGAGTTTATGATATTTTGGTTTTATACTTTTGTTACATATTGTATTTTAGGGACTTAAGTGTATTTTGTTTTTCTTTTTTTTGGTTGGTATTTTGATATGTAGATTCATGAAGAAGCTAAGAAATTTGCCTATCAAACGGGGGTTAAGGTGGTTGTTGCTTATGGTGGTGCTCCAATAAATCATCAGGTTCGTAGTTTCTTATTGTATGTTAATTTATGAAGTGTACTATACTACTATTTGTATCAATAAATTGGTATATGCAAACTCATACTTTAGAAGAATAATAAAAATACCAGGAATCAAAACAGTCTAAGGTGCCGTGTTATTTAAGAAAATCATGATGTTTATGACTTTATGCTAATTTTGAGTTGTGGCTTAAGAGAAAGACCATTTGACCCTTAATGGTATTGAGTATAATCTTTTATTTTAGAAGCCATTTCATACCGCCAAATCATGGTTTCCAACTTATCTTTATGACTTTACGAGTATTGTTAGGTCTCTTCTTTTCTACTACTTTCGACTACATGCATAAATTCACTTTTCTATGGAAAATTTTATTTAAGATATGTGCTGGCTTAATCGGATATGTTTTTCTTTCTATTACACAATAGTTGGCTCCTTTTATGTCTTCTGAGCATTGTGGTCTTAGTTTTTAAAATATGGTGATACATGGAAATGATAATAAGAAAGGAATATTTTAGGAACATTTTGGCTAATTGTCGTTCAGATTCCTTCTTTTTAAACAAACACTATGAATATGGAGAGTAAAAAAAAAGGTATATAAGAAGTGTAATAAATTAGTTTGTGCATGTTATCCAGTGGGAAAGAAGCGCATACAACGTGTGTTATAACTTAATTTTTTTAAATGATATAACAGGCACTCTACACAATAAAGTAAAAGACTTATCACTAAAGGTGTAATATGAAGATTTTGGTTTAAATTGAGGAAAGATAAATAAATAATGATGGTGTTTGTTAGCATAAGTTTGCATAGCAGCGCCTCAAGCATTTTTTTTCTAGTACTTTGTATTAAAAGATATAATAGCCGGTTTAGAGAGTTTTCGTGATGCTGATTATGGATATGGACATCTCTTAAGTTTTAACCTAAAAGTTCAACGTTCATTGAAATGGTTTTTATAATAGAACTGATAAAGAAAGTTGAAATGCGCTCCATCCTTGATCCTTATGGACGTCGTAAAACAAGAAAGCCCCTTCTGTGATAGAATCATCTAGTCAGTTGTTGAATCGCTTGGAGTAATGAAACATTATAGTTGTGATTAAAATCGTTAAGGAAATGAATGTGATTAGTTTTTCCATTGATGCCGATACAACGAATATTGTTGTATAATTTTGTGCTATGTCTTTGAACAAAATTTTTGTTGTTGTTTTATTACAATGTTCGTTTTATATGCACCACTGTGAATCATCCAATCACAATTCTTTCCTTATTATTTTCATTGAACAACTAGAATTTTTCATCACTTTAACCATCAATGGATTGAATTAATTACATAAGGGAGGGTATTCTTGTTTTTAAGTGGTCAAAAGGGTAGAGTGCATCACCAACCTCTTTTATCAGTTCTATTATACAACCATATCGATGATCATGGCTGTGTTGAAAATTTTAGTGGAAAGGGATTCGAAAGTTTTTTTTTTCAGCCGATTAACCTAAAGAACAGTACATTATGTATGGCTGTTAACGTCATTTTGAAAACCCTATAAACTAGCTCTGATAAACAAAGGTTAGCCACTGGTTAACATACACCATCATCTGTTTATGTTAACCCGAATCCTCTTTACAACTCGAGTGGCAAGTCTTTTACTTTATCTTGTAAGAGTGTCACGCCCAGTCCCCTCCTTCCTATTTTTTTTTACCTAGATTCTTTATGATGTTTATAAAATAAAGGTTCTTACTAATCAATTTAAGTTTCTATTAATAATCCAACTATCCAAGATAAAATAATTGAGGAAGTGAAAAGCAATTTTATAAATGTATCCATAGTTGGCTAATTAAGTTTAAGGTAAGTTTTGTCTTTACAAGAGTGTATAAAAGCTTTCGGTCTCGTTGTTCTTTGAATCTTTCCACGTTTGGCAGGAAAGTCTTGGTGATAAAATTAGCAGAATTTTCCCCTGCAGCCTTAATTCTCACAATCAAAACTTTCTTTCGCTAGTTGAGGACAAGAACACACCCTAAAATAAATTTAATTCGGACATGAAGGTTATATTTGGTATAAGTCATGAACATGCAAAATATATCAAGCATAGCACACTTTTTTTTTTTTTTTTTTTTTTTTTTTTTTTTTTTTTTTTGTGTGTGTGTGTGTGTGTGTGTGTGTGTGTGTGTGTGTGTGTAAATCTCCAACTTGACACACAAATAAGATTTTATACAAATCCATTTTCATTCTCTTCTTGTCCCTCCAAACTGCAAAACAAAGAATATTGCGTTTCAATAAGATGACCTAAATATTAGTCAGTTTGTTAATGCCCTGCATCTTTTGACCGGTTCTGTTATGCATCTTTTTTTTATTTTTTATTATTTATTTATTTATTTATTTTTTACTTTACTTTCATTTTGGGTTATCGACTAATGCGGTTTATATCGGGTCAGCTTCGGGAGCTAGAGAGAGGTGTTGACATACTTGTTGCTACACCTGGTCGGCTGGTAGATCTTCTAGAAAGGGCACGAGTCTCTCTACAAATGATCAAGTATCTAGCTTTGGATGAAGCTGACAGAATGCTCGATATGGGTTTTGAACCACAAATCAGGAAGATCGTTCAACAGATGGACATGCCCCCACCTGGTCACAGACAAACAATGTTATTCAGTGCCACTTTCCCCAAGGAGATACAGGTTTACTTTTTGCATACATAAATACCGTATACGTATTTGAGAACCCATGAATACCTAATAACAATAGGGGATATCTGGTCCTCAGATCAAGAAAAGGTAAGGTCGAGATTGAAGCTATTCATATGTGAATTATGTGACATTGTCACTTATGACACATGGATTATTACGGATGTGAATAGATTAAATCTAGCCTCTTCATTTTTTTATCGATCTAAGGGCCGGAAATGGTTTTTTTTTTTTTTTTTTGGTTCTCAAATGAACTATTCACTTGGATGCGTACTTGATATATAATTTTTACTAATATGCAGAGATTGGCGTCTGATTTTCTTGCAAATTACATATTTCTGGCTGTGGGAAGAGTGGGTTCGAGTACTGATTTGATTGTACAAAGAGTCGAGTATGTACAAGAAAGTGACAAGAGAAGCCACCTCATGGACCTTCTTCATGCACAACGGGCAAATGGTGTTCATGGAAAGGTTATATTCGAGATTATAAACTTTTTTCTTTATTGTTCTATGACTTCAGTTTTTGATCTATTTAATTAATGCAGCAAGCTCTCACACTGGTATTTGTCGAGACTAAGAAAGGTGCTGATTCACTCGAATATTGGTTGTGCATGAATGGCTTCCCTGCTACCACTATTCATGGCGATAGAACACAACAGGTATTCGTTTCTTTAGTTCTCAAAACAGAAATTCATCAAAATAGCCACATTGTAAATAATTTATTAACACGATTGTCATGAAAGTTTTAAGCTTGTGTTTATACAAAAATGAGACTTATTTTACAAACTACCTTTTGTGGCTCAGAAAGTAAGCTTTAAGATTTTTTTTTTTGTTGCGAGTTCACTTTGTGCAAAATTTGACCTTCTTCCGAAGCTCAAATTTTTTCAAAGAAGTTATGCAAAAATAAACATGTCTTGCTATAAACACGAACTTTGATACTAAAACAATTAGTAATTTGATGAGTTCTATTTTTAGATAATGTGGATATCCACTAAAAGGTTTATTTATTTATTTTTATTTATTTTGGAACTATTATTTCAGGAACGTGAGCAGGCTTTGAGATCATTCAAAAGTGGGAACACCCCGATTTTAGTAGCGACAGATGTAGCAGCACGTGGTCTTGACATTCCCCACGTGGCTCACGTGGTCAACTTTGATCTTCCGAACGACATTGACGACTATGTCCATCGTATAGGAAGAACCGGCCGTGCCGGAAAGTCAGGACTTGCCACAGCCTTCTTCAACGACAACAACTCCTCAATGGCAAGACCCTTATCAGATCTCATGCAAGAAGCTAACCAAGAAGTTCCTGCATGGCTTGCTCGATATGCAGCTCGAGCTTCATATGGTGGTGGCAAGAACCGTCGTGGCGGAGGTCGGTTCGGTGGTCGTGATTTCAGAAGAGACTCCAATTACAATCGGGGTGGTGGTGGTGGTGGAGGAGACTATTACGGTGGTGGGAATATGAACAATGCTTATGGAGGCCAGGGTGGGTATGGTGGTGGATACGGAGCTCCAGGTGGTTATGGGGGCGGTGGTTATGGTCAGGGTGTCGCTAGTGCCTGGGATTAGTTACCGTCAGTTTGGATTACAACTGATATCTTTTTTTACCCTTTATGGGTAAGATGGGTAGTTTTTTTATATGTGAACCGAAGATAGATAACGTCAACTAACAGAGTAGGGTCGGGTCTGGTCGGGTTGAGTCTTGACACATTTGGTTTAATTTTCGTGGTTAAATTTGGTGGTTGATGGGTTGTGGAAATTGGTCTGTTTTTGGTCGTCTATAACGATATACGTTTATTTCTGCAACCCGAGTTGAGGGTCTGTAGATTATTGCGGGCGTCGCATTGTGTTTTTCTGCAGAGCCTTATTGGTATGGTTAAATGAAAGTGTGCTTGTTTTCTTTAACTTCTGGTTATATGTACGCGTTGTCGTTTTCACTATTTGATAAATTGGTTTGAACCAAAGTATTATTTTATGGCATCACCTGCTCAAAATATAACATCATATCAGATTAATAGCATAATGATTCTGACTATTGTAACAACTTATCAATCGATGCAGTGATATGACATTGCAAAACCATCCGATGTGAACTAAAAAACCGGAAACACATTTGAAAAAGCTTATGACGAGGTGATATGTATCGTAAGTATACAAAGTTTTTGTTATGGATCTCTACCGAAGCGGGAAGCCTTAACCGGATGTGTATGATAACAGATGATAACAGGTGAAAGCTAATCCGGACCCTTTTAGGGGAGATGCCAAGTTGCCAACCATCTCTCCTTTATTATGAACACATCCTATATAACAATCACTTTTTTTTTTTGGGTAAAAGGGATTTTTCACCCTGGTAAAATATCACTTTGTATTGGTAAGAACTTGGTTTATCTCAACATGTACCGGTGTGGGATCGCAAATGCATAGACGTCACAAACTGCATACTTTATGTTTGGTTTTTTGTGCACACCAAAACTGGTAATTTGGCTTTGCAGAATGGGCTGGAAAAGTTTTGGTCAGCAGATGGAAGTGGATAGTCAATATGGTCATTTTGAGAAATATGGTCTTGTTTACTTGCCCATTCAGGTTGAATAAGCAGAGGTCACTTGTGACCACTGTTTTGGTGATTGAAACTGAAGTATGGGGCATATCTTCTACATTGATTGCAAAGAATGGGCTGGGAATAAGTGTTAGTTCCGTTATTTTGGCTGTATGTGCTTAATCGGTTCTCAGAGATCTACGAACTTTGGACAACTCAATTCCATATCTTTCCAAAACTTATGGTTCTTGCTTATCACTAGAAATCAAAGATCTGATACGACACTCAAGCTAATATTGAATATTGGAGGTGAATCACATAGAAATCTATACTACCAATAAACTAATAAAGCATAGAAACGTCAAGTACTCAAACTTGAATGCTCCATAAACCTTTGATTTTGGTCAATTTATACATAAACTAGACGGTAAATCTTAACAAACGTAACAAGATAATGACCATTCTATGAAAAGTAACGCCGAAGAAGTACAGGAACAAACAAGTAGAAAGGTCGAAACCGATATACAGAACTGACAAATATTTGGAATAAAATTCAGGTGAAAAGCAACACCAAATAAGAACCTCGAGGAAAGTATAATAACAAACATTACACACACATGATCCTGTCCCTCAATCGCACTCTCGTGCACCACAATAAACACGTTCACCTGCATGCCCTACACATACTAAAAGCCACATACATGAACAAACCCAACATGGCTATATCACATCGTACAGCTACATATTAGTGAAAATTGGACCCACACAGGGACGGACCTACTATATATGAATAATAGAAACAATCTGAAACATTACATATACTTGTATAAAGAAGAATGCGAACCAATATACCCAAAACAAAACAGCACTACCAAGCATTCTTTAATTAAACATAACATTCTAATTCCGACTCGAATACTTAAACCCCTTACTTATATCCTAATCCTTTGATCCTCCTTTGGTCCGCCATCAAAAATCTTGTGACAACTTCATGCAATCAACGATCTGTTACATTTATGAGTTATCAAAAATTTCAAACTGTGTTAGATTTTACAAAGTGCAAAATGAATAATAAACTTGAGCTTGCAAAGATTCAACACAGTCCTAGAGTATGAGAAATTACCATCAGTATCTAGAAGAGGCTTCAAATAAACTCAATTTGACAACATTCGGAACCACGATGGAAGTTCAATAACTTCTTACGCCTCTTTCTATCAATGTGAAAAGCATAAATTCTGAAATTCTTCAAACTAATCGAATTTTTTAGTAGATACTTTATTAAGGTGAACTCTTCTTTTGTTAAATATCTGTCAATGCGTACTACGATTTCCTTCATCTTAAAGAGCAGACAAACCGGTGGTTCCTCTGGCAGGTCCCGTTCTGCGATGCAACATTTATCCTTTGACTAACCATGAAAAAATAATCAGTAAGTAGCTATGAGCCTATCAAGAACCAAAAGTGGTAGCACCTACGTCTATATAAAAATCCATGATTATTAATAAATAAAAGAACCAAATTTGCGACAAAGAGAGTGTTTGAATGTGTGTTTTGAGAATGATTATACGATATTTATGATCCGAAAACAATATGAACCGTAGAGTGTTTAGACATTCCTGTGGTGTCTCAAATATGTAATATTCAGAAAACTTAATGTTCCACTGTTTGTCAAATCTTATTATTCAATATATTAAAAAGGTACGAGGACCAAAAACTCAAAGAGGTCGTTATTATGAATAAAAAAAAAAAAAAAAAACCGCTGACTAACTATCTATCTTATACGGAGTAATATATTACAACAAATCTATCTCACACGTCCTAAGCAAGACTTGAACCCATAACCATTAGGTTGTGGAGCTTCTCACACAACAAAGAGTACCATTGGGACACAAGCCCTTTAGTAGGAATAGATATTGTTTGGTTAAGGTGTACGTATAGAAGTCTCCTTAATTATATCATAAGAATGAGTAAAATAATATAACTATACAACTAGATGATAGGTTTTGTTACAAATAGAATAAAAATGATTCTTTGTCCATAAATAATCGTATTATCAGAAGAAGAAACTGTTTATCCAAACACCAAAGCATGGTCGCAAGTATAAGAAAATGAGTTTTAAAAAGCTAATCCAAACACCTCAGAAGTCCAACTGATCGAAAGAGAAGTATGAGGAGTCAAATTTGACTTTAAATCAACATATTATGTTCTTGTTATTGGATTTCTAAAGAAAGTTCAAGGTACACGTAAACTTACATAGGATAGTGTAATATACTCAAGATTAGGCATATTCTTTAACCAAACCAGCAGAAAATTGAATCCCAAACCAATCACAAGTCTCACTAAGTTAGGGAACATGGGCATATTTAAACCACGAACATGGTCCAGAATCTGCATAAGCCAAACAAAATTTTCATTGCTCAAGTCAAGAGGTTCTTCAATCTTAATAGCATGATAGGATATAGCAGAATTGATCA
Organism: Artemisia argyi; assembly: GCA_030686995.1. Classification (NCBI taxonomy): domain Eukaryota; kingdom Viridiplantae; phylum Streptophyta; class Magnoliopsida; order Asterales; family Asteraceae; genus Artemisia; species Artemisia argyi. The sequence continues at coordinate 20,473,802 of CM060695.1, read as the reverse complement.
TAACTTATACGCACAACTTATGTCCACATAGTTAACATGTGCAGTTACACTAAATATCTTAAATGGAATCGAGACTTAATTAATTAACATGGATAAGAAAACATACCCCTGTTGAATGAGGAGTCAAATTCAATATTTTAGCAGACGAGAATAATGGAACAAGTTGAGAAATGACTTCAGAACTATGGTGAATGTCCGCTTCAACAAGAGACAACGGCTTCGTCAAAGAGTAGTGAGTGGTCGAAAAATCTTGAATGTAAATGTATTCAAGCTTAGGAGCATCAATCACAACCTTATAATCCCTGGAGCTAGGAAGATTAGAGGATATCCTTAGTCTCTTCAAAGATAGCGAAGAGATGTTAAAAACCTCCAACCTATCAAAAGACAATTCTCTCAGCACATACAATTCTTCTAGAACCGGACAACCAGAAAACAAATTCGCAACTGACTCACAACTCAGATAATTAATAGATGACAATTTAAGTTTCTTCAAACACGGAAAAATCACCTTATTATCAGGCACATCTAACATGAACCCACGAACCAAAGTTAACCCAACAAGTGAATCCCAAGTCTTAAACAAATCCCAACAAAACTTAACTACCTTATTCCTATCTTCCGAAATCACAGGAAACCAAAGCACAAGTTCTCGAATACCAGCCTTAAACTGAACAAGGGTACAAAGTATATCATAAAAACAATCATAATCACATTTATTTTCGCACTTAAGTAACAGCTTCTCAATGGGCATACAACCACGAATAGCTAAGGTTTGATCAACAAAAACATGAAAATTTTCAACTTGTTCAACTGATGGACAAGATTCCATAAGAAAACAAATATTCTGAAGAAACGCAAATAGGTTTTTCCATCTTTTTGATACTAAGCGTGTTTGTTTCACATGAGATTCAGGGAGTAAAGATAGGATATCTGTTAGTAATGAGTCTGGTAAGTTGCTTATGATGTCTTGTTTTGTTTCATCATTGTTATCTTTGTGCCTCGGATTTTTCACTGATCTTATCATACTTTGTTTCAAGAAACGATAAAAAAAAGAGACTAGGGTTTTAGGGGTTTATATACTTTATATACTGTATATGTTTGGGCGTACTTATACGTTAATTACTTAAAATATATAAAAATATACTCCCTGTAGTTCAAGAATTATATGACTTATGAGAAGGTCAATTAACTATTAGTTTGTTTTCGTTTACATCAATATCGATAAAATTTAATCTGGATAATTATTAAACGATGAGAATAAACCCAATACTAACATATTAAAATTATATGGATAAAAAAACTAGCCACCTAATTTCAATTTTATCATTCTAAATTACTTTTGATAATATATAGTAGGGTAAAGGCATAAAATAACAACTTACTTTCTCAATTTTACCGAGATGAAACACTTACTTTTTTATCAACATTTAAGCCAACGAAACTTTCAAATATTGTTCTGAGGTGAAACACTTACTTTTTTATTAACATTTAAGTCAACGAAACTTTCAAATATTGTTTTGAGGTCAACAAAAGTACCATTGAAAAAAAGTGTTTCATCTCAGAACAATATTTGAAAGTTTCATTGCTTAAATGTTGATAAAAAAGTAAGTGTTTCACCTCAGAACAATATTTGAAAGTTTCGTTGGCTTAAATGTTGATAAAAAAGTAAGTGTTTCATCTTGGTAAAATTGAGAAAGTAAGTTGTTATTTTATGGCCTTTACCCTGTATATAGTATTAGTGGTAAACAAAGGTATCATCTTTATATCACACCAACTTGTCATTTGTATTGTTATGATAAGTTAGAGGTTGGTTTCTTATTTGGCCGGAATTGGTGTAAACAAAAACAGACACATAGTCAAACGGTTCAATAAATTGGTGGTCTATACGTAAAAAGTTAAACATTAAATTGACCTCCAAATACATTATTCCTCGTTATAATTTTGTAAAATAGATACATTAATACTTGAAAAAGTAACAAATTTTTAAAAATATTTAATAAAATACTTTAAATTAAAGGTTACACTATAAAGATAGATTTTTGGTTTGTCTTAATGTTTTTAATAATCAACTTCTTACTACTTATCAGAAAATACTAGTGCATTTGGCAAAATCAACGGTAGTAACGCTTCTTTTGGTAGAATTTGTAAAAATTTATCAATATCTAGTGCTAAATCATTATTATGTTTTATCAAACAAGCTTTTAGTTATGGATAAACATGAAAACATAAAACATACACAATACGGCCTGTTTAGAGAGAAGAATCGGCTATGTTTGGCGCAGAGCTTTTTAAAGCTTTTTGGAGCGATGAGCGGTGAACAATGAGTTTTTTGATTTTTAGTGTTCGTTTGGCAAAAGAGCGGTGAGCTTTGCTATTTTTTATGAAATCTCATTTTTCCAATGCTTCTTTAAGAAGCTGTGAGTGGTGAGCAGTGAGCTGTGGCTACTGCTCATAGCTACTGCTCACAGCTCACTGCTACTTTTGCCAAACATAGCCGAAGTTGATAAAAAAGAAATCTATCAATAATGGGCTTAATTAGACTTCACTTAGTTACGAGTATAAGGCAAATGACAAGATTTATGGCCCAACTTATTCTTCATTTGTAACAAGCCAGCGTTATTGTTGTATAAGTCCAACTGATTGTTGGTCATGAATTTGTATTAATAAAAACTTGTATCCGAAATGCATAGACATCACAAACCGTATACTTAATGTTTGTTTGCTTTTTTGTGTGCACCAAATTGGTAATTTAGTTCGTGTATGAGGATTTTTGGCTTTGCATTATGTGCTGGGAAAGTTTTTGGTCCGCCAATGGAAACGGATAGTCAACATGGTCATTTTGCACAACATGACACTCGGGAATTTGGGATCATTCAAAGTGCATAGACATCACAACTACAAACTGCAAAGTGATGTTTTGGTCACTTGTGCATTCAGTTTGAGTATGCACTAGTCACTTGTGACCGCTGTTGTGGTGTTTGAAATACAAGTATTAGTTCCTTTGCTGGTATATCAGAACAGATTGACATGATTTGTACCAACGACGGATGGGTCAGGGCATACTTAGATGCAGAAGGCTAGTTGCATACCGACGTGTACTAGTATGCAGTTGCAACTTTGAGATAGCTGTAATAAAATGCTGAAAACCAACTGAACGCAGATTGTTTCTGTGGAATATATACTCAGTTTCAAAAAGTCGAAATTCATATTGCTCAAATTTAAGTCATGAAATTATAATTTGGATGGCATGAACTTGCATTTATGATATCATAACAGGATTAGGTTTTGCTAAACATGAATGTGTATTTTCAGGCAGGATTAGAAAGATGTTTTTGCTTTAAAGATTCGGATTTTACCATATAATGAAATAAAATCCATCGACCAAAATAAAAACTACCAGCTGGTTTATATAGCGCAGATGAGAGGCCGTGTTTGTTCCTTCGGGTACATCTGATAAAATTGGAATGATACAGAGAAGATTAGCATGGCCCCTGGGCAAGGATGACACTCACAAATCGAGAAATGGTCCAAAAAATTTTTCGACCATTTCCTTCATCGATGGAACCATTATTTTGGCTGCACTTGTTTTACCATCTCTTTTTTAGCCCCTGGATGACACACACAAATCAAGAAATGGTCCAAAATTTTTTTGACTCTCTCCTTCATGATGGAACTTTATTTTGGCTGTACTTGTTATATGGTTATAGCATCTTTTTTTAGCATATGTGCTAAATCAGTTCTGTATGAACTTTGGACAACTCAATTCCATATCTTTTCAAAACTTGTAGCTTCTTGCTTATCAATGGAAATCAAAGATCTGATATGACAGTCAAGCTATATTGAATATTGGAGGTGAATTACATAGAAATCTGTACTACCAATAAAGCCTAGAAACGTCAAGTACTTAGACTCGAATGCTGCACAAACCATTGATTTTTTGTGCGTAAAATATATGAACTCGACACTAAATCTGCACAGATGGTCCAAGCTGACATGACCATTCTCTGAAAAGTATACCAAATAAGTACAGGAACAAGCACGTAGAAACCGACATCCAAAACTGACATACATTTGGTACAAAATTCAAGTGAAAAGCAACGCCAAATAATAACAGCCAACAACAAACATTACACGCACATGATCCTGTCCCTCAAGTGCACTCTCGTGCATCACAATAAACATGTTCGCGTACATGCCCTTCATCCGATGTACACATCCTAAAAGGAACATGCACAAACAAACCCAACATGGCTATAGCACAACTGCTAAGAGGTCGTTAGGATATAGTTTTACAGATTAGTGAAAAGTGACCCACATGGGCACCTACTATATATGAATAATAGAAACAATCTGAAACATTACATATAATAGAAATCGAAAGTATCAACATTCGATCGAATCTAATGGGCTCAGGTAGTCGGGTGCTACCTCAAACGCATTACACTATAAATCAAGTAATCTACAATTTACCGGCTCTGAGTCTTTTTAATGATCATATAATCTTGAGAAGATCAAAGCCGGCCAATTAGTTAGTTCAAACATACGCAAAATATATTGTATAAAGAATGCGGACAAATATACCCAAAACAAGACTACAAAGCATTCGTAACTAAACATAATATCCTAATTTGACTCAAATGCTGAAACCCTTAATTATATCCTAATCCTTTGATCCTCCTTTGGTCCGCCATCACAAATCTTGTGACAACTTCATGCAATCTACGATCTGTTACATTTATGAGTTATAAAAAAGAATAAACTATGTGAAATTTTCCATTTAGTAAAAACAAAGAAACATAAAAGATTAATACACTTGAGCTAGCAAAGATTCAAAACAATCCCTGAATATGAGAAATTACCATGGGTATCTAGAAGGGGCTTTAAACGAACTCAATCTGACAACGCTCGGAGCCACGGTGGAAGTTTAATAATTGGTCACGCCTCTCAGGATCAATGATACGAGCACTAAATGTGAGCTTCTCCAAAATAATCGAATGTTCCAGTATGTACCTCATAAAGGTGAACTCTTCTTGTGTTATAAATCTGTCATTGTGTACTACAATTTCCTTCATCTTAAAGTGGAGACAAACAGGTGGTTCCTTTGGTAGGTTGCGTTCTACAATGAGAAGTCGATGCCACTAACCAAAGAAACAATACCAGTAAGTAGCTATGAGCCTATCAAGAGTGACTCCTCTCAGCTCTCAATGTCAAAAAAATTATTTTCAATATCCGAAACTGAGAGTAATTACTTGGATTAATGGCATCTAATAGCAACGAACATTCTCAAATGTTCACATATCAGTTATGAACCCAATAAAATACCACAATACCCATTAAACTTTCAAATTTTAGCTTGATATTTTGCTTACGTGGCATGACCGGCAACCGGCTACACCTGTTAAATTGCATACGTGGATTTATTTATTTATTTTTTAAGTTAATTATGTGAATTTAGCCATTTCAAAATACCCATCAAACTTTGCCAAAATGTTTTAAAATACCATCAAACTTTGTCAGATATTCACGTATCAGACATGAACCTAATCTGACGTGGATCATAACGGTACAAATTTATGACGTGAGTCACGTGACATGTACATTTGTCGTTGACGCAGATTTTGGAGGTAAAATTGGGTTTTTGTTAATATCAACACAAAACAAACAAAGTTTGATGGGTATTGTGGTATTTTATTGGATTCATAACTGATATGTGAATATTTGAGAAAGTTCGTTACTATTATATGCCATTAACCCTAATTAATTCTATATAAAAATCCATGATTATTAGTAAACTAAAGATTCAACCTTGCGACAAAGGGAATAAGTGATTTTACGATATTATGATTCGAAAACAATATGGATTGTAGAAACTGATTATTTGTTCCCTAATAACTCATATTATCAGAAGAAGAAATTGTTTATTCAAACACCAAAGCATGGTTGGAGGTATAATAAAATGAGTTTAAAAAGCTTATCCGAACACCCGAGAAGTCCAACTAAAAGGAAAGTACGAGGAGTCAAATTTGTCCTTAAAACTTAACACTTTTTTGTTCTTGTCATTGAATTTCTAAGGAGTTCAAGGTACACATAAACTTACATAGGATAAGGTGATACGCTCAAGATTAGGCATATTGTTTAACCAAACCGGCAAAAAATCCAATCCCGAACCAATCACAAGTCTGACTAAGTTAGGGAACCCGGGCATGTTTAAACCATGAACATGGTCCGGAACCTGCATAAGCCAAACAAAATCTTCATTGCTTAAGTCAAGAGGTTCTTCAATCGTTTCATGTTTGGTTGAACCTTGATAATAGCATAATAGTAGGATATAACAGAATTGATCATATAACTTAAACGCACAACTTATGCCTACGTAATTAACATGTGCGATTAATATAAACATCTTAAATGGAATCAAGACTCAATTAACATGGATACGAAAACATACATCTGTTGAACGGATATTCAAATTCAATTTTTTGGCAGACGAGAGGAATGGAACAAGTTGAGAAATGACTCTAGGACTATGGCGAATGTCTGCTTCAACAAGCAGAGACAACGGCTTCTTCAAAGAGTAGTGATTGGTCAAATAATCAGTAATGCAAATGTATTCAAGCTTAGGAGCATCAATCACAACCTTATAATCCATGCTAAAAGAATTAAAAGATATCCTTAGTCTCTTTAAAGATAGCGAAGAGATGTTAAAAACCTCCAACCTATCATCAAACAACGCTCTCACCACATACAATGTTTCCAGAACAGGACAACCAGAAATCAGATTCACGACTGACTCCTCACTCGCATACTCAATAAATATCAAACTAATTTTCTTCAAACACGGAAAAAGCAACTCATCATCATTAGGCACATCTAACATGAACCCACCATCTAAAGTTAACCCAACAAGTGAATTCCAAGTCTTTGACAAATCCCAACAAAAGTTGCTTACCTTATACCTATCTTTCAAAGACACAGGAAACCTAAGCTCAAGTTCTCGACCACCAGCCTTAAACCGAATAAGGGTACAAAGTATATCATAAAAACAATCATAATCGCATTTCTTTTGGCACTTAAATACCAGCTTTTCTATGGGCATATCGCCACGAATAGCTAACGTTTGATCAACGAAAACATGAAAGTTTTTTACTTGCTCCAATGATGGATACGATTTAATAAGGAAACGAATATTCGGACGAAACGCAAAGAGGTTTCTCCATCTTTTTGATACGAAGCGTGTTTGTTTCACATCAGATTCTCTGAGTAAAGATAGGATATCTATTAGTAATGAGTATGGTAAGTTGCTTATGATGTCTTGTTTTGTTTCATCATTGTTTGCGGATGAATCTTTGTGCCTCGGATTTTTCCCTGATCTTATCATACTTTGTTTCAAGAAACGATAAAAAAAGAGACTAGGGTTTCAAGGGTTTATACGACTGAACGTGCTTATAAATTACTTAATATTTTCTATTTTTTTTTATTAAATATATCTTTCCAACGGTAAATAAACTATTTTGTTTTATTGTTAACATTTGCGTCTGAAAAAGTTACGTTTGATTTGTATGTTAGGAATCACGTATGATTTCACAAATCACACATAATTTCATAATGTAACATGTGATTTTTTCAGGCGTAAATTTCAATACTCACAAAAAAAAGTCGAAAAAATAGTTTATCGAAAGTATATAGAACTATCCCTCTATAGAAAGATGATTTACTTTTCGTCGTGATGCATGATTGTTTTCGTGTAACGATTAACTGTTTGTGAGATATTAATTTTAAAAAAATGAAAGTGGGTAGTATTTGGAGAATTTGAGATATAAGTTGAAATTTATAACTTACAAAATAAGAAAATGTTACCTTATCATAATACCCTTTCACAATTTGAATAACTAGACGACTACCCATGCATAGCAATGAGATTTTATAGCGATAGATAGTTTATTGATAAAAAAAATTTATATGTTATAAACGAAAAATAATAAAAGTTTGAAGATTTGAAAATTAAACATAATGTTTTGAAACCCGGTTCGACCCGGTTGAACCGTTCCGGGTGAAAATGGGTCGATTTAAACCGGGTAAACTTGCTAGGTTGGGTCGAAAACGGGCCAAATTAAACTGCGTCAACCCGCCGGGTTTGAAGCGTCCCGGGTCAACCCGGTTTGTGTTTTAATTGGTTGTATTTAATTTGATAGATTTGTTTTTAATTGGTTATACAATGTAAATAAATCATTGTATTTTCAAGTAATGGATAATGTTTTGAAACCCGGTTCGACCCGGGTGGTTCAACCGGTTGAACCGTTCCGGTCAAAAAATTGGTCGATTTAAACCGGATCAACTTGCTAGGTTGGGTCGAAAACGGGTCGAATTAAACTGAGTCAACCTGTCGGGTTTAAAGCATCTCGGGTCAACCCGGTTTGTGTTTTAATTGGTTGTATTTAATTTGGTAGATATGTTTTTAATTGGTTGTACAATGTGAATAAATCATTACGCGTTTTAAGTAATGGGGTGTTTTAATATGAGTATTAATTACATTACGCGTTTCCATCAATAGCAGGTTGAAAACTCAAAAATTTGACATTGACTTGAAAACTCAACATTGACCATTTCTCCTTTATAAATTGTAGAGATGAATGATTTTAACATTTTAAACTTAATTTGATGTAAATACTTTACAAAATTATTTTTATCATTATGAAGTTAACAATACACAACCAATGTGTAAGTATCATTCTATCATAATGTCAATTTACTTTCCTATAACAAGTAAGCAATATTTGAATTTTAATTACAGTATAAACTTTACACGAAGCAGTAAACCACAAGTTTGCAACTATAATTATTTGACGTCATAAATAATCGTCGCTATGCGTGAGTGCTCGACAATATTTCAAAAATGATCTTTTATATATGTTAAATTTTGTAAAAGAGATACATTAAATAATGAGTAAAGTACAAAATACATCTATGTGGTTTGTCACGTGTCTCGCCTTATATCATTGTGGTTTTTTTTGGCACAAAACCATCCCCCGTTAGTGAAGTTGGCACAAAACCATCCATCAGTTAGTAAAATCAGTCAATGAGGATTAACGATGCTAATTATTCTCCGTTATCTCCTAACGCAAGCGAAAATATTTGCATCGTTAGTCCTTCGCTACCATCCACCATAAATCTCCTAACCGATTTACGTTTTCGTCTATTTTTCTCACGTTTTTATCCGTTTTTACACGTTTTTGTCTGTTTTTTCACGTTTTCTTCCGTTTTCTTCCGTTTTTATCCGTTTTCGTCTGTTTTTAAACGTTTTCGTCCATTTTTCTCACGTTTCTATCTGTTTTCATCCGTTTTTACATGTTTCATCATTTTTTTTTCTTCACGTTTACATACAGTTTAATCCGTTTTCATATGTTTTTATCCGTTTTCGTCCGTTTTTTAAATAAGTTTGATGATTTACACAAGTTATAAAATTTACAAGAGTTTATAAGTTTATAGTTATGAATTTGGTCGAAACCGCTTAAGTTTTGGTATTAAATAGCCTTTGTTTTGCATTTTCAGGTTAAAATCTCGTGAGTCTTAATGCAAAACATCATTTCGGACAACTTTCGTGTCTTACACTTCTGATGATTCATACTAGAAAGGGGTAGAAATCATAATTTAAAATCAATACAAAAACACTTTTATCAAATGTCAACTCTTCTTTTAGTATACTTACCTAATCACAAAAAAAATATATATACGGGTATGAATAATAGAAGTGAATAGTCAAAATACAAGGATGAATAGTAACCTGAAAATATGACTTGTTATAGTTTTCATACGTTTTTATCTATTTTCATACAATTTTATCTCTTTTATACATATTATATATATGTATAAAAATGGATGAAAAAGGATAAAACATAAGAAAAACGGACGAAAACGTAGAATAAAAGACGAAAACGAATAAAAGTTTATGAAAACGGATAAAAACGTATAAAAACGTGAGAAAACGGAAGAAACGGATAAAAACATGAGAAAAATGGATGAAAACGTATAAAACCAGACGAAAATTGATAAAAACGTATGAAAATGTGAGGAAAACGGATGAAAACGTGTAAAAACAGACGAAAACGTGAAAAAAAACTGAAGAAACATATAAAAACGGACGAAAAAGGATGAAAACGTAAGAAAAAACAAACGAAAACGTAATTAAAACGGACAAAAACATAAAAAATGGACAAAAAAGGATAAAAACGTAAGAAATAGTCAATGAAGACTAACGATGCAAATATTTTAACTCAATGAGGACTAACGATGCTAATATTTTAACTCTTGTTAGGAGATAACGGAAAATAATTTGCATTGTTAGTCCTTATTGACTCATATTACTAACGAATGGATGATTTTGTGCCAACTTTACTAACGGATGGATGATTATGTGCAAAAAAAAAAAAAAAAAAAAAAAACAATAAACAAAAAAATGATGATGTAAAGCGAGACACAAGACAAACCATAGGAATCTATTTTGGACTTTACTCTTTAATAATAATACTCGAAAAAAGCAACATTAAAATAAGTTAATCAAATTTATTTGAAAATTGATTTAGATTATAGCCTTTCAAAAAAAAATATTAAAAAAAAATCATTTTATCTTAAGTAATCGTTTTTAATAAGTATCGTATGAGGATTATATAAAGGGACGGAGCTAGGAGGTCCCGTGGGTGCCCGGGACACTTATGGATTTTTTCGATGTAGTGTTAATTTTAAGAAAAAACATCGATTTTTCCTGAATGTATCTTAAATGACATCGGTCCATCGAAATGTGTTTTTAGTGTTTTTTAGTTAGCATCTTAAACTCTATTATATTATGGTTTTAAAAACTTTATGCACCCGGTTATATTTGTTCCTGGCTCTATCTCTGATTATATATACTACCTTAAAATTAATAAATAAACAAAAACGACTTAAATAATGCAAAATTGTTTCTACAATTCTACTTACTACGTAATAAGCTAGATAAACAAGAAAACATAATAGGACCTTAAGATGCTATAGTATAAGGCCAATGGACATACAAGTTTGATGGCCCAACTTATTTTCCATTTGTAACGACTAACAAATGACAAATCAATCTTATCTACTAACTATATAAAACAAGTTTTTGAAAAGTGATCTCTAGCCCAAAATACCCATAAATTCGACACCTGTAAATTACATTTAATCAACGGCTGGGTGCATTTCAATAAAAAAAATTATTTAATGGGCGAGTGTTGGGCGCCTCTAAAAAACACACACCATTTTCTTTTTAAAACCCTAAACGAAGATCAAAACCAATTTTAAAACCCTAAACGAAGATCAAAACCAATCTGACAATCTCCATTCAAATTAACCACGAAATCAAAATCGATATCCATACATCAAAAACAATATCCATACATAACTTAAAATCGATATCCATACATTTTCATTTGATAAACAGCTTGATCCGGAATTGATCCGGAAAATGTTAGGATTACAATAACATTTTCGTATTTTCTTATAACAATCATCATGAATAGATCCTTGTGGGGAAACATACAATTCTGGATCAAGCTGTTGTATTTCCAATTTTGTGCAGATATTGAACGAACAAGATTAGGGTTTGCCAACAAGTCCCCTTTTGAATGGGATAAGTGATTCAGTCGTTTTAGTATAGGTTTATTTTTTCGAAGAAATACTCGCGAAAGTATGTTCCCCGGGATGTTATGTCCCAACGAAGGTTAGACGGTGTAACAATTCGCATTTTCAGGATATTTACTTTTCCCGGAAAATTTCACTATTCACTTTTACTATTCATTTTTCCCGAAAATTTTTCCCGAAACTTGAATTTTATTTCTTGGGCTCAAGTGATAAATCATTTCCATGGCAAATTAAAAGTTTGACATTCATAAGCTCATTTTCGGGAAAGTTATTAAGGAATTACACGGAATTACACGTTTTAGGGTAAAACGTCATTCAAAAATTCTACGCACAACGAAATTGGGTCGCGTTAATTTTCCCCATATCAGAAAAATGTTTGACACACTCATGATTTATTTGAGAATAAATCATGACTGAGAAAAACATGACCAAAATAAACCTCGGCCGTGAAAAACTGGAATTTTCAGTTTTAAGCGTTTTTACTCAGCCGTAACCTTAGCCTATACCTGCACCGCGTTTCTAAAAAGATTTGAGTTTTCAACTTATTAGAAAAAGTCAACATATTTTTCCCTCCTCCATTGACCAAAAACCATTCCTTGATTTTATAAGTCATTTCGTGATTTTTAGGCTTACGGTTTGATGTCTAAAAGACATTTAATACCAACCGACACTAGACTGAGCCCAGTCTAGACATTATAAGTCTTTTTAAATCATTTATATCATATTAGAAAAGTAACATTTTACTTTTCTAAATTTTACGCAATATTCGTACGTTTTACGTATTACGCGTTTTAGACCCGTGTTTCCAGTTTTTAGCAGGGTTTTACCACCCAAATGGAACCTACCACTTATTTTATATTTTATTATGGGATATATGGACATGTCTAACAATACTTTAAAGTTCCATAATTTTACGACACCCGGTTTTACGTTTTGAGGCCTAATCATTTACGGTTGTCATTTCCCGGAGTCAAAACTCTTCCTAATACTTAGGATAATACCAAGCAAAGTCCACACCTTGTCCCCCAAGTTTAGGAACCAACCTAGGGGGGGGGGGGGAATTCAGCCTTGTGTGGCTTGATCTCAAGCTTGATGGTCTTAGATCCTTACATGTGTTAAACTTGCTCACCAAGGGTTGACTAGTCATACATGTAACCTCCTCAAGACCTTATTTAAGCCTTCTCTTCCTTTCTCTCTCAATACCAACGACCCACATCATAAAAATACACCAATTTGATCATTGATCTTGCTTATTCAATCCATCACAAGTTCAAGGCATAGTTTCTAGTTGATCCTTAACACCTTTCAACCATAAAATCACCATAAAACACCACAAAAACTCATCAAATTTCCAAGTGTTCTTAGTGAAGATTTTTACTAAGGCTTGTTTTTGTGATAGATTAGTGTTTATCAAGGGATTATAAGATAGGGTTTTTGATATGGAAGCTTGGCTATGGTTGGAAAATATTTGAAAGATTAAGTAGTGGTTCTTGGTCTTGATCTTGGTTCTAGTTAGTTTCTTCACAAGTTGTAAGCAAACCCTAACTTGCTTCTTGTTAAATAATCATGTTCATGTTATTTACCTATTATTCATGCTATATTATGTCTTGTATGCATGTCCATGATGTATAAAAATGAACAAAACAAGTTATTGTAATTGATTGTTAAGATAAGTTATTAAAACAAGTAAACTACTAACTTTCTTGGTAAGACCTAATCAAAGTGGTAAAAATATGATATTGGATTATTACATATTGTAGTAGAGGACCTAACAAGGAAACCGTAGCAATTTGAACCACCTAAAACGAGTATACGAGTCAAAAGTTATGACGATTTGAAGTTACCAAAACTTTGCGGCAAAGCTGCCAAATACTTTCTGTTACAGATACATTAAACACGCAAAAAGAGGCATTTCTGGTCCGATTCATCAAAAAGTTAAAACACGAAAGTTGTCCGGAATCACGTTTTCCTTCAGGAATAAAGAAGCTCGAGCCTTGAAAACACTTTCTGAGTGAGATATTTCTAAATTTCTTAACAGCTATTTACATATATATAAGTCACTATATTATGGTTATACTTTAAAAGGAACAAGAGGTCTTATGACCTATAATCAAGACCACCACCATGGCTAGAGCCAAGGTTGTGTCTCATGACCTTGAAACAAGAACCAAAGGTCATGGCTAGGCCATGACGAAATGACCATACCAACTTACATAGGCGTAAACATGAAACAATGAATTAGGCGATATCATGAACAAGCAATTTGGATCTACTTCACTTAAAAGGAAACCATGAGATATTACCAAGAGAAAATGGTCATTCAAGACTTATGAAACTACCCCTAATAACAATCTTCATGTACTAATAAACTTTCCTAAGTTTATTCAAATATCGGACATGTAACCTTTCGGATCAAAACTTATATCTATATATTTCATCAACTACTACAATAGTAGGGAGCCTCATGTGAGGAGTTCATTATGTAAGCCGTCGAGTTGAGTTGTGGATTTACGAATTAAAGTGTCCTGGCTCCTCGAACGCTTACTAACATGACTTCTGAATTATGTCGGCCCGAACGGTAGTAAACGATATACAAAACATACATGTTTCATGAATCTTTCTTTCAAAGACTTATACTATACATCATACCACATCATGGACTAAGTGCAAGATATATATTGGCGTGTTTATGTCTCCTTAGACATTACTCCGATCCTAAGTCGCAACATTCGATTATAGGTTGCTCGTAGAAACCTTCACGATTCAACCGTTACATTCATTACTTGCTATCTTACTTAAGGTGAGTTCATAGCCCCACTTTCCATTACTTAATTGTTTTACAAACCCTTGGGGGGAATACATGCTATTTTTAACCGAGCACAATGTTTTTAAATTGTATGCTTGCCTGATTGTTTTATTATCACTAAGTACCAGCCTTGCTAAACCGAGATTCCTTATCATGAACCATTAGTCACTACCTATAGTGAGCGCGAATATTGTGAATAGATCTATTGGGATTGACGAATCCCATTTGTATTGACTAAGTTCAAACAAATGCATTAATATTTGAGATTTAGGTATGTTAGCAAAGTACCTACCGGGATAAATCTGTCGATCGATATTGGTACACGTTAACGTTATGGTGTCATAAGCTTAGTGTATAATACATTTTATGGGCGTATAATAACGTAGCCTACCTGTTTTGTTTTCCAAACATTGGTGTGAGCCTATAACTCACACTACCAACATATTGTGTTCAATCGATTTAACAAACTCTATGAATATCACTCAACCTTTGTGTTGACCTCTCAAGCATGTATTTCAGGTTCATGACGATCAAGGATGGCACGGAAGGACACGGATACTCAAGAGGGCTATAAATTTTATTATCATTCAAAACTCATTTATTATACATTGTAAACATGGAACCAATTGGGACCTCATTTTGAAATCTCTGATATTTATATAATTTGAATGATACATCTTTTAAAACGACTCAATTGGAGTTCGTTTTCTATTATTGTGACTATTGTGCTGTCGAGTAACACCCAGTTTGAATTCCGCTGCATCCATGAATTGGGGGTGTTACAGATTGGTATCAGAGCCATGGTTATAGAGAAACGGGTCTAATTGAGACCTAAACTATAGCTACAATTACAAGCAAAAACATTTTTATAGCCTTCCGCTCTCCGTGTCTTCCATCCTCCAGACGATTATGGACTTAGTAAGCATGTTATGCTACACAAACATATTAGTATATTTGTATATACCCATTTTGAGCATTTCCCCGTAGACATTTTGTGCTACACAAACATAATTGCATATTGATATATGTACCCTAAACATAATTGAGCATTTCCCCGTAAGCATTAGTATATTGATATATAAACTCGGTTTATTTTCAATCATTTATCTAAACAATGGACTAAACATATCTGTGTACGCCTATTCTAAGGCATTTCGACACAGCCACACTCTCCCAATCATGTTCCTACTCCAACATTATATGTCCAAGACATTGTAACTGATTGCAATGGTCTTTCCTATTTTTCAAGACATTGTGAGATACAATGGTCTCATTCACTTTTCAAAACATTGTGAGATACAATGGCCTCATTCATTTTCCAAGACATTGTGAGATACAATGGTCTCATTCATTTTTCAAGACATTGTGAGATACAATGGTCTCATTCATTTTTCAAGACATTGTGAGATACAATGGTCTCATTCACTTTTCAAAACATTGTGAGATACAATGGCCTCATTCATTTTCCAAGACATTGTGAGATACAATGGTCTCATTCATTTTCCAAGCCATTGTATGATACAATGGTCTTAATCATTTCTCAAATGTTTTGAGTCACACAATGGCCTAACCTACTTCCCAGACATTGTGAATTGCACAATGGTCTAACCTACTTCCGAGACATTGTGTTTTGTGCAAATGGTCTCTAGAATTATTCCATCACATCATCAATATCATTTCTTATGATATAAAAAAAAACCCGTCACAATCTATCGATTTCAAAACAAGAAATATGAGATTTCTAAAGGACAAACTAATCCATCATCGACAAAAGCTGAACTTTCTCTACATTCATCAAAGTTTTCTTATGAAACCTTCATTATTAAAAGTTCGTGATCCTAGCCAAGTATGTTCTATTTTAGAACTACTTAAAACTTCCTTTCCATACGTATCTACCCTTACTACCTTCTATGCAATGGAATATGAAAACATACGTTACAAGTCTTGTATGGACGGGACTTGCAACTTAAGGGTTTGACATCGCCTTTGTTTAGTGGACAGTTTCCCGAAAGCAACGGACATATCAAAAGTATACCTAGTTTAGGTATTTGAAAATTTTATCGAACCTTGGCTAAATATAGACTAGTCACCTATATTTAACCTAGGGACAGTGGAATATAGTCTGACTAACTATATTCGACTTAGAATTTTCAAATACTGAGAATAGTTGTACTATGGTTATGTTTAGATTGATTTCCTACATGAACACGATAAACCACCAGAATACATTAAAACAATCTAGAGACACGATAATGTCTTACCACTCAGCGAAATCTTAACACGTTATCTGTATGATCTAAATTCATTCTTGAAATTTTTCATTTATGAGATAATCTGAACTACTATCTTGGGATAGTTATCAATTATTCTCTTCATCCTGTAGAAGTACTATCCTGTTTAGGTCCTAAGGATACCATTCCATCATAAACTTTTAAAATCTCTTAAGATTTTTTTTTAAAGCAAACTCAACATCTTTACCTAAGGGTATTAATGTTAAGCATACACTACACACTTTTGTTCATCAACATATCACATCATTATCTTCACAACCGTTACAAATACAAGCTCCTTAACAGATCTTGATGCACTTTTAAAGCTCAAATCATCCTTAGTTACACCACAAGTACCCTCATCAGCTTTACAAGATTGAATATTCATCTTGTACTTTTGGAACACCAGTATCATCTCGTAATACCCTACCTTGTAACTCACCGGCTAAGTATGAATGTTGGGTTGGGAATTCTTAAGTAGTATGATTTATAATTATTTGAATGAATTGGGATGCCTTTTCATTTAAATAAAAAAATTGTAAATCACTGAACCATAAGTTTATATTCCCCTATTTACATTGTTTGGGATGCCTCTCTATGTAAATAAAGAATTATAAACAAGTGGGCTTATTTGTATCCGAAATAACATAAGTATGAAGTCAATAAACACTAGGTACAACAATCGATTACCTACTAGGCTATAATTGCAATTACTATATCAATTCCTATTAATATTCGACTGCTATATCAATTTCCTTTGATATTCGACTATTACCATACCTTTCCTACACAAAAGTAAGCCTCATCCTACACCATACACTGAAATGACAAATCAAATTACATCACCGGTAATCCCAGACTTTAGTCCTC
Organism: Artemisia argyi; assembly: GCA_030686995.1. NCBI lineage: Eukaryota > Viridiplantae > Streptophyta > Magnoliopsida > Asterales > Asteraceae > Artemisia > Artemisia argyi. The sequence goes on along the minus strand of CM060695.1, from coordinate 20,456,204 downwards.
ATAAATAACCACACCTTTTCATCGACACCACTCCAACATATGACACACATAGAACTTCGGGACGAAGTTCCCCGTAAGGGGTAGAGACTGTAACAATTCGCATTTTCAGGATATTTACTTTTCCCGGAAAATTTCACTATTCACTTTTACTATTCATTTTTCCCGAAAAATTTTCCCGAAACTTGATTTTTATTTCTTGGGCTCAAGTGATAAATCATTTCAATGGCAAATTAAAAGTTTGACATTCATAAGCTCATTTTCGGGAAAGTTATTAAGGAATTACACGGAATTACACGTTTTAGGGTAAAACGTCATTCAAAAATTCTACGCACAACGAAATTGGGTCGCGTTAATTTTCCCCATATCAGAAAAATGTTTGACACACTCATGATTTATTTGAGAATAAATCATGACTGAGAAAAACATGACCAAAATAAACCTCGGCCGTGAAAAACTGGAATTTTCAGTTTTAAGCGTTTTTACTCAGCCGTAACCTTAGCCTATACCTGCACCGCGTTTCTAAAAAGATTTGAGTTTTCAACTTATTAGAAAAAGTCAACATATTTTTCCCTCCTCCATTGACCAAAAACCATTCCTTGATTTTATAAGTCATTTCGTGATTTTTAGGCTTACGGTTTGATGTCTAAAAGACATTTAATACCAACCGACACTAGACTGAGCCCAGTCTAGACATTATAAGTCTTTTTAAATCATTTATATCATATTAGAAAAGTAACATTTTACTTTTCTAAATTTTACGCAATATTCGTACGTTTTACGTATTACGCGTTTTAGACCCGTGTTTCCAGTTTTTAGCAGGGTTTTACCACCCAAATGGAACCTACCACTTATTTTATATTTTATTATGGGATATATGGACATGTCTAACAATACTTTAAAGTTCCATAATTTTACGACACCCGGTTTTACGTTTTGAGGCCTAATCATTTACGGTTGTCATTTCCCGGAGTCAAAACTCTTCCTAATACTTAGGATAATACCAAGCAAAGTCCACACCTTGTCCCCCAAGTTTAGGAACCAACCTAGGGGGGGGGGGGAATTCAGCCTTGTGTGGCTTGATCTCAAGCTTGATGGTCTTAGATCCTTACATGTGTTAAACTTGCTCACCAAGGGTTGACTAGTCATACATGTAACCTCCTCAAGACCTTATTTAAGCCTTCTCTTCCTTTCTCTCTCAATACCAACGACCCACATCATAAAAATACACCAATTTGATCATTGATCTTGCTTATTCAATCCATCACAAGTTCAAGGCATAGTTTCTAGTTGATCCTTAACACCTTTCAACCATAAAATCACCATAAAACACCACAAAAACTCATCAAATTTCCAAGTGTTCTTAGTGAAGATTTTTACTAAGGCTTGTTTTTGTGATAGATTAGTGTTTATCAAGGGATTATAAGATAGGGTTTTTGATATGGAAGCTTGGCTATGGTTGGAAAATATTTGAAAGATTAAGTAGTGGTTCTTGGTCTTGATCTTGGTTCTAGTTAGTTTCTTCACAAGTTGTAAGCAAACCCTAACTTGCTTCTTGTTAAATAATCATGTTCATGTTATTTACCTATTATTCATGCTATATTATGTCTTGTATGCATGTCCATGATATATAAAAATGAACAAAACAAGTTATTGTAATTGATTGTTAAGATAAGTTATTAAAACAAGTAAACTACTAACTTTCTTGGTAAGACCTAATCAAAGTGGTAAAAATATGATATTGGATTATTACATATTGTAGTAGAGGACCTAACAAGGAAACCGTAGCAATTTGAACCACCTAAAACGAGTATACGAGTCAAAAGTTATGACGATTTGAAGTTACCAAAACTTTGCGGCAAAGCTGCCAAATACTTTCTGTTACAGAAACATTAAACACGCAAAAAGAGGCATTTCTGGTCCGATTCATCAAAAAGTTAAAACACGAAAGTTGTCCGGAATCACGTTTTCCTTCAGGAATAAAGAAGCTCGAGCCTTGAAAACACTTTCTGAGTGAGATATTTCTAAATTTCTTAACAGCTATTTACATATATATAAGTCACTATATTATGGTTATACTTTAAAAGGAACAAGAGGTCTTATGACCTATAATCAAGACCACCACCATGGCTAGAGCCAAGGTTGTGTCTCATGACCTTGAAACAAGAACCAAAGGTCATGGCTAGGCCATGACGAAATGACCATACCAACTTACATAGGCGTAAACATGAAACAATGAATTAGGCGATATCATGAACAAGCAATTTGGATCTACTTCACTTAAAAGGAAACCATGAGATATTACCAAGAGAAAATGGTCATTCAAGACTTATGAAACTACCCCTAATAACAATCTTCATGTACTAATAAACTTTCCTAAGTTTATTCAAATATCAGACATGTAACCTTTCGGATCAAAACTTATATCTATATATTTCATCAACTACTACAATAGTAGGGAGCCTCATGTGAGGAGTTCATTATGTAAGCCGTCGAGTTGAGTTGTGGATTTACGAATTAAAGTGTCCTGGCTCCTCGAACGCTTACTAACATGACTTCTGAATTATGTCGGCCCGAACGGTAGTAAACGATATACAAAACATACATGTTTCATGAATCTTTCTTTCAAAGACTTATACTATACATCATACCACATCATGGACTAAGTGCAAGATATATATTGGCGTGTTTATGTCTCCTTAGACATTACTCCGATCCTAAGTCGCAACATTCGATTATAGGTTGCTCGTAGAAACCTTCACGATTCAACCGTTACATTCATTACTTGCTATCTTACTTAAGGTGAGTTCATAGCCCCACTTTCCATTACTTAATTGTTTTACAAACCCTTGGGGGGAATACATGCTATTTTTAACCGAGCACAATGTTTTTAAATTGTATGCTTGCCTGATTGTTTTATTATCACTAAGTACCAGCCTTGCTAAACCGAGATTCCTTATCATGAACCATTAGTCACTACCTATAGTGAGCGCGAATATTGTGAATAGATCTATTGGGATTGACGAATCCCATTTGTATTGACTAAGTTCAAACAAATGCATTAATATTTGAGATTTAGGTATGTTAGCAAAGTACCTACCGGGATAAATCTGCCGATCGATATTGGTACACGTTAACGTTATGGTGTCATAAGCTTAGTGTATAATACATTTTATGGGCGTATAATAACGTAGCCTGCCTGTTTTGTTTTCCAAACATTGGTGTGAGCCTATAACTCACACTACCAACATATTGTGTTCAATCGATTTAACAAACTCTATGAATATCACTCAACCTTTGTGTTGACCTCTCAAGCATGTATTTCAGGTTCATGACGATCAAGGATGGCACGGAAGGACACGGATACTCAAGAGGGCTATAAATTTTATTATCATTCAAAACTCATTTATTATACATTGTAAACATGGAACCAATTGGGACCTCATTTTGAAATCTCTGATATTTATATAATTTGAATGATACATCTTTTAAAACGACTCAATTGGAGTTCGTTTTCTATTATTGTGACTATTGTGCCGTCGAGTAACACCCAGTTTGAATTCCGCTGCATCCATGAATTGGGGGTGTTACAGACGGCGATTGAGTCGGCTCATGTCGCGAGTTTGTGAAGTGAATGGAATTAAAAAGATGATTTGGTTTTTGATTAAACTACGATTGAAAATAAATTGCAATTAAAGCAAAGAGAACAAGCAAATACTGCAAAACAAATGAGCAAATAAAACAAACATTCTCAAAATTGAAATAGAAATAAAAGCGTAAATAAAACTTAACACGACTGATTTAAAAAGAAAAATAAAAGCGATACTAGTCCTACGATTGCAAATTAAGTTTTTCTAAATAATAAGATATAAAAGAAAAATAATGTAAAAGAAAAATTATATTTTTGGCTTTTTAATTTTAATAAATGAAAATGATATAAAGACTAATTAACTCACTTAAAACACCTAAGGATATTGATGACTTCACTAAAGACTTGGATAATGGTCAATATCCAAAGTGGGCTGAATTGGATAGTGATGTTCGTGTCAAGACTACGAATGCTATTGATGGTTTGTGGGAGTCTTTTATGGATGTTGTGAATGATAAATCTAATAACTCTCCATCTACTGCTCCTGTATGTGAAGGTTTAAACATATCTATTCCTCGCAAAGTGGTTGAAAAGGTTAGTTCTCGACTTGAACATACTTTATATGGCTATTTTATGGGTAAAAGGATGGCGTATCCAGTTGTTGAATACTTTGCTAAGACTAACTGGGCAAAACATGGGCTGAAAAAGATTATGATGAATTCCGAAGGCTTCTTCTTTTTCAAGTTTGATACTTTGGTTGGGTTAGAAGCTGTGTTGGAAGGAGGTCCTTGGATGATACGTAATTCTCCAATCATTCTTAAGAAATGGTCTGTGGACACTAGATTGCGTAAGGAAGAATTGACCAGCATTTCGGTTTGGGTTAAATTGCATGATGTTCCTCTTCAAGTCTTTGAAGAGGAGGGTATCAATTTGATTGCTTCTTTTATAGGTAAACCTGTTTTGTTTGACTCTTACACAACCTCTATGTGCAAGGATTCGTGGGGTAGAAGTAGTTTTGCTAGATGTCTTATTGAGGTCAATTCTGGTGTTGATCTTGTGGAGGTGGTTACCATTGGATTTCCTTCTCTTGTTGGGGAGGATTTTACCAAAGAGACTATCCGTGTTGAATATGAATGGAGGCCTCCCAGATGTGACATATGCAAAATCTTTGGTCATGCTCATGATCACTGTCCAAAAAAGGTGGTGAGTACTCCTGTTGTGTCTACATCACATGTTGTTACTCCCACTGTGGTGTCGAATAATGATGGTTTCCATAAGGTGGTTAGGAAGAAGAAGAAGAGTAAAGCCAAGTCTAATAATGCCAATCAGTTTGTAGGTCCCTCGGGTCCACAGACTGTTAGTTATCAGCCGAAGGGGACAACTAGGGTACCTATTAAGGAAGCCAATACTATGGGTAATGCATCTAAATCAATGTCTATGTTGAAGACTACTGGCTCAACTTCTAAGGAAGGTATTTTTACTACATCTAATCCATATGTTGCATTGGTGAACGAGGAAGATGATATTGAAGACCATGTTGCACATGTGAGTGAAGGATCAGCTCATCCAATTACTAGTGAAAGTCCATCTTTCACGGTAGCTGTGGGTTAGCTTGTTTTTTCTTTCTTTCTTATGGCTATGTGTTTATGGCATGTCATGAGCACTAGTTGTTTGTTTTTTGTCCAAGCTTTTTTAGTTGTCTACCTTGTTATGTAAGCTTTATCGCCTATGTAACGGGCTGAGATATGGGATTTCTCCCATATCCTTTGTACTTAAACGTTTTTGGTTTTAATATATTTACCAGGGTGCAGGATTACTCCCCTTTACCAAAAAAAAAAAAAAAAAAAAAAAAAAAAAAAAAAAAAAAAAAAGTAAAAGAAATAGAAAACTAATTATTATTAAACTAGGAAAGTTTACTACTAGATAAAAGATACTAACTTGTTGTATAATAAAACCTAACTTGAAAAATTTCAGAAAAATCCGGCAGAGTTTCGTTTAGATTTAGTAATGAAAAACCTCACTCGATAAACGATGAGGTGTGATTATCTAATTCGATAATCTTGGCTAACTCGTCAAAAGAATTGATACTCGATAAAAAATAGCAATACTCGATGATGATGATGATAAAAAAAAAAAAAAAAAAAAAAAAAAAAAAAAAAAAAAAAAAAAAAACTTACTCAATAACATTTTAAATGCAAACTAGATAAATTTTGCAAATTAGTCCCTAAATGAAATCCGCCTAACTCTTTTTTTGAACAAAGGCTGATAATAATTTTTGCAACGCAGCCAAGAAAAAGTCAAACTCGAAAACTAGTAGTTAAACTCTAACTCGATATATATTTTTTTAGTCCCTAACTGATAATTGTCAGAAGTCAACTCGATAAGAAAATAAACTTCGATAAGAAAATAAACTGCATACTCGACAAAAACATATTCGACAATATAATACTCGGTAATAATTAAAAAAAAACTACTTACTCGATAAAAAAGTCCATACTCGATAAAACCGTAAACAAATCTCTATTTTGATCCAAAATAAAGCCTAAAACTAATGTTTTTCTACCAAATTTAATACTAAACAACCTAGGTTAACCATAAATTTTAAATCCCACCAACAAAAACAATATTTTAACAACTAAAAATCATAAAATTTTAAAGAGAGAAAGCTTTAGAAAGAGAAAGTAAATAAAACTTAACATAAATTCATTACACTACACTACTCCTATACTCAAGAGGACCAACCCTCAACAACCAACATCTCAAAGTTGGTGGTTAAGCGGTATTTATAGGCTAGGGCTAGGGCTTCTCTAATCTTTGAGTTTGTTGCATATTTAGCCCCTAGACCTTTACAAAAACATGAGAAACTACTCAAAACATATTAAAATGCTACAAATGCAACTAAATACTATACGTAACGATCTTGTAACTTGGAGGATTTGAGTTGACTTTTCTTCCAAAGTTCTTCAAAGGACCAAAGTTGACAACTTGCTGAAACTTGGAGGGCCATTGTTGTAAAGGTCTTCATATTTCAACTAAGAGTCTCTTTTGTTATTCTCTGAATCTCTAAGGATTACTTTTGTCATTTTGGGCTTTTCTTGGATAAATTTCTTCATCGGCTTCGGCTTTTTGACACTTTTCCAAATCTCGTGTTCGTTTTAGGCTTTTTGGTTGATTTTGTTGCTTTTTATAAGATATCCTTCCCTGCACGATCACAAACACAAAAACACAATATCTTTGGCATTTATCGTTAGTTTTTGGTCATTTTGGTCCCTAAACTAAGGTCAAAAGTATGTGTAAAATAACACATACCAATAAGTTGAACGAATATTTGTTGGTATGTAGTCAATCCTTAATTTGTGTTTTTGATTAATTCACCCTGATTCTTAATTCCTAATTAAAAACCATAACTCGATTTTGAGTTTGGATGAATCAATCTAATGAGTAAGATTTGTGGCTTTTGTTAGTGTTTAGACTAATAACCACTGAATTTAAGTATGGATTTGTAGGTGTATATCTAAGGGTCTCATTTATCGAAACCACTACTGCAATTAAAACCAGGTATATTTTCTTTATATGTTTTCCCTTGATTTGTGAATTGTGATAATTAAATGTAGGGCAATTTCTATTTACTGTTTTCGAACAAAAAAGAATTGGAATTAAGCACTTAAAATTCATGGTTAATGATAAACCTAAGGACTATTTTTAATATGATTTTTTTTTCTTTCAGATTCAATTGTATATTGTTCTTTATTTATTTGTTGTGGTAATAAAAGAGCAACATTATATACTGGTAAGAAAAGTTTTGTAATTTTATTTAGTTTCACATTGGTTTTTTTATTGGTAAATTGTTGATTTTTTGGAAGTTTAGGTTGTTGGTATGTTTTGTTGATGAATCATTTTATTTTGTAAAAGAATCCAACAGTAATCATCATTTATAGAATAGCTTATTTTGACGGCTTATGGGCTTATCTGGCATTGCGTTTCTACCTTTGGGTACTGTGAAACTTACTTCTATTATCTGTCATATAAACAACCGTTCACTTACTCTTAGGATGCTAGCGAATTTGTGAGGAACAAAATGAGACCAAGAAAGGGTATCTTGACGACTTTTTTCCCAAATTATATATCACAGCTATTATAGATCATTGAATTAAAATACATGTATTACTTTATCTCGCAGGCATGATTTGAATGTGTCGACATAAGAGAATGTCAAACATTGTGCTGTGTGAAAGGATGCCGAAAAACAGCGAGAACTGAAAGTAAAGAATTCCAAGGTCACGTCTCGAAATTGATTGATATGAGATTATATGTTTTAAGGAATTTATTTTTGTTTGTTTTGCATTTTTACTGTATAAAGTTTGGTGTTTTTGCTTAGTTTTGTATTAGTTTTTTTATTCGTAAATTGCTGATTTTTTTTTTTTTTTTTTTTAAATTTAGGTTGTTGGTATGTTTCTTTCGCGCCATCAGGAGATTCTATTGGTGAAACAAGCGAAATTTACATGAGCAATTCAAGTGTTAGCCCTTAAACAAACAAGTAAGTAACAGTAACTTGCGTATCCGCTTTGGTCTATCCCTTCTGATCTGATTCTTTCATTATCCTTTTACATTGTACAAGTCTCCTTATTAAGATTAACCGGAAAAAGATGGAGATGATATATGATATACAAATGATAAAGGATTAGACAGTGTGCTAAATAGCTACTACCAAGCAAAACAGTTATCGATTAATATGCTTATGACTAAATAATGTTCAGACCAATTTTTGTGTTTATTAACCAGCCGAACAATGTTCCTTGTGTATAATTGCAGATTCAAACAAAGAAAGGGTTCTTGCTTGGTCTTCAACGTGTGTCATCAAGCACCATTAATTTGGGAATACAATGTGGAACTCCTATTTTGCTTCTACATGGATTCTTTATGGTGATTTTACCTACTGCTTTTAGTTTATTACTTCGTCAAACTAAAGATTGGAATTCAAATCATGACTGATAATTGCATTGCCCAATCAAGTTAGGATTGATAGATAAGTGGACAAGTGAAAGGTGTAAATAATTGAAAACATCTACTAATATATCAATGTTACCAAAAACTAAAGCCATTTGTATATCGTGACTGCCCATTGGATATGCCTTTTGTTAGTATCTACTACTTATATAAAACAAGCTTTTGAAAAGCAATTTACCTCTCAAAATTGCTTAAAACCTGCCATGTGGAAAATAAACTTGATCTAATGGCCGCTATTCATTTTTCAAAAGTTTAAAACAACAAAATCATATAAGTGATTATTGTATGATAATGAGTAAAGTTATTTGTCTGCTGAATGATAATGATGCAGTTTCAGCAGCTCGGCAATTGAGAATATATTTGCTCGAGTTACTCCTGGTAGAACCAAAGATCCAAAGAAGCATACTTTGATCATTAAACATATTGAAGATCTTTGCGTTCCTAAGGTACATCCAGTGGACATTTGAGACCGAAGAGCTTCTTACAAGTGTATGGAATCATATGAGTGAGCACAATGTGCCATTTTCCAAAGAATGCTGTGTCCAAAGCCATGGTGATCGTATCAGCCAAAAAAACTATCTCATCGTCGTCGGAAGGTAAGACGTACTGGTCGATTGTGAATGGAACACCAAGTGTAAGTATTTAATGTTATTTGTATATCTTAACGTTTTTCTTCTATATTTCACTATAAAAATTGTTGAAATTGGAATTTATGTAGCTATGAGCTTCTAGATTGGCATCCTCTTGTGCAAGTGGTGAGTAGCCTTTTTTGTTTAGTTTTATATAGATGTCTGTTATTGAACGTGCTTATTTAACAGTTTGGATTATTAGTGAGTGCTTATTCACTCACCTTTTCTAAGCCAAAATTGGACCAAATAAACCAAAAACTAACCAATAATGCCAAAGAATGTGTGTTTTTGTGTTTGTGAATGTGCAGGAACGGATATTTAAGAAAAGACGAAAAATCACGAGAAAATGACAAAAACAAGCACGAGATTTGGAAAAGTGAATAAAGCCAGAGCCGGGGAAGCTAGTGGTCAAAGTCAAGGCTCACATGGTTATAAGAATCCTCAAAGTCTCAGAAATTGCATAAGTAACCCGGGAATGAAGTTTGAAGAAATGACATTTATGGTCCCTCAATTTTCATGAATTGTCACTTTTGGTCCTCATGAAGAAACTTTGGAAGATTGGCAACTCAGGCCCTCCAACATTCAAGAAATGCCACAATAGACCCTTGGGAGTTTATTTATGAAGATTGGCATTATGGGTACTCCTATTTTCAGAATCTACAACAAAGGTCCCTTGGTTTACCTTACTACTACAACCGGATCCTTAGTCCAAATTAATACAAACAACAACAGCCCAAATTTTCACTTAACCAATACTACTCCAATAACATCCTAGCCCAAAACACCTAAGCCCATCACCACCCCACCATCCAAACCCGACCCAACCTTTTTAATATTACCCGGAAGTCAAACCCCCAAAACCAAGTCAAACATTCAATAAAAAAATACACCCCGCGCTTTTACTGTGCTTCTTCCCAAGAGTTACCTCGTACACCATTTATTTACCTCGTACCAATCCCTAAAATACCCACCTCGTACTAAGCATCTTTCTAGAACCATCTGACACGTTGTCAGATGGTGTCATCACCTCCACGTGGCTCCTATTTGCCCCCTGATTGGCTTGCTAGTCGTGGAATCAAGATAAGGCCTCTCAAACGGATAGAATGAGTATGGGATGACGCGGATTTGGATTGAATTGAAGAATTTGTGGCCTCAATTGCTCTTCTAGTAGCTTCCCAAACCCTAGCACCTCACCTCCATGCTCTCCTATATAAACCCCCCTCCTAGATACGTTTAGACGTGTAGAGTTTCAATTAGTGTTACTCTGCCAAAATCTTTTTGTAAACCTTTTAATATTAATGAAAAGCACTTTTATTGTCTTATTTCAATTCTGTCTTTACTTATTTACTTATTGTCTTTTATAGCTTATTGCTTATCCAACTTATTTACTTTAAAGCAAAGTTCTTTTCTTGTTATTCATTCAGTATTACTTTTCTGTTTTCATCTCTTGTTATTGTTATTGTTGTTTGTTATCAAAGAAAAACCAAAAATATATATATATATATATATGTATGTATGTATCTGTTTTCCATCTTTTGATCTTTTTCATTGTTGTTTTATTGTTGTTTCAAGCTCACTTAAGCTTCTATAGCTTCTAGTGATCATTGATACTTCTTTTCCTGTTCAAAAATCCAAAGTAGCAAAAAGTCAACAAGAGTCAAAGGCTCAGCTTATTTCAATAAGCTGAGCTTGTGGTGGTTAAAGGCAGCCAAAAGGAGACCATTGGCTTGTCTAAAGACAGGCTTGCATAGTGAAACCCCTCTGTTCAAGCTGAGGGGTTGTGAACTTGTGAGTACCATTTTTTATTTTTCTCATCTCTTATAGCTTATTGCTAGTATAGTGTAGATCTGATTATTCTAGTATATTGCTTTTGAATATTGCTTATTATAGCTTAATAGTGCTTAGCCATTACTGTTTCATCATATTTGAAGTTCTTTGGTGATATTTGCTTTCTCACTGTTTCATATAAGTATAATTTGTGGATCTTTGTTTTTGGATAAAGTGATGTTATTGACCTTTGTCTCTGGCTTATATCATGTTTTTGGATCATATTAAGTGTTTATGAGTTGGTTTGAAAGTTTTTTTTTGAAGGATCTATGGTGATTTCTTATTATAGACATACCCTTAAGGGGTGTTTGGATTGTCATTGTTTGTTGTGTTAAGGTCTGTAACAGAGGGTATTGATAGTTCAAGTATCTCACCTAGGCTCTAATATAGTTAGTTAAAGCATAAAATCAGTTAGTCTTTAGATTAAAAGTCAAAGTCACCTAGTAATTAGCTTAACAGTTTTCATAAGTAGGATTTAGGTTAAGAAATCTTTAAAATAGTTGCAATATAGTTAGTGTTAGCTTATAGTAGTTACAAAATAGCTTATTTACATCTATATGGTCATTTAGAAGTAATCAAATCTCATTAAAGTCAACATTCTGTTTTTGATAAAAAGTCAAGAAAAGCTGATCACTCAGTTTTTGATTAAAATTTTGGAGGTCTGTGTAGGCCTCCAATTAGTTTGGAAATTGTTAAAATTTGTCATTTTGAAAAGTTTGGTACCTAGTTAATACATTTCAAAAAGAAATTCTTGTTTTGAATATCATTTGCTTATAAAAAAAGGCTTCTTAAGTTGGCTTATTGAACAACACTTGCCCTGCACCACTAGTTCTGGCCTTTGTTCTTGGGTTGATTTAGGTTAGCTAACTTGATCAAGGATCTGAATTTGAGGCATATTTGAGTTCTTGGATTGGCAGAGTATAAGTTCCTTCCAAAAATTTGCATCTTAGTGCTTATCTTCACTGCTTATTGAGCTCGCCTTTATGTGCAATTCTGCATAATTCTGTTTGGTTTATTGGGCTGCTAGAGCTTATTTTTGATCTTAAGTTGGAATTTTTGGTTGTTCTGAGCTTAATATAGTATAGTGCATCTGTTTCAAGTGTTGTTTGGGTTCTGCTATTTCACTTTGGCTTATTTCTCATCTAAGTGCTCATTGGTGACTTATTTGTTCATAACTTGTGCTTCTGTGAATCAAATCACTTATGGACTGTTGTTATATGCTCATTTAAGTACTGAAAGCATTTGGTAAAAGTTTGGTCAAAGTTTGGTCAACTGTGCTTATTAATAAGCACTTAATTTAAGCTGTTTTCAAGCTATAAGCACTTCCAATGCTTACTTTTCATTTTTTCTATTTTTCCTAGACTCAGAATATAATTTTAGATTTTCCCAGAAATTTTCATATTTTTCTTAGCTATTTTGCTATTTTTCTTAATTAATTTTCATTTTTAATCATTATTTAATACTTTTTAATTATTAGAAAATCCAAAAAAAAAAAAATCAGAAAAACCCCAGAAAAATCTAAAAATATTTTAGAAAATAGTTTTCAATTATTTTAGAATTTTAGAAATTAAATTTGCATTTTTCTTACTTTATTTACATTTTCTTTTAATTATTAAATAGTTTAATTAGTTTTTAATTCATAATAAATTATTAAAAAGTCTAAAAAATATTTTTATTTTTCTTAAAATTTTCATTTATCATTTTTAACTTTTTAAAATTATTTTGAAGTCCGTAGGATTAGTGTAGCTTAAAACTCGCGTTTTATTTCGCGCGTTACGTTAATAATCGCGCGTGCATTCCCGTTTTTGCGTTTTAGACTTTGGTGCATTACTAGCTTGTACTCTTTGCATGTTTAATAATTGTTAGTTGATAATTGAATTATTTGATCACTATTTGCCTTTTTCACCACTTTTCAAATCACGATTACACGAATCAATATTCTTGATTCCATTCACATCTTCACTTGGAAACGACTCGGGTGATTCGTATTTCTTGCGGATCACTTCGATACTATACTACTATAATATATAATTGGTTTGCACGAATCAATTATATAAGCACTTCAATCTGCTTAGAAGTTAGCATATTAGTGGAAGAAAAAAAACACCCTCATAGAGGGCATTAGTTTACAAATGGTAGTTGGTAAGATGATTGTTGGTGACATTTTGCTTTTATATAAAAGTCTGTTAGGAATTCTAAGCATCCCTGAACACCCTCATAAAAGGTGTTAGTTTTACAAATGGCAGTGGTTCCATTTCTAATTTTAGCTGTTTTTTTTTTTTTTTTTTTTTTTTTTTTTATTTATTTATTTATTTATTTATTTTTTTTTATATCTTGGTATGGAGTTAAAGACTTAGAATCAGTATGACATCCATAACTCAGTTTGACTAAAAAGGAGAATGGTTTATGAGTTGTCGAGGCCCGTGTATTTTATGTTTGCTTAAGTGCTACAACATAAGTGACATTAACTTTTTATTTTAGTGTTCATGTATTTGGATTATGCAATCTCAAACACCCCCTAAGTTTATAGTATTCAGTAGTGCCTATTATAGGTTTCATATTCAATTTAGCTCTTTTTGTTTGATTTTAATTAGTTTTGACCCAATTCATATTCTAAGATATGAAATTCGGGTCTTTAGTATACATTAGACCAGTCTCGCTTTAAGTGTATTAAGACATAGGAATCAAATTACTTATAGAGTATAATCCATGAAGCTCGCACAACCCCGACATGATTGGGTATTGTAGTTTTTGTTGTCGACGGTATGTATTATAAATGTTTGAAAGAGCTGTTGGGAAAAGTTCTAACGAGAAGGCAACCAAAGACGATTTCAGTGTACTTTTTGGAGTGAGAAATAAGTTGTGTTTCATAAGATGAACTTTTTTCTAAGCCTGTCCTGTTTTGGCATTATCTTTCAACATTTAAATTGGCAAAAATATAGGAAACCACTATTGTACTTGGCTTTTAACATATTTTTAGTAGTAACTAGTGGGGGCAACCGCGCGTTGCTGTGAGAATGTTGTGTCTAATCTAAAATCGAAATAAAACAATTGGAAAAAATTATTAACGACTAAATTTGCAAAAGATCGCTAACGGGGGGACTAACGATGCTATTTACAGCTAACCTGAGGGACCATTTTTGTAAATTCGTTAGGTACAAAATAATTCTGGAAATAATATGTTTTTTTACGTAAAAAGTACCTAAAATTCTCGACGTGTTACATCGTTAGTCCCCAGCGTGTTGCATCGTTAGTCCCCAAAGGACCTATCTTGCAACGACAGTTTCATCTTCTAGGAACTATTTTGCAAGTGGGCACTTTTTCGTCCATTGTAGCTACAGTGTTGAACAGTAAGTGGTTCCCCCTTTTAGTATATATAATAATTTTTATTGGCCCTTTTCTATTTTCACGTTCCAATTAATCTTCTTTTTATCTATCTATTGACAACGTGTTAAAAGCCAAATAATCTTTGGATTATAGTTGTGCACACTAAGACTCCAAAACATGTCCGGTATCTATCTGGTATTGTCACATTAGCTCTAGAATGTGAAATATAGTTGGTAACTTGGTAAAACTTTGAAACAATCTATTGAAAGTCGCTATTATCGTAGTTGTTCATGTTTTATATAAATTATATTGAAAGTCATAATACTTTGTATTTAATGTTTGGATAAATAAATTATGCTCAGTTTATATATATTCTTATCATTTTTTGTTGTTATCTTAAGAGGAGTTAACTGAGACAAATTGTTTATTTTGTAGATCGATATTGGAGGTGTTCAACTCTTTATAAGTAATGTTCTTAGCTTAAAGAAGAAGCAATTTTTTCTATATTGAAGAGATTAAAGTTGAGTGCTATACTGCTATATTCTTACCTATTTTGGCCACTCTATTTGTTTATTTATAAGCAAATGAGCTAATATTGCCACTTTGTCTATTCCTTTCACATATGCAAGCATACGTAAAGGACATGAACAAAAGAATGAGACTGTCAAGGCTGTTGAAAAGGAGCTTCAAAAGGTAACATGCTCAAATAAGTAGTCAGGTCATTATGTGTAGATGGTAGTTTCAAGCCATTTACATGATTACTTACAGCAAAGTGAGTCAAACGAGTTCAGGAGTGAGTTTAAAACGAGAAAATGAAGCAGGTATGTTCTTTTATTCTCTGTGTTATGTGTATAAAAAAATCATTTTGGGCGACTCTCGACCCTAGCGATACTTCTTTTTCTTAGGTAACACTCGAGCTCATTTAATATTTACCCGTTGAGCTGTAATATACGAGTATAAAACATAACACACATTAACTCATTACAAGTATATTTGATTATTTGTTGAAATAGCCGCCTTTATAAAATACTTCCACTGACATTCATATATCGTTAACTTTTATGTGTTTTTCTATCTTCTATAGGATCAAGGCCTGGATACGATGTCAGAAGGTTTAAACACATTGAAAAACATGGCACAAAACGATGCTTGCTATCTTTTAATAATCTGCATCTCACATTAAACCAATAAAACAATACTATTACTTTTACAATGTTGTATGACATGGAAGTGTTTTTTTTTTATTTGTAGCAACTGTCTCACGTGTTAGATGATTTTATTACTTTATTTTTCGTTTTAACATTATATTTGTTTAACATTATTGTGTCGAGCATTTTACTATTTTTGTCTTTTAAAGAATTCTTGGAGCTAGCCGCCCATCGGGCGGGCCTTGAAGCTAGTTGTTATATATGTCCAACTTTTTTTTTTTTTCTCTTTTTTTTTTTTTTTTTTTTTTTTGTGATTTATTTTTTTCATGGCTTTTGGTGATCGATAAGTTGTGAAAATTGGTCTGTATGTGGTCGGTAAACAAGAGATGTTTATTTAGGCCTATTGTTGGTTCTGCATTGTGTTTTTCAGCTTAACCATAGTATGTTAAATGAAAGAAATTAACACTTGCATGTCCATCATACACTGAAAAATACAGATATGCTTTAGTGGAGACTTGAACTTACGATCTTTAAATTTTTGCAGCTAATAAAAGTTTCGTTAATTGTGTGGTTATTTTGGCTTTGAAATATATACCAAATTTAGAGGCGCGTATATCGTGTGAAGTAAATGCAATGTTGGTTTGGTGAGGTGATGCTTGTTGGGGAAACAAAAAGTTAATGTTGTTTGGTGATGTCTATTTATTGTAAAATATCTACTCAAAATTATGATTCATGTCTCTATTTGTTTTGTTGGGAGATGGGCATGGGTAGTTATTATGGTTAGAACTTTGAAATGTGTTTTAAGACAAGGCTGTTAATATCGAGATCTCGCGTGTCATAGTTTATAAACAAATGATAAACGAGTCAAACTGTTTTACATTTCTACTCAACGTCAAAGATAAATTCATATAATATTCTTTTGAAAATGACAAATTTCAAATTTCAAACACCAAAGTAATAGTAAAACACAAAAAAATCAAGTTTCAATCGTTACATTAACGATTTAGCGAAATAATATTACATAACAAGCGTCCTAAATGTCTCAAAACATACGAGTCATCTACATGATTTTAAGGAGACAAACATTTCATTAGTGGCATTCAAAAACATATCATTTGATAAGTTTAATCACAATGAAGTAAAAGAAATTGAATTATTGAACACTCTTAAACTATAATCTATTTAGAAAAGTAAAAAACTAGGTATGAACTATAATCTATTTAGAAAATAAAACAACAGTGGTTTACTTATTAGATATTAGTAAAACTCACGTTTGTTTTTTGGCTTAAACAAGTAAGATGGACTTAAAAGATAGAAAAAGTAATAACAAAAAAAAAAAAATAATAATAAATAAATAAATAAATAAATAAGTGAACTCGGATTGCGTGACGATATTACATGCGATCCTATGATCCTACCACATATGTGATCCTACCACGATCCTACACGATTTTAGCTAGTGAACACGTAAACTCGTACGATCCTACGAGTTTACAACACAATCTTGACAGCCTTGTTTTAAGGTATTACTGTAATACAAAATCTTTTGACTATTGATAGGAAGAGGTATGCTACATCCACATAAAATCTCCACAAAAAACTCCCACTCGCTGAAGTGTCAGCGGGTGATTGGTTTTTAGTAGGATGTGGATCCCACAAAAGACCAATCACCCGCTGACACGTCAGCGAGTGAGAGTTTTTTGTGAAGATTTTATGTGGATGTAGCAAAATCCTGATAGGAAAGTGACAATCTGAAATCTTTTGTTTGTATTGGCTGCCGTTCAAGAAAAATGGCTTAAACGTTCACATTTCGTGATGGAAGGACTTACACCCACAAGTCATCCTACTAACTTTGACCTTGTCAGTAAAGGTAAACCGAACCTCTAGTGATTTTACTGAGTCTTGGTTTGGATGTCACTCTTAATATGGTTTTAAGGACTACTAGTAAATATTCAATATTTGTGAAATTTTAACATTTTTTATTGAATAATGCAAAATTTTCTATTAAAAAAACAAAAGTTGCCGTTATACTTGACTTAAAACATAAAAATACAAAACAATATTGATAGAAAATATGTTGTAACCACATTCTAAAGTCTTGTGGAACAAATATGAAACGAAAGTGACATTAAAAATGAAATAGGTTGTCGATTGCTGGATTTGGATTTTTGTCAAAACCTTATGGTTCTGGTATTGTTATTTTTTCTTTCGATCTTTAAAAAAATATATCCTACTAAACTTGTATTTTGTGAATGTGTAATCACCACAATTTTTTTTATTGCTCATGAAGTTTTTCTGTTTTGTTTTTAACAAATACATTCTAGAGTCTACCGTTTAACCTTACAAAATATTGTTAACCCTTACATAAGGAGGGTGACAGTCATGCTTCCGAAATCACCCACACCTCCTAAATCCACCAATAATATCATTTCACCTCATTCCACCTAATTCATACTTTTTTCATACATCCCAACCCTTTTTTAGTGGCAACCATGCCTTTTTCATACCTCCCAACTATTTTTATTTTTTTTATTTTTTATTTTCATAAATTATATTAAACAATTTAATAAAAACATAATATTTCATTAATAACTAAAAGAAAATTACATAATACTTAAAAAAAAGCATAATTAAAAGAAAATTACATTATTCTTTAAAAAAAGGAAATAACTAATCATCGAGAAATGTTAAGTTTTGAGCCTCTACGTGGTCCGTAAGATCATATAGGAGACGGTAATGGGTTTGTTCGTCAAGTAACTCCTCTAATACACTAGCGTCATAAACTGGCGTGACTGACGGATCCATTATATGAACCGGTGATATTGCAACTCGATCGTCTTTTAAAATCATATTGTGAAATATGATACACGTATAAACGAGTTGTCGAATCTTTTCAACCGACATTGCCCGGAGAGGACGAGCGAGAATCATCCATTTATTTTTAAGACGACCAAAAGCTCGCTCGATATCTTTTCTTGCAGACACTTGTAGCTTCTTGAATCTCTTTTCCTTCAGTTCTACCGGATGCTTATATGCTTTAACAAATGTTGACCATGTAGGATAGATTCCATCGGCAAGATAATATCCACGTTTGTAAAACCGTCCATTTACATGAAATGAACTGTTTGCCGCCGTTCCATTTCGCTCCGTAAAATACAATGGTGACTAATTCAAAACATTGATATCGTTGTTTGCACCGGGATGACCAAAAAACGAATGCCAAATCCACAAATCGTATGAAGCGACAGATTCAAGCATAATAGTTGGGTATTGATGATCACCTCGCTTATATTGACATTTCAAATGTCTAGGACAATTACGCCATGGGAAATGTGTACAATCAATGCTACCAAGCATTCCAGGAATGTGATGTTTATCTTCATGGAACTCGTATAAGCGTGCAATGTCATGGGATGTCGACCTACATAAGAACTCTCGACCATATAATTGAATAATCGCTTGACAAAAATTATCAAGACATTCTCCTATAAAAAATTTAATAACAATAACTTTAAAAATATATATAACGATAACTTTATAAAAAATTAATAACAATAACTTAAAAAAATATATATAACGATAACTTTAAAAAAATTAATAACCTGACGTTCGGCGTGCCATATTTAAATAGTCATCAAATCTATCTGGAGGTTCACCCGTAGCGAGTTGCCGAATGGCCGATGTGCATTTTTGTAACGCTGCGAAACTTTTTTTCCCCTCCCATCTAGGCCCTCTTGAAACCATTTGAAATTCGCTTCAACATCATCAACAACTCTTGAAAACAAGCTTTTATTCATACGAAACCTATCACGAAAAGTATTGTCGGAAAACTTTGGACGTTCGACGAAATATTCATTCATAAGGGTTTGTAAAGCTTCTTCACGAAACGGGTTACATACTCCCGAGTTTCGGTAGAGCTTACCATGTCGTCAATTGAATCGTACACGGCTAATAAGGTTTGTAGGGTGCTACCGGATGGCAATAGTTCGGACGATTCGGAGGGAATAAATATCGAGTCGGACGAAGAAGAAGAGGATGAAACCATGGTAAAAATATGTGAATTGTATCGTTTGTATTAAAAATGTATGTGTTTTAGTTTAATATATATAATGATTTTTTTTTTTTTTTTTTTTTTTTTTTTTTTTTTTTTTTTTTTTCTAGCCCAACGTCTAGCTCCCAACGGTCGAATATTAAAGCTCCAATGTCTATATTTTCTCAAACCGCCGAAGCAAAAATTGCCGCTCAAGCCTTGCCGTTGGCCATACCGCCGAGGTGACAGCGGTGTTCACCTGCGGTATGGACATGCCGTTTGGTGATGCTGGCCCCACTGCCACCATTCTAATAGACTTAGTTACCACGTGTCAGCAAATAAAAGCTTTCAACGTAAACTATATGATATGTCTATTGTCACATATCCTACTTTTAGTAAAAACATAAACTTACACTCGATATATCCATTGTTTTCCTTTAACTTTTTAGCTCGAAAAGTGCACCAACTTTTCTACCATGTTTGCACAAACTCATGTAACATCAAAAATCAATCTATATATCAAAACATGCATTTTTAGCATATTGGCTAAAGTTTACCAATATAAAGTCAAACATTTAAGTTTCACAAAAGATAAGACATGTGTGTGTTTTACCATATAAAAATGAAAACAATTACTATGAAGTTTTGCGTTCACAACTAGACATTTTTTAAATACCCAATTTTCTTTACCTTTCAAACATGTTTATCCTTGAATTAAGAAATTAGTACTACCAACTAATAACTTGTTTGAAATACTTCATTTGAATTGCCGTTAAGATCAAATGTCTTAATTTCCAACCATGACTAGCATCATATCATAAATATTTCAACTTAAACAAATACTAATTGTGAAAAGTGTGTACTATACTTTACCACGAAATAAAATTACTTACACTTTTACTCTACATTTATAGACAAAAATATTTGATTTCAAAATATCATATTCTGTTAAACGTTGGTCACTGAGGTAACTTTAACTCGAGATTCAATATAGACTGGATGCAACTTCTTTCTAGTGATTACGTTTTAGACAACGTTAATTTTTAATTTTTATTTTTTTCGAATCAGAAGAATTTAATCGAATCTATGACCTATTTCACAAAAAAATTTATTTTATGGATTTAATATAATATTTTCGCTAAGAGGAATGATATCGGCTTAAGACTAACTCTAAAGTTGATGCCTATGCGGTTAAGGCTTCAATAAATCCTAAGCTCTTTAGTATTTCCTAAATATCATACCTGTTTCGATATAACATGGATAAGATTTTTTCAGTAGGGTGAATATTTGACTTAGATGTACGCGGTTTAATTGAGGTATCCTCGTGACAATTTATAACCCGTTCCCTAGCCACCCAAAATGTGTATCCTTTAAAATTTGTACTTCTTATGAGAAGCACTGTTTCTCTGAAATCATACTTTCTCTATCTTAGAATGATAGTTATATTTTTATTTCGGAATGACTCAAAATAATTATCCACTTTCTTTTTTAAGTAAAAATTAGAGAAATTTGCGGAAGAATCGGGAAGTCATCACTTGGGAACCACAAGCTCTAATGATATCAGGCGAATCGAGAATAGGAGTGGGGTTATCCCATAAGGAGAGGCTCGCGGTTCGTATCTCTACCCGAGGATGCGACACTAACTCGAGCCAACAATTAACAACTAACATCTAACAACTAACCCGCCGTTCAAAAAAAGAATATTCCATTTGAGTGGTTAAAAATTAAAATGGTCTCACTTTTATTAAACTTTGTGATTTTTGTCTCCCGACAATTGTTTTGAGATGGATGGAGTAATTCTTTTGACATTTTTGGTAAAAAATGACAATTATTTGACAATAAATACTCCAATATTATGAGTAGTTAAAGAAATAAATTCCACTAAAACAAAAATATCTCAAAAACCACATATGAATGAACTCTTTTTCATTTTTACAACAAAACAAAAACACTCTTTCAGTTTTTGAAGTTGCTGCAAAAAGCTCTTACTTTCAAGCACCAAAAAACACACTCAAAAACCCACACACACTACAAAAAAAAAGTCAATTTTTTGGGTACCTTTTTCACTCAAATTTTCAATATTGGTGGTCATAAATTTTCTTGATCTATAAACACACAGTGTGTGTGTGTGTGTTTTTATATGAAATTGTGAAGTGAAATGTCTCAGTTATCTCAACAACATCAGCAACAAAGAGGGTTTAGAGTTCATGCTCCATTGGTTAGCCCTTTGACTTTTTTTGTTTGACTTTTTTCTTGATTAGTACCCACATGAAATTATGCATAAATTAGCAAACTTTATAACAAATTTTGGTATAAAATGTGATATAATTTGTGGGTTTTGTTTTTTACATGTTTTTAGAGATACCCAGATGGAATTATGCAAAAAAAATGTATTTTTATTTGTGGGTTATTTGTATTTTTAAGTTTTTAGAGATACCCAGATGAAATTATGCAGAAATGAGCAGTTTTTTTAGCAGTTATTGTAAAAAAGATGTATTTTTATTAGTTGGTTTTGTAGATGGAATTGTGATGAAATGAGCTGTATTTTTCGAGAATTGTTGATTTTAGGTTGTCGGTTTTGTTTACGGTATTTGAGTAGTAGTGTATAGAGATGTCCAGATGAAATTAGTCATAATATGTGCAAATGTGTATGAGTTCTAGGCATTACTTGGGTCATATGATGCGGGTTTTTGTATATTTATGGTTCGGTTTATGCTGATTTGTGTTTTCGTAAGCATTTTAGTACTAATTACAATGTGTGTGATATGTCTGTCTTATGAAAGCAGAGTTAGTGTATCTTAGCAGTTAGCAGACCCGTTAATTCTTGAGACACTAATTTTCATCTGTGGGAATTCAGGTACATAAGACGGGGCCTCGTTTTTAAACCTTATGAAACTAGTTTGGTCTTTGGTGTATGATTTGTGGTCAATGCATACTCTGGCATTTTGGAATTAGTTTGCGTAAATTTGAACTCTCGGTGTTAAACTTTTTGAAGAATGTGATAATTGTGTAACATATTTTCTTCACCCTTTTGAGAGCTGAAGTGCTGAACTAGTTTTTTCATGAAGTCTTTAAGGGGGTTGGCAACACTCCCCTCACCTCAAATCCCTTCACTCACAAACAACCAATCCCCTTATGCCACATCACCCTCCCACTTTTCCCTTCACTCACTCACTTTTTGTTGGCATCACACCCCTCACCCTTCACTCACTTTTTGTTAACATGCAACGCTCCTCCAACGTTAGAATTTCAAACCAAACATGCGGTAAACCTTCCCGTGAATGACCCTCCCCGTGCGGTGGGAGAGCACCGGCGGCGGTGTTCCCGCACGGGAGCCACCCCCCACCGTGCCTCCCCGCACCCACTGCCAAGGCTCTAAGTATCATATTCCCACATATAATGTTGTGATACTAAATGATTAGAGTTCAATATATTATGTCAACTTTTGTTTTTTAATTCCTGCAACCAACATTCTCTTATTATACGCCATGTTGTTTAAGGTGATGTCCGAATCTGCTTTTTTTTAGAAAATGAATATGTGATTATTGCAACCTTAAATCACAATAGTCAACTTCTAGTGTTTGAAACTTTGAATAACCTACTTCGCTTACGCATGCATATCTAATTATTTAGGGATCTGATAATTAGTTTATTTGAGCTACCACAAAGTTTAGTATCAATAATTCAATATGTACTTGTTTAACTAAGAATGAATTACAGGTTGATTCTGTATCATGCTACTGCAAAGTAGACGCAGGCTTAAAGACAGTTGCTGGAGCCCGAAAGTTTGTTCCCGGGTCAAAAATATGCATCCAACCTGATATCAACCCGCGTGCACATAAAACTAAAAATGGGCGTCAAGAAAGGACTAGAGTTCAGCCACCACTACTCCCCGGGTTACCTGATGACCTGGCGATTGCTTGTCTAACTCGTGTACCACGTGCTGACCATAATAAACTTCGTTTAGTATCCAAAAGATGGTTCAGGCTTTTATCAAGCAACTATTTTTATTCCTTAAGAAAGACTCTCGGGATGGCAGAAGAATGGGTTTATGTCTTTAAACGAGACCGTGATGGAAGAATATCATGGCACGCTTTTGACCCGACTTACCAAATATGGCAACCTGTCCCACCGATTCCAATTGAATATAGTGATGCTCTTGGGTTCGGATGTGCGGTTTTAAGTGGTTTCCATCTTTATTTATTTGGAGGTAAAGACCCTTTGAAGGGATCTATGAGACGGACGGTTTTTTATAATGCTAGAACAAATAGATGGCATAAAGCTCCTGATATGTTAAGAAAAAGACACTTTTTTGGGTCGTGTGTGATTAACAACTGTCTTTATGTTGCTGGTGGAGAATGTGAAGGAACCCACAGGACTCTTCGGTCTGCTGAAGTCTATGATCCGAACAAACACCGGTGGAATTTTATATCGGATATGAGTACAGCAATGGTTCCTTTTATTGGGGTTGTGTATAATGGAAAATGGTTCTTAAAAGGTCTCGGGGTTAATAGGGAGCTCTTGAGTGAAGCATATACGCCAGAAACCAACACATGGATGTCGATCACTGACGGTATGATTGCTGGTTGGCGTAATCCGAGTATTTCTATAGATGGAAAGCTTTATGCTTTAGATTGTCGTGACGGGTGTAGGCTTAGGGTTTACGAAGAAGACACAAATTCTTGGAAAAAGTTTATTGATAGCAAAGTTCATTTTGGAAACTCGCCTGCTTTGGAGGCTGCTGCCCTTGTTCCTCTTAATGGAAAATTGTGCATTATTCGTAACAATATGAGTATCAGTCTTGTTGATATCTCCAGTCCAAATAAACAGGTTGAGACTAATCCACAACTTTGGGAGAATTTTGCTGGCAAAGGTCATATAAAAACAATGTTTACAAATTTATGGTCAAGTATATCAGGGAGAAATGGTCAGAGGAGTCATATTGTGCACTGTCAGGTGCTTCAAGCATGAGTATACATCACCTTTTCATACACTCAAGAAAAGCATCGATTTTGGTCATGTACAGAGCTCTATCTGAGAACCCATTGCGTGGTCTACAGGAATACTTAAAGAAAGCAGGAATCTTGAACATTATATGAATGTGGTAAGCGTCTTTTTTGTTTTCAAGATCCAATTAGTATAGTTATGAAGAAATTTGTGTATACGTGTAGGTTTGAACTCATAATGAATATTTATCTGGGAACTTCTTGATTCATTTACATTAGATTAGTCTTTGAATTGGAAGGTGATGTTTATATGTGAGACTCGCTATATGGGTCATTGCTGAGATGATATGATAATAACCACAACACTCAAAAATCAAATCATTATTGTATTTGGTACATGAAATATGTGAATAGATTTTTGCATACATGTGGATTAGGATTCATAACCCACATCAGTACGTAAAGATCTTTAAGCATTTTTCGTGTTATGGTTGATGTTCCCATCTTTAATGTGCCACATATTATAAAGATTTGACTTTTACAGGTAGTGGTTGATGTTCTATCATTTCAAATTTGATCATATAACATGTTGGATTCAAAGACTAATGATAAGTAAATTAGTCAAGATACTCCTAAGTAGAGTCTCAATCATTTGCTTCTAGTTAGTATTGTAATCCGTTGTGATGTTACATAGGGAACTCGTTATACATGTCATTGCTGGAATTACAGAACATTATTGAACATGTGAAAATTGAATCTTTATTAATTTTGGTTCACGAAAGATGGGAGAGTATATTTTTGTACACATGTGGGTTAGGAACTTAGGACTATGTTGGTGCGTATTGTATTCCTATTTGAATCAAATATAATACTTATATGTGAAGCTCATATGGGTCGTTGCTAAAATGATAACCATAACCTATAAAAACCGAACCTTTATAATATTTGATGCATATATAATGAGAAAATATGTTATATGTCTGCATACATTTGAGTTTGTTAGATCTTGATTCATTGTGCGATTGTTAGACTCAAGTTAAATGTGTATCATTCTTGAAGTGGATAGGACACCAACCACATCCCGCATTCAAATGAATCATGATAATAAATCTTTGTTTATTATAGTAATTGTACAACAATCATTTGAAATTAATAACATATGTTTGTGAAATCTGCTACTTAGATTCAAGTACCCCTATTTATCATCTCCTGAAAACGTTTAAGCGATTCTGCACGTTGAATCGCTAGCTGGTTCTTAAAGTTCTTGATGAAATCATCCGCTCGTTTATCAATATCTGTTTTCTCTTGTATCACTTCAAATCTCCTTGGCACCACCCGTTGTGTCCTCATCTCTGTCCTCTTTTCACTGTTCTTCATATCAGCACTTGTAGAATTTCTAGATTTATCCTTCTCCATTACTGCAAGTCTGCAACTGATCTTTCGAAAGAAACTTCTTTTGAGATAGAGATATGGAATGTTTATGTGTACATGGATAAAGATACCTAAATGGTATATATAGGCAAGGAATATGAAACTTGAAAGGCTGGAAAGAGGAAGGAATATGAAAGAGTATATGATGGTATTTGTTAATGAGTAAAAGGTGAACATTCTTTATACAAAAAGCCAAAGTTTTAAACTCCACATTCTGCATATTTTATGTGCTAAGATTGAACAACTTTTTGGCTTCATTGGAGCACATCAAATGAGAACTGCTACAGCAGCCTTTAATTAATCAAGCATTTAGCACATTGAACTCAAAAAATGTGTAATTTATTAATATAAAATAGCACAATTATTTGTGCTTTTGTAAAGTGATAGGATTTGTTTTTGTTCGTGGACTTTTATAGTCTTTTATGTTTGTTTTGATAAGTCTTTGCTACTTCTTAGATAGTTCTTAATTGTTGATAAAGGGTTATCACAGTTGTATCACTAAAGTTCCACCTTGTATTGGCCAAATTTGTTTTGTTTAGTTTGAGCTCACAACTTATCATTTGCTACTCCAAAAATTTAGAGGATTTATAGCAAAAATACTATTTGTGTTCAGTTTGATCATGTAAGAAGTGTTTTCAAAATAGGGTGTCGTTTTAGGTCTCTTCAACATCCTTTTGATGTTTTCTTTTGAGAGTGAATAATGTTCCTATACTGCATGGCGATTTCACACAACCTCACAATCATTTACAAAACTGTACAAATAATCACATGCTATTATTCAACCATTGATTATAACAACTATTATGATGTACAAATCGCCTTCTTCACATAAAGAGGACGTTTACATCTAACGTTAATGAAAATTATACTTCAATCACGTCCTATTACGATAAAAAAACAAAAATAACTGTCGGTCGGATGTGTGTTAAATCCTTATTAGCTTATGTGCCATGAAAGTGACTATACTTACTTGTAAGTTCCGGTACATGAAGTTGTTCGGTCCCAGTGAAATTAATAGGTATGATATAGACACTTTCAAGTTACTTAAACTTACAGCATTGATACAATATAACATTGTTATGATATAAACAACTTATATAAGCTCATAAGACTTGAAATAAGCCGAAAATCTAAGGCTTGTCTAATATAAGCCGAAACCAAATAAGCTCATAAGCCCACATATAAGCTTAAACAAACACCCCCTGAATTTTCACACAAAAAGTCCATACTCAAAGGGAAGGCTTTAGCTTTCCAATCGTAGGCCTGGGCCTTCTTTCTTGACCCTTTACCGGAGGTCATACATAAATCTATCAGCTAGAAGTGTCTTGGATCCATCCTAAGCCAGCATATGTATTGTAACACCCCAACCCGTCAAGGGTAAAGACATCACAATAAATAGTGTCCAACAGAGCAAAACACAAGCTTAAAACTTTAACAATACAATGAGTACAAAGGTTACAAATGAATTCCCAAAATAAGGAAGATAAGATAATACAACAAAGTCCATTATTTAAAAGAACTCTAAGGTTGGTCCACACTCTCTCATCCCCAAAGCTAAACCCCGCATCCTAGCTTAAGTACCTGCCGCATGGAAAAGAAAACGCGGCTGAGCATAAAAAGCTCAGTGAACAGATATCAACAAAATAACAACCGATACAATAGAGTTAGGAATAATCAAAAGGATATGAAGATAGGATTACATGTGGTATCCAAGAAGGTAATCAAAAGATGACATGGTTAAATGTAAATCATAGTGTATGTAAGTTTTCAGTATTTTACCCAAGGTCAATCAACATAATACAATACAATAGTAGCCCAATATGGAGTGATCAACTCCCAATATGTGAGGGGTTGCAATGCACGCACCCAGTCACCAATACAATATGTAGCAATGTAGACAATGTAGTAGCTCCAATAATCAATCAATCAATCAATCAATCAATCAATACAATACAAATCTAGGATGCATCCATACGCCCCCGTAGGCCAATAACAATCACAATCAAAGCAGTAGTCAATAGTAGATCGGGGACGGCGTAGTACATCTCTCCAACTACGCTAGAGTACATAACATTGGTGCATCAATGCTATGCTCCACAACAAGTAATACCCCGGGTAAATACTGAAGGGTCAAGTGGTCAAGGTTCAATATCAAAGTTCAGTTTCAAAAGTTTATTGTCAAGGTTCAATATCAAGGTTTACTATCAAAGGTCCAATATCCAAAGGTTCAAATACCCAAAGGTCATTATCAATAGATCATAGGTCAATATCAAGAGGCAGGTCAAAGGACCAATATCAATGGGTCAATCAAAGTTCAATATCAAGGTACAATAATATAAGGAGAGGGAGAAAGTCATGAGAGAGAAATAAAATTGTACTCTTGCTGAGAGAGTACGGAATATCTGTACCTTAACCGTGAATGCAAAATACCCAGAAAAACACAATAGACAAGAGCTACTCCTTCTTCAACGAATCTACATGAATTAATAATCGTCTTTATCATTCAAATGCTTGTTTTAAATCAAATTACTCATTTTAGGTTTTATTCTATTTTTAGAAACTTTGTATTTTTCGTAACTTTCCAAATTTAATAACTTTAGGGCAATATTCATTAATTAGTCAAACTTAGGGGTTTACAAATGATCATAGGTTAACTTAAGGGTTTAATGTGATATATACCATAGTTTAGGTTTCTTAAATGACTTATTAGGAAAGTCTAAGGTTTAAAGTGAAAATAAAGTTTAGGCTTATTAGTGTCAAATTTGGTTTTCCTCATTTCGAAAATATGTTTGACGCATGCATGTTTCATAACTTTCTTCTTCGTATGACCATAATCGAAAACGATTCGCACACTATATTTACTTTTTCTATGTTTCTAATACCATCGTTAACAAAACAAGTTATAAAGTGCGTTGTGATCAAAACTTAGGGTGCGTTTCAGGTTCAAACTAGAGTCGACCAAGGCTGAAAATGAAACCGCAAAATCGTCCACCATTGAAACGACACCAGACCATGCATATAGGCATATGAGTTATGATTTCATGTGACCAAGTTTTATCATTTCATGTGAGATTACCATTCATACAACATGTATGTATATTAGTCAATTCATATTGGTTTTCATGCTACGTACAATATATATATGCATTACCGAAACCCGATTTCGAATGCTCTATTTCTTATTTTTATCATTACAAAATCATGTGACATGACATATGCTAGTCGATTATGGTTTTCGTTAGTTTAAGCGATGTTTTATAAGATTTCACGTGAGATGTTATATTTGATAATGAGGACAGCAACATGTCGAAACAGGAAACAACAAGAAGAAAAGTGAACATGGTTTAAAGTGACGTTACCCTCGTAGCATAATAAGAAGAAAACACGATCGAATACTATCAAATCACCCCCACCGTGACAGCAACACAGCCCAACGTCTACACCATCTTGCTTGAAGAAAAAGATGCAAATGAAACCCACGTACAAAATGCCAAGAGAAAACCCACAAACGAGTGCTCTTCTTTGCACCCCCTTCGATTGACAGGAAGAAAAATATAGGAGCAGCCGATTTGTTTTTGAAGCTTATTAGGGTTTGGCGTGCAAGATGAAAGTAATATTCGGTTTGTGAAAAATATAGAGGGAAAATTTCCGTGAGATTTGGAGGTGATAATGGGCCGGATATTGTGGATTTGTGGTGACCAAGTAAACGTCAGTTTTGTTTTAGTTTTGGAAGCAATTGTGTCTCAAGGGAAAATTTGCTATGAAATACCGAAATTTTTTGTTAATTATACGTGATAGGCGGAGAATTAAAATGTATGATTTATTTGCCATACAAAATGAGTGTTCACAAAATTAAGTATGACTTTGTCCCTATAAACCTTCATGCATGTGATGTAGATATTCCAAACCAAATTCTTAGTCTAAGAAACAAATATAACCATAGTAAAAATAATGTGTGCCAAGATTTTTGATATTTAAATACGTACATTATATTTCATCATAAGTTTTATTATTCACATAATGTGTAATGTTTGAATATTGAGGTTTTAAATTACTTAGGTTGAAATATATCGAAACATCTAGAATTATAATTTGTCTTTTCAAAAGTTTAAAATTAGAGAGGTATATTGAGTACTAGCTTATAGACCCGTGGGATCCACGGGATTTTATAGGGGTTTTGAATAAAAAAATGTAAGTGCGGTTAAAAATTAACAAAGCACAACGAACGAAAACTGAATGAAATATTATTGAATCGTAACAATAAGTAATAACTGACTGTAAGTATGAAATACAATGCTTTTAAATAACATACACTTTATTTGAATATTTAGTCACTGTAAATAGCATCCAGTTGCCTACGTCTCTTGATACCTGGTATCATTGCCATTTAGTACGCTGTTTGGGTCGTAGTAAATGAATGTACTCGCCACTCTAACAGTTGAACATAAGCTCCTTTCCGTCAACATCTGAAAGTTTTTTTAGAAACGGTAAGTAGTATAAATTTTGGATATATAATGATTCTAAATAATAAAAAAAAGACTATAAACATTGAACATGTATAATGTACATACCTATTGATTGTTTGATCATAGACCATGAAGAACTTCTTTATATACGACATTCAGAGTAGTATTGGATAGGTTACCTTCCGCATCTGAAACAACGACTTTCAAACCCTTTCTGCTTTTGACACGTGAAAGAGCCACATATAGTTGTCCATGTGTGAATACAGGACGTGGTAGATACAATCCAACTTTTGAAAGAGATTGGCCTTGGCTCTTATTTATTGTCATGGCGAACGACACAGAAATGGGAAATTGTTTTCTAACAATCTTGATTGGTAAACGTTTATCAGATGGAGTAATTCTCAAACGTGGTATGATAACCTTATGTCCAAAATGTGTACCATTAATTATCTGAGCTTGAATAGAAGTACGTGATAAGCGTAACACCTGAAGTCTTGTCTCGTTACACAATCCATTCGATTGGTCAATATTGCGCAACAACATTATAGGTACACCAATTTTTAACACCAGCCTATGATTTGGAACACCTGAGAACTTTAGTCCATTTATAAAATCTGTTGAGAAAACAGATTCATCTATTGATGACCCACGATCACTTTTATCAATACTATCGCAACTAAGATAAACCATCTCCTCACCTGGAAATGTCTTGAGCAAATGATCGTTAATATTGTCGACCACTTCATTTGTCGGAGCAAGAATTGCCTTTTCTTGAAAATAGGACGGATCGTCTATGTGATTCAAAAGGTTTGGATACGTAAAATCTACAATGGATTTTATTGGGTCCGAAGAATCATGTATTAGAATATCCTTGGGTATATCTATTTCAACTTCTTCGTCTGGTGCATCTCCCACGTCTCCGTCTCCTATTTTTAGTATCCATTCAGCAAATTCACGTATCTCGTTAACATCTTCTGGGCGAGATCCAACAGTTAGCCTCATGTTCGCAGTTAACTTGAGAACCGTGCAATGGTCCCACAAATATGATTGCTTTAAAGAAGCACTTACAATGTCTTGGCGGGAACCTTTCGGAATAACTGGAAGAACTTGTCTAAAATCACCACCAAAGACAACTGTCATTCCACCAAAAGGCGTTTGGCAAATGTCAAACCTCGTCTTACGTAGAACGTCGCGCAATGTACGATCCAAAGCCTCAAAACAAAGTTTATTGGTCATTGGTGCTTCATCCCAAATAATTAGCTTGCATTTCTTTAACAACTCTCCAAGATCACTTTGAGGGCAGATAGAGCAAGTAGAAGTCTCATCAATGTTGATAGGAATATGGAATCTTGAATGAGCTGTTCTGCCTCCTGACATCAGTAAAGATGCAATACCACTTGATGCGACGTTTATGACTACATCACCGTTCCTTCTAATACCAGCAGCAAGCGTTTTCCATAAATATGTCTTCCCAGTACCGCCGTATCCATATACAAAATACACACCTCCCTGATCTGTTTCAACGGAAGTGATGATAGTATCGTATACGCTTTTCTGTTCTGTGGTTAAAGCCGTGTAGAGGCGTGCATACTCAGACTGCAACTCTTCTGCATTATAATGCGTCTCATCATATAGAAGTCGATTACCAAAATGAGCTATGTATCTATCATCTGGCAATGGCATCTCAGGGAAACGCCTCAATGATGTGCCTCTCGATCGCATAAGCTCTTCTATCCAGAACAAAGCAACATTCTTCTTTTCATCATCAGTAAGTCGCAGTCCTGCATAAATATGTTTTAGTAGTCAAGTAAAAGTAATAGTAATAAAACATTAAACTTGAGAAATATGTAATTGTGTATTGTATATTCAAAACATTGTAAATACATTTGTACATAACCTTCATTTTAGTGTTAATTAATATTTTGCAATTGGTAAAAATTGGATTCGTGTATTATTTTCTTGCTTGTGCATCAGTAAAAACAAATCTTAATATGGAAATCATTTGGTTGTTTGAAACGAAGATGAAAGTGAGTTGTTTGAACATTTGTATGACCTACTACAGTCCATTTTGTATCATCAGCCTAATCTGACAACCTCAATACAGCTTACTTAGTTGAACTTATGGGTTGAGATTTGGTTTTATATTAAGTTTATAGTACATGCTTGCTTTATTTGTGATTTGGTTCGACTCCTTATATTATTTTTTTAGAAGTTTTTGGTCTACAAGTTAGGGAATGTTTGTATCCTTAGAGTTACTCTATTTGCCTCTTAGGTTAGTTTAAGTTTCTTATAAATTCCATTGTAAATACAGGTGTACACAACCTTCATTTTAGTGTTAATTAATATTTTACAATTGCTAAAAATTGGATTTGTCTCTTATTTTCTTGCTTGTGCATCAGTAAAAAAAAAAAAAAAAACTTAATATGGAAATCATTTGCTAGTTTGAAACTTGCTTGAAAGTGAGCTGTTTGAACATTTGCATGCCCTACAGCAGTCCATTTTAGATTAGATAGGGTTATTGTTGATGAACTGAAGCACGCACAGATTTGTTAAACTACATGAAAACGTATATATTTGTTATGTACCATTTGTAAATCAACAAAGAATTGTTAGTTTGGGAAAAGATGCATGTGGTTTTAGTTGTTTTCAAATGACATAAATCATGTAAAATAAAAATTTTGTTCATCGAATGCATAATTAAAAAAATAATCTGATGTTTATTAGTTTATATAGAAATCTTAAACTAATTTGTATTTTCAATGTCAATATTTTTTTACAAAAATGCCTCCATGAATAAATTTTTTAAGGAACACAAAATGTTTTTTTGTTTAACAATGTTCGAAACAAAATATAAGTTAGTAGGCCTTTATTAGTTTACAATGAAAAAAAATGGGAATGAAATTGGATAATAATAATAATATGTTTATTACTTTATATACGAATTGTAAACTGATATGGTATTTGCACAATGCAACTTTTATGTAGGAAAATGCCTCCATTTGAATTGTTAGTTTGGTGTAACCGCCGCACGTATAAGAAATCACAGGTAATCTATCTATTTCCATACCTTCATAAAACATATATAGTAACGCCATTTGATATGTTTTAGTTAGATTAATGTAATTTGATTTTAATATATTATTTAGGATGATTCAAACGTATAAACAAATGTTTCAGGTTATGCCGGAATTTTTTTGGGAGGGTGGATTAAACAGGAAGAAACATGTATACTTAATCAACTCCGGAAGGGTTCGTAGTAAAGTGAACTTTGTGACACCTGTCAATGGACCTTTAACGCTCAAAGGTTACAAATGGACTCGATTCGCTCAGGAAAATATCACCAACCGTGTTTGGTTGTTGCATTTTATCAAAGAAGGCGATGATACATGGTATGTGACAGGATATCATAGTGGAGGAGATGAAGCTGGAGGATATGAAGATATACAGGGACGTTATTCTAGGTATCAGACTCGTGTTTGGGGTGGTGAAGTTAAAACTGTGGTACACGCGTTATTACATCTGTTAAAACTTTATTTCTTAACTTATTGTATTCATATATTCATTGTGAATAATAAACATGTCAAATTTTAAATTGATTTGCAGAGAATTCCCGCTTCTTTCTTAACTGGTATAGGTCAAGCAGGAACTATTAGGGTTAACGTGGACGGTCACAGGTTTACAGTTCCGGTCCATCGTGTTAATGATAGAAGGGGCAACAATGTTAATGAATATGAAGTCTTTGATGAAACTTGGGAACTTATTAAAGAGACCTTGCATTTGAAAGCTGGAATGATCGTGGTGTTGACAAAGGAGCAAAATAATCAGTATTGGCTGATGGCTTTTCATGGCAATGGAAGTCCTCATACCAATCCACATTTTTTTGGGGCAACAACACTACATCGAATACAACCGATTATACCTTTTGAAGATCAAGGTTTGATATAAATTTATTGTATAATCAAGTCATATTTGTTTATAATTATATAATTGATTGTGAAAATTGAATTGTATGTCGTAGGATTTTGCTGCACTTTGTTGTTCATGTGAGGGTATAAAAGCATATTTTGCGAGTTCCTTATAATTGTAGAAATCTTTATAAATTTTGTAAATGTATTTGTAGGGGATGAACGAATGCACCACATATGTCGCTGGCCAGCTCACCGAGACCATTTTCGTGAATCTGAAGATACATTCTATAAGAGATATTCTCATATTGTGGTATTGAAACGGCTGGTAAGGATTACTCGTTTGTATATTTACATTTAAGATAAGCCTATTTAGATACTTAAGTATACTTATATGCTACTCTTGCATATCTAACAGACAATACCGGCTTATTTTTTGGTGAACCATCCAATGCACATGTATACGCATGCGTTGATGAAACACCAAAATGTTGAATACACAATGACTGTTAAGATGGAGTTTCATACGGAAGAGCCAGATCGGACAAATCATATAAACGTATTCGGTGAATGGAGGGAGTTTGCAATAGAATGTCGCTTTGACTATCAAAAGATGATACGGTTCAAGTACATGTATCTCCTGAACGATGTGGATGGACCAGCTATGGGGCAAATTCCGGTGTTCCACCTATGTTAAAGATGCGTCGGCAAATATCTGTTATGGTTACAGCTTTACGGTTTTTATGGTCATGAGTATGTTTAATTATTATTAGCTTCGGATGATAATGACTAAATTTGCGACTATGCATATGTATGGATGTTTCTTTGCTGTTGATTATAACTTCTGGTAGTAGGATTTATCTTGTTTAACGACTTTTGTAAAACCAAAGTCATTTAATGTTTAGTATCTGCTTTGCTGTGATGTATATGTTAAACGTTAGTAGTGTATTAGTATGAATTTGATATATGGAAAGTAGTATCCTCATGGTCAATTGATATTCTATTGTATTTAACACCAGAAACATTTTTCCAAAACGTTAGTCCAGCAAAATTATAATTTATAAATTCCAAAAATTATACGATAGACATAGATAAAAGTAAAGCTAAAAATGTTACAATTCATTGATTTCGATTATCAGCAGATGTAATCCGAGCAGCCATTCGGTTTGCTTCAACATGGCCACTTATCCATCCATTTCTTTCCCATCTTCTTTGAATCCACCTTTGAGGATTTGGGTCGATAAGTGTCGGATAATTACGATGAGCTAAGTACACATCCAAAGCATGTTCAACCTGAACGTCACATAGCCATGACTCAATGTACCATTCTTGTTCTATCTTACGAAAACTCCAATCTTCTTCCATTTGGACCGTGGGAACACGCATATAGTACGCGAAAACGTCATTATAATGACTTAGATGGTGAGCGACTAATCGTCTAAGCATGGATAATGTTAAATTGTGTGTAGGTACATTGCATATCATTAGTTCATCACCACCCCAATAATCATAAAGTACGTTCGTAGTTACAACTCTACCGCCATGATGAATACATATGTCAATGGTAGGAGGAGCCTCACCCGATTCACTGCAAAAAAAAAATGTAAGGGAATCACAAAAGAAAAGATACAAAAACTAAATAATATAACATACAAAAGAAAGTAAACAACAAACGTTACTTGAAAGCACGAATCCTGCGATTCCCCGTGTTGAATTGTAAAGGCATGATATTGTGTTTGATTGTGACCTACACATGAATGATTTATAATGTGTTACAATAGTATTCAATAAACATATTTTAGGACATGATTTGCATGTCAGCTAATTTCCTTTATTTTTAGAGAAACTGATCAATTTATGTGCATTTATTAAGAAATATTTATAAAGTGGAATAATATAAACACATATTATAGAAAATGGATAATATAAAATCTGAATATATAAAGGGATATGATATGTCATTATCGTGAAAAATAGTTATGGTGTGATTGCGTGAATCCATGAATGGTTAAATAATAAGTGTATTTAAATGTCTGAAAATATCTTCAAAATTTATAATTTAGTATTCCGATTGTTTTAACAAAACATAACGAAAGATGAGTATGAGGCAAGAAAATTGGTAAACAACCACAAAATATATTATCAAGGAGTTCAAGGTACATTGTTGTTGTCTAGAAACTTCGATACAAAAAATAAGTCAATGAAACTCTCTATAAATCTTGCAAAACATGTAATTTCATCAAGCCATCAACTTGTCCGATAATGTAATGGTGTGGTAGATAATCCGAAACTCAAACGCACATGTGTTTACCCTACCATCTTTGGTTGTGTAGCCTGCATAAATGGGAAAAGCAAATATAGCATGCGCAAAATAGAAAATTAGTAAAATATAACCTGTAAACGACGATAACCAAATTAGTCGACAAAAACTAATAAAAAAGCATTGTTTTGACTGTGGCAAATATATTCACAGTTAAAGTCACGCAAAAGAATATGGAAATGTCTCAATTACACATTCATAATGCATGAGTCGATAACCAAATGTCTGAGTTACAAATTCATAATGAATGAGTCAAACCAATAATATCCAAATCTATCAAGTAGACGTTCATAATGAATGAGTCAAACCAAAGATGAAAGTCTTGTATCAAAATACTAGTTATCACAAAAAGACATAATGAAAGTGATTGGGACTCCCCAAGCACAAATAAGTAACAAAACTTGTCCATATAATCTTATTGAATCATAAAATGCAACATATTATTGATTGGAGCTAAAATTGTTGCCTCAGCACTTGAAACCAATGTTATTCATGGGTCCTTTTCCAACTTGACCTCAACGGATGCCTTTTTAGCATTAGAAGACATGCTCCCCTCTGCATCATCGTCCGCTGATCGCTTGTTCGAAACACCAAATTTGTCTGTTTTTTGGGGGTGGTGTTGTCATCCGTCTGAGAGTCCAGTTCCTTGACAGAAAAAAAAGGAGGTTTGATAAATCATGCAGCAAATGTTTACGGTTATTGTTACATTAAAATAATATGAAACTTACAAATTGTTTAACATCTGGTAGGGTGCAACTGGTAGCTTCATTGTCCGGCTGCTGAAAATATTAAATTAATGTGTTTAATATGAGTCATAATAATTTCGAAACGTGAAAAAAATAATTTTACGGAAGACAGCAACTGAATTAGTACCTTGACTGGAGTAGCATTTGCGTGAAGTGTTTCAATAATTTCCTTATCAGCAGACATACGCATGACATTAAAAACAGGCAACAACTTTGTTGCATTGAATTTATCCATGAAGATCTTAAAGGCAAACTTTGTTCCAACAATCTTTGTAATCTCAGGGGGAATAAAATCTGTGTCACTAACCTACATATTGAGTAATAAGAAATGCACGTTATCCTGCTAAAGGTTGTTAAATTAGCGCATACGTAAAAACGTGTTACCATACCTTCCCATATTTGTCACACAACTGGTACGCTGATCTATCAGCAAACGCTTGCACCTCATCATTAAAGAGAGACACAGAGCATGTCCCCGTCGAATCTTGAACGCGTACCTGAAGACGGAACCTACATAAAAATTATTTTAAAAGCATATAAAATTAGTTGGCGGGTGAATTAATAATTAACATGAATTAATTAAAATATAAGCAAAACTGACATTGTTTTTAGGCTTGAACATACAGCCTCGCATTTAGTACACCACCATTCGGTTGGTCCACCAATATGACTTTTCGGGGTTTCTGCTTCCAAATCCACAATGTCAGTTGCCTTAACCACCTTCTTTTTGCACTTGCCACAACCTAGGTACCACCACCCCTCATCTTCACATATTGCAATGATAGTGCCCACAATTACAGAAGGAGTACCCTAATGACAAATAACAAATGATGTAATATTTAATTTTTAAAATAGTTACCGGCATATGGTATTTGTAGATATAATCTATAGAGAATTGTAAACAATGAATCATATTAATTAAATCATTACGATAGTAGTGTATCATAGTAGGAAGTTGTACCTTTGGGATATCCAAAAGTTCGACAATGTGCCGCATTTCAGCTGAAGTGGTAAAATCTTCTTTTGTCGAGTATCTTGAGGCGGTGGAGATGCTTATTGTATGCTCAAGTGTTTCATCTGCCTTGTTAGCAAGCAACCTGTATTTGGCAAAGAATTTTAATGTTTAGGAAGCAATTTCATACATTGTTTATGAAAAAGAAAATTTATTACAAAGTTGATTTTTGACTTTTTACATACAGTTGTCTAAATTCCTCTACATCTTTGAATTCCGCGGATGTGATACTTTCTTTTCCGCTAAACAGGAACAACCTCGTTGCGTTGTAACCATTCTGAAGCATCATTTTTCCTATGCAGATACAATTATATAATGGTTATATGTATGGTTACCAACTTTACTATATAATTTACAACTTATGTTATAGGATGAGAAATTACCGTCCCACATTTTCATCATCCCAAGATGAAGAACAGCAATGATATTAGAATGGTCATCACATCCTTGAAGAAAGTCAGAAAACTGCTGCGCAAATACTCCCCAAAGTGTGCACTTCATTTCCGTGCCCCTGCAAAATTAAGTTAAAATAATTATAATTTTTTCAGATATGAAAGCGAACATATGATTGGCAAATTCTATAATGTATAATATTGACTTACTCAGCATCAAGAAGGGTGAGTGGTTTTTTCTTCCCAGGTTTACCATTCTTGTCGAAACAATCAAGTTCATCGCAAGCGATAACCTGTCCTATGACATCTGGAAAAAAAAACCAAAATTATCCCCATTTATCAATCATAATTAAATGTAAGGGAGGACATCACGAAAAGTAGTATATTGCACAAATTCATACTTACCAAATTGGCCGACTTCCTCCACTTCTAGATTAGTAATTGTTTTAAAAGGTCTAAAGTCAAAACCATACAAAGTGCCAGTAAAGTCATTACATTTTTCAACAATTGTATCGGCTAAGAAGCTTAGCCGAAGCCCATTTTTTAGCAGTCTGAATCTGGGCTGTATCTCGCCAAGTGCATATTTTTGCAACGTAACTGCCTTACCCTCTTCAACTTGATGTTTGTATTTATCAACCTGTTTCATCCGGATGGTAGCTTGAATTCTGGTATTCTGTTGACAGAAAAAGAACAATTAAAATCAAAATAAATGAGTAGCTAGTACATACATTAGAATAAGCATTGCAACGTCATATTATAAATGATAAAAAAAATTTGCACAATTTACTTGCCTGTTCATCCATTACAATAAGCTCCATATTGATGATGTGGGATTTGCCAAATACAGGTTGCATCCAATTGCGCAAAACTCTTACACGCAGTTTCACATTGTCCTTAACAGCAGAAAGATCATTGATCTAACCATTCACGAATTGAGCCATTTTTTTTTTTTTGTGATATATGCCTGTAAGTGTACAAAGAAGGATGTGAGCAATTCTGTAAAACTTGTTAAACATTATATAGGGAATTTCTAAATATTAGGGCTAATTATTTATAGAATGTTTTAAAATATATGTTTCAATCACACACCAAAATAAAAGTCTAATATATGAAATTCGGAATTCACATTCAATTTGACGCTGTAATTCCAAAATTAGCAATGCCCAACACCAAAGTCAACATTCCTAAAAATTGGTTACTTATGTGAAACTGAATATATATAATCCTACTCGAAAGTATTCATCCACCAAAATGATTTATTGAATAAACATCCAGTATGTATATAAAAAAAGATTCATTAAAAAAAAAAAAAAAAAAAAAAACTAATTTACACATCAAATAATAAATCTATAGTAGTAATTCATTAAAATTAATAAAAAAAAGTTCAATCCGAGCAGTAGATATTTCTATAAACATAATAATTCAGTAAATTTAAAATAAAAGTATAAAAACTAAACTACACAAAATAGTAATTGGAAAGAAACTTACAATCAACTCCAATAATAGGTTTGGAGATAATTTTAGGGATCATTGCTTATGATATGAATCGAATTTTTTGGGTGGATTGATTTGGGTTTGATATGGGTTACACTTTTACACGCTCCATCAATTATAATCCAAATTAATGAATTAATTATTCCATAAAATTAGCGCATACAATTGGGTGTTTTTTCGGTGGATTGATTTGATCGTGTAGAAAGGAAATTATGTTTGCGTGTTTTTATGGTCAACACCATTTAATGAGTTGATAAAGGAAGGAGCGTGCGGTTGTATTTTATTTATTTATCAAAACGTATTGTATTTATCAAACCGTATTGTATAATAGATGCATAGACTATTTGTACGCATTAAATCATCGACCAATCAGAATTAAGACACATCAGCGTATTAATTGCAAAGGCTGCTTTATTGAGTTGTAAATTATTCTGGTTTATTAGTATAGATAGATTTCACATGTTTAAGAATTCCGGGTTTTACATGTATGGCTGATAAATGGGTTGGTGTAATGTTGTATCACTAGTAGTCAAATCAAACAATTTCGAATCTTATCTATATATGGATCTAGTAGTACGTTATTTAGAGTGATTTTAGGAAACATTAAATGACATTAATAAATTAGATGGCTACCAATCACCAAACCTCATTTATAGATCAAACTAACATATGTGGTACGTTTTTTGACCACCCTTTTGTTCATACTAGAAGGGTACCCGCGCAATGCGGCGTCGGGTACCGGGTGACTGTTTGTGGCGAGCAAATATTTTTCATTTTAAACATTTCTTATTTAGTATTGTCTCAAATACTTTAAAACGTAGACGATATATGTTTTTTAAAAATAGAACATTTAAATTATTAATAGTGTAATGCGTGTTTAGAAGCTGAGATGAAACTGTGTTAGTTTGTGGGTTAATTTATAGGCTTTATATATATAAAATATGCATTAAAAGGTGGTTAATTGGGCTCTTATATCACATTGATTAAATGGACTATTGCAAGTTAATGAGGTTCATAAATATTAGTGGCTCCTACAATTAAAAAGATTAAAATTCATAATGTAACTTAACTCCTATTCATATATATGTGCTAGTTTGAAATTCTTCCAATTAAAGAAATGTTTTTGGTCATATTTTTTTAAAACTTCCTTTTTAAGAATTGCCTAAATACATTATAATGTAGTTAAGATAAACTTATAATACCCCCTCTATATGACATATCACACTCATTTTACACTTGCAATATCGCATAACCAACGCTCGGAAAATGGGTTCAAAGCATCGGTCATACGGCCTTTCGGCATGCCTAGCTATTGTGATGATGATGGTGCTACTTGGTTTCGCAAAAGCAGATGTAAACAACGATAAAGAGCAATGTGGAGATAAGCTTGTTGCTTTAGCACCTTGTTTAGATTATGTGGGTGGCGAAGCTAAGGCTCCAAATAAGGCTTGTTGTACTGGGCTAAAGGAAGTGGTTGCAAGGAGCCAAGTGTGTTTATGCATCTTGATCAAGGATCATAAGGATCCTAGCCTTAAGACCAAAATTAATGACACACTTGCTTTAGGTCTACCGGAAGCTTGTCAAGTCAATGGCAATATCACTGAGTGTATAAGTAAGTAATAAGTAGATTAGGAGACTCGTTCACGCACCTATAATCTTGGTGAGCGAACCAGACTCCTAATGTCTAAAAGTTAAACTCTAAAGACTCGTTCACACACCTATAAGTTTTATTTACGTTAATAAATCATTTAAAACGTTAAGAATGTTTACAATTACACAGTCTCCACCGAATGAATTTAGTCAACAAATATAATTGAGGTAGCCGCCCCATCGGGCGGGCCTGAAAGCTAGTTGTAAATATTGCATATTGACCCGTCCATGAGTCGATGAAATTTGAAGCCAATGGCCCAACTATTCCTCCATATATATTTCTCTACGTGGTGATAAAAAGCATAATAAACATCATTGATCGTTCAAACTTCAAACCCTAGGCAGAGATGGTTCGAAAACTAAAGTTAGCAAACGAAGATTACATACCTTTGGAAATCCAAGAAGAAATCATGAAAAGGCTTCCCGTGAAATCATTAATTCGATTCAGATCGGTTTCAAAACCATGGAACTCTCTCATCCATAGCTCTAAGTTTATTGCTGATTACCGCGTACAAAAACATTGTTTACTTGTTGTGTCCAGTGACCCGGAAGATATAAGTTTTACTAAGCCAAAGTATGTATCGGTTACGGACGATGATACTTTCCCTCAACAGAAGCTTGACCTTACTCTTCCCATGTCTCTTAAAAGAAATCGTATGCTAATCGGAAGCTCTCACGGCTTGTTAGGCTTTTTATGCAAAAAATTGGTTGTTATGTGGAATCCTACTATCAGAAAATCGGTTTCTATTGATGTGCCGGATGTGATAATCTTACCTTATGAAGCTTTCTATGGTTTTGGTGTTTGTCTTGATACGTATGACCTTAAGCTTGTGAAGATGATATTTAATCATAAGTTGAGGAAAAGTTACACAGTTGAAGTGTTTACATTAAGCTCAGGGGTTTGGAGAAGTCCGCATGGTAATCTACCACGTAAATCAATTTGCATCAAAAGTTCTCAGGTATATATAGATGGGTGTATTTACTGGGATGCTTCTGATCATATTCGCTTGCCTGGTGGATTATTTCAGCGTTCTAGATTGATTATTTCATTTTCTACAACAAGTGAAGCATTTACAGAAATAAGCTATCCTAATTCTTTAAAGGATGGCAATTGTTTCGGGATATCTAAGTTGAGGGAATCTCTTTCCGTGATTGAATGCAATCCCACGGATCTAGTTTATGGTGTATGGATATTGATTAATCCAGGCGATCCAAAGTCGTTTACAAAAATATACAGCATTAACTTAGAAGATGCATCGTTGCAACGTGTGTTTGCATTTACATCGAGTGGTGAAGCTATAGTTCATATCAGCAATGACGTGGATCATGCTCTTTTTGTTTATGAACCTAACTCAAAACAAATCAATTTTGGTATTTCACATTCATACTATCTGAGCTGCTACACAGAAACGCTACTTTTGCTTGATCATTGACAATATAGTATTCAGATAGACACAGTAACAAAGATGATGGCAGCATTTGTTAATGTAGAGCTAAGAATAGACGACATTTTCAAGCAAGGTATACAGCTTGGAGTGCAGCTATATAGTTCACATTAGTTAAAGTTAGTTAATGCTTCTGTTAGCAGTATTGAGATCATCGTTTTTACGGTTTATCATGAACATTATGCACTAACCTTTGTTGTAAGTCAATTAAGCTATATCAGAGGTATGTTTAGTTATTTGGTTTGGCAGAGCTATCTCACGACGAGATGG
This sequence comes from Artemisia argyi, assembly GCA_030686995.1. Taxonomy (NCBI): domain Eukaryota; kingdom Viridiplantae; phylum Streptophyta; class Magnoliopsida; order Asterales; family Asteraceae; genus Artemisia; species Artemisia argyi. The sequence continues at coordinate 20,412,573 of CM060695.1, read as the reverse complement.
TCACAGTAAAGCCATTAAGATTGTGTTTTAATGAATCGTTTTTTGCTTGTAACTTGGTTAGATTTGGGTTGATCTTTTTAGCCTTTGATGACAAGTTTAAGGTACTAAACGACCTGCTCAATCAAGTTCAAGATAATAAAATGCATTTTGGCCTTAATCATTGTCGTTAGGACTATGTCCTATGTGGTTTACACGCATTTCATCTTTCGTCCGCCATAAACATGACAATCCAGTTAATGGGTAGTTTCATCCACTTTGGGTATGTAATTTTGAACATGTTTGCTAAAATAATTTCCAGAAAAGCTATAGTCATACATTTAGCTAGATGTGCTAAAAACAGCTAATATCAATCCACAAATCAGAGCCGTCCTACTCGAGTGCGGGCAAGGTGAGCGGCCGCCCAGGCCCCAAAAAATTTAGAAGCCCCCCGTTAACAATTATATACATGAACTATTTTCATTTTCACACCAAATAACAAACAAAAGCACTCTTTCAGTTTTTGAAGTTGCTGCAAAAAGCTCTTACTTTCAAGAACCTACAAAAACACAAAAAAAAAAGTCAATTTTTTGGGTACCTTTTTAAATCAAATTCTCAATATTGGTGTTCATCAATTTTCTTGATCTATAAACACACAGTCTGTGTGTTTTTATATGAAATTGTCAAGTGAAATGTCTCAGTTATCTCAACAACAACAACAACAACAGCAAAGAGGGTCTAGAGTTCATGCTCCATTGGTTAGCCCTTTGACTTTTTTGTTTGACTTTTTTCTTGATTGTAGTACGTATAGATGCTGCCCACATGAAATTATGCATAAATTAGCAAACTTTATAAAAAAATTTGGTATAAAATGTGATATAATTTGTGGGTTGTTTTTTATATGTTTTTAGAGATACCCAGATGAAATTATGAAAATTGACTCTCTTCGACATCCTTTTGATGTATTCTTTTGCGAGTGAATAATGTTCCTATACTGCATGGCGATCTCACACAACCTCACTATTGTTTACAAAACTGTACAAATAATCACATGCTATTATTCAACCATTGGTTATAACAATTCTTATGATGTTTCTCATAAAGAGGACGTTTACATCTAACATTAATGAAAGTTTACTTCAATCAAGTCCTATTGCGATATAAAAACTGTCGGTCGGACATGTGTAAAATCCTTACTAGCTTACGTGCCATGAATGTGCTATACTTGTAACTTGTAAGTCCCGGAACATGAGGTTGTTCGGACCTAGTGAAATTAATAGGTATGATATCGACATTTTCAAGTCATTTAAACTTTCAGTATTGAAACAATACATCACACGACCTAATTTTCGCCCTTACTGAATTTTCAAACAAAATGTCCATACTTGAGTCATACATATGTCTATCAGCTAGAAGTGTGTTAGATCCATCCTAATCCAGCATATACTTGTATGGCTGATAAATGGGCTGGTGTAATGTTCTATCACTAGTAGTCAAATCAAACCATTTCGAATCTTATCTATATATATAGATCTAGTAGTACATTATTTAGAATGATTTTAAGAAACATTAAATGACATTAATAAGTTAGATGGCTACCAATCACCAAACCTCATTTATAAATCAAACTAACATATGTGGTACGTTTTTTGACCACCCTTTTGTTCATATCAACTTATAATACCCCCTCTATATGACATATCACACTCATTTTTCACTTGCAATATCGCATAACCAACGCTCGAAAAATGTGTTCAAAGCTTCGGTCATACTACGGCCTTTCGGCTTGCCTAGCTATTCAGATGATGATGGTGCTACTAGGTTTCGCAAAAGCAGATGTAAACAAAGATAAAGAGCAATGTGGAGATAAGCTTGTTGCTAAGACTCCAACTAATGTACTGGGCTAACGGAAGTGGTTGCAAGGAGCAAAGTGTGTTAATGCGTCTTGATCAAGGATCATAAGGATCATAGCCTTAAGCTCAAGATTAATGACACACTTGCTTTAGGTCTACCGGAAGCTTGTCAATTCAATAGCAATATCACTCAGCGTATAAGTAAGTAATAAGTAGACTAAAACCGGTTCACGCACCTATAATCTTGGTGCGTGAACCAGACTCCTAATGTCTAAAAGTTAAACTCTAAAGACTCGTTCACACACCTATAAGTTTTATTTACGTTAATAAATCATTTAAAACGTTAAGAATGTTTACAATTACAGTCTCCACCGAATGAATTTAGTCAACAAATATAATTGAGGTAGCCGCCCGATCGGGGCGGGCCTGAAAGCTAGTTGTAAATATTGCATATTGACCCGTCCACGAGTCGATGAAATTTGAAACCCAATGGCCCAACTATTCCTCCATATATATTTCTCTACGTGGTGATAAAAAGCATAATAAACATCATTGATCGTTCAAACCCTAGGCAGAGATGGTTCGAAAACTCAAGTTAGCAAACAAAGATTACATACCTTTGGAAATCCAAGAAGAAATCATGAAAAGGCTTCCTGTGAAATCATTAATTCGATTCAGATCGGTTTCAAAACCATGGAACTCTCTCATCCATAGCTCTAAGTTTATTGCTGATTACCGCGTACAAAAACATTGTTTACTTGTTGTGTCCAGTGACCCGGAAGACATAAGTTTTACTAAGCCAAAGTATGTATCGGTTACGGACGATGATACTTTCCCTCAACAGAAGCTTGACCTTACTCTTCCCATGTCTCTTAAAAGAAATCGTATGCTAATCGGAAGCTCTCATGGCTTGTTAGGCTTTTTATGCAAAAATTTGGTTGTTACGTGGAATCCTACTATCAGAAAATCGGTTTCTATTGATGTGCCGGATGTGATAATCTTACCTTATGAAACTTTCTATGGTTTTGGTGTTTGTCCTGATACGTATGACCTTAAGCTTGTGAAGATGATATTTAATTGTAAGTTGCGGGAAAGTTACACAGTTGAAGTGTTTACATTAAGCTTAGGGGTTTGGAGAAGTCCGCATGGTAATCTACCACGTAAATCAATTTGCATCAAAAGTTCTCAGGTATATATAGATGGGTGTATTTACTTGGATGCTTCTGATCATATTCGCTTGCCTGATGGATTATTTCAGCGTTCTAGATTGATTATTTCATTTTCTACAACAAGTGAAGCATTTACAGAAATAAGTTATCCTAATTCTTTAGCACTCAAGGATGGCAATTGTTTCGGGATATCTAAGTTGAGGGAATCTCTTTCCGTGATTGAATGCAATCTCACGGATCTAGTTTATGGTGTATGGATATTGATGAATCCAGGCGATCCAAAGTCGTTTACAAAAATATACAGCATTAACTTAGAAGATGCATCTGTGTTTGCATTTACATCGAGTGGTGAAGCTATAGTTCAAATCAGCAATGACGTGGATCATGCTCTTTTTGTTTATGAACATAACTCAAAACAAATCAATTTTGGTATTTCACATTTATACTATCTGAGCTGCTACACAGAAACGCTACTTTTGCTTGATCATTGACAATATAGTATTCAGATAGACACAGTAACAAAGATGATGGCAGCATTTGTTAATGTAGAACTAAGAATAGGCGACATTTTCAAGCAAGGTATACAGCTTGGAGTGCAGCTATATAGTTTTTTTTTGGGTAAAAGGTCAACGACCCGGTAAATATATTACTCCAAAAAACATTTAAGTACAACGGATATGAGTGATTCTCATATCTCAGCCCGTTACATAGGCGAAAGGCTTACATAACAAGATACTTTCTATTTTCTAGACAAGAAAAACAAAACCATTTAAAGACTCGGACAAAAATATTAACTAATTCCTACGACCTTTGAGATTAAAGCCATAAATGGCGTTAAGAGCATCCAATTCCCCTGGAAGATCATAAATTTGCTTCGAGTACTCATCATAATCATCCAACTCATCTTCACGCTCATGACCTCCACAAAAAAGATTTGCTGATTCGTCGAACGCGTTAAGAACCTCCTCCTCATCACTATCAGTAACCACAATATCACCCACCTTAGAGAATGGGTTAGCCCTTTTAGTGACAGAGGAAGACGGAATAGGAAGACCTTTATCATCCACAAGGGTAGCTTTCCCATTGATAAGTAGCTTTTCAAGCTTTCTAATTTTCTCAACTATAGGAGTAGAACCAACTTCCTTAGTTCCCATTAAATCACTCACAAGCGGTGCTTGTGATGTAGTACCAGTCTTAACCGACTCATCCTCATTAACTTCCATTGTACGGCCAACATCCACATCCATGTTGGTGTCATAAGTAGGAATACCAAACGTATCCGTATCATCCATATTAAGAGCATCAAACTGGTTAGATGTAGAGATCGTTGTACCACTAGAACTAGCCACATCAGGAGTCTTCTTCTTATTGCCACCAACATTCTTGGGTTCAGGAGGAGTCTTTTTGGGTTGATACTGAAACTGCTTACCCACAACAGGTTTAGTAAACCCTCCTTTACCCGGAATTGTAGAACCACCTTGTTTTCCTTTCTTCCTGTTATTGACAGTCTTGAAACTATCATTAACAGGCTTAGTAGGCTGAACAGGAGGTATAACAACCTTAGGGCAGTCAGTCAGAGTATGACCAAATATCTTACACTTGTCACAACGAGGTGGTTGCCACTCGTATTCAACCCTTATCTTCTCAATAGTCGAACCTGAACCATCAAGTAACGGTATCTCAACAGTGAGGTTGTCACGAAGCACCTCATCCGACTTCACTTCTATCATGCATCTAGCAAAACTACTACGGCCCCACGATTCCTTGCACATTTGGCTTGTAAAAGCATCTAACCTTTTGGGCGTACCAATCAGTGTGGCAAGAAGACTGAGGCCATCATCAGAAAACATTGCAAGGGGAACATCATGGAATTTAACCCAAACAGGGATGTTAGTCAGATCCTCTTTAAGTAGATTAGTGTTCAAAGTCCATGATTTAAGAATAATAGGAATATTTCTAATCAACCAAGGATCGTTTTCAAGCACATCATCAACACCTTTCTTCGAATTGAACTTAAAGAAGAAGAACCCTTTTGCATTCATCATTACCTTTTGCACACCAAACTTAGCCCATGCATTGCGGACATAGTAATCAACAACAGGAAAAGCAAGACGTTGGCCAAGGAAATAACCATAGAGAGTATTCTCAAACCTCGTGTTTACCTCTTCCACTACTTTCAATGGAACTGAAAGGTCAACATCATCCTTCTTTTTGCTACATTCCAACCTCCGAAAATTAGACACGTGTTTCAGAGGTTCATTAGAAGTAGCACCCGCATAAGAAACCGACTTCACTCCAGTACCACTAGTAATAGCATCCTTAGAAGCATCAGGACCAGAAGCTGTCGAATTAGAAGTTTTCCCAATACCACTCGAATTGTGCAAATCAGAAGAGGAAGCCTTATTAGCAACAATCTCACGTTGAATATTATTCATGGCTTCATCAAAATTATTATGCGCATTAGATAACAAGTGCTTCACAGTTTCAGCACTTGTAACCGGATCCAAGTCGTCACCATGTGATGTATCTTTCGTAAGTGGAATCGGCTCCACTTTCAGAATATCATTCATAGAACAATCAGGTGGCTCATCCATATTCAAACTAACACTACTAGGGCTCATCATTGAGGGTGTACTCAACTCACCAAAACTAGTAGTGGCCTTTTGAATATTACCCAGTGAAACCAGCTCCACCAGGTCATGTTTGTTCCCAACCAAGTTATTCTCAATAATCCCAGATGACAAGTCAACACCCTCAACATTAACGTTATCATTCCCACTAGGCTTAGCAGCAACCTTATGTGACAACTGGCAAAATAGGGAGCCGTTTTATAAAACCCGCATTACATTGAAATTATAAATTTAGAATTTTTGAAAGTTTGTTGTGACAAGATATTTTACGAACGTGATACTTGATTTTGATCGTATGTTAATTATGAGGATTGATTATTTATGTATGGTTTGGTTGATTCGTTCGTGATGATTTATTGTGAGATCTTTATTTTGGCACTACATTGACTCCGGCACTAGGTTGACCTAACAATTTTAATTTTTATTTTATATGGGTTCGGATATTATTATTATTTTTGGAACGGGTTCGGTTGGAGAAAGTGATTTGATTATTTAAGGTTTCGGGTTTGGTCCTTTCCGGGTTTTCTTGGTTAATAACGAAAGGAATTAATGGGTTTTGATGAAAATGGTTTAAAGAAAACTTGTTTGGTATCCGGGTTGGATTATTTAGGTTCGAATTTGTGGAAGGATTGATGATTCTTGGTGGGTTGATGCTCGGATTGAGCATAACCGAGACCCTCGAGGTCTCGGGGTCGGTTTTGTGGCTCGTTTTATCAAGCCGAGACCCAAAGGGGTCCTCCCCGTTTCATGTTGTTGTGGTTGTCGTGACACCCAAGACCCAAGAGGTCCCTCGTTGACCTTGTTGTTGTTGTTTGAGTTTGGCCGACGACCACTATGGTCCGTTTGGTTGGGTTGGCTCGTTTAGAGCAAGCCGAGACCCTAGAGGTCTCGGGTGGACCCACGATCTTTGTTTTGAGGATAACATTGACCCGGGTTGACTTGGTAAATCAACCCGTAAGTATGTTGCGTATTTGGTAGTCATTTATACTTATCGGATTATTTTGTCGTGATTATTATTATTTGATCATAATTATTTGTTTAAGTTTGAAGTGGTACTTGGACTTGTGATATTATTTTTGGAGATGTGTTGACGAAAAGGATATGGGGACCGATTGTGAGACGGTCATTAGATGACGGAGATAGGTTAGTAGGGTGCCGTAGTCGGACCCTCATGTTGTAGCACGTGATATGGGATTGTTTGGACGGAGTTGGTTTATTATTGTGATTTGATTATATTGTTTGGACTTGGACTATGAGCCGAGGGTCATGACTCGGACATGTGACCAAATTCTATGACTCGATAAATATTTAAAAGTCGATATTAAAAATTAATACTCGTTATAATATTATTAAGAATATAATCGTTTATAAATGTATATATAGACGTGTTAAACGTACATATATATATATATATATATATATATATATATATATATATATATATATATATATATATATATATATATATAAATGCGTATATTAATAATAAAACGATCACGAGTAAACGTATAATAATAAAACGATAGTTACTATACTATGAAAATAGTGTAATAAATGTCGGGATATTATTATAAATAATAACTATGTAAATAATGGCGAAATATACGCCGGATAACTAAAAATTAAAAATGTAGTTTTGTTTATAAAACTAGAATCTTATCGAGTTATACGAATTTTGGGTCTTTGAAGTCCAAGTGGGCTTTATATTGTGACTTCGTGTTGTCACGGATATATGACGGTTAATATAAACATTTTATATATCGAATGACTCATTCTAGATCGAGTTATTTGACGATATAAAATGGGTATATTAATGGGCATCGTATCCCACGATGCCCCTAGGATGTGGTATATATTTTAGGGTAATAAATTACTATATGTCTCGTGGAATTTGGCCGATTCGACGATATATATAGGGAATTCATTGGACTACGATATATATCCAATAGAAACTTATGTGCAATGTGCTTTAGGTTGGGTATAATCTTGGAACGATATATTACGTAAATAAATATGGGAGATTACCAAATCGACGGATTTGATACGCTTCGATAATTATTTAAATAATATATTGGGCTAACATTAGACTTATAGTTGTTGTATTATTGTTCCTTGTTGTGGCTTTTTGGTTGAGCTGTGTCGACCCTCTACCCGTATGGATACCAAACGTCAAATTTCAAATGAATATGAAGTTAATTCGAGAAATGGATATTTTTGGAAAAGTAAAATGGAATACGTTCGGGAATGGGAATATTTGATTTTGAGGAAATGATTTCTGAACGGGTTTGATATTGTTAGGAAGTGCCGAGTCTGTAGTCGCCGTTACGTGAGTTGCTTGAGATTACTTACGTCTTTCTTCTATCGTTTCTTTTGAGGATTTCTGGACTTGAGGTGAGTCATAGCCCCACTTTTATTCTTGAACTTTGTTTTCAATACTTGGGGTGAGAAACGTGCAAATGTTTTATGTGGACTATTATCGCCTTGTTTATTTAAAACTTGCTATGCTTATAGAACTAGGTAGGTTGAGCGAGGCCTAGACATGAGCTAGGTAAGCTATTGTTTTGGTTATAGAGCGAGGCCTAGTCCCGAACTAGGTAAGCTATTGGATGGATTATAGAGCGAGGTCTAGACTTGATCTAGGTAAGCTATTGAATTGATGGGGTAGAACTCAAATTTAATGGGGTAGAACTCAAATTTAATCTTGCGTTTATGTATAATGTATAAGAATAATTTTTCTATAAGCCCAAACTATATAAGGAAATTATTATTACTTTTATAAATAAATTATAAATGCATGAAAAAATGACAAAGAGTACATTCGCAAGTCTTTTAGGATTGTTTGAATCCTTACCGACCTTTCACTTTAATGCAAGTTTCTTCACAATTGGCATAAATCATCAAGGTAAAAGACACCCATATTTTAGACCGTTGGTTGACACCCATAGTTTATCAATTACAGCAAACACCTGCTAAGTTTCATTAACTCATTTAAAGACAAATTACCTTCCGAAAAGAATTCCTACCATAAAATTCCCCATATAGACCCTAAAACACATCTTTGATACATTAAAATACATTCATGTATAATCTAAATCAACAATTCAACTAAATTATATATTCATACCTTGAGCAGGCGTAAAAAATCCTTCCACGACAATCATGTATTGATACTTATAAGCTCTATATTAAAAACTATATGAACATATAAGAATTATAAGCTCTATATTAAAAACGATGTGTTGATACTTATAAGCGTATGATAAAGTTATAAGTTTTTTTTAGAAACTTAGTGAAAAACCCCTGAATTCATAACTAATTCTATTATAGCTTAGTGTTTTATAGTAAAAACACAAATATTAAGTGTAGAAGTTTTCAATAAAACATAAAAAAGAGTTATTAAAAGTTGGTGTGTATAACAAAAAAAGTTAAACAATAAAAAAAAAGGTTACTAAATACTATCAGCTATATAAGACATAAGCCAAAGTTCTGTTGAGGTCTCTTTCGAATTCTATTCAGAAGCAAAAAGAGGTTTACACATAAATCCTAAGTATAGAATAATGGTTGTATCTCACATCCGTGATTACTAAAATAACATTATCGCAGTATAGTAATGTAATAACCTTATTAAAACTATATATTCTTGCTGAATAATTCTCATGTACACACTTTTAATTCGTTTACAATGGCCAACTATTACGTTTTATTTTATTTTATTTTTTTGATAAAATATCACGTCAATGAATAAAGTTAGGTTATCACCTACGTAGTTTTTTTAGGAGTTGATTGTTATTAAATAAGGATTGTGATGCGCGCATTTTTTTTTATATAATTTAAGAAAAACACCTTCTATATTAAACAATAACTATCTAACCCCATGTGTTTGTTTGTCTTTTTTAATAATTAGCTTTGTATAACGTTTTTAACTGACAGACATGTTGAGGTTGAGGTTGATTTTGTTGTTTAACTTTAACTATTGATATCATGTTGTACAAAATGTATGAATTTAGTAGCACATAATGAGCGTTGATGAAGTTAAAATATGATCCGTAAAGTTTTTAAAATGTTTTTATGGATATCCATATACAAATTTTAAATAACAATTTAATGAGTCGTTGTTATAAGTAGAATCGCGTATATTTATTTTCATATCATAGTATCGTGCTTATCATTTGATATTTATATTCCCGTTACGTTACTAATATTTAGCCGTATTTCAAACTCGTGTACTTATAAATTAAACTTTTAAATAGTAACATGAGCCATTATTTAAAAAAAAATAATCTAATGGATGAAAGTTTAAAATTAACATTAGTTTAAAAAAAATATTTAACGTATATTATATTTACCAAATTTTGTAATTTTGAATGGATAAAAGTATAAACTAATACTAATATCAGGTAAGTTTAAACAAAGTTAATATTATAAAGTATAGGGGGTATAAAGTGTAAGGGGTTATTTGTGTTTTTTATAAAGTTATTAAAAAACATGAAAACTTGTAATTTTACACTTTACACTATATACATTATTTAAAATTCAATCACTTAAGTTTTATTAATTACTTCATTTTTTTTTAAGTTTTTGTTTTCTTAAATTTGACACTTATATTTTTACACATTTTTTTTCTTAACCAAAATTTTTCACCAAATTTATTAAGTTTGACCAAAATCAACTTAATTTTGACTTTCTATTGACCAATCACGTTGCTCGATTTCGCCTACGTGGCAAAATCGTGTTCTGCTATTGGTCTAATTTTTTTTACAATGAGAATGGATTTGCAAAAATACTCCTAAGTGATGTAATTCTTTTATTATATAAAAGATAGCACAATTATTTGTGCTTTTGTAAAGTGATAGGATTTGTTTTTGTTCGTGGACTTTTGTAGTCTTTTACGGAGTATGTTTGTTTTGATAAGTCATGTTTTTTTTATTTTTTTTAGTTTTTTATTTTATTTTTATTTATTTATTTTTTTGTTAAGTCATGTTTGTTTTGATAAGTCTTGTTACTTGTTAGATAGTTCTAAATTGTTGAGATAGGGTTATCACAGTTGTATCAAAGTTCCACCTTGTATTGGCCAAATTATTTAGAGGATTTATAGCAAAAATACTGTGTTCTGTTTGATCGATCATGTAAGAAGTGTTTTCTAAATAGGGTGTCGTTTTAGGATGTTGAAGAGACCTAAAACTGTACAAATAATCACATGCTATTAATCGTATCGTTTGAACAAGTCGAATCTACAATACTTCCTTCTTGATGAGACATCCTTTTGTTTTTGACTTTGGAGGACATTCGAAAACGACACCCTTTTGTTTTTGACTTTGGAGGACATTCGACCAAATTAATCGTATCGTTTGAACAAGTCGAATTTACAATACTTCCTTCTTGTGGTGAGGGAGATGTCTCATCAAGTTGAAGTTCATCTCGTCTCCACCGTGAAAGCCAATAAGTAGAAGGTACTTCAAAATAATCTTTTTGGATAAAAACACTTAATATGTGACGGCAAAGTATTCCAACAAATTCAAAATTTTTGCAACTACACTTCGCTACATTACCATCCCAAAACACCTTATGCATTTGTGACGCTTTATGATGTTTAACAATAAAATTGATGCAATTTTCTTCTTGAATCGTATATTGAATTGCTTTTCCAAATTCCTCTTGAAATTTTTTGAAAGCGAATGAAGTCGAAAAGTAATGACCTTGTTCTTCTAATGGCGAGAGCGACCTCAAATACGAACCTCTATATTTTTCCAACATGGTATCATGCATTTGTCTTTGCTCAACATCTTCTATTGCAAGATCAACCTAAAAAAATTATATAATATATACATAAGTAAGTTAAGATTAATAATGTAAGTAGTATTTGCAATGTAATATATGAGTACTTACTTGTCTAATAAACTGGGACAAACAAGTTCGTGAAGAAATAAATCTTTTTATATATGCGTTTATGCTTTCGGATCTCCCGGTAGTGGTCATGCCACCAAAAAAGAAATTACGAAGATAAGCGGGCACCCAAAATTCTTTAATTTGATACAATCCCGTTACATGCTTATTCTCAGTCATATTATACTTTGAGATTACTAACGGCCATTGTTGCTCAAATTCTTCGATTGTGTCTAACTTGTATAAGTTGTAAAATTCCGAACACCAACTTGAATACTCACTTCTTAAGACCGAAGTAAACCAACCGCTAAATTTTGTGGTAATATGCCATATGCAAAATGCATGTTTTGTAAAAGGCATCTCTTTCGCAATTGCTTCCGTCATCCATGGATCTTGATCAGTCAATATCGTTTTCGGTGACTTTTTCATAAGTAGACTAAAATTCTACATGATAATATAAGATAAAGTAAGTAAAGTAGCCCCATAGGAAGAAAAAAATAATAATAATGAACATGAACAAAAGTATGCGTTTTTCATCTTCAATAGTAATAACGAACCTCTTGTGTAGACAATAAGACATGATTGTGCTCCGTAACAAATTTAGTAACTTGCCACTCTTCCGGAAATATTTCGTTAATTCGTTTCAATTTTATACGCATATATGCCTTGCATTCACATCTTGTAGAACCTCGATTTCTTTGTTGTTTTGAGTAATCTACCACTTTAGTCTCCGGCTTTCCTTCACGGTGACAAAAGAAATCACGTCTTTTTTTCACGCCATTCTTGTTTTCGAACCGAAAACCCTTTCATTCTTGCATATTTTACATAGAATACAAAAGCTTTTTCTTCACTAAGAAAACATTGACCAATAAAAGGTTCGTCAATATTTTCATTTTCATCAATATCTTCATCCACAATGTTTTCTTCCATAGGAACTTCATTCAAATCAAAAGGAAGTAATTTCATGGTTTTTCAAGATATAAGTTTATATGTTTTAATGATGTATGCATTATGATGTAAAGTAATTTAATATTTAATCTTGGGTGTGAATGGTGGGAAAAAAAAAGAGAGGAAAATTAGAACTTAATTAGGAGGGAATATGAGAAATTAGAACTTAATTAGGAGGGAATATAAGAAATATCATCTGTGTATGAAAATAGTCGAAAGGAAAAAAAAATGAAGTCAAACTTCAGCTTTTGCAATAATATATGTGAATGAAGTCAAACATTCAAAAAAAAATACGTACATTGGTGGGAACAAAATAAGGAGCGGGAAATTTGCAATTAATTAATTTAACTAGGAGGGTAATTTTGGTAGAGAAAAAAGTTTTGGTATTTCTCATAAAAATCTAAAGTGCAATTAATGCTTTTAACATGTGCCTAAGGGCACATGTTAGAAAATCCCTAACAATTACTATGATGTACAAATCGCCTTCTTCACATAAAGAGGATGTTTACATCTAACGTTAATGAAAATTATACTTCAATCACGTCCTATTACGATAAAAACAAAAAGAACCGTCGGTCGGACGTGTGTTAATAAATCATTTAAAACGTTAAGAATGTTTACAATTACACTGTATCCACCGAATAAATTTAGTCAACAAACATAATTGAGGTAGCCGCCCGATCGGGGCGGGCCTGAAAGCTAGTTGTAAATATTGCATATTGACCCGTCCACGAGTCGATGAAATTTGAAGCCCAATGGCCCAACTATTCCTCCATATATATTTCTCTACGTGGTGATAAAAAGCATAATAAACATCATTGATCGTTCAAACCCTAGGCAGAGATGGTTCGAAAACAAAAGTTAGCAAACGAAGATTACATACCTTTGGAAATCCAAGAAGAAATCATGAAAAGGCTTCCTGTGAAATCATTAATTCGATTCAGGTCGGTTTCAAAACCATGGAACTCTCTCATCCATAGCTCTAAGTTTATTGCTGATTACCGCGTACAAAAACATTGTTTACTTGTTGTGTCCAGTGACCCGGAAGACATAAGTTTTACTAAGCCAAAGTATGTATCGGTTACGGACGATGATACTTTCCCTCAACAGAAGCTTGACCTTACTCTTCCCATGTCTCTTAAAAGAAATCGTATGCTAATCGGAAGCTCTCATGGCTTGTTAGGCTTTTTATGCAAAAATTTGGTTGTTATGTGGAATCCTACTATCAGAAAATCGGTTTCTATTGATGTGCCGGATGTGATAATCTTACCTTATGAAGCTTTCTATGGTTTTGGTGTTTGTCTTGATACGTATGACCTTAAGCTTGTGAAGATGATATTTAATCATAAGTTGAGGGAAAGTTACACAGTTGAAGTGTTTACATTAAGCTCGGGGGTTTGGAGAAGTCCACATGGTAATCTACCACGTAAATCAATTTGCATCAAAAGCTCTCAGGTATATGTAGATGGGTGTATTTACTGGGATGCTTCTGATCATATTCGCTTGCCTGGTGGATTATTTCAGCGTTCTAGATTGATTATTTCATTTTCTACAAGAAGTGAAGCATTTACAGAAATAAGCTATCCTAATTCTTTAAAGGATGGCAATTGTTTCGGGATATCTAAGTTGAGGGAATCTCTTTCCGTGATTGAATGCAATCTCACGGATCTAGTTTATGGTGTATGGATATTGATGAATCCAGGCGATCCAAAGTCGTTTACAAAAATATACAGCATTAACTTAGAAGATGCATCGTTGCAACGTGTGTTTGCATTTACATCGAGTGGTGAAGCTATAGTTCATATCAGCAATGACGTGGATCATGCTCTTTTTGTTTATGAACCTAACTCAAAACAAATCAGTTTTGGTATTTCACATTCATACTATCTGAGCTGCTACACAGAAACGCTACTTTTGCTTGATCATTGACAATATAGTATTCAGATAGACACAGTAACAAAGCTGATGGCAGCATTTGTTAATGTAGAGCTAAGAATAGACGACATTTTCAAGCAAGGTATACAGCTTGGAGTGCAGCTATATAGTTCACAGTAGTTAAAGTTAGTTAATGCTTCTGTTAGCAGTAGTGAGATCATCGTTATTACGGGTTTATCATCAACATTACTGCAAGTCTGCAACTGACCTTTCGAGAGAAACTTCTTTTGAGATAGAGATATGGAATGTTTATGTGCATGGATAAAGATACCTAAATGGTATATATAGGCAAAGAATATGAAACTTGAAAGGCTGGAAAGAGGAAGGAATATGAAAGAGTATATGATGGTATTTGTTAATGAGTAAAAGGTGAACATTCTTTATACAAAAAGCCAAAGTTTTAAACTCCACATTCTGCATATTTTATGTGCTAAAATTGAACAACTTTTTGGCTTCATTGGAGCACACTAAATGAGAACTGCTACAGCAGCCTTTAATTAATCAAGCATTTAGCACATTTATTAGAATGGAACAAGACAATAAGTCCCAAGGCAACCTACATATAGATATAATCTTTTACCTAATAAAATAAAACCCCTAGTGGGGACTTTTCCATTTCAAAAAAATCAAATCATACTTATTTAGATAATATTTTTTACAATTTTAATTTTTAAAAAGGTTTTTAATATTTAAAAAACCTATAATCTTTCTATATTTGTGTAATAATTGTTTAAAATTTGTTTTTATACCTAAAAATTAAAATTGGTCAAAAATACACAAAGACTTTATTGTTGTTTTTGGATATTTCATGGCTGAAGTGTAAATATTTTATTAAAACCGGAGTATCCATTAGTATCCATTAGATTTGCCATACATAAGAAAAATACACTAACCCATAAGAACATCAAGAATAATCCATAAGAACAGCAAGATGAATCGGATGCTACAACAATCATAACAACAAACAACAACAACAATCTTCTGCTACAGATCCGATATCCGATACTACACCTTTAACAACAATCGACCTAAAACCTAATAACAACAACATTAATCGATGCTACAGAACAACAACAATCTGGTGCTACAGATCCGATGCTACAACTTTAACAACAATCAACCTAAAACCTAAGAACAACATCAATCGATGCTACAACTTTAACAAATCCAATGGTAATAAATACAAGAACAACAATCCAATGAAGAGGAAGAGTTCAATTTTGCGCCAGGATTTGACAAGGAAGAGTTCAAGGTTAATTTTTAGTATAAGTTTATAATTTATAATTTTTTTATTTTAATTTGATTGAGATTTTATGTTTTTCAATTCATTAAATCTAAAAACCTTAATTCAATTTTGTGTGTTCGTTATATCAGCTAAGGAATGTTCTTTCGATCAAAGCAATTGAAGTATCCGTATTTACGTTTAATAAGAGCAAACATTCGATCCAAGGTATAGTTTTTTTTCTTCCATCCATTCTCCAAATTTGTAAAGATTAAGGATGTGTGTTGTTTAGATTTACCGGCTTTTTTCCCCCTTTGATAATCTAAATTTTATATGAAAAGTTAACGTTTTGGATATTGATTAGAGTGATTGAGATTTTCTTTCAAGGTGTGTGAAGATTAAGGGTACGTGTCATTACGAGTGGTGAAATATATGAACATTGTGTCGCTTTTAAAGTTAATATAGGGGTTTGTGAATCTTATTTTGAAACATTAAGGTTTCTTTTCATGTCGTTAAAAGTATGTTTTTTCTTCACGGATTTTGAATTTTTAACATTATGTTTCTAGGTTTGCCAAGATGGCAGAGTGCTGAAGTCCATAATCAAAAGGTTTGAACCTATTGAATCATAGAATACTATCATATTTAAATAGTCGAATAGCAATCAACTTTAAACAACATTCAAACACGCCCTTATGATGTGAGTTGTCTAGCTGAAAGTTTATGGTTTGTTTAGACAGGTTTTGTTATACAAGTTCTCCAAGCTGTATCACTATTGACCTATTGTCATAGATTAAATAAAGTTTTATCTTCACATGATAGAGTTTCTTCACTGTAGCTACGAGTACTAAGCTCCACAATATGCTATTACTTGGTGTTCTGTCTTTATTGAGGTAATTGTGGTGTAAATTGGTTGTATACTTGTATTTTGTTATTATAATATCAAGCCTGTAAGTTTGTTCACAAGCTCTATTTGTTGCAGAAAATGCGTGGAGGTTATTATGGTGAAGGCCATTGCAAAAGACTAAATGAGGTTGATCTAAGAAGTCTTGAATGTCGTCTTAAGCATTGTCTTTGTATTTGTTTTCTTCACCTATGACCTTTGAAGTTAGCGGCCATGTTTTCATGATCCGTTCTTGCAAGTGATGATTATACTAAGGTAACGCTTTATATCCACATGTCTACAAATTATTGAATTCTGGAAATTGCAAACTATCCATTTGACCATAGCAAAAATTGATAGTTGGTTTCTAAGTGTTTGTATGTAAGTAATATGCTTATGCACATTTGCTTTTAGTGGTCGGTGTTATATTAAAGGGGTGTTTGTTTAAGCATATTTTTAAGGCTTACGAGCTTATGTTGTTTCGGTTTATGTTTCATAAGAATATTTTTTTCAAGCTTATTGTGAAGTTTTTGGCTTATATAATTTAATTTTATTATTATTTTTATTTTTTTTGTGGTTTTGGCTAAAACCACATGAGCTCATATGCTCAAAAATAAGCTTAGACAAGCACCTTATAAAAAGCATAACCAGTTTTAATAAATGACCCACCTGATCTTTTAAGTTATATTTGTCTTATGGGTTTCTAACCCCACTTAGTTATATAACCAAGAATGATATGCTCAAAAAATGATTTGTTAGATAAATATGTTATTTCATTTAGGTACATACTTAGTTTTTTTGAGTATATTTCTTCATCTACGTCATGGCGTCATCTATATGACTATATACGATTAGCAATGCAAAATTAATTGTTGATGTAATATACAGCCTCATAAATTATATTATTGAATTATTGATTGTTGTTTTATGAGAAAAGCATTTTAAAATGGATGAGCAGTGTTTTGGGTCAATGGTTGACCCGTTAACCAACCGGACATGTCTATTCCCAAACTTTAGGTTTCTGTTAGGGAGTTAATTTATTACATCTTATTGTACATGGTTTCCCTTGACAAGCCTTTGGCAATGGGGTAATAAGTAACTATTAATTCCTTGATTTAAAATTTATCACATAAGGTTTTCAAACTACATATCAATGTATGAACCTTTGAACCAGATAAATGATATTATACAAGCAACTACAAACACCTTTCAACTTATTGCAATTTATAAGTATTTTGGATGCTCCTAACAGGAACAATCAGACTCTCATATCTTTGGTATTGTATACAACATAAAACATATATTCTTCAATTACTTTATTATATGTAATCCATTGATAATGGTGCCTGGATGAAAGTCTTTTCTGGATTTCCCACTTAATGCATCTATAAATTTAGCATGTTAACTGCTAAGTTTGAAAGACAATTTTCTCGAGTTTTGACATATGTGTTCCATTTCATGTTGCAGGTAGTAAAGGGGAGACATTTTTTGATTCCCAAGCACAGTTAGACTCCGACTGTGAGAGTGATTTTATGAGTGAATGGAGGTAAGATTTTTGTAATATTCAAATGTATACAGTAAATGATTAATGGTCCTTAAGTAGCTATGTACAGCTGCTATGAAAACATATTCACATGGATTGCCGTTATAAGCCTTTTTTTTCTTCTCTAATTAACCACAAAAAGTCAGAGTATATATGTTTCAAGCTATGCATACCTTGAAACTTAGATTGTAAGTTTTCTAAAAACTTTTAGTATTAAAATTTCAGTACCAGTAAAAAGTAACACAAAAGTGACCTGATTTCACCTATAATAAATTATAAAAGATATTTACCTTTTATACAAACCATGGTTTATGTTCTCCAGGGGATGGTATTAAAGGAGGAAGAGACATTGAACATGACAATGGATGTCATGGAGTGATTTCAGAGGTCTCTTCAGACATAACTCATCCAAATGAAAAATATAACAATTTGGGTTATAGCGCAAATCTAATGTATGTGTGTTGGTGTGTGTGTGTGGGGGGGGGGGGATTAATATGATAAATTGATAATAATCCAAAGAATTGAAGTTAAAGGGATTAATAAATGTAAAATTAGTGAATGAAGAAGTGTAAACGTCTAGACTGGCTAACTCATTCTGACCCATTATAAAATAGTGTCAAAACTATCTCTTTTGAAACAAACCAATTATATATAGGATCAATAGTTTGTGAAATAAGAAAAAGTTATTAAATGCAGGGATGGAGAATAGAACACCGGTAGTCATTGTGATGTATGTAAGGCACCAAAAATACACTACGTGATACCAGCAAGTGAGTCTTTGTCTTTGAAGTCTTGAACAATCAGATCATTTTGAATCTGGTAAAAGAGGTGCAGATTGCAAACAGAAAAAGCCCATTTCTTGGATATTACATATCTAACAGAATAAGGAAGGATGGTCACCCCTCAAGATATTGTGAGCCAGATACTCCACAACCGGCTCCACAAGATTGTAGTGATTGGTGCCTACCTGGTGTCCCCGACACTTGGAACGAACTTCTTTATGCTCAACTTTTGTCAAACATATTCAAAACCAGGTGATAAAAATGAAAGTGTTTTACCGAGTCCAATATATAGCTTATGTAAATTTAATGCAAGTGTTTTATTGAGTTCCTTAGTATGGCCTATGAAATTGCTTGCCTGGGTACACGTTAGTAACACCAGTAATTCTGTTCTTGGGTCAAAATTTTGTACCCCGTGTATGCACCAAACCACGACAACGTTAACACTTCAACTATTTACACTTTACATGTTCAGCATTAAGGATAACTTTGGACTACGGCCATGCATGGTAGACCCCACCAAACTCGTAGTCATCCTAGAAGTTCCATGAGCCATAGAAGAACAGAATTACTGGAATAGTAAAGGCGTTGTCGGCTCCTATAAAGCCTTGCCCTAATGTTTTCGTATGTGGGGAAGATGAACACAAATCCGGCCATTCTGATGGCTATGATTTCAGTTTCCTTTATATAAAGGTATCGATCATATATCCATCCATTGTGTTTCCATTATTTTCATATGAAATTTGAATATGGTATATTATTTGGAAATGTATGCACTATAATTTAAGGCATAGGCATCATCTCGAATAAACACACATTAGCTAACTAATGAGTCCACTAGAATGTGATTTAGTGTTGATAAGTTATCATCACTGATCTTATTTACATAAGAATAGTGATAAGATGGATCATAGTTATAGTAAAGTTCAAA
This sequence comes from Artemisia argyi, assembly GCA_030686995.1. Taxonomy (NCBI): domain Eukaryota; kingdom Viridiplantae; phylum Streptophyta; class Magnoliopsida; order Asterales; family Asteraceae; genus Artemisia; species Artemisia argyi. The sequence continues at coordinate 20,392,824 of CM060695.1, read as the reverse complement.
AAGACGTTATGCATAGTATTTGATGACAAAAGTAAAGAATGAAGATAGAAATCTTTATATGGAATGCACATAGTATTTTTGTCAAGACATAGTATGTTCGTCAAGGCTTAGTATGCGGGAATATAGAAATAAGCTTTAATTCTTAGCGTAGGTTTGGCCTTTTATCAATATGATATGAAATAACTATCAGGAATCAATTGTTTGAGTTTTTTGAGTTACATATTATGCAATTTATGGATCATTTATGTGATTAATTACATCCGTGTAGGAAATTGTGTATGGTCCAAGCAACTGTTTTACGCGAGAGTGAGGAGGACGTGACCGTGGAAGAGATGTTACAATCCAAGACTTCCAATGTTGAAAGAGAATGGAAGGCCTAATATCCCCATAATGATCAACCTTTAAGTTGTATTGAGAAATTGGTCATAAAGCTTGAACAATCTATAAACTACTTTTTTACCGTATACTTTCTCTTTCTTTCTTTTTTAAGTATTATTTATGCACCCTTTAGTCATTTCTCCACAAGTTTACATCTGGATTATGGAAGGTTCACATGGTTCCCATATTATATAATTTTCTTTATCCTGCAAATCAATTTTGTTCTTATAATATAACTTCTCATTTATATTGATTAAATAATTCATTAATGTGATTAAAATTGTGTCAATTCCTGATGAAGCAACATCCAATTTCTCATCAATCGCAACACGTTTGAAATATGTTGCGTTTGAATATGGGAGCCCCATCAAAAACTTATAAAGTGTAAAAATTTATGCATGCGTAAATTACTTATATAAAAAATAAGCTTTCATCTCACAAACTACTGAAAGAACGAACACACAACTTATTATAACTGACATTAACTGTGTGAACAACAAAGCATTAATTAGGCTAACTGAACATGATGCAAAATATACTTCAGAATGAATACTTCCGCTAAAATTACAGAAGAATTTGAAAGCTCAAGTGTGATTGTTTCAAGTTTATTTTATATGAATCGATTATTAACAACAAAATAAGCACAGATAAAGCATTTGTTTAGTAATTATAAATCAAGAATTGAAAATTTCTTATACTTTAAAAACAACATTCAATTAACTTTGCCGATGTAGTTGGGCAAACATTGTTTAACAAAAAGGTAAAACATGTTACCGTGGACCAGATCGGAACCAGTCTAATTAAATATGAACAGTAAATTATAAGGTTCAAAATTATTTTTTATAACGTATATTTATTTGTTTTACCAAGTATGTTGTTTATTTATAACAGTGGTCTGGAGATAAGATGTGTTTTATGGGGAGATTATGATAATTTACAAGACTGCAATCACAACAACCAAACCTATTGTCATGATTATTCAGTTAGCCAAAGTTTTCATTTCGGAAAGTAAAAGTTATGTATTTTAATTGAGAATACTCTCTCCGTCTCAAAATATAAGTTCACTTTTGAATTTTCAAAGTCTTTTTCTTCAGATTTTGACTGTAATTATTTTTTTTTGTTTTATATAATACTTGATGCAAAATGTATAAATGAATTTGTGTTTCAAATGTATTTTCATTGCTATACTTTTCATCAATTATCATATGGCACGGAAAAAAAAATAATTACCGTAAAAGTCATCAGAAAAAAATAAAATAAAAAATAAAGTCAACCATTGACTTATATTTTGGGACGGATGGAGTAATACTTAATAAGTTTTTTTAAAAAAAACCCCGCGCGTGCGCGGGTATTATAACTAGTATGCATATACAATTATATAAAATAGCACAATTATTTGTGCTTTTGTAAAGTGATAGGATTTGTTTTTGTTCGTAGACTTTTATAGTCTTTTACGGAATATGTTTGTTTTGATAAGTCATGTTTTTTTATTTTATTTATTTATTTATTTTGTTAAGTCATGTTTGTTTTGATAAGTCTTGTTACTTGTTAGATAGTTCTAAATTGTTGAGATAGGGCTATCACAGTTGTATCAAAGTTCCACCTTGTATTGGCCAAATTATTTAGAGGATTTATAGCAAAAATACTGTGTTCTGTTTGATCATGTAAGAAGTGTTTTCTAAATAGGGTGTCGTTTTAGGGGAAAATTGACTCTCTTCGACATCCTTTTGATGTTTTCTTTTGCGAGTTAATAATATTCCTATACTGCATGGCGATTTCACATAACCTTACTATCGTCTACAAAACTGTACAAATAATCACATGCTATTATTCAACCATTGATTATAACAATTATTATGATGTACAAATCGCCTTCTAAAGAGGACGTTTACATCTAACATTAATGAAAGTTTACTTCAATCAAGTCCTATTGCGATTTAGAAACTGTCGGTCGGACATGTGTAAAATCCTTACTAGCTTACGTGCCATGAATGTGACTATACTTACTTGTAAGTCCCGGTACATGAAGTTGTTCGGTCCCAGTGAAATTAATAGGTATGATATCGACATTTTTAAGTCATTTAAACTTACAGCATTGATAGTTTGATACAATACATCACACGACCTAATTTTCGCCCTTACAGAATTTTCACACAAAAAGTTCATACTTGAGTCAAATACATAAGTCTATCAGCTAGAAGTGTGTTGGATCCATTCTAATCCAGCATATACTTGTATGGCTGATAAATGGGTTGTTGTAATGTTCTAATCACAAGTAGTCAAATCAAACAATTTCGAATCTTATCTATATATAGTTGTAGTAGTACATTATTTAGAATGATTTTAGGAAACATTAAATGACATTAATAAATTAGATGGCTACCAATCACCAAACCTCATTTATAGATCAAACTAACATATGTGGTACGTTTTTTGACCACCCTTTTGTTCATATCAACTTATAATATACCCCCTCTAAATGACATATCACACTCATTTTACACTTGCAATATCGCATAACCAACGCTCGAAAAATGGGTTCAAAGCATCCATCATACGGCCTTTCGGCATGCCTAGCTATTGTGATGATGATGGTGCTACTTGGTTTCGCAAAAGCAGATGTAAACAAAGATAAAGAGCAATGTGGAGATAAGCTTGTTGCTTTAGCACCTTGTTTAGATTATGTGGGTGGTGAAGCTAAGGCTCCAAATAAGGCTTGTTGTACTGGGCTAAAGGAAGTGGTTGCAAGGAGCCAAGTGTGTTTATGCATCTTGATCAAGGATCATAAGGATCCTAGCCTTAAGCTCAAGATTAATGACACACTTGCTTTAGGTCTACCAGAAGCTTGTCAAGTCAATGGCAATATCACTGAGTGTATAAGTAAGTAATAAGCTAGTAGAATAGGAATCTGGTTCACGCACCTATAATCTTGGTGCGTGAACCAGACTCCTAAGTGCTACAGTATTTATTTAATGAGTTATGTGGCGTATTTCAGGTCTATTACATTTAAAATCAGGCTCACCAGATGCTAAGATTTTTGAAGATTTTGCAAAAGCTCTCAAGAACAGAACCAACACCGCAATTAATCAACCAGGTACCATGCCCGCACTATTAAGGTTATTTAGGTCGGGTTAATTTGGATTCTGGATTCTGGAAGATGGTATTTGACCACTTTTGTCAAATTTTAGTTTAGAAAAATTAGTGCATAAGTATAGCTACAAATACTTACAGGATCAAACAGGCCAAAGGTTACCTTACAGTATTACGATAGCTTAGAACATCCAATATTGTTTTAATATGTACACGTACCAAAACGATAGAAATTATGGGTTGATCAACTCGTACTAACACGTTTCCGAACTTATTTGACTAGTTGCGCAACTCGTATCATTTCTAAATTTTATGATAACTAACTAATGATGATAATTTGATTATTGTTTTGAAGGGAATGCAACTGGAGCTAGTACAACATCAAGTGATGGGGCAAGAAAGAATACATGGTATGGACTTGAGATTGTGGGCCTCCTAATCATTATTGTGATGCTTCACTTCCATGTGTCTAATGAAATAGTTAAGTAACAAGAGTGATTATTAGTTTGTGTTTCATGTTTTAAGATATGTAATTTACAGGATTAATGTGTCTTGTTAGTTAATTAAGTTGCATACATTCTACTTGTCTTGGAGTACACTTGATTGGTTATACTTTGAGGTAGCTAACTAGATTTACATGTTATCATGCCATAATATAATAAGAATAAAAGTTAGAAGGGCGTTTCTTTTACTTCAACCACACTTATAGAGGCCATTTATAGATCCAATGAACTAATTCTAGTTATCCATTCATCAAAATTAAAAAATAAAATAATAAATAAATAAATAATCATTTTTTCATCTTCTTTTAAAAATAAAATATATTGCAAACAGTAAATCGTTAAACAACAAAAAATAAACCATCGATACAAGAATTTTTTAATTTTTCAGTAGACGGGCACTTTGATATAACATTTTTTTTTTCGAGTTTTGTTTTAGTGTTAAAATTTATGTCTGAAAAAATCACATATGATTTGTATGCTAGGAATCAAGTGTGATTTCACAAATCACATGTGGTTTCATAAAAATAACAAATCCCGTGTGATTTTTCCATACATAAATTTCAAGAGTAAAAAAAAAGGTCGTCGAAAGTATGGAGAAGTGCCTCTCTATAGAAATATAATTTAATTTTCATCGTGATGTATGATTCTTTTTGGGTAACGATTAACGTTTTTGTTAGATATTTAATTTTAATAAAAAGGATAAAAGTGATTATTTTATTTTATTTTTTATTTTTTAAATATGAAGAGCTATAACTGATTCATTGGTTTTAGAAGAATTTGGGTTTATAAATCCCTTTTCTTTGTTTACCTGATATCAAATGTGTGTGAATGTTAACGCATTTGGAAGATCAATTTAAAGTTCCTTTTGCCAATTTAAGTATTGCTGGAGGATACTAACATGTTGTCGAAACGGAACTAGAGGGTCCCGTGGTATTACGGGCTACAACAGAATTTTATTTTGTAGTGCTAATTTTTATAATAAAATCCTTAATGTGGATTTTGATGAAGCAAATTCCTTAATTAGAACGGAGTAACTTGTTTAAACTTAATATTTTATGACTTATAAAAATAAAAATGTCACAAATGCATTATAGATAGTAAGAATAAGAATAAGAGTAGAGTTATATTAAATACCAAACTTTTCTTAGGACTCATCCCCACCATCCATCTAAAAATAAATCAATATTTGAGATTAAAAGAATATTTCACCCATTTTTTATAATTTAAATATCTCTTAAACCGTTAATCGTTAAGCGAAAATAATTACACCATCGCGACGAGCATTTAATTATCTTTCTATAGACGGGCACTTTGATATACTTTCGACAAAAATTTTTTTTTTGTTTTTTTCACGTTTTTTTTTTCGTGACCGAAAAAATCATATATGATATATCATATATGATATGTCATATATGATATTAAATATCATATATGATATGATATGTAATATCATATATGATTTTTTCGGCAACGAAAAAAAAAACTTGAAAAAAATGGAAAAAAAAATTGTCGAAAATATATCAAAGTGCCTATCTATAGAAAGATAATTAAATGCTCATCGTAACGGTATATTTTTTTTCGCTTAACGATTAACGGTTTAAAAGATATTAATATTTGAAAAAAAAGGATGAAAGTGGTTTTTTTAAATTGTTGTGATTAATCTCATCCGTTAGATCAAATAAAGATGGAGGAAAGATGGAGGGTGGAGATTAGTCCCTTAGTATGTAAAAAAAATTTGATCTTCAAATGATCTTATATCTAAAAATAAAGATAGAGATAAAAAAAATATAAATGTATAGAATGTATATTTTTGAAAAAGACAATAATATTAAAGAACTAAATAGCCACGCAGGCCACAACAACAAAAATGACTAGCTCACTCCCCTCAGGACTTGAGGAGCAACAAACAAAGTCAACAACTAAGATGGAGAAAAAGATCTATATAGTGTATTATTTTAATAAAAGACAAAAATACACCGTTGGTCCCTAAACTTGTCCAAAAACATCGCTATGCACCCTAAGTTTGAAAAATCATCTCCGTGCATCCCTATTCAAGTTTTTTTAGGCCGATTGTGTCCTTTGACTAGTTTTTCGTCGATCAACGACGTTTCCTTCAGTTAAAATTTGTCTGTAGCACAAGGGTAATATAGAAAAAATATCATCAACAATTTGTTGATGATATTTCTTCTAGGACTACATTAGTGGATCCTCTTACTCTCTTAGAACGGATAATATTGAGTATTGTTTTCTTACTCTTCTAAAGTAGCATTTAGAACTTGTTTTGTCTGTTGGTTTTAGGCATTAATGTAGAAAATGCTTGGTAATGATTTGCAGTAGAAAGCATTGTATTGTCGATTTTAACCTTTTGGCAAAAAGCCACAGTGTGGATATATAGCAGTTGTGTGTAATTTTTTGATAAAGAAATAAGCTAAAGGTTTTCTTTTTAATTTTAACTTATCAACTTTTTTCAAAAATCAGTAAAGTGAATTGTTTTACGATATAAATACAAATCCAAACACCCATACTATGTAACCCATACATAGTTCACACATTGACATATGATGATGTAATGCGACTACTAAATGGTCCGCACATTGACATATTCAAGATTAGAACAGTGAATTAAATAACACAATAGATGAAGAGAAATATAAAGTGGAAGATGAAGTGTTAGAAGTTCGACCAATGGGTAGGGACAACGTCAAGAAGAATTTGACATCACAACATCCTCGTCAACTGATGGGAACGAAGGTTTTGTGAAGATGTTGGTTAAAAAATGGGCAAACAAAAGTGATGCATATCTCAAGATGAAGCAAAAGAAGCATGAACTACAACAACAAAGTTTGACTTCCAACAAGCAAAACAACAAAAAATATATAATGTTCTATCTTGCTCCCGATTGTAACAATTCGCATTTTCGGATTACTATTCATTTTTTACTATTCACTCCCTAAATTTTTATTTCATATTCTCGTAAGTTAAACTATTTTAATGATAATCCAAGAATTTGACACTCGTCGGATCATTTCTGCAAAAATCACAAAACCGTGTCCGAGATTTACTTTTAGGTTTAAACGTCATTCCAGCATCCCGATATGTCCATAAAACATTATTAACAATAGAAATATGATTTTCTCTCATTTTACGACAATTCCAAAGGTTTCAGAATTTTACTTTTTCCAGTTCAGCGTTTTACGGGAATTACGCGTTTTAGACCCGTGTTTCCAGTTTTAGCAGCGTTTAAGCAACCCGGTAGAAGTTATCACTCATTAAATATGCTAAGATAGGTTATATTAATAAGTTCTTACATATTTATTAGTTTCATATTTTTAGGATACCCGATTTTAAGTTTCATGACTTAACGACTTACCGTTAGTGATTACCGAGACCAAAACTGACTCCGTAAAAGCAAGATTTTATCAAAACTCATATCTAGTCATCCAAGATAGACCTTGGACGAAATTTTATGATAAGTCACAAGCCTTGTTGGATTGAGATAGGCCTTGATCACTTAAGATAAGTCCATGTGTTGAAAAGTGTTGAAACTTACTTACCAAGCCTTAGAAATATCCCAACTCTTGCACCTCCTCATTGCACCTTCCTAGGCACCTTCCTAACCTCCTCTTCATGCTATAAATACAAGGATCATTCCTTCCTTTCTCTTCATTCCAAACGCCCAACAACAAATCCATAAACCATGATCCTTTGATTTCTAAGTTATAAGTTACACACCAAAGTTGAAGGCATAGTTAGTCTCTACATGAATCAAGAGTTTGATTGGTGATTCCATGGTTGAATTAGGAGCTATACAGATGTTAGGGGCTGAGGTTAATTGGTTTTCACAAGGGTTATGTAAAGATTAGCAAGAGTTTGCAAGAGTTGTGGTGAAGGGTTTGCAAGCATAGGTTTAATGTCCTAGTTTTATACTCGACTTCCTTTCTTTAGAAAGCCAAAAGTTGTAAGAAACCCTAATACACTTTCTTGCTCAATATCATTTTTATGCTTATTATATTTCATTCATGCTATATATGGTCTTTGTGTTATGTTCATGATGTATAAAAACTAGTAAAACAAGTTTTGGAAACTATATATTAACTTATGTTAATTAAACAAGAAAATTAGTGACTTATATTGAGAACCATGACCAAAATAGAGTAACCATGATATGAAACACTTACCTACTGTTATAGAGAGTTTTAAAATGAAAACATAGCAATTTGAATCACCTAAAACGAGTACACGAGTCAAAAGTTATGGTTATTAGAAGTTACTAAAATCTTTACGGCAAAACTGTCTCAAACTTTCTGTGACAGAACCTTAAACACGCAAAAATAGGCCCTTCTGCTCCGTTTCATCAAAAAGTTAAAGCACAAAAGTTGTCCGGAATGATATTTTCTTCAAAAACTCAGGAGCACGAGCCAAGAAAACCAATAATGAATGATATTTTCTTCAAATTCTTAACAGCTATTTTAAATATCCAACTGACTATATAATAGTTATGGTTAAATAAAACCAAGAGGTCTAATGACCTAAAGCCAAGACCGCCACCATGGATAAGGCCAAGGATGAGTCTCAAGACCATTGTAACAATGACCAAGGTCACGGCAAAGCCACGGCTAAAGACCATGTAACTTTTCGAATAAAAAACTTATATATATTTTATCAAATACTACAATAGTAGGGAGCCTCATGTGAGGGGTTCATTAAAGTAAACCGTCGAGATGAGTTGTGGATTTACGAATTAAAGTGTCCTGACTCCTCGAACGTTTACTACATGGCCTCTGAATTATGTCGGCCCGAATGGTAGTAAGCGATATACAAACTATACATGTTTCATAAACCATTTTATTCAACAACTTACATTATATACTAAGTACTACATCATGAACTATATGCAAGACATATATAGGCAATTCTTCGTATTCTTAGACATTGTTTCAAACCTAAAACATATCATCATATTCTAGGTTGCGCTTAGAGATTTCGTGGCTTATCCATCGATTCCGTTATACGTTTTGATATCATTAGTTCAAGGTGAGTCATAGCCCCTACTCTTTTCACACTTTTATTTTTAACTCTTTGGGGGAGATACATGCTCAACTACTTGCTTTTACTTTTACAAATACTCCAAAACATTTATACTTGATTGGGTTATACTTGATTGCATTATACTTGATTTCATTATACTTGATTGCATTATACTTGATTGCGTTATACCTAAACTTGTAAGTCTCCTCGTAAGCATCATAAAGTCTCCTTTGATAACATATGCATTGGGTTTCCGGAGATGAAGTGGAGCGAATGATATTCTATCTTTGTGAGCAGCATACCCATATGAGGTCTCCGAAGATGAAGTAGAGCCTCATGACTAATTGCTTAACTGTTGTGATGAACTTATACATGTCTTAATCATACTATATTTTAGCAGTGGGTTGTGAACACACAGGTTGCAAGTGTTGTAATGGGCGGGACTTGCAACTGAGTGGATTCACAATGCCTTTGCTGTGTGAACATTCTTTAAAGTCTTTTCAACTGTTTTAAGACAAACTCTATGAACTCACCAACCATTGTGTTGACACTTTAGCATGTTTATCTCAGGTTAGTAAGGTGATAGCTAGTGCATGGAAAATTGAGTCAAGCTGCATATTATGAAGACTTACGCTTTTTATCATTTACCATTCAAAATATTTTGTATACATTTATGTATCATACTTTGGAATCTCATGTTTGTAACTTTGAATTCATTAATCGAATGACAACTTTTCAAAACGTCTCATTTAGAGGTCGTTTTCTATAACTTGTACTTTGTATTATGAAGTAGCACCCCAGTGACACAGTCTTCCGCTGCGGTATTTTGGGGGTGTTACACCGATGATCATTTGACCGGAAATAAACACGAAAAGGTGTTGGATCAGGCAAAAAACTAGAGAGAAATATGATTTAAATTATAAAAAAGAGTTTAGTTTAAGCTTTTTATATTATTTATTTATTTATTTATTAATGAATGATTAATTTTAGCATTTATTAAATTTGTTTAGAAAATGTTTTTTTTTTTTTTTTTTTTTTTTTTTTTTTTTTTTTTGGAATAAAATTAAAAAAATAAGTTTAATGGTTGGTTAGTTGGTGATCATTAAGGTTAAAAGATGAAGATAAGGTGATGTGTTAGAAATGTGATTGAAATATGATGTGACATATGGTGGAGGCGGTACAAAAATGAGTAACAATCGAGTCGTGTTCGGATTAATCTATTCAGGTTCGCGGGTTGACGAGTTAGCATAACCTTTACCCAAACATGACTTGTGTATTAATCGTAAAAAAAAAAAAAAAAAAAAAAAAAAACCAGACGTACATAATACGTGTAACCCGTTTAACCTGTTTAAGTAAATAGGTCAAACGGTGAAAAAGGTTAGTGATTTGTCGATATAAATAACACATAAATAACTATACAATAATTTCAATAATATCCAAGTTATAATAGTATTTTATTGTCATATCAAGTAAATAACAAAATACATTTAATCCAAATCCTACATAAAATCTAAGTTATATATTTTATATTCTAGAGGTTATATACTTAATGGGTTCACAGGGTTGACCTATTTAAAACTTACTCAACCCAAATACGCCCTGTTTACTAAATGGGTTAGACCGATTGACCCGTTTTTACCCAAACCTGTTTAATTTCGTGTCGGTTTCGTTTTGAGAATGCCACCCCTACTTATGAGCTTATTTAATTTCAGCTTATATTTCATAAGCCCTAATTTTTTATTTATTTTAAGAGCTATAAGTATCAAAATAAGCTAAAAATTAGGGCTGATAATATATAAGCTTGAAAACAAATAAGGTGACCATATATTAAGGGTGAGCATTGGGTCAAACCCGACCCAAAACGAGAAAACCGACCAGATTAGAAAACCAAAAAAGGAAAAAACTCAAACCGAGAACCGAACTTAGAAATAGATATAAAAACCAAAACCGAATCGAAAAAAGTCGGTTATGTCCGATTTCAATTGGTTTATTGGTTTTGATCTGTTTTCGAATGAATTTGCTCAGCCCTACCATATACAATATAAGGGTGAGCATTCCGACCGTTTGGACCGGACCGACCGACAAAACCGATTGGACCAACGGTCCGGGCTCGGTCTGAGATTTTTTATTAATTCGGTCCTCGGTCCGGACCGACCAAAAAACCGTAAAAACTTGCCAAAATCTTGCCTAATTGGACCGGACCGACCACATTCGGTCCGGTCTCGGTTTTTGGACCGTAATCGCCCCTAAGAGCGTAGGGTACAAATGCGCCGTGGGTGGCGCCATCACCACCAGCCAAGCAAAACCGACGGCGCACCGTACCGGTGGTGGCGCCGTCGGTGCTTGCGCAGCAGCCACGGCTCAGCGCCGTCGCCTATTTTATTTTATTATTATTATTATTATTTTTTTTTTCGTGATGTGTTTGGGTTTGTTTGTGTTCGTGTTTGTATGTTGTGTTTATATGTTGTGTTTGTGTTTGTGTTTGTGCTTTTTTTTTTTTTTTTTTTTTTTTTTTTTTTTTTTTTTTTTGGTGTTTGCAGGCGCAGGGAAGAAGAAGTCAAGAAGGTAGGTTTTTGTGTTTATGTTTGTGTTTGTTGTGTTTGTGTTTGGGCTTTGGGCTTTAAATTTGGGCTGGGCTTTGGGTTTGTGTTTGGGCTTTGTTTTTGTTGTGTTTGTGTTTGTGTTGTGTTCGTGTTTGTGTTTGGGCTTTGTGTTTGTAGGTTTTTGTGTTTATGTTTGTGTTTGTGTTTGTTTTTTTTATGTAATGTGTGTTTTTTTTTTAATTAATAAATTTTATTTTAGTTAATGTTGTTTGTATTTTATTTTATGTTAAAAAAAAAAAAAAAAAATTAGCTGATGGCACCAGAAAACGGATACCCCTGAAATGTGGTGCAGTGGGATTTCTGATGCCGTGAAGCTTTTTGGTGACATGGCAGCAAAAAATTCCCACGGCACCAGAACGACGACACCATTGTACCCGGTGCTCTAATTACAATATATAAGCTTATACAAACACCCCTAAACCCGAATATAAGGAGGAAAAGCACAAAATTCATCAGACGGGTCAAAATATAAACCAATCGGGTCAAAAAATATAAACCCCCAATCAAACCACCTGCGCTACCGGATCTCCGCCGTTATTCATCGGAATTAAACCATTTCCAGTAAGTATGCTCACTCGCCTCTCAACTTGTTAACATTAGGGCTCAGTTTTTTTTATAATCATCATTTCCTGTTATTACTTATATAAAATTGCTTTCTTGATTTGGCATACTTGTAAATGTATTTAGCAAAACATGGGTTGGATATATTTGTATTAATATGGAGTGTCTGGGTGTTTGGTTTAGCTTATTTGATGGGCTTATCGAAATTTGGAAAACCCGATAACCTCATTTGTTAACAGCTTATGAGCTTCTTTGTTTGAGCTTATGGTTAAACCATAAGCTTATGTTGGTAAGCTCATAAGTTGTTTAAAAATGAGGTTATCGGCTTTTTTCCAAGTTTCGTTAAGCCCATCAAATAAGCTAAGCCAAACTGCCAAACACTACATGGGCTTATTGGAATTTGGATAAGCTTATTTGACAGGCTTATTGGAATTTGGAAAAAAGCCGATAACCTCATTGTTAACGGCTTATGAGCTTGTTTGTTTGAGCTTATGGTTTAACCATAAGGTCACATTGGTAAGCTCATAAGCAGTTCAAAATGAGGTTATCGGCTTTTTTCCAAATTTCAATAAGCCCATCAAATAAGCTTATCCAAACACCCAATGTGAACGTTACGATATTATTTCGTGTTTATTGATCTATAGGCAAAGTTCCACAAAATACCAACGCCCATTCATTTTTGTGTTGTATTGGGTCCATTTTACTTGGTTTTTTCCACACGAGTCATTACAAGATTTTGTCTTCTGTCATTCAAGCAATGACCAGCACATTGACTGAGGTAAAATGATGAATTTGGAGCTGACATGGCATTTTATGTTATGTTAACACAAACATAGTTTCACTTCTAACTCGTTAACTAGTCATCATGTTGCTCAATGGCTATGAAACACAAAACCATCTTCTAATGTAAGCTATGTGGTGAATGTTAAATAGGCATCTATTTCGTGTTCGTCAATCTTATGCATCATCCTATACCCATGAAGTTTAAATATAAGGGTAAAGTTATATACGATACTAATGTAACACAAAACCATCTTTTAATGTAATATTTGGGAGGAAACTTAGTTGAATGACCCGTACCTAACAACTTTGAATGTATGTTTGTATTCTAGGTAATTTGCCCTTATATAAATATACCACATTCACCTATATATTGGAGTATTATTAATAGTGTTTTTTGTTGCCATTCAAGATCATGGTGCTGACAAACTTTAATAACTACTTATGATACCATCTTACCGTGTCAATCACGAATTAAATTCCTTCAAATGTCCATTGTGATGTAAAAAAACTTTTTGACTTACCGTGTTTGGATCAAGTGAAGAACCTCCATGATGTATATTTTTTTTATAGGTTATAGAATGTCTTAAATTTTGAGGTTTTCAAGCTTCATAAATGTTCTGTAAAACTGACATGTATATACATTTACTTGTTCATGTTTAGCATTCGTTTATGCATAAAATACAAAGATGAGTTCCAAAATTCAACCAATATCTGGAATGGAAGATGCTGTTCAGACTGGCACGTCAGCTACTGCATCAGTATCATCAACTGTTGGCCCAAAGGTTTCTCTGTTTGCAAAAAAAACTGGATTCTTAATACCGAAAAATAAGATATCAGGTTCCATGGTTCCACTTTTTCGGGGCAGTAAAAAGCCAGGGGGTGCTGATGTGGAGAATAAAGAAAATACTAAACAAGTGCTGAGAAAAACGAAATGGGGCCCGGATTTAACACAAGATGCTTTTGTTAGAAAGGGTAGAGCTTCAGCATATCAGGTAGTTTAATCAGTTTCCAATAGCAATCATGCATTTTGATTTTATGCTTTTTGTATAAGTTTTTGCCTAGAAAAATGTGTGGACTTCCTTTTATCACGAGGAGCATTTTATTACTCAACTGGTGGCAGTTGTAGACTTTACTGTTTCCTATTGGGTGCTAAAATGTTTGTGTCGTTTGAGTAAATAATTTGCATGGATCCCCACGTATCCAGGTGCCTCTTAATGACACATTGCCTCTGTCCTGGTACAATATATGAGCAGACTAGACTGGATCAAATTACGCAACAACTAAAATCGGGGATTATGGACGATGATTCACCAGCGGCTCGAGAATCTTTGGATCAGCAAAGTATTGAGGTTTAGTTTCTTTCTCTTATTCAATCTTTTATGTTTTTTAGAGTCCACTAAATAAGCACTTAAGATATAGTTGTTGATTCAGAAATCAGAGTTGGAACTTGAAAGACGAGAGATTATTGGTACGTTGAGCCATGGCTTATAGCATTAGTATTTATACATAATATGTGAAAGTTCTTAGGTTGTTCTTACTGATCGGCAGGAGAAATATTGAAGCTTAATCCAAGCTACAAGGCCCCACCTGATTATAAGCCATTATTAAAAGAGGATAAAGTTGCAATTCCAGTAAGTTCCGATATCACGTGTTAGATTGCCTCAAGACGTTGTTTGAATTCTATATATAAATCTTGACTTTTTTTCTGATAGATTAAAGAATATCCTGGACGAAATTTTATTGGACTATTATTTGGACCTGCTGGTGATACTCAAAAGCGATTGGAAAAGGTAAAAGATACACTACTGCAGTACTGCTCAAGATATATCAGTTTCTAAGCTTTGTGACTGATCGTGTTACAATTACTGTATTAGGAAACTGGGGCTAAAATACGAGTTTATGGTAGAAAAGCTGATACAAAGAAAGAGGTAACTTTGTTTCAAATATTTTGATTTTTACATAAAAAAGTTGATCATTGTTAACTCATTTCTTGTTACTAGCAGATTGAGATAACTTCTTCTGAAGGCAACGAAGGTCATGATGATTATGAAGAATTGTTTGTTCTGGCGTCTGGTGAAACTTACGACAAGGTTGATGCTGCAGTTTCTTTGATCGAGTTACTGATCACCCCAGTATTAGTAAGCTATTTGTTTCCTAGTTTTTATAAAGATGGTATCTTGTAAACTATATTTTGCTTACAAGTGAACTTTTATTAGGCGAACACTGTAGCTGTAACAAGTGATCCAGTTTCTGGGGATAATCCAAGTGCTGTTAGTCTTGGTCAAGACACATCGGTAATTGTAAATACGGGATCTGGAGTGGCCTCACCTTTAGCTCGGTATCAGCCATACCTTAATGCAGGGTTCATTGCACCACCCTTTCCAAATTCATCAGTTCCAATGCTCAACAATCCCTTGCAAGTATCAACCCCTTCAAATTCTGGACCGATGCTATCATCATTTGGTCCAGGGTCTGTTATGTCTGGACCTCTTGGTTCGGTTCCCAATAATCAACAGCCAATGCTTCAGCGCCCACAAATGCTTCAGGTGCCAAATATGGGATATGCTGGTCAACCCAGGAATCCTTTGGCAGGTCAGCCGAATTTTGCATCCCCATCTTTTACTCCAACTGGACCGAACCATAATGCGCGGCCGATGGGATCCCCCGTTCCTCACCCTTTGACCTCTACTGGTTGGGCCCAACCACCTGCTGGCTCGCCTGGAACTATGGGTCCAAACAGACCACAGATGATGCAACCAACGGTTCGACCTCAATCATCACAACCAATTGGGTTTCAGGCTGGGCCACCTAATGCAGGATCCGCTCCATGGTTTCCCTCTTCAAATACATCCACAACAATACCCCCTCAATCTGTAAGGCCCCCACCCCCACCCATAAACGCCCTAAGACCACAGCAACCTGCCTCTAATGATTTTACATTTCAAACAAACCGTCCACAAACCCCTTCCTCTCAATACGTTCCTAGGCCCGGAAACCAGCCAGGATCTCAATATATGCCTGCCCAAAATCCTCAATCATCCTCATTTCGGCCAGGAGGATTGAACAATCAAGCAGGGCCACGTTTTCATGGGCCACAAAATAGTCATCAAATGAGTCAACAACATCAGGGTCCATCAAATATGCCTGCCCCTTTAGACAGACAACCAGCTTTTACTGGGCATGGACCTCGAACTCTTGCTGGTCACATGGGGCCCAGGAACTTTGGTCCAGGTCCAGGTCCAGGTTCACCAGCTGGTCAATTCCCACCAAGGCCGGGTAACTTTGGGCCAGTTCAGCAAAATCGTCCATCGATGGGATTTCAACCCCAGAACTTCTCGGGTTCTCCAAATCAGCAGTTTCGTGGCAATATGTCATATACTATGGGCAGGCCTGGTTTGAACCCATCCGGACCGCAACAAGTATATGATCCGTTTTCCCCTACTGCTGTGCCACACAGACCTAGTGTTGGTAACCCCCAAAATTCGAGAAAACAAGACAATGATCCCGAGTATGATGACTTGATGGCATCTGTTGGAGTGAAATGATCATATGACTGTCCCTAAACATTTGTAAAGATGCTTTATGTAATAGGCGTCTTCTTGAATTGTAATATGCGAGACTTAGTAAAAAAGCTAGAAGCATAGCTCTTGAGTGCCCACGATAGCATTTTAATTGCATATTGTTGTGTATGCAAAATGTTTTTGCGAGCTTTTGTTCTTTTGAATGGATTGGCACCGGCGGCAGAAAAATTAATATGTTCTTAATTTATACGGTTGAGTTGGATAAATGGGTCATCCAATTTGCGCATTTTGCAACTTGTAACAACAAATGACTAGCCGATATAACTTAACTGGTAATCAACGTAATCTCAATATGTTAAAAGCATTAAAAGCATTAGGTGGTACGTCTTCATTTGTTTTACATATTTTGTAACGATAAATCTGATAATGCAATAGTGTGAAATATAGTAAATAATGTATATACAGGTCTTCAACCTAAAGCTGTTACACAAGCATGCCGTCAACATATCAATTTGGTTTCAGTTACATTGGTTTTGACCAAGAACTCTTCGGATCATCGGATAACAGAAATGCAGTAAAAAATCCATGACAATCACCGTGACTTTGAGATTACTGTACTTTCCATTAAAAAACTTTTAGCTAGTTTTGACTTAACAGCAAACTCAATGTAATACGCTAACCTTTCAACCAGTTTTGAGCTAGATATGGCTGAACATAAACCAAGTTAAGATGACTTTAAGATGTTTTGATTTGGGCAAATTGATTGAACTAAACATCTTAAGATGTTTAGTCCAAAACAATGTTGAATTCAAGATGTTTAGTTCAAATTGAACTAAACATCTTGAATTCAACATTGTTTTTGGGCAAATTGATTGAACTAATCATCTTAACACTGAATGACTTATGATGTTTAGCATACTACATCTTAAGTCATTAAGTCATCTTAAGTTAATGCTCCTGTGACTCGACATCAGTCAATGACTGAATGACTTAAGATGTTTTGAATGACCGGATTGAATTCAAAACATCAGTCATTGTTTTGAATTCAATTTGGGCAAATCAATGCCCAGATTGAATCAATGACTCGACATCAATCAATGATTGAATGACTTGATGTTTTGAATGATTGATGTCGCATATACCAGCTAAAGATAGCAAATCAGCAAAATACCCAAAAGACAAACTTTACAGCCAGAAATGTCAACAGTCAGCATCTTTGAAGTTACATTTGTAAAGTTTTGCCACTATTTTCTCTCAAAGCAGTTCTATAATGCTATTAAACTTAATAATTACATAACCATTTTCCTCCTATGTGACGTCTTTCGATTTTATAACCAAAAAGGAAATGAGGTATATCTATGAGAGCATTCTTGTAAAGCTTCCATTTGATGGAACTAACTACAAGACCATGAAGAACAGCCATGCTCCTGATTATTATTATATTCCAACCTAATTACTCATATCTTCACAAACCGAACATCATTTTGCCCAAATGCCATTCCACAACCAGGACACTTGCGGTGACGGATCTCTAAATTCCTCTGGATGCATGGATTGCAAAAAAGATGAAAACACTTCACAATCACCACCTGTCACAATAAAGTTCCAAAATTAAAATGCCTAGACACATGAAAAAAACACACGTCATAATGATTTTTCAGAGTGCACTTACCTCCTTTGGCCGATCAAAGCAAACCCCGCACTTGAGAATAGACTTGCAATCCTTGAGTTCGTCTTGAAGTTTCTGAATCGCAGCTTCACTGCTTCCCACAGTCAATTCTGTAACCTTCATGTTTAGTTCAGCAAGCTCCTCGTCAAGCTTCTTCCTGTCATTTCTAGTTTCAACAAAATTCACTTTCATAAGTACTACAAATTACCAAGTTGCCCTTTTGTGAAGTACGAGATTTGAAAGAATGATAATACCTTTCATTATCCAATTCCTCCTGAATTTCCTCCATCTTGCGCCGGATATGATCCTGTTCCTTTTCTGATGAAGAAAGCAATGACTTAAGGCACTTCAGCTCTTTATCAGCGTTCGATAGTTCCAACTTGCTGCTTTCAAGGTTGACTGCCAGGTGTCTATCTTCTTCAGTAGACTTCAGAGCATGTGCAACACAAGCGTTCATCTATATGATTATGTATTAAGTCAGATTTAAGAAGGATTAACCAGTAATTAACCACACATACAAAATGCTGATAAAGAAACACAACTATACCTGCTCTTCAGAATGAGCAATGCGTGATTTCAGCGATTCAACTTCAGCATTAACCTGATGAAGTTGTTTATCTAATGTTTGCTTCTGAGAGAGTAGAGAAGCATGCGACTGTTTCATCTTCACACTTTCGGATACCAGCTGCAGCAAAAGGAGGTTGTAGATAAGTCACATATTATATATGATCTTATGAAACCCCTTTGAATGTTCTTTTTTAATAAAGCAATTACGTGGTTGTCTTCATTATGCCATGGCTGACTTTTAACTCGTTTTGATCCATTTCCCTATTCTTACCTTTTACGTATTACTCAAGTTTATTAAATTACATGTTTAGTCCAAAAGCAACTTGAAAAAATAAGACAAAATTGACCTATAACTATCAAGAGATGCAGGATCAAAATAATAACCTTGATATTGTAATCATCCCTCTCCATCACCTGCTGCAGCAAGTGCTGGTTTTGTGTCTGCATATCTTCATAAGCTTGACCAATAGTCTGAGTAGACGCAACAAGGTTGATCACAAGGAATGATTATACTGGCGCAAGCAACAAAAAAAGCATAACAATAAAATGGAGGACATAGCACAAGCAAAATACCTCAATTTCAGAAATATAAGACTCTGCCTCTCCATCTTTAATTTTTATGGCCTCTGAGAGTTCCAAAACATCCCTGCACATGGCTCATAACACGGTGTTGATTATAAACAGCTGATCATCTGATAAACTACATAGTTTATTGATACAGTTTCAATCATATGTGCAATATAGACAGTATAAAAGTCAAACCTTTCTGACTCGTCAAATTGTGCCATTAATTCAGCAATTTCAGCTTCAGCATCTGCCAATCGCTGTTGGCATGCAGCCTCAGTTTCGTTAGCAGCTTTTATCCTCAATTCTAAACCGTGTTCATCAAAAGCGTCTTTTAGAACCTTGGCTTGCGCATGAGCTCTCCTTTCAGATTCTTTAATTTCCATGATGTCCCTTGTACCACATGAAGTAGAATTTCAATAATCGCATAAAAAAAAACAATAAGTAGACTATAACCCGTGTTTATCTCAGAGATTAAACTCCACACCTGTTGTCATATAACCGCTGTCCAAGCATATCCAAAAAGATTTGAGATTCTAGTTTTTCCTTCTGCAGCCTCTCAGTCTGCAGCAGGTTATTAGCTTTTATCATTTGATATTTTGATAGACATATCAAATATAACTTAAAATGATAACTAAAGTAGAAACTTACATGGGCATGTAAAGACTTGATCTCAGCACTCTGCTCAGAGCAGATACCCACCAAGTCCTTATGTTCACTTGTCTATAAGCAAAGATAAATATCAAGCTCGAGAAAATGATCAGAATGAAATAACATAAATGAATAAATAAAATATGGCCGCCACCTTTTTGTCCACCAATGCTCTAAGTGACTGGGCCTCCTCCTTTAAAGAAACGGCTTCACTCCCTATATCTTTCCAACGATTCAACTGTGATTTCATCATTTCAGTTTCTTTAGACAACGCTGAAGCCATCACCTGAAACTCTGCTTTAATGTCTTTCCTCTCTGTAATGATTATTAGACTTCTATCAGAATAACACAACTCGAGAAAGATAACATAGTGAGTGTTACTTGTAACCAATTTTACCTGAATCTTGAACAGCTTCTTCCATTCTAATTTCTAACTCACTATTCTCATTGATGCATTGCTGAAGCTGTTGCTCTAGGATTTCAATAGTAGAATTGGGATTATCATTTGAACTTTTCAGAGCATCTAATGATTCAGTCTTCATACTGAGTTCTTTCTCTTTTCGTATAAGAGAAGACCTATCAGCCTGGAATTGAAATATAATAACTAACATAAAACATAAAAAATATGAAAGATGTGGCAAAATGGAAACTTGGGTAACTAGTCAAAACGGGTAACTTTTTGGTACCGGTAGAGTCGACGTGGGTTACTTTAAATCCTTTATAAAAGTTAGTTTGTCAGATATAATTAAAAATTATGTCATTCCGAAAATACTCTAAAAGTTTAATAAAATGATAAGGAAACTTTGGACAAAAACCGAACTCGGTTCATAAGTAAATATGTAAAAAGTGGAACCTCCAAAAAATATTGTATACATCATCGGCTTACCTGCAAAGAATCTATCATCACTCTAAATCGCTCCACTTCAGATTTCCAATATGGAAGCTGATCATTTAGTAAGGTGTAAGGCCGAGATGTGTAGATATATTTGTTATCTTGCAGTTCATTCTGCCAAAACACAGCGTGTTAGAACCAAGCAACTGTTGGATACACAGCAACACAAAGATAATCACATACAACCTGAAGATCCTGTAACTGTTTTAATAAGGCAGAATTGTCCTCTTGTGCTTCTTGAAGCTCAGAAAGACGATCAGATGCCAGCATCTACATCAATTACAAATTCATTACTTTGTGTGTAGGAATGCGGAGAGAGAGAATTAAAACGCCTGGAGATAAAATTTATACCTTCGCTTCCTCTATGGAGGCCTTTAAATCACGTAATCCCATAGTTTTATCTAAAGTTCTTTCAGGCGAAACACTTCCATTAACAGCAAAAGGAACAGGAGGATGCACGTCAGGAAGTTTGTCCTTCTGCATCTTTAAACTTACAAGTTTTCTTCTACTTTCTTCAAGTTCTGCCAAGCTATCCTCCAAGTCACCTTACAAACATGAGCATACAAATATAGAAAGCAAAATCAATAAGAAACCCCAATTAAAAAAATTGTCAAAGCATGCTATGTTTTCTAGGAGGGGGGAGGGGGAAGGGGGCTGGTGAAAGCGTTATTATACCTGCAATACGTTTGATCTCGGACTGATCCACAGAATGGCTATGACTATAACTTTGAATCATATCATCATATTCTTTATGCCTAACATGAAGAGCATCAACAACTACTTGCAAATGTTTAACTTCTTCTTTCATCAAGTCATCAATCTTATGTGATTGAATAACCGCATCTAATAAGTAGCAAGGTCATCATTAGTAGGCATTTGTCATAGTGAATAAGCATGTAAAAGCAAGGTTGACATGTTACTAAGGTAAATACACACCTTCTGCAGATGAATTGCCATGCATAGATTGACCAATACTTTCTATTTTAGCCACCAAAATCTGTATCGTATCTTCTATCAATTTCATCAATTCGAGAGTGGATGAATGCCGCAAAGTAAGGGCTTCTTTGATATAAGCGAGACTTTCTTCACTTCCATCTTTTCCAATGGAATCCGATTTCAGGAGTCTGCAAAGGAATATCTCCTCTGCAGGACATGATGGGACCGAATCTACAAAGTAAATAAATTAGTTTTGCTATGTTCAACAAATAATAGTTGAATCTACAAAGTGGTACAACAAATTACAAACCTCGGGAAGAGTCTGCACGTTGCAATGCTTCCAATGCACTTTGGCCGGCGCCCGCACGTGCCCCAAGGAGAATTAGGTCATCATCCAACTAAAATGAAGGAGTTTAGACAATAGCCTTGATAATGCAAATAATAAAGAAGAAAGTGTGAATAAGATGTTACCTGACTCCATAGCTGATTCATTGTGATTAAAGCGTCATCATAAGAGGTTTGCCCCTGTTTTAATTGTTTAATTTTATCTTCCATATCATGTAACTCCTGCTTCTGGGCTTCTAACTGCTGGACAAGCTTCTGATTTTGATACTGTAGCACTGTCGCATCAACCTACAGTGACAATTGGGACTTAAAAATCAATCCAAATGCTACGATTTGATTTAGATTGCTTTTTGGAGTTTGCCTGATTGAGGCTACTTTCTAACGAGTAACGGGATTTGTTACTAACTGAATTTGCCTAAATGAGGCTACTTTCTAACGGGTAATTTTAAAGACCGAGAAAGATTCAGGCTGGAACATTTCCGCTCACAATCTCAATAACAAATTGAAAGTAGAAAGTCTTAGATCCTATACAAGAAAGAGGCCCTAAAATCTTAATCCTAGCAACCGCTATTTAACTTTTTTATTTCTTCAATTGACGTGTCAAACGCAATCACATGTTCCATATATATCATATTAGATGAAAAGTGAAATGTACATTATTCAATACACCATCACGCGCGGCATACATTAATCATACATACTCCAAAAATGGATTTTAAGCATTACAATTTCTAAAGCTATGTTTACAATTATTTAATGGACCAATACATCTATACAATACCTATAATTAATGTTGTCTTAATATATCACAAGGTACAAACCAAAGAAGCAACTAATGTGGTCATAACCCAAGCACTTGAATTCGATTGAAAAGAATCGTACGTGTCAAAGTACGAAAATTTTTAGGTGGTTTATAGAGTATGAAAACGTGTAACTTTTGAATACCATAATTTATATTTTGTCAAGCAATGTCATATATAGATTTACTAATCATATATTTGCACGCACTAATTTATACTACTCTATGTTTACATGTTACATTATTGACTAGCAAGTACTTTTCACCGCCAATCATCACAACTTTGTAATACTACCAACTACTGTTTTTGTATTGCCATTGCATCGTGATGCACGGGTGCTCTACCATTTTTATATAAGATAGTGTGCGACAAAGTTATTCACTAAAATTCTCGCCATGTGTCAAGTTATTATCACGAAAAACATATAATCGAATAATATTGTTCGCCAAAATTTTTGATTACAGGGTACCCGCCGTTGCAACGAGCGGGTACCCTGCTAGTAAGTCATAACACCCTCAACAAACGAAAAGAAAATGTAATGTCGCGTGATCAATACGTAAATCAGTCACTTGTCAAAGTATTCGATTAGAGCAATTACTTATTATTTCTTTGTACATATTCGTAAGTCACAAATTAATTGTACTTGCACGATCACAATAAATCTTTGAATCATTTAAAATCTATTACTCAATACACCACATCACGTATTGCATACAGTCAATCATATCAACCTTCAAAGCAATACATACTGCATAACAACACCCTCAACGAACATTAAGAATGCGCAATTTCACATGATTAATACTTATCTCAGTTACGTAAATCAATTATTATCCCTTTCTATATACGTAACTCATAGAATCAATTTTAATCACACAATCACAATAATATATTCGAACCATTTCGCCCTACATTCATCCTCATTTCCATTACTTCAATTCCACATTTTAAAACCCTCAACACATACAAAAAAGCAACTTGGACAAAAAGAAACGAAGCGGCTTAGACAAATCTTTTGTGTCAATAACTCATACCAATATACGTTATTAATCAAACACTACTTAAACACGGGTTTTAGATAGTTTAGAGCATTTTGCTCAATACATTATCACGTGCTGCATATATCCAATCATATCAAACCTTCAAAGCAATACACACTACATCACAAACACTAACGAACGAAAAGAGCATGCAATTTCACGTTTACTTCAATTACAGCAATCACTCATTATCCCTTTCTATATATACGTCAACTTCATTTGGAAAGCCTCAACATGAACACATACAAATAAGCAACTAAGAAAGAAAGAAACAAAGCGCCTTAGACAAATCTTCTAATCAATCGAACATGGTTTAATACGTAACCGGTCAAACACTACTTAGAAACGGCTTTTTTCCTCCAAATGTCCTGGAATTATTGCTTCGAGTCGACTAACTCGGCCTAATTTTCTCAACTAATTCTTTTCATACCAATATAATAGCCTGTAAAACCTATCACAAATCGTAAACACACAAAGTATCCCCAAATTACAACTCTAAAACACAACTTAGAAACGGCTTTTTTCCTAGAAAACAAAATTTTTCCAAATGTCCTGGAAATTATTGCTTCGAGTCGACTAACTCGCCCTAATTTTCCAAAAACTAAACTAATTCTTTTCATACCAATATAAAACAGTCCGTAAAACCATCACATAACGTAAACACACGAAGTATCACAAAATTATAACTCTAAACCCTAATAATCAGCGTTCTCAATCAATTATAACATACACAACAAAATGATAAAAAAAATAATGAGCATACAAATTAAAAAAAAAAAATAATGAGCATACAAATTGATGATGATTATATATAAAATGATAATTAATATAAAAAAATGAGGAGAGTAATTATATTAAAAACGAAAAAGAAAAAAAAAAAACTTACAGCGCCATTTTCGGGGGAAGGAAAAGAGTGACGAGCCATATAGTCAGAATGATTACTGGTTCTTCGTTTTTTATTACTGTTATGATTATCAATTTGTTGTTGTGATTCATCAGAAGAAGAATCAACAGAAGAATTTGATTCCATTTCTTGTTAAAAAGTTAGTGCTTCTCTTTGTGTATAACCGCCCTTCGCCACCATCAGTTTCTGCTACCACCGCCTTCTGATAATTGTATTTAACTAACTGTGTGTCTGTGTGTATGTGTTTTAAGGGAGCTAAAAATAAAAATGAAGGGGAGTTGTTGTTTGGGGGTGTTTGGAATTGGTGCAGTAAAATTTGTTTATATTTACATTTTCAGTTTTTTACTTGCAAAATATGTGTTCGGTGTAGGGGCCGGACTAGACCGAACCTATTTCGGTCCGGTTTTTGGTTCACACTTTACCTTCTGTCTTCGGTCTGGTCTGGTCCGATCTTGCATACAATCGACCAATAATGCTTTCTCGGACCGGACCAGACTGAACACATTCGGTCGGGTCCTTGTTCCGTGGTTTTGGGCTAAAACAGTCTTAGTCCGGTCTTATTTTTTCAGCCCGGTCTGGTTTTGACCCGATGCTCCGCTAGTTCGGTGTTTGGTTTGAAATAGAACCAAAGTATTTAATCAGTATTTGGTTTAGTGTATGATTTGATAAAAATATTACCAAACTAAACCGAAAAAACCTAGTACCTATATACACACAAAAGGTTAAATTATGCATATACTACGTAGTTTATATCATATTATTCTAACTAACAATCATAAATTCTTAAAATATATTCAAAACAAAATAAAATTCCTAAAATCAAAATTGTGATGCATTCTTGGTGAGTCAATTAACCTACTTGATCTTTAAATTTTTTTGTTACCGTATCATGTACGCCTATCATTAAATTACTTATGTTAAGTTGTGAAGCATTCAGGTTTCATTTTGTTGATTTACTTGAGCACTTTATGAGAACTTTTGATTTGTTACATCTTATTTAAACATTTAGGTTTTTATTTGTGACTTTTAGATTATATTATGAAGTTTACTTGAATTTGGTTTTTTTTGTTTTAACTGAAACCGAACCAGATTCTAATTTGGTATATGGTTTGGTTTTATCCGTTATATAATTGGTTTGGTTTAGCTTTGGTTGTGAAATTATAAATTTTCAAACCGATAAACCCGAATCATATAACCAACAATTTCGAAAACGAAATTGATGAACACCCTTATGCAAATTGATAACCAATAACATTGACTCATAGATTTTCTTACAAAAATAGTAAATGTCTTCTGCTAATTTATAGTATCATTTTGTTTTTTTCTTAAAGAATTATTCCCTATCCTAAATTAATAGTCCATGGTTTCCTTTTTCAAATGTTTCAATGTAATTATTCACTATTAAAAATAGATAGAGAAGTTTAATCGAGTTTATCATATTGCCTTTGGTTGAAATTAACATTGCAAATTTTAAAGAAGATATTAATTAATTAGTAAAAATAAAAAAATAAAAAATAAGTAACTCATTTAGTTTATTATATAGAATCATATTAAAATAACAATGACAATGCTGAACACCCTCCAAAATCCTCAACACCGAAAACACACACGTAACTACCTCTTTCATCAACTACAAAACCCTTCTGCCATTTAAACTGGTATACATTAATTAGCATAATTCGTATTCACGTCGTTGTTGTTGTTCTATTTATATAAACTCATTATGCTTTTATATAGATTAAAATGTCGTTAATTGTCGTTGATTTGCAAAAAAAGTAAGTACAGTGACTTTAAAGATCATTAACACTTGAAGCACAAGGTATCGTAATGTGTTGACGTCAGTTTTATACCTATAACACAATACAAAAACATGCTTACTTGTAACATGATGTTATAGTTGCACATGGACCACAAAATAACAAACACAAACACTTGCACAAATTAAAAAAACCTATAACGTACACCGTTAGCTTAATACCCTATTGTTTGATAATGAAAACCCCGTGATGTGTTATGTTTTATTGATCAATAATTTATAATGTGAGTTACATGTAACCCTAAACCCACAAACGAGTTTGGACTTATTTACCTGTTATCTAATAGTGATGAATGTAACCCTAAGCACATTTGTGGGTTATAGTCACTAGGGTTTTATCATCCATTATAATCTATAAATAGTAATGAATGAAACATAAAAACGTATGAGAGAATTCTATTCTTCAACACCTATAATACCTATACAGTTAGTGGGGTGCTAGCTAACATGTGGCCTGTGCTGTTAAGATTTATAGACGAGTAATAACTGTTGTGTGAAGTTTGAGTTATGGTCTTTGGCAAACCAAGTTTTGGGAGTGCCATTGTTTAGTGTGATGTTTGATTTTTTGCATTATAGAATGTTATACAACTATAAATTATCATAATTGTCCCTAATCATACTATTGTACGCCAAAAGGAAAGTATTAAGTGACAATTATGTTTACACTATAACAAGTAGTCAGATTTCAGTCCAAGTTTAGACCTAAAACGCACACCACATAAGTGCACTTATTTTGCATATGAGGTTTAGTTAGGTGCATTTCATTCAATTAACTATATAACATTTATCTTTCACTTTTTGTTATCCATGATTATCGGAGGCATAGATCTCCATAGGGATTACACCAAGTATCGTAACTTCAAATTTGCAAAAATACTAGGAACTAATGTCGTCAAAGGTGCATGACTATATCTATATCGTTTTATCATCCTTGATTCGTCACTTGCACCGTTTCAACTAGATGTACCATATTTTAAATCAATTACTTATAAGTGGGTCAAATTGGGTTAAGTTTTACTTTTAACGTGTTAAAGGCTAAAAGAAAAGTTAGCTAAAAAGAAACGGGTCAGATGGGTCCAACCAAGTTGTAAGTCACCTAAACTGTATATTCTAAAGAAAATATCTTAAGTCAACTTATTCAATAATGAGAATGTTCTTGAAATTATTTAACATGTAAATCATATTTGATAAAGTTATTAAATATAAACAACGTAAAAATGTTGGACAAAAAGTGTTTATGGTCAGCCTCACCCAACCTATTTTGACTGGCCCAAAAAGTTATTGTGTTGACACTTTACATCCCTAGTGGCAAATCAAGTCGTGTTTGGGTTGATCAATTCAGGTTCCTGGGTAATGGGTTATTATAACCTCTACCAAACACGATCTTGAATCTTTATAATCCATTCTCTCTAAAAGTCTAATAGTTACTAACCCATCCATGATCTATGGTGAAGGGTAGTGACGGTACTTGTTAAGGTGGTGATGGTTGTGGTCATGAGTGATGATGGTTGTCGGGTGGTGGCGCTGGTGGCCGAACAAAGTTGGATATTAGATAGTGGTGATTGTTGTTTGTTGTCACAAATGGTGATGGTGATTTTGTAAGAAGGAATAAGAAAGTGTTTAGAAAAGGGTTTTTTTTATGTTTGTGAGAAAAAGATGAAATGAAGAAAGAAGACAGTTTAACGGATATGGACCTCAAATAATTAATTGTATAACAAGAAGTTTGAAGTGACGAAAATGCCCTCTCATTAAACGGTCACTAACTGGTCAAATTAACGGCGTTAGAAAAATGGACCAAACCTGAAACGGGTGTTTCATTTTTGGAGAGGATTCGTAATGTTTTAAAAAATGGACTGAAACTAAAATACCCGGCAATCCACAAGGACCAACAATCTAGTTAACTCAATTGATAAGGTTGGATCAATGATGTTTGTTTTTCCAAAAAAAAACTCTTAATAGCCTCTTAATCTAACTCAGATGTAGCTAGAGGTTTGGACTAAAAAGTGTGTTTGTTTTTTCTCTCTATCATTAAGAGACGGTAAGAGTTTATTAAGATTTAGAGTGTTTGTTTTTTTCGGCTTATTAAGAGCTAGTAAGAGGCTAAAAACTCTTATTGAACTAGATGTTAAAGGGTGTCTTACCACCTCTTAATGTCTCATAATTTTGTTTGTTTGTTTGTTTGTTTTTTCTATTTTCTTCATTATGTATATTTTGTTCTTGTTTTGACATTTCGATTCGTATAGAAAGTATGTTTAATGAAATTATCGCATATTTTTTTGTTAAATAAAAAATGTACAAGATGATAAAAGTTATGAGTGACAGTTCGTATTGAAACATTATAACATAATTCAAACTCATTTTAACGGGTTGATAATGTCAACCCAAACATGACCCCCTTATTAAACGAGTTGCCCGAACATGACCCCTTAGAAAGCTTTAAAAAGGTCTAATCATAATCTCTTTTATTGTTGTGTTGATGTCAACTCGTGTTTTGTGATAGTTGAAAATTTTTCATGATAATCTAACAAATTTTTACAAAAACAAACACTTTATAAGAGTCAGATTTAGATTTCTCGGCCTCTTATTCACATTAAGATGGAATTAGATTCAGACATTTCAATCACAGATTTAGATTCAGATGTGCGAATCAGATTTAGATTCAGAGCCTCTTAACAAACAAAGAACACATAAACAAAGTCATAAGAGACAAAAAAAAAAAAAAAAAAAAAAAAAAAAAAAAAAATTATAGATATCAATATCCAACTATTCAAGGCAAAGGTCATGAGAATCTTTGGCTAATTCAGTGGGAGATGCCACAAATAGTAAACAAGGTAACTCACCAAAAAGTAAAAAAGAAAACCCTGAAATCAGTAGCAAAAGGTAGGCGTTCGGTTTGTTCATGTGTCCCATGTGAAAAAAGGAAAACTCGTGCTCGAAGTAAGTCTAGGAACCAAGCATCTCCAAATTCAAGTTGTCAAGGCAAGAAAAAAGTTAAAAATGAAAATGGTAAGTTAAAATAAAGCCCAAGACTAATTCCAAAAGCAACTTTCATATACGGACCAAACTATAACACTAAAGGCCCATTAACACAAATCAAACCAAACGATTCCACATTTAAACCATTCAAACCCAAAAATTGTTAACCAACCAAATTTAAAGGATTTTTTTTTTTTTTTTTTTTTTTTTTTTTTAAATTTTTAAATACAAAACCAATCTAGCTCGGATAGCACTTGTTGGTAATTCAAAAAATGAAAAAATGTCAAAATCGACAAACAAAGCGGATTCTTTGTTCAAATTGACGAACCAAATACAAAATAAAATTCAAAGGTACCTAACACAAATTTTAATTCAAAGGTATAAAGAAAACTAATGTTATTAATCCCTATTAATAGAATATACAAAACGTCATAACATAGTTTCCTAATTCTGAACAATCTCGACTACGAAAACTTGTAGGAAGAGTCACACAATTAGCAATGTGCCAAACAATCAAGAAGTGGGTTTTTATTATAATAGACAAACAACACCTTTAGTAGAGGATTTTATAGGAAAAAAACAAAAACTAGAGGTCAAAGGAGTTTTCTTGAGTAGGTTTCCATTTAGGTTGTTAAACAAGAGACTTCACTTGAAAATAACATATCTAGTGCAACAAGAGTTTAATTTGTTTGGATGAATAATTCATTATTTGAGTAGTTCAATTCAGTTTCATATTTAAGGTTAGTGTCATAAATGCTTAAGGCTCTTTTTTAACCAGAAAGGTGAAAAACATTGAGAATGGCTGTGGTAGAATAGCTCATTAAAGGATGCAACATGAAGTTGACAAATCAAGATGCCTTATATCTGGTGAATATGGGAAATGGCCACCCATGGTGTTGGTGGCAATTTTATTTATATAGGGGACTTAAAAACCCCTGCAAAATAACATGAAAAGCATGATACTCCGTATTACAATATGTATATATAGAAGTGCTAAAGAAAGAAAGTATGAACACTATGCCCGTGCAACCCTCTTACATACCGCAATGAACAACATAACCTTTACATACACCCAATCTTTCAAGCTATCATGAACGTGAAAAAAAGCATGTCTGAGACGACGATTGAGAAACAAAGCGCTACATACTATCCAAAATGCAGTAGCAAAGCCGGTGCCCGCACCAATATAAAACCATCTCAAAAGTTCATCTGTACCTGGACCCTCACTTTCACCAATCGCAGGTGGTAGTTCTAATTCTTCATCTCCGCGACAATTGTTGGGCAACGGAGGTCCACATAGTCCCGCATTACCAATGTACATTGAAGATCCAAAGGACACGAGTTGGGTGCTATATGGAATCCTTCCCGACAGGCTATTATATGAAACGTCTAGGTAATTTAAAAAATTCATCTGAGACATGGTTGATGGCAACCTTCCTGAAAATTTGTTTCTTGATAAATCCAAAATTTGAATTTCTTTCATTTGATCAATTGTTCGTGGAATCTCTCCTTGTAGAGTATTCTTTGACAAGTTCAATGCTACTAATTGATGAAGCTCAGTTATTTCACTTGGGATCGGACCTATTAGATTGTTGCTTGACAGATCAATGCTCTTCAAAAACCTGAGATTATTGGTGAACTCAAGTTCATTTCCATGCCACTCGATCATTAAATGGTCGACATACTCATTGTATTGGCTGAATACATGTGCACCAACTGACTGGCTACCCCATCTATAATGGTGCTTTTGGTTCGATGACTGCCCTTCTTGAACCATGACAGTAATATTATTCAAACAAGAGGGGATAGTTCCTTTGAGGTTGTTCGTCGACAAGTCCAGGACTTGAAGGTTTGCTAAGTGACAAATTTGTATAGGGATGGTTCCAACGAAGTTGTTTGTTCTTAAGCTAAGAACATACAATCCTAATAAGTTTTCCCCAATCCAAGTAGGCACATTACCAGAAAACCTGTTGTTGCTCAAAACCAAAAGGGTTAACTTGGCGCAATTCTTTAACGACAAAGGTAATTCTCCGTAGAAGTGGTTGTTGTGTAAATACAACACCTCAAGTTGAATAAGGGATTCAACTGACGGAGGAATCATTCCAGATAAATTATTGTTTCCAAGATTAAGAACTGTTAGTTTTTTGAAATGCCACAAACAGTTTGGAATTTGCCCTGTGAACAAATTGTCTGAGAGATCTAGAAAGGATAGAAATCCATCAACAATTTGGCACAAAAATGATATTTCTCCAGAAAATTTGTTTTTGGAAAGGTTTAATGTTTCCACAGTGGAAGAAACATTCACTACAGGGCCAAAAAAATTGTTGGAACTCAAATCTATCAATGAATGATTGGCAAAATTTGAAGATAATTCTGGTATATTGCCTCTAATTTTGTTGGAAGAGAGATCCAAGTATCTCAATCGCGAAGGCCACATGCTCCAAAACTCCACAGGAATTGTGTCTGCAATACTATTATTGGCAATATTAAGAACGGTAAGATTTTTTTGTGTCTGAATAAATTTTGGAAAGCGAGGCCCTAAATTGCTGTTGGAATGTGAGAGTTAGACTAGCACGATACGGCTAAAGGTGTGTGAGCCTATTGGGGGCACACACATTAAACATTAGAATACGTTATAAATGTTTCACGTAAAGCTCAAAAGTGACCCGTTTGGACACGATATAAACTAGACAATAATACTTTCTTGTCCTAAACTTTATAACTGGTTTATTGAAGATTCTGGAAGAGTATTATTCTGTCTAGATTCATTGTGAAGTGATAAGGATTGTTGAAGAGTTGTGATAAGGCTCAAAGATGGTAGAGTTTAACACTTATCATGCTTTGTTTAAGCCTTGTCAAGAGTAGGGTTAAGAGGCTATATATACTCCTCATAAACTGCTCATTATATACGATTACAAGTATCATAATATACACCATATGTTCAATATTGTTTCACTCTTCTTCTCGTCAAATCTGATCACAGAAACAACTTGTTGCTTTGTTTGACTATTCAAACATATCAAGCTATAAAGAAGAGTTATATATTAACTAGAATATAGATTCTTGAAGTTATTGTCCAATCTTATTTATACACATTCGAACGTATACAATTTTGTATTCGAATTGTGTTTTGGGTTTACGTGGTACACGGCTAGCACTCCGGGCGTATTTGTTTGACGTGTTTGTGTGAGCACTCGTAGAGGTGATTGTTTTAATCACTTATTTGATTTATTTTGCGGGTGACTACGAGGGTTAGTTTTCTATTTATTTTTCATGTTTTCTCTTTTCCTTTAATTTGTTTATTATTTGTGTGTTAATCATAATTGCTTAACTAGATCTAATATCCGCTGCGTACTCGTAGTTAATTGGTTAACTTGATATATAAATTCAAACAGTGGCATCACGAGTCAACTCGTTTAGTGGTTATGGGTTACACAATTTAATAAACACGCGAAAAGGCTGCATGAAATCTAATTTAGTTATTTGTTTTATTTTTGTTTTGACAACTATCATGCAATACTTGTCATTAATTAATAAAAAATACCTAGACACAAAGGAATTAAAAATTAATTGTTAATTAGATACATAAAATAGCAATATATATTAAAAGTTAATTTGTTTGCCATGATTATTTTATGTGTGTATTCCGGCTATAAGACCTACGCAATCAATTTTTTTTGATGCATGTGGCGATCTAGGCACTTGATGAAAACCTAGTGAGGGTCTTATGGTTCTCCATTTGGGGAAGACTCCTAGTGGACTCGGTTGTTATATGTTTAATTAATGTTCATGTTTATGTAATTGATTCTTTATTTGCATAATTGTTACATGTTTTATACACCTAATTGCATGCAATATGGAATAATACATATCGAAATCATGATATTAATATGGACTTAATTTACACGCCTAAATACCATGCTCATTGTGACCTGCTATTTGATTCGTGGAAAATTGTTTTTGTAAAATTAAGTGACCTAAATTATTGAAACAAGTTTTCATGAAATTAAAAACTGGACGCTATGGACACTTGGGAAGTACGGCTCACCCACTAGAACAAACTATAAGGGGGGTTTAAGGATGGTGCGCACAGTCACACCTAAAGGATTTCCGGTCATTGCCTCGCGCTGACCTGGTCCTCCGCCACCTTGCGAGTTCGATTGGAGCTACCGTGAACCATGATGATCACTACAGTGTCATTACTAAAAGTTTTTAAAATTAAGTACTACAAAGTTGTTTTGCATGCTTCTTTGTACACAAATTTTACCACATTTATGTGTTTACCCTATGTGAAAATTTTAAGTCTATGCCAACCAACCAAGGACACGTGCTTTTGGCTTGACCTCTTTGGTCAGACCTTAGGGCCATTCCAAATCCATGGCAAATATTGCTCATTGGTCAGACCTTTGGTTATATTTGCACGTTCTTGTTTGGTCGACTTATTTCGAGTATGCTTGGTCAGACCTTGGACCCGAGGCATAAGATGAGACTAAACATGCTCATGACATTACTACTTGTCTACTAATGTCTTGATCAGTCTCATAAGTCTAAGAGTTGCATTTTATGCAATTAACGCTCGTCGCTTACCTCTTGCCCCATTTGTTTACACATTGGTCAGACCTTTGGTAATAAGTGGGAGGTCAAGTTGGATCTTAGTCTTAATTAGTAATTAATTGGGTAGTTAATTCTATTAAGAATTTAATTATCGAAAATACTAATTATTTGAACTTTTCTTATATTGTAGATGACTACCTCAGTCGGAAACAATTCGGTACTCAGGAGTTTCTTTGAGAAACAAAAA
The DNA here is from genome assembly GCA_030686995.1 of Artemisia argyi. NCBI lineage: Eukaryota > Viridiplantae > Streptophyta > Magnoliopsida > Asterales > Asteraceae > Artemisia > Artemisia argyi. The sequence goes on along the minus strand of CM060695.1, from coordinate 20,358,396 downwards.
CTCACTGGACCTAACTTCATTGACTGGTATCGCCAGCTTCGCATTATACTGTCAGCTGAAGATAAGGAAAATTACTTGGAGCATCCTATTCCTACTGCACCTGTTGCAACTCCTGGACACCCAGTCCTTCCCGAGGCTCTTGCAGCTCACACTGCTTGGGTCAAGGGGTCAAAGGACATTGCTGCTTTCATGCTTATGACCATGGACTTAGAAATCCAACGAAATCTAACCCATCTTGGTGCATATGACATGTTACAGGAGTTGAAAAGCATGTTTGCTCAACAGGCAGAACAGGAACTTCTGCAAACCGCGAGGGAATTTCACTCGTGCAAGCAAGAAGAAGGTCAATCTGTAAGCTCATATGTTCTAAAGATGAAGAGCTACATTGACAACTTGGAGCGTCTCGGTCATCCCGTCACTTTGAACCTTGGAGTCAGTCTAATCTTAATTGGACTCTCTAAGGAGTATGACAGCTTTGTGCAGAACTATAATATGCACAGCATGGGGAAGACTGTGAATGAATTACATGCTATGCTTAAACAACATGAGCAGACGCTACCCAAGAAAGATGTTGCACCTGCACTTCATGCTATACGTGCAGGAAAGGTCCAGAAAAACCAAGGTAAAAAACCGTTCAAGGCTGCTAAGGGGAATCAAGGGAATGGAAAGTATAAGTTGGCTTATGCTCCTGAGCATAAACCATCTTATGCCTCCAAGCCCAAGAAACCTCCACCACCCAAGAAGGATAGCCCTGCAAAGGACGCGACCTGTCACCAATGTGGTGAAATAGGTCATTGGAGAAGGAATTGTCCCGTGTATCTCGCCGAGTTGCTGAAAAAGAAGAAGCTATCTCCAGGAGCTAGCACTTCAGGTATTTTCACCATAGAACTCTATACTTTTCCTAGTACATCTTGGATTTATGACACGGGTTGTGGTACTCACATCTGTAATACTATTCAGGGTCTCAGGGGAAGTAAGAAGCTGAAGCCAGGAGCTTTAAGTCTGTACGTGGGCAATGGTCAACGGGCAGGAGTTGAAGCTATTGGAAATTATCATTTATGTCTCCCAAGTGGATTAGTAGTTGTTTTGAACAATTGTCATTTTGCTCCCTCTATTACTAGAGGAATTATTTCAGTTTCTCGTTTGTTTGACGATGGTTTTATTAACCGCTTTGAATCGAATAATACAATTTCAGTTTCTAGGAATAATGTTGTTTATTTTAGTGCTATCCCAAGGGATGGTATTTATGAAATTGATATGTCTTGTTCTAAAACAAATGATAGTTCTATGTATGCTGTTAGCAATAAAAGAGTCAAGCTAGACTTGGACTCTACTCTCTTGTGGCATTGTCGTCTTGGACACATTAGCAAGAAACGCATGGAGAAGTTGCAACATGATGGACTTCTCAACTCAACTGACATTAAGTCATTTGAAAAGTGTGTTTCATGCATGTCTGGTAAGATGGCAAGAAAACCCTATTCACATCAAGTGGAAAGGGCTAAGGATCTACTTGGACTAATACACACTGATGTATGTGGCCCATTTAGAATTATGTCAAGACAAGGAGCAAGTTACTTCGTCACTTTTACTGATGACTATAGTCGGTATGGTTATGTTTACCTGCTGAAACATAAACATGAAGTGTTTGAAACATTTAAAGTGTTTCAAAAGGAAGTAGAAAACCAACTCGGGAAGACCATTAAGTCACTACGTTCAGATCGTGGAGGTGAATATATGAGTCAAGAGTTTTTGGATCATCTTAAGGAGCATGGGATTATTGCCCAACGCACTCCTCCTTACACTCCACAACATAATGGTGTGTCTGAGAGGAGAAATCGAACACTGCAAGACATGGTTCGCTCCATGATGAGTCAAACTACTCTTCCAAAGTCCTTTTGGGATTATGCCCTTGAGTCTGCTGCACGCATTCTCAACATGGTTCCAACTAAGAAGGTTGATAAGACACCATACGAGGTATGGCATGGCAAAGCCCCTAAGTTGTCTTACTTAAAAGTCTGGGGTTGTGAGGCACTTGTTAAGCGTGATACACTTACCAAACCTGACAAACTAGAACCCAGATCTATTAAGTGTATCTTCATAGGATACCCAAAGGAAACAATGGGATATTCTTTCTATCTTCCATCCGAGAATAAAATATTTGTTGCTCGGAATGCTGAGTTCTTTGAGAGTAATCTTATGGATCAAGAAGCAAGTGGGAGTCTAGAAGATCTTGAAATTTTTCAAGAAGAAGATACAAATCCTTCTGTAGACACTAGCTTAGGTCATGATGAGGATGATCAAGAAATTGATGAACCTCAAAGTGATATCAATCCCATTCGTAAATCCGCTAGGACACGTCGTGCCCCAGATCGAATGTGCTTATACATCGATGCTGAGGAGCATGAGTTGGGGGATCTTGGTGAACCCAAAACCTATAAAGCTGCATTATTGGATCCTGAATCCAAGAAATGGCTTGGTGCGATGAATGTGGAAATACAATCCATGAAAGACAACGAAGTCTGGGAATTAGTTGAGCTTCCTCCTAACTGTAAAACTGTTGGTAGCAAATGGCTCTTCAAAAAGAAGACTGACATGGATGGTGCAGTACACACCTTTAAAGCTCGTCTTGTAGCAAAGGGCTTCACTCAAACCTACGGGATTGATTATGAAGAGACCTTTTCTCCTGTTGCAGACATTAGAGCTATAAGGATTCTTATAGCCATAGCTGCGTTCTATGACTATGAGATTTGGCAAATGGATGTCAAAACCGCCTTCCTCAATGGACATCTTTACGAAGAAGTCTATATGGAGCAACCTGAAGGTTTTGTTAATCCAAAATATCCTAACCGAGTATGCAAGCTCAAGCGTTCCATTTATGGACTTAAGCAAGCATCTAGGCAATGGAATAAACGTTTTGATGATGAGATTAAGAAATTTGGTTTTACTCAGAATCAAGATGAGCCATGTGTATATCAGAAAGCTAGTGGGAGTTATGTCACTTTCCTAATTCTATATGTTGATGACATATTACTCATGGGAAACAACATTCCAATGTTACAAGATGTAAAATCCTATCTTGGAAGATGTTTTGCCATGAAAGATTTAGGAGAAGCTGCATATATTCTTGGAATCAAGATTTATAGAGATAGATCAAGACGGTTAATTGGTTTAAGTCAAAATGCTTACATTGAGAAAATATTGAAGAAATATTTTATGGAAAATTCCAAACGAGGAACTATCCCAATGCAAGAAAAGCTTAAATTGAGTAAATCACAAGGTGCTGAGACACCTGCTGATAAAGAGCGCATGCAAAGAGTTCCCTACGCCTCGGCTATAGGATCAATTATGTATGCTGTGAGATGTACTCGTCCTGATGTTGCGTTCGCTCAGAACATAACAAGCCGATTTCAACAGAATCCAGGTGAACTTCACTGGATTGCTGTTAAGAATATTCTTAAGTATTTACGCAATACTAAGGATATGTTTCTGGTTTATGGAGGTGATATGAAACGAGAGCTCAGGGTTTCTTGCTACACTGATGCTGGATATCTGACAGATGTTGATGACCTCAAATCTCAGACTGGATATGTATTCGTTTTGAATGGAGGTGCTGTTGACTGGAAAAGCACAAAACAAAGTATTTATGCAACTTCATCTACAGAAGCTGAGTATATAGCTGCTTATGATGCATCTAAAGAGGCTGTATGGATTCGAAAATTCATTTCTGGGCTTGGCATTGTTCCCACAATTGAAGAACCCATAAACATGTATTGTGATAATACTGGAGCCATTACTATAGCTAATGAAAGTGGAATCACCAAGGGTGCTAGACATTACCGCGCAAAAGTTCATTATCTTCGAGAGACCATTGAGATGGGTGACGTGAAGATATCAAAAGTTCACACAGATGACAATCTAGCCGATCCATTTACGAAGGCTTTAGCATATCCTAAGCATTCTAAATTGACTAGGGATATTGGTTTGATACCAGCTAGTAGTCTCATGTAAATTTGTGTGTAATTAGTATTTGGATAATTTGGAATTGTAAGACAGTTTTATTTTCTGATAAATAAAGATACGAGGTATTTGTTATTTTATTCATATAATCTGTTATTCCATATTTGCATGTTTAATCCATGAAATGATTTATCATTCTAAATATGTCCATTGTCGGTTAACAATATGGGAATATTGTTATGCAAGACAAATGTGAGTGTTGGTTATATTCTATGAGAATGTGGATTGTTCCCGCCAAACTCATATGTATTCACAAGGGATGCATATTGGATACCCCAACTTTCAAACATTTACTTTTGGATCCTTGTCATGAGTAAAATGTTGAAATGGTTTGTTAAGTCATCCTTAGACTTGAGATACAAGCAAGTTCTGTTATGTGTGGATATCACTTTTGTAATTATATGCCAAACGCTGTCCTGAATAAGGTAGTTATAAAAGCTATTTTTCGGAGTGATGTGAAGCAGCATCCACAACACTTGTAGTCAATAAAGGATTTGTTACTCCACTTGATATGTGCAGAAAGATACCATGGGCCCTCTCCAGAATTAATCAGATAATTGTTCGGCCGAACCCAAAGGGTAATGCAAGATGATTCTTGATTACATTTGGTATATCTAATTATATTCTATAACGAGAATCTAAATGGTTAAACTATATGGAATGAGTTAGGATCCATATCCATGGTTTAACGGTATCTATAACAAAGGATGATAAAAGCAAGACATAAATGACCATGCTACTGAGAATGATTTATGAAACTATATCTCAGACACCTTTAGTTTAATAGCGAGTGAGAGCGTTGCTAGACGTTTCCGTCGTTGGTGTTTGTGCTATCTGCTACTCCAACTCCCAAGTGGGAGCTGTTGGAATGTGAGAGTTAGACTAGCACGATACGGCTAAAGGTGTGTGAGCCTATTGGGGGCACACACATTAAACATTAGAATACGTTATAAATGTTTCACGTAAAGCTCAAAAGTGACCCGTTTGGACACGATATAAACTAGACAATAATACTTTCTTGTCCTAAACTTTATAACTGGTTTATTGAAGATTCTGGAAGAGTATTATTCTGTCTAGATTCATTGTGAAGTGATAAGGATTGTTGAAGAGTTGTGATAAGGCTCAAAGATGGTAGAGTTTAACACTTATCATGCTTTGTTTAAGCCTTATCAAGAGTAGGGTTAAGAGGCTATATATACTCCTCATAAACTGCTCATTATATACGATTACAAGTATCATAATATACACCATATGTTCAATATTGTTTCACTCTTCTTCTCGTCAAATCTGATCACAGAAACAACTTGTTGCTTTGTTTGACTATTCAAACATATCAAGCTATAAAGAAGAGTTATATATTAACTAGAATATAGATTCTTGAAGTTATTGTCCAATCTTATTTATACACATTCGAACGTATACAATTTTGTATTCGAATTGTGTTTTGGGTTTACGTGGTACACGGCTAGCACTCCGGGCGTATTTGTTTGACGTGTTTGTGTGAGCACTCGTAGAGGTGATTGTTTTAATCACTTATTTGATTTATTTTGCGGGTGACTACGAGGGTTAGTTTTCTATTTATTTTTCATGTTTTCTCTTTTCCTTTAATTTGTTTATTATTTGTGTGTTAATCATAATTGCTTAACTAGATCTAATATCCGCTGCGTACTCGTAGTTAATTGGTTAACTTGATATATAAATTCCAACAATTGCAAGAACTCAAATCAACATTTTCTACAAAGGAAGTGTTTGAGGTATGAACCACTTCAAGTGACTTCGACGAATTTACCTCCTGAAGCTTTAAACTGGGATTGAAAGAAATATTGAGTTCCTGAAGGTGAGGTAGTTCCCACACTTTTTCACTTATAGTTCCATTTAACCGATTGTAAGATAGGTCCAAATCTTTCAGGGATGAAAAGTTTAGGATTGCGTCGGACAAAGACCCTGTTAATTGGTTAGCTGTAGCATGGAGGACCTGTATTGTAACCGATGATCCAGACAAGCTGTTTAGAAGATTCGAAAGTTTCCCACTTAACTTGTTATGATTGAGGGAAATGACTTCAAGCTTAGTGCCAACTAATGGGCATAACCAATGATACATGGTTGAGTTAAGATTGTTGTTATCGATATAAAGGGTTGCAATAGACGAAGAAGAAGATTTGAGAGATGAATTATATGGATACATGACTTGTGAGAGGTCACATCCGACTAAACTTAAAGATGATAGTTTCCGGAGAGCTATAATTGCATTTACCCAATAATTTGCTTTGGCTAGAGAATTTCCATCCAATATAAGGTTGTTTAAATGAGATAGAGAAGACAACCAATCTAAGCTCTCAATTCTACATCTTCCAAGCAATCCAAGTTTAAGTTGCTGCAAATTGGTGAGGTTTTCAAAATTAGGAGGAATGGTTCCAGAAAAAGAGTTTTGTGAAAGGTCAAGAAATGTTAACTTGGTCAAGGAACCAATGGACATGGGAATGGTTCCAGTAAACTGATTCGAACCAAGGTTAAGATAGGTTAACTGAGTCAGGTTACCAATGAACTGGGGAATGGATCCTGTAAACTGGTTCCAACCAAGGTCAAGATAAGTCAACTGAGTCATTGAGCCGATGACGTTGGGAATGGTTCCATGAAAAAAATTGTTGTAAAGGTCAAGATGATTTAAGTAGCTTAAGTTTAGCAATGAAGGGCTAAACTCACCACTAAGAGTCGTTCTGCTAAAATTATTGAAAAAGAGCCGAATCCCTGTGACATGGCCAAGTGGGCTGTCGCACCTGACTCCAATCCAATTACAACAATCTTCTTCGTCCTTCCATGTAGAAAGCTGGTGATCGGGGTCTTGAAGTTGAGCTTTAAAATCAAGTAGAGCTTGTCTCTCCTTATCGATGCACGTATTAGCAGCTCCTCCCACTGCTGCAATCTGTTGGTGGCCAACAGAAGTGGCAGTTGTGGTATTAAACCACAGTAAGACAAGTGAAAAAATTATGAACAAAACATGAGTTTGCATGAAGTAAAGGTAAATATTTTCTCTCATTATGTATTATGTATGGTTTATCAGAATGTGTGAACTGTTTTTTTTTATCTGATGAATGAACATAGATGCCCATATGAGGCTTTTTATAAACTGAAGTTTGAAGATGAGTCATTGAACTAGACGACTTATACTTGGGTGGAACTTAGACTTGAATAAAGATAATGAAATAAATTTTGAAGACTCAAGTCTGCAATATTATTTTCCTTATTGCATGTTATTTTCTTCCACGTGGTACTTTTGGTAGTTCTAAATTCCTTGTCCTTTTTTATTTTTATTTTTTTATTATTTTATTATTATTATTATTATTTTTAATCGTTCCTACCCCAAGTGATAAATGATGAATTAAAAATATCTATGCTATATCTTATCTATAAAGGACCAGAAATACCTTGTTTACGTATCATTGGGAAGCGCATTAACATAAATACGGCAGTAAGAAGTGGCAATACAAACGTGTGTAAACTATAAAAACGAGTCAAAGTGGATTGTCCCACACTAGCACTTCCGCGCAATAATTCTACCAAAGGCGATCATATTACAGGAATAGTGTCAGGTACACATGTTACAATTTTAACTGCCCAATAACCAATTTGGTCCCGAGGTAAGGTATGATTTTTTTCCGTGTTTCAGAATACGGTTAACCAACATGTTAACTAATTGATTACGATAAATTGGATCGGATTTTGCAGTTTTTTCTTCTGCAGTACCTCGACGTGACATGATCGTGAAAGGGGTTCAAGAATCAGTTTTATTTTTGTAAAGGCTAAAATCACTTATTTTGGCTTTTTTACCCCATATTGTAGGGTGGATCTCGAAAGATATGAAAGATCTCCCTTCAAGCCGTACATACGACTTTCATCAAATACGGCTTTCCTCAGAATTCTATATGTATCTATGAGACCGAGTATGGAATTCTATTTACTCACTTTAAATTGAGTATCCGTTTCCCTCCTTGCCCATCTATGGGAATCGTTTAAAGAGAATATCAAAGCAAAAACAAATTGCATTTCAATGGACCCAATTTATCTTTTCCAGTTGTGGATAAACAAACAAACTTTTCTTCATTACTCTTCGTAGGAAAATGCACATGGTACTTTCCTCTTTTCCTGTCCGAAATCAACGAGTTAATTATACTACCCTTCTTTGGTTTGGTATATCCAATTCGAGTGAATTTTGTATCATGACACGAGTCTGGTTAAAAACTCCAACTAACCCAACCCCAATAAAATCTAATTGTAATTTACTTAGGTATTGTGCGGTAGTTGTGTACAAGATAAAGCTTTAAAAACCAATTTGCTAATGTAAGTTTCATTGTAAACATTGTCAACAACGTAAAAGGGGCTTTCCTTCGTATACCTTACTTAGACCTACTCTTCTCTTTTCTTTCGATAGAAAATCCTCCATCAAGATTGGATTCTAACATAAATAAAAGGAATATACCAATTCTGTACTTTTTTTTGAACGGCGAGTTAGTACCATACTAAGTTAGTTATTTGATTCTACATATACAAAAGGTAGTCCTTTCCAATCTCGAATAATAATTAGTGATTCGATTCCACCCATAATATAGTCCCTGCCAGCCTCAAATCGACGCATTTATTGGGCAGAACCCTACAGATTCCACCTTGAAGGAACAAACCTCCATGAAGACACTCGAACCTGAGACCTCTCGCATGTAGTAACAACCTCCCCAAGGCCACTTTTGGTTTTTAATGAAACGATATGTAAAACAAAGTTTAAATGCACACACGGTTAACTTGTCAATGTATAATTCTTATTAGAATAAATCAGAAAATTGCAAAGTGTTGTACGAAGTTAACACTTAATTGAATGGCAATAGAATAGCTCTCTGACCAAACAAACTTATGAAAGTTTGCAAGTGAAAATAATGGGATCAGGTCCAAACCGAGTTCAAATTTTAGTTAGAGACCATAGCACATTGAATTAGCTCAATTTTTTTTTGCTGAAAAAGAAATGAAAGTGCCCAAAGAAGCAACCCCTATATAGGAAAAAGTAACAAGATATATAACGTGATGTAAATGCCAGTTAGTCTAGTAGAGTAACACATAGCATTAGAATACAGGGTCAATGGTTTGTAAATGTATTCAAGTTAACATTTTTTGTTTGTTTTATGTAGCTAACTTTTCTTTTTTCTTATTAAAATACAATCTTTTAAATTTCGTCAACTTCATGTATTTTGTGACTATTTTACATGGCTAAATAGTCGCAAAATACACACAATAGGCGAAATTTGAAAAAATTGTGTTTTAATAAGGAAAAAAAAAAGCTGGCTACATAAAACAAGAAAAAGTATCAACTTGGATACATTTACAAGTTATTAGCTCTAGAATATATGATATTTTGATCGATAAAAAACCTAAGGGCATCCACTATAATAAACCTATAGAAAGGTTTATACATTTAAAACTCCATTAATTTATAAACATTTTCAAATTATAAACCTATTTCTACTATAGGTAAAACTATTCATAAACCCTTTCATATCATAAAGCACACTCAACATTTACCAAATAATTAAATTTTGGACCTCTTCAAAATCCTAGACCTATTTATTCCACATAGACTTGAAATAAACATCCACTATGGTTTATACATTTTTAGACCTCTTCATCTTTTTATAGACCTTTTCACAAACCACCGTAGTGGATGATAACTTAGAATTCAAAATAAATACAATGAGCTGATGAAGCTTCCACGTCATTTCCCTGCCCCACCATATACGTAGTGTGTTTCATTTTCATGCAAGATTTTACCACAAGGTTGGAGACTTTGAACTTTATATTCGTAAGACTATAACTTATAGTCCAGATGCATCTCTTCGAGATACTTGTCAAATTTTATTTCATTCTCACTTTATGTAGACAAAGAAATAGAAATTATAAAACAAGATATCTTTATCTATCTTTTAGATCCATTTATGACAATTAAGTTTCAAACAAGTTAATAAGAACTTTCAATTCATGACTCATCAAGTCTTGGCAATTTGTGTTTCTTGATATACTTTTCTATCTTGTAAGATGTGTTAATACTAGAATTCCGTCAAAATAGTACAAAAGCATAACCATGAGCCAAAAGTATTCCTATATTATCCTTAATACAAATAAACAAATTGTGAAATGAATAATATAATACATGCTGTAATGGTCACCAAACTCACAAACTCCACGTCAGCATCACATTATAATTCAACACAACATCAACCCACCACCTTGTCATTGCCTCATTGGCTCTACGGCTCCACTCTTCTTCCTTAGAACCACATTAGCGTACGTCAAACAAAATTGGGCCACTTTAGGATGCAAAACCATCTTTATTTTGCACAATGCAAAGTTTTGGACGTCGTTTTTTGGTTTTAATTATTTCTTGGAATGTTTTGAGACATTTTGAGGTTTCAAATTTATAGCCTTTGGTATTTTTGTTGGTGCAAACGTAATAATTGTTCATGATATTCGTATAAACATAATAATTGTCGGCTAGAGTTTCATCATCATAGAGATCCATGTTGCAAGTGTAATGAAATAGGGAATAGGAGATTGAATTGTATGTGAAAGTGTATATTAATTGTCTTTTGATTTAAAAGTTTGAAAAATATAAATTAAAAGTGGGTATTTATTGGTGAAAAAAAGGTTTTATTTTTTCCTGAGACAGGAAGAGAAAGACTTTTTTCTACGGCGAGCTTTCTCTTGTAAAGTCAAAGACATATTTCAACCGTGACGTTTAATTTATACATTGCACTGTGCACTCTACGACTATAAACATATAGTCCAGATGCATCTCTTCGAGATACTTGTCAAGTTTTCTTTTATTCCGACTAAATGTAGACAAAGAAATAGAAATCAATCATAAACCAGATGTCTTTATCTATATTTTATATCCATTTATGAAAATTAAATTTCAAACAAGTTAATAACAATTTTCTAAATTCATGAGCACAATTTTGTTGAACATTTGGTCATTCACAATACTAAAGATCATGGAATAAACTGTCCCAAATTAGACGTCGAGAGACTCATCAAGACATCAAGTCTTGACAGTTTGTGTTTCTTGATACTTTTTCTATGTTGTAAGATGTGTTAGTACTAGAATTCCGTCATTTTTTTACTTTTAGTTTTAAATTTAGATAGTACAAAAGCATCACCATGAACCAAAAGTATTCCTATATGATCCTTAATACAAATAAACAAATTGTGGAATGAATAATATAATATATGGTGTAATGGTCACCAAACTCACCAAAGTAACTTCACGTAAGCACCACATTATCACTCAGCACAACATCAACCCACCACCTCGTCATTGGCTCTACTCTCATTCCTTCAAACCACATTAGCGTACGTCGAACAAAATTGAGCCACTTTAGGACATAAACTCATCATTTGCACAATGCAAATTCTTCGACGTTATTTTGGGCTTTAATTATTTCTTGATGTGTTTTGATACATTTTGAATGTTTTGAGACATTTTGGGGTGTCAAATTTATAGCCTTTGGTATTTTTTTTTTCTTGCAAACGGTTAGGTGATCACGGAAACAAACATGAATCAAAACCCACCAGGCCACCACCACGCGCGTTTGGTGGTCGCGAGGGCATAACCGATGACCACGCATATCTATCTATTTCACTCTTTCAAAATTTATGTCACTGATTTCCCTCTTTTCCTTTAGTTAATATTTATTTCAAAATTTCACTCTTTTCCTTTAGTTATCTAATACCTTTGAGAGCGGAAATTAAGACGGCACAAAATTCTTTAATATATCTCTGCAGTGATTGGCATTTCGAAAAAAAATTATATCTCTAGCTGCAGTTAGTTATATTGATTGTTAAGTTTGATCACTAAATGGCGCCAAGGAAGTTGATCATTTTTATAAAGAATATTAGGAATATGCATATGCCTTAATCCGATAAGAAAGGATTTTGCATATCGTACAATGTCCGGATGCAAAAGATAGCTTCAGTAATGCTCAGACATGTTAAACATATTGTTGACACTAGTTTATTGTACAGGAAAATGTAAGTTCAAGCAGATATATATAACTAAGGCTGAGAAAAAAGTATTCACTTGGACAGATCGAGTTTTTTTTTTTTTTTTTTTTTTTTTTTTTTTTTTTCATGATGATTTGGTGCTCCACTGGTAGTCTGTTTGTCTAAGTGTCTAAACTCCATGTTCTCTAGAGATCTAGGTTCTTTCTTATGCTAAAGCCTGAATTTGTAATTTGCATAATAGTCACAATACCTATAGAACTATTAGTTGATTGAATCCCCCTCTAATAAATATATCACGGTCTGCTACCAACTTGGTAGTAAATTCTACATTACGTTCTATAATGAGTTATGGCCTTATGGGAGTGCTTTTTCAACAATTCAATATATATATGGCTAGAGTTTTCTTGTGATTGCTTCTTTATGAATATTTATGATTATTGTGTTTGCAAGTGAGGCCATTCCTTTAAAAACGGCATTTTCCAAAGGCAAAGTTAGCTTTACAAATGCAATTTGATACGATCTTCTATATTATTATTATTATTTATAGTTTATTTAGTTTCCTTTTATTATATTTCTTGGTGAAAAAGTTAGGGTATTAGGGTAAGTATAGGATATCTATTATAAATAGGGTATTATGATTGTAATTATGATCATGCTGAATAATATTATGGTTTATTGATTTCGTGTCAATTGGGAGAGCTTATTCGACCTCTCGAACGTCGATTACTCTATCTTTATTGTTCTTTTATCTCTATACCGAATTGGTTCGTATTAATTGATATTAGAGCTGTTCGATTCTAGGGTTAAAAAAAAAAAAAAAAAAAAAAAAAAAAACTGTTCATTGGGTACTGTTCATCGAGTACTGTTCATCGTCAGAATTTACTGTTCATCACCAAAAGTTGCTGTTCTCGGCTGGATTACTGATCATAAAAAGGAATGGAAGCAAAGAGCTTTGAAGAAGGTTTAACTGATGTCATAGAGATGGTTAAACAGTTACAATCAACGTTGATGTTGCACCAATCTACACTCGAGGAACTTTATACAAAGACGCGTCAAGATTTCTCATTGTTGGGTCAAGATTTCTCATTGTTGTCTGAGAAGTTTCAAGGATCTATAAAGGCAGCGATAAAGGAAGAGATTAATCAGGAGGGACATGTAACACCCCCAAAATTTGATACAGCGGAAGACTCAACAAGCTTTCGGGGTGCTACAGGGATTGGTATCCAACACAAGACATAATAGAACGAGATAAAGTAAACATAATAAAAACACAACCAAAACGGGTTTTTAAAGTTTACATTTTTCCCAACATCATACAGAGTCAGGCCCAAAAGAAATAAACGTAGGTCCACAATTAAATATCAGAGTTTAGAAAAATAGATCCGTAAACCAGGAGCCTTAGCCGAGCCTTCCAATCCATGTATCCATATCATCACTTAATTACCTGAGAAAACGTGCTAAAAGTCAGCTTTCGCTGGTGAGATCATATGTTTAAATTCATCTAACAATATAGTGGACATATACGCAAAACGCTTGCTAGCTAGACTAAGGATTCTCTAAAAGCCTGCGAATACCCTCCGCTCTAACATAACACACGGATACCCTCCGTTCTAACATAGATATTCGGGTAACCCCCGCAATACCAATAAATACTCGGATAACCTCCGAAGTATTAATAACCTATAGGTGCACACTATAGTATCTAAATAAGCCAACCTTGAATAGTACACACGAAGCTATGTGACTAAAGCAGACAATTCACCAATAACCAAATAAGCCAACCTTGAATAGTACACACAAAAACTATGTGACTAAAGCTGACCATACATCCTAGTCCATACGCATAGCAAGTTTTAGAAAGAATATAGAAAGCGATAATAGTCCACATAAATAATTTGCACGTTTCTCACCCCAAGTATTGAAAACATAGTTCAAGAGTAAAAGTGGGGCTATGACTCACCTCAAGTCCAGAAATCAGCAAGAAGAAATCGGTAGAAGTAAGATGTATAATAACTCACAAGACGGCAACTACGGACTCGGCACGACCTAACAATATCAACTCGTTCAGAAATCATTTCCTCAAAATCAAGATATTCCCAAACCCGGACGTATTCCGTTTTATTTTCCAAAAATCCTTTTCGTAATAGTTTGGAGTTTTTACGTTTGGTATCCATACGGGTGGTGGGTCGACACAAACAAACCAAAGAGGTCACACAAAAGAATAATAAAAATAAACTATAGATCTAATATTAGCCCGATATATTATTTAAATAAATCGTCAAAGTTTATCAAATCCGTCAATTTGATAATCCTCATATTTATTTACGTAACATACCGTTCCAAGATTACACCCAATCCTAAATCACATAGCACATAAATACTATATGGTATATATCGTAGTTTAATAAACTTCTTATATACATCGTCAAATTGGCCAGATTTCCCGATATATATAAATAGCAATTTATTAGCCTTTACATATACCACAACCTATGGGCGTCGTAGGATACGATGCCCATTAATATACTCATTTCGTATAGCCAAATAACTCGGTTCAATCTTTCGGTTAAGTAAGTTATTTAGTTATAGAAAATGTTTATATTAATCGCCATATATCCGTGACAACACAAAAGTCACAAACAATAACTTACCTGGACTCAAGTGGCCACGACTCCGCATAACTCGATAGGTTTACTCGTTATATATATAAAATAACATTTTATTTAATATTTAGTAATCGTCGAGAATTTCTCGTTTTATAATACTTATTTATGATAATACTTCCAATAATATTACGCTACTCTCGTAGCCTAATATATTTAGTCGTATTATTTATAATATGACTCGTGATTTTTATTATTATTAATATACGCATTTATACAATTATATATACGTTATTCACGTCTATATATTCATATAAACGTTTATATTACCAATAACTATTATTACGAGTTTTATTATTTATGTTTTAAATTGTAAATAGTTATCGAGTCATACGAAATGGTCACATGTCCGAGTCATGACTCTTGGCTCATTGTCCAAGTCCAAAATAATATGCAAATGTCATAAGAATCAATACATCTCCGTTCAAAACAATTCCAATCCACGTGCTACAACAATAGGGTCCGACTACGGCACCCGACTAACCTATCTCCGTCATTCTAAGTGACCGTCTCACAATCGGTCCCCAATCACACTTTTCGTCAACACTTCTCAATACCAATATCCATTGTCGAGACCAAACGTGGTCTCGACCCACAAGTATTCGGCCAAATAATCAACCAAGCCAAATCCAAAACCAAGTTAACAAAAAAAATAATAAGGAAAAACATATAACCAAGGTTACATTCGGGATGGTTTACCAAGCCAAACCCGAGTCTACTCGACTCAAATGAGTCTCGGTACACACCACGAGCCACAATGGCTCGAACCAAAATCAAAGGGTCACAAGTAAAGCTCCAAGGAGCACAACCAAATGCCAATTCGACCACACGGGTCTCGTCAACAATAAACCACATACGGCATCGAGCCGCGACTCCAATGAGTCGACCCAAATAATCCAACGCAAGCAAATTGGCGCCATCCGTGGGACATGATTACGTGAATTTGTAATTTGCATAATAGTCACAATACCTATAGAACTATTAGTTGATTGAATCCCCCTCTAATAAATATATCACGGTCTGCTACCAACTTGGTAGTAAATTCTACATTACGTTCTATAATGAGTTATGGCCTTATGGGAGTGCTTTTTCAACAATTCAATATATATATGGCTAGAGTTTTCTTGTGATTGCTTCTTTATGAATATTTATGATTATTGTGTTTGCAAGTGAGGCCATTCCTTTAAAAACGGCATTTTCCAAAGGCAAAGTTAGCTTTACAAATTGGCGCCATCCGTGGGACATGATTACGACAAGTTTCGTGTTCTCACATTACCGGAAAGCAACCGTCGAGTTCAAAAGCCGGTAACTTTAAAACTTTGTATCGTACAACGATACACAATTAAACCTAAAGCAATTTGTTTATTTTTCTTTAGTCAACAATATACGGCTTGCTTACTGACAACACAAATCCACCATTGGCCCTTTGTTTTGTTTTCTTCCGTATGTTACAAATATAACAAAGACTTTGATCTTTTTATTTTGTCTAGATCCCTGTTGGGAAAAACAAGTTGCGCAGTATTCGAATTTGTCCATATGCGCACTTTCAATATTCATACGTACCAATATTTTCATATGTAGTTATATTGACTTTACTTTGATAAGCCATACGTACCAATATTTGATAAAATTAAAAAGATATCTCCATATTTTTTGTGCATATCTTTTAAGATATGTTATCTTTTAAATATTCAAAAGATTTTATGTGAATTTTTTAAACTTGGTAAACACGATTTTACCTATAACCGCACTAAATCCGCACGATCGGACCTATTTTATCTTTTAGCCGCGAACAACGCAGTCACGATAAATCTACCCGCGTTAGGCCATGCGTCCGGAAATCTTCGCAGATTGGCACCATGAGCGCACTGTCACGTACAGGCACCACGATGCTAGTCAATCGCCATGAGCGCACGCAGACAAAAGCCGTGGTCATCTGCGATCATATACAAACGTTAGAGTTTGTGCGGTCACGATACATCCATTTGCGTCTGTGCGCGCGCTTGAAACTATTAGTAGCGGTTACGGTACGTCCATCCACGCTATTGTTTTTATTATAATAAAACAGAAAATAAATAAATACTTGCCATGAGCGCACTGCGTTCGGACATCTTCACAGATTAGCTACGTGCTACTTTTTTTTATGTAGTTTGTAAAACTTCACGATAGGTGTAATTCGCACTAATACTTCTCTTATATGCTATGTGCTATATATTGCTTCACGCTAATCTTTTACTTCATTAAGTTTTATATGTTGCGATTCACGGCATATACTTTTAATATTTGCATTAAGTGTTTTTCAGGATTTGAGTAACTAAGTTTAAATGCTCCTACACGAGTAGCACCATCAAACTTGGGGGGCTACCAGAGTATATAATACCATTGTTTCCGTACAAGTCACGCAGGTATATTTGGAAGCAGATCGTACGTAAGAGGTATTGCAAGCCCGGTACAAAGACGGATTTAAATATTCGCACCACCTTACCGCAGGGGAGACGTCCTCTGTCGGTTGTAAAGACGGATGTAATGTTCGCGCACAGCGCGCACTTTTGACGCGCACAACGCGCATTTTTTACGCGCACAACGCGCACTTTTGTCGCGGACAACGCACACTTCTGCCACAGAAGCACGTCTTCTGTCGCACTATGCTGCACCGCTACTGGTACAAAAGGTACGCCCTTACACAGGATGCAACATACGAGATCCACCTTCACCATTGTGAGACAATCACAATCGCAATCCCAGTGCGCACTGTCGCATGTGGGCTGCGCATTATGGTCCGTCCCATGTTCACACAGGTTGCGCACACATAGGTCATGTCGTCATGGTTGATTGGACCTATGCGGTCATGAACAGAACTTAAGTCTAGCATAACATAGCCACGCACTATGTCATACTAAACTTGGGGGGCTTGTGGACGTATGGTCCGGACTGGATCCTACATGGGGCAGGCCCGGCAGACAGCGGCCCACTCTACGCCTAAACCCTAATTCCATGCTTATAAATATAGGGCTGGGATTCCATTCACAACATAATAGGCTACCCTAAACCTAACTATTATATGCTACCGCGCATCTATACTAACTTGACCGTTGGAGGTGGATCCCGGGGCTACGGCCTCGGGTCCACTCCTAACGGGTTCTCTTTGTTGACAGGTCTACTCAGGGCTCGAGAAGACGACTAACGGCCCAAGGAGAGTCGTTGAATCAGTCCGCGCCAGATTATGTATCAACACATACTGTAAACAACGAAACAGAATAAACATTTGGTTTGCATTGCTAACTATCTCAAGAGAACATTTAGACATATGAATTTGTATACTGTAAACAATCATCTAGATGAAACAGAAAATTGAAGATGGTATATATATAAATTTCTCCTTCATAAATTTAACAATCCTTACAATAAAATAGGTCAAACTCAGTACATATTATTGAGTACTCAAGCATAAAATGTGTGAATTATGTTACATATGATATAATACGAAAAATGTGGAGGATGAGATGCATATAGTAAAGTGATCGAAAGAATCAAATTAGAAGTAGTATGCTATGAAGATAGCAACTGCCAAGCAAATGATAGTCGAAAGATCACTAACTGCATTACTAGATGCTCCATTGCTACCACCATTTTCAGATGCAGCAGGGCTCAATGCTGCTCCTCCATCGGGCATTGGACCAGCTGTTTATACAAGAGAAAACGTATCAGATTTTTTTACATAAATGCATTGTCATTCTAGTTATCCAAAGATCGTTGTTTTTCTTTTATAATCATTGAAAACCACAGGTAAGGGAAAGTTTCTTCATCCAACCATTAATCAAGTGGGCAACACGTAGAAGATATATGAAGGAAAATGATACATCTTTTAACTTTTGTTCCTAATCATATTCGTAATAGTACTTGTCATAAATTGATTGGGATGTGACAAAGTGGGCCAATTTCAAACTTATACTCGTATATAAGTTCAAAATTAT
Organism: Artemisia argyi; assembly: GCA_030686995.1. Classification (NCBI taxonomy): domain Eukaryota; kingdom Viridiplantae; phylum Streptophyta; class Magnoliopsida; order Asterales; family Asteraceae; genus Artemisia; species Artemisia argyi. The sequence continues at coordinate 20,339,702 of CM060695.1, read as the reverse complement.
AATTTGGTTTGAGCCGCTTGTCTTACCCCGCCAAACTGCAGTTTGGCTGGTCGATAGTAAAGATACATATAACGATATACTATACATAGTATTAACTAACAGTTGGTATATATTAATCTTATGGCGCAAAAATAGAAACAAATGTAGTTAAAAACATGATCTCAGTGTCACATTACTAAAAGAAACATATATATTACAGTATGATTCATGGCACTTGATCACATTTTGGGATTAACAGTAACACTATCATACCATTGTTAATCAATAAAACTAAATCATACTGATTTCCGATAGACAAACAAAATTTGATAAGCTAAATTATTGTCGGATTACTAAACTCACAACTAAAACATGGTTGAATCAGAAAGTGAAGTATCCAAATCTAGGTTGAATTCAGTTACCTTCTGTTGATCCAGGTGCTTCACTTGCTATGCTAGGTGTAGGAGCTGAAACCGGAGCCGCTGTAAAATGATAAAAATTAACAAATTGCACATAGATAATTAATAAAAAACTAGCTTATGACAGATTCGAAGGTTAACAGATTAGTATTTGACTATTTGTTGACTGCCTACAATTTCGATACTCAATTTTTGTCAAACTGAATGTCTACATCCTATGTGAAAATCATTTGGAATTCATCAAACGTAATCGACATAAGGACAATGAAGTTTCTCTTATGTGTTTGAATCAATTTTAATTACTTTTTCATATCAGTTGGTGACATCAGATTTTGTACCAGACCAGACTCAAATATGTAACTTCAACCCTTATTGAAGCATAACTTGATATACTAATGTTTTTCGCCAAAATAGATTCGAAACTTATAATTTTAATGTTTTTCCATTTTTATAAGGAAATGATCGTGGACATGAACCGTGAATATGTACAAATTATTGAAATTTCATTACTAATTAAGCTACCATAGCGTTAGCAACTTAGCTCATGTATATATTGACCATCCACCAACAATTATCAAGACGTTAGGTCAGCAATGCATGTGAAAGGGTTAAAAAAAATATATCAACAAACCGTGCATTGGTATCTGTATAGTCTAACTGGTCCGAGCTAGAACTAATCAAGTACTAACCACAAATTATGTAAAGACTGCTCGACTTGTAAATCGATGATGATGAAATATTCGCATTGGCCGTTTTCGGAAAATCCGTATATATGTAATAACAATGATATTTCATTTCATTTATTTACTTACATAAAAAAAGTAACAACCTTTTTTAAGTCCATATTAAAGATAGAGAGAGTTGTAACCTGGGCAAAAGTCAAGTGAAGGCATTTCCAGTTTACAAGCATCAGGAAGCATGAAAGCCCTATTGAGATCCACACCATATTGATCCGTTTGTCCAACAATACCGCACATGCAGATAGGGTTACTTTCTATCAACCCTGCATATTCCGGACAACAGGCTTTGTCTGGTTTAGTAAGGTTGCTTCCAACCTGAACAAAAGTCAAACAATCTGAAACATTAGCCATTGCTGTAAGACAATCAGGCGTTGCCATTGGTGGCTTTGTAGTTTGTGTCCCTGGTGACATCATTGGCGCGCTCATAGGTGACTGGGCTTCCGAAGCTGGAAGCCTAATTGAAATCAGGCCCACCAACATGGCAAGAACCATCTTGGTGGTGTTTGAACTAACCATATTTGGAAAATGATTGTGTTATGCTACTAGTGTGTGGAAGAGAGATGAGAGATAAGGGTTTGAGGGAAAGTTAAAGTGTTGAAGAGTGAAGAAAATGTATTGATGAGTCTGTGTATATATATAGAGTAATGAGGGTACTTGTATTGCATTGAGTGAGAAAGGTGGAAAGATATGGCCTAACCTCGTACTGCACAAATTAGGCCTAATTGTCCCAAAATATATCTTATTTATCATTTTTTTTAGTTGTATGTATCATCATTAAGATTAGACTATTTTATATTGAAACTTTTGAATTCTGATTATTCTATGTATTGATTGATGTATTTTTGGGTACGAAATCAAGTATTTTTGTGAATCGAATCACATATTTTTGGAATAGATACACACAATTATTGAAATACAAAAATTAGTTATTAAATAGTTCGATTCTAGTGATGGTACATACAACTCAAAAAAAATAACAAGACATATTTTCAGATAAATTCTCTTTTCATCTCCTACATACCTATACTTATATTTGGTTTTTTGTTTTTGTTTCCAAAAAATTTGTCATAGTGACCATTAACCATTATTTGGCAGTTGTCGGCTTCATAAAAACTAGCATTTTCCCTATTTTAAAACACAAATAAGTATGAGCCGTAAATAAACTGAATGTTTAGTGAACATTTCACGAATCATTAAGTAACAAATTCGTTTATGTTTGTTTATTCATTAAATGAATGAGCATTAATAGCACTTTACATTCATTATGTTCATCAACGTCCGATTATCCGTTCGTTTATGTTTATTTATTTTTTTATGTTCGTCTATCGTATCTTTTTATAATATACTTTTGAATTTGATTTACTTAAATAAAACGACAATTATAAAAAATAATCTTATGTGTATTTATAAATTTTATGTTTATTTTTCAACGTTCATTTAAGGTCGTTCGTTATGTTCGTTTAGTGGCTTAACGAATGGACATAAACGGATATGAATAACCTTATTTTCTTAATAAACGAACATGAACAAGAAAATTCGTCCGTAACGACCGTGTTCGTTTATTTGTTCGGTTAAAGTTAAACAAATGAATATGATCGAGCAAGGTTCCGTCCATGTTCGTTCGGTTCGCTTGCAACCCTACAAATAAGTCTCTTCAGTTGTTTAATGTAGTTTTTTTTTTTTTTTTTTTTTTTTTTTTTTTTTTTTTTTCATGATTCTTGGTTTTCGAAATAACCTTGATATGATGATCTTTTGCAGTCTCAATAACCTGAATTATTTCTTGCAACACTTTATACAACATCAAAATGTTAAACCTATATAATGCAATGCAAGGAATATCTGTACTGCAAAATTCACGAGTCATGTATTTCGTGTATACGGCAAAAGAGTTTTCAAATTCTCAGAAGCTAGAGGCGAATGAGAAATCATAAAACGTACAATGGAAAGCGATGAACTTTGATCACGGGTCAAAGGGTCCAATTAACCTTTGTCCGTCGACTAGAAACTCAAACAAATGAGAAAACCTTGACCTCATCACAAAGAATTTAGTTCTAGGTATTCGAAGTAAGAAGTAAACTCATTCCCACATCTCTATAGAAGCCAAAGTGCCGTATGCACCACTGCATTTCATTAGTCATGTTAACATTACCTTTCGTATTTTGATTTGCTACAAATTCTAATCTCATAGAATGGAGAATAACCATTTCAAAGTCGATGGTATTTTTCTAAGCATCAAACCAAAGGTTTGAACGTATTGGAAAAGGCATCTTGTTTTCATGTCAGTCTTTCGGAAAAAATGCATCCAACTCTTCTATAGAATTTTGATCATAAATTGTGGAGTTTAAATGTATTTATTTTTACTTTTGCGTGAATCCTGTTGTTCAAATTTATAATATTAGATAAATAATAAATGATAAACTTTTTTGCTATTTGCTTTTCTCTTATTCACACATTGATAGTTAAATGCACCCATTTTTTCTCTTTCACATGTTAGAAGATAGCACTAGCTAGCTAGCTAGCACCAATGACCGTTTGGTTGACAACGTTTCCTTCGTTTTTTCTCTTCATCCAAATAGACCGTTTTGTCACTTTTATGTGTAGCGTGACCTATCGAGTTATTATTTATGCCCAAGTGTGACGAAGAGGGAATGTTATATGAATGAATTTACATTAATGTTCCTCAACTGATCTAACAAACAACCATATATTACTAGGCTCTAGCATGGCTTAACGCCCTTGGTCACTAGTCAAATAGCTGTGGTCGATTAATGTGGCATCAAATTATTAGAATGGTATTTCCCCTTAATCATCAGTTTATTGATAAAAGTATTGTATCTTTGTCTCTTTTTGTGGTTCTTAATAAAAATGTTGTCTTTCTTAAAAAAAAAAAAAAAAAATTACATTCACCAAAATTATTTAGGAAGTACATTGCTTAAAAGATAAGCTAAACTAGGGGTGTCTATGGTACTGGAACCGGAACCGTCCTAAAAGAACCGAGAACCAAAAATATGGAAAAAGTAGAACCAAGAACCGTCCCAAGTTTTTCGGTACTGTTCCGGTACGGGAATTTCGGGTAATTCCTACAAGAACCTAAGTGTTTAAAGAAAAAAAATCGTCGTCGATCATTTATAAAGACATGCTAATAATGTTATAAAAATACAAATACACACGGTATTTAACTAATGTACATGATTAAATATTGTATACTTGAACAACAACATATATACTTGATTTAGTTATTTAGTATACTTGATTAAATATTGTACATCATATTGAATCGAAAAGCATGAAGTACACCAACTGACTAACATTTTTATATAATGTAACATGCATTCATACTTCCAACCCATTATACACGTTAATTACAGATTCGTCATTCATCACATATTGCATTATATAATTCACTTGATTTTTCTATTACTATAGGTAAGTATCAAATTTACGATAATGATCTCAAGATAAACATACTTTCATGTTGATAAATAATGATGATGATGATCTTTGAATGGATTAAAAGTGTGGGTTTTAATTTTATTACGTGTTTTTACGTTTTAGATTTTTTATGTTACAGTTTAATAATAAGTAGGTTTATTTATTTTTTTTCTCCTTAAAATGCTATACACATTACACAATGTCCCAAATAAAACCTATAAAATTTCATATTTTTAAAATAGTCGGTTCTTTCGGGAAAGTACCGGAACTGGACGGTTCTGACCCGAACCGTCCCGAGAACCTAAAATTTGGAATTCTAGGAACCAAGAACCGTACCATGGTTCTAATATACGGTTCGGTTCTGGTACGGTACGGGTACGGTTCCTCGGTTCTTTTGGTTACTCGGTTCTTTTGGACACCACTAAGCTAAACTAGTGGGCTAAGTCCATAAAATAATAAACAATACAATAGCTAATATCATGACGACTGATACATCCCCGCAGTTTGAGCGAGAGATGTTTGGACGTTAAAGTGGCGCGGAATTCCAAGAATAATTCATAGGTAGTCACTTGGTGAAAATATCAACATACTGAAAATGAGACAGGACATGAAGAACGCGAACTTGTCCTAACGCCACATAATTATGAACAAAATGAATATCAATCTCTCAATATGCTTATTACTTTGATGTTAGTAGACAGGTAAACCGCACTAAAATCATCACAGTAAATAAGGGTAGCGGTAAACAAAGGTGAAAACTTGCCCAAAAGATTGCACACCCAAGTGGTCTAAGCGACCTCTTAGCAACACCTCGATATTTCTCCTCAGCAATGGAGTGAGATAAGGTCATCCGTCTCTTAAAGACCAAGATAAAATATTATAACCAAGAAAAACACAATAACATGATGTAGAACACCGAATAACATGGCAACCAACCAAATCAACGTCTTTATAAGTGGTCAGCTGAGTGGTAGCAGAGACTTGAAGCTGTAAACCATGGTCGAAGGTACCACAAACATATTGAAGAATACACTTCAAAGCCGTGAAATGTGGTTTCATGAGGATTATGCATATAAAGACAAACATGTCGAACAAAATAAGATAAACCAGGTCTCGTAAACGTAAAGTACTGAAGCACGTCTGCCAAACTACGGTTCAAAGTGGGGTCATCAACTAGGGTATCATCAAAACCAAGCTTGGACTCAGTATCCACACGGTTCCTTCATGGGTTACAATGTTGCATATGGGCCCTCTCAAGAAAATCCTTAACATACTTAGATTGCGATAAAAACATGCCACTCAGAGTCTGATGAGCGGAAATACCAAGAAATTAGTTGAGAGAACCAAAGTCCATCATAGAAAATTCTCCTTAAAGAAGAAATAACCCGCAGTAAAGATGCGGTAGAAGAAGCTATGACGATGATATCATCTACATAGATAAGTAAATAAGCAATATGAGAGCCACGGTTAAAATTAAATAAGGATGAGTTGGTCTTTCTAAGCTAAAAACCAACACGGGTAGCATGCTGGCAAGCCACACTAAAATCAAGCACATGATAAAGTGACCTCTGCAAAAGACAAACATAACCTGGTCTATTAGGGGCAACAAATCCCAGAGGTTGATGCATGTAAACCATCTCATAAAGGTGCCCATGAAGAAAAGCAATCTTGATGCGTGGGAATTGCACCAGGCTTTACCTCTCAAGGGATCTCGAGAAGCTTACAACCCCCACCAGGCAGTGTACCTGATCGTTGTAGTATAGTATAGTGACAAGCACCGGGGGATTGATCGTTCAACTCAGGAATAGTGTCGCTAGGATTAGAAAGCCTAAAAACTAGGTCTAGAGGTGAGGGATGATTCTTTTTGTATTTTTATATTTTTATAAAAGCAAGTAAAAATCTCGGGTTTTGGAAGAGTGGGCGGAATTAGTTGCTAGTCAACTAACCCAATAACTAATATGCAATCAAAATAAAATAATGAAAATGAAAATAAACTAAATTGAACTAGTGGTGTGAGCAATATATGGGAGAATTGTGTTTACTTAGATTTCACTACTCCCTAGATATCTTTTACAGGTTAATTACTTGTTACAGTTGCGTGGATGACGGGTTATATTCCATAATACCAATCATGGGGTAGCGTACTTACTTCCCCAATTCTATAAGCTCCTACTTCACTCCTATGTCGAGCCGGCTAAGAAGCTCCTAACATGGGATCACTAGAATTCACTCATGCATTAAATACAACCATAAAAACCTAGTACACATCGGTTCATGTTTCTTAAGACGTTCAAGCAAGTTACACAATGGAGATCTGCCAGTTTTCTTAAGCCTAACATTGAAATCATTCATCCATTGCAACTATAAACAAACAATCAACCTATAATCAACATCTAGGTTTCATTACATCTAAGCAAACACACAAAAGATCTAGCCTAGCATGTTAAAATCAAGACAAGCATAAGATATATTCAAACAACACATAGACATATTGAATGAATTAAAAGAAAACTTATCTCAATTAAACATGAAGGGTTTCAAGGGGTGAAAACCCTTGAAAATACTGTTACAAATGACCTAGAGTTTATTAGGTTCGGCCCAAGAATTCTCCACACAAGTTCCTCCTTTAATGAATGAAAAATAGAAAAGTATATATAGATTTTGTGAGGTGACGGCGTCAAGAGTAAAATTCTGACGCCATCATCTCACCGCCAATAAAGTTCTCGGACTGCCTAGATCTACATCTGACGCCGTCATGTGTATTTCTGCTCCAGGCCGTCACCAAATTTACTCTTGTCGCCCTACTTCTGACGCCGTCACGTTTTCTCTGGGCCGTCATCTATTTTGCTCCTGACGCCGTCAAAAAATCCTTCTTGACGCCGTCATCTACTGTCCCAGCAAGGAAAATTAAGTCTTTGCCGTTTTCTTCACTTTTATGCTCCAAAAACGTCCAAAATGCTTCCTTTTCCTGAATTCACTCCAAAAGTACCTAAAATCACAAAAGGAAAGATTTAGGGCAATATTTGATCAAATAAATTCCAATTCCGGCGTAAATGACCCCCTAAAAATGGTTCATTTTTCGCCTCATCATATAACCTTACACTCGAGATTTGCTTGTCCTCAAGCAAATGCGCTTTTATTCTAATCAAAATACAAGTTAGGGGTCATTTAACACTAATATAAAAGTAATTACAACAGATAATCGTTCCACTAAAGACCAAAGACAAGCACGGAGGTCATACACTAGCACCTCAAAAATAGTGTTTAGATACTCACATCTCTCGGGTGTAATAAAGTAATATCACAATATGGAAATGGAAAACATCTCTCACTACCTGTCATAGCAAAATAGATTACCATAGGCTTGGGAAAGGATCAAACCTCCACCACATGGCATAATCACCTAGGATAAACTATCAAAGAGGTCTTTTAAAGGGTTGTAACGTTAGGTGTAGGGATATGGAATACACGGTTTTGTTGGATATAGGCAGTCTTTACTGGTGGCGAGTTAATAATCTTGGTTAATTACATGTACAATATGGCGTTGCTAAGCCAAGACTAGACTCGACTTAAGCTAATAAATGAAAAATAACAAAAACACAAAATAAACATAGAATGAAACGGGATGGTAGTCCGTATGTTTTTTCTCTTTTCTTTTTCTATATATTTTTTCTTTTTCTTAATTTTTCGATTTTTTTTTTTTTTTTTTTTTTTTTTTTTTTTTTTGCATACACTTTTACCCTACCATCCAAAATAATACATCATAGGGAATGAACATTCCCCTTACACTTGAATTTTTACATACTCTACAATAAACTAATCTAATGACTCGAATCAAGATAATCAAAACTAATGCGGAATCAATAGAAAAGTAAGCAAACAACACAAGAACTAAATTGAAAATTCTCAAAACGAGAAATTCTCTTTATTAATTGAATTAGGGTTCCAATGATCTGTCTAAACAAGACCCAAAAATCGTCCTTATAAAGGAGGAAAAGTTCAGGAATTAAAGGAAACAAAATCGTAACCTAAACATAATTAAGAAAGCCCAAAATAGAGTCTAAAAATAGAAAAATGCAATAAAGCCAAAAAATAGAAAAAATGCAGTTTTGAGGCCCTAAAAATATGCTCCAAGCGTATTTGCCATATTGACCCTCTTGTTGACCAAACCTGCATCATCCTCCCCTTCTTGAAAAAGACTCGACTCCGAGTCTGGCTCATCATCACTACCTCCTTTATATGGCGACAAATCCGCAACATTAAAAGTAGCTGAAACATTATAATGTACAGGAAGCTCGATCTTGTAAGCATTATCATTAATCTTTTTAAGAACACGGAAAGGACCATCTCCTCGCGGTTTCAACTTCCCAAAACGCCCTCCCGGGAAACGCTCCTTACGAAGGTGAATCCAAACAAGATCAACCTCCCGATACAAAACCTGTTTACGACGTTTATCCACATGCTCCTTGTATTGTTCATTATGCTTTACAATCTGTTCTCGAACCGCTCGATGCAACTCCTTAATCTGCTCAGACTGGTCAGCCCCTTCCATATTAAATTGTCCCAATTCTGGAATAGGAATCATATCTAAAGGGGTAATTGGATTCCGTCCATACACAATTTCAAAAGGACTCTTACCTGTAGTGCGATTAACTGACCGGTTATAGGCAAATTCAGCTTGTGGAAGAATAAGATCCCATTGTTTAATATTTTCCCCAATTAAACTGCGTAAAAGATTTCCTAAACTCCGATTGACGACTTCAGTTTGTCCATCAGTTTGGGGGTGATGGGAACTACTGAACTGTAACTTAGATCCCAAGCGAGTCCATAAAGTACGCCAAAAGTGACTCACAAACTTGACATCTTGATCAGAAGTAAGAGTCTTAGGAACACCATGCAATTTGACAATTTCTGCAAAATACAATCTTGCCACTTGACTAGCATCGAATGTTTTCGAACAAGGTACAAAATGAGCCATCTTTGAAAATCGATCAACAACTACCATAACAGAATCTTTAGCTCGCTGAGTACGAGGCAACCCAAGAACAAAATCCAAGCTGACATCTTCCCATGGAGCAACAGGAACAGACAAAGGGGTATACAAACCTGCATTACTGCTATGAGTCTTAGCAATGTGACATGTACGACACCTTTCAAGAAGCCTACTGACATCACGTTCCATCTTGGGCCAATAAAACTGTTCACGAAGAAGGGCTAATGTCTTATCACGCCCAAAGTGCCTCGCTAATCCACCAGCATGCCCCTCTAACACAATAGCCTCACGCAAAGAACAAAAAGGAATACATAACCACGCACCTTTAAACAAATAACCATCCAGCTTGGAGAACTGATGGAAAGGACCAGTACCACATTTACTCCATATCTCCCTAAAATCAGGGTCATCACAATAAAGACAACGAAACGAATCAAAACCTTGTACCTTAATCTGCATAGTGGTAATTAATGAATGACGTCGACTAAGCGCATCCGCCACCTGATTATTCGACCCAGCCTTATGTCGAATAACAAATGAAAAAGCCTGAATAAATTCCATCGACTTGGCATGGCGAGGCTTTAGCTTATGTTGCCCGTTTATAAATTTCAAAGCCTCATGATCAGAAAACAGAATAAATTCCTTAGAAAGCAAATAATGTCTCCAAGTATCCAAACTACGAACAATTGCATAAAATTCTTTATCATAAGTGGAATACTTGTGTCTCGCGTCGTTGAGTTTTTCACTAAAGAAAGCAATCGGACGCTGATTTTGGCTTAGAACACCACCAATGCCCACTCCAGATGCATCACACTCAACCTGAAAGACTTCATCAAAATTAGGTAATGCCAAAACAGGAGCTTCGGTTACCTTAGCTTTTAGAATGTCAAAAGCCTTGGCAGCCTCACTCATCCACGTGAATCGACCACCCTTCATACACTCAGTTAAGGGCGCAATTATAGAACTAAAATTCCGGATAAAACGCCGGTAGAAAGACGCCAATCCGTGAAAACTCCGAATGTCATGAATAGTGGAAGGTATTGGCCAGCTAAGAATCGCCTCAACTTTTGCTGGGTCCATTTTTATGCCACTACCCGTAACAATATACCCTAAGAAGGTCACTTCAGTCACAAGGAAATGACATTTTTTTCCATTGGCATACAACTTCTGTTCCCGTAACACAGAAAATATTTGACGAAGGTAGTCTAAATGTTGCTCAAGACTGCTGCTATATATCAAAATATCATCAAAGTAAACGACAACAAAGTGATCAATAAAAGGTTTAAAAACCTGGTTCATGAGGCGCATGAATGTACTTGGCGCATTAGAGAGCCCAAAAGGCATGACCATCCACTCGTACAATCCATCTCGAGTTTTGAAAGCTATCTTCCACTCATCTCCATGTCGCATCCTAATCTGATCATATCCACTCCTTAAATCAATTTTCGAAAATATGGTAGAACCATGTAATTGGTCAAGAAGATCATCCAATCGCGGAATGGGAAAACGATACTTGATCGTTATCTTGTTCACAGCTCGACTATCAATACACATCCGAAAGGATCCCCCATGTTTGGGTACCAACAAGGCAGGTACGGCACATGGACTCATACTCTCCCGAATCAACTCTTTCTCTAGAAACTCAGTTACTTGTCTTTGAAGCTCCGCAAACTCCTTTGGATTCATCCTATAAGTTGGTCTATTCAGAATAGAGGAACCTGGAATAAAATCTATGCAATGTTGAATGTCTCTTATAGCCGGTAATCCAGGGGGTATGTCATCAGGAATCACATCAGCAAACTCCTTAAGTAACGGCTGAACTTGTAAGGGAACCTCACTGGTAATCTGGTTTTCTTCCACAACCATAAGAGCAAACATATAAGGGCTGGTTTTCATAAGTCCCTCAAACTCAGTCTTCTTCATAAATAAATTAGAACCCTCGGCCGGTGTTTGACGAGAATCAAAAGGAACCAAGGTAATGTTTACACCATCCTTCTTAAAGCTATAAGTGTTTTGAAACCCATCATGTTTGGTTCTCCTATCAAATTGCCATGGACGCCCTAACAGAATGTGAGCCGCATCCATCGGAATAACCTCACACCACACTTCATCTTTATAATTCTTACCAATCGAAAACTGCACAAGACAACATTTACTAACCTTAACAGTGTTCCCCTTCTTTAACCAAGTTAACTGGTACGGTTCAGGATGGTCTTGTGTCTTCATTCCCAACTTCTCAACCATATAAGTAGAAACAACATTCTCGCAACTGCCCCCATCTATAATCATATCACAAACTTTCCCTTTAGAAGTACACTTGGTTCTAAAAATGTTGTTACGAAGCCACGAGTTATCATCAACAGATTTCGAAACAGCTGTATTTAGGACTCTTTGAATAACCAAAGCTTCTCCACGATCGGGATATACAAACTCACCACTTGGTTCATCTAACTCATCATCTGCGTCGGTATCATAAATCAGATGATCATCATAATTCGGATTATCGAATTCACTATGAGGTACGAAAGCCAAAGTTTTCACATTCGAACAGTCACGTGCATAGTGCCCAAGCCCATTACACTTGTAACAATGAGGGCCATTGGTAATACGTTCTCTAGAATTGCTCGTAACCGTGGTTGTGGGGGTGGTTCTAGGTGCCGTAGAGGAGGTGGTTCTGGGGGTGGATGATGTGAAACGACTAGAGGTACTCTTACTCTTGGCCTTAATCTGTTTTTCAATCTTTAAAGCTAAACGACAAACATCCGTATAAGTCCAATAAGGTTGAAGACTTACAACATCAGCAATTTCAGGCTTAAGGACTCCCAAAAAACGTGCAACAACCTGCTCTTCTTCTTCAACTACATCACACCGCATACGAAGCTTATCAAACTCATTGATAACCTCTTCCACAGTCATGTTCCGTTGGGACAGATTATGGTAATCAAGAAAAGCCTCTTGACGATGATTTTCTGGTAGAAACTTAGCCTTCATTAGTTTCTTCATCTTTTCCCAAGTCTCAACCTTCGATTTCCCTTCAATTCGTCGCCTCTTATTAATGTGATCCCACCATAACGAAGCATGTTGTCGAAGCTTGATGGCCACGAGTTTCACTTTCAGCTTGTCGGGCATATCACGCACATCAAACACTCGTTCAACCGTACTCAACCAATCAATAAAATCATCCGGATGAACCTTACCTGTAAACTCAGGGATCTCAATCTTCAATCCCATACTACGAATAGGATCATCGCGATATCTGTTGTCACGATCTACAACATGATCATGACGATGAGGATGATAACCACGATCACGATCCCTAGGTTTTCCTCCGCCAAAAGGATTGACGTCCTCTGGCCCATCGTCCCAGACGTTGGACTCAGTTTCCGTCTCTTCTGCCGGCGACTCCCGCTGTAACCGCTGGAGCTCGAGTTCTTGGATCCGCTGCTGTAGCCTGTCAATCATCTCTACATCACGAGGATCACGAGCAGGAGGTGATGGGTCCACAACAACTTTCTTTCTACCACGTGTTTCCATGATCACCTAAAAACTCTTATGCCAAATAATGCGGAATCAATAGAAAAGTAAGCAAACAACACAAGAACTAAACTGAAAATTCTCAAAACGAGAAATTCTCTTTATTAATTGAATTAGGGTTCCAATGATCTGTCTAAACAAGACCCAAAATTCGTCCTTATAAAGGAGGAAAAGTTCAGGAATTAAAGGAAACAAAATCGTAACCTAAACATAATTAAGAAAGCCCAAAATAGAGTCTAAAAATAGAAAAATGCAATAAAGCCAAAAAATAGAAAAAATGCAGTTTTGAGGCCCTAAAAATATGCTCCAAGCGTATTTGTCATATTGACCCTCTTGTTGACCAAACCGGCATCATCCTCCCCTTCTTGAAAAAGACTCGACTCCGAGTCTGGCTCATCATCACTACCTCCTTTATATGGCGACAAATCCGCAACATTAAAAGTAGCTGAAACATTATAATGTCCAGGAAGCTCGATCTTGTAAGCATTATCATTAATCTTTTTAAGAACACGGAAAGGACCATCTCCTCGCGGTTTCAACTTCCCAAAACGCCCTCCCGGGAAACGCTCCTTACGAAGGTGAATCCAAACAAGATCACCCTCCCGATACAAAACCTGTTTACGACGTTTATCCACATGCTCCTTGTATTGTTCATTATGCTTTACAATCTGTTCTCGAACCGCTCGATGCAACTCCTTAATCTGCTCGGACTGGTCAGCCCCTTCCTTATTAAATTGTCCCAATTCTGGAATAGGAATCGTATCTAAAGGGGTAATTGGATTCCGTCCATACACAATTTCAAAAGAACTCTTACCTGTAGTGCGATTAACTGACCGGTTATAGGCAAATTCAGCTTGTGGAAGAATAAGATCCCATTGTTTAATATTTTCCCCAATTAAACTGCGTAAAAGATTTCCTAAACTCCGATTGACGACTTCAGTTTGTCCATCAGTTTGGGGGTGATGGGAACTACTGAACTGTAACTTAGATCCCAAGCGAGTCCATAAAGTACGCCAAAAGTGACTCACAAACTTGACATCTCGATCAGAAGTAAGAGTCTTAGGAACACCATGCAATTTGACAATTTCTGCAAAATACAATCTTGCCACTTGACTAGCATCGAATGTTTTCGAACAAGGTACAAAATGAGCCATCTTTGAAAATCGATCAACAACTACCATAACAGAATCTTTAGCTCGCTGAGTACGAGGCAACCCAAGAACAAAATCCAAGCTGACATCTTCCCATGGAGCAACAGGAACAGACAAAGGGGTATACAAACCTGCATTACTGCTATGAGTCTTAGCAATGTGACATGTACGACACCTTTCAAGAAGCCTACTGACATCACGTTCCATCTTGGGCCAATAAAATTGTTCACGAAGAAGGGCTAATGTCTTATCACGCCCAAAGTGCCCCACTAATCCACCAGCATGCCCCTCTAACACAATAGCCTCACGCAAAGAACAAAAAGGAATACATAACCGCGCACCTTTAAACAAATAACCATCCAGCTTGGAGAACTGATGGAAAGGACCAGTACCACATTTACTCCATATCTCCCTAAAATCAGGGTCATCACAATAAAGACAAGGCAACCTCGCGTAAAATCAGAGGCAATCTATATATGCTAACAAATCCTAGAAAACAAAGTAAGATATAATGCTTGTGGAATGATTGTTTGCAGATTTTCTGGAGATTATAAAACTAAAGATTCAAGAAAAACTTTAAGACTTCGTTAGAAAAACAAAACTGGTAAAATTTCCAGATTTTTACACGTGACGCCGTCAGGAGTTTCTTCTTGACGCCGTCAGAAGTGACCTGCAGAAATCGTTATGTTAAGTTTCCGGAAAATTTCTGGAAAAACTTTGTCCTACGTCCTGGAAATCCTGCAAAACATCATTATGACTCGATACAAGCATTTGACTCTAACAAATACGAATATACATGTCCATTTAATATTTTGGAGAATCATGATCGAGTTTGTTTCTTAAAAACATATTTGGGGTTTCCCCTTACACTTATCTTTTGCGAAATACCTTTGGATGAAGTTAAGACTAAGCCAAACAACAAAATAATGTACTTTCATCATTTTAGTTTGAAACATGATCTACCAACAATAAAAATAAAGCATGCATACGGAAACAAATAACAATCAAACAATTAAAAATCACACAAAACATGGGTTGACTCCCAAGAAGCGCTTTTCTTTATTTACGAGTCTTATAGCTAGACTCAAGGTCATGGATTACTACGTGACCTCATCTTTGGTCACACCTTCTGATTGTAAATGTTCTTTATAGAGACCAACAACCTTTTTCTCAATTGCCCCTATAATCCTATTGGCAAATTCCTTATCGACTTTATACTTTGGTCCTAGAGTCAAGCAATCTTTGTAGAAAAGACTCTTCTTTTCCCATACGTAATCCATGCCCTTTACCTTATCCTCTTCATTGATGTTCTCGAAAGCACCAACGTTATCCATGTCAAATCGGGGCACAAAACGAAATTCTTTCATTCTATTAGGTATCCTATAAGTGATCCTATCGGTGTTACTAGCAAATCGGATTGTCCCTTCTACCTCATTATATTCTAACTTGGACTCTTCAACAAACGGTTTACCAAACACAACATTGGATAAGCGACAATCAATAACATTAGCAAGATCTTCAACAACCATGAAGTCAGTGATATAAGTAAAATTCCCAACAAAGACATGTAGACCTTTAATTCTCCCGACAAAGTTACAAACTCCACCGGAGTATTTGGGATCTCTTCTAGGTCCAAGTCTTGTTTTCACTATATCATTGTAGACACTTGAGGACATAAAGTTGATTGGGGATTTAAAATCAATGTAGGCATTGTCAATATGTTTATATCCAATCATACATGGTATCTTAGCATTCTTAGGATCCCCTCTTTTTATCTTAGGTTCGATTTTAGTAAAAGGAGGTCGAGGGTTATCGATAAGATTATTATAGTAGGCAATCTCCTCCTTAGTGGGGTATAGATTAAAATAATCATCTAGCTTTGGATCAATCTTCCCTTCTTCAAGTTCCTCAACAACATCCTCAAAATCTTTAGTCCCTAGGCCCTTATTTGAATACAAGGCGGTCGCTAGGTCACTAAATGCATGGTCGAGCTCAACGTTAATCAACCTATTAAGCTCCCTAAGTTCCCTAATCTCACTCTCAATTTGTTCACGTAACAAAGCCACTTCTCTAGGGGAAAGGGGTGGATTCGCGTTTTTCATAATGGTCAACGGAATAGTCAATGAATTTATTTTACTAACAAAGGCACGAAGAAATAGATAGACTAAAGAAAACCTAAAAATAAAAATAAAATCTTACTAGAAAGGAATCTAGCAAGTAGACCTAATAAAAAGAAATCCTAACCTAGACAATAACTATTCCACGGGCTGCGGCGCCAGAAAAGCATTCTTGATGCGTGGGAATTGCACCAGACTTTACCTCTCAAGGGATCTCGAGAAGCTTACAACCCCCACCAGGCAGTGTATCTGATCGTTGTAGTATAGTATAATGACAAGTACCGGGGGATTGATCGTTCAACTCAGGAATAGTGTCGCTAGGATTAGAAAGCCTAAAAACTAGGTCTAGAGGTGAGGGGTGATTCTTTTTGTATTTTTATATTTTTATAAAAGCAAGTAAAAATCTCGGGTTTTGGAAGAGTGGGTGGAATTAGTTGCTAGTCAACTAACCCAATAACTAAGATGCAATCAAAATAAAATAATAAAAATGAAAATAAACTAAATTGAACTAGTGGTGTGAGCAATTTATGGGAGAATTGTGTTTACTTAGATTTCACTACTCCCTAGATATCTTTTACAGGTTAATTACTTGTTACAGTTGCGTGGATGACGGGTTATATTCCTTAATACCAATCATGGGGTGGCGTACTTACTTCCCCAATTCTGTAAGCTCCTACTTCACTCCTATGTCGAGCTGGCTAAGAAGCTCCTAACATGGGATCACTAGAATTCACTCATGCATTAAATACAACCATAAAAACCTAGTACACACCGGTTCATGTTTCTTAAGACGTTCAAGCAAGTTACACAACGGAGATCTGCCAGTTTTCTTAAGCCTAACATTGAAATCATTCATCAATTACAACTATAAACAAGCAATCAACCTATAATCAACATCTAGGTTTCATTACATCTAAGCAAACACACAAAAGATCTAGCCTAGCATGTTAAAATCAAGACAAGCATAAGATATATTTAAACAACACATAGACATATTGAATGAATTGAAAGAAAACTTATCTCAATTGAACATGAAGGGTTTCAAGGGGTGAAAACCCTTGAAAATACTGTTACAAACGACCTAGGGTTTATTAGGTTCGGCCCTAGAATTCTCCACACAAGTTCCTCCTTTAATGAATGAAAAATAGAAAAGTATATATAGATTTTGTGAGGTGACAGCGTCAAGAGTAAAATTCTGACGCCGTCATCTCGTCGCCAATAAAGTTCTCGGACTGCCTAGATCTACATCTGACGCCGTCATGTGTATTTCTGCTCCACGTCGTCACCAAATTTACTCTTGACGCTCTACTTCTGACGCCGTCACGTTTTCTCTGGGCCATCATTTATTTTGCTCCTGACGCCGTCAAAAAATCCTTCTTGACGCCGTCATCTACTGTTCCCAGCAAGGAAAATTAAGTCTTTGCCGTTTTCTTCACTTTTATGCTCCATAAACGTCCAAAATGCTTCCTTTTCCAGAATTCACTCCCAAAGTACCTAAAATCACAAAAGGAACGATTTAGGGCAATATTTGATCAAATAAATTCCAATTCCGGCT
This sequence comes from Artemisia argyi, assembly GCA_030686995.1. NCBI lineage: Eukaryota > Viridiplantae > Streptophyta > Magnoliopsida > Asterales > Asteraceae > Artemisia > Artemisia argyi. Next base: position 20,321,782 of record CM060695.1, on the reverse strand, counting down.
TAAATGACCCCCTAAAAACGGTTCATTTTTTGCCTCATTAATTCTTCACTTCGAGCTGGTGAACATGCCAATTTCTTGAAATCACAAGCCTCAAAGCAGTGCGTATGGTGGCCGGTTTGAAGGTCGGTCTGAATATAAACTAAATAAGTGTTGTAGTTTGTACAAGACCTTTTAGTCATTATGCAAATGCCTTATGGTAATCTACGGGATTTGAACCCGTCGTCAAACAGACTGAAACCGAATAAAGCGCTTCATGTTTAGAAGGTTACCATAGCCAATTAAAAACTATTTGCACCTATTAAGAATTGAACTTGAGAGCTTACAATTGAGTGATAAGTCACTAGACTTTACCATTAAACCACACTTGAGTGATTATCTTTTATATGATAAAATAAAACCCCTATTGGGAATTTTGCATTTCAAAAAAATCAATTCATACCTGATTTAGTAATAATTTTATTAAAAAAAAAGATTATTTTCTTATTAGGTAATATTTTATATTTATCCACAACACAAGTAGAAGATAAATACAAAAAATATAGATAAGATATTTAAAAAAAAATTATTTATTTTATATTTATCCACAACACAAGTAAAAGATAAATACAAAAAATATAGATAAGATGCAATTAATAATAGAATTAAAATTTTTAAATAATTATTTCAAAAAAGGGAAATTTCTTTTAAAACGCACCATACTTGTCCAAAAAATCACTTTTGAGTATCGAACTTTTTTTTTTCCTTATTGGGTTACTAAACTTTCATTTTTGGCCTCTTTTACGCACTTTGGGACGTTTTTGCCCCTGATGAGGCGAAAATGATCCGTTTTTAGGGGGTCATTTAAGCCCGAATCCGAATTTATTTGATCAAATATTGCCCTAAATCGTTCCTTTTGTGATTTTAGGTACTTGGAGAGTGAATTCTGGAAAAGAAGCCATTTTGGACGTTTTTGGAGCATAAAAGTGAAGAAAACGGCAAAGTCTCAAATTTCTATGCTGGGAACAGTGCATGAAGGCGTCAAGAGTTGCTCTTGACGGCGTCAAAGTCCCAAGAATAAAATACCGTGGTTGATGACGGCGTCACATAGGCCATCATAAGTAGATCAAGGCCGTCCGAGGAAGTATTTGGCGGCGAGATGACGGCGTCACACCCTTGCTCTTGACGCCGTCACCTCGATTTTCCTATATATAGTTTTCTAGTTTTTTACATTAAAAGAGAGAAGTTTTGGTGAAACCCTAAAGACGAATTTGGTGCAACTTTTACAGGTTTTTCAAGGGTTCCAAACCCTTGAGACCTTGCATTGTAATTGAGATAAGTGTTCTTCTAATTCAATCAATATGTCTATGTGTTGGTTGTCTATATCTTGTTCTTGTCTCAATTACATTATGCTAGGCTAGATCTCTTTTGTGTTTGCTTAGATCTAATGAAACATAGATATTGATTATGTGTTGATTACTTGTTAATTCTTGTCTTGGATGAATGATTCTATATGTTAGGCTTAAGAAAACTGGCAGATCTCCAAATGGTAACATGCTTGAACGTCTTAAGAAACATGAACCGAGGCGTACTAGGTCTTTATTGGTTGTATTTAATGCATGAGCCACTGTTTACAATCCCTATAGTTGTGCTGGGTCATGGTGTAGGAGGAGATAAGAGCTCATAGAATTGGGGAGTTATGTATGCCACCCCATGAATGGTATTAAGGAATACAATCCGTCATCCATACAATTATAACAAGTAATTAACGTGTAAAAGATATCTAGGGAGTAGTGAAGTCTAAGTAAACACATTTTCTCCAATTACTGCTCACAACCTTAGTATAAATTAGTTTAATTTCATTTTTAGTATTTTATTTTGATTACATAGTAGTTTTGGGTTAGTTGAATAGCAACTAATTCCGCCCACTCTTCCAAAACCCGAGATTTTTACTTGCTTTCTAAAAAATATAAAAATACAAAAATAATCATCCCTCACCTTTAGAACTAGTAATTAGGCTTTCTAATCCTAGCGACACTATTCCTAAGTTGAACGATCAATCCCCCGGTACTTGTCACTATACTATACTACAACGATCAGGTACACTGCCTGGTGGGGGTTGTAAGCTTCTCGAGATCTCTCAAGAGGTAAAGCCTGTTGCGATTCCCACACATCAAGTTTTTGGCGCCGTTGCCGGGGAATAGTTATTGTCTAGGTTAGAATTTCTTTTTATTAGGTCTACTTGCTAGATTCCTTTCTAGTAAGATTTTATTTTTATTTTTAGGATTTCTTTAGTCTATCTTTTTCTTTGTGTGTTTGTTCGTAATTTCCATTGACTCTTTCGTTCACCATTATGGAGTACGCGAATCCACCATACCAACAACCACAAAGGCCATTCTACCCTATTGACATCTCGAATTTCAAACAATATCGAGATGAACCCATATATGATGCATGGACTCGTTTTAAAATTTTACTTTGAAAATTCCCTCATCGTAGTTTCTCTTTAGCATCCCTAACCCAAACCTTTTACTATCGTGTCAGCCGATGTGACCAAATGTGCATTGATGATTTTGCCAATGGGGGCCCTAGGGAATTAAGTGCTGAAGAAGCATGGGATACCATAGAAGACTGTGCCCAATATTATTATAGAGTAGACAACCCAACAAACAACATCACAAATCAATCAAAAACAAGTTTGAAGGAGCAAACAGGAAGTTTGTCTGGGGATGATTACTCAGGGATACCTGTGTGGATGTCACCTAAAGCCATAGTACAAAACAAGCACATAGGTAATCTTGATACAATGGAGGATGAGGTGGATAATCCAAGCCCACAAAGTACCCCACAAGTCCCACCATCATTTGAGGCACACATACCACCCGTGACTTACCCTGAAGAAGTAGAAAAGACTATAGGAACCCCAATAGAGGTAGAGCCCTTGAACCAAACACCACTTGAGGATATAGGTTTGAATACTTGTAGTGAGAACCTTACTCCCAGTTCTAGGGAAGTTCCTAGTTTTGATGAACCGGAGCCTCAACCAAAACCGTTACCTAATCTTCCATCCTTGGATGAAAATTTAGGAATTGAAATAGGTTCCGATCCACCCATCAAACCATATAGTCCGGGTAGTCTTAGGACAAAGGTAGTGGACTCTAAGCCTTGTAGAGAGGAAGCAAATGTAGGAGTGGAAAATGACCTTACATACTTACATCACCCATTCATGATTGATCATAAGAAACATTATGGGTTTAAACCGGGTTTATTAGGTCAAGATAGATTCCCAACTAGGAGTCTCTCGAAGTTGATAGAAGATGATCCCTTTCTAAGAGAAAATCTTAATCCGCCCACTAACCCAATTGAATTAGGTAAGGTTATGATGATAGGAGCACACCCCTATGGGCATATAATTCATCCACCACTATTTCCTCACGAGGCATATTTCTACCCTAAGGGTGTGTATCGCTACTTCCATCCGCACTTAATTCAAAGTGTAGGGAAAACTTCCCCTATTTCCATTAAATAAGGGTAGAGTCAGGCTCGTGACTCGAACAAAAACAAGCGCTTCTCGGGAGGCAACCCATGTTTTGTGTGATTTTATTTGTTTATTTGTTATTTGCTTCCGTATGCATGCTTTATTTTTATTGTTGGTAGATCATGTTTCTCAATTAAAATGTGGAAATACTTTACTATGTTGTTTGGCCTAGTCTTAACTCCAACCTAAAAGTATTTTTGCAAAAGATAAGTGTAAGGGGAAACTCCAAATATGTTTTCAAGAAACAAACTGATCATGATTCTCCACAATATTAAATGAACATGTATATTCGTATTTGTTAGAGTCAAATGCTTGTATTGAGTCATAATGAAGTTTTGCAGGATTTTCCAGGAAGTAAGACCAAGTTTTTCCAGAAATTTTCCGGAAACTTAACATAAGAATTTCTGCAGGTCCATTCTGACGGCGTCAGAGGATTACTCTTGACGGCGTCAGGAGTTAAAATCTGGAAATTTTACCGGTTTTGTTTTTCTAACGGAGTCTTATGGTTTTTGTGAATTATTAAGTTTTATAATCTCCAGGAAATCTGCAAACTTCATTCCACAAGCATTATATCTTACTTTGTTTTCTAGGATTTAGTAACTTATATAAGATGCCGCCAATTTTACGCGAGGTTGTCTTGTCTATTTTGTCAGGATTTACAGGTTATGTTCGACAAGGAGATGATTTATATTCTGGAAGGGAAGCTTTGATTGTTCGTTTTCTTGGAGGAAGATCTAACCTGGCCAACCTATAATCCATACCGAGCGAATCAGGGGAGTATTTGATTTCATTCTCTTTACTTTTTCACTTTTACATTCTTTACTTGAACATTGGGGACAATGTTCATCTTAAGTGTAAGGGGAGGGTAAAAAAGATGATACCTTACATATGCACTTTCGCTTGAGTTTGTTTTGTTTGATAGTAGATGTGTAATAAAACTATGAGAAATACTTGTTAGTGCAATTTTAGCGCCAAATTTAAATTTTTTTACAACATTTAGGAGTGAAACTTTAGCCATAGCAAGCATCTCATGGATAGGAGATTGTATGACTAGCACATAACCGTATATTCAGAAAAATTTTCCACCCAAATATGTGAGGTTCGCCTTTAGATTTGATAGGAAAAGCATTTATTATTAGTGCTTATGAGTGTACCGGTAGCATTTAGATTCTAGAACTTGCGTTAGTGATGCATCCCGAGACCGCTAGTGAGACTACATTCGTGTGGTAGGATTTACTACATGATAAGAGGCATTAGGATCACCCTTGTGTTAAACCCGTATCATAATTACTTGACCATTTAAGTCATATTACTTGGCTAGTTAAGTCAACTAATTTTTCCCACACCCTTAGCGTTGTACTCATTTTTAGTACACGAAACCCCTAGTACACCCCTCCGAGCCTATCTTTTCGTTTCTAACTTTAAGCATTTTACTTAAAGGAAGAATTTGTTACACCCCACTTAAATGTACACCCAAATCGCCTTAGCCTTCCGTGTATGCGCTCATTTTTAGTGCATTATTGTTATTTGTTAAACCCTAAGTTAACTTTCTAATTGATTACATGGTTGCTAAGTCGAGTCATATCCTTGTACATATTGTTTTGGGACGATTGGGACTCATGGGTAAGTACTTATTTTATGGAGTAATGGGAAAGAACATCATTTATTACCCCCATATGTACGTTAATCTTAAAAGTGCTCCAAGTGTTTTGATTTTCTTAATTCGAGTCATTAGAATAGTTGAATGTAAAGTATGTAAAGATTCAAGTGTAAGGGGAACTCTCATCCCCTATGATGTATTATTTTGGATGGTAGGGTAAGAGTGTATGAAAAAAAAAAAAATAGAAAAAGGAAAAAGAAAGAAAAAAAAACATACGGACTACCATCCCGTTTTTATTCTATGTTCATTTTATGTTTTTGTTATTTTTCATTTGTTAGCTTAAGTCGAGTCTAGTCTTGGCTTAGCAACGCCATCTTGTACATGTAATTAACCAAGATTGTTAACTCGCCACCAGTAAAACTTCCTTTATCCAACAAAACCGTGTAATTCATATCCCTATACCTAACGTTACAACCCTTTAAAAGACCTCTTTGATAGTTTATCCTAGGTGCTTACGCCATGCGGTGGAGGTTTGATCCTTTCCCAAGCCTATGGTAATCTATTTTGCTATGACAGGTAGTGAGAGATATCTTCCATTTCCATAATGTTATATTACTTTATTACACCCGAGAGATGTGAGTATCTAAACACTATTTGTGAGGTGCTAGTGTATGACCTCCGTGCTTGTCTATTGGTCTTTAGTGGAACGATTATTTGTTGTAATTACTTTTATATTAGTGTTAAATGACCCCTAACTTGTATTTTGAGTAGAATAAAAGCGCATTTGCTTGAGGACAAGCAAATCTCAAGTGTAAGGGTATATGATGAGGCAAAAAATGATCCGTTTTTAGGGGTCATTTAAGCCCGAATCCAAATTTATTTGATCAAATATTGCCCTAAATCGTTCCTTTTGTGATTTTAGGTACTTGGAGAGTGAATTCTGGAAAAGAAGCCATTTTGGACGTTTTTGGAGCATAAAAGTGAAGAAAACGGCAATGTCTCAAATTTCTATGCTGGGAACAGTGCATGAAGGCGTCAAGAGTTGCTCTTGACGGCGTCAAAGTCCCAAGAATAAAATACCGTGGTTGATGACGGCGTCACATAGGCCGTCATAAGTAGATCAAGGCAGTCCGAGGAAGTATTTGGCAGCGAGATGACGGCGTCACACCCTTGCTATTGACGCCGTCACCTCGATTTTCCTATATATAGTTTTCTAGTTTTTTACATTAAAAGAGAGAAGTTTTGGTGAAACCCTAAAGACGAATTTGGTGCAACTTTTACAGGTTTTTCAAGGGTTCCAAACCCATGAGACCTTGCATTGTAATTGAGATAAGTGTTCTTCTAATTCAATCAATATATCTATGTGTTGGTTGTCTATATCTTGTTCTTGTCTCAATTACATTATGCTAGGCTAGATCTCTTTTGTGTTTGCTTAGATCTAATGAAACCTAGATATTGATTATGTGTTGATTACTTGTTTATTCTTGTCTTGGATGAATGATTCTATATGTTAGGCTTAATAAAACTGGCAGATCTCCAAATGGTAACATGCTTGAACGTCTTAAGAAACATGAACCGAGGCGTACTAGGTCTTTATTGGTTGTATTTAATGCATGAGCCACTGTTTACAATCCCTATAGTTGTGCTGGGTCATGGTGTAGGAGGAGATAAGAGCTCATAGAATTGGGGAGTTATGTATGCCACCCCATGAATGGTATTAAGGAATACAATCCGTCATCCATACAATTATAACAAGTAATTAACGTGTAAAAGATATCTAGGGAGTAGTGAAGTCTAAGTAAACACATTTTCTCCAATTACTGCTCACAACCTTAGTATAAATTAGTTTAATTTCATTTTTAGTATTTTATTTTGATTACATAGTAGTTTTGGGTTAGTTGAATAGCAACTAATTCCGCCCACTCTTCCAAAACCCGAGATTTTTACTTGCTTTCTAAAAAATATAAAAATACAAAAATAATCATCCCTCACCTTTAGAACTAGTAATTGGGCTTTCTAATCCTAGCGACACTATTCCTAAGCTGAACGATCAATCCCCCAGTACTTGTCACTATACTATACTACAACGATCAGGTACACTGCCTGGTGGGGGTTGTAAGCTTCTCGAGATCCCTCGAGAGGTAAAGCCTGTTGCGATTTCCACGCATCAGCCCCTCAAAATTTTGGAAATCCAGGGGCAAAAATGTTATAAAAATGTCACAAAGTGCGTAAAAGTGGCCAAAAATGAAAGTTTAGTACCACAATGACGAAAATAAAAAGTACGTTACTCAAAAGTGATTTTTTTGACAAGTATGATACGTTTTAAAATAATTTTCCCTTAAAAAAAATAAATAAAAAAATAAAACCCGCGCGTGCGCGGACATTATAACTAGTAAGTTATTTGTACTACTTATAATACATATTAGCCCTCTCTCCTATTAAATTTTTAAGATTTCCTAATATAGATTTTAAGTAAATACACATATTAAAGCTTTATGTACAATTAATTTATGCACAAACATGTATATTAAACACCTGCAATTAATACTCTTCTTAAATCACCCCTTTACTGAAAAATGCAACCATTTTACCACATAGTACAATCTAATCAAGCTATTAATCATCTATTGTTAAAATCGAATAACACAAGCACTTAAAACACCAGCAAAATAACATAACCTACGCAACTTAAAGGACCAGCATGTACAACTTAAAGGAACAACATGGTTAAAGTTACTCAAATATAAAATTCTCACAATTTATAAAGTTATTGTAACTAAAAACACAAAATTAAAAGATATTAATCGCCACAAATTTTGTTACAGGGTACCGGCCGCCGCATCGCGCGGGTACCCTGCTATTACAATAATACGGGTATAAGACTATCAGTTATCATGCAATTTTTACGAGTTTCTGACCATTGTTTTTTAAACTTTTATTTACCATGGCTTATTCAAAAAATATTGACTAAAGTATGGTATCACTAACCTATTTTTATTTTTATTTTCACTAGTTATAATGCCCGCGCACGCGCGGGTTTTTTTTAAAGTTTTTTGAATAACATATTTTTATTTATTAAAAAATAAATAATCTAATATTTGTTTTGTTTGATTTATGATTATAGTTTTTAAAATAAATAATTATATTTTTTAAAATTATAATTTTTTATTATTAAAGATAATCATTTAAAAATTTTGCATCTTATCTATATTTTTTGTATTTATCTTCTACTTGTGTAGTATATATCAACAAAACGAAATTAGAAATTTATAAGTTAAAAAATAACAATTAATTAAAATATTACTTGATAAAGAAATAATCTTTTTTTTTTTGAAATACGAAAGTCCTCCACTAGGGGTTTTGTTGTATTATATAAAAGATTAAATGCAAATCCACAACTGTAAAGGAGAAAAGAAAGAAAAAACCCTACGTGGCTCGTTCTACTCCTTTCAGCGGCTCATAGGTACAATTTTATATAACATGTGTATGTTCTGACTTATATTAGATGATGATTCTTCGTTGGTTTTATAGAGGATTTTACGTGTTCGTATAATGCTTATATTAGATAGTGTTAATCAATTAAAACCTGTACGTATGAACTCGTTAAGAAATAGTTTGTGCGTCTCTGTCTATGTTAGAAGACTAAGCATGTCATCAGGGACGACTGCCTGTCTTGCACACGTGTTGTGGTTTCGTACATGAATCTAACTTAATTATAAAGTGCAGATAGAGAAGACGTTTAATTTGAATCAATTTGTGATTAATTAGAATCATAATATATGCTCAAATTATCATAGTGACATAGTGTCAATTCAGTTGGTTTGTATCGATTTGTGATAACTCAATAACAACTAACTTAACTGCGCTCATAGAATCAACATATGAGTTATAATATTTACCTTGTACTTTGAGTTATGGCATTTGGCAAATCAAGATTTAATAGTATAATTGAGTTAGCCAACCGCGTAAGTTCACTTATTTTGCATATGAAGTTTAATTAGTTAGGCGCATTTTATTCAATTGACTTCATGTTTATCCATGATTATCCAGGGATCCTCATATGGATTACACCAAGTGTCACAAGTTAGAGCTTACAGAAGTACTAGGAACTAATGTCGTCAAAGGTGCGTGACTAATTCTGTTTCGCTTTACTACCCTTGATCTGTCACTTACACCGTTTCAACTAGATGTAGCATATATATGTTAACCCATTTACTTAAGAATGGGTCAACATGGGTTAAGTTTTGCTTTTAACGGATCAAAAGGGTAAAAAAAAGGTTAACTAAAAAGAAAATGGGTCAAATGGCCGGGTCAAATCAGGTCAGGTTGTAAGTCACCCAGACTGTATAATCTAAGGCAAATATCCTAAGTCAAATTATTCAAATTACACTGTTATTGGAATTATTTAACATGTAAAATTATAGACATCGGTACAAATGTTGGACAAAAAGTGTCTATGTTCAACCTCACCCAACCCGTCTTGACTGGCCCAAAAAGTTACTGTGTTGACACTTTACACGAACCACCACTTTTCCATCTTTGGTCTGAGTTTACATGCGCAGGTAAAGGGAAACAGGAAAAAGACGCGACATTGAAGGAGCAAGCAACAAGGAACTGGTTGGATCTCCCATTAGATATAATGATCAATATACTCCAAAGAATCAATATACTCCATTGAAGGAGCAAGCAACAAGAAACAGGAAAAAGACGCGACATTGAAGGAGCAAGCAACAAGGAACTGGTTGGATCTCCCATTAGATATAATGATCAATATACTCCAAAGAATTAATGGGATTGAGATAGTACTGAATGTTCAAAAAGTGTGCACTCAGTGGCGACAAATCTGCAAGGACCCGTGTACGTGGAGTGTCATTAATTTGGACGATAATTTCTGCTACCAGCATCGGCCTAATACATGGCCATCTTTTTTGCAGAAGGCTTTTAAGAATGTTGTGGATAGAAGCCAAGGCCAATTGGTTGATATCACTATAATAGGTTTTTTTGATGACGGGCTTCTTCAGTATGTTGCTGATAGGTATGTAGCTTATGATAATCAAGTTTTTAATGACGTGTGCTTGTACAAAAACCAAACATGTCTTGCATTAAATTGATTTGTATTGTGCAACTGCAACTTATAGGTCACAAAGTTTACAGGTAAGTGAACATGCACTATAGTTCCTATCTTTTGCTAGTTGCTATAAAAAAATAATTCTTCAGGAACACCGCTAAACCGTTTGAGCAATTTTTGAGCCTCACATCTTTTTCTTATATCTATTATTTGTGGATTAATGTAATTATTTTAAGAGGGGGTGTGTGATTGCTTATTTTTGGATAAACATGTTACTTGTGCTGCTTATCTACTAATTTTGGGTTAGTTTCTAATAAGCAGGTTCTTTCCGCTAATTAAAAAATGGTAATTTGAGGGGAAAATTATTTTAAAACGTACCATACTTGTCAAAAAAATCACTTTTGAGTAACGTACTTTTAATTTTCGTTATTGTGGTGCTAAACTTTCATTTTTGGCCTCTTTTACGCATTTTGGGACATTTTTATGACATTTTTGCCCCTGGATTTCAAAAAATTTGAGGGGCAAAAACGTCCCAAAGTGCGTAAAAGAGGCCAAAAATGAAAGTTTAGTAATCCAATAAGGAAAATAAAAAGTTCGATACTCAAAAGTGATTTTTTAGACAAGTATGGTACGTTTTAAAAGAATTTTCCCTAATTTTGGATGTCATCTTAAATTACCTTTCCCCCCTCATATGTAATTAAAACCCTTGATTAACATGGAACCCATTGGATTTTCAAACGAATTTTTCTTTTTTCGTGTCTTATTGCATTTTTCTTACCAACCAGAGCTTATTTTTAAGGTGCTTATCCTGTTTTAAGTATAAGCAATAAAATAATAAGCAAATTCAAACACCCTAAAAATATGGACGTTGGAGTTTGTTTGAATACCTTAGCAGACTTGTAACTTCCTTACAATACGTTAGAGTAGCTTCTATAATTTGTTGCTAATTTGCTATATATATATAACAGATCAAGTCAGCTTAGGCATCTCGAAATTCGATCCCACAAGGACCTTTGGCATCTCTGGTATTTAACTAAAGCGTTGAAGAAATTTCCGTTATTGGAGGAACTCAGCCTTCAGGGTATTCAAATAAAAGGAGAAGCTATCCGAAAACTTGGACGTGACTGTCCCATGCTAAAAACACTAAAAATCACTATACAATATGATTTCAAATTAGAAGATGCGCTGGGATTAGCTATTGCAGAAAACCTACCTGGGTTGAGGCATCTTGAACTCACTCGGTGCGTGTTATCCAATACCGGGTTGTGGGCGATTCTTGATAGGTGCTGTCACCTTCAAGTACTAAAGCTGAAAATGTGCTATCCTATTAATCTCATTGGAGCGCTCGAAAAAAGATGTTTACAACAGATCAAATGTGTGAAATTTTCTCGCCGGTAATCTTAAAACAAATCCATAATGGACTATGATCCGGACTTGGATAGGTCTATTACTAATGGAGTCACAACAATCATTTGAGGGGCAAGATGTGTATACCGGTGAGATGTCTTAGTTTTTGATGTTTGATTGTGGATGGTTACGTTTTCTCTGATCTTTACCAGCTTGATGTTCGAGTAAATCATACGCAGATAAGGGACCAATTTTTATGGTTTAACTTAGATATATCTTGCTCTTTTTTGTTTTGATTGTGCAATGAGTTGCTACTTTTTAGTTTATAATTATAGTAACTGTTATATGAATAAGGCCTTGTTTCCGCATAGTTTGAGTGTTGAAAACATACTTTGACACAAACTAGAAAATAGCTAGTGTTGAGTTTCTGGAACTTATGGTGTGTCAACATTATGACCTAGAAGATATATAGGCATCGCTTCAGAAAGTTCTAAAATCATTGTTTCACTTGTTTGTGAAGCAATCGAGCTGCTTCCTTTTCATCAAGTAATCTGTGTAGTAATATATTGTTGTATGTGAAGCCCCTTAATGTTTTACACAACTTATGACATGGGTTAGTATTATGGAGTCATTCAATGTAGTGTTTATCTAAAGAGTCATAGCAAAATTGCAGATGGAACTAGTCCTTAATTAACCAATATTCATGTGTCATTTGTGGTCAGCTGCTGTGGTGTATGGATATGGCAGAAGGTGCAGTCTGCATTTTTTGTCATTACTGTTCCTAGATATAGCCAGCTACTGTTTTTTGGTATGTGGCATAAGCTGCAGGTCTGCACTTTTAAGGTTTTAATTTGTGGGTTCTGCACTTTTTTGTGGGTCCTTGAGAGTTGAGAGTGTGGGTATATCCAAATAAGTATGGTCCGTAATTTACTTTTTGGTCTTTGCGTTATGTTAGTTTTTTTAGTTGTGTATTTTTAGTCTTTGTAATTGTTTTCTCTTGGGTCCTCCTCATTTAATCATCTTGATTGATGAGTGATGAGTATTTAAAAGTTTATTTTTATATATACATGTGTATTCATTCTTAAGTTGATAAAACAATTTTACATTTTTACAGGGTTTTGAAACCTGGGTCGACCAGGTCGGGTTAACCGGTTCGACCGGTTTCGGCCGAAAAAAGGGGTCAAAACAACCCGGGTTTCTAAAACTGGGTTAACCGGTGTGACCTGCCGGGTTTTGAGTGACCCGGGTCTACCCGATTCTCGAAACCCGGCCGGGTTTCATTTTTTCAAAAAAAATTAATAAAAACCCAGGTTGACCCGGCGGTCGAACCGGTTGACCCGGTCAAAAAAATAAAATAATAATAAATTGAAAACCGGGTTAACCCGGCGGTCCAACCGGTCGGACCGGTTGACCGGTGCCCGGTGACTCGACCTGGTCGATTTCGAACCCGGTTTAGTTATTCATTTAACTTTCCATGTTTTTAAGTTGAAAAAAAAATTGAATGTGTAATGTAAGTTTCCATGTTTTCATTTAAGTTTTAATTAAGTTTTAAATGAGAGATATTAAGGAGTGTTAAATGCATTAATTAAGGGTAATTTAGGCAAAACATTAATTTAAGTTTTTCACTTTTCACCTTCTTGACTTTTTGACCATTTACTCTTTATAAATAGTATAGATATAGATTTTGATTGCGGTTTCGCGTAGTTAATATATTGCCTTTTTAAAAGAATTAGTCCTTTTTATCACCATTAAGTCATTAACTACACTTTATCATAACACTAGCTAAAAGACCCGTGAAATTCACAGGTATTTTAAAAGAATTACGAAATTAATGTTGAAATTTTCTCGTTAGAATTTGTAGGTAATTGTTGATTGTAAAGCCAACAAAACAAATTGTTTTGACCCGTAACCCAGCTTAACACATCTCTAGTTAATGTGACTGTCACCTCAATGACACAACTAAATATGAACATGAACACTTGCGTCACTAAGAAATAAGGATGATGCAAAATCCACACATGTATTTAACACACCATCACCAACAGTAGTCAATGACCTAAACAAAGAAGTAGGAAATGGTTATTCTTTTAATCGAAACAATCGTTACATATCAGTTATTGACAGTGAAAATGAGTCAAAATGAACATCTTATACGGAAAGCAAGATCCTTGAACACATTTGAGTATATGAAAACCGTGGTTTGCCCAATTCTTTCACCACGAACGAACGTAGATAACTCAAAAAGAAACCGAAGCCAACTACAGAAAAGATATAAATAAGGAACTATAGTTTTTATGATAAGTCAAGAAGGCTATATTCCTCTAGACTTATATTTGCAGTAATCAAACTTGAACATACAATAGAGGAAATGATATCCTCTAGATCTATTTTGTCAAACAAACTCTTAACATGTATGTCGCTATATAGCATGTCAAATTTTATCTAATTGATATGTCATACCGATTTTTCACATTAGCTTTTTGAGGACATGTTCACAGAATCGTCACCCAAAAAGATATAATACAGGGTGTTAGTAATTTAAATTTAACGTGTAGTTAGTCAATATATAACATTAACAGTTTACCTCCAAACGTTGGATGTGTTGAAAATTTGCACTTTGGTATTAATGACAGGGTTGGAGTCCTCTAGTGCTTTCTAGCTTTGGTCACTTTAAATTCTACACCAAGATTCATATTCTCTCGATATGCTTTTGTAGGCAACTTTAATAGTCTTGTATATTATTTTAAAACTAATAATATTATTGTGTATAGTTAAAATATGTGATAATCTTATACTCCGTATTACTTAGGAAGAGATTTGTTACGTGAAATATGATGGCAAGTAATTAACAATCTGCAAGTTGATCCTTTACAACTCTAAACCTGTCTCGATGTATGTCAAAAAATAACAATAATAATAATGAAGAAAAAAAAACAGCTCATAAGTTATCACAAAACTGCATTACAGTGGATCAAGAAGAAGACACAAGGTATGATTTAAGTTATCACAAAACAGCTTGTAAGTTATCACAAAACTGCAAAACTGTGGATCAAGAAGAAGACACAAGGTACGATTTAAGGATCTTAAACAATCAAGTCTAATAGAATAAATTTACATGTCACATATACATAATATCTTATAAAAACAAATATGTTTAAATTGAAAGAGGGATATAACTCACTGAATTGACCAAGTGCTTCAGTATGCCGTTCCAATATTTCCTTAAACGGGTTGAAGTCGAAGCCTTGAAATGAACCTTGAAAATCGTCTATCTACAAAACCATTGTCTTGCTATTAAAGTTAGGGACGCTTCGGTCTGGGCATTATTGGATAAAAATGTTGAATCATATCCTGCCTGCGCACTGTACATTTAAAAAGTAATAGCTTCACCCTTCATTCAATTAGTGTTTGTAATCTGTAACTACAAAATCAAACACATAGTAATATACTAAAATAATATCCAAACTAAATAAAACTAAAAAAAACATAAATACATAGTACTCCATAATACATTTACGTATACCTTCTCTACCATGATGATCATTAGTCATTATCTTTGGTTTGTTATGAACCGGTTGCATAGAAGTCATTAGAAGACAGACACGTAAGATAACATTGTAATCTACGACACTCAATGGGAAATGAACCCGCTCTCGCCATTGGGTTATGTCTACAAAAGAAGCGTTGTTAAGGAATGGAGTGATAATTGTTAGACCAGTGATTCACCTTCATGAATATAGCTCTATGAGAGCCCAAGTGACACAGGATATACACGATTTTTTTTTCATGAATTGATTTAGAAGTATCAATTAAGTTTCTTATTTCGGGTAGAGATTTACACATGATTTGAAGAAGAATCATATAAAAAGATTTGATTAATGGTATGGTAAATAATTTCCAAAACTCAAACGCAAACTCAAATAAACTTCTATTACACACATAAAAGACTTCCAAAAAATTTATACACGCTACTATAATGATAGTTGACCAAGTTATTAATGCATGATCCTAGATTTAAATGATAATTGAAGAGAATAAGTTAACAACCGATTTTGGCCTTATGTTTTGAAAGGAACGGATTCAAAATTCTTGGCTGCCACGTGTCATAAGGAGGAGAATAGTTATTTTTAGAAAAAATTAATTAGTTGGCTTAAGAGAGTTGTACAAAAAGTTGCTTAAAAGGGTTGTACAAAACTCTGTTTTATTAGATAAAATAGATTAATATTTTTTGAGACAATATGTGATCATTTTTTGAGTAAATAATACCGGATGGTTTCTGTAGTTTCCAAAATAACATTTACGGTCCCTATTGACTTTATATTACATAGATAGTGTCTAATTTTCCAACTAGTTTCATCGATAATCTCTATTTTAAAAAATATGTAACTTGTTGGAAAATTATCGATCCGTTAGTGTCATTTTAAATTCCGACCCGTCAGTGTAATTTACTCCTTTTCCTTTTTAGACAAGCAAAATTGTTAGAATTGATTGAAGGGAAAAAATATTGCTAAGGGGCTAAGTTAAATTACTTATATATTTTTGAAACTTTTAAAGAGTAAAATTGTAAAAGAAAAAAGAAAACCCTTTTTAAAAAGAGAACGGGTTGGGCACCGGTCTGCCGCGTTGCGGCAGGGCGTCGTAGTTGGCGGTTATTTTACTGCTACGTGGGTACAAGATCGAAAAGAATGCATTGGAGATCACACAACATGGGACGTTTAAAATAAAATTTTGGGAAAAATGCTAAATACCTGGGCAAATGCTAAATGTTAACAAACATGGGAATTTTGGGCAAATGCTAAATACCTGTTCATTACATTCATATATAGATTGTTGATTACAAATCCAGTTTCCTAAATACCTGCTACTGATTTCACCGGTTGCTCTAACCAAGAAAGACATGGGAATTTCTGGTGCAACTTCTTTAGTTTTTTACCAAAAGGACAGGTAGCAGCCTAAAACGACATCATATGGCTTTACATGATGCCGTGCAGAAAATACAAATACAACAAAACTCACACCATTCTCACCACAACCATTCTTATAGCACTGTTGTTCGTTAATCTTTCATCTCTAGTTTTCGGAGGAGACATTTCAAGAGCAGCTTACAAAACTTCCATTGACTTATACCTATTAAATCAAATCAAATAAAAACCGAGATAATTATTATCAGGGTTTTGATTGAAAACTGAAAATGGGTAGTTAATTTTGTACTTTTTGAGTAAACCTTCCATCTTACTTGTTTCGGTAGCAGGTATTTAGGATACTGTATTCTTCAAAACTACGGTTTGTAGCGTGCCAAAATGTCGACAAACCTGATCAATGTTACCTGTAAAACTACTCGGCTCCCTAAATAGCAGCGATGATATTGTGGAATCGCAATTGTGGAATGACTTTGCAGCGTGCCACAATGTCGAGAAACCTGATTACAAACGGTCAAATACACATAATAAAGAGGCAGTTCTGCACATTAAAAAAAAGTGTAAAGAAAATCTAATGTATGCTTCGAAATTTTGGTAAAATTATAGCTTAAAAGCAATGAAACATTATGAAAGTTAAACTTATAAAAGTGAAAACTTTACTCGTATTCAGTTTCTTTAGGCAACCTTTCAATGAATAGTTTCCTTCAATTGTACAGAAACAAAAACAAAAAAACATCAAAACCGAATTAAAATTTCGGTGAAGATTGCAAAAAAAAAAAAAAAAAAAAAAAAAAGCTTTAAAACCTCCAAAGGTGTCACCAATTAAATCTTACAGCTTTCGTTATCCAATAATCAAATTAACTACACAATGGTTTCATCATTTTTTTTTTCTTTTTTCCCGAAATCATTAAAAACCCACAAATCATAATTTATGAGTACAATTGTAACAGGCCAAAAGAACCGAGCATCAAAGTAGATAATAAGAATACCTGTACCGTTGCAATCTGACATATGTGTCCTTTCTATGTTTAACCCATTCATCAGCTTCGGCGTCCGGGATTAATAATCTTTCTATGTTTAACCCATTGATCAGCTTCGGCGTCGGCTACACCTCTAGCTAATAGTAAATTAAGATTTTCATTTCAAATATTAGGTACTTTCATTGTAGTCCATGACAAAATTTGTACATCAGATATACTTAAACAGTCAAATGTACCTGCCAGATGCCTGTTGGGTTAGATAGAGTGCAGGTTGCAGTGGCCGCCTCCTTCCACACCGTTCTCTCCAACAGACACAAATATATCGCATCTACCTATAACCTTTAACCTGTATCCCGAAACAGGTTTCCTAGAATAATCGCAGAAAGGGGCGTTAAAAAAATATAATGTCAAGATTTTACATTACAGGAAAGGTAAGAATATATGTACATTTCCAGATCGTTTCATGGCAGTAGCTCATTCGAAATAATCGAAAAAGGGAAGATACATGATGCTAGAACCTGGTAGATGATATGTGACTCCGGTACACACCTCAGAAACAGAAGCTCACCCGTAATCAAACGAAAATCTGAACACAAATTGACACCACAAAATTAATTTTTCCACAAATAATTATGGTACTTATAGACAAAAAACATAAACCTAGCACCAAATAAGCCATAAGGTGGCAATAAAACATGCTCAAATCATTAACTGAAACAAACACTTATAAATTATTTTTGCACATTCTTTAATAACAAATGGTCTATCAAAGACAGATATCACCAAAAAAAAATAAAAAATAAAAAAAAAAAAAAAAAAAAAACGTCGAGTTTGTTTATGATATGTCTGCCACCAAATCCATCAAATCATGTTATTCCGTAGCATAAGGCCGACCACCAAATCCAGCAAAATTGAACCCTAAATAACACCAAAAACCCTAAATCTGAAATCCACCAAAATTAAATACAACAATTAAACCAAAAACCAAAAAAATTACCTGGTATAATCGAGGTAGCAACAACCCACACCTCAAGAAGCAACCATAACACCATAAAACCGTTCATGTAGTACCCGCGATGGACTTACCTTTCCAGCAAAACCCTAACTGATCAACTTTTAGCCAATCTCGAAGGCCAAAAAAACCCTCAAAAATCAAGAAGTAAGAATTGATGTTGGTGATGGTGGTATGTATATGTGATAGAGAGGGCATGAGAAGTATCTAGAATCTGTGATTAACGAATATAAAAGCAAAGCGGGTTAGCAGGAGAGATTTTAGTAAGCAGCCATAATATTGGGCCATGGAAACCCAAGAAAAACAGATTGAGAAGTTGGGCCTGAAAAAAGAATGGGAAAGGGCACCGAAACGGTGTCGTAAGTGATCATAAATAATATATATATTAATGCTCTAAAGATAAAGCTGGACTGTACAATTTTAGAAAAAGTTGAACAGTAGCCGATAAATACAAGTAATTTGTTTGCGAACCCAGTTATAAACTCTCTTTACCCCCCTTAGTTGATGTCTTCCAGTTATGAACTCTCTTTTGAACCCCTTTTAATTGCATGTACCCAGTTGCGAACCCCCTTTGACTCTCGAATGAACCATTCGAACAAAATAAACCTTTTATCTGAACTCCTCATAATTAATTAAATTAATACAAAACCTTAGATGAAATTTACAAAGTCATCGGCCAGTCGTGTCTACCTATTTAAAACCCAAACTTGTCTAGCCTAAAATATAACCTATTTATTTTTGTTTCGGTCACAAATCGTTTTGTGTGTCATATCTGGAATTGACATCTCTAGTTATTAGGGGGGTTGTTTTGTAGTTTTGGAGAAGTGGTATAAAAGAATATAAACTAAATAAGTGTTGTTGCTTGTATGAACTCAGGATCGGACCACTTCCCGCGACAACTAAAAAGGGGCATTTAGGACAACTATTTTAATGAGCACAACCCAGCTCGGGACAGTTAAGACAAGACGGTTGCCTCTCCGGTAAAGGGTCAAAAAAGAAGGCCCAGCCCTATGATTGGAAAGCTAAAGTCATCTTGCAACTTCCTTTTGGTAATCTTTAGGATTTGAACTTATCGTCACACAAACTGAAACCGCTTTCATTTTCAGGAGGTTACCGTAGCCATTTAAAAGTTGTTTGCACCTATTATGAATTAAAACTTGCGAGTTCATATTTCAATAATGATAATCACAAGACTTTCCCACTAAACGACACTTAAGTGATTATAAGTTATTGCAAGAATATGTTACAAGTTATTATGCAATTTTTACATGTTTTTGACAAACTCATTGTTTTGTAAAACATTTATTTACCCATTATATGGCTTATTTGAAAATATTGACTAAAGAAGGTATCACTCTCAAACAACATATTTTTATTTTTTTCAATTAACACGAATCCACAATAATAAAAAAAGAAAAGAAAGAAAAACCCTACCGCTCGCTCATAGCTAGGTACAATTCTATAACATGTATATGTTCTGATTTCTATGAGATGATTCGTAGTTGGTTTTATAGATATTGTATGTGTTTGTATAATGCTTTTAACCATAATTACTTGTGGAACTTCATAATGCTCTTGAGTCTTGACCATCTATAAAATTTACTTGTATGGATTATGATAATTAGTTCTAGGTTTAAAGTTGTTTTAACCATTTTACGTTTCGATCATTGTACTTATGTAGAATGGTCGATGGAGTCTCTCACACATATATAGTTGATGAGTAGCTTGCTCACTACACTTGAGGGATTTAAGACTGTGTATAGATATAGATGAGCAAATTTACTTTAATTTATAGAATTATTCTCAGTAAACGTGTTCTTGTGGTGTGGGTTGTTTGATTGTTTAGATAGTGTTAATCAATTAAAACGGATGAACTCGTTAAAAATAGTTTGTGCGTCTCTGTCTATGTTAGAAGACTAAACATGTCACTGGGGACGACTGCCTGTCTTGCACACGTATTGTGGTTTCGTACTTGAATCTAACTTAATTTTAAAGTGCATATATTTATTGGTCTATTATGTAGTTAAGTTTGCATTCGGGCCTAGCCCAATAGTGAATACTCATTCAGTTAATATAACCCTAATGATTAAAATTTCTCAGCTGTCATATTCAATTGCAAGCATCAAGCGTGTATCCCTACACCTCTTGATCTTGACAAACTAAAATTACAACTCTAGAAGTGCATTTTTTAAAAGGTTAGAAAGTGACATGCGTAACCAAACCAATGCCCTCTCATCTTTTCACACTACCTCATCGTCACAACTGTTTTGGTTGCAACTAATATGGGTAATGATAGGGCTAATACTATGAGTGCCTCGGGTATTAATATTTGTCATAATTTTCAACGTGGATCGTGCACTTACGGGGCTCGTTGTAAGTTTGTCCATGGTAACTTTCGACCACGTCCTATATCCACTGCCTCGCGATCGACTGGGAAAAACAATAGTGGTACGTATTCTACTACCTCATGTGGCACTGCACAGAACCGAAACGACGTGGATCGTGCACTTACAGGGCTCGTTGTAAGTTTTGTTTTTAATGGGTCAAACGGGTAAAAAAAGGCTAGCTAAAAAGAAAACGGGTCAAACTAGTCAAACCTGTATAATCTAAGGCAAATATCCTAAGTCAAATTATTCAAATTAGACTGCTATTGGAATTATTTAACATGTATAATTATATTTGATACAGTTATTAAATATAGACATCGGTACAAATGTTGGACAAAAAGTGTCTATGTTCAACCTCACCCAACCCGTCTTGACTGGCCCAAAAAGTTACTGTGTTGACACTTTACACGAACCACCCATTTCCATCTTTGGTCTGAGTTTACATGTGCAGGTAAAGAGAAACAGGAAAAAGACGCGATATTCAAGGAGCAAATAACAAGGAACTGGTTGGATCTCCCATCAGATATAATGATCAATATACTCCAAAGAATTAATGGGATTAATTGAGATAGTACTGAATGTTCAAAAAGTGTGCACTCAGTGGCGACAAATCTGCAAGGACCCGTGTACGTGGAGTGTCATTAATTTGGACGATAATTTCTGCTACCAGCATCGGCCTAATACATGGCCATCTTTTTTGCAGAAGGCTTTTAAGAATGTTGTGGATAGAAGCCAAGGCCAATTGGTTGATATCACTATAGTAGGTTTTTTTGATGACGGGCTTCTTCAGTATGTTGCTGATAGGTATGTAGCTTATGATAATCAAGTTTTTAATGACGTGTGCTTGTACAAAAACCAAACATGTCTTGCATTAAATTGATTTGTATTGTGCAATTGCAACTTATAGGTCACAAAGTTTACAGGTAAGTGAACATGCACTATAGTTCCTATCTTTTGCTAGTTGCTATAAAAAAATAATTCTTCAGGAACACCGCTAAACCGTTTGAGATATTTTTGAGCCTCACATCTTTTTCCTATATCTATTGTATATGGATCAATGTAAGTGTTTTAAGAGGGCGTTTAGGATTGCTTATTTTTGGATAAACAAATTAAATTACTTGTGCTGCTTATCTACTTATTTTGGGTTAATTTTTAATCAGCAAGTTCTTTTCAGCTACTTTCAAAATGCTAATTTGAGATGATATCCAAATTACCTTTCTACCCTCATATCTAACTAAAACCCTTGATTAACATGGAACCGATTGGATTTTCTAACGAATTATTCTTTTTTCGTGTCTTATTGCATTTTTCTTACCATCCAAAGCTTATTTATAAGGTGCTTATCCGGTTTTATTTATATCCATTAAAATAGTAAGCAAATTTAAACACCCTAAGAAACATGAACGTTGAAATTTGTTTGAATATCTTAGCAGACTTGTAACTTTGTTAGAATACGTTAGAGTAGCCTAATTTATTTATTGATTTCTAACAGATCAAGTCAGCTTAGACGTCTCGAAATTGGATTTGGCAACTACTCTATCTATCATTTGATCACATTCTTGAAGAAATTTCCGTTATTGGAGGAACTTAACCTTCGTACACATATTCGAGAAGAAGCTATCCAAACACTAGGACGTGACTGCCCCATGCTAAAAACACTAAAAATCTCTAATCAATATGATTTCAAAGATGATGCGCTGGGATTAGCGATTGCAGAAAACCTACCCGGGTTGAGGTATCTTGAAGTCACTTGCTGCAACTTATCCAATACCGGGTTGCGGGCGATTCTTGATAGGTGCTGTCACCTTCAAGTACTAGACCTTCGAATGTGTGATCCTATTAATCTCTCAGGAGAGCTCAAAAAAAGATGTTTACAACAGATCAAATGTGTGAAATTTTCTTCCTGCTGGTAAAACAAATCCATAATGGAGTATGATGCGGATGTGGACCTGTTGACAATCAATAAATCCACTTGTGTGTATTACTAATGGAGTCACAACAATCATTTGAAGGGCAAGATGTGTATACCAGTCAGATGATTGTCCGTATTACGGCTTTTTTCCATCTATAAAAATTACTATATGTCTTTGTTTTTGAAGTTTGATTGTGGATGGTTACTTTTTCTTCGACATTTACCAGCTTGATGTTCCAGTAAATCATACGCAGACAAGAGACCAATTTTTATGGTTAAGCTCTGTTATATACATGCTCGTTTTTTGTTTTGATCGTGTAATGTGTTGCTAATCTTTACTTTATAGTTTAATAACTGCTAGATGAATATGGCCTTGTATCCGGCATAGTTTCAGTGTTGAAACATACTTTGATGCAAATTAGAAAATCACTTGTTTAGGGAAATTATGTTGTGTCAACATTATGATCCTGAATATGTATAGGTATCACTTAAGAAAGCGCTGAAACGTTTCAAAGAGTAATTTTGTTAGTCGTATATTGCGGTATGTGAAGCCTCTAAAATGTTTTACGTAACTGATAATGGAGTGTTTATAGATGTTTATCTGAATAGTCATAGCCAAATTGCAGACAGAACAAGTTCTTAACCAATAAAATTTCTAAAATTTGGGTCCTTTTTATCACCATTAACTACAGTTTCTTATATCATTCATCTTTAGTCGAGACAACTTATGAACATTTTTGAGTAAATTACACTGGTTCTGTGGTATATTCAAAGTAAAATTTGCGATCCTTATTAGTTTTGTATTTCATATGTAATCTCTAATTTTTAAACTAGTTGCATCGATAATCCCAGTTTTGGTGAATATGAATCTTTTATATAATAAAATAAAACCCTTATTAAGAATTTTCCATTTCAAAAAAATGCATTCATACCTTATTTAGTAATAATTGTATTTAAAAAAAAATTATTTTCTTATTAGGTAACATTTTATATTTATCCATAACACAAGTAGAAGATAAACACAAAAAATATAGATAAGATGCAATTAACACAAGTAGAAGATAAATACAAAAAATATACGAGTAGATAAGATGCAATTAATAATAGGATTAAAATTTTTAAATAATTATCTTTAATAATAAAAAACTATAATTAAACATCATAAATCAAACAAAACAAAGATTAAATTATTTGTTTTTTAATAAATAAAAATAAATGATTAAAAAAAAATTTTAAAACCCGCGCGTGCACGAGCATTATAACTAATTATCGATATAATAAAAATATGAATTATCCGCGTAATAAAAGATTATGTATTATTACATGGATAATCCTTAATTTCTAAAACATAGCCCATCCATGCAACTATTTTGAATATACAGATTATATACGTGTAACAATAAACTCACGACGTTCCATATATGCACCATCTCAAAGAAAATAAATCATCTGCATGGTTTCGAGTCCCAAATCTCTCATGCAAAATCAGCCTATTTGAATTTAATAATCTACATCTTAGACCTGCCTATTTAATGCACGGTATAAGAGTAAAGGATATCTATGGTCAAAGTATATGAGTGTATGACATATAAAATTCCTAAACAAACAATAGGAGTCCTCTAAATAAAAGGAAATTTTACAACTTCTATGGATAGAACTTTGTTACGACACACCAGTTCCATATGTATCACCACATATACTTAAAAAAATTCCTAGCAAAACGTTTAAGCATGATGCTATTGAACCAGTTAAATCAGTAACATTATCAACAGCTGCTACAATTGATTACAAAATATGCTTGTAAGCTCAAACAAATTGAATATGTGGAAGCTTGTCTACAAGTTCAACCTGACACAATAGAAAAGAAAAGATGACACAATTTTTACTTTATTGCAAGTCAAATGAGCCAATGTAACTCTGGTTCTGAAAAAATAAATTACCATGTGGCCGGCCCAAGGAGCACATCCGTAAACCTCGTGTGTGCATGAAATTTGTCAATGTTCTTCCATCAACAGGTGAAAGTTCAAGGGAGCCAAAATGAGCCACCTAACAGAAAGATGAATTTGCAATCGGATTATAGCATCGACAATATCTTATACATCGCAACAAAATACCCACTTTGATTTCAGGTCATGTTCCTTGAGAACTCCAAGCCTAATAAACAAAATTTATACATGCATTAAACATTGTATATGTGTTAAAAACTAAAACTTAGACTTTAATAATGTAATGTCAAATAAGTCTTGATACATAGTTCTCTATGTTGCTTAATTAATGATGGTGGTGAACCCACGGTTGTAGATTCCAGTAAGTTGATGCAATGTTCAATCTCCCTTCAAATACACAATACATAGGTGCGTCTTAATTTTGGTTGTTATAATTACAACTTGGTTACTTTGTGTAAGGATGTGAAAACTTAAATGAAGCATAAGTTAAGTCAAAATTATATATTCTATCTGCAAATCAACTTACAGGTTGTTATCTTACGACCAATTGGAGATAGAGGAATTGCAATAGGTGTGCATTTGCCTTTATTACAGTCAGCTATAGGTGAAGAGGCATACCAAATGGTGACCATACAATTAAGCATTTGATATAGCTTGGAGGGCACTTTTTGTCTCTGCTTCGTTACATACTTGACAACAAAAAATCTATTATGCTTCCCAAACCTTGTCAAATTTTCCAATTAGTTCACCCGCCTATTGGAAAACACAGAAAAGATTCATTTTCATTCCTTTCATGATTCATTCAAGTATATCAAAAAATAAAAACATACTAAACTTGTATATGTACATTGAAACAAATATAGTCAAGTAAAAAAAAACATTTACTTCTTCTCTACAATCAACCCATGATCATCTTATTTCATAAGTTAGACCATCCTTGCAACAAATCGACCCTACCCAACCCATTACCCTATCCTCCCCAATAAGCAATTTCCACTTCTAATTAGTTGTTTACTTTTTGTTTGCCATATATTGTTTTCCACTGAATTAGTATAATAGCATGTCCACTTGCAAATCCACCTACTAAATGGATCACAGACAAACGTAAGGTTTCTGGCGATCCCACTATTTTCACCTAAATTTACCTAAGAATTGGAATTTGCAATCAAAATCATATTTTAAGCACTACATAGACAATTATATATTAGTTCAAATGTGTAATTCCAAGTAATACCCAACTTTGAAAAATGGTGCGTTTAGTTGAGGGAAAATACCCTTGTTTTCCACAAAATGTTTTGTGGAAAACAAGGAAAACAGAGATCGCGTTCAAATTAGTGTTTTCCATTAAAATTCTCTACAAAACAGAAAATTCATATTTCCAACTTTAATACACAAAATTAGAAAACACTTTTTTTTTGTTTTCCCCTACTTTCCATTAAAATACCACAAATCCGTTTTCGTCAGTTGTTTTACGTTTTTGACTGATTTTTTACATTTTCGTCCATTTTTTTATATTTTCGTCAGATTTTTTACGTTTTCGTCCGATTTTTTACTTTTTCGTCCTTTTTTTACGTCTTCCTCCGTTTTTTTACGTTTTCGTCAGGTTTTTTACGTTTTCGTCGGATTTTTTTTCGTTTTCGTCCGGCTTTTTACGTTTTCGTCAGATTTAATGAGTTTTCATCCGATTTTTTATGTTTTCGTCCGTTTTTTTATGTTTTCGTCAGATTTTTTACGTTTATGTCCGATTTTTTACGTTTGAACCCGATTTTTTACGTTTTCGTCCGTTTTTTTCTGTTTTGGTCAGATTTTTTACGTTTTTGTCAGATTTTTTACATTTTCGTCAGATTCTTTACGTTTTCGTCTGATTTTTTAAGTTTTCATCCGTTTTTCTACGTTTTCGTCAGATTTTTTACTTTTTCGTCAGACTTTTTACGTTTTCGTCAGATTTTTTACGTTTTCGTCCGTTTTTTTTACGTTTTCGTCAGATTTTTTACATTTTCGTCCATTTTTTTACGTTTTCGGCACATTTTTTACTTTTTGTCAAACTTTTTACGTTATCGTCCATTTTTTTACGTTTTTGTCAGATTTTTTACCTTTTCGTCAGACTTTTTACGTTTTCATCAGATTTTTTACGTTTTCGTACGTTTTTTTACGTTTTCGTCAGACTTTTTACATTTTTGTCCGTTTTTTTATGTTTTCGGCAGATTTTTTACTTTTTCGCCAGACTTTTTACGTTATCGTCCGTTTTTTTACGTTTTCGTCAAATTTTTTACGATTTCGTCAGATTTTTTATGTTTTCGTCAGATTTTTTACATTTTAATCTGATTTTTTACGTTTTCGTCTGATTTTTTACGTTTTCGTTTGATTTTTTTTCGTATTTGTCAGATTTTTTACGCTTTTGTCAGATTTTTTACAGTTTCGTCTGATTTTTTACGTTTTCGTCCGTTTTTACGTTTTCATCAGGTTTTTTTCGTTTTTGTCTATTTTTTACGTTTTCGTCAGATTTTATACGTTTTCGTTCATTTTTTACGTTTTTGTAAGATTTTTAATGTTATTATTTTTTTATTTTTTTTACGTTTTCGCATAATTTTTTACGATTTTGTCCCTTTTTAACGTTTTCGTACGTTTCCCTACTTTGTCGTCCATTTTCGTTTTTTTACGTTTTCGTGGGGTGTTTTACATATTCATCCATTATCGCTCGTTTTTTTATATTTTCTTACGTTTTCGTCCGTTCTTTTATGTTTTTTTACGTTTTCATCCATTTTTTGCGTTTACATATGTTTATTTACATTTACATCTATTTTTTTACGTTTTCGTTAGACGAAACCTAAAAAAACGTAAATCATAGATGAAAACGTAAATGAAAGATGAAAACATAAAAATCAGACGAAGACGGATGTAAACAGAAAAAAATCGAAAGAAAACGTAAAAAATCGAAAGAAAATGTAAAAATCGGGAGAAATCATAAAAAATGAAAATATTAAAAAATGGACAAATGCATAAAAAATCTGACAAAAACGTAAAAAAATAAATGAAAACATACAAATTCAAACAAAAAAGTAAAAAAAAAACGGACGAAAACGTAAGAAAATGGACAAAACGTAAAAAATCTGACGAAAACGTGTAAAAACGGATGTAAACATAAAAAATCAGACGAGAACGTAAAAAATCTGGCGAAAAGGTAAAAAAACGGACGAAAACATAAAAAATCTGACGAAAATATAAAAAATCTGACGAAAACGTAAAAAATCTGACGAAAATGTAAAAAATATGACAAAAACGTAAAGAAACGGACGAAAACATAAAAAATCGGATGAAAACGTAAAAAAAACAGACGAAAACGTAAAGAGACTGAAGAAAATGTAAAATAAACTGACGAAACTGTAAAAAATATAACAAAAACGTAAAAATAAACAGACAGAAAACGTAAAAAGACTGACGAAAATGTGAAATAAACTGACGAAACTGTAAAAAATCTAACGAAAACGTAAAAAAACAGAAGAAAACCCAAAAAATCAGACAAAAACGTAAAAAAATAGACGAAAATGTAAAAAAGCTGTCGAAAATGTAAAAAAACGGATGAAAACGTCAAAAATCTGACAAAAACGTAAAAAATTAGACGAAAACGTAAAAAAAACAGACGAAAACGTAAAAAAACAAACAAAAACGTAAAATATCGGACGAAAACGTAAAAAAACAGACGAAAACGTTATTTGATATTATATTTTACTGTTTTAATTTCTTTATTTTCTCGTATTAGATTTTTTTAGTTATTTTATAATTTAGTTGGTTAGCTTATAATTTTTGTTTTTGTCTTTTGAAGATGTTTTTTATAATATTACTAATGTGAATAGTGAATTGAGATATAAAACAACAACACTTAAACATGTTTTCTAGTTTTGAAAAATGTAAAACACAAACACATGTTTCTCAAACTAAACGCGTTTTCTAAATTTTTCATTGTTTTGTGGAAATCAAACTCCCCTCCCTTTTTCTACAAAACAAGAAATAGAAAATGAAAGAAAATGTTTTCCAACTAAACGCTACCTATATTATCTCTAAAAGTGTATATTTCACAATCGCTTGTTTGAACATATCTAGCGTGCTTTAATATAGATCAAACATCAAGGCATCTATTCATACACATCTATCTGTATCAAGTAGCTAAGAAACACTAAAGTTTATTGAGATTGTTAAAAAGATCCTATATACAAAGTAATTAGAAAGAGCTCAAGTACAATCACATGAACTTAAAAAATAATAATAATAAAATAAAATAAAAAATAAAAAAAAAATCATATGTTATGTCTAGAAGAAGTCATACCACAGTCCATAGATATATTGAATTAGATTAAACAACCTCAACATCTCTTGTAAAAACATATCCATCAAAGTTTAATCGATACAATAGGCTGAAATTAGGGTTCATTAATTGAAGGAATAAAATCAATATACACCTGATTGATTAAAAGGGAAAAACTTGATGCGATGCATATATGAAGTGAATTTGATTTTCTTTTTGGTATGTGAATCGGGGAGAATTAGATCTTCCGTGTCTTTCTTTTTTCTTACAGTTTGCACCCTAAACTTATAGATTATTAAATCTAAGTACATGTGTTTTTTGAGCTTTTGTTCTATATGTGAATTAGAAAAACGATTTTTTTAAGTTTTTACCAAATAAGGAAATATTTAAGGTTTTTATAAATCAAAATCTTTTATTAAAAAAATAATAAATTAATTATTGTCAAATAAGGTATGAATTGATTTTTTTGAAATGAAAAATTCCCACTAAGGGTTTTGTTTTATTAGGAAAAAGATTGACAGGGAAAAAAATATCGCTAAGGGTCTTGGTCGATAGCTAAATTAAATTACTTATCTATACTACTATATAATGCATTTATGACTATTCTATAATTAGAAAGTCTTAAAATTCAGACTTTTACTTGCTTATTATAGAAGGATTTCAAAATTAATTGTTTAGCAAGCACGTTAGTTAGGAAGTTTGTTAGGAAACATGTTGGTTGTTGAAACTAAAATTATTTGGCTTAACCATTTCTACCATCTTTACTTATAAAGCATAAAGACAACTAAATGTGTAACCAAATAATCAAATAACGCCAAATATAGTCACAGGTACCCGCCGCCGCATTGCGCGGGTACCGTTCTAGTATATTTTAATACATTTAAAGTGTAAATTGTAAAAAAAAAAAAAAAAAAAAAAGAAAGGTTGAAAAGGTAGCCAAGAAATAAAAGAAGATAAAGCTGAACTGTACAATTTTAGAAAAATGTTGAAAAGTAGCCAAGAAATTCGTAATTTGTTTGCGAACCCAGTTACGAACTCCCTATGGCGCCCCCTCAGTTGCGGGCTTCCAGTGTATGAACTCTCTTTTGACCCCTACAGTTGCGGACCCCCTTTGATCCCCGAATGAACCATTCGAACTAAATAAGGGTGCGTTTGTTTTATAGGTATCACTATCAAGAAATGGAATCTTTCACAAATGAAATTGTTTGGTTCGTTGGTTTTGAAATTGGGTAACAAATTTCTCATGAGGTGGAGGTTCATTTAAAAAGTGACAAAAGTCTAAAAAGTCTAAAAGGTTTTTTCAACCATTGGATCATGAATCACATCCGATCAAATTAAAAAGAAAATTTTACACAAAGGGGTACGATGGTCATTACAATAAAAATAATATTCTTTATTCCCCAATCTCCTTTCTCAGTTTTATTTCCCATCTTAGATCGACTATGAGTTCCCATCATCTTCATCACTGTCACCACCGGTCATCTTCGTCACCGGCGATCTTCAACTCTCAGTTCCGGCGATCTTCGTCACTGACGATCTTTGTCGACTCCTAGTTTCGGCGATGAAACATTCTTATCTTCATCGGTTTTTTTTTGTTATATGCCCCAAAAAAAGTATTTTCCTTTTATGAGTGAAGAAGATGAAACATGAAGAAAGCCATTAATGGATTATGGAGAAGAAAAAAAAGAAGCTGGTGAGATGAATGAGAAAGGTGAAATATTATTAAATTTTTGTATGTGAAATGTTAGTCACGTGGGGTAGTTAAAGTAAAAAAGTGGGTGTCATAGCATACTGGTATCATAATTTTTATTTTTAAGCCCTTAACGATTTTCTTTAGTTTCATACTTAGAGCACCCGGTGCAGCCTCCCCATTGAAGCTCGACGTTCGACGTGGAAGGCTCAATGGCGAGCCGAAGATCGTTGCTACACCGTTTCCTGCTCGCCGTTCGTCTTCGTTGGGTTTTTACTCGTGGCCACGGCG
This sequence comes from Artemisia argyi, assembly GCA_030686995.1. NCBI lineage: Eukaryota > Viridiplantae > Streptophyta > Magnoliopsida > Asterales > Asteraceae > Artemisia > Artemisia argyi. Next base: position 20,290,813 of record CM060695.1, on the reverse strand, counting down.
AGATATCTTTCTGAAAAGTTGGCAGGTTTCTTTCATTTTTTTTTTCTTTCTTTCTTCCATATGTTTAATAAATCTGGGTTTGGTGGAGGATGGTGGTGAGAGTAGAGAACTATGGTGGTTTGTGTGTTTACAGGTGAAGGAGCAAGGAGGGGCTGTTAAAAAGAGGAAGAAGATGACTAACCAAATATTGATAAGGGTGTTTGGGCTTTCATATTTGTTTGGGCTAGGTGTTTAAAGTATTTTTATTTGGGCTTCTATATTTGCTTTGAGCTTTTTCCTTTTTTCTGAATTTTGTTTGATTATATATTTGTAATTTTTGACCAAAAGCTGTATTTTTTTTTTTTTGATTGATTATATATTTGTCCAAAAGCTATATAATTAAGTAAATAAAATCAAATTTTTATTTATATTTTTTTTATTTAAAATGAATAAAAATATAAAGGTGTAAGATGTGAGACCCTAATGAAGAAGTTGAGGTTTGTTGTTTGGTGAGGAGGGGGTTTGTTGTAAAGAAGTGTTGGGTGATGTGGCACACGTGGGACCCGAATGAGGAGATGAAGCTTGTTGTCTGCACCTTGTGCTCTTATTTTCTTTCTAAATATTGAAGTAGTAGTTAGAATGTTAAAAAGGATAAAACTTACTTTGATATATCACGATATTTTGAAAAAGTGATTGCGCACCTTTGTATTTGATCCACTTATTTTTTATAATGTTTATCAGTTAATTTTGTTCTATCAGTTACTTTTTTATATGTTCATCAGTTGAAGTTAATATTGTTCATCAGCTCATCGATTTTCTAATAAAAACACAATGTTTATCAGTCCATCAGTTATTTTTGATATTGTTCATCAGTTATTTTTTTATAATGTTCATCAGTTATTTTTACTAATGTTCATCAATTTTCTTAAAAATAACGTTCATCAGTTAATTTTGATATTGTCCATCAGTTATTTTTTATAACGTTCATCTGTTATTTTTTTATAATGTTCATCAGTTATTTTTAAAATGTTCAGCAGTTTTCAAAAAAATAACGTTCATCAGTTATTTTTTTATATATTTCATCAGTTATTTTTTATATATATCATCAGTTATTTCTATAACGTTCATCAGTTTTTTTTTAAAACGTTCATCAGTTATTTTTTATAACGTTCATCAGTTATTGTTCATCTTTAACGTGCGATATCTCACTCATATCATATTGGATTTGAGTGATTCAAATTTCTAGGTAAAGAATGGCCAAAAAGTTACAACTTTCGTGTTTTAAGTTTTGCAATATTTGGCTTTTAAACTAGATAAAATTAGAGCTGAAGATGTCGAAAATTTCAAGAAAATCAATACCCACTAAAAAAGTTGAAAAATAAAATTTACGATTCATATATCATAATACATACTAAATTAAAGATAATTAAATTTAAAAAATTATGGTGAAATCGGTTTTACACAAAAGTTTGTCGTTTGAAAGTTATTTACGTTTGAAATTTTAGGGTGAAATTAAAAAACGGGATAAAGGACTAAAATGCTCCCTTATCGAATTAAAAAAAAAAAAAAAAAAAAAAAAAAAAAAAAAAAAAAAAGTGGGTGGTGGACACTTACCACATTGCAAGTGGCTTTCTAGACTTTTTAATTTTCTTTACTTTGTAAAGGATCGCATCTCTTTGTCACAAACCCCATAGATCCAATCCGTCGCAAATGGGTGGGATTCTCTCATATCTTATGATCTTTTTTGTCCTTTTCTTTCTTTATCTATTTTCTTAATTTTTAATCTGTTTTTTCTCTCTTCTAATATTTTAATAGTATTTTAAATCTAAAAATTAATATAAAATATCTTAAAAAAAATATAATTTCTCTTCTTTTATTTAATTCAAAATTCAAATCCAAATCCAAATCCAAAATTTTAAATCTATTTACAAATTAACCAAACGGTCCCTAAACCTTTTTATGTGAACTCCTCATCCCTTTTTTTCTCTATACCCCATACCCCCCACACTTCTCCCAACATTGCAAAAGTTATAAAAAGTTATCATTAAATAATTAAATTAATATAAAAGCTTAAATGAAAACTTCAAAAGCATCTTCAAATACGAAAAATGGATAGAGTTTGTGAATTAGCAACTGCTTATTACTTTTTATTTCTCGGTTTTGGCTAACAACATCGACAACCCTTATACTATAAGTAAATTGCAAAAACCATCCTTGTATTTTGGTCAAATTTCAGGTTTCATCACTAATCTTTCAAAAGTGCAGGCACCATCTTGTGGAGAACTTTTAAAAGTGACTAAAATGCCCTTGTAAGAAACTTCAACCCAAAGATGAAAACTACAACCCGCATAGACGATTTTTGCAATTTACTCCTTATACATCGTTAACAATTAGTTTTTTTACTTTTTTTTAGTAAACAATGTTACACAGTCTTAACAAAATTATGATTAGTTACTTACTGTATCTTATTTTTAATTTCTCAACCATGTTCATTAACAAGCGAAAATTATAATAAAATGTTTTTAGTTATGTATTTTTTTCTCTAAAAAAGCATCATTTTATTAGAGAACCAAACATAAACAAAAATAAAAATAAGCGAGACATAACAGAAAAGACTAAAAATGGACCATGAGAATGAAACATCTCTCGCAACTAGGAGTGGCAAAAAAACTCAAATCTGACGGAGAAACCCGAAACCCGAACATTTGGGGCGGGAGGGGGGAGGGCATGCTTATCGGGTTACGGGGCGAGTTTCAGGGGATTTTTATCTGGTTCGGGGCGGGGATGGGGCTCAACATCCCAGCCCCGCCCCGCCCCGAAACATATTTATAAATACATATATATTTATATACAATTACACATATAGTATTACGTAGGTACTTACCTAATAAAAATATAATTCTTGAATTTTCAATATTTGTAAGATTGAAAATTGTGATCATGAAAGCTTATTTCGTGTCACAATATTCTGAAGAATCGATTTGCGGCGTGAGTAGCTTGGCATTTTTCATGTTTAATATTGTTGTTGACAACTTAATAAGGCTAATGTTTATTTCATTAATACTGGCCTCTCCATTTTTCAAGTTATTGCATAAGATTATATTGTTTATAGTGTAAACACAATAATAAACAGGGAAAAACACATGTTTGGTGTAGTATCGCGCTCAAAGAAGACAACCCGATAAGATCCTCAATAGAGTACGGGGCGGGTTTGGAGGAGCATATCGCCCGAGTGGGACGCTCCGATAAGACCCCCAATGAGAATTGGGGGGGAGTTTGAGGATGATTTTTGCAATTGGGTTTGGGGATGGAGATGGCCGCCCCGCCCCAAACCCGGCCAGGCCATTCCTACTCGCAACAAACTAGCCCTATGACACAACTAAAAACCCATTAACACAAAAGACAAACTATATATGTTAAACTTGCTTTTTTAGTACATATAACATTACAACGGGACTTTCAGAAAAAGGAAATAGTTGTCGTAAGATAATTTGTTTTGGGTTCCATGTAATGTACCATTTGATCATTTAAATTACCGATCTTTGTATCATTGTGTGTTATGTCAGTATGCCACCACCTTCACCCATCATCTTCATCCATAGAGACGCCGTGGCATGTACCATTCTAAATCTGACACCACCGCTACATGTGCTATATACTATTGCCCGGGTCGTGCCTTTCATAATTTGGATATCTACATAACTCTTAAGTAAAAATTGTTAGCAATATTCGATAGTATGGCATTATTTAAAACATTTATGCATAAATATGTCACAATTTTAAACATCATTATTTAGTTGGGCAAATTGTTTATTTTCCATTTTTTTTAAAAATTTGATGCATATATGATTGTTAAGGACTAGCGAATAGTACAATGTAACCCAAAATTCTCTTTACATGTAATGAACTAATACTAGCCACTTATTAAAAGAAAACAAATAAAAATAAATAAATAAATAAATATTTTCATCCCCTTTCTTAAAAACAAAGGATTCGTTGCCCGCCGCGTTGCGGCGGGACTTTTTATGTCTTATTTTCGGCCGTTTATGTTCTAATCAGTATCTAAATGGAAGGGTAATTTATTCCGTTATGCTGCAGAATTGGACTAAGTTTTTGTCATTGACAAAAGCAACAAAGTAAGTGCACCAAGTTATTTATTTTGGAGTAAAAGGAGCCTATATAAAAGCCTGTATGTGGAGTTTTAGTTTGTCTAGGATTAATAGTTGTGAACTGCGTAGCTAAAAGCTTCAATTCTTGGTATAAATGTTGCAGAATGTGTGTTAGTAAACTTCGAGTCACACACATTCAACTTTCTATGTTTTGTCTTTGACAAACTGTGGCCAAGTATGTGGTCAAAGATTTTTGTATATATATATTTTTTTGTTTCATTTTTTGTAACTGTTGTTGTTAGAATTGTTTCTATTGGCTAACCAATAAAGATGGAAATTTAATGGGCTTACAACTCATATTGGCTCCCTATTGGCAAACAAAACTAATTTTTTGATGGGCCAACGTAAACCCAAACCCTGGCCTAGGAAATTATAGTTTAAAAAAAGGATGGTGCATGCGCTATAGTATTATATAGGTAATTAAATATTTCACAAACCATTAATCATTATGCGAAATGAATTACATCATTACAACGAGAATTAAATCATCTTCTATAGAGTGACACTTCTATATACTTTCGAGAAACCTTTTTTTGACTTTTTTTTTGTGAGTAATGAAATTTATCTCTGGGAAAATCACATATGATTTGTTATCTTAAAATCACATGTGATTCGTGAAATCACATATGATTCCTAACATACAAATCATATATGATTTTTTTCAGACGCAAAATTTAACATTAAAACTAAACTCGAAAAAAAAATCAAAAATATATCGAAGTGCCCGTCTACTGAAAGATAAAATGTTCTCGTCGCAATAATTTATTTTTTGTCGCTTAACGATGTACCATTTGCAAGATATTTTATTTTCTAAAGAAAGGTGGAAAGTGATTTTTTATTTTATTTTTATTTAATTGAAAAATGGATAGCTATAATTGGTTTATTTGATTTATAAAGAATATGATGTTTATATTGAACTCAACTCTAATACTAGTAGGGTTCAATTTGGCTGTTTTTCATGATATATAAATTAGAGAAAGTGATAATTATACTCATTTTATCAAACATTTATTACCAAAACCAAAGAGCTTGTTTCTCAATGGTACATCTTGTTGTGTGATAAGCTTTCCAACCAAATAGTTGTGAGTTCAAGTCTTACTTAGGACATGTGAGATAGTTTGTGATTGTATATTGTGAGATAGTTAGTTACCGTTTTAAAAAAAATGATTTTCCGACCCATATGAAGAAAAATCTCTCAAGCACATATGTATATATTATTGTAATGGTGTATCCGGCTAACGCACGGGTATTGAACTCGTATTAATTTGTTTCATGTAAGAACAGAATAAAGAGTATCACATCTTTAGTAAATGTGATTATTTAAACAAATACTACACTATTGTTATAATGCAATTTTCTTTAATAAACATGGTTTTTTTAACTTGACCAATTAATTAACTAACGGAGTTTGAATCCAACGTCAAATGAGGTAGAACTTTTTATTTTCAGAAGGTTAGTATGATCACTTTCATGTTGTTTGTAGCTAACAGAAACTGAACTTGAAAACTCTCACATTTTAATGATGATAGTCATTAATCGTTTATCAATAGGCAACACATGATGGTTATAAGTTATGTCAAATAATGGTTGTATTACTTATAACATGTTAGATTGTGATGTAAATGTTGTGACATAATTAAAAATTACCGTTCTCAAAAATAAATAAATAAATAAAAATACGGCTATAAATTATTATGCAATTTTACATCACTTAATATGTTAATTCATAAAGAAATACGGAGTGAATAAAGTTGAAGTTAAAGGCACGATGGGCGATACCAACTCTCTCTATCTAGCCAATGCCAATTGCTTCTACGACTCCATAGGCAATAACTATCGCTTTCTCATATATTTGGATGTCATTTATATATTATTAGCATATTTAATCAAAATTCAAATATTCTCTGTCACATATACAAATCACATGTTTAATGCATGTTAAGATTTATTTTCAAGTAATGCTAACTATGTAATACTATCACTACAAATTTATGTCACATGTCTCTGCAGTTTCAAACAAGACTCAATTTTACAATCATCTAGTCGAGAAGCGTTTTCATATAAAGGTTAAAATCTTAGTGACATAGTTACGTTGATCGGCTGGTTTTGAACTTTTGATCATACTCTCTTTGTATAAGTTTAGCGTCTTACAACGATCATGTTTCGTGTTTAAATCAAATAACATGCTATATATGGGTATAAAACAAAACATATATGTGGTGTTTAATTTAATAATTTAAAAGTTGATTTGAACGTTATAAGAAATAGTTTTGCATGGGAAAAAATAGTGTAGCAGCAAGTGTTAAATTATTTTAGTCAACTCGAAACCATCAAAATCAACTTTATATATGAAAAGATTAAATAATTAAGTAATTTGAGGTTAACAATAATTTTATTAGATAGTGACATAATTATTATATCAACCATGTGTTAGTAAAACAACTTTAGATATATTCATTCAAGATGGATCCTAGGCTTCTAGCAGAATTAAGCAGAAAGTGTTTAACTCGAATATCGTGTTAACCAAAACTTAGTACCGTCATTAACAAAACCTATTTTTACAAACTTGAAAATACATTAAACTTCGAGCTATAATATTACAACATAACCCTTTACAAATTGATAGTTCACATGAACGTTACTATTCTGAACTTCTACGTGTTGAAATATGAAGAAAAAAAGAACCAAAACCTACATGCTTACAAATAAAGAAATTTAACTTAACTTGAAGTTCCTTTTTATCCGTCTACCTTTCCATGTCGATTGGAGCGAAAGATTTCTCCATTAGAAGAAAACTCTTCGATTGGTCGAATTTGTGTGTTGAGCTCTTTTGAGCCTCGATGTCTTGGTCTACAAGTTCCTGATCTTGATCATATCTTGTAAGTGATTGGTACTCATTTCTTCGTTCGTAGATTTTATGCATAGCTACATAAAGTGTCATGGCAAAAATTACAACCCATATTAAATACCAACTAAATTGAATATTCACTAATGACTTGGCGCGTTCCAAGGCTTCATCTCGATGACATCTGACTACATGATGACCTTCTTCCAAGTTCAAGAAACAGCCTTTAGGTATTAAGCTTCTTGTCCAAAGCATGAACCCCATGACCATGAGCCAAAGACCTGTATAGAATATGCTAATGGACCTTATGAAGCTAACTACAAAGCTTTTCTGATAGCTTATGCCCATAAGCGAAGTTATGAGAGCGATAAGAATGAGTATTTGTAGAAGCATATGATATTGTCCTTCGACGCCCATGTGATCAGCTGAGTGAAGGTGAAAGAGGAGGAGTTGTTGCGCAAATGCAATACCTCCTAGTAATTGTGTCAACTCATATTGCACTTTTGGTACAAACTTGTCTAGTACGATTGCAAAAGCAGCATATACAAAAAACATCATGGAAATGAACGAGTGCTCGAAGTTGTGGAGATGGTTGGAAGGAATGGTACCATCCGTGTCAAACGGCTGGTGTCGGTCTGGTCCAATAAATAGCTCCATGGCTATGGACATAGTACAACCTATCATGATCAAGAAAAGTTCTAAGTACCTTATTTTGGTGGAGGGAAACCATGGCAAAGAATGGTATGTTTTGGGGTTTTGGACATGAAGTTTGATATGATTGATAAGGTGCCATAAACCAATGACAAGAAAACCAAATCCAGGTGCAACATGTCCCACCAAAGTGCCCATGTGTTAGTTTGTTTGTGTTTTAAGATTGTATGTTATAGAATGATGGTAAGAGGTACAAAAAGAATTGAAATAGACTTTCAAGTTTGAATGAAAATTTGCGAAAGGAAATGGACTTTTAAAGGGGGTTTGGTTGAAGTCCTAGAGGCTTCCAAATTAGATAAGTCAAGTTGGCAGCCCAAATCTTTTTTCAAACCAAATTTCTAAAAGATACAAAAAAACATATTAAAAAATGATAACCTTTCCTCAACAAAATAACTAATATTTTATTTTGTAATGCAAAAATTAGTATTAAATAGCTAAACTCAATAAAAGTAAACTATACTTGCAAGTATTTATGTTATGTTGATTAACATAACCAGGTGGCGCCAAACTCTAATATTTGCTAAGTGATGAGGTGGCATTACTAACCCTAATGTTGCTTTCTAGAAATTGCGTATTATCAAATATTCAAATTATGTTTAATACACAAATTTTAATTCCCCTTCTTAATTGTCAAAATTATCCGCTTTTATTTTATGGATGGTAGTTAGTCTTTTTTTAATCTACATTTCTGGTTGAATATTGAATATTATTTATTTTTATTTTATTTTAGAATTTTAAGTGAAGAAATAATATGCTAGACCAATAAAAATAAATTAAAATTTGGGTAACTCATAATAGTCGTTCTTAACTGCTAATATTTGGATATGCTAAAAGTTTATGTTAGTATTTTAGGAAGAAAATCGAACACTTTATCGCGTCATCTTTTGATCTCTTTGAGTTCGTCAACTATAGTTTCTCAAATTAGATGATAAATGCAATGTCAACTCCTCTTTTAGCTGGTTAGCCTGATGAATGCAAACCCCGTGTACCAATTTTACCAAACACTTTCCACAAAAATGGACAAACATCTCTTGAATGACATGGAGCGAACCCAAAACTCGAAGCTTGCACTCAAAATCCTCAAGAAACCAAACCGTGTTGCATCTAACTAATCAACATATCATTGCAATACTTAAAGTTAGCTAAGTGGTGAGAGAAATAATCTTGAATAAGTGTACAACTTATAACATATTAAAATAGATCGCAGGTAAGAAAACTAATATTTTACAAGGACTTATACACATTCATTTATAGTGCCCTATTAAAAATCAATGTCAAAAAATAATAAAATTTACTTCATCATGTTAACTAATGATTTAGTTTTCTTGGTTATGTTTTTTAGTCGATATATAAACATAAAGTATTTAAAATGTTCAAACCTTTATAACATAAAGTATAGTGATTAGGTTGCAAATACTATTGAAGCCATGAGTGGGCGTTCACTAATACTTTAGTTAATATGGTTATATATAAGAATAATAAGTAGAAAAACTAAAATAAGAAAAATAAGTAGAATTTTTAGTCACACATTTTAAATATGAGGAAGAATTTTAATGTTGAAAATACTATTGAAGCATTGAGTGGGCGTTCAGTAATACTTTAGTTAATATGTTTATATATAAGAAGAATAAGAAGAGAAACTAAAATAAGAAGAATAAGTAGAATTTTTAACCACACATTTCAAATATGAGAAAGAATTTTAAAAGGAGATGCATCTAGTTTTTTAGGTGCATCTGAAATGAGTTGTTATGATTTATTCTTATTATTCTTATTTTAGTATTTTTATTTATTTGATTCTCTCTCTCTCTCTCTCTCTCTCTCTATATATATATATATATATATATATATATATATATATATATATATATATATATATATATATATATATATATATATATATATATATATATGTATATAATTAGGTTCAAATAAGATTCAAGTTAAAGTTATAAAAATAAGATCCATTAAAAGTAAATAAGATTAAGCCAAGTGTCTCATTTATTAATTAAATAATTTTAATTAAAATTTAATTAACAACTAAATGAAAAGAGCATCTTGTCAATTCACCAATTCATTAAATATACCTCATAACCCTAATAAACTCATAATTCACTCACTTAGTCATTTCTCTCTCTCATTAAAATGCCACCTACCTCCCTCTCTCTCATCAGCCTTTCTCTCATCTCTCCTATCCATTTTCCGGCTACTAAAAGCCGCCGCTGTCTAACTCACCTCCATAATCATGTCAGCCTCCAAAAAAAAAAAAAAAAGAAAGAAAACCGCACCGATCAGATGTTGCTGTCGAGTATCATTGGGTTGTTTCCAAAGGTTCTCATTCTGTTTTACCATCAGCCGCCGTCGATGTTTGTATACAAGATCAGACCGCCGACGATATTTGTATTCCACGTTTACGTTTCTCCCGGAACAGCCACCACTGCCCATCTCTTTCAATTTCACCGCTGTTGTGTGACAGATCTAATGCATCTGTTTTCTGGCTAGACTCATTATACCGGCGAGGCTTCGGTATCCCGCCGGATGTTGGGTGAAACACCACAAAAACCCTTAGTATCGTCGTGTAACAGATTGGTATACAAGATGATGGAAACGCACGAATTTGATACACATATCTATATATGTATGTTATCTTTTTTTGTATATAGGGGCGCGTTCTATGCAGTACCAATATTAGATGCGGTATTTTACAGTACCAATTTAGACCAATAAGAATTGAGTATTATTAAATCTTTTTAATTAATTCAAAAGGGTAAAATAGTAAAACGCATTTTTAGTTTCTTTTTGTATTTTTTTAATTAAAAAATGTTTTTATAAGCCCCTTAATTTTCGGAATTGAAAATACAACTTTTTTTTTTTTTTTTTTTTTTTTTTTTTTTTTTTTTTTTACAACAGACATATTTTCTGAAAGTGCATATGTGTTTTGTCAAATTTATTTTGTTTAAAATGGTAATTGCACATAAGAACATATATGTTAAACACAAAAGTCGATATCAATTGAAATACAATTAAAATACAAATTTTTAAAAAGAAAAAAAAACACTTGAATCTAATCAATCTATAAATGTATGCATTAATAGTATTTAACGCAAACAGACATATGTGCAACTCATTGTTTTCAACATTTTTAAAAGTCGAACATATATACGCTCCTTCAATAATCGTATTTCTTCAAATGCCGCATATTATCATCATGTATCTATGTGTCCATCCACTTCTAGATCTTCATTGCTATCGGCATCTTCATTAACCTGGTACAAACATACCAGTAAACAATTAAACCTCAACTAAATAGGAAATGAATTTTTTAATCATATTTTTAAAACATACATGTTTTAAGCATACATGTTTATAGGCAATTATTAGTTTTTAAATAGACCTGTTTAAAGCATACATGTTTTGAATATACATATTTAAAAAATCATGTTCTCAAACATATATGGTTTTCATTAGTTAGATCCAACTAATTAAAACATATATGTTTTAAACATGTATGTTTTGAACATATATGTTTTAAGAAAGCCTCGCATATATGTTTTGAACATGTACTTTTTGAACATACATGTTTTAATCATTCTTTTATGTTTACCTATTTCAGATCCAACCACATGACATAAACCTTGGATTTCTTATCATATGATAAAAATGTATTTGGATCACAACCTAAGAAATTTTATAGTGATTTGTTAATCACAACCTAAGAAATTTTAATTACTATTAACAGAACAGAAAAAAAAAAAAAAAAAAAAAAAAAAAAACCGCTAGATAACAGATAACATAACTCAAGTAAACTTCTACCCTTACATTTAAAAAGCAAACAACAACAAGTATTATCAAACAAGAAAGTACCTACAAACAAACAAATAAAATTGCATAGAAATCACATACCTGCATATATTACTTTCAAGTAATGAAACTGCCATTTGTTAATTCATCCACCATCGATCACACCCTTACCAACACCCGCTACAAACCCGAATCAGTCCTCGACATTCATCAAAGTCCCCCAATCCAGTAACGTGTAATTCATCCTCACTTGATAACTACAACAACAACATCAGCTCCTTTTTGCCAGTAGAAAACTTCAAAAATGGAATGATCAATAACCATTTCGAGCCAGAATAGGATTCTGAATCATCCTACTACCTTGGATAACATCTATGAGGTCAATCGATTATAGATATGAAATTAATTAAAAAAAAGATTATTTACCTTGTCCTTCAATAGATCGGTTTGTAATTTTTCCAGGATAGTCGTTGATCCATGAATGGAGACAGTCGAACAAAAAAAATTCTGATTGCCAGATCTAGAGGAGAGGAGCGGCTGCGTTGATACATTAAATTGGATTTTGGGTTAGTGGTACTAAGAGCGTGGACGATTGTGGAGAAATGGTTGTGAGGCTGTAAAAGAGGCGGCTGGCGATTTAAGGATTAGCGTTAGGTTTGATGGGAGAGAGAGAGGGGTTGTAAAAGTGGGAGGGATAAAAAATATCAGATTTTTGTGCACCCTTTAGAATAGGCACGGTTTTTGAAATACTTAAAAGTAAAATCCCAATAATGCCCTTTTAGCCTTTTGTGTAATTAAAAAAGAAACCTTCATCTTTTGTTTAATTACAATTTTGACACTTTTAATCCTAACCATTGATCAAATTCATCCAATGGCCTAGATTCATTTTAATGGTACTGTAAAGTACTGTATCTAAGATTGGTACTACATAGAATACAACACTATATATATATATATATATATATATATATATATATATATATATATATATATATATATATATATATATATATATATATATATATATATATATATATGTATACTAGACGAGTACGCGTGCATAGCAACGGATTTTATAGCAGCAGATAGTTGTAGTGATGAAAAAAGTTTATGGGTTATAAAAGAAAAATAACCCAGTTCGACCCGGATTTCCACCGGTAGAACGGGTTCCGGTCGAAAAAAGGGTCAAATTAAACCGGTTTTTATATTTTCGAAACCCGGCTAGACCCGCTGGGTTTGAAGTGACCCGGATCAACCCAATTTTCATGATATGTATATACTTTTTTTTGTACCATTCTAGATATGTATAAATTTTATTTTTGTGGAAGACCGGGTTGACCCAGTGACCCGACCGGGTCAATTAGAGACTCGGTTTTCAAAATATTGATTAAACACTAACACTATTTAAATTAAATGAAAATGAGATGAGGTATAAATGAAAGTATAATTAAATTTTATGGTTTCCAAGTATAGATAAATGTCTTGTTCTAATTTATTTGTTTAGTTTATTATTATGGTATGCTATATTATGATATACGAGGCATTTAGAACCCGTGCTATGCACAAAGTTTGTATCTAAGTATTCATCGCATAATGTTTGTGTAAATTGCCTAATACACAACAATCTATAACTAAGGCTGCCACAGGATATCTTTGTTGATTGTTGAAAGAAATTTGTTAATGTTTACGTAAATTGTCAAAAGAGCGTTTTGTATAGAGCAACATACGTCGAAACATACAAATAGTTTTTCATAGTTGCAATAGGTTTAGAATTCAAAAGTAGCAATATCATTGTTCTATGGCATTCGTAACTATTTAATACCCTATTAACATTCATAATGACCACCTTAGCAAATTAAGATAGTTGTGCATATTCGTTATATGAAATTTATGTTAAACAAAATGTTAAAAATACTGGACCTAAGGAAAAATAAAATTAACATATACCAAATAAAAAAAGAAAGCAAAAACAAACATAACTATATGGAACTAAACACCATTGGCCCATATGTCATTATGCCCAATAAATAATTTGTGACCCACAAACAAAAGATACCATAACCAAATTTGTTACGGTAGAGAATGACATAAGCACCACATAAAGTGCAGACAAATAAATTCCCCACTGTGGAGACAACAACAAAATGCTGCACCAAAGACATAAAAATCAATGTGCGAAAGACCCAAAGATTGCAAGAAGAGTACACACGCTGGGTAAAACACCCAATGGCCACTGAGTCAAACACTACACGAACTTTAAGATCAGGAACTTTCTCAAAAGAAAGTTTCCCACCTCCATACAAAGCTTGATTCTGCAAAATCACAAAGATTTCAAGCAGGAGGTTTAATATTTAAATTAAAGGTATCTTTGGACCTCAGTCGGTAGCCTCTCAGATCAAGAAATCACTGTATCGTGGCCATACACGTTTCAATCTTTGCTGCATATTACCACTTACATTATGATAGTAGGAGTATATTGACCATCACACTTACTTTTGCAACTTAGTTAACTTATGAGTAAGGAATTGTTGCTAAGAACTTCTAATGTGGTAAGTAATTCAATGTTTCCAAAATACATGATATTTCATAAATAAATTATCCTATAATGCTGGGTTCTAGCCTATTCCTTTTGGTGCGCTACAGTTATACACAATTTAGGTAGTAAACTGAGTACAACTTATAACCATTTTAAGTAGTAAACTGAATACATAATTACTAGCACTAATGTGTTTCCTACCCAATACTGAAACTAATAGCCACCATTACTCGCCAAATTCATATCCAATCATTAGACTGACACGTGATCAAGCATCATCAGTGTTACCATCATAGAGCCTACGCAGTAGTATAGTACATCTTCAACTAACCTTCGTATCGGTCTCCATGTTAGCATCATTCTCCATATTAACAGCAGTCTCATTCGCCGATGTCACATCAGCTGAAACATTGTCAGTATCCATCTTCGTTGCCTCTTTCAATGGCTTCTTGGTCACTGGAACTTCAACAACCTCTTCTTCAATTAGTTGAAAATATAGACAACAAAAAAGCTAAAAAGAACAACAAACCAAAGATTTAATCCTATCTTTTTACATTATAACATAGAACTGATGGAAAACACCTATTTGTTCATTTAGTTGGCAAGCTGTAACAACATGGATACATTGATTTTCAGCGTCTTGACTAAAAATATGACTCCATGATTGAGCTAATTCACTTTCCTTACACAATACAATAGGTACCTACAAACGGTTTAAGCATAAACCTATTATTGTGAAAAGGCATTAGCTACCGATTTGTATAACCATTTTATTAATTTCAGTATCTATAACTTGGGGGTGTTTGCTTATGAGCTTACATGAAAAGTAAAGCATACAAATATTATCAACTTTATAGCAAATTTACATAATAACTTTTATAACAAATATTAACAACTCTAAAAGTAAAGCATACATATTCCGGCAACACAAGCAATTTACCCGCGACATCAACTCTTTCAGGCAAGAAAGCGGCAGTGGAGGTGGCGGCGAGTGGCGGCTGTAAAAACAATGCCAAAAGTTATATCAAATCTCAGATCTACAAATAAAAACTACATATCAACAAACAAAAATCATCAAAACTTGATTAATAAACATAGATCTATTAATAAAAAGGCCTCAAAACTTGGTGGTTCATCTTGGTGGTTAATCTCGGTGGTTGTGGTTCTATGGTGGTGTCGTTTCAATGGAGGGGTTGGTTTTGGTGGTTGTTTGGTTTCTGGGTCGTGGGGATTGATGGTTGTGACGTTCCGTGGTGGTTTGTTTTCTGGGGTCGTGGGTTCGATGGTGGTGTCGTGGTGATGTGTGGTGGTAGAGGCATTTGGTGGTGGTGTTTATATGGTGGTGGGAATGGTGGAAGAGATGGAAAGGGTTCTATGTGTGGTGTGAGTTATGAGATTGGAAATGGTCCATGAATACTTCCCATTTATTACTTTCCAGGTGCCATTTATAAATTTTCAAACCACAAATTTGACAGCCCGTTTTACTATTTATTGATTGTTGACATTTTTCCATTTATTACTTTTCAGGAAAAGGGCAACGAGTAAAATTGGCATTGACTGAAAATTAAGTTTTTCACATTTTCACTTTGAACATCCCTCCATTTTAAGTAGTTAATATATATATATATATATATATATATATATATATATATATATATATATATATATATATATATAAAATCTAGATCAAATAAGATCAATCTTAAAGTTGTAAAAATAAGATCCAACTAAAATCTGACAAGTGACATTCTCGTTAAAATTAAATTAAATTTTTTATTGATTACAACTAAAATTGTTAAAGTTCCGATGGTTTTCTTTTTTAGATTGACGAAACCAAGGTGATACACTTTGATTCGTCACGTAATGTATCAAGTTAAGGTGATACACTTTGATTCGACATGTAAATTTATAGTTGTGTATCACTAATTCAAACTTATGTATCAGTTGGTTATTAGTTGCTAAAGTATTAATTTATATTAATACTTTATTTTTTGTGTATTATTGCTAATATTGTTATTTATAAAATGGTTTTAGTGGTTGTTTAGACTAGATCTTATTTTTACAACTTTAAGTTTGATCTCACATTAACCCTCCCTTATATATATATATATATATATATATATATAGAGAGAGAGAGAGAGAGAAAGAGAGAGGTTGGTTCTTGAAAAAAGTCTACTTTAGTAGAAAAGTAAAAAAATTGTACAAATCACCCTCTTCTCTTCCCCTTCCTTTTTTTCTCTCACTCAAGGGACTTGATTGTAACTTCCTTTATTTTATTGGGGGTGTTTTCCTCTTCTCTTCTTTTTGTCCAGAGGCCTCTTTGTAATTTTTCATCTTTTTAGTTGTCCATGCTTTATCATATTATTTACGCCCTTGTCCATAATCTTTTCCACGTTTATTCTCTTTAGTTGCCATTCTTATCATATTATTTACACCCTTTATATTTATAGTTTTATCACCTTCCTACAACAAACTTTATATTGAACGTGAAAGAGACAAAAAATTCAACAATATGCATACTTAATCAAATACCAAGAAAGAACTTGCTGTCGTAAACTTCTAATATAATCTTTTGAAAGAAAAAACAAACGAAAATATAAAAACACATAAATTATAGAGTAAACAAAAAAGAAACAACATATAAAAACTACTTCATCAAATACCTATTCTAAGAAAATAAACATACAGAATCACATATGATTCATGAACACCGTGGCATGAACACCACCACAATGAAACCACCAACTTCTTCCATCACCATTACTCTTACTCAAATCCCCGTTCTACAGCCTACCCACCACCACCTATCGCTACTTTCTTTCTCTAAACCAACCAAATTCCTCCTCTTCTTGTATAAAAACACAAAATCACATAACAAAAAAACAAAATCACATAATAGAATCACCTATCGCTACTTTCTTTCTCGTACATAATCACATAACAACATCACATAACAGAAGCACCTATCGCTACCTTCTAAGAAAATAAACATACAAAATCACATAACAGAAGCACTTATCGCTACTTTCTTTCTCACACACAATCTCGTTTTAATAGCTCTCACCTTCCCCAAAATCAAAACCCTAATCCCCAAATTCAAAACTCTAATCCACAGATTAGCAAACTACATAAATTAACAAAAAAAAACAATCAAAACAACAAAAGTAACTATCTACTTAATCAAAACCCTGATCCCCAAATTCAAAACCCTAATCTCATTTTAATAGCTCTCACCTTCCCCAAAATCAAACCCTGATCCCCAAATTCAAAACCCTAATCCACTTATTAGCAAACCTTAATCACTCAACTAAACAAATCATCATTATTAAAACTCGTTAAATACAAAAAATAAAAAAAATAAAAATAAAAACTACATGAATTGAAACGAATGGAGCAGCGGCATATCTTCAGATTATGGTATCTCTTCTTGTATATCAGCCATTGAAAAGCATTAATATAGGTAAAATAGAATTTGTGGATATGGTTTTGAATTTGGGGAAGGTGAGAGAAATTAGTGTGTGTGAGAAATGAATGTGACTGAGATAGTAGCGGTTTTGAGAAATGAATGCGACTGAGGAGAGTTATTAAAAACGGGCAATAAATGACAAACTTACCCATCTGCCTCACTTAATTATATTTGTTAGATATATCCCAACTGTAGGATTCATATAAGATCAATGGCTCATTGAGCGGTTTGATCTTTAGAAATGTTCTGTTCTATAAGAGCAAGAGGTGTGGTGAGCAACATTTACCTCCTCATTTGCGGCCCACGGGTGCCACATCACCCTAACACCTCTTCACAACTAACCCCTCCTCACTCATAACTAACCTCAACTTAATCATTTGGGGCTCACCACCTACAACTTTTTTTTTAATTCATTTCACTAAATAAACTAAATTCATTTAACAAATTATACAAAATAATACAACATACTAATTTTTAATTCATTCAAATAAAAAAGATACAATACGAAAAAAAACCATACGATATGAAGAAAAAAAATACGATACGAAAATAACGAAACGGATAAATACAATATGAAACATCTTCAAGAATTTATATCGACTTGTAATTATCGATGAGTTGTGATTTTTCTTCCAAAACTTGCAACACTTGTTCTCTGACCATTTTCAATGCGACTTGAAGTTCCACATCTGTTTCATCATTTCTTAAAAGGGTTTGTAGACCGACCATGACTATTGGATGGTCTTGAGGCAGCTCACGTAACCTTTCGACCTCTGGAGCACGAGACTCACTCTGTCGAATAATACGCGCTATCTCACCAAACAAGTTGTTAATCAACTTAAGTTCATTTTCTTGTGTTGATATAAATAAACGACTAAAAACGTTATTCATATCTTTCGATATCTCTATGTTTTGATAATCACAAAACGAAAACTCATTAAATCAAAGATAATGACGTAAACAAGTATTTAGTAGTTAATAATCACTTTCACCATTTAATCACTTAAGATATGAATAAACATAGTGATTAAAGCATTATAAGATCAAAGGAAAGTTTAATTAAGTATTACAAAGATTACTTAATTATATAAACATATTATATATTTTTTGAAAAACACTTTTGGCAATAAAGAAAAATGTTTTATTCATACTAAATATATGAATTCAAATTTTTAACCAAAATCAGTTAGTTTTTCACCAAATAAACTTTCCCCACTAAAAGACAAAGAATCTGGCCGTTTCAGCTGGGCGGCCCCCTTAATTACAAAGGGCGGTCCCCTTAATTTTAAGGGGGCCGGCCATGATTTAAGGGGACCGGCCACGCTCCTCTGTCAGATTCTGTTGCCTATAAATACCACCTTAAATCTGGATTTTTTCCTCACCTTTTTGCACTAAAACTTTCTGATCTAAACATTCCTCTCCATCTTCTAAAAATCCTTTGATCTTATATACTTTGATATTTGTTTCAAAGTGATTCAAGCCTCAACACTCAAGTACAAAGAGAAGAATACTTCTACTAGAAGTATTACAACTTAGTATCATCTTGCTAACTAAGTTGTTTGTTTAGTTCATATTGTATATCATTTATTTCTTTGTGAACATTGTGTATACATTGGTTAGATAGATTTAGATATTAGATCTAGATCCATTGAAGGTGTGAAGTAGTACTAGTAGTGAAGAAGTGGAGGTGTATAGGATTAGTGTTAGAAAATATAAGTCATAATAGCATATTGAAGTGGAGATAGTTGTGAAGACGAAGAAGTTAAAGCTTTGAAGTTGAAAAGATCTTGAAGCCTAGAAGTTGTGAAGTAGTATATATCTTGAAGTAGTGGATAGGACTTAGTAGTGAAGGTGTGAAGAAACAAGTGGTGTGAAGAAAAAGAGTTAGGAAGTATTAAGTTGTGAAGAAGCTAGGAGCAAAGTAGAAAGTTGTGAAGATATTTGAAGTGTAGAAGATTGGTGTGTAGAAGTTAGGTGTGAAGAAGATTGGTGTGAAAAAGTTGTGTTGAAGTTGTGATTGTGGTGTGATATCGTTGTGGTGTGCTATTTGGTGTGTAAGGTTTTCTCCGCCATAAAGGAGGTTTTTGAACTAGTGAAGAAAACTCTCGAGTAGGTGACTCGGGGAGTGGAGTAGGGCAAGGAAGGTGTCCTTGTAGCCGAACCACTATAAATCCTTTGTCTCTCGGTTTGATCTTTCCATCTCTCACTCTTTGATTTATAACTTACGTGCATATCATTCATAGTTACAATTGCTTGTGTGTTGTGCATATATTGATTTCACATAAAGATCAAACTAGGTTTCATTCAAAACATAAATTATATATTAGTAAATTAAGGTATATACAATCATTAAAACTCATATACATATATAAATGCAAACTTATATTTAAGTGAGATATATGAAATTATAACTTCTATTTAACACTTTAAATAAGAAGCATTTATGTGACATATGTGAATTAACTTGTATCTATACTTTAGCTTCAAAGGGTTTTTACAAACTATCATTAAGTACTTGAAAGCAAAATCTTATTGAAACGAAAAAGACGCAAAACTATTCAACCCCCCCCCCCCTTCTAGTTTTCTACATCTTGTTCATTGCGCAATCGGGTAAGTATTCTTCTTTGCACCTCAGCTGGTTGGTTAGCCATAGTGTGTGTGTGGAATTTAGTTTCAGTTGTTTGATAATAAGAAGTTGAGTAAAGCTGGTATTTATACTGAAACTAGCCGTTAGATAATTTTATTCAAACTAGCCGTTAAGCCTTTTATTCAAACTGAAACTTACACTGACATAACATCACAAACGAAACGGAAATACTTAACATAAACCAACACACGATACAGGAATACAAAGGCCATTAATTCATATATCTGTTCCAGTTGACGTTGTCCTTCAAAATCAACCACACTTGAAAATATTTGAAATCTTTCCACCATTGCGTTCTTTGTAAACGTTCAATGCATCTTCAACACGAACATCTGCCTCACGTGTAGGCTGCAAATTCAAGTAAATTTCATGAAATTTTTGGCAGTCAGAGTTCATTCTTGCCCACTTACCCGTTAGCTGGTTTTTGCTACGAAAAGGACCGTCTGATTGTTTATTGAACTTGTCTATTACGACTTGCCAAAAAGGTCCTTCGCTTGCATGGAATTCGCTAACGTTTTGCCACATCTCGGCTAGCCAGCATTCTTCTATAGACCAACGATTTGTCATTGTGAATTTTTTAGAAAGTGAAGTGTGTGCAAAATTATATGATAGTGTATGCTTTATATAGGAGTGTGTCTTTAAATTTTCAAATTTCAAAATTTCAAATTTCAAAACAGAAGGTGGGATATTTTTAAAATTTCAAATTTCAAATTTCAAAATTTCAAACAAAACATTTTCTACAAAATACTACACAAACAATAAAACCCATAAAAGAAAAAAAGAAAAAAAAAAAAGGACAGATGGAGCAGTCGTCTCCCTCGTCACGCAGACGAGGAGATCCTCAATGACTAGCCACGGCGAGCAAGAGAGGGTGTGGTGGCGAGCTCCGGCGAGCTCCACATCGGACGACGAGGCTACACAACGAAACCACACCTCTCGCTCTAATGATCTTTTCTCATGTATATAAAACAAAACATTTGGTGTTTGAAGGTTTAAAAGTTGAATAGAAGGTTATAGTTAGAAATAGGCTTTTGCATGGGAAAAATAATGAGTATTAGCTACAAGTGTTAAAATTATTTTAGTCAAACCTATCAAAATCAACTTTATATATGAAAAGTTTAAATAATTAAGTAGTTTGAGGTTAATAATATTATTAGATAGTTTTATACTTATTATATAAGAGAATAGCTACAACCACATACAATTTACAAAAAAATAACTACACAATGATATGACATTTCTTGATTGGTGCATTTCTTTAAAGTTTCTCTCTCTTTAAACCAATCACTTCTTTACACATCATTGTCATGTCATTGTATGGTTATTCTTTTGTAAATTATATGTGGTTGTAGCAATTCTCATTATATAAACCATGTGTTAACAAGACAACTTTAAATATATTCATTCAAGATGGATTCTAGCAAAATTAAGCAGAAAGTGTTTAACTCGAATATCGTGCTAACCACGAATTAGTACCGTCATTAACAAAACCTATTTTTTCAAACATGAAAATACATTAAACTTCAAGCTATAATATTACTACGTACAACATAAACCTTTACAAATTGATTGTTCATATGAACATTACTATTCTGAACTTCTACGTGTTGAAATATGAAGAAGAAAAGAACCAAACCTACATGCTTACAAATTAAGAAATTTAACTTAACTCGAAGTTCCTTTTTATCCGTCTACCTTTCCATGTCGATTGGAGCGAAAGATTTCTCCATTAGAAGAAAACTCTTCGATTGGTCGAATTTGTGTGTTGAGCTCTTTTGAGCCTCGATGTCTTGGTCTACAAGTTCTTGATCTTGATCATATCTTGTAAGTGATTGGTACTCGTTTCTTCGTTCATAGATTTTATGCATAGCTATATAAAGCGACATGGCAAAAATTACAACCCATATTAAATACCAACTAAATTGAATATTCACTAACGACTTGGCGCGTTCCAACTCCATGGCATCTGACTACATGATGACCTTCTTCCAAGTTCAAGAAACAGCCTTTAGGTATTAAGCTTTTTGTCCAAAGCATGAACCCCATGACCATGAGCCAAAGACCTATATAGAATATGCTAATGGACCTTATGAAGCTAACTATAAAGCTTTTCTGATAACTTATTCCCATAAGCGAAGTTATGAGAGCGATAAGAATGAGTATTTGCAGAAGCATATGATATTGTCCTTCGACGCCCATGTGATCAGCTGAGTGAAGGTGAAAGAGGAGGAGTTGTTGCGCAAATGCAATGCCTCCTAGCAATTGTGTCAACTCATATTGCACTTTTGGTACAAACTTGTCTAGTATGATTGCAAAAGCAGCATATACAAAAAACATCATGGAAATGAACGAGTGCTCAAAGTTGTGGAGATGGTTGGAAGGAATGGTACCATCCGTGTCAAACGGCTGGTGTCGGTCTGGTCCAATAAATAGCTCCATGGCTATGGACATAGTGCAACCTATCATGATCAAAAAAAGTTCTAAGTACCTTATTTTGTTGGAGGGAAACCATGGCAAAGAATGGTATGTTTTGGGGTTTTGGACATGAAGTTTGATATGATTGATAAGGTGCCATAAACCAATGACAAGAAAACCAAATCCTGGTGCAACATGTCCCACCAAAGTGCCCATGTGTTAGTTTGTTTGTGTTTTAAGGTTGTATGTGAGAGAATGATGGTAAGAGGTACAAAAAGAATTTGAAATAGACTTTCAAGTTTGAATGAAAAAATGTGAAAGAAAATGGGCTTTTAAAGGGGGTTTGGTTGAAGTCCTAGAGGCTTCCAATTTGGATAAGTCAAATTCTTTTATAACATTAATCTATGGATGCTTCTAATTTAATGCTTAAATGAGATTGACATATTTGAAAAAACATTAAGAGCTCTTGGTTGCTTAAGAAATGAAATTAACTACTGTACAAGTTGGCAACTCAAATCTTTTTCCAGACCATATTAAAAAATGATAACCTTTCCTCAACAAAATAACTATTACGCAATTTTGCAAAACAAGGCCTACAAGGCCGATTAATCGTCGATTAGGTCCTACAAGGCCACCAACCTTTTTGATTTGTGTAAATCGGTCAAACAACTCAGTCAACCGTAGTCAACGACAGTTAATGACGGTTAACGGCGGTCAAGCTTGCCCGATACCTTTAATCCTTGCTGGAAATACTCAAAACTCACCGTAAAATTGTTTAATAAGATATACTTGTTGTTTATATCTATTTTAAGATGTTTTTTTAAGAAAAATATTGCAAGTAATACCTAAAACTTGCCAGAAATACCTAAAATTTGCCGAAAATAGAGAAAACTTATTGAAAATGCCAATCCGATAAATCATCGATTAATCCCGCCTAGACCGATTACAAGCTACAGGGGGTCGAACGCCCAACTACCGATTCACGATTTTTGCAACCTTGCTATTACGTATTTTATTTTATTTATTTTATTTTTATTTTTTATATATATTTTATTTTGTAATGCAAAAATTCGGATTAAACAGCTAAACTCTTAGTAAAACTTCTTACAAGTATTTATGTTATGTGGATTAACATAACCAGGTGGTGCCAAACTCTAATATTTGCTAAGTGATGAGGTGGCATTACTAACCTAATGTTGCTTTCTAGAAATTGCGTCTTTTCAAATATATTCAAATCATGTTGAATACACAAACTTTAATTCTTCTTCTTTATCGTCAAAATTATCTGCTTTTATTTTTTGGATGGTGGTTAAAGTCTATATTTTAATCCTACGTTTCTAGTTGAACATTATAGTTCAAAAAGAAGTTGAACATTGAATATTATTAATTTTTATTTTATTTTATTTTAGTGAACAAATAATATGCTAGACCTATAAAAATAAATTATAATTTGGGCATGTCATGATTGTCGTTTTAATTTTCTAGTATTTTGATATACTGAAAATTACGTATTTTAGAAAGAAAACGAATCAACACACTTGTATTTATCGCGTCAGGTTTTGGTCTCTTTGAGTTCGACAACTCAAGTTTCTCAATTAGATATATGCGGCGTCAACTTCTCGATAGCTGCTTAGCCTGATCGATGCATACCTCGTGCACCAAATTCACCAAACACTTGCCACAAAGATGGACAAAAACCTCAATAGAGAACGTCTGAAAACTCGAAGCTTGAACTCAAAAACCTCAAGAAACCAAACCATGTTGCACCTAACTAATCCGCATGCCATTGCAATTCCTAAAGATTATCGTTGGTGGGTACGTTACGTGATAAAAATCAAAGGATCGGTTTTTACAAGAGGGATTACAAAACCGAAAATATGAATGGTTCTATATATATCTTTAGAAACCTCAGTTTTTAGTTGGAAACGTAATTTCCGAATTGGCAATGTTTAATCCACTTTCGATCATTTATAATATGCAAGTTTTGGCACTTTTTAGCCAAATATCGATTGTTTTCTCATCAAACACAGATTTTTTTAACTTTGTAAGGAACTAAAACCAGTGTTCTAAAACCCGATTTGACCAGGCCGGTTGAACCGTGACCCAGTTGGGTGACCGGAAGGCGGTTTTGAGAAAAAAACCAGGAACCGGTTAAATCGTGACCCGGTGACTCAGCCGGGTCAATTAAAAAACCGGTTTTTAAAACATTGACTAAAACCCACTTGATTCATTGGTTTTTAAGTACTTGTTAAAGTACCGGAACCATAAATGGGAGTACGTCAGCAATACGCAATTATCTCATAAATACTTTGAATTATATTTGTCAACTTAAGCCTGCAATCGATAATAAATTAAGTTTATGAGAAAATCGACAACACTAGTAAAGTAGTAAATAACAAGTCGTGTTATTACAAGTTCTCAAGATCGATAATGACGTTCTTTAATATCACATGTGCTTCGTAAAACTCACTACAAGAAAATAGACTTATAGTGACAGAGGTTTTAATGACACAAAAAAATGTCATTAAATCTAACTTTTTAATGACACTTTTTATAAAGTGTGGGTAAAAAACTTAAAATTTTGAGATTTAATGACTTTTTTTATGTACAAAATGTGTCGTAAAAGACAAAAAGAAAATGAATCGTCACACTTTTCTTTTGTCGCTATAAATAGACTTTTACTTACTGTAATTCTACCTACATATTTTAAGTGAAGAAAAAACACGTGAAAGTTTTAGTGACAATTTTTTATACTTATGTTGACACTTTTTACTTTAATGATATTTTTTAAACTTTTAATGACACTTTTATAAGCGTTACCAAAAGACAATATTTTTGTTGTGACTCTTTGTAGTTGCATCAAGCATGTATATTTATAGAGAGATGATTTGCACACTCTACAAAATGATTGAGACACTCAAAATTAATGTGTTTGGACATTTATACCCATACATGGGTGAAAATGTAAGAGTAGCTGTGAGGCTATAAATGTTCAAACACAATAATTTTGAGTGTCTCAATCATTTTGTTAAGTGTGCAAATCACTTCCCATATTTATAAAGAAAATGATTAGGAGACCTAATTTTGTGTCTGAATATATGTTTAAACATATGTGACATAATCCTAATTATTTGTGAAAAAATCGGTCCCTTGACTGCAGCCATAAGGATGATGCCACACATATTTAGACATGAATTTATGAACGTCTTTTAGGCCTCCCAATCACTACTCTATTTATAATACTTATATCTAATTCCCTTCCTTTCTTCATTGCTTGTGATACATGATTATCAACACGCACGTAACATTAATTTCTTTTAGCTAACTCGCTTAGTAACTCTTCGTTCCTCTCCAATATAACGACCAAATATTTATAAAAAAGTTCTTAAGTCAAACATTTTAATTAAATATATAATGACTAACTAGCTAGCTTATGGTTCAAGAAATCACGACTGTTTAGTCATTTGGATAGACATGCTTATCGAACCTTCTATGATGAAAGTTACTATTTCTGAATTCTGAACCATCAATTTTTCGTTTTTTTGACGAAAGAAAGGAATATATATTACACTCTCGAGATTCTCTGACGTCACGAGTGACATAGGGTTAATATATGACTGGTCAAATACCTTATTGTTTGTAAGACAAGTAACATTAATAATAAAATATTTTTGTTATTTCACTCCATGTTGAAAAATATTTTAGAATTTTAAGTTACAGAAATTTGTACAAATACGGAATTAATATTGCAATCAAACGTCTTTGCTCAACTAGTTATGTACTAGTATTTATTAGTGACATTTAATACCTCTTTTAAGAAATTTTTTTTCACACGTAACAATTTGATATGTACACGTAACATACTCGACAAACTGTATTGAAGGAAACGTACGCCACCAACATGTGAATTTGCGCAAGTAGCTTATTTACTATTAATATTTTGGCGAGCAATATTTTGGAGAGTTTTAAAGCCACTAGTGTTTGGCGTTTGAAATATAGAACTTGTTAGACAAGGAGTATGTAGCCTTTGGATATTATCATATGCTAGATTTACAAATACGTCTACTACCTACTACCGTCTTTTAATACTGTTAGTTTTGTCAAACAAATTCTATACGTAAGTATACATACCCATCAGGGGCATAACCAAGATCAAACATGATCGGGCAAGCAAAATCTTTTTGGGCTCTAATTTATATTGTCACGTTTGGCTTTTACTAAATTTTAATTTTATTTTTTATTTGCATGTATACTAACTAAATAACACTAGAAATATATTTCTATAGACCGGTGCACTTAAGATGAATTTAGAAAGAATCGATGTTTTTCTCAAAAATTAACACTACATCAAAAAAGTCCATGGAAGTTTCGGGACCCCGTGAGAACCCTCTTGGTTCCGTCCTAGATACCCACACAAATCTACCTTAAGAAAGATTTGTATTGGTTCTAATCATAATCAAAGCAAACCGAACTGTGTTGCACTTCTAAGATTGCATAGTGCACCTATATTTGTTATAGTTGTACTGGGGTCTCGTGTTATATGTAACAATTCACATTTTTCAGGATAATTACCATTCCCGGAAAATTTCACTATTTACTTTTACTATTCATTTTTCCCGAAACTTTCCCGAAAGTTGATTTTTATTTGATTTTATCGAGTGATAAATCATTTCCATGGCAAATTAAAAGTTTGACATTCATAAGCTCATTTTCGTGAAAGTTATTAAGGAATTACACGTTTTAGGGTAAAACGTCAATCAGAAATTCTACGCACAACGAAATTCAACCCCGTCAGGTGACCCCACATCGGAAAAATGTTTGACACACTCATGATTTATTTGAGAATTAATCGTGACTGAGAAAAACATGACCAAAAACTTCCCAGCAGGTCACCCATGCCTGTACTACTCTCGCATGAGCACGCTTAACCATTTGGGCGATTAACCGTGAGACCACAAAACGCGTTTCTAAGACTTTTTGAGTTTTCAACTTATTAGAAAAAGTCAACATATTCTTTCCCTCCTCCATTGACCAAAAATGATCCCTTGATGTTATAAGTCATTTCGTGATTTTTAGGCTTACGGTTTGATGTCTAAAAGACATTTAACACCAACCGACACTAGACTGAGCTCAGTCTAGACATTATAAGTCATTTTAAATCATTTTTATAACATTAGAAAAGTAACATTTTACTTTTCTCAATTTTACGCAATATTCAGCATTTTACGCGAATTACGCGTTTTAGACCCGTGTTTCCAGTTTTTAGCAGGGTTTACCACCCAAACGGAACCTACCACTCATTTTATATTTTATTATGGAACTTATTGACATGTTTATCAATACTTTCAAGTTCCATAATTTTACGACACCCGGTTTTACGTTTTGAGGCTTAATCATTTACGGTTAGCTTTTTACGGAGTCAAAATGCACAAACTAAGCAAGATAACACCAAGACTCATCATCTAGTCATCTTATCCATGCCAAACCGCCATTTAGGGGGGGGAGTCACCTTGGTGTGGCTTGATCTTGTCCATTGATTCTTTAGATCATTACAAGTGTCTAAATTAACCATGGTTAAACTCTAACCCAATATATGGTTAACTATTTTTCCTACCCTATAAATACCAAGCTAAACACATGATATTTCTTGCACCACACCTTCTTATAACCTTCAAGTCCTAAAACCTAAGGCACTTTTCTTATATTTTGTAAGAAAGTTAACTAGTTTTTGAAAGAAAACTAGTGTTTGATCTTTATTCTTGGAAATTTTCTAAGAAAAGTTGTTATAACTTTAAAGTCTCCAAAAAGACGTCGTTATAATCTTCAAATAGCTTTGGACTTCAAGAAGGCGTCGTTATAATCTTCAAATAACCTCGGTTTATCATAGATTGCAAAGGGTGGAGCTAAAAGTCTATCAATGTCCTATCCTTACATGTTAACTTCCTTTCATCTTTGAAAGCCAAAAGTTGTAAGCCAAACCCTAACATGCTTCTTGTTGAATAATTATGTTCATGTTATTTACATATTATTCATGCTATATTATGTCTTGTATGCATGTCCATGATGTATAAAAGTGAGTAAAACAAGTATTGATACATATATGTAACTTATGTTATTCAAACAAGTAAACTAGTGACTTTCTTGGAAAACCACGACCAAAATGGTAAAATTTTGATATTGGATCATTACATATTATAGTAGAGGACTTAACAAGGAAACCATAGCAATTTGAACCACCTAAAACGAGTATACGAGTCAAAAGTTATGGCGATTTGAAATTACCAAAGATTTCCGGCAAAACTGCCAAATAGCTTCCTGATCAAATTTGGGTTTTGAAAGTCCCACTTCTGGTCCGATTCATCAAAAAGTTAAAACACGAAAGTTGTCCGGAACGACGTTTTCGTTCAGGAATAAAGAAGCTCGAGACCTAAAAATGCTTTCCGAGTGATAAAATTCTTCAAATTCTAAACAGCCCATTTTTAGCCAAAGTCATTACATATAAGTTATGGTTTATGAAGACCAAAGGGGTCTTATGACCTAGAATCAAGACCACAAACATGACTAGGACCAAGGTTGAGTCTCATGACCTTGGAACAAGGACCAAAGGTCATGGCTAGGCCATGACGAAATGACCATAACAACTCACATAGGCGTAAACATGAAACAATGAGTTAGGCGATAACTTGAACAAGCAATTTGGATCTACTTCACTTAAAAGGAAACCATGAGATTTTACCAAGAGAACATGGTCATTTAAGGCTTATGAAACTACCCCTAATAACAATCTTCATGTACAAATAAACTTTCCTAAGTTTATTCAAGTATCGGACATGTAACTTTTCGGATCAAAAACTTATATCTATATATTTCATCAACTACTACAATAGTAGGGAGCCTCATGTGAGGAGTTCATTATGTAAGCCGTCGAGATGAGTTGTGGATTTACGAGTTAAAGTATCCTGGCTCCTCGAACGCTTACTAACATGACTTCTGAATTATGTCGGCCCGAACGGTAGTAAACGATATACAAAACATACATGTTTCATGAATCTTTTCTTTCAAGGACTTACAATATACATCATACCACATCATGGACTATAATGCAAGATATATATATAGGCACTACTTCATATTCTTTACTCCGATCCTAAGTCGCGACATTCTATATTAGGTTGCTCGTAGAAACCTTCACGATTCGACCGTTACATTCATTACTTGCTATCTTACTTAAGGTGAGTTCATAGCCCCACTTTCCATTACTTAATTGTTTTACAATTCCTTGGGGGGAATACATGCTATTTCTAAATCGAACACTATGCTTTCTACTGTATGCTATTCGACTATGTTTTATTATCACTAAGTAACATCCTTGCCAAACCAAGATCCCTTAGTATGAACCATTTAATCACTTGCGAGGGTTACTTGCAAGTGAGCGCGAATATTGTGAATAGGCCTATTGGGATTGACGAATCCCATTTGTTTTGATTAGTTCAAACAAATGCATTAATATTTGAGACATTAGGTATGACGGCAAAGTACCTACCGGGATAATCTGCCGATCGATATTGGTACACGTTAACGTTTTGGTTTCATAAGCTTAGTGTATAATACATGTTCCGGGCGTATAATAATGTAGCCTACCTGTTTTGTTTTCCAAACATTGGTGTGAGTCTACAGCTCACACTACGATTATTGTGTTCAAACGATTTACCTACAAACACTACGATTATTGTGTTCAAACGATTTACCTACAAACACTACGATTATTGTGTTCAAACGATTTACCTACAAACACTATGATTATGGTGTTCAAACGATTTAACTACCAACACATTGTGTTCAAACGATTTAACAAACTCTATGAATATCACTCAACCTTTGTGTTGACCTCTCAAGCATGTATTTCAGGTTCATGACGATCAAGGATGGCACGGAAGGACACGGATACTCAAGAGGGCTATAAATTTTATTATCATTCAAAACTCATTTATTATACATTGTAAACATGGAACCAATTGGGACCTCATTTTGTAACCTCTGATATTTATATAATTTGAATGATACATCTTTTAAAACGACTCAATTGGAGTTCGTTTTCTATTATTGTGACTATTGTGCCGTCAAGTAACACCCATTTCGAATTCCGCTGCATCCATGAATTGGGGGTGTTACAGATTGGTACCAGAGCCATGGTTATAGAGAAACGGGTCTAATTGAGACCTAAACTATAACTACAACTACAAGCAAAACCATTTTTATAGCCTTCCGCTCTCCGTGTCTTCCATCCTCCCGACGATTATGGATTTAGTAAGCATGTTATGATACACAAACATAATTGCATATTGATATATGTACCCTAAACACAATTGAGCATTTCCCCGTAAGCATTTTATGCTACATGAACACATATAAGTATATTGATATATACACACTAAGCATTTTATGCTACATGAACACATATAAGTATATTGATATATACACACTAGGCATTTTATGCTACATGCACATATTAGTATATTGATATATAAACTCGGTTTATTTTCAATCATTTTATCTAAACATATCTGCGTATGCCTATTCTATGGCATTTCGGCACAACTACATTCTCCCAATCATGTTCCTACTCCAACATTCATTTTCCAAGACATTGTGAGATACAATGGTCTCATTCATTTTCCAAGACATTGTGAGATGCAATGGTCTCATTCATTTTCCAAGACATTGTATGATACAATAGGTCTTAATCATTTCTCAAATGTTTTGAGTCACACAACGGTTTAACCTACTTCCCAGACATTGTGAATTACACAATGGTCTAACCTACTTCCGAGACATTGTGATTTGTGCAATGGTCTCTGGAATTATTTCACGACCTCATCAATATCATTTCTTATGATATCAAAAATCCATCACAATCTAACGATTTCCAAACAAGAAATATAAGATTTCTAAAGGACAAACTAATCCATCGTCGACAAAAGCTGAACTTTCTCTACATTCATCAAAGTTTTCTGATGAAACCTTCATTATTAAAAGTTCGTGATCCTGGCCAAGTATGTTCTATTTTAGAAATACTTAAAACTTCCTTTCCATACGTATCTACCCTTACTATCTTCTATGCTATAGAATATGAAAACATAGGTTACAAGTCTTGTATGGGCGGGACTTGCAACTGAATTGTTTGACATCGCCTTTGTTTAGTGGACAGTTTCCCGAAAGCAACAGACATATCAAAAGTATACCTAGTTTAGGTATTTGAAAATTTTATCGAACCTTGGCTAAATATAGACTAGTCACCTATATTTAACCTAGGGACAGTGGAATATAGTCTGACTAACTATATTCGACTTAAAATTTCCAAATACTGAGAGTAGTTGTACTAGGGTTATGTTTAGGTTGATTTCCTACATGAACTCGATAAACCACCAGAATACATTAAAACAATCTAGAGACACGATAATGTCTTACCACTCAGCGAAATCTTAACACCTTAATTGTGTTACCTAATTTCATTCTTGAAATTTTTCAGTTATGAGATAATCCGAACTACTATCTTGGGATAGTTATCAATTATTCTCTTCATCCTGTAGAAGTACCATCCTGTTTAGGATACCATTCCATCATAAACTTTTAAAATCTCTTAAGATTTTCAAAACAAACTCAACATCTATACCTAAGAGTATTAATGTTAAGCATACACTACACACTTTTGTTCATCAACATATCATAACATTATCTTCACAACCGTTGGAACCACAAGCTCATTAACAGATCTTGATGCACTTTTAAAGCTCAAATCATCCTTAGTTACACCACAAGTACCCTCATCAGCTTTACAAGATTGAATATTCATCTTGTACTTTTGGAACACCAGTATCATCTCGTAGTACACTACCTTGTAACTCACCGGCTAAGTATGAATGTTGTGTCGGGAATTCTTGAGTAGGATTATTTATAATGTCCTTATTTGAATGGATTGGGATGCCTTTTCATTTAAATAAAGAAATTATAAATCATCGAACCATACGTTTATATTCCTTTAGTTACATTGTTTGGGATGCCTCTCTATGTAAATAAAGAATTATAAACAAGTGGGCTTAATTATATCCGAAATAACATAAGTATGAAGTCAACCTACATTACATTGCTCGGGTATGGCTTGATACCTACATTACATTGCTCGGGTATGGCTTGATACCTACATTACATTGCTCGGGTATGGCTTGATACCTACATTACATTGCTCGGGTATGGCTTGATACCTACATTACATTGCTCGGGTATGGCATGATACCTACATTTTATTCGCCACAAGAAATCCTATCTTTTTACCGACATCGCTTCAAACCATGACATAAACACTAGGTACAACAACCGATTACCTACAAGGCTATGATTGCAACGACTATCCCAATTTCCATAAGTACGAGGTTTACATTTTGGTTTTCATAATGATAGTGCAATAACAAACAAACTCGTTGCGAGGCCATGTAACCATATGCATGTGCAGTCGTACCAAACTCATTACAGGGTCATGTAACCATATGCATGGGCAGCCGTACAATTCAAACAGGACTTGGTCCAACCACATGTTCAACGCTTATTCCATGATTCGATTCTTATATCAATTTCCATTTATTGGATTCCTATGTAAATTGCTATTGTTGTTCAACTGTTATATCAATTGCTATTGATACTTGACAACTATATCAATTTCCATTTTGATATTTAACTATATCAAGTTTTATTTGATATTCAACTACTATATCGATTCCTATTAATATTCGACTGCTATATCAATTTCCTTTGATATTCGACTATTACCATACCTTTCCTACATAAAAGGAAGCCTCATCCTACACCATACACTGAAATGACAAATCAAATTACATTACCGGAAATCCCAGACTTTGGTCCTCATAAGTAACCACACATCTTTATCGACACCACTCCAACATATGATATACACAGAACTTCGGGACGAAGTTCCCCGTAAGGGGTAGAGACTGTAACAATTCACATTTTTCAGGATAATTACCATTCCCGGAAAATTTCACTATTTACTTTTACTATTCATTTTTCCCGAAACTTTCCCGAAAGTTGATTTTTATTTGATTTTATCGAGTGATAAATCATTTCCATGGCAAATTAAAAGTTTGACATTCATAAGCTCATTTTCGTGAAAGTTATTAAGGAATTACACGTTTTAGGGTAAAACGTCAATCAGAAATTCTACGCACAACGAAATTCAACCCCGTCAGGTGACCCCACATCGGAAAAATGTTTGACACACTCATGATTTATTTGAGAATTAATCGTGACTGAGAAAAACATGACCAAAAACTTCCCAGCAGGTCACCCATGCCTGTACTACTCTCGCATGAGCACGCTTAACCATTTGGGCGATTAACCGTGAGACCACAAAACGCGTTTCTAAGACTTTTTGAGTTTTCAACTTATTAGAAAAAGTCAACATATTCTTTCCCTCCTCCATTGACCAAAAATGATCCCTTGATGTTATAAGTCATTTCGTGATTTTTAGGCTTACGGTTTGATGTCTAAAAGACATTTAACACCAACCGACACTAGATTGAGCTCAGTCTAGACATTATAAGTCATTTTAAATCATTTTTATAACATTAGAAAAGTAACATTTTACTTTTCTCAATTTTACGCAATATTCAGCATTTTACGCGAATTACGCGTTTTAGACCCGTGTTTCCAGTTTTTAGCAGGGTTTACCACCCAAACGGAACCTACCACTCATTTTATATTTTATTATGGAACTTATTGACATGTTTATCAATACTTTCAAGTTCCATAATTTTACGACACCCGGTTTTACGTTTTGAGGCTTAATCATTTACGGTTAGCTTTTTACGGAGTCAAAATGCACAAACTAAGCAAGATAACACCAAGACTCATCATCTAGTCATCTTATCCATGCCAAACCGCCATTTAGGGGGGGGAGTCACCTTGGTGTGGCTTGATCTTGTCCATTGATTCTTTAGATCATTACAAGTGTCTAAATTAACCATGGTTAAACTCTAACCCAATATATGGTTAACTATTTTTCCTACCCTATAAATACCAAGCTAAACACATGATATTTCTTGCACCACACCTTCTTATAACCTTCAAGTCCTAAAACCTAAGGCACTTTTCTTATATTTTGTAAGAAAGTTAACTAGTTTTTGAAAGAAAACTAGTGTTTGATCTTTATTCTTGGAAATTTTCTAAGAAAAGTTGTTATAACTTTAAAGTCTCCAAAA
Organism: Artemisia argyi; assembly: GCA_030686995.1. Classification (NCBI taxonomy): domain Eukaryota; kingdom Viridiplantae; phylum Streptophyta; class Magnoliopsida; order Asterales; family Asteraceae; genus Artemisia; species Artemisia argyi. The sequence goes on along the minus strand of CM060695.1, from coordinate 20,255,975 downwards.
AGACGTCGTTATAATCTTCAAATAGCTTTGGACTTCAAGAAGGCGTCGTTATAATCTTCAAATAACCTCGGTTTATCATAGATTGCAAAGGGTGGAGCTAAAAGTCTATCAATGTCCTATCCTTACATGTTAACTTCCTTTCATCTTTGAAAGCCAAAAGTTGTAAGCCAAACCCTAACATGCTTCTTGTTGAATAATTATGTTCATGTTATTTACATATTATTCATGCTATATTATGTCTTGTATGCATGTCCATGATGTATAAAAGTGAGTAAAACAAGTATTGATACATATATGTAACTTATGTTATTCAAACAAGTAAACTAGTGACTTTCTTGGAAAACCACGACCAAAATGGTAAAATTTTGATATTGGATCATTACATATTATAGTAGAGGACTTAACAAGGAAACCATAGCAATTTGAACCACCTAAAACGAGTATACGAGTCAAAAGTTATGGCGATTTGAAATTACCAAAGATTTCCGGCAAAACTGCCAAATAGCTTCCTGATCAAATTTGGGTTTTGAAAGTCCCACTTCTGGTCCGATTCATCAAAAAGTTAAAACACGAAAGTTGTCCGGAACGACGTTTTCGTTCAGGAATAAAGAAGCTCGAGACCTAAAAATGCTTTCCGAGTGATAAAATTCTTCAAATTCTAAACAGCCCATTTTTAGCCAAAGTCATTACATATAAGTTATGGTTTATGAAGACCAAAGGGGTCTTATGACCTAGAATCAAGACCACAAACATGACTAGGACCAAGGTTGAGTCTCATGACCTTGGAACAAGGACCAAAGGTCATGGCTAGGCCATGACGAAATGACCATAACAACTCACATAGGCGTAAACATGAAACAATGAGTTAGGCGATAACTTGAACAAGCAATTTGGATCTACTTCACTTAAAAGGAAACCATGAGATTTTACCAAGAGAACATGGTCATTTAAGGCTTATGAAACTACCCCTAATAACAATCTTCATGTACAAATAAACTTTCCTAAGTTTATTCAAGTATCGGACATGTAACTTTTCGGATCAAAAACTTATATCTATATATTTCATCAACTACTACAATAGTAGGGAGCCTCATGTGAGGAGTTCATTATGTAAGCCGTCGAGATGAGTTGTGGATTTACGAGTTAAAGTATCCTGGCTCCTCGAACGCTTACTAACATGACTTCTGAATTATGTCGGCCCGAACGGTAGTAAACGATATACAAAACATACATGTTTCATGAATCTTTTCTTTCAAGGACTTACAATATACATCATACCACATCATGGACTATAATGCAAGATATATATATAGGCACTACTTCATATTCTTTACTCCGATCCTAAGTCGCGACATTCTATATTAGGTTGCTCGTAGAAACCTTCACGATTCGACCGTTACATTCATTACTTGCTATCTTACTTAAGGTGAGTTCATAGCCCCACTTTCCATTACTTAATTGTTTTACAATTCCTTGGGGGGAATACATGCTATTTCTAAATCGAACACTATGCTTTCTACTGTATGCTATTCGACTATGTTTTATTATCACTAAGTAACATCCTTGCCAAACCAAGATCCCTTAGTATGAACCATTTAATCACTTGCGAGGGTTACTTGCAAGTGAGCGCGAATATTGTGAATAGGCCTATTGGGATTGACGAATCCCATTTGTTTTGATTAGTTCAAACAAATGCATTAATATTTGAGACATTAGGTATGACGGCAAAGTACCTACCGGGATAATCTGCCGATCGATATTGGTACACGTTAACGTTTTGGTTTCATAAGCTTAGTGTATAATACATGTTCCGGGCGTATAATAATGTAGCCTACCTGTTTTGTTTTCCAAACATTGGTGTGAGTCTACAGCTCACACTACGATTATTGTGTTCAAACGATTTACCTACAAACACTACGATTATTGTGTTCAAACGATTTACCTACAAACACTACGATTATTGTGTTCAAACGATTTACCTACAAACACTATGATTATGGTGTTCAAACGATTTAACTACCAACACATTGTGTTCAAACGATTTAACAAACTCTATGAATATCACTCAACCTTTGTGTTGACCTCTCAAGCATGTATTTCAGGTTCATGACGATCAAGGATGGCACGGAAGGACACGGATACTCAAGAGGGCTATAAATTTTATTATCATTCAAAACTCATTTATTATACATTGTAAACATGGAACCAATTGGGACCTCATTTTGTAACCTCTGATATTTATATAATTTGAATGATACATCTTTTAAAACGACTCAATTGGAGTTCGTTTTCTATTATTGTGACTATTGTGCCGTCAAGTAACACCCATTTCGAATTCCGCTGCATCCATGAATTGGGGGTGTTACATTATATGGTCATGCCTAGCCATCCCAATGACTATCGTTTTCGTGCTTTTTTTGTGAGTGAGTGAGGTTTTATTGGTGGTGTGTTATAAGCATATTACCGGGGAGAGTGTTTTTTGGGTTTGTGTTACAGGAATCTTATAGAGTAAAGAAAAAATTACATGTTTCGTCCCTGTGGTTTATCTAAAATAACACTCGCCGTTCCCATTCGATTTTAATTACACAAGTGATACATAATTTTTAAACTAGTTGTATCGATGGTCCCTATTTTGAAAAAGAAAAATAATTTGTATGCCTAAGATCTAGATCTAAAATTAAACCTAAAGATGTGTTTGGTGTATTTGAAAAGTTAATTGGTGAAAAATAATGAAACAAAAAAGGTGTATGACACTTGTCAAACAATGAAATAGATCTATTAGTATGTCTCATTGTTAGGTCTAAATATCACAACTCTTTGAAAAATATGGATCATCTTTGTAATAATATATAATGTTTGATTACACGGGTAGTCGCTATCTTTATTAAACGGATAGTCATTATTTTTTAAAATAAGGACTTTCAATACAAAATATTTTGAAAATTAAGGATTATTTATTTAATTAAAATCCAATATGAACGGGAGTGTGATTTTAAGTAAATAACAAGAATAAAACATGTAATTTTTTCTAGAGTAAAAGAAGACGTCACGGTACCTATAACAGTTATACGCGCCTAAGTACACCTTGGACTTTAAAGATGTTAGTATGCTACGTACCGTGTTTGAGTAGTTTATGTACAAACATAGTAATCGATTTTTGATTGAGTAAATCCATTTTTAAATTGTTTTCTTGAAAGCTATATGGTTACGTAACAGCCCAAAATAAAATAATGATTATTAATCTAATTAAATCGATTATTGTTGAAGTTATTAGAGGCTGCAAATTGATGTTTTATATTATTCACGAGCATCATGAAGATTCGAGCATCAATTGTTTGAATCTCTAATCATCACATATTTTCTTTGAATTCATTTCTTGCTGACCACGTGAATCTTTTATTCACTTTTTGGTTTAATGCATGCACATATAAATAACATTTAGAATTCTTTTGGTTCCCATGTTTTGAATATTATAACTAGATAAAGCATTTCGAATCGTGTACGTTTTGTAAGGACAAATAATTAAATAGATTGATCTACAGAACGATGAACCTATTTCAATTTCTTGGTCAAAAGGGTCATATTTCATAAAATATAAACGAGAAAAAGGTAGAAATGTGTATGATAGTTATTTCCTTGTCCTTTACTATATGTTCATGTTGATTCTCTACAACTTTTAATGACTAGAGCATATACACAATATTTAAGTGTGTGTGACAACCTCTAGAAAACGTGTACAATTAATTGATCAATTGAAATGTAGACATGTAGCGAGCTTTTTGCAAAGGTAACAACTATCTTTGCTTTTTAGTAGAGCTCGATGTTCACTTTATGTTCCCGATTTCCGGTCAATAAGCTAGGACTCTCCGTTAAATCGAGTGCTACTTCTTAAACGATTCTAAAGAGTTAAAGGACTCCGAGGATTGTCACGTTACGCGTGATGAACAAAAGGTAGACTACTAAGAAATGAAACCATCGACTTATACACTTGTGCATGTACAGAATAAATTCATACAATAATATTGGCCTATTTCGTGTACCATGTATGTAAAAGGCTACCTGCACTGACTCCGGGCTATCCAAAAGGGTCGTTGCTTTGGGATTAGTTGCTCGCAATATCGAGTCGGAAACTCATATAAAAAAGATTAATTTTTTTTTTTTTTTTTTTTTTTTTTGTAATTTAATATTATTCTGACGTTAAAATAAGCTAGTGACTAAATTTTGTTGGGCTAGTATCAATAATTACTGACTTAAAAATAAAAGTTTGCGTACAGCCTTGTTGGGTTTACTGCTAATGGGCCTTAAAACTTTAGTCCAGCTACATACTTTAGTCAATCCGCAAATATTATAAGTTTTCTTCTTCCAACTTATTTGAATGATTTTTTTGTTGTTGAAAAGTTGGAATACTTTGGGTTTCTAACAAGATTATTTATTGCTTTGTAAAAAGGGTTACAATGTATGCTGCGAATATACATGCCAATGGTGCTTAAAGTAATATAGCTTTTTCTTAATAGTTATTGAATTGTTTCACAAAAAGTTACACTTGCAATCATTCAAAATGCATGTGAAATAGTTTATCAAGACATATGATAGGAGAGTATTCGGTAGCAAAAGCTACTTCCATGAACCCATCTTATATATCTATATCAAATCAACTTTTCATTTTCACACAAAAATGGTCCATTTCAACATCCCCTTAGCTCTCTCCATCCTCGCCTTACTTTCTCTAACTTTTCCGGCCACCGGGAATTACCGGAGGTCCGGCCGACAAAGCCCACTCAAGCTCGAACCCGAAAAACTAACCCACTTCCAATTCTACTGGCATGACACCCAAAGCGGACCCAACCTGACATCCTTAAACATTGTCAAACCACCACCCAACAACGTATCCTTATCAACGGGCTTCGGCATAGTGAACATGTTTGATGATCCCTTAACAGATAGGCCTGAAATCGATTCAAGGGTGTTGGGCCGGGCCCAAGGGCTATATGGGCTTGCTTCACAAAAGGAAATTGGGCTCATAATGGCTATGAGTTTTGTGTTTACTACTGGGAGGTACAATGGGAGTACTTTAATGGTTTTGGGCCGCAACCCGGTGTTTGAGAAGGTGAGGGAAATGCCCGTGATCGGAGGTAGTGGGCTTTTTCGATTTGCTAGAGGGTATGTTCAAGCGACTACACATGCACTTAATATGCAAACAGGAGATGCAATTGTTAAGTATAGTGTTTATGTGTTGCATTACTGAATCATAATGTTTCATCCTATATTTAATGTTAATTCCTGATAAAATATGTTATATTTGCTTAGTAGTATGAGATGACATTTTTCGTATTCAAAGGAGCAAAATCTTTAAGCTTTTTGTTATGTTTTGACTCCGTAATATATATAATTATTATGACACAAATTATTGTAGATGAAACAAGGCATCATATACTGTCACTTTATATCAGACGTGAAATACATGTCATGTAGATTGATTATGTTTATTAAATTCATAAAATGTGTATTTTATGGTATTTAAAGAAACAAGTAAAAGGTGACGACATCACCTCAACCCTCAATGTTACATTAGTTTTTCAACACACAATTTTACCACCATCTTTAGAAGCATAGTGGTCACCAGCGTTGCAAAAATCGGCCTTGGCGGCCGATTAATCAGCGATTAATCATTAGGTAGGAATTAACCGCCATGATTTTCACTAATCGGCCTTATTAATCGGTTTGGTCAAAAATCGGTCAACATACCCATTAATCGGCCAAATCAGGCATAAATCGGTCAAATCGGACAAAAATTAGATAAATCAGCCAACTCGGTTACGGATATAAATCGGTCAAATCAGGGATAAATCGGCCTAATCGGAAAAAAATCGGCTAGATCGGCCAAATCGGGCATATAGTTTCAAAAATTTTTAATTTCATAAATAAAAAATCCAATCCGATTAATCCCCGCCTAACCAATTAATCGCTAGGCGGTACCCGGCCGCCACGCTACCACCTAGCGATTTTGCAACCTTGGTGGTCACCGTATAAAAATATACGCTTTACATAAACATATCACACAATATTCAGCGGCAGACCTAGCCTTTGGCTAGGTGTGGCACGTGCCGCATATGGTTTTCATATGTGAAGTAGAAAATATTCATATAAGGTTGTAATTATGTTGCTAACTGATTAGTGCTTGATGGGAATGGTTCACGAGCAAATAAATTAAGATCAAACCCTAGGTTCGCCATTTCGAAATTATCAGTATCTCGAACAGTAAATTCACCATGTGTTGATTATACCCAAAAATAAACGATCATCTCTATGATGTGACTGATGTCCAATATGATATTCAAAATACGAATAGTGATATAGTGAGGAAAGAGTTTATGAATAAGTGCCACATCCCAAGCATCCACACTATCAACCATTAATTCTCGGACATGATTACAACCAACATCTTCTGTTTGTTACATATTATACATGGCACATTTAGGTAATTGTTTGTCTTGCCAAATATTAATCAAAGTTGTTAGCTAAAGTCAAACTGAAGGTCAACATTGTGTTAGTAAAGTCCAGGGGCCAAAGCTGGTTATTCAGAAGTTGTACAGTCGTGTAGCTGAGTTTAGCTAATGTGTGGAACTTGAAGGGCTTTATTGTAACATGTGGGTATATAATCTCTTATCCAGATCTGGGGTCTTAAAACCTATCATTCTCTTCACACAGTGATAATATTTTCTCTCTTATTGTTAAGTCTTTGTCTTTTGATATCAATCTTGATATCTGTTAATTAGTATTGATCTTGTATTCTTCACTCAATCTCTTTATTTGGGTGTTCTGAGTGTTGAGTGATTATTGTAAGCGAGGTTATAGGTTGATTCCCTTTTAATGGGGATTAACCATTGTCTTTTTTATTGTTTGGTAAGAACCATTTGGGAGCTATCTGCTGTAGCATTTTGATTAATAAAAGTACACCAAGGGGTGGTTGGGTGGGTGTAATTGATAGTTGTTGCGAGTTCTTTACCATTTTTACCTGGTATCATAGACACAGTTTTGAGAAATTGGTGGTTCTTGATTCTAGGGTTTCTAGGGTTTGGTCTGTTATTTGGGGGTGTTTTGATCTGGTTGGTTTTCTTGGCGATTGAGGTTGTTTTCTTAACGGTCGTGGTGGTTTTGATCTTATTGGGTTAGATCTTTGTGGTTCTTGATTAGGGTTTGTTGTAACCCTAATTTCTGTTTTTGGGGATCTGGTTAATTGGTGTTTTCTAGGCCCATTCTTGGTCATAATTACACTAGACTAAGTGAATCTAGTGTGACTGTGGTGTTTTTTCGCTATTGTTCTTTGATTCTCTCTGTAAGTTGCCTCTCTTCTTTAAGACAATAGTAGTTTAGTTAAAAATGTGCAAACGGGTTGGTTAAAACCTTGACCTGTCATCATTGAGTGGTACGAATACTTGCTCTAGCGAACCCTAGTCTTCTTGGCTGGTTACTTGTTGATCTTGGGTGTGAGTTTCAGTTTAGTTTAGTTTTTTAGTTATTTGTTAGTTGAGATATTTGATAGTTTGTTTGATCTGTTTCTTGTTGATTATTGGTTGTCTATGCTACTGGTTATCTGTTATTGCTTTCTTTGTTGGTTTATTGTTTGTCTGTGCTGCATGTTGGTTATCTGTTATTGCTTTATTTGTTGGTTTCTTACTTCTGATTTGTCATGGTTATTGCTGGGGAAGGTGGTAGTAATTTACCACCTGTTTTGATTAATAATCTTGATGCTTGTAATCCATTACATGTGCAAACTAATGATAACAGTAATACTGCTTTAGTCCCTTTCGAACTTTTGGGAACTGAGAATTATAGAATCTGGTCTAGTGCTATGAAACTTGCTTTACAAGCTAGAAATAAAATTGGTTTTTATTAATGGTATTTGTTTGAAAGATTCTTATGTTAATAGTGATGTGTTATCTACTCAGTAGGATAGGTGTAATGTCATTGTTCTTAATTGGATTATGAACTTTGTGTCTCAAGATGTGTATCTTGGTCTTGTTTACTCTGATAATGTTGCATCTGTGTGGAAAGAATTATAGGAAACTTATGATAAAGTTGATGGTTCTGTGGTGTTTAATCCGCTTCAAAAAATTAATGGTATAAAACAAGGTGGTAGTTCTGTTGCTGATCATTATCATAGGTTAAACTCTCTTTGGAGAGAATTTAATGCTTTAACTAAACTGCCTAAGTTTGTTTGTGAAGTTAAATGTGAGTGTGATGCCAATAAAGAGTTGTTGATTCATGAATAACTCATGAAACTGATGTAGTTTCTGATGGGCCTTGATGACTGTTATCAGCTTATCAGAAATGCTCTTCTCACTAGGGATCCTCTCCCTGATGTGAAAGATGTATATACTACTGTTTCTAGAGAGGTATCTCACAGAGGTGTTCCTGAGAACTCTGGTGTTACTGAAGCTAAATTGAATGCCTCTTCTTTTGCTGTTAAGTCTTATAATAATTTTAATAGAAGGCTTTTTAATAATAATAACACCAGAAGGAATACTACTAATACTATTAATATAGGACCTAATCCTAATCCGAATTGTAAAAACTGTGGTAAATATGGTCATACTATTAACAGATGTTTTGAACTTGTTGGTTTTCCTCCTAATTTAAAAAATCTCCTAACTCTGGTGTTAAACAAAACTACAACGCAAATAATGTTGATGTTAAGAATAATGAAAACAGACATCTGTCAATCTTCCTACTCATTTTACTTCTGAACATATTAGCAAACTGTTGTTATTAATCAATGATACTCCTTCTGGAAGCATACATGCTAATATGGCAGGTAGTGCTTCTTTCTTTAATGGAAATGTGTGGTTTAACATAAATTTTTCAAAATATTTTGTTGCCAACTCTTGTCTTATGGTTAAAACTGTTACATTGGGTTGGATTATTGATTCTGGTGCTGATCAGCATCTCATTGTTTCTACTAATGGTATGTTTAATGTGGTTGATGTGTCTGGTTTGAATATGTCTGTGGGTCATCCTAATGGGACTTTTTCTACTATTAATCATGTTGGTAATCTTAGGTTGACTTGTAATGTTGTTTTGTGTGATGTTCTAGTTGTTCTTGGTTATTGTGTTAGTCTTTTGTCTGTGAATAAACTTATCAGAGATGGTAAGATGTTTGTTGATTTTGATGAGGATAAATGTTATATTCAGGACTTGAAAATGGAGACTGTTCTAGGGACTGATAGTGAGTCTGGTGGATTATACTTGTTTGATATGCATAACGGCAATTCTGTGAGTATGTCTAATATAATTATATGTTTCAATGTTTCTATATACTTGTGGCATAGTCGGCTTGGTCATCTTGTTGACCAAGTTCTGTCTGTACTCAAAAATTTAAAATTGTTCAAGTCTATTCATGTTACCGCTTGTGAAACATGTCATAGGGCAAAACTAGCAAGGGAACCTTTCCCTTTGCGTGATCACAAGTTTGAGAATCTTGGCGAACTTGTTCATCTTGACTTTGTGGGGCCCTTATAGAGTTTCTAGTAGAGAAGGGTTTAAGTATTTCTTAACCGTTGTTGATGATTTCTCAAGGCCTATTTGGGTATATCTTCTTAAATCTAAAGATGAAGCGTTTGATGTCTCTGTCTCTTTTATAAAACTTATCCATAATCAGTTTAATGTGTCTATCAAAACCATTAGATCTGATAATGGGACTAAATTTGTTAACAAAAGAATGTTGATTTAATAAAAGACTTGGGAAAAATTCAACAAACTTTTTGCACTTATACCCCTCAACAAAATTGCATTGTTGAAAGAAAACATATGCATTTGCTAAATGTAGCAAGGAGCCTTATGTTTAAGAGGGGTTTCCTTTACGTTTCTGGTCTGGTTGTGCTCTTACTGCTATTTATCTGATTAACAGGTTGCCCTCTGTGGAAAACTAGAAGGGGGGGGGGGGGGTTGAATAGTTTTACATCTTTTTCGTTTTATAGAAGTTTGCTTTTAAAGAATAGATGCAAATTATAAAAACCTTTGAAGCTAAAATGTAGATACTAATTTATTCACACTTATCATATAAACACTACTTATATAGAATGTTGAGTAGAAATCTTAATTTTAAATATCTTACTTAAATATATGTTTATATTTATATATGTATATGTATTTTAATATGTGTATATCCCTATAGTTTACTTATATAAAATTAATGTTGCAAATGGAACCTAGTTTGATCTTTATGTGAAATCAATATATGCACAACACACACAAGTATAACTATATATGAAAAGCTAACAAGTAAGAAAGCAAAGAGTGAGAGATGGAAAGATCAAACCGAGAGACAAGGATTTATAGTGGTTCGGCTACAAGGACACCTTCCTTGCCCTACTCCACTCCCCGAGCACCGAACTCGAGAGTTTTCTTCACTAAGTCAATAACCTCCCTTATGGCGGAGAAAACCGTACACACCAAGGCTTACACCGATTAACGACACTAAGCAAAATGTCGAGTTCTAATCGTAGCTAGAACCAATCTCACAACAACAATCACACCACAACTTCTTCACACCCTTTCACGCCTTCTAGACTTCTTCACAACACTAGTTTCTTCACGCCTTCACAACTTCTTCACTACTTCAAGGATTTGCAGCTTCACAACTTCAAGGCTTCAAAGTCTTCACAACTTCAATGCAACTATCTTTCTATTTGAAGGCCTTTATCAATCTATCACTATAATGATTCTTTAACTAAAAACTTCTATGTCTTCACACCTTCTAGTCTTCAAAGTCTTCTCAACTTAGATGCTTCAATTTATTCACAACTAACCACTATAAGTAATACCTCCTATCACCGATCCTATGCTATAACACTTCTTCTCTTATAGTATCACTTCACATTTACAACAATTCTAGATCTTATGTCTAAATCTAGCTAACTAATGCATACACCTTATTCACCAAAGTATGAAAGATTTACAAGATGAACAAACAACTTAGATAGCAAGATGATACTAAGTTGCAATACTTCTATTCTTAATAAATAGAAGTATTCTTATCTTTGCACTTGAGTGTTGAGGCTTGAATCACTTTGAAACAAAGATTAATGTATATATAGAATCAAAGGATTTTAGAAGATAGAAATGGAGATTTGAATCAGAAAGTTTTTAGTGCAAAAAGGTGAGAAAAATATGTGGAATGATCCAGTATTTAAAGTGCCATAAAATACTGTTCTGAAGCATGTCGGTCCCCTTAATTAGGGGGCAGTCCCCTTAATGATTAAGGGGGCCGCCTAGTATAATTAAGGGGGCCGCCCTCCTGAACGTTGGATTTTCTTGTCCTTTTGTGAGAAAATTTTTTCTGGATTAGATTTGCCATTTTTGGTTACAAATTTGAATTCATAAATTTGTAATGAATTAAACAAATTCTTTTAATTCCAAAAATGTTTTCTAAAAGATATAAAATGTTTTGTGACATTTTATAAAAATCTAGTGATAAATAAAAATGTTCCTTTGATCTTATAATGCATTAGACACTATGTTTATTCATACCTTAAGTGATTAGATGGTGATAGTGAGTATTTACTACTAAATACTTGTTTACGTCATAATCTTTGGTTTGATGAGTTTAGGTTTTGTGATTATCAAAACATAGAGATATCGAAGGATATGAATAACGTTTTTAGTCAATTATTTATATCAACAATCTCCCCCTTTTTGATGATTACAAAACCTAAACTCATTAAATCCAAAAATTTATTTTTAGACAAGTATTTAGTGAGTTTATATTCACTTCTCCCCCTTTTTGTAGAATCAAAAAGGTTTAAGCCGAAAGGATGAAAACTCCCCCTTGATGTATGCTCCCCCTCGTTTGAGGGCACCAAGGGTTCGAGTTATGGAATTCTTGCAAGAAAAATATTAGAAGCACAAGCAAAAACACATAACATACTAACAACAACTAACAAGCATGGCAAAGGAGAATTTGAAACACATATTAAACCATTCATTAATTTAAAATAATTATGTCAACCACATAATCATTGTTACATGAACTATAATGCTAGAATTGTAAACCAAGTAGAATATCCTATTGTGCCAACAAAGAGTGTCATTAAACTTGCTTGCATCCCAAAAAGATTGAAGTGTTTTATTTGAAAAATAAAAGGCATAAGCATATAGAATGCTTGGTAGAGAATGGTAAATGCGGATCATGTTGGTAGCTTAATGGAGGTAAACTTTTGGTTTCATGGATGTTGGTAAGTTTGGAGATGTAGAGCTTGGAGGTGGTGAATTTGGAGTTGGGATTGTTGGTTGAGGGTTTTGATGTTGTTCAAGTGATGGTGTTTTTTGAGATCTAGTAAGAACATACTCAATCCAAGTAAAGTGCTCATTCAATGCAATTGTTTGTTTGTTGGAGGAAGATGCAACAAGGGCAATTGTTAACATGCTTCTCAATTTGGTTAATGTTGTGTGGTGATGAGGGTGAGCTTGATTGAGGTGGATCCAAATTGCGTTGAGCAAGATGTAATGCTAAAAGAGCACTAAGATCATGAGCTTCTTTTAGCTCCTCAACGAACTTCAAGTGTTCGGAGGAAGGTGATGATGGAGGAGCATGATAGTTGTCTTGGGTGAAGGTTTGAACATGCAACATAGGAATGGCATGTGAGGTTGTAGGATGTGGTGGTGGTACTCTTGGTGGTGGAGACATGATTGAGCTTGGATAATCCTGAAAACATGATATGGGTGGAAGAGGTGCTTCATGAGTGGATGGTGTTTTTGTTGAATGAGCAACATGTGAAGTATTGGTTGAGAGATTGGGATGGTTGTTTTGGGATTGAGCATGCTCATCATATGAAGAAGCATTAATGAGAGCATGAGTGGATGATAGGTTGTGAGATGAGTCATTAGTGTGGGTTTGAGGTTTAGTTGTTGGTTGACTTGGAACAACATCACTTGAGTTGTGACAAGAATCAAGTTTTCTCCTCCAAACGGGTTTGACGGAGATCCTTGCGGTTCTTGAAACCTTAGGTTTTTTGCTGTTGGGGGATGACATGTTTGGATGTGATAGCATTTATGATGGGAAGAAGGTATTTATAGTGTAAGAAAAATGTGATTTAGGAAGGTAAATTTTGAGGTATAGTATGGGACAAAATATGTTTATGAATTTTGGGAAGTATAGAGTGAAGAGGGTCAAAAAGTGCTAAAGAAAATAGTAACCCCGACCATCAGATGGCCGGTCCCCTTAATCATTAAGGGGGCCGCCTATCTGGTGAATTCCAGAATGCCAGAATTGGGTTTTTGGCAGAAAAGTTTCAGAAAGGTTGTGTTTTTGGGTTTGGATTCAAGTAAGTTCAACTCTTTGAGGCAATATAGGATATACTAATCATAGATGTAGAGAATGTTATTAAAACAAATTAAGTAGACAAGTAATTTCTAATATACATGCAATCTACTTATTGGCCAACTAAGTTAAACAACCAAGGAAGCAATAAAACATGCTAGTCAAATATGCAACTATATGAAAATGATAATATATAGGCTAGTTCAAACATATTGATGAGTTCTTACAAGTAACAAATGGGAAGATATGATTGTATGGACTTCAAGGCTTGTTACAAACAAGATCCATATGGGCAAACCATGGTTCTCATGAAATGATTTGATTAAATTGTGAATGTCATTTTCATAGAAGTGTATGACACATATGAGATAATCAAATGTATTTTTAATAAAACGTTTTTAGTTTTATTCAACAATGCTTTGAAATAGATTCAAGTGTGTATTAGAGTAAAATAGATTGTGTTTTGCTTCATAACATGTTGACAAATTGGATAAGGAAATTTTTCCAATCTTAATTTTGATTAAAATAAAGTTATGCTAGCGTACAGTTAAATATGTTATTTGAAGAAAGATGAGATAGATATTTGAAAGATTATTTTTCAAAGCGAGAGGTTTTAAACATGGATTTTATTTTTGATAGCAAGAGATCACAAATGAAGGATTTGAAATAGAAACTTATCATATTCAAGAAAATCAGTTGAGCCCATTGTCACATATAATCATCTTTAATGGCAACTAAAGACATTGATGAGTGATGGTAAATTCTAATGATTTTAATGCAATATGATTGAGAGGGATAAATCATCTATAGATACAAGATTAATACATGTATATATATATACTAAACTCATCATAGTATTAAATGCTAACAAGTCTTAATTATAGCACATCTATTAATGCAACTAGAATAGTTATTTAGCCTAAATAGTAAGTATTCTACTATTGATCATAGATGATTTCCAATATAAATGATGAATAAGACAAATGGTAATAGACTTAAAATCAAGAGGGTTAACTAGCCTAATTTCATGTACACATATATTAGTATTAATGATATATGAACAGGGCAACCTATAAATTTAATCATATTAATATACTAATTATAGCATACTTTAATATAATGTGATATTGACAAATTTTTAAAAGAAAACTTACCTCAGGTCCAGCTTTCCCTTAAGAGTGGGCATGTAAGAAGACATCTTTAAGGTTTGCCCAAAGCATGTCGAAGTAGCAAGGTAAAATCTCAACGCAATAAAATTCAAGGAGGCTTGATCCGAAATACTTAATCGATCACAACAATCAGCATAAGTCGTGTAGATCAAGAATAATTGCGCATGAATCCTTTATCATGAGGTAGTAACGAACACACCATAAAACCAATACTCCAAAAGTGAGGAACAAAATGCTGAAACAATAAATGGCCGCAATAGCGTCATAAGCAAATCGTGTGTAGAATGTGAATCAGAGTAATAGGAACCAATAGTCATCAAATGTAAGAAAGCAAAGAAAGCCATCCAACGAGTAGTATTCACTTCGTTCGTTAACTACCTAAACATGAAAAAAAAAACTTGGTACCCAGATTCTCATGGGTCCGAGATGGTTAGTTGAGGACATCCATTGCATTTAAATGCATATGATGAGGATGTCGCCAAGAAGTACAAGAATTCATCAATTGTTTGTTTTAACTAACAAACAATGACTTTCTTGACTAGAGTAATAAGTAATGGATGTAAATAATATTAGTTCTAAATTTTTCCACTAGGTTTAACAAATTTTATTTGTTTTGAGATATTTGTTAAAGGATCATTTGCGGTAAATCCTAAACCGGTTTTTATCATAAAATGACTTTTGAATGTTAAGTAGATATTTTAAAGATTTAGAACTATTTTCGAATTTAGCTAATATTTTTGCTTTTTCTTTTTCCATTTTAATTTCATGTTTGTAGTCTTGGAATTTTTTACATTCAAGATCAATTTCAATATTACTTTCAAGTCTAGACATTTTATCTTCTAAAATTATTTCTTTTTCAAAGTTATTTTCAACGAAAATTGAAGATCCATTTTTAAAAATAATTTTTGAGTCAATGTTGCAAAGATGTTTGAAGTCGTTTTCCAATTTTGGAAATTCTAATATAAATTGATCATAGCAAAAATGTTTGGTTTCGGATTGTACCTTATTTGTAGTTGTATAATCTTTACATGCTATATGTTGATCAATTCCATCGTCTATATCGCTCCATGTTTTATTTGTAGTTTCGCTTAGATCTTGAAATAAGTAATCCTTGCCATCAATACTTGTATTTATATTTGTTTGAATATCTTCGCGCGCCATATTTTCATCATCTTCTTCGTCTTTGTCGCCCCATGATTTATTTACACTCTTTCTTCGGATTTGACTCATGTATTCTTTGTTATTGATACCTTCAATGATCACATTTGAACTAGTAGTACTTGTGTTTATTTTAACAAAATATTTGTCTATCAAATTTTCTAGAGTGACTAATTCTTGTGCAACATCAAGTTTATCATCTTTGGTTTTACATTTCTCTTGGTGAAAATTTAAAAGATATTTCCAAATATTATTTGCTGTTTTACAAAAGAGTACTCTTTCATATTCAACTTTTGGTAGAGTTTTATAAATCAGTAATTTAGCTTTAGTATTTTTATCGATCTTTGTTTGAAGATTATTATATTGATTTTCAAAATCCATTATAGTTGGTTGAAGATCATCAATTGAAATGATATGCCAAAGATCAAGATCTATTAATTTCACATAATTTTCAAATTTATTTTTTCATTCAAGAAAATGATCATTTTCAAATAATGGTGGTTTTTGCGTAAATTCCCCTTCTAGATATTTTTCAAATTCCATAGATCGTTACAAGTTTTAAAATACAATATATTTTAAAAATCTTGCTAGACGTGGCTCTGGTACCAATTGTGAAAAACTAGAAGGGGAGGGGGTTGAATAGTTTTACGTCTTTTTCGTTTTGTAAAAGTTTGCTTTTAAAGAATAGATGCAAATTATAAAAACCTTTGAAGCTAAAATGTAGATACTAATTTATTCACACTTATCATATAAACACTACTTATATAGAATGTTGAGTAGAAATCTTAATTTCAAATATCTTACTTAAATATATGTTTATATTTATATATGTATATGTGTTTTAATATGTGTATATCCTTATAGTTTACTTATATAAAATTAATTTTGCAAATGGAACCTAGTTTGATCTTTATGTGAAATCAATATATGCACAACACACACAAGTATAACTATATATGAAAAGCTAACAAGTAAGAAAGCAAAGAGTGTGAGATGGAAAGATCAAACCGAGAGACAAGGATTTATAGTGGTTCGGCTACAAGGACACCTTCCTTGCCCTACTCCACTCCCCGAGCACCGAACTCGAGAGTTTTCTTTACTAAGTCAATAACCTCCCTTATGGCGGAGAAAACCGTACACACCAAGGCTTACACCGATTAACGACACCAAGCAAAATGTCGAGTTCTAATCGTAGCTAGAACCAATCTCACAACAACAATCACACCACAACTTCTTCACACCCTTTCACGCCTTCTAGACTTCTTCACAACACTAGTTTCTTCACGCCTTCACAACTTCTTCACTACTTCAAGGATTTGCAACTTCACAACTTCAATGCAACTATCTTTCTATTTGAAGGCCTTTATCAATCTATCACTATAATGATTCTTTAACTAAAAACTTCTATGTCTTCACACCTTCTAGTCTTCAAAGTCTTCTCAACTTAGATGCTTGAATTTCTTCACAACTAACCACTATAACTAATACCTCCTATCACCGATCCTATGCTATACCACTTCTTCTCTTCAAGTATCACTTCACATTTACAACAATTCTAGATCTTATGTCTAAATCTAGCTAACTAATGCATACACCTTATTCACCAAAGTATGAAAGATTTACAAGATGAACAAACAACTTAGATAGCAAGATGATACTAAGTTGCAATACTTCTATTCTTAATAAATAGAAGTATTCTTATCTTTGCACTTGAGTGTTGAGGCTTGAATCATTTTGAAACAAAGATTAATGTATATATAGAATCAAAGGATTTTAGAAGATAGAAATGGAGATTTGAATCAGAAAGTTTTTAGTGCAAAAAGGTGAGAAAAATATGTGGAATGATCAAGTATTTAAAGGGCCAGAAAATACTGTTCTGGAGCGTGCCGGTCCCCTTAATTAGGGGGCGGTCCCCTTAATGATTAAGGGGGCCGCCTAGTATAATTAAGGGGGCCGCCCTCCTGAACGTTGGATTTTCTTGTCCTTTTGTGAGGAAAATTTTTCTGGATTAGATTTGCCATTTTTGGTTGAAAATTTGAATTCATAAATTTGTAATGAATTAAACATATTCTTTTAATTCCAAAAATGTTTTCTAAAAGATATAAAATGTTTTGTGACATTTTATAAAAATCTAGTGATAAATAAAAATGTTCCTTTGATCTTATAATGCATTAGACACTTTGTTTATTCATACCTTAAGTGATTAGATGGTGATAGTGAGTATTTACTACTAAATACTTGTTTACGTCATAATCTTTGGTTTGATGAGTTTAGGTTTTGTGATTATCAAAACATAGAGATATCGAAGGATATGGATAACGTTTTTAGTCAATTATTTATATCAACACCCTCTTCTGTCTTAAATGGTAAAAGTCCCTATAAGTTGGTTCATAAGAAAAAACCTGAATTGTCCCACTGGAGATATTTTGGATATCTATGTTTTCAAACTGTTCTAAACAATCATGATAAATTCACATCTAGGTCTAACAAATGTGTTCTTATCGGGTACTCTTCTGTTAGAAAGGCTTGTAAACTTTTTAATCTTGACAACAGAAGTGTTATCTTTTCTAGAGATGTGAGGTTTTATGAGACTATTTCTCCTTTTAAAATGAAATCTAAATCCGTCAATGATTCAATTAATGATTTGATCACAAATGATGCTGATCACTTGACATATTTTGACTACAAAATATCTCAAAGTCCCAATGATGAAATGGGAGGTACACCAGTTGTGTATGATAGTCACTCATCCTTTAGAACAGATACTATGTATTCTGAGGATGAGGGAAACCCAACATGGTGACTTCTCTGAGGGCAATGTCCCTAAAAGTCCAATATCTATTTCTTTTTATTCTGATCAACCTGATGTTATAGAAAGAGGGTAAACCTAGTGCTAGAAAGTCTAGTAGACCTTCTATGCTTCCTGCTAGGTTCAATGACTATGCGGTTGAAAGTAAAGTTAAGTATGGTATTGAAAACATATGACTTATGCTAGATTGAGTTTTGTGAATTATTGTTTTGCCACTACTTTAAATAAATTTGTTGAACCTACTGCTTATCATGAAGCTGTTAAGGATAAAATTTTGGTTCAGGCTATGGATAATGAAATTGAAGCTTTGATTAGAAACAAAACTTTTACTATTACTAAGTTTCCTTTTGGTAGAACTCCAATTGGTTGTAAATGGATTTTAAAATCAAATATAAAGCTAATGGTGACATTGATAAGTATAAGGCTAGGCTGGTAGCTAAGGGGTTCAGTCAATGAGAGGGTATTGAAGTTGATGAAACTTTTAGTTCTATTGTTAAAATGGTTACTGTTAGATGTCTTATGTGCATTGCTGTGTCTAATGATGGGCCTTTGTATCAACTTGATGTTAACAATGCTTTTCTATATGATGATTTGGAAGAGGATGTCTATATGACTTTGCCTTTGGGTTTTGAGAGTGATAGTCAGACTAAGGTGTGCAAACTAGATAAGTTATTGTATGGCCTTAAACAAGCCCCAAGGCAGTGGAATGCTAAGCTCACATCTGCCTTGGTTGAGCATGGTTTTGAACAGAGAAAACATGATTATTCTTTGTACATCAAACAGATTGATGGTTTCTTTATTACTATGTTGGTATATGTGGATGATATTGTTGTTACTGGTAACAATAAGGCTGTGATTGATGATTTTAAGTCTTATCTTAGTAGTAGTTCATGATGAAAGATCTTGGTATTCTTAAGTTTTTTTGGGTATTAAGGTTTTGGAGAATGAAAGTGGTATTTGTATGTCTCAGAGGAAGTATTGCCTGGAATTACTTCATGAGTTTGGTTTACTTGCAGCAAAACCAATCACTACTCCTTTGCCTGAGAATTGTGTTTTGTCTGTTGTTGAGACAGAGTCTGAACTTTTGGGAAAACTTATATGTCTGACTCATACTAGGCCAGATATATCATATGTTGTACATTGCCTTAGTTAGTATATGCATTCACCATTACAATCACATCTAAAAATTTCCTTAAGGGTTTTAAGGTATCTTAAAAATTCTCCTGGTACTGGAATACAAGTGTTTAAAGAAAATGACTTAAAGTTGAGGTGTTTTGCTGATTCAAATTGGGCTAAGTGTCCTAAAACTAGATGATCTATTTCAGGCTTTTGTGTATTTTTTTGGTAAAACTCTGATTTCTTGGAAAAGTAAAAAAGCAGGCTACTGTGTCTAGATCCTCAGCTGAAGCTGAGTATAGATGTATGGCTAGTGCTACATGTGAAGTTATTTGGATTTCAAATGTTTTGCATAGTTTACAAGTTAAAAGCTTATATCCTATTAGTATTTATAGTGATAGTATTTCAGCAATTCAAATTGCTGCAAGTCCTATTTTTCATGAAAGAACAAACATTTTGAAATTGATATTCATGTGATCAGGGAAAAAGTTTCTGCAGGTATTATTAAAACTAAGAAAATTCGTTCAGCAGATCAAGCTGCTGATATTCTAACTAAGGCTCTTGGGACTTCTCAGCATAAAAAGTTGTATAGTCAACTGAGCTTGTTTGACATGTTTGCTAAGTGATGTGCAAGTTTGGATTGTCATGTTTCTTAGGTTTAGTTTGAGAGAGGGTGTTAGCTAAAGTCAAACTAAAGGTCAATATTGTGTTAGTAAAGTCCAGGGGCCAAAGCTGGTTATTCAGAAGTTGTAAAGTGGTGCAGCTGACTTTAGCTTGTATGTGGAACTTAAAGGGCTATATTGTAACATGTGGCTATATAATCTCTCATCCGGATCTAGGGTTTTATAACCCATCATTCTCTTCACACATTCATAGTATTTTCTATTTTATTATTAAGTCTTTGTGTTTTGATATCAACTTGATATCTGTTAGTTAGTATTGATCTTGTATTCTTCACCCAATCTCTTTATTTGGGTGTTCTGAGTGTTGAGTGATTCTTGTAAGTGAGGTTATAGGTTGGTGCCCTTCTGAAGGGGATTAACCATTGTCTTTTGTATTGTTTGGTAAGAACCGTTTGGGACTTATCTGCTGTAGCATTTTGATTAATAAAAATACAGCGATAGGTGGTTGGCTGGGTGTAATTTAAAGTTGTTGTGAGTTCTTTACCATTTTTACAAAAGTGCCATTGCCCACTTTTTATGTAGAACTTTTAAAAATGTCCATAATGGATATTTCACAACGCAAAACTAGTTTTGAAAACGTATCTTTTAAATAATAAAGGAATAAGTTATTTAAAGAAAACTAAATTTTTAGAAAAGAACTAGTTTGTTATAAAAAGTTCATAGAAAGCGTGTGTTTGGATTGTGAATAAGAAAAAGAGAATGGCGAGGAGGGGGATTATAAGTTTAAAAATGAAGTCATGGTTCCTGTAAGATGCAAATAATTATACACACAATATTTTACATATAGATTTAATGTCATTTTCCATCCCTGTGGTTTGCCGGGTCAATCACGTTTAGTCCCTGCCGTTAAAATTCATCGGGTTTGGTCCCCATGGTTTACAACCCATACGGGTTTGGTCCCTTGACCAAGGTTTCCGTCAGTTGACCGTTAATTCATATTAAAACGATTATAAAACGAGGGTATTTTTGGTAATTCATCAATGGCGCGCATTTGGGGGTCTTTATCAAACCCTAACCCATCATATTTCATCCTTATGGTTCCAAATCAGAAACACACACACACAATTGTCGATCTAAGCATAAATTGGATGAAATCCTAGTGTAGTAACACAATGTTGTGTGAGTGGAGGGTGCGTAAAAAGGGATCAGCTTCAAATCCATATCATGATTATAGTAAGTAAACACTACCAATTGTATTACTCTGTTTTTAATTCAAATAGTAGGTTGTAATGTAAATCGTGATTTTTTGTGTTCAGGTAAGTTTCCAACAGTCTTTTGTTTAAAGATTAACCATGGAGGTGCATTCACAAGCCCTCCTAAGGTACGTTACAAAGGTGGGAAGGTGAATTGGATAGATACAATTGATTCAGAGAGGTTCTCTGTTGTTAAGGTTCTCTGTTATTGATTTATATGTTGACCACTGTGTTTCTAAGAATGTAGAACTTGCTTTGGTAGAAAATGTGGCTGATGATAGACAAGATGTATTAGACAATGATGATAATGTGGTAGTTGATGATGTAAGTGAGGATGAGTGGTTGAGGGATTGCTTAAAAAAGGTTGGAAGGTTGAATAAGAATGTAGGCCAGTCTAGTAGGAATGAAAGCCCAAATGTAGATGTTTGTTTTGAAGATGGGTCAGATAGTGAACATGGTTCATATAGTGGTGAGAGGGACAATGGTTCAGGTAGTGAACATGGGTATACTGACAATGGTTCAGGTAGTGATAATGAGTCAAACAGTAATGATAGTGATGATAGTGATTTTGTAGTTGATGAAGAGCAGATGATGAACATTGTAGAAGTTGATATGGCTGAGTTTAAGAAGAACATAGACAAAAATTCAGAATGGATATGATGTGCAGAGAATGTAGAAGAAGTTAATGAGATGGTTCAGGAGGATGAGTATGATAATGAAGAGTTATATAGTGGGACTGACTCAGATGTTGAAGGTGAGAGGAGAAAAGCATTAAGGAAAGTGGCTAGGATGCATAAGGTTAGTGAGGAGAAAAGCATTTGGAAAGAAAATTTTTTCATTGGTCAACAATATGCTAGTAGAAAACTAATAAAGGAGATGGTTACAAGGGTTGCTGTTGAACAAAGAAGACAATTGTGGTTAAAAAAGAATGACAAGGTTAGGGTGAGAGTAGTTTGTAAAGGAAAGACACCAACTTTTACATCTAACATGGACCCTGTGGTTTATAGTGGGCTAGCTGATAGGCCACAAGTAAAGGGTAAGCCCAATAAGTTAAAAGCTGCTGTTGGATCAAAAATTAGGTCAAAAGGTGTGGCTATAAAAGATAGTGAAACTCAATGCCCATGGTTTTTGCAGTGCTCAAAGTTACCAAACGAGGAAACATGGCAAGTGAAAGCTTTTGAGGATGTTCACAAATGTTTACAATCAAGAGTTGTTGAGAAATGCACAGCAAAGTTCTTGTCAAAAGAAGTGGAGGCAACCATTATACCAAATCCAAAAATTCCATTGAATGCTCTTAAAGATCAATTACAGAGAAAACTTGAAGTTGGTATGTCAAACCAAAAAGTCCAAAGAGCTAAGATGTTGGCCAAACAAAAAGTGATTGGCGATTACATTAAGAGTTATTCACAACTGAGAGACTACCTTATTGAGCTACAAAACCAGAATCCTGATACAACTGTTAGGATTGATTTAAAAAGACCACCAGACCCCATCAAAGTTCTTGAGAGGAAGTTTAGGAGGGTTTATGTATGTTTAGGTGCATTAAAAGAGGGTTTCAAGAAAGGAAAGAGAGATTTGTTGGGGTTGGATGGGTATTTTTTGTCTGGTCCTTTCCCTGGTCAAGTGTTGACAACAGTAGGTGTAGATCCCAACAATGGAATTTACCCACTTGCTTATGCAATTGTAGAGGCTGAAACAAAAGAGTCTTTGAAATGGTTTCTTGATTGGCTTGGTGATGATCTCAATCTATTCAGCAACTCTAACTTTACCTTTATTACTGACAGGCAAAAGGTGTGATTACTAAATACTTTGTCTAAAATTTATTGTGAACATATATACTGTCTAAAATTTACTTGTTTTACTCTTTAGGGTGTGATACCTGCAATTGCAGAGACCTTTCCATGTGCTGAACATAGATACTGTCTTAAGCATATATATGACAACATGAAGCTGTCATGGAGAGGGGAGATGTACAAAGACTTGTTATGGAAGTGTGCCACATCTACAACTGTTCAGATGTTTGACAGAAACATGGAAGCAGTTAAAGCTCATAAAGAAGAGGCTTATGAGTGGTTGAAGAAGATTCCACCACAACATTGGTCTAAAAGTCACTTTTCTAGTAAGTATGGTTGTTAAATTAGTAACTTTATGAAATGTCAATATCTTTAACATATTCATTCATGCCATTGCAGGTAGGGCAAAGTCTGATGTCCTTTTGAACAACATGTGTGAAGTTTTCAACAGACAACTTGTAGATGCAAGGGACAAGCCAATAATCACATGTTTGGAATACATAAGGGAATACCTTATGAAAAGAATAGTCAATGTTCAAAAGGTAATAAGCAAGTCTGATGGCCCTCTTACCCCTCATGCATCTAAGATTTTAAAGAAAATTATTAAAGCAGCATCACCACTGAAGGTAATACTTAATTTCCATAGGTTCCTTATCAGTTTTTATTTGTTTTTAGCCATTACTTAATTTATATAATTTAATAGGTTTAGTGGAATGGGGGTGAACTATATCAAGTAAATAGTCCTTGGGGTGACCAGTGTGTAGTAAACATCAGGGATAGAACTTGTAGTTGTAGAAGGTGGGAATTGAGTGGGATAACCTGTAAACATGCAGTAGCATCCATATGGAATATCGCTACCAATTGGATTGAAACTGCCATACCAGAGTCTTATTGTCATCCATGTCATTATCCCCCAGATCACATGTAGTTGTATAGGTCTAAGATTAATCCCACTAGATCACCTGATTTTTGGGAAAAGTCCAATGTTCCAAACACTATTATCCCCCCAGATCATAAACCCCAAGTTGGCAGACCTAGGAAAAAAAAGAAGAAAGACTGCTGCTGAACTTGCAGATATAATGGTACAAGGTAGCAGGTTAAGTAGATCAGGAAAAAGCAGTGTTGCAAAAATCGGCTGAGGCGGCCGATTAATCGGCGATTAATCGGCCTCGGCCTTGGAACTTGGAGGAAATTCCAAGGTAATCGGCCGAGGTGGCCGAGGCGGCCGATTAATCGGGAAAAAATCGCAACTCGGCCCCCGACCGCCTCGGGACCGATTCACGATTTTTGCAACATTGGGAAAAAGTGTGACTTGCAAACTGTGTAATCAAGTTGGTCACAATAGAAGAAGTTGCAAGGGTCAAAGAGATGGTGGTTCACAGACTGCTCATGCTGGGTTAAAGAAGGCAAGTGGTGGCTCAAGGAAGGCAAGTGGTGGCTCAAAGAAGACAGGGGGTGGTTCTAAGAAAGCAAGTGTAGGTTCACAATGGTTCTAAGAAAGCAAGTGTAGGTTCACAATCACAACAGAGTATGGTCATGTCTCAGGCTCCACATGCTTCACAAACTTCTGTTGTTGTTGGCACACAAGGTTCAAGTGCCCCTACTAGAGTGAGACCACTTCCATTGCTCCTACAAGATTCACCATCAAAGAGGACAAAGACAAGTGCTAACAGACTCAATTCTCCTTAATGTTATGTTTCTGTAGTAGATTATGGATGATTATAACTTATGTCATGTTATGTTTGTGTTTTGTTACATTTGGCCTAATCTGTTATGGCCCTTTATGACATATCATCTGATTCATCTGAATCAAGTGGTTGGACAAATTACTTTCCACCAATAGCTAATGGTCCAAGCTCAAGTAACAAAAAAGCCAAGGGAAAAATGGTTGACTCAAGCTCTGATTTCAGCTCTTTTAATGATAGCTTGGTGTCTAGCTATCACTCAACATCTGAACAGGACCAATGTGAGTCTAAAAAGGGTACTTCTGACCAAGCTGAGTCAAAGATGGTGATTACA
Source organism: Artemisia argyi (assembly GCA_030686995.1). Taxonomy (NCBI): domain Eukaryota; kingdom Viridiplantae; phylum Streptophyta; class Magnoliopsida; order Asterales; family Asteraceae; genus Artemisia; species Artemisia argyi. The sequence continues at coordinate 20,230,717 of CM060695.1, read as the reverse complement.
AGCAATCAAGGTGTCTCCCAAAAGGCTATGGGTGCTTTTGCTAGCTATCATGCTAACAATAACCCTGTTGGTGATGTTCCATATGAAGGAAGGGTTCAAGTGATAGGCTTGCCAAATAGGCACACTTGGAAAGTCATTGAGGCATAGAAGTGGAGGAGGATTTACAATCCATCACAAACTGGCACTTCAGGGAAAGGGAAAATGGGCTAGGTCATCTATGTAATGCACCTGTGTAATGTCTTTAACAATCCTTGTCTAATGCATCTATGTATGCTACAACAAGCTAAATGAAATATGCATCTATGTATGCATCAATGAAATAAAAGTTAAAGACTAATTTGTTTGTCAAGTTGAAATTGATAATTTTTCATTCATTATGACCCAAAATACAACTTGACCACACAAGCACCAACTGTCTTGACATAACATACATACACATGCTACCAATCTACCCTAGATGATTCACTAGTTGAAGAAGCATATCACTTTAACAATACATAAAAGAAAAACAAGCACCAACTGACGATCAACCACTTCTTATTTCTTTTGGCTTCATTAGCTTTTTCAAGTAAATTTCCCTCAAGCCGATTCGTTGAATTTAGTAGCCCAGGAATGATTTGAACAGCCCTATCACACATAGGAGGATCATACCAATCTACAATCCCACAACTTGCTACCTACAATGCAAATCACAAAATTAGGTCAACTTAGGTCGATTTGGGGTTTTTTTAAAAATCAAAAATTGAGTACTAACCCTTTTACTGCAGCAATAAAACCTTCTTCCAGGGTTATTACGTGTCCAAGATGTTTTGATAATGGCTGTTGATCCACAACGTTTGCAGCAGACCATTGTTGCTGAGTTTGTGTTTGTGTTTTTTAAATTGTGTTGTGTTTGTGTTTGTTCTGTGTTTGTGTTTGTGTTTTAAAAGGGGAAAGAAATATAGAGACAATTATAATGACTAAATTGCCCCCCACTTATTAGCCACGTCGCAATAATACTTGGTCAACTGACGGAAACCTTGGTCAAGGGACCAAACCCGTATGGGTTGTAAACCATGGGGACCAAACCCGACGAATTTTAACGGCAGGGACTAAACGTGATTGACCCGGCAAACCACAGGGACGAAAAATGACATTAACTCTTACATATATGAACGAATCAAATAAATTATTATTTTGTAATTTAATATTTAAAACTGTTATATGTGATTATTACAGGTCTGAAAAACATATTTGACATGAGGTTATAATGCAAGCCAAAAGATCAATATATAACTCATACTAGCTTAAAGACCCATTGACACCGGGTTATTTTTTAAAGAAATAGAGAAAATGAGATGATAAGAAAAGTTATAACGTAAACATATTCCATATAAATTATGAAACAAAGAATGAGACAACACACCATACTTCAAAGACAATATACGTCATTATAAATACTAATGTTACAATTGATTCACTTACTTGTGTTTGTAGTAAACCGCACAACACACCATACTTCAAAGATTTTAATAATCACATAATAGTTTAGAGTCACCAACTCCTTATACTTGTATGAATAATCATTATCCAACTTAGAAATCTTTTTTTGTTGCTCTCTCTACAAATGCTTTATAAATATGTGAGACATTTCATGAAATATACAAATACCTAAAAGTTATCAAAGAGTAAACATAAGAGATAAATTTGTTATAATTTATCATATGTTTATAAAATCCACTTACACCATGCTGTAAACAGAACTTATAATTCTATATTTTGTCATCTGTTACAATCCACTCACTCCATTCAGTAACAAAAAAACCCATAAAATGACGGTTTTGTGATCTTTAGCAAACTCTAGCAATTGTGTATTCCCCGATAGCATGAGATGAAAGATGATACCCTTCGTTAGCTCAATATACTACCTTTGTTTAGTATTCTTTGCATAACAACCTTCAAGACTTTTTCTATGAATATATACACGGAAAGTTATTTTAGTTTCAGTTAACATTTAACTTTAATATTAGTTATGACTTATGACATAATGTTCTCTTATATTTATCATGTACTTTAATTAGGTGCAAGGTATGAAAATCTCAACTGATATATAATGTTATAAACGATGACTATCACATGAACAACTCACACATCTGATCACGAATACATACATTACATAATTGAATCGACAATATACCATATCTGGCTTCAACAACTTGGTATGTTCCAACAATGATATCCATAATCAGTTTAGCCATCTGGGACATCAAAACCATAGGGTCGATTCCTAAATCCATTAGTTCTCTCGCTCTTTTCCTGTATCTGCTGTGTTTGACAACATTGCCAACTCCAGAAGTTCCATCAACTTACGTCAGAGACGACTCCCACCTACAGTTACCTCAAAAATTAAAACACAAGAGAATGAACTTCAAAGTCTAAAAAATTTAACTTTATTTACAGCAATGGAATTGGTATAAACTCACAAGTTCATTCACGACATCATTAGTGATTCTTTTTCCTAATAGACTCAACTGATCCAAATAGTTTCTGCATCACGAAGTGAACCCTATACGTTCAGAGCAATCAGATATAATGCATCACAGTCAACATCCAAATTCTCTTCCTCTGAAATCTTTCTCATCCTATCAACTATGTCACTATCTTTAATTTTGTTAAAAAGATACTTTTGACACCGCGACAACACAACACGTGAAACATTGTCAAGATCAGTAGTTATAAAAATGAACACGACACTTGGTGGTGGTTCTTCAAGAAACTTTTGGAATTCTAACCACAACTTAACAAATGGCACTCATCAATAACATAAACCTCATGCCTTATGAAGTTTGATGCAGGGCCCATCTGCAATTTCTTTATTAAATATTTAGCTTTATCAATCCCCTTCTTGTTGGACCCGTCCATTTCAGTAATGACACCACTCTTGCCTGAAATATAATTAGCGCGTTCCCTGCAAATCATTCAAGGGAATTCCAAGATAATGCTACTTATTAAAAAAAGTTTTGTACCATTTTACGACAGTCACCTTGTTGGTTTTGGAATGAGTATCAAATCATTCAAGGGTCAGTCCATCACTTCTTCTTATGAAGGTTCAATAACATCTCCTCCTTAAAGCTCATTCTTTCTGTAATTGATGGCTATTGAGTAATAATCCCTGTTTATACCATGGATCAGTACCTGCAAAAAGCATACCACATTCATAAGATGATAAAGATAAAAAAAATCATGCTCAAGACTACTGGTGGCAATTTTGATCCATATATACATGAATGGGTCAATTTAGGTTGTGTTCTGTCTCAAACGGGTCAAACAAATTTTTTGCTAAAGGAACCTGATAAAATGCATCCCATGGGTTAAAGGGCATCCTAAAGCTATACTTACTGCACACAGCCTCCTACATGATGCTATACTTACTATTGTAAGACTATTACAAATGACTGATAGGTGTACTTGTATAACATTAAATGACGTCTGTTACAAAAAGTAACCTCTTCCTTTAGCAGCATCTCTACCAAGTGATCCACCGAGATCCTGAGTTCATATGATGAGATCCCTTATACGATAAACAATCGTGTTCTTAAACATTCTGAAATGCATGATTAGAGAGCTGTAAATTCACACACAAATAAGCCAATGAAAAAAGGAGTAGCATGTAATAAAAATCTCTATACTCAAAGGTTCTCTATAACTAAAAGTATTTGTCTAAACTGTGGTTGCAGGTTCTTTACCTATTTAGTCATGGCTTATGCCTTTAACTTTTGGAGTTGTTAAAATTTGAAGATAGAGTATGCGATAATCGCATAAATGAGGCTGCCTTTTATTGCATCAGAACAACGTCGGGAAACTGAGATCATTCATCTCCTTCTTATCTATTTTGTTTACGTTCTATTTCAGCCTGCAACTTTGGTGAAGGGCGGTGGGTCAAATATGACAGTTGGCCTCTGTATTTATGATTTTGCTATAAATAGTGGTAGGCTTATGATAGGATTACCGGAGTACTTGACCCATACTCTAATTGGTGTATTCAATCTATAAGAAAAACTGGAACAACCCATTTTATCAATTGATTAACACGGCCCACATATATATATAGAGTAATTGGACCGTACCTGTCTCCGTCCTTGCTGGCCATAAGTGTTTTCTGCACTAAGTTGTGTTTCAGGTGATGCCACAAACGTGTGCCACAGCAATGAAACAACGGAGAAACATATTTCCCATTTCTCTGTCTGAGCTTAGAAAAATCCGTGAGCTTTGATTTAAACCTAATACATTCCACAGCAGTCTCGTCCAGTTTCTGAAAGAATTAACATACACATCTTACCTCAAATGACATTAAAGAGGTTAATATAATGTTTACCGAACTCATTACCATTTGTATACGTTCTTCATAGCAAGATCCTTAAAAATGTAACCCATGATATTCTTCAAATACATCCCCTGCACAATCCAAACATCACAATATAGATTACTCCGAACTCACTACCTTTTTGTATATCAAATCAGAACAATCCATTTTTTCTAATTCAAATAATAGTACCCGTTAAGAAACAATTTCAAACATGGGCCAATTAAGGTGATCTATTCTTTAGCGGGTCAAACACACATTCCTATGCCACCGTAGTATCCACAGCCTGAACATATAAACATAAATAATACCTCAAAAACTATAAGCATTACGCAAATCCAAAATCCCTCAAGTTGTTAAATGTGTATAAAAGTCAAGTGTTAAAGTTGAATTTGTTATAGGGTTTTTTCGGCTTTCATCGATTTGAGCTATTAAATTATTGCTCCACTTTTTTCATATTCTGCCATTATTCACTTGCATCCATCATTAAAAAAAAATAACAGAATGTTAACCCATAATCTTCTTGGTTGTTCAGGTGTTGCGATTTTATTTGTCGACCAAAACACCCCTAAAAGCAAACCAAGCATCCGTTAAAACCGACCTTAATCACCCGTTTACTGCTTGTTTCACAGCAGCCCCGAACACCCAATTAAAACATCCAAAACCCCATAATACACAATGTTAAATTACCTTTAATAGTATCATCAATTTGGATTCACCTATCAAATTATGCTACTTCAATAAAGAACTATTTAGCCATTTCATCATATGGGTAGTATGTGTTGGAGTATGCTCGTGTCATAATAAATAATTATATGGCTAGACATATGTGAGCCTATGGGGTCTCACACTTATACACAGAGACACCATTATATATATCATATTTATCGTATATATACGACTACGTAACTCAGGATCAATAACGGGCTACTAATAACTAAGCTAGTACTTAGTTTATTGGATTGGACCAACAAATGGGCAAGCCCATTTAGGGCCCCCATGGCAAGCCTAAGTGATAAAGGAACAAGGGAGAAAGATCGAGGTGCTAAGTGTAACTATGATTATGAAAAGATCAACCTTGATTTGGTCTTTGATTTTACTAATCATAATAACAACTTACCATATGTTTCTCCTCCTTCCTCTACCCTAGAGCCACGAAATAACACACACCTATATTAGGGTTTGGTGTTTTTGATCTCAACTAACCTTATTCTAGTGTAGTTCAAGGCTAGATCACGTGTTACGGGGTCAAGACTAGCATCGGGTGGTGATCTATGATGTGTAGTGTGTGTCTATCATAGAGGTGATCTATTTTGGTCACTTGGTTTCATAGGTGGTTCATGGTGTTGGTGATGGTCTCCATATGATTCTACCGATCACGCTACAAAGGTATAACTATCTTGTTTATCTTATTGATTGATCATATGGCAATATGGATCCTTGTTGGTGATGTTTTCCGCTGCGTTTATTTGTTTCATATATGTTTTATACTCATACATCACCTATAGTGGTATCACGAGCCATCATATGTGACATATGATTATCGGGTATGTATAAAAATGGCTAAAACGGGTGTTTTTTGATGATTTTTGAAGTCATGGTTTGTAACACCCCCAAAATTTGATACAGCGGAAGACTCAACAAGCTTTCGGGGTGCTACGGGGATTGGTATCCATTCAAAGTCATGAAAGAACGAGATAAAGTAAACATAAGAAAAACACAACCAAAACGGGTTTTTAGAGTTTACATTTATCCCAAGAATTATCCAAAGTAAGGCCCAAAAGAAATAAACATAGGTCCACAATAGTTTATCCGAGTTTTAGAAAAATAGATCCATAACCGGTGCCATTGCCAAGCCTCCAATCCCAAGCATCCAAAGAGCATCACTTAATTACCTGAGAAAACGTGCTAAAAGTCAGCTTTCGCTGGTGAGATCATAGGTTTAAATTCATAATTCAATATAGTGGACATATACGCAAAACGCTTGCTAGCTAGACTAGGCCTCAATCCTCCAACCAAAATAATCCAACCAAATCAAATCAACCATATAGGTGCACGCTATAGCTCAAATCAATCCAATCAATAGCTTACCTAGCTCAAGTCTAGGCCTAGCTCTATAATCAATCCAATAACTTACCTAGTTCGGGACTAGGCCTTGCTCAACAACCAAATCAATAGCTTACCTAGTTCGGGACTAGGCCTCGCTTAATCCTACCTAGTTCTATAAGCATAGCAAGTTTTAAATAAACAAAGCGATAATAGTCCACATAAAACATTTGCACGTTTCTCACCCCAAGTATTGAAAACAAAGTTCAAGAGTAAAAGTGGGGCTATGACTCACCTCAAGTCCAGAAAATCCTCAAAAGAAATCGATAGAAGAAAGACGTAAGCAAACTCAAGCAACTCACGTAACGGCAACTACAGAGACACGGCACTTCCTAACAATATCAAGCTCGTTCAGAAAGCATTTCCTCAAAAATCAAATATTCCCATTCCCGAACGTATTCCATTTTTACTTTCCAAAAATATCCATTTCTCGAATTAACTTCATATATATTTGAAATTCAACGTTTGGTATCCATATGGGTGAAGGGTCGACACAACTCAAACCAAGAAGCCTCAACGAACGAAATAATAAACCATCTATATGTCTAATATTAGCCCAACATATTATTTAAAAAAATCATCGAAGTTTATCAAATCCGTCGATTTGGTAACCTCCTATATTTATTTACGTAATATATCGTTCCAAAATTATACCCAACCTAAAGCACATAGCACAAAGAATTCTATTTGGTATATATCGTAGTCCAATAAATTCCCATATATATATCGTCAAATCTGCCAAATTCCACGAGATACATAGTAATTTATTATCCTAAAACACGTACCACATCCTATGGGCGTCGTGGGATACGATGCCCATTAATATACTCATTTTATATCGCCAAATAACTCGATCTAATCCGTCGATTAAATAAGTTACTTGTTATATAAAATGTCCATATTAATCGTCATATATCCGTGACAACACAAAAGTCACAATGTAAAGCCCACTTGAACTTTAAGTAACTACCACTCGTATAACTCGATAAATTTTTCTAAATTTATAAAAATCATCATGTTTTTATTTATTACTCACCCGACTTATTAGTTCTCGACATTGTTTCAAGTTATTTATTTATAACAATATTCCAACATTTATTGCACTATTTGCATAGTATAATAATTATCGTTATATTATTATAACGTTTACTCGTGATTGTTTTATTATATATATATATATATATATATATATATATATATATATATATATATATATATATATATATATATATATATACACACGTTTATCACGTCTATATACGTATATAAACGTTTATATTATCAATAATATTATTACGAGTATTGTTTTTAATGTTTGATTTTTAAATATTTATCGAGTCATAAGAATTTGGTCACATGTCCGAGTTATCACTCTCGGCTCATAGTCCAAGTCCAAAAATAATATCCAAGTCAAAATAAATAAATCAACTCCGTCCAAACCAATCCCATATCCACGTGCTACAACATGAGGGTCCGACTACGGCACCCAACTAACCTATCTCCGTCATCTAATTGACCGTCTCACAATCGGTCCCCAAATCCACATTCGTCAACAACTCCAACAATAACATAAGTACAAAAGTACCATGTCCAAAATAATAGCAACACGACAATAAAAATAATCCGAAAATCATAAACGACAACCAAATAATCTAACACACTTACGGGTTGATTTACCAAGTCAACCCGGGTCAAAGAAATTAAACCACAAGCACGGTGATCTCACCCGAGACCTCTTGGGTCTCGGCTTGCTCCATACGAGCCAAACCAAACGGACCATAGTGGTCAGATAGCAACACAAGCCACAATAATACTCGACCGGACCCAAAGGGTCACGGTCTTGCTCCCAACGAGCCAACACAAGCCAAACGGACCATTGGGTCGTCGGCGGTAAACCCAAACAACAACAGCAAGATGCAACGAGGGACCCCTTTGGGGTCTCGGCATGATTAACGAGCCACAAAACACGACCCCGAGACCTCTTGGGTCTCGGTTATGCTCAATCCGAGCATCAAATCCTCCAAGAATCATCCAACAATCAAAACCTTTCACAAATTCGAACCTAACCCGGATACCAAACCATAACTTTATCAAAAATCTTTCCCAATATCTTTTTACTCTTTAAATCTTGCCCCAAAATCAATATTCAAAACGAGTTTGACTCGATTTAGTCAAACCCACGTATAAAAATGTGTTTTCTCACCTTCAAACTCACGGATCTATAATAACTTCAAAGAAAAGGCGGTGTGGGTGTGGTGTACGCGCGGCGGTGAACCAAATCGAGAGGTGAGGGGTTGACTTTTGAGGCGCGTGTGATACAAAACAAGGTTGTGGAGATGATGGGGAGTATTTTGATGATAGTGGTGATGGTGGTGGTGCGGCGGCAGCAGGGGGGCGGCTAGGGTTTGTTGGTGAACAAGAGAGAGAGATGTGAAAGTGGTGAAGGTGATGGTTATGTTTTGTGTTTGTGTTGTGTGTGTGCGTGGGTGATTATACCCAAAACCAAAACCGGCTCCAAGCCCACAAAAATATAAAAATGATAATAATAATAATGATAATAGTATTAAAAAGGTGGGTGAGGTAACCTGATGAAATATTCGCGGACCAAACCCGAAACTTTTTAAAATATACCAACTCTTTCGAGCCGAGCTCATTCCAAATATTAAAAAAAATCTCACGATACGTTCCAAACTATAATTCACCAAACCAACGTTTAAAATAAATAAAAATTGTTAGGTTATCCTAGTGCCGGAGTCAATGTAGTGCCAACCAATCATCTCAAAAATAAATCATCACGAATGAACCAAACCAATCCATAAATAAATAATCAAAACCCATAAATAACGTACAATTAAAAATCACATTCCAACGTTCATAAAATATCTCGTCACGATAAACTTTTCAAATATTCCAAAAATTATAATTTTTAATGTAATGCGGGTTTTAAAAATGGCTCCCTAATTTGCCAGTTGTCACATGGTTAAAACAGCCCTAGGGCTCCAATTTTTTCCTCATAGGACGACCCTTTAGGGGTCTTATGATCTGTACTTTTTGGTCCCATGGCCATTTGTTATGCATACGCTAATTGGTTACTTGTCGAGTACATGAAAAATGGCCTAAAACGCGTGTTTTTGATCGGTTTTTGAAACGGTTTTAATTCATCCTCTAAGGCCATATTTTCTGTGATTAAATGGTATTTGGAAGGTCCTAATATCAGTGGGTTTTGACCCTTAAGTCATAGGTGTCACACCCCCAATTTACCTGACTTGCAGCGGAATGGAATACCTGGGGGTGTCTGTCATAGCACCACAGTTACAGTTACATTGAACGACCTAAAGTGTCGTTTGGAAAATACTGCATTTGATCATTGAAATAATTCAGAGTTTACAACATGAGGTCCCCAAAATGTGTTGCAAGTTTATGAAAACAAGTCATACTAGATCAAACGTTTACATAAGTGCATGAAATAATGATGAGACGCGTCGACTCCGCGACTCCATGAAGGTCCAAATGCATGTCACATGAGCTACCTTAATAACCTGAAATACATTGCTAAAACGTCAACACGAATGTTGGTGAATTCCATAGGTTTGTAAAATGTACTGATGTACGGCCACCACAAGTAAAAATGCAAGATAAAAATCTCGTGAAAATTGTACAATAGCCTTAAGCTCATGACACCGAAGCTATGACTGATGAAATTCTATGCCCCTCCCGAATGTTCTGCCGAAACATTCAAATGTAAAAGACATGACATGCATCCGCTTACTGTTGGTATCCACTACCACGGATGGAGGCGTCACCCTCGATAGATCTATCCACTCACTCTCGCTTAGTACTTGAAATTAACGGTTCATGATGTTACAGGGGACTTTCACATGGCAAGGTAACTTAAGCTATGTACATGTTTGAATACTTGGGCTCGTACTGAAATGATTGATGCAATGTATTCCCCCCGTGGGATTTGAAATCAAAATATTGTATTGAAAACGGGGCTATGAAAACTCACCTCAACTGATGAAACCGTGATGAAATGAAATGAACACCAATGAACAATTAGCTGTCACAACCCAATATGATGGTACCATGAACATGTAATGAGCTGAAAAACAAGGCGCGCACACTAGCCGCAACCTAATATGAATGATGAACGATCTACTTTAGATCATGAAATGATGTTATGAATGTCCATGCACATGTTTCCTATACCACTCTACTCTTTGAAAAGCACTTGTTGTTATCAAAATTATATAATCCAAGAATTTGGAAAAATATTGCTATTAGAAAATATAAATAGCTAGTTATAATATATATATACTTATATATATATAACGTAAGTTTCCATGTTAGCGTTGAAATACTCGGGTTGTAATCCTTGAAATGATGAAAATATACTCGTAATAACTAATACTACATTAGTTATAAAGCTCGGTACTTAATATTATTTCTAGCTCAAAAATGTACTTCGTAGTTTTTGTGCCAAATTTAATAAAAGCTGTCAATATAAAATGGTTTTAGCCGATTTTCAAACGTGAATATCTTTGTCGTTACTTGTCCGTTTTACTTGTTCTTTATATCCACGGTTACGTCTTAGTATGTAGTAATATATTTTGGAAAGCTCGGCTCCTCCGGGTTACGTCTAAAGTCTCTTTTTGTACCATGAAAAACGTCCAACAGCAACTATTTTCAGAAAAATACTTTTCGTCAACAATCTTGCAAAAATCATAACTTCTTCGTTATAAGCTCTTTTTAATCCGTTCTTTCGCCTACGGATTCGTTTTTGAAAGTATTTTCTAAAAATTTTGCCAAAGTTTCCTTGGTGTTTACTGATTTTCCAGATTTTTACAAAACGGGACAGCATGTCTAAAATAGGTTCCAAATCAAGTTTTCAAGGTCTAAAACTAATTTCTACCATCACCAAACCTCTTGTAATCATCACATGACCAATCTAATCCTACCATACACCTTCTTAGGGTGCCATGGACTCCTAACCAAGTTATTAGAGCAAGGGGATTCATAACTAAAAAGTTAGGGTTTGTATGTTTCTTTTTAGACAAAATAAAGTGTGGTATAGCTACTTGTACATGGTTTTTAGCATGATACTTATGAAATACATGTAAAAATAGGATGATCCATGAAAAAATAAAGATGAAAACTTACTTGACCAAATGAGATGATTATTGGATGATTATGCTTGATGTTCTTGTGTTTTTGTTGCTTGATTCTTGATTAGACTTGTAAAATGAACAACTTTTGTGTTTTACTTCATGAAAAATGATCACTTGATCAATGAGATTGATTTGGGGTCGTGGGTTTGAGAAGAGAGCAAGAGAAAGATGAACTTTTGATCTTAGTTGAAAAGTGATATTATGATTATGTAAATTAGTAAAGTTATGTTAATATAGGTTTATTAGTTTAAAATGGGAAATCAATGCACATGGTTAAAAGGGGTGGCACATGGCCGGTTTTGGGTGTGAAAAGGAGTAGCCAAAACGGTTTTGATCACTTAGAAAATATAGTGTAGCGTTAAGTGTTATTACGCGTTATTCGTTAAAATCGGGTACCGGGTTTAATAGCAATAAACGTTCACGAAGTATACCAGGATGAAATAAAGTTATAATAATGTTAAAAACATATTAAAAATATGTTGGGTACATTTACTGAGTGATCGGGTGATTATTGTTTAGTTTTCACGAAAACCGTCGTAATATTCATAAGCGTACGTTATAAATAAAATAAATTTCCAAAATACTGGGTAACTGAATGTTATAACTTTTATGATGTTAAAATGGATATAAAAATATTTCGGGACCATTGTGAGAATATTTAGATATATTCGTCGTGTATAAACCATGTGTTAACGTTTACTATAATTACTTATACGTAAAAACGTTAAATGTACTGAATATAGTAATTTGAAAATCCTGAGAGTGGTATAACATGAAAATGCTGTTATGATGATATGCAGACTATCTCCAGTCCGTATGCAGTGTTCTCAACACTAATGAAATGAATTCGCACCTAACCCAATCCGGTTACGCGAATTTGAATATCCGTAAACTAAATTTACGATGAAATGTGTAATGCACGTGAATGATGAAATCTTTTCCCGCAATGAATAGTGTTCCGTGAATAGTAAAATTTCTGAATGCTTCTCTGAATGTCAAACTGACACCAAAAATGATGAATAGTAAACTGATGAATAGTGTTTTGATGAATAGTGTTTGATGAATAGTGTTTTTCCAAAGTTCGGGAAATGACCTGAAATGACCTGAAATGGTGAGTTGTGACAATAGGAAACACGTACCTAACGGGGTTTTAATTCTTGTCAATTAATTTCTTCGTTTTCGTTGGCTAACAATTTAATTCTTGTTATTATTTTGTTTTCCATGGCAAATACATGCATGTTTGTCCATGGAGTTAGCCAACACCATGTTTCATTCATAATATTATGGTATAATTATGTTTATATGCAAAGCCGATGAAAACCTAGACCACTTGTGCATTGAATGGTTTTGAATGTTATTTAATTTCGTGTTTTGGGTTTTTTTTTCCCATTGTTTCGGCATTTATGTAATTATATTCTTTTAGTTGTAGTCATTGTTTGGCACTTTTACAGTTGACTAAAAGTAGATTAATTGTATTTTACTTTCAATATAATGTAATCGTGGCTTGGTGGTGAATGGCGAAAGAGTTAAAGACGTTTTTGCCGAAAAATGACTGCTGGAACACCAGTTGGTAAAACGGAGTTTCCTGGTGATTGGTAAGGTCTTTTTGGATGAAATTTTTTTTGCAGGTACCCAAGACATGGGCCTAAAACTTTCTAGTTTTGAGCTAAGCCCGGGGAAGCCTCTTTCATGGACTTTTGGGCCCTCTAAAACAGAAATTCTGGAAGGACAGAAACTACTTTTCATGTGCATCATGGGCTTCCAACTTGCTCTTGATTGTCTTGGAGCAAGTGGGAGTCCTCCGTGTGGTTGTGTGGTTTGTCCCTAGTTGACTCTTGGTTCTCGTGATGGCTCACGAGACCAAGCATAGGTTTTTTCATCAGTTGAGGCTTTGCATATTGTGGTTGTGTGTTTGTTTTTGCTTTTTATATATCTTGTTATCATATGTAAAATTGCAAATAGTTTTCTATAAACTTATAACGAAACACAAACCATTTTCAAAACTAAGTCTTTTGATTTAGTTTTACAAAGTTTTTTTGAAACTTGAAATCATTGTTTTTAAAGAACACCTAAACTTGTTATGTATGTTATTCAAATTTATGTATTGTCCAAACTTTATTATCCACGTAGGATAAATATTAGTCATGAAAATGGAAAACTTGACACACATAAATTAAAACAATGATTAGACTTAAGTTAAGAAATGTTTTTAACTTGTGCTACGAAGGATGAATGCATGCTCTTTTCGTACACATTTTCATTCGCATCAAAACTTTTACCCGTCAAAATTTAAGTCACGCCGTCCAATTTTGATAACACTTGCAATTACTTTTTGCCTATGCGTGGGACCTAGGTTGAATTGTAACCCAAGGTGACTATTCTCTATGCGTGGGATCTAGATATATTCTAGCACGTTCTCAAATTGGATGACTTAATCGAGTTAAGCGGTGAGACCTTGACCCGAGGCAAAGATGGGACTAAACATGCCTACATGACACTAGTTGCTTGTTCACCAGTGCCATGGGTCCCATAAAGATCTAAGAGTTGCACTTGTAATGCAATTGGTGATCGTCACCTACCAATTGAATCTACTATTGCTAGCAGATCAACTGATGTGATAATAGAAGAACAATGTGGATCTTAGCCTTTTACGTAAATTAATTGTTTTAAATTGTAAACATGGGATAATTAATTCATAAAAGGATACTTATCGAAAATACTAAATATGAACTTTGAGAATTCAATTAATGAATTAATGCAACACAAATCGTAAACAAAAGTTTGTTCTTTTCTTGTTAAAAGAATCAAACTAAGTCTTCATTTCCTTGTAAGAAAGAGACTTGTTCCTATCCTTTTCCTTATGAGGAAAAGCCATAATAGGAATATTTGAATTGTCCTAATGCTAATAAAACTCATAGCACACATACTCTAGAACTCATGATGTCTTGTAAAAGTCAAAACGGTTAAGTATGTTTGCACATCTTATTCTTTCAAGTGCATTTTATAACCCTAGTTCTGGTTATGAAACCTTGAAGAAATATAAGATATTTGGATAACTAGAGAACACGTTTTCTATAGCTACCAAACTAAAATGAGTTTAAATAATTAGAAAACGGAAATATCAATAAACTGCAATGTGGAAAAGGCAATTACTAGCGTGATTACCTAGCAATGTGTCTTAACCCAATAAACATGGAGGGATCTGCATGCCTATTTCAAGTTTAAAATGATGGCTAGCCCATCATCCATATACTAGAACTTGATGCACTTCCTTGAATACCTAAGTACATGTTTACTAGTCATAATGACTCACATTAGCAACAATGTGTAGATATTCAAAGAAAGCAGGAAAGTATCCAATCATCACTCACTCTCCACTGGTGATGTAACACTTTTAATGTTGTCTAATCCAGTGGGAGCTACGTGATTGTATTACTGGTGACGAAACACATGTAATGTTCTCTAATCCAGTGGGAGTTGTAAGCTCTATTAACTTACAAGTTGCCCATCTTATTTATAGATTGTCTTGAAATAATACATTACTTTCTACATATGAAGCATCATAGTTTTTATGAGAACCATTGCATGAATTTTATTAGATAACTTGTCGCGTTCCTGATGTTGTTTCCTGAAATGTTATTAATAAAATTGTTATGCATGATTCATTATAAAAGCAATAAAGTTCTACACATCTATATTTTGATTTTGACTAAAATCATATGTTATCTGTGACAATGTCATATTTGCTTGCATGATGTTGTGCCATGCACAAGTGGGAGAAATCTTAATTATGTGCAAGGTACAATATATAACAATATGACTAATGGTTTTTCTTGACTGCAAGGTAAGAAAAATAAGGTTCTACTAGGACTTATACACATAAAATGTATGTTGCCCTAATTAGAAAAAATCAGTGTTGCAAAAATCGGCCTACAAGGCCGATTAATCGGCGATTACAAGCTGAACGGCCTTGGACCTTGGACCTTGGAGCGAATTACAAGGTAATCGGCCGATTAATCGGCCTTGGACCTTGGAATCGGCGATTAATCGGCCAAAAATCGCTACACGGCCCTCGACCGCCTCGGGACCGATTCACGATTTTTGCAACATTGGAAAAAATGTCAAGATAACATGAAAAGCTACTTCAACATATTTGCTGAATTGTTTAGTAAATATGATTATGTCTTCTTGTAAATTCATAATCATGAAGTATGTAATTAACTTGAAATTACTATTGAGGCCAATTGTCGGCACTCATAATTACTTTAGTTGAATATGTTTAGGTCTCTTGTAAAGACGTAAACATCAATTTCGTTAATTGTTGAAAGACTTATAACGTAAAGTAAAGACGTTAATTTGTTATGTCTTTTTGTTAAAGACATGTACACTTATGACGTATAATAAAATATTTAATGTTTATGTTTTCTAGTTAAAACATACACATGAAGTCATTGACTTGGTCAAAGACTTTAAATATAAAGTATGCAGTAGGCTAAAAATACTATTGATGCCATCTGGTATGAGTTGGTTGGCAGACACGTAAGCCAAAGAGTATAAGCTCATCTAATGAGTTGTGTGATAGTCTCACAACATCTATCCACGTGGAATACCACAACTTTATGGTATGTCCATCATGGATATTGTTTGATCTTTGATGACTTAAACCCTTTTACCTCAAAAGCAATCAAGGTTAGAAAATTGGATGTGCCATGCGTACACCCAATATGGTTCCAACCCAGAAGGAATTTAAGACACCATTGTATTATGGAATGGGATGAATCCCATTATGTCTTGATTGAAGTTCTGAATTTGTTAAATACCTAAGAGTAAGTAATTAACAAACTAGAATCAAGAACTAACGATGTATTTTGGATGTCCCACTTGAAAACAATTTATTGTTATCAAGATGTTGAGTACTTGGAGATTAGTCTCCACTTACAAAAGCAAGTGGGAGCACCTTTAGATCTTGAAGTCATTCAAGAGCTAAATACACAACCTTCTGAGTACACTTGTTAATGTCATTCTAAGGTTGAACATACATATGTTAAACCATAGATTGATATCTCTCATTCATAAATCCGCAAGGATACCCCTAACACCTGAATGATATATTTTATATCAATGTTAAGGGACATAAGTTGGAGGATCATAGTGAACCTGCTAACTAAAGAGATGCATTATCAGATCTTGAATCTGATGAATAGCTCAAAACTATGAATGATAAGATGCAGTCCTTGAAAGACAATCACTCATGGAGCTTGATTGATCTCTTACCAAATCAGTTAGACTGTGAGGTTTAAAATGAGTTTCTTGATGAGAATACTCAAAAGGACAAACTTGTATACACATTTAATGCATGCGTAGTAGAAGGAGTTTACTCGTACTCAAGAAATTGATTATGATTAAATCTTCATACCTACAAACATTAAATGTATAAAGATGATTAATTGTCATACCTGTTTTCATGTAAATGAAATATGACAATGGGATTTCAAAACACTTTTGATTACTTTTGCCAGGAAGATGAGTAATCAAAAGGGTTTATGAATCTGTTTAATCTTTATTATGTATACAAGACATAAGAATCCAAGTGTGGATTAGATCATGCATCTAGGAGCAGAGATCTTAATTTAATCATTAATTTGATTTTGATTAAATAAGATTACTCCTGAGAACTCAGAGTGCAAGTAGGATAAATAAATTTATTTTCTTAAATTTCATATGTTGTTAACATATAAGAAACAATATTCCATCTAAGCTAGACATTAATCCTTAGCCTGGAATGAAGTTTCATTTAAGGAATTTATGAAATAAAACATAAAACCTTGTTGTATGTGTTTATTAGAATAAACATAAGCGGTTAATAATCTAAACACAATATGACATGTCATTGAGGGGAGTCTCAATGATCAATCTTACATGATGAGATTGAATGCATGAATGGAAATCTTAAGTTTGACTAAAGGATTCATTATGTAAGTCATATTATGTATTGGATTATTTATATCATTTGCATGAATGCAAGATGAGTTGATAACAACAAATATCTAAGTCAAAGTCGTTAGATAATTGTTAAACGAACAACCTAATGGACCTGAAAAGGACCAAAGACTTGTTCAAAATGTTTACGGATATTCAAGGAGCTCTGTTATATTTTCATTCATTGATGCTTATATAACTGAGATGATGCTCAACCCAAGTCGTAGTAGGATGACATCATGAATGATGACACTTCTAACTAGAAGTGCTCAATTGAGAGCATTAATGCATTATACATTAAAAGAATAAGAATTCTTTACAGTTTGAGAAACTATTATAGTGACTGTCTAAAGTAGTTGTTTTGCTAGCTTCAAATACGCTATGGAATGTATTGTTTCAATACTCGTATTGTACTTGATTGCACACATACAAAAGGACAATCATCATTCAAAACATTTTTGAATTTTGAAACAAGTATTCTCAAAGTTTACTCAGATGACTACTTGTTGTCTTGTACAACAAAATTGATCATGGTGGAAACATCGGACTCCGATCTATATGTAGTCTTGTGCATATCTGTTTTTAGTATTTGGATAATGGAACTGTAAGCAGTCGTATTATATAATGAATTGATATACCGGGTATTATCGTCTTCATTTATACTACTGTGTTCTATATTTGCATGTTTAATCCATGAATAATTTATTTATTCTAAAATTGTCCATTGCCAGTTGTCGATACGGGAGTATCATCGAATTAAGGTAAATGTGAGCGTGTTGGTGATTTATTTGCCAAACTCATATGTTGTTCATTGTGATGAACATTGGACTGACCCAACCTTCGAGAATTCACTGCATGGATCGGCGTCAATAGTGAATCTCACAAATGGTTATGTCTCTTATCCTTAGACTTGAGATGCAAGTAGGTCTTGCATGTGCGGAATTTTATTCTTTGATATGGTTAAACGCTGTCCTGAATAAGGTAGTTATAAAAACCATTTTCAGGAGTTATTTGAAACACATGAATGACATGTGTAGTCAAAATAGGATTTGTTCCTCCACATGTCATGGAGTTAGATACTATTGGGCCCCTCGATGGATTGAACGGATGTTTGTATGGCCGTACCCAAATGAGATTAAGATGAATCTTAATTCACTTGGTAATCTTGTTCAATATCTAGATCGAGAAACATAATAGTTGAACAATTGGAATGATTTTGATCCATGTCTAGTGTTCAACATAGTATTTGTAACAAAAGGAAGGATGGCATATAAACCATTTAAATGAGACGTTTTAGAAACTTCCCTCACATATTTCTAGGGGCATTGGCGTGTTGCTAGACGCTAACCTTTGCTTGTATAATTACTTGATTATTATGACGTCGCAAGTGGGAGCTGTTGGAGTATGCTCGTGTCATAATAAATAATTATATGGCTAGACATATGTGAGCCTATGGGGTCACACAATTATACACAGAGACACCATTATATATATCGTATTTATCGTATATATACGACTACGTAACTCAGGATCAATAACGGGCTACTAATAACTAAGCTAGTACTTAGTTTATTGGATTGGACCAACAAATGGGCAAGCCCATTTAGGGCCCCCATGGCAAGCCTAAGTGATAAAGAAACAAGGGAGAAAGATCGAGGTGCTAAGTGTAACTATGATTATGAAAAGATCAACCTTGATTTGGTCTTTGATTTTACTAATCATAATAACAACTTACCATATGTTTCTCCTCCTTCCTCTACCCTAGAGCCACGAAATAACACACACCTATATTAGGGTTTGGTGTTTTTGATCTCATCTAACCTTATTCTAGTGTAGTTCAAGGCTAGATCGCGTGTTACGGGGTCAAGACTAGCATCGGGTGGTGATCTATGATGTGTAGTGTGTGTCTATCATAGAGGTGATCCATTTTGGTCACTTGGTTTCATAGGTGGTTCATGGTGTTGGTGATGGTCTCCATATGATTCTACCGATCACGCTACAAAGGTATAACTATCTTGTTTATCTTATTGATTGATCATATGGCAATATGGATCCTTGTTGGTGATGTTTTCCGCTGCGTTTATTTGTTTCATATATGTTTTATATTCATACATCACCTATAGTATGCACCAAAAATACACATTAAAAACAACCATTCATTTAATAAAGAATTTAAAAGATTTACCTTCATAAGTGAGCTTAGTAGGAGGCAAGTCACTATAAACTTAAATCCAAACACGAAAACATGTACAAATTAATTATTTGAGCTCAAAACCAAACCTTAATATATTGAGTGCAAACCTGAATCATATGTTGGTTACTTGGTTACTATACCTTTTATATGGAGTCCATTTTCGGCTTCTTTCATTGGTTACTATACCTGGGTTACTTGGTTACCAAACCTAAATATATTGAGTGCAAACCAAGAATCAACATAAACTACCATACCGCCTCCAAAAACACTAAAACACAAAACCGCTCAGATCCACATATCCAAACAAAACGCCACCAAAACCACCAACCAGTCAGATCCATATATCATATTATAATTAATCAATTTAAATCGAATCCATAAGGGCTTTACTAATTTATACTCATATTATAATGAATCAAGACAAACGAAAGTATGCAACAAAACAATTTAATCAACACAAAGAAAAGTGAAAAAAAAATAGAGAGCTTACAATAACGAAATCAAAATGGGCTGGCATCTCCAAATCGATATCAATGACTTTACAAAAATACTCCACAACGAAACGTAAGGAGGAAGGGTCTTTTGTAACTGCATCAACAATCAATAAGCGCCATTACTACTTTACATAAATAACTTCACAAATCGGTCTAACTTTCTGCTTTTGATTCACATAAAGGCTATGTTTGGTAAAAGTCGCTGTGGGCAATAGCAGTGGGCAGTAGCAGTGAGGTATGAGCAGTAGCTGTGAGCAGTAGCCAAAAAAGCTCACAGCTTCTTAAAGAAGCATTGAGAAAATGAGCTTTCCTAAAAAATAGTAAAGCCCACAGCTCTCATGCCAAACGAACACTAAAAATAAAAAATCTCATTGTTCACCGCTCCTTGCCAAAAAAAGCTTCAAAAAGCTTTGTGCCAAACATAGCCAAACCACTGCATCAAACCTCTTGTACATCCAATCTAAATAAGGAAAAACACGTATGAATATTAATTGGGTTTTTAATGATGCGCGCTTAGGATGGTTGTCCAAACCATCGTTTAAAAATGGCGGGGATGGGGATTATAAGTTTAAAAATGAAGTCATGGTTACTGTAAGATGCAAATAATTATAAACACAATATTTTACATATATGAACGAATCAAATAAATTATTATTTTGTAATTTAATATTTAAAACTGTTGTATGTGATTATTACAGGCCTGAAAAACATATTTGACACGAGGTTATAATGCAAGCCAAAAGATCAATATATAACTCATATTTTTCATAGAACTAATGAACCATTTTTAGCCACTCATTTTTTTTTATCAAAATAAAAAATAAAATAAACTTTCACATTTTTTTTAAAAATGAAATATCTCGCAAACCGTAAATAGTTATGCAAAAAAAAAAATAAATAAAAAATAAAAAATAAAAAAAAATAAAAAATCCCAACGAGAATTAAATTATTTTTCTATAGACATGCATTGTTAAATACTTTCGACGAATTTTTTCTTGACGAACTTTTTCTTTTTTTTTTCTTCAAAATTTCCGCCAAGAAAAATCATATGTGATTTGTAAAAATAATATGTGATTCGTTAAAATCAAATCATATGTGATTTTTACGAATCATATATGATTTTTACAAATCACATATGATTCGTAAGAATCATATGTGATTTGTAAAAATTAAATCATACGTGATTTTTACGAATCATATATGATTTTTCTGGGCGGAAATAAAAAAAATAAAAAAAAGTTCATCGAAAGTATATAACAATGCATATCTATAGAAAGATAATTTAATTCTCGTTACGATGGTATTTTTTTTTTTTACTTAAGATTTACCATTTACAAGATATATTGTTTTAAAAAAATGTGAAAAATGATTTTTTATTAATTTTGATAAAAAAAACGGGTGGCTATTATTATTTCATTGGTTCTGTAGCAATGAATTCTATATTGATCTCATCAATGATTCAAAAAATATGAAATTATTTTATTTCCGAAAATTCACACGAGATTTTAGTTAGTTTTCTTTAAAGCGTGGTAATTTTGAGTTATATGTTTGGGATTTGATATGGTTTATACAAGTATTCAAACAATATCTATTGAAATTATGGGCCAATGACTTTAAACAGACATATAGATTTTTTATTTTTATTTCATTTTTTTTATAATTTTTTCATATGGACCATTGTCTCTATTTGAAAAAAAAAAAAAAAAAAAAAAAAAAAAAAAAAAAAAAAAACTTTCAAATATGGATTACATGACTGCGCGATCACTATAATTTTTTCATATGGACCATTGTCTCTATTTGAAAAAAAAAAAAAAAAAAAAAAAAAAAAAAAACTTTCCAATTATATTTTGTACTCGACTTCCTACAAGTTTGCTCGACTCTACACTATAATTTTGAACGACTTCACTTTTTTAAAAATAAAGTCATGCGGTCCCTATGGTTAAAATCTTACATATTTTTGTCTCTTTGGCCATTAACTCAATTATATATTAGCCCACGATAGAGTCTATAAAAGTAATGTTACAATAACATATGAATGTGAGAAATTAACACTTTATTGTCTAATTTTATGTTGTTCATTATTAGAAAAAGAAAACACAGACAATACACATAATTTTTATTTACTTTTTTTTTTCTTTTTTTTAAAAGCACTAATTTTATTAGAACCCAAAAAAGACAAAACCGATATACGATGCAACTAAATGTGAATAACTTTAAATGTACCACTTAAAAATATCTTGACAAAAGATTACTAAATCAATACTTATTAGAATATGTTCTTTTTATCAAGACAAGTCCACTAGCTTTCTTAGACCCAAGAAAACCCCACAACTTTCTTCCTACAAGTATTCATTTAATTTCATTCTCCAAGGTTCTTGTCCCATGGTCGGTGTTACGTGGCACACTCTTATTCGTTAACAGCAATATCATAAAGAATCTAAAACCCTCGAAACCCCTACAACTTCTACTTGATAAAAACGAATCCCTTTTTACAATGCCAAGCAAAGCCACATAAAATATTTACATATATTGTTCATCACTTTATATTTGAGTAGTTCAATCTTTATAAATTTGGAAACAAATCTTATTGTTTTGTAGCATATTTTCTTCTATAAATACAAAGATATTCGATATACTTTCTATATCTTTTCACAATCTTCACTAATCTTTGATCTATAAAACGCAAAGTTTCGTCTTCCATATCATAAGCCAAAGTTTGTTTTGCTCATAAAGATGACTAGGTACTACAACAACAACAACGATGTATCATACTACGATTACGTTCGACAACTCTCGATTCCAATACACTTCTTTTTCTTTTTGTTCGTTCTTTTCCTCTTCATGTGCTTCACTTGGTACATCAACTACGAGTCGAAGATTGAGAGCTTCATGCATACGTTAAAGATCTACCTCATGCTTACGCCTGTCGTGCTTTTGCTTCTCGTACACTGGCTTTCTAGCGGTGGAAGGAATTGGTTCCCGTCGTTGCTGCCAATGCCCGAGAAAGACGCGCTTCATAGAGCCGGGGGGTCTCCTTGGGGTGTAGCCATTGTGCTTGTTTTTCTTATTTACATGGTGTCTTATCAATCTTATATTCATGAACGTTGGTATCCTCTAAGTAGAAGATGAGTTGTTTTTTGTACTACGTAATAATCTTTTTCTTGGTTTGGGACGATGAGTTTTAGCTAGAGATTTCTACGTTTTTATTGTAGAATATTTGATTGGGATGTTACTGATCATTAAATATGCGTTTGTTACATAAATGTGGTTTGTTTGTATATTTTTAGTAGTTATAGACGTGCGGAATCGCGAGGTTTTTAAAGAAATACATCAAGAAATTAAGCGTGTGAATAAGGTAAGATAAAACAACCAAGGTAAAGATTTTGAATTGTTTTTGTAATAAGTCAATGATATTACCACGCATCATAAATGACGACCTTCAGACCTCTTTTGCTTTTGACTCTCGGAACGGCAACGTATAGTTATCCATGTGTAAAAAATGTACAAATCAACATTTGAAAGTAATTGACCCTGGCTCTTGTTTATTGTCATAGCAAATGAAATGGACATAGAGATTTTTATTACATAGGACCTATTATTTTATCTATGCAAAAGTTGGGTTATAATATTTTCATTGTAACTTTACATGTTGTTATGTAAGGTTGACCTAATTGGTTTGCAATGGGTCAGTTTAGAGGATCTTTCATCTCCAACACGTCAAATATATAAAAATTAAAAAGAACCTAAAAAGTTTTGCTGGTGATCCCTTATTTGGAAATGCCTGTTTTGACCCATACAAAAATGACCCATTTCAATATCTTAAACCAAATCAATGAATTTTTTTATGCAGTTTAAGAATAGTTCACTGAAATACTACTACCTTAATGAGGAATAAGAAATTTAATTGTACCACATCAAAGAGTTGAAGAATAGTTGAATTTCATAAAAGAATTCAAGCAATTCATTTGAGAGCGTGTATTGAAATTCAAATTGTAGTAAAATAGAAGTTTTTTGAGTGTCCCATTTCAACAGTACATAGAATTACAAAGTTGACATAATAGGATTTTGTTGGTTAACATGTACTGATGAAACTTGCTTCTTTCCTTTCTAGTGGGGAAGACTTACAAATGTGCATTCTTTAGACCCGTCATATTGCAAAAAATTCCTCAAGTAATTGCAGCTACATGGCTAACATGAAAATACACTATGTAATCTAAATAGTAGCATATGCATCTAATGCATATTTGCAATCTTTTGTGTTTATTGTCAAACAAAATCCCATAATCGTCATCAAAGAGTTAGCAAATGTACAATTTGAATTTCCATTGCCTTTTCTAATTGAATCATGAACTAATGTGTCATTGGCAAAAATAGATGAGCATATTAGATATGTACAATATGAAGTTATACTTTTACTCTATCAAAAACACATGAGCAAATTGAAACTTAAAACAAGAAATCATAGGTAATCTATTAGAAGCAAACAGAATCAACCAAATACCAAAAAAAATTATTCATTTAAGAAATTTCATTAAACATCAAATTTTTCTTCATTACAAAGATCTGAAGGAAATATTCTAAACAACGAATCATATCCTAACACAACCTAAAAATATAAATAAACCAAAAATTAATAAACTAATAATCAATTATCATCATATAATGATTAAATGACTGATAATTTAAAATGAAGCAAGTCAAAAATATGATCTTTCATTTTTAGCAGCTAAAAGTATAGTGTTAGCATAGGGGGTGTTTGGGTAAGATTAAGCTTAACAACTTATATATCATCACTTATAAGCTTATTTCTACCCTTAAAAAAATAAAACATCGTAGAATTAAGCTTATGCGAACACCTTCAGCGAGCTTAAATGCTTTTGGAAAACACAAAAAATTATTACACTCATCTTTGTCAAAAGACTATAATTGCCACAGAAAAAGAGGTGGTATAATGGGCGGGTTAGGAAGATTGGATAACGGTTGGGGCAAGGTTGACCTACAAATACTTTCTTGTCGATACATTTTTTATAAAGAAAAAAAAAAAGCCCAATCCAAGTCCTAAAGTTTATAAACGGTTTCACATCTATTTTCTCGAGCAGCTATGAAATGAGCACTTTTTAAGTGGAAAGTATCTGAATGTACTCTACATTACAGGCACACTAAGTTTTAACTACTACTCTTTCTTGTAAAGTTGATTTTAGTTATTTAAATTGCTGCAAACAAAGGGGCTGTTTGGGATTGCATATTACAACCGTTTATAGAGGTTCATTTGATAAGCGTTTCAATAAACAATCCCAAAAAGTACCTTTATAAGCAGTTCCTTTATCTTTCGGCCAACCTCGATTATAAGCACTCCAAACAACTCGTATAAGTAATTTAAATAAGCACTCTAAAATTGGCCTTATAGGAAGTTTATGTAAGGACTCCAAACAACCCCTATAGGCTATCAGTGTTTTAAATAAGCACTCCAAAAACGACCCTTTGAGTAGTTTAAAAAAGCTCTCCAAACAGCCCATATATCTTATTAAGAAAAGTTTTAAAAAGCGACCCATTTTAGAAAACTGTTACTTACTCTCCAAACAACCCGTATATCTTATTAAGAAAAGTTTTAAAAAGCGACCTATTTTAGAAAACTGGTACTTACTTTAGCTTGTGTATCTATTATCTACTCGATAACCTATTTCATTCCAAAACAGCCTTATTAGTTTTTAATATAAGCACTCCAAACAGCCCCTATAAGTAGTTTAAATTAGCACTCCAAAACAGCCTTATAAGTAGTTAAAATAAGTAGTTTAAATTAGCACTCTCTGTAGTTAAAATAAGCACTCCAAAACAGCCTCATATTTAGATTTTACGCTTAGAAAATGATTCATTTGAAAACTTTAGGAGAAGACTGAGATGATATGATATATTTTGGCAATTCGGTATTGTTTGTTAAAATTTTATATTAAGTCGTGTTAAAGTAAAAGATCATTTAATGTATATATTATCAGTTTATCAATTTATATTTTAGACAATTTTCTTTATTAATTTATAAACAAACAATTTTTATATAACTTTTTGGATCCAATTTTTTTATTTATTTTTTATTTTTTTTATATTTTATATATATTTTTATTTTTTTAAAGTCAAGTTCAAACGCCACCTTATTGTTTTAATTTTGGAATATCCGTTGTTCCGGTTATTGGATATTGTCAATTAAAGTATATAGTGAATCAAATTGTTTATACATGTTCTTCCAATATCGAAGCAGTGAGGGCATGGGAGAATTAATCTGGGTCGTATGTATTGTTTGGTACTAGTTTTAGTCTGTTTGGAAAATTCTCAAAGTGCAGTAGAACAACTATTTTATGGTTGTTGAGATTTAGTTAAAAATATGTATCCGGTGTTTACACAAAATTCTTTAGCATGTATGAAGTTTTCTATATTTAATACGGAGTATATGAACTTGCTAATATTCTGATTCTATGTATTAAATTAGTGTGATTAAATACACCAAAAATGCATAATCCTACTAATGTTATCGACCGATGTCATGTTAGCATAGCCTACTAATCTGGTCATTAAAGCTCGCCTTCCGTGAATAATCTGAATAGGAGAAAACTTCATCCATTTGGTGTTGAAAAAGCGTTCAAGGTCAAGCGTTGACCTCATCGAAATCCAACATCGGGTGTTTGTTTGTATTTTAGTGTTTAGTAAAAAAAAGGTGTTAGATAACATAATTATGTACTTATTGACTCATCAATTAGAATATCATGTCGGTAAAAATGCATTTTAATTAGTACTTTGGAGGTTTGCTACATTTGTTTACCCGAACCAATAATTCTGAGAATATGAGGTATCAAGATGCTTTCTTGATTTTTTAAAGTATATCGGGTACTGCTGTTTTGCATCCTCTTACGCAACTGAAACGAATAAAAAACGTAACCTCGATGTATCGCCTGTAGATATACTTTTTTAAATTCACATTATTTGGATTACCAGAATTAATAACTATTTGATTCCTTATAAATCAGTGGCAAGTACCATCATGGTCATGATCTGGCACAATAATACCTTAATTATATCAATATACGGTCAACCTAGCAACTGGCCGGTTAAGTGATTATGTCACAAAGGTATCTTTTCCATGTGAGTTCATTAAAATTAGGGTTGTACTATATTGACGGGGGACAAGGGTGTCAGGCCCCTTGTCTCCCTGTTTGTCTCATATTTTTTTTCAGCGCAGCTCAGTTTTTATCAGTTTTTGTTTCGTATTTTTGACAGTTTTAAGCGTTTGACATATTAAACTTTATATATTCTGTTTCGCACTTTCAGGTTTATAGCTTTTTGATATAAACAAAATTATAAAAATAAAAAAAAATCAAAAAAATAAAAAATAAATAAATAAATAAATAGGGGGTCATTATAAAATTATAGGGGTTATTATAACCCATCCCTAAAATTAACAAAGTTAGCATTCACAAGTATATTGGGTACTGTTGTCTTGCATCCTCTTACTCACATTCTTAGCTTGTTACAAAACCTGTCATTGAAATGATCTATTTGGGTTGATAAACCTAGTCGTATTGGCTTGTAATCCCTGTATTCCTTCTAGCATCTAGCTGAGTTCGTTTTCTTAAATTAAGTTTTTGTCGTTCCAACAAAAGTATTCCATCATTTGCAAAAATGGAACTACTAAACAATCTCGGATTATGGTGGTGGCAAGTGAGCAACAACAACGAGTTTACAATGGCAGTAGTCACCGTTTCAGTGGCGATCATTGCTATACTATGGTACACTTTGTCACTTTCAAGATCCTCGCAAACATTGCCGCCAGGTCCTCGTTCCTTGCCAATTGTTGGGTACCTTCCGTTTCTTAATCCTGAGTTGCACAAACAGTTCACCAACCTGGCTCACACCTATGGCCCCATCTTCAAGATCTATTTGGGAAGCAAGCTTCATATCGTCATAAACACTCCTGAATAAATGAAGGTGGTGGTTCGTGACCAAGATGAGGTCTTTTCTAACCGAGACCAAACAGTTGCAGCGTTAGCTATAAGTTACGAAGGTCGAGACATTGCAATATCCAACAACAACTCCAATTGGCGTAACCTTCGTAAGATATTTGTCCATGAGGTCCTAAGCAACAAGAATCTTGAAGCATGCCGTTATTTTCGAAGAGATGAAGTTAGAAAGACCATCAATAATATTTTTAGTAAAATTGGTACAAAAATCAACATTAGTGAGATTTCTTTCTTGACAGAGGCGAACGTCATAACAAGCATGATTTGGGAAAACACATATGTTAAAGGAACACATGATAGCGATTTTGGAGCTGAGTTACAGACGGTGTCAGCAAAAGTCGTTGAGATTTTTGGACAGCCTAACTTGTCTGATTTTTTCCCTAGTCTTGAGTGTTTCGATCTACAAGGTATCAAGCGCGAAATGCTGAGGCAACGAAATAAGTTGGATACAATTTTTACAAGAATCATTGAAGATCGAAACAAATCTAACTCCAAAAAGTCACAAGATGGAGTTGGGGATAACGCAAAGAAAGATTTTTTACAGATGTTGTTAGATCTCAAGGACCAAAAGGATCCAACGTCACTTAACCTCATCCAGATAAAGGCACTTCTCACGGTATGTTATTCTTATACTAATAACAGTCTTCATTTTGTTAAGTTTTCTTTGACGGCTAAACTGAAATTTAGTTGGATCAGGATATTATGATTGCAGGAACAGAGACAACAGCAACACTCATAGAATGGACAATGGCGGAAATTATGAAGAATCAGACTGTAATGAAAAGGATTCAAGAAGAATTGGAAGAAATAGTAGGAGTAAATAACATAGTGGAAGAATCTCATACCCCAAAATTGAGATACCTAGATGCCACAATTAAGGAAACATTTCGGCTGCACCCTGTACTCCCTTTACTTTTACCACGATCACCAAGCCAGGATTGCACGGTAGGTGGATATACAATCCCAAAGGGTTGCACGGTCTTTCTAAATGTTTGGTCAATCCATCGGGATCCTCGTTATTGGGACAATCCCTTGGATTTCAAGCCTGAGAGGTTCTTGACTTATGACGAGACAAACAAATGGGATTACACTGGTAACAATTCGAATTTCTTCCCGTTTGGATCAGGGAGAAGAACATGTGCGGGCATTCAACTGGCTGAAAAAATGCAAATGTTTATATTAGCTTCACTCTTGCACTCGTTTGACTGGAGTTTGCCAAATGGTGAAGAGCATGACCTTTCGGAAAGATTTGGTATTACACTAAAGAAAAGAAAACCACTCATCGCTATCCCGTCTATAAGGTTGTCGGATGCAAGCCTCTACAATTAATAATGCAAAACTCTTAACGTCTACATGGTTAGAAGTTTTAGTTCCACTATCGTTTAAGCAAAAGGCCACCTAAATGTATGTTCTTTTCTATGTTGATCAAATGTGTACCATGCATATTCTACTGCGAGCCTTTAAATTATTGTGTGTAAAACCATGTTTTATGTTTCTATAATATTGTATTTTGTTGTTTTAACTATACTTGGGGCACTGGTTTATATTTTTGGGTATCATTTTAAATGTTTGTTTGATTAGGTGCTGCTAATATATCTCGCAACCATATGTTTCGATGAAATAAACATAGTAAAAATACCTTAATGATTTAATGAGAACCCATAACAACCTCATAAGATCAAACCGAGCAACTGAGGACAATAAATCCAACGCTGGAACATTTGAAACTTGAAACAAAATATATCAGCAACAAGTATCATCACCATGATCATCTTTTAAAGTACTTTCGGCACTCTGTAGGTTGCTCAAGTTTCCAACTTATCAAAATGCCCCATGAGCAACAGTCGTCCTTGAATTATTGGGCAACTCTCATATATTTGTGACATGTGTCCCCCTTTTGTACTTGTGCAAGTACTACCTTGTAAGCTAGTACGGGTACTTTTTGAGTGACTTGGTCCACTATTTCTTGGGTTTTTATTTTCATTCAATACGGATGGAAGGTGTTTTGGATAAAGATATGTGTTTTGTTAATATTTGTGTACATAGAGATTTGAGATGATGATAAGATTTGAGTAGTTATAAAATTTTAAAAAATCAAACCAAAAATGAAATACTAAGTAAATCACAATGATCAAAAAATATAATTAACTAAAAGATAAAAAAAAAATAATAATAAGTCTCCCAAAAAGTAGTGGGTTGAGTCACCCAAAAAATACCTACGGTACTAGCTTGCTAGGTAGTACTTGTATAAGTAAAAAGAGGGGACATATTTCACAAATATATGAGAGTTGCCTAATAATTCAGGGGCGACGTCGCTCGGAAATTTGGAGAAGTTGAAATATTTTAGGGCACATGGATAAGTATACCTGTACTTTTGGGTACTTACAAGAATTGCCTTTAAGTAATATTCAACTCTTATCCCATCATGTTCATGACGTAACAGAATAGTACATTATGTCAATATGGATTATTATGTTTGTGTCCTTATTATACAGGGTCTAAACCTGTGCAAGTTAGAACCTATTATCAAAAGGATTTTTGCTTTGGTCTTATATGAAAGCTCTTGGAACTTAAAGGACTTCGACTGTCAAGGCTTAGAAGTTGAAGGGTGCTAAGATAACATTGAGTATATATACTCCCTCCGTCCCAAATTTATTGTCCACTATTGACTTTTTTAGTCTTTCTTCTTCAACTTTGACTTTAAATATTTTTGTGGGTGTTATATAATATTTGATGCAAAATATATAAATGGATTGGGTTTTAAGTGTACTTTTCAATGGTATAATTTTTCATCATGTATTATATAACAAAAAATATATATTTATGGTCAAAGTTAAACTAATTTGACTTTGAAAATTCAAACTGGACAATAAATTTGGGACGGAGGGAGTACTCAATAGTCAATTCTCTCGAACTCTAGTAACCACACAACCTCGTTCTATCCGTTTATTATCTCTCACTCTTGAAGTACGAATTCAGTTTTCATTATTTGTTTCCTCCAACAATTGTTGTTGGGTGATTTTATGATACTATCATATTGATAGTTAGCAGCTGTTTGTATCTTTGATTTTTATATTCTTGGTTAAAAGTTTCCAAGTAATCCCTGTATTCTTTCAAGCTAGCACCTAGCTGAGTTCGTTTTTCTTAAATTGAGTTTTTGTCGTTCCAAAAAGAGTGTTCCATCATTTGCAAAAATGGTACTGCTAAACAATCTCGGGTCATGGTGGTGGCAAGTGAGCAACAACAACGAGTTTACAATGGTAGTAGTCACCATTTCAGTGGCGACCATTGCTATACTATGGTACATTTTGTCACTTTCAGGCTCCTCACAAACATTGCCGCCAGGTCCTCGTTCCTTGCCAATTGTTGGGTACCTTCCGTTTCTTAATCCAGAGTTGCACAAACAGTTCACCAAGCTGGCTCACACCTATGGCCCCATCTTCAAGATCTATTTGGGAAGCAAGCTTCATATCGTCATAAACACTCCTGAATTAGCAAAGGTTGTGGTTCGTGACCAAGATGAGGTCTTTTCTAACCGCGACCAAACAGTTGCAGCGTTGGCTTTATGTTACGAAGGCCGAGACGTAGCAATATCCAACAACAACCCCAGTTGGCGTAACCTTCGTAAAATATTTGTCCATGAGGTCCTAAGCAAGAAGAACCTTGAAGCATGCCGTTGTTTTCGAAGAGATGAAGTTAGAAAAACCATCAATAATACTTTTAGTAAAATTGGTACAAAAATCAACAATAGTGAGATTTCTTTCTTGACAGAGGCAAACGTCATAACAAGCATGATTTGGGAAAACACATATGTTGAAGGAACACATGATAGCAATTTTGGAGCTGAGTTACAGATAGTGACAGCAAAGGCCGTTGAGATTTTTGGACAGCCAAACTTGTCCGATTTTTTCCCTAGTCTTGCGTGGTTTGATCTACAAGGTATCAAGCGAGAAATGTTGAGGCAACGAAACAAGTTGGATGAAATTTTTACAAGAATCATTGAAGATCGAAGCAAATCTAACTCCAAAAAGTCACAAGAACGAGTTGGGGATAATGCAAAGAAAGATTTTTTACAGATGTTATTAGATCTCAAGGACCAAAAAGACCCAACGTCACTTAACCTCATCCAGATAAAGGCACTTCTAACGGTACGTTATTCTTGTAACATTCTTCAGTTTGTTAAGTTTTGTTTGACGGCTAAACTGAAATTTTGTTGCATCAGAATTTTATGATTGCAGGAACAGAGACAACAGCAACACTCATAGAATGGACAATGGCGGAAATTATGAAGAATCACATTGTAATGAAAAGGATTCAAGAAGAATTGGAAGAAATTGTTGGATTAAATAACATAGTGGAAGAATCTCATATCCCAAAATTGAGATACCTAGATGCCACGATTAAGGAAACATTTCGGCTGCACCCTGTACTCCCTTTCCTTTTACCACGATCACCAAGCCAGGATTGCACGGTAGGTGGATATACAATCCCAAAGGGTTGCACGGTCTTTCTAAATGTTTGGTCAATCCATCGGGATCCTCGTTATTGGGACAATCCCTTGGATTTCAAGCCTGAGAGGTTCTTGACTTATGAGGAGACAAACAAATGGGATTACACTGGCAAAAATTTGAATTTCTTCCCGTTTGGATCAGGGAGAAGAGCGTGTGCGGGCATTCCACTGGCTGAAAAAATGCAAATGTATATATTGGCTTCACTCTTGCACTCGTTTGACTGGAGTTTGCCAAATGGTGAAGAGCATGATCTTTCGGAAAGATTTGGTATTACACTAAAGAAAAGAAAACCACTCATCGCTATCCCGTCTATAAGGTTGTCGGATGCAAGCCTCTACAATTAATAATGCAAAATTCTTAACGTACATGGTTAGAAGTTTTAAGTATACTTGGAGCCTTTAAAGTATTGTGTGTGAAACCAAGTGTTATGTTTCTATAATATTGTATTTTGTTGTTTTAAGTATACTTGGGGTACTGGTTTCTATTTT
This sequence comes from Artemisia argyi, assembly GCA_030686995.1. Classification (NCBI taxonomy): domain Eukaryota; kingdom Viridiplantae; phylum Streptophyta; class Magnoliopsida; order Asterales; family Asteraceae; genus Artemisia; species Artemisia argyi. The sequence goes on along the minus strand of CM060695.1, from coordinate 20,197,429 downwards.
TGGGTATCATTTTAAATGTTTGTTAGACTTGATGCTGCTGATATATGTGTACTCTCGCAACCATATGTTTCGATGAAATAAACATAGAAGAAATACCTTACTGATTTAATGAGAACCCATAACACTATGACAGCCTCATAAGATCGAACCGAGCAACTGAGGACAACAGATCCAACGCTCGAACATTTGAAACTTGAAAAAAAATATAACAGCAACAAGTCTCATCACCATGATCATCTTGTGTCCTTGAATCTATCAAACACATAAAAAAACAGAACCGTACAGGATGCCAAATCCCTGTCCTATAAAGTACTTTCGGCACTCTGTAGGTTGCTTGAGTCTCCAAGCCTAAGCACCCAGGATTAATACAGTTCTACACACGTAATCATTGAGTAGCAACAACTCACAACACTAAAGCGGAAGCAGACAAGAAGAAACAAAAGCATACAACAGCTATCTCTATTATATAGTTTGGTAAGTACGTATGACACATTTTTTGTGTGTATTTCTCATGCACTCATATAACATCTTATATATCATATGTTTGAAGACCTGCTAACTACTATCATGCTTCCAAAATAAAAGGAGATTCACCTAGTTGATCAAGTCAACCATGAATTAAAAATACAAGTGCAACTCCAACTTGTACCTAAAGGTATATAATAAATACAATTATTAGTGACTTTAAGAGTTTGTACTTTATGCTTTATAAATGACCAAACTTGCAAATACACCATCTTTACATCAGTGTTCTGAAAGGCTCAAGGTGCACTAAGGCACAAAGGGGGGCAAATAGCCTCGAGTCGAGGCGCATTTCAAGGCACGGGATTCATGAATGCGAGGCAAACTAAAAATATTAAGTTTTTTATAATATATATGACCATTTATGTAGCTTAAATAACTCAAAATAACGTTAAAATACTTAATGCATGACACATATTGTCACTATAAATATTAAAATTGATCAGTTGTCACTTCTAAAAAGGATCAACTATTTGGCTGGATGACCTATATAGAGATTAAAATCCATATGAGACTAAATACGCTTGTGTGCTACACTTATAGCTTACATCTAACAAAGCTCACAATTTAACCCAAAATATCAAGCAAGCAACATATTAATATTCAAGGCACAATGCCATATTTTCATGATAATATGTTGTAAAAAAAATACTTAATGAAATAAAGTAACTTCTTAAAGAAAATTCCAATCAATAAAATAAACTTAAAATTAATTCAAATTTACAAATCATACAAATACTCATCCTATGACTTAAAAGGCCCATGTATCTTATCTTAAATAATAATAATAATAATAATAATAATAATAATAATAATAATAATAATAATAATAAATAAATAAATAAAATTATATCTCCTAGGCGCAAAGGGACAAAAAGCCCCCAAGGCGAGCGCTTTTTGTGGGATTCATGCATGTTATGAGCCTCGATCTAAAAAAAAGCCCAAATGCTAGAGCCTTGCGCCTAGGCGCGCCTAGGCGCACCTTAGACGCGATTTTGAGATCACGGCTTTACATTAGCACTACATTATTATTCAACATACCACCAAACATGTGTTATGGTCACCAACACCCTTTATTATTATTATTATTATTATTATTATTATTATTATTATTAAAAACTAAAGTAGATTTTTATTCATAATTAAAACGATTATGTTAAAAAATTAAAAATATCATACATATTAAAATCCCTTAAATTAAACTCCTAAGAAAATGTGCTCGACCAAATCGCCACGAAGGTTTTGATGTGCGTCTACCAATTTGATTTGTCTGATAACTTGTAGCGTTTGTTCTCGAGTTTGTATGAGGTCGTCCTCACGATGTGCGTTCTCCGGATTCCAGTCGGGAGATATCTTCTTCCTTTTGTGTTTTCGAATCATATTATATAATATGATGTATGTATACATCATACACGTATTTTATCAATAGACATCAATTGTGTGGGATTGGTTAATATAGCACATTTTTTCTTGAGAACACCAAACGCTCGTTCGATATCTTTCCTTGATGCTTCATGAATGAGCTTATACTGTATTTGCTTGTGTTCATCGTAGTTTCGATGTGAAATAGACTTAACAAGTGTCACCCATTCTGGATTTATCTCGCTAACAAGATAATATCCCCATCTATAACTTATATCGTTAGCCACAAACAGAACCTCCTGTGCTTTTCCATATTTGAGATCGTTGATTTATAACGTTGATGTTTTCATCTATTTTAGATGTTTTCGTCAATTTTTATATGCTTTCGTCCGTTTTCATACATTTTCGTCCGCTTTTATAAGTTTTCATCCGTTTTCTAACATTTTTATCCGTTTTCATATGCTTTTGTCTGTTTTCATACGTTTTCGGTGGTTTTTACGTTTTTAGACGTTTTTGTCCGTTTTCATCTATTTTTTACGTTTCTATATGTTTTCGTCCGTTTTTATACGTTTTCATCCGTTTTTATACATTTTCATCTATTTTTGTTTGTTTTCATACGTTTGTATACGTTTTCGTCCATTTTCGTCCAATCTTATACATTTTCGTTCGTTTTCAGACTTTTTTGTCCGTTTTCATACTTTTTTGGCAGTTTCTATACGTTTTTATCCATTTTCTTTCGTTTTCATCTATTTTTCATACATTCTCGTCCATTTTCAAACGTGTTTTTACGCTTTCATACGTATTCGTTTGTTTTTTTACGTTTTCGTCTGTTTTCATACGTTTGTGAATATCACAATTGATATTCTTAATATCACAAGTGATATTATGTGATAATCAGAATATCACTTGTGATATTAAGAATATCAATTGTGTTTTCTTTCGTTTTCGTTCATTTTTCATATATTCTCATCCATTTTCAAACATGTTTTTATATATGTTTTTATACGTATTCGTTCGTTTTCGTCCGTTTTCATACGTTTCTGAATATCACAATTGATATTCTTAATATCACAAGTGATATTCTGTGATATTCAGAATATCACTAGTGATATTAAGAATATCAATTATGATATTCAGAAATGTATGAAAACGAACTAAAATGGACGAAAACATAAGAAAGTAAAAAAATGTGAATTAAAAAAAATGTGAAAATTACTTGTGAGATTCTGAATATCACTTGTGATTTTCTGAATATCACTTGTGATTTTCTGAATATCACTTGTGATTTTTTGTTACAAAACATTAGTTGAAAATCACTTTTGATATTCAGAATATCATTTGTGATATTCAGAATATCACTTGTGATATTTAGAAACGTATGAAAACGTCTGTAAACATTATTTGTGATATTCAAAATATCACTTGTGATTTTCATGTTACAAAACATTAATTGAAAATCACTTGTGATATTCAGAATATCAAATGTGATACTCTGCATATCGTAGAATATCACTTGTGATATATTCAAAAACGTATGAAAATGGCCAAAAACATTAAAACCGGACGAAAAGGTATGAAGACGGACTAAAACGTAAGAAAATGGACGAATTTGTATGAAAACGGATGAAAAAGTTTGAAAACGTATAAAAACTTCCGAAAATGGACGAAAACATCTGAAACGGAAAAAAATGTATAAAGACAGACGAAAATGTATGAAAACGATACGGAAACGTACATAAGCATCTGAAAACGGATGAAAACATATGAAACGAAAACGTCTGAAAACGAACGAAAACGTTTGAAAACGGACGAAAACGTAAAAAAATAGATGAAAACGTATGAAAATGGACAAAAACGTCTGAAAACCTATTTAACTACCAAAAACGTATGAAAACGTACGGACGAATCTGAAAATGGACAAAAATGTATAAAAATGGATGAAAACAAATGAAAACAAACGAAAACGGACGAAAACGTATGAAAATTGGACGAAACGTAAGAAAACGGACGAAAACATATGAAAACGAACGAAAATGTATGAAAACATCTAAAATGGACGAAAACTGAAAAAAAGTATGAAACTAAAAGAAAAAAAAAAAACGTGAATTAAAAAAAAAAAGAAAAAAAACTTGAATTTAATGAAAACGTGAATTAAAAGAAAAAAGGCAAAAAATAAAAATAATAAAAAAAAAAAAAAAAAAAAAAATTAATAGATAAAAAAGACAAAAAGACAAGAAAAGACATGGAATTTGGTTGACAAGAAGACAAGAAAAAACATGGACTTATGTTTATCCCACAATTAAATTAAAATAGATGAACGATGGAGATTTGTCCCTCAGTATGCTACAAAAACTTAGTTTCCAAAATAACTCGCATCTTCGATGTTATTGATGGTTAAATATGCGTTTGTTACATAAATGTGGTTTCTTGGTATATTTTTATCGATTATATTATGATATATTGTGACACTTACAGTTATTAGTTTTTGAATATCCGTTGTTCCGGTTATTGAATATTGCAAGTTTGGATAAAATATTTTAGTGAATAAAATTGTTTATAGATGTTTTTACAATACTAAACTAGCTTGTACCCGTGCATAGCAGCGTAATTTTATAAAATCAAATAATTATAATGATATTTTGATTACACAAAACAATTAACCAAAATATCATTATTACCATATGCCGTTATAAATCTCGTCATTACGCACAAGTACTCGTTATCATATTAAATGCAAGAAAGATACTTGTGTAAAATTACGCACAGAGATAGAGGAGAAAAACACAACTAATATTGTTGTAATTTGACAAAATTGGTTGGCGAACCCCATAATATACCCTTCACTTCAGTTCCCCTAGTAACTAACATTTAAAAGTGCGTCAATATAACTGCTAATGATTGTGTAAATTATTTTAAATATTAATAATGAATACAAATAATATCAATAGAGCTTACTCTAAGTCCATTAATTTCAAATACTTCTTTTTATCGTGCTTCTCATTTGTAAAAATTGTCCAATTTATCATATCCCATAGCTTGACCAATCACATTAGTATATTAAAATTAATGTTAATAAAAGTAATCTTACGTTACCTTATATAAGTCTTGTAAATTGAAGAGCCTAATAATCGATTCATAGGCAATGATAAATCATATCCTTGTGCTTCATGTGGGAAAGTATTTGCATGTAAGATCAAATATAGTATTAGCTTTAAAGAAAGCATGGTGGTTTGAAAGATGAGAAAAAAGGCGATAACTCAAAGATGAGATTGAATGGAGAACAAAATTCAGAATTACGTAAGACTATTCATTTAAATTCTAATGAGCAAATGAAATATTAAATTGTAATTAATAGGTAACCTAAGATAACATGTAAATTATAAATGCGTTTCTATATTACAAAATGAATCTTTCAATTCGTGTTTCAATTCAATTCAAACATGGTCAGTTACTTTTCTCGCAGCGCATCAAAGTTGTCAAACGAGTTTTACTTTAACTTAAGTTGTAGACACCAAATCCAAATAAAGCACATATATGAGTCAAAATTTGATACAGTGACGTATCTCTATACTTGTTTTCTCCCTGACACTTAAAGATAATCGAACTTATAGTGATACATGAATTAATTTTATTGTTTAGAGCGGTGGGTACAGTCGAGCCGTTGGGCTCGTGCCGTTCTCCAAAAGTGTTGCTACGTGAGCAAAACACAGAACGGCATCAGAAAACTTTTGGCACCACAATTTGTGTCGTTATAGTTGGCACCAGAAAATCTGGTGCTATTTTTAATTTTATTTTTTTTTCATTTACATAAAACGTACATAATAATTAAAATAAACTTCATTAAATTAAAAAAAACACACACATTACATTAATTAAAAAAAAAAACACTTACATAAAAATAAAAACCTAAACGTTCATAAATTTCTTGAAATTTAAAACATTACAGAAACATAACATAAACATTCACTTGTAGTCCGAGTAATCCCAGGTTTCAGAATTGTTTGAGTCGTAACCGTCATCGTACGCAGAGTACTTCGCAAACTTCTCTGCTTCTAACTGTGCTACCAACCTGCTTAGCTCCCGCTCCTTTTCATCGTTCCAGCCCCCATCTTCTTCATAACCTAGCCGGAAGTGATCCAGATGAGGTTGCTGTTGTTGTTGCTCAACAACTCTTGGTGCATCAGATGAAGTTGATGCACCTTGCACTCTTTGTGCATTACCAACTTCCACATTTTCCTCAAAATTCCAACGTATCTTGTTAGAGATTTGGGCCTGTATCTGATTCACACAAGGCCACAACGTCTCAGTAACGGCAGCGTCTTTACGATATTCATCGTACAGAAACTGATCAATCACAGCTTTGCTTACTTCCGATATGTCTTTGCACTCAACGTATCGTTCTCTCAAACGTCTTTTGAGTGCCTTTGCGAGCTCAAACATTTTAATTACTTCAACAATTGCCTCTTGTCGTTCCTTGTCGGCTTTGTCGGTTTGTCTTTTGACATAATTTTTAAGTTGTTCAATGGTGTGGGGAAGTTTACAAGCCATATTTTTATGTTTGATTTGTTGTTTGAGGTTGATATATAGAAGTGTGAAGTTTTTATTTATTTTTATTTATTTATTTATTTTTATTTTTTTTAACGGCAAAAAATTGTATTAAAAAAACTTCGAAGTACAACCATTGGTTGTAAAAACACCAAAAAAATTGAAAGGATAGAACCTATCTCACATTAACACTATACGTGAGATAAACCCCTATCCTAACGAAAAAATAAACTAGATCGGAAATAAGATTAAACGACTACAAAAAGACTAGAGACTACCAAAGAGATCGATCAAGAAAACTATCGAACACTCCTCATGAAGATCTAGAAAACTATTCAATCTCAAGCATCGGACTAACTTCAAAACTATGACTTCAGAACTAAAAACCTTCAAGAAAAGCTAGAAGAACACCCCACCGACCAACTAAAACAAAATTTAGCCTTCTAAAAAGATCCTAAATCTTTAACTCCAAAATCAAACAAACCATAATCCTCCATTGAGATCGAGAAGGAATGTATAACCTGTTACTTAAACTACCTAATACTAATGAGATAAAATGCTTCAAGCGTGGCTATCCGCTGATATCCGTCTCCGATTCAGATTGTTCAGAAATTCCTAAGTTGGAGAAGAAAAGATTTTTTCATGTAACTGGAGATAAACAAGTCTTATCTGAATCAATTGGGCTTTGATGAGGGCTAATGTGAAGGCCAATCAATCTCGGATGACCTTTTTTAGATCTTTTACTTTTCACGGGTCTTGAGGAGCAACAGTTGATCTTTCTGTTTATTCCAATGAATTTTGATGTTTGAATTTTCGATTTCGCTCTTATTTTCCTTTCAACTTTTTCTTACAGATTGTCACACATCTTACAGACACAATCGTCTGAATCGTGAGTATTATGACAATTCTCTTCCTCTTTGTTGAATAAAGGATCCAAATCAAATTCATTATATTGATTTTTTTCAACATTTCTACTTTCTCCCCATTCCCAAAGTACCTTTTCTTTTGGACTACCTTCCAAAGTTACTTTCTTCTCTGGCTCAACTAATGCCACTGATACTTCTTTTTGAAAGGGAAAAGCATCTCTTTTCTCATTTACCGAAACTTCCCAACCTTTATCAAAAGCATAATTCTTCTTTTTATTTGAATTTGAAATTTGGTTCAAAGGCAGTAAATCCATGATTGAAAAACCAATACCTGTGTTTGCGACTATCACCGGAGACGGCATCAGGACCTCATCAGATCTTTCCTGCTCGGTAGACTCTGAATCTCCTTGCTTAGTTTTTCTTATCTTGATTATCTCATCTCTAAACTCATCGTCTTTGGCAAAATCCCAATTGTCTCCAAGAACAATTTCGGATACAATAATTTTGCTACTAACATTTCTGATTAAAACTTCTCTTTCTGCTTCAATTTTTGTTAAAATTGCAGTATCAATAAAACAATAGCCTTATCAATTCTGTTAAACCCTTGCGTGGATTCTAGTGAGAATAAAAGCTCACCCCATTCACTTACCATACTTCTGAAATTTGAATTCGACCATGCACCCGGCACTAAACCTTTAATTTCTAGCCATGTTTGTCTATTACACGGTCCGCCGACATCGTCAATTCTCTCCACTTTAATAATGTCAACGTGAATGTCATCTTTTAGTTCCTGCCATTTAACCAGTCCCCTTCCTATTCTAATACGATAACGAAACCATATCGGCCCCATCTCGTACAATCTTTAAAAGGTAACTTCAATTTAGTTAATTTGTCAAATAATTCTCTAAAATTCCAAAACCTTTTAGAAATTAATCTTATGCAACAAGAAAATTCTTTCTAATAAACACCATTAATTTCCAATACAATAGACCTTTCTAGCTTTTTTTTCATCTGGCTGATTAAAGGCAAGGGAATCAAGAGGTTTCCTATAAAATGGCCTAATATCATATTTAGCCCAATCGACCCCGACCTTACGATCCATAATCCATTTGTTATTTAACCTACTTATGACATCTATTGCTTCATCCGACATACGGAACCGAACGAAGCTGAACACACCACCATTAACCTTCCTAAAGATTCTAATGGCCTTAACCTTACCGAAACTACTACAACAAATTTGTAACTTAAGTTCCGTGATTCTTCTCGATAAATTACCTATTAATATTGTGGAAATACCTTTGACTGAGTGACCTCGAACCCCTGAAGCTGCAGCGACTCCTTCAGCTATGCTTTTCCTGTGATTCTTATCTTCAAAGTAGTTGATGGGTCTTCCAGTCGTGAATACTTTCGCATGAGATCTAGAAATCCCATTCCTTTTGCTATACCCAGGAGGGGAACCCAAAACTGGAGAGTCAACAAGGGTTTGAATTTTGTTGGTGGAGTTAGGTGTAGTTTGATTTTTGTTGGTGATGTTGGGTGTTTGTATAAAACCAGGTAGGGGTGAACTTGTGAGATCTAGAGATCCCACTAGTTAGAGCCTTCGGTAAGATAACGTGAGGCCCGAGTTAACTTTTAACGCAACACCTATTTGGGGTGCGTTAGCTTACCGTCTTCCACGTTAAAGGGGTGCGTTAACGAGCATGGGCAAGAGCTTAACATGCGTTAACATGAAAAAAAACTTTCGTTTTTGCCCTTTTGATTCTTTGTGTGTTTATGTGTTGTGATGTGTTTGTGTTTGTGTGTGTTTCTGTGCGTATGTTTGTGTGTGTGTGTGTGTTTTGTGTGTGTAAAAGATGCAGGTGGTCAAGATGGGGAAGAAGGAGTATATGTTTGACATTTGCAGTTTGGTCCCTATGGTTTGTGGTGTTTACATTTTACACCATGTGTTTTAGTAGCAATTTTATTTGTTTATTTTTTATTTTTTTTAAGTTAATAAAGTTTTTATTTACTTTTTTTTATACGGTAGTTTTTTTTTTTTTTTTTTTTTTTTTTTTTTTTTTTTTTTTTTTTTTTAAGGTTGTTAATGAAATATTTGGGTTGTTGAATGAATGAAATAGTTAAAGGGTTAATTTGTAAATTGAGGTGGATGTGAGTTAAGGTGAGTTAAATGTAAGTTATGTTACCGGTGTGGAAGTCAACAGTTAAGGTTAAAAGGTAAAAGCTGATGTGGCGCTGACGTGGCAGTGCGTTAAGTTTTAGCCCGGGGTGACCTTACCTTGTGCTCTTAGAAGTGTGAAGTTTATAGTGTATTTATAGGTAAATTAAGGGTTTATTTATTTATTTATTTATTTTTCCTTCAAAAACTCACCAAACGGTAAAATTACCGTTACCAAGCGTTCCATATGTTCAATTTCAAATGCATTGGTCAAATTTTACCCAACAAAAAAAATCGCGTTGTGCCATTCAAACAACGCGAAGTGGTTTAACGCCAAGGTGCGCGGTTCTGTTTTCTCGTGTTGTTCTTTGGCACAACCGTACCTCCCCTCTTATTAACATAATACAAATATTCATGCGGAGGAGACCAACAAGGAAAAGAAGGTTCAAAAGGTGGATTTTTTTTTTTTTTTTTTTTTTTTTTTTTTTTTTTTTTTTTTTTTTAATTAATGTGTTTATAATTTTAAGCGTATGCAGTTGGCTTTCATCAATAATTTTAAGTTTCCTTAATTAGATTCTTGAATTTTCAATAATAACATACTGGAAAAATACCACTAAAATGTATTAAACTTGTCACCATTTTCAATTCTATATGCTAATCTTTTTTTTTTTTCTAAACAATTACTAAACTCTCTAAAATGGTCTATTGTGTGTACCCGATGTCAAAAGGGCAGCCATCGGGTACACGCAATAGACCATTTTAGAGAGTTTAGTAATTGTTTAGAAAAAAAAAAGATTAGTACATAAAATTGAAAATAATGACAAGTTTAATACATTTTGATGATATTTTCCTTAACATACTATATCTCTCTTATTTGATCATTTTCATTTTATATGTAGTATAGATTGAAGAAGTGAAGGAATGGGAGAATTATTCTCGTTTGTATTGTCTGGTAATAGTCTTATAACTTTTATTTCTGTTTAGAAAATTTTCTAACGCAGTAGAACGAACAACTATTTTATGGTTGAGATTTAGTTAATAATATGTATCGGTGTTCACACAAAATTCTTTAGTACGTATAAAGTTTTCTATATTATTTAATACATGAACTTGCTTCCAATTCTATGTATTAAATGACTGTGATTAAATATTTAAATACACAAAAATGCATATACAATAATTCTACTAATGTTATTGATTGATGTCTTGTTAGCATGACATGCTAAATTGCTAATGCGGTCATTAAGACTCGCCCTCCCTGGATAGCGGGAAAACTTCTTCCATTTAGTGATATAAAGGTGTTTGGGGTAGCCTAATGTTAAACTTCGGGAGTTTGTATATTTTTTAGTGTTTAGTAAAACGTTGTTTGGGTAACCTATCTTATGTACTTATTGACCTATCAAGTACAATATATATCATGTCGGTAAAAATCTATGTGACCGCGATGTATCGCCTGCCAATATATACTTTTTTAAAAGCACATTATTTGAATACAATAATTAATTAATAATTACTATTTACTGATTAAATTAATCAGAGGCAAGTAACACATTTTCAACTCCTATCCCATCATATAATGTTCAAGATGTAACAGAATGATACATTATATCAATATGGTCAATTTAGGCACATGCCGGTTAGGTGATTATGTCACGAACGTATCTTTTCCATATGATCGAGTTCATTAACATTAACGAATCGGCCAATGTATATTTTTAAAATTCAAGAAATAGACCGATTGCACCTGGACACATCACTTTCGAGACTCTTTTTTTGCGTGTGCGGTTGACTTGCCAACTTACACTACCCAACCATATGTCGCCATATTTCCAACATGATTGTACTAAAATTGGGCAACTCATAACAGTTGTCCAAAAAAGTACACCAGTTGCCATATGACTCAGCACCTCGTAGTCAGTAAAGTCACACTTGTCACTTAGGAGGTTGAGTTGCCCACGGTCTAGTTTCGGATCACCAGAAAAAAAAGTCTCGGAAGTGATGTGCTCAGGGGCAACTTAGTCTATCTCGGGATATATATATATATATATATATATATATATATATATATATATATATATATATATATATATATATATATATATATATATATATATATATATTTTTTTTTTTTATATTTATTTTTTTTAAACAAAGCTAGCATTCACATTAGCATTTGGCTATATGTATGCAGCCACTAACTTCTATTATTGTACTCACATTATTGTTACAACACCGGTCTTTAAAATGATCCATTTTGGTTAAAAAAATAATAAAAAAATCATTCCATCATTTGCAAAAATGGTACTAGTAAGCAATCTCGGGTCATGGTGGTGGCAAGTGATCAACAACAACGAGTTTACAATGGCAGTGATCACTATTTCGGCAGTGATCATTTCTATATTATGGTACACTTTGTCACTTTCAAGCTCCTCGAAAACATTGCCGCCAGGTCCTTGTTCCTTGCCGATTGTTGGGTACCTTCCGTTTCTTAATCTTGAGTTGCACAAACAGTTCACCAACTTGGCTCACACCTATGGTCCCATCTTCAAGATCTATTTGGGAAGCAAGCTTCATATCATCATAAACACTCCTGAATTAACGAAGGTGGTGGTTCGTGACCAAGATGATATTTCTAACCGCGACCAAACAGTTGCAGCCTCAACTATAAGTTACGAAGGCCGGGATTTAGTATTATCCAACAACAACTCCAATTGGCGTAACCTTCGTAAGATATTTGTCCATGAGGTCCTAAGCAACAAGAATCTTGAAGCATGCCGTTGTTTTCGAAGAGATGAAGTTAGAAAAACCATCAATAATATTTTTAGTAAAATTGGTACACAAATCAACATTAGTGAGATTTCTTTCTTGACAGAGGCAAACGTCATAACAAGCATGATTTGGGAAAACACATATGTTAAAGGAACACATGATAGCGATTTTGGAACTGAGTTACAAATGGTGACAGCAAAGGCCCTTGAGATTTTTGGACAGCCAAACTTGTCTGATTTTTTCCCTAGTCTTGCGTGGTTCGATCTACAAGGTATCAAGCGCGAAATGTTGAGGCAACGAAACAAGTTGGATAAAATGTTTACAAGAATCATTGAAGATCGAAGCAAATCTAACTTCAAAAAGTCACAAGACGGAGTTGGGGACACCGCAAAGAAAGATTTTTTACAGATGTTATTGGATCTCAAGGACCAAAATGATCCAACGTCACTTAACCTCATCCAGATAAAGGCACTTCTCACGGTACGTTGTTCTTGTAACATTCTTCATTTTGTTAAGTTTTGTTTGACGGCTAAACTGAAATTTTGTTGCATCAGAATATTATGATTGCAGGAACAGAGACAACAGCAACAATCATAGAATGGACAATGGCGGAAATTATGAAGAATCAGACTGTAATGAAAAGGATTCAAGAAGAATTGGAAGAAATAGTAGGAGTAAATAACATAGTGGAAGAATCTCATATCCCAAAATTGAGATACCTAGATGCCACGATTAAGGAAACATTTCGGCTGCACCCTTTGCTCCCTTTCCTTTTACCACGATCACCAAGCCAGGATTGCACGGTAGGTGGATATACTATCCCAAAGGGTTGCACGGTCTATCTAAATGTTTGATCAATCCATCGGGATCCTCGATATTGGGACAATCCATTGGACTTCTAGCCCGAGAGGTTCTTGACTTATGAGGAGACAAACAAATGGGATTACACTGGTAACAATTTGAATTTCTTCCCGTTTGGATCAGGGAGAAGAACATGTGCGGGCATTCCACTGGCTGAAAAAATGCAAATGTTTATATTGGCTTCACTCTTGCATTCGTTTGACTGGAGTTTGCCAAATGGTGAAGAGCATGACCTTTCGGAAAGATTTGGTATTACACTAAAGAAAAGAAAACCACTCATCGCTATCCCGTCTATAAGGTTTGTCGGGTGCAAGCCTCTACAATTAATAATGCAAAACTCTTAACGTATAAAAGGTTAGAAGTTTTAGTTCCACTATCGTTTAAGCAAAAGCCCACCTAAATGTATGTTCTTTTCTATGTTGATCAACTGTGTACCATATTCTCCTGCGAGCGTTTAAAGGTATTGTGTGTAAAACCAAGTGTTAACATTGTATTTTATTGGTTTACTAGCTTCAAGATTCGCCCGATGGGCGGTCTAGTCTCATGATTTTATTTTACATTAACATAAGAATAATAGAGTTACACAAATACTACATTAATATAAGAATAATAGAATTACACAAATACTTTCGATTAATATAAGAATAATAAAGTTACTTAAATACTGAGTATTGAACATAAAGACAAAAAGATGCATTGCCTTGAATTCATATGAATAGAGATAATATACAATTATTAAACATACACATATATTATATATCATATAAATTCATATTAGAAACATACCGAACCATGCACACCCATTGCCATAATAGAAAACTTATGAAATCAACGACGTATCAAGTGGTAAACAGTGTAAACTTGGTTATTTGAATGGATAAAAAATAGTAGATTATGAATGGACCATTCCTAATAAAATGCTTATTTCTGTCATATAACAAAGATTCCTTGTGTATTCATGTGATCATGATTTTGTTAGTGACCTCGTCTCAAACTTCATTGATCAAACATCACATCCTTGCTTTGTTTTTGTTGAAGTTGTTATTCATTCCCTTGAACTTTATAGCTGTGTCAAATGCGGACTTGTGTGACGAACATCATCTACGGTTCCATACTTCCATATGGATATTTCCTCCCTACCAGTATATACGTTACGTTTCAAAACTTTGGTAAAAAATCGCAGTCCTCCAATCTCGGCTTCCTGACACAAATTAACACAACTGTATTAATTTAGTGGACGAAGAGCATGTCTGAACAACCTTTATAATTTCTAAATGGATTCATATTATATAGCAGATATATATTATTGAACAACCTTTGAAGTATAATATATACGCATAACCTATCTACAATATAAAACACAACTCATACGACAATTATCCTAATTCATAAGAAGATGTTGTGAACCTTAATGAAATGAAACATTTGACTAAAATTCATGAAATTTAAATAGCAAAATGCATACCTGAGACTTAGGTTCCACCCTTCTCTTACTGCCAGATTAAACAAATGTATTTCTGCAATAGAGATATATAAATTTAATAAACTTGGTAAAAAATCAACAACATACACAAATAACTGTCTAGCAAACATAAAAATAAAAAGACCTACCGAAGCCATCTTCTTTTATACGGTTCCACTTCTCAGTTCATAACATAATTTAATATATGTAGAAGGATTAGCAAAAGCAAAACACCAAGATAATAACCAATATTCAAATATTTGCATTGTTTAGTCTCCGATATTTCACACTAATATGATCACTTTAAGTTGAATCAATATCCTCGGCCTCTTGTGCTATTACCTATGAGATATTAATTCAACCACAAACAACATAATTCTGTCAGTTGTTACATTGAAGGTTTACCTTACACAACGAGCAATTGAGGAAGTAGGAAAGCTGAGAGCAGGTAGCAACCATCATCATATTAACGTTTTCCAAAATATCATAAGTTAGATAGTAAAAAGAAGAAGAAGAAGAAGAAGAAGAAGAAGAAGAAGAAGAAGACTAACCAAGGGAGATTATTGATTGCCCATGTATAATCATGCTCGAAGCATTTGAGTGTCTTTGGGTCTGATTTCAAAAAATGAAAGTCAACAGATTTTAAAGTAGGCTTCTTTGTTTTTGGCTTAAATGTGTTATCCTAATAAGTTCAAAGTAATATCCCTATATACACAATAAGGTATTTTAACTCCTCAAATAAACTTCAATGAATCACCCACTTATTCTAGATTGAGATTAAAGAATGTATTTAAAGAATTAAATCGATAGAACACGATCATGCCTCTCTAAACTAACATCCTCTTTAAAGTAGTAATGAAATTCCTTTTTCCACTTCTTGTATCCTAATTGATAAACTTCTGCTCTATCACTCTTCTTCTTTTCATGCCAAAATGTCTTTTTTTAAGAATAAATTACAGGAATAAAAAAATTACGAACACGTAAACTTATGATAACAACAAATATACACCCAAACACTACATGTCTTCTACAATATGTTAATGCATTTGAGTTATGAAAAATGACATAAGTACTTTCAAGACGCCTTATCCCAAGAAAATAATACATGATTCGGGATCAAGTGTAGTCACAAAATAAGATAGATAATATAGTAAAGTGATAATTGTTCCAGATATCTTACCAATCGGGGTAGCACTTCAAGAATAAAGAATGACTAAATATGGCTAACACCATTTTCCCAGTTGTTTCCATGAAAATTGCACAATTGGCTTTCTTTCTACATCAGCTTGTTTAAGTTTTCCCTAACCAACTCATCCATTTGTAAGTACCTCTTGAACCATATTATCTTTTCCAAATCCGTAATCCCACTTTGGAGTTGCATTATTGAACAACACCTGATAAAATTATATGCATAAAATTAAAGAGACCAATTGAATATGAAAGCTGCAAGTCTAAACCTATATATCATGGGAGTCATGGCTCAGCTTCATATTTAACAGAACCAATGAGATCTGTTGAAGTCTATGGCCCTGCAATATTCTCAATTACTTTATATGCATAAAATAAAGAGACCAATTGAATATGAGACCTATGATAAGCACTATCAGAAATATACACTTGGGCGTGTTTGGGATTGCACATTTATATTAATTATTTATATGTTGTATGCTAAAAAGTTTTGAATAGGCACCTAAACATATGATGCAGATGCACGGCTAATCTCCTCAACCAAGGATTGTCCTCCATATTCCACTATATCAAAATGAAAATATAGTGAATATAATTTTTACTTCCTGTTATTTTATGTTTTTAATTAGAAGTTTAAATGGTAAGAATGAACTATGTGTTATTTTACCGGGGTAATCCCCTTTACTTAAAAAAATAATAAGCTATGTGTTCACCATTTAAGATGGAAAATTAACATTCTGAATTCTAGAAACATCCACCGGTTGAATTTCGGCTAATCCTTGACTGTTGAGGCATGATTGAGTCATAAAAATAATAACACAAAAAGCATAATATGTACAACATACAAATAATGAAATCCTTTAAAGTATGTGATGATTGATTCACTCAATTATAGTATATATTTTAGGTATCGAGGAAATCCGCAAGAAATACGGATTAACCAAGTCGTTTCCCAACGAAGGTTGAATGGAATCGTGAATTTCGATTCGCCAAATCATGTCGTGAAAAGTGGAAAAGTGAAAATAGTGATTGAGAATTTCAAAATATGAAAAGTAATCACAAATAATGCAGAAAGTACAAGTTATGTATGCACAAATGATAAAAATCTAAAAGCGGGAATTCAAACGCGATTCTAAAACATAACGTACACCTTAAAACGTAACTTTTTATGAAAAATGATCCTAAAAATATGAGATAAATTTCTAAAAATCTTAAACTACTTAAAATAATTTTGAGAAAAATAAAAATATTTTTTTGACTTTTTATTTATTTTTTATGAATTTATTACTAATTTTGATATTTAAAAAGGTATTTAAAATTAAAGAAAATATAAAAATAAATGGGAAAAATATAAAATCAACTTTGAAAAATCTAAAATAATAGAAAAGAATTATCTAGAATATTTTCGGATTTTTTAAGACTTTTTCTGATTTTTATTTATTAAAAATTATTTAAAAATGATTAAAAACTAAGACAAATTAAGAAAAATAGTGAAACAATTTAGAAAAATATGAAAAATTCACAGAAAATCTAAAATATTAAAAGAAACTTGGAAAAAATTTTAAAAATAAATAAGTAGTAGAAGTGCTTAATGAGAGCAAAACAGCTTAATGCAAGTGCTTATTAATAAGCACTTGTACCAAAACTGTATGAAACTGAAAACAATAGCTACTCAATACTCAAAAATGCTCAGAAATGCCAAATTCAGATCAAAAGTGTAACAACCCGCATTTTCAGGACATTTCGCTTATTTACTATTCATCAATTACTATTCATCACTTACTATTCACCGGTCACTATTCATCATTTTACTATTCATCATTTTCGGAGTCAGTTTGTGATTCCGAGAAGCGTTCAGAAATTTTACTATTCATGTAACACTATTCATTTCCGAGAGGAAATCACTATTCAGGATTGCCGTTCATTTCATCGTAAACTGAGTTTACGAGCCTTCAAATTCGCGTAATCAATGTGGTTTAGCTACAAATTCATGCATCATTCATTAATGTCATTTCATATAGACTGAAATAGTCTACACATCATCATCACTTTAGAACCTACACGGATATGCATTATTTCTATATACGTATGTTTAATTTGTAATTAACGTTACCACTCAGTTTTTACTACGAACGTATACTCAATACTCCCGACTACGATCCTAACATATTTTCACACTCATTATAATGATATAAAAAATATATTATTAATTTACCCGGTATTTTGAAATCAATGACTATATTTTACTGTCGGAGCTTATTACTCCGTCGGTTTGCGCTATTTCAATTCAATAATTATTCTATCACCCGATTCTTGCAAGGAATAATATTTTACAACTTTTACAACTTCGTCGTATTTTACTTCATCTCGTTAACATTTATTTCAAGATAACTTGGTACCCGATAACACCCAATGTACACTTAAACTAAACAAACACTTCCAACATTTGGACAAGCTCATTTAATAGCCCACATTTTCTTTTTCCTTCCACTTTTGCCGCCCCCCTAGCCACCCTAAGTCCCTAAACACTTGATCACTTTGACTAAAATAAATGCTAGTCCATATATATCATGTTATTACTCCATTTTCCCATCTATCTTTCCATAACATCAAAACAACTAGCAAAAATTTTCCTCTCTTCCTCCTTTTGGGTATAATCGGCCAAGATCAAGAAACAAGGAAGAAATCACTAATTTTTTTTCAAGATCAAGATGTTTATCAAGTCCTAATCATGATCTAGTTGGGGTTTTGTGCTAAAATCCCTAGGTTACTTATACATAATTTTCTCCAAAAACTCATCAAACCTTCAAGTAAGTACCTAAATAAATTTCTCTACTTTTTATACTTCCATTTGATATATTTTCAAGATATGTTGGTTAAACATGCAAATATACTATGATCTATACCACTTATTGTTTATCTTTGTTTATAAACATAGATCTATAATTTTTATTAGCAATATCATGAGATCCACCAAGATTGGTGATGTTTAGGACCCCATGACACCCTAAGAAGGTGTATGGTAGGATTGGGTACTTGTGGAATTGATTTGAGATAGTTTGGTTAAGTTTTGAACAAACCTCGAACTAGAAAAATTGATTTTTACAAACTATATAAAGGTTCTGTCCAAAAATATGAAACGTGGGAAAATCAGTGGGTTTTGGGTAACTTTGGACCAAATATTTAGAAAATACATTCCGAGACGAAACTATGGCCGAAAACGGGGATAAAATCCGAGTTACGACGAAAAAGATATGCTATTTTCAATTTTAACGACGAAAACTATATTTTCTGAAAATATTGAATCTGTCCCGATTTCTCTAGCTAGGAAAACTGAGATTTAATGATATCTATACTAGCCGAGACCTTGAGAAACCTAAAGTATACTTGATTACCTTCGCGGGGATATAAAGAACATAGAAAACGGGCTTATAACGAAAAAGATACAAGTGTTTGAAATCCGACGATATATATATATATATATATTTCCATCAGCTTTTCTATTACAATTTTTGCCGCAAAACTGTCTTTGCAAGACACCACTTTCACGGCTGTTTTTCTTTATGATCGGATCAGTTTGAGTCCGAGCCGTAGTTAAGTAAAATCAAAATCTTTCAGCAAGCTTTTCAAATCAATTGGCCGTTCGTCGAATAGACTTATAACGAATAAATTACAGCCTCATCCTTTTTACCCGAAAATCCTTTCAAAGTTACTATTTGACAGCTTTTACTATAATAAGAATGTTTCTAAGTGTTGAACATAATATTTCCAAGTAACAACAATAAGAGTCGATTTTCTCATCGATCAAGACCCGTATAGCCAAAAGTTAAATAACAAGACTTCAAGATATTGTTACAAGGTTTTCAAAAACGCCGAGTTTTATCACTAACCATTAACGTACAACATTTCGCGACATGTTTTGCGAGGCCATTTTGGGCATATTTTCAAGTAATGAAAATGTTATTTTTGCGACGAAAACCTTATATTTGCCGATAGAACACCAAACAAGGATCGTGGAGTACCGTTTCAACATATTTACATGAAAAGTGGTTATTAACCTAATGAGACGTCAAAAATATATTTTTCGACGATAAACGTTATTTTCAAAACTAATGAGTGGTATCGATAACATACGTATTTGCATGTGTAGCATCATTTCATTTCTTACATTAGATTATATCATTCATATTAGGTTGCGGTTAGAGATCGTGCCTCATTTCAGTATATCTATTTTTGTCATCGTAGCTATCGCACCAGGTGAGTCATAGCCCCACTTTTACTGTTTAATTACTTTAAAATCTCTTTGGGGGAGATACATGCTTACAATACTTGCTTTATACTCTTATACGATTTGAACTACTTTTGGGAGAGAATATACCGCTTTAATTATTTTTGTACAATGCCAAAGTATTACAAATTCCATACATTGCTTAAGTTTCCTTAGTACTACCAAGTTAAGTCCTCTTTATTATCATGGACCGTTAATTATATTGCCAAGCGATAGTGAGTGAATAGATCTATTGAGGGTGACGCCTCCATTCGCGTTTGGGTTGCTCCAACGGGACGAATGCATTTCATGTCTTAACAATTTGAGTGTCTGGTAAACACTCTGGTGGGGCCAATTCTATGTCCAGCTTCGGTTTCATGAGCTTAAGAGACAATGTAGTTTTTACGACTGAAATCTTACTACTTTACTTTATACTTGGGCTATTGTACATACGATTAAAGCTACATACTGATGGTTTTTATAAACCTTATTACTGATCTATTACTGAATTACGATGCTTTGCATCAACCTTACTACGGACTTACGATGCTTTTACTGGGAAATTCTTCTCTCCAAATGGTTTTACATTACTTACTTGTTTACTAAACTCTATGAACTCACCAACCTCGTGTTGACATTTTAGCATGTATTTTCAGGTATTAAGCAATGGCACGCTACTGGAGGTTTTGGCAGGGCATGGCATGGTCATAGAAGACTCTGATATTCATTTGGGGACCGTTTTAAACTATTTTAAAGGCCTACTTCCGCACTACTTTTAACAATGTAAATCTAATATTTTTGGTTAAATGATTTTATTCTAAATGATTGAAGTGAAAACCATTTTTGAACTTGTGTTGTAATACCAATTGAGTTACACCCCAGCTACATGTACGCTTCCGCTGGACCCGATTCTGGGGGTGTGACAAAAAGATAATCATGTACACAAGAAACAAGCAATAAGCAGTTTATGATAAGCTAATGGAACAAGAATAAGCTAGCAGAAATAAGCCAAAAACTCAGAACTAATGGAAATCACTAAAACTCACTCAATGATACTCAGAAACAACAATTAAGCTCAGCTAACAACTCAAAAATCACTACTGCAAGTCTTATCATCAAACAAAAAACAAGTTCTAAAGGCTAAACTAGCAGGCTACAATAAGCTATCCACATAAGCTCAAAGCTCAATCACAGGAAGAAAGGAAAGCAAGGTGGTTCTACAATTCCGGGTCAAGGGGGTTTACTAAACCTGTTGTGGGTAAGCAGTTTCAGTGTCAACCCAAAAAGACTCCTCCTGAACCTAAGAAAGTTGGTGGCACTAAGAAGAAGTCTTCTGATGTGGCTAGTTCTAGTGGTACTAAGATTTTTACATCTAACCAATTTGATGCTCTTAATATGGATGATACGGATGCGTTTGGTATTCCTACTTATGACACCAACATGGATGTGGATGCTGGCCGTACAATGGAAGTTAATGAGGATGAGTCGGTTAAGACTGGTACTACATCACAAGAACCGCTTGTGAGTGATTCAATGGGAACTAAGGAAGTTGGTTCTACTCCTATAGTTGAGAAAATTAGTAAGCTTGAAAAGCTACTTATCGATGGGCAAGCTACTCTTGTGGATGATGAAGGTCATCCTATTCCGTCTGCCTCTGTCACTAAGAGGGCTAACCCATTTTCCAAGGTGGGTGATGTTGTGGTTTCTGATAGTGATGAGGATGAGGTTCTTAACACGTTCGACGAATCAACAAATCTTTTTGGTGGAGGTCATAAGCGTGAAGATGAGTTTGATGACTATGATGATTACTTGAAGCAAATTTATGATCTTCCAGGGGAATTGGATGCTCTTAATGCCATTTATGGCTTTAATCTCCAAGGTCGTAGGAAGTAGTTTATATTTTTAACCGAGTCTTTCAATATTGTGTGGTAGTGGTTTTGTTTTCTTGTCTAGAAAATAGGAAGTATCTTGTTATGTAAGCTTTTTGCCTAACTAGATATACTGAGATTCTAAAAATACCAAAAGCCCTTTCAATACAACTCAATTGCTCCTCTAAATATACTCAAGTTCAGCAGCCATTGGAAGATACAAGGCTGAGACAGATGACTTTCTAAGTGCTATTACTATATGACTAAATCCAATTTCAACAGCTTAAATCTACTTCTATATGAAATACTAAGCTAATATTAAACTAAAATAAGCTACTTTGATCTATTATCCAGCTACCACTACAATACTACTAACTGTTTTTAACTAATACTAATAGTTACTAATTGTTGAAATCTAATTTGACTTTTTAATGAACTATACTACTGTTTTATTCTATATTTGTTAACTACTATCCTAATGTGGTCTAATGGTGAAGCTGAAACAGTAAAATAACAACCATTAAGCACAGCAATTCATAGATCCAAACACTACCTAAACACCTATTATAACTATGAAATAATACAAACAACCACAAACTACCAAATCACTGATTCAACAAGCTACAATAACACTAATAGAAGCTAAATCAACAATCAAATGCAACTGAAATAGACAGAAACATAGAATCACAGATTGATACTATTTTGAAGCAACAAATGAAATTAGAACTTACAATTTTGAATCCCCTCAGCTCAAAATAGAGGGGCTCACTATGCTAGCCTGTCTTTAGACAGGCTCAAACACTTCCCTTTCTGATTTGGCCTATCAATTACCACACTGATCACCTTCACCAATTCAGTTGACTTTGTTTGACTAGAATTGAACATGTGAATATTGATACTTAAGGAAACTGACTACTCACTCACAAGAGCTACAAAGCCAAAATGAGTAATAACAAACAACAATTCAGCTTAATAGAAAGCTGATTTAACAAAACTTATTTTTGAGTTTTTATATTTTTTATGAGATTTTATGAATAACTAAAACTGAATTGCAAATGAAAGAGTAAACAAGGTGATTTAAAACTGATACACTACTGAGAATAAAAGAGATAAAAGCTATAATTATAAGCCAAAACAATAAGCTGTAAAGATTAAAGATCGAAAACAGATTTTATTAAAACTTAAAGATTACAATTGAAAGTAGAACTACACTAAAAGCTAAGAAAGTAAATGGGCAGAGTTTCTTTACACTAAACTCCACCAACTAAAACAAGCAGCCTAGTACTCTATTTATAGTAGAGGATAGATGATTCCAGAGATTAGGAGCTCACGTATTTCCAACTTGGCAATCCGTGTGGTGTGTTTTCTGAGTACAATCTTGAGCCCATGATCATCTCCCAATGATTGCCTTCTAATTATAGCCCTTTGATCATGTAATATGACGCGTTTAAGCTAATCATATGCTGCCATCTGTCATTCTTTGTGTTTCTTATGGTCTTACATCCTTCTAACATCACTGAATAGCTTCTATATTCACTTGATTGAACTAAAACACCCTTAATCTCAGTAATTAGAAGGGACGGGGTTTTCAGGGTTCATGGTAACAGTAATAGTCTAGGTTGAGGGTAAATTGGGGGGCGGGAGTAGGTAATAATATTTTAATGTGGTTTGACCCGTTTGTTTTAATTGTTGACCGAGGGTGTATTGGGCTCGGGTTAAAAGGGTTTGGGCTTGGGATTGCAACTTGGACCAATTGAGTGGACTAGGCTTGGACTTTGGTTTTATTTTTCAGATTTTGGTATTATGAAATTACAAGGACCAATTGTATAATAATCTGAAAGTGCAAGGGCTGAATCTGAAATTCTTCCAAAATATTTCAAGGGACTTTAATTGTCATTTCTCTGATCTTTGAGGGTTCACTTTGACTTTTCTTAAAACATATCTTCCAGGGACCTCTTTTGTCAAATGATGAAAGTATAAAATCTGACAATTCTTAATTCTCTGAGGTCTTCTTTGAACTTTGTAGGCTCAGCATTGACTTTCTTTGACTGATCTGCACACGTTCCACTCTCGTGCTCGTTTTTGCCGGTTTCTGTTTGTTTTTCATCATTTATTGCAATATCCGTTCTTTCACATTCACAATCACAAAAACACATATTCTTTGGCATTTTGGGTTAGTTTTTCGATTATTAAGTCCCATATTGATAAAGAAAAGGTGAGTAAATAAGTACTCACCAAAATTCCCCGGACTAAGGTGTTGTCGTGCCCTCACGCAATGTGATAAATTCACGCTTTTGGGATAAATAATTTCATAACTCTTCCTACTAACGTTGTAAAGTAGCAAGGAGGTTCAAAAGAAGTTACAAAATCATTTATTTTCGCAAACGCCCCGTTTTCCAAAGTTTATTTCTTTATTCTACTTATCACTTCTATTTTTGGACTTTTCTCACTTTATTCTTGTGACGGTTTGTTGAACTTTCATTATTTTACAATAATTTTTAGGGTCAAAAAGTAGAAACACTTCTCATGGAAAAATTACCATACGGATAAAAAAAGTCATCCTTATTTTTCACAAGCCCCCAAACTAAGCGTACAAACGAGATCACAGCTTATCTACAAATTAGATGCTAACACTACTCATAAAAGTTATTTGTGGAAACCTCTTACTCCCATGTCCTAAGTTTTGTATCTCAAGATTTTATTTTTGTTGAGAAATGAATTTCTTCATATTTTCTCGTTTCAATATTTTTAAGTCCGATAGAGATACCAAGTTTAAACGATAAGTAGTTTTTCATTTTCTCTCAAGAACCACTGCAATAGAAATTCAGTCCACATCAAGGAATTTGGATACATACAATCTCAAATATAAGTTGCGGAGTACTTCACGTGCACCTCATGTGTCCAATTCAGAATCATCCATATGCACCTCACGTGCTAACAACTTTTATACAATAACTCTTATTTGATATAACTTTCACTTTTCACTTTTTTCATTTTTCACTTTTTTTTCACTTTTCTCATATTTTTCATACTTTTTTTGTCTTTCAACATCAATGGAAGCTTATCGGGTAGCTCCAAAACCACATACATAATCAAATTTTGACTTTTGATTTTTTTCATTTTTGCTCTTATTTTTGATATTCCTTGATATGTACCCAACTTCTAAAGCAAAGATTCTTTCAAGAAAATAAGAAACTAATTATTATCCAAACCTAAATACCACTAATTAACCTAGAATATCTATTATATATTAGTGATATAATTTTGTGGGAGTGAAAAGCCACAAGTACCTCTCATGAGTTCTAAAGAGAACCAACTACTCCACGTTTAGCGTCTAACTTCTAAATAAACTCTATCATTTCTCGCTCATCGCAATTTAAGATCTCAACTAATGAAACCAGCGAATACTTAGCCGATAATTAGCCACGCATATATAAAGTCAGTTACGAAAACTTGCAAATTCTAGAAGAAGAATTCGCGTTTTCTAGCTCCTTATGTAAAAGACTAGCAAAAGCTTTTCAGCTGCGCATGTATAAAGTCAAGTACAAAAACTTGCAGATTCTTAAGAAAGAATTCACACTTTATAGCTCCTGGTGTACAAGACTAGCACAAGCTTATATGATTATCATTGGTTAAGGGAACAAGCTAGGGCTCAACACGCCCAGTCAAGTCAAAATATTTATTCCTACTCTAGCCAGCAAGAAAGTCAACAAGGTGTCAAAACACTTATTCAAACTTTATTATATTTTTGCACAACTTTTTTTTTTCAACTTTTCACTTTTTTATTTTTGCTTTTTCATGACATTTTCATTGATTTTTCTAAATTTTTAAAAAATTTTCAATTTTTTCAACTTTTTAGGAAAAACGGAGTTGCAAGAGTACACGACATAATGAAAAATGCAAGGTCAAATTGAATCGAGGATTCACGCTCCCCCGGACTAGAATGGAACATTGTCCTAAATGTTTTACGGGTAAAGGCAATCCTAACCAAATTCTAGGGCCATTTATTAATTATGCCAAAGAAAACGTTAGTCGATAAGATTTTCGGATGTAGGATTTCCAAAAGCATCGATGAATGAAACTCGAGTGGAGAAAGAACATCATGACGAGCACGTGAGTCATCATAAATCGCGGACAATCCTGAACAAACATTCACAAACAACCACTGAACACAAGAATGGAAGAGGCACCCCCTCCTTACGTTATTTGTTATAAATAAGAAAAATAAGAAGATGAAATGGATAAGCATGGTTTGCTACCCATGAAGCGCTTGTTTTTGTTCACTGAGTCACATGAGCTTGACTCGATCCCTGAATTAATTCGTCCTTGGGGAAAAATCCGTAGAAAAATAATCTCACTCGGGCTTTCATTCAAAATATTTGGATAAACATATGAATTATGTGAAAGTTCCATCCCGATGAGATAACCGATGGTATTCTAATAGTGAAAACTATCACAAACGATACCAGGGTCAAAAATAGTGTCCTCACTCCCGACGGAGTGACGGGGAAGAGAAATCACACCAAATGTGATAAATGGAAAGAATGTCATGATAACAATCATGAACAAGTCATCATCAAAAAAAGAAGACTCCATAATTGTGGAATTATGAATCTTATCATTAAAGCTGATGAGGCGAAAAATGAACCACTTTTAGGGGGTCATTTAAGCCCGGAATTGAATTTATTTGATCAAATATTGCCCTAAATCGTTCCTTTTGTGATTTTAGGTACTTTGGGAGTGAATTCTGGAAAAGGAAGTAATTCGGACGTTTTTGGAGCATAAAAGTGAAGAAAACGGCAAAGACTTAATTTTCCATGCTGAGAACAGTACCTGACGGCGTCAAGAGGAAGATCCTGACGGTGTCAAGAGTAAAAGTGGTGACGACCCAGTGAAATCCTGACGGCGTCACGACAAGGGCGTCAAGACTAATTTTGGTGACGGCCTGCATAAGGTGAATACATGACGGCGTCAGACCCAGATCTAGGCAGTCCGAGAAACTATTTGGCGGCGAGATGACGGCATCAGACATTTGTTCTTGACGCCGTCACCCATCAAAATCTATATATAGTTTTCTATTTTTCATTCATTAGGAGGAACTTGTGTGGAGGAAACTAGGGTCGAACTTTGTAAACCCTAGGTCATATATTACAGTACTTTCAAGGGTTCTCACCCCTTGAATCCTTTCATGTTCTATTGAGATAAGTCTTCTCTTAATTCAATCAATATGTCTATGTGTGGTTGATTATATCTTATGCTTGTCTTGATTTCAACATGCTAGGCAAGATCTATCTTGTATTTGCTTAGATGTAATGAAACCTAGATGTTAATTATGTGTTGATTACTTGTTTATGGTTGTATTAGATGAATGATTTCAATGTTAGGCTTAAGAAAACTGGCAGATCTCCATTGTGTAACATTCTTGAACGTCTTAGGAAACATGAACCGATGTGTACTAGGTTTTATTGGTTGTATTTAATGCATGAGTAAATTCTAGTGATCCCATGTTAGGAGCTTCTTAGCCGGCTCGACATAGGAGTGAAGTAGGCGCTCATAGGATTGGGGAAGTAAGTACGCCACCCCATGAATGGTATTAAGGAATACAATCCGTCATCCACGCAACTATAACAAGTAATTAACATGTAAAAGATGTCTAGGGAGTAGTGAAATCTAAGTAAACCCAATTCTCCCACATATTGCTCACAACTTTAGTATAATTTAGTTTATTTTCATTCTTAGTATTTTATTTTGATTGCATCTTTAGTATTGGGTTAGTTGACTAGCAACTAATTCCGCCCAACTCCTTCAAACCCGAGATTTTTACTTGCTTTCATAGAAAATATAAAAATACAAAAAGAATCATCCCTCATCTCTAGACCTAGTCTTTAGGTTTTCTAATCCTAGCGACACTATTCCTAGCTGAACGATCAATCCCCCGGTACTTGTCATTATACTATACTACATCGATCAGGTACACTGCCTGGTGGGGGTTGTAAGCTTCTCAAGATCCCTTGAGAGGTAAAGCCTGGTGCGATTCCCACGTATCAAGTTTTTGGCGCCGTTGCCGGGGATTGTCTATCTTTACATTTATTCCTGATCAAATTTCGCAAAAGAGTGCGGCGCCATCAAGTTTTTGGCGCCGCAGCCTGGGGAACAGTTATTGTCTAGGTTAGAATCTCTTTTTATTAGGTCTACTTGCTAGATTCCTTTCTGGTAAGATTTTATTTTTATTTTTAGATTCTCTTTAGTCTATCTTATTTCTTCGTGTTTTTGTTCGTAACTCTTCACCATCCAACATCATGGACGACGGTAACATCTTTGAACCCGTCATCCCACCACAACAAAACCCACCACTAGAACCTCTTAGGCCCCGAACCCTGGGAAAGTATTCCCGACCTAGCCACCAAGGCTACCGAAACACCATTGAGCTCACCCAAGGAGCCAATGTGACCCCCTTGCAATCCGACACCATCCGGTTGGTGCAAAGCGGATGTGCATTCCATGGACTTCGTTCCGAAGATCCAAACCAACATCTCAAGGACTTCCTTAAAATCATAGATTCTATAGACCTTGATGTTACAACTAGAGAGCCAACCTGATTACGTCTATTCCAATTCTCTCTACGTGATCAAGCTAGTCAATGGCTTGAACGTTTACCCGCGGGGTCCATCAACTCATGGGATGATCTCACCACTCGTTTCCTTGCTCAATTTTTCCCACCGGGGAGAACTACCAAGCTTAGAAATGACATCTTGATGTTCCAACAACGTCAAAATGAAACTCTTTATGAAGCATGGACTCGTTTCAAGGACTTACTCTAAAAAGTCCCTCATCATGGCATATATCTTTGGCTCCAAGTCCAAATCTTCTATGACCATATCGATCTCTCCACAAGGCGAGCCATTGACCAATTGGCCGGTGGTAAGCTACGTGATCTAAGTGTGGAACAATCATGGGAACTCATAGAAGATCTTGCTCTCTATGACAACGAAAGTTGGAATGATCCCCGTGATTTGAACAAAACGGTCAAGGCAATATCTTTGCCTTCGAACAATTCTAGCACTCCCGACCGTAAGATCATGGAACTTGAGGACCAAGTCAAGTTTCTCATGAAATCTTACGAAGCTCCTAAGCCTTCAAGCCAAGTGAACAAAATCACTTCTTCATGTGAATTATGTAGTGGTCCCCATGACACTCGTGATTGTGTGGAACTCCCCGGAACAGCTTTTGCGGACTACGCATCCTCGCGTACCGACGAAGCGGGAGATAAGTGGTACACTTTCAAACCCGAGCCAAACCCTTACGGTGATTCCTACAACCCCTCTTGGAAAAATCACCCAAACCTTAGGTGGAAACAAAATCAAGCCAACTCTTCCAATCCGCCTAATCGTTACCAACCAAACGGTCCACCCTCCAACCGTACTTTCAACAACAATCCTTCTAACAACTATGGTAGTACCAACAATCTTGAAGGATTGTTTTCTAAGTTCATGGCATCTCAAGAAGCTCGCATATCTAAGTTTGAAGCCGATTTCAAACAAAAGCAAAGCGAGATGACCACCAAAATTGACACATTGTTGAAAGTTCTCAATGACCGAGAAATGGGAGCACTCCCAAGCGACACAATCAAGAACCCGAAACTAAACGTCAATTCCATATCATCAGTTTTGTCACCCACTTCTTGTCCGCAATACTACCCGGTTAAATCAACGAGCACGTGTGATGAGGCGAAAAATGATCTGTTTTTAGGGGGTCATTTAAGCCCGAATCCGAATTTATTTGATCAAATATTGCCCTAAATCGTTCCTTTTGTGATTTTAGGTACTTCGGGAGTGAAATCTGGAAAAGGAAGCAATTTGGACGTTTTTGGAGCATAAAAGTGAAGAAAACGCCAAAGTCTTAATTTTCCATGCTGGGAACAGTGCATGACGGCGTCAAGAGTAGTTCCCTGACGGCGTCAAGAGTAAAATTCCATGACGACCCAGAAGAGTTTTGACGGCGTCATGAAGGTAGGGCGTCAAGAGTAAAAGTCATGACGGCCTGAAAATGAATTGTTCTTGACGGCGTCAAATGTAGATCTAGGCAGTCCGAGGATTGTTTTGGCGGCGAGGTGACGGCGTCACCTAATTGGTCTTGACGCCGTCAGACCCCTTTTTCTATATATAGTTTTCTAATTTTTCACATTTAAAGAGAGAAGTTTTGGAAGAAACCCTAAGTACGAATTTGGTGTAACTTTACAGGTTTTTCAAGGGTTCCAACCCCTTGATACCTTGCATGATTAATCAAGATAAGTGTTCTTCTAATTCAATCAATATGCCTATGTGTTGGTTGTCTATATCTTGTTCTTGTCTTAATTCCATCATGCTAGGCTAGATCTATCTTGTGTTTGCTTAGATCTAATGAAACCTAGATATTGATTATGTGTTGATTACTTGTTTATTCTTGTCTTGGATGAATGATTTATATATTAGGCTTAAGAAAACTGGCAGATCTCCAATTGGTAACATGCTTGAACGTCTTAAGAAACATGAACCAACGCGCACTAGGTCTTTATTGGTTGTTTTTAATGCATGAGCCACTGTTTACAATCCCTATAGTTGTGTTGGGCATGGTGTAGGAGGAGATAAGAGCTCATAGAATTGGGGAGTTATGTGTGCCACCCCATGAATGGTATTAAGGAATACGATCCGTCATCCATGCAATTATAACAAGTAATTAACGTGTAAAATATATCTAGGGAGTAGTGAAATCTAAGTAAACACATTTTCTCCAATTACTGCTCGCAACCTTAGTATAAATTAGTTTATTTTAATCTCTAGTATTTTATTTTGATTGCATCTTAGTATTGGGTTAGTTGATTAGCAACTAATTCCGCCCAAATCCTTCAAACACGAGATTTTAATTTGCTTTCCATAAAATATAAAAACACAAAAATAATCATCCCTCACCTTTAGAACTAGTATTTAGGCTTTCTAATCCTAGCGACACTATTCCTAAGCTGAACGATCAATCCCCCGGTACTTGTCACTATACTATACTACAACGATCAAGTACACTACCTGGTGGGGGTTGTAAGCTTCTCAAGATCCCTTGAGAGGTAAAGCCTGTTGCGATTCCCACGCATCAAATTTTTGGCGCCGCAGCCCGGGAAATAGTTATTGTCTAGGTTAGAATTTCTTTTTATTAGGTCTACTTGCTAGATTCCTTTCTAGTAAGATTTTTTTATTTTTTATTTTTAGGTTTTCTTTAGTCTATCTCATTTCTTTGTGCTTTTGTTCGTAACTCTTTACCATCCGACATCATGGAAGGTGGTAACATCTTTGAACCCGTCATCCCACCACAACAAAACCCACCATTAGAACCCCTTAGGCCCCGAACCTTAGGAGAGTATTCCCAACCTAGCCACCAAGGCTACCGAAACACCATTGAGCTCACCGGAGCCAATGTGACCCCCTTGCGATCCGACACCATCCGGTTGGTGCAAAGCGGATGTGCATTCCATGGACTTCGTTCCGAAGATCCAAACCAACATCTTAAGGACTTTCTCAAAATCGTAGATTCCATAGACCTAGGTGTTGAAACTAGAGAGACGACCCGTTTACGCCTATTCCAATTCTCTCTACGGGATCAAGCTAGTCAATGGCTTGAGCGTTTACCCGCGGGATCCATCACCACATGGGATGATCTCACCACTCGTTTCCTTGCTCAATTTTTCCCATCGGGGAGAACTACTAAGCTTAGAAATGACATCTTGATGTTCCAACAATGTCAAAATGAATCTCTTTATGAAGCATGGACTCGTTTCAAGGACTTACTCCAAAAAGTCCCACATCATGGCATAGATCTTTGGCTCCAAGTCCAAATTTTTTATGACCATATCGACATCTCCACGAGGCGAGCCATTGACCAATCGGCCGGTGGTAAGCTACGTGATCTTAGTGCGGAACAATCATGGGAACTCATAGAAGATCTTGCTCTCTATGACAATGAAAGTTGGAATGATCCCCGTGATTTGAACAAAACAGTCAAGGCAATATCTTTGCCTTCGAACAATTCTAGCACTCCCGACCGTAGGATCATGGAACTTGAGGACCAAGTCAAGTTTCTCATGAAATTTTACGAAGCTCCGAAGCCTTCAAGCCAAGTGAACAAAATCACTTCTTCATGCGAATTATGTAGTGGTCCCCATGACACTCGTGATTGTGTGGAACTCCCCGGAACAGCTTTTGCGGACTACGCATCCACGCGTACCGACGAAACGGGAGATAAGTGATACACTTTCAAGCCCGAGCCAAACACTTACGGTGATTCATACAACCCCTCTTGGAAAAATCACCCAAATTTTAGGTGGAAACAAAATCAACCCAATTCGTCCAATCCGCCTAATCGTTACCAACCAAACGGTCCACCATCCAACCGTACTTTCAACAACAATCCTTCTAACAACTATGGTAGTACCAACAATCTTGAAGGATTGATGTCAAAGTTCATGGCATCTCAAGAAGCTCGCATAGCTAGGTTTGAAACCGAATTCAACCAACAACAAACGGAGATGACCAACAAGATTGACAACTTGTTGAAAGCCCTCAACAACCAAGCGTTAATCACACCTAGGAAGGACACTAGGGACACCAATAGTGGAATCCAAATTAAGGACCCCTCATCATCCAAAGATGTCCACTTTGTCAATGTTGTCACCATTAAGCCGATAGATAAGGAGATAGAGAGGAGTGACAAGGATGAAGTTAGAGTAGAAGCCAAGATTAAGGATGAGAGTAGGGAAGTTGAGAATAACAAGGAAGAGGAATTAGAGGAGGTAGAGTGATGAGTGCTTAATCACACATCCTTTTTTGACCTTGAATCAGACCAAATACACCAAATACTAACCAAATATGCCAAGAGAATGTATGTTTTTGTATTTGTGTATGTACAGGTACGGATATGTGAAAAATGAACAAAAACAAAGCAAAACCGACAAAAACGAGCACGAGATTGGAAAAAGGTAAAAAGCCGAAGCCGAGGAAGAAATTTATCCTAGAAAAGCCCAAAACGACAATTCAAATTCTTAAAGATTCAAAGAATGACAAAAGAGACCCTTAGTGGAAGCGTGAAGTTATTGACATGAAAAATACTCCAAGTATTCACAAGTTGTCGATTTTGATCCTTTGAAGAACTAAGGAAGAAAAGTCAACTCTATTCCTCCAAGTTACTAGGTCATTACGTTTAATATTAAGTTGTATTAGTTACATTTTATAATGTTTTAGGCTTGGATTTCATGATTTGTAAAGGTCTAGGGGCTAAATATGCAACAATGTAAAAGATTAGAGAAGCCCTAGCCCCTAGCCTATAAATAGATCTCATAAGCCTCATTTGAGAGGTTGGTTAGTTTTTAGGGTTGTTGAGGGTTGGTCCTCATAGTGGTAGGAGTAGTGTAATTTTATTTTTAAGAAGTCATTTTTATTTTACTTTCTCTTTCTAGATTTATCTCTCTAAAAATCTTTAATTTTTAGTTGTTAAATTCTTGTCTTTATTGGTGGGATTTAAAGTTTATGGTTAAACTAGTTTGTTTGTTAATTAATTTGGTGAAAAACATTTATTTTTAAGCTTTATTTTGGATGTAAATGGTGTTTTGTTATGATGTTTTCGAGTTTGGTTTTTAATATCTTTCGAGTTTGAAACTAAAAAGCCTATCGAGTTAGGACAAGAAAGAAAAGCCATCGAGTTTGATTTTCATTTCTAGGGACCTATTTGCAAAGTAATCATTTTCGAGTTAGGAGCAGTATTATTCGAGTTAGAGTTTTATAAATTCCATCGAGTTAGGTGTTTATAAATTCCATCGAGTTAGTTTTTAAACAATAGGTATCGAGTTAGGATAAAAAGGGTTTATCGAGTTAGCTGATTTTAGGTTTATCGAGTTAGGGGTCAAATAGTGGTATCGAGTTAGGTTTTAAAGAAAAAAATTTATCGAGTTAGAGATTCAAATAATTTTTCGAGTTAAGTTTTTATTTTTACCAAGTTTCATTTCTTTTGGCGAGTTAGCCATGATTATCGAGTTAGATAATCGTTCCCTCATCGTTTATCGAGTGAGGTTTTCTTTGCTTAAAATCTAAACGAAACTCTGCCGAAATTTTCTAAAAAGTTATCAAGTTAGGATTTATTTCATAACAAGTTAGTATCTTTTATTTAGTCACGTTATCTAGTAAACATTTTTAGTTTAATAATAAATAGTTTTTATTTCTTTTACGCATTTCCTTTTTAATTAGTCTTTATATCTTTTTCATCTATAAAAATTTAAAAAGCCAAAAATATAATTTTCCTTTTACGTTATCAAGTCTTTTATTTCTTTTATCAAGACTTTTTATTTTATCGAGTAACTTTATTTTATTAATATGATTTTTGATTAGCTTTTTAGTGTTTGCTTAATGGCACGAGTTTGTGAGCTAAGTGTGGCCATAAAAGAGGATCGTGATTAATAATTGTTATGATTATTTAGATTTGTGATTTTATTATTTGAAGGGCAAAAGCCGGAGAATAATCAAATTACAAATCTAGTAATTATTTTCTTTTTAAAGGATTATTTTCAAAATAAACCAACGTTGTGAGAAAATAGTCTTGTTTAAGGAAAATAATTCGTCGTCAATCCTCGGTCCACACTTGATGAACTTATTCACGTCACTTAGCAAACATATTGTTTTTAAATTCATTTCCCGTCTTAATTTCTTTTTCGCGTTTTAAATCTCGTTTTCTTTAGTTATTTTATCCAAAGTTTGTTTTATTTGTTTGTTTCATTTGCGTTGTTTTATTGTTTCTCTTTACTTTATCTGCGTTTTAAATCCTTTTAGTAGTGTAATCAAAAACCAACCAAAATATCTCTTCTACCCTTATTCACTTCACAAGATTCAAAAACCGTGTCGACAAGATCAATTCAACCTTCGTTGGGAAAACGACCCGGGGAACATACTTTCACCGGTATTTCTTCGGAAAAACAAAACTAACATACACAAAGACATTTTTTCAGAATGGCGCCGTTGCCGGGGAAGCGTTGTTAAGATTTCGTCGATCGTTTGTTTGATTTGTGTTTTGAAGACCCTTCTCCCGAGAAGTTTTCGTTTTTTGTAAATATTCTCTCTAAAAAAAATAAAAATAAAAAAATAATAAAAAAAAATAATAATCTTCTTATCCTCTCATATTTGATTCTTCTTCTCAATCCCTCTTACATTTAATTCTCATGGATCCGATTTGTCTCTATTGTGGAGAACCGTTCTTCGGAGGGTTGTGTGTTTGGTGTACGTGCGATGAATGTGGAGATAATATTCGTGATGGCGTTTGTTTGAATTGTAATTCTCATACGTATGATCAAAATTCGTTCAAAAATTTGTCAAACATTCCTGATTTTTATACACCACCACCACCTTCGTTTTATTGTTATAATTGTGAAAACCCTTCCGAAGAAGGAATGCCGTGTGGGCAATGTTTTTGTAATGAATGTGGATACACCAATTGTATGTGCTATGCCCCGAGTGCTAGCACGTTTTATGCTTGTGATACGAGCTTCAATAATTTTCCTCAAAATGATTTTTATGAGCCAAATTCGTATTACAATGGTGATTCATATCAAAATCCATCGAGTTTTGAAAATTGTGGGGGATCGTTCGAAAATTCTTATCTTGAATCAAATTCTTATTACAATTCTAATGATTTTTATCAACCCCCACAATCTTCCAATTTCAATAATCAAATTCTTGAACTCAAATCAATGATGGATAAGTTGAAAGAGATGGTGATTAATCGTTATACATCTACTCCCGAGCCTTATGAGAGACCGATGGAAGTACCTCGTGTCGAAGAAAGAAAATTCCAGTTTTGCGAGTGTTGTTTGTACGATGATGATTCCACAATTACCGTCAATATAAATCCTCAAAATGATTCTATCTCTTCTCCCGTAGAGCCCGTGGACTCTCTAACAATGGGGGACGAGCCTCTTGACACTATTCCGGCAACGGAATCTGACGAATTCAATACGTCAAGTGTTGAGAACCTCGTTCCAATCCAAAGTGAGTCCGGGGAAAATTCTAACGGTGATTCTTCTCTCCATCCTTCTTTCACACCGGTTGAAGGGAGTGATGTCGTTTTAGATGAGATCGAGGCATTTCTTGCTAATGATTCCATTCCGATAATGGACGATTCTAATTTTGATCCGGAGGGGGATATTCGTTTACTTGAAGAATTATTGAATGAAGAACCGTTAACTTCTCTTCCTCCGATGAGCAATGAAGATTTAGTAGAAGTCGAAAGTTATTCCGATTCTCACAATGAGTATACTACGAGTGATGAAGACTCTTGTGGAGATATCGATGAAGATGATGATGCGGAAATTCAAGATGAAGCTCTTCGTGAGAAATTATCCAAAGTTTATCTTCTTATTTCTAAGATCGAGGCGTTGAATGATCCTCCGACTTCTTCTCCTATCCCCGTTATGGATAGTGATTTCTTACCCGAGCTTGAAATTTTTCGATTTGAAGAGACGAGTAGTGGCAGTCCCACTATTCATGCTGATATCTCTCTTCCGGATTATGAGCATTTTCACTTTGAGATCGACTCCGAACTTATTTCCGATAATCCGTTACGTGACCCTCCTTTAGAGGATGTCGATCTATTTCTTGCTACGGATGACTCGATACCACCGGGTATTGAGAATGACGAGAATGATATTCTTTCCGATTTACTTTCTTCTCGTCCACCGGCGAAACCACCCGATGAAGATTTTGAGCTCAATGTTAATGAAGTTGTTGTTGGAGTGGTGGACGAGACTTATGATCATGATGATCCTGTGCTTAATATTTTACCCACCCAACCCACCCTTGATTCTGAACTAGACTTTGCTTTAATTATCTGGGTGTTTTATCCGTTCTTTGCTTATCCCCTCATTTCTTCACTTTTCCACTC
Source organism: Artemisia argyi (assembly GCA_030686995.1). Classification (NCBI taxonomy): domain Eukaryota; kingdom Viridiplantae; phylum Streptophyta; class Magnoliopsida; order Asterales; family Asteraceae; genus Artemisia; species Artemisia argyi. The sequence goes on along the minus strand of CM060695.1, from coordinate 20,160,612 downwards.
CACCGGGAGTGAGGATACCGTATTTGACCCCGGCATCTCCGTTTATGCCGGTTGTCCGTTTCATCTGCTCTCCCCAAGGACGAATTAATTCGGGGATCGAGTCAAGCTCATGTGACTCGGATATAAAAAACAAGCGCTTCGTGGGAGGCACCCCATGCTTATCCATTTTCATTTTCTCTATTTTCTATTTTCTAATAACGTGACGTGAGGGGGGCGACCCTTTCCAAACTCGTGTTTTTGTGGTTGTTTATGAATGTTCAGGAATTTCCCCGAAGTTTGAGGACTCTCGTGCTCGTGGTTTGTCGTTCTCTCCACTCGAGTCTCATCCTTCGCTGCTCTTTCGGAAATTCACCATATCCAAAATCTTATCGACTAACGTTTATCTCTTGGCATACTTAATAAACGGCCTTAGATTTTACGTAGGATTGCCTTTACCCTTAAAACATTGAGGACAATGTTTCACTTTAGTCTGGGGGGGTGAATCTTCGATTCGATTTGACTTGTACCATCGTCTGAGCTGTTAACTTGCGCAACTCCGTTTTCCACCAAAAATTTTACTTTTTGTCACCGCTTTATAATGCAAAAAAAAAAAAAAAAAAAAAAAAAAAAAAAAATGAAAAAAAAAAATATATGATATGAATAATAAGTTTTGACACCTTGTTTTGACTTTCCTACTGGCGAGAGTAGAAATAAATGTTTCGACTTGACCGGGCGTGTTGAGCCCTAGCTTGTTTCCCTTAACCAAAATAATCAAAAGATTATGGCTAAGCATCCGCGGATCTCATTACTTGGGATTTTAAATTTGCGGAGATCGAGGAATGATAGAGTTTATTTAGAAGTTTCGTGCTATACACGGATCTCAACCTTGGGATTTAAAAAAACCCACAAGAGGTACTTGTGGCCTCCTTGTTCCCACAAGCTTGCACACCCATATAAATAGATGTCTAGGATTAATTAAGTGTATACGGTTTGGGCAATACTTAGTTTTTTCTCGTTCCCAACAAAATTTCTGCATATGAGGGTTTGGTACACATAGGGGTACTGCCAGTGTTACGGTAAAATAGACTATTGCATCTTGCCGGTTCGTAGCCGATGTTGTGATCTTAGTAAAGGCCGTAGGACTTGGGGTTTGGCATATGATTATGAATATCAATAATAATAATCCAAAGCCTAATAAAAGGCAGAGGAATCCAAAGCTATAAAAAAGCATGCGGATATAAATCCAAAAGTCATAATAAAGCTCTTGCATCTTGGCGGCTCAAAACCGTTGTTGTAATTGAAATAAAGGACTGAGGACCAAATATTATTAAAGTGATTATAGTTATGCAAAAATGCCAAGCTTCGACTCCGGGGGTTTCCCTAATAAAAAGCTTCCGTTTCGGGTATCAAACATGGTATGTCTCGGTCGTAAATAAAAAGGGAGCCCCTACAAATCGTGTTAAATCAGAGACCTTCATGTGGACCCGACTTTTGTATGCAGAGATTTTCGAGGGAAAGTTTGGAAACTACTTAGCGTTCAAATTTTGTGCTCTTATCGGACTAACAAATATCAAAACGAGAAAAATATGAAGCAATTCATTTCTCAACAAATTAAAATCCTGAGATACAAAACATAGGACCTGGGAACAAGAGGTAATACACAAGTAACTTTTGTGGGCAGTGTTAGCATCTAACTTCTAGTTAAACAATGATCTCGATTTTACGCTTAGTTTGGGAGCTTGTGAAAAATCAAGGATGACGATTTTTATCCGTACGGTCTCTTCTCTGTGAGAAGTGTTTCTACTCGTTGACCCTGAAAATTATCAACAGATAAGAATTGATAATGAAAGTCAAAGCAAACCGTCACATATATAAAAAATGAAAAATACAAAAATAGTAGTAGTAGTTGTTATTTATGAAAATCGGAAAACGGAGCGTTTTTGAGAATAAATGATTTTACTATCTCTTTTGAAAATCATTGCTACTTTACAACGTCAGTAAAGAGAGGTTTTGAAAATTATTTATCTCTTAAGCGTGAGGTGATGACATTGCGTGAGGGCACGGCAATACCTTAGTCTGGGGGATTTTGATGAGTGCTTAATCACACATCCTTTTTCGACCTTGAATCAGACCAAATACACCAAATACTAACCAAATATGCCAAGAGAATGTATGTTTTTGTATTTGTGTATGTACAGGTACGGATATGTGAAAAATGAACAAAAACAAAGCAAAACCGACAAAAACGAGCACGAGATTGGAAAAAGGTAAAAAGCCGAAGCCGAGGAAGAAATTTATCCTAGAAAAGCCCAAAACGACAATTCAAATTCTTAAAGATTCAAAGAATGACAAAAGAGACCCTTAGTGGAAGCGTGAAGTTATTGACATGAAAAATACTCCAAGTATTCACAAGTTGTCGATTTTGATCCTTTGAAGAACTAAGGAAGAAAAGTCAACTCTATTCCTCCAAGTTACTAGGTCATTACGTTTAATATTAAGTTGTATTAGTTACATTTTATAATGTTTTAGGCTTGGATTTCATGATTTGTAAAGGTCTAGGGGCTAAATATGCAACAATGTAAAAGATTAGAGAAGCCCTAGCCCCTAGCCTATAAATAGATCTCATAAGCCTCATTTGAGAGGTTGGTTAGTTTTTAGGGTTGTTGAGGGTTGGTCCTCATAGTGGTAGGAGTAGTGTAATTTTATTTTTAAGAAGTCATTTTTATTTTACTTTCTCTTTCTAGCTTTATCTCTCTAAAAATCTTTAATTTTTAGTTGTTAAATTCTTGTCTTTATTAGTAGGATTTAAAGTTTATGGTTAAACTAGTTTGTTTGTTAATTAATTTGGTGAAAAACATTTATTTTTAAGCTTTATTTTGGATCTAAATGGTGTTTTGTTATGATGTTTTCGAGTTTGGTTTTTAATATCTTTCGAGTTTGAAACTAAAAAGCCTATCGAGTTAGGACAAGAAAGAAAAGCCATCGAGTTTGATTTTCATTTCTAGGGACCTATTTGCAAAGTAATCATTTTCGAGTTAGGAGCAGTATTATTCGAGTTAGAGTTTTATAAATTCCATCGAGTTAGGTGTTTATAAATTCCATCGAGTTAGTTTTTAAACAATAGGTATCGAGTTAGGATAAAAAGGGTTTATCGAGTTAGCTGATTTTAGGTTTATCGAGTTAGGGGTCAAATAGTGGTATCGAGTTAGGTTTTAAAGAAAAAAATTTATCGAGTTAGAGATTCAAATAATTTTTCGAGTTAAGTTTTTATTTTTACCAAGTTTCATTTCTTTTGGCGAGTTAGCCATGATTATCGAGTTAGATAATCGTTCCCTCATCGTTTATCGAGTGAGGTTTTCTTTGCTTAAAATCTAAACGAAACTCTGCCGAAATTTTCTAAAAAGTTATCAAGTTAGGATTTATTTCATAACAAGTTAGTATCTTTTATTTAGTCACGTTATCTAGTAAACATTTTTAGTTTAATAATAAATAGTTTTTATTTCTTTTACGCATTTCCTTTTTAATTAGTCTTTATATCTTTTTCATCTATAAAAATTTAAAAAGCCAAAAATATAATTTTCCTTTTACGTTATCAAGTCTTTTATTTCTTTTATCAAGACTTTTTATTTTATCGAGTAACTTTATTTTATTAATATGATTTTTGATTAGCTTTTTAGTGTTTGCTTAATGGCACGAGTTTGTGAGCTAAGTGTGGCCATAAAAGAGGATCGTGATTAATAATTGTTATGATTATTTAGATTTGTGATTTTATTATTTGAAGGGCAAAAGCCGGAGAATAATCAAATTACAAATCTAGTAATTATTTTCTTTTTAAAGGATTATTTTCAAAATAAACCAACGTTGTGAGAAAATAGTCTTGTTTAAGGAAAATAATTCGTCGTCAATCCTCGGTCCACACTTGATGAACTTATTCACGTCACTTAGCAAACATATTGTTTTTAAATTCATTTCCCGTCTTAATTTCTTTTTCGCGTTTTAAATCTCGTTTTCTTTAGTTATTTTATCCAAAGTTTGTTTTATTTGTTTGTTTCATTTGCGTTGTTTTATTGTTTCTCTTTACTTTATCTGCGTTTTAAATCCTTTTAGTAGTGTAATCAAAAACCAACCAAAATATCTCTTCTACCCTTATTCACTTCACAAGATTCAAAAACCGTGTCGACAAGATCAATTCAACCTTCGTTGGGAAAACGACCCGGGGAACATACTTTCACCGGTATTTCTTCGGAAAAACAAAACTAACATACACAAAGACATTTTATCATAGAGCCTATAGAAAAAGACTTTGATAAGTTGCCCACCGAGGAATAACGGGAGTACCATAAGGATTTATTCGATAGTCCCGAGAGACCATATATCTTCGGCACACCCCTTATCAAAATGGGAGACCCCTCTAACATTAACATCCCATGCAATATCGGGCACATGCATATATGGAAAGCTTACATCGACCCTAGATCCCCCGTTAACATCATGACTAGGACTTATTACAATTGGGTAATGAAGAAGCAACTTAACTTTAGGATGATGCCCAACAAGAATCCGATAAGTAATTTTGCGGGAAGGGTGAAGGGATTGCATGTAATTATTGGGAATCTCACCTATGAGATCGATTTTATGATAGTGGAAGACATTCGTCCGGTGATAGATGCTTGCCTAAGCCAAGTAATATTCGGAAAACCATTTGTTGAGGCCACTAGGATGAGTTATGATCCGACATTAGGGATAGTTAGATTTAAGGGAGAGAATGATGAGGTTACCTATCAAATGCCCTACAAGATTGAACAATACCGCCTTCTCTCTAATTTCGAAATAGAACACAAGTAAGCGGCTTATTATAGGAATGAGGAGGATAGACGTAGAGGAGTAGAATATGTAAAGAATAGGATGCTTGGTTTCTATAAAGAATGCTTACAACTAGGTCCGGAATACAAAACTGGTTCAGAGGACGACCTAGAGAATGGAACCAATGATGAAGTCACGTAGTAACCCATGACCTTGAGTCTAGCTACAAGACTCGTAAATAAAGAAAAGCGCTTCTTGGGAGGCAACCCATGTTTTGTGTAATTTTATTTGTTTGTTTGTTATTTGCTTCCGTATGCATGCTTTATTTTTATTGTTGGTAGATCATGTTTCTAAACTAAATAGTGGAAATACTTTACTTTGTTGTTTTGGCCTAGTCTTAACTCCACCTAAAGGTATTTTTGCAAAAGATAAGTGTAAGGGGAAACCCCAAATATGTTTTTAAGAAACAAACCGATCATGATTCTCCACAATATTAAATGAACATGTATATTCGTATTTGTTAGAGTCAAATGCTTGTATTGAGTCATAATGAAGTTTTGCAGGATTTTCCAGGAAGTAGGACCAAGTTTTTCCAGAAATTTTCCGGAAACTTAACATAAGAATTTCTGCAGGTCAATTCTGACGGCGTCAGGAGTTTACTCTTGACGGCGTCAGGTGTAAAAATCTGGAAATTTTACCGGTTTTGTTTTTCTAACGGAGTCTTATGGTTTTTGTGAATTATTAAGTTTTATAATCTCCAGGAGATCTGCAAACTTCATTCCACAAGCATTATATCTTATCTTGTTTTCTAGGATTTAGTAACTTATATAGGATGCCGCCGATTTTACGCGAGGTTGTCTTGTCTATTTTGTCAGGTTTTACAGGTTATGTATGACAAGAAGATGATTTATATTCTGGAAGGGAAGCTTTGATTGTTCATTTTCTTGGAGGAAGATTTAACCTGGCCATCCTATTATCCATACCGAGCGAATCAGGGGAGTATTTGATTTCACTCTCTTTACTTTTCACTTTTACATTCTTTACTTGAACATTGGGGACAATGTTCATCTTAAGTGTAAGGGGAGGGTAAAAAGATGATACCTTACATATGCACTTTCGCTTGAGTTTGTTTTGTTTAATGGTAGATGTGTAATAAAACTATGATAAATACTTGTTAGTGCAAGTTTAGCGCCAAATTTAAATTTTTTTACAACATTTAGGAGTGAAACTTTAGCCATAGCAAGCGTCTCATGGATAGGAGATTGTATGACTAGCACATAACCGTATATTCAGAAAAATTTTCCACCCAAAATATGTGAGGTTCGCCTTTAGATTTGATAGGAAAAGCATTTATTATTAGTGCTTATGAGTGTACCGGTAGCATTTAGATTCTAGAACTTGCGTTAGTGATGCATCCCGAGACCGCTAGTGAGACTACATTCGTGTGGTAGGATTTACTACATGATAAGAGGCATTAGGATCACCCTTGTGTTAAACCCGTATTATAATTACTTGACCATTTAAGTCATATTACTTGGCTAGTTAAGTCAACTAATTTTTCCCACACCCTTAGCGTTGTACTCATTTTTAGTACACGAAACCCCTAGTACACCCCTCCGAGCCTATCTTTTCATTTCTAACTTTAAGCATTTTACTTAAAGGAAGAATTTGTTACATCCCACTTAAATGTACAACCAAATCGCCTTAGCCTTCCGTGTATGCGCTCATTTTTAGTGCATTATTGTTATTTGTTAAACCCTAAGTTAAGTTACTAATTGATTACATGGTTGCTAAGTCGAGTCATATCTTTGTACATATTGTTTTGGGACGATTGGGACTCATGGGTAAGTACTTATTTTATGGAGTAATGGGGAAGAACATCACTTATTACCCCCATATGTACGTTAATCTTAAAAGTGCTCCAAGTGTTTTGATTTTCTTAATTCGAGTCATTAGATTAGTTAATTGTAAAGTATGTAAAGATTCAAGTGTAAGGGGAATGTTCAACCCCTATGATGTATTATTTTGGATGGTAGGGTAAGAGTGTATGCAAAAAAAAAATAATAATAAAAAAAAAATAAAAAAATAAAAAAAACATACGGACTACCATCCCGTTTCATTCTATGTTCATTTTATGTTTTTGTTATTTTTCATTTATTAGCTTAAGTCGAGTCTAGTCTTGGCTTAGCAACGCCATATTGTACATGTAATTAACCAAGATTGTTAACTCGCCACCAGTAAAACTTCCTTTATCCAACAAAACCGTGTATTTCATATCCCTACACCTAACGTTACAACCCTTTAAAAGACCTCTTTGATAGTTTATCCTAGGTGCTTACGCCATGTGGTGGAGGTTTGATCCTTTCCCAAGCCTATGGTAATCTATTTTGCTATGAGAGGTAGTGAGAGATATCTTCCGTTTCCATATTGTAATTTACACTTTATTACACCCGAGAGATGTGAGTATCTAAACACTATTTGTAAGGTGCTTGTGTATGACCTCCGTGCTTGTCTATTGGTCTTTAGTGGAACGATTATTTGTTGTAATTACTTTTATGTTAGTGTTAAATGACCCCTAACTTGTATTTTGAGTAGAATAAAAGCGCATTTGCTTGAGGACAAGCAAATCTCAAGTGTAAGGGTATATGATGAGGCGAAAAATGATCCGTTTTTAGGGGGTCATTTAAGCCCGAATCCGAATTTATTTGATCAAATATTGCCCTAAATCGTTCCTTTTGTGATTTTAGGTACTTTGGGAGTGAAATCTGGAAAATGAAGCAATTCGGACGTTTTTGGAGCATAAAAGTGAAGAAAACGCCAAAGTCTTAATTTTCCATGCTGGGAACAGTGCATGACGGCGTCAAGAGTAGTTCCCTGACGGCGTCAAGAGTAAAATTCCATGACGACCCAGAAGAGTTTTGACGGCGTCATGAAGGTAGGGCGTCAAGAGTAAAAGTCATGACGGCCTGGAAATGAATTGTTCTTGACGGCGTCAAATGTAGATCTAGGCAGTCCGAGGATTGTTTTGGCGGCGAGGTGACGGCGTCACCTAATTGGTCTTGACGCCGTCAGACCCCTTTTTCTATATATAGTTTTCTAATTTTTCACATTTAAAGAGAGATGTTTTGGGAGAAACCCTAAGTACGAATTTGGTGTAACTTTACAGGTTTTTCAAGGGTTCCAACCCCTTGATACCTTGCATGAGTAATCAAGATAAGTGTTCTTCTAATTCAATCAATATGTCTATGTGTTGGTTGTCTATATCTTGTTCTTGTCTTAATTCCATCATGCTAGGCTAGATCTATCTTGTGTTTGCTTAGATCTAATGAAACCTAGATATTGATTATGTGTTGATTACTTGTTTATTCTTGTCTTGGATGATTGATTTATATGTTAGGCTTAAGAAAACTGGCAGATCTCCAATTGGTAACATGCTTGAACGTCTTAAGAAACATGAACCAACGCACACTAGGTCTTTATTGGTTGTATTTAATGCATGAGCCACTGTTTACAATCCCTATAGTTGTGTTGGGCATGGTGTAGGAGGAGATAAGAGCTCATAGAATTGGGGAGTTATGTGTGCCACCCCATGAATGGTATTAAGGAATACGATCCGTCATCCATGCAATTATAACAAGTAATTAACGTGTAAAAGATATCTAGGGAGTAGTGAAATCTAAGTAAACACATTTTCTCCAATTACTGCTCACAACCTTAGTATAAATTAGTTTATTTTCATTTCTAGTATTTTATTTTGATTGCATCTTAGTATTGGGTTAGTTGATTAGCAACTAATTCCGCCCAAATCCTTCAAACCCGAGATTTTAATTTGCTTTCCAAAAAATATAAAAACACAAAAATAATCATCCCTCACCTTTAGAACTAGTATTTAGGCTTTCTAATCCTAGCGACACTATTCCTAAGCTGAACGATCAATCCCCCGGTACTTGTCACTATACTATACTACAACGATCAGGTACACTGCCTGGTGGAGGTTGTAAGCTTCTCAAGATCCCTTGAGAGGTAAAGCCTGTTGCGATTCCCACGCATCAAGATCCCCTGTACCATTAAGGAAAAGCTCTTAATCGATAGTCATATAGATCCTAGCTTCCCAGTCAACATAATCCCCCTTTCCCTATACCACGAAACCTTCCCAGAACGCATTGCGTGCGAGAGAGTAATAGAAAATTTACCAATTAGGATTGGAGAGCTCGTTTACAATACTGACCTCACCGTGGTTGATGACGTGAATCCTCTCACCAATCAAATGTTGACCAACCTTGTCCTTGGGACACCATTTATCAATGAATCAGGAGCAATCCTTGATGAGAAAGATGGTAGTGTATTACTCACCAATGGTGTTAGGAAGGTAATTTTTCGTAGGGATAATGAGGAGGTGTATGAGTATCGTCCCTCTCTTGAGGGGAATCTATATGGGTCAAAGGATTGAGAGTCGGGGAAGATAAGACGGCGTGATCTGAATAATCTCAAAATCCCATGCATGATCGGTCATAAGTACTTCGATAACATCTACATTAATGTATTCTTGCCAAAGAATTTTATGTCATTATTCCATTATAACAATATCTGCAGATGGGGGATGATTTACAAGGGAGAGAAAGTGGTTGGTAAGGATCATGAAATCCAGGTGTTCATAGGAAATATGACATTCACTATGGAATTCATGATTGTGGATAACATAGAAGACTATGTCGACCCCAGATTATCACAAGTAGTTTTGGGAGCACCTTTCTGTGAAATCACTAATTTGATAGTGGATGACTTGAACGGAATCATGACCTTCACTGATGGATTAGGAGGATTTCATACAAAACGCCATACAAGAGAAAAGATCTTAAGGAAATCGATTGTGACGGGCTTGATAAGATGAGCTCCCAACTTATCTTGTGTGATGAAGATGTTAGGAGAGGGTGTAAAAACATTTCTGATTTATCATGTGGATTCTTTAAGAATGTTAGTAAGCTTGGTTCTAAGTATCGACAAGATGTTTTCGAGTTCGAAGACCCGAAGTACTTGCACTATAAAAGCGACACTGGTTCAGAAGACGACCTAGAGAATGGAACCAATGATGAAGTCACGTAGTAACCCATGACCTTGAGTCTAGCTACAAGACTCGTAAATAAAGAAAAGCGCTTCTTGGGAGGCAACCCATGTTTTGTGTGATTTTATTTGTTTGTTTGTTATTTGCTTCCGTATGCATGCTTTATTTTTATTGTTGGTAGATCATGTTTCTAAACTAAATAGTGGAAATACTTTACTTTGTTGTTTTGGCCTAGTCTTAACTCCACCTAAAGGTATTTTTGCAAAAGATAAGTGTAAGGGGAAACCCCAAATATGTTTTTAAGAAACAAACCGTTCATGATTCTCCACAATATTAAATGAACATGTATATTCGTATTTGTTAGAGTCAAATGCTTGTGTTGAGTCATAATGAAGTTTTGCAGGACTTTCCAGGAAGTAGGACCAAGTTTTTCCAGAAATTTTCCGGAAACTTAACATAAGAATTTCTGCAGGTCAATTCTGACGGCGTCAGGAGTTTACTCTTGACGGCGTCAGGTGTAAAATTCTGGAAATTTTACCAGTTTTGTTTTTCTATCGGAGTCTTATGGTTTTTGTGAATTATTAAGTTTTATAATCTCTAGGAGATCTGCAAACTTCATTCCACAAGCATTATATCTTATCTTGTTTTCTAGGATTTAGTAACTTATATAGGATGCCGCCGAATTTACGCGAGGTTGTCTTGTCTATTTTGTCAGGTTTTACAGGTTATGTATGACAAGAAGATGATTTATATTCTGGAAGGGAAGCTTTGATTGTTCATTATTCTTGGAGGAAGATTTAACCTGGCCACCTTATTATCCATACCGAGCGAATCAGGGGAGTATTTGATTTCATTCTCTTTACTTGTTCACTTTTACATTCTTTACTTGAACATTGGGGACAATGTTCATCTTAAGTGTAAGGGGAGGGTAAAAAGATGATACCTTACATATGCACTTTCGCTTGAGTTTGTTTTATTTAATGGTAGATGTGTAATAAAACTATGATAAATACTTGTTAGTGCAATTTTAGCGCCAAATTTAAAATTTTTTACAACATTTAGGAGTGAAACTTTACCCATAGCAAGCGTCTCATGGATAGGAGATTGTATGACTAGCACATAACCGTATATTCAGAAAAATTTTCCACCAAAATATGTGAGGTTCGCCTTTAGATTTGATAGGAAAAGCATTTATTATTAGTGCTTATGAGTGTACCGGTAGCATTTAGATTCTAGAACTTGCGTTAGTGATGCATCCCGAGACCGCTAGTGAGACTACATTCGTGTGGTAGGATTTACTACATGATAAGAGGCATTAGGATCACCCTTGTGCTAAACCCGTATCATAATTCCTTGACCATTTAAGTCATATTACTTGGCTAGTTAAGTCAACTAATTTTTCCCACACCATAGCGTTGTACTCATTTTTAGTACACGAAACCCCTAATACACCCCTCCGAGCCTATCTTTTCGTTTCTAACTTTAAGCATTTTACATAAAGGAAGAATTTGTTACACCCCACTTAAATGTACACCCAAATCGCCTTAGCCTTCCGTGTATGTGCTCATCTTTAGTGCATTATTGTTATTTGTTAAACCCTAAGTTAACTTTCTAATTGATTACATGGTTGCTAAGTCGAGTCATATCATTGTACATATTGTTTTGGGACGATTGGGACTCATGGGTAAGTACTTATTTTATTGATTAATGGGGAAGAACATCACTTATTACCCCCATATGTACGTTAATCTTAAAAGTGCTCCAGGTGTTTTGATTTTCTTAATTCGAGTCATTAGATTAGTTAATCGTAAAGTATGTAAAGATTCAAGTGTAAGGGGAATGTTCATTCCCTATGATGTATTATTTTGGATGGTAGGGTAAGAGTGTATGCAGAAAAAAAAAATCAAGAAAGAAAAAAAAATAGAAAAAGAAAAAGAGAAAAAAACATACGGACTACCATCCTTTTTATTCTATGTTCATTTTATGTTTTTGTTCTTTTTTATTTATTAGTTTAAGTCGAGTCTAGTCTTGGCTTAGCAACGCCACATTGTACATGTAATTAACCAAGATTGTTAACTCGCCACCAGTAAAACTTCCTTTATCCAACAAAACCGTGTATCTCATATCCCTACACCTAACGTTACAACCCTTTAAAAGACCTCTTTGATAGTTTATCCTAGGTGTTTACACCATGTGGTGGAGGTTTGATCCTTTCCCAAGCCTATGGTAATCTATTTTGCTATAACAGGTAGTGAGAGATATCTTCCGTTTCCATATTGTAATTTACACTTTATTAAACCCGAGAGATGTGAGTATCTAAACATTATTTGTGAGGTGCTTGTGTATGACCTCCGTGCTTGTCTATTGGTCTTTGGTGGAACGATTATTTGTTGTAATTACTTTTATATTAGTGTTAAATGACCCCTAACTTGTATTTTGAATAGAATAAAAGCGCATTTGCTTGAGGACAAGCAAATCTCAAGTGTAAGGGTATATGATGAGGTGAAAAATGATCCGTTTTTAGGGGGTCATTTAAGCCCGAATTCAAATTTATTTGATCAAATATTACCCTAAATCGTTCCTTTTATGATTTTAGGTACTTTGGGAGTGAAATCTGGAAAAGGAAGCAATTCGGACGTTTTTGGAGCATAAAAGTGAAGAAAACGCCAAAGTCTTAATTTTCCATGCTGGGAACAGTGCATGACGGCGTCAAGAGTAAAATTCCATGACGACCTAGAAGAGTTTTGACGGCGTCATGAAGGTAGGGCGTCAAGAGTAAAAGTCATGACGGCCTGGAAATGAATTGTTCTTGACGGCGTCAAATGTAGATCTAGGCAGTCCGAGGATTGTTTTGGCGGCGAGGTGACGGCGTCACCTAATTGGTCTTGACGCCGTCAGACCCTTTTTTCTATATATAGTTTTCTAATTTTTCACATTTAAAAAGAGAAGTTTTGGGAGAAACCCTAAGTACGATTTTGGTGTAACTTTACAGGTTTTTCAAGGGTTCCAACCCCTTGATACCTTGCATGATTAATCAAGATAAGTGTTCTTCTAATTCAATCAATATGTCTATGTGTTGGTTGTCTATATCTTGTTCTTGTCTTAATTCCATCATGCTAGGCTAGATCTATCTTGTGTTTGCTTAGATCTAATGAAACCTAGATATTGATTATGCGTTGATTACTTGTTTATTCTTGTTTTAGATGAATGATTTATATGTTAGGCTTAAGAAAACTGGCAGATCTCCAATTGGTAACATGCTTGAACGTCTTAAGAAACATGAACCAACGCGCACTAGGTCTTTATTGGTTGTATTTAATGCATGAGCCACTGTTTACAATCCCTATAGTTGTGCTAGGCATGGTATAGGAGGAGATAAGAGCTCATAGAATTGGGGAGTTATGTGTGCCACCCCATGAATGGTATTATGGAATACGATCCGTCATCCATGCAATTATAACAAGTAATTAACATGTAAAAGATATCTAGGGAGTAGTGAAATCTAAGTAAACACATTTTCTCCAATTACTGCTCACAACCTTAGTATAAATTAATTTATTTTCATTTCTAGTATTTTATTTTGATTGCATCTTAGTATTGGGTTAGTTGGTTAGCAACTAATTCCGCCCAAATCCTTCAAACCCGAGATTTTAATTTGCTTTCCATAAAATATAAAAACACAAAAATAATCATCCCTCACCTTTAGAACTAGTATTTAGGCTTTCTAATCCTAGTGACACTATTCCTAAGCTGAACGATCAATCCCCCGGTACTTGTCACTATACTATACTACAACGATCTGGTACACTGCCTGGTGGGGGTTGTAAGCTTCTCAAGATCCCTTGAGAGGTAAAGCCTGTTGCGATTCCCACGCATCAGTTTGCATAGTTTCCTTGGTTTTAAAAATTCCCTTGATTCGGGCCTTGATTGTAATTTCCTTGAAAACCCCGGTTTTGTTTGAATCCTTGATTTTGATTTTGAAAACCATTATTAGCTCGACTCTGATTTTGATATCCTTGATTATTACGATTTTGCACATTTTGATTCTGATTGACTTGATTGACTTGATTCGTTTGTTCGAGAACGGGTGATCTAAGATAATTGGTAGAACGGTAGCTGAGAAGATTTCGATCTCCTTGAGGTAGATAACCGTTGCTACCTGTATTTGCAGCATACGCGTTCTCATGAGAAAAGACACCGGTTGCCGGACATTCGTAATACAAATGAGGACCACCACAAGTCTCGCAACCATGACTAACCATATTGACTTGATGGTTTTTGGTTTGATCCTGAGTCGTTTGATACATTCGAAGCATAGCCGTAGACATATCATCGAGCTTCTTAGTAATGGCGGCAAGCTCGGAATTATACGAAGAATTATGAGTCGCGGTCGATCTCGTTGGCTCATTCCTCTCGGCTGAGGAATCCCAATAATTGATGAGCCGTCATATTCTCAATAATTTCGTAACAATCTTTAGGACGACGTTTCATAAAAGCACCTCCGGCTGCTGCATTGATCGTGTCACGATGTCGTAAAGTCAAACCATTGTAAAACGTATCAATTATCATAACGAGAAGCATATTTTGGTTCGGACACCGATCAATAGCAAGCTTATAACGTTCTCAAGCCTCGAATAAAGACTCATCGGGAAGTTTCCGGAAGTTGCTAATATCGTTTCGTAGCTTCGTCACCATCGATGGTGGAAAATACTTCTCCAAGAACTTCGAGACCATTTCCTCAAAAGTATGAATTGAGTTCTTGGGAAGACGATCAAACCAAGCGGTGGCATGATGCGTTAGAGAATAGGGGAAGAGGGAAAGACTGAGGGCGTCATCGGAGACCCCATGTTTTTTCATGCTTTGGGTGACGGTTAAAAATTTATCAAGATGCTTATTTGCATCGTCACCCGGCAAACCGTGAAATTGGCATGAATTTTGGACTTGTTGTATCATATGATGCTTTAGTACAAAATCCGTAGCCTCAATATTGAGAGGGGCAATCGGGCCACCTCTTCCGTGCATTGTCGGTTAGCACAGCTCCTCCATCGTTCAGAGATCGGGAGCTGGCACATGTTGGCGATCATCACCACCCACCGGAGGGTGTTGATTATTCGGGTCCATTTCCTCAACGTTGGGGAAATGGACACGGTGTGTGTGTCGAATTACCCTTTCGGGGTTTCACAAAAGAGAAATAAGACTTTCAAAAGAAAAACGGGTGTTCATACACCAAAAATAAAATTTAAAAGAAAAAAGAAAAAAGAAAAATGAAAATCTTTTTATATTTTTGATTTAGAATCATTTTTGGCTTTTTTAAATTTATTGAAAAACAAATCTCAAAAACTTTTATTTTCTTTTATTTTTCTTTTTTAAAACGTTACGTTAATCGTAATCGTTTCCTTCAAAACTACGCGCGACGGAACGGGAAAGAAGAGTGTTTCTCTCTTCAGCTAGAAATTTAATGTCTTAGCTTCCGTATTTCCCGCTTATTCGGTTGTAGAATTAAAGTAATCTGATTAGCAACTAATTTCACGCTTTTCTTATGGTGGTAGGCTTATTTGGTTTACAACGCCCCCTCTTCCACAAGAGAGTCGAGGCTATAACTTTCTTTTTGTATTTTTGAAAACACTTTAGGAAAAGTGTTTTTGATTTTTCAATATTTATATTTTTATAGAAAATATTCACAAGATAGAGGAAGGTTTTCCAAAAAATGATTTTTTAAAACGAAATTCAAAACTCACTTCAAACCTTCCCCGGCAGCGGCGCCAAAAATTGATTCGCTCAATTATAGTATATATTTTAAGTATCGAGGAAATCCGTAAGAAATACGAATTAACCGAGTCATTTCCCAACGAAGGTTGAATGGAATCGTGAATTTCGATTCGCCAAATCGTGTCGTGAAAAGTGGAAAAGTGAAAATAGTGACTGAGAATTTCAAAATATGAAAAGTAATCACAAATAATGCAGAAAGTACAAGCTATGTATGCACAAATGATTAAAATCTAAAAACGGGAATTCAAACGCGATTCTAAAGTGGTACAAATTAAAACGTAACTTTTTATAAAAAATGATCCTAAAAATATGAAATAAATTTCTAAAAATCTTAAACTACTTATAATAATTTTGAGAAAAAGAAAAATATTTTTTTGAATTTTTATTTATTTTCTATGAATTTAATACTAATTTTGATATTTAAAAAGGTATTACAATAAAAGAAAATATAAAAATAAATGGGAAAAATATAAAATCAACTTTGAAAAATCTAAAATAATAGAAAAGAATTATCTAGAATATTTTCGGATTTTTTAAGACTTTTTCTGATTTTTATTTTATTTTTATTTATTAAAAAGTATTTAAAAATGATTAAAAACAAAGAAAAATTAAGAAAAATATGAAAAATTCACAGAAAATCTAAAATAATAAAAAAAACTTAGAGAAAAATTTTTAAAAAGAAATAAGCAATAGAAGTGCTTAATGAGAGCAAAACAGCTTAATACAAGTGCTTATTAATAAGCACTTGTACCAAAACTGTATGAAACTGAAAACAATAGCTACTCAATACTCAAAAATGCTCAGAAATGCCAAATTCAGATCAAAAGAAGCTCAGGTACACAAGAAACAAGCAATAAATAGTTTATGATAAGCTAATAGAACAAGAATAAGATAGCAGAAATAAGCCAGAAACTCAGAACTAATGGAAATCACTAAAACTCACTCAATGATACTCAGAAGCAACAATTAAGCTCAGCTAACAACTCAAAAACACTACTGCAAGTCTTATCATCAAACAGAAAACAAGTTCTAAAGGCTAAACTAGCAGGCTACAATAAGCTATCCAAATAAGCTCAAAGCTGAAATATCAAGGGGGCAAAAGCTAACTAGATATACTGAGATTCTAAAAATACCAAACGCCCTTTCAATACAACTCAATTACTCCTCTAAATATACTCAAGTTCAACAGCCAGTGGAAGATACAAGGCTGAGACAGTTGACTTTCTAAGTGCTATTACTATATGACTAAATCCAATTTCAACAGCTTAAATCTACTTCTATATGAAATACTAAGCTAATATTAAACTAAAATAAGCTACTCTGATCTATTATGCAGCTACCACTACAATACTATTAACTGTTTTTAACTAATACTAATAGTTACTAATTATTGAAATCTAATTTGACTTTTTAATGAACTATACTACTGTTTTATTCTATATTTGTTAACTACTATCCTAATGTGGTCTAATGGTGAAGCTCAAACAATAAAATAACAACCACTAAGAACATCAATTCACAGATCCAAACACTACCTAAAAACCTATTATAACTATGAAATAATACAAACAACCACAAACTACCAAATCACTGATTCAACAAGCTACAATAACACGAATAGAAGCTAAATCAACAATCAAATGCAACTGAAATAGACAGAAACACAGAATCACAGATTGATACTATTTTGAAGCAACAAATGAAATTAGAACTTACAATTTTGAATCCCCTCAGCTCAAAATAGAGGGGCTCACTATGCTAGCCTGTCTTTAGACAGGCTCAAACACTTCCCTTTCTGATTTAGCCTATCAATTACCACACTGATCACCTTCACCAATTCAGTTGACTTTGTTTGACCAGAATTGAACATGTGAATATTGATACTTAAGGAAACTGATTACTCACTCACAAGAGCTACAAAGCCAATATGAGTAATAACAAACAACAATTCAGCTTAATTGAAAGCTGAAACAAAACTTATTTTTGAGTTTTTATATTTTTTATGAGATTTTATTAATAACTAAAACTGAATTGCAAATGAAAGAGTAAACAAGGTGATTTAAAATTGATACACTACTGAGAATAAAAGAGATAAAAGCTATAATAATAAGCCAAAACAATACGTTGTAAAGATTAAAGATAGAAAACAGATTTCATTAAAACTTAAAGATTACAATTGAAAGTAGAATTACACTAAAATTTGAGAAAGTAAATGGGCAGAGTTTCTTTACACTAAACTCCACCAACTAAAACAAGCAGCCTAGTACTCTATTTATAGTATAGGATAGATGATTCTAGAGATTAGGAGCTCACGGATTGCCACCTTGGCACTCCGTGTGGTGTGTTTTCTGAGTACGATCCTGAGCCCTTGATCATCTCCCAATGATAGCCTTCCAATTACAGCCCTTTGATCATGTAATATGACGCGTTTGAGTTAATCATATGCTGCCATATGTCATTCTTTGTGTTTCTTTTGGTCTTACATCCTTCTGACATCACTGAATAGCTTCTAGATGCACTTGATTGGACTAAAACACCCTTAATCTCAGTAATTAGAAGGGACGGGGTTTTTAGGGTTCATGGTAACAATAATAGTCTGGGTTGAGGGGTGAATTGGGGGGCGGGAGTGGGTAATAATATTTTAATGTGGTTTAACCCGTTTATTTTAATTGTTGACCGAGGGTGTATTGGGCTGGGTTAAAAGGGTTTGGGCTTGGGATTGTAACTTGGACCAAATAAGTGGACTAGGCTTGGACTTTGGTTTTATTTTTCAGATTTTGGTATTATGAAATTACAAGGACCAATTGTATAATAATCTGAAAGTGCAAGGGCTGAATCTAAAATTCTTCCAAAATATTTCAAGGGACTTTAATTGTCATTTCTCTGATCTTTGAGGGTTGACTTTGACTTTTCTTAAAGCATATCTTCCAGGGACCTCTTTTGTCAAATGATGAAATATATGGACTAAAAATGTATTTTCTTCAATCATTGACAAGGGACCAAATCTGACAATTCTTAATTCTCTGAGGTCTTCTTTGAACTTTGTAGGCTCAGCATTGACTTTCTTTGACTGATCTGCACACGTTCCACTCTCGTGCTCGTTTTTGCCGATTTCTGTTTGTTTTTCGTCATTTATTGAAATATCCGTTCCTGCACATTTACAATCAGAAAAACACATATTCTTTGGCATTTTGGGTTAGTTTTTTGATTATTAAGTCCCATATTGATAAAGAAAAGGTGAGTAAATAAGTATACACCAATGATCCTATATTAAATACCTGGCACAAAAGGCTACTCCAAGCATCTAATCATTTGTAGAATAAGCGTATATCAATCTCCCTGAAACAACCTGGAGAAGAAACATATATTTAATATGGTTTTATTGGAGAATAGCAAGCACTATGCGCACAATTGAAATGGTTTATAATTATGTGTCCATGAGATTCAAACATATTGTAGCATCCTTATAAGTTTCAAAAATAATAGGTCATGATACATGTATGGTAGATAGGACTACTTCTACTCAGGTGCATAAAATTGATTGTAATGGTGAGTCGTGCGAAATTGCTGAATTGCACAATCAGCACTCCGAGGTATTAGAAAAAAAAACATACACATACACATTAATGTAGGCCCTTTATGTAGCACTTGAAACTTTTAGAGTATCTGCTCAGCTCACGTGTTTATGAGTTAGTAGTTTAGCAAGTTCGTGATTGCAGGTCATCTTCTATTAGACTGTAAATAAATGGCTACTGATCCAGCTTCAGAAATGATGAAAAATGGTTTCTTACCATCCACGAAAAGTTGTTTCTCATGCATATTGACCATTTCCATCGTCACACCCTTTACGCAATTAAACATAGGAAACTGAATCAGTGCACACAAAACCAAATATTATTGGTATGTGTTAATTCACATACCTTTTCATAGCCAAAAACCGACCCAAATAGACTAATTATACTAACAAATGCCAAAGAATGTGTGTTTTTATGTTTATGAATGTGCAGGAACGGATATTTCACAAAATGACGAAAAACAACAGAAATCCGGAAAAAACGAGCACGAGAGTAGAAAGAGTTAGAAACTAAAGCTGGAAATCAAGTTGAGCTTTGAAAAGTCAAAAGAGATCCCTAAAATTTGAAGATTTACATGATTCATCATTTACGGGAAAGATTGAGGAAAAGTCAGAAATAGTCCCTGCACTTTAAAAGTTGACATATTCAGTCCCTCATGGAATAATTGAATGAAAAGTCAAAATCAATCCTCAAAGTATTATAGTGTGTCAACATAAGCCCTTGGAATGCATTTTGGAATTTTGGCAAATAAGGTCCTTACAATTTCAGATTATCTCACAAATGGTCCTCGGAATTTTTACTACATATATTCAGAATTATTACTAAACCATGGTCCACAAAGCCAAGCCTAACAAATAAAGAAACCCAAAGCCCACCATTCATCCCATACCAGAGCCCAAGTCTACACGGTTCAAAGTAATATCAAAAGAGTCAACAAACGGTCAAACAAATATATAAAACTTACCCCGCCCCTTTATTCATCCCCAATTCACTTATTACCCAGGTATGAACCCAAACCCCCAATCCCAATAATTACCGTCATTAAGGGTACTTTAGTCCAATCATTGGCCTTCTAGAAGAACAGTGTGTTGTCAGATGGTGTCAGAAGCGAAGAAACACACATTTGGGACATGTGGCAGGCTACAATTGGTTTGGACGCGTCACAAGACTTGATCAAAGGGTGGATATCAATTGAGCAATGATTAGAGTTGATCTCACGGTCCTGAGGTGATATAAACAAACACAACTCACACGGATTGCCAGCTTGGCAATCCGTGAGCTCACTCCTCACTCCTCTCCTATAAATAGGACTGCTTAGAAGCTAGTTAGTGTGTAGGTTTTAAAGCAGCGAAGCTCGGTTGAATTGTATTCTGAGTTGTAGTTAGTTTAGTGGATGTAATTTTACTTGAATGTTTTAATAAAATTTTAGTTTCTCTCAAAATTATCTTCTATCAAATTTTCTGTTTTCATTCTCTTAGTTTAGCTTATAACATCAAATTTCTCAGCTTATCATTCAGTTGTAGTCTAGCTTTTTCAAAAGTTAATCACAATCTAAATTCTCATAATTTTGCAGAAAATTCATAGAAATCATAAAATATATAAAAAAAAAAATAGTTTTCAATCTGTTTTTAAAAAGGTTTTAAATAAGCTCATAAAGTTTTTCACAATCTATTTTAGTTCTATTATTACCTGGGGAACTGTTTCATAAGTAATCATTGAAAGTCATTCAGATAAGGTCAAATGATTGGTTAATTGGTTGCTGTGGTATTGTGGATAAGCTAAGACAGATTTGGAAGGTCCTGCCTATCCTAGAGATATGCAGGCTAAGTGAACCTCCTCAATTTGTGCTGAGGAGGAAGTGCTTTGTAAGTTTTGCATCAATTTTAGTTCCTCTCAAAATTTCTAGTGCAGATCTGTTACTGTTAGTGAGATTACTGTTTGATTGAAATTACTTCTGTAATTGTTGCTGTAATTGATGATACAGTGCTTGTTTGATCATTAGATCAAGTCTGTTTACTAGATTCTGTGTTTGCACTTCTTATATTAGTGACTGATTTGGTGAGGCTTTGTGACCTGTCATATCTGTTGGATCTAGTAATTGATATTTGAGACTTTTGATTCAAATAGTGTGCGGAGATTGATATTGTAAGACTGGAAGGTGTATTAGCATCTAATTGGATTGAATCTGTTATGTTTAGGGGTGTTTGGATCTACACGTTGCTGAGTATTATAGCTGGTTGATTGATATAGATTGTGCACACATAGGTCATATTACTATAGTAATAGTCTTTTGAATCATAAAATTAACAGTGTAGTTTATTAATAGTCAAAGTTAGCTTATTATCTCATTAAAAGTTAAGTAGATTGGAAATCAGTTAGTAGCATTGAAGTTTTAGTTATACAATATATCAAATTAGCTTAATATTGATTAATAATAGCTTAAAATTACCATTTAGGAATAGATATCAGCTGTTCAATTTGCATTAAGTCAAAGTAGTTTAGCTTCAAATAGTCAACTGTTGCATTGGAATTTAGTTCATAGGCTGTTGTACTTGGATGATTTTTGAGTAGCATACAGTAGTTTTTGGTCATAGAATTGCTTGATATTGTATCTCAGTTGTTCATTAAAGCTTTTGCCCCCATCAGCTGTTGTGATTAAGCTTGTTCTGTGAGCTTATTGTATCTGTGTTATAGCTTAGTTGGGACAGAGTTTCTTTTTGAAATTATGGCTTGCTAGTGTTTCATTGAGCTTATATCTGTGTACTTGAGCTTGTTTCTGAGCTTATTGGTATTTGTTTTGGTGATTTGCATCATTGTTTAGCTTCTGGATCTGTCTGCTCTTATATTGCTTATTGTGTGAGCTTATTGCATAAGCTATATCATCTGTTTGATTGTTTTTTGGGAATCTGAGCTTATTTTGATCTCTAATTGGCATTATTGAGTATTCATAAGCATAATTCATCTGTTTTCAAAGTTTCATTCAAGTTTTGTTCACAAGTGCTTATAAATAAGCACTTTTGAATAAGCAGTTTAGCCAAATAAGCACTTAATCAGCTTATTTTCACTTCGAAATTTTTCTCCAAGTTATTTTTATTTTTTTTTATTTTCTGGAATTTTTACAGATTTTTCCAAGTAGATTTAGTATTTTTCTTAATTTTTTTTTGAATTTAATCTTTTTTAAATAGATTTTAATAAACAAAAATCCATAAAAATTCATAAAATGCTGTGAAAAATACAAAAATATTTTATGAAATTCTTTTATAATATTTTAGATTTTTCAGAAATTAATTTTCATTTTTCCCTTTAATTTTTCTAATTTCTTCTATTTTTAATTCATTTAAAAATACAAAAATCAAAATAAATTCATAGAAATTAAAAGAAAAGTCAAAAAAAAAATTTCTTTTTTTGGAAATTCATTTTATTAGTTTAAAATTTTTAGAAAATAATTTCACGTTTGTAGGATCATTTTTCAAATAAAGTTCCGTTTTTATAAACGCGTTTGCATTTCCGTTTTTACGTTTTCAACTTTAATGCATATATAGCTTTTACTTCTTGCATAATTCATCATTGTTTGTTATTCTTTGAATTACTTGATCACTAATTTTACTTTCATCACTTCTCAATTCACGATTTACACGAATCAATATTCTTGATTACATTCACCTTCACTCGGAAACGACTCGGGTGATCCGTATTTTGTGCGGATCATTTCGATACTATAGTACTATATTATATAATAAGTTGATTTTGACACAATCTATTTTTGGCGCCGCTGCCGGGGAAGGTCGAAGTGAGTTTTTGAATAATTGTTTTGAAAAATCGTGTTTTGTTAAGCCTTCCTCTATCTTGTATATATTTTCTATAAAAATATAAAAATTGAAAAATTCAAAACATTTTTCCTAAAGTGTTTACAAAAATACAAAAATAATAAAGTTACAGCCTCGACTCTCCCGTGGAAGGGAGGGCGTTGTAAACCAAATAAGTCTCACAATATCACAAAAACGTGAAATTAGTTGTTTATCGAATTACTTCAATTTCTACGATCGATTAAGCGGGAAATACGGAAAGCTAAGACATTAAATTGCTAGCTGAAGATAGAAACACTCTTCTCTCCCGTCCCGTCGCGAGTGGTTTTGAAGGAAACGGTTTCAATTAACGTAACGTTTTATAAAAAGAAAAATAAAAGAAATAAAAAGTTTTTGAGATCAAATAAAAAATAAAAAGATTTTCCTTTTTCTTTTTCTTTTTGAATTTGTTTTTGGTGTATGCACACCCGCTCTTCTTTTGAGAGTCTTATATCACCTTTGTCAAACCCCGAGAGGGTAATTCGACACACATACCGTGTCCATTTCTCTAACGTTGTGGAAATGGATCCGAATAATCAAAACCCTCCGGTGGGTGGAGATGAACATCAACACATGCCAGCTCCCGATCTCCGAACGATGAAGGAGTTGTGCCAACCCACAGTGCATGGTAGACGTGGCCCGATTGCTCCTCTAAATATTGAGGCTACGGATTTTGGACTAAAACACCACATGATACAACAAGTCCAAAATTCGTGCCAATTTCACGGATTACCAGGTGACGATGCAAACAAGCATCTTGACAAATTTTTAACCGTCACTCAAAATATGAAACAAAACGGGGTCTCCGATGACGCCCTCCGTCTCTCTCTCTCTCTTCCCCTATTCTCTAACGCATCATGCCACCGCTTGGTTTGATCGTCTTCCCAGGAACTCGATTCATACTTTCAATGAAATGGTATCGAATTTCTTGGCGAAGTATTTTCCACCATCGATGGTGACGAAGTTGAGAAACGATATTTGTAATTTTCGACAACTTCCCGATGAGTCTTTATTCGAGGCTTGGGAATGTTATAATCTTTCCATTGATCGTTGTCCAAACCATAACATGCTTCTCGTTACGATAATTGATACATTTTATAATGGTTTAACTTTATGACATCGGGACACGATCAATGCTGCAGCTGGTGGTACTTTCATGAAACGTCGTCCTGAGGATTGTTATGAGCTTATCGAGAATATGACGGCCCATTACAACTATTGGGATTCCTCAGCCGAGAGGAATAAGCCAATAAGATCGAATGCGACTCTAAACTCTTCTTCTTCTCATAATCCTGAGTTAGCCGTTGTGAATAAGAAACTTGATAATTTGTCTACGGAAATGTTAAGAATGTATCAAATGATGCCGAATCAAGTTAAGAGCCCACAAGTTAATATGGTTAATACCGGTTGTAAGACTTGTGGTGGTCCACATTCATACCTTGAGTGCCCAGCCTCCGGTGGCTTTACTCAAGAGAAAGTGTATGCTGCAAACATGGGTGGCAACGGCTACCCACAACCTCAAGGAGACCGTAATCTCCTCAGCTACCGTTCCGCCAATTACCTTGGACCACCCGGGTTTAATCAACCAAATCAAGTGAATCAAAACAATAATGATCAAAACCGTAATCATCAATTTAATCACAATCAGAATCAAAACCGAGGAAATAATGGTTTTCAAGGACAAAATCAAAATTTTCATCAAAATCAAAACCGGGGAAATTACAACCAAGGCCCGCCTCAAGGGAATAATTTTCAAAATAATGGGAATTTTCAAAATAATCATGGAAATCAAAATCAGGGTTTTAATCAAAACAACCGAGGGCAAAACTTTCAAAATCAAAATCAGAATGTGGTTCAAAATCCGTCGCCCTCGGATGAGATTCTTAAGAAAATCATGAAAAACCTAGAATTAATGGCTAAGGTAATTCTTGAACTCAACAAGCGTTTAAATGATCGACCCTCGGGCTCTGGAACTTTGCCAAGCAACACGATCGCTAACCCAAGGGGCTATGCAAAAGCGATCATAACAAGCAGTGGTGTTTCTTATGATAGACCAACGGCTCCGATTACCTCTTCTTCTCTTCCTCCTAAGGTAGTTGCCCGTGAATCCGAGGTGACAACGGATACGGAAATTCCTATTAATAATGGAAGGACCGAAGACATCCAACCTCAGGTGGTCCCGACATCTAAAGGAAAGGAAAAAGTTGTTAATGAAACTAAAAAAGAAATGCCCGTTAAAACAAAGTTGCCTTATCCGTCACGCTTAAACGAACAAAAGCACCGCGAGAAGGATAAAAACCAAATGGAAAAGTTTTATCAGATTTTTCAAGAATTACAATTTGATATAAGTCTCGCGGATGCTATACTTTTGATGCCAAAATTTGCTTCGATGCTAAAAGGACTTTTGAATAATAAGGAAAAGTTGTTTGAAATGTCAAAGACTCAAATGAATGAGAATTGCTTAGCGGCTCTTCTCAAAAAGCTACCCGAAAAGCTTGAAGACCCTGGCAAGTTTCTCATTCCATGCAATTTTCCAGGTATGGTTCAATGCTTCGCCTTGGCCGATCTTGGTGCTAGCATTAACCTAATGCCATAGTCGATTTGGAAAAAGTTGTCTCTTCCTAACTTGACACCGACACTTATGACCCTCTAGCTTGCCGACCGATCTACGTCTCGTCCAATTGGTATAGCCGAGGATATTTTTGTCAATGTTGGGAAATTCAATTTCCCTGCAGATTTTGTGGTTTGGTGATTTCGATGCCGATCCATGGGTTCCTCTCATTCACGGGAGAGGATTCTTACGGACCGTTCATGCTTTAATTGATGTATACGACGAGGAGATTACTTTACGTGTTGGAAATGAAGCCGTTACTTTCAATCTTAACCAAACCGCGAGATACTCCTCCGATTACGATGTTTCTTTTGTCAACCGAATTGATGTTATTGATGAAGCTATGGAGGAGTGTTCTCAAGAACTTCTTGGTTTTACCGACAATGCTTTGAGTGGCAATCCCACTCCTTCTTTTGAACCAATCGTCTCCGATTCTTCCCCTTCCCTCACTCCGTTTGAGGGAAGTGATCTAGCTTGGGAACAAATTAAAGCTTGTCTTTCAGATGATTCAGTTTCACCGGAAATTGATAATTCTAACTTTGATCCGGAGGGGGATATTTTATTAATTGAGAAATTGTTAAATGAAAACCCGATTGTTTCTTCCCCTCCGATGGACCTAAAAATGGCAGACGTAAAAGAAGTAAAGCCGTCTATTGAGAATCCTCCGGAGCTCGAGCTCAAGGATTTACCTCCTCATCTCGAATACGCATACTTGGAAATTAATGATAAATTGCCCGTTATAATCTCAAAAGACCTTAAAGATGAGGAGAAGACACGACTCTTAGATGTGCTTAGGAAGCATAAAAGTGTGATTGCTTGGCAAATATCCGACATTAATGGAATCGACCCTTGATTTTGCACTCATAAGATTCTACTTGAAGATAATCACATAGCTTCCGTCCAACAACAACGACGGGTTAATCCACAAATCCACGAAGTGATCAAAAAGGAAGTTATTAAACTCCTTGACGCTGGAATGATTTATCCGATCTCGGATAGTTCATGGGTTAGCCCGGTTCATTGTGTGCTAAAGAAGGGCGGAATCACTGTTGTGAAGAATGACGATAATGAGCTTATACTGACTCGACTTGTGACCGGATGGAGAGTTTGTATTGACTACCGCAAGTTAAACGACGCAACCCGTAAAGACCATTTCCCGCTCCCTTTTATGGACCAAATGCTTGAACAATTAGCGGGAAATAAGTTCTATTGTTTTATGGATGGCTTTTCTGGGTACTTTCAAATTCCCATTGATCCCCAAGATCAAGAAAAGACCACTTTTACTTGCCCGTATGGAACCTTTGCCTATCGTAGAATGCCCTTTGGCTTATGTAATGCTCCATGCACGTTTCAACGGTGTATGATGGCCATTTTCTCCCATATGATTGAAAAAACCATGGAAGTGTTCATGGACGATTTCTCCGTCTATGGAAATTCTTTCGACTCTTGCCTCTCCCATTTAGAAAATATGCTAATTCGGTGTGAAAACACTAACTTAGTTCTAAATTGGGAGAAGTGCCACTTCATGGTTAAAGAGGGCATAGTCCTCGGCCAAAAAATCTCCAAATCTGGGATTGAGGTAGATCGTGCCAACGTTGATGTTATTGCTAATCTACCTCATCCTACGACTGTCAAAGGAATCCGAAGTTTCCTTGGTCATGCTGGCTTTTACCGACGTTTTATACAAGACTTCTCCAAAATAGCCCGGCCTCTGACCCACCTTTTAGAGAAAGATGCTCCGTTTAACTTCACAAATGAATGCATCGATGCATTTAATTTCTTAAAGAAGAAGTTAACGGAGGCACCAATCTTAGTTGCCCCCGATTGGAGCTTACCTTTTGAGCTAATGTGTGATGCAAGCGATTATGCCATTGATGCAGTTCTAGGGCAACGTAAGAATAAGTACTTTCAACCGATACACTATGCAAGTAAGACTATGAATGACGCCCAACATCACTACATAACTACCGAAAAGATATGTTAGCGGTTGTCTATGCTTTTGAGAAATTCAGACCTTATTTGCTCCTTAAGAAATGCATAGTGTATACGGATCATTCAGCCCTAAAATACTTAATGGCAAAGCAAGATGCTAAGCCACGCTTAATGCGGTGGGTTCTTTTGCTCCAAGAATTTGATGTCGAAATACGAGACAAAAAAGGAGCTGAGAACCTTGCTGCTGATCACCTTTCACGACTTGAGAACCCCCATCAAAGTGCTCTTGAGAATAAGGAAATTATCGAAACATTTCCTCTCGAGACACTTGGGTGTGTGACTAAAATTGATCAAAGTACCCCATGGTTCACCGATTTTGCAAATTACCATGCGGGGAACTTCATTAGGAAAGGGATGTCGTCCCAACAAAAGAAAAAATTCTTTAAAGATGTCCAACATTATTTTTGGGACGACCCCTATTTGTTCAAAGTATGTGCGGATCAAGTGATCCGGCGGTGTGTTCACGGTACGGAAACCATTGAAATTCTTAAGGCATGCCATAGTGGACCAACGGGGGGACATCATGGTGCCAACTTCACCGCAAAGAAAGTGTTTGATTCTGGCTTCTATTGGCCGAAGATATACCGGGATGCCCATGAATTGGTGAAATCATGTGATTCTTGCCAACGTCAAGGGAAATTTTCTCAAAAAGATGAAATGCCAGAAAATGCTATTCAAGTTTGTGAAATTTTTGACGTTTGGGGCATCGATTTCATGGGGCCATTCCCGTCATCAAGAGGAAATAAATATATTCTCGTGGCCATCGATTATTTGTCCAAATGGGTTGAAGCGAAGGCGCTCCCCACCAATGACGCCCGAGTAGTTGTTAAATTTTTGAAAAGTCTCTTTGCCTGATTTGGTGCATCTCGAGCCATCATAAGTGATCGTGGGACCCATTTTTGCAATGACCAATTTGCCAAAGTAATGCTTAAATATGGTGTCACACATCGTCTTTCTATGGCTTATCATCCACAATCGTGGCCTTAAAAGAATTTTAGAAAGGACAGTAGGAGAGCACCGTGCCTCTTGGGCCGATAAATTAGACGATGCTTTATGGGCTTTCCGGACCGCTTACAAAACTCCCATTGGGTGTACTCTATATAAGCCGGTTTACGGGAAGGCTTGTCATTTGCCCCTAGAACTTGAGCACAAGGCCTACTGGGCCTTAAAACATGCTAATTTTGACTTGAAAACCACGGGTGATCACCGAAAAGTTCAATTGAATGAGTTAGTCGAACTTCGTGATCAAGCTTACGAAAATTCTTTGATTTATAAAGAAAAAACAAAAAGACTTCATGATGCTAAGATCAAAGACCTCGTTTTCAACGTTGGTGATCAAGTGCTTCTTTTTAACTCTCGTTTGAAGATTTTCTCGGGTAAGCTTAAAACCCGTTGGTCTGGACCATTCACCATAACACAAGTATTCCCTTATGATACCATTGACTTAGCTCAACCCGATGGTCCCAACTTTAAGGTGAATGGTCACCGTTTGAAACACTATTTTGGAGGGGATGTACCAACCATGGTAGTCCCGGATCTCCGAACTTTCCCCAAGGACGATTGAATTCGGGGATCGAGTCAAGCTACGTGACTCGGAAATCAAAAACAAAGTGCTTCGTGGGTGGCAACCCATGCTTATCCAATTTCATCTTCTTATTTTTCTTATTTCTAACAAATAACGTGAGGAGGGGTGCCTCTTCTACTCTTGTGTTCCGTAGTTGTTTGTGTTTGTTTAGGATTTTCCGCGATTTATGATGACTCTCGTGCTCGTTATCTTCTCTCCACTCGAGTCTCATTCATCGATGCTTTTGAAAATCCTATATCTGTGAATCTTATCGACTAACGTTTTCTTTGGCATAAGTAATAAACGGTCTTGGAATTTTGTTAGGATTACCTTAACCCACAAAACATTGAGGACAATGTTCAATTCTAGTCTGGGGGAGGGTGAATCTTCGATTCGATTTGACCTTGCAATTTTCACATGTTGTGTACTCTTGCAACTCCGTTTTTCTACCAAAAATAGAAAAATTGAAAATTTTTGAAGAAAAATCAATGAAAAAGTCATAAAAAAGCATAAAAAGATGAGAAAAATTTGAAAAAATTGTGCAAAAATATAATAAAGTTTGAATAAGTGTTTTGACACCTTGTTGACTTTCTAGCTGGCTAGAGTAGGGATAAATATTTTGACTTGACCGGGCGTGTTGAGCCCTAGCTTGTTCCCTTAACCAATGATAATCATATAAGCTTGTGCTAGTCTTGAACACAAGGAGCTACTCTTTTGTTGGCTCCCGTACTTGACTTTATACATGCACAGCTTAAAAGCTTTTGCTAGTCTTTTACATAAGGAGCTAGAAAACGCGAATTCTTTTTCTAGAATTTGCAAGTTTCCATATTTGACTTTATATATGCGTGGCTGATTATCGGCTAAGTATTCGCTGGTTTCATTATTTGGAATCTTAAATTGCGAAGAGCGAGAAATGATAGAGTTTATTTAGAAGTTTGATGCTAAACGTGGAGTAGTGGTTCTCTTTAGAGCTCATGAAAGGTACTTGTGGCTTTTTACTCCCATAAAATACGTCACTAATATATAATAGATGTTCTAGGTTAATTAGTGGTATTTAGGTTTGGATAATATTTAGTTCTTTATTTTCTTAAGAGAATCTTTGCTTTAGAAGTTGGGTACATATCAAAGAACATAAAAAATAAGAGCAAAAAGTGAAAAAATCAAAAGTCAAAAGTTGATTGTGTATGTGGTTTTGGAGCTACCCGATAAGCTTCCATTGATGTTATGAGAAAAGTAAAGAAAGAAAAGTATGAAAAATGTGAGAAAGTGTGAAAAAAGTGAAAAATTAAAAGAAGTGAAAAGTTGAAAGTTATGATGAATAAGAGCTTGAATGTAAATAAGTTGTTGGCGCGTGAGGTGCATGTGAATGATTCTGAATTGGACACATGAGGTGCATATGTAGTACTCCGCAACTTATCTATGATATTGTATGTACCCAAATTCCTTGATGTGGACCGAATTTTTATTGCAGTAGTTCTTGAGAGAAAATGAAAAACTACTTAGTGTTTAAACTTGGTATCTCTATCGGACTTAAAAGTATTGAAACGAGAAAATATGAAGAAATTCATTTCTCAACAAAAATAAAAGCTTGAGATACAAAACTTTGGATATGGGAGTAAGAGGTTCCACAAGTAACTATTATGAGTAGTGTTAGCATCTAACTTGTAGATAAACTGTGATCTCGTTTGTACGCTTAGTTTGGGGACTTGTGAAAAATCAAGGATGACGAATTTTATCCGTATGTTCACTTCTTAAATAGAAGTGTTTCTACTCATTGACCCGAAAAATTGTTGCAAAAATAATGAAAGTTCAACAAACCGTCACAAGTATGAAGTATGGAAAGTATAAAAATAGAAGTGAAAGTAGAATAAAGGAAAATTTTAGAAAATGGAGCGTTTGCGGGAATAAATGATTTTGTAACTTCTTTTGAACCTCCTTGCTACTTTACAAAGTCAGTAGGAAGAGTTATGAAATTATTTATCCGAAAAGCGTGAATTGATCACATTGCGTGAGGACACGACAATACCTTAGTCTGGGGGATTTTGGTATGTGTTAATTCACATACCTTTTCATAGCCAAAAACCGACCCAAATAGACTAATTATACTAACAAATGCCAAAGAATGCGTGTTTTTATGTTTATGAATGTGCAGGAACGGATATTTCACAAAATGACGAAAAACAACAAAAATCCGGTAAAAACAAGCACAAGAGTAAAAAGAGTCAGAAAGTCAAGCTGGAAATCAAGTTGAGCTTTGAAAAGTCAAAAGAGATCCCTAAAATTTGAAGATTTGCATGATTCATCATTTTCGGGAAAGATTGAGGAAAAGTCAGAAATAGTCCCTACACTTTGAAAGTTGACATATTCAGTCCCTCATGGAATAATTGAATGAAAAGTCAAAATCAATCCTCAAAGTATTACAGTGTGTCAACATAAGCCCTTGGAATGCATTTTGGAATTTTGGAAAATAAGGTCCTTACAATTTCAGATTATCTCACAAATGGTCCTTGGAATTTTTACTACACATATTCAGAATTATTACTAAACCATGGTCCACAAAGCCAAGCCTAACAAATAAAGAAACCCAAAACCCACCATTCATCCCATACCTGAGCCCAAGTCTACACGGGACAAAGTAATATCAAAAGAGTCAAAGAGTCAACAAACGGTCAAACAAATATATAAAACTTACCCCGCCCCTTTATTCATCCCCAATTCACTTATTACCCAGGTATGAACCCTAACCCCCAATCCTAATAATTACCGTCATTAAGGGTACTTTAGTCCAATCATTGCCTTCTAGAAGAACAGTGTGATGTCAGATAGTGTCAGAAGCGAAGAAACACACATTTGGGACATGTGGCAGGCTACAATTGGTTTGGATGCGTCACAAGACTTGATCAAAGGGTGGATATCAATTGAGGAATGATTAGAGTTGATCTCACGGTCCTGAGGTGATATAAACAAACACAACTCACACGGATTGCCAGCTTGGCAATCCGTGAGCTCACTCCTCACTCCTCTCCTATAAATAGGACTGCTTAGAAGGTAGTTAGTGTGAAGGGTTTAAAGTAGCGAAGCTCTGCTGAATTGTATTCTGAATTGTAGTTAGTTTAGTGGATGTAATTTTACTTGAATGTTTTAATAAAATTTTAGTTTCTCTCAAAATTATCTTCTATCAAATTTTCTGTTTTCATTCTCTTAGTTTAGCTTATAACATCAAATTTCTCAGCTTATCATTCAGTTGTAGTCTAGCTTTTTCAAAAGTTAATGACAATCTAGTTTCTCTTAATTTTGTAGAAAATTCATAGAAATCATAAAATAAAAAAAATAGTTTTCAATCTGTTTTTAAAAAGTTTTTAAATAAGCTCATAAAGTTTTTCATAATCTATTTTAGTTCTATTATTACCTGTGGAATTGTTTCATAAGTAATCATTGAAAGTCATTCAAATAAGGTCAAAGGAGTTGGTTAATTGGTTGTTGTGGTATTGTGGATAAGCTGAGACAGATTTGGAAGGTCCTGCCTATCTTAGAGATAGGCAAGCTAAGTGAACCTCCTCAATTTATGCTGAGGAGGAAGTGCTTTGTAAGTTTTGCATCAATTTTAGTTCCTCCCAAAATTTCTAGTGCAGATCTGTTACTATTAGTGAGATTATTGTTTGATTGAAATTACTTGCTGTAATTGTTGCTGTAATTGATGATACAGTGCTTGTTTGATCATTAGATCAAGTCTGTTTACTAGATTCTGTGTTTGCACTTCTTATATTAGTAACTGATTTGGTGAGGATTTGTGACCTGTCATATCTGTTGGATCTAGTAATTGATATTTGAGACTTCTGATTCAAATAGTGTGTGGAGATTGATATTGTAAGACTGGAAGGTGTATTGTTGTCTGTAGCATCTAATTGGATTGAATCTGTTATGTTTAGGGGTGTTTGGATCTACACATTGCTGAGTATTGTAGCTGGTTGATTGATATAGATTGTGCACACATAGGTCATATTACTATAGTAGTAGTCTTTTGAATCATAAAATTAACAGTGTAGTTTACTAATAGTCAAATTTAGCTTATTATCTCATTAAAAGTTAAGTAGATTAGAAATCAATTAGTAGCATTGAAGTTTTAGTTGTACAATATATCAAATTAGCTTAATATTGATTAATAATAGCTTAAAATTACCATTTAGGAATAGATATCAGCTGTTCAATTTGCATTAAGTCAAAGTAGTTTAGCTTCAAATAGTCAACTGTTGCATTGGAATTTAGTTCATAGGCTGCTGTACTTGGATGATTTTTGGGTAGCATACAGTAGTTTTTGTTCATAGAATTGCTTGATATTGTATCCCAGTTGTTCATTAAAGCTTTTGCCCCCATCAGCTGTTGTGATTAAGCTTGTTCTGTCAGCTTATTGTATCTGTGTTATAGCTTAGTTGGGACAGAGTTTCTGTTTGAAATTGTGGTCTGCTAGTGTTTCATTGAGCTTATATCTGTGTACTTGAGCTTGTTTCTGAGCTTATTGGTATTTGTTTTGGTGATTTGCATCATTGTTTAGCTTCTGGATCTGTCTGCTCTTATATTGCTTATTGTGTGAGCTTATTGCATAAGTTATATCATCTGTTTGATTGATTTTTGGGAATCTGAGCTTATTTTGATCTGTAATTGGCATTATTGAGTATTCATAAGCATAATTCATCTGTTTTCAAAGTTTCATTCAAGTTTTGTTCACAAGTGCTTATAAATAAGCACTTGTGAATAAGCAGTTTAGCCAAATAAGCACTTAATCAGCTTATTTTCACTTCAAAATTTTTCTCCAAGTTATTTTTATTATTTTTGATTTTCTGGAATTTTTCAGATTTTTCCAAGTAGATTTAGTATTTTTCTTAATTTTCCTTTGAATTTAATCATTTTAAATAGATTTTAATAAACAAAAATCCATAAAAATTCAGAAAAAGCTGTGAAAAATACAAAAATATTTTAAGAAATTCTTTTATAATATTTTATATTTTTCAGAAATTAATTTTCATTTTTCCCTTTTATTTTTCTAATTTCTTCTATTTTTAATTCATTTAAAAATACAAAAATCAAAATAAATTCTTAGAAATTAAAAGAAAAGTAAAAAAAAATAATTTTCTTTTACTGGAAATTCATTTTATTAGTTTAAGAGTTTTAGAAAATAATTTCACGTTTGTAGGATCATTTTTCAAATAAAGTTATGTTTTTATAAACGCGTTTGCATTTCCGTTTTTACGTTTTCAATTTTAAAGCATATATAGCTTGTACTTCTTGCATAATTCATCATTGTTTGTTATTCTTTGAATTACTTGAACACTATTTTTACTTTCATCACTTCTCAATTCACGATTTACACGAATCAATATTCTTGATCCCATTCACCTTCACTCGGAAACGACTCTAGTGATCCGTATTTTGTGCGGATCATTTCGATACTATACTACTATATTATATAATAAGTTGATTTTGACACAATCAATTATGCTATCAATAATCAAGCATAAACTTATGTGTTTTGTGCGTATTTGTGATTTTCAAAGTTACATTCCACAAAGAATAAGTAAAAACATTCAAAGTAATTACTAATAAACAACCATACAATGTGAGACTGCATAGACAGGCAACAAGTATTAGGTTAATATAGCTTCTTGAAGTAAAGTCCGGTATTTATTGGCGAAAAGCATATTGTAATGCAAAATAATAAAGTTGTGACCTCCTTATATGAAATAATGAATCATTCGAATAGTCATATCAAAATGTAGCTGAAATAATACTATTGCGTTAAAAATAGAAAAAAACAACATCAAACATATATAATTGGCGTGTTCAGTTTTAATAAACAATCCCAAACCGCCATTAATTAAGTACAACACTGTATCACATTTTAATCATTCAATAATAGGTAGTCATTTTCATCTTGTTAATCCACACACCCAAGCATCTCAATCACCACTTAAATAAAAACTTAAAAATAGTATCCATTATATTCAACAAAAGAAAACTTTAGAAACCAAATACTCCGTAATATTTATTATTTCATTCGGGCATTTCATCAAACACTTGGTTTGCATCAGTAACATAAGTTGCTCAAATAAACAAATCATATAGAAAGTTTATTTTTAAAAACATAAAATTCAACCACAAGATTAAATGTTGTTTTTCGAAGCTACTAATCTTCTTTTAAGAAAATTAACAAATGGTTGGCGCGCATGATTCACTAACCTTCATATGGAGTCAATGTCGATTTCAAAATTAAATCCAATAATCAAATCCATATATACATACAAAACTAATATGTAATTCATCAAACATCAAACATCAAGTAACATAATTTTGTTTTAGTTCGAACAAAAAGTAAAAATAAAAGTTACCTTAAACTGATTTGGTTGATT
This sequence comes from Artemisia argyi, assembly GCA_030686995.1. Taxonomy (NCBI): domain Eukaryota; kingdom Viridiplantae; phylum Streptophyta; class Magnoliopsida; order Asterales; family Asteraceae; genus Artemisia; species Artemisia argyi. The sequence goes on along the minus strand of CM060695.1, from coordinate 20,125,008 downwards.
TGTGTGTGTTGTTTCTGGAATTGTATCATCGAGTTGTGAAGAAGAAACGCCCAATCGGAATTGAAATCTTAGATTTGAGAAACGGAATTGAAATCAAAATAATTATTGGTAGTGATTTGTGCGTTGTTTATGGTAGTGGATTTAAGTTTCCTTAGTTGTAGGTGTTTTTGTTTTGAATTTGCTTCACCGAATATCTTCAACCATTCGGTTGAATGTTTCCACAGAAAAAGAAGTTCCTAAAATTTTGCAATCTTTCTATTTCAAGAGTAAATGCCAGGTGTAGTTTTTAAAGAGTTTTGAGGGATTTTTTTAAAGATTTATGCCTTCTAAATATAGGAATCACACTTGTACTTTATATAGGTTGTGATGTATACTTAGGGTACTTTTTTTTGTATCATTCCTAATGTTTGTTCGACTAGGTGCTAATGTGCTATGTTCAATAAATAAACTATCCCCATATCAGCGTCACATTTTTATTTTATACACCACCAAACGGGTGATGTGGTCATCACCAAACCCAATTTGTTTTAAACAAATTTAATCAAAAACTAAATTAAACACTCATTCATAATTAGAAACATTATATTAAAAATTAAAAACATCATACATGTTAATAAACTTAAATTAAACTCCACGGGAAAGGTGTTCGACTAAATCAACACAAAGGTTTTGATGTCCGTCTGCCGATTTGATTTGTCTGATAACCTGTAGCCTTTGTTCCCGAGTTAGTTTAAGGTTGTTGGGAATTACACTAACAGTTACCACTGTTAAGCATGGAGATTACAACTGTTGAAGAATGCACTAGCAGTGGAAACTCATTACCACTGCTAGTACATATTATTACCACTACTGTCAGGATAACTGTTAGGAAACGTGTATAGATAAATATAGAATAGATTTTGTGTATATCCTATTCTATTTGCGTTATACTTATCTTGTAGAAGAGGACTCCTTGTGCTATAAAAGGAGGTCCTAGGTTAAGGTTTGAGAAACGTTTTTCCTAGAGCTTCAAGGTTGTAACCCTAGTGATACAAAGATCACTCGTATTATTATTCTTAATAATATTGGAGCTAACAGTTTAGTTTACATATTATTCTCATTCATATACAACTGTCTTTTACTCACAATCAAACTTCTAAGTATTACTAAGTAGATTCCGCATACTTGGTAGTATAACTCAAAGTATCATTCTAACACAAATCAAGGTGTGTTTAGATCCATCAAAGGTCATCCTCACTATGTGCTTCCTTCGGATGCTAGTCGGGAGATATCGCTTTCCCTTTGTGTTTTCGAATCTAATTATTTAATATGATGCAAGTATACATCATATTCCATATTTTCTCAAGAATTTTGGTCATAAAATAGCAAAGAGCTTTTTTTAAATGAATCAATCTGATACGTGAACTCTAAAAAAGTTGTGTAAATGTAACGAACTTTGATAAGATATACACATTTTGATGACGTGTCATACCTAATAGGCTAACACGTTACACCATTTATATAGTGACACGTCATCAAAATGTGCAATTTGAAACACTTTATGAAAGTTCGACATTTACGAAACTTTTTCAGAGTTCACGTAGCAAAACGAGACAATGAAGAAAGTTCATTGCTACTCAATGAACAAAGCCCTTTTATCAATAGACATCTGTCGTGTAGGATTGGTTAATGTAGCACATTTTTTCTTCAGAACACCAAACGCTCGTTCAACATCTTTCCCTGCTGCTTCATGCATTCACTTATTCCGTATTCAGTTGTGGTCATTGTCATTGGATGTGAAATCGACTTAATAAGTGTCATACATTCTGGATATATCTCGTCAACAAAATAGTATCTCCATCTATAACTTATGTCGAGTCACCAACGGAACCTCTGGTGATTTTCTGTCTTTGAGATCATTGATGTGTAACGTTGATGTCATTGTCCGCCCCAAAAACACCAAAGGAAGCATGCCATATCCATAAGTCTTGTGATGCAACTTCCAACAAACCATGATCAGATCTACAACATTACTTGTGGCATGCATTTTGACTACTGATGCGTGGTTTTGCAACCTTGCAAAAGGTTTTACTTCTCAAGTGATCTTGAGAAGCTTGCAATCCCCACCAGGCAGTGTACCTGACCAATGTAGTATAGTGTAGTGGCAAGTACCGGGGGATTGATCGTTCTCTCAGGGAATAGTGTCGTTAGGATCAAAACTTAATTAAACTAGGTCTAGAGGTGAGGGATGATTCTTTTTGTACTTTTATAGTTTTTTCGAAAGCAAGTAAAAATCTCGGGTTTTGGAAGATTGGGCGAAATTAGTCGCTAGTCAACTAACACAAATAACTACAAATGCAATGAAAATAAAATAACAAGAAAGTAAATTTAGAGAAAAAAAATAGTAAGAGAAACGTGTTTACTTAGATTTCACTACTCCTTAGCTATCTTTTACTAGTTGATTAGTTTGTTACAAATGTGTGGATGATGGTTTATATTCCTTAATACCATTCGTGGGGCTGTGTACGATCTTCCCCAACTCTACAAGCTTCTACCTATTCCTATGTCGAGTCGACTACTAGCTCCTAACATGGCCTCCTTAGTAGTTACTCATGCATTAAATATAACCAATTAATCATAGTACACATCCGATTCATGTTTCTTAAGACATTCAAGCATGTTACCAATTGGAAGTCTGCCAGCTTTTTTAAGCCTAACATCGATATCATTTATCCATTACAATTAATAACAAACAACCAACCAATAATCAATAGCTAGGTTTCATTACATCTAAGCAAACACAAAGAAAACCTAGCCTAACATGTTAAAGAAAAGACAAGCATAAGATAGAATCAAACAACACATAGACATATTGAATGATTATAACCCTAACGCCGTCAGAAAAACAAAAGATTTAACAAAAACTATATGACTCTGGCAGAAAAACAAAACTCGCAAAATTTCCAGAATTTTACACTTGACGCCGTCAGAAGTGACCTGCAGAAATTTCATGTTAAGTTTCTGGAAAAACTCACACCTTAATTTCGGGAAATCCTGCAAAACATCATTATGACTCGGTACAAGCATTTGACTCACACAAATACTAATATGCACATTCGTTTAATATCGTTGTGATTCATGTTCAAGCTCGTTCTTAGAAACAAATTTAGATTTCCCTTACACTTATCTTTTGCGAAATACCTTTATATGTAGTCAAGACGAAGTTAAAAACAAAATAAAGAATTTTCACAATTTATTTTGAAACATGAGCCACAAGCAATAAAAATAAAACATGCATACGGAAACAAATAAAATCAAACAAACAAACAATCAAACAAGTAAAGCTTGGGTTGCCTCCCAAGAAGCGCTTTTCTTTATTAACGAGTCTTGTAGCTAGACTCAAGGTCACGACCTATGTTTTCCTTTCCCACTTTTGAATCGATTCTCTTAACCTTTGAACTACTTCCATGTCAACTCTATACTTAGGCCCGAGGGTTAAGAAATTTTATAGTAAAGGCTCCTCTTCTCCTAAACAAAATTCATTCCTTTATTCTTATCTTCGTCGTTAATGTCCTTGATTGCACCATTGTTATCCATATCAAGTTGAAGCACAGAATGAAATTCCTTCATTTTATTAGGCATCCTATATGTGATCCTATCGATTTCATTAGAAAATTGGACCGTTCTTTCTATTTGATCGTGTTTTAACTTGGACTCCTCAATAAATGGCTTACCTAATACAACATGGGATAAGCGGCAATCTATGACATTAGCCAAGTCTTCAACAACCATAAAGTCAAGGATACAAGTAAAGTTCCCAACAAAGACATGTAAACCTTTAATTCTCCTGACAAATTTTCAAACTCCACAAGGGTATTTGAGATCTCTCCTAGGCTCGAGTCTTGTTTTTACTATATCATTATAAACACTTGAAGACATAATGTTAATCGGGGATTCGAAATCGATGTAGGCTTGATCAATGTGCTTATACCCAATCTGCATGGTATCTTCACATTCCTAGGGTTACCTCTCTTAATCTTAGGGTCAATCTTAACGAAAGGGGGCCGAGGATTATCAACAAGATTGTTATAGTAAGCGATTTCCTCCTTAGTGGGGTATAAATTGAAATAATCATCATCTAGATCCCCCTCTTCTTCTTCCTTAACATCTTCCATAATTGCCAGGTCATTGGGTCCTAGTTCCGTATCTAGGTCCATGGCTATTGCTAAGTCATTAAGCGCATAATCAAGTTCAATATCAACCAATCTATTGAGTTCTCTAAATTCCCTAATCTCACTCTCAATCTGTTCATGCAACAAAGCAACTTCGCTAGGTGAAAGGGGTAGATTCGCGTTTTCCATAGTGGCCAATGGAATAATCAATGAGGATTGTATGAACAAACATACTAGAAAATATAGACTAAAGAAAACCTATAAAAATAAAATAAAAAATCTTACTAGAAAGGAATCTAGCAAGTAAACCTAATAAAAAGAAATTTCAACCTAAACAATAACTATTCCCCGGCAGCGGCGCCAAAAACTTGATAGTGGTTGTGCAACCTTGAAAAAGGTTTTACTTCTCAAAGGATCTTGAGAAGCTTGCAATCCCCACCAGGTAGTGTACCTGACCGATGTAGTATAGTGTAGTGGCAAGTACCGAGGGACTGATTGTTCTCTCGGGGAATAGTGTCGTTAGGATCAAAACTTAATTAAACTAGGTCTAGATGTGAGGGATGATTCTTTTTGTACTTTTATAGTTTTTTAGAAAGCAAGTAAAAATCTCGGGTTTGGGAAGATTGGGCGGAATTAGTTGCTAGTCAACTAACCCAAATAACTACAAATGCAATGAAAATAAAATAATAAGAAAGTAAATTTGGAGAAAAACAATAGTATGAGAAACGTGTTTACTTAGATTTCACTACTCCCTAGCTATATTTTACTAGTTGATTAGTTTGTTACAATTGCGTGGATGACGGGTTTTATTTCTTAATACCATTCGTGGGGCCGTGTACGATCTTCCCCAACTCTACAAGCTTCTACCTCTTCCTATGTCGAGCCATCTACTAGCTCCCCTAACATGGCCTCCTTAGTAGTTTCTCATGCATTAAATATAACTAATTAATTGTAGTACACATCTGAATCATGTTTCTTAAGACGTTCAAGCATGTTAGCAATTGAAAGTTTGCCAGTTTTCTTAAGCCTAACATCGATATTATTCATCCATTACAATTAATAACAAACAACCAACCAATATTCAATAGCTAGGTTTCATTACATCTAAGCAAACACAAAGAAAACCTAGCCTATTATGTTAAAGCAAAGACAAGCATAAGATAGAATCAAACAACACATATACATATTGAATGATTATAACCCTGGCGCCGTCAGAAAAACAAATGATTTAACAAAAACTATATGAACAAGATTGTTATAGTAAGCGATTTCCTCCTTAGTGGGGTATAAATTGAAATAATCATCATCTAGATCCCCCTTTTCTTCTTCCTTAACATCTTCCATAATTGCCAGGTCATTGGGTCCTAATTCCGTATCTAGGTCCATGGCTATTGCTAAGTCATTAAGCGCATAATCAAGTTCAATATCAACAAATCTATTGAGTTCTCTAAGTTCCCTAATCTCACTCTCAAACTGTTCACGCAACAAAGCAACTTCGCTAGGTGAAAGGGGTGGATTCACGTTTTCCATAGAGGCCAACAGAATAATCAATGAGGATTGTACGAACAAACATACTAGAAATGATAGAATAAAGAAAACCTATAAAAATAAAATAAAAAATCTTACTACAAAGGAATCTAGCAAGTTGACCTAATAAAAAGAATTTCAACCTAAACAATAACTATTCCCCGGAAGCGGCGCCAAAAACTTGATACGTGGTTTTGCAACCTTGAAAAAGGTTATACTTCTCAAGGGATCTTGAGAAGCTTGCAATCTCCACCAGGTAGTGTACCTGACCGATGTAGTATAGTGTAGTGGCAAGTACCGGGGGACTGATCGTTCTCTCGGGGAATAGTGTCGTTAGGATCAAACCTTAATTAAACTAGGTCTAGATGTGAGGGAGGATTCTTTTTGTACTTTTATAGTTTTTTAGAAAGCAAGTAAAAATCTCGGGTTTTGGAAGATTGGACGGAATTAGTTGCTAGTCAACTAACCCAAATAACTACAAATGCAATGAAAATAAAATAATAAGAAAGTAAATTTGGAGAAAAACAATAGTATGAGAAACGTGTTTACATAGATTTCACTACTCCCTGGCTATCTTTTACTAGTTGATTAGTTTGTTACAATTGCGTGGATGACGGGTTATATTTCTTAATACCATTCGTGGAGCCGTGTACGATCTTCCCCAACTCTACAAGCTTGTCGAGCCGACTACTAGCTCCCCTAACATGGCCTCCTTAGTAGTTACTCATGCATTAAATATAACCAATTAATCGTAGTACACATCCGAATCATGTTTCTCAAGACGTTCAAGCATGTTACTAATTGGAAGTCTGCCAGTTTTCTTAAGCCTAACATCGATATCATTCATCCATTACAATTAATAAGAAACAACCAACCAATAATCAATAGCTAGGTTTCATTACATCTAAGCAAACACAAAGAAAACCTAGCCTAGCATGTTAAAGTAAAGACAAGCATAAGATAGAATCAAACAACACATATACATATTGAATGATTATTGAAAGACTTATCTTTATTAAAACATGGATGATAAAAGGGTGAAAAACCCTTTAAAATGCAACCTAGGGTTTCTCCACAAGTTCTCCCAAAAGTCTCTCTAAAATTATCCTCTCCAATACACCAAAATTATAAAATTATATATAGATTTTGTGGTCTAACGGCGTCATGTTATGATTTTGACGCCGTCAACTCACCGCCAATATTCTTCTCGTATTGCCTAGATCCAGATCTGACGTCGTCATGTGTTAATTTATTCTTGTCCGTCACGTGTGTTTTTGCTCTTGACGGCCTTGGTGACGCCGTCATGTGTTATCTCCCAAAAAATTATGGCGCGTCTCATTATACTTTTTATCCACCTCTTTGCCATAACGTGACGCCGTCACATGCAATACGTGACGCCGTCAGGTACTATTTCCAGCTTGATTTTTAGACTTTGCCGTTTTCTTCACTTTTCGCTCTAAAAACGTCCAAAATGCTTCCTTTTCCAGATTTTTTCTCCAAAGTACCTAAAATGACAAAAGGAACGATTTAGGGCAATATTTGATCAAATAATCTCGACTTAGGGCTTAAATAACCCCCTAAAAGCGGTACACTTTTCATCTCATCAAATACCCTTACACTTGAGATTTGCTTGTCCTCAAGCAAATGTGTTTTTATTCTAATCAAAATAAAAGCTAGGGGTCATTTAACACTATTATAAAAGTAATTACAACAAATAATCATTCCACTTCAACCAAAACAAGCACGGAAATTATACACTAGCACCTCACAAATAGTGTTTAGATACTCACATCTCTCGGGTGTAATAAAAGTATATATCATAATATGAAAATGGAAAATATCTCCCAATTCCAATCCTAGTCGTTTATTCTTAATAACGTCGCATTTTTAGAAAATGCCAAGTTCATACTATTGATTTCTTCTCCCGATGAGTCCGTGAACATGAATGACTCGAAGTCTATTTAAAAAATGAGAAATGAAAAATATTTTGCTTGAGTTGTTTAGATAAAGAGAAAGATGCTATATGAAGTTGTGAATAATAAAAATGATAGGGTATGAGGTATTTATAGATAAAATGATAGATTTAAATAAAACTTTTTATTTAAAGCTAAAGTGACGTTTGAGGGCTTTTTTATTAATGGTGCATTCGTTTCGGTTGTGATCACCACCAAACAATGCCTAAAATATGCCAACCGTACGCTGTGGTTGGTAGTGACCAGTCTTATATTCAAGTTATCACTATAGGGACCAGTCTTATATTCAAGTTATCAGATCAATTTATTAAACTAAGAATTTGTCATTTCAGATAGTTACTAGCCAGATACAAATTCTTGAATTTAGGTCTAGCTGTTCTCGAAAACAATGAAATATTTTTGTTTGATTATTGTTTTTACCGTAAAGAGAGAAAGAGAAACATAAAAGTGTCAGTGATTAAGAATAATCTGTTTTTGATTGATTTCCAATTACCATTACATCGAACATATATAAATCAATATACGGAATATTCTAGACTTCGGGCTTGGCCTGTTACAACTACACAATATGGGCTAACACTCCCCCGTAGTCGGAGTGGGAGGACACCGGATGCTTAGACTGGTGCGAAACGCCTCAAATAGAGTTTATGGTAATCTTTTCTTGAAAATGTCTGCATACTGATAACGTAAAGGGACATGAAGAACCCGAACCTGACCAGTGGAAACCAAGGCTCAAACAAAGTGAATATCAATCTCTATGTGCTTTATTCATTGATGTTGAACCGGATTACAAAATAAGTAAACTGCACTAACATTATCACAGTAGACAAGCGTAGCGGAAGACGAAGGCGTGTGTAGGTAACGCAGTAAATTCCATAACCAAAAAGTCTCAGTAATAGCATTGGAAACCCATGGTACTCTGCTTCTGCACTAGAACGAGAAAGCGTCGGTTGACTCTTAGAGGACCACGATAATAAGTTGTTTCCAAGAAATACACAATAATACCCAGAAGTGGATATCCTACTGGTAGGACAGCCAGCCCAATCCGCATCTGAATAAGCAACCAAGGATGTAGTAGAAGATGTAAACAACTGTAGCTCGTAGTCTAAGGTACCCCGAACATACCGCAAAATCTGTTTGAGAGCCGAGAAATGGGGCTCTCGAGGGTCATGCATATGAAGGCAAACCTGCTGAACTGCATAAGATATATCTGGGCGAGTAAAGGGGAGATACTGAAGAGAACCTGCAAGACTATGATATAAAGTAGGATCAAATATCGGATCACCATTATCCCCAAGTTTAGACTCAATATCAATAGGAGTCCGATTGGGATTACATTTAACCATATGTGCTATCTCCAAAACCTCAATAACATATTTCTTCTAAGATAAAAATAACCCTGAAGAATCACGTGTAAAAGAGATACCCAGAAAATAATTAAATGGACCCAGATATGTCATAGCAAACTCCTGATGTAAGGATCCGATAATCCGCTGCATCAAACTCTTAGAAGAAGCCGTGAGAACAATATCATCAACATATAATAACAGGCAAGCAGTATTTGTTCCATGTCTGTATATAAATAATGATGAGTCACATCGACGGTGAGAAAACCCAACCTGAGTGACATAAGATGCAAATCATTGAAACTAAGCTCTAGGGGCTTGCTTATGCCCATATAGAGACCGCTGCAATAAACATACATAATCAGGATGCACAGAGTCCCGAAATCCCGAAGGCCGATGCATATAAACTATCTTAGATAAATCACCATGTAAGAAAGCATTCTTGACATCAAGCTGATGAATCGGCCAATGTTGAGAAGTGGCTAATCTCAGAACAGTCTGAATAGTACCCGGTTTAACCATCGGACTAAAGGTCTCATTGACATTAACCCCCTCTAATTGATTACTACCATTTGCCACAAGATGAGCCTTGTAGCGACTAAGAGTACCATCAGGAAAATACTAGTGGTGAAAAATCCATATACAGTGAATAATGTTGGTGAACGTAGGTTGGGGCACAAGGATCCAAGTTCCATTCTTAATAAGTGCAGCATATTCATCACGCATAGCATTTTGCCAATTTGGATCGTTAAACGCATCACGATAAGATACGTGCATGTTGAGACGCTCCGTAGGATGATTAGTCTAGACATGATATTGTGTGACCATGGGATGAATTGAGACAAGGTTTGGGTTGTGAGGAGGATCTGGGATAATGTGTTGGTGTTGGTTCACGGGTGGTGATAGATTTGGTATATGTTTTTGGGCGGCGAGTGGTAATGGGGTGTATATTGTTGGATGACGGGTGGTGATGGTGATGGTGATGGTGATGGATCATGAGTTGCGTCATGTTGGGCTATATTGGGGTTGGTGGGAAATGTTGTTGTTGCTTCATTTGTGGGTTGAAGGACAGTGGTTTGCACAATCGTGGTGGATGGAATGGATGAAGAGTTTATACCGGGTGAGTCATCCAGAAATTATATTTGGGTGCCGATGTTGGTTTAGAAGTGCCATATGGAAAAACAGTTTCATTAAAGGTTACATGGCGAGAAATGATGATTTTGTTGGTGTTTAAGTCGAGGCAATGATACCCATGATGATTTGAAGCTTGGCCCAAATAGATGGAAGGTGTATCGCGTGGTTCAAGTTTATGATTAGGATATAAGTGAGGGTAACATAAGCAGCCAAAAGTGCGTAAAAGGCTATAATCCAGGTTTTGGCCAAACAGTTGGGTATAAGGTATCTCGTTGGCAATAGCAGTTGAGGGCAAAATATTTAGTAAGTGAATAGCCATATTGAGAGCTTCAACCTAAAATGTTGATGGAACATTGGCTTGAAAGAGCAAGGTCCGAATGAGATTATTGATGGTGCGAACCATCCGTTCAGAATTGTCATTTTGTTGTGATGTTTTGGGGCATGAAAAGCGAAACTGAATGCCATTGTCAGAAAAAGTGTTTGTAGGTTACAGTTGTCAAATTCACCACCATTATCACACTGAAAAGACCGGATTTCACACTTAAATTGAGTTTGTACATAATTACGAAATATGACAAATTTAGACAAAACATCAGATTTGTTAATGAAATGATAAACCCAAAAAAATGCGAATAATGATCCAAGAAGAATACATAATATTTGAAACCTGAAAGACTCGGAATTGGGGAAGTCCATACATCCAAGTGAATGATGTCAAAACAAGCATTAACGACAATATTGGAACTAGCAAATGGAAGTCTTACGTGTTTGCCTAGCTGGCAAGCATGGCAAAGCACATGAGGCTTCTCTTATTACATGAAATATAATTATTTGAAACTAGATGGTGTTACACTTTGCTTCCTGGATGTCCAAGACGCTGATGCCACGTATGTTGACTGATTAAGAGAGCTTGAGGAATGGGAGGCGGAGCTGTGACGAGATAGAGGTCCCACGTACTATCACATTGGAGAAGCACCCGACGTGTCATGAAATATTTAACAGAAAATCCAAATGGATTAAATTCAACAGTGCAGTTATTTTCGCGAACAAATTGACGAGCAGATTTAAAATTTTGACAATATGCAGGGTAATAAGAACATTATTTAGGTGAAGAGGTCGAAAGGGAGTTGTCGAAATACTATGACCCGTATTGGTGACAGGAATAGAATGCCCTTCACCAACCGAGACAGACGGATACATGCACGTATTAAAAACATGACTAAGACTATTAACTGAAGCATTAAGATGTGAGCTCGCACCTGTGTCCATGTTCGAGGCACCAGTAGTGAGATCATGAAGAGTCCCGGCAGTGAAGGCATGAGGCAAGGTGGTCTCTTGGCTCGGGGCGAGGGTGGGTCTCAACGATCCGGTAGGAAGAGCCATGGATCTGTTCAAAGCATGTTATGCCAAGCTCATTATTGTATACCCGGAAGGGGCTGTGGGTCGTATAAAGTGAGCTGGGTTAGTTGGTTGTAATGGTGTCGGGTGAGTGTAGGTAAGAGGCCCATGTGGAATTGCTGTTGGATAACCGAACCCAGGGGCGAAGTCACATAGGCTGTTGGGCCAAGTTGTTGGGCTTGGTTAGGATAGATGAGTGAGCCTGTGGTAGGAGACGTGTAAAGGGCAGTAGGTCCTGGTTGTGTGATAACAAGTGATTAACGATTAGGCTGTTGTATCCCATGCGATGACCCTACACATAAATGTTGTATCCCATGCGATGACCCTTCACCTAAATGTCCCAACAACTTAATAAAAAGATCATTAGTAGTTTCTTTCTTGGTAGCCACCTCACTGTGCGTATTATTCAATTGACTTTGACCCACCCCATGCAAATTCTCCACATGATTACTAATACCCAGTCAACTCAAAAGCTGGGAAACCAAAACTTCTGTCGTTTAATTCTTTTGTTCCATTCTGTCGTATGATTCTTGAGTATAGGAATTGAAACAGAAACCAATGGAGAGTAGAAGCAATAACAAGGAAATATGCAAAATCTTGTAACCCAGAGTACAAGAATACCTATGACGATAGGATTGTGACTGAAGCACAAATCACCACAATAACAAAACTTGTTACCGTGAACAAGTAAACTTAGGCGTGACCTAGCACGTTGAATCAGTAACAATAAAATACGATCGTGACCTAGCACGACAGAAAACAGACAAAAACGTGAATCGATAACCTAGCACCGATCACCAACGTGTAAAAGGGTGGGATTCGTGATTAGGGTTGGAAAGGAAAAACGGGAAAAAATTTAGGGTTTTGTAGATCGAATAAAGAGGCTCGATACCATGTCAGTGATTGAGAATAATCTGATTTTGATTGATTGCCAATTACCATTACATCGAACATATATAAATCAATATACCGAATATTCTAGACATCGGGCTTGGCCCGTTACAACTACACAATACGGGCTAACAAAAAGTAGCTTCAAACTCAAGCAACTAAAACAATATTTCTCCAAAATTAAGGTCATCTAAAGCTAAAAAAGTACTCCCTCATTTGGTGTTGTAAGTTGTAGCGATGACAAAGTTATTCTTTTATTGCTATGTTAGGAGTTTTTCGATTTTTTGTTCGTTGGTTTTTAGGTTCGTTAAGAAAGAGATTGGTTTGTTGATATGAAGCTTTAGTTTTAGAGGCCATTTTTTACTATTGTTTCTTAAAATTTTGGGTCTCGGGTTGTTGATTTATTTTGGGAAAATTAGTCTATATATGTATTGCTATTTGTATCTTTTAGTGTCTTGCTAGTCTTCTAATATACTTTATGTTAGTTTGTGGAGATATTTCATTAAATGCATGTCCGGTTTATACGAGAGCCTAGGGGATCGCACTTGCATTTGAGATTCAAAATATATAAATAATATAATATAGTAATATCTTTATTATTATTTCACGAAAACACTAACTAACGGTCGTTAATGTTACTTAACAGGAGTTAGTTAATGGACGTTAAGTGTTAAGTTCGAGGACTAGAGTGTAACAAATAAGGAGAAGGATCTAGAATCCTTCCCCTTGTGCGTTAATCGGCGAATTAGGGATCCAAAAAGAAGAATCCAAGTCTACCTTGGACTCCAAGGTATCACACTATATAAATAAGCCCTTTTTTCATTATTGTGCATCCTTGAAAAACCTAGATAAGTTTTAATTCTCTTCTTCACCCCTCTTACACCTTAATCGAACGAATTACACAATCCCTCGAGGTTGTGCGTTTGATTTTGAGCATAAAACTTTTGTGAAAGAAGTTTTTTTAATTTTGAGTTTTTAAACGTTTTTAGAGCTGTAGGGTCTCCTTGAGGTGTAGCCATTGTGTCTTTTATTTTTTATTTTTTTATGGTGTCTTATCAATCTTCCATTCATGAACCTTGGTATCCTCTAAGTAGAAGATGAGTTATTTTTGGAAATAATCTTTTTCTTGGTATGGGACGATATGAGTTTTAGCTAAGGGATTTCTACGTTTTTACTGTAGAATATTGGATTGGGATAGGATGTTATTGTGGATTAAATATGTGTTTGTTACATAATGTGGTTTCTTTGTATATTTTTACTGATATGATATGATTTATTGTGACACTTATAGTTATTAGTTTTTGAATATCCCTTGTTCTGGTTATTGAATATTGTCAGTTTGGATAAAATATTTTAGTGAATAAAATTGTTTATACATGTTTTTACAACTAGAACGGTACCCGCGCAATGCGGCGGCGGGTACCTGTGACTATATTTTGTGTTATTCAGTTACACATTTAGTTGTCTTTATCTATACTATATATAATGCATGAAGCACTCTCTCTCCAAAATTTTCATATTTACAAGAAATAATGCATGATTTACAACACCTTAATGCACCAAATTTTCAGAATTACAACAAAGTAAGCATATTGTACAACAAAAAATAGCGTAGTGTCATTTTAAGACCAAAACTCTACCAAACAACATTAATGCTATTAAAAACACCCCTTCACCAAAAATTACAACTATTTAAGCACAATGTACAATAGCTTTTAAGTAAATACAAGTCATGAAACACAAAGCACAAGTATGTAAAACACAATGATTTTAAGTTCAACAATCTATTCAACACATATAATTAATATGCTAATTAATTCACCCATTCAACAAAATATACAATCATTTAACCATAATGTACAAGCTACTAAGCTAAGTACTTAAAAATAAAGCCATTAGGCTGGGCACAGTGGTGGTCGACCGGACCGGTCGCCCCTGCGCTGACCGAGTCGCCGCCACTGCAACCACAAGCTCGATGAAGGTCGAACGACTCCAAAATTCACAAACCAATCACCCCCTCGACCGATTAATGCATTCCACGAAAGAAGAAAAAAATGTACCGTTACATATCAAAACAAACACGAAGATGAAACGAAAGAAGAAAAAAACAATCATCAATGAAGCCAAAACAAACATCAAACTTATTCCATCTATGGTCCACGAGTAGAAAGTATACAATAACAATAAAACCCAATATCTACATCTACCTCAGTTCTAACCCCATCTCAAAACCACCATCACAGTCAACACAATATAAAACCTTAGAGAGATTTTTCGTTTGATATTCAAGAAAAGGGTCTGATTTTCTTGCAAACATAGATTGTTGGTTATGTTCGGTTATCAAGATAAGAAAGAAAGGAAGAGTATGTGATGTTTGTGTGGCTGCAAATCATGGCTGCGTACTTTTGTGAGGGAAATTAGGGCAGGAATGAGGTAATTTAGATTTTGTAAACGTATTTATAAGTTCTAATATTTGGGTTATATACCGGTTTGGTTGTTAATTGGGCTGGCCAAATGATATCACAAATTGTTTGGTAGTTTTATCATGGGCCTTAATAGATATTGATGATTAAAGTTTGTTTAGGCTGAAAATGGTTTTAGACTAATTACCTTGGTAATTGAGACGTATATTATTTGTATGGTGTAGTTGATTTTGGCTAATTTTGATATTTGGTTCATGTGAATAGTGTATATTAAAAATGAAAATGTAAGGGATATATATAGTGTAAAAAAGATGGTTTTTTTTTAAATAAAAATAAAAATATAAATGTCGGTTGCCTTACTATGCCTAAAGGTAGAATGTAGGTCAGAAAATTTAAAGGTGATTGTGCTAAGGAAAGAATCAAGATTCTGTTTGTGATAGCTTCGGTTAAAAGTAAATGAAATTATACTTCTGCTTTTTTTGTGAGTCTCAATACCGTCTTTCACGATATATAGGGAAGTTGAGATGTAGAAAGTCTTACCCCTACCCAAGGTAAAGAGGCTGCTTCCAGTTTTATCTAAGATAAGAAAGGACCTCCGGCCTTTTATAGGGACTCAGGATCGAACCATTGACCTTTAGGTTAAGATGCAAGGGTTTTCCAACTGAGATCCATCCCTAAAATTATTGTTATTTGTAAATTAATCGCTAAAAAAATATGGCTGCATAACATCACATTACCAGAAAATATAGTCACAGGGTACCCGCCGCCGCATCGCGCGGGTACCCTACTATACTTTATAAGTAGAGATGGTAGAGATTTTTAAGCCAAATAATTTAGTTTGAACAACCAACCTGCTTCCTAACAAACTTCCTAATCAACCTGCTTCCTAACAAACTTCCTAAATAATCTGCTTCCTAACAAACTTTCTAACCAAGTAACGAACTTGCTTCCTAACCAACTTGCTCCCTAACTAACTTCCTAACCAACTTGTTTTCTAACTAATTAATTTTAAAATCCTTCCATAATAAGCAAGTAAAAGTCAGGATTTTAAACCTTTCTAATTAGAGAATAGTCCTAAATGCATTATATAGTACTAGAACGGTACCCGCGCAATGCGGCGACGGGTACCTGTTACTATATTTTGCGTTATTCGATTATTCGGTTACACATTTAGTTGTTTTTATGCTTTATAAGTATAGATGGTTAAGCCAAATATTTTAGTTTTAACAACCAACCTGCTTCCTAACAAACTTCCTAACCAACCTGCTTCCTAACTGATTAATTTTGAAATCCTTTCATAATAAGCAAGTAAAAGTATGAATTTTAAGCATTTCTAATTATAGAATAGTATCAAATGCATTATATAGTAGTATAGATATAGATATCGAAGAAGTGAAGGGCATGGGAGAATTATTCTCGTTTGTATTGTTTGGTAATAGTTTTATGTCTGTATGGAAAATTTTCAAATTGCAGTAGAACAGCTATCTATGGTTGAGATTTACTTAAAAATATGTATCTGGCCGGTGTTTACACAAAATTCTTTAGCATGTATGAAGTTTTCTATATTTAATATACTAGCAAGGTTTTCGCGCGACTCAGCTGCGGGCACTCTGTAATTTAATTTTTACGGCTAATAATATATTTTATTTGTACGTTTTTTTTGCAATAGCTTTACTGATTAGTTTTTTATAACAAAAGTTTGATGAAATTTTGCTTAATTTGTTTTATTTTATTTATTATTATTATTATTATTATTATTTTGTTTAGTAGTTTGCTTGGTTTTACAATATGTGAACATAT
This sequence comes from Artemisia argyi, assembly GCA_030686995.1. Lineage (NCBI taxonomy): Eukaryota > Viridiplantae > Streptophyta > Magnoliopsida > Asterales > Asteraceae > Artemisia > Artemisia argyi. The sequence continues at coordinate 20,108,365 of CM060695.1, read as the reverse complement.
TTTAGTTTATTATGTTCTTTTTGACAATAAATTTACGGATATCAAAAATTTCGTTTAGCTCGTGTCCGTTCGGGCTCGAGCCCGTTTGACCTGTGCCCGTTCGGGCTCGAGCCCATTGCCCGTTCGGGCTTGAATATTTGTATAATATGCTTTATTATTTGTATTAGTGATATTTAATGCGGGAATTGTGTTTAAGTTGGTTGTACAATATGCTTGATAATTTGTATTTTTTATGTAAGTGGTGTTTTAATAAGTGCATTAATTATATTTATTGACCAGTTAATTAATTGTATTTAATGTGCATAATGATTTATTTATTGTATTTAATGTTAGCATTAATTGTATGTTAGAATTAAATAATTTCTATAAGTAGCATTAGTTGTTGTACTTATAACTTTAGAAGTTGTATTGCTTAATTTTAAGTATTAATAGTAGGCATTCATGCTTTATAATATAGTATGATAAACTTGCTAATATTCCGATTACATGTATTAAATGACCGTGATTAAATACACCAAAAAATGTGTAATCCTACTAATGTTATCGATCGATATCATGTTAGCATAGCCTACTAATCCGGTCAATAAGGCACCTGAATAGGATAATACATCATCCATTTAGTGTTGATCAAGAAGGAGTGTGGGGTAGCCTAATGTTAACACATATAGACAAGCGATCCCTTGCAAAGTACTCAAACATTGCAAAGCCTAAAAAGAAATTTGGTGCTGTCACGTGTCCCACTTTATTTTATTTAAAAAATCTGGATAGGGGCAAAATAGTAAAATTACTCGTTTTTTCTTTTTCCACCTCAAATTTCAAACGCACATATCTCGTAAACGACAAACTTTTAGAAAAAACCGATTTCACTATAATTTTTAAAATTTAATCCTCTTTAATTTGGTATAAATTTTGTTCAAAATTTCAAAAATTTTTTTTATATACTAAATGGGTGTTAATTTTCTTGATTTTCTGGGCATTTTCGACCTTATTTTGTACCATCATAAATGCCGAATCGTGAAAAATTTAAAACATGAAAGTCGTAGATTTTGGTTCACTCTTTACCCAGAAATTTGAATCACTCAAATCCAATATGATATGAGTGAGATATCGTATGTTAAAAATGACGTTTTACTCATATTTGTTGCACACAACGTGTTTGATGAAATGTTTAGCTTAGATTTTTAGTCTTAAAATCGAGTTAAATGCACTAATTTTTGTACAACAATGCACATTTAGTCATTTTATTAATGTAAGATTCAAAAAGTTTTTTTTTTTTTTTTTTTTTTTTTTTTTTTTTTTTGTTGTTGTTATTTTTAACTGGTGAACCATATTAACTGATAAACCTTATTAACTGATTTTTAAAAAAGACATTTTGTTCATCAGTTACTTTGGTTCATTAATTTTTTCAAATTCATCAATTTCAAGTTCATTAAATTTGATCAAATGTTTGGATTCATCAATTTTTTCAGGTTCATTAAATTTCAAGTTCATCAATTTCAGGTTCATCAATTTCATGTTCATCAAATTTGATCAAATATTTGGGTTCATCAAATTGATCACAGTTCTTTTCATTTTCATCAAATTTCAGGTTCATCAATTTTTTCAGGTTAATCAATTTGATCAAATGTTTGGGTTCATCAAATTGATCATAGTTCTTTTCAAGTTCATCAAATTTGATCAAATGTTTGGGTTCATCAAATTGATCACAGTTCTTTTCAGGTTCATCAATTTGATCAATTTGATCAAATTTTAGGTTCATCAATTTGATCAAATGTTTGGGTTCATCAAATTGATCACAGTTCTTTTCAGGTTCATCAATTTCAGGTTTATCAAATTTGATCAAATATTTGGGTTCATCAAATTGATCACAGTTCTTTTCAGGTTCATCAATTTTTTCAGGATTTAAAAAATTTCGAAAAAATTTAAATAATTTATACCAAATTAAAGAGGATTAAATTTTAAAAATTGTGGTGAAATCGGTTTTTTGTAAAAGTTTGTCGTTTGAAAGTTATTTGCATTTGAAATTTAAGGTGAAATTAATAAAATTGATCAAATGACCAAAATACCCTCTAACCAAAAATATTAAAGAAAAAAAGGAGGGAGTGGGTGGGGACACATGGCACTAGCTTAGTGGCTAGAAACCTTTTTAGGCTTTTTAATCTTGATCCCCTTTTTAGGGGATCGCAACTCAACACATATAAGCGTTCAAGGTCAACCGTTGACCTCATCGAAATCCAACTTCAGGTGTTTGTTTGTATATGTTAGTGAGGTGAGTTATTTTAGAGCATAAGTTTTTGTTACAAACTAAGGGACTAATCACCACCATTCATCTAGTTTGATCTAATGGTGGGGATTAACCTAAAAATTTAATAGGGCAACCTACGTCCATGTTTTTTTCTTGTCTTTTTGTCTTTCTTATTTATTCACCCTTTTTTTGTCTTTTTTTTAATTCACGTTTTTTTCTTTAATTCACGTTTTTTTCGCTCTTTTTAAAATTGCGCGCTTTTTTTTTTATACGTTTTTTTTCGTTTTTATACGTTTTTCATATACATTAGTCGGTGTTTTTTTACGTTTTCATTTGTTTTCGTCATTTTTTACGTTTTCGTCTGTTTTCTTACGTTTTCGCTCGTTTTCATACGTTTCCGTCTGTTTTCTTAAGTTTTCGCCCGTTTTCATACGTTTTCCTCCGTTTTTATACGTTTTCGTCCGTTTTCTTACGTTTTCATCTATTTTCGTCTGTTTTCATACGTTTTTGTCCGTTTTCATACGTTTTCGTCCGTTTTCTTACGTTTTTGCCTGTTTTCATACGTTTTCGTCTGTTTTCTTACGTTTTCAACCGTTTTCATACGTCTTCCTTCGTTTTTATACGTTTCGCCCGTTTTTAGACGCTTTTGTCCGTTTTCTTACGTTTTCATCTATTTTCATCCGTTTTCATATGTTTTTCCCTGTTTTCTTATGTTTTCGCCCTTTTTCGTCCGTTTTCATACATATTCGTCCATTTTCATACGTTTTCGTCCGTTTTCATATGTTTTCGTACGTTTTCGTCCATTTTTAAACATTTTCGTCCGTTTTCATACGTTTCATCTATTTTCATTCATTTTCGTCCGTTTTCATTCGTTTTCATTTATTTTTAAATGTTTTCGATTGTTTCCAGACGTTTTCATACATTTCTGAATGTCACAAGTGATATTCTGTGGTATTCAGTATATCACTCGTGATATTCTATCGCAAGTGATATTCTAAATATTACAAGTGATATTCTGAATATCAAAAAAAAAATAGTAGTCCAAATATTGCACTAGTCCAAATATCAAGTACTTACAAAGATATAACTCTCATGTTGCACTAGTCCAAATATCAAGTGATATTTTATGATATTCTGAATATCACAAGTGATTTGTTTAGTTTGCGTTAGTTAGTGGCCTGATTTGATGTTTAGGTGTTTGTTAAGATGTGATAGCGTCATGTAATGTAGCGGCGATAAAATGTATTATTGATCTTATATAAAAGAAAACTGCTACTTGGATGAAATATAAAACTATAAAAGTTATGAGGTAAATCAACTCTCCTCCGGTTTTAAAGTTATTTCACCATACAAATAATCTCACATCAGTTAAAGTTGACAATCTCATTACATTTCATGATGCTATCACATCTTAACAAACACCTAAACAACAAATCAGGCCACTAACTAACGCAAACTAAACAAACCACGATACTAAAACTATTCTGAACAAGTGATACTAAAACACCATTGTGTGTTTGAATATCACAAGTGATTTTCAACAAATGTTTTTGTGGGAAACTAGAAGGGGGGGGGGGTTGAATAGTTTTACGTCTTTTTAATTTGTTATCAAAGATTGTTTGTGTGTTTTCTTAACTTTCAAAAATTTAGATTCGATATTATGTGATCTCAAGTCTCGCACAATATAAACAACAATATATATGTATGATATAACAAGAATAATGTAAGTAAAGAAATAAATGAGAGATGGAAAGATCGAACCGCAAGACAAGAGATTTATAGTGGTTCGGCTACAAGGACACCTTCCTTGCCCTACTCCACTCCCCGAGCACCTAACTCGAGAGTTTTCTTCAATATGTCAACAAGCTCTCTTATGGCGGAGAAAACCTTACACACCACAACTTCATCACAACTTGATCACACCTTATACACAACTACTTCACACCTATCTATCTTCACACCTAACTTCTTCACAACTATCTACTTCCCAACTATCTTCTTCACAACTATCTACTTCACACCAATCTACTTCACACCAATCTTCTAAACAATCACTCTATCTACACACTAAGCTAATCTATCTTCTACCAAATATTCACAAAAATACCACAAAGAAATATGTGTAATGAAATATGCTCAAACAACTTGGATGTGGAGGTCACAACAAGTTGTAATACTTCTTGTCTTGAAGGTTAGAAGTATTCTTCTCTTGCACCTGAGAGGTTGATGTTTGGATCACTTTGAAACAAAGATTTATGTATGTATGATCAAAAGATTTAAAGAATCAAAATGGAGATCTAGAACAAAAAGTTTAGGAGTGCAAAAGGTGAGAAAAATCTGTGGAATGAACCAGTATTTATAGGGGAGCAAAATATTGTTCTGGAGCGTGGCCGGTCCCCTTAATTAGGGGCCGGTCCCCATAATGATTAAGGGGGCCGCCTTATGAATTAAGGGGGCCGCCCCCTCCAGAACGTTGGAGTAGTTTGTCCTTTAGTGGGGAAGGTTTTTCTGGATAAAATTTACCATTTTTGGTTGGAAATTTGAAATCATATATTTATAATGAATTAAACATATTCTTTTAATTCCAAAAATAATTTTGTAAAAGATATAAAATGTTTTAAGACATTTTATAAAAATCAGTGTTGCAAAAATCGGCCGAATCGGCCGATTAATCGGCGATTGGAGGAATTTACAAGCTAATCGGCCGAGTCAAGAAAATCGGCCGATCAATCGGTCAAAAATCGCTAATCGGCCCTCGACCGCCTCAGTACCGATTCACGATTTTTGCAACATTGATAAAAATTCTAGTGATTAGAAAATTTTCCTTTGATCACAGAATGCAATAAACACTTTGTTTATTTATACCTTAAGTGATTTGGATGCAAAATAAAATATTTATCTTTAAATACTTGTTTACGTCATAAGTTTTAGTTTAATGAGTTTATGCTTTGTAATTATCAAAACATAGAGATATTGATAACATGTTAACAATGTTTTTAGGCATTATTCATGTCAACAGTTTTGTAACATGAAAATCACAAGTGACATTCTGAATATCATAAGTGATTTCCCATTTTTTTTAATTCACGTTTTTTTCACTTTCTAACGTTTTTGTCCATATTCATACATTTTCGTCCGTTTTCATACGTTTCTGAATACCACAATTGATATTCTTAATATCACAAGTGATATTATGTCATATTCTAAATATCACTTGTGATATTAAGAATGTCAATTGTGATATTTAGAAACGCATGAAAACATACGAAAACAAATGAATACGTATTAAAGTGTAAAAACACGTTTGAAAACGGATGAAAACGTATAAAAAATGGACGAAAATGAAAGTAAACACACGAAAATGGAGGAAAATGTATGAAAACGAACAAAACCTATGAAAACGTGTAAAAACTGCCGAAAATGTATTAAAACAGTTGAAAACGTCTAAAAACAAACAACAATGTATAAAAACGAAAGAAAACGGACAAAAATGTATATTAACGTATGAAAACAAACAAAAACAGACTAAATCGTATAAAAACAGACGAAAACGTATAAAAACTGACAAAAACAGACAAAAACGTCTGAAAACAGACGAAAACGTAAAAAATGGATGAATACGTATAAAAACAGATGAAGAAGTATGAAAACGAAAAAAAACGTGTAAAAACGTATGAAAATGGACGAAAACGTATGAAAACGCATGAAAACGGACAAAACGTAAGAAAACAGATGAAAGCATATGAAAACGTCTTAAAACAGACGAAAACGTACAAAAACGGACAATAATGTCTGAAAACGTATAAAAACTGCCGAAAACGGACAAAAACATCTGAAAAGGGACAGGAATGTATAAAACGGACGAAAACGTATGATAACGGACAAAAACGTTTGAAAACGGACGAAAACTTATAGAAATAGACGAAAACATATGAAAACGGACGAAAGTGTATAAAATTGGACGAACATCTTAAAGCAGATGAAAACGTCTAAAAATTAACGAAAACTTAAAAAAATAAACGAAAACATAAGAAAGTGAAAAAAAATATGAATTTTAAAAAAATACACATGAATTTAAAAAAAATGTGATTTTTTTAAAAGTAAAAAAATGAATAAAAAGCATTTATTAAAAAAAGCAAAACAAGTGCTGCAAAAAAAAAAAAAAAAAAAAAAAAAAAGTGAACAGAAAAAGAAGACAAAAAAAGAGAACAAGAAAAAACGTAGATAGGGAGAAAAAAAAAAAGAAAAATACCATGAATAAATAAGAAATATAAAAGGACAAGAAAAAAACATGGACTTAGGTTTCATTTTTAAATCTTAGGTTGTTCTTCAGTTTGTAGCAAAAAACTGGTTTTGCAAAAAAACTTTGCTCATATGTTAGGGCCCATTTGGTATGCATATTTTTTATTTGGATTTAGGACTTAAAGTAAAAAAATGATGTTTGGTGTCATTTTGTCAAATTTGTCTTTGGCATTAAATCCGAACATGTGGGCATGTTGAATTCCGGACTACATGCACTCCTTTTCTGACATGGTACTATTTTGGTGGGCCACTCTAATCTTCTCCTCTCTCATTATTTTTTTTTTATCTTTTATATAATATATTTTTATTTTAAAATTCATATTATAATATATAATATATATAAAAATATTATTTTCTCTCTCCTATATCAAATCCAAATCCAAATCCTAATCTATAACTTTTCCATCAACCCCAAATTCTAATCTAAACCCATCTACAAACCAAACGGACCCTTACTGTTTAGTAAAAAGGTGTTTGGATAAATGATTATAATTATTGACATCAAGTACAGTATCATGTCGATAAAAATGCATTTTAATCCGGAATATGAAGGTTTGCTACATTTGTTTTTCGAACCAATAATTCTGAGATTATGAGGTATCAAGATGCTTTTTTATATATGTTGTATCTTTTGTTTGAGTTTTATTTTATATATGTTTGCCCTTAAAAAAAAAGATGCTTTTTTATTTTTTAACGTATATAAGGAGAAGAAAAAAAAAAGAAAAAAAACTATGTGACATCGATGTATCACCTGCCGATATACTTTTTTAAAATCACATTATTTAGGGTGGTGGCAGTGGTGCCGGTTTCACCAACGGTTTGGGTTAACCGGCGGTGAACACCATTGCCACCTCGCCGGTTTGGCTCGGAGGTTAGTTTCGCAGGCAAAGTTCACCGGGGCGGGGAGGGAAAAAGTATACGTTAGGTAATTAATTTTCGAACGTTGGGAGGTTTAAAAAGGTTGGTAGTTTGGGAGGTTTAAAAATGTATGGTTGCCACTAAAAATGGTTGGGAGGTTTGAAAAATTTGTAAGTAAGGTGGAGTGATATTATTGGTTGGTTGGGAGGTTAAGTATGTTTTCGGAATGACGACTGCCACCACCCTTAGATTACCATAATTAATAATTGTTAAATCAGAGGCAAGGAACATGTGTTCAACTCATATCCCATCTGTCCACTAATTGACAATGTATATTTTTTTGGTTAATGACTTGAAAATGTATTCAATTTGTCATTTTTTATTTTTCCGTGTAATTTTTTTTAACATAAACTTTTTGAATTTCGTTTATAGTGTGTATTTTGTGATCATTTTACCCTTACCTTTTTCAAATTTCGAGGGGTAAAATGGTTATTTTAGATGAATAAACGGTCACAAAATACATACAATACACGAAATTTAAAATGTTTGTGTTTTAATAAGAAAAAAAAAAAGTATGATACACTACACAGAACAACAAAAATTGACAAGTTGAATACATTTTTAAGTAATTAGCCTTTGTTATTATTATTATTATTATTATTATTATTATTATTATTATTATTATTATTTATTTATTATTCAAAAGATCACTTTATTAGAAAAATATAGGGTTTACAAGAAATTAGTGGGGAGCCGAGATACTAACTGGGCCCCCACTCCTCTAGCTATAGCGAAGCTAACCTTACTGAAAATATGAGCAGCAGCACGTGCTCCAATGTCTTGAGTCACCGTGAATCTTCGGATACGTTTAAGTAAGGTCACCGCATTCTTCTCAAGTTCTCCAAAAGAGAAGAATGAAAAGGGGAGAAACCCATATCCCATATCCGAGCGTTTAGCCCCGTACTTGATTATTATTATTATTATTATTATAACAAAGTTAGCATTCACAAGTTGGCCTTTGGCTATATATGCAGCCACTAACTTTTATTATTGTACTCACATTGTTGTAACAAAACCAGTCTTTGAAATGATCTATTTTGGATTGATAAACCTAGTCGTTTTTAGCTTGTAATCTCTGTATTTCTTCTAACCCCTCGCTGAGTTCCCCGTTCTTAAATTGAGTTTTTGTCACTCAAAAGAAATCATTCCATCATTTGCAAAAATGGTAATACTAAACAATCTCGGGTCATGGTGGTGGCAAGTGAGCAACAACAACGAGTTTACAGTGGCAGTAGTCACTATTTCAGTAGTGATCATTGCTATATTATGGTACGCTTTGTCACTTTCAAGCTCCTCACAAACATTGCCACCAGGTCCTCGTTCCTTGCCAATAGTTGGGTACCTTCCGTTTCTTAATCCTGAGTTGCACAAACAGTTCACCAACCTGGCTCACACCTATGGCCCCATCTTCAAGATCTATTTGGGAAGTAAGCTTCATATCGTCATAAACACTCCTGAATTAGCGAAGGTAGTGGTTCGTGACCAAGATGAGGTCTTTTCTAACCGCGACCAGACAGTTGCAGCCTTAGCTTATAGTTACGAAGGCCGAGATTTAATAATATCCAAAAACAACCCCACTTGGCGTAACCTTCGTAAGATATTTGTCCATGAGCTCCTAAGCAACAAGAATCTTGAAGCATGCCGTTGTTTTCGAAGAGATGAAGTTAGAAAAACCATCAATAAAATTTTTAGTAAAATTGGTACAAAAGTCAACATTAGTGAGATTTCTTTCTTGACGGAGGCAAACGTCATAACAAGCATGATTTGGGAAAACACATATGTTAAAGGAACACATGATAGCGATTTTGGAGCTGAGTTACAGATGGTGTCAGCAAAGATCGCTGAGATTTTTGGGCAACCAAACTTGTCTGATTTTTTCCCTAGTCTTGCGTGGTTGGATCTACAAGGTATCAAGCGCGAAATGTTGAGGCAACGAACCAAGTTGGATAAAATTTTTACAAGAATCATTGAAGATCGAAGCAAATCTAACCCCAAAAAGTCACAAGCTGGAGTTGGGGATAACGCAAAGAAAGATTTTTTACAGATGTTATTAGATCTCAAGGACCAAAAAGATTCAACGTCACTTAACCTCATCCAGATAAAGGCACTTCTCACGGTACGTTATTCTTATAACATTCTTCATTTTGTTAAGTTTTGTTTGACGGCTAAACTGAAATTTTGTTGCATCAGGATATTATGACTGCAGGAACAGAGACAACAGCAACAATCATAGAATGGACAATGGCGGAAATTATGAAGAATCACACTGTAATGAAAAGGATTCAAGAAGAATTGGAAGAAATAGTGGGAGTAAATAACATAGTTGAAGAATCTCATATTCCAAAATTGAGATACCTAGATGCCACGATTAAGGAAACATTTCGGCTGCACCCTGTAGCCCCTTTACTTTTACCACGATCACCAAGTCAGGATTGCACGGTAGGTGGATATACAATCCCAAAGGGTTGTACGGTCTTTCTAAATGTTTGGTCAATCCATCGGGATCCTCGTTATTGGGACAATCCATTGGATTTCAAGCCTGAGAGGTTCTTGACTTATGAGGAGACAAACAAATGGGATTACACTGGTAACAATTCGAATTTCTTCCCATTTGGATCCGGGAGAAGAGCATGTGCGGGCATTCCACTGGCTGAAAAAATGCAAATGTTTATATTAGCTTCACTCTTGCACTCGTTTGACTGGAGTTTGCCGAATGGTGAAGAGCATGACCTTTCGGAAAGATTTGGTATTACACTAAAGAAAAGAAAGCCACTCATTGCTATCCCATCTATAAGGTTGTCGGATGCAAGTCTCTACAATTAATAATGTGAAACTCTTAAGTTCTTAACCGTCTACATGGTTAGGAACCTTAAGTTTTTGTTCCACTGTTGTATGGTAAATGTTGATTGATGTTTTAAGCAAAATCCCACCTAAATGTAGTTCTTTTCCATGTTGATCAAATGTGTACCGTATTCTACTGCGAGCCTTTTAAACTATTGTGTGTAAAACCAAGTGTTATGTTTCTTAGATAATATTGTATTTTGTTATTACAAGTATACTTGGGGTACCGGTTTGTTTTTTTGGTATCATTTTAAATGTTTGTTATATTCAAGTTATGAGATCAGTTTATGAAACTAATTCTTTTCAGATAGATACGGGTCAGATACAAATTCTCGGATTTAGGCTTGATTGTTTCTCAGAAATAACGGAATATATAGGTTTGATTATTGTTCATGTTGTAAAGAGAGAAAGAGAAACAAAAAAGTAGCTTCAGACTCTAGGAGCTACAAAAAAATTCCTCCAAAATTAACGTCATCTAAAGTTCTAAAAGTACTCCTTCATTTGGTATTGTAAGTTGTAGTGATGACGGAATCGCTGTTTTATTTATATGTTAGGAGTCTTTTGGTTCGGGTTGATCGGTGGTTATTAGGTCTGTTAAAAAAGAGTTTGGTTACCTTTAGTATGTTGCTAGTATTTTAATATATTATGTTGTTACAAAAGAAAATAAATAAATAATTACTTAACAAAATAGAAAAATTTATCCTTTGGTGGCAATGGGCAATTGTAGCTAAATAATTCTCCTTAATAGCGATAGTAGTAGCGGTAATAATAATAATAATAATAATAATAATAATAATAATAATAATAATATTATGTCGTTTGCTACTCAAGTTTGGATAACTAAAAGCTCGAGCACGAGCTTGAGCTTAGTGAGCTCGAACAGGAGCTTGCACGTAACATAAAGCTCATGATTATATTTATTAGCAGCAATTAAATAACACTTGGTCATAGATAGAAAATCTCTTTTAGGAGGATACATAGACTTTTATACTAATTAAACAAAAGACTTTGTGAGGTACTTCACCCAAACAAAGAACTATTCTCTAAAATAAGATATTTCTTTAACATGACTAATTAATATGATTGAGTTTTTTAGATCAATAATTGCATGTAAGGTCAACTATTAGTAAGATATCGAGATATACAGTATATGCTAAATTGGAAAACTGTAAGCAAGAACCAAGGCTTGGTACGAATTTGACTTTTGCATGTTATAATATGATGTTATAAGTTATTGTAAAACTATCTTACACGTTCTGCAGAAGGTATTTTAATATAATAAAAAAGATAGACCATTAATGATCATGATCCCGATTTAACAAAATAATGCGATGACTTTAACAGATCACCATTTATTTGTCCCATTTTAAATCCAAACATTGACTTGGACTATCGGGCTCATTTTCATTATACCTAAAAAAATGCAACAACTAAACAACCATGTATCATGGTGGTGGAAAGAGATGGTGAGGACCAACAATGACGAGCTTACTCTAGGAGCATTTGTGATTACCTTCGCAACAGTGATATTGGGTATTCTTTGGTACAAGAAGACAATTTCGAGCCCATCGAATGGTGCACTATCGTTGCCACCAGGTCCCCGATCCTTGCCAATTGTTGGGTACCTTCCATTTCTTAATCCTGATCTGCATATACAGTTCACTGACATGGCTCAAACCTACGGCCCCATCTTCAAGATCTATTTGGGAAGCAAGCTTTACATTGTGATAAGCAACCCTGAATTAGCAAAGGTGGTGTTTCGTGATCAAGATGAGAACTTTTCTAATCGAAAAGCAGTAATTGCTACCTCAATAGTCTCTTACGGAGGTCAAGATATAGTATGGTCTGACAATAACTCAAAATGGCGTAACCTTCGTAAGATATTCGTTCAAGAGGTTCTAAGCAACAAGAATCTCCAGGAATGTAGTTCTTTCCGAAGGAATGAAGTTAGAAAAACCATCAAGAATGTTTTTACTAAAATGGGTACTAATATCAACATTAATGAGATTTCTTTCACAACCGAGGCAAATGTTCTAACAAGCATGGTATGGGGAAACTCATCTCTGGAAGGGGCAAAAGATAGCCATATTGTTGCTGAATTACACATGGCGGTTTCAAAGATCTTTGAGCTAATGGGAAAGCCGAATGTGTCTGATTTTATCCCAAGTCTTGCATGGCTTGATCTTCAAGGTGTTGTGCGGGATATGAAGAGGGAATTTCAACGGATGGATCAAATTTTCACATTGTTTATTAATGATCGGATAAAATCTAACTCCAAAAGGTCTAAGGATGCAGTGCGCCACGACAGAAAGAAAGATCTTTTACAAATATTATTAGAGCTCAATGACCAAAAGGATGGTACATCGCTTAGCATTACACAAATAAAGGCACTTCTCATGGTAAACTTTTTATCATACATTGATTTGTTATAACAACCAAACAAAATATCAAGATGACCCCATTTAACTCGAGTTGATTAAATGTATGCCTAGTTTAACGTGACTGTATAAATTACAATAAGGTTTAAATTTTGTTGTATTAGGACACTATGGTTGCAGGAACAGACACAACAACAACACTAATAGAATGGGCAATGACAGAGATTTTGAAAAATCATAGCATAATGAAAAGGATTCAAGAAGAACTAGAGAACGTCGTAGGAGTAAACAACATGGTCGAAGAATCTCATCTCCCACAACTAAAATATTTAGATGCAACGATTAAGGAAACATTTCGGTTGCACCCTGTAGTCCCTTTGGGACTCCCGAGGTCACCAAATCAAACTTGTACGGTACATGGATTCACTATCCCAGAAGGTTGTACCATCTTTATAAATGTTTGGGCAATCCAACGTGATCCTCGGTACTGGGACAATCCCTTGGAATTCAAACCGGAAAGGTTTTTGACTAACGAGGGGACAAACAAATGGGATTTGACAGGTAACAATATGAAGTTCCTCCCATTTGGATCAGGGAGAAGATTGTGTCCTGGTTATCCGTTGGCTGAGAAAATGCAAATGTATATCTTGGCTTCGCTCTTACACTCTTTCAATTGGACCTTGCCAAACGGTGAAGAACATAACCTTTCCGAAAAATTTGGAATTACCCTAAGAAAAACAACTCCGCTCATCGTTATCCCATCTCAAAGGTTGTCCGATATGAGCCTGTACATGTAATAATATTGGTGTTTGTGGTTTCATTTTATGAAACAAGTTCTTTGCTATGTTAATTAAGTATGTACCAGTTCTATCGGTCCTATATTTTGTGTATGATGACTATCGAATAAAATCTTATTTGTTGCCTCAAATTTTACATACATACGATCTAATATCAATTGTAGGAATATTTAAAAGTTGTAATTGTTCTTTGTACATGCGTGTTATACAAAATCTGCTTTTCCATACATATATGTCTTTAAGAAAGTCTTGTGCCAAAGATAAATCATCATACTGTCATTAAGATTACATGTTAAATAGAGGGAGGTGATATTTGGAACCTAATTAGTGTTTATGAAAGTACAATTTACAGAATGGATTCTATGTGATGTTCCAACCGTGCAATACAAAGATGAGCTTAGGCTCTTTTATGTTTTATTTAGATGTGTTAGTTTGGTTTCCTTAGAGCTTTCTATTCAAAGAGAAAATGGCAAGATTGTTACGGCTTGCATCTGACAATACAAGTTGCAAATTCTCCAAGAAGAACAACTTTGCGAAGGATAGAAAAAGCTAAGGGAGATTTCGACTTCCTACAATTATTATTCTGAACTAACTTAAAGGTTGCGAATAATACTGGTTATATGTTTTACAATATTTTGGTGTAGAAGGATTGGTTATAAATAAAGTACGATTTCATGTTTTAATCAGCCTGTATGTACGTATGACCCGTGTTTGTACACTCAAATTTTCCTTTATCTTACTTAATAATTAAAAAAAAAAAAAAAAAAAAAAAAAAAAAAAAAAAAAAATCTTTTTTGAATGATTCACACAGTTCTGTTACGGTATTTTACCTATTAGTCAACGGTGTTCGAGAACAATAAAGGAAACGCATCATGTTGTTTACTAATCGAAGTTTATATAGTTACAATAATTTATAGTTTCAGTGAATTTATTTTTAGAATTAGCAGGGGCTACTGATGTACTACTAGACTGATAACTTTGACAAGATAACTATTATAACATTTTCTTTTTGAACGACATTTATTATACGAGCAAGTCAGCAAAGCACACCGTACAAGTCGCTGACTTGTGAATAACTTGTCCCTCAAGGAAAAGCATCATGTTGTTTACTTATCGAAGTTTATATAGTTACAATAATTTGTAGTTTCAGTGAATTTATTTTTAGAATTAGCAGGGGCTACTGATGTACTACTAGACTAGTAACTTTGACAAGATAACTATTATAACATTTTCTTTTTGAACGGCATTTATTATACGAGCATTTGGTATCGTTGGCTGGTAAGCATCGTGCCAACCCAAAACATCAATTTATTGCGTGACAACGACATCGTGGCTGACGCCTTTGGCTCTCGCACCATGGTGACCAAGGGGATTATTTTATATTTTTTATTGTTTTTTCTCTTTTGTGAACACTTAATAACGAAAAGAAAAAAAAAAAAAAAAAAAAAAAAGGCGTTGAGTCAACAATATAGCTATTTTTCTACATTAAAATACCATTTATTCTCCAAATTTTTTACCTTTTAAAAATCCTATAAACACCCCATTAATCTTCTATCTTTTACAAACACTTCAACCTTCATTTCTATCTCTAAACTCACAATAATTTCTACTTTTAAACTAAAAAAAAATGAATCCCAATCAACAATAGACCAACTTCATACTCGCCAACCCGCAAAACCAAACACGGAATTTCTCGTCTTCTTCTAATCCAAACACACTAACATCCGAAAATTCCATCACCTCAAACACCAATAAACTTTCATCATTCGGCTCGCCATACCAAATGCCGAACCAATTACTCAACTGTAACCCATTTGCCAACTAATTTACACCCAACCAATTTGGCAATAATTTCAATTTCAACAACTTCAACAAAACCAAATTTCCCAACAACAAATACTAAATCACCCGCAATTTTTCCCAACAAGAATCCCTACAACCCTAAAATCCCACATCGCCAACAATCTAATGCCGCGGGGCCATTGTCACCCAAAAAACATTGCAAGAAAATAGCCAACGGATCTCGTACATTTTGGAGCCAAAAAGAAGAGTTAATTTTAGCTCAATATAACATACAAGTATCCAAGGATCCGAATGTCAGCTCCGACCAAAACAATGACACGTTTTGGTATAATTTTCTCGACCAATACAATGAGCAATCCAAGCATAATGGTTACAAAGAGCGTACCAAGAACATGTTGACGGGAAAGTGGACTCTGACGAACCGAGAAGTCAAGAAGTTTAACTCGCTTGTTGAATAAACTGTGGCTTTTAGTAGTGAAAATAATGAAGATTTGATGACCCAAGTTTGAATATATATATAAAGACATTGAGGGGAAAAATCTTGCATACAAAAAAGTTTCGGGTTTTTGAAAGACAAACTGTAACACCCCCAAAATTTGGTACAGCAGAAGACTCAACAAGCTTTCGGGGTGCTACGGGGATTGGTATCCATTCAAAGTCATGAAAGAACGAGATAAAGTAACCATGATAAAAATGCAACCACGCGGGGTTTTAAAGTTTACATTTATCCCAAAATTATCGAAAGTCATGCCCAAAAGAAATAAATATAGGTCCACAATAGTTATCAGAGTTTTAGAAATATAGATCCATAACCGGTGCCGATGCCAAGCCTCCAATCCCAAGTATCCTTAGAGCATCACTTAATTACCTGAGAAAACGTGCTAAAAGTCAACTTTCGCTGGTGAGATCATAGGTTTAGATTCATAATTCAATATAGTGGACATATACGCAAAACGCTTGCTAGCTAGACTAGGCCTCAATCATCCAACCAAAATATCCAACCAATATAATCCAACCAAATCAAATCAAATCAACCCTATAGGTGCACGTTATAGCTCAAATCAATCCAATCAATAGCTTACCTAGCTCAAGTCTAGGCCTCGCTCTAAAATCAATCCAATAGCTTACCTAGTTCGGGACTAGGCCTCGCTCAATAACCAAATCAATAGCTTACCTAGCTCGGGACTAGGCCTCGCTCAATAACCAAATCAATAGTTTACCTAGCTCATGTCTAGGCCTCGCTCAATAACCAAATCAATAGCTTACCTAGTTCGGGACTAGGCCTCGCTTAATCCTACCTAGTTCTATAAGCATAGCAAGTTTAAATAAACACGCGATAATAGTCCACATAAAATATTTGCACGTTTCTCACCCCAAATATTGAAAACAAAGTTCAAGAGTAAAAGTGGGGCTATGACCCACCTCAAGTCCAGAAATCCTCAAAAGAAACGATAGAAGAAAGACGTAAGTAATCTCAAGCAACTCACGTAACGGCGACTACAGACTCGACACTTCCTAACAATATCAAACTCGTTCAGAAATCATTTCCTCAAAATCAAATATTCCCATACCCGAACGTATTCCATTTTACTTTCCAAAAATATCCATTTCTCGAATTAACTTCATATTAATTTGAAATTCGACGTTTGGTATCCATATGGGTGGAGGGTCGACAGAACTCAAACCAAAAAGGCCACAACGAACGAAATAAATAAACCAACTATAGGTCTAATGTTAGCCCAACATATTATTTAAATAATTATCGAAGCTTATCAAATCCGTCGATTTGGTAATCTCCCATATTTATTTACGTAATATATCGTTCCAAGATTATACCCAACCTAAAGCACATAGCACAAAGAATTCTATTTGGTATATATCGTAGTCCAATAAATTCCCTATCTATATCGTCGAATCGGCCAAATTCCACGAGATACATAGTAATTTATTACCCTAAAACATATACCACAACCTATGGGCGTCGTGGGATACGATGCCCATTAATATACTCATTTTATATCGTCAAATAACTCGACCTAATCCGTCGATTAAATAAGTCACTTGATATATAAAATGTTTATATTAATCGTCATATATCCGTGACAACACAAAAGTCACAATATAAAGCCCACTTGGACTTTAAAGAACCACAACTCGTATAACTCGATAAGTTTTTAAATTTATAAGAATCGCGTTTTTAATTATTATTCTCCTGACTTAATATTTCGCCGTTATATATATGTATATAGTTATTATTTATAACAATATTCTGACATTTATTACACTATTTGCATAGTATAATAACTATCGTTATATTATTATACGTTTACTCGTGATCGTTTTATTATTAATATACGCATTTATATATATATATATATATATATATATATATATATATATATATATATATATATATATATATATATATATATATATATGTACGTTTATCACGTCAATATACGTATATAAACGATTATATTATCAATAATATTATTACGAGTGTTATTTTTAAATGTTTGATTTTAAATATTTATCGAGTCATAAGAATTTGGTCACATGTCCGAGTCATTACTCTCGGCTCATAGTCCAAGTCCACAAATAATAATAATAACCAAGTCTTGAATAAATAAACAACTCCGTCCAAATCAATCCCAAATCCACGTGCTTCAACAATACGGTCCGTCTACGGCACCCGACAAACCTATCTCCGTCAATCTAAGCGACCGTCTCACAATTAGTCCCCAAATCCATTCGACAACAACTCCACAACAATAACCATTACTATTACATTATCGGCTCCCAAGTGACGACATCAATATCAACAACGCCAAAGATAGCATACCTCCACAATAATAACAATAATAATCAACAAGGAAAAATAACAAGTCACCAAATAAAGTCACCAATTAAATCAAGTCATCCGGGTCGACTACCAAGTCAAGCCCCGAGTCGAGGGACTCACTTGGAGTCACGGCTCAAATGTGAACCACAAAGGCCATACCCGAGACCCTCATGGTCTCGGCTAGCTCATCCGAGCTCGAAACAAAACCAAATCGATTATCTGGTCCCGTAATCTCAATAACATCACCAACATAACAAACATATTATCAAAAAGGTCAATCTACTCAAACCCCCTGGTCCTTACCTCTCGTTACCCAAGCCTAACGAGACCAGGAATCACAACAACCATGAGGACTCAACAATATTCAACAAGTGACCTCATAAGTCAAAAACAATAACAAGCCGAGAGCCTAGGCTCTCGGTTTCCAGTCGACACCCTCAAGAAACATGCAACCCGGATACCAAACTCGTTTTAAATCATGTTTTATTCAAAACCCACTTGAATCTTAACGTTTTTAACCATTTCCCGAGAAATAACAATAAAATTCGTGACCCTTGGTCACGAATTTCACCAAAAATATGAGTTTCACTCGTCTCACCTTCGAATCTCACGACCCAAAATGTATAAACCTTCGAAAACAATAAGAGTGGTGGTAATTTTTGTGTTTACGAGATGAAAAATGAAATGGTACAGCGCGTGTGGTTGTAGATCTGTTAGATTAGGTGATAGGGAGTTGATTTGTGGTGGTGGTGTTGATGGTGGGGTGGCGGTGATGCGACTGTGGTGGCCGGATCTAGGTGGCGGCTAGGGTTACTAGAGGAGAGAGATGAGAGAAGATTATGATATGCAAGGGTGTGTTTGTTTGTCTGTAAATGACCACAAGTACCATTTGTAGTTGCTCTTTAAATAAAATAAAAAAAAATATACCAACCATAATATAAAAGGGCCGGATTTTTAAACACACAAGGACCAAATTATATAAACTTTTCAAAGTATCCCGACGCCCTCAACCCGAGCTCGTTTTCATATTTCAAAATTTCTTAACGCGTATAAATCCGCGCACCACCATTTTTCAAAACCGTCTTTCCACGAAATTGATCATGAATACGTTCGTCAAAGATATAACACAACCGTTATTCAAAATTTTAAATTTGTTAGGTTATCCTAGTGCCGGAGTCAATGTAGTGCCAAATAACTATCTCAAATGAAATCATCACGAACGAACCAAACAAAATCATAAATAAATAATCGAATCCCATGAATAATGTACGATCAAAATCACATTCCAACATTCATAAAATATATCCTCACAATAAACTTTTTCAAATAATCCAAAATTATAATTTTCAATGTAATGCGGGTTTTCAAAATGGCTCCCTAATTTGCCAGTTGTCACATCCTCCCAGCCTCAGAAGAAACCCGTCCCGGGTTTCTCTCGGAACAAACCATCTACGAATTAAAATGCTTCGGATATCTCTTTCAAAACTCATCCTCACATTCCCACGTGAATTCCGGTCCATGCCGCGAATTCCAACGAACTTTGATGAGCGGAATACGACTTCTCTTAAGCTGTTTAATCTCTCTATCCAATATCTCAATCGGCACTTCCACAAAATTCAAACTCTCATCCACACGAATATCCTTAATTTGTATAACTGCGTTTCCTCTGAAAGACACTTCTTCAAATTGCTAACACGAAACACATCATGAGCTTTACTCAATTCTGGTGGTAATTCCAACCGATAAGCCACGGGCCCAATTCTTTCCAAAATAAAAAATGGTCCAATGTAGCGGGGATTAAGTTTCCCACATTTCCCAAAAAGTATCACACCCTTCCATGGCGAGACTTTCAGCATCATTTTGTCTCCAACCTGGAATTCTAGGGGTTTATGCCTCTGATCGGCGTAACTTTTCTGCCTATCTCTAGCTGCTTGCAGTCGATCTCGAATTTGCGTTACCTTCTCAGTAGTTTCCAAAATAAGCTCAGGGCCTGTGAGTTGGCTATCTCCAACTTCTGCCCAACCAATAGGTGAACGACATTTACGACCATACAAAGCTTCAAACGGTGCAGCTTTAAGACTTGTGTGGTAGCTATTGTTGTAGGAGAACTCCGCAAGGGGTAGATATTTCTCCCAGCCTTTACCAAAGTCTATGATGCATGCACGAAGCATATCCTTCAAAGTCTGAATGGTTCTCTCACTTTGACCATCGGTTTGGGGGTGATATGCAGTACTCATATCAACTCTCGTCCCCAAAGCGGTTTGAAGTGATCGCCACAATGCTGACGTGAAGCGGCTGTCGCGATCAGAAATAATCGATATCGGAACTCCATGACGAGAAACAATCTCCTTCACATACAATCTCGCAAGTTTATCCACACTATCATCTTCACTAATCGCCAGGAAATGAGCAGACTTAGTCAAACGATCCACAATTACCCATATAGCGTCGCAACCACTAGCTGTTTTTGGTAATTTGGTAATAAAGTCCATCGTAATCCGCTCCTATTTCCAAACCGGGAGTTCTGACTGCGTCAATAATCCTGACGGTCTTTGATGTTCTGCTTTAACCTTAGAGCACGTCAAACACTTACTAACATACAACGCTATATCTGCCTTCATATTTGGCCACCAATATAACTTTTTCAAATCCTGGTACATCTTGTCAGACCCAGGATGAATAGAGTATCTTGACTTATGTGACTCATGCATAATCAACTCTCGAATTCGTCAATACAATGGTACCCAACTTCGCTCTCCAAAACATAATACTCCATCAGAACGCTTAACAAATCCCTTCTCATTTTCTGCCATCCCAAATATGTTCTCAGCAGGTCAATTTTCTGTTTTCAACGCTTCCGTTTGAGCTTCTAATATTTGAGACGGTAATGGCGATACGATAGTCATTCCCAATGACCTAACTCGTAACGGTGGAATTCTCTCCTTTCGACTAAGAGCATCAGCAACAACGTTTGCTTTACCAGGATGGTAACGAATTTCACAATCATAATCGCTTTGCAACTCAATCCAACGTCGTTGTCTCATGTTGAGCTCTTTTTGGTTCAAAATGTGTTGTAGACTTTTGTGGTCAGTAAACACTACACACTTGGTTCCATATAAGTAATGTCTCCATATCCTCAAAGCAAAAACCACAGCACCTAACTCCAAATCATGGGTGGTGTAGTTCTTCTCGTGCTTCTTGAGCTGTCGGGAAGCATAAGCTATCACTTTCTCTCGTTGCATTAACACAGCTCCCAAACCTTTATGAGAAGCATCAGAATAGACGACGAAGTCCTCGTTACCTTCGGGTAACGCCAAGATAGGAGCACTACACAACATTTCCTTAAGTAACTGAAATGCTTCCTCTTCCTTATCCCCCCCATTCATACTTAACACTCTTTTGAGTCAATTTGGTCAACGGTTTTGCTATCTTCGAAAATCCCTCAATCAATCTTCGGTAATAACCGGCTAATCCCAAAAATTGACGAACTTCTGTTAGGGTCGTAGGTGCAGCCCAATCTTTAATTGCTTCAATCTTAGCAGGATCCACATGAACTCCTTGTCTATCAATCACATGACCTAGAAATTGTACCGTCGGAATCCAAAATTCACATTTCGAAAACTTGGCATACAGTTTCTCCTTCCTGAGCAACTCTAAGATAAGTCTTAGATGCTCCTCATGCTCCTTCTCACTCTTCGAATAAATCAGAATGTCATCGATGAACACAATCACAAACTTATCTAAGTAAGGCTTACACACCCGATTCATGAGGTCCATGAATACCGCCGGTGCGTTAGTCAACCCAAACGGCATCACCTGGAACTCGTAATGCCCGTAACGGGTTCTGAAAGCCGTTTTCGGAATATCTTCCTCGCGCACTCGAAGCTGATGATATCCCGATCTCAAATCGATCTTCGAATACACACTCGATCCTTGAAGCTGATCGAACAAATCGTCGATTCTCGGTAACGGGTATCTATTCTTCACCGTTAACTTGTTTAACTCTCGATAATCAATACACATGCGAAATGATCCATCCTTCTTCTTTACAAATAAAACCGGGGCTCCCCAAGGTGAAGAACTTGGTCTTATGAATCCCTTTTCGGCTAACTCAGCTAATTGTTTTGATAACTCTTCTAATTCAGTAGGTGCAAGACGATAAGGCGCTCGTGCTACCGGTGCAGCACCAGGTATCAACTCGATCTGAAATTCCACTTGTCTATTAGGCGGAATTCCCGGCAAATCATCGGGAAACACATCCGAAAAATCACGAACTATAGGTACATCTCCAATGCACCTTTCATTCTTCTCCTTCTCTCCTTTCTCGGAGATTTGAGCTAAGAAAATATAATTTCCTTTTTCCATTAGCTTCGGTAATTTAGTGCAAGATATGACCGCTAATCTAGATGGGCCTCTCAAATCCTTTCTATCTCCTGGTATGTTCAGAATCTCCTTGCCGTAAGGCACACGCACGATCTTCTCATCGCAGATTATATGAGCACGATACTTCGACAACCAATCCATACCAATAATGACATCAAAACTTCCTAATGTGACGGGTAGTAGATCTATGTTGAAAGGACGATTCAGAAAGTTTAACGTGCAACCACGAATGATAGTCCTAATCCTCTCTATGTTCCCATTGGCTAACTCTACATCATAACCAATTCAAGGCCATCGGGGGTTTCTCTAGTAAGGGTGCAAACTTAGTGGACACAAAACTCTTATCGGCACCAGTATCAAATAGTATGGAAGCATAACGATTATTGAGAAGGAACGTACCAGTAACGACGTTCGGATCTTCTCCTCTCTCGTTCCCAAGTGCATACACTCTCCCATGAGCAGCTCCAGCTTCCACACGTTGGTCCCCATTATCTTGTCGTCCACGATTTCCTCAAGCTCCACGGTTTCCATTATTGTACCCATTACCACCCGATCCTTGATTTCCTCGGTTCCATGATTCCCTACACTCATTCCGATAATGTCCTTTCTTTCCACATCCATAGCAAGTAACATTTGCTTTGCTCATAGTTTCAGGAGTAGCTTGAACCATAGCAAGTGGTCGAGCTCTACAATCCTTAGCTATGTGTCCCATCTTAGAGCAATTCTTGCACATCACAGTACATCGACCAGAGTGATGCTTGTAACATCGGTTACATTTGGGTGCCTCTCCATTGTAGTTCTTCTTGTCTCCATCTCCCATAGCATAAGGTCTAGTAGTTGTTTGTCGTTTGTTTCGACGATCATTACCCTTAGAGTGATCATCCCTCTTCCTCTTTCCATTCTTGTCTTTCTTAGCTTCTTCCAATGCCAACGAGTCCATCAATTGTTAAGCGATAGTGATAGCCTCATGAATGTTTGCAGGCTTAGCAGAAATCACATCGTTCCTTGTAGCTACCGGCAACCCATCAGTATACCTCTCAATCCTTTGAGTCTCAGTCCTAACCATATCGGGACAAAGTAAGGCTAACTCTCGATAACGACGATGGTAAGTTGCCATATCGGTACCTTTCACCTTATGGTTCCAGAACTCCATCTCCAGCTTCTTAATCTCATTCCTTGGGCAGTAAGTCTGAATCAACAAAGACTTAAATTGCTCCCAAGTCATAGCATAAGCCACATCACTCCCAACCGAATTTTGGTAATTGTTCCACCAAGTCAAAGCTTCATCCTTGAAAGTGAAAGAAGCAAACTTTACCTTCCCATTCTCTGCACAGTTGCTCCACAAGATGATTGATCAATGCTTGATCCACAGTAGGTGCATTTGGTGGAACATGATCATTGTCTCCCTAAACATCAACATTTTGATTCCTGTTGTTGCGGTTAGTAGGGTTCAGGTTATCAGGAGTATGGGTTTCAACATTTCGAGTAGGACGACGTCCTCGGCGACCAGGGTTAGTCGCTGCAGGACCAGTTCGGTTAGCTCTAACAGGGTTTCGTCCTGGGGCCATTGATCGAAGTCACAATACAAGGTTCATAAGTCTCCAATAACACGTACCATAATATCCAACAAGAATCCGATTGGTGAAAGTCGAAATACGAACATAATACCAACACAATATCAACCACGCAAATAGGAACACAATTCTCCGTGTATGCTAAAAACCGTACAATATCATACGAAATCACCATCGTCCATACAAGTAGCGATCGATACTTTGTTCCAAAATACCAAAAGACATAATAAATACTAATCATTCCATACGAGACGAACATACAATTCGAATAACATGACTTAAGAGATATAATAACTGGCTCTCCTAACCAACTACTCCATGGCTTATGTAGCAACACAACAACACAAATCCAAATCGATCTAGCCACGATGCTGGCGTAGACTCCTCAACTCTGATCTCAAGCCATCCAAATTTCTCCATAACAATCCCAGCTCAACACTTTGTGTATCTCTATCTCTTTTGAGGTCTGCTACCTCCTTCTCCAACTCCGTGTTCCTCTGCCACAGCTTGCGATCTGCCTCGCGAGCCGTGAGGAAACCTCTTTGCAGAATCTCTATCTGCTCATGCATCTCCATCAAACCTCTCCTAATCGTTGTCGTCCTGCCCACAATAGTAGTCAACTCAACTCTTTACTCAGCAATAAACTCAGCAATAACCATCTAAAGTCGGTCAGCCATCTGCGAGATCCTCTCGCCCTACGTAGTAGTCCGAGTCCACATCCTACCAGTCTCACCCAAATCTGCATGCTCAGCAGAAACCTCAGAAGGTGCATCCGATGCCACGGGACTACCAGGTGGTGAATCAAACAAAAACGGATGATCAGGTGAAACCGGATCTAACGGATGTATCGGGGAATCGGGCTTTGCAGAATAAGCTGAATGTGCTACCGATCCATTATCATCAGGCATCTCCTCCTCCTGAGGGTCATCATTCTCTTCCTCATCTTGAGGGTTATCATTCTCTTCCTCATCTTGAGGGTTATCATTCTGCTCGCCCTCGTACTCCTCGTCGGAGGGGTACTCCATCAATCGTTATCTCTGAGCAGGTGAACCACGAGGCGATAAAATCGGTGACTTAGGGCGACAATGAGACGATAAAGTAGTGGCCGAACGCATGACCAACACGTATGGGTCATCAGGGGCCATAGTGATCTACGATGGGCGACGCGTACTAGCCATAACAATTCTTAATAACAACACGTGCAAAGGAGGCTATGATTTGTGACAACGGCGTAGAGTAGGTGTAAGTGTTTCAAAACAACTAAACCGCGAACTCAAAATACCATATCAACATCATCATATAGTTCCAAATCATTTATAATCAAAAAGATTTAAAATACCGCATTACTAAAACCATTCGCAAAACAATTAAGCCATATAATTCCTCAAAAACGCATATAATTCCTCAAAACGCCATCATATCACTAAATCAATAAACCTCAAAACCTCAAATCATCTCAAGAAATCCCAAATCTATAATCATCTCAATAATCTCATAATACCTCAATAATAAACAATAATGCTTCGGCTTGGCGGGCTGGCGGGCAATGGTCGAGGATAGTTTTCTATAAAAATCGGTTATAGTTTAGGTGTCTATTTACCTAGTTCTCTATAACCTTGGCTCTGATACCAATCTGTAACACCCCCAAAATTTGGTACATCGGAAGACTCAACAAGCTTTCGGGTGCTACGGGGATTGGTATCCATTCAAAGTCATGAAAGAATGAGATAAAGTAACCATAATAAAAATGCAACCACGCGGGGTTTTAAAGTTTACATTTATCCCAAAATCATCCAAAGTCAGGCCCAAAAGAAATAAATATAGGTCCACAATAGTTATCAGAGTTTTAGAAATATAGATCCATAACCGGTGCCGATGCCAAGCCTCCAATCCCAAGTATCCTTAGAGCATCACTTAATTACCTGAGAAAACGTGCTAAAAGTCAGCTTTCGCTGGTGAGATCATAGGTTTAGATTCATAATTCAATATAGTGGACATATACGCAAAACGCTTGATAGCTAGACTAGACCTCAATCATCCAACAAAAATATCCAACCAATATAATCCAACCAAATCAAATCAAATCAACCCTATAGGTGCACGCTATAGCTCAAATCAATCCAATCAATAGCTTACCTAGCTCAAGTCTAGGCCTCGCTCTAAAATCAATCCAATAGCTTACCTAGTTCGGGACTAGGCCTCGCTCAATAACCAAATCAATAGCTTACCTACCTCGGGACTAGGCCTCGCTCAATAACCAAATCAATAGCTTACCTAGCTCATGTCTAGGCCTCGCTCAATAACCAAATCAATAGCTTACCTAGTTCGGGACTAGGCCTCGCTTAATCCTACCTAGTTCTATAAGCATAGCAAGTTTTAAATAAACAAGCGATAATAGTCCACATAAAACATTTGCACGTTTCTCACCCCAAATATTGAAAACAAAGTTCAAGAGTAAAAGTGGGGCTATGACTCACCTCAAGTCCAGAAATCCTCAAAAGAAACGATAGAAGAAAGACGTAAGTAATCTCAAGCAACTCACGTAATGGCGACTACAGACTCGGCACTTCCTAACAATATCAAACTCGTTCAGAAATCATTTCCTCAAAATCAAATATTCCCACTCCCGAACATATTCCATTTTACTTTCCAAAAATATCCATTTCTCGAATTAACTTCATATTAATTTGAAATTCGACGTTTGGTATCCATATGGGTGGAGGGTCGACAAAACTCAAACCAAAAAGGCCACAACGAACGAAATAAATAAACCAACTATAGGTCTAATGTTAGCCCAACATATTATTTAAATAATTATCGAAGCTTATCAAATTCGTCGATTTGGTAATCTCCCATATTTATTTACGTAATATATCGTTCCAAGATTATACCCAACCTAAAGCACATAGCGCAAAGAATTCTATTTGGTATATATCGTAGTCCAATAAATTCCCTATCTATATCGTCGAATCGGCCAAATTCCACGAGATACATAGTAATTTATTACCCTAAAACATATACCACAACCTATGGGCGTCGTGGGATACGATGCCCATTAATATACTCATTTTATATCGTCAAATAACTCGATCTAATCCGTCGATTAAATAAGTCACTTGATATATAAAATGTTTATATTAATCGTCATATATCCGTGACAACACAAAAGTCACAATATAAAGCCCACTTGGACTTTAAAGAACCACAACTCGTATAACTTGATAAGTTTTTAAATTTATAAGAATCGCGTTTTTAATTATTATTCTCCTGACTTAATATTTCGCCGTTATATATATGTATATAGTTATTATTTATAACAATATTCTGACATTTATTACACTATTTGCATAGTATAATAACTATCGTTATATTATTATACGTTTACTCGTGATCGTTTTATTATTAATATACGCATTTATATATATATATATATATATATATATATATATATATATATATATATATATATATATATATATATATATATATATATATATATATATATATATATATGTACGTTTATCACGTCAATATACGTATATAAACGATTATATTATCAATAATATTATTACGAGTGTTATTTTTAAATGTTTGATTTTAAATGTTTATCGAGTCATAAGAATTTGGTCACATGTCCGAGTCATTACTCTCGGCTCATAGTCCAAGTCCACAAATAATAATAATAACAAGTCATGAATAAATAAACAACTCCGTCCAAATCAATCCCAAATCCACGTGCTTCAACAATAGGGTCCGTCTACGGCACCCGACTAACCTATCTCCGTCAATCTAAGCGACCGTCTCACAATCGGTCCCCAAATCCATTCGACAACAACTCCACAACAATAACCATTACTATTACATTATCGGCTCCCAAGTGACGACAACAATATCAACAACGCCAAAGATAGCATACCTCCACAATAATAACAATAATAATCAACAAGGAAAAATAACAAGTCACCAAATAAAGTCACCAATTAAATCAAGTCATCCGGGTCGACTACCAAGTCAAGCCCCGAGTCGAGGGACTCACTTGGAGTCACGGCTCAAATGTGAACCACAAAGGCCATACCCGAGACCCTCATGGTCTCGGCTAGCTCATCCGAGCTCGAAACAAAACCAAATCGATTATCTGGTCCCGTAATCTCAATAACATCACCAACATAACAAACATATTATCAAAAAGGTCAATCTACTCAAACCCCCTGGTCCTTACCTCTCGTTACCCAAGCCTAACGAGACCAAGAATCACAACAACCATGAGGACTCAACAATATTCAACAAGTGACCTCATAAGTCAAAAACAATAACAAGCCGAGAGCCTAGGCTCTCGGTTTCCAGTCGACACCCTCAAGAAACATGCAACCCGGATACCAAACTCGTTTTAAATCATGTTTTATTCAAAACCCACTTGAATCTTAACGTTTTTAACCATTTCCCGAAAAATAACAATAAAATTCGTGACCCTTGGTCACGAATTTCACCAAAAATATGAGTTTCACTTGTCTCACCTTCGAATCTCACGACCCAAAATGTATAAACCTTCGAAAACAATAAGAGTGGTGGTAATTTTTGTGTTTACGAGATGAAAAATGAAATGGTACAGCGCGTGTGGTTGTAGATCTGTTAGATTAGGTGATGGGGAGTTGATTTGTGGTGGTGGTGTTGATGGTGGGGTGGCGGTGACGCGACTGTGGTGGCCGGATCTAGGTGGCGGCTAGGGTTACTAGAGGAGAGAGATGAGAGAAGATTATGATATGCAAGGGTGTGTTTGTTTGTCTGTAAATGACCACAAGTACCATTTGTAGTTGCTCTTTAAATAAAATAAAAAAAATATACCAACCATAATATAAAAGGGCCGGATTTTTAAACACACAAGGACCAAATTATGTAAACTTTTCAAAGTATCCCGACGCCCTCAACCCGTGCTCGTTTTCATATTTCAAAATTTCTTAACGCGTATAAATCCGCGCACCATCATTTTTCAAAACCGTCTTTCCACGAAATTGATCATGAATACGTTCGTCAAAGATATAACACAACCGTTATTCAAAATTTTAAATTTGTTAGGTTATCCTAGTGCCGGAGTCAATGTAGTGCCAAATAACTATCTCAAATGAAATCATCACGAACGAACCAAACCAAATCATAAATAAATAATCGAATCCCATGAATAATGTACGATCAAAATCACATTCCAATGTTCATAAAATATATCGTCACAATAAATTTTTCAAATAATCCAAAATTATAATTTTCAATGTAATGCGGGTTTTCAAAATGGCTCCCTAATTTGCCAGTTGTCACACAAACAAAAATGGAGAAATCCCGATTTATCACAACAAGAAGACACCGAGGACCGGCAACCGAAGAAGAACCGGAACATTCTGGAGATGATGTTTTTCCGCGTCCACCTGGCAAAGAACGAAAGTATAAAATTCAATGATCTTCAGACTCATCCGCCACTTGTGATTCACTAAAAGAAATGTTTCAGAAAATGATGCAACAACAATTCTCGCGACTATGGCAATAGTGGAATTAATCAATGCACAAAAAGGAACGAAGACTTGAAGCTGCTTGCAATCAACACCGACGGGATGAATCCGATAGACAAGCATATTATCGAAGACGCCAAAAAAGAAATCCGAGCCAAATATTTTTCTCAAAACTAGTTTAGTTTATATAGTTTTATTTTTATGTATTGTTTTTATTTTATGCACTTTTTATGTTTTTTATTATTATTAATGGAATTTAATTTTAGTTTCATGTGTTTTTTTATTTGAATAAATAATAAGAAAAAAAAAAAAAAAAAAAAACCGTGAGGTCCATGGGCGTCCTGTAACACCATAAATGGAAGGAGGGTATTTTCTGCTGAGTTATAAGTTCTGATGTTATAAGAAAAAGTGCTAAGATGAAAAAACTTTTACCCATGACACGAGACTCATGGCACCATCGGTATTTGGTGCGCTAAACATATTTATATTTGTGGCTAAGCCTTGGCATAGGTGCACCCATATACATTTCTAATATCATTTGCAAATATGGCACAATTAAATAATATTGATGACATAATAACGGGAGTTGTCACAATTTCAGTACTAATCGTGGCTATTTTTTTAATGGCAATGTAATTGAACTAGCAAGAAGCTATAAGAAAAAACATTACAAACAAATTTTAGAAGCAGATATAGTCATTTAGCCAATTGATTCATAAAGGCCAAAAGGTTTTGGACCTATTAACAATTAAAGAAAAGGAAAAAGTTTTAATATCATCCATGAGGGTATCTATCCGTAATAGCTTTTCGTCAAAGCAAATCTTGTTGTTGTAGCACCAAATTACCCAAACAATAGTTAGAATAACCCTATCTTGAAAGCTTTTAATCAACGCATGAAGGTTTTCTGAATCAGCTCATGTTATCAGGTCCATAAAGGTATTATGCACACTATCCAGTTTCCACCATTTAAAAGCTGAACTTTATAGATCAAAAGCCAAATTGTAGTGCACGAATAAGTGTTGATCAGATTTTATGTTGTCAGTACAACCCGGACACAACAAGGAGTGAAGATTGATACCACCTGAATCTAGGTTTGAACGCGTAGGAAGTCTATCATTGATCAAACGCCATGCAAGGATGTTCAGATAGGGACTAATTTGTTCCATCTTGTCTTATTGCTCCCTGAGTAAAGAGGTAGAGTTGATATATTTTCTCATCACACATACATATATGTAGTACATGTTGAAGTGATGAAGTGTGAAGGGCAGTATGTTGGTGATTTTACTTATAAATCATATAATCTATTTTATATAACTAGACGAATACCCGTGCATAGTAACGAGATTTTATCGCGGAACATAATTATAATTGTGATATTTTGGTTAGGTGTTTCGTATAACATTTATTCATACAATATTAAAAAGATGAAAATGTGATTGTAAATTATTGTAACATATAATGATTTTAAATTAAAAAAACAAAATTTAATAGCTAATTTCAATATTCAAGAAATAGGATACATTAGTTTTAAATTTCCTAAATTAGTTTTTGGCCTTTTATTTAAGTAAAAGAACAAATTAGTTTCTTAAAATGGTTTTCAAGTTTTCGCTTTTAACTTTTTGATTTTCCATTTATATATAGTAAGATAGATAAAAGTGACTTTTAGCCTCCCCTTTTAATTTTTTTTTCCAAAACAAAAGGTCTAGCATTGTTGTCCATTAATAAAGTTTGAATCTTTTATATAATAAAAGAATTACATCATTTCGGAGTGTTTTTGTAAATCCCTTCTCAATGTAAAAAAAATTGGGCCAATAGGAGAGCTTGATTTTGCCACATAAGCAAAATCGAGCGACGTGATTGGCCAATAAAAAGTCAAAATTGAATTGATTTGGTCAAACTTTAATAAATTTGGTGGAGAATTTGATTGAGGAAAAAAACATATAAAAAATATATGTGTCAAACTTATGAAAATAAAAACTTAAAAAAAGAGAGGGTAATTAATAAAACATTAGTGTTGAATTTTAAATACATTATATGGGGTTAAGTGTAAAATTATAAATCTCCATGTTTTTTTATAACTTTAGATAATAAAAAAATAACCCCTTACACTTTATAACCCCTACACTCTATAATATAAACTTTGTTTACAATTACATGAATATTAGTACTGGCTTGAGACTTTCATCCATTAAACTTACAAAATTCTATAAATATACGAATTAGGTTTAATATACGTTAAATATTATAAAAACAAATATTTGTTTTAAACTTTTATCCATTAAAATATTTTTTACTATGTACGTTAAATAAGGACTCATGTTATCCTATTTAAAAATTTAATCTATGCGTACACGAATTTGAATATTAAATACGGCTAAATTATTATTAACGGTAATATAAATATTAACGACTCATGTAATTATTATTTAAAGTTTATATACGGATATCCTGAAAACATTTTTGAAAAACAGAGTCCACAAATTTTAACCTACATAAGAATCAGTTTTTCCATTCCTCTCTTCTCTTCTACCCCACATAACAAAGCCTAAACATTCGTTCTTTCAATTCATGAGATTGGATATTCATGATGTATTGCAGTGATGAACAATTGTTTATGTTTTAATTCATGAATATCCAATATCACCAGACATAACAATCGCATCCATCTTCTATAACCCGAATCAAACCATACCTTCCCAAAATCAAACCGATTGGAGATTCAAAAACGAATATTAAAACGTATAAAACCGTACAAAAACGTATACAGTTGTCGATGTTTAAGCTTAAAAATGTATTAATGACTGATATTAGGTTTAAGTTCAGTTTTTATTTTATTTTATCTTATTTTTATTTTTTTTAATGATCTTTTGGTGTTGGGTTTAGCTGATAAAGTTTGTTAAATTTGACTTTGTGTTTTGTTGAAGTTTTGCTTTTGTGGGTCTTTTGTATTGTTTAGTTGATAAAGTTGTGAAATTTGTTCAACTTAATGGTAGATTATGTTGAAGTTTTGATTCTTATAGCGTTCAGGCATAATAAAGTGGTGATTGGTATGTTTTCTGTATGTGTTATGATGATCTCAAGTAAGAATCTCCCTCTATTAATAGTTGTAAATGGAGTTTGTATAAATAAGTTTTTAGTGTTTTTGTGTACTTTAAGTTAACTAATTATTAGGGGTCACTAATGTTCTCAAGTGCGTTTCGACATGTTTTCATAATTTCGTAGGTCTTGGGTGCAAACTCTATACGATTTGACACAAATATTCAATGGCATACGTGAGATATATTTTTTTTAAAATACAAATTGGGTGTAACACAATGAGTATATTTGCAATTATAAACTCATTATATGGTGACTATCTGAGCTGCAAAGAGACTTCACGTCGAATATTTACTCTACGGGTAAATTGTGTATATCCTTATAAACAACTATTTGATTGGAGCATAATGGAGTGTTGTTCTTTATACGGAAGTGATTGGCACACTTTCATTTTTTTATCGGGACAGTCACGGTACAAGCAGTTAAAGCAGTTTATACTAAAGGTACAACTGTTTATTGTATAATGTGGAGTATTAAAATAAAAATTGAGAGTGCTGCCAACCACTTCCCTTCTTTATATGATATTGGGGATGCTTATATATCACACTTGAAAAAAGATTATGCGTTGCAAAGTAACTTATGTACCTTCTAATATAATCTGAATCATTAAACAACCCATTGTAAAACTATTCTTTTGAATTTGAATTTGATTTGGATATATAACATCAACGAATTAAGGTAAAAGTTGAATCAAATTAACTTTGAAAATTTAAATTGGACACTTATTTTAAGACGGAGGTAGTATAAAGGTTCGGCTTTTAGCTTATTTACCTTAAATTAAAAAAACATTATAATTAAAAATTATGTCAAAACCCCGTACGTGCACGGGTATTATAACTAGTTAACCCTACGAAAATTCCGGCTTGTTATGTGTCAACCCAAATCGTGTAATGCAATAACATTCCAAAAATAGCCTCCAATTAATGCATAGTGCACATTTAATAGAATTTTACACCATATTTTTGGGTATTGTTTTGATTTGTTATGAAATATTTAAATTGATGGATGATTCTCCATTATTTAGTTACATGTACTTATCTTATTAGCCTTATAAATAGTGGCTCAACGTAACTCTTGATATTTATCTCATAATAAGAATCTAACTTTCTCCTCACAATCTTGTATTCTTGTTCATTATTTTGTAACATGTTATCAGTACGAAGGCTTTAGGTAATTTGCTAGGAGATTCGCATCAAACGCATTGGAAGGTGTCGACTCAACTCATTGCACTTGTATATCATCTAGTATGCTATTTATTCGTATCATATACTCCCTCTGTCCCAAAAGAAGAGTTCACCTTACTATTTATGTTTGTCACAAAAAAAGAGTCCAGTTTTTTCTTTTTTTTTTTTTTTTTTTTTTTTTTTAAATAATTATTACTGGTTTTCCAACTTTACCCTTATAATCAAAACATACATTAATTACTCAATTTTAATTTTTATATTAACTATGAGGGTAGAAATGACTTTTTATAATTCAAAAACTATCATTAATTACACATATCAAAACTATCATTAATTACACATATCATAATTTGCTAAAAAAATTTTTAGACACTCTTTTTGAGACGGAAGGAGTATTAGTACCATTGATATCCAATACATTTAAACAAGTAAAGCCTTATTACTGTAAGATTTGGTGGTTATAAAAAGATGAAAAATATATAATAATGAATGAGGAAAAAAAAAGGATTGCATGCTACATATATTATATGACGTTGGGTGTTAGGCTGCATGCAGAAGCACTACACGACCGACTACTTTTTTTTTTCCCTCACTCGATCTCACTCGATCCTTCTTCTGTGACAAATCGATAGCATGGTTGTTTTGGGAGATTTCGGTCGTGTATAAGACCGAGTAATATACACACATAAAAACAAAACTCCCACTTTCTAATTAATATTATTAAGGTCGACTTTACTGGGGCACTGAATCGCCTGCAGGTCACTGGAGAGAGAAAGCTGACGTGGCAGGGAAAAGTAAGGGGATTGAATCCCCTTACTGCAAGTAGCCTTATAATTATGTACAGATGTCTTTTCAAGCGTTCTCGCAAGAATCTTTAGGGTCCGTTTGGTTTGTAGATGGGTTTAGATTAGAATTTGGGGTTGATGGAAAAGTTATAGATTAGGATTTGGATTTGGATTTGATGTAGGAGAGAAAAAATAATATTTTTATATATATTATATATATTATAATATGAATTTTAAAATAAAAATATATTATATAAAAGATAAAAAAAAAATAAATAAATAAAAATAATGAGAGAGGAGAAGATTAGAGTGACCCACCAAAATAGTACCATGTCAGAAAAGGAGTGCATGTAGTCCGGAATTCAACATGCCCACATATTCGAATTTAATGCCAAAGACAAATTTGACAAAATGACACCAAACATCATTTTTTTACTTTAAGTCCTAAATCCAAATAAAAAATATGCATACCAAACGGGCCCTTAGAATTATAATTATTATCATGTCAACAGACAATATTATGTATACTTTTCATAAATATTTTACGTATAATTTCGAAATACTATCGCCCATTATCATTTCTTTTAGGGAAGTGATTTGCACACTCTCAAAAATGATTAACATACTCAAATTTTGAGTGTGTTAACATTTATACCCTCACATTGTTTGGACTTATTCTTATCCTGTAAGGGTATAAATGTCAATACACTTACATTTTGAATGTGCCAATCATTTTTGAGAGTGTGCAAATCACCTCCCTTTCCTTTATCTCTCTCGATTCTTACAGATGCTCCCACATACATGCTGGCGGATTTGGGATTTGATTATGGGTCTTATTTTGGTTTTAAGATTCGGTCTCACTCAAATTACAACTTTAATTATTCATAACTATAAGTAAATCTTAAATAAATCACATGAAATACTAAAGATATACCCCAAAACACCTACATTAACTGGCCAACTAATTATAACAATCCATAGGCTATTCTTATTAACTTATACCCAAAAACCAGATAATGCAACTTACTAACTCCATACTTCAATTCCAAAAAAACAACACTGTTCTTCGTTACGTTTAGAACCATTTCTTAAACATGACCTTATTTGATAAACTTAGGCTACTTGCAGTAAGGGGATTCAATCCCCTTACTTTTCTCTGCCACGTCAGCTTTTTCTCTACAGCGACCTGCAGGCGATTCAGTGCCCCAGTAAGGGCGACCTAGTTCAGTTTTTTTTTTTTTTTTTTTTTTTTTTTTTTTTTTTTTAACGCAAACTAAAATTTCATTAATAATTTAAAAGTTACATAATAATGCAAATAAAATAAAACATTACAGCTCTTATTAAAAACTAATAATCTAGATTAAGTCGTTCCTTGATCGAGTCTTTGATTTCTTGCATTTTTTGCTGTTGTAATGCGGGCAAAGCTGGGTCGATTGGTGTGATATAGAAGATGAGGTCTTTTTGATTTTTTCTTTCTCGATCAAGTGCAAGTTTTTCTTCTTCCATTGCCAATCTTCTGTCTTCTTGTTCCGCTTTCTTTTGCTGCAGCTCCAATTCCTTATCTCTTTGCTCCAACTCTTTTCTCTTCAACTCGTAGTAGCCGTCTGCAAGTTCCTGCTTCTTACCCAATGCCATTGACTTAATGCTTTTCCATTTGTCGGCTACCCCTTCTAAATACGAAGACCTGAAATTCTCCGACAATTTCTTCTTACCCTTAGCTTTCTTTGCAGTATCACGACCAACTGGTCGCTCTTTTTGAGGGTCTTCATTATCCGAACCGGTTTCAGAAGTCCTTGGTTTTTTTCGAGCGACATGTTGGTTTAAAAAAACCGGCATCTCATTTTTCTTCCAAATCTGATGGTCCCTCAGTATTTCCCAACAATGATCCAATGCAAAGTC
Organism: Artemisia argyi; assembly: GCA_030686995.1. NCBI lineage: Eukaryota > Viridiplantae > Streptophyta > Magnoliopsida > Asterales > Asteraceae > Artemisia > Artemisia argyi. Next base: position 20,071,820 of record CM060695.1, on the reverse strand, counting down.
ATGGTTCATCATTATTTGATATTCTTCACATGCTCGTTTATAAACAATGAGATCATTCCCACCACTTCCAAAATTGGTAAAAGCATTGTCGTAAATGGCACAAAATGCACCAACTCTAGGACGAACCCTATTTTTCCACTTGCTGACAATTGAGTTGTACGATCTACCTTCACCAACCTCTTTCTCAAAGTATGTAATCACTTTCTTCCAGAATCCCTTAGAATTTTGGTTGGTTCCAACTATGCTATCCTCCGACGAATCACACCAAGCCATGGACAACGCGATCTCTTCTTTGCGTGTCCATGGAGCAGAATCCCTCGTGTTGTCTTCCTCAACCTCTTTCTCAGCCGCCGCCTTCTTACCCCTTGTAGCTCGTTTCTTAGGTTTAACCGGCGACATCGCTTCCGGCGACAACTGCTCAGGAAGATCGTCAGTTGGAACCGAATCGTGAAACGAACCTTGATAACCCGGTGACATTTGTTGACTCGGATAACCCGAACTGGTTCCAACAAAAAAAACCCGGATTGTTTTGTAAATTCTCCATAAAATCACAAGCATCAAGGTTGATGTGGTTAACCGGAGAATAATTTTGATAATTAGAATAGGAAGACGATGATGAGTTCATTGTTGGACGATAACAGGAATCGGGGGAGCCATACACAGATTGTTGGCTTCGACGGGAGTGGGTTTGTTGTGGTTGTTGTTGGTTGTTTTGATACGGGGGAACAAATGGACGATTAATATTAGGATGCATAGCAAATGGATTGAATCTTTGTTGTTGTTGAGATTCATAATCAAGAGAACGAGGTCGGAAATTGACGTTTGGTGAGATACCGGTTAACCGGAAAGTCGAATCCGGTGATACTTCCGGGATGTTTTGTTGATTAGATTTTCGGCCTTTTGCTTGTTGTGGTGTTTTCTTAGACATTTTGAATAGAGATTGTGTTTATGTTGTGTGAAGAATTGGAGTGTGTTAATGTTGGGTATTTATAATGAATTTTTTTTTTTTTTTTTTTGCTCCAAACATTCATGGCCAATGGTTCTATTTTTTTTTTTTTTGGATTTTATCACCTCCAAAATATAACTTTGTGTACATTGGATCAAAAAAAAAAAAAAAAAAAAAAAAAAAAAAAAAAAAAAAAAAAAAAAAAAAACATGCCAATCGATCGTGAGCTCGATCTACTTGTGCCTTTTTCCTTGCTCGACCGAATTTCCACACAAGCCACGATCGACTAAGATCGATCGTGTGTGTCGATCGGCATGCCTTACTGCATGCAACCTTATGCACTTGAAAGAAAAAAACAATAAAAAATTAAAAAAAATGCCAACTGCCGGCACAACACGTGGCCGCCCACCCACATCGTTATCAACAATTTCAACCACACATCTGCATTGAATGAAGTTGCTGAAATTATCAACAATTTCAACTACACACGTCTTTGTGTATCAACAACACGTCAAAATTAGTAACACAATATACTACAACATATTTGTAATGCTCTTATGATCTTTAATCTTATTTGGCAATTGTTAACTAACAGCATGTATGTTTTCTATATATGTATTTTATCCGCCATAATATATTTGTTTATAGGTTTCATTATACTATCTTATTATATACGGAGTACTAGCTTCATAACCCGCCCGATGGGCGGGTTCGTTTCAGGATATTACTTGAAAAAATCTGATTAGACGTACATAAATAATGAATATCGGAAAATATCTTAAACCAAAAAGTTGGGAACAAAAAAAAAAAATGTTCATGTATTATATGTAAAAACAACATTGAAAAGTATGAGAGCAAATAAATTACATGGAGTTTATTCATATACGAAATAAAACTCTTTGTACACTTGTACTCGCAAAATTTTCTTGCGGGCTTTGCATCCATATTAGTGCTTTAATCACCATTGCACGTACATAAACATATTCACATGTCATAGTTGTATGCACCACATCCAAGGGCGCCAATAGAATTGCAATTGTATCTTTGTTACCTGTCCCATTAAACATAAAATGAATGAGTCGAAGGCCTAAAATGAGTGCAAAAGAAGCAACATGAATGGTAAAGGACGGAGTGCTTAGATATGAATGGTCAATCGTATCTATCTTTTTCTTACCCTTGTCGAAAGGCGTCGGGACGTTAAAATCTGAAACTGTATCTACTTTTGCTTATCCATTGTATGGCGACTGAATTAGAATGCTTTAAAAATTGCTTAAATGCAGCCGTTGCCAATTGAACCAACCTTGTGAACGTGTTTGTTTAAGGCCTCATCATTAATATTTAATTATCTCAACCTGAATCGACATACGCGTATACTTTTTTATTAAAAAAATAAAAAATAATAATTAAAAAAAAATTAATAACCTGCTATTTTTAATTTTAATTTTTTTTTTGGCTAACCTGATTAAAGCTCCATGACCGTGAGTGCCTGCAATAAGCAACTGCACGTTTATGTCTCTATTGCATTACATATGGCCACTTTAGGGTCTCCAATATATGTACTTCTTTCTGCAGTGATATGCCAGTTGAAAAGATCATAAACATTTTCTTGTAACGATATCAAAATAATCCAATATACAAAAAAGCAAATATGGAACCGCACAACGTACTCACTGCAGGTTCTTTTACCTTTCTTTAGCAACTCAAGAGCTGCTTTGTTTTCACTTTTTTCAGCTCCTTTATTAGTTCAGCAGTTGCACTAACTGCAGGCAATGCACAACAATTAGGTTTGATATAGGGGTCATTATAACATGAGAAGTTATCTGTAATACACTCTGATATGCTAATTAGTCGTTTCTTGATGACGGAAATATTTTTCTCATTAAAAAATAATTTGAAACAACTAAAAGTTATTGTCTGTTCAAAATAGGGTGCTTAAGATGATTGAATTCTCTTGTCGTAAGAAAGGAAAAAGAATAATATGGGAAGAAGAAATTGTTTTTATTGGATGTGTTAATTCATATTTATTTATGAGACAGATGATGAGCATGTGTTCTTTCTAAACAGTTTCCTGCACAACTTTTTAGCAACCAAACAACGCTTTAAAACAAATTTCTGCATACATTTTCAGCAACTAAACATCGTTGTAAAACCAAGTTTCTGTAGAAAAATTCGACCGACTAAGCAACACATTTTTAGTATGTTATTTTTACACACTTTTCTGCACAAATATAATCTAACTGACTGTGGTTTTTCCTTCAAATATACTACTCATATACTAAATAATTTTCTAGAATACATCCAAACCGGCCCATTTAAAACTAAACGGGTTGGTACAAATATAAACCAAGTACTATGAAGGTTGAGTGTTAAGATTATATGAGTAACAGGTCAACTAATGCATGCAATCTCGATAAATTTTTCTTATTTACTCTTAATGAATGAGTCGATTCCGGCCATATTTGATCTCTAACAGGTCCACCATTAATAAATCAGTTAAAATGAAAACGGGCTCAGGTTCTAGTGTTACATGAACATGAAACCAGCCAAGAAACTAAAAATGATAACGCTTATAAGCTTATTTCAATCAATCGTAGAAGTGAGCAATTTCGCGTTTTGAAGATCAAAACAATATCATGTACCATTTATATAGATATGTACCTAATATGGAGTCCATACTACTTGATTAATCGCATTCACAGCAGCCTCTCTGAATCCTTTAACAGAGGCAGACCATTGTGTTGCATCATCTTCACATCCATCATTGATGTCTTCTGTTTCTGTCACTCCTATGGCCCAAACTCGCCTAATGATCCCCGTCGATTAATTCCAGCTATGCAAATGCTGAAAAGAATACATGAAAACACAATGCCAAACACCACCTTAAGTTCCTTTGGTATAATATAACATATATTTCAGCACACACGAACAATAATTATAAAATAATAAAGATAGTTCTTATTTCAGTAAAACGAATGTGAACAGCGATTAGAACTTAAGTGAACAAAAACTTATCACCATGGAAATATACTCGTCCAGCTTGTTTATTTTTGCATCTATCACACTGAGGGCATCCTTAGTATTATAATCAGACCACTATCCCAAGTATTAACAACAAATATCCAACCTACAGATGATTAAGTGAGATATTAGTTAAACGGTTAAACCATCCAATGATGAACTACTTGTATTTAATAAAAAGAAAAATAGATACTTTCACCAATAGCGGAAATAGATGCTTCCAATTTTGAGAAAATAATCATTTCAAGTGATTAGCAATGAAGCAAACAACTTCTCTTAAGATGACGACATGGTCTTACCGAATTTAACAATCTCTTTATAGAATTAAAGAGTAACAAAAAGAGGGCAGGAGATGCAAACATAACGTATCAATACCGTACCTCTTCATTTATATGCTTAATTTGTAAAACAAATAGATAATGTAACACAACAATACCCATTAAGACGTAACTTTTTTTAATAATACATGAGTGGTACGGAAGTCAAATAATAACAGTCAAATAAGTTGAAGAACAAAACTAAAATAAACCTTCGCTAATTGCTGATCAAGTTGGAACTCTCCCCTGATTGAATTCAGAAATCATTACCATGGCTATTTCGGCTGGTAACTTGGGACTGTGTGTCTTGATCCTCTTACTGTAAAGCCCACCACCCCTTTGTATACCACCACGTATCCTACTATCAGATTCACAGAAATTAGTTCGCGCCATTGATTTAGTACTGATATATAATTGGTTGTTTCTCATATGTTTAATAGTTATACTATATAAGTCATAGAAGTATTTAATAAATAAGTTACTTAAATTCTGAAGAAAAACGAAAACATGTACATGCCTAAAATAGATAGTCACGAGTCATTAAATCCACAATGACCGTGAGTTTAATAATTCAAGAGTAACTGGTTTTCTACACCAGACATTTTATCAAATATGATAATACGTTAAAAGGATCAGATTGATGGGGCGAATTTACATGCCTAAATAAGAGTTAATAACATTTTGTTAATAATAATAGAAACTTTAACAATAACATGTGTTTACCATATGATATATACTATAACCAGCCTTTGGTCCCCGGTATGAGTAAGCTCCCGTGACAAAATTAAATGAAATATAATGTAACACCCCCAAAATTTGGTACAGCGGAAGACTCAACAAGCTTTCGGGGTGCTACGGGGATTGGTATCCAAACACAAGACATAAAAGAACGAGATAAAGTAAACAGAATAAAATGCAACCACGCGGGGTTTTAAAGTTTACATTATCCCGAAATCATCCAAAGTCAGGCCCAAAAGAAATAAATATAGGTCCACAATAGTTATTAGAGTTTTAGAAAATATAGATCCATAACCGGTGCCAAATGCCAAGCCTCCAATCCCAAGCATCCGCAGAGCATCACTTAATTACCTGAGAAAACGTGCTAAAAGTCAGCTTTCGCTGGTGAGATCATAGGTTTAGATTCTTAATTCAATATAGTGGACATATACGCAAAACGCTTGCTAGCTAGACTAGGCCTCAATCATCCAACCAAAATATTCCAACCAAAACAAATCATCCCTATAGGTGCACGCTATAGCTCAAATCAATCCAATCAATAGCTTACCTAGCTCAAGTCTAGGCCTCGCTCTATAACCAATCCAATAGCTTACCTAGTTCGGGACTAGGCCTCGCTCAACAACCAATCAATAGCTTACCTAGTTCGGGACTAGGCCTCGCTTAATCCTACCTAGTTCTATTAGCATAGCAAGTTTTGAAATAAATAAATAAAGCGATAATAGTCCACATAAAACATTTGCACGTTTCTCACCCCAAGTATTGAAAACAAAGTTCAAGAGTAAAAGTGGGGCTATGACTCACCTCAAGTCCAGAAATCCTCAAAAGAAACGATAGAAGAAAGACGTAAGTAATATCAAGCAACTCACGTAACGGCGACTACAGACTCGGCACTTCCTAACAATATCAAAACCGTTCAGAAATCATTTCCTCAAAATCAAATATTCCCATTCTCAAACGTATTCCACTTTACTTTTCAAAAATATCCATTTCTCGAATTAACTTCATATTCATTTGAAATTCGACGTTTGGTATCCATACGGGTGGAGGGTCGACACAACTCAAACCAGAAAGCCACAACAAACAAACAATAATAAGACAACTATAGGTCTAATGTTAGCTCAACATATTATTTAAATAATTATCGAAGCTTATCAAATCCGTCGATTTGAAAAACTCCCATATTTACTTACGTAATATATCGTTCCAAGATTATACCCAACCTAAAGCACATTGCACATAAGTTTCTATTTGGTATATGTCGTAGTCCAATGAATTCCCTATATGTATCGTCGAATCGGCCAAATTCCACGAGACATATAGTAATTTATTACCCTAAAATATATACCACATCCTATGGGCGTCGTGGGATACGATGCCCATTAATATACTCATTTTATATCGTCAAATAACTCGATCTAGAATAAGTCATTCGATATATAAAATGTTTATATTAACCGTCATATATCCGTGACAACACAAAGTCACAATATAAAGCCCACTTGGACTTTAAAGGCCTACAATTCGTATAACTCGATAAGTTTCTAATTTATAAACAAAATCGCATTTTTGATTATTAGTTGCCCAACTTATATTCCGCTATTATTTATATAATCATTATTTATAACAATAATCCGATATTTATTACACTCTATGCATAGTATAATAACTATCGTTTTATTATTATAACGTTTACTCGTGGTCGTTTTATTATTAATATACGCATATATATATATATATATATATATATATATATATATATATATATATATATATATATATATATATATATATATATATATATATACGTTTAACACGTCTATATACGTATATAAACGATTATATTCTTAATAATATTATTACGAGTATTATTTTTATTATCGACTTTTAAATATTTATCGAGTCATAGAATTTGGTCACATGTCCGAGTCATGACCCTCGGCTCATAGTCCAAGTCCAAAGTAATAAGAATCAAGTCACAATATAAATATATCAACTCCGTCCAAATAATCCCATATCCACGTGCTACAACATGAGGGTCCGACTACGGCACCCTACTAACCTATCTCCGTCATCTAGTTAACCGTCTCACAATCGGTTCCCAAATACTCTTCGACAACAACTCCACAATAATCAAAACTAAACCATTGTCGAGACCACAAAGGGTCTCGACCCATCCAAAAGTATCGGCCAACAACAAGTATCACAACAACAATAACAACAAGAAAATCCTCACATAACATGTAATTCGGGCTGGTTTACCAAGCCAAACCCGAGCCGGGAGACCCATATTGGTCTCGACTAAACCATAAGTCACAAGGACTCGAACCCAAGACCTATTTGGTCTCGGCTTAGGCTCACCCGAGCCCTACCAAAACTGCCAAATGGACCCTTATGGTCGCGGCAACATCAAACAACAACAACAAGGTCCACATCGATTCAAATCGAGCCAAGAATCAAACTCCAAATACCAATACTCTCGCTACACGGCTACTAGGTCAAATCCCAACAACAAAACTAAACCATAAGGTTCGAACCATGCCAAGCCGTGAGCTACGGCTCGCGGTTACCAAGTCAACATCAAACGAGACCCATAACCCGGATACCAAACGAGTTTTATCATCAAAACATCATTTCCCATTAGTTTAAATCAAAACCCAATAAGAAAAATCCGTATATACACGGATTGGAACACAAGTCGAGGCACACAAGGCAAAACCCGTGTTCGATCACCTTCAAATTGACTTCAAAAACAAGTTTCTTCAAAAACCCAACAAGATCCAATGAAAATAGTGGTATTTAGGTGGCGGTGATGATGAGAACGAGGGTCTAAAGGTGTTGGTGTCGCGCGTGAATTACACCAGAAGAAAGATTGCGACGAGGTGATTAAGATGGTGGTGTTTGTTAGGTTGTGAGGGTGGCGGTGTGACGGTGGTGGCCGGATTTAGGGGGCGACGGCTAGGTATTAAAATGGGTAGAGAGAGAGATGAGAGTGAAGGTGAAGGTGTGTGTTTGGGTGTGTGTGTGAACCGGTCCAACACAAGGACCAATTTGTAGTTTTTATTATTTTTTTTTTTGTAAAAACAATAATAATGATACTAATAATTTAGTTAAGGGGGAATGGCTAGGTATTAAACGTAAAGACCAATCCCGTAACTTTTCAAAATATTCCGACTCTCTCAAACCGAGCTCGTTCCCAATATTTTAAAATTTCATGATACGTTCAATAAATAAATATAACCCAAACCGTAATTTCAAAACATTTAAATTCGTTAGGTTAATCTAGTGCCGGAGTCAATGTAGTGCCAAAGTAACGATCATAAAATAAATCATCACAACCGAAACAAATCAAACCATAAATAAATAACTAAATCTCATAAACATCGTACGATTAAAAATCAAGTACCAAGGTTCGTAAAATATCTCGTCACAATAAACATTCAAAAATTCCAAATTTATAATTTCAATGTAATGCGGGTTTTATAAAACGGCTCCCTATTTTGCCAGTTGTCACATCCTCCCAGCCTCAGAAGGAACCCGTCCCGGGTTTCTCTCGAAATAACCCATCTACGAAGTGAAAAGCTTCGGATATTTCTTTCGAAACTCATCCTCACGTTCCCACGTAAATTCTGGTCCGTGCCGCGAATTCCAACGAACTTTGATGAGCGGAATACAACTTCTCTTAAGTCGTTTGATCTCTCTATCCATTATCTCAATCGGCTCTTCCACAAAATTCAAACTTTCATCCACACGAATATCCTTGATTGGTATAACTGGTGTTTCCTCTGAAAGGCATTTCTTCAGATTGCTAACATGAAACACATCATGAACTTTACTCAGTTCCATAGGTAATTCCAAACGATACGCTACGGGCTCAATTCTTTCCAAAATAAGAAATGGTCCAATGTAGCGGGGATTAAGTTTCCCACGTTTCCCAAAACGTTTCACACCCTTCCAAGGCGAGACTTTCAACATCACTTTGTCTCCAACCTGGAATTCTAGGGGTTTACGTCTCTGATCGGCGTAACTTTTCTGCCTATCTCTAGCTGCTTGCAAACGATCTCGAATCTGCGTTACTTTCTCAGTAGTTTCCAAGATGAGCTCAGGGCCTGTGAGTTGGCTATCTCCAACTTCTGCCCAACCAATAGGTGAACGACATTTACGACCATACAAAGCTTCAAATGGTGCAGCCTTAAGACTTGTGTGGTAGCTATTGTTGTAGGAGAACTCCGCAAGGGGTAGATATTTCTCCCAACCTTTACCAAAGTCTATGATGCATGCACGAAGCATATCCTCCAAAGTCTGGATAGTTCTCTCGCTTTGACCATCGGTTTGGGGGTGATATGCAGTACTCATATCAAGTCTCGTCCCCAAAGCGGTTTGAAGTGATCGCCACAATGCTGACGTGAAGTGGCTGTCGCGATCCGAAATAATCGATATCGGAACTCCATGACGAGAAACAATCTCCTTCACATACAATCTCGCAAGTTTTTCCACACTATCATCTTCACTAATCGCCAGGAAATGAGCAGACTTAGTCAAACGATCCACAATTACCCATATAGCGTCGCAACCGCTTGCTGTCTTTGGTAATTTGGTAATAAAGTCCATCGTAATCCGCTCCCATTTCCAAACCGGAAGTTCTGGCTGCGTCAATAATCCTGACGGTCTTTGATGTTCGGCTTTAACCTTAGAGCAAGTCAAACACTTGCCAACATATAACGCTATACCTGCTTTCATATTTGGCCACCAATATAACTTTTTCAAATCCTGGTACATTTTGTCGGACCCAGAATGAATAGAGTATCTTGACTTATGCGATTCATGCATAATCAACTCTCGAATTCCTCCATACAATGGTACCCAACTTCGCTCTCCAAAACATAATACTCCATCAGAACATCAAACAAATCCCTTCTCATTTTCTGCCATCCCAAATATGTTTTCAGCAGATCTATTTTCTGCTTTCAACGCTTCCGTTTGAGCTTCTATTATTTGAAACGGTAATGGCGATACGATAGTCATTCCTAATGACCTAACTCGTAATGGTGGGATTCTCTCATTTCGACTAAGAGCATCAGCAACAACGTTTGCTTTACCCGGATGGTAGCGAATTTCACAATCGTAATCGCTTAGCAACTCAATCCAACGTCGCTGCCTCATGTTAAGCTCTTTTTGGTTCAGAATGTGTTGCAGACTTTTGTGGTCAGTAAACACTACACACTTGGTTCCATACAAGTAATGTCTTCATATCCTCAAAGCAAAAACCACAGCACCTAACTCCAAATCATGGGTGGTGTAGTTCTTCTCATGCTTCTTGAGCTGTCGTGAAGCATAAGCTATCACTTTCTCTCGTTGCATTAACACAGCTCCTAAACCTTTATGTGAAGCGTCACAATAGACGACGAAGTCCTCGTTACCCTCGGGTAACGCCAAGATAGGAGCACTACACAACATCTCCTTAAGTAACTGAAAGGCTTCCTCTTCCTTATCTCCCCATTCATACTTAACACTCTTTTGAGTCAATTTGGTCAACGGTTTTGCTATCTTCGAAAATCCCTCAATGAATCTTCGGTAATAACCGGCTAATCCCAAAAACTGACGAACTTCTGTTGGGGTCGTAGGTGCAGCCCAATCTTTAATCGCTTCAATCTTAGCAGGGTCCACATGAACTCCTTGTCTATCGATCACATGACCTAGAAATTGTACCGTCGGAATCCAAAATTCACATTTCGAAAACTTGGCATACAGTTTATCCCTCCTGAGCAATTCTAAGATAAGTCTTAGATGCTCCTCATGCTCCTTCTCACTCTTTGAATAAATCAGAATGTCATCGATGAACACAATCACGAACTTATCTAAGTAAGGCTTACACACCCGATTCATAAGATCCATGAATACCGCCGGTGCGTTAGTCAACCCAAACGGCATCACCTGAAACTCGTAATGCCCGTAACGGGTTCTGAAAGCCGTTTTTGGAATATCTTCCTCGCGCACTCGAAGCTGATGATATCCCGATCTCAAATCGATCTTCAAATACACACTCGACCCTTGAAGTTGATCGAACAAATCGTCGATCCTCGGTAACGGGTATCTATTCTTCACTGTTAACTTGTTCAACTCTCGATAATCAATACACATTCGAAACGATCCATCCTTCTTCTTCACAAATAAGACCGGGGCTCCCCAAGGCGAAGAACTTGGTCTTATGAATCCCTTTTCGGCTAACTCCGCTAATTGTTTCGACAACTCTTCAAATTCAGTAGGTGCAAGACGATAAGGCGCTCGTGCTACAGGTGCAGCACCAGGTATCAACTCAATTTGAAATTCCACTTGTCTATTTGGCGGAATTCCCGGCAAGTCATCGAGAAACACATCCGAAAAATCACGAACTATAGGTACATCTCCAATGCACCTTTCTTTCTTCTCCTTCTCTCCGTTCTCAGAAATTTGGGCTAAGAAAAGGTAACTTCCTTTCTCCATTAGCTTCGGCAACTTAGTGCAAGATATGACCGCTAATCTAGATGGGCCTCTCAAATCCTTTCTATCTCCTGGTATGTTCAGAATCTCCTTGCCGTAAGGCACACGCACGATCTTTTCATCGCAAATTATATGAGCACGATACTTCGACAACCAATCCATACCAATAATGACATCAAAACTTCCTAATGTGACGGGTAGAAGATCTATGTTGAAAGGACGGTTCAGAAAGTTTAACGTGCAACCGCGAATGATAGTCTTAATCCTTTCTATGTTTCCGTTAGCTAACTCTACATCATAACCAATTCCTAAGGCCATCGGGGGTTTCTCAAGTATGGGTGCAAACTTAGTGGACACAAAACTCTTATCGGCACCAGTATCAAATAGTATGGAAGCATAACGATTACTGAGAAGGAACGTAGCAATTACAACGTTCGGATCTTCTCCTCTCTGGTTCCCAAGTGCATACACTCTTCCATGAGCAGCTCCAGCTTCCACACGTTGGTCCCCATTATCTTGTCGTCCACGGTTTCCTCCAGCTCCACGGTTTCCATTATTGTACCCATTACCACCCGATCCTTGATTTCCTCAGTTCCACGATTCCCTACACTCATTCCAATAATGTCCTTTCTTTCCACATCCATAGCAAGTAACATTTTCCTTGCTCATAGTTTCAGGAGTAGCTTGAACCATAGCAAGTGGCCGAGCTCTACAATCCTTGGCTATGCGTCCCATCTTAGAGCAATTCTTGCACATCACAGTACATCAACCAGAATGGTGCTTGTAACATCGGTTACATTTGGGTGCATCTCCATTGTAGTTCTTCTTGTCTCCATCTCCCATGTCATAAGCTCTAGTAGTTAGTTGTCGCTTGTTTCGACGATCATTACCCTTAGAGTGATCGTCCCTCTTTCTCTTTCTATTTTTATCCTTCTCAGCTTCTTCAAATGCCAAAGAGTCCATCAATTGTTGAGCGATAGTGATAGCCTCATGAATGTTTGCAGGCTTAGCAGAAATCACATCGTTCCTTGTAGCTACCGGCAATCCATAGGTATACCTCTAAATCTTTTGGGTCTCAGTCCTAACCATATCGGGACAGAGTAAGGCCAACTCTCGATAACGGCAATTGTAAGTTGCCATATCGGTGCCTTTCACTTTGTGGTTCTAGAACTCAATTTCCAACTTCTTAATCTCATTCCTTGGGCAGTAAGTCTGAATCAACAAAGATTTAAATTGCTCCCAAGTCATAGCATAAGCCACATCACTCCCAACCGAGTTACGGTAATTGTTCCACCAAGTTAAGGCTTCATCATTGAAGGTAAAAGAAGCAAACTTTACCTTCGTATTCTCCGCACAACCACTGACATTAAACACAGACTCAGTCTTCTCTATCCACCTAACCAAGTAAACCACTCCTTAAGTTCCACCAAACTCAATAGGTCCACAAATCTTAAACTCCTTGTAGTTACATCCACTAGCACGAATAGGTGGAAATGTCCCAGCAGAATTGTTGAAATGATTTGACTCAGCTAGTAGCTCAGCAACTCGTTGCTCCACAAGTTGATTGATCATTGCTTGATCCACAGTAGGTGCATTAAGTGGAACATGATCATTGTCTCCCTGAACATCAACATTTTGATTCCTGTTGTTGCGGTTAGTAGTGTCCAGGTTATCAGGAGTAGGAGTCTCAACATTTCGAGTTGGACGGCGTCCTCGACGACCAGGGGTAGCCGTTGCAGGTCCAGTTCTGGTAGCTCTAACAGGGTTTCTTCGTGGGGCCATTGATCGGAAACATCATACAAGTTCGTGAGTTTCCGATAGAACTTATCATATGCTCGACAAGAATTAAATCATCGAAGCCAAGTCACAGAAAGAATAGCAACAATACACCATGAAACATCAATAAAACGGATAAGGACTCAATTTCCATAACACCCAAAATCACATAATACCATATACTAATAACCATCAACCATACAATAGCGATCTAACATCGTTCCAAAAGAGACGAATACTGAACAAAATACATCAAAATATGATAACTAGCTTTTCTAACCGAACACTCCTCGGTTAAGAAAGCAACAAGACAACATAACCCAAGCAACTAGCCACGCTGCCAGCGGAGGCTCCTCAACTCCTGCCTCAAGCCATCAAGATCCCTCCATAACGATCCTAGCTCCACGCTATGGGTGTCTCGGTCTCTCTTGAGGTCAGCCACCTCCTTCTCCAGCTCGGCATTCCTTTGCCATAGCTTGCGGGCGGCCTCTCTAGCTGTAACAAAACCTCGCTGTAAACTATCGATATGCTCATGAACCTCCATCAAAACTCTCCTCATCTCAGTAGTCCTGCCCACAACCACAGTCATATCCACTTTCAGATCCGCTAAGAACTCTCCAATAACCCTCTCAAGTCGATCAGATATACGTGCAACTCTCTCACCAAGATCCGAAATTTGAGCCCATAACCTACCAATCTCACCTAACTCTGCATGCTCAGCAGAAACCTCAGAAGGTACATCCGACTCAACGGGACTACCAGGTGGCAACTCAAACAAAACCGGATGATCAGGTGAATCAGGCTCAATCGGATGTACAGGTGAATCAGGCTCCTCAGCCTGAGCTGGTGGTACTAACACATCATCATCATCAGGCATCTCATCCTCCTAAGGGTCATCCTCCTCCTCAGGGTCATCATCATCACCCTGCTCAGCCTCCTGAGGGTCATCAGCCTCATCCTCACCCTCGTACTCCTCCTCCTCATCGGAAGAGTACATCATCAATCGTCGTCGCCTAACAGATGAACCATGTGGTGAAGGGTTACGTGATCTAGGACGACGACGCAATAATGCGGGTGGCGCCTCAGACATAAGAGAGTGAGCATAAATCTGTAAAGGTGGTGAAGTAGAGCGTACCGAAATACGTACCGTAGCTCGGTGGGCAAAACGTGGAGCCACACGAGCCAAAGCCTGATGAAGAGTAAGCTGCCTCGATGTACCAGGGAGCCCTAAAGAAGATGAGGGTCCCTGCGTAGATGCAGCAGGTGGTGCTGAAGTAGAACCTGTCGGTGTCATAGTAGCTGAATGCATGGCAACCTGGTAAGGGTCATCAGGAGCCATGATGAACTGTGCTGGCAATACCGGTGTAGTAAGAATATCCTCAACAACATCAGGCGTATGGGAGGCCATAGTCTGTGACACGGCGTAGGGTAGGTGTAAATGTTTCAAAACAACTAAACCGCGAACTCAAAATACCATATCCAAAAAAATCATCATATAATTCCAAATCGTATATAATCAAGAAAGATTTTAAAATACCGCATTACTAAAACCATTCTCAAAACAATTAAGCCATATAATTCCTCAAAACGCATATAATTCCTCAAAACGCCATCATATCACTAAATCAATAAACCTCAAAACCTCAAATCATCTCAAGAAATCCCAAATCTATAATCATCTCAATAATCTCATAATACCTCAATAATAAACAATGATGCTTCGGCTTGGCGGGTTGGCGGGCAATGGTCGGGGATCGTTTTCTATAAAAATCGGTTATAGTTTAGGTGTCTATTTACCTAGTTCTCTATAACCTTGGCTCTGATACCAATCTGTAACACCCCCAAAATTTGGTACAGCGGAAGACTCAACAAGCTTTCGGGGTGCTACGGGGATTGGTATCCAAACACAAGACATAAAAGAACGAGATAAAGTAAACAGAATAAAATGCAACCACGCGGGGTTTTAAAGTTTACATTATCCCGAAATCATCCAAAGTCAGGCCCAAAAGAAATAAATATAGGTCCACAATAGTT
This sequence comes from Artemisia argyi, assembly GCA_030686995.1. NCBI lineage: Eukaryota > Viridiplantae > Streptophyta > Magnoliopsida > Asterales > Asteraceae > Artemisia > Artemisia argyi. The sequence continues at coordinate 20,056,514 of CM060695.1, read as the reverse complement.
ATCAGAGTTTTAGAAAATATAGATCCATAACCGGTGCCAAATGCCAAGCCTCCAATCCCAAGCATCCGCAGAGCATCACTTAATTACCTGAGAAAACGTGCTAAAAGTCAGCTTTCGCTGGTGAGATCATAGGTTTAGATTCTTAATTCAATATAGTGGACATATACGCAAAACGCTTTCTAGCTAGACTAGGCCTCAATCATCCAACCAAAATATCCAACCAATATAATCCAACCAAATCAAATCAAATCAACCCTATAGGTGCACGCTATAGCTCAAATCAATCCAATCAATAGCTTACCTAGCTCAAGTCTAGGCCTCGCTCTAAAATCAATCCAATAGCTTACCTAGTTCGGGACTAGGCCTCGCTTAATCCTACCTAGTTCTATAAGCATAGCAAGTTTTGAAATAAATAAATAAAGCGATAATAGTCCACATAAAACATTTGCACGTTTCTCACCCCAAGTATTGAAAACAAAGTTCAAGAGTAAAAGTGAGGCTATGACTCACCTCAAGTCCAGAAATCCTCAAAAGAAACGATAGAAGAAAGACGTAAGTAATCTCAAGCAACTCACGTAACGGCGACTACAGACTCGGCACTTCCTAACAATATCAAACCCGTTCAGAAATCATTTCCTCAAAATCAAATATTCCCATTCCCAAACGTATTCCACTTTACTTTCCAAAAATATCCATTTCTCGAATTAACTTCATATTCATTTGAAATTCGACGTTTGGTATCCATACGGGTGGAGGGTCGACACAACTCAAACCAGAAAGCCACAACAAACAAACAATAATAAGACAACTATAGGTCTAATGTTAGCTCAACATATTATTTAAATAATTATCGAAGCTTATCAAATCCGTCGATTTGAAAATCTCCCATATTTATTTACGTAATATATCGTTCCAAGATTATACCCAACCTAAAGCACATTGCACATAAGTTTCTATTTGGTATATGTCATAGTCCAATGAATTCCCTATATGTATCGTCGAATCGGCCAAATTCCACGAGACATATAGTAATTTATTACCCTAAAATATATACCACATCCTATGGGCGTCGTGGGATACGATGCCCATTAATATACTCATTTTATATCGTCAAATAACTCGATCTAGAATAAGTCATTCGATATATAAAATGTTTATATTAACCGTCATATATCCGTGACAACACAAAATCACAATATAAAGCCCACTTGGACTTTAAAGGCCTACAATTCGTATAACTCGATAAGTTTCTAATTTATAAACAAAATCGCATTTTTGATTATTAGTTGCCCAACTTATATTCCGCTATTATTTATATAATCATTATTTATAACAATAATCCGACATTTATTACACTATATGCATAGTATAATAACTATCGTTTTATTATTATAATGTTTACTCGTGGTCGTTTTATTATTAATATACGCATTTATATATATATATATATATATATATATATATATATATATATATATATATATATATATATATATATATATATATATATATATATATATATACACGTTTAACACGTCTATATACGTATATAAACGATTATATTCTTAATAATATTATTACGAGTATTATTTTTATTATCGACTTTTAAATATTTATCGAGTCATAGAATTTGGTCACATGTCCGAGTCATGACCCTCGGCTCATAGTCCAAGTCCAAAGTAATAAGAATCAAGTCACAATATAAATATATCAACTCCGTCCAAACAATCCCATATCCACGTGCTACAACATGAGGGTCTGACTATGGCACCCTACTAACCTATCTCCGTCATCTAGTTAACCGTCTCACAATCGGTTCCCAACTACTCTTCGACAACAACTCCACAATAATCAAAAGTAAACCATTGTCGAGACCACAAAGGGTCTCGACCCATCCAAAAGTATCGGCCAACAACAAGTATCACAACAACAATAACAACAAGAAAATCCTCACATAACATGCAATTCGGGCTGGTTTACCAAGCCAAACCCGAGCCGGGAGTCCCATATTGGTCTCGACTAAACCATAAGTCACAAGGACTCGAACCCAAGACCTATTTGGTCTCGGCTTAGGCTCACCCGAGCCCTACCAAAACTGCCAAATGGACCCTTGTGGTCACGGCAACATCAAACAACAACAACAAGGTCCACATCGATTCAAATCGAGCCAAGAATCAAACTCCAAATACCAATACTCTCGCTACACGGCTACTAGGTCAAATCCCAACAACAAAACTAAACCATAAGGTTCGAACCATGCCAAGCCGTGAGCTACGGCTCGCGGTTACCAAGTCGACATCAAACAAGACCCATAACCCGGATACCAAACGAGTTTTATCATCAAAACATCATTTTCCATTAGTTTAAATCGAAACCCAATAAGAAAAATCCGTATATACACGGATTGGAACACAAGTCGAGGCACACAAGGCAAAACCCGTGTTCGCTCACCTTCAAATCGACTTCAAAAACAAGTTTCTTCAAAAACCCAATAAGATCCAATGAAAATAGTGGTATTTAGGTGGCGGTGATGATGAGAACGAGGGTCTAAGGGTGTTGGTGTCGCGCGTGAATTACACCAAAAGAAAGATTGCGACGAGGTGATTAAGATGGTGGTGTTTGTTAGGTTGTGAGGGTGGCGGTGTGACGGTGGTGGCCGGATTTAGGGGGCAGCGGCTAGGTATTAAAATGGGTAGAGAGAGGGATGAGAGTGAAGGTGAAGGTGTGTGTTTGGGTGTGTGTGTGAACCGGTCCAACATAAGGACCAATTTGTAGTTTTTATTATTTTTTTTTGTAAAAACAATAATAATGATACTAATAATTTAGTTAAGGGGGAATGGCTAGGTATTAAACGTAAAGACCAATCCCGTAACTTTTCAAAATATTCCGACTCTCTCAAACCGAGCTCGTTCCCAATATTTTAAAATTTCATGATACGTTCAATAAATAAATATAACCCAAACCGTAATTTCAAAACATTTAAATTCGTTAGGTTAATCTAGTGCCGGAGTCAATGTAGTGCCAAAGTAACGATCATAAAATAAATCATCACAACCGAAACAAATCAAACCATAAATAAATAACTAAATCTCATAAACATCGTACGATTAAAAATCAAGTACCAAGGTTCGTAAAATATCTCGTCACAATAAACATTCAAAAATTCCAAATTTATAATTTCAATGTAATGCGGGTTTTATAAAACGGCTCCCTATTTTGCCAGTTGTCACATATAAGCTACAAAACCTTTCAAAAGTACTCAATTTGTACTTGAGATAATGCTTATTTGCAAGTTTCATCTTATCTACAACACAATGCCACAATGGTTAATGCGTACCTTTAAGTTGTAATGGTTTCATAACAAAACCCAAAAAAACAAACGGAATCATGATGACTGCTTCAAAATCTGATTAAAATTTGCTTCATCTTGTTAATCCATGTGATTCAGTACATGGTTTACCATGCTCACTACCTAAAAAAAGAAACTGAAAAAGAAATCTGTCACTTTTTAGATTGAAGGCAACCACAGTTTCACTTGACTCGCTAGGCTCCTCACTGTGACGCTTAATCACAGATGCTCCTTACATTCCATCTGCAATACATATACATAACCAACATAACTAAACCAAGATCTGTTAAGGGAGTACTCATCCAAACTTCTGCCTATACTGTTGTTTTCATTGTCATTTGTTGCGTGATGCATGTATCATGAGGTGTCTTATACCTTACTATTAATTGGTCCCGTTTTAGACTTGCACTTGTATACTGAAACTAATTACACCCTCCTACTCTGTTATCCTAATAAGCAATATGTAATAAAGATAATGAAAGAGCAGATAGTACCTATATTCGTAGTTTTACCTATATTCGTAGTTTGTCGCCTTCAATCATTATAAGCGAACATAAATTCCCAGAAAGAATCTCCAAGGCAACACCATACTTGGCTTGTTGTTACAATAGCGATATACTGATCCATTCCAAAGTCCACGGAATACCAGACCAAATGACCCTGAAATTGTTTGGAACCTATTAATATCTTGGATATGAATATACAGTTAGAGAGTAGAATTGAAATGTTACCCTAAAATGAATGAATACACATAAAAGGAAAAAAGGACATTAAAACTCCTCATTAGCACACACACACACACACACAATCTTAATACTCTGTATAAATTATAAGCATACTTATATGGCTGCCTTTAAATATACCGTGACACTCAGCATATGAAGACATTACTTGATATCAGATTAGTATATATCCTATTTCTGATATATGATCACTGGTTACTTTACACAAGGAAATTAGATGGTAAGAAAGAATGAATAACTTACTCAACTGCCAAATATGCAGTGGTTCCCAAAACATGGGTTGAGATAAAACCATTAAGCATGTCTGATCCAATCTTAGCCAACCTAAAATCAGACATCTTTCCTCAAAAATTATCATCCAATAGGATATTGGTAGATTTAAAATCACGGTGTATGATAGATGGGATGGTATGCTCATGTAGGAACTTAAGCGCTCTTGCGCAGTCTAGGGGCTCCCAGGGTTGCTCAATTTTCAAGTAGAAAATACTCTTCCATTGTCAAAAATCCGGCTAAAAATGTGTACCTATTTAAATAACATATCACCACAATAAACAACAAAATTAAACTAATACTCATTCAAAAAAGAAAGCAATAATCTGTAGAAACTTACAGTCGCTTTTTCTTGATCGCATCCCTATTACCAATCTGCATTTATATTTATAAAATCTACATATTTTTTCCAAAAAATCTTACACATCTTATTGCCGAAGACATGTCAATCCATATCATAATTTTTCCAAAAATCGGAAAGAAACAAAACGTAATAATAGCAAAAACATACAGTCAAGCTCACTCTTTCTCGATCACATCCATATTACCAAACTGCATTTAAAATCAAAAACATCTTATTGCAAAAGACATGTCAATCCATATCATAAACTTTCAAAAATCAAAAAGAAAAAAATACATGATAATTGAAAAAAGCTCCAAAAAATACCTACACCATCTTATAATCAATCTCATCGTCAATCTCGGTATAATGAACTACCAAAAACAACAACCAACAAATCAACATCAAATTCGTCAACATTTGAAACAGAAACATTGGGAGTGGGTTATGGAAAAAATATTAAACATGGTATGGATTTATAATTAAGGAGTGGGTTATAAAAAACTTAGTAATCTATATCACATATTGTATAAAAGATTTGTAACCTTGGCACAATCAATATTATTTGTGCATAACATATTTGAAAGAGTGATAGAAAGAGATGCTTACCTTGGCAAAATCATGGATAATGTACCAAACATTGTATCATGGACTATAGAAAAAGATGATTACCTCGGCACAATAATGGACAATTTACCAAACACCTGGACCTATAAACACAAGCCTCAGACGATTCGAATACACAAAGAATTCAGATTTCAATAGTACGTCATAATACATCACAAAACTTATTCAAATTCTTATACACAATTACTTTCAATTCAATTAATTCTATGAAAACAAAATGAAAAAGCTTTTATCGATTGTTTATACATTAAATAAAAAACATAAAAATAAGGACAAAGATATACATACCTGTTGAAACTATTGAAACCATACCTGAAATTAATAATGATGATAAATGAAATCGCTTTACATACATGTTGAAACCCATTTACATACCTGGTGAAACATAAATATTAGGGTTCGTGTCACAGAAGAACCTACAAAAAATGAAACAGAAAGAAATTATATTTGATGGATTATAAGTTAAATATGTAATCGTGGATTGAATACATAATATTTAAAAGAAAAAATTAAGATTGAAGAAACCTGGTCAAAGATTGAATCAATTATGAAAACCCTAATTTCAATCCTCATTTGATTGTTGTGTTTGATTAAGAAACTGATTTAGCATTGAGTGATGAGTGATTGGCATGATTTTAGGTTTGACTAAGATTTGAATTTGCTTGATATAGAGTGATAGGAAAGTTGCGTGATTTTAGGTTTGATAAAAGGATATTTCGGTTTTGATTTTTGGGTATAATAGGTTTCAGAAAGCATGTCATTAATGGATTGTATGCATTTAACAAAAAAACCAAGTTGCTCCATTGGTTATCATTATGTTGCATGGGAGGGGAGACCAGGGTTCGATTCCCGTAAGTGTCAAAGTTTTTTTAATTGATTCGTGGTATCATAAAGCTGCCAGCATGTCACTTTGTTGCCTAGTCACATGATGACTCATATTATCCAGTCAGCATGTGATGCCAAGTGGCATTTGAGGGTCATGGTACAACCTTCAAAGCATCAAATACAACTCAAAACTTGTCTCATACATATGTAAAGATGTAAGATATCGATGCTCTATATAATTTTTTTAACTTTTATTTGAGATACCCGTAATTTTAAGTGTCTTTTAACTAATATGATATAATACTCCGTAGTAAACTTAAACAATTTTAACGGCTATATTTTGTTTATGACAACAGTTTGTGAACATATTAAGGGTTAATTCTACTGTTAGGTAACGAACTTTTAAAAATTTTCAATTTAGGCAATTTACTCTAAAAAATACTATGTTAGGTAACGAAACTTTAATGTTTGTTCAATGTTAGGTAATATGACCGTTTTGACTATCAAATGAATGTATAAACCAGTGAAATGACAAAAACACCCTCATCTTCAATCTTATTTTTTTCAGCAACCAAATAATAAGCACACAACTGATCCACCTTATCACTCCAATAGATCAACCGATCTCCAACATAAAATGTAGTAACAACAAGATATAGCCCACCTTATATCTCCTGTTGGATTATCACGAATCAACCCCAACACAACAAATTAAGTCTTCCTTATAACTCCATAAACCTGATAACACATCAATCACACCTAATCTCCTTATCCTTTCAACCACAACACAACAATGAACCAAACAGATAACGAATCAACCCCTAATCTCATAAACTTGTTAACCCCTAATCTCATAAACCTGTTAACTTCTAATCTCATTAATCTGTGATTGTTTATGTTGTTTGATATTTAGATTATCTCATAATCTCATAAACTTGTGATTGTTCAGGTTGTTTGATAAACCTGTTAACCCTTAATCTCATAATATCATAAACCTGTTAACCCCTAATCTCATAAACATGTTAACCCCTTAATCGAAATACATGACTGAGATCATTTTTTTTAAATGTTTGATTTTTGGAGATGGGATTTGTGATTGTTCAGGTTGTATTTGATTGTCGTGATGATGGGGGTATGAAGTGGGTTTTAGGATAGGTTGGTGGAGCTCTTAGTGTTGGTGGATGGATGGTGGTGGTGTTAGTGTTGGTGGTGGATGTGGGGATGGTGGTGGTGATGACAGATCATATGGTGGTGGTGGTGGCGATGCAACAGTGATGACGGTGTGATGATGACAGCGGTGGTGGTGGCCGTGGTTGTTGATGGCGGATGGATCTCTGGTGATCTATACATGTGGGGTGATGGGCAGTGTGGTGTCTGGCATATTGCTGCAGTTGTAGAAGTTATGGTTGGGAATTCAAGTTCAGAAGTTCTAGGAATTGTTACTCAGGAAAATTATTTACATGGGGAAGATGAGGGAGAGAGTTTGAGAGGAGATAAAATGCATGAAGGACAAATATACCCTTCAACTTACCGGTTTAGCATGTCACAAGTTGCAAAAATACCCAATATTACCTAACATTGAACAAACATTAAAGTTTTGTTATCTAACATAGTATTTTTGAGAATAAATTACCTAATATTAGAAATTTTGAAAAATTTGTTACCTAACAGTAGAATTAACCCACATATTAAATAGGAAACATACAACAGTAATATTGAAATGAGAAAAACCAGTAAAGATTGTGATTCTAGGCCAATCAAGATACATGAGGAAATTCTCAAAAAAGTAAAAAAGGTGAGTTTTATGAAAAAAATTTACAAAAATAACACTCGTTCCCTAAATACATGATGCCATCACGAGTTGCATACGTGCATGTGTTTTTTATAAAATCCTCTGCCACCACAGTAATAGCACTGCAGCTTGCTCATTTTGACTTTTAAAATACATCAATGTAAAGTTCAATGTCTTGTGTGAACCGGACGCTTGTATCTATTACTACTTATAAACTAACAACAAGCATGGCCTGATCTTGGCTATAAGTGCACCCGCACACTTGTATCACTGAACTCACATTCACCATTTGCAAAAATGGCACAACTAAATAACGATAACGAGATCATAATGCTAGTTGTCACAATTTCGGTACTAATTTTGGCCATTTTATGGTACAAGTTAACCCGCACTAGCTCGTCACCACCAGGTCCGCTTTCCTTGCCAATTGTCGGGTACCTTCCATTTCTTGGTCCCTGGCCCCATATTTAAGTTCTATCTGGGAAGCAAGCTTCATGTGGTCATAAACACACCAGAATTAGCAAAGGAGGTGGTTCGTGACAACGATGAGACATTTGCTAACCATGATCTGACCGTTGCTTCCTTAGTAATAACTTATGGTGGCCAAGATATAGTATTTTCTAAACACAACTCAAACTGGCGTAACCTGCGTAAAATATTTTTCCATGAGGTGTTAAGCAACACGAATCTTGAAGCATGTAGTTGTTTCCGAAGGGACGAAGTTAGAAAAACCATCAAGAATGTTTTTAGTAAGGGCAAATAATATAAAAAGGTAACATACTTGCCACATTTTCTTCGATTGGGTAGTCAACTACAAATTTTAATAAAAAGGTTAAAAAAGTTATATTTTTTTTTGAAGTGGGTATTTTGTTACTTCTATACCCGGTTGATGCCATGTTGGCAGTTAAGCATCCCACACACTTGCCATGTAGGCAAATATTTTTTATTAATAAAAAAAAAATTACACTCCTCTCACTTTACCCTTTTCTTCTTCACCCAAAAACATAAACCCTAATCCTAATGTCTAATTGAAATCATACAAGCTTATCAAATTCATAAAAATAATTATGCGCTCATCTACTTCATCATCTCGATCTAATCGACGGTACTATTCTCCTGAAGAAATTCGTGCAAAAACGCATTGTGATTGTAAGATTCCCATTTATGAGCAAGTTGCTTGGACTCCAACGAATCAGGGTCGAAGATTCAAGAGTTGCCCAAAACGGGTAATTTACCAGTAACTATTATCAAATGTTTACACATTCTTGATTTCTGATTTTGTCTTGTTAATGATTTTAGAAATGTGAGGTGTATGGTTTTCTTGATGATGAGTTACCTTGTGAGTATTACAAAGACCTATTCTTCAATCTACATGAGGAGAATAAAGAGTTGAAGCTGCAACTATCCAACCAGTATGTTGATTTCACCTTGCAAGACCATGGTGGTATGACAGTGCAACAGCCAACTCATCAACTTTCAATGGAGCTAATTTACCAAGATCTTAATGCTTTCAAGTCCAAAGCAATAGTGTATGATAGTCTTTTGAAGGTTTTATTTGGTTTGATGTTTGTGCTCATTTTGTCTGTCATTGTTGTCTGTTTAAAAAGCTAACTCATCAAGGTATGCAATGGATGTAACTCAAGGTATCTATTGGATGTAGTTTATGTTGAATGTATTTTGGGTTCATGTGGATGGTAATGAATGTAGTTTATGTTCAATGTAATGTAGTTTATGTTCAATGTAATGGATGTAGTTTAACTTCAATGTAACTGAGTTTATGTTCAATGTAATGGACTTGTGATGACAGTTTTTGTTCAATGTAATGGACTTGTGATGACAGTTTATGTTCAATGTAATGGACTTGTGATGAAATCATACTACAATCAATAAACTTGCAAATTATTACTGCATATGGTAACAAATATAAGACCAGAACAAAGATTAAAAGTGTTCTTTAATAACAACTAATGTTTGTGCATAAGCACTTTACATGTGTTACATCCAGAACACACAAACCTGATCCATGAGGTTATGCCTTAACCATGAACAAAATAGGCTAGCAATTATAGTGGCATCAAGTGCAGCACTATATCAGGTTCCTATCTACTAATTACATTAACTTACCAAGGCCCTTCAGTGGACAAAATAGGGCACAATAGTGGCATAAGTGCAGCACCACTATATCAGTTGTTAGTTTTTAACATCCTAATTAACATCATACATGTTAAAAGTTTTAGCACAAATTACAGATGAACAAAATATGTGCTAACATAGTCTAGGAATTTAATCCAAGACTATTTTATCCTCCATACTTGATCCCGGACCAGTAATTGGACCAGAAAGTCTTTTATGGAGAATTCTTTGACTCTTCATCCTGAGAGGAAGTGGTTCTGCTCTTGGTCTTGCAACCCTTGGTTGTGGTTCAGCTGAAGTAGCTCTGGTTGGTTGATCTGTTGCTTGTGGTTCAGCAAACCTGGACTGTGTCAAGGTTCTTCTGTTCATTCCACCTCTTGTTGCAGATGATCCACCTCTTCCAGTCCTTGATGATACATGTCTTGATGTGCCAACCACTTGTATCATCAGATCATCAGCTAGTAACTTGGTGATAAATGTTATAAGTATACCTTATGCTGATCAGACATAAGTGTCACATCATGACCAAATGGTATCATCAGATCATCAGCTAGTAACTTAAGAAACCAACTCCAGTTAATTTTGTTTTCAACCGTCACCACCGCCCATGCAACTGGGAAAATGTGGTTGTTTCCGTCTCTTCCAATCGCTGTCAATATTTCTCCGCAATTTGGTTTCTTCAAAAAACACCCATCCAACACAATAATTCTTCTACATCCCTTTATCCAGCCCTCCTTTAACCCCTTGAAACAGACATAGAACCTGTCAAAATAGACCTTCTCATCCGGGTTTACATTGACACCTACTTTGACTGTGGAACCAGGGTTTGATTCATAGATTGCCTTTGCATATGACCTTAGTAAGCTATAATGATCCTCTCTAGCTGCTTGACCTTCATTCAGCGCATACTTCTTGGCATTCACACATTGAGTCATACTGATTCGACATTGGTATTTCTTCAAAACCAAATCTTGAATTTGCGCTAATGTAATTTTGGGGTTCATCCTGATTTTGTCGCCAAAGTTCCTACCTATCCACTTGTAAGTAACAAATCTTCCGTAATTGAAGTCCCGTACGCATGTATGCTCATCTGTCATTGAAATCACTTGAATACATTGCGAGTCTGTTACCCACTTTGCATAGATTCTCCACGGGCATTTGTTGACTTGTGAACCAGTTGGATACTTGTTAAAGTTTGTTTGTTTTCCCTTGCTTGGGTCCTTTAGCACTTCTTTCCTTCGACCACACCTACCGATAATCAAGTGTTTCGTACTCTTCTCACACCACAAGGAAAAGCCGTTTGCCAACGCATAGTAAGTGAGAGCTTCCTTAAGCTGATCAGCATTGACGTACTTTTCTCCAACCTGACAATGAAACAATAAATTTGTTCTAAGTATATAGATGCGTATATCAGAAAGTAACATGGAAGAACATAGAAAAGTACCTTAGGTTTCTTGAGTCTCCAATGAGTTTGCTCATCATATATCGGGTATTTGTCATCCTTTTTCTCGACCATGACAAAAGGGTCAGACTCCCCCACCGCTTCGTTACCTTTGAGTTTGCGCATAAGACCTTCCATATAGTGTTCATGCTCCCTAACTGTCTCACTAAAACTGTCACCACCATAGACAATTGACGGTGCCATGTCTTGATAACCAGGTGGTTCATCATCATCTTGACCTTCATCCATTTCTTCTTTCTTGGCAAACTTTCTTTTTCTTAGCTGGATTACTTCATCCTCAATGTCACTCAGGTAATCAAAAGATTTATCTGATTCAAAGCTCTCAGTATCAGAAGAATATTGGCCATCATGATCAGCCATTTCATACATTTCATAGCCATCACTATCACTGTCTGAAGATAAAGGACAGTCATCATTTTCTCTAATTGAGATACCGTTACCCCTAGGTGCACTCTTTCTTTTCTTACTGTTAAGAATCTCCTCTTTAGTCATTACACCCTTACCTTTGTTTAGTGTATTTTGTCTTGCACGAACTTGAGCATCAATACTAGCTTCTTCGTCTTGAACAATATGGTCATCAACGTCTACCCTGTTGTCATCGACCCTATCTTGTTCAACCTCATTGTCAACCTGATCAACAATATGTTCTTCAACAACATTGTCAACCTGATCAACAACAACATTGTCTTTGGGCAAACAGTTAACCACATTATCCAAATCATTAGACTTACCAACAAGATCTTCCTGACCCACCTCATTTTCATCCTCATACAATGGAAGTACACATCCTGTATCATAGTCATCATATGTTTCTTTAAACAAATCCTTGCCCCTATAACCATTTCTAACAGGTGTACACTTCTTAGGGGGGGACCTTAAATAAGGAGATTTTGCTTCTTCCTCAGCCCATGCAATGAGCTCCTCAAAAGACATATTACCAGCATGTTTCTTTTTAATTTCATGTTCTTTCCTAGCAGACGTTACTTCCTCATCAGAACCTTCTAAGCATAAGTTGTGGTAATAGTATTCTGCTAAGAGTTGGGGTTCATGGGCTACATACAAGTGTAAATAATCATGCTTTTTGGCCATATCATACACATCTTGCAGATCAGAATCCCTTTCAATTATCTTCAACCCAACCCCATCTATATCTAATTCAGGTATGCAACAAAAGACAGCCCAAATTTTTTCTTGCAACTTAAGCACTAAAATGTTGCACAATTCATTAAACCTCAACCTATTTGTAGAGCAAGCTTTCATAATAGTTACTTGGCCTTGTTCATACCTGAGAGGATCAAAGAAGAAAACACCACCATGGTGTATTTTGAAGACAACATCTTCTGGTGTATCCATCACACCTGTAAAAACGTAAAACAAAATTAAAATATAGAAAAACCCTAATTTCTGGAAACCCTAAAAACTGGAAAATATAATTTATCAATATTTTAATACAATTGGGGTAAGAAAATAGTAAATGTATGACAAGAATTACCTTTTCACATAAACAATTATGTGAAAATGCTATCAATTGGAAGTATTCAATGTGGGGGACCAATTAGGGTTTCACAAGTTATTTTTGGGGATCTTGTTCTGTGCGTGTGATTATCTGATATATGTAACCAAAAAAGTAACAACAAGTACAGAACTTTTGATGTGGATGAGTGTGTGTGTGTGTGTGTGTGTGTGTGTGGAGAGCGTGTGGTGATAGTACGAGGAAGAAAAGCGGGAACTGATGTGGATGTACACTTGTGAAGGAAGAACCGGCAACCGGGTATAGAAGTAACAAAATACCCACTTCAAAAAAAAATATAACTTTTTTAACCTCGTTATTAAAATTTGTAGTTGACTACCCAATCGAAGAAAATGTGGCAAGTATGTTACCTTTTTATATTATTTGCCCTTTTAGTAAAATCGGTACAACAGTAAACATTAGCCAGATTTCTTTCTTGACAGAGGCGAATGTCCTAACAAGCATGGTTAGAGAAAACACATCAGATGAAGTGTCAAACGGTGTCAATCTTGGACTTGAGTTGCAGACTGCGGCTTCAGAAATCGCCGATCTTTTTGGACGACCAAATTTATCTGATTTTTTCCCTAGTCTGGGGAGGTTTGATCTACAAGGTGTCGAGCGGGACATGAAGAAGCAACTTCAGAAGTTAGACGTAATAATTGAAAACATGATTGATGATCGAATCAAATCCAACTCCAGAAGGTCAATGGATGAAGTTCATGAAGGCAAGAAAGATTTTTTACAGATCTTATGAGATCTCAAAGACAAAGGAGATTCCAAATCAGTAAACATCACCCAAATAAAGGCGTTTCTGGTGGTAAGTTTTATTCTTAAAGTAATTAATTAGTCTGAGTCATTTTTGAAATTTTTTTCCTTTAAAACTGCTAATATGTCGATATGGTCAAATATTAGTCTATATATTAGGACGTTATGATTGCTGGAACAGAAACAACAGCCAAACTGTCAGAATGGGCAATGGCGGAGATTTTGAAAAATCATAATGTACTGAAAAGGGTACAAGAAGAATTAGCAGAAGTTGTAGGACTAAACAACATTGTGGAGGAATCTCATCTTCCGAAACTACAATACCTAGATGCAACAGTTAAGGAAACATTCCGTTGCACCCTGAACCCCTTTCTTAGTCCCACGGTCATCAAGCAAGGCTTGCGTGGTAGGTGGATACACAATCCCAAAGGATTGTACCGTGTTTTTGAATGTTTGGTCAATCCAACAAGATCCTCGATACTGGGAGAATCCCTTGGAGTTCAAACCTTAGAGGTTCTTGACAGGCAAATGGGACTACAATGGAAATAATTTGAAGTTCTTCCCATTCGGTTCAGGGAGAAGATTATGCCCAGGTATTGTTTTGGCTGAGAAAATGCAGATGTTTATCTTGGCTTCGCTCTTGCACTCGTTTAACTGGAGCCTGCCAAAGGGTGAAGACTGAAGAGCACGATCTTTCTGAAAAATTTGGCGTGACACTAGAGAAAAGAAAACCACTCTTTGTTATCCCGTCTCAAAGGTTGCCTGATGTGAGCCTCTATATGTAACAATGTGATACGAGCTTCGCTATATATGGGCAGTAACGAAGAAGATTTTGGTAATATCGAGCCCAACAATGGAGATAATCAGTCCAAAAATAACCAAACCATTCAGGTCATGGTGAATGTTTCCAGCTTTCCAAAATAAAGAGGATTTATTTTAGTGTATTGTGTAGTAGTGGAAGTTATGGTCTTTTGCATGAGATCATATATGGGTTTTCCATGTTTCCTTAATTGTAATAAAAAATGCATTGTAATTTGTCGATTCATGAAATGTGATGAAGAAAATCGATTAAACAATGTTCAGTTTATCCTTTCTAATTCCTGAGAAATTGACCATCTCAAATGTGTCTCGATCTTAAGTAGCAATTGTAATGGTTATATTCATTTTAATATTACTTTCAAACTTCAACTGTGTTTCAAATCAGTTACTTTTAGATAGCAATCGACGTTTATTTTAATAATGAACATGTGTAAAAAATACTTGATGTAGAAGATAATTTTATATAATTCATTACTTAAATATTATAGAGTAAATTACATGGTTGGTCCATGTGGTTTGTATAAAGTAACAACTTTCGTCCCTATCTTTTAAAAGTTGCATGGTTAGTCCCTAAGTACGTAAACAAATAACACCACGGGTCCCTTGGTTTAACTGGTGTTAACTAGGTTAGTTAAAATTTACAAGTTAGCCCCCTTTGGTTAAATAGCGCTGCATCGTTAATCCTTTGGTTAAATAGCGCTGCATCGTTAATCCTTTCGTTAAATAACGCAGCATCGTTAATCCTTTTAACGTTTTCACCCGTTTTTGTCCGTTTTTTTTTTACGTTTTCGCCCGCTTTTGTCCGTTTTTTTTTTTGTTTTCGCCCGTTTTTGTCCGTTTTTTTTTACGTTTTCGCCCGTTTTTGTCACTTTTTTTTGTTTTCGCCCGTTTTTGACCTTTTTTTTACGTGTTCGCCCGTTTTTTGTCCGTTTTTTTTTTTGTTTTCGCCCGTTTTTGACCCTTTTTTTTACGTTTGCGCCCGTTTTTGTCCGTTTTTTTTGTTTTCGCCCGTTTTTGTCCCTTTTTTAACGTTTTCGCACGTTTTTGTCTGTGTTTTTTTGTTTTCGCCCGTTTTGTCCGTTTTTTTTACGTTTTCGCCCGCTTTTGTCCGTTTTTTTTTTGTTTTCGCCCGTTTTTGTCCCTTTTTTTTACGTTTTCGCCCGTTTTTGTCCGTTTTTGACCCTTTTTTTTTACGTGTTCGCCCGTTTTTGTCCCCTTTTTTTTGTTTTCGCCCGTTTTTGACCATTTTTTTTACGTTTTCGCCCCTTTTTGTCCCTTTTTTTTTTCGCCCGTTTTTGTCCTTTTTTTACGTTTTCGCACGTTTTTGTCCGTGTTTTTTTGTTTTCGCCCGTTTTGTCCGTTTTTTTATGTTTTCGCCCGTTTTTGTCCGTTTTTTTTTTGTTTTCGCCCGTTTTTGTCCCTTTTTTTTTTACGTTTTCGCACGTTTTTGTCCCTTTTTTTTGTTTTCGCCCGTTTTGTCCCTTTTTTTACGTTTTCGCCCTTTTTGTCCGTTTTTTTTTTGTTTTCGCCCGTTTTTGTTTTTTTTTTTACGTTTTCGCCCGATTTTGTTATTTTTTACGGACAAAAAATTCAATAAACATAATTTTGATTTTTTTTAAAATAATCATCGAAAAAAATATTTTCGAAAAAAATTTTGGGTAAAAAGAACGAACAAAACGTAAAAAGAACGGACAAAAAGAAAGGACAAAAAGAAAGGACAAAAGGTAAAAAGAACGGAAAAAAAATTTGGGTAAAAAAAGGTACAAAAAGAGGAGAAAACGTAAAAAGAACGGGAAAAAAATTTTGGGTAAAAAAAGGTACAAAAAGAGGAGAAAACATAAAAAGAACGGACAAAACGAGCGAAAACGTAAAAAAAAAAAACAAAAACGGGCCAAAACGTAAAAAAAAGGGACAAAAACAGGAGAAAACGTTAAAAAAAAAGGACAAAAAATGGCGAAAACGAAAAAAATTGACAAAAATCGGCGAAAATGTAAGAAAACGGGTGAAAACGTAAAAAAAATGGACAAAAACGGACGAAAACGTAAAAAAAATGGACAAAAACAGGCGAAAACATAAAAAAACGGACAAAACGGGCGAAAACAAAAAAAGGGACAAAAACGTGCGAAAACGTAAAAAAAACGGATAAAAACGGGCGAAAACGTAAAAAGAACGGACAAAACGGGCGAAAACAAAAAAAAATGGACAAAAACCTGCGAAAACGTAAAAAAAAGGACAAAAACGGGCAAAAACCGACAAAAACGGGCGAAAACGAAAAAAAAACGGACAAAAACGGGCGAAAACAAAAAAAAAAAGCGGACAAAAGCGGGCGAAAACGTAAAAAAATGGGACAAAAACGGGCGAAAACAAACAAAAACGGGCGAAAACGTAAAAAAAACGGACAAAACAGGCGAAAACAAAAAAAACACGGACAAAAACGTGCGAAAACATAAAAAAAATGGACAAAAACGGGCGAAAACAAAAAAAAAGGACAAAAACGGGCGAAAACGTAAAAAAAGGGTCAAAAACGGGCGAAAACAAAAAAAAATGGACAAAAACGGGCGAAAACGTAAAAAAAATGGACAAAAACGGGCGAAAACAAAAAAAAATGGACAAAAGCGGGCGAAAACGTAAAAAAAAACGGACAAAAACGGGCGAAAACGCTAAAAGGATTAACGATGCAGCGCTATTTAACCAAAGGATTAACGATGCAGCGCTATTTAACCAAAGGATTAACGATGCAGCGTTATTTAACCAAAGGGGACTAACTTGTAAATTTTAACTAACCTAGTTAACACCAGTTAAACCAAAGGACCCGTGGTGTTATTTGTTTACGTACTTAGGGACTAACCATGCAACTTTTAAAAGATAGGGACGAAAGTTGTTACTTTATACAAACCACAGGGACCAACCATGTAATTTACTCAATATTATATTTAAAAAAAAATTTCTAAACATGTGTAAAAAATAATATAACATGTGTAACGGCTATATTCATTTTAATATCTTTCAAACTTCAACTTGTGGATTACCTTTAGATATGTACCCATTTATAGTATTTACAACTCGAATAATCTTCCATAAATAAAGTTCAGAACTCTATCTTAATTTAGACTTGCAATGTCATTTAGGCTATGTTTGGCACAAAGTTTTTTGGAGCTTTTTTATGCAATAAGCGGTGAACAATGAGCTTTTTTATTTTTAGTGTTCGTTTGGCATGAGAGCTGTGGGCTTTGCTATTTTTAGGAAAGCTCATTTTCCCAATACTTCTTTATGAAGCTGTGAGCTTTTTTGGCTACTGCTCACAGCTCATTGCTACTGCTCACAGCTACTTTTGCCAAACATAGCCTTGTAACAAAAACAGAATGAAAACATAAAGCAAATAGGCAAAATCACATACTTTTGTCTGGGTAAGACTTAGGGCATGTTTATTTTTTGTTTTAGATACAGTGGCTTATAAGTGTGGTGGGCTTCACATCTACTGTATTAGAGCATCTAAATATGGATGAGTGGGTATTTCTACCCTCTAAGGACTCAGACGAATATAAGGAACTAGTGATCCCAAATTTTATATATATATATATATATATATATATATATATATATATATATATATATATATATATATATATATATATATATATATATATATATATATATATATGGAAGAGATCAGGTACGTTTTTAGATTTTAGTGCGGATGTACGGATGAATCTCAGCCCTCCATCTAGTCAACAATGTGAAAAAGACGGAGTGACACGATCGTAAATATCTCGTCTTTTTTCAAAATCGTTAATATCATATTAGCTTTTTTTCTAAAAAAAATCTGAAAAAATTAAAAAAATAAATAGCACAACAAATACTTAAGAATCGCTGAAAAAAATTTCAAAAAAAAAAAATCGTTTTCATCATTAAATGTATTGTGATATTAGCGTCTGATTTTGACTTTTTTACAAAAAGGCAAGACCAGATCTTGACTTTTGTAAAAAAGGCAAGATCAGATCTTAATATCATATAATATCATTTTTTTTTTACTAATATCACTTTTTTTTATAAATGATGATATTAAGTTTTTTATAATATCACCGTTTTTTTTTTTTTTTTTTTTTTTTTTTTTTTTTTTTTTTAATATTTGTTTTACATGTATAAAAGCTTAATATCATACTTTCTTAATATCAAAGTTAATTTTTTTAAATATCACCGTAATTTTCTCTTAATATCGTAATAAAAAAGTAGCGATATTAAGTTTTTTACTAATATCAAAGTTAAAATTTTTAATATCAACGTAACTTTTTTTAATAGCCTAATCTAGCAGTGATATTAAGTTTTTTACTAATATCAAAGTAATTTTTTTAAGTAAAATCGTTAATATCACGGTAGGACTCATAATATCGATAATATCACGGCAGGACTCATAATCAAAAACAAAAAAAACTGCTCAGAAAAATCAGAAAAAAAAAAAAAAAAAAACACAATAGTAGTAAGGATCCCTTAAAAAGAAAAAAAAAATTAAAAAAAAAATCGTTTTAATGGTCAATTGGTACCCGAAAGGTTGCGTCAGATTTTGACTTTTCTACAAAAGTCAATATCAAATCTGGAATGGGTGGTCCAGATATGTCCGTACGTCTGCACGAAAATTAAAAATCTTCACGTGATCCTCACTATATATATATATATATATATATATATATATATATATATATATATATATATATATATATATATATATATATATATATATATATATATATATATAAACCAGAATAATTTACAAGTCAATAAAGCACCATTTGTAATTAATTCGCTGATGTGTCACAAATCTGATTGGTCGATGATTTAATACGTACAAGTAGTCTATGCATCCATTTTATATAAAAACTTCCGTAAAATACAACTTTTGATAAATAATGAAATACCGTTACACGCTCCTCTTTCACCCTTTAAGAAACTCATTAAATAGTTTGAAAAAAAAAAAAAAAAAAAAAAAAAAAAAAAACAGCCAAACATAACTGTTTCGACACATCCTTTACACGCTCCTCTTTCACACACTCTCCTCCTTCACACGAAAAGATCGAATTGTCTCTGCTAATTTTAGGCAAGAATTAATGCATTAATTTGGATTGTAACTGTTCTTGAATAAAATTGATAAACCATATCACACTCAAATCAATCCACACAGAAACTTCAAATCCTTTGTAACCGAATGTCATAAAGCAATTCAAAAACACCACGATTCAAAAATAAAAAATCACCAGTTTGATCTCAAACCAATTAACTTTAATCTTCTTTTTCCTCACGATTTGTGTGTTTTGTGGATTAAATATATATAATCTTCTTTTTCCTCACAATTTACCTTTAACTAATGATATTGTATTTTTCTTTTTTTTCGGGGTCCTAATTTTAATCATCTATTCGGGGTCCTAATTTTAATCTATGACGAGGTAAGCTTTCAGTTTCTTACTTGATTCTCTTTTTCTAATTTCGTATCTTCGTTATTTGTTATGTTTTATGTTGTGTTTTTATGCTTTTTTACTACCATTATGGTCATTTTTTAGGCAACTTATGCACCGCACCCGACTGCTAATGGATTCATAAACTTTGCATCATTTAGAGGGTATTGTGTAAGTCACATTATAGCACCCATCAATTAAATGAGGATCATTGGTTTTGTAAAATATTCTTATTGTTATAGCAGAAAATTATTGATATTTTGGAAATGTGTATAGTGTGGTTACTTCATCAAAGCTTGCTCTTAAACCACCTACCATCAAGGTTGTGGCTTAAATTAGCTGAGGGGGTTCTTGAATCTGACACTAAGGAGTTGATTTTCTATGCAAGGTTAAACAACAAAGTAAGGGTTCTCACTTTCAACCATTGGCTAAATATGAGAATGAGCCATTGATGATGCACATGTGTCTAAGTAAGACTAATGGTTGTTGCAGGTTGTTATCGGACCAGCAGCGATTCGTAGGATTCAAGCTGGACAAGGTTGGTGACACAGCTGGAACAATCAATACTATTATACAATGCAATGTTTGAAAGGAATTTTAGTCATATGGTATGAGATCAATACTATTATACAATGCAATGTATGATTGTTTTCAATTTTGTTTGAGTAAATTTTTTGAATAATTATAATCATATATTTGCGGCTAATGATTTTTATGTATGGCTAATGATTTCGGGGGTAAGTTATCTTAGGAAAACAGCGTTTTTTTTGTTTAATTTTAGGAAAATAGCGTTTTTTTGTTTAATTCGATTAGCATTGTTTGTTGCCTAACTTCATATACGAGTTCCTCGATTTTTAAAACTCTTCGTAACAAGTCCAAATAGTTTAAAGCGACTAAGGCTAAGCAAGGATTTAAAAAGAAGAAAATTCTTTTGCCGACATCGAATTGAAAAATAGGAAAATATCTCATAATGAAAAAGAAGATATTGGTTTTACAAGATGTTTGCAATTGCATTTTTGAAACTGTTTATGTATTTTGCGCTTTTGCATAACTATGTCAAAAAGGCGGGTTCATTATGCTTGATTCAAAACGTGGATTATCACTTCTTCGCAGAACTATTGACATGTGCATAGTCACACTGCATAAAAATGATACCATTCCTTCCTGTTTTAGGTTTGTTGAAGTTTAGGTTTTAAACTATCAATTTTCTGATATCAATTTGAAGTTTACTCACACTGCATAACAGATATCCATGGATGTTTGCAGTAGGAGAAATGATAACCATTAGTTTTCCGCTCTATGTGTTTCATGTTTTATGTTATACACAAATAAGCTTAAGTTTACCACATATAAGCTAACTGCTCGGCACGCACTGTAGTTTACTCATGTAGATTTGACAATATCGATCTTTAAATCAGTGGCATTTAGACACAAACCCTTTGGTTTTCATGGAAATTCATTACTTTCTTATTTTATATTTACGATATGTTAAAATGCTATATAAACTACAATACGGTATGACAAAATGTTGCAACATTTTCTGTGTGAGATATTTTAATCAGAATTTACAATTTTAGTTTAAGATGCTCATTTGATCGTGTAAATTCATAAATACTTTTTTAACGAAACAATGAATATAGGTGGTGAAGGAGGGATTGCTGAGAACAATGGAGAAAGAAGCAGGGGAGAAATGCTGTGAAGAGATGAAGGGCGCTTGGTCTGAAGCTTACGATCAATTATTTCCAGTCATTCAAGCTGAAATGGTGAAAGAGGCTGCAGCACCCCAAGCCGAAGAAACACAAGTGGTGAAAGCACAACCTTAATTCACTTTGATTTTAGATCTGTCATCCAGCTTATACGATGGCTATAAGTCCAAGTGAGAGAGAGATGTGCACCCAGCAGTTTGTGGGAAAATGCAGCTCCTGAACCGCTCTTAAAGATATTCCGAGTGGTAAGTCTATAACACTCCCCTTTTTATCTTTGTTTCTATATTCTTCTTGCCCCTTGATTTTCAATTTAAGATCCTTACTATATCATAATGATATAGTATGGTAGATAACATGATCACTTAATATAGTCATGTTTGACGTAGTTTAGTCACTTTTAGGGTTTCGGTTACAACCCTTTCATGTACCGTAAACAAGTATACTACAGTTATAGAGCATATCATTTTCATTTAATGTTTGATCGACATTCTGAAGAAAAAAAAGTATACTAAAGTTATTTTCATAAAATCATTGTTCGTATTTGGTTGTCTACTCATTAATTATCTTACCATCTTTGATTACACTATTAATAGATGCTTAATGAGAATAATTATGAAGTAGTTGACTCTTTTGGACAAAAGACATGTCAACGCGAAAATATAGATTCTATTAGGTTATTAGAACATAAGCTAATAAGTCTAAATATGTTTATGTTTAGGGATTGTTATCAATTAGTGGTACCTTATTTTTTATTTTTTTCGTTTTTGATAGTTTTGTGTTATTCAATATTTTTAGAATGATCTACATCTGATTCATTTCCTGATTAGGTTAGGATTAGAGTTAGAGTTAACTCCCTTAAATAGGAAGTCGACTTTCTGCTACCTCCTTCCTCCTCAGTGGTTGTAGGATAGCTTTGATTGACGTATTAAAAACTGATTTGACATCTTAGTAGATAACAAAGAAATAACTTCAAAAAACGTTCTATAGCTTGAAAATGGAAAGAAAAAATCAAGTATAAAATGTTTAACAAGTTAAGTACCTGTTCAGTCTTGGAAGTGTGAACAACTGTGCCTATTTGTTTCCTTAGTTCCTCCCTTTAAAAGTCAATATCTTAATTAACAATTTTTCCTTTTTGAGTATAGTTGATTTGTATATAAAACATAATTGATCAGCATGTTAACCAAGCAACAAATATCTCACAAATAGAACATTTTTAGAGCTGAAAGTCAAAAGCATTGATTTGAATTTGAACTTGAAATGTAGCATGTTTGAGTGATTGTAAAGTCAACAAGATTGAGGATTTAGTACTTGAGCCAATGATATTTTGATTTATTTTATAATCACTAACCATTATACCATGACTTGTGAATTGTGCTATGGGATATATGAAATCCTTTCTCTTCCAAACTGCTGGCACATTCAGGTTCCTTACTACAATTCCTTTTAAAAATTTCAGGTGGCTTCTAATTACACGTAATGTTCATCAACTGGTGTTTAGGTGCCTATTGTGATGCCTGATGAAAGTGAACAAGCAAAGGCTTGGATCAAATTCCTTTGAAAGCACTGTATACCTGTTCTACGGCTTGGAAACTCAACGAAAGAATGTATGTGATACTTCTTTCAATTGATATGAGCCATGTTCATCATATTTCAGTTGTTTACCTTTCTTATGTGTTTTCCAATTTTCTTTAGGTATGGGGAACTATTAGGCCTAAATAAGCAAAAAAAAAAAAAAAAAAAAAAATGCAGATAAATATGGAAAAGAGCAGGTTCATAAATGGCGACGAAGTTAAGATATCTATCCACCAAATGGTGAGAGTTTGGGAATGTGTGCTGAAATAGTTGTTGCGTGCTTAAAAGAACAAGTAAGTGTAACTTATTTTATACAGCTTGCAATTTTCTATTTGTCATCGCACTTTGCCTTTAAATGTCAGTTTTTTATGCAAAAGAAATTATCACTTCACATGGTACATCGACTATTATATATTCACAAAAGTGATATCCGAGTCATGAAAAATTCTAACCACATAAAAGGTATAACTATTCTGTTTAATACATATATGACATTCAAAGTCAAACAAAGACAACCAAAGAAATTAGAAAACACATAGGATCTTTTTTTTTTGAAGCAATTATTGTGGGGACAATTCTTAAAGCATCGCAGCGCGTATGGTTACTCTTTTATGAATCAATATCTCTAATAAAGCCTTCTCAAACCTCCTTAAAGGTGTAAGAATACAATGGCTAACGTGAATGATCAGGTTTCCATTTGATGGCTAAGCTCTACATGTACACGTTTATTAAGTGCTACATAAATTTCACTATTTTAGGATTTCAATGATATTTATATGTTTCTTCAACAGATATCGAACCCAATTCTGTGATGGATGTGGCCCTCATTCCAAACATCTAATCAACAAATAGTGTTGCACCAGGTACTTCTTAAGACCGTGACTTCTGTTTACCCTATATTCTTTGAGACAACATCTGATGGCAAGAACCACAGATGCAAATTCTGCGGATAAAGCTATTCAATATCTACAGACACAGGTACTTCAACTGCTATTTAGATCATAAAAATTGTATAAATAGTTTTTTGGGATAATAAGTTGAGCGGGCAATAGCTTGAATTGATAATAAAGATTGCATTCAGTGTGTATTTTATAAATAACAGTGTGTCAAATGTAATATAACAATTCTTTTATGCATTTAAAAATATACTTTGGGTGACTATTGATTTGTTCGGCCCGTTTTCCTTTTATCTATTAATTTGATCTGTTTTATGAAATGAAATATTGGGCAATTGTCATTGAGTCGATTTTTTTCTATGCGGCAACTCTTAACCTGCACTTTTATGTTTCCTTTTGTCGCTGAAGGAAATTTGGGCAGGCACCTCAGTAACCGTCATCAAGGTTATGATGAGTCGTATGATGTTGTTTCCACCCCAAGTTCACCGCAGACTATACTCGAACATCTAAAGTGCTTACTCATAAAATGTCTAATTTTAGCTTCTTTACCACCTTCAACCATCAAATAAAAATGCCTATCAAACTTATTTTAATTCTTCAATCCACCCGTCCAAATCTGGCCCAAATAAAATTACAGTTAGTACTTGACCCTGAACTATTTAAAACCATGCAAGAAAACCTACGGTGCATGTTAGCACATGTCACCTCAAAAGTATCAATCACCCTTGATTTTTGGACATCATACCAACACATATTTTACATGAGTATTACGAGTAGTTGTCAATGGATCGATGAACTATGGTCTTTCAGTAAACTTTTACTTGATGTATATCGGGTTCTTCGCCTTGCGGAAGTTTAGAAATTTATCGCACACTCATTAAAGTATTAAAATTTAATGATTTAGAAACTGATGTTCTTTCGTGTACTCATATTAATAGTGCAAATGCTTGTGATATGCTTAAAGAGGATATTGAAAGTAAAAAAGGTAACCCTTTTTGCTATGTTCTGTGTGCGGCTCATACATTGTATTTCGTTATTGAGGATGGCTTGAGATAAACAAATTTGGTAATTTTAAAGATTAGGGAGTTTGCATTGAGTTGAATTTATCGTCAGATATGATTTGGGAATTTAGTCGGTTTTAAATTTCCACTTGATGTCTCGGCCAGATGGAGTGGTACTATGCTTGATATTGTCCGTAAGGTATGTGACTTGTATATAAATGTTAACCTCTTGGGTTGATTTTTACCCTTTTTATAATTACAGTACCTAAATTAGAATTAGGACCGATGTTGGTTACTTTCTTTATACGATTAACCTTATCTCTTAGATACTGTTTCGGTTCATCTTTTTTATTTTTTATTTATTTATTTTTATTTTTTAATATGCAGGCAGGAAAATGAGTGGAATCTATAATTAGGAAGAACCAAGAAACGCTTGGTAGACTGTTGCTAAATTTAGCCGAGAAAAAAGGCGATCAATATCATGCACGCGTATACTGGAAGAAAGCTGCCCATAATATTTAACAATGAAAACATTTAGAAAGGATGAATTTAAATCCATATTACCTACTAAATTGTTAACAAAAAATTATCATTCTAATAATGTACTTTTTGTAATAAGTTTTAGCACAACAATTATTTTAAATTTTGTATTTAAAGAGGAACACGAAATGTTGTCGCAACCCCATATCCAATTACTGCTTTAACCCTTTTCCATGTGATTTTGTTGGCTCTTCCGTTTTATATATGCATCCGAGTTCTAATAGATTATGTAACGGGACACGACTTTAAGTTGTTCAAGGATTTCTATTCAAGCACAAATAAGTAATGTACACATTTTGGAAAAGGTTATCATACCAGGGTCGAGAATTAGTTCGTCTAATAAAGATCGTGAGGAAACAATATCCCGTGTCAGTGTCATTTGCCATGGCAATCACTATCAAAAGTTGGTTTGCACTAGCCATGCCCTGTTTTTACACATGGACAGCTATATGTGGCTTTTTCACGTGTTAAAAGCAAAAAAGGTTTGAAGGTTGTTGTTTCAGATGCGGATGGTAACCTATCAAAAACTACTATAAATATAGTATATAAAGAAGTTTTTCAAGGTGTGTACAATATACATATTACATGGTTTGTGACATTCTTCTTATTTACACTAATTATAAATCTCAAACTTATTTTACTACATATTTTTTAAACTTATTAGGTGTTCACGTAATAGACCTTTTGTTGAAGTGTTAGAATAAACACTACAAACATTTGCTTCTGAAGATAAACATATTGGAGATCACGACTCATGAGGCAATGAACGTTTATTACACAGATATTTACAAGCATTGTATTTTATACTATTAGTCATTTATAACTTATTATTCTATTACAAGAAAATTTCATAGCGTCTACATTCGTTGCTCTTTCTTACTTTATTCACGTACTTAACTTTTATTAATAAAAAACCCTCTAAAATCCCGTGGATTCCACGGATCTATAAGCTAGTATATATATATATATATATATATATATATATATATATATATATATATATATATATATATATATATATATAGGGTGGGTTATTCTAAAAAGGGCCTTATAATAAAAAGTGTAGGAAGGATTGTGGGAGTGACATGTGTCACCCCCTTGCTACATCATATGACACATCATATGAAACGTGTCACCCCCCCCCCCCCCCCCCGAAAATTTTTTTTTTCCCGCCAAAAAAAAAATTTTTTGGGGCAAAAAAATTTTTTTTTTCCCGCCAAAATTTTTTAGTGCATCACAGTTATAAAGTTACTGCATCACGGTTATAAAGTTACTGCATCACAATTATGATTTTACTGCATCACGGTTACTGCATTCATGGTTTTAATGTTACTGCATCATGGTTATAAAGTTACTGCATCATGGTTATAAAGAAACTGAATTATCATAAGTTTTATGCATCATAAATGTATGTAACTGCATCACAATTAAAATACGATTCTTTTTTAAGTTTTGGTGCATCTTTATTATAAGTTACTGCATCATAGTTAATAGTTTAGTGCATCAGCTATGTTGCAGTAACTTATAACCTTAATGCACTAAAATTTAAAACTGTGATGCAGTAACTTTTATAATTGTGATGCAGTAACTTTATAACTGTGATGCACTAAAAATTTTTGGCGGGAAAAAAAAATTTTTTTTGCC
This sequence comes from Artemisia argyi, assembly GCA_030686995.1. Taxonomy (NCBI): domain Eukaryota; kingdom Viridiplantae; phylum Streptophyta; class Magnoliopsida; order Asterales; family Asteraceae; genus Artemisia; species Artemisia argyi. Next base: position 20,029,073 of record CM060695.1, on the reverse strand, counting down.
CAAAAAAAAAAAATTTTTTTTGGCGGGAAATTTTTTTTTTTTTTTTGCGGGGAGGGGGGGGGGGGGGGTGGGGGGTGGTGACATGTGTCATATGATGTGTCATATGATGTGGCATAGGGGTGACACTTGTCGCCCTCACAATCCTTCCTACACTTTTTATTATAAGACCCTTTTTATTTTAACCTATATATATATATATATATATATATATATATATATATATATATATATATATATATATACACACACACAAGTTGTGAATCAAAGGCATTAACAAAAAAGGTAAACACACCTTAAACCCATAGCCTTGTAACCTTATACTCATAAACACCTAAACTATATTACACCATAATAACGTTCCCTTGATGCATGGTTGTGATGTTATTTGGCTCTTAAAATTGACGATTTTCTTTTATAGACAACAGTAAGAGGAGTCAATGAACTTTTTAATAATACTAGCAGGATACCCGCGCGTTGCAGCGGCGGGTATCCTAAATTAAAATTTTTCGGTGAATCGTGTAATTTTAGTTTATTATGTTCTTTTTGACAATAAATTTACGGATATCAAAATTTCGTTTAGCTCGTGTCCGTTCGGGCTCGAGCCCGTTGGCTCGTGTCTGTTCAGGCTCGAGCCCGTTTGGCCTATGCCCGTTCGGGCTCGAGCCCATTTGACCCGTTGCCCGTTCGGACTTGAATATTTTTATAATGTGCTTTATTATTTGTATTAGTGACATTTAATGCAGGAATTGTGTTTAAGTTGGTTGTACAATATGCTTGATAATTTGTATTTCTTATGTAAGGGGTGTTTTAATAAGTGCATTAATTATATTTATTGACCGGTTAATTAATTGTATTTAATGTACATAATGTTTTATTTATTATTTTTAATGTTAGTATTAATGGTATGTTAGAATTAAATGAGGGGAAAATTGGTGTGTACTTTAAGCTTATTAACTTGTAAATCTCTAATTATATTTTCATCACTTGTAATGTAAGCTTATTAATTTGTAAGGCTTAAAATTAAGCATGCTAAAATTAGAATGCATTTCTTCTTTATAATATAGTAAGATTAGTTATACATATAGTGTGAAAATGAGTGGCGTAAATTAATAAGAAAATAATATTTTAAATGAGTGGCTTTTATGCAGTGTTCTAAAAGGCGCGCCAAGGCGCCGCCAAGGCGTCGCCAAGGCGCGAGGCGTGGCCTCGGCGCCACGAAATGGACCAAGGCGTGAAGTCTAGGCGTCGTGTGAAAAGGCTTGGAATAAGGCGCGAAAAGGCGTGCCAAGGCGCGCCTTATTGTATGGCGTGGCGCCATTTTTAGAAGGGGATGATGTGGGCTTAAATTTGGGCCTAGTAATTTCTAAACATAGTTCAAATTTTCACTTTATTTCTTATGCATATCACTTTTTGTAAGCTCACCTTTTGTAAACTCACCTTTTGTAAACTCGATATGCATATAAAATATGATATTATAACATAAATGATAAATATACAAATATTTTTTCGCCGCCTTAGTCACGCCGCAAAAAATGCCATGGCTTCGCCATGGCGCGTAAGGCTTGAGGCGTGGCCTTGCCGCCACGCCACGCCTCACGCCATTTATAACATTGCTTTTATGTTATAATCTTATGTATTAATTTGTATATCATAGTATAAACTAGAGTTTAAGATTATAACATTTTTTTTTTAAGTTTTAGACTTTAATAGTATTAATTATATTAGTCGATCAGAGTATAACACTATTTTACATTTAACTTTACAGTTTCATAAATTACCTTTCCTTTTCGAGGTTTATTTTTTTCAATTTAAATACATGTTTTTTTTTAGTTCTTTTGTCATTTTATTTGCACGTTGAGCTAATTATATATATATACTAATAAGGGGAAAGTGCCCCGTTTTAATTAACTCTTTACAAGAAGCCCCGTTTTACGAAATGCATCTTTCTATTGGTCGCTTCCCCGTAAGTTACTGTTTGAAACACTGTTCATTGATAGAACACTGTTCCCGTTCCGTTTTCCACTTGATATTTTCCCTCATCTACATATCTCCACAAATCTAGACCCTTCCTTCCCAACATCCAGATTCATCCAAAATAAATAAAAAAAAAAACACAGGCAAATTACCACATTCAAAACCCAAAAATATGTTATTATACGATTTCAATTTGGATCATTGGTTCTAAATCTTAGAAAATACCCAAATTCCCAGCCACTACAAATTCCAAAACCACTTCAAAACACAATCCTAATAATAAATTCACTCCATTGTTATCACTAATTGGTTCGGTTAACTAGCAAACACAAATGATTGATCCATCAAATCAGGTACAATCACTGAAGAAGACGTATCAATCGTTACACTAATCTTTTTTTTTAATCGTATTATATGTTTTAATAGATGATTAGGTGAAATGGTTTTTTGTTTAATTAGGTTGTTTTGTTAGTAAATTTGTGATTTGGGGAGGCCAAATCTTTGTTACGATCTGGTATAAAGTAAACCATATAATTTGATATCGTTTTTCGGTGTAGGAGTTGTGGCTATAGTCGTAGAGGTATGACAACGATGGCTTCCCACTTTGAAGGTAAAGAGGAGATTTTCTTTGAATCTTGAGTAGTTTAGAGTTTTGTATGTTGCTTTTGAAAAGAGGTGTATTTCTTTTTAATTTTTAATTTTTAATAGCTTATTGGTTTTTTTGGGTAAACTATACAATTGGTTAATTTTTTGAGCTCTAATTCATTCTGACCCAATGATTTGTAGCAGAAAGTTGAAGCCACTGTCGAAAACAATGTTGATTTTTTTTTTTTTTTTTTTTTTTTTTTTTTTGTATTGAATTATGATATGTTCTCTGCTGTTAAAAGTATAATGATGTGGGTTTGGGTTATAATTTTAGATTAGTGACTGATTGATTGATTTTATTTTGATTTGTGGATGCATCTTTTGTTAAGAGGGGTGTTTGCAAGTGTGTCTTAATAATGATGAATATGTTTTTTTTAGTCCAAATGGTTTTTTCGAATGCAGAAAATATGTAATGTTTTGGAATATGTTAGATATTTTTTTTGTATGTTATTCGTTATAGAAATTAAATATGATTTTACATTGAAATGGATGGTAACAGCGAGTTTTATGCAACAGGAAATTACTTTGTCGTACTTCAGTTTTGTGACGAACCCATGGCCAAATGGAAGGTGCACCCATTTTTGTTTTTGAATAATGGAACACCATGTAATGTATTCGTTTAGTGAGTTTTGGCGTTCGTGATTGCGGCTATTCAAACTTCGATGACCAGCTATATCTTTTCAGGTGGAACACTTGGGTAAAACCGGAAATCTGAGCCTGAAGATATGGACCCACCAAACGAATATCTTTTAGTATTAACCATATCTCCAGAAACTGCGTTATAAAAGTCCAGGTTAGTTAACCGAAGCACCAATCCACGACAATCTAGGTGGTTTTTTCTGTTGTAATTTAGTATAACGCACCTGATAATCACAATCTAATGGTTTCTTATTTATGTAGGAAATGAGTAATTTAGTATAACGCACCTGATAATCACAATCTGATTATTTTGACTATTAGTCTAATAAACATTTGTCTTGAATTTGTATGTTTACTCTTAGTTTAGGCCTTGGCACTGCCCATCGTTTATCACTTGGTTGGTCACAAACATCAGATGGTGAAATATTTAAAATAGCATTCACGTGTATGTTGTAGACTCTATATGTATGAAAAGTAATAACAAAAATTCTTGCAGTGTGATTTCAGGTGAAGGTGTGATGTGAAGGGATTTTCATAGTTTGAATTATAAGCATATGGGAGTTGGGAAGACGTGGTATGTGGTATGACAGCGGTCACTTAATTTTTATGGTAAATTGCCACAACTTTCCTTCCCTCTTTTCTTTTTGATTACGCAGATCGCTCAGCGAATTAATGTCATTAACGATTCATAAGCAACCTAATTCATGTGCTATGAAATCTCAGCCACACAAGGCACAAAAAAAGTGAATAAAGGAAGATCAAAAAATTCAAGTTAAAGAAGCATTCCAATCTTGCCCACTGACAATTGCTTCAGTGTAATCAGCTTTCAAATCCAAAAAAACAATCATCAGATAATTTTTTAATTTTTTTATATAAAAAAAAGTTTCTCCATTTATTGATGGGTTTTGTTTAATTGCAGGTTCCAACTACTTTCGGTGAGATTTATGGATTACAAAGAAGGCTGAAGTAAAAAAAGGTTTGATTTACGGTCACCTCCGTTGCACCCCTATTGCCGTGTTTTTGATAAAATGGTTAGCTGAAAATATGATCACAAAAATCACCCAAATCTGAACTCAAATTTATAATTTATTTTTGAAATTGCTTTTAGAGTTAATAAGGAGGATGTCAAGTAGTTGATTATGTGGTATTTTTCTTTTCAAAACTTCTTACTTTTACATTAATGAAAAGTGAAAGAAAGGTTAAATTAAGAGGTGGTTTCCTTTGGTTAGTTTCAGTGTCTTGGTGGGGCAGCATGTTTGACATCAGGTTCGCAACCATGGCCGGTATTGCTACATTTGTTAAAATGTTGTTGCCCATTTGTCTCTTGGCAAGGAAACTGGAAACCACTATGTTTGTTGGTTGCAGCCATGGACCATGTTTGGCGATGGTATTTGTTGCTTGCAGACCTGAACTACTATTTTGAAAAACTATATTTGCTTTGTCTGATTGGCTTTGCTCTGCTACATGTTATTATTGGCATTTGCAGTCTGTGTGTTCATGTGGTTTCTTTACCATATTTATGTTGTGGTTGCAGCTGACAAAGACCTTATCTTGGCGGGCCGTTTACTATGGCGCAGGCATGGAGGTTCCACTCACACTTTGTCTCACTTCGGGTGTTAATTCGGTTGGTTGAGGTGGGTTTCACATATGAGGGCAAATTGTGGAAACAATCCAACATTTTACATAAGTAATAAGACTTATATCGATTCTATCAAGTAGCTAACCTCTCTAAAATAATGGGCCTTGAATTGTATCTGACTTTCAAATTCTGTTCATCTTTATCTATATATGTATTTGGTATTTTGTTTTTATTCGTACAAATAATCGGGCGTGCAGTGAAATGTATAGAAATTGGGTAGTTGCAAGCAAAGCAAAGGTAAGATCATTTGCACTTTCTGTTGATGGAATTTTTACATACTAAATTCACATGTTTCAGCCCGTAACTGTTTAATACTTTCATCATTATTCTTATAGTACGCTTGGTTGCAGGCATGACGACTAAATACAATGGACAGGGTACGCCAGTCGTTTTAAAAGTTAGACACTACAACAATGTAGGTATGTATGTATATCGTCACTAAAACATTAAAGAATGAGGAATGTCCATCCCCTTTGCTTAAACCATTGTGTATGCCATATGGGGATGATTGCAGCATTATTCATTGGGTAAGTTTTAGCTTTTAAAAGTAAATGTTCATCAGAAAAATGTTAAAAAAGATTGGCCGCTAATCTCATGTCAATGTTATATGCAGGCTTCATTCGGGATTCCGGTGCAATGGGATTAAGGAAGTGGGCAATATATTGTATTAGAGGTAATTTTGTATATTCTAAAACCCATTTTTGAACGGGCCAAAAGTGAATTTTTTAAGGGGTCCGTTTTGAGTTTAGCGGTCTTCTCATGTGTGTTTATGAATTGGGAGTTTGTGTTATGCTTCAATGGTACATGAACAGTGGAAACACAAATACACATCAACCAAGCATTTTATAACTTTAATGATTGAAGTTATCACTGTTATGGTCAATTCCAAAATTGCAACTCCAAACAGCAACTGAAATAATGTTGGCGCATTTCTGTTTTATTGCAGCAGGAACTTGGTATTAGTTCTGATGTCGATGTTCGGAGAGGGAAAGTGGGTGACAATCGTTTCTTTGATGCATACTATTTGAGGCTTTTATAAAATCAGCACTTGCAGTGGCGGTTTGTAAATGCTAGAAGTGAAGATTCATTATTGAAACAGAAACATAATGGAGAATTTGAGTCTGACCGGGTTAAGTAGGACTATAATGGACATGAATGCGACTCGGATGTTTACCGAAATTGCTTGACGAGGTAAAAATTTCATTAGTTATTTTCTTTCAATGAATTTGAGAATTATGAGATCTCAATTTTTTTTAGTTATAAATTTAATCACTGCATTTACTTTTATTCTAAATTAGTATTGAAACATTCTAACTTAAGACTTGATTTGCTTTCCTGGGAACACGGATTAGATCAACCGAGGAAGAAGATTAACAATAAGGTTACTTTGTTTCAGTTTACAGGTACGAGGCCGAGACATATTTAGAATGCAGGTGATGGGGTGGTCGCGTTTATTTAGGATCCACAAAAGTGTTGAAATGCTGAGAGATGGTATTGAACTTTATGATGATGTATTGATATAAGTCATGTAATACACAAATGTATGAACTAATTTTTCTATTACTTAACAAAAAGAAAGTTTATAGTCATCAATATCTTGATCCATATGTTTAACTTCTTGAGATTTATAAACTTATATAATTGCGACCGGACTGGACCGGACTGACAAGACCGAGGACCGAATTAGCCAAAAAACCAAGACCGAAGACCGGACCGAATGTGATCGATCCGGTCTGGTCCGGTCTCGGTCGGTCCGTCGGTCCAACATGGCCAAATAAACGGTTTGTGGTCCGGTCCGGTCCAAAGACCGAATTAGCCAAAAATCTAAGACCGACGGCCAAATAAACAGTTTGTGGTCCGGTCCGGTCCAAAGACCGAATTAGCCGAAAATCTAAGACCGACGACCGGATCGAATGTGGTCGGTCCGGTCCGTTCGGATCATTTTCTCAGCCTTATTTTAAACATTTATACATGATATACTATCTTCATTGTGTGGTCAAGTATTATTTAAGTGAACCGCTAACATGCTATGAGTCTAGCTTTCGTAGTTAACTTTTACCTTCAACACGATGCCTCGCGGAAACGCACGGCCTTACAAGAATATATGGACAATCCGCGGATCATGTCAACCTTTTATAACTTATCTTCTATTGAATGTACAAATATACTGTTGCAAAACACACCCGCAGCATCGCGCGGGCTTCCCCGCTCGTTTCAACTAAACAAGAACTGGCTTTTAATTTTTATTAGCTAATTAAGTGGCTCAATTTTAAAGCGTGATGAAATCAAGAATTTTTTCAAAGAATTTTTTTTAAAAAAAAAATACTTGAAAGTAAGGTTTTCTTTTATTTTTACTACATATAATAAAAAAATGGTCAACAATTGAAATGTTAAGTTTTCAAAAAATGTTGAGTTTTCAATAATGGTAAAATGAGAGAGAAAAGTGAAATGTAATTACTCTCTCCGTCCCAAAATATAAGTCCACTTTGCTACTTTTTGTTGTCCCAAAATTAATGTCCATTTTCAATTTTCACCAATCAAAATGTTTGAAAGTGGGAGAAAATGAACTTTTACTGGTAAATATTGTTTGAGACCCATTTTTCTTAAACTTTGTAAGATATAAAAGTGGACTTATAATTTGAGACGGAGGGAGTAATAATCTTATTAAAACACCACATTACTTAAAAGTACAATGATTTATTTACATTGTACAACCAATTAAAAACATATCTACCAAATTAAATACAACCAATTAAAACACAAACCGGGTTGACCCGGGACACTTTAAACCCGGCGGGTTGACCCGGTTTAATTTGACCCATTTCCGACCCAACCTAGCAAGTTGACCTGGTTTAAATCGACCCATTTTTCGACTGGAACGGTTCAACCGGTTGAAACACCCGGGTCGAACCGGGTTTCAAAACATTATCCATTACTTAAAAGTACAATGATTTATTTACATTGTACAACTAATTAAAAAAAAATCTATCAAATTAAATACAATCAATTAAAACACAAACCGGATTGACCCGGGACGCTTCAAACCCGGCGGGTTGACCCAGTTTAATTTGACCCGTTTTCGACCCAACCTAGCAAGTTGACCCGGTTTAAATCGACCCATTTTTCACCCGGAACGGTTCAACCGGTTGAACCACCCGGGTCGAACCGGGTTTCAAAACATTATGTTTAATTCCCAAATCTTCAAACTTTTATTATTTTTCGTTTATAACCTATAAACTATTTTTATCAATAAACTATATATCGTTATAAAATCCCTTTGCTATACACGAGTACTCGTCTAGTATTATAAAAGACCGAAAGAAATCTGCTTTAAATTTTGTTAAAACAATCTATACGGGCCCATGCGCGGCCCAAAAAATGCTCTTTATGAGCTTAGATAATGCTTCCTATGTAATATTATGATTATATTTGGGCTCTACTTCTTACTTGAGTGTGTTAAGAAAATTATGAAGTCTAGCTGAATAGGGTTGTGCAGAATTCGGGTTTGACCCATAAAACTAAAAACCAAAATAGAACCGAATTTGCTAGAATCAAGCCGAACCGAATTAAATATTCGTTTTTGGTTTCGCTGTGGTTTTGATAAAATGAAAACTGAATCGATGCGAAAACCAAATTCACATAAACTTAGTGCAATTAATTATTTTGCCCTTCCATTAATAATTATTTTAATGTAATTAATTTTAAATTAAACTTAGTTCTAATATACACACTCTTAGATCAAATATATTAGAGAATGAAAATTTGACTTTTTAATCTTCATATGTGTTGATCTTTAATGAAATTTTCTCCATGGATCTAGAAAAACAAATGCTGCTGAAACTAACTCAATCTTAGTTAAGTAACAAACCTAAAGTTATTGAAATTTTGATAATTAACGGAATAGTTAATGTTTCTTGACGCCCAAAGTCTGGCAGGACATGTGTGATCACTAGGTTGGACCTGATCTATAAGGCTAGACACAGTGATGACCCAAGTCACCTATTGTCACGTCAGCTTTCTCTCTCTAGCGATCAGACTTGACCCAAGTGCCACAGTGGTGACTGACTTTTATTTATTTGTTTAATTCAAACATTTTAAACAACAAATTTAAAATTCATTAAAAATAAAAAAACATTACAATAATAAATTAAAAACTTAAACTAATAAAACTTAAACATGACAATACTTATTAAAAACTTAAACTAGTAATTCAAGTTGTAGTGTTGCTTGATTTCTGCCTTAATCCGCAAAAGTTCTTTTCGTTGTCGTTCGGGAAAATTCGGGTCGATTGCTGAGTTGTAGAAAATCAAGTCATGATCTTGTTTTGTGAGGTCTATGATTTCCACTTGCCTTTGTTGGAGTTTAATTTTCTCTCTTTTGATCGCTAGCTCTTCTTGCATTTTCTCTTTTCATCGCTAGCTCTTGTTCCTTCAATGATTTCCACGACTCTTCAATGTCCTTACTTTTAGCCGGTTTTGACAACTTCAACTTGAAAAAGGTCTTTGCTAGCGAACTTGTCCATGATGTTAGTGGTTCACGAGAGGAGGAGGATGATTTCTTCTTGGTTGCGTCACGACGTTGTGGTCGTGATTCTCTAGTCTCTTCATCATCATCAGAATCATCCACGTTGTAACACCCCCAATTCATGGATGCAGCGGAATTCAAACTGGGTGTTACTCGACGGCACAATAGTCACAATAATAGAAAACGAACTCCAATTGAGTCGTTTTAAAAGATGTATCATTCAAATTATATAAATATCAGAGATTTCAATATGAGGTCCCAATTGGTTCCATGTTTACAATGTATAATAAATGAGTTTTGAATGATAATAAAATTTATAGCCCTCTTGAGTATCCGTGTCCTTCCGTGCCATCCTTGATCGTCATGAACCTGAAATACATGCTTGAGAGGTCAACACAAAGGTTGAGTGATATTCATAGAGTTTGTTAAATCGATTGAACACAATATGTTGGTAGTGTGAGTTATAGGCTCACACCAATGTTTGGAAAACAAAACAGGTAGGCTACGTTATTATACGCCCGGAACATGTATTATACACTAAGCTTATGAAACCATAACGTTAACGTGTACCAATATCGATTGGCAGATTTATCCCGGTAGGTACTTTGCTAACATACCTAAATCTCAAATATTAATGCATTTGTTTGCACTTAGTCAAAACAAATGGGATTCGTCAATCCCAATAGGCCTATTATTAATATTCGCGCTCACTATTGCTAGTGACTAAATGGTTCATAATAAAGGATTTCGGTTTAGCAAGGTTGGTACTTAGTGATAATAAAACAATCAGGTAAGCATACAATTTCAAAGCATTGTGCTCGGTTAAAATAGCATGTATTCCCCCTAAGGGTTTGTAAAACATTGTAATAATGTAAAGTGGGGCTATGAACTCACCTTAAGTAAGATAGCAAGTAATGAATGTAACGGTTGAATCGTGAAGGTTTCTACGAGCAACCTATAATAGAATGTCGCGACTTAGGATCGGAGTAAAGAATATGAAGTAGTGCCTATATATATATCTTGCATTATAGTCCATGATGTGGTATGATGTATATTGTAAGTCTTTGAAAGAAAAGATTCATGAAACATGTATGTTTTGTATATCGTTTACTACCGTTCGGGCCGACATAATTCAGAAGTCATGTTAGTAAGCGTTCGAGGAGCCAGGACACTTTAACTCGTAAATCCACAACTCAACTCGACGGCTTACATAATGAACTCCTCACATGAGGCTCCCTACTATTGTAGTAGTTGATGAAATATATAGATATAAGTTTTGATCCGAAAGGTTACATGTCCGATATTTGAATAAACTTATGAAAGTTTATTTATACATGAAGATTGTTATTAGGGGTAGTTTCATAAGTCTTAAATGACCATGTTCTCTTGGTAAAATCTCATGGTTTCCTTTTAAGTGAAGTAGATCCAAATTGCTTGTTCAAGTTATCGCCTAACTCATTGTTTCATGTTTACGCCTATGTAAGTTGTTATGGTCATTTCGTCATGGCCTAGCCATGACCTTTGGTCCTTGTTTCAAGATTATGAGACTCAACCTTGGCTCTAGCCATGGTTGTGGTCTTGATTATAGGTCATAAGACCCCTTTGGTCTTCATAAACCATAACCTATATGTAATGACTTTGTCTAAAAATGGGCTGTTTAGAATTTGAAGAAATTTATCACTCGGAAAGTGTTTTTAGGTCTCGAGCTTCTTTGTCCCTGAACGAAAACGGCGTTCCGGACAACTTCCGTGTTTTAACTTTTTGATGAATCGGACCAGAAGTGGGACTTTCAAAAAGTCAGAATGCGATTCAGGAGGTTTAGGCAGTTTTGCCGGAAATCTTTGGTAACTTCAAATGGGCGTAACTTTTGACTCGTATACTCGTTTTAGGTGGTTCAAATTGCTATGGTTTCCTTGTTAAGTCCTCTACTGTAATATGTAATGATCTAACATCATATTTTTACCATTTTGATCAGGTTATACCAAGAAATTCACTGGTTTGTTTGTTATGGTAACTTGTGTCATCAATCATGTATCATAACTTGTTTTGCTCACTTTTATACATCATGGACATAACTACAAGACATAATATAGCACAAATAATATGTAAATAACATGAACATGATTATTTAACAAGAATCAAGTTAGGGTTTGGCTCACAACTTTTGGCTTTCAAAGATGAAAGGAAGTTAACATGTAAGGATAGGACTTTGATAGACTTGCTTCAACCCTTTTTCACTTCATGCAATCTTTCTACCCTTGGTATTCTTGAAAGATGGATGATGAAGGTTTAGGTGAAATGAGTGGATTTAAACTCAAGAGAAATCACCAAGTATATGAGGTTATGGAAGTGTTTGATGAATGATAACCTATCTAGGGTTTCTACCTTGAAGAATCACTTGAATCATGCATGAAACTTGGAAGAGAATTAGCAAATGGAATGGTGTGTTTGTGTGTGTGATATCCACGGCCAAATGAGAGGGGAGGGGCTTTATATGAGCTTGAGGAGGTTACATTTCATTGACTAGTCCAACCTTGGAGAGCAAGGTGAACACTTGTAACCATCTTAAGGCCTTAAGCACAAGATCAAGCCACCTAGTGTGAATACCCCCCCCATATGGCGGTTTGTATGAACTTGGAGAGCAAGGGTGGACTTTGGATGATATTATCCAAGATACTTGGTTAGTTTTGACTCCGGGAAATGCCAATCGTAAATGATTAAGCCTCAAAACGTAAAACCGGGTGTCGTAAAATTATGGAACTTGAAAGTATTGATAAACATGTCAATAAGTTCCATAATAAAATATAAAATGAGTGGTAGGATCTATCGGGTGCCAAAACCCTGCTAAAAACTGGAAACACGGGTCTAAAACGCGTAATTCGCGTAAAACGCTGAATATTGCGTAAAATTGAGAAAAGTAAAATGTTACTTTTCTAATGTTATAAAAATGATTTAAAATGACTTATAATGTCTAGACTGAGCTCAGTCTAGTGTCGGTTGGTATTAAATGTCTTTTAGACATCAAACCGTAAGCCTAAAAATCACGAAATGACTTATAACATCAAGGGATCATTTTTGGTCAATGGAGGAGGGAAAGAATATGTTGACTTTTTCTAATAAGTTGAAAACTCAAAAAGTCTTAGAAACGCGTTTTGTGGTCTCACGGTTAATCGCCCAAATGGTTAAGCGTGCTCATGCGAGAGTAGTACAGGCATGGGTGACCTGCTGGGAAGTTTTTGGTCATATTTTTCTCAGTCACGATTAATACTCAAATAAATCATGAGTGTGTAAAATATTTTACTGATGTGGGGTCACCTGACGGGGTTGAATTTCGTTGTGCGTAGAATTTCTGATTGACGTTTTACCCTAAAACGTGTAATGTCGTGTAATTCCTTAATAACTTTCACGAAAATGATCTGACGAATGTCAAACATTTAATTTGCCATGGAAATGATTTATCACTTGAGAATATCAAATAAAAATCAACTTTCGGGAAAGTTTCGGGAAAAATGAATAGTAAAAGTGAATAGTGAAATTTTTCCGGGAATGGTAATTAACCTGAAATTGCGAATTGTTACAGTCTCTACCCCTTACGGGGAACTTCGTCCCGAAGTTCTATGTGTGTCATATGTTGGAGTGGTGTCGATAAAGATGTGTGGTTACTTATGAGGACCAAAGTCTGGGATTTCCGGTAATGTAATTTGATTTGTCATTTCAGTGTATGGTGTAGGATGAGGCTTCCTTTTATGTAGGAAAGGTATGGTAATAGTCGAATATCAAAGGAAATTGATATAGCAGTCGAATATTAATAGGAATCGATATAGTAGTTGAATATCAAATAGAACTTGATATAGTTAAATATCAAAATGGAAATTGATATAGTTGTCAAGTATCAATAGCAATTGATATAACAGTTGAACAACAATAGCAATTTACATAGGAATCCAATAAATGGAAATTGATATAAGAATCGAATCATGGAATAAGCGTTGAACATGTGGTTGGACCAAGTCCTGTTTGAATTGTACGGCTGCCCATGCATATGGCTACATGGCTTCATAATAAGTTTGGTATGACTGCCCATGCATATGGCTACATGGCCCCGTAATGAGTTTGGTACGACTGCACATGCATATGGTTACATGGCCTCGCAACGAGTTTGTTTGTTATTGCACTATCATTATGAAAACCAAAGTGTAAACCTCGTACTAATGGAAATTGGGATAGTCGTTGCAATCATAGCCTAGTAGGTAATCGGTTGTTGTACCTGGGTTTATGTCATGGTTTGAAGCGATGTCGGTGAAAAGATAGGATTTCTTGTGGTGAATAAAATGTAGGTATCATGCCATACCCGAGCAATGTAATGTAGGTATCAAGCCATACCCGAGCAATGTAATGTAGGTATCAAGCCATACCCGAGCAATGTAATGTAGGTATCAAGCCATACCCGAGCAATGTAATGTAGGTTGACTTCATACTTATGTTATTTCGGATATAATTAAGCCCACTTGTTTATAATTCTTTATTTACATAGAGAGGCATCCCAAACAATGTAACTAAAGGAATATAAACGTATGGTTCGATGATTTATAATTTCTTTATTTAAATGAAAAGGCATCCCAATCCATTCAAATAAGGATATTATAAATCATCCTACTCAAGAATTCCCGACACAACATTCATACTTAGCCGGTGAGTTACAAGGTAGTGTATTACGAGATGATACTGGTGTTCCAAAAGTACAAGATGAATATTCAAACTTGTAAAGCTGATGAGGGTGCTTGTGGTGTAACTAAGGATGATTTGAGCTTTAAAAGTGCATCAAGATCTGTTAATGAGTTTGTGGTTCCAACGGTTGTGAAGATAATGTTATGATATGTTGATGAACAAAAGTGTGTAGTGTATGCTTAACATTAATACTCTTAGGTATAGATGTTGAGTTTGTTTTGAAAATCTTAAGAGATTTTAAAAGTTTATGATGGAATGGTATCCTAAACAGGATGGTACTTCTACAGGATGAAGAGAATAATTGATAACTATCCCAAGATAGTAGTTCGGATTATCTCATAAATGAAAAATTTCAAGAATGAAATTAGGTAACACAATTAAGGTGTTAAGATTTCGCTGAGTGGTAAGACATTATCGTGTCTCTAGATTGTTTTAATGTATTCTGGTGGTTTATCGAGTTCATGTAGGAAATCAACCTAAACATAACCCTAGTACAACTACTCTCAGTATTGGAAAATTTTAAGTCGAATATAGTTAGTCAGACTATATTCCACTGTCCCTAGGTTAAATATAGGTGACTAGTCTATATTTAGCCAAGGTTCGATAAAATTTTCAAATACCTAAACTAGGTATACTTTTGATATGTCCGTTGCTTTCGGGAAACTGTCCGCTAAACAAAGGCGATGTCAAACCCTTAAGTTGCAAGTCCCGTCCATACAAGACTTGCAACGTATGTTTTCCTATTCCATTGCATAGAAGGTAGTAAGGGTAGATACATATGGAAAGGAAGTTTTAAGTAGTTCTAAAATAGAACATACTTGGCCAGGATCACGAACTTTTAATAATGAAGGTTTCATAAGAAAACTTTGATGAATGTAGAGAAAGTTCAGCTTTTGTCGATGATGGATTAGTTTGTCCTTTAGAAATCTCATATTTCTTGTTTTGAAATCGATAGATTGTGACGGGTTTTTGATATCATAAGAAATGATATTGATGATGTGATGGAATAATTCTAGAGACCATTTGCACAAAACACAATGTCTCGGAAGTAGGTTAGACCATTGTGCAATTCACAATGTCTGGGAAGTAGGTTAGGTCATTGTGTGACTCAAAACATTTGAGAAATGGTTAAGACCATTGTATAATACCATGTCTTGGAAAATGAATGAGACCATTGTATCTCACAATGTCTTGGAAAATGAATGAGACCATTGTAATATACAATGTCTTGAACATATAATGTTGGAGTAGGAACATGATTGGGAGAATGTGATTGTGTCGAAATGCCCTAGAATAGGCATACACAGATATGTTTAGTTCATTGTTTAGATAAATGATTGAAGATAAACCGAGTTTATATATCAATATACTAATATGTGTTCATGTAGCATAAAATGCTTAGTGTGTATATATCAATATACTAATATGTGTTCATGTAGCATAAAATGCCTAGTGTGTATATATCAATATACTTATATGTGTTCATGTAACATAAAATGCTTAGTGTGTATATATCAATATACTTATATGTTTGTGAAGCATAACCTGCTTACTAAGTCCATAATCGTCTGGAGGATGGAAGACACGAAGAGCGGAAGGCTATAAAATGTTTTTGTTTGTGATTGTAGTTATAGTTTAGGTCTCACTTAGACCCGTTTCTCTATAATCATGGCTCTGGTACCAATCTGTAACACCCCCAATTCATGGATGCAGCGGAATTCAAACTGGGTGTTACTCGACGGCACAATAGTCACAATAATAGAAAACGAACTCCAATTGAGTCGTTTTAAAAGATGTATCATTCAAATTATATAAATATCAGAGATTTCAATATGAGGTCCCAATTGGTTCCATGTTTACAATATATAATAAATGAGTTTTGAATGATAATAAAATTTATAGCCCTCTTGAGTATCCGTGTCCTTCCGTGCCATCCTTGATCGTCATGAACCTGAAATACATGCTTGAGAGGTCAACACAAAGGTTGAGTGATATTCATAGAGTTTGTTAAATCGATTGAACACAATATGTTGGTAGTGTGAGTTATAGGCTCACACCAATGTTTGGAAAACAAAACAGGTAGGCTACGTTATTATACGCCCGGAACATGTATTATACACTAAGCTTATGAAACCATAACGTTAACGTGTACCAATATCGATTGGCAGATTTATCCCGGTAGGTACTTTGCTAACATACCTAAATCTCAAATATTAATGCATTTGTTTGCACTTAGTCAAAACAAATGGGATTCGTCAATCCCAATAGGCCTATTATTAATATTCGCGCTCACTATTGCTAGTGACTAAATGGTTCATAATAAAGGATTTCGGTTTAGCAAGGTTGGTACTTAGTGATAATAAAACAATCAGGTAAGCATACAATTTCAAAGCATTGTGCTCGGTTAAAATAGCATGTATTCCCCCCAAGGGTTTGTAAAACATTGTAATAATGTAAAGTGGGGCTATGAACTCACCTTAAGTAAGATAGCAAGTAATGAATGTAACGGTTGAATCGTGAAGGTTTCTACGAGCAACCTATAATAGAATGTCGCGACTTAGGATCGGAGTAAAGAATATGAAGTAGTGCCTATATATATATCTTGCATTATAGTCCATGATGTGGTATGATGTATATTGTAAGTCTTTGAAAGAAAAGATTCATGAAACATGTATGTTTTGTATATCGTTTACTACCGTTCGGGCCGACATAATTCAGAAGTCATGTTAGTAAGCGTTCGAGGAGCCAGGACACTTTAACTCGTAAATCCACAACTCAACTCGACGGCTTACATAATGAACTCCTCACATGAGGCTCCCTACTATTGTAGTAGTTGATGAAATATATAGATATAAGTTTTGATCCGAAAGGTTACATGTCCGATATTTGAATAAACTTATGAAAGTTTATTTATACATGAAGATTGTTATTAGGGGTAGTTTCATAAGTCTTAAATGACCATGTTCTCTTGGTAAAATCTCATGGTTTCCTTTTAAGTGAAGTAGATCCAAATTGCTTGTTCAAGTTATCGCCTAACTCATTGTTTCATGTTTACGCCTATGTAAGTTGTTATGGTCATTTCGTCATGGCCTAGCCATGACCTTTGGTCCTTGTTTCAAGATTATGAGACTCAACCTTGGCTCTAGCCATGGTTGTGGTCTTGATTATAGGTCATAAGACCCCTTTGGTCTTCATAAACCATAACCTATATGTAATGACTTTGTCTAAAAATGGGCTGTTTAGAATTTGAAGAAATTTATCACTCGGAAAGTGTTTTTAGGTCTCGAGCTTCTTTGTCCCTGAACGAAAACGGCGTTCCGGACAACTTCCGTGTTTTAACTTTTTGATGAATCGGACCAGAAGTGGGACTTTCAAAAAGTCAGAATGCGATTCAGGAGGTTTAGGCAGTTTTGCCGGAAATCTTTGGTAACTTCAAATGGGCGTAACTTTTGACTCGTATACTCGTTTTAGGTGGTTCAAATTGCTATGGTTTCCTTGTTAAGTCCTCTACTGTAATATGTAATGATCTAACATCATATTTTTACCATTTTGATCAGGTTATACCAAGAAATTCACTGGTTTGTTTGTTATGGTAACTTGTGTCATCAATCATGTATCATAACTTGTTTTGCTCACTTTTATACATCATGGACATAACTACAAGACATAATATAGCACAAATAATATGTAAATAACATGAACATGATTATTTAACAAGAATCAAGTTAGGGTTTGGCTCACAACTTTTGGCTTTCAAAGATGAAAGGAAGTTAACATGTAAGGATAGGACTTTGATAGACTTGCTTCAACCCTTTTTCACTTCATGCAATCTTTCTACCCTTGGTATTCTTGAAAGATGGATGATGAAGGTTTAGGTGAAATGAGTGGATTTAAACTCAAGAGAAATCACCAAGTATATGAGGTTATGGAAGTGTTTGATGAATGATAACCTATCTAGGGTTTCTACCTTGAAGAATCACTTGAATCATGCATGAAACTTGGAAGAGAATTAGCAAATGGAATGGTGTGTTTGTGTGTGTGATATCCACGGCCAAATGAGAGGGGAGGGGCTTTATATGAGCTTGAGGAGGTTACATTTCATTGACTAGTCCAACCTTGGAGAGCAAGGTGAACACTTGTAACCATCTTAAGGCCTTAAGCACAAGATCAAGCCACCTAGTGTGAATACCCCCCCCATATGGCGGTTTGTATGAACTTGGAGAGCAAGGGTGGACTTTGGATGATATTATCCAAGATACTTGGTTAGTTTTGACTCCGGGAAATGCCAATCGTAAATGATTAAGCCTCAAAACGTAAAACCGGGTGTCGTAAAATTATGGAACTTGAAAGTATTGATAAACATGTCAATAAGTTCCATAATAAAATATAAAATGAGTGGTAGGATCTATCGGGTGCCAAAACCCTGCTAAAAACTGGAAACACGGGTCTAAAACGCGTAATTCGCGTAAAACGCTGAATATTGCGTAAAATTGAGAAAAGTAAAATGTTACTTTTCTAATGTTATAAAAATGATTTAAAATGACTTATAATGTCTAGACTGAGCTCAGTCTAGTGTCGGTTGGTATTAAATGTCTTTTAGACATCAAACCGTAAGCCTAAAAATCACGAAATGACTTATAACATCAAGGGATCATTTTTGGTCAATGGAGGAGGGAAAGAATATGTTGACTTTTTCTAATAAGTTGAAAACTCAAAAAGTCTTAGAAACGCGTTTTGTGGTCTCACGGTTAATCGCCCAAATGGTTAAGCGTGCTCATGCGAGAGTAGTACAGGCATGGGTGACCTGCTGGGAAGTTTTTGGTCATATTTTTCTCAGTCACGATTAATACTCAAATAAATCATGAGTGTGTAAAATATTTTACTGATGTGGGGTCACCTGACGGGGTTGAATTTCGTTGTGCGTAGAATTTCTGATTGACGTTTTACCCTAAAACGTGTAATGTCGTGTAATTCCTTAATAACTTTCACGAAAATGATCTGACGAATGTCAAACATTTAATTTGCCATGGAAATGATTTATCACTTGAGAATATCAAATAAAAATCAACTTTCGGGAAAGTTTCGGGAAAAATGAATAGTAAAAGTGAATAGTAAAATTTTTCCGGGAATGGTAATTAACCTGAAATTGCGAATTGTTACAGTCTCTACCCCTTACGGGGAACTTCGTCCCGAAGTTCTATGTGTGTCATATGTTGGAGTGGTGTCGATAAAGATGTGTGGTTACTTATGAGGACCAAAGTCTGGGATTTCCGGTAATGTAATTTGATTTGTCATTTCAGTGTATGGTGTAGGATGAGGCTTCCTTTTATGTAGGAAAGGTATGGTAATAGTCGAATATCAAAGGAAATTGATATAGCAGTCGAATATTAATAGGAATCGATATAGTAGTTGAATATCAAATAGAACTTGATATAGTTAAATATCAAAATGGAAATTGATATAGTTGTCAAGTATCAATAGCAATTGATATAACAGTTGAACAACAATAGCAATTTACATAGGAATCCAATAAATGGAAATTGATATAAGAATCGAATCATGGAATAAGCGTTGAACATGTGGTTGGACCAAGTCCTGTTTGAATTGTACGGCTGCCCATGCATATGGCTACATGGCTTCATAATAAGTTTGGTATGACTGCCCATGCATATGGCTACATGGCCCCGTAATGAGTTTGGTACGACTGCACATGCATATGGTTACATGGCCTCGCAACGAGTTTGTTTGTTATTGCACTATCATTATGAAAACCAAAGTGTAAACCTCGTACTAATGGAAATTGGGATAGTCGTTGCAATCATAGCCTAGTAGGTAATCGGTTGTTGTACCTGGGTTTATGTCATGGTTTGAAGCGATGTCGGTGAAAAGATAGGATTTCTTGTGGTGAATAAAATGTAGGTATCATGCCATACCCGAGCAATGTAATGTAGGTATCAAGCCATACCCGAGCAATGTAATGTAGGTATCAAGCCATACCCGAGCAATGTAATGTAGGTATTAAGCCATACCCGAGCAATGTAATGTAGGTTGACTTCATACTTATGTTATTTCGGATATAATTAAGCCCACTTGTTTATAATTCTTTATTTACATAGAGAGGCATCCCAAACAATGTAACTAAAGGAATATAAACGTATGGTTCGATGATTTATAATTTCTTTATTTAAATGAAAAGGCATCCCAATCCATTCAAATAAGGATATTATAAATCATCCTACTCAAGAATTCCCGACACAACATTCATACTTAGCCGGTGAGTTACAAGGTAGTGTATTACGAGATGATACTGGTGTTCCAAAAGTACAAGATGAATATTCAAACTTGTAAAGCTGATGAGGGTGCTTGTGGTGTAACTAAGGATGATTTGAGCTTTAAAAGTGCATCAAGATCTGTTAATGAGTTTGTGGTTCCAACGGTTGTGAAGATAATGTTATGATATGTTGATGAACAAAAGTGTGTAGTGTATGCTTAACATTAATACTCTTAGGTATAGATGTTGAGTTTGTTTTGAAAATCTTAAGAGATTTTAAAAGTTTATGATGGAATGGTATCCTAAACAGGATGGTACTTCTACAGGATGAAGAGAATAATTGATAACTATCCCAAGATAGTAGTTCGGATTATCTCATAAATGAAAAATTTCAAGAATGAAATTAGGTAACACAATTAAGGTGTTAAGATTTCGCTGAGTGGTAAGACATTATCGTGTCTCTAGATTGTTTTAATGTATTCTGGTGGTTTATCGAGTTCATGTAGGAAATCAACCTAAACATAACCCTAGTACAACTACTCTCAGTATTGGAAAATTTTAAGTCGAATATAGTTAGTCAGACTATATTCCACTGTCCCTAGGTTAAATATAGGTGACTAGTCTATATTTAGCCAAGGTTCGATAAAATTTTCAAATACCTAAACTAGGTATACTTTTGATATGTCCGTTGCTTTCGGGAAACTGTCCGCTAAACAAAGGCGATGTCAAACCCTTAAGTTGCAAGTCCCGTCCATACAAGACTTGCAACGTATGTTTTCCTATTCCATTGCATAGAAGGTAGTAAGGGTAGATACATATGGAAAGGAAGTTTTAAGTAGTTCTAAAATAGAACATACTTGGCCAGGATCACGAACTTTTAATAATGAAGGTTTCATAAGAAAACTTTGATGAATGTAGAGAAAGTTCAGCTTTTGTCGATGATGGATTAGTTTGTCCTTTAGAAATCTCATATTTCTTGTTTTGAAATCGATAGATTGTGACGGGTTTTTGATATCGATAGATTGACCCTGAGGTAGTTGTAGTTACCTTTGTTTCCTTCCGACTATTCGATTGGAAAGCAGGCATCTCCTTCTTCCAAGCAGTATGACCCCTCAAAACTTTCCAACAATCCTCCAAATTAAAATCATCACCGTAAAGCACACAATACTTTCTAAGAGCTTTGTCTTTATCGTCTGCATCATTTTCACCACTTCCATGAGTATCCTTGATATTATCCATAATAGCACAAAAATTCGTAGCCCTATTACGAATCCTATTCTTCCATTTGGACATGATCGAGTTATATGTCCGGCCAGAACCAGTTTCATCTTGAAAGTACGCTATCACCAACTCTCAAAAGCAGTGCCTGTTTTGAGCGTTTCCTTTCTTGAAATTCTCTGAAACATAGATGAAAGCTCTACAAAGCGCGACCTCCTCCGCCTTTGACCATGCTTCGACCTTTTTGGCCGGTTCGGTTTGTTTTCCTTTGTCCTTCACCTTTATAGCATGCCGCGATGGCTTCTTTGGTTTGATGGGTGATGTCTCTTCGACATCGTAATCGTCTTCAACAGGCATGGAACCGTGGTACGAACCGTGACCCAAATCTTGCCCTATCGAAGCATCTTGACTCGGATAGTTTTGGGTTAAGTATTGTTGAGTCGGATACTCTGCCCAATCATCCAAATTCATGTCAAGATTAGCACTACGAATCGAGGAATAATCTTGATACGGTTGGGAAGAATACATGAAATCCATGTTAGGACAATACGACGACCCACTTAGTTCTTAGTGATAATCCATATTCAGACGTTGCGGTGGGACAAATGGACGATAAACGTAAAATGGGTTTTGATTTTGATTCGATTGTGATACTCGTGATTGGTATTCAAAAGAGGGTGGAAGTAATCGAATATCCCGATTTTGTAGTGATGTTATCCGGTTAATTCAAAGTTGTTTTGCGGCGAGAAATTCGAATCCTGTGCATTTTGGGGTAGTCGGGATCGTCAATTTTTTGATGGGGGAGTATTTCTCTTTGACATGGTGAATATGGATGAGAAAATAGTTGAATTGTGTTTAAATTGTGTGTTTAAAAGTGTGTTTGTTTTAATATACAAATGGTAATGTTTTTGATTTTTGGGATTGTATCGGTTGTTAAAACAACCGATTGCAAGTTTTGAAACTCGACAACTGATTTTTGCACAACTCTTCACAATGGAGACAACAGATTTCCAAATCGGTAGTGGGTGTCGACTAACCGATTTATTTCGGTGCACTACGTTTAGACTAAGGGGGCAATTGTTTTCATTAGCAATTTTTTATTGAATTTTTCCAAATTAAATCCAGCTCCAAAAAGAATTTGACTTCTTCGATGGTGGCTGTTATTTTATATATTTTTTTTTAGAATAGCACAACACTTGAAATTTGACCCCCGAATTAAACCATACAAACAGGCAGGCCCAAGGACCCGAACCACTAAAAAAGACCCGCGAAAGGAAACTCCTAAAACTCATGGCTTCGTACTAAAAGGGAAATCTGAATTTTCTGTATCACTTGCAAGACTCGAATCCGGGTAAAACCCTTCTCCAAACTTAAGAAAGAACTCAAGTGTTAGTCAGTTGGTTTGTTATTTAGCATTTTATTAATAACTTAGATCTTACTTTCTTATTCGGTAACTGAAGGCTACCGCTGTTGACTTGATGATTATGTACACATAAAATTAGTAAGACCATTAAAATAATACATTCAATTAATACAATGTTCAACGACCAACTTGGTGTGAGAAGTCAAATGCCGCCATCAACTTGTATAATTATTCTATTCACTTTCATCCCGGATGCAAACATGAGCACCAACAATGAGGAGCTTAATCTGGTGGTACTTGTGATCACCATTTCTGTAGCGATCTTAGCTACATTATGGTACAAGTCTACACTTTCGAGCTCCTCTAATGGTGCACCATCGTTGCCACCAGGTCCCCGTTCTTTGCCAATTGTTGGCTATATTCCATTTCTTCGTCCTGATGAGTTACACAAACAGTTCACCGACATGGCTCATACCTATGGACCCATCTTTAAGTTCCATTTAGGAAACAAACTACACGTTGTGATAAACAATCTGGAATTAGCAAAGGCGGTGGTTCAAGACCAAGATGAGACCTTTGCCAACCGGAACCTAACAATCGCTGCCTCAATAATTACTTACGGAGGCCAAGACATAGTGTTTTCCAATAACAACTCACACTGGCGTAACCTTCGTAAGATATTTGTCCAAGAGGTCCTAAGCAACACGAATCTAAAATCTTGTAGTTCTTTCCGAATGGATGAAGTTAGAAAAACCATCAAGAATGTTTTCAATAAAACGGGGACTAATGTCAACATTGGTGAGATAGCTTTCTTGACTGAATCGAATGTCCTAACACGCATGGTTTGGGACGACACATCATATAAAGGTGCAAAAGAAAGCAATCTTGTCGCTGAATTACAGATGGCGGCTTCCAATATCCTTCATATTATGTCACGTCCTAATTTGTCTGATTTCTTCCCAAGTCTTGCATGGTTGGATCTACAAAGTGTCGAGCGAGACATGAAAAAGACACTTAAGAACTTGGATCAAATTTTCACAAGCATTATTGAAGATCGAGTCAAATCTAACTCCAAGAAGTCACAAGATGGAACTGGGTAT
This sequence comes from Artemisia argyi, assembly GCA_030686995.1. Taxonomy (NCBI): domain Eukaryota; kingdom Viridiplantae; phylum Streptophyta; class Magnoliopsida; order Asterales; family Asteraceae; genus Artemisia; species Artemisia argyi. The sequence continues at coordinate 20,004,972 of CM060695.1, read as the reverse complement.
GATGTGAGGAATGACTTTTTACAGATCTTGTTAGATCTCAAGGACCAACAAGATGCTTCATCGCTTAACATCACACAAATAAAGGCACTTCTTCTGGTAATAATTATTCATAACTGTTACTACGTACTACATTATTGAAAAGTCAACATGTTATACCTTTAAACCTATTAGAGTTTCTTCATAAAAAGTGGGACAGGGCTGTATCAAACCCATATCCTCAACCTTTTATCAAAAAAATGATCCAAAAATTCTCTGTAAAACCAAGATACATATTTTTTTGTAAATATTCAAAAGAAAATTGTAACCATTTTACAATGATCCAAAAATTCTCTGTAAAACCAAGACACCTATTTTTTTGCAAATATTCAAAAGAAAATTGTAACCATTTTACGATTTTTTTTTAATCTCGCAAGGTACATTAAAATCTTGCAAGCTACGAGGCCATAACAAAAAAATCAAGAGGTGTTGCAAAATTGTAACGAATTGTCACTAAAGGTGCACCAAAAAGAGGTGGTAATTAAAAAAGTTTCTTTCGAGTCTTTTTAGAATATAGTCACTAAAGTTTCGCTAAAAAATTGCAAAAGTGCAGAAATCTTGTAAATTTACGAAAAAAATTCCTATGTTTGTAAAACTGGGATTTTTTGGGCATTTAGTGAAATACATTTGGGAATATGGTTAATTTGTCATTTGCTTATATATAAATAGATCCAAGAAAGTAAAACGAATATGTACGTTGACCTGAGTCTAAAGTGAACATGATTAATAATTGGTTTGTATCAGGACATTATGATTGCAGGAACAGAAACAACAGCAACCGTCATAGAATGGTCAATGGCAGAAATTATGCAAGATAATAAGGTGTTGAAACGAATTCAAGAAGAATTAGCAGAAATTGTAGGTGTAAACAGCATTGTTGAAGAATCTCATCTCTCAAAACTTATATACCTTGATTCAACAATTAAGGAAACGCTAAGGTTGCATCCTGCCATCCCACTCCTTCTCCCACATTCGCCAAGTAAGGATTGCACAGTAGGTGGATACACAATCCCAGAGGGTTGTACTGTATTTCTGAATGCTTGGTCAATCCAACGTGATCCTCGATACTGGGAAAATCCATTGGAATTTAATCCTGAAAGGTTCTTAACTTACGAAGGGACAAACAAATGGGATTACAGTGGAACAAACATGAAGTTCATCCCATTTGGATCCGGAAGGCGATTGTGTCCAGGTATTCCATTGGCCAGAAAAATGCAAATGTTTATCTTGGCTTCACTATTGCACTCGTTTGACTGGAGCTTGCCTAAGGGTGATGAGCATGACCTTTCTGAAAAATTTTGCATGACACTGAAGAAAAGAAAGCCACTTATTGCTATCCCGTCCCAAAGGTTGCCCGATGTGAGCCTCTATAATTAATTTTGTAGAAAGTATCTACCAGTACTTTTTGATTGTTCCCAAAGGCGTTTCATGACTCATTATAAATGAAACTATTGCATCTATGTGTAAGTTATTTGTTATGTTGATTGAATGATGATTGTATCTTTCAACCTGCTGTAATCGTATCTTTCAAGAGCATTCAAATTCCTTGCTTGCTTGTAAGTCTACTAATAAAACATTACATAATCGAGTGAACATGGTGTATAGTTGGAATTCTTGATTTTTGACTGGTGATTTGTGTGATGTGTGTTAAATGTTACGTATAAACATTAATAAGTAAATGTCTAGTATCGAACCCGAGACCTCGGGATTGCACACTTTACAAACAAGAATAATGTAATATAAATATATATATATTAAATGTATCGAATATATATATTTATAAACACTTAATGGATTAAATGGTCGTTAGTTATTAACCGTATGGACTAACTATCATTAGTAACGAAAGATAAGGACTAGAGTGTAACTTGGGAGTCAAGAAAGATCTAGAACACCCTTGTGGGTGCTATGGCCGGTCGAAGCCCACACCATGGGTCGACCCATGCCTTGCTTGTGCTCCAAGTTTCATCTAGTATAAATACAAGACCAAGGATTAGGGTTTCACATCTTTTGTGCACACACACTAACCCTAAATCTTTTTCCTTGTCTCTTTCTTTTGTGGCCGATCGGTTCAACCCCTCCCAATGGTTCTTGGATCGATTTTGGTTCTTCCAAAATATAAGTGTTTTGTTTACTTGCATCAAACCTTTATTCGTTGGTAGTTTGTGTGTACAAGAACGAGGTAATTACTTACTTTAGTAATTATCAAGAGATCGATAAACAAAACGGTAAGGGGTTTATCATTGATCTATTTGTACAAGAATCAAGGTTAATTTGAAGTGCATCAGGTACGTTTACTATTTATGTTTTAGTTAATATTTATGTGTTATACTTGATCCTAGCTTCCACAATACGTGCTATTTAATTGTTAAACTCTAACAGTGGCATCACGAGCCATGTATAACATGTAATTGATTACTAAAACGTAATAAAAATCGGATCTTTATTTGTTTTAGATACATGTTTTTTGATCTAGGGTTTTTCCTTATTTTTTCTAAAATTTCGAAACCCTAACCCTAATTTTTTTTTGGGGGGGGGGGGGGTCGATTTTTCCATGAAACCCTAATTAGGGTTTTGTGGTTTTCTTGAATTATGTGTAATCACTAGAAACCCTAGGTCATTAACCGGTTAATTGAACGTATCTTGTGACCTATGTGCTAATTGTTAGGTTTTAATCCGTGACTTACATGCATGTTAGTCATGGATCTTGTTTATTTATCACATGTTTAATATAGATCTTAAATTGGGGAAGACTCCAATACATATTAAAATCAATTTATATATGCTATGTGGTATGTTTATTAGCTTTGGCCTACGCAATTGATTCGTCAATGTATGTGGCTCTCTTCCACTAAGAGGAGAAGGCCTTAGTTGATTGCATGCATAATTATACCTAGAATTGATTTTATTAGGATCTTTTCTAATACGGATTGCATGCGGCTAATTGTTTCACTTATTTATTATTGGTTGTTTTGATTTTATTTGATACTTGTTTTATTGTTATTAGTTGGACTTGATATAAGCAATAAAAGGGTTGTTTTTTATAAAGAAAATAAATACGGACTAATAATGGTGAAACCCTAAGTGATAAAGTAAGAATCTTGCAAGGTCTTAGGTGCCGATAGTGGTCCGATTCGCACGGTAATCAGCTCCCAGGCGAGACTAGCAAAATTCATACTTTATTACTATTTTGAGATTGAATCCATAAACTTTTGCTTGATTGATGTTTTGTACAAATATGCTTTTAAAATTAAGTCTTTTAAGATGATATTCATAACCGTGATTTGAAGGCTTAGAAAAGAGCCTTAGAGTCTGCCTTGGTTATCACAATCTTGAATATATCTTAAACGAATTACTTTTAAAATCATATATTGTAGAAAGTCATCTTAGGGTTTTGGCATAAACCTCAAGTAAAACTTTGTGTATTAATTTCACGAATTGGATATAAAAAGTTTTATGAAAACTTATGCTATAAAGATGAGTGCATGCATCTTTGTACATATTTTGATTGACATATCAAAAATAATACCCTTAAATAATTTAAGTTACGTGCCATCTATCTACAAGGAACACTTGGAATTTTAATTTAGTAAACGTGAGACCTAGGCTAAATTACTATAACAAGGTAAAATTCTTTTAACGCGTGAGACCATAATTGTAATTTTACAGTTTCTAAGGTAGATGACTTAATTAAGTTGTGCGTGAGACCTAGAACTTAAGGCATGAGATGGGATGAAACATGCTTACAAGGCAAATTGATGAATCAATTTGATGTAAATCCCATAATGATTTAGGAATTGGAAATCTTGTTTGCCAATTATTGTTCGACAGATTACCAATTTTTGTACTTTCACCACTAACAGATCAACTGATGTGGTGGAATCTATGTAAAATTGGATCCTAGGTTTTCAAGAAAATTAGTTGGTTATATGAATATAGCCTTGGGTATTTTATTTTTCTTGAAAATATTGATTATCGAAAATACTAATATTTCAACTTTATCTGTAGATATGGCTCAACCCGATAACCAAACTGTGATTTCTGCTTTCAAGAGTCATCTTGAGAGAGAAAAACTGACTGGAAATAATTTCAATGACTGGCACCGTTCGCTCAGAATTGTCTTGAGGGCGTCTGGTAAGCTAGACTATGTGACCGAGGAATGCCCTGCTGAACCTGCTGCTACTGCAACACCAGAAGCAAAGGCAGCATGGAAGGTGACTAATGCTAAGTATAATGAGGTTGCTTGTTTAATGCTCACTAGCATGAGTGCTCAATTACAAAAGAAGTATGAGTACTCGTCTCCTAAGAATATGCTTGATAACCTCAGGCAGTCTTATGAGAAGCCACCTGCAGTTGAATTGTATGATGAACTCGACAAGCTACACAACTGCAAGCATGGTGATGGTAAACAAGTAGCTGATTATGTGGATGAGATGAAAGACTCGTTTGATCAACTTCACATAATTGGTTTTGGTTACCCCGACAATGTGCAAGTGCACTTGATCAACAGATCCCTCAACAAGGATTTTGCTGGTTTTGTGCAGAATTACAACATGCATTGCTCGAGGAAGACAGTCTCAGAATTACTCGCATTGTTTGTTGATTATGAGAAAAGTCTACCAGCCAAGGTCAAGGCTCCTACCCCACAAGTGTTGGCAATTCATGGGGGGAGAATCCAGAAGAAATCGCATGTGAACAAAGGCAAATGTAAAGGTGATAAAGGCAAGCAGGTCATGGCCTATCAACCACAACCAAAGATGAAACAACATCAGCCTAAGCAGAACAAGACAAATCCTCCAAACAAGAAGGATCAGGCTTGTCACCACTGTCATGAAAAGGGCCATTGGAAGCGCAATTGTCCTCTCTATATTCATGACTTGCGACAGAAGAAGCAAGGGAATGAAGCTGGTAAAGCCAGTACTTCAGGTGCGTTCTTTATGATTGAATTATTCACTCTTACTCCTAAATTGAATTCATGGGTATATGATACGGGATGTGGCATTCATATTTGCAATACCTTGCAGGGGTTTAGAGTTGAGAGAAAGCTGGCCTATGGACAACAATTCTTGCACGTTGGTAACGGAGCGCATGCAGGAGTTGAAGCTATAGGAGTTTTTAATTTAGTGTTTCCTTCGGGCTTAGTACTATCTTTAAATAATTGTCATTATGCACCGTCAATTGTTAGAGGTGTAATTTCATTTTCATGTTTGTTAAACCTTGGTTTTCATCATACTATTTCTAGCAATGGAATTTCAGTTTCTTTAAATGATGTTTTTTATTTTAATGCCATTGCTGTGAATGGTGTATTTGAAATTGATATGAATGATAATGATAATGCTTTTGTTACAAATAATTCAATGTATAGCATCAACAATAAGAGAATCAAGAAAGGTCTAGATTCATCTTATCTTTGGCATTGTCGACTTGCTCACATTGGCAAAGATCGCATGAAAAAGCTACAACATGATGGGCTTTTAAATAAGATCAATGATGAATCATTTGATAAATGCGAATCTTGTATTGCTGGGAAGATGACTAAGAAACCCTTTAAAAATAGGATTGAAAGGGCTAATGATCTACTTGGTCTTATTCACACAGATGTGTGTGGACCACTTAGACATGTGTCAAGGAGAGGTGCTAGCTACTTCTTAACATTCACGGATGATTACAGCCGTTATGGTTATGTTTATTTACTTAAACATAAGCATGAGGTATTTGAAACATTCAAAGTGTTTAAAGCAGAAGTAGAGTTGCAACTTGGCAAGAAGATTAAAGCTCTTCGATCCGATAGAGGTGGTGAATACCTGAATCAGGAGTTCATAGATTATCTAGCAAAGGAGGGAATTGTCCAGCACCTTACTTCTCCATATACTCCACAACAAAATGGTGTATCTGAGAGAAGGAATCGTACATTGCAAGACATGATACGATCTATGTTTAATCTAACAACTCTTCCTTTTTCGTTTTGGGATTATGCCTTAGAATCTGCGGTTCGCATTCTAAATATGGTTCCAACAAAGAAGGTTGATAAGACACCATATGAGGTATGGACTGGAAAAGCTCCAAACCTGTCTTATCTTAAGGTCTGGGGTTGTGAGGCGTATGTTAAACGTGACTCAACAGACAAACTCCAACAAAGATCTGTGAAGTGCATCTTCGTAGGATACCCTAAGGAAACTATGGGATACTACTTTTATTACCCACCTGAAAACAAAGTATTTGTTGCAAGGTATGGAGACTTCCTTGAGAGGGAGCTCATATCTCAAGAATTCAGTGGGAGAGTATATGATCTGGAAGATGGTCATGAAGATGTAGAACCTTCTGAAAACACTAACCAACTTCCGGTAGAACCTGAAAGTTTAGGTCCTCCACCTGAAGTTGAAGTGATTCCCATTCGTAGGTCAACAAGACCAGTAAAAGCTCCTACTCATCTATGTCTTAATGTAGAGAGTGATGAGAATATACTGGGTGATCTTGATGAGCCTACAAGTTATAAAGCTGCCATGAATGGACTTGAAAAGGCCAAATGGAAAGAAGCTATGGATGGGGAAATGCAATCCATGGAAGACAATGATGTCTGGGAAGAAGTAGACCTACCTCCGGGTGCCAAACTAGTTGGGAGTAAATGGCTCTACAAGAAAAAGACTGACATGGATGGCCTTGTACACACCTATAAGGCCCGTTGTGTAGCTAAAGGCTATACGCAAACTTTTGGTGTTGACTATGAGGAGACCTTTTCTCCTGTAGCTGACATAAGGGCAATTAGGATTCTTATAGCCATAGCCGCTTACTATGACTATGAGATTTGGCAAATGGATGTAAAAACCGCCTTCTTAAATGGTCGCCTAGATGAAGACATCTATATGGCGCAGCCTGAGGGGTATGTAAATCCAGAATTCCCAAATCATGTATGCAAGCTTAAAAGATCCATTTATGGATTAAAGCAAGCATCACGACAATGGAATAAGAGATTTGATGGTGAAATTAAAAAGTATGGATTCACTCAAAATCTTGATGAGCCATGTGTATATCACAAAGTTAGTGGGAGTAATGTAATTTTCCTTATATTATATGTTGATGACATATTGATCATGGGAAACGACATTCCAAGCTTGCAAAAGGTTAAGGCATATCTTGGAAAGTGTTTTTCTATGAAAGATTTAGGGGAAGCTGCATTTATCCTGGGAATCAAGATATATAGAGATAGATCTCAGCGATTAATTGGATTAAGCCAAAGTGCTTACATTGATAAAATATTGAAGAGATTCAATATGCAAAATTCCAAGAAAGGATATTTGCCAATGCAAGAACAACATGGCTTGAGCAACAAGGTTTGTGCTTCAACACCTGCAGAGGTGCAACGCATGAAGAGAGTCCATTATGCTTCGGCTGTGGGATCTATAATGTATGCGGTGAAAAGTACAAGACCTGATGTAGCGTTTGCTCAGAATTTAACCAGTCGATATCAGCAGAATCCAGGTGTAGCTCACTGGACTGCTGTTAAGAATATTCTTAAGTACCTTAGGGCTACTAAAGAAATGTTCTTGGTTTATGGGGGAAATCCATCAGCAGAACTTGATGTTACAGGTTACTGCGATGCTTCTTGGAAAGGTGATAAGGATGATACGAAGTCTCAGACGGGTTATGTCTTTGTCATTAATAGAGGAGCTGTGGATTGGAGGAGCAGAAAGCAGAGTGTACTAGCAATGTCTGCAACAGAAAGTGAGTATATAGCTGCTTCAGAAGCTGCAATGGAAGCTGTTTGGATTAGGAAGTTTGTTTCAGGGCTTGGAGTTATGCCTTCGATTCAAAGACCTATTAAAATGTATTGTGACAATTCAGCTGCAATTACATTTGCCAATGAGCCTGGAATCATGAAAGGCACCAGACATTTCCCGATTAAGCATCACTATGTTCGAGAACAAGTCGAAATAGGTGAAATCGAAATGCTCAAAGTTCACACAGATGATAACTTGGCAGATCAATTAACAAAGCCTCTACCTGGCACTAAGCTTTACAAGCATGCTGAAGGTGTAGGACTTAGATTAGCTGAAAGTTTCATGCCCATTTGTGATTAGTGTTTGGATAAAGGATGTAATGTATAATTATTATTTTAATGGAATAAAATATGTTTTATGTTTATTTATTCATTGTCTTAATAATATATCCTATATTTACATGTTTAAGATCCATGAATAAATTATTATTCTAAATTGTCCACTGTCGATTAATGATATGAGAATATCATTAAACTAAGACAAATTTGAGTATTGGTTTAGGATATACTTGAAAGTATATTGATGCGGAGTCATACCAATTTCACATGATATTCGATGAATTGAATATTGGACTTATCCCAATAATATGATTTAATATTTAATGTGAGAATCATATTTAAAGTTATCCTCAGACTTGAGATACTAGATAAGTGTCATGGATGTAGTGCATTTTTGTGAAGCAATCTACCGCTCACCGTAACAGGGAGTTATAAGGGTTGTTTTCAAAAGTGTTGCAAAGTTCATGGGTTATTCTTGTAGTCAAGAAAAAATTTATTCCTTCTGATTTGTTTAGAAGTTTAATACTGCTGGGCCCCTCGTAGGGTTGACAAAATGGTTGCATGGCTATGCCCAAAGCCTATCTGGAATACGTTCAGATGTTTTGGTAATTTTGTTCAATCATAAAGAAACGAGAAACAGAAATTTAATAAAGGAACTCACATCTTTATTAATGTGGTATTAGTAATGAAAGGATAATTATAATGATGAATCATTAAAGGTTTTTCCAGGAAACCTAGCTCGGATTGAACTAGGGGCATTGGAGTGTTGCAAGACGTTAACCAATGTCATTTTACTATTAATGGATATACGAGTGGGAGCTGTTAAATGTTATGTATAAACATTAATAAGTAAATGTCTAGTATCGAACCCGAGACCTCGGGATTGCACACTTTACAAACAAGAATAATGTAATATAAATATATATATATATATATATATATATATATATATATATATATATATATATATATATATATATATATATATATATATATATATATATATATATATATTAAATTTATCGAATATATATATTTATAAACACTTAATGGACTAAATGGTCGTTAGTTATTAACCGTATGGACTAACTATCATTAGTAACGAAAGATAAGGACTAGAGTGTAACTTGGGAGTCAAGAAAGATCTAGAATACCCTTGTGGGTGCTATGGCCGGTCGAAGCCCACACCATGGGTCGACCCATGTCTTGCTTGTGCTCCAAGTTTCATCTAGTATAAATACAAGGCCAAGGATTAGGGTTTCACATCTTTTGTGCACACACACTAACCCTAAATCTTTTTCCTTGTCTCTTTCTTTTGTGGCCGATCGGTTCAACCCCTCCCAAGGGTTCTTGGATCGATTTTGGTTCTTCCAAAATATAAGTGTTTTGTTTACTTGCATCAAACCTTTATTCGTTGGTAGTTTGTGTGTACAAGAACGAGGTAATTACTTACTTTAGTAATTATCAAGAGATCGATAAACAAAACGGTAAGGGGTTTATCATTGATCTATTTGTACAAGAATCAAGGTTAATTTGAAGTGCATCGGGTCGTTTACTATTTATGTTTTAGTTAATATTTATGTGTTATACTTGATCCTAGCTTCCGCAATACGTGCTATTTAATTGTTAAACTCTAACAATGTGTAATCTGAGTTCTAGGCCAACAAAACGCAAACTGAAAACCACATCTTTATATGCTAGGTCATAATATGTTAAATTTAAGAGCTTGAAAAAAAAATATGGCATCATAATAGAGGAGGCCATGCATGTGTAACCATCTGGATCGCTTCAAAATATGGCACCACAACTTTTTATATGATTCATCAGCACATATATCAATTGAGTTATCAACACCAAAATTAATGGTACTCTAACTAGGGGTGTTCATGGATCGGGTAATATCAACGATAACCGATAACCGAAAACCGAAACCGAACCAAACAAAAAAAAAACCGAACCGAATTGATCAAAACCAAACCGAACCGAATATTCGGTTAACGGTTTGGATATGGGTTTGACAATGAAAACCGAAAACCGAAAATATATAAATATATATATTTTTATGTATTTATATATAAAAATAATCACTAAAAGTCTTTTTTAGTATAAATATAACATTATTTAAGCTTGAAAAAAAATATTTGTTCTAAAAATATATATAATTAAATAAAAAATAATTAAAATTACGTAATTCGGGTTATTCGATTCGGTTTTCGGTTATTGGGGTTCGGTTTTCGGTTATCCGGTTCGGTTGAATCAAATTTGAATACGGTTCGGTTCGGTTTTCGGTTTGACCCAGAAAAAAATTAACCGAACAAACCGAACCGAATAAACCGAATAACCCGATAACCGAACCAATGAACACCCCTAACTCTAACCACCCCGCCCCCTCCCAAATGAAAAATACAATTAAAAGAACCCAAAGAACAAGCTACTAAACACAAAAAAAATAAACAAACAAAATAATACAAACTAACCAAAGCTCCACCAAACTTTGTCATTGCTTATAATCCCTAAATAAACAAACTAAACAGTAAAGCTATTGTCAAAAAAACGTTTAAATGAAACAAATTATTGACGAAAAATTTCAATTGCAATGTACCCGCTGCAGAATCGCGCGGATACCCGGCTAATGTCATTATATTTTGTTACCAACCAAAAATATGGTTGCCCAAAATTTGGCCCATTAATTTTTTTTAGGAAACTTGCTTTAGTTCCAATCTTTTTTTGGCCCATTAAGAACCACGGTATCTTGTAAACCCTTTAAAACAAGCAATCCCAAACAACACTAAACTCGAAGCTCGATCCATCAAAAGGTTGATTGATTAACAAAAAAAAATAATGACAAAAAGAAGGAATGGATATTAATGAGCAACTACTAAAACGATTGGACGTGAGAGATCTTATTCGATGCAAGAGCGTTTGTAAGTTATGGCATGCTTTAATCTCAACTCCTTATTTCATCAAAACTCATTTAAACCATGCTTACAACAACGATCACAACAATAAAAAATTTGGACATAGAAGGATCGCTATGTCTCGTATTAGCATGCCAAACTGCAGGTCATATCTTGTCGGTTCTTCTAATGGCCTTGTATGCATCATAAGTGCTCAAGTTTTAGTAGCCAATCCTTGCACTAGAGAAGTTAAAAAACTACAAATGCCCGAGTTTCGTAATCGGGTGTCTTCGTCTTGTTGGGGTTTCGGTTATGATTCACGTACAGATGATTATAAGATTATACGAGGGGTGTTCCTTAAAGGAGGAGTAAGACGGTCATCTTTTCGAGTGTCAAATTTGAAATCAAATATTTGGAGAAATATTGAACCAGTACTCAAGTATTATTTTGTAAGTAATGTCGGAGTTTTATGCAATGGGGCGCTATACTGGTTAATGGGAGATGAAGAAAATAAAAAGAACATAATTCTTTCATTCGATTTATCTAAAGAGGAGTTTAAGGAAATCCCCCAACCGGATGATGCTATTAGCTTTGGCCTTGGGGTTATCAAAGAAGGTTTATGCATATATGAATCTCAGTTGTCGCCTTCCTCTAAAAAATGGGTAATGAAAAACGACAATGAATGGAAGCTAATGACGCGAGATATGGAGGAAAATGATGTTATACATTACTTGACACCAATGAAGGATTACATTCCACAAAATAGTTTCTTAAGTCATGAAGATGTATGCTTGTCTAAGAGTGGGGCATGTATTGATTCCCCTTTATTTGTGCAGAGCCTTGTGTCTCCACATAATGGCAATGTTATCATTAAGGAGAAACCACCCAAGAGAATTAGACAAACATCAGAGGATGATAATCCAAGGAGTGTTAAGGTGGGTTCTGAACTTCTGATAATGATCATCGCTTCTTTTAGTGTTTTTTTTTCCTAATTTAAATTGATGACTATTTGTTACAATTATTTACTCACTAAGATTTTTTGATTTGTCAGTTAAATAAATGATGATCCTTGGGTTCCTGAATCAACTGCCAGAGTTTGATGCTGTTGAAGGGTCAAGATGTTGCCAACTCACTGAACGTATGTATGAACTTTGCCTTATCTATATTGGAACTACTGCTTAAAAGATCAATGCTCGTATCTTCAAGTTATTTATAATCGTTTGTTAATTTGATGTCATATTTAACTTTTATTTGATGTGGATCCATAATGCTAACTGTTTTTATTTAAGCTTTTATCGTCTTTTACATTAAATTAACTTATAGCTGTTCTTAGTATCTGTCCCTTATAGATGGTATGCTTGGAGCCTTTCCACAAACAAAAAAAAAGATGGTATGTTTGGTAAAAGTAGTTAAATATTGTTTATCATTAAATGTAATCGAAAATTAAACAAAAAACACAAGTACTCACACCCGACCCGTTTTGACCCGAGTCAGTTTGACTCTTTCCAATGAAATTGGATATTATGTTCCACATGTGTTTTGACCTGTTACCTAACCCCAACATGTCTGAGATTCTAATTGATTGTAGGAAAGGCTCTTTTAAGGGTAGGAAATAAAATGAGTTTGAAGTTGGGATGGGATGAAGTTTTGATAGAGAATTTTGGACGTAAACGTTTACGCTTATTTAGTTATTTTGCATACGTTTAGTAGCATGTAGATGCCAAAATACACAATTAGTAGCATGCAGAACGTAAGCTACAAAAAGCTTTTAACCAAGATATCCCTATGTGGATGAAAACACTATATAGCATCTCAAGCAGCAACTCTGCTTCTGATCATTGGACTTCAGCACATTTCCAAAAGCCTTGCATTTGACCGTTGGAGACTTGGAGCTAAGCATATACTAAAAAGGTTAAATTGACATCAAACAGATCAGAGCTAATCAATTGTTGGCATCGAGCTAAATGGTTTAGGTTACTTAATGGTTTTATATTGGGGGTGCAACCGGTATTAGCTGTCTCGTATATATAGCAGTTTATAATTTAATTCTTCTTTTTGACTTCTTGTTTTCTAATGTTTATGTTTAACTGTCCTGGACTCCTGTCCATTTTCCAATTCAATTCGGACTTCTGAGTCCCACTTGGAAATTAGATGTGAATAATTGAAGGTTCACAATCGAAATTATGATTTTTATTATTTTTCATGATAATATACAGATCAATTTTCTTTATCCATAATAGCATTTGAATGAAAACACATAGCTATGTATGCTCCACACAATTAAATTTAAAGCCATCTCTAGTCTTGTATGCTCCACACAATTAAATTTAAAGCCATCTCTAGTCTTGTATGCTCCACACACATTTAAAGCCGTCTATTTCAAATTAGCTTATATAAAGCCTCATAAGGGCATATATGTTTATTTATCAGATTAGCAAATACACATTTTAGCAAAACATATATAGTGAGAGATAAGATTTACCTTTACTTCATGCATACTCACGTCTTACTTATTTTGTCACTTGTATTACTGTGGTTCAAGACCACAACTGCCGGTTCCCATGGCCAACAGCTGGTTGCAGCACGTGGAGCTGCTACTAAGTGCATCTATAAGGAGAGACAAGCTCTTCTTGATTTCAAAGCGTCTCTTGAAGATCCTAAAGGCCGTCTCTCGACATGGCAAGTTGAAGATGAAGAGTGTTGTCATTGGCGTGGAGTCGTGTGCGATAACGCATTAGGTCATGTCACAGGACTTGACCTTGCATACAATAATCTTAGCAGAACGCCTCTTACAGGTGAGACTATTAGCCCTTCGCTGCTTAACTTAACCTACTTGAATTACCTTAACCTTTACAATAATTCTTTTCAAGGAATCATCACCAAGTTCATTGGTTCCATGACTCAATTAACTTATCTCAACCTTGGTCAAAATCATTTTACTGGAACCATTCCTGAGTTCATTGGTAACATGACTCAGTTGACCGATCTTAACCTTGGTTTCAATAATTTTGGTGGAAACATCCCTGAGTCTTTTAGTTACTTGGGGAAATTAAAGAACCTTGACCTTTCTGAATATTCTCTTCATGGAACCATTCCTCATGGATTCGCAAATCTCACCAATTTGCAGAAACTCACATTGGATGGTATTTCCCTTGCCAAAGCAAATTACTGGGTGAATACGATTATAGGTCTCAAGAAACTGTCTTTTTTAAGTTTAATAGGATGTGACCTCTCACAAGTCATGCAACCATATTTTTCATCTGTCAACTCATCTTCATCTATCGTTACTCTTCATCTCGATAACAACAATCTCAACGTGTCAATGTATCGTTGGATGTGCCCATTAATCAGCAATAGGCTTCAACACCTCTCTCTCATTCGTAACAAGTTAAATGGGAAACTTTCAGATTTTTTGAAAAAATTGTCCGGATGTGCATTAGTTGAATTATTGTTCTTGGATGCTACTGGTAACGAGTTTACAGGATCACTGTCCGAAGAGATCCAAAACTTTACTTCCCTGACACACTTGAACCTAGCTTTTAATAAGTTAAATGGTACAATAAGTGACAGACTGTGGGAACTACCTAGGCTTCAAGAACTAAATTTATCTTCCAATATTCTAAGAGGTGTTATCTCTGAAAAGATTGGAAAGTCACATCTTTTTAAAATTGATCTTTCAAATAACTCACTCGAAGGAGTTCCTATGAATGCGGACATGTTAAACCTTTCTAAGAATTTGGAGTTTTTAGATTTTAGCTCTTGCAAGCTAGGGCCTCATTTTCCTAAATGGATACTAAGAATGAAAAATCTTTTTCATCTTGATCTATCCAACAATAGCATTTCAGACACAATATCTATAGAATATTGGAACCAATGGCGCTTTTCCGGATTGCTTTATTTAAATCTTTCTTTCAACAACATCAGTGGGAAATTACCAAATTTTCTATCAAATCTTTCCCTACTTCATTCAATGGATTTGAGTTCCAACAACTTTTATGGTCCAGTACCTGCTTTTCCAGCAGATATATATTTTATAAATCTTTCCAGAAATAAATTCCAAGGAGGACTATCTTGCTTATGCCACATGTATGAAGCGTTGGAATTTCTTGACCTCGGGCGTAACTCATTATCTGGAAAAATTCCGGACTGTTTGTGGAATTTGAAAAAACTAACAGTTATTGTTCTGGGAAACAACAGGTTGTCAGGAACGCTTCCTCCCTCTCTTGGATGTTTGGGTCAACTATTGACGTTGTGTTTATACAACAACAAATTCTCTGGAGAATTGCCATTATCTTTGAAGAATTGCACCCAGTTACGCCTTCTGGACTTGGGGGCCAACAATTTATATGGTAATATTCCTGTTTGGATTGGAAAAAACTTGTCAAGGTTGTATGCCCTTAGCCTAAAATCAAACAACCTTTTCGGAACTATCCCTTCGCAAATATGTCAATTATTAAGTCTTCGAATCTTAGACTTGTCGTATAACAATCTCAATGGAACAATCCCGCTGTGTGTGAATAATCTTACTTCCATGGTTAAAAAAGGATTGCTTTTGGAACAGAATGTACATCATTATCTTAGTTCTCTCAATTTGACAACTATTACTTATTTCTCTAGTGCTAGTGTTGAAAATAGCTATACTGATCATCTGATGATCGAATGGCAAGGAAAGGTAAATGAGTTTAGTAGCATTTTGGGATTGCTAAAGGCGATCGATTTGTCAAGCAACAATCTGACAGGACAAATCCCCAATGAAGTTACCAATCTGCATGGATTGTTAGTATTAGACTTGTCAAACAACTCTCTAGATGGAGAGATCCCACGAGACATTGGTCAAATGACACAGCTTTTAACTTTGAATTTATCTAGAAACATCCTTTCTGGAGAGATACCACCAACCATGTCAGAGATGACTTTACTAAATAATTTAGACTTGTCATTTAATGACCTTTCTGGGAGAATACCGTCGGGCACTCAACTCCAAACCTTTGACGCTTCAACATACATTGGGAATGCTGGACTATGTGGACGTCCCCTGCCCAAAAAATGCTCCGGAGATGAAGATTTGGGAGTACCACCTGCCGGTGAGAGTGATGGTGATGGGGAAAGTACAGATGAACTTCAAAGATGGTTTTATATTGGAGGGGCCACAGGTTTTGCAACTGCATTTTGGATAGCATGTAGCGCCTTACTTCTCAATCGCCGTCTTCGACATGCTTTTTTCCACTTTCATAATTGCTTGAAGGATTGGGTGTATGTAACGGTGGCAGTGTTCATTGCAAAATTGCAAAGGGTTGGACGTGCATAGTCTTATATGATTCAAAGTTTATTTCTTTAGCACTTATTGTTGTCTGCTTTGTATGTGCTTTTTCTATATTTATTATTGTTCTTATTATGTTTGTAGAGATAATGTATTGTAATATCATGCTTCGCACTTGTATTTGTACAGGGGGTTTTAAGGCCCCTGTT
This sequence comes from Artemisia argyi, assembly GCA_030686995.1. Lineage (NCBI taxonomy): Eukaryota > Viridiplantae > Streptophyta > Magnoliopsida > Asterales > Asteraceae > Artemisia > Artemisia argyi. Next base: position 19,988,514 of record CM060695.1, on the reverse strand, counting down.
ATTAATAAAAGTACCACTAAAACCATGGGTGGCCATTTCTCCGTGTTGTGTAAAATCCGTTAACAAAAGTTAGTGCATGATGAATGTTGCGTGTGTGCAAAACAGAGTTGCTGATGATCTCAAACACACTAACAAAAGAGGGCTTAAAACAATGAATCTTGCAAACAGCTTTTTGGCTAAAAGTCTATTGTTGTATTGGTTAAAGTTCGAATGCTTGATGAGCTACCTTGACTGTAATTAATTGTCAGAAACAATAAAGAAACTTGGATGTTGTAGTTGGGATTCGAATGAGATTTTGATCGATAATTTCTGAGTTAAACATGAATTTACCCTCTGCATAAAACTAGTAGCATGTACAGATAGATGGATACAATTTGTATTGATGTGCCACGTTGAAGTTGAAGTTAAAAATAGGACGTCGTTGATCGATCATATCTGAGTTAAACATGAATTTACCCTTTGCATAAAACTAGTAGCGTATACAGATAGAAATATACAATTTGTATGGATGCTAAGCATATTACTTTTTAGATGATGATCTTACGTCGATGGTTTTATACTGCCATACAGGTGCTTTTGCTGTTTATGTAAAACAGTGAAAGGGGTCATGTTCGTTGAATAATGGCAACATGCTGCACAAACATAGTTGTTTGTACTTCATTCTTCTTTTTAACTTGTTGAATTTTTTTTAATTACCTTTCGTTTTCTTTAAAACAAATACTCCGAAATAAAATATTAGAAAGAAAATAATAATAAAGAATTAATGATAACCTCACCTCTCGGCTTAATACAAAAATACCCGATTGGGAAATGCCAAAAATTGCGTTAATCCAATTATTAAAATAGGAAATAAGATAAGTCTAATAATCTTTCCCATAATTACATTAGTCTCTTTTCAAAGAAAATGTCTTCAAACTAATGCTTTTTACTTATTACCTATGCACGATCTTAATTTTCACAAGATACAACACTATAAGTTTATCCATCCCTTATAAAAAAATTCTTATAAACAAACACAATCTCCTCCTCTTCTACTACTCCACCCCATCCAACCTTACCATTGTCCCTGCCACCTTCCTCCACCTTTAACCACAATCAATTCACCGCCTGTTATATCCCTATGCTGGTAGCCACATATTTCTGACTACCACCGTCAAAGATCGGACATCAACCATCATAAATCCGCCCATCAAAGGCCTTAATCACCAAATTCTACTTATATTCATTCTGTCCCAACTCGAATAACAAACATAAACCGTAAAACAACATAGTCTTCAAGATCTTCTTTAAGGATGTCTCGGGTAGGTTTCTTTTGCATTTGTTTTTCATTGAAAGATCAATAATGAGTTGTTTCGAGTTCGAGTTATAAAGATCTTTAAAGGTCTTGCATATCTTTGAAAGATACGAACGAAACACAACACCGAGATTTAACATTTTTCTTTTGAGTCGATTTGTTTGTGTTTGATCATATGATTACTTTGTCTCTTTCATAAACCATGAGTTCTTTATATATAAAGATTTCATAACTGACATTTTAATGTGTATGTTGTTACAAATTTTTTTCACATTAAATCATTTATTTGATCATTAATAAGTTTTTAATACAGAGGTTATTACAAGTTTATATAATTAAAACATTTAATTTTCTTTCTTCAACTTTAATTATATGTATGATACAAGTTTTGTAAAACACTTCTTTCCATTATAAGTAATTTTTTAAATCTTAATTTATAAGCCTTCTATTAATAGCATGTCTCAAATTGTTTATATAGTAGTATAGATGGACAATAAAAATAGAACATCTTTAAAAAACGTGAACTATTAATTTGGGATGGAAAGAGTAATATCTTATATTCTATTTATACCACAAAATTCTATGGCCACAGAATATCACACGATCAAAGAATAAAAACAAATTGGCAGGACGAGTTGAAATCAATATAGATCTCATATTTATTATAGATCCAATAAATCAATCTTGGTCATTTATTTTTTTATCAAAATTTATAAAAAACCATTTTCCACTTTTTTTTTAAAGCAACATATCTTGCAAACGGTAACAAGCTACAAAAAATACACTATCGCGACGAGAATTAATATTATATCTATACGTATGCACTTCTCTATACTTTCAACGAAACTTTTTTTTTTTTTTTTTTTTTTTTTTTTTTTTTTTCAAAAATTCGCCTAGAAAAATCAAATGTGATTTGTAAAAACCACATATGATTTGTACATGTGATTTTTACAAATCACATATGATTTTTCTGAGCGAATATTTTGAAGAAAATAATCGTTAAAAGTATATAAAAGTGCATATCTATAGAAACATAATTTAATTCTCGTCGTGATGGTATGATTTTTTCGTGTAACGATTAACGGCTTGCGAGATATTTAATTTTCAAAAAAATGGTGAAAGTTTATTTTTTTTGTTTTGATAAAAAAATGAATAAACTGGATTGATTTATTGAATTTATAATAAATATGATATCTATATTGAACTTTTGTCTTTAGAGTACTAGTAGACATCTTATTTGGCCAACTTCATTTATTTCGCTTTCTTTTGATTTTGCCAATCTTCAATGTTGCACACAAATTTCAACACTTACCCACACACAAAGTTGAAAGGAAAACCGACTTGTTGGATACAATGTATTCATTGTTTTAAATATTAATTCTCTTTGTGTTAGACTAGAAGGGTACCCGCACAATGTAGCGGTGGGTACCCGATAACTCTTTTTATGGTGAGCAAATATTTGTTCTTTTTACACTATATATATCTCTTACATTTTTATTTTCAATACCATACTAATTTCAATTGTTACAAGTATTTGTTGGCGGTTACAATAGACTTATAATGAGCAAATATTTGTTCTTTTTACACTATATATATCTCTTACATTTTTATTTTCAATACATACTAATTTCAATTATTACAAGTATTTGTTGGCGGTTACAATAGACTTATAATAGGCTGTAAATGAATTTGTAATATCTGTTACATCTTCATTTGAAATAGCTGAACTTTTAAGCTTTAATGGACTCTTATAATACATTTAATTTCCTGGATGTTACAAGTCTGAATTTTTAATAGCAAAATTAATACATTTAACTTTCGGTTGAAACCTCTTTATATGTAACTTTCTTATTGTGGAAATGTTTTTGGTCTTATTTGTTTTTTTTTTGGAAAGGCTTTGGTCTTATTTGTTTAACACTAAATTTAGATGTCCTAAATACATTATAAGATAGTAAAGATAATTAAGCCATACTACTCAAATAATGAGTTATGCATCCAAACGAATGAAACCCACGTTGCTGTTGATATGTTAATTTCTTGGAAATTCAGTTGTTCAATAACTAAAACGGACAACTACTTAAGACAACACGCATGACCTATTATCATTAGATTTTTCCTATAAAATCATCTACTGAATGATAACTATTTTAATGCACAAAATAGTGTCCGGAATTCTGGAAGGCCAAAGCTAAGTAGCTAACACATTCATAAAAGATTGTTGACACTCTAAATAAACCTAATAAAACTGATACAAGACTAGAGCTTTAAACAGAGTTACCCTGTAGTGTTTAAAACTTCAAACTGCAAATATTTTATCTGTAATAAAAAGCTGGAATTTGATATGTTCAACCTGGGCCAAGTCATTTTATCAAGTACAATTAGGACTTACGAAATCTGGTAGACTCAGTCCACATGGAAATAAGATGTGAAGCCCACATGTCCTATCTGGGCCTAAGTCCATCTAACACAAACAAAGTTGGCCCATCAATTATAAAGATTCTAATTCATTGTCAGAAAAAATCAAATTGCCATTGTCCACAATTAACTATTAAGGGTGTTTTGGTTGAAATTTTAAACACCTAAAACAAGAATATATTTTGTTTCCATGGATAAGATCATCAAGCTAGAATAAAATATCTTATTTCTTGCTTCAATAAAAAAATTGATACAATTAAGTCCATTGTAAACGGTTTATTAAAAAACATTGCTAAAGTCGCATACAATATTCTCTTATTAATCTTCTTAAACACACAATAATATTATATTTTTTTTTCTACTCATCTTGTATCTAAACCTTTAATTCTGACACTTGTCAGGATACCGTGAGTAGGAGGATAAGTAGAAACAAATTTTCCTTTATTAAATGTGTTAAAAAACAAATTGGGTTCAAGAGTCATTTCAATTATAACTACAAATCTAAAATGTCTTGTCATTAGTTTAGTTAATAAGTTGTCTAATCTTGATTTCTATCATATTTTTTTATAAAGATCAAATGGAAGAAAATTTAAAGTGCATGTGCATCTTCCTTCCCCTCTTCTTCCTTTATTTGGGTCCACTATTTTCTTATTTGCGTTTATACCACAACTTGATGAAAAAAGTGTCGAATAAGTACAAATTACCAAGACTTTATGACTTATGAGTCCTCTTGCACCTAATACAGGACTTATGAGCCCATAGTTTCAGAATTAGAAAGTTAAAAATGACAAGGCATGGATACAAAATTTGACACCGAGTCAAGGTCGTCGTCCATTCAATCCGTTCACACTTCATGCCTTCATGGTGCATGTTTAAATAAGAATCAATACAAACACATCACCTTAACATACTTTGATAAGAACATGAACACTAAGATTAACATTTACTTCATGCATCCTCACATTCTAGTTATTTTTTCACTCATCTTCCTACGTCTTGAGACTACAACAACGTACCAAACGCTAGCGTTAGGAGGAGATGTTATCAACAAGTGCATCGATACCGAAAAATATGCTCTTCTCGATTTCAAAGCTCGCCTTCAAGATCCTGACGGCCTTCTCGATACATGGACAGCCGAAAATGAAGATTGTTGTAAATGGAATGGAGTCGCATGCAACGACACAACAGGTCATGTCATACTCTTACGGCTCCAATCGTTTTATTTGGGGAACACAGGAAAACTTGGAGGTGAGATAAGCCCTTCATTGCTTAACTTAACATACTTGAATTCTCTTGATCTTTCTGCAAATTCTTTTAATGGAACCATTCCTATGCTTATTGGTTACATGACTTGATTAACGTACCTTGACCTTGGTGGGAATGACTTTAGCGGTACAATTCCTAGTTCCATTGGTCTCTTAACAGAACTTTGGTACCTTAACCTTGACGGTAACTCTCTTAATGGAACCGTTCCTCCAGAAATTGGAAACCTCACCAATTTACAATCTTTTTCACTTGCATGTCCGGGAAGATGTGTGATTGAAAACGCAGACTGGTTAACACATCTATCCAAGTTGCAAAAACTTAATATGAATGGAGTTTTCCTGGCTAAAGCAAATGACTGGGAAAATGTAATTCAAAGTCTCGGAAAACTGTCATATTTAAGTTTAGAGGGATGTGACCTCTGACAGGTCACGTATCCATTATCTTCTTCATTTGTCAACTCTTCTTCATCGTCTATTGTTACCCTTAATCTCAATAACAACAATCTCAATTCATCCATGTATAGTTGGTTTTTTCCATTAACTAGCAAGAATCTCATTAATCTTGATCTCTCTGGCAACATGTTAGATGGGATACCCAAATATTTTGGAAACCTTTGTGGTTTAACATCGTTTAAGTTCTATGACAACTCGGCAGTTGTCAAACTTCCTGATTTCCTAAGAAATTTGTCTGGATGCACATCGGATGCATTACAATATTTCTTTGCTCCAAGTAGCAAATTCATAGGGTCATTGTCCGACGAGATCCAAAACTTCTCGTCCCTAAAGTTTTTGTACCTATACGAAAATCAGTTAAATGGAACTATAAGTGATAAAGTGTGGGAGCTGCCCATGCTTGAAAAATTTGAGGTTTTTTCAAATCATCTTACAGGTGCCATATCTGAAAAAATCGGGATGTCCAAGCTTTTGACTATAAATCTTTCAAACAACTCACTTCAGGGAATTACGGTTCCTTTTGAAAATCAAATGTACAACCTTTCTTACATAGAGTACATTGATTTGAGCTCTTGCAAGCTCGGGCCTCGCTTCCCCAAATGGGTTCAGAAACTCAAAAATCTTACCCGTCTGGGTATCGCCAATACTGGAATTTCAGAAACAATTCCTACGGAGTTCTGGAACACGTGGCCTTCTCAATTAAGATATTTGAATATCTCTTCAAACAACATCAGCGGGAATCTACCAGATTTATTATCAAACTTTGATAATCGTTCAGTTATAGATTTGAGTTCCAACAGCTTTGATGGTCCAATATCGAATGTACCTTCCACTTTGACATTGTTAAATCTTTCTGGAAACAAATTAACTGGAGGAATCTCCTTTTTATGCCAACTTGTTGATGGATTTTTGGAGTTTCTTGATCTCTCCAATAACTTTCTAACCGGAGAAATTCCAGACTGTTTGTGGAATTTCCAAGAGCTAAAAGTTCTTAACCTGGGCCACAACAATCTATCTGGAAGGATTCCTGCATCTGTTGAATCTTTGTTCAAACTCAAGGTGTTATATCTGTACAAGAACAACTTTTCCGGAGAATTGCCTGTCTCTTTAAAGAATTGCACGAGTTTAATCTATTTGAACTTGGGGGCTAATAATTTTTCTGGTAATGTTCCAGTTTGGATTGGTGAAAACTTATCGGGGTTGTATGTTCTTAGCTTAAGATCAAACAACATCTTTGGAACTATCCCTTCACAGCTGTGTCAATTAGGAAATCTTCAACTTTTAGACTTGTCGTTGAACAATCTCTATGGAACCATCCCCTCATGTGTTAATAATCTTACTACCATGGTTCAAGAAGGTTTAGTACCAACCCAAATTGTGCACCGTTTTTCAATTCCATGGTATGGTTCACGAACTGCTCATCCAACATACATTGATGATGAGTACATTGACCATGCGACAATCGAGTGGCAAGGAAATGTACGTGAATTCAGCAACATTAATCTTGGATTGTTGAGGAGCATTGATCTATCAAGCAACAACCTGACCGGACAAGTCCCAATAGAACTTACCAATCTATATGGATTGCTTGCATTGAACTTGTCAAAGAACGCTCTAAATGGAGAGATCCCTTTGAAAATTGGTCAGTTGCAAAAACTTCTAACTTTGGATTTATCAAGAAACAATTTTTCAGGAGGGATACCATCAAGCATGTCTCAGATGACTTCATTAAGTTATCTAGATGTGTCATATAATAACTTGTCAGGGAGGATACCATCTAGCACTCAACTCCAGTCCTTTGAGCCTTCAAGGTACACTGGAAATTCAGGACTATGTGGACCTCCCGTTACAAAAAATTGTCGTGGAGATAAAGAAATAGAAGTACCACCCTACGTTGTTGAAAGTGATCAAGGCACAGATGAGTTTACAAGATGGTTTTTTATCGGTGGAGGTATTGGTTTTGCTACTGGGTTTTCGATAGCATGTGGGACTTTAGTTCTCAGCCATCACTGGAGACATGCTTTTTTTCATTTGCTTAATCGCGTGAAAGATTGGGTTTTTGTAACGGTAGTTGTGTTCATTGCAAAACTGGGACGGGGTTCACATCTTTAGTCTAGTATTGCATATTTCTTCTTTTGGGCTTCTAATTCTCTTCAGTTAAAAAATTTGTAATATTTGTAACAGAACTACTTTAGTACAAGATTAACATGGATCGTTCCATTGCAGAAGCAAATATTTTAGTCTAGTACGCATGTGATTTAAAGCAGCTACTACTTAGATAATGACTTCTACATGTAAACAAATGAAAAATGTTATTATTAAGTTAAAAAAGTTGTTAACAACGTAAATGCATGTGCTATCCTACGAAATAAATGCCCAAAATAGAATCGTACCTGCTGGTGTAGTGGTGTTTTTGAACGGCGATTTTTTTTTTTTTTAACTCAGCCGAGGAGCTCAAAATAAAAGGATTACAAACTAAGTATTGCAAGCAGAGACTGGATCGATGGTCATTTGTTCATTTTACTATATATAGGTAAAGTACTAAAGTGTATGATGAATGTTAGCCCTAGCTACAACTGTTATGTTTGCCGAAACAGGGCTTGGATACAGGTACCAATAATGATTTATTTTGTTCACTTTACTGATATCTTAGAAAGTGTTGTGTTGATTTTTCTGCATACATGTAAAATGAGTTGTGAAGTTCATTTTGTTGCAAAATTACGACCCACTTCGGTTTGGCCAACAGCCTTTCCATATTCAGTTTCGTCCTTACCTCATTATTCGGCTAAGTCCCATATATTTTCTTCTTTGGGCCTTAAAAACCGAAAATCCGCGCATCCTAGACCAATTTTTTTGCATCACGAAACCAAACTGTGAAACCTGATCATACTTGTAACATACTGTGGAATTGATAAATATAAGTGGCTGGCAACATGAACATTGAAAAAAAGACAAAATCTGAAGTTGAATTAGGGGTTCCCAGGCCAATATATCAGGCCTTTGACTCAATTAATGCTAGCCCTCAACTACCATCTTAAAAAGCTTCTGATGTATTGATATTACGTACAAAAGAATCCAACATGATCTGACAAGCCACTACCATCAAATCAATAAACTTTCTAAAACAATCCTTAATCGCTTCTCCATCCTCCTCAGTCAGTCCTTGCATCATTGCAATCATTCCCCATTTGTTTCCAAGTGTAGCAGTCACATATCCTCCTAGGCTTGCAACCATCTTGTGTAGACTTAACAAATCTATCTCAATCACTCCTATTCTTGGTGGTATAGTATCGATCATACCGTAATTCAAATAAACAAGGTAAAACCATTTTACCATCTCTATGTATTTTTTACTAAACACAGCCTAATTTTTGAATACCAAACCATCCTTCTTGATCAAATTCATAAATGATATGAACCTGTTAAACGAGTTTACTTTCAAAGTGTACAAACTTCCATTCCAAGAAATATATTCTTCATCAACGTAGTCTTGGGTGTCCTCTCGATTTCATTTTAAATCTTCCATCCCTCTTACCAACGAGCATTCTGTGTCTGGATCAATAGAAACGAAATAATCCTCCAAATACTTGTTATGTTGTGCTATCACATCATTTTCTTCCCAAACTACACCCTTGTCGCTTTTCATTCATATACCATATGCACTTTCTTCATACATATACTTTATTGTACACGTATTGTTTTTAATCTGCGAAGTATATCCTTGTTCTTCGAGTAAGTCGTAACTCAGAACATTTAGAGAAACCTCTGGTGTGTATTGCACTCTCCCAATCACCATGTCTCCTTCTTTTGTGTTCACTCTTGCATCTCCTATTCCATACGAAAAAATAAATTTCTTTTCGTTTTCTTCCTTTCCCACCATCTTGAATTTATACTGCAAATCTTGAAATAGTTCTCGTCTGGGACACATATGAGACTTGAAATTACAACTGACATACCATACTTGATCCCATGTCTTGTCATTCGATCCATCTACCATATAATCCGCAATTATGTGCACCTTTTCTGGGTATCTTACCCCATCTGCAGCCTTTTGGTTGTTGGTATCTTCCTCTTGTAATTTTTCAACGCTTGCCAATTTCTTTCGGTTCTCACACATCCACTATGTGTGCCCTCTTTGTTTACATATGTAGCATATCGCCCTTTTGTCCCTTCTTGTATTTGTTGGTTTCTTTCCTTTATCTTTCGACTCCTTCTTCTTCTTTGAAACTGTGTATGCCTCGTTTTCAAGGATCTGTTGAGTCAGCATCTGTTTTCCTTTAGGAGAAATCGTTTTCCTTCTAGTATTCCATTGGTAGACTCGCTTAGGGGTTTCCCTTAAGAGATATCTTCCTGATTGAAAACCACTGGTTGGCGTTTCCCATGGATGAGAGTCGAAGCTCTGATACCATTGTTTCACAGGCTCTTGCCCAACTAATCGTTGTTTCAAAAGATGTTTCATTGTTTTGAAGTGATGTCGAATTTTTGTGTGCAAAGTTTCTATTGACAGAGAACAAGTAATATGCAGTAAAATGGCTTTTTTATTGAATAGATAAGAGTATATACAATTGACAGAAAACTATGTACTTATAGTTTTTTAAATGACACATAGATAGCAGTTACAAGTATCCAAACAACATGTCTGTTGGACCTTAACTGTCAGCCATATTAACTGCTATTTAACCTAACCATTGACCACAATAACTAACTGCAATTAACCCTAATGCAGTAACATAATTCGACACAACTAATACACTTATGGTACATACACATACTAATAATAATGTTCAAATATAAGTAAACTAATAACTCTTTGAATCAAATGATTAAGGGGGAGATTGAACTCGTGGTTGGCAAGTAGGAATTCATGCAAAATGATATTGTCAACCTAAAACAAGGCAACAACACAATTGAGTTGTACTATCACAAACTGAAAGGATTGTAGGATGAGTTAGATGCATTAGAGGCTCCATATGCTTGTGTGTGTCCTTGTGATTGTATAAATGGCAGAACAAATGGAGAAAGAGATTAGAAGAAGAGGTTAATGCAATTCCTAATGGGGTTAGATGAAAGCTACACAAATGTGAGAGGGCAAATCCTATTGATCCAACCCTTACCACTTGTATAAAAAGCCTATAGTATGCTCAGACAAGAGGATAGGCAAAGTGATGCCCAAAAACCAACCACTTTCACTCCAACTGCCTTGAACACAACAACCAACAGATTTAGGACTCAGTCACACAGTTCACTCAAAACAAAGCCAATTCATCAAATCCTAACAACACAGTCAAAAGAAGCCCATTCAGAAAAGGTGTCTACTGTTCAAACTGTAACAAGGAAGGATACTATGGTGAGGAATTTTACAAGCTGGTTGGCTATCCACCAAGACATCCTTTAAACAACAAATACATCCCTCCATCACAAGGGAACACCAAACCCACAACATTCAACACGGTAACCGGAAGTGAGGAACAACCAGAAAAACAGACCAACTATGCTGACCGAAACATTGGTGCTTCCACCTCAACTGGCCCATTTGTTCATACAAGGATGGATATGCTACAAAATTAACTCAATCTGGTACTTTTAATGCTTCAAAACAACCCAAAAGAGTTCACTGTAGCCACTCTTCCTCACTTGTCATGTACATTCACTACAAGAATTCTGATGATTACCCACGAAAATTACACATGAATTTTGATATTTGGGTACTTACCCTCAAGTTAACCACAAGTTACCCACAATTAGAAAATTGCACGTTCGATAAAATTTTCCTACTAATTTCCTACATGAATACCCACGTGCTTTCCCACAAAATTTTCTTTCCTGTGTAACGTATGGGTAAAATATTTGTGGTAAATCTTTTGCCACAAATCACCCACATGTTTAGTTATGGTGGGTAAATATATTGGTAATATTGTGGGTAACTTTTGATCACACAAGAACTACACACATTCATAGTCTTCGTGGGCAATTGTTAGTGGGTAATTTGTGGGTATGTAGATACCCATGAATATGCCTAAACGCTTGTTATTTAAAAACCGGCAAACAAGTTCGACTTGAAAACTAAGCCAAACCACCTTAAAATGTTTTGGTATATACAATAATGTTTTGCATCCCAACTTTTTTTTAATTAGAGGTAGAGTCAACGCATTCATTATCTTTACTACTAATAATGCATGACCATGCATGCCTTAAACTTAAGTTACTTAAAATTTGAGTAACATTGATTGCTTCTAATATCCCTTAAACTTAAATACTTAAATGACAAGTTTTAATGTCTACTCTTCGTTTCAGAACAAGTTTAAGCCACACTATCTGCCATATCAATACCAATCTTTACAACCTTTAAAATGTCAACTTTTTATATGACAATTCTTAATATTGGTCGATCTCTAAGTGTTTATCAATTTTATTTTAAATAAAAAAAAAAAAATACACGGTTTCTCTATCAGTACCAATTTACAGATTGCTCTTATAAAGAGTGAATAATATTTTGTAAAACTTAAAAGCTTAAAATTAGGTAATGTTAGTGGACTATTATACCATTAATTAAAAATTGTAACATTATCTACAATAGTACAACTAAATTTATATTTTAAATATTGTTTAATTATTAAACTTTTACTCCGTATTATTTTTTGTTTGTTATCAATGAACTTTTGTCTCTCGGCGATTACAAATTAAACTCGTAAATTTTGCATCAAGAGTCAAACCAGAATAATAATTTTATAAGTATAATTATTTACCGTTATACACCGTCGCTTGCTTGAGTATTCGTGTAGTCCTTCAATATATATATATCTTTAATACTCTAAATTCTAGAAGGTAGAAAAATTAACCCGTGTGATATTTTTGGATTCATAAAGTAATAGTAAATAGGGTTTTTCTAACTTGTGCCCTGGGGGCACAAGTTAAGCACACAAAAAATGTGTACCTTTTGCGGATTCATATATACTTTTCTGTAGGTCCCTGTCACTTTTTAAATAAAAAACAGTTTTTTTGTGTACTTTTTGCGAAGCCATTATTACTTTTTGTGTGCTTAACTTGTGCCCCCAGGGCACAAGTTAGAAAAACCCTAGTAAATAAAGTTAATTACTTAGATATAAAATTTTATTCGATAAATGAAGTTTTACTGCTATTATTTATATGGAGGGAAAATTCCCGGTTATGCAATATGGAAATTTATAGATTCACCTTAATTGTTAAGAATTTCAAATTTAAACTTTTGAAACTGAAATTCCTCGTATCACGCCATTACTTTTATATACTAATGGGACCATGTTTTACACAATTCTAAGTTCTAACCAAATTGAAGTGCGGTTGATACATAGATCTGATCAAACGTGTGAATAATGATTGACGGGTCGTCACTAATCTCGAATTCCTCTATCGTCATCTCGAACATAAGAGGGATTGCATCTATTCTATCATTTTGGAATCAGCTTTATGTGTTGGATCTATCTCTCGCGCCGATCTCACTTATAATAGACAAGTTGTAAGTATATATCTTTACGAACGTGATAATGATCTTGTAAATAAAGATTTGATAATGTTATTTTTGTCTATCTAATTCTTTCAGATATATCGGTGATGAAAGCGGTTACCATGTTTCTCAATGATATTAATAGATGTGGCAAATCTCCATAACAATGTATATTGGTATATTTATATTTCTTCATTCCAATAATCATTTTGGTTCAATATATTTTATACTTGCAGCATATAGTATTCATTTCTCTTTACTTATGTTTAAGCATTGCAACTTTTGTTTTTGAACGAAGTATTGTAATTCAAACATCGTTGATTATGTATAGAAATGAACTTGAATTCTGTTATCTAGACCTTGATCTCTTTATTAATTTACAGGCTATAAGTTAAGGGGTCAAAAGTATTGTGTCAACAGATCAAATACGTAATAGGCGATGGAACGAGCAGCTTTGTTGGTAATGTCAACTACTTTGGTTTTCTGAATTTTAATTTATATAATTATATATCATCGTATTCGTTTAATGGATATTTGAATGTGAAGTTGATTACGGCACTTATGATGTGTGCATGTAGGTTTTGAAAAAAAATGATGGCTCCAAGTGAATACTAGCATCTGAAAACCAGAACGGAGAGATGGTTCCGTGAATTGCCATGGCTCATGTACTGCTTTGTAACTGCCAAGTTATGGCTATAAATTTTTGATTGTTTACTACTGTATTACATATAATGTTTGATGAATCCTGTTTATACATTGTACTTAAGATATACTGTATTAATTGAATATAATTTTATTCTAGTATTTATGTTTTGGATCTTCTTTGACTGTATATCTTAAATGCTTTTGCTTTATTAAAAATGTGTCATTAAGGTTATGTCCAATGGTTAAACAAGAATATTTAGTCACAAATTAGCATTTTATATATGGCAATATATGTGGATCATTTCACACACGGATTACCCACAATTATATGTATGGTACTTTCGTGGTACCTATGAAAGTCCCATGAATTATTTACCCATGAAATTAACGTAATCACCCATTAAACACGTCATGAGTAAACTTAGCCACGCAATAGAAATGTTGTGGGCAAACAATTAGCCTCGGAGGTTTTACCCATTTAAAGATTTGTGAGGGTAATTCGTGGGTATTAGCCAATTACCCATGAATATAAGCCTTTTACCCACAAATCTGGTGTGTGGGTAATCGACAGGATTCCTGTAGTGATTTACCTTTATTGCATCATTCAGTTCTGGAATTGTAGATATTTGGATTATAGACTATGGGGTCACTAATCATATTTGCATTTCACTACACAAAATGCATGACATAAAGACCTTAACGCACCTAATACTTGTTAATTTACCAAATGGAAACCAAATCAAAGTTAACACAATAGGGTCAGTTCACCTCACACCAAACCTCACACTCAGGAGTACTTTACATACCAACATTCACCTACAACTGAATCTCCATTAGCAGACTCACTGCAACCACACACTCTTCAATAACATTCACTCACAAACAATGCATATTTCAGGCCCCTGATGGTTATGTGACTCATGGATCACTTCATGGAAAACAATATGTACTCAATCCTTCTGCAATCAACTCACCGTCATCTGCTCAAATTCACACCAGCTCATCTTTACTATGGCATGCTAGGTTGGTCATTCCTCATATCAAGTACTTTACAAGATCAAAGAAATTTCTCCTGTAATCAATTGTAGTGAAGAAAATAAATGTCCACTTTGTCCTTTAGCCAAGTGTTGATATAAATAAATGACTAAAAACGTTATTCATATCTTTCGATATCTCTATGTTTTGATAATCACAAAACAAAAACACATCAAACCAAAGATCATGACGTAAACAAGTATTTAGTAGTAAATAATCACTTCCACCATCTAATCACTTAAGGTATGAATAAACATAGTGTTTAATGCATTATAAGATCAAAGGGATATTATTACAAGGTTTATTTTAATATATAAACTTATTATATATTTTTTAAAAACACTTTTGGTAATAAAGAAAAATGTTTTAATCATACTAAATATATGATTTCAAATTTTTAACTAAAATCAATTAGTTTTTCACCAAATAAACTTTCCCCACTAAAAGACAAGTTTTCTGGCCATTACAGCTGGGCGGCCCTCTTAATTATAAGGGGCGGTCCCCTTAATTTTAAGGGGGCCGGCCTTGATTTAAGGGGACCGGTCACGCTCCTCTGTCAGAATTTGTTGCCTATAAATACCACCTTAAATCTGGAATTTTTCTCACCTTTTTGCACTAAAAACTTTCTGATTCAAATCTCCATTTCAATCTTAAAAATCCTTTGATCATATAATTCATAAGCCTTTGTTTCCAAGTGATCCAAAGCCTCATTCATTCAAGTAAGAGAAGAATACTTCTATTTATCAAGATTAGGAGTATTACAACTTAGTATCATCTTGCTATCTAAGTTGTTTGATCATTTCATCTTGTATATCATTCATTTTTTGGTGAATATAGTGTATACATTGGTTAGTTAGATTTAGATATAGGATCTAGATTTATTGAAGGTGAGAAGTAGTACTAGAAGTGAAGAAGTAGAGGTGGATAGGATTAGTGATAGAAGAAATAAGAAGTGGTAGTATATTAAAGTAGAGATAGTTGTGAAGATAAAGAAGTTGAAGCTTTGAAGTTGAGAAGACCTTGAAGCCTAGAAGTTGTGAAGTAGTTTATATCTTGGAGTAGTGGATAGGACTTAGTAGTGAAGGTGTGAAGAAACAAGTGGCGTGAAGAAAAAGAGTTAGGAAGTAGTAAGTTGTGAAGAAGCTAGGAGTGAAGTAGAAAGTTGTGAAGAAGCTAGGAGTGAAGTAGAAAGGTGTGAGGAAGAATTGGTGTGAAGTAGATTGGTGTGAAGAAGTTGTGTAGAAGTTGTGATTGTGTTGTGACGAAGTTGTGGTGTGTAATTTGGTGTGTAAGGTTTTCTCCGCCATAAGGAAGGCTTTTGATCTAGTGAAGAAAACTCTCAAGTAGGTGACTCGGGGAGTGGAGTAGGGCAAGGAAGGTGTCCTTGTAGCCGAACCACTATAAATCCTTTGTCTCTCGGTTTGATCTTTCCATCTCTCACTTTTTGATTAGTTACTTGTTAGCATTTCATATATAGTTATAATTGCTTGTGTTGTGCATATATTGATTTCACATAAAGATCAAACTAAAATTCATTCATAACATTAACTTTACAAAAACAAACCAAGTATATAAACTTATATTAAAACACTTATACATACATACGCTTATATATGATATATGAGATTGCAAATCCTCTCCCAACAATATATATAAGTAGCGTTTATATAAAATCGTAAATAAACTAGTATCTATATTTTTGCATTAAAGAGTTTTGAAAACTTACGTCTATTCCTTAGAAGCTAACTTTTATAAAACAAATAAAACGAAAAAGACGTAAAACTATTCAACCCCCCCCCCTTCTAGTTTTTCACAATTGGTATCAAGAGCCACGTCTAGCAAGATTTTTAAAATATATTGTATTTTAAAACTTGTAACGATCTATGAAATTTGAAAAATATCTTGAAGGGGAATTTACGCAAAAACCACCATTATTTGAAAATGATCATTTTCTTGAATGGAAAAATAAAATTGAAAATTATGTGAAATCAATAGATCTTGATCTTTGGCATATCATTTCAAATGGTGATCTTCAACCAACCAAAATAGATTTTGAAAATCAATATAATAATCTTCAAACAAATATTGATAAAAATACTCAAGCCAAATTACTTATTTTCAAAACTCTACCAAGAGTTGAATATGAAATATTATTTTTTCGTAAAACGGCAAATGATATTTGGAAATGTCTTTTAAAGTTTCACCAAGAGAAATGTAAAACCAAAGATGATAAACTTGATATTGCACAAGAAATAATTACTCTAGAAAATTTAATAGATAAATATTTAGTTGAAATAAACACATGTACTACTAGTTCAAATGTGATCATTGAAGGTATCAATAACGAAGAATACATGAGCCAAATCCGAAGAAAGAGTGTTAATAAATCATGGTGCAACAAGTACGAAGAAGACGATGAAAATACGGCTTGCGAGAATACTCAAACAAATTTGAATACAAGTATTGATGGCAAGGACTACATGCTTCTAGATCTAAGCGAAACTACAAATAAAACATGGGGCGACATGGACGATGGAATTAATCAACAAATAGCATGTGAAGATTGTACAACTACAAATAAGGTACAATCCGAAACCGAACATTTTTGCTATGATCAATTTATATTAGAATTTTCAAAATTGGAAAACAACTTCAAACATCTTTGTAACATTGACTCAAAAATTATTTTTAAAATTGGATCTTCAATTTCCGTTGAAAATAACTTTAAAAAAGAAATAATTTTAGAAGATAAAATGTCTAGACTTGAAAGTAATATTGAAATTGATCTTGAATATAAAAAATGCCAAGATTACAAACATGAAATTAAAATGGAAAATGAAAAAGCAAAAATGTTAGCCAAATTCGAAGATAGTTCTAAATCTTTAAAACATCTACTTAACACTCAAAAGTCATTTTATGATAAAACCGGTTTAGGATTTACCGCAAATAATTCTTTAACAAATATATCAAAACAAATAAAATTTGTTAAACCTAGTGGAGAAATTTAGAACTAATAGTATTTACATCAATTATTTTTCACTCTAGTCAAGAAAGTCATCGTTTGTTAATTTAAACAATATTTGATGAATTCTTGTACTTCTCGACGACATCCTCATCATGTGCATTTAAATGCAATGGATGTTCTCAACTAACCATTTCGGACCCATGAGAATCTGGGTACCAAGCTCTTTTTCATGTTTAGGTAGTTAACGAATGAAGAGTCTATTACTTTTTGGATTGCTCACCTTGCTCTCTTACTTTTGACGACTATTGGTTCCTATTACTCTGTTTCACATTCTACACACGATTTGCCTATAACGTTGTTGCGGTCATTTATTGTCTCGGCATTTTGTTCTTCACTTTTTGAGTATTGACTATATGGTGTGTTCGTTACTACCTCAAGACGAAGGATTCTAGCACAACTATTCTTGATCTACACGACTTGTGATGACTGGTGTGATCGATTAAGTATTTCGGATCAAGCTTCCTTGATCTTTATTGCGTTGGTATTTTACTTTGCTACTTTGACATGCTTTGGGCAAACTCTTAAGATATCTTCTAACACTCTCATGCCCTCTCTTGAAGAAAAGTTGGACCTTAGGTAAGTTTTCTTTTCAAAAACTTATCAATATCACATTATACTAGAGTATGCTTTAATTAGTATATTAATATGATTAAATTTATAGGTTGCCATGTTTTCAGATCACTAATACTAATATATGTATACATGATACTAGGCTAGTTAACCCTCTTGTTGATTAGAC
Organism: Artemisia argyi; assembly: GCA_030686995.1. Taxonomy (NCBI): domain Eukaryota; kingdom Viridiplantae; phylum Streptophyta; class Magnoliopsida; order Asterales; family Asteraceae; genus Artemisia; species Artemisia argyi. The sequence goes on along the minus strand of CM060695.1, from coordinate 19,970,160 downwards.
TTTTACCATTCTTCTTATTTTTCATTTATATTGAATATCATCTATGATCTATAGTAGAATACTTACTGATTGGACTAAATGACTATTCTAGTTGCATTAATATATGAGCTATTACTAAGATTAGTTAGCTTTTAATATTATGATGAGTTTAGTATATATATATATATATATATATATATATATATATATATATATATATATATATATATATATATATATATATATATATATATACATGTGTCAATCTTGTATCTATAGATGATTTACTTTATCCTCTCAATTATATTGCATTAAGATCATTAGAATCTACCATCACTCCTCCATATCTTTAGTTGCAATTAGAGATGATTATATGTGATCATGGGCTCAATTGATTCTCTTGAGTATGATAAGTTTCTATTTCAAACCCTTCTCTTGTAATTTCTTGCTATCAAAATTAAAATATCACGATTAAAACCTCTCGCTTTGAATAATTATCTTTCAAATATTTATATCATTTTTCTTCAAACAATATGTTTAACTATAAGCTACCATAACTCTATTTTAATCAAAATCAAGATTGAAAATTCTTTTTAACATAATTATGAAGCAAAACTCTATTTATTTTATTCAAATGCACACTTGAATTTATTTCAAAGCATTGTTGAATAAAATTAAAAATGTTTTATCTAAAACATATTTGATTATCTCACATGTGTCATACACTTCTATGAAAATGACATTCACAATTTAATCAAATCATTTCTTGAGAATCATGGTTTGCCCATATGGATCTTGTTTGTAACAAGACTTGAAGTCCATATAATCATATCTTCCTACTTGTTACTTGTAAGCACTCATCAATATGTTTGCACTAGCCTACATATTATCATTTTCATATAGTTGCATATTTAACCAGTTTGCTTTATTGCTTCCTTGGTTGCCAATCTTAATTGATCAATTAGTAGATTGCATGATTATTAGAAATTAATTGTCCACTTTACTTATTTCTATAACACTCTCTACATTCATGAATAGTATACCCTATATTGCCTCAAAGAGTTGAACTTACTTGAATCCAAATCCAAAAACACAACCTTTTTGAAAATTTTCTGCCAAAAACCCATTTCTGGCATTCTGGGAATCAGCAGATGGGCGGCCCCTTAATTATATAAGGCGGCCCCCTTAATTTTAAGGGGACCGGCCCCTAATTAAGGGGACCGGCCATCTGATGGTCGGGGATACTGTTTTCTTTATCACTTTTTGACCCATTTTACCCTATACTTACCAAAATTCACAAACATATTTTGTCCCATACTATCCCTCAAAATTTACCTTCCTAAACCACATTTCTCATACACTATAAATACCCTCTTCCCATCATTAATGCCATCACACCCAAACATTTCATCTCCCAACAACCAAAAACCAAAAATTTCAAGAACCGCAAGGATCTCCGTCAAACCCGTTTGGAGGAGGAAACTTGATTCTTGTCATAACTCAAGTGATGTTGTTCCAAGTTAACCAACAACTAAACCTCAAACCCACACTAATGACTCATCTCACAACCCATCATCCACTCATGCCCTTATTAATGCTTCTTCTTATGATGAGCATGCTCAATCCCAAAACAACAATCCCAATCTCTCAATCAATACTTCACATGTTGCTCATTCAACAAAAACACCACCCACTCATGAAGAACCTCTTCCACCCATTTCATGTTTTCATGACTACCCAAGCTCAACCATGTCTCCACCACCAAGAGTACCACCACCTCATCCTACAACTTCACATGACATTCCTTTGTTGCATGTTCAAACCTTCACCCAAGACAACTATCATGTTCCACCACCATCACCTTCCTCTGAACACTTGAAGTTCGTTGAGGAGGTAAAAGAGGCTCATGAGCTTAGTGCTCTTTGATGAGGCAAAAAATGAACCACTTTTAGGGGGTCATTTAACCCCGGAATTGAATTTATTTGATCAAATATTGCCCTAAATCGTTCCTTTTGTGATTTTAGGTACTTTAGGAGAGAAATCTGGAAAAGGAAGCAATTCGAACGTTTTTGGAGCATAAAAGTGAAGAAAACGCCAAAGACTTAATTTTCATGCTGAGAACAGTACCTGACGGCGTCAAGAGAAAAACCATGACGGCGTCAAGAGTAAAAGTGGTGACGAACCAGTGCAAACCTGACGGCGTCACAACTAGGGCGTCAAGAGTTAATTTTGTGACGGCCTGCATAAGGTGTATACATGACGGCGTCAGACCTAGATCTAGGCAGTCCGAGGAACTATTTGGCGGCTAGATGACGGCGTCAGACATTTGTTCTTGATGCCGTCACCTTCTAAACTCTATATATAGTTTTCTATTTTTCATTCATTGAGAGGAACTTGTGTGGAGAACCCTAGGGCCGAACTTTGTGAACCCTAGCTCGTATTTTATAGTATTTTCAAGGGTTTTCACCCCTTGAATCCTTTCATGTGCTATTGAGATAAGTCTTCTCTTAATTCAATCAATATGTCTATGTGTTGGTTGTCTATATCTTGTGCTTGTCTTGATTTCAACATGCTAGGCTAGATCTATTTTGTGTTTGCTTGGATCTAATAAAACCTAGATGTTAATTATGTGTTGATTACTTGTTTATGGTTGTATTGGATGAATGATTTCAATGTTAGGCTTAAGAAAACTGGCAGATCTCCATTGGCAGATCTCCATGTTAGGAGCTTCTTAAACGGCTCGACATAGGAGTGAAGTAGGCACTCATAGAATTGGGGAAGTAAGTACGCCACCCCATGAATGGTATTAAGGAATACAATCTGTCATCCACGCAACTATAACAAGTAATTAACGTGTAAAAGATATCTAGGGAGTAGTGAAATCTAAGTAAACACATTTCTCCCACATATTGCTCACAACTTTAGTTTAATATAGTATATTTTCATTTTTCGTATTTTATTTTGATTGCATCTTTAGTATTGGGTTAGTTGACTAGCAACTAATTCCGCCCAAATCCTTAAAACCCGAGATTTTTACTTTCTTTCTAAAAAAATATAAAAACATAAAAAGAATCATCCCTCATCTCTAGACCTAGTCTTTAGGTTTTCTAATCCTAGTGACACTATTCCTAGCTGAATGATCAATCCCCCGGTACTTTTCACTATACTATACTACATCGATCAGGTACACTGCCTGGTGGGGGTTGTAAACTTCTCAAGATCCCTTGAGAGGTAAAGCCTGGTGCAATCCCTACGCATCAAGTTTTTGGCGCCGCAGCCCGGGGAAATAGTTATTGTCTCGGTTAGAATCTCTTTTTATTAGGTCTACTTGCTAGATTCCTTTCTAGTAAGATTTTATTTTTTTATTTTTAGGTTCTCTTTAGTCTATCTTATTTCTTCGTGTTTTTGTTCGTAACCCTTCACCACCTGACATCATGGACGATGGGAACATCTTTGAACCCGTCATCCCACCAAAACAAAACCCACCACTAGAACCTCTTAGGCCCCGAACCTTAGGAGAGTATTCCCGACCTAGCCACCAAGGCTATCGAAACACCATTGAGCTCACCGGAGCCAATGTGACCCCCTTGCGATCCGACACCATCCGGTTGGTGCAAAGCGGATGTGCATTCCATGGACTTCGTTCCGAAGATCCAAATCAACATCTCAAGGACTTCCTAAAAATCGTAGATTCCATAGACCTAGATGTTGCAACTAGAGAGACAACCCGATTACGCCTATTCCAATTCTCTCTACGTGATCAAGCTAGTCAATGGCTTGAACGTTTGCCCGCGGGATCCATAACCACATGGGATGATCTCACCACTCGTTTCCTTGCTCAATTTTTCCCACCGGGGAGAACTACCAAGCTTAGAAATGACATCTTGATGTTCCAACAACGTCAAGGTGAAACTCTTTATGAAGCATGGACTCGTTTCAAGGACTTACTCCAAAAAGTCCCTCATCATGGCATAGATCTTTGGCTCCAAGTCCAAATCTTCTATGACCATATCGATCTCTCCACAAGGCGAGCCATTGACAAATCGGCCGGTGGTAAGCTACGTGATCTAAGTGCGGAACAATCATGGGAACTCATAGAAGATCTTGCTCTTTATGACAACGAAAGTTGGAATGATCCCCGTAATTTGAACAAACGGTCAAGGCAATATCTTTGCCTTCGAACAACTCTAGCACTCCCGACCGTAGGCTCATGAAATCTTACGAAGCTCCTAAGCCTTCAAGCCAAGTGAACAAAATCACCTCTTCATGCGAATTATGTAGTGGTCCCCATGACACTCGTGATTGTGTGGAACTCCCCGGAACAGCTTTTGCGGACTACGCATCCTCACGTACCGACGAAGCGGGAGATAAGTGGTACACTTTCAAACCCGAGCCAAACCCTTACAGTGATTCATACAATTCCTCTTGGAAAAATCACCCAAACCTTAGGTGGAAACAAAATCAAGCCAATTCTTCCAATCCGCCTAATCGTTACCAACCAAACGGTCCACCCTCCAACCGTACTTTCAACAACAATCCTTCTAACAACTATGGTAGTACCAACAATCTTGAAGGATTGATGTCCAAGTTTATGGCATCTCAAGAAGCTCGCATATCTAAGTTTGAAGCCGATTTCAAACAAAAGCAAAGCGAGATGACCACCAAAATTGACACATTGTTGAAAGTTCTCAATGACCGAGAAATGGGAGCACTCCCAAGCGACACGGTCAAGAACCCGAAACTAAACGTTAATTCCATATCATCAGTTTCGTCACCCACCTCTTGTCCACAATACTACTCGGTTAAATCTATGAGCACGTGTTTCAAACAAAACCAAATTCTTCAAAAGGACCAGTCGAATAAAACACCCGATATAAAACCGGTCAAAAGCATAGTTGAAACACCTCCTACGCAAGACCTTGACGATGAATTCAAAGAACTTCACCTTGAACGCCCCGTCATTGATGTCTTAGCCCGTGCTCCCTACTATAGTGCCCTCCTAGAAAAGTATGAGAAGAACTAGGAAAAAATGGGACCGCCTTCGTTCAAAACAAGTTGCCTAAAAGCTTGATGATCCGGGTATATTTGTTTTGCCTTGTAAGATAGGAAGATCCGAAGCTTTCGACACACTAGCTGATTTTGGGTCAAGCCTCAACTTGATTCCCTTATCCCTTTTCACCACTCTTAAGCTAGGAAAGTTAGAGGAGACGGAGGTATTGATTGGTCTAGCGGATGGGAGTATTGCTCACCCGGTTGGAATGATTAAGGATGTTGTTGTTCACGTAGGAAAGTTAACTATCTTAGCGGATTTTCACGTCTTAGACATGGTTAGTGACACTACATGCCCATTATTGGTAGGAAGAGGATTTTTAGCAACCGCTAGTGCCATGATAGATTGCAAGGAGTCTAAGATAGCGGTAGGTGAAGGCGACACTTGGTCGGTATACGATGTTAAGAAGCATAGTTATGATTGTGATGATGAACCGACACCACATTGGGTAGAGATTAATAGGAGACCGTCTAGATATGGACCTTGGATAGAAAGGAACTTTATAGGACCTCAACGCCCATTCTATCTAGAAAAATATTTCATTGAAAAGACACATTCGGTGGAACAACTCATAGCTAGAGATGAAGAGCTAGATCCTTTTGAGGACCCCTTAGTCTTTAGGAAGATGATTGAGTCTTAAGCGTAATTCCTATTAATATAGAGATGAATAAGTGGAAAAGAGAGGGAGACAAGTGTAAATGGAGGTGGGACAAGCCACCTAAAGAAGGTGACGGATCATGGCATATGAAGATGACTTTGTATGATCCGGATGGAGAAAAGTTTGAAAGGTCATACCGTACTAAGAAAACCGATAGGAAGCTAAAACCTAAGTTTGATCCCAAGGATGTCCTCAATGAGGAACTCACCCGTGTCACGTAGTAACCCATGACCTTGAGTCTAGCTACAAGACTCGTAAATAAAGAAAAGCGCTTCTTGGGAGGCAACCCATGTTTTGTGTGATTTTTACTTTGTTTGATTGTTATTTGCTTCCGTATGCATGCTTTATTTTTATTGTCGGTAGATCATGTTTCAAAACTAAATAGTGGAAATACTTTACTTTGTTGTTTTGCCTAGTCTTAACTTCATCCAAAGGTATTTTTGCAAAAGATAAGTGTAAGGGGAAACCCCAAATATGTTTTTAAGAAACAAACCGATCATGATTCTCCACAATATTAAATGAACATATATATTCGTAATTGTTAGAGTCAAATGCTTATATCGAGTCATAATGAAGTTTTGCAGGATTTTCCAGGAAGTAGGACCAAGTTTTTCCAGAAATTTTCCGGAAACTTAACATAAGAATTTCTGCAGGTCACTTCTGACGTGTAAAAATCTGGAAATTTTACCAGTTTTGTTTTTCTAACGGAATCTTAAAGTTTTTGTTGAATTATCAGTTTTATAATCTCCAAGAAATTTGCAAACATCATTCCACAAGTATTATATCTTATTTTGTTTTCTAGGATTTAGTAACATATGTAGATTGCCGCCGATTTTATGCGAGGTTGCCTTGTCTGTTTTCTCAGGATTTACAGGTTATGTATGACAAGAAGATGATTTATTTTTCTGGAAGGGAAGCTTTGATTGTTCATTTTCTTGGAGGAAGATCTAACCTGGCCACCTTATTATCTATACCGAGTGAATCAGGGGAGTATTTGATTTCATTCTTTTTACTTATTTCACTTTTACATTCTTTACTTGAACATTGGGGACAATGTTCATCCTAAGTGTAAGGGGAGGGTAAAATGATGATACCTTACAGATACATTTTCGCTTGAGTTTGTTTGTTTGATAGTAGATGTGTAATAAAACTATGAGAAATACTTGTTAGTGCAATTTTAGCGCCAAATTTACAATTTTTTACAACATTTACGAGTGAAACTTTAGCCTTAGCAAGTGTCTCATGGATAGGAGATTGTATGACTAGCACATAACCGTATCATTCAGAAACATTTTCCACCCAAATATGTGAGGTTCGCCTTTAGATTTGATAGGAAAAGCATTGACTATTAGTGCTTATGAGTGTACCAGTAGCATTTAGATTCTAGAACTTGCGTTAGTGATGCATCCCGAGACCGCTTGTGAGACTACATTCGTGTAGTAGGATTTACTACATGATAAGAGGCATTAGGATCACCCTTGTATTAAACCCGTATCATAATTACTTGACCATTTAAGTCATATTACTTGGCTAGTTAAGTCAATTAATTTTCCCCACACCCTTAGCGTTGTACTCATTTTAGTACACGAAACCCCTAGTACACCCCTCCGAGCCTATCTTTTCGTTTCTAACTTTAAGCATCTTACTTAAAAGAAGAATTTGTTACACCCCACTTAAATGTACACCCAAATCGCCTTAGCCTTCCGTGTATGCGCTCATTTTTAGTGCATTATTGTTATTTGTTAAACCCTAAGTTAATTATCTAATTGATTACATGGTTGCTAAGTCGAGTCATATCCTTGTACATATTGTTTTGGGACGATTGGGACTCATGGGTAAAGTACTTATTTTATGGAGTAATGGGGAAGAACATCATTTATTACCCCCATATGTACGTTAATCTTAAAAGTACTCCCAAGTGTTTTGATTATCTTAATTCGAGTCATTAGATTAGTTCATTGTAAAGTATGTAAAAATTCAAGTGTAAGGGGAATTTTCATTCCCTATGATGCATTATTTTGGATGATAGGGTAAGAGTGTATGCAAAAAAAAAAAAAAAAAAAAAAAAAAAAAAAAAAAAAAAAAAAAATCGAAAAAACAAGAAAAAGAAAAGAAAAAATAGAAAAAGAAAAAGAGAAAAAAACATACGGACTACCATCCCTTTTTTATTCTATGTTCATTTTATGTTTTTGTTATTTTTCATTTATTAGTTTAAGTCGAGTCTAGTCTTGGCTTAGCAACGCCATATTGTACATGTAATTAACCAAGATTGTTAACTCGCCACCAGTAAAGATTGCCTATATCCAACAAAATCGTGTATTTCATATCCCTACACCTAACGTTACAACCCTTTAAAAGACCTCTTTGATAGTTTATCCTAGGTGCTTACGCCATGTGGTGGAGGTTTGATCCTTTCCCAAGCTTATGGTAATCTATTTTGCTATGACAGGTAATGAGAGATATTTTCCGTTTTCATATTGTGATATAACTTTATTACACCCGAGAGATGTGAGTATCTAAACACTATTTGTGAGGTGCTAGTATATGACCTCCGTGCTTGTCTTTGGTCTTTAGTGGAACGATTATTTGTTGTAATTACTTTTATGTTAGTGTTAAATGACCCCTAACTTGTATTTTGATTAGAATAAAAGCGCATTTGCTTGAGGACAACCAAATCTCAAGTGTAAGGGTATATGATGAGGCGAAAAATGAACCACTTTTAGGGGGTCATTTAAGCCCGGAATTGAATTTATTTGATCAAATATTGCCCTAAATCGTTCCTTTTGTGATCTTACGTACTTTGGGAGAGAAATCTCGAAAAGGAAGCAATTCGGACGTTTTTGGAGCATAAAAGTGAAGAAAACGCCAAAGACTTAATTTTCCGTGCTGAGAACAGTACCTGGCGGCGTCAAGAGGAAAACCATGACGGCGTCAAGAGTAAAAGTGGTGACGACCCAGTGCAAACCTAACGGCGTCACAACTAGGGCGTCAAGAGTTAATTTTTTGACGGCCTGCATAAGGTGTATACATGACGGTGTCAGACCCAGATCTAGGCAGTCCGAGGATCTATTTGGCAGGGAGATGACGGCGTCAGACATTTGTTCTTGACGCCGTCACCTTCTAAACTTTATATATAGTTTTCTATTTTTCATTCATTGAGAGGAACTTGTGTGGAGAACCCTATGGCCGAACTTTGTGAACCCTAGCTCGTATTTTATAGTATTTTCAAGGGTTTTCACCCCTTGAATCCTTTCATGTGCTATTGAGATAAGTCTTCTGAATTCAATCAATATGTCTATGTGTTGGTTGTCTATAACTTGTCTTGATTTCAACATGCTAGGCTAGATCTATTTTGTGTTTGCTTGGATCTAATGAAACCTAGATGTTAATTATGTGTTGATTACTTATTTATGGTTGTATTGGATGAATGATTTCAATGTTAGGCTTAAGAAAACTGGCAGATCTCCATTGTGTAACATGCTTGAACGTCTTAGGAAACATGAACCGATGTGTACTAGGTTTTATTGGTTGTATTTAATGCATGAGTAAATTTTAATGATCCCATGTTAGGAGCTTCTTAGCCGGCTCGACATAGGAGTGAAGTAGGCACTCATAGAATTGGGAAAGTAAGTACGCCACCCCATGAATAGTATTAAGGAATACAATCCATCATCCACGCAACTATAACAAGTAATTAACGTGTAAAAGATATGTAGGGAGTAGTGGAATCTAAGTAAACACATTTCTCCCACATATTGCTCACAACTTTAGTTTAATATAGTTTATTTTCATTTTTAGTATTTTATTTTGATTGGATCTTTAGTATTGGGTTAGTTGACTAGCAACTAATTCCGCCCAAATCCTTAAAACCCGAGATTTTTACTTGCTTTCTAAAAAATATAAAAACATAAAAAGAATCATCCCTCAACTCTAGACCTAGTCTTTAGGTTTTCTAATCTTAGCGACACTATTCCTAGCTGAACGATCAATCCCCTGGTACTTGTCACTATACTATACTACATCGATCAGGTACACTGCCTGGTGGGGGTTGTAAGCTTCTCAAGATCCCTTGAGAGGTAAAGCCTGGTGCAATCCCTACGCATCACTCTTTTAGCATTACATCTTGCTCAACGCAATTTGGATCCACCTCAATCAAGCTCACCATCATCACCACACAACATCAATCCTTCTGCAATCAACTCACCATCATCTGCTCAAATTCACACCAGCTCATCTTTACTATGGCATGCTAGGTTGGTCATTCCTCATATCAAGTACTTTACAAGATCAAAGAAATTTCTCCTGTAATCAATTGTAGTGAAGAAAATAAATGTCCACTTTACAAGATACCAATAGTTAAAGTCCGTTGGGATTCAAAGCGTGGACCTGAGTTTACTTGGGAACGAGAGGATTAGATGAGACATAAGTACCCATACCTGTTTGACAATAGTACGAGCTGAATTTTGAGGGCAAAATTCACTTAACGGGGGTAGACGATAACAACCCACATTTTCCAGGTCCTTACTCAACATTAAAACTCGAAGTTATTATTATTATTTTTTTTAAGTTTTCATACTTACTTTTACGTATCACTTTTAACTACTGAGTAACAATACCACACGCGTACCGACACTACCTTAGTAACGGCATAAATTTGGAGTCATAAATTTCGTCCTTATTAAAACGTTTCTAGAATTGTATTTTTCACATTTATACCAAACCGGAAGACCACGTTTACACCAAAGCTCAACGGGACACGAGGTACACACGACACTCTCTTGATTAATAAATACAAACTTTTGTTACCAGAATCTACTACTTACAAATACTCCCTCACGTTTAATAAAAATAAGATAAATACATAAAATCCTATCCTAATGCACCCACAATTCCTTATATATTTCCTTATCTTTTTCCCCAAAACGTGTATCTCTCTCCTCATCCTGATAACACACATCTCTTCTCCCAAAAATCCTCAAAACCAACGCCTCACTTTTGTGATAATATGATGATATGTCCGTTTCATCAACAAGGAAAACAAGAAAAGATAAGCGATCTATCACCATCCCTAGTCTATGTGGTACCACTGTTGCCCCCTTCCCAAGGTCTTCAAATCATTTTCAGTGGTCAAAGATGCGAAAAGATTCATAGAGATTGAAGAAAGATAGTGAGATTAGCTTGAAATAGATAGTTGTCAACTTCCATGACCAAAAGAGTGTCGAATATTTTCTTTATTGTTTTCTTTTTATTGTAAATCGATTCCCAGTAGATCCACACATTCAAAACACATCAATAGTTTTTCCAAGATCTGTGGCTTCAAGAGTTTTGTTCTACGAATCGGTGTGTGTGGATTTGCTTGGAATCAGGTTTAAATTCAGGTTTTTGATTCTTTATATTTTGCATCTTTTTCGTTAATAACCTGTTGATTTATTGAGTTATGGTGTTGTCAAGTTTAATGTACCTGGAATGGGTCATACATGTTCTTGGTAAAAAAAAAATTGGATTCTCGGTTGTTGTTGATTTTTTGTGTGGCAACTTATAATGGTAAAACTGATAAACTAAACCAAGTTAAAACAAGATTGGCTTAGGCATTTGTAAGTATATTCAATTGGCTTATATTTTTGTGGCCACAATCATAAGTTGACAAAGATGGTTTTGAAATTTGGCTTCATCTTTCCTTTCTTTTGCTGCTGCCAAGAGCTTCAACCCAATTGGGGTACTAGTAACCTAACAAATTAGTAAACAAAAAGTGTCCTGAATTGGTTTTGGTTAGGAGTCGGGTGGCTGTGTTTGTCAAGTTTCAGTAAGGGTGTCGTGGGTTGCCTCATTTGAGTGTCTTTTGAGTTGTCGAACAACATAGGTACATTTGGTTTTCGCTGCTCGCGGTTATCACAAACCAGTTTCAAAACAATATTAATGGTCTAAACCTTTATCTAATGGATGTGGGTCAACGGTAATGGGTTAAATTTAGAGTTGGGTTTGTGCCTTTGTGCGAGCCGAAAGGCTGTTGAGTCGAAGCCCAACAAATCCAACAAAGGTGCGTTTGGTGACTGTTCATTTTCATCCAACCCGAGCTCAAGAACTTATTTTGTAGACTTGTGACTTACTTTGTTTTTGTAACAAACTCATGGGATTTAAAAGGCATTTAAATTTGAAAAGTGTGTCTAGTTACTGTTTGGACTCAATACCACCAGTAGGCTACATTTGGTTTTGTTTCTATTTAAGTCATCTAGTACAAATTTCAATAGGGTAATAACTCTTTTATACCTTTAAAACTTATGAAAACTAAACTTGTAAGTTTCGAACATGCTTATTAATTTATAACACCAATATAACTTATATAAAACATGATGTGTTTTATGAAAATTTATATGAGTTTTATAAATTCTAAAAATAGCTATTTACTTAAACTTATACCTTGTAACTTATAGTTACCACGAGAAATTAAAATGCTTACACGGGTTATGCCCAGTTTTCATCAAGATTACATATACACTTGTTTTATTAAGTAAACTAAAGAATGAAAATAATTATTTTCCATAAACTGTATTTTTATCAAATAACTATATATATATACTTTTCAAATTTTATTTCCACGGCATTTAATAAATATTTGTGATTATTTCCCGTCTTCGTCTCTCGGATACTTGTCTAATGAATACCTTTCGTCTCGAGTACTCTACACTCCTACGTGTACGTATGCACTTCTAATAGCCAATCCTTGCCAACATTTACAAAACTACTTACACTTAAATGTTGCCACACAAACGACAATAACATAAATACTTTGAAACTTTTTAAACTTATTTAGACTTTACGCATCGAGTCTTAAAATGGAATTGTGAACTAAACTTGCCGTACTAATCTAGGTCGCGTGTCGGTGCCTTCAACTATTACTATTTGACTTTACTTTATTCAGACTGCTTTGCTAAGGTGAGTTCTCATAGCCCCTTTTTTAATAATGTTTTTCCTTGGGGGAAAATGGTACTCAAATGTTGTTGTAACTATTTTCATGCTGTGATACAATGTTTTATGTTTTTGGACAATATGTGTGTTTGATTGCTATATGTGACCCATTGTGATGCTAAATTTGTGTAACATGTATGTGCAACTGCTTAACTCCGTTTGGAGCCAAAACAAATTGATAGTACTATCAGGGGTAGCTCCCCACTATGAGTAACACGTGTGTAACACTATTGGTAGGTTCAGTTGTCGCTAACGCTGTGTTTCAACTATATGCATATATGCTTACATCTTTCTCACTATTGTCCTACGCTATACTAATCACAGCATCGTGGTTTAACTCCTAAACCTACGAGCTCACCAACTTTATGTTGACGCTTTTGAGTATCCATTTTCAGGTGTTAAGAATGAAGTTGCTATAGAAGGTTGAGTATTGGCCTGGCTTAGCAGACATAAGACGAGACTCTCGGGGCTATGTTCCCGAGAAGTTATGCATTCAGGATGTTTCCTTTAAGACTTAATCATTGTGAACTTATGTAGCAAGACATCTATTTACCCATATATTGGGATCGTTGTAACCTTGACTTGTGTTGTGATGCTATGCATTTAGTATTTCTCTATTATGACACCATGTGTTCTTGATCTTGAAGTCACATCCATTAAATGACATTCCGCTGCGCCATTTTCGGGGTGTGACAGATTGGCATCAGAGCCTTGGTTATAGAGAATTAGGTGGTTTGACTTAGACTATAACCTAAGAACCTTCATATAGTTTGCATAATAGGGACTACCTGTGCAATTATGTGCCTAATTACTTGCAAGTTATTGGCGCCTAGTGTTAGACCTTATGAACCCCCTGAATCGAGTCCATTTTTCAAAACCATTGAGTCTTTTAACAATTTCTGACTTAATTTTAAAACAGTTCTTGTTTGATGAGCTGCGAAATTGAGTCGAATTGTTACTTAACTTAAGGATTTTGAGGAATTTACTCTAGGATGGAATAGGTTAGATTGACGTGAAGTGATGATGATAAGGATATATGGCATGATGCCATCCTAAAAACGCCTGGCCAATGTTTTTATGATAACATTATGCTATGTAGACTTATCAAATTCATGAATCTGTCAAATAGGTGGCTAAGCATAGAGTTACGACACATATACCGACCTACCCTACCTACTTCCTATCTAACGTTTACCAATATCCTCCTTGTAGAATCATGCCTCCAAGAAGATCGACTCGAGTAAACCGAGGTTCCCCAGCCCATAGGGGTGGAAGGACGGGTGGACGAGGAGGTAGAGGGAGTAGTCGCGAAACTGGTAACAACAACAATAACAATGAGAACCCTGACTTTGAAACTATCATCGCTCAACAGCTACAGGGATTGCTACCCACTATTGTTACACAAGTTGGCGACCATATGAGTAACCAAGGAAACAACGTGAGCAGGAATGATCATGCAGAAAACGACGGCGCAAATGACCACGCCAATGATGGCAATCATACCAACGGTAACAAGGGATGCACGTACAGGGAATTTTCGGCATGTAAACCGGTGGACTTTGATGGAAACGGAGGTGCGATAGCTTATACTCGATGGGTCAAGAAGATGGAGTCTGTGATTGACATAAGTAAGTGTGCTGACCACCAGAAGATAAAGTATGCTGCATGTTCATTGACTGGAAAAGCGTTGACTTGGTGGAACACGCAAATTCAGGCTAGGGGCATGGAAGCTGCCATGGGGATGAGTTGGGACGATTTTAAGGCACTATTAAGGGAGGAGTATTGTCCAGACAACGAGATGCAGAAGCTGGAGCATGAGTTCTACCACCATGCTATGGTAGGAGCAGGTCACACGGCTTATACCGATCGGTTCCACGAGCTCGCTAGACTAGTACCTCATATGGTCACTCCTGAATCCAAAAGAATTGAAAGGTATATCTATGGGTTGGTTCCCGAGATTCGCGGGATGGTGAAAGCAACTGAAACCCCTACTATTCAGAGTGCGATTTTGAAAGCTGCAACCTTAACGGATGAGATGGTTAGGAATGGGACGTTCTCAAAGAGTGGTGACAAGAGGAAGGCCGTAAGCGAGCCGAGTAAGCAAGGTGGTGCAAAGGGTGACAATAAGAAAGCGAAATGGGGAAAAGGATTCATAGCAACAACCACGGGAAAGAAAGGTTATGTGGGCTCTCACCCTATGTGTACCAAATGTAACTACCATCACCCAGAGACTATGCCATGTCAAGTATGTTTCAATTGCAAAAAGGTTGGTCACATGGCAAAAGATTGTTGGGCAGTCGCTAAACAGGTGGCACCAATAAATACCATCAACCCAAAGGCATGTTATGAATGTGGAAACCCGAATCACCTTCGGAATGCATGTCCTAGGTTGAATGGGACACGGGTGCAGATGCAGGACAACCAGAATCAAGCTTTAGCGATTGGTGGAAACAATGCAAACCGTGGTAACAATGGTAACCTAGCTCGTGGTCGGGTATTTGTGATGAATGCTGAAGAGGGACGCCAAGACCCGAACATTGTGACGGGTACGTTCTCTTTAAACGACCATTATGCTACTGTGCTATTTGATTCTGGTGCCGATTATAGTTTGGTTTCCACTAAATTCATGCCTCTGTTGAATATAAAACCTAGTAGACTAGACTTTAGTTACGAAATTGAAATAGCAAGTGGTCAAAAAGTAGAAACAAATAAGATCATTCGCGGGTGCAAACTAGAGTTAGAAGGCTACACCTTTAGCATTGACTTGATACCTTTCGGACATGGAAGCTTCGACGTGATTGTGGGAATGGATTGGTTGTCCAAGCATAAGGCTGAAATAGTGTGCCACGAGAAGATGGTCCGAATACCACTACCAAACGGTGAATTACTTAAGGTCTATGGAGAGCGACTTGAAGAAAAAGAGAAGCACCTCATGAGCATGAAAGTATACGAGCAGAAACTAGAAGATATCCCAATCATTCGAAAATTCCTAGAAGTATTTCCCGACGACTTATCCGGATTACCCCCTGCGCGTGAAGTTGAATTTTGGATAGACCTGATTCCTGGAGCAATGCCAGTTGCAAAGTCTCCCTACCGCTTGGCACCCACTGAAATGGAGGAGTTGTCTAATCAACTCAAGGAACTCCAAGACAAAGGTTTCATTCGACCTAGTTCTTCGCCATGGGGAGCACCAGTACTGTTCGTCAAGAAGAAGGATGGTTCCTTTAGGATGTGCATTGACTACCGGGAGCTAAACAAGCTAACCATTAAGAATCGTTACCCTCTCCCGAGAATTGATGACTTATTTGACCAACTACAAGGTTCACGATACTTCTCCAAGATAGATCTTCGTTCCGGCTACCATCAGTTATGAGTACACGAAGATGACATCCCAAAGACCGCGTTTAGAACTCGATCTGGTCATTTCGAGTTTACGGTTATGCCTTTTGGACTGACAAATGCGCCTGCGGTTTTCATGGACTTGATGAACCGAGTATGCAGGCCATACTTAGATAGATTTGTTATCGTATTTATCGATGACATTTTGATCTATTCCAAAACAAAGGTGGAACATGAAATGCATCTCAAGTTAATCCTAGAGTTACTCAAGAGAGAGAAACTATACGCCAAATTCTCGAAGTGTGAATTCTGGTTACAAGAAGTCCAGTTCCTTGGACACGTGGTTAACAAAGACGGCATTCATGTAGATCCCAGCAAGATCGAAGCAGTAAAGAATTGGGAAGCCCCTAAGTCCCCAACAGAAGTTCGCTCGTTCTTAGGACTGGCAGGTTACTACCGACGATTTATAGCAAACTTCTCCAAGATTGCCAAACCTCTTACTTTGTTGACTCAAAAGAATAAGAAGTACGAATGGGGTGAAGAACAAGAAGAAGCCTTTCGAACCTTGAAGAACAATTTGTGTAACGCTCCAATTCTGGCCCTCCCTGATGGACCGAAAGATTTCGTAGTGTACTGTGACGCATCATGTCAAGGTCTTGGGTGCGTATTAATGCAAAGGGGCAAAGTGATTGCCTATGCATCCCGACAGCTGAAGATCCACGAGAAAAACTATACCACCCATGATCTGGAACTTGGCGCTGTGGTATTCGCTCTCAAGATATGGAGACATTACTTGTATGGGACGAGAAGTATTATCTATACTGATCACAAGAGTCTTCAACATATCTTCGATCAGAAAGAGTTGAATATGTGCCAGAGGAGATGGATCAAGCTCTTCAGTGATTATGACTGAGAGATTCGCTACCACCCAGGTAAGGCGAATGTAGTAGCTGATGCTTTGAGTAGAAAGGAAAGACTCAGACCTAGGAAAATAAAAGCCATGAGTATAACCATACGGTCAAGTATCAAGAATAAGATACTAGCGGCTCAGAGGGAGGCATCTAAGAATATGGATGCACCCACAGAAAAGATGCGAGGGTTAGATAAACAGTTGGATACAAAGAATGACGGGGGACTGTACTTTGTAGACCGAATTTGGGTACCGTTAATTGGTGGTGTGAGAACCCTAATCATGAATGAAGCACATACAACGAGGTACTCCATTCATCCAGGAGCAGATAAGTTGTACTACGACCTTAGAGAATTGTATTGGTGGCCTGGGATGAAGAAAGACATAGCTGACTACGTTAGCAAGTGCCTGACTTGCTTGAAGGTAAAGGCTGAGCACCAGAAACCATATGGTTTGTTACAACAACCGGAAATTCCTGAATGGAAGTGGGAAAAGATAACCATGGACTTCGTTACAAAGTTACCCAGGACTAGTAGCCGGTACGATACAATCTGGGTCATCGTAGACAGATTGACTAAAACTGCACATTTCTTGCCAATCCGAGAGGATTACAAGATGGACAAGTTGGCAAGACTCTACATCAATGAGATAGTAGCAAGACACGGTGTGCCTATATCGATCATATCTGACCGTGATAGCCGTTTCACGTCAAACTTTGGCAATCATTGCAAAAGTTACTAGGAACGCACTTAGATATGAGTACTGCTTACCATCCACAGACCAACGGTCAAAGTGAGCATACCATACAGACCTTAGAGGACATGCTCAGGGCGTGTGCCATAGACTTCGGTGGTAATTGGGATACTCACCTTCCCTTGGTCGAGTTCTCCTACAACAACAGTTACCATGCTAGCATAAAAATGGCAGCATTCAAATCACTTTATGGGTAGAAGTGTCGTTCGCCCATTTCTTGGGCAGAAGCCGGAGAAAGACAAATGATAGGACCTGAAATAGTGTTAGAGACCACTGAGAAGATCATTCAAATCAAGGATAGACTCAAGGTTGCACGTAGCCGTCAGAAGAGTTATGCCGACAATAGACGGAGACCTCTGGAATTTAGTGTTGGTGATCATGTATTACTTAAGGTATCACCTTGGAAAGGTGTTGTACGATTTGGTAAGAAGGGCAAGCTAGCACCCAGGTATGTAGGACCTTTCGAGATCACTGAGAGAATAGGTCTAGTAGCTTACAGACAGAGGTTACATCAAGAGCTAAGTAACGTTCATGATACATTTCACGTATCAAACCTTAAGAAGTGCCTTGCTGATTAGACCTTACATATACCATTGGAAGAGATTCAGATAGATCCCAAGTTACACTTTGTGGAGAAACCTGTTGAGATTGTAGAGCGTGAGGTCAAGAAGTTGAAGCGTAGAAAGATACCAATAGTTAAAGTCCGTTGGGATTCAAAGCGTGGACCCGAGTTTACTTGGGAACGAGAGGATCAGATGAGACATAAGTACCCATACCTGTTTGACAATAGTACGAGCTGAATTTTGAGGGCAAAATTCACTTAACGGGGGTAGACTATAACAACCCACATTTTCCAGGTCCTTACTCAACATTAAAACTCGAAGTTATTTTTTTTTTTTTAAAAGTTTTCATATTTACTTTTACGTATCACTTTTAACTACTGAGTAACAATACCACACGCGTACCGACACTACCTTAGTAACGGCATAAATTTGGAGTCATAAATTTCGTCCTTATTAAAACGTTTCTAGAATTGCATTTTTCACATTTATACCAAACTGGAAGACCACGTTTACACCAAAGCTCAACGGGACACGAGGTACACATGACACTCTCTTGATTAATAAATACAAACTTTTGTTACCAAAATCTACTACTTACAAATACTCCCTCACGTTTAATAAAAATAAGATAAATACATAAAATCCTATCCTAATGCACCCACAATTCCTTATATATTTCCTTTTTCCCCAAAACGTGTATCTCTCTCCTCATCCTGATAACACGCATCTCTTCTCCCAAAAATCCTCAAAACCAACGCCTCACTTTTGTGATAATATGATGATATGTCCGTTTCATCAACAAGGAAAACAAGAAAAGATAAGCGATCTATCACCATCCCTAGTCTATGTGGTACCACTGTTGCCCCCTTCCCAAGGTCTTCAAATCGTTTTCAGTGGTCAAAGATGCGAAAAGATTCATAGAGATTGAAGAAAGATAGTGAGATTAGCTTGAAATAGATAGTTGTCAACTTCCATGACCAAAAGAGTGTCGAATATTTTCTTTATTGTTTTCTTTTTATTGTAAATCGATTCCTAGTAGATCCACACATTCAAAACACATCAATAGTTTTTCCAAGATCTGTGGCTTCAGGAGTTTTGTTCTACGAATCGGTGTGTGTAGATTTGCTTGGAATCAGGTTTAAATTCAGGTTTTTGATTCTTTATATTTTGCATCTTTTTCGTTAATAACCTGTTGATTTATTGAGTTATGGTGTTGTCTAGTTTAATGTACCTGGAATGGGTCATACATGTTCTTGGTAAAAAAAAAATTGGATTCTCGGTTGTTGTTGATTTTTTGTGTGGCAACTTATAATGGTAAAACTGATAAACTAAACCAAGTTAAAACAAGATTGGCTTAGGCATTTGTAAGTATATTCAATTGGCTTATATTTTTGTGGCCACAATCATAAGTTGACAAAGATGGTTTTGAAATTTGGCTTCATCTTTCCTTTCTTTTGCTGCTGCCAAGAGCTTCAACCCAATTGGGGTACTAGTAACCTAACAAATTAGTAAACAAAAAGTGTCCTGAATTGGTTTTGGTTAGGAGTCGGGTGGCTGTGTTTGTCAAGTTTCAGTAAGGGTGTCGTGGGTTGCCTCATTTGAGTGTCTTTTGTGTTGTCGAACAACATAGGTACATTTGGTTTTCGCTGCTCGCGGTTATCACAAACCAGCTTCAAAACAATATTAATGGTCTAAACCTTTATCTAATGGATGTGGGTCAACGGTAATGGGTTAAATTTAGAGTTGGGTTTGTGCCTTTGTGCGAGCCGAAAGGCTGTTGAGTCGAAGCCCAACAAATCCAACAAAGGTGCGTTTGGTGACTGTTCATTTTCATCCAACCCGAGCTCAAGAACTTATTTTGTAGACTTGTGACTTACTTTGTTTTTGTAACAAACTCATGGGATTTAAAAGGCATTTAAATTTGAAAAGTGTGTCTAGTTACTGTTTGGACTCAATACCACCAGTAGGCTACATTTGGTTTTGTTTCTATTTAAGTCATCTAGTACAAATTTCAAAAGGGTAATAACTCTTTTATACCTTTAAAACTTATGAAAACTAAACTTGTAAGTTTCGAACATGCTTATTAATTTATAACACCAATATAACTTATATAAAACATGATGTGTTTTATGAAAATTTATATGAGTTTTATAAATTCTAAAAATAGCTATTTACTTAAACTTATACCTTGTAACTTATAGTTACCATGAGAAATTAAAATGCTTACACGGGTTATGCCCAGTTTTCATCAAGATTACATATACATTTGTTTTATTAAGTAAACTAAAGAATGAAAATAATTATTTTCCATAAACTGTATTTTTATCAAATAACTATATATATATACTTTTCACATTTTATTTCCACGGCATTTAATAAAAATTTGTGATTATTTCCCGTCTTCGTCTCTCGGATACTTGTCTAATGAATACCTTTCGTCTCGAGTACTCTACACTCCTACGTGTACATATGCACTTCTAATAGCCAATCCTTGCCAACATTTACAAAACTACTTACACTTAAATGTTGCCACACAAACGACAATAACATAAATACTTTGAAACTTTTTAAACTTATTTAGACTTTACGCATCGAGTCTTAAAATGGAATTGTGAACTAAACTTGCCGTACTCATCTAGGTCGCGTGTCGGTGCCTTCAACTATTACTATTTGACTTTACTTTATTTGGACTGCTTTGCTAAGGTGAGTTCTCGTAGCCCCTTTTTCATAATGTTTTTCCTTGGGGGAAAATGGTACTCAAATGTTGTTGTAACTGTTTTCATGCTGTGATACAATGTTTTCTGTTTTTGGACAATATGTGTGCTTGATTGCTATATGTGACCCATTGTGATGCTAAATTTGTGTAACATGTATGCGCAACTGCTTAACTCCGTTTGGAGCCGAAACAAATTGATAGTACTATCAGGGGTAGCTCCCCACTATGAGTAACACGTGTGTAACACTATTGGTAGGTTCATTTGTCGCTAACGTTGTGTTTCAACTATATGCATATATGCTAACATCTTGCTCACTATTTTCCTACGCTATACTAATCACAGCATCGTAGTTTAACTCCTAAACCTACGAGCTCACCAACTTTATGTTGACGTTTTCGAGTATCCATTTTCAGGTGTTAAGAATGAAGTTGCTATAGAAGGTTAGGTATTGGCCTGGCTTAGCAAACATAAGACAAGACTCTCGGGGCTATGTTCCCGAGAAGTTATGCATTCAGGATGTTTCCTTTAAGACTTAATCATTGTGAACTTATGTAGCAAGACATCTATTTACCCGTATATTGGGATCGTTGTAACCTTGACTTGTGTTGTGATGCTATGCATTTAGTATTTCTCTATTATGACACCATGTGTTCTTGATCTTGAAGTCACATCCATTAAATGACATTCCGCTGCGCCATTTTTGGGGTGTGACAGTTGTGAAGACAAAGAAGTTGAAGCTTTGAAGTTGAGAAGACCTTGAAGCCTAGAAGTTGTGAAGTAGTTTATATCTTGGAGTAGTGGATAGGACTTAGTAGTGAAGGTGTGAAGAAACAAGTGGCGTGAATAAAAAGAGTTAGGAAGTAGTAAGTTGTGAAGAAGCTAGGAGTGAAGTAGAAAGTTGTGAAGAAGCTAGGAGTGAAGTAGAAAGGTGTGAGGAAGAATTGGTGTGAAGTAGATTGGTGTGAAGAAGTTGTGTAGAAGTTGTGATTGTGTTGTGACGAAGTTGTGGTGTGTAATTTGGTGTGTAAGGTTTTCTCCGCCATAAGGGAGGCTTTTGATCTAGTGAAGAAAACTCTCGAGTAGGTGACTCGGGGAGTGGAGTAGGGCAAGGAAGGTGTCCTTGTATCCGAACCACTATAAATCCTTTGTCTCTTGGTTTGATCTTTCCATCTCTCACTTTTTGATTAGTTACTTTTTAGCATTTCATACATAGTTATAATTGCTTGTGTTGTGCATATATTGATTTCACATAAAGATCAAACTAAAATTCATTCATAACATTAACTATACAAAAACAAACCAAGTACATAAACTTATATTAAAACACTTATACATACATATGCTTATATATGATATATGAGATTGCAAATCCTCTCCCAACAATATATATAAGTAGCGTTTATATAAAATCGTAAATAAACTAGTATCTATATTTTTGCATTAAAGAGTTTTGAAAACTTACGTCTATTCTTTAGAAACTAACTTTTATAAAACAAATAAAACGAAAAAGACGTAAAACTATTCAACCCCCCCCCCCCCTTCTAGTTTTCCACACCAAGCAACATGTTTTACCATTTCCTTCTAGTAATTCACATGCTTCCACTTTGTTTGAACTTGTTCATTTAGATGTATAGGTCCATACAAACATCCAAATTTCAATGGCCGTAAGTATTTTCTTGCCATTGTTGATGATTTTTCAAGAGCTACTTGGACTTATCTTTAACCCACCAAATGTCATGTTTTCTCCACATTTAAATCATTATGCACATACATTTCTACTCAATTCAACACCTCAATCAAACAATAAGAAGTGACAATGGCATAGAATTCCTCAATGAAAAATTCAACACATATTTAGAGTCAAAAGGAATATTCCATCAAACATGATGTCCATATTGTCCACAACAAAATGCAACAGTTGAAAGGAAACACAAGCAATTGTTACAAATGGCAAGAGCTTTGTACTTTCAAGCTAATTTTCCACTTCACTTTTGGGGACACTGCATACTAGATGCAACATATCTCATAAACAGACTACCCTCAAGAGTCTTAACAAAAGTCCATATGAACTCCTTTACAATTCACCACCAATCATTGACCACCTTATGGTCATAGGATGTCAAGCTTTTGTGTACCATCACACCACAGACAAATTTGGACCTAAAGCCACCCAACAGTCCTTATTGGTTACCCTCCTAATCAAAAGGGCCACCTTCTATATGACATCAAAAACCACAAGATCTTAACTAGCAGAATTGTCACATTTGATGAGCATATATTCCCATTTCAGTCACAAACCCATACTACATAACAAACTGACCCATTCACCTCTCATTTAGAACACTCACACGGTTTACCACCTTTTACCCAAACACCCCAAACACAGTTGTCTACTTCGCCCTTATCCTCTCCTACTCCACTAACACAATCGCCAATCACTTATAATAAACCACCATAAGATCCTAATCCACCACCTACACCACCCTTACCTACACCTCCTCACCAACAGCAACATCACCACGTATAACCACCTCCTTTAAGATAATCCACTAGAACCAAAACTCTACCAAATAACCTCTAAGATTTCCAAATTCACTTACCCAAATCACTCTTTAACTCTGTCACCAAACACCATCTCTCACACTACAAAATCTACCATAGCTTATCTAAAGCAAACATACACTTCAAAATAAGCTGAATCAAGTCAATGACCCCCACTCCTACTTCCAAACATCAAAGAATCCCAAATGGATAGAAGCAATGCAGAAAGAGATACAAGTACTGGAGCATAATGAGACATGTAATTCACTACATTACCTCCTGCAAAGTACCTATTGGCTGCAAGTGGGTCTACATGATCAAATTGAATCCAAATGGGAGCAGTAAGGACACTAGTTGCTACAGCTGCTCACCAGAGTATGCAAATTGAGCAACTAGACATCAACAATGCCTTTCTACATGGAGACTTACATGAGGAAGTGTACATGCTAGTTCCTCAAGGCTACACTCAACAGCTCCTACCAAACACAGTCTGCAAGCTCGACATATCTCTCTATGGTCTCTAACAGGCTAACAGACAATTGTTTGAGAAAGTCAAGACTTTCCTACTTTACTTGTCTTTAAAAAAAGCTATGTTGACACCTCTCTTTTCACAATCATGGATAAAGGCAACCTTACTTCCTTGATGACATTCTAGTAGTCAGGTATGACACTACTTTCATTACTACTATTAAAAATCACTTGCACACCAAATTCAGTATCAAGGATCTAGGTCCTCTTCACTATTACCTTTGTATAGAGTTCCTCAGAAACTCCTCAGGCCATGCAATGACTCAAAGAAACTATGCATTGGAACTCTTGGAATGTGCAAATGTTCTAGATTCTAAACCTATTGCTACACCAATGGATCCAATCATTAAAGTGAATGACACAGATGGCCATCTTTTTCGTGACCCGTCCTCTTACAGAACCTTGGTTGGAAAACTATTGTATCTCACCATCACCAGGCTTGACTAATCATTTGCAGTCCAAGCTTTGAGCCAATACTCTAACAGTCCAAGATCATCTTATTATGCACTTCTCAGGGTTCTCAGATACATCAAACAGTGTCCAGGACAAGGTGTAACACCCCCAAATTTATGTTTGTAGCAGCGAAAAAGTAATTTGGGTGTTACGGGGAGGATCGAAGTTATAATCACATAAAATGGCTTAAAAGAAGCGTTTTGAAAGTTATTTGTCATTAAAATAATATTTTTGATAAAAGATGAAACATTTGCTTTAGAATCTCATTAAAAGATATAAAGGCTTGTAAGAATGACATATTTGATTTTTACACTATTTTAATTTATCAGAGTAATAAATGCCCGCTCTGTGTCTTGTCCTGCTCCGTTAATTACCTGAGATACACATGCTTAAAAGTGTCAACACAGAGGTTGGTGAGTTCATAGAGTTTTATGGAAAACCATTTATTTTAATAGATTCAGGAATATTTGATAATAATTGTAATAAATACTAACGGTAATAGAATAAGTAATGAGTGATGTTGATTTTAATCACAGATAATTCATATAGATATTCAATCAAATTCAAGTATTGGATCATAATCCTAACATGAGATGGAAACTCATGATGCTAATTTAGTGAGATTTATAATTCAAGTCTGGTCAAATACCTATATAGCTGTATCTAAATATATGTTGAAGAAATATATTTTCTTATGGATATTGCCCCAAGCCTCATGACATGCAAAACGTTAACAGAGATGGTTATCAAGTCAATGATAATATTGCCCTCTAGTAATAGGTGATTTGCCAATTCCTATTTTTACTCAAATATAGTGTATCACGACTAATACGACTAACCACATGCATGTGGCATTCCGTCAAGTATTAGTGGGATAGGAGGTCAATCCTTAACAGGTTACGAAGCTATTCACTATATTCGCGCTCACATACAAGTGATTAATGGCTCATGATTGAGGGACTTTATGGCGATAAAGGTAACTTAGGCAATATCAAGGTAATAATGTAACTAGAGTATTTGTGCTCTTCCTAGCAACTATTTATGTTGAAACATAGAAATATCATATAGAGGTAATGGAATTATTCAGGATGTTATAGTAACATATATATATGTATATATATAGTAACATATATATATATATATATATATATATATATATATATATATATATATATATATATATATATATATATATATATATATATATATATATCACATCTTAAGTCATAAACTTCATCAGGTAGATACTAATAAGGAAATTGATTTGAATCATGTAATTTATTCATATACTTATAAAATTATCAAAGTATATGTAAGCATGTATCTCCCCCAATGAGTTAAAAATAAGTATTGGAAATGGGGCTATGACTCACCTTGATTGATACAGGAATGATGAAAAGTAAAGTCGGATGAGATTATGAGAATGATTATGAAAACGTCTTTAATACGAAACCTGATAAATAAATTTATCTGAGAATCTAACCAAATACTATTTGGTAAATGAATAACGATTAATCGTTATGATGAAAAGATAATATGCGAATGAAATTATTATGTTTATAATAGTATGATGAGATATGTTATTATTTCTAAAGTTTTCCTTTCTTAACCATGATTATAATAGTACGTAAAGATAATTAGTTAAAACATCGTTATATATATTATTAACGTAAAAATAAAATGTAATGAAAATGCATATGACGTGACGGGGTGACGTAAAATAGAAAATAAAATAAGAATGTCAAATATAATATGTGGGTCCTTGTCCTTTTTCTAATTTTACACTTTTTACTCAAACGGCGTTAGCGTTACACCGTTAGTCCATTTTATATAATAATTTTCATTTATAGTCCACTACATGTCCAATATTACAATCTGAGCTTGGAATATTATATAATAAGAATTTTTATCCTAAACTTTCTGTTTTGACAGTTTCAGTCCAAGTTTTTAAGGTTTGGCAGTTTTAGTCCTCTAACGTGAAAATGCGTTACATTTTTAGTCCAAACGTTCAAAAATTATGGGAAAAATTATATTAAATTTTTTGGAGCTTATTGAAGCTTATTAAAACTTATTTCAACTGCTTATTTGCAAAAATAGCTTATCTTTCAATAAATGGGCTTTAATGAGCTAAATTAAAGGCCCGTTAACGTTTAACGATCCGTGAGCGTTGAGAAAAGTTGGGCTTATCCCTAGGCTCATTTTTAATGTTATAAAATCATATCAAAAGAGCTTTTTGGTCCAGCTTATACGTAGTGCTTATTTTCAGCTTATTAGGCTTTTTAGTCCATTAAGCTTTTTATAACTAGTTTTGAAAATGAGTTTTTGTATTTTACTTTGGCCAATTTAGAAGGTCTAGATGAGCTTATCATTACAAAATATAAACTTGAAACTTTTAGTTTGTAGCAAGAAGAAACAGGTTGTGTAAAAATAATGGGTGGTTGTTAAGTCGGATTGAGTTTTACAAGGTCATTTTAGTCGCGATTTGGAGCAGTTTTCTGGGTAAAAAGACTTGGAAAAATTCTTAAGTGTTTATGGTATGTACGAGTTTGTCAATTTACTTTGGCGATTTTTGAGGGTCGAGACGTGAGTATCTTAATGAGTTATCCATATGAAAATGATAGCTAGCTAGGTGGTCTAGTAGGTTATGTAAAAATATAGTATGCTTATTAATTTAAATTTAAAGATATACGATCAAACCGTAGGTAGCTTGGGACGTTTTTATATAAATAAAAGACTTAGAAATATTTCTAAGTTGTTTTGGGTTTTATGTCCGATTTTAGTAAGTTCAATATGAGTTCGAATAGTGCTTGAAACATGAAAATGAACGTGAAATATGTGTGCTACGTGACTCCTAGGCCTTCCAAAATAGAGGCTAGTCACGTTTTGTATTCTACATATTCATACGTAGGTATGTATATATATAAAAAGTATATACGTTCGACATGAGACCAAATATGATGCATGAGATGTTTAAATGAAATCAAGAGATGTAAAAATGACTTACAACACCTGTAGGGTGGTGAGTGGACGAGCAAGAATGAGTAGAACAAGAGGAACAATCCCATGAATGGCTAGAACCAATATACGAGTTATATTAAACTCCATAACCTTCAAATGAGACCCAAATGAAATGGAAAAGCTTCCTGGTCGTTTGTGACTTGTTTAAGAGTTGAGAGGAACTTAAAAATGTAGAAAGGAATGAGTGTGAGGGGTGGTGAAAGAGTAGTGTACGTTTTATATATACAACGTATGAATTCATATTGAGTTTCAAAACATTCACACATGTTCTAACTATTGAGTGTCAGAGATGTTGGGATATCATTTGAGATTTTTACTGTATTTACAAGACTTTAGGAGTTGTGAGTGAGTAGCAAAGTTGAAATTGACTTAGGTGATTTATATATGTCGACTAGATTTTTAAATGTACAAATATGAGTTCTAGTGTATAACCTTGATTTCATTGATGATAAATATTCTCAATACTCATAAATGATCAAACAAAATCGTTAAAATGGGTTTAAAACAAACCCGGATCAAAATGGTTGAGTTTTGTGAAAACTAATATGGATTGATTAAATGGAAATGGGACAAACACTTTGGCTTTCGGAAATGTATCAAACGTTCGTCTTAGAAGCTAATATTTGGCGTCCTACTTCTTTGGCGGGTAGACAATTAGGAGGTACAAAAATATGTATACGTTGTGTTTAGAAATTGAAAGAAAAACGGGGCGTTTGGAGGGGGTCTGCTCGACTAGAAACTGAAAATAAAAAGAAAAATTGGGCCCTTGGTGGGCTGGGTGAACAGTAACCGAGAAAAAAACAAGTGTTGGGTTGGTAGATAAGGCCATGTGATGTATTAGTGTATATCTTGTGTAAAGTTTTTATCCGTGGTTTACGTACGAGCTCGTCCCGTTATTTGGTAATTTTTGTGGTAATGTTTTCATGTCAAAATAATATAATAAAGAAAATTTTAAATTTTCCCGTAAAAATGGTGATTAAAATTAATAACGGAGATTAATATATAATTAACCGTTGTTAATTATATGAAATTTTGCAGTTCGCTACACAAGGTTTATTTTTCCTTACATGTACATAATACTCTACAACAGACAACCTATTGTGACAGTGATTGGGCAAGTTGTGCCACCACTAGAAGGTCGTCTTTCTTGGTCACAGTATCATTTCATGGCAGTCAAAGAAGCAAACAGTTGTCTCAAGATCTTCTACAGAGGCTGAATATAGGGCCTTAGCAGATTGCACTTGTGAAATATCATGGCTAATATGTTTACTGAAGGATCTTCACGTTTAAGTTCCAACATCTTCTCTTGTGATGTGTGATAATGCTTCTATAATAGCCCTTGCCAACAATCCAATACATCATGCTAGAACAAAACATATTGATATTGATTGCCACTTTATAAGGGATAAAGTCAAACAAGGCCAAATTTCACCCTGCTTTGTCTCTTCTAAGTTCCAAATTGCAGATATTCTAACCAAAGGTCTAAGCAGGGTTCTACACTTCAATTGTTTTGTCGAAATTGGGCATTTCTGATCCATACACAATGCCAATTTAAAAGGGGGGGGGGGGGGGGGGGGGGGGTTTCAATACAAGTGCAATGCCAAAAACAAGTTGTCCCAAACACCCTTCTACTGATCCAAAGTCAAATACTGCTCAAGTTTAAAGTCTGTCCTCCAAAGATGAAGCTGCTTCTCAATGAATTTCTTACACAATGTAATAACATGTAATTGATTAGCTTAGAAGATATTTATGTTAGCTATCATATATTTTAGTTAGTTAGATTCAGTTAGTTATCTCGATGTATATAAATTCTTTGTAAGCTCATTTCTCAGTAATGAAACTTTTACACATTTACACACTGTTTCATTCTCTATAAATTCAATAGTATTTTACATGTCATGTTTCATCTTTATACTTCTAGTTTTCTTATTTTTTATGTAAGATAAATTTAATGTCGTATCGTTTAAACTGAGAGCACAGTGTTGATGAACAAGTTATAAGACCAATTTTCAGTGTTTTCTTTCTCAATGATTACATAGAAACCATTCTAGAATGTACCATTTTTCTGTAACGCTAGTGCTACATTTGTCCTGCGTCAAAGGGTCGTGCGGTGTTCATTTAGCTTATGAATTGCTTGATACAAAGAATCACACCAAAACAACTGTCAAAAGCCTCAAAAATTCAAAATTGTTTATATAATTACAGAAATTTTACAAGGTGTCCCTTAACACACATTTCGTATCTCCAATAGGTTAGGAAAAGATATAATAAGAGAAAAAAATGGGCACTTCATGCAGGTTTGACACAGTGTATTCGATTAAAAAATGAGTAAAATCCAAAGCTAACTCATAGGCGTTTTGAGTATCCAGAACCTGCACACTTCTTGCAGAGTATCAATCCTGCAAAAAACACAATATCCAAACATCAGGCACGATATATAATCATCAAGCGATACATATGAAGGTTCATGTATAATAAAACTAAATAATATAAAGGCAAGAAAACGCCTTAATTAATTACCTGCACCCTTGCATACTTTACACTCAACCGAACCCGTCTCCATTTTCATCTTCCCATCACTACAGAAGACACATTTTGTGCCACCTATTCATCAAACCATACTGTTATTTAGAACACAGTTTTTTCCCTGTACTCTAAGCAACATTCATTACAACAATTATGCTAAAGTGTTGTGTAAAGGCATACATTTCCGCTATTTTTCTAGTGAGCCTAACCACATATAAAACAGTGATCAAACCCTTTACACTTGGAGTGCAAAATCGGCACAAGATTTTGTCACAAACTAAACACCAAACCTTTCATATCCTTGAAATCTATAATAGTGGTTCTTTTATATATATCACAAGAAATGGTATAAGTAACACATAAAATAATGCATTTGCTAAATAACTAACCATTGCCAGCACATTTCTCACAAGGAACTGGATCTCCCTACAAGAAAACCAATCAATTATCATTCATCACCAATTTTGAATTTCAATCTATTTTTCCTCAAAAAGTTTACAATACCCTACAACTTAGCTTCCAAGTAACCAATATACAACAAAATTGAGAAAACTAAATAAGTAAGTGCAAACCTTAAGACCAAGAAACAATGAGAGTGAAATAGCAACCAAAACACTAATAGTAGCAAGAAAAGTTTGAGTATCCAAAGGTGGCTTGAACCCACTTGTGTATAACAAAATAGGGTCAAAATGGACTACTTGTGGATGAACTATATGAAACTTGGAATAAGAAGAAGCTGCAGATAAAAGGGTTTTATGAGGGTTTATGATGGTTGGGATGTAGTGTGTAGGGTTAATGGAGTTTATTGAGCTTAAGGTTGAGGATAACAATGGTGGATGGATTGATGATGATGTGTGACAAAGTGTAGCCATGGATGAAAAGAAGGAAAGAAAGGGATAATATTGTGTATTTTCTCTGTTTTGTGGCCATTTCTTTTCCTCTGTTTTTTACTTTTTTTTTTCCTTTGTTATTTGGTTTAGTTTCCTTCAAAAAGTATATTCCACCTATTATCTCTTTTTTTTTAATTATTATTATTATTATTATTTTATATTTTTATTTCTCTGATAGAAAGAAAGTACTTAAAAGTTGATAAATCCTATTGACTCTTCTATTTAACAAAATCTAAATGTGCCTGTTATCTTTTGAATGTGTTCTAGTTAAAGAACATATAGAAATAGTCTTGATGAAACCTAAAAACAATTGTATCAGTTTTTCTCTTTATTTTAATGGCTCACTTGAAAATTTCAAGATGAGTTATCCATAAATTAAAAAAATAAAAGGATAATTATTAACTTACAGATATACCCAAGAGGACAATTTACAAAAACAATTGAGATTTACATTTCTCTTATAGTTACATTATTGGCTGTTTTTAGCAAGACAAGAGCCAAAGAAACGCGATCGGAAATCAACAACTCATTTACCAAAAAGGTATATTCGGCTCAAGGATCACTGTTAGGAAGTCGGGTCAGAACTGAATGCTCAGGTTTGTGATCACATTCAAAGTCTAGATGAACAAATGCCCGTTCAACTTCAGGAAGTTTTTCAATCTTTATTTGTAATGTTTCTCCGATTGCATGAGCCTCTTTCAATGACAAATCTTCAGGTAGTTCAATATCAACCTAAACACAGAATAATGGAATATTATCACTAAACTTAACCAAGAAACCTTTAGAAACCACAAACACTAACCTCAACAAAGTACAGAACCCCGAACGTATATGCACGAACTGTGTCAACTCGCTTTACTTTAGGATGTCTTGTAACAAGATAAGTCAGTTTTTGCAGTACTTCAGGAGGTGCTGATTGTCCCACTAATGAAGCTGCATAATAATCGCATTATACTATTATCGATAACTACAAGCAACTATGTGGAGCACAAATATTAGAGGTGGCAAAGACGGTGGGTCTGATAGGGTATCAGGTTGAAACGGGTCATCTTTTATATGGTTTGGGTTGACTCGCATTTAGTACAATCAAATATAAAAGTAAAACCGGAATATACCTGCATTTTCCAAAACGGTTCCTGACCAATTTACAATCGTATAAACAGCAAGAATAATAGCGCCAACAGGGTCAATCCACCAGTAAAACTTATCACCAAGAACAGCAGCAACTAACCCAACAACATTTGTTACCACATCAAAGTAATGATCCTGTTAATAAACCACATTTTTGTTAATACCATATATACAAGTCAAATACAATGGCCTAATAAAAGATGTTACCTTCGCATAGGCACGAACGATCTCATTTCCAGAACTTTTGCAGTAAAACCACAACCCAAGTTTAACCACCGATGCAGTAATCATGATTACATATAACCACAACAATTGAAGCGACGACATCTTCTCAGGAGGATTATGTTCAACTAACTGTTCTACAGCCTGAATCAATACCTGAAACCCTATAAAAAATCAAGGTTCAACTCCCATTATCATCAATTTTATGCCAACGTCACCATTTTACGTTACTAATGTCAAATCATTAAAATAAACATACCAAGTGTAGCCATAATTGCAGCAAAGATAATGATTCCAACAGGCTGGACGCGCAGTTTACCAATAGGATACTTGTATATATTGATGCTTTGCATAGATAGGTGAGTGAACCAAAGGATGCCACCAGCCATTAGATCAAGTAACGAATCTAGTGTAGATGCGGCAATGGCAATGGAACCGGTCTCTATTGTAGCAAAGATCTGTGAATGAGCAGTCAATTAGTACATCAATATCAAACATTTTTGTATCATCTGTGTCGCAAATTTAGCATAACACATTATATCTAGTTAACACTTGAAAAATAGCATAGCAAAGACAAAACGACAGACTCGTGATAATCATTATGTGTTACAGAATACAACCGATCTAATTCACAAAACACTGATCACTGAGGGTCCACAATGCCCCACCCGGATGACACTATGGTAAAGGCAACGTTGAGTCTTTGCTTCAAAACGACTCAACAACCCCCTCAGAAAAGTGTCAGCCTGACTAGAAACATGACTACATTTGTTAAGTCCTCCCCTTTGCAACCAACCAGCTTAGTGCTACGTGTTTCATGTTATAACCCATAAATTTCATATTAAAAGTAAGGGTGAAGTTCACAAACGATATACATGGTCACTTTGATGTCACAGAATCATAAACTCACTTTCTTAAATACCATTATAATAAACGTACTTCCATTTTTGTCTCATATAATAAATTTTGCTGACGTGCCACGGGTATTTTGGTAATTTTAGGTATTGACATGTCAACGACACATCAACAAAGTTTATCATGTTTTTGCCCTGAAAAGTAATTCAAATTAAAACTCGCAAAGTTCATCGCATACAAAGAAAAAAAAAAAAAAAAAACGCACACATTTTCAACAGATCACTCAACTTCTTAGCAAATAGATCACGATTTCTAATTTAATTAAGTGAATGTCAACATTCAAATAAGAAGTCATAACCAATAACAACAAGACAATTAACAACACAAAGTCAACTTAAAACATCCAATAATCCAAATAAGCAACACAATTTCACCTTAAACCCAAGTAAGAGAATATTAGCATAATTTGATATCTTCATTGCTCTTTCCTGCTGCATCTGCTCCTCCAAATCCTCATCATCCACTTCACCACTCTCCACAATCGCATCAACTTCGTCAAATGACTTCAACGTCGCAAACTGCCTCTCATAATACTCCTTCTCACCTACAACAATCCCACAACAAAAGCAAAACACCAAAATAACTGTCCACTTTAAAACAACCAAACATTTCAAAATAAAGTACAATTATTATAATGTTTCAAAAAGTGAACACCTATTTTTGGGGAGTATTTGTTTAAGCTTGTTTTTCTTGCTTACAAGATTACATGGCTTATGGGCTTATGGCCTATTTTTTCGGGTTATTTTGAAACTGATGGGCTTACGAGCAGCGGCAAAGACATGCCCCCCAGCGAAAAAAATGTGTAAATATTTTTTTAAATATGTGGCTATTTTTGTAATTTGCTACCCTAACGAACCAATTTGTAGTGTAGTTTTTAAAAATTAGCTAAGGATTGCCCCCTCGACCATAACTTTCTGGCTCCACCCTGCTTACGAGCTTACATAAGTTTAGTATGTCAAAATAAATACAAAGCCCATCAGTTTCAAAATAAGCGTATGAAACATAAGCCAAAACCATATCCCAAATGATTGATAATAGTGTTTACATGAGACCCGATATTTATATTAGTCTAAGACAACTACTAATAGTGAGTCCATGGGCGGAGCTATGTGAGCAGGGAGGGTCCCGGCCCCCTAGGTCTAAGCCAGTTAGTGTATTAATTTCGGCCCGGCCTCCCATTATGTATTTCCCGAAAAAATTTGTTTCGGCCCTCTCATGGAAATTTTTCTAGCTCCGTCATCTAATACCGATCCAATATAAATAAGTCCACTTAACAGTAACCTCGTAAGCCCTAAAAAACAAGCTTAAACAAATATCCAGAATACTAAAAATAGTAAGATGGACACTTACGTTAAAATAATAATAATAAAAGAGTACCTTGAGTAAACGACTCCGATGATTTAGAAGGTATAGTAAAAGGTGATGAAGACTCGATATCAACAGTTGTACGGACTTTATCAGGTAACCGAGATAAGAAATCGGTTCTAAGCGAGTTCACTGAGTATTTCCGGCTTAATCTTCTTCTCCGACCTGTGACAGGAGTCCCCGGTGATAATAATGACTCATCCATTTTCGAGAGTGTTCAGTACCTCTCTATCTTTAGACACACGGATTTATGGATGAAGTAGAAGCTTGTTTTGGAAAGGGGACAAAAGTACACCCAGTTTTGAGTTGACAAAAGGAATATAAAAGAGTTTGTATGGGCTAGTTGGTTTGATATTTATTTGAGCAGACACAAACAAATGTATAGGATCTTACTTAACCATTTTCTTTTAAGAGGCTTGCTACACTCACATAAACTTCACACAATTTTTCCCACTCGCTGACGTGGCGGTGTGTTGATTGGTTGTTTTTTTGTGGCCCACAAAAAAACAACCAATCAACACACCGCCACGTCAGCGAGTGGGAAAAATTGTGTGAAGTTTATGTGGATCTAGAATTATTCTTCTTTTAAATATGTTTAGGATGTAACTTACAAAGCAATTACATCCGGCTAAAAAAGTATCTTACATATCTTTTGATTAAAATATAAATCAAAAGACATGGTATTAAAATTTAAAACAATCAACTTCATTACATCTTCTTTGATATTATAGTCGTCAGTTTATCGGGTCACTAGTTCAACCGGATACATATATTTTTAATAACATTTTTAATATTAGGTATTTTTCCAATTCTGATCTTACATTCACTTGAACAAGAAAAAAATGATATGACATTATCGGGTCTTAGTCATTCATTTCCATATCTACAATACTAAAAAAAAATGCAAAAACAATCAATCTATAGTTCTAGTTACAACAGATTTTTAGTTCTTCTTTATAATATTAAGATGACTCTATGATGTTTTTATATTTCTATATTTATAAATGAACTTTTTAAATCAAACAAACATAATACCAACATTAATTTATAAGTATAGTTTGCTGTTTTATCAAAACTTAACAACATCAGTCACCGTCGTATTAACGTTTCAATTAGACTATAAACTTTCTGAATCATAATATGTTTGTCCATGCAAGTATAGAAGTTAACCTAAGACAAATTTTGAGTTTAGCGAAAATGAAATGACAAAAAAGTTTTGTTATTTTTAGAAGAAAGAAAAGATTTTTATTGTTAAAAATAAAATTTTAAAAATATATATATATAAAAAAAATAAAAATAAAAAAACCATCGGGTTTATCAAACCGGGTCAACCTCATTCAATTCGATTCTCAAATAAGGAAAAAACCTGCCACATCTAGCTTGTCTCCTAACTGGTTTCCGGTTAAACCGGTCGGGTCGACTGGAGTTTAAAACATTGGTCACATCAGCATCTTACTTCATCACGAAACACCCATAATAATGACCATCAAATATATTTAAATTTAATTAATATCTAGGTTTGTTTTTGCATCTCACAACTCGATAGTTACCACCACCAGCTCCTTGTCAAAAACCCACCACCACGTGTAGTGATGGTGGTGTAATAAGTGTTTACGCGTGAAGAGGGGGAGGATGATTAGTCCAAGCCACTATTGTGATTAGTCTAACTTGTTGATTAGTTCACATTAAAAAATAATAAATAAATAAAAAAATAAATAAATAAATAAAAAAAAATCCGGGCATAAGTAAATGAGTTAATTGTATATATGTTAGTGTTAGTGTTAGTGTTAGGATATATACTGTATTTACAGAATCATGAATTTATCGAGAAACAAATTAGAAATGTGTCACCCTTTTCAGATGATTGTGATTTATTCTTGTGTAACCCTTTTCAGATGATTGTGATTTTGTCAAAAGAATGGATAAAAAGAATAATAAATGATGTTAGTTATCAAAATTATATTTATGGGAATAAATGATGTGTTCATGCCATTTTGATGAAAAAGAAAAGGACAATGATTCATGCCATTTTGGAGACTTGCCGGCTCAACGGGGGGAAGTTGACTATTCAAACATGTTCCTTACGCTTGCATTCTTGTGCCATTCAATTATTAATTCAAAATATAAAAGTATTAATCATAATGTTTTCTCATGTGTTTTGTCAAGTCAAATTATTGAACAAATATTTTGTCAAGTCAAATTATCGATGGTAAACTTTTACGGAGTAGTAATTTATATGTTCAATATTTTGGTTTTGTTTTAGTAAATTACTTTTTCATAATACTTACTAAGGGTTGGGATCCAATAAGAAAAATAATTAAAATGAGAAGGGTAAGAAGTAATTCTAACCACACATTTTTATATGGGAGAGAAAATTTGAATGAAGATGCATCCATTTTTGTAGGTGCATCTAGAATGTGTGGTTGTGGTTACTTCTTATCCTTCCTATTTTAATTATTCTTCCTATTTGATCCTAACTCTACTTACTAAAACTATTAACAAAAACTTTCTAATAAAAGATCATGTTATATTGCTATTGAATAGAAATGCAGATACAACCACAAAAGAACCATGAAATATAAAAACAAGTGAATCTGAAAATCCTACATTCAAACCATACATAATCGCCTAATAGGCGACCAACGGCAACTGAGTTTCCAAATTAACGATGGCTCATCAAGTTATCAATGGTGTAGTTTGGCAAGCAAAGTAATATTAGGTGTCATATGCATATTCTCTTTTTAGTTAAGCCTCTGGCTCTATCTTCCAAACCATGTATATAGGTCTAAAATTGGGCAAGGATATGCACAAGTTGAACGATTCAAGTCATCAACTGTCTTACGCTTTCATACTTCTTTTACACGCAAGTAACTGAAGATACATTATAACAGTTAAAAATTTTAAAACAAATGGCTGCCTTTATCTTTAGTTTTAACCCCCAACAAAACAAGGTGGAAAAAAAATCAACATAACAGATACGGAGTACATAATAACCTAATAACAAATTTTATATAGAAACATTGAATTACACTGAAGTCATTTTCATAAAACTCGAAATCCTAAAGTTCAGAAACACACAAAATGCACAATCTGTAATCTCTAAACTTCAATCCTAAAACCGAAGTCAAACAAAATATGGAAACAAAAACGCAGAAGATATCCTGAACAAGTTCTCTATACTGACCCGACTAAAATGAATACGAATGTATGACCAATTTGCAGAAATGAAAAAACTCGAGTTAAACACCAAAAGTTCAGTTAGCACAATAGGCGCAGAATAGACTTTCCTAGTTCATACTAACACAAACCCCATCTCCTACCATATCGTCAATGGTTTTTGTTAGCTCAATGCTGATGTCGCTACTACCTACATTAACTACCATCCCATTTAAATCCTTTTCTTTCGCTTCAACTATCTCATTATCCCCGTCTTCCATCTTATGGTCTTCATTATGAACAGAACACTCGTTTTCGTCACTGCTATCCATCTTATTACCCTCAATATGAACTGAACACTGATTTCCGTCATTCTCATAATCATTCTGTTTCTTAACCTCCAACGACTGCAACCTAAGCCTCAAATCACCAAACTCCCTCTCCATATAAAACAACCGTTCCTTCAACATTACATTCTCCTCTTCCAATCTCGCTATATGACTATCCTGATCATCAACTCTACTCTCCAAATTCCCCCCACCGTTACTCGGGTAAACCATTTCAAATCGTCTCTCGACATCAATCACACCCTCACCCGACCCACTATCCTCCTCATCGTCATCATTCCTAAGCCTAATCAACCCTTTCATACTCCCATACCCATCCACCCCCCACTCCTCCTTCGCCATATCGCCTAAAACCTCCCTAGACGGCGAAAAAACAGGCGTGGGCAATACAGCCGGCGTAACAGCACACGGCGAAACTAAAGAGGCTAGTCCTCCCGATTTTTTCGCACGTATTAAAAACGACGTCGTGTTCCTAGGGGCTAATGGAGCTGATTTACTAAACTTCTTTTTCGCGAAACATCTCGGTTTTACTTTTAATCGATTCTGTTGCTGATTATGTAATGTAGCTAAATTACTCTGACTCTTATTATTATTCATTTTCCAGTTATTACTATTTTTAGTATTAATTCGATAACCGGCGTTATTAACCGCCGGCTGCCACGTGGCATAACCACCACCGTCGCTACGGTTATTCAGCGTCACCTGTGATTGATTCATCATCAGAAAATGATCAGAATAATAACTATTGTGATTAAGCATATGATTGTTATTACGATTATATCTCACCTGATTCATCATCGTCTTCTTCAATTCGAAACCCTAGAAAGTCAAATTTTCGAAAGTCACGTGCAAATCACGTGATTCAACAACCGGAAACTGAAAATGAACGATTATGTCTTAATTTTTGAGTTTTGAATTTTATGAAGCGTTTTGAATTAATGTGTGTTTTTTAGTTTGGGATTTTGGGTAAACTGAATAAGGGGCGTGATGTGTGGGGTATTTATAGAGGATGTGAGGGATGAGATAGACGGTTGAGATTGGTTTCGGGTGGGTTTGAGTCGGTTGAGAATTGTGATACGGATTAGTGAGAAAAGAAAGTTTAATGACTTTCTTTCGTGAGTTTTTTTTGGTGTTTTTTTTTGTGCAAAGGTAAAAAATTATATTACTTCAAACAATTGTTATAACTTATAGAAGATGAATACAACTGATATAGGACATACCCCACATCACAAAACAAAATACAAGTACAATTCAACTAAAATTCATATCATCTGATATCTCTGAACTATGTCAGATGAAAACAAACATTTTCACCTATACAGATAGCTTCAAATCAATTCCAATATTCAACCAATTCATCCCATGATCTGCATTCACCTTTATAGCATCAATACCATCTAGCTACATTTCCCTTTGCCCTTCCACCAAGATCACTCAGCCATCTCCCACAGTAACAAAAGTAGACAAGGCAAAGGGCATCACTAGGTACCATTCATTCCCAATCAAGGGCTCTTCTAAAATCCTTACATTTCCCTCT
Organism: Artemisia argyi; assembly: GCA_030686995.1. NCBI lineage: Eukaryota > Viridiplantae > Streptophyta > Magnoliopsida > Asterales > Asteraceae > Artemisia > Artemisia argyi. The sequence continues at coordinate 19,930,596 of CM060695.1, read as the reverse complement.
TTACAAAAGGTTTCAGAATTTTAGAAACACTCACCTTGAGGGGAGTATCATCCAAACCCCCTTGGCAGTGTATAGATAGGACCAAGTAGGTTCATTTTTCACTCCTCACTATTCATATCTCCATACACTGCCCTTCAACTCACTTTCCCTTCATCAATTGGAAACCTTCTTTATGGATTTTATAAGTTGTCTATCTAGAAAGCAACCAACATAGACCACAATTACCTAACAAAGGCCTATTGCAAACTGCCATTGGGGCTCACTAGGAAGACATCAAACAAAGATCCAAGTTACAAGGCCATCAATTGTTAGTGAGTTATAAATCTGAGCTCATTAATTGTTAAGAAGACTGGAGATATTGGTTAAAAAACCATCAAGTAGCAGACTTTACATGAATCTCAATGTCTGCACTGAAACTAGTAGATAGTAAAACACATTCCCAAACATACCCTTAATAGCAAAGAACTCCACAAAAGCCTTAAATCAATAGTAGTAGAATAAAGAGAAGACATCCATAAGGCAATAAATCATTGACTTATATCCCATTGTACCCCCCAAACTTGTTTCACTCTATCCACAGCTGCTGATTTCATCACCTTCAGACCTAAAAGTCTAGTTTTCACTGTTTCACAAATCATCTTGAACAGAGTATTCCAATCTCTTTTTTCATTTCTAAAGTTTCTGAAATTCCTCTCTTGCCACAAAAAGTAGATGATTGCTCCAAAGCAAAGTCTTCTCACCACACTTCCAATACTATTTTTGCAGGGCAATTTAGAAAAATTAGTCACAATATTTTCCCAATGACTATCAGGAATAAAACAGTCCATCATTATACTTCTCCAAATTTCACTTGAATAGCTACACTGGAAAAAGAGATGATCATGAGATTCTTCATTACTATTACATAGAGCACAAACCATCACTTTCTTTTGTGAGTTTGTCACATGGTTTTTCCTTTTTTTTTACTCTCATATCCAAAATCAATTTTTCATTAAACTTATATTAAAACCTCACTTTTGAAACTCATTAATTTTTTTAATTTATTTATTTGTTTTAATCAACTAATTTTTCATTCATTAAAATAAAATACTTATAACTTTTTTTATCTGAGTTTCCGACTCGACGTTGCGATAATTAATTACAGAGCGACTACCTGTTTTAATAACCTGGAGTCAGCACATGTGAACCTTCTAATAACTTTGCAAACAATTACTAAAACAAATTATTAAAATTATAAAAGGGCTAAAATTTAAAATACAACATTCAAAAATGTATAAGTTGAAAGTAAATAAATAAATAAAATAATCAATACACATCGTCTTCCTCATTCAACACACAGTAAACTGTGTTCTTAATAAAATAAAATAAAAAATAAGAAAAAAGTGAAAGCAAAGTAAAGAAAGATAAAGGTAAAGAAAAAATTGACTTTCACCCTAAAATGAGGTGAAAGTTTTATAATCAAAATCCTTCGTCTTTCATTTATTTACTTTCACTTTCACTCCTAAAAGAAACTTGAGAATACAACTAAAAATCACATTCTTTTTTTTTTCTCCATTTTACTCAACTTGAGAACACAGTGTAAAACAAACCAACAAAACCCCATTTAAATCGAAATTAAAAAAAAAAAAAAAAAAAAAAAAAAAAAAAAAAAAAAATCTCTTCATTTGGCGAGCACTAAAAAATTGGCCTGTGGTTTGGCAAAAGATGTGCCCAGTGCAGTGACGAGCGAGTTGGTGAAGGACACCTCCGATTGATAACTCTCGCTCGTTACTCGACCCTATGCTCTGATTGTTTTTAGTGTGATGCAATAATATTACGTCATTAGTGTTTTGTGGATTAACATTTGTGACTTTTTACTGTTAAAAAAAAAAAAAAAAAAAAAAAAAATAAAAAAAAAAAAAAAAATGTGAGAACATCCATTATGTTAAGCCTTTATATAGGTTTATAGTTTTATTATGACATTAATTAACCAACCTTGAATCTATCTTCATTATGTATAAAGCTTTATAAAAATTATACAAAATTTAAATGCATTAAATTATGAAGAGTTTAATATTATAGACTTATTTATCATAAACCTATTTATAAACCTATCTTCACTATGCTTAATAAGTTTTTAGACCTATTTATCATTTTATAAACTTTTTCATAAACTACTATAGTGGATGCCCTGAATTTTACTTTTTACTTTACCTAAAAACTAATGTTTTTCGGATAAAAGTTTTCATTCTAAACATAATTGACTAAGCATTTACTATCTCTAATCACAACTACAAAAGAATAAGATGTACACACGTCACAAAATTATTTTCTTTTTAGCGACATCTAAAAAAATGTCATCAAAAGTTAAAAAGGTGTCAATTCAAATAAAAAAGTGTCAAGAAAAACATTTTAAAAAAAAAAGTCACAAACTTTTATGTGCTTTAAAAAATATAGGTAAGTTTTTGCCTTTTTACCACATTTTTTAAAAAAGTGTCATTAAGTTTGGTGACATTTTTTTATAAGGTTGCAAAAATCGTGAATTGGTAGTCGGGCGGTTGATCCCCCTGTAGCTTGTAAAGTCTAGTCGAGATTAATTAGTAATTAATCGGATTGACATTTTCGGCATGCTTTGGGTATTTCTGGCGAGATTTGGGTATTTCCGACAGGACTTTCCTTGAAAAACATCTTGTGATAGATATAAAAAACAAATATAAGTGATTAAAACTTGTTCACGACAAGTTTTGGGTATTTTACGCGATACTTGAAAGTTTCCGGCAAGTTTGACCACCGTTGACTGCCGTTTACCGCCATTCACCATTGTTGACCAATTTGTTTGACCCAGTTATACAAATCGGTAAGGTTGGTGGCCCAGTAACGCATATCCGGTGATTAATCGGTCTTGTAGGCCTTGTGTTTGCAACAGTGCTTTTTTATGTCACTAAAAATTTTGTCACTTTAGATCTATTTTATTGTTGTGACAGTCACATTAAAATAGCATGTTAGATTTAGTGACAGTCACATTAAATTAGCAGGTTTCGGTGTCACGGGACCTATAAATAGTTTGGTTTCGTAGTGCTAATTTTCATTAAAAAAAAAAAAACACTGAATATTTTTAATTGCATCAAGTCCTAATGCATTGTGTTTATAGTTATTGCTTAATTAGTTAGTACATAAATAGGTGAAAAGCGAACTTATTTGCACTAAACTCAATCAATTAACCGAAAATCGTATCTTAGCTAAAAAGAATGTGCACCCGCCACCCCGTCACTTTTAACTTCGGTTCTGTCGTTGATCACATCCCTACGTAAAAGCCGCTTCTAAAAGAAAAGAACTACGACAATTCTTTGAAAAAAAAAAAAAAAAAAAAAAAAAAAAAAAAAAAACTTCGACAATAAATATGTGTGTGTTGGATTTATGCGTGTATGAAAAGTTTACTCTTAGTATTGCAGATAGAGGTAGCCAAGAAAACCGAAACCGAAACCTGTCAAAACCGGTTTTTGACCAAACCGGTTTGGTTTTTTCAAGAACCGGCTGTTCCAAACCGGTTTTATTATTACCCTTAAGTACCGGTTTGAGACCGGTTTTTTAAAGCTACTAAAGTTGCTGCGTTTTCACCATCAGCTGCGTTTTCACCATATTTCCACTAAATCTGTTGCGTTTTCACCATCATAGTGGCCCAAAATGTTATACGTTGAAGCCCTAAAAAAAATATAACCCAATCCAAATGACAAAATGATGTCCGGTTATAAAGATCAATCAACCCTAAACTTTCTTCATTTCCCTCCATCTTCAATAACACATTAGATCAGCCACCATTATCTCTTCATCTGCAACAACCAAACCCTACTTCTAAGTTGCAGTTATACCGCAACCCACAAACACAAACACGCTCTAATCTCATTAACCCACCACGAATCGACCTCGAAACGAGCCCACTGTTAAAAAATAGCACCGGTTTTGGTCAAACCGGTTTGATCGGTTTTCCCACGAACCGGTTTGGAAACCGATCCAGAACCGGTTCTACCGGTCCCGGTTTTTTGAACCCGAAATCCTATAAAAACCGGTTCGGTTTAAACCAGAACCAGTTTTTTGACTTTGACTAGAAACCGAAAACGGTTTTTGAAAAAACCGGCAAATGTCCACCTCTAATTGCAGATACCCAAACACATGAAAATACAAATTGGTTCTATGATTATATCTAGCCGTTTTATAAAAAGTGCTCAGGCGTTATAGCTCAATTTGCGATGTCAATACTTTGATAAAACCATTTGTTTATTTCTAAAACTGTATATGTGCATGTTTTGGTGAATCCCTGATTGAGTAAGGGTCTGATTTTATTATTGTTGTTGTGTTGACGCAACAATGCTTTTTTCATGTTCTGTTATTGAAGATGATGCTAATACATAGAATTATATTTGTCAAAAACACAAAGTTATTGACCGATATTGTGGTTTCATTGATATCTTGTAATTTTTGTTGCTACGTTGTTCGTATATGATGTCCTTGTCTTAATAAGTTTAAATATAGAATATTGAGGTTATTACACTATAAGACTCGACCAAAAAATGAAGACAGCTCGTTTGTTAGAACCAAAGTGGAGTAAATGACCTACTTTTGTGACTCGTTGATTATTATTATTATTATTATTATTATTATTATTATTATTATTTTGAACTTAAAATTTTATTAAAAGAAACAAACTAAGATCCATACATATCACTCCTCGAAAGAGAGGAAAGTTCATAAGGAAACGAAACATCCTAACTAAAAGGTAAAGCGGTAGAAGATGCAAAACGAGCTGCCCAATGAGCAACTTTGTTATTTTCACGCTTAGTCCATGAGAAAGATAATTTCAAATTTATCGACCATGAGCGAATATCAGATACAAGAGCAGCAAGGCTCCATGGAGGTGTCGTTTCCATAGATGAGAGAGTAATAGCGTTTGACAATCGGATTCCACAATTGCATGAGACCAACCACGACGAAATGTCAAATGACATGCATAGTGCACTGCTAAAACTTCTGCTTGAAGAGGAGACATAGAAGTACAAGGCATAACATCGACATAAAGAAGAGAACCTGTAGAATCACGCGCTACAACAGCTGAAGTGGCCTTAGCGTCCATGAATGCTGCATCACAGTTTATCTTCACCTGAGAGGTGGGGGGGGGGGGGGGGGGGGGGGGGAATCCACCGCAGTGAAGTCTGAGATGCAGAATGAGGACAATCCGCCTTTGCAATGAGATTCGATTCCATTACTTTACCAAACTCATTTAGCTGAGCATTGATCAAAGCTAAGGTGCGCCCAAGAGAAAGATCAACATTATCATAAATGAAGGCACAACGAGATCGCCAGATAAACTAACAAATCGTTGCCACGATAGATAAAATACGAGAAACTTAAGAACTTGACTTACAAATATCAACAAAACTCTGAAAGCGAGGATGATGCCGAAAACCTAAAGAAGAACCAAACCAAACAGGCCGAGTCCCTGCACACTCAAAAAGCAAATGCTCAATTGTTTCTTCAGAGCTATTGCATATTGGGCACGATATTCCATAGATTCTTCCAGAATTTTTGTAGAGGCGTAGAGCTTGAATCTGTTTTTGAAGTTTGCTACTTCAAAGTCTAACTTGTTCGCTCTAACCACTTTTCTGTTAATGCATTTATTATTCTTTTTGTGAGTTGTAAATAACCAACATACTTTTTCAGTACAATATAGGTGCCAAATGTTTATGACCGGTCAAACAAGGGCATATGTGTTTTCAACAAAACACCCTCTTTCTTTTGAAACCGATTGTTGAATTTATTTTCAATTATTTACGGTTTTAAATTCAGATAAATCATTAGATTTGCATGATTCAAGATTATAAAGCTAAGACAGGTGACATCTATATTGTGTTAAACCAACCCTCTGGCCCACATGTTTTATTTCCTTTTTCCCATTGTCTCTTCTCTTGTCACTCATTTTTTTTTCAGTACAACACAGTTTTTTGTCAGTTTTTGTTTCGTATTTGACAATTTTAAACGTTTGACTTATTAAATTTTATATTTTCTGTTCCGCACTTTCAGGTTTATAGCTTTTTGATATAGATACATATATATATATATATATATATATATATATATATATATATATATATATATATATATACTAGGCGAGTACCCGTGCATAGCAACGGAATTCCTAGCGGCAGATAATTAACGATTTGTGATACTGTGGTGAGTGTTTTGTTTAGCGTTCAAAATAGAACGTGAAGCGATCATAATGTAATTGCAAACGGTTATAGTACACGATAACTAAAGTCAAGAAAAAATTCTTAACATCTATATGCATATGCCTCCTTTTATATAACATGTGCATAACCCATTCATATATCCATAAATCAAAAGTAAAGTGATCAACTATCAGGAAAATAGTAATTAAACGGTTGAAGGTAAAAAAAATACAACAATGCTGAATATTGTTGTATTTTAATTAAATGAAATACAAAAAAAATGACAACCAAACCACGGAGCAAAGTGAAATAAATAAAATAAAGGTAACAATGGAAGCTTGTTGCAATTTAATTATTGTTTCCAAAATTAGTTTAGTCTCTTAGGATAGCTTCTAAGTTGCCAAAGATATATTAATTAAGAGTATTTAGTTAATACCTTAATTTCAGTTTTTTCACTCTTCGCTTTTTTACTATTTCCTCTTTATAGATAGTATAGATTTAAGCATTGTAGTTAGTGGTGTCATTTGGGTTAACCCGTTTGGGTTCGGATCAAGCTTCCAAAAAAATACCAGAACCCGTGCATAGCAACGAGATTAAAAAAAATATATGGGTTATAAACGAAAAATAATAAAAGTTTGAGTATTTGGGGATTAAATATAATATTTTGAAACCCGGTTTGACCTGGGTAGTTCAACCGGTTGAACTGTTCCGGTTGAAAAACGGGTCAATTTAAACCGAGTCAACCTGACGGGTTGGGTTGAAAAAACTGGTCAAATTAAACCGGGTCACCCTCCGGGTTTGAAGCATCCCGGGTCAAACCGATTTTTGATATGTATTAATAATTTCCTTTTGAAATATATGTTTTCAAAATTTTCTTTTTTTGTTTCAACTTTTCACTTTCACTTTTTGTTTTTTCTTTTACAATTACATGGCTATATAGGGAAACTTATCAATCACCCACTAATCACCACTAATCAAGGCTAATTACTAATTGATTTGAGATTATCTATTTGGAGCTTATCTCTTATACACGGTATTAATATGCTTGTTTCAATATAGTTTCCTATTTCTTGTTGCCAAAAGTTAAGAAATGTTAAAAAATATTATATATGATCTCGTTGATTTTTAAATTTTACAAAAACAATCATATGTCCATCAATAAAGTAACTTGCAACATGTTGAGGTAAAACCTTGTAAATGAGTCCCACCTTTAAGCCTACCGTCCGTCCTCAGATAACACCCTGCACAAGAGTAGCACACGTTAGGCTCGCCTCGGGTTTTATCCCAAGACCAACCTCCGGTGTGAGGATGAGTATGTGTAAGGATGAAGGATTTGTAATAAATGCTAGTGAGAGTATAGTGTGTGTTAGTTGAATCATAAATGAAGTGAAGGGTATTTATACTACTCATCTCATTACCTACTCTGCCTTGGGAAGGAGCAAGACCATACCTGGTTGTTGGATGTCAGAACAAGTGGGCGGCACGATCCCTGAAATCCTGGGATTGTGTTGTCCTCGGTTCATACCCGTTGAGACTTTTCCTTCGGCCTGTGCTCTTCGGCTCTACCTATATGAGCCGAGTGGTTCCTCGCCATTCGGCTACATACGTCAACATGTCCCCCCCCCCCCCCCCAGTATTGGAGTATCGGTCCTGACCGGTGCTCCGATTCCGTTATCCATGCGGGTGCCGTTGGGCCCTTACCGTTTGGGATGGGGATGTTGCGCGTTTTTGTATGAAGTTTATTCACTGCGTCAAAATTACCCTTATGCCCCCCTTTGACAGCTGGTTACCACTTAATTTTTGCGCAAATATCGAACGGTCCCAGTTTAGCCACGTGTCGAGGGCGGTACGCGATGCGACGTTTCGCGGATCCCCATATCGACTATATATATACCACTTCTTTACTCTTCATTTTTACTTTTTACTGTGTTTTTCCTCCAATCTCTTCGGTTGCTTCTTGTTATTTTGCAAAGCTATTCCGAGGTGCGTTTCCACCCTTCTTATTTTTGCTACTTCGTATTGTTTTTTACCATGGCCGTAAGTGAACCTGGGGAGATGAACGTTCCGGTTGACCCCCCTTTGTTACTGACATCCAAACCCCCCGGTAAGTTTGATATGCATATGCACCCATCTAGGCTTTCCCAGAGAGATCTAGACGATATGATAATAGAATTCGGAATCCCGTTAGACCTTCATCCCATACTTCCCCCCCCCCCCCAGATCTCACCATGAACGAATTGCCGGGAGACAAAATAGGGGTGTACGTTCAACTCATGAGGTTAGGAGGCATTAGGATACCTTTCTCGGCCTTCCTTTTAAGCGTCATAGACCATTTTAACGTGCATCTGTCTCAGTTAGTTCCGCTGGGTGTAAATAGGGTGATGTTGTTTGAGGTTCGGTGTTATAGTTTAGCGGTTGTGCCCACAGTTTCCTTGTTCCGAGTGTTCTACCGATTATGTAAACAGGGACACTGGTTCTCATTTGAACATCGGACGGGTAAACATGCCAAAACATGCTTTATTGAGATTTTGACAAGTTTGAAACGGTGGAAGGATTTTTTCTTTTTGATTGACCGGAGGGCTATACCGAACGCCATGCCGTGGAGGCATAGGGATTCGCAGATAACAGATCGCTTCCCAACCGGTTATTCTCAGCGAGATGCCAACATACTGGCTCTTCGACCTATAATACTTCGGAAACCCCCGAACAGTCTTCTTTGGGTGTATGGGCTTACCAACACTTTCCGGATATCGGGCCATCATCTTGTTTTCAAAAATGCCGGAGGGGAGGGTAAGAAGGGGTGTTTATTATTATTACTATTTACTTTGTACCATCCGTACTTGTTTTAATCGCGTGTTTTTCTTTGTAGTGATAACTATGTCCGAGTATCTTGAGCTCCCGGAACTCGAAGGGTCTGCTGTGAGCAAGGGAGATCCGTTGCCGAAGAACCAACCTCGTCCGAACAAAACTGCCAAACCCCTCGGTCCCGATGTTGCAATTCCCGAAAAAACTTATGCGCAGCTAATGGTTGAAACGGCCCATCCCGATGTGGTGGCCGCTCGAGAAGAGAAGGAAAGGAAGAAACAGCAAACCCATCCTGTGGGTAAGAAGAAGGCTGCAGCTGGGCCGAGCCAGCCTAAGAAGAGGAGAAAGCTACAGGTTGAGGAGGAAGTCGTTGTCTCCGAGGAGCATATAGTGGATGCAAATCCTCTCAACCAGGCTGAGCCGTCGGAAAGAGCCGAGCAGGAGAATGACGGTGGTCAAGGCCCCAATGATCCGGTTGAGAATGCCGAAGAAGAGCATCATTCTTTGGAAAAATCCAACACTCCTCCTGCTCAAAATGACGAAGGGTTTCAGAATAATCCCCCTCCGACCCCATCTGATGGTGAGAACCATCCTCCCTTTCCTAGTCCGGTTTTAAAATATACTTATCCTTACCTAACTGTATATCTTTTTGTACAGCCCATTCAGAGCATCAAGCTTCTAGAGCTCATGTGCAGACCGGAGAGAATCAACCGTTGTCTGAAGGTGCGTTTACTTATCCTCAAGTGTTTTTTTTTTTTTTTTTTTTTTTTTTTTTTTTTTTTTTTTTTTTTTTACTTAGTCGTTCGGCCTTATTATTTTCAGGTCACACTGATTTGACCGGAGGTTACTTCATCCCCGGTTGGACCCTCAGGGATGACGTTCGTATGAACTCATTCCGAGCGTGCCGCGAGATGATGTCACATCTTGCCACTCCTGCCGAAGAAGAAGCGCTGGCCAGTCTGAATAATAATCAGCTTGTCCGACAATCTTACACCAACTGTGGTTCCGGTGTGGTACTTCAAGCAGAGGTGTTGAAGAGGTTCAGCCAATTGAATCGAGACCACCGAGAGCTAAAGGCTACTCATGGGGATTGTGTCTATTGTCGATGGGCTAAAGGACGAAAGGGATGCCCATATTGAAAAATTTGAAACCTTGCTGAAAGAGTTCCGTATGCTGGAGAAAGAACAGGAGGAGGAGAGGACTGCCGCCTCCATCCGGGAAAAAGGGTTGGTTGATCAGCTGGAAGAAATCGAGAAGGAGAAAAGTGAGGCAACAAGTTTGGCCGCTTCTCAGACTTCTAGAATTGAGGAGCTTGAGAAGCAACTGGCGGAGAAATCCGCGGAGGCCGAAAGGGTTTCGACGGAGAATAAAAGCTTGACTGCTCAGTTGGCTGTTGCCGAGGTTGTTCGCCAGAATACCGTCAAGGAATTAATCCCTGCCGCCTTCCGAAGGCTTTTCCAGAGTGATGAATATAAGAAAAGTCTTGGAAAGGTCTATAGCTTGTCTTATTCCGGGGGATTCATAGACGGTGTTCGTACCGAAAGGGAAACGGAGGATGCAGAAAAGATCTTGCAAAAGATTAAGAGGCTTAATATGGAGGCTCCAAAATTATGGAAGCCGGAATATCATAAGCTTTTTTCAGCTGAATATCCGTATGTTCAGAAGCTTGCGGAATCCTTCCATCTTCCCCTTGGTGATCAAATTAACCTCTTACCGCAGGAGCCTGTCAAGAAAACAACTCCTTCTCCAGCTGTTGCTCCCCCTCCCCCAAAGGTTGACTAGAATTTTATCCGGGGTGACTGTACCTCTTTTTGTGTCCTCTGGATTGTAATAAGTACTTTTAACACATTTTGAATTGTAATCGTGTTACCGAAGAACATTCTTGTTCCCATATATATGATCATTTCGTTTTTATACGTTCTCTACATATCTCTCTTCTTTTTTTTTTTTTTTTTTTTTTTTTTTTTTTTATTATTATATGTAATAAGTAATGACGGAGTGTTTTTGAACGATCCGTCTAAGTAGATGGACGGAGTGTTTTTGCACGATCCGTTTAAGTAGATGGACGGAGTGTTTTTGAACGATCCGTCTAAGTAGATGGACGGAGTGTTTTTGCACGATCCGTTTAAGTAGATGGACGGAGTGTTTTTGCACGATCCGTTTAAGTATATGGACGGAGTGTTTTTGCACGATCCGTTTAAGTGGATGGACGGAGTGTTTTTGCACGATCCGTTTGAGTAGAAGGACGAAGTGTTTTTGCACGATCAGTTTTAGTGGATGGACGGAGTGCTTTTGCACGATCCGTTTAAGTATATGGACGGAGTGTTTTTGCACGATCCGTTTAAGTGGATGGACGGAGTGTTTTTGCACGATCCGTTTAAGTATATGGACGGAGTGTTTTTGCACGATCCGTTTAAGTGGATGGACGGAGTGTTTTTGCACGATCCGTTTAAGTATATGGACGGAGTGTTTTTGCACGATCCGTTTAAGTGGATGGACGGAGTGTTTTTGCACGATCCGTTTAAGTATATGGACGGAGTGTTTTTGCACGATCCGTTTAAGTAGATGGACGGAGTGTTTTTGCACGATCCGTTTAAGTGGATGGACGGAGTGCTTTTGCACGATCCGTTTAAGTAGATGGACGGAGTGTTTTTGCACGATCCGTTTAAGTAGTTTGCACAAACCTTTTAGGAAAATTCGCTTCCCGAAACGTGGAGAAGACGTAAGCTATCATTAATCGTCACAAACATTTTACATAAAACAGTTTCGTAAGTTGATTGCATGCCAGGTCCGAGGAATTTCCTTGTCATCCATACCAGCAAGTTTGTACGAGCCATTTTGGTATGCTTCCATTACCATGTATGGCCCTTCCCAGTTCGGACCCAGTTTCCCCTGATTTTCAACCCGGCTAGCTTCGTTTTTCCGGTAAACAAAATCCCCAACCTTGAAAGCCATCGGTTTAACCCTCCGGTTATAGTATTGTTCGACCTTCGCTTTATATTTTGCTTCACGAATTGCTGCCATTTCACGCCTTTCTTGCAACAGATCCAAATTTAACCGTTGTTGCTCTTCGCTATCCTTCGGATTGTAGAGCATGGTTCGGTGTGTGGGCATTCCTATTTCCGCCGGTATCACTGCTTCACTGTCGTACGTCAGACTAAAAGGTGTTTCACCATTGCATGTTTTCATCATGGTTCGGAAGGCCCATAGAACATTCGGCAGTTCATCTGCCCATCCGGCCCTTTCCCTTCCAAGTCTAGTTTTTATGCCGTGCATCAAGCTCTTGTTTGCTCTTTCGACTAATCCGTTTGCCTGTGGGTGTGCTACAGCGGTGTTTATTTGTTTTATTTTTAGCTTCTCGCACCATCCTTTGAAAGGATCATTAACAAAGTTTGTTCCATTGTCTGTTACAATGATCCCTGGTAGACCGAATCGACAAATGATATTTTCCCAAACAAATTTCTTCACGTCTTTGCCGGTGGTTCTGACTAGCGATTTGGCCTCTATCCATTTCGTGAAGTAGTCCACCACTACAATCACATATTTCAACCTTCCGGGTGCTTCTGGGAAGGGACCTAACATATCCATACCCCATTGATAGAAAGGCCATGGTGCCATTATGGATGTTAAATTGGTTTTGGGCAGCTTTGGTACCGGAGAGTGGATTTGGCAGGAGTCACATTTCTGAATCTCTTCTCTTGCATCTTTGTGCATCATCGGCCAATAATACCCCTGCCTTATTAACTTAGCCACTACCGACCTGGGTCCGGAGTGCATTCCACATATCCCCTCATGAACCTCTCGAATGATGTAGTTTGCTTGTAGAGGTCCTACACACCGTAGCATTGGGTTTAAGTAAGACTTCTTGAAGAGCACACCATTTTCCATTACGTACTGCGGAACTTTCATTCGTAAGGTCCTAGCCTCATTGGGTTCCGTAGGCCAGATACCTTCGTCCAAACATCTGATGATGGGGGTCATCCAATTGTCTTCTTCTTCTACTATTGCTCCCACCTGTTTCTCTTCGGTTGACGGTTTCCGAAGTACTTCCACCAGTATTTCTTTGGTAAGATGGTTGAAAGCTACCGATTCTAGTTTGCTTAACACATCGGCTTTGTGATTCTGGGTTCTTGGTATGTTGTAAATTTTAAACTTTTTAAAGCCCCCAATATACTCTTTCGCTTTCGCTAGATATTGCATCATACTTTCCTTAGTTGCCACGAAATTTCCGTTTATTTGGCTTGCTACTAATTTGGAGTCAACTCTCTCTTCCAACTCCTCCGCCTTCATTTTCTTAGCGATTCTTAAGCCGGCTAAGAGCGCCTCGTATTCTGCTTCATTATTAGTACTTGGGAAGTCGAGACGAAGTGCGTACGTATGTTCAACTAAATCAGGCCCGATCAGCACCAATCCCGCTCCGGATCCTGTCTTGTTGGAGGCTCCATCTGTGTAAAGGATCCAGTTGCCCGGTTTTGAGACTTCTTGTACTTTTTCCTCTCGAAATCTTTGCTCATCACCCTCCAGCTCAACTGAGATTTCCGAAATAAAATTTGCGAGAACCTGTCCCTTGACTGCATTCCTCGGAATATAATCTATATCATAAGCTCCTAGTTCTACCGAATATTTGGCCATTCTTCCAGATGCCTCGGCTTTGTTAAGGATTTGTTTTATGGGCTGATCTGTTATGACTTTTATTGGGTGAGCTTCAAAATACCTCCTCAGTCTACGAGACGCGTGTATCAGAGAGAGGGCCAACTTCTGAACCGGAACATAATTCCTCTCGGCTTCATGCAACGTTCGGCTCAGATAATGAACAGGCAGTTGCCTATCTTCTTTCTCGGCCATCAATACTGCGCTAACGGCACCTTGGGCTGCGGCAAGGTATATGTACAAGGTTTCTCCCTTTCTGGGGGTAGATAATGTTGGTAAATCTAGTATTAACTTTTTGAGTGACTGAAAAGCAGCCTCGGCCTCTTCCGCCATTTGTATTCTTCTTTGTTCTCTTTTGTTATGTTTTTTAATGTGTCAAAGAATGGGAGTGATCTTTCAGCCGACCGAGAAAGAAATCTGTTTAGTGCGGCTAATTTCCCACTCAGAGATTGCATTTCTTTCAAAGTCTTTGGGGATTGCATTTGCGAAATTGCCTTCGTTTTCTTGGGGTTTGCTCTAATACCTTCGGAGGTTATCATGTATCCTAGGAACTTTCCTTCTTCTACACCAAATGAGCATTTCTTAGGATTCAACTTCATGTTAATCCTCCTTAGGTTGTCAAAAGTCTCGGCAATATCTGCCAACATCTCTTTTTCCCCTTTACTTTTAATCACCATGTCATCCACATAAGCTTCCAAATTTCTTCCTATCTGTGTCCGGAAGGCCGAATCAACCAGACGTTGGTAAGTTGCCCCGGCGTTTTTCAGACCAAACGGCATCTTTGTATAGCAATAAGTTCTTTGTTCCGTGTAGAACGCCGTCTTTTCTTCATCCTCCTCCTCCATTTGTACTTGATGGTATCCCTTATACGCGTCCAAGAAGCATTTGTATTTGTATCCTACCACCGATTCAATTTTCCAGTCAATCTCAGGGAGGGGGTAATAATCCTTCGGACAAGAAGAATTCAAATTTTTGAAATCAATACACATACGCCAACTTCCGTCACATTTTTTGACTAACACTGGATTGGAAATCCACGTAGGGTATCTGACCGGCCTAACAATACCGGCTCTCAGCCACTCCTCCACTTCTTTTAATATCACTTGATTCTTTTCAGACGAGAGACTTCTTCTCTTTTGAGCGACCGGCGTGTCCGAAACATTCACGTTCAAGTGATGTTTAATTAATCTCCTAGGAACACCGATCATATCGGAGGGTTGCCAAGCGAACACATCATTATTTCTTCTTAGAAGTTCGACCAGATACCTCCGACATTCCGTCGAGAATCCAATACCTATAGCGACTAGTTGGTCCGGATACGCTGGGTTCACCAGTACCCCTTCCGTTGAAGTATTCTCCCCGTCTTTCTCCTCCGGTATCGCTTTTCCTCGTGGGCTATCCTGTTGGCCTTCCTCAATCTTTCGGCACTGTAGAACAGCCGCGGATCTAGCCTTTACGGTGGCTACACCTCGTGGAGTGGGAAACTTGATCATGGAGTGGATGGTGGACGGAACAGCCCTAAGCCCTTTCAACCCGGTCCTTCCTAGTATAACATTGTAAGGTGACGGGGATTGTACCACACAAAATTTCATCATGGTCTTTCGGAACAACCCATTGTCACCGAATTTTACCTCTAATTCTATCTTTCCCAACGACCTGTTTGTTTCCCCCGAGAAACCAATCAACGAAGTACTGGTTTCCTCCAATCTCTCCCTAATGGTTGTATCTAAATTACGGAAACAATGTTCATACATTACATTGACAGAAGACCCTTCGTCTACATATATTCTCCTTACCAGATATCCTTCTATGTCTCCCTCTATGATAAGTGGTTCTTCTGACAAATCACTCGTCGACACAGCTGGGAATACTATCGGTACTTTCATCCAATCTTCGTCCCAGCCTCCGTATTTTCTTTTCTGGACGATGGGAAAGCTCCGAATCATGTTAATCACCTTGCTCTTTCCTTTGTCCTCTTTTTTAGGGAAATCCCTATTTCCTCCGGCATCCCGTTGCTTCCAGTCTTTGAGTAAGTGATCGAGTTTTCCTGACTTCAATGCCATCTCTAATTGTTTTTTGAGTTGGTGACAATCGTTCGTGAGGTGGCCCCTCTCCCCATGGTATTCACAAAACCTATCCATGTTTTCTGCCCTCGGTCTCCCAATCATCGGCGGAGGTTGAGGCAGATTCAACTGACGTTCGGTAGTTAAGATTTCACGCAGAAGTTTTACCAACGAGCCTATGTTCGTACGCTCAACATTGCTTCGAAATGGTTCCGAACGTTGGTAATTTCCCCGGCTATTTACTTCGTTCCGTCCGGAATTGGTTCGAGGAGTAATGTAAGGTTGGAATACATCTCTTCGTCTCTGGTCATTTCGACGGTCTACCCCGAACCTGTTTCCTGAACCTCCTCTGGCTACGCGATCTACCCGGGGAGCAGAGTAATTCCCTCGGCCTATATCTATTCCCTCCCCTTTGGGCAGTTCTGTATCCCGGAAAGCTTTTTCAGACCTTATGAAGTCGTCCACTCTGGCGAACATCTCGGTTACCGTTCGTGGCACCCTATCTGAGAACTTCTTAGCAAGAGCTGGACATTTATGTGCACCCATGAAGGCCGAAATGCGCATGATCTCCGGAACCCCACTGATATAGCTTGCTTCATCTGTCCACCGTTCTTTGAAGTCTGGTAACGATTCATGTGCCCTCCGGACAATTTTGGTGATTTCTGTAGGATCTTTAGTACACTTCTTCCTTAACGAAAATCGAGTTGCAAATTGTTCCCTTAAACTGTTCCAACTGTCTATACTGCCCGGCTCCAGCCGTTCGAACCATCCTCCGACTGCTCCATCCAGTGTCTGTTGGAACATGAGACACCAAGTTGGCATCGGCCATTGCCCTTGGTTGGCGGCTCCGGTGAACCTGGTAAGGTGGTCATTCGGATCCGTCGACCCATCATAAAACTTCATGTTCAACGGCATTACATAGTTTTCTCCCGCGAATTCTACTATTCGACGGGTGAATGGAGATCTTAGGACTTCCTTAAAAGGTTTTTTCAGATCCTCATCGGCCTCTGTTGTTTTCTCTTTTCCTTTATCTTTGTCATTCTCATCTCCGAAATCCAGACGTATGGGTTGGACCATCCTTCCACCCTTTGCATTATGCTCCTTAATAAGCTCCGTTAAAGATGCCATCTGACTGAGTATCATCGCTTGAAGGTTGGACGAATCGTTCTCTGAATCGTCATGGTTGTTCGTGTTATCGTTGTTATCCCCACTCCCTCCGACCTGGGGATCAGGTGTGTGGAAGGGGCGGAAAGGAGGTGGTCCCGACATTCGGATTCGATTGGTAGAATGAATAGCGGGTCCCACGGATGGCGCCAATTTGTTGAGGTAAAACCTTGTAAATGAGTCCTACCTTTAAGCCTACCGTCCGTCCTCAGATAACACCCTGCACAAGAGTAGCACACGTTAGGCTCGCCTCGGGTTTTATCCCAAGACCAACCTCCGGTGTGAGGATGAGTATGTGTAAGGATGAAGGATTTGTAATAAATGCTAGTGAGAGTATAGTGTGTGTTAGTTGAATCATAAATGAAGTGAAGGGTATTTATACTACTCATCTCATTACCTACTCTGCCTTGGGAAGGAGCAAGACCATACCTGGTTGTTGGATGTTAGAACAAGTGGGCGGCACGATCCCTGAAATCCTGGGATTGTGTTGTCCTCGGTTCATACCCGTTGAGACTTTTCCTTCGGCCTGTGCTCTTCGGCTCTACCTATATGAGCCGAGTGGTTCCTCGCCATTCGGCTACATATGTCAACACAACACATAAACAAAAGACAAATGTTTTAATGGATTTTCTACTGATTCTTTTGGTTTACTATAGTTAATCAAAATATATAAAGATCTAAAGCTAAAGATAAATACAATTTGACCTTCAACCATCCAAATATATACATGAAATGGAATCAATGAAAAGTGCACGTACACAATATAATTACAAATCTCAGTTTGACCAAATTAATTAAGGTGAGCACAAGAAAACAATATAATAAAAAACATGCGTAAAAAGGTAAATTTTAATTATATTCATACTGATCATCTAACCATGTGATGATGAACTTCAGGACTCTCCATAATACTCTCTAAACAAGGTTTCCACTTTGTAACGTTTTATCCTCTTAATCTACTTTTTTCAATCTCCCCTAACATTTCTTTGAATCTCCGACCTTGACCCTTCTTTAACTGAAGTAATAACCATTGTAACTCATCTTTTGTTAATACAAGTTTTACCTTCATTGTGCTACTTTCTTTGAAGAGAGTATCACCACTTGTTTTCTCATATTCTTTGTTTCTCTTGTTGCCCACATTAATGTTGCGATTTCGTGTTTTCTTCAATTTCAGCAAGACAAACAGCACAATCCAACAAACAAATAGCAAAAGTTAATGAAAATAAAGCCCAAAACAAATACACGAACAAATTTAACAACTTACAAAAAGAAATTATACAACAAAAGTTAATAAAAATAACTATCTATGTCGAGCACTTTCCGGCAACACCAAGAGGAGCAGCCTTGTTTAGCGTCGGTGGCTGAATAAGTTCCGTCAGCAACGGTGGTGGATTTAAGCGGCGGAGTAGATCTACAAGAAACACAAATTTAATAATTAAAAAAAAAAAACCCTTTAAACTTTAAAAGTACATACACCTAAAATAAAGCTAAAAAGTACTTAATAAAACCTCAAAACAACAACTTCGGTTGTGGCGGCGAGACATAATCCGATAACATCAGCGGTGGATTCCGGTGACAACAACAAATCTTTAAAATCCTGTCAAAAATGTTATAAAAGCAAGATGGATCTATTAAAAAAACATCAAAACTTAGAAAGAAAATATAGATCTATAAGCACACATATAAAATTCTGGCAAGGAGGTGCATTTTCCGGCGACTTCGGCAAAGGCAAGCAAAAGATCTGTATAATAAAATTAGTAAAAAAAAACTTTAAAAACATGAAAAATACATAGATGTATAAAATAAACTAAAAAATATGAAACACGTATAGATCTATAAAAAATATATCAATCGGTGATGGTGTGGTTTTGGTGCTGAGGTTCGGCGGTGGAGTTGGGCGGTGGAGTTGTGCGGTGGTCGAGTGGTCCAGTGGTGGTGGGTGTGATATGTGTGGAAAAGAAGAGAGTGTTTTGTTAGTTGTGTGTGTTTTTTGTGTGATAGAGGGATTGAGAGAGATGAGAAAAAAAGTGGGGCGTGTGTGTGATTTATTGTGTTGTGTGTGTGATTTATTGATTTGCAGTTTCATTTCCATTTATTACTTTCCATCAATACTGGAATTGCAGTTTCGATTTACATTCAATCATTGACCATGCAAAATGGCATTTGATTTACATTGATTGGTTGACAAGGGTAAAATAGGCATTGACTGAAATTTCAGTTTTCCACATTTCACTTTGACCATTGAGCCATTATAAGTAGTATATATATATACTAGACGAATACCCGTGCATAGCAACGAGATTTTATAACGACAGATCGTTTAGTGATAAAAGAAAGTTTATGGGTTATAAATGAAAAATAATAAAAGTTAGGGGTGGCAAATCTTGCCCAATTTGTAATTTTTGGGCGATTTTTGACACTTTTTTAAAAGTTTGGGGCGTTTTTTGCCCCCTTGCATTTATTTGATGGGCTCTTACAGGCAAAAGATAAAAACAGATATTATTAGATGGGCTTTCGAATCACACAATTCAACTTTCAAGCAATTACTCTCATTTTTTTGCGACCAATTCACTTGTCACTGGTAACTATAAAACATTCCAACTATTTTAATTTTAATTTATCTCATTTATTAACTATTTTAGGCATAATTATTTAATACTTTAATTAATTGATAGATATATTTAATTAGTTTATTCATTTAATACTCTATTTTTTTTATGAAAAAATAATTAAATATAGTTAAGACTTAGATGCTTGATCTTTTTTTACAAGATGAATTAAAGGGGTTTTTAGGACTGTTCCGAATGTTTTTAATAGTTGAATTATAATTTGCTCGTTTTAGCCCGTGCCCGTTTGGCCCGATTTATAATTTGTCCGTTTAGCCCGTGCCCGTTTTAACCCGTGCCATTTTAGCCCGTGCCCGTGCCCGTGCCCGCCCGTTTTGCCACCTCTAATAAAAGTTTGAAGATTTAGGATTAAATGTGTTGACTTATTGACTTTGTTGACTTATTGACTTTGATACTTAAGCTCATGTAAACATAATGTTTTGAAACCCGGTTGAACCGTTCCGGTCGAAAAATGGGTCGATTTAAACCGAGTCATGCTTTTAATAACTGAACCCGTCGTGTCCAGTTTTCAAAACTATATGTTTTTCCCAGTTGAACCCGTTGGTCCGGTCCAGTTTTCAAAACTATATGCAACATCAACTTGTTAGCTTGTATAAAGTTTCGTGTGTTTTATTAATTTGTATAATGTGTATAATAACATATATTTTTCATTTTAGGGTGTTTTAAAAATAACATTAATTGGTGTGTTTAATTATTTTATATTTTATATTATGTTGTAGCTTGTTTAAATTGTATATTTTGAAAATTTTATTGTACTTTTTTTAGTAAGGGGTGTTTTAATTGATTGTTTTTAATTTGATATAGATGCTTTTAATTGGTTGTACCATATGAATAAATTATTGTAATTTTAAGTTATGGGGTGTTTTAATAAGAGCATTAATTACACAATTCATTTTCTCTCACTCTTGTAGTATAGAAGGGTAAAATGGGGATTGACTGAAAATTCAGTTTTCCACTTTTTCCTTTGACTAAATCTACATTATAAGTAGTTAAGATAAAGGGAGGGTCCGGATAAAAATTTTGAGAGGGTTGAGATATCACATGCCATACGAATATCATACTTTTAAAAAACGTTTAATTTATAGTCCAAACTAGTTATAAGATTCGTTGCAACAGGCCTCCACTTAAAAAATATCACATTTTTATTAGTCTTATATATAAATATGTTATATATTAAACATATATGAGGTATATAATTTTTTTTCTTCTTTTTTTCTAATTTACAAGTGTAATAAATGGCGCATGTATGTGGAAGGTAAGGTGGGTCATGTCCCACTCACAAAGCCTAATAATTTTACATATGTAAAGTAGCACGCAAAAGCTTAATACGGTAAAGTGTATCTAGTATTGATTTTTAGCCCACCTTAAAAACTGTTAACTTATAC
Organism: Artemisia argyi; assembly: GCA_030686995.1. Classification (NCBI taxonomy): domain Eukaryota; kingdom Viridiplantae; phylum Streptophyta; class Magnoliopsida; order Asterales; family Asteraceae; genus Artemisia; species Artemisia argyi. The sequence goes on along the minus strand of CM060695.1, from coordinate 19,909,702 downwards.
CAATCCATGTATCTAATATTGACTTTTTGCCCACTTTAAAAACCGATAATATAATTTTACATAGGTATCATGCAACATTTTTACGTAATTATATATGATGTATTTTTAGTATTTGCTAACGTCTTTCAAAACGTTTTCCCCCTTCTCTCCGAAAACAAATTCCTAACTACTTCCTTTGGGATAATGAAGCCTATTTGTTGTTATTGCCTAAGACAACCAAAAATCACGAGACGACTCTACATAGTAAGTATGGTCATAACTTTAATGTTTGACTCCGTAGTTTGTTTAGTTAAGAAAAGGATTGATATTAGGAAATCTGGTTGCAACTTGCAAGCATGTGGTTTTATGAGTCTTATGGTACAATTATCTATTATTTGGAGTGTCTTATAATCACAACAAGTAGCTTGGCGCGGCGGGACTTTTTTTCAAAGTTTTCTTTAACTATTTACCAATTTCTGCCAAAAAAAAAAAACAAATTAGATCTGAATTTGCATGAAACCATACATGTAGAATAAGTGAATAACGATAGAAAGTTTACATTGGATCCAATTCAGTATTACTAAAAATGAAAATAACAGACATGTCTCGAGACTTTTACTGTGCTGGCTGTGTTCGCGGCGCAGATGCGTGTTTTTCACATAATCAATCAGAGGGCCGCATATGCAGATAAGTAGCTGCATAAAAATAAGAGCGTAAAAATATTAGCTAAAATCGACCCAATTTGCCCTTTAATGCTGCTGTTTCACAGCGGTCCCGAACACCAATTAAAAAGTACCTAAAATCGATAATACGACGCACAAAGTTACCTGCGATTACACCTCTAACCATGTCTTTCTCTTCGAGGAGGTCAATAAGTTCTTGTAAGTTTCTTTGATTGATAGAAAAGGAGCAGATTTGGTAAGTTTATCCGTCACAAATTGTGCAACCTTTTCAGGTTGTCTCATCCCTAATGGACAAACAGAAACAATAAAATGTGACCGAATAATTTTGATATTTATAATCGTTGATCCTAAAGAATATAGCAGTCGATCATAATTAAAAAGAAAAAAAAAAAAAAAAAAGTACCTTGAGTAAACGACTCCGATGATTTCGAAGGTACAGTAAAAGGTGATGAAGACTCGATATCAATATATGTACGGACTTTATCAGGTAACCGAGATAAGAAATCGGTTCTGAGCGAGTTCAAAGAGTATTTCCGGCTTAATCTTCTTCTCCGACCTGTGACAGGAGTCCCCGGTGATAATAATGACTCATCCATTTTCGAGAGTGTTCACCTCTCTATCTTTAGACACAGATTTTATGGATGAACTATGCTTGTTTTGGAAAGTAGAAAGAGTTTACAAAAGGAATATATAAGAGTTTGTACTTTTTGTATGGTGGTTTAGTTGGTTTTGATATTTTATTTGAGCATAAACAAACAAATGTATAGGATCTTAGTTTAACCATTTTCTTTTAAAAATTACGAACCACAACTGTATAGGATCTTACTTAACCATTTTCTTTTAAAAATTACGAACCACAACTGAGGTTTTCTACATAGACACAAACAAACTTTATTAGTGATAATTTCTTAGAATGAGGAATTTTTTTTCCTTTAAATGTATATCAAACCTGACCCGACTTGTTTTTAATAAAAACATAATATCACGTATCTAACCTTTCTTATAACATAACATGCCTCCAATTACTAATTTTTTTGGCTCCGCCACTGTTTACGCATGAAGAGGGGGAGGATGAGTAGTCCAAGCCACTATTGTGATTAGTCTAACTTGTTGATTAGTTCATATTAAAAAAAAAAAAAAAAAAAAAAAAAAGGCGTTTGGACATAAGTAAATGAGTTAATTGTGTATACTCCATATATGTTAGTGTTAGGATATACCGTAGTTACAGAATCATGAATTTATCAGAGAAACAATTTAGATATGTGTCACCCTTTTCAGATGATTGTGATTTTGTTAGAAGAACAGATAAAAAGAATAATAAATGATTTTAGTTATCAAAATTATTTTTATGGGAATAAATGATAAGTTCATGCCATTTTGATGAAAAAGGAAAGGACAATGATTCATGCCATTTTGGAGAGTTGCCGGCTCAACGGGGGGAAGTTGACTATTCAAACATGTTCCTTACGCTTGCATTCTTGTGCCATTTAATTATTCATTCAAAATATAGAAGTTTTAATCAATGATTAATAATCATAATGTTTTCTCATGTGTTTTGTCAAGTCAAATTATTGAACGAATATTTTGTCAAGTCAAATTATTGATTTTTTTTTGAAAAGTGAACTTCATTAGAAACACGCCAGCCCACAAAACGGGGCGGCACACACCAAAAAGAGAACAATTACATAATTACAAAGTTACACCAATTATCCCACGTCAAAGAAGATAACTTAGCTCTAGATTTGGCCCAAAGAAAACCCAAAACTTTAACTTCTCCGATGATACCCTCCATCCTAGCCTTCTTATTTTGAAACTTAAAGGAGTTCCTCGCCCTCCATATGCACCAACACCCGATAATCATTAAGCCATAGAAGATCTCTTTCTTCTTTCCTGATAGACCTACGTAATTGTGAACAACCAACAGATCTTTGAACGAGAAAACAAAGATGTTAGGGACCTTGCACCAGTTTGATATGTGTTGCCAAAGCCTAGAAGCAAAGATGCAACCCGAGAAAAGATGATCAACATCCTCCTCCGCGCTCTCGCACAGCACACACAAAGAGTTAGCTAACTGAATTTTCCTTTGCCTAAGAGCAGAGGCCGTCGGGATCCTGCCCATCTCCGCCCTCCAACCAAAAATGTTGCACTTTTTAGGAATCCAGCTACACCACTCGAAAACGTTTAAGTTACTGAAGTCCATATCCGAATACATTTGCTTCCTAACCGCACTCACCTTGAAGGCTCCATCGCCCACCCCAATCCAAACCCAGCTATCCAAAGCATCGGTCAGAACAACAGACCCCATTAAAGCGTTGAGCACTTCCAATTCAGTAGCTTCCTCAATCGAAAAAGACGTCCTTTTCCAACTCCAAACTTGCTCGAAGCCAGCGCCGGACAAAAGAACCCTATCACTAACTTTGCACCGTTTGTTCAATTCGAGCCGAAACAAATTGGGACAAACCACCATTAGAGGAAGATTAAGCAACCATGGGTCAATCCAGAAGGATATGTTGTTACCATCACCCACTTTGCCTTTGAAGAATCTTCTAAGAGGCATCCCCGAAACCATCGTTCTAGAGATAACTTTCACAATATTATTCCACACCCCATTCAAGGTTTTACGAGCCGGGAGGAAGTCCCAAGTCCTGTTAGAGACATGACAAGCCTCAATCACCGCACTCCAAAGACTACCTTTGTCATTTTTGAACCGCCACCCCCACTTATTGAGCAGAGCCACGTTAATGAACCTCAATTTGCACAACCCGAGACCCCCACACTTCTTAGGAGTGCAAACTCTTTCCCACGCCACCCAGTGAATCTTGTGAACCTCGTTAGCACTTCCCCAGAGAAATCTACTAATGATGGATTCCAAATCTTTAATAACCTTACAAGGAGCTTTATACAAAGAGAAATAGTACACTGGGAGGCTTTCCAACACCGACTTGATCAGGGTGACCCTTCCACCAATAGATAAGCAATCGGCCTTCCACTTGGAAAGACGAGATTCAAACACATCAAACACCGGTTTCCAGTTGTTAACCCTATTCATGTTAGCCCCAACAGAGATGCCAAGGTATTTAAAAGGAAGCGACCCAACTTTACAACCCAAAACTCTAGCTTTATCAGCAACCACTTCCTCGTTCACTCCAATACCATGAAGGCTCGATTTGTCTAGATTAATTTTTAACCCGGAACATAAATGAAAGCACCTCAAGATTCTAACCACATTGTCAAGGCAAGTTTCCGACCAATCCCCAATAATAATAGCATCATCCGCGAAAAGCAGATGGGAGATAGTAGGACCCCCGTTAGGCAAGTTGATCCCGTGAATCAAACCTTCCTCATGAGCCTGATTCAACAAGCAAGAGAGGGCTTCCATCACAATAAGGAAGAGAAACGGGGATAGCGGATCTCCCTGGCGCATCCCTTTCCCAAACTGGAACTCAAAAGTAGGGGATCCATTGACCAAAACCGAAGAACTAGCCGACCTGAGGATTCCTCTAATCCATAAGCACCAAACCTGAGGAAAACCCATCTGATCCAAAATGTCTATAACGAAATTCCAGTTGACGTTGTCGAAGGCTTTCTCGAAGTCAATTTGAAGGATAAAAGTTTGCTTGTTATTCCTTTTACACCACAAAATGACTTCACTGATAATCAAAGGCCCGTCTAGAATAAATTTATCTCTTAAGAAAGCTGATTGAGAAGTGGAGACCACCTTCTCCAAGACGCTTTTAAAGCGATTAGAAAGAACCTTAGAAATGATCTTACTAATCAGACCAACCAAACTAATAGGTCTATAATCGTTGAGATTAGTCGCTTCACGGGTTTTAGGAACTAAGGTGATGAAAGACGACCCACACCCCCTACTTATTTCACCATTACTGAAAAACGACTCCAAAATATCCACAAAATCTTTTTCGAATAAATGCCAAAATCTCTTCACAAACCTAATGTTAAACCCATCAGGGCCCGGAGCCTTATCCTCTCCACAGCCGAAAACCGCAGCTTTAATTTCAGTAACCGTGAACCTCTCGGTTAAAGTAACCACATCCTCATCCGGAATACATTTAATATTCCGACAAAGAAGCTTCGGACGAACAGGCCAATCCTCGAGAAATCTATTCTTAAAGAAACCAAAAACCTCCTTTTTGATCAAAGAAGGTTTATCGACCCAACCCCCTTGAATTGTCAAACCAGGGATCCCATTACTCGCTTTTCTACAATTCACAATGCCATGGAAGTACCTAGAGTTTTCGTCCCCTTCTAACGCCCATCTAACCCGCGATCTTTGCTTGATATCCTCCTGTTTGCTAATTTCCAACTCCTTTAACACCCTTAAACTTTCAGTGTAAATCCATTCCTCCTCATCCGAAAGGTTCCTGGATTCCATCACCACTTCCAATTTAGCTATCCCATCTCTGGCTTCCTCCTCACAAGCACTATCCGTAGCCTGCATATGCTCCTTCCATTTCAGAATACCATCCCTAATCCGCCCGAACTTCTTATGTAAAGCGACATCCGGGGGAGCATCAATACCAACAGCCTGCGCCGCCGCACTCACCACTTCATCAAACCCCTCTTTAGCCAACCAAGAGTTGAAAACTCTAAATGGCTTCGGACCAAAGTTTTTAGAGACCGTAGTCAATAAAATAGGGCAATGATCGGAGTGAAGACCTGGTAAGGCTCTAAAGCACGCTTCCGGCCACTTCGAAAAGAAGCCATTGCAAACCAACAATCTATCAATCTTACTCAACTTCCTCCCCATATCCCGAGTACACGTGAACAATTTACCTTTCATAGAGTACTCCAATAACCCAGAATTGTGGATAAAAGTGTTAAAATTCCTAGCACATGAGCTTTTAAAAACCGACCCACGTCTTTCCTCCTGGAACCGGACAGCATTAAAGTCTCCCAAGATAACCCACATGCCCTCTTTGGACGACATCACAGATTCAATGTCATTCCACAAAGCAAGTTTAGCCGACACACTTTGGGGAGCGTAAACGTTGATAATATTAAGAACATCATTACTTCCTTTCAAGGACCCCGATAAAAGAAGGAAATTACGAGCCTTGCGAGAGGAGCGCACCAAGAACCTACTCTTATCCCAAATACATAAAAGACCCCCAGACTGACCAACAGCACCAACAAAATCCAAACCGTAATTATTATTACCCCAGACACATTTCCCATCAAAATTTGACAAGTCTTCAACTTTGGTTTCTTGAATAGCCAAAAAATCCACCCCGTTTTCTCTCTTCAGATTGTTAAGCCATGGAATCTTTTCCAGACCCCCAATCCCTCTAACATTAATTGATAGAAAATTCATACTTTCAAAACATTGATACCTTCATTAATAATGGTTGCCCGGACGAGCCCATCATCGTTAGCCAAATCAACGCCCAAGAGAGAGCCTATTCGGACAGTTTCTTCCACTTCTTTTTCCAGAGCATCGTCAAGAATACCTTGCTCAATAACCTCATCACCACCAACGTTACCCTCATCCACCAAACACTCGGTAGCCGGCGCTTCTTGGTTAAGGTCGATGCTAACATCCTCCTCTTGATGATCCACAAGATTGGTACAAACATCCTTCCCTTGATGAAACACAGGCTCAACAGGGGGGTTTACCTTTTCACCTGTTACCTGCCTTTCATTGTGGATAATACCGATGAACCTATCTAAATCAAATGGGTCTTCATCATCTTGCCTACTTCTTTTCTTGACCCGATAAGTCTCAACCGGGCTAGAGGAGGAAGAATGGGCCCGTTGGTTTCTTTTTCTATTTGTTAACTTGGGTTTTCTTTTGGATTTAGGCCCAAAAGCACAAGAGGATTTAAAGACATGTGAAGAGTTAAAATTAATGTCGGGAGCCAAATTATTACCCGACAAACTGCTCACATAAGCATTAAAGACCCCATTACAATTCCCATGCAAGGTATTATTGTCTTCCATCTCCCCATGCATAGATTCTTTCAACTCTCCTTCCTCCAAGACGTTATCCAACTCTTCGGTTTCCACGTTCTCATCAACCAGCTTGGAATCTTGAAATCCGGCCGGAGGATGATCATCAAGACCACTAACAGCCTTAGTGACCCCAGCCTCCACGTTAATGCCCACCGAACCGATGCACTCTGGTTCCCAGTTTCCATCAACTTCCGATATCCAAGCTTTGAAGGACTTGTTAGTCCATCGGAGAATCACAACATCGTTGATTTTCTTACCCTCGCCAACAAGGATTCCCACTAAACCAACTGATATGTCGCCATCGTCAAGACAAAGTTGCGACGGGTGGACAACCTTACCAAATTGGCTAGCGATATCGTCGAAAACTTCATTGGTTGCAAGGTTGATAGGCACCCCATGAATTTTGATCCATGCCACTCTTTCGAAAGCCATCGATTGACCAACCCAACAGTCAAGCACCGAGAACCATTTATGCCATACCTCCTTCTTTGACATAAAATCCATAGCATCTTTATTGTATTTAAAGTTCAGCAGGATGGATAAACCTCCAACGTACACAATGTCTAGCCCACCAATCGAATTCTCAGCTAGCAATTCCTTCATACATGTAAGCGTCTTCACCTCTCTAACTCTACCAAGTAGCGCTTTACCTCTGATGTCGTGGAAAGCCACAACGTTGTCCGGAATTCTAATAGACTTGCAAGGCGCCTCCTTTTGGAAAGAAGGGAACACATTAGGCTTCCCACTTAGAGCAGCCTTGAAGGAAAGACTAGTGTATTTTTGAGGAGGTTGTCCTTCACCCAAAGCCTGATGCTCCATGACATGTTCGCGTTGCTTCTTTTGCGACTTGCCACCCAAATGCTCAGGGATGTCTTGATTCCTACCGGGACGCTCCTCCAATTCACGTAACCCAACGTTCTCCACCGCAAATTTAGCAATGTTAACCTTTAGTTTGCATTGCCCCATCTTAATTCCATTCAACCTTTTTTCCAACTCGAGAACATTACTAACCTTCCTGAAGGAGAAGAAGCCGAACCTATTCCCTTCTTTGTCCTGCTTTCTAGCTATATACGAGCCCACAATCTCCCCGTAGTAACCGAGAAACTCCGAAACTTCCCACGGTGTGCACCCCTTTGGGAGGTTGGACACGAAGAATTTCGTCACCTCCCCTGCCCCTTTTGCTTCCTTTTTGTTGTTTTTGCTCCCATTTTTCCTGCGAGCCGGAGCTTCTTGCCAGCCCTCGTCCATGGTGGCTCACCGATGGAGATTGAGATTGCGTGAATAACGATGAGGATGATGGCGTTTGAACCCGCCAAGACCCAGAGAGAATTTTTACTGTTGTGTTGGTTTTATTTTTTTGCGACATGTCAAATTATTGATGGTAAACCTTTTTATTCATATGTTCATTAAACTATCAACAAAAACTTTCTAATAAAAGAGGGAAAATTGTCAAGAAATGTATCAAACTTGCCACTTGTTCCTATTTTATGGTGTGAACTTTTTTTTTTTTTTTCCTATTATATACACGAACTTTCTTAATCTTCCTATTATATACACGAACTTTCTTAATCTTCCTATTGTATACATGAATCTGACGTGGCATGGAGTTAATTAAATAAATTTACATGAATCGTCCCTGTGGCTCAAAACAATTACACCATTCGTCCTTGAAACAATTGCATAAAAGGTCCCTGTAGCTCAAGAGTTAAAATATTTGCATCGTTAGTCCACCCACCACCGCCACCGCCACCTACCAACACCCACCGCCACCACCCACCATCTCCACCCACCACCGCCACCACCACCTACCAAACCACCACCGGCCACCACCGCCACCCACCAACACCCACCACCACTACCCACCACCTCCACCCACCACCGCCACCACCACCTACTGCCACCACCCACCACCTACCACCACCACTACCGCCACCCACTACCACCGCCCACCACCGCCACCTACCAACACCCACCTACCACTACCACCACCCACCACCTACCACCACCACCCACCACCACCTAATTCTATAGCCATGTAAATCTGTAGCAAGTTATCAAGTTCAAATTAATGGATTACTATTAACTGGGACAAACTCATAAGGTGTGGTAGGATCACACTTTATTTTAGGTTATGAAATGTATATTTTTATTATAAAATATATTTTTTTAACATGTGCAATCTTTTATTTTACTTAATAAATTATTTATAAGGCAACATTAATAATAATAATAATAATAATAATAATAATAATAATAATAATAATAATAATACAACACCTCTCTTGTTTATAAACATCATTCCTGTTACATGAAAATTGTTTTTAACACATATGAAAATGGTTAGCTTTAATTCGTTGATTAATTATCAGGCATGGAATGGAAAGAAAGTTTGCTAAGTAACTTTTCATAAGTTTTGGAGATAATTAACATTTGACATGGTTTATTTACAAATTGGTATGCTAATGTTGCTAAAAAAGTAGTTTAAAAAGCATGAAGGTGGTGGTGTGGTGGGTGGAGGTGATGGTGGGTGGTGGTGATGGGTGGTGTTCCTTACGTTTTTAGTTTAGTGTTTAATAGGTACAAACACAATTAAAACTTATCATATAAATCAATTTGACTATTGTAAGAAATTGATGCATAAAGGAGGTGTTCCTTACGCTTGCATTCTTGTGCCATTTAATTACTACCCATTCAAAATATAGAAGTATTAATCATAATGTTTTCTCATGTGTTTTGTCAAGTCAAATTATTGAACGAATATTTTGTCAAGTCAAATTATTGATGGTAAACCTTTTATTCATATGTTCATCAATATTTTGGTTTTGTTTTACTCCTACTAAATTACTTTTGGGTTTTTCTAACTTTTCTAATAAAAGATCATGTTATATTGCTATTGAATAGAAATGCAGATACAACCCACAAAAGAACCATGATCATAGTATACAAAAACAAGTGAATCTGAAAATCCTACATTCGAACTAGTTATGTGCATAATCGCCTAATCGGCAACCAACGTCAACCGAGTTTCCAAATTAACGATGGCTTTTTCAATGGTGTAGTTTGGCATGTTAAGTAATATAGGCGTCATATGCATGCTCATTTTAGTTAAGCCTCTATCTTCCAAACCATGTATATGGGTCTAAAATTGGGCAAGGATATGCACAAGTTTTCGCTTCAAAGAAGACTTGACTTTTAAGTTTTAACAATTCAAGTCATCAAATGTCTTAACTCTTAGGGTCCGCTTGTTTCAAAGTGGTGAAAAGGAAAGGGAAAGGAATGCAAATGAATGAGTGAGGTGGGTAATCAATACCTTACCCCCTATTTACTCTATAATGGTTGATTACCCACTACTGGGTAATCAATACCTTACCCATCCCTAACCAAGCACCATTATTTGAAATATGTGGGCCCTTTTCATTTCCTTACCCATTCCCCACCCTCCCTTTACCCCCCACCAAGCACCCCCTTACTCTTACATACTCGTCTTTTACAGGTAACTAACTGAAGATACATTATAACAGTTAAATTTTTTAAAACAAATTGCTGCCTTTATATTAGTTTTAACCCACAAAACAAGGTGGTAAAAAAATCAACATAACAGATACATAATAACCTAATAAGTAATAACAAATTTTATATAGAAACATTGAATTACACTGAAGTCATTTTCATAAAACTCGAAATCCTAAAGTTCAGAAACACACAAAATGCACATCTATAATCCCTAAACTTCAATCCTAAAACCAAAGTCAAACAAAACATGGAAAAACAAAAACGCAGAAGATATCCTGAACAAGTTCTCTATACTGACCCGACTAAAATGAATCCGAATGTATAACCAATTTGCAGAAATGAAAAAACTCAAGTTAACCACCAAAAGTTCAGTTGAGTTGGCAGAATAGGCGCAGAATAGGCTTTCCTAGTTCCTACTAACACAAACCCCATCTCCTACCATATCGTCAATGGTTTTTGTTAGCTCAATGCTGATGTCGCTACTATCTACATTAACTACCATCCCGTTTAAATCCTTTTCTTTCGCTTCAACTATCTCGTTATCCTCGTCTTCCATCTTATGGTCTTCATTATGAACAGAACACTCGTTTTCGTCACTGTTATCCATCTTATTACCACCTTCAATATGAACTGAACACTGATTCCCTTCATTCTCAGAATCATTCTGTTTCTTAACCTCCAACGACTGCAACCTAATCCTCAAATCACCAAACTCCCTCTCCATAAAAAACAACCGTTCCTTCAACATTACATTCTCTTCTTCCAATCTCGCTATATGACTATCCTGATTATCAACTCTACTCTCCAAATTCCCCCCACCGTTACTCGGGTAAACCATTTCAAATCGTCTCTCGACATCAATCACACCCTCACCCGACCCACTATCCTCCTCATCGTCATCATTCCTAAGCCTAATCAACCCTTTCATACTCCCATACCCATCCACCCCCCACTCTTCCTTCGCCATATCGCCTAAAACCTCCCTAGATGGCGAAAAAACAGGCGTGGGCAACACAGCCGGCGTAACAGCACACGGCGAAACTAAAGAGGCTATCCCCCCTGATTTTTTCGCACGTATTAAAAACGACGTCGTGTTCCTAGGGGCTAATGGAGCTGATTTTCCAAATTTCCTTTTCGCAAAACGTCTCGGTTTTACTTTTAATCGATTTTGTTGCTGATTATGTAATGTAGCTAAATTACTCTTACTCTTATTATTATTAACATTAACATTATTCATTTTATTCATTTTCCAGTTATTATTGTTATGAATTTGATAACCGGAGTTATTAACCGCCGGCCGCCACGTGGCATAACCACCGCAACCGCCACCGTAACCACCGTCGCCACGGTTATTCACCGTCACCTGATTCATCATAAAACTATCAGAATCATAACTATTATTAGCTTTATAAAAATTATTACGATTACGATTATATCTCACCTGATTCATCATCTTCTTCTTCAAATTCGAAACCCTAGAAAGTCAAATTTTCGCAGGTCACGTGCAAATCACGTGATTTAACAACCGGAAACTACAATTAAAGTCCTGAATTATGAAATTGAACGGTTGGAATTTTGAATTTTGGTTTTTTATTTTTGGAGTTTTGAAATTTGTGAATTTAATTTGTGTTTTGGTTTTGGGATTTTGGGGAAAGTGAATAAGGGGGGTGATGTATGGGGTATTTATAGGGGATGTGAGGGGTGAGATGGACGGTTGAGATTGGTTTGGGTGCGTGCTGATGGGTTCGAGTCGGTTGTGTGTGATACGGATTAGTGAGAAAAGAAAGTTTGAGAACATTACGTGTAATGACTTTGTTTTGTCACATGGTTTTTCCTTTTTTTTACTTTCATATCCAATCCAAAATCAATTTTTCATATTATATTAAAACCTCACTTTTGAAACTCATTAATTTTTTTTTAATCAATTAATATTTCATTTATTAAAATAAAATACTTATAACTTTTTTTTATCTGAGTTGCCGACTCGACGTTGCGATAATTAATCACAGAGCGATTACTTTTTTTAATAACTTGGAGTCAGCACATGTGAACCTTCTAATAACTTTGCAAACAATTACTACACAATAACAAATTATTAAAATTATAAAAGGGCTAAAATTTAAAATACAACATTCAAAAATGTTTAATATCAATAAAAAAAAAAAAAAAAAAAAAAAAGTCAATACACATCGTCTTCCTCATTCAACACATACTAAACTGTGTTATTAATAAAAAAAATGAAAGCAAAGTAAAAAAAGATAAAGGTAAAGAAAAAGTTGACTTTCACCCTAAAATGGGGTGAAAGTTTTATAATCAAAATCCTTCATCTTTTATTTATTTACTTTCACTTTCACTCCTAAAAAAAACTTGAGAATACAACTAAAATAACATTCTTTTTTTTTCTCCCTTTTACTCAATTTGATAACACAGTGTAAACAAACCCATAAAACCCCATTTAAATCGAAATTAAAAAAACAAAAATCTCTTCATTTGGCGAGCACTAAAAAATTGGTCTATGGTTTGGCAAAGGATGTGCCCAGTGCAGTGACGAGCGAGTTGATCAAGGACACCTTCGATTGATAACTCTCGCTCATTACTCGACCCTATGCTCTGATTGTTTTGAGTGTGATGCAATAATATTACGTCATTAGTGTTTTGTGGATTAACATTTGTGACTTTTTGCTGTTAAAAAAAAAAAAAAAAAAAAAAAAAATTGTGACTTTTTACTTTTTACTTTACCTAAAAACTAATGTTTTTCGGATAAAAGTTTTCATTCTAAACATATTTGACTAAGCATTTACTATCTCTAATTATATATATACTGAATGTGGGGAGGTTGATGGGTGCGACCACTATAGCTGCTACAGTGGTTGCTACAGTAATTTTTTTTTAAGTACTAATGGTCGTTAGTTATTTAACGGCTGTTAACTAACGACCGTTATCTTTAACATTTAAAAAAAAATTGTACGCACTTTGTCCTTCATCTCAGCGGTTCATTGTAAATTTAGTCCTCACATAATTTACATAAATGATCCTTCATGTTATACATCAATTGCAAATTCAGTCCTATTTGTACAGTACTAACAGCCGTTAGTTATTTAACGGCTGTTAAATAACGACCGTTACTTTAACATTTAAAAAAAAATACTCACTTTTTCCTTCATCTCAACGGTTCATTGCAAATTTAATTCTCACATAATTTACATAAATAGTCATTCATGTTATACATCAATTGCAAAGTCAGTCCTAAGTAACTAACTTCACGTTAATTAGCTAACGGCAACAAAAGAATTCCGCAGCAACGCGCAGGTATCAACACTCGTCACAACTACAAAAGAATAAGATGTACACACGTCACAAAATTATTTTCTTTTTTAGCGACATCTAAAAAAAATATCATCAAAAGTTAAAAAGGTGTCAATTCAAATAAAAAAGTGTCAACACAAACATTAAAAAAAAAAAAAAAAAAAAAATCACAAACTTTTACTTCCTCCGCCTCAAAATAATTGTTAGGAAACAAGAATCATTTAGTTTAATAAAAGTGGGGCCAATTTGATTTTTAACCACTCAAAGAAAATATTCCTTTACTTTATTTCATAGTTTTTACCTAAAAAGGAAAGTGGACAATTAATTTGAGACATCCCTAAAAGGAAATATGGACAATTATTTTGAGACGGAGGTAGTATGTGCTTTAAAAAATATAGGTAAGTTTTTGCCTTTTAACCACATTTTTTAAAAAGTGTCATTAAGTTTAGTGACACTTTTTTATAAGGTTGCAAAAATCGTGAATTGGTAGTCGGGCGGTCGATCCCCCTGTAGCTTGTAAAGTGTAGGCGGGATTAATCAGTAATTAATCGGATTGACATTTCCGACATGCTTTGGGTATTTCTGTCGAGATTTGGGTATTCCCGACAGGACTTTCCTTGAAAAACATCTTGTGATAGATATAAAAAAACAAATATAAGTGACTAAAACTTGTTCACGACAAGTTTTGAGTATTTTCGGCGAGATTTGAAAGTTTCCGGCAAGTTTGACCATTGTTGACCACCGTTAACCGCCATTCACCGTTGTTAACCAATTTGTTTGACCCAGTTATACAAATCGGCAAGGTTGGTGGCCCAGTAGCGCCTAGGCAGTGATTAATCAGCCTTGTAGGCCTTGTTTTGCAACAGTGCTTTTTCATGTCACTAAAAATTTTGTCACTTTAGATCTATTTTATTGTTGTGACAGTCACATTAAAATAGCATGTTAGATTTAGTGACAGTCACATTAAACTAGCATGTTCCGGTGTCACGGGACCTATAAATAGTTTGGTTTCGTAGTGCTAATTTTCATTAAAAAAACACTGAATATTTTTAATTGCATCAAGTCCTAATGCATTGTCTTCATAGTTATTGCTTAATTAGTTAGTACATAAATAGGTGAAAAGTGAACTTATTTGCACTAAACTCAATCAATTAACCGAAAATCGTATCTTATTTTATACTTTTTTTTCTTATACTCGGCTAAAAAGAATGTGCACCCGCCAGCCCGTCACTTTTAACTTCGGTTCTGTCGTTGATCACATCCCTATGTAAAAACCGCTTCTAAAAGAAAAGAACTACGGCAATTCTTTGAAAAAAAAAAAGCAAAAAAAAAAAAAAACAAAAACAAAAAAAACAAAACAAAAACAAAAACAAACAAACAAACAAAAACAAAAACTTCGACAATAAATATGTGTGTGTTGGATTTATGCGTGTATGAAAAGTTTACTCTTAGTATTGCAGATAGAGGTGGCCAAGAAAATCGAAACCGAAACCTGTCAAAACCGGTTTTTGACCAAACCGGTTCGGTTTTTCCAATAATCGGCTGTTCCAAACCGGTTTGTATTATTACCTTAAATACCGGTTTGAGACCGGTTTTTTAAAGCTACTAAAGTTGTGCGTTTTCACCATCAGCTGCGTTTTCACCATATTTCCATTAAATCTGTTGCGTTTTCAGCATCATAGTGGCCCAAAATGTTATACGTAGAAGGCCCAAAAAAATATAACCCAATCCAAATGACAAAATGATGTACGGTTATAAAGATCAATCAACCCTAAACTTTCTTCATTTCCCTCCATCTTCAATAACACATTAGATCAGCCACCATTATCCCTCCATCTGCAACAACCAAACCCTACTTCTAAGTTGCAGTTATACAGCAACCCACGAACACAAACACGCTCTAATCTCATTAACCCACCACGAATCGACCTCGAAACGAGCCCACTGTTAACAAATAGCACCGGTTTGGAAACCGATCCAGAACCGGTTCTACCGGTCCCGGTTTTTTGAACCCGAAATCCTATAAAAACCGGTTCGGTTTAAACCGAAACCGGTTTTTTGACTTTGACTAGAAACCGAAAACGGTTTTTGAAAAAACTGGCAAATGTCCATCTCTAATTGCAGATACCCAAACACATGAAAATACAAATTGGTTCTATGATTAATTATATCTAGCCATTTGTTCTTCTTTTTATAAAAAGGGTCTGATTTTATTATTGTTGTTGTGTTGACGCAACAATGCTTTTTTCATGTTCTGTTATTGAAGATGATGCTAATACATAGAATTATATTTGTTAGGCTACCCACAGTGGTGATCCATATTGCATCATTTTTCCGGCTGTCACTTCAGCTTTCTCTCTCCTTAACCCATATTCACCTCTCTTATCACAGTGACAACCCATGTTGCATCATTTTTTTTAAACATTTTTTAACACAAATACAACTTTTATTAATAAAACGTAACATTACATAAACGAAACAATACGGAATTAAAACATTACGATACTAAATTAAATATAAATATAACTAAACATCACAGAAATTCTTCATCGTCATCGTCCTCATCTTCGTCTTCATTGTCATGAGGGAGACGATGATGTCTACGATGATGTCTACGATTTCTCCAAATGTGCTCGATCAAATCAGCTTTTAAGTTTTGATGAATTGCTGCGTTATCGAGCTCCAGAGAAATTGCTAAAGATTCTTCAAATGTATTTAAGGGATCGTGTGGTTGGTGGACGGAATGTTCTTTCATCGTGCAGCGGGTTTTCGCCGAAGTATGCATTCACTAACCGATTATGTGCAGCAACATGATCCCTAGGTATGTACCTTCTTGTAGGTTTTTGCTGATGTGCTTGATACGCGTTCCAAGCAAACTCCGCCAACTCCACAAACTCACTAAAAACTTCTTCGTCGTCGTCGGAAGACGAAGAACCAAACAAATACTCGTAGGACGACATGGACATGGTGAATGAATATTGATGATAATTTGTTTGAATTGTGTTTGAAATTGTGTGTTTGAATGTTGATATTTATAGGATGAAAAGTGGTAATGTTTTTTGAAAAAAAGCTTTTTTTTTTTTTTTTTTTTTTTTTTTTTTTTTTTTTCTAATATTCAAACGGTAATATGAAACATTTTTTTGTACAATATCGATTGGATTCTCGACCCATATTGCATTTTTTTCATCCGGCGATCGATTTCAACATCTCCACTCACAGTAGTGACATCGATCGGTTTAATCGATCGATCGATGGTGAAGATCGATTTTTTTCAGCCCATTGTGAGTAGCCTCAAAAACACAAAGTTATTGACCGATATTGTGGTTTCATTGATATCTTGTAATTTTGTTACTACGTTGTTCGTATATGATGTCCTTGTCTTTTAATTAGTTTAAATATAGAATATTGAGGTTATTACACTATGAGCCTGTTTGGCAATAGCTTTTTAAAGAGCTATTAGCTTTTATTTGTAACAAACAGCTCCTTCATATTTAATAGCTCGGTTTGGATACGTATGCTACAAGCTTTTAATTCTAACAAACAGCTCCAAAATAATAAACAGCTCCAAAAAAGAGCGTTCTAAATTTTGATGGGCTGTTAAAAATTAAATTTACCCATATACCCTCTAACCTTATATAAATCACGTAGAAATCATCTTCCCCACAACCCTAATTTGCTCTCTTCAACAACTGCAAAATATACATTTACGTATTCCAAAAGTGTTGATCACCGAGGTACATCTTCGTTTTCACCGTACACTATAATGCACTGAGCTTGTTACTTTGTAAGCAAACATTAATGAATGTTTTTTATATGATTTATTTGCTTCACCCTACGTATGATATAATGCACTGAGCTTGTTAATTTGTATGCAAACATTACATTGTAAACCAACATTAATGAGTTATTTTGTAACCAAACATTAATGAATGTTCCTGATATGATTTATTTAGCTCCATGTTTGTTCAGTTATTTATATGGAGGGGAACTCAATAAATCGTTGAGCTTGTTATTGGCCATATAAAAAGTGAGCTGGATAAATAAGATTTGGTTTTGTATACTTATTTGTACGATTATATTAGTTATAATTGTCATGGCAATTGCTACTATTTTATTAAGATTTATATTGAGCAACATCCAAACTACATACCACCTGATAAATTTCAAGATGTTCGTGACCATGAAACAAATAGTGAAAATGTCTCTCAAGAAATATCTAATGACATGAAACAAATCCAAGATGATATTGCTACATCAATATGGAATGCACGTCATCAATAACTATTACAAGCATGTTGTCTTCAATTACTATGATTATTAGTAATATAATTAGTTTATAATTTTTATGTTTTACAATTATATATATGTCTTTTTATGTCATTTTACATCGTATAATTACAGTTAACAGCTATTTTACCAAACACTTTTATTGAAAACAAAATACAGCTTATAGCTCATGTTAACAGCTTTGGAGTTTACAGCTTACAAGCTAGTTTTTCCAAACATACCCTATAAAGACTCAACCAAAAAATGAAGACAGCTCGTTTGTTATAACCAAAGTGGAGTAAATGACCCACTTTTGTGACTCGTTGACTTATTTATTTATTTAATTTTTTTTTCCTGAACTTAAAATTTTATTTAAAGAAACAAACTAAGATCCATACATATCACTCCTCGAAAGAGAGGAAAGTTCATAAGGAAACGAAACATCCCAACTAAAAGGTAAAGCGGCAGAAGATGCAAAACAAGCTACCCAATGAGCAACTTTGTTGTTTTCACGCTTAGTCCATGAGAAAGATAATTTCAAATTCATCGACCACGAGCGAATATCAGATACAAGAGTAGCAAGGCTCCATGGAGGTATCGTTTCCGTAGATGAGAGAGTAATAGTCGTTTGAAAATCGGATTCCACAATTGCATGAGACCAACCACGACGAAATGCCAAATGACATGCATAGTGCACTGCTAAAACTTCTGCTTGCAGAGGAGACATAGAAGTACAAGGCATAGCATCGACATAAAGAAGAGAACATGTGGAATCACGCGCTACAACAGCTAAAGTAGCATTAGAGTCCATGAATGCTGCATCACAATTTATCTTCACCTGAGAGCTGGGGGGGGGGGGGGGAATCCACCGCAGTGAAGTCTAAGATGTAGAATGAGGACAATCCGCCTTTGCAATGAGATTCGATTCCATTACTTTACCAAACTCATTTAGCTGAGCATTGATCGAAGCTAAGGTGCGACCAGGAGAAAGATCATCATTATCATAAATGAAGGCACAACGAGATTGCCAAATGAACCAATAAATCGTTGCCACGATAGATAAAATACGAGAAACTTCAGAACTTGACTTACAAATATCAACAAAACTCTGAAAGCGAAGCGAAACACTTGTACCTTTGAGGATGATTCCAAAAACCTAAAGAAGAACCAAACCAAACAGGGCGAGTCCATGCACACTCAAAAAGCAAATGCTCAATTGTTTCTTCAGAGCTATTGCATATTGGGCACTTTGGACTAGGGGAGCAGCTTTTTTTTATAAAGATTATCCATCGTCGCCGCAACATAATTCATAATGGATTTCCAAGCAAATAGTTTGATTTTTGGTTGTGTATGGATATTCCATAGATTCTTCCAGAATTTTTGTGGAGGCGTAGGGCTTGAATGTGCTTTTGAAGTTTGCTACTTCAAAGTCTAACTTGTTCGCTCTAACCACTTTTCTGTTAATACATTTATTATTCTTTTGTGATTTGTAAATAACCAACATACTTTTACAGTACAATATAGGTGCCAAATGTTTAGAAAATAAAACGGCCATGCCATACTGACATATAGATGTCACCTGTCTTAGCTTTATAATCTTGAATCATGCAAATCTAATGATTTGTCTGAATTTAAAACCGTAAATCATTGAAAATAAATTCTAAGGCTGGGCACAGAAGGATCAAACGATCGACACATCCGATCGATCCCAGTCGATCGACTCTTCTGTGCATACTCGGTCGAGATAGGACAAAGAAACCAAACGGTCGAGCATGAGATCAAATACTTTCTATGTTTGTTGGATTAAAAAAAAAATAATAAACAAAAAAATAAATAAACAAAAAATTAACACACTATAAATACCACATTAACACAACATATTTTACACACTTCAATTCACAAAATCTCACACATATTTCAATTCAAAATGGCGTGTAATAAACTGCCTCATACCGTCGAAGAATTTCAAAATTGGGTCAAAAACCAAGCTGAGAAAGACGACACGGCTCGTCAAGAAGCTATTTCCGAAGTTATTAGCAGGTTTGAGCTGGCAAAGGCCCTCAAACAACGAATGAGAACACGCTACACAGAGTGCGATCACATTTCTAACGACAGAAAATATGTGATCGACCAGTTTTTATACGATGAATTTCGTAAAGATCATGTCGTTGTTGAGGCATTGCGTGGCTGTGTGAGTCAGATACATGCCCAAAAAACAAACAAGATTCGTTGGAGCTTTGAAGAAAATGTGGAAGCTGCTATGGTTGAACAACAACAACAACAACAACAACAACAACAACAATTTGTGCAAGGTCAATTTGTGCAAGGTGCATCAAGTTCATCTGCACAAAGAGTTGTTGAGCAACAACAACAGCTGCCTCGTCTGGATAATTTCAGGTAAGTTTTGAGGAAAATGTGGCAGTAGATGATGATGGCTGGAACTCTGAGAAGGAGCGAGAGCTGAGCAGGTTGAAAGCTCAGTTAGAGTAAGAGAGGTTGGCGAGCTTTGATCCTTACGACGACGGTTACCGCTCCGACAACTCTCAGACTTGGGATCACCCGGACTACAACTGAAGCTAGGATTATAATTGAAGTTTATGTAATGTTTAAGTTTATGTTTTCAATCTATATACTGTTTTATTTTTATTAATGAAATTAATGTTTTAATTATTAAGTTTGAATTAAAAAAAAAAAAAAAAAAAAAAAAAAAAAAAAAAAAAAAACTGAACTAGGTCGTCCTTACTGAGGTACTGAATCACTTGCAGGTCGCTGGAGAGAGAAAGCTGACGTGACAGAAAAAAATAAGGGGATTGAATCCCCTTACTGTGCCCAGCCTAACAATCGGTTTCAAAAGAAAGAGGATGTTATGTTAAAAACACATATGCCCTTGTTTGACCGGTCACATATGAATATCATACTTTTAGAAAACGTTTAATTTATAGTCCAAATTGCAACATGCCTCCACTTAAAAAATGTCACATTTTATTAGTCTTATATATTGTTATATATTAAACATATATGAGGTATATAATTTTTTTTTTCTTTTTTCTAATTTACAAGTGTAATGAATGGCGCATGTATATGGAAGGTAAGGTGAGCCATGTCCCACTCACAAAGCCTAATAATTTTACATATGTAAAGTAGCACGCAAAAACTCAATACGGTAAAGTGTATCTAGTATTGATTTTTAGCCCACCTTGAAAACTGTTAACTTACGCCAATCCATGTATCAAATATCGACTTTTTGCCCACTTTAAAAACCGATACTATAATTTTGCATAGGTATTATGCAACATTTTTACGTAGTTATATATGATGTATTTTTAGCATTTGCTAACGTCTTTCAAAACGTTTTCCCCCCTCTCTCCGAAAACAAATTCCTAGCTACTCCCTGTAATGAAGCCTATTTGTTGTTATTGCCTAAGGCAACAAAAAATCACGAGACGACTCTACATACTAAGTATGGTCATAACTTTAATGTTTGACTCCGTAGTTTGTTTAGTTAAGAAAAGGATTGATATTAGGAAATCTGGTTGCAACTTGCAAGCATGTGGTTTTATGAGTCTTATGGTACAATTATCTATTATTTGGAGTGTCTTATAATCACAATGAAACTTTAAGCCCAACATCAGAACATATATATCCATTGATTGTACATGCAATTACTATTACTAATATATACATTTCCCAACCCGGGGACTATTCTTTCTACAGTAACGGGCCTTGGGCCTTTTTTTTTTTTTTTTGGTTCGAGTGGGCATGCGTACTAAGTCCAGCCCGTTTCATTTGTGGCCCCCTTTTTTTGAGATTACTCGAACCCGGGTGAGCATGCATACCTTAATATTGAAACATCTCGCGACAACGTGCGGGTTTAAAACCTCGTTTTCACTAAACGATCTCCCCCACAAGGCACAAGTCGATCGATATTTTAATATCAAGAAGAACTCTAATTGAATTGTCTCTTCTAGATCGTTTCTTGTATGATTTCAGCTCTACTTTTAATTCAGTAACACATGGTTTGTTGTTAATAAATTTTTATATGAAAATTGGAAAAATTGTTCAATATATTATTCCTTAAGTTAGCTGTTAGCATGCGTATTATCTTAAAAATAACTATGATAACAGCTACTCCTTTAGTTATCAAATTCGTGATTGCATATCATTATATCAATCATCTAACCTTTATTCTTACCCTGAACAATCTAGGTTAAGCGATCGTATCATATCACTGTTCAACGATGGTGGTGCCCAAGGAGGTGCGTTCATTATCTATATATCGACCTTAATTTTCTTTCTTGATAAAAACTATATCTATGGTTTTTAATTTTGTTGTAATATGGAACAACCAGGTTATAATGATATGTCTTGACAATACTAAATGGATACGCCAAGGAGGTGATAGGCTGCCTTTTCAGACTAATGCTTTTCACAAACTTTACACGGCTATACTGGAGTTACGTGTTTTTGTTTTTCGATTTCAAGATATATATATATATATATATATATATATATATATATATATATATATATATATATATATATATATATATATATATATATATATATATATATATTGAAAGGCAAGATATATAAACACCAAAAGACCAAAATTACAAACAAATGCACCCATTAAACAACAAGATGATTAAAATAATGAGCCCAAAATAAGCAAAAAACATGACACTAAAAACTGGGAACTAAGAACATACCAAAAAGTATGCCAAAAGAAACACACAGATACAAACACCCATAAGGCATACAATTAGAACTACTATCTCAAACATGGGATGGTCCACTGTGAATGAGATCTCAAAAGCATGCATAGAAACCAAAACATAAAATTGCAGGCCTGCACCACTGTCAAACTGAAAATCCCAGCAAACTAAAAATTACCATATTTGAACTTTCACAATGAACTGATGTCATTTCTAACCTCATTTTGACCACCAAATTGAAAACTGCAACCCACCAAACAATCAAGAAAACAAAACACATTTCTTCGGGTCGAACAACCACTGTTGCCAATCAATAGCTTTCTTTCTCGACCGACGAACTATCCAATCAAAGCTTTTGAGCTGAATTTCTTGAACAATTTTATTAACGCTAGAAATCTTCCCTTTAAACACTCGATTATTTCTCTCTTTCCGAATAAAGTACCCGGTAGACCAAACGACCGCCTGCCATAATAACCTTGAATGATTGGGAATAACCACATTTCCACAAGACACAAACAAATCTCTACTGGAAAAGGCGTTAACATTCCCAATACTCCACCAATTATAAATTTTCTCCCATACTCCCATTGCCATAGAACAGAAAACCAAACTGTGATCGCACGACTCCACTATATCATTACAGGACGGACAAAGTAAGGTATCTAAATCGACACCCCTTTTGTCAAGTTCCACACGAACCGGCAATCTACCTTTCAAAGCTCTCCATACAAAGATGTTTACCTTTTTCGGCACAAGGTTGGTCCAAATCGTCTCTTGGCTATCACTACCCCCACACACAAAGTTCTTTCCTCCACCATCTTCGTTAGCACCCGAACCGTGAACTTACCACTCTCATGAAGATTCCACCTCCAAAGATCCCTACAAATATCAGAGATCGCAACATTTTGTAAAACTCCTAAAAGATCCTCTACATTCCCACATGCTCTCCCTCTAAGATCCCTAACCCAATCCCATTCCCATTTCCAAACTCCATCTAACCATCTCCTTTTTTCTGACACCCTACCATCTTTACACCTATCTAGATGAAATAAGCGTGTAAATTTGTCGCAAAGCCTATAATTATCAACCCATCTATCTTCCCAAAAAGAAGTATCCACCCCATTCCCTGTCTTACACAAAAAAGACGATGTGAATCCAATGCCAACCTCATCTAAGTCCCACCCTACCTTAATAATGTCGCCCCAAACACCTCTATTCCACATACCCATCCCCCCACTACTACCCTCTACTAAACCACCATTTGCACCGTAAATGCTTTCAATGACCCTAACCCATAAGGAACCCCCCTCTTTTCTAAACCTCCACCACCACTTGCCCAATAAAGCCTAATATTTTGCCCTCAAAGACCCGATATTTAAACCGCCCTCCCCGAAAGAAGTAATTACAGAATCCCATTTCACCCATGCTACTTTTTTACCCTTACCCACCCCTCCCCAAAAGAAATCCTTACGAATACACTCAAGATTTTTTAACACACACACGGGCACACGAAACATCGAAAAGGAATATAATGGTAAGCTACCGAGAACCGTTTTCACCAATGTTAACCGTCCCCCAAAAGACATCGTTTTAGCCCTCCAATCCGAAAGACGTTTCTTAAATTTTTCCACCACTGGCCTCCATGCACTACTACGACTCATACACTCGCCAATAGGTAAACCCAAATATATGAATGGAAATTTGCCTACACTACATCTCATCCATCTCGACATTTCTTCGACATCATTTGAGTCCACCCTAACACCGTATAACTTGCTCTTGTTGAAATTCACCCTTAACCCCGACACCTCTTCAAAACATTTCAGTATGCACAATAACACCCTAGCATTCTCTTTATCCCACTCCCCAAAGAAAATCGTGTCATCCACATATTGTAAATGTGACACAACTACTCTATTACTCCCCACTACCACCCCTTTAAAAATACCCTTAGAAACCGCCTCACTAACAATAGCGTTTAGGCCTTCCGTAGCTAAAATGAATAAAAAAGGAGAAAGTGGATCTCCTTGTCTAACACCCCGTTCAAAACCAAACTCCTCCGTTGGGGACCCGTTTACCAACACCGCCATAGACGCCGGGTTAAGACAACTCTCGATCCACTTACACCATCTGATGCCAAACCCCATACATTTCATTATATCAGATAAAAACCCCCAATTAATACTATTGTATGCCTTTTCAAAGTCCACCTTAAATATTAAACCTTTGGCCTTCTATCTTTTTAGAAACCCTACTGTTTCATTAGCAATAAGAATTCCATCAAGTATGTACCTTCCTTTTATGAATGCGTTTTGCACATCCCCAACCACATGACCCACTACCTTCTTCACTCTCTCTACTAGCATCTTTGCAATAATTTTATAGTAACAACCAATCAAGCTAACAGGTCGGTAATCTCTTAGCCCAATTGGATCCGCCACCTTAGGTATAACCGTTACAAATGACGCATTACAACCTCTTGATATCTCCATTTTATCCCAAAACCACTTAAACCGCAACCAACAGATCTACTTTGATAACATCCCAAAACCTTTTAATAAATTTAAAATTAAAACCGTCCGGCCCTAGAGCTTTATCTCCACCACACGCGCAAATCGCTTCCCACACCTCATTTTCACCAAACTCCACTTCCAACAAACTAGCATCATTTCCTGAAATCTTAAGCACCCTATCACAAGTGAACCTTGGACGACAATTCACCCCTTCTGAGAATATGGCCTTGTAATAATGTGCCATCTCTTTCTTGATTTTTTCTGGAACTTCACACCACACCCCGTCAACCATTAACCCTCTAATACAATTTTTATTATTCCTTCTTCTTATAAACGAATGAAAAATTTAGAATTCTCGTCGCCTTCCATATCCCATCTAATCCTAGCCTTTTGTCGAAGCAAACTAACATTCTCCCTATCCTTTTCAATCCACAACTTTCTCGCATCCATCCAAGCAGCCGTCTCTATATCGTTTAAAACTCTATTTTTAGCCTCTAATTCCCACCTCATTGCTTCCTTCCTGTGTTCTTCAATCTTCTCGTTCAAATTACCAAATCTCTTTTTACTCCACACCTTTACCTCCATCTTAACATTTTTAAGCTTATCATGAAAACGACAATCTGTTCTAAAACCCCTAACATCTTTATTCCAAGCATCCGCAACCACTTGACCTATGTCAGCTTCTTCCAACCACGTATTGAAAAAACGAAAAGGTTTAGGCATAAAATCCATATCAATGTCCTTAAGAACAATGGGGCAATGATCTGACAACTTTCGATCAATAGCCACCACTGCACGGTTCTCCCAAAGCTTCCTAAAATCATCATTCATCAAAAAACGATCGAGCTTGCTAAACTTTTGCCCATCATCGCTAACTCGAGTAAATTTCCGCCCTCCCATAGGAATCTCAAGGAGACGAGAGGAATTAATAAAATCATTAAACTCATCCATCTCCTTTATTTACACTTGAGAATTCAATCTATCATCGACAGTTCTAATAACGTTAAAATCTCCAAAAATACACCACGCGCCTCCCATCTTCTCCATTAAAACCACTAATCTATCCCAAAGCGTGGCCCATAAATACACACCAAGAATACATCACTACTTTTTCCTTTCCACTTTCCTTTAACCGCAACAAATCTATCGTCCCCCATAGCTTCCTAACAAACAAAAATATTTGCATCCCAAACAAGAATAATGCCACCCGACTTCCCATTCGATGTAACCTGCGTGTACCCATAACATGTATTCCCCCAAACCTCTTCAACCCACACATCATCCACACCACCACTTTTAGTCTCTTGCAACCCAATTATGTCCGGCCGCTCCTCATAAATAATAGATTTAACCCAACTCTTCTTACCATCATCACCAATACCTCTAACATTTAATGAAATTATCTTCATAAAAAATTAAAATAAAAATGACAAATGAGGAGACCAAACCTTTCTTGGCGACTACTACCTAGTTTCCTCGACACCAGATTCATTTACATCAATGTCATTTTTGGCAGCCCATGTGATGCCAATTTGTTCGCCAACCTCTCTAATTTTATCCATCGTTATATCACATGTCTCTTTCTTATTCTCATTAATCAAAGGATCTGCATTCTCTTCTTCTAATCCAACCTCATCAAGCACATCTTGTCGACCTTTGAACACACCCGAAAAACAACCTTGTGTGCTTTCACCTTTCCTTTCCGTGTCTAATGACCTTTTTCTTCTAGCTGCTCTTTTAGCTGTATACATAGTTCGTTTATTAGCCTTCTTGCTGCTACTATCTATTTCTGCATTCAACCCGTGCGAAAAGAGAGACGTGTTACTCGCTCCTTCGAGATCCCCCATCTCCATTTTCTTCCGTTTTTTAGTACACATATCTCCGCCGCTGTTATTGATAATGGTTGACGAGTCGTCCCTTTTTGTACCTCTTTGATCAACGTTGACTGAGTTAGATTCCTTATCCACATTATTTTCTTGATAATTATCTTTATCACCAGCATCCGCATTAATATCTTTGCCACAACCTTATGTTGGACTGCATTCATATTCCCAGGCCCACCTAATTCTTGTTGGACCACACCCATCTCACAAACATTAGGCCCATAAGTGTAATTCCTAAGGGATGGCTCAAGCCCAAAATATGAACTAGGTCCATTAACACAACTATCATGATGTTCAAAAATTTGAACGTTTTTTGCTTTTTCATCGTTGCAACTGACAGCCGCCATTCTTGTCTTGGTAAACTCGACTTCTTCCTCGAAAGAATCTTTTACGATAACCGAAGATGCCTTTGACCCATCACATCCTTTCTCATTCCTACTACCTAGGTTCGCCGGACCGAATGATGCTAGACCACCGTTAACACCAACACCTATAAAACCTGGGTTGCCCCCGCCAACCTCATTCTCATTTTCGTCATCTTCCGACTCCCCATCCGTATCATCCTCTGGTTCATCAACATCCTTCATATGAACCGAACCATTCTCATCTTCTTGTTCCTTACATACATCGACCTGCTCACTAAACTTTATCTCTAAAATATCTTTGATATCATCTGTTATGTATACTTCGAATAACCTGCCTTTGCATTTGATCATCAAAGACTCACTTATCAGAGTCGCAGATAATGTGAGCACTTGCACTTTTCCGATAAGGACGTTCTGATCTCCATTTAAACTGCAGTTACTCATATTCAATACACTCCCGTGCCACTCGGCGATTCTCTTGAACACTGGCGATGTCCAACATGTAACCGGTACACCCATGATACTTATCCATGTAATTCTTCCTTTCGGTTTATACTCATCACTCCATTTTCTCACCTTGTGAATCTATCTCCTCAAACCATGACAAGTATCATTTAAAATATTACTTTTGCATCTCTGACGTGTCGAAAAGAATCAGTACTTCAAGTCCCCCAAGCACCTTCACCTCCACGTTGATTAAGCCCTCTTCTTTGCAAAACTCAGGTAATTTCGATAGAAATCCTACCTTTCTCACTTCAGCAATCAAACACCTATCGAGAGCTGTGGCAACAGCTTCACTTTCCCTAACTTCAATTGTTCTACTCACTTCCCCACCCATTGTCTTCACATCGCCACACGGCACCTCTCTGTAACCTTGTTTCTTACCAGCTACCACATCATTAAATCTACGTGTATCACACATGCCAAATCTGTTGTCGTTACCAACATATTTTTCGGCTACGTTTTGTCCCATCATGGAGTCCCTTTTCATATAGTTGTTTCTCACAAAGTTTGGTGTCCACTTTCTGCCTCGACTCTCCCCATCTCCATCCTTAGTCCTCCTGTCATGGGCGAAGAACACCTTCAGAACCTCACTACCGATCCGAATATTACATAGCCGCCTGTAGAGATTCTCCACATCAACTATGTTCTTATACCGTACAAACCCGTATCTTTGGCCATTCTTAAGTCATTTTTGCACCATGAACATATCAAAAACAACTCCATGTTTCTTAAACTCCATCCATAACTTGCACATCCCCCAATCATCCGGGAAATTGAAGAACATAAATGAAGTCGATGAGTTTCGATTCCCACCGGTGTAGTTGATTCCTAAAGCATTACCATTATATTTCCATCTAGATCCTATGTGCCCGTTGTTTACTCTCTTACCAGACTCTCTCACCATTTTTTCTCTCACACACAGTTGACTTTTTTAACCCGATTTCAAGATATATTATGTATATCCACGCTGCTGATATGATGTCTTGTACAACCGCAGTCTAATCCGAACACTTTAGTGGGCGTATCTACACTTGATGGGGAAGCCTTTGGGGGAGCCATTCGTGTTTTGGCGGATCCTTCTCTTAATCATTATCGAATTACACGTTGCTTCAATGGTAATTAGCTTTTGTTCTCTATTCAAATTTTGTTGACTTTTTTATGCTATTATGTATGTATGAAATCATCAAGTTTATTCTTTTATTGGAAGATCTGTATTTGTATTACGTTGACCGTTCTATAAACTTTAAGCACGGGTTTTTGGATGCTGATATGGGAACGCATGATCTTGTAACCTACAATGATTTAACACTGGGCCGTTTGGTTCACTGTAATTCATTCTAATATGTTGTAATTGTAATCTGAATTACATTCCAATCGTGTTTGGTTGGCAGAGTGAAAGGAATTGTAATTCAGATTACATTACGGTGACTGTTTGGTTGGCGTTGTAATTGTAATTCACCCATTACAATTACACCAAATGATGGAATCTAGATTACATAGGAAGGTGGATGGAAAGTTCTGAATTACGTTGTAATTCAGAAATTTTTTATATTTTAAAACATCAACATTTATTATTATTATTATTATTATTATTATTATAATAATAATAATAATAATAATAATAATAATAATAATAATAATAATAATAATTGTAACACCCCAACCCGATAAAGGTAGGAGTATTACATTATGGTGACATATCAAATCAAACACAAGCACAAGACTTAAATACAATTGAATCTTAAAGGTTACAAATGAAAAAAATCTGAAGTACAAGGTTATAAAGGAACAACAATACAATACTAAGTCTGAAAATGTACATCTCTTCTAGTCATCTCTAAATCCAGAATAGCTATCAAAGTGTAGTCTTCTAAGTCCAAAGTACTCTCCACCCATAACCCAGCTTCTACTAAAACCTGCCGCAGGAAAAGAAATGCGGCTGAGTTTAAAAAGCCCAGTGAACAGATATAACAAATAAAAGGTAATAAGCAAAGCAAACGAAACGGATCAAACGGATAATCTGAACAAGCATAAGTCAACGAATATAGCATCATAAGTAATTGAATTGTAAAGCATAATCAAAAGTAATCAGAATCAAACGAATATAAATGATCAGATATATCTACCAGAGTCACTCGAATAGATATAAGAAGCCAAGGAACCACGAGCCGACCTACCAGAGACACTCGAATAGGTCTAAAACACTTACAAAATCCGTCAAATCATAATTGCACAAGGAGGGGCGACCTCACATGTACCAAAAGTGAAAGGGGTACAAGGCACGTACAACCTGTCACTATCTAATCATAACAAACAAAGCGTAGGATGCATCCATACACTCCCTGAATAAAACAAAATATATATGCCAGCTCATGACTGGTCACATATATAACTAATTGGCTAGTGTACGCATATATATCAAACAAAAGGGAATGCCCAGGGATCAATCACACCTCCCCATAAAGTGTCATGTCAGTGGTACCATCACTGACATGCCCATGGTACCTCCATGGATAGTTCGCAAGCTCGGGCATAAGAACAGAATCATATCAACAAAGCATATCCATATCAAACGAATCATATCATAATCAAACAAAATCTCAACCATGAGATAGTAATCAGGTAACCAAACAAAATGGATAGCAATCGAATCATATCAAAGTTCAAACAAAGGTAACATAGCAATGGCAAGGATCATAGTAACATAGATTGAAGGGAATCTCTATTGAATAGAGACAGAATATCTGTACCTGATTCAAATGCACATGACAAAGAAAGAAAGGTCACACAAGAAGAGTCACGGATCACTCCCACTTCACGGAACCTATACGAATTAATAATCAAGTGTTCATGCTTAATTTGGTTATAATTCCCAATAGTAGTAAATTAGGGTTTTTAACGTACTTAAACATGTAGTAGTCAAATTAAATATCATATTAGGTTATATAGAGGTCATATGTAGTTCATTTACTGTAATAAACACTTAATTAAAGATTCATTGTGATTATGTTATCCATATTAATGATCTAATAGGCTTTAAATGTGTAATTCACCTTTTAAGAAAATACAGCTTGTATTATTAAAACATGTATCATATTTCCGGATTTTTAAAGTATACTTGTGCATCTCATGGGGCCTTAGAAAATTTTTCCCAGATAGATATATATGTTGACTACTTTGTGTAATTTTTATAGAATTTTCCAGGTAGTAGAACTATAGACTAAAAATTCATTATCAAAACTAGTTCAGATTTCGGATCTGCAGAAACACCCCAAAAGTTTACATTTATCACACCCATTCTAACACTTCAGAAAAATCTACAAAAATTCTAGGAAGTCACACATAACCCAAATATAACTCCTGTCAAAGGAGAGTTCCTAACTCCATACGGTTTGAAAATGAAAAATCAAAACCTGCTACTGATTTTCAGACATCCCAAATACAGTTTTGACACTTAATCTTGTAAAAATCAAAAAGCTTACCTCCCGACCTCCAATCACCATGAAATTTATATTTACAGAAAGTAGACAAGTAGTACTCATGTTTAGACTCAAAATTCACTTAAAAACACATTGGCATCATCAATTTACACAGCCATCAACTCGACCCAATTTCTGGACAGCAAGTTTTGAAACAGAAACATCACAACCCTAACTCTTATAAACCATAATCGACCCCTAACTAAATTCTAGGGTTTTCCAGGTTTTAAGACATAATTAGTGTGTCACTAATATTTATATTAGGGCTTGAAAACATAGACCTAGGTCATGGATACAATCTGATTCGAATGGAGAAGAAAACAACATGACTATGATTAATATAACATGGTTAAATCCGAATATATTCATTCATATATATGTATGTCGTTTAAGGGTGAAATCAAAGGGGATTCATGAGTACCTCAAGAGCCGAATGGAAGGATGAAAGAGACTAGAATAAAACACCACGAATCACTTAACAATACACCTTCTTCTGGCTTGAACTTGGAAGAGAAACAATGGAGTTTTAGGGGAGAGTTTAAGGTTCGGTATTTTAAGGGAGAAGAGGATCGATTATAGTGTTTTTAGGGCTTTCTTCTCTTTTTTTTTTGAAGCGTATGGTTGTGAGAAAAAAATACACCGGTCCACTTTTTTATTTGATGCATGGGTTCAAGTTGGGCCAAGGAGGACCGAAAATTCATGGGCTCAAGTTGTTGTTGGGTTCCTCTTGTTGTTATTTGTTTGTGAAACGAAAAGGAACGGCCCAAAATAATTATTCGTGTCGCATTAAAATAGTTCACGTATTTTATTTATCTGATACAAATATTTTGGAGTTCTAAAATATTTAAAGATTTCTAATATGACGTTTGGTTACGATTCTATGAATTTATTGTTAATTCGTTAAATTATATTCTCATTTATAATTACTTGTATCGTTACTTAGAAAATTTTAAATTATACGTAAATTAGGATTACGGAATTTAGGGTTTTACAATTATTATTATTTTTATTATTATTATTATTATTATTATTATTATTATTATTATTATTATTATTATTATTATTATATAAGATAAATATTAAATAATTATTATTATTTTTAATTATTTTTATATTATTATTAACTATTATTATTATTATTATTATTATTATTATTATCATTTTTATTATATAATATAAATAGTAAATAATAATAATAATTTATTATTATTTTTGTTTTTATTATTATATTTATTTATTATTATTATTATTATTATTTATTAAAATTATTATTATCATTATTATTATTTTATTGTTGTTATTATTTATTATTATATTATTTTTATTATTCTTATATTACATTTTTATGTTTTATATAAAAATAATTGAATTACATTACGTTGCGCATCAACCAAACACATCCACAGATTTCATCAATTACAATTACAACATATTACAATTACAACAAAATCCAACTCTTTGAATTACAATTACATCAAATTACAATTCATTTCAAAGATTACAATTCCTTTACAAACATTCTGTGAACCAAACTCCCCAGGCTTCTTGTGTTTACTGGAGGGTATGTTTACGCACATGTTGCAGTTCTTTTTTCGATTCTTTTTTCTTATGTTCCTTTTATATATTTTCTTTGTGTTTCTTGTTTTCTAAGTCCCGTAGAAGGCGATAAAGAACATTGGAAAAGGATTGGAAAAATCATAAAAAGTCATAATATAGCTCTTTATGTCATCAACTTTGGTGAAGAGGACGAAGCGAGGAAGGATCAACTTGAGGCTTTGGTTGCTGTGGTGAATAATAATGGCAACAGTCACATTGTGCATATCCCATCTGCAACTGAAGATGACTTTCCTACCTTGTTGAGGCAACATATAATTTTTTGCTTGGACTCAACAGATTTATTCTAAATTCTAATCAGTTGTTTTAGCTTATAATAAAAAATTTGTCAGTTCCCCAATCTTCACGGGTATTGCAGAGCGTCAACAGGAGATAGAAAGGCTAGAAGCTGTTGCAAGATCACTTGAAGATGCAATCAAGTCTGAGAATGTTGGCACTCCAGCTAAGAAATTTAAGAAAAATAAGACAAAGATAGGAGTTAAAAAAATATCGCTAGAAGGACAATGTTTATGTGAGTCTGTTACAAGTTCCACCTAACAGTATAGCACCCTTATTATGGGGGCAATTATGGACACAACATGATAAACAACATGCGCCCGACACGAAGTTAAACAGGTTGGTTCAAAAACAGGTTGACCTGTCTAACATGTTTAATAAGTGGGTCATGTTTGGGTTGAATAAATATTAAAAAGGTCAACCCGTGAACCCGTTTATGTTTAAAATGCTATAAACAATTTGTAATGTATGTTAAAATATATTTATGTTTAAGAAAGACTTGTAGCTGTGTATGCAAAGAACTTTAATTATATTTACGTTTTGCTAAATTAAAGTTTATATTTTTCGTTAACAAAATTTAGCAAAGATCGTAAAATATATATAACGTTTTTAGGCGATATTTGTATTAACACAAGGGAAGCAGAATACCGCACGAATTACTTGTTTGACATCTTGTATAACGAGTATGAAGAGAGCAAGATTACAAAGAGTTTTGAAGAATTATATGACGAGGGTTATAACTCAGACTTTTCATTATAATTTGTATTTCCATTTTCATTTTCGTATCGTAGTTTATATTAATATGTAATTCGTATTTTCAATGCAATGTTTAATTTATGTAATATTTTTATTATTAATGAAGATTAAATTTGTTGTTTAACATATTTGAATTAAAAAAGAATTAACTTGGTTGCCACTGTGGTAAATTGGTCGTCATCAGATCATCAGAGAGAGGAATATGATGTGGCATAGTCGTCCGTGGTCACCATTGCTAGCAGCCTAAGTACCAGAGAGGTGACCCACCCATCATTCTCATATTCACACGGTCCCATTTTCAATTGACAAAGAACTTGTACCAAGAATTGGACACACCCACTAATTCCTAGTATAAGTCTTTAGGCCCCACTATACCCCACAACCCAAACATAATTCCTTAACACCGGCACAAACTGAAACATATTGACATAAAATTACTTGGGCTATACTGTGTAGTCTAAACGCAATGTTGATGTCTGAATAATATGTTGATATCACAGAATCTATATAGCAGACTCAAAGTACTATAACTGATCAAAACACACCAAATGGTTAATATAGATGAATATTTAGAGGATCTCGAAGCCATTGTTGCCAATCTATTGCTTAATATTTCTTTGATATTTTAACTATCCATTCGAAGCTTTTGAGTTGAACATTTTGTACAATCTTATTAACACTTGAGACTTTATTTCCGAACACACGAGCATTATTTCTCTCATTCCAAATAAAGTAACCGGAAGTCCAAATTACCACTTGACAAATTGACGATAGAGAGGTAGGAACATTAACATCTCCACTATGAGATAAAATACCATCAATAGTAAAAATGTTAGCACTCCCCACCTTCCACCAATTGAATAGTTTGGAAGACACGCTTATTTCTAAATCACAAGTGACTAAGCAATGAGCACATGATTCTACACTATCGTTGCAAGACGCACAAAGAATCAAGTCCAAGTCAATGACTTTTATCAAGTTCCACATGTATCGGAAGTCTCCCTTTACGCGCTCTCACACGAAAATGTTGACTTTCTTAGGTACTAATTTGTTCCAAAGCGTGTCGCGACCGCCCCTATCCACTTGAAGAGTCTTATCCTCGATCAAACTCAAAAGCGTTTTAACTTTGAAATCGCCATCATCATCCAATGCCCACCTACATCTATCCCTACAAGTGTTAGAAACGACAACATTCCGCCATACTTCGATTAAATCATCATATTCGTTACAAACCCTACCGCTAATATTCCAAATCACTCCCACACCCAAGTCCACCCATCATTTTCCCAATATCTCTTGTCCTTTACACTACCCTCACAAGTTATGTCAACTTAGTTTAAATTTAAAACAAAAATGCTTCTATGATTCTATCTATCCGCTATTCTTCTTTTCACGAAATACCCGGTGTTGTAACTCGAAGTTGTAAAACAAGTGTTTTTTATTCCTTAAAAGATGTATATGCGTGTGTTTTAGTAGGTTAAAAATTTCATTGCTAATTGGCTGAACACTTTATGTATGTTTTTTTCTAAAAGATGTGTGTGTTATTTTCATTACAAGACTAATATTTTACATTTTAACTGTTAATTATCGGACGACCTAAATAAAAAAAGAGATGGTGAGTTCATTAACCACACTCTAATGTGTTGTTTGCTTATTAAGAGGATTTGAATTTTAATCTAACTCGCACATTTGACTCTAAATTTGAGGTGTAAATGTCTAAATCTAAATTAAATAATATTGTATGTTTTTTTTGTAAGAAGATATCTGAATAATTAAATACAAAACAATTCATTTTTACGATAAATAAACGTTTATAAACATTATATGGAACAATCGAGTCATAAAGTTAACACAACATAGCAACGTGAAAATAATATGTGTTAAATCAAAAAACATTTAAAAACGCAATTTGATTTCTTAAGTAGTTGTTAAACAATGTGTTTAAACATATTCACCATTTTATGAATTATCACTATAAATTAATATTCAATGACACGACTGCGAAAAAATTAAAATATTATATAATATACTTAATATCATCAACTAATAACTAAAATATTTTCAACAAAAAGAATTGAAGTTAACCCTCAAACTATGCATGCTACAATTTGATTTCACATACTAATTATATATTATTATTGTTGTTTCAAACTCTTGTACTTGAGCATTTTGGTTATTATCATATTTAACATTAATACTGAAAGAAAAGTCGAGAAACTATATAATAGGAAATAAAAAAGAAGAATCGAAGAAAAAAAAAGAAGCTAAAGCAACAAAGTATAAAAATGAAAGAAATAAAATAAAGAGTTAAAACTCATAAAGAGGTAGGGGTGTTTCTTTTTATTTGTTACTAAGATAATTATGAAGCCTATGTGGGACCCACCTTTATAAGCCACTTAATAGGGAGAACTTTATAAATGCTGGCTTGTGAATCAAGACCAACTAACAAAAATTGTGGGTCTCATTTAAAAAATCAATATTATTAAATTGATAGGTCCCACTATCCCTTCTCATAAAGTAAAAAAGAAACACCCCTTGACATCCTTTTACATCTTGTTGGTTAAAAGGTTTAAGTCTCTTACCCTGTCTGAACGAGAGAGAAAAATAAACGCACTTAATGACTCAAATATTTGACCGCCTCTGAATAAGTCAGATTAATAAGCTATTAAAAAATATATTTTTTTATTTTTTAAAAAGGGTAAATTGCAAAAATGGTCACTAACGTATCACGAAATAGCAAAAATGGGACCGAGTCATAAAGGTGTGCAAAAAAGCCACTAACGTTACGTAAAAGTGCAAAATAGCCACCGAGAGCTAATTTCTGTTAGTTTCATCGTTAAGTGCCACGTCACTGAGTGTTTTATAGTCATTTCGTTGCTTTAAGGATTAAAATGTACTTTAGGGACTAAATTTGCAATTTAAGTTTTATCTTTATTTCACACCCACCACCACCACCGCCACCCTCTACCACCACCACCACCGCCACCCTCTACCACCACCACCACCACCACATCACAAACACAGCCACCACCACCCCCACCCTCTACCACCACACAACCAACACCACCACCCTCTACCACTACCACCACTCAAGAACATCATGATTTGCCTTTGAAAGATTAACAAGTACGATGATGATGATGTTCTTACTGCCCAGGGGATTGCCTCAATGCTCTGCACACTTGGACCTGAGGATGAATGGAGAATATGCACCATATGGGAAGCTGCTTATGGCTTAATTCCTTTAATTTCTTCCATTGTTGATCTTCCTGAAATCATAGTTGCGGCGCCTTTACAACCTCCCATATTATCATGGAATTTATACATACCCCTTCTTTAAGTTCTCGAGTATCTTCCTCGTGGAAGCCTATCTGAAGCTTTTCTTATGAAAATATTTGTTGCTACTGTTGAAGCAATTTTTCAATGAACATTTCCAGTAGAGTCCTTATATGAATAAACAAGAAAAGCAAAATATGTTTTAGGATCTGCCTTTAAAAATATTGGTGTGGCAAAGCTTCGAACGATGGTACACTCCC
This sequence comes from Artemisia argyi, assembly GCA_030686995.1. Classification (NCBI taxonomy): domain Eukaryota; kingdom Viridiplantae; phylum Streptophyta; class Magnoliopsida; order Asterales; family Asteraceae; genus Artemisia; species Artemisia argyi. The sequence continues at coordinate 19,872,344 of CM060695.1, read as the reverse complement.
TCTTTTTGGAATCGTGTGCTTCTGTAGAGCTTGCTTCTTGACTACTTTTTGTTGTATTAACTGTGTGCGTAAGTCACGAAGCACAACCTCATGGTGGTAAGAGGCCACGAGATGAAGATAGTGGAAACTTAGAAGCAATATCTGAAAAACAAAGAAATTTGGGGGGGGGGGGGGTAAAAGAATGAATAAGCAAGGGCCTATTTCAGCTTTTGATTCTTATGTTCTTGCTGTAGTCTGTGCTCTTTCTTGCGAACTTCAGATCTTCCCACTGATTTATAGTATGGGTAAGAATTCTAACTCAAAGGATGTCGAAAAATCAGCAAAGTCGGTTGAATCTTACAATGACTTCCAGATTAGTATTGGCTCTGCGGTTAGTCATACACGTTGATTGTTGATTATTTTAGAAGCACTCTTTGTTGGTTTCGTTTCACAGGCTTGGTTTGAAGCAAGTTGTTTTCGATATAATAGTTGGTGTTAACCATATTTAAGTTTCGATGTGTATATATGTGACAGAATTGATTTTGGACAAAGTTTAAGCATAAACTAAAAATAGAACTTACATTAATATTCGACTCAAACTTAATACATATTTATACTTATGAAACGATATGTCTGTTGACACATGAACCATTGTATCGTTTCATAATAACTGTCAAATAACTAACTTCTATAAGGCCTGTTTGGGTTAACAAGTTTCGACCCAACCATTACATGCCTTTTGACCCACTATGACCTATACTTAATAAAACATAATAAACTAAAGTAATTGTCTTTAACAAAGCATTAAAAGCATTATAAATAGGTTCACATTCTCCCTCCTAATGCTTGAATGCTTGCTTCCATGATCTGCTTGGTTCCATCTTCATGTGATGATGATAAACTCATCACTGCTGCTAGTACTTCCTTCATTTGTTGTTCCAAACTTGCTTTCATTGCTGTCAACTTGCATATCATCCTTCACAGTTCTGCATCTCTTTCTTGGAGATTCTTCCTGCATTTCTTGTACTTGGACATCATGTGCATCATCCTGTGGCTCATTTGCAAAACCTATGCCAGCCATAATCTCTGGTTTTCCTTGCACCCTCTTTGCCTCTTCATAGTACACTTTAACCATGCCAATATATTCGTTATACACTTCTTTCACTGTGTCTTGATGTTCATATGCCAAACCAAGTATCTTTGCCACTTGGTGTCAATTTCCATTAAGTGATACATCCATATATCCCCCCAGTGCATCCACAAATTTGTATAAACCCAATAAATCCACTTTAATTACCCCAATGACAGGTGGTAATTTCCCTAGCATTTCTTGTTTCAAATGAACCATATAAAACCGTTCAAGCATCTCCATGAACTTATGCTTCAACACATCCCAATTCCCATAGACAAGTTTATCTACTTTCAATAAATCTAAGAATACAATAAATCTTTGGAATGTGTTTACCTTCATGAAATATAGAGTTCCATTCATGCTTATATATTCTTTGTCCACATAGTCGTATCCAACTTGCTCATTCATCTTTAAATCTTCTATACCTTTGATCAAAGAACAATATTCATTTAAATCTAATGATTTAAAATATTCATCCAAGAATCTGTTGTGGCTTTCTGTAATTGTCTGTTCATCCTCATCTTGTGTGGTATTATCTTGCACGATTTCCTCTTCCATGTTATCAAACATATATTTTACCCTACACACATTATTACCATAACTAACCACATAACCTTGTTCCTCCAATTGATCCAAACTCAGTAGATTTAATGTGATTTCTGGCGTGTAAATCACATTTGATACAACTAATTCTCCTTCACTTGTCTCCACAGAAACTTCTCCTACACCATACGACACAATAAACTTCTTTTCCCTTTCTTCCGTTCCTTCTACCTTGAACCTTCTTTTCATTCTTTTGAATAAATGTTTCATGGGACTCATATGCTTCTTATATGCACTACTGACGTACCATATATCATCCCAATTTCCTTTATCAGAACCTTCTACCATAAAATCCACATCCACATGTACTCTTTCTGGTTCATACTTAAACGTTTCATAAACTGGTGGTGTTGTTGTGGTTTTATGATCCATATCACTCATGTCTTTTTCTTCCTTGATTCCCTTGTTTGTACACTTCCAATATACGTGGCCTCTTTTCTTGTGGTTTCGTTGTTTTTAGTGAATTAAACGAAACAACTTCTTCAACCTTATTCTTCAATAACTGTTTTCCTTCAGGGGAAATATGTTTTGTATGTTTGGGTTGTTGAGGGGTGTTTGGGATAAAATGTGTTTGAAAGTGGTATTTGTTTTGAGTGAGTTTTGGTTCTTGTTGCAACTGCTTCCCCCATGAATCAGAACGTGTGCTCTGATACCACTGTTGGTTTCGTTTCACAGGTTTGGTTTGAAGCAAGTTGTTTTCGATATAATAGTTGGTGTTAACCATATTTAAGTTTCGATGTGTATATATGTGACATAATTGATTTTGGACAAAGTTTAAGCATAAACTAAAAATAGAACTTACATTAATATTCGACTCAAACTTAATACATATTTATACTTATGAAACGATATGTCTGTTGACACATGAACCATTGTATCGTTTCATAATAACTGTCAAATAACTAACTTCTATAAGGCCTGTTTGGGTTAACAAGTTTCGACCCAACCATTACATGCCTTTTGACCCACTATGACCCATACTTAATAAAACATAATAAACTAAAATAATTGTCTTTAACAAAGCATTAAAAGCATTATAAATTGGTTCACACTCTTTTCTTTGAAACCATCATCTGTTGGTACCTCGTGGGGTTATAGTTCAAATGAAATAGTTGTTGCTGCTATGGTTGCAGCTCTTATTTCTGAACTCTTTAGACAGTCAAAGACTTGTATGCGTTCACTTTCTGTCTTGATGCGGTGCAAGTGGGATAAACCAATTCACTCTACAGCATCTTCACTTTATAACTTGATTGACATTCATAGGAAAACCGTTGCATCCATCGTCAACAAGGCAGAACCACGAGAAGCCTATCTACTGCAAGCACCTCTTTGGAAGGATAACCTTGTTTGCCCAGATGGTAAAAGACAAAATAAGGCTAGTAATTATGTCATTTTTTAAAAAAGGCCTATCTACTGCAAACACACTTAACATGTGACCAATAGGCAGTATATATTAGGGATATGTTGACCGGACGAGGGTCTATACCCGTAGGTCTGCAAACCCTCCCTAGAGGTGGGGCCCACATGGTACAATTGTCCTTTTTTTTTTTTTTTTTTTTTTTTTTTTTTTTTTTCTGTCCACTTACTTTGTCCAAATCATAAGTCCAAAACTAACACTTAAAGTCATTTTTTTTGTCCCCAAGTCCTCTTTTTTTTCTTCCAAAATATTCAAGTTCAAACTAACAAAAAAGTGCACAACCATAACCAAGTCCAAAACTGCAAACACAAACAAACACAAAAGTGCACAACTGCAAACACAAACAAACTAACACAAACACAAACTAACACAAACTGCAGGCTCGGATAATGGTTCTCGTCATCGCCCAAGTCCTTTTTTTTTGTCCAAAATGATTCAAGTCCAAACTAACACAAAAGTGCACAACCACAACAAAGTCCAAACTGCAAACACAAACAAACACCACACAAACTAACACAACTGCAGATTCGTCATCGCCTTATAGGCTCAGATTTTTAGAAGGCTCGGATGTGAAGGTTGCGAAAGTGATAAAAATATCACTCCGCCATACCATTCGGTTTTAAAAACCATTCGTCATCGCCTTTGGTTTTAAAAACCACAATATCTCTAGAACAGGAATGTCACAAGCTCAACAGGAATGTCACAAGCTTTGCAGATTCCACAATATCACAAGCTCAACAGTAAGGATTCCACAAACTGTAAAGCTCAACAGCTCAAAAGTATCACCAGAAAGCACGGGAGGGTGTGGTCAAAACCAACCCACAACAAGGCTGTCAAAAACAGGCATGTCACAAGCCCAAACAGTAAGGATTCCACAAACTGCAAAGGTCAACAGTAAGATTCCACAAATTGCAGCTTTGGTGGATTATAAACAAAGCTCAATCAACCAACCAGTATACCACATAACCACCAACCAAAGAAACACATCCATTACAGCAAACACAACCATTACAGCAAACACTATACCACAACAAACACAACCATTACAGCAATCACTATACCAAAGAAACCACCAACCAAAGAAACACAACCATTACAGCAAACACAGCCATTACAGCAAACACTCACAACAAACACAACCATTACAGCAATCACTATACCAAAGAAACCACCAACCAAAGAAACACAACCATTACAACAAACACAACCATTACAGCAAACACTATACCACAACAAACACAACCATTACAACAATCACTATACCACATAACCACAAAAAGAAGCAGAGTATCACAAGGTAACCATATTGGAGCAGAGTATCACAAAAGAAGCAGAGTATCACAAAAATTGTACCTTGAAGGTACACCATCCCATTTAGGGAGGGTTTATTTAAAAAATAGGGGAGGGTCCGGTCAACATTGCCGAAATGTCTAGTTCACCATTCTACACACAAGAGGTACTAATAAGCTTTACGCCTTTTCAATATTACATAAAAATATCAATTGGCTCAGATTATAAGCAGTTTGGCATAATGGATATGGCTGCAACTTCAAATGTTGCAAAGTTTTTATTGCCGTCCATTTGGAAATGCCACGCCAAAATCAGTTTTTTTTTAAATCATCATTGCCGTATATCGGTTTTTTTTTTATAAAAAAACCAAGTTTCAAATATCCTTTTAAAACAACAAACTGCTTATAAAGTTTCATCACAAACTTCTTAAGCAGTTTCATTATGCTTATAGCTAGAGCCTGTGGACTGGGGGTAGGCCAGAGCAGGTATTCATACCACTCAAAAGGTGGCAGATCAAGGTGTTAACCTACCCACAGCCACAGAATCACATAAGAACCAGCACCACAGAACCAGTACTATTATCACCACAGTTGTCTCACACACAAATCACATAAGAACCACCACTATATGATAAAGGCCAATGTTGACCGGACCCTCCCCTAAGGTGTTAACCTACACAAACCACATAAGAATAGACAATTAACCATCACAGAACCACCACCACAGAACCCAATTATTTTGAAACCCTAATTTTTTTAATAACAATTAAGCACCACAGAACCACCACCAAATCCCCCAATTAACCATCACAGAACCCCAGAACAACCACCACAGAAAAATTGACTTCTATATCTTTCAATTAACAACTTTTTATTAACTAAATCAACACAGATTGAAAAAACCCCCAATTATTTTGAAACTCTAATTTTTTTAATAACAATTAACATCTATAAAATAACAATTAAGCACCACATAACCACCACTACAGAAACCCCCCACCCACAGAACCAGCCACAACGAAACATATTAATTTTAAAAAATTAGGGTTTTAAAAAAAAAATTGTAGATCTGATAAATTAACTTCTATATCTTTCAATTAACAACTTTTTATTAACTAAATCAATACAGATTGAAAAAACCCCCAAAAATTTTGAAACCCTAATTTTTTTAATAACAATTAACATATATAATATAACAATTAAACACCACATAACCACAGAACCACCACCACAGAAACCCCCCACCCACAGAACCAGCCACAACGAAACAAATTAATTTTAAAAAATTAGGGTTTAAAAAAATTGTAGATCTGATAAATTAACTTCTATATCTTTCAATTAACAACTTTTTATTAACTAAATCAATACAGATTGAAAAAACCCCCAAAAATTTTGAAACCCTAATTTTTTTAATAACAATTAACATCTATAATATAACAATTAAACATCACATAACCACAGAACCACCACCACAGAAACCCGTCACCCACAGAACCAGCCACAACGAAACAAATTAATTTTTAAAAATTAGGGTTTTTTTAAAAAAAAAATGTAGATCTGATAAATTAACTTCTATATCTTTCAATTAACAATTTTTTATTAACTAAATCAATACAGATTGAAAAAACCCTCAAAAATTTTGAAACCCTAATTTTTTTTAATAACAATTAACATCTATAATATAACAATTAAACACCACATAACCACAGAACCACCACCACAGAAACCCCCCACCCACAGAACCAGCCACCACGAAACAAATTAATTTTAAAAAATTAGAGTTTTTAAAAAAATTTGTAGATCTGATAAATTAACATCTATATCAAAGAATTAAGAGTTAGATTACCACAGATCACCCAACACAGATCACCAACAGGGAGAAACCCTAATTAACCCCCCAATCAGGGAGAAACCCCCAACACAGATCACCAACAACATCACCACACACTCTCAAACTCTCTCACAAATCACAAACATAAGTGATTTAAGATCTATTACTGATTTTAGATCTTAAAACGTTTTTAGATCTAAAACTAGAGAGAGGAAAAGAGAGCGAAAAGAGAGAGAGAGAGAGTTGTGAGTGTGTGGTGTGTGTGAGACAAAGTGGTGATAATAGTACGTGGGTGTGTGACAGCTGTCCCCCACGTACCATTTTAATTTATTTTTTTATTTTTTTGTAAAATTTGTGAAATTTGTAAAAAAAAAAAAAAAGTTATTTGTTAAAATTTGTAAAAAAAAAGTTATTTGTTAAAAAAAATTAATTGTAAAAAAGTTATTTGTTATAAAAAAGTTATTGTAAAAAAAAGTTATTGTTTATAAAAAAGTTATTGTTTATAAAAAAAGTATTGTTTATAAAAAAAATATTGTTTATAAAAAAAAGTATTATAAAAAAAATATATTGTTTATAAAAAATATATATTGTTTATAAAAAAAAGTATTGTTTATAAAAAAAAGTATTGTTTATAAAACAAATTATTGTAAAAAAAATATATTGTTTATAAAAAAAGTATTGTTTATAAAAAAAAGTATTATAAAAAAAATATATTGTTTATAAAAAAAATATATTGTTTATAAAAAAAAATATTGTGAATTTGTAATGTTTTTTCAGGGGTTCGGTTCTCACGAGCAATTAACGGATTGGGTGCAAAACATAGCTCGGGGACTCGGTTTTGTGATTGTTAAAAGAAGAACTAAATCAAAATACGGTATTTTGAACGAAATCAATTATAGGTGTACAAAGGGTGGGATTTATTCACCATAAGGAACTGAAAAACGGAATACAAGTACCTCTAAAACCTAATGCCCATTCAAATTGGTGGCGAAATATCTTAAAAGAAGATCATGTTGGATTTTGAAAGTGAAGGATGATAGTCATAATCATCCTATGTTAGAGTCGCTGCATGGTGTGCCATATGCAATGCGCTTAAATGATGATGAGTTCGAGTTGGTTAAAGAATTGACAGAGTATACCGTACAACCACGTAAAATACTCTCGACAATACAGGGTCGTAATCCGGATAACGTGTCTAGCGTTAGAACTATATATAACGCACAAGTTAAGATCCGGAAAGCCAAAATGGGTAATCTAACTCCAATTCAAGTCCTTTACTCACACCTGCAGCAATCAGGGTACACATATTACGATAGGGTAAGTGCTAATAATGAGCTTGAGGAACTATTTTTTGTTCACCCTACGTCATACGCTTTATGGTGTACGTTCCCTGAAATCATGCTAATAGACTCCACGTACAATACCACACTGTTTAAATTGCCATTTTTGGAAATTGTCGGAGTAACATCAACAAATAAAACATATTTGATGGCGTTTAGTTTTTTAAACAGTGAAAAAGGGCCTAATTTTGAATGGGTATTGCAACGTGTAAAGCTGGTGATAGAGGAAAGGTACTATCCACGTGTTATCGTCACCGACAAGGATTGAGCCTTGCTTGGGGCATGCAGAGCAGAATTCCCTGGTGTTCACAAAGTACTATGTCGATGGCATATTTCCCAAAATATACTTATTAATTGCAGAGGTAAATGTGAGTCGAGTGATGAGTACGAGTCCATCAAACACACATGGGATTGGATTGTTAAAGCTCAATCACGCGCCTTATTCGAGCAACATTATCGACGACTACAACAAAAATTGGTCAACAAACCGGGTACTTAATTATTAATTTAGTGTTTTTATTATTTAACAAATATGCACCTGATTGACCTTGTATTAATTCATCGTTTTTTCAGATACTGCTCGGTATCTGGATAACTGGCTCCGAGAGTACGGGCACATGTTTGTCTCGTGTGTTATCGATGAATATCGAAGCTACGGCCAGTCAACAACGTGTAGAGTTGAGGCTCAACATGCATTGTTGAAATTATATTTGGGCACAGCACAATCCAACTTAAACACGTTGTTGATTTCGATTGATAAGATTCTTATTTCTCAAAAGAGCGTGATACAAGAGACTTTTAACAGGAGCAAAAATGAGAAAATGAATAAATGTGATATACCAATATTTTCAGAGTTGTGGTATAACATTTCCAAACATGCTTTTACACTCATGCACAAAGAACTCCTTCAAACGAAGTTCGCCGCAGAAGATTGTAACCATCAGTTGCGATCAATTTATGGATTGCCGTGCTTTTGTCAAATGATGGGGTATCGAATTCATGGTAAGTATATTAAAGTCAATATTAATGAATGCTTTCACAGTATGCTTTCACGAAATGATTTTACATGTCACTTTTGATAAATACAGGTGTGCCCATTCCATTGGAAAGCATTGATATATTTTGGAGAACCCTGTCTGTACCGTGGCCCGTTATCGGTAACCTTGTGCTTGATGATGATGATGATGTTGGTCCCTTTTACTTGGTTATCAGTAACTAAAGAGTTAAAGTAACCAAGTTATATGACTTGAACACAGATGTATGAAAATGATTAATAATAAAGTAACGTAAAAATAAGAGACAATATTTTCCAACGTTTAATTCTTTATTAGAAGTTAATCACAAAGAATCGTACCCAAGTGTTTGTGGAATAACACTTGGGGTTGAATTGAAAAGTATTGTATGGACTCCTCACTAAACTCAACTAAGTTGAGTGACAACTTAAATTACCCACTGAGCTATCTCAGGGGCTTGTGTTGTTCTTTGGAGGAGTAAAGTGGTTTGTGAATGCTTTGCATTAATTGCACAAACTTGTCAACTTTTACTCCTCACATTTGCTTCCTATTTATACACAAGTATAGAACAACTAAATATACATTGGTCCTAAAGCTTCCTTAACAATATCTTGAAAGATATTATTCTTCTGGCAAGGAACCTTCATTGAGTTAGATCCAAAAGGCACTTTCTGATGACAGACTGGTTTTAACCATTTGGGGAAAGTTTGACATTAAAGTGATAAAGCACTTTAATAAAGCAGCTCAGACTTTCCCGCCCAGTCCCGCCAAAACTTCAGTCTTCATGTCATCAGTCTTCAGTACAATTAAGTTGTTGAGGATTCATTGGGATTCAGTGAGTTATTGTCATCCTCACTGAACCCATCACCTTCTTCTTGGCTTAGATCACACTTCACTGAGTTCCGCCTCACTGAATGGAGAACCTTTCTTCTTAGGCTCGGTCTTAGCATCCTGAAGGTGACTCACTGAGTTACTGTTCACTCAGTGACTTGTTTGCACTTAGGTTATTTTACGTTCAAATCCTTGTTAGAAGATGTGGGGAATTCAGTGACCCAACAATCTCCCCCTATTTGAACATACAAATAGCCTAAGTGATACTTGATTCAGCATGAGTTGTCAGGGTACATCTTCTCTTACTGAATGTTTGTTGTAATTGTACGTAGGACATAACTATTTAAACAAAACATCATTTTATTTATAGCTATTACATTTTTCCTACAAATTACAAACAAAATAAAGATAGTTGTTGCAGATCAGATGTTCAGATGATAGCCAAGTCCCTCAATCTTAGCTTTCTTTGATCTCAGCAGGTGTTTCTTAGGATGCTTCTCAATCTTGGTCCTAAGGTCCTTACAGAACCTTTGGTTTGCATCACTTTGTACAGGAGAAGCTAACATCAGGTACGATACCATTGCCGTGACCCCTGCCTTGTCTATATCAGACCACCTTTGGAAGGCAAGGTCTCCATATTCATCCGTAAAGCATAGACCTCATTCAGGGGTTTCAAACACAGTATTGTTCACGAAGGTGATTCCTTCAGGAACGGACCTATCACAATCCAATCCTGGGACCTTGACCTCAGGCTCGGATTCAATGTGCTTCCTTTTCCTCTTGGTGGCTGTTGATGAAGCAGTTCCTGTTGTTGGAGCAGGAAGAAGGGAGGGAATGTTGAGGGCTTCAGGCATTGCTCTCAGTCTGTCATACCTTTCACTCAGTGACTTGATAAGTTGATCAACAACGACACCATTTTTCTTGGCGATGATGGGACGGAGTTCATCAAGTTCAGTGATCCCAAAGTCAGCGAATTTGAATGGGTTATGAGTGTCCATGATTCTTTTATCAGCCCCCTGAAGACAGTGACCATTGCGGGTTTGGTATTCCTGTGGATTTTGATGTCAGTGATGGTTTCAGGCTTCAATCTTTCCTTCATCACCCAATGATATCTTTCAACCCTGGTCTTTCTGATTTGAGCTTGCCTTTTCAGCTTTTCTTCCCTTTCCCTTTTCAGAGCATTCATCTGTTCTTCCTGAGCCTTTTTAAAGGCTGCACCAGCTTGCTCAGTAGCTAGTGCCTCAGTATCCAAACCGATCTTTTCAGCCTCCTCATGAACAACCTGTATTAATTCAGGCTTGCTCAATTTCTCTTCTTCAGCTGCCTTTGCCGCTTTCTCAACTCTTTCCATGTAGTCTTGTATTTGGTCATGGGTGAGTTGATAGATTTTTCCATTAATTTCATACGGGACCCTGATAGGTTCATCAGGATCAATTCTGAAAATTTTGGAGGCAGGCTGGAGTCTTACTTCAGGTTCTGAGGTGGTGGCTATGCTTTTTCCTCTGTCCTGAAAGAGAGTGGAGGAGACTGGTTCCTCTTGTGGTGGAACTTGAGTGATCGGTGTCGCTTCAGTGACATGCTCCCCCTCAGTGTGAGAGGGCTGTCCAGTTTCTTGTTCATCAGTAATAGGGGTTTCAGGAACATTCTCCCCCTCAACAATTGCCGGAGCTGCAGTGATGGCAAGTGTTGGAGTTACTGAAGATGAGGTAGAGGTACCCTTGAAGGCTTGAAACATTTTCGTCATCATTGACTTGATCTCCGTAGTATCCTGATGAATGAGAGATACCTTGGAGTCAAGTGAAGCCTGAGAATTTTCAAGGGCAGTCATCCTGGATCCCATTGTCCATGCCAGAGATGTGGACTTCAGGGATTGAGCTGTCACTGATGCTTCCAACTGAGTGAAGGAAGACTTGAGGGACTCTACCGTGGAGTTGAGATTCTGAACATTTGAATCCCTTATCAAACCAAGTAACTTAGTAAGAGCCGCCGAGTTGACCTGGTACGTCTCAGATGCCTGAAGAATTCTCTTGTTGAGCTCAGGATCATCCTTGACTGATTCTTGAACTGACTTAACCCCTGTAGCCAGCTCCTTTAGGGATTCCAAAAACTGATTGATGTGCGAAGCCATTTGTGTCAGGGAGTAAGAGACAGTGGAATTTTGATCCCTGACATCATCAGTGTATTCTTCAACAGCATCTTTGAGGAGGTGATAGTGGACTGCTTGCTCAGTATGCAGGTCAAACACCTCTTCAGTGACCCCCCTGTACAAAACATTGGTCATTTTCTTGATGAACTTTTTGAAGGCTCTTTCAGTGAGAGGAGTTGAAGCGTCTTCTGAGGTTTCCGGCTCGGAATGTTGTTCATCTTCGTCATGGTTAGAGGTTTGAGGAGACTGAGTAACAGGTTCAGGGACTGTCTCCTCATCCTCCATATCATCTCCAGCCGTGAAGACTTCCTCGTCACTGTGAAATTCATCATCAGAAAATAAGAACGCCTGAGCATCAGCCAGGGAGGTAATCTGCAACAAATGGAGGTTATCCGGCTCCTCTTCATAAAAAGATTTGCCTTCGTTTTGGCCAGGTCCTGACCTCTCAAATTCGGTAGGTTGGGTTTTACCTACCTGGTCTTTAAGGCCAGTTCCCATGTTTTGCGCACCTCCGGGAGTGGTTTTGGGTTCCATATCAGCGGGTGGTTTATATCCCTCTGAATCTTTGTCCCCCGTGACCCCTTCAGACACTGATGGGTGTTTCTCAGTGCCATCACTAGGAGTCGTGAATGTTGTGTCCCTATCAGCGGGTTGTAAGTGTCCCTCTGAGTCTTTGGGATGAGTATGGGTGCCTTCAGACAAAAGCTTTGATTTGCGAATGTCCTCATCAGGCAAATGAGTGGTTGAGTCCCCCTTTCCAACAGGCTTGTTCTGGCCTGTCGAAGGTTTAGGGACATGAACTCCCTGATGCTTGGGTTTTGATCTACCCGAGCCTTTAGCAGGATGTGATTGTTTGTGGACCCCCTTCTCAGTGGAATAGTGCTGCCCCACCGAGGATTTAGGATCCCTTACTCCCTGAGACTCTGGTTGTGATTTGCCAGAGCCTTTAGCAGGATGTGAAGGTTTGGTTTGTTTCGGCTCCACTGTCTTGTTTATGACAGTAGAGTCTTTGGAAACGGGTATGCCCGAGGACACTGAGTGTGATGTCTCAGTGTCCTCCGATGGCTTTTGTTGCAGGCCTAGTGACTGGGTAATTATTTTCAGGGTGTCCGCAGTCAAGGGAGGTAATTCATGCCCCTTTTGGGCAGCCTTAAGGTTAGAGGTCTCAGTGTCGAGTGACTTGGGTTGAGCTACCTTCCTGGACCCCTGTCCCTTCTTCCTCTTCACCTTTTTGGTGGGAGAGGGTACTAGTGATATAATATTGTCACCCTGGATAGCAGTACGCATATATTGGGTCAGGGTGACTGGTGTAACCTCTAGAGGGTCACGAGAGTAATTAGCCTTGTGTAACACTTCAGGCTCAAAACCTACTGCATCAGGCTTTGCATACTCAGACCCAAGCAAGTCTTGTAGGGCACATGAAATGAATCTAGGGTATGACATAAGTTTTTGCCTAGACTTCCCCCTAATTTTGCTATGAGGTCCTTGAAGATCAATTCTCCAAGGTCAATAAATTTACCCTCAATGAGACTGAACAATATCATTGCTTGAGTATTGTTCAATTGCTCAATAGAGGATTTATTTCCCCCGAGGACCTAAATGACAAAGGTCATAATTATCCTCCAGGGAGCTGGGAACCAGGTCTTGATAATTGGGGCTTTGGATAGTAGGGCCCCTGGTGACACTTCAGGGTGAAGTTTGTCATAAGGCCCTAGCGTCAGTAAGACCTCCTTCACATCTTTATCAGATGGTGGGACAACGAAGGTCTGTGTGTAATCAACCCCAGTGGCTTTGGCAAATGTTTTATAGTCAAGAGTTAGGAACTTAGTTCCATTCTTGACTGTAAACTTAATTTTGGCCTCTTTGGGCACATCAGGGCTTTCAACCACTGCTGTGCACCAAAATTCCCTCAAATACTCAGGGTAGATGACTGAGGGGGTCTTTGTGAATGCGGTGGTCAGAAAGTAGTTCTGAAGGAACTTCACCACTTCCCTGTATTCAGGGAATCCTTCAGGGTTGGCAAAGTTCCCCACCACATTATTCTTGGTGAGGTCTACGCTTTCCATTTGGAAATCCACATTGGGTGCGTATTTTATGACCTTAGAAGAAGCCATTTGGTATGATAAAAGCCTGGTTTTAGTTAGAAAATGGGTATTGGTGAGGGAAACACACGCAGTTTTGAAAAATAATTTACAAGAGTTTAGTTATGATTTTAAAAGCGTGTGTGTGTTTCCCTTTTTGTGGGGGTATTTATAGGGTAAGGATTTGGGTGGTGATGTTGCGGATACCAAAGGTTTAATTTATTTAACCGAAACGGCATAATAATTTTGGTTTGATATCCGCATTAAATATCACGATTCCCATTACCCTATTTTCTCTCACATCGTGGATGAACAGTTGTGCGGCTCTGCAAATAATGCACTTTTGCAGAGAGAAATTATCACAACTTTTGTGTGTGAGGGAGCATTTAATGCTCAGTGATGTTTGGTGAGAGGGATGTGGGGGCCCAAGGAGTGGATGCCAGTTGTGTAAGTGACATATATTCCTATATTTAATAGGATTCAGTTACCTACCTGGGACATTAACTGACTAAATACTTAGAGCATTTAGTTAGGGTATTCAATGCCATTTTTCATCCTGAGCCCCCTGAATGATTTTTCATAAAAATGAGTTTTCAGGAAGGGTGTGATCAGGGACCTAGAGAATTTACATCAGGTTGGAACACTTTTGATCAGTTTCCTGATTCTATGTCCAACATGCCCAATTCAGCTTTCAATCTTGTGAAAGTGGGTTCATCCAAAGGTTTTGTGAAGATATCAGCTAGCTGATACTCAGTGGGGATGAAGTGTAGTTCAATTTCTCCATTTGATATATGGTCCCTGATAAAGTGGTATCTGATGTCAATGTGTTTGGTTCTTTGATGAAGCACTGGATTGTTTGAGATGGCTATGGCACTTGTATTATCACAAAAGATAGGTACCATCTTATACTGAATGCCATAGTCACTCAGTTGGCTTTTCATCCATAGTACATTTGCACAACATCCTGCAGCAGCCATATATTCAGCTTCAGCTGAGGACATGGCCACTGACTGTTGTTTCTTTGTACTCCAACACACAAGTTTACCACCAAGAAATTGGCAGGATCCTGAAGTACTTTTCCTATCCATGTTACATCCTGCATAGTCAGAGTCAGTGTACCCTTTGAGATCAAATCCTGAACATTTTGGGTAATACAAACCAAGGTTTGGAGTACCCTTCAGGTACCTGATGATTCTCTTGACAGCAGTGAGATGTGATTCTTTTGGGTCAACCTGGTATCTTGCACACAGGTAGACTGAGAATTGGATATCAGGCCTTGAGGCAAGTAAGTACATCAGGGAGCCAATCATTCCTCTATATTGGGTTTGATTCACTGATTTTCCAGTGAGATCAGGACCAAGGTTGTTTGGAGGAACCATAGGAGTTTTTACTGAAGAGCAGTCAGTGAGCTCATACTTCTTCAGTAGGTTCCTGAGGTATTTCTCTTGGCAAATAGATATTCCTTTTTCAGTTTGTTTTATTTGTAGTCCAAGAAAGTATGTGAGTTCACCCATCATGCTCATTTCAAACTTTGTGGTCATAAGTTTTTCAAATTGTTTACAAAGTTTGTAACTTGTTGAGCCAAAGATGATGTCATCAACATACACTTGGATAAGAATGACATCATCATTTGTTCTGTAGATGAACAGTGTGTTGTCAATTCTTCCTCTGACAAACTTGTTTTGGATCAGGAAGGCTGAAAGAGTTTCATACCATGCCCTAGGTGCTTGTTTCAGTCCATAGAGGGCTTTGTTCAGCTTGTAGACATGGTTTGGGTATTCACTACTTTCGAAACCAGGAGGCTGTTGTACATAAACATCTTCTTTGATGTTACCATTCAGGAATGCACTTTTAACATCCATTTGGTACACTTTAAAGTTCACGTAAGTTGCATAGGCAAGGAAGATCCTGATGGCTTCCATTCTAGCAACAGGTGCAAAGGTTTCCTCATAGTCTATACCTTCCTGTTGATTATATCCTTTGGCAACCAGTCTTGCTTTGTTTTTTATGACTGTGCCATTCTCATCAGTCTTGTTCTTAAAGACACATTTCATACCAATGATTAAAACACCCTGGGGGCATTCAACAAGGGTCATGACATCATTTCTGTCAAATTGTTCCAATTCATCTCTCATGGCCTGAACCCAACTTTCATAAGTCAGGGCTTCTTTGACATTTTTGGGCTCAATTTCTGAGAGATAGTCAGCATAAAGACATATATTGGCAGTGGCAGCCTTGAGTTTGGCAGCCTTGCTTCTTGTGAGCATGCCTTCAGTGGGTTCACCAATGATGTTCACAAGCTCAATGATTTTGGATCTAGTCCAGCTATCCTGGGGTTTGGGATAGGAATTTGAGCTTGTAGGAGCCTGATTAGATTCAGACTCAGGAACATGAGGTAACTCATCAATATGTACTTCAGTGACAACTGTAGGAACAATTTGTTCTGTGGGTTCCTGAACATTTTGTTCAGTGGTGTCAGTCTCATTTGAGACAGGCTGAGTTTCTATGAACTCACTGATAGGTGGTTGGGGTAGGTTGTGAGGGATGATGTAATAGGAGACATCAGCATCAGCTTGGTATTGAGTTGAGGGATTGTTCTCAGGATGATACTCATCAGGATGATATCTTGATGAGTCATCAATACCAATCTCTTCTACTGAGGAATTTGAGAACCTGATGGATTCAGTGCTCTCATCAACAGTAATGTGATAAGTTTCCTCAGTTTGCTGTCTCCTTGTGTTGAACACCCTGAAGGCTTTGGAGACCAAGGAATATCCCAGGAAGTATCCATCATCAGCTTTGGCATCAAATTTACCTAAGTGATCCTTGTGATTATGTATAAACATAGGACACCCAAATACATGAAAATAGCTGATGTCAGGAATCCTTCCTTTGAATATCTCATAAGGTGTCTTATTATGCCTTTTCACAATGATTGACCTGTTTTGAGTGTAGCAGGCTGTTTTAACTGCCTCAGTCCAAAAATGTTTTGAGAGGACTGAGCCATTCAGCATTGTTCTTTCTGCCTCAATGAGTGTTCTATTTCTCCTTTCAGCTACTCCATTTTGTTCAGGAGTATAGGGGGAAGTGAAATTTTGAGAAATTCCTTTCTCATCACAAAAACACTCAAGGTCTTGGTTTTTGAATTCAGTGCCATTGTCAGTCCTGATCTGTTTAACTTTGACATCATTTTGATTTTCAATGTTCCTGACAAATGACATGATGGTTTCAGCTGCCTGACTCTTTTTGGTCAGGAAGTAAACCCAAGTATATCTTGAGTATTCATCCACTATGACCATAGTGTACTTCTCATGGTGTATGGACATTGGACTGACAGGTCCAAAAAGGTCCATATGAAGAAGATGCAGGCAGCTTTTGATGGAAAAGGTTTATTTGGTTTTGAATGATGCCCTGTGGTGTTTTCCTTTTTCACAAGCAGAACAAGGCTTGTCTTTGGTATACACCAGGGATGGAAGGCCCAGAACTTTGTTCTGTTTGGCCAGGTTGTTGATGTTTTTGAAGTTGAGATGAGAGAGTCTCCTATGCCATAGCCAGTTGATTGTCTCACTTGCCTTTGAGAATAGGCAAGTCCCATTTTGAGTCAGGGATGACATGTCAAGGACATATACATCATCCCTCCTGGGGGCAATCAACACAACTTCCTTATTGGCATTAAAGATGGTCCCTCTCTTGTCATCAAACTGAACTATGTATTTGGCATCACATAGTTGGGAAACACTTATCAGGTTGTACTTCAGACCATTAACATAAGCTATTCTTGTAAAAACTATACCATTGCAGTTTACTGAACCATAACCCTCAGTGGGAGCTGATGAGTTATCACCAAATACTACTTTGGGTCCTGGTTCTTCCACATATTTGTGCAGAAAACTTTTCACACCAGTCATACTTCTGGAGCATCCACTGTCTAGATGCCAGGTAGGATCCTTGATGTGTTTCTGCACAAACAGTAAACTGGGTTAGTTTTGCTTGTTGACCCACCTTCTAGTGGGCTTAGTCCTTAGGGACTTTTTGAACTCAGTTAGTGAATCATGGTCTGAAGTTGTGTGACCTGAGCTTCCACATGTTTTACATTTTGTGGATGTTGATGCATCAGGTGACTGAGAAGTGTTGATGAGGCAAAAAATGATCCGTTTTTAGGGGGTCATTTAAGCCCGAATCCGAATTTATTTGATCAAATATTGCCCTAAATCGTTCCTTTTGTGATTTTAGGTACTTGGAGAGTGAATTCTGGAAAAGAAGCCATTTTAGACGTTTTTGGAGCATAAAAGTGAAGAAAACGGCAAAGTCTCAATTTTCCATGCTGGGAACAGTAGGTGACGGCGTCAAGAGTAATTTCCTGACGGCGTCAAACCTCAATAATAAAATCCGAGAGTTCATGAAGGCGTCAAGAGTTTTCCTGACGGCGTCAAAACCCCAAGAATTAAAATCCGTAGTTGATGACGGCGTCACACACAGGGCGTCAAGAGTAATTTGTGTGACGGCCTAGGCCTTGACGGCGTCAAAAGTATATCAAGGCCGTCCGAGGAAGTATTTGGCGGCGAGATGACGGCGTCACACCTTTGTTCTTGACGCCGTCATCCCTATTTTCCTATATATAGTTTTCTAGTTTTTCACATTTAAGGAGAGAAGTTTTGGGAAAAACCCTAAAGACGATTTTGGTGTAATTTTACAGGTTTTTCAAGGGTTCCAACCCCTTGATACCTTGCATGATTAATCAAGATAAGTGTTCTTCTAATTCAATCAATATGTCTATGTGTTGGTTGTCTATATCTTGTTCTTGTCTTAATTCTATCATGCTAGGCTAGATCTCTTTTGTGTTTGCTTAGATCTAATGAAACCTAGATATTGATTATGTGTTGATTACTTGTTTATTCTTGTTGTGGATGAATGATTTATATGTTAGGCTTAAGAAAACTGGCAGATCTCCAAATGGTAACATGCTTGAACGTCTTAAGAAACATGAACCGAGGCGTACTAGGTCTTTATTGGTTGTATTTAATGCATGAGCCACTGTTTACAATCCCTATAGTTGTGTTGGGCATGGTGTAGGAGGAGATAAGAACTCATAGAATTGGGGAGTTATGTATGCCACCCCATGAATGGTATTAAGGAATACAATCCGTCATCCATACAATTATAACAAGTAATTAACGTGTAAAAGATATCTAGGGAGTAGTGAAATCTAAGTAAACACATTTTCTCCAATTACTGCTCACAACCTTAGTATAATTAGTTTCTTTTCATTTTTAGTATTTTATTTTGATTGCATTTTAGTTTTGGGTTAGTTGAATAGCAACTAATTCCGCCCACTCTTCTAAAACCCGAGATTTTAATTGCTTTCCATAAAATATAAAAACACAAAAATAATCATCCCTCACCTTTAGAACTAGTAACTAGGCTTTCTAATCCTAGCGACACTATTCCTAAGCTGAACGATCAATCCCCCGGTACTTGTCACTATACTATACTACAACGATCAGGTACACTGCCTGGTGGGGGTTGTAAGCTTCTCGAGATCCCTCGAGAGGTAAAGCCTGTTGCGATTTCCACGCATCAAGTTTTTGGCGCCGCAGCCCGGGGAATAGTTATTGTCTAGGTTAGGATTTCTTTTTATTAGGTCTACTTGCTAGATTCCTTTCTAGTAAGATTTTATTTTTATTTTTAGGTTCTCTTTAGTCTATCTTATTTCTTTGTGTCTTTGTTCGTAAACTGTTTCGATGGATAACAATAACATTGATCGATTGATTCCTGTTATTCGTGTTTTTCGTCGTAGGATTTTCCAAATGCCCGCCCCACTTCCTTTAGCAGAAAATGAGAACCCACCTAACCTCTCACCCAACCACCACTTTGACAATAATTCTGAGTTAGAAGAGTCTGATCATGATGATGACCATAGGGCTAGTCCTTTCTACTATTTAGACTCCGATGAGGATCTTGATGATGGTGATGTGATTAATGAGAATAGAATGGAAGAAGAAATAAACCCTCTTAGGTATGTCGACCCTAGAACTAGGATTGAGTGTGATAGTTCATTTAACATGCAATTCCCTTGTAAGATCGGATTTAAGAGCTTTAACGCCCATCTCAACTCATCTCTTCCAATGAACATAATTTCACGTAATGAATACAACAAAATCATGGTAGATGAGTTAGAATACAAAGGAGAAAACATTATTGCTAAGGCAATACCATTGCATGTGTTTGTAGGAAGCCTGGTTTATCTTGTTGAGTTCATGGTTATGGAGAATCTAGGAGAATTTATTGATGATAAGTTGACCCAAGTTGTGTTTGGAAAACCTTTCAAACAGTTGACCAACCTTGATGAAAAACTCATAGAAGGGTTAATTACATTCTCGGATGGGGAAGAAGATTTTGTCTATCAAATGCCCCGCACACACCCTAGGTTCAAGGATTTTCCCATGGAAAAATGTAGTAGGTATCCGCCCATAGAGATGCTAAGTGAGAATGATAAGAAAAAAAGGGCTTAAGTATACTCATGAAAAAAATAAAAGATACTATCGCGGATGCTTAGAGTTAGGAGATGAATATAAGAAAGATGAGGCGACTATTAGATGGCTCACACTTGGTTATGTGAGCATAAGCGATACACGGTAACCCATGACCTTGAGTCTAGCTATAAGACTCGTAAATAAAGAAAAGCGCTTCTTGGGAGGCAACCCATGTTTTGTGTGATTTTATTTGTTTGATTGTTATTTGCTTCCGTATGCATGCTTTATTTTTATTGTTGGTTGATCATGTTTCTCAATTAAAATGTGGAAATGCTTTACTTTGTTGTTTTGGCCTAGTCTTAACTCCACCTAAAGGTATTTTTGCAAAAGATAAGTGTAAGGGGAAACCCCAAATATGTTTTTAAGAAACAAACCGATCATGATTCTCCACAATATTAAATGAACATGTATATTCGTACTTGTTAGAGTCAAATGCTTGTATTGAGTCATAATGAAGTTTTGCAGGATTTTCCAGGAAGTAGGACCAAGTTTTTCCAGAAATTTTCCGAAAACTTAACATAAAGATTTCTGCAGGTCACTTCTAACGGCGTCATGAGTTTACTCTTGACGGCGTCATATGTAAATTCTGGAAATTTTGCTAGTTTTGTTTATACCGGAGTCTTAAAGTTTCTGTCGATTCTTTAGTTTTATAAACTCCAGGAAATCTGCAAACATTCATTCCACAAGCATTATATCTTTAATTGTTTTGTTTCTATTCTTAAGTCTGGAATTACATCTAGTTGTGAGTTATCTTTGTTCGGGTTGATGCTTTGGGTTTTTGTTTGTTTTCTCAGGATTTACAGGTTATGTATGACAAGAAGATGATTTATATTCTGGAAGGGAAGCTTTGATTGTTCATTTTCTTGGAGGAAGATTTAACCTGGCCACCTTATTATCCATACCGAGCGAATCAGGGGAGTATTTGATTTCATTCGCGTTACTTTTTCACTTTTACATTCTTTACTTGAACATTGGGGACAATGTTCATCTTAAGTGTAAGGGGATGGTAAAAAGATGATACCTTACATATGCACTTTCGCTTGAGTTTGTTTTGTATGATGGTAGATGTGTAATAAAACCATGAGAAATACTTGTTAGTGCAATTTTAGCGCCAAATTTAAAATTTTTTACAACATTTAGGAGTGAAACTTTAGCCATAGCAAGCGTCTCATGGATAGGAGATTGTATGACTAGCACATAACCGTATATTCAGAAAAATTTTCCACCCAAATATGTGAGGTTCGCCTTTAGATTTGATAGGAAAAGCATTCATTATTAGTGCTTATGAGTGTACCGGTAGCATTTAGATTCTAGAACTTGCGATAGTGATGCATCCCGAGACCGCTAGTGAGACTACATTCGTGTGGTAGGATTTACTACATGATAAGAGGCATTAGGATCACCCTTGTGTTAAACCCGTATCATAATTACTTGACCATTTAAGTCATACTACTTGACTAGTTAAGTCAACTAATTTTTCCCACACCCTTAGCGTTGTACTCATTTTTAGTACACGAAACCCCTAGTACACCTCTCCGAGCCTATCTTTTCGTTTCTAACTTTAAGCATTTTACTTAAAGGAAGAATTTGTTACACCCCACTTAAATGTACAACCAAATCGCCTTAGCCTTCCGTGTATGCGCTCATTTTTAGTGCATTATTGTTATTTGTTAAACCCTAAGTTAACTATCTAATTGATTACATGGTTGCTAAGTCGAGTCATATCTTTGTACATATTGTTTTGGGACGATTGGGACTCATGGGTAAGTACTTATTTATGGAGTAATGGGGAAGAACATCATTTATTACCCCCATATGTGCGTTAATCTTAAAAGTGCTCCAAGTGTTTTGATTTTCTTGATTCGAGTCATTAGATTAGTTTATTGTAAAGTATGTAAAAATTCAAGTGTAAGGGGAACTCTCATTCCCTATGATGTATTAATTTGGATGGTAGGGTAAGAGTGTATGCAAAAAAAAAAAAAAAAAAAAAAAAAAAAAAAAATCGAAAAATCGAAAAAAAATCAAGAAAAAGAAAAGAAAAAAAATAGAAAAAACATACGGACTACCATCCCTTTTTATTCTATGTTCATTTTATTTTTTTGTTATTTTTCATTTATTAGCTTAAGTCGAGTCTAGTCTTGGCTTAGCAACGCCATATTGTACATGTAATTAACTAAGATTGTTAACTCGCCACCAGTAAAAACTTCCTTTATCCAACAAAACCGTGTAATTCATATCCCTATATCTAACGTTACAACCCTTTAAAAGACCTCTTTGATAGTTTATCCTAGGTGCTTACGCCATGTGGTGGAGGTTTGATCCTTTCCCAAGCCTATGGTAATCTACTTTGCTATGACAGGTAGTGAGAGATATCTTCCGTTTCCATATTGTAATTTACACTTTATTACACCCGAGAGATGTGAGTATCTAAACAGTATTTGTGAGGTGCTAATGTATGACCTCCGTGCTTGTCTATTGGTCTTTAGTGGAACGATTATTTGTTGTAATTACTTTTATATTAGTGTTAAATGACCCCTAACTTGCCTTTTGAGTAGAATAAAAGCGCATTTGCTTGAGGACAAGCAAATCTCAAGTGTAAGGGTATATGATGAGGCGAAAAATGATCCGTTTTTAGGGGGTCATTTAAGCCCGAATCCGAATTTATTTGATCAAATATTGCCCTAAATCGTTCCTTTTCTGATTTTAGGTACTTGGAGAGTGAATTCTGGAAAAGAAGCCATTTTGGACGTTTTTGGAGCATAAAAGTGAAGAAAACGGCAAAGTCTCAATTTTCCATGCTGGGAACAGTAGGTGACGGCGTCAAGAGTAATTTCCTAACGGCGTCAAACCTCAATAATAAAATCCAAGAGTTCATGAAGGCGTCAAGAGTTTTCCTAACGGCGTCAAAACCCCAAGAATTAAAATTCGTAGTTGATGACGGCGTCACACACAGGGCGTCAAGAGTAATTTGTGTGACGGCCTAGGCCTTGACGGCGTCAGAAGTAGATCAAGGCCGTCCGAGGAAGTATTTGGCGGTGAGATGACGGCATCACACCTTTGTTCTTGACGCCGTCATCCCTATTTTCCTATATATAGTTTTCTAGTTTTTCACATTTAAGGAGAGAAGTTTTGGGAAAAACCCTAAAGACGATTTTGGTGTAATTTTACAGGTTTTTCAAGGGTTCCAACCCCTTGATACCTTGCATGATTAATCAAGATAAGTGTTCTTCTAATTCAATCAATATGTCTATGTGTTGGTTGTCTATATCTTCTTCTTGTCTTAATTCTATCATGCTAGGCTAGATCTCTTTTGTGTTTGCTTAGATCTAATGAAACCTAGATATTGATTATGTGTTGATTACTTGTTTATTCTTGTTGTGGATGAATGATTTATATGTTAGTCTTAAGAAAACTGGCAGATCTCCAAATGGTAACATGCTTGAACATCTTAAGAAACATGAACCGAGGCGTACTAGGTCTTTATTGGTTGTATTTAATGCATGAGCCACTGTTTACAATCCCTATAGTTGTGTTGGGCATGGTGGAGGAGGAGATAAGAGCTCATAGAATTGGGGAGTTATGTATGTCACCCCATGAATGGTATTAAGGAATACAATCCGTCATCCATACAATTATAACAAGCAATTAACGTGTAAAAGATATCTAGGGAGTAGTGAAATCTAAGTAAAACATTTTCTCCAATTACTGCTCACAACCTTAGTATAATTAGTTTCTTTTCATTTTTAGTATTTTATTTTGATTGCATTTTAGTTTTGGGTTAATTGAATAGCAACTAATTTCGCCCACTCTTCTAAAACCCGAGATTTTAATTGCTTTCCATAAAATATAAAAACACAAAAATAATCATCCCTCGCCTTTAGAACTAGTAACTAGGCTTTCTAATCCTAGCGACACTATTCCTAAGCTGAACGATCAATCCCCCGGTACTTGTCACTATACTATACTACAACGATCAGGTACACTGCCTGGTGGGGGTTGTAAGCTTCTCGAGATCCCTCGAGAGGTAAAGCCTGTTGCGATTCCCACGCATCAAGTGTTGTTTTGGTTTTTCCTTCTAGACTGAATCACTTTGTCATGCCCTCTGGTTTCATGGGAGGGATCTCCACAGATGTCACAACATTCTTTCATTATACAATCATCAGGAAGATGATCATTGAAACCACAGTGAGGACATGGTGAGAAAGGCTTGGCCTTCATTCTTTGTTTGGAAGGTGTGGCATACTGATAGCCTTGGGTTTTGTATAGACCCCTGGCCTTTAAAGAGGCAGTGTGGGGGATGTGATCACAAGTTCTGTGGTCCTCTTGTTTGCATATTATACAAAACAGGACTCTGTAGCATTTATCAGTGCTGTGATTTGGATAATTGCACAGTTCACATCTCCCTGAGGGTCTGGGTGTGGTTTTTGGTTTGGAAGAACCTGAGGATACTGAGGGCTTTGTTGATTTTGAGTCAGAGTTTTTCTCAGTAGACTCAATTTTCTCACTCAGCATCCTGACAAGTTCAGCAAGCTTATCAACCTTTGAATCAGTGCTTTCAGGCTTCACTTCAGTAGTTACTTAAGGTTTTTGGTGTTCAGTGGGTGCAGGAATAGGTCTTTTCAGTATAGTCCTTCCTAACCCTGATTTCTCTTTAGGAGAATGTGGTTGAAAGACTAATGGTGCAAGGTCAGAATTGGGTTCTGCTCCCTGAAGTTATTTCAGTGGAGGGAGTGGTGAATCAGACTTAGACTCAGTGATGGACTCAGTAGGACTAAGTTCATCAGTAACTCCTAGCAGCTCCTTTATAGCCTGACTTTCAGGCTCCAGAATTCTTCCAGTGTTAAAATTTGGCAATTTACTATCAGGATTGTTTCTTTCAATCCAATCACTGGGTTTGGGAGCTAGTTCTTTGCTAGAGAGTATGTTGGTTAATAGAAAAGTTGTAGAATGGCTACTCTCCCCAGAAACTTCAGTGAGTTGATCATCACCTAGACCAGCCTTATTGGGACTGGGTGAGAGACTCAGTGTTTCATAAAGTTTGGGGTTTTTCTGAGTCCATTTCCAAATAATTTCCTTTTCTTTCTTAAGATCTTCCTGAAGAGCTTGATTTTGTTTTACAAGTTCAGAGTTTTGAATTTGAAGTGTGACGCTTTCAAGCTTGGCTTGTTTTAAGGCAAGTAATTCATCTCTACAATGATTTAATTCAAAACTTAGTTTGTTAAATTTTGAAAACAAATTAAGTCTTTGCTCTTCAACATACTTAAGATCAACATTTATATAGTCTAAGTAAGATTTCCAATCATCATTATCATCCATAGAAAGTAAAAGATTTACCTTCCTCATTGTGATGTTGACCCATTCACCATTTCTTGCATGACTCTTCCCCACAGCAAGTTTGTTGTCTTCTGACAGAGCCGTCAGGGCACTGATGTGAACTTCATCATCATCAGAGGACACTTCAACCTCATCCCAGTCATATGTTTCAGCAACAAGCCCTTTGTTCTTGGCTTGAGTAGGCTTTGGAGCCTGAGGAGGCTGAGAGACTGTTGAGGATGATTCAAGAAGGGCAAGCTTAGCTTTTGCCTTTCTGTACTTTGCTTCAAAGTCAATTTGAGGGACCTTTTCAAATCTTTGACTAGACTGAAGCATTTTTGGTTGGAATTTGCTGGGGCCTGAAAAGGAGTTATTTCCTGAAAATTTGAAAGATGGTTCTGAGGTTGTTTTTGAAAAACAATCTTTAGCAAAATGCCCCATTTTGCCACATTTAAAGCATTCAGTATTGTCATTTGCTTTAGAAGGAAATTTGTTTTTCTTAAAAAACCTTTTTGAATTAGCAAGGAGTGCTCTTTCATGAAATTTAATTTGAAGATCATTAAGATACTCCTCACTGGTTCTTTGGTCAACTTCATCATCAGATCCATCCTGAAAATACTGCACAACACCTTTTGAATAGAAAGAAGTTGATATGGGTGTAATTGTCAAGGCCTTTTTGGTCTCCTGAGCTTTACCAGGGTATCTCCTAGTGATAAGATTGTCTTCATAGACAAACTTCCCATAAATGGCAGGGAGCTCAAGGTTCTGAATGTGGTTTGCATTTCTCAATCCCTGAGAGAAGTTTAACCACTTCTCAGGGAGACTGTTGACAAAACCAACATGGATTTCATGTTTTGACAGTATAACACCATCATTGGTCAGCTCATTCAGGAGGGTCTTATACCGAGTATAAGTCTCAGAGAGACTTTCAGAATCCTTGGCCCTGAAGGTATTGAATTCAAGCTTCAGGTCCATGATTCTATTCTCTTTGGTATCAGAAGGCCCTTCATAGCTATGAACCAGGTCAGTCCATGTCTGCTGGGCAGTGGGACAGTTGATCACTGATAACATTATATCATCAGGAAGGCATGATATAATGATGCTTTTCAGGCGCTGGTCTTGATTGACCACCCTCCTTTCATCTGGGGTCCACTGAGCTTCAGGTTTGATTAAACCTTGGGCAGTTGTTGGGACATATGGACCCTCATTAATCAATTTGATGTAATAAGGTTCCATCCCAGTTAAGTAGCAAAGCATTCGCTTTTTCCACTTATTAAATTTGCCAGCTTCAAGTTGAGGGGCAGTTGCTGAATAACTTCCACCCTTTTTATCAACAAGCTGGGGAACATCTATGTCAGTCATAGTGGGATCTTGATTTTAAAAAACTTGAGCACTATTAGGTTTTGAAAACAGGTATAAGTTTTACAAATCAGAGGCTCTGATACCACTTGTTGGTCCCTTTTACTTGGTTATCAGTAACTAAAGAGTTAAAGTAACCAAGTTATATGACTTGAACACAGATGTATGAAAATGATTAACAATAAAGTAACGTAAAAATAAGAGACAATATTTTCCAAAGTTTAATTCTTTATTAGAAGTTAATCACAAAGAATCGTACCCAAGTGTTTGCGGAATAACACTTGGGGTTGAATTGACAAGTATTGTATGGACTCCTCACTAAACTCAACTAAGTTGAGTGACAACTTAAATTACCCACTGAGCTATCTCAGGGGCTTGTGTTGTTCTTTGGAGGAGTAAAGTGGTTTGTGAATGCTTTGCATTAATTGCACAAACTTGTCAACTTTTACTCCTCACATTTGCTTCCTATTTATACACAAGTATAGAACAACTAAATATACATTGGTCCTAAAGCTTCCTTAACAATATCTTGAAAGATATTATTCTTCTGGCAAGGAACCTTCATTGAGTTAGATCCAAAAGGCACTTTCTGATGACAGACTGGTTTTAACCATTTGGGGAAAGTTTGACATTAAAGTGATAAAGCACTTTAATAAAGCAGCTCAGACTTTCCCGCCCAGTCCCGCCAAAACTTCAGTCTTCATGTCATCAGTCTTCAGTACAATTAAGTTGTTGAGGAGTCATTGGGGTTCAGTGAGTTATTGTCATCCTCACTGAACCCATCACCTTCTTCTTGGCTTAGATCACACTTCACTGAGTTCCGCCTCACTGAATGGAGAACCTTTCTTCTTAGGCTCGGTCTTAGCATCCTGAAGGTGACTCACTGAGTTACTGTTCACTCAGTGACTTGTTTGCACTTAGGTTATTTTACGTTCAAATCCTTGTTAGAAGATGTGGGGAATTCAGTGACCCAACAACAGATGATGATGATGATACAAGAGAGTTTGAAAATGACGTTCGACAATTCAAGAGTGTTTTTGGCAAAACGACGTCGTTTGTCAAGAAGAATATGTTGCACAAGTTAAGAGGGATATACCAACCTGAATCTGTGGACACACGTCAACCTGTTGTTCAGGAAAATACCCGTGGACGTCCGAGCGCAAAGAACAAAAAGTCCAAGGGTACAAAAGTTCTGGATTTAAATGAAGTACCAATCGTAGATCACCGAAGAAGTACGAATACAAGATCTACGAAAGTCCCGAACTTGCAGAAAGAGCCTCCAAGACATAGTTCGTACACGGGTGATAGTCCACGCCACATATTATATGTTGGAGATACTGTGAGCAATGGTTTTATTCGGGCAATTCCATTGATTTACCGTCCATACGTAATAAGTATACGTAATGTTGCGGGTGATGGGAATTGCAGGTTTCGGTGCGTTGCTCACTTTATTTTTCAAAACAAACATAGGTGGGCCGAAGCCAGATATAGGTTGTTGCAAGAGTTAGATTACCATAGGAATACTTACATAGATATGTGGGGGGAACAAGACTTTAGCTTTCTTTGGAATACAATACACTGGTTCAACGGAGGTGCACCTGACGGTTACTGGATGGTGATGCCAATGACGGGTCTAGTTATTGCTTCAATGCTAAATCGACCGATTGTATTTCTATCCGCGCGTGGTTGGAACACATGTTTTCCGCTTTTTTCCGGGCCAAACAACACACAAGGAATCGACCCCCTTGTGATTGCCCGTGTGGGGGAGAACTCATGTGCTCATTACATTATACCGACGCTAGACCCAACTTTTCCACTTCCGCGTAACCACCCACAATGGAGGGTTTTCTGAGAGCCAATTGCAGAACAATGGATAACTTTATATCAACATCGACTATTGACGTAAATATTATACAGGCAAAACATTGTAAATAATTATTGATTTATGTTGTGAATAATTTTACAGACAAAACATTGTAAATGATTATTGATTTATGTTGTAAATAACTGTTTGTATTATATAGTAATTGATTAAATATTTATTTATATTAGTAAATAACATTATTGATTGATTATGCAAATTCTTTGGCCAGATGAGCCAAAGAAATCCTTTCTGGTGCCGATGTAATAGAGGATTTATTGTAGAAGGGAAATTTTGGCAAGATGGTAGTCGTGGGCAACTGTTTTATGCATGTCCTCTTTCAGTGGTAAATAATCATACGTTTGCTTAGTTATGTAAATAATTTGTTTATTAAAAATACATTTCTTATTATTTCCTTAACATGTAACAGCCAGGTACAAAAGACTATGGGTGTCGATACTTCGCGTGGAAAGATGAATTTGAAGCAGAGCATTTTAGTCAAGCCTCTTCTTCAACGCATTGCTCAAACTGCGTTGCTACAAAAAATGAGAACAAGTTGTTGAAGCAAAGAATAAAGGCGCTGGAAATGGAGTTAGAAATGGCAAGGAATCCTGAGGATCACGCTTGTCAGTCAAGTGCCTGGCTCCATGATCTTTTAACCGAAATAAATAATCTTCATATGTCGTAGATATTGTTGTTTTTAAATAATATGTTAACGTTGACGTTTAATTTTATAATAATAGTTGTTGTTTTTAAATAATTTAAGTTTAGGTGTAAATACTGATCTTGTAATAGTTTATAAATGCAAATGAGTCAACGTCATCTTTTTTTATAACGAGATATTTTTTTATAACGTAATTTAGGCAATTATTAATTAAATATACACAACACAAAAACATTACAAATATTAGTTTATAAATGCAAATGAGTTAACGTTATCTTTTTTTATAATGTTATATTTTTTTATAACGTAATATAGGCAATATACACAACAAATAATACATTACAAACTAAAAAAAAAAAAAAAAAAAAAAAAAAAAAAAAAAAAAAACTATTACACTACAAGACAAAAAAAAACACAAAAAGTACACTTTTTGTACCTTTGAAGGTACACCCTCCCCAAATATGGAGGGTTAGTTTAAAAAATACAGGAGGGTCCGGTCAACAAGGGCCATATATTATCGTATTACCCTTAATATTATTATTACAAACTTTAAACAAGCAAGTAATTATGTCATTTTTTTTAAAAGTAAGAGAGAGAGGCACTCATATTAATTTAGGACTTAAATGTAAAAGTAATATATCTGTTATATTATTACGAATTTATAACTTGACCTTCAATTCTTTTTGTATGTTTGTATATCAGGACAAATTTATCCTTGTTAATTTCATTTCAACCATAGATCTAAAAATGAACGGACAAGATCATAACCAAAAAATTTTTGGAGCCTATAAATAGCGTTGCGATTCATGCATTACCATAGCAATTACAAACAACATCATCACCCATCATATGTTTTTCTTAGTCTAGTCCTTTAAAAAATACTGAAGATGTCTTATGCTTCATTGATCATGGTGATGGTCCTTAGCACCATTTTTATGGTTGAAGTGCAAGTCGGTGTGGCAGATAATTGTAACATCATGAATATAATGGTATGCATGCCATCGATCATCGGTGTAGCACCACCACCATGGCGAAAATCGCCATGCTGCAGTAGTCTGCAGGCAGAATCTCAATCTTGTCTTTGTTCTTACGTGAAGGACCCCGAGTATGGCAAGTATTTTAAAATGCCGGGTGCAGCAAGAGTTGCAGATGTTTGTCAGATTACAATTCCAAACCCCGATACTTGTAGTTAGTCTCATGCATGTAATAACTATTATAACTAATTAAAAGTATTGTTAAATTGGAGTATGAGATTTCTTTTCTTTTTATAAATGAGTTTTACTCATCAAGCGTCGATGGTTTGCAACATCGTTTGTGTTCTAAAGAAATTTATTCATACACATTAAATTCTAATAGGATTTATCTTTTAAACCGTGATATTATTGAAATTGTATATTTTGACATGTAACATATGAAAATGACAAAAAAATGTATCGAACTTGACACCTTTTGTTATTGTGTGTAACCAACTATTTTTTTTCTCGTATTATGTGTACTGAACTTTCAAATTTCGATCATCGTGTGTATTTTGTGACTGTCCTGCCATGTAAAATGACCATTTTACTCTTCAAAATTTGAAAAAATTAAGGGTAAAATGGTCACAAAATACACACAATGATCGAAATTTGAAACTTCAGTACACACAATAAGAGAAAAAATAGTTGACTACACACAATCACAAAAAGTGTCTAGTTCGATACATTTTTTTGTCATTTGCCCAAATTAATAATATTTACCACGCGTAAATGTACTACTCCTTAATCTAAAGTTAAAGCAATTAATATTAATATTAAACTAGCAGTGTCCCCGCGTGATGCGGTTACGGGCACCTTGTAATTTTATTTTATCGGCTAATAATTTATTTCGTTTGTAAGTTTTTTGTAAATAGCTTTAGTGATTAATTTAAAGTAAAATAAATGAACTATAATAATTAGCGATTTTTTCCATACTTATTTTGTTAAATCATTGCTCAGTGAGCATTGTTTAGCAAAACCCTTATTCTATTTATTTATTATTATTATTATTATTATTTTTTGTTTAGTAGTTTGGTTGATTTGTACAATATGTTCTTTTAATTGTATTTTGCATTGAAATAGGGTTCTTAAAGTATTATTAATTAACATCTTACATGACTTGTAGTTTGTATTTTAATACTTGTATTTATCATTAAATGAGTGTTTTAAGAATATATATTAATTATGCATCAATGTATTGTAAACATTGCAGGAATACTTGTATTGTTAAAAATTAACTTTTTAAGATATTTAATGTTAGGAAAGTGTGTTTAAATTAGTTGTACATTTAGCTTATATAGTTGTATTGCTGAATTTTAAGGCATTCCCAAAAGAGTTAAATGCTTTATAAGATAACTAGCAGGGTACTCGCGCGTTGCAGCGGCGGGTACCCTGTGATTAAAGTTTAGACGCCAACAAAATAACAAGGGTGAATTCATTAACCGGAGAAAAACATGATCCTAATCCGACTCAATTCACCCATTTTTACTAATTCTGACGGGTCATCCTCCGTTTCGTTGAACCCGTTGGTCCGGTCCGGTTTTCAAAATCATATGTCCCATCAATGTAAATTGTATAAAGCTTTGTGTGTACAATGTGTATTATAACATGTATTTTTTTATTATAGGGGTGCTTTAAAAATAATATTAATTAGTATTTAATGTTTTATCCTTAATTTTAAGTTTTTTTTTATATGTGTGTTTAATTGATTTGTACCACGTGCTTTATATGTTGTATGTCTTAATTTTAAGACTTTTGATATTTAATGTGTTTAATGTTAGGAAATTAAGTTTAAGAGTCATTTAATGTTTTAAAATTGTGTTTAATTTACTTGTACATATTGCTTTGTTAGTTGTATTACTTAATTTTAAGATATTTAATGCCATTAGTGTGTTTAAATTACCATTTTAAGTTTAATGTCATTAGTGTGTTTAAGTTAGTTGTACATGTAGCTTTGATGATTGTAATGCTTAATTTTAAGTATTTCTATATTTAGTAGGCATAAATGCTTTATAAGATAGTTAGATAGTAGGGTACCCGCGCGTTGCAACGACGGGTACCCTAAAATAAATGTTAACAACATCAAAAAGCAAAAGTAATAGCTAGGAGTTATAAACCGTTGGTGCTCAAGCCCGTTGGCCCGTACCCGTTTGGCCCCTGCCCGTTCAGGCTTGAGCCCATTTGACCCATTGTCCGTTCGAAATTGAATATTTGTATAATGTGCTTTATTAGTTATATTAGTGACATTTAATGCAGGAATTGTGTTTAATTTGGTTGTATAATATGCTTGATAATTTGTATTTCCTATGTAAGGAGTGTTTTAATAACTGAATTAATTGTATTTATTGAACAGTTAATTAGTTGACTATATTAAATATCTTGACCACATTAATAGTGCTTTTATTTGTATTTAATTTTAATAAATGTTTTTTTAATTAATTGTACTTTTAGCTTAAAAACTTGTAATACTGAATTTTAAGTATTTCTATTTAAAGATTGTATTTAATGTTAGAAAATGTATTTTAATTAGTTAGGGGGTGGCAACCTTACCTAAGGTTGCCTCATATTTTAAAGCAAATAACCAATCACGGCCTTCCAACTCATTTTTTGCCTAATCTTGCCTAATCTTCAATTTTTAGTGGCAATCTTACCTAATGGCAAGCATTAAATGTGTATTAATTATATAACTTAAATTAAAAAAACATAATTAAATAATTAATAAAAAAAAACTATTTTAATTCCAAAAACAATACATTTTATGAATAATTCAAAGCGAAATTACATAACACTTATTAAAAAAAAATGAATTCAACAAAAAATAGGAAATCACTAGTCATCGAGGTATGATAAGTCTTGAGCCGCTACGTGCTCCGTAAGATCATATTGAAGACGATTATGGGTATCTTCGTCGAGTAACTCATGTAGCACAGTATCATCGTAAACTGGAGTTACCGGCGGATCCATTATATGAATCGGTGATATTGCCATACCATCGTTTTTCAAAATCATATTGCACAATATAATGCACGTATAAACTAGTTGGCGAATCTTTTGAACCGACATAGCTCGGAGAGGTCGACTGAGAATCATCCATTTTCCTTTTAGACGACCAAATGCTCGTTCGATATCCTTTCTTGCAGACTCTTGTACTTTCTTGAATCTCTTTTCCATTGGGTCAGTTGGATACGGATATGCTTTAACAAATGTTGAATACTTAGGATAGATTCCATCGGTAAGATAGTATCCACGTTTGTAAAGCCTTCCACCCAATAAAAATGAACTGTTTGGTGCCGTTCCATTTCGATCATTAACATACAATGGAGACTGATTCAAAACATTTATATCGTTGTTTGAACCGGGAGGACCAAAAAACGAATGCCAAATCCACAAATCATATGAAGCAGTCGCTTCAAGCATAATAGTCGGGTATTGGTGATCACCTCTCTTATATTGGCCTCTTAAGTGTCTAGGACAATTGCGCCAAACAAAATGCGTACAATCAATGCTACCAAGCATTCCCGGAATATGATGTTTTTCTTCATGCACATTGAATAAGCATGCTACGTCATGGCTTGTAGGCCTACGTAAGAACTCTCGACCATATAACTTTATAATC
The DNA here is from genome assembly GCA_030686995.1 of Artemisia argyi. Classification (NCBI taxonomy): domain Eukaryota; kingdom Viridiplantae; phylum Streptophyta; class Magnoliopsida; order Asterales; family Asteraceae; genus Artemisia; species Artemisia argyi. Next base: position 19,838,323 of record CM060695.1, on the reverse strand, counting down.
GCATCACAAAATTTATCAAGGCATTCTCCTAAAATAATAACGAAATATATAATGAAAAAATAATAACTAAACTATTATAAAAAAAATAATAACGAAAACAATTTAAACAAAAAAAAAATAATAACGAAATATTAAAAAAATTAATAACGAAATAATTTAATTAAAATAACAATCTGACGTTCTTCGTGCCATGTTTAGATAGTCATCAAATCTATCAGGAGGTTCACCCGTTGCGAGTTGTCGAATTGCGGATGTACATTTTTGTAATGGTGTGAAACTATTTTGGCCCATCGCGTCTTGACCCGGTTGAAACCATTCGAATTGGGCTTCAATATCATCAACAATTTTTAAAAACAAATTTTTACTCATACGAAAACGATCACGAAAAACGCTTTCGTTAAACTTGGGTTGTTCAACAAAATAATCATTCAAAAGCGTTTCTAATGCTTTTTCACGAAAACGTTGGACATAACCACGGGTGTCGGTAGAGCTAGCCGTGTCTTCAAGATCTTCGATTGCGGCTAAAAAGGTTTCAAACGTACTTCCGGATAACCATTCTTCGGACGAATCCGGGGGAATAATGATCTCGTCCGATGAGGAAGAAGACATTGACATGGTTAAATAAATTGTGTATTGTTTTTTTTTTTTTTTATTTGATTTGTGAGTTTTTTTGTGAGTTTGATTTGATTTGTGAGTTTGAAACAATATGTTGTATGTACTTATTTATAGGGAATTTTTTTTTCAAAGCAATACACGCTCCACCATTAAATGTCAAACGGTAACTTATTTCTTGATCCACTCCCCACCGATTCGGTAGAAAATACCGCATGACCTGCCGATTTTTGCTTGCCGCATGAATGGCAATGGAAGTTGCCGATCGGCAACCCTTGCCGAACCAAGCAAACCGCAAGGTTGCCACCCCCTTATACTTTTAGCTTAAGAACTTGTAATTTTATTGAATGTTAGAAAATTTGTTTTAATTGGTTGTATTTTTAGCTTAAGATCTTGTAATGCTTAATTTCAAGTATTTTTTTTAGAAAACGTAAATGCTTTATATGATAGTATGATACATTATTAATTTGGAAAAAAATAATAATATGGAAGTCATGGTTTAGTAGTTAATGCTTTTAGCACCTATTCTAATGGTTTTGGTTCAAGCCATGAAAGTTCTTCCTTTTCTTTTTCTATGTTTTGTTAATTTCTTAAAAGCAAAATGTGTAATTGTTTCATGTTTGTATGGAAATGTTTTATTTATTTATTTATTTTCACCCTCACTCTGCTAAGAGGGTGAGGGGAACGGGGTTTAGATTCATTAATTGACAATTAAAATAATCACAAATAACAAGAGGGGTGCTTTTTATAACTTTTCAAGGACTATTTTTGCAACATAAGTAAACTATAGGGATACTTGTGTAATTTATTCAAACACAAAAGTCCCTAGATTTAACATAGGGAATGTTTTTGTATCTATATGCTAACGTCAAGGACCTTTTTGGCATTTTTCATGGACTTTCTAGGCAAAGCATATAAAATGCAGGGACCATTTCCGCAAAAAAAAACTGCAAGGACCAGTTTTGTTGTTTTAAACAAAAGGGAGGGACCTTTTTGCATTTTTTCATTGACTATTTTCGCAAAGCAACAGAAATAAAAGAACCATTTTTGTCAAATATTAAACAGCATGAACCGTTTTTGCCATTTCTAAGAAATATTTATAGCAACATTTCTCACATGTTATGTCAAACTTAGTTTAAACAAGGAAACCGGCACCTGCCGCGTTGCGGCGGGGTTTCTCGTTCACATGTTGTATTAATTATTTTTTTATTAGTTTGACAATGTTTTATACGATTTTTTTGGCAACATTTGGTCGAAGCGTTATGATTATGTTGTAAATTAAAGTTTCGGGCTCGTTTTGTTTGTAATATTGCAGCATTCTGGGTTATATGTTTATTATTAAAAAATTGGTAGATATCTTTGTTTTTATCGAAAAGAAATATATGCTAAATTTACCTTTTTTATAAAAGCGCACGTACGTCAAAAGTATATTAATATTAGATTTGGTTTGTTTGTAATGCGGATGTGTTTCTAGCGGCATAACTCGTTAGATTTTTGTTATATATTTGGTAAATAAACATATAAACTTTTATAGAGCTAACGTCTTTGGCCTTATAGTTTTAAAAAAATTTAGTATAATTTTTAACGTTATTTGATAGGTTAAGGGTGTATTTTTAAAGTTCTTTTATTTAAAATATGTTAAACTTCAAAATTTTTTATAAAACCATACGTACGCCAAAAACATATCAATATCGGGCTTGTTTTGTTCGTTATTGAGAGACCTTTTTGTCAGTATTTTATTAGTCAAGAAACCGTTAGATATCTGTTAGATATTTTGTAAATAAAGTTTGTTATATAAAAAGGCCATAAATATAAAAAGAAGATCAAGGTATTTTTTGTATATATTTTTTTAACTAATATTAATGTCTAAAATAGTAAAATGTAGTATAAAATGGTTGCTATACATATGACTTGGGCTGAATAATAGGTTGGGCAGTAATTGAATATGGACTTTTAATGTGGGCTAAGGATTTTCGCAATAAAAACTGCACCAGAAATAGTATTTAATTCAATTTGGTTGGCATGTGTATTGTGCTATAGTATATAGTAGAGAATTGCTTCAATGATCCTATCTATCCGCTGTTCTTCTTTTCACAAAATGCCCGGTGTTGTAAAAGAAATGGTTTTTTTCTTTTTTTCTTTTTCCCCCTCCCTTTATGCATATGCATGTGTTTTATTAGGTTACAAATTTCAGTGTTAATATTGTGGCTAAACACTTTATGTATGTGTTTTCCTTAAAAGATGTACGTGTTATTTTCATTACAAGACTGCTATTTTACATTTCAACTATTAATTTTATTGTTTAAATACGTCAAGGGTAGCTTTATTCTTATTATTTCATATATTTGTGTTTTTTTTTTTTTTTTTTTTTTTTTTTTTTTTTTTTTTTAGTGTTAATAATTCAACAGCTTAAATAAAAAAATAAATGAATAATTGAGTGGCGTGAACATCCATTATCCCTAAAAAGAGTTATTGAGTTGATTAACCGCACCCTAACATGTGAGCAAGAGGCACATGCTAGAAAACTCTTATTAACTTAGCACTTAAATGTAAAAGTAATACCAGTCATATTAATTACAAATTTAATAACTTGACCTTTAGTTCTTTTTGTATGCATGTTCGTATATTAAGACAAATTTATTCTTGTTAATTTCATTTCAAACCGTAGATCTAAAAATGAACGGTCAAGATCATAATACATATTATTTTTAGTGCCTATAAATAGCATTGCGATCCATGCATTACCATAGCAATCCTTGCGAACAACATCATCACCCATCATATGTTTCTCTTAATCTAAATTCCTTTAAAATGAAGATGTCGTGTGCTTCATTGACCATGGTGATTGTGCTTAGCACCATTCTTTTGGTTGAAGTGCAAGTCAGTGTGGCGGATAATTGTAACGTGATGAATATAGTGGCATGCATTCCATCGATGATCGGTATAGCACAACCACCATCACGAGATTCGCCATGCTGCAGTAGTTTGCACGCAGAATCTGAAACTTGTCTTTGTTCTTACTTGAAGAACCCCGAGTATGGACAGTATTTGAAAATGCCGGGTGCAGCAAGAGTTGAATATGCTTGTCAGATCTCATTTCCAAACCCCGATACTTGTCTCTCATTCATGTAATATATAGTAACTATTATAACTAATTAAAATCATGCCGTATTGCGTTTGTGAGTTAATGATATAGGATGATCATCACATCTTATTAACATGTGTGCTTTTATTATTGTTAAGTTGGAGTATGAGATTTCTCCCTTTATATACATGCGTTTTACTCAAGTGTCGTTCGCAGCATCGTTCGTGTTCTAAAGAAATTTATTCATACGCATTGAAGTCTAAAAGGTTTATCTTTTAAACCGTGATACTGAAATTTTATATTTTGAAAGGTAACATATGAAATTTAATTTAAATAATAACATTTACCATGCCTAAATGTACTACTCCGTATTAATCTAAAGTAAAGCTAACTATTTTTAATATTAAATACATTATTAACTTGGTAATAAATACGGAGTAATATAAAAGTCAGGGTTTAGTGGTTAAGGCTTTTAGCACCTATTCTAATGGTTTTGGTTCGAGGCATGAAAGTTCTTCCTTTCCTTTTTGTATGTTTTATTAATTACTTAAAAGCAAAATGCGTAATTGTTTCATGTTTGTGTGGAAACGAGGTTATACATATAGTATTAAATAAATAAATAGATTAGTATGAGAAATGAAATGCAAAATGTTACCTAGGGTGATATTTCTAGCTAGCTTATGCTGGTGTTTTTTAAATTTTTATCAAGGACTAATTTTGCAACATAAGTAAACTGTAGGGCACTTTTATAATTTTTATTCTTACACAAAAGTCCCTAAATTTAACATAGGGAATGTTTTTCTAATTGTATGTTAACATCAGGGACCTTTTTTGCAATTTCATGTACTTTTCTGGCAAGGGGTGTGCACGGTTGGGTTTGAGTCGGTTTTTGGCTAAAAACTGTGGATAATATATAATTGTAGACGGGTAAAAACTGTGGAAAATGAAAAAGAGCATATCGATAGGACAAGGTTGTTCGATATGAGGTAATTTAGAGACAATTTACAACAAAGTGGTTCGTACATGATCATGTACATTGTACAATATAAGTCCGGTAGGATATATATAGAGTGGTTTCAGTGGTTACGATGTAGAACCAAAGCAAACAAACTTGCTTCACACACATTAAAAGAAGTTATACATGATATTAACAATTTGAAGTTGAATATAGAAGAATAAATGCACTTTCTAAGACAGAATATATTCCCAATTCCATACGATTTGATTCAAAAGACCAGAAAATTTTGAAATATAAAATCGAAAGGTATTACGGAGTACTATATTATGGCAATTGTTTTTGGTTCTTTACAATGTTGCACACCCAACCGAAATGCCGCCACACCAATGTAACTACACTACTTATTTAGCTTAAAGAGCTTCACTTTTAACAAAATGAACGTGCATAATATAATGCTCACAAAAAGACTGAGAATCATTATCAAAAGAAAAATTAATAACAAAAGCATGAGTAGTTATTCTTCAATATCCATATCCATCTCTTGCTTGCCTATTCCACCAAGTTTTCAGAGACTTTACTAACAGCACCAGGATTCCCCTCGAATAAAGCCAAACCAATGCTACTAATGATGAAAACTAGTAGCTACTACCCTTTCCTTGCAGTCCTTCTCACTGTAGTTTTTCGCTCCACAGTGGCAGCATCCATTGATCTCTCAAAGCTCATAGCCAATGGCGGTTTCTTGTTCACTTTGCTGCTACTTCTCAACGAATACCTCTGAGTCGTCACAGGCTCTCTCCTCTCTACCCTCTGTACTGTCGCAACCTCTCTCCTCTCCACCAACGGTGTTGTCATCTTCCTCGCACTCTCACATTTCTTGACTTCCACAGTTCTCTTTGCTGACTCCATTCTAACCCCAACACATTGTTTGCTTGGGGTCTGTTTCTCAACCCCGGATTCGCCTCTCTTTCTTTTCAGCCTTTCGCTTCTTCTTGCAGAATACTCTTCATAGACCCCCCTATCCCTTTTGAACAAAGGATTCCCAGCGCCAGATTGACTAGTATTAGCAGACCCCCTCAAAGTACCTTGAAGCAACTTGATTAATTTTGTTAATTCATGAGATATTGATAATTCATCTTCGTCATCTACTTCAAAAGATGGAGGGGTTTGAAGGTTGTTTGTTACAGTTGATTGAGCAGGAGGGCGAAGCCGGTCTGAATGCATCATTATTTTTGACATAGAATTAGAAGTTAAATATAGATATAAGAATACAAAGACAGCATGTATTAGATGACATTACTATTCCATGACAATGGTTTTTGGTTTTTTAAAAGGTTGCAGGGGTGTAGCAGACTCCTCATGAATTTTTACATATATTTAGTATAGACCGCTTCATATATACTACCTCCGTCCCAAAATATAAGTCCAGTTTGACTTTTTGAATCAAAGTTTGACCTTAAATATTATTATTTCTATTATGTAAGACTTGATGCAAAATATATAAATGGATTCTGTTTTCAATGTATTTTCATTTGGTATAATATTTAACAAGATGAAAGTGCATAATGTTGGCAAAAAGAGTGAGAATCGTCATCAAAATTAAGAAAAAGTGAAAACAAAAGTTGAATATCCATACCTTGGTTGCCTATTGCATTCACAGGCACGCTATCTTTATGATCAAGCAAAAGCAGTGTTTGTGTGTAGGGACTCGCAGAGAAGTAATGAAATGCCCCAGCAATCCCAGTAGAGTAGATTTGTTTAGAGTTGGGTTGATAAACAATTAGCTCCGTTTCTTTCAAATTATCTTTTTTCGGCTGTACAAGTAGGAGTTCACCATTCTTTCTGAATCCAGCTACAGCTCTTAACGATGTTAATGGGGTGTTAAAGGTGAACATATGTGTGAAGGAACCATACTGCATAATCCATACATTTGCATTGGAGGCGGGATTTTTTTGTTCAAGCACAACAAGAGACTCGTTTAGCTTAGACATATACAAATGAGTTTTGCAACGTGCTAAGCTATTAGGGAGGTATACTTCTGTAAATTCTTCACGTGTCAAATCAAATGACATAATCAAGCGACAAGGCGGATCATTCCAATAATCTTGTTGGGAAGACATATCACGAACAAGCCAGTAAATAAACTGATTTATAGCTACCTGAGGATACATGTACCCAATTGATTTACGAGGCAGCTTGCCACTTAGAGGAGGTTTCCATAAACCTGAGTTCAATGAAAAAACCTCAACTTGATTAGGAATAGATGCATATTCCTCCTGGTACATACCAGGAAATGTGATCTTGACAAGCTTAGGATCACTAGCTCGAGGACAAACCCCAAAGCCAACAATAGTGCCATAACCATCATCAATAAAATCGGACATATTGGACACATTGGGCACAACAATAGTAACTGTTTTTTTAATGGATGGATTACAAATAACAGCATTCATTATGTTTCTTCTATTAGAACCGTAAATACAAAACAAACCTCCAGAGACAGCAACAATTGATCTTGGACTGTGAAGTAGATTAACGGACACCGACACGGGAGTAGCCTTCTGCTGATGTGGGAATGTATCATCATCATCATCCTCGACTGAAAAATATCTAACCACAAAACCCCAAGACGACGATTCCAAGCAACTTATCAGAAGATGATTTTGCGACTGCTGGATGACACAGTGATCAGCAATAAATTTAGGGCTATCGATAACAGACTTCCATTGTTTGGAGACGGATCTGAATCGAATCAATGATATCACCGGAAGCCTTTTCAAGATTTCGGTTTGGATTTTCAAGGGTATGTAGTCTGCCATCTTGAGTTTGCGATTATAGCTTAGGTTACGAGGGTAGATTTCTTATGATTTGATCAATATATATGATTTCTGTTATTTATAGTATCACGCCATATATTTTGCGAGTAACATTTTAAAAACTGGACGTTCGGCCCATTCAAAGCCCAACTTTAAAGCGTGAATTTCGGAAACAAAGGTGAATTAGAACTGAATCAACTTCATGCAGGTGTGATATGAATATAAAAGTTGTCATTAAAAAAAATAAAAAATAAAATAAAAATGAAAAATGAATCAACTTTTTCAAAACGAATATTGAATTGAACCGAATTCAATAATCAACTTACTTTTTTGTTTCGGTTATTAGCAATATGAAAACCGAGCCGAAAACTAGATTAGTATAATATATATTGTCTCTAAAACCCTAATTCAAATATCGTTATTTGCTTGACCAATCACAAATGATCGAGTATCCTACGCGTGTATATATATATATATATATATATATATATATATATATATATATATATATATATATATATATATATATATATATATAGTGTAACTTTCAAACGAGAACCATTTTAACTGCGAGAACTAAAAGAACCACCAAAAACATACATGCACGCCTTCAATAATTGTATTTTTGCACATATGTTTTAAAAAAAACATAGTTGTTCTAAAGAATTTGATAAGAAATTGAAAATACAAAATTTTTCTTTGAAGGTGTGCATGTATGTTCTTATAAGACGTGCAACGACAATATTGCGGCCGTGGGTAAGGTTTTTGTGAAAAAAGATGATGAGTTCATAATGATATTGAAGAACATAGGTGGATGCTTACGATTATTGATGATTTGCATGTATTTTTATTTAATTTTAAAAGGCGTGCATGCATGTTTTTGTGGTTCTCTCAGTTCTCGCAGATAAAATGGTTCTCGTAAGAAAGTCCCCCCTATATATATATATATATATATATATATATATATATATATATATATATATATATATATATATATATATATATATATATATATATATATATATATATATATATATATATATATTAGACGAGTACTCGTGCATAGCAACGGATTTTCTAGCGGTAAATAGTTATAGGTGTCATATTATGGTTAAGTATTTTATATAACGTTTATACATAAAACATAAAACAATAAAAATGATGTATCGAAAGTTCTCTTTTAGCTGATCGAGAAGATGAAACTGATGGTTGTTCCACAGAATCACAAATTTACGCTTGAATTTTAACACAACAAATAGACCAACAGTTTAATGAATGTGAAAATGATGTATCCTTAACATAAATAAGACCTTAGGCCTCTTAATAGACTATTACCCACAGAAGAACTGGACCAACTGTGATCACTGATAAAGACTATTAACCACAGAAGATCTTGACTAAATGTGATATCTCATGGAGCATGTAACTAAACCCACTTGACATTTCTTGACGGGTTTTGCCTAGAATTCTAGCCATGATGTGTATTTATGGTCTTAGGGTAGATTCAAAAGTGCAAAAACCTTTTCATAATAAAGAAAGTGCTCAAAGTGTTAAAGTGAATGAAATTAGAAGATTGAGTCTTTACACGGTATAGTTTTAATGGTTCCGGTTCCCGATAATGCAAAAACCTTTTCATAACAAATGAACAGACCACCTGAATGAAACACACCATGCTAAACTCATTAAGACATTATCAAGAATATCTGGTGTGCCTTGATTACACATTACCCTAACATGTGATCAATTAGAAAAAATAATCGTTGTGGAATTTCTTAAAATTGCAGATGATTCAAATCAATCGTGATATAAAAAATAACTAAAAGAGTTACCTAATTGTTGAAGGTCTTGAATTCAATGTGGTTTTTTACATTTTATAAATTGTCTGCAATAAAAAATATGCAATTAAAATCATGAAAGTAGAAACAAAGAAATAAGTGAACACATTTCTTTAAACTTCCTGGGTAAGCTTAATAGTGGTGATTTTTGGATGATGATGATGAAGGGTTTTCTGAATGATGGTTTGATACTTTTTGCATGAATAAAATCCTGGTGCATTTCTTAATGCGTAATTGGGGTGGGTTACAACTGGTATCATGAGGCTTACATGAGAAGATTTAAGAAAAAGTCTTATTTACTTAATAAGTGATCAATTCAAAATTTTACGCATGTTCCATTCCAGATCAATATTTCCTTTATTCACCCTAAATACCCTTTTGGCTTTCAAGGTTCAAGGTTAGAATAGACGAGTACCCGTGCATAGCAACGGGATTTTATAGCGACAAATAGTTTATTTATAAAAAAAAGTTTATATGTTATAAATGAAAATAATAAAAGTTTGAAGATTTGGGAATTAAACATAATGTTTTGAAACCCGGTTCGACCCGGGTGGTTCAACCGGTTGAACCGTTCCGGTCAAAAAATTGGTCGATTTAAACCGGGTCAACTTGCTAGGTTGGGTCGAAAATGGGTCAAATTAAACCGGTTAAACCCGTCGTGTTTGAAGCGTCTCGGGTCAACCCGGTTTGTGATTTGTATTAATTTGGTAGATATGTTTTTAATTGGTTGTACAATGTGAATAAATCATTGTACTTTTAAGTAATTGGGTGTTTTAATAAGAGTATTAATTACATTTCATAATTTCCTTTAATAAATTTTTTTCAAGATTTTCACTTTTCAAGATTGACAATTTTTTCAAAATTGACCATTTTTCCTTTATATGTAGTATAGATACAAAAGACACAATAGTTTGATAGTTACTACGAGCTTAGAGTGAGGGGTACCGATGGGTGTTAAGCTCGTGCCATGGTACCAGGCCAAAAAAGCCTTTGGCGCACCACACTGTGGGTGGCGCCGTCGGCTGTTGCGCCGTGGTGGCCAGCCCACGCCGTGAGTTTTTTTTTTTTTTTTTTTTTTTTTTTTTTTTTAAGCATGTTCTTTGTATAAAAAAAATACTACTTAGATAGTAAGTTCATGTAAGATTTTAACGAAATGAAAATACGTTAAACATTAAAACGAAAATACATTAAACATAGATACGTTAATTAAACCATGAAACAACGAAACGGAAATTGAAAGCCCTAAACTACAGTACGATAAAACTACGATTCAGTAAAACGAATCATCCGAGACCCAGCCCTCGTCACTTGAAGCACTCGAATCGTCATCACTCGTTGACACACGGGGCAATCCATGTGCGATTCGATATGCACAACGAGCTTCTCTCCGAGCCCGTTTAGCTAACCAGTACTCCTCACAAGCTCTTCTCTCCTCTTCTTCCTCAGCCTGAACCCTTAACAACTCTTGCATGTCTTGCTCGTACAGTTCATCCTCAGTCAATGCCCGTGGTGGTGGATTGTTTGGCTATGGGTTTTGTGGTGGGGGATTGTTTAAAGATGGAAACAGAACTTCAGGTGGAGTGTTTTGTGGTGGAGTGTCATACTGGAAAACTGGATACAAATCTTCAGGAGGGGTGTTGTATTCTTATTTGGTGAATTTTGATTAGCCATTGGTTTGAGAGATGAAATTTGTGATTTGTGTGTGTTTTTTTAATGAACTGGGAATGGGTATTTATAGGGCTGTTTGAACATATTTGAATTAAAAAATTATCCCGCTATTGAATTTGAATTTGAAATTCAACCGTTTAACCGCCCATTTACTGCACACGTTTTTTTTTTTTTGTTTTTTTATATTTGAGTTTGAAATTTAAAAGTTTAACCGCCTTGAACAATGAATTTTAAATTTAAAATTATCCCGCTCACATGTTCAAATTTTGAATTTTAAACTTTAATACACTCCTATAAATAGCATACATTATCATACAATTTTTCACACACTTCACTTTCTAAACACACTTCACTTTCTAAACAAAATTCACAATGGCAAATCGTTGGACGATTGAAGAAGAAACCTTGCTAGCCGATATGTGGCAAAATGTTCATGAGTTCCATGCGATGGAAGGCCGTTTTTGGACAGTCGTAACACGAAGATTCAATGAACAATCAGATGGTCCTCACCGTACCAAGAGCCAAATAACGAGTAAGTGGTCACGGTTGAACTCTGAATGTCAAGTATTTCATGACATTTTCTTGAATTTGCAGCCTACACGTGAGCCAGATGTTCGTATTGAAGATGCATTGAACATGTACAAAGAACGCCATGCTGGGCAACCATTCAAATATTTTCACGTTTGGTTGATTTTGAGAAGAAACAGAACCTGGAACCGATATTGGGATTAATGGCTTTGTATTCCTGTATCGTGTGTTGGGGAATTGTATTTGAAATTCAATGTAATGTGTGTGTGTTTTTTTTATGTAATGTTTGTTTTTTTTAATGTTATGTATGTTTAATTTTATGTAAAAGAGAAAAAAAAAAAAAAAAAAAAAGGCCGACGGCACCAGAATTTCTGGTGCCAACGGATACGGCCAGAATGTGGTGCCGTCAGATTTCTGGTGCCATAGAGATTTTTGCTGACGTGTCAGCACTTTTTGGCCCATGGCACCAAGGTTACCATCACTCTTACGGTGCAATTATTAGGCTTGTGACAGTGAGTGGTAACCCATATTGCATCATCTTTCCGGCTGCCATCTCAGCTTTCTCTCTCCTCAACCCATATTCATCTCTCTCATCACAGTGGCAACCCATATTGCATCATCATATTAATCGCTACAACTTTGTGTCTAAATATCGTTCGCTCAAGCAATCGATTTTGCATATTAATCGCCGGCAAACGATTTCCACACAAACCACCACAGTGGCCTCGATCGATTTCCATATCGATTGACCGCTCCTCTCGATCGATATTTCCCGACCCACTGCTAGTAGCCTTAATTACTAGCATGCACCTCGCACAAAACAACTTGGGAAAATAATCTTCAGCGATTTTTTTAGATTTCGTAATGGATGACAATTTCTCGTGATTGTCATCTGTTTTGGTGGAGGTGCAAGAAATTGAAAAAAAGGCTTGTGTAACATCTCTTACCTGCATATAATGCACAACTATTTTTTTCTTAATTTTTAAAAACTTAAAAAGGAGTAAATGTTTAATCTTTAAAGTACCCTTGTATAAATTAAAATTTTAATCGTTTATTTACTTTCTGACATAAAAATATTTTAAAAATACTTCATCCGTTCCAAAATTATTGTCGAGTTTAAATTTTCAAAGTAAAAATGGTTTAACTTTGACTATAAATATTTTTTTTTATTATATAATACTTGATGAAAAATTAGACTATTGAAAAGTATTACTTAAAACTCAATCTATTTATATATTTTGCATAAAATATTATATAACACTCACAAAAATATTTAAGATCAAAGTTAAAGATGAAAGACTAAAAAAATCAATAGTGAACAATAAATTTGGGATGGAGGGAGTAGTTGCCTTAAAAATATATAGTTTTTATTTCTAAAATTAATGTTTTTTTTTCTAAAATTACTCAATCTCTACCATTTTTTCAATTTTTTTTACAAATTCCTCACAATCTGGTTCTCAAACTCGATCCATATTTCAATCACAATCTGTTAAAATAGAACTAGTATGATGTTATATCATCTTGGATGATGATGATGAAGAGTTGCCAATGTCAACTGCTAAACGTTACACTAGACACTTAACCATATAATCTCAACTATAACTATGTGTCGCAATAAAATCTTGTCGCCATGCACGGGTACACGCCTAGTCTATATATCTATATACTATATATAAATCATGAATAATTTTTCTTAAAACTGAAAAAACTTAAGGATGAGTAATGAGGTATACCCAACGTAGGCTTGATTAAATTGAAACATCCCCTACTAAATTAATAGTTTACATATTGTTTAATTTTAAAACTTTTATTATTATTTTTTCTAACCTTAAACTTTTTTTTTCCTTGCAATGACTACAAATCGAACCCGTAAGTGTTGCATGAAGGGTCACACTAGAACCTCAAGTTCGCAAATATAATTATTTGCCCTTATACACTTTCGCTTTCGCATATATTCATCTAGTTTTTAAATATACAAATACATATTATGTAAAGATTCATAGACATACAAGTATAAATGTAAGTAAATGAATGAAGTATAGATGTACATATACATTTAGGTTAAAAAGGCCAGGTTATGTTTTTGGAATCTCATCCCATCCCCAGTTTCATAACATGGAAATATCTCATCTCCTTCAAATTCTAGATCAACTCGAGGATTCTTCGGTCAAATCAGGTTTGGTGATGAGTCTAAGACTATTGTTCTGCAATGTGGTCCAAACTAACGATGAAAAATCCCAATAATAAATATACCGCAACTATCAATATGCCCAAAAGAAAATCTCAATTACACATAATCGCACTTTATCATCCTTCGGCTCCTTCTCCCCGCTGTAGTGCTACCATACTCCGGCCACCCTCGCACCACTCATGGTCATCCAATTTGTACCCATAACTCACATGTGTTCAAAGGACAATGGTCAATTCTATATGCTAACATGTTCATACGGATGCTTTTTTACACAAGGTTATGTTACTAATGTTTTGTTACTTTATTTAGATAAAATGTGAAGAAGCGTTCTGTAAAAGATTAACACCAAGTAGATTTTGCAGAAGGAGCACCTGTAAAAACTGTGGTAAATGCAAAGAGCATAAGTTCGATAGGACAAAGTGGTTCGATATGAGGTACTTCAGACACAGTTTAACAAAGTAGTTCGTACATGATGTACATTAGACACAGTGTAAGTCAGATAAGAATAGAGTGGTCTCAGTGGTTTACCATGTAAAAACCAAAGCAAACACTTGCTTCACACACATATGATAATTACAATTTGAAGTTAAATATACATAGAAGAATTTAAAATATAAAATTGAATGGTATTACAGTATTACTACACTACAAGAATCACTACGACATTAGGCCCATTGGAGAGGACTTTTGGAGTTAATGGCTAGGACAAGTCCTAGCTAATAGAAGAATTAAATTTTTTTCCTATTACTATAAATTTCATTGTTGCCGGTATGGATTTTTGGAGTTAAATAATTTAAAGTTTTATAGTCAGTTACAAAGAACCTTTTGAATTACTAAGTAGGGGGTATTTGCTTAAGCTTACTTATTGCACTTAAGCTTATGATTTATGATGAACACGCTTATAAATGGTTAAATTAACTGCTTGGATTAGCTTACGGTAAAAAGGGGAGAAAAAGCTTATAGACTTACTTAACCTTAAAAGTCTGACCTTACAAGCTTATCTAAACACTTCAATAGCTGATTTGGGTTATTTCAGCTTATAAGCTCCATAGAAAGCTAAAACAAACACCTGTGTTATGTTAGGATTTGCTTATTTCATGTTTAACTGTTTTTCAGATTATCTCCATAGATAAGTAAATTGGTCCCTCTACTGTAAGAACATTTTATGTTAGTAGAAGTTGTTTAATTTATTTTTTATCTGTCATAAAATGATGATACAAGTGTTAAAATAAAGTGCGGGAAAACCATCACATAGAGCCTGGACCACAGGAGGTGTTAGAGCCTTGCATTGACCGAGGTTGAGGTTCATTAGCCCTTCCTCTTTGACCCTACTGCTTTTAGCCGAATTCTAGATAACATGCTTGCAGAAAAATATGGTTTAACATTTTCTGATCTAAAATAATCGATGTGATATGCAACTACGTGCCCATGAACAGAGCCTAGATATTAATTCCTAAAATAAAAATATATAAAAGTTGTTATCAATTACAGGTACTTAATTTCGTTGTTGTTTTTTAGCTCTTGGTTAAAGGGTGTTTGGATTTCTTATTTGTGTGCATGTTTATGGTATTCTTCAGTTCCAAAGGGGGTGATAACTTTCACAATGAAATGTTTAAGCTCACAAGAAGGGTGGGTTGGCCAATGGTTCAAAATGGGTAAATATTGGTAATCTATTTCATTATTACTGCAATATACTCTAAATTAAATTTTAGAATATTTATAAATGGGTGGGTTGAAATGAACACCTCTAGATGTGTAAAACCAATAGATCATGATGTTAGTGGCGATGTGCTTCGTTAAATATAGGTGTTTCAGTCTTTACTGTTTAATTGTGGTATTGATTTTTACAGGAAGAAAATAGGAAAATGGTTGTGTCGGCTTTTGGTGATGATCAAGGTGGAAGTTCAGCGTCTCGCCCTATAGGACTCTTTTCTCTAATTGATTAAACAACCAAATATCGTTGCGGTCATCAACAATCAGAGCAACAACCTCCCTATTGCTTACAATTCTAAATGAGACCGGCGCAAATTTGTTTTGGTCACTACGCAGGTTCATCATCAAAAGCTAAACCACATAAAACATTTGTGTTAGAATTAACCATTTTCACTGTTTTTCTTTTGAACACACATATTGGAATATGTTACGGCGCGGTGATGTGTTAATAATTTGTATTTTTTTAAAACATTAAAAATGAGCAAGCTGATTACTTCCCACCAGCAAAACCCGTCCGTTAGTAACCAAAATTGCACCCGAGTTGTAAAGCCTAGGTTTGTCCCAGGTTTGTCGGGTTAAAGGTTATTTTAAATGTTTCAGGATCGGGTTAACCGTAATTATGTCAACAGTGTGGTTAAATAACCTTTTTGCTTTATATTTGATTGTTACTGTGGTCAGTGTTTTTTGCTTTTTTTTTGTTCCCTTATGTTGTATGTATATGTCACTTGGTTGAACTTGAGATATTGAGAATTGTTTAGCCAATGAGAATTTCTATTAATGCTTATTGATTATTAAGTGTATAAAATTTTGCTCTAGGTCTGGAATTTGTTTTCTACATCGCGTGTCTTTTAGATACACATGGTACATGTTTAGAGATAGCATAATGTGGGTCTAGGTTGGGGAAGTCGTACGGGTTAAAAAGGGTAGCTTTTGGTAGAGGTCAAGTTGAGGCAGGCTAGGGTGAGATGACATAATTTTTGACCAATTCAAATATGTTAGTAAAATTGTGAAATTTAGTTATAAGCGTTGCCATTTTGATATGTGCTCTTTAATAAAGAAGCGACTTTCGACTCATTTGACCCGCTTCCTTTTTAACTTACTTTTTCTTTTGATCTTGCTTACTTGAACTATTGGAGATGAGGTATATATAGACAACTAATGGCAGCTATTTATAGGTCATCTTAAATATTGAAGCATTTTTCGCTTAAAACATCTCTTTCTTGGCACGAGACATGTTAACTTTAAGTTAGGAAGTAACAAAAATTTTGGCATGTTTAACAAAGTTTGTACACTTGGACATCCTTGAAATACTACATAGATATGGTTAAATAGCTTTCTGGTGATATGGTATACTAATAAGTGATTTGGTAATGTATACTTAAGATTTATAATTTTTTGTTTAATGTAATTTAGTAGTTGTCTGCATATTTGTTATCACTTACATGGTACATTTAGGTGCTTAGAAATATTGGTACAACATGAAATCATGTGTTTAAGGGTTTTGTGATACTGGTATAATACTACCTGATATATTGGAAGTGGTCATGTAAACATGCAGATGTGTAAATGTATACATGGTTTTAGCACATGTTTTTGTAACTTTTTTATTCTTCTTTGTGTAAATGTATATTACTGCTTCTATGACCGATGATAAAAGGAAAACGGGTCTGTCAATAGTACACGGGTGATAGTACCACATTTCCTAATAATTGAGGTTTAGGTCAACGACCCACCATCAACTTTGAATCATGACAATCAGTGCTATGAGACCCGACCACAATACACGGGTCATGGTACCACCTTTACTAAAAGGGAAATGGGGTCCATAGTACATGTTAGAATTAACAACCGATAATCAAAGATGAAGAACAAGAGAAGAAACAAGAATCACAAATTTGCGGAAGCTTTTCTTTATTACTAAACAAATTTCGAAGGTACAAAGTCTTAATCTTATGATTCCCTATATATACGCAAAAGTAAGCGACCTAAACAACCGACCCATAATACTTTCCTAATACTAAGATACGAAAAATACCAAACGACCCTTAGGAGTTCTAATCATATTCATAACAGTACACGGGTCATAAGACTACCTTTACTAAAAATCAAGGTTGAAGTTAACGACCCACCGTTAACTAAGAATCATGATAAATTGTACAATGAGACCCACCTTTACTGAAAGGGAACCGGGTAGGTCCATAATACACGTGTCATAGTACCACCTTTAATACACGGGTTAACGACCTACCATCAGCTTTAAATCATGACAAACTATACTACTATGATGCCCGTTGATAGTACACGGGTCATAATACCACCACCTTTACTAAAAATTGAGGCTTAGGTCAACGACTCGTCATCAACTAAGAATCATGACAAGGTGCACCATGAGGCCCGTCCATTGTACACAGGTCATACCATGTTTGGTAAAATGGAAACGAATCAGTTCATAGTACACAAGTCGTTGTACCAACTTTACTGAAAAGGAATCAGGGGTCATACTACCACCTTTACTATCAAAGCTCAGGTAAACAACCCATCAACTAAGAATTATAAAAGGTTGTACTATGAGATCGGTCCATAGTACACGGGTCATAGTGCCATCTACACAGAAAGGGAAATGGGTCAGCTCATACTACAACATGTTTTTTATGTTTAAAAATTATTAGTGTATGTTATTTCGACTGATTTTACTTTTATATTCTGATAATCTCCCAAAATTTGTTTGAATTCATGCGATATCATATGCATGATTTTGAAAAGTTATTTAATTGGTATCTTTACTCTAGGCGTGCAGGAGAAAAGAAGCGGTTTCGTGTCATAATAGAAAAGGGGTTGGAAGAAATTTAAAACGTGTTTGTGCCGGTAAACATTAAAAAACATATAGTTCACAAAAAGAGTGCTTCACTTTTAACAAGATGAACGTGCATAATGTTCACAAAAAGAGTGAGAATCATTATCTAAAGAAAAATTAAAAACAAAAGTATGAGTAGTTATTCTTCAATATCCATACCTTGCCTGCCTATTCCAATCGTCGTCTCTGAATCCACGCTATCTTTATGATCAAGCAAAAGCAGTGTTTGTATGTAGGGACTCACAAGGAAGTAAAGAAATTTCCCAGCAATCCCAGTATAGTTGATTTGTTTAGAGTTGGGTTCATAAACAATTAGTTCCCTTTCTTTCAAACCTTTTTTCTCTGCAATTATGGGTTCACCATTCTTTCTGAATCCAGCTACATCTGTCATCAATGTTATTGGCGTATTAATGGTGAATATGTGTGTGACCGTATTTGGATCACCATTCTGCATAATCCATACATTTGCATTGGCGGCTTGATTTTTTTCAAGCACAACAAGAGACTCCTTTAGCTTAGATATACGCACATGACCACTTTTGCTACTTGCTAAGCTCTGAGGGAGGTATACTTCAGTAAATTCTTCGCTTGTCAAATCAAATGATATGATCAAATGACCATACTGATCTTTCCAATCCAAGGAAGACATATCATAAGCAAGCCAGTAGATAAACTCATTTACAATTACCTGATTATACGTGTACTGAATTGATTTACGAGGCAGCTTGCTACTTGGAGGTTTCCATAAACCTAAGCTCAATGAAAAAACCTCAACTTGATTAGGAATATCAGCATTTTTGTTCTCATGCCAAACATTAAATGAGATCTTGACAAGCTTTGGATCACTGGTTCGAGGACAAACCCCAAAGCCAACAAGAGTGTGATATGTCACATCATTATCATCATCATCGCCATCATCATAACCATCGTATGACGCATTAGGCACAACGATAGTAACTGTTTTTTTAATGGATGGGTTCCAAATAACAGCATTCATTATCTTTCTATTAGAACCGTAAATACAAAACAAGCCTCCAGAGACACCAACAAGTGTTGGATAGTTAAGTGGATTAACGGACACGGGAGTAGTCAAGAAGACCTTCTGATGTGGGAATGTATCATCATCCACGATCGAAAAATATCTAACCACATAACCCGAAGACGATGCCTCTGATTCCATGTAATTACTTAACATAAGATGTTGCGACTGCTGGATGACACAATGATCAGCAATAAATTTAGGGCTATCGATAACATACTTCCATTGTTTAGAGACGGATCTGAATCGAATCAATGATATCACCGAAAGCCTTTTCATGATTTCGGCTTGGAGTTCCAAGGGTATGTAGTCTGCCATGTTGAGCTTACGATAGTAGCTTAGGTTTTGAGGGTAGAAATCTTATGATCTGATCAATGATTTCCAGGGGCGGATGTACATGCAAGCCAGGGGTAGCGGTCGCTACCCCTGAACTTTTACCTGGTAGTGGAATTTTTGGCTATTTTTTTGCCATTTTTGGCGATTTTTGGCCATTTTTTGGCCATTTCGCGACCCCTGAAACAAATTTTCGCTACCCCGAAACAAATTTTCGTATTTCGCTACCCCTAAACTTGGCTCCTAGTTCCGCCCCTGATGATTTCTATGGAGTAGTTTTTTAAAAACTAAACACGTCCGGCCCATTAAAAGCCCAACCCTTAGGGTGTTCACAATCCGATTTTTAAACCGAAAACTCGAAAACAAAAACAATGTGGAACTGAATCAATTCATTCATAAGGAAATATCGAACCGAACCAAATTCAGCAATCGACTTATGTTCTTGTTTCGGTTTTAGTATATGAAAACCGAACCGAAAACCAGATTAGCATTTATATATATAGTCTGCCAAACCCTAATCCTAATACCCTTATTTGTTTGACCGGGAAATTGGCAAAAAAAGGCACTATACTTGCCACCTTTTGTCATTGTATGTGTCATACTTTTTTTTTTTTTATTATAGCACCAACTTTTCTAAAAGACGCCATTGTGTGTACTGGTGACTTGTTTCACCTGTTGCAGCAGGTTAAGCTAACGAGCGTTTGTTTTTTTTTGCAGCGTTAGTCCTTTATTATTGCAACGTTAGTCCTTTACACGTTTTTGTCCGTTTTTCGTCCGTTTTCGCACGTTTTCATACGGTTTTGTTCGTATTTACACGTTTTCGTTCGTTTTTTCACGTTTTCGCAAGTTTTTGTCTGTATTTACACGTTTTCGTTCGTTTTTACACGTTTTCGTCCGTTTCTACACGTTTTCGTCCGTCTTCGCACGTTTTTGTCTGTATTTACACGTTTTCGTTCGTTTTTACACGTTTTCGTCCGTTTCTTCACGTTTTCATCCGTCTTCGCACGTTTTTGTCTGTATTTACACGTTTTCGTTCGTTTTCGACCGTTTTTACACGTTTTCGTCCGTTTTTTCACGTTTTCGCCCGTTTTCGCACATTTTTGTCCGTATTTACACATTTTCATTAGTTTTCGACCGTTTTTACACGTTTTCGTCCGTTTCTTCACGTTTTCGTCTGTCTTCGCACGTTTTTGTCTGTATTTACACGTTTTCATCCGTCTTCGACCGTTTTATTTCTCGAAATTAAAAAAAATTTGAAAAAAAAATTAAAATTAATTTTTATTTTTCGAAAAAAAAATAATTTTTCGAAATATTTTTTTTTGAAAAAAAAATTAAAAATATTTTGAAAATTAAAACAATTTTTTTTTCCGAATAATAAAAAATTATTTTAATTTTTTTTCAAATTTTTTTTTTCAAAAAAAAAATTAAAAAAAATTTAAAAAAAAAATTTGAAAAAAAATTAAAATAATTTTTTATTTTTCGGAATATTTTTTTTTTGAAAAAAAAATTAAAAATATTTTGAATAAAAAATAATTTTTTTTCCAAAAAATAAAAAATTATTTTAATTTTTTTTTCAAAAAAAAAATTTTTGAAAAAAAATTAAAATAATTTTTTATTTTTCGGAATATTTTTTTTTGAAAAAAAAATTAAAAATATTTTGAATAAAAAATAATTTTTTTTCCAAAAAATAAAAAATTATTTTAATTTTTTTTCAAAAAAAAAAATTGAAAAAAAACTAAAATAATTTTTTATTTTTTGAAATATTTTTTGAAATAATTGAAAAAAAAAATATTTTTTTTGAAGAATAAAAAATTATTTTAATTTTTTTTCAAAATTTTTTTAATTTTTTTTTCGAAAAAAAAATATGTATATATATATTTTTTTTTTGAAAAATAATTTTTTTTTCGAAAAATAAAAAATTATTTTAAATTTTTTTTTTAAATTTTTATAAAATCGAGAAATAAAAAATCAATTTTTTTTCGAAAACGTGCGAAGACGGACGAAAACGTGAAAAAAACGGACGAAAACATGTAAAACGGGCGAAAACGTATAAAAACGAACGGAAATATGTAAATACGGACAAAAACGGACGAAAACGTGTAAATACAGACAAAAACGTGCGAAAACGGGAAAAAAACGGACGAAAACGTGAAAAAAACCGACGAAAACGTGTAAAAACGGTCGAAAACGAATGAAAATGTGTAAATACGGACAAAAACGTGCGAAAACGTGAAAAAACGAACGAAAACGTGTAAATACGAACAAAACCGTATGAAAACGTGCGAAAGCGGACGAAAAACGGACAAAAACGTGTAAAGGACTAACGTTGCAATAATAAAGGACTAACGCTGCAAAAAAAAACAAACGCTCGTTAACTCAACCTACTGCAACAGATGAAACAAGTCACCAGTACACACAATGGCGTCTTTTAGAAAAGTTGGTGCTATAATCAAAATAAAAAAAGTATGACACATACAATGACAAAAAGTGGCAAGTATAGTGCCTTTTTTTGCCAATTTCCCTTGTTTGACCAACCACATATGAATATCCTGCCTAAATAAAACAAAATATACACCGACCAAATGATACATGTGTAATAGACCAAATGATACATGTGTAAATAATGGCTGCCTAAAAGACAGAATGATTTTGTTAATTACTACGAGCCTTAGTGGGCAATTACTGATTAATAGTATGGTGCCTCGCACAAACAACTTGGAAAAATAGTCATTAGCGATTTTTTGAGATTTCGTAATGGATGACAATTTCGGGTGAGTGTCAAGTGTTTCGGTGGCAGTATAAGAAACTGAAAAAATGGTTGTGTAATATACGAAAAATGTATATCTTTTTTAACATTTTATTAGAGAAGATGTGCGCGTGACGATAATCAATAAATCAAGAGTAAGAGCTAAGTATATTTTATTTACTATCAATCAAAACTTATTATACAAAATATACTCTTAGTTAACATTATTTACGTTTTACGGGTCATAGTACACGGGTCATACCATCTTTAGTAAAATGGAAACGAATCAGTTCATAGTATACAAGTCGCAGTACCAACTTTACAGAAAAGGAATCAGGGGTCATACTACCACCTTTACTATCGAGGCTCAGGTACACGGGTCACAGTGCCATCTACACAGAAAGGGAAATGGGTCGGTTCATACTACAACATGTTCTTTATGTTTTAAAACTATTAGTGTAGATTATTTTGACTAATTTTACTTTTATATTCAGATAATCTCTCCAAATTTGTTTGAATTCATGTGATATTATATGCATGATTTTGAAAAGTTATTTAATCGGTATCTTTTCTATGCGTGCAGGAGAAAAGAAGCGGTTTCGTGTCATAATACAAAAAGTGTTTGGAAGAAATTTAAAACGTGTTTGTGCCGGTAAACAATAAAAACCATATATATGTAATTGTGTTGATATAAACCGTCCCCGATACAACGCACAGGTATGATACTAGTTAATATTAGGCTAATCACTTACTAATGTATTTTACTTGTCACCGAATCTTTTTCTAGGTAGCGAACAAACTTTTTTGTTATCCGGGGACTAATCTTTCAAATTCGGTCTTCAGTGTGATATTTTTACCCCTCTCAACTAATAGGAGTTTTAATAATGTGAAGGGCAGAAATGTCACAAAATACCTCAAGAAGACCGAATTTGAAAGATTAGTCTCCGGATAAAGAAAATAAAAAGTTCGCTACCTTCGGTGGTAAGTAAGATACATTTATAAGTGATTAGCACATTAAAATTTATTCGGCTTGAACCCAAGTTTAGCGACGACGTGTATAAGTGGCTTTATAAAAAAATATTTCCACTTTTAGCGATGACATGTGTTATCACTAAAAGTGGCTTTATAAATAAATGTTCACCATAGCGACAACACCTGTCGTCTCTAAAAGTGTCTATGGGACCTACAAATGCAGCATATTAGAAACGCATGCATTTCCAAAATTTTCGGGAAAAAATTTACCAAAACTCAACCTGTAAGTCACCCACAACTATGATACGTACAAAACTCATTCGTATATTTATTAATTCCAAAACAACCAAACGAAGTTATAGTTTTCGAAAATAGCAGTACAATTAAGCTAATACTAATATGAGAATGCAAATAACAAACTGATTACAAATCACATATTAAAAACCCACTCGTCATCATCATCATCATCATCATCAAATTCACCATCTTCATCACCACGTACAATCTGGCTAGTTCCGAGATCAAAGGTCGGGTTGTAGCAACCAAGGTCGGGAGGTGTATAACTAGGGCCGGGATGCACTTGGGGAATATACATTTGGGGAGGGGTATATTGCGAAGAAGTGCCT
Organism: Artemisia argyi; assembly: GCA_030686995.1. Lineage (NCBI taxonomy): Eukaryota > Viridiplantae > Streptophyta > Magnoliopsida > Asterales > Asteraceae > Artemisia > Artemisia argyi. The sequence goes on along the minus strand of CM060695.1, from coordinate 19,814,350 downwards.
GTTGCTGCTTGTTGACGGTTGAAGAAATCCAAGAAGTGGCTAAAGGCATTTTGGGTACTTGCAAGTGCTTTTGCATTCTCTTCAACTTGTTTCTTCAACCTGGCTTTTTCCAACTCATGTTGCATCATCATCTCAGCAACTTCATCATGGGTATAATAACCTTGGCTAGGTTGTGAGCTCCTGCGAGAACTCGAGCCCGTACCCGTACCCGGTAACCTATGGTCCCAACCCGCTATATGGCCACGATTTGTTCTCTGGAAGACTTCATCCCGAATTTCTTGATCCGTCTTGAATGGGTTGGTTTTGGCTTTAACTGCCAAAATAATCTCAGTAAACTAACTTGTACATTTTTTTTAAAATTAATTTTAACAATTATATATATATTTAAAATTAATACTCCATATAAAATTGAAAATACACTTTTAGCACAACATATGTGATCGCTAAAAGTGTGAGCACCCGGTTAAAAAAAAATAATAAATAAATAAACTTGAAAACGTGGCCCCATGCCACTTTTAGCGGCATGGCGACACACATCGTCGTTAAAAGTCCCCTTTGACCAAAAGTGGTTTTTGATGGAGTGCTTTTGTATGCCAATTGTTTTTGCTTCTTTACAATGTTGTAGTTATATAAATTCATGATCGAACTGAAAAAAACAGTATGACATAAATGTTGCCAAACTCATGAAACTACACTACTTATTTAGTTTATAGTGCTTCACTTTTAACAAGATGAACGAGCATAATGTTCACAAAAAGAGTGACAATCATTATCTAAAGAAAAATTAATAACAAAAGCATGAGTAGTCATTCTTCAATATCCATACCTTGCCTGCCTATTCCAATCACCGTCTTTGAATCCACACTATCTTTTTGATCAAGCAAAAGCAGTGTTTGTGTGTAGGGACTCGCAGAGAAGGAAATAAATGCCCCAACAATCCCAGTATAGTTGATTTGTTTAGAGTTGGGTTCATAAACAATTAGTTCCCTTTCTTTCAAATCTTTTCTCTCTGCAATTATGGGTTCACCATTCTTTCTAAATTCACCTACATCTCCTATCGATGTTATTGGCGTGTTAATGGTGAATATATGTGTGAACGATTTTGGATCACCATTTTGCATAATCCATACATTTGCATTGGAGGCGGGATTTTTTTCAAGCACAACCAGAGACTCCTTTAGCTTAGATATAAACAAATGATCAATGTTGCGACTTGATAAGCTCTGAGGGATGTATAGTTCTGTAAATTCTTCGTTTGTCAAATCAAATGATATTACCAAATGATCTTTCCAAACCAAAGGAAACATATCATAAGCAAATCAGTAGATAATTAAACTCATTTACAATTACCTGAGGATGCACGTACTGAATTGATTTAGGAGGCAGCTTGCTACTTGGAGGTTTCCATAAACCTGAGCTCAATGAAAAAACCTCAACTTGATTAGGAATATTATCATTTTTTGTGACAACCGGCAATTTAGGGAACCATTTTGAAAACCCGCATTACGTTATGTTGGAATATCGACCAACAACCCGGAAATCTAGAGCGGATTACCCCGATACTCGAAGACAAAACATGCAAGCAAATATATGTATACGTCGACTAAAAGTAACCATGCACAAGAACAATACCCAAACATTTGCTTTATTAATTCGTTTGTAAAGAAAAGAATGTAGTACAACGACCCCTCCCCCCTCACCTCTTTATTATAGAGATGAGGGGGGAGAAAACCAAACCCTAAAGAGAGTTTAAACCGGCTGCTAACAAAGGAAGAAAAAGACTTGCGAATGCCCTGGACTCACCAAACGTCAAACAACCTATATGTTGTATATATAGGATTAATAGTCGGATATACAATGGACCGACATAAACTCTTTCCTATTTGGCTACAATATGAACTAAAGGTTTCATAAAGACCCCTAGACTATCTAATATGATACTATATTACAACAATTTCCACCTTAATATCATATTAGCCATCTCCGATACACAACAACTTCAACCAGCACTGGAACCTCGGATAGGGGTGTGCCTTCATCCACGCACTAGTAGCAATACCCGCCACTAACCTTAGTTCAGCTCTTGACTCTGTCGAGTGTCTCTTTAGCCAAATAGCTTCCCTTGCAGCCTCCGTAAGTGTTATATACACCTATACAGTTGTTGACAAAGCCATCATGTGCAGCATCATAGCTTCCCAGCTTCCTGCACATCCTTGTATCATAAACCCGTACCCTGTGATTGATCTACCCATGACAGTGATCGATTTTCCCATGGCGTAGTCAAAATCCACAATAACCTGTACGTCTGTCTGTAATCCACGATCGGACCTATCCAACATACCCACATCTACCGATGCTATGTCAGGTCTCGTGCAGACCATCTGATACTCCCGGCTTCTAACCGCATATGTATATGACCACTTACTATTCTTTTCCACATCACAGTCCCCTGATAGACTACCCTCCAACGACAGTATGGAGTGTCCCTCCAACAAAGTTTGTACTAACTTTTCATTGTGAACCCTGGACTGTGACCCCCTCAGAGTATTACCACTCTGATCCCTGATGATCTCCATACCAAGTATATTTCCTTTTACTTTATCCAACAAACCCTTGGTAACCCAGATCTCAGCCTTGCATCCGCAAGAAAAAACCATACCATCGATATAGAGATATAGATGTATGAACATACCTGGTGTATACTCCCAGTAATAGTTGTGGTTGTCGTCACTGCTTTTACTGCAACCGTTGCTGAGCACACACACATTTGACCGAGTATCCATTTCTTCTTTCAATCCGGTCTTCCACTTGGAAATTACCTCACAAGCAACTGTATTATTGAAAGTCAATGACTCATGTGTGTATATCTTCTCCATTGCAGCAACTGCAAAAGCAGCCTCATTACTATTTTCTCTATACCTGTATAGTTCCCGTGTTGAGTGTTGCTCTTTATCACGTGCTGAATGATAGTCTATTAAATCTTGAGTTTGTCCTTCTTGTGAACCAGCTACCTGGCCGACATTCTCCTGAGGTTCCACCTCAAATGTATGATCCATAGCTGAGGTTCCACCTCAAATGTATGATCCCTAGCGGTTCCACCTCAAACTCAACTCCCTGCAACACCTGCACTGAACTTGTACCTACACCAGAACCAATGAAAGTTTTCTTGTATTCCCCACTCTCATTGAAACCCATATTCCTGTAAAGCACTCCCTTTAAAGTAACGTCATCAAACCTCCAAAGCTAATAACCCACCATACCTTCACGGTATCCCAGGAATATGCACTTGAACTTAACCAGTTCAAGCATCACTTACTTATTACTAGCAAGCTAGCCAAAAGAACCAAACATATCCATAAGTGTTTCAATTCCAATTGCTGATGATGGTGACATATTAATGAGATATGTAGACATGGTTGTATCCTCTGCCCAAAAAACCTTGGACATACCAGACTGAATCAGAAAACAACATACCTTATCCAAGAGTGTCACATTCGTCTTCTTAACCAACCCATTATGTTGCTGTATCCCTGCAACACCCAAATGTTTGGCGACCCCACTCTTTGTACATTGTTGTGTATACCTCTGATTACAAAAATCAAGAACATTGCCTGTCTTGATCTTTCTCCCAGTCTGAGATTCTCCTAACTGCTTCCTACCCTTCAATGTCTTCCCGGTCACTGCCTGACCATCCAGGGTATATACGCAATTAGCCTTCCTTGTTCCTGATAAAACCACCAGTGAACCCTTTATAACCTTGATCTTGCCCGACTGCATCTTCACGGTAAAACCCTCGTTTACAAGAGTACCCAGCGATATCAAGTTTCGCCTTAATTCCAGAACATACCTGACGTTGTCCAAAATGAAACTTGACCCATCCATCATCTGTACTTGAACCTTACATGTCCCCCGTACACGGCATTCCCTGCCATCACCTAGCAGTACATTACCACCATCATACTCCTTAAAATCAAACAAGTAATCTCTCCTGTATGTCATATGGTATGAGCCCCTGAATCCATGATCCAGTCAAATAACTTTTCAACACTCATAGCCATCATAACATCAGCATTGTTATAACCGTCAGCTCCAGAACCGGATACCTGATCTTCATTCCTAACAAAACCTTGAGATTTCTTGTGATTATACCTAGGACAATCCCTCTTCAAATGCTTCTCAGACTGACATATATAACACTTGAGTTTGCTGCTTCTTCCCTGTGACTTTGACCATTACCTTTACCCTGCTGCATATCACTTTGATCAGATTTACCCCTCACAAACAACCATTCACCACCATCAACCTTTGCTTCCGTCATCCTTTGAAGTTCCCTAGAATGAAGTGTCGCGACCACATCTTCTAGCTTCAAAGTATTCCGACCATATAGCAAAGTATCCACGAAATTACCGTAAGATGATGGTAAAGATGTGAGTAATAATAATGCATGATCTTCATCCGATATAGCAGTATCTATAGCCGCTAAGTCACCTACCAGCTTATGAAACTCATCAATATGTTCAGACCGACTCTTACCCGAATGCATATGAAAAGTATATAACTTTTTCTTCAAGTACAAATGATTAGCTAAAGACTTTGTCATGTATAAAGTCTCTAACTTTTTCCAAATCCCCGTTGCAGTCGTCTCCTTGGTGATCTCCCATAGGACCCGATCACTCAAACACAAGATCAATGTGTCGTAAGCTTTTTTCTGAATGACATTATCGTATGCTACTTTTGTAGCTGCAGGTAACTCCTCCAATGCTGCAGCTAATCCATGTTGTGCCAGCAAAGCCTTCATCCTTACTTGCCATAACCCGAAGTCATTCTTTCCATCGAATTTCTCGATGTCAAACTTGGTCCCCATTATCATTCTTTTCTCCCTTTGTTGATCAATTTAACCCTTGTAATAAACCTTACAAAAAACAATCAAACCAAGAAACCCTTCAAAAACAAAACCCTTTCTTACTCAAATATCGATTGAATCTTGGATCAAACCATCCAACAAATCGACAACCCTTGAATCAAGAAAGTACCAAACGATTTTTGAAGTAACCCTTGTCGTACTTTATTTTGCAAAACAAATTTCTTATAACCTAAGAAACCTTGCAACCTCGACAAGTCTTGAGCTTTCTTTTCAGCGACCCTTTGTTTATTCTTAAAACCTTGTGATATAAACCTCACAACACCGAACTAAACAAAGTACCTTGTGCAAAAACCCTCCAAAGTAATAATCTTTTATTTAAAAACTAAATCATTAAAAATCAATATTGAAAACTGATTGTTTAATGCATAGAATTAAATTCTCACCAAAGATTTAAACAAATATTATTATTTAATACCTTTGAAGTAATGGTTCACTTTTAAACAAAAAAACAACCATGTTGTTACTGTTTCTTCTTCTTCTTCTTCTTCGTTTATAAGTCGACGAGAAAACCCGAAACACACCGATCTTCGATAAACTCGAAAACCAACAACCCTTAAGCTTTCCTTAACCTTTGTCGATAACCTCGACAACTCGAAAACTTAAGAACCTTCGAAGTATTATTTGTCGCAATAACCTCGACAAACCGAACTTCAAAAAACCTTTTAAGTCGACTCCAACCTGCTGCACCTTCTTGTTTTCGTTGATCCTAACTGGTAGCCCAAGCAGAAATCTACCCTCTGCTCCTATCAGAAAACGATCACCAAGAAAATTTCTTTCTTTTGTCGATCATCAAGAACCCGAAAACCGAACCGTTTTCTTCTACGATGAACATCGAACAAAAGAGCCTTCAACAAATCGATCCTAGATTCCAGAAGCCCTCGACCAAGCTCATGATACCACTTGTTGGAATATCGACCAACAACCCGGAAATCTAGAGCGGATTACCCCGATACTCGAAGACAAAACATGCAAGCAAATATATGTATATGTCGACTAAAAGTAACCATGCACAAGAACAATACCCAAACGTTTGCTTTATTAATTCATTTGTAAAGAAAAGAATGTAGTACAACGACCCCTCCCCCCTCACCTCTTTATTATAGAGATGAGGGGGGAGAAAACCAAACCCTAAAGAGAGTTTAAACCGGCTGCTAACAAAGGAGGAAAAAGACTTGCGAATGCCCTGGACTCACCAAACGTCAAACAACCTATATGTTGTATATATAGGATTAATAGTCGGATATACAATGGACCGACATAAACTCTTTCCTATTTGGCTACAATATGAACTAAAGGTTTCATAAAGACCCCTAGACTATCTAATATGATACTATATTACAACACGTTAAAGTTCATTTAAAAATTTTTATTTGGAATTTTATTCGTAATGAACTTGTAAGACCTGTTTTATGGTTAAATTATATTTAATATCGTTATGGGATTTGAGATTTATTTAATGATTGTTATGGAAATATACTTGGTGATTTATTTTGAATTCTCACTTGGTACTACGTTGAATTCTCACATCTAGTTTAATAAGAGTTTTATGCCTCTTACTCTTAATGATCATCAAAAAAAAAAAATGCTCTTAACATAATTAAAATGTTGTTAAGAGGCGATTTTTGAAAAACAAAGAACACCTAAGTCTATGTCTATATCTAGTAGGGGTGTTCATGGGTCGGGTAATAAACCGAATAAACCGAAAATCGAACCGAACTGAATCGAACATATAACCGAACCAAACTTGTTAAAACCGAATCGAACCAAATTAAAAATTCGGTTTTCGGTTTGGATATGGGTTTGGCTATCTGAACCAAAAAACGAACCGAACACCGAATTTATATAAATATATATATTTTTTATATATTTATATTATTTTATATATAAAAAATATCATTAAAATTTTATACTAATATAAAAAACACTTTTTTATACTTAAAATATTTTTTTTGCCAAAAATATATATAATTAAATTTAAAAAAAATATAAATAGTGTAATTCAAGTACAAATTTCGGTTTTCGGTTTTGACTCATAACCGAACCGAACTTCGGTTCGGTTCTCGGTTCGGTTCGGTCATAGATATTTTCGGTTTGGTTCGGTTTTTGGTTATGACCTAAATTTTTTTTTAACCGAACAATCCGAACCGAATAAACCGATTAACCGAGAACCAAACCGATGAACACCCATAATATCTCTAGCATACTAAAAGACTCAAATAACCATGAAAAAAGCCCAACAAGCCATAAATCCCAACAACACTTCACTTCACTATCAATAGGCCCAAACCAAAATCTCAATAACTCATAAACCCTCTTTTATCCCCTTCTCCTCCGCCGTATCGCCACCATACTCCGGCCACCCTCCATAACCAACATGGGTTCAAACAAAAAAGGTTTGTTTTTATACTCTATACCAGCTTGTTCAAGCTTATAGCCTTTTGATACTATTTATACTAATGTCTTTTTTTATAATTTTATAGATAAGAAAGTGAAGAAGAAGAAGGGTCCTAAAAAAGATGAACAGATGGAAGATGTTGCAGAAGAAGTACCTGTAAAAGCTGTGGAAAATGCAAAAGAGCATAAGAGTCAATTGCAAAGGCTTTCAGAAAAAGTGAGCTTTTTTGGTGACCCTTTAAGCTTCTTGTTAAAACCCTTGATTGTTATAAGCTGTTTTGTAAAAAAGTTGGGATTTTTTGTTGTTTTTAGTGTAGGTGTATTAAGGGTGTTTGGGACTGTGTTTGTGTGTTGTCTGGGTGTGTATGTTCAGCACTTTTAGTGGCCCTTTAAGCTTTTTGTTAAAACCCGTGATTTTGTATAAGCTGTTTGTTAGAAAAGTTCTAATTTTTGTTGTTTTTAGTGTAGGTGTATTAAGGGTGTTGATTGTATTTGCGTATTGTTTGGGCTTATAAGCTTATATGTTTCTGGCTTATTTTTCTTAACCTTAGTTTTTTTTGGCTTATTTTGAAACTTATGAGCTTATATAAGCTTCTTATGTTATGTCATAATAAGCTTTTATAAGCCCACAAGTCTTAAAATAAGCCGGAAAAAATGAGCTTTATGAAATATAAGCCAAAACCACAAAAGCTCGTTATCCCAAAATAAACTTAAATTGAATATAAGCCAAAACCACATAAGCTCGTTATCCCAAAATAAACTTAAACGAACACCGCCTGATTGGAGAGAGATCAGTGTGTTAACTTGTTTTTGCTTAATTAAGTATATTTGAGGGCTGCTTGTTTTGGTTTATATAGCTGGCTTATGAACTTATGTAAATATGGAAAAGCTCTTAAGCCAACTTTTTTCAGCTTATAGACTTATCAAGTTGAGCTTAAAGCTTGTTTAAGGCCATAAGCTCAACTTGATACGCTTATAAACTAATATACCAAAGGGCTTTTCCAGTTCCCAAAATAGCTACATATAAGTAATCCCAAACATTCTGTGGCTGGTAATGCACTTTAAGGGTATATTGTGTGTTTAAAAGCCTCAGTAGTTGCAGCATATGTTTCTATAAACTGTTCGTTTTTGTTTGAACTTTGAACCTTTAATTTTAATTTTATTATTTGTTTTCATATAAAGTTTGAATTAATATTATTTATAGCATAGCCCTTTTTAGTAAATGTAGGGAGTATAGTTTATCCTTATTGATGTCTGTACATAGCTTTTAACCTTTAGTAGCATTACAGTTCCTGAAATTAATATGGTAAAGAAGTTTTGGTAAGTTTGCAAAACATGTTTTGGAGACTTTATTGGTTTATGAAATTATTTCGGTGTTTATATTTTTTGTGTTGTGCTAGAGTTTGAGACTTCGAGTGTTGATTGAATCTTGTTTTATGGTTGTTTCTTACAGGATCCAGAGTTTTTTAATTTCTTGAAAGAACATGACAAAGAGCTTCTTGACTTCGACGAAGAGGTAAGCTATATGTCAGTTTGTTACATATTTATTGTTTTAGGAATGAGATCTGGTTTTGCGGAAAAAAACTAAAAGTTTGGACACTCATCCAAACACCCCTTTCTATCAAATATATTTTTTATAAGGTGACACAACCATCTTAAAGTTGAGAACCGTTATCCTAGGATTCAGAAAGTAATTACTGAATCACTAGTTTGGTGTTTATTCATTCTTCACACAACATATATATAGCACATTTTGAGTGCTTCTTAACCAATCTTGATATGTTTTTCTTCTCGTTAGATGATTGTTTGTATACTTAAATTCATGTGATTTTTTGTAGGAAGAAGACGAGGACGGACAAGAAGATGATCCAATGGATCAGTCTGATGGTTTAGCAAAAAAAGAAGAAATAAAAACTATAACAAGTGAAATGGTAGACACATGGATTAAAGCAATTCAAAAAGAGCGGAAAATAGGAGCAATTCGTAGCATTATGAGAGCTTTTCGCCATGCCTGTCACTGTGGTGACGAGGATAATGAGTTAAAGTTGAGCTCCTTGTCATTTCCCGTCTTCAATAAAATCCTGTCATTTGTATTAAGCGAAGCTGATGGAATCTTTAGAACAATCTTTAAGCTTCCACTTTCTGGCGGGAAAAAGGAAATGATTATTGAATTAATGAACACACGAGCATGGAAAAACTATAGCCATTTAGTGAAAGGATATCTTAGTAATGCTCTTCATGTTTTGAACCAAATGACTGATACGGATATGATAGCTTTTACTGTACGACGTCTAAAGTTCTCATCTTTGTTTCTTGCTGCTTTTCCAAGCATACTAAGGAAGTATATAAAGGTACGGTTTGTGTTTTAATTATTTATTTTCTTATTCGTTTTTGGTATGTTGTTTCTGCTTGATTATTTTATTTATTTTTTTATTTTTTATTTTTTTTTTCTGTAATCTGAAATTATCACTTTAGGGATGACATATACCCAAATTTTGGCCCATTTGAGCTGTTTTTAGCCAATGAAACGGGTTTAGCAGTCGAAAAGAGTGTTGATGGGTTAACCCGAACCGGAACATATCGATCTCTAATTTATTATGTTAAGAAACATATTTTTTATTAGTTTTGTCATTTTCTTTCTGATTCTTTTAAAGCTTTGTAGTTCTGAAATAATACTTTAGAGGTGACAAGTCGACCCATTTACCTAAAAATGGGTTGATTTAAGCTCTTTTTAGTTGAAAATGAAATGGGTCAAATGCGTTGAAAGTCACCAAAAATGTTTTTTAAATGATCACAAACTTCTAAAAGTTTTATTTTATAAAAAAATTTATTTTATTTCAGTACATATTATTTTAACCATTTACTCGTACAATATGTTATTTATTTATTACAGATAAAATAGATTAATCTTATCTATGATTTCTGTTTGGTTTTCAGGTGGTACTTCATTTTTGGGGTACTGGTGGTGGTGCACTACCAATAGTCTCGTTATTGTTTCTAAGAGATATATGCATTCGGCTTGGTTCAGATTGTATAGATGAATGCTTTAAAGGAATATACAAAGCGTATGTCCTTAACTGCCGTTTTGTGAACGCAACCAAACTTCAACATGTACAATTTCTTGCAAATTGTGTCAACGAGCTTTTCAGAGTTGATCTTCCATCTGCATATCAACATGCGTTTGGTTTCATACGACAATTAGCTATGTATTTACAGGATGCCCTTACCACAAAAAGAAAGGTATTAAACCAATCATGTGATTATCCTAGCTTCTACTCACAATAATCTTTTTTTTTAATGTTTATATATTTAAACACAATTTGCATTTGATTGTCTCATTATCAGATGTTATTATGATAATCTTTTAAACTTTTTACATTGTTTGATAGGACACTTCCAGAAGAGTATACGATTGGAAATATATGAACTGTCTACAACTATGGACTGGAGCTATTTGTGCATACGGCACAGAAGCTGATTTTAAGCCACTTGCGTATCCACTGACTCAAATAATCTCTGGAGCTGTTCGTTTGCTACCGACTGCTCGAAATATTCCACTCAGATTACGTTGCATTAGAATGCTGAATCAGATTGCTTCTGCTACAAATACTTTTATTCCAGTTGCTGTTCTTCTTACAGATATGCTTGATATGAAAGAGTTACATAAACCTCCTTCTGGTGGTGTTGGAAATGCTGTTGATTTACGCACTATACTAAAGGTAACCATTTGTTATATTAATTTATCTTACTGGTAAAAACGGGTACTTTTTGGATGGGTTGAATTCTTTGAAACTCATAACAAAATGGTGCAAAGTTACCACCTTTAATCATAAGGGTATTTAATTTTCATTTTTTAAATGATTTGAAATTATCAGGTTAACAAGGCGACTATAAAGACACGATCTTTTCAAGAAGCAATTGTTTTCTCTATAATTGAAGAGCTTGCTGAACATTTAGCACAATGGAGTTATTCACCGGCTTTCTTTGAGCTTTCTTTTGTTCCTGCTGTTCGTTTGCGTAATTTTTGCAAATCTACAAAAGTTGATAGATTTCGTCGTGAAATGAGACAATTCATTCGTGAGGTCGGCCCCCTTTTCTTCTCTACCACTGTTTTGTTTGACACTGGTAGAGTATGTGAATTTATATCTTAATTTGTTTTACAATGCAGATTGAGGCCAATTGTGAGTTCACCAACAAAAAACGAATGTTGATTACACATCTACCAAATGATCCTGCCTCATCATCATTTATGGAGGTTTGTATTCTCTATTTCTCTTATTACCATTTGTCTTTACTACTTTGTTGTTTGGAGGCTTTTACATATATGTCCCTCAGTCCCTGCTTATTTAAAAAATTACATATATTTCCTTTTGATGCATTAAAACTATTGTACTTTATGCATCAAAAACTGGTACAAAGGATATATATGTAATTATTCATCCAGTAAGGGATATATATGAAATTCGACCATGTTTTGGACTATTTTTGTTTTGTTTTGTTTTGTACTCTTAATATTTGAATGATCACAATTTGAACGGTTTCAATTGTTAAAAGATGAGCCAAATTGACCAGCGTAGGTGAGTGGTCCACAATTATAGCATATGCTCCATGTCTCATAAACAATGGTTTTTGACTTGAAACAGGATGAGAAAAAGAAGGGTATCAGTCCTCTGTCTAAATATGTCGCTACACTGCGTCAAAAAGCACAACAAAGAAATGACGCACTGGTTGAATCCAGGTTTGTAAATGTCAAATTATTGGTTTCAATATCATACAAGAAATTCTGTTTGGGTTTTGCTAAAGATTTGTTGCACCTGTTTCCAGTATAATCGTGGGTGAAAAAGGTTCTATATTTGGTAAGAAAAGATCGAAGCGTGATGATGACGACGACGATGACAGCGATGATGACGTGGATGATGATGACGATGTTGATCTTGGTGTGGAAGGTGCTGATGTCTTTAGTTCAGAATGGCTACCGAGTGGGGACCACAAGTATGTTTTTCTTCAACCTCTTACCGTGTTCTCTTACATTGTGTACTTTTTGAATTTTCGGAGGGATATATATGCAATTCCTGCTATTTTAAATGTATAATTCTAAGAAAGCCGATATTGGTTGAGTTATAGGACTAAGAATCTTGAAGAGGATAAAAAAGAAAAGAAGGGGAAAAAACAGAAGGGCGTTGGTAAAAATGCTGCTGGTGATGAGGATGTTGTTGAAGATTTTGTTCTTAGTTCAGATGAAGAAGATTCGATGAGTGATGACGACGATGTTACTGAAATAGAAGATGTTAAGAAGCAAGTTGAGCCTTTGAAAAATGGAAAACAGAAGCAGAAGCCGTCTGGAAAAGTTTCAAAAAGGAAGGGGAACTTTCGTAATAAGAATAGGTCCAAAAAAAGGAAGACAGCAACCTAACTAGGGAGATCTTCTGATAGCCAGATTTACTGCTGTTCTTGCCTATTAAATGTGATTGATCTTGATACAACTTTTTAGTTATGCTTTTTTGGGGTAGAATCCTGCGATTTTGAGACTTGTAATGTTTGTGATTGAACAAAAATTAAAGCAATATAGAGGCAATATTGTTGTTATATCTGGGGATTAAATTAAAATACACTTTTCTACTAGTGAAATTGTAAATTGAGTCACAATATGATTTTTGTGCCATAAAAATATAACTTAAGCAGTTTGCCATTCCAAGAAATAAATAGGTGAATAAGTAGATTTAATGATACAATGGTAAATGAGGCACAATATAAATCAAATTTACATAAAGACTTGGCTTAAACATGATACTGTTCTAACTGAACATCTCCACTCAAAGGCTTGTACTCACCTAGATAACTTCCAAGATGGTTTGACAAGTCTCCTTTGTCGATGTTTTGATGATGATACGATTTGCAAACGAGATAGATCATCGTTTGGATGACAAGCCCATATAGAAACGAAGTCAAAAGCAATAAGGAACACAAAACACCAAACCCTATCCTCCTCCATGCCTCAATCGAACTCCCATGGACAACCATCGATTCAAATAAAACTTGTACAAGTATAAACGACACATTCAAAATCAAGGAAATCGAAATGGAAACGGCTCGATTTCCCTTGATCAAATCCATACTCTTTGTCATAGCTTCAAACCCATATGAGCTCTCAAGAACTGAGACCACACTTGCTAGCTGCCATATCACAGTCATATAAATGAACCCCATCGCGTATATGATCAAGGTTATGATAAAGAAGACGGTCCCAAATGGATAAGGTAAAAATATTATTAAGATAGCCATGAGCAAAAGTGCTAGAAAGTTATACACAAAAAAAGCCGCAAACATGCACAAGAATGTGACCATGAGTCTTTTCCAAACCTTTGGGACGACGCTCATGACTTTTTTAAAAGTCAACTCGCATCCCGTGTAAACAGATGCAATAGTGTAAACGATTGCAGCTGTTGACAAAAGGGATAAGATGAGAAAGATGGTGAAGTATCCAACCTTGAAAAGGGAAAAAGTGATCCATTCGGATGAGAGTGTGTCAGAAAGATTGTTGTACCTTTTGGTACCGCGCCGTGTGACATCCTTTTCATATTCAGTATGTTTAATGTCACGAAACAATAAATTCGAAATCTCAAGATGTCCCAAGAAAACAAAGGTTAAAGGTAAGATGAGGGTTATGGTTATTTGGGAGAAGATTTTCCTCCATGAAATGATGATTTTAAAACTCTCTTTGAATATGCCAAAGAAGCCTAAAAATTGCATTTGGTCTTGTTCTCTATCCATTTTTTTTCTTCTGAAGAATGAGATGACAGTGCAAATGGGTCAATAGGTGCTGAATATGAAACCAGGATGTTGATATTTGAGTTGACTTTTCATAACCAATAGACCATTTCTAATTCTTGTTAGGTGAGAGCTGATCTAATAAGTCATTATTGGATATTCTTGGATTAGATAAAAATTAGAGGATCTTGTTTGGTCCGAAGTTTGTTACGGGTTCTTAGCAAACTTGCAGAACTTAAACCAACACGCGACCCATCTTTACGCTTTAAAGACTTCATCTAGCATTCATGTCTCAACTCACCATGGCTACTACTAACTACGTTTATAGTTGCGTCGCAATAATTTTTCAACTGGGTCAATTCCGTATATGCTCACCCATGATTTGGAAATATGATATCCAAAACATGCAATAAAGGCATTGGGTAAATATGACGTTATTAAGATAATTGCTCATATGTTTAAGATACTAACAGAACTTTAACAAAACCAACTAGGAGCATTAAAGCGAGTCTATGAAGAGCTCTTAGGCTCGAGTTATCAACCAATGGTATCCTCATCCATGACACAATGCTAGCAACACAAATATCAGGAAAGACAAGAAAAAAAATAACAAGCGAGATTAACAACAAATTTCTAAACAATGAAATGGTAAAAATAGAAGGAACCTAGTTTAAATCTCATTAGCGACTTCCAAAGTCATGACTATCCTCAACATTTGTGAAACATGTTCTTATCAAATCTTGATAAGTGTCACAATCTCAAACTCCTGAACTACGCAACTCTTCAGCTCCATGTGCGAAATGACACTTGTCACCAAAAGTACACGACCCTTTAGTAAAGTTTTCACAAAGCTTAGTTTTGAAATTCCCAGCAGGCCCACCAAAGCCACCTCCAGGCTTCCCAAACGACTTTTGTTGCTGATGTGGTCCAGCTGCTGCGGTTAAGTTTACTATAAGCTGTTGAACCATCTCAGACGCTCTTTTGATCTGGTCAAATGTACCCTCTAGCTCAATGTTTTTCAGGTTCGGGTCGGATTCATGGTCTCTTACTGAGAGCTTGACACCAGTCATACGACAGATTTGTTTAGAGTTGATTCCATTTTTACCAATGATTGGCCCACCAAGTGAAGCATTAACGCTGATTTTGGTTGTTGCAGAGGCTCCAAAGCCTGCGGGAGCTATTTCTTGTGGTGGATTAAAACCCATTCGTGGTGCCCCACTAAATCTACTTCCGGGTGGTGGGCCCATGGACCGTGGATCTTCATGGTGTGACGGGACTGTTGGTTTACCTAATTCCCATTCTCCATGTGCATAATGACATTTGTCACCAAACCGACATCCTTCTGCAGTGTTGTATTTGCTGCAGAGGCGGCTTTTGACAGCTGGTGGAGATGAACCGTCTGGAAAGGAAGGTGGAACTACAGGGTTTCTGACGGTTTGAGGTAGAGAGGGGTTGCCACCTGACATTGGATTAATAGCTTTAAACCCTCCAGGTACATAATGCAGGAAATGACATCCCTCGCCAAATGGACATCCAGAAGTACTGCACATCAAAATGGAAAGGAAAGATGGTGTCAAAATTCGGGAAAAAAAAACCCCTCAGTATTGATGCAAAATCTTTATCCAATAGTCGACTGCAAATACAAATTTATCGCAGATTTTAAAAGATAGCCAATTGCAAGTTCCCAATGCGAAACTACACATTCAGATATCATGTTCCTGTGTTGTTTTTATGTAGAGTTTGCACAATATGGAGTTAATATATATCACAAAATCCGAATCAGAATATCTGCTGATAGTATCCAGCGTCAGTGATAATACTAAACACAAAAAAGAAGGTTCTTTTCCCTACTAATCTAGCTAAGCAAATTTATTTACAAGTAATGGCAGAGAAAACAAAACAATAGAATTGCTAGCATAGAAGCCTAACAATAAAATATTGTTTAATATATTTTTTCATAAAAAGCATACTTGAATGAAAGAACACCAGAAGAACTGAATAAATCAATGTGCTTATATTTGTTATCTTGACCAATAATTTTTTTTCAGATTAGCACACTTTAAAGAAAGAAAATCCAAGAGTATCAAATTTCATATGCATCAGATACATTTACTTGCCAAACGGCTCTTTTAGCATTAGAATCAAAATAGAAATATAGAGTTTGATGTATATAGACTTAGATATATCAAAGATTTGCATGAAATAGTATATATCGAGCACTTTTTTA
The DNA here is from genome assembly GCA_030686995.1 of Artemisia argyi. NCBI lineage: Eukaryota > Viridiplantae > Streptophyta > Magnoliopsida > Asterales > Asteraceae > Artemisia > Artemisia argyi. The sequence continues at coordinate 19,798,037 of CM060695.1, read as the reverse complement.
TTCAAAGTACTTTCATGAAACAACCATTACTGTAGTTCTGTTCTGTTCTCCTTGTTATCATGGTTGTTATCTCGATTATATAAAGATTGAAGAGTAATATAACCTGTATCAAAACTTAAGATTTCCAATCCATTAGTCCATATAATATACATCTTTTAATCCAGAAACCATTGTCCATTAAATCAAAAAACATTATTACAAAAGATATAAATATAATTAAATTTACCAGATTGATTTTAAGCCAAGTTAGAATTTTAACCTGAAAAACTTTGTGCATGGCTTCGATTTGCTTCCTAAACCAGATTGAAACGACTCCGTGTCTGTTACATCACATTAATTACCTTTTCTTAGTTAATTTTCCAAAACTTAAATTTACAAAATTTCTTCATAATAACAAATTTAATAACTATTTCGACCCGAAAACACAACAGGAATTCAACGTCGACATAACTTATCACCGATTTCTTCAAGCTAAACAGCTCTTCTTTAGAAGAAAATAAATGATACTTATTCAACTAGAAAAACATGATGGAATTCATCAAATCTTTTTGATAACTGTTCGACAATGCTAATCACTAATTTCCTCACAAAACAAACTTTCTTGAAGATCAAAACCCTAATAATTTATAAGACCATTTAGCACCTCAACTCGATAAAAGAAACAGACATATGTAAAACAAATAAAAACTCTTAAGAGTGGCCGTTTTGCAATTCTCTTTCACGTTCATGTGTGGTTGCCTTACGTGGCACCACCATGACGCGTCGAGCATCTCTACACATCTCTCCCCTCTACGCAACATCCAGACCACCGAACCAAATTTGATTGTTTTTGTGTGTGCGTGTGTAAGTGTATTACGGGGTATATTTGTGTTATGAGTTTGGTGGTTACCGCTACAGGGTCTGGTAAAGGGAGTGAATGCTGATGTAAGGTAAGGTGGCGGTGGTCGGTTTGGTCACCATTACTACTAATAACAAAATCAAATCCTAATAACTTATTCAACCATCAAACACCTTAATTCTTATACGAACATCCAACGGCTGGCTTAATTCGATAACAGCTACAACTACGCTTACGACAACTAACAGCCTTTAACCGAATACCCAAATCTAACGGCATTAACCCAAACAACCCAATTCAACAATAAAAACAAAAACCCAATAAAAATCACCAATCTTTAACCCTAACCCTAACCCTAACCCTAAAAACCCAATTCAATACAAAAAACACACAAATATACACCAAGTAACGAACTTTATCAATCAATCCAACATAAAAACCAAAACCCATCAACCATATAACAAAACCCAAACCCCAGATCCAAAAATTAACGAAAAAAAATGAAACCCTAACCTTGTTTGGATTTCTTGAAACCGGTGTTGCCGTTAGCTCCGGCAGCTGGACGGCCACGTTTCTTGTTGAATCCGAAGTCCATTGATGCGATTGAATTAGGGTTTGATGTTCGAAGAAGAAAAGCCCCAAATTGGAATGTGTGTGTGAGGTTAGGGATTGTAAAAGAGAGTGATTGGTTTCGGATTTTGGGGGTTTTATTTATGTGAAAAGCTGGTCAAAGTCAATGTTTTTAAGTTGGGTTTGTGTGGGCTTTGGTTTGGATTGGTTACATTGTTGGGTCAATAGGGTAGCCCAATAAATAAAAGTAATAATTTGCCGGTTTAACTATTTTATATTTACTCTTACATATTTTCCATATTGCACACTTTACATTTAATATATGTATTAAACTATTAATACATAGGTAAAATTGACAATTTGTTAACTCAAATATACAAATTATTACACATATCATCATTTGAAGAAAATGTGCTTGTGGACACTTAAATCAAGACGGAGGAAGTAAGTAAAATTTCAAAAAGTTTAGATTCGTGAAGAAATTCTGGTTGAGTACTCGTAGTTCCCAACTGACCATTTAAGGATCAACGCAAGATGACCAAATTGTTATAATGACCTTTCGTGCATCTGCGGTAGCCAACTGCCCATTTTCCAAAGACCAGCTACATGCGATCTTCAGTTGTCACTAGTATTCTTTGAATAGGCATTGGAATTTTACTTGCTCATTCGCACTATCTAAGAGGTCTTCCTTTATCATATAAATTGATCATTCGTGCTAGAAGAATAACACCAAAAGTACAATGAGTATATCAGTTAAGCAAGTTGCCAATCCTGGGCGAATTGTTGGTAACTTCAGTGTCATCAAGCATTTTGTGTGATAGATATTTATCCAAAACCAAAAGGATTTCAAGTTAAGTTATAATACGAGTTTGAAGGTGTGAAATGCATCTTTACATATATATGAGATAAGTTTTGAGTTGTACTTGATGCTTTGAAAGCTGTACCATGATAGGGAAACTAGGCAGTCTCCTCCACGCTGGCAACTCTCATGGTACCATGAAACTAGTACAAAAAAATAGACACTTATGGGAATTGAACCCGGGTCTTTCATCCCATTCAACATAGTGTCAACCAATGGAACAAGTTGATTTTTGTGTTAGATGCATACAAACATTCATGTCATGCTTAAATAAGTGTATAACCAAAACAAACTCCCCTACTCACTCGGCATTTCCAAATTAAGCGCTCCTGATCAACTATAACACCTTCTTAAATGCATTAGCTCCCTCCCCTAAAAAATAGCAATATTTTCTCAATTAATACCATGTTTATCTTGATTATTTTTGGGTTTGATTTTTGATTTTCAAAATATTACGTGAAATCATAGAAGACTTTAAACTCACAAGCATGGCTACACTGTTCACACTACCATAACATAATCTGGTGAATGACAGAAAACTATCAACGATCATTGTAAGGTATGTTTGATCTTTCATTTCCGCTTAAATCATTCTTCTCATTCGAATAACCAAACCTTATTATCCAAAAAAATAGATTTCGATGATTCATGGTATGATTCATCGTTTGATGTGATTCTACTACTTGAAGTTTTAGCAATCAAAGGCCAATGAAGTACACATTTCAGTCAAGCAACTTTGAAGGTAAATATATTTTTTTATGATATGGTTTATTCTTGTGTTTGATTATATTAATTTATGCACAGCATATGTTTGATGAAATGATTATGAAACTAAGATGGTATTTGTTGATTCTGTGATCTAACATGCGTGTATTATATTGCTTTTATGAATGGTGTTGGTTATATTTCGCCATTTTGTTTAACTATGACAGAGGTAGAAAAGTAAACGAGTTTGTGTTGCAACTTATCATGGTCACGGAGAACAAGTTGCATTATATATTTGCGCGAGATGATCAATGAGGTAATCTTTTTTTTTCACATTATATAGATGTGGATCCAATTTATTTATGTATGCCTAGAATACAACACTAATCCTTAAAGTTTGGTGAAAATATACATTATCAGGGTGGGAGGTGGCAGTAGCAGTAGCAGTGTTGGGGATAATAAAAGTGGTGGCAACAATGGCAAAGGGCGATGGTTCAAAAGCTGTAGTTAAGTTGATTTTTTTATGGATCATTAGGTTTGATTATAAGTGATTCATATGTAAAATGACGTTTAGATGACCAGACCCATTTTATTGCAGCTATTGGTGTTTGGGATTCCTTATTTGAGACCATAAAGGTAGTTGTGAGTGTTTATGAATAGGTGTATATCTCATTTAATTTCAGGGATATGTACCTGACTATTTGTTTCTTTTGCAACCATGCTTCGTTCAGATCCACAGGTATTTACTTCTTTTTTAAATATCAAACAATTCAAAAGATCTATCGAAATGAAGTATCTATTTTTATCGAATTCCCGACAATAGCCTTTACATGGTTCCATCAACTCCACAGGTCTGTATATATTTTATATGTCTTTATTGCCTTAATCAAGGCTTTAATGTGTTAAATCCATTTTTCAACAGGCACTTTTGGAGTCTATGGGTCTTTGACGGTTCTATTGCACTTGATGTTGGACTTGATACTGTTGAAAAGAATGCCACCCTGTTGGCTACACGAGCAGGCGTCAGAGATCCATCTGCAATTCATTCCATATGTCGTGTTTTCGCAGCCCTTCAGTATCCTATCCTAAAGGTCTGTTTATGTTTAAGTTGACTCAAGTATAGTTCTTATATTCGTTTGTGCCTTTGCATTTGCATGTATCCTATTTAATTGCCTTATAGATTTTATTGCTTTTTTGTTGTGGTGTCAGTTTTTTGCTTTTAAGGTGTTGCATAAACTTTATGAATCAATACTACTGTCTTTCATATCTTATGTTGCTAATGTTTGTTTATAGTTTTCTTTAATTCTTATAGGTTATAAGAAAGGAGTGAATTAAAATAGGAAATTAGCCAAGCATGTTGAGATTCATCTTAATTGTGTTCAGATCCTTAACATAATCCTATATTGTTTTTATATTCATTATTTTTTTAAATATGGTGATATAGACTTCGTAGTTAATTTTATTAAATAAAGTATTTATACAACTCATAAAGTTGGATGTAGAAAGTGGTTACGGGTCAGCTTAATCTGATCCACATTCAAAAGTGCTCTTTTGATCCGTTCATCAACCTTCCCATTTTCTCACATCTTCAAATTATCGAATGTAATGAAAAAAGAGATGGATGTAGTTTATGCAAATGAGACTCATGAAAAAGATATTGGACTACAATACTTTACTTCCTAAATCGAAGTGGTTAGAATAGATACCATGTTCAAGTAAGCAATACTTGATGTGTACACATTGTGAGTAAAAACATGCTAAATATTGCAATTTCTGAATAATGGATTGTACCATTAAGGAAATCTAAAATAGTTTAGTAACACATTTATACATCCACATTTATACAAACTACATTACCTTAATCCAGTTATAATTCATATTTATTTGACAGGAAAGGTCAATTAGGATAAGAAGACGACATAAATAATCACAAGGCATGCCCGCATCGCTCAACAATCGCTTTTCATTGCAGTTGCCACTTACCGGTGAACAATTTAGTAAGTGTGGTTTGTATGAACTCATCATCTGTTTTTATTTGTTACTTTTTCACGCCTTTTATTGTATTTCTTGATTATATAATTTGCATCATGCATGACTATCTACAGGTATGTCAATGACATTACTGGATTCATTCACGGGTGTTGTTAAGCACTTACCCAACTTTCCAAGTTGTTGCTAATCAATTATTTGTTTTCATTTAATATGTCTACTGTTAGGAGCAACACCAGCACAACATGTTTTGGTGCTTTTTCGTTCGCTTGGAGATCAGCTTCTTAACCTATGGAGCACATTTCTAAAATTTCACGGTTTTGCTTCTATCACCCTTTCTGTGTCAAATGATAACATTTTATTCACAAGCTTGAATTTGTTGCTGCAAATTATTTCATTTCCCACTCCTCTAAAACCGCTTCAGGAAATAGTGTTTGGATTTGCTTATGTAGTGCAAATAAAAGAACAGTAGGCACATAATGTTGGAGTAGCTTATCACTTATATAGTACAAATAAAAGAATAGTAGGCACATAATTTTGGAGTAGCTTATCACTTATATAGTGCAAATAAAAGAACAGTAGGAAGGAGACTTCTTCAGTGATGACATTTGGTTTCTTATTGTCCATTTTGTAGCTAACAACAACGACCTTCAGGTTAGAACTTGATAAAGTTGCTATATTCATTATTATTGTGGCCCATTTAATGAAACCGGGTTTGAGTAAAATGGATATGATGGTGTTGTTGTTGATATCTGGTCATGTGGAGTCATCCTTTCTGTACTATTGGTTGGATGTCTTCATTTTGAGGAATCAAAGTTAGCAACTTTGTATAAAAAGATTAGACACTATACACTTTCTATAAGTAAATATGTCTCAAGGTCTTAAGATTATTCACTCACTACATAAAGATAATATTTGAAAGTGGATACTAATATTAGATGAACCATGTAAATCAATGGTTAAAGTCAACATGTAGCAATAGCTCTACACTTATGTTAATAACATTATTGGTCTGGTGAAGAAATTCAATGCATTTATATGTTAATAACATTATTGCACGTATGTATATATTTATTATTTCATACTAGCTTCTCATTAATGCTCACTTGAAGATGTTTATTCTACTAATTATGTATTTTTCTATTATTTTTTTGTTTGCAGCTTAGTTGGCAAAGTGACAAGGTACTACATTCTATCATACTAGTTACTCTATTATAATTGATTAAGGTTACTTATTTTCAGTTGCATATGTTTATTGTACGAATCTGGAGCTTTACGCGTTCTTCGTCATGTATTTCTTAGCAACATTCTTGTGAGTAGGATGGAATTATAATCAATTTTTGATCATTTATTGATATTATATCTTACCATGCTTCGATATATCTATCCCTTAGGCGCATGATAATCGTTTTGGGACTATGTAAGCTTTGGGACTACGTGGAGAAAAGTATAATGGCACTTATCTGGACCCTTATAGTGTATTCGGTTCGATGGAGAAAAGTTTACCAAAGATGTTGAAGAGGTGTTAATAGTTGCCCTATAACATGTCAATAGATCATGGTCCTGCTTAACTAATAAAAGTTGCGGACTCATGAAGTATTGCTTTTGTATGAAGTAACTAATGTGTTAAACATAATTACTAATGGCTCATAACTTTTTATGCATTCATTATTATTATCTCCATAGAATACATGTATGCCGTTATTATTATTTTATGTACGTCCACTTAGAATTTATCTAAATTTCTTTTAACATATAATACATGAAACATTGTGTATTAGTTTTCATTACTTTTGTTTAACATATTTGACGTTATTTATTATTTACTTACGTCCAATTAGATTTAGTCAAACAATAATATAAAGCGAACCCGCCCACCGGGCGGGTTATGAAGCTAGTGCTTATATAAAGTATTAACTTGATTTTGGTTACGATAATGGTAAAGGTTGTGGATATATATCAAGGGGAAAGGCCTTTGGATGTTTCCTATAGTGGCTGAATTCTACTCGTCACTATAGTGTTGCAATCAAGGTTTTCAAGATCGGGATCCTACTTAGGATCGTTTTCGTTTTTGCAAGACAAGAATCGTAAGATCGGATCGGGATTTTAAGATCATACTATAATGTCATTTTTTAATAGTATTTATAATATCTTTTTTTTTTTGGGTAAAGGAGAGTAATCCTGCACCCTGGTAAATATATAAAACCAAAAACGTTTAAGTACAAAGGATATCGGTGAAATCCCATATCTCAGCCCGTTACATAGGCGATAAAGCTTACATAACAAGGTAGACAGCTAAGAAGCTTGAAAATAACTAGTGCTTATGACATGCCATAAACACTTACACCTCAAGAAATAACACAAACCAGCTAACCAACAGCTACCGTGAAAGAAGAACTTCCAGCTATATTTGGATTAGCCAAATCTTCATTCACATATGTGACATGTTCTCCATCTTCCTCATCATCGTTCACCAATGCAGCATAAGAATTAGATGTAGTAACAATACCTTCCTTAGAAGTAGAACTAGTAGACTTCAACTTAGACGACGTTGTATGCACATTAAACCGAGTATTAACTCCCTTCATTAGTTCACTAGTAGTTTTCTTTGGCTCATACCTGAAATTTTGTTTGACTGAAGTACTAGCAAGATGACTACCTTTAGCAGATTGGGCTTTACCTTTGTTCTTCTTATGACTCACCGTTTGGAAACCATCATTGGCAGGCACAGTAGAAGGATTAGCAACATTTGAAGTAGTAGCAACAGGATGATTGACCACTTTATTAGGGCAGTGATCATGGATACGGCCAAAAATCTTGCATAATGTACACCTAGGAGTAGGGCTGTAAACGAACTGAACGTTCAGTGAACATTTCATGAACCGTTCAGTAAAAAGTTCGTTTATGTTCGTTCGTTTATTAAATGAACGAACATGAACAATATTTTACGTTCGTTTAGTTAAATGAACGAACATGAACAAAAGTCTCGTTCGTTCATTTATGTTCGTAAACGTCCGATTAGTATTTCGTTAATCTTCGTTTATGTTTATTATCTATTTATGTTCATATATCATATCTTTTAATTTTATAATTTTAAAAATTGGTTTGTTTAAACAAAGCAACACTTATAAAACAATATATTGTGAAGAATTCAATAAAGTTTATGTTTGTTTGTCTATTTTCATTTATGTTCGATCGTTTATGTTCATTTAGTGTCTTAATGAACGAACATGAACAATTCATTTTCTTAATAAACGAACATGAACAAGAAAATTCATCCGTTTAAGCGTCCGTGTCCGTTTATTTGTCCGGTTAAAATTAAATGAACGAACATGAATAGGGTCCGTTCGTGTTCGTCCAGTTCGTTTACAGCCCTACCTGGGAGGCCTCCATTCATACTCAACTCGGATAGTATCTTTAGTAAAACCATCCCCTATAAGAGAGAGGACACCAATAGTAACAACCTCTAAGAGTTCAGCCTCTTAACTAACCTCAATTAAGCACCGAGCAAAATTACTCCTACCTCAAGAATCCTTACACATAGAGCTCGTATACGAATCAAGCATAATAGGTTTGCCAATAAATGAAGCAATTAAGCTAATACCATCCTCTTCAAACATTTGAATAGGTACATCATGTAATTTAACCCATACCGAAATACGAGTCAGCTCTTCCTTACACAAACTAGTATCAATTGGCCATTTCTTTAGAATGATCGGCGATTTTCATATCATCCAAGGGCCACCTTCCAAAACTGCTTCTAAACCAGACTGAGTATCGAATTTAAAAAAGAAAAAGCCTTTTTCATTCATCATAATCTTTTTCAACCCATATTTAGCCCAATTGTTTTTAACGTAGTACTCAACCACTGGAAACACCATTCTATTACCAATAAAGTAGCCATATAGGGTATGTTCAAGACGTGCACTAACCTTTTTAACCACACTACGTGGAATAGAAATGTTTACTCCTTCACAAATTGAATCAGCAACCAAAGGACGAAAAGTAGAATTTGGAATAGATTTATCCTTTGTATTCGCATCCACATTTACAACATTGGGTGTTGTATCTTTGATACTCTCATTAGAATTAGAATTTGTTGCATTAGTATTCATCTCATAAACCTCAAGCAAACCACTCATAGCTTCATGCACCTTTGAACGAGTATCAGTATCCAAATTAGACCATATTGGACATTTACCAGCTTCAACCTCCTTAAGGAGTAAATCAATATCCAAGGTTGATTTCAGTGAGACACCAAACACCAATTTAATAAAATCATGTTTGCGTTTGATAGAATTAAGCTCAATAGAAGGACCAGTACCTACGTTCAAATGGGATGATTTAGCAGGAATCGGTCCTTTAGAACTCTCAACCTGAACATGAGGAGACGTATCATAAGAATTTTCAGCTATAGGCTATGTCGCCACACCTGTAACATCCTTATGTCGAGACTTCTTATGTTTCCTCATAGTCACCTTCGACAAATCAACAATAGCACTGTTATCTTCAGCCATAGGGCATGACAAAATATTTTGCTCCTCTCCCAAACTCGACATCAAAACACTAGCACTCAATGCATTCACATCAAGATTCAGATCACCATCGAGATTCAGATCACCAGTATTCACCATGTTGAAGAACAAAAGAAACAAAACCTAAACTATTGGAACATCAATCGCAAAACAAAAGCAAGAAGAACAACGACTAATCTTCAAAAATGATAGCCTCAACTGAATTGAAGCATGAATTAAAGCACCAATTAAATACCTAACCGACTTCCATAATGCAGCGTTAGAGAATAAAAGGAAATCAGATAAGCGAATACAAACAACCCTAAAACAACGATTTAATAAAACCCTAAAAAGAAAATCGTAAAACTAACCAAATCAAGCCTAGATCTGAATAAAAACCATGTTAATGATGAATTAAACGAATTTAAACAATCAAAAACACAATCGTTATGCAGAGTAGATCAAGATTGAAGGTCAAGAATAACAATTAGAGAGAGTTAGGGTTTAAGGAAAAAAATCGCCATTGGGAGAGAGAGAATTTCGTTTTTTAATTTTCTAGTATTTATAATATCATTCAAATCTATAAATTATAATATATCATTAACACAATATTATATGTATGTTTCAATAAATGTTGTTTTAAATTATGAATATGAAATATTTAAGAAGATTAACATGTTGTTTTTTAATTCTATAAAACATGATCCATACTTTTTATGTTTTTGTTTTGATTCGAGAAAAGTTAGATCTGATCGGATTAGATTTTCAGATCCTATGGTCAATATCGGGATCTTATAAGATCTTAAGTGTGTGATGAGACAAAAAATGAACCACTTTTAGGGGGTCATTTAAGCCCGGAATTGAATTTATTTGATCAAATATTGCCCTAAATCGTTCCTTTTGTGATTTTAGGTACTTTGGGAGAGAAATCTGGAAAAGGAAGCAATTCAGACGTTTTTGGAGCATAAAAGTGAAGAAAACGCCAAAGACTTAATTTTCCATGCTGAAAACAGTGTATGACGGCGTCAAGAGGACATTCCTGACGTCGTCAAGAGTAAAATCCATGACGACCCAAAAGAAACCTGAAGGCGTCACAAGTAGAGCGTCAAGAGTTAATTTTGTGACGGCCTGCAAAAGGGGACTACATGACGGCGTCAGATCCAAATCTAGGCAGTCCGAGGAATTATTGGGCGGCGAGATGACGGCGTCAGACATTTGTTCTTGACGCCGTCACCTCCTAAAATCTATATATAGTTTTCTAATTTTCATTCATAATAGAGAACTAGTGTGGAGAAACCCTAGGGCCGAACCTTGTACGTATTTTACAGCTTTTTCAAGGGTTTTCAGCCCTTGAATCCTTTCATGTGCTATTGAGATAAGTATTCTCTTAATTCAATCAATATGTCTATGTGTTGGTTATCTATATCTTGTGCTTGTCTTGATTTCAACATGCTAGGCTAGATCTATCTTGTGTTTGCTTAGATCTAATGAAACCTAGATGTTGATTATGTGTTGATTACTTGTTTATGGTTGTATTGGATGAATGATTTCAATGTTAGGCTTAAGAAAACTGGTAGATCTCCATTTGGTAACATGCTTGAACATCTTAGGAAACATGAACCGATGTGTACTAGGTTTTATTGGTTGTATTTAATGCATGAGTAAATTCTAATGATCCCATGTTAGGAGCTTCTTAGCCGGCTCGACATAGGAGTGAAGTAGGCACTCATAGGATTGGGGAAGTAAGTACGCCACCCCATGAATGGTATTAAGGAATACAATCCGTCATCCACGTAACTATAACAAGTAATTAACATGTAAAAGATATCTATGGAGTAGTGAAATCTAAGTAAACACATTTCTCCCACATATTGCTCACAACCTTAATTTAATTTAGTTTTATTTTCATTTTAGTATTTTATTTTGATTGCATCTTTAGTATTGGGTTAGTTGACTAGCAACTAATTCCGCCCAAATCCTTCAAACCCGTGATTTTAACTTGCTTTCTAAAAAATATAAAAAATACAAAAAGAATCATCCCTCATCTCTAGATCTAGTATTTAGGTTTTCTAATCCTAGCGACACTATTCCTAGCTGAACGATCAATCCCCCGGTACTTGTCATTATACTATACTACATCGATCAGGTACACTGCCTGGTGGGGGTTGTAAGCTTCTCAAGATCCCTTGAGAGGTAAAGCCTGGTGCAAACCCCATGCATCAAGTTTTTGGCGCTGCAGCCTCGGGAATAGTTATTGTCTAGGTTAGAATCTCTTTTTATTAGGTCTACTTGCTAGATTCCTTTCTAGTAAGATTTTATTTTTATTTTTAGGTTTTCTTTAGTCTATCTTATTTCTTTGTGTTTTTGTTTGTAACTCTTCACCACCCGACATCATGGACGATAGGAACATCTTTGAACCCATCATTCCACCACAACAAAACCCACCACTAGAACCTCTTAGGCCCCGAACCTTAGGAGAGTATTCCCGACCTAGCCACCAAGGCTATCGAAACACCATTGAGCTCACCGGAGCTAATGTGACCCCCTTGCGATCCGACACCATCCGGTTGGTGCAAAGCGGATGTGCATTCCATGGACTTCGTTCCGAAGATCCAAATCAACATCTCAAGGACTTCCTTAAAATCGTAGATTCCATAGACCTAGATGTTGCAACTAGAGAGACAACCCGATTACGCCTATTCCAATTCTCTTTACGTGATCAAGCTAGTCAATGGCTTGAGCGTTTACCTGCGAGATCCATCACCACATGGGATGATCTCACCACTCGTTTCCTTGCTCAATTTTTCCCACCGGGGAGAACTACTAAGCTTAGAAATGACATCTTGATGTTCCAACAACGTCAAAATGAAACTCTCTATGAAGCATGGACTCGTTTCAAGGACTTACTCCAAAAAGTCCCTCATCATGGCATAGATCTTTGGCTCCAAGTCCAAATCTTCTATGACCATATCGATCTCTCCACGAGGTGAGCCATTGACCAATCGGCCGGCGGTAAGCTACGTGATCTAAGTGCGGAACAATCATGGGAACTCATAGAAGATCTTGCTCTCTATGACAACGAAAGTTGGAATGATCCCCGTGATTTGAACAAAACGGTCAAGGCAATATCTTTGCCTTCGAACAACTCTAGCACTCCTGACCGTAGGATCATGGAACTTGAGGACCAAGTCAAGTTCCTCATGAAATCTTACGAAGCTCCTAAGCCTTCAAGCCAAGTGAACAAAATCACTTCTTCATGCGAATTATGTAGTGGTCCCCATGACACTCGTGATTGTGTGGAACTCCCCGGAACAGCTTTTGCGGACTACGCATCCTCGCGTACCGACGAAGCGGGAGATAAGTGGTACACTTTCAAACCCGAGCCAAACCCTTACGGTGATTCCTACAACCCCTCTTGGAAAAATCACCCAAACCTTAGGTGGAAACAAAATCAAGCCAATTCTTCCAATCCGCCTAATCGTTACCAACCAAACGGTCCACCCTCCAACCGTACTTTCAACAACAATCCTTCTAACAACTATGGTAGTACCAACAATCTTGAAGGATTGATGTCTAAGTTCATGGCATCTCAAGAAGCTCGCATAGCTAGGTTTGAAACCGAATTCAACCAACAACAAACGGAGATGACCAACAAGATAGACAACTTGTTGAAAGCCCTCAACAACCAAGCGTTAACTACACCTAGGAAGGACACTAGGGACACCAATAACGGAATCCAAATTAAGGACCCTTCATCATCCAAACATGTCCACTTTGTCAAGGTCGTCACCATTAAGCCAATAGATAAGGTGATAGAAGAAAGTCACAAGGATGAAGTTGGAGTAGAAACCGAGACTAGGGATGAAAGTAGGGAAGTTGAGGTTAATAAGGGAGAGGAGTTAGAGGAAGTAGAAACTATAGAAAAGCACTTTGATAAGTTGCCCACCAAGGAAGAACGGGAATACCATAAGGATTTATTTGATAGTCCCGAGAGACCATATATCCTTGGCACACCCCTTATCAAAATGGGAGACCCCTCTAACATCCACATACCATGCAACATCAGGCATATGCATATATGGAAAGCTTACATCGATCTTAGATCTCCTATAAACATCATGACTAGGACTTATTACAATTGGGTAATGAAGAAACAACTTGATTATAGGATGATGCCCAATAAGAATTTGATAAGTAATTTTGTAGGAAGAGTGAAGGGATTGCATGTGATTATAGGTAATTTCACTTATGAGATCGATTTTATGATAGTAGAAGACACTCGTCCGGTGATAGATGGTTGCCTAAGCCAAATAATATTCAGAAAACCATTCGTTGAGGCCACTAGGATGAGTTGTAGTCCGACTTTAGGGATAGTTAGGTTCAAGGAAAAGAATGATGAGATTGCCTACCAAATGCCCTACAAAATTGAGCAATACCGCCTTCTCTCTAATCTAGAAAAGGAACACAAGCAAGCGGCTTATTATAGGAATGATGAGGATAGACGTAGAGGAGTAGAGTATGTGAAGAATAGGATGCTTGGTTTCTACAAAGAATGCTTGCAACTAGGTCTGGAATACAAAACTGGCTTATAAGACGACCTAGATAGTGAAACCAACGATGAGGTCACATAGTAACCCATGACCTTGAGTCTAGCTACAAGACTCGTAAATAAAGAAAAGCGCTTCTTGGGAGGCAACCCATGCTTTGTGTGATTTTTATTTTTGTTTGTTTGTTACTTGCTTCCGTATGCATGCTTTATTTTTATTGTTGGTAGATCATGTTTCTAAACTAAAAAGTGAAAATACTTACTTTGTTGTTTTGGCCTAGTCTTAGCTTCACCCAAAGGTATTTTTGCAAAAGATAAGTGTAAGGGGAAACCCAAAATATGTTTTTAAGAAACAAACCGATCATGATTCTCCACAATATTAAGTGAACATGTATATTCGTATTTGTTAGAGTCAAATGCTTGTATCGAGTCATAATGAAGTTTTGCAGGATTTTCCAGGAAGTAGGACCCAGTTTTTCCAGAAATTTTCCGGAAACTTAACATAAGAATTTCTGCAGGTCACTTCTGACGGCGTCATGAGTTTACTCTTGACGGCGTCATGTGTAAAAATCTTGAAATTTTACCAGTTTTGTTTTTCTAACGGAGTTTTAAAGATTTTGTTGAATTATTAGTTTTATAATCTCCAGGAAATCTGCAAACATCATTCCACAAGCATTATATCTTACTTTGTTTTCTAGGATTTAGTAACTTATGTAGATTGCCGCCGATTTTATGCGAGGTTGCCTTATCTGTTTTCTCAGGATTTACAGGGTATGTATGACAAGAAGATGATTATTATTCTGGAAGGGAAGCTTTGATTGTTCATTTTCTTGGAGGAAGATCTAACCTGGCCACCTTATTATCCATACCGAGCGAATCAGGGGAGTATTTGATTTCATTTGTTTTACTTATTTCACTTTTACATTCTTTACTTGAACATTGAGGACAATGTTCATCTTAAGTGTAAGGGGAGGGTAAAATGATGATACCTTACAAATACACTGTCATTTGAGTTTGTTTGTTTGATAGTAGATGTGTAATAAAACTATGAGAAATACTTGTTAGTGCAATTTTAGCGCCAAATTTAAATTTTTTTACAACATTTAGGAGTGAAACTTTAGCCATAGCAAGCGTCTCATGGATAGGAGATTGTATGACTAGCACATAACCGTATCATTCAGAAAAAATTTCCACCCAAATATGTGAGGTTCGCCTTTAGATTTGATAGGAAAATTATTTACTATTAGTGCTTATGAGTGTACCGGTAGCATTTAGATTCTAGAACTTGCGTTAGTGATGCATCCCGATACCGCTAGTGAGACTACATTCGTGTGGTAGGATTTACTACATGATAAGAGGCATTAGGATCACCCTTGTGTTAAACCCGTATCATAATTACTTGACCATTTAAGTCATATTACTTGGCTAGTTAAGTCAACTAATTTTTCCCACACCCTTAGCGTTGTACTCATTTTTAGTACATGAAACCCCTAGTACACCCCTCCGAGCCTATCTTTTCGTTTCTAACTTTAAGCATTTTACTTAAAGGAAGAATTTGTTACACCCCACTTAAATGTACACCCAAATCGCCTTAGCCTTCCGTGTATGCACTCATCTTTAGTACATTATTGTTATTTGTTTAAACCCTAAGTTAATTATCTAATTGATTACATGGTTGCTAAGTCGAGTTATATCCTTGTACATATTGTTTTGGGACGATTGGGACTCATGGGTAAAGTACTTATTTTATGGAATAATGGGGAAGAACATCATATATTACCCCCGCATGTGCGTTAATCTTAAAAGTACTCCAAGTGTTTTAATTTTCTTAACTCGAGTCATTAGATTAATTTATTGTAAAGTATGTAAAAATTCAAGTGTAAGGGAAATTTACATTCCCTATGATGTATTATTTTGGATGGTAGGGTAAGAGTGTATGCACAAAAAAAAAAAAAAAAAAAAAAAAAAATAGGAAAAGAAAAAGAGAAAAAAACATACGGACTACCATCCCTTTTCATTCTATGTTCATTTTATATTTTTGTTATTTTTCATTTATTAGCTTAAGTCGAGTCTAGTCTTGGCTTAGCAACGCCATATTGTACATGTAATTAACCAAGATTGTTAACTCGCCACCAGTAAAGACTGCCTATATCCAACAAAACCGTGTATTTCATATCCATACACCTAACGTTACAACCCTTTTAAAAGACCTCTTTGATAGTTTATCCTAGGTGCTTACACCATGTGGTGGAGGTTTGATCCTTTCCCAAACCAATGGTAATCTATTTTGCTATGACAAGTAGTGAGAGATATCTTCCGTTTCCATATTGGAATTTATACTTTATTACACCCGAGAGATGTGAGTATCTAAACACTATTTGTGAGGTGCTAGTGTATGACCTCCGTGCTTGTCTTTGGTCTTTAGTGGAACGATTATTTGTTGTAATTACTTTTATATTACTGTTAAATGACCACTAACTTGTATTTTGATTAGAATAAAAGCGCATTTGCTTGAGGACAAGCAAATCTCAAGTGTAAGGGTATATGATGAGGCGAAAAATGAACCACTTTTAGGGGGTCATTTAAGCCCGGAATTGAATTTATTTGATCAAATATTGACCTAAATCGTTCCTTTTGTGATTTTAGGTACTTTGGGAGAGAAATCTGGAAAAGGAAGCAATTCGGACGTTTTTGGAGCATAAAAGTGAAGAAAACGCCAAAGACTTAATTTTCCATGCTGGAAACAGTGTATGACGGCGTCAAGAGGACATTCCTGATGGCGTCAAGAGTAAAAACCATGACGACCCAGAAGAAACCTGAAGGCGTCACAAGTAGAGCGTCAAGAGTTAATTTTGTGAAGGCCTGCAAAAGGGGACTACATGACGGCGTCAGATCCAGATCTAGGCAGTCCGAGGAATTATTGGGCGGCGAGATGACGGCGTCAGACATTTGTTCTTGACGCCGTCACCTCCTAAAATCTATATATAGTTTTCTAATTTTCATTCATAATAGAGAACTAGTGTGGAGAAACCCTAGGGGCGAACCTTATACGTATTTTACAGCTTTTTCAAGGGTTTTCAGCCCTTGAATCCTTTCATGTGCTATTGAGACAAGTCTTCTCTTAATTCAATCAATATGTCTATGTGTTGGTTGTCTATATCTTGTGCTTGTCTTGATTTCAACATGCTAGGCTAGATCTATCTTGTGGTTGCTTAGATCTAATGAAACCTAGATGTTGATTATGTGTTGATTACTTGTTTATGGTTGTATTGGATGAATGATTTCAATGTTAGGCTTAAGAAAACTGGTAGATCTCCATTTGGTAACATGCTTGAACGTCTTAGGAAACATGAACCGATGTGTACTAGGTTTTATTGGTTGTATTTAATGCATGAGTAAATTCTAATGATCCCATATTAGGAGCTTCTTAGCCGGCTCGACATAGGAGTGAAGTAGGCACTCATAAGATTGGGGAAGTAAGTACGCCACCCCATGAATGGTATTAAGGAATACAATCCGTCATTCACGCAACTATAACAAGTAATTAACGTGTAAAAGATATCTAGGGAGTAGTGATATCTAAGTAAACACATTTCTCCCACATATTGCTCACAACCTTAATTTAATTTAGTTTTATTTTCATTTTAGTATTTTATTTTGATTGCATCTTTAGTATTGGGTTAGTTGACTAGCAACTAATTCCGCCCAAATCCTTCAAACCCGAGATTTTAACTTGCTTTCTAAAAAATATAAAAAATACAAAAAGAATCATCCCTCGTCTCTAGATCTAGTATTTAGGTTTTCTCATCCTAGCGACACTATTCCTAGCTGAACGATCAATCCTCCGGTACTTGGCATTATACTATACTACATCGATCAGGTACACTTCCTGATAGGGGTTGTAAGCTTCTAAAGATCCCTTGAGAGGTAAAGCCTGGTGCAAACCCCACGCATCAGTGTGCTAAGATCCTACATAGGATCCGGATCATTTATGCTTTGTAGTACTGTAAAATCGTAAGATCCTAAGATCAGGATCGGGATCCTGACAACTATAGTTGCAATGGTTCATAAGATGTTGTTTGCGTTAGTGACATAACTTAGTCGTCGCAAATGAACATACATATGTGATGAGTGCTCAAACACTCATCGTTTTTTACGTATTTAAAATGCCAAAACATACAAAAACAATCAAAAAGATATCAAAATACTTAAATTATCCCAGGGATTGTGTTTTATGTGTTTTAAATGCAAAATGTGCAAAAACAAAGAAAAAACGTACAAAGTTTGCAATATTGGCAGTTTCAGTCCCCCAAGTTTCAAAACTTGTCAATTTTAGTACCTATGCATTTATTTTGAAAGGAAAAGTCAACCCAAGGTTTTGAAAGTCAAAAATCATAAAAAATTACACTTGGGTCATAAACTTTCCAAAATTACATGTTTAATCCCTGAGTTTTCAAAAATGGCAAAATAGGTCCTTGGGAATTTTGAAAATAGGAAAATGGCAAAAATGGTTTTGGACTTTGGATTTATAACATATTTGGACCTTGGAAGCAAATTGGAAAAACAACAAAATCAGTCCTTGTGTTTTGGTACAATTACAAAATTGGTCCTTGTTAACTTACAAGCCATCCGGACCCTTTTTATTAACTACAAAACCAAACCCCAATCCAAAACCAAAACAATTCCAAATCCAGTCCACCCCAAAGCCCAAATACCCCGGCCCACTCCCACTTTAATATAAATCCACCCCGGTCAACAAAGTCAAACCGGTCAAAAGACCGGTCAACCTCTTCTCCTTCCCCACACTTCCCCCCAAAACCTACAACCTGTCTCCCCCCTCCTCTCACCTTTTCACCAACCAGCCCCCCCACAATTAATACTCCACACCAAACAATCCCACCAAAATAAATGCCCAAACCCGTTCCCACTTATACTTGTCATTTCTTTCTTGGCGGGAAAAAGAGAATCAAGGGTTAGGATTAGAGATAAGCCAAATTGATGGTGAGGATTTGGTCAAGGAGTCATCACAAAGCCATTGGGACAGAAAAAAATCAGAAAAGAGGTGCACATGGGCAAAGGAGAGATTATTTTTCCTTTTTAGTATAAATATAAGCCATTTGTAATCCTAGTGTAGTAGTTGTAACTTAGTGTAATTTAGTTTCTGAATTCTTAAGTTGTAATCTTTTTTTCAAGTTAATGAAAGTTTTTATCTTTTAAAGTATCAATATCAATTTTCAGTTTCATCAAGTTTTTCAAGTTTCATATCTAAGTTAATTATTGAATATAAGCTTTATATAAGCACTCTTACTCCAACCCAGTATCTAAAAATGTGAAAAAAAAACAGAAAAAATACAAATTCAGTAGCCAATAAGTTACAAGGTACCCTTGCACATTGCGGGAAGCTAATGGAAGCACCAAGTAATGGAATTGGTGGAAGGACTTGTACCTAGCTTATCACTGATAAGCTAGGAGCTAGTAGCTGAAAGAGAAGCCCTAGTAAAAGCTAGGGAAGGTTCAAAGCTTCTTTGTTTTCAAATTTTAGATCCTTAAAATATTTTGTGCATAATCTGTGTTTGGGTTCTTTGGTGTTATTAAGTTGTTTATTTCCACTTAGATTACTTGTTTATCATTAGTTAGACTAATTATAGTAAGTAGATTGCACTGTGGTGTCTTATTAACTTAGTTTGATTCAGATTCACTTTTATAAAGAGTGTTTGGCATAAGCCTTTCAAGTAGGCTCAGGGAACTTTGGTTGTTATTTTCTGGTTTAGACATGCTACATTAGAGTTATCTAGGATAAATTAACCATAAAATCAGTAACAAAGTGAGTAGAAGTCAAAATCACATGTAATTTGGCTTAATCACCAACTGTTGTGACATTAAGCAACCACCAAGCATCATTTCAACTTAAAAACACAAGTTCTTGCTAATTTTGAGCTTATTGTGGTTTAATTGATCCAAACAAGTCATAAAATCAATGATCATAGTTCAAAAAAGTCAAACTGCAAGTTTTTCCTAAGAAGTCAAAATTGCAATCTCAGATTTTTGCAAAAATTGGGTGAATTAATCTGATTTTTGTGTTGTGATTTAGAGTTTGAAATTTGTTGTGTGCTTAATATACCAGCTTAACTTGTGATTTCCATTGTGGTAATATTTTTGTGATTTTTTTCTGTGGACCAAAATACCCTTTGAACTGACCTGCAGGACAAGCTACTTGCCCTGTGCACTCAGACCCAGCTCACCCACCCAACTTTGGTAGTATTTTGTGGGCAACCCAGTGGGTCCCACACCTCATTCTTGGGTTCTCCCAACCCCCCTCCTACCTAGGAGTAAACGTTGACCAATAGTTTGACCCCCCACCTAGTGGACCCCACCTGAATTTGCTTCCCAACTCTGTCCCATTCTGTCTCAGAATCTCAATAAGCCAACTGCTTATTTGAGTTTTGTGGCTTATTCAAGCCACTTATTTGGTACAAACTTGCTTATCATTATTCATTTAACTCAGAGAAACCCAAATTCACCATTGTGGACCCCACACACTCCAAATTGAGCTAAAATCCTTCCACAGTCAATTACTTGTTTATCATTAGTTAGACTAATTATAGTAAGTAGATTGCACTGTGGTGTCTTATTAACTTAGTTTGATTCAGATTCACTTTTATAAAGAGTGTTTGGCATAAGCCTTTCAAGTAGGCTCAGGGAACTTTGGTTGTTATTTTCTGGTTTAGACATGCTACATTAGAGTTATCTAGGATAAATTAACCATAAAATCAGTAACAAAGTGAGTAGAAGTCAAAATCACATGTAATTTGGCTTAATCACCAACTGTTGTGACATTAAGCAACCACCAAGCATCATTTCAACTTAAAAACACAAGTTCTTGCTAATTCTGAGCTTATTGTGGTTTAATTGATCCAAACAAGTCATAAAATCAATGATCATAGTTCAAAAAAGTCAAACTGCAAGTTTTTCCTAAGAAGTCAAAATTGCAATCTCAGATTTTTGCAAAAATTGGGTGAATTAATCTGATTTTTGTGTTGTGATTTAGAGTTTGAAATTTGTTGTGTGCTTAATATACCAGCTTAACTTGTGATTTCCATTGTGGTAATATTTTTGTGATTTTTTTCTGTGGACCAAAATACCCTTTGAACTGACCTGCAGGGCAAGCTACTTGCCCTGTGCACTCAGACCCAGCTCACCCACCCAACTTTGGTAGTATTTTGTGGGCAACCCAGTGGGTCCCACACCTCATTCTTGGGTTCTCCCAACCCCCCTCCTACCTAGGAGTAAACATTGACCAATAGTTTGACCCCCCACCTAGTGGACCCCACCTGAATTTGCTTCCCAACTCTGTCCCATTCTGTCTCAGAATCTCAATAAGCCAACTGCTTATTTGAGTTTTGTGGCTTATTCAAGCCACTTATTTGGTACAAACTTGCTTATCATTATTCATTTAACTCAGAGAAACCCAAATTCACCATTGTGGACCCCACACACTCCAAATTGAGCTAAAATCCTTCCACAGTCAATTACTTGTTTATCATTAGTTAGACTAATTATAGTAAGTAGATTGCACTGTGGTGTCTTATTAACTTAGTTTGATTCAGATTCACTTTTATAAAGAGTGTTTGGCATAAGCCTTTCAAGTAGGCTCAGGGAACTTTGGTTGTTATTTTCTGGTTTAGACATGCTACATTAGAGTTATCTAGGATAAATTAACCATAAAATCAGTAACAAAGTGAGTAGAAGTCAAAATCACATGTAATTTGGCTTAATCACCAACTGTTGTGACATTAAGCAACCACCAAGCATCATTTCAACTTAAAAACACAAGTTCTTGCTAATTCTGAGCTTATTGTGGTTTAATTGATCCAAACAAGTCATAAAATCAATGATCATAGTTCAAAAAAGTCAAACTGCAAGTTTTTCCTAAGAAGTCAAAATTGCAATCTCAGATTTTTGCAAAAATTGGGTGAATTAATCTGATTTTTGTGTTGTGATTTAGAGTTTGAAATTTGTTGTGTGCTTAATATACCAGCTTAACTTGTGATTTCCATTGTGGTAATATTTTTGTGATTTTTTTCTGTGGACCAAAATACCCTTTGAACTGACCTGCAGGGCAAGCTACTTGCCCTGTGCACTCAGACCCAGCTCACCCACCCAACTTTGGTAGTATTTTGTGGGCAACCCAGTGGGTCCCACACCTCATTCTTGGGTTCTCCCAACCCCCCTCCTACCTGGGAGTAAAAGTTGACCAATAGTTTGACCCCCCACCTAGTGGACCCCACCTGAATTTGCTTCCCAACTCTGTCCCATTCTGTCTCAGAATCTCAATAAGCCAACTGCTTATTTGAGTTTTGTGGCTTATTCAAGCCACTTATTTGGTACAAACTTGCTTATCATTATTCATTTAACTCAGAGAAACCCAAATTCACCATTGTGGACCCCACACACTCCAAATTGAGCTAAAATCCTTCCACAGTCAACAAAAGTCAACTGTGTGGATCAATAAGCTCTCAAGTGCTTATTTCTTGGTTACATTAAAAGTGATTTCATAAAAAGTTTTATTTTTTAGTAGTAAGTCAGTTTGGAAAAAGAAAAAACCAAAAAAAAACCAACTTTACTTTTAGTGATAGCTTCTATTTAATATAAATTATCATTTTAATTATTTTTAGCTTATTTATAAGC
This sequence comes from Artemisia argyi, assembly GCA_030686995.1. Lineage (NCBI taxonomy): Eukaryota > Viridiplantae > Streptophyta > Magnoliopsida > Asterales > Asteraceae > Artemisia > Artemisia argyi. Next base: position 19,775,328 of record CM060695.1, on the reverse strand, counting down.
AATATATCAGTTTTATATTTTTATAAATTCTCTTTTAGGTTAAAGTAATTCTAGAAATTTTTCCAGATTTTTCTTTTGTCTTTTAGTAGTTTTTAGAATTAATTTTAGTTTAATTAAGTTTTAATTAATATTAAGTAATTAAATAGCATAATTATATTTTAAATTGTACAACCTAGTTTTTATAATTTTTATAGCTTTTATATAATTTAAAACATTTTTATAAATTTTTCTAGAATTTATACTTTTCATTTTCTATTTTTTATAATATAATTAGTTTAATTAGAACTTAATTATTAATTGTAATAATAATTAATAAATTAGTTTAAAAATACATAAAATCAACTTTTTATAATTTTTTAGGATTCCTATGATGGTTAATTAGATTTGTAAAATTTTTCTTAATTTTCTAAGCCTTTTTAGTATTTTTAATAATTCTAATTAGTTTAATTAGTTAATAAATAAATAATTAGTAATTAATTAATAATTAATAATTAAATAGTGTAAAAATAGTTTTTATTTTTCTTAAAATTTTCTTTAATTGTTAGGATTGTAAAAATAATAATTTTACACTTGTAACCTTTTCCGTCCATCAGTTGTACTTTTTGTTTATTCGTCTGCGTACGTTTTTAATTAAAACGTACGTTTTTAGGTTCTAGCTCGAATCTTCTTAATCTCAATTCACGTAATCAATCACATAGCTTTCCTAAGCTATTTCGTTTAATAATTTCCAAATAATTCTCATAACAAACCTTTCCTGTGAATAAACACCCGATCACAAAGCTCGCTAAAGTTACAATTCACACCTCAACGGGATTTAACGACCCGGTGATACCTTATACTACCCGGAGCATTGATCTAGGATATTTGACTTTGTTGACCATTCCTTGGTCAATATAAGTTGACGGTTTAGCATCAATCAATATGCCTACAATTTACAAATGCTGCAGTTAGCAACAGTTTTACCTGTCACAAATTTGCTGCAAAAATAATTTGAAGGGTTGTGACCATTAACTAAAGGGTGTGCATTTTCACCAAAAGTCACAACTTTTCCCGACAACCACCATAAGTTTATATATTTAAACACAACTTTGGTCTTTCATATGAAATTATTTATATCAACAATAAATACGACAAATATTTTATGCTTTGCTCTCTTTCTTTTGCCTAGAATTTGAGAGTTCATTCTTGTCTTATCCCTATAAAAATTTCTTGTAGTCCAAGGAAATTCATATGGTATAAATATTGTATCATGAAAGTGGATTTTTTTTACATGATTCAAGAATTATCCAAGATCTTTGATTATCACACCCTAATACCAACATTGACATAGTAACAAACATGTCTGATTGACCAGTTTTGGTACATACAGTTCCAAAGTTATCAATTTTGCTTCAATCAACTAATCAAGTATCATAAGTGAAGGGTTTTAGAGGATTTGACTTACCTCTTCATGATGGGATCTTACGTAGTCTCTGTCACATACGTCACAATATGCTTCAAAAGAAGTTAGTGTTCACACAACTACATAAATCTTTTGTACAAGCATAACATTAGGAAAATTAAATCAGAAGTACTAAATGCTAAAGATTTAGTGAAAGTTATATCACTCATAAATGAAGGTAATAGTTTATTAGTGCTATAACTTGCAAGAAATTTCATGCTACATCAAATCATTTATTTAGGCAAGATATTCATTTAATTTGCAGAAGTTAATATAGCACATAGATCAATAAGCTGTCATCTTGAATCTTGCTAAATTGTCACAATACATTCACTAGGATGGAACAAGGGCACAAGTACCAGTTTGCTTTGATCCTCCTAACAAACAGATGATGCACAATACACAAGATGGTTTAAACTGAAGTAATAAAACTAAGCACTAATTAAGAAGAACATGAGAAGTTATAAAATTGACCATTCAAAAGTTAACAAAAACATCAAACAACCGTTACTAGAATTACCATCAAGATAGATAGATGCATGGATCTTTTAAGCAAGGTCCTATACAAAAAGCAAGTTTTTACCGCAATGTGATGTGATCATCTTGACTCTTTAAAAACATCAAACTCAGACAGTCGATCAAGATACCGGAGGATCACCCTTCATTAACTAAGAAACTAAAAAAATTGAGTAAGTAAATTATAGTTACAAATACATCAGTTATTATCAAATTTACAATGAATCAAATAACAAAATATAGTAGACTTAAGTTATTCGTAAAAAGAACAGAGTTTCAAGTACTCATAATTAAATAATCATAAAATTATTGTTAAATATACGTATATATATTAATGTGTAAATGTCTAGTATCGAACCCGAGACCTCGGGATTGCACACATTACAAATGAGTATTAAGGAAAAATAATAAATGTTTTATTATATTTATTATTAGACACGAGATATTAATGACCGTTAGTAGTTAACGGTAAAGGGACTAACGACCGTTAGACGAAAGAAGGAAAAAGGGTGTTTATGTAATTTGGTAACCAAGGAAGCATCTAGAAACCCCTCCTTGGGCTTGGGTTGGCTGAACACCACACAAGGGGCACCCTTGCCCTAGCTTGTTCCCAAAGTTATCCTAATTACTATATAAACAAACCTAGGGTCATTGTTTTCACATCTTTTGTGTATACAATTATCCCTAACTTTTCCTCTTCTCTTTCTTGCTTCCAAAACTGGTCGACACTCCCTCTTAGGGTTTATGGGTCGATTTTTGTTAATCAAAAATAATTCTTGTGTAGTTACATTCATAACCTTAATACGGTTTAATTTGTGTGTACAAGAACGAGGTAATAACTCATTATAGTTATTATTAAGAGATCAATAAACAAAACGGTAAGGGGTTTATCATAGATCTATTATACAAGATCAAGATTTATTGAAGTGCATCGGGTACGTTCATATTTATGTTTTAGTTAATATTTATGTGTTATACTTGATTTAGCTTCCGCAAATATGTGTACTTTGATTGTCATATTCTAACAGTGGCATCACAAGCCATGTATAACATGTAATTGATGACTAAAACATAATAAAAATCGAATCTTTAATTACATGTTTTGATCTAGGGTTTTTCTTTTTAATTTTTTTTTGAAAAATTTGAAACCCTAACCCTAATTTATGGGGGGGGGGGGGGGGGGTTCGATTTCCATACAAACCCTAATTAGGGTTTATGGTTTTTTGATTAATATGTAATCACTAGAAACCCTAGGTCATTAATCGGTTATGTGAACGTATCTTGTGACCTATGTGGTAATTGCTATGCTTTAATCCGTGACGAATCATGCATGATAGTCATGGATCTATTAATTGTTATTATTGTCACATGTTTTTAGGGGTGGAAATGAGCCGAGCCGCTCGTGAAAAGCTCGAGATCGGATCGGTAAAAAGCTCGAGCGAGCCGAGCCTAAACGAGCTCGAGCCCGAGCTCGAGCCTATGTTAGAGCTCGTTTATTAATCGAGCTCGAGCCCGAGCTTTATATACAAAGCTCGTTTGGGCTCGCGAGCCTAAACGAGCCTAAATGAAATTATGATATTTTAAATATTAAATATATATGTACGAGCCGAGCTCGAGCTTATTAACGAGCTCAATAAAGATATATTACGAGCCGAGCTCGAGCTCGAGCCAAGCTTTAAATTTTTATAGTCAAATCGTATAAACGAGCCGAGCTCGAGCCGAGCCCGAGCCTATATAATATACAACGAGCCGAGCTCGAGCTTAATATTTAAAGCTCGAAACGAGCCGAGCTCGAGCTCGAGCCTTTTAAAACTTAAACGAGCCGAGCTCGAGCTCTGGCAGGCTCGGGCTCGGCTCGGCTCGTTTCCACCCCTACATGTTTTAGATAGATCTAAAATTAGGGAAGACTCCAATATATATATATATATATATATATATATATATATATATATATATATATATATATATATATATATATATATTAAAATCAATATATGTGCTATGTGGTATATGATTAGCTTCGGTCTACGCAATTGACTTGTCAATATATGTGACTCATCTCCATCAAGAGGTGAAAGCCCTAGTTGATTATATGCATATAAAACCTATAATTAATTTTGTTAGGATCTTTTCTAATAAAGACTGCATGTGGCTAATTGTTTCACTTTATTTATTATTAGTTGTTTTGATTTGTCTTTGATTACTTGTTTTATTGTTTTAATTGTTTGACATGATGTAAGCAATAAAAGGTTGATTTTTATAAAGAAAATAATATGGACTAATAATGGTGAAACTTTAAGTGATAAGGGTTGAATCTTGCGGTGTCTTATGTGCCAACAATGGTTCGCTTCGCACGGTAATTCGCTCAAAGGCGAGACTAGCAAGATTCATACTTTATTACATGTTTTGAGATTGAATCCATAAACTTTTTCTTGATTGATGTTTTGTACAACATGCTTTTAAAAGTAACTCCTTCAAAACAAAATTCATAGTCGTGGTAAGAAGGCTTGGAAAGAGCCTTAGATTCTGCCTTTGTTATCACACTTACGAATACGTCTTAAACGAATTTCTTTTAAAATCATTCTTGTAGAAAGTCATCTTAGGGTTTTTAAACCTCAAGTAAAACTTTGTGTATTAATTTCAAGAATTGGTAATAAAAAGTTTTTTTAAACTTATGCTATAAAGATGAGTGCATGCATCTTTATACATATTTTGATTAACACATCAAAATTGAATACCCTAAAATTTAAGTTACATGCCATCTATCTATAAGGAACACTTGGAATTTTAATTTAGTAAACGTGAGACCTAGGCTAAATTTTTATAACAAGGTAAAATTCTGTTAATGCGTGAGACCATAGATAGTAATTTTACAGTTTCTAAGGTAGACGACTTAATTAAGTTGTGCGTGAGACTTAGAACTTAAGGCATGAGATGGGATGAAACATGCTTACAAGGCAAATTGATGAATCAATTTGATGTAAATCCCATAATGGTCTAGGAATTGGAAATCTTGTTTGCCAATTATTGTTCGACAGATTACCATCTTTCATACTTCCACCACTCGCAGATCAACTGATGTGGTGGAATCTATGTAAAGTTGGATCCTAGATTTTCAAGAAAATTAGTTGGTTATATGAATATAGCCTTGGGTATTTTATTTTCTTGAAGATATTTATTATCGAAAATACTAATATTTGAACTTTTATCTGTAGATATGGCTCAACCCGATAATCCAACTGTGATTTCTGCTTTCAAGAGTCATCTTGAAAGAGAAAAATTGACTCGAAAGAATTTCAATGATTGGCACTGTTCGCTCAGAATTGTCTTGAGGGCGGCCGGTGTTGAAACTTAGACCTTGATAGATCTTCTGAGCACTCTAGGATCGTTAGTTATGTTAATGTAATCACCAACACACTAATAGACAATCTCTGTAACTTGTATTCTAAAGCAGAAACAAACACAAGTTTTAATACTAAGAACAATCGATCCTCTATGGATCTTTTCAATAATAATGAAAGTGTTTTCTAAAACGTAACTCAATACATAATCATGTGTTCCTTTTATACACAAGGAACCCTAAACCGTTTCACAAGAAACATATATTCTAAAAACTTCTAAAAGATATGCATTATCACTTCCTAAATAAACTCATGCATATCCTAACTATATTACATAAAACACGGAAAAACTATATTCGCATAAACTAATAATGCTGAAACTAAACTTCAGCAGAAACAATCTATAAGCAAAATCTGTCTCTTCAGCAGAATCCATCAGCAGATTCTTCAGCAGAATTCTATCTTAGCAGAATTCCCAACAATCCTCCCCTAATCTTGAATTTTACATGGTTAAGTTCAAGATTCTTGATAGATCTTTAAAGTTACATATTAAAAGGATTGAAATCGAACATTGTCAGCAAAGAATCATCATCAGCAGGATCTCTATGATCAGTACATACTTGAAAACTCCATTCTTTGCAGCAACAAATGACCAAATGTACATAAAAACAAATTAGTTTCATACTATTCTCATCATATCCAGGTGTGTGAACTCCTGTGAGAGACGAATCATTAAAAATAATGGATTTGATGTCTCTTTACGAATAGCCATCACTACTGGAGTAGCCAAATGTTTTAAGTTAGAAAACTAGGGTACACTGATGACCAAATGATTTTTAGCAAATCATCAGCTGTAAACGGATTTGAGATGTCTTTACCTGTAGCCGTTTGCTCAGGACTAGGCAATTATTTGATGAAAAATCATCTTGGTCAACTGAATACCAAATATGGTTTTCCACTGCCTTTACCACAAGCCATATACATGTGGGCTAGCTGATTGGCTCCAAACGGTCAACCTAAATTGACCAAAGGATGGTCAACTAGGTCAAACTGCCTAGAGTCAATCTCCACGGAATATAGGGTTTCCTCGGGTCGTTATGTCCCAACGAGGTGTGATGGTTATCAAACAGGTTTGTGATCGGGTGAATTTGGACGGAAAGGGTTTTGTGTTTGATTACACTAAGGAATCTACAAGAAAATAGCTTAAATAAGCTATATGAACAAGATTGTGAAATCAGAAAAACCAGAAACGTATAAAACCTAAAACGCGTACGTTTTCATTTAAATTTACGCGAACGTACGAAATAAAAAGTGAAAACTGAAATATGAAAACCTACAGGGGGTAAAAATGACTTTTTTACAAACTAAAAGATAAAAGAAATTTTTTAGAAAAAGAAAATAAATTTTTACACTAATTAATTATTTAATATTAATTAAATACTATTTAATACTTATTATTAATATTTAAATTACTTAAATACAATATAATATTAATTAAATTCTAGAAAAATAAAAATAAAATTTCTAAAATTATAAAATAACTAAAAACAAATTTTAAAATTAAAAATATGGCTTTTTTTCTTTTTGTGAATTTTATATTAATTAATTACTAATTAAATATTAATTACCTAATTAAACTATTTTAAATTATAAAAAATAATAAATGAACAGTAGAAATTCTAGAAAAATTCCTAAAATTATATTATATTATATAAAAGCTAGGAAAAATATAAAAACTAGGTCTTACTTAATAAAAACTAATTATGCTATTTAAAACTTAATTATTAGTTAATTATTAATAAAACTAATATTAACTCTAATAAATACTAAATGACAAAATAAAAATCTGAGAAATTTACTAAAATTACTTTAATATAAAAGGTAATAAATAAAAATATAAAAATGCCAAGTACTTAATAAAAATCTAAAAATGAAAATTAAAATTTAAATTACATTAAATAGAAACTATCACTTAAAATTAAATTGTTTTTTCTTGATTTTTCTTTTAGAAATCTATTTTATACATAAAAACATAAAACTTTTGTAAAAACAACTATTTTATATCTTAAAAATAAGCACTGTGGATGCTTATTAGCACCACAATTGACTTTTGTTGACCAAATAAGCAAATAAGCTCAAATGAGCTTAAGTGGGACCCACTATGGATGATTCTGGTTCAAACTAGTGTGTTGGATATGTATGAGCAAGAATCAACCAAAAAGATCCATAGAATAAGCAAATAAGCACTAAATAAGCACTTGGATTACTTGTGTGAACACTAAAATGGGACAGTTTTAAGGCATGTCTAGGGGGCCCACAAGGGTGATTGGGGGCACAAGCTTGGGTGCAATGGAGAGCCACCCACCTTGGGAGTTCAAAGAACCAAGAGGGGAACAATGGGACCCACTGTGGAGGGCTGCAGCCACCACCAAAGGTGGAGGTTGTGTGGTGGTTGACTGATGCAGGGGAGGATACTCCCCCTGCAAGTGACTTTGATCAGGTGTGGGGCCCAGCAGAAAAATCACAAAAATTAAAGGATTCTAGGACCTCAAAGATGAGCTGGTAGACTTTACACACAAGAAATTTCACATCCTAGATCCAAACACAAAATTTACATAAATTCTTGCAAGAAATGAAAAAAACTGAAAACATGCACATTTTGACTTTCCAAATGAACTTGCAAATTGACTTTTTCCAACTTTTGATGATCCTAATTGACTGAAAGAGTTGTATTAAGCTAGAATAAGTCCAAATTAAGCTACATTAACAGCTTATGCACTGATTTGGGTGGGTTTGGATCTCCAATCCTTCAACAGTTAACTGTTGAAGGGTTGTGATGGTGATTTTGACTTTTGCTCACAAAAGGATTGAATTTTATGGTTTATCTGAGTTAAGACAACCTAAAGTAACATGTATTAACCAATGATTCCAACTGCAATACAGGAATCAGTGGGTAAAACCACTGATCCAAACACCCCTTTTTGATAAACAAGTATAAAATTTAAACTGCTAATGAAGGATCTAAGTTATATTACTGATACAAGTTTGTAATTTAAACTGAATGAGATATCTAAAAGCTAATACCAACAGCCAATAAGCATTACAATACCCAGTACACAAATTAAGCAAGTTGGCCAAAGTAAATCAGTGGATTAGTGAAATAGCTTAAATGAGTTCCAAACTATACCAAAGATTATGTAAGCTAAAAATAAGCATTTCCTGTATTAAACTAACACAGAACATCACTAATAAGCCAAGATATAAGCTATGCTACAATTATCTATGCTAAAAGTGGGAAATGGCTTACAAAAGTGATTCAGAGCTCAACCAAGGTAACCAAGTTCTTATTCACTTCCCTATGCTCACCATGAGATACTAATACCACATCCATCCTAATGACACCATGTTCTTTTGCTTTCTTCTGTCTTTCCATTTATTCTTAAATACTTTTCTCCCATTTTTGATATTTCAAGGTGAAGTAAGTTAAAACTGGTTTCTATCCTTAGAAATCTTAGAAAAGCTTATCATTAACTTAAGTGAGTTTGTGAGAAGGTTTCAAACAACAAATGAACTTAAACAAGAATTAGGCTAAAAGCTTTGAAATTTCATTAAAATTGAAATTGGTACAAGACTTGAGATTTTTGATTGAAAACTAATAATAACTAAAAGATAACAGATTGCAATCCACAATTATAACTAGGAATCCAAGATTACATTAATTTGACATTAAATAAAACTAAACTAGACTACTGCTTAACTAACTACTCTAATATATCCCGTCTTCTTTCTTTTTTTTCTCTTTATAATGCCCCTCTAGGGTTCCTTGGCCTTTTTCTATCTTGATTCTTGACCCTTGGATGAGTGAGGAGCAATCCTGACCATCAAATGATTTTGGCGCCAAAACAGGTACACGCAATTGGGTAGATATCTTGGAGGGTTTCAAGGGCATTAAATGGGTTTTGTCTGGTTCTGTTTGGAGGGGAAATATGGAGTGGTGAGTTGGTGGTGATGGCAGAGGGTGGTTTGGATTTGTAGGTTGAGTGGGGTGATGTGGAGGAGGGATTAGAGGTGGAGGTCAAAGAGGGGTTTGACCGGTTTAATATAAAATGGGGTAGTGGGATTTTTATTATAAAAGGGTTTGGGCCAGGCTGTATGTTGGGCTGTGAGTTGTAATGGATCAGGGGTTGGGGTGTTTTGGGTTTGGTTTGTGGATTGGGTTTATTTATTAAAGGGTTTAATTTGGTTGTAGTAGCAAAATACAAGGACTATATACGTAAAACTGAAAACTATAAGGACTGAAAATGCCATTTTTCCAAAATTAATTCAAGGGTCATTTCCTGCCATATATAAATAGTCCAAGGGTTGTAAATGCTATTTTTCACTTTTGGTCCTTTAGGGACTAAAAATGACAAATATTGAAACTTAAAGGACCAAAATGTAATTTTCTCAAACTTTTTCATCCAAGGACCAATGTTACCCATTTGTGACTTCCCAAGGACCAAAATTGATTTTTCTTTCAAAATTGAACTCCCAGAGGCCAAAACTGCCAAAATCTGAAAGTACAGGGACTAAACTTGTAATTTCCAAAACTTTTCCAATTTTTCACCAAAGGACTAAATATGACAACTTATGATTTCAAAAGGACCTTTGGTGATAATTTTCCATATTTTGAATTACCAGGGACTAATTTTGACATTTTATGAAAGTTGAGGGACTGAAACTGCCAATTTTGCAAACTTTGTACGTTTTTCATATGTTTTTACTCTTTTTGCATCTAAAACATATAAAACACAATTTTGAAATATTTTCAGTATTTTGATGCATTTCTGAGTGTTTTTGTATGTTTTGCAGTTCAGATTTGACCAAAAAATGATGAGTGATTGAGCACTCATCAATCCCCCACACTAAACTATTGCTAGTCTCTAGCAATAAACTGTTTTGAAAATTTAATGGATTTTAATCTCTTTACCAAAAGCCATCACTTTTGGAGTAGCCAGATGTATCGATTCAAGTAAGAACTATGGTCCACCTGATAACCATGTGATTTTGAGCAAACCACCAGCTGTCAACGGATTTGATTAGTCTTTACCAAAAGCCGTTTGCTTCTGGACTAGCCAACTCCTGATGGACAAAGTCAACATCTTGGTGAGCTGATTACCAATTATGGTTTTTCCACTGCCTTTACCACAAGCCATAATCTTGCGGGCTAGCCAACTCATTCGCTTTTTAGGATATGGCGAGTTGAGGTATCATACAATTTTGGGCAAATTGCAAGCCATAAACGGATTTGATATATCTTTACCAAGAGCCGTTTGCTCATGGATTAGCCAATCCTTTTGTCGGTTAGACAAGGCGGACTGATAACCACAAAAAATTTTGAACTCAAGTGAAAAAAATTTTAAATTTTTGAGATTTTGGCCAAAAACGGGGGTACTAGATAGTAAAATGTGATAAAATTCGCTAGAATACCCCCCCCCCCCCCCCCCCCACACACACACTTAGAATGAATATTGTCCTCAATATTCAAAGTCCCGGCTATAATGCCGACATTTTGAACGTAAAAGGGCAACATTACAATGTGGAAACACCATTTTGTTTTTCACTTTATTGGTAACCACAGTAGGGGTAACTCCCCCACACTTAGGGTGAAAACCCTAAGTAAATGCTACTGTTTTTGTTTACCGAGTCGCTAGCTTGACTCGACCCCGAATTCATTGGTTCTTGGGGAAGCATGATGTGGAAGAAACAATCTCAATCAGACTTTCATTCAAGATGTTTGGACAAACATTTGAAGCACGTGAAAGTTCCACACCGATGAGATATAATGACCCTAGCTTAAAATAGTATAAACTATAAGCGGTGAGGCCAGGGTCAAAGATAATGTCTTCATTACCGAAGGAGTGAAGAACAGGAGAAGTCACCCTATAGGTGAAGAAAGGTAGAAAGATCTTGATGACAATCAAGATAAAGTCATCATCATCAGAAAGAGAATTCATGATTGGTGTATCATGAATCTCATCATTTAGGCTCGTATGATCTAGACATATTATGGGTGGGAGGGTTGGGATTTTGATATCATTAAAATTCTCAAGGTTGAGAATATTTCCCTCCGGAACACAAAGATCAACTTTGTCTAGATCAAAGTAAAAGTTATCATACTCCGGTGGAGATATGATATGAGTGAGTTCACAGGAGAACTCCTCAAAGGTGAATGAATCATACTCGGGGAGAAAATTTGAGAATGCGAAGTGGTACTGCCACTAATCTTCTCTCCTATATGATCAAAGGTAAAGGCTTCAAACTCCGGAATAGGATCATCGGAGAAAATGTCACTATCCTTTATGGGGATAGGAGATGAAATAGGTTTCATATTGAAAGCCTCGATTTTAGAAATGAGGAGATTGACATTCAATAATGTTGCACGAAGTGCTTCATCCTTGATTTCAGTGTCAATCTCAACATTCTCTTCTTCTAAGCTAACTAGCTTAGAAGGTAATTCTTCCATAAAAACGATGTCTCCACAAGATAACGAATCGTCATCAGTAGAATCGGAGAACATCTGAACATCATCATTCGGGAAGACAAGAGGAGGAGGGATATCACACATATGATCAAGAATTCCCTGTGACTCTCTTGGGATTGGAACAAGGTCCTCAACACTAGACTTTATGAATTCGTCCGATTCCTTATCAGGAACAGTGTCAAGATGCTCGTCCCCCATGCTCAGAGAGTGAGTGGGAACCTCGGGTGTGATAAGAGTGGGTTGAGATGGAATCTCAACTGATGGAGTCTCATCTGATGAACCTGATGAATCTTTATAAAATTCAAGGATATCAAGTGTATCCTCATCATCACTGTCATCAGGAATGAAACGAAATCGAGAGCTAGATCTGGCTGCTTTTTCTTTTGCTATTGATTCCCTAATAGATCTTTCATAAGCATCTTGGGAATTTATTTTAGCAGCCTGTTCATCGGCTAACAATTCTTCCATCAATTTTTGTTTTGGATTATCTGGGGTATGTGTGATTCCTCTCAAATCTTTCACTAAATCCAAAAGATCAAGGAGAAGACTTTGAGGAACTGGTGGAGATGGAGGTTCGTCATAATACGATGTGTCAAAAGTGTTACAAGGAAATGGATTCCTTGTTTGACAATCGAAGCTGAAGTGTGGACCTCCACAGTGATCACAACAGTAAAACTGATGTGGCTGTGAGTCGTATGTGCTAGAGTTATAATCGTTATCAGGAAACTGCTCATAGACAAACGTGTTTCCCGATTGACAATCAGAACTGTAGTGTGAACCACACAGTACTCACAACAGTAAAACTGCTGAGTATCATGGTGTGGTAGCTGGTGGAATAAATCAGTCGTGTCATGGTAGGAATAGGGATCTTGGTTATAGACAGACCCGTTTCTTGACTCTACCATGCCACAGCTGGGGCAATTGCCACCATTATAAGGATTACCACACCAATGGCAAATAAGAAAGTGTGGATGAGACATAGAAAGAATCAAATGTGTATAGAGGGGCAGGGATGAAGAATCAAAGATGTGAGAGGGTAAAGGTGAATGTTTTTGGATTTTTGGATAAACATTTTGTACAAATGAGAAAGAAAATCTTTTTGTGTTTTTTGTGTTCGTTGAAAACTGATTTTAAAAAGTTTTCGTGAACTGTTTTGTTTTGATAATAAGAAAATATGAACAAAGGATGGTAAATATACAATGAGTGTATATCCAGATTCACTAATCTGTAAAACCGTTTAGAATACGCGCACAACCTCCCCGGCAGCGGCTCCAAATTTTGATTGGCTCCAAACGGTCAACCTAAATTGACCAAAGGATGGTCAACTAGGTCAAAATGCCTAGAGTCAATCTCCACGGAATATAGGGTTTCCCCGGGTCGTTATGTCCCGACGAGGTGTGATGGTTATCAAACGGGTTTGTGATCGGGTGAATTTGGACGGAAAGTGTTTTGTGTTTGATTACACTAAGGAATCTACAAGGAAATAGCTTAAATAAGCTATATGAACAAGATTGTGAAATCAGAAAAACTAGAAACGTTTAAAACCTAAAACGCGTACGTTTACATTTAAATTTACGCGAACGTACGAAATAAAAAGTGAAAACTGAAATCTGAAAACCTACAGGGGGTAAAAATGACTTTTTTACAAACTAATAGATAAAAAAAAATTTAGAAAAAGAAAATAAATTTTTACACTAATTAATTATTTAATATTAATTAAATACTATTTAATACTTATTATTAATATTTAAATTACTTAAATACAATATAATATTAATTAAATTCTAGAAAAATAAAAATAAAATTTCTAAAATTATAAAATAACTAAAAACAAATTTTAAAATTAAAAATGACTTTTTGTCTTTTTGTGAATTTTATATTAATTAATTACTAATTAAATATTAATTACCTAATTAAACTATTTTAAATTATAAAAAATAGTAAATGAACAGTAGAAATTCTAGAAAAATTTCTAAAATTATATTATATTATATAAAATCTAGGAAAAATATAAAAACTAGGTCTTACTTAATAAAAACTAATTATGCTATTTAAAATTAATTATTAGTTAATTATTAATAAAACTAATATTAAATCTAATAAATACTAAATGACAAAATAAAAATCTGAGAAATTTACTAAAATTACTTTAATATAAAAGGTAATTAATAAAAATATAAAAATGCCAAGTACTTAATAAAAATCTAAAAATGAAAATTAAAATTTAAATTACATTAAATAGAAACTATCACTTAAAATTAAATTGTTTTTTCTTGATTTTTCTTTTAGAAATCTATTTTATACATAAAAACATTAAACTTTTGTAAAAACAACTTTTTTATATCTTAAAAATAAGCAATGTGGATGCTTATTAGCACCATAGTTGACTTTTGTTGACCAAATAAGCAAATAAACTCAAATGAGCTTAAGTGGGACCCACTATGGGTGATTCTGGTTCAAACTAGTGTGTTGGATATGTATGAGCAAGAATCAACCAAAAAGACCCACAGAATAAGCACTAAATAAGCACTTGGATTACTTGTGTGAACACTGAAATGGGACAGTCTTAAGGCATGTCTAGGGGGCCCACAAGGGTGATTGGGGGCACAAGCTCGGTTGCAATGGAGAGCCACCCACCTTGGGAGTTCAAAGAACCAAGAGGGGAACAATGGGACCCACTGTGGAGGGCTGCAGCCACCACCAAAGGTGGTGGTTGTGTGGTGGTTGACTGATGCAGGGGAGGATACTCCCCCTGCAAGTGACTTTGATCAGGTGTGGGGCCCAGTAGAAAAATCAAAAAAATAAAAGGATGCTAGGACCTCAAAGATGAGCTGGTAGACTTTACACATAAGAAATTTCACATCCTAGATCTAAGCGCAAAATTCACATAAATTCTTGCAAGAAATGAAAAAAAACTGAAAACATGCACATTTTGACTTTCTAAATGAACTTGCAAATTGACTTTTTCCAACTTTTGATGATCCTAATTGACTGAAAGAGTTGTATTAAGCTAGAATAAGTCCAAATTAAGCTACATTAACAGCTTATGCACTGATTTGGGTGGGTTTGGATCTCCAATCCTTCAACAGTTAACTGTTGAAGGGTTGTGATGGTGATTTTGACTTTTGCTCACAAAGGGACTGAATTTTATGGTTTATCTGAGTTAAGACAACCTAAAGTAACATGTATTAACCAATGATTCCAACTGCAATACAGGAATCAGTGGGTAAAACCACTGATCCAAACACCCCTTTTTGATAAACAAGTATAAAATTTAAACTGCTAATGAAGGATCTAAGCTATATTACTGATACAAGTTTGTGATTTAAACTGAATGAGACATCTAAAAGCTAATACCAACAGCCAATAAGCATTACAATACCCAGTACACAAATTAAGCAAGTTGGCCAAAGTAAATCAGTGGATTAGTGAAATAGCTTAAATGAGTTCCAAACTATACCAAAGATTATGTAAGCTAAAAATAAGCATTTCCTGTATTAAACTAACACAGAACATCACTAATAAGCCAAGATATAAGCTATGCTACAATTATCTATGCTAAAAGTGGGAAATGGCTTACAAAAGTGATTCAGAGCTCAACCAAGGTAACCAAGTTCTTATTCACTTCCCTATGCTCACCATGAGATACAAATACCACATCCATCCCAATGACACCATGTTCTTTTGCTTCCTTCTGTCTTTCCATTTATTCTTAAATACTTTTCTCCCATTTTTGATATTTCAAGGTGAAGTAAGTTAAAACTGGTTTTTATCCTTAGAAAGCTTAGAAAAGCTTATCATTAACTTAAGTGAGTTTGTGAGAAGGTTTCAAACAACAAATGAACTTAAACAAGAATTAGGCTAAAAGCTTTGAAATTTCATTAAAATTGAAAATGGTACAAGACTTGAGATTTTGATTGAAAACTAATAATAACTAAAAGATAACAGATTACAATCCACAATTATAACTAGGAATCCAAGATTACATTAATTTGACATTAAATAAAACTAAACTAGACTACTGCTTAACTAACTACTCAAATATATACCGTCTTCTTTCTTTTTTTTCCCTTTATAATGCCCCTCTAGGGTTCCTTGGCCTTTTTCTATCTTGATTCTTGACCCTTGGATGAGTGAGGAGCAATCCTAACCTTCAAATGATTTTGGCGCCAAAACGGGTACACGCAATTGGGCATATATCTTGGAGGGTTTCAAGGGCATTAAATGGGTTTTGTTTGGTTCTGTTTGGAGGGGAAACATGGAGTGGTGAGTTGATGGTGATGGCAGAGGGTGGTTTGGATTTGCAGGTTGAGTGGGGTGATGTGGAGGAGGGATTAGAGGTGGAGGTCAAAGAGGGGTTTGACCGGTTTAATATAAAACGGGGTAGTGGGATTTTTATTATAAAAGGGTTTGGGCCAGGCTGTATGTTGGTCTGTGAGTTGTAATGGATCAGGGGTTGGGGTGTTTTGGGTTTGGTTTGTGGATTGGGTTTATTTATTAAAGGGTTTAATTTGGTTGTAGTAGCAAAATACAAGGACTATATATGTAAAACTGAAAACTATAAGGACTGAAAATGCCATTTTTCCAAAATTAATTCAAGGGTCATTTCCTGCCATATATAAATAGTCCAAGGGTTGTAAATGCTATTTTTCACTTTTGGTCCTTCAGGGACTAAAAATGACAAATATTGAAACTTGAAGGACCAAAATGTAATTTTCTCAAACTTTTTCATCCAACGACCAATGTTACCCATTTGTGACTTCCCAAGGGCCAAAATTGATTTTTCTTTCAAAATTGAACTCCCAGGGGCCAAAACTGCTAAAATCTGAAAGTACAGGGACTAAACTTGTAATTTCCAAAACTTTTCCAATTTTTCACCAAAGGACTAAATATGACAACTTATGATTTCAAAAGGACCTTTGGTGATAATTTTCCATATTTTGAATTACCAGGGACTAATTTTGACATTTTATGAAAGTTAAGGGACTGAAACTGCCAATTTTGCAAACTTTGTATGTTTTTCATATGTTTTTACTCTTTTTGCATCTAAAACATATAAAACACAATTTTGAAATATTTTCAGTATTTTGATGCATTTCTGAGTGTTTTTGTATGTTTTGCAGTTCAGATTTGACCAAAAAATGATGAGTGTTTGAGCACTCATCACTACCCAATTATTGGGAATCCATAAAGGAAAAATCCATGGTCAATTGACAACCGTTTCAACTCTCAGCAATGAAGCATGGGTGAGTTGAGTACCCTATAGTTTTGAGCAAACTATTACAGCTATCAACAGATTTGATGTGTCTTTACCAAAGTTGTACCCTTTGGACTAGCCAACTTTTTGATGGATTTGTCAACATCAGGTAAGTTGATAACCAGAGAATGTGTGATCAACACCAAACCTGCATACAACATACACAATGCTATAACAAAACGGTTAGTTTTTTTTTTTTTTTTTTTTTAATACTAAGAAATAAATATACAACAATATACCATCAAATAGAAGCTGCTCTGGAAGTCCTAATCCTGAGTTTGAACACTTTCACCAGAGATTCAGCAAACAAACTAGCATTCCCAACTGGATCAGGAGGAATCTCCAACTTTTGTTGAAGCATTTTCTCCATCAGAGACACTGTAAGAGGATACCTTTTGCCAAGATCCATAAGAAGTCTTAGTCCAGATGTAGTTTCCAACACATGAACATATGGCATAGGGTAAAACTTCCAACTCTGAACCTTCCATCTCTGATTGTTTTTCCATATATCATAACCAGCACCAGTGGGAGTAGAAGAATCAAACAGCACTCTGAGGTCACCCAATAGATACAATCTAGACCTTGTAGGAGTATGAGTTGCATAATATTTGTGAACCAAATCATTGAGAGTGAGCAAATCCTGATGATCCACAAGATGTAGTATTTCTTGTAGAAATGTAAATGATAGAGAAGTTTTATCTAGTCTATAAATGGTATTGATCAGTCCATTTTTAGACAACTCCCAGTGAACCAAAACATCTCTAACTGCCTCAGGCCAATCATCAGAGGATCCTTCTTTGATAAATGAAGCATCAGAAGAATTCACATCTATTAGTCTTTGTGCTGAATGTGAAGTTCTGACTTTAGCCATTCTCTTAGCTCTTCTTCCAGGAACATAAATTGCATCATGAGGTAAAGAAGATTCATCAGGAACTTCAGCTTCAGTAGATACACCTTCTGCAGCATCAGTTTCCACTGATGGATTATCCAATTGTTCATCAGTAGAATTCCGAGAAGAATCAAGTGCAGCAGATGCATATTGTTCATCCATAGCCTTCCTCATCTGTTTAGCTCTGGCAGCTTGAAGCTCTACTTCTCTTTCCTTAATCTCATGAAATCTTGCCATTTCAGCTTGTTGTTCATCATCTAACTTCTTAGCAGCCTCTTCACCCAACCTTTCCTCCTCCATTTGTTTACTGGTTCTCTTTCTAGATGGAGGATCTTCTGCTATCACTTTAGCTTTACCTTTATCAATACAAGATGAAGCAGCAACAGGTGGTACATCAGCAGAAGTGGCAGGTAAAGATACTTTATCAACAACAGGAATATCTATATGAACAGAAGAACCAACATCAGCAAGAATGGTAGGAACAGTCTTAGGAGCACCCATTCCATCTTTGTCACACCTAGACTTGATTCTATTATACATCTGGACCAATTTTTCATCTGAAAGTGCCCACACTTGTTTCCTAGTCCAAGCATTGTTATATAAAGCACTGTTTTGACTTTTCACATAGGTTCTCATATAGTCCCTTTGCTGTGCTTGAGTCATGGGTTTATCTCTTTTTGCTTTGGCTTTTTGCTCATCTGCTTCTTTCTTCCTCAACTTCATCTTTTTCACAATTTCAGAAACCTAGTCCTTTTTATCCACCTTATTACCAAGAATTTATGCAGCTAAGTCAGGAGCAGCAATTACTTGTTCTCCAATATGCTGCCAGTCTGACTCATCAAAGTTTTGAACAGCAGCATCCAATTCTCTCTGTCTTTCAATAGGTAAGGTAGAAATGTATCTTTGTGTAGCAGACTGATATTCTGAATCAAATTTTGCTTGCTCTGCCTCAGCCATCTCTAAACTCCTCTTATAATCTTCCCATTCTTTCAAGAGTCTTTCTTGTTCAACTCTTTCTTCATCTGTAACAATCTCATCCTCACATACTTCAACCCCTTCAGCAAAATCATCATGAGGAATATCCAAATCTTCCATAGGATCAACATTTAACTTATGAACATCTGAATCAAGTAGATTATCAGCAGATCCTTGAGGCTTGAGGGTTTCAGTGATGTCATCAAAAGAAACTTGCTTAATAACAGATGGATCATGAACAGGGGAATTCAAATACACTTTTCCTGCTACAAAGAATGTATCTACTGATGCATGAACCCCATCAGTAGTCTTGTCAGCAGCAATGGCACTAGATGGTTGTTTCTCCTGAAGAGTATCATCAGCTTCTGCCATAAGAATGTCATCACCACTTGACATCTTAGAAGATTCAGCAGCTTTCTTTGCCAAATATTGTCGTCTACTTCTTCTGCTGAAATGAATTGTTGGCTTAGGTTGAGATACTTCAGCAGCTTTGGGATAAGAAACATGTGACTGTCTAGCAACTTTAGCCAAAATTTCAAGAGAATCCAAATTTCCCTCCTGAGGTAGTTCAGCAGTATCCCTTATCACCTTGCTTTGCTTCTGCTGAGTCAATTTTGCCTCCAAATCCTGAACTTTGCTTTTCAGCTTCTTAATCTCACTACCAAGAGTAGACTTGGTATCAGCAAGTTCCTTTTGTAGATCATTAGTCTTTCTCATATAACTGCAAAGCAAATCATATACAGAAGTGAGGGTAACAGGGTCCTCTGCTCCACCAACAGATTGCTCAGTGGTAAATGGAGCTTCATTGAACCTAGCAAGAGAAACAGACTTATGTACAACATTGGGAGAGCCTTTATCAACTGGCTCTCTCATAGGACTAGGTGTTGGTAATCTAGGGGTCTCAGACTCAAGAGGCATTGGTACATGTGTACCAAGAGACTGAATTGTCTCTGCAACCTCAGGAGTTTGCTCAACAGGAGCAACCTGATATGCTGAATTAACAGGACTAGGTGACATATGGGCAGGGGAAGGTGGTGGTAGGTCAGAAGAAACAGGTAATGGTTCAGCAGTTGTAGCTGGCTCTTCCTCATTTACCACTGAAGGTTTACCATCAGCAGCAACACCAGAAGATGATGAATTACCATCATCAGCAGCATTTTGAGTAGGCAAATTGCCAGCAACATCACCCTCAACTACATCATCATTGCCATGTGGCAACACAACATCTAACAGAGGGCGATGTTCCCCATTATAGTTTGTTTTCATTGAGGCAAACAACTTAGAACCAAGACTTTTAATAGGCACATGAATCCTATCTTCAGTGGTTATGTCTAAAATTATTTGTAAAAACCTAGGGTACATTAAGAACTTATGATGTTGTTTCTCAATATTTTCTATCATATTTTCAAAAATGAACTTTGAGAAATTATAAGTTAGACCCTTAGAGAGACAGACGATACCACAACCCAATTGTAGAGAGAATTGATCCCATCCACCACACTTGTTGCTTATACATTGGAGCAACAAATGCACCAAATACCTCCACTTGGGACAAAACTGATTCTTCTGCCACTTAGTTGTGTCAGTGCTTTGATATCCAGCTTCCCTCAGCCCAGCAAGTATCTCTTCAGTGTTGGAGTGGTAAACACCATTCTCATGATCCAACTGAAGCTTTGTCCTAATCAAACCTTCTGTCACCACATACTCAACACCTTCAATTTCAGCCACAATCTCTGTGTCAGATCTCTTCACTGCAGATGCCCAAAATTGCTTTACCATCGATTCATATATCACATTGGGACAATGTGTCAAAGCATAATGAATCTTTGAACGCTGTAGAAACTCCACCATTAAATCAAACTCTTCATGACTCTTAGCCTTGTTCAAAATAGCATACTTGTTATGATCTTTCTTCAATTGAAGTTGTGCCATTTGAATGATTTTGTGTGAGACGGTTATGAATTACTAAACGAATGATGGGTTTAAATGGAGTGATGGGAGAATAATTTAGTTTAGGCAAAGATATGCAAAGTAGGTTATATTTGGAAGTTCCCCAATCGTGGTCAAAATTATCGGAACTAACTGTTGACCAAGTCTGACGTGTAATGTGAAATCCTCCAAATTCAAAATTACCCTTCAGCAGAAATGAAGGTCAAATCTGCTGATGAATGGTCAATATCAGCAGAAACCAAGCAAGAGTAAAAATATCTTCAGTGAATATCTTGATTTTACTGTGCCACCCAACTAGCATTAATTATCATAACGCCTAGACTTTGCTTTTTTAATAACCCCAAATTACACTTCTCAGACATCAAATTAACCCCAAATCATCTCAAAACCCTAATTTCACAATTAATCCCAAATAATGTCTTCCAAGCCCGAAATAATAGACTTGTCCTCCTCCTCTTCCTCCTCATCCGATGATCTTCCACCATATCCATCAGAAATGGATGATTCTGATTATGCACGTGAATTGGAAAGGCGATGGAATGCCTTGGAGAAGGGGGAACCAAGTAATGCCCCCATTCCTGCTGAGAGACAATATGTATCTCCCTTCATTTTCATATCTGATGAAGAATCTTCAGAGGATGAAGACGAAGATCCCTCATTTATTCCTCCTTCCACACCAGAGAGACCCCAACCAAGGCCTAGGAAGAGAAATCCATCTCTTCCAACATCACGGGGTGTGGTGTTGGGTCTTCCTGCTCCAGGACCTGGTTCTTCATACCATGGATGCAGGGGAAAGGGCAAGAGGACAGATGTCATGGGTAAGGGGAAAGGGAAAATGGTGTAATGTAGGTGATGAGGTTCTTGAGCATCTTCATCGTCGTTTTCATCATTTTTCCTCCTCTTCTTTTTCCATTTTCACCTTCAGCTTCTTCATCATACTGGTTATGCATCAATCAGCTTTTGTAATAGATGATAGGAGCTTGACTAATTAGACTAGACTTGTATAGGGTTGCATCTTGTAATTTCATTTGAAGTTGTTTGTAAGCTGCAATATGTTCTTAGAATGAATAAAAAAAATCATTTGCTAATTTTGATCTCTTTATATCTTTAATCAGTAGAAATCAATCTCAACATCCATTAGACTTCAGAAGAAACAAATCTAAACATCCATATAAACATATCATGGTGAAAATCAGCAACAACTTGCAATAGCATCCTGCAAAATAGACACAGACTAGCAAACAAACCAAACAAGCTTACAATACATTAGTTGGTTAGTGTTAAAAACTCAAAAAGTATACAAATTATACAAAGTTTACAATCACAATCCTCCCCTGAGGCTTATGCCTCCCCTCAAACTCTGCAGTCAAGGGTTAAGCATACCAATATGGACCACTAAATGTTGAAACCTAGGTCCATCAAAAGCTTTAGTTAACAAATCTGCCACATTATCATCTGTGTGAATTTTGACCACTTTAATTAAATGTTTCTCATAAGCATCCCTGATAAAGTGGTGCCTGATTTCAATATGTTTGGTTCTATTATGAAAAACTGGATTTTTAACAATGCAAATGGTACTTTGATTGTCAATGAAAATGGTGGTATTCATGAAATTATACCCATAATCCAGCAATTGATTCTGAATCCATAGAACCTGTCCACAACAATTGGCAGCAGCAACATACTCTGCTTCAGTAGTAGAGGTAGCAACAATGGTCTGTTTCTTGCATTGCCAAGAAATCAGTCTTCTTCCAAGGAATTGGCAACCTCCAGTTGTGGATCTCCTATCCATATTGGCACCAGCATAGTCACTGTCAAAATATGCTGCCAGCTGAAAGGGAGATTCTTTTGGGTACCAAAGACCTAATTTGGGTTGGCCTTTCAGGTACTTAAAGATCTTTTTGACAGCATTCAAGTGAGAGGTAAGTGGAGTGACTTGGTGCCTTGAACAAGCACTCACAGCAAATGTAATATCAAGTCTAGAAGCAGTCAAATACATCAAAGAACTAATCATGGACCTGTACAAATGAACATTCACAGAAAGATCAGGTTCAAGATTGTTCTTTGGTTTGGGAGCTTCATAGGGAGTAGTGGCAGTCCTGACATTCTCCATATCAAACTTTGTTAACATATCCTTTACATACTTATCCTGACTAATAAAAATACCATCAGGTTTCTGCTGAACCTGTAAACCCAAAAAGAAAGTGAGCTCCCCCATGGCACTCATTTGAAATTCTCCCTTCATCAAATCCTCAAACTCTCTACACCATTCTTCTTTTATGGAACCAAATATAATGTCATCCACATAAACCTGCACAAGAATGATATCCCTGGAGTCTTTCTTTAGGAAGAGAGTCTTGTCAATGGCACCTCTTCTGTAACCATGCTTCATCAGAAATGTAGAAAGCCTAGCATACCAAGCTCTAGGTGCCTGATGAAGTCCATAGAGAGCTTTGACAACCTTATACACATAATCAGGGTCTTCAAATCCCTTGGGTTGAGTCACATAAACCTCCTCTTCAATCTCACCATAAAGGAAAGCACCTTTTACATCCATCTGATAAACCATAAAGCCCATATATGATGCATAAGCCAAGAATATCCTGATTGCTTCAACTCTGGCCACTGGTGCAAAGACCTCATCATAGTCTATGCCTTCCTCTTGCCTAAACCCCTGAGCCACTAACCTTGCTTTGTTTTTCACCACAATACCCCTTGAATCTCTTTTATTCTTCAAAATCCATTTTGTCCCAATGGCATATTTACCATCAGGGAGAGGGACCAATATCCAAACCTGCTAATTCTTAAATTGCAGCATCTCTTCTTGCATTGCTTCAAGCCAACTTGAATCAGCCAGTGCTTGAGGAACACTGGTTGGCTCTATCTGAGAAAGAAAGCATGCAAACAGACAATGTTTGAAGTCTGTGTGATTGTCCCTCTTTTGATTATAGACATAGGAAATGAAAGCAACTTCACCATATTTAGTGTTCTTCACAGTGCTTCTAGTTCTAACAGGTGCTTGAGGATCTCCAATAATCTTTGATAGGGGATGAGCATTATTGATCCTCTTTGTTGCTGTGGGGTTGACATTAATTGTGGCATCAAGGTTGTTGACAGTAGGCCCAAACTCAGTATCATAAGAAGCTGAGTTAAAGAGACCAGGCTTGGGCTGATAATTACCAAGATCAGAAGGACTTGGAAATCTTGTAAATGGCTTCTCAAAGTCTGTAGATACTTTAGTAGAAATGGGAGATTGTGCAGCATGACTATCAGCAGCTTTGATCACATCAGTAGGAATAGGAGAGCCTTCAGTAGAACTGTCAGCAGCATCCTTGTTTCCACTGACTGCTTGTGCTGATTGTTGAAGTATGGCATCAGTCTCTAGTGCAACCTTTTCACTGAGTCTCTGAGCTTCCTGAGTGGCTGCATGTTCTTGCTTCTTAAGTCTAGCAAAATCCTCTGCATAATGTGACTCATCTTCTTGTTCAGCAGCAGAATGATTACCTACAAAATGGTTAGGTGGAAAAGAAGGCACAACAATGGTTTGTTCATCTTTCTCAGAAGTCACTATCTGAGTCATCATCCATGGAACCTGCAGGGTTAGAAATTGGATCTTTGGTACCTGCATTTGGATTAGAAACATGTCTAGTGTACCCCAAATAATCAGTCAAATAATCTAGGTCAAAATACCAAGAATGGCCCTGTCCCTGAGTATTAGGCTGATCTTCAAGAAATCTTAGGTTAAGGGTATCCTCTATCCTTTTGGCATTCAAATTGTAAACCCTATAGGCCTTGCTATGAGCTGAATAACCCACAATGTATCCCTCATCAGCTTTCCCATCAAACTTTCCCAGTGTATCAGCAGTAATCAAGATGGTCACTTTGCAACCAAAAGGTTTAAGGTAATGAATGTCAGGAACTTTCCCAGTGAGAAGTTCATAAGGTGTCTTGACATGATGTCTAGTGATGGATACCCTGTTCAAGACATAGCAAGCAGTACTTACTGCTTCAGTCCAAAACATAGTGGGTATCTTAGAGTCTGCAAGCATGGATCTTGCTGCCTCAATTAAGGTCCTATTTTTCCTTTCAGCAACCCCATTTTGTTGTGGGGTTCTTGGAGTACTATAGTCCCTTTTAATCCCTTTAGACTTACAGAATTCTATGAAAACAACATTTTCGAACTCTGTCCCATTGTCATACCTAATGCCTTTAACCTTTTTATTTAGCTGGTTTTTAATTAGGGTAATGAATTCCTTTAAAATAGGAGTTGTTTCATCTTTAGTTTTCAAAAAGAATACCCATCAAAACCTGATATAATCATCAATGATAACCAGGCAGAAGTACTTATGATCAATACTTCTGATAGGAGTTGGACCAAAGAGATCCATGTGCAGCAACTGAAGAGGTTCTGAGATGGTGCTCACAGCTGTTATGGCTTTGTAAGAGGCTCTATGTTGCTTTCCCTTGTTGCAAGCAACACAATTGTGGTCATTGGTGAAGAGTTTTGAAGGAAGGCCCTTAACAAGACCAAGTTTAGACAACTTGTTGATGGTCTTGTAGTTTACATGAGCCATTCTCCTGTGCCACTTTGTAGATTCATCCTGGGAAGCTTTGGCCACCATACATGTTAGATCACCTTCTGGCTTAACATCATTCAGATTGAATGAACTTTGGGTTATCTAAAAAACAATTAACCTATATTTTACTTTTATATTGACTCGAGATAATCGTGCCTAAACATAGGCACACACTAGGATCTTTTTTATCAAATATTTTTTTACCCGTTATACAAGCAGTTAATTATAAATGTTTTGATTCATGCACGATGCTCCTTGTAATGTCAGTGAACATACATAATTAATATGTATGTTATGGACATTTATGAGAGCTATATCAAACAATGTCTATACAATTGTTTCATAAGAACATGCTCAATTATCAGGGCAGATCGTACGTAACGTTGTAGGCGGGTTACATTGCTTAATTTGGACATCGTCTAGTACCCTTTGTGGGTGGGATCTTTATCACAAGTTTTGGCTCTTACTAGAATGTATCTTGATAGACCGGTTTCGGCAAACAAACAAGATACTTTCTTTAATGAGCCAAAGCTTATG
Organism: Artemisia argyi; assembly: GCA_030686995.1. NCBI lineage: Eukaryota > Viridiplantae > Streptophyta > Magnoliopsida > Asterales > Asteraceae > Artemisia > Artemisia argyi. Next base: position 19,749,322 of record CM060695.1, on the reverse strand, counting down.
GTAAAGATCAGGCTCACAAATGGTACTAGACGGTGCCAAAGATCAAGCAAGTGAACCCATGTGCGACGTTACATACGAACTGCCCTTATAATTGAAACATGTTGATTGCAATAATGATATAGCGTGTATTATTCATTCCAGGCCTCACTCCTTTATTATCTCAGTCAAGACGATTCCTGTTACTTACATGTTACTTACACTCTATTCTAGACTGAACATTTGTATCATATTGTATAACCAAATTTAAATGGTAAAGTATGTTATAAGTCTTTTTTGATAGTTGCTTTACGTGTTAATTAAAGAAATTTAGGTTTTAATTGTTATAACTTTTGTAGAATGTTTAAATTCTTTTCGGTGGTTGTGGTCAGCGTAGGCTCTTGTTGGTAATTGTGTTACGTTTTAATTAAAAATAGTTAAATGCCTAATCTTAGACCCGATGACGGATGATTTGGTAGTTTATAGACCGAGTTAGATAAACACATGCTGGATGTTAGATTTTTTAAATGATAAACCAAATTGTTGTTTTGGATATGGCAGGTTGTTTAAAGTTAGATGCCTACACATCTTAGAAAACCTAATTGATAAAGTTTTGTAGTTTACATGCTTAAGTTTGGCATACAAAAGAATCCGAGTTAGTTCTTAGACAGCTTGTTTTTGTAATAGTTGAACTTAATCTTCTAAGTTGAGATTGATTGGATTGTTGGTGGTTTATTTTAGTTTCTACGCGTTCTTCATATTGTTGTCCTAAGATGGCTTTATTTTTTTTAAAGGAATATGAAGCGAAAGTGATCGTTAGGAGTAAACTGAAATACTTTTCCTTAATTAGAGAGAAGCTGAATGAAAATCGAAGGATATTACTTAGGGCTACCTGTTTTGGACCATGGTTGGATCTTTTATTTTTTGACCATGAAACACATATGTTAGATTATATACTACAAAAACAGGGTTATGTAGATGGTTACTGCTTACTTTGTTTAGCTGTTGTTACAGGATTCAATCCCTGTTTGGTATGCTAATGGGGAAAAGTACCAAATGACATGGGGTGATGTTGAGCACGTAATATTCGCATTCATTTATTATTATTATTATTATTATTATTATTATTATTATTATTATTTTAATATACATATATTATTATATGTTTTATTAAGCCACCCTATTTTATTTCGTTTCATATTTATATGCCTATCAATCAAAAGGAAAAACATTGGTTTCTCGCACACTTTCATATCAAGACACGCGTTGTAACGTTTTATGGCAGTGGCGATAAGCATGATCCTGAATGGTGGCCTTGGTATTTGAAGATGCGGTCATGTTTACAGGAAAACGTACTTACCGGCATCACTTAAGATTAAGTATTTAAATATCTTTGGTTTATGTAATTATTCATACGTGATTATAATTGACTTACATGTTTAGGGATTGTAGTTACCATAGACAACTTTAAAGAGTTGTCCGCCAAAATCAATGTCCTTCAAACTCTAAATAAGTTGTCCGCCAAAATCAGCTCTTGCATAAACAACTTTAAACAATCTTAATCATGCACAAGTTTTATTTATTCCTAAACAAAATTAACAAATGTTATCAAGTAGCCCAAAATACTGATAATCATGAGCCGCCCAAAAAAATTGAATACATAACTTTCACATTCAATATTGTGTGCACCAGCCCTTGTACTTGTTCAGTCATATCCTTGCACTTTTTAATTTAATTTTTGTCATAAAAAACCCTAAGTCAATTCTTTAAACTCTAAGTAAACTTAAAGTATACAATAAAGGTACAAAACAAGTACTAACAAGGATAAATGTTTCCTTATTGGGTCTAGTAATTTTTGCAGTTGCCCAAAAAACTTTCTAGTCGCCCAAGAAATTTTTATGATCAACAGTTTCTATTCAAGGCTTTATGAACCACCACTTGTACTTGGTCATTCATAATCTTTGTAGTTGATCATTTAATTTTGTCTTAATGGAGCAAGGTCAACTCATTAAACTCTTAATTTAGTCTTTAAAAATGAATTTAAAGGACAAAGTTATTAAATTTCATAGATACGTGGTTGGTATTTGGCATGAATGTTCAAGGTCTAGTGTTTTATTTAAATCAGCTTCCCACACTACTTTACACCCACACTGCAAATCAACTTCCTAATATATCTTATACTTTCATTAAAAAAAATCCTTTCAAAATGTCTGACAATATCCCCATTGAAGTTCAAATGGACATTGTTGGTAGGCTTTCTGTAAAGTCTGTAGCTCAATGCCGTACTATCTGCAAGACGTGGAGGTCTTGCATTGACACAATGCATTACACTATCCAGTTCGGGGTTCGCATGGCTTCAACTTTTCCATACATATTAATATATTAGGATAGGTTTAAAGGTTGCGTCAAGTTTCTAGATAAAAATTTGGCTGTCACGATACCCATTGGCTCGAACATAAGTTTTTCTGGTTTGACACCATTAGGTTGGTCCCACGGATTATGGGGTTTTTCGTTTGGACCAATTGTCCACCATTTCATGGGGTTGCTTTGGAACCCATCTGTTGAAAAATCAGTTGGAGCATCCCTTATTTCACCTTGGGTCAAGAGTATGAAAAGCGTCTTTTGGGTTTTGGGGTGCGTCCTGACAATCTCTATCCAATCATTCTAAAGATTGCATTCCCGTTTGATCCAAAAGAACCTTGGACTGTTCACATGTTCACGTTGTCATCAAGAGAATGGAGATTGTTAGAAAATCACTTTTTGCTTCCTCACACTTTTAGGATTAAAAAGGCAAGTCAAGCAAACATTGGTCGTCATATCTACTGGTGTGGGTATGAAAAGTTTTATTCTAACGATGGAAGCTAATACAAGAGTTACGTCATTGTTTCTTTTGACAGCAACCGTTTCCAGATTTTAAACATCCCTGACCAGTTACTAAGGCAACTTCCCTTACCTTTCTATGTCTCTAGCCTAGGTGACAACCTTGTTCTTTCTGGCAACATTCAAGGGGATGAGCACTGTGTTTTTTGTATATGGGTTTTATCAGTTGTTGGTGGAACAATATCATCCTTTAGCAATCTACTTTCCGTTCCCTCACCCATTGCACTCAAATTGGTTGCATTTCATGACCACATTGACCCTATTGTTGAGGTTCCAAGCCAAGAAGGCTTTTCTGCAACTCTGGTACTTTACAGGATGTCTTTCGGGGACTTTTAGAGCCTCAGTATTGAGGGGGATGCAGGATCCTTTGTTATCAAGCCCTATTGTGAGTCTCTACTTCTGCAAACCCATGTTGATAGGACAGTGTACTGCCGGGAACTTGTTTATCCAGGTCTTGTTAATACCACACTCAATTTGGGGCATCATTGAGTGTCGTATGTGTGCATTTGTTTCGGTAGCCAGACATGTAGTCAGTTTATGTGCTTCTGTTTAGGTAGTCACTCATATACTCAAGTAGGTGTGCTTTTGGTTAGGTTGTCAATGTTGCAGTTAGATTTGGGTAGTAGTCAGTTGATGTCGTAGGTCTTAATAGGTGTACGATAGCAGTTCCTGTATGCAGTTTATGTAGTGCATGTTCCATGTCCTCAGTGTATGTACTGAATGTCCCGAATGTCCCATGTGTGTACTTTGGTTTATCATGTAAAACGTTTGTCTAATTAGTTATGTATGTTCAAATGAATCTATTATTATGTAACTGATACGATTATGTTAAGTTTTTATTAAAATTTTCCAGTTATTGGTGTGAGGTAAAACTATACAAACATAACACGAAATTATTATAAACAGTATACCAAAAATTTCCTAACTTACTATTTTTCACTATTCTTAATACAGGCTGGACTTCCTATCGTGCTAAAGCAAGCAAATGTCTTCAAGAGGAAAGGTATAAATCCAACAAATTAAAGTATGCCATTACGTTTAAGAATGCCAAGAACGTACCAGAAGACACTGCCCCATAAGACACTGCCCTCACCAAACCTGTTAGATGGTTCGCCCATCAAGCCCGTATGATAATGAGTTGATGATACTTGGTTAGATTTAAGGTTATTGCCACCCCACACCAGATCACCACCCCACACAACATCCCCATCCGAAATCCTGTTTGATGGTTCACCCATCCAACATACCTCATCCCATTCTTGGTAAATTCTACCATTTTGAAAATATTCATCGTCAACCTAGGTATTATGTTCCATGTGCATCTGTTGTTGACTGTTTGACTTGCGTTTATGATTATCGTGTTCAGTTGTCATCTCTTGTATGACTTCTTTACCCTTATCACTCCTGCTATTGTTTGTAACAAATGGAAATGTGAAAGATGAAAAGCATGAATCTGAGAAGAATGATAACTCGTACAACGAAGACGAAGAAGCTTTACAGGAACTGCGTCTCGAAGAAGATAGGGCTGAACGAGAAATGGAGGAGAGACTAAGGGAAAGGCAGGAGTACGATGACCTCATGTGGAAGATAGAATGGGGGATAGCAGAAATTGAAGACTTTGGGCGATGGAGATACGAAACCAATTGGGATGCGTTACACAATTACTACAAATGAATAGAGACTTAATGAATGTGTTTTATTCTGTTGGCATTGTGTATCAACTAAGTTTGAAATGTATTCAGATTTAATTTCATGCAAGTTTATTTCTAATGGATGTTTTTTAGTTTGTTCCTGTAATAGTAATTTAGCTTTTTTAATAATATGTAAATTGCATATTGTTTTACTTTATGTTGTTGGTGAAGGTCGCCCAAAAACATTTACTTGTTCATTTATGTGAATTAACCATCACATGTACTTGTTCATTTACCATCCTTCCTAATATAAATAGAGGTTCACATAGAGAACTTCATATGTCAATCACATTATTCACAATACCATAAAATAGCCATGTATTCTTCTTCATCTTCTAGTAGGTCGTACCGTAGGAACCACCACGAATACTATGATGTTGCTAATATGACGCATTGCAAGTGTAAACCTACTCCATATCCACTAATTGAAAGAGTGGCTTGGACGCCTACGAACCCAGGAAGGAGGTTCAGAAAATGTCCTAGAAGTGTATGTGGAGTTTATGGTTTTCTTGACCCCGAACTGCCTTCACAATACTACATAGACTTGCTTTACAAATAGCATAAAGATAAGGAGGCTTTAATGGCTGAACAAGGAATTGTGGAAAATTCGGAAGAATCACTCAAAATTATTGGAATGTTGGAATGAGAGATAATGGAGTTGAACCAGTAGTGTTACGATACATACAAACATGTTCTATGACCCAGTAAATTCCAACTTGTATTTCTAAAGGTAATCGGCAATTCGTTCACGATATGCGATAGCTATTATCATAGGATTGTGCACCTTTAATGACATATTATGACTCAGCCGGTAAAGATTTATGCAAACCCATATTCCGCAATCACCTAATACACCCGATTGTTGGGGGGCATCCTCCCCATATTTCCATGTAATCCGATAACCATCAACATCTATGCCTTTTGCTTGAAGTACTCCTTGTTCTTTATGGTATTTTGGCAGCACATATTCAAACTTTGCTGGCATTGTCTTCATCCACCATTTTCGTTTTCTTGAAAATTTTGGAAGCGAATCATATATTGTCAAAACACCTATACATATATGAAGCTTTCCTAACGCCCGGTGTTCGCTAGGTTCATTAACTGGAAATAGTACCTGCATATTAGAGACAAGTGTTATTTATGAACAAGGAAGACTCAAGTAAAAGCGCAATAGCATACGTAATGTTTTATGGTAAGATATAAACACCTTTTCAACATCAGCCCAACGAACCGGATACTTTACACCATTTGCCCAATACGGTCGTAACATGTACATTTTCCTCATGATCTGGGCACTAAAAAATGTACCAGCCATAGCCCAGTCAGCGTCTGATGTTCGGAACGTCCACATTAAATCGACCCATACATTTAGGTGCTGTTTTTTTTTAAGGAATTAGCATTTTCATGATTTAGGATATGTGGAAAAACAAATAAACAAAAAAATAATGTAAAATATACCAACCACGTCGCTAAGCCATCCTGATTTACCAGCACCTCTGCCCAATAGTCTCTCCCAAAAAATGAGACCAACAACCGTGTCTTGATTGCCCCATGGGAAAAAAAACCGAGTAAGATTTTTGTCCTTTAAAAAATTTTGCATGGCAGGTGGCGTGTATACCGTTGGTTTCTTCGCCCTAGGACGTCTTGAAAGATTCTTAAATAGAAATAAATATAATGAATTTCACTTATAATAAATATAATGATTTTACTCATAATATATGTTTACAAAATTGGATACCTCAACAAAGGGTTCCAATTGCAAAGTATCGTCAAAATCTAGAGCTCGAGGAGGGGATATGTTTTGATCAGTGAGCCTAGATGAACGCCTTCTCTTTAGAGTAGTGTCTGGTAGTGCAGTAAAAGGTGACATGAAATATTTCCCCGGGTTCCTCTTCCGTTTAAGTGAATGGAAAATATCTCTGACGCTTTCGGCCTGAAAAAATTGTTACTAGTTAAACCATATGTAACTGTTTGTCAATTGTTTTTGTCTTTTTTTTTTCTGTTTTCTTTTTTTTTAAATGTAAGGAAGTTATGATTGTAGTGGGTCAAGAATATTGTGTCAATCATGCTTTTTTATTTTCAAATCTAAAATCTCCATTGCATTGACAGTACTTGTGGGCTGTTAGCATGTGACCTAGATTGTGGTGTGGTTTTTTGTATATAATAGAAAACACATGCTTGTAAACATTTGTCTCTCATCATCTATATTCACTACCCTTGTCGGCTGGTAAAAAGATTAAGTTAGAACATAATGCTGATGATATGGAATAGTCAATCAAGGTTGTAAGAGAGGTCATATGTCCTTAAGTTTATGAGAGATATGGCTCAAATGCTAAACCAAAAGATCAATTGCCAACTCAAATTGTAGAGGAACTAAGAAGAAAAGTATACTGTAAGGAACATGGTGAAAGTGGTAAACCGGGTAATAGTGTAATCCATCAGGAACATGTACAAGGTGGTAAGAAGACAAGTATAGGGTAATGGACTTGTAGCTGATTTTCTAGGAAATTTTTAAATAAATGTTGTTGTAACGCTATATGTCTTATTATATTGTAACTAAAATTAATAATGTATGCATTAGTAATTATTTATAATATAAAATGGTGTACCTTAACAACTTCCGGGTCGTCCTCCTCATCGCCAATACAAATGAATTCTACTTTATCGTCTACTATTTGCGCCCCCTCCCCTGCCGGTTCTGCTATATCAGCAACCACCATCGCCGATTCATCTAAATTTTCACCCCCATCACGAGCCGTTTCGCATGCTTTATCAGCAGCCGGCTCATCTAATTTTTCAAACCCGTCCATACCCGGTTCATCCAACTCACGATACGGTTCTACAGAAGCCCGAATATATAAATTTTCAACCCCCTCCATAACTGTTTCTACTGCTATATCCGCCTCATCCATAGACGGATCATCTACATTTTCTGTCCCCTCTCGCACGGGTTCACCTACCTTATTACCCTCAACTATCTCAAATAAACGTTTTTTCCAAGAAGGTTCGTGCCACACAACAATAGCTTTTAGCTGCCAAACCTCACTTTCTTTATCAACAAGAATGTCGTTTTGTTTTTTGACCACTTGTTCACTTTCATTTTCTTTAATATCCACATCCATCGATTCCTAAAAAACAAGAGTTTCATATATTCAAAATTCACAAAAATTATTACACAAGCAATAAATTCAATAAGTATAACCGAACCTCATGAGGAGTTTGATCGAACCCATCATAACCAATGTCTGAAAAAGATTCGTTCAAATTTGGTAACGAGCCACAATCAAATTTATTGGCAGCGTCCACTTGCATAATATTAGTCGAATGGTCAGGTTCATCACAGGACGGTAAAATGGCTTTCATCAGTTGTGTCATAGGGCCTGAAAACGATTGAGAGTCCGTATAATACAAACCATACTTGTCATCGCCTCTAACATGGGTCTTCAATGGTGTTTGGGCATCAACCGTAGCCAACTGAAAACATGTATTCAGTGTCAATGGTAAAATTTGTTATGCACTAAATTAAAAAAAATCAAAATGAAATTAAAATTACATAATTACCTTATTCTGACCATCATCGTCTTCCGAGCTGTCGTTAGGAACTACTGAGTTGGTCTTCAATGGTGTTTGTAGATCAACGGTATCCAACTGAAAACATGTATTCAAGAGTTGTGTAACTAGTAAAATTTTTAGAGAATGAATTAAAAAAAATCAAAATGAATTTACAATTACATAATTACCTTATTCTGACAATCATCGTCTTGAGAGGCAGTTGTTAGGAACTACCAACTTGGTCTTCAATGGTGTTTGGACATCAACAGCATCCAATTGAAAACATGTTTTCAATAGTTGTGTCACTAGTAAAATTTTTAGAGAATGAATTCAAATACAGCAAAGGAAATTACAAATCAATACCTTATTTTGACCATCATCGTCTTGTGAGCTTTCGATAGGAACTACCAGATTGTCTTCAAAGTTTATTCCAACAACTCTCTCAACAACCCCAATTCTCCTTTTTAAAATGGATATCTCATCTAATAGGTGTTTTACATCAACATCTCCAACACCTTTTTCAATTGTTCCAACCTTCGCCTTAATCGAATGAACCTCAGCTTCAATTGATTCTTTGTTGAAGCTTGGTAACTCAACTGCTTTGTCAGGACTCACAACAACGTTGACAGAAGTATCATATTTTATGGGTTCCGGAACATCTTCCTTCACAAATTCATGATTTTCATTCGCAATCTCATGTTTCTTTGACTGCTGTCCAACCACATCATCATATCTCAAATCCGGGAAATCATTCAACATTGAAGTTTCACCAAGCTCACGACAATTTTCTTATGGTTGAACATTTTCAGAGCCTTCTTTTCCATAGACATCAATATCGAGCGTATTTTGCTCTTCATCATCCAACTGATCTCTTGTTTCCACAAGTTGCAAACGTACTCCGTTGATATATTTGATACTACGAATATACAAAGGACAGTTCAACTCGGCATTGGTTGGAACAAGCTTCTGTAATGGTTTAGCATCCTAAAAAAAGAAACGTACATACATGATACGATGCATGCAATAAAAAAAAACAAGACATAACTAATTTTTGTTGTTTACTTACCTGATGAAATAGAACAGAGTAATCCTTTTTCTCAAATTTTTTGATTTTCGACCATGCTAAAGCACGTGGGATCTTCTCAGGGTCTTTGGTCCAAAAAATGACAGCTATTAGGGTAGCTTTCCAAAATCCAAATCTGAAAAAAGCGGGAAAACAAATAAAAATCCACTTAGGAAATGAAATTTTGTAATTGTATACTAACCAGGGACACATCTCAAAGCTTGGATAAGCGTTACCATTAAATTATCATGTATTTAGTTCAATGGCAGAAATTAAGACTACAAGATTTGGACTATCACGGACAACATAAGTAATCGGTAAAAGCTAAAGTCTCCTCCTATAGGACTTTACTCAAGATGGCTTGTCCTCACTGAAAATTCATCACAATTAAACTCCTAGTTATAATAAAGACTGATTTATTTAGTGGTATCTTCTCAGGGTCTTTGGTAAAAAAAACAAACTACACATACGAAAGGAACGTCTCAATAACCACAATCTAACTATGTTTCAAAACAAACATAACTATGTTATCATACTAACAGAAAAGAAAAAAAAAAAAAAAAAAAAAAAAAGCAATGTGCCAAAAGTATAATCTACCATTACCCGTGAGAAACTGTCTAAACATTACTTAAGATGTTTCTTGTTGTTTATTCATTTACTAATTGAACTTTTTCTAGAATAAGCGGTTCTAAACACTATTTCCAGAAGTGCATATTTCCAATATGTAAAGGCAATCCCAAACACACTTTAAGGCCCCAAAAGCAACACAAATAACCAACAAAAAGCAATCCCAAACACCCACTTCAAACATTAAGATGTGAGCAATGTGACATGGCTCAAGTTCAATTTCCGCCAGACATAAACATGGGAGTGTGGGTGTTTGTTTCAGCTTATATAGCCGACCTATGGCTTATTTCGTTTTGGGCTTTGGTTTCATAACCTCACTTTTTATAGCTTATTTTGGAACTTTCCGGCTTATATAAGTTCATTATGACATAATGAACTTATATATTTATATAAGCCGGAAAAGTTCCAAAATAATAAGCAATAAAAAGTGAGCTTATGAAATACAAGTCCAAAACGAAATAACCTATAAGCCGGCTATATAAGCTGAAACAAACACCCCCATTCCCATGCATATCCAAAATCCCTAAGCCCATATTCAAAATACCCAAATCAAATTTATTATAACTTTATCATAAAAAATGTAAGGCTAGACATATTAACCAACATAAATATATACAAGCTGAAATAATGCATCTCACCAAAAATAATTATATCTAACCTTGAGTGCCCATACAAATCTATAAAGATTGTATGTTTGTTCTTTTTTGGGAGTATATGCTACCGGCTTCTTAGTTTGATTCTCGCTATGCCGAGGAACAACATTTGCAGTTCTATTATAGAAATGTAGCCACATATACTCCCCTCGGGATATTCATTCCACACAGAAAAATCCTCTATCATCTTCAACAAATGGTCAGGAATGTAAAACCTTCCTTCTAGACCTATGAAAACAAATGTTGCAATAACCAACAAACAAACCCTAACCGCATCATCATCAGATAAAGAATCCCACAATTTATCAGGCTTCAAAAATGGGAGAAGCTGAGCACCCTTTTTTTTTTTTTTTTCTTAGTTGCTTTACTTTCAGGATACAGACGGTCAAATAATGAACTATGTTCTAAACCATGTACAATACGCCCTATTTCATCTTTGCTGACATGCCCTAAACGAAACCCGGTTATAAGACAAAATTCTTCAAAGCCAAAATGAAGCGCATTATCACCTATTTCGAAAGTAAGCCTAGAGCAAGGATCACTAACTTCACGCACCCTAACTTGGTTTTGATAAAAGAAATTATATAAATGGCTATCAGGAGCATGTGAAGGGAAATCTAACCAGGGGCCAAACACAGTTGTGTTAAATAAATTGGTTCTATTACCTTTCAACAAAGCTTTAATTTCTGAAAGATACTCTAATCTGGATCTCACAGTTATCTTCGCATCAAACATTTTCGTATTTGGAAGAGCAATCGAATGATTTTAACGATTAGGGGTTAGATAGATAAATGTGTGTTCGTTTCAATGGTTAGGGTTTCAACAGTTAGGATGAAGAGTTAGGGTTTGGGTGATTGATCGGTTTTTGGAACTCTTAGTAGTTGAGAGTTGAGAGGGTGAGTGGAGAGTCTGTGTTTAAGTGTGTGTGTTTTTAAATTTTTGTTTATAAATATAATAGAAAATGTATGTTTTTCTTATTAAAGTGGTAAAAGTAAATGTTTTTTTTTTTTATTTTATTATTATTTTTTTTTTTAAGTGGTAAAGGTATAAAATTAAATAAATATGTATTTTGTATAAAAGTACATAGTATAAAATTATATAGTATAAAACAAGTACCAATACCATTAAAAAATTAAAAATTTGTACTTTGTACCTATCCAGTCGCTCAAGAATACACATGGGTGTGACCTAGTCGCCCAAGAAATATGTACTTTTTATGCATATTAAAAGACTATAATTTTTCACAAAAAGACAAAATAAAATTAGTCGCCCAAAAATGTAGGCCCCAGTCGTCAAAATATAAACCTACATTTGGTGGTACTATGAAAGTACACAGTGGGCCCATGGATAGGGTCACTTGTCCCAAATATATGATAGCCGCTCAAGAATTTTTGGGAAAGGGCCCCCCGGGGTATATAGGGAAAAAAAATTTTGGGGTGAAAGAGGTATAAGGGTATGTACGGTTGGAGTGTTTGGGTAAAATGCTCTTTGTTTTAACATTTTTTTTTAGTGAAAACTTGGTAAAGTACGGAGTATAATTTATGCCGACGAAATTAGAATTTTTTTTAAGCTGTGTAAATGATAAAATGTTACATTTTTTTTTTTTTTTTTTTTTTTTTTACCGAGTTTATATGGTTGACCACATCTTAATGGTTAAAACATTGGAAAGCCAAATAATCTTTTATTCGTACTTCGAGCGATAACAAGGACCTAGTTGTACATTGATGAACATACAGATAAGAAAAGTGGATCGGAGACTTAGAAATTTTGAATGTTTAGTTATTTAATTAAGTACAAAAAATATGGTAATTTATAAATACTTGGTTGATGAAAATAAAACATACTCCACTAATGAGTCATTAGTGGAGTATGTTTTATTTCAAAGTTACATACTTTAACAATTTCATAAATTTTAAAATGTTTTTGGCATTCACTTTTTTTTTTTTTTTTTTTTTTTTTTTTTGAAAATTTCTACTTTTAAAAGTGCTAGTAGATTAAGGCTGTCTAGTAAATTTAGCGTGTTTGGTTTAGTTAGTAGATTAAGGCTATGTGAAGTATTTAATGGTTGCCACAAATACAAAGTTTTCTCTTACGTTTTTGGGAATATGAGTGTCATATATATCTTGCATTTAGTCCATGATGTGGTATGATGTATAATGTAAGTCTTTGAAAGAAATGATTCATGAAACATGTATGTCTTATATATCGTTTACTACCGTTCGGGCCGACATAATTCAGAAGTCATGTTAGTAAACGTTCGAGGAGCCAGGACACTTTAATTCGTAAATCCACAACTCATCTCGACGGCTTACATAATGAACTCCTCACATGAGGCTCCCTAATATTGTAGTAGTTGATAAAATATATAGATATAAGTTTTGATCCGAAAAGTTACATGTCCGATATTTGAGTAAACTTAGGAAAGTTTAGTATTACATGAAGATTGTTATTAGGGGAAGTTTCATAAGTCTTGTATGACCATTTTTCTTTGTAATATTTCATGGTTCCTTTAAGTGAAGTAGATCCAAATTGTTTGTTCAAGTTATCGTTAACTCTTTGTTTCATGTTTACGCCTAAATAAGCTTACATGGTCATTTAGTCATGGCCTAGCCATGACCTTTGGTCCTTGTTCCATGGTCATGAGACTCAACCTTGGCTCTAGCCATGGTGGTGGTCTTGATTATAGGTCATAAGACCTCTTGTTCCTTTTAAAGTATAACCATAATATAGTGACTTTGGTCTAAAAATGGGCTGTTAAGAATTTGAAGAAATTATCACTCAAAAAGCATTTTCAGGTCTCGAGCTTCTTTGTTCCTGAACGAAAACAGCGTTCCGGACAACTTTCGTGTTTTAACTTTTTGATGAATCGGACCAGAAGAGTGACTTTCAAAAAGCCAGAATGCAAAACAGTATGGTTTAGGCAGTTTTGCCGCAAATCTTTGGTAACTTCAAATGGGCGTAACTTTTGACTCGTATACTCGTTTTAGGTGGTTCAAATTGCTATGGTTTCCTTGTTAAGTCCTCTACTGTAATATGTAATGATCCAATATCATAATTTTACCATTTTGATCAGGTTATACCAAGAAAGTCACTAGTTTACTTGTTTTAATAACTTATCTTGTCAATCAATTACAACAACTTGTTTTACTCACTTTTATACATCATGGACATGAATACAAGACATAATATAGCATGAATAATATGTAAATAACATGAACATGATTATTTAACAAGAAGCATGTTAGGTTTAGGCTTACAACTTTTGGCTTTCAAAGATGAAAGGAAGTTAACAAGTAAGGAAAAGGACTTTGATAGACTTGCTTCAACCCACTTCACTCCATGCAATCTTTCTACCCTTGTAATCTTGAAAGATGGATGATGAAGGTTGAGGTGAATTGAGTGGATTCAAACTCAAGAGAAATCACCAAGTATATGAGGTTATGGAAGAGTTTTGGTGAATGATAATCTAACTAGGGTTTCTATCTTGAAGAATCACTTGAACCTTGCTATAATTTGGAAGAAAATAAAATAAGTGTGAAGTGTTGTGGTGTGTGGTGATGGAAGGCAACAAGAGGGAGGGGGGGGGGGGGGGCTTTTATAGGTCTTTGAGGAGGTTACTTATCAAGACTAGTCAAAGCTTTCATGACAAGTTTATACACATGTATCTCATCCAAGGTAACTTAGCACAAGATCAAGCCACATGAGGGTGTGACTCCCCCCCCCCCTAATGGCGGTTCACAATGGCTAGGGGGGATGAGTTGGCTTGGCTTGGTATTATCCTAAGTATTAGGATGAGTTTTGACTCCGGGAAATGCCAACCGTAAATGATTAGGCCTCAAAACGTAAAACCGGGTGTCGTAAAATTATGAAACTTGAAAGTATTGTTAAACATGTCCATATGTCCCATAATAAAATATAAAATGAGTGGTAGGTTCCATTTGGGTGGTAAAACCCTGCTAAAACTGGAAACACGGGTCTAAAACGCGTAATACGTAAAATGTACGAATATTGCGTAAAATTGAGAAAAGTAAAATGTTACTTTTCTAATATGATATAAATGATTTAAAATGACTTATAATGTCTAGACTGGGCTCAGTCTAGTGTCGGTTGGTATTAAATGTCTTTTAGACATCAAACCGTAAGCCTAAAAATCACGAAATGACTTATAACATCAAGGGATGATTTTTGGTCAATGGAGGAGGGAAAAATATGTTGACTTATTATAATAAGTTGAAAACTCAAATCGTCTTAGAAATGCGGTGCAGGTATAGGCTAAGGTTACGGCTGAGTAAAAATGCTTAAAAACTGAAAATTCCAGTTTTTCACGGCCGAGGCTTATTTTGATCATGTTTTTCTCAGTCATGATTTATTCTCAAATAAATCATGAGTGTGTCAAATATTTTTCTGATGTGGGGTCACCTGACGGGGTCGAATTTCGTTGTGCGTAGAATTTCTGAATGACGTTTTACCCTAAAACGTGTAATTCCTTAATAACTTTCACGAAAATGATCTGACGAATGTCAAACATTTAATTTGCCATGAAAATGATTTATCACTCGAGAATATCAAATAAAAATCAACTTTCGGGAAAGTTTCGGGAAAAATGAATAGTAAAAATGAATAGTAAAAGTGAATAGTGAATTTTCCGGGAATAGTAATTAACCTGAAATTGCGAATTGTTACAGTCTCCACCCCATATGAGAGCTCCGTCCCGAAGATCAATTTGCGTTGCGAGTAGAAACTTTGTTGGTAAAAAGATGTGGGTATTTCTTACGTATCTGGTCCTCTCGTTCCCATGTGTATTCAGGACCACGTCGTGAGTTCCAACGAACTTTGACAATTGGAATACGGCTTTGCTTTAGTTGTTTGACCTCTCGGTCCATGATTTCTACGGGTTCCTCAATAAATTGAAGATCGTCATTGAGTTGAATTTCATCGAATGGAATCACTAGTGATTCATCCGACAAGCATTTCTTTAGGTTAGATACATGGAAAGTGGGGTGTACACTACTAAGTTCTGATGGCAGCTCAAGTCTGTACGCCACAGGGCCAACCCTGGCTAGGATTTTGAATGGTCCGATGTATCTTGGGTTTAGTTTTCCTCGTTTACCGAATCGTATCAAGCCTTTCCAAGGCGATACCTTTAGCATAACCCTATCTCCGACTTGGAATTCTAGGGGTCTGCGTCGTGTGTCGGCATAACTTTTATGTAGGAAAGGTATGGTAATAGTCGAATATCAAAGGAAATTGATATAGCAGTCGAATATTAATAGGAATTGATATAGTAGTTGCAATCATAGCCTAGTAAGTAATCGGTTGTTGTACCTAGTGTCGATTAGGGTTATATATAATGTGTAAATCTTCGACTTGTGAAGTTTACAACAAACCTTTAATATCTATAAAGTTTAGTTTCTGTTATTTACTTGTTTTCCCATTTACTGTTACATTGCCAAACATAAACCAAATCAATTCATTCACAAATCATGAAACATATTTTAAAGTCCAGAATTGATGGCAAACATCCTGTGAACAATTGGTATCAGAGCTTCGGCTCTAATCCATGGGAACAACCATCTTTCAAACCACAATCACAATCAGGTTTCCAAACAGGACGCTATCTCTTACGAGAAACTCCCAAGCGTCTATATCAATGGAACACAAGAACGAGAAAAAGCATATCCCCAAAGGCAAAGGAATTGTTGGCACAAACTGTGTTAGACAATGAAGCGTTCAATTCAAATAAAAAAGAAAAAGTAACAAAAGGGAAGTCGAAGTTGAATGCAAGGGAAAAGAGGTCGAAGTGTTATATATGTAAAACCAAGGGGCACGCATTTTGGGCTTGTGAAAAAAGGAAAAAGATTGCTGGAGTCGAATCACAACAAAAGGAGATGGATATGACAAAAGAGATTATTGATCAAGAAAGGATGTATCCAGAAAAGGTACATGTTTTTGGTGACTATACGATTGAAGGTACGGATAAAGAAGGTTAGGACGACATATGGTATGTGAGTAATAAGTATAAGTTTCATATGTGTCCTAGGCGAGTTCTGTTTAATGATGTGAATTACAAGTTTAAAATGATTGGTAAGGAGGAGTATGAATGTAAGTTTATATTTTCGAATGGAATTGGTAACACAACTATTAAGACAGAAAATGGTGATTTAGTTGTGAGATATGTGCAATATACTCCAGAAGTATCCCTCAATATACTCAGCCTAGAATTGCTTGAAAAACAAGGTTTCTCTGTGCAAATTAAGGATACTAGATGTAACATTTACCATATGTATTATGATGAGGAAACAAGTATGCAATTACCATGTGAAAGTGAAACAGAAAAGGTTGGACCAAAAGAAGTCGTGGATGAACACAATAAGTATTTAGAGAAGTATTTTGAGTCAATAGATCCAGATGCATGTTCGTTAGTTAAAGGCATAGAAGAGTTGGATTGGAACAGAGATGTAACACAAGATTACGTGGATGATGAGTACATCAGTTACAATGGAACCTTATATGCTTTAAAGGTTAATTCGCTTTCAAGATTTCTATCGTTCATGAATTTGTTGAAAAAGGATAAACTATTGTACAAAAATTGGGAAGTGTTCAACAAGGGATTTGTAGATATGTTGAGATGGTTTTATCTAGTGCATTTGAACTATGATGCACTTGAATCAATACCACCTGTTGTCAAAGATGTGGAATTGAATCTGTTGTGTTTAATGAAAGCTGTTGAGAATTTAGGAGGCTATGTTTCGGTCACCATGGGTGACAAATGGGGAATTTTAGCACAGTTACAAGGTTTAGACATCAAAGATGGTGAGACAGTTAGAAACTGCTACAAAACGTTTATTGATCTAGTTGTAGTCTACCATGAAACTGCTAGTATGCCTTGGGTTGAAAAATCGTATGAAGTGGGAGAAGCAAGCAAGAATTGTTTGGCCATGGACCTGCAAGATCAGAAGGATACAAGAGTGAAGGATGGAGCAATAGAATCAAAGGACCATTTTGGTGTTAAACTTGAACAAGAAGATGATGAATGCAGCAGCAATGGAAGCAATGATTTCGAAGTCATTGTTTGAAGATAGCAAGCAAACAGGTTTCAAGAAGATGAAGAATTTGATGCTATAAAATTAGGGGGGAAATTGTTAGCCCTCAGTAATGTTTATAGATCAAATGTGACTTATTTATTGTTAAGACTTTAGTTTAATTATGATTATGTAATTCGTATGTTATATGTATGTTGGGTCAAAACATTAAGTCTGCTTATGGGTCGAAATCTGTTAACCCAAACAGGCCCATAAGGTTGACAGTTAGTTAGTTATTAGATAACGGTTTTTTCTCAAGCATCACAACGTTTGAGTAAACTATTGTGTCGATTAGGGTTATATATAATGTGTAAATCTTTGACTTGTGAAGTTTACAACAAACCTTTAATATCTATAAAGTTTAGTTTCTGTTATTTACTTGTTTTCCCATTTACTGTTATATCGCCAAACATAAACCAAATCAATTCATTCACAAATCATGAAACATATTTTAAAGTCCAGAATTGATGGCAAACATCTTGTGAACATATATTTCTATCTGTACACGCAACTAGTTTATGTCGAGGGTAAATTCATGTTTAACTCTGGTATGATCGATCAATGACGTCCTATTTTTAACTTCAACTTCAACGTGGCACATCAATACAAATTGTATCCTTCTATCTGTACATGCTACTAGTTTTATGCAGAGGGTAAATTCATGTTTAACTCAGAAATTATCGATCAAAATCTCATTCGAATCCCAACTGCAACATCCAATTTTCTTTTACTATTTAATGATTGTTTCTGACAATTAATTACAGTCAAGGTGGCTCATCAAGCATTCAAACTTTAATCAATACAACAATAGACTTTTAGCCAAAAAGCTGTTTGCAGGATTCATTGTTTTAAGCCCTCTTTTGTTAGTGTGTTTGAGATCATCAGCAACTCTGTTTTGCACACACGCAACATTCATCATGCACTAACTTTTGTCAACAGATTTAACACAACGCGGAGAAATGGCCACCCATGGTGTTAGTGGTACTTTTACTAATAACGGGGCCTTAAAAAACCTTGTACAAATACAAGTGTGAAGCATGATATTACAATACATTATCTCTACCAACTAATAAGAACAATAATAAGTATAAGGAAAAGCACATACAAATCAGACAACTATAAGTGCTAAAGAAAGAAACTATCAAACATATACGACTATGCACGTGCAACCCTTTGCAATTTTGCAATGAACACTGCCACCTTTACATACACCCAATCCTTCAAGCAATTATGAAAGTGGAAAAAAGCATGTCTGAAACGACAACTGAAAAGTAAAGCACTACATGCTATCCAAAATGCAGTTGCAAAACCTGTGGCCCCTCCAATATAAAACCATCTTTGAAGTTCGTCTGTACTTTCCCCATCACCATCACTCTCACCGACAGCTGGTGGTACTCCCAAATCCTCATCTCCAGAGCAATTATTGGGCAGGGGACGTCCACATAGCCCCGCATTTCCAGTGTATGTTGAAGTGTCAAAGGTTTGGAGTTGAGTGCCCAATGGTATTCTCCCAGAAAGGTCATTAAATGACATGTCTAAATTATTTAGAAGAGTCATCGCTGACATGGTTGATGGTATCTCTCCTGAAAACATGTTTCTAGATAAATTCAAAGTTAAAAGCTGTGCCATTTGACCAATGTCTTGTGGAATCCTTCCATCTAGAGAGTTGTCTGACAAGTCTAGCACTAACAATCCATGCAGATTAGTAACTTCATTTGGGATTTGTCCTGTCAGATTGTTGCTTGACAAATCAATCACCTTTAGCAATCCCAAAATGCTACTAAACTCATTTACCTTTCCTTGCCATTCAATCAACAGATGGTCAATATAGCTCTTGTCAACAAAATCAGTAGAGTAACCATTATCAAATGTTAAATTGACATAACTTTGATAATGATGTACGTTCTTTTCCACAACGAATCCTATTTGAACCATGGAAGTAAGACTGTTCACACACGATGGGATTGTTCCATAGAGCTTGTTATCTGACAAGTCTAAAATTTGAAGACTTACTAAATCACATATTTGTGAAGGGATGGTTCCAAAGAAGTTGTTTGATTTTAGGCTAAGGGCATACAACCTCGACAACTTTTTCCCAATCCAAACAGGAATATCACCATATAAACTGTTGTCCCCCAAGTCCAGAATGCTTAACTGGGTGCAATTCTTGAATGACACAGGTAATGCTCCAGAGAAGTTGTTGTTGTATAAACTCAAAGTCTTGAGTTGACCCAAACATCCTACAGAGGGAGGAATACTTCCTGATAGATTATTCTGTCCTAGATTAAAAACTTTTAGATATGTCAAATTCCGAAAACAGTCCGGAAGTTGCCCTGTTATTGTGTTACGTGAGAGATCAAGAAATTCCAAATTTGTATACATTTGACACAAGAAAGAAATTCCTCCATGGAATTTGTTTCTAGACAGATCTAAAAAACTTATACTTGCTGGAAAAGCAGGTATTGGACCATAAAAGTTGTTGACACTCAAAATTATTATATCAAGGTGGTGATTTGATAATGATTCTGGTAATCTCCCACTTATGTTGTTGAAAGAGAGATCCAAATAGTTCAACTGAGAAGACTGCCACCGGTTCCAGTACTCTGTAGAAACTGTGTCTGAGATATTATTTCTAGAAAGATCAAGATGCGTGAGATTTTTCAGTTTTTGTATCCATTTCGGGAAACGAGGCCCTAGCTTGTTAGAACTGAAATCTATATATTGTATACTCTCAGAAAGGTTAGACACGTCATCATTAGAAGGAACTCCTTTGAGTGAGTTGTTTGAAAGATCTATATAGAAAAGATTTGATTTTCCAATGTTTTCAGAGATAGCACCTCTAAGAGAATTGGATGACAGGTATAGCATTTGAAGGTTGGGTAGTTGCCACAGTTTCTCACTTATAGTTCCATCTAACTGATTATAAGATAGGTTCAAAGAACTGAGGGATGAAAAGTGTTGGATCTCATCAGACAATGATCCTTTGAATTGGTTACTTGAAGCATCCAAATTACCTAACTTAGTCACTGATGTGCATCTAGACAAGTTGTTCAGAAAATCTGAAAGTTTCCCATGAAACTTGTTGCCAGAGAGAGAAAACATTGTAAGCTTATCGCCAATTAATGGGCACAACCAACGATACATGGATGATTTGAGATTGTTGTTATCGAGATTAGTCGCCGTGGGATTAGTCGGCTCGCAATGTCGGGTCGGAAACCCATGATTACCAAAAAAAAAAAAAAAAAGTAAGAGCATTATCACACGGATTAGTCGGCTCGCAATGTCGGGTCGGAAACCCATGATTACCAAAAAAAAAAAAAAAAAAAAAGTAAGAGCATTATCACACTAACATTGAGCATATCAATCATATGCTAGGACTTTAGTAGTATATTCATAAAGCTGAAAACAAGTCACTACTATTGAGTGTATGAAACAGACCCCGGAACCAGGTACAAGTTTGGTGGAAGAACATGTGGTCACTGTTATGGAAATGTAGCAAACAAGAACCACAACTTCCACTGATGAAGATGGATTTCATACGAGCTGGTAACAAACCTCACGGTCATGAATAACATGTTCTTTTATTTGTAGATGTCATTTCACTATCTTTGTGGTAGGGTCCAAGTGTGCATTTACTCCCTCCTGACTAGTAATCCATTGTAGAGACCAGTGTGCTTATTTCAGATATCTAAGGTGCATTGAAGGCTTATTTCAATCATGACTAAAACACCGCTACATTAGCTAGCTTCACACTACACTTAGATGTCAACCGTAATAGCATTTGCATTTGAGGCATGATGCCTTATCGTAAAGATTCATATTTGTTTTAGCTACCCATGATACCTTAACATCATCAGGTATGTTGCAATTCTATGTAAAGCATTTTATAAAACAGTTTCCGTGCATCATATAGCTATACAGTTTATAATATGAACATGTAGAGATGACTTATATCACACAACGCGGGAAAACGGCCACCCATGGTGTTAGTGGCAATTTTATTAATAAGAGGGACTTAAAAACCCTTGCCAAATACAAGTGAAGCATGAAATTTCAATACTATATACCAAACATTAATAAGTAGATGAAAAAAACATAAACAGATATACCACTATGTACGTGCAACCCTTCGCCATTTTGCTATGAACACCACCACCTTTACGTACGCCCAATCTTTCAAGCTATCATGCAACTGGAAAAAAGCATGTCTGGCACGGCGGTTAAGAAGTATAATGCTAAAAACTATCCAAAATCCAGTAGCAAAACCAGCGGCCCCTCCAATATAAAACCATCTCTGAAATTCATCTATGGCTTCACCATCACTCTTACCTTCACCAACTACAGGTGTTACTTCAAGTACTTTATCTCCGGGACAATATTTAGTCAGGGGAGGTCCACATAGTCCAGCATTTCCACAGTAACTTGAAGCTTCAAAGGTCTGGAGTTGAGTGCTAGATGGAATCCTCCCAGACAAGTTGTTATGTGACACGTCAAGATTATTTAAAAAATTCATCTGAGACATGCTTGATGGCAACTGCCCTGAGAAATTGTTTTTTGATAAATCCAAAGTCAGAAGTTCTTTCAATTGACCAATTTGTCTTGGAATCTCTCCACGTAGAGCGTTCTTTGACAAGTTTAGTGCAACCAGTTGAGAAAGATTGGTAAGTTCATATGGGATTTGTCCTGTTAAATGGTTGCTCGACAGGTCAATGCTCTTCAAGGATTCCAGATTTTTGCTGAATTCACGCACCTTTCCTTGCCACTGGATTATCACATGGTCAAAATAATCATGACTAGAGCCGTATCGATGATCTTGATGAATGTGCCTTATGTCCAATGAATTCAATGTGATGAGATCTCTCCCTTTGAGAGAAAAATTATCTAGAACCATGGCAGTGATATTATTGATGCATGAGGGGATGGTACCATTGAGGTTGTTCATTGACAAGTCTAGAAGTTGAAGATTTACTAGATGGCATACTTGTAGAGGGATGGTTCCATAGAAGTTGTTTGATGCTAGGCTAAGAACGTACAAACGTGATAGGTTTTCCCCAATCCAAACAGGCACATTACCAGAAAACTTGTTGGCCCCCAAATTCAGAAAGGTTAAATTCTTGCAATGTTTTAAGGATAAAGGCAATTCTCCAAAAAAGTTGTTGTTGTATAAATACAATGCTTCAAGCTTGATCAAAGACTTAACAGATGCAGGAATTCTACCAGATAGATTATTGTTTGCTAGATTAAGAACCACCAGCTCTTTTAAATGCCATAAACAGTCTGGAATTTGTCCTGTGAATGAGTTGTCTGAGATATCAAGAAATGTTAAATTGCCATCTACAGTTTCGCACAAAAAGGAGATTTCCCCTGATAATTTGTTTTTAGAAAGATCTAACACTAACAAAGTGGAAGGAACGTTCAGAATAGCGCCACTTATGTTGTTGAAAGAGAGATCCAAATAGCTCAACTGAGAAGACTGCCACCGGTTCCAGTACTCCTTAGAAACTGTGTCTAAAATGCTATTTTTGGAAAGATCAAGATGCCAAAGATTTTTCAGTTTTTGTATCCATTTGGGAAAACGAGGCCCTAGCTTGTTAGAACTGCAATCTATATATCGTATATACTGAGAAAGGTTTGACACGTCAGCAATTAGAGGAACTCCTTCGAGTGAGTTGTTTGAAAGATCTATATACCAAAGATTTGATTTTCCAATATTTTCAGAGATAACACCTCTTAGGTAATTGGAAGATAGATCTAGGTATTTAAGGCTGGGTAGTTGCCACAGTTTGTCACTTATAGTTCCATCTAACTGATTTGAAGACAGGTTCAATCCTGTTAGGGATGAAAAGTGTTGGATCACATCAGACAATGTAGCTGATGTGCATCCTGACAAGCTGTTCAAAAAATCTGAAAGTTTCCCATCAAACTTGTTGCCATAGAGAGAAAGAATTGTAAGCTTCTTGCCAATTAATGGGCACAACCAACAATACATGGTTGATTTGAGATTGTTGTTATAGAGATAAAGGACATCCATAGATGAAGAAGAATTGACAGATGAAAAATATGGATGCATGACTTGTGGGAGGTCACATCCAACTAAGCTTAAATACCCAGTTATTTGCTTTGGCCAAAGAAATTCCATTCATGATTAGGCTTTCTAAATGAGATAGAGAAGACAACCAATCTAAGTTTTCAGCTGTACAATTTCCAAGGGAACCTAGATGAAGGTATACCAGATTGGTGAGGTTTCCAAATTCCGGAGGAATGGTTCCAGAGAAAGAGTTGTCTGAAAGGTCAAGGGAATTTAATTTGGTCATGGAACCAATGGAAATTGGAATGGTGTCACTGAAATTATTACCACTAAGGTCGAGGGTTGTTAAATTGGTTGAGGACCCAATGGACATGGGAATGGCTCCACTGAGATTATTGTGAAAAAGAGAGAGTTCTCTTAATTTGACCAAGGAACCAATGGATTCAGGAATGTTTCCAATAAACTGATTGAAATGAAGGTCAAGATAAGTTAACTGTGTCATGTGACCAATGGACTTAGGAATGGATCCAGTAAACTCATTTACACCAAGGTTAAGATAAGTTAACTGTGTCATGTTACTAATGAACTTAGTAATGGATCCAGTAAACTGATTCAAAGAAAGGTCAAGATAAGTTAACTGGTTCATGTTACCAATGAACTCAGGAATGGTTCCTTGAAAAGAATTGTGGGAAAGATCAAGATGATTCAAATAGCTTAAGTTAAGCAACGAAAAGGTAATCTCACCTTCAAGACCGCTCAATTCAAGCTCTGTGACATGACCTGTTTGGTTGCTGCACGTGATTCCACGCCATTTACAGCAATCATCTTCTTCTTCTGGTATCCATGTAGAGAGCCGGTCATATGGGTCTTGAAGGTGAGCTTTGAAATCAAGAAGAGCTTGCCTTTCCTTATCGATGCACTTATGAACAGCTCCTCCTGGTGCAGCAACAAGTTGGTGGCCAGAGGAAGTTGCAGTTGTGGTATTAAACCACATAAAGACAAGTGACAAAATAAACAAAACATGAGTATGCATAAAGTAAAACTAAATATTTTCTCTCATTATGTGTGTTTTAAGAAAATTGTATTGATGTGTTTTGATATGATAATGAAAACGTATACCTCTATGAAGCTTTATATAGACTTCGAGAAAAATGAAGAATTGAACTAGATAGATATAAATTTTGTGGACCAGACAACCACTTGGAAAAAAAATGCAAGAAACTTCAAATTTTGTAGTCCCACATTAGACGACCAATGACTCTCAAGTATTTGCAATTTGTAGTTATTGCATGTCATAAATTTATTGCTTATAACGCTAGATAAATCTTTAGTTTTCCTATGACCCGCAACGTGTTTGATGAAATGACTCAACCAAATTTTAGAGACATTAAGTGTACTACTAGTTATCCTTTTATAAAAAGAATGTGATTTCAAGAGTAATCTGCATAAGTAAATTAATTGGTCAGTTGAATTTTTACTGCATTTGATTAACTATTGAAGCCAATATAAGTTGTTTAGATTCAAGATGATTGATTATTTTTGTGTTTGCTGTGGACATGGTTTAGTTTTGCATACAAGTTATTAGTTCATTTCGCTAGTGTAAAGGAGTATCATGACTCTTTTGATAATGTACTCAGTCTTGTACAACTTTCACTAGATATGGTCTTAACTACCTCAAAACCCAGTAACGTGACAAGGTAATTTGGAAGTAGTAAGCGAGAAATATTGTGGAACACAGTTGAGATTCAAGATTCCAGTCCGTCTTTGTAAGGCGACAAAGATAACTATGAGGGACAAAAAGATTTTAGTATACCATAGAAGATTGAAAGCATAAAAGGAACAGTAAAAACTAGAATTAAAGTGTTGACCCAACATAAGAGAATAAGAAAATTAAATCAAGTAGTGAATTAAGTGTTGCTGAAAGTTTTGATTTCAGATATCATTATAAACTTACTTTTCATGGTATATGTGGCTGCTCACTCACCTTCACAATATCAAAGACCGAATACATTGGTTACAAGCCATAGTCCTCAAAGTTTTATCAGTTGAATGATTATTCTTTCAAGGTGTTCAATGGTATTGGGATGAAATAATCAAAATGCTTAAACAACTTTCACTAGATATGGTCTTAACTACCTCAAAACCCAGTAACGTGACAAGGTAATTTGGAAGTGTTTTCTGTCGACTTTTTAGGTAGTCAAACCAAGCTCAAAACTTCTTACATTAATGATGACTGTTTGATACTTATTTCCCTGAAGAATGGATGGCCAAGTAAAAAGGTGGTTGGTTAATTGGAAATGGAAATGGAAGAAAGTATGTGGAACTGATATAAGCATTGGCAGTGATAATGAACATATGGATGAATTGATATTATCTCCTCTTGTTCTTCTTCTTTAATCACTCTAATTATTATCTTATTTATTTCTTGTTCTTCCTCGGAACTGATTCTTAAAAACCCAGTTCCCAAGTTGATCAGCAGATATTATAAACTAAGCGTGTTATCGGTCTTAATCTAGCTTGCATCGTATTAGACATAAGTTAAAATGGTTTTGTGTCATTTAGCAATAAAGAAAAATATGTTTTCTGTAGATAATGAATTTCCACATTCTGATGTTACAAACAGAGTAGCTCTCTTCAGAGCCCTGTTTCATACACTCAACGTACAGTTGTTCTAAAGAATGAAACTCGTCATGAAATCCTTCAAATATTAATAAGTATACAATAGTCTTTGGTTTAGGATGTCTTGCTAAAATCTCATTTATCGTTATACTAAAGAGCATACAAGTGACATTGTCAATGTGAGTGTATTTAGGTTGTCACATAGCTGTAAACAAGAATAAGTGGTTGGAAACAGTATAAATGCATACAACTACATATCTTTATTCAACCCACTGCAATTTGTAAAGACCATTAGAACAGTTTAGTTGTGATGGGAAGTCCACATAATTAATACTGCATTCTAGTATAAGGATGCCTATTTGGTTATTATCTCATAGAAAATTATCAATTGCATTTGAGGGTCAAAACTTGTAGATTTAGCTAATCAAGTCAAGCTACATTTCAAACTTTTTTGCGTATATTTAAAAGATGTTGCAATAAGGTTAAAATACATTTAAACTTTGTAGAATTTTGGATTGAGTGTCACTCCTTGAGTATTAATTTAATATTCAATTGATGCTGAGGTCTAACTAATACAAAATGCAAGTAACTAATACAAAATGTGAGTTGTAACTAGCCAGGTTTGGCAGTGTAAACATATTTAGTCCACTAATACTGGTAGAGGTGGCAAAACGGGTGGGTTGGGTGGGTATGGATAATGGGTTAAACGAGCTAACTTAAATCTTGGGTCAAACGCCTCAGGTCAAAACAGGTTTGGGTCATGCGGGTTTGGGTCACGTGGGTGTAGGGGTCACAGTTGAATGACACTGACGCGAGTAACAAGATGAAGTATTATTTCATCTGTTTCAATAGCCTATACAAGCTCGATAAATTGCTACGATAGTTTCCGTCAATTACGTGAGGGTTGATATCAGCAACAACTGTACTAACTGCAATTGGGTATCTGCAATCATATTTTAGTACAACGGAGCAACACATAACAACGATTCGCATCATGGATGCTAAAATGAGCAGCAAAAGGAAATGGAATAATACATGAAATTTGGTGCTTGCACCACAAAGCAACATATACCAACATACTTTATTCCTCTTCGTTAGTAATCATTTTAAAAAGTAAGAGCATTTTCACACTAAACGAAAGCAAAATTAGATCGAGTCACTACTATTGAGTTTCTGAAACTGAGACCGAAACCGATTGGTGGAAGCAACAAGTGGTCACTGTGCAGACTTGCAACAATTTCCAATGACTTGTATATTAGCGATTGAGTAACCAAACTAATGTTTACTAGCAAAAAGAATATCGTTATTAAGATTTTAAGGTATGTTGAAGGCTTATTTCATGTGCCTCGTAATCAAGACTAAAACACCGCTACAGTCTTCACAGTACATGCATTCAGATGTCAAACGTAATAGCCTACATTGCCATGTATTACACCCCTAGCTGTTGCTTTTAAAGCTTGATATCGTTTAGTTGTAGTTCGATAAAAAGACGGGCTAAATTGTTCAACACTAAATTCGGACAGTTTAAATTCGATTCGACTAGTTATAGCTAACAAGTTGGCAAACTTACTTCAACTTTATACAATTGCTTCTCATCATAATCCCTTACCATATATATATTTACAACACACAGCAACAAACACTTGAGCGACACGGGGCAAAGGATTTCCAGACAGCTTAACATACGGATAATGAACTGAACCACAAAAAAGGACAACAATTCTACTACCATGGCACCCATAGACACCCAAAATCCTGTGGTCCAATGACCAATATCTTCATAATACACAATAATCGTGTTTGAGAACAAAGATCCAATGTTGAGTGCAGCATAAAATCATGCAAAAAACACCCCTTTAAACCCTTTTGCCTTTGTATTTTGGGTCAGGTTCATCAAACTGGTCAGTACCAAGAGTTGCTAAGGTTGGCTGGTGTCCACCGTATCCTAATGCAACCATGTATATCGATAAATAGCACATCATAGTTCCCTTTGTTGATGGCAGTGTGCAATATTGATGGTGGCTGTGGTGGTGACGACCAGTGTTCTTTAGATCAAGATTGAGCTGGGTTTTGGGTTTTGAGCGTTAATGATAGAAAGTAAATCAGCAGACAGTAAGTTAGTTAAATGGTTCCGTGGATAACAAAGTTCCACATTCTCATGTCAGAAACAGAGCAGCTCTGTTCTAATCCATTTTTAAAAACACTCCAGCAATGTCCCTCCTAAAAGAACACAACCACCTACAGTCTACAGAGGATTGAAACACTTAGGAAATTATATATATATTAGAACGAAACAAATGCCAACATCCTAACAGCACAGTCACACACATATCTTCACCCAATACTTTTATCAAGCACATGATGTTCAAAAGGCACAGTTACAATTGAATGACACTCGATCAACTTATAATATGAAACTTTAAATCTTTTATTCAATCCGTTTGGTATAAATCCATTCATTCACCAATTCAAACATTTAATCAAACACCTTGTGAGCATAACCTTACTCTCAAATCCAACTTTGAATATCATGTATAAATGGAATAAATAGCGTCTCATTTGCATGCGTTAATACTTTTCGGGCACAGATGCTTTTGAACAGCAACAGAAATGCAATCGAAATAGGATAAAAGACACCTCATCAGTAAACAAATATTCAATAGAACAGGCCAAACAAATATTCCAAGAATTCAACAAGTTAAAATGCTTCTTGAATAAATGATATGATGTAAATGTAAATCCAAAGAAATGGACCCAAATAAATCAGGCTGCTGGAAAATACAGTCAGCAACTCCTGTGAAGTATAGCCGACAAAATTGATTAAAATATGGAAAAATAGGTTTGATAAAAATAAAATGGGGTCGAGTGGGCCTTTGAAAACATGTTCTAATTGGAAGAATGGTCCAGTGAGTAATTGTAACGGGTTGAATGGGTGAATTAAAATTTGGATTTATAAATCTAATTATGAGCTTATTGTAATGTCTACATGATAAGTTTTGTTCTTCTTTTATTGCCTAGAGTGCAAGGTGCAATGTGTTATTGGTATTTCTGGGTACAATGGATCCATTAAAATGATAAATGATAAATATTTTTAGCCACACATATAAAATGAAGAATGAGAATTTCATGAGAGATGCAACTTTTCTTGTAAATGCATCTGAAATATGCAATATGCGGTTGTTGTTATTTCTCATTCTTTTCATTTTACTTTTATTTCTTATTTAATCATTACTCCCAATGGCTCACCAATAACATGTTATTATGCACCCCCTTGCAGGCCATTCGTCCCAAGTTATTCTACTAACTCATGCTTTTTTTGTTTTTTAGGAGAGGGGGTGTGATAGGGTATTTTGTGGGACCTACATGCACCAACAAGTGTTACTTTTATATTTTTCTGAACGGGGGGGGGGGGGGGGGGGGGGGGGGGATTAGTTATTGATATATTATTGGTGAGATCATTATAAGGTGACGTTGAGCTAGGGCACGAATAACATGTTATTCGTCACCACTGCACCTAGCTCTCTTATAAGGCTGCATAAATCTTTAGTTTTCCTATGTCCCACAATAGGTTTGATGAAATGGCTCAACCAAATTATATCTACATTTAGTTTACAAGTTGTCCTTTAATAAAACGAATGTGATTTTAAGAATTGTCGACATAGGTAAATTAACTATTTGAATTTCTACCGCATTTGATTAAATATTTAAGCGAATGTAATTTGTTTAGATTCACGATGAATGAGTTTGTTGTGGACATGGTTTAGGTTTGCATACAAGTTATTAGTTCATTTTATTTGACTTGAAAATTAGACCGACCCAGTGTAACACCCCCAAAATTTGGTACAGCGGAAGACTAAACAAGCTTTCGAGGTGCTACGGGATTGGTATCCGTCACAAGTCATAAAGAAACGAGATAAAGTAAACATAAGTGAAAATAGAACCATTTCAAGGTTTTTAAGTTTACATTCATCCCAAATAATCCAAAGTAAGGCCCAAAATAAATTTAAATATAGGTCCACAACATAATATCAGAGTTTAGAATAGATCCTTTAACGAAAATGCCAAGCCAAGCCTTCCAAACGATCATTCCATGCAATCACTTAATTACCTGAGAAAACGCGCTAAAAGTCAGCTTACACTGGTGAGTTCATAGGTTTAAACTAAATCATACAAGTGGACTTACACACAAAAACCCTTGATAGCTAGACTAGGCCTCAATCCTCAATACCAACCCTATAGGTGCACACTATAGTCCAAAACCAATCAATTCAATATGCATTCGCAAGGATGCGACATGCCCAACATTCGCAAGGATGCGACATGTTCTGCATTCGTAAGGATACGACATGCTCAGCATTCGTAAGGATACAACATGCTCTACGTAACACAACCTAGTCTATAGGCATAGCAAGTATCGTTTCAAACATCACTAATAGTCCACATAAAACAATTTGCACATTTTCTCACCCCAAGTTTAGAAAACAATATTCAAGAGTAAAAGTGGGGCTATGACTCACCTCAGTCCATATATTAGCTCAAAATCGGTAGAAACAAGAAGTATCGCTACACAAACGACGGCAACTACGGACTCGGCACTTCCTAACAATATAAACTCGTCTCGGCATCATTTTCTCAAAAATCAAATATTCCCAATCCCGAACGTATTCCTTTTTACTTTCCAAAATCTGTTTCTCATATTTGTTTTAGCGTTTGGTATCCATGTGGGTGGCAGTCGACTCTACACAAACCAAATAACATACCAGAGGAACAATAACGATCTATAGGTCTAGTTTTAGCCTAATAAGTCCTTTAAATAAATCGTCGACGTTTATCGAGTTCGTCAACTCGATAATCCTCCACAACCTATTTACTTAACTTATTATTCCAAAACCATACCACGTCCTAAAATCACACAGTGCATAGTATACTACATGGTAAGTTTTAGGATTTAATAAGTCTCCTAAATAGATCGTCAAACTTATCGAATTCGTCAATTCGATAAACTTCACAAAATATTTATTAACTTATCATCCCGAACTCCTACCACAACCTAAGGCGTCGTAGGATACGTTATTCGATAATAAACCCTTTTTATATAACTAAATAGGTTTTATTTAATCCGTCGACTAAATAAGTTAAATAGTTATTTAGAACAAGTATATTAACGTCAAATATCCGTGACTAGCACAAATAGTCAATAAATAGTGAAATGGTCAACTTGGATTTAAGTGCCCTCGAATATTTTATAACTCGCAAAGTCTCATTTTATTTCCAAAAACTCGCTTCATTTCGTAAAAACAATTCGCGTTGAATTCATATTTCCATTTATAACAATTTAATCATAATAAGGTTTCCGACGATATTATACTATTTTCATAGTCTAATATATATCGTTAACGTTATTATTTTTATTACTCGTGATCTCCTGTTTATTATATACGCATTTATATAAATATATATACGTTTTCACATTTATAGATGAGATAAGTACTAATCTATGACAAAATCTTTTTTTTGGTCCCCATCTTGGTCACTTTTTGAGTAAATTCCACAAATGGTCATGCGCATCTGCGCAACTCCGCAACCTATCTCAGAACATGACACGTGTACATTTTATGGGGCCCACACCAACTACTATAACTAACAAAAATACTCAACCTTAGTGCTACTCAACCGGCGGCTATTGATCCACGTGCAAAAGTGTACTAAAAAGTACATTGGGAAAGAGCAAAAGTTCATATGTTTAGTCTTTTCATTTGTACCTACTTTTTTATAAAACTTTTTTTATAATATCCAAAAACAATTTTTGATCCATTAATCTTCCAAGCTTAATCTTTTTAGCAGACTTTGTTCATATCAAAAAAAATAAACACCAATCACTTCCATTAATCTTTTTGATCACTTCATCCTCTCTGATCACCCTCCTCTCTTCCGATCACTTCATCTTCTCCGTTCACCCTCCTTTATTCCGATCACATCATCTTCTCCGATCATAGAGCCTCTATTATCCTGCGGTTATACTCATCTTTCTCCGACAATAAGTAGATTTGATTTGGGGTTACGTCCAATGGCTCCCAGTTTTCACCGTGTTGATGTAAGTTTATTATTATTATTATTATTATTATTATTATTATTATTATTATTATTATTATTATTATTATTATTATTATTATTATTATTATATATCTGTTAGGTTTCATGTTCAAAATTAGTATTAAAAATATCCAAATGCCATATAGAGTATTTGTCTGTGTTTGATTGAATATTTTTTTTGTGAAACAAATAAATGCACCATTTTGTTTTGACGAAAAGGTTATTTTTTTGTGAAGTAAATTGTTGAACAACAAATATATAAAGGTAGTAAATGGTTTTGAATAGAAAATAGGATATAGAGTGTTTGGATTGATGTGTTTATCTTCTTATTGCCATATGCAAGCTTGCATAGTGAATCCCCTCTATTTGAGCTGAGGGGAATTGAATTTTGTATGTTCTAAATCTGAATTCCAAGTTACTAGCAGTCTGTGTGATAACTTTGAGTTATATAATTAGCTACTATTTCATTAGTGTAGTTTGTATAATCTGAGTTCAATTGTGTGAATTGGATTTTTGAAATGCTAGTTTAGTGTTAGCTGACAGTTTGATTCATTGGAATCTGTTTTCTATAGTATATTTGAGATTCAGAGTTTCTATTGTTTTAATAAAGGAGTGTTTGGATTAATTTGATTTGCTGAGATTAAGTGTTAGTTAGATGGATATTATTGCATCAATAGTTCATATAGGTTAGTAATAGGTTAATATTGCATAAAAATAGTAGTCAAAGCTAGGTTTCTATCTAGTGAAATTGGTTTGGTAGCTGTCTCAGCTTTGTAGTTTCACTTGCTGTACAATTTGGATTAGTTTAATATAGTATATAATTAGTTTAATATAACAATTAGGAGTAGATTGGAGTAGTACAATTTGGATTTGGTAAAAATTGTGGATCATTGCCATTGTCAACTGTCTCAGCTTTGTAGTTTCACTTGCTGCTGAACTTAAATACAATTAGGTTAGTGATTGATCAATTCAGATAGGGCTTTTAGTGAATTTAGTTACTCAGTTGTGTAGTGAAGCTTTTAAGTGTTGTATATGGTTTTGTCACTACTGGCTTATTCTGTCTGTGTTGTGCTTATAATTTGGCTTATTTTCTTGTTATTTGTAGCTTCACACAATCCTATATTTTGATTTTGCTTTGTAGCATCACTATAATATCCATTATTTACCTGTCTTCTTTTCTTGTTAATGTAGGCTTATGATGTGAAGGTCAGTATGAGAACCAAGCTACACATCTTGAAAACGATAGCAAAACAGTTGGCATTGAAACCAAATGCTTTAAACTTGTTCAAGAAGAGTGTGTTTGGTCCCTGGTTAAATATAAAAACAGAAGAGCATGACAATCATATGCTCCACTTTTTGCTTCTACACCAGAGACGAATCGAGAACGCCAATACAAAAGTCCCTTTTTATTTTGATATTGGACA
Source organism: Artemisia argyi (assembly GCA_030686995.1). Classification (NCBI taxonomy): domain Eukaryota; kingdom Viridiplantae; phylum Streptophyta; class Magnoliopsida; order Asterales; family Asteraceae; genus Artemisia; species Artemisia argyi. The sequence continues at coordinate 19,715,634 of CM060695.1, read as the reverse complement.
TCATACTTTAGAATTTGGTAGGAAGGAGTTCTGTTTGTTAACTGGTTTTAGATTTGGGGATGTTTCTTTAAAACATTTTGAGGATTGTGTTTCAAGTTTCCGTGCCCGTGTTTTTCCCAAGATAGCTAAAGTTAAAGGATATGATATACAACCCCTTATTGAGACAGATGATGAATTTAAAAAACTATCAGATGAAGATGCTGTCCGGGTTTGTTTATTGTTTGCATTAGAATATGTTTTTATGGGTGTAGAGTTGAGACATGTAATTCAAGAAAAGTTGATGGTATTAGTTGATGATTTTGATGCATGGAATAGTTTCCCATGGGGAGAACGTATATGGAAAGGGTTTCACAATAGTGTATATAATACAATCTCCAAAAACCGTGAAGCTCATTTGACCAAAATTGCAGACGGTTGCAAGCCTCAATGTACTTTGAATGGCTTTGTTTTCCCTCTTAAGGTCAGTAACCTTTCTGTTCTTGTTAGATAATTAGAATAAGCTAGCATAATTAGAATAGACTTTCAGTTAGAATAGGCTTAAGTTCTGTGTTTCTATGCATCTACTAGCTTATTTGATCAGTATATGAGGTTTTGTGGTGGTTTGTAAGATTAAAAATCATTGATGCTTAATAAAAAGTTCATATCAGTCACATATGGAGTGTTTGGATAAGTGATATAAGTTAAATAATCTTAGAGTTAAATGCATAAGTGGTAATTGTAGGCTAATCTAATAATAATAATTACATCATTTTAATTCTATCTTAATCTAATCAATAATTAGCTTGTTTTGGGCTGTTTTGAGAAAAAGGTGCCCTGCACCATTCTTTGTGCCATAATTGGTCATTTTCACAATTGACTTCTGTTTTGGGCTTATAGTTGGACTTATGACAACTGAAATTTAAAACATTTCAACACAAATTAAGTTTGGGCTTATTCCTGTTGGGCTTATAGTTGCACTACATTTAAGACATCCTATTATTGGTTGTGTTGTAAAGTAAATATTTGTTGCAATAAATGCCTATTAAATTATTTATATTGCTTTTGTTGTTGTTTACACAGATATGGGTATTGGAAATTTTCCCTAATGCAAAGCATTGGTGGCATACAAAAGAGAAATCCATACCCAGGTGTGTGGCATGGAGTAACGGTATCAAACTTCAAAAAGCTGATCGTGAAAGTCTCTTTTATTCAAGAACACAACTAAATAAACTTGAGCCACACCACAAGAGATGAAGACACAATGGTGGAGCTCTAGTTTAGAGTATTTTGAAACTGCCAACACGGGATCTCCATCATCTGATGTACGAGGGAAAAAAAAGAAGAGAAAAGTTGTGAAAACTGAGACACACGTTCACACATAGATTCACCGTCGTACCACACATGTCCGTACTGAAATCCGCAGTGAGGTTGATTGTCATGGATTGGGTGAAGCTTCTGTTGGAGAAAAGCTTGTGGCTATGGAACGGGATATTGGTGGTCGCTTAGCTGCAATCGAAAAAATTTTGAAAATTCCCAAGGTTATATATTTATAATCAATACATCATTATTTAACATATAATATTATATACTTGCTTAACACAATATTTTTACGCAGCCATCAAGTGGATCCGCCAATCCTATGCAAGTTGATGATGAAGTGAATGTTTCTGATCCAGCTGATCTTGAAAGAAAATTCGAGGAAGTGAAAAATGATTTTCAGAGACGTATGCTAGCAATTGAGCATCACTTTAAGGTCATATTATCACCTAACATTTATCATACACTCTACCTTATACATTTAATTAAACAGTTAACAAATTTTTTTCGTTATGCAGCCCTCTAGTGGATCTGATCATGAACCAAAAGACAAGAAGACTGTTGATTCCTCTTTGGATGTTGATCATGATCAAGAGGTGTGTGATATTGAATGGTATTTATATTATATATGTTGATAAAAGTTAACAATTATTTTCACTGAAACAGGCGTCACGTCCTTGTAAAAAACCGAAGTCGGATGCTGAGCCGTTTTCCGCCCAAAGTGATAAGCTTGATAATGATAAGCAAATGTTTGAAATTGTTATTCCTGTTTCGAAGGTACTAACTTTGATTACTTCTCTATGTTCTATTTTGTCACAATGGAAAACTTCTAAATAGTTAGCTTATATGTCAATACATGTTCATATCAATGGCTAAAATAGTTAGCTTATAATTTTAGTGAGTAGTCCCACTTCTTTAGTTTATAAGCCTAAAATAGTCAGCTTATGAGCTTTTCCAACTTTTCAATGAAACAGAAGGATGATATTTTGGAAACACAATCAAATGAGAAGCTTAATTCTGAAGCTGAGAACTCTTTGGCACAAAGTGAGAAGTTTGATTATGGGAAGACTGCGGAGGTATTGGAAGATATTAATGTTGCAAAGCTGAATGTTGATCCTGAAATACTGGCATCAACTGTTAAAATTCTATTTGACTCACTGGTTAATGATCAGGTACTAAATCATTATTTTTATAATCTATCAGTGAACACTATTTGCTTAGCTCGTGTACTTGTATTTTTACAGAGAGTAAATGAACAAGATGTTGCAATGGGTGATTTATTTTTAGAAGAAGCGGAACAACAGAAGTTTAGCGATCTAGAGGTACAAGAACTTATGGCAGTGGATGCTCTTATGAATATATATGTTTTTGATTCTACTCCTAAAAAGGTAGTCTTATCTATATACTTTTTCAAAAAAACACCACTTCAGTGATCTTCTTAAATTAAATAACGTAATTTTTTTTCCTAATGTTTTTTCTTTATTATAGGAAAAAGATGATGAGCTGGACACTCTTTCAAAAAACTCAGATTCAAAGCAAGGATCCAACAATGAGAATGAAAAAGATAATGTCTTAGTTGTTGATGTCGAACAACAAAAGGTTAAAGTGATACGGGTACCTTTTGCACGAGATACTAAACTTAGCAAGTATCTTTCTTCACCATACACGAACCTACCTGACTCTACTCCACAGCTGCCTAAATTACGTGATAGGACGAAAAAATGTAAAAATCTTTATCTATCGTTGACTGGGCCTGATGGTGAAGAGATTCCACCGTGGAAGGAGGTGATTTATTTTACTTATTATTTATTTAAAACTGTAGTGAAATTCTTTGCACTTTACATTTTTTATCATAATTTTTCAGGATCTAAATCGTGTTAAAGGTGCGTCAAAAGATAGAGTGATGGTACCTAAAGATATTCTGGCTTATTTGCGAGCAAACAAGAAAGATAAGAAGGAAGGTAATAAGGATGATAAGAAGGATGATGAGAATGACGTTACGGGTTTTAATTTCCCATGGGCAGAAGATGCATGTGTAATGCCCGTCTTTTGGGAAAGGTTATTGGGCATCCTTGAAGGGAAAGATGGTTGGCTCTCTTGTACGGTATGTAAATGCGAACATGTTAATTTTTTTCTACAATCTTAAATGCTTTCAGCGTATTTGTAATTTTTTTTTAAATCTCAGCACATCGATCTATGGGTGTTATATCTATGGCACGTTAGACCTGCTAATGCTGACTGGGTGATTGCTGGCCCCTATTTTAGCAGGATGATTCTTAACAAAAGGATGCCTTGTTACTTTGCTAACGGTATCACTTATGGTACCCCCTGGTTTGCTGAATCTGTGGAAAAGGTGTGTAATCTGTTGTTGTGATGGTATATAGAATTAGTATAAATTGCATGGATTAGTAATAAAATTGGATCCCTGATCCATAGTGTGGTCCCCATACTAGCCTGCAAGTCACCCTGCATATCTGTGAACCCAGGTCTATTTGGCTTATTTCATAAGCTTATTGAGAGCTTATTAATGAGCTTATTGACCTGGTTCTTGGCTCATTTTGTAGACACCCAGTCCAACCTCAACACATCAACCCCAAGTTTTGACCCCTGACCCCCTTGTGGCCCCCACAGAGGGCTGCAAGTTAATTCTTAGCTTATAACAACATTAAAAGTCAAAAATACTTTGTACCCAGATTTTGAGATGAATTCAATTGCATGTGTAGAGTAAAGTACTGATTGGAAATAACATTGGAAAGTTGATTTGAAATATCTGGTAGCTTAAATTTTAGATTAAAAAAGAAAATTCACTTTTCAAACTCATTTGCTCGCCCAAATTTAAGCCTAAAGTTACTGAGTTGAACAGTCACTTCCCCTGCACATGCAGTTGGTTTTGAATTTTTCTAGGCTAGATTTAATTGTGCAATTGATAATTTCTGATAGGGCTTTTGGGGTTTCTAGCATCTCAGTTGGTCAGTCAACATTTTGCCCCCCTTACTTTCTAGTTTTCAGCTTATTAGATCAGCTTAATTGATCCTGTATGCTGGTAACTTTGCATCATTTGAGTTCATACTAGAGCATTTAGGGTCAATCAGATATGTTCATAGTTCCATACACTTACTTTAAGTTCCATACTAGGCAGTTAACCTTGAACATGTTACAATTCATTGGCCATATCTTGCTTATTACTTGAGCTTTTTCCATGATTATTGGCTTAATGTAAAATTTTCAAATGACTAATCTTGCTATCTTTTGTCATCATTATTGTAGGTGTATTTTCCTATAAATCAAAATGAGACACACTGGATCTTGGCAGAACTACACATACGTACTGGTGTGATAACCATTTACGATAGTTTTTGCCCCCAGCTTCCTTTCATTGAGAAAAGAAAATGGTTGCTTACGATGCGGTCAACCTTTGAGGTTAAAATTCCCAAGTTACTCCAAAAATGTGAGGTGATGGACAGGAAAAAAATTGATAAACAAACATACAAAATCACCTTCAAGTATGCCGAGAATGTGCCAAGACAAGGCAATCTATATGGTGACTGTGGTATTTGGGTAATGATCAATTTATATAGGTTGACCCATAATTTATCTTTGAAGGTAGAAAATCCAACTTTGGCAGGTTTAGCTCACAGGGAAAGGTTGACAGATTTTTTCTGGAAGTACAAGATTGAAACAAAACCCAACTTGGGCATTCATATTTAGCATTGGCATTCAAACAATTGTTAACTGTAGTACGCTATTTGAATATGTTTGGTAGTACTCTAGTAGTAAAGTTTGCAAACAATTGTTAACTGTAGTACGCTATTTGAATATGTATTGTAGATTTTGGTAGTAGTCTAGTCGTAAAGTTTGCAAACAATTCCAAACAATTGTTAACTGTAGTACGCTATTTTGAATATGTATTGTAAATTTTTGTAGTAGTCTAGTTGTAAAGTTTGCAAACAATTCCAAACAATTGTTAACTGTAGTACCCATTTTAGTAGTATAGTCGTTAATTTTTGTAACTAAAATTTCGTAGTCTAGTCGTTAATTTCGTATAGTCAGAAACTGTATTGATAGTTTGGTAACTAAAATTTAGATAGTAACTAAAATTTAGATAATACATGCTCCTTAAATTAAAGCAATAAAACCAACGTAAATTAAAGCATAAAACGATTCCCTAAATTAAAATACATATGCTAACCATAAGGGTGAGCACTTATTTTTGTTCCGAAAAACACTTATTTTTTGGAAACATAAGGGTGAGCACTAGACCCTTCATCATCAGCTTGTTCCGAGGAAATCAAGTTTTTGGAAACATAAGGTAGAGCACTAGACCCTTCATCATCAGCTGCAGTTTGAAAGTCATCATAAAGCATCCTTGGAACAAATAGACTAGCTTCCTTGAAAGGCTTAACATAAGGTGATCTCAAGTAAGCTGGTGATTTAGATTCTTCTTCTTCCCAAGCTGTAACCTCTTCCAAAGACATAGAGTCGTACTTTTTTTTTTCTTTCAACATGAATTCTAACGTTTTGTTTCACCTCTTCATTAGACTCATCTCTACACATGTTTTTATGATAAAAATCAACTAGGTATGCTTGAGGTATATGAGAAACATACACCTCAAGTATACCATGCACCTCAGCCATTTCATACATTTTTTTTACATCCATATCACATTCAACGATAGTCAAACCTTCTTCTAGGCTACGTTTAGGCATACAGTAAAACCATGCCCAAACATCACGTTTTATTTTTTCCAACAACAAGTCACACATTTGAGAATACGACAACCTTTTAGACCTAGATAATTTCAGCTCAATCATATCTATACATGCATACTTTAATGGAAACACGTCAAATACGCCTTTATGAAAAACTTCAAGAATGAGATCATCACAACTTTGAGACATTGTGTGTAAAAATTGAAGATGTTTATTTTGGTCAATAACAAATAAAGGATTATTATAGTGATCATAATGGATATTACATGTTGGACAAAATATTTACATGCCGGACAATAGATTTGGGTCGAGTAGCACCAGATGGTCGAGTATCCTATCACTTATTCTTTATGACAATTTAAAATTCACAACCAACACATATTAATTGATCACCTCTAAAATTCCATCAACCTATGTGATGTAGTAGATAAAAATTTAAATGCATATTTATTTACTAAGGTCGAGTAGATTTGGGTCGAGTAGTACCAGATGGTCGAGTATCCTATCACTTATTCTTTATGACAATTTAAATTTCACAACTACACATATTAATTGATCACCTCTAAAATTCCATCAACCTATGTGATGTAGTAGATGAAAATTTAAATGCATATTTATTTACTAAGGTCGAGTAGATTTGGGTCGAGTAGCACCGGATGGTCGAGTATCCTATCAATTATTCTTTATTACAATTTAAATTTCACAACTAACACATATTAATTGATCACCTCTAAAATTCCATCAACCTATGTGATGTAGTAGATGAAAATTTAAATGCATATTTATTTACTAAGGTCGAGTAGATTTGGGTCGAGTAGCACCGGATGGTCGAGTATCCTATCAATTACTCTTTATGACAATTTAAATTTCACAACTAACACATATTAATTGATCACCTCTAAAATTCCATCAACCTATGTGATGTAGTAGATGAAAATTTAAATGCATATTTACTTACTAAGGTCCAGTAGATTTGGGTCGAGTAGCACCGGATGGTCGAGTATCCTATCACTTATTCTTTATGACAATTTAAATTTCAGAACTAACACATATTAATTGATCACCTCTAAAATTCTATCAACCTATGGGATGTAGTAGATGAAAATTTAAATGCATATTTATTTACTAAGGTCGAGTAGATTTGGGTCGAGTAGCACCAGATGGTCGAGTATCCTATCACTTATTCTTTATGACAATTTAAATTTCAGAACTAACACATATTAATTGATCACCTCTAAAATTCCATCAACCTGTGTGATGTAGTAGATGAAAATTTAAATGCATATTTACTTACTAAGGTCGAGTAGATTTGGGTCGAGTAGCACCGGATGGTCGAGTATCCTATCACTTATTCTTTATGACAATTTAAATTTCACAACTAACACATATTAATTGATCACCTCTAAAATTCTATCAACCTATGGGATGTAGTAGATGAAAATTTAAATGCATATTTATTTACTAAGGTCGAGTAGATTTGGGTCGAGTAGCACCAGATGGTCGAGTATTCTCACACCCCCAAAATCGGGTCCAGCGGAAGCATACATGTAGCTGGGGTGTAACTCAATCGGTATCACAACACAAGTACAAAAATGGTTTTCACTTTAATCATTTAGAATAAAATTGTTTAACCAAAAATATTGAATTTACATCGTTAAAAGTAGTGCGGAAGTAGGCCCTTAAAATAGTTTAAAACGGTCCCCATATAAATAATCAGAGTCTTCTATGACCATGCCATGCCCTGCCAAAACCTCCTGTAGCGTGCCATAGGTTAAAACCTGAAAATACATGCTAAAGTGTCAACACGAGGTTGGTGAGTTCATAGAGTTTGTTGAAAAATAATGTAATGCATATGTATGAAGGTTTCCCAGCAAAGGCATCGTAAATCCACTCAGTTACAACTCCCGCCATAAGAGCCTTGTAACCTGTGTGTTCACAACCCACTGCTACAATATAAAATGAGTAAGACATGTATAAGTTCATCACAACAGTTAAGCAATTAGTCGTGAGTCTACACTTCATCTCCGAAGACCTCACGTAAGTATGTTGCTCACAAGGAAGGTAGTGGCATTGGTTCCACTTCATCTCCGAAACCCAATGCATGTGTTATCCAAGGAGACTGGGTGCCATTTTCCAAAGTATAAAAGTTTACTAGGTGCCATTTCCCAAAGTATAAAAGTTTACTGGGTGCCATTTCCCAAAGTATAAAAGTTTAAACGTTTCAAGTATCAAGAAAGTATAACGCAGTTAAGTATAACACAATCATGTATGTATGAAATCAAGTATAATGCAATCAAGTATAAGACAATCAAGTATAAAACAATCAAATATAAATGTTTTGAGTATTTGTACAAGTAAGCAAGTAGTTGAGCATGTATCTCCCCCCAAAGAGTTAAAACAAGTATAAAAAAAAAGTAAAAGCGGGGCTATGACTCACCTGGTGCGAATAGCTACGATGACAAAAGTGGATACACAGAAATGAGGTTCGATCTCTAACCGCAACCTAATATGAATGATAGTGATCTACTTAGATCATGAAATGATGAAGAGAAATGCATACACATGATACATATACCACTCATAACTTGAAAATACTTGTTATTGTCAAAGTAAAGTATTTTCCATACTTAAGAAAAATAAGTCCAACTAGAATAATAAAAACTTGTCGTAATATATCGTATATAAAAACGTTATTGTTATATTCCTCGTTTTGAAAACCTTAAGATATCGTCTAGTAGTCACATAAATAAACCTTGGGTCGTACATATTTCGTTAATTAAAAATAAACTCCTTGAATAAGAAATCTAGAAAATATCTCATTTAGTACGTAGTTATATTATTTTCTAGTAGTGACTATATATATATATATATATATATATATATATATATATATATATATATATATATATATATATTTATATATATATATATATATATATATATATATATATATATATATATATGTATGTATATATATATATATATATATATTTATATATATATATATATATATAGTTTTGACGATTTTAAAACGTGTATAACTTTGTCGTTTTAAGTTCATTTTCCTCGTTCTTTATATCCCCGGAATCGTGGGACAAAATACTAACATATTTTTGATAAGTCGGGATGGCTAGATTTAGTTTTACGCCTCGAAACAGTCGTGACAACTGTTCATCAGCAAAGAATTTTCAGAAAAATAGTTTTCGTCGTTAATTTCGGAAAATCATATCTCCTTCGTTATTAACTCGTTTTAATCCGTTCTTTCGCCCACGGCTTCGTTTTTGAAAGTATTTTCTAAATCTTTGGTCAAAAATTACCCATCATCTACTGATTGTCCCACATTTTAAAATATGGACAGTGGGTATATATATTGTTTCAAAAGTCAATTCTAGTGTTCCAATCTAGTTCCAACATCAACCAAACCACTTTCAATCACCACAAATCTAGTCTAATCTTACCATACACCTTCTTAGGGTGTCATGGGTTCCTAAACATCATAAATCAAGTAGATCTAACAAGAGTTTCCATTTCTAGAGTTTCAAAGTTATATATATATATATATATATATATATATATATATATATATATATATATATATATATATATATATATATATAAATGAGTGGTATAACTAACATATGCATGTAGATCTTGAATGGAAATCATATGATCATAAAAATAACATGAAGAAATTATGGAAAAGAGTTTGACAACTTACTTAGAAAGATTATAGAGCTTGGATGAGTAAAACCTAAGAAACCTTGAGTTTTTATTACAAAACCCAAACAAGGATCACTAAAGGAACTAGATTATCACTTGATCTTGGAAAAATGATGGATTCTTCTTGTTCTTGTGTCTAGGCCGATTGACCCCAAAGAGAGAAAGAAAGAAAAGTTTGCTAGTTGTTTGATGTATATGTGAAGAAATGTGGAGTAATGGAGTATATATTTTGGTCTAAAATAAATGTATTAAGACAAAGGGGGCAAGATCCATAATTTAAGGAGGCTAGGAGGGGGAGGCGTGTAAATGGGCAAGGGTGGAAGAGTTTTGCAAAAACCTTGACTTTTGGTGTATGATTGGGTAGATATTATTAGTTTTAGGTGATACCGGGTACCGAGTTAACTAAAAATAAATTGTAACGAGATAAAATAAAATATAATGAAGTTGTAAAAATTGTAGAATAATATTCCTGATGAGAATCGGAAGTTAAAATAATGATCGGGTTGAAATATCGCAAACCGACGGAGTTATAAGCTTCGACCGGAAAACTTAACAGTTGATTTGAAAACACCGGGTAAATTAATAATATAATTTTTATATTATTATTATGAGTATAAAAATATGTTAGGACAATAGTTGGGATTGTCGGATCAATTATTCATAATAATAGCTCATAAGATAACGTTTTTTTAGGTAGATAACCGTACGTATACAGAAATGACGCAACTCACGCATAAATGACAAATTTTCTCCGGAGGTGAATAGTGTTTCATGAATAGTAAAAATTTTGAACGCTTCTCAGAATCACAAACTGACTCCGAAAAAGATGAATAGTAAAATGATGAATAGTGATCGATGAATAGTAACCGATGAATAGTAAATGTGAAAGTTCGGGAAAAGACCAGAATTTACGAGTTGTGACAAGTATCCTATCACTTATTCTTTATGACAATTTAAATTTCACAACTAACACATATTAATTGATCACATCTAAAATTCCATCAACCTATGTGATGTAGTAGATGAAAATTTAAATGCATATTTATTTACTAAGGTCGAGTAGATTTGGGTCGAGTAGCACCAGATGGTCGAGTATCCTATCACTTATTCTTTATGACAATTTAAATTTCACAACTAACACATATTAATTGATCACCTCTAAAATTCTATCAACATATGGGATGTAGTAGATGAAAATTTAAATGCATATTTATTTACTAAGGTCGAGTAGATTTGGGTCGAGTAGCACCAGATGGTCGAGTATCCTATCACTTATTGTTTATGACAATTTAAATTTCACAACTAACACATATTAATTGATCACCTCTAAAATTCTATCAACCTATGGGATGTAGTAGATGAAAATTTAAATGCATATTTATTTACTAAGGTCGAGTAGATTTGGGTCGAGTAGCACCAGATGGTCGAGTATCCTATCACTTATTCTTTATGACAATTTAAATTTCACAACTAACACATATTAATTGATCACCTCTAAAATTCTATCAACCTATGGGATGTAGTAGATGAAAATTTAAATGCATATTTATTTACTAAGGTCGAGTAGATTTGGGTCGAGTAGCACCAGATGGTCGAGTAGCACCTATGTGATGTAGTATCCCATCACTTATAAATATGAGTTAATAACAAAGGGTATTCCCATCAAACGAAAAAAATAAATTCACCCGAAGATTGGGAATGGGAACAACTTCTTGATATAGACGACTCCGATCTCCGACTTTCCGCCACCACACAAAATAGAGTCTCATCTACATTCCCTAGAGTTGATAATTATGATGAAAACCCTGTTATGAAAATACATGATCCTGTGGGTATTCAAGACGGTGATGATGATGGTGTAATGGCGACACAAGATTATGTTAGGAAAGTTATTGATGATGTGGGAGTGGATTCTGATTTTCAAAGTGGGCCAAGCTGAAGGTGGAATCGTTATTGGTTGTTTTGCCGATATTAAAAAATTCATCAAGAAAGGGAAACTTGACAAGGTTGTTGCTATTATCAAGTCGTGTACTCCAAATGTGCTAGGTGATCTAACTGTGACATTGAAAGACGTTTCAGGTTTAATCTCGGGTACAATTCATCACAAAGTTGTTGATGATCCGAGGTTTAAAAAGCAGTTTACCGTAGGAGCTGTTTTGATACTGAAAAATGTATCTGTGTTTTCTCCAAAACCATGTGCTCATTATCTTAACATAACAATTAAAAATGTTGTTGAAGTTTTCTCCATAGATGTGGTTTCTTTAAGCAGCGATGTTGGTTGTAGTGGCTGTGAAATGAAAGATTAAGTAGTGTTGTTTTTTAATTTATTTTGTTTTTTCTAACGTTGAATGATGTAAACTTGTTACATTAATGATGTAAACTTGTTACATTTTATGATCTAAAGTTTTTGCAATGTAAACATAAAATGTAAGAAGTTTATTAAAGCTATAACGGTCGAGTAGATCTTGGTCGAGTAGAGAATTATGGTCGAGTATCCTAATACTTTCCCGCCAAAACTTTCCCACTAAAATTATTGCGCCAAAAAGATGTTATTTATATATACATTTCACATAATAGTATTAGCAATTAAAAAAAAATACACATACATTTCAACATTTCACATAACACATACTATGGCTGAACTTTCTACTGAAATGATCTTGTTCGGGATACTAACAAGGTTGACACCAAAAGATGTTGGTCGCTTCAAGAGTGTTTCTAAGACATGGAATGAATTACTTTCAGGAAACGCATTTGTAAAGGCACATTTTTCTCGCTCGGCAATTCCATCTAATCAAAAAGTTCTCATAATAGAACACCAAACATGCTCAATTCATCCAATCAACTTTGAAACCCATGATTATGGGTCGGGCACAAGCATTACCATTCCTTTCGATCATCAATCATATGATAATCGATTAAATGTTGTCTCTATTCTATCACATTTGAATGGATTATTGTGTGTTTGCAATTATTTCACATCTGATTTGTTCCTTTGGAACCCAGTCACTACCTCTTTCAAACGCTTGCCACCTCTATATTCCAACGATTTCTATAAAGATAATCATGATTCAGTTGGTCTATACACCGACATGCATGAGGATTTCAAAGTCTTGTACATAAGGCGTAGGGATGCTACGCTTGCTGTTAATGTGTATTCTGTGAGTGACGAATCATGGAGAAACATACCTCTCACCCTACCATCGGAGTATCTAACCAACAGTTTCTCTTGGTCATCTGGTACTTTGTGTGGTGGTACTATTTATTTCACTCTTAGCGAGTCAGTTGTTGGAGCTAATCATTTAATGATTTCTTTTGATGTAAAATCGGAGCAATTTCATATGATCAACTTTCCACATATACCTAAAAATGGAATCTCACATATTCGTTTAGTGGATGCACAAGATGAGCTTGTGATGTTTGCTGCCACCGGATATAGTGAGATAAAAATTGACATGTGGATCCTTCAAGAAGGTACATGGTATCATATCTACTCATTTCCTCTAATATCCCTCGATTTGTGGTGCTCAATAACACATTATGTGACAAACGGAAAAAAGTGGTTTGTAATAGCAAAATTTCAAAAGATTTTTTAAATCGATACTGGGATGATGTGGTTTGACCGTTTTTATCCCGTTACTTCCTGGACGTGTTCCAATGGTGCGTTGTTTACGGAGACGCTTGTTTCAGCTAAAATATAGTATTTGTAATGTTTTAATTTTTAGGATTCGTAATGTTTTAATTTTTAGGATTTGTAATGTTTTAATTTTAGGATTTGTAATGTCTACAACAAATATTAATTGATAACATTTAGATTTCCACCAACATATGGGATGTAGTAGATGAAAATTTAAATGCATATTTAATTTATGTAAGACATAATGGTCGAGTAGATCTTGGTCGAGTAGCAGCTTATGGTCGAGTATCATAACACTTTTGCATTATGACAATTAATTTTCAACAACAAATATTAATTGATAACATTTAAATTTCCACCAACATATGGGATGTAGTAGATGCAAATTTAAATGCATATTTACTTTATGTAAGACATAATGGTCGAGTAGATCTTGGTCGAGTAGCAGCTTATGGTCGAGTATCATAACACTTTTGCATTATGACAATTAATTTTCTACAACAAATATTAATTGATAACATTTAGATTTCCACCAACATATGGGATGTAGTAGATGAAAATTTAAATGCATATTTAATTTATGTAAGACATAATGGTCAAGTAGATCTTGGTCGAGTAGCAGCTTATGGTCGAGTATCATAACACTTTTGCATTATGACAATTAATTTTCTACAACAAATATTAATTGATAACATTTAAATTTCCACCAACATATGGGATGTAGTAGATGCAAATTTAAATGCATATTTACTTTATGTAAGACATAATGGTCGAGTAGATCTTGGTCGAGTAGCATCTTATGGTCGAGTATCATAACACTTTTGCATTATGACAATTAATTTTCTACAACAAATATTAATTGATAACATTTAAATTTCCACCAACATATGGGATGTAGTAGATGCAAATTTAAATGCATATTTACTTTATGTAAGACATAATGGTCGAGTAGATCTTGGTCGAGTATCATAACACTTTTGCATTATGACAATTAGTTTTCTACAACAAATATTAATTGATAACATTTAAATTTCCACCAACATATGGGATGTAGTAGATGAAAATTTAAATGCATATTTAATTTATGTAAGACATAATGGTCGAGTAGATCTTGGTCGAGTAGCAGCTTATGGTCGAGTATCATAACACTTTTGCATTATGACAATTAATTTTCTACCAACCACCCTTACTCATATATATATGAAAAAATTAGATTCTAAACTTATATATCAATCAAACATAATGGGTGAACCGGGTATTGAATTTAGTGTATATTTGGTTTATGAAGATGTAACTTTTGGTGTTAGTTTAAAAAAAATATTAGTTACAATCAACTAGTTGTTATTGTGAAGAAAAAGTTCAAGCTCAACGATTCGTGCAACATCATGTTTACTTACAAAGTTGGTACAAAGTGTGTCCACATAGTAGACGATGATGATGTGAAATTTTACGCTAATGAAATTTGCAAAGGGAAAGGTACGCCACATACCATTTTTATTAAAAATATTGATCAATGCTTTGCGGAAAATCCTTCTTCTTCTAAGTCTTTCGGCATCGATCTTAATGTTGCTTTATTTCCTAATGATTTAAACACACAATTCAATGTTTACAATAATTCACAATTACCCAAAAAAGAGAATTTTCAGCCTCAAAATTATTTAAACCCACAATACACTATGCACTATGATGCACAATTACCCAAAAAAGAAAAATGCGAAAATCACAATGATTTTATTGAAAACGACAATTATGAAAACGACCATTATGAAAACGACCATTACTAGCATGATTGGAAAATGAATACGCTAAAATACATTCATAAACCTCCAGATCCAGAATCTATTATCAAAACCCCAAGAAGCCAAAATGAACATGGTCAATGTATCTTAAAAACGGGTGATAAATTTGATAGTAAAAAAGAATGTATGAGGGCAATTGGTCGTAAAGCTCTTTTAGATGGTTATGAATTTAAGCCAAGAAAAATAGACACGGTACGATATGATGTAATTTGTGTGCATCCTGGTTGCAAATGGAAAATAATTTCACCTAAGTGCAAATATAATAGTCAATGGGAATTAGGAACAGTAAACGACCATCACACTTGTTTAAAAACAACAATAGGTATGTATCACCGTAATGCTTCGAAAAATTTGTTGGGTCATTTACTAGTACCTAAGTTCAGAGACCCCAATCGTATCTATAAGGCAAAAGACATACAAAATGACATAAACCAAGAATTCAACATCGATATTAGTTACAAACAAGCATGGAGATCAAAAAATGTGGCGTTGGATACTCTTGAAGGTTGCCCAAAAGCATCTTTTGCACAATTGCCTGTTTTTTGTCATAATTTAGAAATGACAAATGAAGGTACTGTAACACATATTGATACTGATGATGAAGACCATTTTAAGATGGTTTTCATAGCTTTTGGTGTAGCGGTAAGCATTTATATATTAATTAACATTTAAATTTATTTTGTAACTGTTATTATCATATAACTAACCGTTTAAAACCTTTAATTAGATTCGAAGCTTTTTGTGCCATATGCGACCATTGTTAATAATTGATGCAGCTCATCTTAAAGGCACTTACCTTGGAACAAATCTTCTAGCAGTTGGAATGGATGGGAACAATCAAATTATACCTATTGCGACCGGTGTGTCTCAGGGTGAGACTTTGGAATCGTGGACATGGTTTTTGTCCAAATTGAAAGAATGCATAGGGGAAGATCCAAGGTTAACTATCATATCTGATCGACATGTATCTATACAATCTGCATGTCAATCTGTTTTCCCGAATGCATTCCATGGGCATTGTTGTAGGCATCTCATGATGAATTGTAATTTGAAGGGAAAAAAGATTAGGGCTTTATTTTGGAAGATGTGTAAAGCTTACACACCCGATGAATTTAATTTGGCACTAGCTGAACTTGGTGGAAAAAGGCCGGATGCTTACAACAAACTAATACAAGCTGGCGTTGAAAGGTGGTCTAGGGCATATTCCGCTGGTAATCGTTACAATTACATGACGTCTAACAGCGCAGAGTCAATCAATTCGTTAACAAGAAATGTTCGAAGAGTACCCATCACTAACCTTATGGAGTGGTATAATTGACTTGTCCAAGAGTGGTACTGCAATCGTCGGGAGAAATATAAAGGTACGATTTTTGTTTTGTTTGTTTTTTTTTCGAAGATAAATATTTTGCATATTTAACGTTATGACTACTTATTAATGAATATTATTCTATTCAGATGCAAAATTAGGTGAACTAAGTGATTGGGCAACTGCAAAAATTCAGGACCGAATGATAAAGAGCGCTAATTGGATTGTGGCCGGCATTTTTGTCAACAGGATGTACGAAGTCAATGATCATCGAAAAATCCATACGGTGGATTTAGACGAACGTACATGCACATGTAACAAGTGGCAAATGTCTGCCTTGCCTTGTGGTCATGTTTTAGCGGTTTGTAGAGTTATGGGAATGACGGATTGTAATCATTTGGCAAGCGACCGGTTTCAAAAAACAGAGCTTAATGCTACATACATGGGTTTGGTATTTCCTGTTGGAGAAGTTTCGGGTTGGCAGTGTCCTAAATACTTGAAAGTTGTTAAACCACCAGTTATGGTTAAACCCCAATCTGGTAGACCGAAGAACAAAGATCGGGTTAGATCTCAAGGTGAGGAACCGGTACCAGTCAAGTGTGGAAGGTGAGGAAATCTTGGACACACTCGACAAAGTTGTAGAGAAACATTGCCAAAGAAAAAAGTAAGTTACACCTTAATTTGTTGTATAGAAACATTTTTTTTTATAGTTTCATTCCTAAATTGACTTGGACAATTTTTAGGGAAAGGTATCTGCTAAAGCAAGATCACAAGAAGCACAACCACAAGTGTACTCACAACAACCACAGGCACAATTCTACTCACAACAACCACAAGCACACTTCTACTCACAACAAGGAATGCCAAGCTCACAAGAAGGACAAGTCCACTCGCAACAAATTTGGCTAGATTCTGTCGAAGCTGTTAATTTAGGTGACCCGTAGGGTGGGGATACTTTAGATTTTTATATGTATGGTAAAACAGCAGTTCGTATCAATGAAAGTTGCAAGCTTTTCTTTAACATGTGTAAATAGCCTATTATTCAACACACAAGCAGTCATAAAACTTAAAGTTGGCAGATAGGAACAAAAGTTAAACAGTCGTAGTGTCATAAAACAGTCAAATTGTCACAGTGAAACAGGTCACAATTGTTCGCAAAATACAAAGACGAACCATTTGTTTGCATCTAGTACACAATTTAAAAACCTACACAAATATCTTGTGTTTGAAATAGAAACGGGCCATCTGTTCTCGATATGCAAGAGCTGTCTGGACTGGATCTTCAACAGCCAACGGCATCCCATGAGATAACCTGTATAGAAAATAAGAAACACATAAAATCCATCAAGACAATTCACACATAGAAATACAAAAAGCTAGTAAAAAACGGGTCAGAAATATGTCCAACAAGTCCATTTTAGGCCTCTCAAAAACTAGTAAAAAAAACAAATATTCTAAAAAAATGTTTATGGACTCTCAAACTATTGTTCTAGCTAAACTAACAATCTTAGATACATTGTAGATATTAATATACGAAAAAGTAATGCAAAGTTTAGTGACCCTGTTTGCAATAAAGAATCACCAGTTTTAGTTGTATAATGTTATTCATGTGTGTTTGAAACATGATGAAATTATACTTATCTCGCATGTGTTGTCTAATACAGGTACCTTAGCTTCAAGAAAACTATCATTAGAAATCACTTGATAGATGCCTCTGTACAAAATTTAATGCAATATCATCTCATTGATCAAAGCTAGTAACCCCTTAAGTGAAATTCTAACTATCCCTTAAGTGAAATTCTAACTATCCTAGGTGATTCACCTATATGAATGACTTATCTTACCTAAAACGTATCACAAACAAACTAACCTGTAAAGAAATAAGCAGACAAAGACGCCGCAATCACCAAATATCCCGCCCTGCTTCGGGATGTTATGTGCATTCTTGAACTTAATGCTATATTCTAGGGGATTGATTCCTTTGCTTCCAAACACATCAGTCTGCTCTAGAATTGCAGGAAGCTTACACTCTAAACACCTTCTCATATTCAAATACCACGGTCGAGTTTCAGGTTCATGATAGCCTTCACTATCATAGAATGTAACTACTCCAGATTTTATGTGAAAATGCGCAAGCGACCAATGTTGCTTGGGTTCATTTATCGGAATGAAGACCTACAATGTTTACGAATAAAATTTATAGTTTCCACATATTTAAACCATTATATGATAAAAGATGGGTTACCGATTAATACCTGTTCAACATTCTTCCATGCAATTGGGTAAATTTCATCGCTTGCATAAAACAGTGGCATTGAGTGTTGAAGTAGAAGAGTTAGAAAGTAACAACTAACCATTGACCAATCTGCAGAAGAATCTCTTAAATACCACATGTACCATACCCAAAGATCAATGTGCTGTAGGCAATAAAACAAATAGTCAACGATAATTTAACATATAGTTTTACCGAATATTCAAAGATTGTAATGTTTGCAGAAAACCAAATATTCAAAGATTACAATATATATTTTTACTTACCTCGTCAAGTAACCAACCAATCCGTTTCTCATCACAGCAAAGTAAAGCTTCCCAGAAAGTACGATCCACAATAATGTCATTATACCAAGGAAACTTGCAACGAGTATGGCTAGAGGTAAACATAAAATTATCCAACTCAAAACCACAGAAGATTTTATCGATACATTTCCATCGTCGACTTGAGTCCTAAACATAACACATTACAAATTTATTTATAAATGTCAATTGGGACAAAAAAACACAAACACAAAACTATACAAAAAAAATAAAAAATAAAATAATAAAATAAAATATAAAAAAATAAAAAATGATATACCTCTTCCCACGGTTGTAGATCTTCACACCTTTCAATCATGAATGGATGAAGGACATTCTTACATTTTCTTAGCTCATCCATACTCGGAACTTTTGAATCTGTATATGGACTTTCCAACTGCGACCTCAACACATTAACATACCTCCGCTTGGTTGTTCCACATCGCTGTAGAGCAAGCTTCAAGTGACTTGGTACATTCAAGACCTTGTTGTAAAAATAACAAGTTGATGAAGTGGATTAAACAAAATTTCATGTCACTCAAACAAAACGACTAATGACTGGAATTACTAACCTCTATACTCTTCATTTTATTTTCTTCTTCCAAAATAAATTTCGACCTCTGTTCCCTTTGTTTTGCCTGCCTATGAATCTCAGCCGCTTGCTTTTCAGCTTTCACACAACAATCCTATAATTACATTACAAATATATTTGTTAGATATATACAATTTTAATTCCACAAACAATTTCAATAGCTAAGTGTTTACCTCAGATAAATCTTCGTCAGATAATTTGTCAACGTTAACCACACCGTTCTGATAAAATTTATAAAACAAGTTATGAAACAAGTTATAATACAATAATAATGAAAAGTTATAGAAATCAATTACCTCATAAGCTTGTTGTGATAGATAATCCAAACCATCTACAATGATTTCATGAACTTTATGTGCTAGATTATCCCATTCGTTTCCAGCATTTTTGTTGGATGTTCTAATAGGCGAATTAAAAAGTTCAAAGAATTCTCCATCTAAGTCACTACAATACTCGTCACCCATATCACAATCCACATTATCCTGTAACGATAATGTAAACACCTTGTCTTAGTAAACAACATTTTTTTTTATCAAGTGAATGACAAGAAAACACAAAACACTTTTTACGTGGGATTTACCTTTTGAATAGATGTGGTCACTTTCTGCTCAGGATGTGCGCTTTTTGTTTTCCGAGTAATTTACTGCATAATAAAAAAGTATTTTAAAAAACATGATAATTAGACATGAATTAACTAGGCGCATATATATAGAAAAGGGATTCTGTCAAAACTAACATGTATAATAGATTCCATTTTGTAGATGTGTTCCTTCAAACTCTCAATCTCTTTAGGTAGAATCAACAACCTCTCGCACAAATGCTCCAAAGCCTTAACCCGAAACCCACAATTACAACTCTGCCTAACTGGATGTGCCTCTCTGTCATTAACCTTACCCCGAGCTGATGATAATTTTTTTAAATAATCACCAACAAGCCCCCCGCATTGAACATGTGGAGGAGCTCTCGGTGTGTACCACTTAATAAATTTTTGGCTTTCTCTAAACCATTTTGATAGGCCCTCAGCATAGTTAGGATATATTTCAAAGTTTGGATTTTTGGCCTAAGGAAAATATACAATAATTTTTGTTAAAAGCAAATAAAATTTAGTCAAAAAAAATAATAATAAAATATATATATATATATATATATATATATATATATATATATATATATATATATATATATATATATATATATATATATATATATATATATATATATATATATATATATATATATATATATATATATATATATAATAAAAATAAGTATTAAGGTGAGAAGGCATTAACTAACCTGAGGAAATAGTTGACTGTATACCTCCCATTTTTGAAATGGATGATGCTTCGACCAGGCACAGCCTCTCGGGATCACATCAGGATCCTTACTCCACCAACGATCTGTCTGAGATGAAGACTCTAGAATCCATATCTACAAACAGTAAATGTAAAAAAGTCAAATCACACACAATTTTTTTACAATGAAATACATAGACAAGTGTTTGCCTAAAAATGCTAACCTTGAAACATAAGATAAATCCAGACAATGAATACGATGGAACAAAGGTTGGGTTTTTTTCCAATGATTTATGGTGAGCATTCTTATGCTTAGAGTTAACATTTAAAATTGCATCATATAACTCCCGCCAGATGTGTTCTCCCCAGGGAAACTCATTCCAAGCTTCAAGATTATCTACCATTCTTAGAAATACATCTTCAACAACAGATCCTAACTCACGACCCATAAACATAACTTCCAAAGATAACAAAAGACAAACTCGTATCGAGTCTTCATCTGATAGTTTCGTGAAACGCTCTTCATCCTCAATCACAGATAGAAGATCTATGTTTTTAACATACCTGCCTATCTTCTCCGGAAATACTCGATCACGAAAACTGATATCACCCTCCCTAAACTTACGAAAACTGACAATCCCAAACTTAAATCCAGTAATGAGGCAAAATTCACGACGACCAAAGTGAAGCAAATGTTCATTAACATCGTATATGAGTGGAAAATCATAATGTTCATTATCAGAGAAGACGTGCTTCTGAAGCATGTAATGGATAAGATCCTCCTCATTGTCAACGTAAGTCAAATCAAGCCACGGCCCGAAACATGTAGACCTAAACAATTCACAACTTTCCAAACCTAGTATGTCTTTGATTAACGGAAAGTAACTGAGTTTGCTTCTAACGTGGACCCTCGCATGATATTCCTAAATTAACAAAACAAATCAAGACAAAAATAAGCAATGTTGTTTCAAAAAACTAGGTTTTAAGCTTTCAGTGCAGGGAAGGCATGGAAGCATAAGCTGATTTGTTTAGACACTTAACGATAAAATAAATGAACTCAAATGATGCAAAGTTACCAGCATACAAGTCAATTAAGCAAAAATCCAGGTTCTAATATGAATCAGCTTATAGGTTACAATCACTACACTAGCAAGATCAATTAAGTTGATCTAATAAGCTGAAAAGTAGAAAGTAAGGGGGCAATATGTTGTCTGACCAAATGAGATGCTAGAAACCCCAAAAGCCTATCATAAATTATCAATTGCACAATTAAATCTAGCCTAGAAAAATTCAAAAAACTGCTGGTGCAGGGGAAGTGACTGTTCAACTCAGTAACTTTAGGCTTAAATTTGGGCGAGCAAATGAGTTTGAAAAGTGAATTTTCTTTTTTAATCAAAAGTTTAAGCTACCAGAGAGTTCAAATCAACTTTCCAATGTTACTGAAAACAATGTGCAAGTTTTGTAAAGTAACAGGCGGGGTGTTTGGGACTGTTTATCTGCATATCATACCAATCTACTTATTTAAAAGGCTTATTTAGAGGATGTTTGGGACTGCAGATAAGCATTTTTTTGTGTTAGGGAAAAACTCTTTATTTGCATATTTTTCTAAGATAAGCACTTAAAATAAGCAAATATTGTAGAATAAGGAACCCCAACAGCCCCTTACTCTCAAATAGGCAAGGAAGGAGTTCTATCCTAACACTCAAAACTACTTGTCAGCCATATAAAACCACATTAGCTAAAAAAAATCATGTTATAACTAAAATATTTACAACGAATAAAGAAATAGAAATATCATACCACTAGAATTACACATTAACATCTAACTCAATGGGACCCTAACAGAGCTTCGACATAGCCATAACTCATACATAACCATGTAAAAAGCATCATAATCAACAGGGATAACATGCCAACGGAAATGTTTTCTAACCTCAAGTACGTTCGTGTGCAACTTAGTATACTCATCTGAGCTTATACTTGTTAGGATCCTTTGTAAAAATGGAATGTCTAATGTGGCAACGATTATCAAAAAGCTTTTCCAGTTTAATATGTCAGCAAACGGGAGATCATAGTGGTTTGCAATGATCACAGGGACGCAGCCATTATGCAATGCATCACCAGAGAGTTCAAATCAACTTTCCAATGTTATTTCCAATCAGTACTTTACTCTATACATGCAATTGAATTCATCTCAAAAACTGGGTACAAAGTATTTTTGACTTTTAAAATTTGATGCAACTTTGACTAAAATGAAATTTTATTGAATCTATTGACTTAAAAATGTTGTTATAAGCTAAGAATTAACTTTTTTAAGCTAACTTTACTAATAATGCAACTACTTGCAGCCCTCTGTGGGGGCCACAAGGGGGGTCAGGGGTCAAAACTTGGGGTTGAACCCTCAAGTTGGACTGGGTGTCTACAAAATAAGCAAAGAACCAGGTCAATAAGCTCATTAATAAGCTCTCAATAAGCTTATGAAATAAGCCAAATAGACCTGGGTTCACAAATATGCAGTGTGAATTGGTAACTTGCAGGCTAGTGTGGGGACCACACTATGGATCAGGGATCCAAACTTAACCATGAAATATGAAGATAAGCAGTATGGCTACAAAATAAGCCAAGAATTAAGCACTAACTCCCACAAATAAGCTAGATAAGCTTGTATAAATTTTGACAAAAACCTGAGAACTCAGAACACTAATAGTGAAATGAACAACTAATAAGCACTGATTACTATGTCTGAAATAACCTCTTAATGACAAAACAAGGCCTGAACTAGCAAGATGGCTTATTTGGGATTCCAAAAAGCCAATAAGCTGAGAGTGGGGCCCACTAAGGAACTAGGTATGAACTATTGAAAATGGTGTGATTATATTGATGACTCGGTATGGAGAAGTGAAATGAACAATTTTTTAAGGTAAAATAAGCTATGCTAAACACTACTGAGATTCAATTTTATTACTAATCCTAAAAGCACTACTGTAGAGCTTTTCAAAAAGCTAGAAAACAAGTTCTAACAAATTGATTTGCACCCTGGAGGAGGGTTGGAACTTTGACCAAAAACACAAGTATGCCCTGGTGTAAAAGAGATTTTGACCCTGCAGGCCCGTTTAAGCTCTCAATTAAGCCACCAAATAAAATCTAAAAATCAAGCTGATTATGGATTTTTTAAGTTTAAGTGAATGACTTTAAGATGTGAAAAGCTCAAGCTCTGAAAATCACCACAAAATTCTAGAAAAATCTTTGAATATTTGGTTTTCTGCAAACATTACAATCTTGACTTTTTGATTTCTACTTCTAGGTTGACTAAAATGAGTTTTGATTCTGATTTGATGATGGATTATGACTAGTTAAGCTGTAATTAAGCTAAAATAAGCTTGTATACCTACTTGTGACTTAAAATGAGGATTAAGCCTATCTAATTCCAACTCAGAAAGATTTTAAACTGGATAAGTTGTGATTTTGACTTCTATAAACCTGCTTGATTTGATGTCCTATGGGTCTCAGTATGATGAATGAACCAGTTACAACCACTACAACCAACTAAGAAACCTTACACAGTCCAATCCAAACACCCTTTTAAAAACAGATAACTAATGAAAACTGGGGACAAAGTATTTTTCAATGTTATTTCCAATCAGTACTTTACTCAAAAACTGGGTACAAAGTATTTTTGACATTTAAAATTTGATGCAACTTTGACTATAATGAAATTTTATTGAATCTATGTGACTTAAAATGTTGTTATAAGCTGACTTTTATTTAAGTTACCACTGAGTTTTATGATCAAACAGATACATCTATATCAAACTTAAAAACTAAACTAATTGCTGTACCAAACAGATACACAATAAGCTAATCTAATGCTTATAAGCTAATCTAAGGCTTCCCAATAAACCCAGATTGACAAGCAACCTAAACAATAAGCCTAATCTACCTGAGAATGACTTTATATGATTTCATTATCATAAGCAACCTAAACAATAAGACTAATAATCATTGATTCGCATAATAATAAACCCAGATTGTGCAGATCCACAAAATAAACATCGAAAAAAACGGCTACTCACAAATTTATTCGCATAATAATAAACCCAGAATGAGCAGATGGGTTTAATTGGAATCCACAAAATAAACCCAAAAATTCTTAAACGCACAAAAAAACACTAAATATAACTTACCAATGGTTTCATTGGAAAAACTGAAGGAATCAAAAAATTATTTTGATGAGTTTGTGGCAATGTGTGTTATTCATTTAAGTTTTCTGAACATTATATCAAATAAGATAAAAATCAAATACAAGAAAATTAAATAAAATCAAAAAAGTATGTTATTTGTACCTTCCCAATAAAGATGATCGGTCATTTCAGTTGTTAGGTTGAGTAGCCGCCGGTTGAGTATTTTTGGTAGTTGGTGTGGGCCCCATAAAATGTACACGTGTCATGTTCTGAGATAGGTTGCGAAGTTGCGTAGATGCGCATGACCATTTGTCGAATTTACTCAAAAAGTGATCAAGATGGGGAACAAAAAAAAAGATTTTGTCCTAGATTAGTGCTTATCTCTTTATAGATTTATATAAATGTTTATATCGATATATAAGTCATTACGAGTTTTATTATTTGTGTAGTTATTAATTATTTCGAGTTGTAAAATACGAGTCACATGTCCGAGTCATCACTTTTCGGCTCATTGTCCAAATCCAAAAGTTAAGGCGTTTGTCGAGACCAACCATTGACTAGAAAGTCAAGGTGACCCCGACTCGCTCAACTCACAAGTCCAAATGTAATATTATCAAGCATCAATCAACTCCGTCAACAAGTCCCATTTAACAAACTACAACAATAAGGTCCGACTACGGTACCCGACTAACCTATCTTCGTCATTCTAAGTGACCGTCTCACAATCGGTCCCCATTACCACTTTTCGACAACAACTCCACAAAATAATAAGTCCATTGCCGAGACCTCAAGGGTCTCGGCTCCTCCATTCCATTCGGCCACAAACCAAATCACAACAACAATGAAAATTTCATAACAACAATAACGAGGAGAACATCAAGAATACACATTATCCGGGTCGATTTACCAAGTCAAACCCGAGTCAAGGCTTCACCACGAGTCACGTGGGTCCCACCCGAGACCTCTAGGGTCTCGGCTAGCTCAATCCGAGCTCGAACCAAACCAAACGGACCCTTAGGTCTCGATACCTCAAACCAAAGACAACAATATACAAATTTGCAACCAAAACTAAATCAAATCCATATGATACTAAACCGAAAACTCTAGTTATCATCACCACGAGACCAAAATTATCAACAAAACCTCATAACCTCAAAATAACATCAAGCCGAGAGCCTAGGCTCTCGGTTTCCAGTCGACCTACACACCAAACACCTCAAATGGATACCAAACTTATTTTAAATCTCGTTTTATACCAAAACCCATATGAATATCTTGTTTTTTTATCAAAAACTTCGCCCAAAATCACAACCCCGTGACTCACGAGTCATGTTTTTAACAAAATACGAGTCACAACTCCCTTGTGACTCATCTTACCTTCGATATCAACAAGAAAAGGTCACGAAAAATCTTCAAAAATCAAGAAACTAGCGAGTGAATTAGTGGGTTTAAAAGATCTAGTGATAAAGATTATTTTTGGGGTGGTTTTGGGTGGTGGTAGGCGACGGTGTCGTGGTGGTGGCCGGCCAAAGAAGTGGCGGCTAGGGTTTGGTGATTGGAGATGAAAAAGATGAAGATGAGATGGGAGGGAGAGAGAGATTAAAAAAATGTGTGTGTGTGTGTGTGTGTTTGGTCCCAACCGGTCACACAAGGACCATTTTATCTTTTCCCTCTTTTTTTTATATAAAAATAATAACAATAATAATATAGAGAGGGGGAGGGTCGGCTAAGGTGTAAACACCAGGACCAATCGTGTAAATTTTTTAAGGTAACCCGACACCCTCATCCCGAGTCCATACTCATTATATTTTAAAATTTACAATACGTTCGTTAAATATATAAACACGACCGTTAATCAAAGTTTTTAAATTCGTTAGGTTATCCTAGTGCCGGAGTCAACGTAGTGCCTAATAAACGCCACGACAATAATTCACGACATATATTCCATATAAAATCAATAATACGAATCAAACTCCTCATAAACTCATAGTTTCATAATCATACGTTTAAATTCGATATAATTTCCTGAAAATAAATTCCAAACATTTTGTATCATTAAATTTTAAAGTAATGCGGGTTTTAAAATTGCTCCCTAATTTTCCAGTTGTCACACCCAGTTCTTACATACTCAGCTTGGCGCATATTACATATTTGGTAACTGATGAGGCGAAAAATGATCCGTTTTTAGGGGGTCATTTAAGCCCGAATCCGACTTTATTTGATCAAATATTACCCTAAATCGTTCCTTTTGTGATTTTAGGTGTTTGGAGAGTGAATTCTGGAAAAGAAGCCATTTTGGACGTTTTTGGAGCATAAAAGTGAAGAAAACGGCAAAGTACCAAATTTCCATGCTGAAGATACAAGGTGACGGCGTCAAGACCACCATCTTGACGGCGTCAGACATGAAGAATTAAACATCGAAGGTGGTGACGGCGTCAGAAGGCTTCATGACGGCGTCAAAGTGGCAAGAATAAAATACCGTGGGTGGTGACGGCGTCACATAGGCCGTCATAAGTGGATCAAGGCCGTCCGAGGAAGTATATGGCGGCGAGGTGACGGCGTCACAAGTAACTCTTGACGCCGTCAGCCTGTTTTTCCTATATATAGTTTTCTAGTTTTTTCATTAAAAGAGGAGAAGTTTTGGTGAAACCCTAAAGACGATTTTGGTGCCTCTTTTACAGGTTTTTCAAGGGTCCCAAACCCTTGAGACCTTGCATTGTAATTGAGATAAGTGTACTTCCAATTCAATCAATATGTCTATGTGTTGGTTGTTTATATCTTGTTCTTGTCTCAATTCCATTATGCTAGGCTAGATCTCTTTTGTGTTTGCTTAGATCTAATGAAACCTAGATGTTGATTATGTGTTGATTACTTGTCTATTCTTGTTTTGAATGAATGATTTATATGTTAGGCTTAAGAAAACTGGCAGATCTCCAAATGGTAACATGCTTGAACGTCTTAAGAAACATGAACCGAGGCGTACTAGGTCTTTATTGGTTGTATTTAATGCATGAGCCACTGTTTACAATCCCTATAGTTGTGCTGGGTCATGGTGTAGGAGGAGATAAGAGCTCATAGAGTTGGGGAGTTATGTATGCCACCCCACGAATGGTATTAAGGAATACAATCCGTCATTCATACAAGTGTAACAAGTAATTAACATGTAAAAGATATCTAGGGAGTAATGAAGTCTAAGTAAACACAATTTCTCCAACCACTGCTCACAACTTTAGTATAATTAGTTTATTTTCATTTTCATTATTTTATTTTAATTATATAATAGCTTTGGGTTAGTTGAATAGCAACTAATTCCGCCCACTCTTCCAAAACCCGAGATTTTACTTGCTTTCATAAAATATAAAAAAATACAAAAATAATCATCTTTCACCTCTAGAACTATTAATTAGGTTTTCTAATCCTAGCGACACTATTCCTAAGCTGAACGATCAATCCCCCGGTACTTGTCACTATACTATACTACAACGATCAGGTACACTGCCTGGTGGGGGTTGTAAGCTTCTCGAGATCCCTCGAGAGGTAAAGCAAGGTGCGATTCCCACGCATCAAGTTTTTGGCGCCGCTGCCGGGGAATAGTTATTGTCTAGGTTAGGATTTCTTTTTATTAGGTCTACTTGCTAGATTCCTTTCTAGTAAGAATTTTATTTTTATTTTTTAGGTCTTCTGTAGTCTATCTTATTTCTTTGTGTATTTGTTCGTAGAAACCTTTCCATTGACTCTTCCGTTCACCATTATGGAGTACGCGAATCCACCATACCACCAACCACAAAGGCCATTCTACCCTATTGAAATCTCGAATTTCAAACAATATCGAGATGAACCCATATATGATGCATGGACTCGTTTTAAAATTTTACTTCGAAAATTCCCTCATCATAGTTTCTCTTTAGCATCCCTAACCGAAACCTTTTACTATCGTGTCAACCGATGTGACCAAATATGCATCGATGATTTTGCCAATGGGGGCCCTAGGGAATTAAGTGCTGAAGAAGCATGGGATACCTTAGAAGACTGTGCCCAATATTATTATAGAGTAGACAACCCAACAAACAACATCACAAATCAATCAAAAACAAGTTTAAAGGAGCAAACAGGAAGTTTGTCTGGGGATGAATATACTCATGTTGAGATACCTGTGTGGATGTCACCTAAAGCCATAGTACAAAACAAACACATAGGTAATCTAGGTACAATGGAGGATGGGGTGGACAATTCAAGCCCACAAAGTACCTCACAAGTCCTACCATCATTTGAGGCACATACACCGCCTGTGACTTACCCGGAAGAAGTAGAAGAGACTATAGGAACCCCAATTGAGGTAGAACCCTTGGACCAAGCACCACTAGAGGATATAGGTTTGAACACTTGTAGTGATAACCTTACTCCTAGTTCTAGGGAAGTTCCTAGTTTTGATGAACCGGAGCCTCAACCAAAACCATTACCTAATCTTCCATCCTTGGATGAAGATTTAGGAATTGAAATAGGTCCCGATCCACCCATCAAACCATGTAGTCCGGGTAGTTTTACATTGAAGGTAGTAGACCCCAAGCCTTGTAGAGAAGAATCCAACATATGAGTGAACCATGACCTTACATACTTACATCACCCATTCATGATTGATCGTAAGAAACATTATGGGTTTAAACCGGGTTTATTAGGTCAAGATAGATCCCCAACTAGGAATCTCTCGAAGTTGATTGAAAATGACCCCTTCTTAGGAGAAAACTTCAACTCACCCATTGACCAAAGTGAACTAGGTAATGTTATGATGATAGGAGCACACCCATTTGAGCATATAATTCATTCGCCACTCTTTCCTCATATGGCATATTTCCACCCTAAGGGTGTGTATCGCTACTTTCACCCGCACTTAATCCTAAGTGTAGGGAAAACCTCCCCTATTTCCATTAAATAAGGGTAGAGTCAGGCTCGTGACTCGAACAAAAACAAGCGCTTCTTGGGAGGCAACCCATGTTTTGTGTGATTTTATTTGTTTGATTTTTATTTGCTTCCGTATGCATTTTTATTTTTATTGTTGGTTGATCATGTTTCTCAATTAAAATGTGGAAATACTTTATTATGTTGTTTGGCCTAGTCTTAACTCCAACCTAAAGGTATTTTTGCAAAAGATAAGTGTAAGGGGAAACCCCAAATATGTTTTCAAGAAACAAACCGATCATGATTCTCCACAATTTTAAATGAACATGTATATTCGTATTTGTTAGAGTCAAATGCTTGTATTGAGTCATAATGAAGTTTTGCAGGATTTTCCAGGAAGTAGGACAAAGTTTTTTCAGAAATTTTCCGGAAACTTAACATAAGGATTTCTGCAGGTCCATTCTGACGGCGTCAGGGTATTGCTCTTGACGGCGTCAGGAGTTAAAATCTGGAAATTTTACCGGTTTTATTTTCTGACGGAGTCTTATGGTTTTTGTGAATAATTAAGTTTTATAATCTCCAGGAAATCTGCAAACTTCATTCCACAAGCATTATATCTTACTTTGTTTTCTAGGATTTAGTAACTTATATAGGATGCCGCCGATTTTACGCGAGGTTGCCTTGTCTACTTTTGTCAGGATTTACAGGTTGTTTATGACAAGAAGATGATTTATATTCTGGAAGGGAAGCTTTGATTGTTCATTTTCTTGGAGGAAGATTTAACCTGGCCAACCTATAATCCATACCGAGCGAATCAGGGGAGTATTTGATTTCATTCTCTTTACTTTTTCACTTTTACATTCTTTACTTGAACATTGGGGACAATGTTCATCTTAAGTGTAAGGGGAGGGTAAAAACATACTAATCGTTCCATATACTAATAACCATCAACCGTACAATAGCGATCTAACATCGTTCCAACTAACGGATAACACAAAACATACTAATCGTTCCAAAAGAGACGAATACCGTACAGAATACATCAAAATATGATAACCAGCTTTTCTAACCGAACACTCCTCGGCTAAGAAAGCAACAAGATAATATAACTCAAACAACTAGCCACGTGGCTGACGGAGAATCCTCAACTCCTGCCTCAAGCCATCAAGATCCCTCCATAACGATCCTTACTCCACGCTATGGGTGTCTCGGTCTCTCTTGAGGTCAGCCACCTCCTTCTCTAGCTCGGCATTCCTTTGCCAAAGCTTGCGGTCGGCCTCACGAGCAGTAACAAATCCTCGCTGCAAACTATCGATATGCTCGTGGACATCCATCATAACTCTCCTCAGCTCAGTAGTCCTGCCCACAACGACAGTCAAATCAACTCTCAAATCTGCTAAAAACTCTCCAATAACTCGCTCAAGTCGATCAGATACACGTGCAACTCTGTCACTAAGCTCAGTAATCCGAGCCCACAACCTGCCAATCTCACCCAACTCTGCATGCTCAGCAGAAATCTCAGAAGATGCATCCGACTCCACTGGACTACCAGGTGGCAACTCAAACAAGAACGGATGATCAGGTGAATCGGGCTCAATCGGGTGTACAGGTGAATCAGGCTCCTCAGCCTGAGCTGGTGGTGCTAACTCATCATCATCATCATCAGGCATCTCATCCTCCTGAGGGTCATCCTCCTCCTCAGGGTCATCATCATCACCATGCTCAACCTCCTGAGGGTCATCCTCCCGCTCAGGGTCATCAGCCTCATCCTCACCCTTGTACTCCTCCTCCTCCTCATCGGAAGAGTACCTCATCACTCGTCGTCTCCTACTGGGTGAACCATGTGAAGATGTAGTAGGTGATCTAGGACGACGACGCAGTGATGTGGGCGGTGCCTCAGACAGAAGAGAATGAGCATCAATCTGTAAAGGTGATGGAGTAGGGCGTACCGACATGCGTGCCGTAGCTCGGTGGGCAAAGCGTGGTGCCACACGAGCCAAAGCCTGATGAAGAGTAAGCTGCCTCGATGTACCAGGGAGCCCTAAAGAAGATGAGGGTCCCTGCGTAGATGCAGCAGGTAGTGCTGAAGTAGAAGCTGCCTGTGATACAGTAGCTGAAGACATGGCCATCTGGTAAAGGTCATCAGATGCCATCGTGAACTGTGCAGGTAAAACCGGTGCAGTAAAAATATCCTCGACGACATCGGGCATATGGGAGGCCATGGTTTGTGACAACGGCGTAGGGTAGGTGTAAGTGTTTCAAAACAACTTAAATCACAACTCATAAAACCATACCAAACATACTCATCAAATAATTCCATATATAATCTCAATAAAAGAATTTCAAACACCGCATTACTAAAATGTTTATAAAACATATAGACCATATAAATCCTCGAGAACGCCATCTTATTACTAAAATCCATAAACCTCAAGTCATCTTAATAAGTCTCAAATATCTCATAATACCTCAAATAATAGAAGATGCTTCGGCTTGGCGGGCTGGCGGGCGGTAGTCAAGGATCATTTTCTATAAAAATACGGTTATAGTTTAGGCGTTTATTTACCTAGTTCTCTATAACCTTGGCTCTGATACCAATCTGTAACACCCCCAAAATTTGATACAGCGGAAGACTCAACAAGCTTTCGGGGTGCTACGGGGATTGGTATCCAACACAAGACAATATAGAACGAGATAAAGTAAACATAATAAAAACACAACCAAAACGGGGTTTTAAAGTTTACATTTATCCCAACATCATTCAGAGTCAGGCCCAAAATAAATAACGATAGGTCCAAATTTAATTATCAGAGTTTAGAAAATATAGATCCATAACCGTGTGCCACAACCGAGCCTTCCAATCCAAGCATGCACCTCAACACTTAATTACCTGAGAAAACGTGCTAAAAGTCAGCTTTCGCTGGTGAGATCATAGGTTTAAGTTCAACTAATAATATAGTGGACATATACGCAAAACGCTTGCTAGCTAGACTAAGGATTCGCTAAAAGCCTGCGGATACCCTCCGCTCTCAACATAACACACGGATACCCTTCCGCAATAACCAAAACACACGGATACCCTTCCGTAACAACATAGATATTCGGGTAACCCCCGCAATACCAATAAATACTCGGATAACCTCCGAAGTATTAATAACCTATAGGTGCACACTACAGTATCTAAATAAGTCAACCTTGAATAGTACACACAACATACATGTGACTAAAGCTGACAATTCACCAATAACCAAATAAGCCAACCTTGAATAGTACACACAAAAGGTGTGACTAAAGCTGACAATAACAAATAAGCCAACCTTGAATAGTACACAAGAGAAGTGACTAAAGCTGACTATACATCCTAGTCCATACGCATAGCAAGTTTAGAAAGAATATAAAAGCGATAACAGTCCACGTAAAATGATTTGCACGTTTCTCACCCCAATCATTGAAAACATAGTTCAAGAGTAAAAAGTGGGGCTATGACTCACCTCAAGTCCAGAAAATAGCAAGACGAGGTAGGTAGAAATAAGATGTATGATAACTCACGAAACAGCAACTACGGACTTGGCACGACCTAACAATATTAACTCTTTCAGAAATCATTTCCTCAAATATATAATATTCCCAAACCCGGACGAGAATCCGTTTTATTTCCGAAAATCCATTTCGTATTAGTTTGGTGTATTTGCGTTTGGTATCCATACGGGTGGTGGGTCGACTCAAAACAAACCAACAAGATCACACATAGAAAGATAAAATAAACTATAGATCTAATATTAGTCCAATATATCATTTAAATAAATCATCAAAGTTTACCAAATCCGTCGATTTGATAATCCTCATATTTATTTACGTAATATACCGTTCCAAGATTACACCCAATCTAAAGCACATATAAAGCACATAGCACATATATACTATATAGTATATATCGTAGTTTAATAAATTCCTCATATATATCGTCAAATTGGCCAGATTTCCCGATATATACACTCGCAATCTATTACACTTTACATATACTACAACCTGTGGGCGTCGTAGGATACGCTGCCCACTAATATATTCGTTTCATATAACCAAACAACCCGGCTCAACCTTACGGTTGAGTGGTTATTTACTTATAGAAAACGTCTATATTAGTCGTCATATATCCGAGACAACACGAATGTCACAAATAATGACTTACCTGGACCCGAGTGACAACAATTTCGCCTAACTCAATAAATTTATTCATTGTATATTCGAAATGACATTTTATTAAATGTTT
Organism: Artemisia argyi; assembly: GCA_030686995.1. Taxonomy (NCBI): domain Eukaryota; kingdom Viridiplantae; phylum Streptophyta; class Magnoliopsida; order Asterales; family Asteraceae; genus Artemisia; species Artemisia argyi. The sequence goes on along the minus strand of CM060695.1, from coordinate 19,681,358 downwards.
CATAATTGTCGGGAGTTTCCCGTTTATAACACAATTTTTATAATAATAATACGTTTATTAATATTACGCCACTTTCGTAGCCTAATATATATCTAATCGTATTATTTATAATACGACTCGTGATTATTATTATTATTAATATACGCGTTTATATAGTTATATATACGTTATTCACGTATATACTTTCGTATAAACGTTCATATTATTAATAATTATTATTACGAGTTTTATTATTCTCGTTCAAGTTTAATAGTTATTGAGTGATACGAAATGGTCATATGTCCGAGTCATGACCCTCGGCTCATTGTCCAAGTCCAACAATAAGGAAAAGTCATAAATAATAAATCTCCGTCCAATCACAATCTCAACCACGGGCTACAACAATAAGGTCCGACTACGGTACCCGACTAACCTATCTCCGTCATCTAACGACCGTCTCATAACCGGTCCTCATATCACATACCACTCGACAACAACTCCTCAATATCAAAACCATAACCAATATCCAATTCGACCCAAAAGTATTCGGCCGAGAAATAAATACCACAACAATATATACCAACGACAATCATAACCAATAATAATAATACAACAAGTAGTTCACCATTATCACAAAATAACATTAACCAAGTTAGTGTTCGGGTCGGTTTACCAAGCCGAACCCGAGGCAACACTTCTCCACAACTAGTGTGGTTCACACCCGAGACCTCCATGGTCTCGGCTAGCTCTAAATGAGCCAAACAACCCACACGACCTACTAGGGTCGTCGGCCAAGAAACCATTCGACAACCATGGTTAACCATAACCATCAATAACCGGTCAAATAACAAAACGAGGATCCAAACACCTCATTCGAACACCAAGATCAACAAGATCAGTTAATCGGAAGAACAAGCTCAAACCGAGGGTAACACCCTCGGGTACACCTCGACCCGACGAAGATAAACCAAACCCGGATACCAAACTTTATAGAAAACGTTTTTCCAATCAACAACCCATAAGTATTCACGTTTTTAATTAAAAACCCATTCGGATATCACCAAATCGTGACCAAGGGTCACGTTTTTTATTAACAATACGAGTGGAAACTCGCTCACCTTCGATCTAAAAAGCTCAAAACCGTGATAACCTTTCAAGAATAAACGATTAGTGATAAATTTGGTGGTGATTCGTGTGATAAAAGTGGTGGTAGGAGGCGCGTGGTGTACTAGATCTAGTAGATGAGATGTTGTAGATCAAGAATATGGTGGTGGTGTAGAGTGGTGGCCGGCGGTGGCGTTGTGGTGGCCGGAATATTTAAGGGGCGGCTAGGGTTTAGGTTGTAGAGAGGATGAGAGGAAAAGAGAGATGAAAATAGTGAGTGTTTGTGTTGGTGTGTGTGAAGAACCGGACCAAACACCCTTTATTAACTTTTCATATTTTTTTTTTTTTTTTTTTTTAAAAAGTTATAGTAATAATAATAAGAATAATAATAATAGTAGTAATAATAATATTATTACGATTGAGCGGGTAACGCGGGTAATTGTAAAAACACGTGGCCCGAACCCGAACTCATTTTAAAATTTCCATATCACACGAGAACCTCTCGTTATTAATTAAAATATGTCGGACTCGTTAAGACGAATCATAAAATTGCCGTTAGGTAATCCTAGTGCCAAAATCAACGTAGTACCAAGTGAGAATTCAAATATACATCACCGATCATATAATCAAAATGAATTATGAACATAATTCACAAATTCCATAACGTCATTAAATAAAATATCCATAAAATAGGTCTTACAAGTTCGTTGTGAAATGAAAATTTCAAATAAAAATTATAAACGAACTTAAGTTGTAATGCGGGTTTTCAAAAATAGCTCCCTAAACTGCCAGTTGTCACATCCTCCCCGTCTCAGAAGGAAACCCGTCCCGGGTTTCACTCGGAAAAATTCATCTACGAAGTGAAAAGCTTCGGATGTCTCTTCCTGAACTCGTCCTCACGTTCCCATGTAAACTCTGGTCCATGTCGGGAATTCCAACGAACCTTGACGAGCGGAATGCGACTCCTCTTGAGTCGTTTAACCTCACGATCTAAAATCTCAATCGGTTCCTCCACGAAATTCAGTTTCTCATCTACACGAATGTCCCTCATTGGAATGACGGGCATTTCATCAGAAAGACATTTCTTCAGGTTACTCTCGTGGAACACGTCGTGAACTTTGCTCAGTTCGGACGGTAATTCCAACCTATAAGCCACGGGCCCAATTCTTTCTAAGATCAAGAGTGGTCCAATGTAGCTTGGGTTGAGTTTACCACGTTTCCCGAAACGTATTACACCTTTCCAAGGCGAGACTTTCAGCATCACTTTGTCTCCAACCTGGAACTCTAAAAGTTTACGTCTCTGATCGGCGTAGCTCTTCTGCCTATCTCTGGCGGCTTGCAACCGATCACGAATCTGAGTTACTTTCTCGGTAGTTTCCAAAATAAGCTCAGGGCCTGTAAGTTGACTATCACCAACTTCTGCCCAACCAATAGGCGAACGACACTTTCTGCCATACAAAGCTTCGAAGGGTGCAGCCTTAAGACTTGTATGGTAGCTATTATTATAGGAGAACTCCGCAAGGGGTAAATACTTCTCCCAGCCTTTACCAAAGTCTATGATGCATGCACGAAGCATATCCTCTAACGTCTGAATGGTCCTCTCACTTTGATCATCGGTTTGGGGATGATATGCAGTACTCATATCAAGCCTCGTCCCCAAAGCCGTTTGAAGTGATCGCCACAAAGCTGACGTAAAACGACTATCACGATCTGAAATGATAGATATCGGGACTCCATGTCGTGAAATGATTTCCTTCACATATAACCTTGCAAGCTTATCCACACTATCATCTTCACTAATAGCTAAGAAATGAGCAGACTTTGTCAGACGATCCACAATTACCCAGATAGCGTCACAACCGCTAGCTGTCCTCGGTAATTTGGTAATGAAGTCCATAGTAATCCGCTCCCATTTCCATACTGGAAGTTCTGGTTGCGTTAGTAGTCCTGACGGTCTCTGGTGTTCAGCCTTAACCTTGGCGCATGTCAAGCACTTACTAACGTACGATGCTATATCTGCCTTCATATTTGGCCACCAATAGAACTTCTTAAGATCCTGATACATTTTATCGGAACCAGGATGAATGGAGTACTTTGACTTATGCGACTCATGCATAATCAATTCTCGAATTTCTCCATATAAAGGTACCCAAATCCGATCTCCAAAACATAATAATCCATCAGAACGCTTAACAAATCCTTTCTCGTTATCAGCCATCCCAAATATATTCTCGGCAGGTCTATTTTCTGCCTTCAACGCTTCCGTTTGAGCTTCAAGTATTTGAGATGGTAATGGCGATACGATAGTCATTCCCAATGACCTAACTCGTAATGGTGGTACTCTTTCCTTTCGACTAAGAGCATCAGCAACAACGTTTGCTTTACCAGGATGGTAGCGAATTTCACAATCATAATCGCTTAGCAACTCGATCCAACGTCGTTGTCTCATGTTGAGCTCTTTTTGATTCAAGATGTGTTGTAGACTTTTGTGGTCGGTAAACACAACACATTTGGTTCCGTACAAGTAATGTCTCCATATTCTTAAAGCAAAAACTACAGCACCTAGCTCCAAATCATGGGTAGTGTAGTTTTTCTCATGCTTTTTGAGCTGTCGGGAAGCATAAGCTATCACTTTCTCTCGTTGCATTAACACGGCTCCTAAACCTTTATGTGAGGCGTCACAATAGACGACGAAATCCTCGTTACCTTCTGGTAACGCCAAGATAGGAGCACTACACAACATTTTCTTAAGCAATTGAAACGCTTCCTCTTCTTTATCTCCCCATTCATACGTAACACTCTTTTGAGTCAATTTGGTCAATGGTTTAGCTATCTTCGAAAATCCCTCAATGAATCTTCGGTAATAACCAGCTAAACCCAAAAATTGACGAACTTCGGTCGGGGTTGTAGGTGCAGCCCAATCTTTTATCGCCTCAATTTTTGCAGGATCCACATGGACTCCTTGTCTGTCAATCACATGACCCAAAAATTGTACTGTCGGAATCCAAAATTCGCATTTCGAAAACTTGGCATAAAGTTTCTCCTTCCTGAGCAATTCCAAAATGAGTCTTAAATGTTCCTCATGCTCTTTCTCACTCTTTGAATAAATCAGAATGTCATCGATGAATACAATCACGAACTTATCCAAGTAAGGCTTACACACACGATTCATGAGATCCATGAATATTGCTGGTGCGTTAGTCAACCCAAACGGCATCACCTGGAACTCGTAATGCCCGTAACGGGTTTTGAAAGCCGTTTTCGGAATATCTTCTTCGCGAACTCGAAGTTGATGATATCCCGATCTCAAATCGATCTTCGAATACACACTCGATCCTTGAAGTTGATCGAACAAGTCATCGATCCAAGGTAACGGGTATCGATTCTTCACCGTTAACTTATTCAACTCTCTATAATCAATACACATGCGAAACGATCCATCCTTCTTCTTCACAAATAGGACTGGGGCTCCCCATGGTGAAGAACTTGGTCTTATGAATCCCTTTTCGGCTAACTCCGCCAATTGTTTCGACAACTCTTCCAGTTCGGTAGGTGCAAGACGATAAGGTGCTCGTGCTACAGGTGCAGCACCAGGTATCAACTCAATATGGAACTCCACTTGTCTAGTCGGCGGGATTCCCGGCAAATCATCAGGAAACACATCAGGAAAATCACGAACTATAGGCACATCTCCAATGCACCTTTCCTTTTTCTTCGTCTCGCCCTTCTCAGAAATTTGGGCTAAGAAAAGGTAACATCCCTTCTCCATTAACTTCGGTAACTTTGTGCAAGATATAACTGCTAATCGGGATGGGCTCCTAGAATCCTTTCGGTCTCCTAATATATTTAGGACTTCCTTTCCGTATGGTACGCGCACGATCTTCTCGTCGCAAAGTATGTGAGCACGATACTTCGACAACCAATCCATACCAATGATTACATCAAAACTTCCTAACGTGACGGGTAGAAGATCTATGTTGAAAGGATGGTTCAAGAAATTTAACGTACAACCTCGAATGATAGTATTAATCCTTTCTATGTTTCCATTAGCTAACTCAATATCATATCCAATTCCTAAGGCCATCGGGGGTTTCTCTAGTAAGGGTGCAAAGGTAGTGGACACAAAACTCCTATCGGCACCAGTATCAAACAGTATGGAAGCATAACGATTATTGAGAAGGAACGTACCAGTAACGACGTTCGGATCTTCTCCTCTCTCGTTCTCGAGTGCATACACTCTTCCCTGAGCAGCTCCAGCTTCCACACGTTGGTCCCCATTATCTTGTCGTCCACGGTTTCCATAATTGTACCCATTACCACCCGAGCCTTGATTTCCACGGTTCCGCGATTCTCTACACTCATTCCTATAGTGTCCCTTCTTTCCACACCCATAACAGGTAACATCTGCCTTGTTTCTCATCTCAGGAGCAGCTTGAACCATTGCAAGGGGTCGAGCTCTACAGTCCCTAGCTGTATGTCATTTCTTTGAGCAATTCTGGCATTTCACACTACACCATCCAGTGTGATGCTGATGGCAACGATCACACTTGGGTGCATCACCGTTCTGATTCTTCTTATCTCCATTCCCAATAGCATAAGCCTTAGCTTGTCTCTTGCTTCGGTGATCATTACTCTTAGAGTGACGGTTTCTCTTTCTCTTTCCATTCTTCTCCTTATCAGCTTCTTCTAATTCCAACGAATCCATAAGTTGTTGAGCAATTGTGATTGCCTCATGGATGTTTGCAGGCCTAGCAGAAATTACATCATTCCTCGTAGCTACAGGCAAACCATCAGTATACCTCTCGATCTTTTGAGTTTCAGTTTTCACCATATCTGGGCACAACAAGGCTAACTCCTGGTAACGACGATTGTAAGTCGCCATATCATTACCTTTCACCTTGTGGTTCCAAAACTCAATCTCTAGCTTCTTGACCTCATTCCTTGGGCAATAAGTCTGAATCAGCAAAGACTTGAATTGCTCCCAAGTCATGGCATAAGCTACATCACTCCCAACTGCATTTCGGTAGTTGTTCCACCAAGTCAAAGCTTCATCCTTGAAAGTAAAAGAAGCAAACTTTACCTTCGCATTCTCCGCACAACCACTGACATTAAACACTGACTCAGTCTTCTCAATCCATCTAACTAAGTAAACCACTCCTTCATTTCCACCAAACTCAATGGGTCCACAAATCTTGAATTCCTTGTATTGACATCCATTAGCGCGAACAGGTGGAAAAGTTCCAGCAGAATTGTTGGAATGATTTGACTCAGCGAGTAGTTCAGCAACTCTTTGCTCCACGAGTTGGTTGATCATTGCTTGATCCACAGTTGGTGCATTAAGTGGAACATGATCATTGTCTCCCTGAACATCAACATTTTGATTCCTGTTGTTACGGTTAGTGGTGTCCAGGTTGTCAGGAGTAGGGGTTTCAACATTTCGAGTAGGTCGACGACCTCGTCGAGCAGGAGTAGGAGTAGTCACAGCAGGACCAGTCCTGGTAGACCTAACAGGGTTTCGACGGGGTGCCATTGATCTGTAACATCACCCAAGTTCATGAGTCTCCAATAGAACTTATCGATATGCTCAACAAAACATTTCAACAAAACCAATCATGGACAGAATAGCAGCAACACGCCACGTAACCATAAGCGAATAAGGACTCAATTTCCATAACACCCAAAATCACATAATACCATATACTAATAACCATCAACCGTACAATAGCGATCTAACATCGTTCCAACTAACGGATAACACAAAACATACTAATCGTTCCAAAAGAGACGAATACCGTACAGAATACATCAAAATATGATAACCAGCTTTTCTAACCGAACACTCCTCGGCTAAGAAAGCAACAAGATAATATAACTCAAACAACTAGCCACGTGGCTGACGGAGAATCCTCAACTCCTGCCTCAAGCCATCAAGATCCCTCCATAACGATCCTTACTCCACGCTATGGGTGTCTCGGTCTCTCTTGAGGTCAGCCACCTCCTTCTCTAGCTCGGCATTCCTTTGCCAAAGCTTGCGGTCGGCCTCACGAGCAGTAACAAATCCTCGCTGCAAACTATCGATATGCTCGTGGACATCCATCATAACTCTCCTCAGCTCAGTAGTCCTGCCCACAACGACAGTCAAATCAACTCTCAAATCTGCTAAAAACTCTCCAATAACTCGCTCAAGTCGATCAGATACACGTGCAACTCTGTCACTAAGCTCAGTAATCCGAGCCCACAACCTGCCAATCTCACCCAACTCTGCATGCTCAGCAGAAATCTCAGAAGATGCATCCGACTCCACTGGACTACCAGGTGGCAACTCAAACAAGAACGGATGATCAGGTGAATCGGGCTCAATCGGGTGTACAGGTGAATCAGGCTCCTCAGCCTGAGCTGGTGGTGCTAACTCATCATCATCATCATCAGGCATCTCATCCTCCTGAGGGTCATCCTCCTCCTCAGGGTCATCATCATCACCATGCTCAACCTCCTGAGGGTCATCCTCCCGCTCAGGGTCATCAGCCTCATCCTCACCCTTGTACTCCTCCTCCTCCTCATCGGAAGAGTACCTCATCACTCGTCGTCTCCTACTGGGTGAACCATGTGAAGATGTAGTAGGTGATCTAGGACGACGACGCAGTGATGTGGGCGGTGCCTCAGACAGAAGAGAATGAGCATCAATCTGTAAAGGTGATGGAGTAGGGCGTACCGACATGCGTGCCGTAGCTCGGTGGGCAAAGCGTGGTGCCACACGAGCCAAAGCCTGATGAAGAGTAAGCTGCCTCGATGTACCAGGGAGCCCTAAAGAAGATGAGGGTCCCTGCGTAGATGCAGCAGGTAGTGCTGAAGTAGAAGCTGCCTGTGATACAGTAGCTGAAGACATGGCCATCTGGTAAAGGTCATCAGATGCCATCGTGAACTGTGCAGGTAAAACCGGTGCAGTAAAAATATCCTCGACGACATCGGGCATATGGGAGGCCATGGTTTGTGACAACGGCGTAGGGTAGGTGTAAGTGTTTCAAAACAACTTAAATCACAACTCATAAAACCATACCAAACATACTCATCAAATAATTCCATATATAATCTCAATAAAAGAATTTCAAACACCGCATTACTAAAATGTTTATAAAACATATAGACCATATAAATCCTCGAGAACGCCATCTTATTACTAAAATCCATAAACCTCAAGTCATCTTAATAAGTCTCAAATATCTCATAATACCTCAAATAATAGAAGATGCTTCGGCTTGGCGGGCTGGCGGGCGGTAGTCAAAGATCATTTTCTATAAAAATACGGTTATAGTTTAGGCGTTTATTTACCTAGTTCTCTATAACCTTGGCTCTGATACCAATCTGTAACACCCCCAAAATTTGATACAGCGGAAGACTCAACAAGCTTTCGGGGTGCTACGGGGATTGGTATCCAACACAAGACAATATAGAACGAGATAAAGTAAACATAATAAAAACACAACCAAAACGGGGTTTTAAAGTTTACATTTATCCCAACATCATTCAGAGTCAGGCCCAAAATAAATAACGATAGGTCCAAATTTAATTATCAGAGTTTAGAAAATATAGATCCATAACCGTGTGCCACAGCCGAGCCTTCCAATCCAAGCATGCACCTCAACACTTAATTACCTGAGAAAACGTGCTAAAAGTCAGCTTTCGCTGGTGAGATCATAGGTTTAAGTTCAACTAATAATATAGTGGACATATACGCAAAACGCTTGCTAGCTAGACTAAGGATTCGCTAAAAGCCTGCGGATACCCTCCGCTCTCAACATAACACACGGATACCCTTCCGCAATAACCAAAACACACGGATACCCTTCCGTAACAACATAGATATTCGGGTAACCCCCGCAATACCAATAAATACTCGGATAACCTCCGAAGTATTAATAACCTATAGGTGCACACTACAGTATCTAAATAAGTCAACCTTGAATAGTACACACAACATACATGTGACTAAAGCTGACAATTCACCAATAACCAAATAAGCCAACCTTGAATAGTACACACAAAAGGTGTGACTAAAGCTGACAATAACAAATAAGCCAACCTTGAATAGTACACAAGAGAAGTGACTAAAGCTGACTATACATCCTAGTCCATACGCATAGCAAGTTTAGAAAGAATATAAAAGCGATAACAGTCCACGTAAAATGATTTGCACGTTTCTCACCCCAATCATTGAAAACATAGTTCAAGAGTAAAAAGTGGGGCTATGACTCACCTCAAGTCCAGAAAATAGCAAGACGAGGTAGGTAGAAATAAGATGTATGATAACTCACGAAACAGCAACTACGGACTTGGCACGACCTAACAATATTAACTCTTTCAGAAATCATTTCCTCAAATATATAATATTCCCAAACCCGGACGAGAATCCGTTTTATTTCCGAAAATCCATTTCGTATTAGTTTGGTGTATTTGCGTTTGGTATCCATACGGGTGGTGGGTCGACTCAAAACAAACCAACAAGATCACACATAGAAAGATAAAATAAACTATAGATCTAATATTAGTCCAATATATCATTTAAATAAATCATCAAAGTTTACCAAATCCGTCGATTTGATAATCCTCATATTTATTTACGTAATATACCGTTCCAAGATTACACCCAATCTAAAGCACATATAAAGCACATAGCACATATATACTATATAGTATATATCGTAGTTTAATAAATTCCTCATATATATCGTCAAATTGGCCAGATTTCCCGATATATACACTCGCAATCTATTACACTTTACATATACTACAACCTGTGGGCGTCGTAGGATACGCTGCCCACTAATATATTCGTTTCATATAACCAAACAACCCGGCTCAACCTTACGGTTGAGTGGTTATTTACTTATAGAAAACGTCTATATTAGTCGTCATATATCCGAGACAACACGAATGTCACAAATAATGACTTACCTGGACCCGAGTGACAACAATTTCGCCTAACTCAATAAATTTATTCATTGTATATTCGAAATGACATTTTATTAAATGTTTCATAATTGTCGGGAGTTTCCCGTTTATAACACAATTTTTATAATAATAATACGTTTATTAATATTACGCCACTTTCGTAGCCTAATATATATCTAATCGTATTATTTATAATACGACTCGTGATTATTATTATTATTAATATACGCGTTTATATAGTTATATATACGTTATTCACGTATATACTTTCGTATAAACGTTCATATTATTAATAATTATTATTACGAGTTTTATTATTCTCGTTCAAGTTTAATAGTTATTGAGTGATACGAAATGGTCATATGTCCGAGTCATGACCCTCGGCTCATTGTCCAAGTCCAACAATAAGGAAAAGTCATAAATAATAAATCTCCGTCCAATCACAATCTCAACCACGGGCTACAACAATAAGGTCCGACTACGGTACCCGACTAACCTATCTCCGTCATCTAACGACCGTCTCATAACCGGTCCTCATATCACATACCACTCGACAACAACTCCTCAATATCAAAACCATAACCAATATCCAATTCGACCCAAAAGTATTCGGCCGAGAAATAAATACCACAACAATATATACCAACGACAATCATAACCAATAATAATAATACAACAAGTAGTTCACCATTATCACAAAATAACATTAACCAAGTTAGTGTTCGGGTCGGTTTACCAAGCCGAACCCGAGGCAACACTTCTCCACAACTAGTGTGGTTCACACCCGAGACCTCCATGGTCTCGGCTAGCTCTAAATGAGCCAAACAACCCACACGACCTACTAGGGTCGTCGGCCAAGAAACCATTCGACAACCATGGTTAACCATAACCATCAATAACCGGTCAAATAACAAAACGAGGATCCAAACACCTCATTCGAACACCAAGATCAACAAGATCAGTTAATCGGAAGAACAAGCTCAAACCGAGGGTAACACCCTCGGGTACACCTCGACCCGACGAAGATAAACCAAACCCGGATACCAAACTTTATAGAAAACGTTTTTCCAATCAACAACCCATAAGTATTCACGTTTTTAATTAAAAACCCATTCGGATATCACCAAATCGTGACCAAGGGTCACGTTTTTTATTAACAATACGAGTGGAAACTCGCTCACCTTCGATCTAAAAAGCTCAAAACCGTGATAACCTTTCAAGAATAAACGATTAGTGATAAATTTGGTGGTGATTCGTGTGATAAAAGTGGTGGTAGGAGGCGCGTGGTGTACTAGATCTAGTAGATGAGATGTTGTAGATCAAGAATATGGTGGTGGTGTAGAGTGGTGGCCGGCGGTGGCGCTGTGGTGGCCGGAATATTTAAGGGGCGGCTAGGGTTTAGGTTGTAGAGAGGATGAGAGGAAAAGAGAGATGAAAATAGTGAGTGTTTGTGTTGGTGTGTGTGAAGAACCGGACCAAACACCCTTTATTAACTTTTCATATATATATATATTTTTTTTTTAAAGTTATAGTAATAATAATAAGAATAATAATAATAGTAGTAATAATAATATTATTACGATTGAGCGGGTAACGCGGGTAATTGTAAAAACACGTGGCCCGAACCCGAACTCATTTTAAAATTTCCATATCACACGAGAACCTCTCGTTATTAATTAAAATATGTCGGACTCGTTAAGACGAATCATAAAATTGCCGTTAGGTAATCCTAGTGCCAAAATCAACGTAGTACCAAGTGAGAATTCAAATATACATCACCGATCATATAATCAAAATGAATTATGAACATAATTCACAAATTCCATAACGTCATTAAATAAAATATCCATAAAATAGGTCTTACAAGTTCGTTGTGAAATGAAAATTTCAAATAAAAATTATAAACGAACTTAAGTTGTAATGCGGGTTTTCAAAAATAGCTCCCTAAACTGCCAGTTGTCACAAATCGCCTTAGCCTTCCGTGTATGCGCTCATTTTTAGTGCATTATTGTTATTTGTTAAACCCTAAGTTAACTTTCTAATTGATTACATGGTTGCTAAGTCGAGTCATATCTTTGTACATATTGTTTTGGGACGATTGGGACTCATGGGTAAGTACTTATTTTATGGAGTAATGGGGAAGAACATCACTTATTACCCCCATATGTACGTTAATCTTAAAAGTGCTCCAAGTGTTTTGATTTTCTTGATTCGAGTAATTAGATTAGTTAATTGTAAAGTATGTAAAGATTCAAGTGTAAGGGGAATTCTCATCCCCTATGATGTATTATTTTGGATGGTAGGGTAAGAGTGTATGCAAAATAAAAAAAAAGTCAAAAAATCAAGAAAAAGAAAAAAAATAGAAAAGAAAAAGAGAAAAAACATACGGACTACCATCCCGTTTTCATTCTATGTTCATTTTATGTTTTTGTTATTTTTCATTTATTAGCTTAAGTCGAGTCTAGTCTTGGCTTAGCAACGCCATCTTGTACATGTAATTAACCGAGATTGTTAACTCGCCACCAGTAAAACTTCCTTTATCCAACAAAACCGTGTAATTCATATCCCTACACCTAACGTTATAACCCTTTAAAAGACCTCTTTGATAGTTTATCCTAGGTGCTTACGCCATGTGGTGGAGGTTTGATCCTTTCCCAAGCCTATGGTAATCTATTTTGCTATGACAGGTAGTGAGAGATATCTTCCATTTCCATAATGTTATATTACTTTATTACACCCGGGAGATGTGAGTATCTAAACACTATTTGTGAGGTGCTTGTGTATGACCTTCGTGCTTGTCTATTGGTCTTTAGTGGAACGATTATTTGTTGTAATTACTTTTATATTAGTGTTAAATGACCCCTAACTTGTCTTTTGAGTAGAATAAAAGCTCATTTGCTTGAGGACAAGCAAATCTCAAGTGTAAGGGTATATGATGAGGCGAAAAATGATCCGTTTTTAGGGGGTCATTTAAGCCCGAATCCGACTTTATTTGATCAAATATTGCCCTAAATCGTTCCTTTTGTGATTTTAGGTGTTTGGAGAGTGAATTCTGGAAAAGAAGCCATTTTGGACGTTTTTGGAGCATAAAAGTGAAGAAAACGGCAAAGTACCAAATTTCCATGCTGAAGATACAAGGTGACGGCGTCAAGACCACCATCTTGACGGCGTCAGACATGAGGAATTAAACATCGAAGGTGGTGACGGCGTCAGAAGGCTTCATGACGGCGTCAAAGTGGCAAGAATAAAATACCGTGGGTGGTGACGGCGTCACATAGGCCGTCATAAGTGGATCAAGGCCGTCCGAGGAAGTATATGGCGGCGAGGTGACGGCGTCACAAGTAACTCTTGACGCCGTCAGCCTGTTTTTCCTATATATAGTTTTCTAGTTTTTTCATTAAAAGAGGAGAAGTTTTGGTGAAACCCTAAAGACGATTTTGGTGCCTCTTTTACAGGTTTTTCAAGGGTCCCAAACCCTTGAGACCTTGCATTGTAATTGAGATAAGTGTACTTCCAATTCAATCAATATGTCTATGTGTTGGTTGTTTATATCTTGTTCTTGTCTCAATTCCATTATGCTAGGCTAGATCTCTTTTGTGTTTGCTTAGATCTAATGAAACCTAGATGTTGATTATGTGTTGATTACTTGTCTATTCTTGTTTTGAATGAATGATTTATATGTTAGGCTTAAGAAAACTGGCAGATCTCCAAATGGTAACATGCTTGAACATCTTAAGAAACATGAACCGAGGCGTACTAGGTCTTTATTGGTTGTATTTAATGCATGAGCCACTGTTTACAATCCCTATAGTTGTGCTGGGTCATGGTGTAGGAGGAGATAAGAGCTTATAGAGTTGGGGAGTTATGTATGCCACCCCACGAATGGTATTAAGGAATACAATCCGTCATTCATACAAGTGTAACAAGTAATTAACATGTAAAAGATATCTAGGGAGTAATGAAGTCTAAGTAAACACAATTTCTCCAACCACTGCTCACAACTTTAGTATAATTAGTTTATTTTCATTTTCATTATTTTATTTTAATTATATAATAGCTTTGGGTTAGTTGAATAGCAACTAATTCCGCCCACTCTTCCAAAACCCGAGATTTTACTTGCTTTCATAAAATATAAAAAAATACAAAAATAATCATCTTTCACCTCTAGAACTATTAATTAGGTTTTCTAATCCTAGCGACACTATTCCTAAGCTGAACGATCAATCCCCCGGTACTTGTCACTATACTATACTACAACGATCAGGTACACTGCCTGGTGGGGGTTGTAAGCTTCTCGAGATCCCTCGAGAGGTAAAGCAAGGTGCGATTCCCACGCATCAGTAACAAACAATATATGCTTTGACGCAATTAAATCGTTGAACAACTATTTTATACTTTAGTTTAAATACATAATGATGATCTAATTATATTATTTTCATTGCAATACTTAGTTGAAAATACATGTTAGAACACTCTTTGAATAAAGCTACTTCAAAGTCTTGTATTTTAGATAATCGATAGAAACTGATTGATGTGATATGCCTAGTCAATTTAAAGTAGACGGTCCTAAATTTGTATTTAATTGTTTTCGTTGTTCAAAAATCCAAAAAGTAAATTTGTCCTGTTTCGTGGAAAATGATGTAGAAATAAAGTTAATCCCAAATTAGACATTAGGAGACTTTAAAAGTCTTTAAAACTTGTAGTTGTCAAACATCATTTGTATCTTGTGATATTTTCCCCCTCAATACGTGTGATATAAATGAAAAGCAAGCTAATGGGCCCAAATACTAAAGCAAAACAAAGACTAAAAGATGAAGATATAAGTAGTCTTGAAAACTCTAAACAAAACATAATTAGTTCTTGAGCAAGACTCACAGAAAGGAAAAAGGTACTTGATCAAAGTTTTGGACAACAGTGACAATACGCAATTTCATCGAAGTCGGAGGCGGGGCCGGGTGTGGTTGACCAAAACCTTGGACCCAAACCTTCACTTACAACTCGACGTTAGGAATGCACTCCTTTAGTCTCTTCACTTAAAACTTTATTCTATTCAATCACTGCATTTAATAGAGTTTCAAGTTAAAAAATAGAATGTAAATATAGATTTTTAACACAAATCACATAATATAATGAAGAATTGGTACAGAAAAAACTATGGTTTTTATTAATCCGTTTGGTAAAAATCCATTCATTCACTAATTCAAACTTTTCATCAAACACCTGGTGAGCATAAAATTTTCAATTAATGTTTAGGTTTCAAGGATTAGTAAATAAAGAACCTAGGGGTTCCGTCAAACACAAATTCCACTTCCTTAATACATTCGGCCAACCCACCCCTCTAATGGGCTTATTGGGCTTGTTTAGTTAATTATGCGTCTAACTAGGGGTGTTGATCGGTTCGGTTGTCGGTTTGTTCGGTTAGTTCGGTTCGGTTAGTTTGGTTAAAAAACATTTTTGGGTTAACCCGAAACCGAACCGAACTAGAATTCAACCGAACCTAACCGAAAACTGAATTTGAATTCGGTTCAGTTCTTGGGTTAACCCGAATTTCACTATTTATTTTTAAAAAATTAATAATTACATAGATATTTAGAAACAAAAAATTATTTCAAGCATAAAAAGTATTTTTTTTAATATTAAGATAACATTTTAATAGTATTTTAATATATATATATATATAAATATATATATATATATATATATATATATATATATATATATATATATATATATATATATATATATATATATAGTGTAACTTTCTTACGAGAACCACTTTTATCTGCAAGAACTGCGAAAACCACATTTTGACCCTAGGATAATAAGATCAATGGTTATAAATGAATGTTGCAGCTTTGTAATTATACTAAAAATAAAACATATTTAATTAAAAGAAAAAGGGTATTATAGGGTTTTCCAAAATATGCTCATAATAGATAACAGTTACACCAAAAACCACTCATCACACACACACATCTCTCTCCTAAAACTGTCATCCTCTATCCTTTTCATCTCTTCCTCACCCCAAACCCTAGCCACCCCTAATTGTTCATCACCATCAGGTACGGTTTATACAACTGACCACCATTGAATATTTGTCACACAACCTATTCTGAATATTGGATCTCACACAAAAAAGAAAACCCCAGCCGCCATCGAATGTTCGTTTCAAATCATGTAAGATTTTTCCTAATTGAATTGATATATGTATTTGGAGAAGAACACCATTTCTTGTGATTATGTTGAATTTTATAGACTGTCAAGATTTCTAAAATTGATTTGCTTTTAATTGTTAAGTGATTTATTTTTTATTTATAACTCTACAAAATCTATGCTTAATTTCTACTTATTACATTAGTTTAATGAATAGCTATATGGGGGAATTTCTGTCACATGTAGTACGTATCGGTGAGCTTTTTTTTCTTCCTGAAATTGCTTAAGGATCCAACAATTTTAAATGATGATGAAATTCTATGTTATATGTTCGGTTTTTTGTTTGACTGTAGCTATTAAACTATAATATAATAAGTAATATAAAAGGTTGCACATGGTCTTGTTTGACTGTAGTTATTAAACTGTAATATAATAAGTAATATAAAGGTTGTTCATGGTTTTGAATATGCTAGATTAATAGAATTGATTTTCGTACATCGTAATGTTAAAGATATATCAGTTTATGGTTTTGTATTTTTAGAGCCCATCATGCATATGTTTTTTAGGTGAAATAATCCTCTGCGAT
The DNA here is from genome assembly GCA_030686995.1 of Artemisia argyi. Taxonomy (NCBI): domain Eukaryota; kingdom Viridiplantae; phylum Streptophyta; class Magnoliopsida; order Asterales; family Asteraceae; genus Artemisia; species Artemisia argyi. Next base: position 19,664,587 of record CM060695.1, on the reverse strand, counting down.
TTCTTTCATATCCGATCCAAGTTCTAATTTTGTTAAAGGTTGTATAAACGTTTGTGATTGTATGCTTATGTCATACTACGTATATATGTTTCAAGTACATTTAAAAAAGTTAATGGTTTTAGATCGAAATAAATGGTTAGATTCTCAAGCAATATGTTTAAGGCTATTTTTTTTAATCTTGTAGGGGTTTAGTCACCATTTTTTTTGCTTCGTATGATTTAAAGTGTGCAAAACATGTATGCACATAAGGTTGGTACGTATGATTTTTGATCTTGTAAGTTGATTTAAATTGTGCCAAACATGTATGTTCCAAACATATATATTTTAATTAGTGGGATCTAATTAATGAAAACCATATATGTTTGAGAACATTATGTTTTTAAACATGTATGTTTTTAAACATATATGTTTTGTTCAAAACATGTATGTTTTAAAAAATGATTACTTATAAACGGAATGCTTAAAATATCTATGTTTTAATAAAATTATTGTTGTTAATTTTTGTACTTTTCTTTGTATCAGGTGTAATTACAAGAATGTTCATGGCTACGGGTGTGCATATATGTCCGACATTTGAAAAATTGTTGACGGCTACTCGTGCGTATATGTCCATTTGTGTTGAATATTATTAGTGCTCACGTGTATAGATCGATTAGATTCATGTTTTTATGCTTTTAAAAATTTGTATTTTAATTGTATTTCAATCGATATCGAAGTTTATATTTAACATTTATGTTATTGGTGTGTTATAAATTTCATTATATTAATGAACCTATATGTACCTTGAAAGGGAAAAAAACATGTATGCATTTTGACTAATTGAAAACATGTATGTACCTTGACTATTTGGGGAAATAAAACATGCATGCACTTTGAGATTTCAAAAAAATAATGATTGGGTATAAAAAAACATGTATGCACCATAACTATTTGAAAACATGTTAGCATTTAAAAAAAAATCCGAATTTTTAGATCTATAAAAAAGGGGAATTATAAAAAAAATAAAAATAATATGAAAATATCTTTTACTATTATACCCTTTTGAATTAAATAAAAAATACAAAATGTTATGGAGCATTAAATGATGTACATTGTGTATTATTAGTTGTAAAAAGGTGGTTCTCGCAGTTCTTGCGGATAAGGTGATTTTCGCAAGAAAGGGACCCTATATATATATATATATATATATATATATATATATATATATATATATATATATATATATATATATATATCAATTCAGTGTCGGTTCGATTTTTGGTTCACACTGCCAAACCCATATCCAACCCGAGAACCGAATTAGTAGTTCGGTTCGTTTCGGTTTTAGCAAATTTGGTTCGGTTATTAGTTTGGTTCAGTTGTTTTCGGTTCGGTTCGGTTTCGGTTTTCGGTCTTTTTGGTTTTTTTGCTCACCCCTACGTCAAACGATTAACTAATGACCGTTAAATCATTTTGAGAATCATAATTGTATAATTAATATAACATTAATAAACGTTCCCTCGGTGTATGCATGTATGCCAATAGGCAGGGGTGGAGCCATGTTTATGGTAGTGGGGGGCGATGCCCCCAACCATGCTATTCCGTATACCTTAAAACATGTAAGAATTAAAATCAAAATAATGGAAAAGAAGTCCTGTGCCCTCGGCTAAATAATCTGAGTGCCCTCGCTGCTCTTCGAATTCCAACAAAATGAGTGCTCTTTAATGTCTAACACATGTTTAATGTCTAACAAATGTTTTTCCGATGGTTTTGTTCGGCCGGAATACATGGAGAAAAGATATAATGAAGTGGAAGAGAGAGTGGGAGGTGGGAGATGGGAAGTTGGGAACCGGGAGTGAATCATTTGATAAACAATTGAAAATTTGTATTTTATGTGGGCCACTCTTTTAATTGTACTTATCTTTTTATTTTTAGAGTAATACGGGGAACTAGAGGAATACATATTTAATTGTTTAAAAAAATAATAAAATACACCTGTAGTATACTTTTATGACTTTTATCATAGATTTTAACATTTTTTTAGTGTGAATTTTTGAGTGTTTAACATGATAATGATGATGTTTTATTTTATAATAGACGAAGACCCACGCAAAGCGATGTTGTACTTGTGAATCGTGATTTTAATTTGATTATTGATGTAAAACTTACGGGTTCAAATTGTAGTCATTGCGAGAAAAAAATTATGGGTTAAAAACGAAAATGATAAAAGTTTAAAGATTAAATAATATTTAAAATATTAATTTAGTATAGATGTTGTTATCATTTTTAGTCAGAGACATACTAGTCTATTAACATTACTCAATTTTAAGTGATTTTAAGTTTCAAGAATGAGCATACACTTTTAATAAATAGTAGAGATATGTGAATATGAAAACCTTCTGTTTAATTTTATAACATGCCTAGGGCTTTAATACATTTGATATAAATAAGTTTTTGTGAGGTTTTTTATTTGACATACGGATGTAATGCATAAGCTAAGTCGGTTTATTTAATAATAGTGTGGTTGGAATTACAGTTTATTCAATAATATTTAGTGTTAGTTGCGTTAAAGCATAGTACTTTTCTTACCTTAATCAAACTCAACCTAACTTGTTTTAAATTACGCTAAAAATTGTTGATATAAATAAATGCCTAAAAACGTTTTTCATATCTTTCGATATCTCTATGTTTTGATAATCACAAAATGAAAACTCATCAAACCAAAGATCATGACGTAAACAAGTATTTAGTGGTAAGTGTTCACTTTTACCATCTAATCACTTAATGTATGAATAAACAAAGGGTCTAATGCATTATACGATCAAATGAACATTTTTTTAATCTCTAGATTTTTTATAAAATGTCACAAACATTTTATATATTTTAGAAAATCATTTTTGGTATTAAATAAAAATGTTTAATTAACCATAAATATATAAATTCAAATTTTCAACCAAAAATGGCAAAAATGTTCCAGAAAAACCTTTCACACAAAAAGACAAAGCTGGGCAACATTCAGAAGGGGTGGCCTCCTTAATTAACTAGGCGGCCCCCTTAATTATTAAGGGGACCGGCCCCTTAATTAAGGGGATCAACCACGCTCCAGACACCCCCCCCCCCCCCCCGCTTTGCCTATAAATACTGGTTCATTCCCACAGATTTTCCTTGCCTTTTTGCACAAAAACTTTCTGCCCAAATATCTCTAAATCAATTCTTTGATCATATAATCATAAGCTTTTGTTTTCAAGTGATTCAAGCTTCAACATTCAAGTGCAAAGAGAAGAATACTTCTATCAATCAAGACTAGAAGTATTACAACTTAGTATCATCTTGCTATCTAAGTTGTTTGTTCATTTCATCTTGTAAATCATTTATTCTTTGGTGTATAAGGTGTGTATATTGGTTAGTTAGATTTAGATATAGGATCTAGATTTGTTGAAAGTGTGAAGTGGTACAAGAAATGAAGAAGTAGTGGTTCATAGGATTAGTGAGGTATAAGAGGTAGTAGTATATTGAAGTAGTAGTTAGTAGTGAAGATATAGAAGCCATATAGTGGTATTGAAGCTTTGAGGTAGTTAAGAAGTTCAAGCCTCAAAGTTGTGAAGACATAGAAGCATAGAAGGTGTGAAGACGTAGAAGCATAGAAGTAGTGAAGACGTAGAAGTTTTTAAAGTGGAAGAAGCCTTGTAGTGGTACATAGATAAAAGCCTTCAAGTAGTGACATAGAAGTATTGAAGTTGTGAAGACATAGAGGCCTAGAAGTTGTGAAGAAGCATAAGATTTGAAGTAGTAAAAAGATAGAAGTTGTGAAGGTGTGAAGACACAAGTGTTGTGAAGAAGTGTAGAAGGAGTGAAAGGGTGTGAAGAAGTTGTGGTGTGTTTGAAGTTGTGAGATTAGTTCTAGCTTCGATTAGAACTCGACATTTAGCTTTGTGTCGTTAAATTGGTGTAAGCTAAGGTGTGTACGGTTTTCTCCACCATAAGGGAGCATATTGACTTAGTGAAGAAACTCTCGAGTTCAGTGCTCGGGGAGTGGAGTAGGGCAAGGAAGGTGTCCTTGTAGCCGAACCACTATAAATCCTTTATCTCTCGGTTTGATATTTCCATCTCTCACTCTTTGCTTACTTACTCACTTATTTACATTTCGTACATAATTATAATAGCTTGTCTTGTGCATGTATTGATTTCACATAAAGATCAAACTAAGTTTCATTCACAACACCAATCTCATTTAAACAAACTAAAAGGATATATATATATATATATATATATATATATATATATATATATATATATATATATATATATAGTGTAACTTTATTTTCAGAACCCTGTTAAGTGCGAGAACTGCGAGAACTCTCTTTGAACCGTTAGATTGTTTGATCAATGGCTATGATGAATTGTGCTATTAATGTATTTAACTAAAAGATTAAGGCATGATTTGTAAATATAAAAGGGTACTATGGACATTTTAGAAAACACATTAACTCCTGTATGAAATTATATCTCTACTTAATACGTGATTTTTTGGAAACGAGTCGGTTTATATTTTGTTTTTTCTCTCTCAAACCCATATTTCTCTCAAAACCCTAACCAGCCTTCTCCCTTCTCCCCAATAACTTCCCAGCCGCCATAACAATCATGTGTGTCTTTTTGTCGCTGCAATGATCACTATCTTCCTACTACACGTATGTATCCCTTCCTCCGTATCTTATTGCGGCTCACTTTTTTCTACAGAAACTAATGAATATTGAAAGTGACAAATCAAAAGATCTATTAGATCTTTTCTTTTCTAAAAGAAATTTAAAAAGGTATGGTCATGGAATGTGATTTTATTCTTATTTGCATTCAGTCAAACATTAAGTTTTTCTTTTTAGTAACATGCATGTTTTGATTGGTTTGTTTAATCTTATGAAAACTTTTTAGTAACATGCATGTTTTGATTGGTTTGTTTAATCTTATGAAAAGTTATCACTTGGATTGGTTATTTTAGTTATTTTATTTTTATAACTAATGTCTTGTGATCATCTAAGTCAAGAACTGTTATAAAAATCAAACCATGGTCTTTATAATTGATTTTGAGATGGGTTTTTCTAACTTGTGCCCTATGGCACAAGTTAAACACACAAAAAGTATCATGAGACCCACGAAAAAGGACATAAGAATTCACACAAAAGTACACTTGTTTGTACTTTTGTGCGGGTCCTTAAATACTTTTATGTACTTTTTGATGTGCTTAACTTATGCCCTTAGGGCACAAGTTAGAAAAACATTTTTGAGATACATTTTTGTTTGAGTTAATTGCATAAATCGTCCCTAAACTTTGGCCAGATTGCATGTTTCGTCCCAACCATTTCAAAAGTGCAGAAATCATCCATGTGGGAAACATTTGAGTAAATTTTCGTCCCTGATTGGGACGAAACATGCAATTTGGCACTTTCGAATTATGCAATTTTCGTCCCAATTAGGGACGAAAATTTGCTCAAAGGTTTCTGACAAGGACGATTTCTGCACTTTCGTAATAGTTGGGACGAAACATGCAATCTGACCAAAGTTCAGGGATGATTTATGCAATTTACTCTTTTTGTTTTATCTTGGCTTTGGATCCAGATTTGGAACCTTAATCTTGTCTTAAAATTTCTTTATTTATTTTTCGTAGTGCATTATTGTTTAATAAAATTTAGTTTAGTTATCAAAATTTAATGTTTAAGATTATGCGGTTGCACATGTCGTTCCATGACTATGATTGTGATATGCTTTTAATATTGTGTTTATCTTCTATTTTGGAAAAAGTTGGTTCCGAGGGTGAAGTCCATGAATGGTTCATATGTAATTATATATCATGTTTTAAAACAAGACAATGTTTGACTATTATTTCTTTTTTAGTGTTTGTGGTTCTAGATTTCCTTCAGGCTTTTTCTGCTTTATAAAGATTTTGACTATTATTTCGTGCATATATGTTTTATACGTGCACATGTGTTTAAAAGTTATGGAGTAATACTCTACAAAATAATGCTATAAAAAATAATAGTAAAAATGGATGTGCATATGTGTTTCAAGGTTAATACAAAATAAATGTAAACAGGTGCGCATATATGTTTTATACGTGCATAGATTAGTTTGTGTTTAGTTTTCCTAATTTTTATACTTTTTTTTTATCAGGTGTCACTGATTTAAAAGAATGATGACAACATCGAGTGCACATATTTGTCCGGCCTTCTGAAAATATTGAAGACAACAAGAGTGCATATATGTCCGACTTCTGAAAAATGTTGACGGTTACGAGTGTGCATATATGTCCGACTTCTAAAAATATTAATAACAATGAGTGTGCACATATGTTCGTTTGTGTTTAATATTATTAGTGCACATGTGTATAGATCGATTAGATTCATGTATTTATTCTTTTTAGAAATTTGTATATTAATTGTCAATCGATATCGAATTTTGTGTTTAACATTTATGCTATTGGTTTCTTATAATTTGAAAAACATGTATGTCCAAAAAAATATGCACCTTATTATTGGAAAAACATGTATGTCTAAAAAACACATATGCCCATTATTATTTGAAAAACATGTATGTCCAAAAAAATATTCAAAAAAAAAAAAAAAAAAAAAAAAAAAAAAAAAAAAAAAAAAAAACAACTTAATTCCTAAAAACACATATGCACTAAATCAATTTAAGAAAATGCACGCTGAAAAAAAAATCACGAAAATTAAGAGTGTTTTAAAAAATGGGATTTATTTAAAAAAACAAAAATAATATAAAAATAAGAATTACTATTATACCCTTTTGGATTAAAAAAATCTATTTAATATTTAAAAAGATATGATTGGTCTAGAGAAGGTTCTCGCAGTTATCGCACTTAACAGGGTTCTGAAAATAAAGTCCCCCTATATATATGTGTGTGTGTGTGTAATAAATAACATTGTAGTTTTTACTCAACAATTTAATTTAGTGGTATTTAAACAACTATAGTGAACAAACTCAAATCTATATTTTTTTAAAGTTTTTATAAACTCAAACTATTATTTTGAAGCAAACTTTTATAAAACGAAAAAGACGTAAAACTATTCAACCTCCCTTCTAGTTTTCCACAAAAATGACATCTCCCGAAATGTTATTTAACTTTTATTAGTGCTCGATTGCCCCTGCAATCACATTTCCTGGCTCCGCCACTGCCAATAGGCTGTACGGCAATGTAAAACCATCCACTCCCAATAAGGTTTCCGACATTATTATACTATTTTCATAGTCTAATACATATCGTCAAAGTCATTATTTTTATTACCCGTGATCACCTATTTATTATATACGCACTTATATAAATATATATACGTTTACACATTTATATATTTATATAAATCTTTATATCGATAATATAAGTTATTACGAGTTTTTATTTGTTTGTTTAATTATAAATTGTATCGACTTATAAAAGATGAGTCACATGTCCGAGTCATCACTCTCGGCTCATTGTCCAAATCCAAATATTAAGGCGTTTGCCGAAGTCAACGTGACTCCAACTCGCACAACCATGAGTCCAAAGCAATATCGTCAATACCACAACTCCGTCATTCGTCCCATAACACAAACTACAACAGTAGGGCCCGACTACGGTACCCGACTAACCTATCTCCGTCATTCTAAGTGACCGTCTCACAATCGGTCCCCATTTCACACTTCGTCAACACAATTTCAATAACATTATATCCATTACCTTCGCGGCTCCAAAGTAACGACAACAACCTCAATATTTAATAACAATAACAATATACCATATCAACCACAATAACCATAGTCACAACAAGAAGAACATCGATGGCCAAGGATCCCGGGTCAATCTCACCGATCCCAACCCGAGCCGATAGACCCACTTGGGTCTCGGCCAAGCCTTACGAGCCACAAGCCCAATCCGGCTCGACTGAGCACAAAACCAAACTAAACGGACCCTTGGGGTCACGATACCACAAACAAACAACCATACCCAAGATTTCTCAACCAAACATTAATCAAAACAAAAACATATAATTGAATGCTCTCGTCACCATTATTACAAGACCAAAAGTTCTCCACAAAACCTCATAAGCTCAAAATAACATCAAGCCGAGAGCCTAGGCTCTCGGTTTCCAGTCGACACCCACAAAAAGTAAAAACCCGGATACCAAACTTGTTTATTAACCCATTTTAATCCAAAACCCACTTGTATCTCATGTTATTAAACAAAACCCATTCGAAAATTTATAACTCGTGACCTTGTGGTCACGTTTTCATCAAAATACGAGTCGCAACCACTTGTGACTCGTCTTACCTTCGATTCACAAGACCAAGACGTGAGAAACTTCAAAAATAAGAAAGATGGTGGCGAATTTGTGGTGAAAACGAGACTAAAAAGGGAGTATTTGGGCGCGTGTGGTAGTAGATCAAGAAGAGGGGATGATGGGGAGTTGATTGGTGGTGGTGGTGATGATGGTGGGGCGGCGGTGAGGCTGTTATGGCAGGAAATAGTGGCGGCGGTGGCTAGGGTTTTTGTTGGTGATGATAACTTAGACTTTAGAGAGAGATGAAAAAAAAAGATGGTTGTGTTTGTTTTTGGTTTGTGTTTGTGTGTGTGATATACCAACCGGCCCAGGCCCTTTTTTTACACTTTTTATAATTTTTTTTTCTTTTACTTAACTAATACATTATCTCTACAAACTACTTAATAAGAACAATAATAAGTATAAGGAAAAGCACATACAAATCAGACAACTATAAGTACTAAAGAAAGAATCTATGAAACATATACGACTATGCACGTGCAACCCTTTGCAATTTTGCAATGAACACTGCCACCTTTACATACACCCAATCCTTCAAGCAATTGTGAGAATGGAAAAAAGCATGTCTAAGACGGCGATTGAGAAGTAAAGCGTTGCATGCTATCCAAAATGCAGTTGCAAAACCAGTGGCCCCTCCAATATAAAACCATCTTTGAACTTCATTTGTACTTTCCGCATCACCATCACTCTCACCGACCGGTGGTGCTCCCAAATCTTCATCTCCAGAGCATTTTTTGGGCAGGGGACGTCCACATAGTCCCGCATTCCCAATGTATGTTGAAGCGTCAAAGGTTTGGAGTTGAGTGCCCGATGCTATTCTCCCAGAAAGGTCATTAAAGGACAAGTCTAAATTATTTAGTAAAGTCATATCTGACATGGTTGGTGGTATCTCTTCAGAAAGCATGTTTCTAGACAAGCTCAAAGTTAACAGTTGTGCCATTTGACCAATGTCTCGTGGAATCTCTCCATCTAGAGAGTTGTCTGACAAGTCTAGTACTAACAATCCATGCAGAATGGTAACTTCATTTGGGATTTGTCCTGTCAGATTGTTGCTTGTCGTCACTATTTATTGTCACTTGCATATATAGTCACGAAATTTTCGTCACTCATCTAGTCACGAAAAAGTTTTGTCATTAAGTTGACTATTGCAATTAATTCAATAATTTTCCTAGTGTAATCTTATTAATCAATACATTTATCACAATCAAATCAATAATAATTTATTTTTCTAATTTTTCAAGTTTTAAAAGAAAAAAAAATCAAGTATTTGATAAACAGTAAAAAAAGTCAAGTTTAAAAAAAAAGTCAAATGGTGTGTAATGTTTTTAAAAAAAAAGTCAAGTTTTAAAAAAAGTCAAATGGTGTGTAATGTTTTTACTTATACTAATCTTTTGCTTTCAAGTTTAAAAAAAAAAGCCAATTCAAGTTTTAAAAAGCCACAAGAACAACAAGCCACTAACACAGTAACACACAACACAAAGGCTAAAAAAAAATCCGTTCAAGTTTTAAAAAATGAATAAAAACACCAAGTTTTAAAAAGCCACAGATACACGTTCATAAGCTTTTTTAACAAAAAAAAAAAGCCAATTCAAGTTTTAAAAAAAAGTCAAAGTTTAAAAACACGCGGATCTAAACCCGACCCGAAATAACTTTACGGTTCATAAGCTTAAACAAAAACCCCAACTGCTTTTCAACTGCAATTCACTTTATTTGAAATTCAATACAACAGTGAATCAGCTTAAACAAACATCCCAACTGCTTTTCAACTGCAATTCGTTCATCAGGTTACTGTTATTAAGCTCACGGTTCATAAGCTGTAAGTGTTACTGTTCATAAGCTCACGGTTCATTTCAGATTGCTGTAAGTGTTAGGGTTTCACTATTTGATGAAACTATTGATTATAAGTATTAAGTGTTCACTATTTGTTCACTATTCTCTCGGTCTCACATTAAGTGTAGAATGTGTAAGTTTAGCGGTTTAGTTGCTACGAATATAAGATATTTAAGCATTGCATGCCAAGTGTTCGATAAAATGTCTAGCAAAAATAAGTTTACCACTAGTGCTTCTGGAGCTTATGATAATGATAATGATAATGATGTTTAGTTGTGGATGATGACGATTGTGGTAAGTTCCGGCAACTAATAAAGGTGTTCCTCAACCGATGGATCAACGGTTTAAGTTCCGTTGTGGACATATTTGGTGTAGTCTTAGGTGCATATTATGAGTGAGGGAGTCGTTGCCTTTCCAAATAACTTTTAGACCCAAAGAAAATGAAACTTGAAGGTTATTTGGGCACCTTGAATGATGTGCTAGTGTTCATGCCTTGATGTTCTTTGCAAATTTGGAATAAATTTTCCAAAATACAACTGATTCGGGTATTAAGAATATATAACACTTTACACGCATATTCTGTTTTGCGGATAATAAATGACTCCTTTTTACTAATGCATCAAATCGTGAAGAGCATGAGATGATTCTAGATTTAATTAGTTGGCTGTTATCGTGGTGACGTGTCTGATTGTTGTTTTTATAAATAAATAAACAGGAAAGGTGCACGGATTATTGGCACGTGTGGGAAAGGTTAGAGGACAAACACCAAAGGTTGCTAAACAAGACAAGAAGAAACAGCCACGTGGGCGTGCTCACAAACGTATTCAGTACAACCGCCGTTTTGTTACTGCTGGTATTTATTTACCTTTTTATTTTAACTTTATATAATTGTTTTATGGTGATGTTTTTTTATTAGTGTTAGTTATTTATTGATGAAAATGAAAATGGATATTGATTGTATATTGTGATAGTTAAGGATTTATTTGTTAAGAGTTTATTTATTTGTAGAATTGTTTTATGGATGCTGTGTTTGAATCTGCTACAGATTATATAGTACTTGATATAGTAAGGTTAGTTTTAGCCTTATTTCAGATTAAGTGTAGGTTATAGATTAGTACTCATCTACTATTACCTATAAGATATAAGGATGTGTTTGTGTAGTAGTATTTTATGTGATTATAGATTAGTACTCATCTACTGTTGATATATAGTTATTTATTCACAACTATACATGTTTTGTGATCTTGTTATTTGATTGATTTGAGATGTCATAACGGTTTTAGATGTCATTTTTTTCGATAGCGAAATGTTTAGTTTGTTATTTACAGTTTTAGATCTGGATCTTGAGTGATAATGTATATTGTGTGTATTGGAGATTTTGTGATGCGTATAGATGCTTATTTTAGCCAAGTACTAGTGTAAAATTTTAAGCTGAGTCTCAGAATATATGAATTTTTACTTCTGTGAGTTAGGAAAGTGACATGCCACAGTTAAGAACTTAAGAAATTGATCCAGCAATGTACTTGTAGTTAACAGATAGTTAATCAGAATTGAAGGATAATTTGACATTGTTTATTCATGGGTTACCGCTCACTCTTTCTTATCAAAGCCTTGAACACTGGCCTTTGGCAATTGTATGTGATAAACGAGGCTGAAGTGTGGTTTATTGATTTTACCATAAATAGTAAAAAGTATACTTAGCCGACATACTTTATAGTTCTCAAATTCTGTTATTTGCTGTCCTAGGCTGCATAAAAAGTATACTTAGCCGACATACTTACTATGGACAAATATCGGCAACCTTAAGACTAATACTGGTAACCTCAAGTAAGCATGCTTATTGTTTGCATAGAAACAATTAAACATAAGTTAGCTAGCTTTAAAATTGCACCACTGTGAGTCTGTGACCTGGTGTGGCAACCTTAGAAGGAGTTTATAATTTAACAAACCTTGTTAGGAGAGTCTTCAACAACGTTCTTAAACAGAAACAGCTCCAGCCACAGGTTTCTCGGATACACCAGTCTGCATGAAAATAGCAACTGTCTGAAAACCTGCTACATGAATAGTAACCATAGTATACCTCAGCAACCAGAACTTGATTACCAACAACTATGTTTCTAAGACTATGTAATCTTATCACGTGGTATAACAGCATTAACAAAGGACTTAATAACTAGATCTTTTATCATTTAAGAATGCTGACTTTGAGATGCATGGCATAATACAGAACGCCAATTCATTCTATAAAATTAGATCTACAATATATCCAGTACTCTTAAACAACTGTAAGTTCACAAAGATGTAATAACTTCGACCACAGAAAAGTTGCAAAATATTCTCACCTAAAAATTCTGAAACATGATCTTTTATCAGACCTAATATTGATTTGCGTTGGCATAAACCACATAAGCACATATAGCATGTACAGACATCAAATGTGGGTCCATATAGTTAGTTCTAATAATAACTTGAAACAAATGCCAACTAATAAGTTGGTTCTAAAACTGGTGCTTGGTATCCACACCAGTATACATTTGAGTTTCAAAAGCCGATAAGCTCACTTTTTTTTGGCTTATGAGCTCATGTACTATAATTGTGCTTTCCGTTGTGGATGTTTCATTTATCATGCCCTTAAGATTATGATCCCTGTGATAGTCTCTTATTTGTGTATCCTATCATGTATGTTAAGCTGTTTTAGGGAGTGTTATAAAAACAGAGTTCACATTGCATTCAGACATTCAAGATATAAGTTCAGATAGATAAGTACGATAATTGAAGTTTAGAAAGTTCTGTATTTAAAAATGATGTAAAAGAAGTTCCAGTTAGGTAATAGTTGCTAACTTGCTATGATTATGACATCGTCACTTTAAACTTCCTACATTTAGCCTCAATGGCGCTATGATAGCTTAGTTACCGGAGGTTTGGGGAAGGGTTCTGGGAATAACATTGATATACATACAGATTATGATTAGAAAATCAGTAATCTTATATGCTAAGACCAGAAAGATGGTAGGATACAGATTAGTGTACCTCTGTGTTTGCATTGTAGTGGCCTTCCTTTGAAAATCCCTTGCTGTGGGAGCTACGTGATTGTTTTGTTTTAAAGGAATTCTCAGATGGCTATCAACTGGTCATAAGACCATCAAAGTTGCTTGAACTAAGACGATGCAATGGTCTCTCTTTAAGATTTCCTGCATAATGTAACTGATGTGCTTTAAAATTATTATTGCTTATGCAGGGGACTGAGGATTATGATATGACCGAAGATTATGAAGATTATGATGAGGCTCGAGATGATGCTTAGTTGAAGTTTGGATGGAGGATAATGTAAGTTTGTTGATTAATTATAATGTAGTTGTGATCTGATTAATTAATTATGCTGTTTTTAGGTTAAGTTTGTTGAGGTATGTGGTTGTGACTCTGATTATGTTGCCTTTAGGCTGTAGGAGACGTTGCGAATTGTAGTTACGTAATCGGTATCTCCTAGAGTCCTAGGTTAGTGCTTGGGAGTTAGGTTCAGCGTAGGAATTAGGTTATTATTTAGTTGAGTTTTACCATTGAAGTTTCTGGAATTAGGAGTGCATTTGACATCTGGTGTTTAATGTAGGTAGTGTTTGTAGGAAATATGTGTCGAGTTTTGGTAGTTAACAAGGTCATACACTTTTTTGTTTATTAAAGTAAATGTTTTAGGAGTTTAGACTTTATATATAGCTGCTCAGTTTTTGATGAAAATGGTAGTGTATTTATTACTCTCAAAGCGTCCTGGTATTTATTGTGTTTTTTGTTGTTTGCTTGTTAGCTGAAATGTGTTTTGACTTTTGATCCTCAAGCTGCTTGAACCAAGATGATGTACTGGTCTTTCTTAGATCTTTCCTGGATAATATACTCATGTGCTTTGAAATTATTATTTTTATGCAGAGTGAGGATTATGATCAGACCTTGATTATCTCTTTATACTTTTCTTGTCGGAAACATATGCTACAAATCGAATAATTTTTGGACATAACTGTGTTGTTTCGGCTTTAGTATATATGAATTAAGTAATTTCTTATTATTGTCTAAAAAAATATTTTGCATTTTGAGTGTACAAATACCCGTAATAACAACTGTAGGTGCTGCATTATTGGGATATAGGACTTTGTGAAGTGACGACATATTTCGTCACTATTGGACGTTAAGTTTCCGTTAGTTTCCCGTTGGGTTCACCCAAAAATGACGCCTTTTTTTCGTCACTAATCGCAACAAATAGTGACGATGTTAGCCACTTCAGTGACAAAAATTAAGTGACGAAATGGGTTGTCACACACCCATAAGTGACGACTTTAGTTCGTCACTAATTTAGTGTCAAATATCAGTTTCATCACTATTAACTTAGTGATGGAGCTATAGTGACGACAAGTGACGACCTTGATTTTCGTGACTAATCTGGTTTAGTGACGATTTTTCCACCTTTAGTGACGATTTTCCTGTCGTCACTATAGCCCTTTTTTCTTGTAGTGCTTGTTACCAGAGAGAGAAAGAAGAGTAAGCTTATTGCCAGCTAATGGGCACAGCCATCGATACATGGATGAGTTGAGATTGTTGTTACCTAGAAAAAGCATATCAAGAGATAAAGAAGAGTTGGCAGATGGAGAATATGGATGCATGACTTGTGAGAGGTCACATCCCTTCAAACTTAACTGTTCTAGGTTTTGGAGACCTAAAATTACATTTACCCAGTTATTTGCTTTGGCCAAAGAAATTCCATCCATATAAAGTTCTAAAGATGATAGAGAAGGCAACCAATCTAAGTTTTCAACTCTACAACTTCTGAGGGAATCTAGATAAAGGCTTTCCAAATTGGTGAGGTTTCCAAATTCCTGAGGAATGGTTCCATAGAAAGAGTTGTTTGAAAGCCGAAGGTACTTTAATTTGGTCAAGGAACCAATGGATCTCGGAATGCATCCAATGAAATTATTCTGACCAAGATCAAGCACTGTTAATTCGGTTAAGGAACCAATGGACATTGGAATGGTGCCACTGAAATTATTATTACTAAGGTCAAGAAAAGTTAACTGGGTAATGTGACCAATGGACTCAGGAATGTTTCCAATAAACTGATTGTCACTAAGGTGAAGAAAAGTTAACTGGGTAATGTGACCAATGGACTCAGGAATGTTTCCAATAAACTGATTAGAAGACAGATCAAGATAAGTTAAACGGGTCATGTTAAAAATGAACTGAGGAATGGCCCCAAGAAAAGAATTTTGTGAAATGTAAAGATGACTCAAGTAGCTTAAGTTAAGCAAGGAAGGAATAATCTCACCTTCAAGATTGGACAATTCAAGCTCTGTGACATGACCTGTTTGGTTGCTGCACGTGACTCCATACCATTGACAACAATCATCTTCTTCGTCAGACGTCCATGTAGAGAGCACGTCATATGGGTCTTGAACAATGTGAGCTTTGAAATCAAGAAGAGCTTGCCTTTCCTTATCGATGCACTTATGAAAAGCTCCTCCCGCTGCAGCAACAAGTTGGTGGCCAAAGGAAGTTGCAGTTGTGGTATTCAACCACAGAAAGACAAGTGACAAAAATATGAACAAAACATGAGTATGCATAAAGTAAAAGTAAATATTTTCTCTCATAATGTATATTGTATAAAATTGTATTGATGTTTTTTGATCTGATAACGAACATATATACCTCTATGCCGCTTTATATAGACTTCGATAATAAAGAATTGAACTAGATGGATAGAAATTTGTGTGGAGCACATAACACTTGGAATAAAGATCATGGAATAAATTTGAAATCCCAAATTAGACGTGCAAAGACTTGTATTGATTCAGCAACATAATAATTTAACTACTACAGGAACGTCCATGAGTTTATTGCAAAAATGGTTTGATTTTCATTTTTTGCTTTATTATAAACGAATCGAAAACCATGGAAGTGGTCAACAACATGAATAGTAAACGTGGGGGAAATCTTTTCACCTTGTGTAATTAGGTGAATGGATATTAACTAGAGCAGCAACATTTGACCATATATACAAAATTGGGCCAGTAAATCGTGTATATTTATTGATTTGTTTTCTACTATAATTCCTCTAAATTTGTGTGGAGCAAATCAACAAATAACACTTGGAATAAAGATCAAGGAATAAATTTGAAGTCCCAAATTAGACGTTCAAAGACTCTCAAGTCTTTGCAATTTGTACTTATTGCATGTTCATCCAACTTGTGATAAGTTTTGGTCCTGGAATTATTATGTGATATAAATGTAAAACCAAAAAGAAATGGACCCAAATAAAGCAACCCATTCATAAGATAACGTGATATAAACGACACATCTATAAAATGCATATAGATTGGAAATATGATATTTTTGATCGATCTAATTTAGCTACTACAGAAGCGTCGATAGGATGGGAACATACATAAGCTTGACATAACTAATCTCAAAAACAAGAAATTACCATCAATATAGATACAATTACATCAGGCTTCACGCAATATTAAACTCGTGTCATGGTGTTAATTTTCTTTTAATTTGGTGTGGAGAATGGTTTTCTTAAGAAAATATCCTGGTTTAACTAGATACAACATAATTAATTCCAAAACAAAGGTTTATGTTTAAACAAAGTGACGATGTTTTTTTTTTTTCTTCTTTTTTTGCACGTATATAAGTCAAATTTCAAGACATTTGAACCAAATATAGTTCGATTTTCGACAACATTTCTCTATATTAGAAAAGTGACCGGAAAATTGAACTGCCCGAGTTTTGTTACAATTTGACACATATTGACTATATTCGGCCCAATGCCATCCGACTCTTGGTTGATTTTGTTGTTAATTTGTTATTAACATATTGTGTGGCGTAAACAATATTTTGTAACACATTATCGCAAAAAAGGGTTAGTGTCACAAGCAACTTTAACTCGATATTCATTTTTAGACCCGACGCAACCTTTCCTAGAAGACCATCTCTTAGGCAATGTTCGCTATTTGTTGTTTGCTTTCTACCAGATTATACATGCTTTGGCACTTGACTAAATGCTACTACAAAGTCTCGACATTAAAAATTAAAGCCATAAAAACTAAGTGATGTTATATGTCCAGCCAACTTGAAGTGGGTGGTCCCAAATTGGTGTCTTATTTTTCCATTCATTTAAAAATACAAAAAATAAATTTGTCCTATTTTGTGGAAATAATGATGTATGACTAAAGTAAACATCCCAAATTAGACGTTAGGAGACTCATGAGTCTTAAAAACTTGAATTCATTAAGGCATACTTTTCTATCTTTTGATATTTTTCGATGAGATAGGATATACATTTCTGCGGAGTATATCAAACTTACAAGACTATGGACTGTTGAATAAGTTATCCCAAATTAGACGTCCAAATCTTCTTCAGTCTTGGCAATTTGTATTTATTAGATTTTTCTTTTCCCATTTTGTGATATTTTTCAGTGATATGTTTAACAATTAAACCTATAACAAAGCAATTTGTATCATTAATATCTTTTATAAATGGAAACATTTTCACCACAGTTTTGTAGTTTCTAAATTTTGGCTGTAAAACAGCACAAAAAGTATATCATAAGTGCATCACGAACTGAACTTGCTCCTTCTTAGGCTCGTTAACATAGTCAATATTGTGATAAATGTTGCCTATAAGGTGTTTGATGAGATGCATGTAAAGAACTTTGAGGTTGTTGACAGGGTGTTTGATAAAAGTCCTATAAGAAATGAGAATCCAACATGGACAGATTAAATTGTATTCGTGAATACTTTGATGGCTATATGCTCAAGTTAAGCAAGTCGCTAGTGTAAAGGAGTATCATGACTCTTTTGATAATGTACTCAGTCTTGTACAACTTTCACTAGGATATGGTCTTAGCTACCTCAAAACCCTGCAACGTGACAAGGTAATTTGGAAGTAGTAAGCAAGAAATATTGTGGAACACAGTTGAGATTCCAGTCCGTCTATGTAAGGTGACAAAGATAACTAGGAGGGACAAAAAGATTTTAGTATACCGAAGATTGAAGGGTTAATGGCATATAATAGCTACGAACTTTCCCAAGTGTTCACATGTCAGTAATGAACTTTCTAAAATACAAGAATACCCATCAAACTTTCAAATTTTGTTTCATTATCATATACGAACTTAAAAAAAATACCACAATAACTTTCCAACTTTCAAAATTTTTTCATTATCGTACGCAACGAGATGAGATTTTTACATTGATAAACAAAATTTGAAAGTTTGATGGGTATTCTTGTATTTTAGAAAGTTCATTACTGACATGTGAACACTTGGGAAAGTTCGTAGCTATTATATGCCATTAAACCAAGATTGAAAGCATAAAACGAACAGTAAAAACCACTATTGAAGCGTTGCCCAACATAAGAGAATAAGACAATCAAGTAGTGAATTAAGTGTTGCTGAAAATACTATTCTTAAGAAATTATGAAATAGGACGTTATATTATTCTCAAGTTCTCTGAAACGAATAATTAACAACTTCAAAATACTTCACGAATTAAACTTGTTCCTTCATGGGCTGCTTACCATTTTCCACAACACTCATACACTTGTGCATCTTGGCACAATAGACATAGAGTACAAAATAAAACACTATCAATATCGCAACAGTAGTCAACAACATGAACACCATCTGGGGGGGGGGGGGAATCTTTTCACCTTGTGTAATTACATGAATGGATATTAGCTAGAGCAGCATATTTTGACCATATATACAAAATTGGGCTAGTTGATTTCGGTATACTTATTGATTTGCTTTCTTATTTTATAATTCCTCAAAAAAAAAAAAAAAAAAAAAAAAAAAAAAAAAAAAAAAAAAAAAATCGTGTGGTGGTAAAACAAAGAAAAGTGTGTTTACCCATTTAAACCCAAGTGCGTTTTCAATCTAACCCGTTTGACCCAGTTTTCAAGTGGCTTGTTTGACCTGAACTCATTTGAACCCGAAACCATTTTGATTCTTTGCTCAAACCCGCTTCACTCACCCGTTTTGCCACTTCATTGTTAACTTTTTTCTGCTAACCACCATGCTTTACTTGAAACAAATAAGATACAGGTTTGTAATTAAAATTGAAAGAGGAAGACAAATATAACTGTGCAAGTTAGAGAATGAAAATGGAATCTTGGAGATGAAAGTAATCTATAAATTTGATCAAGTTTAGTGGGCCCATATAATTCAACTGACCCATGTTTGCAAATGAAGAATAATACTGTATAACTCAGGTTTGCAAGCAGTAAAGAAAATCAAACTATTTCAAAAAAACTCAAACGTCGATATAATGGCAACATGTATAAGCTTGACATAATTAATCCCAAATTAAGAAATCACCGTTAATATAGATATCTACATGAGGCTTCACACGATATTTTATTAAACTTGTTTCATTTGGTCTTAGTTGGTTTTCTTGTTATTTTTGTAACAAATTATCACAAACAGGTTAGTGCCACGGGCAACTTTAACTTGGGATTCATTTTTAGACCCAATACGACCTTTCCTCGAATACCACCTCTTAGGCACTGTCCGGTTGTGTGCTTTTTACCAAATTATACATGCTTTGGCGCTTGAATAATTGCTACTACAAAGTCTCAACGTTTGAAATTGTATTGATGTGTTTTGGTTTGATAATGAACACATATGCCTCTATGCAGCTTTATATAGACTTCGATAACAAAGAATTTGAACTACATGGATATAAATTTGTGTGGAGCACATAACACTTGGAAAAAAGATCATGGAATAAATTTGAAGTCCCAAATTAGACGTTCAAAGACTCTCAAGTCTTTGCAATTTGTACTTATTGCATGTTCATCTAACTTGTGACATGTTTTGGTCCCAAATAAAGCAAAGAAATGCAAATAAAGCAACTCATTCATAAGATAATGTGATATAAACGGCACATCTATAAAATGCATATAGTTTGGAAATATGATATTTTGATCTATCTAATTTAACTACTACATAAGCGTCGATAGGATGGGAACATACATAATCTTGACCTAACTAATCTCAAAACAAGAAATTACCATCAATCTAGATACAATTACATCAGGCTTCACGCAATATTAAACTCGTATCATGATGTTATTTTTTTCCTTTTAGTTCAGTGTGGAGAATGGTTAAGAAAATATCCTGGTTTAACTAGATACAACATAAGAGTATGGGGAGTCATAACACAAGTTATGAAATAACACCATGCCACGTCAGCGCCACATCATCTCAGCACCAAATAACATATGACCAAAAAACACCAGGAAATCATAACGCCAAATAACACCATTTTTTTTTTTAATTTCAGGTCCTTGTATCACGTTGTAACGCACGTTAGTGCACCAACTTGCGTTATAATGCAAGCCCAACGCCAACAACCTGGAAATGAGATTAACGCAATAACATGTGTTTCTAAATTGCCACATAGGAATAACGTGGTGATGGTGTTATGACTCCCTCTACTCTAAGGAATTCCAAAACAAAGGTTTACATTTTCACAATGTGGCGATTTTTTTATTATTATTATTATTATTTTTTTTGCAAATATATAAGTAAAATTTTAAGACATGTGAACCAAATAAAGTTCAATTTTTGACAACATTTCTCTATATTAGAAAAGTGATTGGAAAATTGAACTCCCCGGGTTTTGTTACAATTTGGCACATATTGACTATATTTGGCCCAATACCATCCGAGCCTCGGTTGGTTTTCATGTTAATTTGTTATTGTAATATTGTGTGACGTAAACAATATTTTGCAACACATAATCACAAAAAAGGTTAGTGTCACAAGCAATTTTAATTCGTGATTCATTTTTATACCCAATGCGACCTTTCCTCGAAGACCGCCTCTTAGGCAATGTTCGCGATTGGTTGTCTGGTAGATGATTATACATCCTTTGGCACTTGACTAAATTCTACTACAAAGTCTCGACATTTGAAAATTAAAGCCCTTAAAACCAAGTGATGTTATATGTCCAGCCAACTTGAAGTGGGTGGTCCCAAATTGGTGTCTTATATTTTCGTTCATTCAAAAATACAAAAAGTAAATGTGTCCTATTTTGTGGAAATAATGATGTATAATTGAAGTAAATATCCCAAATTAGACGTTAGGAGACTCGTGAGTCATAAAAACTTGAATTCATTAGACATCTTTTTCTATCTTTTGATATATTTTTCAATAAGATAGGATATATATATATATATATATATATATATATATATATATATATATATATATATATATATATATATATATATATATATATATATATATATAGGGGAGGGTTAATGTGAGATCAAACTTAAAGTAGTAAAAATAAGATCTAGTATAAACAACCACTAAAACCATTTTATAGATAACCATATTAGCAATAATACACAAAAAATAAAGTATTAATACGAATTAACATTTTAGCAACTAATAACCAAATGATACATGAGTTTAGATTATTGATACACAACTATAAATTTACATGTCGAATCAAAGTGTATCACCTTGTTTTCGTCATTTTAAAAAAGAAAACCATTGAAACTTTCACAATTTTAGTTGTACTCAATAAAAAATTTTAATTTTATTTTAACAAGAGTGTCATTTGTCAAATTTTAGTTGGATCTTATTTTTACAACTTTAAGATTGATCTTATTTGATCTAGATTATATATATATATATATATATATATATATATATATATATATATATATATATATATATATATACTAGCCGAGTACCCGCGCCTAGCGGCAGCGGTGTATAGTTTCGACTAAATTTCAACGGCAAATATTTTTCATCGACAATAGTATTTTTAGTATTAAAGAATTTATTTTCCGAATAACTGTTTTTCTAATGGCATTGTTCCATATGTGAGTGTTGCGCATTGCGTCGTTAGTTTGTAGTTTTTGATAAACTTTTGTTGCGCCAATCATGTTAGTATGTTTGGTGTCTTTATGTGTGCGCCCATTATTCATTACACAAGTATAAAATATATAATTTCTAAACGTGTACATCTTAAAAATCCGTAACACATAATCTAAACATTTTTTTTTAAATGTATACATCTCGAAACGTTCGAGAATCGGATGACTAATGCTTGGTTGTTTAGCTTCTATCTCTAATAAACGACACTTAAACCTAAAAAATGTGTCACTCCATTAGATAATTTCTACGTCTACTAAAGTCTAACGACGTTCCATTTATTACCCTTCAAGTCTAACGACGTTTCATTTATTACCCTTCTTTCATTTTATACATTGCACCGCTTGTAACTTCTTTTTCTTCAAATCGTCACCCGCAGCATATCTAAGGGCCCGTTTGTTTTGAGTGTGAGATTCAAGGTATCCTTTCATTCTTTAATTTTATTTTTGGTTCATAACAGGCCCACTACAATGAAATAAAAAGTTGACTTGATACCCTTAAACTCATTCCACTATAATTTGGTAGGTTTTAGTTAAATACTTGAGGGTCATGTCTCTACAAAAATTCTCCACCACAAGTTTGAGCATTTTTTTTTTTTATTTGACATACTTTTATATTATAAATATTAATTCAGAACAATAAAAAAAAAAAAACAATCTTTTATACATAATTAATATTTTTCTTTTGTCCTCACCATCTTTCTCTCTCATCTTTTTCTTTTATTCTATATCAATTCCAAATCTTATTCTAAAGCCGTAATCATACCAAACGCACCCTAAGAATAGCGACTTCCTTTTTATTTTTTATTCCACCAATTTGCATCATCTTGTAGTCAGTTTGGTGGTTTTCTTCCTTTTCTCTAAATTTCATGTTTCAATAAATTTTTCAAGTAAATTGCTCAAAATATTTTTCTCTCAATATAGATAAAAATCAACTATTTTAAATCTATATTAATCTGAGTGGCTTCAAAACGTTTTATGAATTTCTTTACAAAATTGAATAATCTTATTAACCTTTATTAAAAACAAATTTATTTCTTATATATGTTTTTTCATACGTACATCATTATGTAAAATATAATCATGGAAGTATCACAACAATCATTTAAATGAGTTACTCAAAGCCTGTAAATTCACTGCTTATGATATTTTGTTGTCTAAATATTTTTTGACTCATGCATGTTTACCTATGGTCAAAATGCATGTTTACCTATGGTCAAATTTTGTCATAGCCATAAAGCATATGTTATACTGTCATAGTGTCATTGTGCTTTTTCAGGTTATGGGTCCTTGAGTTGTCTTTTGTCCTGCCACAAAATGCTTTGTTCGAGAATTCAAATTTCAAATTCAATGAAATCATAATAGACTTAATCGTAAATGGTCCCTTTGAAACACATTAGCAAAAAGTTGTCAGCCATAAGAACCTAAATATTGAAAGCATTTGTTTAATTAAAACTGATGAGAATATCTAAACTCCAAAAGAACCCCATTATACATAAAGATAACCACACATCTCAAATGATCTGTTCCGGAAATGCCTAAAAAACATCAAGGCATAAAACGGTTGAAAGTCGGAATATAACCTCAAAAGAAAAGCCTCACCAGATCTTGAAATTTCAAAACTATAAAAAAAAAAAAAAAAAAAAAAAAAAAAAAAAAAAAAAAAAAAAAAATTACATTAAAAATACTCTTAACTTTAAAAAAAATAATTTAAAAACTATCACAAAATTTCTGATTTTAAAAAAGTAGAAAACATTTAAAAGTTTAATAATTTTAAAGAAATTTAGATTTATAAAGTTCGACACTTTTTACAGCTTCAAAATTTTCAAACTCTTAAATGTTCAAAATATAAATTTTATATAACAGAAATGGTAAAGAATTTACACTAACAAATTTACCTACAATCTTGCAACAAATTCAAACAACAAAATTTATAAATAATACACTTGAAATTTATAATAGATTTACCTAAACTTACAAAAAATAAATTACATAAACTCAAAAAAATCTTTACATTAACTTTATAATAATATTTATAACAAACTTACAAATAAACAACCTCTTAAAACTAAACCATAAACTTACCGACGACAAAAGTATATCTCGATAGTGGCAGCGGCGCAAATTCCAGCAATGAGAGGCTATGGATTACAGCAACAACGATTTTATGAGAACTCAGATCTATAAAAAAGAAATATAGATATAAAATAAAAAAAAAAAAAAAAAAAAAAAAAAAAAAAAAAAAACCTTTAAAACTTGAAATATAAAACCAAACACCAGTGAGTTCCGTCAGTGGCGGCAAGGGCGCTGTAACAAAATAAATACCAATACTGTTAATATAAATAGATTTATAAAAACAAAACTATAGATCTACAAATAATATCATAGATCTATAAATAAAAACCTTTCTTGGCGACGGTAGGTCTTGGTGGCTTCGGGGGCGGCTGATTTTCGGTGCTGTTGGGGTTTCTTAGTGGCGGCATTTCGTGGTGGTGGTGAGGTTTTGGTGTGTGTATTTAGAGAGAGAAATATGTGTTGATGTGTCTTTTTAGAGAGAGTATTATTATCAGGTTTGCTAGTTTGTGGTGTGTGGGTTTTTTTTTTTTTTTTTTTTTTTTTTTTTTTTTTTTTTTTTTTTTTATCTCTCTCAGGTTTGGAGCTAGGCATGGATGTTGAATCTTAAACTTAGGTTCGGTATAAGGCTCGGAATTAGGTTGTGTTTATTGCTCCTTTATAAGGGAGTATATATATATATATTTGTGTAGAGTATATCAAATTTAAAAGACTATAGACCATTGAATAAGTTATCCCAAATTAGACGTTCAAATCTTCTTCAGTCTTGGCAATTTGTATTTATTAAATTTTCTTTTTCCATTTTGTGATATTTCAGTGATATGCAGGGGCGGATCTATTGTCTGGCTACCTATAGCAAGTGTCGCACATGGGTTCCCACGTGAAGTAATTTATCCTATGGTTCAATAGATGTTTCTTGTGTGCTACCCAGTTTATTTAGAAGCGATATAGTGGATAATTTTAGGGCATACCTTGAAAACTAACCGGAAAACACCTTGGATCTAGTCATAAATTGTAGCATGAAAATGTAATGAAGTAGATGTAGATTTTGTTGTTTCACACAAGATGAAGAGTACGTCATGTTTTTGTTAGAGTGTCACGTGGGTTTAGTCAGTAGGCTAAGCAAAAATATATTTTGTTTTTTTTTTCAAGTCTTTTCCATTTCTCTTAAAGTCTTGAACACATGATATTTTATTAATTAATCAAACTATAGAATTAAACTATTGTTGGACATGTTTTCGAGTGTTGCGGCACAAAATCATCTATTGTCATCTCCTGTAAGTTTTATGTAATATTAAATAATCCGTCGTGTTTCTAATTCAAACACAAATGAGTACCGACTACTGGACCCATTTAGTGGTTGGGTCTAAGACCCGATAATTTTACCTTGTTAACTAAATAATGGAACTACCTTAGATTTGATCATGAGTCTGCCACTGAGTCCGAGTAGTTAAATTATCTGCCAGTTGTTAATTTTGCATTTAATTATGTATAGGTTATATATAATTAAATAAGGAGAGAGAAAAATGTACTATGTGAGAGAGAAAATAGGGGCTAGCAACTTTCCGGTGAGAGAGTGGCGTGAGAAATACCAGTCGAGAGATAGTGAGACTAAGAGAGAAAGGCACATAGGAAATAGAGGGGAATACAACGGTAAGCGATTAGGAACTAATTATACCGGTGGAAAACGTAACTCGGCGGTATCGTTTATGTTTTTCAACTTTCCAAATGAGTGGGGGATGGGGAATCTATGGATGCTATTCAAAAAATATGGGACAGTGTTTGACATGTTTATGGTGAAAAAAAGATTGCGCAACGGGCAACGGTACAGATTTGTAAGATTCAAACTAGTGGAAGATGTGAATGCTCTATTAAGAAGACTGCAGGAAATCAAAATAGGAGAGTTAATTCTGAAGATGTACGTAGCTTTTGATAGAAAAAACCCAGGTAGTGGCGAAAAGGTGGTCAACAATGGTGGGGAAAGCAGGAAACACGTAAGGACAGGTAATGTATGGAGTAGGACAATGGATGCACGTAGATTTGTGGATGTAGTCAATGGAGACAGAAGGACTAAGAACACTATGGAGATGGATGAAGGAGAAAAGAAGGAGAAGCGGATGATGCAAGAAGAGAAGGCTGGTTCAAAGGAGGAAGAAAAGGATATTAGAAGGATTGAGGTGAATGACGAGGAGACTAATGTGTCAATTTTCAACAAATGTCTAATCGGGGAAGTGAAAAGTTTGTGCTACCTTACGAAACTTCCAAGTTTTTGCAGTGAGCAGGGATTAAACAAGGTTGAGGTCAAGATGTTGGGGGGTATGGAAATCATGATGATTTTTGAAACACCAGAAACTGTTACAAACATTTTGGGTAATATCAACCACGGATTAAGAAGATGGGTACACAAGCTGCGACGGTGGAGCAAGTTCTATACTATCCCGGGGAGACTAACATGGATAAACATCATCGGGGTACCCGTTACATGTTGGTCAGAACATGTGTTTAAGAAGATCGCGGCGTTACACGGAAGAATCATAGGGACGAGTAACTGTGGTATGGAGGGTAATCAAAGCATGATTGTTGCCAAAGTCCAGTTGCACACATGGAACAAAGGGTTGATAAACGAATCCTTGATCGTTAAGGTTTTCGGTAAGGAGTTTAAAGTAGACGTGATCGAGGAAGTGGGGATATAATGGAGGTGGAATGGGAGGAGGAAGATGTTGAATCAGATAACGAGAACGGTCCCATGGATATGACAAAGGAGGAGGAAAATGATGATATGTTAATGACTGATAATGAAAGCGAGGATGGATCTAGTGAAGATGAATCAGAATCGGACAAAAAAGACGAGGAGGGTGAATCTGATCATGAAAGCCGGGCAGGTAACGACGGTGGCCGGAACAAGGAGGAAGATGAAGAATCAAGGTGTGCGAGCAATGATAGAGTCAGCGAGACTTTCGAGGTAGAAGATACATTGGTAAGGAAAAAGTCGGCTCGAGATATTATGGGGGAATATGGGGAACATAAGGTTGGAGTTGATGTGTCGTGTGAGGAGGGAACAATGAAAGAAGAAAATGTAGAGTTCCAAGATGCAAAAAGTCATTATGATAAATGTGAAAACCGTGAAGATATAGTACATGAGTATCAAAACAACACTGGATTGGGCTTGACAAATGACAATGGACATGAAATAGAGGAGGAAGGCCCAATACAAGTAAAAGGCTTGTTTGGAATGGGTAATCCAGTAACTTCTAATGGGGTTGGGTCAAAAGATAGTAAAGAAGGACATAAGAGGAGAAGAATTAGACGTGTGAAAGAAAAGGAAAATCAGAAAAAACAGGTGCTGATTAACACAGAGGAAACACAGAATGATCGTGGTGAGAAAAGAGAAGAGCACCCAACAAATTCGAACAGTAGTGGGGGGCTTAGATCGATTAAAAAAAAGTAGACCAAACGGGGATGATGAGGGTGAGTCAGAAGTGGGTAAAACTAAAATGAAGGACATGCCTGTAACAGATGGAGATGAACTTGGGAAATTACACAAAGAAAGTGTATTTGTGAACGGTATGGATGACGGGGATGGTACTAACAGGAAAAAGATTGGTAGAAGGAGTATTACAAAAGCATTTGTAATCGCAAGGGAAATGGGGGTGAAAGGATTGGGGGTTAATAAGAAAGGAATTTCAGACGCATATAAAGAATTCCACGAAGCTGAAGCCAATGAGAACGGGGTGTTTGTATTCAAAGGATCAGGGCGGGCTGAGTCGAGTAACAGAAGCTGCTCCATTAACATGGAACAGGTAAAGGAGATCGAAGAGATGATTGGGATATCATGGAACAAGGCCGAGAATGAAAGACGAGAAGTGCAGAAGTGGGGACAGAAAAGAAAGATGGAGAGGAGGTCAAAAGTAGGGATCAGCAGTAAGGATATCTGCTTTATATTCGGTTAGTATAGTTTTCTTATGAAATTTATTTCGATTAATATAAGGGGTATTGGTGAGATGGGAAAAAAAGGATGGATTAAATCACTGATAAGAGATGAACGCCCGGATATTATCGGTATACAAGAAACAAAATGTGGGGTTGTTGACGAGATGTGGGTAGAAGAATTATGGGGAGGGAGGGGATTTGGATTCACACAATTAACAGCCAACGGGAACTCAGGCGGGATAATATTAATTTGGGATAATAGAGCGTTTACGTATAGAGATTGTATGGGTGACGATAGGTTTATAGCATTTAAAGGGGAATGGAAGGGCAAAAATGGGGAAATTTTTATTGCTTGTATCTACGGGCCTCATGTCTCTAGACAAAAGGCTTCACTCTGGGATAGGCTGTTAGGGCTAATGAAGGAGTCGAATGGTGCATGGTGCATTTTTGGAGATCTTAATGTAGTTAGAGGGAACGAGGAGAGGATGAATTCGCAAGTTAATATTAAGGAAGCAACTGTAGATTCCTTATTGACATAATGAAAAGGATGGGGTTTGGGGATAAATGGTGCAAATGGGTGGATAGTTGCCTAAGGTCATCTACGATGTCAATTCTAGTAAATGATTCACCTACGGAAGAGTTTTGTTTAGAGAGAGGGGTTAGGCAAGGTGATCCTCTTTCGCCTTTCCTATTCATTTTGGCAGCAGAAGGGTTAAACGCAATTGTTAAGGAAGCGGTGGAGAAGGGAGTATTTAAGGGCGTTAAAGTGGGGAGAAATAATGTGGTTGTTTCACATCTTCAATACGCGGATGATACTATATTCTTCGGGGAATGGAACAAAGAAAATGCAAAAGTATTAATGTGTATCCTTAAATGTTTTGAGGAAGTATCTGGGCTACGGGTGAATTACAATAAAAGCAAGTTATATGGAGTTGGAGTTAATGATACCGAGCTGAGGGACATGGCGAGATGGATGAAATGTGGAGTGGGGGATCTCCCATTTACATATTTGGGCTTACCGATTGGTGATAATATGAGGAGAGTTAATGCGTGGAATTCCGTGGTTGAGAAATTCAAAAATCGGTTGGCGGATTGGAAAGCTAAAGCGTTGTCGTTTGGGGGACGTCTAACATTGGTTAAAACGGTTCTAGGAAGCTTACCTTTGTATTACTTTTCGATGTTCCGTGTGCCTTTGAGTGTGTTAAAACAACTTGAGAGAGTGAGAAAAAATTTCTTTTGGGGTGGGGTGGGGGATTCCAAAAAAATATCTTGGTTTAAATGGGGTACGTTGCTAGCCTCACATGGGGAGGGGGTCTTAATATTGGGTCATTACGAGGGAAAAATTTAGCTCTTTTAGGGAAATGGTGGTGGAGGTTTAAAAGGGAAGGAAAGGCTTTATGGGTGAGAGTCATAAAAAGTATTCATGGGGAGAGTGGGGGGCTTGGGTTGGGTAGGGGGTCGGGGGAGATTACGAGTGGGGTGGGGGTATGGCGAGATATTGTTCGGGTGGGGGAGGAGTTG
The DNA here is from genome assembly GCA_030686995.1 of Artemisia argyi. Lineage (NCBI taxonomy): Eukaryota > Viridiplantae > Streptophyta > Magnoliopsida > Asterales > Asteraceae > Artemisia > Artemisia argyi. The sequence goes on along the minus strand of CM060695.1, from coordinate 19,635,001 downwards.
GAGGGGATTGGTTTAGATTTTGGATCATCTATTGTGGGGGAGGTCGGGAACGGGCGTGAAATTAGATTTTGGATTGATATGTGGGTGGGCGGGGTTAGATTATGCAATAGATTTCCTAGATTATATCACCTTGATAGGTGAAATGAGGGTAGGGTGGCGGATAAAGGGAATTGGGTGGATGGTGTTTGGTGTTGGGAATGGGAATGAGTTAGGGAACTTAGAGGGAGAGTGAGTAAGGAGTTTGAAGATTTACAAATCTTATTGCAAAACGTTGTCATATTGTTTGATTGTAGGGATCGATGGAAATGGGCACTCCATGAGAGCGGAGACTTCACGGTTAAAGAATTATCAAAATTGATCGAAGAGAAGCTATTGGACGTAAGTAATGGAGGCGGGGAGACAATATGGAACAGGTGGGTTCCTAAAAAAGTTAATATTTTTGTGTGGAGGGCATTAAAAGGAAGACTTCCGGTCTGAGAAGAATTAGACAAGAGGGGCATTGATTTGGATTCTCTTTTATGTCCATCTTGTGGTGACATGGTAGAATCATGTTCTCATTGTTTGGTCATGTGCAATTTTGCTATGAGCGTGTGGGAGAAAATATTTAGTTGGTGGAAGATCGGGAATGTCAATGCTTTTTCCATCGAAGAATTTTTTTCTTCCAATGGGAATACAAATATTCCTAACCGGTCATCGAAATTGTGGCAAGTGGTCATTTGGACATCCGGATATTTTATTTGGAAGGAAAGAAATAAACGGGTGTTTAAAGGTAAAGCTTCAAGTTTAAATAAAATTGTTCAAGATATACAACTTAAAAGCTTCGAGTGGATTGTAAGAAGAGAGGGAAAAATAAGTGAGATGAATTGGCAACATTGGCTTTTTGACCCCTTAAAATGTCAAATGTAAAGATGGTTTTCAAGTGTGGACAGCTCCTGATGATGGTTTTATTCGGATATGACAGAAATACAGGTCTGCTATTTAAGGTTGTATACCGTGGGTCTGCATTTTTTTCATTGACAGGAGGTTTTTTTTTCTTCGGTCTTGACAGCAGCTTATGATATGGTAGTTTCATCCTGTGGTTTCTTTTCCATGGAATTCGTGATAGGTGACAGGTCTGTTCTTGAATGTGGGTTGGTATCTATTTATGTGAGATATATAAGGAGTTTTGGGTGTTTGGCACAGTGGGACAACAATTGCTGTTTCGCTGCAACTGTGCAGGCATTGGGCGTTTGGCACAGCAGCTCTGAATTAGCATCTATATGTTGGGATGGCACTTCCATATTAATTCTTAAATGGGATGTTTGGTATTAATGATAGTGGGTCTAAAAGTGAAGTTTGAGAGTGGAATGATATGGTCTTGCATATGGTGGCCCAGGTGCTATTTTCCTATTTTGTGCATGTTTTCGTAGATAGTTTTGCACTTTTGCTGTCATTTTTCTTTTCATTTGGTTCTTTGTTTTTTTCATGGATCCTCAATACTTAACCAACTTGTTAATATTGTGGATGCCTTTGTCTGTAATTTGTTTTGGTTTGGTTGAAATATATTGCCTTTAAAAAAAAAAAAAAAATGTATAGGTTAGAACTTTGGTAAAAAAAATATGTGCCACATAAACACAATTTCAAGATTAAACGCATAACAAAGCAATTTGTATCATTAACATCTTTTATAAACGGAAAAATATGGGCTTGTAAAACAACATACAAAAAGCATATCATAAGTGAATATATATCAAGACATGATCAAATAGGACTTTTTTTTTTTTTTTTTTTTTTTTTTTTTTTTTTTTTTTATCAAGTACATTAAAAGTACTAAACAACTTCACAATGATTCACGAATTAAACTTGTTCCTTCTAGGGCTCGTTATCATTTTCCTCAACACTCATACACTTGTATCTCTTAGCACAATAAACATAGAATACGAAATCAAATACAATCAATATCGCAATAAGGAAATAAAATCGTTCCATATGACCATCATTTATTCTCCGGTATCCATCCAACTTCATCTCCCTTCGCGGTAATACTCATCACCATATCTACAAGAAGGCTGCTAACATAGTTTCTCAAAGAAATCGACGCCATACATAATGAGCTTCCAAAACTCTTGATCCCATCGGGCGCTATTAAAAAATTCCAGCTGCCCAACATACATAAAAACCTCATAAGCACCAAAAAGCACATATTGCGGCTAAAATATGCTCATAGTGCTTGAATGCTTCTCAGGAATTGACCTTTTTAGCCTCTCGACCTCAGTGACTCCATTGGCAACCATTGCAAATAGTCCAATGATTAGCCCTACACCCATTCTTTGAAGCTCGGTTAGGGTTTCCATTTAGTCTTCCAGCTAAGGGGACTAAGAAACTACAGTAAATTAATGTGCACATGAGGACACTTACTATGTCAAATACTGACATGCTTACCGCTGGTAAATGGAAGTTTCCTATGTAAGCGTTCATGTTTGCACCTTGCTCGACGAATACTGATGCCATTTGAGTGAAAATGACTGAATATATGGTTGTACATAGCCAAATTGGTAACATTCTTATTACACATTTGGCTTCTTCTACTTGTGTCACTCTGCATAACCTCCAATGATTTTGTGGGCAATTTGTATTTATTAGATTTTCTTTTTCCATTTGGTGATATTTTTTAATGATATGTTTAACAGTTAAACCTATAACAAAGCAATTTGTATCATTAACATCTGTTATAGCATCTTTTATATAAGGAAACATTTCCACCACTATTATGTAGTTTCTAAATTTGGCTTGTAAAACAACGTACAAAAAGCATATCATAAATGAATATATATCAAGACATCAAGTTCGCTAAAAGTACTAAACAACTTCAAAATGCTTCACGAATTAAACTTGTTCCTTCTTGGGCTCGGTACCGTTTTCCTCAACACTCATACACTTGTACTCCTTAGTACAATAAACATAGAGTACGAAATCAACCACAGTCAGTATCGCACTAAGGAAATAAAATCGTTCCATATGACCATCATTTAAATTCTCCGGTATCCATCCAACTTCATCTCCCTTCGCGGTAATACTCATCACCATATGCACGAGAAGGCTGCTAACATAGTTTCCCAAAGAAATCGACGCCATACATAATGAGCTTCCAAAACTATTGATCCCATCGGGTGCCTGGCTATTAAAAAACTCTAACTGCCCAACATACATAAAAACCTCAGAAGCACCAACAAGCACATATTGCGGCACTTGCCAAAATATGCTCATAGTGCTCGAATACTTGTCAGGAATTGACCTTTTTAGCCTCTCGACCTCAGTGACTCCAGCGGCAACCATTGCAAATAGTCCAATGATTAGCCCTACACCCATTCTTTGAAGCTCTGTTAACCCTTTGGGGTTTCCACTTAGTCTTTCGGCTAAGGGGACTAAGACCCTACGGTAAATTAATGTGAACATGAGAACACTTACTATGTCGAATACTGACATGCTTGCTGCTGGTAAATGGAAGTTTCCTATGTAAGCGTTCATGGCTGCACCTTGCTCGACGAATAATGATGCCATTTGAGTGAAAATGACCGAATATATGATTGTACATAGCCAAATTGGTAACATTCTTATTACACATTTAGCTTCTTCTACTTGTGTCACTGTGCATAATCTCCAATGATTTTGTGGGCCTGATAAGTCTCTCTCGGTGACAATCGCAGCTTTATCTAGGCACCTGAAACATTAAAATTTAGAAGTAAATTTTTTACTCAGTTACTAGTACTTTGATCTAAAATGGGTCAAATTAGTCAACACTAAAAATTGACCGTTTAAACTCGATTTGACTAGTTAGCCAACATTTTAATAGACTTACTTGAACTACCCGCTATGAAGGATCTTTCGACACCCTTTAATAGCCGATTCTACACCTTCAACTTCATACAATTGCTTCTCATCATAATCCCACACCTTATATTTTCGACACGCAGCAACAAACACTTGAGCGACACGGGACAAAGGATTTCCAGACGGCTTAACATACCGATAATGAAATGAACCACACAAAAAGGACAACAATGCTACAACCGTGGCACCCATAGACACCTAAAATCATGTGGTCCAATGACCAATATCTTCATAATACACAAGAATCATGTTTGAGAACAAAGATCCAATGTTGAGTGCAGCATAAAAGTATGCAAAAAAAGCCCCTTTAGACCCTTTGCCTTTGTATTTTGGGTCTGACTCATCAAACTGGTCCGCACCAAGAGTGGCTAAAGTTGGTTGGTGCCCGCCATATCCTAATGCAACTATGTATATCGATAAATAGAACAACATTGTTCCCTTTTTTGAGGGCGGTGTGCAGTATTTTACTCCATCACCACATCCGGCCAGTTTCACTAGAAATTCATAAGATGTTAACAATAATAGCACCAAACCCTACAAAGCACAACATAGTATATGAAATTGTGTTAGAAATCAGTAATCTGTATCTAAAATTGTTTTATACAATATCTACAAGTCAAATCTGCTATTCAAATTATATTAATTAGACTCGTTATTTCCAAAAGCGTAAACAGTTGTAGTTAGCAATTCAGTACATTCTCTTATTCACATTTATATCTGCCATTTTTTTTAAGTGTGTAGAACTCGCTTAAATGTTTTCGTAGGCTTTAAAGTATACACCTTCAAGTTGCATATTATTTTTTGTATTGTGTACGCCTAAGAAGTTATGCATCGTTTAATTTGTTCAATCTCTTAGGCAGACTATCACTTACCAGGGCTAAGACCGCACAAGTGAGATAGCGACCCCAATAAGAATCACTAAGGAAAGCTCCAAGAAGACAGCACAAATATACGGTTCCAGTCCGTTTGCTAACTGTATTAGCAGCATCCGCAATTCTTGAAAGGGTAAAAGTCATAAATACACAACGTACTTTCAATTTTGACTCATTATACATAATGTACTTTTTTTATTATCAAAATGCTTAATTAAGTTTGTGTTTTTTTGTCATAATGCTTAACAAATGGTTCTTTATTATGCAAAATGACTTAAATACCCCACTGGTATATACTACGTTTTTGCTATCCAGCAAACATAAAATCCGGCAAAGCTATTCACGCACATTTAATAATATCCAACCAAACCCATGATCACAACATACTTGAACTCAACTCATTAATAAACCTATACTCAAAATGCTCAAATTTAAAATATGCCCACCACCTGTTTGACAAAATGCCTCAACGAAACGTAGTTTCTTATAGTGCACTTATGGCTGGTTTTTACCAAAATGGGTATGATTATGAGGTGGGGTTGGGGAGGCAGTGTCATGGGTATGTGTTGAAATGTGGGTTGGTGTTTTTTCAGTATGTGAAAAATGGGGTTGTGAGGATGTGCGCGAAGGTGGCGGATGTTGTTGGGGCTTTGGAGGTTTTGTGTTCGGTTCCTGGCGGATGTTAAGATATGGACACGGGAATCAATAGATCGACAAAGATGGATGATGGTGGTGGTGATATACGCGGCGGTGGTGATGTATCCGTGGTGTTAGAGGGAACTACAAGGCGCGTGTGTTATGTAGAAATGACGGGGAGGTTGAGAGGAGTAAGGTGGTGGTGGCGGTTATATTTGGTGGTTGACGGTGTTAGCTCCGGTGGCCGGAAAGTGGTCGGAAATGCAAGGGGGGAGGTAGGAGATGAAGATGTAACAAATGACGAAAGTACCCTTAAGAAATCCTATTAGTTATGCGTAATGACAAAAAACACAAACTTAATTAAGCATTTTGACAATAAAAAAAGTACATTATGTATAATGAGTCAAAATTGAAAATACGTTATGTATTTATGACTTTTACCCTTCTTGAAACCCGTGTTGCAGTTAGCTCCAGCAGCTGGACAGCCACGTTTCTGATTGAATCTGAAGTCCATTGATGAGAATATGAGATTTGTAAAAGAGTCGTTGGTTTGTTTTTTTGGGGGTTTTATTGATGTGAGAAGCTGGTCAAAGTCAATGTTTTTAAGTTTGGTTTGTGTGGGCTTTGGGTTTTGGATTGATTACATGTTGGGCCAAAGTATTAGATTTTAAAGATGAAATAACAAGTTAGTCACGAGTTTCTCAATTATGATGTTTTATCCATTGTGATGCATGTTACTTTTTTTTTTTGTGATAATTCGTCAACTATCCTCGTCCAACAATACGAATATCTAAATTGTCTATAACTTGTAGGCTCGTCCCACATCACTTATCCTCTTACTTTTATAATTGTGATAAGTATAAATGTAAACGAACTTGATTAGTGAAAATATAATGGTGAGTACTATTCTCGGAAGATAAAGGTTTTTACCTCGGTAGTGTTCTCGCTAATGGATGATTGTACAATTTTCGGTTTAGAGCTTATTAGTTTACCGTTCTCGTTAGTTTGTCGTTAAAGTTTTCACCTTGGTAGTTAGCATTCTCGGTAGTTGTGTATTTTGTTAGTTTGGTTACTGTCGTCGTTATTTTCACTACAAAAACATTGTCATCTAATGATACATAGAAAAGGTGTCACCAAAAGTCAAAAAAGTTGTAACACCCCCAAAATTTGATACAGCGGAAGACTCAACAAGCTTTCGGGGTGCTACGAGGATTGGTATCCAACACAAGACAATATAGAACGAGATAAAGTAAACATAATAAAAACACAACCAAAGCGGGGTTTTAAGGTTTACAATTATCCCAACGTCATTCAGAGTCAGGCCCAAAATAAAGTAACAATAGGTCCAAATTTAATTATCAGAGTTTAGAAAAATAGATCCATGAACCGTGTGCCTTGGCCGAGCCTTCCATTCCAAGCATGCATCCCAACACTTAATTACCTGAGAAAACGTGCTAAAAGTCAGCTTTCGCTGGTGAGATCATAGGTTTAAATTCAACTAACAATATAGTGGACATATACGCAAAACGCTTGCTAGCTAGACTAAGGATTCGCTAAAAGCCTGCGGATACCCTCCGCTCCAACATAACACACGGATACCCTTCCGTACTAACAAAACACACGGATACCCTTCCGTACTAACATAGATATTCGGGTAGCCCCCGCAATACCAATAATAACTCGGATAACCTCCGAAATATTAATAACCTATAGGTGCACACTACAGTATCTAAATAAGTCAACCTTGAATAGTACACACGAAACTATGTGACTAAAGCTGACAATCCACCAATAACCAAATAAGCCAACCTTGAATAGTACACACAACATATATGTGACTAAAGCTGACAATCCATCAATAACCAAATAAGCCAACCTTGAATAGTACACACAACATATATGTGACTAAAGCTGACAATCCATCAATAACCAAATAAGCCAACCTTGAATAGTACACATAAGATGTGACTAAAGCTGACTATACATCCTAGTCCATACGCATAGCAAGTTTAGAAATAATATAAAAGCGATAATAGTCCACGTAAAATGATTTGCACGTTTCTCACCCCAATCATTGAAAACATAGTTCAAGAGTAAAAAGTGGGGCTATGACTCACCTCAAGTCCAGAAAATAGCAAGACGAGGTAGATAGAAATAAGATGTATGATAACTCACGAAACAGCAACTACGGACTTGGCACGACCTAACAATATTAACTCTTTCAGAAATCATTTCCTCAAATATATAATATTCCCAAACCCGGACGAGAATCCGTTTTATTACCGAAAATCCATTTCGTATTAGTTTGGTGTATTTGCGTTTGGTATCCATACGGGTGGTGGGTCGACTCAAAACAAACCAACAAGATCACACGTAGAACATATAATAAATTATAGATCTAATATTAGCCCAATATATCATTTAAATAAATCGCCAAAGTTTACCAAATCCGTCGATTTGATAATCCTCATATTTATTTACGTAATATACCGTTCCAAGATTACACCCAATCTAAAGCGCATATAAAGCACATAGCACATAATTACTATATAGTATATATCATAGTTTAATAAATTCCTCGTATATATCGTCAAATTGGCCAGATTTCCCGATATATACACTCGCAATCTATTACCCTTTAGATATACTACAACCTATGGGCGTCGTAGGATACGATGCCCACTAATATATTCGTTTCATATAACCAAACAACCCGGCTCAACCTTACGGTTGAGTGGTTATTTACTTATAGAAAACGTCCATATTAGTCGTCATATATCTGAGACAACACGAATGTCGCAAATAATAACTTACCTGGACCCGAGTGACAACAATTTCGCCTAACTCAATAAATTTATTCGTTATATATATCTGAAATGACTTTTTATTACACGTTTCATAATTGTCGGGAGTTTCCCGTTTATAACGCAATTTTTATAATAATAATACGTTTAATAATATTACGCCACTTTCGTAGCCTAATATATATCTAATCGTATTATTTATAACACGACTCGTGATTATTATTATTATTAATATACGCGTTTATATAGTTATATATACGTTATTCACGTATATACTTTCGTATAAACGTTCATATTATTAATAATTATTATTACGAGTTTTATTATTCTCGTTTCACTTTTAATATTTATTGAGTTACACGAAATGGTCATATGTCCGAGTCATGACTCTCGGCTCATTGTCCAAGTCCAATAATAAACCAAAGTCATAAATAATAAATCTCCGTCCAATCACAATCTCAACCACGGGCTACAACAATAAGGTCCGACTACGGTACCCGACTAACCTATCTCCGTCATCTAACGACCGTCTCATAACCGGTCCTCATATCATATTCCAATCGACAACAACTCCTCAATATTAAACCATAACCAATAACCAATCCAATTCGACCCAAGGGTATACGGCCGAGAAATAATTACCACAACAATATATACCAACGACAATTATAACCAATAATAATATAACACTTAGTTCACATTTATCACAAAATAACATTAACCAAATTAGTGTTCGGGTCGGTTTACCAAGCCGAACCCGAGGCAACACTTCACCACAACTAGTATGGTTCCCACCCGAGACCTCCATGGTCTCGGCTAGCTCTAAATGAGCCAACAATACCACACGACCTACTAGGGTCGTCGGCCAAGAACCCATTCGATAACCATGGTCAAATCGGCAAAACCACAAGTACTCGGCTAAAAGCCGCGACTCAAAAGTCGAACCATATTACTATCGAGTCAATAGACTCGAACCACACTCAAAGAGAATCCCTAAGAGGGTCTCGGTAGGGCCATACGAGCGCAAGAAAAATAATCCCGAGACCACAAGGTCTCGGCTAGCTCCAACTCGAGGTCACAACACCTCGACAACCCATGAATCCCACGGATCCATCACCAAATCGAACCCAACACAACCCAAATCGGATACCAAACTTTAAGAAAACGTTTTTTCCAACCACAACCCATAACTTTGTTACGTTTTTAGATGAAACCCATTCGGATCTCCTCGATTCGTGACCAAGAGTCACGATTCGAACCCATAAATTGAGTTAAAACTCATCCTACCTTCCAAAACAATATGAAATCGAATGGTACTTCAAGAAATAACACGAAAATGATGATGAACTTGTGATTATTTGGTTCGGATTTGGTGTTAATGGGGGAGTTATGGCGCGTGTTCTAGCTCAAAAGAAAGAGGAGAAGGAGAGGAGTAAGATGGTGGTGGTGGTTTTGTTGGGTGACCGGCGGTGTGGCGGCGGCTGGCCGGAATAGTGTTCGGCGGCTAGGGTTAGGGCTAGTGGAGAAGAGAGAGTTGGTGAGAGGTGAGAGTAAAGTTAGTTTGTGTTGTGTGTGTGTGGTTACAACCGGCCAAACGGACCCTTTAATAACTTTTCTCTTTTTATTTTTTTTTTGTAATAATAATAATAATAATAATAAGTGTAATAATAATAATAAGAGTAATAATAAAGATATTATTACGGTTGAGCGGGTAATGTGGGTAGATGTAAAAACACGTGGCCCGAACCCGAACTCATTTTAAAATGTCCATATTACACGAGAACCTCTCGTAATTGATTTAAATATATAACGGACTCGTAAGACGAATCATAAAATTATGTTAGGTAATCCTAGTGCCAAAGTCAACGTAGTACCAAGTGAGAATTCAATTATACATCACCGATCACATAATCAAAAATGAATTATGAACATAATTCACGAATTCCATAACGCCATTAATTAAAATATCCATAACATAGGTCTTACAAGTTCGTTGTGAAATGAAAATTGCAAATAATAATTATGAACGAACTTAAGTTCAAATGCGGGTTTTAAAAATAGCTCCCTAAACTGCCAGTTGTCACATCCTCCCCGTCTCAGAAGGAAACCCGTCCCGGGTTTCACTCGGAAAAATTTATCTACGAAGTGAAAAGCTTCGGATATCTCTTCCTGAACTCGTCCTCACGTTCCCACGTAAACTCTGGTCCATGTCGGGAATTCCAACGAACCTTGACGAGCGGAATGCGACTTCTCTTGAGTCGTTTAACTTCACGATCTAAAATCTCAATCGGTTCCTCCACGAAATTCAGTTTCTCATCTATACGAATGTCCCTCATTGGAATGACGGGCATTTCATCAGAAAGACATTTCTTCAGGTTACTCACGTGGAACACGTCGTGAACTTTGCTCAGTTCGGACGGTAATTCCAACCTATAAGCTACGGGCCCAATTCTTTCTAAGATCAAGAATGGTCCAATGTAGCGCGGGTTGAGTTTACCACGTTTCCCGAAACGTATTACACCTTTCCAAGGCGAGACTTTCAACATCACTTTGTCTCCAACCTGGAATTCTAAAGGTTTACGTCTCTGATCGGCGTAGCTCTTCTGCCTATCTCTGGCGGCTTGCAACCGATCACGAATCTGAGTTACTTTCTCGGTAGTTTCCAAAATAAGCTCAGGGCCTGTAAGTTGACTATCTCCAACTTCTGCCCAACCAATAGGCGAACGACACTTTCTGCCATACAAAGCTTCGAATGGTGCAGCCTTAAGACTTGTGTGGTAGCTGTTATTGTAGGAGAATTCCGCAAGGGGTAAATACTTCTCCCAGCCTTTACCAAAGTCTATGATGCATGCACGAAGCATATCCTCTAACGTCTGAATGGTCCTCTCACTTTGACCATCGGTTTGGGGATGATATGCAGTACTCATATCAAGCCTCGTCCCCAAAGCCGTTTGAAGTGATCGCCACAAAGCTGACGTGAAACGACTATCACGATCCGAAATAATAGATATCGGAACTCCATGACGCGAAATAATTTCCTTCACATATAACCTTGCAAGCTTATCCACACTATCATCTTCACTAATAGCTAAGAAATGAGCAGACTTTGTCAGACGGTCCACAATTACCCAGATAGCGTCACAACCGCTAGCTGTCCTCGGTAATTTGGTAATGAAGTCCATAGTAATCCGCTCCCATTTCCAGACTGGAAGTTCTGGTTGCGTTAGCAGTCCTGACGGTCTCTGGTGTTCAGCCTTAACCTTGGCGCATGTCAAGCACTTACTAACATAAGATGCTATATTTGCCTTCATATTTGGCCACCAATAGAACTTCTTAAGATCTTGGTACATTTTATAGGAACCAGGGTGAATGGAGTACTTTGACTTATGCGACTCATGCATAATCAATTCTCGAATTTCTCCATATAACGGTACCCAAATCCGATCTCCAAAACATAATAATCCATCCGAACGCTTAACAAATCCTTTATCATTATCAGCCATCCCAAATATGTTCTCGGCAGATCTATTTTCTGTTTTCAATGCTTCCGTTTGAGCTTCGAGTATTTGAGATGGTAATGGCGATACGATAGTCATTCCCAATGACCTAACTCGTAATGGTGGTACTCTTTCCTTTCGACTAAGAGCATCAGCAACAACGTTTGCTTTACCAGGATGGTAGCGAATTTCACAATCATAATCGCTTAGTAACTCGATCCAACGTCGTTGTCTCATGTTGAGCTCTTTTTGATTCAAGATGTGTTGTAGACTTTTGTGGTCAGTAAATACGACACACTTGGTTCCGTACAAGTAATGTCTCCATGTTCTTAAAGCAAAAACCACAGCACCGAGTTCCAAATCATGGGTAGTGTAGTTTTTCTCATGCTTTTTGAGCTGTCGGGAAGCATAAGCTATCACCTTCTCCCGTTGCATTAACACGGCTCCTAAACCTTTATGCGAGGCGTCACAATAGACGACGAAATCCTCGTTACCTTCTGGTAACGCTAAGATAGGAGCACTGCACAACATTTTCTTAAGCAATTGAAACGCTTCCTCTTCTTTATCTCCCCATTCATACGTAACACTCTTTTGAGTCAATTTGGTCATTGGTTTAGCTATCTTCGAAAATCCCTCGATGAATCTTCGGTAATAGCCAGCTAAACCCAAAAATTGACGAACTTCGGTTGGGGTTGTAGGTGCAGCCCAATCTTTTATTGCTTCAATTTTTACAGGATCCACGTGGACTCCTTGTCTATCAATCACGTGACCCAAAAATTGTACAGTCGGAATCCAAAATTCGCATTTCGAAAACTTGGCATAAAGTTTCTCCTTCCTGAGCAATTCCAAAATGAGTCTTAAATGCTCCTCATGCTCTTTCTCACTCTTTGAATAAATCAGAATGTCATCGATGAATACAATCACGAACTTATCCAAGTATGGCTTACACACACGATTCATGAGATCCATGAATATTGCTGGTGCGTTAGTCAACCCAAACGGCATCACCTGAAACTCGTAATGCCCGTAACGGGTTCTGAAAGCCGTTTTCGGAATATCCTCCTCACGAACTCGAAGTTGATGATATCCCGATCTCAAATCGATCTTCGAATACACACTCGATCCTTGGAGTTGATCGAACAAGTCATCGATCCTAGGTAACGGGTATCGATTCTTCACCGTTAACTTATTCAACTCTCTATAATCAATACACATACGAAACGATCCATCCTTCTTCTTCACAAATAAGACTGGGGCTCCCCAAGGTGAAGAACTTGGTCTTATGAATCCCTTTTCGGCTAACTCCGCCAATTGTTTCGACAACTCTTCCAGTTCGGTAGGTGCAAGACGATAAGGTGCTCGTGCTACAGGTGCAGCACCAGGTATCAACTCAATCTGAAACTCCACTTGCCTACTTGGTGGGATTCCCGGTAAATCATCGGGAAACACATCAGGAAAATCACAAACTATAGGCACATCTCCAATGTACCTTTCCTTTTTCTTCGTCTCTCCCTTCTCAGAAATTTGAGCTAAGAAAAGATAACATCCCTTCTCCATTAGCTTCGGTAACTTAGTGCAAGAAATCACCGCCAATCGGGATGGGCTCCTAGAATCCTTTCGGTCTCCTAGTATATTTAGGACTTCCTTTCCGTAGGGTACACGCACGATCTTCTCGTCGCAAAGTATGTGAGCACGATACTTCGACAACCAATCCATACCAATGATTACATCAAAACTTCCTAACGTGACGGGTAGAAGATCTATGTTGAAAGGGTGGTTCAAGAAATTTAACGTACAACCTCGAATGATGGTATTAATTCTTTCTATGTTTCCATTAGCTAACTCAATATCATATCCAATTCCTAAGGATATCGGGGGTTTCTCTAGTAAGGGTGCAAATGTAGTGGACACAAAACTCCTATCGGCACCAGTATCAAACAGTATGGAAGCATAACGATTATTGAGAAGGAACGTACCAGTAACGACGTTCGGATCTTCTCCTCTCTCGTTCCCGAGTGCATACACTCTTCCTTGGGCAGCTCCAGCTTCCACACGTTGGTCCCCATTATCTTGTCGTCCACGGTTTCCATAATTGTACCCGTTACCACCCGAGCCTTGATTTCCACGGTTCCACGATTCTCTACACTCATTCCTATAGTGTCCCTTCTTTCCACACCCATAACAGGTAACATCTGCCTTGTTTCTCATCTCAGGAGCAGCTTGAACCATTGCAAGGGGTCGAGCTCTACAGTCCCTAGCTGTATGTCCTTTCTTTGAGCAATTCTGGCATTTCACACTACACCGTCCAGTATGATGCTGGTGGCAACGATCACACTTGGGTGCATCACCGTTCTGATTCTTCTTATCTCCATTCCCAATAGCATAAGCCTTAGCTTGTCTCTTGCTTCGGTGATCATTACTCTTAGAGTGACGGTCTCTCTTTCTCTTTCCATTCTTTTCCTTATCAGCTTCTTCTAATTCCAACGAATCCATAAGTTGTTGAGCAATTGTGATTGCCTCATGGATGTTTGCAGGCCTAGCAGAAATTACATCATTCCTCGTAGCTACAGGCAAACCATCAGTATACCTCTCGATCTTTTGAGTTTCAGTTTTCACCATATCTGGGCACAACAAGGCTAACTCCTGGTAACGACGATTGTAAGTCGCCATATCATTACCTTTCACCTTGTGGTTCCAAAACTCAATCTCTAGCTTCTTGACCTCATTCCTTGGGCAATAAGTCTGAATCAACAAGGACTTAAATTGCTCCCAAGTCATAGCATATGCTACATCACTCCCAACTGCATTTCGGTAGTTGTTCCACCAAGTCAAAGCTTCATCCTTGAAAGTAAAAGAAGCAAACTTTACCTTCGCATTCTCCGCACAACCACTGACATTAAACACTGACTCAGTCTTCTCAATCCAACTGACTAAGTAAACCACTCCTTCATTTCCACCAAACTAAATGGGTCCACAAATCTTGAATTCCTTGTATTGGCATCCATTAGCACGAACAGGTGGAAAAGTTCCAGCAGAATTGTTGGAATGATTTGACTCAGCGAGTAGTTCAGCAACTCTTTGCTCCACGAGTTGGTTGATCATTGCTTGATCCACAGTAGGTGCGTTAAGTGGAACATGGCCATTGTCTCCCTGAACATCAACATTTTGATTCCTGTTGTTACGGTTAGTGGTGTCCAGGTTGTCAGGAGTAGGGGTTTCAACATTTCGAGTAGGTCGACGACCTCGACGAGCAGGAGTAGTCACAGCAGGACCAGTCCTGGTAGACCTAACAGGGTTTCGACGGGGTGCCATTGATGCTATGTAACAATAAGCGAATAAGGACTCAATTTCCATAACACCCAAAATCACACAATACCATATACCAATAACCATCAACCATACAATAGCGATCTATATCGTTCCAACTAACGGATAACACAAAACGTACTAATCGTTCCAAAAGAGACGAATACCGAACAAAATACATCAAAATATGATAACTAGCTTTTCTAACCGAACACTCCTCGGCTAAGAAAGCAACAAGATAATATAACTCAAACAACTAGCCACGGGGCTGACGGAGAATCCTCAACTCCTGCCTCAAGCCATCAAGATCCCTCCATAACGATCCTAACTCCACGCTATGGGTGTCTCGGTCTCTCTTGAGGTCAGCCACCTCCTTCTCTAGCTCGGCATTCCTTTGCCAAAGCTTGCGGTCGGCCTCACGAGCAGTAACGAATCCTCGCTGCAAACTATCGATATGCTCATGAACATCCATCATAACTCTCCTCAGCTCAGTAGCCCTGCCCACAGCGACAGTCAAATCAACTCTCAAATCTGCTAAAAACTCTCCAATAACTCTCTCAAGTCGATCAGATACGCGTGCAACTCTGTCACTAAGCTCTGTAATCCGAGCCCACAACCTGCCAACCTCACCCAACTCTGCATGCTCAGCAGAAACCTCAGAAGATGCATCCGACACAACGGGACTACCAGGTGGCAACTCAAACAAGAACGGATGATCAGGTGAATCGGGCTCAATCGGGTGTACAGGTGAATCAGGCTCCTCAGCCTGAGCTGGTGGTGCTAACTCATCATCATCATCATCAGGCATCTCATCCTCCTGAGGGTCATCCTCCTCCTCAGGGTCATCATCATCACCATGCTCAGCCTCCTGAGGGTCATCCTCCCGCTCAGGGTCATCAGCCTCATCCTCACCCTCGTACTCCTCCTCCTCATCGGAAGAGTACCTCATCACTCGTCGTCTCCTACTAGGTGAACCATGTGGAGATGTAGTAGGTGATCTAGGACGACGACGCAATGATGTGGGTGGCGCCTCAGACAGAAGAGAATGAGCATCAATCTGTAAAGGTGATGGAGTAGGGCGTACCGACATGCGTGCTGTAGCTCGGTGGGCAAAGCGTGGTGCCACACGAGCCAAAGCCTGATGAAGAGTAAGCTGCCTCGATGTACCAGGGAGCCCTAAAGAAGATGAGGGTCCCTGCGTAGATGCAGCAGGTAGTGCTGAAGTAGAAGCTGCCTGTGACACAATAGCTGTAGACATGGCCATCTGGTAAGGGTCATCAGATGCCATAGTGAACTGTGCAGGTAAAACTGGTGCAGTAAGGATGTCCTCGACGACATCAGGCACATGGGAGGCCATAGATTGTGACAACGGCGTAGGGTAGGTGTAAGTGTTTCAAAACAACTTAAATCACAACTCATAAAATCGTACCAAATATTCACATCAAATAATACCATATAATCTAAATAAAAGAATTTCAAACACCGCATTCCTCGAAATGTTTATAAAACATATAGACCATATAAATCCTCAAGAACGCCATCTTAATACTAAAATCCATAAACCTCAAATCATCTCAATTATCTCATAATACCTCAAATAATAGAAGGTGCTTCGGCTTGGCGGGCTGGCGGGCGGTAGTCAAGGATCATTTTCTATAAAAATACGGTTATAGTTTAGGCGTTTATTTACCTAGTTCTCTATAACCTTGGCTCTGATACCAATCTGTAACACCCCCAAAATTTGATACAGCGGAAGACTCAACAAGCTTTCGGGGTGCTACGAGGATTGGTATCCAACACAAGACAATATAGAACGAGATAAAGTAAACATAATAAAAACACAACCAAAGCGGGGTTTTAAGGTTTACAATTATCCCAACGTCATTCAGAGTCAGGCCCAAAATAAAGTAACAATAGGTCCAAATTTAATTATCAGAGTTTAGAAAAATAGATCCATGAACCGTGTGCCTTGGCCGAGCCTTCCATTCCAAGCATGCATCCCAACACTTAATTACCTGAGAAAACGTGCTAAAAGTCAGCTTTCGCTGGTGAGATCATAGGTTTAAATTCAACTAACAATATAGTGGACATATACGCAAAACGCTTGCTAGCTAGACTAAGGATTCGCTAAAAGCCTGCGGATACCCTCCGCTCCAACATAACCCACGGATACCCTTCCGTACTAACAAAACACACGGATACCCTTCCGTACTAACATAGATATTCGGGTAGCCCCCGCAATACCAATAATAACTCGGATAACCTCCGAAATATTAATAACCTATAGGTGCACACTACAGTATCTAAATAAGTCAACCTTGAATAGTACACACGAAACTATGTGACTAAAGCTGACAATCCACCAATAACCAAATAAGCCAACCTTGAATAGTACACACAACATATATGTGACTAAAGCTGACAATCCATCAATAACCAAATAAGCCAACCTTGAATAGTACACACAACATATATGTGACTAAAGCTGACAATCCATCAATAACCAAATAAGCCAACCTTGAATAGTACACATAAGATGTGACTAAAGCTGACTATACATCCTAGTCCATACGCATAGCAAGTTTAGAAATAATATAAAAGCGATAATAGTCCACGTAAAATGATTTGCACGTTTCTCACCCCAATCATTGAAAACATAGTTCAAGAGTAAAAAGTGGGGCTATGACTCACCTCAAGTCCAGAAAATAGCAAGACGAGGTAGATAGAAATAAGATGTATGATAACTCACGAAACAGCAACTACGGACTTGGCACGACCTAACAATATTAACTCTTTCAGAAATCATTTCCTCAAATATATAATATTCCCAAACCCGGACGAGAATCCGTTTTATTACCGAAAATCCATTTCGTATTAGTTTGGTGTATTTGCGTTTGGTATCCATACGGGTGGTGGGTCGACTCAAAACAAACCAACAAGATCACACGTAGAACATATAATAAATTATAGATCTAATATTAGCCCAATATATCATTTAAATAAATCGCCAAAGTTTACCAAATCCGTCGATTTGATAATCCTCATATTTATTTACGTAATATACCGTTCCAAGATTACACCCAATCTAAAGCGCATATAAAGCACATAGCACATAATTACTATATAGTATATATCATAGTTTAATAAATTCCTCGTATATATCGTCAAATTGGCCAGATTTCCCGATATATACACTCGCAATCTATTACCCTTTAGATATACTACAACCTATGGGCGTCGTAGGATACGATGCCCACTAATATATTCGTTTCATATAACCAAACAACCCGGCTCAACCTTACGGTTGAGTGGTTATTTACTTATAGAAAACGTCCATATTAGTCGTCATATATCTGAGACAACACGAATGTCGCAAATAATAACTTACCTGGACCCGAGTGACAACAATTTCGCCTAACTCAATAAATTTATTCGTTATATATATCTGAAATGACTTTTTATTACACGTTTCATAATTGTCGGGAGTTTCCCGTTTATAACGCAATTTTTATAATAATAATACGTTTAATAATATTACGCCACTTTCGTAGCCTAATATATATCTAATCGTATTATTTATAACACGACTCGTGATTATTATTATTATTAATATACGCGTTTATATAGTTATATATACGTTATTCACGTATATACTTTCGTATAAACGTTCATATTATTAATAATTATTATTACGAGTTTTATTATTCTCGTTTCACTTTTAATATTTATTGAGTTACACGAAATGGTCATATGTCCGAGTCATGACTCTCGGCTCATTGTCCAAGTCCAATAATAAACCAAAGTCATAAATAATAAATCTCCGTCCAATCACAATCTCAACCACGGGCTACAACAATAAGGTCCGACTACGGTACCCGACTAACCTATCTCCGTCATCTAACGACCGTCTCATAACCGGTCCTCATATCATATTCCAATCGACAACAACTCCTCAATATTAAACCATAACCAATAACCAATCCAATTCGACCCAAGGGTATACGGCCGAGAAATAATTACCACAACAATATATACCAACGACAATTATAACCAATAATAATATAACACTTAGTTCACATTTATCACAAAATAACATTAACCAAATTAGTGTTCGGGTCGGTTTACCAAGCCGAACCCGAGGCAACACTTCACCACAACTAGTATGGTTCCCACCCGAGACCTCCATGGTCTCGGCTAGCTCTAAATGAGCCAACAATACCACACGACCTACTAGGGTCGTCGGCCAAGAACCCATTCGATAACCATGGTCAAATCGGCAAAACCACAAGTACTCGGCTAAAAGCCGCGACTCAAAAGTCGAACCATATTACTATCGAGTCAATAGACTCGAACCACACTCAAAGAGAATCCCTAAGAGGGTCTCGGTAGGGCCATACGAGCGCAAGAAAAATAATCCCGAGACCACAAGGTCTCGGCTAGCTCCAACTCGAGGTCACAACACCTCGACAACCCATGAATCCCACGGATCCATCACCAAATCGAACCCAACACAACCCAAATCGGATACCAAACTTTAAGAAAACGTTTTTTCCAACCACAACCCATAACTTTGTTACGTTTTTAGATGAAACCCATTCGGATCTCCTCGATTCGTGACCAAGAGTCACGATTCGAACCCATAAATTGAGTTAAAACTCATCCTACCTTCCAAAACAATATGAAATCGAATGGTACTTCAAGAAATAACACGAAAATGATGATGAACTTGTGATTATTTGGTTCGGATTTGGTGTTAATGGGGGAGTTATGGCGCGTGTTCTAGCTCAAAAGAAAGAGGAGAAGGAGAGGAGTAAGATGGTGGTGGTGGTTTTGTTGGGTGACCGGCGGTGTGGCGGCGGCTGGCCGGAATAGTGTTCGGCGGCTAGGGTTAGGGCTAGTGGAGAAGAGAGAGTTGGTGAGAGGTGAGAGTAAAGTTAGTTTGTGTTGTGTGTGTGTGGTTACAACCGGCCAAACGGACCCTTTAATAACTTTTCTCTTTTTATTTTTTTTTTGTAATAATAATAATAATAATAATAAGTGTAATAATAATAATAAGAGTAATAATAAAGATATTATTACGGTTGAGCGGGTAATGTGGGTAGATGTAAAAACACGTGGCCCGAACCCGAACTCATTTTAAAATGTCCATATTACACGAGAACCTCTCGTAATTGATTTAAATATATAACGGACTCGTAAGACGAATCATAAAATTATGTTAGGTAATCCTAGTGCCAAAGTCAACGTAGTACCAAGTGAGAATTCAATTATACATCACCGATCACATAATCAAAAATGAATTATGAACATAATTCACGAATTCCATAACGCCATTAATTAAAATATCCATAACATAGGTCTTACAAGTTCGTTGTGAAATGAAAATTGCAAATAATAATTATGAACGAACTTAAGTTCAAATGCGGGTTTTAAAAATAGCTCCCTAAACTGCCAGTTGTCACAAAAGTGCCACTAAAATTAACAAAAGTGTCACTAAATGTATAAAAAAAGTGTCACCAGAAAATTTATTTGCTTCTCTTACATTTAAAAAAGTGTAGGTCATTGGCTAATAGGTAAAAGTCTATTTATAGTGATACAAAAAAAATGTGTGTATATATTTTTAACCTTTTGTGACACATTTTGGTTATAAAAAGTGTCATTAAATCTCAAAATTTTAAGCTTTTGCCCACAATTTTTGAAAAGTGTCACTAAAAGATCAAATTTAATGACCCTCTTTGTGTCATTAGAACCTTTGTAACTAAACGTATATTTTCTTGTAGTGTAATTACCTCGGGCAGTTTGTGGTTTGACTAGTCAACATGATTGATGAAAGACGGTTGAAAAGTATATACAGGGCCGTCACATGGATTTTGGGTGCCCTGTTCAGTTATAAAAAAGTTTTCCCCGAATGCTTTAAATACTAGTTTAATTTTTTTAAATTGATAAAGTTGAAAAAAAGGCAAATTAATGAATCACTTTCTTGAAAAATGCACTTGTCTTTGCATTTTTTTGAAGCAAAGTTTTTGATAAAAACTTCCTAATAAATTATGTACTTGTGAATTAAATAATTTAAGTTTTTTATTAGGATATTTGTGGTAATTCCTCAAAAGGCAAACCTACATCCAGCATCAACACCACCGTTTAATATTTATAGAGTTGTACTTGTAGATGGAGTCACTCTGATTTGGGAAGTTGATTTGAGATTTGAGAAGTTACTGTTACAAAGACAATTTGCCTAAAACAATTAATTAAAAAAAAAAAAAAAAGAAAAAAAAAAGCTAGTAAAGAGAAAAAGCATACAAGTATAAAACAATTTAATAAAAAAAATACCTTTAGATTTCGTCACTGTCTCAAATTAACAAGATTTGAGAAGATGTTTGTGTTTTACGATGAATAAAAAAAGGATGGAGGACATTATTTTATAGCAAACAAAAAGGATACAAACAAATCATGGATTATTTCACTAGGTCTTGAATGTAACTTGGGGATTGGACCTACTGTTAAATATATCTTAGAAAATTTTGGTGCCCCTACAAAATGTATGTTGCACACCCTTGCATCCGGGCCTGAGTATATATAATGGAACGAAACACTGCCAACATCCTAACACCATCTAACGACTCACAAATCTTCACCCAATACTTTGATGTGAGCTACTTACTATAGAGATGCGTTCTAATAAAATAGCATGTTATTGTAAAAAAGGTAGGACACAATTATTATGGCCCTTAGATGATCAAATCAAGGGTTTAGATGAATGATGGCAGTTTTATAATTTTGTTTATTTCATGTACATATAACTAGTTATAATACTGTGCACGCACATGGTTTTTAAAATTTCGTTTTAATTATGTATTATTATCGATTAGGAAATGAACCACTTAACATGTTTCAAATAGTTTTACTTGATGGACTAAATATAAAAAATCATATGTATATTTATAACCTACCTATTATTTTAGGAGAATGCTTTTAGATTAAAAAATATATTTTATTATTCAAGCAAAATCACATGATGATACTTGACTTGCATGAGATGTTAGTGATATATGCTTTTAGTTTTGCAAACCCGTGCTATCAATTTACGATGTGTTGTGTAATTCTGGTATTTCTTTTACTTATATTTTCGTTAATATATATAGCATATTTAGATAGCTTTGAAGATTGATTCATTTTTTTGATTATGAATAACCATCATACCATGTTTACTAATGTACTTTTTTGTTTGAAAATTTGTATTTTCATAAGTTTGTGCTATTTACTTCTCATGTTTGATCATAAAATTACCAAATTAACATAGATGCTTACACTATAGTTTCTTTATTACATAAAGAGGAAAAAAATGTAATTGGTAGAACTCAAATTTAATCTTACAATTATTTATAATGTATAAGAACAATTTTTCTCTAAACCCGAACTATATAAGGAAATTATTATTACTTGTATAAGTAAATTCTAAATGTATAAAAAATGACAGAGTACATCCGCAAGTCTTTTAGGATTGTTTGAATCCTTACCGACCTTTCACTTTAATGCAACTTTCTTCCCAATTGGCCTAAATCATTAAGGTAAAACACACTCATATTTTAGATCATTGGTTGACACCCATAGTGTTATCAATGACGGCAAACACCTGCTAAGTTTTATTAATTCATTCAAAGACAAATTACACTCCGAAAAGAATTCCTACCATAAAATTCCCCATATAGGCACTAAAACACATCTTTGGTACATTAACCTTCCATGACAATCATGTGTTGATACTTAATCCTCCTCTAAAAAGCGCACACAATAAATTGCATTACACTTTAGTGTGTGCGATAAGATCATAAAACTGCAAAAATCACTAACATGTTGCATTATAGTGAGGATAACAACAAAGTTAGTCATAACATCAAATCAGAAATCTTCAGATTAGAACTAATGGGGTATTTGGTTATGCTTATTAGAGGTGCTTATTGGCTTATTCAATTACCATAACACAATAAGTTTATGATAAAACTATAAGTTTTTTTGAGAAGTTTAGTAAAAAACCCCTGAACTCCCAACTAATTCTATCATAGCTTAGTGTGTTTATAGTAAAAACACAAATATTAAGTGTAGAAATTTTCAATAAAACATAAAAAAAATTACTAAAAGTTGGTATGTATAACAAAAAAGTTAAACCATAAAAAAATTTACTAAAAACTATCAGTCAGATAAGGCATAAGGCAAAGTGCTGTTGAGGTCTCTTTCGGATTCTATTCAGAAGCAAAAAGGGGTTTACACATCAATCATAAGTATAGAATAATGGTTGTATCTCACATCCGTGATTACCAAGGCAATAACATTATCGCAATATAGTAACGTAATAACCTAATTAAAAACTATATATTATTGCTAAATAATTCTCATGTACATACTTTTAATTCCTTTACAACAACCAACTATTATTATTTATTTATTTATTTTTATTATTTTTTTTTTGAAACATCAAGTCAATGAATAAAGTTAGGTTATCACCTACGTAGTTTTTCTTTTTTTGATTTAGGAGGTGATTCTTATCAAATAAGGATTGCGATGCGTGCATTTTTTTTTATAATTTAAGGAAAACACCTTTTATATTAAAGAATGACTATCTAGCCGATGTTTTTTTTTTTTTTTTTTTTTTTTTATTATTATTTTTTTAAATAATTAGCTTTGTATAATATTTTTAACTGACATAGATGTTGAGTTTGAGGTTAATGTTGTTGTTTAACTTTAACTATTGATATCATGTTGTAGAAAATGTGCGAGTTTAGTGGTACATAATGAGCGTTGATAAAGTTAAAATATGTTCCGTAAAGTTTTTAAAATATTTTTATGGATATCCATATATAAATTTTAAATAACAATTTCATGAGTCGTTGTTATAAGTAGAATCACGTATATTTATTTTATATCACAGTAACTCATGCTTACCATTTGATATTTATATTCCCGTTACTAATAATTTAACTGTATTTCAAACCCGTGTACGCATAAATTAAACTTTTAAATAGTAACATGGGTCCTTATTTTAAAAAAATATTCTAATGGAAGAAAGTTTAAAACTAACGTTAGTTTAAAAAATATTTAACGTATATTAAAACTAATTCACATATTTACCAAATTTATTTTAATAGATGAAAGTCAAAAAAACTAATACTATTACTCATGTAATTTTAAACAACGTTAACATTATAAAATATAGGGGGTATGAAGTGTAAGGGCTTATTTGTTTATTATCTAAAGTTATTAAAAAACATGGAGACTTATAATTTTACACTTAACCACTAAGGTTTTATTAATTACCTCCTCTTTTCTTATGTTTTTATTTTCACAAATTTGACACCTATATTTTTATGTGTTTTTTTTATCAATCAAATTCTCCACCAAATTTATTAAAGTTTGACCAAAATTAATTCAATTTTGACTTTTTATTGGCCAATCATGTTGCTTGATTTTGCTTATGTGTCAAAATCGAGCTCTCCTATTGGTCCAATTGTTTTTTCAATGAGAAGGGTTTTGCAAAAACACTCCGAAATGATGTAATTCTTGTATTATATAAAAGATTAATTAAAAAATAATAAAGGAAAAGGGCATACGAGTCTTTTTCGAAAGAAATGGTCAAGCACGTAATGGGCTTTTCTTATCTTCAATATGAATGTCTCGAAAATGATTTAAATATTTTTTTGTTTAGTATCATGGGCTTTTCTCGTTAATTAATTTGCCAATTTTGTTAAATTTTGTACACGTACTAATCAATGTAATATCAAATTTTTGGGAACACTAAAATGATTGAGTTTTGTTTCTTGTGTGTCCAATTTCTGGTTAGCTGATGATCGATGATAACAAACATGATTACGATGTTGGAAAATGATACTACGCAATACTTAAGTTGTTGATACACGTGATCAATCATGGTTACGTTCTTGTAATAGATAATGATTTGAGTAAATTACACTGTTCGTTCCTGTGGTTTGCTCCAAATCACTACTGTAATCCCTGATATTTTTTTCTTGCTTTTTTGCTCCTTAGGGTTTACATATTGCACGCTGTTAGTCCTTATCGCTAACTGTCGTTATCTTCTCCGTTTGCTCCCAATCGTCAAGTGACAACGTTAGTCCATTAACCAAAGGATCGTTTGCAGCGTTAGTCCTTTTATACTAACGACCGTTTCTAATTAACTCAAATTTTGGTTTTCTTAAAAAAAAAATTCTTTTCTACGTAGTTTTTATCGTTTTCGCCCGTTTCATGCTTTTTCTTAGTTTTCGTCCGTTTTATACGTTTTTGTCCGTCTTTATACGTTTTCATATGTTTTTCTTACGTTTTCATTTGTTTTTATCCGAGGAGCTAAGCACGTGAGGGACTCAGGTTGATATTATGATGGACTTTTTAAGGAGTCAGCCGGGTTGGGTCGAGCGGCTAGCGAGGGACATGTCGGGGACATCGGGATTAAATGCTTCCCCACATGATGAGTTTGGAGGTAACGGGGAGGGGAGTGGGGAGTAGGATATGGGTTGTTTGGGTTATGGGTCGGTTGATGTGTTTTTGAGTTATGGACACATTTGCATAGATTTACATTGATTATGATGTGTTTGTATGGAAAACAAACAAAAGCATAAAAACGGAGGAAAACGTAAGAAAAACCGACAAAATGTATAAAATAGATAAAACCGTATGACAATGTAAGAAAACGTATAAAACGGATAAAAACGTAAGAAAAACAGACGAAATGTATAAAGACAAACGAAAACGTATAAAAGCGGACGAAAACATATAAAAACGGACGAAAACGTAAGAAAGCGCATGAAAACGGGCAAAAAACAGGCAAAAACGTATAAAAACTGATAAGACCGTATGACAACGTAAGAAAACATATAAAAACGGATAAAAACAAATGAAAACGTAAGAAAAACATATGAAAACGTATAAAGACGGACGAAAATGTATAAAAACGGACGAAAACTAAGAAAACGCATGAAACGGGCGAAAACGATAAAAACTGCTTAGAAAAGAATATTTTTTAAGAAAACCAAAATTTGAGCTAATCAGAAACGGTCGTTAGTATAAAGGACTAATGTTGCAAACGATCGTTTGGTTAATGGACTAACGTTGCCACTTGACGATTGAGAGCTAACGGAGAAGATAAGGATAGTTAGCGATAAGGACTAACAACGTGCAATATGTAAACCATAAGGAGCAAAAAAGCAAGAAAAAAAGATCAGGGACTACGGAAGTGATTTTTACTAAACCACAGGGACAAACGGTGTAATTTACTCTAACGATTTTTGATGATGCACGTTGACGATGCAAAACCGATGATGACGACAATGCAAAAACGATGATGATGGCGATGATATATGATGATGCAAAAAACAGATAATGAAGACGATGCAAACTCGATGATTATGATGCTGATACAATTAATGCGTACAGTAAAACCTCTATAAATTAATAGTGTTAGGACTGAGATATTTTATTAATTTAGCGAGATATTATTATATCGATAAATTAATAATTTATTAATTTAAAGAGGTTTTACGTATGACATTTAAATTTTCAAGTATAACATACTAGCTAGTTACAATGCATACTCATTAGAGACGAAAAATAAATTTTAAAAACAAGTTCCAATTAACATTTGAATTCACATTCACACTTTATAAAATAATATTAACACTTTTTGTTGCAATACGAGAAGACAACACACCAACTCTTTAGTGCAATAAGGAGATTTTAAGATAAACTCAAAACAAGTGACTATTGATTCATTTTTTACTAAACAATCTTAGAATTTTGAAGTGTATCTCTCACACACACGTACATATATACATATATATGAAATTTTTAGTAACTTAGGATTTTGAAGTGTATCTCTCACACACACATATATACATATATATGGAGTATTAATTTATACTTTTGTTGGGACTAATATATATACACTGAGGTTTCAAAACAATTATTATCTTATTATTTTATCGATTGATGTCCAAATTTGTACTGGTCCCAAGTTGGGACCGGACAAATTATTAATTTTATCGAGATTATTAATTTATCGAGTATTAATTTATAGAGGTTTTACTGTAAATAGAACAATCCATGACCAGTTTTGAAGAAATACTTCGATGCAAAAATGTTTGATGGAATATATTAGTTTTCATGCAACATTTTAATTGTTTTGAAAATAGTTTTTGATGCAAAATGCTTTTTATGATTGAATGAATGATGAGAAAGTTTGATGCATGAATCGTTGATTGTTGACGATGGATTGATTATGATAATGCTGTGATTTCAAATTTAATATTTTTTTCTTTTGTTTGATTATTTTGTAGATGAAAATAATTGTATGATGAAAGTGATGATGCATCATGTTGATGCATATGCATGATTTTGAGAAATGTTAAATGATTAAGAAAAAAAGGTCAACATAGTTATATGTATATGACGGTTTTACCCTCTAAAGGCACGTACGTACTACAAGTGTTTTAATCCAGCATTTTGGTTTTTAAAAGATGTGGCACATAATGACACGTTTTATATAATTTGTTTCGTATAAATCAATTCACTTACTAATTCAGATATTTAATCAAACATATATGTGGTAAGCATAACATTGACGAAATAAATAGTTACAGGATTTAGACGACTTGATGTCCCGACTAAGACGTCCAAAGACTTTCAAGTCTTTACAATTTGTCCTTAATTGAATTATTATTTTTTTCATTAGAATATTTTTTGGTTAAAGAGCAGTGAATGTGCCCAAATAAAGCACCCATTTATAGCAATAGAATACAAGACAATATAACGTGGTGTAAACGCCAATCTAGAAATGGTTTTATATATGTCAATTAACATTTTTAGAAAGGTATATTTTCTTTAGATAACACAACTTCACATTCTGATATTAAAAACAAAGTAGCTATGTTTTGAGCCATGTTTCATACTTTCATGCATTCAACAGTTGTAGTTAAAGGTGAAACAATAATCATTAAATTCATCAAATAAACCAATAAGGATACCTCTTTAGTTATCTCGTAAAAGTTTATCAATTCCGAAGATAACATTTTTAACTTAAGTCAATCAAATTTAGTTCACTCAAAGTTTAAATGTAGATGTTACGTTGAAGAGTTCAAGATATACGGGAGGATTTAATTTCATCTAATAGCATATTCTAAAACCTGCTCCACAATGAAGAGAAACAAGTTTTCAAAAAATTTAGACTTTTTGTCTAATTTTGGGTTGGGTACTCTTACAAATAAGAGAAACGGGTTTTCGTGTATTTTAACTTTGTTCCACTTTGGGAAAGATTAAACCAAAATTGGGTATGTATCGCTAGTGTCACTCCATAGTAGTATTAATTTAACATGGAAGTAATGGTGGAGGTCTAATGGATGCAAAATGCGAGACCGAATAAGCCATTCTGGTTTGACAGTTTAAACATATTTGGCCCACTAATACTACTAGAGATGGCAAAAACGGTCGGGTCAAACTGGGTTTGAGTAACGGGTCAAACTAGACAACTTAAATTTTGGGTCAAAGGCTTTGGTACAAAACAGGTTTAGGTCATGCTGGGTTTGAGTCAAAATGGCGGCCTTGAAATTTAGACCGGGTCACAGTTAGATGATAGTTGTGCGATTACAAAATATGAAGTTTTATTTAATCTGTTTGGTATAAATCCATTCATTCACTCATTCAAGTATTTAATCAAACACATAGTGAGCATATAACATTACCCTCAAATCCAACTTTTGAAAATTATGCATTGATGTAATACATAGTACTCGGTAATAGTCTATAGAAGCTTTATAAATTGCTACAATAGTTTCCGTCAATTACACGAGGGTTAGTTTCAGCAGCAACGTACTGTACTCACTGCATCATATACGAAAGAGGCAAAATCCATGTCTTTTGCAATTGGGTATATGCAATCATACTTTAGTACAACAGAGCATTGCATAAAAAGTTTATAAATACCAAAATAAGCAGAAACAAGGAGTTGGAATGTTACATGATAAGGATCAAGCAGCCACCAACACATGTAAAATCAATATCTATAAAAATAATCTTGTTTCATATAAATTTCTTTAAATTATCTTATGTAACTAATTTCATGCTAGTTTATGACTGTTAAATCCATAAACATTCATCTAATATTTACTACTAGATGTCCATGTGGTTTAGGGTAAATTTCACTCTCAGTCCCTATTTTTATTTTCTTGCATCGTTGGTCCCTGTGGTTTTTCAATTGCACACCGGTGGTCCTTATCGTTAACTGGTGTTATCTTTTCCGTTAGCAAGTGGCAATGTTAGTCCATTAACCAAACAAGCGTTTGCAACGTTAGTCCTTTTACTAACGGCCGTTTTATTTTTTTTTTCCGAAAATATTTTCTTTCCAAATTTTTTTTTCTGAAAAATAAAAAGAAAGAAAAATAATTTCAGAAAAAAAAATATTTTTCTAAAAAAATTATTTCAAGAAAAAAAATTATATATTTTTTTCGAAAAAAATTTCTAAAAAAATAATTTCGATAGCAGTATGTCCAAAAGAAATGAAAGAAAGTCAAGACGAAAATGAAAAATCAAAATCCAAACATCAAATGAAATTCTTAACAGCCTATATTATCAAGAACAACCAACATCCAACAACTTCACTATCCTATATCTCAAACCCACATCTCAACTCAATACTCGTAACTGATAAGAAAAATAATTAATAGATCTCATTTTATTTTTTCCGTGTGTTACAAACTGTTTAACCTCTAACATCAGAACAAACCACGAAAAGATTAAATCATCATCGATCATTTTTTGTTGAAGCCTAGCTTTTTCTAATATCCGAACACTTAAAAGAAAAATCAAAACAATAGTGCTTTGATCTTGCTTCTGATTCGGTTACAAGAAAACAACAAAACCTTAACCTACCCGAGACCCTACGAGGGATCTTGAAGCCGTTTCTTCATTTCTTTATTCCTAATTCAATCAAGAGTAAGTAAAGAACGCTGCCCGTAGCTTCGGGACTTCATTGAAAATCAAAAGAGCTGTGTTTGTTAAAAGGGTTTTGATAATGGTTAGAAATTTTTTTTTCTTTTAAAAATTATTTTTCTTTCCATTTTATTTTTCAGGAAAAAAAATTTTTGAATTTTTTTTCGAAAAAAAAAAATTATAATTTTTTTTATAAATTTTTTTCTTCAAATATTTTTTTTAGAAAAATATTTTTTTTTCGAAATTACTTTTCTTTTTTTTTTTATTTTTCAGAAAAAAAAATTTAGAAAAAAAAATTTCGGAAAAAAAAACGGTCGTTAGTAAAAGGACTAACATTGCAAACGCTTGTTTGGTTAATGGACTAACGTTGCCACTTTTTTTTTCCTGAAATGGTGAATTTTATTAATTAACTGAGTCAACAATTTACAAGGAATTCAAATAGCTCATCATGAACAAACTCAGATGGCTTATACACTAACGTTGCCACTTGCTAACGGAAAAGATAACGCCAGTTAATGATAAGGACCACCGGTGTGCAATTGAAAAACCACAGGGACCAACGATGCAAGAAAAAAAAATAGGGACTGAAAGTGAAATTTACCCTAAACCGCAGGGACGAACGGTGTAATTTACTCTTTAGTTTATAACTTCCAGATGCTAGGTGCTTGCACCACAAACCAGCTGTTACCAACATACTTATTTCTTGTTCATTACTCATCACTAATCAGTTTAAAAAAGTAAGAGCATTTTCACACTAACATCACATCGAGCATATTAAGCGTTTGCTGTTACTTTCGTAGTACATTAATAACTGAAAGAAAAATTAGATCAGGTCACTACTATTGAGTGTGTGAATCAGAGCCTGACCCATAGCCGATACCAATGATTGATTTCATAAGAGCTGGAAACTAAACCTCATGGTCAGTAACCTTTTTTTACTCCCTACAGACTAGTGATCGAGTAACAAAACAGAATTGTACTAACAAAAAATAATCAGTATTTACTTTTCAGATTAAGACTTAAACACTGCCAAAGTAGCTAGCTTCACACTATACTTAGATGTCAAACATAATAGCCTACATTGGCATGTATTACACCCCGAACACTTGCTCTTAAAGCATGATATCATATCGTAAAGGTTCATGTGCACTTAAGCTAGCCATGATACATTAACATCATCAAGTATGTTGCAATTCTATGTAAAGCTTTTTATCAAACAGCTTCCGTGCATCATATAGCTATACAGTTTATAATATGAACATATGGAGATGTCGTATATCACACAACGAGGGGAAACGGCCACCCATGGTGTTAGCGGCAATTTTATTAATAAAGGGGACTTAAAAACCCCAACCAAATACAAGTGAAGCATGAAATTACAATAAACATTAATAAGTAGATGAAGAAAACATAAAAAAACATATACCACTATGCACGCGCAACCCTTCGCCATTTTGCTATGAACACTGCCACGGTTACATACACCCAATCTTTTGCGCTATCATGAAAGTGAAAAAAAGCACGTCTCCCTCGACGGTTTACAAGTAAAGCGCTACATACTATCCAAAATCCAGTAGCAAAACCAGTGGCGCCACCAACATAAAACCATCTTTGAAGTTCATCAGTGCTATACCCATCACTTTTGCTCTTAACGACCTGTGGAACTCCTAAATCTTCATCTCTGAGACATGTTTTCCTTGTAGGAAGTCCACATAGTTCTGCATTTCCAGTGAACCATTCAGGTGGAAAGGACTGGAGTTGAGTGCTCGATGGAACTCTTCCGGACAAGTTATTAAATGACACGTCTAGATCATTTAATGAATGCATGTCAGACATGCTTGATGGCATCTCTCCTGAAAGCATGTTTCTAGACAAATTCAAAGTTAATAGCTGTGTCATTTGACCAATATCTCGTGGAATCCTTCCATCTAGAGAGTTGTCTGACAAGTCTAGTACTAACAATCCATGCAGATTGGTAACTTCATTTGGGATTTGTCCTGTCAGATTGTTGCTTGACAAATCGATCACCTTTAGCAATCCCAAAATGCTACTAAACTCATTTACCTTTCCTTGCCATTCAATCAACAGATGGTCAATATAGCTATTGTCAACACTATGACTAGCGTAACTGCCAATACCAACGGTTAAATTGACATAACTATCATAATGATGTACGTTCTTTTCCACAACAAATCCTTTTTGAACCATGGAAGTAAGACTGTTCACACACGATGGGATTGTTCCATAGAGCTTGTTATCTGACAAGTCTAATATTTGAAGACTTGCTAATTGACATATTTGTGAAGGGATGGTTCCAAAGAAGTTGTTTGATTTTAGGCTGAGGGCATACAACCTTGACAAAATTTTCCCAATCCAAACAGGAATATCACCATATAAACTGTTGTCCCCTAAGTCCAGAATGCTTAATTGGGTGCAATTCTTCAAAGATACGGGCAATGCTCCAGAGAAGTTGTTGTTGTATAAACTCAAAGTCTTGAGTTGACCCAAACATCCTACAGAGGGAGGAATACTTCCTGATAGAGTATTCTCTCCTAGATTAAGAACTTTTAGATATGTCAAATTCCGAAAACAGTCCGGAAGATGCCCGGTCATTGTGTTACGTGAGAGATCAAGAAATTCCAAATTTGTATACATTTGACACAAGAATGAAATTCCTCCATGGAATTTGTTTCTGGACAGATCTAAAAAACTTATACTTGCTGGAAAAGCAGGTATTGGACCATAAAAGTTGTTGACACTCAAAATTACTATATCAAGGTGGTGATTTGATAATGATTCCGGTAATCTCCCACTTATGTTGTTGAAAGAGAGATCCAAATGGTACAACTGAGAAGACTGCCACTGGTTCCAGTACTCTGTACAAACTGTGTCTGAGATATTATTTCTGGAAAGATCAAGATGCGTGAGATTTTTCAGTTTTTGTATCCATTTGGGGAAACGAGGCCCTAGCTTGTTAGAACCGAAATCTATATATTGTATACTATGAGAAAGGTTGGACACGTCATCTTTAAAAAGAGATCCTTCCATTGAGTTGTTTGAAAGATCTATATACCAAAGATTTGATTTTCCAATGTTTTCAGAGATAGGACCTCTAAGAGAATTGGAAGACAGGTGTAGCCATCCAAGGCTGGGTAGTTGCCACAGTTTGTCACTTATCGTTCCATCTAACTGATTATAAGATAGGTTCAATTGATAGAGGGATGAAAAGTGTTGGATCTCATCAGACAATGACCCTGTGAATTGGCTACTTGAAGCATCCAAATACTCTAACGTAGCTGATGTGCATCCAGACAACTTGTTCAGAAATTCTGAAAGTTTCCCATCAAACTTGTTGCCAGAGAGAGAAAGATCTGTAAGCTTATTGCCAATTAATGGGCACAACCAACGAAACATGGATGAGTTGATATTGTTATTATCGAGAGAAAGGGAATAAAGAGATAAAGAAGCGTTGATAGATGGAGAATATGGATGCATGACTTGTGAGAGGTCACATCCAGTTAAGCTTAAATCTGATAGGTTTTGGAGACCTATAATAACATTTACCCAGTTATTTGCTTTGGCCAAAGAAGTTCCATCCATATAAAGTTTTATTAAAGAAGATAGCGAAGACAACCAATCTAAGTTTTCAACTCTACAACTTCCGAGGGAATATAGCTCAAGGTATTTCAAATTGGTGAGGTTTCCAAATTCTGTGGGAATGGTTCCAGAGAAAGAGTTGTCTGAAAGGTGAAGAGATGTCAGTTTGGTCAAGGAACCAATGGATCTTGGAATGCTTCCAGTGAAATTATTCTCACTAAGGTCAAGCTCTGTTAATTCGGTTAAGAAACCAATGGACATGGGAATTGTGCCATTGAAGTTATTATCATTAAGGTGAAGCTCTGTTAATTCGGTTGAGGAACCAATGGACATGGGAATAGATCCACTGAGATTATTGTGAAAAAGAAAGAGTTCTCTTAATTTGGCCAAAGAAACAATGGATTCAGGAATATTTCCACTGAGATTATTGTAAGAAAGACAAAGTTCTCTTAATTTGGCCAGAGAACCAATGGAATCAGGAATGTTTCCAATAAACTGATTTGCGCCAAGGTTAAGAAAAGTTAACTGGGTCATGTGACCAATGGACTTAGGAATGGATCCAGTAAACTGATTCACCGAAAGGTCAAGATAAGTTAACCGGGTCATGTGACCAATGGACTTAGTAATAGATCCAGTAAACTGATTCTGATGAAGGTCAAGAAAAGTTAACCGGTTCATGTTACCAATGAACTGAGCAATGGTTCCATAAAAATAATTGTAGGAAAGGTCAAGATGACTCAAGTAGCTTAAATTAAGCAATGTATGGGTAATCTCACCTTCAAGAGAACTATCAGACAGGTCAAGCTTTGTGACATGACTTGTTTGGTTGTTGCACGTGATTCCACGCCATTTACAGCAATCATCTTCTTCTTCTGGTATCCATGTAGAGAGCATGCCTGTGTATCGAAGGTGAGCATTGAAATCAAGAAGAGCTTGCTTTTCCTTATCGATGCACTTATGAACAGCTCCTCCTGCTGCAGCAACAAGTTGGTGGCCAAAGGAAGTTGCACTTGTGGTATTAAAGCATAGAAAGACAAGTGACAAAATGAACAAAACAAGAGTATGTATAAAGTAAAAGTAAATATTTTCTCTCATAATTAATGTATGTTGAATAAAATTGTATTGATGTTTTTTTATCTAATAATGAACACGTACACCTCTATGCAGCTTTATATAGACTTCGATAACAAATAATTGAACTAGATGGATAGAAATTTGTGTGGAGCACATAACACTTGGAAATTTGGAATAAAGATCATGGAATAAATTTGAAGTCCCAAATTAGACGTTCAAAGACTCTCAAGTCTTTGCAATTTGTACTTATTAAATGTAAAACGAAATAAATGGACCCACTATAATTAACCCATTCATAAGATAACAAGCTAGAAAACGTGATACAAACGACATCTATAAAATGCATAAAGTTTGCAAAAACGATATTTTGATCGATCTACAATGTTGAATTATATACGTGTATTGATTCAGCAACCTAATAATTTAACTACTACAGGAACGTCCATGAGTTTATTGCAAAAATGGTTTGATTTTCATTTTTTGCTTTATTATAAACGAATCAAAAACCATGGAAGTGGTCAACAACATGAACAGTATACGTGTGGGAAATCTTTTCACCTTGTGTAATTAGGTGAATGAATATTAACTAGAGCAGCAACATTTTTAACCATATATACAAAATTGGGCTAGTAAATCGTGTATATTTATTGATTTGTTTTCTAATTATATAGTGAAGAGTTGTTTCAAGTTGTGAACTACTCAGTACACTATAGTTCCTCTAAATTTGTGTGGAGCACATAACACTTGGAATAAAGATCGGGTATAAATTTGAAGTCCCAAATTAGACGTTCAAAGACTCTAAAGTCTTTGCAATTTGTACTTATTGCATGTTCATCCAACTTGTGATATGTTTTGGTCCTGGAATTATTATGTGATATAAATGTAAAACCAAAAAGAAATGGACCCAAATAAAGCAACTCATTCATAAGATAACGTGATACAAACGACACATCTATAAAATACATATAGTTTGAAAATATGATATTTTGATCTATCTAATTTAACTACTACATAAGCGTCGATAGGATGGGAACATACATAAGCTTGACCTAACTAATCTCAAAACAAGAAATTACCGTCAATATAGATACAATTACATCAGGCTTCACGCAATATTAAACTCGTATCATGATGTTAATTTTTTCCTTTTAGTTCAGTGTGGAGAATGGTTAAGAAAATATCCTGGTTTAACTAGATACAACACAAAGAATTCCAAAACAAAGGTTTACATTTTAACAACGTGGCGATTTTTTTTGACAACATGTAAACCAAATAAAGTTCAATTTTTGACAACATTTCTCTGTATTAGAAAAGTGACTGGAAAGTTGAACTCCCCAGGTTTTATTACAATTTGGCACATATTGACTATATTCGGCCCAATACCATCCGAGCCTTGGTTGGTTTTCCTATTAATTTGTTATTGACATATTGTGTGATGTAAACAGTATTTTGTAACACATAAAAAAAAAAAAAAAGGTTAGTGTCACAAGCAACTTTAACTCATGATTCATTTGTATACCCAATGTGACCTTTCCTCGAAGACCACCTCTTAGGCAATGTTCGCGACTGGTTGTCTGGTAGATCTACCAGATTATACATGCTTTGGCACTTGACTAAATGCTACTAAAAAGTCTCGACATTTGAAAAATGAAGCCCTAAAAACTAAGTGATGTTATATGTCCAGCCAACTTGAAGTGTGTGGTACCAAATTGGTATCTTATTTTACCGTTCATTCAAAAATACAAAAAATAAATGTGTCCTATTGGTGGAAATAATCATGTATTATTGAAGTAAACATGCCAAATTAGACGTTAAGAGACTCGTGAGTCATAAAAACTTGAATTCATTAGACATCATTTTCTATCTTTTGATATTTTTCAATAAGATTGGATATAATATATATTTGTGTAGAGTATATCAAACTTAAAAGACTATAGACCATTGAATAAGTTATCCCAAATTAGACGTCCAAATCTTCTTCAGTCTTGGCAATTTGTATTTATTAGATTTTCTTTTTCCATTTTGTGATATTTTCAGTGATATGCAGGGGCGGATCTATGGCCTGGCTACCTATAGCAAGTGCCGCACATGGGTTCCCATGTGAAGTAATTTATCCTATGGTTCAATAGTTGTTTCTTGTCTGCTACCCGGTTTATTTAGAAGCAATATAGTGGATAATTTTAGGGCATACCTTGAAAACTAACCAGAAAACACCTTGGATCTAGTCGTAAATTGTAGCATGAAAGTGTAATGAAGTAGATGTAGTTTTTGTTGTTTTACACAAGATGAAGAGTATGTCACGTTTTTGTTAGAGTGTCATGTGGGTTTAGTCGGTAGGCTAAGCAAAAATTTATTTTGTATTTTTTTAAAGTCTGTTCCATTTCCCTTAAAGTCTTGAACACATGATATTTTATTAATTAATCAAACTTAGAATTAAACTATTGTTGGAAATGTTTTTAAGTGTTACGGCACAAAATCATCTATTGTCATTACCTGTAACTTTTATCTAATATTAAACAATCCTTCTTGTTTCTAATTTAAACACAAATGAGTACCGACTAATGGACCCATTTGGTGGTTGGGTCTCAGACCGATAATTTTACCGTGTTAACTAAATAAAGGAACTACCTTAGATTTGGTCATGAGTCCGCCACTGAGTCCGAGTAGTTAAATTATCTGCCAGTTGTTAATTTTGCATTTAATTATGTATAGGTTAGAACTTGGGTAAAAAAATTTGTGCCACACATAAATACAATTTCAAGATTAAATGCATAACAAAGCAATTTGTATCATTCACATATTTTATGAACGGAAACATTTTCACCACTATTATGTAGTTTCTAAATTGGGCTTGTAAAACAACATACAAAAAGCATATCATAAGTGAATATATATCAAGACATGATCAAATAGGACTTTTTTTTATTATTATTATCAAGTACATTAAAAGTACTAAACAACTTCACAATGATTCACGAATTAAACTTGTTCGTTCTTGGGCTCGTTACCATTTTCCTCAACACTCATACACTTGTATCTCTTAGCACAATAAACATAGAGTACGAAATCAAACACAGTCAATATCGCAATAAGGAAATAAAATCGTTCCATATGACCATCATTTAAATTCTCCAGTATCCATCCAACTTCATCTCCCTTCGCGGTAATACGCATCACCATATGTACAAGAAGGCTGCTAACATAGTTTCCCAAAGAAATCGACGCCATACATAATGAGCTTCCAAAACTCTTGATCCCATCGGGTGCCTGGCTATTAAAAAAGGGGTAATATCAAATTAAAGCATCATACTTGTAAAAAAAAAACTCTTTTGAGTAGCGAACTTTTTTTTTCCTCATTGGTGTACTAAACTTGCATTTTATTGCCAGAAATACATACTTTGGATTTTTTGCCCCTCAAGTTACGAAAAAGTCAGGGGCAAAAATGTCATAAAAAGGTCAGAAAATAGTACAAAGTACGTATTTTTGGCAATAAAATGCAAGTTTAGTACACCAATGAAGAAAAAAAAGTTCGCTACTTAAAAGAGCTTTTTTTGACAAGTATGATGCTTTAATTTGGTATTAGCCTATTAAAAAATTCCAGCTGCCCAACATACATAAAAACCTCAGATGCACTGACAAGCACATACTGCGGCACTTGCCAAAATATGCTCATAGTGCTCGAATGCTTATCAGGAATTGACCTTTTTAGCTTCTCTACCTCAGTGACTCCAGCGGCAACCATTGCAAATAGTCCAATGATTAGCCCTACACCCATTCTTTGAAGTTCTGTTAACCCTTTGGGGTTTCCACTTAGTCTTCCGGCTAAGGGGACTAAGACCCTACGGTAAATTAATGTGCACATGAGAACACTTACTATGTCGAATACTGACATGCTTGCTGCTGGTAAATGGAAGTTTCCTATGTAAGCGTTCATGGCTGCACCTTGCTCGACGAATAATGATGCCATTTGAGTGAAAATGACCGAATATATGATTGTACATAGCCAAATCGGTAACATTCTTATTACACATTTAGCTTCTTCTACTTGTGTCACTGTGCATAATCTCCAATGATTTTGTGGGCCTGATAAATCTCTCTCGGTGACAATTGCGGCTTTATCTAGGCACCTGAAACATTAAAATTTACAAGTAAATACTCAGTTACTAGTACTTTGATCTAAAACAGGTCAAATTAGTCAACACTAAAATTGACCGTTTAAACTCGATTTGACTAGTTACCAACATTTTAATAGACTTACTTGAACTCCTCGCTATGAAGGATCTTTCGACTCCCTTTAATAGCCGATTCTACACCTTCAACTTCATACAATTGCTTCTCATCATAATCCCTCACCTTATATTTTTGACACGCAGCAACAAACACTTGAGCGACACGGGGCAAAGGATTTCCAGACGGCTTAACATACCGATAATGAAATGAACCACACAAAAAGGACAACAATGCCACAACCGTGGCACCCATAGACACCCAAAATCCTGTGGTCCAATGACCAATATCTTCATAATACACAAGAATCGTGTTTGAGAACAAAGATCCAATGTTGAGTGCAGCATAAAAGTATGCAAAGAAAGCCCCTTTAGACCCTTTGCCTTTGTATTTTGGGTCTGACTCGTCAAACTGGTCTGCACCAAGAGTGGCTAAAGTTGGCTGGTGCCCGCCATATCCTAATGCAACCATGTATATCGATAAATAGAACAACATTGTTCCCTTTGTTGAGGGCGGTGTGCAGTATTTTACTCCATCCCCACATCCAGCCGGTTTCACTAGAAATTCATAAGATGTTAACGATAATAGCATCAAACCCTACAAGCACAACACAGTATATGAAATTGTGTTAGAAATCAATAATTTGTATCTAAAATTGTTTTATATAATATCTATAAGTCAAATCTGCTAATCAAATTATATTAATTAGACTCGTTATTTCCAAAAGCGTAAAGAGTTGTAGTTAGCAATTCAATACATTCCCTTATTCACATTTATATCTGCCATGTTTTTTTTTTTTTTTTTTTTTTTTTTTTTTTTTTTTTTTTTTTTTTTTTTTTTTTAATTTTAAAAGTGTGTAGAACTCGCTTAAATGTTTTCATAGGCTTTAAAGTATACACCTTCAAGTTGCATACAGTATTATTTTTTGTGTTGTGTACGCCTAAGAGGTTATGAATCTTTTAATTTGTTCAACCTCTTAGGCAGACTATAAGGGTAAAAATACTTACCAAGGCTAAGAT
Organism: Artemisia argyi; assembly: GCA_030686995.1. Taxonomy (NCBI): domain Eukaryota; kingdom Viridiplantae; phylum Streptophyta; class Magnoliopsida; order Asterales; family Asteraceae; genus Artemisia; species Artemisia argyi. The sequence continues at coordinate 19,595,114 of CM060695.1, read as the reverse complement.
ACCTTGAAAGACCGCACAAGTTAGATAACGGCCCCAATAAGAATCACTAAGGAAAGCTCCAAGAAGAGAGCACAAATATACGGTTCCAGTCCATTTGCTAACTGTATTAGCAGCGTCCGCACTGCCTTGATCCATGACTCGAGTCAAGAACAAGACCAAGTTGACTCCAACCCCAAAGAATGCAAATGCTGCAAGGGATTGATTTGCTTCAAAAATATAACAAAGTTAAGGATTATTTGAAGTTAAGACATGATCTACTAAATACAAATGTGAATATGCATAGATTTGAAAGAAGAAAAGAAAATATTACTACTATGTATCAAGAAGCAGAAATGCTAGACCCCACCCTCCTACTGGTTTGTGTTGAACCTCTACTGGTTCTTCCTGCTATAATATGTGCATGACACACAATTTGATTGAATTAGCTACGGCAGCTGGACGGTCACGTTTCTTGTTGAATCTGAAGTCCATTGATTTGATTGAATTAGGGTATGATGAATGAAGAAGAAAAGCCCCAAATTGGAGTGTGTGTTTGTGTGTGAGGTTAGGGATTGTAAAAGAGTCGTTGGTTTGGGATTTTGGGGGTTTTACTGATATGAAAAGTTCAAAAAATATTGATGTGAAAAGCTGGTCAAAGTCAATGTTTTTAAGTTGGGTTTGTGTGGGCTTTGGGTTTTGTATTGATTACATGTAGGCCTTATAAATGTCAAATATAAAGTTTGTGATTAACGAGAATTGTGATGATCCGCGTTTCGCAGCGGACATGGTTTGATAGAATTTGTTTTTAGAATAAATCTTTATGCACTTATGAAAGTAAAACATAAGAAATGAAAGCAAATTGTACTCCGTATTACGTAATAACTAAAACCCAAACTCTTATATTATTTTCTATTTTCTATGTAGTGATAGCTATAAAAGAATCTATATTCTATGGTTATAAAATATTTTGATTTACCGTTTTACATAATATATACATGTATAAAAAGTTTACCAAATTATGGGTATGTTTGGCAAATGTAGCTGGTGCTGGTGCTGGTGCTGGTGCTGGTGCTGATGCTGATGCTGATGCTGGTGCTTGTGCCGGTACTGGTGCTGGTGCTGAAAAACATTATAAAAAGAGATTATTTTTATAAGCTATATGAAGTAACTTTTGATTTTCAGAGACTATGAAAGATTATTTTTTCTATAATCTCTTATAAGTTCTGTCTGCCAAGCAAAGATTACTTTTTAAGTAACTTATTTTTTGAAAAAATAAGCATAATCTTTCATAATCTGTTGCGTCAAACACAACCTATGACATAAACTTTTTAATGAAAAAAATAATATGCAAAAAACGTCATATTAAAGATGACATCATAACTCTAAATACCAATGTTTTGAAAGTCGAGTCGACCCGGCCGGGTTAACCGGTTAGACCGGTTCCAGCCAAAAAACCCGGGTCTATAAAACCGGGTTAACCGGTTAGACTCATCAGGTTTTGAGTGACACAAGTCAACCCGGTTCTCGAAACCCGGCCGGGTTTTATTTTTTCCAAAATTTTTTAATAAAAACCCGGGTTGACCCGGCGGTCGAACCGGCTGACCCGATCGAAAAATAAAAAAGTACTACGTAATAAATTGAAAACCGGGTTGATCCAGCAGTTGAATCGGTCAAACCGGTTGATCCGGTGCTCAGTGACTCGACCGAGTCGATTTCGAACCCGGTTTTCAAAACATTGCTAAATACCTTTTTAATATATTGAAGTTAGACTTACAATATTATTGTTATCATTAAATAACTGAAGGGTAAAAATGAAAATTTTGAATAACCGACAAAACTATCCAATTAATCTCACATTTCTAATTGTGTCATTCATTTTGTAAAAAGATTAAAAATAATCTGTTTCCTAATAAAACAAAACCCTATTGGGAATTTTTTTATTTTAAAAAAATCAATTCATACCTTATTTGGTAATAATTTTTTTAATTTGATTTATTTTTTGGATTTTGAAAAAAAAAATTAAACCTAATTATTTCCTAACTTGCCTAAAAAATTAGGAAAAAACGTTTTTGTATTCACTATGTAAAAAAAGCTTAAAATACACATGGGCCTTAGAGCTATTTTTTCATAATTATAGACCAAAAATGTGAATTTTAATAAAAGCGGAGTCCCAGGTTCTCTACCCTCGAATATACGTTCATTAACCTATCTAATATCATTCATCAACAAACATTCATCCGCACATACATTGTCAAAACCCTTGATTAAAAATATTCAAATTATTGAAGAGATCATGGGACACATATTCGATTTGTTGTTCATGGTGATGGTTAAGCCACCTACAACAAAAGCATAACACTTTGGCATCTTTATAAAAAAATCTAAACCCAGGTTACTTTCTTGCTACAAAATTTATCAACTTCTTATTTTTTAGATTAACCCAATGTATATATATCATAGTATCATACCTTTATTTTTGTTTTAATCAATGAAGCATTGCCAATTGGTTGTGTCAGTCAATTAAAAATCTATTAGTGGTTGTGTATAAAACTTTATTTGAATTGGAGGTTTGTTTATACTTTTGTTAATGTCCGTGTAGTTTGATATGAGCGTAGGGGCTGTTTGTGATTGGATCGTGAACTCGTGATTGTTATAGTTTACATGGTTGATGATTATGGATTAATGAGTGTTACAAAGATGACTAAAAGCATTTAAAATGGCTTTTTGGCAAAAAGATTTATGCTTGAGTAGTCACATAAGGCGCAAAAAGAGCAAGGCTATACAATCTGCTCAGTTTGTACTTACTGAATTCTAATAGGTCAGTTTTTTTTTGGCGTTTATCGTGGTATAGGTTGTAAACAAAATGGTTTCAAAGTATACGATTCTTGAAGATGCAACTACGACTATCAAATTTGATTCTTATGATGGTTCTGGTATTTTTTGTTTATGGGAATTTCGTTAATGTCAATATTTGTTAAGTTAAAAATCAATAGGATGTAACCATGACATTGTTTTTTCTTTCTAATAATTCAAGGCTCAAATCTAAACTACTGCTCAAACCTAAACTACTGATAATTATGTATAGTTATCAGTTGACATAGTAAGTATTTAAAATCTACCCCAAATGAAACTAGGAGCCCAAACCTTTAATGAGAAAATGCTGAGAGTGAGTCTAAAAGTTGAAGGTTTATGTCTGTAGTTTTACTGAGGCAACGTGTCTCTGTTTTGTATATCGAGTAAATGCTGAGAGTGAGTCTAAAATTTAGCCTTAGAATAGATCCTATATGCACTTTGAATTCAAAAATATAGAATATGAGTAGTTGGTAGTACAAGACATGTTTTCACAAACCCAAATTCTGCACACCCCTTCGTTGGCTTAAATACTTATTTTAAGTTTTGACCTTTGAACTCTTGAAAGATGTCACGAATTTAGGCTTTCATCATATTAACCATATTAGGAGTACCTTAATAAATTTACCACTGGTGGACCAATTAACCAAAATAACCAACACGTAATTTTGAGTTGTTTAAAAAAATCATAATTTTTAACAAAAATGTACATTATGTGACAAAAATTGACGTGATTCATGGGACTCATGAAAATCTCTTAGTCCGCCTGTAACAATTCGCATTTTCAGGTTAACTTCTATTCCCGAATTTTTACTATTCACTCCCCGATTTTTATTTCATATTCTCGTAAGTTAAACTATTTTAATGATAATCCGAGAGTTTGACACTCGCCGAATCATTTGTGCAAAAATCACGAAACGGTGTCCGAGATTTACTTTTAGGTTTAAACGTCATTCCAGCATCCCGATATGTCCATAAAACACTATAAATAATAGAAATATGAATTTCTCTCATTTTAAGACAATTCCAAAAGTTTTGGAGTTTTACTTTTTCCAGTTCAGCGTTTTACGCGAATTACGCGTTTTAGACCCGCGTTTCCAGTTTTAACAGCATTTAAGCAACCCGATAGAACTTATCACTTATTAAATATGCTAAGATAGGTTATATTAATAAGTTCTAATATATTTATAAGTTTTATATTTTTAGGATACCCGATTTTAAGTTTCATGACTTAACCACTTACCGTTAGCGATTACCGGGACCAAAACTCACTCCGTAAACAAGATAGCACCAAGATTCATCATCTAGTCACCCTTATCTCATCTTGGCCGACTTAGAGGGGGGGGGGATTCACCTAGTATGTGTCTTGATCTCATACTTGAAGTCTTGGATTCATTACATGTGTAAAACTTCCTAAGCAAGCTTCCTAAATATCCTAATATTTGCACCTCCTCAAAGGAAACTTCTTAACACTTTCCTAGCACCTCCTCAAGGCCCTATATAACCCTTGTCATCCTCTCTTGGTCGTTCATAACCTCACACACACAAACACACTCCTAATTTTCCCTCTACTTCAAGTTTTATGCAAGAAATCAAGAGTATTATCAACACATAAACCCTAGTTTAGTTTTGATTCATCAAAATACTTCCAATCTTTTGAAACTTTGGTGATTTCTCTTGAGTTTAAATCTACTCAAGTCACCTCAACCTTCATCATCTCTCTTTCAAGAATACAAGTGTAGAAAGATTGCTTGAAGTGAAGTAAAGTGAAGCATAATCAATCAAAGTCCTTACCTTACATGTTACTTACCATTCTTTGTTGAAAGCCAAAAGTTGTATGCAAACCCTAACATACTTTCTTACTAAATATCATTTTCATGCTATTTATATGTCATTCATACTATATTTTGTCTTGTGATTATGTTCATGATGTATAAAAATTGGTAAAACAAGTTATTGTAAATAAATGTTAACTTATGTTAACTAAACAAGTAACCTAGTGACTTTTATGGATAACCATGACCAAAATAGTATAACTATGATATTGGAAACTTACCTACTGTTAAAGAGGACTTAACAAGGAAAACATAGCAATTTGAATCACCTAAAACGAGTACACGAGTCAAAAGTTATGGCGATAAGAAGTTAGCGAAACCAAAACGCCAAACTGCCTAGAAACAACCTGTTAGCAATCTGACCATTTTGAAAGTGAGGAGTTCATTAAGTAAAATACTACAATAGTAGGGAGCCTCATGTGAGGAGTTCATTAAGTAAGCCGTCGAGATGAGTTGTGGATTTACGAATTAAAGTGTCCTGGCTCCTCGAACGTTTACTACATGACTTCTGAATTATGTCGGCCCGAACGGTAGTAAGTGATATATAAACTATACATGTTTCATAAACCATTTCTTTTCAAAGACTTACACTATACTAAGTACTACATCATGGACTAAATGCAAGACATATATAGGCAATTCTTCATATTCTTTACTCCAATCCTAAGTCGCAACATTCTATTATAGGTTGCTCGTAGAAACCTTCGCGATTCGACCATCACATTCACTACTTGCTATATAACTTAAGGTGAGTTCATAGCCCCACTTTTCATTACTTAATTGTTTTACAAACCCTTGGGGGGAATACATGCTATTTTAAACCGACCACAATGCTTTGAAATTATATGTTATCCGATTGTTTTATTATCACTAAGTACCATCCTTGCCAATCCAATATCCCTTATCATGAACCATTTAATCACTAGTAATAGTGAGCGCGAATATTGTGAATAGTTCTATTGGGATTGACGAATCCCATTTGTATTGACTAAGTTCAAACAAATACATTAATATTTGAAACATAGGTATGATAGAAAAGTACCTACCGGGATAACTCCGCCGATTGATATTGGTACCCGTTAACGTTTTGATGTCATGAGCTTAGTGTAATAATACGTTTTATGGGCGTATAACAACGTAGCCCATCGTTTTCGAGTCTAATTAACTCACACTACCAACATATTGTGTTCAACCATTAAACAAACTCTATGAATATCACTCAACCTTTGTGTTGACCTCTTAATCATGTATTTCAGGTCCATAATGATCAAGGATGGCACGGAAGGGCACGGATTTTCAAGAGGGCTATAAAATTTATTATCATGCGAAAACTCATTTAATGTAATTTGTAAACTTGGAACCATCTGGGACCTCATTTTGTAATCTCTGATATTTATATAATTTGAATGCTAAATCTTTTAAAACGACTCAATTAGAGTTCGTTTTCTATTATTGTGACTATTGTACCATCGAGTAACATCCAGTTTGAATTCCGCTGCATCCATGAATTGGGGGTGTTACACCGCCCCTGATTATAGCAAACTACAATAGAATAAAAGCAATGAGTGTAGAAAAACACATGCTATATATTCTGTTTGGATCAGGTCAACTCTTAATAATAAAAGTTGTGTTTTTGGTTAGTCATATCATTAGGCTTTATATATATATACTTTGATCTACAATTGAGGAATTAAAAGACAAGTATTTGGATGCGGTTTTTAATGGTGATTTTTGTCACTTTGAGATTTGTAATTACATAACCATTTAGTACCATTTAGTTATCTAATGAAGAGACAGCTTAGGTATACAGTACATTTAATATAAACTTGGTAATCTTGCAGAAACCTATGGTGTGTGCTATTCGTTTAGGCAATGTGACTTCTTCCGGACAGTTAAGTCTTATACAGGCTGATGAAATTGACTACAGTAATAACATGCAACAAGCTAAGTTTTACAATAACTATTGATGGTAAAACCAATAATTGGTAAAGTATGACATAGCATAACTTAAAGCATACATAATCTATGAACATTTATGTATTATAAAACGATCTTGATTTTCTGATTATTCATTAATGATTGTGTTAATGTGGCTAAAAAGGTATTTTACAATTTCATGTTTGGATATAGGAAATTAGTACAATTAGGTTTCAATGAACACTTGATGAATTTTTTAAGGTATCATGTGGTATGGAAATCACAGATTATTTTGAATACTAGAAAAATGCCATTTAGTGGCACAATTTCTGAGACGGAAGTAATATGCAACTGAATTGCATTTTTTGTGGTATCATGTGAAATGGAAGTAATAAGTGACACGAAAAGTGTCTAGGAATTAGTAAGACATTTTTGTATGCGAAATAACTATAAATAGTTGTACTACATATTCCGTGCCAATAGAAGTTAACTACAAAATAAGAATGTCATTTCTCAACTTCGTTTCTTTCACAACCCATTCACCAGGGGTGAATGTCACTGTATAAGGTATTCGAGGTAATCCTTGCTCATGTGAAGGAACCAATGCTTATGCTAGGAATTAGCCTTTTATGTTATTTTCGTTAATTGGTTATTTAGAGTCTTAATAAAGTATGTTTATATGCTATGTTGTGCAGGCATGTCCACATAGGTATTTTGCAGAAGGGTTGAAACATGGGAAAAAGAAACCATTATGTAAGAGGTAATAACCTGTTATACATTTTTTTTCGAAATGGAAATATGGCCCATGGTACTAGGGTCATTTTCTTGCTCATGTTAATGTTATATGTAGGGCTTATTTAGGATTCGGGTGCGGAAAGAAAGAAAGTTAAAGAAAAAAAGTTGGTTTGAAGGTATGGTTTTGTTTACAGTTTATTGTTTTGTTCATATAACAGTTAAGATATTCATTAGCTTTCGTTTTTAGTTTATTAGGCTTTTTTTTATCCCATTATACTTTGAATGCATTTATGTGTTTCGTGTTGGCATCATATCATGGACATGGCGGAGAAGGTTGTGACAAGGATAGGGTTGTTAACTTGGAAATGAATTGTCGAAGGTTGGTTCATGATACCTTATACATGCGGGTAATTATTTTTCATCTTGATTCTTGATGAAATTTTCTATGATCTTTATTGGTTTACAAGACTTGGTGGTTTTTAGCTTTCGGGATACGTTAAGATCTGTCTTTTGAGATTTGTTTTTCGATCTCTATGTTCAAAGTTTTGGTTTTGATGTGTGTATTTAGTGTTTGGATTGTCGGTGATGGTTTTGTGATATGTGTGTTTAGGTCGGTTGAGATGGATGGTGTTCGTGTGCAAGATGTGCTTGCGGAGTATAATGGACCATAATGTACCGAGTCAAACAATCTAATACTTGATAAAAAAAAATGGTTTGCTTGAAAGATAATTGTAGAGGGTTGTAGGTTTCGGTTAATGTAGGCATCAGGTATGTATATAATCTGAAGTCTCTGATTGGTCTCTATAAACAGAGTTTGCATAAGCTACTAAATCTAAGCAACCATACCATTATATATACTCAACTGACAAACCAGTATATTTATTCCATACAATTGTTCATAGATCATTAAAAGCATACAAATCTCCTAATCTCTTTCATGTTGTAGGGTACACCGATTTCGCTTCTCTTGTGAAAGGAAGCTTGGAGAATTTGTCATGACCATAGTTTCAGGACGTGTTTAAGGTGGATACTACTTAAACATGATCTAATATGAGCTTCCTTTTGTTTAGGGACAAGCGTGGCAGCGATAACTTCAATCTATTAAAGAAGTTGGTTCTTCCAGATGGACCAGTTCTGCATACCCAATTGCTTGGAAGACTAACACTTGATTGTCTCTTTGTTGATCAAGCTTGGAGATGGAACTGGATATGTTTCTTCATTCCTACATTTTAGTCTTATCATTCATGTTTAATTCCGTTTGATCCCGGCCATTAGAGTTTTACTCTTGTGTTCTACATCTATCATAAGTTATGGATCAGGTACGGCGCCTTTCAAACTTCTTTTTAACTAAATATTTTGTTCCAATACTTTTTTTTTGAAACAAAAATAGAACTATTTGAAAGATTGTAAGTATTAAATAGATTTCGGACAGGAGTCTATTTGGGTCATTACCCTTTTAGCCAAGTTTGTTGACCTGCCTGTTTGGGATCTAACACGGCCTAAATTGAATGAATCCCCATTGCTGCGGGGGAGTTGAGTTTGGTTATCAATGAACTATTCTATTTGTATTCTATGGAGCTCAATACATACATAAAATTGGATTAGCGAACAAATATAATTTAAATAGTTACATCCTCGTCTTATGTTTGGCCCGGTTTGGCAGTGGCTTGCTGGAGAGGAAAAAAATCAATAAAATGATTGCCAATTACAGAGTTAAGAAAGGTACATGTATTTATAAACACATTCCCTTAAAATAACCATCTACCATTTACTGTTATAATGTTTAAGGGGATCACAATGCTTGCTGATGTGGCACTTTCTACAATACAAGTTCTCAGTGTCGGAACCATGGAAACAAGAAAAAATGCAGCTGCAACCTTTTTTAGTTTATCTATTGCTAATGAGAATAAAATCATGATTGGAGCATCAGGTGCTATTCTGACTTAGCTATTCTGAATTTACTGGAGCATCTATAAAGGTCTCAACAAGTTCTATCAATGGTAGTAAGTTATCCTCTCATTGATTAGCTGCAATATGAAGTATGAGATTCCTTTTAATGAGCAGGTACTAAGTTATCCACTTATCCCAACGGTTTCACATTCTGTGACTGCTGCCCTTCACGTGTTCGTCTTAATGTTTATGTGTTTTTTACCTTGAGATTGCGTTTTATTCATATTAATTTTGAAGTTGAATCATGAACGTAGATCTTTAAGAGGGTGTTTGGATGAGTGGGATACAGTCTATATAAGCTTCTATTATTAGGCTGGATAGATGGGGGTATTTTGAGACTATATACCATGCTCTTGAGATAAAGTTGTTTCTAATAGAAATGAAAGTGAAAGGGAATAATTTATTTATGTTTATTATGCAGCTTATATGTAGATAAAATGTAAGTGTATTCTCTTAATTCGGAAGGGATAACACATACTTTTTCCGGATGCTGATGATATTAGAAGCGCATTTTACGTACCATGAAAAAATTACTTATAGTCGTAGTCTTTGTCAATGCGAACATATATATACTTTAATTAACCTCGCTATGGTTTACAAGAATTTCTTTTGGTGTGCTTCAGGTAAAAGAATTTCTGTGTATAAGGAGGAGGAGCAAGACAACAATGCGCACAAATGAATGAGGATCTTAACAATTCATGGCAAAAGCATGGTATATATTCCAACTATTATCTTACTTGGTAAAATATGAGCGCCCGGTAACAAGAAAAGTATTTCAATTGGTAAAATTTTATTGTTGTACTATTTTTAGTAAGTGAGCTTTCATTCACTCACATCCCTTGCAGGATAAATATAAAATTATAATCTTTTTCTGCTATCTGAACTCATCATAGATGAATCACAACAATTGGTTGGAAAAATGACATGATGAAGAAATGATAAATGACAGAAGAAAAGGTATTAACGAAGACTGACAAGGTATGTTAGACAAAAAAAAAACCATACCTTTATTTTATAAAAGTAAAGTCAAATCATATTATTAATTATTTCGTTCTTATATCTCTTCAGATGACAAACAAAAGAGACCTGCCAAAAAACTACAAGTTGGTGCTACCAAAAAAAGACATGGTTCTAATGTTGTTGATGTTGATGTTGAAGACGTTAATGTTGAAGATTAAAGGACAAAAACAAAAAAAAAACACAAAAACAGCTGCTAATATACACCATAGTATGGCGGCAAATGAATGGCTACATGATTGGGAATTCGCAGATTGCGACTTCATAGAATATTATGAAGATGATGATTGTTACTGCCCAATGTGTCAAGGGACATGTCAATGCATTCCGAAAGAATGTACTTGCTCAAGACATTAGTTTAGAATTTTTAATGTCAATTGTTTTATATTTATTTTTTATATAAACAAAATTATGTTTAGCTTTAACGAATGGTTATATTTTATTTATATACGTTATAATAGCAAAAATATAATTACTGTTACTACATTATCGTTGCACAAATATAACAAACGGTCAAATAAAACAAAACTATGTGCAACTATCAACCAAGATTAAATTTGAGATCTATTTTTACTTTTGTGTATAATGTTAGAGATTTAATTTGAGATCTGTTTTAAAAAAAATTAAAATAAAATAAGTTTTCTACCAATCCATATGAATATGCGATGGGCCTGCATTACAAAAAAAAAATAATACAAATTTATATTATCATATGACTAAATGAACATGAATAGTTGTTAGTAGCCCATTTTGATGTAAATCCTAAGTAACAATCTATCAAAAATAAAGAAAACAATAATCTCATAATTTTCCAAGTTACCCTATCATGACCCGACATTTTGGTACTTCGGTGTGAGGTTGAACGAGGTTAAGTGTTAAGAAATGTCATCTTGAGACGGCGAAAGAGTGGAGGTGCTTGATGTAATTCTACCTTTAAGTTTGGTTTTTGTTCTATTGTTGAATATGGATCTTAAATTTTTCTTACTTGAATGTTTGGTGTCAATTTTGGATCCGTTTCTTGGTATGTCTTTTAATATGAATAAATAATGTTTGGTTTCAAGTTGTGACCTTTCTCTGTATGTCCATTTGCGGGCAACAGCAACACCAGCTTTTGGGTTTCTTATATTGAATCGTCCATTATATTTCAATAACTAATGAATTTTATCACTTTAATTACACTTTTTCAAGAGCCATATAATCCTTTGGTTTTCTTTCATTAAACCACCCATTAGTTTTATTTGCTACATAGCGTCTCTACATATGCACAGTAGAATTAAATGTGTCACATGCATTTCATTATATACACCCTTAACAAAACATAGATTTAATTTAGAGATAATTCCCACATTCCTATGGATGAATTTAAGGTTCTTCCCATCACATTACTCACGAAATTAAAATTTTATATGTAATGATTTGGTTTAGGTTTATGTTATACGAGGCATGCAGAACCCGTGCTACGCACGGGCTAAGAATCTAATTGTTAATCGTGTATTCTTTCTGTATATTGGCGAGTGTATACTTAATTATTGTTTAGTATATTGTATGAAATGTTTTAACTTTCTTGTATAAAAATTTAAAAGTGTTTGATGTTATTTTGCTTTTGTGGTGTTGTATTTTATATATGAACTTTTGGTTAATAAGTTGTGCTTACTTTATTTCTTTTGGCCTATTACTTATTTGCATGATAAAAAAAATGACTTTATTTCTTTTGGTCTATTACTTAGCCCTACAATACTTGTCCATTAGATGGTTTTTGCATGGTAATATAAAGCACACGGGGTCTATCTAATTGGTCATAGTTTAATGTGCGTTAAATATTTTCTTTATTAAGTTTGTAAGTTAAAGTTTGTGTAATAATGTATATATAATAATGCCACATAAACTGTATAAAAATCGTTACAAACCTTTTTAGCTTCATCTCATTTTATTATACAACTAATTTCATTGAAAATTAACATTGAAGTCTAACTAATATTAATAAATTTTATTAATAAACTAAATTCTAAATAGCTAACTAAATAAATATTAATTAACACACTATTAATAATTTCTAAAACCTTTGGACTCTACTATTATGTCTTAAAACTATTTTTTTTTTTTAATTTACAAATGGGTTTGAGCAAAAATTATGTACTTTTTCTTTTATATTAATTATTCAAGTTGCATGCTTACATAAACTAATCATGCTAAAAAATATCATTTAACCATTTAAATGTTGCTTTACATATATGCTCGTGCACATTTTCTTTAATCAATTCGCACATGTGAGCTAAATCAATAGAAAACACACATAAATTACTTGTATATGAAAATGCATTAACATAATACATATATCTATATATATTCCATTAGATTAAATCATCAATTATTATTGCAACCTTTTCAACTTCATCTCAATCCATAACCGACTTTTAATTCTATACTATTTACTAAATATCATGTGATAAATTCCGGCAAGCCTTGCACTTCCATCTCGATGTTGTATATACTTCACATTAAATGCACCGGTATTGTTTTTCGATAAAAGTTTGAACTTTTGCTTATGTTTAAAACTCAACTTTTTTATTTGATATTATAATTTACAAACGGATTTAAGTCAAAATTATGTATTCTTTCCTTTCTATTCATTACTCAATGTGATATTTTTAATATGTCGTATTTTGCTATTATGGCAAACTCATTTAATGGGCGTAAATATTGGTTTCTCACTAATGATTCTACATATAGAAAAAGAAAACACTTTGCGATGCGTGAACCTTCTTCTTTTCAATAATAATTAAATTGCACACGATAAATTCATTCTAATATTTCTCAAAGAGCATTCAAAAGCAACTACTTACATAAACTAATCACGCTAAAAAGTATCATTTAACCATTTAAATGTTGCTTTACATACATGCTCGTGCACATTTTCTTGAATCAATTCGCACATGTGAGCTACATCAATAAAAACGTACATAAATTACTTATAAATGAAAATGAATTAACATAATACATATATATATATATATATATATATATATATATATATATATATATATATATATATATATATATATATATATATATATATATATATATATATATATATATATATATATGCTTATCTATAACAATCACCTAAATATGTAAGAAACAAAGAAAATAGTTGGTATCCCAATCTTTGGTTCCATTTATCTGAGCATGCATGATCTTGTGTGATTTTCATGATACTTGCGTATGATAACTAAATTAAGAAAAAAAAAGACCAAGTTAATTACAAAGATCTAAAAAGATGTGTGAATCATCTCCAAAATTTTGCAAAAGAGAATTTACATACCGCTACCAACAATCAAAGATCTAAAAGATGTGTGAATCATCTTCAAATGTACATACTAAATGTGATTTTCGCCGGTTTATATAGGCATGAATTAGGTTAAATCATTAATTATTCTTTCAACCTTTCGCAAACCTTGCACTTCATCTAACCGACTTTAATTATATACTAAATGCCATGTGATCAATTCGGGCAACCCTTGCACTTCATCTCCTTTCACGATTGTATAGTTATTATGAGGCTGCATTGAATTCTGAGCAATAGCTATCTTGTACTCTATGCAACTACTAAACGACTACAACTTGTTTCTAATTCTAAAAACTCTATCATCATAACTCCACATTAAATTTAGGGACTGAATCTTATAGTATTATAGATAGGCATTCAGACCCGTGCGATGCACACGGGCTCGATCTAAATGTTCATAGTCATGAAAGCTCGTGCGATGCACATGGGCTTTATAGAAGTTTTCAAAGTTTAATACCAGTCTTTTATTTTCGTCATTTTATATTTGAGACGTATTTTTGTCATTATATATATAAGTTGTCGTGGTAGCATACATTTTGTAAGCATGATATGTATTTAAAATAGTTTATTGACATGTAATCTTTTAAGATGTATTTTTTACGTAATATTTTTTGTCTATTTATTTTGGTATTGACTCTATCGAAAGGGCGAGAAAGGGCTTGCTGGTTCGGAACTCCCCTATCTATTTGAATTGGTTTACAGCGCCTATTTTCAAGCTTATAAAAGGAATTGCTTCTATTAACTTTAAAGAGTGTCTCTCCTGGTTTTTTATTGGAACTAACTAATATTAATACATCCAGCTAAGTTATAACCATTTCTTATGATAGTCAACAATGCCCGTGCGATGCACATGGGCTGTATAGAAGTTTTCATAGATTTAAAATACGTGTGATACACATGGGCTGTGTAGAAGTTTTCATAGCGTAATATTCGGCATTTATTTTCGTCATTTTATATTTAAGTTGTAATGGTGTCACACATTTGCTAAGCTTTATACGTATTTAAAATACTTTATTGAGTTGCACATTGGCTGTGTATAAGTTTTTATAGCGTAATCTTCGACACTTATTTTCGTCATTATATATCTAAGTTGTGATGGTATCACATTTCCAAGCATGTCACACATTTAAAATAGTTTATTGACATTAAAAGAGTATATGTGAAGAGACTTTTTTCAAGATATTACATTGAAAAGAGTCTCTTCACATGTAATATTTTAATATATATATATAAGTTACATAAATTATTTTAAATATGAAGCGATGACATTACTGTTGGAGACCTTTTATATTCATCCCCATGCGATGTACACAGGTTTGGACTGCCTCAGGACCTATGCGATGCACACAGGTTGGATCTAATTGTTTTTTTTGTAATATTCGGTACTAATTTTCGTTCATGTTTGAAAGTCTCATTTTTTGTGAAAGACGGACTTCGTTTTTCAAATAAATTACATTATTAAAAGCGAAATATAAAACAAATTTCCTTTTTAACAAAACTATAAAAACATAAAACATTAAAGTAATTAGTATATTCAAGAGTATAAATTATAATTCGTATAATAAAGTATAGTTCGTATAGTAAAATATTGCATGTTTAATTTGTAACGCACTATTAATATGAATGCTAAGTGTTTATTTATATTGACACCGATAGCCATGGCATTGTTCTTGTTGTTGTTCATTAGCATTTTGCTTGTTTTGTTCTTGATACAATTTTCGTGACTTCTCGATCTCTTTCTTTAATGTGAAGAGGTTTTTTTTTTTTTTTTTTTTTTTTTTTTTTGTAAAATGTTATATTTAAATGAGGCTTTTCATATGTAATCTTTTAATATGAGTAAGTTACATAAATAATTTTTTAATTAATGCATTATTACAACATTTTTTCATAAACTATAATATCGAATTTGGAGCATTCATTAGTAACTCACTCTAAGTATTTACAGTATGACGACATGAATCACATGATATCAAACTCAAATGAATAATGCTTACCTCGTGATAGGTGTAGGATAACATTTGAAATACAATTTTCTTCTCCTTTATATACTTTTTTGATTTAGAAGATACTTATTGTTAAGATGATCCTGTGAAGATATTTTTACTATATACTATCATTTTCAATATGTAACATCGACATTATTTACACAGTCATACCAAATATCAAAGTCACGCAATATTCCAAGACATTTTATTAAGAAAGTGACATTAACACACCGCAAGATAAAAAACTACATTAAGAGCAAACATATTGAAATGCACCAACAAAGTGTAGTAATAATTTTTGACTAAAAATTGAATGCTCGTCAAATAAACTTACTTGCTAACGAATCAATAGTATTAGCCCGTTTAGCGGTATTACATGAAGTAAAATATTGCATGTTAATTTGTAACGTACTATTAATATGAATGCTAAGTATTCATCCCACCAGTGGCCGTGGCATTGTTCTCGTTGTTGTTGTTGTTGTTGTTGTTGTTGTTGTTGTTGTTGTTGTTGTTGTTGTTGTTGTTGTTGTCTTTGTTGTTTTTGTTCATTGGTATTTTGCATGTTTTGTTCTTGATACAATTTTGTGACTTCTCGATCTCTTTCTTTAATGCTTCTTGACGCGCTACAAAAAACAATTAGATATAGTTAATCATTAGTAACTTAAATACAGTTAATCAATATATTGCATTTTCGATCAAAGTAAAAATATTCGTGCATGTTCCACTTAATTGATAAGACAACGATGTGTAGATCTCTTAAACCGTTAGAGAAGATGATGTTACTACCAAACCTCCTAAGCACCATCTTTCTGTCCTACATTCTTACACACACAAAACACACATGAAATTTACATAAAATAACATAAATCAATATGCTAAATAAGTAAGACGATATGATGCTTACTTTACCACCATAATAAGTTGTAGCCCAATGTACACGCGGTGTGGAGGAAGTTGTGGTTTGTTGTGTGTGATTTTTGACACATTATAGAGTTGATAAAATATTTGTAACTCATAGACGGGAAGGTAAAAAGACTAACCACTAATTGGTGTGTTTAATTTATGTATTCATGGCATTTTTGGTTTGTATTCTTTGAGGTTTAGAGATGGCTTGAAGAATGTTGTACCGTACAAACTTTTGTGCACGATTCCTCATGCAAAGCATATTGTACCGTACAAACTTTTGTGCACAATGCCTCTTGCGCATTAAATTAAGCACTCTAATCTTTAGATAGTATAGAAGATATACTTTTCATGTTGCTTGAACTACCTTGTACCGTACTACAATTTGTGCACAAATCCTCTTGCACATTAGATTAAGTCACCCAATATTGTGTAATTGATATACTTTTGATGTTGCTTATGTGATTAATTCGGGCAACCCTTGCACTTCATCTCCTTTCATGATTGTATAGTTATTATGAGGCTGCATTGAATTCCGAGCATTAGCTATCTTGTACTCTATGCAACTACTAAACGACTCCAACTTGTTTCTAACTCTACAAACTCTATCATCATAACTCCACATTAAATTTAGGGACTGAATCTTATAGTATTATAGATTATGCAGTTGTGAGATACGTTGGTGGGTTGCAATATGGAATGAAGGAGATGTTTATATATGTTGTTTTTTAGGGTGTCCATAATCGATGTTTTGATCCATTACCAAAACTTAAAATTCATATCTAAAATCCTTGCATTGTTTACTGCATGGGCTATGACATTTTTGTTTTTCTACTTTAAAAAAATTACTTATTAGGATTAGTTGAAGAGCTTTTTTATTTTGTGCTTATAAACTTGCCTTACACAGTTCATGGCAACGGGAATGCGAATTAGGATAAACGGAAGAGCAGCATCAATGATTTGATGGTACACATGATGAGTGAAGATTAAGAGTATACACAACAGAAATCAGCGTGTCAACATAACCCGAACACCATTTACCTCAAATACAAGTATGTTTTAATCATGTTCAACAAAGCACGTGCATCGCACGGGCCATGTTGTCTCGTCATACATAATGAAAGGGCACCCTTTAGTGCAAAACAATATTATGGAAAAACCTTTTGGTTACTTTATACACTTACATTGGTTAGAATAATCTTGATCTTTGTCTCAATATTTCTTTATTAAGGAATACCTTTACATATTGGTTATTTTAGGACAATGAGGTTAGTTAAATATTAATAGTCTTCTACAATTAGTTTAACAATATTTATAATGGTTAAAATTGCTTAAAAAATGATTTATGTACTGATGTCTATTATTTGGTATTAACATTGTTTTGTTGATTTTCTATTGTCATTATACGATGGGTTATTGTAGATCACGTAAATGATTTTGTCTTTTATTGCAATACAAAGATCCTTGATGTCAAATACGACATCCTTAGTAGAAACAGTTTGTATTTCAGATATAAAGAATGTCGAGATGTCTTGAAACGACACTAATTTATGGGGTGAAAAAAACTTGCAAGAAGGATGATCAAGCAATGGGTAGATACTCCTCAAGATGTGAAGGTAACAATGATTTATGCACTATTTACGACTCAAGGATTTTGCCACTCAAGGCAGTGACTAATGATTAGATCACTGTTGTGGCACCACCATTAGGAAAGATTGCACCTCCAGGGTACTATATGTTATTTGTGAATTACTGTGGCGTTCCTTCCAAGGGTGTTTAGGTCCATGTTGATTAAGAGATGTAGGTTTTTTCTCGTATGTACAGAAATGTATGTTTGACTTTCGTAGTCAAACGTTTGTTTTTTTACTTATTTAAACAAAGTAAAATACAAATGTAATGAATAGATTTTTCCTACATTTATGCAAGTGTGAGATGTGAAACATTAATAGAGAATACTCTACCTAAATAGTAGTCCAATTATAGTGTGTCAAGAGATATGTAGCATTACACAACTCCTTGTGGACTTACACAGAAGAAGATAACACACACGGTGCAAATACATGTATGCACCATTTTTTTTTTTTTTTTTTTTTTTTTTTTTTTTTTTTTTTTTTTTTACGCCTTCAATTATACTATTAGAGTTGAAGATTATGTAAGACAAATAAGACAAGGGTAATATAGCCATTTCAGCTAATAGTTTAGTATAAACGGGTCATATTGGTGTGGTGTAGTAAGATAATAAAAAAGTAACTCTGTCAAGTCGGCCAAAACTTCAAAGTACGTGGCCATTTTATAGTTTTTACCCTCTTCGAAAATAACATATATGAACTTTTACAACGTACATCAAACATAATTATAAAACAAAATTAAGAACCGTAATAAAAATAGAAAACAAAAAATAAGCTATTTGTTTTTTTAATAAACAAAAATACGTTATTAAAAATTTTTTTTAAAAAAAACCCCGCACGTGCACGGGTATTATAACTAGTTATAATTATTATAATATTATGTTATTCATGCGCGGGTATTATAACTAGTTATAATTATTATAATATTATGTTATTTTGATCATATTTTGAAAGCCTTTTCAATGATATAACTTTTTTAAAGAAATTTCTTATTTCGTTAATGTAAGAACTAAATTAAGATAATACTTATAGTTTCTTTGTCATTTCTATGTAATTGAAGCGGTAAATTTAAAACCTTTACAAAAGTTACTCAACCACCCTTAATGGGTAAATAATGGAAATTTTTAAAAACTCACCAAGCTATCATCAATAAATGGTGCGGATAGAGATGGCAATGGGGCGGGGAATATCGGGGATCGTATTTACCATCCACATCCCCGTTTCTCACTACCATTCCCATCCCTGCCCCCATCCCCATCGGGGAATCATTTTGCATCCCCATCCCGTCCCTATAGGGATCGGGGATCCCCACGAGGATTCGGGGATTTCTTGCCCTTATAAATTAAGAATAAAAGTTACATAACTAATTGGTAACATAAAAAATTGACCTATAAACGTCTTAAAAAGTGTACTGTGACAGCTGGCAAATTAGGGAGCTATTTAAAAACACGCATTACTTTAAATTTAATAATTTTTGAATATTTGAAAATTTACTCGCGATAAATTTGTAAACTTTGAACCGTGGTTTTGAACTTCGTGGTTTCTATGGAATTTGAGATTTGAACTATCGATTTGATATGAATTTATGTTGAGATTTTATTGATTGAGACGTTCGTGGCACTATGTTGACTCCAGCACTAGGATAACCTAACAAAAATTAAATGTTTTGAATTTATGGTTCAACTGTATATTTATTTTGAACGTATCATGAGATTTTAAATATTTGGGAACGAGCTCGGTTTGAGAATGTTGAAATATTTTAAAAAGTTTACGGGTTTGACCTTGCATTTTATACCTTAGCCGTCCCCCCTATTATTAATATTACTATTATGATTTTTTTTGTTTTAATAAAAAGAGTATATACAAATTGGTCTTTGTGGTTTCTGGCTCACAACAAACACAATACAAACACACCTCACCAACATCTCTCTCTCTCTCTCATCAGCATCTTCTTCATTTTTATTCATCAAACACAAGCCACCATCACTACCAAGTAGCTGCCGCCGCCTAACCACCCTCCACCGACACCTAAAAACACTTCCAAACAAACCCCCATTACTAGATCTACTAGATCTACTAATTCAAGCTCGAGTTTTCTTGATTTTTGAAGATTTTTCGTGACCCTTTTCTTGTAATATTGAAGGTAAGACGAGTCACAAATGTGGTGACTCATATTTTTATTAAAAACATGGCTAATGAGCCACAGGGTTCAATTCTTGGGCGAGTTTTTGATGAATAACGAAATATATAGATGGGTTTATGAATAAAACATGATTTTCAACTAGTTTGGTATCCGGGTTTTCATGTTTTTGTGTGGGGTCGAGAACTAACTGATGAGTGCTTAATCACACATCCTTTTTAGACCTAAAATCAGACCAAATACACCAAATACTAACCAAATATGCCAAGAGAATGTATGTTTTTGTATTTGTGTATGTGCAGGTACAGATATGTGAAAAATGAACAAAAACAAAGCAAAACCGACAAAAACGAGCACGAGATTGGAAAAAGGTAAAAAGCCGAAGCCGAGGAAGAAATTTATCCAAGAAAAGCGCAAAATGACAAAAGTAATCCTTAGAGATTCAGAGAATAACAAAAGAGATTCTTAGTTGAAATATGAAGACCTTTACAATAATGGCCCTCCAAATTTCAGCAAGTTGTCAACTTTGGTCCTTTGAAGAACTTTGGAAGAAAAGTCAACTCAATTCCTCCAAGTTACAAGATCGTTACGTGTAGTATTTAGTTGCATTTGTAGCGTTTTAATATGTTTTAAGTAGTTTTCTCATGTTTTGTAAAAGTCTAGGGGCTAATTATGCAACAAATTAAAAGATTAGAGAAGCCATAGCCCCTAGCCTATAAATACCCCTTAAACACCAACTTTGAAAGGTTAGTTGTTGAGGGTTGGTCCTCATAGTAGTAGGAGTAGTGTAGTTTTATTTTTATGAAGTCATATTTTTATTTTACTTTCTCTCTCTAGCTTTATCTTTCTAAAAATCTTTAATTTTTAGTTGTTAAAATCTTGTTTTTATTGGTGGGATTTAAAGTTTATGGTTAAACTAGGTTGTTTAGTAATAGATTTGGTGAAAAACATTAATTTTTAGGCTTTATTTTGAATCAAAATGGTGTTTTGTCATGTTGTTATCGAGTTAGGTGTAGGGTGTTATCGAGTTAGGTGTAGGATTCTATCAAGTTAGGTTCAATTTTATCAAGTTAGGTGTTATCAAGTTAGGTGCAATTTTATCAAGTTAGGTGTTCTCAAGTTAGGTGCAATTTTATCAAGTTAGGTGCAATTTTATCAAGTTAGGTGCAATTTTATCAAGTTAGATGTTATAAAGTTAGGTGCAATTCTATCAAGTTAGGTGCAATTTTACATATAGAGTTAGGTGCTTTATTTTTATCAAGTTTGAGTTTTATCGAGTTTCGTTTCTTTTGGCGAGTTAGCCAAGATTATCAAGTTAGATAATCATTGCCTCATCGTTTATCGAGTGAGGGTCTCTTATGCTTTATGCTTAGGCGAAACTCTGTCGAATTTTATTTTGGCTTATCAAGTTTGTTTCTTTTATCGAGTCTTTTTATTTTATCAAGTAACTTTATTTTATTAATATGAGTTTTGAGTAGTTTATTAGTGTTTGCTTGGTGGCACGAGTTTGTGAGTTAAGTGTGGCCATAAAAGAGGATCGTGATTAATAATTATTATGATTATTTCGACTTGTGATTTTATTATTTGAAGGGCAAAAGCCGGAGAATAATCAAATTACAAATCTAGTAATTATTTTCTTTTTAAAGGATTATTTTCAAAATAAACCAACGTTGTGAGAAAATAGTCTTGTTTAAGGAAAATAATTTATCGTCAATCCTTGGCCCACACTTGATGAACTTATTCACGTCACTTAGCAAACATATTGTTTTTAAATTCATTTCCCGTCTTAATTTCTTTTCGCGTTTTAAATCTCGTTTTTCTTTAGTTATTTTATCCAATGCTTGTTTTATTTGTTTGTTTTCTTTGCGTCGTTTTATTGTTTCTTTTTACTTTAACTGCGTTTTAAATCCTTTTAGTAGTGTAATCAAAAAACAACCAAATCATCTTTTTAATTCCATTCACTTCACAATCACGCGACTCAAAGCCGACTCAATCGCCGTCTTACCTTCGTTGGGACATAACGACCCGGGGAACATACTTCCACGAGTGTTTCTTCGGTTTAATAAACTATACTATAAAAAGACATTATCAAAATGGCGCCGCTGCCGGGGAAGGTTTGAAACGAGAGCGTCGTACTTGTATCGTTTGTTGGTGATTTGAAGACCCTTCTCCCGAGAAGTTATCGTTTTTTGTAAATATTCTCAAAAAAAAAAATAAATAAATAAAAAAAAAATAATAATAATAAAAATTATTAAAAGTATATGAAAATTAAAAAAAATATATATATAAAATCCAAAAATATCTTTTCTTTTTCATATTTGATTTACACTTTTATTTTTATTTGTTTTTATGATACGGAAAAACAAAAAAAATAATCTTCTTATCCTCTTATCCGTATAATTCTTCTTCTCACACCCTCTATCTATTTAATTCTCATTTATGTCTTCGGTTTATCATCGTGGGAAGTTTTATAATATTCCAATCGTCGAAGATGATGGAAGCAAAAGTATGGAAGAATTGTTCTTGGAGGGCCATAGGCAGATTTTAAGAGCGTTATTTTGTAAACATGACATCGATTCCTCGAGTGGCGATCCCACTCCGTCTTCTGAATCTATCATCCCTGACTCTTCCCGTCCTTCTCTCACACCGGTTGAGGGAAGCGACCCGTTTTGGAAGATGTCGATATTTCTCTTAATGATTCTATTTCGACTGAGATTGTTGAAGATAAGCCGTCAGGTCCTTTGGAGCCCGAGCTCAAGGATTCTTTACCCGATTTTGTGAAAAATGATTTTGATACGGCTGGGGAGTGTGAATTACCTCCTATTGACAATCCGAATGATCATGATGAGATATTCTCCGATTCTGATGATGACGATTCTATATCTTGTGGAGAAATCGAATATGTTGATGAAGAACCTCTTGAGCTCGTAAGCTTAGAAGAAGTGAATGAAGAAGAAGTTGACACGGAAATTCAAGATGAAGCTCTTCGTGAGAAATTATCCAAAGTGTATCTTCTCATTTCTAAGATCGAGGCGTTGAATGATCCTCCGATTTCTTCTCCTATCCCCAATATGGATAGTGATTTCTTACCCGAGCTTGAAATTTTTCGATTTGAAGAGACGAGTAGTGGCAATCCCACTATTCATGCTGATATCTCTCTTCCGGATTATGAGTGCTTTAACTTTGAGATCAACTCTGTGCTTATTTCCGATAATCCGTCACGTGATCCTCTTTTAGAGGATGTCGATCTATTTCTTGTTGCGGATGACTCGATACCACCGGGTATTGAGAATGACGAGAATGATATTCTTTCCGATTTACCTTTTTCTCGTCCACCGGCAAAACCACCTGATGTAGATTATGAATCCGATACGAATGAAGTTATTTTTGGAGTGGTGGACGAGATTTCTGATTATGATAATTCTGTGCTTGACATTTTACCCACCCAACCCACCCATGATTCTGAACTTGACTATGCTTTTATCATCTGGGTGTTTTATCCGTTCTTTGCTTATCCTCTCATTTCTTCACTTTTCCACTCCACCGGGAGTGAGGATACTGTATTTGACCCCGGCATCTCCGTTTGTGCCGGTTGTCCGTTCCATCTGCTCTCCCCAAGGACGAATTAATTCGGGGATCGAGTCAAGCTCATGTGACTCGGTAACCAAAAACAAGCGCTTCGTGGGAGGCACCCCATGCTTATCCATTTCATCTTCTTAATTTCTATTTTCTTTAATAACGTGACTTGAGGAGGGCGACCTCTTCTATATCTCGTGTTTTCGTGGTTGTTTATGAATGTTCAGGAATTTCCCCGAAGTTTGAGGACTCTCGTGCTCGTGGTTTGTCGTTCTCTCCACTCGAGTCTCATCCTTCGCTGCTCTTTCGGAAATTCACCATATCCAAAATCTTATCGACTAACGTTTATCTCTTGGCATACTTAATAAACGGCCTTAGATTTTACGTAGGATTACCCGTACCCTTAAAACATTGAGGACAATGTTTCACTTTAGTCTGGGGGGTGAATCTTCGATTCGATTTGACCTGTACCATCGTCTGAGCTGTTAACTTACGCAACTCCGTTTTCCACCAAGAATTTTAATTTTTGTCACAACTTTATAATTAAAAAAAAAAAAAAAAAAAAAAAAAAAAAAAAAAAAGTATGATATGAATAATAAGTTTTGACACCTTGTTTTGACTTTCCTACCGGCGAGAATAGAAATAAATGTTTCGACTTGACCGGGCGTGTTGAGCCCTAGCTCGTCTCCCTTAACCAAAATAATCATAAGATTATGGCTAAGCATCCGCGGATCTCATTATTTGGGATTTTAAATTTGCGGAGATCGAGGAATGATAGAGTTTATTTAGAAGTTTCGTGCTATACACGGATCGCATTACTGGGATTTAAAAAACCCACGAGAGGTACTTGTGGCCTCCTTGTTCCCATCAGAAACGTCACCCATATATAATAGATGTTCTAGGTTAATTAGTGGTATTTCGGTTTGAATAATATTTAGTTCTTTATTTTCTTAAGAGAATTTTTGCTCTAGAAGTTGGGTACATATCAAGGAACATCAAAAGTAAGAGCAAAAAGTGAAAAAAAATCAAAAGTCAAAAGTTGATTATGTATGTGGTTTTGGAGCTACCCGATAAGCTTCCATTGATGTTATGAGGAAAAAAAAAATCAAGAAAGAAAGAAAAAAGTGAAAAATATGAGAAGAGTGAAAAAAGTAAGAAAATTGAAAGTTGAAGTTGTATCGAATAAGAGCTTATGTATGTAAATAAGTTGTTGGCGCGTGAGGTGCATGTGATAAGTGATTAGTAATCAGTCACATGAGGTGCACGTGATTGTACTCCGCAACTTATATCTTTGATATTATATGTACCCAAATTCCTTGATATGGACCGAATTTCTATTGCAGTGGTTCTTAAGAGAAAATGAATAACTACTTATCGTTTTAACTTAGGTATCACTATCTGACTAACAAATATCGAAACGAGAAAATATGAAGCAATTCATTTCTCACAAATTAAAATCTTTAGATACAAAACTTAGGACCTGGGGACAAGAGGTAATACACAAGTAACTTTCGTGGGCAGTGTTAGCATCTAACTTCTGATAAACAATGATTTCGATTTTACGCTTAGTTTGGGAGCTTGTGAAAAATCAAGGATGACGATTTTTATCCGTATGGTCTCTTCTCTGTGAGAAGTGTTTCTACTCGTAGACCCTGAAAGTTATCAACAGATAAGAATTGATAATGAAAGTCAAGCAAACCGTCATATATATAAAAATGAAAAAGTACAAAAGATAGTAGTAGTAGTTATTATTCATGAAAATCGGAAAACGGAGCGTTTTTTAGAATAAATGATTTTACTATCTTTTTTGAACGTCATTGCTACTTTACAACGTCAGTAAAGAGAGGTTTTGAAATTATTTATCTCTTAAGCGTGAGGTGATGACATTGCGTGAGGACACGGCAATACCTTAGTCTGGGGGATTTTGATGAGTGCTTAATCACACATCCTTTTTAGACCTAAAATCAGACCAAATACACCAAATACTAACCAAATATGCCAAGAGAATGTATGTTTTTGTATTTGTGTATGTGCAGGTACAGATATGTGAAAAATGAACAAAAACAAAGCAAAACCGACAAAAACGAGCACGAGATTGGAAAAAGGTAAAAAGCCGAAGCCGAGGAAGAAATTTATCCAAGAAAAGCGCAAAATGACAAAAGTAATCCTTAGAGATTCAGAGAATAACAAAAGAGATTCTTAGTTGAAATATGAAGACCTTTACAATAATGGCCCTCCAAATTTCAGCAAGTTGTCAACTTTGGTCCTTTGAAGAACTTTGGAAGAAAAGTCAACTCAATTCCTCCAAGTTACAAGATCGTTACGTGTAGTATTTAGTTGCATGTGTAGCGTTTTAATATGTTTTAAGTAGTTTTCTCATGTTTTGTAAAAGTCTAGGGGCTAATTATGCAACAAATTAAAAGATTAGAGAAGCCATAGCCCCTAGCCTATAAATACCCCTTAAACACCAACTTTGAAAGGTTGGTTGTTGAGGGTTGGTCCTCATAGTAGTAGGAGTAGTGTAGTTTTATTTTTATGAAGTCATATTTTTATTTTACTTTCTCTCTCTAGCTTTATCTTTCTAAAAATCTTTAATTTTTAGTTGTTAAAATCTTGTTTTTATTGGTGGGATTTAAAGTTTATGGTTAAACTAGGTTGTTTAGTAATAGATTTGGTGAAAAACATTAATTTTTAGGCTTTATTTTGAATCAAAATGGTGTTTTGTCATGTTGTTATCGAGTTAGGTGTAGGGTGTTATCGAGTTAGGTGTAGGATTCTATCAAGTTAGGTTCAATTTTATCAAGTTAGGTGTTCTCAAGTTAGGTGCAATTTTATCAAGTTAGGTGTTATCAAGTTAGGTGCAATTCTATCAAGTTAGGTGCAATTTTACATATAGAGTTAGGTGCTTTATTTTTATCAAGTTTGAGTTTTATCGAGTTTCGTTTCTTTTGGCGAGTTAGCCAAGATTATCAAGTTAGATAATCATTGCCTCATCGTTTATCGAGTGAGGGTCTCTTATGCTTTATGCTTAGGCGAAACTCTGTCGAATTTTATTTTGGCTTATCAAGTTTGTTTCTTTTATCGAGTCTTTTTATTTTATCAAGTAACTTTATTTTATTAATATGAGTTTTGAGTAGTTTATTAGTGTTTGCTTGGTGGCACGAGTTTGTGAGTTAAGTGTGGCCATAAAAGAGGATCGTGATTAATAATTGTTATGATTATTTAGACTTGTGATTTTATTATTTGAAGGGCAAAAGCCGGAGAATAATCAAATTACAAATCTAGTAATTATTTTCTTTTTAAAGGATTATTTTCAAAATAAACCAACGTTGTGAGAAAATAGTCTTGTTTAAGGAAAATAATTCGTCGTCAATCCTTGGCCCACACTTGATGAACTTATTCACGTCACTTAGCAAACATATTGTTTTTAAATTCATTTCCCGTCTTAATTTCTTTTCGCGTTTTAAATCTCGTTTTTCTTTAGTTATTTTATCCAATGCTTGTTTTATTTGTTTGTTTTCTTTGCGTCGTTTTATTGTTTCTTTTTACTTTAACTGCGTTTTAAATCTTTTTAGTAGTGTAATCAAAAAACAACCAAATCATCTTTTTAATTCCATTCACTTCACAATCACGCGACTCAAAGCCGACTCAATCGCCGTCTTACCTTCGTTGGGACATAACGACCCGGGGAACATACTTTCACGAGTGTTTCTTCGGTTTAATAAACTATACTTTAAAAAGACATTATCACTAACCGAGAGCTATTGCTCTCGGATTGTGTTTTTCTGGGCTAATGAATCTTCTTGTTGTATTTGGTCATAAGATGATGAACTTGAGGATGTTTGGTTACATATTTAAGTGATTTGAATTGACTTTGGTTGAGATATTGTATATTATTGTTGTCTTGATGATGCCGTGAACCATGGTGTTTGGTTTGGCTCGGTGTCAAGCTCGGTTGAGCTAGCCGAGGTCGTGGTGACCTCGGGTGAGGCCAACGTGGCTTGTGGAGCAGCCGGGACCCAAGTGAGTCCCTCGGCTTGTGTTGGTTTCTTGATGATTCTTCTTGTTGTTACTGTTATTCTCTTGTTGTTATAGTAGTGGTTCTTTCTCTTTTTTTTTTAGTTGATGTACAATGTTGACTGTGGTTGTTGTTGTTTATTATTGTTGTTGTTGTTGCACCTTGGGTCGAGAAGGAGTAGAAGAGCCGAGACCCTTGTGGCCTCGGCATGGGCTTGATGTATGGTATCTTGGAGTTGTTGTTGTCGAAGGAAATATGGGGACTGATTGTGAGATGGTCAAACTAGAATGACGGAGATAGGTTAGTCGGGTGTCGTCGTCGGACCCTATTGTTGTAGCACGTGATACGGGACTTGTTTGACGGAGATGGATTACTTGGTTATGATTTGTTATTATTACTTGGACTTGGACAATGAGCCGAGAGTGATGACTCGGACATGTGACCATCTTATATAACTCGATATTAATTAATCAAAATTAATAATAAAAACTCGTAATAATATTATTAATAATATAAACGTTTATATAAATATATTACGTGAAAACATATATGTATTTATACAAATGCGTATATTAAAAATAAAACGATCACGAGTAATATTATAATAACGTGACGATAAATATTATACTATGAAAGTAGTATAATAAATGTCGGGAATGCTATTATGAATAAAACAATTATAAATACCGATATAATTATAACGTTGGATAATTATACGAAATGAAATGTTTTTGGAAAATAAAATGCGAAACTTACGAGTTATACGGGATCATTGTCACTTGAGTCCAAGTGGGCCATATTATTTGTTTTTATGACTTTTGTGCTTGTCACGGATGTGTGACATTAATACATCCATTTTCTATAACTACGTAACTTATTTGATCGACGGATCAAATATGATCTATTTAGTTATATAAAATGAGTATATTAATTGGCATTGTATCCTACGACGCCCATAGGTTATGGTATGTGTACAGGAATAATGAGTTACTAAATATCTCGTGAGGTTTACCAAATTGACGAATTTGGTAAGTTTGACGACATATTTAGGGAAGTTATTAAGCTTAGATACTTACCATATAGTACTCAATTTGCTATGTGATTTAGGTTTTGGGTATAATCTTGGAATAGTATATTAGGTAAATAAGTTGTGGAAGGATACCAAATCGACGGATTTGATAAACTTCGATGATTTATTTAAATAATATATTGAACCCTAATATTACCCCGCCCTTAATTACCACAATTAAGGGCATTTGAGTCAAATCAAAGGGTGTCAGACGTGTCAGGGTATGTCAGGGATCTAAGAAACACACATGGGGACAGATGGCAGTTGATGATTGGAAGCTACACGTCATTGATAGTGATCCAAGGGTGCTTATCATTAAAGAAATGATTGAAGGGTGATCAAGGGTTCAGAATTGTACTCAAGAAGCACACCACACGGATTGCCAAGCTGACAATCCGTGACACCCTCCCTCTAGATCTTTCTCATTTGTAGTATAAATAGAGTGCTTAGGGTGATTGTATTTGGTGTGGATGTTTTGAGTAGCAAAACTCTGCCAATTTTACTTTAGAATTGTAGTTCAATTTAATTTCAATTGTAATTTTCTTTTATTAATATCAATCAGCTTTTACTCTTTTCATTGTTGCTTATTGTATTTTACAAGTTATAAAATAGCTTTTACTTCTGTCTCAAGTAGTTTAAATCATTTCATACTTCTTTGTTTTCAAATTACTTACTGTTTCATTTAAATAGATTTAAGCAAATCAGAAAAGAAAAAAAATATATAAAAAGTTGTTTAATCTAGTCTTCCAATTCTTAGTTAAGCTTGTTTGTAGCTTCTTACATCTCATATCAGCTCTGAAAAGCTTTTGTGAGAGTAGTATTCATTGCTCTTGTTCATTAGCTTGTTGGTCAAAGATAGTCAACTGTGGCCGAATTTTTGGATTAATGGTGTGGAATTGATAGTTTGAGATAGAAAAGGAAGATCTCAGCCTGTCTACAGACCGGCTTGCTTAGTGAATCACCTCTATTTAGAGCTGAGGTGAATTGGATTGTAAGTTTTGTTCCCATTTTATTTCATAATTTTGCATACATCTGTGTTTCTGTGTTTCAGATTTGGTTGTTTATGATTGTCTATTCTGTTTCATTACATGACATTTTAGCTTAATTGATAAGTAGTATAGTGATAATTGGTTTTGATTGTAGTCTCATAAGTGTTAACTATTGATAAGGGGGTGTTTGGATCTAGCAATTACTGTGTATGATTGTGGTTTACATGCTGGTTTTCTGTCTCAAATAGCTTCACTTAGGTTAGTAATAGATGTTTAGAACATAAAAATAGTAGGTTGTATAATTAAAAAGTCAAAGTTGAGTTTCAATTTTAATAACTGTTAGAGTTTTATGAATCAGTTAGTAATATCTTAGTGGTAGTTGCATAATTGTTCAAGTTAGCTTAATATAGTGTAATATCAGCTTAATATAACATGTAGGAGTAGATATAATCAGTGAAAGTTGGATTAAGTCAAAATTTGATTGCACTATTAGTCAGCTGTTTCATTAGTAGCAGTCCTTAAGGTTGCTGAACTTGGGTGGTTTTAGAGCATCATTTGATACTTAATGATAGAGCTTATTGGTTTCTTTTCATCTCAGTAGTATAGAGAAACTTTTGCCCCCTTAAAATTGTATTTTAGAGCTTATTTGGAACAACTTATTGGCACTGTTAGTTAGTGGATTGGACCTGTTTTCTTTTTGGTGCATTAGGGCTACTATAGCTTATTTGAGCTTGTGATTGAGCTTAATTTATATTTCTGAGCTATTTTAGTTGAGATTAAGTGATTTCATTCAGATTTGAGTTCCTGGCTTATTCTGTAGTGATTAATGCTTTTCATTAGCTTGCTTTGACTGCTTATTGTACCTCTGTTAGTATTTTTTTGAGATTTCTATCCATTTTTTAGTTCCTCTGAGCTTATTTGAGTTCATTGTATCTGTGATTCTAGATTGGTATAGTTTTGTGGCAAGTGCTTATAAATAAGCACTTGCCATAAGCTGTTTTTATCCAAATAAGCACTTCAGCTTATTATTTTCTTTTCAAAATTTTTCTGAAAGCTCTTCATAATATTCTAGATTTTCTGTAAATTTTTCATATTTTTCTGAGTTGACTTGATATTTTTCTTAATTTTTCTTAGATTATAATCATTTTTAAATCCTTTTTAATAAACAAATATCAATAAAAAATCATAAAAAGCCTTTAAAAATATAAAAATATTTTAGATAATTCTTTTATAATATTTTAGATTTTTCAGAATAGATTTTATAATTTTCCCATTATTTTTTACATTTTTCTTTATTTTTAATTACTTTTTAATTCAATAAATAGAAAATAATTCATAGAAAATTAATAAAAAGTCAAAAAAATATTTTTCTTTTTCTCAAAATTCTTTTTAGTAGTTTAAGATTTTTAGAAACTTGTTTCACATTTGTAGGATCATTTTTAGTATAAAAGTTACATTTTATTTCGTACGTTACGTTTAATAATCGCGTTTGCATTTCCGTTTTCTAATTTTAGACTCTTGTGCATCTATAGCTTGTACTTTCTGCTTTATTCTCTATTTCTTTTCATAATTTGAATTTCACCATCACTTTTCACTATTCACTTTTCACTACACGGTTCACGAATCGATTATTTGAGATTCCATTTAACCTTCGTTCGGATACGACTCGGTAAATCCGTATTTCTCGCGGATTTCAATCGATACTTATATATATATATACTTTAATTGAGCAATCAATTTTTGGCGCCGTTGCCGGGGAAGGTCGAAGTGAGTTTTTGAATATTCGTTTTGAAAAATTGTGTTTTGATAAGCCTTCCTCTATTTTGTATATATATTTATATAAAAATATAAAATTTCAAAAATTCAAAACACTTTTCCTAAAGTGTTTACAAAAATACAAAAATATTAAATTTACATCCTCGACTCTCCCGTGGAAGGGAGGGCGTTGTAAACCAAATAAGTATCACAATATAACAAAAACGTGAAATTAGTTGTTTATCGGATTATTTCAATTACTACGACTGATTAAGTGGGAAATACGGAAGCTAAGACATTAAATTGCTAGCTGAAGAGAGAAACACTCTTCTTTCCCGTCCCGTCGCGAGTGGTTTGAAGGAAACGGTTTTCGATTAACGTAACATTTTATAAAAAGAAAAACAAAAGAAATAAAAAGTTTTGAGATTTGTTTAAAAAAATAAATAAAAAGATTTTTCTTTTTCTTTTCTTCTACTTTTTCTTTTTGATTTTGCTTTTGGTGTATGCACACCCGTTCTACTTTTGAGAGTCTTACGTCTCCGTTTTCAAACCCCGAGCGGGTTCTACGACATAATAGTCGGGTTCATTTCCTTGACGACGAGGAGATGAACCAAAACGAACAACACAATGGACCTCCGCCGATGGGTGGTCCTCAACACAATGTTATCCCTCCGATGGGTCAACAACCGGCTTTTGACCCATGTCCGATGGAAGAACAACTCCAATCACCATTCAATGGTGTGAGGAGAGCTATTGTGATTCCGGACATCAATGCCAATTTTGAGATCAATCACGGATTACTCAACTTAATCACGGGTATATCCTTTCACTTTGATAACGAAGACCCATATGCTCACATCAGAAATTTCACCGACATCGCTGAGACCATTAGAATGAACCAAGTTCCTCAAGATGTGGTGAAATTAAAGTTATTTCCTTTTTCCCTAAAAGGGGCAGCCCGGACTTGGCTGGAAAAGGAACCGCCTATTTCGATTCACACTTGGAATGATCTTACTTCCAAGTTTGTGAATTATTTCTATCCTCCCTCTAAAACTTCTAATCTTTCGATTCCAACAAGCTTTTGATGAGTCATTTAGTGAAGCTTGGGATCGATTCAAAGATTTGATGGAAAAATGTCCGAACCATGGGTTCACATCCCTTCAGCAGATTGACACTTTATATAATGGGTTATGTCATGTTGACCAAGACTCACTCAACTCTGCTGCGGGTGGGAACTTGTTGGCTCGAAACACGAGTGATGCTTTCATGATAATTGAGAATAAGGCTCGTGTGAGAATGTCTAGAAATAAACCTCAAGTGTCTAATAATGGTAAAAATAATGATGAAATGATGAGTATGCTATTGGCTCTTACAAAGAAAGTTGATGCAATTTCAATTGAAAAATCAAATCATCAAGTCAATGCAGTTAGTCATGGTTGTGAGACTTGTGGTGGTCCACATTTGTATTATGAATGTCCGGCCACCGGTGCCTTTTCTCATGAAAATGCGCATGTTGCAAATACGGGTAACAACGGTTATCCACCTCAAGGAGATCGAAATCTTCTCAGCTATCGTTCTACTAATTTTCTTGGACCACCCGTTCTCGAACAACCAAACCAAGTCAATCAAGTCAACCAGAATCATAATGTGCAAAATCTTAATAATCAAGGAAATCAAAACCAGAGTCGAGCTAATAATGGTTTTCAAAATCATAATCAAGGGTTTAATCAAAACCGGGGTTTTCAAGGTAATTACAATCAAGGCCCGCCTCAAGGGAATTTTCAAAACCAAGGAAACTATGGTAACCCTGGGAATTTTCTGAATGCAAATCATGGGAATCAGAATCATGGTAATTTCCAAAACCGTGGGCAAAATTTCAATAATAATCAAAATCAACTTGTTATCCAAAATCCGTCGCCCACGGATGATTTGATTAAGCAATTGTTTCAAAATCAACAATCTTTTATGGAAAAATATGAAGAATCAACACGGTTGTTTGCTAATCAAATCAGTGATATTAACAAGCGTTTAAATGATCGACCCTCGGGTTCGGGTACTACATCTCTTCCAAGCAACGCGATCGCAAACCCGAGGGGCGAGATTAAGGCGATCACGACTCGCAGTGGTGTTAAATATGATGGACCCACAACTCCTACTACCTCTTTTTCTTCGTCTCCGCCTAAGGTAGTAGACT
This sequence comes from Artemisia argyi, assembly GCA_030686995.1. Taxonomy (NCBI): domain Eukaryota; kingdom Viridiplantae; phylum Streptophyta; class Magnoliopsida; order Asterales; family Asteraceae; genus Artemisia; species Artemisia argyi. The sequence continues at coordinate 19,561,228 of CM060695.1, read as the reverse complement.
GTGAGACCGAGACGACAAAGGACCCGGTTCCTCCTATTAATAACGGAGGAACTGAAAACGTCCAACCTCCGATTGTCCAAGCGTCAAAAGATAAAGAAAAAGTCATTTCTGAAAACAATGTGAAATACAAATCAAAATTGCCATATCCATCACGATTTAATGATGAAGAGCTCCGTGCAAAATCTAAAAAACAAATGGAAAGTTTCTCGATATTTTTCAAAAATTGCACTTTGATATAAGTTTTATGGATGCTCTTGTGTACATGCAAAAATTTGCCTCAACGTTCAAAACCCTAATAAGTAATAAAGAGAAATTGCTTGAATTAGCCGAAACGCCGATAAATGCTCAATGCTCTGCGAGTCTTCTCAAGAAGCTTCCCGAGAAGCTTGGAGATTCGGGAAAGTTTCTCATTCCTTGTTCGTTGAAAGATCAAGAGGTTTGCAACGCCCTAGCCGATTCAGGTGCAAGTATTAACCTTATGCCATTATCGATCTATGAACAACTTGGAATGGGGGATCTTAAACCGACACGAATGACTTTAGAGCTTGCTAATCGTTTGATTACTCATCCGGTTGGAATTGCTAAAGATGTTTTTGTTCATGTGAATTCGTGTACTTTTCCGGCAGATTTTGTTGTTGTTAATTTCGAGGCTGATCCGAGAGTTCCTCTTATACTATGGAGACCCTTTTTACGAACCGCGAAAGCCCTAGTAGATCATTTTGAGGATACTTTAACTTTACGACATGATGATGACATAATGATTTTTAGAGCCGATGCTTCAAAATCAAAGAAGTATTCCGTCAAAAGCGTTGATGTTTGTGATTATTCCTTCGATGATTTTGTGAAAACTTTCGTCTCCGACTCTTCTCCGTCATTTCCTCCGACTAAGGAATATGATTCTTTTTGGAAAGAGGTCGATGAATTCCTTGCTATTGATACGATTCTGTTTTCTGAGATTGATGAATCTTACTTTGATTCGGAGGGAGATACTATTTTTCTTGACAATTTGTTGAACAATGAACCTTCAATCCCTCCGGATAAAGTTAAGAAAAATATTGAGCTTAAAATTGACGATCCTCTGGAGCCCGAGCTCGAGGAATTTTTACCCGACTTTGAGAGTTTTTCCTTTGATACGACTGAGGAGATTAGTGGCAATCCCGCTTATCGTCCTAATTTATCTTATCCGACTTATGAAGCTTTTCAATTTGATATCGATCATACGGAAGAGACGAGTAGTGGCAGTACCACTTCTCTTGCTCTTATCTCTCTTCCAGAGTATGAGTCATTTTGTTTTGATAAGTTTGAATGTGATTTTGAAAATATTTCTAATCCAGAATATGAAAGTTTCAGTTTTGATTATGAAATTGATCATGATCCGAGTGGTGTTCTTAAAAATGAAAGTCTTAATGAAAATTTTTTCCTAACCCTCCCACCCAGGAAAGTTTTTAAAATGAGCTTGAATAATAAGATTCATAATTCCACAATTATGAAGTCTTCTTTTGATGATGATGAGTTTTTCATGATGGTTATCATGACCTTCTTTCTGTTTGTAACATTTGTTGTGCTTTCTCTTATCCGTCACTCCGTCGGGAGTGAGGACGTTATTTTTGACCCTGGTATCATTTCTAATAGTTTTCACTATTAGAATACCATCGGTTATCTCTTCGGGGTGGAACTTTCAAATAATTCATGTCTTTATCCAAGTATTTTGAATGAACACCCGAGTGAGATTATTTTTCCACGGATTTTTCCCCAAGGACGAATTAATTCGGGGATCGAGTCAAGCTCATGTGACTCAGTTAACAAAAACAAGCGCTTCGTGGGTGGCAACCCATGCTTATCTAATTTCATCTTCTTATTTTTCTTATTTCTAATAAATAACGTGAGGAGGGGGTGCCTCTTCTACTCTTGTGTTCCGTGGTTGTTTCTGATGTTTGTTTAGAATTGTTCGCAATTTATGATGACTCTCGTGCTCGTTATCTTCTCTTCACTCGATTTTCATTCATCGATGCTTTTGGAAATCTTATATCCGTGAATCTTATCGACTAACGTTTTCTTTGGCATAATTAATAAACGGCCCTAGAATTTTGTAGGATTGCCTTAACCCATAAAACATTGAGGACAATGTTTAATTCTAGTCTGGGGGAGGGTGAATCTTCAATTCGATTTAACCTTGCATTTTTCACATGTCGTGTACTCTTGCAACTCCGTTTTTCCACCAAAAATAAAAAAAATTTGAAAAAATTGAAAATTTCAAAAATTTTGAAGAAAAAAAAATCAATGAAAAACTCATGAAAAAGCACAAAAAGATGTGAAAAAAGTTGAAAAAGTTGTGCAAAAATATAATAAAATTTAAATAAGTGTTTTGACACCTTGTTGACTTTCCCGCTGGCGAGAGTAGTAATAAATATTTCTACTTGATCGGGCGTGTTGAGCCCTAGCTTGTTCCCTTAACCAATGATGATCATATAAGCTTGTGCTAGTCCTGTACACCAGGAGCTATAAAATGCGAATTCTTTCTTAAGAATCTGCAAGTTCCCGTACTTGACTTTATACATGCGCAGCTTAAAAGCTTTCGCTAGTCTTTTACATCAGGAGCTAGAAAACGCGAATTCTTCTTCTAGAATTTGCAAGTTTCCGTAACTTACTTTATATATGCGTGGCTGATTATCGGCTAAGTATTCGCTGGTTTTATTATTTGAGATCTTAAATTGCGAAAAACGAGAAATGATAGAGTTTATTTAGAAGTTAGATGCTTAACGTGGAGTAATGGTTCTCTTTAGAGCTCATGAGAGGTACTTATGGCTTTTTACTCCCATAAAATACGTCACCAATATATAATAGATGTTTTAGGTTAATTAGTGGTATTTAGGTTTGGATAATATTTAGTTCTTTATTTTCTTAAGAGAATTTTTGCTTTAAAAGTTGGGTACATATCAAGGAACATCAAAAATAAGAGCAAAAAGTGAAAAAATTAAAAGTCAAAAGTTGATCATGTATGTGGTTTTGGAGCTACTCGATAAGCTTCCATTGATGTTGAAAAAAGTATGAAAAATATGAGAAAAGTGAAAAAGTGAAAAATGAAAAGAAAAAAAAAATGAAAGTTGATAGTTATGATGAATAGGATCTTGAATGTAAATAAGTTGTTGGTGCGTGAGGTGCATGTGACTGATTCTGAATTGGACACATGAGGTGCACGTGTAGTACTCCGCAACTTATATTTATGATATTGTATGTACCTAAAATTCCTTGATGTGGACCGAATTTCTATTGCAGTGGTTCTTAAGAGAAAATGGAAAACTACTTATCGTTTAAACTTAGGTGTCACTATCGGATTAAAAAGTATTGAAACGAGAAAATATGAAGCAATTCATTTCTCAACAAAAGTAAAACATTGAGATACAAAAACCTAGGATATGGAAGTAAGAAGTTTCCACAAGTAACTTTTATGAGTAGTGTTAGCATCTAACTTGTAGATAAGTTGTGATCTCCTTTGTACGCTTAGTTTGGGGACTCGTGAAGAATCAAGAATGATGATTTTTATCCGTATGATCACTTCTCCATGAGAAGTGTTTCTACTTGTCGACCCTAAAAATTATTGCATAATAATGAAAGTTCAACAAACCGTCACAAGTATGAAGTGTGAAAAGTACAAAAATAGAAGTGAAAGTGGAATAAAGTAAAAATTTTGGAAAACGGAGTGATTGCGGGAATAAATGATTTTATTACTTCTTTTGAACCTCCTTGCTACTTTACAAAGTCAGTAGGAAGAGTTATGAAATTATTTATCCTAAAAGCGTGAATTGATCACATTGCGTGAGGACATGACAATACCTTAGTCTGGGGGATTTTGGTATGTGTTAATTCACATACCTTTTCATAGCCAAATACTAACCCAAATAGACTAATTATGCTAACAAATGCCAAAGAATGTGTGTTTTTTTGTTTGTGAACGTGCAGGAATGGATATTTCACAAAATGACGAAAAACAATCAGAAACAAGCAAAAACGAGCACGAAAGTAGAACGTATGCAGTTCAGTCAATAGAAAAGCCAATGATGAGCCTTAGAAGTCTTCAAAGTTATGTGATTTATCAGTTTTGATCCTTGGATGAAGTTTCATGAAAGTGTCAGAATTGGTCCTCCAAGTTCTAAACTGTGGCAATTTTAGTCCCTAGAAGATACTTTTCATATTATGACAACTTTGGTCTTTTGAAAATTAGAATGTCACATTATCAGCGCTTGGAAAATATTTTGGAATTATGACAGAAGCAGCCTTGAAGTTTCAGAGTATTACAAGTTTAGTCCTTGATTTCTAAATATTACAAAATCTGAAATACTCAAATCCTAATTCCAAATAAATATCAAAAACCCAAGTTACAAACTGTAACAACCGTGGTTTTGGCAGGTCAGTTTGACAGATAGTCTTGACTCGGTTGACGTTTGTTTGATGTGTTATAGGTGATTGTAGTGTTATAAGTGTGATATAGGTGAGTTTTAGCACTAAATCCCTTTGCGTAAATGGTTTATTGTGATTTGGAAAGTTTGGAATTTAGGAAAGTTCATTTTGATCACCTTTGTGGTGTAGAAATGACTTGTGTAGTTTTGGTGTTTTTGTGTTTTTACGTAACGAGTCTTCGTTCAAGTATTTGAGCATTAGCAAGTTAAGAGGAGTTTGTTTTTATGTGTTATGCTTATATAAGAGTGTGAAAATCTATTTTTGGAAACTTTATTTTGAAAATGATTATTTTCCGGTTTGTCGTAAAGTTAAGGTTTATCGCGAAAGACGTTAGGATTCATTATGGGAATACATAAAATATGAAAAGTATGAGGTTTTGAGTGTAATAAATTAATTTAATAAAAAAATAAAAATATATATATTATATATATATGTAAAATTCGAATTTAAAGGATAAGGGGGAAAAGGAAAACCCAATTTGAGTCCAAATATGACTCTTAAGCCCAGGGATTTTCCAAAATCAATATATATACAAACCCAAACACCCTTGAACGTTTTTTTTTACTGGTTTTGGTCATTCAAGAGAGGCAAAGGAAGGAGGATAAAATTAGGGTTTATAATTGTGAAGCAATAATCAAAAATCAAGGTAAAATTCTTAAAATACATGTTCAATTGTATGATTAATTAATATAATTCATGTAATAATTATATGATGGATTAGGGTTTGGGTTAACTTCTACAAATTAATGTTATTAAACATGTTGAGATCAATAATTAGTAATATTATGATGATTGGTGAAGAGAATTGACTGTAAAACATGCTAGTTATTGAGTTAGGGTTTGGACAGATTTGTAAGGCTGTAAAGATGTGAGTGTAAATAACAGATGGTGAAGAGTTAAGTCACGCATTTTATGTCTAAATTGAAGTATAATGAAGGAGCTTTCCAAAAAGTCCAGCCACGATTGATTTCAAGGTCGGGAAGTTGGTCTTTTGATTTTTCTTTGTTAAGGTGTCAAAGCTGTCAAACCGGGACAGATTTTGGGTAAACGTTTGAGGGTGTCATGTGGTTGTAAAAGTGGTATTTTGACTAGGCCTTTTGGAATAGTTAAGTATTAGATTATATTAGACTACCACGAAGAGGATTCGCGATAAAAACTTGTGGAAGTATTTATTTAAAATCAAAACTTTTTTGTGTGCGTTCAGATCCGAATTTGAGTAGTTGACAAGTTTGAATTTCTTATGAGTACTTCTGTGTGTTATTGGTCCATGGCCTTCTGGGATTAGCTTCTATGCTTATGAGATACCATGTTAAATTTTTGGTGTGAGTTGTTGAGCGTTATTTGTCGTGATTTTATGTGAGTGAATGTACTAAAAAATTCTGGGTTTTCTGAGTTTTAGAGTGCAAGGGTTTTAGTGAGTGTTAGGTTATGGTAGTGGTTAGTATGGTGTCTAGGAGATCTATGATGGGTCATATGAGTCTTAGACATCCATCATATGAGTATTACATAGGTTGTAGTTTTTAGCTTTACCTTGTGTAATGTGGATTATTTTTGTGTGCTATAGATTGTGAATTGTTTTTGTGGAAGCTGCGGAGTTTAAGGTGAGTTCATAGTCTCATATTTTTACTTTGTTTTAAACTTGGGATGGGAATGATGATTGTCTTAAATGATTTGATTTACTAGTGATTGTGTGTGTGGTGTTAAAGAGCTTGGACTTATAATGTTATCATATGCATGCTATGTGTGATTATTTGCTTGTGTGGATATATATGGGATCCAATTAGGAGGATGCTTATCCTGTTCCTCGCGCATGCGACCTAATTGATGTTTAATGGGATCCAATTAGGAGGATGCTTATTCTGTTGCTCGCGCATGCGACCTAATTGATGTTTAATGGGATCCAATTAGGAGGATGCTTATCCTGTTGCTCGTGCATGCGACCTAATTGATGTTTAATGGGGTCGGGGGACACGAGCCGTCCTAATGTAATCATTGTGGGGTCGGAGGACACGAACCGTCCTGTTGTAATAATTTTGGGGTCGGAGGACACGAGCCGTCCTATTGGTTGCCTTATGAGTGTTGTTGCCTTTGTGTGTGAATATTAACTTGCAAATGCATGTAGCTATATGATAACTATAATTATTTGTCCAGCTATATTTTGTAATCACAGTGAATTCGGTTGCCTTGTGTGTTGAGTCTCAAACCTCTGAATCTCACCAACGTAATGTTGACATTTTAAGCATCATTTTCAGGTGAGCTTTCTAAGGATAGGATAGAAGGACATGGATAGACGAGACCTTAGTTGCATTGGAAGTGGTTCATCATTTATGTGACAACCGGCAGTTTAGGGAGCTATTTTTAAAACCCGCATTACAACTTAAGTTCGTTTATAATTTTTATTTGAAATTTTCATTTCACAACGAACTTGTAAGACCTATGTTATGGATATTTTATTTAATGACGTTATGGAATTCGTGAATTATGTTCATAATTCATTTTTGATTATGTGATCGGTGATGTATATTTGAATTCTCACTTGGTACTACGTTGACTTTGGCACTAGGATTACCTAACATAGTTTTATGATTCGTCTTAACGAGTCCGTTATGTATTTAATTAATTTCGAGAGGTTCTCGTGTAATATGGAAATTTTAAAATGAGTTCGGGTTCGGGCCACGTGTTTTTACATCTACCCACATTACCCGCTCAACCGTAATAATATCTTTATTATTACTATTATTATTATTATTATTATTATTACTAATATTAACTTTTATAAAAAAAAAAAAAAAAAAAAAAAAAAAAAGAAGAAAAGTTAACAAAAGGGTGTGTTTGCCCGGTTTGTAACCACACACACAACACAACACAAATTTTCATTCTCTCTCTTTTCCTCTCATCTCCCTCACCACTTCTAACCCTAGCCGCCACCTGGAAAATCCGGCCACACCTTAGCCACCGCCGGCCACCACTCTAAACCACCACCATAATTCGATTCCCCATCATCCCTACTCTTAGATCCACTATAACACGCGCCTATAAACCCGTTATTTCACTTCGAATCACCATCTTATTCACCCTTATTCGTTGTTTTGGGAAAGATTACCACAGTTTTGAGCTTTTAGTTCGAAGGTGAGCGAGTTTCCACTCGTATTATTAATAAAAACGTGACCCTTGGTCACGAATCGATGAGATCCGAAAGGGTTCTAATTAAAAACGTGATATGATGATGAAGCTTGATTGGAAAAACGTTTTCTTAATAAGTTTGGTATCCGGGTTGGTTCATCTTCGTCGGGTCGAAGTGTACCCGAGGGTGGAAACCCTCGGTTTGAGCTTGTTATTTCGGCTATCCGAGCTTGTTGATCTTGGTGTTCGATTGAGGGTGTTTGGAACCTCATTTTGTTATTTGACCGATTATGATTGGTCGTGGTTATCCATGGAATTTTTGGGCCGACGACCCTAGTAGGTCGTGTGGTATTGTTTGGCTCATTTAGAGCTAGCCGAGACCATGGAGGTCTCGGGTGGGAACCACACTAGTTGTGGTGAAGTGTTGCCTCGGGTTCGGCTTGGTAAACCGACCCAAACATTAACATGGTTAATGTTATATTAGTTTTGTGATAAATGTGAACTAAGTGTATATTATTATTGGTTGTTATTGTTATTGCTATATTGTTGTGGTATTTATTTCTCGGCCGTATACCTTTGGGTCGAATTGGTTATTGGATTGGTTATTGGTTATGGGTTGATATTGAGAAGTTGTTGGCGATTGGTAAATGTGATATGAGGACCGGTTATGAGACGGTCGTTAGATGACGGAGATAGGTTAGTTGGGTACCGTAGTCGGACCTTATTGTTGTAGCCCGTGGTTGAGATTGTGATTTGGACGGAGATTTATTATTTATGACTTTGGTTTATTATTGGACTTGGACAATGAGCCGAGGGTCATGACTCGGACATATGACCATTTCGTATAACTCAATAAATATTAAAAGTGAAACGAGAATAATAAAACTCGTAATAATAATTATTAATAATATGAACGTTTATACGAAAGTATATACGTGAATAACGTATATATAACTATATAAACGCGTATATTAATAATAATAATAATCACGAGTCGTATTATAAATAATACGATTAGATATATATTAGGCTACGAAAGTGGCGTAATATTATTAAACGTATTATTATTACAAAAATTGTGTCATAAATGGGAAACTCCCGACAATTATGAAACATTTAATAAAAAGTCATTTCGAATATACAACGGATAAGATTATTGAGTTAAGCGAAATTGTTGTCACTCGGGTCCAGGTAAGTCATTAATTGTGACATTCGTGTTGTCTCGGATATATGACGACTAATATAGACGTTTTCTATAAGTAAATAACCACTCAACCGTAAGGTTGAGCCGGGTTGTTTGGTTATATGAAACGAATATATTAGTGGGCAGCGTATCCTACGACGCCCACAGGTTGTAGTATATGTAAAGTGTAATAGATTGCGAGTGTATATATCGGGAAATCTGGCCAATTTGGCGATATATACGAGGAATTTATTAAACTACGATATATACTATATAGTAATTATGTGCTATGTGCTTTATATGTGCTTTAGATTGGGTGTAATCTTGGAACGGTATATTACGTAAATAAATATGAGGATTATCAAATCGACGGATTTGGTAAACTTTGGCGATTTATTTAAATAATATATTGGGCTAATATTAGATCTATAGTTTATTTTATCTTTCTATGTGTGATCTTGTTGGTTTGTTTTGAGTCGACCCACCACCCGTATGGATACCAAACGCAAATACACCAAACTGATACGAAATGGATTTTCGGAAATAAAACGGATTCTCGTCCGGGTTTGGGAATATTATATATTTGAGGAAATGATTTCTGAAAGAGTTAATATTGTTAGGTCGTGCCAAGTCCGTAGTTGCTGTTTCGTGAGTTATCATACATCTTATTGCTACCTACCTCGTCTTGCTATTTTTTGGACTTGAGGTGAGTCATAGCCCCACTTTTTACTCTTGAACTATGTTTTCAACGATTGGGGTGAGAGACGTGCAAATCATTTTACGTGGACTATTATCGCTTTAATATTCTTTCTAAAACTTGCTATGCGTATGGACTAGGATATATTGTCAGCTTTAGTCACATAGTTTTGTGTGTACTATTCAAGGTTGGCTTATTTGGATTGTCAGCTTTAGTCACATAGTTATGTGTGTACTATTCAAGGTTGGCTTATTTGGTTATTGGTGGATTGTCAGCTTTAGTCACATATTTGTTGTGTGTACTATTCAAGGTTGGCTTATTTGGATTGTCAGCTTTAGTCACATAGTTTTGTGTGTACTATTCAAGGTTGGCTTATTTGGATTGTCAGCTTTAGTCACATATTTGTTGTGTGTACTATTCAAGGTTGGCTTATTTGGACTGTCAGCTTTAGTCACATAGTTTCGTGTGTACTATTCAAGGTTGACTTATTAGATACTATAGTGTGCACCTATAGGTTATTAATACTTCGGAGGTTATCCGAGTATTTATTGGTATTGCGGGGGTTACCCGAATATCTATGTTGTTACGGAAGGGTATCCGTGTGTTTTGGTTATTGCGGAAGGGTATCCGTGTGTTATGTTGAGAGCGGAGGGTATCCGCAGGCTTTTAGCGAATCCTTAGTCTAGCTAGCAAGCGTTTTGCGTATATGTCCACTATATTATTAGTTGAACTTAAACCTATGATCTCACCAGCGAAAGCTGACTTTTAGCACGTTTTCTCAGGTAATTAAGTGTTGAGGTGCATGCTTGGATTGGAAGGCTCGGCTGTGGCACACGGTTATGGATCTATATTTTCTAAACTCTGATAATTAAATTTGGACCTATTGTTATTTTATTTTGGGCCTGACTCTGAATGATGTTGGGATAAATGTAAACCTTAAAACCCCGTATTTTGGTTGTGTTTTTATTATGTTTACTTTATCTCGTTCTATATTGTCTTGTGTTGGATACCAATCCCCGTAGCACCCCGAAAGCTTGTTGAGTCTTCCGCTGTATCAAATTTTGGGGGTGTTACAGATTGGTATCAGAGCCAAGGTTATAGAGAACTAGGTAAATAAACGCCTAAACTATAACCGTATTTTTATAGAAAATGATCCTTGACTACCGCCCGCCAGCCCGCCAAGCCGAAGCATCTTCTATTATTTGAGGTATTATGAGATATTTGAGATGATTTGAGGTTTAGGGATTTTAGTAATAAGATGGCGCTCTTGAGGATTTATATGGTCTATATGTTTTATAAACATTTTAGGAATGCGGTGTTTGAAATTCTTTTATTAAGATTATATGGTATTATTTGATGTGAATATTTGGTACGATATTATGAGTTGCGATTTAAGTTGTTTTTGAAACACTTACACCTACCCTACGCCGTTGTCACAAACCATGGCCTCCCATATGCCCGATGTCGTCGAGGATATTTTTACTGCACCGGTTTTACCTGCACAGTTCACGATGGCATCTGATGACCTTTACCAGATGGCCATGTCTTCAGCTACTGTATCACAGGCAGCTTCTACTTCAGCACTACCTACTGCATCTACGCAGGGACCCTCATCTTCTTTAGGGCTCCCTGGTACATCGAGGCAGCTTACTCTTCATCAGGCTTTGGCTCGTGTGGCACCACGCTTTGCCCACCGAGCTACGGCACGCATGTCGGTACGCCCTACTCCATCACCTTTACAGATTGATGCTCATTCTCTTCTCTCTGAGGCACCGCCCACATCACTGCGTCGTCGTCCTAGATCACCTACTACATCTTCACATGGTTCACCCAGTAGGAGACGACGAGTAATGAGGTACTCTTCCGATGAGGAGGAGGAGGAGTACGAGGGTGAGGATGAGGCTGATGACCCTGAGCGAGAGGATGACCCTCAGGAGGCTGAGCATGGTGATGATGATGACCCTGAGGAGGAGGATGACCCTCAGGAGGATGAGATGCCTGATGATGATGATGATGTGTTAGCACCACCAGCTCAGGCTGAGGAGCCTGATTCACCTGTACACCCGATTGAGCCCGATTCACCTGATCATCCGTTCTTGTTTGAGTTACCACCGGGTAGTCCCGTGGAGTCGGATGCATCGTCTGAGATTTCTGCTGAGCATGCAGAGTTAGGTGAGATTGGTAGGTTGTGGACTCAGATTACGGCTCTTGGTGAGAGAGTTACTCATATGTCTGAGCGGATTGATAGAGTGACTGTTGAGTTTATTGGGCAGTTGAGGGTTGATATGGTTATGGCTGAGAGAAGGGTTACCGAGATGAGGAGAGTTTTGATGGAGGTACATGAGCATATCGATAGTATTCAGCGAGGGTTTATTACTGCTCATGAGGCCGACCGCAAGCTTTGGCAAAGGAATGCCGAGCTAGAGAAGGAGGTGGCTGACCTCAAGAGAGACCGAGACACCCATAGCGTGGAGTTAGGATCGTTATGGAGGGATCTTGATGGCTTGAGGCAGGAGTTGAGGATTCTCCGCCAGCCCCGTGGCTAGTTGCTTGAGTTATATTATCTTGTTGCTTTCTTAGCCGAGGAGTGTTCGGTTAGAAAAGCTAGTTATCATATTTTGATGTATTTGTTTGGTATTCGTCTCTTTTGGAACGATTAGTATGTTTGGTGTTATCCGTTGGTTGGAACGATGTTAGATCGCTATTGTATGATGATGGTTGTTAGTATATGGTATTATATGATTTTGGGAGTTATGGAAATTGAGTCCTTATTCGCTTAGTATTACATAGCATGTCGTTGCCATTCTTGCTATGACTTGATTTCGTTGAGATGTTTTGTTGAGCATGTCGATAAGTTCTAATGGAGATTTATGAACTTGTGTGATGTTACAGATCAATGGCACCCCGTCGAAACCCTGTTAGGTCTACCAGGACTGGTCCTGCTGTGACTACTCCTACTCCTGCTCGTCGAGGTCGTCGACCTACTCGAAATGTTGAAACCCCTACTCCTGACAACCTGGACACCACTAACCGTAACAACAGGAATCAAAATGTCGATGTTCAGGGAGACAATGGTCATGTTCCACTTAATGCACCTACTGTGGATCAAGCTATGATCAACCAACTCGTGGAGCAAAGAGTTGCTGAACTACTCGCTGAGTCAAATCATTCCAACAATTCTGCTGGAACTTTTCCACCTGTTCGTGCTAATGGATGTCATTATAAGGAATTCAAGATTTGTGGACCCATTGAGTTTGGTGGAAATGAAGGAGTGGTTTACTTAGTTAGATGGATTGAGAAGACTGAGTCAGTGTTTAATGTCAGTGGTTGTGCGGAGAATGCGAAGGTAAAGTTTGCTTCTTTTACTTTCAAGGATGAAGCTTTGACTTGGTGGAACAACTACCGAAATGCAGTTGGGAGTGATGTAGCATATGCTATGACCTGGGAGCAATTTAAGTCCTTGTTGATTCAGACTTATTGCCCAAGGAATGAGGTCAAGAAGCTAGAGATTGAGTTTTGGAACCACAAGGTGAAAGGTAATGATATGGCGACTTACAATCGTCGTTACCAGGAGTTAGCCTTGTTGTGCCCTGATATGGTGAAAACCGAGACTCAAAAGATTGAGAGGTATACTGATGGATTGCCTGTAGCTACGAGGAATGATGTAATTTCTGCTAGGCCCGCAAACATCCATGAGGCAATCACAATTGCTCAACAACTTATGGATTCGTTGGAATTAGAAGAAGCTGATAAGGAGAAGAATGGAAAGAGAAAGAGAGACCGTCACTCTAAGAGTAATGATCACCGAAGCAAGAGACAAGCTAAGGCTTATGCTATTGGGAATGGAAATAAGAAGAATCAGAACGGTGATGCACCCAAGTGTGATCGTTGCCATCAGCATCACACCGGATGGTGTAGTGTGACATGCCAGAATTGCTCAAGGAAAGGACATACAGCTAAGGACTGTAGAGCTCGACCTCTTGCAATGGTTCAAGCTGCTCCTGAGATGAGAAACAAGGCAGATGTTACCTGTTATGGATGTGGAAAGAAGGGACACTATAGGAATGAGTGTAGAGAATCGCGGAACCGTGGGAATCAAGGCTCGGGTGGTAATGGGTACAATTATGGAAACCGTGGAGCTGGAGGAAATCGTGGACGACAAGACAATGGGGACCAACGTGTGGAAGCTGGAGCTGCTCAAGGAAGAGTGTATGCGCTCGGGAACGAGAGAGGAGAAGATCCGAACGTCGTTACTGGTACGTTCCTCCTCAATAATCGTTACGCTTCCATACTGTTTGATACTGGTGCCGATAGGAGTTTTGTGTCCACTACATTTGCACCCTTACTAGAGAAACCCCCGATGGCCTTAGGAATTGGATATGATATTGAGTTAGCTAATGGAAACCTAGAAAGGATTAATACCATCATTCGCGGTTGTACACTAAATTTCTTGAACCACCCTTTCAACATAGATCTTCTACCCGTCACGTTAGGAAGTTTTGATGTAATCATTGGTATGGATTGGTTGTCGAAGTATCGTGCTCACATACTTTGCGACGAGAAGATCGTGCGTGTACCATACGGAAAGGAGGTCCTAAATATACTAGGAGACCGAAAGGATTCTAGGAGCCCATCCCGATTAGCGGTGATTTCTTGCACTAAGCTACCGAAGCTAATGGAGAAGGGATGTTATCTTTTCTTAGCTCAAATTTCTGAGAAGGGAGAGACGAAGAAAAAGGAAAGGTGTATTGGAGATGTGCCTATAGTTCGTGATTTTTCTGATGTGTTTCCCGATGATTTGCCGGGAATCCCACCAAGTAGGCAAGTGGAGTTTCAGATTGAGTTGATACCCGGTGCTGCACCTGTAGCACGAGCACCTTATCGTCTTGCACCTACTGAACTGGAAGAGTTGTCGAAACAATTGGCGGAGTTAGCCGAAAAGGGATTCATAAGACCAAGTTCATCACCTTGGGGAGCCCCAGTCTTGTTTGTGAAGAAGAAGGATGGATCGTTTCGCATGTGTATTGACTATAGAGAGTTAAATAAGTTAACGGTGAAGAATCGATACCCGTTACCTAGGATCGATGATTTGTTCGATCAACTTCAAGGATCAAGTGTGTATTCGAAGATCGATTTGAGATCGGGATATCATCAACTTCGAGTTCGTGAGGAGGATATTCCGAAAACGGCTTTCAGAACCCGTTACGGGCATTACGAGTTTCAGGTGATGCCGTTTGGGTTGACTAACGCACCAGCCATATTCATGGATCTCATGAATCGTGTGTGTAAGCCATACTTGGATAAGTTCGTAATTGTATTCATCGATGACATTCTGATATATTCAAAGAGTGAGAAAGAGCATGAGGAGCATTTAAGACTCATTTTGGAATTGCTCAGGAAGGAGAAACTTTATGCCAAGTTTTCGAAATGTGAATTTTGGATTCCGACCGTACAATTTTTGGGTCACGTGATTGATAGACAAGGAGTCCACGTGGATCCTGCAAAAATTGAAGCAATAAAAGATTGGGCTGCACCTACAACCCCAACCGAAGTTCGTCAATTTTTGGGTTTAGCTGGCTATTACCGAAGATTCATCGAGGGATTTTCGAAGATAGCTAAACCATTGACCAAATTGACTCAAAAGAGTGTTACGTATGAATGGGGAGATAAAGAAGAGGAAGCGTTTCAATTGCTTAAGAAAATGTTGTGTAGCGCTCCTATCCTAGCGTTACCAGAAGGTAACGAGGATTTCGTCGTCTATTGTGACGCCTCACATAAAGGTTTAGGAGCCGTATTAATGCAACGGGAGAAGGTGATAGCTTATGCTTCCCGACAGCTCAAAAAGCATGAGAAAAACTACACTACCCATGATTTGGAACTCGGTGCTGTGGTTTTTGCTTTAAGAATATGGAGACATTACTTGTACGGAACCAAGTGTGTTGTATTTACTGACCATAAAAGTTTACAACACATCTTGAATCAAAAAGAGCTCAACATGAGACAACGACGTTGGATCGAGTTGCTAAGCGATTATGATTGTGAAATTCGCTACCATCCCGGCAAAGCAAACGTTGTTGCTGATGCTCTTAGTCGAAAGGAAAGAATACCACCATTACGAGTTAAGTCATTGGGAATGACTATCGTATCGCCATTACCATCTCAGATACTCGAAGCTCAAACAGAAGCATTGAAAGCAGAGAATAGATCTGCCGAGAACATATTTGGGATGGCTGATAATGAGAAAGGATTTGTTAAGCGTTCGGATGGATTATTATGTTTTGGAGATCGGATTTGGGTACCGTTACATGGAGAAATTCGAGAATTGATTATGCATGAGTCGCATAAGTCAAAGTACTCCATTCACCCTGGTTCCGATAAAATGTACCAAGATCTTAAGAAGTTCTATTGGTGGCCAAATATGAAGGCAGAAATAGCATCGTACGTTAGTAAGTACTTGACATGCGCCAAGGTTAAGGCTGAACACCAGAGACCGTCAGGACTACTAACGCAACCAGAACTTCCAGTCTGGAAATGGGAGCGGATTACTATGGACTTCATTACCAAATTACCGAGGACGGCTAGCGGTTGTGACGCTATCTGGGTAATTGTGGACCGTCTGACAAAGTCTGCTCATTTCTTAGCTATTAGTGAAGATGATAGTGTGGATAAGCTTGCAAGGTTATATGTGAAGGAAATTATTTCGCGTCATGGAGTTCCGATATCTATTATTTCGGATCGTGATAGTCGTTTTACGTCAGCTTTGTGGCGATCACTTCAAACGGCTTTGGGGACGAGGCTTGATATGAGTACTGCATATCATCCCCAAACCGATGGTCAAAGTGAGAGGACCATTCAGACGTTAGAGGATATGCTTCGTGCATGCATCATAGACTTCGGTAAAGGCTGGGAGAAGTATTTACCCCTTGCGGAATTCTCCTATAATAACAGCTACCACACAAGTCTTAAGGCTGCACCATTCGAAGCTTTGTATGGCAGAAAGTGTCGTTCGCCTATTGGTTGGGCAGAAGTTGGAGATAGTCAACTTACAGGCCCTGAGCTTATTTTGGAAACTACCGAGAAAGTAACTCAGATTCGTGATCGGTTGCAAGCCGCCAGAGATAGGCAGAAGAGCTACACCGATCAGAGACGTAAACCTTTAGAGTTCCAGGTTGGAGACAAAGTGATACTGAAAGTCTCGCCTTGGAAAGGTGTAATACGTTTCGGGAAACGTGGTAAACTCAACCCACGCTACATTGGACCATTCTTGATCTTAGAAGAATTGGGCCCGTGGCTTATAGGTTGGAATTACCGTCCGAACTGAGCAAAGTTCACGACGTGTTCCACGTGAGTAACCTGAAGAAATGTCTTTCTGATGAAATGCCCGTCATTCCAATGAGGGACATTCGTGTAGATGAGAAACTGAATTTCGTGGAGGAACCGATTGAGATTTTAGATCGTGAGGTTAAACAACTCAAGAGGAGTCGCATTCCGCTCGTCAAGGTTCGTTGGAATTCCCGACATGGACCAGAGTTTACGTGGGAACGTGAGGACGAGTTCAGGAAGAGATATCCGAAGCTTTTCACTTCGTAGATGAATTTTTCCGAGTGAAACCCGGGACGGGTTTCTTTCTGAGACGGGGAGGATGTGACAACCGGCAGTTTAGGGAGCTATTTTTAAAACCCGCATTACAACTTAAGTTCGTTTATAATTTTTATTTGAAATTTTCATTTCACAACGAACTTGTAAGACCTATGTTATGGATATTTTATTTAATGACGTTATGGAATTCGTGAATTATGTTCATAATTCATTTTTGATTATGTGATCGGTGATGTATATTTGAATTCTCACTTGGTACTACGTTGACTTTGGCACTAGGATTACCTAACATAGTTTTATGATTCGTCTTAACGAGTCCGTTATGTATTTAATTAATTTCGAGAGGTTCTCGTGTAATATGGAAATTTTAAAATGAGTTCGGGTTCGGGCCACGTGTTTTTACATCTACCCACATTACCCGCTCAACCGTAATAATATCTTTATTATTACTATTATTATTATTATTATTATTATTACTAATATTAACTTTTATAAAAAAAAAAAAAAAAAAAAAAAAAAAGAAGAAAAGTTAACAAAAGGGTGTGTTTGCCCGGTTTGTAACCACACACACAACACAACACAAATTTTCATTCTCTCTCTTTTCCTCTCATCTCCCTCACCACTTCTAACCCTAGCCGCCACCTGGAAAATCCGGCCACACCTTAGCCACCGCCGGCCACCACTCTAAACCACCACCATAATTCGATTCCCCATCATCCCTACTCTTAGATCCACTATAACACGCGCCTATAAACCCGTTATTTCACTTCGAATCACCATCTTATTCACCCTTATTCGTTGTTTTGGGAAAGATTACCACAGTTTTGAGCTTTTAGTTCGAAGGTGAGCGAGTTTCCACTCGTATTATTAATAAAAACGTGACCCTTGGTCACGAATCGATGAGATCCGAAAGGGTTCTAATTAAAAACGTGATATGATGATGAAGCTTGATTGGAAAAACGTTTTCTTAATAAGTTTGGTATCCGGGTTGGTTCATCTTCGTCGGGTCGAAGTGTACCCGAGGGTGGAAACCCTCGGTTTGAGCTTGTTATTTCGGCTATCCGAGCTTGTTGATCTTGGTGTTCGATTGAGGGTGTTTGGAACCTCATTTTGTTATTTGACCGATTATGATTGGTCGTGGTTATCCATGGAATTTTTGGGCCGACGACCCTAGTAGGTCGTGTGGTATTGTTTGGCTCATTTAGAGCTAGCCGAGACCATGGAGGTCTCGGGTGGGAACCACACTAGTTGTGGTGAAGTGTTGCCTCGGGTTCGGCTTGGTAAACCGACCCAAACATTAACATGGTTAATGTTATATTAGTTTTGTGATAAATGTGAACTAAGTGTATATTATTATTGGTTGTTATTGTTATTGCTATATTGTTGTGGTATTTATTTCTCGGCCGTATACCTTTGGGTCGAATTGGTTATTGGATTGGTTATTGGTTATGGGTTGATATTGAGAAGTTGTTGGCGATTGGTAAATGTGATATGAGGACCGGTTATGAGACGGTCGTTAGATGACGGAGATAGGTTAGTTGGGTACCGTAGTCGGACCTTATTGTTGTAGCCCGTGGTTGAGATTGTGATTTGGACGGAGATTTATTATTTATGACTTTGGTTTATTATTGGACTTGGACAATGAGCCGAGGGTCATGACTCGGACATATGACCATTTCGTATAACTCAATAAATATTAAAAGTGAAACGAGAATAATAAAACTCGTAATAATAATTATTAATAATATGAACGTTTATACGAAAGTATATACGTGAATAACGTATATATAACTATATAAACGCGTATATTAATAATAATAATAATCACGAGTCGTATTATAAATAATACGATTAGATATATATTAGGCTACGAAAGTGGCGTAATATTATTAAACGTATTATTATTACAAAAATTGTGTCATAAATGGGAAACTCCCGACAATTATGAAACATTTAATAAAAAGTCATTTCGAATATACAACGGATAAGATTATTGAGTTAAGCGAAATTGTTGTCACTCGGGTCCAGGTAAGTCATTAATTGTGACATTCGTGTTGTCTCGGATATATGACGACTAATATAGACGTTTTCTATAAGTAAATAACCACTCAACCGTAAGGTTGAGCCGGGTTGTTTGGTTATATGAAACGAATATATTAGTGGGCAGCGTATCCTACGACGCCCACAGGTTGTAGTATATGTAAAGTGTAATAGATTGCGAGTGTATATATCGGGAAATCTGGCCAATTTGGCGATATATACGAGGAATTTATTAAACTACGATATATACTATATAGTAATTATGTGCTATGTGCTTTATATGTGCTTTAGATTGGGTGTAATCTTGGAACGGTATATTACGTAAATAAATATGAGGATTATCAAATCGACGGATTTGGTAAACTTTGGCGATTTATTTAAATAATATATTGGGCTAATATTAGATCTATAGTTTATTTTATCTTTCTATGTGTGATCTTGTTGGTTTGTTTTGAGTCGACCCACCACCCGTATGGATACCAAACGCAAATACACCAAACTGATACGAAATGGATTTTCGGAAATAAAACGGATTCTCGTCCGGGTTTGGGAATATTATATATTTGAGGAAATGATTTCTGAAAGAGTTAATATTGTTAGGTCGTGCCAAGTCCGTAGTTGCTGTTTCGTGAGTTATCATACATCTTATTGCTACCTACCTCGTCTTGCTATTTTTTGGACTTGAGGTGAGTCATAGCCCCACTTTTTACTCTTGAACTATGTTTTCAACGATTGGGGTGAGAGACGTGCAAATCATTTTACGTGGACTATTATCGCTTTAATATTCTTTCTAAAACTTGCTATGCGTATGGACTAGGATATATTGTCAGCTTTAGTCACATAGTTTTGTGTGTACTATTCAAGGTTGGCTTATTTGGATTGTCAGCTTTAGTCACATAGTTATGTGTGTACTATTCAAGGTTGGCTTATTTGGTTATTGGTGGATTGTCAGCTTTAGTCACATATTTGTTGTGTGTACTATTCAAGGTTGGCTTATTTGGATTGTCAGCTTTAGTCACATAGTTTTGTGTGTACTATTCAAGGTTGGCTTATTTGGATTGTCAGCTTTAGTCACATATTTGTTGTGTGTACTATTCAAGGTTGGCTTATTTGGACTGTCAGCTTTAGTCACATAGTTTCGTGTGTACTATTCAAGGTTGACTTATTAGATACTATAGTGTGCACCTATAGGTTATTAATACTTCGGAGGTTATCCGAGTATTTATTGGTATTGCGGGGGTTACCCGAATATCTATGTTGTTACGGAAGGGTATCCGTGTGTTTTGGTTATTGCGGAAGGGTATCCGTGTGTTATGTTGAGAGCGGAGGGTATCCGCAGGCTTTTAGCGAATCCTTAGTCTAGCTAGCAAGCGTTTTGCGTATATGTCCACTATATTATTAGTTGAACTTAAACCTATGATCTCACCAGCGAAAGCTGACTTTTAGCACGTTTTCTCAGGTAATTAAGTGTTGAGGTGCATGCTTGGATTGGAAGGCTCGGCTGTGGCACACGGTTATGGATCTATATTTTCTAAACTCTGATAATTAAATTTGGACCTATTGTTATTTTATTTTGGGCCTGACTCTGAATGATGTTGGGATAAATGTAAACCTTAAAACCCCGTATTTTGGTTGTGTTTTTATTATGTTTACTTTATCTCGTTCTATATTGTCTTGTGTTGGATACCAATCCCCGTAGCACCCCGAAAGCTTGTTGAGTCTTCCGCTGTATCAAATTTTGGGGGTGTTACAATTTATGTTTGAATTTATGTATTGTTTCAGATTTTGTTTTGGTTATTTTTGTTTTGGGGTATTGTTACAACACTTTGTGTTTGTACTTTGCTCTATTTTTGTGCATGTAGTTGTTCTCTATATAGACACCAGGTGTTGTGATGATATCCATGAAGTTACACCCTTGCGTTTCCGCCGTGGCGGGGTGTGACAGATTGGTATCAGAGCCTTGGTTATAGAGAATTAGGCGGTTGGACCTAGACTATAACCTAGGAGTCCCTCATATAGTTGCATTTAGGACCTATGTGTAATTATAGTATTTTATATGTCTATTTTCCTATATTTATGAGATGTTTTATTGAGTTTCGGACGTCTATTCTATTCTATATACGTAGTATTATATATATCGACTTTATTATATCGTCTTCCGCGTGTAAGATGCTTCATTGGACTATCGTTGTTGCTATCGGATGCGAGAGAAGTGGTAGGATAAAGCGGACTAACCGTAGAATCCGAGTTCCCGATAGCATGTATCTATGTTCGGACAAGGAGAGGACGTTTATGGGAAACGTTGGTGGAGAAGAAGTGGAGAGGTTTGGAACCACTGTGACTTCTGAAGATGGAGCCATTACCAAATACCCTTGGTAGTGTCCTCACTTCACATAGGAAGGAGATGTGGTTTAGTCTAAACCTCGTGATTTGTATGCGCTTGTGAATCATGTGGAATTGGAAGAAAAGAATAGAGATGGTTTTGCATGTTGTCGACTACTTCAACATGTAGGAAACATGAATGGGTGGTTGAGTAAAGATGAAAGGGAGTTAGGATGGAATGGTGTGGATTCGGATCTAGAGTCTACAGCGAGTAATAAGTTGAATTGATCTGAGTAGGGAGATAAGTGTGAGAGTGGAGTTTGAGCCGTTATGGGACGTCTTTTGTTTTGTGTCATGTTTTGGAATTCGTATATTGTCTTTTGCCGTCTAGAGCCATGTTGGAGCGTGATTACTCTTGGATATTGGATCGACCTTATCCAAGTGATTTTGATTATAGAGTTTACGTGATCGATGGAATTGTTCCATGTGAGACGATTGTTTGCGACGTCTTTTGTTTTTGGTTGCGTGATTGTTTGCATGATGTGTTGTCATAGGAGGGAGTACACTTATGAAAGGGGGCATAGATAATTATGGTGGCCAACATAATTATACATGCGTCACAACACAAGCGGACTTGCAAGCATGAAAGCATGGATTGCATGGTGTATTAGGTGCTATGTGGTATATGTGTGTTATCATTGAGATGTGTGGTTTTGGAAGTAAGTATGCGTGTGGAATAGGCTTATAACTATGGTCGCGAACATAATTATAAGGGTATTATACATGTGGACTTATGACCATTATTGCATTGATAGATGTTTGTTGTTATATATTGTGGTAGATAGTATGTGATATCATGTTGGTGATGGTTGTATGGTTAGAGAAGTATTCTCTTAACCGTTAGGGCAGTCGTTATATGTTGGGGTGTGTAGGTGGTGAGATTCAATCCTACCTATCATATGTTGATACCTCAATTATCGGTGGGTACTTATGTTGTGGTATTTAAGTTGATTCGTTTGCTAGACGCTCCGTTTGTATACCTAATTCTTCGGTTGGCATTCCTATTCGTACCATGATGGTACATATGCCATATTCTTTCTATTCGACGTCGTGATAGGTGTTGGGAAATCGAATTCGTTTTTGTTGGATACTGTTTTGTTTCTTTGGTTATTCCATACATTCATTCCTCGGATGAATGTTATGCTATTCTTCAAGTATTGTTGGTTCATGACGAGTTGGTGTGGATATTTGAATCCCTCATTTACACACATCAATTGAATTTCGTGACATGTTTTTGTGACCTGTTAGTATCGGTGTTTTTCTATGATTTTGGTTTGATCGTTGTACGAATGAGTCTTTGCGTTCTTCACTTGGCTTGCAATGTATTTGCGTGAGTGTTCGCTGGCATGTGTTCGTTTGAGGATTATTTTGATTACGGAATTTTTCAATGTCTTTCGCGTTCGATTAAGAGGTTGTGTTAGAGTCTTTATGGCATTTTACAAATTCGTTTTGGGTATTTGAAGGTTGTTTGATGGAAACTAATATTTTTATGAGAAATGAAGTGTAATAAAAAAAAAATGGTTATGTTGATGTCTTAAGTAAAATGGTTTATATATATTTTATAAAAAAAAATGTATAAGTTTAAGATATGTCTTGTGAAAAACGGTGTTCATTTGTTTTTGGGAAGGTCGAGTACGGGAATAAGAACTGTCAATGGTTCTCATTTACCAAACTTGTTATGTATTTGGTTCATCGAGTGTTTCTTTCGTTGTGGTGCGCTTGTGGATGTTTAATTGGTACGTGTATTTTATATTTTATTTGTATGAGTTTTCGTGAACACTTTATCCGTGTCTACTTTTATTGGGGGAAAATTTCTCATTGTGTTTTTCTAGCTTTGATTTTGATGTTCGTTACTTCGCTAGTCGGTAATTCGTACCCTTTTGAGTTCGTTGATATACGTTTTAGTTCGACCGGTTTCATGGTTCGCGTCGTTTATTTAGGATAGATTGTCGTTTGATTATCAATTTGTTCGTTGAAGAGGAAGAGGGTGTTTGTCAAGTTGTTCAAGTGCGAGGGTTAGCTTCAAGATGTACGTTCTTCAGATTTCATGGGCATCGGGGAGGTAGAAGAACCATATGAGGAACTATGTGATGCGTGACTTAGAGTTGGGGAATAGAACTTGGAGATGATATTTGTATGGAGTAGAAAGTGTTATCTACACAGATCATAAGAATCTTTAGCATATATTTGACAAGAGGCTAATATATGTTGAAGGGAAGTTGGGTGTGGAATTTCTCAGTGACTGCGATTGTCTAATTCGCCATTGTCAAGGAAGGGCGGACATCGTGGTAAGAGCGCTGAGCGGGAGTGAACGAGTGAAACTTGGATGTTTGTGAGTGATGATTATGATAAAATTCAGTTCGGAGTTGAGAAGATGATACTAACAGCCAAGAGAGGGAGGTTCAAGGATGAGAACAGGTAAGAAGAATGATTACTTGGTTTAGACCAGTAAATGGAAAGGAACGAAGATGGATGATTGTACTTTGCGGACCCGCTAATGATTTCATGGAGAGGAAGCTTAAGGACTCGATCATGCAAGGTATAAGATACATTCGAGAATGGATAAAACGTATTATACCTTAGCAAGTGGTTGATACACTTGAAGGTGAGTGTTGATGTCAATGATTATTAGGGTGATGCAACGGTCAGAGATACATGGAGATTTTGCTGGGGAGGAATTGGTGAGACTTTTCATTTGATAAGTTGGTAACGAGACATGGAGTGTCGCATGATCATCAAAGAAAGTGATGGAATATTTACTTTGTGATAGTGGTAAACGTGTTATACAGTTTTGAGAACGCGTACGAAGATGAGTACGACTTATCGTTCTTAAATGAATGGACTAAGTGAGCGTACAAATCAGACGTTGGATGGTATGATGAGAGCATGGGTGTATTTGAGTTTGGAGGAAGCTGAGGTATGCATTTATCTTTAGTTGAGTCCTCATATATCAACAATTATCATTCTAGTATGGAGTGTGTGTCGTGTGAAAAGTTGTGTGGAGGGTAATGTAGGTCGCCCGTTCTATGGACAGAGGTTGGAACAAGTCAACTAATTGGTCCTGAACTAGAACGCGAGTCTACGAGTAAGGTTTTCTGACTAAGGAAAGACTTAAGGCAGCAAGAGATTGCCAAAAGAGTTATGCGGATTATTTCCGTAAGCCCTTAGAGTTTGGTGTTGGTGATATTGTGAGGTTAAAAGTATCTCCTTGGAAAGGTGTTGTGCGTTTCGGTAAGAAAGGCAAGCTAGCACCGAGATACGTAGGACCATTTGGGATTTACGGAAAGGAGGGGAATTGTGGCATACCGGTGGAAGTTAGCTGAGGAATTTAGTAGAGTGCATGATACGTTTCACGTATCTAATGAAAAAAAAGTGGTTGGCAGATGATAGTCTGGATGTGCCATTAGATGAGATTAAGGTTGACAAGACTCTCCATTTTGTCAAGAAACCTGTTGAGATTATGGATCGAGATGTTAAGGGTTGAAGTATGGTGAGATAGCGTTGGTAAAGGTATGGTGAAATTCTAAGCGTGGTCCTGAGTTTACTTGGGAACGTGAGGATCAGATGAAATTTAAGTACCCAAATTTGTTTGCTGATGTGGTTGGTGAAGTAGATCGTTTGTAGTTGGATTTTAGATCGTGGAAGTTAGATGCGGGGTATTCATAAATGTTTGTTATATGGATATCTGTCATTTGTGAGTGCGTCTTGCGGTTACCATTTGGCTTTTCATTTGGTTCGAGGGTATTGTACCTACCTGTGAGAAGTCGTTTGGTTCATTGGTGTTATTGATCGGTGTAGTGTATCTATTTTCGTGTATCGTTGGAGTGACGAGATGTTTTCTATCGTGTGAATTCGAGTATTTAGTCGGTTCACATTTTTGCGATTATTTCTCTGTGATTTTATGGTGTGGTATTTATCCGCTTAAAAATCCATAAATTTCCTTTTGCTGTTGTGAGTGGTGACTATAGTAGTTGAAATCTCGGGACACGATTTCCCTAAGTGGGGGATGATGTAACAACCGTGGTTTTGGCAGGTCAGTTTGACTGATAGTCTTGACTCTGTTGACGTTTGTTTGATATGTTATAGGTGATTGTAGTGTTATAAGTGTGATATAGGTGAGTTTTAGCACTAAATCCCTTTGCGTAAATGGTTTTATTGTGATTTGGAAAGTTTGGAATTTGGGAAAGTTCATTTTGATCACCTTTGTGGTGTAGAAATGACTTGTGTAGTTTTGGTGTTTTTGTGTTTTTGCGTAACGAGTCTTCGTTCAAGTATTTGAGCGTTAGCAAGTTAAGAGGAGTTTGTTTTGATGTGTTATGCTTATATAAGAGTGTGAAAATCTATTTTTGGAAACTTTATATTGAAAATGATTATTTTCCGGTTTGTCGTAAAGTTAAGGTTTATCGCGAAAGACGTTAGGATTCATTATGGGAATACATAAAATATGAAAAGTATGAGGTTTTGAGTGTAATAAATTAATTTAATATATATATATATATATATATATATATATATATATATATATATATATATATATATATATATATATATATATATATATATATATATATATATTATATGTAAAATTCGAATTTAAGGGATAAGGGGAAAAAAGGAAACTCAATTTGAGTCCAAATGTGACTCTTAGGCCCAGGGATTATCCAAAATCAATATATATACAAACCCAAACACCCTTGAACGTTTTTTTACTGGTTTTGGTCATTCAAGAGAGGCAAAGGAAGGAGGATAAAATTAGGGTTTATAATTGTGAAGCAATAATCAAGAATCAAGGTAAAATTCTTAAAATACATGTTCAATTGTTTGATTAAATAATATAATTCATGTAATAATTATGTGATGGAATAGGGTTTGGGTTAACTTCTATAAATTAATGTTATTAAACATGTTGGGATCAATAATTAGTAATATTATGATGATTGGTGAAGAGAATTGAGTGTAAAGCATGCTAGTTATTGAGTTAGGGTTTGGACAGATTTGTAAGGCTGTAAAGATGTGAGTGTAAATAACAGATGGTGAAGAGTTAAGTCACGAATTTTAGTTATAAATTGAAGTATAATGAAAGAGATATCCAAAAAGTCCAGCCACGATTGATTTCAAGTTCGGGAAGTTGGTCTTTTGATTTTTCTTTGTTAAGGTGTCAAAGCTGTCAAACCGGGACAGATTTTGGGTAAAAGTTTGAGGGTGTCATGTGGTTGTAAAAGTGGTATTTTGACTAGGCCTTCTGGAATAGTTAATTATTTGGTTATATTAGACTACCACGAAGAGGATTCGCGATAAAAACTTGTGAAAGTATTTATCTAAAATCAAAACTTTTTGGTGTGCGTTCAGATCCGAATTTGAGTAGTTGACAAGTTTGAATTTCTTATGAGTACTTGTGTGTGTTATTGGTCCATGGCCTTCTGGGATTAGCTTCTATGCTTATGAGATACCATGGTAAATTTTTGGTGTGAGTTGCTGAGCTTTATTTGTCGTGATTTTATGTGAGTGAATGTAGTCAAAAATTCTGTGTTTTCTGAGTTTTAAAGTGCAAGGGATTTAGTGAGTGTTAGGTTATGGTAGTGGTTAGTATGGTGTCTAGGAGATCCATGATGGGTCATATGAGTCTTAGACATCCATCATATGAGTATTACATGGGTTGTAGCTTTTAGCTTGACCTTGTATAACGTGGATTATTTTTGTGTGCTATAGATTGTGAATTGTTTTTGTGGAAGCTACGGAGTTTAAGGTGAGTTCATAGTCCCATATTTTTACTTTGTTTTAAACTTGGGATGGGAATGATGCTTGTCTTAAATGATTTGATTTACTGTGATTATGTGTGTGGTGTTAAAGAGCTTGGACCTATAATGTTATCGTATGCATGCTATGTGTGATTATTTGCTTGTGTGGATATATATGGGATCCAATTAGGAGGATGCTTATCCTGTTGCTCGCGCATGCGACCTAATTGATGTTTAATGGGATCCAATTAGGAGGATGCTTATCCTGTTGCTCGCGCATGCGACCTAATTGATGTTTAATGGGGTCGGGGGACACGAGCCGTCCTAATGTAATCATTGTGGGGTCGGAGGACACGAGCCGTCCTGTTGTAATAATTTTGGGGTCGGAGGACACGAGCCGTCCTATTGGTTGCCTTATGAGTGCTGTTGCCTTTGTGTGTGAATATTAACTTGCAAATGCATGTAGCTATATGATAACTATAATTATTTGTCCAGCTATATTTTGTAATCACAGTGAATTCGGTTGCCTTGTGTGTTGAGTCTCAAACCTATGAATCTCACCAACGTAATGTTGACATTATAAGCATCATTTTCAGGTGAGCTTTCTAAGGATAGGATAGAAGGACGTGGATAGACGAGACCTTAGTTGCATTGGAAGTGGTTCATCATTTATGTATTGTTTCGGATTTTGTTTTGGTTATTTTTGTTTTGGGGTATTGTTACAACACTTTGTGTTTGTACTTTGCTCTATTGTTGTGCATGTAGTTGTTCTCTATATAGACACCAGGTGTTGTGATGATATCCATGAAGTTACACCCTCACGTTTCCGCCGTGGCGGGGTGTGACACAAACAAAAGCCCCTAAGCCCAACCATCCCAAGCCCACAAGCCGGTCAACAGGTCAACGCTTCATAAAACGGGTCAAATGGTCAGCCAAGGTCAAATAAATATTACCCGCGCCCCCAATTCACCCTTTACCTAGAAAAACACTCTTTACCATGAACCCTAATATTACCCTGCCTTTAATTACTACAATTAAGGGCATTTGTGTCAAATCAAAGGGTGTTAGATGTGTCAGGGTATGTCAGGGATCTAAGAAACACACATGGGGACAGATGGCAGTTGATGATTGGAAGCTACACGTCATTGATAGTGATCCAAGGGTGCTTATCATTAAAGAAATGATTGAAGGATGATCAAGGGTTCAGAATTGTACTCAAGAAGCACACCACACGGATTGCTAAGCTGACAATCCGTGACACCCTCCCTCTAGATCTTTCTCATTTGTAGTATAAATAGAGTGCTTAGGGTGATTGTATTGGGTGTGGATGTTTTGAGTAGCAAAACTCTGCCAATTTTACTTTAGAATTGTAGTTCAATTTAATTTCAATTGTAATTTTCTTTTATTAATATCAATCAGCTTTTACTCTTTTCGTTACTGCTTATTGTATTTTACAAGTTATAAAATAGCTTTTACTTCTGTCTCAAATAGTTTAAATCATTTCATACTTCTTTGTTTTCAAATTACTTACAGTTTCATTTAAATAGATTTAAGCAAATCAGAAAAGAAAAAAATATATATATAAAAAATTGTTTAATCTAGTCTTCCAATTCTTAGTTAAGCTTGTTTGTAGCTTCTTACATCTCATATCAGCTCTCAAAAACTTTTGTGAGAGTAGTATTCTTCATTAGCTTGTTGGTCAAAGATAGTCAACTGTGGCCGAATTTTTGGATTAATGGTGTGGAATTGATAGTTTGAGATAGAAAAGGAAGATCTCAGCCTGTCTAGAGACAGGCTTGCTTAGTGAATCACCTCTATTTAGAGCTGAGGTGACTTGGATTGTAAGTTTTGTTCCCATTTTATTTCATAATTTTGCATACATCTGTGTTTCTGTGTTTCAGATTTGGTTGTTTATGATTGTCTATTCTGTTTCATTACATGACACTTTAGCTTAATTGATAAGTAGTATAGTGATAATTGGTTTTGATTGTAGTCTCATAAGTGTTAACTATTGATAAGGGGGTGTTTGGATCTAGCAATTACTGTGTATGATTGTGGTTTACCTGCTGGTTTTCTGTCTCAAATAAGTTCACTTAGGTTAGTAATAGATATTTAGAACATAAAAATAGTAGGTTGTATAATTAAAAAGTCAAAGTTGAGTTTCAATTTTAATAACTGTTAGAGTTTTATGAATCAGTTAGTAATATCTTAGTGGTAGTTGCATAATTGTTCAAGTTAGCTTAATATAGTGTAATATCAGCTTAATATAACATGTAGGAGTAGATATAATCAATGAAAGTTGGATTAAGTCAAAATTTGATCAGCACTATTAGTCAACTGTTTCATTAGTAGCAGTCCTTAAGGTTGCTGAACTTGGGTGGTTTTATAGCATCATTTGATACTTAATGATAAAGCTTATTGGTTTCTTTTCATCTCAGTAGTATAGAGAAACTTTTGCCCCCTTAAAATTGTATTTTAGAGCTTATTTGGAACAACTTATTGGCCCTGCTAGTTAGTGGATTGGACCTGTTTTCTGTTTGGTGCATTAGGGCTGCTATAGCTTATTTGAGCTTGTGTTTGAGCTTAATTGATATTTCTGAGCTATTTTAGTTGAGATTAAGTGATTTCATTCAAATTTGAGTTCCTGGCTTATTCTGTAGTGATTAATGCTTTTCATTAGCTTGCTTTGACTGCTTATTGTACCTCTGTTAGTATTTCTTTGAGATTTTTATCCATTTTTGAGTTCCTCTGAGCTTATTTGAGTTCATTGTATCTGTGATTCTAGATTAGTATAGTTTTATGGCAAGTGCTTATAAATAAGCACTTGCCATAAGTTGTTTTTATCCAAATAAGCATTTCAGCTTATTATTTTTTTTCAAAAAATTTCTGCAAGCTCTTCATAATATTCTAGATTTTCTGTATATTTTTCATATTTTTCTGAGTTGACTTGATATTTTTCTTAATTTTTCTTAGATTATAATCATTTTTAAGTCCTTTTTAATAAACAAAAATCAATAAAAAATCAGAAAAAGCCTTTAAAAATATAAAAATATTTTAGATAATTCTTTTATAATATTTTAGATTTTTCAGAATAGATTTTATAATTTCCCCATTATTTTTTACATTTTCCTTTATTTTTAATTACTTTTTAATTCAATAAATAGAAAATAATTCATAGAAAATTAATAAAAAATCAAAAAAATATTTTTCTTTTTCTCAAAATTCTTTTTAGTAGTTTAAGATTTTTAGAAACTTGTTTCACATTTGTAGGATCATTTTTAGTATAAAAGTTACATTTTATTTCGTACGTTACGTTTAATAATCGTGTTTGCATTTCCGTTTTCTAATTTTAGACTCTTGTTTATATATAGCTTGTAGTTTCTGCTTTATTCTTTATTTCTTTTCATAATTTGAATTTCACCATCACTTTTCACTATTCACTTTTCACTTCATGGTTCACGAATCGATTATTTGAGATTCCATTTAACCTTCGTTCGGATACCACTCGGGAAATCCGTATTTCTCGCGGATTTCATAGATATATATATATATATATATATATATATATATATATATATATATATATATATATATATATATATATATATATACTATAATTAAGCAATCAATTTTTTGTTAGTGGACCTATTGTTATTTCCTTTGGGCCTTACTTTGGATAAATTTGGGATGAATGTAAACTTTAAAACCCCGTTTTGGTTGCGTTTTTCTTATGTTTACTTTATCTCGTTCTTTCATGACTTGTGTTGGATACCAATCCCCGTAACACCCCGAAAGCATGTTGAGTCTTCCACTGTACCAAAGTTTGGGGGTGTTACAGATTGGTATCAGAGCCAAGGTTATAGAGAACTAGGTAAATAAACACCTAAACTATAACCGATTTTTATAGAAAATGATCCTCGGCCAATGCCCGCCAGCCCGCCAAGCCGAAGCATCTTCAATTATATTGAGGTATTATGAGATGATGAATTGATATGAGATTTTTTAGATGATTTGAGAATATGGGATATATTGATTATGTGGTATGATGGCATTTTGAGGAATTATATGGCTTAATTTTTTATAAATGTTTTAGTAATGCGGTATTTGAAATCTTTCTTGAAACTATATGATTGGGATTTTTATGATGGTTTTTGGATATGGTATTTTGAGTTCGCGGTTTAGTTGTTTTGAAACACTTACACCTACCCTACGCCGTTGTCATAAACCATGGCCTCTGTTGCACGTAATATTAATGAGGATGTTCTTGCTGGCATGCGTCGCCCAACATAGATCATTATGGCCCCTGATGACCAATACACGAGATGGTCATGTGTTCAGCCACTATTACTTCATCTTTCTATTGTTGCCCTAAGTCACCGAATTTATCGCCTCGTGGTTCACCTGCTCAGAGATGACGATTGATGGAGTACCCCTCCGATGAGGAGTACGAGAGCGAGCAGGAGAAGGATGATCCTCATGAGGAGGAGATACCTGATGATGATGGTTTGCCAGCACAGCCAGCTCATGCTGAGGAGCCCGATTCTCCAATACATCCGTTAGAGCCGGTTTCACCTGATCACCCATTCTTGTTTGATTCACCATCTGGTAGTCCCGTGGCATCGGACACGCCAACTGAGATTTCTGCTGAGCATGCAGAGTTGGGTGAGATGGTAGGATGTGGACTCAGATTACTGCACAGGGCGAGAGGATCTCGCAGTTGTCTGACCGACTTGAGATGGTTATTGGAGAGTTTATTGCTGAGTTGAGAGTGGATATGACTACTGTCGTGGGCAGGACGACAGCGATGAGGAGAGGCGTGATGGAGATTCATGAGCAGATTGAGAGCTTGCAGAGAGGTTTCATCACGGCTCATGAGGCAGATAGCAAGTTGTGGCAGAGAAACACCGAGTTGGAGAAGGAGGTAGCAGACCTCAAGAGAGATAGCGATACACGCAGTGTTGAGCTGGGATTGTCATAGAGAGATTTGGATGGTTTGAGATCAGAGTTGAGGAGTCTACGTCAGCATCGTGGCTTGATCGATTTGGATTTGTGTTGTTATGTTACTACCTAAGCCAGGGAGTACTGGGTTAGGAGAGCCAGTTATTATATCTTGATGCGTGGGAATTGCACCAGGCTTTACCTCTCGAAGGATCTCGAGAAGCTTACAACCCCCACCAGGCAGTGTACCTGATCGTTGTAGTATAGTATAGTGACAAGTACCGGGGGATTGATCGTTCAGCTAGGAATAGTGTCGTTAGGATTGAAATTAATCTAACTAGGTCTAAAGGTGAAGGATGATTCTTTTTATGTTTTTATATTTTATGAAAAGCAAGTAAAAATCTCGGGTATTGGGAGAGTGGGCGGAATTAGTTGCTAATCAACTAACCCAAATGCTACTAATTAAACTAATAAACAAGAAAATAAACTAAGGTTCTACAAGATAAGTGAAGCATGTCTACCTATGATATGTTACTCCTTGCTAGCTATCCAATTCTACCTATTGAATTGTTACACCTTGTTTTAATTGACGGGTTGTATTCCTTAATACCATTCATGGGGTGGCGTACTTACTTCCCCAATCCTATAAGCTCCTACTTCACTCCTATGTCGAGCCGGCTAAGAAGCTCCTAACATGGGATCACTAGAATTCGCTCATGCATTAAATACAACTATAAAAACCTAGTACACATCGGTTCATGTTTCTTAAGACGTTCAAGCATGTTACCCTATGGAAGTTTGCCAGTTTTCTTAAGCCTAACATTGATGAGACATTCAATCAAAACAAGAATCAATAGGAAACAAGAATTATAAACTAAACCAACTAGTTCTATTGAAGTTGTCACGCCTTAATTGATGGAGATAGACACATACATCAACAAGCCCTCATTGATGGAGATAGACACAAACATCAACAAGAAATCAATGAGATCTAACCAATTATACACAAGTTTCACACAATCATAAGTAGACACAAGGTGAATTAGCCAAGCATAATTAATAAAGAACAAGCAACAATAATGATAATTGAAGACATGAATTAAGATAGAATCATCAAACCATTACAAGATGTTTATGGAGTGATTGAAACCCTCGAAGTTGCTGGAAAAACACCCACATAAACCCAGGAATCGACCTTAGGGTTTAGGGCTTACAAAAAGTGAAGTTATGATGTTATATTTATAGGCATGTTTTCTGTTGGCCCATCTTGACGGCGTCAGCCCGTACTCTTGACGCCGTCATGACCATTTTTTCACCAAATTGTAGATCTCTTCGTCCCGATCGTTTTCTTTTTTGAATCGCTCAAATCCGAGTTCGTATGCAAAAGTTATGGCCAAAACGGTGTCAGCTACCACGCGCGCAAGTTTTGACCAGTTAACACGTGACGGCCTTGGGTGATGCCTTCACGTTTCTTCTGGGCCGTCACCACTTTTACTCTTAACGCCGTCATGAAAAGCCTCTTGACGCCGTCAGGTACTGTTCCCAGCAAGGAAAATTAAGACTTTGCCGTTTTCTTCACTTTTATGCTCCAAAAAAGTCCAAAATGCTTCCTTTTCCAGAATTCACTCCCAAAGTACCTAAAATCACAAAAGGAACGATTTAAGGCAATATTTGATCAAATAAATTCAATTCCGGGCTTAAATGACCCCCTAAAAGTGGTTCATTTTTCGCCTCATCATATCTCTTATGTCATGAGATTCGGATTGTACGTTCGTCTCGTATGGAATGATTGGTATCTATTATGTCTTTTGGTAGTATGGAATGATGTATTGACCACTATTTGTATGGATGATGGTGATTTCGTATGATATCCTATGGTTTTTGGCGAACATGGAGAATTGTGTTTCAAATTGCGTGGTTGATATCGTGTTGGTATTATGTTAATCAATGGCCCCATGACGAAACCCTGTCAGAGCTACCCGAATTGGTACAACAGCGACTACCCCTGGTCGCTGAGGATGCCGTCCTACTCGAAATGTTCAAACTCCTACTCCTGATAACCTGGACACCACTAACCGCAACAACAGGAATCAAAATGTCGATGTTCAGGGAGACAATGATCATGTTCAACCGAATGCACCTACTGTGGATCAAGAAATGATCAATCAACTCGTAGAGCAACGAGTTGCTGAGCTACTAGCTGAGTCGAATCACTCCAATAACTCTGCTGGAACTTTTCCACCTGTTCGTACTAATGGATGTAACTACAAGGAGTTCCGAATCTATGGACCCATTGATTTTGGGGGAAACTGAAGGAGTGGTCTACTTGGTCAGGTGGATAGAGAAAACTGAGTCAATGTTCAATGTCAGCAATTGTGCGGAGAATGCTAAGGTAAAGTTTGCTTCTTTTACTTTCAAGGATGAAGCATTAACTTGGTGGAACAATTACCGAAATTCAGTTGGGAGTGAAGTGGCCTATGCCATGACTTGGGAGCAATTTAAGTCATTGCTGATTCAGACTTACTGCCCAAGGAATGAGGTTAAGAGGCTGGAGATTAAGTTCTGGAATCACAAAGTGAAGGGTACTGATATGGCGACTTACAATCATCGTTACCAAGAGTTGGCCTTGCTTTGCCCCGATATGGTTAAGACTGAGACTCAAAAGATTGAGCGGTATACCGATGGGTTGCTTGTGGCTACAAGGAATGATGTAATTGCTGCTAGGCCTGCAAATATTCATGAGGCTATCACGATCGCTCAACAATTGATGGACTCGTTGGTATTGGAAGGAGCTGAGAAGGATAAGAATGGAAAGAGGAAGAGGGACCATCACTCTAAGGGTAATGATCACCGAAACAAGCGACAAGCTGTTGCAAAAGCTTATGCTATTGGGGATGGAAATAAGAAGAACCATAATGGTGATGCACCCAAGTGTGGTCGTTGCTACAAGAATCATGTTGGACAATGTATTGTGATGTGTCAGAATTGCTCAAGGAGAGGACATGTAGCTGGGGATTGTAGAGCTCAACCCCTTGCTATGGTACAAGCTACTCCCGAAGCTAGGAGTAAGGTGAATGTTACTTGCTTTGGATGTGGAAAGAAAGGACACTATAGGAATGAGTGTAGAGAATCGTGGAACCGAGGAAACCAAGGATCGGGTGGTAATGGGTACAATCATGGAAATCATGGAGCTAGAGGAAACCATGGACGTCAAGACAATGAGGACCAACGTGTGGAAGCAGGAGCTGCTCATGGGAGAGTGTATGCACTTGGGAACGAGAGGGGAGAAGACCCGAACGTCGTTACTGGTACGTTCCTTCTCAATAATCGTTATGCTTCCATACTATTTGATACTGGTGCCGATAGAAGTTTTGTGCCCACTACATTTGCACCCTTACTAGAGAAACCCCCGATGGCCTTAGGAATTGGTTATGATGTAGAGTTAGCTAACGGAAACATAGAAAGGATTAAGACAATCATTCGCGGTTGCACATTTAATTTCTTGAATCATCCTTTCAACATAGATCTTCTACCCGTCACGTTAGGAAATTTCGATGTCATCATTGGTATGGATTGGTTGTCGAAGTATCGTGCTCATATACTTTGCGATGAGAAAATCGTGCGTGTGCCTTACGGCAAGGAGATTTTAAACATACAAGGAGATCGAAAAGGTTTGAGGGGCCCATCCAGATTAGCTGTCATATCTTGCACTAAGTTATCAAAGCTAATGGAAAAAGGATGTTACCTTTTCTTAACTCAAATCTTCGAGAAAGGAGGTAAGGAGAAGAAAGAGAAATGCATTGGAGATGTGCCTATAGTTCGTGACTTTCCGGATGTATTTCCTGATGATTTTCCAGGAATCCCGCCTACTAGACAAGTAGAGTTCCAGATTGAGTTAATACCTGGTGCTGCACCCATGGCACGAGCGCCTTATCGACTTGCACCAACTGAACAAGAAGAGTTGTCGAAACAATTGGCGGAGTTAGCCGAAAAAGGATTTATACGACCAAGTTCTTCACCTTGGGGAGCCCCAGTTTTATTCGTGATGAAGAAGGATGGATCGTTTCTTATGTCTATTGATTACCGAGAGCTGAACAAGTGAACGGTGAAGAATAGATACCCGTTACCAAGGATCGACGACTTGTTCGATTAGCTTCAAGGATCGAGTGTGTACTCGAATCGATCTAAGATCGGGGTCTCATCAACTTAGAGTTCGCGAGGAAGATATTCCGAAAACGGCTTTCAGAACCCGTTACGGGCATTACGAGTTCCAAGTGATGCCGTTTGGGTTGACCAGCACACCGGCGGTATTCATGGATCTCATGAATCGGGTGTGCAAGCCTTACTTAGACAAGTTTGTGATTGTGTCTATTGACGATATACTAATCTACTCGAAGAGTGAGAAAGAGCATTAGGAACATCTAAGACTCATCTTAGAATTGCTCAGGAGGGAGAAACTGTATGCCAAGTTCTCCAAATGTGAGTTTTGGATTCCGACGGTAAAGTTTTAGGTCATGTGATTGATAGACAAGGAGTTCATGTAGATCCCGCTAATATTGAAGCTATTAAAGATTGGGCTGCACCGACGACCCCAACGGAAGTTTGTCAATTTTTGAGTTTAGCCGGTTACTACCGAAGATTCATTGAGGGATTTTCGAAGATAGCAAAGACGTTGACCAAATTGATTCAAAAGAATGTTAAATACGAATGGGGAGATAAGGAAGAGGAAGCATTTCAATTACTTAAGGAGATGTTATGTAGTGCTCCTATCTTGGCGTTGCCTGAAGGTAGCGAAGACTTTGTTGTTTACTGTGACGTTTCTCATAAAGGTTTAGGAGCTGTGTTGATGCAACGAGAGAAAGTGATAGCTTATGCTTCCCGACAGCTCAAGAAGCACGAGAAGAACTACATCACCCATGATTTGGAGTTAGGTGTTGTGGTTTTCGCATTGAGGATATAGAGACATTATTTGTATGGCACCAAGTGTGTTGTATTCACTGATCACAAAAGTCTACAACACATCTTGAATCAAAAAGAGCTCAACATGAGACAACGACATTGGATTGAGCTGCTAAGCGATTATGATTGCAAAATTCGCTATCATCCTGGTAAAGCAAACGTCGTTGTTGATGCTCTTAGTCGAAAGGAGAGAATACCACCGCTACGAGTTAGGTCATTAGGAATGACTATCGTATCGCCGTTACCGTCTCAAATATTAGAAGCTCAAATGGAAGCGTTGAAAGCAGAAAACCGACCTGCTGAGAATATATTTGGGATGGCAGAAAATGAGAAGGGATTTGTTAAGCGTTCTGATGGAATATTGTGTTTTGGAGACCGAAGTTGGGTACCATTGTACGGAGTAATTCGAGAGTTGATTATGCATGAGTCGCATAAGTCAAGGTACTCTATTCATCCTGGGTCTGACAAGATGTACCAGGATCTGAAGAAGTTATATTGGTGGCCAAATATGAAGGCAGATATAGCGTTGTACGTTAGCAAGTGCTTGACATGTTCGAAGGTTAAGGCCGAACAACAAAGACCGTCAGGACTATTGACGCAGCCAGAACTTCCGGTTTGGAAGTGGGAGCTGATTACGATGGACTTTATTACCAAATTACCGAAGAAAGCTAGCGGTTGTGACGCTATCTGGGTAATTGTGGATCGATTGACTAAGTCTGCTCATTTTCTGGCGATTAGTGAAGATGATATTGTAGACAAACTTGCGAGGTTGTATGTGAAAGAAATTATTTCTCGTCATGATGTTCCGATATCGATTATTTCTAATCGCGACAGCCGTTTCATGTCAGCGTTGTGGCGATCGCTTCAAACCGCTTTGGGGACGAGACTTGATATGAGTACTGCATATCACCCCCAAACCGATGGTCAAAGTGAGAGGACTATTCAGACTTTGGAGGATATGCTTCGTGCATGTATAATAGACTTTGGTAAAGGCTGGGAGAAATATCTACCCCTTGCGGAATTCTCCTATAACAATAGCTACCATACAAGTCTTAAAGCTGCACCATTCGAAGCTTTATATGGTCGTAAATGTCGTTCGCCGATTGGTTGGGCTAAAGTTGGAGATAGCCAACTCACAGGCCCTAAGCTTATATTGGAGACTACTGAGAAAGTGACTCAAATTCGTGATCGGTTACAAGCAGCTAGAGATAGGCAGAAAAGTTACGCCGATCAGAGACGTAAACCCCTAGAGTTCCAGGTTGGAGACAAAGTGATGCTTAAAGTCTCGCCTTGGAAAGGAGTGATACATTTCGGGAAACGTGGGAAACTCAATCCCCGCTACATTGGACCATTCCTTATTTTGGAAAGAATTGGGCCTGTAGCTTATCGGTTGGAACTACCACAGGAATTGAGTAAGGTTCACGATGTATTTCATGTGAGTAATTTGAAGAAGTACCTTTCTGATGAGACGCCGGTTATACCGATAAAAGACATTCGTGTGGATGAGAGTTTGAACTTTGTGGAAGAGCCGATTGAGATTTTGGATCGAGAGATTAAGTGACTCAAGCGCAGTCGTATTCCACTCATCAAGGTTCGTTGGAATTCCCGTCATGGACCGGAATTTATGTGGGAAACGTGAGGATGAGTTTCGAAAGAGATATCTGAAGCTTTTCACTTCGTAGATGGATTGTTCCGAGAGAAACCCAGGATGGGTTTCTTCTGAGGCTGGGAGGATGTGACAACTGGCAAATTAGGGAGCTATTTAAAAACCCTCATTACTTTAAATTTAATGATTTTTGAATATTTGAAAGTTTACTCGTGATAAATTTGTAAACTTTGAACCGTGGTTTTGAACTTCGTGGTTTCTATGGAATTTGAGATTTGAACTATCGATTTGATATGAATTTATGTTGAGATTTTATTGATTGAGACGTTCGTGGCACTACGTTGACTCCGGCACTAGGATAACCTAACAAAAATTAAATGTCTTGAATTTATGGTTCGACTATATATTTATTTTGAACGTATCGTGAGATTTTAAATATTTGGGAACGAGCTCGGTTTGAAAATGTCGAAATATTTTGAAAAGTTTACGGGTTTGGCCTTGCGTTTTATACCTTAGCCGTCCCCCTATTATTAATATTACTATTATGATTTTTTTTGTTTTAATAAAAAGAGTATATACAAATTGGTCTTTGTGATTCCTGGCTCACAACAAACACAACACAAACACACCTCACCAACATCTCTCTCTCTCTCTCATCATCAGCATCTTCTTCATTTTTATTCACCAAACCCTAGCCACCATCACCACCAAGTGGCTGCCGCCACCTAACCACCCTCCACCGACACCTAAAAACACTTCCAAACAAACCCCCATTACTACATCTACTAGATCTACAAATTCAAGCTCGAGTTTTCTTGATTTTTGAAGATTTTTCGTGACCATTTTCTTGTAATATTGAAGGTAAGACGAGTCACAAATGTGGTGACTCGTATTTTTATTAAAAACATGGCTAATGAGCCATGGGGTTCAATTCTTGGGCGAGTTTTTTATGAATAACGAAATATCTAGATGGGTTTATGAATAAAACATGATTTTCAACTAGTTTGGTATCCGGGTTTTCATGTTTTTGTGTGGGGTCGAGAACTAACCGAGAGCCATTGCTCGCGGATTGTGTTTTTTTGGGCTAATGTAATCTTCTTGTTGTATTTGGTCATAAGATGATGAACTTGAGGATGTTTGGTTACATATTTAAGTTATTTGAATTGACTTTGGTTGAGATATTGTATATTATTGTTGTCTTGATGATGCCGTGAACCATGGTGTTTGGTTTGGCTCGGTGTCAAGCTCGGTTGAGCTAGCCGAGGTCTTGGTGACCTCGGGTGAGGCCCACATGGCTTGTGGAGTAGCCGGGACCCAAGTGAGTCCCTCGGCTTGCGTTGGTTTCTTGATGATTCTTCTTGTTGTTACTGTTATTCTCTTGTTGTTATAGTAGTGGTTCTTTCTCTTTTTTTTAGTTGATGTACAATGTTGATTGTGGTTGTTGTTGTTTATTATTGTTGTTGTTGTTGCACCTTGGGTCCGAGAAGGAGTAGAAGAGCCGAGACCCTTGTGGCCTCGGCATGGGCTTGATGTATGGTATCTTGGAGTTGTTGTTGTCGAAGGAAATATGGGGACCGATTGTGAGACGGTCAAACTAGAATGACGGAGATAGGTTAGTCGGGTGCCGTAGTCGGACCCTATTATTGTAGCACGTGATATGTGACTTGATTGACGGAGATGGATTACGTGGTTATGATTTGTTATTATTACTTGGACTTGGACAATGAGCCGAGAGTGATGACTCGGACATGTGACCATTTTATATAACTCGATATTAATTAATCAAAATTAATAATAAAAACTCGTAATAATATTATTAATAATATAAACGTTTATATAAATATATTACGTGAAAACGTATATGTATTTATACAAATGCGTATATTAAAAATAAAACGATCACGAGTAATATTATAATAATGTGACGATAAATATTATACTATGAAAGTAGTATAATAAATGTCGGGAACGCTATTAGGAATAAAACAATTATAAATGCCAATATAATTATAACGTTGGATAATTATACGAAATGAAATGTTTTTGGAAAATAAAATGCGAAACTTACGAGTAATATGGGATCATTGACTTGAGTCCAAGTGGGCCATATTATTCGTTTTTATGACTTTTGTGCTTGTCACGGATGTGTGACGTTAATACATCCATTTTCTATAACTACGTAACTTATTTGATCGACGGATTAAATAGGATCTATTTAGTTATATAAAATGAGTATATTAATGGGCATTGTATCCTACGACGCCCATAGGTTATGGTATGTGTACAGGAATAATGAGTTACTAAATATCTCGTGAGATTTACCAAATTGATGAATTTGGTAAGTTTGACGACATATTTAGGGAAGTTATTAAACTTAGATACTTACCATATAGTACTCAATGTGCTATGTGATTTAGGTTTTGGGTATAATCTTGGAATAGTATATTAGGTATATAAGTTGTGGAAGGATACCAAATCGACAGATTTGATAAACTTCGATGATTTATTTAGATAATATATTGGGCTAATATTAGACCTATAGATTGTGTTAGTATTCTTTTTTGTTGTGGCTTCTTATTTTGTGTTGTGTCGACCCTCCACCCGCATGGATACCAAACGCCAAATTCCAAACTAATACGAGAATAATATGAGAAATGGATTTTTGGAAAGTAAAAAGGAATACGTTCGGGATTGGGAATATTTGATTTTGAGGAAATAATTCTGAAAAGAGTTTATATTGTTAGGAAGTGCCGAGTCCGTAGTTGATGTCTTTGAGTTGTGATCATCTTACTTCTACCGATTTCTTCTTGCTGATTTCTGGACTTGAGGTGAGTCATAGCCCCACTTTTACTCTTAAACTTTGTTTTCAATACTTGGGGTGAGAAACATGCAAATTGTTTTATGTGGACTATTATCGCTTTTGATTTCAAAACTTGTTATGCTTATAGAACTAGGTAGGATTGAGAACGAGGCCTAGTCGAGAACTAGGTAAGCTATGGAGCGAGGCCTAGTCGAGAACTAGGTAAGCTATGGAGCGAGGCCTAGCCTAGAACTAGGTAAGCTATACAACGAGGCCTAGACTAGGGCTAGGTAAGTTGAACATGTCGTATCCTTACGCATGTTGGGTATGTCGTATCCTTACGCATACAGATTGATTTGATTTGATTTGGTTATTGGACTATAGTGTGCACCTATAGGGATGGTTATTGAGCTTTGAGGCCTAGTCTAGCTAGCAAGAGTTTTGAGTATATGTCCACTTGATTGAATTACGAATTCAAACCTATGATCTCACCAGCGAAAGCTGACTTTTAGCGCGTTTTCTCAGGTAATTAAGTGATGATTTGGATGCTTGGATTGGAGGCTTGGCTTTGGCACCTGGTTTGTGGATCTATTTTTCTAAAACTCTGATAAGTAATTGTGGACCTATTGTTATTTCCTTTGGGCCTTACTTTGGATAAATTTGGGATGAATGTAAACTTTAAAACCCCGTTTTGGTTGCATTTTTCTTATGTTTACTTTATCTCGTTCTTTCATGACCTGTGTTGGATACCAAT
The DNA here is from genome assembly GCA_030686995.1 of Artemisia argyi. Taxonomy (NCBI): domain Eukaryota; kingdom Viridiplantae; phylum Streptophyta; class Magnoliopsida; order Asterales; family Asteraceae; genus Artemisia; species Artemisia argyi. The sequence goes on along the minus strand of CM060695.1, from coordinate 19,518,951 downwards.
CCCCGTAATACCCCGAAAGCTTGTTGAGTCTTCCGCTGTACCAAATTTTGGGGGTGTTACACGTACATCGTATATAGGTGGATTAATTAAATTTAAAACATTGTATATATTGAAACATCACATATAATATAAAAATTGAGTGCACCGAATGAGTGTATTCAGACAAAATATTGGTTGGATAATACGTAATTAGTGCTAACGTTTTAAAATATTTGATAATTTTGATCAATTAACTGTCAAGCATACATACAAATATAATAACTGCCAATACTCACTAACATATACATATACAAGTACATTTAGTATTAATATACATATAATTTATACATTTAAAAGTTCGGGGTCGGGTTCGGGGTCCGGGATTTATGATATCCCCATCCCCACCTCCATCCCCGGTTTCATAATTCGGGGATTCTCCGTCACCATCCCCATCCCCGGTCAACTCGGGGATTCCCCAGTCAAATCGGGTTTGGGGATCGGGTCCCCGTCGGGTAGGGGTTTTTTGCCATCTCTGGGTGCGGATAGGTCGGTTCGGTTCAGTTAGTTGAAAGATTTATATTGTTCATTACGGGGCGGGTAATTCATTTTACTACCGAAATCGAACCGTAATAGGTGTTACACTCAAGTAGCCGAAATAAGCGGTTACTTACGGTTCGTGTCACGGTTAACCATTTTACACGTTTAATAGAGTTTAACCTATGAACAATAACATGCTTTAGAACCTTAAATGTTATTTTAGTAAAATTAGATAACATTGACTAGATTAAAGTCATATTAAATTAATTCAGTTACAATAATTGCATTCAAATAATACATAACATATTAGCAAAAAATATTTGTTCGACATATAAAGTTATGACCACTGTTTTGAAAACCGGGTCGACCCGGCGGGGTTAACCAATTGAACCGGTTCCAGCAAAAAAAATGCATAAAAAACCGGGTTTTTAGAAAAGGGTTAACCGATCATTAGACCCGCCGGGTTTTAAGTGACCCTGGTCAACCCGGTTCTCGAAATCCGGTCGGGTTTGGTTTTTTTTTTCGTTTTTTTTGTAGTAAACCGGGTTGACCAGGTGGTCGAATTGGTTGACGCAGTTGAAAAAAATAGTTTTTTAATAGAAAACTGGGTTGACCCGGCGGTCGAGCCGGTTTTCAAAATATTGGTTATGACCACATTAAACAATTTCACAAATACATGTTTAGTGAATGTTTACATTTTGAAAAGAAAACGTTATACAATAAAAGTAGTGCTATAATATTATAAAATCTTTAACAATTATTTGAATATTTAGTTAAAAACTTTAATGTATATTATGCACAGTTCGCTTAGTTCAGTTAACCGCGAATATCTAAAAATAACAGCCGAAATGAAATCAACATAAGTGGGCTTTTTCGGTTTCTGGATTTTCAGTTTCTGATTGAGCGGTTCTGCTCGGTTTGTAAGTTTCTTGAGTTTTTTGAACACCCCTATCACCAACTTACTTAAATTTCTTATGTTGTTACTCAATTTATAAAATTAGACTTGTTTTGATGCCGAGGATCGAGGTGTTCCTACCGATGACTCGTTTTGATCGTAGTTTGAAACCTTTTTAGATGGTCAACTTTTAAAAGAACAATAAATTTGTTTCATTTACATGTTAAATTAAGACACTGCATGTAATTTTTTTTCATTAGTAAATAATTGAGGGGTAAAACTAAAACTTTACACTCTGTTCCCGAGTTTATTTTCTAGAGTGAAAGGGAAAAGTTTGGGATGGTAAACAAAAAAAAAAAAAAAAAAAAAAAAAAAAAAAAAAAAAACCCTTATCTACTTGCATTAAATAAAAGATATAATTTATATTTTACCATTAAATACTTTTCATATCGCACACTTGCTTTTAGTTGATATATTAAATACATGGATAAAATTGACAATTTGTTAACTCAAATATACGGCTATTACACATATCCTAATTTGATGAAAACTTGCATTTAATCTGGACGGAGGGTGTAAGTAAATTTTTAAAAGGTTTACATTCGTGAAAAATTTTTGGTTAAGTACTCGTAGTTCCCAAGTGACCATTTAAAGCTAAAGATGACGTTCAATTGTTGTTATTAGTGGTTGCCGACTGCCCATTTTCTAAAGGCCGGACATATGTGATTTTTGATTGTCACTAGTATTCTTTGAATGGGCTTTGGGATTGTGCTTATGTCATTTTCTCTAAGGGTGTGTTTGTTTTTTGAAAAAAATGTCTTACTAGCCTCTTAAGGGTGTGTTTGTTTAATTAAGATGTTTTAGGTCTGATGTTTTAAGTCTGAATCTGACTACCACATCTTACTAGTAAGATGTGGCTAATCTGAATGAAATAATGTTGTTTGTTTTTCTATATTTGTCCGAATGATTTTAAGTGCTCGTTTCTGCAATTTATTTATTAAACCAATGCAATGCGATAGTAAGTAACTTATGTAAATATGAAACAAAACTTTTTATCATAAATATAACATAGTTAATAAACCACCAAATATATTATATTAACACGAGTCTTTAATCACTTATCGAGTAAGAGGCGGTAAGACAAGTCCCCCACCTTTTACTTAGTAAGATGTTATATGTCTAAATGGGTTTGACTCAAAAGAAAAAAAAAAAAAAAAAAAAAAAACAAGCAAAACATCTGACCGCCTCTTACTGGTAAGAGTAAGAGGGCTAGTAAGACTTAAAAAAAAAAAAAAAAAAAAAAAAAAAAAAAAAAAAAAAAAAAAAACTTACCAAGTCATAGGTGATAAGAGGTGGTCAGGCATTAGTGTTGTTTATTTATTTATTTATTTTTTCTTTTGAGTCAGACCTTATCTTACCCAGTAAGAGGTAGGGGGCTTGTCTTATTGTCTCCTACTCGATAAGAAATTGAAGACTTGTGTTAATATAATATATTTGATGATTTATTAATTATGTTATATTTATGATAAAAAAAAAAAAAAAAAAAAAAAAAAAAAAAAAAAATCTTTCATTGGGTTGGTTTAATAAATAAATTACAGAAACGAGCACTTAAAATCATTTGAACAATTATACAAAACAAACAATTTTATTTCGCTCAGATTTAGACTTTTTAGCCACCTATTACCGGTAAGATGTGGCAGTCAGACCTAAAACATCTTAATGAAACAAAGACACCCTAAGAGGTCTTCCTTTATCATATGAACTGCTCATTCACGCTAGAAGAATCCCTCATTTTGTGTTACTCCTACTCCTAGGGTGAGAAGAAGATAAGAAAAGGCTAAGCGTTCTCTTTGTTTCCCAACCTGTTGCTTCTAAAGACAGCCCTCTCTTGGTGGACAGTACCAAAAGTACAATGACCTTTTAATGAGTATAGAATACAAGATAGAAAAGGTGAAATTTAATCATGCACTTAAGTTATTTAATTATTCTCAATTTTTATATGATTTTGGCTAACATAAGGTAAGAAATGTTGGTGTTCCTTGAAAAATAATTTTACAACTTTTACAACAACTGCTAAACAAGTTGCCAATCCTGACCCATTTTGACATAGTAAAAAGTGTGTCTGATTAACCAGTTTTGGTACATACAGTTCCAAAGTTATCAATTTTACTTCAATCAAGTATCATTTACCTCTTCATGATGGGTTCTTACGTAGCCTGTGTCACATACACAATATGCTTCAAGAAGTTGGTGTTCATACAACTACGTAAAGCTTTTGTACAAGCAGAATATTAAAAAAAAAATCAAAAGTACTAAATGCTAAAGATTTAATGAAAGTTATATCGCTGATAAATGAAGGTAATAGTTTATTAGTGCTATAACTTTCGAGAAACTTTGTGTCACATAGATCATTTATTTAGGGAAGATATTCATTTAAATTGCAGAAGTTAAAATGGCACATAGACTAATAAGTTGTCATCTTGAATCTAGCTAAATTGTCACAATGTATATTTATGATACGTTGCCAGTTTTCTTTGATCCTCATAATGAACCAATGACACATTTAAGAAGGAATACACAAGATGGTTAACTGAAGTAGTAAAACTAAGCACTAAGAAAAACAAAAGAAGTTATAAAATCCACCATTCATTCAAAAGTTAACAGAAAAATAAAAAAAAACGATATTGGAATTAACTTTAAGATAGAAGCTTGGATCTTTATAGCATGCACGGTCCTATACAAAAAGCAAGTTACCACAATGTGTTGTGATCATCTTGACTCTTCCACAACGTCAAACTCTGGCACTCGATCAAGATACCGGAGGATCTCCCTTCATTAACTAAGAGATTAATTACAAAATTTGAGTGAGTAAAATTTTTTTTGAACGGCAATTGTGGCTACATGGCCCCTAGCCCAGAAGGCGTAGTGAGCCCACACAACCAGGTTGGGTCCAGCCCAGAAGGCAATGGCACCCTTCCTTTTACGCACATGGGAGGAAACCCCTATCGCCCTAGACAAGACTCGAACTTGAGACCTTGCCTAGGAGGGTAAAACCTCCATACCGCTAGACCAGAGGCCTATTGGTGAGTGAGTAAATTATATTTACAAATACATCATGTTGGAATTATAATGACAAAAAAATAGTTAAAGTTGTAGTTTGGTTAGAAATTGTAAATTAGAATAGTTTTATTATGTATTATGTAAAGTTTGTAAATGTAGATGCAATAATCCACACCTAGGATATGGAGAAGAAGTCCGGGTCTTCAAGGGTGTTCGGATCTACTGACGTGCTCCGAACCTCAAGTAACTTCGTATCTCCTGCTAAGTTTTGAGCTGTGATAAGACAAGTAACACACGTTAGCCTCGCCCTGGGTGTTTAGTCCAAGACCCAGCTCCGGTGTGAGAATGAGTATGGGTGATACGATTGAAATATGAAATATAAAGTATAAGTGTTAGTTCGGTTCGAAGTAATTGCTCTCCAGGAAATCTTGCCCTCAACTGTGAATAGTTGGGGCTATTTATACTACTTACTTATCTCAAGAATTAAGCATGGGCTTGATGGGCTTGTCCGTACTGCCCAATAGCTAGGATGTCCTTTTCGTAATGACGTGGAGCTTGTTGTCTAGTGACGAACCTTCTTGTTCGTCCTTTTAGTTCATCATTTGGTATCATCCTTTTGAATCATCAGTGTACTTTGGTTCCTCGGTGGATCACACTCGTCAGTGGATTGCACTCGTCAATGGATTGCACTCGTTAGTGGATTACAATCGTCAGTAGGTCACAATTTGGTTTATCAGCGAATTGGGTCCTTGAGGACCCGATACACCGTCATGTCCCCCCAGTATAATATTGTCAATCATAAATTGACGATGATATACTTAATAATAAGTGCTCGAAAAAATTGAGCGGCTTTTTTTTTCTTTGTTTAACGTGATATGCCATGTAAATAAAGATAGCTTGTGTGAGCTCAGCTCTTGATGGGCCTAAAGCCCACTATGTTTTCCTTATATAAACATGTCTCCTCAAAACCAACATGTTCCCAAAAACACATACCAAACAAAGTAATAAGAATTTTCTCTTTCTGGTTTTGTGTTCATGTTCGGCTTATTCGACTCCGAACATCACACCGAACCCATATCATACTGACCGAACCTATACTCATTCGGTGGTTAAACAGTTATACTTTACTTGGCTCAAGGTTTTTGTTCGGCATAAGTTTCGTTTGGGGCTTAGTTTCGAGTTGTGGTTTCGTTCGGTGCTGGGATTTACTTTGTTTGGATCAAACTTGTCTTCCTTCATTCGGTATCTAATTTATACATAACAAGGTTTCACCGAGGTCTATACCGAACGTGCTCTTCTCTTTAAGTTTTGTTCGGCCACTTGGGTTTCATTCGGTATTTGGGTTAAGCTCGAGTTCATTCAACATTTTGGGTTCAGTTTGGTTCATGGTTTCGTTCAGCTTGTTGTTCGTTCGGCTCGGGTTACGAGTCTTTTCGAGGTGCGTCTTGTATAAGCCAATGTTCATTTGATGCAAGTACTCGAGGTGTTTGTTCGGTATTTTAGTTTTGTATTTTGAGAAGTGAATCATGTTGCTAGAGTGGGAGGATTTTTTATTTGAATGACCTTAGATAGTTAATTAAGACATATCAATAGCATAGGTAGATGCATGCAAATGTCCCTTCCTATCCCCTATAGGATTTTGTAGTTTCCCATGCTTGCACATACCCCATATTCACGTGTATGCATGTGAACTAGCTATATATGCTTGTACTTTTTTTTCTTGATTTAATTATAACATGTGACTAGGCAAGTAGCAATTATAGTACTCAAAATTTATACTTGCCTGACATGTTACTTTTGATGTCTTTTACCTTAAAGTATATAATGTTTTGTTTGAACCATGATTTTTGTTATCACCATTAATATTTATTTTCATCCGAAAAAGAAAAGAATGAATAATAGCAATAAGTATTGTAATTGTTTTAGTCTCATCAGACTTCTAATTTTTAAGAAAGTTTACATGGCTCGAGCGTCCGCAAAAAAGATGCAAACTATTCCACTGATCATGACAATATGATTTAAAATATCTCAAACTTCTTTTAATGCATGCTTGGTCGTAGCCCTTTTTTTAAACATAGTAGCCTTTTATTCACTCGTATGAGTTTGAGTTTATTTTGCACACGAACTTGGCCTTTATTTATGTGATTGACCCCTTAGTTTAGTAGCATTGTTTAACTACCAGTTTTTAGTCAAATGAGTATCGTATTGTCATTGAATTAAATGAATGATGCTTCATTATTTGTGTTGCATCACATAAATCCAACACTTTGTGATATATACCAACTTTTATCTTGTAGATTTCATGTTTTCCATTTCTCTATTGACATTCCTGATGGCTAGTTCCACCACCCTAGAGGGTTCGAATGATGAAACAATTGAGATTGTGCAAAAACATGATATGCATGTGTTTACCTCTAGGATGACCTTGACTCTATTGTTTCTGACTTCGGCATCCACGAGGATTTGAACCCTCTTCTTCCTCCTTCTAGTTTTGTCATGAGTGATATTAACCTAAGTAAAGTGATTGGCCTTTATTACCATTTTTTCACCATATCCGAAGTGCGCGTCCCTTTTTCTAAGTTTTTATTGAATGTGATAAAAAATTTCAAGGTGCACATCAGTCAAATTGTTCCTCTTTGTAACACCCCCAAAATCTGATACAGCGGAAGACTCAACAAGCTTTCGGGGTGCTACGGGGATTGGTATCCAACACAAGACAATATAGAACGAGATAAAGTAAACATAGTAAAAACACAACCAAAACGGGGTTTTAAGGTTTACATTTATCCCAACATCATTCAGAGTCAGGCCCAAAATAAATAACAATAGGTCCAAATTTAATTATCAGAGTTTAGAAAAATAGATCCATAAACCGTGAGCCTTAGCCGAGCCTTCCAATCCAAGCATGCACCTCAACACTTAATTACCTGAGAAAACGTGCTAAAAGTCAGCTTTCGCTGGTGAGATCATAGGTTTAAATTCAACTAATAATATAGTGGACATATACGCAAAACGCTTGCTAGCTAGACTAAGGATTCGCTAAAAGCCTGCGGATACCCTCCGCTCTCAACATAACACACGGATACCCTTCCGTAACAACATAGATATTCGGGTAACCCCCGCAATACCAATAAATACTCGGATAACCTCCGAAGTATTAATAACCTATAGGTGCACACTATAGTATCTAAATAAGTCAACCTTGAATAGTACACACGAAACTATGTGACTAAAGCTGACAGTCCAAATAAGCCAACCTTGAATAGTACACACAACAGATATGTGACTAAAGCTGACAATCCAAATAACCAAATAAGCCAACCTTGAATAGTACACACGACATGTGTGACTAAAGCTGACAATAGATCCTAGTCCATACGCATAGCAAGTTTAGAAAGAATATAAAAGCGATAATAGTCCACGTAAAATGATTTGCACGTTTCTCACCCCAATCATTGAAAACATAGTTCAAGAGTAAAAAGTGGGGCTATGACTCACCTCAAGTCCAGAAAATAGCAAGACGAGGTAGGTAGAAATAAGATGTATGATAACTCACGAAACAGCAACTACGGACTTGGCACGACCTAACAATATTAACTCTTTCAGAAATCATTTCCTCAAATATATAACATTCCCAAACCCGGACGAGAATCCGTTTTATTTCCGAAAATCCATTTCGTATTAGTTTGGTGTATTTGCGTTTGGTATCCATACGGGTGGTGGGTCGACTCAAAACAAACCAAAGAGAGATCACATATAGAAAGATAAATAAACTATAGATCTAATATTAGCCCAATATATCATTTAAATAAATCGCCAAAGTTTGCCAAATCCGTCGATTTGATAATCCTCATATTTATTTACGTAACATACCGTTCCAAGATCACACCCAACCTAAAGCACATAGCACATAATTACTATATAGTATATATCATAGTTTAATAAATTCCTCATATATATCGTCAAATTGGCCAGATTTCCCGATATATACACTCGCAATCTATTACACTTTACATATACTACAACCTATGGGCGTCGTAGGATACGATGCCCACTAATATATTCATTTCATATAGCCAAATAACCCGGCTCAACCTTACGGTTAAGTGGTTATTTAATTATAGAAAACGTCTATATTAGTCGTCATATATCCGTGACAACACGAACGTCACAAATAATAACTTACCTGGACCCGAGTGACAACAATTTCGCCTAACTCAATAAGTTTATCCGTTATATATCCGAAATGACATTTTATTAAACGTTTCATAATTGTCGGGAGTTTCCTGTTTTATAACACAATTTTTATAATAATAATACGTTTAATAATATTACGCCACTTTCGTAGCCTAATATATATCTAATCGTATTATTTATAATACGACTCGTGATTATTATTATTATTAATATACGCGTTTATATAGTTATATATACGTTATTCACGTATATACTTTCATATAAACGTTCATATTATCAATAATTATTATTACGAGTTTTATTATTCTCGTTTTAAATTTTTAATAGTTATTGAGTTATACGAAATGGTCATATGTCCGAGTCATGACTCTCGGCTCATTGTCCAAGTCCAATAATAAGCAAAAGCCATAAATAACAAATCTCCGTCCAATCACAAACTCAAACCACGGGCTACAACATGAGGGTCCGACTACGGCACCCGACTAACCTATCTCCGTCAATCTAACGACCGTCTCACAATCGGTCCCCAATAACACTTTCGTCAACAACTCCTCAATTACCAATAATCATATCCAATGTCGAGACCACAATGGTCTCGACTCAACCAAAGTATTCGGCCGATAAATGAAATACCACAACAATGAAACAATTAAATTCTCAAATATTCAAGAAATAACATTAACAAGGTTAATGTTTGGGTCGGTTTACCAAGCCAACCCGAGCCCTCGACTCGATTGAGTCTCGGCTCCAAACCGCGAGTCACTAGGACTCGAACCAAACATCACAAGAGCACCTAGCTCGCAAGAGCATAACAAGTAACCATATAACCCATTCGACCCAAAGGTCAAATCGGCAACAAACTAATACACGGCTAAAAGCCGCGACCCACAAGGGTCGAACCACAATAATCTCTACGAGCCGAGGCTCGAACCACAACTAATCGAGAACCCCCATGAGGGTCTCGACATGGTCATAAGAGCACAATGAAACCCCGAGACCACACGGTCTCGGTTAGCTCGGTTCGAAGGGTACACCACCCTCGACAACGACCAAACAATCAATACCAAGGGACCAAAGCCACACAAAGGGCTCGAACCAAAATAAGCCGAGAGCCTAGCTCTCGGTTCCGAGTCAACCACGACCAAAACCATGAAAACCCGGATACCAAACTAACTTTTTATCACTAAAACATCATTTCCCATTCAAAACCATTTCGATTCTCGGCAAAATAATCCGTGTAGCCACGGATTAGCACCAATTCGTGGCACCCAAAACCCAAGAATAGTTCCTTCTCGCCTTCTTAGACCTCCAAACGCACGGATCTAGAAAAGGTATAAAAATTTCGATCGGATTATTACAAGATTGATGGTGTTAACGATGGTTCTAGGGTGAGTATCGTATATCAAATGAGAGAGGGTGAAGAGAGGAATAAAATGGTGGTGTTTGTTTTGTTGGGGGGTCGGTAACACGGCGGTGGTGGCCGGATTTGTGGTCGGCGGCGGCTAGGTTAAGAAGTGGGGAAGAAAGATGAGATGAGAGAGAGATGAAAATAAGTGAGTGTTTGTGTGTGTAAAAACCGGACCAACACACACCCCTTTATCTTTTATTTATTTATTTTTTTTTTTATAAAAGTTATTAATAATAATAATAATAATAATAATAATAATAATAATAATAATAATAATAATAATAATAATAATAATAATAATAATAATAATAATAATAATAATGATAATAATATTATTACGGTGGAGCGGGTAACGCGGGTAATCGTAAAAACATGTGGCCCGGACCCGAACTCATTTCAAAATTTCAATATCACTCGAGAACATCTCGTAAATAATTAAAAATATAATCGGACTCGTAAGACGAATCACAAAACTGCCGTTAGGTAATCCTAGTGCCAAAGTCGACGTAGTACCAAGTGAGAATTCAAATATACATCACCGATCATATAATCAAAAATGAATTATGAACATAATTCACGAATTCCATAACGTCATTAATTAAAATATCCATAAAATAGGTCTCACAAGTTCGTTGTGAAATGAAAATTTCAATTAAAAATTATAAACGAACTTAAATTGAAATGCGGGTTTTTAAAATAGCTCCCTAAACTGCCGGTTGTCACACTCTTGGTCTTAACCGTATTACCAATTTTGAGATTTTTTGTCGTGCTCTTCGCATCATACCTCGAGTGGTCTTGTTTCGTGTTTTCTACAGGTTGTGCAAGCAAGATGATTGGTTTTCATTTTCTCGTCGTCGTGGTGCTCCTCAGTGTTTTTATGAGTGTTGGACCGGGTTAAAAGAGTGGAAAGATCGTTTCTTTCTTATCGACCGACGAGCTATTCCAATGGCTATGCCATGGCGGCACCGCGATTCATGCGTTAAATTCCTCGCTCCCAAAAAGAGCGATTATTCTATTGAAGAAGTAAGGTTTCTTTCCATGTCCCCAATAACCCTCCGGAGTCCCCAATAACCCTTCAGAGACCCCCTCAGGAGTTTCTCATGAAAATAGGTCTTAGTAAAGTGTGGGATGATGATTATCTTAAGCCGGTCATGGAAGATGCCGATGGGAATGGTATGTCCATCCCTGTACTTATTTTCATATATATTGTGTTCTTATAATTGTATATCTATTTTGTTTGTTTTGCAGTGTTGAGCATGGCGAGATTCCTTCGTTTACCTTCTTTGCAAGGTACCAAAATTACCACTGAGCCAATGTACGAAGGAGACCCTACTGGTCAGCCCACCTTTGTTCAGTCAATTGGAGATTATACTAGGGCTCCTGGTTCTCCCAGTGATGTTATTCCACCATTGACTTCTGACCAAGCCAGGGTGACTCGACCTGATCCTCGGTCGAGGTCCAAAGGCAAAGGTACTTCTAGTTCCATTCCTCAGTCTAGTAGGCAGAAGACTGGAAGTACCTCAGGGATATCTAGTGCACAGAAGGGCGCTTCCAGAAAACGTAAGCTAGCAGTGGTTGATTCTCAGCAAGAGAATGATGATGTTTTGATCGATGTTACTAGGCAGTTGCACACAACCATGCTGTTACTGATCCTCGAGGTGGTTCCTCGACTGAGGAATCTTTAGAGGAGTCTGAGCGTGATCTTTCCCCGAGAGAGACTCATCGTACTAGTAAAGGTATGTCCCTTATTTGGTTTCCTTCCTTCTTATGAGTTCGTTTAATTAAGTGTTTCTATGTTTGTTTTGGCAGGTTCAGATGTGACCAGGGCATCGACTGAGGTTGCAGGTGTTGGTACTTCAAAGCAAGTTGCGAGCACATCTAGGAAAGGTATGCGTATATTTCCTTTCTCTTTGTTGGTTACTAATGACTTTTAATATACATCTTAAGCTAACTTAATCTGTATTTCAGGTTCCGACCCAAATCCTCCTGAGCGTTTTGTGCCAGATTGGGAGATTACATCAGATGATCGGTATAACACAAAGGCAACTTGTCGCGAAATGCTCTTACAGTTGTCTACTCCGGCACAGCAGAAATTTCAACGCAGCTTCTCTCATAAGGATGCTATTCGACATTGTTATTATAAGCTAGGGACAGCTGTGTCAACTGTTGCTGACCTACTTGACTGGGATGAGGATTTGTGGTTATCCCATGAGGGGCTTAAGGAGGAGCATGAGAAACTTAAAGAGAAGTACGAGGAACCCAAAGCTCAGGTTCTTTCGTTACAGCAGGAGAAGAAAGATTTGGAGGTTAAGTTGGACAAATGTAATAAGGAAGTCGGTTTGGAAGAATCTCTCAAGAGGTGTATGAACGAAAAGATTATAGGTCAAAAGGAAAAGATTGCTTTACTTGAAAGTGAGAAGGAAAGAGCTGTGATAGAGAATGGAAAAAGTGATTAGAGTAGAAAGAACTTTTCAAACCGTTAGTTAAAATTTAGAAAATGAGAATTTCACACTTTTTGAAAATTGTTGAAAAAAGTTTAACTAAACGGATTTTCAATTTTTCTCTTTTCATATGAAAAATTCGGTCAAAAGTATAGCCTTTAAATTGGTTTTGTGTGGGCTTTGGGTTGGATTGGTTACTTGGTGGGTCAAAAGTATAGCCTTTAAATCTATATCTATACTACTATATAATGCATTTGGGACTATTCTATAATTAGAAAGACTTAAAATTGAAGGATTTTAAACTTTTACTTGCTTATTATAGAAAGACTATTCTATAATTTAGACTTTTACTTGCTTATTATTGAAGGATTTCAAAATTACTTGGTTAGGAAGTAGGTTGGAAGCAAGTTGGTTAGGAATCAACTAAACATTCTCCACTGACTAACCTCATATCAGAGTTGAGATTGAACTAAGGTAATTTTCTCAAAAAAGTTTTTTTTGTCCCTTTCGATAAGAGTTGACGTTTTTGCATAAAAAGACACCCCATCTGTAAACGTATATATTTGATAATACAGTCCAAAAGATTTCGTTTAGTTAAAATTGCATAGGAAGTAACTGATAATAGACTAGTATTATTTCGGCAATTAGCACACTCTAAAGAGTCTGGGTCTTATAATTTCAGCAAATTTGTAGTTGCCCCACACGTATCTTATATTTAAGTCAAGCTTGACTCGATCTGTATGGATGTGCGTTCGGAGTCGAAATAAAAGTCAGCAGGTCACCGAATTGCTACAAAGGCAGCCACACGTTCAATTCAACAGCAGGATAGCTCTGTTTCACCTACTCAAATATCAGTGGTTAGAAATGGAATTCAACATGTGAACATAATTGCCACCCAGAAATATAGTTCATTGAAACATATACATCATTAAGCACATTTGGATCTCGTGCTTATAAGCACTGCATTAAGTAGTTTAACGTAACATAAAATTAGAAATTCAACTTAATTATTTGTGCAGCAAAAGCACTAATATGGCTGTATAAAACCATCAATTAACTTAACCAATCAACTTGAGATCATAATCTAAAGAGTAATATAGCTCGATTTCAACAACAGATTAGCTCTAGCGATCCAACTCATGTATGTATTGAACTGTTAATTACAAAGCCGAATTTTACCATCCAATGGTTCTTTCTGACAACTAATTACAGTAAAGATAAATCATCAACCAAAACAAAAGCGTGCAAGATTCGTTGTCTTAATTAAGCCCACTTTTGTTAGTGATTGAGTAGCAAAACTAATATCTAATCACTAACAAAAAAATATATCATTATTCAGATTTCTAAGGTGCATTGAAGGCTTATTCCTCGTAATCAAGACTAAAACACTGCTGCAGTAGTTTAGCTTCACACAACACTTGGATGTCTAAAGTAAGAGCCTACATTGGCCTGTATTACACCCCCAACACTTGCTTTCAAAACATGATATCTTATCGTAAAGGTTCATGTTCACTTTAGCTAGCCATGATACCTTAACATCATCAAGTATGTTGCAATTCTACGTAAAGCATTTTATCAAACACCTTCCGTGCATCATATAGCTATACAGTTTATGATATAAACATATGGAGATGTCGTATATCACACAACGGGGAGAAATGGCCACCCATGGTGTTAGTGGCAATTTTATTAATAAAGGGGACTTAAAAACCCCTACCAAATACAAGTGAAGCATGAAATTACAATACTATATACCAAACATTAATAAGTAGATGAAAAAAAAAAAAATAGAAAACATATACCACTATGCACGCGCAACCCTTCGCCATTTTGCTATGAACACTACCACTGTTACATACACCCAATCTTTTACGCTATCATGAAACTGAAAAAAAGCACGTCTCCCTCGACGGTTTAAAAGTAAAGCGCTACATACTATCCAAAATCCAGTAGCAAAACCAGTGGCCCCTCCAACATAAAACCATCTTTGAAGTTCATCACTTTCACTCTTAACGACATGTGGACCTCCTAAATCTTCATCTCTCAGACATGTTTTCCCTGTAGGAAGTCCACATAGTTCTGCATTTCCAGTGAACCATTCTGGTGGAAAGGACTGGAGTTGAGTGCTCGATGGAACTCTTCCGGACAAGTTATTAAATGACACGTCTAGATCATTTAATGAGTGCATGTCAGACATGCTTGATGGCATCTCTCCTGAAAACATGTTTCTAGACAAATTCAAAGTTAATAGCTGTGTCATTTGACCAATGTCTCGTGGAATCTCTCCATCTAGAGAGTTGTTTGACAAGTCTAGTACTAACAATCCCTGCAGATTGGTAACTTCATTTGGGATTTGTCCTGTCAGATTGTTGCTTGACAAATCGATCACCTTTAGCAATCCCAAAATGCTACTAAACTCATTTACCTTTCCTTGCCATTCAATCAACAGATGGTCAATATAGCTTTTGTCAACACCAGAATCAGTGGATCCCAATGTATCATTTCTCACATATAAAACAATATGATAATGATGTACATTCTGTTCAAAAAACAATCCTTTTTGAACCATGGAAGTAAGACTGTTCACACACGATGGGATTGTTCCATAGAGCTTGTTATCTGACAAGTCTAATATTTGAAGACTTACTAAATCACATATTTGTGAAGGGATGGTTCCAAAAAAGTTGTTTGATTTTAGGCTAAGGGCATACAACCTTGACAACTTTTTGCCAATCCAAACAGGAATATCACCATATAAACTATTGTCCCCCAAGTCCAGAATGCTTAACTGGGTGCAATTCTTCAAAGACACGGGCAATGCTCCAGAGAAGTTGTTGTTGTATAAACTGAAAGTCTCGAGTCGACCCAAACATCCTACAGACGGAGGAATACTTCCTGATAGAGTATTCTGTCCTAGGTTAAGAACTTTTAGATCTGTCAAATTCCGAAAACAGTTCGGAAGTTGCCCGGTTATTGTGTTACGTGAGAGATCAAGAAATTCCAAATTTTGATACATTTGACACAAGAATGAAATTCCTCCATGGAATTTGTTTCTGGACAGATCTAAAAAAAATATACTTGCTGGAAAAGCAGGTATTGGACCATAAAAGTTGTTGACTCTCAAAATTATTATTTCAAGGTGGTGATTTGATAATGACTCTGGTAATCTCCCACTTATGTTGTTGAAAGAGAGATCCAAATTGATCAACTGAGAAGACTGCCACTGGTTCCAGTACTCTATACAAACAGTGTCTAAGATATTATTTTTGGAAAGATCAAGATGCGTGAGATTTTTCAGTTTTTGTATCCATTTGGGGAAATGAGGCCCTAGCTTGTTAGAACTGAAATCTATATATTCTATACCCCAAGAAAAGTTTGACACGTCATCATTAAAAAAAGCTCCTTCCAGTGAGTTATTTGAAATAACTATATACGCAAGATTTGATTTTCCAATGTTTTTAGAGACAGCACCTCTAAGAGAATTGGAAGACAGGTATAGCATATGAAGGCTGGGTAGTTGCCACAGTTTATCACTTATCGTTCCATCTAACTGATTTGAAGATAGGTTCAAGGAATCGAGGAATGAAAAGTGTTGGATCTCATCAGACAATGACCCTGTGAATTGGTTATTTGAAGCATCCAAATCTAGCAACTTAGTAGCTGATGTGCATCCAGACAACTTGTTCAGAAATTCTGAAAGTTTCCCATCAAATTTGTTGCGAGAGAGATGAAGAGTTGTTAGCTTATTGCCAATTAATGGGCACAACCAACGAAACATGGATGAGTTGAGATTGTTGTAATCGAGAAAAAGGGAATCAAGAGATAAAGAAGAGTTGACAGATGAAGAATATGGATGCATGACTTGTGAGAGGTCACATCCATTTAAGGTTAAATCTGATAGGTTTTGGAGACCTATGATTACATTTACCCAGTTATTTGCTTTGGCCAAAGAAATTCCATCCATATAAAGTTCTTCTAAAGAAGATATAGAAGACAACCAATCAAAATTTTCAACTCTACAATTTCTGAGGGGACCTAGATAAAGGCTTTCCAAATTGGTGAGGTTTCCAAATTCTATAGGAATGGTTCCAGAGAAAGAATTTTCTGAAAGACGAAGGTAATTTAATTTGGCCAAGGAACCAATGGATCTCGGAATGCTTCCAATGAAATCATTCTTACTAATGTCAATGTGTATTAATTCGGTTAAGGAACCAATGGAAATTGGAATGGTGCCACTGAAATTATTCTCACTAAGGTCGAGGAATGTTAAATTGGTTAAGGAACCAATGGACATGGGAATGGCTCCACTGAGATTATTGTCCCGAAGAGAAAGTTCTGTTAATTTGGCCAAAGAACCAATGGATTCTGGAATGTTTCCAATAATAAACTGATTTTCAAGAAGGTAAAGAACAGTTAACTGGGTCATGTTACCAATGGACTTAGGAATGGATCCAGTAAACTGATTCAAAGAAAGGTCAAGATAAGTTAACCGGGTCATGTTACCAATGAACTCTGGAATGGATCCAGTAAACTGATTCGAACCAAGGTCAAGAAAAGTTAACTGGGTCATGTTACCAATGAACTCTGGAATGGATCCAGTAAACAGATTTCCAGAAAGGTCAAGATGATTTAAGTAACTTAAGTTAAGCAGAGAATGGCTAATCTCACCTCCAATTGACGGAGCCGTAACTGCTATTATCGCTCCTTCAAGATGAAAGGTGGACAATCCAAGTTCTGTGACATGACCTGTTTGGTTGTTGCATGTGACACCCCACCATTCACAGCAATTATCTTCTTCATCGGTCCTCCATGTAGAGAGACAATCTTTGGGGTGTTGAAGTTTAGCTTTGAAATCAAGAAGAGCTTGCCTTTCCTTATCGATGCACTTATGAACAGCTCCTCCTGGTGCAGCAACAAGTTGGTGGCCAAAGGAAGTTGCAGTTGTGGTATTAAACCACAGAAAGACAAGTGAGAAAATAAACAAAACATGAGTATGCATAAAGTAAAAGTAAATATTTTCTCTCATAATTAATGTATGTTGTATAAAATTGTATTGATGTTTTTTGATCTGATAACGAAAACATATACCTCTATGAAGCTTTATATAGACTTCGAGAAAATGAAGAATTGAACTAGACAGATATAAATTTTGTGGACCAGACAACCACTTGGAAAAAAAATACAAGAAATTTCAAATTTTGTAGTCCCACATTAGACGACCAAAGACTCTCAAGTCTTTGCAATTTGTAGCTATTGCATGTCATAAATTTATTGCTTATAACGGCATAAATCTTTTGTTTTCTTATGACCCGCAACGTGTTTGATGAAATGACTCAACCAAATTTTTATGACGTTAAGTGTACCAGTTATCCTTTTATAAAAAGAATGTGATTCACAGTAATCTGCATAGGTAAATTAGTTTTGCATGGGGACATGGTTTTTGTGTTTGATGGGGACATGGTTTAGTTTTGCATACAAGTTATTAGTTCATTTGGTTTGACTTGAAAATCAAACCGCTGAGTTCTTACATACTCAGCTTGGCCCATACTCCGTATTATATATTCGGTAAGAAACAATACAGGCTTTGGCGCAATTATATATTCAGTGTTGCCTAGGTAATTTACCGGGATATGCCTTCCTTGTTGGGTGGGGGGCTCGGTACCAAAAAGGTACATGGACTTGAGATGGTTCCGCCAAATACCATTTTTTTTTTTTTTTTTAGTTTAAATACATAATGATAATCTTGTAACATTATTTCATTGCAATAATTAGTTGAAAATACATACCAGAACACTCTTTGTATAAAGCTACTTCATTCAAATTCTTGTATTTTGAATAATCGATAGAAACTGATTGATGCAATATGTCTAGTCAATTTGAAATTATGTATGTGTAATTTGAGTAATGCATAGTGTCTTTGCCTTTTACCCTGAACGTAATAGTAGTCAACAACATGAACAATATCTGTGGGGGAAATCTTTTCACCTATTGTAATCAGGTGAATGAATATTAACCAGAGCAGCAAATTTTGCCCATATATACAAAATTGGGCAAGTTAATTTCGGTATACTTATTGATATGCTTTCTTCTTTTATAGTGAAGATCGCTGTTCTTTCTTCAAGTTTTTGTGAACTACATTATAATTCTTCTAACTTAGTGATGGTGAGGGGGAGGACCTGAACTCGTTTGAACCCCGAAACCATTTTGATTCTTTGCTCAAACCCGCTTCACTCACCTGTTTGGTTGGCTCGTGGGGGGGGTGGGGGGGGGGAGGCGTCCTATAGAGCGACCGACCGAAAGGTCGACCTCCCCATTACGACTAGCCTAAGATACATGCTTGTAATAAATATTGAAAGAGGAAGACAAATACTAACAAACTGTTCAAGTTAGAGGATGGAAATGGAATCTTGGAGATGCAAGTAATCTGATTTGGTCAGTTTAGTGAGCCCAACTTGAAGAGAATGGTCCATATTGGTTTCTTATTTTTCCAGTTTGTTCAAAGTTGACATAAATACACTTGTCCTATTTTGTGGAAAAAATGGTGTTTGACTAATTGGAGTTCTTTAGTTGACTATAGTACTTTTAAAATTTATTTAACAAAACATTGTATTTTTACAAACGTATGTTGCTAATAAACGTCAGGTTTCTTTTGTTTGCTCTCGCTTATGAAATTGAAAAGTAACCTTAAGATAACGTTAAAAACCCGAGTTCCCAAGTTGGTCAGCAGATATTAAAAAGTAAGCTTGTTCTCGGTCCTAATCTAGCTTGCATCGTATTAGACAGTAAGTTAGCAATAAAGCAAATATATTGAAGTTCAACATTCTAATGTTACAAACAGAGTAGCTCTGTTCATAGCCCTGATTCATACAAGAATGAAACTTGCCATGAAATCACCCAAATAATTAACAAGTATACAATACTCAGTCTTTATTTTAGGATGTCTTAATAAAATCTCTTTTACTGTTTAACTAGAGAGCATATAAGTTATATTGTCAATGTGAGTGCATTTTGGTCGTCACATACCTGTGAACAAGAATAAGTGGTTAAAAAGAAGCATAAATACATACAACTACATATCCATATGCAACCCATTGCATTTTGCAAAGAACTAGATGGATATAAATTTGTGTGGAGCAGATAACACTTGGAGTAAAGATCATGGTATATATTTGAAGCCCCAAATTAGACGTTCAAAGACTCTGTCTTTGCAATTTTTGTCTTTTTAAATGTAAAATGAAATAAATGGACCCATTATAATTAACCTATTCATAAGATTACAAGCTAGAAAACGTGATACAAACGACATCTATTAAACGCATATAGTTTGGAAATATGATATTTTGATCGATCTACAATGTTGAATTATATATGTGTATTGATTCAGCAAACCCAATAATTTAACTACTACAGGAACGTCCATGAGTTTTTTGCAAAAATGGTTTGATTTTCATTTTTTGCTTTAATATAAACGAATCAAAAACCATGGAAGTGGTCAACTGCAACATGAACAGTATACGTGGGGGAAATCTTTTCACCTTGTGTAAATTAGGTGAATGAATATTAACTAGAGCGGCAACATTTGACCATATATACAAAATTGGGCTAGTAAATCGTGTATATTTATTGATTTGTTTTCTAATTATATAGTGAAGAGTTGTTTCTTCAAGTTGTGAACTACTCAATACACTATAGTTCATCTAAATTTGTATGGAGCACATAACACTTGGAATAAAGATCAGGGAATAAATTTGATGTCCCAAATTAGACGTTCAAAGACTCTCAAGCCTTTGCAATTTGTACTTATTATCCAACTTGTGATATATTTTGGTCCTGGAATTATTATGTGATATGAAAGTAAAACCAAAAAGAAATTGACCCAAATAAAGCTACCCGTTCATAAGATAACGTGATATAAACGACACATCTATAAAATGCATATAGATTGGAAATATGATATTTTGATCGATCTAATTTAACTACTACAGAAGCATCGATAGGATTAGGGGTGTTCATCGGTTCGGTTATCGGTTAATCGGTTTATTCGGTTCGGGTTGTTCGGTTAAAAAAAATTTTTGGGTCATAACCGAAAACCGAACCGAACCGAAAATATCTATAACCGAACCGAACCGAAGTTCGGTTCGGTTATGGGTCAAAACCGAAAACCGAATTTTTTACTTAAATTACACTATTTATATTTTTTTTAATTTAATTATATATATTTTTGGCAAAAAAAATATTTCAAGCATAAAAAAATATTTTTTTATATTAGTATAAAATTTTAATGGATATTTTTTATATTTAAAATAATATAAATATATAAAAAATATATATATTTATATAAATTCGGTTTTCGGTTCGATTTTCGGTTCAGATAGCTAAACCCATATCCAAACCGAAAACCGAATTTTTAATTCGGTTCGGTTCGGTTTTAACAAGTTCGGTTCGGTTATATGTTCGGTTCGGTTTTATTTCGGTTCGGTTCGGTTCGGTTTTCGGTTTATTCGGTTAATGAACCGAACCGTGAACACCCCTAGATAGGATGGGAACATACATAAGCTTGACATAACTAATCTCAAAAACAAGAAATTACCGTCAATATAGCTACCATTACATCAGGCTTCACGCAATATTAAACCCATATCATGATGTTAATTTCCTTTTAATTTGGTGTGGAGAATGGTTTTCTTAAGAAAATATCCTGGTTTTGTTTTTTTTTTTTTTTTTTTTTTTTTTTTTTTTTTTGCATTATGTAAGTAAAATTTCAAGAAATTTGAACCAAATACAGTTCAATTTTCGACAACATTTCTCTATATTAGAAAAGTGACTGGAAAATTGAATTGCCCGAGTTTTGTTACAATTTGACACATATTGACTATATTCGGCCCAATACCATCCGACTCTTGGTTTGTTTTCCGGTTAATTTGTTATTGATGTACATATTGTGTAGCATAATTTTGTTACACATAATCACCAAAAAGGGTTAGTGTCACAAGCAACTTTAACTCAAGATTCATTTTTAGACCCAACGCGCCCTTTCCTCGAAGACCACCTTTTAGGCAATGTTCGCGATTTGCTGTCTGCTTTCAACCAGATTATACATGCTTTGGCACTTGACTAAATGCTACTAAAAAGTCTCGACATTTGAAAATTAAAGCCATAAAAACTAAGTGATGTTATATGTCCAACCAACTCGAAGTGGGTGGTCTCCAATTGGTGTCTTATTTTTCCGTTCATTCAAAAAAAATAATAAATAATAATAATAATAATAATTTGTCCTATTTTGTGGAAATAATGATGTATGATTAAAGTAAACATCCCAAATTAGACGTTAGGACACTCGTGAGTCTTAAAAACTTGAGTTCATTAGACATCCTTTTCTATCTTTTTGATATTTTTCGATGAGATAGGATATACATTTGTGTGGAGTATATCAAACTTACAAGACTATAGACCATTGAATATAGTTATCCCAAATTAAACGTCCAAATCTTCTTCAGTCTTGGCAATTTGTATTTATTAGATTTTCTTTTTCCAGTTTTTGACATTTTTCAGTGATATGTTTACAATTAAACCAATAACAAAGCAATTTGTATCATTAACATCTTTTATAAATGGAAACATTTTCACCAAAATTTTGTAGTTTCTAAATTTTGGTTGTAAAACAACACAAAACGTATATCATAAGTGCATCGCGAACTGAACTTGCTCCTGCTTGGGCTCGTTAACATAGTCAATATCGTGATAATGTTTACCTATAAGGTTTTTGATGAAATGCATGTAAAGAACTTTGAGGTTGTTGACAGGGTGTTTGATAAAAGTCCTATAAGAAATGAGAATCCAACATGGACAGATTAAGTTGTATTCGTGAATACTTTGATGGCTATATGACTCTTTTGATAATGTACTCAGTCTTGTACAACATTCACTAGGATATGGTCTTAGCTACCTCAAAACCCTGTAATGTGACAAGGTAATTTGGAAGTAGTAAGCGAGAAATATTGTGGAACACAGTTGAGATTCAAGACTCCAGTCCGTCTTTGTAAGGTGACAAAGACAACTATGAGGAACAAAAAGATTTTAGTATACCATAGAAGATTGAAAGCATAAAAGGAACAGTAAAAACTAGCATTGAAGTGTTGCTCAACATAAGAGAATAAGAAAATCAAGTAGTGAATTAAGTGTTGCTGAAAATACTATTCTCAAGAAATTATGAATAGGACGTTATATTATTCTCAAGTTCTCTGAAACCACTAATTAACAACTTCAAAATACTTCACGAATTAAACTTGTTCCTTCATGGGCTGCTTACCATTTTCCTCAACACTCATACACTTGTACCTCTTGGCACAATAGACATAGAGTACAAAATAAAACACAATCAATATCGCAACAGTATTCAACAACATGAACAGCATCTGTGGGGGGAATCTTTTCACCTTGTGTAATTACATGAATGGATATTAGCTAGAGCAGCATATTTTGACCATATATACAAAATTGGGTTAGTTAATTTTGGTGTACTTATTGATTTGTTGTCTTATTTTATAGTGAAGAGTTGTTTCTTCAAATTGTGAACTACTCGGTACACTATAATTCCTCAAAAAAAAATCGTGTGGTGGTAAAACAAAGAAAAGTGTGTTTACCCATTTAAACCCAAGCGCGTTTTCAATCTAACCCGTTTGACCCAGTTTTCAAGTGGCTTGTTTGACCTGAACTCGTTTGAACCCGAAACCATTTTGATTCTTTGCTCAAACCCGCTTCACTCACCCGTTTAACTTTTTACTGCTAACCACCATGCTTTACTTGAAACAAATAAGATACAGGTTTGTAATTAAAATTGAAAGAGGAAGACAAATATAACTATGCAAGTTAGAAAATGAAAATGGAATCTTGGAGATGAAAGTAATCAGTTTAGTGGGCCCATATAATTCAACTGACCCATGTTTGCAAATGAAGAATAACTAGGTTTGTAGCCCGCGCTTCGCGGCGGGGTATTTGTCAATGAAAGCTTAAACATGCGCATTTTGCAATCAGAAACTGCATTAGACTTCAAGACAATAATAATTCATACCATGGGGAAGCTTATAGACAAAACTCATCTGATAGATGTTACGTATTTCAAAAGGTTTAATTCAATGTGAAATATACACATTAAGTTCCATGACGATTGAGTACAATGTGGACACCTAACTACATGTTGCTAGGACATCAATAACATGACCAAATCCGTTCAACGCACCCATTAAACACACCCACTAACTTACTCACTGAAGCCACTCCCCCGAACACACCCCCTGAACCTACACACTCAGAGTCACTGAAGTCAACCCCTGAACTCACCACATGAACACACACCAACTAAACCACACACAATCGAACTTCAATATGTTGTCACCCTGCCACACAATGCCTGAACCACACTTATTGAGCTCACCTTGTTAATTGATTTATTGGCCTCATTGTGTTCCACCGCCGCTAACATGGGGGCTGCAATATTGGAACCAAAAGAGTCTTATAATCAAGAGTCATGTCATCATTTTGTGTTGTAATTTTAGTTCAATGCAATTTGAAACACCAATAAACACAATTTCCGAACACCTAAAAGCTGGTCTATTTTTGTTGAAACAACCTTTTGTAATTACCCATATTGAAACTGATTCTGATCCTGCTATTTAAAGTTACTAAATATTTGAAGTTCTTTTGATGGACGATAACTAAATACTAAAATTTGTTTTGCATATATATTGTCTTACAGGCATAACGGCGCCAACATCAATTAATCTATAGCAGCAAATCTAAAATACAAAAGCTATTAAACATAGACACTTTGCCTATACGTGATGATGGACCAATGTAAATGTGAAAAAAAGACTTGCTCATCATAACAATTTCGCGTGCATCATGAATTCGAGGTTCGGTGTACATCAGTGAAGCAAAAGTTACTTTATTTGCAATCCTACAAAAAAAGTAATGCATTGGTGAGTACTTGACAAAAAAACCATTGTCATAGAATTAAAGCAATGATATATTTACTAAATGTTAAAAAATGATTCCAGTAAAAATGCATATGAAAGACTGATGTACATGATCATATATAAATATCAACTATTTTCTTAAAAAGGTAAAAAGAACTTAAAATTTTTGTCATAGTATCTCATGTATCATTTTTGTAGCATGTTCATATAAAGTATAAGGATCTCAGGTATTTTGCATTACAAAATAAGCAATCCCAAAACACTACTTTCTCGTGTGCAGGCACTATTTCCTAGGCAGCTTAAAAGGGCTTATTTAATACCCATGTCTAAAAAACAATCTTTATCAAAGTAACACCCAAAAGATATGCTCGGTTTTCCCACAAATGTTGCAAGAAGGTTGTTTTAAAGGTTTTACCCTATGTTTTTATTGTATCAAATTTGATGACATAAAGGGCATTTGAACCTTGAATCTACTAACGTTTGATCAAACTCAGTCCCATAAGTACCACAACTCACAACTATAAATCAATCTCAACCAAAACTAAGAGCAAAATGAAGCCGAGTGTATATATTGTATAATAACCCAAGTGTATAAATTAGAATGCTTTTATAGATGGGATTTGAAAACCAACATTCACGGAACAAAAAATAAAAATAAAAAACGCACCTTTCTCTACCTCTCCTCTTTCTTACAACGTCTTTCTTCATCCTTCAGTAGTAACTTCCTCCTGCAAGTTGACCAACAAAAAGTATATGAAATTCTTAAAAGATAGCTGAACGTCCAAATAAAGACTTGCAAAACCGTTTGCGGTGAGTAATTTACCTCGTTGGCAAATGACTCATTATCCCTTATAACTGCATCATGAGCATGAATTCCTTTTACCGTTTATCCTTGTCTTTCTTTTTCTGCATATTTCATAAATTCAATTCCATCAGAAGAAGGAAGTACATAAGTGAAAGAAAAAGCTGTAAATAATCATTGAAAGTGTGTTATTTACGAATTTCTTATATGTAAAGCTACCAAATTATGATCCATATCAGAAACACAATAAGCAAGTGTAAAAAAATAAGATGGTAAAAAAGGACTGCCTCAAGATGTAAGTTGTCCGATTTCTGCAGTTGTTTTAGTACTTTGAACTGAAGTGTCTCTGTAGAAGGGCCAAACGATCGGCAAAACTTCGCGTCATCCTATGAATACCAATTACCAAATACGGAGTACATAAGAGAGTAAGAATGGACGTTGCAAAAAGTTAGTCTAATTTAAAATGGCTTTCACGTATTCAATTGACTAACCTTTTTATCACTAATAAGATGCCATAAACCTGATATCTCAGTCATGACTTCAATCTATATGTAATACCTGATTCCTTGCACCATCGCGTCCTGAATCTGTAGAATATGAATTCATAGTATATAAGTTCGCATCTTCAAAAGGCAAATACACTTTTGGTATGCACATAGCTGTTACAAATGTTTGACCGTTACAAACCTGTCCTAACACCACAGCAGCAGGATTGAAGGTGTTTCTGCAATCATATACCGGATCAAATACCTCATCTTGTTTCCCTTCCATTCTTAGTTGTTGCACCCATACAAGAACCAAATAAATAAGTTTCAGTTCCTAACCAAAACAACCCAAAAAAGGTATAAAACAATCATACCGTAAAGCAGCCTCCCTAACGCTATCGGCCTCTTCTTCACAGCGTCCTGTGCAATATCCTATTTCAAACAATAAAAACACATTAAACAAAAAGGATCATCCTACATTTAACAAAAAACAATCACTCAAAGTTACAGTGTATATACATCAACAAATAATTTTGTTTGCTTGTCGTTTGCCATTTTTTTTTTTTTTTTTTTTTTGGCTCACTTTTAACGGCTTACAACTACAACAATAAACCAATAACCAAACGCAGAAAACAATCAAAATTAAGAAAGCCACACTACCAATCTGTGATTAAAACAACGAAACTAACACAATTCTTATTATCTATAAACTAACACAATGCTTATCATCTATTTTAATGAAATTATCTATAAACTAACACAATGCTTATCATCTATTTTAATGAAGTCCACTGACCAAGCTTTTGCACAACCACAAATAAATACTTTCTCAAAATTCTGATAAGCTCACATTTATAGCTTTATGAGCTTAAGAGCTTATTCACTTGAGCTTATGGACTTTATAAGCTCATAAGAAATCAGAGTTTAGAAAAAAGTAACAATATCTAAAATCGAAAAAACCCTAATGTAAAAAAAATCAGTCTTTAACCCCCAAATTCTACTGACATGAACATCGTAACAAAAAATTAAAAAATAAGCGGTATCAACCTATAATCAAAAAACAAAATCGAAAAAGAAAAAAAAATCTTGAAAATATAAGAACACTCAAAAGAAATAGTTTAGTTAGAACATACCTTTGATTTAGGATTATCAGATGATTGTATTAGTTTTTTTTTTCTATTGATTTGAGTTAGATTTGACAGAGTAGAATGTTTGAGCCGATTATTTATGTGTATGTATCTTTTGTGTTTGTGTTTTGTGGGTTGTAGAAAAGTGTGGAAAAGTGAAGAAGGTTAAGGAGAATATGTGGGAGAGGATCACATAAACACTGTGTCCTGTAGATCCCCTCCGAATTTCACTATAGATAGCAATTGTAGATAAAAACGACGTCGTTGTGTTGCAAAGGTACTGTTCCTCAAGGGCACGGGTTTTATACTTATTGTATAATACTGTATAACTCAGGTTTGCAAGCAGTAAAGAAAATCAAACCATTTCAAAAAAATTCAAACGTCGATATAATGGCAACATGCGTGTATAAGCTTTGACATAATTAATCCCAAATTAAGAATTCACCGTTAATATAGATATCTACATGAGGCTTCACATGATATTTTATTAAACTTGTTTTATTTGGTCTTGGTTGGTTTTCTTGTTATTTTTGTAACAAATTATCACAAATAGGTTAGTGCCACGGGCAAACTTTAACTTGGTTCATTTTTAGACCCAATACGACCTTTCCTCAAATACCACCTCTTAGGCACTGTCTAGTTGTGTGCTTTTTACCAAATTATACATGCTTTGGCCGCTTGAATAATTGCTACTACAAAGTCTCAACGTTTGAAATTGTATTGATGTGTTTTGGTCTGATATAGACTTTGATAACAAAGAATTGAGCTAGATGGATATAAATTTGTGTGGAGCACATAACACTTGGAAAAAAGATCATGGAATAAATTTGAAGTCCCAAATTAGACCTTCGAAGACTCTCAAGTCTTTGAAATTTGTACTTATTGCATGTTCATCCAACTTGTGACATGTTTTGGTCCCAAATAAAGCAAAGAAATGGACCCAAATAAAGCAACTCATTCATAAGATAGCGTGATACAAACAACACATCTATAAATTACATATAGTTTGGAAATATGATATTTTGATCTATCTAATTTAACTACTACATAAGCATCGATAGGATGGGAACATACATAAGCTTGACCTAACTAATCTCAAAACAAGAAATTACCATCAATATAGATACAATTACATCAGGCTTCACGCAATATTAAACTCGTATCCTGATGTTAATTTTTTCCTTTTAGTTCAATGTGGAGAATGGTTAAGAAAATATCCTGGTTTAACTAGATACAACACAAAGAATTCCAAAACAAAGGTTTACATTTTAACAACGTGGCGATGTTTTTATTACAAATATATAAGTAAAATTTTAAGACATGTGAACCAAATAAAGTTCAATTTTTGACAACATTTCTCTATATTAGAAAAGTGACTGGAAAATTGAACTCCCAGGTTTTATTACAATTTGGCACATATTGACTATATTCGGCCCAATACCATCCGAGCCTTGGTTGGTTTTCCTATTAATTTGTTATTGACATATTGTTTGATGTAAACAGTATTTTGTAACACATAAAAAAAAAAAAAAAAAAAAAAAAAAAAAAAAAAAAAGGTTAGTGTCACAAGCAACTTTAACTCCTGATTCGTTTGTATACCCAATGTGACCTTTCCTCGAAGACCGCCTCTTAAGGCAATGTTCGTGATTGGTTATCTAGTAGATCTACCAGATTATACATGCATTGGCACTTGACTAAATGCTACTAAAAAGTCTCGACATTTGAAAAATAAAGCCCTAAAGACTAAGTGATGTTATATGTCCAGCCAACTTGAGTGGGTGGTCCCAAATTGGTGTCTTATTTTTCCGTTCATTCAAAAATACAAAAAATAAATGTGTCCTATTTGTGGAAATAATCATGTATAATTGAAGTAAACATCCCAAATTAGACGTTAGGAGACTCGTGAGTCATAAAAACTTGAATTCATTAGACATCCTTTTGTATCTTTTGATATTTTTCAATAAGATAGGATATATATTTGTGTAGAGTATATCAAACTTAAAAGACTATAGACCATTGAATATGTTATCCCAAATTAGACGTCCAAATCTTTTTCGGTCTTGGCAATTTGTGTTTATTAGATTTTCTTTTTTCATTGGGCAAATAATATAAAAAGGTAACATACTTGCCACAATTTCTTCGATTGGGTAGTCAACTAAAAAATTTAATAAAGAGGTAAAAAAAAAGTTATAATTTTTTCTCTAACTGGGTATGTTTTTACTTGGAGACCCAGTACCCGGTTTCACCCTTCACCTCCACCTCCCAAACCGATTAATATAAGTCAATCCTCACAAAATTAATAAGCTTATGAATACCCAATCCTCACAAGTCAAGAAAAAGTTCTTGTGTGTCAAAATACCCAATCCTCCCAAACCGAACCCATCACCGGCCGACTAACCCATCACCTCCACCTCCCAAACCGGCATATCCACCACAGCCCACCACCACCGCCACCTACCTCCACCACTACCGCTCCACCGCCTTCCAAATCCCCACCAAAACGAGGTAAAAATATATATCCACGATGGTGACCAACTTGGGTATTGTTTGGGTTATTGTTTGTCATGTTTGTCATGTTTGGATTCACGATGGTGACTTGTGAGCTTATTAATTTTGTTGATTTGGGTTATTGTTTGTCATGTTTGGATTCACGATGGTGACCAACTTGGGTATCATCATTTGGGTGCGTCTTTGTATTTGGGTTTGGTGTACCGTGAGTTTAAGCTCACGTATAATCTTATTCATAAGCTTATTTTCTTGACTTGTGAGCTTATTAATTTTGTTGATTTGGGTTATTGTTTGTCATGTTTGGATTCACGATGGTGATTAGATCAGAATTGTTCATGGTTAGTGATTTGGATCGGGTATTTGGTGATTAGTCGGCCGGTGGTAATTTTGAAGGATTTGGTGATTAGATCAGAATTGTTCATGGGTACCATTAGATCAGAATTGTTCATGGTTAGTGATTTGAAGGAAACGATTTGGTGATTTGAACTTTGAAGGATTTGCTAATTCTATATATTGAGAAACGTGGAAATGTAGTCAATATGTACCTAGTTTTTACTTTTCAGATTGAGAAACGTGTATAGAAGGATTTTGGTGTTTAGGAATCTGAAAGTATATTGAGAAACCTGCCCAACTTCAGATTTGAGAAACCTGCCAACATGGAAATGTAGTACTTTCAGATTCCTACATTTCCTACTCATACTTTGAAGTGATCAAATCTTCTATACCCGGTTGAGAAACGTGAGAAACGTTCTTGTGGTGCCCAACTTCAGATTTGATCACTTTTCAGATGTTTAGGACCTACTTTGACGTTCAGTTCTTGAGTTTCAATTCCGTTTCCTTTCCCTTTCCGTTCAAAAGTGGGAGGAAGATTTCACTATCAAATCTTCCTCTCATCTTCTTTACCGATTCTCTTTCCCCTCTTAAATAAAGCTCAAGAACACAAAAAAAATTCCATTTCCTTTCCTTTCCTCTCAAATTACAACTCGAGAACTGAGCGTGAAGGATTTGAACAAGAAAAAGATGGTTACCTGCCAACATGGCATCAACCGGGTCTCCAAGTAAAAACATACCCAGTTAGAAAAAAAATTATAACTTTTTTTACCTCTTTATTAAATTTTTTTAGTTTACTACCCAATCGAAGAAATTGTGGCAAGTATGTTACCTTTTTATATTATTTGCCCTTTTCCATTTTGTGATATTTTCAGTGATATGCAGAGGCGGATCTATGGCCTGGCTACCTATAGCAAGTGCCGCACATGGGTTCCCATGTGAAGTAATTTATCCTATGGTTCAATAGTTGTTTCTTGTGTGCTACCCAGTTTATTTAGAAGCGATATAGTGGATAATTTTAGGGCATACCTTGAAAACTAACCAGAAAACACCTTGGATCTAGTCGTAAATTGTAGCATGAAAGTGTAATGAAGTAGATGTAGTTTTTGTTGTTTTACACAAGATGAAGAGTATGTCACGTTTTTTGGGTAAAAGAGTATGTCACGTTTTTTGGGTAAAAGAGTATGTCATGTTTTTTGTTAGAGTGTCATGTGGGTTTAGTCGGTAGGCTAAGCAAAAATTTATTTTGTTTTTTTTTTTTTTTTAAGTCTGTTCCATTTCCCTTAAAGTCTTGAACACATGATATTTTATTAATTAATCAAACTTAGAATTAAACAATTGTTGGACCTGTTTTCAAGTGTTACGGCAGAAAATCATCTATTGTCATTACCTGTAAGTTTTATCTAATATTAAACAATCTGTCTTGTTTCTAATTTAAACACAAATGAGTACCAACTACTGGACCCATTTGGTGGTTGGGTCTTAGAACCGATAAGTTTACCGTGTTAACTAAATAAAGGAACTACCTTAGATTTGGTCATGAGTCCGCCACTAAATCCGAGTAGTTAAATTATCTGCCAGTTGTTAATTTTGCATTTAGTTATGTATAGGTTAGAACGTGGGTAAAAAAATGTGTGCCACACACAAATACAATTTCAAGATTAAATGCATAACAAAGCAATGTGTATCATTCACATATTTTATGAACGGAAACATTTTCACCACTATTATGTAGTTTCTAAATTGGGCTTGTAAAACAACATACAAAAAGCATATCATAAGTGAATATATATCAAGACATGATTAAATAGGACTTTTTTTTATTATTATTATCAAGTACATTAAAAGTACTAAACAACTTCACAATGATTCACGAATTAAACTTGTTCCTTCTTGGGCTCGTTACCATTTTCCTCAACACTCATACACTTGTATCTCTTAGCACAATAAACATAGAGTATGAAATCAAACACAGTCAATATCGCAATAAGGAAATAAAATCCTTCCATATGACCATCATTTAAAATCTCCAGTATCCATCCAACTTCATCTCCCTTCGCGGTATTACTCATCACCATATGTACAACAAGGCTGCTAACATAGTTTCCCAAAGAAATCGACGCCATACATAATGAGCTTCCAAAACTCTTGATCCCATCGGGTGCCTGGCTATTAAAAAATTCCAGCTGCCCAACACACATAAAAACCTCAGATGCACCAACAAGCACATATTGTGGCACTTGCCAAAATATGCTCATAGTGCTTGAATGCTTATCAGGAATTGACTTTTTAGCCTCTCGACCTCAGTGACTCCATTGGCAACCATTGCAAATAGTCCAATGATTAGCCCTACACCCATTCTTTGAAGCTCGGTTAACCCTTTGGGGTTTCCACTTAGTCTTCCGGCTAAGGTGACTAAGAACCTACAGTAAATTAATGTGCACATGAGGACACTTACTATGTCAAATACTGACAAGCTTACCACTGGTAAATGGAAGTTTCCTATGTAAGCGTTCATGGCTGCACCTTGCTCGACGAATACTGATGCCATTTGATTGAAAATGACCGAATATATGACTGTACATAGCCAAATTGGTAACATTCTTATTACACATTTGGCTTCTTTACTTGGCACTGTGCATAATCTCCAATGATTTTGTGGGCAATTTGTATTTGTTAGATTTTCTTTTTCCATTTGGTGATATTTTTTAATGATATGTTTAACAGTTAAACCTATAACAAAGCAATTTGTATCATTAACATATTTTGTAGCATGTTTTATATATGGAAACATTTTCACCACTATTCTGTAGTTTCCAAATTTGGCTTGTAAAACAACATACAAAAAGCATATCATAAGTGAATATATATCAAGACATGATCAAATAGGACATTTTTTTATTATCAAGTTCGCTAAAAGTACTAAACAACTTCAAAATTCTTCACGAATTAAACTTGTTCCTTCTTGGGCTCGGTACCATTTTCCTCAACACTCATACACTTGTACCTCTTAGCACAATAAACATAGAGTACGAAATCAAACACAGTCAATATCGCAATAAGGAAATAAAATCGTTCCATATGACCATCATTTAAATTCTCCGGTATCCATCCAACTTCATCTCCCTTCGCGGTAATACTCATCACCATATGCACGAGAAGGCTGCTAACATAGTTTCCCAAAGAAATCGACGCCATACATAATGAGCTTCCAAAACTCTTGATCCCATCGGGTGCCTGGCTATTAAAAAACTCTAACTGCCCAACATACATAAAAACCTCAGAAGCACCAACAAGCACATATTGCGGCACTTGCCAAAATATGCTCATAGTGCTCGAATGCTTATCAGGAATTGACCGTTTTAGCCTCTCGACCTCAGTGACTCCAGCGGCAACCATTGCAAATAGTCCAATGATTAGCCCTACACCCATTCTTTGAAGCTCTGTTAACCCTTTGGGGTTTCCACTTAGTCTTCCGGCTAAGGGGACTAAGACCCTACGGTAAATTAATGTGCACATGAGAACACTTACTATGTCGAATACTGACATGCTTGCTGCTGGTAAATGGAAGTTTCCTATGTAAGCGTTCATGGCTGCACCTTGCTCGACGAATAATGATGCCATTTGAGTGAAAATGACCGAATATATGATTGTACATAGCCAAATTGGTAACATTCTTATTACACATTTAGCTTCTTCTACTTGTGTCACTGTGCATAATCGCCAATGATTTTGTGGGCCTGATAAGTCTCTCTCGGTGACAATCGCGGCTTTATCTAGGCACCTGAAACATTAAAATTTACAAGTAAATACTCAGTTACTAGTACTTTGATCTAAAACAGGTCAAATTAGTCAACACTAAAAATTGACTGTTTAAACTCGATTTGACTAGCTAGCCAACATTTTAATAGACTTACTTGAACTCCTCGCTATGAAGGATCTTTCGACTCCCTTTAATAGCCGATTCTACACCTTCAACTTCATACAATTGCTTCTCATCATAATCCCTCACCTTATATTTTCGACACGCAGCAACAAACACTTGAGCGACACGGGGCAAAGGATTTCCAGACGGCTTAACATACCGATAATGAAATGAACCGCACAAAAAGGACAACAATGCTACAACCGTGGCACCCATAGACACCCAAAATCCTGTGGTCCAATGACCAATATCTTCATAATACACAAGAATCGTGTTTGAGAACAAAGATCCAATGTTGAGTGCAGCATAAAAGTATGCAAAGAAAGCCCCTTTAGACCCTTTGCCTTTGTATTTTGGGTCTGACTCGTCAAACTGGTCTGCACCAAGAGTGGCTAAAGTTGGCTGGTGCCCGCCATATCCTAATGCAACCATGTATATCGATAAATAGAACAACATTGTTCCCTTTTTTGAGGGCGGTGTGCAGTATTTTACTCCATCCCCACATCCAGCCGGTTTCACTAGAAATTCATAAGATGTTAACGATAATAGCATCAAACCCTACAAAGCACAACACAGTATATGAAATTGTGTTAGAAATCAATAATTTGTATCTAAAATTGTTTTATATAATATCTATAAATCAA
Source organism: Artemisia argyi (assembly GCA_030686995.1). Taxonomy (NCBI): domain Eukaryota; kingdom Viridiplantae; phylum Streptophyta; class Magnoliopsida; order Asterales; family Asteraceae; genus Artemisia; species Artemisia argyi. Next base: position 19,484,638 of record CM060695.1, on the reverse strand, counting down.
ATCTGCTAATCAAATTATATTAATTAGACTCATTATTTCCAAAAGCGTAAAGAGTTGTAGTTAGCAATTCAATACATTCCCTTATTCACATTTATATCTGCCATTTTTTTTTTTTTTTTTTAATTTTAAAAGTGTGTAGAACTCGCATAAATGTTTTCGTAGGCTTTAAAGTATACACCTTCAAGTTGCATATTATTTTTTGTGGTGTGTACGCCTAAGAGGCTAAGAGGTTATGCATCTTTTAATTTGTTCAACCTCTTAAGCAGACTATAAGGGTAAAAATACTTACCAAGGCTAAGATACCTTGAAAGACCGCACAAGTGAGATAACGGCCCCAATAAGAATCACTAAGGAAAGCTCCAAGAAGAGAGCACAAATATACGGTTCCAGTCCATTTGCTAACTGTATTAGCAGCGTCCGCATTGCCTTGATCCATGACTCGAGTCAAGAACAAGACCAAGTTGACTCCAACCCCAAAGAATGCAAATGTTGCAAGGGATTGATTTGCTTCAAAAATATAACAAAGTTAAGGATTATTTGAAGTTAAGACATGATCTAATAAATACAAATGTGAATATGCATAGATTTGAAAAAAGATTATGTACCAAGAAGCAAAAATGCTGGACCCCAACCTCCTATGTTTCGTTTTGATTTGGGTTGAACCTCTACTGGTTCTTCCTGCTATAATATGTACATGACACACAGTTATAAGTATTCTATATGCATTATATTAAACTATGTTGTCTACAGTTTATTATTGTTTTCTATCCGTATATTGAAAAACCCTTATAGTACAAAAGGAAAATGGTCGGTTCTTTGGTGTTTCTAGGGACCGGTTTTACAGCCAATATGAGTGAGATAAATCGTGTAACATCAATAATAAAGAGGCATTGACACATGATTAGAACAACCCTCATAGTACTAATCATTATACAGCTTAATACATACAATTAGTCACTGAGGCTGTGAGGCATAGTGTGGTATTAGATGTAGATTCGTACGTGAATATTTGCTTTTCAGACGAAAAAAGTAATTGATTTGGTAAATTGTGTTACATTTTAAAATAAAATCAAAAACGCTATCTAATACAGAGTATGTGCATTTATATAAAATATGATTCAGGTAAATATTTATTGTACATGATAATAGAATTGAGTAATCACAAGAAATTTGGAAATGGAAAATACTAATTTTTCTTTAACAGTGAAAAGGGTTCTTGTTTTTTTTAAATAAAAAACGAATTCAAGTACCAATTTCGATAATTAGAAGCTTAGAGTGCGTTTAATTGTATAAAAAATCCTTCTAATTTTTTATTTCGATTTTGTAGGAAAAGGGGGAGGGTTATTATCCCTAACTAGAAAGTGCTTTAAATTTAGAAAACGCAAGGGGGTGTAGAGAAATAAAAGAAAAACTATAGGAAAAAGTAAATAGCTCTTTTCAAAGTGCTAGTTAAATTTTGAAAAATGAGATTTACATTCTTCTAAAAAAATCTCAAAAGTTTATGACTAAACGGGTTTTCAGCTTTTTCAATTTTTTATGAAAAAAGTTCCTAGAAAAATAGGGTGTTTTTCACCAACTAAACAACCCTTGACATCTTATGCACATTTTAAGTATAAGCTAACATGTATCATGCATACTTAGTACTTAAGAAAATATCAAGTTAAACAGAATAAAACTCTTACAATTACGGTGATCTCCAAGGGGACATTATTTGAAGCCATTGAGACTTTTGATCAAGGATTCCTCTGCAAAAAATTAGTTTCACCAAACTTGTTAGCATATTGAAATATATAAAAATCATAACTCAAAAAGCAATTACACCAAAAAAATCAAGTCTTGTTTAGTTTTATCAAGTGTATTACCTTTTGTGAGAAATATAGTGACTGAGATACATAAAGTTGGTTTGAAGCATGAGAGTTAGGATTACACATAAATCATATTCAGTGATTAGGTATAAATTACCATATTTTATAGTTACCATACACATATAAAGAACATGATGAGTCTTACAAAAATTGAGAAATGAAAATGAAAATCTAATATAATGTAGCCAAATACATTCAATTTAACACTTCTCAAAAACATGTTACACATGACGTAAACGCATTTTTGTTACTGGGTATGTTGTAAAAAATAAATAACCTGCAAAAACATCTTAGTGCAAGATTAAGGTACATTAACTATTGTAAATTTATCTTGTTGTTCACATCTACCTAATTATTACCTTCATTAGCAATAAAAAGAAGCCATTACGTATAACATTAGTATATGTTTAGGTAAAAACATGTACTTTTGTTTGGTCAATTAAATTTTAATCCAACAAATAAGTCCATCATAAATTAAACAAGTTAGGTTATTGCATACACACTTTTAAACATGGACAAATCTTATATTTGTTATAACCTAAAAACAACAATGAGTTATAAAAAAAATTCAAACCTCTTGTGAAACTTTGCGACGAAGAGGACAGGATTGGCTGATTCTGGTGACGGTGAGGAGGTCGTGTCGGTAAATCTAGGAGGAGACTCCGTTGCTGGTGAGATTAGCACTTGACGTCGACTTACAGAAAATTTATAAAAACTTATTGTCATTTACGTTCTAACACAATCAGTAAATCCGATCGTAATGATCGAGTAGAATCTTGTTTCTTCAAAACTTATAACCCAAACATCAAAAACAAACAATAACCCAATAATCTTGACATGACAAAGATCTTAAATATAACTTTATTCAGGTGAAAAATGTTTCAACTTTTGATTGAAAGATGTAAAGTTACTCTATTTAAGGAGATGACAGATTGTATAAAGTGTTAAGTGATGGGATTAACAAGACTTTCACTTAAATAAGATTAAAGTTTCCGTAACAAACTCCTACTAGGACTCCAAATTTATCTCAAAAAGTTATAAACTAGTCTATTTTTAGGAAATATTTCTAACTTAAATCAGTCTTTTGTTTGAAGTTTGAACTCTTCTACGATTCGTGTCTATAAACATGATATAGTTTCTAAAAATAAAATTTTGTTTTTTACACTTAAAGTACTGTTAAAATGCAAAAATAACTTAATAACTTATTGTCTTGCTCTGATAACTTATCTATTTTATGTTTGTCTTTTGTTATAATAACTTATAGAGATAAACTAATTGATAAGTTATTAGAGTTTTATATATTCTTAGTTTGAACTCATTTTCAGTTTCTGTATTTTAATGAGTTTCAAATATGGACCTAAAAATAGGTCTCGTTTACGTAAGTGGTATACACAACACTTAAGCTTTCTCATATTTTTCTTCTTCATACGTTAATGTTAATTTGTTAAAACGTAACACGTGCTATCGTGTGAGAAGAGTCGTGTTCCTACCTCTTGTCATTTTGCTATTTCGATCCACTCGATTTTAATCCAAAACGAAATAAAGGAAATAGCTACTTCAAAGTCATAAGTTACACCAAATTTAGTATATTTCTCGCTTATGGAATTAGTATGGCAAAACATGTGAATGATAGGATTGTAAAGCTTCTATTTCAAGAAAAACTTTAGATTGTTGTTTAATCCCTCACCTGAAAATTCTAGCTGATCGAAAACGAAACTCCTAAAACTTGTTCTTTTATCGGAAGTTGAATTCCATGGTTTTGTCAAATTCAATATTTCATGATTGTTGGCTAGACATCTCGGGTTGTAAGGGGTTGAAGTTCAACAAATATGAAAATGTTAATTTGAGATTAAATAATGTGTCAAATTAAATGACGAGTTGTATTGACACTCAAAGTAAACATGAATGTACCTTCTTTTCGGATAAGAAAAAATTGTTAGAGGTAGCAAAATAGATTGGTCGGTTCACGGGTCTATATGGGTGTGGGTTTGAACGGGTTCGAGTCTAGATGAGTCTTTTAGAAACATGTGTCTAAATTGGTCCGGATCTAGATAGGTTGGGTCAGGTTCTGGGTCTAGATCGGTTTATGGTCATTTTTAATTAATTTATTTTTTTGAATAATATATATATATATATATATATATATATATATATATATATATATATATATATATATATATATATATATATATATATATATATATATATATATGGTAAAGTTAAAATAAAAAGACAAATGTTCGTAAAAAGAATAAAAAGAAATTTTTTTAAAAAAAGTTCTCGAAAAATTCCAAAAAAATTCCACAAGATCGGGTATGTTGGTGCATAAAACTTTTGTGAAAGAAGTTTTTCTAATTTTGAGTTTTTGTACGTTTTTTTTAATGCACAAAAAATGAATTTTAATGCGCAAAAAAAATTTTAATGCACAAAATTTTCAAGTTGTTTTAGTTAGATGCGCAATGTTATTTTGATGAAAAAAGTCAAAAGAAGTTAGGTCCAAAAACGATTTTTTGATGCACAAAAAAGCGATTTAATGCACAAACGTATTTTTTTATAATTTTTTTTCGGATAAAGTATCCACTTTTAGATAAACTTCCTTTACAACTTTTTCATACACCAACATACCGGATCTTGTGGAATTTTTCGAGAACTTTAAAAAAAAAAAAAATCTTTTTATTCTTTTTACGAAAATTTGTCTTTTTATTTGATCTTTACCCTATATATATATATATATATATATATATATATATATATATATATATATATATATATAATTGATCTGCTAGACCGCCTAGACCCGTTAGATAATTATTATGTAATTGCATTTTCTATCAAATAATCAATTATACTTATCTATAATATTTAAGGAGACCCAACTAGACTCGTTCCCTAATAAATATCTATCCAACTAGACTCATGGTTATCTAATGGGTCTCAAATTGGCACCTTCACATCAAAGTTACAATTTTATACTGAGTTTAGTTATAGTGTTCTAGTGAGAAGAATTAATGAAATGAGAAGAGTGAGAAAAAATTATAGCCATAAATTTCAAATAAGAAAAGAGAAATAATAGGAGATGCATCTATTTTTTATGGGTGCATCTAATATTTGTGGTTGTAGTTTCTTCTCATTTTTCTCATCTTAATTATGTTTCTCATTTGATCCTAAGTCATAGTGTTAGACCAGGATAAACAAAGTCAAAACTCTCAACTAGTTGAGTTCCAGCCAACGCTTGCTCGAGTCAAATCTATATTTTATTTTTCAAACACTATCTAATATTTCGTGATACCAAAAAGTTCTTGTACGGATAGTATTTCATATTGCATGAGAAGATCTCCACTTAAATAGTAGTGAGTTAAAGATACCTCTATATAAGATTAAGATAGTTTACCTTTTTTACTTTAGTAATATGCAAGTATATTTTCTAATTATTCACACCGAATTCAACTATTCAGTTCTAGTTTTTGTCAAGTTTGAACTTTACCCGAATCCTCAATCTCATCGTTATCAAACTCGACTCGACTCGACTATCTTACGCCAAAAGAGTACAATAGTACAATAGTTTACCCAAGGCCCAAAGGTTCTTCTTTTGGGCTATACACAAAAACCCATTTATTGTATTCATTTCTTCACAAGCCCAATCCATAAAACCCAATCCCTTCTTTTATCTCCCTCACAAAGTGACACACTGTCACACAGAGATCGACCCTTTAAGCATTGGTGCTTACTGTTGCAATGTAAGTTCACTTGTATAAAGTTTTACTATATAATTTGTGAAATGAGTGTGGATATTTATAAATTATGTTGTACTAGATGGTTTTGTACTTTTGTTGAATTTATGGACTATGCTATGTTTTGGTTAAGTTATGTTACTGTAATGTTGTTATATTACTTTCTCGGTTTTTCGCGCGAAATGTGATACTGCTTATCTGCTTATTTTAGAGCAAGAGGGTTTTTGGTATTGTTTGTTATTTCTACTTGTAGATAAGTTATAAGTACTTATTAACTATTTTAGGATATGCTTGTAAAAGGAAAGTAATTTTTAGTTTCATTTCGAATAGGCACTTTGGACTAAGCATATCTCGGCCTGTTTCTGAAAACAGCCTATTTTGGCCAAAACTAAGCAGAAGCAGTTTAGGTTATCCGAACACTCAAACTGCTTATCTACTTGAATATAAGCAGTTAAGCAGGTGGAAAAAAGCAATCTGAAGCACCCTTTAAATAAGCTCATTACAATGAACATGTAGGTATATGCTTATTTTCGGAGTAGATAAGTAGTTTAAAATAATCAATCTCAAAACCCCTAGAATTAGTGTCAAATGTTGAAGAAATTGGGTTGGAATAATTATTCGAATATCACGAGTTTCTGAAAAGTCATAATACATTCAGCTCCGTATAGTTTTCTTTGTTTTTTCTACTTGAGCAAAAATTCAACTTCAGTTTGTTTTTCTTTGTTAGATTGCATATACTGAAAATGATGGCGATTGGTGCTTCTGCACTGCAAATAACTGCAGCAAGGCCGTCAATGTTTCTTACACAAAGGAGTCTCGGGGTTACTATGGCAAGTTTTGTAAATGAAACCGATAGAATTTTGTCATCTAAACTTACCAGCTCCTCTCATGTGTCGTCGGTGCTAAATGTTAAGCGAAGTTTTACAACTAGTCGTCCAAAGTATGAAAAGTTTGTTACCAAGTCAATGGCTGAAGCTTCGGAAAGCAAGCCTGTATCCCAGCTGTCCATTGATTTGAAAGGTTTGATCCTTATTAAATTCCGAAAGATTTTGCTGTTTGGTTTATAAATAAAATGAACTATTATGTGTAGGTAAAAGAGCGTTTATTGCTGGTGTTGCTGATGACAATGGATATGGTTGGGCTATTGCAAAATCTTTAGCTGCTGCAGGTGCTGAAATTCTTGTTGGAACATGGGTGCCTGTAAGTAATGTAGAAAAGTAGAAATGGCATTTAGCCCGTGTGACCCATAGCTCTTTTACCTAAATAATATTATTTGATCCATATGACCAGTTTAAGAAAATTTGTAGCAGACATTCTAAATTTGTTTGCCGCTAATCGTATCTCTCCTTTTCTGTTTTTGACCTTTTAATGTAGGCCTTAAACATATTTGAAATGAGTCTACGACGAGGGAAATTTGATGGATCACGAGTGTAAGATTTTATCTCAGTTTTAACTTGCTTTTATTAACAAGTGGACTTTATTATAAAGAATAGCTAATCTTTCAGGTTGCCAGATGGTTCTTTGATGGAAATTACTAAAGTTTATCCATTGGATGCTGTCTTTGATAACCCTGACGATGTACCTGAAGATGTAAGTAATATAGATAATTATCGTAACAAACTGTTCAGACCTTCAAGCAGTCCTAAAATTGACTTGTGTCTATGTGACTTTGTGCAGATTAAAGCCAATAAACGTTATGCAGGAGCAAGTAATTGGACAGTGCAGGTGCATACTAGCACTGTTGTCTTCTTTCTATGTGTGTCGTTCTGTTGATGGAGCATAAATTATAAATTTGACACTTTTCCATCTTAGCTGTTTCTATTAACCCATTTGACGTGTATTCAGGAAGTTGCAGAATCAGTAAAGCAAGACTTTGGTAGTATTGATATTTTGGTGCACTCACTTGCCAATGGGCCAGAGGTACGCCGTTCGTGGACTCTATATAGATTATATATATCACATTGATGTACACCATTTGTCTTGTTACTTAGCAATTGCATCGTATGTGATTAGGTGACGAAACCTCTGTTGGAAACATCAAGGAAAGGTTATCTAGCGGCAGTATCTGCATCAAGCTATTCCTATGTTTCTTTGCTCAAGCATTTCCTCCCAATTATGAACCCTGGTTTGTCACTTACCCTTCTTTCCGTCTTCTTGCTACATATTACATATTTCATGATTTTGTGAGTTTCTTTTTGGTATATCTATTCGTGTTATGTTCATAGTTAACATTGGTTAGGGCTTTTGCAGGTGGTTCATCAATCTCTCTTACATATATTGCTTCTGAGAGGATCATTCCTGGGTAAATTCCCTTTTACATTCAATTTTTTGTTATGTATTGTGCTAATACGAGGTGACATTTTCAAACCCGTTTACTTATGAATGGATCAGATAAAAATAGCTACGACAGCCACGGGTTGAATGGGACAACAGTCGTCCAAAGTCTATATTTATGCATAAGACGTTCTAATTCGTTTCCGTAACATTTTAAGCATTTACAATAAAAAAAATTCCTTTAATGATCAGTAACATATTATTTGTTTATATTTTTGGATAAACTGGACCAAAAAACCTTTAAGGTTAAAACCCGACCAGGACCGGTTTGACCCGTACAAAAGTTACTGTGTTTGAATCAAACCCATGTTGACCCTTTACTCAACACGACCATATGCCTATCTTTTCACCTCTGCGTAAATTGTTTGTATTGAATCTTGTACATGTATTGTATATGACACAGGTATGGTGGGGGCATGAGTTCAGCAAAAGCCGCACTTGAGAGTGACACAAGAGTGAGCTCTTAGCACTTCAAGTCTTTTAAAAAAGTATCAAACCTTTATAATTTAAGTATATGACATCAATCTATCATTCTTTTTAGGTGCTTGCTTTCGAAGCAGGAAGAAAAAAGAAAATTAGGGTCAACACTATATCTGCAGGTGATCACATCTCTTCTTCCTTTTTTTTGTTCGGTTATTCTTGCAAGTAAACTGTTTTCCTCGCCTTTATCATCCCGCATCATACCCAAAATGGAATTTCTTTCAGGTCCATTGGGAAGCCGTGCGGCTAAAGCAATTGGCTTCATAGATACAATGATAGACTACTCTTACGCAAATGCCCCTATACAGAAAGAACTATTTGCTGGTAAACTTAGCCCAAAATATAACCAATCTTCGTACTATACTTGCATTGGTACACTTTGCTGAATTTTGTGAAATAAATGAACAGATGAGGTGGGGAACACGGCAGCATTCCTGGCATCACCATTGGCTTCTGCCATTACGGGTGCTCTTATATATGTAGACAATGGACTAAATGCAATGGGTGTGGGAGTTGATAGTCCGTTGTTTAAAGATCTTAACATTCCAACGGAGAAACATTAGCAACATGCAATAGGCAGGTTGGTGTTGAGAATAAAGTTTTGAAGTTCCGGCTAGTAGATTATGCTCTTAGTTGTCTGTAAGATGTTTATGACAACTTGATGTAGAAAGTTGATGTATTGAATGAAATTTGCACAAAGTTGGCCTTAACTTTTGAGCAGTTCAAGTTGTAACTAAAATATATATTCTTGTGTTGATATTTCACCATTTGAGCAGGGGTCTTCTCATATTGCTAGAGATCGGGTACAATGAGGGAGGAGATGATCCCTTGTTTCCGTTTAAAGTAGGCACTAGACATGTTTGCCATCGTTATCTTAGTATGCATGACTTAGCGTTATATCATATGATTACTGTGACTTGATGTCCTATAACGATTTCTCATTGTTTCGATGAACCGATTTTATTTTGTATTATCTATAGTGGTTAACTAATCATTTTTTAACAATTTCAAACAAGATAATCACTTTCAAACAGATTACTTGCCATTAGTTTCACTGCAATTTACCTAAACATTCACTTGGACTAATGTGACTTTAAAAAGAATATGCAGAAACATTAAAAAGAATATAGATTATCCACAAGACAAAAACATCAACAAGCCTATGATGTTAACATAAACTTTCCTTACCAAATATTTATTAATTTCTTCTATCCTCAAATATGAATTTTTTTTTTTTTTTTTTTTTTTTTTTTTTTTTTTGCAATTTTATATTAGACTTTGGCTTGTAGTCACCAAGAATTATTAAACTAGACTCCAAACTTCAACTTTGTCTATAGTAAATCATTTGTTGATAGTTCTTTGTAATCTGACATAATATTAACCATTACCTTTAATTTCGATAGTATCAAATATGAAGCTTGGGGTAACCATAGTGTTCGATTTCTTGGCCGACTGATCCACAAAACCTTAATCCCTCACGACACAGATTCATCGAGTAAAGCTTTACTCAAATAGTCAAATAAGAAAACCAACTGGGCTTAGCTCAGTCGGCCACATGAGGTCTCCTAAGGAGTTTTGGAAGGTTGTTTCCATGAGGTCTCAAGTTCGAGCCTTACTGGATTTTCCTTCTAGGTAAGAATCTGTGTTGGGTTCTGCCCACTCAGAACCGATAGTATTGTACTAAGTTGTCATTCCAAAAAAAAATAGTCAAATGAGAGATTGGTGTGACCTTTAAGTTTGTTTACATGTTCACTTACTATAACCCATCTTTTGGCCACAAGCCACTTTCTATTTAGACCAATGATAAACTTATACAACAAAAAGAAAGCCCACTAGGCCACTAGTATGTACATCAGTATATATATAAAGTACAAAACTATTCATCACCCATTATCTAATCTAACAACATTAGGTCTACTCATCACCCAACCTCTTTCCTATCTAAACACTTCATGTCTTCACACACACACACAAACATAAAAAACATAAACTAGTTTGCCAATTGTAAGATAAACAACTTATAAAACTGAAACATATTATATACTAAAAGTCTAAAACTGTATACAAGATTCTTAAAAACTAAAGATGATGATAACTATGAGCAGATCAAGAACAAGAATCTTGTAGCTTTGTTGGTCACCTTTTTTTTCATATTGGCTGATTGTCAAGTAAAGGTAATAAAGCTTTGACCTTTAACCTTTTTACTGTATTGGGTGATTGTTATTATCATGTTTTTAAGGATTTAATGATTTGTAGATGATATTTTAAGAATCTTGTTTTGTGGGGTATTGTTTATTTAATGTTTTTGTTATGTAATCCTATAGTTTCTACATGTTTGAGGGTGATAAGTTGTTGTTTGTTAGTGTGTTGAATATACATGTTACATGTAGGGATCTTGATATTGAAATAGTTTAAGGATTATTGAAATTTGGTTGGTTTTTTATCATTTCATGTTTGCTCAGGTTTAGATCTATGAATAAGGTGATAGATCTGAAACAAACTGGTATGTGTATATGGTTACTGATTTATCAGATGACATAAGTTTTCTTAATCATACTAGAAAGTTATATGTCACATATTTGTTTCTGATTATGGTTGTCATGTGCTGTGGTTGTGAACTGTCTGATTATGGTTGTCATGTGCTGTGGTTGTGAACTGTGCGCACGCATAATCATCAATACACCTTAAATAGTTAATCCCACTCGAAAACTGTATGTTACATATTTGTTTCTGCATATGTTTTTCATATATGTGTGTGTGTGCCGGAATCATCAATAGGCTTTAACTCCTACTCGTAAGACTACATGTTATGTGTTTGTTTCTGATGATGGTTTTCGTGTATGCGTTTGCTTCTGATGATGGTTTTCGAGTATGCGCATTATTATCAACAGTCCTGAAATCTACTAGAAAACTAGTGTTACACAATAAATCAATAGGCCTTAAATTCTCCCAGAAAACTATGTGTTACATATTTGTTTCTAATTATGGTTTTCAGTTACCTTATATGCGTGCAGAATCATTGATAGGCCATGAATCCTACTCGTATATATGTTACATATGTGCATATGATTTATTGTGTGTTTGCAGAATCATCAATACGCCTTCAATTCTGCTCGAAAACTATAGTACAAGTTTGTTCCTAGTTTATGGTTTTCATGTAGAGTGCGTCCAGAATCATTAATAGGCCTTTAATTCTACTCAAACTATTACATTCTGATTATGGTTTTCATGTAATTTATGTCTTTGAGTTGTGCAGGTTATGTTCACGAGTTAACATCAAGATCAGCAAGAAACCATGATCCACGACTTGGACTGAAAATGAGTTAATACTGTACAGCCAAGTAGCCAATCATGTAACAAGCAATGTATAGTTCATAGAACAGCTAGTGCCATAGAAAAGACTTAAGTAATCTATAAAATTTTCAATTCATAAGATACATAAGATTACAAAAGAACATAAATAACCACAAAATGTTAAATATGGTACATCACATGGTTTGAAGGGGTAGCTAAGAATACTTATAGCATGTTTTGTACCCCATTTGTCCGATCCTCTAGAGCCATCTTATTGCCATCCGAACCCTCACCAGCTTCATGTTTTCTCGATATTTTTCCAAGATCCCGATCTTCCTTGTCTGCTTAATAAGCAGCAGATCAAACAAAGATCAGAAGAGGAAAACATGGAAAATTTAAATTGAATTGACAAAAAAGAATCAATGACAGTTTGATGCTTTGAATTAAAGTGAGATTGTAACAAGAAAAAGAATTAATTGCAAATGAAAGCGATTTGGTGAAAGAAAAAGAAATCGAGAAGATGAAGATAAAACACAGGGTCAAATAGGGATCCATCCAATAACAACTACTGATGTTTAGCCAACAGGGGCTGATTATTTACATATTGGAACCATACATCTTTGACGGTGATTAAATTATACAATAGCATTTTAATACGTGTTATTAATCAGTTATTACCACTTTCACCATCTGAAGCGCCCTCAAGCTTTGCAATGGCATCCACAAGGGCTTGTTCATGTTCCTGAATTACAAAACCTTGTTAGCGAAGATTAAATTAATCAATATGACATCAGGTTGCTAAATTTCGACCAGTTTTTTTACCTTAAGCACTTTTCTGACCATTTCAATGTCCATTGGATCGGCGTTGCTTGAACTGAACACTTTGTCTATCTGTTAATGCAAGCAGGAAAATTTAATGCTTTCGTAGTAACGAAGTGCAGAGTGACAGTTTCTCAGCCATTTATATGTAAACAGTTGTTTGATAAGTACGTGATATACTAATATATATTGATAATGTATAAGAAGACCACCCAACTATTCAACTTTGCTCATTAACGTCAGCAAACAGTTAGAACCACTTTACAGGCAGCCAATATGTACCCAGATTCGTGTATACCAGATATGGAACACACAAAAAACAATATATATATAGTAAGGATGTGTACAGGTGATAGATTCAAAATGATCAATCAGATTATTTATTTGATACGTAAAAATATATGGATGATGTATAAGGTGTCCCAACTATTCTCAAATTCGTTATTAACACCATTATACAGTTAAACTTTTTTATAGGCCACCAATATATGTATTTGGTTTCGTTTATACCAAATATGGCAACAGCAAGAACAGTCTAATTAACGAAGATATCCTCAAAAATCAAAATATATGAAATAAATAAATAAATTTAAAAAAAAAATACCGGATGGTTATTTTTCTATCCTGTAGTCCGTAGAGCAAAAAATTATTGAGCAGTCGTATATAACTTTTTTTTTACCAGATTTGGTATTGAATGAGACTGGATACACATGTTGTTTAATGACGCGGTTGTCATCATTAAGTGACCTTATATTTTATATGTTAGTCCTGATATATAAAATAGTGGCTAAATACGATGTCAGCCAGATGGATGTGTGAATGGGTATTCAACATAGTTGCAACATTTCTGAATCACCAGGATAATTTTGAGACGCACATAAAATGACCCCTTTTCACCTTTTGACATGTTACCCACCAATTATGCTACTTCTGGTAAAAATGCATTGATCTGCAAGATAGAATTCGACATACCTCCTTAACAAGGGTTTCGGTGTGTAGTATTTCGATATTATTTGAAGGCCTCTTTGCACTACCATTTTGTAATAGAGGCTGTTCTTTCTTGGGCTGACCTTTGCCAATCGCTCTACCTCTTCCAGCACCAGGACCAGGGCCAACAGTGGTCACACCACGAGCCGCAGGATTTTTTATCCCACGACCAGAGCCAGTTCGGCCACCTCTGTTAGAAATCCCAACATCCTCCCATTTCCAACGAATGTCGTTTGGAGATATCTAAAAAAAATGTGATAACTTTTAGGGGCTAAAAATGAATGAAGTGAAGATGCATGAATGCTAAATAAAATGTGTTTCCTTTATTCCTTATTAACTGAAATTTATATCCTTCTGAAATCCCATGAAAGCTGTAGGCATTTTTTTTTTGAAAAGATGACCACGTAAAAGTTTCCTATTAGCCCATGACCCTTTTTGTGATTTACATATCTGACAAACATGCAAACATCTTACCGCACTATGCATCATATCCAATTGCCTTTTTCAGTGTATGATATACAAAACTACCAGTATAAGCTGATTGCAAAGAAAAAGTAGACAAAAAGAAGAGCAAGCCATATTGGTATAGGTAACAAGATGAGTCGATTGGATAACAGGTTAAAACAGGTTTGTGTTGAAACATGCCATTTTTTAGTATGGGTCAAAATGGGCCGGATTAGGTTGAGTTGACCAACTTTTTTTTCGTCCATATTTTTGTTTTAAAGGTCAATTTTATTGAGAATTGACAAAGGATATAGAAGGTTGTGTGCATTTGAAAAGGTTTTGAATGACTTTCAAACTGTTTGACACATTCCCTATTTAGCTTCTTATACATACTTAGCATAAAAATTGATACTAACCTCTCTAAGATTAACCCATTCCCAAGTTTCATCAGGTGTATTGGCATCGTACACCAAAGCATGACGACCCTGTAAATAATTAAAAAATTCAGATTCCCATCGACCGAAGACAAAGAGGTGGGTAATATATAGTAATATCTAGACCACGTCAACATATACCTCAACAGGGTTGAAGTCTCTAATAACAGCTTCGTAAAAGTTATTATCTGTGGGCCATCTTGTCCAAACCTTCCTCCCGATAAGAGGATCGGAGCTGGTGTCTTCACCAAAACCCGGCTTAGGAACTTGATCCCTACCATTGAAACTAGCTGAACCATACTGCAAAGACTTTATTATACAGAAATCAGTAAATTGGTAAATCTCACAATAAATTAGGGGGAAAACCAAAGGTTGCAAGATGGGCGCGTCAGGTGGTTAGACAACAGGTCAAAACAGGTGCAAGCTAAAAAGCGCCTGACGGGTTGGGTTGACCCACTTTTGATCCATTTTATCAGTTCTCTATAGATAACTAATACCGTAACTATGACGACATGAACAATATTAGTAAGATGATAATAATCTAAATCTTTGAATAAATTAATAAGGAGGTTTATGCACCATAAGTACACTCTGGGCAACTTTCAACTTGTTTGACCCGTGTCCTTTTTACCTAATTTTTTATCTGACCAGTCTGAGAAAAATAAAAGAGCACAGCCCAAACCACCTCAAGGAAAAAACAGAAAAAGAACTAAAAGCAATATCATCTTACAGGTTGTGGCTTCTTTCCCCTGAATCCTGATCCAGAGCCTCGGTTCAAACCTGATGGAGATGGCTGGTGGAGGGCCGGTGGTGGTGGACCCAAAGACGAAGAAGGTCCAGACTGAGATGTCTTTTGTTTCTTATGTGATGCAGAAACAGTAGGACTATTAATCATGCCAGGTTGAAGCCCGTTTGTCTTCCTCCATTCCCTGTTTGGTATCACGTTAAACAATTAACATTCATCGAATCACATGAACTTGATGATATGTAATGAATCATACCTTATTCTCATGATGATGTCATCAGAATTAACCATAGCTAGAAGCCTTCTGTGTTCTTCATCGGATATTCTCAGCTCCTTCCTAAGATCTGTTATCAAAGTTTCCATTTCCTACAGCATTTATAGAAGAAATGCTTATAAGTTCATTATTATATATTAAAACATAGAACATGTTAGAAAAAAGAGCGCTAATTATAAACCAGTCAGTGTTCCATCGAAATAGCAATAAACTCTTACACTAGGAATCATGGCCTATAACTATTGTGAGCGAAAACTTCATGTGATTTTTATGATAATTTAGGGTAAAAAGAAAATATATTTGGTAACGCATTAAAGGAGTTGTTGTAAGATAGCAGATTACAACATAAATGTAAAATATATTTTCAGTAAATTAACATAAATGTAACTATCCGCCTAACTTAAACCACATGATTGCCTAATTAACTTATTATCTGATTCTGACACTTAAAGTCGCAAATATCACTATGAAAACGCGCATCTAAACTATCATGCATTGTTGATAAACTATAGTTGCAGCGACATTTGATTGTAGGCTTACCCAAGTAATAGCATCGGACTGAGCTTTAAAGGCTCGCAGGACCGAGCTATAAGCTTCTTGTTCAATACGGTGGATCTCCTCTTCCATATTATTCGGCGCTCTTTGGAACGGAGCAGTTCCAACAGCCATTGTTCTTCCGTTCACAGTACCCCCGCCCCCACTTCGGAATTTGTTTTGGTGTGAAGGTGGATTGTCATCTTCTGTTCCTGCAGTTGTCATACAAAGATTATAAAGATTATATATGGGTTTCACAGCAAACACTTCAACCAGGTGTAAAATTTACAATAGCGAGCATATACTATGACCTTGCAACCTTTTCCAAATTGTAGATGCGAAACATGCAATCAAAATTGTCATCGTGAAGTTAAATGAGGTACAAAAGGACCTTAACATCCATTACTCAAGATTGTGCTCATAAACAATGATAAAAGTGGGTCACGTTTTTTATATACATTTAAGTATATGTGCAATGACTACGCGACAAAGGTTGCAATCTATATATACATATCCAGGAGGCAGATACACTAACGGACAAAACATAGATGGTGCATATTGAGTAAACTCAAACACATATCAAATATGAGGGGCATACACATAAATCAATGCTCTTCCAATCATGTGTCTCTTTCCTTTACTCCCTTATAGGTAGCTTCCTTTATCGTTAGATATAATGTTCAGAAATTCGTTATCATGACAATGTGTTTACCATTGTTAATGCTTCCTTAAAATCCGTCTCATTCGTGCCTTCACTTAATATCCTTATGAAGTAGCTTCCTTTATTGTTATATAAGGCTATTAGTTTTCATGAACATGTGTTCGACATTCTTAACGGTAAGCTAAGTATAAAAAAACCTACATTTCTATATCATTATTTAGTAACAAACTTCCTAATATGAAACGCAACAACTTTCTGAGGGTTACATAACAAGAATCTTAACTGAATCTTTTCACATTATGCACAAAACCACTAAAATCACGAGCTATTCAAATTCAAAAACCCTAAACCCTAAATGTCAAAATCAAGAATCTCGAACCCTACAAGCATACCTAAGATGAAATCAACAAGAAGAATCCTAAAGATTCCACCTTCATAAAAAACCAACCACAAAATCAACATAAACATTCGTAATTCATAATCAAACCCCCAAAAACCAAAAAAAAAAAGGTAGGCCGTTTATGCACAAAATAACGAACCCTAAAATTTCAGATCAAACCCTAAACCCTAAAACATCAAAATCAATAATCTTGAACCCTAAAATCATCACACCAACAACAAGAATCATAAATTTTCCACCTTTATCACAAAATCAAGATAAAGATTCACAACCAATAACTTAAACACCCAGAAAAACAGCAAATTATGCGCCTTTTTAACAATTTAACAAGTGGGTAGTTAATATAATCAAATGGGTACGCATAAAAAACATCAATTATGATCACCTAAAATTTCAGATCAAACCCTAAACCCTAAAACATTAAATCAAGCACAATAATCCTAAAGTTTCAACCTTTATCAAAAACCAATCACAAAACCAACATATGTATTCATAATCCATTATAAAACAGCTATAAATTAGGGCCTTTTTCAAATTTATAAACAAGATAAAGAACCCTAAACCCTAAAACATCAAATCAAGCACAATAATCCTAAAAAATAACATAAAACAACAAATTATGGGGATTAATTCAAATTTTAACAAAAGGGTATCTAAAAAAAAGATAAATGTATGATCTTGAAGGATAAATACTGACCACTGCTGTCTGAAACCCCAAAATTCATTGCAGTATCATCAAGATTTCACACACAAGCTGTGTGTGAGAGAGGGTGGTTGGTCAGGGTGGTGGTGAAACGGTGTCGTTGGGTGTGTTAATAGGGTAAAAAAAAAATTGGTGAGGTAGAAAAAAATTAATGATTGTGTTATGGAAAGCATGGGTGGGTCATGTGACATTGTGACATCTTTTATTATCTAGGACTAGAGGAGTAGTTATCTAGTTGTGGTTTGACGAGGATTTAAAAAGTCAAGAGCATAAAGGAATATTAGACTGAACGTATTAAGCAAGCCCAAAAATTTGCATTAGGGTAGTGGCAACCATACCTGCCAAAAAAATTCATACCTCCCAACCAACCAATAATATCATTTCATTTCACTCACACTTTTTCCATACCTCTCAACCCTTTTTTAGTGGCAACCATACTTTTTTCATACCTCCCAAACCACCATTTTTATTTTTATTTTTTTTTTTCATAAATAAATAATTTAATAAAAACATAATATTTCATTAATAATTAAAATAAAAATACATAATACTTGGAAAAAAAACATAATTAATAGAAAATTACATAATACGTAAATAAAAAAAAGAAATAACTAGTCATCGAGGTATGCTAAGTTTTGAGCCTCAACGTGCTCCGTAAGATCATATTGGAGACGATAATGGATTTGTTCGTCGAGTAACTCCGGTAGTACACTATCGTCATAAACTGGCGCGACCGGCGGATCCATTATATGAACCGGTGAAATTGCCATCTCGTCGTCTTTTAAAATCATATTGCACAATATGATACACGTATTAACGATTTGCCGAATCTTGTCAACCGTCATAGGACGGAGAGGACGACTGAGAATCATCCATTTGGCCTTAAGACGACCAAAAGCTCGCTCGATATCTTTTCTTGCAGACTCTTGTAACGTCTTGAATCTCTTTTCCTTCGGCTCAGTGGGATGCTTATATGCTTTAACAAACGTAGAATATGTAGGATAGATTCCATCGGTAAGATAATATCCACGTTTGTAATTACGTCCATTTACAGAAAATGAACTGTTTGGCGCCGTTCCATTTCGCTCCGTAAGATACAACGGAGACTGATTCAAAACATTTATATCGTTGTTAGCACCGGGAGGACCAAAAAACGAATGCCAAATCCACAAATCGTATGAAGCGATGGATTCAAGCATAATAGTCGGGTATTGGTGATCGCCACGCTTATATTGGCCTTTCAAATGTCTAGGACAATTTCGCCAAACAAAATGTGTACAATCAATGCTACCAAGCATTCCAGGAATGTGATGTTGTTCTTCATGTGCCTTGTATAAGCGTGCAATGTCATGAGATGTCGGTCTACGTAAAAACTCTCGACCATATAATTCAATAACCGCATTGCAAAAATGATCAAGGCATTCTCCTGTTAATAAAAAATATATAACGACAACATTAATAAAAAAAATATAACGACAACATTAATAAAAAAAAAATTATAACCTGACGTTCTTCGTGCCATGTTTAAATAGTCATCAAATCTATCCGGAGGTTCACCCGTTGCGAGTTGCCGAATGGCCGATGTGCATTTATGTAAAGCCGTGAAACTTTTTGCCCCCCTCGCATCAACGCCCTCTTGAAACCATTCGAATCTCGCTTCAATATCACCAACAATTCTTAAAAACAACCTTTTATTCATACGAAACCTATCTCGAAAAATATGGTGGGCAAACTTTGGAATTTCAACGAAATAGTCATCCTTTAGATTTTGTAAAGCTTTTTCACGAAAACGGGTGACAGACGCTCGTGGTTCGGTAGAGGTTGCCGTGTCCTCAATCGAATCGTACATGGCTAAAAAGGTTGATAGAGTACTACCCGTGGATTGATTTTGTTGAAAGGTCGTGGGGGGGAAATATAACTCATCGGATGAAGAAGATGATGATGCCATTGTGTGAGATGTAAAGGATTTAGTAGTAATTTGTATGGTGTGTGTATTTGAATAAGTGTAGTTTATTTGTATTGTGTTTGGTATTTATAGAATTTTTTTTTTTTTTTTTTTGTTACAAAGCCGCTCCCCTTGTTTTGTTTTTTCCCCCAACGTTCACATTTCAAAGCCAACGTTCACATTTCAAACTCAAACCGCAGCTGTAAACATAGCCGCTGAACCAAACCGCCCACCCAAACCGCTGGGGTGGCGGCGGTGTTCCCCGGCGGTTTGGGGGCAAACCGATGGCCCAACGGCATGGCTGCCACTACCCTTATCATTATCGTATTATCGTTACTTCAGTTTTCTCTATTTATAATCAATTTTGCTATTAACTTAATGTAATAACACAATCAAATTCACCACTCAAATACTTATATACAAATATACTATATACCTCATATAAACAAAATAGCAACTCAAATTGGACCCACAAAACACTCCTTACGAGTCGGTAGTGCATTAACTTGCCATTTTCCCTTTGGAAACGCGTTGTGTGGGGTAACCGTTGTTAAAGATAGGATAAGATACATTGTATCTGTATCTGATATGGGATCTATTAGCAAGTTGGAATGTCAAGTTGGCTACTATGTCATGGATGATGTCAATTCCCAAATGACATGCCTATAAAAGGCACGCATACATGCTTCAATCAGGCATCCCATCTCAAAACAATAACACACACTTGTGTTACTTGTATCTTTTAGTATTTCTCCAGTAGTATTTGAGGCAATTAGAGAATTGGTGTATATCTCCTATTTACAAGAGATAAGTATTTATTCTTGTAATTAGAGAGACGGTGTAATTCCTAATTTCCATCATAGTGAAACGTATCTTTTCTTACCCGTGGTTTTTTACCCTATTGGGGTTTTTCAAGTTATATCCGTGTGTCATCTTTTATTATATTTTTATTTTAGTTGCGGGTTTGCTTCAGTCCGGTGTCACTTTTCTCAACAAGTGGTATCAAGAGCTAAGGTTGGGTGTGTGTATAATTATTTATCGTATGCTCTGTGGTTGCCACTAATTAGTGGACCCTATACATCAAAAGATAAGTAAGATGATACTCACTTAAAAGGTGTTCGTTACTATTATTAACAAATAATAGTTTTGTCGAAAAGTAGATTGTGATTGTAGCAATGGCGGTGAAATTTGAAATCGAAAAATTCAATGGGAATAATTTCTCGTTGTGGAAATTAAAGATGAAGGCTATCCTTAGAAAGGATAAATGTTTAGCGGCCATTGACGAAAGGCCAGCTGAGGTCACGGATGACAAATGGGACGAGATTGACGGAAATGATATTGCAAATCTTCATCTCGCATTAGCAGATGGAGTTTTGTCAAGCATAGAAGAGAAGAAGACTGCAAAGGAGATTTGGGATCATATTGCTCGATTATACGAGGCAAGATCACTCCACAATAAAATATTTCTTAAGAGGAAACTTTATGCTCTTCGCATGATGGAATCTACTTCAGTGACTGAGCACATTAATAACTTGAATACTTTATTTTCTCAGCTCATGTCTTTGAGTTGTAAAATAGAGCCACATAAACGTGCTGAAATTCTACTTAAAAGTTTATCTGACTCATATAACCAACTCATAATCAACTTAACCAGTAATGTTCTTTCGGACTCTCTAGTCTTCGATGATGTTGCAGCCGCTATTCTGGAAGAAGAAAATAGGCGTAACAATAGGGAGGACAGACAGGCCAGCTCAAGACAGGTGGAGGCGTTGGTGGTAACGAGAGGGAGGTCAATGGAACCTGGCTCCAGTGGGAGTCACAATCATGGTAAATCTAAAACAGGAAAGAAGAAGAATTTTAAATGCTTCAAATGTGGCAAGCAGGGTCACATGAGGAAAGATTGTAGGAGTTTAAGCAACTTTATTCCTCAAGGAAATTTCGCTAGCACTTCAGAAGATGGTAACGCTCTGTGTTGTGAAGCAGCAGTTGCAAATGAAGGTAGGAAAAGATTTGCATATGTATGGCTGTTCGATACGGGAGCAACTTTTCATATGACCGCAAGAAGAGAATGGTTTCATCAATATAAACCTATCTCAGGAGGCGGATCTGTGTAGAGTTGCAATGATCAAAAACTAAAGATCATTGGAATTGGAAGTATCATGGTGAAGGTGCATGATGGTACAGTTCGTACTATTCGGGATGTGCGACACGTGGAGGGGCTGAAAAAGAATCTTTTGTCCCTAAGACAATTGGATGATCTTGGTTGTAAGGTTGAAATACAAAACAAGATCTTGAAAGTTATAAAAGGCGCACTTGTACTTATGAAAGGTAAAAAGGTGGCTGCGAACTTATACCAACTGAAGGGAGAGATAGTGGAGGAGGCGGAAGCGTCTGTTGCTTCACATAGTCCAAGTCATAGAGTTGCAGTATGATGCGTGGGAATCGCAACAGGCTTTACCTCTCGAGGGATCTCGAGAAGCTTACAACCCCCACCAGGCAGTGTACCTGATCGTTGTAGTATAGTATAGTGACAAGTACCGGGGGATTGATCGTTCAGCTTAGGAATAGTGTCGCTAGGATTGAAAAGCCTAAATACTAGTTCTAAAGGTAAGGGATGATTATTTTTGTGTTTTTATATTTTTTAGAAAGCAAGTAAAAATCTCGGGTTTTGGAAGAGTGGGCGGAATTAGTTGCTATTCAACTAACCCAAAACTAAGATGCAATCAAAATAAAATACTAAAAATGTAAATAAACTAATTATACTAAGGTTGTGAGCAGTAATTGGAGAAAATGTGTTTACTTAGATTTCACTACTCCCTAAATATCTTTTACACGTTAATTACTTGTTATAATTGCATGGATGACGGATCGTATTCCTTAATACCATTCATGGGGTGGCATACATAACTCCCCAATTCTATGAGCTCTTATCTCCTCCTACACCATGCCCAGCACAACTATAGGGATTGTAAACAGTGGCTCATGCATTAAATACAACCAATAAAGACCTAGTACGCCTCGGTTCATGTTTCTTAAGACGTTCAAGCATGTTACCATTTGGAGATCTGCCAGTTTTCTTAAGCCTAACATATAAATCATTCATCCAAAACAAGAATAAACAAGTAATCAACACATAATCAATATCTAGGTTTCATTAGATCTAAGCAAACACAAGAGAGATCTAGCCTAGCATAATGGAATTGAAACAAGAACAAGATATAGACAACCAACACATAGACATATTGATTGAATTAGAATAACACTTATCTCAATTACAATGCAAGGTATCAAGGGTTTGGAACCCTTGAAAAACCTGTAAAAGTTGCACCAAAATCGTACTTAGGGTTTCTCCAAAACTTCTCTCTTTAATGTGAAAAATTAGAAAACTATATATAGAAAAACAGGTCTGACGGCGTCAAGAGTAATCTTGTGACGCCGTCACCTCGCCGCCAAAACTCTCCTCGGACTGCCTAGATCTACTTCTGACGCCGTCAAGAGTTATGCACTTCCAGGCCGTCATGACTCTTTTACTCTTGACGCCCTTCTCACGTGACGCCGTCAAAACTCTTCTGGGTCGTCATGGAAATTCATGAAATTTGCTCTTGACGCCGTCAAGGATTTGCTCTTGACGCCGTCACCTACTGTTCCCAGCATGGAAAATTAAGACTTTGGCGTTTTCTTCACTTTTATGCTCCAAAAACGTCCGAATTGCTTCCTTTTCCAGATTTCTCTCCCCAAGTACCTAAAATCACAAAAGGAACGATTTAGGGCAATATTTGATCAAATAAATTCGGATTCGGGCTTAAATGACCCCCTAAAAACGGATCATTTTTCGCCTCATCATATACCCTTACACTTGAGATTTGCTTGTCCTCAAGCAAATGCGCTTTTATTCTACTCAAAAGACAAGTTAGGGGTCATTTAACACTAATATAAAAGTAATTACAACAAATAATCGTTCCACTAAAGACCAATAGACAAGCACGGAGGTCATATACAAGCATCTCACAAATAGTGTTTAGATACTCACATCTCTCGGGTGTAATAAAGTGTAAATTACAATATGGAAACGGAAGATATCTCTCACTACCTGTCATAGCAAAATAGATTACCATAGGCTTGGGAAAGGTTCAAACCTCCACCACATGGCGTAAGCACCTAGGATAAACTATCAAAGAGATCTTTTAAAGGGTTGTAACGTTAGGTGTAGGGATATGAAATACACGGTTTTGTTGGATAAAGGGAGTTTTACTGGTGGCGAGTTAACAATCTTAGTAAATTACATGTACAATATGGCGTTGCTAAGCCAAGACTAGACTCGACTTAAGCTAATAAATGAAAAATAACGAAAACATAAAATAAACATAGAATGAAACGGGATGGTAGTCCGTATGTTTTTTCTCTTTTTCTTTTTTTCTATTTTTTTTTTTCTTTTTCTTGATTTTTCGATTTTTTTTTTTTTTTTTTTTGCATACACTCTTACCCTACCATCCAAAATAATACATCATAGGGGATGAGAATTCCCCTTACACTTGAATCTTTACATACTTTACATTTAAACTAATCTAATGACTCGAATTAAGAAAATCAAAACTCTTTGAGCACTTTTAAGATTAACGTACATATGGGGGTAATAAGTGATGTTCTTCCCCATTACTCCATAAAATAAGTACTTACCCATGAGTCTCAATCGTCCCAAAACAATATGTACAAGGATAAGACTCGACTTAGCAACCATGTAATCAATTAGAAAGTTAACTTAGGGTTTAACAAATAACAATAATGCACTAAAAACGAGCGCATACACGGAAGGCTAAGGCGATTTGGTTGTACATTTAAGTGGGGTGTAACAAATTCTTCCTTTAAGTAAAATGCTTAAAGTTAGAAACGAAAAGATAGGCTCGGAGGGGTGTACTAGGGGTTTCGTGTACTAAAAATGAGTACAACGCTAAGGGTGTGGGAAAAATTAGTTGACTTAACTAGCCAAGTAATATGACATAAATGGTCAAGTAATCATAATACGAGTTTAACACAAGGGTGATCCTAATGCCTCTTATCATGTAGTAAATCCTACTACACGAATGTAGTCTCACTAGCGGTCTCGGGATGCATCACTAACGCAAGTTCTAGAATCTAAATGCTACCGGTACACTCATAAGCACTAATAATGAATGCTTTTCCTATCAAATCTAAAGGCGAACCTCACATATTTTGGTGGAAAATTTTTCTGAATATACGGTTATGTGCTAGTCATACAATCTCCTATCCATGAGACGCTTGCTATGGCTAAAGTTTCACTCCTAAATGTTGTAAAAAAATTTAAATTTGGCGCTAAAATTGCACTAAGAAGTATTTCTCATAGTTTTATTACACATCTACTATTAAACAAAACAAACTCAAGCGAAAGTGCATATGTAAGGTATCATCTTTTTACCCTCCCCTTACACTTAAGATGAACATTGTCCCCAATGTTCAAGTAAAGAATGTAAAAGTGAAAAAGTAAGGAGAATGAAATCAAATACTCCCCTGATTCGCTCGGTATGGATAATAGGATGGCCAGGTTAAATCTTCCTCCAAGAAAACGAACAATCAAAGCTTCCCTTCCAGAATATAAATCATCTTCTTGTCATACATAACCTGTAAAACCTGACAAAATAGACAAGACAACCTCGCGTAAAATCGGCGGCATCCTATATAAGTTTCTAAATCCTAGAAAACAAGATAAGATATAATGCTTGTGGAATGAAGTTTGCAGATCTCCTAGAGATTATAAAACTTAATAATTCACAAAAACCATAAGACTCCGTTAGAAAAACAAAACCGGTAAAATTTCCAGATTTTAACTCCTGACGCCGTCAAGAGTAAAACTCTGACGCCGTCAGAATGGACCTGCAGAAATTCTTATGTTAAGTTTCCGGAAAATTTCTGGAAAAACTTGGTCCTACTTCCTGGAAAATCCTGCAAAACTTCATTATGACTCAATACAAGCATTTGACTCTAACAAATACGAATATACATGCTCATTTATTATTGTGGAGAATCATGATCGGTTTGTTTCTTAAAAACATATTTGGGGTTTCCCCTTACACTTATCTTTTGCAAAAATACTTCTAGGTGGAGTTAAGACTAGGCCAAAACAACAAAGTAAAGTATTTCCACATTTTAGTTTAAAAACATGATCAACCAACAATAAAAATTAAGCATGCATACGGAAACAAATAAAATCAAATAAACAAACAAACAAATAAATAGAGCTTGGGTTGCCTCCCAATAAGCGCTTGTTTTTGTTCGAGTCACGAGCCTGACTCTACCCTTAGTTAACGGAAATAGGGGAGGTTTTCCCTACACTTTGAATTAAGTGTGGGTGGAAGTAGCGATACATACCCCTATGGTGGAAATATGTCTCGTAAGGAAAGAGTGGTGGATGAATTATATGCTCAAAGGGGTGTGCTCCTATCATCATAACCTTACCTAATTCAATCGGGTTAATGGGTGGATTAAGATTGTAACACCCCCAAAATACCGCAGCGGAAGACTGTGTCATAGGGATGCTACTTCAGGGCACAAAGTACAAGTTATAGAAAACGAACTCTAAATGAGACGTTTTTAAAAAGTTACCATTCGAATAGATAAAAGTCATAGTTTACAAACCAAAAGATCCCAAATTTGAATAGTACATAAGTTTTTAAAAAGTATCGAATGGTAAAAGATAAAAGCGAAAGTCTTCAAAATGCATGCCCTAAGACTCTCCGCTCCACATACCTGCTATCGCCCTTCTAACCTGAGATAAACATGCTTAAAAGTGTCAACACAAAGGTTGGTGAGTTCATAGAGTTGTTTAATAAATAAAGTTTAAAGAAGAATGGTCACACAGCAAAGGCTTCGTAAATCCACTCAGTTACAAGTCCCGCCATAAGAGACTTGTAACCTGTGTGTTCACAACCCACTGCTACAATATATAGTATGAGTAAAATATGTATAAGTTTATCACAACAGTTAAGCAATTAGTCGTGAGTCTACACTTCATCTCCGAAGACCTCACGTTTGTATGTATGTTTCAATGGTTGTGCCCAGCAACTTAATCTGGGGCCATTGGTAGTCTCAATGGTTGTGCCCAACAACTCAATCTGGGGCCATTGGAAGTCTCAATGGTTGTGCCCAGCAACTTAATCTGGGGCCATTGGAAGTCTCAAGAATACACCATCACAGTTTAGTATAACACAGTTAAGTATATCACAATCACGTATGTATGAAATCAAGTATAAAACAATCAAGTATAAAACAATCAAGAATAAATATTTTGAGTATCAAGAAAGTATGTTTTGAGTATTTGTACAAGTAAGTAAGTAGTTGAGCATGTATCTCCCCCAAAGAGTTAAAACAAGTATAAAGAGTAAAAGTGGGGCTATGACTCACCTGGAGTGAAGATACAAATATGCGTAATGATAAGGACAACAGGGAGCGAACACTATCCGCAACCTAAAATGAATGAGAGTGATCTAATTTAGATCATGTCGTGATGTAATGAATGCACATGCACATGATACCAATACCACTCGTAATTTGGAAATACTAGTTATCGTCATAGTAAAATAGTTTCCATACTTAGGAAAAATAAGTCCATATATAGAAGTATATACTTGTCATATTAACTCGTACGAAAAAATTAGCGTTATAATCCTCGTATCAAAACCTTAGAATGACGTCGTCATGTCGTATAAATATTCCCTCGGGTCGTACGTATTCATTTGTTAAGAAAATAGTCATTAGTAACGTTGCTAGAAAATATACCATTTAGTACGTACGTTATTATTTTTATTTGTGACTATATATATATATATATATATATATATATATATATATATATATATATAGTTTTGACGATGTTAAAACGGGTATAACTCGGTCGTTTTAGGCTCGTTTTCCTTGTTCTTTATGTCCACGGATTCGTTTTTGTGTATACTAGTATATTTTTGATAACTCGGCTCCTCTAGGTTACGTTTAATACCTCTTTTTACCCATTGAAATCTGCCAAACAGCAAGCAGTTTTTACAAAAATAGTTTTCGTCGTTAAATTTGCAAAAATCATAACTCCTTCGTTATAAACTCGTTTTAATCCGTTCTTTCGCCTAAAGTTTCGTTTTTGAAAGTATTTTCTAAATCTTTGGTCAAAAATTAGCCATCAACCACTGATTTTCCCACGAAATAGAAATAGGGACAGTAGGTATTTCAAGTGTTTCAAAAACCATTTCTAGGGTTCTAATCTAGTTCCATCTTCATTCAAACCACTTTCAAACACCACAAAACTAATCTAATCCTACCATACACCTTCTTAGGGTGTCATGGGTTCCTAATCATCAAAACCAAGTAGATCTAACAAGGATCTAACCAAAAATCACTTCTAGGGCTTGTATGATCAAAAGTTTACAAAAATAA
This sequence comes from Artemisia argyi, assembly GCA_030686995.1. NCBI lineage: Eukaryota > Viridiplantae > Streptophyta > Magnoliopsida > Asterales > Asteraceae > Artemisia > Artemisia argyi. The sequence goes on along the minus strand of CM060695.1, from coordinate 19,456,552 downwards.
AGTGGTATAAGTTAATGCATGTATGAGATCTTGCAAGAAAAATATATAAACATAGTAATAACTTTGTAAAAATTATGAAATGAGTTTTGTAAACTTACTTTGAGATGTGGTGTGATTAGTTGATAAAAACCTAACAATCCTTGAGTTTATATCTCAAAACTCTAACAAGGATACTATATAAACAAGATTTCACTTGATCTTAAGAAAAATTTTTGGATCTTGCCTTCCTTTCTTCCTTGTGGCCGTGGGTTCAAGAGAGCAAAGAGAGAAGAAGAAACTTTTTGAGCTAGTTGTAAATGAATGAAAAAGGTAAAGTGTAGTTTTTATGTATTATTGGTATGTATATTATTTTATAAAGTTAGTAATAGGTATTTAATGAGAAGAGTGAGTTAGTGGATTTTGTAAGTAAATGGTATGGGGGGGGGGGGGGGCGGCAAAGTCAAGGGAGGGGGGATGTGTGGAAGACTTTTTGGTGTATAATGTATTATTAAGTGTTATTTTGTAGTTTTAAAATGTACCGGGTACCGAGTTAACTAAAAATAAATTTTAACGGAGTTAACCGGGATAAAATAAAGTTATAAAAATTATAAAAATAGGTTGGGTAAAATTATTGGGTGTTTAGATATTTATAGTTTAATTTCTACGAAAACCGTCGAAGTTTTAGTAAACTTTAGTTAATAATTAAAATAAACATCCAAAATACCGGGTAAATTAATATTATAATTTTTATATTATAAAAATGAATATAAAAATATATTGGGATAATAGTCGGGAGTGTCGGACATGTTAGCCACATTTATAGTTCGCGTATTAGTGTTTATTTAAAATAACCATACGTAAATCGTTAATTATACCAAAAGTATAAATTTAGTTATCCTACGCGTGGAATAGTATGCATGTGCCCTAATGATGATATGCGGACTATTCCTAGTCCGTATGAAATGTCCCTGATAATAATGTATGAATTCGCTCCTGAACCAATACGGTTACGCGAATTTAAACACTCGTAAACTAAATTTACGATGACATGAATAATGCACGTGAATAGTGGTTTCCTCTCGGAAATGAATAGTGTCAAGTGAATAATAAAATTTCTGAATGTTTCTCGAAATGTCAAATTGACCTCAAAAATGATGAATAGTAAAACGATGAATAGTAATATGTGAATAGTAAATTGTCGAGGTTTGGAAATTTGACCTAAAATTACGGGTTGTGACAAAGATTTTCTCCTAGAAAGGGATCATTTTCAATCAACTTCAAGAGATTACTAGTTGGAGATCCAGCTTGACCTAATAAACCCGGTTTAAACCCATAATGTTTCTTGTGATCAAACATAAATGGGTAATGTAAGCATGTAAGGTCATTTTCCACTCCTATATTGGCTTCCTCTCTACAAGGCTTAGAGTCCACAACCTTTATCCTAAGACTACCCGGACTACATGGGTTGATGGGTGGGTCGGCTCCTCTTTTGTCTCCTAGATGTATATATAAGGATGGAAAGTTGTGTGAAGATTGAGGTTCCGGTTCATCAACACTAGGTAATTCCCTAGAACTAAGAGTAAAGTTATCACTAGAAGCATTCAAACCTATATCCTCTAGTGGTTTTTGGTACAAGGGCTCTACCTCTATTGGGGCTCCTATAGTCTCTTCTACATCTTTCGGGTAAGTCATGGGTGGTGTGTATTCCTCAAGTGATGATGGGAGTTGTGGGGTACTTTGTAGGTTTGTGTTATTTACCTCATCCTTCTTTATCTCAATATCATCTATATCCTCATCATGTGTTCCTTGAGATTCCAAGTCATTGATCATAAAACCTAGGTCTTTTTGCTCAATATGATCATGCTCGGCTAAATCCTCCATAATTGTTTCTTCAAGTTGTGATGTATACAGATCCATCAATTCATTGAACTCATGGTTCACTGTTAGGAGGCTTTCCTCAAAATTTTTCCAAAGGGTCTTACTAAAAGGAATTGATCCTAACAACGATTGTTTAATATAGGCCACACATGCGCATAACTCATCAAACCTATCAAACTTTACACCCATCTCTTCTTGTATATATCTAAGATCACTTAAAAATTCATTGGAAAGACAGGAAGCAAATCTATCCGAGTAAACTAATTGTTCCTCTATAGTTAATGATCTAAATAGAATTTCATCCGCCATGAAGACAAATGAAAATGGTTTTACAAACAAATGGCACAAAGAAAAAGATAGACTAAAGAGAACCTAAAAATAAAAATAAAACCTTACTAGAAAGGAATCTAGCAAGTAGACCTAATAAAAAGAAATTCTAACCTAGACAATAACTATTCCCCGGGCTGCGGCGCCAAAAACTTGATGCGTGGGAATCGCAACAGGCTTTACCTCTCGAGGGATCTCGAGAAGCTTACAACCCCCACCAGGCAGTGTACCTGATCGTTGTAGTATAGTATAGTGACAAGTACCGGGGGATTGATCGTTCAGCTTAGGAATAGTGTCGCTAGGATTAGAAAGCCTAAATACTAGTTCTAAAGGTGAGGGATGATTATTTTTGTGTTTTTATATTTTTTAGAAAGCAAGTAAAAATCTCGGGTTTTGGAAGAGTGGGCGGAATTAGTTGCTATTCAACTAACCCAAAACTAAGATGCAATCAAAATAAAATACTAAAAATGTAAATAATCTAATTATACTAAGGTTGTGAGCAGTAATTGGAGAAAATGTGTTTACTTAGATTTCACTACTCCCTAAATATCTTTTACACGTTAATTACTTATTATAATTGCATGGATGACGGATCGTATTCCTTAATACCATTCATGGGGTGGCATACATAACTCCCCAATTCTATGAGCTCTTATCTCCTCCTACACCATGCCCAGCACAACTATAGGGATTGTAAACAGTGGCTCATGCATTAAATACAACCAATAAAGACCTAGTACGCCTCGGTTCATGTTTCTTAAGACGTTCAAGCATGTTACCATTTGGAGATCTGCCAGTTTTCTTAAGCCTAACATATAAATCATTCATCCAAAACAAGAATAAACAAGTAATCAACACATAATCAATATCTAGGTTTCATTAGATCTAAGCAAACACAAGAGAGATCTAGCCTAGCATAATGGAATTGAAACAAGAACAAGATATAGACAACCAACACATAGACATATTGATTGAATTAGAATAACACTTATCTCAATTACAATGCAAGGTATCAAGGGTTTGGAACCCTTGAAAAACCTGTAAAAGTTGCACCAAAATCGTACTTAGGGTTTCTCCAAAACTTCTCTCTTTAATGTGAAAAATTAGAAAACTATATATAGAAAAACAGGTCTGACGGCGTCAAGAGTAATCTTGTGACGCCGTCACCTCGCCGCCAAAACTCTCCTCGGACTGCCTAGATCTACTTCTGACGCCGTCAAGAGTTATGCACTTCCAGGCCGTCATGACTCTTTTACTCTTGACGCCCTTCTCACGTGACGCCGTCAAAACTCTTCTGGGTCGTCATGGAAATTCATGAAATTTGCTCTTGACGCCGTCAAGGATTTGCTCTTGACGCCGTCACCTACTGTTCCCAGCATGGAAAATTAAGACTTTGGCGTTTTCTTCACTTTTATGCTCCAAAAACGTCCGAATTGCTTCCTTTTCCAGATTTCTCTCCCCAAGTACCTAAAATCACAAAAGGAACGATTTAGGGCAATATTTGATCAAATAAATTCGGATTCGGGCTTAAATGACCCCCTAAAAACGGATCATTTTTCGCCTCATCACAGTAACATGGCATCAGAAGCTTAGACATATGTCAGAACAAGGAATGAAGATTCTTGTTGAAAGGAAGTTAATTCCTGGCCTCACAAAGGTTTCTTTACCCTTCTGTGAGCATTGTGTTATCAGCAAGCAACATTGCCTAAAATTCAAGACGTCAAATTCTAGAAGTGTCTTTGTTCTAGAACTGGTTCACTCTGATGTATGGCAGGCACCGGTTCTATCACTGGGAGGAGCAAAGTATTTTGTATGCTTCATTGATGACTATTCTAGGAGATGTTGGCTGTACCCAATCAAGAAGAAGTCTGATGTGTTTGAAGTTTTCAAAGTTTACAAAGTGCGGGTTGAACTTGATTCTGGAAAGAAGATCAAGCATTTGAGGACAGATAATGGAGGTGAATACACAGGTGATGAATTTGATACCTTTTGCAGGAAAGAAGGAATCAAAAGGCAGTTCACTATAGTATACATTCTTCAACAAAACGGAGTGGCAGAGCGGATGAACAAAACCTTATTAGAAAGAGCAAGAGCAATGTTGGCAACTGCAAGCTTGGAAAAATCGTTCTGGGCAGAAGCAGTCAATACCGCCTGTTATGTGATAAATCGGTCACCTTCAACTGCAGTTGAGTTGAAGACACTGATTGAGATGTGGATAGGAAAGCCGGTCAACTATTCAGACCTTCATATATTTGGAAGTCCTGTGTACGTGATGTACAATTCTCAATAAACTACAAAGCTGGATCCGAAATCCACAAAATGTTTGTTCTTGGGGTATGCTGACGGAGTAAAGGGGTATCGCTTGTGGGACCCCACTGCCCACAAAGTAGTCGTCAGTAGAGATGTTGTCTTTATGAAAGAAAAAGTTCAAGAGAATGAAGAATGTGATAGCACTACAAGTGAAACTACATCAATACAGGTGGAAAAACAGTTTCAGTCGAGTGATTCTTCTGAAGTTGTACCACAGCACGAGGTGAATGAGAAAACTGAGTCTCAAGCTCCAACGACTCGTACTCTTAATCGTGAAAGAAAATGTCCGATGTGGCACTCGGATTATGTTATGGAAGGCAATGTTGCATACTGTCTTCTTACAGAGGAAGGAGAGCCATCAACTCTTCAAGAAGCACTGAATAATTCAGATGCTTCGTTCTGGAGGGAAGCAATGCAAGAAGAAATTGAAGCTCTTCATAAGAATAAAACGTGGGAACTAATGCCACTACCAGCAGGTAGAAAACCCATTGGAAACAAATGGAGAGGTATCGTGCAAGATTGGTAGTCAAAGGATATGCTCAGAATGAGGGAGTCGACTTCAATGAAATATTTTCCCCTGTGGTTCGAATGATAACTGTTCGAGTGGTTCTGGCAATGTGTGCTACGTATGATTTACATATAGAGCAGCTATATGTGAAAACTGCATTTCTTCATGGAAATCTTGAGGAAGAAATTTACATGCTCCAACCAGAAGGTTTTAAACAAAAAGGAAAAGAGAAATTGGTTTGCAGGTTAAACAAATTTTTGTACGTTTTAAAGCATGCGCCACGGTGTTGGTACAAGAGATTTGATTCTTTCATCATTGGTCTTGGATATAACAGACTACACGCAGACCCTTGTGCATATTACAAGAGGTTTGGAGACAATGATTTTGCCATCTTGCTGTTATATTTTGACGACATGTTGGTTGCAGTCCCCAACAAAGATCGTATCCGTAAACAGAAGGCACAGCTCGCTAGGGAATTCGAGATGAAAGACCTTGGACCCGCAAACAAGATTCTAGGGATGCAAATTCACCGAGATATGCTTAATAGGAAAATTTGGCTTTCACAGAAAAGTTATGTGAGGAAAATCTTGCAAAGATTCGATATGCAAGATTGTAAGCCAATAACAACCCCGTTTCCTACTAATGTCAAGTTATCCTCCAAGATGAGTCCTAGCAGCAAAGAAGAGAGGATGGAGATGTCTCGAGTACCGTATGCATCAGCAGTGGAAAGTTTAATGTTCGCGATGATTTGTACAAGACCAGACATTACACATGCAGTGGGAGTAGTGAGTCGGTACATGACGTAACCTGGTAGAGAACATTGGGAAGCTGTATAGAGGATCTTTAGATATCTTAAAGGAACCTCAGATGTTGCATTATGTTATGGGGATTCGGGTTTAATTGTCAGGGGATATGTTGATTCTGATTATGCAGGTGATCTTGACGGAAGTAAATCAACCTCCGGGTATGCATTTACACTTTCTGGCGGAACAGTAAGCTGGGTTTCAAAACTGCAGTCAGTTGTCGCTATGTCAACTACAGAAGCAGAATATGTTGCAGCTGCCCAAGCCAGTAAAGAAGCAGTATGGTTGAAGATGTTATTGGAAGAGTTGGGGCACGAACAAGAGAAAATGACTATATTTTGTGACAACCAGAGTGCCTTGTATCTTGCAAGGAATCCAACATTTCATTCAAAGACAAAGCATATACGAGTTCAGTATCACTTCGTTCGTGAGAAAGTGGAAGAAGGAATCATGGATATGCAGAAAGTTCATACTGATGATAATGTGGCATATTATCTGACAAAAGCAATCAACTGTGACAAGTTTATATAGCGCCGATCCTCATGCGGCCTAGCGGAAACGTAAGCAACATGAAAGTGCAAGGAGGGATAACGTTGTGAAGATTGATTGGACTTCAATCGAATCTTCAAGTGGGAGATTGTTAAAGATAGGATAAGATACATTGTATCTGTATCTGATATGGGATCTATTAGCAAGTTGGAATGTCAAGTTGGCTACTATGTCATGGATGATGTCGATTCCCAAATGACATGCCTATAAAAGGCAAGCATACATGCTTCAATCAGGCATCCCATCTCAAAACAATAACACATACTTTTCTCCAGTAATATTTGAGGCAATTAGAGAATTGGTGTATATCTCATATTTACAAGAGTTAAGTATTTATTCTTGTAATTAGAGAGAGGGTGTAATTCCTAATTTCCATCATAGTGAAATGTATCTTTTCTTACCCGTGGTTTTTTAGCCTATTGGGGTTTTCCACGTTATATCTGTTTGTAATCTTTTATTATATTTCTATTTTAGTTGCGGGTTTGCTTCAGTCCGGTGTCACTTTTCTCAACAACCGTGATAGGAAAGACACGGTCATGGTGGTCCAAGACTCGGTCTTGAGACACCCGTTACACATGGTCTTAAGAATATGGAAACAAAAGATTTATTGTGGACAACTTTTAAAATATAAAAAATTACTTCACATTTTAGAGTAGTTTTAGCACATAACTTCTTCACGTTTTGTTTTTAACTTGAAACTTAAATGAGATAGTTATGAATTTCAAAACTACCAGATTAAAAACCACTATTCATATACATTGTTGATTGATTAGATTCACTCGTGTCGTTTCTCATTTATATATTTTAAAAATGGAGGTGTAGTTACAAGTTTTTAAGGCCCGTTTGGTTTTGGATTTGACTTTAGATGACAAAAAGTTTGTTCTTTTCAATACCGGGATTAAAAATTTGATATCATGCCCAATGGTCCCCACTTTCTTAATCCTCATAAGTTATGACATGTGGGTTTCAAGTTTTTAGTGAACCAACTTCATTTTCTTTGTTTCTCTTATAACATTACTTATTATTTTTCTATTTTAACAAGATTATAAAACACTTATTAAATATTTAATAATATATAATTTTTCTCTTTTCATTTACTTCATCAAATCTAAATCCAGATAATAATCTAAAAACAAAGCCAAATATAAATTTTAATCCTAAACTCATCTACAAACTAAACAATTTCGTAATATTGAATATCATATGTTTGACCATCTTCTAAAAATTAATGATACAATCCCACTTTTGAATATTCAAATAAAAAATTAAACATGGGTTATTTAATAAAATATTAAAAAAAAGAAAAAAAAAACAGAAAAAGATCATAGAGTAGCAATGTTCTGCATAGTATAGATAATGTATGGTTCGTCAAAGACGTAACGATTTTATCATCTATTGATGTTGATAAATCGAATACAGTGAACTAATGTCTAGCTTGGTCGTTGGCGTTTAATATTGATGTTAGGGTCTTGTAAAGATTTCCTCCATGTGAATTTAGTCAATCATTGACATGAATGTTGTCACACCCCGTTTAAGGCGGAAACACGAGGTGCGACGGTTCGAAACATCGCATAAGAGAGTAGAACAATACCATACTTGATTAAAGAAGTAAGTTTACAATATTACATGAGTATCTTTATCCAACACCGGATAACAAAACACAAGTCTTGATTAGTTAAAAGCAATGTCCTTAGAAAAATATCTTAATCAATTTAACACGTTCCTTTGAAATGAGACAATGAATAACTTCAATGCAAGTGCCTTCAAAAATGTTAATGATGATCACCTGAAAATGATACTCGAAAACGTTAACATAAAGTTGGTGAGCTCGCAAGTTTAGAATGTAAACCGCGTTGATGTGCATATAAAACCTGTAGGATAATAGTGAGTAAGATATGCAAATACAAGCACTTAACGAAATCACAAGCTAGCAACAACTGAACCTTATGACCGCATTTACACATAACTTGATCCAGATGAAATCCACCATCCGTTAAACTCACAAAATGTAAGGGTGGGGTTTTCCCCCAAGGAAAATATGAGTAAAAAGGGGCTACGAAACTCACTCAAGCAAGTGATGTAACGGGAAAGTATAACGTGGTTCAACGAACAAAAACCCTAACCGCGACCTAGATAAATAAGTCGTTTTAAAAACGATACGACATGTACTATATGCATATGAGTTTTATAAAGTTTTATCACCTTATCTTGTAATGAGGTTTTATAAAGTTACGTAAGTCAAAACGTTTAAGAAAAATAGTTAAAACGCGTTTTTAGTGCTAGAATCCCTTTTTAAATGTCGTTGTTTGAAATTAAAATCCAACTTACATGGGGTGTAGCTCCTTTATTTCAAGCCCATTTTTATCAGTTCAACTCTCTAAACGTTGGTAAAAATTTCTACTTTCAAGAAATCAAGGCCCCCGTTTGTGAAAACATGTTTTAAATATCGATTTTCTACCTAAATATACACGGACATGTTGTTACAGTTTACTCATAAAGTTTTACCCGACTTCGTCGGACTATAACTCACTCGTTTTTCAATCAATTTACAAATTTCTAACTTCTATTGTTAGATCTATGTCTTACCTTTCAAAAAAGTCCAATTAGAATTCCCGGGGTGGAGTTTAGGTCCTCCGTTTAGGCGTTTTGTGACAGGTACTCATATTTGTGTCAATTTTGACAAATATTTTTGTGTAGCTTGCTGTAAATACTAAACAAATTCCAAAAATTATGAAATTCAATCGGGAACTACCTAAGACACCTATCTAACTGTGGTTCAAAAGGGAGTTACCCAAAAATATTCTACATTGGTTTTCTATGGTACATGAGTCGATATAAAAATCTGCCATAATTAGGATTTTATAAAACTAACTTTTGAACATTTTCAACACAAAAAAGCATATAGAGGTGATATAAAAATGACATGAGATGTTAAATATGAGTGAAAGGAAGTGTTAAATGAGTACGAGAAGTGCTTACAATGATTGGTGATGTTTGATGCACAAGAACTCTAATAAAACCCTAAAAAACCCTTGTTTTAAGTACTAAAGCTCAAGATTTGCAAACTCTTTTTGTGTAAACCTTAAACCTAATCAAACCAAGACATGAATACCCTTATTATTGTGTGTGTTTTCTGCAGAAAATAAATAGTGAGAAGTGATGCGTGGGAATTTCACCAGGCTTTACCTCTCGAGGGATCTCAAGAAGCTTACAACCCCCACCAGGCAGTGTACCTGATCGTTGTAGTATATTATAGTGACAAGTACCGGGGGATTGATCGTTCAACTCAGGAATAGTGTCGTTAGGATTAGAAAACCTAAAAACTAGGTCTAGAGGTGAGGGATGATTCTTTTTGTATTTTTTATATTTTATAAAAGCAAATAAAATCTCGGTTTTGGAAGAGTGGGCGGAATTAGTTGCTAGTCAACTAACCCAATAACTAAGATGCAATCCAAATAAAATAACAAAAATAAAAATAAACTAAATTAAACTAGTGGTGAGAACAATACATAGGAGAATTGTGTTTACTTAGATTTCACTACTCCTTAGATATCTTTTACAGGTTAATTACTTGTTACAGTTGCGTGGATGATGCGTAGGGATTGCACCAGGCTTTACCTCTCGAGGGATCTCGAGAAGCTTACAACCCCCACCAGGCAGTGTACCTGATCGATGTAGTATAGTATAATGACAAGTACCGGGGGATTGATCGTTCAGCTAGGAATAGTGTCGCTAGGATTAGAAAACCTAAAGACTAGGTCTAGAGATGAGGGATGATTCTTTTTGTATTTTTATATTTTTATAAAAGCAAGTAAAAATCTCGGGTTTTAAGGAGTTTGGCGGAATTAGTTGCTAGTCAACTAACCCAATTACTAAGATGCAATCAAAATAAAATACTAAAAATGAAAATAAAACTAAATTATACTAAAGTTGTGAGCAATATGTGGGAGAATTGTGTTTACTTAGATTTCACTACTCCCTAGATATCTTTTACACGTTAATTACTTGTTATAATTGCGTGGATGACGGATTGTATTCCTTAATACCATTCATGGGGTGGCGTACTTACTTCTCCAATCCTATGAGCGCCTACTTCACTCCTATATCGAGCCGGCTAAGAAGCTCCTAACATGGGATCACTAGAATTTGCTCATGCATTAAATACAACCAATAAAACCTAGTACACATCGGTTCATGTTTCCTAAGACGTTCAAGCATGTTACACAATGGAGATCTGCCAGTTTTCTTAAGCCTAACATTGAAATCATTCATCCAATACAACCATAAACAAGTAATCAACACATAATTAACATCTAGGTTTCATTAGATCTAAGCAAACACAAGATAGATCTAGCCTAGCACGTTGAAATCAAGACAAGCACAAGATATAATCAACCAACACATAGACATATCGATTGAATTAAGAGAAGACTTATCTCAATTGAACATGAAAGGATTCAAGGGGTGAAAACCCTTGAAAGTACTGTAAAATATGACCTAGGGTTTACAAAGTTCGGCCCTAGTTTTCTCCACACAAGTTCCTCCTTAATGAATGAAAAATAGAAAACTATATATAGAGTTTGATAGGTGACGGCGTCAAGAACAAATGTCTGACGCCGTCATCTCGCCGCCAAATAGTTTCTCGGACTGCCTAGATCTGGGTATGACGCCGTCATGTATTCACCTTATGCAGGCCGTCACCAATTTAACGCTTGACGCCCTTGTTGTGACGCCGTCAGGATTGCACTGGGTCGTCATGGATTTTACTCGTGACGCCGTCATGGTTTTCCTCTTGACGCCGTCAGGTACTGTTCTCAGGATGGAAAATTAAGTCTTTGCCGTTTTCTTCACTTTTATGCTCCAAAAATGTCTGGATTGCTTCCTTTTCCAGAATTCACTCCCAAAGTACCTAAAATCACAAAAGGAACAATTTAGGGCAATATTTGATCAAATAAATTCAATTCCGGGCTTAAATGACCCCCTAAAAGTGGTTCATTTTTTGCCTCATCAGTGGATGACGGGTTATATTCCTTAATACCAATCATGGGGTGGCGTACTTACTTCCCCAATTCTATAAGCTCCTACTTCACTCCTATGTCAAGCCTGCAAGAAGCTCCTAACATGGGATCACTAGAATTTGCTCATGCATTAAATACAACCATAAAACCTAGTACACATCGGTTCATGTTTCTTAAGACGTTCAAGCAAGTTACACAATGGAGATCTGCCAGTTTTCTTAAGCCTAACATTGAAATATTCATCCATTACAACTATAAACAAGCAATCAACTTATAATCAACATCTAGGTTTCATTACATCTAAGCAAACACACAAGAGATCTAGCCTAGCATGTTAAAATCAAGACAAGTGTAAGCTATATTCAAACAACACATAGACATATTGAATGAATTGAAGGAAAACTTATCTCAATTGAACATGAAGGGTTTCAAGGGGTGAAAACCCTTGAAAATACTGTTACAAACGAGCTAGGGTTTATAAAGTCCGACCCTAAAATTCTCCACACAAGTTCCTCTTCTTAATGAATGAAAATTAGAAAAGTATATATAGATTTTATGAGGTGACGGCGTCAAGAGTAAAATTCTGACGCCGTCATCTCGCCGCCAAAAATCTTCTCGGATTGCCTAGATCCAGATCTGACGCCGTCATGTGTAATCTTGTTCCAGGCCGTCACCAAATTTACTCTTGACGCCCTTGTTCTGACGCCGTCACGTTTTCTCTGGGCCGTCATCCATTTTGCTCCTGACGCCGTCATCTTTTCCTTCTTGACGCCGTCATATACTGTTCCCAGCAAGGAAAATTAAAACTTTGCCGTTTTCTTCACTTTTATGCTCAAAAAACGTCCAAAATGCTTCCTTTTCCAGAATTCACTCCCAAAGTACCTAAAATCAGAAAAGGAACGATTTAGGGCAATATTTGATCAAATAAATTCCAATTCCGGCTTAAATGACCCCCTAAAAACGGATCATTTTTCGCCTCATCAAGAAGCAGCGGCGGAGCTACCTTGTAGACAATGGGGGGAAAGACCCCCAATAAAGCTTGAGTTGAGTAGTTAAACGAGTAAGAAAAATGGCTGAAATAGTTGCAAAACGTTATAATGCCCTCAGTCTAGAAAGAAAAGTGCCCTCTACTAAAGAAAATATTAACAATTTAATCTTTGAATTTGTTTTTTGTTCTTCTAATTTCATCAACCGAAAGTGGTAAAAAAGGAGGGCATAGGCAAAAGAGAGGATGTAGAAGACAATAGGGATTTAATAGTGTAAACCTTGAAATGTGTGTAATTAGGGGTGTCATATGGGTCGACCCGACCCGACCCGAACCCGATAAGGTCTTATAGGGTCGGGTTGATTCGGGTCCAATATACCTTATCGGGTTATCGGGTCAACCCGATAAACCCGATAACCTTATAGGGTCGGGTTGCGGGTCTTAATTATTTCGTTATCGGGTTGACCCGATAACCCGATAAGCTATAATAACACATTGAAAGTTTTATAATTTTTGAACTAAACCCGATAACCCGATAACCCGAACCCGATAACCCGAACCCGATAAACCCGATAGACCCGAACCCGATAACCCGATTCCTTATCGGATCGGGTTGCGGGTTAATTTTTATTTTCCTAAAACCCGATAGACCCGACCCGATAGAGGCTTATCGGGTCGGGTTGACCCGAATGACACCCCTATGTGTAATAAATACAATTAAATATGTATCTATCTAATTTAATACTAGTACATATTTTGTAAACTTTGAAATGTGTGTAATCTATTGCTTGAATTTGAATTAGATTTTATATTTTATGATAGTTTTTATTAGTGACACTACTTTGTTTTTGTTCAAGTTAAATATCAAATCTTATGCTATAATTTGATTTAAAAATATGCATTAAGTATTTTCTTTAAAAAAGGTATTCAGATTGTTATTAATCAAAGTGAGTTAAGAGGTCTAATTACTTGGACACAAGTTTGGTCAGTGTGAGTTCGTCTTACTTCTAGTTAACTTAATTGGGTTATTTTATGTACATTGTTCTTTTAGCTAGTGTTAATCGCTTAAAAGATGTGGGTTTTGTGTTTGATTAAAACCGACCCGGCCCGTTTTAAACTTCACTAAAATACATCAACCCGTTATCGGATCTTTCTTATTGCTCATTGCCCCTTCTGATTAGAATTCCTGGCTCCGCCACTGGTGAGAAGGGTGAGTGATAAGTGTTTAAGTGTGAAAAATGACTATATAGAAGGCCTTTTTATACTTGCACTTTTGGTATGTTGAATGGTCAAAGCATCAAGTCACATGTTATTGTAAGCACAAAATGGGCAAGAGACAATTATGGGGTGTTTTTTAGGCCTTTGGGCCGTTCATACTGACGGGGAAAATAGGGGTAACAAGTTGCCTTGTTTGGTGGCTTTTTGTGCTAAGCAAAGTTAGGATTGTTTGGAGAAATAAGGTGAAAATAAGATGTTGGACTATCCTAAAGGGATGGGTTGATTGTCTAGTGAAAAAATATGAGGGAACATTCAAATTTTGAAAACATATAAGTATATATGTTAGTGTATAATGCAATGGTGGTGAAATGGTTATGTATTGTATGCATGCATGGGACTTAATGCAAGTATTAAGTGAATTTATAAAACTTATGAAACCAAATAAAAGCGTCTTATAAAATATGCTTATAAGAGTCATAGAGTAGTTATTAGACATATACTAAACTTAGTCTAGTGCCGGTATACGCTCAAAGTTGTTTTTCGTTTTACGCTGGTTAACCTAACGTTATACGTTGAATCAAATATTCACGCGTTTATAATAACATGTTTTAAGTTTGTGGTTAAGTATCACCCTGAAAATGCCAGTTGTTACAAATGTCCATTATTAGATGGATTGAATGCAAGGTTTTAGACACAATAAATAATCTAAAGTGTTGTGTGCTAAATGTGCATGTTCAAAACTAGAAACTTGGATCAAACTATCTCTCTCGCTAGAAAATCAATGATTTCTCACATGTTGAATCATCATAATTAAACAATCGCTACACCATAGTTAACTTCTCCAAAATTCATTACCACCGTATAACACGTGTGCACTTCCATCTTCTTTTCCTTTTCCATTACCACCACATTACACATTACATATGTCCACTTAAAGTATACATATACTGAAACTAGACGATTACCCGTGCATAACACCAAGATTTTACAGCGGCAGAGAGTTTTAGTGATATTTTGACAAAATATACTATCCTCAAAAGTAACATATTCCCGATCATTCATTTCCTTTCCAACAAATTAACTATAAATTATGACAAGAGTATAAAGAAGTGTATGGCGTTTATATATTAGAGATTAGTATGATTTGTTGGAAACTATTATTAATTAAGTTTGTGTTAACTTGCCATTTATAATATGGGGTATAATAGGTAAGAAAACATTACTAAAAACTTAAGAACTTCTAAGAGATTAAGAGAAGTGATGCATACTTTATAAATAGTTAAGATATATGCCGCTAAGAAGGGCGGTTTATGCCGCTGCCTGTGTCAAGTTTCATAAAGACGTTACACTTAGGTGTGTTATCTAGTCCTAGTTCTGTTTTCAGTGATGCCGCTGCCTGTGTCAAGTTTCATAAAGACGTTACACTTAGGTGTGTTATCTAGTCCTAGTTCTGTTTTCAGTGATGTCCACCCCAGAAACTATAACTTTCATGTCATACATACGAAAACAACACCATTTGAGCAACACACCAACTTTTAGAAAGTTTGAGCCTTATTCATGATTCAGTCCGAGACCAAAACTGAAAATATAACCTGTGGAAAACTAGAAGGGGGGTTGAATAGTTTTACGTCTTTTTAATTTTTATAAAACAAATTGTTTAAAAGTTTTCGTTGATTTATAAAATATAGATTCGATGATATATGAAATCTAGTTATACACAATATGAACAATACTAAGTATATATCTACTATGAAGCAATAATTATGTAAGTAATGAAATAAGTAAAGGATGGAAAGATCAAACCGAGAGACAAGCGATTTATAGTGGTTCGGCTACAAGGCACCTTCCTTGCCCTACTCCACTCCCCGAGCACCTAACTCGAGAGTTTTCTTCACTATATCAACAAGCTCCCTTATGGCGGAGAAAACCTTACACACCAATATACACACCAATTTACACACCAATTTACACACCAATCTTCACACCAATATACACGCCAAGCTTCTTCACATCTATCTACACACCAATCTTCTTCACCTATCTACACACCAATCTTCTTCACACCTAGCTTTTACACACCAATCTTCTACACACCTTCTTCTACACACCAATCTTCACAACTAACCTATTTCACTACTAATCAACTTCTACTATCTACACAACTATTCTCTAACAAATATTCACAACTAATCACACTATGAAATAATAATTAATGATGATGCTTAAACAACTTAGATGTGGAGATCACAACTAGTTGTAATACTTCTTGTCTTGAGGGATAGAAGTATTCTTCTCTTGCACTTGAATGGATTATGTATGGATCACTTTGAAACAAAGATTTAAGAATGTATGATCAAAGGATTTATAGATTGGAAATGGAGATCTAGAACAGAAAGTTCTGAAGTGCAAAAGGTGGGGAAAAAATCCAGGTTTAAGGTGGTATTTATAGGCAAAAGTTTCTGACAGAGGAGCGTGGCCGGTCCCCTTAAAGCATGGCCGGTCCCCTTAAAATTAAGGGGGCCGCCCCTTATAATTAAGGGGGCCGCCCAACTGTAACGGCCAGAAAACTTGTCTTTTAGTGGGGAAAGTTTATTTGGTGAAAAACTAACTGATTTTGGTTAAATATTTGAAATCATATATTTAGTATGATTAAAACATTTTTCCTTATTACCAAAAGTGTTTTTCAAAAATATATAATAAGATTATATAATTAAATAAACTTTGTATTAGTTAATTAAATACCCCTTTGATCATACATAGCACTAAACACTTTGTTTATTCATACCTTAAGTGATTTGTTGGTGAAAGTGATTATTTATTACTAAATACGTGTTTACGTCATGATCTTTGGATTTGATTAGTTTAAGTTTTGTGATTATCAAAACATAGAGATATCGGAAGATATGAATAATGTTTTTAGTCAATTATTTATATCAACAATCTCCCCCTTTTTGATGATTACAAAACCTAAACTTATTAAATCCAAAAATTAATATTTAGACAAGTATTTAGTAAGTTTACATTCACTTCTCCCCCTTTTTGTAGAATCAAAAAGGTTAGGCCGAATAAGCTTCGTGAGAGAAGTTTAAACGGGTAGAAAACTCCCCCTTGATGTATGCTCCCCCTCGTTTGAGGGCACAAAGGGAACGAGCAATTGGAATCTTGGCTACAAAAATATTTTGAAGAGAACAACACACATATATATGCAAAAACAACAATTATGCAAATAAAAATAGATTCATTCAAGCATGATAGAAATAACTAACATGACAACATTCAATATGCTTGTAGCATATTGATTACAATAAAACAAAATAAAAGATATAGTCCTATATTGCCTAAGATAGCACTTGGACTTGCTTGCAACCCATGGTTGATTTGTTTTATTTGCTTGAAGGAAAACAAAAGCATAGAGCTTAGATGTTTGATTGAGGTGGATATGGGGTGTTGTATGGAGCGGAAGAGGTGGATCTCACGATGTTGTATCGTGTTAAGGGTGGTATTGGATGATCACGAGTGAGAAGATATTCAATCCAAGAAATATCTTCACTCAAGTAGAGGATTTGTTTTTGAAGGAATATGCAACAAGGGCAAAAGTGAGTGTGATTTGTAACTTGATCCAAGTTAAGAGAGTGGGGAAGGCAATTTGCATAGGGTGATGATGGAGGTAGCCCTTTGTTGCGTTGTGCAAGATGCATAGCAAGGAGATCACTAAGATCATGGATTTGGTTTATTTCATCACGGAACTTTTGTTTTTCCGTGGCAATGTGGAGGGGATCATAGGTTTGGTATGGATGAGTTGGGTTATCAAACTTGCATGGATCATTATAAGTTGTTGGAGGTTGAGGGATGTAGTTTGGCTTGAAGGAAGATGTTTGGCCAATGTTGTATGGTTTGTAAAGTGGATCAAATGAATGCCTTTGTTGGTTTGATGCAAAGTTTGGGAAATAAGAAGTTGGTGGGGAGGAATGATTTCCAACTACATTTGTGATGATGGATTTGTTTCTAGGACTTTTTCGTCGCCAAACGGGTTTTTCCGTCATCCTTGCTAGCCTTGAGGCTTTTGATTTTGGTTTGTTTGGAGAGTTCATGATGGGATGAATGGAGAGCTTTGAGGATTGGGGATATTTATAGTGTAAGATTTGTGTGTTTAAGGATGGATAAAGTTGGTTTGGAGGATTAGGACAAAATGTGTTGGTGAAAAATGGGAAATGTAGGTTGAAATGGGCTAAAAAGCAGAAAAGATTCTGTAAACCCGACCATCAGATGGCCGGTCCCCTTAATTAGGGGGCGGTCCCCTTAAAATTAAGGGGGCCGCCTTACATAATTAAGGGGGCCGCCCATCTGGTGATTTCCAGATTGCCAGAATTGGGTTTTTGGCAGAAAATTTGCAGAAAGGTTGTGTTTTTGGACTTGGATTCAAGCAAGTTCAATTCCTTTAGGCAATATAGCATCTAATCTAACATAAGATATCATTCAAAAACACATAGGCACAAGAGCAAATAATCAACACATAATAAGCAATAGGAGGTAAGTAAATGCAAGCACACTTAAACTTCCTAAGGCACCTATCTAGAATTAAAGGCAAAGGCAATTAGTGAGTGAAAAACTAGTGATGGATCAAGATGACACCATTATTAGTGAATTTGTCCTAGTGAGTGTCTATATGCAACAAATGTGGAGTTGTGATTGTTTCGACTCCTAGAAGCAAAAAGAAATAACGATCCTAAGAAACAATCCAAATGATCTCCTTGATTCAATTTTTGCTCGATCATGAATGTCAAAGACATATATTAGATTATATACCTTGACAATTTATGTGAGAGTTTATGCATGATTTTGAAATACAATGTTTTTAGAATTAGTCAACAATGCAAGGAAAATGATCTTCATGTGATTCCTAGATTGTGAGAAATTTTTTTTTTTTTTTTTTTTTTTTTTTTTTTTTTTTTTTTTTTTTTAGAGAAAATTGATTGAGTTTTACAAAAAGGTTTATGCAAAGAAAATAAATCTTCTCAATCTTTAGTTTTGTGCGAAATAGATTCCTAGACTCAGAAAAGGTGAAATGGAAGAAAAATAAATTTCATGCAAGTATAAATTTGAATAAATTCAATATAATTTAGTCAACTTGTTCCATCATTCCTAATCCTAAACGCAAGTGGTTGAATAATTCACGCTTAAGGGGTTTTGTGAATATATCCGCAATGTTGTCTTCCGATGCGACCTTTTCTATAGATATATTTCCTTTTTGTACATTATCCCTAAGAAAATGGTGACGTATTTCTATGTGTTTAGTCCTAGAGTGTTGCACCGGATTTTTACTTAAATCTATCGCACCTTTGTTATCACACATAATGGGGACATTTTCTAACCTAATGCCATAGTCTACGAGAGCTTGTTTCATCCATAGTGCTTGTTGACATGCCTTTCCGGCGCTTACATATTCGGCTTCGGTGGTAGAAATAGCAAGAGTGGTTTGCTTCTTTGAAAACCAAGACGTTAGACAACATCCCATAAACGTGCAAATACCGCTAGTGCTCTTTCTATCTACGTAGTCTCCCGCATGATCCGAATCCGCATAGACAATGGTTTCTATGCCGGATTCCTTAGGATACCATAATCCTAAGTGTATAGTGCCTTTAACGTATCGGAAGATACGCTTAACCGCTTCTAGGTGAGAGGTTTTGGGATCCTCTTGAAAACGGGCACAAAGGCAGACACTAAACATGATATCGGGTCTACTTGCCGTCAAGTATAGTAAACTCCCTATCATTCCTCTATACTTGGTGTTATCTACGGACTCACCTTCATCGTCCTTTGTGAGCTTTACCTCCGTAGACATGGGTGTTTTCATGGGTTTTGAGTCTTCTAGGCCAAATTTCTTAAGCATTTCCTTAATGTACTTAGATTGGTTAAAGAATATTCCGTCTTCTAATTGTTTTATTTGTAATCCTAGGAAGAAGTTAAGTTCACCCATCATACTTATCTCAAACTCATCATGCATGATTTTGGCAAATTCATCACACATGTCTTGACAAGTCGATCCAAATATAATGTCATCAACATATATTTGAACAATGATGAGATTAGGGTCTTTCCTTTTAGTGAAAAGAGTGTTATCTACCATTCCCATGGAATAATCATGTTTAATAAGAAAAGCTTTTAATCGATCATACCAAGCTTTGGGAGCTTGTTTGAGTCCATACAAAGCTTTCTTTAACTTATAAACATAATCAGGTTTTGCGAAGTCAATGAATCCTGGAGGTTGTGCCACATATACCTCCTCATTGATAAAACCGTTAAGGAATGCACTTTTCACATCCATTTGGAATAACTTAAAATCTAGGGCGCAAGCATAGGCAAGTAATATCCTAATTGATTCTAGTCTAGCTACGGGGGCATAAATTTCATCATAATCAATTCCTTCTTGTTGATTATAACCTTGGGCAACTAACCTAGCTTTATTCCTAGTAACTATTCCATTCTCATCTAGCTTATTTCTATATACCCATTTGGTTCCTATGATGGTCATATCCTTTGGATTTGGGACTAGTTCCCAAACATCATTTGCCTTAAATTGATTTAATTCTTCTTGCATAGCTATAATCCAACTTTCATCTTTTAAAGCCTCACTAATATTCTTAGGTTCTATTGCTGAGAGGAAACAGAAGAAGTTGTTTTTATCTTGGGCTTGTGACCTAAGGGTTCTTTGGTTAAGATGTCCTATTATATTATCTAAAGGATGTGATCTAGATTCTTTAATATTAACGATTTTGTTATTTTCTAAGTGAGTTTCTTCATTGTCATTTCCTATGGGTTTTGTTTTACTAACCTCAATAGCTTCTTCTTCGACTAAGTTATCATCTTCTAAATGTAGCGTTTTAGGAGGTGGTGGTGTTTCATCAAATGTTACATTTAGTGATTCCTCTACCTTCATGGAGTGTTTGTTAAGTATTATATATGCTTTACTATTTTGTGAGTATCCTAAAAATATTCCTTCATATGATTTTGGATCAAACTTAGTGAGGTAGTCCTTAGTGTTTAAGATATAGCATTTACTTCCAAATACCCTAAAGTAGCTTAAGTTAGGTTTTCTATTTCTTAATAACTCATAAGGAGTTTTTCCTAGAATTCTTCTAATTGATACCCTATTTAGAATATAAGTCGATGTATCTACGGCGTGACACCAAAATTTTTGTGGAATTGATTGTTCATTTAACATAGTTCTACTCATTTCTTGTAGTGACCTATTTTTTCTTTCTACTACCCCATTTGATTGAGGAGTACGAGGAGCGGAGAAATTATGAGATATTCCATTTAACTCACAATATTTTCCGAATTGTACTTCGTTATCAAATTCCCTTCCATGGTCCGTCCTAATGGCAACTATTGAGCATCCTAACTTATTTTGAATCATTTTGCTAAATATTTCGAATTTTTCAAATGCTTGGGTTTTGTCACTTAAAAACCTAGTCCACGTGTATCGTGAGTAGTCATCTACTATTACTAAGGTATACGTGTTTCCTCCATAGCTCCGCACAGCGGATGGACCAAAAAGATCCATATGTAATAATTCTAGGCACCTAGTGGTGGATACTATATTCTTAGCTTTGTGGCTAGCATGAGCTTGTTTTCCAACTTTACATGCATCACAAAAATGTTTGTCATATTTTAGATTAGGCAAGTTTCTAACTAATTCCTTAGAGGCCAAAGATTGTATTTGTTGCATGTTAGCATGTCCTAATCTCCTATGCCACAAAGTGGAATTTTCGTCTAGGGTCGTTAGGCATATCCTATCTTCAGGTTTGTTTCCTAGTTTCATAACATATACACCTCCTTTCCTAATACCTCTACCTATAATTTTTCCATTCTTAACTATTTCGCTATCTTCTTCAGAAAAGATAACTTTACATTTATTATCGCATATTTGGCCTACACTAAGTAAGTTATATGTTAAATTATTAACATGTTCAACATTTTCAATAGTAAGTGAGTCTTGAGAAATCGTACCTTTGCCAATAATTTTTCCACGCAAGTCACTACCGAAAATAACGTTACCTCCATTGTATGCCTTGTATGTAGAGAATAGCTTGCGATTCCCCGTCATGTGCCTCGAACATCCACTATCCTTGATCCATTCGTTAGGTTCCAAGTCAATTCCAAGGCATATTTCGTCGGTTGCATTTGCCACAAAACACTTTTCTTCTTTTGGTTTTTCCACTTCTTCTTTATCACTATCACTCCATGTTCCACTAACAAATGCGCTTTGATTTTCATAACCCGGCGGCTTTAAACATTCTCCAACGAGATGATTTGGACTTCCACATCTAAAGCACTTTCTTTTCACGTAATTATCACTTCTATTTCTTTGGAACGATTTTCTCTCGTCATGTGATGACCTAGTGAATCTTCCTCGTCTCTTGAAAAATTTCTTGAATTCTCTTACGGCCATTGCATATTCTTCGTCTTCACTTTCGTCACTTGAATCATCATTATCACTAGGTTCCTTTTTGGCTTTTAGAGCAATGGATTTGATTTGTTCTTTCTTGACTTTGACCGTTTCCGAATCTCTTCTTATGATTTCTTCATGAACCTTCAAGTTGCCAATTAGTTCATCTAGTGATAACGTCATCAAGTTCTTTGATTCTTCAATTGCCGTGACCTTAGCTCGCCATTTTGGATGCAATGCCCTAAGAAATTTCCTAACACAATTTTTACTAGAAAATGTCTCATCAAGTGCTTTTAAACTTGTGATGATAGTGTTAAACTTAGCAAAAGCATTATCAATTGATTCCTCTTCCGGAATCGTAAATTGTTCATATTGTTGTACAAGAAGATCTATTTTATTTTCTTTGACTTGGCTATTACCTTGGTGAGTGATTAGTAAAGAATCCCAAATTTCTTTTGCGGTTTTACACATAAAAATTCTTTCATATTCTTTGCGTGGTAACGCATTATAAATAACCATTTTAGCCTCATTATTTTTTGCTAGTTTCTTTTTCAAATCATCATTTTGTTTTTCAAAAGCTACAATTTCATCCATTTTGGTTTCAACATTATATTGAATAGGGGGAAAATCACCAAAGGTAATAATATGCCAAAGATCAAGATCTTTTGATTTCACATACGTTTCGAATCTATTTTTCCAATATAAAAATCCATCACTTTCAAATAGTGGTGGTCTTTGCATAGATTGCCCTTCTAAATATTTTAAAGATTCCATAGATCGTTACAAGTTTTAAAATACAATATATTTTAAAATTCTTGCTAGACGTGGCTCTTGATACCAATTGTGGAAAACTAGAAGGGGGGGTTGAATAGTTTTACGTCTTTTTAATTTTTATAAAACAAATTGTTTAAAAGTTTTCGTTGATTTATAAAATATAGATTCGATGATATATGAAATCTAGTTATACACAATATGAACAATACTAAGTATATATCTACTATGAAGCAATAATTATGTAAGTAATGAAATAAGTAAAGGATGGAAAGATCAAACCGAGAGACAAGCGATTTATAGTGGTTCGGCTACAAGGCACCTTCCTTGCCCTACTCCACTCCCCGAGCACCTAACTCGAGAGTTTTCTTCACTATATCAACAAGCTCCCTTATGGCGGAGAAAACCTTACACACCAATATACACACCAATTTACACACCAATTTACACACCAATCTTCACACCAATATACACGCCAAGCTTCTTCACATCTATCTACACACCAATCTTCTTCACCTATCTACACACCAATCTTCTTCACACCTAGCTTTTACACACCAATCTTCTACACACCTTCTTCTACACACCAATCTTCACAACTAACCTATTTCACTACTAATCAACTTCTACTATCTACACAACTATTCTCTAACAAATATTCACAACTAATCACACTATGAAATAATAATTAATGATGATGCTTAAACAACTTAGATGTGGAGATCACAACTAGTTGTAATACTTCTTGTCTTGAGGGATAGAAGTATTCTTCTCTTGCACTTGAATGGATTATGTATGGATCACTTTGAAACAAAGATTTAAGAATGTATGATCAAAGGATTTATAGATTGGAAATGGAGATCTAGAACAGAAAGTTCTGAAGTGCAAAAGGTGGGGAAAAAATCCAGGTTTAAGGTGGTATTTATAGGCAAAAGTTTCTGACAGAGGAGCGTGGCCGGTCCCCTTAAAGCATGGCCGGTCCCCTTAAAATTAAGGGGGCCGCCCAACTGTAACGGCCAGAAAACTTGTCTTTTAGTGGGGAAAGTTTATTTGGTGAAAAACTAACTGATTTTGGTTAAATATTTGAAATCATATATTTAGTATGATTAAAACATTTTTCCTTATTACCAAAAGTGTTTTTCAAAAATATATAATAAGATTATATAATTAAATAAACTTTGTATTAGTTAATTAAATACCCCTTTGATCATACATAGCACTAAACACTTTGTTTATTCATACCTTAAGTGATTTGTTGGTGAAAGTGATTATTTATTACTAAATACGTGTTTACGTCATGATCTTTGGATTTGATTAGTTTAAGTTTTGTGATTATCAAAACATAGAGATATCGGAAGATATGAATAATGTTTTTAGTCAATTATTTATATCAACATAACCGAAACCAACTCGTCCACGATCTTTCAACTTTCACTGACTTAGGGTGCGTTTGGTATGCTGCCATGAATCACAATCGGTATGTGTTTAGATATAAGGTGGGCCCCTCAGGTATGAAAATTCCATACCTTACATTTTTGAGTGGTTTGTTGTATAAAAGATATTCATCTACTATTGTCATATTTGATTGCAAGATTTATCAAACAAACACCTAGGGGTGAGCATCGGGGTCAAACCCGATCCGAACCGACAAAAACCGAAAAAAGAAAAACTCAAAACGTGAACCGAACCGAGAAATAGATATCAAAACTAAATAACTCGGTTCGGGTCGATTTTCAGGTTTCAAACCGAAAATTTTTCAAAAACCGAATTGAACCGAAACCGAAAAAACCGAAATAAATATACAAAACCGAAACCGAACAAAAAAAAACGGTTCGGTCCTGTTTCGATCGGTTTGTCAGTTCGGATCGATTTTTGGATGAATTTGCTCAACCCTACAAACACCATTATTTGAAATAAAACTCATTCTATAACTTTCATAGACATGTACCAAACGCACCATTAATCCATCCGATTCAAGAATACAAACATGTACATATCCTACTTCCACCAACACAACTTGTGGTGTCAAATTGACATCTCCAAAGTCCAAACCAAACCCAAACTCTTAAAAAAACATCACTTTTCCAAACACAAGACATTAAAAAACCAAACAAAATGATAAAACTACATCATTTAACCGCCTCACTTTCACACACCACACCCTCCATCTTCCGCCACCGTCTCTTATTTCCCAAATCCAAAACCCTCAAATTCAGCATCAAAACCACACCGTTTTCTGCCATGTCTAGTAATAATACTTCTTCTGTTGAGTCTGTTACAGATGGGTTAAAGAAACACAATTTGAATGATGGGTTGAAAGTGGGTTTAGAGGATGTCAATTGGGATCATTCCTTTGTCAGGGAGTTGCCTGGTGATTCTCGTGCTGACGTCATCCCACGTCAGGTTATTTATTATTATTTTTTCTTTTTTATAAAGATCTGTTTTTTGGGTTTTTTATATTATAAAGATTGGTGCTTTTTATGTTTTTAGTTAAGTGATGATTAGTTTTTAAATGCCTTTTAAGTCTTATGGGCTTATTTCCAGCTAAAAAGAAGCCTTTTTCCAATAAGCTGGTAAAGAAAACCTAAGGGGTGTTTAGGATTAGCTTGTTTTTCTGGGCTTATGGGCTTATGGGCTTATTTGAATTCGGAAAAGCTCGTAAGCTCACTTTTATGACCATATGAGATTATTGAGTTGAGGTTATGGACTTACGTCCATAACTTCAGCTTGATATGGTCGTAAAAGTGAGCTTATGAGCTTTTCCGAATTCAAATAAGCCCGTAAGCCCGAAAAATAAGCTAATTTAAACACCCCTTAGTTTTTCTGTGTCAGCTTATTTGAAAGGGCTTCTTCTTAGCTGGAAATAAGATGATAAGGAAATACATTAGTACTCGTATGTCGTGTCCTAACACAGCACAGAGGTGTTTGGGCTACCTTTATTAATATAGCTTGTGCTTATGAGCTTAATACGGTGTTCTAGATAGACACCTCCACGCTAGCTTTTAAGAACCAATTCGTGTAGCACAAATAAGCTGACAAGCCTTGAGTTGTTTGCCTATCTAGAATCTAGATACTCAATTTGACAATGAAATAAACTAATAAGCATTGTTGAAAGCGAGTTAAGATTCCTAATGTTAAGTTTAGTTTTTGCTTTTTGATTTCGGGAAGCGCATTTTATGGCTGCATACTAATTGAATTGGTTGGAAATTGAAATATTTTAGGTGTTTCATGCATGTTATTCAAAAGTATCTCCATCTGTTAAAGTGGAAAACCCTCAACTAGTCGTGTGGTCAGAGTCCGTTGCAGAGATTCTTGATCTCGATCCTAAAGAGTGAGTTATCATTTACCTTCCTAAATCGGTCTTTACCATGGTTAATATTTGAATTTTTGTGATAATCCTGAAACTTTAATTGGTGTTGCAGATTTGAAAGACCCGATTTCCCACTTTTCTTTTCAGGAGCAACGCCTTTAGTAGGAGGGTAAGCATTAAGCAATAACCACCATTAACCTTATTTTACATACCTTAACTACTGTTTAATTAATGGTAGCAACATTAAATGTTTCTCAGACTGTCTTATGCTCAATGTTACGGCGGACATCAGTTTGGAACGTGGGCGGGTCAGTTGGGTGATGGACGGGCAATCACACTTGGTGAGCTTTTGAATTCAAAGTCTCAAAGGTGGGAGCTTCAGCTAAAGGGTGCTGGAAAGACTCCATATAGTCGGTTTGCTGATGGTTTAGCTGTTCTACGTAGTAGTATTAGAGAATTTCTTTGCAGTGAAGCAATTCATAGTCTCGGGATTCCAACCACTCGTGCACTTAGTCTTGTAACGACTGGGAAATATGTTGTTCGTGATATGTTCTATGAGTAAGTTTTGTAGCTAGAAGATTTCCATTTATAACAGCTTAAACAACACCAAGCTGGAACTCTCTTTTGGTACTAAGGAGGTGTTTGAATGTGCTCTTAAAAGTGAATATTTGATTTTCTTCGATCCAAAAGCCAAAGTGCTGACATATCTGTCCTTTGTGTAACTGCAGTGGCAATGCCAAAGAGGAACCTGGTGCAGTCGTGTGTAGAGTTGCACAATCGTTTCTGCGTTTCGGTTCATTTCAGATCCATGCTTCTAGAGGACCAGAAGATCTTAAAATAGTTAGAACATTGGCTGATTATACCATAAGGCATCACTTTCCTCATATAGATAATATGAGCAAAAGTGATAGTTTATCTTTCTCCACTGGCCAAGAAGATGATTCTGTTGTAGATCTAACTTCAAATAAATATGCAGGTAAACATCTAGATACTCACATTTTATAAATTATGTGTATCGATTGGTTTCTTATACTATTGTTACGTGATGGATGCATCAGCTTGGGCGGTTGAAGTTGCCGAACGTACTGCCTCTATGATTGCCAGCTGGCAGGGTGTTGGTTTCACACACGGTGTGATGAATACTGACAACATGAGCGTATTGGGGCTCACGATTGATTATGGCCCTTTTGGTTTTCTTGATGCTTTTGATCCCAG
Organism: Artemisia argyi; assembly: GCA_030686995.1. NCBI lineage: Eukaryota > Viridiplantae > Streptophyta > Magnoliopsida > Asterales > Asteraceae > Artemisia > Artemisia argyi. The sequence goes on along the minus strand of CM060695.1, from coordinate 19,429,232 downwards.
TTTTACCCCGAATACCACAGATCTTCCAGGGAGAAGGTACTGCTTTGCGAATCAACCTGATGTTGGATTATGGAATATAGCTCAGTTTGTATCTACTCTTTCTACTGCTGAATTGATAAATGAGAAAGAGGCTGATTATGCCTTAGAAAGGTATTTGACCCTTATTCCCTTTTCCCTTCGTCTGTAGTTAGTTTCTACCTATGATTCTCTATTCACGTCAAAATAAATGCAACAATTTTATATAGAAGTATCTCTTAAGGGGTGTTTGGCTAAGCTTATGAGTTGGGCTTATGCTTATGTTATATAAGCAGCTTATGGCTTATATATCATGAGCTCATAAGCCCTTGTTAAGTGTTTGGCTTAGCTTATCATAATTAATAAGGTAAAGGACAAAAAAAGTACATGAAACATTAAAAGTGTGTAATTATTAAATGAGCTTATAAGTCTTTTTATATAATCTCTTTATTTAAGCCCATCACTCCTCAAATAAGCCACGAAGTTTGGGCTTATCAAAGCACCCTCATATAAGCTCATAAGCCCAAACATATAAGCTTAACCAAACACTTGATTAGGCTTATTTTTCTTATATTAGCTAATAAGCTCATAAACCCCCTAAATAAGCTTAAACAAACCCCCCTTAATATCCTTAAAAACTTGAGGTAACTATTTGTCTAATTGTAATCATTGGAGAATACTGATAACTTTGAGGGCTATATTAAAGGTGTTTAGATATGTGTTGAAACTCTTTATTTTGACGTTAAGTTGCAAGGCTATTGATATTTTTTGGTGTACTATTGATGAATATTGATTACGATATTTCAATAATTTAGGAGAACTAATCATTGACGTAAATGCAAAATTATCCACCTACCACTAACTTTAAGTACTTGCATATTTGATTATCCGTTTCTAAATCCGTGATTTACCACCTAAACATCCCTTTCACAGTTATCAACAAGACCATTTCAGTAAACTGTGTCTAATCAACTTGAGCATTTGTTCTAGGATAATGTGGATATTCATTATAGTATAAAACTATAAATTACGAGTGACATATTGTCAAAGTTTTCTTGCAAAAGTCCTTACCAACTCCTTTAGTTGAAGTTTGAAAAGTAGTCCGATTGACCTATCTGTTGTAACCTGCTTCCTATGTTTTTGACGTTCTATGATTATCCTATTATGTAGATAATCATTAGGTTTTATATATTAATTTAAATCACTATTCTATATAAACTTAGAATAGAATAGACTAGGATATATAACTCCTAGAATTTGGTTTGTACTTATACACGGAGTATATTTTAAACAATAGAAATTAAAAATACAGTAGTATACTTCTATCTCAAAATCTCATAACCTAGAAAGTCAATTTTTTATTTTTTTTAGTTGATTTTTTAGCCTTTTAATTTATTGATCTGCTGCAGATACGGTACAAAGTTCATGGATGACTACCAAGCCGTAATGACCAAAAAACTTGGTCTACCAAAATATAATAAACAACTCATAAGTAAACTGCTCAACCATATGGCCGTTGATAAAGTTGATTACACAAACTTCTTTAGATTACTATCCAACATTAAAGCTGATTCGACCACCCCTGATGAAGAATTATTGGTTCCACTCAAGCCAGCTTTACTAGATATTGGCCAAGAACGAAAGGAGGCTTGGACCAGCTGGGTTAAAATTTACATAGAGGAGGTAATGTGACCGTTTAACACCCATTAATAAAATCATGCATTTTAACAAAGGCAAATATCTTTCTGGGTCTGTTTTGATTTGATTATCCGTGATACTTATTTTATTCTTAATTTGGTGGTTATTTGCATGATACCAACAGCTATCCGCTAGTGGAGTTCCGGATGAAGAGAGAAAAGCTTCAATGAACTCCGTGAACCCAAAGTACATTCTCAGAAACTACCTTTGCCAGAGTGCGATAGACATGGCTGAACAAGGTGACTTTGAAGAGGTGAGACGGTTGCTTAAAGTAATGGAAAGACCATATGATGAGCAACCTGGTATGGAAAAGTATGCACGGTTGCCCCCTGCCTGGGCTTACCGTCCAGGTGTCCGCATGCTCTCTTGTTCATCTTGAGTTTTCTAACATTGACATTTACAAGGCGGTTGTATATATGACATTTACACGTTACACTTGGTAATATGTTGTGTATCTATGTTTCCCTCGTGGCCCGTTGGTCGGTCATTACTTGTTAGCCATGTCGTAATTTTTGGATTACATCTATCGCAGAATGGTTAGATTGCCAGTATACACTATGTTTTGAAGTTAAATCGCTTTGTCTTAAAGTTTAGTCTCGAATTATATATGGTAAAAGTGGTTCTGGTCGTCTGGAGATGTAATCTCCCTGATGAATCAGCACTAAATCGATCAGCTAACATTTTTTGGACAAAGATTAAATCTGTATGGAGCTTGTTGGTAATGATTTCTTTAATGATGTTTATGTTAAACTCGAAAAGGCCAACACAGAACATTTTGGAATATGACGAGTGTGTTCGTTAGCGGTTGAACATATTGTAATCGCTAAGGATTGAAAACCGAATCGAATCGAAAAACCGAGCCAAACTGGTTCGTTCGAAACCGAACCAGCCATATTTGGTTTGGTTTTCGGTTCTATATGTTTATTTATGACTCGGTTCCGGTTCGAAAAGAGCGAAAACCGAGAAAAACACACCCGAGCCATAAGTTCCAAGCCGTACCAAACGGGCTGATACAGAGCCGAACCGAACACTTCGGTTCGGTTCTCGGTTCATGTTTTTCACAAAATTGGTTTTGGTGGTTCGATTCGATTTTGGCCGGGTCGGTTCGGTTTTGACCCAATGCTCAGCCCTAGTAAAAGCTACTGCGGAAACTTTGTTACAATGGTGGTGGTGGTGATGATTGTAGGTGGAAGCTTAGGAACTTATTCCCTTATATAGCTGGGCTTACAAACCTTCAGACAAAAATAAATATGTAAGCAATGACGTAGTAGAGGCTATTATTTTAATTTTATCACAATTGGCCGACACACTTGATAATTATTTTACACATGAAAAGGACACTTGAGGACTTTTGAACATCAGGACATTTCAACTTTTGAAAACGCGTGATATGTGAAATAATTATGTGGAATAATTTCACATGCGAGCCCTTCTTGCTTTTAGATAAAGATATTGATCCATGAGACGATTCAATTTTAAAGTATTCAGGCAATAATCATCCCAAGTTATTGAAGCAAAAAATTAGAATCGTCACTCTTAATGAAGAGCAACAAGTAACAAGAAAAATATAGAAACTGGATTCATAGAATTGTCATCTAACAGGTCTCAAGTTTAGTAGACCTTTCTAGATAAACCGATAGCTAAAGCCTAAAGGAATTTTTTGAAAATGGTCACAGATATTTTAGTTAAACTGAAAAATTGCTTTCTCCAGATAATTTAGAAGATAAATCCTTGTTTGTTTACCGGTTTAAATCTATGAAATATGGTGGTTAACTCTTTAAAAATGTTGTAGAAAAAGTTTACAAAGCCGATTAATCACTGTTTAGACGCTAATCGGTCACCAACTTTTTTGATTTGTGCAAATAGATCAAACAAATTGGTCAACGGTGGTTAATAGTGGTCAACGGTGGTCAAACTTATTGGAAACCTGCAAATCTTGCCTAAAATTCTGTAAATACGGCGGAAACTTGCTATAAATCATTTATAATCATTGTTTATATCTATTAAAAGTTTGTAGGTATAAGGCAAATTTTGGCATAAATATCTAAAACTTACTAGAAATACCCAAAACTTGCCGAAAAATACTACTCAATTCGTTCCAATTTATAAGTCAATTTTCTTATTTTTGGTTGTTCAAAACACTTGTCTATTTTTCTATTTCAACCAATCAAAAACACTTTAGTTGAGAGAGAAGATATTTGATTTGTGAATAGATTAGCCAATAAAATTTTATTAAGCTTTGTACAAATTGAAAATATACTTATAATTTGGGATGAAAGGAGTAAAACTTCCTAGAAATGCTAATATGCTTAATCATCAATTAATCTCGCCTATACTAATTACTAGCTACAAAAAATTGACCGACCAGCTACTGATTCACGATTTTTGTAACCTCATCTCTAATACAACTTTCACATGGCTTGTCTTGCAAACGTTTCATTTATCGAATTTCTTTGAGTTTAACCTATTTACTAAATAAATAAATAAATAAATAAATACATTGTTGTTATTATACGACTATGAAAACAGAATTCATTTATTTTTCTGAAAAAAAAAAATGAACAAAACGCCGTTGCCGGGGATCGAACCCGGGTCATCCGCGTGACAGGCGGATATACTTACCACTATACTACAACGACCCTTTTTGACTTTTTTAAAACCATAAATCCATTGTATATAACGCTTGTCAAAGATATCGTTTTTATTGGACCAAAACTATCATCAAGATACAGTTGACCTGCTAAAATCTATAAAAATTATTTTGATTTCATTGGTCCAGAATCAATCTTCAGGTAAAACCCTTTTCAAATATCTCATTTTTATCAAATATCTATGGTTTAATTTTGATTTATATCTGATGCTCAGAACCTGTTTGTTGAAATGCCTGACTGAATTTAGTTTTTGTAATCTTGGTTTCTGATGGAAAATATCATGTGGGTATTTTGTAACTTATGTTTTTGTTGCATTTTAGCTTAAATCCAATGGTGAAATGTGGAAATATTTGATTTTGCTTTTATGTCAAGATTTTGAATCTTGAAACTTTATATGGAAATGAAATGCAGTTGGTATTTCTGAGTCTCCCTGCTGTGTGTTGACCTAGTGTAGTGGTAATATTTGTGTACATTCTATCTTCGGCATACCCCGCTCCGACGAGATTGGGTATTGTTGTTGTACACTTTATATGGAAATGTGACAAAAAAAATAAAATAATAATAATTAAGAACTATTAATAGGTAGTATACATACACACACTTTAAACTAGAGGTCTTTCTTGAAGTTGTCTCCCTACTCTCCTCAAGTAGAGGTATGACCGGCGGGATTGTTGTTGTTTTATTAGTTAACTTGACAAAGATCATACTTTAATTTACTTGTTTTATGTTGACATTTTATCTTGTACAGTAGCATTTATCTGATAAAGAATATGCGAATTTGTTTAATGATTTGAAACAGTTATTCACACTCCTCTATTCACACGTAGTCTGGGAAAACTTGCTTTTTTCTGTGCAAATACTTGAATATGGATATATCATGATTTCTAGTTAGAATGTTGTCGTACATTATGTTATCTGATAATGTTTACTTGAAGAAAAAACTTTTCACCAAAAAATAAGCTATAATATGATGTTATGTGTTTTTCTTATTCCAGGAAATGAGGATTCCGCGTAATCTTGAGGTATGGAGATTGGGCACTGTTAATTACTTAGAAGCTCTTAAATTGCAAGAAAAACTGGCTTCTGAAAGGAAAATAAACAAAATTTCCGATACACTTTTGTCCTTGCAACATCCACCTACATACACATTAGGAAAACGTCGAACAGATTACAATTTACTAATTCCAGAATCTGAACTAAAAGATATGGGAGCTGAACTTCACTACACACAAAGAGGAGGTGATATTACATTTCATGGTCCACATCAAGCCATTTTATACCCTATCGTTTCTTTAAGAGATATCGGGCTTGGTGCTAGGAAATATGTTGAAAATCTTGAGTCAACTATGATTGAATTGTCGTCTCTTTATGGCGTCAAAGCTCATGGTCTAAGGAAATGTGAGACGGGGGTGTGGGTTGAGGATAGAAAGATTGGAGCTATTGGTGTTCGTATTTCGTCTGGGATTACATCCCATGGGTTGGCATTTAATATTGACCCTGATTTGAGTTTTTTCGAACATATTGTGCCATGTGGAATTGCTGATAAGGATGTTACTTCGTTGAGGAAAGAGACGGATATGGAGCTTCCTGATGAAGCTGTGGTTCAGGATCAGTTGGTGTCTTGTTTTGCGAGGTTGTTTGGTTATAGTGATATTATTTGGAAGGATAAAAATGACATTGATATTGATGGATGATTAGTAAAGTTACACCTAAATGTAATTTTTTTCATTATCATTTAAAGGATCCATACTTATGAGTAGTTACTGCACAATTGCTCATCATTGTTACTATACAAATATACATGTATTCATATTCATGTACAACTTTATGTATAGGTGGCCTTGTGGCAAGACAAGTGTACTGTGTAAAGAGATCAAAACATGTCATATTTTGGTATGGGTCAAAACGGGTTGGGTTGATCCGTAAATACCTTTTTTTTGTATACTGCATAAATTTTTACTGTAATAAAAATCAGTTTAGGAGGTCACGCGTTGACTCATTTGATATGCTCCCTTGACATTAAGGAAAGCGATAAAATGTAGCCAAAAAATATTGCGCTAGATAATTTCGAATGGCAATATGTCAAAAATTCAATGGCTATTCCTAGGACCCTCTCCTCACGAGATAGCAGATGATCTTATAGTATCATATAATTGCTGCCAAACCAAATAACTAACATATCTGATATAACTTTTCTGCCTAACAAACTGTTCATGATAAATTGTAAAAACAATGATCTTACTACTGCTAACCTAAGCATCGATCATTATATATCACAAACTTTAACTGCGATGAGCTAAAACTGTGCGCACTTCAACCTCCATACCTTGCTTGCAAATGTCGCCTATATATTCTTAGCTCTACATTCACCAATGCTGCCATCATCTTGCGGTGTCTATCTGAATATATACTTAATCTCAATGATCAAGCAAAAGTAGTGTTTCCGCGTAGGAATGCAAACTGTAAGGATGTGAAATCCCAAAAAAACTGATGTGTTTTGTATTGGGTTCATAAACATAAAGAGCATCACTGTCATCGTTTTTCATTCTAACTATAGCTTCACCACTGTTTCTAAATCCAATTACAGGTATCATTGATGCATCTGCTAAGTTAATGTTGAACAGTTTTGTAAATGACTTTTGGATCACCATGATTCTTCATCATCCATATACCATAAACTTGATCATTGAGAATGATTTCAACCACAATAAGGGAGTCCCTCAACTTAGTTATACCCAAACCAATGCCAGCCCTGAGTGCTAAAGAATTAGGAAAGCTTATTTCTGTAAATTCTTCACTTGTTGTAGCAAATGACATAATCATTTTAGAACGCTGAAATAATCCATCAGGCAAGCGAATATAATCATAAGCACACCAATAAATACGCCCATCTACATATACCCGACAGTGTGTGAAGCTAATTGATTTACGGGGCAGATTACTATGTGGACTTCTCCAAACCCCCGAGCTTAATGTAAAAATTTCAACTGTGTAACTTTCCTTCAAGTTACTATCAAATATCATCTTTACAAGCTTAGGGTCACACGTATCAAGACAAACACCAAAACCATAAAAAGTTTCATAAGGTAAATCTAACGCATCATGCACATCGATAGAAACCGTCTTTTGGATTGTAGGGTTCCAAATAACAACCGCCTTTCCGTATGAAAAGCAAAACAAGCCGTGAGAGCTTCCGATACTCTTTCTTATAGAACTGTTATTAAGAGACATGGGAAAAGTCAGGTCATGCTTCTGTCGAGGGAAAGTATCATCATCCGCGATAGATATATATGTTAGCTCATCTTTTGTGTCACTGTACCTTACAAGTAAACGATGTTTTTGTACGCGATAATCAGCAATAAACTTAGAGCTATGGATGAGAGACTTCCATGGTTTTGAAACCGATCTGAATCGAAGCAATGATTTTACGGGAAGTCTTTTCATGATTTCTTCTTGCATTTCGAAAGGTATGTAGCTGTTTGCAATCTTGAGTTTTCCAACCATTGCTTAGGGCTTTGATTGATGCTCGATTTTTTTTTTTTTTTTTTTTTTTTTTTTTTTCAGTTCCAATTATTTACATGCTTTGGTGACGTAGAGATAGATATAGAATTGGGCCATTAACCCATGGACGGGCCCAGTTAAGAAATAAAAAAGAATTAAGTCAGTTAACAAAAACTAGAGGGCTCACACTCACACTCACACTCACACATGAGGTTTTTCCTCAAATGTACGCGACTTAATCGGGTATCCATGTGACTGTTTCGACTATGTGTACCTAGTGAAGTTTGAACATAAGATATCTTGTGAGTCAATTAGGGTGCCAGCCCACTAGGTCACCTCGGCTATGGTTATTCAAAGAACCATATTAGTTATATAGTGAATGGAAAGCATATTTTCAGTCTTCTTCACAATGAAGATTAGGAGGTAAGACTAACAAAGGTGGTAAAATGGCGAGGTTGGGAATTGGGATGCGGATCAAAACGAAAAACTTGTTAGTACGGGCCACGTCGGGTTGACTTGGAACACTTCCAGACCACTTACTTTTAATTTTTTAGAAAATAATTAGCGTGACAACAAGCAAATATCGAATTCATTGGTATTGGCATCGGTTTGAGCTTGTTATAATCATGTGTATCTTTCTGGTAAAGTTGGTTGTTGCTTTCTTCATTAAGAAACATACTTTAGCACTGCAATTGAAGAAAACAAGCTACATCTGTAGTTATACGAAAACGAAAAAAATAGCATTATGATTGTAAACCATGTAGGGGATAACAATAACGAATACAACCGTATATGTTTGAATCTCTGAAAGGCGTGTAAACACTTTCAGATCGAATCAATTCGGTGGTTCTCCCGAATTATTCAATCGGATACAATCCAGAGATTGAGAACGTTTTTTTTTTTTTTTTTTTTTTTTTTTTTTGAAATCTTATGAACCAGAGAACCGAATGACCAAGAGAAAAACGTTATATCTATCAAAACAGGAGCGTTGCCCCCGGACCCTCGTCCCTTAGGGGCTTCGCCCCTAACATCATAATAAATTCAAATAGGTGTGCACTCCGCACGTCCAAGCCTAAATGATGTCTTATTATGACGAAATTGGTCAAACAAGTTAATCCAATTACACTAAAATATCCAACATTCCTCCCCTATTTTAGTGCAATCCTTGATTAACTAAAACAAGTAATATCAAACAATCAAACTTTTGCATAAATGAAATGTCGTGACGATTGAATTTCACATTAGTACATTACACATTCCAAATATTCGAATACCAGGGTGTCGCTAAGGATTGAACCCTGGGAATTCATTATGAACACTCGAAGATAATGTACAAAGAAGTTTACACACATAGTAGTTCTATCTTGACACATGTTTTACTAGCCTATGTCCTTATCCTTCATAAGCATGTCAAAGCCAAGTCCCAGCTTCTTGAAGCGGCTAAACTTCATGCTCATATAGGTAGCTCTTTTATTCTTGCACCTACAACGCAATTTGTCAAAAGAGCTATTAAGAATATAACCATTCAACCTCCCTAACTTGTAGGTCTGAACACATACCTTGGGATGATTCTTCTAATGTGTTCCAATCTCTAAATATTAAGCCTTCCACATTGAATTCAGCACCTAGCGTCATACTAGATGGGAATTGGGTATCTTGATATCAGAGATTTCTGGTGGACTTTAATCCCATCCCTATAGCCGATTGTTTCACGAGATCTCTATTCAACCCTTTAGTTAAATGATCGGCTAAATTGTGTTGTGTTTTCACCCATCCCTATAGCCAATTGTTTCACGAGATCTCTATTCAACCCTTTGGTTAAATGATTGGCTAAATTGTGTTGTGTTTTCACAAACACCACAGATATCACACCGTTCGTGATAAGCTCACGTATCTTGCTATGTCTAACACCTAAGTGTCTAGACTTCCATTATATACTTGACTGTATGCCTTAGCCAAGGTAGCTGCACTATCACATCTGATAGAAATGGGTGATATCGGTTTAGGCCACAATGGAATTTCATAAATTAAATTCCTTAGCCATTCAGCTTCTTTACCAGCTGCTGCTAATGCCACAAACTCAGATTCCATTGTTGAATCAGTGATGCAAGTTTGCTTCTTAGATGCCCAGCATATGGCACCACCTCCAAGTAGAAATACCCAACCACTTGTGGAAGAATGATCTTCCTTATTGGAAATCCAACTTGCATCTGAATAACCTTCAAGAACAGAAGGAAATCCAGTATAAGTCAAACCATAATCCATTGTTCCTTTCAAGTACTTAAATACTCGATTAATTGCTTGCCAATGGATTAAACTTGGATTGTGAGTATATCTACTCAACTTTCCAACAACAAAGGCTATATCAGGTCTAGTACTAATCATGGCATACATGAGAGATCCAATAGCCCTTGAATATTCAAGTTGATTCACAGCTACTCCCTTATTAGGCACAAGCTTTGTTGTGGGATCCATAGGAGTACCTATTGGAGAACAATCTTTCAGATTAAATTTATCTAACATCTTCTCAATATAATGTGATTGAGAGATAGTAATACCATGTTCTCCACGTATGATCTTAATGCCAAGAATCACATCAGCCTCCCCCATGTCCTTCATATCAAATTTAGAGGACAAGAATTTCTTACTTGTATCAACTTGATCTTGATCAGTGCCAAAGATCAACATGTCATTTACATACAAGCAAATGATTACTCTTTTACCAGAAGTATCAAATTTGCTGTATACACATTTGTCTGCTTGATTTAATGCAAAACCATTAGACAAAACAACATCATCAAATTTCTGATGCCACTGCTTGGGGGCTTGCTTCAAGCCATAAAGAGACTTAACCAATTTACAAACCTTATCTTCGTTATCAGGCATGACAAAACCTTCAGGTTGTTTCATGTAAATCTCTTCATCCAATCCACCATTCAGAAAGGCTGTTTTAACATCCATTTGGTGAATTACAAGATTATGTATAGCCGCAAGTGCTAACAATAATCTAATGGTGGTAATCCTAGCAACAGGAGCATAGGTATCAAAGAAATCAATACCTTCTTTTTGTCTAAAGCCTTGGATAACCAATCTGGCTTTATACTTGTCTATGCTTCCATCCACCTTCATCTTCCTTTTGAAGATCCATTTACTACCCAATGGTTTACACCCAGGTGGTAAATCAGACAGTTTCCAAGTATTATTGTGCATAATAGAGTCAATCTCATCTTGGATTGCCTCTTTCCAAAATGCAGCATCCCTTGAAGCTATAGCTTCACTGTAGGTCCTAGGATCTTCATCAACATTAAAACAATATTGATATTGAAAGTCAATTTCATTCCTTGATCCTTCGACCAAATATAGTTGGAAATCATCACCAAAAGATTTGGTTTTTCTTGCTCTTACACTCCTCCTAGGCTCAGAAGGCTCAGGAGGGATAACAGTCACTTGGTCAGATGTACCAAAGTTACTAGAACTTGCAATCATGTCTGCAGGTTTATGTAAAGATGTAAACCTATCCTCATTGCCAAAATCAGCATCCCGTGACTCAATAACAGAGTGCACGGATACATAGTCATTAGGTTCTACAACATAGAACCTATAGCACTTAGAATTCTCAGGATAGCCAATGAATACACAATCTATACCTCTTTGACCTATATTATTTATTTAAGGGTCAGTCAATCTTACCACAGCTCTACAACCCCAAACTCTGAGATAACCCAGTTTTGGTACCTTTTATGCCAAAGCTCATAAGGGTTTAACTTGTTCCTTTTATTAGGAACTCTATTTAATAAATAACAGGCTGTCAACATAGCCTCACCCCAAAATCCGTCACTTAGGCCAGAATAGCATAACATGGAATTAACCATTTCTTTTAATGTCCTATTCTTTCTTTCAGATACACCATTTTGTTGTGGTGTATATGAAGTAGTGGTCTGATGTATTATACCAGTAGATTGAAAATATACTGGATCATAATACTCACCTCCCCTATCAGTGCGAAGTGTTTTAATCTTCACACCATGACGAAGCTCTACTTCCTCTTTATAGATTCTAAATTTATCAAGAGCTTCATCTTTTGTATGACACAAGTAAACATAGCAGTATCTAGTAGCATCATCAATAAAAGTAACTACATACTTTTTATTACCAAGTGATGGAGTTAAATGAAAATCACACAAGTCACTGTGTACAAGTTCTAATACCTTAGTATCTCTAATGACATTTTTGGCGAAAGGTTGTCTAGTAATCTTAGTCAACATACAAGTTTTACACTTTTCACCATTCAATTCAAAAGAAGGTATTAGACTCATTTTTGACATGTCTATCAATCTCTTGTAATGTACGTGTCCTAGTCTAGCATGCCATAATTCAGATTACCACAATTATTGCTAGAACTAGTAGAAGCCATGCAAACAGAATTATTAACAAATGAAACATCTAAATTTAATTTAAACATGCCATTCAAATATCCAAAGCCAATAAAGTTTCAATGTCTTGACAAGATATACTTGTGACTTTCCAAGACTTGCTTGTAACCACACTTATTTAATACAATACCAGATACTAAATTTTTACGAATTCCAGGTACATAAACAACATTGTTTAAAAGTAAAGAGTTTCCAGAAGTAAAAACTAGGTTAACAGATCCTAGTCCTTTAATTGATTCAGTTGCAACATTGCCCATCTTTAACACAGATCCATCTTCAATTGGCTTAAAGTCCTTGAACCATTGAAGATTTTTGCACACATGACATGTTGCTCCTGAATCCACCCACCATGATAAATCATCATCCTACACATAAAACGTTTTAGAGATTATTGATACATAATAGTTCTCAACAGAATGATCAGTAGGCACCAAAAACAAACCTGATTGCTTTCCGAGATCCTTGGATCCACTCGAACCAACCTTGTTTTTCCCTTTACCTCCACCCTTTCTAGACCTGCAATCTTTCTTAAAGTGTCCAGGTTTCCTACACTTCCAACATGTTACTTTTGGTTTCCCTTTATCAGCCTTAGAGGATTCACCCTCCTCCACCATGTTCATAGAAGAACCGGTCATGGTTTTAGTACCACCAACAAAACCCTTTTCCATATCACGTATGGATTGTTCAAGTTGTCAAATTTAGTCCCTCAATTTCCAAAAATTTGATTTTCTGAGGAACTTTTAACATAGCAACTTAGACCCCAGCCAGGGGCGTTGCCCCTTGGACCCTGCTCCCAGGGGCTGCCGCCCCTAGAACCCCGCTCCCAGGGGCGTTGCCCCCGGACCCCCGTCCCTTAGGGGCTTCGCCCCTAACATCATAATAAATTCAAATAGGTGTGCACTCCGCATGTCCAAACCTAAATGATGTCTTATTATGACGAAATTGGTCAAACAAGTTAATCCAATTACACTAAAATATCCAACAAACCATGCTAATCAAGCTTTAGTTTCCAATGGGCTTGCTTCTTCTTTGCAAGACCAGAAAAATTTCCATTCACCTCAATACAAATAAATGTTACAGAGTTGCTTATAAACCTAAATAAAAGCTACAGTTTACAATTAACTATAACTATTCTTGCCAAACATATGATCTAGCCAAAAAGTCAAATGTAAAAAATTATTTAGATTGACTTAATTTTGACTAAACCACAATCGCAACCACATAGTTGGAGTTGATTGTAAACTGTAGCTTTTATTCAGGCTTATAAAAGTATATAGTCGAAAGTTAATCAATGTTTGTCATGTAGTTCTGCAAATTGACCCACATTTTATAGCACTTGAAAAAAAAAAAAAATCCAAGTTCCTTTTTTCCTTTTTTTTTTTGGTAACCATGATTTCCGACCTTATAGCCGACTAATCCACGGGGTTTGAACCCACTGCCACACAGACTTAAACCAGGTAAAGCCCTCCCTTTTCAGAAGGTTGGCGTGGCCACTTAAGGTTGTTTGCACATAGCAGGAATTGAACTTGAGACCTCACACATTTTAGAGTGATAGCCACAAGCCCTTTTGCCACTAGGCCACCCTTAAATTCCTTGTTTTTAGATATTGCTTAATGCCCAATTTTCTATTTTATCCGCTAACTTGAGGAAAGAGACGGACATGGAGCTTCCTGATGAAGAAGTAGTTCAGGAGCCGTTGGTTAATTTCTTGTTCTGCGGGGGTTGTTTAATATAGTGATAAATTTTGGAAGGATAAAAGTGACATTATTATTGATGGATATACTTCTCAAGGCATTTTCTCATTATTATTTAAGGATCCATAGTTTGTTAAGAAAATATTTTCTGCAGACCATTGTTGTTTTTTTACACACACACACACACACACACACACACACACACACACACACACACACACATATATATATATATATATATATATATATATATATATATATATATATATATATATATATATATATATATATGAGTAAACTACAAAGATGGTCCCTGTGGTTTGCGTTGACTCTCACTCTTGGTCCTTTGACTTTTTTTTTTGCATAGATAGTCCTTAACTCGGAAACCCTTAACACTAAGAATCCCTTGACCAAACGGCGTCAGCTTTGACCGTTAAAAGTTCCTCTTGTGCTTTGCACATGAGGGTAAATTTGTCTTTTCAAATGAAACCTCTTCACAAACATATATTGCTACAATATATTATCATATAAAAAAAATAAAAACAAAAAACATTTTCACACATACAAAATAAATTATCTTTCTCACACACACCATTTTCCTCTCTCTCATCTATCACCTACTTCACATCCACCACCATAACCCTCCTCCAACCTCAAATCACCACGAAACAGAAGCCACCACCACCGAGCCATCGTGCGGCAACCACACCCACCACAACCGCAACTACTTTCTCATGTAAAATAAGAAAATCCACAAGGATGCTCCATCATGTAAAATAAGCAACTACTTTCAGCGCATTTCTAGTCTTAATGACGATATCATGATCATCATCTTAAAGGTTAAAAAGATCTCCTTTTTTATTTGTAGCTAAAAAAAAGGGAGAGGCATACATTCGGGGTTTTATTATTTTTATTTTTACTAGTTATAATACCCGCGCACGCGCGATGTTGTTTATAAAATGTTCAATAATGTATTTTTATTTATTAAAAAACAAATAGCTTAATTTTTGTTTTATGTTTAATTATGATTTCACGCACGGGGTTTTTTCTAAAAAATTTTGTTAAGTATTATTATCGATCAAAATACATAGTTTTAATTTCCGAAAGAGATTTGTTTGTTGTGTTATATTTTTGGTGATGCGGGCTTGTAAATTATCATCATCACATCCTTATAAAACACATCTTATCTTCAGGCCACCATTATTAATGAATAACATACTTAGTAAAACAAATAAGCATACATTATAATTATTCATTTCAAACTTTGTATTTTGAAGTTCATATAATTCAATACATAATAGTGCAGCCACCGTCCCAATGATGGTGGGGGATGGTGATCAAATAATTCAATACCTATGATCAACAATCAAGCATCAGTTGCAATGATTTATCACATGTGTTGTGTTATCAGTTTTTACTTAGAAAGGAATTTAAAAATATGAGAATATATTAGCTAATTTTTTTGTACCTAACTGAATTGGCTACAATTTTATTTTATAAATGTGGGTCCTGAATTCTTTTTGTGGGTCTCTGATTTTTTTCTGTGGGTTCTTGATTTATTGTTTGTATATTTTTAGTGAAGAATTGTAGCCAATTTGCTACAAAAATTGTAGCCAAGCTATCCCTTCATATATATATACTTTGGTCCAATAAACACTATAAATACTACTTGTATATAGTTGACACTGCGGCCTATTGATCATATCAGTAGACTTTAATACATATATGTTCTAATTTTGTAACTTGATCATACATATAGTGACAATATATGTGATCTCATATGGTACCTTGAGCCACAATACTTCTCGTTACAGTAGTAGAAATACTACTCGTATATATGTGATCTCATATTCTTTTCAAATTGATAAAAAGTGTGTGCCACTTCGTCTAAAGTGTATAATGATCTTTATGTGCTTTTTTAATAGGAAATACAGCGCATACTTGTGATCCTACACAAAGGAATTTACGAAAAGATTCCATAAAAACATAATGTGATGCTGAAAACTGAACAAACAGTGATATTTTAAAATACTTCGCACAATAAGATAATAAACTATATCATCAACATCCATTATAACCCATTGCCATTGAAACCTATACTCCTCAAGGCCTGTTGAACGGTTCATTGTGCAGAGGTCCTTAAAGAGAAGGCAATCACAATAGTAACAACAGCGGCTCTAACCACTTCCTTGGTTTTCCAGTTGTTGCCGAACCAGTATCTAACTCAAGACCTGTCTGTTGTGGCTGGTGGGTTGTGCTAATTGCCATTGTGGTGCGCCATCAAGCAACGTTGAACAATAATTTCTTTTTTTCACTTCTAAAATCTATCTCAAATAGTTGTACAGCACAGATAATTGTCTAATTGGTAACAATCCATTACTATAATTCTAATTTAATACTTGTGAATCCCATTCAAATGACCTACCGCATACATCTATGCTCTAATAACATATTAAAAGAAATGGGATAAGCAAGAGAACATCTCTATTGCGCAATCAACATAAATTTCACTCGAAGTAGATTTATATGTTAAGAGTTATATCTAAGAATCTAAAGACTTCGCCAGTCAACATAAATTTCACTTGAAGTGGCATTGGCAGATTTAATAATGAGTTATATATGAAAATCTGAAAGACTTTGCTGATCAATTTACTTTACCTAAAATGCTAATAGGATTTCGGGATCAATCAACAGATACTTGGTGTTGGAAGAGTAATTCATCTTGTCTACCATGACGACAGTAATTTTCACCCTTTGTTCATCACCATATGTTTCTTCGTTGATTTTCAGCTTCAAAAGTACCTCTGCAAGGGGCAGTTTTTGACAACATTTGCAAAACGCTCATCATCCTGCACTTTTCAGAATGTAGATTTCTTTGCACGGCAACTCAGTATTTTTTTTTCTCCAGCTTCTTGAAAATTAGTCACCCATGTCAATCCAATGTGATCTTGGACATGACATTGAAGAAGATACCTGTAATCACATTTCTCAAATTCTTCGTTGCATCGATCACATTACCATGTTGAGTCCCCTGATTTGGTTATTTTTTTGCTGCACTGTCGGTCTCCAATTTATAACGGGCAGGCAGTGTAACAAAAGTTGTCTGTTTTGATGAACGTTACAGTTAACAAATCAGGACAGAAGAACTTGAAACAGTGATATATAGTCATCTAAGTATCTAACGTAGCTATAATTCAGCTCCAAACAGAGCTAAGGAAAGATTACAATTCAAACTTACATAGTCATTTCGTCAATACAAACTTTAAAAACATTTACTACATGACATCTATCACTATTTCACTAATAAATCCTAAATAAGCAATAGGTATTTAGGTGCCATGTAGCAAGGAATTAATGTGAATCCCATGATTAAATGTGTTTATCTTAGTCAGTTTAAAGATGATTATGCTTGTGCAAAAATCGATAAATGAAGATAAATCTAAGATTAAACAGTGCATAGTTATATCTCATCTCCTACAAATTGTAGAGAACAAACCTCTTCTAAACTCACTTTTGCTACTAAAACTAACTCTATTCAATGTGTTAACTCCTTGCTGAAACCAATTCACAATTTCAATAATCAAAACTTATATGGTCAACATTTGCCATGATTTATATAATGAGCAAAACTTCGACATGCTGACATAACCAAATGTAGAAAAATGGACGAGCATGTCAATTTGGGTAATATGGCGTAAAGTGTTGTGGTCAGATAGGCTACTTTTTATTACATGACAGCTTGGTTGACTCGCAAATATTCCTTTGTCCTTTACTTGTATGTTAAATCGTACTGAATGGATCATGATCAAGGAACCTCTAAATACTCTAACAAACACAATAATCTTACTGAATGGATCATGATCAAGGAACCCCTAAATACTCTAACAAACACAATAATCTGATAATCTATATAGCAATTAATCAGTTAAAGTAGTGAAATATTTTTACCTTGTGTTTAGTTATTGCAGTCCTAGTAGCAAAGCAATCAACTTTCTCAATTAGCTCCTCAATTGGGATATTTACGATAGTAGCATCTTTGTGTTAGCCAAGGAGAAGGAAGACAGATACATATTTATTCCCATTCCAAGCCTACGGCCCGTCTCTTTGCCAATGGCTAGTTGGTCACTTATGAACACCTTCATGTTAACACCAAACAAAGCGGTTAAACATAATTAGAAAAAGCGCATAAACATGGTACATAGGCTAATATTTGCAAGACTGGCTTATTAAGATTAATCTAATCAACTTCTGATATTTGCGGATGAAACAAATCCTATTAACGCCTATTAAGGTTTGATTTGCGCAACTAAGAACTATCTGCAGGTTTAATTAGATTGATCCTAACAATGATTGACAACATTAGTCATCCCATTCTAATACTCATACAGTATAAAACAACAATAAAGAAATTCACTAAAGCAATTCATCAAACAATGGGTGACAAAATGATTGATGATTGACGTAGAAATAATAGAACTCAATAGAAAGGTCAGAAACATTGAATCATTGAAATTGAAAAACTAACTAATGTAGACATGAAACCCAAAATATTACCAGAGTAGTCGATTAACAGTTATTCTCGATCAGTTGTGTGAACCGATGTGTTCATAGTATATTGAAGGGTCGCAATAGGGACCTTGCATCCTGATTGGGCTACATATGAGAGTTTATTGCATGATCTCCAAAAATGTGATATCCCGGTTCACGGTTCCAACAATGTGTTTCTCATTAGCAGTCTTGCAATACATGAAAATTAATGGAATACATATACAACCTTAAGTAGCAAATAGTTGCCCAATTCGTAGCCTAGTCTCTACATAGAATATATTACATCAAGCTTTCTTATAGCTTAAACTCGAAGTTCAATATCAGCAAAATCCCAGCAACACATAAAATATTTGCCTCGCACAATAGGAGATTAAATAGCAGCCAACAACTTCATGTACAAGCTCAAAGACTTAAGCTACCTAAAAAGCAAAAGTAAAAAATAAAAATGTTCAACGGTCATACTTTTTATGCAATTACACACATAAGTAGCTTATTTTAATAGAACTATCATGTCTAACTACAATGCAATTTTGTTTGTTCTGGATAAGTCATCAAAACATAAGAAACTACTATAATGAAACATATATTTAAATACACTATCTAATTATCCAACTAACGCTCCATTTACATTATTTGATATATTGAATCACTATATGGGTCAATCGATATGTTAGATGAACTAAATTGGTAAAAGTCACATTTGTTCTAGATCATAATAAGCTATCATTGAACTGTTGCTAACCTGCTACATACAGTTGGCCTACAGGAACTGTAAAGCACTTTGGCTAAACAAACGGGTCTGAGCAGCCAACCACCATCTACCCCAACCTGAATATCCATCTCTAATTTTTTTCAAAAATAATATCGAAAGCAAATAAAGTATACACTTAAATAAGCAATCACAAAGTTTAATTAACATTAATTACTCTTGTCAATTAACAACTATTGTACTACCTGATGAATAACATGTTTATTATCATGTTACAAAGTTTTAAAAAAAAACAAATAACATGTTTAATACATATAAATATGTTTCTACAGAGGTGAAAAATATTACCTGCTGTTTTTTTAACCTTTTTTGAATAAAAAGTTTTTATCTCTGATGATGATTTCGTGGGAATAAATGAGGCTATCAATTGAGTTTATATAATGGTTTAACCCGGTCTAAAAGTCTTATTAGGATTCTAATTCTAAATGTAATACAATATTAACTGAAGAAAAAAAATAACAATTAAGTCCTACAATTTTAAAAAAGTTACTTTAACAACTATAACTTATTAAAAAAATTCAGAACACCAATACAACAAACAAATCTTAAAATCAGATAACCAATCTACTACCAAAATCAAATCAATTTTAACCTGAAGTTCCAAAAGAAACAAATCCATTCAATTACAAAAAAAATAAAAAAAAAATAAATAAATAAATAAATAAAAAATAAAAAAAATCAATTAGCTTATGATAAATAAAACCTGAATACAATGATACAAACCATACCACTAATTAATCAGGTGTAAATTTGTATTCTGATTTTCTTGAAAATCTTTTAAAACTCATATTTGTTGTTTGATGAAACAACTTCTTCAAAACGGATATTTGTTGTTTGATGAATAAGCTTCTTCAAAACAGGGTCCAATCTCCTCGTTCATCAGAATCTCCACGAGGAGAGGAAACGATTGGTGTTTGTGGATGTTTTGTTGGGTTATTTGGATTGAAACATAACTTACTTTTAAAAATCAGAATCTATTTGTTGGTGTTGGTGGATGTTTTGTTGACTTACTTTGATTGAAACACAACTTAGGTTAGTGTGTGTGTTTTTTACCAGGCAATTGGGGCTTGGTTAATTTGTGAATATGTTCCGCTTTTTTAAAAAATATACACTTTTACCAACAAAATATCAAAAGTTAACACTCCAGCCCATGTGTATATTTCTACTTTTTTAATATAAAAGTATGAAAACGTTTTTAATACACTTTTTACACAAAAATGGTAATTTTTAAGGTTAATTTGATAATTATGAAACTTTTTTAAAAATCTAAATAAAAAAAATACTAAAAAAGAAATGAATTGATTTTTTTGAAATGGAAAAATTCAATAAGGGTTTTATTTTATTATATAAAAGATTATTATTATTATTATTTTTTTTTTGTCTTATACATACTATACAATTAATTAAGAAAAACAATAAAGTTTAGCAGTGAATGGTTTGGTTGTTGCCTTATCACTTAATAAAGATTGTTGGGTTTTGTTATTGAGAATAAAATGCTTGAAGTTTGGTGTGAATCGATTAGGTTGTAGAAAGTGAAATGGCCAAAAAAACAAAAAATATAATCCGAAGCAATCGATAGGGGGGGTTGTATGATGGTGACGGCGGAGTTAACATTGACAGTGGGTGGGTCGGGTTCCGGGTCGGGCTGTTTCTTGAATGGGTTTGGGACTTAAATAGCTACAAATGGCAAAGATTTTGTTTTTTTTTTCCAGATCTTACTACCCGATCTTGATAATGTATACATAATATTTCTTGAAATTAAATCTCCTTTAAAGAGATCTCATCAATTTTTTTTTCTTTTTTCGGATTGTTTCCTCTTATTTTTCTTTACTTGATTGCAATAAAATCAAACTACATTATTATATATGTTTTAGTATATTTGATAATTTTTTTTGAACCAAAGTAGTATATTTGATACTCCCTCCGTCCCATTTTATAAGTCCATGTTTGAAAAGTCAAAGTTTTTTTCCTCAGAGTTTGACCGTAATTATTTTTTTTCGTGTTATATAATACTTGATGAAAATTATACCAACGAAAATATATTTAAAACACAAATCAATTTATATATTTTGTATTAAGTATTATATAACACGAAAAAAAATAATTACAGTCAAACTCTGAAGAAAAAGACTTTGACTTTTCAAAGATGGACTTATAAAATGGGACGGAGGGAGTAATTGATGTAGTGATTTGGTGATTGGTATAAAGAATCACAGTGGTGTTTCGGTGATGATGATAGCTTTATGTTTTTTTCTTTTTTTTTAATGGAAAATATTGTTTATTTGCCCAGTTTTGTTTCATGATTTTGTTCAAGAAAATTGGGTTATTTGGCTATTTGAGTAGTGTTTATTTTTGAAATATTTATGTGTTTTGAAGTGTAAATTAAGTACACATGAAAAGGTACAATATAAAAGGATTACGGGTGTTTGAGAAAGTTGTGGATCTGGGTATTTAGCAAGATTGTGGATCTGGTTCCAAGATGAAGAGGATGATAAGGAAGAAAGAAAATGACTAAAATGACATTTTTACCCTCACCATTTTGCACATGTTATAAAGATAACGTCTTGACTAAACGGACGTTTGGTCAGAGGACTATTAGTGAAGAGAGTTTCAGAGTTGGTGGCTATGAGTGATAAAAAAAAAGTCAAAGGACCAAGAGTGATGGTCAACCCAAACCACAGGGACCATCTTTGTAGTTTACTATATATATATATATATATATATATATATATATATATATATATATATATATATATATATTCATGCTTATGTACAGTTTTATGTATAGGTGGCCTTGTGGAGAGACAAGTGTTTTGGGTAAAGAGGTCAAAACATGTCATATTTTGGTATGGGTCAAAACAAGTTGGGTTGATCTGAAAATGCCTTTTTTTGTAACTGCATAATTTTTTACTTCCATATACTATAAATCAATATAGGAGGTTACCTGTTAGACTCATCATGCTCCCTTGACATTAATAAAAACGCTAAAATGTAGTCAACAAATATTGAACTCCACAATAATTTTGAATGGCATTATGACACAATTTCAATGGCTATTCCTAGGACCCACTCCTCATGAGATAGCAGATGATCTTAGGCTGCCCACAGTAAGGGGATTCAATCCCCTTACTTTTTTCTGCCACGTCAGCTTTCTCTCTCCAGCAACCTGCAGGCGATTCAGTGCCCTAGTAAGGCGACCTACACTACAAAAATAATACCCCACAAAAATACCTCTTTTAATTAATTAATACACACACAAACAAAAAAAAAATGGTGCGATCGACGATCGGGCATACGACCCATTTGTGTTTTTGTCCTTGCTCGACCGAAAAGCCACAAAAGCAACGACCGAATGAAATCGATCACATGACTCGGTCGTGCATGCCTTCTGTGGGCAGCCTTATATTAACATAATGGCTGCCAAATTAAATAATTAAACATGTCTGATATAACTTTCGTGCGTTTCAACAAACTGTTCATGATAAATTGTAAAAACAATGATCTTACTACTGCTAACCTAAGCATCGATCTGTATATATCACCAAACTTTAACTGCGATGAACTATAACTGCGCGCACTTCGACCTCCATACCTTGCTTGAAAATGTCGCCTATATATTCTTAGCTCCACATCGAGCAATGCTGCCATGATCTTTGTCGTGTCTATCTGAATACTATAATTTCAATGATCAAGCAAAAGTAGTGTTTCCGTGTAGGAACCAATAAAGTGTGAAAGTGAAATCCCAATAGAACTGACGTGTTTTGAGTTGTCATAAACATATAGAGCATTCTTGTCATCATTTCTTATATTAACTATAGCTTCACTGCTATTTCTGAATCCAGATAGATGTGTCATCGATGCATCTGCTATGTTAATGTTGTATAGTTTTGTAAACGTCTTTGGGTCACAACGATTCATCATAATCAATAAACCATAAACTCGATCCTTGGGATTGATATCAACCACAACAAGAGACTCCCTTAACTTGGATATACCCAAACCAATCCTATCCTTGGTTGTTAAAGAACCAGAAAACGATATTTCTAAAAATTCTTCACTTGTCATAGCAAATGACATAATTATTAATGAAAGCTCAAATAATCCATCTGGCAAGCGAAGATAATCATAAGCGAACCAATAAATACGCCCATCTATATGTACCCGAGTGTATGTGAAGCAACTGATTTACGGGGTAGATTACCATGTGGACTTCTCTAAACCCCCGAGCTTAATGTATAAACTTCAACACTCTAACTTTCCCCTAACTTTTGATTAAATTCATCTTGACAAGCTTAAGGTCATATGTATCCGGACAAACCCCAAAACCAAAAATAGTTTCATAAGATGAATAATTTAACACATAGTTTACATTGATAGAAACCGTTTTTTTAATTGTAGGATTCCAAAGAACAACCATATTTCCATATGAAAAGCATAACAAACCATGAGAGCTTTCGATTGTAATAAGCTATATATATATAGATGTGTGAAGAGACATAGGAAGAGTCAGGTCAAGCTTCCGTTGAAGGAAAGTATCATCGTCCACAATCAATACATACTTTGGCTTAGTGTATATTTTTTTTTGTCACGGGACACTACAAGTAAACGATGTGTTGGAAAAATGATATTGCAAAATGAGTTTTTGCAAATTTTTGACTCTATTTAATATATGTATATGTTATATATATATTTATATTTCTTGGTAGCTTTGCATTCTCCTTGACGAGAGCTTCGCAACGAGCTAAAATGTGTCAAATATGGAGTTGATATGAATGAGATAGCGTGTCTCAAAGTGAGGCACATGAAACACAATATAGGGGAAAAATGTTGCATCCCACATCGCTCAAAATATGAAGTGAAAGCTAGTTTATAAAGAAATCTTGGTATATGTTTACAAATTGCTTTAGGTGAACTATGCTCCCATTCCTACGCGCGCGTGCAGGGGTGTGGGATTTCTGGGCCAAAATGAGTTCGAAGCTTCTGAACTCATGCGAGCCTGCGCGACTCATGCGAGCCTGCGTGACCTGTGTGTAGGAGTGTGGGATTTCTGGGCCAAAATGAGTTCGAAGCTTCTGAACTCATGCGAGCCCGCGCGACCTGCGGGACACGAATGCAGCTCCGAAGCCTCGCATAGGGTTTTGGTGATGGTTTTTATCACCGATTTCTATTATTTAAACTTTGGGATTTTATCGCAGCTAAAACTCTATAATAGGGTTTTGGTGATGGTTTTTATCACCGATTTCTATTATTTAAACTTTGGGATTTTATCGCAGCTAAAACTCTATAAACAGAATGGTGACGTAGATATGGATTGGGCCATTCCCATGCATGGGTCAGATTAAAAATATAGAAGTTACTATGTTATTTTTAAATACAAAGTACGTAAGTTTTTTTTTTTTTTTTTTTTTTTTTTTTTTTTTTTTTTTTTTTTTTGGGTTAAACATGAATTCCCAACTCGACATTGCGAGACGACTAATTCCACGATGACTACCCTTTTTGGATAGCCCGAAGTCAGCGCAAGTTAACCTCCGTGGCCAAGTGAGGATTAATTTTCTCACTTACCCCTACTAATTACCCCTTTGGTCCAAAAATTTGTTCCCGGTTAATAAAATAGGCGGTTTAAAAAAGTGCAATCATTAGATTATGTTATTGGCGAAATTTTATTGTTAAATCTTAAAAAGTTTTTGATTGGTTAAAATTTATTCTGGAACAACCCAAAATGAAGATGTGTAATACTAATAGTATGGGAAAGAGGAAGTATTTGAGCAGCAAACTAATCCTAGACTCAAAGAGTGAAAAAAGGATTTTAGAGATTGCAGATACTTCATCTACATATATGATTTGGAAAGCTTAGCTAAGTTGACACATTTCTTTGTTAGTTTTGATATGAGATCCTTCAAATGTGTATTTGAGAATATGAGTAGAAAGAGTCTCATCAAAGATGAAAAGGATTCGCTTTACAACAAAAGAAACACAACAACATACGAACACAATGGCTACGGGTTGGTGGTTATGCCCGAAACTCGTTTTTGATAAAGCTTCTCCAGCTAAAGTTAGTTGGGGGTACTTGTGGTTATGAAAGTTTAAGGGTGTGATTGTTAAAAGTAGTAGTGAGCAGTAGCCACAACTCACTGTTAACAGCTTCTTAAAGAAGCATTGAAAAAATGAGGATTCTTGAAAAATTGCAAAAGCTTACTGCTCCTTTGTAAAATGACTACTAAAAATCAAAATGCTCATTCTCACCGTTCCAAAAATCTCCACACCGCTCCGTACTAAACATACCCTAATTCAATCAAGATTTTTCAACAAAGGAGGGTTGAATGTGGTATATTATGTGTGCAGGTCACATGATCACCCATGTTCTTTTGACATATTCTTTGTAGATTTGCATAGAATTTAGACTCTTAATCATATCTTGCGAATGGTATATCGTTAATCGACAAAAATACACTATCGCGATGAGAATATTTTTATCCTTCAGTAGACGGGCACTTTGTAATACTTTCGACGATTTTTTTTTGAGTTTTGTTTTAGTGATAAAAAGTTTGTCCGAAAAAAAATCATATGCGATTTGTACATTAGGTATCACATGTGATTTTGATGGATCTAAACAACTTGATCCGTGTTAGAATGATACTTTGAGTTGTATCACTAAGTATGCGGAATCTACTTAGTAATACTTAGAAGTTTGTATGTCAATAAAACAGTTGTATATGAATGAGAATAATGTATGTATCAAACGGTTAGCTCCAATATTATTAATGATAATAATACGAGTGATCTTTATATCATTAGGGTTACAACCTTGAAGCTCTAAGAAAAATGTTTATCTAACCTTAACCTAGGACCTCCTTTTATAGCACAAGGAGTCCTCTTTTACAAGATACGTATAATGATAATAGAATAAGATATACACAAGATCTATTCTATAATTATCTCTACAAGTTTCCTAACAGTTATCCTAACAGCAGTGGTAATAATATGTACTAGCAGTGGTAATGAGTTTCCACTGCTAGTGCATTCTTCAGCAGTTGTAATCTTCATACTTAGCCGTGGTAACTGTTAATATAATTCCCAACAATCTTCCCCTAAACTTATGATTAACATGTAAATCAATGAGTTTCTTTAAGTAGTCAGCATATGTGAGGATATGGGAATTCTTCCAAACACTTATCTTCTTTTTCTTAACTCCTTATCAGCCCTCACACTTTGATCATAAATTCTCTGTAACAAATCTTCTATGACTTCACTTCTTTCCCAACATCTGAGCTTAACTGACATCATAACAGTGAGAACTCCTGCTCTCAATGGATATTCCTTCTCAGCTAACATAAACACATCCACTCCATCTTGAGTAGAAACATGATGTACAACACTTGAATCATAGAATTTCCACAGAGTATTCATATTGTGAGCTTCAAATCTCCAATATCTGTCACTAGGGTCAGGTTCATATAATCTTCTAAAGTGAACCCACAACTCTTGAGCTTTGACATCAACAAGTTCATCTTTCTTGAACTGATCTTGAATAATCCTCCACAAAGTATCCAAATCTTCTCTATCACAAGATCTAACAAAATCTTCAAAATCTATGCAAATACTTGTGACATAACCAGTTCTGATAATCTTCCATGCTACACCAAAATCATCATAATAGATTTTCCAACCAACTACAGGATATCTTGCTTATAAAGGTTCTACATTGAGCACATCAGTTTCAATAAACACCATATTTGTAACTTGTTCTTCAGTCAACTTGCTAACACCTTCTTTTGCTTGAGATAACTCCCGATTCTTCAATTTCTTAGCATCTTTGGATTCAAAACTCACTCCTGACCTTTTTGACTTCATAAATTTAGGTTCTTTATCCTGGGATGAAATGACTATCATGTCTTTTAACCCTGTAATAAATTCCTTCAATCTGATCATGTGTCATTCCTATAAATTGTGCCATCTTCCAATTTCCAACATGACAACAATAGGTCTTCATCTCAGCAATAATTTGTGCCTTTGTAGGTTTTCTTGGTTTCTTTTGACCCTTTCTTACTGTGCCAATGATATCATCAAGTGCCTGTTGATTCTTCATCTGAATGAAGTCCTTCAATTGAGCAGACCTTTGATCATCATTTAAAGTTGTATTAGCAATGAGTTCTACTGCCTTCTTCCTAATCACTGGATCATTTGCAATTAAGAACTCAATATCTTCTTCTGTAGGCACATAAGTAAACATTGGAGGTTTCTCATGTAGTATGGTTGCTGGAACAATAGAAAGTGGTTCTTCAATCACTGTTTCCAGTTTATCCAACCTCTTTTCCATGAAACTTGCAATCTCTTCCTCCTCTTGCTTTTTCTTCTTTTCAACTTCAGCTGCTTCTAATTCCTTTGCCAATTCTGCATCATAATCTATCTGAGCTTGTTCTTTCTTTGAAATCTTCTTTGATTGTAGCTCAGATGATTCATCAACAACATGAACTTTTCCTTTTTCCAATCTTTTTCTTCGAAATTTTGCAACAGCAACATCCACTACATCTAAATCTGTTTCCACTGTGACTTTATGAGTTTCAACTGCTTCAGCAAAAATTTCTTTAGATCCCACAGCATTGATGAGTGTGTAAATACTCATCATTTTTAGTCAAATCTCAACTGCAAAACGATTAAAAACACTCAAAAACGCACCAAAATATGAAGAAAATCCCAAAGATCATGTTTTATATGCTTCTGATGCAAAACGAGTGAAAACAAACAAAAAAACAAACAAAATTTGCATAATTGGCAGTTTCAGTCCCCTAACTTTCAAAGTTTGACAAAACTAGTCCCTGAGCATTTATTCCAAAGAAAAGTCAACCCAAACTCTTTAAAAGTGAAATGATAACACAAATGATCTTTGGGTACAAAGTTTTCAAAAAGTTACACACTTGGTCCCTGTACTTTGGCAAATTGACAAGTTTGGTCCCTGGTATTTCAAAATTTGGAAAAATTGCATCTATGGTCCTTAGAATAGTGAATGTTGGCAAATTGGTCCTTATGATATCTTTGGGAAAGTGGCAACTCCAGTCCTTGGAATTTCAGCTAATTGCAAAAGTAGTCCTTGTGATATTTAAACAAACCAAACGGACCAAGTTATAGTATTCCACTAAATCAAAACAAACCCAACACCCTCATCAGCCTACTTATCCAATCCAACCAAATCCCTCCCAAGGCCCAAGTATTCCCAAAAGCCCAAAAACCCATTTTACGTTTTAATATTAAACCCTGAGTCTGACCTAGTCAAACCCACACCACCTCCATCACTTTCATCTCCCCCCCCCCCCCCCCCCCCCGTGACCTGCAATCACCATCTCCCCATCACCATCTACCCTTGTCATCAAACACAACCCCTAATCCCACTACCTTCCTCCACCTCTCACAATCTCATACCTACCCACGCCCCGTCAGCAATCCACAACCAAATTGGGCGGCAAAAATTGATTTAAGGGATGAGATGAATGGGAAGCTAATCCAACGGCTGGGATTCATTGTAAAGAAGACAGAAGGCAAATGAGGAAAAAGATTGATCAAGACCAGGAAACCCTAGGCACGAGAGTATAACTAGACCACTTGTATGCCATTGATAAGGCATTAGGATTTATTAGCAGTTAAGTTAGGGTTTAGTTTTTTTTTTTATCATTGGTTAGTATGTTTCAGAAGTAATCAAGTACAATTTTAATCTTTAAGTTCATTTCAGTTTTCAAAAGTTGTTTTGAATCTTCTGTACTCAGAGTTTTAACTTAATACAAATCCAAGTTTCTTTCAACAAGTGCTTATTAGTTTATTAATTAACAGCTCATTATTGATTTGTTATTGCTTATTTACTTTTACATTGCTTTTTTTACTTGCATCTATAAGGTTTGTCACAAAAATGTGTTTATTAGAACTCAAAAACCTAGGCAGTTAATTGTATAGGAGTGTTTGGTATAAGAAATTTTGGTTGCCCAAAACTGTTTTTTTTGTCCAACTTTTCATTTTGAATCAGCTTTTTACCATTGTTATTAGTAGTTTTAAAGTAGAAATCAGTAGGTTCAAGTTGTTTACAAGCCTTTGCATTTGTTTTCTAAAATTTTAAATTCAATTATTTTTAATTAGAAGGTAGGATGGATTTTTAGATTTTGCTCTTGTAGTGTTTTAATTGCTTCACACTAGTTTTCTATAGGATATCACAAGTTTTAGTTATCTAGTATGCTTAGTTTTTTTTAGCCAAAC
Source organism: Artemisia argyi (assembly GCA_030686995.1). Classification (NCBI taxonomy): domain Eukaryota; kingdom Viridiplantae; phylum Streptophyta; class Magnoliopsida; order Asterales; family Asteraceae; genus Artemisia; species Artemisia argyi. The sequence goes on along the minus strand of CM060695.1, from coordinate 19,399,684 downwards.
CACTTTTTTTTACCCAATTACCTGCTGCATCAGCAGCCCTTTACCCCAAACAGCCCTTTTAGCCCTTAGATTTAGGTTAGGTGCAGTGAGAATTAGTGTTCGAAACTAGGTAGACTATTAGTTAGTCGCATTATTTTCACATCCAAACTTGTTTTCGTAGCTTAAGTGGGCTGCATAACCCCCCCCACTAGGTCTGCTAATCAGTCCATTTTGTCTTCAATATAGCCATGGAAAAGTAATTTTAATGTTTTTAATCCTTAGCCATTTGACCTTGAACTTGGTTTGCGGTTAGTTTGCTAGCTTGTGAACATGTTCGTAATTTTAGATAAATTTTAGAATTTTTTTTTCGTAGCTTGTGCAGGCCACCAAAGTTGCCACCTTGGCTGTCTTGTGCATCAACAGGTTTTATAAACTCTTTAGTTTGTTTAGTTCATGGTTTAATTTTACGACTTAATCGGTTCCCCCTAGTGTAATTAAGGACCCCCATTGTTGCCATTTGCATGTCCCTTATTAGCCTAGTTTATTTCAAGTAGCTTTTAGATTACCCGCTTGCTCCCCTACACCTCAGTTTTTGGCCAATTTTCTGTTGCACCTAGCGAGTTCGATTGTAGGTGTAATGCATTGAAGTTTGTTGTTTTAGGAAGGCCTCTAGGTGTTAGTGAAGTAACTATTTTTAGTTTTGCAATTACTGCTTTTAGATAAGCTTACTTTTGCCTTGAAGTTGCCCCCTAGGCAACTATTGCTGCTGCTACTTAGGTTAGCTGAGCTTGTTGTTTTCACTTATTGTTTGATCCTTGCTTGCTGTGCTTGACTCTATTGTTGTTAGTTGCTGTTATTCTTGGTTCCCGTAGTGGTAATTATTGTTTGTTATTGCCTTAGTACTTAAGTTTGTAGCTTAATTAAGCTTAATTTGGGTACTTGTGTGAGATTGCAAGAAATACAAAGAAAGTCTCTAATCTTGAATCTGTTATGGATTTGGAAATGGAAATGAAGTTTGTTTGAATTTATTTGTATCTGTTTTCAAAAATTGTATTGTGTTTGAGTTTAAGTTTTGAAAAAGAAGGAAAAAAAAAATAAAAATAAAAAAAAAAAGTAATTGCAAAAACAAAAGGCCAAGGGATTCGAACCCCTGACCTTCTGCTCAGAACAGACCCACAACACCACACTTAACCAACTGCGCCCTTGGGTCTTTTGCACAATCCTTTGCATGTTTAATCCGTTTATGCTCTTTTAGTCTAGATTGCTTATTAGCTTATTTTGCTTAGTTTCTGCTTATTGGTTACTGTTTCCTAGCTTGTTTATATTTCTCCTAGAATAAGTTTAGCTTGTAGTAATTACTAAAAAAGTTTCAAAATTAATTAAATAGTTTTAATATTTATTATAATTTAATTAGTGTTAATTAGAATTTAATTCGTAATAAATAGAGTTTTTATCAAAAAAATAATTTTCTTTTTTTTTTCTAAAATTTTATTTTGTTATTTAGTGCGTAAGAAAATTATTCGTAAACCCGCAGGACCTTTTTAGCTCAAAACTCGCGTTTTATTTTGCGCACTAGCGTAATTTTGAAATAACTTTTGCGTTTTTGATTTAGGTAACGTTTTAGGATTCCCGATACCTAATTATGTTTTCCCGTAGTGTTTTAGGATTTCATTAGTTTGTTAGTTGCCTTAGGTTAATTTATTTTTACCTTCGTTCGTTAATTTAACGTATCGCAAAACCAAATAACCTTTCCAATCATACAAGATTTTAATCTCGATCTTTCACGAAGCTTTCCATTCACACCTAGTTGGGGTACGACCCGGGAAATCACTTCCCGGTCTCACAATTTGAGTATCACTTTCACAAGTTTTGCGAGGTAATCGTTTTCCTAAACGGTTTACTCGTACTACTTCACGTCTATTTGTCTCACGATAAATTAGACCTCACGTTTGTTGATATTTTGATAATTGTTGTTTGCACACACCAAAAGACAACGAACCAAATGGCGCCGCTGCCGGGGAGGCTATGTGTCGAAAGTCTCGATATGGTTTAGACGATTAGTCTTGTAGAACCTTCGCAAGAAGTTACGCTTTCATAAAACTTATAAAAAACCAAAAATATTTTTCTTTTGTTTCTAATATATGTATTATATCTATAAAAGTTAAGAAAAACACAAAAAGATTTTCCCGTTTCTTTGTTTAATAATAGCAACATTAAAATCGTACCACCGCAAACCAAGGCAGAACACCTACCAAACAAAAGATCAAAACTTGCCTTTGTATCACTTGCGTTTTGGAAAACTTTTAATCGATAAGCTTACATTAAGAGGAGTCGAAACGGTATAGGGCGATCCAACGAACTTCGCCCTAGTGAGAAATCCATTCTTTTCTCCCGCTCCTTGTACGTTTGTCCTAAAAGGTTAACCTTGCGTTTGTGATTATTGGTTTAAGTTCCCCTGTCTTTATGAGTTGGTCTTGTTTTAATTGTTGTGTTTCCCGAAAAACCCAAAAATAATCTTCGTCTCCTATACGTTTGATTCTCGCCTTCTTGTACCTCCCTCATTAATGTTTAATTCTTATATCATCACTCGACTATCACTGTTTTCATTGTAAAGGTCCAGTGGATGACAATCTTCGTTGTTACAAGTGTGGGTGTGAGCAGTGTGGAAGTAATATTAAAGACGGATTTTGTAAATGGTGCAAAGCACATCCGAATGCTTTCAATGATTCTCAAAATTCTTCCGACTACCCCTCACACCCCGAAATACATACTATGAATGGCAAACCGTCAAGAGTCGATCCACACCTCTCACGATTTACGATTCGAAGTTTATCAAGCAAACGTACTGAGCTTAAAACGGTGACTAAAATAAACGACTTGCTTGATCATCACGTTTATCAAGAACAAAAACCGGGGACCATAACGGAAGTGGTAGAAATTCCTAGCTCTAAGAGCACACCACTTGTGCCACCTCCGGATTTTTCAAAATGTTCTTCGAGACTTGATAATCATTCGAATTATTTTGTTGATTCTTTGAATGGCCTGATTCCTTCTCTAAGGCAATCGTTTATTCCTTGCGTCGGTTGTGGTGAGCCACTTTTCGATCTACCATGTCATTGGTGCACGTGTGAACGATGTGGTAATGATATTCAAAACGGAAGTTGTTTGTTTTGTGGTTCGAGTAATTCATTCGCTTACGATTCTAATCCGAGCTTTTGCAATGATCCACAAAACAATTTCATTTCATATGAGCAAAATCCGTGTTATCAAAATTACAATGCCGAATCGTTTCAAAATGCACCAATTTCACAACAATACGGTTGTGAGTATTGTGGAGGTCCACATTTTAGCACCGATTGTCAAACTAGGAATCTTTTTCCTTGTGACAACAATTATCATGACCAACCTCCACAATACCAAACTTTTGAAACACAACCTCAACCATTTCCTCAAGAACTTTTGCAAAATGTCTTAAATACTTCAAATGATCTTAAGGATTTGGTTAACAAACCTGCTCCGGAAGAACCTCGTCCGAAGTCTTACAAAGAAATACTAGCTGAAGAAGCTGAAGAAGCAGCTAGAGTAAGATTTCGAATGCGTAAAACTATCATCTACGATGATGATGACGATGACGATGACGATGACGATAGTGATGATGAAGATACCCTTGGTATTCGTCAAGGCTCATCAAATTCATCAGTTGTGGTTCCTTCCATGAAAAATCAGGGAGAAAATAATGTGACAGAGAAATTACTAGCAGAAGATCAAATGGAACTTGTACAATCCATGAATGCTAGCTCCTCTCAACTCCCTCAGTCTATTGATATCACACCCGAAGTTCACACTCACTCTCTGAATATGGGGGATGAGCATCTTAGCACTGTTCCTAAAACGGAATCAGATGAATTCATAAAGTCTAGTGCTGAGAACCTTGTCCCAATACCAGAGGAGTCACAGGGAGCTTTTGATCATATGTGTGATTCACCTTCCCCTCCTGAAAATCCAAAAGATCATTTTGAAACTTTCTCCGACTTTGATGATGATTGTACATCTTATGGAGAAGTTGAGTATGTAGAGGCATCACTGCCTCATTCTAATGTTTACCTTCTCCTTGAGGAGTTCACAGACGAACTTACTCACATCAATCCACTTCCATTGGGAAGTGATGATGATCTGTTTGATTTCGAAGCCGATCTGGGAGAAATTGAAAACCTTTTAAATCCTAATCCCAACATCGAGCTTAGTACTTCACATACTGATGAAAATTCTCTATCTTCTGGAAACATCAGTCATGTGGAAGGATTACCTTCTAAGCTAGTCAGCTTAGAAGAAGAGAATGAGGAAACTGACACTGAAATCAAAGATGAAGCCCTTCGTGCTACATTATTAAATGTCAGTCACCTCATCTCTAAAATTGAGGCTTTCAAATAGAAACTTATTTCATCTCCTATCCCCATTAAGGATAGTGACATTTTCTCCGATGATCCTATTCCAGAGTTTGAAGCCTTTACGTTTGATCCTATGGGAGAGAAGATTAGTGGCAGTACCACTTCTCATACTCATAATTCTCTCCCTGATTATGAATCATTAACCTTCGATGAGTTCACCTGTGAACTCACTCACATCAATCCCGAATGATTCGTTCACATTCGAGGAGTACTCCTATGAACTCATTCATATCATATCTCCACCGGAGTATGATCACTTCTACTTTGATCTAGACACACCCATGATATGTCTTGATCACATGAGCTTAAATGATGAGATTCATGATGATGAATCCATGAATCCTCCTCCTAATGATGATGAGTTAGTCAAGATGTTTATCATGACTTTCTTTCTCCTTTTCACCTATCGGGTGACTTCTCCTGTTCTTCACTCTTTGGGGAATGAAGACATTATCTTTGACCCCGGCATCACCGCTTATAGTTTATACTATTTTGAGCCGGGTACTTATCTCATCGGTGTGGAACTTTCACGTGCTTCAAATGTTTGTCCAAACATCTTGAATGAAAGTCCGATGGAGATTATCTCTTCCACATCTTGCTTCCCCAAGAACCAATGAATTCGGGGTCGAGTCAAGCTAGCGACTCGGTAAACAAAAACAGTAGCATGTACTTAGGGTTTTCACCCTAAGTATGGGGGAGTTACCCTGCTGTGGTTACTAATAAAGTGAAAAACAAAATGATGTTTCCACATTTAGCTTTTAATGTTGCCTTTTTACCTTCAAAGAGTCGGCATAATAGCCGGGACTTTGAATATTTAGGACAATATTCAATCCTAAGTGTGGGGGGAAATTCTAGCGAATTTTATCACATTTTACCATCTAGTACCCCCATTTTTGGCCAAAAATTTTAAAAAATTTTTCACTCAAGTTTCAAAATTTTCGTGGTTATCAGTCCGCCATGTCTAAACGACAAAAGAATTGGCTGATCCAGGAGCAAACGGCTCTTGGTAAAGATAACTCAAATCCGTTGACGGCTTGCAATTTGTCCAAAATTGTATGGTACCTCAACTCGCCATATCCTCAATAGTAAATGAGTTGGCTAGCCAGCAAGATTATGGCTTGTGGTAAAGGCAGTGGAAAAACCATAATTGGTAATCAACTCACCAAGATGTTGACTGTTCCATCAAGAGTTGGCTAGTCCAGAAGCAAACGACTTCTGGTAAAGACAAATCAAAACCGTTGAAAGTTGGTGGTTTGCTAAAAATCACATGGTCACCGGATGGACCATAACTCTTACTTGAACCCAAAATATCCGGCTACTCCAGAAGTGATGGCTTTTGGTAATGAGACTTCAAATCCATTAATTTTTCTCAAAAAGATTGCTAGGGACTAGCAATAGTTTAGTGTGGGGGATTGATGAGTGTGTAAATACTCATCATTTTTAGTCAAATCTGAACTGCAAAACGATTAAAAACACTAAAAAACGCACCAAAATACGAAGAAAATCCCAAAGATCGTGTTTTATATGCTTCTGATACAAAACGAGTGAAAACAAACGAAAAACGAACAAAATTTGCATAATTGGCAGTTTCAGTCCCCCAACTTTCAAAGTTTGACAAAACTAGTCCCTGAGCATTTATTCCAAAGAAAAGTCAACCCAAACTCTATAAAAGTCAAATGATAACGCAAATGATCTTTGGGTACAAAGTTTTCAAAAAGTTACACACTTGGTCCCTATACTTTGGCAAATTGACAAGTTTGGTCCCTGGTATTTCAAAATTTGGAAAATTGCATCTATGGTCCTTGGAATAGTGAATGTTGGCAAAATTAGTCCTTATGATATCTTTGGGAAAGTGTTAACTCCGGTCCTTGGAATTTCTGCTAATTGCAAAAGTAGTCCTTGTGATATTTAAACAAACCAAACGGACCAAGTTATAATATTCCACTAAATCAAAACAAACCCAACACCCTCATCAGCCCACTTATCCAATCCAACCAAATCCCTCCCAAGGCCCAAGTATTCCCAAAAGCCCAAAAACCCATTTTACGTTTTAATATTAAACCCTGAGTCTGACCTAGTCAAACCCACACCACCTCCATCACTTTTATCTTCCCCCCCCCCCCCCCCCCCCGTGACCTGCAATCACCATCTACCCTTGTCCTCAAACACAACCCCCAATCCCACTACCTTCCTCCACCTCTCACAATCTCATACCTACCCACGCCCCGTCAGCAATCCACAACCAAATTGGGCGGCAAAAATTGATTTAAGGGATGAGATGAATGGGAAGCTAATCCAACGGCTGGGATTCATTGTAAAGAAGACAGAAGGCAGATGAGGAAAAAGATTTATCAATACCAGGAAACCCTAGGCATGAGAGTATAAATAGACCACTTGTATGCCATTGATAAGGCATTAGGATTTATTAGCAGTTAAGTTAGGGTTTAGCTTTTTTAACTTTGGTTAGTATGTTTCAGAAGTAATCAAGTAGAGTTTTAATCTTTATGTTCATTTCAGTTTTCAAAAGTTGTTTTGAATCTTCTGTACTCAGAGTTTTAACTTAATACAAATCCAAGTTTCTTTCAACAAGTGCTTATTAGTTTATTAATTAACAGCTCATTATTGATTGTTATTGCTTATTTACTTTTAAATGCTTTTTTTTACTTGCATCTATAAGGTTTGTCACAAAAATGTGTTTATTAGAACTCAAAAACCTAGGCAGTTAATTGTTTAGGAGTGTTTGGTATAAGAAATTTTGGTTGCCCAAAACTGTTTTTTTTGTCCAACTTTTCATTTTGAATCAGCTTTTTACCATTGTTATTAGTAGTTTTTAAGTAGAAATCAGTAGGTTCAAGTTGTTTACAAGCCTTTGCATTTGTTTTCTAAAATTTTAAATTCAATTATTTTTAATTAGAAAGTAGGATGGATTTTTAGATTTTACTCTTGTAGTGTTTTAATTGCTTCACACTAGTTTTCTATAGGATATCACAAGTTTTAGTTATCTAGTATGCTTAGTTTTTTTTAGCCAAACCACTTTTTTTTTACCCAATTACCTGCTGCATCAGCAGCTCTTTACCCCAAACAACCCTTTTCGCCCTTAGATTTAGGTTAGGTGCAGTGAGAATTAGTGTTCGAAACTAGTTAGACTATTAGTTAGTCGCATTATTTTCACATCCAAACTTGTTTTCGTAGCTTAAGTGGGCTGCATAACCCCCCCACTAGGTCTGCTAATCAGTCCATTTTGTCTTCAATATAGCCATGGAAAAGTAATTTTAATGTTTTTAATCCTTAGCCATTTGACCTTGAACTTGGTTTGCGGTTAGTTTGCTAGCTTGTGAACATGTTCGCAATTTTAGATAAATTTTAGAATTTTTTTTTCGTAGCTTGTGCAGGCCACCAAAGTTGCCACCTTGGCTGTCTTGTGCATCAACAGGTTTTATAAACTCTTTAGTTTGTTCAGTTCATGGTTTAATTTTACGACTTAATCTGTTCCCCCTAGTGTAATTAAGGACCCCCATTATTGCCATTTGCATGTCCCTTATTAGCCTAGTTTATTTCAAGTAGCTTTTAGATTACCCGCTTGCTCCCCTGCACCTCAGTTTTTGGCCAATTTTCTGTTGCACCTAGCGAGTTCGATTGTAGGTGTAATGCATTGAAGTTTGTTGTTTTAGGAAGGCCTCTAGGTGGTAGTGAAGTAACTATTTTTAGTTTTGCAATTACTGCTCTTTAGATAAGCTTACTCTTGCCTTGAAGTTGCCCCCTAGGCAACTGTTGCTGCTGCTACTCAGGTTAGCTGAGCTTGTTGTTTTCACTTATTGTTTGATCCTTGCTTGCTGTGCTTGACTCTATTGTTGTTAGTTGCTGTTATTCTTGGTTCCCGTAGTGGTAATTATTGTTTGTTATTGCCTTAGTACTTAAGTTTGTAGCTTAATTAAGCTTAATTTGGGTACTTGTGTGAGATTGCAAGAAATACAAAGAAAGTCTCTAATCTTGAATCTGTTATGGATTTGGAAATGGAAATGAAGTTTGTTTGAATTTATTTGTATCTGTTTTCAAAAATTGTATTGTGTTTGAGTTTAAGTTTTGAAAAAGAAGGAAAAAAAAAAAAAAAAAAAGTAATTGCAAAAACAAAAGGCCAAGGGATTCGAACCCCTGACCTTCTGCTCAGAACAGACCCACAACACCACACTTAACCAACTACGCCCTTGGGTCTTTTGCATAATCCTTTGCATGTTTAATCCGTTTATGCTCTTTTAGTCTAGATTGCTTATTAGCTTATTTTGCTTAGTTTCTGCTTATTGGTTACTGTTCCTAGCTTGTTTATATTTTTCCTAGAATAAGTTTAGCTTGTAGTAATTACTAAAAAAGTTTCAAAATAAATTAAATAGTTTTAATATTTATTATAATTTAATTAGTGTTAATTAGAATTTAATTCGTAATAAATAGAGTTTTTATCAAAAAAAAAATAATTTTCTTTTTTTTTCTAAAATTTTCTTTTGTTATTTAGTGCATAAGAAAATTATTCGTAAACCCGCAGGACCTTTTTAGCTCAAAACTCGCGTTTTATTTTGCGCACTCGCGTAATTTTGAAATAACTTTTGCGTTTTTGATTTAGTTAACGTTTTAGGATTCCCGATACCTAATTATGTTTTCCCGTAGTGTTTTAGGATTTCATTAGTTTGTTAGTTGCCTTAGGTTAATTTATTTTTACCTTCGTTCGTTAATTTAACGTATCGCAAAACCAAATAACCTTTCCAATCATACAAGATTTTAATCTCGATCTTTCACGAAGCTTTCCATTCACACCTCGTTGGGGGTACGACCCGGGAAATCACTTCCCGGTCTCACAATTTGAATATCACTTTCACAAGTTTTGCGAGGTAATCGTTTTCCTAAACGGTTTACTCGTACTACTTCACGTCTATTTGTCTCACGATAAATTAGACCTCACGTTTGTTGATATTTTGATAATTGTTGTTTGCACACACCAAAAGACAACGAACCAAGCATCATCTTCCTTTTCTTGAACATTATCAATATCATCAAGCTCAGCAAAATCTTGTTCAAAATTTAGTCTCCTCCCCTTAAACTCTGCTTCAGTTCTAATCCTCCCCTGTTTGGGAGAATTCACCAAATCTTCACTAAAGTAGACTGAGTCATCATCATGATGAGGTGGAGTGGAAGATCTGTGCTTCTTTTGGCTCTCTACTTCATCATGTATCCTTTTAATCTCTGCCTTCATCTGGTTAAGCTCTGTTGCATGTTGTTGCTTAGTCATTGCCAGATCTTTCTCCAGAGCTTGAACCTGTTTGACTAATTTGGTATAGAATTCCATCAATTCATTTGGTTGCACACTGCCCTCAACACTTCCAACTGTGTTACCTGTTGGGAGAGGTGAATCATATGGAATTGATTCTGGCTCTTCTCTAGTTGGACTATAATGAAGCCTTGAACCACCACTGCTTGTTCATAAACCAAAAGGTTCAGCAACATGCAATGTTGTAATGAGAGGAGTTGGCTGTATTTGCCTCCTCTCATATGTGTAAGTTACTGCAGGGGTATATTGAATAGGTGGAACTACAATAGTGGGTGTGTGATGGGATACAACTGGGATGGTTGCATCTTCACCCCGTACCTGTGAAATCTTTGAAAGCATTTCAGGAAAAAGTGGTTTAACCTCCCCATTCCAAAGTTCTGAAGCCTTACACATATTTTGAAAAACTTTTGGCTTAAGACAGGGGGTATGATAAACTCTTTTGTGGGTTTGCAGTTGAAATTCATTTAACACTGCTTGTACAAATCTTGGATACATCAAAAATTTATATGAACTCTTTACATTGCCTTTCATATTATTGAAAATATACTTTGAAAAATTGAAAGTCCTATCAGTAGCCAAGCAAACCAAAGGGTAAGCAATGGTTGATGCAGATTGTTCATAAGATGTTTTCTTAGGACTTAGATAATGTAAAAGAGTGTGTATTAAAAATCTCCAATGGGGACAAAAACATCCTTTTCTGAAAGTAACTTTTTGATCAGATGTATCATACCCCATGGAAGCAATATTTTTGAAAATATCTGAATTGGGTAATGTGATGATACCATTGAGATCATCCAATTGGAGAACTCTCCTCAAGAATGACTCAGTAACATCAATAGTTACCCCATCCACTGTGGCTCTAAGAGCTTCCACAGTTTCTTGTGTGTCTCCCTGTTCAATAGTTATGGACTCCACAGTGTTCCAGAACTGTTTGATATGAGAAACAAAGATTGTGGGATTAACAGTTAAAGCATACCTTATATAGGTTGTATTGAGAAAATCCACAATCTGATGGAAAACAGGGCCACTCTTTTCGTTTGACTTTTGTAAATAGGCCACTTGGTTGTGCTCCTCAGCAAAGTTTAGAATCGCCATAATTTTGTGAGAGAAAGATAAAAGTGTTAGTAATCGAGAATAAGAATCAAGCCGTATGATGATTAATTAATACTAATAGGGTTTTGAGGAGTATGCGTAATGTGAATTATCTTAAGAAAAAATTTATCTTTGGAAAAAGAATAAATTAAAATTGGTAAGTGGATAATTCACAAAAAGTTACCCTATTAATAAGGAAACATGATTATTTTACAACGGCTAGTTAAAAATAAGATTACTGATACAACAGTTGTAACGACTAGTTCATCAGTGGTAAAAATTACTCTTGCAGTGGTAACTCTGAACTCGCAGTGGTAAATATTCACAAAATTTCAAAGAGCAGTGGTAAGTAAAACATGTAAAATCAGCTGCTCTAATCATAGTTTTTAGCAAACTATCAGCTATAAATGGATTTTATATGTCTTTACCATGAGCCGTTTGCTATGGACTAGCCAACTCTTCATCACATGGAATATGGTGAGTTGATGACCATATAGTTTTGGGTAAACTATCAACCATAAACGGATTTAATAAGTCTTTACCAGTAGCCGTTTGCTCTGGGCTAGTTGATTCTTATGTTGATTAGACATGGTGAATCAATAACCATTTGTTGTGTGTCTGAGATACACACCTTATAACTCCAATTACTCAAATAATATTGGTTTGTATTCTGCATAAGTAAGAAACACCAAACATAACCAATATAATTTAACCCAAAGTAACTTTTTGACCAAGTTACTATTCATAAAAATATCTCTCCAAAGTCAACCCGATAATATCCAAATTTACTCTTCCAACCTACCAAAACAGATAAGAGTAAATAACCTTCATTAATTATCCTTCGACCTTGACTTTGCTCATAAAAGGGGGGCTCAAAACACATAATTCTTCATCAAAACTTATCACCAATATCACAAACCCTAAACATAATCATGAGTTGGTTTCCTTTAATCCACATCTCATCTGATGACACATCTGATGAGGAAATCAGTTACTGCTCTGACTCAGAAGAACTTTCAGCTGGATGGAGTGGATATTTTCCTCCAAGTGCTGCAACAGCTACATCTTCCAACATGAAGCCTAACAAGAAGATTTCAGCTGCTCCTGCTCCATCTCTAGAATTTTATTCAAGCTCTTCCTATGATGATGATGATCCAACCTACACCCTGTCCAAGGAGCTTCCAAAAGCCCTCACTACAGCTCTGGAGTCAGCCATAGTCAACATGAAGTGGCCTGCAATTGAAAAGCCTTCAAGATTGCCAAAGCCACCCAAGCAAGTGTTGGGCCTTGCTTGTCCAAGAAAGCAACTTTCTTTTGATGACAAGAGAAAGAAAGCTTCTAAGGGCAAGCATGATTATGAGGGTAAAGGGAAGAAATCCATGGAGTAGCTAGTCTGAAAGTTTAGGTGTTAGGTTGTGAATCCTTGTGTTTTGTGATGTTATGTTTTTGGATGTTACGTTTGTGTTTTTACTCTCTGAATGGATGTACTTTGTCATCTTATGTTGAAATAATGAAAGTACTTTTATCTTCTTCTTTTGTCACTGAGAGAGCAAATCTTTCCACTGTTTGTACCATGATTTCCACTGTGCTTACAATCCTCTGCATACAAATTAGTAGAAAACCATACAAACATATACAGACAATATTAGTACCTAAAAACTATCCTACGACACTGAAAATTATTAGACATCAAAGATTTATGGGTTTAACATTCCAATACCTGTTACCAAGTACTGAAACCTACCCATATCAAGCCCTTTTGTTAATAAATTAGCATAGTTGTCATCAGTATGAATTTTGACAACTTGAATAAGCTTTTTCTCATAACAATCTCTAATAAAATGACGTCTAATTTCAATATGTTTAGTTTTAGTGTGTTGCACAGGATTTTTAATAATGCATATGGTACTACTATTGTCTATATAGATAATGGTGTTCATGAAATTGTACCCATAATCCAACAATTGATTCTGAAGCCATAAGATCTGAGCACAACAGCTAGCATCAGCTACATATTCTGCTTCAGTGGTTGAAGTAGCCACCATTGTTTGTTTCTTGCACTGCCATGACACCAATCTACATCCAAGAAATTGACATCCACCTGTAGTTGACCTTCTATCCAAACTTGCACCAGCATAATCACTATCTGAGTATGTGATCAATTTCATAGGAGATTCTCTTGGATACCACAATCCTAGATTAGGATATGTCTTCAAATACCTGAAAATCTTCTCTACTGCTGTCATATGTGATGTCTTTGGAGTAACTTGAAATCTTGCACAAGCACATACAGCAAACATAATGTCTGGTCTTGATGAAGTGAGATCCATCAGGGAACCAATCATAGATCTGTAAGTCTGCACATCAACATCTGCTCCACTAGCATTTTTCAACAATAGATGAGTAGTCTTATCAGTAGGGGTATTTGAAGGTTTTGCATCAGTAAATTTGAACTTCCTTATAATCTCAACCACATATTTGTCTTGACTGATAAAGATGCCATATTTCCTTTGTTGTACTTGCAGCCCCAAAAAGAAAGTAAGTTCTCCCATAGAACTCATTTGGAATTCATCCTTCATCAACTTTTCAAACTCTTTGCACATCTCTTGTCTAGTAGATCCAAAGATGATATCATCAACATAGAGTTGAACAAGTAGAATATCACCCTTGTCTTTCTTGATGAACGAAGTTTGATCAATCTTTCCTCTATGAAACCCATTATTCAACAGATAAGTAGCTAAGGTTTCATACCACTTCCTTGGAGCTTGATGTAAGCCATAAAGAGCCTTAACAACTTTATACACTTTATTAGGGTGTTGAGGATCTTCAAAGACTGGAGGTTGAGAGACATAGACCTCCTCATCAATCTTTCCATACAGGAAGGCACTCTTAACATCCATTTGATAGACAGTAAAGCCCATAAAGGATGCATAGGCTAGAAACAATCTAATAGCCTCAATCCTTGCAACAGGAGCAAAAACTTCTTCATAGTCAATACCCTCCTCTTGAGTGTATCCTTGAGCAACTAATCTAGATTTGTTCCTGACAACAATACCTCTTTCATCTTTCTTGTTTCTGAAAACCCATTTAGTACCAATCACCTTCATTCCATCAGGCAAATCACAAAGAACCCAAACCTTCTGAAGTTTGAATTGCAACAATTCCTCTTGCATTGCTTCAACCCAGCTAGATTCTTCTAAAGCCTTATAAACATTTTTAGGCTCCACTTGTGATAGAAAACAGAAAAAAAAACATTCATTCTTGTTCTTGTGCTTCTTGGACTCATAAACTTCACTAATGAACCTATGAGCATCATCTTTCCTTGTCTACCTTCTTGTCTTGACACCTGATTGTAATTCACCAATAACATTTTCAAGTGGATGCACTTTGTGAATTGAAGTCTGTGATGTGCTAGGAATATCATATGTTGTTGGCATGGTAGAGATCTCAACATCATCACTGGGTGATTCTTGAGTTGAATTTTCCACATTTAGACCATCAGTGGAAACTTCTGTTGTAGCAGTGGGAATTGAATTACCACTGCAACCAGGAATTTCTTTATTCAAAACATCAAAATTCACAACATTGGCATCACTTTCCTTTTCAGAATTCTTTGAAGGTTGTGAGTCTTCATTATTGTCAACAAAGTCCCAAAGTGGCATAACAATTTGATCTTTATCATCTTCATCATCTTTGCAAGATTCACCTTCATCAATGAATTCTTCTGATTCTTCAAGATTATTCTCTCCTGTACCTGAGATAATAGGTACATAATTCATTGTATTTGATAATGTCTCAAGATCAAATAACGATTCTGGTCCTGAACCTGCTATGTTAGTTTTATTTTCAAGAAACTTAATATGCAAATTCTATTCAATCTTCTTTGTTCTTAAGTTATATACTCTAAAAGCCTTGCTAACCATAGAATATCCAACAAAGAAGCCTTCATCTGACTTTTCTTCAAACTTTCCCAGATGATCAATGGTATTGAGAATTATGACATGACATCCAAATGGCCTCATAAAATCCAAAGTTGGGGGTCTTCCTCTGAATAGCTCATAAGGTATCTTGTTCTTTGTTTTAACCACTAAAACCCTGTTCTGAATGTAACAAGCAGTGTTAACTGCTTCAGCCCAAGAAGTCACTGGTAGCTTTGAATCAGCTATCATGGTTCTAGCAGCCTCAATTAGTGTTCTGTTTCTTCTTTCAGCAACTCCATTTTGTTGAGGAGTTCTTGCAACACCAGATTCTCTCTTAATACCTTTGTCTCTGCAGAAATCATCCATAACTTTGTTCTTAAACTTTGTCCCATTGTCACACCTGATGATCTTGATCTTCTTATCAACTTGGTTTTCAACTTCAGTGATGAATGTCTTAAGGATGCCAGTGGCTTCATCCTTGGTTCTTAAAAAGAAAACCCATGTAAATCTACTAAAGTCATCAGTTACAACAAGACAATACTTCTTCAAATTTATGCTGCTCACTGATGTAAGACCAAACAAGTCCATATGCAGCATGTAAAGTGGATGATCAATTGAATTATATGCTTTGGTCTTGCATGAAGCTCTGTGTTGCTTGCCTTTAAGACAGGCAATACATGTTTGGTCATTTTCAAATCTCTTCTCTGGTAAACCTCTGACTAGATCATCTTTCACAATCTTGTTAATGGTCTTGAAATTAACATGACCAAGTCTTCTGTGCCAAAGCATGGATTCATCCAAAGTGGCTTTTGTAAGCAAACAAGTAACATCATCTTTAGCTACTATATTCTTCATGTCTATGCTATATAGATTGCCTTTTCTAGAGATTTTAAGCAAAATATCACTTTCATCAGGGAGCTTATAATCCTTAGATAAGATATAGCATTCATCTTCTGTGAATAGAACTCTATGTTTCTTGTCACCCATCTGTGACACACTGAAGAGATTGTACTTGAGTTCTTTCACATAATACACATTCTCAAAGTCCAAGTTTCCAGCCTTGATTGTTCCTTTTCCAGAAACTTTGCCACCAATACCACCTCCAAAGCTGACAAATTGTCCATCACAAGGTTTGAAATCTGAAAGATAGGACTTATTGCCAGTCATGTACCTGGAACATCAACTGTCTGAATATCCTTGATCATCTTTAGGTTTTGAATGTTCCTGCACATAAAATAAAGGAATTAGTTCCTTTTGGGGACCCAAGCCACAAATGACTTGGATCTGCCTTGTGTATCAATATAATTATATCTGTCAAAGGTCATTGATACACCATTGGGATTGTTTGAGGTGATAGATCCTTTTGGTTTCCGTTCCCAACGTGCTGAGGCCTTAACAGCATTTCCCACATTTACCCTTTTGTTGTTTATAGAACCACCACTGGAAACTTTTGGCCTTGCAGTGGTAACTACTGGCTTAGCAGTGGCAACTGCTGGTTTTGAAATTTTAGGTACCCACTTGTAGTTATAGTAAACTTTCTTTTCAAAATAGGTCTTTTTCCCTGTTTGTGTAGATTTAACAAAAGTTGTAATAGGTTTGCACTCTTAACAGGGGACTTAGGGTAAACTCTGTTTATATTTTTGACAGTGGCAACTGCTGGTTTAGCAGTGGAAAGGGTTTTGATGCCAGAATTTAACAAAACAGACCTGGGAATCATCTTGCTTAGTGGATTTGGGTGAGTAAAGTTATTAGCATTGTTTCCATTCACCCTAGTATTCCTAAACACTTCCCTTCTGCCCATGTGATAGTCACAATTATAATGAAGATGTTCAAAACTACCACATATGTAACAAGGTTTGTTGTTAAACACAAAGTCACTACCAAATTGTCTAGATTTAACATGATTCCAACTCCTCTTGTTCCCCCTAGGAGTTGTTGACCTACTTTTGTACATCTCAGCATATCTAGTAGTGGGCCTAGGATTATTAGTTTGTGTTCTAGGCTTCTCTTTGACAACTTCAGGAATATTCTTTTTAACTTCCACATGAACACTCTCAGGAACACTAGTTTTATACTCAACATTCTAACATTCATCTTTAAGAGATGAGTCACTAGCACTATCAAATGTATCCACCTCAACCTGAACCCTCTCACTAGCAACTGCTTTAACAAATTTTGGGCCATAGGTCATGGTTGGTTCCTGACACTCTTCTAACCCTGTGTGTGCTAAGTCAATACCAGGAGGTGATAGAACAACTCTTAGGGGTGGTGGAACTGTTTTATATCCTACTCCTGATTTGGCTTTATTTACTACTTGGGCCTCCCAAATTTTGTCAATACACTTGGATTGGTGATCTAGTGTATTACAAGTTATCTGAATATTTTCATTGGCCTTTTTAACCTTCTCTAACTCTTCTCTAAGAGCCTTATTCACAGCAACCTTATAATCTAAGTCTCTTTTTAAAACAACAATATCATCATTGAACTTAGATTCACTGGCTCTATAATGCTCTAATTGTGCTTCTAAAACAGCAAGACCTCTTTTATGATTTGCTGAGTTATAATTAGTTTGATTTAACTCTAGCAATTGTTCATCATATTGTTCTTTAAGTTTCTCATAATCTTTTAAAGCCTTACAAGTTTTAGAACATGCATTATTAATTTGTACCTCAGAGTCAGAAAAAGCCATAAGTGCAAGCTCAGTAGCAATCATTGCAGACACTGAACAATCTTCTTCATCCTCAACCATATAGCTCCAATCATAGCTCACTCCATCAATGGCCAACAACACCTTTGGTTCTTCAGTTGTAGGTTCTTTCTTCTTGTCCTGCTTATACCAAGTTGACCTGTTATCAGGCTTCTTTGGTTTCCTGCATTCCCTGGTAAAGTGCCCCTTCTTATGATAGTTGTAGCACTCCACCTTCTTTTTATCAAAACCTACAGTTTCATTGCCATTAATTGTGATCTTTCTACCAGTCTTCCTCCAGAACTTCTTTGCCTTTAAGCTTAGCAATGCAACTTTCCATTTAATGTCCATCTCTTCCATGTCATCCTCATCAATTTGATCCAAGTCTTCATGTGTCAGAATTGAACTATTCATTTGACTTGAAAGAAAGGCATAAAAAGTAGAATCACTAAGACCAGCAATCTGTCTTTTTGAACTAGTAGTGGAAACACCTCCACTGCCAGTGGAAACAACAATGTTAGCATCATCATCATCACTATCACTCTCTTCATCTGAACTATCATCAACAGATGATGATATGAGTGCTAAATTCCCTGATCCTGAACTTAGTTTGCTAGCCTTCTTCAACCTCTGTTCAATAACCTTAAAGTTATTGTACAAATCATTAAGCTTCATAGTCTCCAATTCTGGCTTGTCTTCCCATACTGCAACATTTGTACCAAACTCAGAGGGTAAACTTCTTAAGAACTTTAGATTGAGGTCTTCCCTTTCCACCTCAATTTCAAACACTGTGAGTTGAGTAACAATCTTTTGAAGCCTTGTAAAGATGCTTTCAATAGATTCATTACTTGTTGAACCAAAGTTTTTATAAGTCTGTTTCAACAAGGTCTTCTGTGTCTTCTTGGTATAATCATTACCACCAAAAACATTGCAGATCTCCTCAAATAAAGTTTGTGCAGTCTTGTACTTGCTGAAAGCTAGAATTTGATCTCTAGGAAGTGTCATCAACAGCAAGCCTCTGGCCTTCAGATCATTCTTCATCTGAAGTCTTTCATCATTTGTGACTGGTCAAGTATTGATCTTTAGTACTTCCTTGCCATCAATTTTCTCTAAGGTAGTACCAGGTTTGAAAGAATTTCCAAACATAATGATCTCCCAAAGTGCATAGTCTTGCACCATAAAGAATTGTTCGATCATTAGCCTCCACATCTCATAGTCATTCAACTTAAGCTTGGGAAGCTTAGCACCAATGTTGGACTGACTAGTTTCTGTCTCCATTGAATCTTCTGAGTGAACTTGGGGTCTTCTAAATCAAAGTATCAAAACCTGGCTCTGATACCACTTGATGGATCTAAACACCTTGATCTGTGTTAGAATGATACTTTGAGTTATATCACTAAGTATGCGGAATCTACTTAGTAATACTTAGAAGTTTGTATGTAAATAAAACAGTTGTACATGAATGAGAATAATGTATGTATCAAACGGTTAGCTCCAATATTATTAATTATAATAATACGAGTGATCTTTATATCACTAGGGTTACAACCTTGAAGCTCTAAGAAAAATGTATATCTAACCTTAACCTAGGACCTCCTTTTATAGCACAAGGAGTCCTCTTTTACAAGATACGTATAACGATAATAGAATAAGATATACACAAGATCTATTATATAATTATATCTACAAGTTTCCTAACAGTTATCCTAACAGCAGTGGTAATAATATGTACTAGCAGTGGTAATGAGTTTCCACTGCTAGTGCATTCTTCAGCAGTTGTAATCTTCATACTTAGCCGTGGTAACTATTAATATAATTCCCAACAGATTTCACAAATCACATGCGATTTGTATGTCAGGAATTACACGTGCTTTCACAAATTGCATGTGATTTTAAAATAACAAATCACATGTGATTTTTCAGACGTAACATTTCATCATTCACCAAAAAAGGCGACAAAAAAATCGTCAAAAGTATATAAAAGTGCCCCTCTATAGAAAAATGATTTAATTCTCGTCGTGGTATTATTCTTTGTTTCTTTTTTTTAAAAGAAAGAAAATAAAAGTGATTCTTTTTATAAAAAAATGAATGGCTAATTGGTTTATTAGGTATATAAAAAATTTATGGTCTACATTTATTTTTTTGTCAGAAATTGTATTAAAAACTACTAGTAGAATATTGTAGAAATTGTAAATTTGAAATTTAAAATTATCAAATTCAAATTTTCACTCCTTTATTGATAAAAATGTTAGAGCTCACTCTATTCTCTTATTGAAACTAAACTTTTTGTTTCCTTATGATTAATAAATGATCAATACCATTTAATAACGAATTTAATATTGTGTGTTACCTTTCATAACAGTTCTACTATCATGTTCTGTAAATCCTTTTTAACTTTAATTAATTGTGGCGCAATGATTCATATGTATGAAAAATGTTTTTAGGACACTACTAACAATGTGGCGTATGAAGCTTGAGTCAAACACATAAATATCAACTAGCAGGGTATCCGCGTGTTGCAGCGGCGGGTAGCTTGAAATTAAATTTTTCGGTGAAC
The DNA here is from genome assembly GCA_030686995.1 of Artemisia argyi. Lineage (NCBI taxonomy): Eukaryota > Viridiplantae > Streptophyta > Magnoliopsida > Asterales > Asteraceae > Artemisia > Artemisia argyi. The sequence goes on along the minus strand of CM060695.1, from coordinate 19,379,685 downwards.
TATGTATTTTAGTTTATTATGTTTTCTTAATAATAAATTTACAGATATCAAGAATTTCGTTTACCCGAGCTAGTTCGGGCTCGAGCCCGTTGGGCCCCTACCCGTTCGGGCTCAAGCCCATTTGGCCCGTTACCCGTTCGGGCTTCAATAATGTGTTTTATTATTTGTATTAGTGACATTTAATGCTGAAATTGTGTTTAATTTGGTTGTACAATATGCTTGATGATTTGTATTTCTTGTGTAAATGGTGTTTTAATAACTGTATTAATTGTATTTATTAATCAATTAATTAATTGATTACATTAAATAGCATTAATGCTTTTTTAATGTGTGCATTAAAGTGGTGTACACTATGCTTCTTGTCTTGTAAGTCTGAAAATTATGTGCAGTAAAGTGGTGTACACTATGCTTCTTTTCTTGTAAGTTTAAAAAAATTACAAGCATGTATGCATCTTTCCTATTAAAGAAATATTTTTGGTCTTAAACATTTTAAGACTTCTAAATATAGGTGTCCTAAATATATAAGGTAGTATAGATATATGAAAATAAATTCATACTCCATTTTATTACTAGTAAAAGACACATGAGACCTTCATAAGATGCGATGATCCTATCATTAACTCACAAATGACATTACATTAGTTATAATGGTTATTACATGCATAAGATTAACTACAAGTATTGGGGTCTGGCCACGAGATGCTGCAAGCTTTTGCAACTGTTCCTGCACCTGGCATTTTAAGATACTTTCCATAATCGGGGTTCTTCACGTAGCTACATAAACATGATTTTGATTCTGCATGAAGACTATTGCAGCAAGGTGAAGTTGGTGCTGGTGGTATATTACGAATTATCGATGGAAGGCATGAGATTAAATTTAACGGGTTACAATCCGCCATACCCACTTGCACTTCGACCATAAGAATGGTGCTAAGCACCATCACCATGATCAATGAAGCACAAAACTTCTTCATTCTGTAACAAATAGACTAAGTAAACTAAATAATGGGAGATGATATTGTTGAAAGGATTGATATGATAATGCATGGATTGCAATGCTATTTATAGGCACTAAATATTATATCAGTGATAATCCTAACCGTTTATTTTAAGAGTAAAGATCATTTGAGGACCAAACTTTTTTTACAGGGACTAATCTCCACATTTCATCTTTATTTGATCTAATGGATGAGATTAATCCCAACAATTTAAAAAACCCACTTTCATCCTTTTTTTTCAAATATTAATATCTTTCAAACCGTTAATCGTTAAGCGAAAAAAAAATATACCGTTACGACGAGCATTTAATTATCTTTTTCTATAGATAGACTAATTGATATGTTTTCGACAAAAAAATTTTTTTTCGTTTTTTTCACCTTTTTTTTTCATAGCCGAAAAAATCATATATGATATTACCTATAATATAATATATGATATTACATATCATATATGATATGTAATATCATATATGATATTATATGTAAAATCATATATGATATTGTATATCATATATGACATGCAATATCATATATGATTTTACATATAATATCATATATGATATTATATGTAATATCATATATGATATTGCATATCATATATGATATTATATGTAATATCATATTTGATATTGCATATCATATATGATATGCAATATCATATATGATTTTTTTTTCGGCTAGAAAAAAAAACGTGAAAGAAACATTTTTTTTTCCGAAAGTATATCAAAGTGCCCGTCTATAGAAAGATAATTAAATGCCCGTCGCGATGGTGTAATTATTTTCTCTTAACGATTAACGGTTTAAGAGATATTTAAATTATAAAAAATGGGTGAAATAATAAAATCCTTTTAATCTCAACCATTGATTTCCTTTTTAGATGGATGGTGGGGATGAATCCCTTGGTATGTGAGGAATGTTTGGTTTGTAATATAACTCGACTCTTATTTTAATCTATGGTGTGAAAAGAAATCAACAAAATAAATTTGTCTTAATATACAAGCTTACAAAAATTAAAGATAAATTTAATAAATTTTGTCATAAAGTTACTAAATGTTACATCTTCATGTAAGTGCCAAATTAATTACTACTGTAATATTTATGTAATACTCCACAAAACATAACAACCAATAAACACTACAACAAAATAATAACATGCTCACACTTATTAGGGCATGACGCCACACTTTAAAGTGTGAAGAAGCAAAAAGTTCACACTAGCATGCGTGTGAACCAATTGGGTGTAGCAAATATTTTCACACTTTTATGTGTGAAGCTTTATAAACATTTTCACACTTTTAAGTGTGAGGGTGTTAAAACAATTCTTCACACTTTTTTAGTGTAATGATTTTGACTTTGAAATAATTTTTCACACTTTTAAGTGTGATGCTTTTGATTTTAAAATACTTCTTCGCACTTTTAAGTGTGAGATTGAAATTCTTCACACTTTTTAAGTGTGAAGATTTTGAAACAATTATTCACACTCTTAAGTGTGAATATATTTAACAAAAAAGTTCACATTTTATAAAGTGTGAAGAAAAAAGTATGAAAATGACAAATTTGTTGAAGTGAAATATATATACAATTCTACGTAATATTCACAAGGATGTGTTATTGTTACCCTTATCACCTTTCTTGACTTTTTTACTCCCCTTAGTCATAAGATAAGGCAATTTTTTTAATCATTTTATTTTTCATGTATTTTGTCTTTTAATAATTTTGTCTTGTCAAACTTTCTACTTTTATGCACTAATAATACACTTCAAAACAATTATATTAGATTTATACATTTTTGTATTATTTTACTTTTCATTTTTTTCCTTTATATATAGTCTAATTCAAGTACTTATTATGTATTTTTTATGTTAATAATTTTCTCTTTGTCAAACTTATAATCTTGCCTTTGATAATACACTTCAAAATAGAAAGAAAAAAAAAATGAAAGTTATATATTTAAAATAAGGGGATATCACAATCATTTTCTTCTCTGCTTGCCTGTGACATTTAGTCACGCATAATTGTTTTTAAGTTTAAAGTAATTTGTTAAAATGTATCTTCAAAACTTAATAAATGATTCCGGATATAAAATTAACACCATCAATAACAGAAAATGTTAAACGGAAAATCTTTATTATTATTATTATTACTACTACTATTACTACTAAATTAATTATACGTAAACATTTGCGGTTTCCCTTATAAATATCTAGCCAAAGTGCTCGTTATTGAGGATGTGCACAAGATTCATTATAACATATATTAATACTTATATTCAATGAATTTGAATTATGTTAAAATATCAAATTATATTATTCAAACGATTACATTAAAACAAAATTTAATCATACATTCAAACCGAAAAAATATAACTGAAATAGTATTATTAGTTTTAGTCATTGTCCGACCTAATCGGCGTTTAATAACGGTTTGTACATGGGTTGAAAAACTAAAATACGACTAAACTTCAATTAATTTAAATGTATTACCAAAAATCTGTAGATGCACAGAATTATAAATATCAAAATGAAAGCATGACTTATAAGTACATATTAAAAAATATAATTAAAATATTACTATTAGTTGTACTTGTTATTTTCCTGAACAAGAAGAAAGGGGCAAATGCTATTGAACCAAAGTCAACCCTGGAAAAAGATTTGAAGAAATCAGGGAACAAAAAAAGCTCCTAAGGATTGATTCCAGAAAGCCTCTAACCCTTCAGGACCCTATTACGTCTTCATCCCATGTAAAGAAGAGGAAAAGACCACTCCTTAGAGTCAGAACAGTTCATTGTCGGTCTTCATTGAATCTCCTGATGGAGTTTCATTCAGAGAAGGTAAAGTAATTGAATAACCTGAGCTTGTATCTTCTTTACCGATGTCTTTGGCGAGCCTTCCTTTCAAAGAGACTCTGAATTGCACATCCTAGACACTCAAGCACTTTTCATCCTCAAGATCTCAGCACTAACTAAAAAGACACCTGAAGGACTAAGACTTGTAAAGATCTTAGAGGGGGAGATAAAAAACGAGGGATGATAAGGACTTCCTCCTATCAAAGAAAGTAAAGATGGACCTTATGGGCATAGCGGAAGAACAAGCCTGAAAAAGGACATGTGTATTTTCTGTTTTTGTTTAATGTAACTGTGGAAAACTAGAAGGGGGGTTGAATAGTTTACCGCTTTTTAATTTCATATTTAACTTGAATATCTTTAAAAAAACTTTACGTTTGCTTAAAGATATAAACACAACGTTATATGTTTGATTCTTTGAAAATCTTTTCATGTAAATAACAATTCTAACTTTACTTGTTTCATACTTTGAAAAGCTTTGCTTGTGATGATCCTAACTTAGCTTGTTTAGTTCTTTGAAAATCTTTACTTTTGTTTGAAGATATAAACACAACTTTACTTGTTTAGTTCTTTGGAAAGCTTTATATGTAACTAGCAATTCTAACTAAAGGACAACATGTAATAAGCAAAGATAAAGAAAGAAACGATCAAACCACAACACGATTGTTTATCGTGGTTCGGCTACAAGGACTCTTTTTCCTTGCCCTACATCCACGCCCCGAGTTTCCAACTCGAGAGTTATAAGCACTAATCAACAAGCTCTTTTCACCGGCGGAGAAAACCTTTACAACGTCGCTTACACTTTTACCGACACTAAGCTAGATGTCGAGTTCTTTTACACGGGTACAACCACTCCCATCGTCGCTTACACTTTTACCGACACTAAGCTAGATGTCGAGTTCTTTACCAAGGGTACAACCACTCCCGTTAGTTCTTTTACAAGGGTACAACAACTCCCGAAACACTACGTATTTTGAGGCCTAAAATACTAACCAATCACTTCTACATACATGACACAAATGAAGTATAAACTACCAAAGCTACATGACCAAGCTACCAAGACTTGCAACTTTAGAGTTGAAGCTTGTAACTTCTTGAATGATCTTGTGAAGTCCCTTGCTATATAAGAGAATCACACAAGTCAAATGTTACTGAGTTAGTTTAGAGAGTATGTGAAAATATGTCCTAAGGGGGTTGACCCAAAACTAACAAATGATTTGGTATTTATAGCAAACCATTCTGCAGGTCTGGCGGATCAGGCGGAACCCTCAGATGGGTTCCGCTCGTGTACCCCCAGGGTACCGTCAGGGCTGCAGTTGGTTTTTGCAATAAATCTCCCAAACCGAACAAGGTCACATCTCATTACACCTAGTCAAACACAAGTCTTGCAAGCAAACATATGGTTAGTCAAACACACTTTCTTACCATAAATGAATATTGACAAAGCTTGCCCTAAATGTGATGTGATATTACTATTTTAAGAAATAAATGTGATGTGATAAGACACTTTCTAATTTAAGAAATAAAAACAGTGTTTTGTTTAAAAGGAAATGTAAACATTAGTTTAAACAAGACTTAAACACTTAAAGTGATGATTTATTCTTAGCTAAAGTTCATACTTTGTCATTAACAAAACTTAGCAAAGATCGTAAAATATAAATAACGTTTTTAGGCGATATTTGTATTAACAGTAACTTATGAATATTAATCAAATATTTTGTGTCATTAGTTCTTAGGATCAGCTTAGACTTTACTTTACTTCATTTCAATTAGTAAGAAAAATTTGTTATGCTCAATACAACTAAAAAAACACTTGAACTATTCTATATCCAAATTAGGGGAGATTGTTTAGCCAATTCAGAGCCCAATAGCCTCTGACTAGGATTTTAACATAAAACATCGTAATTATAATAAGTACCTAAATGAATGAACATTCAAGGAGTAATCTTCAGAGTTTATCATAGACTAAGAAAGTCTCACCATTTCCTGAGGCGGCACTCGGTAAGTGAAGTACTAAACCTGAAAGAAGATGATGGAGTCATTGAGTAATGACAATAACTCACTGACTCCCCTTTATCTCTTCAACAATCAAAGGCATTCTGAACTTACATATTTAGAAAGAAAAAAAAATATCTAAGTGTCTGAAAGTTTAGACAGGAACTTTTTTGGGAAGATAAATGGAAAAACACTTATCATATAAAGTCAAAGAAAGTACAAAAGTTTGTAGAAAGGGGGAAATAGTTATGAACATTGTTCCTTGAAGTGGGATTGCATACATTTCAAGAATAGAAACATTTAATGCTATAAGATAGTAATGTATTGTATAGTTAGATGCTCGCACGTCCCTATTACCCCATGGGTAACCATATTGTATTCCGCCTATCAGAGAGAATTGAAGTATCAAATGAGTAAATGTTATCTCTTGCAATATATGTGATACACATTCAACACAACATTTACTCCTCCATAAGAACTAAGTCCGAGAATACATTCTTTCTTAAACACTGACTTTCGTTTGTGTTTAAGTTAAGTAAGGAGATCACAAAATATTGTCATTCAACTTACATTATTATTCCACAAACAATCTTATTAACTTCTTTGATTCATTTCTTATAAGAATCTAAAAGTTGAAAATACTTGTGAGAATCTTTACTTGTTTATTTTGTTAAATGTTTAAAACATACTTTGCTAAACGGGAACAACAGGATCCATCAATTAGTTGACCCTGACTCCTTAGTCGTATCAGATCATTAATTGATCTGATCAAAATCCGACCCATTACATACTTGTACTAGTGAGTACGTATTTCATATTATCGCATAATATTAATACAACATGACAAAACGTTATACAGTACATTGTACCAGAGTTCCACCTTGGGACACCTGAGCTATATTCTGTTTTGGAACATGCATCATAAACTACCAAGATTCTTTAGATACGTATGCAGATAAATATACATACAAAGCTTATGAAGGCCCATGCTGGAACCACAAGGCTCATTCAACTGTGTGTCGATGTTAACACAAAGGAGTCAAGACCCACAATGCCCATGCCGCAATGCCCTTTTTGCGCGAAAATGTATAAAATAAATGATCTAAACCGCGTATTACATGCAGAAAGTATAAATTAACCTTTACAAATCTTTGACTCTAAAAGACTGCACTTTAGACTTGTTTCTTTCTTGGAAATGCTTTCTTTTCATATTCTATTAATAATAGGTAACATTACACATGCTATGTCAGGCTTGACCACAAGCTGCTTCGATTTATAATCTTTTGGCCATCTTTCATAAGATTTTAAGAAGAGTATTTTCATTTCAGTAATCTCATTTTCTTCAATACCATCAAGATTCAAGAAATATATGGCTTACAAAGTATTCGTATTTATAGTTTCCTTGATTTTCATTCATCATCTAGTTACGTGCTCTCCTAATAGCTCGTCGTCTGTCAAAGATAGAACTCAACCAAGAAGACTATTAGCTTATACTCTCACATCACTGTCTACAAATCCATCTAAGATAGGTGCATCCATGAACGGGACTGAGACATCGGTGGAAGCTAGTTTGAGGAAGCGTCCACCGAGTGATTCAAACCCGACACAGAACTAGTAATGCATAGATGAAGAAGAGAAACCAACAGTGTTTTAGACCTACCAACGGATATCTGGTTTAGCGGTATTCAGAGAGTAGATAAGGTGTCCCGGGCCTCAAATTGGTTGACGGTTCAAGTCCCATCATGGACAAAAATGTATGTAGGGTGTGTGTAAGTTTTTGTTAAATTTTTTACCTAGGATATTATAATTAAAGTCTCTATTTTAACTAATATATCATTCTTTTGTTTAGTTTACGTGTGGCTTACTATTGATTTTGATGAATTTATTATGACTTATTTCATGATATAACAATTGCAAGTTTAGAGCCATGCATGTTCCAAATCTGTATACTACTTTTAGTGTTGCATAAGATTACCTTGTTAAAAGTTAAATGAGAAGTGGATGTTTCTTTCTTTCTTTGTTGATTCCCAGAAAGTACGTAATTAAGATTGATTCCTATGTCATTGCTTTATAATGGAGGCAGGAATCATGTTCGCGTGCTCATGTTAAACTCGAATAAGTCACTATTGAAACGATCATTTGCTACAATGAATATGCAAACGACATCAACACCGTCGATTGCAAACCATCAAAGGGAAATGGTCCATATGAAGAGTATCCCACTACATAAGGAATCTATATATTCTATTTCGGGTTAGATTGAGGACTCTATATAAGGAGTCGAGAAGGGTTCAGTTTTTGTCATCATCAAACATTTAATTATGATATTTTAAGATAGTTACTTCCTCTATTGGAGTTTAGTTTTCATCCCGATCACCGTCAGTAATCATGAAACAAGGTTGTTAGTGGTGCAATGTGACGACGCCAAGATGGCTAAGATGGTGTATGCCATGTGGCATAACCTTGGCGTCCTCATTGCACCGCCAACATCTTTGTTTCTCTTCGAAGAATAGTTTAATTGCATACTCGTATAAGAATTAAGAACCATACCACGCTGAATCTTTCGTGTAAGACATCTATGTTTCGCTTTTGCTATATATAGATGAGTAAAAGGTATAGGCATGATATATATGGTTTTTGAGTTCTTTCTAAAGAGATACTATAACATTTTAAAATTTTAAAAAGTTGTTTCCCTTTGCTCCAATATACGGTTTTTTTTTTTTTTTTTTTTTTTTTTTTTAATAATAATAATAATAATAATAATAATAATAATAATAATAATTATTATTATTATTATTATTATTATTATTATTATTATTATTATTATTATTATTATTATTATTATTATTATTATTATTATTATTATTATTAACTCGAATTGTGTCTAGTATGGTACCTTAATTCGCGAGGATCACAGACTATATTTGGTCCATGAGTGGTAAGTTCGGCTTTTGAAATTTGTGGAATCTACAACGCAACAAGATGGGTGTTAATCCTTGATTTTTCAAACCCCAATACCAAATTTCCAACGTGCAATGTGAGAATTTTTGTGTTGATTAGTTGACATAAAAATTTGGACTTTGTTATTTTAGACATAGCGTGCTTCAGTTTTGCTGATAATAAACATAACATGTCTATAATTATAAGTACAATGATTATTGTAATTCATTAGGTAATATATCATTGTTGTCTCTATTGATAACTTGCATACAAGAATGATTTTCACAAGACTAATATATCATTTTTGTCTCTATTGATTATTGATAACTTGCATACAAGAATGATTTTCACAAGACTTGAATTTAACAAATTTAGTTTACTATTGGAACAAAATATAATCATTACGTCATATATGTATATTTGTCTCATCATTTGAAATTTAATCATGATGTCTGATTGTTGAAGTTAAATTTACATAATGCAAATTTATCATCACATAGATTTCATGACAAATACACCACGACAAAAGCTGTTGCACCAAGGACTTTAAATTCAAACATTTGAACTTTTGGGCTGGAAGCAATTTCTTATAGTAATATGGGCTTAGGATTCTAAGACGTGGCGTAAGTTGTAATTTTCAAAGCCATTATGAGCTCAAACGCGTAGATTGTACATAAAACTTAAAACAGCTGGTGCATGATAGATTTTTTATAATAAAAAGTTTCAAACCTTTTCTTTCTTTTATCATTTGAAGTTTTGAACAAATAACCTTTGTTTATGCTCTTTGTGAAGGAATTACATACCCTACCTCTGAAAGTTTTCACTGAAAAACTAGAGTTGAAGCCTCACCTCAACAGATACACATTTGAATGTGACAACAAAAAAGTTCGGAAATGGTCACAATGATTGTTCAGTTACACCTTATATATCTGAGTCAAAGATTTGTTCTTAGTTAACATGAACAAGGAAAACCACGTTTGTTTACCCATTTTAAACAAAAATGTATAGCAGTTTTTCTTAAATAAAGTATAACACTTTTATCTTTTAAGCTAACAATTTTACCATTCTTATGAGAGTTAATTACAAATTTCGTTCATGTGGTTTACACCTTTTTTCACCTGTCGTCCTTTAGTTTTAATAATTACATTGGTTGTCCCTGTGATTGCCCATTTTTAACGGACCGGTCTTTTCACCAACCGGCCACTAATTTTATCTCATTAAATCTCTCACATGTAGGTCATGCAAGGGCATTTTGATCCTTTTATATGCATTCATCTTCAACATCCACTTTTATTTATTTATTTATTTATCATGTAAAAAAATTGTGAAATCACAATCATCTTCAAAATCAAAATCTTTTTTTATAACATAATTATCAAGTCATCATAGAACACTTTGACTCATAAAACTTTAAAACCACAATCAAAACCTATATTAGCTTTAAACACATAATCATCAAATATATATATATATATATATATATATATATATATATATATATATATATATATATATATATATATATATATCCATAAATTGTTGTTGGTTTGTTGTGAGTTCGTAACTTTGTAATCTTTATACCCAATATATTTTATAGAGTCAAGAATGCCTGACATAATTAGCTAACAAACAATACGCAATTAAAGAGAAACCAATTCAAAAATGACATAAAGTTATTTTTTTACACACAAAAATGATTATTAATCTTTAATCCGCATCATATGTGATTCTTTTAACATGTGATTGAAAGCTGTGATCTTTATTCTTTAGCAACTAACCAAATTCATCATAGTGATTAGTTCTTTATTTGACTCCTATTACATAAAATTAAAAGAAAAAGAAAGAAAGAAAGAAAAAAAAACTCAAATTTGTTTTTGTCTGAGCTTAAGGCGTCGATGGAGGTGGTTTCCGGCAATGGGATGTTTCAAGCGATATTGGTTTCCTGCCATGGTGGTCATTAATGTTTATATAGATTCATAAAGCAATGATTATTGAAGAAACTGAAAATATAAAGTTTAGATCTTAATGATTTGCACATAGGGTGTTTTGTGGTTTATTTAAGTCAAAGTGGGTTTTTAGATCTCATGCAGGGAGAAGTTAGATTTTTTTAGGTAAAGGGATTCAATACCACTAGTAAATATTATTATGCAAAAAAAGCAAATAACTATAATGGATATTGTAACAATTCGCAATTTCAGGTTAATTATTATTCCCGGAAAATTTTACTATTTATTTTTACTATTCATTTTTCCTGAAATTTTCTCGAAACTTGATTTTTGTTTCTTGGCCTCGAGTGATAAATCATTTCCATGACAAATTAAAAGTTTGACATTCATAAGCTCATTTTCGTGAAAGTTAATAAGGAATTACACGTTTTAGGGTAAAACGTCATTCAAAAATTCTACGCACAACGAAACTCGACCGCGTTAAGTGACCCCGCATCGGAAAAATGTTTGACAAAATCATGATTTATTTGAGAATAAATCATGACTGTGAAAAACGTGACCAAAATAAACCTCGGCCGGGAAAAACTGGAATTTTCAGTTTTAAGCGTTTTTACTCAGCCGTAACCTTAGCCTATACCTGTACCGCATTTCTAAGACAATTTAAGTTTTCAACTTATTAGAAAAAGTCAACATATTTTTCCCTCCTCCTTTGACCAAAAATCATCCCTTGATTTTATAAGTCATTCCTTGATTTTTAGGCTTACGGTTTGATGTCTAAAAGACATTTAATACCAACCGACACTAGACTGAGCCCAGTCTAGACATTATAAGTCATTTTAAATCATTTTTATCATATTAGAAAAGTAACATTTTACTTTTCTCAATTTTACGCAATATTCGTACATTTTACGTATTACGCGTTTTAGACCCGTGTTTCCAGTTTTAGCAGTGTTTTACCACCCAAATGGAACCTACCACTCATTTTATATTTTATTATGGAACATATGGACATATTTATCAATACTTTCAAGTTCCATAATTTTACGACACCCGGTTTTACGTTTTGAGGCCTAATCATTTACGGTTGGCATTTCCCGGAGTCAAAACTAACCAAGTATCTTGGATAATATCAACAAAGTCCAACACTTCCTCCCCAAGGCTTGTGAACCGCCACTAGGGGGGGGGGATTCACACTATGTGGCTCAATCTCATGCAAATTGATCTAGGATGATTACATGTGTCAAAGCTTGTTAAGAAAGCTTTGACAAGTCTTAGTTTCTAACCTCCTCAAGCCCTTATAAAAGCCCCTCCTTCCCCTCCTTATGTCGTGCACCATCACACACCAAAACCACTCCACACTTAGTTATTTTCTTCTAATTTCTAGCAAGGTTCAAGTGCAAGTTCAAGGTAGAAACCCTAGTTTGATCTTAGGTTATCAAAACACTTCCATAACCTCATATACTTGGTGATTTATCTTGAGTTTGAATCCACTCAAGTCACCTCAACCTTCATTATCCATCTTTCAAGATTACAAGAGTAGAAAGATTGCATGAAGTGAAGTGGGTTGAAGCAAGTCTACCAAAGTCCTTACCTTACTAGTTACTTTCCTTTCTTTGTTGAAAGCCAAAAGTTGTAAGCCAAACCCTAACACGCTTCTTGTTAAATGATCATGCTCATGTTATTTACATATTATTCTTGCTATATTATGTCATGTATTCATGTCCATGATGTATAAAAATGAGTAAAACATGTTGTTGTAATTGATTGTTAAGATAAGTTATTAAAACAAGTAAACTAGTGACTTTCTTGGTAAGACCTGATCAAAATGGTAAAAATATGATATTGGATTATTACATATTGTAGTAGAGGACCTAACAAGGAAACCGTAGCAATTTGAACCACCTAAAACGAGTATACGAGTCAAAAGTTATGACCATTTGAAGTTACCAAAACTTTGCGGCAAGGCTGCCAAAACTTTTTGTTACAGAAACTTAAAACACGCAAAAAGAGGCATTTCTGGTCCGATTCATCAAAAAGTTAAAACACGAAAGTTGTCCGGAACGACGTTTTCGTTCAGGAGTAAAGAAGCTCGAGAGCTGAAAACGCTTTTTGAGTGATAATTTCTTCAAATTCTTAACAGCCCATTTTTAGACCAAAGTCACTATATTATGGTTATACTTTAAAAGGAACAAGAGGTCTTATGACCTATAATCAAGACCACAACCATGGCTAAAGCCAAGGTTGAGTCTCATGACCTTGGAACAAGGACCAAAGGTCATGGCTAGGCCATGACGAAATGACCATGTAAGCTTACTTAGGCGAAAACATGAAACAAGGAATTAGGCGATAACTTGAACAAGCAATTTGGATCTACTTCACTTAAAAAGGAACCATGAGATATTACAAAGAAAAATGGTCATACAAGACTTATGAAACTTCCCCTAATAGCAATCTTCAAGTAATAATAAACTTTCCTAAGTTTATTCAAATATCGGACATGTAATTTTCGGATCAAAACTTATACATATATACTTTATCAACTACTACAATAGTAGGGAGCCTCATGTGAGGAGTTCATTATGTAAGCCGTCGAGATGAGTTGTGGATTTATGAATTAAAGTGTCCTGGCTCCTCGAACGCTTACTAACGTGACTTCTGAATTATGTCGGCCCGAACGGTAGTAAACGATATATAAAACATACATGTTTCATGAATCTTTTCTTTCAAAGACTTACAATATACATCATACCACATCATGAACTAGATGCAAGATATATATATATATATATATATATATATATATATATATATATATATATATATATATATATATATATATATATAGGCACTTATTCATATTCTTTACTCCGATCCTAAGTCGCAACATTCTATTATAGGTTGCTCGTAGAAACCTTCGCGATTCGACCATCACATTCACTACTCACTACATAACTGAAGGTGAGTTCGTAGCCCCACTTTCTATTGTTTAACTATTTTACAAACCCATGGGGGGAATACATGCTATTATTTTTCTACTCGAACACAATGCTTTCTAATGTATGCTTCCCGACTATGTTTTATTGTCACTAAGTAACGATTGCCATGTTCGAAGTCCCTATATCATGAACCATTAGTCACTACCTATAGTGAGCGCGAATATTGTGAATAGATCTATTGGGATTGACGGATCCCATTTGTGTTGAACAACGATGAGTTCACACAAATGCACTATATTTGAGATTTAGCGGTATAATGACAAAAGTACCTTGACAGGGCTTCTATAATGCCAATTTTGTTGGTTCGATGTTAATGTTTTGGTTGCATGAGCTTAGTGAAATAAATAACGATTTTGTTTTCTAACTATGAGTGTGAGTCTATAGCTCACACTACGATTATTGTGTTCAAATGATTTAACTAAACTCTACGAATTCCACTCAACCTTTGTGTTGACCTCTCAAGCATGTATTTCAGGTTCATGACGATCAAGGATGGTACGGAAGGGCACGGATACTCAAGAGGGCTATAAATTTTATTATCATTCAAAAACTCATTTAATGTAAATTGTAAACATGGAACCATCTGGGACCTCATTTTGTAATCTCTGATATTTATATAATTTGAATGATAAATCTTTTAAAACGACTCAATTGGAGTTCGTTTTCTATTATTGTGACTATTGTGCCGTCAAGTAACACCCAGTTCGAATTCCGCTGTATCCATGAATTGGGGGTGTTACAGATATGGGTTAGTCGCATATCTGAGCCCAAAAAGGCAAAATAAACGCTCCTACTATGCTTAACACCTAAAATATCATAAGAATGACATACCAAACTTATGAGACCTAATAAAAACCCTATCTAATTTGAACACGGAGACTAATGTCAAAAGCATTTGGAAACTCCATTTGGATTTCAGTCAAGCCACAGTCATCAAAATCATCATCATCATCATCATCATCATCATCAAACAGGTTTTCATCATAGGTCTCCTCATTCCATTGCTCGTATAAACTCTTGCTACCCACTCCACCACCATGTTTAGAGATTTCGTTAACCTAGAAACTCGTAGATGATATATAAGTAGCAATTTCATCGTAGACCTCGAGCACTTTAGCATCACTATCCGTATTATCTGGATCAACAACCTTTTTAGAACTAGGAAGCGTTGATTTACAAGGTCTTAGCGGCTTCCCATCATCACCCACTAGCACAAGTTTCCCATTAAGCATATGACTTTCCAGTTCATTAATTCTTGCAACAGGTGTAGCACTTGGACTACTAGATGTCGTACCAACCAAAGGTGTAAGGAGATTACCACTAGGTTCTACATTAGCATTAGAAGCCTCATCCAATTCATCTAGAACACTAAATGCATTAGAAGTACTTACCACTTTAACATCCATTTTCGATTTTCTAGACGTAGAAGCCTCCTTTGTGTTATATTTTGAATTAGAAGTCTTGGTATTCTTTGATGCAACAGGACTATAATAAACCTTTTGCATTGGAACGCTATTAAACTTCTTTGTATTAGCCTCTTTTCACTTTACAACCATAAACCCACCATTAGAATTTGAAACCTTCTTTGATACACCCGAACTCTGACCCTTGCCTTTATCTATCCCATTTATCACACGTTAGGAGCAGCTTTAGGACAATCATCAAAAGGATGACCATATAGCAAGCAAGTACTATAACGAGGGGGTTTTTACTTGTATTCGATACAAATAGACTCTTTCGTATATCCGCTTCTATTAAGCTTTGACACAAAACTCATTAGACTCATTAATTTCAATCACGGATCTTGCATATCTGCTCTCCCCCCATGAATCCAAACACATGTTATTCGTATACAAGTCTAGCTGCATAAGAGTACCAATCTTAGAAACGATCAAGCTCAAACCATCCGATGTATATGCAACCAATGGTAAATCATAGAACTTCACCCAGACTAAGATACAAGACAAATCTTCTTTTAAAAGGCTTAACTCGGGTGACCACTTATTAAGAAATATGGGAATTCCACGAATCATCCATGGACCATCACGAAGAATAGGTTCCGCACCTTGAACAAACGATAACTTAAAAAGTAGAAACCTTTCATGTTCATCGTTACTTTCACTAAGCCATACTTATCACAGTTGTTGCTGCATAAACCATTCAACAACAGGAAAAGCGAACCTTTTACCAATAAAGTACCCATATAATGAATTATTCACCGTATGAACCAAGCTATAGGTAACCCAACGTCATAATCTGCATCATTAGGAACATTATCTTCAATTTTTCTAAAATTTGCCTCAGTCATAGACGTAAGGCTTAGCTTATTAGCATAACTCATGGGGATTTTTCAGTAGATGTATTAGCTGTAGTAGTATTACACAAAGCCTCTTGTTAACTATTACATGCGAAAATAGTTGAATGTTCCTTAGGGAAATCATTCCCACTGTTCACACGTTCACTACCTGGTTCAATATCAACTTGTTCAGTAAAATGTTCAATAGTTCCAGACAAGCTGAATTCTCATTAGAATTTGACACATCAGACGACTCCAGACTACCCACTAAACCTGATTTCACAACTCCATCTTCAACATCACTAGCACCCATCATTATATTTAGTCACATCAGATGACTTCAAGGTATCAACGTTTAACATCACTAGCACTATTTGTTTCAGAAGCTACAAAATTCACTTTCGAAGCCAAACTCACTAAGATTTGGAAAATAGGAGTTTAAATGAAGATTACCTGTATTACATGTTCGAGTATCCAATGATTTTCCCACCAAACTTTCATCTTTTTTATATTTCTTCTATTCTCCACCTCCCCACGAGTCAAAAAAAAAAAAAAAAAAAAAAAAAAAAAAAAAAAAAAAAAAACACACACACACACAAACAAACACAAACACAAACAAACAAACAAACTTAATATTGTAGCCAAGCACATACAGTAAACACAAAGAATCACAAAACATTTAAATTTTCAAAACCACGCAGAAAACCCTAACGAATTAGGTTTATAAGAAAACAATTACGTCCACTCTACATCATATGATTGTAACCTAAAACCATTAAGGTTAATTAAACAAGAATAAGGGGATCAATAAGACCATTTAATGGATAAAACAGTAAAGCCCAGTAAAGTAACCCTAAAAGACGATTTAAGAACTCTATTGATGAGATCAAAAACAAAACGCCCTAAATAATCCACTAACAAGAAGGGAATAACGATTAATTAGAAAACGTTAATCATTATAATTGAGTGTCAATTAATTAGAAGTAGGCTCGATTTGGATAGAAAAATCAATTAGGGATATGGAAGTTTTTTGATCGCCAAAGGGATAGGGAGGTCTTTTTAGCTTCGTAGAAGTTAAAGTTTATATCTTAAAGATATGAATCGGGTAACAATGGGAACTTGAAGTTTATATAAATCAAAGTGGGCTTTTAGTGAATGTAAGATTTGATAAGATAAATTTATTTGATGATTTTAATATGTCTTTAAATTTTTTAAAGTGAACATGAAAAAGTAGTTAGAGAATTAATTGAAGAATGAGATGAACTTATAAATTTATTGAAGAATGAGATCAACTTCTATTAAAAAAGAAAAAGAAAAAAAAATCCATAGCAATTTCAAGGTTGAAGATGAAAAAAACTCCATAGCAATTTCAAGGTTGAAGATGAATCGACGCAAAATGACCAAACTGCCTTCATGTGACATGCACATGAGGGGTTTAACGGAGAAAACTAACGGCGATCCAGTTAAAGGACTGTTTTGTTAGAAATGGACAACCACATGGACCAATAGTGTAATTATTAAAGTTAAAGGATGAAATGTTAAAAGAATTGTAAACCGATGATATTTGTAATTAACTCTTCTTATCTATAAAAGTGTAATAAGAGTGGGCAGAATCAGAAGTTTAAGCAAATACCCTTCTTTAGAAGTGAACAACAATTTTAATAAAATTATTAATGTTGGACAATTAATATGAGATAACTAAAAGTACAACTTTTGGCGAGAAAAAAAATAACACACTACCAAAACTTTTTAATGTATTCGATATATCAAATGTAAACCACCAACAATGATTGTCAATTTGAACAAGAATGTATAACGGATATATTGGTTTCACATTATTTAGAAGGGTTGAGATCTTTTATATAAAATGACCGGTAACGTTCTTTCTCTATTAAAAAAAAAGGTATTTAAATAACCTTCACCGTTATACTAGTTATAAGTCCCGTGCACGTACGAATTTTACACATAAATCAAATCTATTTTTAAATTTTAGTTTACTATATGAACATATAAGAATTAACTCATGAAAATTGTAATATAAGTACAACTAATATGCATGAGTTTTTCATTATTTATTATAATCTATCAATATATTTTGAAAATTTTTATTGGATGAAAGATTTGAGTAATTTGTCTATCTGACATAGATGTTGAAGTTGAT
This sequence comes from Artemisia argyi, assembly GCA_030686995.1. Lineage (NCBI taxonomy): Eukaryota > Viridiplantae > Streptophyta > Magnoliopsida > Asterales > Asteraceae > Artemisia > Artemisia argyi. The sequence goes on along the minus strand of CM060695.1, from coordinate 19,361,511 downwards.
GTTGATGTTGTTATTTAACTTTAACTATTGATATAATGTTGTACAAAATGTCTGAGTTTAGTAGCATATAATGAGTGTTAAGTGTTAACCGTAAAGTTTTTTGCAAATGTTTTTCAATGTATCCGTATATAAATTTTAAATAATAATTACATGAGTCGTCATTTAAGTACAATCGAGTATATTTATTTTCATATCACAGTAATTCATGCTTATCATTAGATATTTATATTACCGTTAATAATAGTTTATCCGTATTTAATATTTAAACCCGTGTACGCATAAATTATATTTTTAAATAAGATAACATGAGTCCTTATTTAATGTACATAGTATAAAAAAATAGTAGATGAAACAAAATTTTGTAATTTTAATAGATGAAAGTCTCAAACTAATACTAATACTCATGTAATTGTAAACAAAGTCCATATTATAAACTCTAGGGGTATAAAGTCTCAAGTTTTTTATAAATGTTTTTCAGGGTATCCGTATATAGATTTTAATAATAATTACATGAGTCGTTGTTTAATTACAATCGAGTATATTTATTTTCATATCACAGTAACTCATGCTTACCATTTGATATTTATATTACCGTTGATAATAATTTATCCGTATTTAATATTCAAACCCGTGTGCGCAAAAATTATATTTTAAATAGGATAACATGAGTCCTTATTTAACGTACATAGTAAAAAAGAAATAGTAGATGAAACAAAATTTTGTAATTTTAATGGATGAAAGTCTCAAACTAACACTGATACTCATGTAATTGTAAACAAAATCCATTTTATAAACTCTATTGGTATAAAGTATACGGGGTTATTTGTTTATTACGAAGTTTCTAAAGTTACTAAAAAACATGAAGACTTATAATTTACACTTAACTCTATATAGTATATTTAATATTCAACCACTAAAGTTTTATTAATTACTCATTTTTTTTTAAGTTTTTATTTTTATAAATTTGACACCTATATTTTTATGTGTTTTTTTCTCAATCAAATTCTCCACCAAATTTATTAAAGTTTGACCAAAATCAATTCAATTTTGACATTTTATTGGCCAATCATATTGTTTGATTTCGTCTATTTGTCAAAATCGAGCTCTCCTATTGGGCCAATTTTTTTCCCATAAGATTGTTTTGTCAAAAAAACTCTGAAATAATGTAATTGTTTTATTATATAAAAGATTTGTGAATGAATATTACCGGTTATAATGCATTTAGAATATTCTAAATATAATAGAAGTTTTAAAAAAATTGAGACAAAAATAATTCTTGTTATGGAAGAATTTCAAAAACTGATCAATACTTATAAGATTAAAAGTTGCAACCGTCATATTGATTATCAAATAAGTGATTTAATGGGAAATATATGTGTAACGACATAACTCTGGAAAAAAGTTACCAATATACATTAAAATATTAGTTAGAAAATCTTAATAAAAATTAATTCATGGTTTATAAAAGAATAAAAAAAAGCTACAATACACAAACTAATCGTACTTTACACATTATAAATTCAGCCATCCAAGTTTTTCTGGCCTTTGAAACTCACAAAATGTCACACAGAGCAGCTGATTCACCGGATATTCGCCGCCGCATTGCGCGGGTATCATTCTATTATTCATAAGAGAGTTGATACTCCCACCACATTTTTTGATGCAAATGCCACAACTGTGCATTGCAGTGTTGTACGGTACAATACTGTAATGCACAAGTTGTGGTCCAAGCATCAAAAAATATGGTGGGAGTATCATCCCTATACATAATAGCTCGAGAAAATCCTTTATTAAAAAAAAAAAGATAGTACTTCCTCCCTCCCAAATTAATTATAGATTTTCTTTTTGAGTTATCACAAATTAATAGTCCACTATTTAAAATAGATTAGGAAATTTGGTCGAGATTACCATATTTCCCTTACTTGAATTTGTTATTACAAACATTTAAAAAAACAGTAATTAATTAGTAAAAGGTAAAATTATCATTCTGTTTATTTTTTTTTAAAGCTGTGTGTTTATTGTCAGTAGACAATAAACAGATAGAGTACTTCATTACTTCTTCTGTTCCAAATTTAATGTCCATATTTCTTTTTAAGTTATCATAAATTAATTGTACACTACTTAAAGTAGCAAAAGAATTTGGATTAAGTTTACTATATTAACTTCACTTAAGTTTATTATTACAAAGTTCAAAAAAATAATTAATTAAATAATTGATGGTAAAACTGTAAAAGTACAAGAGAGAAAATAATAATGAATAATTGAATATGTTTTGTTTTGTTTTGTTTTTTGTTTTTTTTTTTATTATGGACTTTACATTATTTTGACATGGAGGGATCCGAGTACAAATTTGAAAAGATAGATACATACTCTTGTACCTTTATATACAAGTTGTACAAATGACTCTGTCCTTGACCTTGTCTTTGGATTTGGGTTTAGATTTCTTTTCTTTCCTCACAACAACAACTTCAACCCATTTCACTTTCCATACTAATTTCCCATCAAACATTTATTCACTCATTCATTAAACCATTCAATTCTTTCTTCTTTTCTGTTTCTTGCTCTTAACACCCATTTTCATAAAACAAAAAAATCACATCATTTAGACATTTTCTTTTAGCTGGTTAACTACCTCAGATGGTAAGTTCATTTCTTCTTAATCTTTATATTGTTTTATGAGTACTATTTGCTACATTAAATTCTGTTTTTTGGATCTAGTTTTTTAGTTGATTTATGTCTTTTTTATTCAACTTTTTATAAGCTTGCTAATAATTATGCTATCTAAGGTTCTTGATGATATAAAATGTTAAATGTACCAAAAACCCATGATTTATTACTAGATTTAAGTTGCCTTTAGCGCCTAAATCATGCTAAAGTTTTGATCTTTATGGTTCTTGGTAGCTCAATTAGTTCAATGTACTAAAAACCCATTATTGATTTAAGTTGCCTTTAGTACCTAATTCATGTAAAAGGTTCCTGATTTAAGGGTTTTTTAATATTGTTTTCTTGGTTAAATTTGCAGGATCTGTTATTGTTTTTGTGAGTTTCTTGATTGGTGGAAAGATGGGTAGGGCTAAAAAGGGAAAGAAGTATACTTTGACTAACAACAATGATGATCCAGCTAGTGGTGATGACGAAAAACTCCTCTCTCAGAAGCGAAGAGGTCGGCCTCAAAAGCCGCTAACAGATGACATTGATGAAGATGTCGAAAAGACCGAAGAAGATGATGAGGAACATGACCATGAGGACGAAAATGGAAACTCTGATGGAAAGAAAAGGAAACGGGTCAAACAGGTTAAAGAAAAAGGCGATTTAGTGAAACATGAAAGCACAAATGGAACCAAGTCTAATGGGTTTCGTCATATTGGGAGTAGAAGGAAAAACAAGCCTCATCGCGCAGCTGAAGCTGGCGTCGAATGCAGATGAGAAAAACGACACCTTTGTACCCGTTTGAGGCCGGCCTAGACGCCTAGTGTTGGTTCATACTACTTAGTCCTGTTTTGTTAATGTTTGTTTTCGGTTTGATCAATTAGGATGCATTTGACCAAACATTTGAGCCTGGAAATGGTTTCTTGCATCATATTGGTATCGCGGTTGTTGGTTGTTAACTTGTTATGTTCTTGGGACCGATAGGAACGTCTCAGTATCTGTTTCGGGTTCATTTTGTACCTTTCTCCTTTAGATCTTTTGTGAATGTATGCATGATCTCACTCTGAGTCAAACTTGTTGGACATGAAATCTTATTTGAACAAATTGTTTAGTTGCATTGTTACTTGTGTTTGTGTCTATAGTTATTAAAGTCACTAGCTATAAAATAAGAATTGTAACCTTTTTTTTAATGATTTTTAGTGATGGAGGTTGTAACTTGTAAGTTTAGGTAGTGAAATGAGTACTGAGTAGATGATGGTTGGTGTTGTAAAGATTTCTGATTTCATACTCAACTATGGTCTAAACAACTGGGCTAGGCCCACTTGTCTTGTTAGGTTACAGATTTACAGGTGGGCCAGTTTCCACTTAATGTGGGCCAGCCCATAATAGCTGTGTTGACTGCTGAGTGTTAACTACTTATATGACCGTTATCTCAAGAGCAATTATAGAATTATTTATCACCTCCTATGTTTTATGAGAAGTTTATTAGATTTGATTTTATTACATGCAACAAATTTCTAGTTTATGTGTCTTGGTAATCTCCCACATGCTTTTCCGTGGATCTTTAGTTTGGCGATGTGATTTGTATACACCAATATATTAATTACTTTGTACACAACTTTTGTATCTTAAACCACGGCCTGTATAATACCATAAAGTACGTGTCTTTGGCAAAAAAATTGAAGAACTCGGTCGTCTGGACGAGACTTAGTGTGAGTGTTTATTAAATAGTTTTGGTATATTTGTGTTTAATTGAAGTATGTTTTGGTGGTGAAGTTGGTTGTTTTATTACATTAAGTTAGTGGTGAAGTTGGTTTTAGAGAGGGAAATCTGATGCGGCGGAGAGGTGATGGTGTAAATACGGTCTTGGAGTCTCCTTACACTCGGCCTTATGTAGTTATGTGTAGCGATAGGTGTTTGCATGTATATACGCATATAGATGTATTTATGTACATTTACAATAATTCAAAGCTTCAAATGAGTTTACACACATAAAAGTATATGATATTGATTTATGACACAAAAGAAAAAGGTAGGTAGAGCATACATTTACTTAAGTTAGATAGGACATGCATTTCGTTAGTGACATAAATAGTCTCACGTTTTCTTGGCTTTCTTCTCTATTATTTACTTTCAATTCGAAAAATTAAAGTTCGACTAAGATAAGTAAATATAAACTTATTGAAAGTCAAGAGAAAATTAGGAATCTAAAATTCATTTATTCAGAATGCCTTTAGAATTTACTATTGCGATTGTAGGGTTTATAACAAGTGTGATTTATGCATTTTCAACAATTAAAGTCTTGGAAGCAATTCCTAATGTTGGTTTACCTCCAAATTGGAGTTTATCTACGATAAATCGGTCTAGCTTTCCTGATGATTTTATCTTTGGTTCGGCATCTTCTTCTTTTCAGGTAATTGATTCATATTTGTAGCAACATCAAAGGTAATAATGTTTAATTGTTTATGGTCGATAATATTAGTCGATTGTTCTTTTACACTAATGACGTACGTAACTATATATGCATGTTCTTATACAGAACGAGGGTGGAGCAAATGACGATGGTCGAGCTCCAAGTATATGGGATACTTTTGCTAGAAAACATCCTGGTTAATTTTGTGATTAATTTTATTAATTCCTTAAGTTTATTTTGCTGTATTTTGCAAGATATAATATAAACTTAACCCTTCTAATGAATCAATTTTCAGATAAAATTGTTGATCATAGTAACGCGATTACAGCAACTGATAGTTATCATCGATACAAGGTTCACATTTCTTATAATTCTCGGAACTTCTCATGAGTTATACACATTTTACGTACAAAATTTATTTCTTAACAATATCTAAAAGAATAGTAAATAAATTTTAAGGACGATGTGAAGATGTTGAGGAACATGGGCATGGATGCATACAGTTTCTCAATCTCATGGTCTCGAGTTATACCACGTACTTAATCGATATCTGTTTTCAAATTTCCTTGATTATATACTTTTTGTAACATACATCTTCTTTATGGTATTTTCTAATGTACTTTGTACTTTTAATATTGTTGCAGTTGGAAAAATAAGCAGTGGAATTAATGAACATGGAGTTGCGTACTACAATGATCTCATTAACGAACTTCGATCAAGTGGTTAAAAACACTAACTAAATCATTCTTTTTAGCTATGTTTTTTTGCATCCATTGGTTATACAATTAACCAAACTTTGTTTCTGATAGATATTGAACCCTTTGTAACTCTATTTCACTGGGATCTTCCTCAAGCTTTAGAAGATGAGTATGGAGGCTTCTTGAGTTCACGTGTTGTGTAAGTAATTTAACTAATGAAATTCTTTTGCCTGCATTTCGTTATGTAATAAATTGGAAAATAAATTGGCCTAATTTGGCAATTAATTAATTTGGCAATTAATTAGGATGAATCCGGATCCCTTGCAAAGGGGAGTAAGTTTAAAAAGTCTAAAAAGATTTCTGGTGATGCCACGTGTCCCCTTTTTATTTTATTTAAAAAATCTGGATAGAGGCAAAATAGTAAAATTACTTGTTTTTTCTTTTTTCACCTCAAATTTCAAACGCACATATCTTTTAAACGATAAACTTTTAGAAAAAACCGATTTCACCATAATTTTTAAAATTCAAACCTATTTAATTTGGTATAAATTTTGTTAAAAATTTCGAAACTTTTTTTTTTACATACGAAATGGGTGTTAATTTTCTTGATTTTTTGGACATTTTCGACCTTATTTTGTACCATCATAAATGCCGAATCGTGAAAATTTTAAAACATGAAAGTCGTAGCTTCTTGGCCATTCTTTACCCAGAAATTTGAATCACTCAAATCCAATAAGATATGAGTGAGATATCGTATGTTAAAGATGACGTTTTACTCATATTTGTTGAATACAACATGTTTGATGAAATGTTTAGCTTAGATTTTTAGTCTTAAAATCGAGTTAAATTCACTAATTTTTGTACAACAATGCACCTTTAGTCATTTTATTAATGTAAGATTCAAAGTGTTTTGTTGTTTTTTTTGTTTTTTTTAACTGATGAACCTTATTAACTGATGAACCTTATTAACTGATTTAATAAGTTCATCAGTTAATAAGGTTCATCAGTTAATAAGTTCATCAGTTAATAAGGCTCTTTAACTGATGAACCTTATTAACTGATTTAATAAGTTCATCAGTTAATAAGTTCATCAGTTAATAAGGGTCATCAGTTAATAAGTTCATCAGTTAATAAGGCTCTTTAACTGATGAACCTTATTAACTGATTTAATAAGTTCATCAGTTAATAAGGTTCATCAGTTAATATAGTTCAACCAGTTAATAAGGCTGATGAACCTTATTAACTGATTTAATAAGTTCATCAGTTAATAAGGTTATCAGTTAATAAGGTTCATCAGTTAATAAGGTTCATCAGTTACTGATGAACAAAATGTCTTTTTTAAAAATCAGTTAATAAGATTCATCGGTTAATATGGTTCATCAGTTAAAAAAAACAACAAAAAAACAAGAAAAAACAAAACTTTTTGAATATTACATTAATAAAATAACTAAAGATGCATTGTTGTACAAAAATTAGTGCATTTAACTCGATTTTAAGACTAAAAATCTAAGCTAAACATTTCATCAAACACGTTGTGTGCAACAAATATAAGTAAAACGTCATCTTTAAAATACGATATCTCACTCATATCATATTGGATTTGAGTGATTCAAATTTCTGGGTAAAAAATGGCCAAGAAGCTAGAACTTTCGTGTTTTAAGTTTTGCAAAATTCGGCCTTTAAACTATACAAAATTAAAGCCGAAAATGCTAAAATTTTCAAGAAAATCATGACCCAATGAATATGTCAAAAAAAAAGTTTCGAAAAAATTTAAAAAAATTTATACCAAATTAAAGAGGATTAAATTTTAAAAATTATGGTGAAATCGGTTTTTTCTAAAAGTTTGTCGTTTGAAAGTTATTTGCATTTGAAATTTAAGGTGAAATTAAAAAAATAGGTCAAATGACCAAAATGCCCTCTAACCGAAAATATTAAAGAAAAAAGGGAGGGAGTGGGTGGGGGACACATGGCACTAGCTTAGTGGCTAGAATCACTTTTTAGCCTTTTTAATTTTTGATCCTTTGTAAGTGATCGCAACTCTAGTTAGGATAATTATTTGGCATTTAAACTCAAATGATCATCAGCTAATCAATATATCATAACGCGATATTAAACACCTAAGAAGTTAGTGCAAAATTTCGATCTAAAATGCTCAAATTAATTGCATGCAGCGATGATTTTCGTGATTTTGCTGAGCTATGTTATAGAAGATTTGGTGATCGGGTCAAGAACTGGATCACTTTAAATGAGCCATGGAGCTACAGTGTTGGAGGTTATGAAAAAGGCAATTATGCTCCTGGCCGGTGTTCTAACTTCATCGGTAATTGCACGGCTGGAGATTCAGGAATCGAGCCCTATATTGTTGCACATAATATGCTTCTTTCACATGCTGCAGCTGCTAAGTTGTACCATGATATTTATAAGGTACTAATTTACATGGTTGTGACAGAAAACCAGTCACTAAAGGTATCTTGTGTAAATGACATGTTGAAAATCATTATAGGGACCTCAAAATGGAAGGATCGGAATCTCACTAGTAACTCGGTGGATGGTTCCATACTCCGATGTTAAAATACATAAGGACGCTGCACTTCGTGCTCTTGATTTTGACTTTGGCTGGTATGTACGCAAATGATATGTTTCTAGTATGTCACTAGCCGGTACAGAAATGTGTTGCTAACTTTGAAAACATGTTCAATACAAGTTGATTGTTATTGGACGTAGCGAGTCCACCTCTGATGCTCATTTTTTCTAGTCACTAACGGGCAATCATCAGTACTGAGTTATAGCAGAAATGACTGACCAAAAGATTAGACGTAAAAACTGTCAAAGTAAAAAGGTGTCACTATTAAGCAATTAGCTAGACACAAAATTGTTTAAATGCTTCACTTACTAGTAAAAAGGTGAGAGGATAGGCCTAATCGATGATCCTGTACATAGTGAATACAATGAGCATAGGGGCTATATTGAAGATCTTTTACTGATACTACAATTCAGAGTTACAAAAGATTTGGTGATATATTCCAGTGTTACAAAAACATGGCAGGTTTATGAACCCGTTAATATTTGGCGAGTACCCTGAGAACATGCGAATCAATGTCGGGAATAGACTACCTCGATTCACAGCAGAAGAATCATACAATCTGAGGAACTCATACGATTTTATCGGATTAAACTACTACACAGCATATTATGTGCAACATGTTTCTGAGGCCGTCACTGACAACATGACTCGATCTTCTGACTCTCAAGCTCGTTTAACTTGTACGTTATATTACTCATCGTGAACTATACATGTTAAGTTATTCGGTCATCGATCTATTTTAACTTTGATGAAAATTGTTTGATTTACAACAGATGAAAGGAATGGAGTAGCAATTGGTTCCAAGGTATAACTTTCAGAGAGTTTTATTTTGGACTTCAAATTTATGAAAATGAGAAAGCAACCAAACTTCATTTTACAGGGCGGATCGGACTCGCTTCGATCATACCCTCAAGGGTTGCACGATCTTCTCTTGTACATCAAGACCAATTACAACAACCCCCCGATTTACATTACAGAAAACGGTACATGTTAGTTACTAAAAAAAGAGACATGAGTGTAGCGCATTTTAATTTAACGACACATTTTGTTGATGCTTTGTAGGAGTTGACGAGCCAAACAATTCCTCGTTATCACTTCGAATAGTCCTCCAAGACGATTTTAGAGTCCAATACTATGCTGGTCATCTTCAAAAACTTCTACAAGCTATCAAGTAAACTCTTTTTTGCCCGAATTATAGAAATTACACCATGAAGTAAGATGTGAAAGGATTGGTTTTAAAATGAAATGACATGAGTTGGTTATATGAATGTAGTGCAGCAGGAGTGAATGTGAAAGGCTACTTTGCGTGGTCATTATTGGACAACTTCGGATGGGATCGTGGCTATGCAGTTCGATTTGGGCTACATTTTGTAGATTATGGCAACGAGTTGAGACGATATCCAAAGTTTTCATCCATTTGGTTCACCAATTTCTTGCGTATCCGAGGCTAGGATACACAAATATCGACTATATTCCAAGTCCTAACCCAATTGAAAACTATTCTTCGCTTTTCTACTTCTCTTTGAATAAAAAATGGATATTTTGTTGCGATTTACCAAAGAAAATTAACACCAATAATATACTGAGTAGCTTTGTTACATGCATGTAAATGCTACATAGCCATTGATAAGTGATCATGAAGGTTTTTACTATTATCAATTGACACCAAACATTACAATTATTAGAAATGCATAATATTAATAATGATTACCTTTTTTCAATGTCAAACTGTAATTAGATGGAGATGCTATACGGAACACCTTTACCAGTCACCCCGTGTTCAGAAAACGGCTTAAGAAGCTGATACGGAACCAACCCTGCTCCAGTTCGGTTCCTTAGAATGGGATCACGGTTTCTTGAGTCTATGATATTGTCAAGTTTCTTTAACCTTCTACTAAAATCTTCAAACGCAGACTTTATAGCCGGTTCTGCTTCCCACGAAGCCTCCATGGAGGTACCAATGTACTCCTCATCTGGTGAATGACTTGATAAAACTTCCAAAATTGCCATTATCTTGGTAGCTTGAATCTGAGTCGGGAAACAATTTAATAACACGTCCTCAGGCTTGTTCATAAAGGCTTCCCACTCTTCAGCGATTGGATCTTCATTTGGCATTTTAGTGCGTGCTATAGTTGGTCTGTTTGGGAAATAACCAGCAAAATCGTATTGACCAAAGTTGACTGCTGAATGATGGCCAGATGATACCCACATTATCGTTGACACAACTCCAATTAAATCTTGTTGTGTTTTAAGTTGTGGCCACCATGGTTCGTCTTTCTTGTCTCCATGCCCCACTGTTCGGATTTCAGTCCACCACGCTTGAAGCTCTTCATCAGATTCTACAAGTTTTGCTTGGGGGTAGTAATGGTTGATATAAGCAGTAGCCCATTGTTTAATAGCATCCCAGAGAAGCAGACCATCGTTTGCAAATGGGTAGTCTTCTATTGTTAGTTTTATACCATGTGGTGCACTTACATCTTCAACGGCCATTCCCCTATCGATTACCAAAAATTAGAAAACTGTCACCACACCTAATCTATAATATACAAGTTGGACATCAAATTGTAAGAATTTACCTGCTGATTAGATCGGCAGGAAGTGCCTCATGATCAAAACGCCATTTTTGAGCATATGCATCAGAGGAAAGTTGCATAGAATATTTTCGCGGAGAGAAAGATGATTCAATAATTCCATCAGCATTAATGAGGGCAAGTCGAGCTAAGCCATTAATCTGCATTGTGTATCGTAGATGAGGACACAATAGTCTCTGTATAGGGTGCATTTTGCTAAGTTGGCGGTTTGTAGCAATTATATAAGGCTCAGTAACACAATGAGTCCGTAGCCTGAAATGTTGAAAAAACATTAAAACAACAGTGTCAATTGTACCCACAGACGATAAAAGATTGTGATATGAATGTAGCCAACCAGTGGCTGACAAGCTGGTGATATCCGGAATCATGGGCAAGGACATGAGCCTTGGCTAGCTTCCAGAGCCAGGCGCCAGTAGCATCCCAACAAGGTGTGTAAACATGCTTCCACTGTGGTTTCCCATTGTTTGGTGGGCGAGTCAACTCAATGGCTAATGGTCTCAACGTTCCCGTACACGTGAGGAACATTAATGTCCTTGAACCGTATAGAGTTGTCCCTTCAATTTCTCGTACTTTATTCACATAAGGTAAGAGCAAATCATGGTAATCCAACAAAAATAGTCTCTTTTGTTCCAATGCCTGAAAATTGGTACACACAAGGTTAAACATATTTTGCAATCACAATATAAGTAAAAGGTATAATGTCATGATTTTTAGAACGAATACCTCTTCAAGATTCATAAAACCTTTGATCTGTTTCTCAACAGTCTCTTTGGTAATTGCTGATTCTGCTGGTCCATAAACTTTCGGGTCTAGTTTGCTCATCAACGGCCATTTCTACATATTTAGATCACCGATTTAGCTTATTTGATCCTTCTATTCTTTTTCAACAATCACTAGCTATTAACCAACTACTCAATGACATATTAGGCATTTCCATAATCGTTTCATTCAAAAATGGAATGTATCATTCAGTAGAAGATACTAAGAGGGTGTGGGATTACCTATTTTATAGTACTTATATATTATTTTAAATAGCAGATAAGCATGTCTCATTCAAACACTAAAGCCTATGTATAAGGTCTTAAAATAGCGCAATACGCAGATAAAAGCGAAACTACCAAAAACCCTCCAACGAGTACTTGAATCACAACCAAAGTTTTTTTTAATATAAGAAAGAAGTTCGTGTAGAACGCACCGTGACCAACTGTATGCTATATGGATTGAGACCAGCAAGTGTTTGTCGACAAAACTCCTCATCACGAAACCATGAAAACGAATCCTCTGGCATTACAACCATTAACAAACAAAAACTAAGAATACAAACACACTTGCAGACGCCATATAAGTATTGAAATATCTAGATATTTTGCTTACTATGTTTGATACGAGGAGTCTCAAATTGGAGTACATTTTTCGTAGTGTTAGCGATGGCTTTAACTAGCCTTGGCAAAGCACTTAAAAGTCCACTGTCAGCTGGGGGATCAATATCAACACCTTGCTCATATAGTAACTCGATATCCCTAAATAACGTAAACCCCTTGTCCTCATCTTTCAATACCGAGCTTAGAGCTGGTATGACTCCATGTAATATGGAATACAATGTCCTTGCCCCAAATGTAATCTGCTTTATCTCAGCAAAATCTTCGTCTCTCGGTACATAAAAAGGGAGTGTTGTCCTTGACTCCGACCAGGGTTCTGTAATTCCACAGGTGTGTTTGAAGTTAATTATGAATGTATGTTATAATAGAATCAGTTGTTTGCTATATGAAATAACCATAGATATTAAGATGCTAAGTTTTCTTGCAGCTGCTTAGTGCTTATAAGGTAATTAAAGTCGTGACAACCGGCTCGTTTAGAACCCAAACTTTTTATCAATGAAATATTAAGGGAAAATGATAACAAATAACTATTTTCATTTTTTTAATTACCAAAATGAGTAGGAAAAGATCATTAAAAAAAAAAAAAAAAAAAAAAAAAAAAAAAAAAAAAAACTACTGCTATTTTTAGTGAACCTTCTTATTGAGTTTTACTGACACTTTCAAAAAACATGTCACTATAAGTAAAAGATAAGTGTCGCTAAAAGTGAAAAGTGTCACCAAAATCTTTCTATTTTATTTTTTAAAAGTCACAAATTTAAGATGGTTATTCAGTAAACTCGATTTATTAATTTTTTGCTGTTATTTTAATAAAAAAATGTTGGAATATAAGTATGTACTTAGAAGTTAGTGAAATGAAAATAAATATATATAGTTATACTTTAGTTACGTGTAAATGAAAATAATGATGTGAGATGAAAATAAATAGATAAAGTTATACTTTAGTAACGTGTAAACGAAAATAATGACATGTCAACTCATCTGGTAACATTTTTATTACACAAACAACAAGTTTGGTTTGTTAGAATGTACAATAAAAAAAATTCGTTACCTAACTCTGGACAAATTTGAAACTTCATTTCTATTTTATTGCTTTAACCATAAAAAAACAAATACACTCTTACACTATAGCGAACATTATAAATTATGAAATGAGGTGCATGAACCTGTGGAGGTCATTTTACGACCAGTTCGGCAACGTCTAGGATAAGGATGTTCATTGCCACCAAGCACAGGACGAGCCATATCCAAGTCAACATCGGGATCACCGATATCATTATATGTATCATAATCATATATCATGTCAAATGATTGTCGCTCTCCTTCATCATTGCCTCGAAGAGACTCGAGATCTTTCTGCCTTAACGACTTGATCCCTTTAGGTGTTTCAGATGGCAGATATGACTGTTCCAGACAAATCACACACGCTAGTTAGTACTCCACATATGACTATCAGTGGCGACATTCAAAATTATATGTCCATTTTTGTTGATTTACTCTCTTTAAAATGATGCTTATTCATATAGCTATTATTTTAGGGATAATCATCAACAAATTTAGCTAATTTGTAACTTTTGTTTTTGTTTATGTAGGCATCTTTATTTTTTGTTTTTAAATATTTGTGTTCTTATATTTTGATTGTTGATAGTATTTTGTGACCATTTTTCCCAAAAATTACAACGCTCATTAAGAGAGAGATAAAATTGTCATAAAATACTTTAAAAAAAAAATCAAAATTTAAAGTGTGAATATATAAAAAGTACTAAAAGGCCCACAAAAAATATATATTTTATTGATCCTTAAGTTATTTTTTGTGGGTCCGTATTACTTTTTGTTTACTTTTTGCATTCTTATCTTGTGCCATAGGGCACAAGATAGAAAAACCCATATAAGCAAACTACCTTTTTATTGTTGTTGCTAATTTACGATTCTTTTTGTTTTAATTGACATTTTGCTAGTTTTACTGACACGTTTTCTTAGTTGTCACTAAAACTCAAACTCAAAGTGTGGTTATCCATAATTTTCAGTAAAGGTAAAAAATTGTCAGTAAAAAAGAATTACTCCATATTAGAATAGCAATAAAAACGAAAAATCAAAACTTTGAAATCAAAATCGCAAATGTGTGACAAAATGAATAGTCTGTCAATTTTTTTCTTTATTTTTATTTTTTTTATTTATTATTTTTTTTATCATTTTGGTAATAAAGTCGAAAAGTGATTATTTTTGTATTTTATTTTATTATTTTTTTTTGTGCAACTTTTGATTTTCCGCATTTTGGTAATAGTAGTTGAAAAATGATTATTTTGTCACTTCTCCTTACAAAAAAAAAAAAAAAAAAACCTATACTTTTAATTGGAACTTCCAGTTAAGAGTATAATTTTCTTACTGCCAATATCAACGTAACTTTTTTGCACTTTGATTTTTGCAAAATGTCACCAAAAAAAAGGTAAAATAATGAATTTTAAGACTTCTCTTACCTTGTTAGCGAAGAAGATTCTTTTATCAGGATTATCAAATTTGGAGTGAACCCAAGAATCACAAGTGAAGGTGACAATGTCATCAAGAACAATATTCTTGAAGTAGGCTTCTTTATGATGTTCATTCTGTACTAATACGGCACCTATTTCTCCAAAATCATTAGGAACCTCAAACTCACACTGATATTTGTACAAATTACTTTCTTTGTCGAGCTCGTCATAGATTGCATACACCTTCACCGTATCCTTCTCTTCTCCCGATGCTTCATATCAATGTGAAAAATAGATAATTAAATAACTGAGATGCAATGAAAATGGTTCCATATATGTTCATGTAGTACAAAGAATGAACCATTCAGTAGTAATAAAAGTTCATACTTCATTCTTCTTTTTAACATGTTGAATTCTTGTATCTATGTAATGTATAAGCACAAGATGTCTTTCAATGAACTATATTACCTTTTAGATGATGATCTTACGTCGATTGGCTAGTTATATTGAACGTGTGGCTGATTTTCAGGTTTTCTAAGCACTAATATTGGGTATGCGAAACAGATCTATTCTGCTATTATAGCAATTCGTACGTACTGACCTTTATTTCGACTCCGAGCACACGCTCATACAGAGTTGCGTTTGATTTGAATACATGACACGTGTGAGACAACTACAAATTTGCTGAAATTATAAGACTCAGACTCTTTAGAGTGTGCTTATTACCAAAATAATACAATATAAATCTTTTTGGATTGTATTATCAAATATATGTTTACAGATGGGGTGTCTTTTATCTTAGTTCGATTGGTATTTATTGTTTCACAGGATGGTTGCCAACTTGTTTGGATTTCATTATGTGTTTGTAATTGACCATGGTGTCTGTGTGAATTTCGTTTGTGCAGATTTTGTGCAAAGAAAGTAAAGCAAGAACAAACAGATTTCTATAATAAGGACTTTTATTATATCGAAGAGTTAACATATGTTTTCTGTTAGAAAACATATATATACATGATTAAGAGTCATAACCCTTCCTTAAACAACACAACTATTCTAATGACAGTTATTTCCAACAGACACAACGTTTGGCAAATAACTGTCTATAACTAACTTAACCGTCTATAATACTTGACCCATACATACAATAATATTCGACCCAAACTTAACTAGTAATTACATAAACTAAAGTTTAATACAACTAATAATAATCAGCAAATGGTCTTCTTGATGTTTGAAGCATTATCTGGTCTACATCTCCCTCTTAATGCTTAAAATATCAAGGTTTCAACTTGTGAGTGCTTCATCATTTCTTCACACAATGACATCAAAGTCATTGCTACTTGCATTGCTTGACCCTTCTTCATCTGTACTTGCATTTCCAACACCAATCCGGTTCTCATATTGTTCTGTGTACCCGTCCCTAACTGTCCCTTCATGTGTACTTTCAAAGCTGTCTGGGTTGATTTCTTCTGCATTCATACTGCTATCACCCTTCTTTTCTAATGCTTTCTCTGTCCATGATACTTGAGCAGTGTCTCGGTATACCAAAACCATGCCAATGAACTTAATAAAACAATCTTTAATTGCTTCACCATCCTTGGTTGTCAATCCATGCATTTGTGCAATCACCCCCCACTTGTTACTTAATGTGACTGCCACATAGCCTCCAAGGCTATCTACTTGTTTCAATAAAGCTAGCAAATCAATTTTCATCACTCCAATCTTTGGTGGTATCTCATCCAGTGAATTGTAATTAAGATACACCAAGTAAAACCATTTTAACATATCAACGAATTTCTTACTAAGCACTTCTCAATTCTTAAACACTATGGTATCCTTTTTGAGCAAATTCATGAAAGATAAAAATCTAGTAAATGAATTAACTTTTAATGCATAAAGAGTACCATTCCAACTGATGTAATCATCATCTATGTAGTCGTGCTCATCATTTCTATCCACATTCAATTCGTCCAAGCCTCTAATCAGGGAACACTCTTCCTTGGGATCCAATGAGTCGAAATAGCCTTCCAAGTATCTATTATGATCTGCTATGACATGTTTTGGTCCCCAAATCTTATCCAAATCATCTGGTTTTGTCCCCTCTTCCTTTTCCTCTTCTGTCCATTCTTCATCAAATAGATATTTGATACTGCACTTGTTATCTTCCATGTCCACCACATATCCTTGTTCTTTCAACAAATCAAGACTAAGAATATTCAATGAAACCTCTGGTGTGTATTGCACATTTGGTACCACAAGTATTCCATTTCCAGTTTCAATCGATACATGCCCAATCCCATATGAAAATATGAATTTTTTCTCTGTCTCTTCTTTTCCTATCATTTTGAACTTATATTTGATCTTCTTGAAGAGTTTCCTTCTTGGGCATAGGTGGAAATTATACTTGTTACTCACGTACCAAATTTCGTTCCATGTTTTCAAATTCGTCCCCCATGTAGTCTCCAATAACGTGTACAGTCTCTGGATACTTTGCTTCTTCATCAATAACATTTGATGTAGTAAATGCTTCTTGATTTAATTCTGCAACAGCAATTCGTTTCCTACTTTCACATGCCCAGAAAGCATGTCCCTTCTCTTTGCATATGTAACATTTCGAATTCTTTTCTCTCCTTGTCTTCTTCTTTGCAGCCCTCTGATCCTTCTCAATTCTGCCTTCATTATACGCTTTGTTCTCTAACACTTCTTTCAAAAGCATCTCTTTGCCTTTGGGAGAAATACTAGTCTTCCTTGTGTTCCATTGATAAAGTCTTTTGGGTGTTTCTCTTAGGAGATATCTACCAGTGTAGAATCCTCCATCAATGGATGAAGTTGGCAAATCCCATGGTCGAGAGCCGTAGCTCTGATACCATTGTTTCACAGGATGGTTGCCAACTTGTTTGGATTTCATTATGTGTTTGTAATTGACCATGGTGTCTGTGTGAATTTCGTTTGTGCAGATTTTGTGCAAAGAAAGTAAAGCAAGAACAAACAGATTTCTATAATAAGGACTTTTATTATATCGAAGAGTTAACATATGTTTTCTGTTAGAAAACATATATATACATGATTAAGAGTCATAACCCTTCCTTAAACGACACAACTATTCTAATGACAGTTATTTCCAACAGACACAACGTTTGGCAAATAACTGTCTATAACTAACTTAACCGTCTGTAATACTTGACCCATTCATACAATAATATTCGACCCAAACTTAACTAGTAATTACATAAACTAAAGTTTAATACAACTAATAATAATCAGCAAATGGTCTTCTTGATGTTTGAAGCATTATCTGGTCTACATTTATGTTGCTGTTCAAATGAATTTGTTTCCGAAAAGTATTAACGCATGTAAGCAAGACGCTATTTATTCGTTTTATTCATATGTAAAGTCTATTTGAAATTTCCATCCCTACATATCTTGAACTCTTCAATGTGAAGTCTATCTATTGTTTTTGTATTCAAAATGGAAAATATCCTTTCTTTCTGAGTCATTATGTTTTTTTCAATTACTTATTATTGTTTAGAGCTGTGGCACAGCCTAAATAAACTCATATTGACATCAGATCAATCGCTGTGGAAATGCCATCGTTTAATTGAAAATTTTATGCTCCACGTATTTGATGAAAAGTTTGAATTAGTGAATGAATGGATTTATACCAAACCGATTAATGAAAACCACAATTTTTTCTATACCAATTCTTCATTACATTATGTGATTTGTGTTAGAAATCTATATTTACATTCGAATTTTTTACTTGAAACTCTAGTAAATGCAGTGAATGAATAGAATAAAGCTGTAAGCTCATGGACTAAAAGAGTGAGTTCCTATGATCAAGTTGTAAGTGAAGGTTTAGGTCTAAGGTTTTGATCACCCGCACCCGGCCCCGCTTCCGGCGCGAAATTGTGTATTGTTGTTGTCCACCCCTTTATGTGAGTTTTGGGGCGCTTGCTCAGGAACTAAGGGTGCGTTTGGTTGGGGTTTTGCATAAAATTTGTATTTTAAATCCTTAAGACTTAAAATATATGTTTGGTATGTCAAATGAAAGAATTTAAAATTCTATAAACTGGCAAAATTAACGAGGAGAATTAAAATGCCTAAAAAATGAGGAATTTAAATTTAACTAATTACTTGAAATCACTTTTTTTTTTCTTTCTATTTTATTATTTTTTTAATTTTTGTTTATTTATTTTTTTAATATAAAGGACCAAATTGGGCTAAAATAATATTATAATTTCAATTTAAATTAATTTTTATTTTGTTTTGTTTTAGAGTCAAAGTAAATCAGTCAATTATAAAAAATATTTGTAATAATAAACATAAGGACATAGTTCAAATTACTATAAATTTTTGTCAACCAAATAAGTGAAAGTATTTTAAATACCGAAATTCTAAATCCTCAAGAATTGAAATTTCTGAATTTGAAATTAACAAACAAAACGGCACCTACTTATAAGTCTTCATCTTTTAGTCTTGGTTTTGGTTTACTATTTTGGCCCATTAACTTGCTTTTGATTTATATAATAGGTATTGCGGCGAAAAAGTATCACAAGATAGAAAAGATATATGATAACTAAAAATAGACTTTTAAGTCTTCTAACGTCAAATTGCTTAAAGAGGATTTGACTAACATTCCGGTGTGGGTTAAATTCCATGATGTTCCTTTAGCTATGTTCACCGATGACGGACTTAGACTTCTTGCTACTGTGATTGGGACGCCCAAAAGGTTAGATGCCTTTACTAGTCAAATGTGCAAGGAGTCATGGGGCCGGAGTAGCTTTGCTAGGTGTATGATTGAAGTAAAGTCGGATGAGGTACTAAAGGACAGTCTCACTGTTGAGATTCCTCTACTTGATGGTACGGGTTCGACTATTGAAAAGACCCGGGTAGAATATTAGTGGAAACCGCCTCGCTGTGATAAATGTAAGGTATTTGGACATACTTTGGTTGAGTGCCCTAAGGTTGTCATACCGAATGCTCAACCTACTATGAATGCAAGTGATGGTTTCCAGCCTGTTAACAATAAGAAGAAGGGAAAACAAGTTGCTTCGAAATCGGGTCGAGGAGGTTTTACCAAACCTGTGGTGGGTAAGCATTTTGAATATCAGCCCAAAAAGACTCTTCCTGAATCAAAGAAAGCTAATGTCAGTAAGAAGAAGGTTTCTGATGTGGCTAGTACGAGTGGAACCAAGATCACTACTTCTAATCAGTTTGATGCTCTTAATATGGATGATACAGATGGTTTTGGTATTCCTAAGGTTATTACTAACATGGATGTGGATGTTGGCAGTACAATGGAAGTTAATAAGGATGAGTTGGTTATGACTTGTACTATTCCACAAGCCCCTCTTGTGAGTGATACGCAAGAACCGCTTGTGAGTGATTCTATGGGAACAATGGAAGTTGGTTCTACTCCTATTGTTAAGAAAATTAGTAAGCTTGAAAAGCTGCTGATCGATGGGAAAGCTACTCTTGTGGATGATGCTGGTCATCCTATTCCGTCTACCTCTGTCACTAAGAGAGCTAACCCATTTTCAAAGGTGGGAGAGGTTGTGGTTTCGGATAGTGAAGAGGAGGAGGTTCTTAACACGTTCGATGAATCAGCAAATCTTTTTGGTGGTGGTCACGTGAAGATGAGTATGACTATGATGATTATTCAAAGCAAATTTATGATCTTCCAGGGGAATTGGATGCTCTTAATGCCATTTATGGTCTTAATCTCCAAGGTCGTAGGAAGTAGTTTATCTTTTGTCAGAGTCACTACCATCATGTGAGTAATGGTTTGTTTTCTTGTTTTGAAAATAGGAAGTATCTTGTTATGTAAGCTTTTCGCCTATGTAACGGGCTGAGATATGGGATTCACCCATATCCCTTGTACTTAAACGTTTTTTGGAGTAATATATTTACCGGGTCGTTGACCTTTTACAAAAAAAAAGGTCAAATTTGGAAGTGTTAACTTTATTTTTTCATCATTTTTCAAAAAACAAGACAAATTTATTTTTTGAATTGTTAACAACCACTACAACAAATTTGTCATTTCTATACGCTTTTTTCTTCGCATTTTATGAATTGTGAACTTTTTTTTAAAGATATTCACTCTTGAGAGTGTGAATAATTATTTCAAATCTGCAAATTAAAAAAGTGTTAAGAATTTCGATCTCACACTTAAAAGTGTGAATAATTTTTTTAAAATCAAAATCATCACATTAAAATGTGTGAAGATTTGTTTTAAAACCCTCATACTTAAAATTGTGCAAAATATTCATAAAGCTTCACACATAAAAGTGGAAAAATATTTGCTAAATCCAATTGGTTTACATGTATACTGGTGTGAATTTTTTGATTCTTCACATTTTAAAGTTCGATAACATGCGCTAATAAGTGTGAGTATGTTACTATTTTGTACTAGTGAACGAGAAAATAAAACACAAATTTGAGACCATCTACTTCAAATTGTCTAGACATATTTCATCAATCAGTTTCTATTGATTATTTGAAATACAAAACTTTGAAGTAAAGGGTGTTCTGATATGTATTTTCAACTAAGTATTGCAATGAAAATAATATAATTAGATCATCATTTTGTATTTAAGTATAAAATGTTTAAAAGTAAATACAACTACAATAACTATATCAATGACTACACTATAGATTTGGCTATACAAGTACTTTAACAACAATTGTTCGTGAAAAATCAAATTTGTTATTTGTTCAAACCTTGCCATCTAGTTTTCATATAAACGATGTTTTGTATGTGCTTATACGTTAGAAGCAACCACGTTTACACTTGTTACACTTATTATATATATTGGATTATTATGCTTTTTGTTTCATGAAGTACAAACTAAAATTGACTCTCTTTTTACGGATTCTCATAAAATCAAACACGTATACACAGTTTAAAGTAGTATTTGAATTGTGTATGAATAACCATATATGTGATAACCTAGATATTGTTGGATATACAAAATTATAGCCAGAAGGTTAGAAATTTTAATAAAGCGGAGAAAGGGGGGAATACTATGAGCATACTCACAATCAAGGTCACCAGACACAAGCTCCAACAAAAAAGATTGTCCTAAAAAATCAGAAACGCCATCAGCCACAGTTCCTAGAAGACCCACAGTTACACCAGTAAGCGCACCACTAATTGTTGGTTGAACAGTGACGACACATTTCTTCGTTATTGACTTGCCTATAGAATCCGACATAATGGCTTTTATGTTACTAGAGGTATAGTGAAAATATCTATGATAGTATTTCTGAACTGATAACGTCCTAAGAGAGGTAGTGGAGAACGAGGCAAATGATGCACGACTAGTGATGAATGGTGTACCAAGTGGAAGTTTGTTAACCGAGTGTGGTTTGTGAATTTGGGGCTTCAACATCTTAGTGTGTCGTATGAAATTGAGATACTCTTAAATAGGACTTTATTTTTAAGAAAAGCTTCGTACCAGTGAATAAAGGGTAAAAGAATGACACACTTTGTCAATGGTACACCTTTTTCATAGAATTTTCTTTTTTCTCAAATACTCTTAAAAGTTCCTTTATTATAAGAAATTAATTAATGTATTGTAATAGTTAAGGTTTCGTCTGTGTCTTTTATATTTAATGTATTGTAATATGTTGGTTATAATTGAATATGATAATATAATTTTCGTTATTCTTTCTGATTTCTACAATAGCTACAACTAATCTTCTCAAAAGTTTGAGTAGAATATCTAGGTTTATGTTTCATACTTTTCTTGTTTAATATATCTATTTTAATAAAAACTAATCTTCTCAAAACTTTGAGTTGAATATCTAGGTTTATGTTTCATACTTTTCTTGTTTAATATATCTATTTTAATAAAAACTATAGTTACTTTTCCCGAAAAGCAACAAATTGCCTTTATGTCCATTATTTGCTAAAAACTCAAAAATTAACTTATTATTACACTTATGAATAATTATTGAAAGAGGGAAAAAAACACTATGCATGTCTTCCTATTTTCATACAAGTGACACTGACACTACGCCAATTGTGAATAATTATTGAAAGAGGGAAAAGAACACTCCTCATGTCTTCCTATTTTCATACAAGTGACACGACACGACACGAAACATGCATCGTGACTTTGTGACATCTGAAAACACGTTTTCCACAAAGTATATATATCGGATTTGGATGTTTTACTTAGTGTATATAATCAAAACAGTAAAACAATGAGTTATTTAAATATATGCTTGGATCACTACAAAAATATTGTCTTTTAGTGACACAAAAAAAAGTGTCATCAAAAGTTAAAAAATATCACTAAAAGTAGAAAAGTGTCAAAAGTATACAAAAAGTGTCACTAAAATTTTTATGTGCTTCTCCTACACTTAAAAAGTGTAGGTAAAAGCCTAGTAGGTAAAAGTCTATTTATAGTGACACAAAAAAGTGTGAGGATACATTTTTGCCTTTGACACATTTTATATATAAAAAGTGTCATTAAATCTCAAAATTTCAACTTTTACACACTTTTTAAAAAGTGTCATTAGCTTAGATTTAGTAACACTTTTTCGTGTCACTAAAAACTTTGTCGGTATACGTCTATTTTCTTGTAATGGATAACCTGTCATTCGATTATACGATACCGAGTACCAACCTCAATTTTTTCAAAGTTGGCGTGTAGCTGTGTTGTGATTTCATTAAGGCCGGACCACCTGTACAATTAATTCACATGCCTAACTGAAGTATATAAGCTACATGTGTGATGTTGAATGTACCATCATTGGACTTTTTTGTGAAAACATATTGTACGATGTCGTTGTGTATAAATTCAAAATTGTACCATTGTTAGATTTATTGGACATTTAGAGTGATTGAGAAGTGGACATGCACATGAAAGTTGCTATACTACCATTATTGGACCTAAAATAAAATTGTGTTTATTTCATCAGTTGTCTTATCTAATGTCCTAACGTTAATATACAGAATTTGGTTTAGAATAATTTTCGCATTTGATATAGAGAATTCAAAATTCCAATTTGATTGTGAACTTGTTACAAGGAGTAATTCTCGAAACCGTAAGAACGATATTTGGAACCAAAAAAGGATCGCAACTTCGTCATATAATAGACGTACGAAACATGCAACATATGAAAAAAAATGACAACTCTTTCACATCAAAGTTTAAAAGTTACCGAAATTTTAGCAACGAAAAATATATGATTCTATTTTAGGAAAACTTTACACAATTGCTTTGTTCTTAATTTCAATTACTTTTCAATTTGTAGGTACCCATTTAGGTATAGCAAGTAACTTAGTGCACATACGTTTTCCTAATAATTGAATATCAGATGTGACATGAGTCACAATTAATCACTTTTCTGATAACCACGAAACCCACATATGTCTATAGTTTCTCTAAATTCGTCAATGATGAATGTCATGATGAAAAACTTTCGATGTGATCTTTAACAACACATTAAAAAAGAGACCTTCAACGTACATGAATACCTTTTAATTGACAAAAGGTAACAAACATTAGCAAATCCAGAAACCACAAGTGACGTTTCTTGTAATGCCTACAACCTATAAAGTTGTAATAAAATGTCACAAATCAAACCAAGGTTAGTTGAGACTTCCGTGTTGGGCAACATAAGGAAATTATTGCATTTAAAGTTAGATGCAAAATTGTCTAATGAAAAGAGTACGTAATGCTTCAAAGAGTTATATTGGATTAACAAGTTTTTTTGTGAAACAATATACCATATGATGTATATACTAATGTGACTATATTATATTTGTATTCTCTATAGCTTAGTTTGTATAGGCCCACAACCTACTATTGTATACGTATCTTAGGGCTTGGTCCATTAACAAAGGCATAAGGAGCACAAATATAATAGAGAATAGCCACGTTAATTGTATAATTTGTTGGGGTTTATTCTGTGTATAACTTAGTAAGATAATCAAGACCGGCTATCAAAAAATCGTATAATTATTTTTTTAAGAAACTATTCCACTCTAGATTTCACGGATATATCTATGAGATAACTCATACTGTTTTACTAGTTATAATACCCGCGCACGCGCGGGTTTTTTTTATTTTTATTTTTATTTTTATTTTTTTTGAATTATATATTTTTATTTATTAAAAAACAAATAATTTAATCTTTGTTTTGTTTGATTTATGATGTTTAATTATAGTTTTTTATTATTAAAGATAATTATTTAAAAATTTTAATCCTATTATTAATGGTATCTTATCTATATTTTTTTATATTTATCTTCTACTTGTGTTATGGATAAATATAAAATGTTACCTAATAAGATTTTTTTTTTTAAATACAATTATTACTAAATAAGGTATGAATTGATTTTTTTGAAATGGAAAATTACGTTTTATCTTTTTTATATAATACAACAAAACCCCTATTGGGAATTTTTCATTTCAAAAAAATGCATTCATACCTTATTTAGTAAGAATTTTATTTAAAAAAAATTATTTTCTTATTAGGTAATATTTTATATGTATCCATAACA
This sequence comes from Artemisia argyi, assembly GCA_030686995.1. Taxonomy (NCBI): domain Eukaryota; kingdom Viridiplantae; phylum Streptophyta; class Magnoliopsida; order Asterales; family Asteraceae; genus Artemisia; species Artemisia argyi. The sequence goes on along the minus strand of CM060695.1, from coordinate 19,336,216 downwards.
CAATTAGAAGATAAATACAAAAAATATAGATAAGATGCAATTAATAATAAGATTAAAATTTTTAAATAATTATCTTTAATAATAAAAAAACTATAATTAAAATGATAAATCAAACAAAACAAAGATTAAATTATTTGTTTTTTAATAAATAAAAATATATAATTCAAATTTTTTTTAAAAACTCGCGCGTGCGCGGGTATTATAACTAGTTTTATTATATAAAAGATTATTGATTAGGCAAAAACACAAAAACCCTTTTGCTAACAAGTGTTTTAATTTTTGTATCTATTATCTTACACATATTGTTTCATTTATATGGATACTCATTCGATGAAATTTTGAAAATCAATCATCCAATTAATCTTCTTATATTGTTCCGCATAATAATAAAAGTGGTTATAAGGTCCATTTATTATAGGCAATAAACTAAGTTTGAAATTGTCCATTTAATAGGTTAAAAAGTTACAAAACCGAAGAAACAACTCTACTAAAGTTTCCAACTAATTAGGGTCACTCATTAGCATGCTCACTTATGAGCACACATGTTAATTACTTCATTTGTTAAAGAGAACAACTTGCTGACGAGTTTTGAAGAGTATAACTTACTGATGAGTTTACTCACTGAAATGTTGTACTTTCTGATCTTTACTCCCTGATGAGCTTGCTACAAATTTATTCATTGAAAAGTAACTCTTCGATGAGCTCATCAGTTAGCTTGTTTCTTAAACACCGCTATTGAGTCAAGGAGGTTTAGTGAACAAACCATAAATTCAACTAAATTACTCGAATACTTAACATAAATCACTTTTAAATTTTGTGTTTTTCTATTAACATTTTTTATTCATGCAATTTTTTGTTTTTATAAGGTATACGTAATTAATCATGCATAATTTGGTTTCAAATATACACAAAATATATATATATATATATATATATATATATATATATATATATATATATATATATATATATATATATATATATATATATATATATATAATTGAGATCAAATGAGAACTTTCTTAGAGTTGTAAAAATGAGAACCAACCAAAATCTCACAAATGACACTCAACTTAAAAGAAAATAAAAACATAATTAATTACAACTAAATTGTTAAAGATTTGATAGGTTTTCTTATGAAAATTGACGTAAACTAAGTGATACACTTTGATTCAACGTGTAATGTGTATCAAGGTTTATTATTGTGTATCAAGTTTTTAGTGGTTGTTGTGTATTAGGTGTATTAATTTATGTATAAGAAATTAGTTTTTTGAGATTTTAATGTATATGTATCAAAAATATAATTGTGTATCAGTAATCCGTTTCTCATGTATGAGTTGGTTATTAGTCGATTTATTGTTAACTTGTATTAATTTATAATATTTTGGTGCATCTTTGCTAAAATAGTTATGTATCAATGTTTTAATAGTATTTTAGAATAGTTCTTATTTTTACAACTTTAAGAAAGTTCTCACATTATCCTTCCCTTATATATATATATATATATATATATATATATATATATATATATATATATATATATATATATATATATATATATATATAGTATTTAGTGTTTAGAAACGATGTATACAAACAGGCACTAACAGTTAACTGAAAGTGACTCGCTCTCTCTGGTGATTTATCCCTAACCCTTCCTTTCAATCGTTTCTTGACCAAAACAACTTTAATACTTTTGATTATTGTAACAACCGTGGTTTTAGCAGGTCGGTTTGACTGATAGTCTTGACTCGGTTGACGTTTGTTTGATGTGTTATAGGTGATTGTAGTGTTATATGTGTGATATAGGTGAGTTTTAGCACTAAATCCCTTTGCGTAAATGGTTTTTATTGTGATTTGGAAAGTTTGAAATTCGGGAAAGTTCATTTTGATCACCCATGTGGTGTAGAAATGACTTGTGTATATTTGGCGTTTTGAGGTTTTGCGTAATGAGTCTTCGTTCAAGTTATTGAGCGTTAGTAAGTTACGAGAATGTTGTTTTTGTGAAGAAATGCTTATGGAGTGTGTGAAAATTTATTTTTGGAAACTTTATTTTTGGAAATGATATTTTTCCGGTTTGTCGTAAAAACTGAGGTTTATCGCGTAAGACGTTAGGATTAGCTACGTGTATTTATAAAATATGAAAAGTATGAGGTTTTGAGTGTAATAAATAAATTTAATAAAAAAAATAAAAATATATGTATGTATATGATAAAAATCGGCTAGAAGGGATAAGGAGGAAAAAGGAAACCCAATTTGAGTCCAAATATGACTCTTAGGCCCAAGGAATCCTAGTCTAACCCAAACAAGCCCAACCTCCAACCCATATAAACCATACAAACGACCCTAAACTTATTTTTTTCTGCAAATTATGATCAACCAAAGCTAGAGGGGAAGAGGAAAAATTAGGGTTTTTATTATTGAAGCTAAAATCAAGATCAAATTATATTTTCGATACTAATTTTTATTCAATTAATTAGTTATTTATCTAATTCATGTAATATAAAGTATGATGGATTAGGGTTTGTGTTAACTTCTGTAAATTAATGTTATTAAACATGTTGAGATCAATTAATGATAATAGTATGATGATTGGTTAAGAGAATTGAGCGTAAAACATGCTAGTTATTAAGTTAGGGTTTGGACAGATTTGTAAGGCTGTAAAGATGTGAGTGTAAATAACAGATGGTGAAGAGTTAAGTCACGAATTTTAGGTCTAAATTGAAGTATAATGAAAGAGTTTTCCAAAAAGTCCAACCACGATTGATTTCAAGGTCGGGAAGTTGGTCTTTTGATTTTTCTTTGTTAAGGTGTCAAAGCTGTCAAACCGGGACAAATTTTGGGTAAAAGTTTGAGGGTGTCATGTGGTTGTAAAAGTGGTATTTTGACTAGGCCTTCTGGAATAGTTGATTATTAGGTTATATTGGACTACCGCGAAGAGGATTCGCGATAAAAACTTGTGGAAGTATTTATTTAAAATCAAACCTTTTTGGTGTGCGTTCAGATCCGAATTTGAGTAGTTGACAAGTTTGAATTTATTATGAGTATTTGTGTGTGTTATTGGTTCATGGCCTTCTGGGATTAGCTTCTATGCTTATGAGAGACCATGGTGAATTTTTGGTGTGAGTTGTTGAGCTTTATTTGTCATGATTTTATGTGGGCGAATGTACCCAAAAATTCTGCGTTTTCTGATTTTAAGAGTGCAAGGGATTTAGTGAGTGTTAGGTTATGGTAATGGTTAGTATGGTGTCTAGGAGATCCATGGTGAGTCATATGAGTCTTAGACATCCATCATATGAGTATTACATGGGTTGTAGCTTTTAGCTTGGCCTTGTGTAACGTGGACTTATTTGTGTTGTTTAGATTTGTGATTTGTGTTGTGGAAGCTACAAGGTTTGAGGTGAGTTCATAGTCCCATATTTTTAACTTGTTTTAAACTTGGGATGGGAATGATGCTTGTCTTAAATGATTTTGAATTACTGTGATTATGTGTATGGTGTTAAAAAGCTTGGACTTCTAATGTTGTCGTATTTATGCTATATGTGAACGGTAATAATATGTGGGATCGGAGGACACGAGCCGTCCTGATGTAATCATTGTGGGATCGGAGGACACGAGCCGTCCTGATGTTGCCTTATGTGTGATGTTGTCTAGTAATATATGTAGCTTATATGATAACTATAATTATTTGTCCAGCTATGTTTTATAATCACAATGATTTTGGTTGCCTAGTTTGTTGAGTCTTAAACCTATGAATCTCACCAATATTATGTTGACATTTTAAGCATCATTTTCAGGTGAGCTTTCTAAGGATAAGATAGAAGGATGTGGATAGACGAGACCTTAGTTGCATTGGAAGTGGTTTATCATCTATGTTTGGATTTATGTTTTGTTTTGGTTATTTTATTTTGGGGTATTGTTACAACACTTTGTGTTTGTACATTGCTCTATTTATGTGCATGTAGTTGTTCTCTATGTAGACACCAGGTGTTGTGATGATATCCATGAAGTTACACCCGCGCGTTTCCACCATGGCGGGGTGTGACAGATTGGTATCAAAGCCTTGGTTATAGAGAATTAAGTAGTTGAACCTAGACTATAACTTAGGAGTCCCTCATATACTTTCATTTAGGATATATGTGTAAGTATAGTATTTTATATGCCTATTTTCCTATATATATGATAGGTTTTATTGAGTTTCGGATGTCTATTTTATCCCCTATATGTAGTATTGTATATATCGACTTTATTATATCGTCTTCTGTGCGTAAGATGCTTCGTTGGACTACCGTTGTCGCTATCGGATGCGAGAGAAGTGGTCGGATGAAACGGATTAACTGCAGAATCCGAGTTCTCGATAGCATGTATCTATGTTCGGACAAGGAGAGGACGTTTATGGGAAACATTGGTGGAGAAGAAGTGGAGAGGTTTGGAACCACGGTGACTTCTAGAGATGGAGCCATTACCAAATACCTTTGGTAGTGTCCTCACTTCACATAGGAAGGAGATGTGGTTTAGTCTAAACCTCGTGATTTGTATGCGCTTGTGAATCATGTGGAATTGGAAGAAAAGAATAGAGATGGATTTGCATGTTGTCGACTACCTCAACATGTAGGAAACATGAATGGGTGGTTGAGTAAAGATGAAAGGGAGTTAGGATGGAATGGTGTGGATTCGGATCTAGAGCCCACAGCAAGTAGTAAGTTGAATTGATCTGAGTAGGGAGACAAGTGTGAGAGTGGAGTTTGAGCCGTTATGCGACGTCTTTTGTTTTGTATCATGTTTTGGAATTCGTATATTGTCTTTTGCCGTCTGGAGCCATGTTGGAGCGTGATTACTCTTGGATATTGGATCGACCTTATCCAAGTGATTTTGATTATAGAGTTTACGTGATCGTTGGAATTCTTCCATGCGAGATGAGTGTTTGCGACGTCTTTTGCTTTTGTTTGTATGATTGTTTGCATGATGTGTTGTCATAGGAGGGAGTACACTTGTGAAAGGGGGCATAGATAATTATGGTGGCCAACATAATTATACATGCATTACAACACAAGTGGACTTGAAAGTATGATGGCATGGATTGCATCGGGTATTAGGTGCTATGTGGTATATGTGTGTTATCATTGAGATGTGTGGTTTTAGAAGTAAGAATGCGTGTGGAATAGGCTTATAACTATGGTCGCGAACATAATTATAAGGGTATCACACACGTGGACTTGTGACCATTATTGCATTGATTGATGTTTGTTGTTATATGTTGTGGAAGATGGTATGTGATATCATGTTGGTGATGGCTGTATGGTTAGAGATGTATTCTCTTAACCGTTTGGGCAGTCGTTATATGTTGGGGTGTGTAGGTGATAAGATTCCATCCTACCTATCATATGTTGATACCTCAATTATCGATGGGTACTTATGTTGTGGTATTTGAGTTGATTCGTTTGCTAGACACTCCGTTTGTATACCTAATTCTTTTGTTGGCATTCCTATTCGTACCATGATGGTACAGATGTCATATTCTTTCTATTCGACGTCGTGATAGGTGTTGGGAAATCGAATTCGTTTTGTTGGATACTGGTTCGTTTCTTTGGTTATTCCTTGCATTCATTCCGTGAATGAATATTATATTGTTCTTCGAGTATTGTTGGTTCGTGACGAGTTGGGGTGGATATTTGATCCCTCATTTACACACACCAATTGAAATTTTGTGACATGTTTTGTGACCTGTTAGTATCGGTATTTTTCTATGATTTTGGTTTGATTGTTGTACGAATGAGTCTGTAAGTTCATCACTTGGTTTGCAATGTATTTGCGGGAGTGTTTACTGATATGAGTTCGTTTGAGGATTATTTTGATTACGGAGTTCTTCAAGTCTTTCGCGTTTGATTAAGAGGTTGAGTTAAAGTCCTTATGGTATTTTAAAATTCGTTTTGGGTATTTCAAGGTCATTTGTTGGAAACTATTATTTTTATGGTGAAAATGAAGTGTGGAAAAAAATGGTTATGTTGATGTCTTACATGAAATGGTTTATATATATTTTATAAAAAATGTATAAGTTTAAGATATGTCTTGTGAAAAACGGTATTCATTTTTTTTGGGAAGGTCGAGTAAGGGAATAAGAACTGTCTATGGTTCTCATTTTCCAAACTTGTTATGTATTTGGTTCATCGAGTGTTTCTTTCGTTGAGGTACGCTTGTGGATGTTTTATGGGTATGTGTATTTCATATTTTTTTAATGGGTTTTCATGAACATTTTATCCGTGTCTACTTTTATTGGGAAAAATTTTCTCATTGTGTTTTTTTTCTAGCTTTGATTTTGATGTTTGTTACTTCGTTAGTCTGTAATTCGTACCCCTTTTGAGTTCGTTGATATACGTTTTAGTTCGACCGGTTTCATGGTTCGCGTCGTCTACTTAGGATAGATTGTCGTTTCGATTATCAATTTGTTCGTTGAAGAAGAAGAGAATGTTGCCAAGTGTCCAAGTGAGAGGTGTAGCTTTGAGATGTACGTTCTTCAGGAAGGTGGTCAATGATAGCGAGTGTTTGTAGACACTAGTAAGATAAAAGTGGTAAAGAGTAGAAAGTATCTAAGACACCATCTATGAGACGATTGTCCTTAGAAATGGCAGGTACTATTGGCGATTCATTTCTATCTTCTATATATTGCGTAGGTATCGCGGAGGTGGAAGATCCATGAGAGGAACTATGTGATACATGATTTAAAGTTGGGGAGTAGAACTTGGAGATGATATTTTATGGAGCAAAGAGTGTGGTCTACCCAGATCATAAGAATCTTTAGCATATATTTGACAAGAGGTTAATATATGTTGAAGAGAAGTTGGGTGTGGAATTTCTCAGTGACTACGATTGTCTGATTCGCCACCGTAAAGGAAGGGCAGACATCGTGGTAAGAGCGCTGAACGGGAGTGAACGAGTGAAACTTGGATGTTTGTGAGCAATGATTATGATAATTCAGTTCAGAGTTAAGAGGATGATACTGGCAGCCTAAAGAGAGAGGCTCAAGGTTGAGAACATGTAAGAAGAATGATTACTTGGTTTAGACCAGTAAATGGAAAGGAACGAAGATGGAGGAATGTACTTTGCGTTCTAGCTATTGGTTCCATTGAGAGGAAGCGTAAGGACATCAATCATGAAAGGTATTTGATACATCCGAGAATGGATTAGACGTATTATTACCTTAGCAAGAGATGTATGGAAGAGTAGGCGAGACTTTTCGCTCGGTGAGTTGGTAATGAGCCATGGGTTGTCGTGTTGATCATCACGAAACATGATGAAATACTTACTTCGCGATAGTGGTAAACGTGTTATGGAGTCTTGAGAACGCGTATGTAGATGAGTACGACTTATCATTCTCTAATGAGTGAACTAAGTGAGCGTACAAATCAGGCATTGGGTGGTGAGCTGAGAGCAATGGGTGTGTTTGATGTTGGAGGAAGTCGGGGTATACATTTACCCTTAGCTGAGTTCTTCTATATCAACAATTATCATTCTAGTATGGAGTATGTGTCGTGTGAAAAGTTGTATGGAATGTTCTGTGGTCAAAGGTTGGAACAAGCCAACTAATTGGTCCTGAACTAGAACGAGAGACTACGAATAAGGTTTTCTAGCTAAGGAAAGACTTAAGGCAGCAAGAGATCACCAAAAGAGTTATTCGGATTATTTCTGTAAGCCCTTAGAGTTTGGTGTTAGTGATATTGTGAGGTTAAAAGTATCTCCTTGGAAGGGTGTTGTGCGTTTCGGTAAGAAAGGCGAGCTAGCACCGAGATACGTAGGACCATTTGAGATTTCGAAAAGAATTGAATTTGTGGCATACCGATTGAAGTTAGCTGAGGAACTAAGTGGTGTACATGACACGTTTCGCGTATCTAATGGGAAGAAGTGGTTGGCGGATGCTAGTCTGGGTGTGCCATTAGATGAGTATAAGGTTGACAAGACCCTCCGTTTTGTCAAGAAACCTGTTGAGATTATGGATCGAGATGTTAAGGGTTGAAGTTTGGTGAGATAGCGTTGTTAAAGGTATGGTGGGATTCTAAGCGTGGTCCTGAGTTTACTTGGGAACGTGAGGATCAGATGATATTTGAGTACTCAAATTTGGTTGCGGATGTGGTTGCTGAGCAGATCGTTTGTAGTTGGATTTAGATCGTGGAAGTTAGATGCGGGATATTCATAAATGTTTGTTTTATGGGTGTTTCTTATTTGTGAGGGCGTCTTGCGGTTACCATTCGGGTTTTCATTTGGTTCGAGGGTATCGTACCTACCTGTGAGAAGTCATTTTGATCATTGGTGCTATTGATTGGGGAGTTTATCTATTTGCGTGTATCGTTGGAGTGACGGAATGTTTTCTATCGTGTGAATTCGAGCATTTAGTCGGTTCATATTTTTGCGAATCTTTCTCTATGATTTTATGGTGTGGTATTTTCCGCTTAAAAAATCCATAAATTTCCTTTTGCTGTTGTGAGTGGTGACTATAGTAGTTGAAATCTCGAGACGCGATTTCCCTAAGTGGGGGATGATGTAACAACCGTGGTTTTAGCAGGTCGGTTTGACTGATAGGCTTGACTCGGTTGACGTTTGTTTTATGTGTTATAGGTGATTGTAGTGTTATATGTGTGATATAGGAGAGTTTTAGCACTAAATCCGTTTGCGTAAATGGTTTTTATTGTGATTTGGAAAGTTTGGAATTTGGGAAAGTTCATTTTGATCACCCATGTGGTGTAGAAATGACTTGTGTATATTTGGCGTTTTGAGGTTTTGCGTAACGAATCTTCGTTCAAGTTATTGAGCATTAGTAAGTTACGGGAATGTTGTTTTAAGAGTGCAAGGGATTTAGTGAGTGTTAGGTTATGGTAATGGTTAGTATGGTGTCTAGGAGATCCATGGTGGGTCATATGAGTCTTAGACATCCATCATATGAGTATTACATGGGTTGTAGCTTTTAGCTTGGCCTTGTGTAACGTGGACTTATTTGTGTTGTTTAGATTTGTGATTTGTGTTGTAGAAGCTACAAGGTTTGAGGTGAGTTCATAGTCCCATATTTTTAACTTTTTTTAAACTTGGGATGGGAATGATGCTTGTCTTAAATGATTTTGAATTACTGTGATTATGTGTATGGTGTTAAAAAGCTTGGACTTTTAATGTTGTCGTATTTATGCTATATGTGAACGGTAATAATATGTCGTGTGATAACTGTGTGGTTCAATTGGGAGGGTGCTTACCCTGTTGCTCGCGCATGCGACCTAATTGTGGTTTAATGGGATCGGGGGACACGAGCCGTCCTGATGTTGTAATTATTGTGGGATCAGAGGACACGAGCCGTCCTGTTGTAATCATTGTGGGATCGGAGGACACGAGCCATCCTGATGTTGCCTTATGTGTGATGGTTGCCTTATGTGTGATGTTGCCTAGTAATATATGTAGCTTATATGATAACTATAATTATTTGTCCAACTATGTTTTATAATCACAGTGATTTTGGTTGCCTAGTGTGTTGAGTCTTAAACCTATGAATCTCACCAACATTATGTTGACATTTTAAGCATCATTTTCAGGTGAGCTTTCTAAGGATAAGATAGAAGGATGTGGATAGACGTGACCTTAGTTGCATTGGAAGTGGTTTATCATCTATGTTTGGATTTATGTTTTGTTTTGGTTATTTTATTTTGGGGTATTGTTACAACACTTTGTGTGTGTACGTTGCTCTATTTATGTGCATGTAGTTGTTCTCTATGTAGACACCAGGTGTTGTGATGATATCCATGAAGTTACACCCGCGCGTTTCCGCCGTGGCAGGGTGTGACAATATTTACAACGACTTGTTTACTTTAGTGATTAAGCGTTTGTGTTTATCATTAGATTATTCAGATCACCATTTGTTTCTTTAAGTTAGTGTTTTCTTTGGTGAATCGCTATGTTAAGGTTTTTAACAGCCTATTGTTTAATTGATATTGGATCATGCAATTCATTCCTGCCCTTTAACCTACATTATTCTTGCTTATCCTTTCCTTGTCGGTCTATTAAAGGTCGATTTGGGTTTGTTTAAGTTCTGAATTGTTTGGTCTACTTATCTTTAATTGCTACCATCAGTATGGACGGTGGTTAGGGTTTTGTTCTCATGCGTTCTAAACCCTAACTTTTTAGTTCGGGTTTCTTCTCCAATGTTTGGTTGTTGCATGCGTGTAAGTGTTTTTTTAGTGTTTTTCAATTTGTTTCTTTGTTGTGTTTATGGGATTTTTTAGAGATGGATAAAGGTTTTATGAATTTTAGTGCTTCTAAAGTTTCCAAACCTGATGGTAACATTGGGAATAAGATTTGAAATCAGTTTGATGCGTTTAAGGCTTTGTCCTCTATCCCTGTCTCAGATTTGGGTACGAATGTCCATGGTGCTGCTCCTCAATCTAGTGGTATGTTCACATCTAATTTGGAGTTTAATGATGATTTGGGTACGAGTACTACTTGTGATGCTCCTAAACCGACTGTTATCAATGTCAATGAGGTTGAGTTTGAATTTTCAAAAGAGTATTCTAGTCCTTGGTGTGTTAATGATAATTCTAGTCATAGTGTGTATCTTGGTGATCATACCATTTCTTGTAATGATAACATTGATGATTTGGGTACGAATGCTACTTATGCTCCCACTAATTTTCCAAAGGCTATTGAAACCAGCCCTATGCACATGAGGTCTCCTACCCCTTGGCTAATATTGTGAATCCGAAACGCAAAAATAGGAAGGTTAATTTCAATCCTTTGATCAATGAGATACGTGTGGAAAATCATGACATGATGTTACCTAATGCTGTTATGGAGAGTTTTTTTAAGCATGTATGAAAATTGTAAAACCCAAAATTCACGTTTTATATTTTGACGTCTAATTTGAAATTTTTTTAACTATTGTGCCAAATATGTAAGTACCCTAAAAACTATATGACAAGTATTTAAAATAATACTTTTTATATATTATACAACATTTGAAAAATACAACATAAACAAATACATAATATATACATTTAGATAGTAAGTAAATTGAATACCATAAAAATAGGTTTCCTAATCCTATTAGACTAAAATATTCGGTGCCTATCCCTCCCCTCCTAAACCGTGTATGAGATACTAAGATAAGGACCAACATATATTTTCCATATTATACAAAATATTTTGTGTTCACTACTTACCTAAAACTATACACGTTTTCTCCTAAATAAGATATACAGTTCTTATTTTCTCCTCTACTAGTTATAATGCCCGCGCACGCGCGAGTTTTTTAAAATTTTTTGAATCATATATTTTTATTTATTAAAAAATAATTAATTTTTGTTTTGTTTGATTTATGATGTTTAATTATAGTTTTTTATTATTAAAGATAATTATTTCAAAATTTTAATCCTATTATTAATTGCATCTTATCTATATTTTTTGTATTTATCTTGTATTTTACTTGTGTTATGGATAAATATAAAATGTTACCTAATAAGAAAATATATTTTTAAATACAATTATTACTAAATAAGGTATGAATTGATTTTTTTGAAATGAAAAATTCACAATAGAGGTTTTGTTTTATTATATAAAAGATTTCACCATTGGACATTCACTAACAATAAGGGCTGCAATAATTCCTTGGTGGTTCCTTCATTTGAATTCAAGAGGAAGAAGAAGAGGGTTGTAGTTTTCGTGGGGTTTATTGTTTGTGTATTCGTATGCTATATTCATCAAAGGTACCTTGAATCAATCCTTTGTTTTCTTTGTAATTCGAACCATAATGTGATATTTATGAACAAGTAATTATCATTATCTAAACCTAAGAATATGTGTGTAATAATCGAATTATATATGTGTCAATTAAACCTATAATATGTCACATGAAATCATGAATCTATACGCCCTTTATAATATGTTTTGTATCGTGTTTGTGGAACTGAATTATGTCGTGTTTTATTGTGTTGTTTTCTGTCATGTTAGCAGCCCTTTTCCAACCTTTTGTCGACCTACATCACAACCTGAACAAACCTAAATAATTAGCCTAATATGTCACATGAAATCATAAGAATTATAAGCCAATCTATTATGTTTTGTGTCGAGTTTTTGTGGACTGTTTCGTGTCACTTTTTCCCAGCCCTTTGTCGAACTAAAGATACCACTAAACGAGCCCTAATTAAACATGTAAATACTCCATTAATTAAGGGTGTGTTTGCTTTATGGTTATTGGAATGATGTAATGACAATCATAGTGATTATAAATGTTTGGTTAGGTACTATGACAATCAAATTATGAATCTATACTCATAGACTCATTCTAGTGGGAAATGGTAGGTTTTTAACCATTCCCATGGGTCCCTTTTGACATCTTCATTTTCCACCACAAAAAAAGAAACAAAGCATTATTATATTTGAAATTTTATTTATTGTATTTAAAAAAAAATAGTAATGGGCCCATCTTATTAAATCTAATACCCATAACATATTATTATAACAAACATCAATATCGACAATGATATCTTTATTCCCTTTCCACCGTATAAGATACCGTTACCGATTGTGATTCCTTATAACATACCAAACGCACCCTAAGTGTTGAAACCTGGAAAAAAAACCCTAGCATTTATTAGGGGTTGGGTTAGGGTTTAAAGAGTAAGGTTGTTGTGATTTTACGAAGTTTCTGCAGTGCAGAATTTTGATCGGGATGCACGGCAGACAAAATAATGATACCAAAGTGTTTTTCTGAGTTTCTTGAGTCTAAAACTAAGTATTATTTGTCTACTTTCTGGAAATGCAATATTTATAGCAATTAGAGGTCGGGATGATGGCCTTTTGATTTTTGAAATGTTAAGTGTCAAAACTGTGAACTAGTAATCCGAATTTCAATCTTGGTATATGATATTTAATTTGAAATCAGTAAGTAGTTAATAAACCAAATTAGACAGGATTTAAATATAGGTTATGTATGATATTAATGAATTTTTGTAGAATTTTTGGATTAGTCTAAACAGGTGTATAAATTGCTTACTTTTCGTGTGTACAAGTAGATCAGAAATCTTAACTAGTTGAAAAAATGAATTTTTCTTCTATAGATGCACTTTGAAATAAATTATGTAAAAATTACAAAAGGTACTTAAGATATATAGGAACCTGGGATAATGTTTTGGAAGCTCCAGAAAATACTCAAGTATGATAAGAAAATTCGGGAATGTGCAACCTGTTTATGTGTTAAAAGCTGAAATTGATTAAAAGAGTGAAATATGTGTTTTAAACCTAATTGTCCTCAATATCCTTTAACCTAACTATATTAAATCATTCTTATGACATTTAAAGATGTAATTAAGATACTTAAATGATTTCCATAACCTAAATTGATATATGACATGATTAGTAAGTAAACTAAGTTATAATCGTTTATAAACCCTAATTGTGATGAAAGTAACCCCTAAAACACACTTAAACATTTATTATGATATAATTGGTCATATGTTAACATAATTACATTAACAAAACCCTAATCACATTAATGAATAACGTTAAGTAATTAAGAATCCGTTGCGTCATTGATTGAACTAAGAAGTAACATAAAACCCTAACTCGTGTAGATTCGTTGAAGAAGGCGTGACGTTGCTTCCTTGTGTTCATGTTCTAGTTCACTTTCATTTCTTTTGGCTAAGGTACAGATATTCTAACCTTTCAGTAAGGTTTGTTATGACTCATGATCCGTTCCATTGCCACTATTATGATTTATGATCTTTATACGTCTGATATCTTTGGTTCATTTATTAGTATGATTTCGTATGAAGACCCTTTTAAAAATATAACCTGATGAATTTTGAGAAAAACAATTTTTTAAATGATTTATGTGATTACGATACGATGCTAGTTTTATATGAAGGTTTTATAACTTTTATGAAATGTGTTTTTAAAGAAATACTTTTACGATAAAAAAGTTTTAAATAATTTTCAAAAGTGCTTAATCTGTTTTATTCTCTAAGATTTCTCATGACTTTCTTTAACATCTTTTGATTATTTAACTTCAAATTTCAAACCTTTGCTATGAACCCTTTTGCTATTATGAACCTTTGATTTGAACCTCATGATATGAATCTTTGATTTGGACATTTGACTTGAACCATTGCTATGATCCCTTTGTATGATCCATATTTGATCGATCCATTTCTATTATGATTTGCTTTGATATTTGTTGTATGCTATATTTCGTTTCTTATAGCATTCCTATGCCCTTATATGCTGCCCATTATTCGATTAAATTGTAGCCAGTCATGGGGAGTCCATGGCCTTGCCACTGATGCACCCGTGGTATTGACACTATCTATGGAGGTGGGTTTTTGTCCACATCGTTCCCTATTATGCTATAGCACCATGGCCATTATTATTATTGTATGTATGCTTAGCCCCGAGCTTGGTATATGTATATTTATTTTTGCAGGGAGTGTATGGATGCATCCTAGGTACTTTGTTTCGTTTTGAATTTGGTGAATGGGTATGTGTGTGCGATACACTCCATTTCACATTTGGTACATCGAGCTAGCTACTCTATGTACTATTTGATATATGATTGTTGGGCATTCCTTTTAGTTCTACTTTTATATGATCCTTATTATCTTGTCTTCTCCATTGTGATTGACTTATTTCAATTGCTTACACTTATTATCCATTTCTTTTTTTCTTTGATTTGTTTGACATTCCATATTCGTATTTCCTTTGATTATATTATGTTAGTCCTACTATATATTCCATATTCTTTGACCTTTGTCTCAGCAGGCTTGCTTGGATTCATTTCGCATTCAATGGCGTTTTCCTTTGTTTATTAGTTTTCATTTGTTTATATCTGTTCATTGGGTTTTTTCCTGCGAAAAGTTTATGAAGGAAGCTGGGTTGGGTAAAGAGTGCCTAGGAGCTCTTAGTGGACTACATTGTTGATAACTTCCCATGGATTAGAGAATAGACTTAGAGATTCCCTTTTGGTTCTTAGTTTGTAATTTAGTTTGGAAGTTGTAATGTTTAGAATTAGTCCTTTATTACTAATGTATTGTGAACCTTGTATTACTAATGTATTCCGCTTGCTTATGTTCTGATTTGACTTCATAATGTTACACTTTAGCCCTTTTCGGGTCAGGGTGTTACAAAAATACTCTTGTTGGGTATTTCATTGGTAATACCATTGCATTTCCAATTGTTAAAAACTATGTTACCAATACGTGGGGTAAGTTTTGCTTGCAAAAGCTTATGAAGAATGATGCTGGTGTTTACCTTTTTAAATTTGATTCGAATGAGGGTGTGGATCGTGTACTTCAAAGTGGCCCTTGGTTAATCTAAAAATTCTCCCCTCATGCTTAACAAATGGAATTCGAAGGTGTCCCTAACTAAAAATGAGGTAACAAAGGTTCCGATTTGGATCAAATTGCATAATGTTCACTTAGTTGCATATTCGAAAGATGGTTTAAGCTTAATAGCTAATCAAGTAGAGAAACCTATTATGTTGGATGCATTTACAAGCTCAATGTGTGTTGATTCGTGGGGACGTATTAGTTTTGCTCGTGCTCTTGTTGAACTTAGTGCGGAGTCTGTTTTGAAAACTGAAGTTAGTATGGCTATTCCTAATGAGGATGATGGTGGTTATACTAAGGAGATCATTAAAGTTGAATATTAACGGACGCCTCCTCATTGTGATGTGTGTAAACTTGTTGGATATGATCGTATAAATTGTCCAAAAAGTGTTAAGGAAGCTATTCTTAGTGACCTTAATGTGGCTTCTAACGCTTCTACTACTTTGGAAGAGCCTGAGGATGGTTTTATTGAGGTTCAGAATCGTAAGGATATGGGCAAGAAGGTGGGGGTTCAAATGCCTCATAAAAATTCGTTTCATGGTATTGATGTGGGTAAATGGGCTAAATTTAGCCTTTTAAAACCTAAGCAGGTGTATGTAGTTGTGTCGATCAAGCCGGATGCTACTAAGGAGAAGACCGCTAAAGAGGCAAGTACGAGTGGGACGACATTTAACCCATTTGCTGCTCTTGATATGGCCGATACTGATGAGAATGAGATTCCTTGTACTACTCTTATTGTTGAGAAAATTAGGAAGCTTGAAAAGCTAATTATAGATGAGTAAGCTACTCATTGGAATAATGATAGTAATCCTCTATGTAAGGTTGATTATCCGAGTGATCATGTTGAGAATGGTATTCCTTGTATTACAAGTGTTTTACCTAAAGACGGGGCTGACTTGGAGTCTGGTAATAATAAGGAAGCTAAGGTGGATGGGTCTCAAGAGACTGGTAAGGAGTCACAAGATCAGCTTGTGAGTGATTTGAAAGAGAAGGGGCAGGTTGCGGCTACTAAGCCTAGTTCATCTTCTTCTCCGTATACTTCTTTTGCTAAGGTGGGTAACTCATTTTCTAAGGTGGGGGATGTGGTTCTTTCCGATAGTGATGAAGAGGAGGTGCTTGAGCCTGATAATCCTATGGCTAATTTTCTTGCATCCACAGGCGGCGGTCACAAGCTTGAAGATTATTATGATGACTTTGCGGATTAGGTCTACAATTTACCAGAGCAATTGGATGCTTTTTGTGACCTGTATAATATCAAGCTTCAAGGTCGTGCTAGGGAGTGATTTGTTTTGGTAGGTGTCTAATGTAACCTAGTGAGTAGTGGTTTGTTTTCTTGTTTAAAGGATAGGAAGTATCTTGTTTTGTAAGTTTTTTTGCCTATATAACTGGCTGAGATATGGGACTTCACCCATATCATTTGTACTTAAATGTTTTTTTTTAAATAATACATTTACTGGAGAAACTCTTTAACAAAAAAAAAAAAAAAAAAACAGATGTATACAAACCTAAAAATATATACTATATAGTATATTAATAAAATATAGATTAGGAATGATTACAAGAGATTGATAATATAAATGAAGAGTGAAAAATCTTTAAACTTTTAACACATTTTCAAATATCAAAATCAAATTTTAAAAGTATCTTTAAAGGGAGGTGATTGGCACACTCACACTTTTTATTGGGACACCACTGTAAGTACTGTACAAGTATGTAAAACATATAGTAGAGTGTCCCAATCAAAAGTGTGAGTGTGCAAATTATTTACCATCTTTAAAGTATTAGCAAATGGAAACTTGCATTTATGGCCCTACTAAGTGCATTTATTCATGATTCATATATTTATGATAGGAATTTTTAATGCACTGATTGGCTCCAAACGGTCAACCTAAACTGACCAGGTGATGGTCAACAAGGTCAAACTGCCTAGAGTCAATACTCCGCGGAAGTATAGTGTTTCCCCGGGTCGTTATGTCCCGACGAGGTGTGATGGTTATAAAACGGCTTTGTGATCGGGTGGATTTGGACGGAAAGGGGTTTGTGATTGATCTGAACTAAGGAATCTACAATGAAATAGCTTAAATAAGCTATATGAACAAGACTGGAAAGTTAGAAAAACCAGAAACGATTTAAACCTAAAAACGCGTACGTTACGTTTAAATAAAACGTAAACGTACAAAATAAAACGTAAAAACAGAAATCTGAAAACACCCAGGGGGTGAAAATGACTTTTTTACAAACTAAAAGGTAAAAGAAAATTTTTGGAAAAAGAAAATAAATTTTTACACTATTTAATTATTTAATATTAATTAATTACTAATTATTACTTATTATTAATATTTAAACAACTTAAATATAATATAATATTAATTAAATACTAAAAAAGTGAAAATAAAATTTCTAGAATTATAAAATAACTAAAAATAAGTTTTAAAAATAAAAATATGTATTTTTGTCTTTTTTGTGATTTTTATATTAATTAATTACTAATTAATTATCAATTACTTAATTAAAGTATTTTAAATTAAGAAAAATAGCAAATGAACAATAAAAATTCTAATAAAATTTATAAAATTATTTTACATTATATAAAAGCTAGGAAAAATATAAAAACTAAGTTTTGCTTAATAAAAACTAATTATGCTATTTTAAACTTAATATTAATTAATTACTAATAAAACTATGATTAAATCTAATAAATACTAAAAGATAAAATAAAAATCTGAAAAAATTATTATAAATACTTTAATATATGAGAAATTTAATAAAAATATAAAAACACCAAGTACTTAATAAAAATATAAAAATTAAAATTAAAATTAAATTACATTAAATAGAAACTATCACTTAAAAATTAAATTGGATTTTTGGAATTTTTATTTTACAAACTTATTTTATACCTAAAAATAACAAACTTTTGTGAAAACAAGTAGTATGGAACTTAAAAATAAGCTGAGAAAGCTCAATAAGCTTGGACAGTTGACTAAGTTTGACCACAAGGGAAAATAAGCTGAAATGGGTGTAAGTGGGACCCACAATGGTTAAAACTGATCCAAATAACTTATTTGAACTTGTTTAAGCTGGAAAAAGCACTATTGGACCTCAGAATAAGCAAAAAAGCACAAATAAGCACTTGTAATTTTGTGTCAAATCTGAAAATGGGACAACTAAGGAGGGCTAAATTAGGTGGGTCCCAGGGCTCTAGGGGTCAAACAAATGGTCAAACTTGAAAGCCCACCAGGGGGTTTGAAAGGTACAAGGCTTGTGGTTTGGGGACCACTGTGGAGGTCAAGAACCACCACCAAAGTGGCGGTGTGGGTTCTGAGTCTGCTGATGCAGGGGGCTGTGCAGCCCTGCAAGTGAGTTTGAGGTGATGTGGGGCCCAGCAAGAAAATCACAAAAATATAGGCACCATAGAACCTCAAAGATGAGTTGGTAGAGAACACATATAAACAAGTTTCAGGACCTAATCTATAACACAAAAATCACATTAATTGCTTGAACTTTTGGAAAAACCTGAGAATGCATATTTGACTTTTGAAGAAAACTTAAGATTTTGACTTTATTGAACTTTGGGCTTATACTAAGGACTGATTAAGATGAAATAAGCTGTATAGAACCTATTTTAAGCTATATTTATTAGTTATGAGACAGAATGAAAGTTTGTGGGACTCAAATCCCTCACAGTTGACTATGAGGGTACCAAAGCTTTGATTTTGACTTTCTATCAAATGAAGCTTGGTTCTAAGTCTTAACTTGACTCAAACCTTCCTAATGCAATCTACTAAAACTAAGTTGACCATCAAACAACAACAAGAACTCATCATATTTGCAAATCCAAACACCCCTATAGAACCTGTTATAGTAATTTTGAGAAGCAGATGGGGATCCTAGGCAATACTACTGGTGTTAACTTATGACATGAGCAATGAAGGCTAGGTAAAAGTTAAATAGAACAGAAAATAAGCACACTAACAAGCACAAACAAAATTAAATACTTAAAACTGATATACAAATCAAAGGAGTGATTAATGATGGAAATTAGAGTTGCAAACCTCAAATCAGAGGCTTAAAGCTCCTAAGAGCTTGTGAACAAGCTATTCAACCAAAAACGACCAATACCACCCTTCTGAATCACTCATTCTCAACCATTAACCTCAGTTGACTTTTGTTGACTAATGAGGTTTTTGGTAGTAAAACAATGTTTTAAACACACTGAGCTTATGAAAGCTTAAGAATGTCTTATATGAGCTGAAATAATTACTTAACAACAACTTTTGATACTTTAAAGCTAAACTGAGATTTTCAAGGGAAATGAGCATAAACTGAATTGGAATTTAACAACTGAGATTGATAGTTAAAACAAGTTTAAATTACATTGACAATGAAGATTACAACACTTTTAAACTAAAGAGTACTTCTGAAACTACATTTCCACTACATTTGATATTAAAATTAACCTAAAAACTACTCTATGCTAACTAACTCTTTCCTTCCACTTTTTCTTGACTTTTATAGTCCCTGAGGTATCACTTTCTCTTTCCCACACTCATTTTTAGCCATTAGATGAGTCAAAAGCAATCTCACCCTTCAAATGCATTTTGGCGGGAAAATGGGACTTTGGCAGTTGGTGTAACTTGGAGCAATTGGTGGGTGCATTTAATAGGTTTGGAGGTTTGTGTAAGTTGGGGAGACAAGGCATGGGAAGAGGAGGGGGGATGTGGGGTGTTGCAGTAGGTTACCAGGGCAAGTGGGGGAGATGAAGTGGACGGTCAAACTGGGGTTGACCGGAGGGATAATACGGGGTGAGGGTTTTATTTTAATTAGGAAGTGGGCTGAGATGTGTGGGCTGAGGGAGTTGTGTTTGGAGTGGGCTAGGGAGGTATAAGGTTGGGTGGGTTATGGTAGTGGTTTTGGGTAATAAAAATATTAAGGGTCCGTTTATTTAGTTAGTAAAAATACCACATGGACCAATTTTGTAATTAAATGTAACTTGGGGGCTGAAAATGTCAATCTTCCAAAGTTTATGATAAGGACCAAACTTGCCAATCAACAATATTTCAAAAACCATTTTTTTGCCATTTTCATTTTCAAAATTTCCCGGGGACTAAAAATGATATTTTTCAAAGTATGGGGACCAAACATGAAAATTTCTCAAACTTCACCCCGAGGACTAAAAATTGACTTTTGTGACTTCCCCAAGGACCAAAAGTGATTTTTCTTTCAAAATTATCCCACCAAGGACCAAATCTGCCAAAATCTGAAACTCCAGGGACCAAACTGTAAATTTCCAAAACTTTTCCAATTTTTCACCAAAGGACTAAATATGACAATTTATGATTTCAAAATGACCTTTGGTGACTTTTCTTTCCAAATAAGTGCTCAGGGACTATTTTTGCCAAATTTTGAAAGTTGGGGGACTGAAACTGCCAATTTTGCAAACTTTATACGTTTTTCATCTGTTTTTGCTCATTTTGCATCTAAAACATATAAAACACAATTTTGAAATATTTTTAGTATTTTGATGCATTTCTGAGTGTTTTTGTATGTTTTGCAGTTCAGATTAGACAAAAAATGATGAGTGTTTGAGCACTCATCAATCCCCTATACTAAACTATTGCTAGTCCCTAGCAATACTGTTTTGAAAACTTGATGGATTTTAAACTCTTTACCAAAAGCCATCACTTCTGGAGTAGCCAGGTGTAAGAACTGTGGCACACCTGATAACCGTGTGATTTTGAGCAAACCACCAGCTGTCAACGGATTTGATTAGTCTTTACCAGAAGCCGTTTGCTCCTGGACTAGCCAACTCTTGATGGAATAGTCAACATCTTGGTGAGCTGATTACCAATTATGGATTTTCCACGACCTTTACCACAAGCCATAATCTTGCGGGCTAGCCAACTCATTAGCTTTTGAGGATGATGGGGAGTTGAGGAACCATACAATTTTGGGCAAATTGCAAGCCATAAACGGATTTGAGATGTCTTTACCAAGAGCCGTTTGCTCCTGGACTAGCCAATCCCTTTTGTCGGTTAGACAAGGCGGACTGATTACCACAAAAATTTTGAAGCACCAGTGAAAATTTTTAGAAATTTTTTTGAATTTTTGTCTAAAACGGGGGTATTATATAGTAAAATGTGATAAAATTCGCTAGAATAGCGAATACCCCCCACACTTAGCATGAATATTGTCCTCAATATTCAAAGTCCCGGCTATTATACCGACATTTTGAACGTAAAAGGGCAACATTACAAGCTAAGCGTGGAAAACACCATTTTGTATTTTCACTCTATTTGTAACCATTGTGGGGGACTCCCTCACACTTAGGGTGAAAACCCTATAAGCATGCTACTGTTTTTGTTTACCGAGTCGCTAGCTTGACTCGACCCCGAATTCATTTGTCCTTGGGGAAGCATGATGTGGAAGAAACAATCTCAATCGGACTTTCATTCAAGATGTTTGGACAAACATTTGAAGCACGTAAAAGTTCCACACCGATGAGATAAGTATCCGGCTCAAGATAATGACACATGAAAATGCCGGGATCAAATATAGTGTCTTCATTCCCGAAGGAGTGAATAAGAGAAGAAGTCACCTTATAGGTGAAGAAAAGGAAGAAAATCATGATGAAAATCATGAGTTGATCTTCTTCCTCAAGAGGAGGCTCAATAGCCTGAGTTTGGATTTCAAAGGATAAGCTCGTAAACAACCCGGGAGGGTGGGTGGGAATTTGCAAATTCTCATAATTGAGAGCATCTCCCCCCGGGTTATCAAACTCCGGAGGAGTCATGACATGATGAGTGAGTTCACCGGAGAACTCCTCATGAAGAGAATTATTCACAAGATGTGAATTTGTGAACTCATGTTCCGGAATAGACTCATCACAATCCTCATTCTGAATACCAAAGATTGGATTATCATAAATCAAAGTGAATTCAGAATTGAATTCAAATAGAGGATTGGTGAGAGTAGTATTGAATGTTTCGGGAACAAAGTGAATATTATTCTCTGTTGGACTGCTGGGATCAGAAGTGAGTGACGGATCATAATATAGGAGACTTTCAATTTCTCCCAGATCGGCTTCGAAATCGAGGAGACCATCGTCACTTTCTAATGAAAGTGGATTGATGTGAGTAAGTTCATCGGCGAACTCCTCAAGAAGATGATCAGCATCAGTTTGTGGAACTGATGCCTCAACATACTCGATGTCTCCATAAGGTATACAATCATCGCTAAAATCTGAGAAAGTATCAAATTGATCTTTAGGACACTCAATAGGGGAAGGAATATCACACATATCATCCAAAGTTCCCTGTGACTCTCTCGGGATTGGGACAAGGATCTCAACACTAGACTTTATTAATTCGTCCAATTCCTTATTAGGAACAGTGCTAAGATGCTCATCCCCCATGTTCAGAGAGTGAGTGGAAACCTCGGGTGTGATAAGAGTGGGTTGAGATGGAATCTCAACTGATGGAATCTCATCTGATGAACTTGATGAAGTTTTATAAAATTCAAGGATGTCAAGTGTATCCTCATCATCACTGTCATCAGGAATAAAACGGAACAAAGAGCTAGATTTGGCTGCTTTTTCTCTTGCAATTGATTCCCGAATAGATTTTTCATAGGCATCTTGGGCATTTATTCTAGCAGCCTGCTCTTCAGCAAGCAATTCTTCCATGGATTTTTGATGAGTGTGTCTTTGGGCAAAGTCTTGAACTAAACCCTTAAGCTCATCAACGATTTTCATCATATTTTGCATTTCTGGAAGAAGTGCTTGATTCATATCGTACTGTGGAGGTTGGTCGTAATAAGGTGTGTCAAAATTGTCACAAGGATATGGATTACCCGTTTGACAATCTGAGCTGAAGTGTGGACCTCCACAGTACTCACAACAGTAAAACTGATGTGGCTGTGGGTTGTATGTGTTTGAGTTATAATTGTTATCAGGAAACTGCTCATAGACAAGCGTGTTTCCCGATTGACAATCGGAACTGTAATGTGAACCACCACAGTACTCACAACAGTAAAACTGCTGAGACTGATGGTGTGGCAGCTGGTGGAATAAATCAGTCGTGTCATGGTAGGAATAGGGATCTTGGTTATAGACAGACCCGTTTCCTGACTCTACCATGCCATAGCCGGGGCAATTACCACCATTATAAGAACTACCACACCACTGGCAAACCAGAAAGTGTGGATGAGACATAGAAAGAATCAAAAGGTTTGGGAGGGGTAGGGATGAAGAATCAAAGATGTGAGAGGGTTAAGGTGAATATTTTTGGGTTTTTGTGAAAACAAGTAGTATGGAACTTAAAAATAAGCTGAGAAAGCTCAATAAGCTTGGACAGTTGACTAAGTTTGACCACAAGGGAAAATAAGCTGAAATGGGTGTAAGTGGGACCCACAATGGTTAAAACTGATCCAAATAACTTATTTGAACTTGTTTAAGCTGGAAAAAGCACTAGTGGACCTCAGAATAAGCAAAAAGGCACAAATAAGCACTTGTAATTTTGTGTCAAATTTGAAAATGGGACAACTAAGGAGGGCTAAATTAGGTGGGTCCCAGGGCTCTAGGGGTCAAACAAATGGTCAAACTTGAAAGCCCACCAGGGGGGGTTGAAAGGTACAAGGCTTGTGGTTTGGGGACCACTGTGGAGGTCAAGAACCACCACCAAAGTGGTGGTGTGGGTTCTGAGTCTGCTGATGCAGGGGGCTGTGCAGCCCTGCAAGTGAGTTTGAAGTGATGTGGGGCCCAGCAAGAAAATCACAAAAATATAAGAACCATAGAACCTCAAAGATGAGTTGGTAGAGAATACATATAAACAAGTTTCAGGACCTAATCTATAACACAAAAATCACATTAATTGCTTGAACTTTTGGAAAAACCTGAGAATGCATATTTGACTTTTGAAGAAAACTTAAGATTTTGACTTTATTGAACTTTGGGCTTATACTAAGGACTGATTAAGATGAAATAAGCTGTATAGAACCTATTTTAAGCTATATTTATTAGTTATGAGACAGAATGAAAGTTTGTGGGACTCAAATCCCTCACAGTTGACTGTGAGGGTACCAAAGCTTTGATTTTGACTTTCTGTCAAATGAAGCTTGGTTCTAAGTCTTAACTTGACTCAAACCTTCCTAATGCAATCTACTAAAACTAAGTTGACCATCAAACAGCAACAAGAACTCATCATATTTGCAAATCCAAACACCCCTATAGAACCTGTTATAGTAATTTTGAGAAGCAGATGGGGATCCTAGGCAATACTACTGGTGTTAACTTATGACATGAGCAATGAAGGCTAGGTAAAAGTTAAATAGAACAGTAAATAAGCACACTTACAAGCACAAACAAAATTAAATACTTAAAACTGATATACAAATCAAAGGAGTGATTAATGATGGAAATTAGAGTTGCAAACCTCAAATCAGAGGCTTAAAGCTCCTAAGAGCTTGTGAACAAGCTATTCAACCAAAAACGACCAATACCACCCTTCTGAATCACTCATTCTCAACCATTAACCTCAGTTGACTTTTGTTGACTAATGAGGTTTTTGGTAGTAAAACAATGTTTTAAACACACTGAGCTTATGAAAGCTTAAGAATGTCTTATATGAGCTGAAATAATTACTTAACAACAACTTTTGATACTTTAAAGCTAAACTGAGATTTTCAAGGGAAATGAGCATAAACTGAATTGGAATTTAACAACTGAGATTGATAGTTAAAACAAGTTTAAATTACATTGACAATGAAGATTACAACACTTTTAAACTAAAGAGTACTTCTGAAACTACATTTCCACTACATTTGATATTAAAATTAACCTAAAAACTACTCTATGCTAACTAACTCTTTCCTTCCACTTTTTCTTGACTTTTATAGTCCCTGAGGTATCACTTTCTCTTTCCCACACTCATTTTTAGCCATTAGATGAGTCAAAAGCAATCTCACCCTTCAAATGCATTTTGGCGGGAAAATGGGACTTTGGCAGTTGGTGTAACTTGGAGCAATTGGTGGGTGCATTTAATAGGTTTGGAGGTTTGTGTAAGTTGGGGAGACAAGGCATGGGAAGAGGAGGGGGATGTGGGGTGTTGCAGTAGGTTACCAGGGCAAGTGGGGGAGATGAAGTGGACGGTCAAACTGGGGTTGACCGGAGGGATAATACGGGGTGAGGGTTTTATTTTAATTAGGAAGTGGGCTGAGATGTGTGGGCTGAGGGAGTTGTGTTTGGAGTGGGCTAGGGAGGTATAAGGTTGGGTGGGTTATGGTAGTGGTTTTGGGTAATAAAAATATTAAGGGTCCGTTTATTTAGTTAGTAAAAATACCACATGGACCAATTTTGTAATTAAATGTAACTTGGGGGCTGAAAATGTCAATCTTCTAAAGTTTATGATAAGGACCAAACTTGCCAATCAACAATATTTCAAAAACCATTTTTTTGCCATTTTCATTTTCAAAATTTCCCGGGGACTAAAAATGATATTTTCAAAGTATGGGGACCAAACATGAAAATTTCTCAAACTTCACCCCGAGCACTAAAAATTGACTTTTGTGACTTCCCCAAGGACCAAAAGTGATTTTTCTTTCAAAATTATCCCACCAGGGACCAAATATGCCAAAATCTGTAACTCCAGGGACCAAACTGTAAATTTCCAAAACTTTTCCAATTTTTCACCGAAGGACTAAATATGACAATTTATGATTTCAAAATGACCTTTGGTGACTTTTCTTTCCAAATAAGTGCTCAGGGACTATTTTTGCCAAATTTTGAAAGTTGAGGGACTGAAACTGCCAATTTTGCAAACTTTATACGTTTTTCATCTGTTTTTGCTCATTTTGCATCTAAAACATATAAAACACAATTTTGAAATATTTTTAGTATTTTGATGCAATTCTGAGTGTTTTTGTATGTTTTGCAGTTCAGATTAGACAAAAAATGATGAGTGTTTGAGCACTCATCATGCACAAAGCAGCAAACTTTAGAAAGCATATAACTTACCAGTATTTATTTTAAACCAAAAAGTCAATTATAATTGAATTTGATCGTCAAATTAAAAAAAAAAAAAAAAAAAAAAAAAAAAAAAAAAAAAAAAAAACTACTCGCTCCATCTTAAATTAATAGTTCCCGTTTCTTTTTTTGGATGTACCAATTTAATTGTCCATTACTAAAAGTAGATAGGAAAGTTTGATCAAGTTTACCATATTATCTTTGCTTGAAATTATTATAAAAAACTTTAAAAAAGATTTTAATTATTTAGCTAAGGGTAAAACTATCATTTTGCTAAAAAGTAATAAAGAGAAGACAGTAATAAATGCACTTTTCTTAAACTGTGTGTTTCATGTTGACAGACAATAATTTTGGAACAAAGGGAGTAATAAATAAAGTGAAATGCTAAATCCTCCTACTGATACGTGGGGATCGTACCCTCAAAACAGGTTTTACCTCTCAAGGGATTTCGAAAAGCTTACAACCCCCACCAGGCAGTGTACCTGATCGTTGTAGTATAGTATAGTGACAAGTACCGGGGGATTGATCGTTCAACTCAGGAATAGTGTCGCTAGGATTAGAAAGCCTACTAAACTAGGTCTAGAGGTGAGGGATGATTCTTTTTGTATTTTTATATTTTTATGAAAGCAAGTAAAATCTAGGGTTTTGAAGGAGTTGACGGAATTAGTTGCTAGCCAACTAACCCAATTAATCTAAGATGCAATCAAAATAAAATAACAGAAATAAAAATAAAACTAATTATACTAATGTGGTGGAAACAATAATGAGTAAAATTGTGTTTACTTAGGTTTCATTACTCCCTAGATATCTTTTACAGGTTAATAGCTTATTACAATTGCATGGATGACGGGTCATATTCCTTAATACCAGTCGTAGGGCCGTGTACAATATTCCCTAACTCTATAGGATCCTACTTCACTCCTATGTCTAGCCGTTAGAAGCTCCTAACATGGGATCATTAGAATTCTCCTACGCATTAAATACAACCAAAAAACGTAGTACACCTCCGATCATGTTTCTTAAGACGTTCAAGCAAGTTACCAATGGAAGTCTACCAGTTTTCTTAAGCCTAACATCGAATACAATCATCCGTAACAACTATAAACAAACAATCAACCCATAATTAACATCTAGGTTTCACTACATCTAAGCAAACACAAAAGAAATCTAGCCTAGCATGGTAAATAGAAGAAAAACGTAAGATATAATCAAACAACACATAGACATATTGAATGATTTGAAATAGTACTTATCCCTAATTGAACATGAAAGATTCAAGAGGTTGAAACCCTTGAAAAGCTGATAAAATTCGGACTAGGGTTTATTCCCTCAAAGTTGCACCACTAATGAATGAAATTGGAAAACTATATATAGATTACATAGCATGACGGCGCCATGTGTTAAGTTGTGACACCGTCAACTCGCCGCCATAATGAAATCGTATTGCCTAGATCTACTTGTGAAGCCGTCATGTAGGATTTTCCTCTGGGACGTCACTAATACTTGGACCATGACGGCCTTGGGTGACGCCGTCATCTCCTATGCACAAAAACTCTCTGGATCGTCATGTGTATTTTCCACATCCACCTCTTTTACAACTCTTGACGCCATCATGTGGAGAGCCTTGACGCCGTCAGGTACTGTTCCCAGCAAGGAAAATTGAGACTTTGCCGTTTTCTTCACTTTTATACTCCAAAAACGTCCAAAATGATTCTTTTTCTAGATTTCTCTCCAAAAGTACCTAAAATGACAAAAGGAACGATTTAGGGCAATAATTTATCGAATAATCTCGAATTCGGGCTTAAATGACCCCTTAAAAGTGGTTCACTTTTCGCCTCATCAAATACCCTTACACTTGAGATTTGCTTGTCCTCAAGCAAATGCGCTTTTATTCTAATCAAAATACAAGTTAGGGGTCATTTAACACTAATATAAAAGTAGTTACAACAAATAATCGTTCTTCTAAAGACCAAAGACAAGCACGGAGGTCATACACTAGCACCTCACAAATAGTGTTTAGATACTCACATCTCTCGGGTGTAATAAAGTATATATCACAATAAGGAAATGGAAAACATCTCTCGCTACCTGTCATAGCAAAATAGATTACCATAGGATTGGGAAAGGATCAAGCCTCCACCACTTGGCGTAAGCACCTAGGATAAACTATCAAAGAGGTCTTTCAAAGGGTTATAACGTTAGGTGTAGGGATATGGAATACACAGTTTTGTTGGATAAAGGCAATATTTACTGGTGACGAGTTAATCATCTTAGTTAATTACATGTACAATATGGCATTGCTAAGCCAAGACTCAACTCGACTTAAGCTAATAAATCAAAAATAACAAAAACATAAAACAAACATACAATACTTTCTTTTTCTATTTTTTTTCTTTGTCTTAATTTTTTCGATTTTTTTTTCATACACTCTTACCCTACCATCCAAAATAATACATCATTGGGAATGTACATTCCCCTTACACTTGAATTTTTACATACTTTACAATAAACTAATCTAATGACTTGAATTAAAATAATCAAAACACTTGGAGTACTTTTAAGATTAATGCACATATGGGGGTAATATATGATGTTCTTCCCCATTACTCCAAAACAATAGTACTTTACCCATGAGTCCCAATCGTCCCAAAACAATATGTACAAGATATGACTCGACTTAGCCACCATGTAATCAATTAGACAATTAACTAAGGGTTTAAATATATAACAATAATGCACTAAAGATGAGTGCATACACGGAAGGCTAAGGCGAATTGGTTGCACATTTGGGTGGGTTGTAACAAATTCTTCCTCTAAGTAAAATGCTTAAAGTTAGAAACCAAAAGATAGGATCGGAGGGGTGTACTAGGGGTTTCGTATACTAAAAATGAGTACAACGCTAAGGCGTGGGAAAAATTAATTGACTTTACTAGTCAAGTAATATGACTTAAATGGTCAAGTAATTATGATACGGGTTTAACACAAGGGTGATCCTAATGCCTCTTATCACGTAGTAAATCCTACCACATGAATGTGGTCTCACTAGCGGTCTCTGGATGCATCACTTACGTAAGTTCAAGAATCTAAATGCTACCGGTGCACTCATAAGCACTAATAATGAATGCTTTTTTCTATCAAATCTAAAGGCGAACCTCACATATTTGGGTGGAAAATTTTTCTGAATGGTACGGTTTTGTGCTAGTCATACAACTCCTATCCATGAGACGCTTGCTAAGGCTAAAGTTTCACTCCTAAATGTTATAAAAAATTTTTTAAATTTGGTGCTAAAATTGCACTAACAAGTATTTCTTTTAATTTTATTACACACCTACCATCAAACAAACAAACTCAAGTGCAATTGTATCCTATAAGGTATCATCATTTACCCTCCCCTTACACTTAGGATGAACATTGTCCCCAATGTTCAATTAAAGAACATAAAAGTAAAACAGGTAAAAGAATGAAAACAAATACTCCCCTGATTCGTTCGGTGTGGATAGTGTGTCAACAAGGTTAGATCTTCCTAAAATGAACCTTCAAAGCTTCCCTTCCAGAAATATAAATCATCTTCTTGTCATATATAACCTGTTAAACCTAAGAAAACAAATAAGGCAACCTCAATTAAAATCGGCGGCAATCTATATATACTAACAAGTCCTAGAAAGCAATTTAAGATATAATGCTTGTGGAATGAATGTTTGCAGATTTCCTGGAGTTTATAAAACTAAAAAATTAACAAAAACTGTAAGACTCCGTTAGAAAAACAAAACTCGCAAAATTTCCAGAATTTTACACATGACGCCGTCAGGAGTTAACTCCTGACGCCGTCAGAAGTGACCTGCAGAAATCTTTACGTTAAGTTTCCGGAAAATTTCTGGAAAAACTAATGTCCTACTTCCTGGAAAATCCTACAAAACATCATTATGACTCGATACAAGCATTTGACTCTAACAAGTACTAATATACATGTTCATTTAATATTGTGGCGATTCATGATCATTTTCGTTCTTAGAAACAAATTTGGGGTTTCCCCTTACACTTATCTTTTGCAAAATACCTTTATAAGCAATTAAGACGAAATTAAAAACAAAATAAAGCATTTTCACAATTTTATTTTGAAACATGGTCTACCAACAATAAAAATAAAGCATGCATACAGAAGCAAATAACAATCAAACAAATAAAAATCACACAAAACATAGGTTGCCTCCCAAGAAGCGTTTTTCTTTATTTACGAGTCTTGTAGCTAGACTCAAGGTCATGGGCTATCCTATATGTGTGAGCTCCTCGTTGAGGACATCTTTGGGATCAAACTTGGGTTTCAACTTCCTATCGGTTTTCTTGGTACGGTGTGACCTCTCAAACTTTCTCCATCCGGATCATATAAAATCATCTTCTTATGCCATGATCCGTCACCTTCCTTAGGTGGCTTGTCCCACTTCCATTTACACTTATCCCCTTCCCTTTTCCACTTGTTCATCTCTAGGTTGATAGGCATTACGCTTAAGAACTCAATCATTTTCCTAAAGACTAGGGGATCCTCAAAAGGGTCTAGTTCCTCATCTCTAACTATGAGTTGTTCCACCGAATGTGTTTTATCAATGAAATCTTTTTCTAAATAGAATGGGCGTTGAGGTCCTGTAAAGTTTCTTTCTATCCAAGGCCCATATCTAGATGGTCTCCTATTCATCTCTACCCAATGTGGTGTCGGTTCATCCTCACAATCGTAGCTATGCTTCTTAACATCATAAACCGACCAAGTCTCACCCTCTCCTACCGCTATCTTAGACTCCTTACAATCTATCATGGCACTAGCGGTTGCTAAAAATCCCCTTCCTGCTAACAATGGGCATGTAGTATCACTAACCATATCTAGGATGTGAAAATCCGCAAAAATAGTTAACTTTCCTACGTGAACCACTACATCCTTGATCATTCCGACCGGATGGGCAATACTTCCATCCGCTAGACCAATTAGTACTTCTGTCTCCTCTAACTTTCCTAGCTTAAGAGTAGTGAAAAGGGATAAGGGAATCAAGTTGAGGCTTGACCCTAAGTCGGCTAGTGTGTCTAAAGCTTCGGATTTTCCTATCTTACAAGGCAAAACAAATATACCCAGATCATCAAGCTTCTTAGGCAACTTGTTTTGAACGAAGGCGGTCCCATTTTTCCCAATTTAAATTTCTCATATTTTTCTAGTAGGGCACTATAGTAGGGAGCACGGGCTAAGACATCAATGACGGGGCGTTCAAGGTGAAGCTCCTTGAATTCATCATCAAGGTCTTGTGTAGGAGGTGTTTCAACTATGTTATTGGCCGGTTTGATATCAGATGTTTTATTCAATTGGTCCTTTTGAAGAATTTGGGTTTGCTTGAAACACGTGCTCATTGCTTTGACTGAATAGTATTGTGGACAAGAAGTAGGTGACGAAATAGATGATATGGCATTAACGTTTAGTTTCGGGTTCTTGACCGTCTCGCTTGGGAGTGCTCCTATTTCTCGGTCATTGAGAACTTTCAACAATGTGTCTATTTTAGTGGTCATGTCGCTTTGTTTTTGTTTGAAATCGGCTTCAAACTTAGATATGCGAGCTTCTTGAGATGCCATAAACTTGGACATCAACCCTTCAAGATTGTTGGTACTACCATAGTTATTGGAAGGATTGTTGTTGAAAGTACGATTAGCGGGTGGACCGTTTGGTTGGTAACGATTAGGTGGATTGGAAGAATTGTTTTGGGGCATGTTTTGGTTTTGTTTCCACCTAAGGTTCGGGTGATTTTTCGAAGAAGGGTTATAGGAATCACCGTAAGGGTTTGGCTCGGGTTTGAAAGTGTACCACTTGTCTCCCGCTTCGTCGGTACGTGAGGATGCGTAATCCGCAAAACTTTGTCCAGGAGAGTTCTACGCAATCACGAGTGTCATGGGGACCACTACATAATTCGCATGAAGAAGTGATTTTGTTCACTTGGCTTGAAGGCTTAGGAGCTTCGTAGGATTTCATGAGAAACTTAACTTGGTCCTCAAGTTCCATGATCCTACGGTCGAGAGTGCTAGAATTGTTCGAAGGCAATGATATTGCCTTGACCGTTTTGTTCAAATCATGGGGGTCATTCTAACTTTCGTTGTCATAGAGAGCAAGATCTTCTATGAGTTCCCATGATTCTTCCACACTTAGATCACGTAGCTTGCCACCGGCCGATTAGTCAATGGTTCGCCTTGTGGAGAGATCAATATGGTTATAGAAGATCTGGACTTTGAGCCAAAGATCTATGCCATGATGAGGGACTTTTTGGAGTAAGTCCTTGAAACGAGTCCATGCTTCATGTAGAGTTTCACCTTTACGTTGTTGGAACATCAAGATATCATTTCTAAGCTTGGTAGTTCTCCTCGGTGGGAAAAATTAAGCAAGGAAACGAGTGGTGAGATCATCCCATGAGGTGATGGATCCCGCGGGTAAACGTTCAAGCCATTGACTAGCTTGATCACGTAGAGAGAATTGGAATAGGCGTAATCGGGTCGACCCTCTAGTTGTAACATCGAGGTCTATGGAATCTACGATTTTAAGGAAATCCTTGAGATGTTGGTTAGAATCTTCGGAACGAAGTCCATGGAATGCACATCCGCTTTGCACCAACCGGATGGTTTCGGATCGCAAGGGGGACACATTGGCTCCTTGAGTGAGCTCAATAGTGTTTCGATAGCCTTGGTGGCTAGGACGGGAATACTCTCCTAAGGTTCGGGGCCTAAGAGGTTGGTTTGCTAGTGGTGGGTTTTGTGGGTGGTTTTGTTGTGGTGGTTTGATGGCTTCAAAGAGGTTACCACCTTCCATGATGTCGGATGGTAAAGGTTACGAATAAAGGCACGAAAATATAAGATAGACTAAAGAAAACCTAAAAATAAAAATAAAATCTTACTAGAAAGGAATCTAGCAAGTAGACCTAATAAAAAGAAATCCTAACCTAGACAATAAGTATTCCCCGGCAGCGGCGCCAAAAACTTGATACGTGGGGATCGCACCCTCGCAACAGGTTTTACCTCTCAAGGGATCTCGAGAAGCTTACAACCCGACTAGGCAGTGTACCTGATCGTTGTAGTATAGTATAGTGACAAGTACCGGGGGATTGATCGTTCAACAAAGGAATAGTGTCGCTAAGATTAGAAAGCCTAGTAAACTAGGTCTAGAGGTGAGGGATGATTCTTTTTGTATTTTTATATTTTTATGAAAGCAAGTAAAATATTGGGTTTTGAAGGAGTTGACGGAATTAGTTGCTAGCCAACTAACCCAATTAATCTAAGATGCAATCAAAATAAAATAACAGAAATGAATATAAAACTAATTATACTAATGTGGTGGAAACAATAATGAGGAAAGTTGTGTTTACTTAGGTTTCATTACTCCCTAGATATCTTTTACAGGTTGATAGCTTGTTACAATTGCATGGATGACGGGTCATATTCCTTAATACTAGTCGTAGGGTCGTGTACAATATTCCCTAATTCAATAGGATCCTATTTCACTCCTATGTCGAGCCGTTAGAAGCTCCTAACATGGGATCATTAGAATTCTCCTACGCATTAAATACAACCAAAAATTGTAGTACACCTCCGATCATGTTTCTTAAGACGTTCAAGCAAGTTACCAATGGAAGTCTGCCAGTTTTCTTAAGCCTAACATCGAATACAATCATCAGTAACAACTATAAACAAACAAATTAACCCATAATTAACATCTAGGTTTCACTACATCTAAGCAAACACAAAAGAAATCTAGCCTAGCATGTTAAATAGAAGACAAGCGTAAGATATAATCAAACAACACATAGACATATTGAATGATTTAAAAGTGTACTTATCTCTAATTGAACATGAAAGATTCAAGGGGTTGAAACCCTTGAAAAGCTGATAAAATTCGGACTGGGGTTTATTCCTTCAAAGTTGCACCACTGATGAGTATGTAAATACTCATCATTTTTATCGTATCTGAACTGCCAAAACATCCAAAAAACACTCAAACACGCATCAAAATACAGAAATTATTCCAAAAGTGTGTTTTATATGTTTTAGATGCAAAATGTGTAAAAACAAATGAAAAACGAACAAAGTTTGCACAATTGGCAGTTTCAGTCCCTCAATTATCAAAATTTGGCAAAACTAGTCCCTGGAAGTTTAAAATGAAAGAAAAGTCAACCCAAGGCAAAGAAAAGTCAAAAAATTGTCAAAATAAGTCCTTGGGTGAAAAAGTTTGAGAAAATTACACTTTTACCCCTCAAAATCCAAAATTGCAATAAAAGGTCCCTGGAGTTTCAGTAATTGACAGATTTGGTCCCCGGTGGGATATTTTTGAAAGGAAAATCAATTTTTGTCCTTGGGAAATAAAAAGTTATCAAAATTGGTCCTTGGTGCAAAGTTTGGAAAAATTACAGTTTTGGTCCCTAAACTTTGCAAATAGACACATTTGGTCCCCGACAATTTTAAAAGTGGAATTTGGCCCTTGTGTTTTTGGTACTTGGCAATAATAATCCTTATTATGAGATTGGTAACTTGGCAGGATCAGTCCCTTAGCTTTTGGTAAATTACAAAAATAATCCTTGTGGTGTTTTGCATTTAAACCAAACGGACCCTTGAATTATTATCTAAACCCCAAAACCAATCCAAGTCCAACACCTTATTACTCCACCCTTGGCCCAGTTGTCACAACTCGTAAATTCTGGTCTTTTCCCGAACTTTCAACATTTACTATTCATCGATCACTATTCATCATTTCACTATTCATCTTTTTCGGAGTCAGTTTGTGATTCTGAGAAGCGTTCAAAATTTTACTATTCATAAAACACTATTCACCTCCGGAGAAAATTTGTCATTTATACGTGAGTTGCGTCATTTCTGTATACGTACGGTTATCTACCTAATAAACGTTATCTTATGAGCTATTATTTTGAATAATTGATCCGACAATCCCAACTATGGTCCTAACACATTTTTATACTCATAATGATAATATAAAAATTTTATTATTAAATTGCCCGGTATTTTCAAATCAACTGTTACGTTTTCCGGTCGAAGCTTATAACTCCGTCGGTTTGCGATATTTCAACCCGATAATTATTTTAACATCCGATTTTTATCAGGAATAATATTTTATAACTTTTACAACTTCTTCGTATTTTATTTCACCTCGGTAAAATTTATTTTTAGTTAACTCGGTACCCGATAACACCCAATACACAACCAAAACTAACTAATACTTGCACTCTTTGGACAAGATCATTTAATAGCCAACAACCTCCCACCTTCCTCCCCTAATTCATGCCCCCTAGCCCCAAAAATGTGGATCTTGTCCCATTTCATTAATATTTATAGCTTACTTGATCACATTTCACCACATTTCTTCATTTACACATCTAAACAACTAGAAAAAAAATTGTTCTCATCCCTTCCTCCTCTCTACCATAATCGGCCAAGAACAACAACCAAGAAGAAACCATAATTTTTCCAAGATCAAGTGTTAATCTAGTTCCTTTTGTTGTCCTTGTTTGAGTTTTGTAATAAAAACTCAAGGTTTCTTAGGTTTTACTCATCCAAGCTCTATAATCTTTCTTTGTAAGTTGTCAAACTCTTGTTCATAATTTCTTCATGTTATTTTTATGATCATATGATTTCCATTCAAGATCTACATGCATATGTTAGTATATACCACTCATTTATATATATATCTAACTTTTGAACTCTAGAAATAGATTATTGTTAGATCCTTGCTAGATCCACTTGATTTATGATGTTTAGGAACCCATGACACCCTAAGAAGGTGTATGGTAAGATTAGACTAGATTTGTGGTGATTGAAAGTGATTTGGTTGAAGTTGAAACAAGTTTGAAACTAGGAAAATGATTTTTGAAACAATAGATATACCTACTGTTGCTATTTTTAAAACGTGGGAAAATCAGTAGATGATGGGTAATTTTTGACCAAAGATTTAGAAAATACTTTCAAAAACGAAGCCGTGGGCGAAAGAACGGATTAAAACGAGTTAATAACGAAGGAGATATGATTTTCCGAATTTAACGACGAAAACTAGTTTTCTGAAAAACTGCTTGCTGATGAACAGTTGTCACGGGCTGTTTTGGGCATAAAACTTGATCTAGCCATCCCGAATTATCAAAAATATGTTAGTATGTTGTCCCACGATTCCGGGAATGTAAAGAACATAGAAAACGAGCATAAAACGACCAAGATATACACTTTTGAAACTAGGCGAACTATATATATATTTGACAACTTCTAATAGCACATATTCTCTTAAGTTATGGAAACACTATAAATCAACGCCAACGCTTATTTTCAAACTACGAGTGGTATAGGCTTCATGTGCATGTACATTCATCGCATCCCCTCATAATTTAAGTAGATCGTATCATTCGTTCATTATAGGTCGCGGTTAGAGATCGAACCTCATTTCTGTGTAACCACTTTTGTCTTCGTAACTATCGTACCAGGTGAGTCATAGCCCCTACTCTTTTAAATTGTTTTGTTAACCTTTTGGGGGAGAATACATGCTCGTTTTTACATGAATTACTACTTGACCTTTTGAACTTGACTTAAACTTTTGACCCTAATGTACCGTACGTACTATGACCTAAAGTCTCGCCATTTTTGGTGGAGCGTGCAAAGTCTCACCTTTTTGGTGGAGCGTTCTTGATCTAAAATCTTGCCTTATTGGTGGAGCGTGCTAAGTCTCTCCTGTTCAGAGCATCCTTAATAATTCTCGCCATGGTGGAGTGACTAATAATTCTTCGCCAAGTCGGTGGAGTGACTAATAATTCTTTGCCTAGGTGGCGGAGTGACTTCAAGTCTCCCATGTTCGGAGCAACATTATAAAGTCTCCCTTGTTCGGAGCGGCCTTGACTTATTATTGACCACGGGTGCTTGACTACTAGACCTAAACTATTTAGCAGTGGGTTGTAAACACACAGGTTGCAAGTCTCTTATGGCGGGATTTGCAACTGAGTGGATTTACGATGCCTTTGCTGTGTGATCATTTTCTATAAACTTTACTTGTTAAACAAACTCTATGAACTCACCAACCTCGTGTTGACACTTTAGCATGTGTTTTCAGGTTTTAGCCTATGGCACACTACTGGAGGTTTTGGCAGGGCATGGCATGGTCATAGAAGACTCTGATTATTTATATAGGGACCGTTTTAAACTACTTTTAAGGGCCTACTTCCGCACTATTTTTAACGATGAAAATTCAACATTTTGATTAAACGATTTTATTCTAAATAATTAAAGTGAAAACTATTTTTGTACTTGTGTTGTGTTACCGATTGAGTTACACCCCAGCTACACGTATGCTTCCGCTGGACCCGATTTTGGGGGTGTGACACCAGTCCATCACACCAGCCCACTCCATCACTACACCCTCAGCCCACCACTTCACAACCAAATCCACCCCGTTTAATAATATACTCCACCCCCATCTTTGACCCAGCTTTGACCACCCTTCACCCCCACTCACCATGCTACAAGCCAACCCCCTCATCATCACCCCTACCTTCACCACCTGCACACTCAAAACCCACCCCCTTGGTACTCCAAACCAAGCACTAAGCTCCAAAAACTACCCCCTGGCATCAATAATCCAAGAAGCAGACAAATAAGATTTTGGCGCCAAGGAATTTAAACGGCCAAGATTTGCCCTAGTAATCCAATGGTTGCAATCACAGCTGGGAAAGAGTCCAAAGATGCCTCAAACCCTAATGGTCCCTTATAAAAAGAAAAGAAAGTAGCAGTGGTGGAGAGTAGTTTTTTTTAGCTTATTTAATTTTATGTAAAAGTTAATGTTAATGTAATTTACTTTTTCAAGCAAACAATTAGGTTGTAATCTGTTTCATTTGAGTTAATATCAAGTTCAATTTCCACAATTTAAGTTCTTTTTTTTTTACATTGCTCAGTTTCATTTTTTTTAGAAATTTAGTTTTAAGCTGTTAAAAAGTTTAAGTTTATTGCTGATCATAATTGGTTCACAAGTTCAAATAAGTTCTTATATACCTTTAGAAAACATAAAAAAGAATAAAACAAGAAAAAAATATGGCCAACAGGGTACCTTAGCTTGTGACTGTGGAGGCTTTTTGGAAGTACCAAGTTGTGGAATTGGTAGGTGGATTTTACCTAGCTTGTTTATAACAAGCTAGGAGCTTGTTGCTGCTCCAAGAAACCCTAGTTGAGCTAGTGGTAAAGGTTGTCAAAGTTTATGTTCAAATTTCCATTTCCTAGTGTAATATTTGCATAATTGGTAATTAGTGATTATTAGTGTAATTTGTTGTTTAATCTGCTTAATCTAGCTTCATTGTGGTACTTATAGGTTGTTAGGAGTAGTTTAGTTCATTAGAAATTATTTTGATAAGCTTTGAACAATTTGCTTATTGGACTGTCACATAAGTTAGACTTGGATCTGTGTGGTTTGAAATGTGGTATGTTGGATTTTGATGTTTAAATGTAATTGTTTCATGATTGTACAAATCTGTTATCAAGTTTTATAGTTTAAAATCTGTGTATACTCTCAAAAACTCAAAATCAGTGTGTTTAAAGGGTGTTTGGATAGGTTGGTTTAGCTAAGCTTTTGAACTTTTCTGAGACCACAACCTTTTGAGACTTCTTACTTAGGTTCAAAAGATCCCAGTCCAACTGTTGCATTGATAGGTTTAAAAGCAAATAGTCAAAATTCCCATTCAATCCCCCTCATAGTTAACTGTGAGGGAATTGTGATCACAAACTTTTCAAATTAGTTCAAAAGGAGTAAATGTAGCTTAGTAAAGTTGTAATATTGCTTAATACAAGTTTCTTAAACAGTAATCACCACCCAAAACTCATAAAAGTCAAAGTGCAAAGTTTTGCTATAAAGTCAAAGTTGAAACCTCAGATTTTCATCAAAATGGCAATAATTTTCATGAATTTTGTGTTGTGATTTGGGATCTGAAATTTGTTGTGTGTAAACCCTACCAGCTGAACTTGTGAATTTCATAGTTTGTACATTTTTGTGATTTTTTTTATTGGACAATATTGCCCTTGGAAGTTGACTGCAGGGCAAGGTGTTTGCCCTGTCTCAGCAGACCTCTGCTCACCCACCACCTTTGGTGGTGTTTTGTGGTTAACTCAGTGGGTCCCACACCCCATAATTAGGTTCTCCCAACCCCCTCCTACCAGAGTTGACCTTTTGACCTTTTGTTTGACCTCTTGACCA
The DNA here is from genome assembly GCA_030686995.1 of Artemisia argyi. NCBI lineage: Eukaryota > Viridiplantae > Streptophyta > Magnoliopsida > Asterales > Asteraceae > Artemisia > Artemisia argyi. Next base: position 19,296,609 of record CM060695.1, on the reverse strand, counting down.
TTGGACCCCACCTGGATTGACTCCCAAACTTTGTCCCAATCTGCCTTAGAATCTCAATAAGCAAACAGCTTATTTGTGATTTGTGGCTTATTCAGGCAACTTAAGTGGTTGAAACTTGCTTATTATAGTTCATGTAACTCTGAGGAACCTAAATTTATCATTGTGGACCCCACATCACTCTATTTGAGCTAAAATCCTTCCACAGTCAACAAAAGTCAACTGTGGGGATCAATAAGCACTCAAAGTGCTTATTTCTTGGTTACATTAAAAGTGTTTTCATAAAAACTCTTTGTTTTTAGTGTATAATTAGTTTGGAAAAAGAAAAAACACAAAAAACCAACTTTAATTATAGTGATAGCTTCTATTTAATATGATTTATCATTTTAATTTTCTTTTTAGCTTATTTATAAGCAATATATCATTTTTATATTTCTAGTAATTCTCTTTTAGGTTAAAGTAATTTTAGAAATTTTTCCAGATTTTTATTTTGTCTTTTAGTGGTTTTTATAATTAATTTTAGTTTAATTAAGTTTTAATTAATATTAAGTAATTAAATAGCATAATTATAATTTACAAAGTATAACCTAGTTTTTATAATTTTTCTAGCTTTTATTTAAGTTAAAACATTTTTATAAATTTTTCTAGAATTTGTACTGTTCATTTTCAATTTTTTTATAATTTAATTAGTTTAATTAGAAATTAATTAGTAATTAGATTAATAATTAGTAAATTAGTTTAAAAATACATAAAATAAACTTTTTATAATTTTTTTGGATTCCCATGATGGTTAAATAGATTTTTAAAATTTTTCTTAATTTTCTAAGCCTTTTTAGTATATTTAATAATTTTAATTAGTTTAATTAGTAATAAATAGATAATTAGTAATTAATTAATAATAAATAATTAAATAGTGTAAAAATAGTTTTTATTTTTCTTAAAATTTTCTTTAAGTATTAGGATTGTAAAAATATTAATTTTACACTTGTAACCCTTTTCGTCCATCAGTTGTACTTTTCGTTTCGTTCGTCTGTGTACGTTTTTAATTAAAACGTATGTTTTTAGGTTTTAGCTCAAATCCTTGTAATCTAAATTCCCGTAATCAATCACGTAGCTTTCCTAAGCTATATTTGTCAATAAATTCCAAATAATTCTTATCACAACCCTTTTATGTGAATAATCACCCGATCACAAGTACGTTAAAGTTACAATTCACACCTCAACGAGATTTAACGACCCGGTGATACCTTATATTACCCGGAGCATTGATCTAGGCTATTTGACTTTGTTGACCATTCCTTGGTCAATATAAGTTGGTGGTTTAACATCAATCAACCACTAATGAATGGAATTTGGAAAACTAAGATTACATAGCGTGACGGCGTCATGTGTTAAGTTTTGACGCCGTCAACTCGCCGCCATAATGAAATCGTATTGCCTAGATCTTCTTGTGACGCTGTCATGTAGGATTTTCCTCTGGGCCGTCACTAATACTTGGACCATGACAGCCTTGGGTGACGCCGTCATCTCCTATGCACAAAAACTCTCTGGATCGTCACGTGTATTTTCCACATCTACCTCTTTTGTAACTCTTGACGCCATCATGTGGAGAACCTTGACGCCGTCAGGTACTGTTCCCAGCAAGGAAAATTGAGACTTTACCGTATTCTTCACTTTTATGCTCCAAAAATGTCCAAAATGCTTCCTTTTCCAGATTTCTCTCCAAAAGTACCTAAAATGACAAAATGAACGATTTAGGGCAATAATTGATCGAATAATCTCGAATTCGGGCTTAAATGACCCCTTAAAAGTGGTTCACTTTTCGCCTCATCACCTACCAAAACCTCCTACTTATCATCCTACTCACAGGATCTTGACAAGTGTCTGAGAGAGAATGAGTGAAAAAATATATAGGGTAAATTGCAAATTCAGCCATTGACGTTTTGCGAAAGTGCAAAAAATACACAGAGACATAAAGGCATGCAAAAATGCCACTCACGTTCCAGATAAATGCAAAAAAGCCACCGAGTCCAACTTTTTGCTAACGCCCGTTAGTTATCCCATTAGCCAAGGGTATATACATATGAAATGACTAATATACCCCTTTTTCTTCAGATACAACCCTCATTGGCTCCGCCACTCTAACTCATTACCACATTAACCCGCCACTCTAACTCGTTGCACGATACGGTAAGAACACAGTGCATTTCCCTGTTTACTTCAATATTGTTCTTGGTTTTTAAAAAAGGTACATTTGTTGTTATGTTATGGATTTATAATTGTAGGTGGTCATATAGGAAATGTGAAAGAAGTAGAGGTGGATACTGAAACAGAAGAAAAGAGTGGCGATAGTGGTTCAGAGGATTTGGATTATAATCTAAATGATGATGAAGTGTTTGCTGATGATGATGACCATATACTTGAAGACGTTCTCGTAAGTAAGTATGATATGCTATGAACTAAAGAATGTACAAATCATTCAGTCTTTAGGGAATATTATGCACTGCTTAGAGAGTATGCCCAAGAGTTGGTTAATCAAAATCCAGGCACCACTGTTAGGCTTAATGTACAGCTAGAACCAAATCCCAAGAGTTCAACAAGAACTTTTAAAAGGGTGTATGTGTGTTTGGGAGCTCTGAAACAAGGTTTCAAAGATTGTGGCAGAGAATTCTTAGGATTAGATGGATTCTTTATGTTAGGTCATTTTCCAGGTCAATTACTAACAACAGTTGGGATTGATGCAAACAATGGGATTTATCCAGTAGCATATGCTATAGTTGATGCACTAAATAAGGCAACTTGGTGTTGGTTTTTGAAACTATTAGGAGAGGATCTTGGTATATAAACAAACTGCAAGTTCACTTTCATTTCTGATAGGCAAAAGGTGCACATTTCTATTCTATAATTAATCACGTGTTTTATGCACAATGAGAATATGTAAAGTTTTAACACCATCAATAACTTTAACTGTTCACAGAGATTGATACAAGCCATTACTAGTGTGTTTCTAAATGCTAAACACATGTTTTATGTTAAGCATATTCATGAGGAGATGAAGTCACATTTTAAAGGAGGTGTTTACAAGGACATGTTTTGGAAGGTAGCTAGAGCCACTACTGTTGTTGAATTCAACAAATAGGTGGATCATCTCAAGTATTACAATTCTGCTGCTTATGATTAGTTGATGAAGATTCCAGCTGAACAATGGAGTAGATCACATTTTTCAGAAAATTCATTAAGTTGCAATAGACAAAAGCATACTGATAATTGATCATATAGTAATATATAATGTGTCATTTTTTTAATAGGCAAATCCCATTGTGGACTACACTTAAACAACATATGTGAGGTGTTCTATAGGCAACTAAATGATATTAGAAATGGAACCATCATCACTTCTCTTGAATATATATCAGAGAGTACTTGATGAAGAGGATTGTGGTAGTTCTGCAACTAATAGAAAAGAATGTTGGACAACTTACTCCTACTGTGAAAGTCATGTTTGATGCTATAAAAAAAACTAGTGATTGTGTTGTTGAATGGATTGAAGGTTCTTTATATAAAGTATCTGCGCCTTACAAGGATTAGTGTGTTGTTAGCATGGATAGTAAGGAGTGTGGTTGTAGGAAGTGGGAGCTGACTGGAATACCATGTAAACATGTTGTGGCTGCAATAAACTACATGAATGAGAATGGAAGAGGAGTTAGTATACCTGATGAGTGGGTTCATGCTGCTTACAAACTAGAAACATGGGCACGTATATACTCATTGAAGATCAATGGCTGTTGTGGCAGCGAATTTTTTCCAAGAATTGAGTCTACATCAACAATAATACCACCCATTCACAAACCTCAGGTTGACAGGCCAACAAAAAGAAGAAGTCAGTTGATGAGCTTGCAATTCCAAATTTTTTATGTTTTATGCACTGATCTTTGACAATAGAAATTCTGTTAACGTTCATGTCTTTTTGATTCTATGTTTGTACTCTATGTTTGACTTTATTGTCTTTTGAACAATGTTATATGTCTGTCTTTGTTTAATCATGTTATGCATTGAGATGTTGGGATGAAACTGTTACATTGAATTCAATTGAAATGAATGGTTAGAAAAGAGTATTTTAAGTACAATGGGTCAAAATCCAAACTGACCCAAACATTGACATTCTAAAGTCAACTGTCATGTAGTGTATTTAATGTACTAACTACGCCTCTACCTACCTCACACTTCCTATTTAGCACATTCAATCATCCATTAAAATACTCACTCCTAATACAAGCTCAAATTCATCACTGATATAACCATGAACTTGTTTGATATTGACCTCACAACCCTCTATCCCTTCTTTGTTGTAACAGAACTTATTCTTGGCCATTACCAGACAAAGATTCTTCAAGACATAAAGAGGTCACATGATTTGGAGAACTATTCAAAAAAGATTACTGCTAGGGTCGGTCGTAGAGAGGAGCTTATAGTTGAATTTCAAAACTTTTCACATTTGAGAAATACAAGGGAAAATACAAAGAAGCTTACAAGACTCTAGACTATTGATTTGCGTAGGGCGAGGACATTGATGAGGATGGCCAAGCAAATGCGCGAGAAGATTCTTAAGAAGATAGAGTTTGTTGTGAGGGAGAGGTATACGTGAGGTGGTTGCTTGATGTAGGTTAGGGTGGGTTCCTTTTGTAAAATTATGGTTATGGTTAATGAATGAAATGGATATTATGATTCACACTTTCTTTGTATAATGTGTTCAAAATCCAAACCGACCCAAACATTGACATTCTAAAGTCAACTGTCATATACTGCATGTTTGCGTACTTTGACAATCTAATTCAAATGTCATGTAGTGTATTTAATGTACTAATGTGTTTATTTGGCTGGAAATCATTCAAATGCTCATGGATATAATCATGCCAAACACCACCTTTATCTATTGTGGTCAAGACTCAGGACTCCCTTTTACCAATTGAATTTGACTTTCCAAAGTCAAACTAAATCTATATTAAATGGGAGTGATGTATACACTCATGCCAAACACCCCATATCTAATAGTAAGCATTTATGTTGTCTTTAATCATATCTACCTGTTTAACAACCACATTGTACCATATTTTATCCTTTTTTCATGCATTATATAATACCCTAGTTATCATTAGTTCTTTATCATTTCAATAGCTTTTTACCATGAATCCACTAAATGGTTGTCAAATGGTCTGCCTTGACTGTTGGGTTGAAAAGGAAAATAGGGCTGGATTGATGTTTTTTTGCAAGGCGTCCCCCTTACAAAGATTTCATGTGGTATACTTGTCCATCGTTCCTTGAAAGAAGGGGAACCCCATCTTATACTGGTAGAGGTGGTCTTATAAGGGAACTCCTACTAAAGATAGTAGTGGGTATGTAATTGGTTTAGGTGTTAATGCCTCTACTAGAGTTGGTGCTTACTTGGGCAGTGGTAATGAACAAAGTGAACCAACTGCAACTGAAACAGCAAGTGGAGTATGCCCAAGTCAAGCACCAAGTGAAGAACCTGCTACTGAAAAACCAAGTGAAGAACATGCAAGAAGATAAGTGATATGGAGTTGCAAGAAGAAAAGTGAATGGTTGCTGCTCCTCTGTTTGTATATTGTATGAGATGTGTTCATCAGGCATAGTTAATGGTTGTATCAGACATAAGTAGGCTAGCTTTATTATGTTTTCATTATGTCTTTGTATCTGAATTGGGTTATATGCAATTTCAGTTAATGTAAACTTTGTATCTGAATATAAGTGACTGGTTGCTGCTCCTCTGTTTGTGTATTGTCTGAGATGTGTTCATCAGACATAGTTAACGATTGTATCAGACATAAGTAGGCTAGTTTTAGTCTGTTTTCATTGTATCTTTGTATCTGAATTGGGTTATGTCCAATTTCACTTTATGATTACTTTCTTGATGTAAACTTTGGTATCTAATATATGTTGACTTTAATAGTCAAATTCGGTTATTCCAAACACTACAGTATACTGCATATGCAATTAGTAAACTAAAAATTGTAAACACGTAACATAAAGATCCAAAATTTAAACAGAAACATAAAAATTGAAAAACAAACATAAATATTGAAACATAAACATCTAAACAGAAACATAAATTTCATTGATCATAAGTAGAGGTGTTCAAAAGATTAGAAATTTCAAAATAAATAAATAAATAAATAAAAATATGAAAAAAAAAAAAAAAAACTTTCTAAACACACAATTTTTTAGAAGTTTGATCCGCTACCTTCCGCACCATCCTTTTTCTTCCTTTTCTTCATCTCCTTTTCTTTTCTCTCCTTCTTATCCTTGAGATGCTTGAGCACATCTTCAAGATGGGAGATCCTCTGTTCCATATCATCAAACTGTGGTATACCGGTATCCACAATCTCTTGCTTCTCCTCCTCCTCCTACGTATCACCCAAGAGCATCTCATAGTAGCCATCTTGTTTCCTCAGCCAAGTAAGCATCTGTTTCCTCAACTCCTTCGTTACCTTCCTATAAGAACCATACTCGCCAATTGGTTCAACGCCATAACTATCAAGGAGTAAATCCATTAGATAATCGTTCTTCAAAACTTTTTTGTACTCCTCTTCCTCGGAACCAATGCAGATAGCCATTTACTTCTTGGTTTTGTTTTTTGGGTTTATATGTGTATTGGTGGAATGTGTGTGTGGTTTGGTGCGTTTAAATAAGCGGAATGTAGACGTAAATGAATAGTTCCTATGCAATCGTTTTGGTTGCCGTGTTACTTTGGGAGAGAAAGGTTTAACGATGCAAATTTAGTCGTTGAAAAAAAATCCCGAGACATTCTCTTCGTTTGACACGTATGTTTTGGCTGAAAACTAATGTTATTACTTTGCAAATTTGGTCATTGAAATAAAGTTTGTCTAGTCAAAGGCGGGAAACGAGTGAAATGATGATAATACCCTTGACTAACGGGCGTTAGCAAAAAGTTGGACTCGGTGGCTTTTTTGAATTTATCTGGAACGTGAATGGCGTTTTTGCATGCCTTTATGTCTTGGTGTATTTTTTGCACTTTCGCAGAACGACATTGACTAAATTTGCAATTTACCCAAATATATATAATATTGTTGTCTGTGTAGGAGGATTAGTACGAGGATATTGCAGGAGGCTTAAGCAATGCTCATAAATAAATGTTTGAATATTTATAAAGTTTATTACAAGTTTGGTAAGATTAGTTCGTAAAAGAAAAAGATTGAATGTTATTAAGTATTTTGTATGAATGAAAATTGAGGTGACGGAAATAATTATGATAAGATGAAGAAAGTTAGATAAGGAAATGGTAAATAATAATGAAATGTTGCAGGTTTGTGGGAGGTTGAAGGAATGACGATGAACAAAATTAATTAAAGAGGTTTGGAGTAAAAAAGAGTTCGTAAGAAAAGGGCCTGTAAAGGGGTTTATAAAAAGATGGGAGAATGGCAGGAGGAGATGGAGAGGGTCGTAATGACTTCATAATGGTTCGCAGAAGAAAAAGGGGTTTAGAGGAAATGTGGACTCATATAGGGAAAGAGGGGGCTCATTTAACGAAAAAGGAAATAATAAACTCATCTTAACTTTCATGCGAACATTTAATGACATACTACACAGTTTACAAAAAATTATAAAACATAAAATTAAAATAAAAATGTAAAATGTATATCAAACCAAAAAGCATCAAAAATACGTTTATTGGTATAATTTGTTTTGGTAAAAATTATAATTTTATATGTATATGAGATTAAGAGACATTGGTGATGTAATTTGTATGAAAAAGAATGTAAGATTTCATAAGGGCATTTTAGGTAGTTCACACTTTCAGGAATAAGTTTAACAATATGTCACTTATGAGAGATAATAGAATTACGTGGTATTAATGAGGTTAGAATTAAAAATATTTCTTACTAAACAACTTTAACAAAATTGACAAAAAGCAAACGTCTTTCTTTCTGTTGCACCTTCTTAAATAAACAACAACAATAATACCCAAGTTTGCCGAACGGATATAGGGGAGTTATATAGTGAGTACATTAGTCAAGTCTCAGCCATCAAGTGGACGATGCCGACCATTTATAATCAAATTAACACATATTTTGTATATCAATATCATGCTTTTATTGCTCATATTGCATTTAAGTCAAATTTAGTACTTAATTGTTATCTATTTACATTTTAGCAATGTTTTGAAAATCGGGTTCGAAATCGACCTGGTTGAGTCATCGGGCACCGGATCAACCGGTTCGACATCCGGGTCAATCCGGGTTTTTATTAAAAAGTTTTGAAAAAAAAAACCCGGCCGGGTTTCGAGAACCGGGTTGACCTGGGTCATTCAAAACCCGTCGAGTCTAACCGGTTAACCCGATTTTAAAAAACCGGGTTTTTTTACCCGTTTTTGCCGGAAGCGGTCGAACCGGTTAACTCGGCCGGGTCGACCTGGGGTTCAAAACACTGCATTTTAGGTCGAAAAAAGAGCAATTGACAAAAAGACATTAAATAGGAAAGAAATAAAGTGAAATGAAGGATTTTTGTCAGAGTATTGATACGGTTGTCCGAGTTCAGTGGATACACCGTATACACAAGATATCATAAGAGGGCAAGGAGTCATAACACCAATTAACACCAACACCACTACTACGTCAGCGCTACATCACTTTAACACTAACACTCTGTTCCCGAGTTTATTCTTTGGAGTGAACGGGAAAGGTTTGGGATGGTAGTAAAAAACATTGTGTTCTTGAGATTTTTTAGGAGGGGAGGGGAAAGTAAAGGATAGTAAATTATATCAAAATTACTCTCTTGATTTACTTCCCAAATTGGGATGAAATGGAGTGGTGTAGATTTTAAAGCTATTTTTTTGCTTCCTTCTCTTTTCTTTCCAACTCGGGAACACAAAATAAAAAAATAATTTCTTATTACTCTCCTCTTTACTTCACTCCTTTTTTCCTCTCCATCTCTTTTCTTTCCGTTTTATACTGGGAACAGAGTGTAAATAACATGACACCAAAAATGCCAGGAAATCACAACACCAAATAACACCATTTTCAGGGACCCACCTTTTTTCAAAATAATAATTTACAAATTCTACCCTCAACAATTTTATTCATTAAACATTCAAACACTTCATTTATAAAATTAAACATTACAATACGAAATAAAAAATCATTACATTGAACAAAACGACATAAAAGAAATTACGAAATAAAATATGAAATAAAAAATACGATAAGTAAATAACTAAAACTATTCGTCATCTACTTCCATAAACTCCTCATGTTCATTCCAAATATGCTCCATAAGCTGCTGTTGGAGATTAAGATGAACATCTTTGTCACGTAATTCTTTATTCCTTCGGCAACGTACATCACATCTGTCAATCCATCTGTCTTGCATTTTTCTAGCCGGATTCCTAAACAATGCTCTGTACTCACTTAGAGCATACTTTTGGTCTTTTAAAATCATGTTATGCAATATGATGCAAGAATACATGATTCTACGTATCTTGGAAACCTCGTAAGCTTGTGCTGGTTGTTGTATTATTCCCCATCGTCCTTGGAGAACACCGAAAGCACGTTCAACATCCTTTCTTGCACTTTCCTCGCTTTTTAAAGAAACTGTTTTTCTCGTCTGAAGCTGTTGTGAACGATTTGACGAAAGTAGCCCATTGTGGGTAAATCCCATCGGCTAAGTAATAACCCTTATCAAACACAACTCCATTTACCGCAAACGGAGCTACAGGGGCTTCATCTTTAAGCAGGTCATCGAACAATGGCGAATATCTAAAACATTGATGTCATTATTCGCCCGCTATACCAAAAAAAGCATGCCAAATCCACAAATCATGTGATGCAACAGCTTCAAGCAATATAGTGGGGTATTTTTTATAACCACTAACATATTGACCTTGCCATGACACCGGACAATTTTTCCATTGCCAATGCATACAGTCGATGCTACCAAGCATTCCCGGAAAACCATGTTCCTTTTCATGTTTTGAATATAGGTTTTCAATGTCATGCAAAGTTGGTTTTCTTAAAATCTCGGGTTTAAACAAATCAATAACGCACATATTGAAATTATCCAGACATTCACGCCCTGTACGTGCACTCATTTGCAAATATTCATCGAACGCATCCGGTGTGTTGCCGTATGCCAATTGGCGAATGGCCATAGTGCATTTCATGAGAACACTAATACCCATTCGACCTGTACAATGGGTTTCTTGGCTAAAGTATGCAAAATGAGCAGGAAGAGGATCGGCAGTATATGATTCAATACCGGAAACTATTTCTAAAAATAGTTTCCGGCTCATACTAAATCTATGACGAAAGTCTCTATCTGGATACTTATAATGTACATTAAAATAGTCGGCCTTCAAACGCTCTTCTGCAACCTCACGCTCACGGTGAATTGGGCTACGGGTTAACCGGAAAGATGATTCGGCTTCTTCTTCTTGTAATCATTGGTACTCATAGGCGGCCATAATTGCTAAAGAGTCGGCTTCATCTTCGATATCGGAAAGGGTTACATGTGCGGCATAAGTTGGATTTATATATATATATATATATATATATATATATATATATATATATATATATATATATATATATATATATATTGGATATAAGATGGTTATATTTTGTGTTTGCAAATGGGTTAGAATACCCAATCTATTTATAAGCTTTAAAAAAAAATTTGCAAAACAATCAGACGGAAAAAAAAAAAAAAAAAAAAAAAAAAAAAAAAAAAAAAAAAAAAAAAAAAACCCTAAAACGTGGCTACTATGGGCGATTTTCTGAAGACCCTCTTACCTCACTAAAATCGATCTCTAATCCTCTAAATCTTGTCCTACTCCTTATAACGATTATGTTTTGGACGGTTAACTTGATTAATTCAGTCCCATAACATTCTTTTTATTTGGATTCAGACCTGATTGAGTTAGGGTTTCGTTTTTTTTAGGGTTTTCTGTTTGATCGCTGTTTAGTTTTTTGATTAATTCTTAACCGACTTTAATCTTTCTGGTGCTATCATGGAAGTCGGTTAGGATTCTTGTTGCTATATAATTATGCCTTGACTTGGTTGAGGCACACGATTTTAAGATTTACGTGGATCTTTAGGTTTTTGTTAATTGCTATTTTAGGGTTTCATTTTTTAGGGTTTCGTTGTTTCTTTTATTTTCTGTAATCATTATGGAGAAAGGTGGTTTTGTTGAGGTTGATGTTAATGGGTTACAAGCTAGAATGGCTAAATTGAAGAAGGATTCTCGTATTTCTGAATGATTGCAGCCACGACAAGCATTTAGGGTTCTTACAAACCCTAAATTGGACTCGAATAAGCAGGATACTAATGTTATGGCTGTTAGTGGATCTAATGTGAATGCTATGGATGCTAGGGGTGATGTTGAAATTGATGTTGCTAATGTTAGTAGGAAGGATCCTGATGCAACATGTGAGGAAGGTTATAAGGATAAGGTATTTGGATCATATTTTAGGCCTCACAAATCTGATGTGCCTAATGAGGGGGTTGGATTTTTTCCTCCTCTTACCACTAATTCAGCAGCTACAAATGTTTATGCTAACCTACCAACTGGTGATGGTGTTGGTGTATCTACTATGGCGGGCAGATTCACACTTAAAACTAGTGAACCTAGTTCTAGTGATTCGACACAAGCTAAAACAAAGTCCATGGGTTCACCTACTGATTCTAACCCTATGGTGCACTCCGCTGAGGTGAATTCAATTCCTAAATCTTATGTTGGTGTGACTACTGGTACTACTAATGCTACTACTAAAGTGAAACCTAATTTTCGTGCGGTTAAGGTGGATAACATGTTTAATGGTGTTGATATCTCTATTCCCCATAAGGTTGTTCAAAATATTAGCACTAAATTTGAGTTCACCCTCTATGGTTATTTTCTTGGGAAGCGTATTGCATTTCCCGTGGTGGAATATTTTGTTCATAACAATTGGGCAAAGTATGGTTTAAAACGAGTTATGATGAATGATAATGGTTTCTTCTTCTTTAAATTTGATTCCCAGGCAGGTTTGGACACTATTTTAGAAGGGGGTCCATGGATGATTAAAAACAGCCCTATTATCCTCAAAAAGTGGACTATGAATACGAGCTTAAAGAAAGAGGAATTAACCCGTATTCCCGTATGGGTTAAGCTTCATGATGTTCCATTGCAGGTGTTTTCTGAAGATGGTATTAGTATTATTGCTACACATTTAGGTACTCCTATAATGCTTGATTCTTATACTAGTGCGATGTGTATTGATTCATGGGGGAGAAGCAGCTTTGCTAGGTGTTTGATTGAGATTGAATCTCAAGCTGCTCTTAAGGAGTCAATTACAGTTGGTGTACCTCTTGTGGATAGTCTTGGGTTCACGTCTGAAACAATCTGGGTCGAATATGAATGGAAACCACCTAGGTGTGATGTATGTTTGATATTTGGTCATTCCAATGAAAGTTGTCCTAAGAAAGCTGTGCCTACACCTGTTGTGGAGAAATCTAATGAGGATGATGGTTTTCAACAGGTTGGAAAAAAGAAAAATAGGAAAAAGGGTAAATCTATGGATAATAATGTCGGTAATGCGTCTAAAGGGTTCCCTGTGGGTAAGAACATGTACTACAGACCGAAAGCTGTTGCAACTTCATCTCAAACACCATCTGGTGTTGCTAGTACTAGTTCTGGTCCTCCCCCTGATAAGGTGGGAGTCTCTTCATCAAGTAGTAACTTAAAGTCCAATGAGAGTATTGTGTCGTCTCATAACGATAATGTAACAACAACCTACCAAAATCCTACGGGAAGCTCATCTAAACCGATTGCTAATATTTCCACATCTAATCCTTTTGATGCTTTGGCGGTGGATAAGGGTGTTCAATAGGATACGAAGCTAGATGAGGAGGAGGTTGTTAATGTTTTTGATGAATCTGGTAATTTGTTTGATCAATCGGGGGCAAGCACTTCCGTTCTCAATGTTCCCGATGTTTAGTATTGCTTCATGGAATATAAGGGGTCTGAACCGTTCCCTTAAACAAAAAGAGGTTCGTCACGTTGTTAATGAGAAATAGCCTTAGTGTGTGTGTTGTTTTGGAGTCTCATGTGGATGCTTCGGGTGTGTATGATACATGTCGTAAGGTGTGTCGTCGTTGGAAATGAACGTCTAATGGGAATCTTTGTAATAAGGGTTCTCGGATCATTCTTGGCTGGAATGATGATATTGTTGATGTTATGGTTATGGCTTCTACTAACCAAGTTATGCATGTTCAGGTTAATGTTCGTAATGAAAACAAAACTGTATTTTGTTCCTTTGTTTATGCAGATAACTAATATGTTAATCGGAGAGCGCTTTGGAGTAACCTTGATAGCCATGCTAGATTCATGTGTAGTAGGCCTTGGGTGTTATTGGGAGACTTTAATGTTGCTCTTAATTTGGAGGATCATTCGTGTGGTGGTTATGCTCCTGATATTGCTATGCGTGAATTTAAAGAATGTGTATTGAATATGGAGGTGTCGGATGTTAATAGTACGGGGCTGCATTTTACGTGGAATCAAAAACCAAGAGGCTCTAATGGAACATTAAAGAAGATTGATAGAATTATGGGTAATTTAAAGTTTGGTGATGATTTCCCGGGTTCGTTTGCTATTTTCCAACCTTACCGTATTTCCGATCATTCTCCTTGTGTTCTTCGTATTCCTCAGGTGGCTAAACTCAAACCTAAACCTTTTAAGTTCTCTAATTTTCTGGTGCATAAAGAGGGCTTTATTGATACTGTTATTTCGGGGTGGAATCTTAGTGTAAATGGTTGTGCTATGTATCGTGTTGTTAAACGCTTGAAGGGGCTGAAATCTTATTTTCGTAAGCTTTTGCATAACCAAGGTAATCTTCACGAGAGGGTTACTAGTCTTCGTAAGGAGTTAGATGAGGTCCAACGTGCTATTGATAAAGACCCGTTTAATTCAGCCCTTCGGGAAGATCATGCTCATTACCTTCTTGCTTTTAAGGAGGCAATATTTGATGAGGAGAGGTTTTTAAAGCAAAAATCTAAAGTTCAATGGCTTCATGCAGGTGATTCTAATACGACTTACTTTCATAATGTTGTTAAAAGTAAATGTGCTCATAATCGAATTGAAGTGGTTCGAGATGCGGCTAATGTTTTGTATGAAGGAAGTGCAGTTGCAGGAGCTTTTGTTTCTCATTATGAGCAATTTCTAGGTATTGAAGGGGATTGTACCCCTCTTGATGATCATGATTTATTCTCTAATGTCTTTAATCCTCAAATAGCTGATTTTATGGTGATAGATGTTACGGATTCTGAAATTAGGGAAGCTATAGTCTCGATGGGGGATGATAAAGCTCCTGGGTTTGACGGGTACACTGCCGCTTTCTTTAAGAAAGCATGGAATGTTCTGGGTATTGATGTCACGTGTGCTATTCGGGATTTCTTTTCTAATGGCAAGCTTCTGAAGAAAATCAACCACACTATTATATCATTGATTCCTAAAGTGTCTACCCTGTCTAAGATTACTGATTATAGGCTTATCTCTTGTTGCAATGTGTTGTTTAAGTGCATTAGTAAAATTTTTGCAAACCGTGTTAAGGACAGCCTTGGTCATTTGGTTAGTATTAACCAATCTGCGTTTGTTCCTGGGTGGCGTATTTCTGATAATATTTTGCTTACCCAAGAGCTTATGAGGAATTATCATAGAGGGAGAGGTCCGCCTAGATGTGCTTTTAAAGTGGATATTCAAAAGACGTATGATACGGTTAATTGGGCTTTTCTTAGGTCTATTCTGATTGGTTTTGGTTTCCATCATAAAATGGTCGATTGGATTATGGTTTGTGTTTCATCTACATCGTATTCCATATGTGTTAATGGGGATCTTCATGGCTGGTTCCAAGGTAAGCGAGGTCTTCGGTAGGGTGACCCGTTATCTCCTTACTTGTTTACTTTGGTTATGGAGGTTTTAACCCTTATTTTGCAGAAAAAGGTGGCTAATACGGTGGAGTTTCAGTTTCATCATTTATGTGAGCAGCAGCGTATTATTAACCTTTGTTTTGCAGATGATCTTTTCTTATTCTCTAGAGGCCACCCAGAATCGGTTAATGTTATTATGCAAGCTTTGGAGGATTTCAAGAATGTTTCGGGTCATGTTCCGAGTATTCCCAAGAGTACTGCTTTTTTCTATAATGTGCCTAATGCTTTGAAAGCTATGATTCTTCAGTCTATGCCATTTGCAGAAGGTTCTCTTCCGGTTAGATATTTGGGCGTTCCTCTCATTTCGTCTCGGCTTCTTTATAGGGACTGTAAGGTTCTTGTGGAGAAATTAGAAGGGCGTGTGAATGACTGGCTTAGTAAGTTTCTTTCGTTGGCGGGTAGGCTTCAATTGATCAGTTCAGTGTTGTCTTCGATGCATATTTATTGGGCGTTAGTTTTCATCCTTCCTGCTCGTATTATTCATGATTTGGAGCAGCTCATGAGGGGCTTTTTATGGTGTCAAGGGGAAATGAAAAGGGGTAAGGCTAAAGTTGCGTGGGAATCTGTTTGTAAGCCTCAACGTGAAGGTGGGCTTGGTATTCGTAGATTGGCTGATTTTAATATTGCTCTTATGACTACGCATATTTAGTATTTTAACCCATAAAGAGTCTTTATGGGTTAAATGGATTCATTCTTACAAACTTCGTGGTAGGAGTTTTTGGGATGTTCCTTGCTTAGGTGATGTTAGTTGGGGTTGGCGTAAGTTGCTTGCTATTAGACCTAAGGTACGTCTGTTTATTTGGCATATGATCAACAATGGTAAGTCTACTTCTGTTTGGTTCGACATGTGGTGTGATATTAGCCCTATTCGTGATATGCTCACTCCTAGAGACATTAGTCGGGCTGGTCTAACCTTATCGGATTCTGTTTGTGATGTGGTTGTTAATGGTACTTGGAGATGGCCTGCTGATTGGTATTCTAGATTTCCGGATTTAGTTAATCTCCCGGTTCCTAATTTAATTGATGATGCTGATGATGGTTTATTATGGCGTGATTTGGATGGCAACATTAGACCTTTTTCGGTTGCTTTTGCTTATCCCTTCGTGCAAGGGCTGATCAAGTCGATTGGTTTCAAATACCATGGTTTCCTCATTGTATTCCTAGGCATGCGGTACACTTATGGCTTGTTATTAGGCAGAAGTTGAAAACTCAAGATAGACTTCGGGAATCAGATGTTGGGCCTAACGTTGATCTAAGTCTCCTTAGATGCCCGCTTTGTGAAACTGTTCCGGATTCTCACCCTCATTTGTTTTTTGAGTGTCCATTTTCTTTGCAGGTTTGGTTGAAAGTCCGGTCTTTATCTGGCATGGATGGGGTCTCTCCTTCGTTGGCGGATGTCATAACGTTCATTATTCCTATTGCTAAGGGGCGTTCTGTTGTTAGCATTCTTTCTCGGTTATTACTTGCGGCTACTACATATTACATTTGGATGGAACGTAATTCTAGACTTTTTAATCAAAAGAAGTCTAATGTTGATGAAGTGGTCCAAGTTATTGTCTCTACCATTCGGTTGAAGCTGGTTACCTTCAAGTTCAAGAAGTTAACTCCTCGGTCTCGTCTACTGCTGGATAAATGGAAGATTCCAAGTGTTTGTTATTTTCACGAAGGGAGTGCCAGATAAGGGTTGTACTCTTTTTCCCTACTCCAAGGTTTTTCTTGGAAAGGGTTTTTAAGGAGGCAAACTTCCTGGGTCGCCTTGCTCCCTTCGTGCTTATGGGTGGATGCGGGACGTTCGCTTGATTCAAGATTTTTCTTGTTTTTATACCTAGTTAGGTGCTTTGTAATATAGCTAGGTTTGTTGTGTTTATGGCCGGTCATAAACACTAGTTTATCAAGCTTTTGCTTGAGGTTAATGTGGTACTTCGGCCACATTCCATTTGTACTTAACGATTTTTTGGTTATACATTTACCGGGTTTAACCCCTTTACCAAAAAAAAAAAAAAAAAAAAAAAAAAAAAAAAAAAAAAAATTGCAAAACTTTTTAAAAAAATATAGCCGTTGTTAAACGGCAGTTTTTGTTTTTTTTTTTTTTAGATTTTTTGTTTTATTTATTTATTTATTTTTATTTATTTGAAAACGGATATAGCCGTTTGTTGGAGGGGGTGTTTGAAACTTTTTTTTTTTTTTTTTTTTTTTTTTTATTTTTTTAATACATGCTTCATGCTAGTAACGTAGGAAGCAACGCAAGCCATTGGGAAGTGGTGAAAACGTAGAAACGGCGTTAGAAAGGTGCCACATAGGCTATAACGCCACTCAGGCGTTATTACTCCTTCCCCTCTAAGTCAATGTGAAGGTGCAGCTAATATGGCGTAACCGAATCAAGAAGAATATCCAGATTCTGATGAGGAGATTGATGTGAATAGATATTATAAATTGCCCCCATTAGACGCTTCACTAAAATTTATTCTTTTTGTCTCTAGCTTCTTGCTAGAGCTTCACTAAAATTTGTCTATAATGTTTAAATGTTTATGGTCGATAAATAGTCGATAGTTCTTTCACACTAATAACATAACTATATGTGCATTACACAGAACGAGGGTGGAGTAAATGAGGATGGTCGAGCTCCAAGTATATTTTGTGAATAATTTTGCATGATATATAGACCCTTCTAATAAATCAATTTTCAGATAAGATCAGATCATAGTAACGCTATTACAGCAACTGATAGTTATCATCGATACAAGGTTCACATTTCTTATAATTCTCGGAATTTGTCATGAGTTACACGTTTTACGTACAAAATTTATTTCTTATTTCTAGAAGAATAGTAAATAAGTTTTAAGGACGATGTGAAGATGTTGAGGAACATGGGCATGGATGCGTACAGTTTCTCAATCTCTTGGTCTAGACTGTCGAGTTATACCACGTAAATTCGATATCTTTTTTTTTTTTTTTTTTTTTTTTCATTTTTCTTTAATTATATACTTTTCGTAACATACATCTTCTTGATAGTATTTTCTAATGTACTTGGTACTTTTAATATTGTTGCAGTTGGAAAAATAAGCAGTTTTATGCCCATGTAACGGGACGAGATGAGATATTCACTTTCATCCGTTGTATTTAAATGTTTTTTGGAGCAATATATTTACTAGGGTGATCCACTTTTACCCAAAAAGAAAAATAAGCAGTGGAATTAATGAACATGGAGTTGCATACTACAATAATGTCATTAATGACCTTTGATCCAATGGTTAAAAACACTAACTAAATAACTTTTTATTAACTATGCTTTTTGCATCTGTTGGTTATGTAATTAACTAAACTGTGTTTCTAATAGACATTGAACCCTTTGTGACTCTATTTCACTGGGAATCTGGGATCTTCCTCAGGCTTTAGAAGATGAGTATGGAGGCTTCTTGAGTTCACGTGTTGTGTAAGTAATTTAACTAACGAAATTCTTTTGCCTGCATTTCATTATGTACTTCGCCCCTCCTAAATGAAATGTCTATCTTTTTTATTTTGGTTTGATTGTTTACATTCATATCTCAACACATCAATATGTTCTAAAAAATCAAGATAACATTATATCATTATGCTAAACCTAAAACTTAGTGAAAAAAAAATGATTTCATCTAAAATGCTAAAACTAATTGCATGCAGCAATGATTTTCACGATTTTGATGAGCTATGTTATAAAAGATTCGGAGATCGTGTCAAGAACTGGATCACTCCAAATGAACCATGGAGCTACAGTGTTGGAGGTTATGAAAAAGGCAAGTATGCCCCTGGCCGAAATATGTTCTAACTTTGTCAGCAATTGAACCACTGGAGATTCAGGAATATGCTTCTTGCACACGCTGCAGCTTTTAAGTTGTACCATGATACTTATAATGTTTAACTTACATATTTGTGGCAGAAAATCAGTCACTAAAGATATCTTGTGTAAATGACATGTTGAAAATCATTATAGGGACCTCAAATGGCAGGATCGGAATCTCACTAGTAACACGGTGGATGGTTCCATACTCCAATGTTAAACTACATAAGGCCGCTGCACTTCGTGTTATTGATTTTGACTTTGGCTGGTATGTACGCAAATGATATGTTTCTAGTACGTCACTAACGAGTACGAGTTACCGGAAGAAATGTGTTGCTAACTTTGAAAACATGTTCAACCGCTAGTTTTATTACCACCTTCTCATAATATATCTCACAAATGCCTCCAGCGAGGCTTGAACCCACAACCTCTAGGTTGTAGAGAGTCCACTTCTGATGCTCATTTTTTCTAGTCACTAAAAGGCAATCATCAGTAGTGACTTATAGCAGAAATTACTGAGCAAAAGATTAGACACAAAACTATCACTAAAGTAAAAAGGTGTCACTATTAAGCAATTAGCTAGACACAAAATTGTTTAAATGTTTCACTTACTAGTAACAAGGTGAGAGGATAGGCCCAATCGACAATCCTATACATAGTGACTCCAATGAGCATAGCTGCATAGAGGTTATATTTTGATCTTTTACTGATTCTATAATTCAGAATTACAAAAGATTTGGTGATACATTCCAGTGTTACAAAAACATGACAGGTTTATGAACCCGTTAATATTTGGGGAGTACCCTGAGAACATGCGAATCAATGTCGGGAGTAGACTACCTCGATTCACAGCAGAAGAAGCATACAATTTGAGGAACTCACTCGATTTTCCTAGATTAAACTACTACACAGCAAATTATGTACAACATGTTTCTGAGGCCGTAGTAACTGATAACATGAATCGATCTTCTGTCGCTCAAGCTCATTTAACATGTACGTTATAGTACTCATCGCGTATTATACATGTTAAGTTATTGGTTCATCGATCTATTTTAACTTTGATGAAATTTTTTTGAACTACAACAGATGAAGGAAGAGGATCCTCTCAAATTGGTGGGACAACTTGACTCAAGTTAGAGGGTCCTTAACCATTGGATTAAAATCAAAGGTCAAGATGATGTGGTTTCTCTTTTAATCTTAACCTTTGATTTTAATCCAATGGTTGAGGATCCTCTAACTTGAGTCAAGATACTTGGGAGGATCCTCTCCCACAGATGAAAGGAATGGAGTAGCAATTGGTTCCAAGGTATAACTTTCACAGAGTTTTATTTTGGACTTCAAATTTATGAAAATGAGAAGGCAACCAAACTTCTTTTTACAGCGCGGATCGTAGTGGCTTCGATCATACCCTCAAGGGTACATGGTAGTTACATACTAAAAACAAGAGTCAGGAGTGTAACGCATTTTAACGACGTACATTTTGCTGACGCTTTGTAGGTGTTGACGAGCCAAACAATTCCTCGTTATCACTTCGAATAGTCATCCAAGACGATTTTCGACTCCAATAATATGCCGGTCACCTTTTAAAACTTCTACAAGGTATCAAGTTGTTGGACTTCTAATGTCTTACATGCCAAAAGAGAATCAAGATGGGTCAAAATCAAAGCCTGCATAAATTACTGGTTTGGGCCGCAGGCCAACAAACCCACTGGACATAAAGATGAAGGCAGTTAGATTTGTATAACGGATTTTTTTTATTGTAACGTTGTATTTTTAGGGTTGCAACACTTGATGAAACGTTGTGACTTTACATAAAACAACGCTTCATACCTTATAAATAGATTAGGAATTCTTGTAATTCATTAACCCTTTTTTCCAGATTATTCATTATCAATATTAAAGGGTTCATACCCATCTTCTTGTTGTCCCTATTTATCCAACTCTGATTCTGCATGAAGAACATGATTGTTGTTTGATTATTTCAATCCTGGAAAACCCATAAAACCTGTGGAACACAAGTAAACTAATTTTTACCCAAACTACTGAAATTAAACCATGAAGTAAGACGTGCAAGGATAGGTTTTGCAATGAAATGACATGAATTTGTTATATAAATGTACTGTGGCAGGAGTGAATGTGAAAGGCTACATTGCATGGTCATTGTTCGACAGCTTCAGATGGGATCGTGGCTAAGCAGTTCGATTTGGGCTACATATTGTAGATTATGGCAACGAGTTGAGACGATATCCAAAGTTTTCATCCACTTGGTTCACCAATTTCTTGCGTATTCGAAGCTAGAATACAAAATATCGGCTAGGCTCCAAGTTCTAACCCTCTCGGAAACTATTCTTTTCTTTTATACTTCTATATGAACAAAAAATGGATATTTCGTTGCAATTTACCAAAGAAAATTAGCAGAAATAATATACTGAGTAGCTTTGTTACATGCACGTAAAGGCTACATAGCCATTGATTAGTGATCATGAAGGGTTTTAATCTTATCAATTAACACAAAACTTCACAATTATTAGAAATGCATAATATTAAGAATGATAACCTTTTTTTCAATGTGGTAATTAGATGGAGATGCTGTACGGAACACCTTTACCAGTCACCCCCTGTTCAGAAAACGGCTTAAGAAGCTGATACTGAACCAACCCTGCTCCAGTTCGGTTCCTTAGAATGGGATCACGGTTTCTTGAGTCTATGATATCTTCCAGTTTCTTTATCCTTCCACTAAAATCTTCAAAAGCAGACTTTATAGCCGGTTCTGCTTCCCACGAATCCTCCAAGGAGGTACCAATGTACTCCTCATCTGGTGAATGACTTGATAAAACTTCCAAAATTGCCATTACCTTGGTAGCTTGAATCGGAGTCGGGAAACAATTTAATAACACGTCCTCAGGCTTGTTCATAAAGGCTTCCCACTCTTCAGCGGTTGGATCTTCATTTGGCATTTTAGTACGCGCTATAGTTGGTCTGTTTGGGAAAAAACCAGCAAAATCGTATTGACCAAAGTTGACAGCTGAATGATGGCCAGATGATACCCACATTATCGTTGACACAACTCCAATTAAATCTTGTTGTGTTTTAAGTTGTGGCCACCATGGTTCGTCTTTCTTGTCTCCATGCCCCACTGTTCGGATTTCAGTCCACCACGCTTGAAGCTCTTCATCAGATTCTACAAGTTTTGCCTGGGGGTAGTAATGGTTGATATAATCAGTAGCCCATTGTTTAATAGCGTCCCAGAGAAGCAGACCATCGTTTGCAAATGGGTAGTCTTCAATTGTTAGTTTTATACCATGTGGTGCACTTTCATCTTCAACAGCCATTCCCCTATCAATTACCAATAATTAGAAACTGTCACCACACCTAATCTATAATATACAAATTGGACATCAAATTGTAAGAATTTACCTGCTGATTAGGTCGGCAGGAAGGGCCTCGTGATCAAAACGCCAATTTTGAGCATATGCATCAGAGGAAAGTTGCATAGAATATTTTCGCAGAGAGAAAGATGACTCAATAATGCCATCAGCATTAATGAGGGCAAGCCGAGCTAAGCCATTAATCTGCATTGTGTATCGTAGATGAGGACACAGTAGTCTCTGTATAGGGTGCATTTTGCTAAGTTGGCGGTTCGTAGCAATTATATAAGGCTCAGTAACACAATGAGTCCGTAGCCTGCAATGTTGAAAAAGCATTAAAACAAAAGTGTCAATTGTACCCACAGGCGATAAAAATTTGTGATATGAATGTAGCCAACCAGTGGCTGACAAGCTCGTGATAACCGGAATCATGGGCAAGGACATGAGCCTTGGCTAGCTTCCAGAGCCAGGCACCAGTAGCATCCCAACAAGGTGTGTAAACATGCTTCCACTGTGGTTTCCCATTGTTTGGTGGGCGAGTCAACTCAATGGCTAATGGTCTCAACGTTCCCGTATATGTGAGGAACATTAATGTCCTTGAACCATATAGAGTTGTCCCTTCAATTTCTCGTACTTTATTCACATATGGTAAGAGCAAATCATGATAATCCAAGACAAACAGTCTCTTTTGCTGCAATGCCTGAAAATTGGTACACGCAAGGTTAAACATATTTTGCAATCACAATATAAGGAAAAGGTATAATGACATGATTTTTAAAATGAATACCTCTTCAAGAGTCATAAAACCTTTGATCTGTTCCTCAACAGTCTCTTTGGTAATTGCTGATTCTGCTGGTCCATAAACTTCAGGGTCTAGTTTGCTCATCAACGGCCATTCCTGCATATTTTGATCAATAATTTAGCTTATTTGATTTTCGTATTCTTTCCCAACAATCACTAGCTATTAACTAACTACTCAATGACATGTTAAACATTTCCATAATCATCTGACTCAAAAATGGATTGTATTATTCAGTAGAAGATACTAAGAGGTGTTTGGGATTACCTAGTTTATAGTACTTATTGATTTTTGGGAAAATTACCAAAATAGACCAGACACCCGGGCAAATTTTTCGATAGATAGGGCGACCAGGCAACTTGTACAACGGGACACTTGTCGAATTTTATAAGCTGACAAGTGTCCTGTTGTACAAGTAGCCCGGTCTATTTTTGAATTAAAATTACCCATGGTCTAAAAAGTGACAAACCGTATGGCAACGATCTAGTCATATAATTATCCCCTGATTTTTTTTTTTTTAAATAGCAGATAAGCATGTACATTCAAACACTAAAGCCTACGTTTAAGATTTTAAGAAAAGGCAATAAACAGATAAAAAGCGAAATATCAAACACCCTCTAACGAGTGCTTGATTCACAACCAAAATTTTTTAATATAATGCAAGAAGTTCGTGTAGATCATACCGTGACCAACTGTATACTATATGGATTGAGACCAGCAAGTGTTTGTCGACAAAACTCCTCATCACGAAACCATGAAAACGAATCCTCTGGCATTGCAACCATTAACAAACAAAAAATAACTAAGAATACAAACACACTTGCAGACGAATTTTAGGTATTGAGATATCTAGATATTTTGCTTACTATCTTTGATACGAGGAGTGTCGAATTGGAGTACATTTTTCGTAGTGTTAGCGGCAGCTTTAACAAGCCTTGGTAAAGCACTTAAAAGTCCACTGTCAGCTGGGGGATCAATATCAACACCTTTCTCATATAGTAACTCGATATCCCTAAATAACGTAAACCCCTTCTCATCTTTCAATACTGAACTTAGAGTTGGTATGACTCCCTGTAATACGGAAAACAATGTCGTTGCCCCAAATGTAATCTGCTTTATCTCAGCAAAATCTTCGTCTCTCGGTACATAAAAAGGGAGAGTTGTCCTTGACTCCGACCAGGGTTCTGTAGTTCCACAGGAGTGTTTGAAGTTAGGTTATAATAGAATTAATCAGTTTTTTGCTATATGAAAATAACCATAGACAATAAGATAATGAGTTTTCTTGCAGCTGCTTAGTGCTTATAAGGTAATTAAAGTTGACAACTGATTAGTTTAGAACCTAAACTTTTTCTCAGTGAAATATTAAAGGGAAAATGATCACAAATAAGTATTTTCATTTTTTTTTAATACCAAAAAGAGTAGGAAAAAATCATTTTTCTTTTCTTTTTTTTTTTACCAAAACTACTGCGATTTTTAGTGAACCTTCTTACTGATTTTACCAACACTTTTCAAAAACCGTGTCACTATAAGTGAAAGATACATGTCGCTAAAGTGAAAAGCTCTTTCAATTTTATTTCTGAAAAGTCACAAGAGATGGTTATTTAGTAAAATAGATTTATTTAATTTTTGTTGTCATCTGTACTACTTAAATCTATATTATCTATAATAGAAAAATGGTCAAACTTGAAAAGTTGAGTCTTGAAAGTTGAGTATTGAAAGTCAAATGCGAGAGAAAATTAATGTAATTAATACTCTAATTAAAACACCTCATAACTTAAAAGTACAATAATTTATTCACATTGTACAACCAATTAAAAACATATCTATCAAATTAAATACAACCAATTAAAATACAAACCGGGTTGACCCGGTAATTTGACCCGTTTTCGACCCAACCTAGCAAGTTGACCCGGTTTAAATCGACCCATTTTTTGACCGGAGCGGTTCAACCGGTTGAACTACCCGGGTCGAACCGGGTTTCAAAACATTATCCATTACTTAAAAGTACAACGATTTATTCACATTGTATAACCAATTAAAAACATATCTACCAAATTAAATACAACCAATTAAAATACAAACCGGGTTAACCCGGGATGCTTCAAACCCGGCGGATTGACCCGGTTTTATTTGACCCGTTTTCGACCCAACCTAGCAAGTTGACCCGGTTTAAATCGACCAATTTTTCGACAGAAACGGTTCAACCGGTTGAACCACCCGGGTCGACCCAGGTTTCAAAACGTTATCATTTACTTAAAGGTACAATGATTTATTCACATTGTACAACCAATTAAAAAACATATCTACCAAATTAAAACACAAACCGGGTTGACCCGGGACGCTTCAAACCCGGCAGATTGACCCGGTTTAATTTGACCCATTTTCGATCCAACCTAGCAAGTTGACCCGGTTTAAATCGACCTATTTTTCGACCGGAACGGTTCAACCGGTTGAACCACCCGGGTCGAACCGGGTTTCAAAACATTATTTTTCGTTTATAACCTATAAATGTTTTTTTATCAATAAACTATTTGTTGCTATAAAATCCCGTTGCTATGCACGGGTACTCGTCTAGTACTTATAAAGCATGAATGCCTAATCTTGGATCTTGAAGTCTTGAATATTGAAAATCTTAAATTATTATAGTTTGTATAAACTAGACAAGTACCCGTGCATAGCAACGAGATTTTATAGCGACAAATAGTTTATTGATAAAAAAAAGTTTATAGGTTATAAATCAAAAATAGTAAAAGTTTAAAAATTTGGGAATTAAACATAATGTTTTGAAACCCGGTTCGACCCGGGTGGTTCAATCGGTTGAACAGTTCCGTTCAAAAAATTGGTCGATTTAAACCGGGTCAACTTGCTAGGTTAGGTAAAAAACGGGTCAAATTAAACCGGTTCAACCCGTCGGGTTTGAAGCGTCCCGGGTCAACCCGGTTTGTGATTTGTATTAATTGTTTTAATTTGTTGTATTTAATTTGGTGGATATGTTTTTAAATTGGTTGTACAATTTGAATAAATCATTGTACTTTTAAATAATGGATGTTTTAATAAGAGTATTAATTACATTACATAATTTCCTTTAATAAAATTTTTCAACATTTCACATTACTTAACTTTTCACTTTTCCACTTTAACAATTATTCCTTTATATGTAGTATAGATTAACCTTAAGTACTTCTTAAACTTGGCAACTTTTAAAAAATATGGCAACTTAAATTATATATTTTCTTAATCAGTTTTAAAATTGGCAATTTTTTAAAAACACATATTATATTTATTTAAAAAAAGGGTTAATGACATCATAATGTATCATATTTGTCACTTGCATTTTTTATATTTATCGAACAATTTTTTTCCCTTTCTATGTACTAAACTTTATTTTATTATATTTTTTGTGTAATTTATAACAACTATCATATATATAGTAGCAAAAAAATGAGGAGCAAAATGGTTATAAAATATACAATAAAATCAAGTTTAGTATATAAAATAGCAAAAAATATTGTTCGGTACATTTTAAATGTGCAAGTGACAAGTATGATACATTATTGTGCCATTAGCCCTTTAAAACACACACGCTTTGTATTTAAAAAATACACGCTTTGCAAAAAGAGTTGAACCAAAATCACGATTTCGCAAATATAATTATTTGCCGATATACACCGTCGTTTTGCGTGGGTATTCGTCTAGTTTTAATAAAAAAGTAAAATGTTGGAATACATGTATGTACTCAGTAACTGTGATGTTATTTTCAGGAATTTGTCTATTTATAATAAACTTTTCCTAAGTTAACAATGTTATCAATTTCCAATCATCTCATTTGTAGATGTAAAAACTAGGGTTAAAGCCAAAAAATAAAAACGGACTTTTAAATTTGTCCCGAGTTAGACAACGAGCTTTTTTATTACAGTTTATAGGTAACCGAACTTTTGAATTCGTTGTCTTTTTTATTTTTAATTTGACATGTAATTACATTATATTTACAATACTTCTGACAACTACCATCATATTCGTCATCTTTTTTTTGTCCAAGATATATTGTAGCTTCAACAAGAACAACTCAACCATTCAACAACAACGACAACAACCAACAACAAAAACAATCAACAACTATCACTATTCCTCATCAACTAATAC
Organism: Artemisia argyi; assembly: GCA_030686995.1. Classification (NCBI taxonomy): domain Eukaryota; kingdom Viridiplantae; phylum Streptophyta; class Magnoliopsida; order Asterales; family Asteraceae; genus Artemisia; species Artemisia argyi. The sequence goes on along the minus strand of CM060695.1, from coordinate 19,269,491 downwards.
CAACAACAATCTGCCTAAACTCCTTAACCTCAAACAAAACCCATTTAACCCAGTAAAACCTATCAATCTTACATGAAACGAAAAGATGATAATAACTTACGTGGAACAACTCATTCCCCACACATAACATCATAAACTTACATGGAACGAATAGATGAAGCATAAGTTGGTCAACCTCCTTCAACTGGGGCTCATGTATAACACACACACACACATAAACACACAAGATCCAAAACCCCTAGAATTTCGCATCTTAAATTCATAACCCAACACTGTCGAATCCATCATATCTGAGGTCGATGTGTATACAAAATGGTTTTGAGTGTGCGTAGAGGGACGGATATGTTAATAGATGATATGTGGGTTTGGTAGAATCTAAGTAAATTATGTATAAATATGTTGATTTTAGGTCAAATGTGGTGGAAGATGTGTGTATTAGGTTAAAACTCGGAAAAATACAAAGGTTGAATATGGTTTCTCTATGGGGCTATAAACATAGGTTAAAGATAAGAGAGGGTATTTCAGTAATTTTTATTAGACAAAACAATAAGTTTGGTTTGTTAGAATGTGTAATACAAAAGCTCGTTACCTAACTTGGGACAAACTTGAAAGTTCATATCTTTTCTAACGTAGTGTTTGGTACGTAGAATGATAAAATGTTGTTTGCTTATATATATGGTATGTAATGGTTCATTACAAGGAATGACCCATTACAGCAAAATCATTATCTAGGCCCCCTTGCTTTTTTCCCATTACATCCGTAATGAAATCAAAATTACATAAAACTCCACCAATAACTAATAATATTAAATGAACTTTCTATCATTAATGGGGGCATTTTAGTCTTTCTATTATGATTCCATTACATCTTATCAAACAAACCAAACATGATTAATAATTGTAATGAATAATTACAATACACTATTTATTCCATTACGTCTTTTATTCAATTCATTTGACATTTTATAGAATGAGGTGGATGCATGTACCTGTGGAGGTCATTTTACGACCAGTTCGGCAACGCCTAGGAAAAGGATGTTCATTGCCACCAAGCACAGGACGAGCCGTATCCAAGTCAGTATCGGGGTCACCGAGATCATTGTATGTATCATAATCATATATCCTATCAAATGATTGTCGCTCTCCTTCCCCGTTGCCTCGAAGAGACTCGAGATCTTTTTTCCTTAACGACTTGATCCCTTCTGGTGTTTCAGATGGCAGATATGACTGTTCCACACAAATCACACACGCTAGATAGTACTCCACATATGACTATGAGGCTATCAGCGGCCGCATACGAAATTATATACGCAATTTTATTTATTTTATTTTTATTATTTTCCTTTCAAATGATATGTATTCATATGGCTATTATTTTAGTGATAATCATCTATAAAATTTAATTAATTTGTCAAATTTTTTAGTTTGTGTAGGCACTTTTGTTTTTTGTCTTCAAATATTCACACTCTAATATATTTTGATTTTTGTGTGTATTTTGTGACAATTTTATCTAAAAATTTACAGAACTCATATTAACATGAGAGATGTAAAATTGTCACAGAATACTTAATTATTTATTTATTTATTTATTTAAGTTTGGATATATAAAATAAAAAATAAAGTGTCAAGTTATACCTACATTTTTAAATGATAATCCCATTACTTTATACTGGCTATAAGTCTCGTACACGCACGGAATTTACACATGAATATTTATTTTAAAATTTTAGTTTAATATATGGATATATAAGAATTTACGTGTGAAAATTGTGATATAAGTATAACTAATACCTTGTCCAATATAATAATAGTTTTTTAAAAAAATTTGTTGGTTGAAGATTTAACTTTGTTTAACTGACATAGATGTTGACGTTGAGATTGATGTTGTTGTTTAACTTTAATTATTCATATCGTGTTGTACAAAATGTGTGTGTTTAATAGCATATAATCAGCACGAATAGGAGATATATCAATATGCTATCCATGGGACACCTTTCGTAGTGAAGGAAGTCCTTTTGATGAAGTTAAAATATGTTCCGTAAAGTTTTTCATAAATTTTTTTTCTGGATATCCATATATAAACTTTAAATAAGAATTTCATGAGTCGTTGTTATAAGTAAAATAGCGTATATTTATTTTCATATCACGGTAATCTGTGCTTACATTTGATATTCATATTCTCGTCAACAATAGTTTAGCCGTATTTAATATTCAAGCCCGTGTACGCATAAAATAAACTTTTCAAATAAAATAACATGAGTCCTTATTTAACGTATATAATAAAAAAACATTTTAATGGATGAAAGTTTAAAACGAATATTAGTTTTAAAAAATATTTAACGTATATTAAAACTAATTCTTATATTTACAAAATTTTGTAATTTTAATAGACGAAAGTCTGAAAATAATACTAATACTTATGTAATTTTAACCAAAATTCATCTTAAAAAGTATAGGAGCATAAACTGTAAGGGGTTATTTACTTATAATTTTACACTTAGCTTTATACAATTTTTGTAAAATTTAACTACTAAAGTTTTATTAATTACTTCCTCTTTTTTCAAGATTTTGTTTTCACAAATTTGACACAAATATTTTTATGTGTTTTTTTCTCCACCAAATTTATTAAAGTTTAATCAAAATCAATTCAATTTTGATTTTTTATTGACCAATTATGTTGTTTGATTTTGATTATGTGGCAAAATCGAGCTCTCCTATTGGTCTAATTTTTTTTGAAGAGAAGAGTTTTGCAAAAACACTCCGTAACAATGTAATTCTTTTATTATATAAAAGATAAGCAAACCATTTTTATTTGTTGTTGCTAATTTACGATTCTTTTTAGTTTTAATTGACATTTTGTCACTATTGCTGACTTGTCTTCTTAGTTGTCACTAAACTCAAACTCAAACTCAAAGTGTCGTTTTCATAATTGACATTTTGCTACTATTGTTGACATGTCGCAAATGTGTGACAAAATTGAATAGTCTGTCAATTTTATTTTATTATTCATTTCTTTATTTATTTTTAACATTTTGGCAATAAGGCAGAAAAGTGATTATTTTAGTCATTTTTTTCAACTTTCAATCTTAGGGAAATGCATATATACTCAATGAAACTTATATATATGCATATTTCTTCAAAATAAAAGTTTTAATGCATAATGTATAATAATATTTAAGCATGTTTTGAAAAAGTATACAAGTTTTAGTAAGTGTATATGTAATTGCCCTGATTTTCTGTCACTTTGGTAATAAAAGCCGAAAAAGATTATTTTTCTCACTTCTCTTTGTAAAAACAGTACCCAACATTTTTTTAGCAATATCAATGTAACTTTTCATCCAATATCAACGTAACTTTCTTCCACTTTGATTTTTGCAAAATGACACGAAAATAAAATAGAAGGTAAAATAATATATTTTAAGACTTAACTAACCTTGTTAGTGAAGAAGATTCTTTTATCAGGATTATCAAATTTGGAGTGAACCCAAGAATCACAAGTGAAGGTGAGAATGTCATCAAGAAAAATATTCTTGAAGTACGCTTCTTTATGATGTTCATTCTGTACTAATACGGCACCTATTTCTCCAAAATCATTAGGAACCTCAAACTCACAATGATATTTGTACAAATTACTTTCTTTGTCGAGCTCGTCATAGGTTGCATACGCCTTCACCGTATCCTTTACTTCTCCCGATGCTTCATACGAATGTGAAAAATAGATAATTAAATAACTATGATGCAATGAAAATGGTTCCATATTTGTTCATGTAGTACGAAGATTGAACAATTCAGTAGTAATAAAAATTCACTTTCACGTGTTCTTAGGGGAAAAAAAACGTTTCTCACATTAGACACGGGGTTTGTTCCTTTGTTTAAAAGTAAATATAACTACAGTAACTATATCAATAACTACGCTATAGATTTGGTTATACAAGTACTTTAACAAAAACTGTTCATGAAAACCAAATTTGTTATTTATTCATACCTTGCCATCTCGTTTTTAATTTATAAACGGTATTTTGTGTGCATATACGTTAGAAGCAACAACGTTTAAACTTTGTTACACACTTCTATATTTGATTATTATGCTTTTGATTTCATGAAGTACAAACTATATTTGACTCTCTCTTTACGGATTCTCATAAAATCAAACATGTCTATACAGTTTAAAGTAGTATTTGAATTGTGTATGAATAACCATATATGTAATAACCTATATATTGTTGTATTTACAAAATTATAGACAGAAGGTTAGAAATATGAATCAAACAAAGAAGGGGGAGGGGGCTACTATGAGCATACTCACAATCAAGATCACTAGACACAAGCTCCAACAAAAATGATCGTCCTAAAAAATCAGAAATACCATCAGCCACGGTTCCTAGAAGACCCACAGTTACACCAGTAAGCGCAGCACTAATTGTTGGTTGAACAGTGACGACACATTTCTTCGTTATGGACTTGCCTATAGAATCCGACATAACGGCTTTTATGTTACTAGGGGTATAGTGAAAATATCTACGATAGCATTTCTGCACTGATAACGTCCTAAGAGAGGTAGTAAAGAATGAGGCGAACGATATACGACTAGTGATGAATGGTGTATTACCGAGTGGTAGTTTGTTAACCGAGTGTGGTTTGTGAATTTGGGGCTTCAACATCTTTGTATGTCGTTTGAGACCGAGAAACTCTGAATAAGACTATTTCTAGGGAAAGTTTGGTACCGTTATTTCTTGGCATCTTGCAAATGAAAGTGAAACACTAAGATACACTTTTTTCATACAACAAATTACAAATTTCATCCATGTGGTTTCCAAAATTACAAAAAACATTGTGCATGTCCTCCTATTTTCAGACGCTTTTATGACAATTATTGTTATTAAAATCTCATAAATTAACTTATTACACTTATAAATAATTATGTACTTGAAAAAGGAAAAACACACCGTGCATGTCCTCCTATTTTCATACAAGTGACACTGACATGACGGCAGACATGCATCGTGACTTTGTGACATCTTAAAACGCGTTTTCCATTTTAAGTAGTATTAGAATAAAATTTGGATTTGATTTAGTATTTGAGTTTAATATACTCTTAAAGAGAAATTATATTTATTTAAATGTATTTTATAATAAAATAAAAAAAAAAAAATTATCATTTGAATATTAAATTAGTTTAGGATGAGTGAGTTTTGAAAAGTAAACCCCGTCAAACAAACAACAATTTTTGGATTCGGCCCAAAACCTCCTCTATAAACCTTCCAACCAAACGCACCCTTAGACTAGTAAAAAAAAAACTGTTATATCAGCGACAATTCAACGTTCTCTTTTCTATACCAAATACAGACCAAACACCCGTAATAGTGACCGCACTTGTCATCGAACATTTCTTTTTAAATTAAAATTTCATTAATAACTAAAAAAATATTAATTAATAATTCAAATAAAATTAAAAATATTACATTCCACTAAATTAGCTTTAAGACTTAGACGAGTTTCATGACAACACCAGGATGTTTATTCACGGCTTTAAGACTTGAAACACATTTTCTTATGCTCGTACGAGATCATCTCCACGATGGGTGACCCGACAACATGAAAGAACGCATGCTACTTGCAACTTACTATGACCTAATCCAAAATATAAAAGTACCACCTGTTAGATTATGGACATTATTTTAGTAGTCGTATGTTAGGATCGAACTCGAGATCGTGGGATTGCACACTTAACGTATGAAGAATAAAAGAATAATTATTTATAAATGTTATATATAATTATTAATAAACACAAAACTTGTAACGATCGTTAGTATTTAACGGAGAATGACTAACGACCGTTAGATGAAGATTAGGAAAGTAATACTTGTGAATAATTGGAAGGTCAAGAAAGTTCTAGAAGGAGTTCCACCTCCTTTGTGCCTTGAGCTCCAAGTTTCATCAAGTATATAAACACCTCATAGGTTATTGTTTTCTCATAACTTGTACACACATAATAGGTGTTTTCTTTCTCCTTCTCTTGTCCCAAAATCGATTCATCAAACAATCCCTACAAGGGATTCGATTTTCATAAGCTTAAAAGTCTTGTGTTTAATTTACTTGCATAAACTTTTACTTAAATTAGTACGTGTGTACAAGAACACGATTCAAACACAGTATTGTTTGATTCTTGGATTGAATTACAAAAGAGGTAAGGGGTAATTCTTATAATCCACATAAACCCTAATTAGGGTTCTTGAATTGAAGATTGCAATTGATTCTTGTTCGGGCTAGAATCATAAAGGTATGTTTACTATTCATTATTGATTAATTAATTACATGTTATATGATCTTGTTATAACGCTTCCGCATATGCTCTCTTGATGTGTTTAGTTTATTTTATATGATTGTCATGATATCATAATTCCAACAGTGGCATCTAGAGCCGTTTGTGTAATTAATTATCGAAACACATAAAAATTAAATCTTGATTCGTTTAGTTACATATTTTTAGGGTTTTTTTATTCCTAACCCTAATTTTTTAATTGGGTCGATTTAGACCTTTTAGGGTTTTAGGGTTTTGGTTTTGATTTTTAATATGATTAGAAACCCTAGGATGTCATGTAATTGGTTATGCGTTTTAGTAAACGATATTGGTGCAATATGTTAATTGTTAAGCATAATCTATGAAAAGTGCATGTTTGCATGGATTTTTTTGTGTGATGATTTAAATGGTTTAAATTGTATATATAAATTAAATGTTAAGTTATATCGAAACATGTAAATTTATTAATAGATGTCGAATTGGGGAAGACTCCAATATTAAGTAATCAATTATGTGCTATGTGGTATTTGTTTAGTTTTGGCTTACGCAATCGATTTATCGATGTATGTGGCTCTTTTTCCTAGAAGAAGAAAGCCTTGATTGAATAAATACGTTATACACCTAGACATGATTATTAATAGGACTATTGAATAAGATTTGCATGTGGCTACATATTTTATACATATTTAATTGTTATGTTATGTATATGTTTATTTAGTTGTTTTAATTTTTTATTTTATATTACTTGTTTTTGTTTATTATTATGTTAGACATATTTATAAACAAAAAGGGTAATTTTTTGAATAGAAAAATAATACGGACTTAATAAATGGCGAAATTGTTTTGGTTTTAAGAGTAAATTTCAAAGGATTGGTTGCTTGATGTTTTGTACATAGTGTGCGAAAGGCGGACCGAAGGTTGCCATCCAATGTACTTGTAGAGAGGGGTTTTTAAAGCTCATGCACCTACCAGTTCTCTACAACTGCTTGGTTGCCGACTCTAGACTTACCTATATCACTATATTACATTGTCATCTTAAGGGTGAATTCACCACAATTCCACAATGATTATTCGAAACACTAAGCCTTAGGGCTTATGCAAAAGTACGATATAGTGAACGATAATTCTTGTAATTCTTTATGGGGAACCCGATACCTCAATCAAAACTTTGTTATTTTACTCTTAGCAAATTGGTAATAAAAATGTTTTGTAAAACCAATGTTATGAAGTTGTATGCATGCTTCTTCATACATTATTTTGATTACACGTCAAAATTTAATACCCTTTTAAGTTGAATGCCATATAATTAAGAACACTTGAAGTTGTAATTTACGTCATGTGAGAACTTGGCGAGATTGCAATGGAGAGGTAAATTTCATAAATTCATTGCTAGCAGATCAACTGATGTGATGGATTTATGAGTTTGCAGTTTTTAAGTTAGACGACTTAAATTGAGTAGGAAGTGATATCTTGGACTCAAGGCATTAAGATGGGGATCAAGCATGCTTACATTACAAATGTTTTGTGATTGTAAATCCCATAAATCTTGGAATTGCAATATGATATTGGCAATTATTGTTCGACAATTACCTTATTAAATACTATCATTACTAGCAGATCAACTGATGTAATGGTACTATGTCAATTAGGATCCTAGCTTTAAGAAAATACTATGGTTATATGAATATTTTCTAGGAATTGCAATATGATATTGGCAATTAATGTATTAATGCAACGTTCAAACCATAAACGAACTTTGGGCTTTGGTAAATTGATCTAGTTCTGTTTTCAAACAAATGTTTGATTAAGAAATATTTACTTTAAAGACAAAAGAAGTCTCCTTTCTATGATGGAAGAGTGAGACACAATTCTATTCCTTTTCATAAATGAGAAAGGATAATAGAAATATTAGATGTGTCTATATTCTAATATAACTCATAGCAAATGTTTTAATAGTTAAAAAAAATTGCGAATATTTTTCATAGAAATTTTATCATCCTCAATCGGTGATTAAATTCTTAGTAACAAATATGATATTTGGTTAACAGAAAATTATGTATGACATTTTATGAGTTATTATAATTAGAATCTAGACTAATTACTGCAAAATGTTTAAAGACAAACTAGTTGTTTTGACTATTTTAAAGGTGCTACATACATTGTAGGATGGTAGACCTGTTAAAGAAGGAATCGCATGCCCAATTTTTCAAGTTAATAGCATTTGGTGGATAGTCCATCATTTACGTAGTAGAATACACTCTTTAGTGCATAAGTAATTGTTACGTATGGACATTTAAAGGTGTAGGAAAGTTAAAAGCACAATATTTGTTTTCACTGGATATGAAACATTTAAAATGTTGTCAAATTCAGTGGGAGTATTGTGTACTTATTACTGAATAAAGAATTATTGTAATGATCCTTAATTCAGTGGGAGTTACAAGCTTTGACATCTTGGTAGCTAAAGATAATTACTTTTCAAGTGTAGACACTCATACTTTTAAGGATAGTCTTGAACGTTTCCTTACTAGACATTGTTGTTCTATAACTACTCGTTATACTAAAATCTATGACACAATCATATTGACTACATAAACAAATGCATGGCGTGTTGTTTATCAACTATATGAGGTTGTTCCATACACAAGTGGGAGAAATGTTATCTTTAATGTGTGCAAGAAACAACTCACAAAGATGTGATTTAATGGATTCTCTTGACTGCAAGGTAAGAGAATAACGTTCTAATATGAATTATACTAATCTAATTCAAGAAACACTTGGTGTTACAATTTATGTTATGTGAGAGCTTAGCTAGATTGCAACAACACTGTGAATTTCATATTTTCATTACTAGCAGATCAACTGACGTAATTGAACTATGAGAATTTACAGTTTCTAAATTAGATACCTATTAGAACATGTGTCAATATGATATCAAGACTACTTTAATTTATATATTTATGAATTCTTTGAATGACATAAATTAATAAAGTAATCTAATGCTACTTCAATCTAAATATTTATGTGTTCTTGGAATGACATCAATAAATGAAGACATAATGTTATTTACATTATTGTGAAGTAATAAATTAACTTGAAATTACTATTGAAACCAAGAGATGGTGTTCATAATTACTTTAGTTAAATATGTTTATGTTTCATTGAAAAGATATAAACATAAAGTCTTTTAATTGTTACAAGACTTATAATAAAGTAAGACGTTATCTTGTTATGTTTTTTTTAATTAAGACATATACATGAAGTCATTAAATTGTTAAATAACTTATAACGTGTAGCGGGATTATAACAGTTTATGTTTTCTTGTAAAGACATGGACGTGAAGTAACTTTGTAAAAAATACTTGTGTTATAAAGCATGTAATTGGCTTGAAAATTATTATACCATTAAAATGCATTAGTTGGTAAATAGACAAGTCAAAAGGAAATATGGTTATCTTAAATATTGTTAGATTGTCTTACAATATTAATACTAATGAAATATCAAATGTTTATGGTATGTTCAGTTAGGAAAATCAAACTCTTGTTATATTGTTTGATTAAAGATAACTATGACTTTTTTTCTTCCAAAAGTTATCAAGGTTAGAATGTTGAGTATGACTTGGACATATTTAATAAAACTCCAACATAGAAGGTTTATAAGACATTATAATGTGATGAATTACATTAAGTCTTAAATTGAAGTTCTAAATTTGTTTAACTGTTTATGAAGAGGTTATTAACAAAGTAAAGTTAGAAACAGTCAATAAGTATTTGTAATATCCCAAAAGAGAACATTGTATTGTTGCTTTATTTGCTAAGTATTTAAAGATAGTCTTTAAATTGCTAAAAGCAAGTGGGAGTTTTGATCTTTAAAAGATAAAATTACAAGATACATAATCTTCTAAAATACACTAGTAAATATCATGATGAAGTTTGACATTTGAATGTTAAATCTCAACATGATAATAAAGTTTGCATTTAAATGTTAAATCTCAAGATGATGGAATTATCATTCATAGAATAGTAATATATCTCAGATATTTGATTAATATGCTGAGGGCTATGATTTACAGGATTATTGTAAACCTGATAATCATTATGATACATTACCAAATATGAAATTGGGTAAAGTACACATGCTATGAATGATTAAGATGTTGTCCATAAAGATAATTAATTCTAGAAATGTGGTTTATCTTAATAGTTAGACTAGAAAATAAAGATGAGTTTCTTCAAAGATAAGGCAACCTTTGTGGTTTAAATCTTTGTACAGAAATCATATGGACAATATTGTGCACGTATTTAATACATGTCTTATGACAAGATTATTAATCACACTTAAGCAATTAACTGTGATTAAATATTCTTTTCTAAACACATTAAATATGTAAAGATTATGATTGTCATATTTATGAAATTGACAATGGAATATCAAAACTCTTTCTTAAGTGATTACTTGAGCGAGGACGATAAGCAATCAAAAGGAGTTTATGAATTCAAATAAATCTTTGAAAGTGTACAAAGTGCAATAATCCATGGATGGATAAATGCATGCATCTAGAAGATTACTCTTGTTTTTAATTATTAAATCCATGTTTTGATTTATAATTGAAATAAGATAATTTCTAAGTATTCCTAAAAGCTAGTGGGAGTATTATGTTTAATTTCTAAATCATATATGTTGTAAAACATATAATAAGTAACATTCCATATAAGTTAAAAGTGAAGTCTTAGTTTGGAATGAAACTTTACTTGTAAGATTTAGGAAATAAGACATACAACCTTGGAATCAATGTTTCTTGTTGAAACATTTGCGGTAAATAAATCTAATATAACATGATATATTATTTAGAAAGTCTAAATAGATATGTATGACATGAATAAAATCTAAGTATGACTCAAAGATTTTTCACGTACATCATGTTTTGTTGTATCATGCTTGATTACAAGATGATTTGGCAATATTAATATCTAATTAAAAGTTATTAGATAACTTGTGTAATATTCTAAAAAAAAGAATATGTTTGATTATAGAATCATATCCTAAATCTGGAACAGCTTTCAAATTCTATAGATAAAATTTTTCAATTATTGTGAAAATTGTCATAGCCAACAAACTTGAAAGTTTGAAGGGCATCAAACATTACACAATAGATATTAATGTTTACGAGAAGTTTTACTAGCATATTGTTGTTGCATACAATAATGCTAATGAAATTGAGGTGACACTCAATACTAGTTATTGTAAGGATTTCATCCTTGGCTGTTACTAGTTATGCATATTAAAAGCATAGTTGCATTATACATTAAGAGAATAAGAATACTTTAAATTTTAAAATATTTGGAAGTTTAATTATCATAAATTGGTGGTTAAGGATGTCACACATTTTATGAAATATTATATGGCATTGTCAAAATAGTTGAGTATGCACATATAAGAACTTCAATAGTTGAAATCTTGAAATAAGTATTCTTAAAATTCCGATAGATCAAAGTTGCATGATTTATGTTTTGTCAACAAGTATGAATGTTATTACTTGAGACATAATTCATCAACAAGAGTTATCATGTATTGATCTATTTAGTATTTGGATAAGGGATGTTAAACAATTATTATAAATTTAAATACATGGTATGTTTAATTTATAATATATTGTATCATATATTTGTATGTTTAATCAATGAATAAATGTTATTCTAAATTGTCCGTTGTCAGTTAATAATATAGGAATATTATTAAATCAAGACAAATCGGAAGGTTGGTATAATATACTTAAGTATATTGATGCGTAGTCATGCCATTTCAGATGATATTCAATGATACCGAATATAGGACTTATCCCAACTACATGATGTTACTTTATGGATTTTGTTATTAAGTAAATCATGAGAAGTTATCCTCAGACTTGAGATGCAAGATAAGTGTCATGAATGTAGTACATTTTTGTGGAACAACTTAACGCTATACGTAACTGGTAGTCATAAGGGTTGGTTTCGGAAGTGTTACAAAGTTTCTGAGTTTTGCTTGTAGTCAAAATAGAATTTGTTCCTTCAAATTTATTTTTGGAGTTTAATACTGCTGGGCCCCTCGTAGGGTTGGTAAGATGTATGTGCGGCCGCACCCAAGATCTCCCCTGAATACGTTCAGAAGATTTGGTAATCTTGATCAATCATAAACAACGAGAAACCGAATGGTTAATTAAGGAATGACTTTGATCCATATCCTTATTAACATGGTATTAGAAACAAAAGAATAATAATAATAAGAAATCATTAAAAGGTTTGTTATAACGCTTCCGCATATACTCTCTTGATGTGTTTAGTTTATTTTCTATGATTATCATGATATCATAGTTCCAACACCACCTTTCTTCACAAACCAAAGCCGCCCTTATTCTATATTACACGTTTATATAACACGAACCAAACTCAGCCACACAATCTTTATCTATCTCGCTAAAAAAAACGCAGCAACAATCTTTCTTTTGTCTCTTTTTAATTGAAAAATGAAAACCATACCACACACAACCTTTTCTTATCTTTTTATCCAAAACGAACAACAGATATAGACCATGAATCACAGATTCGTGGAAAGGGTCTTGCTTAGGTTTGTTATTTCTTTGACTTTCAAGATCTTGAATTATTATACTTTGTTGTTTTTGTCTTAAGGTCTATGATGGGTATTAATTGTATTTAAACTTCAATATCATTATAGATTTGTATTTATGTTTATATTATCAAAAGTCAAAACCATTTGGTGTTGTTACGACTAGTCTAAAGTGGCTATGTTTGGTAAAAGTAGCTGTGAGCAGTAAAAGTGAGCAGTAACAGTGAGCTGTGAGAAGTAGCCAAAAAAGCTCACTTCTTCATAAAGAAGCATTGGGAAAATGAGCTTTCCTAAAAAATAGCAAAGCTCACAGCTCTCATGCCAAACGAACAAAAAAAATAAAAAAGCTCATTGCCCAAAAAAGCTTCAAAAAGCTTTGTGCCAAACATAGCCATTATCAAAACAGTAAAACAATGAGGGATAGATAACGCCTATCAAAGGAATAGAAGAAATAGCTCGTAAAAATTTAGGTATAGATAAGCCTACCAACCTATTTTTTCAAACTTGGTGTGTAGCCGTGTTGGCCGGACCACCTGTATAATTAATTCACATGCCTAATTTATATAAACTGTGTGACATTGTGATAACTTTTAATAAATGTACCGTTGTTAGACGTTTTTGTGATAACATATGGTGCGATATTATTGTGTGTAAATTCAATATTGTACCATTGTTATAGCGATGAGAAGTGGACATGCACATATATGGAAGTTACTATACGACTTTTATGGGACCTCAAATTAAAATTGCGTTTATATCATCAATTGTCTTATTTAATGTCTAGCAAAACTAATATAATGTATATGATTTGTTTTGGAGTTGTTAGTACAAAATCTGGACTCAATCCAATACCTAGTTTAGGCTAGCTATTGGAGGAGTGAATTTCGGACTTTCAAGGTTGATAATGAGCTGCTAAGAAAGAAAAACACCGTTATCCTCATCGCGGAAGAGGGACTTCCGCGGTCAATCTCCGGTGTGAGAGTAAGTAAATGATAGTGAGAGAAAGTATTGAGTGAGAGACAAAATTGTGTGTTACCATTTGAGGGCGGTGAATGCCCTCTATTTATACCATGGTTTCTGTTGTCGGTTTCCTGAGGTTTCGTACTATGATAGCGACGTTTTCAGGCGCCAAGTCTTCAGGTCCCCTTCCCTTCTCGTCTTCTTATTGTGAGTGGCGACTCTTTCGGAAAAGGGTTGTCGCCTTTCCTAATTTGGGTCTGCCTTAGTTAGCTATATGATAGCTGACAGTACTTCTTACTATTTTTGGGTTGTACCGTGGGTCCAGGCGTTTAAGTTGTCCTCGGTCACGGAACGCGTCCCGCGGTTGTGTCTCAGAGCAGCGGGACTCCTTAAAGAAGTGTTGTGACGCGGTCAGCCTTTGTCCTGGTCCGGGTTGGTTTAGTTTGGGCGAGCCCGGCCAATTATTCTTGGGTCCAGGGATACTATACGTGATCGGGAGTATTTTGGACATAGTGATATGATATAGAGAAATTCGAAATTCTTATTTGATTGTGAACTTGTTACGAGGATTAATTTTCGTATGTGCGATATTTAGGCACAAAAAATGGTCGTGACCTCGTCATAAAATAGACATACAAAACATGCAACTCAGCGGTCCAGGTTTCATGGGACTCTTTTGTTTTGTAGGCATGTCATGTCCTTCTCTTCTGTCGTAATTGGTTTTACTATGTTCACTGTATTTTGCATTATTGTTCCAAGTTTCTTTCGCACAGTTGATGTTGTATTGCTTTATATTTTTGCTTCCTGGCCCCTCTCTTAATTAGTTAATTGTCTTATTAAGCTAAGGTGGGGTGTCACTTATTGTAAATGTTTTTCTTGTGTTGGTTCAATTGAAGAAAACATGCAAAGTCTGAAAATAAATATGACAACTCTTTCACATCAAATTTAAAAAGTTACCGAAGTTTAAGCTAGGAAAAAAATATTGTTCTTTTTTATTTTTAAGAAAACTTGACACAATTGCTTTATTCCTCTAAATCTCAATTACTTTTGAATTACCATTTGCGTATAGCAAGTAACTTATTGGACATACGTTTTCCTAATTAAATATCAGACGTAAAAGGGGTCACGATTAATCACTTTTCTGATAACCACAAAACGCACATATGTCTGTAAAAATTCTCTAAATGCGTCAATGATCAATTTCATGATCGATGAAAAACTTTTGATGTGATCTTTAGCAATACATTAATAAAAATTTAAAAAGACCTTCAACGAACACAAATATCTTTTAATTGAAGAAAGGTAACGAACTTTAGTAAATCCAGAAACCGCGAGTGACATTTCTTGAAGTGCCTACAACCTATAAAGTTGTACTACAAAGCCACAAATCAAACCAAGGCAGGGGAACAATAGAAAACCCTAACCGATTTCTCTCTGGAGAATTTGGCGACACAAGAACCCTAACATCCCTAAATCGATTTGCTCTTATCCTTCCCTCTAATCGACCCTATATCTAACATCCTTAATCGTTTTTTCTGGTTGATTTAGTTGGCTCGGTTTTAATTAGGGATTAGGTTTGCGTGGAGTTTTATTCATCCGACTTATCTCTTGGTCGATTGTGTCTTCTGCCTAAGTCGGATCTAATCCTATTAATACTTCTTGTATTGATTGGATTAACATGGATGTGGGTTAGATTGGTTGGATTTCATGCTTAAAACCCTAAGCGATTAGGGTTTATCTGCTGTTTTGGCTGTGCATTCTGCTGGTACGTTTGTGTTGTTTTAATTTGGTTTGTTTACTGGTAGGGAGAGATGAATAAGGGTTTTTTGAGTCCAAAGAGTGTGAGTAAGGATTCGACTACTATGAAGAATGGTCCTGGGCAGCATGTTGTTACTGATTCGAATAGTATTATGTCTGGGTTGAAGGTGAATGATCCTCATGCAACTGATGCTCATACTTTAGCTAATGAGGCTGATGGTCATAGTGAGAATGATGGGGGTACGTGTGTTGCTGATTCTGTACATGTTACAACATCTAGCAATGTTAAATTTGCTTCTAGTGACAGTCCTATGAATGTTACATGTGATGCTACACCAAATCAAGTGAAGCCGGTTTCACTTGGTGATGATAGTTGTGAGATGAATGAACCTAATGTTGCACAAATTTTGTCTAATGCGCGTAAAAAGTTTGATGCAACTATGAATGATGTGCAAGCTGAGATTGCTAGTAATAAGGAGACTATTCCGAATGCCAACAGCCCTAGTGGGCCTCCTCCTAATGCACCCAAGGTTGATTCTACTAGTGGTAATGGAGAGAAGTCGGTTTCTTATGCGGGTGTTGCTTCTAACGAATCTCATAAGAACGTGTCTAATTTTCGGAGATTAGAATGCAGCTATAAGAAGGATAATGTTGACCTTTCAGTCCCAATGAAAGTGGTGGAAGAGGTGAACATGAGGTTTGAGCATACACTCTATGGATATTTTCTTGGTCATCGTCTTGCTTTTCCTGTTGTGGATTATTTTTTTCGCAATGCGTGGGCTAAGTATGGGTTACAAAAGGTAATGATGAACGCTAAGGGATTCTTCTTCTTCAAGTTTACTTCGAAGAAAGGTGTTGATGATGTGCTTGATAATGGTCCATGGTTGATCCGTAATGTTCCTATTATTATTAAACCTTGGACTTTGAATACCAATTTGTTGAAAGAGGATTTAACTCATATTCCGGTGTGGGTTAAATTTCATGATGTTCCTTTAGCGATGTTTTCTGATGATGGTCTTAGTTTGCTTGCTACTTTGATTGGGACTCCCAAGAGATTGGATGCCTTTACTAGTCAGATGTGTAAAGAATCTTGGGGTAGGAGTAGTTTTGCTAGGTGTATGATTGAAGTGAAGTCGGATAAGGTTCTTAGGGACAGCCTTACTGTTGAGATTCCTTTACTTGACGGTTCGGATGCGACTATTGAGAAAATCCGTGTGGAATATGAGTGGAAACCGCCTCGCTGTGATAAATGCAGGGTGTTTGGACACGTTTTGGTGGATTGTCCTAAGGGTGTGATACCGACTGCTCAACCTTCTAAGACTGTTAATGATGGTTTTAAGACTGTTAACAATAAGAAGAAGGGTAAGCAAGCTGCCTCGAATACGGGTCGCGGAGGTTTTACTAAACCTGTTGTGGGTAAGCATTTTGAATATCAGCCAAAGAAGACTCCTACTGTGCCCAAGAAAGTTAATGATGGTAATAAGAAGACTTCTGATGTGGCTAGTACGAGTGGAACAACGATCTCTACATCTAACCAATTTGATGCGCTTAATATGGATGATACGAATACGTTTGGTATTCCTACTTATGAAACCTGCATGGATGTGGATACTGGCAGTTCAATGGAAGTTAATGTGGATGAGTCGGCTAAGACTGGTGCTGCATCACAAGAACCGCTTGTGAGTGATTCAATGGGAACTAAGGAAGTTGGTTCTACTCCTTTAGTTGAGAAAATTAGTAAGTTTGAGAAGCTTCTTATCGATGGGAAAGGTACTCTTGTGGATAATGATGGTCATCCTGTTCCGTCTGCCTCTGTCACTAAGAGGGCTAACCCATTTTCCAAGGTGGGTAATGTTGTGGTTTCTGATAGTGATGACGAGGAGGTTCTTAACACGTTCGACGAATCTGCTAATCTTTTTGGTGGTGGTCATGAGCGTGAAGATGAGTTTGATGACTATGATGATTACTCGAAGCAAATTTATGATCTTCCAGGGGAATTGGATGCTCTTAATGCCATTTATGGCTTTAATCTCCAAGGTCGTAGGAAGTAGTTTATATTTTTGTTTGAGTCTTTCTATATGATGTGGTAGTGGTTTGTTTTCTTATCTAGAGAATAGGAAGTATCTTGTTATGTAAGCTTTTCGCCTATGTAACGGGCTGAGATATGGGATTCACTCATATCCGTTGTACTTAAATGTTTTTTGGAGTAATATATTTACCGGGTCTTTTGACCTTTTACCCAAAAAAAAAAAAATCAAACCAAGGCTAGTTGAGAATCCCGTGTTCAACAGGGGCAAGATAAGGAAATTATTGCGTTTGAAGTTATATGCAAAATTGGCTAAGGAAAAGAGTACGTAATGCTTCAAAGAATTAGATTAGATTAATAATTTTCTTGTGAAACAATATACCTTAAGATGCATATTTTGTTGGGGGTTACTCTTGTAACTGCATAAGATAATCATGACCAGATATCACAATTAATATTGTAATTATTTTTTTTTTTAATGAAGCTATTCGATCCTAGAGTCACGAATATATCTTTGAGATAACTCAGAGTGTTTTGTTCTTAGTTTATGAAAAAACACAAAAACCATTTCGCTACCAAAGTACCAAGTGTTTCATTTTTTGTACAGTATCACTTATCCCATGCATATTGTTTCTTATATTGATACTCATTCAACTGAATGTTGAGAATTAACAAGCCACTTAATCTCTTTATAATGTTCCCCACAATAGTAAAAGTGGTTACAAGACCAATTTACTATGTGTTATACCCCAAGTTAAAATTGTCCATTTAATAGGTTAAAACAATTACAAAACAGAAGAAACAACTCTAGGAAAGTTTCCAACTCATCAGCTCGATCACTAATCAGCATGCTCACTGATGAGCACAAGTGTTAATGAGTACACTTGTTGAAGAGTACAACTTGCTGATGAGTTTTACTCACTGAAGAGTATAACTCGCTGATGAATTTACTCATAGAAGGGTGAGCTTGCTCAAAGTTTACTCGCTAAAAAGTATAACTCTTCGATGAGCTCATCAACTAGCTTATTTTTTTTAACACCACTATTGAGTCAAGAGGTTTCAATTACCTCCGATCACATTTTCATGTATAAGCAAATCCCTAAATTGCACTAAATTACTCAAATATTTAACATAAATATCGCTTTTAAAGTTGTTTTTTATTTACATTTTTTATTCATGCAATCATTTAATTTTTGACGAAAATTACCAAAGAACCCATTTTACATTTGTATCATACGTAGAGGTCTAATTTTTTTGACTTTAGGCCGGGTCACCGCGTAGAATCTTACACGATCAACACTAAGTACACATATAGGGACCATATCAAAAGTTAAACGTTATTCTAATTTCCAACTCATGTGTTCATGTAGAATCTTACCCATTGTACGCGATGACCACTAAAATAATATAATGGCCTAGGAAATTGCGAATGATTTATTTCTTTGATGTCATACGTTTTTGTCACAAAATTTGTTACGAAAATGATTCCATTTACAATCTTTGGATATGATTTAGTATATGCATATGTTGAAGATAATTTCGTTGGTCAAGTGATTTGCGTTCTTCTTGATGAGGGCTTCACAAACCAACTAAAGATTGAGAAAAATAGAGTTAATATGATTGAGATATCGTGTCTCAAAGTGAGTCACTTGAATCACAAAATGAATTCAAAAAATAATTATTTGCAAACTTGATAAGAGCTTCGCAACGAATTAAAGTGTGTTCAAAATGAAGTTTATATGAATGAGATATCGGGTCTCAAAGTGATTTACTTGAATCACAAAATGAACAACAAAGTAAAAATATATTAGTTTATATTTTCATTTAAATGTTTACTGCAAGGAAGATAAAAAGTAGAATGCGAAATTTTATTTATGTAATGTATCGTAACAAATTAGCTAAAGACTCGCCCTCTCTAAGTTACTTAAAGTAGAAAAACCTTACTCGCTTACCCATTTAGATAATAATGATTTGATAATCCCCAAGCGCAAGTTAGTTGATTATTTTATACGCCATACTGGTGCTTTTTTCTGTTTATGTAAAATAGTAAACGGGGTCATGTTCTTGAAAATTGGCAACGGGCTGGACAAATATAGCTGTTTGTACTTAATTCTGCTTTTTTTTCCTTGTTGAATTCTACTCTTTATGTTGTTTTCAACTACTTAAAGTTGTGCTTATAAGGCCACAAGTATATATGTTCGATCTATTTTAGTATCTTAGTTAAGCACGAGATCCAAATGTACCTAATGTCTTTCAGTGAACTATATTTCTGCAACTAATTTTCATTATTTGCATGATTTATTTTGACTAAGTCTTGGTTAATCAGACTTCACATGTATGTATTCTTCATCAATTGGTATGAATAGAACAAGGGTTTGGGACAGAAACTTGTAACAGAAAAATACACCAAGAATGATAATAGAAACTTGTATTGATCGATTGATTAGTTGATTACAAAACTTGACCTATAGATAGAGATTGAATCGGTGCCTTGAACCAACACAACTGTTATACAAAGAAGGCATCATACCGATTCAAGAAAAGTAAAGGTCGTGACATACTAAAAACGGTTATATACCGTTATCTATGACCTAGCCCAAATAACTTACTTGGGTTTATACAGAACTTGAGATAAATACATAACAATATATATACTAAGTACCCCTAACTTTGTGTTTATAACATGATTGGTCCAACATTCACCCCCTAATGTTATAGACATCAATCGAGTCTTCTTCACTTGCTTTCACAACAATGTGGGTTCATCATTAGTGTCATAAATGAGATGTGACTCTTCTTGCTTGTCTTTATTGTATTTCCACTTCGTACATTCCCTTGTATAGTGGCCGAAGTCACCACATTCATAACATCTGAAAGTGCTCTTGTATTTAGTTCCTTGAATCGTACTTGTCCCACGTGCATTTGGACTATTCTTCCATTTCATGCTTTCCTTGGCTTCTTTGTTGAAATTTTTATTTCACCCTTTTACCATGACTTTGGTTGTTTGAACTTGCCATCAGAAGTTTGTTTTGATAATTTTCTTCCGGTTCATCTTGACTTTTGATGTGTTCTTCAAAGGTTATTATTCTTCCCATTGCTTCTTCAAATGACATATTATCAATCTCGGAATATTGCTTGATAGATGCTACGATCGGTAGAAACTTATTTGGAACGGAGTTGAGTAACTTTGTGACGAGTGTTTTGTCTTTAAGGGTTTAACCAAGACTTTTAAATTTGAATTTTATGCTTTCCAATTTTTCGACAAAGTTTCTTACGGTTTCGTTGTTTTTCATTTTCAAAGTCTCCAATTCGCTCCTTAAACTTTGTAGTCGTACTTTCTGAACTCGGTCCTCTCCTATATATTGTACTTAATTGATTCCCATACTTCCTTCACTTTCGAGTATTGTGCAACTTGCATTAGAATATCTTCAGGTAATGTTGTGAGGATCGTTGCTTTTGTTGTGTTCATCTTTTTTTCATCTGCGACTTCTGTAGCTTCAAGTATTTCCCACAGACCATAAGCTTTTAAGATTTTTTCCATCATAACCATGTGGTGTAGTTTGATTCATTCAGTTTCGGACATTGAAGTGCTATATTTTGCTCACGATTTGGTGTAGATGTTTCTCCTATCTTCATGCTTTGTTGCTTTCTTACTTACATTGTTTCTTGCTTACTTACTTGCGTTATTGCTTGCTTTCTTACTTGCGTACTTTCTTTCTTACTTACTTCTTATAATCAGAACCGAGATGGTTTTTGGTTTTCTTCCTCTTATGTTTGATCAAAAGATCAAAACTCCTACTTGCTACTGGCCAAATTGCTAACCAGGTTTTCTTGCTAAATTTGCTCAATAATGACCAACTTGCTAATCAATATTGTGTTTTCCAGACCCACTTGCTAATCTGGCTCTTGCTTACTTTCTTACTTGCTTTGAAACGCCGAGGTTTCTCTTACATGTCAAAACACTGAGGTTTCTCTCTTACTTTTTTTTAAAAAAACAATAGAATTTTTCTTAATTGCTTAGTTTGCCATGGTAAGGTTTCGTTTAAATACTAGGTTTTTTTCTTCTTACTTACTCTGTGAACCACAATGGTTCGGATCTTACTTCTTACGTTGTGAACTACAAGGGTTCGGCTTCTTACTTTCTTACTTTGTTTATATAATTCTAATTCTAATACCGAAAGATATAAAGTGAAAGAGAGAAGCACTTATTCAAAAAAAACGATCACTTACAATCTTCTTTTTTTCTAATTATTATCGACACAAAAGAAACAAACCCGTTTCTTCCTTCTGCAATTTGGGAAAACTTTCGAACCCCCCTTTCTTTTCTGACTGCAATCGGTGGTGTGGTTGCCTGGTTCCTTTTCAAGTATGGCGGTGGTTGGTATCTGCTTTCTTCCTCTGGTCGCTATACACAAAGGTTGTACAACAACCATTCGTTGTTGATTCTTGCTTTTCAATTGATTTCCACTTGCACTCGTTCTTCCCTGGATCAATTGACGCTTACTCTTGTACCACTGTTGGTTAATCAGACTTCATATGTATGTATTCTTCATCAATCGATATGAATGGAACAAGGGTTTGGGACAGAAAATTGTAACAGAAAAATACACCAAGAATGATAATAGAAACTTGTATTGATCGATTGATTAATTGATTACAGAACTTGACCTATATATAGTGATTGAATTGGTGCCTTGAACCAATACAATTGTTATACAAAGAAAGCATCATACCGATTCAAGAAAAGTAAAGGTCGTGACACACTAAAAACGGTTATATACCTTTATCTTTGACCCATCCCAAATAACTAACTTTGGTTTATACAGAACCTAGATAAATACATAACAATATATATACTAAGTACCCCTAACTTTGTGTTTATAACATTATTGGTCCAACACTAAGAACACATTTTCCACCAAGTATCATCTTCTACGGCGAAATCCACCATCGTAAAGACCGCCACATTAAATCCATACACTGTTCAACTACAAACCACCGGCCATCATCACAACCACCAGCCCCTAAAGCAGTCGTCACCATTCCACAATCGCATCCACAACCAAATCTAACAAACTCATATAGCTGGTCTCATAAAACTAGTCATCACCACTCCATTTTTCTTCTCAGAAAGTTCTTAAGTATATATGTTAATCATTTTTCACCCCTCAAAATGAATATCAAAACCCAACCACCGGCCACTTTGAAATTCTGGCAAGTTTAATTCATACAGTGATAAAAGAAAAATCATTTGGTCACCTTGATTTTGTGTACAGAGTCTAAACCCAGCGACCAACCACCTTGATTTTACGCCATAGAGAAGTTGCAACCACTATGATAGCAAGTTGCATAAATACACAGTGAAAGATGGTATGGGAAATGTGATTATATTGTCAAAGATTACACTTAAGGTACCATTGTGAAGACATTAATACGTTTCATTCAGGACTATCATGCAAAAATATGCACTTGCTGTTTTATTTTAGACACTAGTGTAATAGATTAAAGTTGATCAAATTATCAAGGAGAGATAAATAACTATAAAATGAAAAGAGTACATTACTTAAGCGTTTTAGAGTTTATGATTACACGGTTTGTGTTTTCGCAAGCACATGAATGAGTAAATTGTGGTGAAAATGTGTGTGCATTTGTGTTTGCAAATGTGTTTTTGTGAATGACGGTTAAAATGGCGATGCTATTGTCTGAACGGGAAATTGAGATTTTTGAAGTGAGAAAGTGAGAAAATGGTGTGATTGTGTGAGCGTAAAGACCTGGGTTTTGATTACGCTTCGCAATCTACAAATAAACCGTTACTTTTTTAAAGTTATTTAGCATGGCTAATGGGCCTTTTGAGTTTCACACAAAAAAATTCGTTGCTTGGCTATGTTTGGCGCGAAGCTTTTTAGGGCGATGAGCGGTGAACAATTAGCTTTTTGATTTTTAGTGTTCATTTGGTAAAAAAGCGGTGAGCTTTGCTATTTTTTAGGAATGCTCATTTTTCCAATGCTTCTTTAAGAAGATGTGACAGGTGAGCGGTGAGTTGTGACATCAATGCTCACAGCTACTTTTAATAAACACACCTTAGGTCTACTAATTCTATACCGATGGTTATTAATTTTGAGACAAAATTTAAAAGTTGGTTATACATTGTAGTAATTAACTTAGTATGTTATGCATATCGATACGCTAAAGCCACAACGTTATGCGTTTTTGGACTTTTCTCAAGTCTTTATTTTATTTTGAACTACTTATTTTTTTTAGAGTTATGGCACAACGAAAATAAACTCACATTGACGTCAGCTCACTATGGAAATGACTTACAGTTTAACGAAAAAGTTTATGCTGAGTAGTTTATGCTTAGTACATGTTTGATGAAATTTTAGAATTAGTGAACGAATGGATTTATACCAAATGGATTAATGAAAACCACATAGTTTTTTTCTATAGTTCTTCGTTATATTATGCGATTTGGGTTAGAAATCATCTTTTAGTCTTGATTTTGATTGAAGTAGATGTTTGATAACTACAAGTTTTAAAGACTTTTAGTTTTCTAACGTCTAATTTGGGAAACTTTATTTCTTCATTAATTTCCACAAAACAGGACAAGTTTATTTTTAAATTTTTTGAACAACGAAAAAATAAAACACAAATTTGAGACCATCTACTTCAAATTGACTAGACATATCACATCAACCCGTTCCTATCGATTATCTAAATTACAAGACTTTGAAGTAGCTTTATGCAAAAAGTGTTCTGATATGTATTTTCAACTAACTATTGCAATGAAAATAATATAATTAGATCATCATTATCATTATGTATTTAAACTAAAGTATAAAATAGTTGTTGAACGATTTAATTACGCCAAAGCATGGGTATTGTGTGTTACCGAATATAATATGGGCCAAGTATGTAAGAACTGGGTCGGTCCAATTTTCAAGTCAAACAAAATGAACTAATAACTTGTATGCAAACCTAAACCTTTGCCACAACAAACACAATACATAATCATTCATCTTGAACCAAAACAACTTATATGAGCTTGAATAGTTAATCAAATGCAGTAGAAATTCAAATAGTTAATTTACCTATGCAGATTACTCTTGAAATCACACTTTTTATAAAAGGAAAACTTGTAAACTTAACATCTCAAATATTGGGTTGAGGCATTTCATCAAACATGTTGTGGGTCATGAGAAAATTAAAGATCTTGGCAGCCTTATAAGCAATAAAAGAAGAACCATGTATGAACAAAATTTATCATGAAGACATTACAATAAGTTCCTAATTGGTCAGTTGGTATCAAGTATCATCATTGTATCAACAACGTATTAAACTTTTTTCGTTATCACACTCCTCTCTATGACATAAATCTCTTCATGGATTTAGAGTTACAAATCTGAATTTCTAATTGTTCCATTCTGATTACCCACTGGACCATTATTCTCATTAGAACATTTATTAAAAGTCCCACTCGTCCCCATTTATTTCTAACAAAAACCAAAATGACCTAAATTTTCTAAATAATTAACAAATAATGGGTCAATTTGCCAGCTCCACCAGAGTCGCTGACTGGAGAGCCTATGAACGTCTAATGTGGGACTTGAAATGTCCTCCATGATTTTTATTCCAAGTTTTATCTGTTCCACACATTATCAGATCAAAACACATCAATACAATTTTATACAACATTCATTATGAGAGAAATTTACTTTTCCTTTATGCATACTCATATTTTATTTATTTTGCCACTTGTTTGATGTGGTTTAATAGCACAACTCCAACTTCCTTTGGCAAACAACTGGTTATAGATGCAGAAGGAGTTGTTAATACGTGCATCGATAAGGAGAAACAAGCTTTTCTTGATTTCAAAGCTCATCTTAAAGATCTCGAAGGCTGACTCTCTACATGGAGACCTAATGAAGAAGATTGCTGTCAATGGGATAGAGTCGTACGTGACAACCAAACATGTCATGTCACATAGCTTAATTTGAACTATGGTATTGAAGGTAAGATTACCCTTTCGTTGCTTAATAACTTAAGCTACTTGAGTCATCTTAACATTTCCTTTAATTCTTTTCATAGAACCATTCTTGAATTCAATGGTAACATGACTCGGTTAACCTATCTTGACCTTTCTGGGAATCAGTTTACTGGCACCATTCCTAAGTCCATTAGTAACAAGATTTATTTAACTTATCTTGAACTTCGTGAAAATCAACTTACTGGAACCATTCCTGAGTCCATTGGTTCCTTAACCAATTTAACATAGTTTTACCTTGATGGGAATAATTTACTGGGACCATTCCCGAGTCAATTGGTCCCTTGACCAAACTAATAGTCCTTTACCTTTCAAACAACACTTTATATGGAACAATTCCTACAGAATTCGATAACTTTACCAATTTGGAATACATTTATCTTGATTCCCTCGGAAGTTGTACTGCTAAAAACTTAGATTGGTTGTCTTCTCTATCTTATCCAGAATAACTTTTTTTTCCCTAAAATGGAATTTCTTTGGACAAAGCAAATAACTAGTAAATGTTTTTTTTTTTTTTTTTGGCTAAAGGGTTTTCCGGTAAATTTTATTACATCGAAAAACAATTAAGTACAAAAAGATGTGGTTGAATCCCACATTTCAGCCCAAAATCAAGCAAGTCAAACGCACCAACAGTGCTTCAAACATAACATATCATAACAATGACATGCCAAACTTATGGTACCTAATAAATACGCTATCTAAGTTGACCATGAACACTAATGTCAAAAGCATCAGCAAAAGCCATTTGATCCTTAGTCAAACCACAGTCATCAAAGTCATCATCATCGTACGGGTCTTCGTTGTAAGTTTCCTTTCATTTTTCATACAAGCTATTGTTTCTCACTCTACTGTCACTTTTAGATATTTCATTAATCTCGAAACTCGTTGATGCCATAAAACTAGCATGTTCACCGTATATAAAACATGTACTACAATGAAGGGGTTCCACTTGTATTCAATATGAATAGTCTCCTTCGTATAACCACTTCCATCAAGTTTAGAAACCGCCATCAGCAAATTATCTCTAAAGTCATTACACACATTTATTTCTATCAAAACTCTTGCATAGCTACTTCGTCCCATGAATCCAAACATATGTCATTTGTATACGAGTCTAACATCATAAGAGTACCAATTTTCGTGGCAATCAAACTAAATCCATCCGATGTTTATGCAATCATCGGAATATCATTAAACTTCACCCAAACTAGAACATGTGACCATTCTTCGTTTAAAAGGCTCACACGGGACGGCCACTTATTAAGAAAAATAGGAATTCCACAAATCATCCATGGACAATCTCGAAGAATAGTATCAGCACCCTGGATTGATGAGAACTTAAAAAGGAAAAAACCTTTCACGTTCATCGTTACTTTCCTGATTCCATACTTTTCTCAATTATTACGCACAAACCATTGAACAACTTGCAAAGCAAGCCTTTACCTATAAAGTACTCGTATAATGATTTCTTCAATCTATCATAACCTCATAGACCGAAGCTAAAGGTAATTCAACATCATAATCATCATTAACATGCAAATTAGCTTCGAGTTTTCGAAAATTAGCTTTAGGGGTGTTTGATTTCGACTTAATTGACTTATTATGAAAAAAAAACTGAATTAATTAAGTTATATGAAAACTGAATTAATTAAGTTATATGAAAACTATTTGTTTGTGAATTAATAGAGAAAGATGACTTAAAATATTAATTAATAAAACTGAGGTTGTCTGCATTAAGTCATCTGTTAATTAACATGACTTAATGAAAAAATTAAACAAACATGCACTTAGTCAAATTAGACATAGGGCTGAGCTTAGTAGCATAAGTTATGGGGGTCTCTTCAGTAGGCTTGCTAATAGGTTTAATACCCACGTTTGTAGTATTATTATTGACAATTTCAGTGGTATTGGCCTTACCCACATTCGTAGTATCTTGGGTGGTGCCGTGGTGGAACATATTTCAGCAATAGATGCGGCCACATGACCTGATTTCATAGCATTAATTAGCTCCTTTCAATGAAGCATTCAACAAGTTAAGATCATCATTCTCTTGGACGTAACAGTCCCCATCGAGGGTATATTAGTATCATGATCTCTTGGAACCTTATTAATAACCTGGGCAGTAGATAGCTTCTCATTCAAATGAATAGAAGATGCAATAACATTTATACCAGCATGTGCACTAGCAACCTATGTCGCATTATTAGCAGGATCCAAAGACTCCACATTGCCACCCTTACTCGCAAATTCAATATTACCACTAGTTAGTACACTCCCAGTTGGTTGCATATTATTACCAAACAACTCACAATTTCCTTCCAAACTCGCGTTCACAGCCTCGACATCCCCAACACTAGTAATAACATTACTAGCAGCTGTTAGCGATATGAGTGATCACAAAAAGAAGATGTTTCACCCATTTCAGCTCAAGTGCTTCGAAGCTGTTATTTTTACTGGTGCATGGGTTATTTGGAATGCAAGGAACAAAAAGATATTTTCAGGCATCGATCATACCACTGAATGGTGTTTTTCTGAGGTCCAAAGGCACTCATTTTGTTGGATATCAAGTCGTGGAAAAGTGAAATTTAAGTGGGACGAGTGGGTTGCGAATCCATTTATCTCTTGCGTCCCTAATCGTGCTCTCTGTTAAGTGGGTCGCTGGTGCTTGTTTTTTCTTTTTAATTGTATCCATATAGCTTCTCGCTAAAGGATTTTGGTGATGAATAAAATATTTGCTGCTTCAAAAAAAAAAAAAAAAAAAAAAAAAAAAAACATTACTAGCAGCAGGTATGTAGTACTCAAATCAATCTTCACATTAACATGATCATCACCACCGGGCGAGTTAACACCATCAATTTCGTATGGTTTAATCCCACCCCATCAACGTCCACAACTTTTAAAACCTACGTAACAAACATAGCCTTTGATGTAGACTTACGGCTAAACATAAAACATAACTAAAAGTAAGAAACTTAAAGAAAAAGTATAACGAACTTAAAATAGAAATACAAAACAAGACAAATTTATTGAAAATGATAGTAAACCACGCTGGGCACGTGGATTATGATCCCATTACTTCAAAGACCATTACTTGAGCAAGGACCAATTGACCAAACATATTGAGTACCGAAAGCTAATGCAAACTAGATGGATATGCTATTTGGAACACCTCTTCCGGTCACACCTTTCTCAGAATAAGGCTTGAGAAGCTGGTATGGAACCAACCCTGCACCACTTCGATTATTCAAATTGGGATCATTGTTTCTCGAGTCTATGATGCCTTCCAGTTCAGTCAACCTTCCATGGAACTCCTCAAATGCCGCCTTTATAGTTGGGTCCGCCTCCCATGCTGGTTCTATCTTTCCACCAATATACTCTTCATCTGGTGAATGACTCGATAAAACATCGATAACTGACATAACTTTGGTAGCTTGGATTTGGGATGGGAAACATTTCAATAGTGCATCCTCAGGTCGTTTTATAAATGATTACCACTCTTCGTCAGTTGGGTCTTCGTTAGGCATTTTGGTTCTAGCAGTGGATGGCCTGTTAGGGAAGAAGCCCCCAAAATCGTATTGTCCAAAGTTAACTGCTGGATGGTGGCCAGAAGTCACCCACATGATGGTTGAGACAATATGAATCAGGTCTTCTTGAGTTTTGAGTTGTGGCCACCATGGTTCATTTTTCTTGTCCCCATGTCCAACTGTGCGGATCTCATTCCACCATGCTTGAAGCTCTTCATCAGATTCAACGAGGTTTGCTAGTGGGTAGTAGTGGTTTATGTATGAGGTTGCCCATTGTTTGATGGCATCCCAAATGAGTAGACCGTCATTTGCAAATGGGTAATCCTTAATTGTTAGTTCAATCCCGTGTGGTGCAGTTTGATCTTCTACAGCCAGGCCCCTAAATCATTAGATATTATCATAGACGCCACAAATGTTAGGTGGTTGTATTTTTATGAAAATATACCCCTTTTCTTTGCTATTTTTATTATTTCCTTTAAGGGTGCAATATGCTTAAAAGAAGAAAACGTGAATATCCAAATCGGGTACCTGCTAATTAGGTCAGCTGGAAGAGCCTCATGATCAAAGCGCCACAATTGATCATAGGCATCGGAGCAAAGTTGCATAGAATATTTTCCGGGAGCGAATGTTGACTCTATGACTCCGCCGGCATTAATAAGAGATTTTCTTGCTAGGGCGTTGATTTGCATTGTGTACCGGAAATGAGGGTTGAGTAGTCGTTGGATAGGATGCATTTGGCTAAGATGGCGGTTTGTTGCAATTATGTAAGGCTCCGTTGCACAATGAGATCTTAGCCTGTAATGATAAATTAGTCCAACATATGTTGATTAGTTTAGTAATGGTAGTACGAGTGGATTTTCATGCCATCATAGGCGTGAATCAACCATCACACATTGACTCGGATCTTAAATACATAAATGCACAAACATGTCAGAAATAAACTTATATGCATGTTGATATACGCAAGTGACTGGTGGTATGCAATTACATATGTCATGTGGGCACAAAACTACATTACTTCAATGCAGCCAATCAAGTTGTGCGTTAAGTGTCATAAACATTATTACCAAACAATTGGTGGGCCAACATGATTGTTAAAAATTAATTTGGTAGACCTGATTAATTAGCTAATTGGATACTTGAACATATCGGCATGTATATTATATCCAACATTTTAATATTACATTAAAACGGGAACTAACCAATGGCTAACTAGCTGGTGATAGCCAGCATCATGGGCAAGGACATGAGCCTTGGCTAACTTCCACAGCCAAGCACCCGTAGCATTCCAAGTAGGTGTGTACACATGCTTCCATTGTGGTTTTTCATCAGATGGTGGGCGAGTCAACTCAATGGCAAGTGGCCGCAATGTTCCAGCAGGAGTAAGAAACATTAAAGTCCTTGAACCATAGAGAGTCGTTGTCCCTTCAATCTCTCGAACTTTATTAACATAAGGCAATAGTAGATCATGGTAATCCAACATGAATAATTTCTTTTGTGCCAAAGCCTACAAGTAGATAATTATTTTTCACCGTTAATATAAGCTCACAATCGTATGAGATCAAACCAAAAGATATAAAATTTATATTTTGCTGTACCTCTTCAAGTGTCATGAAACCTCTTATCTCTTCCTCTACAATCTCCTTGGTGATTGCTGATTCAGGTGGTCCATAAACTTGAGGGTCCAGTTTACTCACCAATGGCCATTCCTAGACACACTCACGCAAACACATGTTATACTCTTGTTGTAATGTCTGTCTTACTTTCCAAGTCAGTTACATTATAAGCTTGACATGAACATATGAGGTCTACAACAACGCATCTAACGCGGCTTAGAAGTTTTAAAATGATACAAGAGCATCCAGTTTTACAAAAGAGGGTTTTTAAAAGGACATACGTACCGTCACCAACTGAATGCTACATGGATTAAGACCAGCAAGCATCTGTCTACAAAATTCCTCATCACGAAACCAAGAGAAAGTGTCCCCTACAATTATAACTATTAATAAACCTAAACTTAAACTAACAAACAAGACACAAAAGATTAATACATACTGTCAATGGTTTCAGGGGTCTCGAACTGGATAACAGTTTTTGCAGTGTCAATAGCCCCTTTAACAAGTCTAGGTAAAGCATCTATAATTCCATTGCCAGGGTCTGGAACATTAACACCTTGGTTGTAAAGCAAGTCTATGGATGTGAATAATGGAAATCCCTTGTCTTTATCTGTTAGAACTGCGTCTAACGTTGGTATAATTGAATGGAGCACAGAGTACAAACTCCTTGCTGCAAACGCTGCCTCCTTTATCTGTGAAAAATCTTCATCGATCGGAACATAGAATTCACTTTTAGTTCTGGTCTCCGTCAATGGATCTGTAAGTCAACATATTGTACTTAATGTATGTTAGCCACATCATAATTTAATCAGCAAAATCTTAGATCCAAATATTATATTATCATCTCAGATTATCCATAAAAACGAACTTCGATTTTGACCTAAACAAATAACTCAAGGGAGAATTCTAACAAATCAAACAAACTTTCACCAAAGTGTAGTTGCATGCAATAAACTACTTGTTTCCAATCTCTAATAATAATAATAATAATAATAATAATAAAATTAGTCGGCAGTACTTGTAAAAGTGACTATCTATATGAAGATATTCTAAATTAAGTAACAAAGTGATGTGGCATTGCCATGCATGTCATTAAAACTTGTGCCTAATCATTACATACTTTGTTTATAGAATAAAAGTTTTTTTACTTCAAAATGGAAAGAAGAAAACTATAAGTAAAAGTTCGTTAATTTTGTGCCATAAACTCTAATTCTGTAGAATGATCTGCACCAAAAAAAAAAAAACACATATATATCTAGGATTTTGGTACGTACTCATGCCAAATGTGTTTTCGGTTAGATTTAAGTGAGTTAACATAAGCTAGATCTTGTATAGTGCATCTATGTAATATAGTACCTGTAGGAGACATTTCGCGACCTGTACGACACCGTCTTGGGTAAGGATATTCGTCACCACCGAGCACTGGGCGTGCTAAGCTTAAGTTCTCGTCAGGAGCACCAAGATCGTTATATACATCATAATCGTATATCCTATCAAAAGATTTGCGCTCTCCTTGACCATCTCCTCTTAGAGACTCCAGATCCTTCATTCTTAATGATTTAAGTGCATCTGGTGTTTCTGAAGGAAGATAAGACTATACAAAAAAAATTCACTAATCAGAATCTAATGTCAACGGCTATTAGTTGTTACCCCACCCACACGTTGGTCCACAATCATGAAAATCGACGCGCGGGAGCATGATGGGACGATGGGTGGGGACTTTCAAAAATCATCAAGAACTAGCTAAAAAATAAAACTTCTATTACGCGGTAAAATAATGATAAAAGTGACCTTGTTGGCGAAGAAGATTCGGTTCTCAGGGTTATCATACTTGGAGTGAACCCAAGATTCACATGTGAATGTGACACCGTTGTTAAGGACAATGTTCTTAAAAAACATCTTCCTACTATACCTGTTCTCTACAAGCACAGCTCCTATCTCTCCAAAATCCTCAGGGACATCAAAGTCGCATTTATATGTGTACAGACGAATGTTGAAATCTAAACCAACGTATCGGGCATACCCCTTCACCGTCTTCTGGTTTCCATTTGCTATATCATATAGATCCAAAGTTATACAACTTTATTACAATATTATAAAGGTAAAGTGTTTGCTTTAATATAACATTTTTTTTTTCAAAACTCCAATAACAACTGTTTGTCTTAAATATCAACATATTCACACACCTATATGTTTCGAATGTTATTAAAAAAAAGGGTGTACCAAAATAAAAATAATTAAAGGATGGCCGGTATACATACAATCAAGGTCATTTGAAACAATCTCAAGCATGAAGGGTTGTCCTAGAAGATTGGAGATATCACCGGGAATGGCACCAACGCTTCCATCCGCAAGGGCAGCGCTAATGTTTGGTTGGATGGTGATGACACTTTTGACAATGGTGGTAGCCTTGGTAATTAAGGGAATTGATATGGCCTTAATGATACCACCTGAGGTGGATCGGGCTCGGGTAGCATTGGATTTCTTTGTGGACGTTGGTTGGGAGAGAATGCGTGAGTAGGCCGAGGAGGTGGAATGGTTTGTGGCACCAGCGAAGGGCTTATGGAGTGGAAGTAGGTTATAGACAGAGTGAGACTGGTTTAGTTGAGGTTTCAACATGGTTTCTTAATTTGTTTCTGAGTGATTTCGAGCATGGAATGCTCTCTATTTATAGAAACGTTTGTGCTATTTTTGCTTTATTTTTTGGCGTTTATAACATTGGAAGATGGTGGCTCAGTTAAAAAAAAAATGGTTATTAGCTAATTTCATGAACGCTAATAATTAATAATGCCGTAATTAATTGGTAGGATAGAAAATTTAGATGCCATATTAATAAAAGAAAATGTGACTGTTTCTTGGGATGGAAGTCTAAATCACAGACTACGAAATTGAATCGACTCTTGCAAACTCAAAAAAATTTCAGAATCATAATTTTGAGTTTTAAAGTAATAATTATAGCAAGTCCCTAAGAGTATCAAATACATGTGAATGTTGAGTAACTATACGAGACTCTGATCAGGAGTTTCATGTAAAAACTTAGGATACGTTAGAGCACACGGTAAGGTCACTCAGTGTCAAAAGTTAACGCACTGCCATGTCAGCGCCACATCAGCTTTTACCTTTTAACCTTAACTTTTGACTTTCAACCCCGGTAATAAAACTTACATTTAACGCACCTTAACTTACCTCCACCTCAATTAGTATTTTCAATTTCAACCCTATTAGAGAGGGGTGGGATGATTTTTTTTTTTTTTTTTTTTTTTTTTTTTTTTTTTTTTTCTAGTGCTTGTTAACGTGGGTTAAGCCTTTAACGCACCACCTTAACGCAGGTGGTGGTAAGGTAACTCACCTCTTTTTTGTTGCCGAGTTAAAACTTAACTCACCTCCAAGTTAACTTACCGAGCGCTCTTATAGAACAATATTTGTGAGACGTAACGTTAAGGTAGGTAATTGACTTTTACTAGCCAAGAAAAAGTATCAGGAGGTCTATAATCCATCACTAAATTCCTTCTTGTCTACTCCCTCTAAACAGATGGGCAAGTATTATATTAAAGCACTATACTTTTCAACAATCACTTTTGGGTATCGATTTTTTTTTTCTTCATATGGGTACTGAACTTTCATTTTTGGCCTCTTTGAGGCACTTTTTGACATTTTTGCCAGTGGATTT
This sequence comes from Artemisia argyi, assembly GCA_030686995.1. Lineage (NCBI taxonomy): Eukaryota > Viridiplantae > Streptophyta > Magnoliopsida > Asterales > Asteraceae > Artemisia > Artemisia argyi. The sequence goes on along the minus strand of CM060695.1, from coordinate 19,234,992 downwards.
TTAATAATTTGAGGGGCAAAAACGTCACAAAATGCTTCAAAGAGGCCAAAAATGAAATTTCAGTACCCATATGAGGAAAAAATTGTTCGATACACAAAAATGTATTTTAGGACAAGTATTATGTTTTTTTTATAGTATTTGCCGTAAAAAGATTGCAATCACTACTGAAGCAGTTAGTTTATGCTCACGAACTTATTGTCATAAGTTTTACTGCTTCCTTAACACTTTTCATTTGTACGTGACCGCAACTTACAGTAAAAAAAAAGTGTTGAGATTTTTTAAATACAAAGTTACCATCAGAAAAGATTACAAAAGTCACCACAGAACATGTTCTTATAAAGCCTTTTTTATTCAAAGAGCTAGGCTGCTGAAATGCTGGTTGACACCAATGCATATATAATAAGAGCGGAAAGTATAAAAGAGGATTGTACTGAATTACGATTTTCCCACGATCTCATTAATCACCAAAATCTTGAATACATAGTTACATAATATATGAATCTAGCTAAACATACTAAACAATGTATATGAATCCAGCTAATACGTCTCTGCAGTTGGAACGGGAGGTAACAGAACGCTCAAACCATATCAAAACTCGTTATACATACGGTGAATATGAAAGGCTCTAGGTGAAAATATTTGCATAATAATATCGAGAACGAACATGAAGAACACAAACTTCAACTGAAATTATGTTAGGCTAATTCAGTACCCAACGGTCTCAGACTGTATTTAAACAAAAAATAGCGCAAGTGTAAAGTAGTCTCAATGTAATTACTTATGAAGTCATATTCAAAGAGTTCTACAAGTTGAAGTGAAGACATGTATTCACTGATGCAGTCTCAGTATCTAGAATTCCTGAACCATAAGAAAATGATGGAGTTAGTAAGTAGTGCCGGTAACTCACCAACTCCATTGTTTAACTCTCACCAAACATTCAAGATACTTAGGAAAATATCTAAGTATCTAAAAGAATTTAGACTAGAACTTTTTGGTTAAATAAGTGAAAAACACTTATCTATAAAGTCAAAGAAAGTAAGAAGTTGGTATAAATGTGGGAACAGTTGTCAATATTGTTCCCTTAAAGAAGGTATTAACAGTTTTAAAAAATAAAAGCATTCAATGCAATTGTACTATACCGTTGAATGCTCGACACACAAATAAGACCTCACGGATAACCTTATCTATATAAGAGAATGTTAGGGCATGCTTGGTAGGGGTTATGGGAGTGGGAAATGAGAAAGATAATGAAAAATGTTGCTTGATAAAGTATAATGCAATGACCCATTATTCAATAGTGGGTAATGGACTATTACTCAATAAATTGATGGGAATGCTTTCCTTACATTTTCCCTTTCCTTAGCATTCACTTTGTCTTTTACTTTCCCATTCCCTTATTTTGAACCAAGCGCACTTTTAGTCTTAATAGTAATGCAACTTCTGAATTAATTGTGTTTATCATTTAAAAACATTTACTTCTTGAACCGGCGGTTTAACTTGTGTTTTAGTTTAAATGAAGATGAGGATTCATTTACTTTTACTATATTAATCTTTGTAATTCTTTCGACTTATTCAAATAAATAATTAAACGTTGAAAATTACAAAGTTTTACTATATTTTTTGGGGTAAATAGTCTACCTGGTAAAATATATTACTCAAAAAAATAATTAAGTACATAAGAATTTTTGGGTAAAAGGTCAATGACCCGGTAAATATATTACACCAAAAAGCATTTAAGTACAACGGATATGGGTGAATCACATATCTCAGCCAGTTACATAAGATGAGTGTGAATCGAAAATCTCAGCCAGTTACAGGCAAACAAACGCACCTCTTGTGCTTAAAACAAAGACTACCATAAGAGAGACATGCTAATTTAATGAATCTACCAAAATAAAATGTCAACAACAAGACTAAACTACTTCCTAACTCTACCACGGATAAGGATGTCTCAAGCGTCACAGAAAACAAATTGTTCCCCAGTTAAGTCATTAACATCATACTCACAACCATCATAACCATCATAATCTTCTTAGGCTATGTCTGGCGCGTAGTTTTTTTGAGCTTTTTGGGACGATTAGCGGTGAGCAATGAACTTCTTGATTTTTATTGTTCGTTTTACAAAAGAGTGGTGAGCTTTGCTATTTTTTAGAAATGCTTATTTTTTCAATGCTTTTCTAAGAAGCTGTGAGCTATTGCCACATCTCACTGCTACTTTGACTTGCATTATTAGCTCTAAATATCAAATATAGTAAATTGATATATATGTGATTTCCTTAAATATATATATATATATATATATATATATATATATATATATATATATATATATAGGGTATCTTTATTTTCAGAACCCTGTTAAGTGCGGGAACTGCGAGAACTCTAATTTTGTATTAGAAAACATGCATGTTCATATAAAACAAGTATATTTTCTTACATACACCTTAATACACATACATGCATAACATACATGTCCATATAAAAACCTGTTAAGTGCAACAAATCAATGCAAAATGGTTTTATTTTTAGAACCCTGTTAAATGCGGGAACTGCGAGAACTCCAATTATGCATTAGAAAACATGCATGTTCATATAAAACATGTATGTTTTCCTACATACACCTTAATACGCAGGCATGTGTATTAAGGTTCATGTAAATAGAAAAAACCCTAAAAAACCCTCTCCCCTTGGCCATTTTTTCCCTTACACTTTTCAATTCGATTTCTTAATTTTCTGCCTTTTCCCTTGCGTTAATTACATCTTTCTTGTTTAGTTAATGATTAACTTGTTTGTTAATTGTTTCTGAATTGGATTGGTGCTTTATGTTCGCTTAGATCTGGTAGTTTTAAGAAGTCGATTTTTAGGGATCTTTTAAAATTGATTTGGGTTTTTTCTAGCCGACTTTGGTGTTTAATTCGTCTCTCCCATTCTTTTAATTGGAAGTTGGTTGTGTTCTTTATCAGGGCTGTATTGTACGATCTATTGTGATAATCATCATGGGACCTGGTTGATTTCTTGGGCTTATTCGTTTAAAACCCTAACTTTTTAGTTAGGGTTTTCTTCCTCTGGTATATTTAAGTATTCATGTTGTTTGCTGGTTAGTTGCTTCAGCTTGTTCGAATTGTAAGTTGTAATTGTTTTTGGGGTTGGAGAGGGTGGTATGGAGAAGGGTTTTTTGAATTCTGCTAGTGCTTCCAAGTGTTCGATGGCTGTTGGGAGGGCTGGTTCTAGTGCTCATGGTAACGAAGCTGAGAACGCCTATGTTTCTCAGTTGAATAATACTACTCATGGTAATTCTGGTGCTACTATGTTACGTAATGCTGCTAGGGTTTTGGAAAACTCTAGCGTGGAGGCTGATGTGAATGTCAATGTTGGCGTTGCTAATGTGAACATGGTTACTCGAGATTCTGTACATGGTGATTCTCATCAGGTTATGCGTACAAGTTCTTCTATGAATGGTACTCAGAAAGTGGAGCCGATTCCACTTACGAATGATACATCACTTGGTGATGACTTGGAGCGGGTTACTTGTGCTGAATCTGTGAAACACTTGATTGATAATGCGCATCAGAATTTTGAGGATGCCATGAATAAAATCCAAAGTGAGATTGGAGCTAATGAAGTTAATATTACTAGTACTCCTCCTTTTACTTCTGGTCCTAATTCTCACAAGGATGATACTACTAATGGTACGGGAGTGAAGTTGGTTTCTTACGCGGGTGCTACTTCTAATGAACCTCAGAAACATGTTTCAAACTTTCGTAGGTTGGAATGTAGCAAGAAGAAGGCTGATGTTGATTTATCAGTCCCAATGAATGTAGTGCAAGAGGTTAACATGAGGTTCGAGAATACTCTCTACGGATACTTCCTTGGTCAACGCCTTGCTTTTCCTGTTGTTGATTATTATGTTCGCAATGCGTGTGCTAAGTATGGTTTACAAAAGGTTATGATGAATGCTAAGGGTTTCTTTTTCTTCAAGTTTACTACGAAGAAATGTGTCGATGATGTCCTTGATAATGGTCCTTGGTTGATTCGTAATGTCCCTATTATACTTAAACCATGGACATTAAACACCAACTTGCTTAAAGAGGATTTGACTAACATTCCGGTGTAGGTTAAATTCCATGATGTTCCTTTAGCTATGTTCTCCGATGACGGGCTTAGCCTTCTTGCTACAGTGATTGGGACGCCTAAAAGGTTAGATGCCTTTACTAGTCAAATATGCAAGGAGTCTTGGGGCTGGAGTAGCTTTGCTAGGTGTATGATTGAAGTAAAGTCGGATGAGGTACTAAAGGACAGTCTCACTGTTGAGATTCCTCTACTTGATGGTACGGGTTCGACTATTGAAAAGATCCGGGTAGAATATGAGTGGAAACCACCTCGCTGTGATAAATGTAAGGTATTTGGACATACTTTGGTTGAGTGCCCTAAGGTTGTCATACCGAATGCTCAACCTACTATGAACGCAAGTGATGGTTTCCAGCCTGTTAACAATAAGAAGAAGGGAAAGCAAGTTGCTTCGAATTCGGGTCGAGGAGGTTTTACCAAACTTGTGGTGGGTAAGCATTTTGAATATCAGCCTAAAAAGACTCTTCCTGAATCAAAAAAAGCTAATGTCAGTAAGAAGAAGGCTTCTGATGTGGCTAGTACGGTGGAACCAAGATCACTACTTCTAATCAGTTTGATGCTCTTAATATGGATGATAAAGATAGTTTTTGTATTCCTAAGGTTGTTACTAACAAGGATGTGGATGCTGGCAGTACAATGGAAGTTAATAAGGATGAGTCGGTTACAACTGGTACTACTTCACAAGTCCCTCTTGTGAGTGATACGCAAGAACCGCTTGTGAGTGATTCTATGGGAACAATGGAAGTTGGTTCTACTCCTATTGTTGAGAAAATTAGTAAGCTTGAAAAGCTGCTGATCGATGGGAAAACTACTCTTGTGGATGATGCTGGTCATCCTATTCCGTCTACCTCTGTCACTAAGAGGGCTAACCCATTTTCAAAGGTGGGTGAGGTTGTGGTTTCGGATAGTGAAGAGGAGGAGGTTCTTAACACGTTCGATGAATCAGCAAATCTTTTTGGTGGTGGTCATGAGCGTGAAGATGAGTATGACTATGATGATTATTCGAAGCAAATTTATGATCTTTCAGGGGAATTGGATGCTCTTAATGCCATTTATGGTCTTAATCTCCAAGGTCGTAGGAAATAGTTTATCTTTTGTCAAAGTCACTACCATCATGTGAGTAATGGTTTGTTTTCTTGTTTAGAAAATAGGAAGTATCTTGTTATGTAAGCTTTTCGCCTATGTAACGGGCTGAGATATGGGATTCACCCATATCAGTTATACTTAAACGTTTTTTGGAGTAATATATTTACCGGGTCGTTGACCTTTTACCAAAAAAAAAAAAAAAAAAAAAAAAAAAAAAAAAAAAAAGGTTCATGTAAGAAAACAGACATGTTTTATGTGAACATGCATGTTTTCTAATGCAAAATTGGAGTTCTCGCAGTTCCCGCACTTAACAGGGTTCTGAAAATAAAGCTATATATATATATATATATATATATATATATATATATATATATATATATATATATATATATATATATATATATATCAAATCATCCGACAAGCCCCATGGACGTTTTTAGCAATTAACTCTAGATTATTTTACATCTCGGGAAGGACCAAAGCAGGCTAGGTGGAGTATCTGTGAAGATTATGACTGGGGAACGTGGAACACGAGGGAAATACATAATTTTAGAGGCTCTTAAAACATTGTGATCCATCGACTAGCTAATATAATATTCACGTGGCTATAAAGAACCAAAAATTAACTCTAGCTTCTAAATATTTGAATATCGTAAAATGTACTCTATAGTGTACAAGCTAAGTCATCTTTTCTACTTAAACTTTGATAGCGTACGCATGAGGATATTAGATCAACCAGCTTTTATACTATAAGCTAAATTAATTTGGGTTTGATCACGTGGCAATTTTTATTTTTAAGCGTATGTTAATGAACTGGTAGAGAGGTGATTCGCAAACTATTCTTTTTTATTTGCACACTCATTTTACAAATATTCAAAGCATGATATAAATATGGTACAACTTTTTAATGTAATACTAATTGGAGTGTCTCAATTAAAAATGCAAGTGTGCAATTCTGAAACAATTATTTACAAAAGATGTAGATTGGTGGAAACACCTTGACTTCGGGTGCTTTTTGGCACCAGCCATTTTTAAACCATTATGTGTACACGGTTCAAGTGGATTAGCTCGGTGATAGGATCGAAAAATTAGAAGACATTGTAAATGGCATCACACGAGTTACGAGATTGAATCAAGTCGTCTGAATTTTATATGATTGAGCAATAATGTGGTCCGTTTATGAAAGTGAAGGGTGGATGGTTGTGCTGTAAGAAAACTTATCTTTTTGGCGTTTATGAAAGTGAAGGATGGATGGTTGTGCTGTAAGATGTAAGAAAACTTATCTTTTTGGGAATCACATTTACATATTTATTTAACTAACAGGGTATCCATGCGATGCATCGACGGTTATCCTGTGACTAGCAAATGTTATTCAGTTATACGTTTTTTTAATAATAACCGTACAAATATTTTTAAGTGTTAGTAGGGTACCCGCGCGTTGTAGCGGGTACATGTAATTGATATTTTCGGCGAACCTTTTTCTTTTTTTTTTTTCTCTTACTGTGACAATAAATTTAGAGTTTAAGAGAATATTTTTGAAGTAACGATAAACTACCGAAATCCTGAAGTCGTTGATGATATCTTATCTGAGTCCAATTTCAACTTTTTTCTTCTCCTTATTTTGAAAGTTCGGACATAAAATTAAAAAGTTACGAAATAAAAATACAACACTGAATTAAAATACAACTAATCGCAACGCAAATTATAGTTGTCTTTGATTTTTTGTTTTTTCATGTTGATCCAATACGCATCGTCTTTTGACAAATCTTTCATCCTAATAACGAGAAATTTTATCTCTTCCGAACGCATTATTGTACGGTCTTTCTCTCATTTCAATGACTTTATATCACCATACAACAACTTTATGTCACCAATATAAAATTTCGCATAATCCAATGACTTCCAGCCCAACTTAAAATAGTTAAAGTCTAATCAACAATAAGCCCAACAATGACCCAATATCACAAATCCTAACCCTAAAATCCTCGTAAAACCTCTTATACCTAATTTATCTCATTTCAATCCTAACCTTACTCCTCACAAACTAAAGTGCAGCCACCAATTCTTTTTCTCCTTGTGCAATCCGAATCTAACACTCTTGTAATTTTCTTCCTTCACTAAACTACTCACAACACAAAAAAATCTCCTATTTGGTTCTTTCTGATTTCAATATAACCGAACACAAAGAAACATTTTTCTCATTTTTCTGACTTGATATAAAAAGAACAAGGACCACAGTGTTTTGGCTTCTAAATCCTTACGGGTCTCGGGTAGGTGGGTGATTTTCGTATCTTGTCTACCGAAAGAAGGAAATTATGATAACGGTTTTGTTATACTTTCGGATATGAAGATTGTACGAAAGTGGAACAGCAAAAAAACTGAGATCTATTTTGTTATTTTAATTCTTGTTTAAGGATTTTATTTTTTTATTATTTTTTTTGTTGTTGTTGTTGCATTGAAGCGTACGTTGGTGACTTAACTCGGGTCCCAACGCATTAATGTAATTTTTTAAGGATCGTTTTACACCTTGTTATTTTAATTTTCGTTGTACATTGTGATTAAATAGTGGTAATTTTTGGTGTAGGGGTGTTTTTAATAGCATTAATGTAGATTTACAAGAATAGTGATCTAAATTTTACTCCATGCTATTTTTTGTTGTACACCATGCTTTGGTTGTTGTAATTATAAAAATTGGTTGCTTTAAAGTGTTGTAAACTGATGCGTGGGAATCGCAACAGGCTTTACCTCTCGAGGGATCTCGAGAAGCTTACAACCCCCACCAGGCAGTGTACCTGATCGTTGTAGTATAGTATAGTGACAAGTACCGGGGGATTGATCATTCAGCTTAGGAATAGTGTCGCTAGGATTAGAAAACCTAAATACTAGTTCTAAAGGTGAGGGATGATTATTTTTGTGTTTTTATATTTTATGGAAAGCAAATTAAAATCTCGGGTTTGAAGGATTTGGGCGGAATTAGTTGCTAATCAACTAACCCAATACTAAGATACAATTAAAATAAAATACTAGAAATGAAAATAAACTAATTTATACTAAGGTTGTGAGCAGTAATTGGAGAAAATGTGTTTACTTAGATTTCACTACTCCCTAGATATCTTTTACACGTTAATTACTTGTGATAATTGCATGGATGACGGATCGTATTCCTTAATACCATTCATGGGGTGGCACACATAACTCCCCAATTCTATGAGCTCTTATCTCCTCCTACACCATGCCCAGCACAACTATAGGGATTGTAAACAGTGGCTCATGCATTAAATACAACCAATAAAGACCTAGTGCGTGTTGGTTCATGTTTCTTAAGACGTTCAAGCATGTTACCAATTGGAGATCTGCCAGTTTTCTTAAGCCTAACATATAAATCATTCATCCAAGACAACAATAAACAATAATCAACACATAATCAATATCTAGGTTTCATTAGATCTAAGCAAACACAAGATAGATCTAGCCTAGCATGATGGAATTAAGACAAGAACATGATATAGACAACCAACACATAGACATATTGATTGAATTAGAAGAACACTTATCTTGATTAATCATGCAAGGTATCAAGGGGTTGGAACCCTTGAAAAACCTGTAAAGTTACACCAAAATCGTACTTAGGGTTTCTCCCAAAACTTCTCTTCTTAAATGTGAAAAATTAGAAAACTATATATAGGAAACGGGGTCTGACGGTGTCAAGAACAAATAGGTGACGCCGTCACCTCGCCGCCAAAACAATCCTCGGACTGCCTAGATCTACATTTGACGCCGTCAAGTACAAAAAATTTCCAGGCCGTCATGACTTTTACTCTTGACGCCCTACCTTCATGACGCCGTCAAAACTCTTCTGGGTCGTCATGGAATTTTACTCTTGACGCCGTCAGGAAACTACTCTTGACGCCGTCATGCACTGTTCCCAGCATGGAAAATTAAGACTTTGGCGTTTTCTTCACTTTTATGCTCCAAAAACGTCCGAATTGCTTCCTTTTCCAGATTTCACTCCCAAAGTACCTAAAATCACAAAAGGAACGATTTAGGGCAATATTTAATCAAATAAATTCGGATTCGGGCTTAAATGACCCCCTAAAAATGGATCATTTTTCGCCTCATCATATACCCTTACACTTGAGATTTGCTTGTCCTCAAGCAAATGCGCTTTTATTCTAGTCAGAATACAAGTTAGGGGTCATTTAACACTAATATAAAAGTAATTACAACAAATAATCGTTCCACTAAAGACCAATAGACAAGCATGGAGGTCATACACAAGCACCTCACAAATAGTGTTTAGATACTCACATCTCTCGGGTGTAATAAAGTGTAAATTACAATATGGAAACGGAAGATATCTCTCACTACCTGTCATAGCAAAATAGATTACCATAGGCTTCGGAAAGGATCAAACCTCCACCACATGGCGTAAGCACCTAGGATAAACTATCAAATAGGTCTTTTAAAGGGTTGTAACGTTAGGTGTAGGGATATGAAATACACGGTTTTGTTGGATAAAGGAAGTTTTACTGGTGGCGAGTTAACAATCTTGGTTAATTACATGCACCATATGGCGTTGCTAAGCCAAGACTAGACTCGACTTAAGCTAATAAATGAAAAATAACAAAAGCATAAAATAAACATAGAATAAAACGGGATGGTAGTCCGTATGTTTTTTTCTCTTTTTCCTTTTTTCTATTTTTTTTTTTCTTTTTCTTTTTTTTTTCTTTTTCTTGATTTTCTTTCGATTTTTTTTTTCTTTTTTTTTTCTTTTTTTTTTTTTTTTTGCATACACTCTTACCCTACCATCCAAAATAATACATCATAGGGGTTGAAAATTCCCCTTACACTTGAATTTTTACATACTTTACATTAAACTAATCTAATGACTCGAAGTAAGAAAATCAAAACACTTGGAGTACTTTTAAGATTAACGTACATATGGGGGTAATAAATGATGTTCTTCCCCATTACTCCATAAAATAAGTACTTTACCCATGAGTCCCAATCGTCCCAAAACAATATGTACAAGGATATGACTCGACTTAGCAACCATGTAATCAATTAGAAAATTAACTTAGGGTTTAACAAATAACAATAATGCACTAAAAATGAGCGCATACACGGAAGGCTAAGGCGATTTGGGTGTACATTTAAGTGGGGTGTAACAAATTCTTTTTTTTGGGTAAAAGGTCAACGACCCGGTAAATATATTACTCCAAAAAACGTTTAAGTACAACGGATATGGGTGAATCCCATATCTCAGCCCGTTACATAGGCAAAAAGCTTACATAACAAGATACTTCCTATTTTCTAAACAAGAAAACTAGCCATTACACACATGATAGTAGAGAATCAGACAAAAGATAAACTACTTCCTACGACTTTGGAGATTAACACCATACATGGCATTAATAGCCTCCAATTCCCCTGGAAGATCATAAGTATGCTTCGAATAATCATCATAGTCATACAAATCATCACGCTCATGACCACCACCAAAAAGATTTGCAGATTCATCGAACGGGTTAAGAACCTCATCCTCATCGGTATCGGAAACCTCAACATCACCCACCTTCGAAAATGGGTTAGTCCTCTTAATGGCAGAGGTAGACGGAATAGGATGACCAGCATCATCCACAAGAATAGCTTTCCCATCGATCAGTAACTCTTCAAGCTTACTAATCTTCTCAGCAACAGGAGTAGAACCAACTTCCATAGTTTCCATAGAATCGCTCAAAAGTGGTTCTTGCATAACACTCACAAGAGGGACTTGTGATGTAATACCAGTCTTAACCGACTCATCCTTATTAACTTCCATTGGACTGCCCGCATTCACATCCCGTTGAGCTTCCACAGTACTTCCAGACGTCATATCCAAAGTTACAACCTTAGTATGAATACCAAAACCATCAGTATCATCCATATTCAGTGCGTCAAACTGATTAGATGTAACAATCTTTGCTCCACTAGTACTCGGTATATCAACAGTCTTCTTCTTGTTAGCATCCACTTTCTTGGGTTCAGGAGGAGGAACTTTGGGACGATATTGCATTTTCTTACCCACACTAGGTTTAGTAAACCCTCCTTTCATAGGACCAGATTGACCCCCACTATTACTCTTCTTCTTATTATTGACAGTTAGGAAACCATCATTAACACTTGGCTTAGGTTGAGCAGTAGGGGGGACAAACTTAGGACAATCAGTACAAGTATGACCAAATACCTTGCACTTATCACAACGAGGCGGTTTCCACTCATATTCAACCCTAATCTTCTCAATTGTCGAACCCGTCCCATCAAGCAAAGGAATTTCAACAGTGATAAAATCTCTAAGCACCTCCTCTGACTTAACTTCAATCATGCATCTAGCAAAGCTACTACGGCCCCACGATTCCTTACACATTTGGTTGGTGAAAGCATCTAGTCGTTTAGGCGTACCAATCAATGTAGCAAGAAGACTAAGACCATCATCAGAGAACATTGCAAGTGGGACATCATGGAACTTCACCCACACCGGAATGTTGATCAAATCCTCTTTAAGTAAGTTGGTGTTCAATGTCCATGGTTTAAGAATAATAGGCACATTTCTGATCAACCAAGGACCATTCTCAAGCACATCATCAACACCTTTATTAGAATTGAACTTAAAGAAGAAGAAACCTTTAGCATTCATCATTACCTTTTGTAAACCAAACTTAGCCCACGCATTGCGTACATAGTAGTCAACAACAGGAAAAGCAAGGCGTTGACCAAGGAAATACCCATAAAGAGTATTCTCAAACCGAGTGTTCACCTCTTCAACCACTTTCAACGGAATAGAAAGATCAACATCATCCCTCTTGTTACTGCTTTCCAGCCTACGAAAATTAGATTCATGTTTCTTTGGCTCATTGGAAGTAGCACCCGCATAAGTGACCGATTTAACACCAGTACTACTAGTATTAACATGTAAAGGAGGTGAAGTACCAACATTAGAAGAAAGGCTAGGAAACTGAATAGTATTGTCAATCGTTGCAGATAACTTCAATTTTCCAGCACTTTGAGCAACATGAACACCATCACCCTCAGGAAGGTTACCATGTTCAAAACCACCACTAGATGTTTTCACACTAACAACACCCGTATCATCCATATACTTAAGTAAAATGCTTAAAGTTACAAACGAAAAGATAGGCTCGGAGGGGTGTACTAGGGGTTTCGTGTACTAAAAATGAGTACAACGCTAAGGGTGTGGGAAAAATTAGTTGACTTAACTAGCCAAGTAATATGACTTAAATGGTCAAGTAATTATAATACGGGTTTAACACAAGGGTAATCCTAATGCCTCTTATCATGTAGTAAATCCTACCACACAAATGTAGTCTCACTAGCGGTCTCCGGATGCATCACTAACGCAAGTTCTAGAATCTAAATGCTACCGGTATACTCATAAGCACTAATAATGAATGCTTTTCCTATCAAATCTAAAGGCGAACATCACATTTTTGGGTGAAATTTTTTTCTGAATATACGGTTATGTGCTAGTCATACAATCTCCTATCCATGAGACGCTTGCTATGGCTAAAGTTTCACTCCTAAATGTTGTAAAAAATTTTAAATTTGGCGCTAAAATTACACTAACAAGTATTTCTCATAGTTTTATTACACATCTACCATTAAACAAAACAAACTCAAGCGAAAGTGCATATGTAAGGTATCATCTTTTTACCCTCCCCTTACACTTAAGATGAACATTGTCCCCAATGTTCAAGTAAAGAATGTAAAAGTGAAAAAGTAAAGAGAATGAAATCAAATACTCCCCTGATTCGCTCGGTATAGATAATAAGGTGGCCAGGTTAAATCTTCCTCCAAGAAAATGAACAATCAAAGCTTCCATTCCAGAATATAAATCATCTTCTTGTCATACATAACCTGTAAAACCTGGCAAAATAGACAAGACAACCTCGTGTAAAATCGGCAGCATCCTATATAAGTTACTAAATCCTAGAAAACAAGATAAGATATAATGCTTGTGGAATGAAGTTTGCAGATCTCCTGGAGATTATAAAACTTAATAATTCACAAAAACCATAAGACTCCGTTAGAAAAACAAAACCGGTAAAATTTCCAGATTTTAACTCCTGACGCCGTCAAGAGTAAACCCCTGACACCGTCAGAATTGTCCTGCAGAAATCCTTATGTTAAGTTTCCAGAAAATTTCTGGAAAAACTTGGTCCTACTTCTTGGAAAATCCTGCAAAACTTCATTATGACTCAATACAAGCATTTGACTCTAACAAATATGAATATACATGTTCATTTAATATTGTGGAGAATCATGATCGGTTTGTTTCTTAAAAACATATTTGGGGTTTCCCCTTACACTTATCTTTTGCGAAAATACCTTTAGGTGGAGTTAAGACTAGGCCAAAACAACAAAGTAAAGTATTTCCACATTTTAGTTTAGAAACATGATCTACCAACAATAAAAATTAAGCATGCATACGGAAGCAAATAACAAACAAATAAAATCACACAAAACATGGGTTGCCTCCCAAGAAGCGCTTTTCTTTATTTACGAGTCTTGTAGCTAGACTCAAGGTCATGGGTTACTACGTGATTTCATCATTGGTTCCACTCTCTAGGTCGTCCTCTAAACCAGTTTTGTATTCCGGACCTAGTTGCAAGCATTCCTTGTAGAAACCAAGCATTCTATTCTTTACATACTCTACTCCTCTACGTCTATCCTCCTCATTCCTATAATAAGCCGCTTGCTTGTGTTCCTTTTCGAAATTGGAGAGAAGGCGGTATTGCTCAATCTTGTAGGGCATTTGATAGGTAACCTCATCATTCTCTTCCTTAAATCTAACTATCCCTAAAGTCGGGTCATAACTTATCCTAGTGGCCTCAACAAATGGTTTTCCGAATATTACTTGGCTTAGGCAAGCATCTATCACCGGACGAATGTCTTCCACTATCATAAAATCGATCTCATAGGTGAGATTCCCAATAATCACATGCAGTCCCTTCACTCTTCCTGCAAAATTACTTATCAGATTCTTACCGGGCATCATCCTAAAATCAAGTTGCTTCTTCATCACCCAATTGTAATAAGTCCTAGTCATGATGTTAACGGGGGATCTAGGGTCGATGTAAGCTTTCCATATATGCATGTGTCCGATATTGCATGGGATGTTAATGTTAGAGGGGTTTCCCATTTTGATAAGGGGTGTGCCGAAGATATATGGTCTCTCGGGACTATCGAATAAATCCTTATGGTACTCCCGTTCTTCCTCGGTGGGCAACTTATCAAAGTATTTTTCTATAGGCTCTACCTCCTCTAATTCCTCTTCCTTGTTAACCTCAACTTCCCTACTCTCATCCTTAATCTTGGCTTCTACTCTAACTTCATCCTTGTCACTCCTCTCTATCTCCTTATCTATCGGCTTAATGGTGACAACATTGACAAAGTGGACATGTTTGGATGATGAGGGGTCCTTAATTTGGATTCCACTATTGGTGTCCCTAGTGTCCTTCCTAGGTGTGATTAGTGCTTGGTTGTTGAGGGCTTTCAACAAGTTGTCAATCTTGTTGGTCATCTCCGTTTGTTGTTGGTTGAATTCGGTTTCAAACCTGGCTATGCGAGCTTCTTGAGATGCCATGAACTTTGACATCAATCCTTCAAGATTGTTGGTATTACCATAGTTGTTAGAAGGATTGTTGTTGAAAGTACGGTTGGACGGTGGACCGTTTGGTTGATAACGATTTGGTAGATTGGAAGAATTGGGTTGATTTTGTTTCCACCTAAGGTTTGAGTGATTTTTCTATGAGGGGTTGTATGAATCACCGTAAGTGTTTGGCTCGGGCTTGAAAGTGTACCACTTATCTCCCGCTTCGTCGGTATGCGTGGATGCGTAGTCCGCAAAAGCTGTTCCGGGGAGTTCCACACAATCACGAGTGTCGTGGGGACCACTACATAATTCGCATGAAGAGGTGATATTGTTCACTTGGCTTGAAGGCTTAGGAGCTTCGTAAGATTTCATGAGAAACTTGACTTGGTCCTCAAGTTCCATGATCCTACGGTCGGGAGTGCTAGAATTGTTCGAAGGCAAAGATATTGCCTTGACCGTTTTGTTCAAATCACGGGGATCATTCCAACTTTCGTTGTCATAGAGAGCAAGATCTTCTATGAGTTCCTATGATTGTTCCGCACTAAGATCACGTAGCTTACCACCGGCCGATTGGTCAATTGCTCACCTCGTGGAGATGTCGATATGGTCATAAAAAATTTGGACTTGGAGCCAAAGATCTATGCCATGATGAGGGACTTTTTAGAGTAAGTCCTTGAAACGAGTCCATGCTTCATAAAGAAATTCATTTTGACGTTGTTGGAACATCAAGATGTCATTTCTAAGCTTAGTAGTTCTCCCCGGTGGGAAAAATTGAGCAAGGAAACGAGTGGTGAGATCATCCCATGTGGTGATGGATCCCGCGGGTAAACGCTCAAGCCATTGACTAGCTTGATCCCGTAGAGAGAATTGGAATAGGCGTAAACGGGTGGTCTCTCTAGTTTCAACACTTAGGTCTATGGAATCTACGATTTTGAGAAAGTCCTTAAGATGTTGGTTTGGATCTTCGGAACGAAGTCCATGGAATGCACATCCGCTTTGCACCAACCGGACGGTGTCGGATCGCAAGGGGGTCACATTGGCTCCGGTGAGCTCAATGGTGTTTCGGTAGCCTTGGTGGCTAGGTTGGGAATACTCTCCTAAGGTTCGGGGCCTAAGGGGTTCTAATGGTGGGTTTTGTTGTGGTGGGATGACGGGTTCAAAGATGTTACCACCTTCCATGATGTCGGATGGTAAAGAGTTACGAACAAAGGCACGAAGAAACGAGATAAACTAAAGAAAACCTAAAAAATAAAAATAAAATCTTACTAGAAAGGAATCTAGCAAGTAGACCTAATAAAAAGAAATTCTAACCTAGACAATAACTATTCCCCGGGCTGCGGCGCCAAAAACTTGATGCGTGGGAATCGCAACAGGCTTTACCTCTCGAGGGATCTCGAGAAGCTTACAACCCCCACCAGGCAGTGTACCTGATCGTTGTAGTATAGTATAGTGACAAGTACCGGGGGATTGATCGTTCAGCTTAGGAATAGTGTCGCTAGGATTAGAAAACCTAAATACTAGTTCTAAAGGTGAGGGATGATTATTTTTGTGTTTTTATATTTTATGGAAAGCAAATTAAAATCTCGGGTTTGAAGGATTTGGGCGGAATTAGTTGCTAATCAACTAACCCAATACTAAGATGCAATTAAAATAAAATACTAGAAATGAAAATAAACTAATTTATACTAAGGTTGTGAGCAGTAATTGGAGAAAATGTGTTTACTTAGATTTCACTACTCCCTAGATATCTTTTACACGTTAATTACTTGTTATAATTGCATGGATGACGGATCGTATTCCTTAATACCATTCATGGGGTGGCACACATAACTCCCCAATTCTGTGAGCTCTTATCTCCTCCTACACCATGCCCATCACAACTATAGGGATTGTAAACAGTGGCTGATGCATTAAATACAACCAATAAAGACCTAGTGCGCGTTGGTTCATGTTTCTTAAGACGTTCAAGCATGTTACCAATTGGAGATCTGCCAGTTTTCTTAAGCCTAACATATAAATCATTCATCCAAGACAAGAATAAACAAGTAATCAACGCATAATCAATATCTAGGTTTCATTAGATCTAAGCAAACACAAGATAGATCTAGCCTAGCATGATGGAATTAAGACAAGAACATGATATAGACAACCAACACGTAGACATATTGATTGAATTAGAAGAACACTTATCTTGATTAATCATGCAAGGTATCAAGGGGTTGGAACCCTTGAAAAACCTGTAAAGTTACACTAAAATCGTACTTAGGGTTTCTCCCAAAACTTCTCTTCTTAAATGTGAAAAATTAGAAAACTATATATAGGAAAAGGGGTCTGACGGCGTCAAGACCAAATAGGTGACGCCGTCACCTCGCCGCCAAAACAATCCTCGGACTGCCTAGATCTACATTTGACGCCGTCATGTACAAAACATTTCCAGGCCGTCATGACTTTTACTCTTGACGCCCTACCTTCATGACGCCGTCAAAACTCTTCTGGGTCGTCATGGAATTTTACTCTTGACGCCGTCAGGAAACTACTCTTGACGCCGTCATGCATTGTTCCCAGCATGGAAAATTAAGACTTTGGCGTTTTCTTCACTTTTATGCTCCAAAAACGTCCGAATTGCTTCCTTTTCCAGATTTCACTCCCAAAGTACCTAAAATCACAAAAGGAACGATTTAGGGCAATATTTGATCAAATAAATTCGGATTCGGGCTTAAATGACCCCCTAAAAACGGATCATTTTTCGCCTCATCATAAACGATGCATCATTATTTGTAAACCTGAAAATTTTGGGGAGAGAGTGCTTCCTTTATTATATGTAGTATAGATAGGCCAAATGGAAGGATGGTTGTGCTGTGAGTAAATTTTATGAGAAAATTCCGAAACTAACCCATTTGTCTAATGTTACTTTCTTTTAAGATCATAAATTTTTCGTCAAATAGACTGGGACAACTTTGGGATTGACTACCAAATTAATATCATGACACGTGTCTACTTTTATAAATACATAAAGTATAATTGTGTAAGCTATGTGCAAGACTTGTCCTCTAAGTCTTCTATTGGGGCAACTTATACTGTCGGAGAGACTTATACCTTGGGCGACCAAAATTTCGTCATTTAATGAAAAAATGGCAATTTTTTTCACTAAATAAAAAAAATTTGGTCACCCAAAGTCGCCCTGACAGAACACTTAAGGGACAAATCTTACACATAGATTACACAATTGTATTTTGTGTACTTATAAAAGTAGATACGTGTTATGATATTAAGGTGGTAGCCCAATTCGAAAGTCGCCCTGGTGTATTTAGGGGAAAAAATTTTCTGCTTTAAAAAAAGGGAGTCCGGTCTACTCTCAAAATTTTCTCAAATTTTATTTAGGGCAAATTGCACAAAAGTGTACCAAACTTATACTCAATTTCAATTTAAGATACTCAACTTTTTTATTTAATTTTATTTTTTTTCCTAATTTAATATACCCAACTTTTTTTTACTTACAATGTTAGACGATTGATATGTTATCAAGTCACCACCACCATACTTCATCTTCTCCGACCAAATTCCGGCCAACTTCCGGTGAGTTTTTCTTTAATCTCATTTTGTTAATCTCACATGTTTAATCTGAAGCAATTATAACTCATATAAAGTAACACACTAACACCCCTTCCTTCAATTATATCAAACACGGGTATGGTATATTATATAAACTTCGAACATCATTAACATCATAGCAATAAACTATTTGGTGCTGCCCGTTGTTTCAATATTAGTGGCTTAACTGAAGCCAAAAGCTTGGATTGCTTTGGTAACAATCTTCTACAAGTGAAATCAGATGTGTTGAAACGAGTTAGATTGCTTTCACTTTGTCACATGTCACTGGATAAACAAAATATTTCATTAGCATATGCTACTATGCGAATATTCTACATTTCTACACATTTAAAAGTAGTTTTGAACTCCTAAGTTGTGATTACAAAAACTATACATTTTAACATGTTACAAAACTATCACAGCCTCTCCAATTTTGTGCATTGGAGCCAAGGGGGAGGGGGTGGGCTGGCCGGAAGCTAACAAAGTTGGCCGGAATTTAGTCAGAGAAGATGAAGTATGGTGGTTGTGACTTGATAACCTATAAATCGTCTAACATTGCTGTTAGCCCAATATATGACTTACAAATATGTAACGGGCTCTAGCCCAATCTCTAGAATATTCTGTGAAACATGTATTAATATGTACGGTGTATTTGTTGACAAATCAATCAAAAATCAATCATCAGTTATTACGTCTATCATGGTATCACGAGTAATAAACCCTAACATGATCCTGTAACCTCCTTTTTATCTTTTCCGCTGCTGTTTTCCAGTTTCATTCTTCACAGCTGTACTATATTTCTTTCTGTGCTTAGGTCACAAGTTATAATCAATCGTGCAAGGTCACGATCTTGTGTTCTTCGTGCTTCGGTCACGAAGGTAATTTGTCGTGCAAGGTCACGCGGTTTCTGTGTCGTGCAAGGTCACGATTCTTTGCTATTCATTTATAAATTACGTTCATCATCACAAACATATACCGTCACTCCACATAAACCCTAACATTGCATCATCATGACTGGTCAGGATCCTACACGTACTGTTTCTTATAGTCAGGGTAATGACCTCGATGCTCTTTTGGTACAATTGATTGGTCAATTAGGGAATATGGGACTTACAAGCTCGAGTTCTAATGGAGGTATCCATGGTCAGTCGTGTCCTGCTTCTGGTATGAACATTCATCCTACGCATGGTGAAAGTCAAGTTATGCCTGTTAATTTAACACCAAATCCAACAACTTCTGTAGGCCCAGTTGCTTATGTCACAAGCCCGATACCTATTTATAATCCCACACCAGGTAATCCACTAAACCAACATGTACAACCCATTCCCTACTATACCACAAAAGGTCCAACAGGTTTTGTACCAGCCCAACACACTCAACCAGTTAGTATACCTCCTGGATTCACGTTCCCGCCCCAACCTATTTTGCCTCATGCTCTCGGGTCAATGGGACCCACAGGTACATCAGGACAGGAAACTATTTTGCCTCGTGCATTGACTGTCGGGACACTTCATGATCCCACAACGGGTGCCTGGAACATAGACACAGGTGCGAGCTCACATCTAAATGCCTCGGTTAATAGTCTTAATCATGTTTTTAATACGTGCATGTATCCGTCCGTCTCGGTTGGTGATGGGCATTCTATTCCTGTCACCAAAACGGGTCATAGTATTTTGCCAACTCCCTTTCGACCTCTTCACCTAAATAATGTTCTTATTACCCCGCATATTGTCAAAAATCTAATATTTGTGCGTCAGTTTGTTTGTGACAACAATTGTACTGTTGAATTTGATCCTTTTGGATTTTCTGTTAAAGATTTCATGACACGACGGGTGCTTCTCCGATGTGATAGCACGGGGGACCTTTATCCTGTCACACCTCCGTCTCCCATTCCTCAAGCTCTCCTAGTTAGTCAACATACGTGGCATCAGCGTATTGGACATCTAGGAAGCGAAGTGTTACGTCGTCTAGTTTCAAATAATCTCATTTCATGTAATAAAGAGAAGCCTCCAGTGCTTTGTCATGCCTGCCAGCTTGGCAAACACGTTAGACTTCCATTCACTAGTTCCAATACTGTCGTCAATGCTTGTTTTGACATCGTTCACTCGGATGTATGGACTTCACCAATTCCGAGTCTTTCAGGTTTCAAGTATTATGTATTATTCTTGGATCACTATTCGCACTTTGTTTGGGTTTATCCTTTAATTAACAAATCTGATGTTTTGTCTAAATTTGTAATATTTCGTAATTATGTTCACACTCAATTTAAGTGTGAAATCAGGTCCTTTCAGTGTGATCATGGTGGTGAATTCGACAACCGTAACTTACATACACTTTTTGCCGACAAGGGCATTCAGTTTCGCTTTTCATGCCCCAAAACATCACAACAAAATGGCAAGTCTGAACGGATGATTCGTACTATCAATAATCTCATTCGGACCTTGCTTTTTCAAGCCAACCTTCCACCAACATTTTGGGTTGAAGCCCTCAATATGGCTGTTCACTTACTCAATTTCTTGCCCTCAACTGCTATTGCCAACGAAATCCCTTACACCCGATTGTTTTGCCAAAACCCGGATTATAGCCTTATACGCACATTTGGCTGCTTATGTTACCCCCACTTATATCCTAATCACAAACTTGAACCACGCGCCACACCCTCCATCTATTTGGGTCAAGCTTCAAATCATCGTGGGTATCGTTGCCTCGAATTAAACACCAATAAAATAATCATTTCTCGCCATGTAACCTTTGATGAAACTGTTTTTCCATATGGCACTTCTAAACCAACATCGGAACCCAAATACAATTTCTTGGATGACTCACCCGATATAAATCTACCATACCTTTCATCCGCCCCCGTTGTGCAACCCAGTGAGCCTCAACCCACAAATGAACCAACCACACCCATAACAACTCATCCTCAAACGGCCCAACATGAGGCTGCCCATAACATATCACCACAAACTCAACCACAACCAACAGCTCCAGTCATGGAACAAAACCCACATATTATCCCAGATCCTCCACAAAACCCAAACCCTGTCTCGACTCACTCCATGGTCACACGCTTTCGTGTCGGGACTAATCGTCCCACTCAGCGTCTTAACATGCATGTGTCTTCGGTTTCACCATTACCAAAAACCTATCGTGATGCTTTTACTAATCCAAATTGGCAAAATGCTATACGTGATGAATACACTGCACTTATTAAGAATAAAACTTGGATTTTAGTGCCTAAACCCATGGACACCAACATTATTCGCTCTATATGGCTTTTTCGTCATAAGTATTTGGCTGATGGCACTCTTAGTCGCTATAAAGCTCGTCTTGTGGCGAATGGTAGTAATCAATTAGAAGGGGTTGATGTAGATGAGACCTTTAGCCCAGTGGTTAAACCGGGCACTATTCGGACTGTTCTGAGTTTAGCTACTTCTCGACATTGGCCGATTAATCAGCTCGACGTTAAGAATGCTTTCTTACATGGTGATTTATCTGAAACAGTTTATATGCATCAGCCTCCGGGGTTTCGGGACCCTGTGCATCCTGATTATGTATGCTTACTACAGCGGTCTCTGTATAGGCTTAAACAGGCCCCTAGAGCTTGGTTTCGGCGATTTGCATCTTATATCACACGGGTTGGGTTTTCTCATAGTCGTTGTGATTCATCTTTATTCATATACAAACAGGGGACGGATACTGCTTACCTATTATTATATGTTGATGATATCATGCTCACTGCTTCTTCTGAGACTTTGTTACATTAGATTATTCATTCTTTGCATCAAGAGTTTTCCATGACAGATCTCGGTCCACTCAATTATTTTCTGGGCATTTCAGTTACACGAGATTCTTCAGGGTTGTTTTTATCTCAGAAGAAATATGCTATGGAAGTTTTGGAGAAAGCACATATGCTTACTTGTAACCCTTGTCGAACTCCTGTTGATACCGAGTCCAAACTAGGGGATGATGGTGATCCGGTATCTGATCCTACTTTATATCGGAGTCTTGCAGGTTCTCTTCAGTATCTCACCTTTACTCGCCCAGATATATCTTATGCAGTTCAGCAGGTTTGCATTCATATGCATGATCCTCGAGAGCCTCATTTCTCAGCTCTTAAACGGATTTTGCGGTATGTTCGTGGTACATTAGACTATGGGCTACAGTTGTTTGCATCTTCTACTACATCCTTGGTTGCTTATTCCGATGCAGATTGGGCTGGTTGTCCTACAACTAGGAGATCGACTTCTGGGTATTGTGTATTCCTTGGCAACAACTTACTCTCGTGGTCCTCTAAGCGTCAACCGACGCTTTCTCGCTCTAGTGCAGAGGCAGAGTATCGTGGTGTTGCCAATGCTGTTGCTGAAACTTGTTGGTTACGGAATTTACTTCGTGAGTTGCACACCCCTTTGTCTTTCGCTACGCTTTTCTACTGTGATAATGTTAGTGCTGTCTACTTATCTTGTAATCAGGTTCAGCATCAGCGTACGAAGCACATTGAGATTGATATACATTTTGTTCGAGACTTGGTTGCCACTGGTCAAGTTCGGGTTCTACATGTGCCTTCTCGCTATCAGTATGCGGATATCTTCACTAAGGGTTTGCCGTCTGCTCTATTCGAGGAGTTTCGTTCCAGTCTCAGCGTCCGGTGTCCTTCCGCTCCTACTGCGGGGGAGTGTTAGCCCAATATATGACTTACAAATATGTAACGGGCTCTAGCGCAATCTCTAGAATATTCTGTGAAACATGTATTAATATGTACGATGTATTTGTTTACAAATCAATCATCAGTTATTACGTCTATCAATTGCTACTAAAAAAAAGTTGGGTACATTAAATTAGGAAAAAAAAAGTGGAGTACTTTAAATTGAAATTGAGTATAAGTTTGGTACACTTTTGTGCAATTTGCCCTTTTATTTGGAAAATAACTTTTAGAGACATATAGATAGGTAGCATGTATGAAAAATTATCATTCTAAAAAATAAAGAATCGTTGAATACCAATGCTGCATCATTGGACCACTCCCAGAAAATTAGGTTGCCATCAACGAGTTGGAAGGTCTTGGTCCAGACCACAAAACCAAACCATGACAGATGTGCTGGGTACAGTTTATGAGTTCAAGATTCTTTTAAATAACATGTCTTCATTCAAGATCTTCCAAATATTAGCTCCTGTTATTATACACGAAAGAAACTAGCCATTTCTGTTTTTCAAACTTAAATACTAATAGTCGATGTTAATTACTAGTTCACTTAACTAATACAGTACTGTGTATGGGCTAAGCCCGATTTCTAGTACTAAGCTTATTTCTGGAGCATGGTAAACTAATTATATTGATACGAATATGAATTCAATTTGGATCTGATTTCATTGTAAATACTATATTATGCTTCAAATTTCATACTGAAATAGAACCGAGTGATATATGGAGTTACTCATCAAGTTTTCGACCATACTGATTTAGATCTTTCCAATTTAATGTTCCATCTAGTTTACCTATGGGTTGGGTATCGACAGGATGCCAAGTCCTTAAATAATAAATACCATCAGCATATGTACACTACGAGTAATCATAACAAGACACAGATCAAAGGCTTTAGCGTAAAATGTTACAATTATTTGTAGAACAAATGTTCTTTTTGTTTACATTTTACAATAAATAGTGTCATGTAATGAGGACATGACACAATAATTCAGAATACTATTACTGCGTCTGTTTTGATGCTCAACTCTGTAGTCAGATAATAGAGCACAACATAACACAAACTTATTTCAAATGACAATAAACCACAACACGACCATGGATTATGACCTTATTACCATACAGATGACAGACCATTATTTTAGCATAGGATTATGGATCTTGGAGACCAAAAGAGAACCAGAACTATTAGATAGATATGCTGTTTGGAACACCTCTGCCGGTAACACCCTTGTCGGAATAAGGCTTGAGAAGCTGGTAAGGAACCAACCCTGCACCACTCCTGTTCTTCAAAGTGGCATCAGTGTTTCTTGAGTCAATAATGCCTTCCAGCTTGTTCAATCTTCCACGAAACTCCTCAAATGCAGCCTTTATAGCAGGGTCTGCCTCCCATGCCGATTCTATCTTTCCACCAATATACTCCTCATCTGGTGAATGACTCGACAATACATCCAAAACTGACATAACTTGGGTGGCTTGGATTTGGGACGGGAAACATTTCAATAGTACATCCTCTGGCCGCTTTAAAAATGACAGCCACTCTTCATCAGTTGGGTCTTCGTTAGGCATTTTGGTTCTAGCAATGGTCGGCCTGTTTGGGAAAAAGCCCCCAAAATCGTATTGTCCAAAGTTAACAGCTGAATGATGACCAGAAGTCACCCACATTATAGTCGACACGATTCCAATCAGATCGTCTTGGGTTTTAAGTTGCGGCCACCATGGTTCATCTTTCTTGTCTCCATGTCCAACTGTACGAATTTCATCCCACCATGCTTGAAGCTCTTCATCAGATTCTACTAGATTTGCTTGTGGGTAGTAGTGGTTTACATAAGAGGTTGCCCATTTTGTGATCGCGTCAAAAACCAGTAGACCATCATTTGCAAATGGATAGTCCTCTATTGTTAATTTTATCCCGTGTGGTTCATTTTTATCTTCAACTGCCATGCCCCTAAATAAAAAATATTTATACATAAATGCCATAAGAATTTGACTTTTTAGGCAGCTAAATGCAGAAGATAAAAAGATTGCTAGTGTGCATAACAGGTACCTGCTAACTAGGTCAGCAGGAAGAGCCTCATGATCAAAGCGCCACAACTGATCATATGCATCAGAGCAAAGTTGCATAGAGTATCTTCCTGTTGAGAATGTTGACTCTATGATACCACCCGCATTAATGAGAGCTAGTCGAGCTAGAGCGTTGATTTGCATTGTATACCGGAAATGAGGGATGAGTAGTCGCTGAATAGGATGCATTTGACTAAGATGACGGTTTGTGGCAATTATGTAAGGCTCTGTTACACAATGAGTTCTTAGCCTGCAGTGTCAAAAACGTACCAGATTAATTGATGAGAATCAGATTATCACACATTGACACACATCTTAAATGGAAAAAAAATGCACAAAGGTGTAAAGCATCAGTGTATACTATATGTGCATAACATATAGGTATGCAGTTTGGTCTTTCATGTAACCACTAACGTAAATCTGGTCAATCATGTGTCGAAAAAATATATTGATAATAAAAAAATTTAGTAAGCCAAATGACTGCCATGCTAATTGGTTGCCTGCATATGTAGCTATGTGTGTCCTATTTCAATTATTATAAGAAAAATTCAACTAACCAATGGCTAACAAGCTGGTGATAAGCAGAATCATGGGCAAGGACATGAGCCTTAGCTAGCTTCCAAAGCCAGGCGCCAGTAGCATCCCAAGCGGGCGTGTACACATGCTTCCATTGTGGTTTCCCATCGGATGGTGGGCGAGTCAACTCAATGGCTAGTGGCCGTAATGTTCCAGCAGGAGTAAGAAACATTAAAGTCCTTGAACCATAGAGAGTTGTCCCATCAAGCTCTCGAGTTTTATTTACATAAGGCAATAGTAGATCATGGTAATCCAACAAGAACAGTTTCTTTTGGGCCAAAGCCTACATGTGCCCAAGTGTTTTTCACCATTAATGTAAAACTTCACAGTTATGTTCTAGACCGAAAGAAAAAGAATTAGAAATTATAAATTTCGTTACCTCCTCAAGAGTCATGAAGCCTCGTATTTCTTCCTCCACAATCTCCTTGGTGATTGCTGATTCAGCTGGTCCATAAACTTCAGGGTCCAATTTACTCTTCAATGGACATTCCTACACACACATGTTATACAAGAAACTTCATCGCAAATCAGTTACGATATAATTTATGTCAAAGGCTAAAATTTCTTAAATGAACATACCGTCACTAACTGTATGCTACATGGATTAAGACCAGCAAGCATTTGTCTACAAAATTCCTCATCGCGAAACCATGAAAACGTGTCCCCTACAATCAAAGCCATTAATAAACAAAAACTCAAAGTAAATACACAAGAACAAAAGAATAATGCTTACTGTCGATGGTTTCAGGGGTCTCGAACTTTATAACAGTATTTGTAGCATCAGTTGCCCCTTTAACAAGTCTAGGTAAGGCACTTAGAATTCCATTATCAGGGGCCGGAACATTAACACCTTGATTGTAAAGCAAATCAATGCTTGTAAATAGTGGAAATCCCTTGTCTTTGTCTGTCACAACTGAGTCCAGAATTGGCACGACTCCATGAAGGACTGAATACAAAGCCCTTGCTCCAAATGTTACCTCCTTTAGCTCTGAAAAATCTTCATCGATTGGGACATAGAATGGGAGCAAAGTTCTCGTCTCTGTCAGTGGATCTGTAATTCAACATGTTACCCTTAGCTTTAGTCACTTCCTAATTTACTACTTTTAAAGTTGTCATAAGCAAATAATGCAAAGAAAAAAATTGCACCAATTTCTATTAAAGTTTAAACAATTATTGTCATTGTCTGTAATGATCTGTTTTTTTTAACTGATATAACAGATTTTACCGTATTACAATCTATGTAAATGACCTTCTAAATAGTGCGGTTGTACCGCGGCCACATAAGAAAATACTAGAGGAAAACTCATCATTTTACCTATATTATTAGATACTGATCATTATGTCATAAAAAAACTGGTGTCACATTCTGAAATCGGGTATATATGTTTCGATCTTAAACCCCCTAGGAAAGATGCACTTGAGGAAGACAAGTCTTCTCTCATTTTTGGATTGTTCATAGGTTTAAAAGATCACTTCAATTCCACTTTGGATCCTTAATCTGAAATTTGCTTTTATGAATTCTTTGTATCTTTTTCCATACGTATCTTGCTAGAGTGAGTTAATGATATTTTCCGTTAAAAAAAAACTGCATAGAGTACCTTTAGAGGACATTGGGCGACCAGTACGGCACCGCCTGGGGTAAGGATGTTCATCACCACCAAGCACCGGCCGTGCTAAACTTAATAGAAGATCTGGAGCACCGAGATCGTTGTATACTTCATAATCATAAATCCTCTCAGACGATTTACGCTCTCCTTGACTATTGCCACGAAGAGACTCCAGGTCTTTTGTTCTTAATGACTTTAGTGCTTCTGGTGTTTCTGATGGCAGGTAAGACTATACAAACATATACACTAATAAGAATAATCCAGTGTCTATGATAAACAAAAGTAACTTAGAACTAGTTGCAGAAAAAAATAAAACTATGGTTAATAGTAACATAGCATAAATAATTAGATTTGACCTTATTCGCGAAAAAAATTCTCTTTTCGGAGTTATCAAATTTGGAGTGAACCCAAGATTCGCATGTGAATGTCACATCGTTATCAAGAACAATACTCTTGAGGAACATCTTCTTGCTATACTCATTCTCCACCATCACAGCTCCTATCTCGCCAAAATCCGCAGGGACATCAAAGTCGCATTTGTATGTGTAGACATTAATGTCGAAATCTAATGCAGTATATCGAGCATACGCCTTCACCGTCTTTTGCTTTCCGTTTGCTATATATACAAGATTATAAGACTTTAACACAATAAGACATTACAAATTATGTTTAGAATTGTGTTATATGATAGCCAACCAATTAAATTGAACATTATTAATGTATGTTTGGATTTCAATTGGTTGGTATACATAGAAACTAAACATTGTAAGCTCAAAATTATTAGCTTAGATAATATTGTTGAAAGAGATAATCAAATCATCTATAGATGTGCTAAGTGCTAACACATAACCAAAGTTTCTATATTTGTCCGGGACACGTTGGAAAAGAAGGGTAGCTGGGATTTTGGTAAAGTAAATTCAGGTCCAACAATTATTGCGGTTGGTTGATGATCAACTAGTCGATGACTAACATGCATTTATTTGTTCATATGATAAACGAGTGTTCATAGCTAAAAATTAATATAAAATTACATAACCTCGAAGGTCTACATAAGTTCCGCAATTTTTTGTCGAGATATTTTCACCTATAGTTACAAAGGTGAATCCAGATGTAATATCTTTGAAATTCAAGTACATTAGTTCTAACTATATTAACAACGAAGCTGGTACCAAAATCTAATTTTATTTTACCGTTGCAAAATCCACTTCAAATTTGGCAAAAATTGAATCGCATATGCAACAGGAAGCAACAGTGATTTGTCTACTGTTCATTTTATATATTATGTTATAAATCTGTTGATAAATTTTGTATTTTGCTACGAAATCAAACAATTGGTCTTTGCAAAAGATTTGCAGCTATTTTCTGTTTCTCTATCAGTCGCTCGGTCATCCATTGGAAAATAGTAGCAATTTCGCAACGGGAACTTTGCGTTGTTGATTTTCATAGCGTAAGCCCATTCTATGTAAATGTGAAAAATATATGGATTCTTTTGTATTTACCCTTATACACTGCAAATTTTATAAAAAGTGAATTGTTTACAGTTATCTAGTTTTTATCACGTTATGTTATCGTTATTTTACAGTTAAGGTAACTCATCATGACATCATGCAATTTTTTAACAAAATCAATAAAACGTAAAAAGTTGCATGGAATATATACGTACAATCAAGGTCATTGGAAACGAGTTCAAGCAAGAAAGACCGCCCTAGAAGATCAGAGACGCCATCAGCCACGCCACCAATGCCTACACCCGCAATTGCGGAGCTAATTGTTGGTTGGACAGTGATGACACCTTTGACTGTAGTGGCCTTGGTAAGAAAGGGTATTGATATGGCCTTAATGTTACCAACTGTGGTGGTTCGAGAATGGGTGGCATTGGTTTTCTTGGTATACTTGGATCCGCGGAGAATGGCAAGGGAGTAGGCCGAGGATGCGGAATGGTTAGTGGCCTCGAATGGCTTGTTGAGTGGAACTAGGTTACGGACAGAGTGAGTTTGGTTGATTTGAGGCTTCAACATGTTCTTTTTTTTTTCAGGGGGAACTTTACTCACTCTTGTTTTGTGTGATTTAAGACTTGGTCCATTACCCTCTATTTATAGGAAACGTTTGTAATGATTGGACAATTTTGGGTCTGATTCACGAGGTATTAATGTATTATTGATTTTTATAACTGTGCCAATAGTCAATAATTAATGTACGGTTCAAATTATTGGATGGGTATTTTCCTTTGATTCGCATTAAACATCATAATCAACGTATACGGTAGTTACAAAGAGATAAACTTAATATAATGGGCTAGTCCAACAGTCAATACACATGGGCCTAGAATAACGTAGACAACCCCCCCCCCCCCCCCCCCCCCCCCCCCCCGGGGCATGTATTTAGAGTTGGAGGTCTTGGAACACTCAAACTGGAACAAAACTCTTTCAAATGAGGCTAATAGCTATCCCTTGATGAAAATGCCGGCATACTGATAACGAGAAGGGACATGAAAGACATGCACCTGCCCCGTTGTAACCATGTGACAAATAAAATGGATGGCAGTCTCAATGTGTTTCGTCCGCTGAGGTTGAACCGAATAAGCGGACAATAAATGGCACTAACATTATCACAATAGACAAGGGTCGCGGACAACAATGGAAAATGTAACTCATGGAGCAAATTGCACTGCATTTGCATTAGCAACACCACGGGGATTGAGCCTCGGAACTAGAACAAGTGTGTTGACACTTAGACGAACAAGATAATAGATTATCACCCAGAAAAACACAATAACGATAAGTAGAACGTCGAGTTGTAGGGCAACCAGCCCAATCAACATCCGAATAAGCAACAAGAAAAGCAGTGCAGGATGCATACAGCTGTAGACCAAAATCTAAAGTCCCCTGAACATACCGAAGAATCCGTTTGAGAATAGCTAAGTGTGGCTCTCGTGGGTCATGCATATATGAACATATCTGCTGAACAACATAAGACAAATTGTGATGCGTGAAAGTAAGATATTGTAAACCAATTGCAAGACTGCGGTTTAAAGTCGGATCCGATACCAGAACGCCTAGAGGACCAAGCTTGGACTCGATATCAACAGGTGTCCTAGTAGGGTTGTAGTTAATCATATGTGCACGCTTAAGGAGCTCAAGAAATAAATAATCATGTAGATGTACGAAGAACATAAATACCTAAATAATAAAGCGGCCCAAGATCATTCGTATCAAATTCCAAGTGTAGAGAAGTTATAATATGTTGTAGTAAGTCTATAGAAAAAGCTGTAAGAATGATATCATCCACACATATAAGTAAATAAGCAACCTCAAATTTACGACAACAAATAAATAATGAAGTATCACACCGGGTGTGATAAAAACCAAACACGCCTTGATTCTTATTAAACATTATAATCAACTAGTATGTACTTGCGCGTTGCAGTGGTGTGTACAATAAAATAAATGTTAACTACACCAAATATCCAGTAGCGTGTCCGTATATTTGTCACAGGCAACTAATCAATATATAAAATGCTTAACTGTATTTTATAAAGTGCAACAAGTGAATCAAATATATTCATTGATGAGATTACAAATTCATATGCTAAATTATCAATCCTGCACATTTTTTTTAAAGTAGTTGACTTAGTAGTTTGATTACATTGTATCATATATGATTTTTTCGGTCACGAAATAAAACGTGAAAAAAAAAATTTTGTTGAAAATATATCAATTAGCCTATCTATAGAAAGATAATTAAATGCTCGTCGTAACGGTATATTTTTTTTTTCGCTTAACGATTAACGGTTTGAAAGATATTAATATTTGATAAAAAAAAAAAAGATGAAAGTGAGTTTTTTAAATTGTTGGGATTAATCTCATTCATTAGATCAAATAAAGATGGAGGGAAGATGAAGGGTGGAGATTAGTCTCTCGATATGTAAAAAAAGTTTGGTTCTCAAATGATCTTTACTCATATAAATATATAGTTATAAAGAGAGAAATCTAAAATTAGAGCTAAGCCTACAATCAATACACATAGGCCTAGAATAATGTCGACTAACCCAAATTGATTAAATGATATAGCAAAGAAAAATAAATGTCATGCATGATTACGACAAAGAAAATATCTATATATATTTGCTTCTTATCTATAGTGTCTTGGGATGGAGGTCGAACAAGATTGGATCACCTCTTGTATACTACGTATTTATTAAAATGATTCACATTAATGTGGTTCGATTATGACGTCTTCATATATGAATGGTTAATGATTTGGTTTGCTTTGATATCCAAACTCTAAAGCATATGATAAAATCAGGTACGTCTAACTAAGTTTGTAAGATATTCAACTATTGGTTTTTAACATCTTTTTAAAAACTGCATGTACTTTAATTTACACAAGTGTTTCGAAATGTAGAATTAATTCAAGGGTCATCCACTATCTTACTTAGGAGTGGCAGCAGGTTCGGGTTGACCCGAACCCGATAATGCTTATCAGGTCGGGTTAGGGTAAAATAATTATTGCTATCGGGTTATCAGGTCAACTCGATAAGACCTGAAAATTAATATTTAATTTTTTCTCTAAAAAGTCCAATGCCATTATGGTGTAGCCAATTTGGATATTAGTAGATTTTAATTATGTTGAAATGCAGTTCTGGTATCCTGGTATCCTAGGGTGACAATATTTATTTCTTGTATGTTTTATATAACGATATACGTACTCTTTGCTCATTAGTAACGATTACATCACATTGGTGTGAATTTGTGATTTTAAGCCTTGGAAAAAAATACAAGTCTTTAATGCATATTACACCACATTGCTGTGAATTGAAACTTTTACACTAATAATTGGATGTCGACTGATATATTTCTTTGAAGGAAGTAGTCGTAACTTTTACTAATTAGATGTTACTGTTATATGGTTCTTTTCATTTAGCGCTTAAGAAGATCGTATATGTAATACTAATTTTAGCAAACATTTTTTGGGTACATTAATTTTATTGATCGTTTGTAGTATCACCCGATAATCCGAATCACCCGACCCGACATAACTCGAACCCGATAACCTGATTTCTTATCGGGGCGGGTTGCGTGTGAGTTTTAAAAAATCAAAACCCGACTCAACCCGACCCGATAAAACCTGATAACCCGACCTGATAAGATTCTTACCCATAATTTCATCAAGGATTGAAGAAAATGTAATCTTCCTAAAAGTATAAAATAGTGATGGCTATTTAAATGGGCATGTCTACCCTTCAAATATAACAACAAAGAGGGAAGATTAAAGTTTGGTTATGAAAACAAACATCACTAATAACTATCACGAGTATTGCTAGTATAAGAGCAGAGCAAATGTTATTCAATATTTTGACAAGAATGCGGAGATATAAAGATTTACATTGTGTTTATTAATGTTATTCTCATGTGTTAGGAATCTTATGGCCTAACTTCTTACAAGGTTCAGCCCAGTTGGTTTTTTATTTTCAAATCAATTGGCGATAGAAGGAGTAATCATGGGGATTATGTGTTAACTTTGAGATTATAGTTATTCGATGTGGGATTGAGTTTGCACACCAACAATCCTCCTCTCAAACCCAAACCATCATGGGTCCCCCTTCAAATATAGTCACAATCTCACCTTTTTCATACTGCCGACCTTTACCATTGGAACACATCGCCTTTTACCGGTTTTCTTTCAATACAAGGTTTACCAAGATCTACTAATTCCGTCAAACCGGGGTTTAACTGAGGAAACACCATCCACATCATTACTTGGCTCAACCGTAGCTCTGATACCATTTGTGAGGAATCCTACGGCCAACATCTTACAAATTCCAACATATAAGCATAACTTGATTTCCATTCTAAAACCAATGGTGATAGAAGGAGTAATCCACTGGGCTTATATGTTAACTTTGCGATTATAGTTCTATCGAAGTAAGATTGAATTTGCACACCTAACACCATGTAATTGCAACTCGGATTACTAGAAAATAACTAAGTCACAATTATCATGACACTTGAGTGTTTATGACAGTTTAAAGCAAGTAAGATAATAAACACTCAATATACTTTTCAATGTTTAAAAAATTATTTTAGAGAATTAAAGAGTTGTTTGCAAAATAACAATCATAATTGAATGATAATTTGGTGTTTTCTCTTCCACTCAAACTAAGCCCTAAGTTATAGTTTGAAAGTGAACTCAATGAAATGCTTCTTCAACTACTTATGTTCAAACGAGAGTAAATGCTTTAGAATGTGTATCACATTAATTGCAAGAGCTGCATTTAGTCCACTACAAACAATCTCTTATACAGGCGCGAAGATTAGGGCGCGAAGATTAGGGTTTCCCCTAAAAGTGTTTTATACATGTCAAGCATATAATGGGGAAGTTTAATTTGTATTAAATGTTTCTTCTTATAAATATGGGATGAACTCTTCTTAAGAAAACATTGTTGACAGTTGTTGCACATTTATACCAACTCATGGAAGGTGCTAACTTCCATGAAGACTGCTTTATCCTTTTTGCTTTTAGGATCTTCCCGCCTTTTTGATTTTTGGATACTTAGATATTTTATAAGTACCGTATGTTTGATTTAGTGAGAAAGAACAAACATTCGTTAGTGAGGTATTGTCAAACCTTAATGACCTGAACATCCTTCATATGTTGAACCGCATCATTGTTGAAGTGTATTTTTTAGTCTTGAAATAACTATGGACCTTCTGCCTTTAGCTACAAATAAATACTTGAGTGAGATGCTTCAGTCGTTGCATCTCTATAGCCCGCAAGAGTCCCAGGAAGATATGCTAAGCATTTACTCAACGACTACTTATAAGAGTTAGACCATTTTATGTTTAAATCTAGTCACATACGATTACCGAATTCGTCCAACAATTAAGTATTCACGTGACGATCTTCAGACGTGTCGAACATTTATTAAATATACATTTTATTAAATATTTCTAATTTTGGGAAGAATTAAAGCAAAACTCTCTTTAGTGAACAATGTTAATAATTGTTCATTAATAATGGTTCGTCGATGGAATGACTATCGGTATGGATTTGATAATAGGATTTAATGGGAATACGTATTAATTCATGGCTCCTATTCCAATACCAACGTTTGGTTAAAATCAAGCTAGGTATCAAACTTTCAAAAACATATTCTACTCACTTAAAATTATCAAAAATCGATGCAAAATGTGTAGGACACATGATAGATTTGGAAACCAACCTTACTAGTAAACTTTGAAGTATGGCTATTTTCTAGGAATCAAATTTATTCAAGTACCATTAGCAATTAAACAAAGAATTTTAATCGAATAAAAGCATTCCGTTATCCCAATTACCATCTACTAAACGCACCCTCATACTTTATCTTTGTACTTTCCCGCAGTCACTTATCCAGCCCAAATTACTTTTGGAAGGTTTTGACTAAGTTTCTTGAATACTTTAGATGCGAAAGTATCTTTCTATGTTTTCTTTCGAATAAAACATATTGAACCAGTTAGGCTTTATCATATCTCATTATTTCGAGTCTGCATCTTCTTGTTTTGGGACTTTTACTCGCAAAGAAATAAAAATGTATATAGTCATATACACGATTAATTAAAGAACATAGATAAACTAAAATATATAATAACAAATGCCGTTGAAGTATATATTTATACAAAGAAACAAATAAGCTATATAGTTACGGATTGGTAGAAAAATTAATTTAAAAATAGTTCATAAACATGGAAAATTAATGCGTGGAAATTACATCAGGCTTTACCTCTCGAGGGATCTCGAGAAGCTTACAACCCCCACCAGGCAGTGTACCTGATCGTTGTAGTATAGTATAGTGACAAGTACCGGGGGATTGATCGTTCAACTCAGGAATAGTGTCGCTAGGATTAGAAAGCCTAAAAACTAGGTCTAGAGGTGAAGGATGATTCTTTTTGTATTTTTATATTTTTATAAAAGCAAGTAAAATCTCGGATTTTGGAAGAGTGGGCGTAATTATTTGCTAGTCAACTAACCCAATAACTAACGATGCAATCAAAATAAAATAATAAAAATCAAAATAAACTAAATTAAACTAGTGGTGTGAGCAATATGTGGGAAAATGGTGTTTACTTAGATTTCACTACTCCCTAGATATCTTTTACAGTTTAATTACTTGTTATAGTTGCGTGGATGACGGATTGTATTCCTTAATACCATTCATAGGGTGGCGTACTTACTTCCCCAATTCATTAAGCTCCTACTTCACTCCTATGTCGAGCCGGCTATGAAGCTCCTAACATGGGATCATTAGGATTCGCTCATGCATTAAATACAACCATAAAAACCTAGTACACATCGGTTCATGTTTCTTAAGACATTCAAGCAAGTTACAGAATGGAGATCTGCCAGTTTTCTTAAGCCTAACATTGAAATCATTCATCCATTACAACTATAAACAAGAAATCAACCTATAATCAACATCTAGGTTTCATTACATCTAAGCAAACACACAAAAGATCTAGCCTAACATGTTATAATCAAGACAAGCATAAGATATATTCAAACAACACATA
This sequence comes from Artemisia argyi, assembly GCA_030686995.1. Lineage (NCBI taxonomy): Eukaryota > Viridiplantae > Streptophyta > Magnoliopsida > Asterales > Asteraceae > Artemisia > Artemisia argyi. Next base: position 19,199,037 of record CM060695.1, on the reverse strand, counting down.
GACATATTGAATGAATTGAAAGAAGACTTATCTTAATTGAACATGAAAGGTTTCAAAGGGTGAAAACCCTTGAAAATACTGTTACGACCTAGGGTTTATTAGGTTCGACCCTAGTATTCTCCACACAAGTTCCTCCTTTTAATGAATGAAAAACAGAAAAGTATATATAGATTTTGTGAGGTGACGGCGTCAAGAGTAAATTTCTGACGCCGTCATCTCGCTGCCAATAAAGGTCTCGGACTGCCTAGATCTGGAGCTGACGCCGTCATGTGTAATCCTTCTACAGGCCGTCACCAAAATAACTCTTGACGCCCTACTTCTGACGCCGTCACGTTTTCTCTGGGTCGTCATGCATTTTGCTCCTGACGCCGTCACATTTTCCTTCTTGACGCCGTCAGGTACCGTTTCCAGCATGAAAAATTAAGTTTTTGCCGTTTTCTTCACTTTTATGCTCAAAAAACGTCCAAAATGCTTCCTTTTCCAGAATTCACTCCCAAAGTACCTAAAATCACAAAAGAGACGATTTAGGGCAATATTTGATCAAATAAATTACAATTCCGGCTTAAATGACCCCCTAAAAATGGTTCATTTTTCGCCTCATAAAAAACCGAGTGAATATACAAGGTAGAAAATTATATAACTTTTATTCTCAATTTTGTAACACTTGTTATTTAGAACTGAATAAATTGGTTTTTAACAAAAGTGTTTAGGTGAACCAACTTTAACAACCTATACCGAATAACTATCTATTCTTGAATCTGCCAAACAGCTCATAATCGCTTTTATACCGTCACTTAAAGTAAGGTTTCGATATTTATGCTGGCTAAGTAAGCCCATAAGCCTAACCACATTAACATGACATTTATCCACATTTTATTAGCAGAACAAATTTTAGGTTTTTTTTTTTTTTTTTTTTTTTTTTTTTTTTTTTTTTTTTTTTCAGTTCAGATTTACCCCTAATAATTAACGGTTACTTTCTTTTAAAAGTTTTGTTCCTGCATCGTCTTCTTTCTTATCCAAATTCCCCATCGGAATTATAGAACGGTACAAATTTCATTAATTCTAACAAGTTGTTGACCCAATATTTAAATTAATAAAAATCCAGTGAAGTGTATATCTTGAATATTAAAGGGCCATTTCCTTCGTAATTAGTAGGCATGCATAATTAAATATTTAGAAAATCAGCATATGTTATTTAAATTCGGATTTTTTATTATTATTATTATTTTTTTTTGTGGCGTATAAACTTAAAGCAAAAGTGGGCTATGATGATGATGAGAATATCGGGGCTGAGAAGAGATGCATGGTGATGGAAAAATAAAAGGAAAGCAAATTTGATGAAAAATGACATTTATGTCTAATATTAAATCTAAGAATCTGATTGATACTTGGTACATGTGTAAATAACTTTGAAAACAAACTCAACCTTTTGTGTTATTTTTATTTTATCTCTTGGTAATAATTTAAGGCTTTTTGTAACATGTGTCACCATGACATGGGTTAAAACTCGTTTATTATCTTCAAGATTTCTCTCCAACGAATTATTGCATATTAATTGTGAGTGAATTTTTTTCTCTTCCACCAAGGCATTCATTATGGTAAACATTTAAAAAAGTTTATACTTGTGTTATGACATTAAATTATAACCTATCCCTACTATGGTGTAAACCTTTTCAAGTATAAACATCACACATAATCAAAGTCATTAAATTATGAAAAGGTTTAATATCTTAGACCTCTTCATAACATATAAACTTGAAATAGATGCTTACTATGGTTTATAAGCTCTTAAACCTCTGGATCATTTTATAAACCTTTTCATAAACCACCATAGTTGATGCCCTTATGCCCTTCCCATTTTACTTAATTTATAATTTAAGAATGTCATCAAAGTGGTAATCATCTCCATACGATACGTGCTTCTACATATTTGTCTCAACGATGGTGTCGATAAGAATTTCAACTTGATGAAATCTCTATCGGCCATCAAGAAAAATAATCTTGAGGATTCAGCTTGTTTGAATAATGTTGATCCACTCTCGATTGATTTGGTTGAGCATCCACCTATTTCAAACATAAAAGAAAGGGCGAACCAGGAAATATCGGGATAAAAATGCGAAAGAAGTGATGACAACAAAACAAGTAAGGGGTAGTAAATTATGCAAGCGTTTTGGTCACAATATTAGCAGATGCCCAGACAAAGAGAACTTGGGTGTGGTCACAATATTAGCATATATCCATTCCTATTATACCCTTATATCAAACTTTATTATATACCCAATATCTCTATAGGCCTTTGTTGATGTGGGATTTGCCTAGGGTGTTACTAGTACAATACTTGTAACATCCTGCCTACTGTTACACAATATTATCCGTTTTGCCCGTAAGCTTACGATTTTGCTTTTGTGACCCTCATGTGAAACTTCCTTGTAGGTTACCCATACCAGTGCTACTTTCACACGAACACGCTTAACTATCATTTCCCGAGAACTCTACTTGCAGTAGACCACAAAGCGCGTTGTGTCTGATAAAACGAATGTTTTTCTTATATATCCAGTATCTCTCCAGGCCTCTGTCGATGTGGGTTTTGCATAGTGTGTAACAGTTGGCACATAGCTATGTAGTGATTATTCAATTTATTATAGAGCAGATAAAACAATGACGGTTCGTATAATATAGCACATTAAATCCAAAAAAATAAGTAAAAGAAAAGAAATTTCAAAAAAAACAAATTAAGTGGAAGTTTAAAAAAGCACGCTTAACATACCAAATAACTTTAAAAACAATTCTAATTTTGTTTAAACTATAAGGGCAAAAGCCGTACGACAACAAAATTTATATAAAAGTTCAAATTATTTATAAATAATTGGTATTTTGATAAATTTTATAACCCATGAAAAAAATAGTACAAGAGCAAAATGATATAAGTATAGGTTAAATATTATAACCTGTACTTGCGCAAAACAAAAAACTTGCACAACATGCAATAACAAACTCCCAAAAGCCATGCGTAAATCATATGAAAATGATTTTCGAAAAAACACTTATACAAAAACCTAATAAAAAAGTATATTTACTAATAAACAAAAAATAAAAAATAAATACATACCATTTCGTCGCACAAAAACACGCATATATCGCAACAAAAAAATCCTGTCGCGAAGTGCGAGTGCTATCTTCATCGTTAATTCACATGCCTAACTGAAGTAAAAAACGGCATGTGCGATGTTGTGAGTATCTTTTAATAATGCACTATTATTCGACTTTTTTTTTGAAAACATATTGTACTATGTCATTGTGTGTAAATTCAAAAGTGTACCATTGTTAGATTTATTGGACATTTAGAGCGATTTGAAGTGGACATGCACATGGTAGTTGCTATACTACCATCATAGTACCTAAAATTAAATTGCGTTTATTTAATCCATTCTCTTATCTAATGTCTTATCATAAAAAAAAAAAAAAAAAAAAAAAAAAAAAAAAAACCTAATATAATGTATGGGATTTGGTTTAAAATATTTTTGACATTTGATATAGAAAATTCAAAATTCCAATTTGATTGTGAACTTGTTACGAGGAGTAATTCTTGAAAGCGTAAGTAAAAGATATTTAGAAACAAAAAGGGTTGCGACTTCATCATAAAATAGACATATGAAACATGCAACATATGAAAGAAAATATGACAACTCTTTCACATCAAAGTTTAAAAGTTACCGAAATTTTAGCTACTAAAAAAAATATGATTCTACTTTTCAATTGCTTTGTTCTTAATTTCAAATACTTTTCAATTCGTAGGTAGCCATTTAGGTATATAGCAAGTAACTTACTGCACACACGTTTTCCTAATAATGAAATTTCAGATGTGATATGGGTCACGATTAATCACTTCTCTAATTACCACAAACTCGCATATGTCTATACAGTTTCTTTAAATCCGTCAATGATCAATTTCATGATGAAAAGCTTTTGATGTGATCTTTAGCAATACATTAAAGAAGAGACCTTCAACATGTTAGACAGTGAATAAACCCGTAGGTATAATTTTATTATTGATAATTATTTATAATTGTGAAAAACCCTAGATACCTTAAACTAACAAACGGGCTTGGTCCTATTTATCTTCTAATACTTCCCTGCAGTTCGAACGGCGAAATTCTGAAAGCTCAGACTAGAGTAGTAAACTAAAAAGAAAAACGGAAAAAAATTAACGTAATAAACCATAAATATAATCATTCCAAAAAGAAATTGGAAACACCTGAGAATTACTTAACCAACGATCGACTTGTGTTAAAATCGACTGGTAACAAAACAGTTACCAACAATCGACTTTAGTCGATTAGTAAAAAAATAGTAACAATAATCGACTTTAGTCGACCGATAACAAAACAGTACCAACGATTACAAATCCAAATAATAAACCACTGTGACATTTTCATTTCCTTAATGAAAATTAGAAAATAGAGACAAGCATAATAACTAAAATCAACACGTCACAAATTTCTCTTTCACTTTCCATCTTGAATTCAACCCAACCCACTTCAATTCTCTCACCTCACTACCTATTTCCCGCATTCAACAAACTAGATCTGCCTTTCAATCTCATCAACATTAGGGTTTATTTATTTAGGGTTACATCTTATTAAAAAAAATGGACGTTGACGGCAGCCGAAAAATCAGAATCGTAAAGTGGTTCAACGACACCAAAGGATTCGGGTTCATCACACGTGAAGACATTGAATAAACTCATTCTATAATTTTATGAGTAAGGATCCAACGAGAATATTAGTTAAAGTGAGAAGAGTATGAAGTAATTTAAACCGTTAGATCAATAGATCAATGGCTAAAATCAAAAAGTGGCAAATTTGTAAATAGAACCGTCTTTTCTCTAAGGTTTTAGTATAAAACTGTAAGCTCTACTTCCATATATTTCTCTCATTGTGATCAACATTTCGTTGATTAAACATTATTAAAACAGCAGACTTTTTTTGGTTGTATAGATCAGTGTCACTCAAATATTAAGGGGACCATGAAGTGGATTATTTGATTTTTTAAAAATTGATCCACCATGCATCTTAATAATATCAAAGTGCTTTTTATCAATTATTTGAACGACTAGGAGATAATTATTCGGACGCAATAGTCTGGTTAGATGCATGGCCTGTAAAAATACTTAGATGCATGGTTTGGTAAATCTACGATTTGGCAGATACATAGATTTATAGAAATCTTGTATAATGTTAAAATCATTTTATGAATTCGTCAAGAAGTTTGTGAAACTAATTAGATGGAGTTTATCAAGTAAATTAGATGCATGGTTAAGTTTGATAGTTTTAGATTGAGTAGATGCATGTTTGTAGGAATCTACATAATTTTTGTTCAGATTCTGGATTGGTTGTTGGAAATTAGAGGCATGAGTTTATGAAAGTTATAGTAGATGCATGGTTTTACCAATTACTTTGATGAACATACTGATGCTTTAAAAATCAATATTCTTTACTATGAGTGATGATAAACACCATTAGATGCATCCTTTGAACATTCGGATGTTAAAGGGGTCCACTATTATAAATATGAAACATCATGGCCCGTGCGATATAGATGCACGGGTTTTGTTCACTGTAAAGAATTATCAGTTTGGCAAGGATTATGTGTATTTAGAGCACAAGGTGTAGATGGCAAGGTTTGCCTCTTCATTCGGGCCCCACGTGTGCCACATTACACAACACCTCTTCACAACAAACCCCTTTCTCACCAAACAACAAACCTCGACTTCTTCATTAGGACCCCACATCTTACACCTTTATTTTTTTTATTCATTAAACCACCCAACACCAATCTAAATACATCATCATATTTTTTTTTCATCTTCATCTTCATTTTCATTTCATCACCCCCCTTATATCATCGCCATCACACTACCATCGCCATCACCACCCTTATCATCACCCAACACCCAATATCTCCTACTTCACCACCACACTACCATCGCCATCACCACCCTTATCATCACCTAACACCCAATATCTCCTACTTCACCACCACACTACCATCGCCATCACCGCCCTTATCATCATCACCTTCAACATCATTTTTACCAACACCATGACAATCAGTATCATATCTTCACCAGAAACCCAACACACAAAACAATCAAAAAATAAAACCAAACAACAAAAATAGAAAAAAAAAAAAAAAAAAAAAAAAAAGTCAGAAACCTTGCTCGCCGTGGCCATGAGGAGGTACCCAACAACGAGCAATGGCGTAGCACTCGTGGTGTAGCAACGAGCTTCGGCTCGCCGTTGGCTTGTACACGTCGGACGGCGAGAATGAACGAGGCTACACCGGGTGCTCTTAGTTACTATGCTTAGTTTTGATCGGAAATACTCGACCGAATAAATGAAGTTAATTTAATTAACTTTTTCTAAATAGAATTGCGTGAAAAAAGGTATAAAATACATGAGCGACTTTCATTATCGTAACGCAAAACATATTATTTCAAACACATTGTTGATACTACACATAACTTATGTGGTTTTCTTTTGTCAATTGATGTTCGAGTCCCAAAAAATTATAACCAAGTATTAAAAAGCTTATATATTTATACAAGTTTGCCTCAATATTAAATCAATTTATATCTTCTAAAGATATTGGAGCCTTATTGAATTTATAAGCAGAGTACAATGGTCTATTATGACAAATTATTGCTTAATAAACGGATAAGCAAATAAAAAATTTCCCAAAATATATCGTAGCAGACTATTTATTCGAGATATTGTTTTAAATGCAAATAAAAATAGAATCATTTTAAAGGAAAAATTAAGATGCTTAGGCTTGCTAATGCACGAATTTGGTTATTCTAATGAGAAATCAAATGTTCAATATATATGTATGTTATTGCACCAAGTGTGATACAAATTTGTCAGATTAGTAAAAAGATCAAAAGGGCACGACTCAAAGAATTTATTTGAGCCATCTTAAGAGTCTAATAGAAGTCAGCATCATCGTAATTAATAGTCTACATATAGAATTAAGAAAATATTATGTATAAGCCTAAAGAAAGTATTACACACACAAAAAGTTATAATTACTTTTTATGGCTTTTTTTCCCTCTCATGTTAACACCGATAATTTAACATTTTTAAAGCTTACTTTCTATCCAATCAAGTATGTTGTCTACACGTGTATTAGATAATCATATTGAAATAAATATGTATTTAAACCATTAGTGTTATTACATATTTTTTTTCAATCAAGAAAGTGATATACAATCCATACATACACATAAACAACTCCACTTCCTATGACCACATCTATCATCTAAAAAGTCAAAAGAAATTAATACAAACTCATATCAACATATAAACAAATTCAAAAAAAAAAAAAAAAAAAAAAATATATATATATATATATATATATATATATATATATATATATATATATATATATATATATATATTACTTAGTTGATTATTCATATTTAACAATTTTAACAATAGACTACTAAAACGTTTTTATTACCCAAAATCAATTCAAACTATAGAAATTAGTTTGAACAAATGTATCAACAAACATATCTCTAGCTTTTCAACTTCAAGTCTTAAATATTATTTTACATACGCACATCAAATGTCGATATATATTCTTAGGCCATGTGCATGAACAAACCAGTACTTCACTTTTTATTACATAACTTTGTAGATAAAGAAACTTAGGGTGTGTTTGGTTTATGGTTTTTAAGTAGGTTTATGATTCAAAATTAGAAAACCCTTGTTTGGTTGTCTTTTTGGGATTCGGATTTGAATTTTTAGAACTAAATTTGAGGTTTTTCAAAAATGAGGGGAGGATGGTAGGTTTTATAAAAATTAGAGGGCTCCCAACATTTTACTCTCTTTCTCTTTCTTATTTTCTTTATAAAAAATACTTTTAGCAATTATTTTATTGTACAATTTATTAAATAAATATATTTCTCTTTTTTATACTTACACCAAATTCAAATCCTAATTCTAATACTAATCCTAAACCCGTCTATAAACCAAACAAACCCTTATATTATTGCTTTATAATCAAAATATTAATACAACCGCTAACCTTCATTTAAAAAAATCTTGGATTCATAGGGTTTCATGTGGCATGTTTGTTATACTAACATATATTTTGCCAGTTAAGAAATCCCAATCTAAAATTATACTCGAGCCAGGCAAAGTGATAATACCCGATCCATTAAGCAATACAATCACACATATAGAGTGTGGTTCTTTTTTCCCTTAGCTAAGGGATTGAATCCATATGACATTTAATTATGTTTTTTTTAAGTAGGACCCACTTATTTTATCTTACTTCCTCGATATCCCCAAAGCAAGAAATATTAACTCATCCCCATTAAGTGGCTCTAATATACATGGACCTCAGATATATTTATAAGAATCTTAGTCTAAAAAAAAAAAAAAAAAAAACCCTCCCTATAACTAGGACTGTAAATGAATCAGGCGAACATAAACAGAGCCTTGTTCATGTTTGTTCGTTTAATTTTAACCGGACAAATAAAAGGACACGAACGGTTAAACGGACGAATTTTCTTGTTCATGTTCGTTTATTAAGAAAATGAGTTATTCATGTTCGTTTATGTTCGTCCATTAAAACACTAAACGAACATAAACGACTGAAAATAAATGAACATAGACAAACAAAATAAACTTTATTATATTATGCACAATATATCGTTTTATATGTGTTGTTTTCTTTAAATAAACCAATTTTAAAATTGTACGATTAAAATATATGATATACGAACAAAAATAAATAAATGAACATAAACGAACGTTAACGAACGCATGATCGGACGTTCACTAACATAAATGAACGACGCGACTTTTGTTCATGTTCATTCATTTAACTAAACGAACTTAAAATATTGTTCATGTTCGTTCATTTAATAATTAAATGAACACAAATGGACTTTTTACTAAACAGATCATGAAATGTTCACTGAACCTTAAGTTCGTTTACAGCCCTACCCATAACCTGTTACCTAATCCATTCATTCTATCTTAACCTAAACATACACGGTTTGTTATCTCCGCCCCCTCTTCACATCATCTCCCGCCTACCAAAGTCATCTCAATCTCATCTTTATCCTATCATCTAATATCATCTCTTTCATCACAAATAAGCACCAAGAATCCAAATAATCAACAAATGGTCAAGAATAACATCACCCAAGACCCAAGCGGAGAGCCAATGCTCTCGGTTAGCCTCGACCCAACGAGCATAACACAAACCCGGATACCAAACATTTTCTTTAATCCATTTTCATCAAAACCCATTTGAATCTTGCATTATTATCCAAGAAAACCCGGAAAGAAACCAAACCCGTGACCCTTGGTCACGACTCAAACCAAAATACGAGTCAAACTCATCCTACCTTCGATTCCCAAGGCTAATTCAAACAGATCTTCAAAATCACAACAAGAAATGACGAATTGGTGGTGAAATCGAATGAAAAAGAATAGATTTAGGGCGCGTGTTTATATGGGTCAGATAGAGAATGATGTGGGGAGTTGATTGGTGGTGTTAGTTTTGACGGGGGAGCGGCGGTGAAGGTGGTGGTGGCCTGAAAAACGAGCGGCGGCTAGGGTTTGTGAGATGGGGGGAATATTGAGAGAGAGAGATGAGAGTGAATATGGTTGTGTTTGTGTTTTTGGTGCCAGGCGACAAGACCACAAGGACCATATGTAGTCTACTCTTATTAAATAAAAAAAATAAAAAAAAAATTAAAAAAAAAAAAACTTTATTCATTTGAAATAATAAAATGTGTTAATATTATTAAGGTTAAGGTGGTGAAGTAACTTGGTGTAAAATACACGGACCAATCCCGAAACCTTAATTAACCAATCAACTTTCTCAAACCAAACTCGTTCCAAAAATATAAATATCCGAACCGATATTAAAACATAATTAAAATTGTTAGGTTAACCTAGTGCCGGAGTCAATGTAGTGCCAAAATAACGATCTCAAAATAAATCATCACGACTGAATCAAACCAAACCATAAATAAATAATCGAATCCCATAAATATCGTACGATTAAAAATCGCGTACCAACGTTCGTAAAATATCTCGTCACAATAAACTTTTCAAATATTCCAAAATTATAATTTTAATGTAATGCGGGTTTTAAAATGGCTCCCTATTTTTCCAGTTGTCACATCCTCCCAGCCTCAGAAGAAACCCGTCCCGGGTTTCTCTCGGAACAACCCATCTACGAAGTAAAAAGCTTCGGATATCTCTTTCGAAACTCATCCTCACGTTCCCACGTGAAGTCCGGTCCATGCCGCGAATTCCAACGAACTTTGATGAGTGGAATACGACTTCTCTTAAGTCGTTTGATCTCTCTATCCAATATCTCAATCGGTTCTTCCACGAAATTCAAACTCTCATCCACACGAATATCCTTGATTGGTATAACTGGCGTTTCCTCCGAAAGACATTTCTTCAGATTGCTAACATGAAACACATCATGAACTTTATTCAATTCCATTGGTAATTCCAATCGATAAGCTACGGGCCCAATTCTCTCCAAAATAAGAAATGGTCCAATGTAGCGGGGATTTAGTTTCCCACGTTTCCCAAAACGTATCACACCCTTCCAAGGCGAGACTTTTAACATCACTTTGTGTCACACCCCCAGAATCGGGTCCAGCGGAAGCATACATGTAGCTGGGGTGTAACTCAATTGGTATTACAAAACAAGTGTAAAATGGTTTTCACTTCAATCATTTAGAATAAAATCGTTTAGCTAAAAGTGTTGAATTTACATTGTTTAAAATTAGTGCGGAAGTAGGCCCTTAAAATAGTTTAAAACGGTCCCCCTAAGAATATTAGAGTCTTCTATGACCATGCCATGCCCTGCCAAAACCTCCTGTAGTGTGCCGTTGCTTAAAACCTGAAAATACATGCTAAAACGTCAGCATAAAGCTGGTGAGTTCATAGTTTTAAGTAAACAAGTATTTCCCGTAAACAAGTGTTTCCAGAAATCAAGTATTTCCCAGCTAAGGCATCGTAAATCCACTCAGTTACAAGTCCCGCCATAAGAGACTTGTAACCTGTGTGTTTACAACCCACTGCCAAAAGTAATATGTTTAAGTAAACAAGTCATTTGCAGAACACGAGATTTTTAGTAGCAAGACAATATAACAAATACAATGTCACAGCTAAAATAAGGTATACAGTGCCTAAGCTCATGACCCCGAAGCTCGACGTAATCGTATGCAATCAAGCATAATAAAGCCCCAAGTAAGTGTTTGCCAGACACTCGGAAGTAATCCGAATGATATGCGTCCGTTTAACAAGTTGGCGCGACCAACTTGGACGGGGTGTCAACCCAAATAGATCTATCCACAGCATTCGCGCTCACACGCATGTAATTAACGGTTCATGATAAAGGGGACTTTAGTGGCAGTAATAGGTAACTTAGGCAAAGTAACGATTTTGTATTTATGTCCGCAAAAGCAAGAACTTGTATCCATAAGAAAGTAATCAAGGATGGAATAAGTAATTCATAATGTATTCAAGTAATCAATCAAGTATTTCAACCATCCAGTAATGTTTGAGAAAATGAATCACGTTCAAGTAAAACAAGCATTGAATTTAAGTAGTAGCGAGCATGCATCTTCCCCCAAAACAGTTGTAAAACAAGTAAAAGTAGGGGTTATGAACTCACCTGGTGCAATAGCCACGATGACAACAATGAATACACAGAAATGAGGCACGATCTCTAACCGCAACCTAATATGAATGATATGATCTAATGTAAGAAATGAAATGATGCTACACATGCAAATACGTATGTTATCGATACCACTCGTTAGTTTTGAAAATAACGCTTAGCGTCGAAAAATACGTTTTTGACGTCTCGTTAAGTTAATAACCACTTTTCATGTAAATATGTTGAAAGGTACCCCATGATCCTTGTTTGGTGTTCTATCGGCAAATATAAGGTTTTTGTCGCAAAATAACATTTTCATTACTTGAAAATATGCCCAAAATGGCCTCGCAAGACAAGTCGCGAAATATTGTACGTTAAGTGTTAATGGTCAAGCTCGGCGTTTTTGAAAACCTTGTAACAATATCTTGAAGTCGTGTCATTTAACTTTTGGTTATACGGGTCTTGATCGATAAGAAAATCGACTCTCATTGTTGTTACTTGAAAATATTATGTTCAACACTTAGAAAATTTTATTATAGTAAAAGCTGTCAAAATCTATATAGTTTATCGGGTATATAGATGAAGTCGTAGTTTATTCGTTATAAGTCCATTCGACGAACGGCCAATTGATTTGAAAAGCTTGCTGGAAGATCCTGATTTTACTTAACTACGGCTCGGACTCAAACTGATCCGATCATAAAGAAAAACAGCCGAGAAAGTGGTGTCTCGCAAAGACAGTTTTGCGGCAAAAATAATAATAGAAAAGTTGATGAATATATATATATATATATATATATATATATATATATATATATATATATATATATATATATATCGTCGGATTTCAAACACTTGTATCTTTTTCGTTATAAGCTCGTTTTCTACGTTCTTTATATCCCCGCGAAGGTATTCAAGTATACTTTAGGTTTTTCAAGGTCTCGGCTAGTCTAGATGTCATTAGATCTCAGTTTTCTTAACTAGAAAATCGGGACAGATTCATATTTCAGAAAATAGTTTTCGTCGTTAATATTGGAAATAGCATATCTTTTTCATCGTAACTCGGATTTTTTTGATTCAAGCGGCCACGGTTTCGTTTTTGAAAGTATTTTCTGAATATCTAACCCAATGTTACCCGGAAACCCCTGAGTTTTCTGAAATTGGCAATTTGGGACAGTAGCTATATTTGAAAGTATTTTTCGTTGTTAATATTCGAAAAATCATATCTCCTTCGTTATTAACTTGTTTTTATCCCCGTTTTCGGCCATAGTTTCGTCTCGGAATGTATTTTCTAAATATTTGGTCCAAAGTTACACCCTAGACCCTGAGTTTCCCACGTTTAACAAAAAGGGACAGTAGCTTTTATATAGTTGTAAAAATCAACTTTCCTAGTTTGTAACTTGTTCAAGGCTTAACCAAACTATCTCAAATCAACTTCACAAATACCCAATCCTACCATACACCTTCTTAGGGTGTCATGGGTTCCTAAACATCACCAATCTTAGTGGATCTAATGAGATTGATAATAAAAATTGTAGATCTATGTTTATAAAGAAAAATAAATAATAAGTGGTATGGATCATAGTATATTTGCATGTTTTCTTACTAGATCATAAAAAGACATCAAGAAATAGTTTGAAAGATTAGAAAAATGATTAGTAACTTACTTGTGATGATTATTAAGAAGTGGTGATGAAAACCCATTTAATCTTTGTGGTTTTTATTTCAAAACCCAAACTAGATTATTACTAGGACTTGATAAACACCTTGATCTTGAAAAATTAGTGATTTCTTCCTTGTTGTGTTTCTTGGCCGATTCATATACAAAGGGAGGAAGAGAGAAAGTTTTGCTAGTGTTTTTGATGTGTATAATGAAAGAATGGGAAAATGGTAGATATGTATATGTGTGTATATATTTAGTGTAAGTCTTGGTCTTTGCAAAATAATTAAAGAACACATGGAGTAGAAGCTAGGAGGCAAGATCCATAATTTTGGGGAGGAAATTAATGGGCGGAGAAGATTTGCAAGACTTTTGTGTATATTAAGTTAGTTATTGTGTAGTTTAGGTGTTACCGGGTACCGAGTTAACTAAAAATAAATCGTGTCGTGTTGAAATAAAATATGACGAAGTTGTAAAAATTATGAAATTACATTCTTGATAAGAATCGGGTGTTAAAATATTTATTGAATTGAAATAACGCAAACCGACAGAGTAACAAGCTCCGACCGTAAAATGTAGCAATTGATTCCAAAACACCGGGTAAATTAATAATATAATTTTTATATCATTATAACGAGTATGAAAATATGTTAGGATCGTAGTCGGGAGTATTGAGTATACGTTCGTAGTAAAAACTGAGTGGTAACGTTAATTACAAATTAAACATACGTATATAGAAATAATGCATATCCGTGTAGGGCCTAAAGTGATGATGATTGGTAGACTACTCTACTCTATATGAAATGTCATAATTGAATGATGCATGAATTTGCAGCTAAACCACATTGGTTACGCGAATTTGAAGACCCGTAAACTCAGTTTACGATGAAATGAACGGCAATCGTGAATAGTGATTTCCTCCCAGAAATGAATAGTGTCACATGAATAGTAAAATTTCTGAACGCTTCTCGGAATCACAAACTGGCTCCGAAAATGATGAATAGTAAAATGATGAATAGTGACCTGTGAATAGTAAATGATGAATAGTAGCTGATGAATAGTGAATAGGAGAAATGTCCTGAAAATGCGGGTTGTTACACTTTGTCTCCAACCTGGAATTCTAGGGGTTTACGCCTCTGATCGGCGTAGCTTTTCTGCCTATCTCTAGCTGCTTGCAGTCGATCTCGAATTTGCGTTACCTTCTCAGTAGTTTCCAAAATAAGCTCAAGGTCTGTGAGTTGGCTATCTCCAACTTCTGCCCAACCAATAGGTGAACGACATTTACGACCATACAAAACTTCAAATGGTGCAGCCTTAAGACTTGTGTGGTAGCTATTGTTGTAGGAGAACTCCGCAAGGGGTAGATATTTCTCCCAGCCTTTACCAAAGTCTATTATGCATGCACGAAGCATATCCTCCAAAGTCTGAATAGTTCTCTCACTTTGACCATCGGTTTGGGGGTGATATGCAGTACTCATATCAAGTCTCGTCCCCACAACGGTTTGAAGTGATCGCCATAATGCTGACGTGAAGCGGCTGTCGCGATCAGAAATAATCGATAACGGAACTCCATGACGAGAAACAATCTCCTTCACATACAACCTCGCAAGTTTATCCACACTATCATCTTCACTAATTGCCAGGAAATGAGCAGACTTAGTCAATCGATCCACAATTACCCATATAGCGTCGCAACCGCTAGCTGTCTTTGGTAATTTGATAATAAAGTCCATCGTAATCCGCTCCCATTTCCAAACCGGGAGTTCTGGCTACGTCAATAATCCTGACGGTCTTTGATGTTCGACTTTAACCTTAGAGCAAGTCAAACACTTACTAACATACAACGCTATATCTGCCTTCATATTTGGCCACCAATATAACTTTTTCAAATCCTGGTACATCTTGTCAGACCCAGGATGAATAGAGTATCTTGACTTATGCGACTCATGCATAATCAACTCTCGAATTCCTCCATACAATGGTACCCAACTTCGCTCTAAAAAACATAATACTCCATCAGAACGCTTAACAAATCCCTTCTCATTTTCTGCCATCCCAAATATGTTTTCAGCAGCTCGATTCTCTGCTTTCAACGCTTCCGTTTGAGCTTCTAATATTTGAGACGGTAATGGCGATACGATAGTCATTCCTAATGACCTAACTCGTAACGGTGGAATTCTCTCCTTTCGACTAAGAGCATCGAAAACAACGTTTGCTTTACCCGGATGGTAGCGAATTTCACAATCATAATCGCTTAGCAACTCAATCCAACGTCGCTGTCTCATGTTAAGCTCTTTTTGGTTCAAAATGTGTTGTAGACTTTTATGGTCAGTAAACACTACACACTTGGTTCCATACAAGTAATGTCTCCATATCCTCAAAGTAAAAACTACAGCACCTAACTCCAAATCATGGGTGGTGTAGTTCTTCTCGTGCTTCTTGAGCTGTCGGGAAGCATAAGCTATCACTTTCTCTCGTTGCGTTAACACAGCTCCTAAACCTTTATGAGAAGCGTCACAATAGACGACGAAGTCCTCGTTACCTTCGGGTAACGCCAAGATAGGAGCACTACACAACATCTCCTTAAGTAACTGAAATGCTTCCTCTTCCTTATCTCCCCATTCATACTTAACGCTCTTTTGAGTCAATTTGGTCAACGGTTTTGCTATCTTCGAAAATCCCTCAATGAATCTTCGGTAATAACCGGCTAATCCCAAAAATTGACGAACTTCTGTTGGGGTCGTAGGTGCAGCCCAATCTCTAATCGCTTCAATCTTAGCAGGATCCACATGAACTCCTTGTCTATCGATCACATGACCCAGAAATTGTACTGTCGGAATCCAAAATTCACATTTCGAAAACTTGGCATACAGTTTCTCCTTCCTGAGTAATTCTAAGATAAGTCTTAGATGCTCCTCATGCTCCTACTCACTCTTCGAATAAATCAGAATGTCATCAATGAACACAATCACAAACTTATCTAAGTAAGGCTTACACACCCGATTCATGAGGTCCATGAATACCGCCGGTGCGTTTGTCAACCCAAACGACATTACCTGAAACTCGTAATGCCCGTAACGGGTTCTGAAAGCCGTTTTCGGAATATCTTCCTCGCGCACTCGAAGCTGATGATATCCCGATCTCAAATCAATCTTCGAATACACACTCGATCCTTGAAGCTGATCGAACAAATCGTCGATCCTCGGTAGTGGGTATCTATTCTTCACTGTTAACTTGTTCAACTCTCGATAATCAATACACATGCGAAACGATCCATCCTTCTTCTTCACAAATAAGACCGGGGCTCCCCAAGGTGAAGAACTTGGTCTTATAAATCCTTTTTCGGCTAACTCCGCTAGTTGTTTCAACAACTCTTCCAATTCAGTAGGTGCAAGACGATAAGGCGCTCGTGCTACAGGTGCAGCACCAGGTATCAACTCAATTTGAAATTCCACTGGTCTAGTAGGTGGAATTCCTGGCAAATCATCGGGAAACACATCCGAAAAATCACGAACTATAGGTACATCTCCAATGCACCTTTCCTTTTTATCCTTCCCTCCTTTCTCAGAAATTTGAGCTAAGAAAAGGCAACTTCCTTTTTCCATTAGCTTCGGCAACTTAGTGCAAGATATGACCGCTAATCTAGATGGGCCTCTCAAATCCTTTCTATCTCCTGGTATGTTCAGAATCTCCTTGCCGTATGGCACCCGCACGATCTTCTTATCGCAAATTATATGGGCACGATACTTCGACAACCAATCCATACCAATAATGACATCAAAACTTCCTAATGTGACGGGTAGAAGATCTATGTTGAAAGGACGATTCAGAAAGTTTAACGTGCAGCCGCGAATGATAGTCCTAATCCTCTCTATATTCCATTAGCTAACTCTACATCATAACCAATTCCTAAGGCCATCGGGGGTTTCTCTAGCAAGGGTGCAAACTTAGTGGACACAAAACTCTTATCGGCACCAATATCAAATGTATGGAAGCATAACGATTATTGAGAAGGAACATACCAGTAATGACGTTCGGATCTTCTCCTCTCTCGTTCCCAAGTGCATACACTCTCCCATGAGCAGCTCCAGCTTCCACACGTTGGTCCCCATTGTCTTGTCGTCCACGATTTCCTCCAGCTCCATGGTTTCCATTATTGTACCCATTACCACCCGATCCTTGATTTCCTCGGTTCCACGATTCCCTACACTCATTCCGATAATGTCCTTTCTTTCCACATCCATAGCAAGTAACATTTGCCTTGCTCATAGTTTCAGGAGTAGCTTGAACCATAGCAAGTGGTCGAGCTCTACAATCCTTAGCTATGTGTCCCATCCTAGAGCAATTATTGCACATCACAGTACATCGACCAGAATGATGTTTATAACATCGATTACACTTGGGTGCATCTCCATTATAATTCTTCTTGTCTCCATCTCCCATAGCATAAGCTCTAGTAGTTGTTTGTCGCTTGTTTCGACGGTCATTACCCTTAGAGTGATCATCCCTCTTCCTCTTTCCATTCTTGTCTTTCTCAGCTTCTTCCAATGCCAAAGAGTCCATCAATTATTGAGCAATAGTGATAGCCTCATGAATGTTTGCAGGCTTAGCAGAAATCACATCATTCCTTGTAGCTACCGGAAACCCATCAGTATACCCCTCAATCATTTGAGTCTCAGTCCTAACCATATCGGGACAAAGTAAGGCTAACTCTCGATAACGGCGATTGTAAGTTGCCATATCGGTACCTTTCACCTTATGGTTCCAGAACTCAATCTCCAGCTTCTTAATCTCATTCCTTGGGCAGTAAGCCTGAATCAACAAAGACTTAAATTGCTCCCAAGTCATAGCGTAAGCCACATCACTCCCAACAGAGTTACGGTAATTGTTCCACCAAGTTAAAGCTTCATCCTTGAAAGTAAAAGAAGCAAACTTTACCTTCGCATTCTCCGCACAACCACTGACATTAAACACTGACTCAGTCTTCTCAATCTACCTAACCAAGTAAACCACTCCTTCAGTTCCACCAAACTCAATAGGTCCACAAATCTTAAACTCCTTGTAGTGACATCCGTTAGCACGAACAGGTGGAAATGTTCCAGCAGAATTGTTGGAATGATTTGACTCAGCTAGTAGCTCAGCAACTCGTTGCTCCATAAGTTGATTGATCATTGCTTGATCCACAGTAGGTGCGTTGAGTGGAACATGATCATTGTCTCCCTGAACATCAACATTTTGATTCCTGTTGTTGCGGTTAGTAGTGTCCAGGTTATCAGGAGTAGGGGTCTCAACATTTCGAGTAGGACGGCGTCCTCGACGACCAGGGGTAGTCGTTGCAAGACCAGTTCTGGTAGCTCTAACAGGGTTTCGTCGTGGGGCCATTAATCAACATAATACCAACACGATATCAACCGTGCAATTTGAAACACAATTCTTCATGTACGCCAAAAACCATAGAATATCATACGAAATCACCATCGCCCATACAACTAGCAATCGATACTTCGCTCCAAAATGCCAAAAGACATAATAAATACTAATCGTTCCATACGAGGCGAACATACATTCCGAATAACATGACTTCAGAGATAGAATAGCCAGCTCTCCTAACCAAGTACTCCCTCGCTTAAAAAGCAACATAACAACACAAATCCAAATCGATCTAGCCATGATGCTGGCGTAGACTCCTCAACTCCGATCCCAAACCATCCAAATTCCTCAATAACTATCCCAGCTCAACACCATGTGTATCTCTGTCCCTCTTGAGGTCCGCAACCTCCTTTTCTAACTCTGTGTTCCCCTGCCACAGCTTGCGATCTCCCTCGCGAGCCGTGAGGAAACCTCTCTGCAGACTCTCTATCTGCTCATGTATCTCCATCATACCTCTCCTAATCGCTGTTGTCCTGCCCATGACAGTAGTCAAATCAACTCTCAACTCAGCAACAAACTCAGCAATAAACTCAGCAATAATCATCTCAAGTCGGTCAGACATCCGCGAGATCCTCTCGCCCTGTGCAGTAATTCGAGTCCACATCCTACCAGTTTTACCCAAATCTGCATGCTCAGCAGAAACCTCAGAAGGTGCATCCAACTCAACGGGACTACCAGGTGGCAACTCAACCAAAAATGGATGATCAGGTGAAACCGGCTCTAACGGATGTATCGGGGAATCGGGCTTCGCAGAATGAGCTGAATGTGCTAGCGACCAATCATCATCAGGCATCTCCTCCTCCTGAGGATCATCCTCCTCCTCAGGGTCATCATCATCACCCTGCTCAGCCTCCTGAGGGTCATCAGCCTCATCCTCACCCTCGTACTCCTCCTCCTCCTCATCGGAAGAGTACATTATCAATCCTCGTCTCCTAACAGGTGAACCATGTGGTGAAGGGGTAGATGATCTAGGACGACGACGCAATGATGCAGGTGGCACCTCAGATAGAAGAGAGTGAGCATCAATCTGTAAAGGTGGTGAAGTAGGGCATACCGACATACGTGCCGTAGCTCGGTGGGCAAAACGAGGAGCCACACGAGCCAAAGCCTGACGAAGAGTAAGCTACCTCGATGTACCAGGGAGCCCTAGAGAAGATGAGGGTCCATGCGTAGATGCAGCAGGTGGTGCTAAAGTAGAACATGTCGGTGTCACAGTACCTGAATGCATGGCAACCTGGTAAGGGTCATCAGGAGCCACGGTGAACTGTGCTGGCAATACCGATGTAGTAAGAATATCCTCAACAACGTCAGGCGTACGGGAGGCCATAGTCTGTGACAACGGCGTAGGGTAGGTGTAAGTGTTTCAAAACAACTAAACCGCGTACTCAAAATACCATACCCAAAAAAATCATCATATAATTCCAAATCATATATAATCAAGAAAGATTTAAAATACCGCATTACTAAAACCATTCGCAAAACTACTAAGCCATATAATTCCTAAAAAACGCATATAATTCCTCAAAACGCCATCATATCACTAAATCAATAAACCTCAAAACCTCAAATCATCTCAAGAAATCCCAAATCTATAATCATCTCAATAATCTCATAATACCTCAATAATAAACAATGATGCTTCGGCTTGGCGGGCTGGCGGGCAATGGTCGAGGATCGTTTTCTATACAAATCGGTTATAGTTTAGGTGTCTATTTACCTAGTTCTCTATAACCTTGGCTCTGATACCAATCTGTAACACCCCCAAAATTTGATACAGCGGAAGACTCAACAAGCTTTCGGGGTGCTACGGGGATTGGTATCCATTCAAAGTCATGAAAGAACGAGATAAAGTAAACATAATAAAAATACAACCACGCAGGGTTTTAAAATTTACATTTATCCCAAAATCATCCAAAGTCAGGCCCAAAAGAAATAAATATAGGTCCACAATAGTTATCAGAGTTTTAGAAATATAGATCCATAACCGGTGCCAATGCCAAGCCTCCAATCCCAAGCACCCATAGAGCATCACTTAATTACCTGAGAAAACGTGCTAAAAGTCAGCTTTCACTGGTGAGATCATAGGTTTAAATTCATAATTCAATATAGTGGACATATACGCAAAACGCTTGCTAGCTAGACTAGGCCTCAATCATCCAACCAAAATAATCCAACTAAAATCAAATCATCCCTATAGGTGCACGCTATAGCTCAAATCAATCCAATCAATAGCTTACCTAGCTCAAGTCTAGGCCTCGCTCTAAAATCAATCCAATAGCTTACCTAGTTCGGGACTAGGCCTCGCTCAACAACCAATCAATAGCTTACCTAGTTCGGGACTAGGCCTCGGTCAATAACCAAATCAATAGCTTACCTAGCTCAAGTCTAGGCCTCGCTCAATAACCAAATCAATAGCTTACCTAGTTCGGGACTAGGCCTCGCTTAATCCTACCTAGTTCTATAAGCATAGCAAGTTTTAAAATAAACGAAGCGATAATAGTCCACATAAAACATTTGCACGTTTCTCACCACAAGTATAGAAAACAAAGTTCAAGAGTAAAAGTGGGGCTATGACTCACCTCAAGTCCAGAAATCCTCAAAATAAATCGATAGAAGAAAGACGTAAGCAAACTCAAGCAACTCACGTAACGGCGACTACAGACTCGGCAGTTCCTAACAATATCAAACTCGTTCAGAAATCATTTCCTCAAAATCAAATATTCCCATTCCCGAACGTATTCCATTTTACTTTCCAAAAATATCCATTTCTCAAATTAACTTCATACAAATTTGAAATTCGACGTTTGGTATCCATATGGGTGGAGGGTCGACACAACTCAAACCAAAAAGTCACAACAAGCAAAATAATAAACCAACTATAGGTCTAATGTTAGCCTAACATATTATTTAAATAATTATCGAAGCTTATCATATCCGTCGATTTGATAACCTTCCTTATTTATTTACGTAATATATCATTCCAAAATTATACCCAACCTAAAGCACATAGCACAAAGAATTCTATTTGGTATATATCGTAGTCCTATAAATTCCTTATATATATATCGTTGAATCGGCCAAATTCCACGAGATATTTAGAAATTCATTACCCTAAAACATATACCACATCCTATGGGCGTCGTGGGATACGATGCCCATTAATATGCTCATTTTATATAATCAAATAACTCGATCTAATCCTACGATTAAATGAGTCACTTGCTATAGAAAATGTTTATATTAATCGTCATATATCCGTGACAACACAAAAGTCACAATATAAGGCCCACTTGGACTTTAAAGAACCACAACTCGTATAACTCGATAAGTTTCCAAATTTATGAAAATCACGTTTTTAATTATTATTCACCCGACTTATTATTTATAGTTATTATTTATAACAATATTTCGACATTTATTACACTATTTGCATAGTATAATAACTATCGTTATATTATTATACGTTTACTCGGGATCGTATTATTATTAATATACGCATTTATATATATATATATATACACGTTTAACACGTCTATATATATATATATATATATATATATATATATATATATATATATATATATATATATATATATATATATATATACGTTTAACACGTCTATATACGTATGTAAACGATTATATTCTTAATAATAGTATTACGAGTATTATTTTTAATATTGACTTATAAATGTTTATCGAGTCATAGAATTTGGTAACATGTCCGAGTCATGACTCTCGGCTCATAGTCCAAGTCCAATAATAATCAAGTCACAATAACAAATCAACTCCGTCCAAATCAATCCCATATCCACGTGCTACAACATGAGGGTCCGACTACGGCACCCAACTAACCTATCTCTGTCATCTAATTGACCGTCTCACAATCGGTCCCCAATTCCTCACTCGACAACACATCTCCATAATATCTCGCAATCCAAATATACCACTTCAAGTCCGAATAATATGCCAAAGTACCATAGTCCAAACATCACAATCTCGACAAAACAATAATAATAAATCGACAAGTAACATAATATCCGAAAACCAAATAAGTTACGGGTTGAGTTACCAAGTCAACCCGGGTCAACATATGCTCGAAACATGAAACGGAAGCGACACCCAAGACCCATAGGTCTCGGCTAGCTCCTTGAGCCCAAACCGAACCAAAACAGCCCCTTTGGGGGTTGTCGGCCAAGAATCCACACGACCACAAGGTCGACCAACATCACAAATAAGCACCAAGAATCCAAATAATCAACAAATGGTCAAGAATAACATCACCCAAGAACCAAGCCGAGAGCCAATGCTCTCGGTTAGCCTCGACCCAACGAGCATAACACAAACCCGGATACCAAACATTTTCTTTAATCCATTTTCATCAAAACCCATTTGAATCTTGCATTATTATCCAAGAAAACCCGGAAAGAAACCAAACCCGTGACCCTTGGTCACGACTCAAACCAAAATACGAGTCAAACTCATCCTACCTTCGATTCCCAAGGCTAATTCGAACGGATCTTCAAAATCACAACAAGAAATGACGAATTGGTGGTGAAATCGAATGAAAAAGAATAGATTTAGGGCGCGTGTTTATATGGGTCGGATAGAGAATGATGTGGGGAGTTGATTGGTGGTGTTAGTTTTGACGGGGGAGCGGCGGTGAAGGTGGTGGTGGCCGGAAAAACGAGCGGCGGCTAGGGTTTGTGAGATGGGGGGAATATTGAGAGAGAGAGATGAGAGTGAATATGGTTGTGTTTGTGTTTTTGGTGCCAGGCGACAAGACCACAAGGACCATATGTAGTCTACTCTTATTAAATAAAAAAAAAAAAAAAAAAAAAGAAAAAAAAAAAACTTTATTCATTTGAAATAAAAAAATGTGTTAATATTATTAAGGTTAAGGTGGTGAAGTAACTTGGTGTAAAATACACGGACCAATCCCGAAACCTTAATTAACCGATCAACTTTCTCAAACCAAACTCGTTCCAAAAATATAAATATCTGAACCGATATTAAAACATAATTAAAATTGTTAGGTTAACCTAGTGCCGGAGTCAATGTAGTGCCAAAATAACGATCTCAAAATAAATCATCACGACTGAATCAAACCAAACCATAAATAAATAATCGAATCCCATAAATATCGTACGATTAAAAATCACGTACCAACGTTCGTAAAATATCTCGTCACAATAAACTTTTCAAATATTCCAAAATCATAATTTTAATGTAATGCGGGTTTTAAAATGGTTCCCTATTTTGCCAGTTGTCACACAAGACATCCCCCATTAATTAAACAAGCTAATTAAGAGAGAAAGGGACCCAAAAAGACAAAAATACAAGACATAAACAGATTTTGACCCATACAAAACAAGCCAAAACCTTTTTACTAAAACAACTTATGACCACTCAGAAGTCAAAACTAAGGGGCATTCCACATACAGAATGCAAAACTCATCCAGGCCCACACAAGAGCACAACTATCACATGAAACCTGTACCATCGAAACACCAAGACTATCACATTTAAAAGCATTATTTTATCTTTTACTTGCAAGCATAATTGACTGACAATATACCTTGCAAAAGACACTGGACTAAAAATATAGCCAACACACAAACTAGGGCCTGGACAACTTGCATACCTATACTTGAGAACTTAAAAACTTTTCTGCAGAAAAATTAAACCAAGGTTAGTTGAGACCCGTGTTCAGCAGGTGCAACATAAGGAAACTATTGCATTTGAAGTTAAATGCAAAAATGTCTCATGAGAACTGTACGTAATGCTTCAAACAATTATATTAGATTAACAATTTTATTGTGAAACAATATACCTTATGATGCATATTTTGTTGTAATATACCTTATGATGTATATTATGTTATGGTTTACTCTATGTAACTGAGTAAGATAATCAAGACCAGATATCAAAATAAATCACGTAACTATTATTCTAAAAAAACTATTCGACCCTAGATGTAACGAATATATCTTTGGGATAACTCAAGTTGTTTTGTTCTTAGTCTACGCAAAAACACAAAAACCATTTTGCTACCAAGTGTTTCAATTTTTGTATCTCTTATTGTGATGCATAATGTTTCTTTTATATGGGGATACTCGTTAAATAGAGTGTTGGGAATCAATTAGCCAATCAAATTCTTACATTGTTCCTTCATAATAGTAAAAGTGGTTACAAGACCAATTTATTACTTTAAATAAATCAAGTTTGAAATTGTTCATTTAATAGGTTAAAATAGTTACAAAACATAAGAAAAAACTCTAGGAAAGTATCCAACTCATCAGCTCGATCAGTCATCGGCATGCCCATTGATTAGCACATGTGTTAATGAGTTCACTTGTTAAAGAGTACAACTTGATGATGAATTTTACTCACCAAAGAGTATAACTCGCTGATGAGTTTACTCAATGAAGGATTGAACCTTCTTATGACTTACTCTGTGATGAGCTTGCTCAAAGTTTACTCGCTTAAAAGTATAACTCTTTGATAAGCTCATCAGCTAGCTTATTTCTTTAACACCACTATTGAGTCAAGGAGGTTCAGTGATTAAATAAAAGTACACTTACCTATAATCCCGTTTTCAAGTACGAACAAATCCCTAAATGGCACTACATTGCTCAAAATTTTAACATAAATATCACTTGTAAATTTTGTGTTTTTTATTAAAAAAATTTATTCATGGAATCATTTATTTTTCGAATGAGTTATATGTAATTATAGTTATCATGCATTCATTGATTATATATATATATATATATATATATATATATATATATATATATATATATATATATATATATATATATATATATATATATAATAATCAATTGTATATATATGCCATATTAACTATTTAGATATGATACAAACAAAACTATAAGTTCAAGTACCGTCAAGGGCATAGCCAGTAACTTGTTTTCGAAAGGGCCAAAAATTTTTCCAACTCATCAGCTCGATTAGTCATGAGCATGCTCATTGATGAGCACATGTGTTAATTAGTTCACTTGTTAAATAGTACAACTTCCTGAGGAGTTTTACTCGCCGAAGAGTATAACTTGCAGATGAGTTTACTCGGTGAAGGGTTGAACCTTCTGTTGAGTTACTCCCTATGAGCTTGCTCAAAGTTTATTCACTGAAATTATAACTCTTTGATGAGATCATCACCTAGCTTATTTCGTTAACACCATTGTTGAGTCAAAGAGGTTCAATGACTAAATAAAAGTACACTTACCTCTAATTCCATTTTCAAGTACAAACAAATCCCTAATTTGCACTACATTATTCAATTTTTTAACATAATTATCACTTGTAAATTTTGTGTTTTTTATTCATGCAATGATTTATTTTTCAAAGGAGGTATACATAATTATAGTTATCAATCATCAATAAGTCAACTATATCAAACAACTTAATCTCAGGGTTAGCCCTAATCTTATCACCAAAGATTGTTGCTATCCACTTATAGTTGACCAATGAACCACATTGAAAATTCCTAACACATCTATGTTCGTCAACTAATGACATTATCTAAAAGTTTCTCTTCAGTGATCCACCAAGCATAACATTTCCAAGCACAGGTAGGCAAGTCATTTGTACTAACACTAGGATACTAATACGTGGGAATCGCACCAGGCTTTACCTCTCGAGGGATCTCGAGAAGCTTACAACCCCCACCAGGCAGTGTACCTGATCGTTGTAGTATAGTATAGTGACAAGTACCGGGGGATTGATCGTTCAACTCAGAAATAGTGTCGCTAGGATTAGAAAGTATCCTAAACTAAGTCTAGAGGTGATGGATGGTTCTTTTTGTGTTTTTATGTTTTATAAAAGCAAGTAAAATCTCGGTTTTTGGAAGTGTGGGCGAAATTAGTTGCTAGTCAACTAACCCAAATAACTACTAATGCAATCAAAATTAAATAACAGAAATGAAAATGAATCTAATTATACTAATGTGGTGTAACAATAATGGGAAAAGTTGTGTTTACTCAGGTTTTATTACTCCCTAGATATCTTTTACAGGTTGATAGCTTGTTACAATTGCATGGATGACGGGTCATATTCCTTAATACTAGTCGTAGGGCCATGTACAATATTCCCTAACTCTATAGGATCCTACTTCACTCCTATGTCGAGCCGTTAGAAGCTCCTAACATGGGATCATTAGAATTCTCCTACGCATTAAATACAACCAAATATCGTAGTGCACCTCCGATCATGTTTCTTAAGACGTTCAAGCAAGTTACCAATGGAAGTCTGCCAGTTTTCTTAAGCATAACATCGAATACAATCATCCGTAACAACTATAAACAAACAATCAACCCATAATTAACATATAGGTTTCACTACATCTAAGCAAACACAAAAAAGATCTAGACAAGCATGTTAAATTGAAGACAAGTGTAAGATATATTCAAGCAACACATAGATATATTGATTGAATTGAAAGATTACTTGTCTCTAATAAAACATGGAAGATTCAAAGGGTTAAAACCCTTGAAAAAGCTGTGAAAATCGGCCTAGGGTTTTTCCTCAAAGTTGCACCCTCAAAGTTACACACTAATGAATGAAATTTAGAAAACTATATATAGATTTTACAGGATGACGGCTTCAAGAAGGAAATTGTGACGCCGTCAACTCGCCGCCCATAATGAAATCGGATTGCCTAGATCCACTTTTGACGCCGTCATGTGTGATTTTCTTCTGGGCCGTCACTAATACTTGGACCATGACGGCCTTGGGTGACGCCGTCATCTCAAATGTACAAAACACTCTGGACCGTCACGTGTATCATCCACTTCCACCTCGTGTATTACTCTTGACGCCGTCATTAAGGAGCAAGTGACGCCGTCAGGTACTGTTCCTAGCAAGGAAAATTAAGACTTTGCCGTTTTCTTCACTTTTATGCTCCAAAAACGTCCAAAATGATTCCTTTTCTAGATTTCACTCCAAAAGTACCTAAAATGACAAAAGGAACGATTTAGAGCAATATTTGATCAAATAATCTCGAATCCGGGCTTAAATGACCCCCCTAAAAATGGTTCATTTTTCGCCTCATCAAATACCCTTACACTTGAGATTTGCTTGTCCTCAAGCAAATGCGCTTTTATTCTAATCAAAATACAAGTTAGGGGTCATTTAAAACTAATATAAAAGTAATTACAACAAATAATCGTTCTACTAAAGACCAAAGACAAGCACAGAGGTCATACACTAGCACCTCACAAATAGTGTTTAGATACTCACATCTCTCGGGTGTAATAAAATATATATCACAATATGAAAATGGAAAACATCTCTCACTACCTGTCATAGCAAAATAGATTACCATAGGCTTGGGAAAGGATCAAACCTCTACCACTTGGCGTAAGCACCTAGGATAAACTATCAAAGAGGTCTTTCAAAGGTTTATAATGTTAGGTGTAGGGATATGGAATACACGGTTGTGTTGGATAAAGGCAATATTTACTGGTGGCGAGTTAATCATCTTGGTTAATTACATGTACAATATGGCGTTGCTAAGCCAAGACTAGACTCGACTTAAGCTAATGAATCAAAAATAACAAAAACATAATACAAACATAGAATGAAATGGGATGGTAGTCCGTATGTTTTTTCTCTTTTTTTTTCTATTTTTTTTCTTTCTTAATTTTTTTTCGATTTTTTTTTTTTTTTTTTTTTTTTTTTTTTTTTTTGCAAACACTCTTACCCTACCATCCAAAATAATACATCATAGGGAATGTACATTCCCCTTACACTTGACTTTTTACATACTTTACAATAAACTAATCTAATGACTCGAGTTAAGATAATCAAAACACTTGGAGTACTTTTAAGATTAACGCACATATGGGGGTAATATATGATGCTCTTCCCCATTACTCCATAACACAAGTACTTTACCCATGAGTCCCAAAACAATATGTACAAGATATGACTCGACTTAGCAACCATGTAATCAGTTAGATGATTAACTAAGGGTTTAAACATCTAACAATAATGCACTAATGGTGAGTGCATACACGGAAGGCTAAGGCGATTTGGTTGCACATTTGGGTAGATTGTAACAAATTCTTCCTTTAAGTAAGATGCTTAAAGTTAGAAACGAAAAGATAGGCTCGGAGGGGTGTAGTAGGGGTATCGTGTACTAAAAATGAGTACAACGCTAAGGTGTGGGAAAAATTAATTAACTTTACTAGCCAAGTAATATGACTTAAATGGTCAAGTAATTATGATACGGGTTTAACACGAGGGTGATCCTAATGCCTTTTATCATGTAGTAAATCCTACTACACGAATGTAGTCTCACTAGCGGTCTCGGGATGCATCACTAATGCAAGTTCTAGAATCTAAATGCTACCGGTACACTCATAAGCACTAATAATTAATGCTTTTCCTATCAAATCTAAAGGCGAACCTCACATATTTGGGTGGAAAATTTTTCTGAATGGTACGGTTTTGTGCTAGTCATACAACTCCTATCCATGAGACGCTTGTTAAGGCTCACTCCTAAATGTTGTAAAAAATTTTAAATTTGGCGCTAAAATTACACTAACAAGTATTTCTCTTAGTTTTATTACACACCTACCATCAAACAAACAAACTCAAGTGCAATAGTATCCTATAAGGTATCATCATTTACCTTCCCCTTACACTTAGGATGAACATTGTCCCCAATGTTCAATTAAAGAATGTAAAAGTGAAATAGGTAAAAGAATGAAAACAAATACTCCCCTGATTCATTCGGTGTGGATAGTGTGGTAACATGGTTAGATCTTCCTCCAAGAAAATGAACATTCAAAGCTTCCCTTCCAGAAAAATAAATCATCTTCTTGTCATACATAACC
Organism: Artemisia argyi; assembly: GCA_030686995.1. Taxonomy (NCBI): domain Eukaryota; kingdom Viridiplantae; phylum Streptophyta; class Magnoliopsida; order Asterales; family Asteraceae; genus Artemisia; species Artemisia argyi. The sequence goes on along the minus strand of CM060695.1, from coordinate 19,169,385 downwards.
TGTTAAACCTGAGAAAACAAACAAGGCAACCTCGCATAAAATCGGCGGCAATCTATATATACTAACAAGTCCTAGAAAATAAATTATGATATAATGCATGTGGAATGAATGTTTGCAGATTTCCTCGAGTTTATAAAACTAAAGAATTAACAAAAACTTTAAGACTCCGTTAGAAAAACAAAACTCGCAAATAATCCAGAATTTTACACATGACGCTGTCAGGAGTTAATTCTTGACGCCGTCAGAAGTGACCTGCAGAAATCTTTATGTTAAGTTTCCGGAAAATTTTTGGAAAAACTTATGTCCTACTTCTTGGAAAATCCTGCAAAACATCATTATGACTCTATACAAGCATTTGACTCTAACAAGTACTAATACACATGTTCATTTAATATTGTGGCGAATCAAGATCAATTTCGTTCTTATAAATAGATTTAGGGTTTCCCCTTACACTTAGCTTTTGCAAAATACCTTTATATGAAGTTAAGACGAAGTTAAAAAACAAAATAAAGCATTTTCACAATTTTAATTTGAAACATGATCTACCAACAACAAAAACAAAGCATGCATATGGAAGCAAATAACACCAAACAATTAAAAATCACTCAAAACATGGGTTGCCTCCCAAGAAGCGCTTTTCTTTATTTTACGAGTCTTGTAGCTAGACTCAAGGTCATGGGCAATTACGTGACCTCATCATTGGTCTCATTCCCTAGGTCATCTTCAATCTTAGTTTTGTATTCCGGACCTAGTTGCAAACATTCCTTGTAGAAACCAAGTATTCTATTCATGACATAATCTACTCCTCTACGTCTATCCTCATCATTCCTATAATAAACCACTTGCTTGTGTTCCTTTTCTATGTTTGATAGAAGGCGGTATTGTTCAATATTATAGGGCATTTGGTAAGCAATCTCATCGTTCCCTTCCTTGAACCTAACTATCCCTAAGGTCGGGTCATAACTCATCTTAAAGGCCTCAACAAATGGTTTTCTGAACACTACTTGACTTAGGAAATCATCTATTACCGGACGAGTATCCTCTACTATCACAAAGTCGGTAACATAAGTGAAGTTTCCTACAAATACATACAATCCTTTCACTCTTCCTACAAAATTTCTCATCAAATTTGTGTTAGGCATCATCCTATAACCAAGTTGCTTCTTCATCACCCAATTATAATAGGCACTAGTCATGATGTTTATAGGAGACCTAGGATCGATATAAGCTTTCCATACATGCATATGCCCAATGTTGCATGGTATATTGATGTTAGAGGGATCACCTACTTTAATAAGGGGTGAACCAAGGATGTATGGTGTCTCGGGATCATCGAATAGATCCTTGTGATACTCACATTCTTCCTTGGTGGGTAACTTATCAAAGTATTCTTCTACGTTTTCTACTTCCTCTAACTTTTCTTCCTTAGTATCCTCAACTTCCTTAATCTCATCCCTAGTCTTGGTTTCTATTCCAACTTCATCCTTGTCACTTTCTTCTATATTCTTATCTATTGGTTTAATGGTGACAACATTGACAAAGTGGACGTGTTTGGATGATGAGGGGTCCTTAATTTGGATTCCGCTATTAGTGTCCCTAGTGTCCTTCCTAGGTGTAGTTAGAACTTGGTTGTTGAGGGCTTTCAACAAGTTGTCAATCTTATTGGTCATCTCCATTTGTTGTTGATTGAATTCGGTTTCAAACTTAGCTATGCGAGCATCTTGAGATGCCATAAACTTGGACATCACCCATTCAAGATTGTTGGTACTACCATAATTGTTGAAAGGATTGTTGTTAAAAGTACGGTTAGAGGGTGGATCGTTTGGTTGGTAACGATTAGGTGGATTGGAAGAATTGTTTTGGTTTTGTTTCCGCCTAAGATTCGGGTGATTTTTCCAAGAAGGGTTGTAGGAATCACCGTAAGGGTTTGGCTCGGGTTTGAAAGTGTACCACTTGTCTCCCGCTTCGTCGGTACGCGAGGATTCCTAGTCCGCAAAAGCTTTTCCGGGGAGTTCCACGCAATCACGAGTGTCATGGGGACCACTACATAATTCGCATGAAGAAATGATTTTGTTCACTTGGCTTGAAGGTCTAGGAGCTTCGTAGGATTTCATGAGAAACTTGACTTGGTCCTCAAGTTCCATGATCCTACGGTCGGGAGTGCTAGAATTGTTCGAAGGCAAAGATATTGCCTTGACCGTTTTGTTCAAATCACGAGGATCATTCCAACTTTCGTTGTCATAGAGAGCAAGATCTTCTATGAGTTCCCATGATTCTTCCGTACTTAGATCACGTAGCTTGCCACCGGCCGATTGGTCAATGGTTCGCCTTGTAGAGAGATCGATATGGTCATAGAAGATTTGGACTTTGAGCCAAAGATCTATGCCATGATGAGGGACTTTTTGGAGTAAGTCCTTGAAACGAGTCCATGCTTCATATAGAGTTTCACCTTGACGTTGTTGGAACATCAAGATATCATTTCTAAGCTTGGTAGTTCTCCCTGGTGGGAAAAATTGAGCAAGAAAATGAGTGGTGAGATCATCCCATGAGGTGATGGATCCCGCAGGTAAATGTTCAAGCCATTGACTAGCTTGATCACGTAGAGAGAATTGGAATAGGCGTAATCGGGTCGACTCTCTAGTTACAACATCAAGGTCTATGGAATCTATGATTTTAAGGAAATCCTTGAGATATTGAATAGGATCTTCGGAACGAAGTCCATGGAATGCATATCCGCTTTGCACCAACCGGATGGTGTCGGATAGCAAGGGGGACACATTGGCTCCTTGAGTGAGCTCAATAGTGTTACGATAGCCTTGGTGGCTAGGACGGGAATACTCTCCTAAGGTTCGGGGCCTAAGAGGTTGGTTCTCTAGTGGTGGGTTTTGTGGGTGGTTTTGTTGTGGTGGGTTGATGGGTTCAAAGATGTTACCACCTTCCATAATGTCGGATGGTAAGATATACTAAAGAGAACCTAAAAATAAAAATAAAATCTTACTAGAAAGGAATCTAGCAAGTAGACCTAATAAAAAGAAATCCTAACCTAGACAATAACTATTCCCCGGCAACGGCGCCAAAAACTTGATACGTGGGAATCGCACCAGGCTTTACCTCTCGAGGGATCTCGAGAAGCTTACAACCCCACCAGGCAATGTACCTGATCGTTGTAGTATAGTATAGTGACAAGTACCGGGGGATTGATCGTTCAACTCAGGAATAGTGTCGCTAGGATTAGAAAGTCTCCTAAACTAAGTCTAGAGGTGAGGGATGATTCTTTCTGTGTTTTTATGTTTTATAAAAGCAAGTAAAATCTCGGTTTTTGGAAGAGTGGGGGGAATTAGTTGCTAGTCAACTAACCCAAATAACTACTAATGCAATCAAAATTAAATAACAGAAATGAAAATGAAACTAATTATACTAATGTGGTGTAACAATAATGGGGAAAGTTGTGTTTACTTAGGTTTCATTACTCCCTAGATATCTTTTACAGGTTGATAGCTTGTTACAATTGCATGGATGACGGGTCATATTCCTTAATACTAGTCGTAGGGCTGTGTACAATATTACCTAACTCTATAGGATCCTACTTCACTCCTATGTTGAGCCGTTAGAAGCTCCTAACATGGGATCATTAGAATTCTCCTACGCAATAAGTACAACCAAATATCGTAGTACACCTTCGATCATGTTTCTTAAGATGTTCAAGCAAGTTACCAATGGAAGTCTGCCAGTTTTCTTAAGCCTAACATCGAATACAATCATCCGTAACAACTATAAACAAACAATCAACCCATAACTAACATCTAGGTTTCACTACATCTAAGCAAACACCAAAGAGATCTAGCCAAGCATGTTAAATTGAAGACAAGTGTAAGATTTATTCAAGCAACACATAGACATATTGATTGAATTGAAAGAGTACTTATCTCTAATAAAACATGGAAGATTCAAAGGGTTAAAACCCTTGAAAAAGTTGTGAAAATCGGCCTAGGGTTTTTACTCAAAGTTGCACCCTCAAAATTACACACTAATGAATGAAATTTGGAAAATTATATATAGATTTTACAGGATGACGGCGTCAAGAAGGAAATTGTGACATCGTCAACTCGCCGCCCAAAATGAAATCGGATTTCCTAGATCCACTTGTAACACCCCCTAATTTGAAATGCGGCAGCGGAATATAAATTAGGGTGTTACGGTGAGGATCGAAGTCATAATGATAGAAAACGACTCGAAAGAGACGTTTTAAAACAGAATTTCATTTATAAAAATTTGAAATACAATAGGTCCTTATCAGAGTATTATAAAAGCTTGATGTTTTGAACTAAATCAAACATCATTTATTTTACATCATTATTGAAATAAAGTAAACATAATTTGAAGATTTTTGCCGCCCGTTCTATGCTTGCTTCCCCTGCTAAATACCTGAGATACATGCTTAAAAGTCAACAAAATTGTTGAGTGAAATCATAGAGTTTGAATTTAATAATCATTTTGATACACATGTAAGATTGTATTGGAAAATACTATCAGTTTGAAAACATTGATATTGCAGTTCATATATTGCTCTAAGTCTCATGACACGCAAACGTTAACAAATACCGTAAACGGCGGGTGTTTATCAAATCAATGATAAATTTGCCCTCGTGTAATAGGTGATTTTCCAGTTCCTATTTTTACTCAAATATAATTATCACGACTAATACGACTAACCACATGCATAATGGCATTCCGTCAAGTATTAATGGGACAGGCTGTCAAACCTTAAATAGATCTATTCATTATATTCGCGTTCACCTCAGTGATTAATGGCTCATGAATAAGGGTCTTTTGGCAATAGCTAACTTAGGCATATATCAGTCAGGAAAGCATACAGAAAAATACTTGCGATCTATTTGTAACATGTATCCCCCTCACGGAGTTTTGAAAATAAGTAAATGTGAGGCTATGACTCACCTTGATTGATACTGAAAACGAAGAAAATAAAGTCGAACGAATTTATGAAAACGGCTTTGAAACACAACCTGATAAATAAATTTATCTAAGAACTTGACCAAAAACTATTCGGTAATTACAAAGAAATAACGAATATTAGATATTCGTTATAACGAATAAGTGATGTGCAGTGAAAAACTTGTGATATGCAGGATATGACAAAATATGATTTTTAAATTATCCATCGAAGTTTTTCCTTTTTAATCGTAAGTAAAATCTTAACTTTTTAAAATATCGTTATATATATTATTAACGTTACGTTAAATAATATATATAAAAATAAAGTTTAAACGTAATATGAAATAAATTGAAAAAAATAGAAAATAAATAAGAATGATAAATAAGTTACGTTTAGTCTTTGTCTCCTTTTCCAATTTTACCATTTTTACACTAACAATACTTGCGTTACACCGTTAGTCCTTTTTATATATTTTTCATCTATAGTCCTCTACTTTGTCCAATAATCAATACTAACCTTATAATATTAATTTTTATCACATTTTATCCTTATATTTCTGTCTTTATAGGTTTAGTCCTTAATTTTCAATATTTACACATTTGGTCCTTCTAGGTGTCGTCACGTTACATTTTTAGTCCAATTTTGCAAAAATAATTATTAAACTTTTCTAAAAATTTCCGTAGCTTATTTATTAAGTAACAAGCTTATTTTAACTGCTTATTCATTTAAAAGCTTAATTTTTAGCTTATGGGCCACTTAACGATTCAATTAAAGGCCTGTTAAGATTTTTGGAGGCGAGGGCATAGAAAAACTTTTGGGCTTGGCTTTGGATCATTTTTATGATTCCAAAAACATTTCTTATAGGCCCAGTGGGTTGTCCACTTAATTGGATACTTCGGATGAAAGTCAATGGTTTGACCAACATGCTGCTGATACTAGTTATCTTGTAGCTAAGTGTGTTCCTGCTGATGGATTAGTCAAGTTCAAATTATTCAGGGGAATGCTACTCAGAAGAATTAAAACAAGTAATCATAAACCAAAGAAAATTTTATTGATTCTTCAGAAGTACAATACAAGATAATGAAAGTGAAAGACAAACAATAAAGTCCCTATTCTACTTTGCCCTTGCCCTTGCCATCCACAGCCTTCTTCTTGCTTTTGTTGTTGATGTTGAAGAGTCCTTGCCACTGAGGACAGGGCAAACCTAACACAACTTTTCTAGTCTTTGGTAATGGGGAATTCACTTTTCTTTTCTTTGGACGAGATGACTGAGGCTTATCAGAGGTTGTAGGAGTGTAAAGTTCATTTTTCTCATCATCCTCTTCATCAGAAGATGTAAAGAAGATGAGAGACTCATCAGGATTGGTAACTCGGTTTGCACTCTCCAATTCATTCCACTTTCTCTCCAATTCTCTTTGATACTCAGGATCATCAATCTCAGAGGGATAGGGAGGAAGATCTTCAGATGATGATGAACATGGTGCAGGCACATCATGTTTCTTCTTCTTAGCTTGTTCCTTTGTAAGACCGCGAGGACGTATTGGCATATTCCATGGTGGTGGAGATGTTAATGAGTCAGAAGTATCTGATGAGTCAGAAGCAAGGTTGATGATAGGTTGATTGGAAGCCATGAATGTATTTTGAGTTGGAGATATGAAATTTAGGGATTTGATTTGAAGGTTGAGAGATTTGGGGATAATTAGTCTTTATTTATAAGATCCCCCAACCGCGTGTCTTTATTACCATTAATGCGAGACAGTTTGGAGATAATTAAGGGATCTTTGAATTTTGAATTAAAAGATCTTTGTTAAAGATATTTGGTTACCACTGAAGGGTAGATTCTGCTGAGTGATGCTGCGGATGGATCTGTTGACCATAGTCAATGTTTTGACTATTTTCTGCGGATTGACCATTTGTTTTCAGCCGCTTGATTTGGTTTCTACGGATGAGTCAGTTAATTGGGATTTGCCTTAGTTGATTATTGGGCAAGGATTTCTTTCCAATAATTCACATCAGTTTCATTCCATGTTTGGTAACTTCCATATTTACCAAAGACGTGTATATCCCACTCCCAAATTAACTGATTTCCTCTCACTATATAATTTTCAAAACCATTTCAACATCTTTCAGAGCAGATCATAACAAACATGCCTTTCTTGGTCGTGGAAAGGGTGATGAAGATTATTTGGGCATGATGGACTTTCTTCAAAGGTCCAAGATTCGATATGCTCTGCTCCAATACCCAGATGTTATTCATGAGTCTCTTGTTGTACAATTTTGGGAAACGGCACAAACTAGGACTGTTGAAGATGGACCACCAGAGAGTGTTGCTATCATAGATGGGGAAGAATAGTTATGATGTACAGCTTATTATTGGTGATGATATTGTTTCTTCATGCAGATTGTTTTGTAATATCAAATAGGGGAAGATTGTTGGGAATTGCAGATTTGAAGATTACAAAACTAACAAGCAAGAATGAAGAAAGAAGAAACAATGAGGGCCTAATATGTAATAGTTAGCTTTCATAGGAAGCTAGGGTTTGTAACCTCCCTCTATTATATAAAGAGGGTAGGCGTCTAGGTTACAGATCATTCATTCATAGCTAGTCTCTCCAATGAGAGTCTAGAAACGCATAGAGCGTTAGCAGTAGTTTAGTAGTTGTAGTAGTTTTTATATTTATAATAAAGAAAACCTTAAAGTAACTTTGATTCTTATGTTCTTATTCCGCTGTGATTAATCAATGTTACTATATCCTAGATGGGCTTAAACGATTCTTTACAACCTGGTGCTGCACCTGTAGCACGAGCGCCTTATCGTCTTGCACCTACCGAGCTAGAAGAGTTGTCAAAAACAATTGGCGGAGTTAGCCGAAAAAGGATTCATCAGACCAAGTTCTTCACCTTGGGGAGCCCTAGTCTTATTTGTGAATAATAAAGATGGATCGTTTCGCATGTGTATTGATTATCGAGAGTTGAACAAGTTAACGGTGAAAAATAGATACCCGTTACCGAGGATCGACGATTTGTTCGATCAACTTCAAGGATCGAGTGTGTATTCGAAGATCGATTTGAGATCGGGATATCATCAACTTCGAGTTCGCGAGGAAGATATTCCGAAAACGGCTTTCAGAACCCGTTACGGGCATTACGAGTTTCAGGTGATGCCGTTTGGGTTGACTAACGCACCGGCGATATTCATGGATCTCATGAATCGGGTGTGTAAGCCTTACTTAGATAAGTTCGTGATTGTGTTCATCGATGACATTCTGATTTATTCGAAGAGTGAGAAGGAGCATGAGGAGCATCTAAGACTTATCTTAGAATTGCTCAGAAAGGAGAAACTCTATGCCAAGTTTTCCAAGTGTGAATTTTGGATTCCGACGGTACAATTTTTGGGTCATGTAATTGATAGGCAAGGAGTCCATATGGATCCTGCTAAGATTGAGGCAATAAAAGATTGGGCTGCATCTACGACCCCAACAGAAGTTCGTCAATTTTTAGGTTTAGCCGGATATTACCGAAGACTCATCGAGGGATTTTCGAAGATAGCTAAACCGTTAACCAAACTGACTCAAAAAAGTGTTTCGTATGAATGAGGAGATAAAGAAGAGGAAGCATTTCAATTGCTTAAGAAGATGTTGTGTAGTGCTCCTATCTTAGCGTTACCTGAAGGTAACGAGGATTTCGTCGTCTATTGTGACGCCTCACATAAGGGATTGGGAGCCGTGTTAATGCAACGAGAGAAGGTGATAGCTTATGCTTCCCGACAGCTCAAAAAGCATGAGAAAAACTACACCACCCATGATTTGGAGTTAGGTGCTGTGGTTTTCGCCTTGAGGATATGGAGACATTACTTGTATGGAACAAAGTGTGTTGTGTTCACTGACCACAAAAGTCTGCAACACATTTTGAATCAAAAAGAGCTTAACATGAGACAGCGACGTTGGATTGAGTTGCTAAGCGATTATGATTGCGAAATTCGCTACCATCCTGGTAAAGCAAATGTTGTTGCTGATGCTCTTAGTCGAAAGGAAAGAATACCACCATTACGAGTTAGGTCATTGGGAATGACTATCGTATCGCCATTACCATCTCAAATGCTTGAAGCTCAAACGGAGGCGCTGAAAGCAGAAAATGTATCTGCTGAGAATATATTTGGGATGGCTGAGAATGAGAAAGGATTTGCTAAGTGTTCTGATGGATTGCTATGTTTTGGAGATCGGATTTGGGTATGTTTATATGGAGGAATTTGGGAGTTAATTATGCACGAGTCGCATAAGTCGAGGTACTCTATTCATCCGGGATCTGACAAAATGTATCAAGATCTTAAGAAGTTATATTGGTGGCCGAACATGAAGGCAGATATAGCATCGTATGTTAGTAAGTGCTTGACATGTTCTAAGGTTAAAGCTGAACATCAGAGACCGTCAGGATTACTAACGCAACCAAAACTTCCAGTCTGGAAATGGGAGCGGATTACAATGGACTTCATTACCAAATTACCGAGGACAGCTAGCGGTTGTGACGCTATCTGGGTAATTGTGGATCGTCTGACAAAGTCTGCTCATTTCCTAGCAATTAGTGAAGATGGTAGTGTGGATAAACTTGCGAGGTTGTATGTGAAGGAAATCATTTCACGTCATGGAGTCCCGATATCTATTATTTCGGATCACGATAGCCGCTTTACGTCAGCTTTGTGGCGATCACTTCAAACGGCTTTGGGGACGAGACTTGATATGAGTACTGCATATCATCCCCAAACCGATGGTCAAAGTGAGAGGACCATTCAGACTTTAGAGGATATGCTTCGTGCATATATCATAGACTTTGGTAAAGGCTGGGAGAAGTATTTACCCCTTGCGGAATTCTCCTATAATGATAGCTACCACACAAGTCTTAAAGCTGCACCATTTGAAGCTTTGTATGGTCGAAAATGTCGTTCGCCTATGGGTTGGGCAGAAGTTGGAGATAGCCAACTCACAGGCCCTGAACTTATCTTGGAAACTACGGAGAAAGTAGCTCAGATTCGTGATCGGTTGCAAGCAGCCAGAGATAGGCAGAAAAGTTACGCCGATCAGAGACGTAAACCCTTAGAGTTCCAGGTTGGAGACAAAGTGATGCTGAAAGTCTCGCCTTGGAAGGGTGTGATACGTTTCGGGAAACGTGGAAGACTCAACCCACGCTACATTGGACCATTTCTTATCTTAGAAAGAATTGGGCCCGTGGCTTATAGGTTGGAATTACCACATGAACTAAGTAAAGTTCACGACGTGTTTCACGTTAGTAATTTGAAGAAATGTCTTTCTGAAGAGATGCCTATTATTCCAATGAAGGATATTCGTGTTGATGAGAAATTGAATTTCGTGGAAGAGCCAGTTGAGATTTTAGATCGTGAAGTTAAACGACTCAAGCGAAGTCGCATTCCGCTCGTCAAGGTTCGTTGGAATTCCCGACACGGACCAGAAATTACGTGGGAACGTGAGGACGAGTTCCGGAAGAGATATCCGAAGCTTTTCACTTCGTAGACGAATTGTTCCGAGAGAAACCCGGTACGGGTTTCTTCTGAGACTGGGAGGATGTGACAACCGGCAATTTAGGGAGCTATTTTAAAAACCCGCATTACGTTAAAGTTCATTTATAATTTTTATTTGGAATTTTTATTCATAAAAAACTTGTAAGACCAATTTTATGGATAATTATGTTTTATGACGTTATGGGATTCGAGAATTATTTCTATAATTCATTATGGAATTTAATTGATGATGTATTTTCTTTAAAAATTCTCACTGGTACTACGTTGACTCCGGCACTAGGTTTACCTAACGGGAAATTTCATGATTCATTTTACGAGTCCGACTATATTTAATTATTTACGAGGTGTTTTCGGGAGTTATTGAAAGTTTGAAATGAGTTCGGGTATCGGGCCGTATGTTTTACATTTACCCACTTTACCCGCTCAAAACTACTATTATTATTATTATTATTATTATTATTATTATTATTATTATTATTATTATTATTATTATTATTATTATTATTATTATTATTATTATTATTATTATTATTATTATTATTATTATTATTATTATTATTTAACAAAAAATATATATATATAAAAAAAGAGTGAACCACATTGGTCCTTGTTGGTCCGGTTTTCACAACACACACCAACACCCTCACACTCACTTTTCTCTCTCTCATTTCTTCATCACCTCCAACCCTAGCCGCCGCCCCCTTTTTCCGGCTATAACCACCGCACCACCGCCTCCACAACAAAACCACCACCACCATCTTAACCCTTATCTTCTCCTCTTTCATTTGACATATAACACGCGCCCTAAAACATATTTTAACACCACGAAATCTCTATAAATCCGATCGGAGTATTATTGTTTTCACTAGATCCGTGAGTTTCGAGGTTCAAGAAGGTGAGTATTGATGGTTTGGCACCTTGGGTACCTCGATGTGGTCCTAAGTCCGTGGAAACATGGATTAAATTAATGGGGTTTGATGAAATACGGATTAAATATGTTTGGAAATTAATGGTTTTGACATATATACTCGTTTGGTATCCGGGTTTGGCTTGTCCTTGTTGGGTCGAGGCGTACCCGAGGGTGATACTCTCGGTTTGTGCCTTTTGCCGATTGTTGATCTTTGTTGATTCTTGGTGTTCGATTGAGGATGTTTGGATCCTCATTTTTGTTGTTGACCGATTCTTGTTGGTCATGGTTGACCCTTGTTGTCGCTTTGATTTTTGGCCGACAACCCAAGTGGGTCGTGTGGTTAGTTTGGCTCGTTTAGAGCTAGCCGAGACCATAAAGGTCTCGGGTGGGACCCACACGAGTTGTGGTGAAGTTTTGACTTGAGTTGACTTGATATTTGACCCGAATACGGTTATTTTTGAGAACCGTTTGTGATGTCGAAATATATATATTTCGGCTAAATTTATTTGTTATGGTTATTATTTGTATAAATTGTTGGTTATCATTATTATTGCGGCTTATTGGATTTTGAAGCGGTTGACGAGTTATTTTGGACTCGTGGTATTATTTGAAGAAGTGTTGACGAAAAATGGTTTTGGGGACCGATTGTGAGACGGTCACTTAGATTGACGGAGATAGGTTAGTCGGGTGCCGTAGTCGGACCCTATTGTTGTAGCACGTGGATTGGGATTGTGTTGGACGGAGATGTATTGATATTTATGACATTTTCTTATTACTTTGGACTTGGACAATGAGCCGAGAGTCATGACTCGGACATGTGACCATTTCGTATGACTCGATAACTATTTACAATTAAAACATAAATAATAAAACTCGTAATAATAATTATTAGTAATATAAACGTTTATATGAATATGTAGACGTGAATAACGGATATATAATTATATAAATGCGTATATTAATAATAATAAAAATCACGAGTCATATTATAAATAATACGACTAAATATATATTAGGCTACGAGAGTAGCGTAATATTATTGGAAGTATTATTATAAAAAGGTGTTATAAAATGAGAAACTCTCGACAATTATTAAATATTAAATAAAATGTCATTTTATGTATATAACGAGTAAACTTATCGAGTTATGCGGAGTCGTAGTCACTCGAGTTCAGGTAAGTTTTATTTGTGACTTTCGTGTTGTCACGGATATATGACGATTAATATAAGCGTTTTCTATAACTAAATAACTACTTAACCGAAAGGTTGAACCGGATTATTTGGCTATAGGAAATGAATATATTAATGGGCATCGTATCCTACGACGCTCATAGGTTGTGGTATATGTAAAGGGTAATAAATTGCGAATATATATATCGGAAAATCTGGCCAATTTGACGATGTATATAAGGAATTTATTAAACTACGATATATACCATATAGTATTTATGTGGTATGTGCTTTAGGATTGGGTGTAATCTTGGAATGGTATGTTATGTAAATAAATATGAGGATTATCAAATCGAAGGATTTGATAAACTTCGGCGATTTATTTAAATGATATATTGGGCTAATATTAGATCCATAGTTCATTTTATTATTCATTTGTGTGACTTTTTGGTTTGTTTTATGTCGACCTGCCGCCCGTATGGATACCAAACGTAAATACACCAAACTCTTACGAAATGGATTTTCGGAAAATAAAACGGAATACATCCGGGTTTGGGAATATTTTGAAATTGAGGAAGTGATTTTCTGAACGAGTTGATATTGTTAGGTCGTGCCGAGTCCGTAGTTGCTGTTTTGTGAGTTACTATACATCTTATTTCTACCGACTTCTTCTTGCTATTTTCTGGACTTGAGGTGAGTCATAGCCCCACTTTTACTCTTGAACTACGTTTTCAATACTTCGGGTGAGAAACGTGCAAATTATTTTATGTGGACTATTATCGCTTTTATATTCTTTCTAAAACTTGCTATGCGTATGGACTAGGATGTATTGTCAGCTTTAGTCACACATTTTTGTGTGTACTATTCAAGGTTGGCTTATTTGGTTATTGGTGGATTGTCAGCTTTAATCACATATATGTTGTGTGTACTATTCAAGGTTGACTTATTTGGTTATTGGTGGATTGTCAGCTTTAGTCACATATATGTTGTGTGTACTATTCAAGGTTGACTTATTTAGATACTATAGTGTGCACCTATAGGTTATTAATACTTCGGAGGTTATCCGAGTATTTATGATATTGCGGGGGTTACCCGAATATCTATGTTGGAGCGGAGGGTATCCGCAGGCTTTTAGCAAATCCTTAGTCTAGCTAGCAAGCGTTTTGCGTATATGTCCACTATATTATTAGATGAATTTAAACCTATGATCTCACCAGCGAAAGCTGACTTTTAGCACGTTTTCTCAGGTAATTAAGTGATGATATGGATGCTTGGAATGGAAGGCTCGGCTAAGGCTCCTGGTTTATGGATCTATTTTTCTAAACTCTGATATTGAATTATGGACCTACTGTTATTTTATTTTGGGCCTGACTCTGAATGATGTTGGGATAAATGTAAACTTTAAAACCCCGTTTTTGGTTGCATTTTTATTATGTTTACTTTATCTCATTCTATTATGTCTTGTGTTGGATACCAATCCCCGTAGCACCCCGAAAGCTTGTTGAGTCTTCCGCTGTATCAAATTTTGGGGGTGTTACAACGTTTGGATGATAGTTAGTGGTTTTTGATTGACTGTACATGGTATAATCATGAAGAGTGGGTTCATGGATTCGGGAAGGAGGGGAACATAAGAAGAAAGACGCTTGTTTGGTTAATCTTGGAAGAAGCAAGTAGTCTGAAACTCTCGATATGGAAGCTGCTGATAAAAGTGTTGTTGGACAGGGACCGTTTCCAAGCTTATCAGATGCACATGATAGTCCAAATCCAACTTCCTTAGTTGCAAAGGTTCGTGATATCGAAAAGTCAAATGCCAAAAGAAAAACTCGTATTACTGGGAGACAATGGGAAACCATTAAAACCTGGAAGGAAAACACACTATGCATGTGTTGGCAACAATGAATATGTGAGTCGAGAGAATGAAAATGTTGCTACAGAGCAATCCTCAAACCTGAATTCGCCTAGTACCTCTTTTGCTAATCTATTTGTTGGACGTATTTCGGTACAAGTTGAGGGTGAACAAGTGGGAATGGGGGCAAAGAAGAAAGGTAAACTATTTGCCCCTATCTCGTTCGCGAGCTTGGTCACTACTTAATCAAACAAACGAGTGGTGAATTTTCTTACGTTAGACGTGGTTATACAAACATGTGAAAGTGCAGAAGTTCAAATCCCTTTTTTTTATCGATTTGGAGGCCATTGCTAGGTATCAAAACTCGCTATATGGTTATTTTCCTGGCAAACGAATTGCATTTCGTGTTGTGGAACATTATGAATTGAACGTGTGAAAGAAGTTTTGTATAGTAAAAGTAATGATGAATTCCAAAGGCTTCTTCTTCAAATTCGCATCATCAGCAGGTAGGGATGGGTTGGAAGACGGAACATGTTTGATCCGTAATGCTCTAATTATTCTTAATTTGTAGTCTTTTCATGAGTGTTTATCAAAAGAGGAGCTGAAATCTGTTCCGATTTGGGAAAAATGCATGATGTACTGGTTATAGTATTTGTTACTGGGATGGGTTGAGTGTTATAGCCACTAGATTGGGAACACCAATCATGTTTGATTCGTGTACAAGCACAATGTGTATAGACTCATGGGGTAGATTGGATGTTTGCACGTACATGATTGACATAAGGGTTGATCATTCACTCAAAGATACTATGGTGATTGCTATTCCTTATGTGGATAATTCAGGTTCTTTTTGCATAAAAATAAGATGGAATATGAGTGGAAACTGCCAAGATATGGTAGATGTTTTGTGTTTGATCATGACGATAGTCAGTAACCTAAACGTTTAGTTTGTGAGTTAGGTGCGAACTTAGGAGCTGATTTGAGGAAGCAAAATGTTCGAAATCCTATGAAGAATGTTGCTGCTCAAAATGATGGTTTCAAAGTTGTACAAAACCGAAATCTAAAGGTAAGCAACATGATAAGTCAATGGTTAAACCTAAAAGTACCTTTATGTATAGTCCTTAATCTACTCCTAGTGGGTTTGGAACGTCAAAGAAACAAGGAAATGTGGGAAATAATCGGGCAACGACTTCTGAAAACAATACCACTAAATGGCCTCGAGTTCTTGTACTAAGGGACCTAGGAATTCGGATGATATAAATCATGTTAATCTCAGGAATTCGTTTGAAGCGTTGAAGGAGGATGACAAGGTATTCGAGAATGTGGGCACTTCGAATGCTGGAAATGTTGGTAACAGTGTTAAGGATGTGAAAAAGCCGTAGAATAGATTGATAGTGCTGTTGATGATGTTTACGATAAGACTGCTCGATTCATGGCTGGGGAGGCGCAAATGATGCAAGTTTACTTGAGGGCGAAGACTATGAAATCGATGACGGTTATGAGAATTTAAATTTTGATTTAACCAAAGAACAGCTAGCATTGTGTGACGCGTTTGATATTAATCTTTGAGGTATACTTTATATTTGATGTCTTTATGATTAAAATGCAATCTAGTGTTTAGTGATTGTTTTTCTTTGATGGGAGTATAAGTGTCTTGTTATGTATGTTTTATTGTCAATGTAACGGGCTGAGATTTGAGATTCACTTACATCTTAGTACTTAACTGTTTTTTGAAGTAATATATTCATCGGGTTAAAATCTTTTACCAAAAAAAGTGTATGTTATTTACAAAATTAAATGAAAGTATTAATTAAAGTGAAAACATGCCTACTTTTTCAAGCAGTCAATTGCCTGCTTTTCCTTTGTAAAAAAAGGAAAACTTTTACAAAATTTTACAATTAAACTCTTTTATTACATCACATACACATGTTTCCCCTCTTTTCTTACAAAGAAAAGCAGGCAATTCTTGCTTGACAAAGTAGGCATGATTTTTCTATTAATTAATGAGTTAATTGCATTTTTGGTCCCTGTAGTATGGCCAAATTGCATATTTGATCCCTATAACTTTGAAAGTGCAGTGGTAGTCCCATTTTGAAGGTTTCGTTGCATGTTTGGTCCCTCACCAACATCAAATGACTTAAATACCCTTGTCTTTTTTTTCCTTTTAGTTTCTTACATAAATGATCCCTGTGTTTAGCCAGGTTTACAAATTTAGTCTGATTTTTTTATTATTTATTTAACTATTAATAATAATATTACTTTATTATACATTTTTGTCCATTTTTATACGTCCGTATTTCTTATGTTTTTTGTCCGTTTTCATACATTTTTATACGATTTCGTATGCTTTAATACATTTCCGTTTGTTCTCGTTTTCGTCCGTTTTTTATACGTTTTTATCAGTTTTATACGTTTTTTTTAATTAATTTTCGTCCATTTTATATATTTTTATCAATTTTTTCCGTTTTTATATGGTTTCTTCCTTTTTTATACGTTTTCGTCCTTTTTATCTGTCTTAGTCCATTTTTATCCATTTTCGTCTGTTTTTATATGTATTGTCTGTTTTTATACCTTTTTATCCATTTTCTTCTGTTTTATACATTTTCATCCATTTTATACGGTTTTTTCCCGTTTTTATATGTTTTTTGTCCATTTTTATACATCTTAATACGTTTTCATCCGTTTTTATACGTTTTTGTCTATTTTTATACGTTTTCGTCTGTTCTAGTAAACTCATATTTTTTAAATGTTTTTCTTATGTTTTCATACATTTTTATCCGTTTTTATATGTTTTGTACATCCGCATTTCTTACACTTTCGTCCATTTTTATACGGATGAAACCGTATAAAAACATATAAAAAGGACGAAAACGAAACGTACAAACATGGACGAAAATGGATAAAAACGGACAAAAACAGAAAAAACCGTAAAAAAATGCGAAAACGGACAAACATGGACGAAAATGGATAAAAACATATAAAAAGGATGAAAACATTTTAAAACATATGAAACTGTACAAAAAAGGCCGAAAATGGATAAAAAGGTATAGAAATGGATAAAAAGGTATAAAACGGACGAAAACGAATGAAAACGTATAAAAACGGACGAAAACGGATAAAAACATAAAAAAACTGACGAAAACATATAAAAACGGACGAAGACATATAAAAACTGACGAAAACATATAAAAACGAATAAAAACGTATAAAAACAAATGAAAACATAAGAAAAACGTTTAAAACGGAAGAAAATTTATGAAAACGAACAAAAAAGTATAAAAATATACGAAAATAGATAAAAACTTATAAAAATGGACGAAAACGGTTGAAAACGGACGAAGACGGATAAAAACGAACGAAAACATATTAAAACATAAGAAGTCGTATAAAAACGGATGAAAATGTATAAAAACGGTTGATAACAGACGAAAACGTAAGAAATACGGACGTATAAAAACGGACCAAAACGTATAAAAAATAGTACTATTATTAATAATTAAATAAATAATAAAAAAATAGACTAAATTTATAAAACCTGACTAGACACAGGGACCATTTATGTAAGAAACTAGAAGGAAAATAAAAAAAAGTAAAAGAGAAGGGGTATTTAAGTCATTTGCTTTTGGTAGGACTAAACATGCACCGAAACATTTAAAATGGGGACTACCACTGCACTTTCAAAGTTTTAGGAACCAAATCTGCAATTTGGCCATAATACAGGGACCAAAAATGCAATTAACTCTTAATTAATTGATCAAATGGTAATTTAGGGAGAAATTAACTTACGTCAAAATTTTATTGTTGTGCTTTAAACATGCATATTTATTTTGGGAATCACATTTTAGATATATTTTTAAAAGGCTTAAGAGGGTGGTCGAATGCTCAGGCTTTGCTCTAGTGACTAAAGATATATGTCTCAAGCTTGATTTTGTCTGCTTCAACATTACGTCGTTATATGGATGGTTGTGCTTCTTAAGAAAACTTGATCTATGAAAAATAACTTCTAGAGATATATTAGATAGCTGTAGTATGTATGAAAAATTGTCATTCAAGTATAGAGATCGTTCAATCCCGATACCGCTGTAGCATTGCACCACTCACAAAAAATTAGGTTGCCATCAATGAGTTGGAAGGTCTTGGTCCAGACCACAAAACCAAACCATGACGGGACTAAAGCGGATGTGTTGGGTACAGTTTATGAGTTCAAGATTTTTTGAAATAACATGTCTCCATTCAAGATCTTCCTAATATTCGCTCTTGTTATTATCCCGTCACTTCCAATTATATAGACGAAAGAAACCAGCGATATTAGTTAGTAACTCACTTAATTAATACTGTGTACGGGATAAGCTCGAATCTTGATCGTTAATAAGCTTATTTCTCAACCATTGTAAACTAATTATATTGTAATTCTTATCAATATGACTTCAAGGGGAACTGATCGATCATTTCATTATAAATACTATACTAATTTATGCTTCAAGTTCGTACCGAAATAGATCCGAGTGATATATGGAGTTAATCATCAAGTTGTCGACCATGTTGTTTATGTGTCGTATGTGGGGTGATAGGGTATCCTGATAGCAATTAGAAGTCACGAGTATGAACGCTTTCAGATCGATTAAATTGGAGTGGGTACCAATTAACGACCGGATAAAATCTAATTGATTTAAGTTTGTGTATGTTGTTATATCTGCCAACAGAATCGTTTCTGTATCCTTATGTTTGATGAAACTGGTTTTAGGGTTAACTGTCTTTTGGCAGTTTCAAGGTTTTAAGCTGTCAAATTTAGTCTCTCAATTTCCGAAAATTTAATTTTCTGAGGAATTTTTGACATAGCAACTTAGTGGAAATAAAAAATTTAACTGTCTACCAGGGGCTGCCGCCCCTTGGACCCTGATTCTCTCAGGGGCGTTGCCCCCGAACCCCACCAAGGGGGCTACCGCCCCCTTGGAACCCCCGTTAGTCCAGTTAATATTCATATAAGTGTCGACCCTTATATGCATATTAAACTCAATCTATTTTACACTAAAATACCAACAGAACATACTGATTTAGATCTACTCAATTTGATGTTCCATTTAGTTTACCTTTGGGTGGGTACCGACCGGATGCCGACTCCTTAAATAATAAATACCATCAACATATGTACACTAAGAGTAATCATAAAAAGACTTAGATCAAAGGCTTTAGTGTAAAATCTTACAATTATTTATAGAACAAATGTTCTTTTTGTTTACATTTTACAATAAACAGTGTCATGTAATGAGGACATGACACAATAATTCAGAATACTACAATGGCGTCTGTTTTGATGCTCAACTCTGTAGCCAGATAATGGAGCACAACATAACACAAACTTATTTCAAATGACAATAAACCACAACACGACCATGGATTATGACCTTATTACCACACAGACCATTATTTCAGCATAGGATTATGGATCTTGGGGACTAAAAGAGAACCAGAACTATTAGATAGATATGCTGTTTGGAACACCTCTCCCGGTAACACCCTTGTCGGAATAAGGCTTGAGAAGCTGGTAAGGAACCAACCCTGCACCACTCCTGTTCTTCAAAGTGGCATCAGTGTTTCTTGAGTCTATAATGCCTTCCAGCTCGTTCAATCTTCCACGAAACACCTCAAATGCAGTCTTTATAGCAGGGTCTGCCTCCCATGCTGGTTCTATCTTTCCACCAATATACTCCTCATCTGGTGAATGACTCGACAATACATCCAAAACTGACATAACTTGGGTGGCTTGGATTTGAGAC
The DNA here is from genome assembly GCA_030686995.1 of Artemisia argyi. Classification (NCBI taxonomy): domain Eukaryota; kingdom Viridiplantae; phylum Streptophyta; class Magnoliopsida; order Asterales; family Asteraceae; genus Artemisia; species Artemisia argyi. The sequence continues at coordinate 19,149,195 of CM060695.1, read as the reverse complement.
GGGAAACATTTCAATAGTACATCCTCTGGCCGCTTTAAAAATGACTGCCACTCTTCATCAGTTGGGTCTTCGTTAGGCATTTTGGTTCTAGCAATGGTCGGCCTGTTTGGGAAAAAGCCCCCAAAATCGTATTGTCCAAAGTTAACAGCTGAATGATGACCAGAAGTCACCCACATTATAGTCGACACGATTCCAATCAGATCGTCTTGGGTTTTAAGTTGCGGCCACCATGGTTCATCTTTCTTGTCTCCATGTCCAACTGTACGAATTTCATCCCACCATGCTTGAAGCTCTTCATCAGATTCTACTAGATTTGCTTGTGGGTAGTAGTGGTTTACATAAGAGGTTGCCCATTTTTTGATCGCATCAAAAACCAGTAGACCATCATTTGCAAATGGATAGTCTTCAATTGTTAATTTTATCCCATGTGGTTCATTTTTATCTTCAACTGCCATGCCCCTAAATAAAAAATATTTATACAAAAATGCCATAAGAATTTGACTTTTTAGGCAGCTAAATGCAGAAGAGAAAAAGATTGCTAGTGTGCATAACAGGTACCTGCTAACTAGGTCAGCAGGAAGAGCCTCATGATCAAAGCGCCACAATTGATCATATACATCAGAGCAAAGTTGCATAGAGTATCTTGCTGTTGAGAATGTTGACTCTATGATACCACCTGCATTAATGAGAGCTAGTCGAGCTAGAGCGTTGATTTGCATTGTATACCGGAAATGAGGGATGAGTAGTCGCTGAATAGGATGCATTTGACTAAGATGACGGTTTGTAGCAATTATGTAAGGCTCTGTGACACAATGAGTTCTTAACCTGCAGTGTCAAAAAAGTACCAGAATAATTGATTACTTCAGTTCTAATCTAAATTTTTTTCAAGTAATCTGAGATGAGAATAAGATTATCACACATTGACACACATCTTAAATGGAAAAAAATGCACAAAGGTGTAAAGCATCAATGTATACTATATGTGCATAACATATAGGTATGCAGTTTGGTCTTTCATGTAACCACTAACATAAATCTGGTCAATCATGTGTCGAAAAAATATACTGATTATAAAAAAAATTAGTAAGCCAAATGACTGCCATGCTAATTGGTTGCCTGCATACGTAGCTATGTGTGTCCAATTTCAATTATTATAAGAAAAATTCAACTAACCAATGGCTAACAAGCTGGTGATAAGTAGAATCATGGGCAAGGACATGAGCCTTAGCTAGCTTCCAAAGCCAGGCGCCAGTAGCATCCCAAGCGGGCGTGTACACATGCTTCCATTGTGGTTTCCCATCGGATGGTGGGCGAGTCAACTCAATGGCCAGTGGCCGTAATGTTCCAGCAGGAGTAAGAAACATTAATGTCCTTGAACCATAGAGAGTTGTCCCATCAAGCTCTTGAGCTTTATTTACATAAGGCAATAGTAGATCATGGTAATCCAACAAGAACAGTTTCTTTTGGGCCAAAGCCTACATTTGCGCAAGTGTTTTTCACCATTAATGTAAAACTTCACAGTTATGTACTAGACCGAAAGAAAAAGAATTATAAATTATAAATTTCGTTACCTCCTCAAGAGTCATGAAGCCTCGTATTTCTTCCTCTACAATCTCCTTGGTGATTGCTGATTCAGCTGGTCCATAAACTTCAGGGTCCAATTTACTCTTCAATGGCCATTCCTACACACACGTTAAACAAGAAATTTCATCGTAAATTAGTTGTGACATAATTTATGTCAAAGGCTAAAATTTCTTAAATGAACATACCGTCACTAACTGTATGCTACATGGATTAAGACCAGCAAGCATTTGTCTACAAAATTCCTCATCGCGAAACCATGAAAACGTGTCCCCTACAATCAAAGCCATTAATAAACAAAAACTCAAAGTAAATACACAAGAACAAAAGAGTAATGCTTACTGTCGATGGTTTCAGGGGTCTCGAACTTTATAACAGTATTTGTAGCATCAGTTGCCCCTTTAACAAGTCTAGGTAAGGCACTTAGAATTCCATTATCAGGGGCTGGAACATTAACACCTTGATTGTAAAGCAAGTCAATGCTTGTAAATAGTGGAAATCCCTTGTCTTTGTCTGTCACAACTGAGTCCAGAATTGGTACGACTCCATGAAGGACTGAATACAAAGCCCTTGCTCCAAATGTTACCTCCTTTAGCTCTGAAAAATCTTCATCTATTGGAACATAGAATGGGAGCAAAGTTCTCGTCTCTGTCAATGGATCTGTAATTCAACATGTTATCCTTAGCTTTAGTCACTTCCTAAGTTACTACTTTTAAAGTTGTCATAAGCAAATAATGCAAAGAAAAAAATTGCACCAATTTCTAACAAATTTTAAACAAATTATTGTCATTGTGTGTAATAATATGTTTTTTTTAACTTTTTTTAACTGATGTAACAGATTTTACTGTATTACCAATCTAACTAAATATGACCTTCTAAATAGTGCGGCTTTACTGCGGCCACATCACTGAATACTAGAGGAAAACTCATCATTTTACCTATATATTTAGATACTCATTATGTCATAAAAAAGACTGGTGTCACATTCAGAAATCGGGTATGTTTCGATCTTAAACCCCCTAGGAAAGATACACTGGAGGAAGACAAGTCTTCTGTCATTTTTTGATTGTTCATATGTTTAAAAGATCACTTCCACTTTGGATCCTTAATCTGAAATTTGCTTCTATGAATTCTTTGTATCTTTTTCCATAAGTACTCGCTAGAGTGAGTTAATGATATTTTCCGTTCTCACAAAAAAAAAAAAAAAAAAAAAAAAAAACAAAAAAAACAAAAAAACTGTATAGAGTACCTTTAGAGGACATTGGGCGACCAGTACGGCACCGCCTAGGGTAAGGATGTTCATCACCACCAAGCACCGGTCGTGCTAAACTTAAGAGATTATCTGGAGCACCGAGATCGTTGTATACATCATAATCATAAATCCTATCTGTGGACTTACGCTCTCCTTGGCCATTGCCACGAAGAGACTCCAAGTCTTTTGTTCTTAATGATTTTAGTGCTTCTGGTGTTTCTGATGGCAGGTAAGACTATACAAACAAATACACTAATAAGAATAATCCAGTGTCATGATAAACAAAAGTAACTTATAACTAATTGCAGAAAAATAATATTAGATTTCACCTTGTTCGCGAAAAAAATTCTCTTTTCTGAGTTATCATACTTGGAGTGAACCCAAGATTCGCATGTGAATGTGACACCGTTTTCAAGAACAATACTCTTGAAAAACATCTTCTTGCTATATTCATTCTCCACCATCACAGCTCCTATCTCGCCAAAATCCGCAGGGACATCAAAGTCGCATTTGTATGTGTAGACCTTAATGTCGAAATCTAATGCAGTGTATCGAGCATACGCCTTCACCGTCTTTTGCTTTCCCTTTGCTATACATTTCATACAAGATTACAAGACTTTAACACAATAAGACATTACATGTTATGTTTAGAATTGTGTTATTCCCTCTGTCTTATATTAAGTATTCACTTTCATAATGCACAAAGTTTTAGAAATCTTACTAACTACGCTCCAGACCAATCAAATATCATATCCAACCACTTAAGGTCTTTTTTCATTTGCTGAAATACAACGTGTACATTTATTATGGGGCATCCCAAAATAATAATGTGGACACTTAATATGTGACGGAGAAGTTAATGTATGTTTGGCTTACAATTGGTTAATTGGTATATATAATACGTTTCCAATAGAACTAAACATTGTAAGCTCAAATTATAAGTTTAGATATTTTTGAAAGACATAAACCTATTTGTCCAGGACTCTTTGGAAAAGAAGGGTAGCTAGGATTTTGGTAAATTAAATTCAGGTCCCGCAATTATATTATTGCGGTCGGTTGATGATTAAGTACTCGATGACTGCATGCATTTTTTAATTTGTTCATATGATCAATAACATAACCTCGATAAGGTTAATGATCACAATCTAAGTAGTCTATCGTCTATGACTCGAAGGTCTACTTAAGTTCCGCGCGCGAATTTTTGTCGAGATATATGCACCAGCTAGCCTTCAGAAGTTGACTCGACTAATTTACACCGATAGTTACATAGGTGAATCCAGATGTAATATCTTTGAAATGCAAGTATATTAGTTCTAACTATATTTACGAAAATCCAAGATAATACTCTTTATATTTAATTTTAAATGACCGTTGTAAATCCGCTCCAAATTTGCCCTTATAGCGATAAAATTTACACTGCAAGTTTTATAAATTGTCAACGTTTACCCCCTCGACGCTAAGTAATGTATGTTGTTATCTAGTTTTTATCACGTTATGTTATCTTTATTTTACACTTAACGCGCGTCATCATGCAAGTTTTTAACAAAATCAATATAACTTAAAGAGTTGTATGGAATATATACGTACAATCAAGCTCATTGGAAACGAGTTCAAGCAAGAAAGACCGTCCTAGAAGATCAGAGACACCATCAGCAACACCACCGATGCCTACACCAGCAATCGCGGAGCTAATTGTTGGTTGGACAGTGATGACACCCTTGACCGTAGTGGCCTTGGTAAGAAAGGGTATTGATATGGCCTTAATGTTACCAACTGAGGTGGTTCGAGCACGGGTGGCATTGGTTTTCTTTGTGGACTTGGATCCGCGGAGAATGGCAGGGGAGTAGGCCGAAGACGCGGAATGGTTCGTGGCCTCGCCCCCAACAAATGGCTTGTTGAGTGGGACTAGGTTACGGACAGAGTGAGTTTGGTTGATTTGAGGCTTCAACATGTTTTTTTTATTTTATTTCTTTTTTTGGTTGCTACTAACTCTACTCACTCTTGTTTTGTGTGATTTAAAACTTGGTGCATTACTCTCTATTTATAAGAAATTTTGTGCTATGATTTTTATGTGCATACATGCTTAGGGCATCTACTATGGCGGACCTTTGTAAAGGTTTATAATACTGTCTAGTCATCCGAAATCATAAATTCATAAACCATTTCCTTGTTATAAACCTTTCTTCACTATGGATAAACATCTTAAAGCTTTATCAAAATCCCATTAAATACAAAAGCATTAAATTTAGAAGAGGTTCAAGATATTAGACATTTTCATTCCACATAAGCATGAAACACATTTTCACTATAGTTAATAAAATTATATACCTCTTCATCTTTTCTTGGACCTTTTTATAAACCACCATAGTGGATGCTCTTATTTAGTGCGAAAATGTAATGATTGGACATTTTTGGGTCTGATTCACGTGGTGTTAATGTATTATTGATTATTTTTTTTGTGCAGATATTATTGATTTTTATGACCGTGCCAATAGTTAATAATTAATGTATGGTTCGAATTGATTAAACGGTATGAAAGAAAAATAAATGTCATGCATGATTACGACAAAGAAAAATATACATCTTAATTTGCTCTAGCTCTTATCTATAGTGTCTTGGGAAGGAGAATGAACACCTACCCACCGGGTAGTTTACCTGGATGAGATAGCACTGATTCATTGAGAGAGAATGAATAATATTCTCCTTTTTTTTCCAACAAATTATTAATTATGTTTTTATTGTGTTTTAATTTATAGTGGGTAGACTACCTTATGGGTAGCTTAAGTTTTCTCCACATTGGATCACCTCTTGTATACTCCGTATTTATTAAAATGATGCACATTAAGGTGGTTCGATTATGACGTGTTCATATATGAATGGTGAATGATTTGGTTTGGTTTCTGATATCTAAAGCATATGATAAAATCATGTACGTCTAGGTCTAACTAAGTTTGTATGATATTCAATTATTGGTTTTTAATATTATTTTAAAAAACTGCATGTACAAATTACAGCAAGTGTTTCAAAATTCTAAAACATTGTTACTCAAGTTTTAACTTTCTTTCAATGATGCCGTCCATTTATGAAAACTAACTTATAGGCTGTTTAAGTATATTTCTTTTTTCATTTATACCAAATCCGTTCAAAATTACACAAAAAAATTATATATTGACGAATGCCCCATCTGAAAAAATGAAAATTATAACAAATTGAATTATAAATATGTAATGTCTATTTGATATATCAATGATAATTTAGTCAGTAAACACTTTTTATTGCCGGATTTGGTATAAACGAAAAGGGAAATACACTTGAACGGCCTATAAGATATTTTTCATAGATGAACGGCATTAATGAAAAAATGTTAAAAGTTGGGTGGCCTCCATGTACAAAATCCCTAATTTATATGAAAATAAAATTTATATAATGGCATAAGGCAAACGAGCAACTAACATCAATATCTAACTGATAATTTCATCAAAGATTCAAGAACACAAAATATAGCTCACACACCAACATGTAATCTTCCTAAAAGTGTAAAAAGCGATGGCTACTTAAATGGGGATATACCCTTCAAATGTAACAACAAAGAGCGAAGGTTTAAGTTTGGTTATGAACTCAAACATCACTAATAGTTATCACGACTATTGCTAGTTTAAGAGCTTAGTAGATGTTATTCAATAATTCAACAATATAAGAACACAAAATATAGCTCACAAACAAACATGTAATCTTCCTAAAAGTTTAAAAAGCGATGGCTACTTAAATGGGGATGTACCCTTCAAATGTAACAACAAAGAGTGAAGATTTAAGTTTGGTTATGAACTCAAACATCATTAATAGTTATCACGACTATTGCTAGTTTAAGAGCTCAGTAGATGTTATTCAATAATTCAAAAATATTGCGGAGATATAAAGATTTACACTGTGTTTATTAATGTTATTCCTATGTGTTAGGTATCTTACAGCCGAGTATCTCATAAACTCCAACATATAAGGAGAACCAGGTTTTCATTTTAAAACTAATTGGTAATAGAAGGTCTACCAAAATTATATGTTAACTTAGAGATTATAGTTCTAACGATGTGGGGTTGGGTTTGCACACCCAACAATCATCCCCTCAAACCCAAACCATCATGGGCCTCCCCTTCAACTATAGCCACAGTTTTCATACCGCCGACAATACAAGGTTTTCATTTTAAAACTAATTGGTGATAGAAGGTCCACCAAAATTATATGTTAACTTAGAGATTATAGTTCTAACGATGTGGGATTGGGTTTACACACCCAACAATCATCCCCTCAAACCCAAACCATCATGGGCCTCCCCTTCAAATATAGCCATAGTTTTTATACCGCTGACAATACAAGGTTTACCAGGATCCCCTAATACCCTCGAAATCGGGGTCTAACTGAGGGAACAACATCCACATCACCACTTGGCACAACAATAGCTCTGATACCATTTGTTAGAAATCATACAATCCAGTATCTTACAAAGTCCAACATATAAGCCCAATTAGGTTCTCATTCTAAAACCATTTGGTGATAGAAGGAGTAGACCACTATACTTATATGTTAACTTTGAGATTATAGTTCTACCGATGTGGGATTGAGTTTGCACACCCAACACCATGTAACTGTAACTCAGATTACTAGAAAATAACTAAATCACAATTATCATGACACACTGAGTGTTTATGACAGTTTAAAGTAAGTAAGATAATAAACACTCATTATACTTTTCAACGTTTAAATTTTCATTTGAATGAATTAAAGAATTCACAAGGTTGTTCGTGGAATAAGAATCATAGTTGTATGATAATTTAGTGTTTTCTCTATCACTAAAACTAAAACTTAAGTTATAGTTTGAGAGTGAACTCAGTGAACACTTCCTCAGCTACTTATGTTCAAACGAGAGTAAATGCTCTTAAATGTGTATCACATTAATTGCAAGAATTGCATTTAGTCCATTACAAACATTCTCTTATACATGCGAGAAGATTAGGATTTCCCTAGAAGGTGTTTAGTACGTGTCTAGCATATAATGGTGAAATCTAATTTGCATTAAATGCTTTTTCTTATAGGAATGGGATGAACTCTTCTTTAGAAAATATTGTTGACAATTGTTGCACATTTATACCAATTCTTGGAAGTTATTAACTTCTATGAAGACACTTTATCCTTTTTTATTTTAGAATTTTTCCCTCCTTTTTTATTTTTAGATACTCACATATTTTTATAAGTACCTTATATTTCAATTAGTGAAAAAGAACAAACATCGATCAATGAGGTATTGTCAACCCTAAATGACCTGAACATATTTGATATTATGAACCACATCATTGTTGAAATGTATTTTTTAGTCTTCAAATAACTACAAAACCCTCTTCCTTTAGATACTAATAAAGACTCGAGTGAGCTACTTTAATAATTTCATTTCTCTTGCCCGCATGATCAGTCTCAGGAAGATATGTTAAGCAGTTACTCAGCGACTACTTATAAGAGTTAGGGTGTGTTTGTGTTTTTTAAAAGTCTCACGAGCCCTCTTACTCTTACCAGTAAGAGGTGGGCAGACGTTTTACAGGTTTGTTTTTTTCTTTTGAGTCAGACCCAATTAGACATATAACATCTTACTCAGTAAGAGGTGCGAGACTTGTCTTACTGCGTCTTACTAGATAAGAGATTTAAGACTCATGTTAATATAATATATTTGATGATTTATTAACTATGTTATATTTATGATAAAAAAATCTTGTTTCATATTTACATAAGTTAGTTAAATAAATTTCAGAAACGAGCACTTAAAATCATTCGAAAAATTATACAAAATCAAACAACATTGTTTCGTTCTGATTTATACTTTCTAGCCACCGCTTACTGGTAAGATGTGGTAGTCAGATTCAGACCTAAAACATCTTAATAAAACAAACACACCTTTAGGCTATTTTATGTTTAGAGAAAAGTTCATTTAGGGACTAAGTTTTTGTTGCATACTGAGGGACAAATCCTCACCATACATCTAATTTGAACTAATGGTTGGGATTAACCTAATATTTAAAAATAGAACTTAAGTCCAAGTTTTTTCTTGTCCTTTTCTCTTTCTTATTTATTCATGGTATTTTTTTTCCCTTTCTCCACCTATCTACGTTTTTTCTTTCTCTTTTTTCGTCTTCCTTTTTTTTCACGCTTTTTTTTTCAATTCTCACTTTTTTGTTTTTTTAATGAACATTTTTCTATTCATTTTTTTTACTTTTCAAAAAAAAATATGTTTTTTTTAAATTCACATGTATTTTTTTTTAAATTCACATTTTTTTCACTTTCTTACGTTTTCGTCCAATTTCATTCGTTTTCGTTCATTTTCATACGTTTATACACGTTTTCATCCGTTTTCATACATTTTCATCCGTTTTGATACGTGTTCATCTTTTTTTTAAGTTTTCGTTAATTTTTAGATGTTTTCATCTGCTTTCAGATGTTTTCATCTGCTTTCAGATGTTTTCGTCCAATTTTATACGCTTTCGGCCATTTTCATATGTTTTCGTCCATTTTTATAAGTTATCGTCCGTTTTCAGATGTTTTTATCCGTTTTCATATGTCTTCGTCCGTTTTATACATTTTGTCCCTTTTCAGACGTTTTTGTCCGTTTTCATACGTTTTCGGCAGTTTTTTATATACGTTTCCAGACATTTTTATCCGTTTTCGTACGTTTTCGTCTATTTTTTTACGTTTTCATCTATTTTCAGACGTTTTTGTCTACTTTCATCTGTTTTCTTAAGTTTTTGTCCGTCTTTATACATTTTTGTCCGTTTTCAAACGTTTTCGTCCGTTCTCATATGTTTTCGGCAGTTTTTATACATTTTCAGACATTTTTGTTCGTTTTCATACTTTTTCGTCTGTTTTTATACGTATTCATCCATTTTTTTACGTTTTCGTCTGTTTTCAGATGTTTTTGTCTGTTTTCGTTCGTTTTTATACGTTTTCGTCTATTTTATCTGTTTTTATACATTAATATACGCTTTTTCCATTTTCAGTTTTTGTCTATTTTCGTTCGTTTTTATACGTTTTCATCTATTTTATCTGTTTTTATACATTAATATACGCTTTTTCCGTTTTCATTCGTTTTTATACATTTTTGTCTGTTTTTAGACGTTTTCGTCCGTTTTCATACATTTTTGGCCGTTTTTACACGTTTTCATAGGTTTTCGTTCATTTTCATAAGTATTCCTCTAATTTCGTCTGTTTTCTTTCGTTTTCTGTCCATTTTTTTATACGTTTTCATCCATTTTTAAACGTGTTTTTACGCTTTCATACGTATTCATTTGTTTTCGTCCGTTTTCATACGTTTATAAATATCACAATTGACATTCTTAATATCATAATTGATATTTAGAATATGACAGAATATCACTTGTGATATTAAGAATATCTATTGTGGTATTCAGAAACGTATGAAAACGGACGAAAATGTATGACTATGGACAACAACGTTAAAAAAAAAAATAAAAAAAAAAAAATAACAAAAAACTTGAATTAATAAAAATGTGAAATCACTTGTGATATTCCGAATATCACTTGTGATTTTCAGAATATTACTTGTGATATTCAGAATATCACTTGCGATTTTCATGTTACAAAACATTTGTTGAAAATTACTTGTGATATTCAGAATTCAAACACACAATGATGTTTTAGTATCACTTGTGATATTCAGAATAGTTTTAGTAATGTGGTTTGTTTAGTTTGCGTTGGTTAGTGGTCTGATTTGATGTTTAGGTGTTTGTTAAGATGTGATAGCGTCGTGAAATGTAATGAGATTGTTAACTTTAACTGATGTGGGATTATTTGTATGGTGAAATAACTTTAAAACTAGAGGAGAGTTGATTTACTTCTTAACTTTTATAGTTTTATATTTCATCTAAGTAGCAGTTTTCTTTTATATAAGATCAATAATACATTTTATCGCCGCTACATTGCACGATGCTATCACATCTTAACAAACACCTAAACATCAAATCAGGTCACTGACTAATGCAAACTAAACAAATCACTTGTGACATTCTGAATATCACAGAATATCACTTGATATTTGGACTAGTGCAACACGAGAGTTATATCTTTGTAAGTACTTGATAATTGGACTAGTGCTATATTTGGACTACTATTTTCTTGTGATATTCAGAATATCACTTGCGATAGAATATCACAAGTGATATTCTAAATATCACAAGTGATATTCTAGAAATGGTTGAAAACATTTAAAAATGAACGTCTAGAAATGGTTGAAAATATTTAAAAATGAACGAAAATGAATGAAAACGGACGAAAATGAAAGAAAACAGAAGTAAACAGATGAAACTGTATGAAAACGGATGGAAACGTATAAAAATGGATGAAAACGTAAGAAAACGGACGAAAAAATATGTTTTCAATTCTCACTTTTTTGTTTTTTTAATGAACATTTTTCTATTCATTTTTTTTACTTTTCAAAAAAAAATATATGTTTTTTTTAAATTCACATGTATTTTTTTTTAAATTCACATTTTTTTCACTTTCTTACGTTTTCGTCCATTTTCATTCGTTTTCGTTCATTTTCATACGTTTATACACGTTTTTGTCCGTTTTCATACATTTTCATCCGTTTTGATACGTTTTCATCTTTTTTTTAAGTTTTCTTTAATTTTTAGATGTTTTCATCTGCTTTCAGATGTTTTCGTTCAATTTTATACGCTTTCGGCCATTTTCATATGTTTTCGTCCATTTTTATAAGTTTTCGTCCGTTTTCAGATGTTTTTATCCGTTTTCATATGTTTTCGTCCGTTTTATACATTTTGTCCCTTTTCAGATGTTTTTGTCCATTTTCATACGTTTTCGGCAGTTTTTTATATACGTTTTCAGACATTTTTATCCGTTTTCGTACGTTTTCGTCTATTTTTTTACGTTTTCATCTATTTCCAGACGTTTTCATCTGCTTTCATCTGTTTTCTTAAGTTTTTGTCCGTCTTTATACATTTTTGTCCGTTTTCAAACGTTTTCGTCCGTTCTCATATGTTTTCGGCAGTTTTTATACATTTTCAGACATTTTTGTCGTTTTCTTACTTTTTCGTCTGTTTTTATACGTATTCATCCATTTTTTTACGTTTTCGTCTGTTTTCAGATGTTTTTGTCTGTTTTCGTTCGTTTTTATACGTTTTCGTCTATTTTATCTGTTTTTATACATTAATATACGCTTTTTCCGTTTTCAGTTTTTGTCTGTTTTCGTTCGTTTTTATACGTTTTCGTCTATTTTATCTGTCTTTATACATTAATATACGCTTTTTCCGTTTTCATTCGTTTTTATACATTTTTGTCTGTTTTTAGACGTTTTCATACATTTTTTGCCATTTTTACACGTTTTCATAGGTTTTCGTTCATTTTCATAAGTATTCCTCCGTTTTCGTCTGTTTTCTTTCGTTTTCTGTCCATTTTTTTATACGTTTTCATCCATTTTCAAACGTGTTTTTACGCTTTCATACGTATTCATTTGTTTTCGTCCGTTTCCATACGTTTATAAATATCACAATTGACATTCTTAATATCACAATTGATATTTAGAATATGACAGAATATCACTTGTGATATTAAGAATATCTATTGTGGTATTCAGAAACGTATGAAAACGGACGAAAATGTATGACTATGGACAACAACGTTAGAAAGTTAAAAAAAAAAAAAAAAAAAAAAAAAACTTGAATTAAAAAAAATGTGAAATCACTTGTGATATTCTGAATATCACTTGTGATTTTCAGAATATTACTTGTGATATTCAGAATATCACTTGCAATTTTCATGTTACAAAACATTTGTTGAAAATTACTTGTGATATTCAAAATTCAAACACACAATGGTGTTTTAGTATCACTTGTGATATTCAGAATAGTTTTAGTAATGTGGTTTGTTTAGTTTGCGTTGGTTAGTGGTCTGATTTGATGTTTAGGTGTTTGTTAAGATGTGATAGCGTCGTGAAATGTAATGAGATTGTTAACTTTAACTGATGTGGGATTATTTGTATGGTGAAATAACTTTAAAACTAGAGGAGAGTTGATTTACTTCTTAACTTTTATAGTTTTATATTTCATCTAAGTAGCAGTTTTCTTTTATATAAGATCAATAATACATTTTATCGCCACTACATTGCACGATGCTATCACATCTTAACAAACACCTAAACATCAAATCAGGTCACTGACTAATGCAAACTAAACAAATCACTTGTGAAATTCAGAATATCACTTGCTATAGAATATCACAAGTGATATTCTGAATATCACAGAATATCACTTGATATTTGGACTAGTGCAACACGAGAGTTATATCTTTGTAAGTACTTGATAATTGGACTAGTGCAATATTTGGACTACTATTTTCTTGTGATATTCAGAATATCACTTGCGATAGAATATCACAAGTGATATTCTAAATATCACAAGTGATATTCTAGAAATGGTTGAAAACATTTAAAAATGAACGTCTAGAAATGGTTGAAAACATTTAAAAATGAACGAAAATGAATGAAAACGAACGAAAATGAAAGAAAACGGAAGAAAACAGATGAAACCGTATGAAAACGGATGGAAACGTATAAAAATGGACGAAAACGTATGAAAACTGACGAAAACATATGAAAACAAACAAACATGTATGAAAATGGACGAAAACATATGAAAATGGATGAATATGTATGAAAACGGGTGAAAACGTAAGAAAACAGGCGAAAACATATGAAAACAGACGAAACCATATGAAACGGACAAAAATAGGTGAAAACGTAAGAAATCGGATGAAAACGTATAAAAACAGTTGAAAACGTATGAGAACGAAGGAAAACGTATGAAAATGGACGAAAACGTAAGAAAACGGACGAAAACCTATGAAAACAGACGAAAATAGATGAAAACGTAAGAAAACGGATGACAATGTATAAAACCGGATGAAAACGTATGAAAACGGACGAAAACATAAGAAAACAGATGAAAACATATGAAAATGACCGAAAACGTATGAAAACGTAAGAAAACGGATGAATATGTATGAAAACGGATGAAAACGTATGAAAGCGTAAAAACACAAATGAAAACGGGTGAAAGCATATGAAAAATGGACGAAAATGAAAGAAAATGGACGAGACCATATGAAAACGAACGGAAACGTATGAAAACGGGCAAAAACATAAGAAAACGGACGAAAACGTATGAGAATAGACGAAAACGTATGAGAATGGACGAAAACGTATGAAAACAGACGAAAATAGATGAAAACGTGAGTAAACGGACGAAAATGGATAAAAGCGGACGAAAACGTATAAAAATGGAGGAAAACGTATGAAAACGTAAGAAAACAGATGAAAACATATGAAAACGGGCGAAAACGTAAGAAAACAAACGAAAATGTATGAAAACGTAAGAAAATGACGAAACGGATGAAAACGTAAAAAAACGACGAATATGTATGAAAAACATATAAAAACAAAAAAAAACGTAAAAAAGAAGAAAAACCGCACGAATTAAAAAAGAGCGGAAAAAAACGTGAATTAAAAAAAAGAAGAAAAAAAAGTGAATAAATAAGAAAGAAAAAAAGACAAGAAAAAAATATAGACTTAGGTTGTACTATTAAATCTTAGGTTAATCCCACCATTAGATCAAACTAAGTGGATGGTGGAGATTTGTCTCTTAGTGTAGGATCATGGATTTGATTGATTATTATGATTCGGGAGGTCGAGTAATATGAAAGTGAATGAACTCCATGGTTAGAGAGAGAGAGAGAGTAAAGAGCAAAGGGAAAAACTATGTGTTTATTGATAATGAAAGAGTAAATTACACAAAGAGTCTCACCCCTCCATGGAAGTATGGAGGGGTATATAAAGCCTAACACAAGTTAAACTATTGCAATATTACATAACAAGTCCTTGTGGTTTGGCTAAATGGGATAACAAATGTAATCTCGATAATGTCGTTCCATTTACGTGTTGGGATTATAAAATTTGATCCCAATAATCTTCCCCCAATTGGGCGACATAAGGGATTACTTACAACATTTCCTACAAGGACAAATAAGAATAAAGAAAGGTCTTCATAAGCTCTTCAAATTGCTGAGGATGGTGACAGTTGACGCTCTTTGTCTTCATCTTGTACCTCGGCTTGAGAACTTTTTTCTTCACTTGTAGGCAAATGATGTAATATGCATGAAATGGATTAACTTCCCCCCAATTCATGCTGCATGTCTTTAGCGGCTTCTTCGTACACTTCTTTTTGGCGAAGTTTCTGAATCAACTTCCCCCCAAACTAACAACCATCTTCAGCAGATTCGAAACTTTGATGTAGTCCACATGTCTTCTAGCTATTGAAGTTTTGAGTACGCAGCGGAATTTGTAGATGACATCATAAACCACACCAAGCAAATCTGACTAGTCACTTAATCACAGTTATGCTCAACGCGGAAGCTCCGTTCGGGGGTAACATGCAAGAAATCAGCAAGATCTTCTCACATATTCAGGCTACTTCACACTTCACAACCCACGAGAGCTGAAATGATTACACCAAAATCACAAAACTGAACCACTGATCATCTCTGCGGACGTCTCTCCGGTAGTAATAAAATTGTAAGCTCGATCACGTGAGTCTATTATGCGTCCTTGATGTGCACATTTCTTCCCCCTAAATGCAAATCCTCGTGGAAAATGAGTGCTTTTGCAAAGAAGTCAAGAAAAGCGAAAGAAAGCAAAGAACACCCACTCTCTCTTCCCCCACGATGTCTTCGCGGAAACGGAAGCATACACACTATGTTTACGATGGAAACGGAGGCAGCGTAACCCCATATGTCCAACTAACCGATTACGTGTGAAGTATCATAAATAGCCCGTGAGAATCAACTCCTGATAAACATCTCTACTCTTTTATACTCCTCTCAACTAACTCTTTACCGACCCTATTATCATTCTGACGGCTTTTTGTAGTGACTACTGATGGAGAAAACTCAATATGACAAACTTGAGACTGAAGTAAAATAACCCAAATTTGTGACTTAAACTTGCACTAATGTATGACAAAGAGCGGTGTAGAGAGTTCGCACCCCATCGAATCCCTAAGTACTCTATACTCATCAACCAACCAACCATCAAGTATAAGACGTACATCACCTCTTGACTATCCACAACTTCGTGTGACACTGAGCACTACAACGTAACTCCTTAAAGTGATAGTTATTTTGTGGTAATAGAAAGAAAGAATCACAAAAATAACTAGATATCCAAGTCTTCGTCATTTTAAAGGTTAAAAGCTCGAACAAGGATCTCGAAGAATCATGCATCCAACCAACCCCGATATCTTCAGATACTAAGTACACGCACCCGTGAAATTCCACTTCAACCTCAATTAAATAATAAATAATTAACGCCGTAGTCACATCTTGCGGTTAAATGCCCAAAAACTAGCCTTTTGACGGTTTAAGTGAATTTGATAATGGTTTCCCGATCTTGTAAAAAACGTATCCTCGTGAAGACACATACACACACTGAACACAAATATAACCATTTAACCAATAGTTATAACAACAATTAATATTGTTTAATAAAAAATTTGTAACTCAGTATAAGTTCATATAACTATTTGGTATGGTACATGTTCAGCCCATCCAAACCAACATTTTCGTTAAGCAATAGCAGTCTTGTAGAAGGATTAAACGGCCCAATCCCAAAAAATCACCAGCCCGGTCCAACTCATGTAAACCCGATCAAAATATATACCCTAAAATACGGGTATTAAAGAGACACCACATTATCCTATTCTTTGTCATTTTATGCAACCCTAATTACAAACCTCTCAAATACTCCGCCCTCATCTCCGTCATCAAGAGTAAAATGCAGCAACTTCTAATCACTCCTTATCACTCTCTAAACAAATCCTTAAATATCACATTCCATTAAACCCGATCACATGACAACACTTTCTAATCTCTTCTCAACACCATCATCATCACAACCCAAATCGAACATAAGCACAAATAAGAACCATTTTTCTGCTTGTGAAGTCCAAACGCTAATACACGTCATCAACCATACCTTGACCTTTATCTACATTTACTGCTCGAGACGAATCAAGAACCATCTTTCAAAGCATCAAGATCAATTAAATGGGTCTAAGGTAGGTTTTGATTTCGTTTTGAGTGTGTCTTAGAAAGAACCAAGACAAGAGGATAACATAATTGTTATCATTCTTGTCTTTTGTTTCGGATAATTATTGAAGATTGGCTTCAAAAATAGATCGATGATTTGCATGTGTTTATAATCCATACGGATTAACTGGGAACACGAGACTGAGATCTTTTAACAATTATTTACGAATCAGTTCAAGGATCTATGATAGTTTATGTTCTCACTTATAAATCTTGAAAGCTTGCAATAAAGGGTCAACAAACTGAGATCCATTTAATTTCTTTACCTTTTAATTTTGTATCGATTCATGTTTGTTTGAAGAGGTTGAGTGATGAGTGCTCAAACACTAATCATTTTTGGTCAAATCTGAACTGCAAAACATACAAAAACACTCAGAAATGCATCAAAATACTAAAAATATTTCAAAATTGTGTTTTATATGTTTTAGATGCAAAATGGGCAAAAACAGATAAAAAAACGTACAAAGTTTGCAAAATTGGCAGTTTCAGTCCCTCAACTTTCATAAAATTACAAAACTAGTCCCTAGTCATTCAAAATATGGAAAATTATCACCAAAGGTCCTTTTAAAGTCATAAGTTGTCATATTTTGTCCTTTGGTGAAAAATCATAAAAGTTTTGAAAAATTACAATTTAGTCCCTGGAGTTACAGATTTTGGCAGATTCAGTCCCTGGCGGGATATTTTTGAAAGGAAAATCAATTTTTATCCTTGGAAAATCAAAACATGTCAAAAATAGTCCTTGGAATGAAAGATTGGTGAAAATTACAAGTTTAGTCCCCGGAATTTGGAAATTTACAAAATTGGTCCCCGGGTGTTTTATTTTGGAAAATATAAATTTTGGTCCTCGTAATATTCAAACTTGGCAATTTTTATCCTTATGATAACTTGGGATGTTTGTAAAAATCAGCCCCTCACTTTTGGGTAATTTACATTATTGGTCCTTGTTGTTTACTAAGTTACCATTTGGACCCTTTTTATCTTAAACCCAAAATAAAACTAATCCACTCACACCTCTGATCCAGTAACGCACCCCCAAGCCCAAAATACTTACCCAAGCCCACCCCCGGTCAACCCCAGTCAAACCCAAAAACCTTAATCCCCCGTTTTTATTATCCCAGTCAAACCCCCACTTTGACCACCCCTAACCTCCCAACTTGCAACCTGCAACACTGTGTACCCCCCCTAAACCTCACCAACTCTGCACTCACCCTACTCTATGTCCCCTCCACTAACACTACATTCCAAACTTCCTTAATTGAGCTTAAAACCCTCACAAGTTACCCCCTGACTGCCAAAACCCATTTTTCCCGCCAAAAGCAATTTCAATGGCCAAGATCATTCAAGCCAAACCAATGGCCAAGATGTGATGGGATTTTCTTAGAGAGTCAAGTGGAGCATGGAAAGTCTATATAATTGAAGAATGAAGCAACATTGAGAGATATGTAGTGGAGTTTTAATAGCACTATGTCGTTTTTATTGTCCTTTATTTTTCAGTTCTGTTTTTAAGTTTAAGAATGATGTAATCAGTTTATTTTGTGTAATCTAAACTATCTTTGCAGTTAAATTCAAGTTACTTTTCACGAATTCAATTTTGGCAATTTTAAGTGAATTTGACACATTTGCTTAATTCTTGTTTAATGTTGTTGAACTTGTTCCATTAAGCTTCAGTAAGCTCACTTGTGAGCACCTTTAAGCTTCCAAAGCTTTTTACTCAGTTTCATTTACAGTTTACTAAAAATCTAAAAAAAGAATAGAAATAAATAGTCATAAAATAAAAAATAGTTGAAGAAAAGATTGAATCAAAGAGCATGGTGGATTATGGTTTCTTATGCTTTAGTAAGCTTGTTTGGAAGCTTTAGGAATGATTTTTGGGACCTGGTTAATATGTTCTCAGCATGAAGCCATTGTAAGCCCTTTTGTCCAATTTTTGCATTTAACTGCATAAGTGCCTATGATTGCTCATTTCTGTGTTTTATGTGCTTTATTAGTGTAATGTAATTTAGTTGTTAATTAATATTGTTATTTTGTTCTTTGTAATTCCTTTTGCTCATTTTCATTACTTTAAACTGCCAAATAAGCTTGATTTAGAATCCTAGGTGGTTGATGTTTAAGTTTATGTGTTTGTGTTTGTTTTAGCTCATTATAACATTTTAGATCATTGTTCATCAGTTTCTTTGCTCAAACCATCCTTATGCTTTAGAAATCTCAAAACAAGCTTTTATAAGGGGTGTTTGGATTTAGCTTAAAACCTGTGTTGAAGTTGTTATTCTGAGTCAATGTCACTTAGTTTATGATTCTTAAGTGTAACACAGTCCAATTGGATCATCTCCTTGGTCACTTATGTTCAAAAAGTCAAAAATCCACCCAAATACCCTTGACAGTCCACTGTTGGACTGTGGGGTGTTCCAAACCCTTGATTTCAATGTGAAGTTAGATTAGATTGCAAGATGTAGACTCATTTAGGCTTAATAAACATGTACTAATCAGTAAATTAGCATTAAAGTTCACATAAGTCAACCTTGTTAGTTTTTCACAAAATAGTCAAAGTTTGTTTTTCAGATTTTTACAAAACTTCAAAGATTTTTATTGAATTATGTGTTTGGATTTAAGCTTTGAGGTTTGTTCCTAGTTAGAGTCCACCAGCTCATTTTTAAGATCTCACCATTTCTATATTTTTGGGATTTTTCCCCTGGGCCCCACATTAGCCAAAGTAGGCTGCAGGGCTGCACAGCCCCCTGCTGCACCAGCAGACACCACCATCACCACCATTTGGTGGTGGGTTTCTGACCACCTCAGTGGCCCCCACTACCCAATCTTTGCTCCATTGAACCCCCCTCCTACCAGGGAAGTGGTATTGACCACTAGTTTGATCTTGAACCCACTAGGACCCACCTGAATCAACCCATCTTTTCTGTCCCATTTCTGTGCAGCCAACAAGTTCTAAGTGCTTATTTTGTGGCTTATTTGCTTATTTTGTGATCCTCTTGTGCTTATTCTGGCTTAATCATTTGAGTCTGAATCATCCATTGAGGGTCCCACCTAATGCCATTTTAGCTTATTTCTCACCTTGGTCAAACAAAGTCAACTGTGTGGCTTTTTGTGTTCCATTGTGCTTATTTTCAATCTACAAAAAAGTTGTTTTTATAAAAAGTTAATGTTTTTAGTTGTAAATTAGTTTTCTAAAAGAAAAATCCAGAAAAGTCAAAGTAATTTTAAGTGTTAGTTTCTATTTAATTTTATTTAAATTTTATTTTTCATTTTTAGATTTTTGTTAAGTACTCATCATTTTTATATTTTTATTAATTACCTATTATATTAAAGTATTTATAGTAATTTTCTCAGATTTTTATTTTGTCATTCAGTATTTATTAGAATTAATATTAGTTTTATTAATAATTAATTAATATTAAATTTAAAATAGCATAATTAGTTTTTATTAAGTAAAACCTAGTTTTTATATTTTTTATAGCTTTTATATGTTATAAAATAATTTTAGAAATTTTCTTGTGATTTTTACTGTTCATTTTCTATTTTTCTTAATTTAAAATAGTTTAATTAGGTAATTAGTATTTAATTAGTAATTAATTAATAGAAAAACCACAAAAAGACAAAAATACTTATTTTTAATTTTAAAACTTGTTTTTCGTTATTTTATAATTTTAGGAATTTTATTTTCACCTCTTTAGTATTTAAATAATATTGTATTATATTTAAGTTGTTTAAATATTAATAATTAAGTATTAATTAGTATTTAATTAATAATAAATAATTAATTAGTGTTAAAATTTATTTTAATTTTCTAAAAATTTTCTTTTACCTTTTAGTTTGTAAAAAAGTCATTTTCACCCCCTGGGTTTTCAGAATTCAGTTTTTACTTTTTATTTCGTACGTCTACGTTTTATTCAAACGTGAACGTACACGTTTTAAGTTTTAAACATTTCTGGTTTTTGTAACTTTCCTGTTTTATTCATATAGCTTCTTTAAGCTATTTCATTGTATAAATCCTTAGTGTAACCAATCTCAAACCCCTTTCTGTCCAAATTCACCCGATCACAAACCCGTTTGAATACCATCCACACCTCGTCAGGACATAACGACCCAGGGAAACACTATATTCCGCGGAGCATTGATTCTGAGCTGTTTGACTTGTTTGACCACATCCGTGGTTGACTTTGGTTGACGGTTTAGCATCAATCATTGATATGTTGAGATTGTGGACGGGTTGTAGACTAGTAGTTTGTAGCAGTTTAAACAATGGATGGGATTTGGCTAGTGGTTTGTTGGTTTTGGTCAAAGGTCTCTTTTCTGCTTCATCTTACTTCTGTTTTTATTCTTTTTGGCTAGTTTACGCATAACTTTATGCGTAGACATGTAGAAATCTTTTGCGTAGAAATCTTACGCGTAAATCTGTACGAAATCTTTTGCGTAAGAATCTTACGCGTATAAAACTTTTGCGTAGAAATCTTACGCGTAAACGTATCTTTTGCGTAAAGTTTATGCGTAAGCATAATCTTTGGCGTCAACCATCTCTTTTGCGTAAGAATTACGCGTAAGAAAAGGTTTTTGTGCCTTAGATGAGCCTTACGCATAACTTGTCCAAGTTATGCGTAGAAAATCAAAGATTTCGTATAGGAAGAGGGTTTTGACCCGTTGACCATATTCCGGCGTACTTTCCGACCAGTTTCTGACAGTATTTCCGGCTGCTTTTTCTGACCTGTTTTATGCCTTCTATTTGACCACAAATATCTCACAGGTTTGGTACAGTCACAAAATGATGTTTAAATTTGATAACTTGGACTGAAGGACCATAAAATAGTCGCCTTTTGTAGATTTGACTATAAAAGTTGATGACTTGACCATTTTATTGATACAAGATATCTGTATGAGATATTACCACAAACGCATGAAAAAAAAAATAGCGCAGTTAATAAATATGGTAATATCAGCCACAAAGACATGATACGAAGCAAGAAAAAATACACTTTTGACAAGAAAACATCACAATAAATCAACCAAAACTAAAACCAAGGCTCTGATGCCACTTGTAGGATCATGGATTTGATTGATTATTGTGATTCGGGAGGTCGAGTAATATGAAAGTGAATGAACTCCAATGGTTAGAGAGAGAGAGTAAAGAGTAAAGGGAAAAACTATGTGTTTATTGATAATGAAAGAGTAAATTACACAAAGAGTCTCACCCCTCCATGGAAGTATTGAGGGGTATATAAAGCCTAACACAAGTTAAACTATTGCAATATTACATAAGAAGTCCTTGTGGTTTGGCTAAATGGGATAACAAATGTAATCCCGTTAATGTCGTTCCATTTACGTGTTGGGATTATAAACTTTGATCCCAACACTTAGTATGCAACAAAAACTTTGTATCTAAAATAACTTACCTCTTATGTTTAAATCTAGTCACATACCTTCACTAAATTGATCGGACAATTAGATACTCCCGTGAAGATTTTTTGATGTGCTAACCATTTATGAGAGAAGTATACATTTTATTAAATATTTCTAATTTAAAGAGGAAGCAAAACCTTCTTTAGTGAACAATGTTAGTGATTGTTCACTTATATATTACTACTAGACTCATACTTTGTCGTTCCACTTTTTTGCAGTCACTTATCACGTCTAAATTACTTGTGAATGGTTTTGACTAAATTTCTTAGATACTTTAGATGTGAAAGTATCTTCTTATGTTTTCTTTAGAATACAACATACTGAATCAGTTAGGCTGTATCATATCTCACTAATTCGAGTATGCATCTTCTTATTTAGGGGTAATTTCGTAAGAGAAGCACTTTTACGCCCAAAAAGTCCCATGTTTTCCGGACCAACCGCTGGCGATTTCCAAAAAGTCTTTTCCCGTTTTTTGGCGGGAGCAAAGCAGTCAAAGAATGCGCCAAACGCCATGAATAGTGCGGAACTTCTACTCTATGGAGATCCAACAGACTCTACTCGCAAAGAAAGAAAAATTAGTATAGTCATGGTACGCACGATTAATTAAAAAATAGATAAAATAAATATTATATGATAACAAATGTTGTTGAATTAGATTTATATAAAAAGACTTAGGATCGAATGAGAAGAATTATGGAAAAACGAGTCATATACAAGGTAGAAAATTATATAACTTTTATGCTCAAATCTGTAACACTCGTTATTAGAATTCAATAAATTGGTTTTTGACAAAAATATTTTATGTCAGCCAGCAGGTCCGGCTTTAAGGGAGTGCAAGAGGTGTCATTGCACATGGCTAGGGGTGAGCAAACAAAACCGAAAAAACCGAAACCCAACCAAAAACCGAACAAAAAAACCCGACCAAAACAAAAAACCGATGGTTCGGTTTTTAATATTTCAAAAACCAAAAAATACGGTTCGGTTTCGGTTTTTGTCCAAAAACCAAACCGTAAAAACCGAACCGAACCAAACCAATTTTATTATATAATAATATATAATTAATATAATATGAATAACTAACTAAATAAATCAAATTTATAAATTCATATTCTTTTTATGGGTAGATTTATAATATATTTATCTTAATGTTTATGTTTATATGTGTGTTTGTTAGGGGTGAGTATGGGGCGGGGTGGGGCGGTTTTATGGTAAAACCAAAAATTGAATCGTATATTTCGGTTTTCGAAAACTACAATCCGTTTGGTTTTGGGTTTTTCGGTTTTGGTTTTTCGGTTTTTTACATTAAATCGGTTCGGTTTTTTCTTACTTGAAAACAAGAAACTTTTAATCTTATATAAAGTTTACGATTCCAAGTTTCAAGCAAAAATATTCAAACAAATATCAACAATTGCATAATATCCGGCAATCCGAAGCTTTGAAAAAACGTACAAAACAACCAAGCATTTTCTAAAATATAAAATGATGGTTTTTGCGGCTTTACACTTTTCGTTTGCAAAAACATTCAAAGAACACTATTGTCCGAAAAAAAAGATATAACATCTATAAATATAACAAATTTGAATGTACAGACAATAAACGACACTATTTTTCTGATAGATAAAGTTGTATACTCAAATCTTTAGAATTATATTGCAAATTTCTTATATAGATAAAATTATATAAAAACATATATAAAGGTGGGGCGGGGCGGTTTTTTCGGTTCGGTTTTTCTTATGAAACCAAAAACCGCCCCAAACATTCGGTTATTATAAAATTTAAAATCACCATCATCGGTTTGTCAAATGGGGCGGTTTTTTCGGTTCGGCTTTTTTGGTTTTTTCGGTTTCGATTCGGTTTTTCGGTTATTGTGCTCACCCCACTATTTGTCGTATCATGTGTTTACTAGAGAATATAACAATAAATATATAACGGTGATCATAGCATGTGTGAGTCATTTTTCAATATATGCGTAATTATAAAATTATGCAATAAACATTAGTATGCTTAGATTGAAAAAAAAAATCTATGTAATGCAAGTTTGTTGGTATAAATTTGCCATGCCTAAATATAAACGATTAGAAAATGAAAAAACTGAAAAACCGAACCGAAACCGATAATAAACAAAAAAACCGAACGATTTTTGTTATTGGTTTTATAAAAACCAAACATTTTGGTTCGGTTTCGGTTTTAGCCAAAAACTGACCCAAACTGAACCATGCACACCCCTACACGTACGTGGCCACTGCTTAACGAGGGCCACAAAATTCCATGCACTTTATTATATGTATGTACACAACATGAGGTTTGAGTTTAATTAGTTCACGCACAAGTGATACATGTGTATTTTGTATGTGTGTTTAAGGGTCTCTTTAGGGTGATGTGATGCGTGGGAATCGCAACAGGCTTTACCTCTCGAGGGATCTCGAGAAGCTTACAACCCCCACTAGGCAGTGTACCTGATCGTTGTAGTATAGTATAGTGACAAGTACCGGGGGATTGATCGTTCAGCTTAGGAATAGTGTCGCTAGGATTAGAAAGCCTAAATACTAGTTCTAAAGGTGAGGGATAATTATTTTTGTATTTTTATATTTTTTAGAAAGCAATTAAAATCTTTGGGTTTTGGAAGAGTGGGCGGAATTAGTTGCTATTCAACTAACCCAAAACTAAGATGCAATCAAAATAAAATATTAAAAATGTAAATAAGCTAAATTATACTAAAGTTGTGAGCAGTAATTGAAGAAAATGTGTTTACTTAGATTTCACTACTCCCTAGATATCTTTTACACGTTAATTACTTGTTATAATTGCATGGATGACGGATTGTATTCCTTAATACCATTCATGGGGTGGCATACATAACTCCCCAATTCTATGAGCTCTTATCTCCTCCTACACCATGCCCAGCACAACTATAGGGATTGTAAACAGTGGCTCATGCATTAAATACAACCAATAAACACCTAGTACGCCTCGGTTCAGTTTTCTTAAGACGTTCAAGCATGTTGCCATTTGGAGATCTGCCAGTTTTCTTAAGCCTAACATATAAATCATTCATCCAAGACAAGAATAAACAAGTAATCAACACATAATCAATATCTAGGTTTCATTAGATCTAAGCAAACACAAAGGAGATCTAGCCTAGCATAATTGAATTGAGACAAGAACAAGATATAGACAACCAACACATAGACATATTGATTGAATTAGAAGAACACTTATCTCAATTACTATGCAAGGTATCAAGGGTTTGGAACCCTTGAAAAACCTGTAAAAGTTGCACCAAAATCGTACTTAGGGTTTCTCCAAAACTTCTCTTCTTTTTATGTGAAAAATTAGATAACTATATATAGAAAAACAGGTCTGACGGCGTCAAGAGTTAGCTTGTGACGCCGTCACCTCGTCGCCAAAACTCTCCTCGGACTGCCTAGGTCTACTTCTGACGCCGTCTAGACTTAGACACTTCCAGGCCGTCATGACTCTTTTACTCTTGACGCCCTTCTCACGTGACGCCGTCAAGGTTTTGCTCTTGACGCCGTCACCTACTGTTCCCTGCATGGAAAATTAAGACTTTGGCGTTTTCTTATTTTTATGCTCCAAAAACGTCCGAATTGCTTCCTTTTCCAGATTTCTCTCCCAAAGTACCTAAAATCACAAAAGGAACGATTTAGGGCAATATTTGATCAAATAAAGTCAGATTCGGGCTTAAATGACCCCCTAAAAACGGATCATTTTTCGCCTCATCATATACCCTTACACTTGAGATTTGTTTGGCCTCAAGCAAATGCGCTTTTATTCTACTCAAAAGACAAGTTAGGGGTCATTTAACACTAATATAAAAGTAATTACAACAAATAATCGTTCCACTAAAGACCAATAGACAAGCACGGAGGTCATACACAAGCACCTCATAAATAGTGTTTAGATACTCACATCTCTCGGGTGTAATAAAGTATAAATTACAATATGGAAACGGAAGATATCTCTCACTACCTGTCATAGCAAAATAGATTACCATAGGCTTGGGAAAGGATCAAACCTCCACCACATGGCGTAAGCACCTAGGATACACTATCAAAGAGGTCTTTTAAAGGGTTGTAACGTTAGGTGTAGGGATATGAAATACACGGTTTTGTTGGATAAAGGAAGTTTTTCTGGTGGCGAGTTAACAATCTTAGTTAATTACATGTACAATGTGGCGTTGCTAAGCCAAGAGTAGACTCGACTTAAGCTAATAAATGAGAAATAACAAAAACATAAAATAAACATAGAATGAAACGGGATGGTAGTCCGTATGTTTTTTCTCTTTTTCTTTTTTTCTATTTTTTTTTCTTGATTTTTTCGATTTTTTTTTTTTTTTTTTTTTTTTTTTTTTTTTTTTTTTTTTTTTGCATACACTCTTACCCTACCATCCAAAATAATACATCATAGGGAATGAACATTTCCCTTACACTTGAATCTTTACATACTTTACAATAAACAAATCTAATGACTCGAATTAAGAAAATCAAAACACTTGGAGCACTTTTAAGATGAACGTACATATGGGGGTAATAAGTGATGTTCTTCCCCATTACTCCATAAATAAGTACTTTACCCATGAGTCCCAATCGTCCCAAAACAATATGTACAAGGATATGATTCGACTTAGCAACCATGTAATCAATTAGATAGTTAACTTAGGGTTTAACAAATAACAATAATGCACTAAAAATGAGCGCATACACGGAAGGCTAAGGCGATTTGGTTGTACATTTAAGTGGGGTGTAACAAATTCTTCCTTTAAGTAAAATGCTTAAAGTTAGAAACGAAAAGACAGGCTCGGAGCGGTGTACTAGGGGTTTCGTGTACTAAAAATGAGTACAACGCTAAGGTGTTTGGAAAAATTAATTGACTTAAGTAGTCAAGTAATATGACTTAAATGGTCAAGTAATTATAATACGGGTTTAACACAAGGGTGATCCTAATGCCTCTTATCATGTAGTAAATCCTACTACACGAATGTAGTCTCACTAGCGGTCTCGGGATGCATCACTAACGCAAGTTCTAGAATCTAAATGCTACCGGTACACTCATAAGCACTAATAGTAAATGCTTTACCTATCAAATCTAAAGGCGAACCTCACATATTTGGGTGGAAAATTTTTCTGAATATACGGTTATGTGCTAGTCATACAATCTCCTATCCATGAGACGCTTGCTATGGCTAAAGTTTCACTCCTAAATGTTGTAAAAAATTTTAAATTTGGCGCTAAAATTGCACTAACAAGTATTTCTCATAGTTTTATTACACATCTACCATTAAACAAAACAAACTCAAGCGAAAGTGCATATGTAAGGTATCATCTTTTTACCCTCCCCTTTCACTTAAGATGAACATTGTCCCCAATGTTCAAGTAAAGAATGTAAAAGTGAAATAAGTAAAAAGAATGAAATCAAATACTCCCCTGATTCGCTCAGTATGGATAATAAGGTGGCCAGGTTAAATCTTCCTCCAAGAAAATGAACAATCAAAGCTTCCCTTCCAGAATATAAATCATATTCTTGTCATACATAACCTGTAAAACCTGACAAAATAGACAAGACAACCTCGCGTAAAATCGGCGGCATCCTATATAAGTTTCTAAGTCCTAGAAAACAAGATAAGATATATGCTTGTGGAATGAAGTTTGCAGATCTCCTGGAGATTATAAAACTTAATAATTCACAAAAACCATAAGACTTCGTTAGAAAAACAAAACCGGTAAAATTTCCAGATTTTAACTCCTGACGCCGTCAAGAGTAAAACTCTGACGCCGTCAGAATGGACCTGCAGAAATTCTTATGTTAAGTTTCCGGAAAATTTCTGGAAAAACTTGGTCCTACTTCCTGGAAAATCCTGCAAAACTTCATTATGACTCAATACAAGCATTTGACTCTAACAAATACGAATATACATGCTCATTTATTATTGTGGAGAATCATGATCGGTTTGTTTCTTAAAAACATATTTGGGGTTTCCCCTTACACTTATCTTTTGCAAAAATACTTCTAGGTGGAGTTAAGACTAGGCTAAACAACAAAGTAAAGTATTTCCACTTATTTAGTTTAGAAACATGATCAACCAACAATAAAAATAAAGCATGCATACGGAAGCAAATAACAAACAAATAAATAAAATCACACAAAACATGGGTTGCCTCCCAAGAAGCGCTTTTCTTTATTTACGAGTCTTGTAGCTAGACTCAAGGTCATGGGTTACTACGTGATTTCATCATCAAACGTCACATCCTCCTCACTAATCATTTCATTGTTATTTTCTTGGTAGTGTTTTACACGTTGTATGTTAACCGTGAATTCCCTACCTTCATCATCAATTAACACTACTGCTCCAAATTTAGAAGAATTCTTTACCGTGAACGGTCCATACCATCTAGACTTAAGTTTTATCGGAAATAATCTCAACCGAGAATTGTATAATAGGACCTTGTCTCCCTCTGAAAATTCTTTGGGTTTCTTAATTCTCTGGTCATGCCATCTTTTAGCTCTTTCTTTATATGTGATGGAGGATTCGTAGGCTTCTAGTCTAAGTTCATCAAGCTCGTGCAATTGCAAAAACCTCTTATTTCCAGCAGTTGTGTAATCTAAGTTGCATGCCTTAAGTGCCCAATAAGCCTTGTGTTCTAATTCTACCGGTAAGTGACATGCCTTACCATACACCATGCGGAATGGGGTCGTTCCAATAGGTGTTTTGTAGGCAGTTCGGAATGCCCATAAGGCTTCGTCGAGTTTAAATGACCAGTCCTTTCTGTTTTGACTAACCGTTTTTTCAAGTATTCTTTTAATAGCTCTATTGGTGTTTTCGACTTGGCCATTAGTCTGTGGATGATAGGCGGTGGAGAATCGATGGGGTACTCCATACCTTTTCATGACCTTTTCCATTTTTGCATTGCAAAAATGTGTTCCCCTATCACTGATGAGAGCTTTCGGAATCCCGAATCTTGCGAAAAGCTTTTTCAGGAAATGAATGACTACTCTTGCATCATTGGTCCTAAGGGCTTGTGCCTCAACCCATTTTGAAACATAGTCAATGGCGACTAAGATGTACTCGTTTCCCCCTGAGGATGGAAAGGGTCCCATGAAGTCAATCCCCCAAACATCGAATACCTCACAAACTTGTATAAAGTTCTGAGGTGCCTCATCCCTATGTGATATATTTCCGGCTCGTTGACATGCATCGCACGCCTGCACCATTTCTTTTACATCACGGAAAATTGTGGGCCAATAGAATCCTGCATCGAGAATCTTTCGGGCGGTAACGTTTATCCCATGATGCCCGCCAGAAGGACCAGAGTGACATTCCCTCATAATCTTTACTGCCTCATTTTCTGAAACACAACGCCTTATAATGTGGTCAGGACACCTTCGGAATAAAAAGGGTTCATCCCAAAAGTAGTACTTTAACTAGGAAAAGAACCTCTTCCTCTCGTACTTAGTCAGGTGTTCAGGAACAAGTCTACATCTACTTGCGAAGTAATTAGCAAAGTTGGCGTACCATGGCTCCGAATCAATTATTGACATCAGTTGTTCGTCAGGAAACGAATCCCTAATCTCACTTCTATCGTGCTTATCCAAGGGGTTTTCAAGACGAGATAGATGATCTGCGGCTAGATTCTCTGCCCCCCTCTTATCGCGAATCTCAACATCGAATTCTTGTAGCAACAAGATCCACCGAATTAGTCGTGGCTTAGCATCCTGCTTCGCGAAGAGGTATCTAAGAGCCGAGTGATCAGTGAAGACGACTGTTTTTGAAAGGACAAGATATTGTCGGAATTTGTCGAATGCAAATACCACGGCCAATAGTTCTTTCTCGGTGGTGGAGGAGTTCTCTTGAGCGGGATTCATGGTTTTGCTAGCGTAGTAAATAGGCTGGAAAAGCTTGTCACGTCGTTGACCAAATACAGCCCCGACAGCGAAGTTGCTAGCGTCACACATGATTTCGAATGGTAACTCCCAGTTAGGTGTGATCATGATTGGAGCTTGAGTGAGTTCCCTTTTTAAGAGATCGAATGCATCCTTGCATTCTTGGGAAAAATCGAACGGAGCATCCTTCACAAGTAATTGAGTCATTGGCCGAGCGATTTTGGAGAAATCTTTGATGAATCTCCGATAAAACCCGGCGTGCCCCAAAAAGCTGCGTATTGCCTTAACAGTCGTGGGGTATGGTAACTTAGATATAGCTTCAACTTTAGCTTGGTCCACCTCTATTCCGTTCCCTGAGATCTTATGCCCTAACACAATCCCTTCCTTTACCATGAAATGACACTTTTCCCAGTTTAACACCAAGTTGGTTTCCTCACAACGTTTAAGCATCTTTTCTAGATTAGCAAGACAGCGGTCGAAGGAGTTTCCGAAGATTGAAAAGTCATCCATGAACACTTCCATGTTGTCTTCCATGAGTTCGTGAAAGATTGCGGTCATGCAACGTTGGAAAGTGGCGGGGGCATTACATAGCCTAAAAGGCATCCTTTTGTAGGCAAATGTTCCATAGGGGCAAGTAAACGTGGTCTTTTCTTGGTCCTCGGGTGCTATGGGGATCTGAAAATATCCAGAGAATCCATCCAAGAAGCAATAGTACTCGTGTCCAGATTATCTCTCTAACATCTGATCAATGAATGGTAAGGGAAAGTGATTTTTCCTCGTGGCATCATTGAGCTTTCGATAGTCGATGCATACCCGCCATCCAGTGACAGTTCTCTGGGGCACCATCTCACCCTTGTCATTCTTTACTACAGTCATTCCACCCTTTTTAGGTACAACCTGCACAGGACTGACCCATGGGCTATCCGAGATCGGGTAAATCAGTCCTGCATCCAAAAGTTTGATAACTTCTTTCTTTACTACTTCCTTAATGTTAGGGTTCACTCGCCTCTGGGGTTGCACAGTAGGTTTATAATCTTCCTCCATAAGAATCTTATGTGTGCAAAAAGTTGAGTCAATCCCCTTAATGTCGGCCACACTCCATGCGAGTACCCCCTTGTATTTTTTTAGGACCTCTAAGAGTTTAACTTTTTGTTCATGTTCCAAGGAAGAGTTTATGATTACCGGGAGTTGGTCCTCCCCCTGAAGGAAGGCATACTCCAAATGGTTAGGAAGCTCTTTAAGATCAACGTTTGGAGGTTCGATAATAGAAGGTTTGAGCTTGTTTTCGGGCTTTCGGAGCTCGAGATGCTCCGTTGCCTCTTGTCTGGGGTAGAAGGAGACTGCATTAACATCCTCCGTCTTTTCCACCTCTAGCAAAGGCAGAAAACTCTCATCCCGTAGCCAGCCTTCATCGATTTGTTCATCGACGCAACTATCAATGACATCTGTGAGTTCATCTACTTCCCCGATAAAGTAGAGCCGGTTGGCTGCTTTGAGGGAGAGGTCCGTAGACACCTTAATGTCGAAGGTTGTGCTATCGTCTCCCACTCGTAAGGTCAATTTGCCATCGTAGACATCGATGACTGCACAAGCGGTAGCAAGAAATGGTCTACCTAAGATGATAGGCACCAAGTCATCCTCCTCCATATCCTGGATTACGAAGTCGACCGGGAATTTGAATTTCCCAACTTTGACTAGCACATTCTCGCATATCCCTACGGGGTACTTGACTGATCTATCGGCTAGTTGGATGTTCATACGGGTAGACTTCAATCCAGAATATCCTAGTTTACGGAACATAGAGTGAGGCATGAGATTGATACTCGCTCCCAAATCGGAAAGAGCATTCTTGATTGATAGAGGTCCTATGGAGCAAGGCAAGGTGAAGCTGCCCGGATCGTCTACCTTCTTTGGTAGCCCTCGATGGGTCACCACTGAGCATTCTTCCCCCAGGGTCACAAGACCCTCGAGTTTCTTCCTGTTAGCGAGTAGCTTTTTGAAGTATGTGATATACTTTGGCATGTGATAGCAAGCATCAAGGAGAGGTATGGTAACAACTGAGTCTTTTAGGTATGACAAGAACCTCTTGTTATCATTCTCAGTTTTCTGGTTTCTTAATCGGGACGGGAATGGGATTCTCACAGGTTGGTTAGGCAAGGCCGATGGGGAAGGGATCGTTACGGGCGGTTGGTCTGGGGTGCCAATGCCGACATCCTACTCCTCCTCCCCAGGTTTGTCTGGATCGAGGGTGACGGGGGACGAGTTTGGGTAAGGAGGGTCCTTGGTTGTCGTTCCAGCTCGTGTGGTTATCGCGAGCATGGGGTCTTTTTTTCTTTCTAATGGCGTTTGGAGGTTATCTAGGGCTGAGTTGAGCTTGTTGAAAAATTCTCCAATACCCTCCTGCTGCTCGTCGAAAAGCTCATTAAGCCTTTTCATTTGAAAGTCTTTTTCTTGAGTGAAGTGACCAAGGTCATCTTTGAAATTGCTTCTGATTTTGAATTCAGGGCCTTCCTCCCCTTCTCTTCTCTTTACCAGATTTCCCCAAAGGGTGTAATCGTCATTTTGGTAAAAAGGCAAAAGGGAGGGATCAGCATAAATGTCCCCTCCTGACAAGCACGCATGTTCTGTTGTGGCTGCTCCTCCGCATTCTTCTACCTCATGCGGGCCTCCACAGTAATCGCAGATCAAGTAAGGATTCGACAGCTGTTTAGGTAATTGCGATCCAGCTAGGTATTCCACTCTTTTGTGAATTTTGCTCAACCGACCTGAGGTGACCTCAGAAATGCTGACAGTCGACTCAGGTTCATCCCAAGTGTCATCCTGGTCTTGAGCATATTCTTCAATCCTATCCCATCCTTCCTTGGCACTAAGATTGGCCAATCTTCCTTTCCTAGATTGGTTAATTCCGTTTCGGTCATTGGAAGAGATATTTTCGTAGAAGATTTGGACCAAGAGCCAAAGCTCAATGCCATGATGGGGAACTTGTCTTATTGAATCTTTGAATCTAGTCCACGATTTATAGAAGGGTTCGTCCTTCTCCTTCCGGAAATGGAGGATCCTATCTCTAAGTGCTGAGGTTTTTCCAGGTGGAAAGAACTTCTCATAGAACTTGGATATGAGTTGCTCCCATGTGAAGATAGATTCAGAAGGGAGTTTGTCATACCATTCTTGGGCTTTTTCATATAAGGTGAAAGGAAAGAATCGCAATCGGGATGTGTCTCTAGTAGCCCCATCCGTATGGAGGGTGTCTACTATTTTTAGGAAGTCCTTGATGTGTTGGATTGGATTTTCCTCATCAAGTCCGCTGAATTTACACACACTTTTGACAAGCCAAACATCGGGTGCATGTAGGACCTCACTGGTGTGTTCGTTCGGGTAGACAATGGCATTTGAAAAGCCACGAGGAGTTGGGGAAGAGTAGTCCTTGAGACGCTTAGGAGGGGGTATTATAGGGGTACTCATCTCGTTGTGGGAGCTAGGGGTTGTGATGTGATTTTCTGAATTTTCCTCAGAAAGAGGTGCATCAAAGTCGATAGCAATGCTGGATGGTTCAGGAGTTGAGTGAGTTCGTCTTAACCTACACATTTCTCTTTCGGGTTCTGCATAAGGCAAGACAAGGTCTCTAGTGGTACTACGACTCCTAGTGATCCTAAGGTTGGAGAATTCGTTGGTTGCCATGATGGCGGACGGTGAAGAGTCACGAACAAA
Organism: Artemisia argyi; assembly: GCA_030686995.1. NCBI lineage: Eukaryota > Viridiplantae > Streptophyta > Magnoliopsida > Asterales > Asteraceae > Artemisia > Artemisia argyi. The sequence goes on along the minus strand of CM060695.1, from coordinate 19,115,141 downwards.
GGCACGAAGAAATAAGATAGACTAAAGAAAACATAAAAATAATAATAAAAATAAAATCTTACTAGAAAGGAATCTAGCAAGTAGACCTAATAAAAAGAAATTCTAACCTAGACAATAACTATTCCCCGGGCTGCGGCGCCAAAAACTTGATGCGTGGGAATCGCAACAGGCTTTACCTCTCGAGGGATCTCGAGAAGCTTACAACCCCCACCAGGCAGTGTACCTGATCGTTGTAGTATAGTATAGTGACAAGTACCGGGGGATTGATCGTTCAGCTTAGGAATAGTGTCGCTAGGATTAGAAAGCCTAAATACTAGTTCTAAAGGTGAGGGATGATTATTTTTGTATTTTTATATTTTTTAGAAAGCAATTAAAATCTTTGGGTTTTGGAAGAGTGGGCGGAATTAGTTGCTATTCAACTAACCCAAAACTAAGATGCAATCAAAATAAAATACTAAAAATGTAAATAAGCTAAATTATACTAAAGTTGTGAGCAGTAATTGAAGAAAATGTGTTTACTTAGATTTCACTACTCCCTAGATATCTTTTACACGTTAATTACTTGTTATAATTGCATGGATGACGGATTGTATTCCTTAATACCATTCATGGGGTGGCATACATAACTCCCCAATTCTATGAGCTCTTATCTCCTCCTACACCATGCCCAGCACAACTATAGGGATTGTAAACAGTGGCTCATGCATTAAATACAACCAATAAAGACCTAGTACGCCTCGGTTCATGTTTCTTAAGACGTTCAAGCATGTTACCATTTGGAGATCTGCCAGTTTTCTTAAGCCTAACATATAAATCAATCATCCAAGACAAGAATAAACAAGTAATCAATACATAATCAATATCTAGGTTTCATTAGATCTAAGCAAACACAAAGGAGATCTAGCCTAGCATAATTGAATTGAGACAAGAACAAGATATAGACAACCAACACATAGACATATTGATTGAATTAGAAGAACACTTATCTCAATTACAATGCAAGGTATCAAGGGTTTGGAACCCTTGAAAAACCTGTAAAAGTTGCACCAAAATCGTACTTAGGGTTTCTCCAAAACTTCTCTTCTTTTTATGTGAAAAATTAGAAAACTATATATAGAAAAACAGGTCTGACGGCGTCAAGAGTTATCTTGTGACACCGTCACCTCACCGCCAAAACTCTCCTCGGACTGCCTAGATCTACTTCTGACGCCGTCAAGACTTAGACACTTCCAGGCCGTCATGACTCTTTTACTCTTGACTCCCTTCTCACGTGACGCCGTCAAAACTCTACTGGATCATCATGGAAATTCATGAGATTTGCTCTTGACGCCGTCACCTACTGTTCCCAGCATGGAAAATTAAGACTTTGGCGTTTTCTTATTTTTATGCTCCAAAAACGTCCGAATTGCTTCCTTTTCCAGATTTCTCTCCCAAAGTACATAAAATCACAAAAGGAACGATTTAGGGCAATATTTGATCAAATAAAGTCGGATTCGGGCTTAAATGACCCCCTAAAAACGGATCATTTTTCGCCTCATCATGATGGCACAGGGCCACCGAAATCCATAAGATGGCCCTGTCAGCCAGCTTTAACGACCGATACCGAGTGTTCTAAAAGGCGTCGCCAAGGTGTGAGGCGTAGCCTCACTGCTATGAAATGGACCTTAGCGGCGGCTCTAGGCATAGCGTGAGATAAGGCGAGAAAAGGCGCGCCTTTTAGTAAGGCGTGAGCCCATTTTTAGAAGCATTTAAGAGATTTACAGATTTGGGCTTAGATTTCTAGTTTTGTGCTATTTCCTTCTTTGGCATCGTAAAAAACTTAATTCCTACTTGGGCCTCATTTTTGGGCATGACTATTTGGGATTTGTGCTTTAGTATTTGAAATTGCTCTTAAAAAATAATATAAAATTATAAATACATACATCTATAAATAATTTTTTGCCGCTTTAAGCACGTCTTAAGAAACGCCAAAGCTTTGCAAAAGCTCGTAAAGCTTGAGGCGTAATTGTGCCGCCACGCTACACCTCACGCTATTCATAACCTTGAGAATACCCAATAACTATCTATTATTGAATCCACTAAACAACCCATAATCGATTTTATACTTTCGCTTAACATAGCATTTTGATATTTATGCCTACTAAGGGTATGTTTGGCACTATTTTAGGAGCTGAAGCGGATTGCTGGAGCGGGTTGCTGGAGCTGATTGCTGGAACATGTTGTTGAAGCTTTTTTTTTTTTTTTTTTTTTTTTTTTTTTTTTTTTTAATGTTAGTTTAACTAACATTCCATTTAATAGCTTATTTTATTTACATGCTCCTTTAAGCTATGTCAGTCAAACGAGACTTATTTTAATGGTAGCTTATTTTTCTAAAAAAAACTAAGCTCATGCGATGATAAGCTCTGATAAGTTCTCACGCCAAACATGCCCGTAAGCCTAATTATAAGCCTCGCCGCATTAACATGACACTTGTCCACATTTTATTAGTAGAACATATTTTATATATATATATATATATATATATATATATATATATATATATATATATATATATATATATATATATATATATATATATAACATTTAGCACCATCTCTTTTCTAATTTTATAAGATTTTCATATATAGATTTAAAAAAAATACAACTAATTAAGCTATATGTACAATTAATTTATGCATAAACACCTACACACATTGACTGGTCAATATTTTTAATTAATGTCATATTTAAAACACCCATTTGATAAAAGGTATAATTAATAAAACACAATGTACAAACTATTTGAAGCACAAATACAACTAATAAAACATTATTCAACATATACAATTTATACACTATTTAATTCACCTATTCACCAAAATATGTAATCATTTAACCACAATATATAATCTAATCAAGCAGTTAAGCCAAACACTTAAAATAAAGCCATTAGGCTGCCCGCAGTGGTCGGTCGACCGGTTCGGTCGCCGCTGCGCCGACCGAGGAATGAGGGTCGAACTGGGTCGGCAGCTCCAAAATTGACTAAGGGTGACTGTGCTGAAGGAAAGAATCAAGATTTTGTTTGTGGTATCTTCGGTTAACATGAGATGAAATTATACTAGTGTCTTAGCTAAAGTTGTTGTTATTTGTAAATTAATTGTTTAATAAAAGTATAGCCGCATAACATCACATTGTAAGAAAATATAGTTACAGAATACCCGTCGCCGCATCGCGCGGGTACCCTGCTATTATCAATGGCGCAGCTACATAGGGGCGGGGGGGGGGGGGGGGGGGGGGGGGCGACCCCCCAAAATTTTTGTGCGATGTAGGTTGTATATAGTTTTCGTGTAGAAAAATTTCGGTATATTCGGTTTTGACCGCCAAAATTTCGGTATTACCCGAAAAATAGCGTCAAAAAAAAAATTTAGATCCCGACCCCTATTGAAAATTTTCTAGCTTCGCCACTGGCTAGTATGTATATATTTTAATGATTTACCCCTAATAATTAACTGCTACTTTCTTTTAGAAGTTTTTTTACCTGCATCCTCTTCGTTCTTAGCCAGATTCCCTATCGGAATTAAAAATCGGAATTGTAAAACGGCACAACTTTCATTAATTCTAACCAGTTGTTGACCCAATATTTAAAGTGATGAAAATTCAGTGAAGTGTGTATCTTGAATATTAAAGGGCCTTTTTTTCATAAGTGGGCATGCATAATTGAATATTTAGAAAATCAACATGTGTGATTTAAATGAAGATTTTTTGTGGCGTATAAACTTAAACCAAAAGTGGGAGACGATGATGGTTAATTGTTTATTATCGGGGTTTAGAGGAGATGCCTGGAGATGGAGAAATAATTGGAAAGCAAATTTGATGAAGAGTAAATTACACCGTTCGTCCTTGTGGTTTGCGTTGACCGGCGTGGTTCGTCCTTTGACCAAAAAAACTGCACCGTCCACCCTTAACGGGCAAACGTTACGCGTCGTTTGTCCCTCCATCCAGTGGGCCCCACTAACGCTGGTTAATTGTGTTTCACATCAAGTCCCATTGAGGGTATAACTGTCATTTCCATTCCCCTTGTTTCCCGCCCTTAATGAAAACCCTAAATTCCCTCACCCTTTATATAAATCACCCATTAATAATATAAACCCTAAAATCATTTTCATCTTTACAGTCAAATTAAAATCGAATTTAAAAACAATTATCAAATCAATTCAAGAAAATGGTTAGATGTGGTCGTTGTCAAACAAGTTGTGTTATTAAAACATCTTGGACAGATCGTAACCCAGGAAGAAGGTTTTATGGTTGTCCTCAAATGGTACGTTTTAAAGGATTTGTGTTTAATTGAAGAGAATTAAACAGTCATAATGTTGTTGTAAGTACGTATTTAAAATTTTCCTTTGTTATACAGGATTGTAACAGATTTATGGATTGGGTAGACCCAGAAATATGTGCACGTTCTATGGTAATTATACCGAGTTTATTAAGGTCATTGAACAGGCACCAAGCACAACTACAAGAGATTGAGCAAGAAAGAGCAAGATTGAAGAAGTATCTGATTGTTACATGGGTTTTAGTTTTTGTGTTTGTAATGTTGAAGTTATTGAACTAGATTAAGGTCAGTTGGTGTTTTGGGGTATGTCTGTTTGTAATGTTGAAGTTATTGAACCAGAAATGTGTTGTGTGTATGCCTGTTATGTACAAATTATGGAAGCAAGCTATGTAATGGAATCATCTTTCAAGTGCACCACCTGTGTTTGTTATAATAATAGATGTGATGTGCTTGTTGTGTTGTTCTAACCCATGTTGTGTAAGCATGATGCTGTGATTGTTGTGTTTTTCAACTTTTGACCCATAATCTTTTTCTAACCCATGTTGTGTTGCTGTGCTTGTTGTGTTGTTTTGCTGTTGTGGTTTTTGACCAATACAACCTTTTTGACTGATATAGTCAAACAGCATTGTTGAAACCACATCTACAAAACCAAATCCATGTCAAAACAAAAACATAAACCAAAAGCACAGCTGTAAATATCATTTAACCATTTACCCAAAAACCAAACATTATTTACAAAAGGAGTAACAGACATAATTTGCAGGCCTAAACAATTCATGTAACCAAACAGACAATCAATTGAAGATTCTCAAATGCAAGTCAAAGTAATACCACTAAACTGATAAGTTAACCATTCATTGCAAGAGTAAACTAAGCAAATACAGACCACTTGACTAACATAGTTCCAAAGCCATTAACTGTCATGGTTACAAACATTAACTGACATTGTTCAAACATACCATTTAACATAATACCATTAGTTTAACAAAAGACAATAACAGACATAACACAAACTGATCAACCTAACTTAATAACTTTCTTCCTTGGTGCTTTCTTCTTCTTGACTCCATCATCTGTTGCTGGAGCTTTCCCCTTGTCTCAATTGCATGTTCTTTAATGTATGCCTTCACATGTTCTCTGTTTGGAAACTGTTTACCCACATAGAAAAATGTTTTGTAAATTTTATCAGCAGCATGTGCTTGTTTCCTTAATTGCTTCAATCTTTTTTTCCTTAATCTACTACCTTCACTATCACTACCTGAAGCACTTTCAAAGTATTCATTCTCTAATTCATTAATATCCTCTGCATCTGGATCTACATCTTCATTATCAACATCTTCTTCAGTATCTTTACACCCCATAAACTCTGCACTCTCATCAATATTGTAGTCAAAGTTCTCCATGTCAACATCAACTTCATCCACATCATAATCCTCCTCTGCAAGATAATCACTGTCTTGGCTATCATCATCATCATCATCTCTTTCAGTATCATCATCATCCTCCCTTTGACTATCATCCCCAGACTTATCCTCTGACTTAACAGTTCTCTCATTGTCAACCTCATTTTTACTATGAACATCTGTTTCTTTCTCAAACTCGGTTGCATTTTCAAACTCTGTTGCATTCTCAAACTCTGTTTCAACATTCTCACTAGCATTACCTTCTGTATTGTTAAATATTGGTGAAATTATGTCCAAGTCAGCAAATGGGTCATAGTTAGGATCTTGTGACTCAACATAAGGGTCATATGAAGAGTAAAAGTCATTCACAAACTGGCTAGGGACTTGAGAAGACCCATTATTATCAACTGCACTACTTTGCCCTTCTTCTAAATTAACAACACATGGTTCTTGGACTTTACCACTACTTTCACCTTTACCTTGACCTAAACACCCTTCAGTCACATCCAACACTAGTTTCTTAGCAACTGGATAAATTCCTGCCTTTGATGTTATTGGGTTATCTAACTCTTCTATTACAAGTTTTTTCTTCCTTGGTGGTGTGTAAATGTCAGGGTTGGTCTTTTCATGCTCAACATAGACCTCAACTATTTTAAGACCTTGTGTCACATACTTAGCTAAAACCTGAACATCTTTGTCACATGCTAAAGGTTCTAGTCCATTGTCTAAATCACAATCTGGTTTCAAGAAATGGTAAAACATAACCCTATGTCCATCGTGACCTAAGTATTCAAGAATAGAATCAATTTCATGTATAGAAAATTGATCACAATCTATTAAATCAACAAAAGTAATGTTACCATTACTATACTTTCTGTTAAGTGATTTTGTGAAAAGGCCTCCATGATGAAGCTTGATGGAAAACAGAGTAGAATCAACATCTGCAAATATTTTGAACAAAAAACCATTAGCTTAGGGTTTTAAACGACAAAACATCAAATACAGAATTGCAAATTGAAATAATCATACTTAAAATACATAATAACGATTACAATCCTATTATAATAAACAACATTGTCCAAAAATTACAAAAAATAGATACTTACTATACATTCGATAAGGATCTCTATCAACACAATCATTTGGTCTTATGTCGTACAACTGAAGAACCATCTTTAGTGTTTTGCAATTTCTGATTTACAGAAATTAGGGTTAGAATATCAATTGATTTGGGCAAAGTGAAGATGATCGGTTTTTATTTGAGAGTGAGTAGGTTAGACTTGGGAGAGTGTGAGGGAAAAGAGTGGGTGAGTGGGTTTTAAATGCAAAAGGGGGATGGAAATGACAGTTATACCCTCAATGGGACTTGATGTGAAACACAGTTAACCAGCGTTAGTGGGGCCCACTGGATGGAGGGACAAACGACGTGTAACGTTTGCCCGTTAAGGGTGGACGGTGCAGTTTTTTTGGTCAAGGGACGAACCACGCCGGTCAACGCAAACCACAAGGACGAACGGTGTAATTTACTCTTTGATGAAAAATGATACTCCATAATTTTGCTTACCTACTTCGTTCCATATCTGTCGACACGTTCCCTGTATATGCACTATTGGACAACAAGCTTTAAAATATGTGGGGTATGTTTGAATTATTGCAAAACATGAGAGAAGTTTTTTCTTGAAAAAAATCGTGTCAAATTATTGCAACAAGTTGGTGAGCAAATAGCCAAATACACGCAGAATCGCAAATGATAGTATGATACATTTACACATGCATCATGCATGTTAAATAGTTGATGCATAGACGGAGGATTCATACGGCAGGGTGGGGTCACGGCCCCTCCAAAAGTTTGGGTTGTAATTGTAAATTTTGTATTATTTATGTAAAATGCATTATATGTATGAGTAAATTTAACTTCTGACCCTCCTTATTTTTTGGAATAAAACTTCAAAAACTTTACGTGAAGAGCTAGACTATTCCATCTGAACCTTAAAATTGTACAGATAACTTATATTTTGCAAAATTTTTTTGCTTAGCTTAATCCACCGATAACACCAACGTATCTTTTGACTCCTCTTTTTCATTTGTTCTTTATACTGTAATTCCTTTTTTCTTCTTCCATATAATATAGTTAGTATTTTGGGATCTCCATTGTTACGATTTAACTTGTTTATCCATAGCCATAGTTTATTTAATCCTTTCGAAAAAATGATGCAATAGAATGTTCAATACTACATGTGCTCCTAAATATATATCGGTTACACCTTCTGTGTTTGAATGTTTCCGCCCCCCAAAAAATATGTCCAAGCTCCGTCCCTGAGTTGATGAAACCAAAAAAGATAAATACTCCGTCCATTATAAAATAACAAAATAAGTATTTTCGAAAAAAAAATAACTAAGAAACTTAATTATTACCGTTTCTGTGACTCAAATAAGTGACCTAAAGAAATTGTCATTATGAAACCTGACACTCTCTTTCTTATAAGTAAAACAACCAGCGTCTTTTAATCTCATATATATGTAAAATTATAAAGATTTTCATTAAACAAATTACACCAATAAACATATTTTTTTATGTTCTACAAGTTGATATTGATTTTACTCTATTTTTATAAATGATTTTATTTTATTTCTTATTTTTGAATTTTTGAATCTGTACTAGCAGGGTAGCTGCGATTTGAGGCGAGGGCACCCTACAATTAAAACCTTTTGCGAGTAATGTTTTTCGATTATATGTTTCTATGACAATAATATTACATATGACGAGGAAAATTTTATGTTACAATAACTTAAAGCAATGACAAATTTTTTAATATAAAGGTAGTAGAGTACCACTGAGAATCTCCGGCAAGAAAAGGTAGGAGTTGTTAAAATTATGAAAGTAGAAGATTAAAGTGGTCGACAGTGTTTTATGGTCACGAATTAGTAGAAGAAAGTGTGGTAAGTTTCATTACGAATTATATTAAAATATACAAATTTACATTTACTAATTTCTAAATATGATAACTTATTTTAGAAATATATGCATCATATCGAATATCAAAAGTATTTATGTAAGAAATGAATTTACCAATATACACCAATTTATTTTTTGAATGCTTAGGGGATGTTTGTTTTGGCTTATGGTTTATATGGTTTTGGGCTTATGTTTCATAAGCTCATTTTTTGTGGCTTATTTTAAAACTTTTCGGCTTATATAAGCTTATCATGACATGATAAACTTATATCAGGTGAAAAGATTCAAAATAAGCAACAAAAAGTAAGCTTATTAAACATAGGTCTAGATCACGGGTGTAAACGAACCGAGTCATGCCGAGTAATACCAAGCTCGAGCTTAACTCGAATACTATAACTCGAGCTCGAAACTTGACTCGAGCTCGGTCGAGCATTATATTTCGAGCTCGAGCTCGACTCATCATATAAAACTCGAGCTCGAAACTCGACTTGAGCTCATTTATTTCTACATTCTATGCTCGAACTTCATAAATGCTCGGCATATCAAGCTCGGTTCGACTTAATTTGTATGAAAATTAAGTAAATATGTGTATACAAGGGTAAAAGTATAATTTAATCAAAGTTCGTTAAGGCTCATGAGCCTCACAAGCCAACTATTTGAAGCTCGAGCTCGACTCGACAATATACTCGAGTAGCTCGAACACGAGCTCAACTCGTTTAAATCGAGTAGTTTACGAGTCGATCTCGAATAACTCGTGAGCTTTCTCGTCTTGCTTACACCCCTAGTCTAGATAAGACATAAGCCAGCTATATAAGCCGAAACAAACACCCCCTGATATTATTAACAATCTTATATGCGTAAAAAAGTAGAATTATAATCTTTCATTTAGAATCACCGTGATGAGAACACGGTAATAGAGCCAAAGTTTGATCAAGTAGTTATGATTTGATAGCATGTGATCCAGTGACTATTATAAATACTAGACGAGTATCCGTGCATAGCAATGAGATTTTATAGCGGTATATAATTGTAGCGATAAAAAAAATTTATGGGTTATAAACGAAAAATAATAGAAGTTTAAGAGATTGAGGATTAAACACAATTTAAACTGAATGAAAATAATATTAGTTATGAGTTATAAGCGAAAATAATAATGAAAGTTTATCATTTCCATATATAGTTTGCTTAAATTTTCACTTTCAAGAATATTGGTTTTTCCTTTATATATAGTACTAGCTTATAGACCCATGGAATCACGGGGTTTATAAAGAAATGATTCATTAAGGATTTACGTGTATGTATAAAGTAACAAACAACAACGAACATAAATATATTTCATTATTTTTTGGAAGGAATAATAAGTAATATCAGTCAATGATACGCTAAACAATTCAGTTTTTAAATGTTAAAATAATAAACGTTCATGTGTTGTCTTCTCTAACTGGTAGGCAGTCTTGAAGAGCAAAAGTATGTAGTTAACTTTAAACACTTGAGCAGTTCATGTTCATTCGTGAATGTCTAAAAGTTTATAATAAAAAAAGTCAAATTAGAAGGAAGTTGTTATAAGAGTATATGTAAAGTGATAAATGTTGTAAAACATGCCATTTATATAGTTGTTCATACTTGTTGAACATTAATAGAGATATTACCATCTTTATCACAAAAGACAACCTTCACGCCTTTTTTTTTTTTTTTTTTTTTTTTTTTTTTTTTTTTTTTTTTTTTTTTTTACTCTAAAAACGGCAATGTATAGTAGTCCATGTGTGAAAACTGGCATATACAAACCTTGAAAGTGTTTGACCTTGCTCTTGTTTATTGTCATAGAAAAGGAAACGGGGACGTGATATTATTTCCTTAAGATCTTTAGTGATAAATATTTATCAGACGGAGTAATTTTCATCCTTGGTATGATCACCGACTTTCCAAAGTGTTTTTCCTTTATTTTCTTGCCTCTATCGAAGTTCTTACTAATCTAATATTTTGAAATCTTGTTCTAGTCTTTGAGAACTTTAAATCTTCACTTTTAGGAACATAAAAGTTAGTGTTAAAGTATTTTTTTTCCCGTGCTCGCAATATCAATCATAATAATTTCAAAAGGTTCATCTACATACCTAAAAATGGGCGAGTTGGTTCATGTCTTAAATATCAATACCTAAGCTTATTAATCGATCGCTTAATGGCATGTAACTTATCCAATCTACTGATACGATCCTGCATTCTATAGTCTATTATTATTAATTAATTAATTAGTTTATTTAGTTTCCTTTTATTATATTTTTTTAGAGACCAAGTTAAGCCTTGAGTATCTTTTCTTATATATAGGGTATTAGGGTTGTAATGTTGATTTTTTTTCATTGATCTATTTGTTTGGATAACAGTAAAAAAGCAATGTATTCTAAACTGCTTATTTAGAAATCCCAATAAATACCATGGTGCCCTAATGGCACATAACAAAAGTTTCAATGCCACATGTGGATTCTAAAGCTTTAATGTGCGAAGTTGCACAATGTAAAACATATACAAAGAATACCTTGGCAAAGTACTTCCCGGGATTCTCTGCGCATTGGAAAATAGTGTCAAGAGCATCCTTAAAGTTCCAGGACATTTCTTTTTTAATAGCCTGCGATAATGTATCATTAATAAATTGATAGAAGGTCACAATTTCGGCACATTTATTAATGAACATATCATTTGGTTTATATTAAAACTCTAGCAGGTCAAAAGAGTAATGTAAGAAAATTGGTTAACTAAAATCCTGTAAAATGGGTCAAAAGGGTCAAAAAGGATCTAGATTGTATTTTTTGTTCATACCACTTCCCAAATTTATGCATTCAAATAAATATACTAATTATGCAACCATATAGATTTTGTGATCAGATATGTTCTAACCCGTACCAACATTTACCCGTTTTGAGTTTTGACCCTATAAGGCCTATGAATGTATACTGAAGAAAGGCAAGACTTACCTTCCTCAATGTGTTCCCATACATAATTTTATATGTGGAACTAACTGCAGCTAAGTGGGCCCGACTTCTTTCGCTAAAAATGCTTCTAAATGTTGTCTCGTCAGCTCAACGCCTCTTTTCTTCGGCTTTTTAGAGTGCTCGAGCATCTTGATCCACCAATAATTTATCACACTTTCAGGTAAACCCAATTAGATACGTTCTAACTCGTATCAACATTTACCCATTTTGTGTTTTGATCCAAACATGTATTGTTCTCTTTTCAAATGTGGCCAACCGGCCGTTATGCCGCTTGTAAGGCCTATGAATGTGTTCCTCAATTTATACACACACTATTGGTTTAACAAAATAGATAATGAAATGTATGAGCATGGGCTTTTAAATACAATTATAAAGAAAAGAAAGGAATGGTAAATTGATAGTAATCTATTTTACTACTCCTTAATACTCTAATAGTAGAAAAAGTAACAATTCATAATGGATAATCATCTTTTCCAAACACTTACACTGAATAGTTTCATTCAAACATTCAAAAAAGCTCATTTGTAATAAATAAGGGGGTGTTTAATATTGATTTGTTCAGTTTCCTATTACTTTGAAAGAAATGCAACTCTACTCAATAAGCAATCTCAATTTGAACTCATAGACTGTTTGGGATGGCTTAGATAGAATGTAAGATAACAACATGTGAACAAAATACCAGTTCAGTCAAATGAGACCTCCGGCTTATTTGTTTTCATTCTCGATTCTTTTTCTAAACCTCAAGCATGACATAAAGAAATAAAAAAGTTTGTTCCAATAAGTGATTCAACAACGACATGAAACAAAATATTACCATAAACAGAAGCAACTAAGTGCATGGACGGATTATGCAAAATTTGCATTAAGTATAAAATCCGATTTAAATAGACTATTTAAAGAGATACATGGTCATTTCATGAAAGGGGGATGAGCATCTTAGCACTGTTCCTGATAAGGAATCGGATGTAACAACCCGCATTTTCGGGACATTTCTCCTATTCACTATTCATCAGTTACTATTCATCATTTACTATTCACCGGTCACTATTCATCATTTTACTATTCATTGTTTTCGGAGTCAGTTTGTGATTCCGAGAGGCGTTCAGAAATTTTACTATTCATGTGACACTATTCATTTCCGGAAGGAAATCACTATTCACGATTGTCGTTCGTCATTTCGTAAACTGAGTTTACGAGTCTTCAAATTCGCGTAACCAGTTAGGTTTAGCTGCGAATTCATGCATCATTCAGTAATGACACTTGATATAGACTGGAATAGTCTACACATCATCATCACTTGAGAACCTACACGGATATGCATTATTTCCATTTACGTATGCTTAATTGGTAATTAACGATACCACTCAGTTTTACTACTAACGTATACCCAATACTCCCGACTATGATCCTAACATATTTACATACTCATAATAATAATATAAAAATTATATTATTAATTTACCCGGTGTTTTGAAACCAATGGCTACATTTTACGGTCGGAGCTTATTACTCCGTCGGTTTGCGTTATTTCAAAACGATAATTATTCTAACACCCGATTCTCATCAGGAATAATATTTTACAACTTTTACAACTTCGTCGTATTTTATTTCACCTTGATAACATTTATTTATAGTTAACTCGGTACCCGATAATACCCAATACACAACAAAAACTAAACAAGCACATGCTTATGGACACAAATATTTATTAAGCCACCAACAAGTCCCCCTTTTTCCCTCCTTTTGCCGCCCTATGCCCCCCCTAAGACCATAATACTTGGACTACATTAATTGCATATTGACCAAGTCCATATATATATACCATTCTATTACACCATTTTCACCATTCATTCATTTACACCAACAACACCTAGCAAACTCATCTTCCTTTTTCTCTTTGGGGCATAATCGACCTAGGCATCAAGAACAAGGAGAGTCCATAACTTTTCAAGATCAAGTGTTTAATCAAGTCATAGTATTGATCTTGTTAAGGTTTTGAAATAAAAACCTCAAGATTCTTAAGTTTTCTTGCTCAAAAATCACCTCAAATATTCAAGTAAGCTTCAAGAATACTTTTGATCTTTTCATACTTTCATTTACTTTATATTTTTATGTATTTTCAAGATATATTGGTAAAACATGCAAGTATGTAAGATCCATACCACTTATTACTCATTTTATTTTTATAAACACTAGATCTATAATTTTTATTAACAATCTCATGAGATCCACCATTTTTGGTGAAGACTAGGAACCCATGACACCCTAAGAAGGTGTATGGTAGGATTGGGTACTTGTGGAGTTGATTTGAGATAGTTTGGTTAAGCTTTGAACAACCCTTGAACTAGAAAAATTGATTTTGACAAACTTTAAAAGCTGCTGTCCATTTCTGTAAAACGTGGGAAACTCAGGGTCTAGGGTGTAACTTTGGACCAAATATTTAGAAAATACATTCCGAGACGAAACTATGGCCGAAAACGGGGATAAAATCCGAGTTACGACGAAAAAGATATGCTATTTTCAAGATTTACGACGAAAACTATATTTTCTGAAATATTGAATCTGTCCCGATTTTTCTAGCTAGGAAAACGGAGATTATATGATATCTTGACTAGCCGAGACCTTGAAAAACCTAAAGTATACTTGAATACCTTCGCGGGGATATAAAGAACATAGAAAACGGGCTTATAACGAAAAAGATACAAGTGTTTGAAATCCGACGATATATATATTTTTCCATCAGCTTTTGTACACTAATAGAGTTTTGACGTAAACTGTCTTTGCGAGACACCACTTTCACGGCTGTTTTTCTTTATGATCGGATCAGTTTGAGTCCGAGCCGTAGTTTTATGAAATCAAGATCTCCCAGCAAGCTTTTCAAACCAATTGGCCGTTTGATCATTGGACTCATAACGAATAAACTACGACCTCATCTATATACCCGATAAACTATATATATTTTGACAGCTTTTGCTATAATGAAATTTTCTAAGTATTGAACATAATACTTTCAAGTAACAACAATGAGAGTCGATTTTCTCATCGATCAAGACCCGTATAGCCAAAAGTTAAATGACACGACTTCAAGATATTGTTGCAAGGTTTTCAAAAACGCCGAGCTTGACCATTAACACTTAACGTACAATATTTCGCGACTAGTTTTGCGAGGCCATTTTGGTCATATTTTCAAGTGATGAAAATGTTATTTTTGCGGCGAAAACCTTATATTTACCGATAAAACACCAAACGAGGATCGTGGAGTACCTTTTCAACACAACTACATGAAAAGTGGTTATTAACTTAACGAGACGTCAAAAATGTATTTTTGACGATAAACACTATTTTCAAAACTAACGAGTGGTATCGATAACATACGTACTTGCATGTGTAGCATCATTTCGTTTCTTACATTAGAAACTATCATTCATATTAGGTTGCGATTAGAGATCGTGCCTCATTTCAGTGTATCCACTTTTGTCATCATAGCTATCGCACCAGGTGAGTTCATACCCCCTACTTTTACTTGTTTTTATAACTGTTTTGGGGGAGAATACATGCTCGTATTTGACTAAACTCAATGCTTGAATGCGCAATTGTTTGCTTAAACACTACTGTTTCTTTGAAGGCTTGATTGATTATTCAAATGCACCTATGTGTATATCGGTTGCATACTTGATTATTTTCTCGCATACACAAGCGTTTTATAAACATGCAACACACTTTATGAACTCTTGCTTTTATGCAACACACTTTTTGAACTCTTGCTTTTATGCAACACACTTTATGAACTATTGCTTTTATGCAACACACTTTATGAACTCTTGCTCTTATGCAAAACACTTTATGAACTCTTGCTTTTATGCAACACACTTTATGAACTGTTGCTTTTATGCAAACACTCTTATGGACCATACTGAAACTTAAGCTTTGTTTAAACTGTTACGCGGATTAGCCTAAGCCCTGTTATGTCCCATTATGCCCAAACTCATGAACCGTCAATTCCTGCTGGGAAGCGCGAATGTTATAAATAGATCTATTGGGGGTAACGCCCCCGTTCGGTTTGACCGGATAGGCAAACGAACGTATACCATGTCGAAACACAAGTGTCTGGGATAAACACTTGCCGGGCACCTATATATGATTTCATGCTCTTTGAGCATGCACACTGTTATAGCTTCGGTTGCATGAACTTAGCGCTAGCGTAATAGACTATTTTTCTATGTGATATTATATTTGTTGTAATGATCACACACTCTACTCATGGTCCACAATCCTGATTTTACTGTAAGGTAAACTTTATTTTTATGACATTGTGAGTTACACAATGGTCACAAAACTCTCTATTGTACTCAAAACACTATTGTTTTAATACAAACTTATGAACTCACCAACCTCGTGTTGACACTCTTTAGCATGTATTTTCAGGTTTTAAGCAATGGCACGCTACTGGAGGTTTTGGCAGGGCATGGCATGGTCATAGAAGACTCTGATATTCACTTGGGGACCATTTTAAACTATTTTGCGGGCCTACTTCCGCACTATATTTTAACGATGTAAATTCAATACTTTTGGTTAAATGATTTTATTCTAAATGATTTAAGTGAAAACCAGTTTTGAACTTGTGTTGTAATACCAATTGAGTTACACCTCAGCTACATGTATGCTTCCGCTGGACCCGATTTTGGGGGTGTGACATCGGAGGAATTAATAAAGTCTAGTGTTGAGATCCTTGTCCCAATCCCGAGAGAGTCACAGGGAACTTTTGATCAAGTGTGTGATATTCCTTCTTCCCCTCTTGAGTGTTCAAAAGATCATTTTGAGACTTTCTCAGATTTTAATGATGATTGTACATCTCATGGAGACATTGAGTATATTGAGGCATCACTTCCACCGTCTGATGCTGATCCTCTTCTTGAGGAGTTCGCCGATGAACTTACTCACATTAATCCACTTTCATTGGAAAGTGATGATGGTCTCCTTGACGTTGAAGCCGATCTTGGAGAAATTGAAAGTCTCCTTTATCATGATCCACCACTCAGTTCTTATCCCAGCAGTCCAATAGAGAATGATAATCACTTTGTTCCCGAAGCATTCAATACTACTCTCACCAATCCTCTATTTAAATTCGAATCTGAATTCACTTTGATTTCTGATAATCCACTCTTTGATGTTCAGAATGAGGATTGTTATGAGTCTATTCCGGAACATGAATTCACAGATTCACATCTTGTGAATAATTCTCTTTATGAGGAGTTCTCCGGTGAAGTCACTCATCATATCATGACTCCTCCGGAGTTTGATAGCCCGGGGGGAGATACACTCAATCATGAGGATTTGCTAATTCCCACCCACCCTCCCGGGATGTTTTTGAGCTTAACCCTTGAAATCCAAATTCAGGCTCATGAGCCTGCTCTCGAGGAAGAAGATCTTATCATGATTTTCATCATGGTTTTCTTCCTTTTCTTCACCTACAGGGTGACTTCTCTTGTTCTTCACTCCTTCAAGAATGAGGATACCATCTTTGATCCCGGCATTTTCATTTACCATTATCTTGAGCCGGGTACTTATCTCATCGGTGTGGAACTTTCACGTGCTTCAAATGTTTGTCCAAACATCTTGAATGAAAGTCCGATGGAGATTGTCTCTTCCACATCATGCTTCCGCAAGGACAAATGAATTCGGGGTCGAGTCAAGCTAGCGACTCGGTAAACAAAAACAGTAGCATGTACTTAGGGTTTTCACCCTAAGTGTGGGGGAATTACCCCTGCTATGGTTACAAATAAAGTGAAAAAGAAATGGTGTTTTCCACATTTAGCTTGTAATGTTGCCCTTTTACGTTCAAAGAGTCGGCATAATAGCCGGGACTTTGAATATTGAGGACAATATTCAATTCTAAGTGTGTGTGTGTGGGGGGGGGGGGTATTTTGCTATTCTAGCTAATTTTATCAAATTTTACTATCTAATACCCCCGTTTTTGGCAAAAATTTAAAAAATTTTTCACTTGAGCTTCAAATTTTTTGTGGTTATCAGTCCGCCATGTCTAAACGACAAAAGGATTGGCTAATTCAGGAGCAAACGGCTCTTGATAAAGATATATCAAATCCGTTGACGGCTTGCAATTTGCCCAAAATTGTATGGTATCTCAACTCGCCATATCCTAAAAACTGAAAGAGTTGGCTAGCCCGCAAGATTATGGCTTGTGGTAAAGGCAGTGGAAAAACCATAATTGGTAATCAGCTCACCAAGATGTTGACTATTCCATCAAGAATTGGCTAGTCCAGAAGCAAATGGCTTTTGGTAAAGACGAATCAAATCCGTTGACAGCTGGTGGTTCGCTCATCACATGGTTATCAAGTGGACCATAGTTCTTACTTGAACTGATACATTTTGGCTACTCCAAAAGTAATTGCTTTTGGTAAAGAGTTTCAAATCCATTAAGTTTTCTCAAAAGATTGCTAGGGACTAGCAATAGTTTAGTGTGGAGGATTGATGAGTGTGTAAATACTCATCATTTTTCTCGTATCTGAACTGCCAAAACATCCAAAAACACTCAGAAATGCATCAAAATACAGAAATTATTCCAGAAATTATGTTTTATATGTTTTAGATGCAAAATGTTTAAAAACAAATGAAAAACGAACAAAGTTTGCATAATTGGCAGTTTCAGTCGCTCAAGTTTCATAAATTGACAAAACTAGTCCCTGAAGTTTTAAAACGAAAGAAAAATCAACCCAAGTCCTTTGGAATTTAAAAGTTATCAAAACAAGTCCTTGGGTGAAAAGTTTGAGAGAATTACACGTTTGGTCCCTGCAGTTTCAAAATTGGCAAAATTGGTCCCTGGGATATTCAAACTTTAAAAATATCAAAATAATGCTTGTACTATTGAAACTTGACAAATGAGGTCCCTATGATGAATTTGGGAAAGTTACATTTCTGGTCCCTGGAGTTTCAGTTCTAACAAGTTTGGTCCCTATGTGTTTTTAACTAATAACCTAATGGGCCCTTTACATATTACTTACACCATTCAACACCAAGCCCACCCAATTTTTATCCCATGGCCCAATTTGATCTCCAGCCCACTCCCCACCCTAAATAACTAAACCAGAGTCAACCCTCCACCTCACTTTCCCTTCCCTCCCAACCCGTGACCCCTGCTACTATCACTGCCACACCAACACCATCATCACCCCCTATCACCTCTATCTTACACCACTCAACCCCTACTTCTAACTTTCCACCACTAAACAACAAACCCCACCCTGCCAAAGTGCTATTAAACCCCAACTTGCAATTACCATTTTCCCGCCAAAACCCAAATGGAGGGCCAGGATCCAATTGACTCATCCAAGGGCCAGAATGATTGATGGGAAAGCTACAGGGAACTCTCAGAAACCCTAGAGGATGAGTATAAAAAGAAAAAGAAGAAGCAGAGAAGAGTAGTAAATTTTAGTGTTAAAAAATAGATTTTAGTGTAATTTAGCTTCAATTAGTTTAATCTTTTATTTCAGTTTTATTTTCACTAATGTACTCTATTATTTGAAATTAATGCAATTTAAGATTTTCATTTAATAATTTTCAAACTGCTTATTTTATTTTCTTGCTTATTTCCACTGCTTAATTGTGCTTTTTCCTATTTTAAGTTGCTTGGTCTGTCATTTATATGCTGAGAAGGTTTATGATGAGTAGTTTGTGGCTTTAAACTTAATTATTGAAGTTCTATATATGTTCAATCCCAATTTGACCCCTACAGCTTATTAGATGTTGCTTATTTAATTTGCTTGTTATGGGATGATTTGTGCTAATTAAGTGTTTTTGTGCTAAACTTTACTTCTGTGATCACTAAAATGGCTTTGATATAGGGGTATGCTAGCTTGATTGGTGAACCAGTGCATATTAAGGGAGTGTTTGGCATAGGATAGTGGTTCAGCCAAAACCTTGTTTAGTTCCATTGCTTTTACTTAAATTAGCTTAGGTGTGTTATGTTTAGTTGTTTGAAAGTAAGTTTCAACAGCTTCAAGTAGTGTTGTAGGATTTTGATCTTTGTTTCAAACATTGTAGTCATTGACTGTTGGATAGAATAGCTCAGGTAAGATTATGTTTAAGACCACTAAAGATGCTCACTTTGCTTCAAATGTGTTTCATTTAGGTTATTACAAGTGTAGGAAGCTTAGGTATTGACTTTTTGAGTCAATTAACACCATTTGACCCCTACTGCTGCATCAGTTTACTCAGTAGCCACATGCCCCAAACCATTTTAACCATCATTTTTAATTTGTTCTTTTTTATGAGTTATAACTTGGAATTTGGTTTGTGGAGTGTTTACCAGCTTGTGGACATCAATATATTTTTAGTTTAATTTTGGAAATTTCTTACAAGCTTGTGCATTAGCTTAAAGTTGGCCTATTGGGCTGTTTTGTATCAGTTAAGATCAAGCCAGTTGATCTTGTCATTTGTTTGAGCTTCTCAGTTAGGCTTAGCTTGTTTAATTGTTAAAATTTATTTTATCTAGGTAAAACATGGTAGTCCTAGCTTATTTGATACCTTGTCATTTGAGCTGCAAAGAGGTGTTCAGGATTGAGTCTCATCAAAGCAGTCCAAGCATTCCACCTTGTCAGCTTGTTTTGAAAGCTCCTTATAAGCTCATTAAGGTTTGATATTCATTACACTTTTTTTTTTTTTTTTTTTTTTTTTTTTTTTTTTTTTTTTTTTTTTTTTTGCTTTCAGCTTATGATTTCAAGCCTCAGCTTATCTAGGTCTTAGCTTTTAAATCATAGCTTGTGTTGTGAGTTGATTATGCTTTGACAGGCTGGTGTGGGTGCAATATCATGTGTATCTTGACTGCTTGGGAGAATTCTAATGCTTATTAGTTTTCTTCGAGCCAATTTCTATTTCATATTTGCTTATTAGGATAGTTTTAAGCGTTGCATCCCTTATTCAGTTACTTAGTTTAGATTTTGCTAGTGTGAGCTTGTAACAGTTAGCGGAGAGCAGCCTCTTAAGCCCATAAGCTATGTTCCCCTAGCCTATCAGGTCCTCCCTTAGTCTAGGGTTAGTTTATTTCACCCTTAGGTCTAGCTTATTACAGCTTCTTAGAGAGCCCTTCATGGATTATTAGCCCCATTGGCCTGCTATTGCCCTGCACACCAGCAGACCTATCAGACCCACAGCTCGGTTTTTCACCCAGCTTCCCAAGCTCTTAGAGAGCTTATTTGTGGGCCCCTCCTCCTGAACCAAGGCTTTTTGAAAAGCTCACTCACCAAGCTTGTTGGTTCAGGCTTAAATCTAGGCTCCTCAGCTTATTTGATAGCTGAATTAGGCTTGCTAATTGTCCCCATAAGCCTGTTTGGTCAAGTGAGAATTTGGAGTTGTTTATTTGGAGTCAACAGCTTATTTAGTGGGATTTTTCTTGTGTTTTAGCTTATTTCAAGTCTCTTGCACCTTTTTCTAATTTGTTTTAATCCTTGGTCTCAGTATGTAGCTTATTGGTTGGCTTTTCACGGTCTTAGAATCCTTTTAGTAAAAAAAGGCTCATCTGCTGAACTTTAAGCTCTCCATAGAGCTTAATTTGTTGAATTAAAAAGGTTTTCTTTGTAAAAGTTGCTTATTATCTTTGTTAAAACAGGTTTGTAAAAGGAAATTTGAAAAATGGAAATGTTTTGCAAAAAGGGTTGAGGGTGAGATTCGAACCTGTGACCTTGAGGTTCTTTTGCCCAAAACTAAGCAGACCACGAGCACCAACTCCCCTATAGCAATCTTAGTGTTTAGTGTTTCTTTTTTTATTTTTATACTAGAACATTTTCTTTTTAGCTTATTTTCTTATCTAGCTTATTTTTCAGCTTATTAGCACTTTTATATTTTTATTAGTTAACTGATACTACTAAGCATTTTTAGAAAAAGTTTTGTAATTATTAAAATTAGTTTAGTATTTATAATAATTAAATTTAGTTATATTAGTAATTAATTAATTAGAAATAATCAAATAGTGTAATAAATATTTTTCTTTTTCCAAAAAATTTCTTGTATCATTAGGATCGTAAAAATATTATTTTCATGTCCGTAGGGTTAGTGTAGCGTAAAATTCACATTTTATTTTGCGCACTCGCGTTTTATTTAAATAACTTTTACGTTTTTAAATTTAGGTTACGTTAGTAAAAGTAGTTTGTTAAATAAAGAAAAACCAAAAAACAAAAAAAGTGATAGCTTCTATTTAAGCCCTTTTGGCTTATTTTTCTGCTTATTTATAAGTAAACTCTGATTTTAAATTTTTAGATTAGGTTTTAGGTTAACTAGGCTTCACGTTATTGTTAATATAGTTTGTTTAAATTGTTCTCATTCGTATTTCCTTAGTGTAATCATTCAAAATCCTTATATACCTTTTCATGTCCAAATTCACCCGATCACAAACCCGTTTTTATACCATCACACCTCGTCGGGACATAACGACCCGGGGAAACCCTATACTTCCATGGAGATTGACTCTGAGCAGTTTGACTTGGTTGACCACTCACCTGGTCAATTAGGTTGACCGTTTGGAGCCGATCAGCCACCCTAAAGGCTCACCAGCTAAAACTAATGGTGCAACAAGCATGGAGATTACGCAAGGAGAGCCAAATGAACATGACTTAAGGTCAAAACAAACTTGCTCAAACCCAAGGTCCAACAGATATTGTCTTGTGTACAAGTGAGATTTTAAGAATAAGCAGTAAGTTCACAAAAGCAATTCAGTCAAAACATCCAAGCAAAAACTAATTCTACTAAGGCAATACAAATCAACTCAAAATCATACTAAAGCTTCACTGGATCACACAGATACAAGGGATCAACAAGCTCAGCAAAAGCTGATGAACCAGCAGCAGCAGTTGCTTAAGGGGCAACTTCAAGGCACAAATAAGCTATCTAATTAAGCACTAAAGGGATAACAAAAAGCAAGTTCCTAAAAACAACCTAGGGGGATTCCTAAATCAACAAACTACAAAGTCTAACTCCTATAAATGAACAATCTAGGTGCACTTGAACTTTGGCAAAATCTGAGATGCAGGGGAGCCATACAGTTAAACAAGCAATTTCCAACTCAATTTTGATTGAGCAAATCTTCTTCAAATTCCAAAATTCTTTTTGTTATGAATTCACAAGCTGACAAAAACTTCAAATCAACAAACTATATTCATTTCCATTCACTAAAGAACCCTGGAGATTCCTTTGAAATCTGTCCAATTTTATCAGGCATGGAACTTTGACTTTTTTCTAATACCATTTTGTTTGACTTAAATGAGTTTGGATCTATTCTAACTGATTGATGATGATGTTCTAAGCTAATTTGAAACTAAATTATGCTATAGAAACTACTTATGCACCTAATGGCATGATTAAGGAACATGAACATCTAACAGTGAACTCTCAAGTGGATCACAAGTGAAATTTGACCTTTGAGCAAAAGGTAGTGGTATATTCTGTATTAACTATCCTAACCATGTATAATGCAAATTGTATAAGCCAATTGTGGCAACAAGAATAAGCCTGGATACATGGAGATGCACTAAACCAAAGTTCAAGTGCCAAAGTTCATGCAGAGAATGAGGAAGCTTTTCTCTGATTTGAGTGATTTAAGCTGGTTTAAACTAGCAACCTGAGACAACTTATATAAATAAGCCATGCAGAGAATGAGGAAGCTTAAAATGACAGATAAACAGGCACCAATAAGATAGGAACTAATAAGCTAACATGACTTTTAGCATACACAAATTGGCAAACAGGTCAATCTTTAATCAAAATAAGTAAACAGGTACCCAAATTAGCAAGAGTGGATTAACTGAGCTTGAAAACTACAAATGAACAACAACAACAATGTAACACCCCCAAAATACCGCAGCGGAAGACTGTGTCATAGGGGTGCTACTTCATAATACAAAGTACAAGTTATAGAAAACGAACTCTAAATGAGACGTTTTGAAAAGTTACCATTCGATTAATGAATTCAAAGTTACAGACATGAGATTCCAAAGTATGATACATAAATGTATACAAAATGTTTTGAATGGTAAATGATAAAAAGCGTAAGTCTTCAGAATATGCAGCTTGACTCTAAGTTCCATGCACTAGCTGTCGCCTTACTAACCTGAGATAAACATGCTAAAGTGTCAACACAATGGTTGGTGAGTTCATAGAGTTTGTCTAACAAATAAAGCCTATAAAAATAATCACACAGCAAAGGCATCGTGAATCCACTCAGTTGCAAGTCCCGCCATAAGAGACTTGTAACCTGTGTGTTCACAACCCACTGCTAAATATATAGTATGAATAAGACATGTATAAGTTCATCAAAACAATTAAGCAATTAGTCGTGAGTCTACACTTCATCTCCGAAGACCTCACTTGGGAGCCAATTCCCAAAGACAACTGGGAGCCACTTCCCAAAGACAACTGGGAGCAACTTCCCAAAGAAAACTGGGAGCCACTTCCCAAAGATAACTAGGAGCCACTTCCCAAAGTATAAAAGTTTACTGGGTGCCATTTCCCAAAGTATAAAACAGTCATGTATGTATGAAATCAAGTATAATGCAATCAAGTATAAGACAATCAAGTATAAAACAATCAAGTATAAATGTTTTGAGTATTTGTACAAGTAAGCAAGTAGTTGAGCATGTATCTCCCCCAAAGAGTTAAAACAAGTATGAAAAAGTAGGGGCTATGACTCACCTTAAGCTTATGTAATGAGAAATGAAAGTAGTAGTCGAATCGCGAAAGTATCTAAGAGCAGCCTATAATAGAACGTTGCGACTTAGGTTTGGAGTAACGTCTAAGAATACGAAGAATTGCCTATATATGTCTTGTATATAGTTCATGATGTAGTACTTAGTATATAGTGTAAGTCTTTGAATATAAATGGTTTATGAAACATGTATAGGTTGTATATCTCTTACTACCATTCGGGCCGACATAATTTAGAAGTCATGGAGTAAACGTTCGAGGAGCCAGGACACTTTAATTCGTAAATCCACAACTCATCTCGACGGCTTACTTAATGAACTCCTCACATGAGGCTCCCTACTATTGTAGTATTTAATAACATATATATAAGTTTTTTGATCTTTAAAAGTTATATGGTCTTTAGCCATGGCTTTGCCGTGACCTTGGTCATTGTTACCATGGTCTTGAGACTCAACCTTGGCTATAGCCATGGTTTTGGTCTTGGCTTTAGGTCATTAGACCTCTTGGTCTCATCTAATTATAACCATTATATAGTTACTTTGGTCTAAAAATGGGCTGTTAAGAATTTGAAGAAAATTATCACTCAGAAAGCGTTTTCAGGGCTCGAGCTTCTTTGATCCTGAACGAAAACGGCGTTCCGGACAACTTTCATGTTTTAACTTTTTGATGAATCGGAGCAGAAGGGTGACTTTCAAAATGGCAGAATGCAAACAGTAGGGTATTGGCAGTTTCGGCGTTTTGGTTTCGCTAACTTCTTATGGCCGTATCTTTTGACTTGTGTACTTGTTTTGGGTGATTCAAATTGCTATGTTTTCCTTTTGAAGTCCTTTATAACAGTAAGTAAGTGTAAAATATCATAGTTATACTATTTTGGTCGTGGTTCTCCATAAAAGTCACTAGTTTACTTGTTTAAATAACATAAGTTAACATATATATACCATAACTTGTTTTACTAGTTTTTATACATCATGAACATAATACAAAGACCATATATAGGATGAAAGAAACATAATAAGCATGAAAATGATATTAAGCAGGAAAGTGTAATAGGGTTTGCTTACAACTTTTGGCTTTCTAAAGAAAGGAAGTCAAGTATGAAACTAGGACACTAAACCATGCTTGTAAACCCTTCACCACAACTCTTGTAACCCTTGCTAGCCTTGATCTAACCCTTGTGAAAACCATTTAACTTCAGCCCTAGTAACCTTGTGTAGCTCCTAATTCAACCATGGAATCACCAAACAAACTTAAGAACTAGGTAGAGAATACTAAGACTTTGAACTTTGTAGTGTAACTTGTATATTGAAGATCAAAGGATCATGGTTTTGTGATCTAAGTGTGGTGTTTGGAATGAAGAGAAAGGAATGGATTAAGCTTGTATTTATAGCATGAAGAGGAGGTTAGGAAGGTTCATTGAGGAGGTTAAGAGTTGTAAGGTTTTAGAAGTCTTTTAGGTTAAGTAAACTTACACTTGTTAAGCTTCCTATGTAAGCTTCCTATCTTAGACTTAGTGACCAAGAAATGCCCCATGTGGTCTAAAATTTCGTTCATATGCTTATCTTGGATGACTAGGTGAAGTTTTGATGTTATCTTGCTTTTACGGAGTGAGTTTTGGTCCCGTTAATTGCTAACTGTAAGTCGTAAAGTTACGAAACTTAAAATCGGGTATCCTAAAATTATGAAACTTATAAATATGCTAGAACTTATCAATATACTCCATAATAAAATATAAAATGAGTGGTAGGTTCTATTGGGGTGCTCAAACCCTGCTAAAACTGGAAACACGGGTCTAAAACGCGTAATACGTAAAACGTACGAAAGTTGCGTAAAATTGAGAAAAGTAAAATGTAACTTTTCTAATAGGATACTAATGACTTAAAATGACTTATAATGTTTAGGCTGGGCTCAGTCTAGTGTCGGTTGGTATTAAATGTCTTTTAGACATAAAACCGTAAGCCTAAAAATCAAGGAATGACTTATAAAATCAAGGAATGATTTTTGGTCAAAGGAGGAGGGAAAAATATGTTGACTTATTCTAATAAGTTGAAAACTCAAATTGTCTTAGAAACGCGGTGTAGGTATAGGCTAAGGTTACGGCTGAGTAAAAACGCTTAAAACTGAAAATTCCAGTTTTTCACGGCCGAGGCTTATTTTGGTCATGTTTTTCATAGTCATGATTAATTCTCAAATAAATCATGAGTGTGTCAAAAAAATTTCAGATGCGGGGTCACTTAACGCGGTCGAGTTTCGTTGTGCGTAGAATTTTTGAATGACGTTTTACCCTAAAACGTGTAATTCCTTAATAACTTTCACGAAAATGATCTGATGAGTGTCAAACTTTTAATTTGCTATGGGAGTGATTTATCACTCGAGGCCAAGAAACAAAAATCAAATTTTGGGAAAATTTCGGGAAAATAAATAGTAAAAGTGAATAGAAATTAATCTGAAAATGCGAATTGTTACAAACAACAATAAGGGATCAGCAGTGTGCATAAGCAAATAAATAAGCTAAAATAGAAATTTTGAAAGATAATTGTATTTGAAACTGAAATTCTTTTATTTAACTGGAAATGTAGAATTACAATACTAACTTGGAAAACTGATTAAAACTAAAGCATAAGCTACCCCATTCTACACTAATTTACCTACCATTAACTACTGCCAAACAATGGCTACAATTTGACCTATTTATACTAAAAATCATAAAAATTAGGGTTCCCTCTCTCTCCTCTGCTTCTTGTGCTTCATTCCCATCCCTTGGATTATTAATTTTGATCCCAACCATTGCTTTGGATTTTGGAGGGAAAAAGTGGATTTTTATCCATTTGACTTCTGATAACTTGGGATAAGGAAAAGATGTTTTGGACTGGGGTGTTTGGAGGTATAAGGATGTAGAGGTGGATGAGTGTGGCAGGGGTGAAGGTAGGGGTAATGATGGAGGTAGTTTGGACGGTAGCAGAAGTTGGGAGGGTGATGTGGAAGGGGAAGGTCAAAGCCAGGGTTTGACTGAGGAGAGGGATTAATAAAAACGGGGTTTATTATTTGGTGTGGGAGTGGGCTGTGTGATGGTTTGGGCTAAGGAGGTGGGCTTGGGTTGTAAGGGTTTAGGATTTGGACTTTGGTTTGGTAGATTTTGGTTTAGGATATTAAAGGGATCCGTTTGGTTATTTTTACACAATGACTATATTTGTAACATGCTGAAACTTTGAGGACCAGAAATGCCGACCTTCCAAACTTGTTCAAAGGACCAATCCTGCCATCTTATAATTACACAAGGACCTTTCATGTAATTTTCCAATTTTAAACTTCCAAGGACCATTTGTGTCATTTTTGGATTTTTAGGGGGTAAAAGTATAAATTTCCAAAAGTTATCAAAAATGGTTTATTTTGCCTAGTCTAAATAGTACAAATGTTTTGAATGATAATTTTCCATTTTTTAAAACCCAGGGACCATTTTTGCCATTTTTGAAACTTCAGGGACTAAATTGCAATTTTCTCAAACCTTTCACCCACAGACTTATTTTTACAACTTTTGAATTCCAAAGGGCTTGGGTTGACTTTTCTTTCATTTTAAACCTTTAGGGACTAGTTTTATCAATTTATGAAACTTGAGGGACTGAAACTGCCAATTATGCAAACTTTGTTCATTTTTCATTTGTTTTTAAATATTTTGCATCTAAAACATATAAAACACACTTTTGGGATAATTTCTGTATTTTGATGCATTTCTGAATGTTTTTGGATATTTTGGCTGTTCAGATACGATAAAAATGATGAGTATTTACACACTCATCAACACCCCATTTACCCGCTCCCCATTTCACCCCTTTTCCACGTTAATTACTTGTTATAGTTTCATGGGGTGGCGTACTTACCAATTGGAGATCTGCCAGTTTTCTTAAGCCTAACATTGAAATCATTCATCCAATACAACCATAAACAAGTAATCAACACATAATTAACATCTAGGTTTCATTAGATCTAAGCAAACACAAGATAAATCTAGCCTAGCATGTTGAAATTAAGACAAGCACAAGATATAGACAAACAACACATAGACATATTGATTGAATTAAGAGAAGAATTATCTCAATAACACATGTAAGGATTCAAGGGTTGAAAACCTTTGAAAACCTGTAAAATTCGTACAAGGTTCGGCCCTAGGGTTTCTCCACACAAGTTCCTCTTTATGAATGAAAATTAGAAAACTATATAAAGATATTAGGAGGTGACGGCGTCAACAACAAATGTCTGACGCCGTCATCTCGCCGCTAAATAAATCCTCGGACTGCCTAGATCTACATCTGACGCTGTCATGTAGTCCCTTTTTGCAGGCCGTCACACAATTAACTCTTGACGCTCTTCTTGTGACGCCTTCATGTTTGTACTGGGTCGTCATGGTTTTTACTCTTGATGCCGTCAGGATTGCCTTCTTGACGCCGTCACACACTGTTCCCAGCATGGAAAATTAAGTCTTTGGCGTTTTCTTCACTTTTATGCTCCAAAAACGTCCGAATTGCTTCCTTTTCCAAATTTCACTCCCAAAGTACCTAAAATCACAAAAGGAACGATTTAGGGCAATATTTGATCAAATAAATTCAATTCCAGGCTTAAATGACCCCCTAAAAGTGGCTCATTTTTCGCCTCATCATATACCCTTACACTTGAGATTTGCTTGTCCTCAAGCAAATGCGCTTTTATTCTAATCAAAATTCAAGTTAGGGGTCATTTAACACTAATATAAAAGTAATTACAATAAATAATCGTTCCACTAAGGACCAAAGACAAGCACGGAGGTCATATACTAGCACCTCACAAATAGTGTTTAGATACTCACATCTCTCGGGTGTAATAAAGTAATATCACAATATGGAAATGGAAAACATCTCTCACTACCTGTCATAGCAAAATAGATTACCATAGGCTTAGGAAAGGATCAAACCTCCACCACATGGCGTAAGCACCTAGGATAAACTATCAAAGAGGTCTTTAAAAAGGGTTGTAACGTTAGGTGTAGGGATATGAAATACACGGTTTTGTTGGATATAGGCAGCCTTTATTTGGTTAATTACATGTACAATATGGTGTTACTAAGCCAAGACTAGACTCGACTTAAGCTAATAAATGAAAAAAAACAAAATCATAAAATGAACATAGAATAAAAAGGGATGGTAGTCCGTATGTTTTTTCTCTTTTCTTTTTCTATTTTTTTTCTTGATTTTTTTTTTTTTTTTTTTTTTTTTTTTTTTTGCATACATTCTTACCCTACCATCCAAAATAATACATCATAGGGAATGGAAATTCCCCTTACACTTGAATTTTTACATACTTTACAATAAACTAATCTAATGACTCGAATTAAGAAAATCAAAACACTTGGAGTACTTTTAAGATTAACGTACATTTGGGGGTAATATACGATGTCCTTCCCCATTATTCCATAAAATAAGTACTTTACCCATGAGTCCCAATCGTCCTAAAATAATATGTACAAGGATATGACTCGACTTAGCAGCCATGTAATCAATTAGATAATTAACTTAGGGTTTAACAAATAACAATAATGCACTAAAGATGAGTGCATACACGGAAGGCTAAGGCGATTTGGGTGTATATTTAAGTGGGATGTAACAAATTCTTCCTTTAAGTAAAATGCTTAAAGTTAGAAACGAAAAGATAGGCTCGGAAGGGTGTACTAGGTGTTTCGTGTACTAAAAATGAGTACAACGCTAAGGGTGTGGGAAAAATTAATTGACTTAACTAGCCAAGTAATATGACTTAAATGGTCAAGTAATTATGATACGGGTTTAACACAAGGGTGATCCTAATGCCTCTTATCATGTAGTAAATCCTACCACATGAATGTAGTCTCACTAGCGGTCTCGGGATGCATCACTAACGCAAGTTCTAGAATCTAAATGCTACCGGTACACTCATAAGCACTAATAGTAAATGCTTTTCCTATCAAATCTAAAGGCGAACCTCACATATTTGGGTGAAAAATTTTTCTGAATTGTACGGTTTTGTGCTAGTAATACGACTCCTATCCATGAGACGCTTGCTATGGCTAAAGTTTCACTCCTAAATGTTGTAAAAAAATTTAAATTTGGCGCTAAAATTGCACTAACAAGTATTTCTCATAGTTTTATTACACATCTACTATCAAATAAACAAACTCAAGCGAAAGTGTATTTGTAAGGTATCATCATTTTACCCTCCCCTTACACTTAAGATGAACATTGTCCCTAATGTTCAAGTAAAGAATGTAAAAGTGAAATAAGTAAAACAAATGAAATCAAATACTCCCCTGATTCGCTCGGTTTGGATAATAAGGTGGCCAGCTTAGATCTTCCTCCAAGAAAATGAACAATCAAAGCTTCCCTTCTAGAAAAATAAATCATCTTCTTGTCATACATAACCTGTAAATCCTGAGAAAATAGACAAGGCAACCTTGCATAAAATCGGCGGAAATCTACATAAGTTACTAAATCCTAGAAAATAAAGTAAGATATATGATGAGGCGAAAAATGATCCGTTTTTAGGGGGTCATTTAAGCCCGAATCCGAATTTATTTGATCAAATATTGCCCTAAATCATTCCTTTTGTGATTTTAGGTACTTTGGGAGTAAAATCTGGAAAAGGAAGCAATTCGGACGTTTTTGGAGCATAAAAGTGAAGAAAACGCCAAAGTCTTAATTTTCCATGCTGGGAACAGTGCATGACGGCGTCAAGAGGAGTTTCCTGACGGCGTCAAGAGTAAAAGTCCATGACGACCCAGAAGAGTTTTGACGGCGTCATGAAGGTAGAGCGTCAAGAGTTAAAGTCGTGACGGCCTGGAAATGCAATGTTCTTGACGGCGTCAAATGTAGATCTAGGCAGTCCGAGGATTGTTTTGGCGGCGAGGTGACGACGTCACCTATTTGGTCTTGACGCCGTCAGACCCCTTTTCCTATATATAGTTTTCTAATTTTTCACATTTAAGGAGAGAAGTTTTGGGAGAAACCCTAAGTACGATTTTGGTGTAACTTTACAGGTTTTTCAAGGGTTCCAACCCCTTGATACCTTGCATGATTAATCAAGATAAGTGTTCTTCTAATTCAATCAATATGTCTATGTGTTGGTTGTCTATATCATGTTCTTGTCTTAATTCCATCATGCTAGGCTAGATCTCTTTTGTGTTTGCTTAGATCTAATGAAACCTAGATATTGATTATGTGTTGATTACTTGTTTATTCTTGTCTTGGATGAATGATTTATATGTTAGGCTTAAGAAAACTGGCAGATCTCCAATTAGTAACATGCTTGAACGTCTTAAGAAACATGAACCAACGCGCACTAGGTCTTTATTGGTTGTATTTAATGCATGAGCCACTGTTTACAATCCCTATAGTTGTACTGGGCATGGTGTAGGAGGAGATAAGAGCTCATAGAATTGGGGAGTTATGTGTGCCACCCCATGAATGGTATTAAGGAATACGATCCGTCATCCATGCAATTATAACAAGTAATTAACGTGTAAAAGATATCTAGGGAGTAGTGAAATCTAAGTAAACACATTTTTTCCAATTACTGCTCACAATTTTAGTATAAATTAGTTTACTTTCATTTCTAGTATTTTATTTTGATTGCATCTTAGTATTGGGTTAGTTGAATAGCAACTAATTCCGCCCACTCTTCCAAAACCCGAGATTTTAATTTGCTTTCTAAAAAAATATAAAAACACAAAAATAATCATCCCTCACCTTTAGAACTAGTATTTAGGCTTTCTAATCCTAGCGACACTATTCCTAAGCTGAACGATCAATCCCCCGGTACTTGTCACTATACTATACTACAACGATCAGGTACACTGCCTGGTGGGGGTTGTAAGCTTCTCGAGATCCCTCGAGAGGTAAAGCCTGTTGCGATTCCCACACATCAAATTTTTGGCGCCGCAGCCCGGGGAATAGTTATTGTCTAGGTTAGAATTTCTTTGTATTAGGTCTACTTGCTAGATTCCTTTCTAGTAAGATTTTATTTTTATTTTTAGGTTTTCTTTAGTCTATCTTATTTCTTTGTGTCCTTTGTTCGTAAACTATTTCGATGGATAACAATAACATTAATTGTTTGATTCCTGTTATTCGTGTTTTTCGTCGTAGGATTTTCCAAATGCCCACCCCACTCCCTTTAGTTGAGAATGAGAACCCACCTAACCTTTCGCCCAATCACCACTTTGACAATAATTCTGAATTAGAGGAGTCTGATCATGATGATGACCGTAGGGCTAGCCCCTTTTACTATTCAGACTCCGACGAGGATCTTGATGATGGCGATGTGATTAATGAGGATAGAATGGAAGAGGAAATAAACCCTCTTAGGTATGTCGACCCTAGAACTAGGATTGAGTGTGATAGTTCATTTAACATGCAATTTCCTTGTAAGATCGGATTTAAGAGCTTTAACGCCTATCTTAACTCATCTATTCCAATGAACGTAATCTCGCGTAATGAATACAATAAAATCATGGTAGATGAGTTAGAATACAAAGGAGAAAACATTATTGCTAGGGCAATACCATTGCATGTGTTTGTTGGAAGCTTGGTTTATCGTATTGAATTCATGGTTATGGAGAGTCTAGGAGAATTTATTGATGATAAATTGACCCAAGTTGTGTTTGGAAGACCTTTCAAACGGTTGACCAACCTCGATGAAAAACTCATAGAAGAGTTAATTACATTCTCGGATGGGGATGAAGATTTTGTCTATCAAATGCCCCGCACACACCATAGGTTCAAGGACTTCTCCATGGAAAAGTGTAGTAGGTATCCGCCTATAGAAATGTTAAGTGAAAATGATAAGAGAAAAGGACTTAAGTATACTCATGAAAAGAATAAAAGATACTATCGCGGGTGCTTAGAGTTAGGGGATGATTATAAGAAAGATGAGGCGACTATTAGATGGCTCACACTTGGTTATGTGAGCATAAGCGATACACGTTAACCCATGACCTTGAGTCTAGCTACAAGACTCGTAAATAAAGAAAAGCGCTTCTTGGGAGGCAACCCATGTTTTGTGTGATTTTATTTGTTTGATTGTTATTTGCTTCCGTATGCATGCTTTATTTTTATTGTTGGTAGATCATGTTTCTAAACTAAGTAGTGGAAATACTTTACTTTGTTGTTTTGGCCTAGTCTTAACTCCACCTAGAAGTATTTTTGCAAAAGATAAGTGTAAGGGGAAACCCCAAATATGTTTTTAAGAAACAAACCGATCATGATTCTCCACAATATTAAATGAGCATGTATATTCGTATTTGTTAGAGTCAAATGCTTGTATTGAGTCATAATGAAGTTTTGCAGGATTTTCCAGGAAGTAGGACCAAGTTTTTCCCGAAATTTTCCGGAAACTTAACATAAGGATTTCTGCAGGTCAATTCTGACGGCGTCAGGGGTTTACTCTTGACGGCGTCAGGAGTTAAAATCTGGAAATTTTACCGGTTTTTTTTTTTTCTAACGGAGTCTTATGGTTTTTGTGAATTATTAAGTTTTATAATCTCCAGGAGATCTGCAAACTTCATTCCACAAGCATTATAACTTATCTTGTTTTCTAGGATTTAGAAACTTATATAGGATGCCGCCGATTTTACGCGAGGTTGTCTTGTCTATTTTGTCAGGTTTTACAGGTTATGTATGACAAGAAGATGATTTATATTCTGGAAGGGAAGCTTTGATTGTTCATTTTCTTGGAGGAAGATTTAACCTGGCCATCCTATTATCCATACCGAGCGAATCAGGGGAGTATTTGATTTCATTCTTTTTACTTTTTAACTTTTACATTCTTTACTTGAACATTGGGGACAATGTTCATCTTAAGTGTAAGGGGAGGGTAAAAAGATGATGCCTTACATATGCACTTTCGCTTGAGTTTGTTTTGTTTAATGGTAGATGTGTAATAAAACTATGAGAAATACTTGTTAGTGCAATTTTAGCGCCAAATTTAAAATTTTTTACAACATTTAGGAGTGAAACTTTAGCCATAGCAAGCGTCTCATGGATAGGAGATTGTATGACTAGCACATAACCGTATATTCAGAAAAATTTTCCACCAAAAAATGTGAGGTTTGCCTTTAGATTTGATAGGAAAAGCATTCATTATTAGTGTTTATGAGTGTACCGGTAGCATTTAGATTCTAGAAATTGCGTTAGTGATGCATCCCGAGACCGCTAGTGAGACTACATTCGTGTAGTAGGATTTACTACATGATAAGAGGCATTAGGATTACCCTTGTGTTAAACCCGTATTATAATTACTTGACCATTTAAGTCATATTACTTGGCTACTTAAGTCAACTAATTTTTCCCACACCCTTAGCGTTGTACTCATTTTTAGTACACGAAACCCCTAGTACACCCCTCCGAGCCTATCTTTTCGTTTCTAACTTTAACCATTCTACTTAAAGGAAGAATTTGTTACACCCCACTTAAATGTACAACCAAATCGCCTTAGCCTTCCGTGTATGCACTCATCTTTAGTGCATTATTGTTATTTGTTTAAACCCTAAGTTAACTTTCTAATTGATTACATGGTTGCTAAGTCGAGTCATATCCTTGTACATATTGTTTTGGGACGATTGGGACTCATGGGTAAGTACTTATTTTATGGAGTAATGGGGAAGAACATCATTTATTACCCCCATATGTACGTTAATCTTAAAAGTGCTCCAAGTTTTTTGATCTTCTTAATTCGAGTCAATAGATTAGTTTACTGTAAAATATGTAAAGATTCAAGTGTAAGGGGAATTCTCATCCCCTATGATGTATTATTTTGGATGGTAGGGTAAGAGTGTATGCAAAAAAAATAATAATAATAAAAAAAATAAAATAAAATAATAAAAAAAATAGAAAAAAAAAGAAAAAGAGAAATAACATACGGACTACCATCCCGTTTCATTCTATGTTTATTTTATGTTTTTTGTTATTTTTCATTTATTAGCTTAAGTCGAGTTTAGTCTTGGCTTAGCAACGCATGTAATTAACCAAGATTGTTAACTCGCCACCAGTAAAACTTCCTTTATCCAACAAAACCGTGTACTTCATATCCCTACACCTAATGTTGCAACCCTTTAAAAGACCTCTTTGATAGTTTATCCTAGGTGCTTACGCCATGTGGTAGAGGTTTGATCCTTTCCCAAGCCTATGTTAATCTATTTTGCTATGACAGGTAGTGAGAGATATCTTCCGTTTCCATATTGTAATTTATACTTTATTACACCCGAGAGATGTGAGTATCTAAACACTATTTGTGAGGTGCTTGTATATGACCTTCGTGCTTGTCTATTGGTCTTTAGTGGAACGATTATTTGTTGTAATTACTTTTATATTAGTGTTAAATGACCCCTAACTTGTCTTTTGAGTAGAATAAAAGCGCATTTGCATGAGGACAAGCAAATCTCAAGTGTAAGGGTATATGATGAGGCGAAAAATGATCCGTGTTTAGGGGGTCATTTAAGCCCGAATCCGAATTTATTAGATCAAATATTGCCCTAAATCGTTCCTTTTGTGATTTTAGGTACTTTGGGAGTGAAATCTGGAAAAGAAAGCAATTCGGACGTTTTTGGAGCATAAAAGTGAAGAAAACGGAAAAGTCTTAATTTTCCATGCTGGGAACAGTACATGACGGCGTCAAGAGGAGTTTCCTGACGGCGTCAAGAGTAAAAGTCCATGACGACCCAGAAGAGTTTTGACGGCGTCATGAAGGTAGGGCGTCAAGAGTTAAAGTCGTGACGGCCTGGAAATGCAATGTTCTTGACGGCGTCAAATGTAGATCTAGGCAGTCCGAGGATTGTTTTGGCGGCGAGGTGACGGCGTCACCTATTTGGTCTTGACGCCGTCAGACCCCTTTTCCTATATATAGTTTTCTAATTTTTCACATTTAAGGAGAGAAGTTTTGGGAGAAACCCTAAGTACGATTTTGGTGTAACTTTACAGGTTTTTCAAGGGTTCCAACCCCTTGATACCTTGCATGATTAATCAAGATAAGTGTTCTTCTAATTCAATCAATATGTCTATGTGTTGGTTGTCTATATCATGTTCTTGTCTTAATTCCATCATGCTAGGCTAGATCTCTTTTGTGTTTGCTTAGATCTAATGAAACCTAGATATTGATTATGTGTTGATTACTTGTTTATTCTTGTCTTGGATGAATGATTTATATGTTAGGCTTAAGAAAATTGGCAGATCTCCAATTGGTAACATGCTTGAACGTCTTAAGAAACATGAACCAACGCGCACTAGG
This sequence comes from Artemisia argyi, assembly GCA_030686995.1. Classification (NCBI taxonomy): domain Eukaryota; kingdom Viridiplantae; phylum Streptophyta; class Magnoliopsida; order Asterales; family Asteraceae; genus Artemisia; species Artemisia argyi. Next base: position 19,078,505 of record CM060695.1, on the reverse strand, counting down.
TCTTTATTGGTTGTATTTAATGCATGAGCCACTGTTTACAATCCCTATAGTTGTGCTGGGCATGGTGCAGGAGGAGATAAGAGCTCATAGAATTGGGGAGTTATGTGTGCCACCCCATGAATGGTATTAAGGAATACGATCCGTCATCCATGCAATTATAACAAGTAATTAACGTGTAAAAGATATATAGGGAGTAGTGAAATCTAAGTAAACACATTTTCTCCAATTACTGCTCACAACTTTAGTATAAATTAGTTTACTTTCATTTCTAGTATTTTATTTTGATTGCATCTTAGTATTGGGTTAGTTGAATAGCAACTAATTCCGCCCACTCTTCCAAAACCCGAGATTTTAATTTGCTTTCTAAAAAAATATAAAAACACAAAAATAATCATCCCTCACCTTTAGAACTAGTATTTAGGCTTTCTAATCCTAGCGACACTATTCCTAAGCTGAACGATCAATCCCCCGGTACTTGTCACTATACTATACTACAACGATCAGGTACACTGCCTGGTTGGGGTTGTAAGCTTCTCGAGATCCCTCGAGAGGTAAAGCCAGTTGCGATTCCCACGCATCAATATAATGCTTGTGGAATGAAGTTTGCAGATTTCCTGGAGATTATAAAACTTAATAATTCAACAAAAACTTTAAGACTCCGTTAGAAAAAAAAACTGGTAAAATTTCCAGATTTTTACACGTGACGCCATCAAGAGTAAACTCATGACGCCGTCAGAAGTGACCTGCAGAAATTCTTGTGTTAAGTTTCCGGAAAATTTCTGGAAAAACTTGGTTCTACTTCCTGGAAAACCCTGCAAAACTTCATTATGACTCGATAGAAGCATTTGACTCTAACAAATACGAATATGCATGTTCACTTAATATTGTGGAGAATCCTGATCGGTTTGTTTCTTAAAAACATATTCGGAGTTTCCCCTTACACTTATCTTTTGCAAAAATACCTTTGGGTGAAGTTGAGACTAGGCCAAAACAACAAAGTAAAGTATTCCACTTTTTAGTTTAGAAACATGATCTACCAACAATAAAAATAAAGCATGCATACGGAAGCAAATAACAAACAAACAAAATAAAATCACACAAAGCATGGGTTGCCTCCCAATAAGCGCTTTTCTTTATTTACGAGTCTTGTAGCTAGACTAAAGGTCATGGGTTACTACGTGACCTCATCATTGGTTTCACTCTCTAGGTCGTCTTCTAAACCAGTTTTGTACTCCGGACCTAGTTGCAAGCATTCTTTTTAGAAACCAAGCATCCTATTCTTCACATACTCTATTCCTCTACATCTATCCTCATCATTCCTATAATAAGTCGCTTGCTTGTGTTCCTTTTCTATATTAGAGAGAAGGTGGTATTGCTCAATTTTGTAAGGCATTTGGTAGGCAATCTCATCATTCTATTCCTTGAATCTAACTATCCCTAAAGTCGGATCATAACTCATCCTAGTGGCCTCAACAAATGGTTTTCCGAATATTATTTGGCTTAGGCAATCATCTATTACCAGACGAGTGTCTTCCACTATCATAAAATTGATCTCATAAGTGAAATTACCTATAATCACATGCAATCCCTTCACTCTTCCCACAAAATTACTTATCAAATTCCTATTTGGCATCATCCTAAAATCAAGTTGTTTCTTCATCACCCAATTGTAATAAGTCCTAGTCATGATGTATACAGGAGATCTAGGATCGATGTAAGCTTTCCATATATGCATATGCCCGATGTTGCATGGTATGTTGATGTTAGAGGGGTCTCCCATTTTGATAAGGGGTGTGCCAAGGATATATGGTCTCTCGGGACTATCGAATAAATCCTTATGGTATTCCCGTTATTCCTTGGTGGGCAACTTATCAAAGTGCTTTTCTATAGTTTCTACTTCCTCTAACTCCTCTCCCTTATTAACCTCAACTTCCCTACTTTCATCCCTAGTCTCGGTTTCTATTCCAACTTCATCCTTGTCACTTTCTTCTATCTCCTTATCTATTGGCTTAATGGTGACAACATTGACAGAGTGGACATGTTCGGATGATGAGGGATCCTTAATTTGGATTCCGTTATTGGTGTCCCTAGTGTCCTTCCTAGGTGTAGTTAACGCTTGGTTGTTGAGGGCTTTCAACAAGTTGTCTATCTTGTTGGTCATCTCCGTTTTTTGTTGGTTGAATTCAATTTCGAACCTAGCTATGCGAGCTTCTTGAGATGCCATGAACTTAGACATCAACCCTTCAACATTGTTGGTACTACCATAGTTGTTAGAAGGATTGTTGTTGAAAGTACGGTTGGAGGGTGGACCGTTTGGTTGGTAGCGATTAGGCGGATTGGAAGAATTGGCTTGATTTTGTTTCCACCTAAGGTTTGGGTGATTTTTCCAAGAGGGGTTGTAGGAATCACCGTAAGGGTTTGGCTCGGGTTTGAAAGTGTACCACTTATCTCCCGCTTCGTCGGTACGCGAGGATGCGTAGTCCGCAAAAGCTGTTCCGGGGAGTTCCACACAATCACGAGTGTCATGGGGACCACTACATAATTCGCATGAAGAAGTGATTTTGTTCACTTGGCTTGAAGGCTTAGGAGCTTCGTAAGATTTCATGAGAAACTTGACTTGGTCCTCAAGTTCCATGATCCTACGGTCGGGAGTGCTAGAGTTGTTCGAAGGCAAAGATATTGCCTTGACTGTTTTGTTCAAATCACGGGGATCATTCCAACTTTCGTTGTCATAGAGAGCAAGATCTTCTATGAGTTCCAATGATTGTTCCGTACTTAGATCACGTAGCTTACCACCGGCCGATTGGTCAATGGCTCGCCTCGTGGAGAGATCGATATGGTCATAGAAGATTTGGACTTGGAGCCAAAGATCTATGCCATGATGAGGGACTTTTTGGAGTAAGTCCTTGAAACGAGTCCATGCTTCATAGAGAGTTTCATTTTGACATTGTTGGAACATCAAGATGTCATTTCTAAGCTTAGTAGTTCTCCCCGGTGGGAAAAATTGAGCAAGGAAACGAGTGGTGAGATCATCCCATGTGGTGATGGATCCCGCGGGTAAACGCTCAAGCCATTGACTAGCTTGATCACGTAGAGAGAAATGGAATAGGCGTAATCGGGTTGTCTCTCTAGTTGCAACATCTAGGTCTATGGAATCTACTATTTTAAGGAAATCCTTAAGATGTTGATTTGGATCTTCGAAACGAAGTCCATGGAATGCATATCCGCTTTGCACCAACCGGATGGTGTCGGATCGCAAGGGGGTCACGTTGGCTTCGGTGAGCTCAATGGTGTTTCGATAGCCTTGGTGGCTAGGTCGGGAATATTCTCCTAAGGTTCGGGGCCTAAGAGGTTCTGGTGGTGGGTTTTGTTGTGGTGAGATGACGGGTTCAAAGATGTTCCCATCGTCCATGATGTCGGGTGGTGAAAAGTTACGAACAAATACACGAAGAAATAAGATAGACTAAAGAGAACCTAAAAATAAAAATAAAATCTTACTAGAAAGGAATCTAGCAAGTAGACCTAATAAAAATAGATTCTAACCTAGACAATAACTATTCCCCGGGCTGCGGCACCAAAAACTTGATGCGTGGGAATTGCACCAGGCTTTACCTCTCAAGGGATCTTGAGAAGCTTACAACCCCCACCAGGCAGTGTACCTGGTCGATGTAGTATAGTATAGTGACAAGTACCGGGGGATTGATCGTTCAGCTAGGAATAGTGTCGCTAGGATTAGAAAACCTAAAAACTAGATCTAGAGATGAGGGATGATTCTTTTTGTATTTTCATATTTTTTAGAAAGCAAATTAAAATTTCGGGTTTTGAAGGATATGGGCGGAATTAGTTGCTAATCAACTAACCCAATACTAAAGATGCAATCAAAATAAAATGCTAAAAATGAAAATAAAGTATATTAAACTAAAGTTGTGAGCAATATGTGGGAGAAATGTGTTTACTTAGATTTCGCTACTCCCTAGATATCTTTTACACGTTAATTACTTGTTATAGTTGCGTGGATGACGGATTGTATTCCTTAATACCATTCATGGGGTGGCGTACTTACTTCCCCAATCCTATGAGTGCCTACATCACTCCTATGTCGAGCCTGCAAGAAGCTCCTAAAATGGGATCATTAGAATTTACTCATGCATTAAATACAACCAATAAAACCTAGTACACATCGGTTCATGTCTCCTAAGACGTTCAAGCATGTTACCAATTGGAGATCTGCCAGTTTTCTTAAGCCTAACATTGAAATCATTCATCCAATACAACCATAAACAACTAATCAACACATAATTAACATCTAGGTTTCATTAGATCTAAGCAAACACAAGATAAATCTAGCCTAGCATGTTGAAATTAAGACAAGCACAAGATATAGACAACCAACACATAGACATATTGATTGAATTAAGAGAAGACTTATCTCAATAACACATGTAAGGATTCAAGGGTTGAAAACCCTTGAAAAGATGTAAAATTCGTACAAGGTTCGGCCCTAGGGTTTCTCCACACAAGTTCCTCTTTATGAATGAAAATTAGAAAACTATATATAGATATTAGGAGGTGACGGCGTCAAGAACAAATGTCTGACGCCGTCATCTCGCCGCCAAATAAATCCTCGGACTGCCTAGATCTACATCTGACACCGTCATGTAGTCCCTTTTTACAGGCCATCACACAATTAACTCTTGACGCTCTTCTTGTGACGCCTTCATGTTTGCACTGGGTCGTCATGGTTTTTACTCTTGACGCCGTCAGGATTGCCTTCTTGACGCCTTCACACACTGTTCCCAGCATGGAAAATTAAGTCTTTGGCGTTTTCTTCACTTTCATGCTCCAAAAACGTCCGAAGTGCTTCCTTTTCCAGATTTCACTCCCAAATTACCTAAAATCACAAAAGGAACGATTTAGGGCAATATTTGATCAAATAAATTCAATTCCGGGCTTATCAATCCCAACCATTGCTTTAGATTTTGGCGGGAAAAAGTGGATTTTTATCCATTTGACTTCTGAAAACTTGGGATAAGGAAAAGATGTTTTGGACTGGGGTGTTTGGAGGTAAAAGGGTGCAGAGGTGGATGAGTGTGGCAGGGGTGAAGGTAGGGGTGATGATGGAGGTAGTTTGGATGGTAGCAGAAGTGGGGAGGGTGATGTAGAAGGGGAAGGTCAAAGCCAGGGTTTGACTGGGGAGAGGGATTAATAAAAACGGGGTTTATTATTTGGTGTGGGAGTGGGCTGTGTGATGGTTTGGGCTAAGGAGGTGGGCTTGGGTTGTAAGGGTTTAGGATTTGGACTTTGGTTTGGTAGATTTTGGTTTAGGATATTAAAGGGATCCGTTTGGTTATTTTTACACAAGGACTATATTTGTAACATGCTGAAACTTTGAGGACCAGAAATGCCAACCTTCCAAACTTGTTCCAAGGACCAATCCTTCCATGTTATAATTCCACAAGGACCTTTCATGTAATTTTCCAATTTTATACTTCCAAGGACCATTTGTGTCATTTTTGGATTTTTAGGGGGTAAAAGTGTAAATTTCCAAAAGTTATCAAAAATGGTTTATTTTGCCTAGTCTAAATAGTACAAAGGTTTTGAATGATAATTTTCCATTCTTTAAAACCGAGGGACCATTTTTGCCATTTTTGAAACTTCAGGGACTAAATTGCAATTTTCTCAAACTTTTCACCCAAGGACTTATTTTTACAACTTTTGAATTCCAAAGGGCTTGGGTTGACTTTTCTTTCATTTTAAACCTTTAGGGACTAGTTTTGTCAATTTATGAAACTTGAGGGACTCAAACTGCCAATTATGCAAACTTTGTTCGTTTTTCATTTGTTTTTAAACATTTTGCATCTAAAACATATAAAACACACTTTTGGGATAATTTCTGTATTTTGATGCATTTCTGAGTGTTTTTGGATGTTTTGGCAGTTCAGATACTATAAAAATGATGAGTATTTACACACTCATCAACACCCCATTTACCCGCTCCCCATTTCACCCCTTTTCCCAGAAACAAACAGTAACTAAGAACCCTAATTACCCAACCCTCAAAATTAACCACAATTAAGGGCTTAATAGTCAAATTGTATGCTTTCTAGAAGGGTGTCAGCCTTGTCAGATATTATCAGACTCAAACAAGCACAAAAGGGACAAATGTCAGCTCACTATTGGGAGGAACGCGTCATGAAATCTAATCAAATGGTTGATATTGGATGGCAATCATTGGGAAATAATTGGAGGGCTCAGATTTGCATCGAAGAAACACACCACACGGATTGCCAAGGTGGCAATCCGTGACTACCCCCTCTCTAGTATCTTCTATTGTAGGCTATAAATAGAGTATTAGTTAGCTTGTATTTGGTGTGGAGTTTTGAGTAACAAAACTCTGCCCATTTTATTTCAGACTTGTAGCTTGTATTGATTTCAAATTGTAATTCTCTTTTATTAATATAAATCAGTTTTAATTGTTTTCATTACTGCTTATTGTAGTTCAAAACTTTTAGTCTAACTTTTATATCTGTTTCAGTATTTCAAATCATTTCATAACTCATTGTTTTCAAACCATTTACTGTTCCATTCAATAAGTCTTAAGCAAATCAGAGAAATATAAAAAAAAATATAAAAAGTGTTGTGTTATGAGGCGAAAAATGATCCATTTTTAGGGGGTCATTTAAGCCCGGAATTGAATTTATTTGATCAAATATTGCCCTAAATCGTTCCTTTTGTGATTTTAGGTACTTGGGAGTGAAATCTGGAAAAGGAAGCAATTCGGACGTTTTTGAAGCATAAAAGTGAAGAAAATGCCAAAGACTTAATTTTCCTTGCTGGGAACAGTGTGTGACGGCGTCAAGAGTACTTTCCTGACGGCGTCAAGAGTAAAGATCATGACGACCCAGTACAGAAATGAAGGCGTCACAAAGTAGAGCGTCAAGAGTTAAAGGTGTGACGGCCTGCAAAAATGGACAACATGACGGCGTCATATGTAGACCAAGGCAGTCCGAGGATTATTTTGGCGGCGAGATGACGGCGTCACCCATTTGTTCTTGACGCCGTCAGCCTCTAATATCTATATATAGTTTTCTAATTTTCATTCATAAAAAGAACAAGTTTGGAGAAACCCTAAGGCCGAACCATATACGAATTTTACAGCTTTTCAAGGGTTTTCAAACCTTGAATGCTTACATGTGCTATTGAGATAAGTGTTCTTTTAATTCAATCAATATGTCTATGTGTTGGTTGTCTATATCTTGTGCTTGTCTTAATTCCACCATGCTAGGCTAGATTTATCTTGTGTTTGCTTAGATCTAATGAAACCTAGATGTTGATTATGTGTTGATTACTTGTTTATGGTTGTATTGGATGAATGATTTTAATGTTAGGCTTAAGAAAACTGGCAGATCTCCAAATGGTAACATGCTTGAACGTCTTAGGAAACATGAACCGATGTGTACCAGGTTTTATAGGTTGTATTTAATGCATGAGTAAATTCTAATGATCCCATGTTAGGAGCTTCTTGCAGGCTCGACATAGGAGTGAAGTAGGCACTCATCGGATTAGGGAAGTAAGTACGCCACCCCATGAACGGTATTAAGGAATACAATCCGTCATCCACGCAACTATAACAAGTAATTAACGTGTAAAAGATATCTAGGGAGTAGTGAAATCTAAGTAAACACATTTCTCCCACTTATTGTTCACAACCTTAGTTTAAATTAGTTTATTTTCATTTTTTTTAGTATTTTATTTTGATTGCATCTTTAGTATTGGGTTAGTTGACTAGCAACTAATTCCGCCCAAATCCTTTAAACCCGAGATTTTAATTTGTTTTCTAAAAATATAAAAATACAAAAAGAATCATCCCTCATCTCTAGAACTAGTATTTAGGTTTTCTAATCCTAGCGACCCTATTCCTAGCTGAACGATCAATCCCCCGGTACTTGTCACTATACTATACTACAACCGATCAGGTACACTGCCTGGTGGGGGTTGTAAGCTTCTCAAGATCCCTTGAGAGGTAAAGCCTGGTGCGATTCCCACGTATCAAGTTTTTGGCGCCGTAGCCTGGGGAATAGTTATTGTCTAGGTTAGAATCTCTTTTTATTAGGTCTATTTGCTAGATTCCTTTCTAGTAAGAGTTTATTTTTATTTCTAGGTTCTCTTTAGTCTATCTTATTTCTTTGTGTGTTTGTTCGTAACCTTTCACCACCCGACATCATGGACGATGGGAACATCTTTGAACCCGTCATCCCACCACAACAAAACCCACAACTAGAACCTCTTAGGCCCCGAACCTTAGGAGAGTATTCCCGACCTAGCCACCAAGGCTATCGAAACACCATTGAGCTCACCGGAGCCAATGTGATCCCTTGCGATCCGACACCATCCGGTTGGTGCAAAGCGGATGTGCATTCCATGGACTTCGTTCCGAATATCCAAATCAACATCTTAAGGACTTCCTTAAAATCGTAGACTCCATAGACCTAGATGTTGCAACTAGAGAGACAACCCGATTACGCCTATTCCAATTCTCTCTACATGATCAAGCTAGTCAATGGCTTGAGCGTTTACCCGCGGGATCCATCACCACATGGGATGATCTCACCACTCGTTTCCTTACTCTTTCCACCGGGGAAGACTGCAATGCTTAGAAATGACATTTTGATGTTTGAACAACATCAGAGTGAAACTTTCTACGAAGCATGGGCTCGTTTTAAGGATCTCCTCCATAAGGTCCCTCATCATGGTATAAACCTTTGGTTATTAGTTCAGATTTTCAACGACCATGTTGACTATCACACTAAACGTACAATCGATAGGGCCGCGGGAGGTAAACTGCGTGATAAGAACGCCGAGGAGTCCTGGGCAATTATTGAGGAGCTTGCCGCCGATAATCAAGAGATGTGGGAGTTTAATCATACGATAAAAGCGGCCATCAATGCAGTCTCAACATCTGGAGGGACCACCGAAATCCCCGATGAACTCCTATGCAAACTCGAGGCAAAAGTTGACTATTTTGAGGAAAGGCAAAGGAGACCTTTAAGTCCTAGACGGGCTACTGTCAATTCTGTCTCGAAACCGACTTCAACACCATTATCAGAGGCACCCTTTAGAGAAAATGTTGAGACTTTTCAAAACTATGCCCCACCTTATTCCCCTCCCGAGGAGCTTAGCTCGGAGTTTGAAGCTAGAATGAGAGAATATATGGCAACTCATTCAGATCGGCTTGCTAGATTCGAGGAAGCAGTTTATAAGCAAAAAGAGGAGATGCAAGAGAAAATGAATGAGATGATGAGTCTATTGGAGGATTATGCCAACCAGAGAACCCCCGAAAGAATGCTACTAAGGAAAGAAAGCGTCACCCCCACTACCCAATTTGTTAATTCCATCACAATTGTCCATAAGGATAATGAGAAGGTAGAAACCCCTACTAAAGAAACCTTAGATGAGCCATCAGAATCCCAACCCTTGAGTTACTACCTGAAACATGATATAAACGAAAACACTATAACAAATTGGATAAAGGGTGACGGGCGTAACCAACCTTCCAAACAGAGTTCTGAGAAAGAGGAAGAGGGAAAAGATGAGTATGATACGTTAACTGGGGGGTCAATATTCGAGAGGCTATTGGTACAAAAAGTGGCTACTAAGCAGATAGCGTGTGGGAACTTTGAGATACCAACTAGCATCGGGGATTTGAAATATCTTAGTGCTTTCACCGACCAAGGATCGGAAGTAAATCTTATGCCCCTAACTATTTATATCCAACTAATGTCAAAAATGCCAGCACCCACTCGTGTAAGGTTATCCCTCGCTGGATACTCGTACGTATACCCCCTAGGAATCGCAGAAGATGTGTTAGTTAATGTCGCAGGATTCATGTACCCCGATGATTTTATGATCATCGATGATAAGGGAGATGGATGCATGCCAATAATCCTTGGGGCACCATTCCTCGCCACCGCAAGGGCTGTCATTAAGTATGAAGGTAGGAAAATTGAGCTCAAATCTGGAAAAAGAAAGATTAGTTTCCCTATGACTCCGCGAAGTGGGCATGAGAATTTGAGTTGGAGAAAGCTCAAAAACAACATTGACACGACACCCATTCGTGTTCAGAATAAAATTCTTGCATGGGAGGCAAGAATCAAAAGCTACAAGGAGGCTAAATATGAAAGAAGCAAAAGCAATAAAGTTCATGTCGAGTTCGAACATAATCGACCAGCAGAAAGTCATGTACCATTCGAGGAAGGGAACTTGGTACTCTTAAGACACTTGGAAACAACAATACCACCCGATAAACCAATTTCTTGGTGGTATGGGCCTTTCACAATTGAAAGCATGAGCCAAGATGGGATGGCTAACCTGAGAAGTAAAGTAGGTGGAGAGGTGATTGCAAGTAACGACAGATTGAGGCACTACCACCATAATAGTAATGATCACAACTACATGGGATACGTCATCTCAAGGGATGAAATCACGTAGTAACCCATGGCCTTGAGTCTAGCTACAAGACTCGTAAATAAAGAAAAGCGCTTCTTGGGAGGCAACCCATGTTTTATGTGATTTTTATTATGTTTGTTTGTTATTTGCTTCCATATGCATGCTTTATTTTTATTGTTGGTAGATCATGTTTCTAAACTAAAAAGTGGAAATACTTTATTTTGTTGTTTGGCCTAGTCTTAACTTCACCCAAAAGGTATTTTTGCAAAAGATAAGTGTAAGGGGAAACCCCAAATATGTTTTTCAGAAACAAACCGATCATGATTCTCCACAATATTAAGTGAACATGTATATTCGTATTTGTTAGAGTCAAATGCTTGTATTGAGTCATAATGAAGTTTTGCAGGATTTTCCAAGAAGTAGGACCAAGTTTTTCCAGAAATTTTCAGGAAACTTAACATAAGAATTTCTGCAGGTCACTTCTGACGGCGTCATGAGCTTGCTCTTGACGGCGTCACGTATAAAAATCAGGAAATTTTACCAGTTTTGTTTTTCTAACGGAGTTTTAAAGTTTTTGCTGAATTATTAAGTTTTATAATCTCCAGGAAATCTGCAAACTTCATTCCACAAGCATTATATCTTATTTTGTTTTCTAGGATTTAGTAACTTATGTAGATTTCCGCCGATTTTATGCAAGGTTGCTTTGTCTGTTTTCTCAGGATTTACAGGTTATGTATGACAAGAAAATGATTTATTTTTATGGAAGGGAAGCTTTGATTGTTCATTTTCTTGGAGGAAGATCTAACCTGGCCACCTTATTATCCATACCGAGCGAATCAGGGGAGTATTTGATTTCATTCGTTCTACTTATTTCACTTTTACATTCTTTACTTGAACATTGGGGATAATGTTCATCTTAAGTGTAAGGGGAGGATAAAATGATGATACCTTACAAATACACTTTCGCTTGAGTTTGTTTGTTTAATAGTAGATGTGTAATAAAACTATGAGAAATACTTTTTAGTGCAATTTTAGCGCCAAATTTAAAATTTTTTACAACATTTAGGAGTGAAACTTTAGCCATAGCAAGCGTCTCATGGATAGGAGATTGTATGACTAGCACATAACCGTATCATTCAGAAAAATTTTCCACCCAAATATGTGAGGTTCGCCTTTAGATTTGATAGGAAAAGCATTTACTATTAGTGCTTATGAGTGTACCGGTAGCATTTAGATTCTAGAACTTGCGTTAGTGATGCATCCCAAGACCGCTAGTGAGACTACATTCGTGTGGTAGGATTTACTACATGATAAGAGGCATTAGGATCACCCTTGTGTTAAACCCGTATCATAATTACTTGACCGTTTAAGTCATATTACTTGGCTAGCTAAGTCAACTAATTTTTCCCACACCCTTAGCGTTGTACTCATTTTTAGTACACGAAACCCCTAGTACACCCCTTCGAGCCTATCTTTTCGTTTCTAACTTTAAGCATCTTACTTAAAGGAAGAATTTGTTACACCCCACTTAAATGTACACCCAAATCGCCTTAGCCTTCCGTGTATGCACTCATCTTTAGTGCATTATTGTTATTTGTTAAACCCTAAGTTAACTATCTAATTGATTGCATGGTTGCTAAGTCGAGTCATATCCTTGTACATATTGTTTTGGGACGATTGGGACTCATGGGTAAAGTACTTATTTTATGGAGTAATGGGGAAGAACACCATTTTATTACCTCCATATGTACGTTAATCTTAAAAGTACTCCAAGTGTTTTGATTTTCTTAATTCAAGTCATTAGATTAGTTTATTATAAAGTATGTAAAAATTTATGTGTAAGGGAAACGTTCATTCCCTATGATGTATTATTATGGACGGTAGGGTAAGAGTGTAAGCAAAAAAAAAAAAAAAAAAATCGAATAAATTGAAAAAATCAAGAAAAAGAAAAGAAAAAAATAGGAAAAGAAAAAGAGAAAAAACATACGGACTACCATCCCTTTTTATTCTATGTTCATTTTATGTTTTTGTTATTTTTCATTTATTAGCTTAAGTCGAGTCTAGTCTTGGCTTAGCAACGCCATATTGTACATGTAATTAACCAAGATTGTTAGCTCGCCACCAGTAAAGACTGCCTATATCCAACAAAACCGTGTATTTCATATCCCTACACCTAACGTTACAACCCTTTAAAAGACCTCTTTGATAGTTTATCCTAGGTGCTTACGCCATGTGGTGGAGGTTTGATCCTTTCCCAAGCCTATGGTAATCTATTTTGCTATGACAGGTAGTGAGAGATATCTTCCATTTCCATATTGTAATTTATACTTTATTACACCCGAGAGATGTGAGTATCTAAACACTATTTGTAAGGTGCTAGTATATGACCTCCGTGCTTGTCTTTGGTCTTTAGTGGAACTATTATTTGTTGTAATTACTCATATTAGTGTTAAATGACCCCTAACTTGTATTTTGATTAGAATAAAAGCACATTTGCTTGAGGACAAGCAAATCTCAAGTGTAAGGGTATATGATGAGGCGAAAAATGATCCGTTTTTAGGGGGTCATTTAAGCCCGGAATTGAATTTATTTGATCAAATATTGCCCTAAATCGTTCCTTTTGTGATTTTAGGTACTTTGGGAGTGAAATCTGGAAAAGGAAGCAATTCGGACGTTTTTTGAGCATAAAAGTGAAGAAAACGCCAAAGACTTAATTTTCCATGCTGGGAACAGTGTGTGACGGCGTCAAGAGTACTTTCCTGACGGCGTCAAGAGTAAAGATCATGACGACCCAGTACAGAAATGAAGGCGTCACAAAGTAGAGCGTCAAGAGTTAAAGGTGTGACGGCCTGCAAAAATGGACAACATGACGGCGTCATATGTAGATCAAGGCAGTCCGAGGATTATTTTGGCGGCGAGATGACGGCGTCACCCATTTGTTCTTGACGCCGTCAGCCACTAATATCTATATATAGTTTTCTAATTTTCATTCATAAAAAGAAAAAGTTTGGAGAAACCCTAAGGCCGAACAATATACGAATTTTACAGCTTTTCAACGGTTTTCAACCCTTGAATGCTTACATGTGCTATTGAGATAAGTGTTCTTTTAATTCAATCAATATGTCTATGTGTTGGTTGTCTACATCTTGTGCTTGTCTTAATTCCACCATGCTAGGCTAGATTTATCTTGTGTTTGCTTAGATCTAATGAAACCTAGATGTTGATTATGTGTTGATTACTTGTTTATGGTTGTATTGGATGAATGATTTCAATGTTAGGCTTAAGAAAACTGGCAGATCTCCAAATGGTAACATGCTTGAACGTCTTAGGAAACATGAACCGATGTGTACTAGGTTTTATTGGTTGTATTTAATGCATGAGTAAATTATAATGATCCCATGTTAGGAGCTTCTTGCAGGCTCGACATAGGAGTGAAGTAGGCACTCATAGGATTGGGGAAGTAAGTACGCCACCCCATGAATGGTATTAAGGAATACAATCCGTCATCCACGCAACTATAACAAGTAATTAACGTGTAAAAGATATCTAGGGAGTAGTGAAATCTAAGTAAACACATTTCTCCCACTTATTGTTCACAACCTTAGTTTAAATTAGTTTATTTTCATTTTTTTTAGTATTTTATTTTGATTGCATCTTTAGTATTGGGTTAGTTGACCAGCAACTAATTCCGCCCAAATCCTTTAAACCCGAGATTTTAATTTGCTTTATAAAAATATAAAAATACAAAAAGAATCACCCCTCATCTCTAGAACTAGTATTTAGGTTTTCTAATCCTAGCGACACTATTCCTAGCTGAACGATCAATCCCCCGGTACTTGTCACTATACTATACTACAACGATCAGGTACACTGCCTAGTGGGGGTTGTAAGCTTGTCAAGATCCCTTGAGAGGTAAAGCCTGGTGCGATTCCCACGTATCATTGTGGAATTCAATCTTTCAGATCTTAGTTTAGCATGTTTGTGGTTTTTTACATCTAATTCTAGCTACATAAAAGCTTTTTGATAGTCCTTTTTATTGTAATTGATCATTAGCATTGTGGTCAACTCTAGTCAACTGATTTGACTAATTGGTGAACTGAGGTGAATTTGGCAAGCTAAATCAAATAAGGAAGGATTTGAGCCTGTCTAGAGACAGGCTAGCTCAGTGAAGCCCTCTGTTCATGCTGAGGGTTATTCCTTTGTAAGTTTCAATACATTTCTATTTAAACTTTTGCATTGATTTGTTTTTTGAATGCTTGTTGGTTTCAGTTGATTGTGATAGTTGATATAGCTATTGTTTTAGTTGTTATTATTTGCTAGTTGAGCTGTTATATCTTTAGTTAATCTGTTTGGTTCATATATTAGTCGTAGTTCTTTTAAATTTGAGATTTCTGAGGTTCCGCATTAGAATTGATTGTAGTGGTTTATCTGTGCTTTGGTAGTTGATTTAAGTGAATTGTGGCTGTATTTGTTCATTATTGAAGTGGTTAGAGGTTTAGAATTAGTAGGCGTAGTGTTATTTGATAGTTGAAGGGGTGTTTGGATGTAACAGTGATGGTGTGTTGTTGTTGATTTCTCACTGAATATCTGTGTCACATTGGTTCACTTAGGTCAGTAATAGAAATATAGAACATAAAATAGTAGGTCTAATTCATAAAAAGTCAAAGTGATTTTAAAAATAGCTTTACTGTTAGAATTAGTGATAAACAGTTAGAGTAATTTAGTTGATAGCTTCATTTTAATACTAGTTAGCTTAATCTAGCATTAGTTTAGCTTATTATAACAAGTTAAAGTAGTTGTGATTGTCAGAAGTTAGAATTAGTCAAACTAGTGTAAGACTATTAATAAGTCAACTGTGTTCATTGTTTAGGTCATTATTAGCTGCTGATTTTGAGTGATTATAGAGTAGCATTTAGAAGTGTATGATAGAGTAATTAGTTGATTTGTATTCTCAGTAGTGTAGAGTATATTTGTTGGGCATTAAATAACCAGAAGAATCAGCATAAAGGTTTAAGGAAATACATCAAGTATGTTTCTGCTGATAAAGCACAAAGCACGTTTCCACTGATGGATTCTGCTGAAGAAGGTTTCTACTGATAGTGTTTCTGCTGATGGATTCTGCTGATGATACTATGACTCATACAACAGCTGTGTAGATAAGTACAACTTATTCTACTGACTCATATACAAGAAAAATATCTTTATTGTAGTCATTAAATTGAACACTCCAAGTGAGTTGTAATCCTAGATACATGTTGTATCTTAATGACTAACATAATAAATCATCAACTAGCTAGAATGAAGCTTAGTCATTAGCTAGTATTTAAGATGAGTCATATAGTTTGTAAAAGATCTTTCCTTGGACTATAAAAGGAAGATCTTAGATATGTCATATATGTGCGTGATAAAAGTGTGATAGATATAGACATATACATAGAGAAAAACATTAGAACAAAACACAAGATTCAAGGTCTTTGTAACCCTAGTGATAGTGAAGATCACTCGTATTATTCTGAATAATATTGAATCGTTTGGTGAAATACTTTCATTGTTCTTTGTTCAATAAACACAAGCGTCACAGTTCCATTTCCAATAAATATTCTAAGTGTGATTAAGTAGATTCCGCATACTTAATCATATTCACTCAAAGTATCATATTTACACATTAAAAGGTCCAACACCCATAGTGTGTGATCAAATCAAGTGATCCTCTCAATATTTTGCCCCCATAATATTGTAGTTAACAACTCATTAGGGTCAGCTTTTTGATTCTGCAAATTAGGGGTTTGAGCTTGGTTTATGTTTTGAGCATTTGGACTGCTAGTTATTATTTGAGTTTGAATCTGAGTTTAGTTGGTTAATCTGAGTTCCTTTGAGTATTTAGAAGTGTTTTATTTTGTTTCTCAGCTTATTGCTTATTTTAAGTAGTCACTCCTTATTGTTTAGCTTGTCCAATAATTGCTTATTGCTTGCATCTAGTTTTTCTGTGTGATTTTTCATCATTACTGAGCATAACTGAGTCTTTTATATCATATTACATCTGAGTTTGAAGTTTGGTATAGTTTTGTGGCAAGTGCTTATAAATAAGCACTTGCCATAAGCTGTTTGCTGTCCAAAAAGCACTTCTGCTTATCAAATTCTTTTCAATATTTTTCTACAAGTTTTCCAATTTATTTTTGATTTTCTGGAATTTTTCCAGATTTTTCCAAATAGTTTAAGTATTTTTCTTAATTTCTTTTTGATTTTATTCATTTTTAAATCCTTTTTAATAAACAAAAATCCATAAAAAAATCAGAAAAAGTTTTTAAAAATACAAAAATATTTTAGAAAATTATTTTATAATATTCTAGATTTTTCAGATTAGATTTTATATTTTTCCCATTATTTTTCACATTTTCTTTTATTTTTAATTTCTTTTTAATTCAATAAATAGAAAATAAATCATAAAAAAAAAAAAAAAAAAAAATCTTTTCCTTAAAATTCTTTTTAATAGTTTAAGATTTTTAGGAAATTGTTTCACACTTTTAGGATCATTTTTCGTATTAAAGTCGCGTTTTATTTCGTACGTTACGTTTAAAATTACGTTTGCAATTTCGTTTTTACGTTTTAGACTTTTGTGCGTATATAGCTTGTACTCTTTGCATAATTCACTATTCCTTTTCATATTTTGAATTTCGCCATCACTTCCCACTATTCACTTTTCACTACACGATTCCCAATTCGATTATTCGAAATTCCATTCGAACTATCGTTGGGAGAACGACCCGGAAAATACTTTCCTATGTATTTCTTTGGAAAATAAATATATACTATAATTGAGCACAAATCACAAGTTTACTTGACTATGAAGGTTATGACATCTATGACGGTTATGAGAATTAAAATTTCGATTTAACCAAAGAACAACTAGCATTCTGTGACGCGTTTGATATTAATCTTCGAGGTATACTTTATATTTAATGTCTTTATGATTAAAATGCAATCTAGTGTTTAGTGGTTGTTTTTCTTTAATAGGAGTAGAAGTGTCTTGTTATGTATGTTTTATTGTATATGTAACGGGCTGAGAGTTGAGATTCACTTACATTTTAATACTTAACTGTTTTTTGAAGTAATGTATTCATCGGGTTAAAATCTTTTACCAAAAAAAATATATGTTATTTACAAAATTAAATGAAAGTATTAGTTAAAGGGAAATCATGCCTACTTTTTCAAGCAGTCAATTGTCTGCTTTTCTTTTGTAAAAAAAGAAAAAAAGTTACAAAATTTTACAATTAAGCCCTTTTATTAAATCACATATACATGTTTTCCCTTTTCTTTACAAAGAAAAGTAGGCAATTCCTGCTTGAAAAAGCAAGTATGATTTTCCTATTAATTAATTGATCAAATGATAAAGGTTGGTGTTTTTTTTTTAGAAATTAAAGTAGTAGTAAATTAATATTTTTTTTAACCGTGCGTTTTTTTCGGGAGCAATAATTTTAAAACAGGGAAATTAACTTACGTGGAAATTGTATTGTTGTGCTTTAAACATACATATTTATTAGGGAAAATGATGCCTGCTTTCTACAGCAGGCAATTACCTGCTTTCCTATGTAAAATAGAGGGCTCATGGGAAAAGTGTTTCAGTGACATGAATTCAGGGGCTTAATCGTAAAACTTTTTAATTTTTTTCAAAGAAAAAGTATGCAAGAAGCATGCAAGTTTTCCCCTATTTATTATGGGAATCACATTTTAGATATATTTTTAAAAGGCTTAAGAAGGTGGTCGAATGCTCAGGCTTTGCTCTAGCTAGTGACTAAAGATATATGTCTCAAGCTTGATTTTGTCTGCTTCAACATTACGTCGTTATATGGATGGTTGTGCTTCTTAAGAAAACTTGATCTATGAAAGCTAACTTCTAGAGATATATTTGATAGCTGTAGTATGTATGAAAAATTGTCATTCTAATATAGAGATCGTTCAATCCCAATACCGCTGTAGCATTGCACCACTCACCGAAAATTAGGTTGTCATCAACGAGTTGGAAGGTCTTGGTCCAGCCCAGAAAACCAAACCATGAAGGGACTAAAGCGGATGTGTTGGGTACAGTTTATGAGTTCAAGATTTTTTTTAAATAACGTGTCTCCATTCAAGATCTTCCTAATATTCGCTCTTGTTATTATCCAGTCACTTCCAATCTTTTTTATATAATAAAACAAAACTTTAGTGGGGACTTTTGTATTTCGTAAAAAAAATATTTCCTTATTAGATAATATTTTAATTATTATTTTTTAATTTAAATTTTTAAAAATTTGTTTTGTTGATATACTACACGAGTAGAAGATAAATATAAAAAAATATATAAATAAGATGCAACTAACAACATGATTAAAATTTTTAAATAATTATCTTTAATAATAAACAAATATAATTAAAAATCATAAATCAAACAAAACAAAGATTAAATTATTTGTTTTTTAAGAAATAAAAATATATCATTCAAAAAAAAATTTTAAAAAACTCGCGCGTGCGCGGGGTATTATAACTAGTTATATATACACAAAAGAAACCAGCGATATTAGTTAGTAACTCACTTAATTAATACTGTGTACGGGATAAGCTCGAATCTCGATTGCTAATAAGCTTATTTCTCAACCATTGTAAACTAACGAGGTGCATCACCGGCGCGTTGCCGCGGGATGTTTTGCAAAAGAAGTAGTTATTTCAGTTAACGACCGTTAGTTATAAGGACAAAATTTGCAACGAACCTCTAAGATGGAGGGCCAATTGCAGACGGAATTTAAAAAAAAAAGTTAACGGTCGTTAGTTATAAGGACTAAATTTGCAACGAACCTCTAAGACGAAGGACCAATTGAAAAAAAAAGTTAACGGTCGTTACTACTTAACGGTCGTTAAATACTTAACGACCGTTAGTTACTGTATATTTCACTGTTCACTGTGAGTGTGTGCACTGTAGCTTTGCTAATGTAGCTTTGCTACTGTAGCTTATGCTACAGTACAGCCTGATAAATGTAATGTACGAGGTTTGTAGCCCACGCTTAAGCTTAAGCCTGCGTGTTTGCAAACTTGGCAAAAATGAGATGGTTGAAATATGTAAATACGGCTGAAGGGCACCATAATTCATAATGTTTACAACCAAAATGGCAAAAGTTAGAAAATATTCTAGTAAAAATAAGTCTCCTAATATTTCATATGAATACAAAGAAAAACATGGAACCTTTTAAGAATACAAAGCCATTACCGGTGTGCATTTACAAATTCATAATACAATGTCATTTCTTAAATATAACAATATTATTTATCAACTATGAAGAGCTCAGATGAAATTTGACAACAATCATTTCTTAAATATAACAATATAATACAATGTCATTACTGGTTATGCCAGCAACTCCAACAGCTGCACTCATCATATGGATCGCCTGAATTATAAACGCAAACAGCGTGGTTTATTATTATTGTGGATTTGTTGTCAAAGAAAGATACAAAATCTTCAATAGTGGTTTTTAGTGCAATTTTTAATTTAAAAGAAAGACAAAAGGCATTCACTCACTTGTAACTGGGCGATACAGAATCAGATAAAAGTCCATGAGACCCATAATCCAACCTATAATTGTTTCCCCAAGTCCAGGGTTCTGGATAAGTCCAAGTGCATCTCGGAAATTATGTAAAAACAGGAAATAAAGCGTCCACACGTATGGGATCTTGTTGTGGTTCCAGAAATAAAAAAAGAAAATCACAGGTAGAAAAACAACCATGAAACAACAACTCAGTTTCATTAATGGTGGATGACATAAATATAGTTTATTGTCAGTGTTGTAAATATCGCTCGGCGGTACCGTGGCGGTCGACCCCCGCCAAGCGCCAAGACCGATATGGCGGTGATATATCAATGATATATCGGAGAGCATAAATTATAAAGGAATTTTTTCTTTTTTAAAATATATACAATTTTTACTACTAATTTTTCAATGATATAACCAAATGTCCACTTAAATAACCAAATGTCCCTTTTTTTTTTTGGACTTTACCAGCCCAACACAAGCAGTAATCTAAAAACCCAATTACAATAAAGGTAAACCCTAATTGTTCGGATATATAAGACCACACTCTACCCTAATAAAAAAGCAGTCACCACTCACCATTGATATATTACTATTATTTCTTCTTCTTCCTTCAACATGCTCAATTAATTTACTCAATCCATACAACAAACACAGAGAGACTGAGTGAATACCAAAAAAATCAAAACATAGATAGATCCATCATCTCAACAAAACCAAACGCAGTCACCACTCACCAAAACCACATGGTTGATCCATAGTTGTAAGTACTTGGTGCTGATTTGTTCGTGGCTTCAAGATCGGTGCACAACCATCTTTTACGGGTCTCAGGTAGGTAGATGGTTGTTTTTCGTTGTTTTGTTTTGATCGAACGAAAATGGATCCGATTTTGACCGATTTTAGACCGGTGCTCAACCATCTTCGCCGGAAAATGGATCCGATTTTGACCGATTTTTTACCGATTTTGACCAAACCGATTTTTTTGACCGATTAGTGAAATATCGTATCGGTTGACCACCGATAAGCGATATATCAGTGATATATCGGCCGCCAAGACCGATATTTACAACACTGTTTATTGTTCTACACTGGTTCAAGAACTTTAATTCTCAGTGAAGGCCACAACTTTAGTACCAACAAAGAATGTGCAATGACTATGAACTTTGTACGAAAGCATACCTGATTCTCTTTGGCATATGTGCAACCTTGGTGTCAATTTTCAGTTTGGTTCCGTTGCTTTCTTATATGAATGCTGCAGTTACCTTGGTGTAAGATGTCCAAACCGGTAACACTATGTAGGTCATTAAACAGAGCGTTCAATCAATGTTCCATTATATAGCTATGTTGAGATAAACTTGCAAGTGCTTTTTGAGATTTCTGTCCTAATCGCCCACATGCCTGCAATTTAAGCAACAAATCTTCTGTATACGCATTAATATTGAACCCATTGCTCCTCATGTTATCAATAAAACAAACTACCTTTGATATCTTATTGAGTCACGCTAATTAGAATGGTAAATATTAATCTGGTAACTAATCAATTCATTCCAAATGGAGGTCTTCACGCCTTAGGAACTCTAGTTGCTATAGGCAAAAAAATTGAGCCTCACCTCATGATCTTTCCTTGTAATGTCCCATGAGCATACAACCACATCTTTGTTGCCTTATGTCTTGTGAGAATTTTGTGTTGTAACACTATCAACAACTTCCACCTTTAGAATCATTTATGGGGCATCTGTTCGCTCCTTTCCGGGATATCTGAGACACATAAATGCAGTTGTTAAAGTTTCAGTTTCAGTGACAAAATAAGGAAAACGAACGAAAAAAAATACAAAAACACAGCAAGAAAAATCCATTTTAGATGCATTGGTTCGATCTTGTAGATCATCACCATTCCAGCATTTTTATGTTACACAACTTGAATCCATTTTTATTTAAAATAAGTTAATGAGTAAAAGGAGGAAAGTGGCAATCTTTGATTCACTAACCTGCACCTGATTAACTCAGGTGGGGTGGCCAAAAAGGAGACCACTACTCCAACACCGGCTCCGTCACTTTTTTTGGCTAAATATGTTCATCACACCCAAAAAATTAAAGCACCAAAAAGGCCAAAGAACACCTACACACATTAAAAAAAAAAAAAAAAAAAAAAAAAAAAAAAAAAAAAAAGGGTATTCACCAGTTGTGGTGATGAACATTATCACCTCTATGTTGAAAGTTTAAAGCATTTGTGGGATTGCTTATTTGCTTTCATATAAAGATACATATAGACATCATGAACTTTTCTAGCAAGAAGACTTTGCAACCCATAAAATGCACCGATGAACCTTTTCTCCATACTGTTCCTGTTATGTGGACTAACATCAGAAAAAGAGAAATAAGATCACCAATGCCCACTCCTGTTTCGACAACTGACATAGGTCTCCATACTATGGCTCGCCACCTGCAAATCCACATAGTAGAAATAATAAGTTAAAAACCAAGCATCTCTTTGTATTCAGTCTTTGTCAAATTACCATATGACACTGTGATTATATACAATTCAGTTACACTGCTTGAGGTTAAGTAATTCTGTTTATGTACGATCACTGATTTCGGCTAACAAAAAACAATTATTGGTGGAAAATTACATGATACATATTTGAATGTGATATGGTAATCTAAAAGAAACACGTATGGAATAGCGTAGTTTTAGCTGTAAATATAATAGCGTACATTCAAACACCCTTTTACTTAATTACTAATACTTATATACTAATAGCTGCTTAAAAACTTAGCATTATATACTAATCACACGTATGGAATAGTGTACTTATTTAAGCAGCTAATTCGTAGATCTATATTAATTGTATGTTCAAACTAAACTATATAATAGTTGCTAATGCTATTAGTGATCATACGTATGGAATAGCATACTAAGAGTAAAAGCTATTGGGTTTCTGGTATTACATCTACAACTAGTATTAGACTATTCCATACGTGTTTCTTTTAGCTTATTTGTCGGGTTTATGTGGTTATGGAAAATGCAGAACGCTAGTCAGCCCACTTTCTTATGAGCTTATCAAAACAACTAAAATAAGCTATAAAATAAGTATTTGTTTATGAGCTTATTTGACAAATTTATGAGCTTAGCAAAATCTAGATAAAGCTATGAAGCTCAGTTTTAATTGCTTATGAGCTTACCAACTTAAGGTTATAGCTTAAATAAGCTTTAAGCTCAAGTTGAAACACTTAAAAGCAGTTAACAATTAGCTCATTAGCTTTATAAAATTTTGAATAAGCTGCTTAAATAAGCTCACTCAAACACCCCCTTACTTAATTACTCTTAGTTAAGTCTACAAATAATTTATATCTACAAATTAGTTTAAAAAAATTAAGTTATCAACATATTATATATAGTTCAGTTACATTATATGCTATCATTTTAACAAAAAATCAAAGGCTAAATTTGAAAAGGTTTTTTGAGTCATACCGGTTGTTGTGGATCTCTCAACTTCTGTCACATTCATTGCATTTTCGGTAAACGTTCTTTTCACTTCGCATAACTTATTCCCTGTAGATCAAATTAAACTTCAAATCAGAACCCCGTAAAAACAGAACGTTGCTCAACAACATAACAATGTACATGGATGGTCCAGCTGATGAATGATCAGATAGTGTCTACATGGTCAAACAAAAAGATCTTTTTTCATCATAATGCTATTTTATTCATTTTAAGTACTCTAGCTACAAATATTCTTTTAACATTACATGCAAGTTAGTGGCATAAACTTACCACTGGCGAAAAGTACAGCATTTGCCCTTGGTTTTTCACCATGATATGTAGTAACTTTTATGCCATCCTCAGTTTCCACCAGCTGAAACATATGCATTTAGTTAAAATCAAAAGTGAGACTAACGTTTTAAAGTTACAATCATTAATTAGGGATACAAAAAGAGAACTAATGTCAAATTTGTATGTGGGTGCAAGATAATGCCCCTGCCCTTGAGATTTCTTGCAACCAAAGCTCTCATTTCATCATCAAATCCCCTGCAATGTTAATTTGTGAGAAAGCAAGCATCTCGATTTGATAGATGTCTAATTATCATATAGTAGAAGATTGTAGGGATGAATAAACAAAACTTCTAATTAACCTCAAGGGAAGTTCCCTTCTAAAACATAGATTTACGGTAGAACCCATCCCACGCCAAATCGAATGAAACTCAACAGCCATAAAAATGAGCTTTCCAAATTAGGTAAAATGCTTATGTTTAAACATATGCTTTTCCAAACAGCTTACTTCACTTGCAAATAGATCCAAACCACTACAAAACTGCTTATTGTAACACCATTGTTTTTCTACAAAATGAGTAAATGAACTCAAAACTATTGCTTTTTAACCAACTTATTACCTTTCAGCAAAAGTATGTATCTTTTGGATTCCATGTTTCTTGTTTCTTAGGCCTATAACATTTCGTCAAACACATTGTGAGCACCATCCAACCCGACACCAAGCTATCTATTTTGTTACCACCTACATCAAATAATATAACCATAATCAACTTGATTTAGATAAACTAACTTTGAAGATATAATTAAATCTTATACTGAATAGCTCCGATGCTCCAAATGTATAAAGACTTCATCTAGCTTCCATTAAAATCTCAGCTTCAGCTTGTTTAACAATGGTGTAATCCCCTTTTGTCCGATAACGGTACTCCTGCAAATGAACAACAATTACATTAAACAAAATACATAAGAAAAATACACCATAAGGTTAGAAATACCTCATCATCAGAAGCTTCAGAACTCCCAAATTAACAAAACCTAAAAATTATGATAAAGCCCTAATTATAAAAAATAATAATAATAATAATAATTAACTAAAACTAAACACACAAATCAAACGAAATCCATATCACCAATTTCCAACGAATCAGAAAAAAAAAAAAAAAAAAAAAAAAAAAAAAAAAAAAAAAAAAAAAATCCTTATCGCTATCTCCACAACATCTCCAAAATGAGTGCCAAAATTACCTGGCAAAAATTTTAATTTATATCCATGAAAGATGAAGGGTAAAACTAACCTTGTTGAGCCGATCATTTGTACGACGAATCCGGTGTTTGTGTGTGTGTTTTTTCCATTGATGTGTGCTAATGAGAGAGACCAAGAATGATCGAGAAGATCCAATTTATACCACACATTAAAATATTAATTTTACTGTACATATTACTGTAGCGCCCCTCACAGAGCACTATAGCTACCAAGTTATTGTAGCTAAGAATCCCAACAAATGTTAGGGTCCGTTTGGTTGAGAGGCTTGTACCTTAAGGTTTGGACTCAGAGTAAAAAACATGTGTTTGGTAGCATTTTATTATTTTATAAATGGGCAACGAAGTCAAGTATGAAGGATTGCAAAAATCCTATGCAAGGTGCCAGGATTTGTTTCACTTTCACAAAATGGTGGGCTCTTTTTATTTTTCAACCATTCAACATCTTTTTCATTTTATGAAAGTTATTTACAGCCATTGATTTTGTTTTTAATAAAAAATTTTATTTCATTTTTATTATATTAATTTTAATATAAATATTATTTCTCTCTCCACATCAAATCCAAATCTAAATCCTAATCTACAATTTTTCCATCAACCCCAAATCTTAATCTAAACCCATCTACAAACAAAACATGCCATCATATTGTACATATTACTGTAACGCCCCTCACAGAGCATTGTAGCTACCAAGTTACTGTAGCTAAGATTCCCGACAAATGTTATATAGGATAATAATAATAATAGTAATTACTCCGTATATTGTAATTCTTATCAATATGACTTCAAGGGGAACTGATCATTTCATTATAAATACTATACTAATTAATTTATGCTTCAAGTTCGTACTGAAATAGATCCGAGTGATATATGGAGTTAATCATCAAGTTTTCGACCATACTGATTTAGATCTACTCAATTTGATGTTCCATTTAGTTTACCTTTGGGCGGGTACCGACCGGATGCCGAGTCCTTAAATAATAAATACCTTCAACATATGTACACTACGAGTAATCATAAAAGACTTGGTGTAAAATGTTACAATTATTTGTAGAACAAATGTTCTTTTTGCTTACATTTTACAATAAACAGTGTCATGTAATGAGGACATGACACAATAATTCAGAATACTACAATGGCGTCTGTTTTGATGCTCAACTCTGTAGCCAGATAATAGAGCACAACATAACACAGACTTATTTTTTCAAATGACAATAAACCACAATACGACCATGGACTATGACCTTATTACCACAGAGACCATTATTTCAGCATAGGATTATGGATCTCGGAGACCAAAAGAGAACCAGAACTATTAGATAGATATGCTGTTTGGAACACCTCTCCCGGTAACACCCTTGTCGGAATAAGGCTTGAGAAGCTGGTAAGGAACCAACCCTGCACCACTCCTGTTCTTCAAAGTGGCGTCAGAGTTTCTCGAGTCTATAATGCCTTCCAGCTCGTTCAATCTTCCACGAAACTCCTCAAATGCAGCCTTTATAGCCGGGTCTGCCTCCCATGCTGGTTCTATCTTTCCACCAATATACTCCTCATCTGGTGAATGACTCGACAATACATCCAAAACTGACATAACTTGGGTGGCTTGGATTTGGGACGGGAAACATTTCAATAGTACATCCTCTGGCCGCTTTAAAAATGACTGCCACTCTTCATCAGTTGGGTCTTCGTTAGGCATTTTGGTTCTAGCAATGGTTGGCCTGTTTGGGAAAAAGCCCGCAAAATCGTATTGTCCAAAGTTAACAGCTGAATGATGACCAGAAGTCACCCACATTATAGTCGACACGATTCCAATCAGATCGTCTTGGGTTTTAAGTTGCGGCCACCATGGTTCATCTTTTTTGTCTCCATGTCCAACTGTACGAATTTCATCCCACCATGCTTGAAGCTCTTCATCAGATTCTACTAGATTTGCTTGTGGGTAGTAGTGGTTTACATAAGAGGTTGCCCATTTTTTTATCGCGTCAAAAACCAGTAGACCATCATTTGCAAATGGATAGTCCTCAATTGTTAATTTTATCCCGTGTGGTTCATTTTTATCTTCAACTGCCATGCCCCTAAATAAAAAATATTTATACATAAATGCCATAAGAATTTGACTTTTTAGGCAGCTAAATGCAGAAGATAAAAAGATTGCTAGTGTGCATAACAGGTACCTGCTAACTAGGTCAGCAGGAAGAGCCTCATGATCAAAGCGCCACAACTGATCATATGCATCAGAGCAAAGTTGCATAGAGTATCTTCCTGTTGAGAATGTTGATTCTATGATACCACCCGCATTAATGAGAGCTAGTCTAGCTAGAGCATTGATTTGCATTGTATACCGGAAATGAGGGATGAGTAGTCGCTGAATAGGATGCATTTGACTAAGATGACGGTTTGTAGCAATTATGTAAGGCTCTGTTACACAATGAGTTCTTAGCCTGCAGTGTCAAAAAAGTACCAGATTAATTGATTAATTCAGTTCTAATCTAAATGTTTTTCAAGTAATCTGAGATGAGAATCAGATTATCACACATTGCCACTGGACATGCTAATTGGTTGCCTTATATAGCGATGTGTGTCCAATTTCTGTTATTATAAGTAAACTTGAACTAACCAATGGCTAACAAGCTGGTGATAACCGGAATCGTGGGCAAGGACATGAGCCTTGGCTAGCTTCCAAAGCCAGGCGCCTGTGGCATCCCAAGCGGGTGTGTACACATGCTTCCATTGTGGTTTCCCATCGGATGGTGGGCGAGTCAACTCAATGGCTAGTGGCCGCAATGTTCCAGCAGGAGTAAGAAACATCAAAGTCCTTGAACCATAGAGAGTTGTCCCATCAAGCTCTCGGGTTTTATTTACATAAGGCAATAGTAGATCATGGTAATCCAACAAGAACAGTTTCTTTTGGGCCAAAGCCTACATGTGCACAAGTGTTTTTCACCATTAATG
Organism: Artemisia argyi; assembly: GCA_030686995.1. Lineage (NCBI taxonomy): Eukaryota > Viridiplantae > Streptophyta > Magnoliopsida > Asterales > Asteraceae > Artemisia > Artemisia argyi. Next base: position 19,050,518 of record CM060695.1, on the reverse strand, counting down.
TAAAACATCTCAGTTATGTACTAGACTGAAAGAAAAAGAATTAGAAATTATAAATTTCATTACCTCCTCAAGAGTCATGAAGCCTCGTATTTCTTCCTCCACAATCTCCTTGGTGATTGCTGATTCAGCTGGTCCATAAACTTCAGGGTCCAATTTACTCTTCAATGGCCATTCCTACACACACATGTTATACAAGAAACTTCATCGTAAATCAGTTATGACATAATTTAATTATGTCAAAGGCTAAAATTTCTTAAATGAACATACCGTCACTAACTGTATGCTACATGGATTAAGACCAGCAAGCATTTGTCTACAAAATTCCTCATCGCGAAACCATGAAAATGTGTCCCCTACAATCAAAGCCATTAATAAACAAAAACTCAAAGTAAATACACAAGAACAAAAGAATAATGCTTACTGTCGATGGTTTCAGGGGTCTCGAACTTTATAACAGTATTTGTAGCATCAGTTGCCCCTTTAACAAGTCTAGGTAAGGCACTTAGAATTCCATTATCAGGGGCTGGAACATTAACACCTTGATTGTAAAGCAAGTCAATGCTTGTAAATAGTGGAAATCCCTTGTCTTTGTCTGTCACAACTGAGTCCAGAATTGGCACGACTCCATGAAGGACTGAATACAAAGCCCTTGCTCCAAATGTTACCTCCTTTAGCTCTGAAAAATCTTCATCTATTGGGACATAGAATGGGAGCAAAGTTCTCGTCTCTGTCAATGGATCTGTAATTCAACATGTTATCCTTAGCTTTAATTAGTCACTTCCTAATTTAAGTACTTTTAAAGTTGTCATAAGCAAATAATGCAAAGAAAAAAATTGCACCAATTTCTAACAAATTTTAAACAAATTATTGTCATTGTGTGTAATAATCTGTTTTTTAACTTTTTTTTAACTGATGTAACAGATTTTACTGTATTACCAATCTAGCTAAATTATGACCTTCTAAATAGCACGGCTTTACTGTGGCCACATGACTGAATACTAGAGGAAAACTCATTTTACCTATATTTTTAGATACTCGTTATGTCATAAAAAAGACTGGCGTCACATTCAGAAATCGGGTATGTTTCGATCTTAAACCCCCTAGGGAAAGATGCACTTGAGGAAGACAAGTCTTCTCTCATTTTTGGATTGTTCATATGTTTAAAAGATCATCACTTCCATTTTGGATCCTTAATCCGAAATTTGCTTCTATGAATTCTTTGTATATATCTTTTTCCATAAGTATCTTGCTAGAGTGAGTTAATGATATTTGCCGTTCAAAAAAAAAAAAAGGAACTGTATAGAGTACCTTTAGAGGACATTGGGCGACCAGTACGGCACCGCCTAGGGTAAGGATGTTCATCACCACCAAGCACCGGTCGTGCTAAACTTAAGAGAAGATCTGGAGCACCGAGATCATTGTATACATCATAATCATAAATCCTATCAGTGGACTTACGCTCTCCTTGGCCATTGCCACGAAGAGACTCCAGGTCTTTTGTTCTTAATGATTTTAGTGCTTCTGGTGTTTCTGATGGCAGGTAAGACTATAAAAACAAATACACCAATAAGAATAATCCAGTGTCATGATAAACGAAAGTAACTTGGAACTACTTGCAGAAAAATAAAACTATGATTAACAGTAACATAGCATAAATTTGACCTTGTTCGCGAAAAAAATTCTCTTTTCTGAGTTATCATACTTGGAGTGAATCCAAGATTCGCATGTGAATGTGACACCGTTATCAAGAACAATACTCTTGAAGAACATCTTCTTGCTATACTCATTCTCCACCATCACAGCTCCTATCTCGCCAAAATCAGCAGGGACATCAAAGTCGCATTTGTATGTGTAGACATTAATGTCGAAATCTAATGCAGTGTATCGAGCATACGCCTTCACTGTCTTTTGCTTTCCCTTTGCTATATATCAATACAAGATTGTAAGACTTTAACACAATAAGACTTAGAATTGTGTTACTCCCTCATTACCAAATTAATAGTCCACTTTCTTTTTTCGGATGTCCCAATTTAATTGTCTACTGCTACAAATAGATAAGGAAGTTTGATCGAGTTTATCATATTATCGTCGTTGGTTGAAATTTAATTACAAACTTTAAAAAATACATTAATTAACTAGTTAAAAGTAAAATTGTCATCCTACAAAAAGTAAGAGAAAGAAAATAGTACTAATAATTATAAATTTTTAATCTGTGTTTTTTTTCTTTTCCGAAGATAATTATTTTAGTACGGAGAGAGTATATGATAGCCAACCAATTAAATTGGACATTATAAATGTATGTTTGGCTTTCAATCGGTTGGTATATTTAATGCGTATCCAATAGAAACTAAACATTTTAAGCTCAAAATGAGATTGTTCAAAGTAATATTTTAAAAACCGGTTAACTTGGTCAAGCCACCAGGTCACTGTTTAACCAGCGGTTCAACTGTGTTTTTCGCTCAAAACCGGCTTCCGGTCGCCTAATCGGTTCACGATTCAACCGGCCGGCTTCCGGGACACGTTGGAAAAGAAGGGTAGCTGGGATTTTGGTAAATTAAATTCAGGTCCCACAATTATTGCAGTTGGTTGATGATCATCTAGTCGATGACTAGCTAACATGCATTTTTTTATTTGTTCTTATGATAAACGGGTGTTCATAGCTGAAAATTTAATGACATCAGACATAACCTCAAAATTGTTAATGATCACAATCTGAGTAGTCTATGACTCGAAGGTCTACTTAAGTTCCCGCAAATTTTTGTCAAGATATATTCACCTAGCTCCCAGAAGTTGAGTCGACTAATTACACCGATCCTTCCGAATGGGAATCCAGATGTAATATCTTTGAAATGCAATTATATTAGTTCTAACTATATTTACAACGGATCTGCAACGAAAATCTAAGATAGTACTCATTAGTCTTTATATATAGTCTTAATTGACTGTTGCAAATCCGCTCCAAATTTGCGAAAATTTGCATCGCATATGCAACAGGAAAGCAACAATGATTTGTTTTCTGTTCATTTTTATATATTATGTTATAAATCTGTTGATAAATTCTGTATTTTGCTATGAAATCGAACAATATTTATATATAAAATAATTAATTTTGTTTTGCAAAAGATATGCAGCTATTTTCTGTTTCGCTATCGATCATCCATTGGAAAATAGTTGCTATTTTGCAACAGGAACTTACCGTTGTTGAGTTTCATCGTGTACGCCCATTTATGTAGTAGACTCATGGGCGGAGACAGTATTGGGCACCATGGGAAGCTGCTCCCGCGCCAAAAGAAATTGTAATGTAAAAGTTTAAAATATATGGATGCTTTTGTAATTTGCGCTTATAGCGAAAAAATTTACGCTGCAAATTTTATAAAATGTCAACGTTTACGCGAAGGAATTTATGTTGTTATCTAGTACGTGTTTATAACGTTATGTTATGTTATGTTTATTTTACACTTAATGTCATGATGCAAGTTTTTAACAAAATCAACAAAACGTAAAAAGTTGCATGGAATATATACGTACAATCAAGGTCATTAGAAACGAGTTCAAGCAAGAAGGACCGTCCTAGGAGATCAGAGACACCATCAGCAACACCACCGATGCCTACACCAGCAATTGCGGAGCTAATTGTTGGCTGGACAGTTATGACACCTTTAACCGTAGTGGCCTTGGTAACAAAGGGTATTGATATGGCCTTAATGTTACCAGCTGAGGTGGTTCGAGCACGGGTGGCATTCGTTTTCTTGGTGGACTTGGATCCGTGCAGAATGGCAGGGGAGTAGGCCGAGGACGCGGAATGGTTCGTGGCCTCGCCCACAACGAATGGCTTGTTGAGTGGGACTAGGTTACGGACAGAGTGAGTTTGGTTGATTTGAGGCTTCAACATGTTTTTTTTCTTTTTTTGTTTGCTACTAACTCTACGTACTCTCTCTTGTTTTGTGTGATTTAAAACTTGGTGCATTACCCTCTATTTATAGGAAAATGTAATGATTGGACATTTTTGGGTCTCTGATTCACGTGGTATTAATTTATTATTGATTTTTTTTTTTTTTTTTTTTTGGCAGATATTATTATTTTTATTATTGATTTTTGTGACCATGCCAATAGTTAATAATTAATGTATGGTTCGAATTGATTAAACGGTAGGAAAGAAAAATAATGTCATGCATGATTACCACAAAGAAAAATTTACATATTTGCTCTAGCTCTTATCAATAATGTCTTGGGAAGGAGATCAAACGATATTGGATCACCTCTTGTATATTTATTAAAGAGATGTGATTGAGAGGCTTAAAAGATCATCTTGTTAGCCGCAGTTAAATGATTCATTTTTTCACAAATCAACAAGATCACGTCACATAAATTTATGCATAAAATTAGGTATACATTTAAGTCTCTCATCATTTTCCTTTATTAAAATGATGCACATTAATGTGGTTTGATTATGACGTGTTCATATATGAATGGTGAATGATTTGGTTTGGTTTTTGATATCTAAAGCATATGATAAAATCATTTACGTCTAACACTAAGGCTGCGTTTTTTTTTTTTTTTTTTTTTTTTTTTTTTTTTTTTTTTTTTTTTTTTTTCAGTCTCTTAACACCTCTGAATGGGCACTATGTCTGAATCGATCAGACATTTTTCCCGTTCAGACCGTTTGTTTTTTTTTCTTCGTTCAGACGCGTTCAGATGTAGTTAGATCTTAATGGTCAAGACTTGAGAGGGTTGTCTTAACGCGTCTGAATGCCTCTTGTTGACACAAAATAACCAAAAAAAAAAATAATAATAATCCTGTTCAAACATAAGTTTTTTTTTTCTTCGTTCAGATGCGTTCAGATTCAGACATTTATGCATCAGATTCAGATTCAAACCCTCTTAATAAACAAACACCACCTAAGTTTGTATGATATTCAATTATTGGTTTTTAATATCATTTTAAAAAATTGTATGTACAAATTACAGCAAGTGTTTCGAAATTCTAAAACAATGTTATTAATTTATATTCAAATAGGATTTACATAAGAATATTTCTAGATCCACTCATAGTTTACAAAAAATAACTCACTCGCTGACGTGTCAGCGAGCTGATTGGTTGGTTTTTTGTGGGCCACAAAAAACCAACCAATCAGCTCGCTGACACGTCAGCGAGTGGGTTTTTTTTTGTAAACTATGAGTGGGTGTAGCACACCTCTTTACATAATGGTATAAGACAAAAGAGCAACTAACATCAATATATTAATGATAATTTCATCAAGGATTGAAGAACACAAAATATAATCTTCCTAAAAGATTAAAAAGCGATGGCTACTTAAATGGGCACGTACCCTTCAAATATAACAACAACGAGCAAAGGTTAAAGTTTGGTTATGAACTCAAACATCACTGATAGCTATCACGAGTATTGCTAGTTTAAGAGCAGAGTTATTCAATAATACAACAATATTGCGGAGATATAAGATTTACATTGTGTTTATTAATGTTATTCGGGATGCGTCAAGTAAAACAACATCTTATTGTAAAAAAGGTAGAAGAAGATGCTGTTAGATGAGCAAACTGCAGAATCAAGGGCCTAAACTGATGGTGGCATTTCTGTAAATATTTTGAAATGCAATAATAATAATAATAATAATAATAATAATAATAATAATAATAATAATAATAATAATAAAAGAGTACAAAAATTCAACAATAATCTATTATATGGACACTTTTAACATGTTTTTCCCATTTTGGTCATACTCGACTACTCAACTGCTTAACTCCACCAAATTTTTGACACGTTTCATTCTTTTGTACTTTTTCCGGTACATATGTTCTAGAAAAAGTGACACGTGTCAAAAATTTGGTAGAGTCGACCGGTTGAGGTAGTCGAGCATGACCAAAACTGTACTTTTTTGTCCCTGAAAAAAGTACAATGGAATGACACGTGTCAAAAATTGAGTGAAGTCAAGTAGTTGAGCAGCCGAGCATGACCAAAATGAGAAAAGGATGTTAAAAGTATCCATATAAGCATGGATTTTTGTACTTTTTGGTAATTTTCTTAGAGTGGAAGGTGCAGCTCCCCGTTGGAGCTCGTTGTTCCCACATGAAAGTCCATGGAGCTCGCCGTTCCTCGCCTCTACACCACCTTAGGCTCGTCGTTCAACACTGAAAGGGAGCTCTTCGTCTGCACGACGAGCTCGTTTGCTGATATTGTGGTACTTTTTTTTCCCTTTCTTTTATTGTTGAGAAATTTTGTTTATTAAGGTTTGTGAAGTTTTGTAAATGTAAATAAGGTTTGTGAAGTTTTAAATACTTAATTGTTTTGTAAATAGTTAATTGTTATGTAAATGCAACTATATTAAACATAGGATTGAAATTACTTAACCCAACGTACAATTATATTACAACTACGATTACAACATTAAACTACGAAACGGAAATTCAAACCCACTAAACTACGATACGATAAATAAACATAAAACTACGAATCAAGAAAATGATTCAGTATGTGCCATAGCCCTCGTCACTCGAATAGGAGGCACTCGAATCGTCCTCACTCGAACTCACACGTGGAAGTCCCATTTTCCATCGCCATTATGCTCGACGGTTTCTCCGATCCTGTTTACCTTTCAAGTACGCCTCACGCTCTCTTGTCTGACGTTCTTCCGCAGCTTGAACCGCTAACAACATTTGCATGTCTTGCTCAAAGAGCTCTTCATCAGTCAATGATGAGGCGAAAAATGATCCGTTTTTAGGGGGTTATTTAAGCCGGAATTGGAATTTATTTGATCAAATATTGCCCTAAATCGTTCCTTTTGTGATTTTAGGTACTTTGGGAGTGAATTCTGGAAAAGGAAGCATTTTGGACGTTTTTGGAGCATAAAAGTGAAGAAAACGGAAAAGTCTCAATTTTCCTTGCTAGGAACAGTACCTGACGGCGTCAAGAAGGATTTGATGACGGCGTCAGGAGCAAAATGGATGACGGCCCAGAGAAAACGTGACGGCGTCAGAACAAGGGTGTCAAGAGTAAAAGTGGTGACGGCCTAGAACAAGATTACACATGACGGCGTCAGATCTGGATCTAGGCAATCCGAGAAGATTTTTGGCGGCGAGATGACGGCGTCAGAACTTTCCACTTGACGCCGTCACCTCATGAAATCTTTAAATACTTTTCTAATTTTCATTCATTAAGAGAGGAACTTGTGTGGAGAATTTTAGGGCCGAACTTAATAAACCCAAGCTCATTTGTAACAGTATTTTCAAGGGTTTTTACCCCTTGAAACCCTTCATGTTCAATTGAGATAAGTATCCTTTCAATTCATTCAATATGTCTATGTGTTGTTTGAATATATCTTACGCTTGTCTTGATTTTAACATGCTAGGCTAGATCTTTTGTGTGTTTGCTTAGATGTAATGAAACCTAGATGTTGATTATAGGTTGATTGCTTGTTTATACTTGTAATGGATGAATGATTTCAATGTTAGGCTTAAGAAAACTGGCAGATCTCCATTGTGTAACTTGCTTGAACGTTTTAAGAAACATGAACCGATGTGTACTAGGTTTTTATGGTTGTATTTAATGCATGAGCGAATTCTAGTGATCCCATGTTAGGAGCTTCTTGCAGGCTCGACATAGGAGTGAAGTAGGAGCTTATAGAATTGGGGAAGTAAGTACGCCACCCCATGATTGAAATTAAGGAATATAACCCATCATCCACGCAACTTTAACAAGTAATTAACCAGTAAAAGATATCTAGGGAGTAGTGACATTTAAGTAAACACAAATCTCCCATCTATTGTTCACACCATATTAGTAATTAGCTTTATTTTTATTTTTGTCATTTTATTTTGATTGCATCTTTAGTTTTTAGGTTAGTTGACTAGCAACTAATTCCGTCTACTCCTCTAAAAACCGAGATTTTACTTGATTTCATAATGTAACACCCCCAAAATTTGGTACAGCGGAAGACTCAACAAGCTTTCGGGGTGCTACGGGGATTGGTATCCAACACAAGACATAATAGAACGAGATAAAGTAAACATAATAAAAACACAACCAAAACGGGGTTTTAAAGTTTACATTTATCCCAACATCATTCAGAGTCAGGCCCAAAAGAAAGAAACGTAGGTCCATAATTTAATATCAGAGTTTAGAAAAATAGATCCATGAACCAGGTGCCATAGCCAAGCCTTCCAATCCACGCATCCAAATCATCACTTAATTACCTGAGAAAACGTGCTAAAAGTCAGCTTTCGCTGGTGAGATCATAGGTTTAAATTCATCATCAATATAGTGGACATATACGCAAAACGCTTGCTAGCTAGACTAGAGATTTACTAAAAGCCTGCGGATACCCTCCGCTCCAACATAACACACGGATACCCTCCGCTCTAACATAGATATTCGGGTAACCCCCGCAATATCATAAATACTCGAATAACCTCCGAAGTATTAATAACCTATAGGTGCACACTATAGTATCTAAGTAAGCCAACCTTGAATAGTACACACAAAATATGTGACTAAAGCTGATAATACATCCTAGTTCATACGCATAGCAAGTTTAGAAAGAATATAAAAGCGATAATAGTCCACATAAAATAATTTGCACGTTTCTCACCCCAAGTATTGAAAATATAGTTCAAGAGTAAAAAGTGGGGCTATGACTCATCTCAAGTCCAGAAAACAACAATAAGAACTTGGTAGAAGTAAGACGTATAGTAACTCACAAGACGGCAACTACGGACTCGGCACGACCTAACAGTATCAACTTGTTCAGAAATCATTTCCTCAAATCAAATATTCCCAAACCCGGACGTATTCCGTTTTATTTTCCGAAAAAAATCCATTTCTCGTATTAGTTTGGAGTTTTACGTTTGGTATCCATACGGGTGGTGAGTCGACACAAACAAACCAAAAAGTCTCACAAAAGAATAATAAAACAAACTATAGATCTAATATTAGCCCAATATATTATTTAAATAAATCGTCGAAGTTTATCAAATCCGTCGATTTGATAATCCCCATATTTATTTACGTAACATACCGTACCAAGATTACACCCAATCCTAAAGCACATAGCACAAAAATACTATATGGTATATATCGTAGTCTAATAAACTCCTTATATACATCGTCAAATTGGCCAGATTTCCCGATATATATATTTAGTGATTTATTATCCTATACATATACCACAACCTATGGGCGTCGTAGGATACGATGCCCATTAATATACTCATTTCGTATAGCCAAATAACTCGGTTTAACCTGTCGATTAAATAGTTATTTAGTTATAGAAAATGTTTATATTAATCGTCATATATCCGTGACAACACAAAAGTCACAAACAATAACTCACCTGGACTCAAGTGACCATGACTCCGCATAACTCGATAGTTTTCCTCGTTATATAAAAGATAATATTTCATTTAATATTTAGTTGACGTCGAGAATTTCTCGTTATTTATAATGTTTATACATAATAACGCTTCCAATAATATTACGCTACTCTCGTAACATAATATACTTAGTCGCATTATTTATAATACTACTCGTGATTTTTGTTATTATTAATATACGCATTTATACAATTATATATACGTTATTCACGTCTATATATTTATATAAACGTTTATATTACCAATAATATTATTACGAGTTTTATTATTTGCGTTTTAAATTGTAAATAATTATCGAGTCATACGAAATGGTCACATGTCCGAGTCATTACTCTCGGCTCATTGTCCAAGTCCAAAATAATGTGAGCAAGTCATAAATAATCAATCCAACTCCGTCCAAATCAATCCCAAAACACGTGCTACAACAATAGGGTCCGACTACGGCACCCGACTAACCTATCTCCGTCAATCTAAGTGACCGTCTCACAATCGGTCCCCACTTTACCACTCGACAACAACTTCTCAATATATCATAAGTCCCTTGTCGAGACGAAAAGAATGATCTCGACACCACAAGCATTCGGCCGAAACAACAATGCCAAAACAATAACAAGTTAACAAAATATAACAAGGAAAAAATATAAATATAACAAGGTCCATTATCGGGTTGGTTTACCAAGCCAAACCCGAGCCCTCGACTCACTTGAGTCTCGGCTCAAAACCACGATTCACAAGGACTCGACTACAATAACTAAAAGGTCACAAATAAGCTCCAAAGAGCACACCAAAACTGCCCAAGTCGACCACTTGGGTCGCGGCATCAATCAACATAATCGGCTAAAAGGCCAAGACTCCATCGAGTCAAACCAATCTCCAAGCAAGCAAACATGAAAAACCATAAACACAAGGCCACGAGAAGCAACATAACGAGCCATAGGCTCGAATCCCACATCAAGCCGTGAGTCTTTGACTCACGGTTCACTCGAACCATCAAAGAAACACCAAAACCCGGATACCAAACCATCTTTTTATATCAAAAACATCATTTCTTCCCATAATAATTCAATTCCCATGAAAAACATCCCTGTAGCCACGGATTTAATACCAAATCGTGGCACCCAAAAACCAAAATCGATCATACTCACCTCCTAGAACCTCCAATCGAATAGATCTAGTAAAAACAACAAAGTTGGGTCGGATTTAATAAGATTTCGAGGTGTTAAAGTGGGTTATACGGCGCGTATAATACACCAAAAGAAAGAGAAAAGGACAAGGAATAAGATGGTGGTGGTTGTTTTGTTGTGGGGGTGGCGTAGTGGTGGTAGTGGTGGCCGGAATAGTGTTCGGCGGCTAGGGTTTAGAGGGGGAAGAGAGAGAGAATTTGGTGAGGATGAAGTGTTGGGGTGTGTGTGTGTGGTATCAACGACATGGACGATTTTTGTAGTTTACTTAAAAAAAAAAAAAAAAAAAAAAAAAAAAAAAAAAAAAAAAAAACATTTTTCTTTTAATAATAATAATAATAATAATAATAATAATAATAATAATAATAAGAGTGGGTAATAAAAGGGTGAGTGTAAAACACACGGTCCAAAATCCGAACTCATTTCAAAACGTCTAATATCACGCGAAACGTTCCGTAAATAAATAAATAAATACTGACGAACCCATAAAAATCAAGTCATAAATTTCTGTTAGGTAATCCTAGTGCCGGAGTCAACGTAGTACCAAGTGAGAATTCAAAAATAAATCACCAAGTATAATTCCATAACAATCATTAAATAAATCTCAATCCCATAACGATATTAAATATAATTAACCATAAAATAGGTCTTACAAGTTCGTTACGAATAAAATTTTGAATAAAAATTTATAAACGAACTTTAATGTAATGCGGGTTTTCAAAATGGCTCCCTAAATTGCCGGTTGTCACACATAAAAACATAAAAATACAAAAAGAATCATCACTCACCTCTAGACCTAGTTTTTAGGCTTTCTAATCCTAGCGACACTATTCCTGAGTTGAACGATCAATCCCCCGGTACTTGTCACTATACTATACTACAACGATCAGGTACACTGCCTGGTGGGGGTTGTAAGCTTCTCGAGATCCCTCGAGAGGTAAAGCCTGGTGCAATTCCCACGCATCAAGGTTTTGGCTAGGTTAGAATTTCTTTTTATTAGGTCTACTTGTTGGATTCCTTTCTAATAAGATTTTGTTTTTATTTTTAGGTTTTCTTTAGTCTATCTTATTTCTTCGTGTTTTTGTTCGTAACTCTTTACCATCTGACATCATGGAAGGTGGTAACATCCATCAACCCACCACAACAAGACCACCCACAAAACCCACCACTAGCTAACCAACCTCTTAGGCCCCGAACCCTAGGAGAGTATTCCCAACCTAGCCACCAAGGCTATCGAAACACTATTGAGCTCACCCAAGGAGCCAATGCGTCCCCCTTGCGATCCGACACCATCCGGTTGGTGCAAAGCGGATGTGCATTCCATGGACTTCATTCCGAAGATCCTAATCAACATCTCAAGGACTCCTTAAAATCGTAGATTCTATAGACCTTGATGTTAGAACTAGAGATTCGACCCGATTACATGTATTCCAATTCTCTCTACGTGATCAAGCTAGTCAATGGCTTGAACGTTTACCCGCGGGATCTATCACCTCATGGGATGATCTCACCACTCATTTCCTTGCCCAATTTTTCTCACAAGGGAGAACTACCAAGCTCAGAAATGATATCTTGATGTTCCAACAACGTCAAGATGAAACCATTTATGAAGCATGGACTCGATACAAAGACCTACTCCGAAAAGTCCCTCATCATGGCATTAAACCATGGTTCCAGATTCAAATCTTTTTCGATAAAGTTAATTATCAAACGAGAAGGGCTATAGATTACGCAACCAATGGCCGGCTAAACAGACTTAGCATTGATGAATGCTAGAAAGTTCTTGAAGGGTTAGCACAATACGAAGAAGAAGGATGGGAGGATCTGATGTTTTCAAGTAATGGAAGTCTTGATTACGAAAATGCTACCCAAGAACAATTATTGGGAAATATCGAGAAGCAGGTAAAGGAATTGACGAGAGCTGAAATGTCTGCAGCTGAAACCGCAAGGAGTCCTAATGTACGTGTGAGTTCGATTAACAAATATAATTTTCCTGAACGTTCACGACAAGAGGAGTTCGAAGGGATAATGGTATCCTTCATGAATAATCAGGAAAAACAAATTCGGCACTTAGAAGCGCGCATGGAAAGCACTCGTAAAGCTTTTATGGACTTAGCAGACAAATTCATATCAAGAATTAAGGAGAAGAATAAGGAAAAATCGACACCAAGAAAAATTGAAAAAATCTTTGAAGTCCCAACCCCTTTGGTGTGTGACCAAGAGGATAATGAGAAATCCTTTTCAAGTGCTTCACCGTCAATTACTGTTGGGATCATAGTTTTCACTATTTTATCAAGTCTCGGTCATTTGTAATTATGCTAGGTTGCTTAACTATTATTTACTTACACTTATGTAATATTACAAGTTTACTAGACTTTAGACAAAAGGTCCATGGGCTTTAAGCCCACACGATTTGAAGAAGGAAGGAGAGGGAGTGTTGCCCTAGCTCCTTCCCTATAAATAGAACCTTTAGGTCACTTGTAAACTTGGTTGGTTATTTGATTTCTTAAGGAAACTCTTGCACTTATATTTCTCTTATTCATATAATCACCCAAATCTCCTTTCTCATCTCATTTCTATTATTATTATACTTGTGTTTACATAAAGTGTGACCTAACAAGTGGTATCATTCGCCGGAAGAAGGTGTAGTTATAGTTTTTTCATTGAATTTTTAATCTTACACGTTTTTTTCTTTTTTCAATCGAATTTTTTTGTTAAATTTTTGCACTTTCTTGCTTGTTCCTTGGTTTTTAGCACATCTTTGCTTACAAACTTGTTCTACAAATCAAAACAATCAAAAAAGTTCCAAACTTTTATCACAAAATTCGAATTGGGTTTCTTGTACTTGTTTTCGAAAACATTTTTGTTTTTTATAAAGTTTATCAAGTTTTCAACTTTCTTCAAGAAATCTTCATTTTATACCTAAAAGTACAAGAATCTTCAAGAAAAAACGCGTTTTAGATTAGCTTTCTTTGTAAAAACTACTCGCCAAGTTTATCGCAAACTTGTTTTGTCCCTATTTCGAGATCTACAATTTGTGCTCTACATCGACTTCGTTGTTTGTGGACTCAGTATTTTCCTTCTTGTACAAGAAAGAAAGTTACTTCGACATTTGGATAAGTTTCGAAATTGTACAATTTCGAAACTTCGCTTTGAGTTTGTGTTCTCGAAAAAATTAGACTTTTCGAAATCACACATTTCTTTCGCAAACTTTGGCAATTTCGAAAACATCTTCAGTTTTTCGAAATTTCAAGTTTTCGAAAAAAAATCTTAAATTTCGAAATTCCAATATTTTTTCGAAATCTCAATATTTTCGAGAATCAGATTTGTTTCGCAATCCCAAGCTTATCGAAATCCCAAATTTCGCAGTAACTGTTTTTTTTCGCAATCACAGTTGAGAAAAGTTTCGCAATCACAGGAAGAGCAAAGTTTCGCAATTGTGCTAAGTTTTTTTCTCGAAATTTGGCTAAATCTATACCTTCTACAAAGATCCATTTCTACACAAGTGTTCTAAGATGTCTCAACCACCTAATTACTACTTCCCTCATACTCAGCAACAGCAACATCAGCAGTATCAGCAACAACAATACCATCCGCAACAACTGTATCAACAACCTTCACAATCACACGTTAAAAAACAAACGTATAATCCACTACATCATTACCTAATGATGCAACAACATCAGATCATTCCTCAACAACAACCATATCAAGTGCCACAACAAAACACTCAGTTTTCCTCCAAACAACCTCACTGGTTTGACAGAATGTGTGAAGTTATTACAACTCAACAATCCCGACATGAGGCAGGATCACTTGAAACACCTCCAATGCTAACACCTGGGAACTATGTTCAATGGTCAAGTCGATTCTTACGATTTCTTGAATTAAAGAAACCTTATGGGAAATTCTTGAAGCAAGTGATACTTGAAGGACCATTTGAGTGGCCAACAAGATTTGAAGCTGGTGATCCACATGCTGATCATCCACGTCCTCCTGGTGATAGACCCCTTCCAGAATCTGCACTCACTGAAGAACAGAAACTACATCGTGAAGCTGATGAGTATGCAATGGCTTATATACTTCAAGGTATACCTAATCCTATCTATCGAAGTGTCGATGCTCAGAAAACAGCCAAAGCTATGTGGGAACACGTTCATCTCCTTATGGAAGGCACTCAATTGAACAAAGATGATATGGAATCCAAACTATACATGGAATACACTGACATCACAATTGAACCAGGAGAGTCACTTGAATCCTACTATCATCGTTTCACAAATGTGGTTAATGATCTGGAACGTCACAAAATCACAGTACCAAGGATCGCTGTGAACTCCAAATTTGTTGGTAGTCTTGGCCCTGATTGGAATAAATATGTGACATTTGTCCGTCAAACAAAGAATCTTCATGATGCTCCATATGGTTTGTTGTATGATTTTCTGAAACACCATGAACCTGAAGTGGAAAAAGATCGAGCTCTACGAGGAGGATACACACCAACTTCTACACCAAATTATTTGGCTCTCGTAGCTCAGTCTCCCTATGCTCCACCACCAATGTCAAATCATGCATATGTTCAAGAGCAGAACTACTTCAGTTATCCACAATCTTCTACCTCGAACCAAATGGTCCCTTATGATTCATCTCCACAGAATGCTTCTACTCAACTTGTTCCATTAAACAACAATGATGCAGTGTATTACTCAAATTCCAATGATGATGACGATGATGACTTTAACACGTTGAATCAGGGACTTGCTCTTATTGCTCGTACTTTTAGCAAATTCTCCAACAAGACAAACAACCGTCAACGTTCATCTTCTAACACAAGGAATCAAGCTGTTGTCAATGATGGAAGAGTGGAAATTCAGAATCGTAGCTATGGTCGATCTGGTTCAGGAAGTTCTTCAGGAAACTTTGGGAATGGTCAGAGGTTTAGTAACAATGCGGGGTTCATGAACAACTCAGGGTCTTCTCAGCAAAGGTCTGAACCAGTTGCAATAAGGAACTCCAACTCAGGGAATGCAGTATGGTGCTATAATTGTAATGAACAAGGTCATATAGCGACAGCATGTTCCAAACCAAGAACTCGGGGTAGTAAGTTTCACAAGCAGGCATTACTCATGGCTCTTCAAGATGAAAAAGATGGACATTTCCCTGAACAAGATAACAACTTCATGGCAAATGTGCACAATGATGATGACATGGAAGATCTGGAAGCTAATGCAGCTGTGATGCTTATGGCCAACATGCAGGAACTTTAGCTTAATGATTCAGGTCCAGTGTATGACACTGACGGCTTGTCTCAGGTACATGACCAAAAAGCATGCCTAATACATGAAATAGCCCCACCCTCTGCTTCTGAATCAGATATGGCGCAGGTTGTTCCATCTAAATCATCTTCATCTTCTCAACCAGATGAACAAATAAGCACAGTTGTCATATTTGATGATGACACAGTTGTTTCATTTGATGATCCTATTGAGAATGATAAACATGATCATTTAGAACAACATGAACCATCATTTGATCCAGACCCTGACCTCATATTGTTATCTAAACAACTGGATATTCAACAATTGCAAATCATAAAATGCATCGAGAAAAATAAAGTTTTAAAAGAACAAAATGCGTCACTTGCAAGAGATATTGAATGTTATAAAATTCAACTTTCAAATCAGGAAGAAAAGATTAAAAATGCAAAAAGTTTTGAAAAAGCTTTTCAAGATTCTTACAATAAAGAACAAGATATTCAACGCAAAATACAAGATTTAATTGAGTCAAACGGAAAGTTGATTTCGAAACTCGAAAGTGAAAAGTGTGAATTGAAAATGCAAGTTGAACGTCTTCAAACAGTTCTTTCAAAAACAGAAACAGAATTGTCAAATTGCAAAAAGGAGTTTTGTGAACATAAAAAAACGAAAAAGGAAGTATATAGATGACTTACTCGGTGATATTGTTGATCTTGAAAAACAACTCAAAGAATTTCGTCACATTGTTTACAAACACGGGAACTCTGTCACAACAATTCAGAAATTTGCTTTAAAACCTAGACCCGATAAAGGATTTGCACTTTGCGATTTCAAATCAATGTTTCTTCACACAGCATTCAAAGAAAATCCTAAGATTTACAGTATGGACCACATGTTTGATAATACAATTGTGCGTGCTGTTGTTTTTGATACTGAGGAAGAAGAAGAACTTGAAGACGAGAGTCGATAAAAAATGAGTTATGTTCAATATTGGACACCATATGACTATTCAAAAGCTCCACCTCTGTCTAAATCTTTTGTTACTAAAAAAGAATTACCTGAGAAATCATGGTTTGTCGAAGAGTCATATGTTTCATCCTCTAATGCGGCCCCTGTCCAAACTGTAGCACAAATAAATGGTCCTTTACCATCCTCCGGTGAAATCACACCTTTACCAAAAAGTTGTCGTGTCTTAAACTATTACAAAACATTTATGGAAGACATCGAAATTTTGGAGGAAACAATTGCACGCAATTCTGAAATAAAAGTTGAAACTTTTCAATCCGCTTACAAGCGAGAAAAAAGAGATATTTTTCAAAAACAAATGCTGCCAATTGTCAAACACCTCCGTCTCTGTGCTACACGTTGGGATCAGGAACTTCAAAACGAGGTCACAAACATGATAAACATTTTCAACTCAACTGAAAATGAAATTTTGGCTCAAAAGCAAAGAAATCAAGTTTTACAAAAAGATGCTGATCGACTCTTGGAACAAGTTCTCAATGCTGATATTTTGTCTGTTATCATGAATGATCTCTATAAATCTGGTACTTCTATGCTCATGGATGATCTTTGTGTTGATAATAACTTGTTGAATGAAGAAATTGAGACACTCAAACAGGAAAATGATAAGTTGAGAATTACAAATGATGATGTGACAAAACAATTTTCAAAAGAAATTTGTCTACTCAAACAAAGGATTGAATGGTGTCAAGCTCAAAGTCTTGAACGAGAATTGAAACTTCAAAATCAAAACATTTCAACCTCTTGTCAGCTTTGCAAAAACAATGAGTCTTTCAAAAGTTTGTGTCTCAAATACGAGCAAGAAATTGCGGATTTAAAAATTGAAGATGACGCATTTCTACAAAACCACATAGATATTAAATATTGCAATGGCATACTTGAGTCAAATATTCAGGATAAGAATCACATCATCATTGATTTGAAAGAGAAAATTAAGATACTCCAAAAAGGAAAGTTTGTTGACACCACGGTAATAGCACCAGGAATGTATCACGTAGACAAAACCGATAAAGGAAAGGTTGTTCAAAACACTAATGTTGATAACTCCACTTCTACAGGACTAGTCTCCACTACTAGCGTTAGCAGACCCAAGCGAAAAAGTAAAAAGAAGAATAGGATCTTGCAACGTAAGAAAGGACAACTAGAAGCTCAAGAAGTAGAAGATCAACTTAGGAACTTGAATAAGACTCATGTTGCATCAGATTTAGATTCTAATCTGGCAAATTGTAATCCAAATCTAAATGTAACGAATGATGAACCTTTGAATGTTTTCAATATTAATGCTTCCTGTGTGTTTTATCGTAAAAGCGTTTCATTTGGTGATCATACAAAATGTATAGCTAATTCTCTACTTTATCGTCATAAGAAACGTAGGACACGCATTCCTTCTAGGCCCACAATTGCCTCCAAGTCTAATTTAGGAAAGCCGTCTACTACGGTTTCTAATGAAGTTGAAGTTACCCCCATAGGTGCCGAGAACAAATCTAGGAATGAGCCAACTACTAGTGCATTTAACATTAAGAAAGCAAAAACTAGTTGGAACTGGCAACGTTGGTTACAATACAAACCAGACTTTAAATGGATTCCTAAATTGTTGAATACATGTGTTTCTAACCAACAGGAACCCGCACTGTCTTTGGGTTCCACCCTTACTTCTGTTCCATCTGTGTCTTCTTCTTGTGATGCAGGTGGTACAGATTGTTCTCTGGATTGTTGATAGCGGATGCACCCAACATATGACAGGCAATCTCAAACTGTTACACAACTTTGTCTCAAAGTTTATTGGTACTGTCAGATTCGGGAATGATCATTACGCTCTTATCATGGGATATGGTGACTATATCAGCGGGAACATTGAAATCAGTCGTGTTTACTATGTGGAAGGCCTTGGACACAACCTTTTCTCTGTTGGTCAATTCTGTGATGGGGATCTAGAAGTTGCATTTCGTGAGAAAACTTGCTTTGTTCGTGACTTACAAGGAAACGATCTAATGTCTGGTTCACGTGGCTCCAATCTTTACACAATATCAATGTCAGATATGATAGCAACATCTCCGATATGTCTTATCTCCAAAGCAGAATCGACTAAATCTTGGTTATGGCACAAACGTCTTTCGCACTTGAATTTCAAAACCATGACTGACCTTGCTCGTTATTAACTTGTTGATGGATTTCCAAGATTCCGCTTTACCAAAGATCACTTATGTCCAGCCTGTGAACAAGAAAAAAGTACTCGTGCTCATTTTCCTAATAAACCTGAGCATAGTACGAATCATGTTCTGCAATTGCTTCATATGGATTTGTGTGGACCGATGCGTGTTCAAAGTATCAACGGTAAACGCTACATTCTTGTAATTGTGGATGATTATTCCAGATGGACTTGGGTTTATTTTCTACGAAGTAAAGATCAGGCTCCTTCAATGATCATCACCTTTCTCACTAAAATTCAAGTTCAGTTACGCAACACGGTCCGAATAGTCAGAACTGACAATGGAACTGAATTTAAGAATCAGACACTTCGGTCATATTTCGAGAAAGTGGGAATTGAACATCAAACATCTATTCCTAGAAGCCCATAACAGAATGGAGTTGTTGAAAGACGCAACAGGACGTTAGTGGAAGCTGCTAGGACTATGTTGTTTAATGCTCAATTACCAGATTACTTGTGGTCGGAAGCTGTTTCAACTGCATGTTATACCCAAAACCGTTGCATGATCACAAAACATCATCGCAAAACACCTTATCAAATTGTTCACAAAAGGAAACCGAACATCGATTACTTTCATGTATTTGGAGCACTTTGTTATCCGAAAAATGATCGTGACGATTTAGGTAAACTTAAAGCAAAGGCTGACATCGGAGTGTTCGTTGGATACTGTGAAAATTCCAAAGGTTTTCGGATATGGAATCGTCGTACAAGAGAAATTCAAGAAACCATTCACGCTAATTTTGATGAACTCACACAAATGGCTTCTGAGCAACACAGCTTAGGACCCGAGTTTAACCGTCTTAACTCTCCGGAATCTTTGGCTGAATCATTGCCACTAAACCGCAAAGAATTAGAAACCTTGTTTGCTCCTCTCTTTGATGACACAATTGAATACCGTCCTACTGAGGTCTCACCTAATTCCGCTGCTCAACCTGATAACATTCCTGTACCAGACTCACCTCAACAAACCACTACAAGTGTTGAGAGAGACGGTCCTCCAATTGTATCACCATCTACAGCAGAACAAACTGGTTCTAACTCCCGCCATCCAGCTGAAGATCCAACACCACAATCAGTTCCACAACCCGCAAAGCATGATCCTGATGCGTTCTTTAATCCGTTTGCACCGGCTTCTACAGTTCCTGATATAGCTGAGTCGTCAACACGCAATTTGGATCCTGCTAACATGCGAGATACTTATCAACTACACCCTTCAACACACAAATGGACTCGAGACCATCCACTAGTTCATATTATTGGCCATCCAGATGCACCTGTAATGACAAGACAACGACTTCACACTGATGGAGAAACTTGTATATATGCACTCACAGTTTGTCACGAAGAACCTAAGAACATTAAAGAAGCAATGACTTATGACAACTGGATTGAATCTATGCAAGAGGAATTTCAGTAATTCATAAGATTAGAAGTCTGGGAATTAGTTGAAAGACCTGACGGAGTCTTCGTCATTGGGTTACAATGGATCTGGAAAAATAAGCTTGATGCAGAAGGGACTGTCATACGTAACTAATCACGTCTGGTAGCGAAAGGATACTCCCAACTAGAAGGACTTGATTTTGCTGAATCCTTTGCTCCAGTGGCTAGACATGAAGCTGTTCGGATCTTTTTGGCTTATGCTGCACACCGGAACATGGTGGTTTACCAAATGGATGTGAAAACAACATTTCTTAATGGAGAACTCCGTGAAGAAGTTTATGTTAGCCAACCTGAAGGCTTCGTTGATCCTGAGCGTCCTAATCACGTTTACCAACTCAAAAAGGCACTCTACGGACTTAAGCAAGCCCCACGGGCGTGGTATGACAAACTGTCCACTTTCTTGCTGGCCAATAAATTTTCTAAAGGATCGGTGTATCCAACACTATTTACAAAAACCTACGGGGAGGACTTACTTGTTGTTCAAATATATGTCGATGACATTATTTTTGCCTCAACAAAAAGAAGTTACTCTAATGATTTTGCAAAATTAATGAAAGATAATTTTGAAATGTCCATGATGGGTGAACTTTCGTTCTTTCTAGGACTACAAGTTCATCAATCACCCCGTGAAATTTTTATAAATCAGTCCAAATATGCTCTTGAAATTTTAAAGAAACATGGAATGATGTCTTGTGATACTTATAATACACCAATGGGCTATACCACAAAACTAGATGCGGATTTACATGGGATTCCAGTTGACCCTACTAAATACCGAAGTATGATTGGGTCCCTTATGTATCTCACAGCTAGTAGACCTGATATAGTATTTGCTGTCTAT
The DNA here is from genome assembly GCA_030686995.1 of Artemisia argyi. Classification (NCBI taxonomy): domain Eukaryota; kingdom Viridiplantae; phylum Streptophyta; class Magnoliopsida; order Asterales; family Asteraceae; genus Artemisia; species Artemisia argyi. Next base: position 19,029,179 of record CM060695.1, on the reverse strand, counting down.
ATGTGCTCTCGCTATCAGTCTAAACCAACTGAAAAACACCTCAGTGAGGTCAAAAGAATCCTTCGATACATAAGGGAACCATTAACTTGGGAATCTGGTATCCGAAGGATTCTGGTTTTGAACTAATTGCTTTTTCAGACGCTGACCATGCAGGATGTTTAGACACACGCAAAAGTACATCTGGTGGATTACAATTTCTCGGAGACAAACTTGTGTCATGGCAATCTAAGAAGCAGGACTGCACATCACTGTCGTCAACAGAATCTGAATATGTAGCTATGTCTGCTTGTTGTGCTCAAGTCATCTGGATGAGATCACAACTTAAGGATTATGGCTACCTATTCAACAAGATTCCTATCTACTGTGATTCCAAGAGTGCAATTGCTATCTCCTGCAACACAGTACATCATTGCAAATCCAAACACATCGATCTCCGATATCACTTCATCAAAGAGCATGTGGAAAAGGGTACCGTTGAACTTTATTTTGTTGGAACTGAGTATCAATTGGCGGACTTACTTACCAAATCTTTAGCACCATCAAGGTTTGCTAGTCTAGTTCACCAAATTGGTATGCGATGTTTGACTCCAGAGGATCTGGAAAAGTTTTTAAAACACAACTGATCGTCAAACATCAAAACTATCTTTTGTAAAAATATTTTCTTTAATATAAACCAATCAAAACACAAAAAGATTTTTCATTTATTTTTTCTCACTTAAAAAAAAAAAGAAAAAAAAAAGTGCAAGTATATCACTTCTAGTCAACATCTTGTCATTGTCTTTTCTATATTTTTTTTACAAATGTTGAGGGGGAGATAAGCTCAAAATGCTTCACATTTTTTTATATATACTTGCATATTTTTTCTTTATGATACGGTTCCTCGGAGAATGTGGAAGTACTAAGTTCATTGTCTCGTCTCATCTCGTGTAAAATCTCATTGACATAAGCGGTTAGGAGAATATCTTTATGTTGCACATGTTTGCCATTTAACTTTAGGACTCAAGTAAGTATATCAAAAGTTTAAGGGACCAAAAGTGAAAAAAATTCAAAAGTTTCATAAATAACAAAAAACAAACAAACCGTTCTTTTCACAAACATCACAATATCCAAAACCCCTAAAACCCCTTTTGAAACCTACGGTCCCAATTCAAACGAGTAATCCACGCTTGTGATCATCAATCTGTAAGTTCCTAAGTAATCACTTGGGTATTTCAATCATAGGATCTCGTTTAATTGAAAATCCAACGGTTTAATCTCATGAAAAATTGATTTCGAAAACTAGGGTTTGCTATTTCGAAATTTGCTATAATCATGTTTAGGAGTTTGATTCTTGATAGGGTTTTGTTACAAAACTTGTTTCTAACATATCCTCATCATTTTCTCATGCATTCCTTCATGTTTATTACGATTTAGAAATCTAGGGTTTTGGTTCGAATTGAGATTTTTGATTCTATGTTTGATTGCTTTGTATTATTGCTGGGATATGTTTCTATGGTCACAAGTATACATGTTTGAATTGATGTTGTTGATCTACACCATTGATGCTTGGTTCTCGATAAGCTAGTATGCCTCGATCATAGTTAATGTCGATCTAACTGAGTCTAAATGTGTTGTATGCTGTTATAACGTGCTTCTTACATATGTTTGTGATATGCTAGAACCACTCATACTCATTAGACTCAAATTTGAATTATTATCGAGAACTTCTTCTTGATAATTATCGAGATCTTAAATTAAGAGCATAATTAGTTATATCTAATTGGTGTTTATCAATCTTTATGACAGGCCTGAATCATTGGATAAAATATTCGCAAAAGAAACGTACGTTTGACTTCAAATTCGAATGATTCTTGTATAAGAATTTTTTCGAGAACTCAACTCTTTCGCAATCTCAGTGAAACTTTTTCGAAATTATTCTATGACTCATGATTTCGATAAACTTTGTTCAAACTCAGGTTTTTTTCGAAATTATTATTTTCGAAACTACTCTTTGAACATAGATTTCGAAATCACTAGGTTAAAGCATGATTGCGAAAAGTCTTATCGAGAATTGATTTTTTTGAAAACATGAAAACTTTCGCAAATCATGTATATGGAATGATCTCGAAAAATTTTACAGATAAGCATTTTCTCGATAAAATATTTTTCTCGATAAAATACTTAGTAACATTTTTTCGAAAATTTTTTTCTCAATACAGGTTTGCGATAAAAGTATTTTAATAATTTTTTCGAAATCTCATTAAGACCTTGTCATTTTGTATACATGTAACTTTGTTGTGATTCTTTGTTGTTGTGTAATGTGATGTAACAATGAATTGTGTATATCAATTGTGCTTATATGTAAGACATTGCATTGTATAATTGATTTCGTGATTCTAAATGATCAATGATTCTTCAATTATGCATTATATGACACTTCACACATAACATAATGAAACATTCGTGCTTAATTGTATTAAGTAGAGATCTATAACCAAACTCGAAACTGTGCTAACACGTAACAAATTTGGATGTTTGGTTTATGACTATACTTTTCAGATTAACATGGCTGAACACAACGAGAATGTCCCTGAACAAGCTCTTCCTTTACTCACCATGGATGACATCACTCCCGAAAACTACAATGTCACGATTGGCAACAACAATCCCCGAGTTGATTTCGACAAATTGAAAATTACAGAGAACTCGTGCATGATTGTGAAAGATATTCTACTTGCACATCCATGCAAACATCTGCGCATCTGTTCTACTTCAGTTCCTCTGTTCTACCTTCATCAGTTCTGGCTTACTGCTAAGGCTAACTTGGATGATGAGTCTTTCACTGTTACATTGGATCGCCAAGACTACACTGTAGATCACGACGTTCTTCGTACAGCCCTTCTCCTGCCTCAAACTGACAACGAATTTGCTCCTATACTACCTGAACTGGATCTTCTTGACTTCTTCATTGAGTTAGGATATGAGGTTGATGATGACTTACCGCTAGTCAAGCTTTCCCGATTCAATGCCAAGAATATCCCTCAGCCTTGGAGAACATTCTGTCTGTTGGTTGTAAGATCGATATCAGGAAGAAAAAGTGGTCATGAACATCCTAGGCTTGAACATTTACAAACATTCTGGGGAATGGTGACTTTGACACCTATGGACTTTGCAGTTCCTATCATGAATGATATAGTCCACAGTATTCAAACCGAACGTGTGAAGACTATGATACCATTCACAAGATTCACCAAGCTTCTCATAGAACATTTCTGCAAAGACACTCCAGAATTCATCAAGAGAATGACTGATCCTAATGAGCCGAAGCACCTCTTCGAGGACGACTTCACCACCTCATTCATCAAGATGACCACTTCCTCAACCAAGATCAAAGGAATAAGGCTTCCCGAATACCTTCTTGATGACAAAATCAAGAAAAGTCTGAACTACAAGCTGTATGATAATGCTTACAAAGGGGTACAGGAAGAAGCCACTATACAGACTCGAAGCAAAGGAGGTGTGAAGTCTGGGAGCACTACAAGCACCACTGGCTCACTTCAGACTAAGTCTAAGGCTGCTCCCAAGACAAAACCAAAGACTTCCACCAAACCTAAACCTACATCAAAACCCAAACCTGCTACCAAGCCTAAGAAGAAGGCAACTCCTGAGTACTTTATTCGGGATGAACCTACACCTCCACCTTCTGACACCGAATCTGAGTTCGACACGGAATCTGAAGAAGAAGAACCAGATTATGAACTGAGGGTAAGAGCACCTGATGAAAGATTCCCTGCAACTGAGATTGCCATACAACAAAGTCTTGAAACTTATGAAGAAGAGACAAGGAAAATAAAAGGAGTCACTATTAATGAGCCTAATGATGATGAAGACGAACCAATTGTTGAACCATTGGTCGATAAACGCAAACTTAAAAGTATAGTTGTCGACACACGAGCTGAAGAAAAGCGACTTCGCAAAGAACAAAGGAAAGCAAGTCTCGAAAGCCGACTTATGTCTCAACCTCCAACACCACCACCTATCGATCAGTCTGAACATGAAGGAGCTACAAGCAGCATGATTCCTCCCACTGTGTCCACAACGTTAGAACCAGCTCCACAGCCTGATGACACCGTTAAAGATACAGACAAAACAGGAGATGTCAATATGACAGAGACTGCTAATATAGAGGAGAATGTTGGTGGACAAGAGAACATAGCTACGGATCAGGAACATGAATACCTCATTACTCCAGAGTTTCTTGCACGAGAAGCAGAGGAAGCAGAGGAACGTCGTAGAAAAGAAAACGAAGAGAAGAACGCGTTCGACACCAACATATTTCTTAAGTCATCTTCTCAGCAGACTTCCTCAGCACAACCTCCACCTCCTCAAGACTCTCCACCAAAGGATCCGACTCCTCCTGCTTCTTCTTCAAACTCACACAACGAGTCGTCGTCAGAATCATCACCTGAGCATTCATCTCCCACACCTTCAGTAACCGCATCAAAACAGCATTCAATCAATGAACCGAAACAACCAATTGATCTTCAGGAGCAAGTCAACAAACTCACCAACATGGTTACCAGTCTTACCAAACAAGTTGAGGACTTCCAGGAGTCAAAGCAGCTGATCGACAAGTTCTTGAACTCTAATTACACAGGATTTATCAGAACTGCAACACATGATTTTCTCACTGAAAATCTGGTTGACATGATCACTCCTGAAGTAGCAAACCTTCTTGAACCAATCAATGACAACTTGGATCACAGAATCAGAAGTGTTACGAGAAAAATGTTGTCAACTACACCATTCACGCTTCACACTGCAAAACCTTCTACTGTGGCTCCAACCGTCCCTGAATTGTCCTTCAATGACATGCTTGCCAAACTCTTCGACAACATTGCCTCCAAAACCACACAGACTGCTGAAGAAAAGGCACTTTATGATGCTATGGTGGCTTACATATCCAAAGAGTCATGCAAAGATGCAGCTGGAACCCGGAAAAGGACACGAAAAGATGACGCTCCTGACCCAAACTCTAAAGGCAAGAAACCTAAGTCTGGAACAGGTCCTTCATCCTCTCTACAACCACAAAAGGACTCATTCCTCCTGGAAATCAACAACACCCCTCAGCTACTGGTCAAGGTCAAACTGAAGAGGAAGAAACTTTCATGGAACATACTGATGACTACCAGGGTCAACCTGACACCGATTACCGTGCTCCACCTATTCCTGATTCTCATGTTGGACCATCGTCACCATCCAAAGCTAAAGACAAAGATGCTACATCTAAGTCTAAGAAATCTAAGAAGAAAAGACGTCATTCATGGCTCGACAATGATGATACTCCTCAAAATGACTGGTTGACAGAAATGGTTCAAGCCTAACCTCCTCTCGAAGAAGAAGAACCCCTTCCCGGTAACACTCTACAGTTCACCCAAGTCATAATGAAGGATCTTCAGATCAACAAACTTACAAAGACGGAGCTCAGAAGAATCAATAGGGATGCACAAGAATTCCTCAAGAAAAGATCTGGAAACAAAGTGGAATACGAGTATCATATGCAGAATATAGCTAGTGCAATGTCTGCCGACTTTGACTAGCTAAATCCAGAAGTGAATATCGATCTCAGTTCCAAGAATCATGAAAAACCTTACTTCACTGACTGGACCAAACCATTACCTTTGAAAGGATTTCCAGACAAACCTAAGATACCTTACAGCTTCTTCTTCAACAAAGATCTTCGTAACATCCAGCTCACCCAGGAGACATCCAAGAAGAAATATGCTTCCTCACTCACAATCTCAGTACCTGCCGCAAGATACGAAATTCCTGCCATTGAAGAAACTACTCGTATTTTCAGCAACTCCATCGTAGCTTACAACAGAGATGCTCTACATGGAATTCAACACTGGCCAGAACGTCGTCGTCTCGGTTATACCAGCAGATTAGGAGAGAAATCATTGGAAAATGTGAAGCAAAAATCTAAGATCATCGCTATCTTGGAGATTCAAGAGTCGCAACGGTTTAACTACATATTCATGCGTGAAATTGTTGTTAAACGACAAGATGAAAAGAAGTACAAGTTCTCCGAAGCAGACTTTCCAGACCTTAATCTCAATGACATCGAAGACATGTATCTCGAAAAGGTTCAAGGAAGAATGCGTGGATTCGATAGAGATGTACAGTACAACTTCATGGCATCACTACTTCTTTACATCCGACGATTGATAGTTCAAGAAAGAGTGGAAGATCTTCAGCTTGGAGTGGAAAGTTACCAACAGAAGATCAATTTGACTAAGCCGCAATTCACATTTGATGGAATCTATCAAACGTCACAGTTTACTCTCAACCAAGATCCTTTTGGTTTCACCTACATCAACAGCAAAAAGCTACAAAGTTTCATGAGGTTCGATGAGGTACACAAATTCTGTGATGTTACACTCAAATCTGTTCGTGATGGGCTTGTCAAAAGATTGAATGATGATCGCCGAAAGATAGCTAAGGGGGAACAACCTAGATGGAAATCCAGCACAAGAAGACAAGTTCGTAACTTTGTCTTAAAGATTGAAGAAAGGTTATTTCGACGGGAACAGATCAGATGACTGGAAAGCTATATCGGTGTCAGACCATCGTTTCCTATCAGACTCTTCGAAAGACCAGAATCCAAGTTCACTGACTTTCATGCTCCACTTCCTGACGAAGATTAACTTGGTACATTTGGTTATTCTTTTCAATAACAATTGTTTCATTTGATTGAATTATTTTCATTATGGCTTGTGCACGCATTATAGTGCACAACCCGAACTTGTAAAGAAAGGACCCTGAGGTACGCATCAGTGCCTCAATCCTAAATATAAGGAGCGAAGGCTTCTTACTTTTGAGTAGAATTAATCAAACATTTATGATTTTCATAATTCTGCTCAAAAGGACAAGTATTTCACCTCAATAAGACCTAATCACTTGTTGAGGGGGAGCACTTGTCAAAACAAAATACTTTGCTCTAAATCAAAAGTTCTTGGTGAATCTCCCCGTAAGACTCAAAAGGCATATTTTAATCTAAAAGTTTGTCAAAAACATCATTTTATATGCTATTTTTGAGGGGGAGAAAATGAAAAAATGATTAAAATATACGAAGTCAAAGCTTAAAAGTTGTATCATGTGCGAGCTAGACTCAGTATTGACCCAGGAATTGACGAGACAATTAAAGTTAGTAATATCGAAAGGACTTATCCTCGACGGGTAATAACATCAAGTTAGTTACTAGAGCTAGTTGTCACCTAAAAGCTGACAATGTATCTCTTTAACTAGCCACGTAAGCGTGTCTCGAAAAGGATATGTCTTAGTAGAAATGTACCGTCTCGAGAAACTTTCTGTGAACTTGATCAGGCCGGGTAATAACTTCAAGCTAGTTTAACTAGTGATGTAAGCGTGTCTCGAATCGGTCTCGTTCACGAAAAGTGGATCAACTCAAATGATTGCTCCTCCCGCATGTGCAAATTTATTAAAACACTTATGAGCACATGTGCAGGGGGAGCCCTTCAAAAGTGTACACAAAACTCTCAAAGTGTTAAACAAAATATTTGATTAACACAAACACTTTGAGAGATTTTCAATCAAAGGTTTCTTGGCTACTATCGGAGTTATAAGGTGATTAAGATAGGAATATCTGTCCTATGATCCGCCAAAGCCGGAGGGATCTACCCAAGGACATCTCCCATAGTTAGAATTAGAAGTCCTTAGGTATGATACGAAAAAAGGAGAAAAGAATGAAAGGGAAAGAAGGAGTTGAAGAATTAAAAAGAAAAGTAAAGAAAAGGGTGAAAAGAAATAGCCCTCCATATGTTCAACCTTAGGGCAGACACCGGGTTCAATACGTATGCTACTGGTTGTTGCAAAAGACAACACCGGTATTGAAGACAAAGTCGTCATGGACCCAGTGACGCAATGCACTAAACCTTCTTAACCACTCAAGTTCTCTTAAAAGGACTTGTTTCATTCTCACGGGGAACCAGCGTAAACTATCGACCTATCTCTTAGAGACGATTGATATTGAAGCAGGAGACCCCTCCCTAGTCTCCGCATAGGAAACCTAGGTGTGCACTTATAGAGTCTAGAGCCTTGAGATACATCAAAGATCTCTTAGGAACACTTAGTATTTCTACAACTGGTGTTCTACATCAATGGGCATCAGTTGTAAACTATCGAGTCCTTCGCAGATCTTAGCAATCTGCCGAGAACATTTATGAGAGGATTACGTAAGTATTTCTCAATGAATGAACGGAAATCCTGCCAGGGTCAACATCAAACAGCCCTGAAAGCAGGTCACTTCGGTAACCTCACAAGGGTTACGCTTAGTGTTTGCGGTGGTTCCATTACGGTCTACAGTCGTGGAGTGATCCCCAGCAACTCACCCAGTCATTGAGCTACTTAGTAGGTCTCGTAAGCTCCTTCGGGAGTATCTGATATGGGAACGGCCTAGATAAGGATTAGAGGGAGTCTTCACAATATGCTGTTGATGAACTCTAATTCCTTATCCATAAGTACCGGTTGTTTTATTGCTAACTGTTTACTCGCAGGTACCTCACTTCCATGATGGTAGATTCCAACATGCTCATACATACATCTTGAAGTCAAAGAAAGCTCCCCTACAGATCTTAACACCACAAAGTTCAAAGAATGATTCTACGTCAATAACGAAGAATCCACAAAGTATAAAGACTAAAGATCTCATAGTATGAAAAAGGAACTTCGTGCATGTCAAAGTTCGAAGATGTATGAGTATGTTGGAATGGCGTTCAACCACCACAGACGCAGGAGTGACGAATGGCAGACTACTTCGTGATACAATCACTACATCATCACCAAAGAACAAAGACAAAGGGCAAAGTACATCCATTATCATTCAAATCATTTTTGAAGACGTCTAGAGTTTTACATGTCACAAGTCTACGACAAAGATGAAGACGTCAAGCAACCATGATGACCGACCCTTAGGGGGAGATTGTTGGGATCATAGTTTTCACTATTTTATCAAGTCTCAGTCATTTGTAATTATGCTAGGTTGCTTAACTATTATTTACTTACACTTATGTAATATTACAAGTTTACTAGACTTTAGACAAAAGGTCCATGGGCTTTAAGCCCACACGATTTGAAGAAAGGAAGGAGAGGGAGTGTTGCCCTAGCTCCTTCCCTATAAATAGAACCTTTAGGTCACTTGTAAACTTGGTTGGTTATTTGATTTCTTAAGGAAATTCTTGCACTTATATTTCTCTTATTCATATAATCACCCAAATCTCCTTTCTCATCTCATTTCTATTATTATTATACTTGTGTATACATAAAGTGTGACCTAACAATTACTCCCTACTTCTGTGAGCATAAAGGAGTGTTTGGGTCATGGATTTAGAGTTTGAAAATTGATTTTTCCCTCATAATTGCATGGATATATTTTTGCTGGGTCTCACGGCGTCAGGTTTCCCTTCCTGACGGCGTCAGATGGGTCTGACAGCATAAATTCGTAAAACTTTCATTCTAACCATTTTCGTTCCACTCTATCTTTTTCCAGGAAAATGAGCAAACGATCACGACAACACCGAGGGAGCTCGTCTAGGTCCCAACGAGTAAACTATGGGGATTTGGTCCACAGTTGGAATGAGTTCGATAATGACGCCGCTACAACCAAGTACGCGGAACTTGTTTATCACCATATTGATGCTGGAGCTGTGATCGATTGGGAGTTCCTGAGGTCCCAAGGTCTTGAGGGTGAGTTCTTGGGGAGGATCAAAACTGATGGATTCACGGGTCCTCAATGGGAGAGATTGTTCAGGATGAGGGAGACAGTTTACAGTGAGTTGGTTAGGGAGTTATTTGCGACTTTTTGCTTTGATTTGGCTGAGGCCAGGACAGATATGGGGGGCACCACCATTTACTTCAGATTGGGGGGAGAGATTCGATCATGTTCGGTTACTGAGTTTGGATGGAGGTTAGGTTTGTACACTCGGGAGGAGGCTGTTGAGGGGGGTTTTATGCAGAGATTGTTGCATGGGGAGACGATGAGGAACGAATTGAGGTGTGCCACTTTTTGGCCAAGTATTGGGAACGGGGTGTACACCTCGACTACTGGGGCGGCCTCAATCAGAGACCCCATGATCAGGTTAGCTCACAGGTGCATCACCTACAGCTTGTCGGGGCGTCATGGCACCACTCACTATGTCACTGCTTCAGATCTTTTCTACCTGTATACCATGTTTTCAGCGGATGTTTACTGTAACATCCCATTTTGGGTTGTGAGCTATTTGAAGACTAGTGTGGGGGAGAGGGATATTGACAAGGTGTATGGGGGGATGTTCGTGACCGGGTTGGCTCGATCTTATGGGCTACTTGTTCCTGAGATCATGGGGTACCTGAGCGACTGTGGGACTTGTAGGGTGGTGAGGGCTAAATCCCTCAAGCAGATGAGCAGTGTGATGGAGCTGGGGGATGGGTCCTATACCTGGTACACTGCGGAAGGACCTGAGGGTGTTGAGGATGCTGATGATGATGTGGGAGCACCCCAGCAGCCACATTTCAGGGACTATGAGGTTGGGTCTGCAGATTATTACCGACACATAGGTCGGGGAGACTGGCAGGCACACCAGGGGGCCTGGATAGGTCGGGTGGACGCATGGCGGACCACCACTGACCAGCGCTTTGATTGGATGTATGATCATACCATCCGCCAGATGCAGCACCTCCTCACCTGTGATCAGATCGAGCCCCAGCTACAGATCGACCCATTCCCCGGCCGTGAGATGGACTACCCTCCCTACGGGTACACTGGGCACCTCCCTCCTGGTTATGACTACCGTTATGGCCCCCCTCCCCAATGATTTGTCTTAATGTTTGTGATGTCTGAACAATTTATTCATGGTGATGTAATTTGAAACAATTTGGATTGTAATAGTTTAGGATATGGCTTCTGTTGGCCCTGGATAATTTTTATTTTTATGGTCACGTTGAATTTCAATATTATGGTTTGCTTATGGTTTCATTTTTTCTATTTGTGTGATTTTTATTTTGTTTGATTGTTATTTGTTTCCGTATGCATGCTTTATTATTGTTGGTAGATCATGTTTCAAACTAAATTGTGAAAATACTTTATTTTGTCGTTTGGCTTTGTCTTAACTTCATCCAAAGGTATTTCGCAAAAGATAAGTGTAAGGGGAAACCCCAAATATGTTTTTAAGAAACAAACTCGATCATGATTCTCTACAATATTAAATGAACATGTGTATTCGTATTTGTTAGAGTCAAATGCTTGTATCGAGTCATAATGATGTTTTGCAGGATTTTCCAGGAAGTAGGACAAAGTTTTTCTAGAAATTTTCCGGAAACTTAACATAAGGATTTTTGCAGGTCACTTCTGACGGCGTCAGGAAGAAACTCCTGACGGCGTCACGTGTAAAAATCTGGAAATTTTACCAGTTTTGTTTTTCTAACGAAGTCTTAAAGTTTTTGTCGAATCTTTAGTTTTATAATCTCTAGGAAATCTGTAAACATTCATTCCACAAGCATTATATCTTACATTGTTTTCTAGGATTTGTTAGCATATATAGATTGCCGCTGATTTTACGCAAGGTTGCCTTGTTTGTTTTCTCAGGTTTAACAGGTTATGTTTGACAAGAAGATGATTTATATTCTTAAAGGGAAGCTTTGATTGTTCATTTTCTTGGAGAAAGATCTAACCTTGTTACCATACTATCCATACCGAGCGAATCAGGGGAGTATTTGATTTCATTCTTTTACCTGTTTTACTTTTACAATCTTTAATTGAACATTGGGGACAATGTTCATCCTAAGTGTAAGGGGAGGGTAAATGATGATACCTCATAGGATACACTTTCGCTTGAGTTTGTTTGTTTGATGGTAGGTGTGTAATAAAACTATGAGAAATACTTGTTAGTGTAAGTTTAGGGCCAAATTTAAAATTTTTTACAACATTTAGGAGTGAAACTTTAGCCATAGCAAGCGTCTCATGGATAGGAGATTGTATGACTAGCACAAAACCGTATCATCCAGAAAAATTTTCCACCCAAATATGTGAGGTTCGCCTTTAGATTTGATAGGAAAAGCATTTACTATTAGTACTTATGAGTGTACCGGTAGCATTTAGATTCTAGAACTTGTGTTAGTGATGCATCCCAAGACCGCTAGTGAGTCTACATTCGTGTAGTAGGATTTACTACATGATAAGAGGCATTAGGATCACACTTGTGTTAAACCCGTATCATAATTACTTGACCATTTAAGTCATATTTCTTGGCTAGTAAAGTCAATTAATTTTTCCCACACCCTTAGCGTTGTACTCGTTTTTAGTACACGAAACCCCTAGTACACCCCTCCGAGCCTATCTTTTCGTTTCTAACTTTAAGCATCTTACTAAAAGGAAGAATTTGTTACAACCCACTTAAATGTACAACTAAATTGCCTTAGCCTTCCGTGTATGCACTCATCTTTAGTGCATTATTGTTATTTGTTTAAACCCTTAGTTAATTATCTAATTGATTACATGGTTGCTAAGTCGAATCATATCTTGTACATATTGTTTTGGTACGATTGGGACTCATGGGTAAAGTACTTATGTTATAGAGTAACGGGGAAGAACATCATATTATTACCCTCATATGTACGTTAATCTTAAAAGTACTCCAAGTGTTTTGATTATCTTAATTCGAGTCAATAGATTAGTTTATTGTAAAGTATGTAAAAATTCAAGTGTAAGGGGAATGTTCATTCCCTATGATGTATTATTTTGGATGGTAGGGTAAGAGGGTATGCACAAAAAAAAAAAAAAAAAAAAAAAAAAAAAAAAATCGAAAAATTTTAAAAAAAAAATAGAAAAAAGAAAAGAGAAAAAAAACATACGGACTGCCATCTCGTTTCATTCTATGTTTGTTTTAAGTTTTTGTTATTTTTCATTTATTAGCTTAAGTCGAGTCTAGTCTTGGCTTAACAACGCCATATTGTACATGTAATTAAACAAAATTATTAACTCGCCACTAGTTAAGATTGCCTATATCCAACAAACCGTGTATTCCATATCCCTACACCTAATATTACAACCCTTTAAAAGACCTCTTTGATAGTTTATCCTGGGTGCTTACGCCATGTGGTGGAGGTTTGATCTTTTCTCAAGCCTATGGTAATCTATTTTGCTATGACAGGTAGTGAGTGATGTTTTCCATTTTCATATTGTGATATATACTTTATTACACCCGAGAAATGTGAGTATCTAAACACTATTTGTGAGGTGCTAGTGTATGACCTCCGTGCTTGTCTTTGGTCTTTAGTGGAATGATTATTTGTTGTAATTACTTTTATATTAGTGTTAAATGAACCCTAACTTGTATTTTGACTAGAACAAAAGCGCATTTGTTTGAGGACAAGCAAATCTCAAGTGTAACGGTATAAGATGAGGCGAAAAATGATCCGTTTTTAGGGGGTCATTTAAGCTGGAATTGGAATTTATTTGATCAAATATTGCCCTAAATTGTACCTTTTGTGATTTTAGGTACTTTGAGAGTGAATTCTGAAAAAGGAAGCATTTTGGACGTTTTTGGAGCATAAAAGTGAAGAAAACAGCAAAGTCTCAATTTTCCTTGCTGGGAACAGTACCTGACGGCGTCAAGAAGGATTTGATGACGGTGTCAGGAGCAAAATGGATGACGGCCTAGAGAAAACATGACGGCGTCAGAACAAGGGCGTCAAGAGTAAAAGTTGTGACGGCCTAGAACAAGATTACACATGACGGCGTCAGATCTGGATCTAGGCAATCCGAGAAGATTTTTGGCGGCGAGATGACGGCGTCAGAACTTTCCTCTTGACGCAATCACCTCGTGAAATCGATAAATACTTTTCTAATTTTCATTCATTAAGAGAGGAACTTGTGTGGTGAATTTTAGGGCCGAACTTAATAAACCCTAGCTCATTTGTAACAGTATTTTCAAGTGTTTTCACCCCTTGAAACCCTTCATGTTCAATTGAGATAAGTATCCTTTCAATTCATTCAATATGTCTATGTGTTGTTTGAATATACCTTATGCTTTTCTTGATTTTAACATGCTAGGCTAGATCTTTTGTGTGTTTGCTTAGATGTAATGAAACCTAGATGTTGATTATAGGTTGATTGCTTGTTTATAGTTGTAATGGATGAATGATTTCAATGTTAGGCTTAAGAAAACTGGCAGATCTCCATTGTGTAACTAGCTTGAACGTCTTAAGAAACATGAACCGATGTGTACTAGGTTTTTATGGTTGTATTTAATGCATGAGCAAATTCTAGTGATCCCATGTTAGGAGTGTTGATATAAATAATGTATAAAAACGTTATTAATATTTTTCGATATCCCTAAGTTTTGACGATCACAAAATATAAAAACATTAAACGCAAAGTTAATACGTAAACAAGTTTTAAGCAAGTTTATATCATCTCATCCAACATAATCACTTAAGGTATGAATAAACAAGTGACTAATACATTTTATGATCACAGGGATGTTTATTTAAATAATACAACGTTTATAAAATTAAATAAACTTATTATATATTTTTGAAAAACATTTTTGGTAATAAAGGAAAATGTTTAATCCATAATAAATATATGAATTCAAAATTTTAACCAAAATCAGTTAGTTTTTCACCAAATAAACTTTCCTCAGAAAAAGACAAGAAAACTGCAGTTTTTGTCTGGGCGGCCCCCTTAATTTTAAGGGGGCCGGCACACAATTAAGGGGACCGGCCACGCTCCCCTGTCAGATTCTGTCAGGATTTTTTCCCTATAAATACTACCTTAAACCTGGTATTTTTACCACCTCTTGCACGAAAATTTTCAGATCCAAATCTCTCTAAACATCCTCCTAAAAACCCTTTGATCATATAATTATTAATCCTTGTTTCAAGTGATTCATTCCCTCACCTCTCATATCTCAAAGTGCAAGAGAAGAATACTTCTTCAACATCAAGTTGTGAAGTATTGTAGATTTGTGTATATAGTCTAGTTGTTGTGTACATTCATTGTAAAGGTGTGATAGGAGTGTAACTAGATAGATCTAGGAGTAGAAGTTGTGAATAGAAGTAGTGAGATATAAGTAGTGGTGTGAAGAAGATTGTTGGGAGGTAGATAGTTGTGAAGAAGATTGTTGTGAAATAGATAGTTGTGAAGATAGATAGTTGTGAAGTAGTAGAGTTGTTATTAAGTAGTGACTAGGTGTGAAGAAGTTGTGTAGAAGGTGTGAATAAGTTGTGTAAAAGGTGTGAATAAGTTGTGACGAAGTTGTAGTGTATATTGGTGTGTAAGGTTTTCTCCGCCATAAGGGAACTTGTTGACATAGTGAAGAAAACTCTCGAGTAGGTGACTCGAGGAGTGGAGTAGGGCAAGGAAGGTGTCCTTGTAGCCGAACCACTATAAATCCTTTGTCTCGCGGTTAGATCTTTCCATATCTTACTTATTATCTTGCTTATATCGCTATTACTTTTGTAGACGTAGACGTATATATATATAGTTGCTCATATAGTGCTAGTATTGATTTTACTTAAAGATCAAACAAAACTTTCATTCACAAAACAATGTTTTTACAATCAAACTAAAAAGGTAACATACATTTAATTGATCATTTCGATCAACTATAGTTTTCATACAAAATATAACTAAGGATTATAAAATAAACGTTTACTTACTTATCTCTTGTATATAGCTATAATTGTTTATATTATGCATGTGTTGATTTCACATACTTAGTTTGCATTATTATTATTGCTCATACTTAGATATAGTTGTTCATATTGTTCAAGACTTGAATTCACATAAGATCGAATCAAAGTTTTAAAAGCAAACAAGCTTTTAAAACTAAACTAAGTTTTCATAAAACCAAAAAGACGTAAAACTATACAACCCCCTTCTAGTTTTCCATAAGGAGCTTCTTGCAGGCTCGACATAGAAGTAAAGTAGGAGCTTATAGAATTGGGGAAGTAAGTACGCCACCCCATGATTGATATTAAGGAATATAACCCGTCATCCACGCAACTGTAACAAGTAATTAACCTGTAAAAGATATCTAGGGAGTAGTGAAATCTAAGTAAACACAATTCTCCCATCTATTGTTCACACCATATTAGTAATTAGCTTTATTTTCATTTTTGTCATTTTATTTTGATTGCATCTTTAGTTTTTGGGTTAGTTGACTAGCAACTAATTCCGCCCACTCCTCTAAAAACCAAGATTTTACTTGCTTTCATAAAAACATGAAAATACAAAAAGAATCATCCCTCACCTCTAGACCTAGTTTTTAGGCTTTCTAATCCTAGCGACACTATTCCTGAGTTGAACGATCAATCCCCCGGTACTTGTCACTATACTATACTACAACGATCAGGTACACTGCCTGGTGGGGGTTGTAAGCTTCTCGAGATCCCTCGAGAGGTAAAGCCTGGTGAAATTCCCGCGCATCAGTCAACCCAAAGGTAGTGGTTGGTTTTGTGGTGGAAAGTTTGGCGGTTGATTGTTTGGGGGTGGATTGTTTTCCTGTGGAAACATAACTTATGGTGGAGCAGAAGGTGGTGGGTTATCATATTGGAATACGGGAAATAGATCTTCTGGTGGAGTGTTTTGTGGGGAATTGGCTTCCGGTGGTGTGTGGTAAACCGATTCGTTATCAGGTGATATGTTGTGTGACATTTTTACGTATGAAGAAGAAAAGTGAACTCTTGATTATTTGTGTGTGTATTTCAGCATATGAGAATGGGTATTTATAGGATGATTTTTAATTTGAAATTATCCCGCTTAGTTTTTTGAATTTGAATTTTAAACGTTTATCCGCCTTTTTTTTTGAATTTTAATTTTAAAATATTTTCCACATGTTTTTTTTATTTGAATTTTAAATGTTTAACCGCTTCTTTTTTTCTTTTTCTTTTTTGAATTTGAATTTTAAACGTTTATCCCGTTTCAGTTTGAATTCAAAATTTGAAATTATCCCGCTCTAAACACCTATAAATATCATACCATACCATTCAATCCTTCACACACTACAATGAATACGCGTTGGTCAATTGAAGAAGAAACATTGCTAGCTGATATGTGGCTTGAAATTAGCCGAAACAACGAGGGTTTGAATGAACGCTCTTTCTGGGATCATCGTAACAAGAATATAATCACGGCTAAATGGGCACGACTCAGCTGTGAATGTCGTAAATTTCATGATATTTACAATGATTTGTAGCGTACAGGCCAAGACCATGAGCATCTCTCAAATGCAATGAACTTTTTTTTTAAACGCTATGGTGGGAAAGGGTTCCAGTATCTTCACGTGTGGTTGATTTTGAGGAACACCCACACATGGGACAGAGACGATGCCTAATTGTGTTTTATCTTTACTATTTCCGTATTGTGTTGCTTTGGTTTCCGTAACATTTGTAGTTGTATTTCCGTATCATTTGTATTTTTATTTTCGTATGGTTTGTATTTGTATGTCCGTATCGTTTGTATTTCAATAAAATGAGTAACAGCTAGTTTCAGTTTCCAATATCTTCTAATGGCTAGTTTCATTTTCCAATATCTTCTTACGGCTACTTTGCTCTAAAAATACCACTTTAAAAACACTTCATATTCTCACACAAACACTGTGGCAAACGAACCAGCCAAAGTGCAACATGATATCCTTACCCGATTACTCAACGAACAAGAAAAAGAACTCAGGTTGATTAACAACTTGCTAGCTGAGATAACTCGTACTATTTGACAGATGCATACTCGTGCTGCAGAGGTCGAAAGGTTGTGTGAGCTACCTCAAAACCATCCAGCTATCAGGGTCGGTCTACAAACCCTTTTAAGAAATGATGAAACAGATTTGCAACTACAAGTCTCCTTGAAAATGGTCAGGAAACAAGTGTTGCAAGCTTGGGAGGAAAAGTCAGAACTCATCGATAATTATAAGGCTATATAATTTCTTGATGACGTTTCGTAACGTTTTTTTAACCGTTTCATTATTTTACGTTTCGTATGTTTTTAGTGTGTTGTATTGTATTTTTATTTAATGAAAAAAAATTATTTTATTTAATGAAATGAATAAAAAAATAAAGTTGTAAGTGGTGAGACACAAATGAGTAAGTTAATGTTAGTTGTTTGTTGAGGAGTGAGTTAGTTGTGAAGAGGTGTTGCGTGATGTGACACCCGCGCGCCCAGAATAAAGAGCTTGAGCTCTCCATCTACACCTTCCACTCTTATTGATGAGGCGAAAAATGATCCGTTTTTAAGGGGTCATTTAAGCCCGAAATTGAGTTTATTTGATCAAATATTGCCCTAAATCGTTCCTTTTGTGATTTTAGGTACTTTGGGAGTGAAATCTGAAAAAGGAAGCAATTCGGACGTTTTTGGAGCATAAAAGTGAAGAAAACGCCAAAGTCTTAATTTTCCATGCTGGGAACAGTAGGTGACGGCGTCAAGAGTAACATCCTGACGGCGTCAAGAGCAAAATTCCATGACGATCCAGTAAAAATTTGACGGCGTCACGAAGTAGGGCGTCAAGAGTAAAAGTCATGACGGCCTGGAAATGAATATCACATGACGGCGTCAAAAGTAGATCAAGGCAGTCCGAGAATAGTTTTGGCGGCGAGGTGACGGCGTCACAAGGTTGGTCTTGACGCCGCCAGACCCCTTTTCCTATATATAGTTTTCTAATTTTCACATTAAAAAAGAGAGAAGTTCTGGAGAAACCCTAAGTACGAACTTGGTGCGCATTTTACAGGTTTTTCAAGGGTTCCAAGCCCTTGATACCTTTCATGTGTAATTGAGATAAGTGTTCTTTTAATTCAATCAATATGTCTATGTGTTGGTTGTCTATATCTTGTTCTTGTCTTAATTCCATCATGCTAGGCTAGATCTATCTTGTGTTTGCTTGGATCTAATGAAACCTAGATGTTAATTATGTGTTGATTACTTGTTTATACTTGTCTTGGATGAATGATTTATATGTTAGGCTTAAGAAAACTGGCAGATCTCCAATTGGTAATATGCTTGAACGTCTTAAGAAACATGAACCGACGCGCACTAGGTCTTTATTGGTTGTATTTAATGCATGAGCCACTGTTTACAATCCCTATAGTTGTGCTGGCATGGTATAGGAGGAGATAAGAGCTCATAGAATTGGGGAGTTAAGTGTGCTACCCCATGAATGGTATTAAGGAATACGATCCGTCATCCACGCAATTATAACAAGTAATTAACGTGTAAAATATGTCTAGGGAGTAGTGAAATCTATGTAAACACATTTTCTCCACTTATTGCTCACAACTTTAGTATAATTTAGTTTATTTTCATTTCTAGTATTTTATTTTGATTGCATCTTTAGTATTGGGTTAGTTGATTAGCAACTAATTCCGCCCAAATCCTTCAAACCAGAGATTTTTACTTGGTTTCTAAAAAAATATAAAATACAAAAATAATCATCCCTCACCTTTAGAACTAGTATTTAGGTTTTCTAATCCTAGCGACACTATTCCTAAGCTGAACGATCAATCCCCCGGTACTTGTCACTATACTATACTACAACGATCAGGTACACTGCCTGGTGGGGGTTGTAAGCTTCTCAAGATCCCTTGAGAGGTAAAGCCTGGTGCGATTCCCACGCATCACTTATATTAATCACTCTTATATTAATCGATTTAATAAATAAATAAAAATGATACAAAAGTCATTTTAGTGAACACGTTTTGATCAAATACTAGAATTAGCAAAATTTTTGGGGTTTCTTTTTTTAACAAATTTTTTTGGGCTTTCAATAAAAGAAAAAAAATCAATCCCGCCATTAGAATCGATGTTGTTTAACAAAGTCATTTTACGAATTGACGATTGACTTACAAAATTTGTATATGAATCATAACAATCGATTTTTGATTTTTAGGTTTATGATTCGGGATTTTCTGGGTAAAATCATTTTTGTGTGTTGTGATTGATGAAGATGCAACTTGAAAATAAAATAAGATGACATAGTTTGAAGATGCAGGAAATTTGTTTAGATACAAGTCACTATAATTGTAATATCCTAGCTTGTAAAACTGGTGCATCAATTTTGACGATTATTTTTATTTTTTATATCTTGGCTACAATTTTTGTAGCCAAATTGCTACAATCCTTTACAAAAATTACACTAGCAATGAATCAGAGATTCAGATAAAAGAATCAGGATCCACAAAAAAAATCAGGGACCCATATTTTATAGTTTAAAATTGTAACTAATTAGCTACAATAAATTGTAGCTAATATATATTTGAACAAAGATCATTTGAGAACTAAACATTCTTTACATACCAAGGGATCAATCCCCACCTTTCATTCATTTTGATCTAATGACTTAGATTAGAGTTAATATTTACACTACAAGGGTATTTTAGTACTATTTAAAAACTATTTTTTACTCTCATCTCTCAATTAATGCGTCATTTTTTCACAAACACAAAGTGTGTGTTTGTTTCTTCTCTCTCATCTAACTACCTCTTGTAACGAGCTCCTCTAACCATCTCCTTCATCGCGATCATCATAGAAACCCTAATTTTTTCTTCTAAATTCATTAATTGATCTCATTCTTCATCCCGTACATCACCTAACCCTAATCTAAGTAAACACATTTTCTCCACTTATTGCTCATAACTTTAGTATAATTTAGTTTACTTTCATTTCTAGTATTTTATTTTGATTGCATATTTAGTATTGGGTTAGTTGATTAGCAACTAATTCCGCCCAAATCCTTTAAACCAGAGATTTTTACTTGCTTTCTAAAAAAATATAAAATACAAAAATAATCATCCCTCACCTTTAGAACTAGTATTTAGGTTTTTTAATCCTAGCGACACTATTCCTAAGCTGAACGATCAATCCCCCGGTACTTGTCACTATACTATACTACAACGATCAGGTACACTGCTTGGTGGGGGTTGGAAGCTTCTCAAGATCCCTTGAGAGGTAAAGCCTGGTGCGATTCCCACGCATCAAGTTTTTGGCGCCGCTGCCGGGGAATAGTTATTGTCTAGGTAAGAAGTTCTTTTTATTAGGTCTACTTGCTAGATTCCTTTCTAGTAAGATGTTATTTTTATATTTAGGTTCTCTTTAGTCTATCTTATTTCTTTGTGTCTTTGTTCATAACCATCCGACATCATGGACAACGGGAACATCTTTGAACCCGTCATCCCACCACAACAAAACCCACCATTAGAACCCCTTAGGCCCCGAACCTTAGGAGAGTATTCCCGACCTAGCCACCAAGGCTACCGAAACACCATTGAGCTCACCGGAGCCAATGTGACCCCCTTGCGATCCGACACCATCCGGTTGGTGCAAAGCGGATGTGCATTCCATGGACTTCGTTCCGAAGATCCAAACCAACATCTTAAGGACTTCCTCAAAATCGTAGACTCCATAGACCTAGATGTTGCAACTAGAGAGACAACCCAATTACCCGCGGGATCCATCACCACATGGGATGATCTCACCACTCGTTTCCTTGCTCAATTTTTCCCACCGGGGAGAACTACTAAGCTTAGAAATGACATCTTGATGTTCCAACAACGTCAAAATGAATCTTTTTATGAAGCATGGACTCGTTTCAAGGACTTACTCCAAAAAGTCCCTGATCATGGCATAGATCTTTGGCTCCAAGTCCAAATCTTTTATGACCATATCGACATCTCCACGAGGCGAGCCATTGACCAATCGGCCGGTGGTAAGCTACGTGATCTTAGTGCGGAACAATCATGGGAACTCATAGAAGATCTTGCTCTCTATGACAACGAAAGTTGGAATGATCCCCTTGACTTGAACAAAACGGTCAAGGCAATATCTTTGCCTTCGAACAATTCTAGCACTCCCGACCGTAGGATCATGGAACTTGAGGACCAAGTCAATTTTCTCATGAAATCTTACGAAGCTCCTAAACCTTCAAGCCAAGTGAACAAATCACTTCTTCATGCGAATTATGTAGTAGTCCCCATGACACTCGTGATTGTGTGGAACTCCCCGGAACAGCTTTTGTGTACTACACATCCACGCGTACCGACGAAGCGGGAGATAAGTGGTACACTTTCAAGCCCGAGCCAAACACTTACGGTGATTCATACAACCCCTCATGGAAAAATCACCCAGACCTTAGGTGGAAACAAAATCAACCCAATTCCTCCAATCCACCTAATCGTTACCAACCAACCGGTCCACCCTCCAACCGTACTCTCAACAACAATCCTTCTAACAACTTTGGTAGTACCAACAATCTTGAAGGATTGATGTCTAAGTTCATGGCATCTCAAGAAGCTCGCATATCTAAGTTTGAAGCCGATTTCAAACAAAAGCAAAGCGAGATGACCACTAGAATTGACGCATTGTTGAAAGTTCTCAATGACCGAGAAATGGGAACACTCCCAAGCGACACAATCAAGAATCCGAAATTAAACGTTAATTCCATATCTTCAGTTTCGTCACCCACTTCGTGTCCATAATACTACTCGGTTAAATCCACGAGCACGTGTTTCAAACAAAACCAAGTTCTTCAAAAGGACCAATCAAATAAAACACCCAATATAGAGCCGGTCAAGAGCATATTTGAAACACCTGTTACACAAGACCTTGACGATGAATTCAAAGAACTTCACCTTGAACGCCCCGTCATTGATGTCTTAGCGCGTGCTCCTTACTATAGTGCCCTCCTAGAAAAATATGAGAAGTATAAGCTAGGTAAAAATGGGACCGCCTTCGTTCAAAACAAGTTGCCTAAAAAGCTTGATGATCCGGGTATATTTGTTTTGCCTTGTAAGATAGGAAGATCCGAAGCTTTCGACACACTAGCCGATTTAGGGTCAAGCCTCAACTTAATTCCCTTATCCTTATTCACCGCTCTTAAGCTAGGAAAGTTAGAGGAAACAGAGGTATTGATAGGGCTAGCGGATGGGAGTATTGCCCACCCGGTTGGAATGATTAAGGATGTAGTTGTTCACGTAGGAAAGTTAACTATATTAGCGGATTTTCACGTCCTAGATATGGTTAGTGATACTACATGCCCATTATTGGTAGGAAGAGGGTTTTTAGCAACCGCTAGTGCCATGATAGATTGTAAGGAATCCAAGATAACGGTAGGTGAAGGCGATACTTGGTCGGTTTATGACGTTAAGAAGCATAGTTATGATTGTGATGATGAACCGACACCGCATTGGGTAGAGATGAATAGGAGACCGTCTAGATATGGACCTTGGATAGAAAGGAACTTTATAGGACCTCAATGCCCATTTTATCTAGAAAAAGACTTCATCGAAAAGACACATTCGGTAGAACAACTCATAGCTAGATATGAAGAACTAGACCCTTTTGAGGACCCCTTGGTCTTTAGGAAGATGATTGAGTTCTTAAGCGTAATGCCCATTAACATAGAAAGGAATAAATGGAAAAGAGAGGGAGACAAGTGTAAATGGAGGTGGGACAAGCCACCTAAAGAAGGTGACGGATCATGGCATATGAGGATGACTTTGTATGATCCGGATGGAGAAAAGTTTGAAAGGTCATACCATACTAAGGAAACCGATAGGAAGTTGAAACCTAAGTTTGATCCCAAAGATGTCCTCAATGAGGAACTCACCCGTGTCACGTAGTAACCCATGACCTTGAGTCTAGCTACAAGACTCGTAAATAAAGAAAAGCGCTTCTTGGGAGGCAACCCATGTTTTGTGTGATTTTATTTTGTTTGTTTGTTATTTGCTTCCGTATGCATGCTGATGCGTGGGAATCGCACCTTGCTTTACCTCTCGAGGGATCTCGCGAGGCTTACAACCCCCACCAGGCAGTGTACCTGATCGTTGTAGTATAGTATAGTGACAAGTACCGGGGGATTGATCGTTCAGCTTAGGAATAGTGTCGCTAGGATTAGAAAACCTAATTAAAAGTTCTAGAGATGGAAGATGATTATTTTTGTGTTTTTATATTTTATGAAAGCAAGTAAAATCTCGGGTTTTGAAGGAGTGGGCGGAATTAGTTGCTAATCAACTAACCCAAAAACTACTTTATAACTAATTAACTAATGAAATTGAAATTAAACTAATATTAAACTAAGGTTGTGAGCAGTGGTTGGAGAAATTGTGTTTACTTAGACTTCATTACTCCCTAGATATCTTTTACATGTTAATTACTTGTTACACTTGTATGAATGACGGGTTGTATTCCTTAATACCATTCGTGGAGTGGCATACATAACTCCCCAACTCTATGAGCTCTTATCTCCTCCTACACCATGACCCAGCACAACTATAGGGATTGTAAACAGTGGCTCATGCATTAAATACAACCAATAAAGACCTAGTACGCCTCGGTTCATGTTTCTTAAGACGTTCAAGCATGTTACCATTTGGAGATCTGCCAGTTTTCTTAAGCCTAACATATAATATCATTCATTCAAAACAAGAATAGACAAGTAATCAACACATAATCAACATCTAGGTTTCATTAGATCTAAGCAAACACAAAGGAAATTTAGCCTAGCATAGTAGAATTAAGATAAGAACAAAAGATAGACAACCAACACATAGACATATTGATTGAATTAAGAGTATACTTATCTCAATTACAATGCAAGGTCTCAAGGGTTTGGAACCCTTGAAAAACCTGTAAAAGAGGCACCAAAATCGTCTTTAGGGTTTCACCAAAACTTCTCTCTCTTTAATGAAAAAAACTAGAAAACTATATATAGGAAAATCGTCCTGACGGCGTCAAGAGTAAAATCTGACACCGTCAACTCGCCGCCATATACTTCCTCGGACGCCCTAGATCCAATCGTGACGGCCTATGTGACGCCGTCACCACCCTCGGTAAATTAATCTTGGTCACTTTGACGCCGTCATCTCTTCATCTGACGCCTTCACAACCTTCGGTAAAATATTCATCCTTTCTGACGCCGTCAAGAGTAAATTCTTGACGCCGTCACCTTGTAATTCCAGCTTGGATTTGGTACTTTGTTGTTTTCTTCACTTTATGCTCCAAAAACGTCCAAAATAGCCTCTTTTCCAGAATTCACTCTCCAAACACCTAAAATCACAAAAGGAACGATTTAGGGCAATATTTGATCAAATAAATTCGGATTCGGGCTTAAATGACCCCCTAAAAATGGATCATTTTTCGCCTCATCACATGCTTAATTTTTATTGTTGGTAGATCATGTTTCTAAACTAAATAGTGGAAATACTTTACTTTGTTGTTTTGGCCTAGTCTTAACTCCACCTAAAGGTATTTTTGCAAAAGATAAGTGTAAGGGGAAACCCCAAATATGTTTTCAAGAAACAAACCGATCATGATTCTCCACAATATTAAATGAACATGTATATTCGTATTTGTTAGAGTCAAATGCTTGTATTGAGTCATAATGAAGTTTTGCAGGATTTTCCAGGAAGTAGGACCAAGTTTTTCCAGAAATTTTCCGGAAACTTAACATAAGAATTTCTGCAGGTCACTTCTGACGGCGTCAAGAGTCTACTCTTGAAGGCGTCAAGTGTAAAAATCTGGAAATTTTACCAGTTTTGTCTTTCTAACGGATTCTTATGGTTTTTGTGAATTATTAAGTTTTATAATCTCCAGGAGATCTGCAAACTTCATTCCACAAGCATTATATCTTATCTTGTTTTCTAGGATTTAGTAACTTATATAGGATGCCGCCGATTTTACGCGAGGTTGTCTTGTCTATTTTATCAGGTTTTACAGGTAATGTATGACAAGAAGATGATTTATATTCTGGAAGGGAAGCTTTGATTGTTCATTTTCTTGGAGGAAGATTTAACATGGCCACCTTATTATCCATACCGAGCGAATCAGGGGAGTATTTGATTTCATTCTCTTTACTTTTTCACTTTTACATTCTTTACTTGAACATTGGGGACAATGTTCATCTTAAGTGTAAGGGGAGGGTAAAAAGATGATACCTTACATATGCACTTTCGCTTGAGTTTGTTTTGTTTAATGGTAGATGTGTAATAAAACTATGAGAAATACTTGTTAGTGCAATTTTAGCCCCAAATTTAAAATTTTTTACAACATTTAGGAGTGAAACTTTAGCCATAGCAAGCGTCTCATGGATAGGAGATTGTATGACTAGCACATAACCGTATATTCAGAAAAATTTTCCACCCAAATATGTGAGGTTCGCCTTTAGATTTGATAGGAAAAGCATTTATTATTAGTGCTTATGAGTGTACCGGTAGCATTTAGATTCTAGAACTTGCGTTAGTGATGCATCCCGAGACCGCTAGTGAGACTACATTCGTGTGGTAGGATTTACTACATGATAAGAGGCTTTAGGATAACCCTTGTGTTAAACACGTATCATAATTACTTGACCATTTAAGTCGTATTACTTGGCTAGTTAAGTCAACTAATTTTCCCACACCCTTAGCGTTGTACTCATTTTTAGTACACGAAACCCCTAGTACACCCCTCCGAGCCTATCTTTTCGTTTCTAACTTTAAGCATCTTACTTAAAGGAAGAATTTGTTACACCCCACTTAAATGTACACCCAAATTGCCTTAGCCTTCCGTGTATGCACTCATTTTTAGTGCATTATTGTTATTTGTTAAACCCTAAGTTAATTATCTAATTGATTACATGGTTGCTAAGTCGAGTCATATCCTTGTACATATTGTTTTTGGACGACCGGGACTCATGGGTAAAGTACTTATATATGGAGTAATGGGGAAGAACATCATATTATTACCCCCATATGCACGTTAATCTTAAAAGTACTCCAAGTGTTTTGATTATCTTGATTCGAGTCATTAGATTAGTTATTTGTAAAGTATGTAAAAATTCAAGTGTAAGGGGAATGTTCATTCCCTATGATGTATTATTTTGGATGGTAGGGTAAGAGTGTATGCAAAAAAAAAAAAAAAAAAAAAAAAAAAAAAAAAAAAAAAAAAAAAAAAGAGAAAAACATACGGACTACCATCCCTTTTTATTCTATGTTTATTTTATGTTTTTGTTATTTTTCATTTATTAGCTTAAGTCGAGTCTAGTCTTGGCTTAGCAACGCCATATTGTACATGTAATTAACCAATATTGTTAACTCGCCACCAGTAAAACTTCTTTTATCCAACAAAACCGTGTATTTCATATCCCTACACCTAACGTTACAACCCTTTAAAAGACCTCTTTGATAGTTTATCCTAGGTGCTTACGCCATGTGGTGGAGGTTTGCTCCTTTCCTAAGCCTATGGTAATCTATTTTGCTATGACAGGTAGTGAGAGATATCTTCCGTTTCCATATTGTAATTTACACTTTATTACGCCCGAGAGATGTGAGTATCTAAACACTATTTGTGAGGTGCTAGTGTATGACCTCCGTGCTTGTCTATTGGTCTTTAGTGGAACGATTATTTGTTGTAATTACTTTTATATTAGTGTTAAATGACCCCTAACTTGTATTTTGACTAGAATAAAAGCGCATTTGCTTGAGGATAAGCAAATCTCAAGTGTAAGGGTATATGATGAGGCGAAAAATGATCCGTTTTTAGGGGGTCATTTAAGCCCGGAATTGAGTTTATTTGATCAAATATTGTCCTAAATCGTTCCTTTTGTGATTTTAGGTACTTTGAGAGTGAAATCTGGAAAAAGAAGCAATTCGGACGTTTTTGGAGCATAAAAGTGAAGTAATCGCCAAAGTCTTAATTTTCCATGCTGGGAACAGTAGGTGACGGCGTCAAGAGTAACATCCTGACGGCGTCAAGAGCAAAATTCCATGACGATCCAGTAAAGATTTGACGGCGTCACGAAGTAGGGCGTCAAGAGTAAAAGTTATGACGGCCTGGAAATGAATATCACATGACGGCGTCAAAAGTAGATCAAGGCAGTCCGAGAATAGTTTTGGCGGCGAGGTGACGGCGTCACAAGGTTGGTCTTGACGCCGCCAGACCCCTTTTCCTATATATAGTTTTCTAATTTTCACATTAAAAAAGAGAGAAGTTTTGGAGAAACCCTAAGTACGAACTTGGTGCGAATTTTACAGGTTTTTCAAGGGTTCCAAGCCCTTGATACCTTTCATGTGTAATTGAGATAAGTGTTCTTTTAATTCAATCAATATGTCTATGTGTTGGTTGTCTATATCTTGTTCTTGTCTTAATTCCATCATGCTAGGCTAGATCTATCTTGTGTTTGCTTGGATCTAATGAAACCTAGATGTTAATTATGTGTTGATTACTTGTTTATACTTGTCTTGGATGAATGATTTATATGTTAGGCTTAAGAAAACTGGCAGATCTCCAATTGGTAATATGCTTGAACGTCTTAAGAAACATGAACCGACGCACACTAGGTCTTTATTGGTTGTATTTAATGCATGAGCCACTGTTTACAATCCCTATAGTTGTGCTGGCATGGTATAGGAGGAGATAAGAGCTCATAGAATTGGGGAGTTAAGTGTGCTACCCCATGAATGGTATTAAGGAATACGATCCGTCATCCACGCAATTATAACAAGTAATTAACGTGTAAAATATGTCTAGGGAGTAGTGAAATCTATGTAAACACATTTTCTCCACTTATTGCTCACAACTTTAGTATAATTTAGTTTATTTTCATTTCTAGTATTTTATTTTGATTGCATCTTTAGTATTGGGTTAGTTGATTAGCAACTAATTCCGCCCAAATTCTTCAAACCAGAGATTTTTACTTGCTTTCTAAAAAAATATAAAATACAAAAATAATCATCCCTCACCTTTAGAACTAGTATTTAGGTTTTCTAATCCTAGTGACACTATTCCTAAGCTGAACGATCAATCCCCCGGTACTTGTCACTATACTATACTACAACGATCAGGTACACTGCCTGGTGGGGGTTGTAAGCTTCTCAAGATCCCTTGAGAGGTAAAGCCTGGTGCGATTCCCACGCATCACTTATATTAATCACTCTTATATTAATCGATTTAATAAATAAATAAAAATGATACAAAAGTCATTTTAGTGAACACGTTTTGATCAAATACTAGAATTAGCAAAATTTTTGGGGTTTCTTTTTTTAACAAATTTTTTTGGGCTTTCAATAAAAGAAAAAAAATCAACCCCGCCATTAGAATCGATGTTGTTTAACAAAGTCATTTTACGAATTGACGATTGACTTACAAAATTTGTATATGAATCATAACAATCGATTTTTGATTTTTAGGTTTATGATTCGGGATTTTCTGGGTAAAATCATTTTTGTGTGTTGTGATTGATGAAGATGCAACTTGAAAATAAAAGAAGATGACATAGTTTGAAGATGCAGGAAATTTGTTTAGATACAAGTCACTATAATTGTAATATCCTAGCTTGTAAAACTGGTGCATCAATTTTGACGATTATTTTTATTTTTTATATCTTGGCTACAATTTTTGTAGCCAAATTGCTACAATCCTTTACAAAAATTACACTAGCAATGAATCAGAGATTCAGATAAAAGAATCAGGACCCACAAAAAAAATCAGGGACCCATATTTTATAGCTTAAAATTGTAACTAATTAGCTACAATAAATTGTAGCTAATATATATTTGAACAAAGATCATTTGAGAACTAAACATTCTTTACATACCAAGGGATCAATCCCCACCTTTCATTCATTTTGATCTAATGGCTTAGATTAGAGTTAATATTTACACTACAAGGGTATTTTAGTACTATTTAAAAACTAATTTTTACTCTCATCTCTCAATTAATGCGTCATTTTTTCACACACACAAAGTGTGTGTTTGTTTCTTCTCTCTCATCTAACTACCTCTTGTAACGAGCTCCTCTAACCATCTCCTTCATCGCGATCATCATAGAAACCCTAATTTTTTCTTCTAAATTCATTAATTGATCTCATTCTTCATCCCGTACATCACCTAACCCTAATTTTTTATCGTTTATTTTTATTTAAGCTTAATTCAAAGCTGAATTATAAGCTATCTGTTTCTATAAGCTGAATTATGAGTTAACTTACTTATTTTTTTCATATTATATGCAGGTTTTATGGATTCGCTTCAAAGTTCTGTTTCTACTACTTCTGAAGAGATCGCTGTTAATGATTCTTCTACTACTTTTGAAGAGATTGTTGTTAGTGATGATGTTTCAGCTAAGTATGCTGAGGAGATTGTTGCTTATAAACACGGTGATGAATCCGTAGCAATTAAGAGTAAGTTTTTTGATTATTTTAATTTTTTCTATAATTCGTTTGTTAGTGTTAATAAGCTATGTTATTTAGATGTTATAAGCTCTGAATATGTTATTAAGATGTTATAAGCTCTGAATAAGTAGTTTTAAGCTTTGAATAAGTAGCTGATTATATTTGTAGTTTGGATATCATATATGATATATGACATGTGATATATCAATGTTTTTGTATCAAATGATATATCATATGTGATATATCAATCTCAGCTTTGAATAAGTAGTTTTAAGCTTGTCATATCATATATGATATAGCACATGTGATATATCAATGTTTTTGTCTTGCATGTGTTATATCATATATGATATAATTATAACATGTGTCTGTGATTTCATTTTTAGTAAACCTCTGTTTTTATTTGTTGTTTTATTATTTATTTTTTTTCAGATTTGAATGCTTTGAAAACTCCTGAATCATTTGCTACTCACTCTAATTTTGATACTCCTGGTGGAACTGTTTATTATATTCCGAAAGTTCCTGTGGATGTGTTACTTGTTAAGGGCAAAGTTTATAAGTCGATTGATGAGTGCATTGCTGCTTATATGAAATATGCTGCTAAAGCAGGGTTTATGGTTAGGAAGTCATGCCAGAAAAGGTTGAGGAATGGTACTGTGAAGCAAAAGTATTTAGTGTGTAATAGGGAAGGTTGTCCAAAGGGAATTCATGTGGACACGTTAGACTTAGAGAATAGTGACAAGCAGGTTAGAAGTTCCAACCTGCATATCACAGGGTGCAAAGCACGTGTCATTTTTGATTTGATTCCTGGTACTTCTAAGTACAGGTTGAATGTCTTTGATAGTATTCATAATCACGAGCTTGAACATGAAGAGTATAAGCATTTGTCAAAGACTGAGAGGCAGTTGACGTATGCTGAGCAATTATTCATTGTTAAAGCTGCTAGCGTAAATATAGGTGCAACGAAAGCTCATCACATCTTAACTGGTTTGAAGGGTTCTTATTTGCTTGTTCATGGAACGACTGTTGATTTTAAGAACTTTTTTAGGGGTGTGAACTGTTATATAGGTGATAGTGATGCGCATATGCTTATATCTAAGATGGAGAATAGGAAGAAGCATGTGCCGGATTTTTCATTTGATTATTTGGTTGAAAATGCTGAGCTTGCGGCTATTTTTTGGGCTGATGAAGTTTCTAAGTACAACTATAGAGAGTTTTGTGATGTTGTTTCGTTTGATGCTACTTACAGAACAAACAAGTTAGTATTTGTATGTTCAGTATGATATTTTGATTATATGATTTTCTATTTAATCTGTTATTTTAAGTTTTTTTGTTTTTTGTTTTTCAGGTACAAAATGGTGTTTGTTCCCTTTACAGCCATAGATAATCATCGGAGGTGTGTAACAGTCGCAGCAGGCTTGTTAAAGAACGAAACTACAGCTTCGTATATTTGGTTGCTGAAAGCGTTCATAAAGGCGTTTGGTAGGGCTCCAAATATTGTTGTTACTGATCAGGATGGGGCTATGAGAAATGCCATTGAAGCTAAGTTTGCGGGTTCTAAACACAGACTTTGCATGTGGCATATTACTCAAAAGCTCCCTGGAAAGGTATTTTTCTGCCTTTTTGTTTATCATATGTGATACTTGATTCTCTGTGTAATTTTTATTGATTTATCATATATGATAATTTGAACTTTTTTTCAAATAATATATTAAATCATATGTGATCTTGATTTTATTTGTATTTATTATTGGTTTATCACATATGATAACACATATCTATTTTCAAATCATTTGTTAAATCAAATGTTATTTGTTTTGTTTACAGATATGTTCAAAAATCTATGATGATACCGACTTTAAAAAGAAGTTTAATCAAATTGTATGGAATATGTATATCGGTCCGGAGGAGTTTGAGGATAGATGGTCAAAGTTATTGGAGGAGTTTAGTTTGCAGAATCATAAGTGGTTAACAAAGATGTTTAATATACGTTCGTGTTGGATTCCTGCTTATTTTATTGATTCCCCCTTGTGTGGTTTGATGAGGACGACGTCTAGATCTGAGAGTGAGAACTCCTTTTTCTCTCATTTTACGAATCAAGGTTCCACTCTTATGAATTTTATGAATTGTTTTGAGACGGCAATGGAAAAGCAGAGGCATATACAAGAGAGGCTTGATCATAAGACTATTGATTCTGTTCCGAAGTTTAGAACCTATCTTAAGATTGAACTTCATGCTTCAAAGGTTTTTACTCGTCCTCTGTTCGAGCTGGTTCAAGCAGAGATTTTTGCAGGCACATGGTATTGTCAAATAGAAACCAAAAGCTTGGTTGAAGGATCTGAGGTCTCTGTTATAAGAGAAACAAAATTTGTTGATGCACTAATGGAGAAGAAGAAAGCTAAGTTGAGAGAGAAAGCTAGGAAGAGAGTTAAGGATAAAGGTAAGGATAACGATAAAGCTGAAGAAGAAGAGCCAGTTAACCTGTTTTATAGAGTTGATGGATTATATAAGGTATGTTAGCTACTTAAAAAATATTTTTTTTATCATATATGATTTTTTTACTACCTTATTTATGTTGTTTTATCATATATGATTTTTTACTATCTTCTTTCTTTTTTTACCATTAAGGTGTTGCGTGACCAAGAGGATGGATCAGTTGTATGTTCCTGTCAGCTTTTTCTTCGAGTTGGAATATTATGCAGGCATGTTTTTTGTGTGTTTAAGAATGCCAATATTGAAGTGATTCCATGTCAATACATATTGAGGCGTTGGACAAAGAACCTTATACCTGCTGCTTTGAGGAACAAAAGGAACATATATGGTGAGAAGAATGAGATTGTTGAGAATTATGTAAATGAAGCAAGTTCCATTGTTGATCACTGTATCCATATGTTGAGTAAAGATGAGGCGAGGTTGTCTTCTTTTGTTGAAAAGTTGAGGTTGCTAAAGATTGATGTTGAGGCTGATTGCCCAAATCCTCCTTCTAAGAACAAGGCTGACAATTTGGAGGAACTTGTTGGAGTCTTGAAGCCAGCTGAAAAAACCATTAACAATCCAGCTCTTGGTAATCCTAAAGGCCGTAAAAAGATGCGCATAAAAGGAGGTAAAGAGCAAGCTCTTGAAAAGAATTCGAAGAACAGGAATGCATGTTCGTTATGTGGAGAGACAGATGGTCACAACAGGAGGACGTGCCCAAAAAAGTTTGCAGAAGAGGCCGAGTTGGATCAAGTTGAAGTTACAAGGGAAGGGGATTTGGATCAATCAGAAGTTACAAGAGGAGAGGTCTTGGATCAAGCATGAATTTCAACATAAATCGTCTTCATATTTTTTTAATTTCTTTGATTATTATTTGTTTTGTCGGATTGTGTTAAAGAAATTTGAGTAACAGACCTAGACATGATTGTTTGATTATTACTGAGTTTTTATATTAAACAGATTGTTGCTGATTGTTTTCTAGAGTTTTGGATACTTTCATTTGAGTTATCACATATGATAATCCAGAAGTAATTTTTTTTAGGTGTGTTATCATATATGATATCATATATGATAATTCTCCGATATCATATATGATTTTACACTTGGTTTTTTCCATTTTGATTTATCATATATGATAACTTATAAAGAAGAGTATATTATGATTGTGTTCAAGTGTTTTTGTTTCTTTCATTTTAGTTATCACATATGATAAAATTCTAAAGAAAATTTTTTAAGTGTATTGTCATATATGATATTTATGTATGATACCTTTTTTTGCAGTGTGCTATAAAACAGAGTCGATTATCGATAAACAACAGCCATTAGAATTGATTTATCAATTTGTGCAATAAAAACTTAAACAAGACATTCAAAATCACATCCAGAAATGTTTCGCCATTTTCATTTCTTGAAAAATGATAGCAACGTAGTACTTAGAAAGTTAAACCATTATCCTACCTGGAAATTTAAACTGTCTTGTGATATTCTAGCATACGACATACGAAATAAGACATTGTTTTAACATGTTTAAGCCATATTATATGGCATACGATATTACATAATAAGGTCTAAAGAAATTAGATCTTAATCTGCATTAGTTGCCCCAAAAAGATTCAGTACGCCCCCGTCCTTCTATTCTTTGTGTTGTTAGTCCTACTTCTGAATTTTCCACTACTAACTGCTAATCTTTTCCAACATTTTGCACTTGCAACATGCTCCTTTGCCTGCTCTCCCTTCTTGTTTCCAATCTCTTCTCTTATAAACTTCTGCAACTCTTCCTTGTTTGTGTGTTTCTTTGCAAACTCAATTGCTTCTTCATTTATCTTTTCTCGGTGATTGTTCAGTTCATGCGTTAACATCTTGGCTGCATACTTGATTCTCATTCTTATTATCTCCAACTACTGAGCTTTTCCTTCTTTTGGAAATTCAAAGTTCCAGTTCTTCAAAGTTTCTCCACCATAGTGCTCCATATGCATCATTACGAAAATACCACAATCAATGACATTCTGTGTTGTTCCCCACTTTAGCTTCATCACTGTTGTCTTTTTTTCGCTATGTCAGATGCTTTTTTATGCTTGTGGGATTCTAGATATCTTGAAAACAGTTTTTTCTACACAAAATAGAAAATTCATTTTAACAAAGACAATTCATTATCTCATATGCCGAAGGCTTAGCTGAATAAGACCCTTCAATGTAAATTTATAATATCTAATCACTTACCAGAACATCACATTGTTTTTATTTTTTATATCATATATGATACTTGATTTTCTTTTGTATTTTTTATAGGTTTATCATATATGATAATTAACATGTTTTTTCAAATCATTTGTTATATCATATATGATACTTGATTTTCTTTTGTATTTTTTATAGGTATATCATATATGATAATTCACATATTTTTTCAAATCATTTGTTAAATCACATGTGATACTTTTTTCCCCATATATGTGATAGTGAAAACACAATAATAAATCAGTACGCGTCATTACTTGAGCATAATCTCTAATTACTTACCAGAATGTCACATTCTTTCGAGTATTTTGATTCATAAGTCGCCCCTGAGTTGGAGTTGTCAAGGATGACAGAAGTACCTTTGACTAGATTGAAAACAACCAGATAAAAGAGTTCATGTGCAATTATTGGAAAGAATGCCTGTATAAATAGAGTAAGAAAAATCAGATTCATTTTAATACAAGTAAAACTTTTTTCATAATAAGTCAAATTATTTTTTTACCAATTTCATATGATCCATTGATTTTTCTTCTGGATTGCCTTTAAACACGGTTGTCAAGTTTGCACAAAACTCTTCATACTGCTTCTCTTCATCTTCCTTTTTTGCTTGCACTATTTGTGTTGTCTGTTTTTATAAATCAACATATGTTAAAGAAACAAATTTAAGATTTTAGCAATTAAGTTCTAATTTTTTAGGTAACTTACAAGTATTCCCGTGTGAAAATACTGTTTGATCTTTCCTCCTCTGTTGTTGATTGTTTCTTCATAGCTTAAAACACAAGCAAAGCTGTCGATTACACTAGAGTCCACTTTTAATTGTGGTGCTAGTGTTTGCATGTTGTCTCTGAGTGTTGCTGCGCCCCATGCCCATTCTATTTGAAATATAAATTCGCTACACAAATAGATAAAAGCATAGTTAGATATATTTTTAGCACAATATATGGTGAAACCAGATATCTTAAAGGCTTTTTTGCTCTTTTTTCAAGTCGCTCTTCTTCCTCTTTAGCTTCTTCAGCAACTTGATTTCTCGTCCTTTTTGGAATCTTTGGTGTTTCAATTGCAGCCGCTTTTTCAATCATTGGTGTTTTTTATTTTGCTACCGTGTCAGTTTGAATAGCAGGTTTGTTGGTAACTGGGCTTATACGAAGACTGAAAGTTGGTGGTGAAATTGATTTCATTCTTCTTGTTGTCATTTTTTGTTGTGGTGAGGTGGATTTTCTTGCTGTGGCTTTTGTTGATTTCTGTTGTGATTGATTAATCTTTTCCAAATTTTCTTGTGCTTGACTCATAAAGGCTTCATAATTATCATCCACAGCGAAATAGGCATCTAGATCATCTGTTCCTGTCATAGATGATGGTTGTTCTTTTTCCAAAATCTTGTTTGGATTCTCTTGATTGTTGCCCTGCTTTTTTAGTGTCTCAAAAGAATGAATTGGACTTCCCTTTAACTTCTCAACTGGTTTTTCTTTCTCCTTTTCCACTTCTGTTTCCTTCTCAACCGGAACTTGTTTTTCCGTCTCCAATTCTGTTTCCATCTTATCCTCTTCTTCCCTATGTTCTTTTTCCTCTTTTTTTTCTTGTTCAACACCTGTTTTCTTTTCATCTTCAGTCTCACTCTTTTCTTCACTGCCACTCTCTTCTTCACTCTTTTCTTCCTTTTGCATTGTATTTTTCTTCTCACGTTCTTCATTTTCAATCCCACTCTCTTCTTCACTTTCATTCTCTTCGTCACTTCCATTCTCTTCTTCACTCCCACTTTCATCTGTATTATGACTGACATTTTCTTCTTTTCTATCTTTAGATTTATCTTCCTTATCCTTCTCATCGTCATGATCACTTCCAT
Source organism: Artemisia argyi (assembly GCA_030686995.1). NCBI lineage: Eukaryota > Viridiplantae > Streptophyta > Magnoliopsida > Asterales > Asteraceae > Artemisia > Artemisia argyi. The sequence continues at coordinate 18,992,459 of CM060695.1, read as the reverse complement.
CATCACTTCTATCATCATCAGTGTCTCCATCATCACTGTTGCTTTCTTCACTATTTTCTTCTTTTTCTTCATCAATATAAATGTATATCTCTTTGAACATTGATTTGTATCTTTTACATAAGCCTAACAACTGCTTGTCTCCTTTGAACTTAATCATACCCTCCCTCATCGTCTCAGCTAGCTCATTCCTTTCATTTATTATGATTTCAAACTTCTCTTCTATTCTTTCATAGAACTCCTGTAAAATTAGTAATATGTATTAGTTTTTTTAATCTATATTTAAAATCATGTGTGATATTTTTTATTTTACAAAAACATTTAAATCTTATTTAAAATCAGTTGATTTTCTTTTGTATTTTTTATAGGTTTATCATGTATGATAATTCACATGTTTTTTCAAATCATTTGTTATATCATATATGATACTTGATTTTCTTTTGTATTTTTTATAGGTTTATCATATATGATAATTCACATGTTTTTTCAAATCATTTATTATATCATATATGATACTTGATTTTCTTTTGTATTTTTTATAGGTTTATCATATATGATAATTCACATGTTTTTTCAAATCATTTGTTAAAACACATGTGATACTTTTTTTCCATATATGTGGTAGTGAAAACATATCAGATTAGAAGCATTTGTTCAAGGCGTCTTTAGCCAAAGGCATTGACTGTGGCTAAGCCGCAGGCATAACCTTCGGCTATAGCCGAAGGCTATGCTGCAATTTATAACACAATCAATTTATATAGCAATCAAAATGGAAGGTAAAATTAACCTCTATGGTTTCTGGTCTCTTTGGTGGCAATGGTTCATCGTACACATCATTTCCCTTGTATAAATTCAGACCTGTTTGCTCTTTTTCTGGATAAAATTCTTCGTGATGATCAAGCTTCCCCAGGCATTCTTCCTTCATTTCCATCCCAATCCTCTTCCTCATTGCTTGCGTGTTCCAACTTTTCAGTGCTGGACGATGACGCATAACTTGAAATGCTGGGAAGTTTGTTGAGTCCAAGTACAACAGCTTTTTCATACAAAAAATAAATTTGTGTTAGATTGTAATATTTGTATAGTATTTAATCACATTTGATAAATGTATAGAAACATGTAGAACAACTTACGCATAGGAAGGTTGCTGACCCATAAAAGTAGTCACCTATCTTCACCTTTTCCCAATTCTGCTTACTTGTTTGTAAGCAATCCATTATGTATCCACACCAGTCGATATCCGAAATTTCATCACTTTCTTTGACATGTTTTAACACTGTCTTAAACAGCTTTGCAACATTATCAACTGTTCCCATCGTGCTAGCAAACAGTGTCAAGAAGTTTATTGTGAAGATGAAATCAGCATTGAATGTGCTAGATATCTCCGTTGATATTGCAGCTGGTGTGATTTTGTTCACTTGAGAGTATTGTTTTTCCCATTGTTTGATGAAAGGATCGTCATGATCTCTTTCTTCTAGCTGTTCCAATTTGTTTGCTCCCATTGGCACACCAAGCATGTCATTAATTTTTTGTCTTGTTACTTTTATTGAGCCCTTCTCTAATCTCAATTCCATGCTTGGTGGATGGAATTTATCAACCACGTGGTATATCAAAGCACTTGGAAGTTCAGTTATCGGGAAGTTTATGTATCTTTCGAAACCAATATCTCTCAGACATTTCTTTCTTATTTCTGTTAAACCAGCCATGGCATCAAACATGGCTTTCGGTGATGACCTTGTAATGCAGGTTGGGTATATCACCTTTTTGGTTGCTTTTCTTTGTTTTTCTTTTTTCGGTTTTTTCCTTTTTGGCCTTGACAACCTTGCGTTCCTTCTCCTCCTCGTCCTCGTGCTCCAACTGTGTATCATCTTCTTTTTGTTTAATTTCTATTTTTCTCTTTTTCTCTTCCTCCTGTGTTTCGCTTCCTTCCCCCTCCTCCTCCTCTTCACGCTCTTGACTACTTTCTGCTTCTTCATTTGTTTTTTTAGTGTTTTGCCTTTTCAAACTCTTAGAAGATGTAGCAGGTTTTGCTGCTTCTTTTTTTGTTTTCTGTGCACGCCCTCTTGTCGTACACTTTATCTTCACATATCTCTTTTTTTCTCTTTGAATAACTTCTCGTTGTTCTTTTTTTATTTCCTTCTTTTTTGGCTCTGGATTCTTTTTGTTGTTATCATCTTCCTCCCTTTCTATTTCCATGTCTTCAACATCTTGTATATGTACTGCAAAAAAATATCAAAATTTTATCACATGTGATAAACCAATAACAAATACAAATAAAATCAAGTATCATATGTGATAAAGCATGTTATTTGAAAAAAAAATATGAAATATCATATATGACAAAGCATTTAAAATATACCTTTTGCAGCTTGTCTTTCTTTTGCGGATGACTTTAAGAACGACAATGTTGTTATTACTTTTTCCACCTCATCAGTTTCCTTTTCTTTACCTTTATGTACATTTTTAAAACACGCATGTTTAGTAATTATGTTCAAGTAGACCAATTAACATACATTATCAGTTTTTTTTCCGAAGGCTTAGCTGCATTGATAGCCTTCGGCAAAGCCGATGGCTATCACTGCAGTTAAGACAAGTGTTTTTTTTCAATATCATATGTGATAAAATGCATTCAATATCAACTTAATCTATCTATAGGTGAATATTTTTGATATATCATATGTGATAAAATACAGACTAAGCATTATCCTACGACTTTTTCTATTCTAAAGTCGTAGTGTTTGTGTATGCCAAAGGCATTCACATATATGCCGCATCCTATGCCTTTGTCTATGCCAAATGTTTATTCATTTAAGCCGAAGGCGTCTTATGCGGCTTAGCCGCAGCCAACACCTTTGGCATAGCCGAAGGCGTCTTCTGCGGCTTAGCCGCAGAAGTTGCCATCGGCATTTCCTTCTTCTGCGGCTTAGCCGCAGCCAATGCCTTCTTCTGCAGCTTAGCCGCAACGAACGCCTTTGGCATAGCCGAAGGCATCTTCTGCTGCTTAGCCGCAGAAGATGCCTTCGGCTTTTCCTTCTTCGCTTAGCCGCATAAGACGCCTTGAATAAATGCTTCTAATCTGTTTTTTTTTTTCAACATCCACTTATTTAGTATGTTAACTTTGAAAACCTAATTTCTAGTTACTTATTTCTTCACAGAATCACAATAACTTGCATAAACATTCAATAATCAATGTAAATTCATAACATCTTCAGTATACTCTCTATACATAGTACGCATCAATATTTAAAACATATATGATAGTAAGAGATAGTAAATTTGTTGTTTGAAATGTATAAGTATACCTTTAATCGGTTTTTTAACCGTATTTTTGTTCTTCTTTTTCTCCGGAGATGTGTTTTGTTTCAGTTCTATATCGTCTCCGCCACGTTCCGCCATTTTTTCCGGTGAGATTTGGTAGATCTTGTGTTTTCTAGGGTTTGATTTTGATCGGTTTGAATATGCGTGAGTAGTGTGTGTTTTTAGTGTGTGTTTGGTGAGTGATTTGTGATGAAATGAAAATGCGTTAGTGGTGTTTGTTGGGGGTGTGATTTTACTTAATTGCCCCTCCGTGTATTTTAGTAGTAGTAACTATTTTGATCTCAACCATTGATCAAAAGTAAATCAATGGTCCATATTTGTCCTTTGGTATGTGAGTAATATATGGTTTTTGAAATAACTCAACTCTATATATTTTATATAATAAAACAAAACCCATATTGAGAATTTTCCATTTAAAAAAAAATTAATTCATACCTTATTTAGTAATAATTGTATTTAAAAAAAAGATTATTTTCTTATTAGGCAACATTTTATATTTATCCATAACACAAGTAGAAGATAAATACAAAAAATATAGATAAGATACAATTAACACAAGTAAAATATAAATACAAAAAATATAGATAAGATACAATTAATAATAGGATTAAAATTTTTAAATAATTATCTTTAATAATAAAAAACTATAATTAAACATCATAAATCAAACTAAACAAAGACTAAATTATTTGTTTTTAAATAAATAAAAATATATGATTCAAAAAATTTTAAAAAATCCGCATGTGCGCGAGCGTTATAACTGGTTCCCTTATAATAATTGTTCATAAATTGATTGCTTCAAGATATATATTTAAAAGACATAATAGTAGTTAATAATTAATGTATGGTTCGAATTGATTAAACGGTAGGAAAGAAAAATAAATGCTGTCATGGGATGGAGATCGAACGAGATAGGATCACCTCTTGTATATTTATTAAAATAATGCACATTAATGTGGTTCGTTCGATTATGACGTGTTCATATATATGGTGAATAATTTGGTTAGGTTTTTGATATCTAAAGCATATGATAATAATGTACGTTTAGGTTTAACCACTGTTGCAAAAATCGGCCCTTTGGCGATTAATTGTTAGGGTGGGTAACCCACGATTTTTATTAATCCGTTTAGTTAAAAATTAGTCAGCATACCGATTAATCGGATAAAAATCGTCCAAATTGAGCTTAAATCGGTTAAATAAAAAAAAAATCGGATATCGACCAAATCGGTTACCGATAGAAATCGGCCAAATTAGACATAAATCCACTAAATCGGAAAAAAAAATCAACTAGATCGCCCAAATCTGGCATATAGTTTTAAGATTTAATAATTTTATATACAAAAAATATAATCCAATTTATCCCCACCTAACTGATTAATAGCTAGGTGGTACCTGGCCACCAACTACCGCCTAGCGAGTTTTGCAACTTGGGTCTAACTAAGTTTGTATGTTATTCAATTATTGGTTTTTAATATCATTTAAAAAAACTGCATTTACAAATTACAGCAAGTGTTTCGAAATTCTAAAACTTTTATTTTATTTATTTATTATTATTAATTTTTTTTTTTTTTTTTTTTTTTTTTGAACGACTAAAACTTTGTTATTAATTTATATTAAAATAGATTTTACATAGTGGTACAAGGCTAATGAGCGATAAACATCACTATTTTACTGATAATTTCATCAAGGATTGAATCACAGACCAAAATGTAATCTTCCTAAAAGTCAAAAATAAAAAGTGATGGCTATTTAAATGGGCATGCACCCTTCAAATATAAGAACAAAGAGCGAAGGTTAAAGTATGGTTATGAACGCAAACACCACTAATAGTTATACTGGGTATTGCTAGTTTAAGAGCGCAGTAAATATTATTCAATAATTAAACAATATTGCAAAGATAAAAAGAATTACATTGTGTTTATTAATGTTATTCCCATGTGTTAGGAATCTTACGGCGGAGATCTCACAAAGTCCAACATATAAGTCAAACTAGGTTTTCATTTTAAAACTAATTGGTGATAGAAAGAGTAGTCTACTAAAATTAAATGTTAACTTAGAGATTATAGTTCTAACGAGGTGGGTTTGAGTTTGTACACCCAACAATCATCCCTGCAAACCCAAATCATCATGGGCCTCCCTTCAACTATAGCCACGGTTTTCATACCGCCGATAGTACAAGATTTACCAGGATTCACTAATACCATCAAAACCGGGGTCTAACTGAGGGAACACCATCCACATCACCGCTTGGCACAACTATAGCTTTGACAATTGACACCATTTGTTAGGAATCACACGACCTAACATCTCACAAAGTTCAATATATAAACTCAACTGCTTCCCATTCTAAAACCATTTGGTGATAAAAGTATACCACTATGCTTATATGTTAACTTTGAGATTATAGTTCTACTGATGTGGAATTAAGTTTGCACACCCAACATTATGTAACCGCAACTCAGATTGCTAGAAAATGACTAAGTCATAATTAACGTGACACTTGAGTGTTTATGACAGTTTAAAGCATGTATGTTAATAAACACTTAGTATACTTTTTCAACGTTTAAATTTTTATTTGAATGAACTAGACGAATACTCGTGCATAGCAACGGGATTTTATAACGACAGATCGTTTAGTGATAAAAGAAAGTTTATGGGTTATAAATGAAAAATAATAAAAGTTAGGGGTGGCAAATCTTGCCTAATTTGTAATTTTTGGACGGTTTTTGACACTTTTTTAAAAGTTTGGGGCGTTTTTTGCCCCTTGCATTTATTTGATAGGCTCTTACAGGCAAAAGATAAAAACAGATATTATTAGATGGGCTTTCGAATCACACAATTCAACTTTCAAGCAATTACTCTCATTTTTTTAATTAGTTGCATTTTTATTCATTTGTCCTAACAGATTTTCTCAAATTTGCAGTCAGATTTTTTTTTTTTTTTTTTTTTTTTTTTTTTTAAGAAAAAATAATTAAATATAGTTAAGACTTTGATGAATTAAAGGGGTTTTTAGGACTGTTCCGAATGTTTTTAATAGTTGAATTATAATTTGCTCGTTTTAGCCCGTGCCCGTTTGGCCCAATTTATAATTTGTCTGTTTAGCCCGTGCCTGTTTTAACCCGTGCCATTTTAGCTCGTGCTCGTGCCCGCCCGTTTTGCCACCTCTAATAAAAGTTTGAAGATTTAGGGATTAAACATATGACATGAGCTTAAGTATTAAAGTCAATAAGTCAACACATTTAGTAACTGATTTTCCCGCCCAAATTGATATGAAAATCAGTTACTAAATGTGTTGACTTATTGACTTTGATACTTAAGCTCATGTCAACATAATGTTTTGAAACCCGGTTGAATCGTTCCGGTCGAAAAACGGGTCGATTTAAACCGAGTCATGCTTTTAATAACTGAACCCGTCGTGTCCAGTTTTCAAAACTATATCTTTTTCCCAGTTGAACACGTTGGTCCGGTCCAGTTTTCAAAACTATATGCAACATCAACTTGTTAGCTTGTATATAGTTTTGTGTGTTTTATTAATTTGTATAATGTGTATAATAACATATACTTTTTATTTTAGGGTGTTTTAAAAATAAAATTAATTAGTGTGTTTAATTATTTTATATTTTATATTATGTTGTAGCTTGTTTAAATTGTATGTTGTGAAAATTTTATTGTACTTTTCTAGTAAGGGGTGTTTTAATTGATTGTTTTTAATTTAATATAGATGCTTTTAATTGGTTGTACCATATGAATAAATTATTGTAATTTTAAGTTATGGGTGTTTTAATAAAAGCATTAATTACACAATTCATTTTCTCTCACCCTTGACTTTCAAGATTTTACTTTCAAGAGCATTAATTAGAAGGGCAAAATGGACATTGATTGAAAATTCAGTTTTCCACTTTTCCCCTTTGACTAAATCTACATTATAAGTAGTTAAGATTAAAAATTTGACAAGGTTGTTTGTAAAATAAGAATCATAGTTTAATGATAATTTGGTGTTTTCTCTATCACTCAAGCTAAAACCTTAAATTATAGTTTGAAAGTGAACTTAGTGAATGCTTCTTCAACTACTTATGTTCAAATGAGAGTAAATGCTCTTGAATGTGTATCACATTAATTGCAAGAATTGCATTTAATCCACTACAAACATTCTTTTATAAATGCGGGAAGATTAATTAGGATTTCCCTAAAAGGTGTTTAGTATGTTTCAAGCATATAATGGTGAAATCTAATTTGCATTAAATGCTTTTTCTTATAATTAAGGGATGATCTCTTCTTTAGAAAATATTGTTAACAATTGTTGCACATTTATACTAATTCATAGAAGGTGTTAACTTCCATGAAGACACATGAAGACAGTCAGACACTTTATCCGTTTTTTCTTTTAGAAATTCAGAAAAATAGAAATAAGTAGAGAATTTATTCTCAATTCTATTGTTTGATAACATTAATGAAATGACTTTGAGAATTAAATAAAAATCAATATAATATAAAGAAATTAAAAAGATAAAAATAAAATATGTGAATTTGGTCATCTAGATTCCCACCGATTTACTAGATTCAATTAACAAATAACAAAACTTCATAATGATAGTTTGCATTGTACAAGCAAAATTAAAGAACCACATATCCAGTTTATTGATGGCAACAAATAGATATTTATTTGACTAAGCAACTCAATTGCTCAAGATCTCAAATGAAAAGTTTAAACAAATTATCAAACAAGAACACAGAAGACCATCCCATGAACATGGATAAAAAAAACTTCAAACTAATCTAGCACACACCTCTTAATCAAATATCATTGATGAAAAAAAAAGAAAAGAAAAATGAGATTCTTGCCATGATGAACATATGATAAGAACAAATATATACAGTAGTATTTTTTTTAACGAGAAAAGGATGAGACCTCACAATTGCTTTTGTGAGTTTTTTTTTTTTTTTTTTTTTTTTTTTTTTTTTTTTTTTTTTTCTCGTTAGCAAAATAATGAAACCCACAATTTTGCCCCTTGTTAATAACTTAATCAAATTTGCTTTCCTTTATTTCTCCATATCCTTGCATCTCCTCTCAGCTCCTATATTATCACCATCATCGTCACCCACTTTTGGTTTACGTTTATACGCCACAAAAAATCATCATTTAAATCACATGCTGATTTTCTAAATATTTAATTATGCATGCCCACTTACAAAAGAAAGGGCCCTTTAACATTCAAGATGCACACTTCATCAATTTAGATATTAGGTCAACAACTTATTAGTATTCATGAAAGTTGTTTCGTTCTACAATTTCGATAAGAATCTGGATAAAAACGAAGATGATGCAGGCACAAAAACTTCTAAAATAAAGGAGCAGTCAATTATTATTAGTAAATGTGAAAAAAATACCAAAAATTTGTTCTACTAGCTAGTAAAATGTAAACAAATTTCATATCAATGTGGCTAGGGTTATAACTAAGGGGGTGTTTACTAATTAAGTGGTTACATATAAAGATCTTAGTTAGTCACTTATTTGGGAAGAGTGTAGGTTTAGTGAATCCCCTAGTTAAAAGATTATAAAGGTTTTGAGCTCATATTTATCTCATTAACAAAAAATAAGGGAAAAAGTAAACACTCCCGTTACTTAGACATAAATATCAAACTTTTAAATATTTATCTTCTTTCCATATCTGTCGACACACGGTCCCTTTGGACAACAAGCATTAAATATGTGGGGTTTGTTTGAATTATTGCAAAACATGAGATAAATTTTTCCTTAAAAAAAATCGTGTCAAATTATTGCAACAAATTGGTGAGCAAATAGCCAAATACACCAGAAGGTCCAGAATCGCACATGATACATTATATTGACACATGCATGTATATACAGTTGATGAAACCAAAAAAGATAAATACTTCCGTCCATTATAAAATAACAAAATAAGTATTTTCGAAAAGAAAAAGTTAACTAAGAAACTTAACTATTACCTTTTTTTTTTTTTTTTTTTTTTTTTTTTTTGTGTGTGTGAAAAACTATTACCGTTTATCATTTACGAAATAACAATCGGGAAATTTTCATTTCCGTGACTCAAATAAGTGACTTGAAGAAATTGTCATTATAAAACGTGACTCTTTTTCTTATAAATAAAACCATCAATGTCTTTTAATCATGTATATGTAAAGTTATAAAGATTTTCATTAAACAAACTACATTAATAAGCGGTTTTTTTTTTTTTTTTTTTTTTTTCCTGCATCCGTACTACATTCGTAATGAGAAACTAGCAGGATAGCCGTGCTTGGTGGGCACCCTACAATTAAAACCTTTTGCGAGTAATGTGTTTTGTTATATGTTCCTGTGACAATAACATTATGGATCACGAGGATTTTATGTTATAATAACTTTAAGTAATGACAATTTTTTTTTAATATAAAGGTAGTAGAGTACCAATGAGAATTTCTGCAAGAAAAGGTGGGAGTTGCTAGAATTATGAAGGGTGAATTGCAAAAAATAGTCACTAACATATCACGAAATTGCAAAAATGGGACCAAGTCATAAAAGCGTGAAAAATTTGCCACTAACGTTTCGTAAAAATGCAAAATAGCCACCGAGAACCAAATTCCGTTAGTTTGATCGTTAAGTTCCACGTCATCGAGGGTAGTTTCGTCTTTTTAATGTTCATATTTAATCACTTGCCGCCATAATCACCTCTGTGTTGGATTTTAATACGATTAGACCACAATGGCTAAATTTGCAAAGTAAAATCAAACTTTTACACCCACAAACCCCCCTATAACCCACAACTTCTCCACCAAGACTCGAGTTATTAGTAAAAAATAACACGATCAACGAAAATGCAATCACCACAAATGTCACCAAACACAGCCATCAGAACCACCACCATAACCACAACCACCACCACTAACACATACCAAGAAACTTCAATGTTGATGACCACAACAACTCTAATACAACCCCCACATCAAAGGCCATGTCCCCGTTGTTTCTCAAAAGACACTAAGTTCTGCTACTACAACAATTACAGCACATCGCAACCGCGTCACTTTTTCCGTAGCTGCCGTAGACACTGGACTCATGGTGGTGTTCTCCGAAACATCCCTGTTGAAGGTGGTAGTCGTAAAAACACAAAAAGGAAAAAACCCATGAACCCTACCACCACTCCGGCTTATGTTATAACACCCCCATTTTTAAAGTTTGTCGCAGCGGAAAAGTAATTTTGGTGTTACGGTGAGGATCGAAGTTTTAACCACATAAAACGGTTTAAAGAAACGTTTTGAAAGTCATTTGTCATTCAAATAATATTTTCGATAAAAGATGAACAATTTGATTTAAAATCTTTTAAAAAGATATAAAGGCTTGTAAAAATGACAAATTTGATTTTTACACCATTTTAATTTATCAGAGTAATAAATGCCCACTCCGTGTTTTGTCCAGCTCCGTTAAATTACCTGAGATACACATGCTTAAAAGTGTCAACACAAAGGTTGGTGAGTTCATAGAGTTTTAGGAAAAACTCTTTATTTTGTTAGATTTCAGGAATATTTGGTATTAATAAAATACAAACAATAACAAAACAAATATCGAATATATTCACAAATAAATCATATAAATATTCAATCACATTCAATAAGGAATTCAATAATCTTAACATGAGCTGGAAACTCATGATACTAAATCAATCAGATATACAATTCACATATGGTCAAACCTATACAGTTGTATCTAAAATATATGTTGAAAACATATATATTTCCTTTATAGATATTGCACCAAGCCTCATGACACGCAAGACGTTAACAGAAGGGGTGTTCTATCAAATCAATGACAGATTTTGCCCTCTATTCGTAGGTGATTTGCTAATTCCTACTTGTCTCAAATATAGTGTATCACGACTAATACGACTAACCACATGCATAATGGCATTCCGTCAAGTATTAGTGGGATCGGAGGTCAATCCAAACAGGTTTCGAATCTGTTCACTATATTCGCGCTCACGTTACGGTGATTAATGGCTCATGATTGAGGGACTTTATGGCGATAAGCTAACTTAGGCAATATCAAGGACCTATGGGCTCATTTAGCATAACATCATGAAATCAAGTATCGTATCACAGAGATAAATTTGAAAACAGTATCGTTTGAGTATCAGAAATTCAGTTTGAAAATATCATCGTTTGAGTATCAGAAATTCAGTTTGAAAATATCATCATTTGAGTATCGAAAATTCAGTTTGAAAATATCATCATTTGAGTATCAGAAATTCAGTTTGAAAATATCATCATTTGAGTATCAGAAATTTAGTTTGAAAATATCATCATTTGAGTATCAGAAATTCAGTTTGAAAATATCATCATTTGAGTATCAGAAATTCAATTTGAAAATAGTATCGTTTGAGTATCAGAAATTCAGTTTGAATATTTCGCCAGTAACACATTTATATCACATACCACAATAATCAAATTGAGAACATTTTCATATGAGTATCAATATTTCAGTCAAATAATTCATCAATAAATATATATTTCACATACTACAATAATCACATTGGAAACATTGATATATTATAAATCTCAAATTATATTATTTTAATATCAATTAGGAAATTGATTTGAATCATGTATTTTATTTTATTTCATATACTTATCAAGTTATCAAAGTATATGTAAGCATGTATCTCCCCCAATGAGTTAAAAACAATTATTGGAAATGGGGCTATGACTCACCTGGATTGATTTGGAAATGATGAAAAGTAAGATAGGATGAGATTTATGGGAACGTCTTTGACACAGAACCTGATAAATAAATTTATCAGAGAATATAACCAAATACTATTTGGTAAATACGAACGAATAACGAATAAGATTTATTCGTTATAACGAATAGATGATGTGAAGTGAAATTATTATGTCATGCATGATATGAAAAAATACTTTATTTAAAATATCCATCGTAGTTTTACCTTTTTAAATCGTAAGTAAAATATTAACTTTTTAAATATCGTTATATATATTATTAACGTAAAAATTAATAATATATATAAAATGAAACGAAAATGCATATGACGTGAGGGTTGCCTTAAAATATAAAATAAAATAAGAATGTCAAATAGATTAAGTGTAGTCCTTGTCCTTTTTCCAATTTTACAACTTTTATACTAACGGCGTTAGCGTCACACCGTTAGTCCTTTTTATATATATTTACAATTATAGTCCACTACATGTCAAATATTACAATCTAAGCTTGTAACAATATTATATTATCAATTTTTATCCTTTCTTTCTGTTTCTACATTTTTTTAGTCCTTAGTTTTCACATTTAGTCCCTATACGTGTCGTCGCGTTACATTTTTAGTCCAATTTTTGCAAAAGTGATTATAAAAATTTCCGTTGCTTCTTTTATTAATTTCTAGCTTATTTCAACTGCTTATTTCATAAAAAGTTTATTTATTTAGCTTATGGGCCTTGATTCGAACCAAACTAAAGCCCATTTAAAATTTTAGAGGCGAGGGCATAGAAATTCTTTTGGGCTTGAACTTGGGCTTCCTTTATGATTCTAAAAATATATTTTATAGGCCCAGTGGGCTGTTAAAACGCAAAGTCTTGTTGGGCCTTGTTTTAGCCCACTCGACAAAACATATGATTTTTATTATAAATTTGGTTTTAAAAACTGGTTCATATCGATTCACTTTGGCTCGTTTAAAGTGTCTAAACGTGATTATTTTTATAAGTTATACAAATGAAACTAATAGTTTTCTAGGTGATCTATTAGGTCGAGCAAAAATATTGGGTACTTGTTACGTGAAATTGAAAGTTATACGATGCTTTTGTAGAGTGATTGGATCGATTTATTATTTTGAAAAACTTGAAATATTTACTAAGTGTTTCAATAAATTTTATACGTGTGACTTGGTTTGAAATGGATTCGTAGAATGCATGTAACATGAAAATAAAGGTGAAACAAGTGTGCTACGTGACTCCTAGGCCTACCAAGATACAGGCTAGTCACGTTTCGTGTTCTAAAAACAAATATGTACGTGTATAAATATACTAAAATGATAGACGATGAAACAAATATAGATATTATGCATGATTAATATTTAACGTATGAAATGGATTGAGAAAGGTTGAAAACTACTTACAAACACCTTAGAGGTGATCAAAGTCGAGAGTGATAGGATAGAACACAAGATTATCACGTTTCCAATATATAACCCAAACGTTATATATATATAAACCCGATTTCTTTTCTTGAGTCCCAACTAATATAACCTTCGACTTCTTAGTTTGTAGAAGTAGTTTTGAGGATGAAACATTTATGTGAAAGTGTTTGAGAATGATGGAAACCAAGTGCATGCATGGTTCGTTTATATGTATCTATTTTGAATGAATTGGGTGGTGTTAAATTCACCAAAGAGACACAAGAACTATACATGTCAGGACACTTGACTTCAAGGACGATTTTTAATATATATAAAATGAGATGTGAGAGCTTGAATGAAGGAATATGTTTGTGGTGATTCATGTACTCATGTCGACATCTATATATATGTATAAACGATTTACAAAATCATTCACCATTCGTATATACTTGATCATCTCCAACATTTGAGCATAAAATCATCTTAGAAACATTATTAGGATCATTTAGAATCAAACGGGGATTAAAACGGATAAGAAATGGATTTTGTATGAATCGTTTGAGTCGATTCATAGCCAAAAGGAATGCCTCGTAAAAATGTGTCAAATCTCAATGTATGAACGTGAAATTTGACACACTAATAGTTGGCTAGGTGTTCAACGAGATTGTGCAAAAAGATACGTGGGTCGTGTGTACGAATTTGAAATGAACGAGACGTTTTGGAGTAGATTTAGTCGATTTGTATTATTATTAGTTTTGAATTTTGGGTTTTGGTGTGGGCCGGTTGGGCTAAATTAGAAACTAGGCCCGTTTGGATTTTTGTAATTAGTATTATTAATTAAGTTTAGTAAGATTAATGTTTTGTTAATTGTGTCGATAACTTGTTTTGTCGTTTTGACGAATTTGACAATATCGTAATCGTGACCATTTTAATATACAAAGAAAATTTTAAATTTCCCCGTAAAAATGGTAATTACAATAATGACAAAGAATATTTATTAAATTAACCGAAGTTAATTATGTGAATTTTCGCGAGGTTTTACAGTACCCACATGTCATTCTGAATTTCGTCCCGAAATTCAAATTTAATGTAATTACTTGAGTAAAGAATTTTTGAACAGAGGTTGTCGGGAGATTTTTATTCCTAAAACTACGGAAACGGGATACAGTTAGATTTACTTGTACCCAACAAGATAAGGTAACTGACGTATTTAAGGGTTGTGAATATTTAAAATTAGTGGAAAAATAACGGCTAATGAATAGTGAATATTAACGGTCGTGAATAGTAACATAACGGCTAGTTTTGGTCCTAACGGCTAGATTTTTGAGCCTATAAATACTCCATTTAATTTCCTATTCTTTCATCATCCATTTTCCTATCATTTCACATTTCCTATTCTTAATCCTTTTCTCTCATTAAATACTTCCGAAAATGCCGAGCCTGATTACTATTATCGCAATGGTATATATCGTTTTGGCCATCACCTATTTGACTTTTGTTCTGGATGAAGATTATGAAATTTTGGTCGGGATTGTGGGGTTCCTAATACCTCTCACGGTTCTAACGTATGGTGTTGATAAGATATGGAGGCATTAGTCTCAAGCTAGGTTTATTTAAAATGTATCCTTGTTATATTTCTATGTAATCCTCAATAGATATGAAATAATACTTATTTGTCTTTATGTTTAAGAACTAGGCTTGCTATTGTTTCTAATGGTGTACTTATACTTATCTTTTAGAATAATCAGAGTAATTCATCCTATGGTGGTTCT
Organism: Artemisia argyi; assembly: GCA_030686995.1. NCBI lineage: Eukaryota > Viridiplantae > Streptophyta > Magnoliopsida > Asterales > Asteraceae > Artemisia > Artemisia argyi. The sequence goes on along the minus strand of CM060695.1, from coordinate 18,977,239 downwards.
TGCTATGGTACTGTTGATGGGAATCCTTATTATTATGTCGGGTCAACCTATTGAAGATTCTATACTTTTTATTGAAATCCTTGAAATAATAGCACTTCCTATACTAATTATATGCCTATGTATTAATTTCCGTGGTTTCTAATAATTTTTTTTTTTTTTTTTTTTTTTTGCTATTGATGTTTTTCCATAAGCCTTTGTGATCTCTTAAGTTTCTAATGTTTTTACTTTTCTCAACTTACTATAATAAAATGATGGATATTAAGTGTAAATATCTATTGGAGTTTGTCAAAAATAAGGTTTATAAATAGTTTATTTAATCTCATTTTTTTTTTTTTTTTTTTTTTTTTTACATGAAGATTGTTATTTAGAAAATCTGAAAAGATAACTGTTCCATTTATGACATAATTCTTCCTAAATTATACATAGGTAGCTAGGCTATGTATAATTGAGGACCAAATGATGAAATGCTTGGCTCAGTAATAATGGTATTTATTTTTCTTTAAATTGTTTTAGATGGTTCAGTCTCAATGATTGAATAACATCTAATCAGTTTCAAAAGAATTTAGTAAATTTTTGTTCATAATATGGTATTGAGTTAGGAATTTCTAAGGAAATACTAGGATATTCTTGGTATAAACTTAAAGTTCATGAGACAATTCTTACAGGGTGGTAATAATCTATCATTCAGTCACTCTTATTTTTCTCTTAAGGTGAGTTGGTCTAAAATCCGTAAAACTTTCATGGTTATGCTTACAAGGTATGGCTATCTTATTTTCTTTTCTTACTATATCGTTGCTAATTGGAGGAACTATGGTTACTTCAAGTATTACTGCAATGATACTGATTACTAACCTCTGGATATTCTTAGTACTTTGTTAGGTCCTTTAGAATATGGAGCTAATTATTTCATTGATGATAGACTGAATTGAATCCCTACTGTAATCTAATTTCAAGATAGGTCTGGGTAGTATCTTAGATAACTTATCAACTCTTGATATAGGATTGCTAAGGAACAAACGGACTTATTTACTAAAGCTAATGTTCAATAATCTTCTCTCTATTCTTCAAGTTCTCTTCCAAAAATTTGTCTTATAAAATTCTATTGTTATAGCTTATTCATGGTAGGTATAAGGAATCGTAATAATCCTAGGTATTCTTAAGGTAAATTTGAATATATTCACTATAATCAAAATTATATTAATAACTTGATTGATTGTTTTTGCAAACAAACGATACAAGATCTTTTATTAATACCTCATTGATATGAGAGGAGTCATTTGTTTACCAAAGAGAGTAACAAATGGTGAGATTTTTCATGAAGGTATGGGAAATCATTACATGCATGCATAGCATCATGATGGAAAGAATTTATAAACAACAGAGGGTTATAACGAAAGGAGATTTTTATTAGAGGTTGGTTACAAGTTTTGAGAATTTCAGAATATTAGGAAATCTGTCATCACTAACCAAAAACTTTTTCGTTTAGTGGGTACAACTTTCTGTTCAGGGGTATTGAGTGAAGATACATCGTTTGAGATGTATTGTATCGAGAAATTTGGAGCGTCAGGAAATAGAGAATTTGGAAATATTTGGTATTGAGGAGTATGAAGTATAAGGTGACGGAGAATTTGGCTCAACGTTCTTCTACGACATCTCTTGGCTTGAACTTCGTCCAACTTCGAATGCTGCTTGACCACCAATCAAATCTTCATATGATTCGGTAGCTCTTCTGAGTTTTTAACGTAAAGATGAAAAAAAATAGGTGACGATGGAAGTAATCTTCGGAGTGAGTTCTATATCAGACTGGGGTCATGATATTTGTATGTAAGGATCTTCAGTATTCGGAGAATTTTTATTAATAGATGAGGTATTATTATTATGGATATTTGTTTTGACATTCACGGGCGTTCCTGAAGACATGCTACAGTAGTAACCGAGAATAATATTTTATGAGTATTTTGTATTGTTAAAGATATAACAGTACAGAGGAAATAACAATTGTATATGAGTAACTATTAAACATGTAAGATAATCTCAACAAATAAAGTATGGAGCACGGCAGCCTGCAGACACGGAGGGCATAAAATGTTATGGTGTAAAATCATTATTTTGAAAATGTAGTTATAGTTTTAATGTTTGAAAACATTTAATTCTCTATAACTGTTGCTCTGATACCAATCTGTAACACCCCCATTTTTAAAGTTTGTCGCAGCGAAAAAGTAATTTGGGTGTTACGGTGAGGATCGAAGTTTTAACCACATAAAACGGTTTAAAGAAACGTTTAGAAAGTCATTTGTCATTCAAATAATATTTTTGATAAAAGATGAACAATTTGATTTAAAATCTTTTAAAAAGATATAAAGGCTTGTAAAAATGACAAATTTGATTTTTACACCATTTTAATTTATCAGAGTAATAAATGCCCACTCCGTGTCTTGTCCTGCTCCGTTAAATTACCTGAGATACACATGCTTAAAAGTGTCAACACAAAGGTTGGTGAGTTCATAGAGTTTTAGGAAAAACTCTTTATTTTGTTAGATTTCAGGAATATTTGGTATTAATAAAATACAAACAATAACAAAACAAATATCGAATATATTCACAAATAAATCATATAAATATTCAATCACATTCAATAAGGAATTCAATAATCTTAACATGAGCTGGAAACTCATGATACTAAATCAATCAGATACACAATTCACATATGGTCAAACCTATACAGCTATATCTAAAATATATGTTGAAAACATATATATTTCCTTTATAGATATTGCACCAAGCCTCATGACACGCAAGACGTTAACAGAAGGGGTGTTCTATCAAATCAATGACAGATTTTGCCCTCTATTCGTAGGTGATTTGCCAATTCCTACTTGTCTCAAATATAGTGTATCACGACTAATACGACTAACCACATGCATAATGGCATTCCGTCAAGTATTAGTGGGATCGGAGGTCAATCCAAACAGGTTTCGAATCTGTTCACTATATTCGCGCTCACGTTACGGTGATTAATGGTTCATGATTGAGGGACTTTATGGCAATAAGCTAACTTAGACAATATCAAGGACCTATGGGCTCATTTAGCATAACATCATGAAATCAAGTATCGTATCACAGAGATAAATTTGAAAACAGTATCATTTGAGTATCAGAAATTCAGTTTGAAAATACCATCGTTTGAGTATCAGAAATTCAGTTTGAAAATATCATCATTTGAGTATCGAAAATTCAGTTTGAAAATATCATCATTTGAGTATCAGAAATTCAGTTTGAAAATATCATCATTTGAGTATCAGAAATTCAGTTTGAAAATATCATCATTTGAGTATCAGAAATTCAGTTTGAAAATATCATCATTTGAGTATCAGAAATTCAATTTGAAAATAGTATCGTTTGAGTATCAGAAATTCAGTTTGAATATTTCGCCAATAACACATTTATATCACATACCACAATAATCAAATTGAGAACATTTTCATATGAGTATCAATATTTCAGTCAACTAATTCATCAATAAATATATATTTCACATACTACAATAATCACATTGGAAACATTGATATATTATAAATCTCAAATTATATTATTTTAATATCAATTAGGAAATTGATTTGAATCATGTATTTTATTTTATTTCATATACTTATCAAGTTATCAAAGTATATGTAAGCATGTATCTCCCCCAATGAGTTAAAAACAATTATTGGAAATGGGGCTATGACTCACCTGGATTGATTTGGAAATGATGAAAAGTAAGATAGGATGAGATTTATGGGAACGTCTTTGACACAGAACCTGATAAATAAATTTATCAGAGAATATAACCAAATACTATTTGGTAAATACGAACGAATAACGAATAAGATTTATTCGTTATGACGAATAAATGATGTGAAGTGAAATTATTATGTCATGCATGATATGAAAAAATACTTTATTTAAAATATCCATCGTAGTTTTACCTTTTTAAATCGTAAGTAAAATATTAACTTTTTAAATATCGTTATATATATTATTAACGTAAAAATAAATAATATATATAAAATGAAACGAAAATGCATATGACGTGAGGGTTGCCTTAAAATATAAAATAAAATAAGAATGTCAAATAGATTAAGTGTAGTCCTTGTCCTTTTTCCAATTTTACAACTTTTATACTAACGGCGTTAGCGTCACACCGTTAGTCCTTTTTATATATATTTACAATTATAGTCCACTACATGTCAAATATTACAATCTAAGCTTGTAACAATATTATATTATCAATTTTTATCCTTTCTTTCTGTTTCTACATTTTTTTAGTCCTTAGTTTTCACATTTAGTCCCTATACGTGTCGTCGCGTTACATTTTTAGTCCAATTTTTGCAAAAGTGATTATAAAAATTTCCGTTGCTTCTTTTATTAATTTCTAGCTTATTTCAACTGCTTATTTCATAAAAAGTTTATTTATTTAGCTTATGGGCCTTGATTCGAACCAAACTAAAGCCCATTTAAAATTTTAGAGGCGAGGGCATAGAAATTCTTTTGGGCTTGAACTTGGGCTTCCTTTATGATTCTAAAAATATATTTTATAGGCCCAGTGGGCTGTTAAAACGCAAAGTCTTGTTGGGCCTTGTTTTAGCCCACTCGACAAAACATATGATTTTTATTATAAATTTGGTTTTAAAAACTGGTTCATATCGATTCACTTTGGCTCGTTTAAAGTGTCTAAACGTGATTATTTTTATAAGTTATACAAATGAAACTAATAGTTTTCTAGGTGATCTATTAGGTCGAGCAAAAATATTGGGTACTTGTTACGTGAAATTGAAAGTTATACGATGCTTTTGTAGAGTGATTGGATCGATTTATTATTTTGAAAAACTTGAAATATTTACTAAGTGTTTCAATAAATTTTATACGTGTGACTTGGTTTGAAATGGATTCGTAGAATGCATGTAACATGAAAATAAAGGTGAAACAAGTGTGCTACGTGACTCCTAGGCCTACCAAGATACAGGCTAGTCACGTTTCGTGTTCTAAAAACAAATATGTACGTGTATAAATATACTAAAATGATAGACGATGAAACAAATATAGATATTATGCATGATTAATATTTAACGTATGAAATGGATTGAGAAAGGTTGAAAACTACTTACAAACACCTTAGAGGTGATCAAAGTCGAGAGTGATAGGATAGAACACAAGATTATCACGTTTCCAATATATAACCCAAACGTTATATATATATATATATATATATATATATATATATATATATATATATATATATATATATATATATATATATATATATATATATATATATATATATATAAACCCGATTTCTTTTCTTGAGTCCCAACTAATATAACCTTCGACTTCTTAGTTTGTAGAAGTAGTTTTGAGGATGAAACGTTTATGTGAAAGTGTTTGAGAATGATGGAAACCAAGTGCATGCATGGTTCGTTTATATGTATCTATTTTGAATGAATCGGGTGGTATTAAATTCACCAAAGAGACACAAGAACTATACATGTCAGGACACTTGACTTCAAGGACGATTTTTAATAGATATAAAATGAGATGTGAGAGCTTGAATGAAGGAATATGTTTGTGGTGATTCATGTACTCATGTCGACATCTATATATATGTATAAACGATTTACAAAATCGTTCACCATTCGTATATACTTGATCATCTCCAACATTTGAGCATAAATCATCTTAGAAACATTATTAGGATCATTTAGAATCAAACGGGGATTAAAACGGATAAGAAATGGATTTTGTATGAATCGTTTGAGTCGATTCATAGCCAAAAGGAATGCCTCGTAAAAATGTATCAAATCTCAATGTATGAACGTGAAATTTGACACACTAATAGTTGGCTAGGTGTTCAACGAGATTGTGCAAAAAGATACGTGGGTCGTGTGTACGAATTTGAAATGAACGAGACGTTTTGGAGTAGATTTAGTCGATTTGTATTATTATTATTTTTGAATTTTGGGTTTTGGTGTGGGCCGGTTGGGCTAAATTAGAAACTAGGCCCGTTTGGATTTTTGTAATTAGTATTATTAATTAAGTTTAGTAAGATTAATGTTTTGTTAATTGTGTTGATAACTTGTTTTGTCGTTTTGACGAATTTGACAATATCATAATCGTGACCATTTTAATATACAAAGAAAATTTTAAATTTCCCCGTAAAAATGGTAACTACAATAATGACAAAGAATATTTATTAAATTAACCGAAGTTAGTTATGTGAATTTTCGCGAGGTTTTACATAGTGTTACCACCTTTGATCAGCCGGAGTATCAGGAGTAACATGACTACCAGAGTGTGATGCCGCCTCCCCAGAGCCTGCTGCCGCCTACCCAGGGCCTGCCGCCGCCTCCACCTGTGGATGATGCCGGAAATGTGATTGTTTCGAATGAAGGCAATGGGTTTGTGTCGTCGTTGTTGGAGGGTGTTTGTTTTGAGGAAGGTGTTTGGCCATTTAGTTGAAATTAGTCTAGTTTGTTAGTTGAATGTTTGCCTTTTGGTTGTAGTGGTTTATGTACCCGGTCTTTTGGTCCCGATCTTTTGGTGAATGGTTAACGCTATGGTTGTAAATTTAACTTATCTTGATCTTTTGTTTTGGCTACTCGTTATCTTTTGGAAGTAATTATAGAAAACGGCACAAAATGAATATACACGTAGAAAACTACCCAAATTGACATGCAAGTTTGACTTTTGCACATGAATATACATGCACAATCAACTTTGACTTTTGCAGAATAGCCCAAATTACCAAGAATCACCCAAATTAACTTGGATCCTCTTTGAATTTTGCAAATGACAATCAACTTTGACTTTTACACATGAATGTACATGCACAAAATTACCCAGAATTGACCAAACTGAAAATAATTGTTGACTTTTGCAAATCAATATACATGTTGCACATAATTAATCAAAATTGCCTACTTTGTTGGCTTCCATTAAACTAGATAACATAATTAACAAAGTAACATAACATAATTAACAAAGCAACAAAGCAACATAACATAATTCTTCCTTGATTCTTTTGCATAAACATTATAATTCAAATGGAACCAAATACATCATGGTTTGCATATCCCAATGACCCAATCACATACTCCTAAAGTCCTTTAACAAATGCGTGATTGTTAACAACCTTCAGCTTCGCTTTGGCAATCTTCTTCTTCAATTCCAAAATCTCGATAACGTCGGACTTTTGAAGCTTCTTAAAATACTCCAAATACTTGAACATCTGCACCGAGGGACACACAAGTTCCATTTCATGTATGTGCTTGTTCCTTTGATTAACAATATCAAGCAACTCTTCATATGCCTTTGTCAAATCTTTCGCATACTTCATATCCCGCTGTGTCTCCTTATCAAAATAAACAGTCATTCCGAATGGTAACTCAGTTGTCTTAGCAGCCGCCGCTAGTTCCTCAAGAAGCACAAAACGAGACATTCTTATACCTTTTGGTAAAACTTCTGTTTGTGTGATTTTATTAATGGATGAATGAGGACTTTACTTGGGTTATATCATATAAATAGGCGGCATAATTACATATGGAAATGTGTTTTAGGCGTGTTTGGTTAATAAATTCTGAACGGTTGGGTTACCAATATACACATCCCATAATTGCCTAGTTTTTTTGGCTTCCATTAGATTAGATAAAAGGTTATGCAACCATTGACCCTAGTAAATTATTACATAACCGGTAGATAAACTTTAGAACAAGTACATACTATAATCTTCCACTACAACACCATAGCAGAAGTATAACAGATTATTGATCTAAACATAAAAGCATAACCATTATTTAGCATCATCCTTGGGTGTCTTTCAGCCATGAGTCTTCTCCTCTTGATTGACCTTCCTTGATCTTCAAACTTTTCCTCTACAACCACTCCATCTTGACCAATTCCATTCTTTTCAAGCACTTCATCTGGTATCACAGCCCCATCTGGCTTATTTCCTTGTTTAGCAAACACTTTAGCCTTAATCACATCTCCATCAACAACTGATATACATCCCTCATCTCCAACTCCTACAACACACTGATCATCTGGTATCACAGACCCATCATAAACTCTTTGTTCACCATCTCCAACTACTTCAGCACACTGATCATCTAGAATCACATCCCCACCACAATCTCTTTGTTCACCATCAACACCATCAGAAACTACTTGTTCACCATCAAACTCAGCAACTTCCAAAATTGCAACCGTTTCTTCACCAACTACCACAAGTGGAAGCAAACTGAAACTAATTGGTTGAGAAATAATAGCATACACCTGTGTTCCTTCTTCAGCTGCAACTATATCATCAAGTTCATCCAATGCATGATCAATTTCAGCAAACATGTCACTAATCTCTTGAGTTTCTTGAGGATCTTCAGGCTCTTGAGGCTCTTGAAGCTCTTCAGGTTTAGGAGGCTCTTGCGGCTTTAGAGGCTCTTCAGGCTCTTCAGATTCAGGAATATCAACTAAATGGTATGGATCATCATGCCATTCAGCATTTGTTCCTTGATCCACCTCTTCATCATGCCATTCAGCATTAGTTCCTTGATCAACCTCTTCATCACTTGTGTCATCATAATGCGCATCATCAAAATCGAGATCATAAAAATCGAGCATATATGTAGACTCCTCACTTGAATCCTCCACCATAAACTCTTGGTCAATCTCTTCCAATAACCTTCTGAATTGATACTCATCACTCATCCTTTTTGTATGATTTGCAATCATTTTTTCGGCACAAAAATGTTGGTGGGAAGTCCCTGTCAGAATCAATACCAAAAATATGTCCAGCCTTCTCAGGTTGGCTTGTCTTATGCCACTCTAACAATAGTAATTTCCCATTGTTTCCAGTCTTACCATCAACACCCTTTCTAGCAGCCTCATTCACATCATCATCCACTATTTCTTCTATCACCACACCCTTGCCCTTAGTCATCATTCGATCCATCATCTCACACTCAACAATTGAAACACCGGTTTCAATATACAACTCCAATTGTGTAAATATAGGAACATACTCCACAAGTGTCTTCACATCTTCGTCAGACTTTAGTGGTAGCAAACCATCATCCAGTAACTCCCCAGGTATCCTAGAGTGAGTAAACATAAAGGTACTATCCGAGTAACCTAAATCCTCTAACATTTCGCCCAATAATTCAATGGAGAAAACGTCAGAGTGAATTCCGTCAAACCAATCTTTATCTCTAAAGAGATACCTTCTTCTTGGTTTTGAGGTAAATTCACCATTGTGATTGATTTGCAAAGACAACACCTTTTCATTCAAATATGTGCAACACATAAAACATCAATTACTTCTAACAACAATAACAAGTTTAAATGGAAAACATTAAAATGAAACAGAGTAAACTAACGGAATTTGGCTTCCGGTGGCTATTTTGCATTTTTACGAAACGTTAGTGGCAAATTTGCACGCCTTTATGACTCGGTCCCATTTTTGCAATTTCGGATACGTTAGTGACCATTTTTGCAATTTACCCAATTATGAAAATAGAAGATTAGCATGGTTGACAGTGTTTTGTAGTCACGAATTAAGAAGACGATGTAGTATGTTTCATTACAATTCATATTAATATGCAAATTTACATTTACTAATCTCTATGTATGATAACTTATTTTAAAAATATATGCATCATATCGAATTTAAAAAAAGTATTTACGTAAGAAATGAATTTACCAATATACACCGGTTTATTTTTTTTAATTCTACTTATATTATTAACAATCTTATACAGAGTATGCGTAAATATTGATAAAAAAAAAAAAAAAAAAAAAAAATGTAGTAGACTTATAATCTTTCATTTAGAATCACCCGGTGATGAGAACAAGGTAAGAGAGCCGCAGTTTGATCAAGTAGCCACGATTAGATAGTATGTGATCTAGTCATTATTATAAATATAAAGTTACTACTTAAACAACATGAATAAATAAATAGATAAATTACAAACGTTAAAATCATGTACGTGTAGTTTTTTGCTTTGGCTTATAAATGCTTTTGTTCATTTTGGCTTAATGGCCATAACCCACCGATTAAAGAAAAGCTTGGTTACTATTAACATATTAGGTTTTCATTTGTTTATGCTCTGCATGTATTCTTTTTCATCTTCACAAACTGCTATCCTTTAACCATTAAAGTGAATGTCATTGCATTTTTTTTTTTTTTTTTTCTCAGATTTTAAAAAAAATAGCTCGCCATTTTTTTAATGTTCAATGCGGTTAAGAGTAGCACTACAAGAAAAGGGCCTTTTAGTGACACCACTTTTAATGACACAAAAAAAAAGTGTAAGTGAAATTGCATGTTTACTTACACTTTAAAAAAAAAAGTGTAAGAAAAAATTTAACTTTTACCCACACTTTACATAAAATGTAAGCAAAAGTGTAGTTATGCCTACACTTTTAAAAAGTGTAAGCAAAAATCTAATTTATACACACACTTTTTAAAAAGTGTAAGTAATAGTCTTACTTTTACCCACACTTTTTAAAAAGTGTGAGCAAAAGTCTAATTTATACATACTTTATATAGAGTGTGAGAAAAAGTGTACTTTTACTCACACTTTTTAAAAAGTATGAGCAAAAATTACATAGAGTGTGATAAAAAGTGTAGTTTTACTCACACTTTTTGAAAAGTGTAAGTAATAATCTTACTTTTACCTACACTTTTTAAAAAGTGAGAGCAAAAGCGTAGTTTTTATGAAAAAAAAAGAGTTATAAAAAGTCTAACTTGTATCTGTACTTGTTGAAAAATGTAAATACGAGGCCCGTTTTTGTTTACAAGATCGTTAGATTTTAGGTGTATTAAATCAACTGAAAATCGAAACGAACCGGTCCAACCCAAACCGAACCAACCTTACTCGGTTTGGTTTTCTGCTTTACATATTTCTGGTTTTCGGATTCGATTTGAGTCAAAGGAAAAAAAAAAAAAAAAAAAAAAAAAAAAAAAAAACACCTAAACCACTTAAACCGAACCGGTTAGGTTAGGTTTCGGTTTGAGCGAACAACCCAATTGAACCGTGACTAACCCGATGGCTCGGCCGAGTCAATGAAAAAACTGGTTTTTAAAACATAGGTTTTTACCCTTCAGATTTTTTAACAAATTTTATAAAAACTTTACTACTTCTAATATTTAATAAAACTAATTGATTTGACCTTTTATTAACTCCTAATTATTAATTAACATATCTTATCTTTTGACCTTTTATAAAATAATTTTCCCAAAATCGTTTTCCCCTCATTCACTTTTCCCAAATCTTTTCCCCTTGCTACTTCTAATATCCAATCACTTTCCCCAAATCGTTATGGTTTAGTCGAAGCTCACCGTTTAGTTTAATCGTCACTCAATCAGGTAATTATTTGTTATTGCGATATTTGTTAAGCTCAACTTCAAATAAGATCAACTTTAAGAAGCTTAAGTTCAAATAAGCTCAACTTAATAAGCTCATTCTGATAGGTATATAGGATTTATTAGCTGTTTTGTTTGTATTTTGAGCTCTAGTTTGTTAGCGTTTCGGATAGGTGTGTTTAATTTCAGTTAGTTTGTTAGTTGTGAGTGATTGGATCCGTTAGCGTTATTATTTAAGTTTGAATGGAAAGTAAACTACAAAGAGTAAGGAAATTATTGGATTTAGGTGTCGTTTGATTTAGGTGCCGTTAGTTAGCGGTATTTTACATCCGTTAGTGATTGTGTTTTAGAGTGTTTGGTTGTGATATTATTGGAATTGAGATAGTTACAACTGATGCATAAGGAAATTATTCTTTAAATGTAGTCGCAAGCGTAGATATTATTGTTTTAGAGTGCAAAATGTATATGTTATAGTCGCCCCTTTCCAATGTTTTTAGTCAGTCTACCAACTGGTTCGCTGGCATGGTTAGGTCAGTTTTATTGGTGACTTGACTTCAATCAATTATTCTCTTTAGCACTTGGTTATAGCTGCTAGGTTCAACAAAAGAAATGACATTATGTATGAAATGTTTATGAGCAGGATCTATGATAATGTTGGTATTGGACATGGTGAGAAATGAATGAGTAGGATAATAGTAATGATTAGGATTTTGATATTGGTATGAGTTTCTGATTCATGAGACTAGAAATGGGCATTATTGGAATGAGCAGCTATGGGTTTTGAAATGGGCATTATTGGAATGAGCAGCTATGTGATATCAAACCTGAACATGGATCCTACTCTGTTTAATTTCCATATGATCAGTTCAACCTTTTTTTATGAGCCAGACATTTTTATGCTGAGAAAGAATTGAATCTATGAGATAAAGGTGTACCTGATATATGAGCATTAACCACACAAATTTCCTTGGTCTTCTTTCTATGTTTAGATCATCAACATGAGCTGATTAATTGAATTTTGCAATTGGTCAATTCTATTATATGGAGTATTGTTGTTTAGTAGTAATGCTCACTCATCTCTCTGACCCATCTTAACAATGTTGTTATTATCTGTGTTGAGATGTATAATGGGAATAGAGGAGTGTAGTACAGGTGGTCTTTGACTAGGATAAGTTGTATCCCAGCCCGGACCTTAGCCTGGCCTTTAACCAAAAATGAGCCTGATATTTAATGGGTAAGTGATGCGTGGGAATCGCAACAGGCTTTACCTCTCGAGGGATCTCGAGAAGCTTACAACCCCCACCAGGCAGTGTACCTGATCGTTGTAGTATAGTATAGTGACAAGTACCGGGGGATTGATCGTTCAGCTTAGGAATAGTGTCGCTAGGATTAGAAAGCCTAAATACTAGTTCTAAAGGTGAGGGATGATTATTTTTGTGTTTTTATATTTTATGGAAAGCAATTTAAAATCTCGGGTTTGAAGGATTTGGGCGGAATTAGTTGCTAATCAACTAACCCAATACTAAGATGCAATCAAAATAAAATACTAGAAATAAAAATAAACTAATTTATACTAAGGTTGTGAGCAGTAATTGGAGAAAATGTGTTTACTTAGATTTCACTACTCCCTTGATATCTTTTACACGTTAATTACTTGTTATAATTGCATGGATGACGGATCGTATTCCTTAATACCATTCATGGGGTGGCACACATAACTCCCCAATTCTATGAGCTCTTATCTCCTCCTACACCATGCCCAGCACAACTATAGGGATTGTAAACAGTGGCTCATGCATTAAATACAACCAATAAAGACCTAGTGCGCGTTGGTTCATGTTTCTTAAGACGTTCAAGCATGTTACCAATTGGAGATCTTCCAGTTTTCTTAAGCCTAACATATAAATCATTCATCCAAGACAAGAATAAACAAGTAATCAACACATAATCAATATCTAGGTTTCATTAGACCTAAGCAAACACAAGATAGATCTAGCCTAGCATGATGGAATTAAGACAAGAACATGATATAGACAACCAACACATAGACATATTGATTGAATTAGAAGATCACTTATCTTGATTAAACATGCAAGGTATCAAGGGGTTGGAACCTTTGAAAAACCTGTAAAGTTACACCAAAATCGTACTTAGGTTTCTCCCAAAACTTCTCTCCTTTAATGTGAAAAATTAGAAAACTATATATAGGAAAAGGGGTCTAACGGCGTCAAGACCAATTAGGTGACGCCGTCACCTCGCCGCCAAAACAATCCTCGGACTGCCTAGATCTACATTTGACGCCGTCAAGTACAAATCATTTCCAGGCCGTCATGACTTTTACTCTTGACGCCCTACCTTCATGACGCCGTCAAATCTCTTCTGGATCGTCATGGAATTTTACTCTTGACGTCGTCAGGGAACTACTCTTGACGCCGTCACCTACTGTTCCCAGCAAGGAAAATTAAGACTTTGGCGTTTTCTTCACTTTTATGCTCCAAAAACGTCCGAATTGCTTCCTTTTCCAGATTTCACTCCCAAAGTACCTAAAATCACAAAAGGAACGATTTAGGGCAATATTTAATCAAATAAATTCGGATTCGGGCTTAAATGACCTCCTAAAAACGGATCATTTTTCGCCTCATCATATACCCTTACACTTGAGATTTGCTTGTCCTCAAGCAAATGTGCTTTTATTCTTGTCAAAATACAAGTTAGGGGTCATTTAACACTAATATAAAAGTAATTACAATAAATAATCATTCCACTAAAGACCAATAGACAAGCACGGAGGTCATACACAAGCACCTCACAAATAGTGTTTAGATACTCACATCTCTCGGGTGTAATAAAGTGTAAATTACAATATGGAAACGGAAGATATCTCTCACTACCTGTCATAGCAAAATAGATTACCATAGGCTTGGGAAAGGATCAAACCTCCACCACATGGCGTAAGCACCTAGGATAAACTATCAAAGAGGTCTTTTAAAGGGTTGTAACGTTAGGTGTAGGGATATGAAATACACGGTTTTGTTGGATAAAGGAAGTTTTTCTGGTGGCGAGTTAACAATCTTGGTCAATCACATGTACAATATGGCGTTTCTAAGCCAAGACTAGACTCGACTTATGCTAATAACAAAAACATAAAATAAACATAGAATGAAACGGGATGGTAGTCCGTTTTTTTTTTTTTTTTTTTTTTTTTTTTTTTTTGCATACACTCTTACCCTACCATCCAAAATAATACATCATAGGGGATTGAGCATTCCCCTTACACTTGAATTTTTACATACTTTACAATTAACTAATCTAATGACTCGAATTAAGAAAATCAAAACACTTGGAGCACTTTTAAGATTAACGTACATATGGGGGTAATAAGTGATGTTCTTCCCCATTATTCCATAAAATAAGTACTTACCCATGAGTCCCAATCGTCCCAAAACAATATGTACAAGGATATGACTCGACTTAGCAACCATGTAATCAATTAGAAAGTTAACTTAGGGTTTAACAAATAACAATAATGCACTAAAAATGAGCGCATACACGGAAGGCTAAGGCGATTTGGTTGTACATTTAAGTGGGGTGTAACAAATTCTTCCTTTAAGTAAAATGCTTAAAGTTAGAAACGAAAAGATAGGCTCGGAGGGGTGTACTAGGGGTATCGTGTACTAAAAATGAGTACAACGCTAAGGGTGTGGGAAAAATTAGTTGACTTAACTAGCCAAGTAATATGACTTAAATGGTCAAGTAATTATGATACGGGTTTAACACAAGGGTGATCCTAATGCCTCTTATCATGTAGTAAATCCTACCACACGAATGTAGTCTCACTAGCAGTCTTGGAATGCATCACTAACGCAAGTTCTAGAATCTAAATGCTACCGGTACACTCATAAGCACTAATAGTAAATGCTTTTCCTATCAAATCTAAAGGCGAACCTCACATATTTGGGTGGAAAATTTTTCTGAATATACGGTTGTGTGCTAGTCATACAATCTCCTATCCATGAGACGCTTGCTATGGCTAAAGTTTCACTCCTAAATGTTGTAAAAAATTTTAAATTTCGCGCTAAAATTGCACTAACAAGTATTTCTCGTAGTTTTATTACACATCTACCATCAAACAAAATAAACTCAAGCGAAAGTGCATATGTAAGGTATCATCTTTTTACCCTCCCCTTACACTGAAGATGAACATTGTCCCCAATGTTCAAGTAAAGAATGTAAAAGTGAAAAAGTAAAGAGAATGAAATCAAATACTCCCCTAATTCGCTCAGTATGGATAATAGGATGGCTAGGTTAAATCTTCCTCTAAGAAAATGAACAATCAAAGCTTCCCTTCCAGAATATAAATCATCTTCTTATCATACATAACCTGTAAAACCTGACAAAATAGACAAGACAACCTCGCGTAAAATCGGCGGCATCCTATATAAGTTACTAAATCCTAGAAACAAGATAAGATATAATGCTTGTGGAACGAAGTTTGCAGATCTCCTGGAGATTATAAAACTTAATAATTCACAAAAACCATAAGACTCCGTTCGAAAAACAAAACCGGTAAAATTTCCAGATTTTTACTCCTGACGCCGTCAAGAGTAAACTCCTGATGCCGTCAGAATTGACCTGCAGAAATTCTTATGTTAAGTTTCCCGAAAATTTCTGGAAAAACTTGGTCCTACTTCCTGGAAAATCCTGCAAAACTTCATTATGACTCAATACAAGCATTTGACTCTAACAAATACGAATATACATGTTCATTTAATATTGTGGAGTCATGATCGGTTTGTTTCTTAAAAACATATTTGGGGTTTCCCCTTACACTTATCTTTTGCAAAAATACTTTTAGGTGGAGTTAAGACTAGGCCAAAACAACAAAGTAAAGTATTTCCACTATTTAGTTTAGAAACATGATCTACCAACAATAAAAATAAAACATGCATACGGAAACAAATAACAAACAAACAAATAAAATCACACAAATAAGAACACACGAAATGAATAATGTCACCATGAGCACCACTAATTATTTCAAACAAACGTAAACATGAAAGTAAATTGTTCAAGGCCAACATAGGCCGCATCCTAAGCTATTACAGTACCAAATGTTTCAAATTACATAACCATCAGTAAATAGTTCAAAGACAACATAAATCAAGAGGGGTCACTGGGGAGGAGGACCAAAGCGGTAGTCATAGCCAGGAGGGAGGTGTCCGGTGTACCCGTAGGGAGGGTAGTCAGTCTCACGGCCGGGGAAGGGATCGATCTGCAGGTGAGGCTCAAGCTGATCTCGGGTGGAGAGGTACTGCATCTGGCGGATGGTATGATCGTACATCCAATCAAAGCGCTGGTCAGTGGTGGTTCGCCACGCGTCCATCTGACCCATCCAGGCACCCTGGCGTGCCTGCCAGTCTCCCCGACTCATGTGTCGGTAGTAGTCAGCCGTCCCCACCTCATAACCCTGGAACTGATGCTGCTGGGGATCTACCTCATCATCAGCATCCTCCTCAACATCTGGCCCCCTACCTCATACCAAGTATAGATCCCATTCCTCTCAGGCATCACAATGCTCATCTGCCTGAGGGATTTAGCCCTCACTACCCTACATGCCCCATAGTCGCTTAAGTACCCCATGATCGGAGGAGTAAGAAGATCATAGGAACGAGCCAACCGGGTCACAAACATCCCCCCATACACCTTGTCGGTATCCCTCTCACCTACACTGGTCCTCAAATAACTGGCCACCCAAAATGGGATGTTGGAGTAGACATCCGCTGAAAAATGGTGTACAAGTAGAATAGGTCTGAAGCAGTGACACGGTGAGTGGTGCCATGACGTCCTGACAGGCTGTATGTGATGCACCTATGGACCAACCTAACTATGGGGTCCCTGATGGATGCTGCCCTAGTAGTCGAGGTGTAGACCCCATCCCCTATGGTCGGCTAAAAAGTGATACACCTCATCTCACTCCTCTGAGTCTCCCCATGTAACAACCTCTGCATAAAAGTCTCATCAACCTCCTCTCTAGTATACAACCCAATCCTCCAACCAAACTCAGCGACTGAACATGACCGCAACTCTCCCCCTAGCCTAAAATACACAGTGGTGCCCCCCACATCCGTCCTAGCCTCAGCCTGATCAAAACGGAAGGTCGCAAAGAACTCCCTCACTAACTCACTATACACTGTCTCTCTAATCCTAAACAACCTCTCCCACTGAGGACCCACAAACCCATCTGTGTGGATCCTCTCTAAAAACACAGCCTCCAACCCTTGGGCCCTAAGAAAATCCCAGTCAACCACAACCCCAGCATCAATATGGTGGTTACAAAGCTCCGCATACTTGGTGTTAGCACCAACATTGTCAAACTCGCTCCAACTATGGACCAATTCTCCATAATTGACCCTTTGAGATCTAGAGGAACTGCCTTATGTTGACGAGATCTTTTGCTCATTTTCCTAGAAAAAGGTGGAGTGAACGGAAACGATTAGAACGAGAATTTTGATGAACTTTATGCAGTCAGACACATCTGACGCCGTCAAGAGTAATCCTGACGTCGTCAGATTGATCAGAATCCGAATCATGAAAATGCGAGGGAAAAATCAATTTTCAAACTCTTAACTCATTACCCAAACGCCCCTTTAATCAGAAAACATGGGTGGGGGGGTCAAAGAATCCGTGGCACGAGTGGCTTTCCCTAATCTAATGCATGATTCGAGTGGGATAACATAATCAACGGGTAACCCCATGTTTACAAATCACCAAATGGATGGCATTATGATTTGTTAATAATGGGTCAAGAATGGGGTTTCGGACGAAAGGGGTTTTCCAAATTGATGGGTCCTAAGGACAATTGATCGAAAAAGGATGAAGAAAAATCACTTACCAAATGGAGATTGGATGCGGAAGACGTCGAATTGGAGGGTGGAGAATCGGAATAGCAACAGCACTTTGGGTGAGATTTGTGGGGTATGGGTTGAAAGTGATTGGTTTTGGGTTAATATTGCTGATCCATCGAGCTGACGGCGTCAAGAGTTAAATCTGACGCCGTCAGATGCCCGTGTAAGGTGAGAATTGGAGTAGTTCCATGTTTTCCCTGCACTTTGCGTGAATAGCTAAACATTAGCAAAACCCATGAGTTGCTATTCCGTTAACGAGGTCCAGCGGGGTCGAACGTTTCATTACTGTCACGGAAAGAGGTAAGGTTGTAGAAGGGGTTGGGTGACGTTTTGGCTAAGTCGAACCCTGTGCACGGGTCATTGGTGTGAAAAGAGAGATGTTGTTCCATAGAGGGTTTCAAATCAGTGGTGTTTTTGAGGTGCGACCTCTTTACACCGGGTTTAAAACCAAAAGAACGTTTTTTGGATGAGTTCGGGAATGTGGTTCGCAAACATCCAACGAAAATGTTATGGAATTGCGAACTTTTCTCTGCATGGGGGTGCTCATGAGAACGGGGGATAGTTAATGCTAAAGCACTTGGGGAAAATTTCCCGCTATCCTCTTGGTCAAACACCAAAGGGGTTGACACCTCGAAGACTTTTTCAATTTTTTTGGGTACGGAATTTTCTTTGATCTTTTCTTTGACCCTTGATATGAATTGGTCTGCGAAATTCATAAAAGCTTTATGAGTGCTTTCCACGCGTGCCTCTAGGTGCTGGATTTGTTTTTCCTGATTATCCATGAAGGTTACCATTATCCCTTCGAATTCCTCTTGTCGTGAGCGTTCAGGAAAATTCTGGTTGATAACCGTATTCCTACGTGGATTATGATTCCACACGGGTTCAGCAGCAAGTTTCTCAATACTCATCAATTCTTTTACCTGCTTCTCGATGCTTCCTAACAACTGTTCTTGGGTGGCACATGCGTAGTCAAGTTTTACCTTGCTTGGGAGCATCGGGTCCTCCCATCCTTCCTCTTCGTATTGTGCCAACCCCTCAAGAACTTTCCAGCACTCGTCAACGCTAAGTCTATTTAGTCTACCCTTGGCTGTGTAATCAATGGCTCTCCTTGTTTGATAGTCAACCTTATCGTAAAAAATTTGGATCTGGAGCCATGGTTCGATGCCATGATGAGGGACTTTTCGGAGTAGGTCTTTATATCGAATCCATGCTTCATAAAAGGTTTCATTTTGACGTTGTTGGAACGTCAAGATGTCATTTCTAAGCTTAGTAGTTCTTCCCGGTGGGAAAAATTGAGCAAGGAAACGAGTGGTGAGATCATCCCATGTGGTGATGGATCCCGCGGGTAAACGCTCAAGCCATTGACTAGCTTGATCCCGTAGAAAGAACTGGAATAGGCGTAAACGGGTAGTATCTCTAGTTTCAACACCTAGGTCTATGGAATCTACGATTTTGAGAAAGTCCTTAAGATGTTGGTTTGGATCTTCGGAATGAAGTCCATGGAATGCACATCCGCTTTGCACCAACCGGATGGTGTCGGATCGCAAGGGGGTCACATTGGCTCCGGTGAGCTCAATGGTGTTTCGGTAGCCTTGGTGGCTAGGTCGGGAATACTCTCCTATGGTTCGGGGCCTAAGGGGTTCCAATGGTGGGTTTTGTTGTGGTGGGATGACGGGTTCAAAGATGTTACCACCTTCCATGATGTTGGATGGTAAAGAATTACGAACAAAAGCACAAAGAAATAAGATAGACTAAAGAAGACCTAAAAAATAAAAATAAAATCTTACTAGAAAGGAATCTAGCAAGTAGACCTAATAAAAAGAAATTCTAACCTAGACAATATATATTCCCCGGGCTGCGGCCCCAAAAACTTGATGGCGCCGCACTCTTTTGCGAAAGATGAGAAATAAATGTAAAGATAGACAATCCCCGGCAGCGGCGCCAAAAACTTGATGCGTGGGAATCGCAACAGGCTTTACCTCTCGAGGGATCTCGAGAAGCTTACAACCCCCACCAGGCAGTGTACCTGATCGTTGTAGTATAGTATAGTGACAAGTACCGGGGGATTGATCGTTCAGCTTAGGAATAGTGTCGCTAGGATTAGAAAGCCTAAATACTAGTTCTAAAGGTGAGGGATGATTATTTTTATGTTTTTATATTTTATGGAAAGCAATTTAAAATCTCGGGTTTGAAGGATTTGGGCGGAATTAGTTGCTAATCAACTAACCCAATACTAAGATGCAATCAAAATAAAATACTAGAAATGAAAATAAACTAATTTATACTAAGATTGTGAGCAGTAATTGGAGAAAATGTGTTTACTTAGATTTCACTACTCCCTAGATATCTTTTACACGTTAATTACTTATTATAATTGCATGGATGACGGATCGTATTCCTTAATACCATTCATGGGGTGACACACATAACTCCCCAATTCTATGAGCTCTTATCTCCTCCTACACCATGCCCAGCACAACTATAGGGATTGTAAACAGTGGCTCATGCATTAAATACAACCAATAAAGACCTAGTGCGCGTTGGTTCATGTTTCTTAAGACGTTCAAGCATGTTAGGTTGTGTGTGAAGCCTAACATATAAATCATTCATCCAAGACAAGAATAAACAAGTAATCAACACATAATCAATATCTAGGTTTCATTAGATCTAAGCAAACACAAGATAGATCTAGCCTAGCATGATAGAATTAAGACAAGAACATGATATAGACAACCAACACATAGACATATTGATTGAATTAGAAGAACATTTATCTTGATTAAACATGCAAGGTATGAAGGGGTTGGAACCCTTGAAAAACCTGTAAAGTTACACCAAAATCGTACTTAGGGTTTCTCCCAAAACTTCTCTCCTTTAATGTGAAAAATTAGAAAACTATATATAGGAAAAGGGGTCTGACGGCGTCAAGACCAATTAGGTGACGTCGTCACCTCGCCGCCAAAACAATCCTCGGACTGCCTAGATCTACATTTGACGCCGTCAAGTACAAATCATTTCCAGGCCGTCATGACTTTTACTCTTGACTCCCTACCTTCATGACGCCGTCAAATCTCTTCTGGATCGTCATGGAATTTTACTCTTGACGCCGTCAGGGAACTACTCTTGACGCCGTCACCTACTGTTCCCAGCAAGGAAAATTAAGACTTTGGCGTTTTCTTCACTTTTATGCTCCAAAAACGTCCGAATTGCTTCTTTTTCCAGATTTCACTCCCAAAGTACCTAAAATCACAAAAGGAACGATTTAGGGCAATATTTGATCAAATAAATTCGGATTCGGGCTTAAATGACCTCCTAAAAACGAATCATTTTTCACCTCATCAGTAAGCTATGCCTAGGACCTGGATTAGGATTTTTTGGGTTGTGCTTAGGACGGGTCCCTGGCTTTGGCCTACTTTGGTTATCTTCAGTTTTAAGGAAGATTGAACTAGTTAAGTAAAAGTAGTACTAACGCATATTAGTTTTACGGTTCTTGTCACAAAGTAACTGAAGCGTGTATCTGTTTTAGATTATTGGACGTTTTTGTGATCGAAATTATCGATCCATGAGACTAGGTAGGTTAATGTAGTTACTAGATGTGTATGACACTAGGTTTAGTGTACTGTATTCAATTTGACTCTAACGTTGTGACGAACGGCACATTGTTTATTAGTTGCATTATGCATTTGGAGAGTGATACCTTCTTCCATAAGTAGGGGATTTTTTATTATTATTATTTTTTTATTTTTTATTTATTTTTTTAATTTTTTCTGCTATAAGATCAATAGCTCATTTGAGCAGCCTAATGTCCAAATCTATGTGACCGTAGAAGTGTAGATTGATGTAACTTGACACCGCGCTTGTATCTTTCATTATCTCAAAATTTTTTATTTGATCTGTAAACTGAAAGTCCTGTACTTATGTTGTTTAGTGAAATATATGTTATCTGTTGTATGCTACGTTTACTTTATATCGTGTTAATTACATAAAGTAGGCATTAAATAAAATCTAGCTTATTCACATGCTTGTGAAAGCTTTTAGTTCTAGGTCTAACACTGCTTTCCGCTTGTCAACTTGCTGGTTTTTTTGTTAATCAATCTGCATGCTATGTTGGTTATGGTTATCGGGCCAGATTCTATTTAAAACCTGAAAAGTTTTCCATTCAATTAAATACAAATAAACAAAACATTATCTTAATCCAAGTATAGATTGTGCGTAGAACTATAAATGAGGTTAGTTTGCAAAATTTAAGCTAGGTAGCTTGAGAAAAATATACTATTTCATTGTTCGCTATAAAAGTTTTCAGCATGTTTGGCATATATTTAATTCCAGTGAACTGCCACCAACTTGTGATGTATTTACAACCCCGTTGTTAATTAACATGCAGCATTCTCGTAAAATTTAGAAAATTGTCAACATAATATATTTTGTTAAAGGTGAAAAGCATGTCTATTTTGCAGCTATGAACGTCGGCTTTCAGAAGTTAATGCTCACATCCAGGTATGCCAAATACATTTTCTTTTGATCAGTGCACCAGTTTTCCAATAGGTAATCAAGTTATCTATCTTAATACTTTTTCCTGTCTGTTTGTTAATGCACAGGGAAAGCTTCGACAAACTTGTAAATACTATGCTACCTATAATGCTTTGCTGGAAATAAAAGAGTTGATGCTTAATGAAAGCTTCCTTGTTAAACTCTGTGAGTTCACAGGTAATCACTGTCTTGCTTAGATTGTTACTATGAAAGTCTCTTTCTTTGCTCGCCTATGTTGTAGTCATGTGTTATTTATCATTCCTTCTTTGATAGTTTATTTGTGTCATTGAATCCCTGTTACATGTTTTCCTGAAACTCTGAAAGACCCGAACCTAGAGCATCACATGCAAAACTTTTTTTTATGTCCCCTGTATCTTTTCATGGGTTCTCAAGTTTGTAGTAACTTTTTAAGATTTTCACCAAGTAAGTTACCTCTAAAGTTTGCATGTATACATTCAAATGCAGCATCAATAACCATATGTATGCATACATTTGGTTATATGCGTATATAAGTGTGATTGATTAGTTATCGTTGTCATAACAGGCTGAAGTTTCAAAAGCATATGAGAAAGGTGGAGCAGCATGCCTCTGTGTTTTGACCGATTCAAAATGTTTTCAGGTATATATTGTTTGTATCATGTTTGATTCAAACTAATATATTATGGGTCTTCTGATGTTTATGTAATGCTTCTTTGTTTATCACTGATAAAAGGGAGCTTCGAAAATCTAGAGGCTCTACGGAATGCTGGAGTCGAGGTAAAGTTTTTCTTGAACTTTTTGTATAGTAATCTTTTAGCACGTTTTGAATTATGCTTGTCAAGTTAAACAGTACATTGAAACATATTTTCTTTCTTTTCAAAGTGGTAGGATAAGTTCAATGGATTTTCACAGGATGTCGAATTTTCTGGTGACTGCTAGTGATGATGAATCCATTCGGCTTTATGATGTGACTAATGCAAGGTATGTCTTTTTTTGACATCTGTAGTTATTCTGAAAGAAAAGAAAGAGGTCCTAGCAGGAGAGTAAATCCATCTTGTTTCTAGTGTATCAATTCATACGTGTTTCAGTTTATTTCTCATGTAGGAAAATATGGATGATTTTGGTTATATGCCAGTTGTTTGAAGGCAATTAATAGCAAAAAGTATGGGGTTGACCTGGTTTCCTTCACTTCGCACCCCATTACTGTTATATACTAAAAAAATGGATGGGACGGTACGTATATCATAATGTTATAGGCAACTGTGCAATCTATTAGTGTGCATAATAGTAGTGCAATATGTATACCGAGAAAATGACTTGTTTTCTGCTCAATTTTGACATGTTAATTCTCATATTTTAAAAATTTTAGGTGGTCGGGGAGTATGGACTGTTTACTCCTGCAGATATTGCTTACGTACAAAATGCTGGCGTGAAAGCAATACGTATCTTATTTTACTCGCTTGCCTTTTTTTTCCTTTTTTTTCACGATATATCATGATCAATGTTGGCGATGTGTTTGGTTTATTATGTAGATATTGTTCGGGGAGTCAATTGTGAAGCAGAAAGATCCGACACAAGGAATTAGAGAACTTTTTGGAAAAGTTATATCAGCTTAGGTACTTAGTTGAGATCAGTTTCACAGCATGTTTAGCTCAAAGGATTAGTTATACTTGGTTTATATCGACTTATGGTTGAAATAATAATATGTTTTAATCTTAGTTTTTTGTTATTAATTACTAGTTTTTCATGCTTTAATTTTGGATAAATAATGCAGCCTAAAATGTATGTACACATAGTAGATACATACCTATAGTGACAGATGTATGTGTAAGAAAAAGTCTCATTCTTTTCTGACACTATTAAGTGTCATAAACTTAGTCAGTATATACTTTTACCGCCTGGACTTTTATTGGCACTTTTTATAAGTGAAGGTGAAAAAAATATATATTTAGTGACACTTTTTTGGACATTTTCTGACACTTTTTGTGTCACTATATAACTTTTTTCTTGTAGTGTAGTTACAATAACATTCCAACGGTGCTATAATCTTGCTGAAACACAACATACACAAACTAATTTGAGAGATGAGAAAGAAGAGTAATTTTTCACATTTCTTCCTCCAATGAACCCCCTCTATCCTCACTTGAAACCCCCTCTCACCCCTTGTATTACAAATAATTAGGAAATATTATGAATCTTTTATTTCTTCCTCCAACTCTCATCATCGTCCATCAACATGCAACTTTACCTTCCTCCATTCATACATTTGCAAAATTCTATCATTCTTTATCAACTTTTTCTTTCCGTCAATTAATCTTCTTCGTATGATTTCCTTTAAACAAATAGATTTTTTTTTTTTTTTTTTTTTTTTTTTTTTTTTTTTTTAAAGCGTGTAAGTTATGCTTTGTGAAATTGTATAAAGTGATCTTTGCAAAGTTTGCATACTAAGTCAGTATTTTTTTTGTTTGTTCATGATTTAAGAAATCTGTAAAGACAACACGATAATACAACGTACGTGAAATAAGGGCAATTTGGACATTAAAAGGAAAAAAAAAGAAAAAGTCATAGATTAAGCAATATGGCATAAATGTGAGTTATGTTAAAAATAAGTGACATCTTGAGTCACATAAATGTAAATTTTGCTAACAATTTTACTGGTAAGTTAACTAGTCATTAACTACTTCTTTAAAATATTGTAATATCAAGTAGAGGTGATCTGTAAAGTTAATTAGACTTCTTTATTTACATTTACCAATGAACAATAAGTAAATTAGACGAATAAAGTAATTAACAAACAAGTGTTAGCATGTAAACATTTTATAAATATCAAGGAATTTTTTAATGAGTTTTTTCATGTTCATATGTCTTGAGATGTTCGAGTCTTTAACTCAGATGCACGCAACATAATCAAAAGATTGTCGTGATCATTTCTGTAACCTCCCGTAATTTTCTCATACGATAAGTAAATATCAATATTTGAATAAAAGAATATTACGTGAATTAAATACCATTTTTACGGGGAACAATTTTTTTTTTATTATTATTATACATTATATATTATGTGAATCACTACGACATTTATGATTGACCATTTACCTAGGAACGATGCTTACACACAACCTCGATAATTTATAAATATCACAAATATATATTTAAAACATTTATAATTAAAATTATACGTTTCATTTAATTACCGTACAATATTTATATATTTTCGGAGCCTACGAAAATTCCCGAGATTGCTCACTAATATTTTTGGACCTCGACACGATACTTTGAACAAAGCTCACCAAGTCCACAACCCAAGCACACCTCTAACTATTATATTTACAAGTCACAAGTACATGTTTGCTTTAGCTCAGTTGATTATAACTTTTACACACGACGTATCCATTTTATTTCACAACTCTAGTTTCCATGCTTCTAAGGACCATGAAAGACAATTGTTATCAACTTTTAAATATAATTACTATACTAGAATATTGATCAAGTTAAGGCACCTTACACGTTTCATCTCAAATTAACACAAATAGTAATAACACTTAGTATAAATTCTAATAAACCACCAACTTTCTGTAACGAATTTAAATCCTAATTTTAAGGCTCTTCTGTTCCGAACCAGGAAAAGTGTAAACCATGAAAGTTGTCCGAAATAATGTTTTACGTCTAGACTCGCGAGATTTTAAACCAAAAACGCAATTCCAAGCTGTTATCTATAAAATACGACATGGACTCACCTTGAATACTACTACCTCAAATACAACCTATGAAAACCCATGTGCAACTCTTACATCGACCACCCTTGCTCCCCAATCATCACGAAACATTGTGAAAGCTGTCAAGAATATTCAGCCACATGGTCTTACACATCCTCTTGTGTGTGTAAACTCGATTGGTTGATTTTGGAAGCGACATGCAATACATTCGATCTAACTCTCAACCACATATGATCCTTGCTTGTACATACACTCTACTACCCTCTATAAAGCTTACCTTATGACCTCAGTTGATAACACACACATAAACACACCAAAAATCAAATTTCATGAAGTTATAGTATCAAAATTAGGACAAACGGTTTGTCAAGCGTACAAGGAGTTCGAAGCAAGTTCAAGTACCATCATTTCTCATTCCTGGACCTTTGGTAGGTCGTGTATCAAGCCACATTCATACCTTGTTCCAACTCGATCCCTATACACATTTTTACGCCACCTTTGTGAGGTGAGGTGAGAACTTGAAACCTTTATCATATTTCTTCATTTCGTTAATATTAATTTTGCACATTCACTTTGTCTTAATCTCTCGTAAATCAAGCACGTAACATATACATTT
The DNA here is from genome assembly GCA_030686995.1 of Artemisia argyi. Classification (NCBI taxonomy): domain Eukaryota; kingdom Viridiplantae; phylum Streptophyta; class Magnoliopsida; order Asterales; family Asteraceae; genus Artemisia; species Artemisia argyi. The sequence goes on along the minus strand of CM060695.1, from coordinate 18,950,104 downwards.
TATTTGACATCCTAAATGTTTAATATACTTGCAAGCGAGTGACATAAAGTTTTTGATCTAAAAATAACATATACTTAATAAAAATCACATGTTCCTAAGATAGTTTCGACCTATACGATTTTGTCTAAAAAGACTTAGAATATTTTTGAGTAAAACTATTTTCGGAATTGATTTTGGTCATTTACTTTGGTCACGTAGAAAATTATTTCGACACATGACTTATTATTTTTATGGCTCGACCTCGTTATTGACTTGGTATACAATCAGGAAATATAATTTATTCGAATTTATAAAATCGTTTAAGCAGTTTACTCGACCCATTTTGAATCAACCAAAACTGTTTTGAAAACTCTTTATAAATAACAAATTGGGCTTATTAGCCCGTTAAGCTTATTTGATAAGCTGGTCGTATAAGCTCTTGAGTAACATTTTTAGAACATTAAAATGAGCCCAAAGGCAGGTCCAAACCTTTCGTAAGCCCAACAGATCTAAAAATGTTAACGGGCCCTTGTTAAGACTCGTTAAGGCCCATTAAGTATAAAAAGGACTTTTTAAGCTAATAAGCAATTTTTATAAATTAATTAAGCAATTCTGAACTTATAAGAAAAGTTAAAATGTTAAGTTTTAAGTTTGGAAATTTTTGGACTATTTTTGCAAAATTTCACTAACGAAGGACTAAAACCGTCAAAATTGTAAACTTTGGGTAGAAACTGTCAAATCTAAATTTATGAGTTATAAACTGTAATTATTAAAACTTAGAAGTAATAAATGTAAATATCGATACTTTTGAACCTAAAATATAAATATATATAACTTTGGACTAACGGTATAAAGTTTATGTCGTTAGGATTAAAAAGGTAACATTTGTAAAACTTGAAGGGATTTTCTGTAATATTATTTTATTAAAATAATATTAGTATTTTATATATAAATACACATATTTAATATAAAACATTTATTTTATATACGTTATATAATTAGTAACTATAACAAATTTTTAACGATATATATATATATATATATATATATATATATATATATATATATATATATATATATATATATATATATATATATATATATATATATATACCGATATGTTTATTCATTTTCTTTTAAACTGACATCATAACACATCGTCTACACACTTCGACTTATTCTTGATGATTTTCCATCGATCATCGATCATTATACTCACAAGTTATATGTATATATAACTTTGTTCTTGAACTTAAAGCATTTAAACGAACACGAGTTTTAATCACAACTGAATGACTAATATTCGCGATAAAAACTAGACTTAAACTATCAACTAAAACATACCATATCTTTTAGGTTGTGTGTGAAGCCGTTGCCTTGCATCGTTGAGATTATGTTACTACCACTACTACTGTACTACTAAGGTGAGTCATAGCCCATACTTTTACTTGTTTTACAATGGTTTATAAACGTTTTGGGGGAGATACATGCTTAACTACTGTTTTTACTTTTACAAGTATTCATTAATTAAATACAGGACTATATTACATATAAACTTTACTAGTTTACACATTTTTATATCTCATAAGGAGATACCTGCTATAGACATGATTACAAGTGATTTTTCAACGATATGCTATATTTGATCTCTATTGCCTGAGTACCTATTACCAAAAGTCCCTCGATCATGCGCCTTAATCACTTGTAGGGTGAACGTAAATAATTGTGAATAGATCTATTAGAGATTGACAATCCCCAGTTGGTCGCTAGAGGAAAGCCACCAAATGCACTTTATTTGATTTCATAGGTTACTGGTAAATACCTATCTTGAGGGCCACTGTTTTACATCATTATTATGGATAATTCTGATGCCTGTTAATCGTTGAGTGTCATGAGCTTAGGGCAATAGAAGGGTAATAACGTAGCACTAAAATGACTGATGTTAAGGGTGTACAATGCTGTAGCCTACTGTTTTATTAAACTATGAGACTGTGCTCACTATATAGCAGGAAAAACTACTAATAATTGGCAAACGAACAAACTATTTTGGTGTTGACCCGATTAGGTCAAACAAACTACTATTTTGGTGTTGACCCGGTGAAGGGCAAACCAACGGACTATTTTTGAATTAATAAGGAAATCTCTCATTTTTCTGATTTTGATAATCAACGATTTAAAGCTATGAACATTATGGATTTACTCACACTTTAATTTGATAATTAATTGTTATTATAACTATTATGGATTCATAAACTCTTTGATTTTAGAAATCGATATTTGAAACTATAAACTCTATGAACTTACCAACCTTTGTGTTGACACTTTTAGCATGTGTTTATCTCAGGTAACTAAACAAGAAGGAACTTGAAGGCACGGAGTGGGCTTGTAACCCGGCATGGGTTTAAATAAACGTTTTGACACATTTCAAATAAACTTGTTGTTTAAACTATGAAACATCTTGATGTCTCGAATATTTGGTATTTTGAATGAATTAAACTTTAAAGCGTCACTTTTGTGTCGTTTTCTATGATTGTGACAAGGATCCTCGAAGTAACACCCAAAAAGTCTTCCGCTGACGTGATGATTTTGGGGGTGTTACATATTGGCATCAGAGCTATAGTTATAGAGAACCAAGTGTTTTGAACATTGGACTATAACTACACTTTTAAAACGGACCACTTTTACAAAATACCACCTTATGCCCTCCGTGCCTACGTGTTTCCAATATCTGGTAGAGACGTTACTTTTACATGATTTCTTATATATGTTAACATGTTGTAATTATACTAATGACTTATATTTACTAATCGGGAATATTACAAATACCATGTCTTCATATTCCCACCCTATTGTCTTGTCATCGGATTTATAGGCTTCCCCTTCATCATCACCTGATCCAATTCACCAAAATTGGGAAAATTCGACAACTTCAGGCGTATGAAGCAAATTCTTCTTATATCACTACCAGCTCTTGTCATACCACCACCGGAATCAGTTGTGCCACCACCACTTACACCACCTGTGCTATCACCATCAACACCTACTATCTTCTACCAATAGATCCATGAACTTCTTACTAGAGCAGTATTATAGGCAATTTTGAATGCACATCTTTTGTTCGACGAATTTGATCGGCATTTCGTGCCATATAAGCATATCTTCACTAAAAGTCATTAGGACTGTTCTTACCCATACCATGAACCAGAGCGAGTCCAAATCCATCTTCCTTCCCTGAATAGACTATGTCCCCTACATTCGCTTCGCCCTCCGCTACTGCGCAAAGATTTTGATCCCCCGTTTAATGAGTCATGAAAACACTACCTTATGTTTAGACATATTGATTCCAGTAAAAAGCCAAATAGAGAGTTTTTGCGTATGCCTGCTTTAAGAGTAAGGAAAAAGCTTGAAAAGCATACTTGCTTTAACAACTGAAAAAGATTCCTTCAGAGGTTCAACCTTACATCCACATAGGAGTTATTTGCGTAGAAAAACCCTAAATAGTCCTCTTAGTATCAAAGCCTTCTTTTAACTTGTCGAGAAACATAAATAAACTGAAAGACTTTAGACCTTCCACCATAACAAAAGCTGAAGTTCAACAACCTTCTCTACGTCTATCACTTTTATCCGAAACCCTCATTGTTAAATATCTGTTGCAGACAAAATCTTTGCCTAAATGGGTAAGTTACCCCACAGATTTTCACGGAACAATAGAATGTAAGCAATAATTATTTTCCAAACACAATAGAATAACAATATTGAATGAAATTGTTTCTCAAGTCAAGACAACACCACTAGTTAGAGCTACTCAACAATTATGACTGTAAGATACGTTATCACCCAAGAAAAGCTAATGTAGTAGCAGATACGTTAAGCTAGAAAGAACAATTAAAACCACTCAGGATTAGATCATTTGGAATAACTATTTATTCACCCTTTCATCACACTATACCCTTGTTGGCAGATAGACTTGTCCGACATGAGAATCGAATCGATACTGTTACCGACACCCTCAACGACTTTCTTCGTGAACACGTCGAGACCCTTACAGATAAGATTGAGAGCTTCGTAATTGGTCAGTTAGCTATGAAGGTTGTATTTGAACAGATGGATACTCAGTTTTGGGAATCAATGGAGTTTATAGGAGCATTGTGTGGAGCCAACACTTCAACAGAAATTGAGAGGATTGACATGGAGAATGTGTATCTTAGGCAAGCCTTACAAAAATCCCTAACTAGGGAAAGAGCAGGAGATCAAACCATCAAAACTATAACCACTGCCATTCAAGAACTCCAAAACCGTATGGACAAAACCTTAGGAAAACCATGAATCTGAGACTTGTCAGCCTAACAAACCAATGTCCTATTAATAAGGAATCTTGTCATATGATGTTTTGTAAACATTCAAACATGTATTAATAAATGTTGTAATGACATCGATTTATGTTTGTCCTTCCGACATGCTGTGACTCATCTTAATTTAAATTTCTCATTGACTAAGTTGTTATGGTTATAACCTATTCTTGGTTGTATAAGAAGTATTCTAACTTAACATGGTCATTATGAAATTCTAAAACATACGCCTTTCTTCCGTTAATAATATAAACATAGCTAGAACTAGAAGAACAACTACAACCGCTACGCCAACAAACCCCGAAGTTATGACCCTAGCAGCGATACAACAAGCAATTGCTAATGGTGTCAATACCTTCTTAACCGAACAAGCCCGCCAAAGAGATACTGGCACACAAATGGCTGGAAACGCAACACCCGCACCTCGTTACTACACCTATAAGGACTTTATAATATGCCAACCCACATACTTCAAAGGTACCGAAGGGATATCCGAATTAGCTCAATGGTTTGAGCGACGTGAAACGGTCTTCCAAAGAAGTAGATGCTTAGAAAACAACAAAGTTAGCTTCGCAACGGGAACTCTAATACAAGATGCCCTATCTTGGTGGAATTCTATTGTTTAGACTCTAGGAGCAACGACAGTGTATCAACTCTCATGGACTGAATTCAAGACCAAGATATAAAGAAGTATTGTCCTCGTTCGGAATTGAGGAAGCTTGAGGATGAGTTCTATGTGTTGGTAGTAAAGGGAATCGATCTGAGAACTGACAACCGAAGGTTTCAGGAACTTAAGATACTATGCCCATCGATGTAACACCCCCAAAATTTGGTACAGCGGAAGACTCAACAAGCTTTCGGGGTGCTACGGGGATTGGTATCCAACACAAGACATAATAGAACGAGATAAAGTAAACATAAGAAAAACACAACCAAAACGGGGTTTTAACGTTTACATTTATCCCAACATCATTCAGAGTCAGGCCCAAAAAATAAACGTAGGTCCACAATTTAATATCAGAGTTTAGAAAAATAGATCCATAAACCAGGTGCCATTGCCAAGCCTCCAATCCAAGCATCCATAGAGCATCACTTAATTTCCTGAGAAAACGTGCTAAAAGTCAGCTTTCGCTGGTGAGATCATAGGTTTAAATTCATCTAACAATATAGTGGACATATACGCAAAACGCTTGCTAGCTAGACTAAGCTTTCGCTAAAAGCCTGCGGATACCCTCCGCTCTCAACATAACACACGGATACCCTTCCGCAATAACCAAAACACACGGATACCCTTCCGTAACAACATAGATATTCGGGTAACCCCCGCAATACCAATAAATACTCGGATAACCTCCGGAGTATTAATAACCTATAGGTGCACACTACAGTATCTAAATAAGTCAACCTTGAATAGTACACACGAAACTATGCGACTAAAGCTGACAATCCAAATAACCAAATAAGCCAACCTTGAATAGTACACACAACATATATGTGACTAAAGCTGACAATCCAAATAAGCCAACCTTGAATAGTACACACAAAAGGTGTGACTAAAGCTGACAATAGATCCTAGTCTATACGCATAGCAAGTTTAGAAAGAATATAAAAGCGATAATAGTCCACGTAAAATAATTTGCACGTTTCTCACCCCAATCGTTGAAAACATAGTTCAAGAGTAAAAAGTGGGGCTATGACTCACCTCAAATCCAGATATCAGCAATAAGAAATCGGTAGAGGTAAGATGTATAATAACTCAAAAGACGGCAACTACGGACTCGGCACGACCTAACAATATCAACTCGTTCAGAAATCATTTCCTCAATTTCAATATATTCCCAAACCCGGACGAGAATCCGTTTTATTTCAGAAAATCCATTTCGTATTAGTTTGGTGTATTTGCGTTTGGTATCCATACGGGTGGTGGGTCGACACAACTCAAACCAAAAAGTCACAACAAAAAGGATGATAAAACAATCTATGGGTCTAATATTAGCCTAATATATTACTTAAATAAATCATCGAAGTTTATCAAATCCGTCGATTTGGTAATCCTCCATATTTATTTACTTAATATACCATTCTAGGATTATACCCGAATCCTAGGTCACACATTGCACATAAAGTACTATATGGTATATATCAAAGTTTAATAACTTCACTAATTATACCGTTAAGCTCACCAAATTCGTCAATTTGGTAATCTCACGAGATACTTAGTAACTTATTATTCCCGTACACATACCACAACCTATAGGCGTCGTAGGATACGATGCCCATTAATATACTCAATTTAAATAACTAAATAGCTCTTATTTAACCCGTCGATTAAATAAGTTACGTAGTTATCGAAAATGAATGTATTAATCGTCATATATCCGTGACAACACAAACGTCACAAATAATAAACCACTTGGACTCAAGTGACCACGACCCCGTATAACTCGATAGTTTCTTTTATTTATTTAAAAGAAATTATTTTATTTAATATTTATTTAACGTCAAGATTTCATCGTTGTTTATAGCCGTTTAATTATAATAACGCTCGTAATATTATTACGCTACTTTCATAGCATAATATTTATAGTCGCGTTATTATTATAATATTACTCGTGATCGTTTTATTATTAATATACGCACTTGTATAAATATATATACGTTTTCACGTTTATATATTTATATAAACGTTTATATTATTAATAATATTATTACGAGTTTTATTAGTTGTGTTTAATTATAAATAATTATCGAGTCATACGAAATGGTCACATGTCCGAGTCATCACTCTCGGCTCATTGTCCAAGTCCAAAATAGAAATAATAAACAACACAACCAAGTAATTCCATCTCCATCCAACATTACCCAAATCACGTGCTACAACAATAGGGTCCGACTACGGTACCCGACTAACCTATCTCCGTCATTCTAGTTGGCCGTCTCACAATCGGTCCCCATTTCATATCGACAGCACTTCACAATATGAACCATTATTCCAATTCATTCCCGGTTCCAAAGTAACGACTATAGTACCAAATACCCATAGCAAAATACCACAATTACTACAATAACAAATGACAATATTAATAACAACATAAACATCACGAAACCAACAAGATCACCAAGTATAACATACAATCCGGTTCGATTTACCAAGTCGAACCCGAGTCAAGGTTTCACCACGAGTCACGTGGGTCCCACCCGAGACCTCTAGGGTCTCGGCTAGCTCAATCCGAGCACAAACCAAAACCAACCCGAGCTCCATAGGTCACGGCATACAAGACAACATCACGCAACCAAGAATCAAGCTCTAAATATAATCGGCCACTCTCGCTAAAATGACCACGAGACTAAAACCATCAAGAACCACATGGGCTCAAAAATAATCACCAAGCCGAGAGCAAGGGCTCTCGGTTTCACTTCGACCAACACCAAAACACGTGAAACCCGGATACCAAACGATGTTCCTTTACGTTTTATTCAAAAACCCACTTGTAATACGTGTTTTAAATCAAAATAATCAAGAAAATCCAAAAACCCATCAATATATACATCCGTATAATCACAGATCGATGCTCTCCAAGACAAGTCTACACTTGTTTTGGCGTTTGCTCACCTTCTTGTACCTTGAATCTCACGGATCTAGCAAAAACTACAAGGAATAGTGGTGGTTCAAGGCTCGACCTTCATGTATTCGTGGTGATGGGGGGTTTTGAGGCGCGTGATATATGTAGAAATGAAGAGGATGAGATGAGTGTTAAGATGGTGGTGGCGGTGTAGTTGTAGTGGTGGCGGTGTGGTGGCTGCGTGGCCGGAATAGTGGCGGCTAGGGTTTGGAGGTGAATGAGATGAGGGAGAGAGAGATATTAAGATGGTGTTATGTTTGTGTTGTGTGTTGGTTTGTGAACCGAATTACCACAAGGACCAGCTTTTGTAAATTTTTTTTTTCTTCTTTTATTATTAATAACAATAATAGTAATAATAATAATAATAATAATAATAACAATAATTATAATAGTAATAATAGTAATAATAGTATTACTATGGTGTTGAGCGGGTAACGTGGGTAAAATGTAAAAACATGTGGCCCGAACCCGAACTCATTTTAAAACTTCAATATCACTCGAGAACATCTCGTAAATAATTAAAAATATAGCCGGACTCGTAAGACGAATCACAAAACTGTCGTTAGGTAATCCTAGTGCCGGAGTCAACGTAGTGCCAAATGAGAATTTCATAATTAAATCACCACGTATAATCATATCGAATCCTTAAAATAAATCTTCAATTCTCGTAAAGATTTTAAAATATAATCAACCATAATATAGGTTTTACAAGTTCGTTACGGATAAAATTCCAAATATAATTTATAAACGAACTTTAATGTAATGCGGGTTTTCAAAATAACTCCCTATTTTGCCAGTTGTCACATCCTCCCAGCCTCAGAAGGAAACCCGTCCCGGGTTTCACTCGGAAAAAATTCATCTACGAAGTGAAAAGCTTCGGATATCTCTTCCAGGACTCGTCCTCACGTTCCTTCGTAAATTCTGGTCCATGTCGGGAATTCCAACGAACCTTGACGAGCGGAATGCGACTTCGCTTGAGTCGTTTAACTTCACGATCTAAAATCTCAATCGGCTTTTCCACAAAGTTCAATTTCTCATCAACACAAATACCTTTCATCGGTATAACCGGCATCTAATCAGAAAGACACTCCTTCAAATTACTAACATGAAACACATCATGAACTTTACTCAATTCATGTGGTAATTCCAACCTATAAGCCACGGGCCCAATTCTTTCTAAGATCAAGAACGGTCCAATGTAGCGTGGGTTGAGTTTACCACGTTTCCCGAAACGTATTACACCTTTCCAAGGCGAGACTTTCAGCATTACTTTGTCTCCAACCTGGAACTCTAAAGGTTTACGTCTCTGATCGGCGTAGCTCTTCTGCCTATCTCTGGCTGCTTGCAATCGATCACGAATCTGAGCTACTTTCTTAGTAGTTTCCAAAATCAGTTCAGGGCCTGTGAGTTGGCTATCTCCAACTTCTGCCCAACCAATAGGCGAACGACACTTTCTGCCATACAAAGCTTCGAATGGTGCAGCCTTAAGACTTGTGTGGTAGCTATTATTATAGGAGAATTCCTCAAAGGGTAAATACTTCTCCCAGCCTTTACCAAAGTCTAAGATGCATGCACGAAGCATATCCTCTAACGTCTGAATGGTCCTCTCACTTTGACCATCGGTTTGGGGATGATATACAGTACTCATATCAAGCCTCGTCCCCAAAGCCGTTTGAAGTGATCGCCACAAAGCTGACGTAAAGCGGCTGTCGCGATCAGAAATAATCGATATCAGGACTCCATGACGAGAAATAATTTCCTTCACATACAACCTCGCAAATTTATCCACACTATCATCTTCACTAATTGCTAGGAAATAAGCAGACTTAGTCAGACGATCCACAATTACCCAGGTAGCGTCACAACCGCTAGCTGTCTTAGGTAATTTGGTAATAAAGTCCATTGTAATCCGCTCCCATTTCCAAACTGGGAGTTCTGGCTGCGTCAATAATCTTGACGGTCTTTGATGTTCTACCTTAACCTTAGAGCAAGTCAAACACTTACTAACGTACAACGCTATATCTGTCTTCATATTTGGCCACCAATATAACTTTTTCAAATCCTGGTACATCTTGTCAGATCCAGGATGAATAGAGTATCTTGACTTATGCAACTCGTGCATAATCAACTCTCGAATTCCTCCTTACAAAGGTACTCAAATCCGATCTCCAAAACATAGTACTCCATCAGAACGCTTAACAAATCCCTTCTCATTTTCTGCCATCCCAAATATTTTCTCAGCAGGTCGATTTCCTGCTTTCAACGCTTCCGTTTGAGCTTCTAATATTTGAGACGGTAATGGCGATACGATAGTCATTCCTAATGACCTAACTCGTATCGGTGGGATTCTCTCCTTTCGACTAAGAGCATCAGCAACGACGTTTGCTTTACCAGGATGGTAGCGAATTTCGCAATCATAATCGCTTAGCAACTCAATCCAACGTCGTTGTCTCATGTTAAGCTCTTTTTGGTCCAAACTGTGTTACAGACATTTGTGGTCAGTAACACTACACACTTGGTTCCATACAAGTAATGTCTCCATATCCTTAAAGCAAAAACCACAGCACCTAACTCCAAATCATGGGTGGTGTAGTTTTTCTCATGCTTTTTGAGCTGTCGGGAAGCATACGTTATCACTTTCTCTCGTTGCATTAACACAGCTCCCAAATCTTTATGCGAAGCGTCACAATAGACGACAAAGTCCTTACTACTTTCAGGTAACACTAAGATAGGAGCACTACACAACATCTCCTTAAGCAATTGGAATGCTTCCTCTTCCTTATCTCCCCATTCGTATTTAATGCTCTTTTGAGTCAATTTGGTCAACGGTTTTGCTATCTTCGAAAATCCCTCTATGAATCTTCGGTAAAAACCGGCTAATCCCAAAAATTGACGAACTCCTGTTGGGGTCGTAGGTGCAGCCCAATCTTTAATCATTTCAATCTTAGCAGTATCTACATGAACTCCTTGACTATCAATCACATGACCCAAAAATTGTATCGTCAGAATCCAAAATTCACATTTGGGGAACTTGGCATACAGCTTCTCCCTCCTGAGCAATTCTAAGATAAGCCTTAGATGCTCCTCATGCTCATTCTCATTCTTCGAATAAATTAGAATGTCATCGATGAACAAATCACGAATTTATCTGAGTAAGGCTTACACACCCGATTCATGAGATCCATGAATATCGCTGGTGCGTTAGTCAACCCAAACGGCATCACCTGAAACTCGTAATGCCCGTAACGGGTTCTGAAAGCCGTTTCCAGAATATCTCCGTCGCGAACTCGAAGTTGATGATATCCCGATCTCAAATCGATCTTCGAGTACACACACGATCCTTGAAGTTGATCGAACAAGTCGTCGATCCTCGGTAACGGGTATCTATTCTCACCGTTAACTTGTTCAACTCTCGGTAATCAATACACATACGAAACGATCCATTCTTCTTATTCACGAATAAGACTGGGGCTTCCCAAGGTGAAGAACTTGGTCTTATGAATCCCTTTTCGGCTAACTCCGCCAATTGTTTCGACATTTCTTCTAGTTCGGTGGGTGCAAGACGATAAGGCGCTCGTGCTACAGGTGCAGCACCAGGTATCAACTCGATCTGAAACTCCACTTGTCTAGTCGGCGGGATTCCCGGCAAATCATCGGGAAACACATTAGGAAAATCACGAACTATAGGCACATCTCTAATGCACCTTTCCTTCTTCTTCATCCCTCCTTTATCAGAAATTTGAGCTAAGAAAAGGCAACATCCCTTCTCTATTAGCTTTGGTAACTTAGTGCAAGAAATAACTGCTAATCGGGATGGGCTCCTAGAATCCTTTCGACCTCTTAATATATTTAGGATCTCCTTTCCGTAAGGTACACGCACGATCTTCTCATCGCAAAGTATATGAGCACGATACTTCGACAACCAATCCATACCAATGATGACATCAAAACTTCCTAACGTGACGGGTAGATGATCTATGTTGAAAGGACGATTCAGAAAGTTTAACGTGTAACCTCGAATGATAGTCCTAATCCTCTCTATACTCCCATTAGCTAACTCTACATCTTAACTAATTCCTAAGGCCATCGGGGATTTCTCTAGTAAGGGTACAAACATAGTGGACACAAAACTCTTATCGGCACCAGTATCAAATGGTATGGAAGCATAACGATTATTGAGGAGGAACGTACTAGCAACGACGTTCGTATCTTCTCCTCTCTCGTTCCCAAGTGCATACACTCTTCCCTGAGCAACTCCGGCTTCCACACGTTAGTCCCCATTATCTTGTCGTCCACGATTTCCATTATTGTACCTATTACCACCCGATACTTGACTTCCTCGGTTCCACGATTCTCTACACTCATTCCTATAACGTCCCTTCTTTCCACATCCATAACAAGTAACATCTGTCTTACTTCTCACTTCAGGAGTAGCTTGAATCATAGCAAGGGGTCGTGCCCTACAATCCCTAGCTACATGTCCTCTCCTTGAGCAACTCTGACAAATCATAGTACATTGTCCTGTACGATTCTTGTAGCAACGATCACACTTGGGTGCATCACCATTTTGGTTCCTTTTATCTCCATTCCCAATAGCATAAGGCTTAGCAACAACTTGTCGCTTGTTTCGGGGATCATTACCATTAGGGTGATGGTCTCTCTTTCTCTTCCCATTCTTATCCTTATCAGCTCCTTCCAATTCTAATGAATCCATTAGTGGTTGAGCGATTTTGATGGCCTCATGGATATTTGCAGGTCTAGCAGCAATCACGTCATTCCTTGTAGCCACAGGCAACCCATTGGTATACCGATCGATCTTTTGAGTCTCGGTTCTAACCATATCGGGGCACAGCAAGGCCAACTCCTAGTGTCGACGATTGTAAGTCCCCATATCAGTATCCTTCACTTTGTGATTCCAGAACTCAATCTCCAGCTTCTTAACCTCATTTCTTGGGGTAGTAAGTCCAAATCAGCAAAGACTTAAATTGCTCCCGAGTCGTAGCATAAGCCACAATACTTCCAATCGAATTACGGTGATTGTTCCACCAAGTTAAAGCTTCATCCTTGAAAGTAAAAGAAGCAAACTTTACCTTCGCATTCTCCGCACAACCACTGACATTAAATACTGACTCAGTCTTCTCCATCCACCTGACCAAGTAGACCGCTCCTTCAGCTCCACTAAAGTCAATGGGTCCACAAATCTTGAACTCCTTGTAGTGACATCCACTAGCACGAACAGGTGGAGAAGTTCCAGCAGAATTGCTGGAATGATTTGACTCAGTTAGTAGCTCAGCAACTCGTTGCTCCACAAGTTGATTGATCATTACTTGATCCACAGTGGGTGCGTTAAGTGGAACATGATCATTTGTCTCCCTGAACATCAACATTTTGATTCCTGTCGTTGCGGTTAGTAGTGTCCAGGTTCTCAGGAGTAGGGGTTTCAACATTTCGAGAAGGACGGCGTCTTCGACGACTAAGGGTAGTCGTTGCAGGACCAGTTCTGGTAGCTCTAACAGGGTTTCGTCGTACAGCCATTAATGTAATACTAACACAATATCAACCACGCAAATAAGACACAATTCTCCATGTACGCCGAAAATCGTAAAATATCATACGAGCTCACCATCGTCCATAAGTAGCGATCAATACATCGTTCCATACTACCAACAGGCATAATAGATACTAATCGTTCCATACGAGACGAACGTGTAATCCGAATATCATGACATAAGAGATATAATAATTAGCTCTCCTAACCAAATACTTCTTGGCTTATGTAGCAACACAACAAGAACACAAATCCAATCGATCTAGCCATGATGCTGGCATAGACTCCTCAACTCCGATCCCAAACCATCCAAATTCTTCAATGACGTTCCATGCTCAACACTATGTGTATCTCTATCCCTCTTGAGGTCCGCAACCTCCTTTTCTAACACTGTGTTCCTCTGCCACAGCTTGCGATCTCCCTCGCGAGCCGTGAGGAAACCTCTCTGCAGACTCTCTATCTGCTCATGTATCTCTATCATACATGTCCTAATCGCTGTCGTCCTGCCCACGACAGTTGTCTAATAAACTCTCAACTCAGTAACAAACTCAGCAATAAACTCAGCAATAATCATCTCAAGTCGGTCAGACATCTGCGAGATCCTCTCGCCCTGTGCAGTAATCTGAGCCCACATCCTACCAGTCTCACCTAACTCTGCATGCTCAGCAGAAACCTCAGAAGGTGCATCCTATGCCACGGGACTACTAGGTGGTGAATTTAACAAAACGGATGATCAGGTGAAACCAGTTCTAACGGATGTATCGGGGAATCGGGCTTCACAGAATGAACAGAATGTGCTAGCGACCCATCATCATCAGGCATATCCTCCTTCTGAGGATCATTCTCTTCCCAATCCTGAGGGTCATCATTCTCTTCCTCATCTGGAGGGTTATCATTCTGTTTACCCGCGCACTCCTCGTCGAAGGGGTACTCCCTCACTCGTCATCTCCGAGCAGGCGAACCACGAGGCGATAAAGTCGGCGACTTAGGGCGACAATGGGACGATAAAGTAGCGGCCGAACGCATGACCAACACGTATGGGTCATCAGGGGCCATAGTGATCTACGATGGACGACGCGTACTCGCGATAACAATTCTTAACAACAACACGTGCAAGGAGGCTATTATTTGTGACAACGGCGTAGGGTAGGTGTAAGTGTTTCAAAACAACTAAAGCGCGAACTTAAAATATCGCATCAAAAATCATCATAAAATCCCAATTATATAATCTCAGTAAAGAGTTTCAAATACCGCATTACTAAAATCATTCAGAAAATAATTAAGCCATATAATTCCTCAAAACGCATATAATTCCTCAAAAGGTCATCACATCGCTAAATCAATAAACCTCAAATCCTCAAATCATCTCAAGAATCCCAAATCTAATAATCATCTCCAAAGATCTCATTCCAAATCATTATCTCAATATACCTCAACAATAATAATGATGCTTCGGCTTGCCGGGCTGGCGGCAATGGTCGAGGATCGTTTTCTATAAAAATCGGTTATAGTTTAGGTGTTTATTTACCTAGTTCTCTATAACCTTGGCTCTGATACCAATCTGTAACACCCCCAAAATTTGGTACAGCGGAAGACTCAACAAGCTTTCGGGGTGCTACGGGGATTGGTATCCAACACAAGACATAATAGAACGAGATAAAGTAAACATAAGAAAAACACAACCAAAACGGGGTTTTAACGTTTACATTTATCCCAACATCATTCAGAGTCAGGCCCAAAAAATAAACGTAGGTCCACAATTTAATATCAGAGTTTAGAAAAATAGATCCATAAACCAGGTGCCATTGCCAAGCCTCCAATCCAAGCATCCATAGAGCATCACTTAATTTCCTGAGAAAACGTGCTAAAAGTCAGCTTTCGCTGGTGAGATCATAGGTTTAAATTCATCTAACAATATAGTGGACATATACGCAAAACGCTTGCTAGCTAGACTAAGCTTTCGCTAAAAGCCTGCGGATACCCTCCGCTCTCAACATAACACACGGATACCCTTCCGCAATAACCAAAACACACGGATACCCTTCCGTAACAACATAGATATTCGGGTAACCCCCGCAATACCAATAAATACTCGGATAACCTCCGGAGTATTAATAACCTATAGGTGCACACTACAGTATCTAAATAAGTCAACCTTGAATAGTACACACGAAACTATGCGACTAAAGCTGACAATCCAAATAACCAAATAAGCCAACCTTGAATAGTACACACAACATATATGTGACTAAAGCTGACAATCCAAATAAGCCAACCTTGAATAGTACACACAAAAGGTGTGACTAAAGCTGACAATAGATCCTAGTCTATACGCATAGCAAGTTTAGAAAGAATATAAAAGCGATAATAGTCCACGTAAAATAATTTGCACGTTTCTCACCCCAATCGTTGAAAACATAGTTCAAGAGTAAAAAGTGGGGCTATGACTCACCTCAAATCCAGATATCAGCAATAAGAAATCGGTAGAGGTAAGATGTATAATAACTCAAAAGACGGCAACTACGGACTCGGCACGACCTAACAATATCAACTCGTTCAGAAATCATTTCCTCAATTTCAATATATTCCCAAACCCGGACGAGAATCCGTTTTATTTCAGAAAATCCATTTCGTATTAGTTTGGTGTATTTGCGTTTGGTATCCATACGGGTGGTGGGTCGACACAACTCAAACCAAAAAGTCACAACAAAAAGGATGATAAAACAATCTATGGGTCTAATATTAGCCTAATATATTACTTAAATAAATCATCGAAGTTTATCAAATCCGTCGATTTGGTAATCCTCCATATTTATTTACTTAATATACCATTCTAGGATTATACCCGAATCCTAGGTCACACATTGCACATAAAGTACTATATGGTATATATCAAAGTTTAATAACTTCACTAATTATACCGTTAAGCTCACCAAATTCGTCAATTTGGTAATCTCACGAGATACTTAGTAACTTATTATTCCCGTACACATACCACAACCTATAGGCGTCGTAGGATACGATGCCCATTAATATACTCAATTTAAATAACTAAATAGCTCTTATTTAACCCGTCGATTAAATAAGTTACGTAGTTATCGAAAATGAATGTATTAATCGTCATATATCCGTGACAACACAAACGTCACAAATAATAAACCACTTGGACTCAAGTGACCACGACCCCGTATAACTCGATAGTTTCTTTTATTTATTTAAAAGAAATTATTTTATTTAATATTTATTTAACGTCAAGATTTCATCGTTGTTTATAGCCGTTTAATTATAATAACGCTCGTAATATTATTACGCTACTTTCATAGCATAATATTTATAGTCGCGTTATTATTATAATATTACTCGTGATCGTTTTATTATTAATATACGCACTTGTATAAATATATATACGTTTTCACGTTTATATATTTATATAAACGTTTATATTATTAATAATATTATTACGAGTTTTATTAGTTGTGTTTAATTATAAATAATTATCGAGTCATACGAAATGGTCACATGTCCGAGTCATCACTCTCGGCTCATTGTCCAAGTCCAAAATAGAAATAATAAACAACACAACCAAGTAATTCCATCTCCATCCAACATTACCCAAATCACGTGCTACAACAATAGGGTCCGACTACGGTACCCGACTAACCTATCTCCGTCATTCTAGTTGGCCGTCTCACAATCGGTCCCCATTTCATATCGACAGCACTTCACAATATGAACCATTATTCCAATTCATTCCCGGTTCCAAAGTAACGACTATAGTACCAAATACCCATAGCAAAATACCACAATTACTACAATAACAAATGACAATATTAATAACAACATAAACATCACGAAACCAACAAGATCACCAAGTATAACATACAATCCGGTTCGATTTACCAAGTCGAACCCGAGTCAAGGTTTCACCACGAGTCACGTGGGTCCCACCCGAGACCTCTAGGGTCTCGGCTAGCTCAATCCGAGCACAAACCAAAACCAACCCGAGCTCCATAGGTCACGGCATACAAGACAACATCACGCAACCAAGAATCAAGCTCTAAATATAATCGGCCACTCTCGCTAAAATGACCACGAGACTAAAACCATCAAGAACCACATGGGCTCAAAAATAATCACCAAGCCGAGAGCAAGGGCTCTCGGTTTCACTTCGACCAACACCAAAACACGTGAAACCCGGATACCAAACGATGTTCCTTTACGTTTTATTCAAAAACCCACTTGTAATACGTGTTTTAAATCAAAATAATCAAGAAAATCCAAAAACCCATCAATATATACATCCGTATAATCACGGATCGATGCTCTCCAAGACAAGTCTACACTTGTTTTGGCGTTTGCTCACCTTCTTGTACCTTGAATCTCACGGATCTAGCAAAAACTACAAGGAATAGTGGTGGTTCAAGGCTCGACCTTCATGTATTCGTGGTGATGGGGGGTTTTGAGGCGCGTGATATATGTAGAAATGAAGAGGATGAGATGAGTGTTAAGATGGTGGTGGCGGTGTAGTTGTAGTGGTGGCGGTGTGGTGGCTGCGTGGCCGGAATAGTGGCGGCTAGGGTTTGGAGGTGAATGAGATGAGGGAGAGAGAGATATTAAGATGGTGTTATGTTTGTGTTGTGTGTTGGTTTGTGAACCGAATTACCACAAGGACCAGCTTTTGTAAATTTTTTTTTCTTCTTTTATTATTAATAACAATAATAGTAATAATAATAATAATAATAATAATAATAACAATAATTATAATAGTAATAATAGTAATAATAGTATTACTATGGTGTTGAGCGGGTAACGTGGGTAAAATGTAAAAACATGTGGCCCGAACCCGAACTCATTTTAAAACTTCAATATCACTCGAGAACATCTCGTAAATAATTAAAAATATAGCCGGACTCGTAAGACGAATCACAAAACTGTCGTTAGGTAATCCTAGTGCCGGAGTCAACGTAGTGCCAAATGAGAATTTCATAATTAAATCACCACGTATAATCATATCGAATCCTTAAAATAAATCTTCAATTCTCGTAAAGATTTTAAAATATAATCAACCATAATATAGGTTTTACAAGTTCGTTACGGATAAAATTCCAAATATAATTTATAAACGAACTTTAATGTAATGCGGGTTTTCAAAATAACTCCCTATTTTGCCAGTTGTCACAATCGATGGTGCCTGACCTTGAGAAAACCTTGGAGAAATACGTCGAAGGACTCCCTAGGAGCATCGAAGGAGATGTCACCTCATCAAACCCGCCAACCCTGGAAGCAGCAATGAAACTTGCTCAGAAGCTATTGGACCAAGAGGTCAAATGCAATGAGCTCAAGAGGAAACTCGATAATAAAAGAATCACCCATCACCACGACAACAACCATCATAGCAACACCAGCAATCACCGCAACAACAACAACAATTCTCAACAACGCAACAGACTGATGAAGTTTAGAATTTAACCGTCCAAATTCCTTAAGCACTTTGTGGTACTAAGTGATGTCACCTTTAAGTGTTCGTCTTTCTCACGACTTAGGTCTACCTTATGTTCAGTAAGCAACTCGCTGTGATATTTCCTCATCTATTGTACTATCCAGTTCTTCCTGAATTCCATATTATCCACTCCTTCTACTCTAGCTATCATTTTATTTGTGGCATGGCCAAAATCCATTTCAACACCAAACCAACGAACTATTTTAGTATTGACTGAGTTAGGGCAATCACTCATACCTTGATTTAGGAAATCAACCGTTTGACTTATAAACTCTACGAACCAACAACTAGACCGGACATCTTACGGGTCGATTGGTCCAAGCATTGCATTATTACTCGTAAACTATACATAGCCTGATCACCTATGTCTAATTTAGGAAGAATCATGCAATAAAGGGAACAATGATCTCTGAGGTGTGAGTAAGTTATACTTGAGATATAGGATTTCTAAGGAACACGAAGACCATATTCGCACCAAGTACCCACATCTTTTCCCTAGACACCTTTGGCAACTATCTTAGACTATAATTCCGGGACGGAATTCCCTGTAAGAGGTAGGTAATGTAACCTCCCATAATTTTCCCATACGATTAGTAAATATCAATATTTGAATAAAAGGATATTACGTGAATTAAATACCAATTTTACGGGGAACAATTTTTTTTATTATTATTATTATACATTATATGTTATGTGAATCACTACGACATTTATGATTGACCATTTATCTAGGAACGATGCTTACACACAACCTCGATAATTTATAAATATCACAAATATATATTTAAAACATTTATAATTAAAATTATACGTTTCATTTAATTACCGTACAATATTTATATATTTTCGGAGCCTACGAAAATTCCCGAGATTGCTCACTAATATTTTTGGACCTCGACACGATACTTTGAACAAGCTCACCAAGCTCCACAGCCCAAGCACACCTCTAACTATTATATTTACAAGTCACAAGTACATGTTTGCTTTAGCTCAGTTGATTATAACTTTTACACACGACGTATCCCTTTTATTTCACAACTCTAGTTTCCATGCTTCTAAGGACCATGAAAGACAATTGTTATCAACTTTTAAATATAATTACTATACTAGAATATTGATCAAGTTAAGGCACCTTACACGTTTCATCTCAAATTAACACAAATAGTAATAACACTTGGTATAAATTCTAATAAACCACCAACTTTCTGTAACGAATTTAAATCCTAATTTTAAGGCTCTTCTGTTCCGAACCAGGAAAAGTGTAAAACACGAAAGTTGTCCGAAATAATGTTTTACGTTAAGACTCGCGAGATATTAAACCAAAAACGCAATTCTAAGCTGTTATCTTTAAAATACGACATGGACTCACCTTGAATACTACTACCTCAAATACAACCTATGAGAACCCATGTGCAACTCTTACATCGACCACCCTTGCTCCCCAATCATCACGAAACATTATGAAAGCTGTCAAGAATATTCAGCCACATGGTCTTACACATCCTCTTGTGTGTGTAAACTCGATTGGTTGATTTTGGAGGCGACATGCAATACATTCGATCTAACTCTCAACCACATATGATCCCTGCTTGTACATACACTCTACTACCCTCTATAAAGCTTACCTTATGACCTCAGTTGATAACACACACATAAACACACCAAAAATCTAATTTCATGAAGTTATAGTATCAAAATTAGGACAAACGGTTTGTCAAGCGCACGAGGAGTTCAAAGCAAGTTCAAGTACCATCATTTCTCATTCCTGGACCTTTGGTAGGTCGTTGATGAGGCAAAAAATGATCCGTTTTTAGGGGGTCATTTAAGCCCGAATCCGAATTTATTTGATCAAATATTGCCCTAAATCGTTCCTTTTGTGATTTTAGGTACTTGGAGAGTGAATTCTGGAAAAGAAGCCATTTTGGACGTTTTTGGAGCATAAAAGTGAAGAAAACGGCAAAGTCTCAATTTTCCATGCTGGAACAGTACATGAAGGCGTCAAGAGTTAACCCATGACGGCGTCAAACCCCAAGAATTAAAATCCGTAGCTCATGACGGCGTCACACAGGGCGTCAGAAGTAGATCAAGGCCGTCCGAGAAAGTATTTGGCGGCGAGATGACGGCGTCACACCTTTGTTCTTGACGCCGTCACCCCTATTTTCCTATATATAGTTTTCAAGTTTTTCACATTTAAAAAGAGAAGTTTTGGAGAAACCCTAAAGACGATTTTGGTGCAACTTTTACAGGTTTTTCAAGGGTTCCAAACCCTTGATACCTTGCATTGTAATTGAGATAAGTGTTCTTCTAATTCAATCAATAT
Source organism: Artemisia argyi (assembly GCA_030686995.1). NCBI lineage: Eukaryota > Viridiplantae > Streptophyta > Magnoliopsida > Asterales > Asteraceae > Artemisia > Artemisia argyi. The sequence goes on along the minus strand of CM060695.1, from coordinate 18,928,785 downwards.
GTCTATGTGTTGGTTGTCTATATCTTGTTCTTGTCTCAATTCTATCATGCTAGGCTAGATCTCCTTTGTGTTTGCTTAGATCTAATGAAACATAGATATTGATTATGTGTTGATTACTTGTTTATTCTTGTCTTGGATGAATGATTTTATATGTTAGGCTTAAGAAAACTGGCAGATCTCCAAATGGTAACATGCTTGAACGTCTTAAGAAACATGAACCGAGGCGTACTAGGTCTTTATTGGTTGTATTTAATGCATCAGCCACTGTTTACAATCCCTATAGTTGTGCTGGGCATGGTGTAGGAGGAGATAAGAGCTCATAGAATTGGGGAGTTATGTATGCCACCCCATGAATGGTATTAAGGAATACAATCCGTCATCCATGCAATTATAACAAGTAATTAACGTGTAAAAGATATCTAGGGAGTAGTGAAATCTAAGTAAACACACTTTCTCCAATTACTGCTCACAACCTTAGTATAAATTAGTTTATTTTTATTTTTAGTATTTTATTTTGATTGCATCTTAGTTTTGGGTTAGTTGAATAGCAACTAATTCCGCCCACTCTTCCAAAACCCGAGATTTTACTTGCTTTCCATAAAACATAAAAATACAAAAATAATCATCCCTCACCTTTAGAACTAGTATTTAGGCTTTCTAATCCTAGCGACACAATTCCTAAGCTGAACGATCAATCCCCCGGTACTTGTCACTATACTATACTACAACGATCAGGTACACTGCCTGGTGGGGGTTGTAAGCTTCTCGAGATCCCTCGAGAGGTAAAGCCTGTTGCGATTCCCACACATCAAGTTTTTGGCGCCGCAGCCCGGGGAATAGTTATTGTCTAGGTTAGAATTTCTTTTTATTAGGTCTACTTGCTAGATTCCTTTCTAGTAAGATTTTATTTTTATTTTTAGGTTTTCTTTAGTCTATCTTATTTCTTCGTGCCTTTGTTCGTAACTCTTTACCATCCGACATCATGGAAGGTGGTAACATCTTTGAACCCATTATCCCACCACAACAAAACCCACCATTAGAACCCCTTAGGCCCCGAACCTTAGGAGAGTATTCCCGACCTAGCCACCAAGGCTACCGAAACACCATTGAGCTCACCGGAGCCAATGTGACCCCCTTGCGATCCGACACCATCCGGTTGGTGCAAAGCGGATGTGCATTCCATGGACTTCGTTCCGAAGATCCAAACCAACATCTTAAGGACTTTCTCAAAATCGTAGATTCCATAGACCTAGGTGTTGAAACTAGAGAGACTACCCGTTTACGCCTATTCCAATTCTCTCTACGGGATCAAGCTAGTCAATGGCTTGAGCGTTTACCCGCGGGATCCATCACCACATGGGACAATCTCGCCAATCGCTTCCTCACCCAATTCTTTCCGCCGGAAAAGACTGCAATGCTTAGAAGGGACATTTTGATGTTTGAGCAACAGCGGGGTGAAACTTTCTACGAGGCTTGGGCCTATTTTAAGGATCTCCTCCACAAGCTCCCTCATCATGGCATAAACCTTTGGTTATTAGTCCAGATTTTCTACGACCATGTTGACTATCACACTAAGCGCACCATCGACAGGGCCGCGGGAGGTAAATTGCGTGATAAGAACGCCGAGGAGTCTTGGGCAATTATCAAAGAGCTCGCTATTGATAATCATGAGATGTGGGAATTTAAACATACGATAGAAGCGGCCATCAATGCAGTCTCGACATCTGGAGGAACCACCGAAATCCCCGATGAACTCCTATGCAAACTTGAGGCAAAAGTTGACTATTTTGAGGAAAGGCAAAGGCGACCTTTAAGTCCTAGACAAGCCACTGTCAATTCTGTCTCAAAACTAACTTCGGCACCATTATCTGAGTCACCTTCTAGAGAACATGTCGAGACTTTTCAAAGGTGCACCCCACCTTGTTCCCCTCCCAAGGAACTTAGCTCGGAGTTTGAGGCTAGGATGAGAGAATATATGGTAACTCACTCAGATCGGCTTGCTAGATTCGAAGAAGCAGTTTATAAGCAAAAAGAGGAGATGTAGGAGAAAATGAATGAGATGTTGATTCTATTGGAGGAGTATGCCAACCAGAGAACCCCCGAACGAATACTACTAAGGAAAGAAAGCGTCACTCCCACCACCCAGTTTGTTAACTCCATCACCATTGTCCATAAAGATAACGAGAAGGTAGAAACTCCTGCTAAACAGACCTTAGAAAAACCACCAGAATCCCAACCCTTGAGTTACTACCTGAAACATGATATAAACAAAAACACCATAACAAATTGGATTAAGGGTGATGGGCGTAACCAATCCTCCAGACAGATTCCTGAGAAAGAGGAAGAGGAGGAAGATAAGTATGATACGCTTCCTGGAGGATCAGTATTCGAGAGGTTACTGGTACAGAAAGTGGCTACTAAGCAGGTGGCATGTGGGAACTTTGAAATACCAACGAGTATCGGGGACTTGAAACATCTTAGTGCTTTCGCCGACCAAGGATCGGAAGTAAATCTTATGCCCCTAACTATTTACATCCAACTAACGTCAAAAATGCCAGCACCTACTCGTGTTAGGTTATCTCTTGTTGGACACTCGTACGTATACCCCCTAGGAATCGCAGAAGATGTGTTAGTTAATGACGCTGGATTCATGTACCCCGTTGATTTTATGATCATCGATGATAAATGGGATGGATGCATGCCAATAATCCTTGGGGCACCATTCCTCACCACCGCTAGGGCTGTCATTAAGTATGAAGGTAGGAAGATTGAGCTTAAATCTGGAAAAAGAAAGATTAGCTTCCCCATGACCCCGCGAAGTGAGCATGAGAATTTGAGTTGGAGTATGATTAAAAACAACATTGACGCGACACCCATTCGTGTTCAGAATAAGATTCTTGCATGGGAGGCAAGAATCAAAAGCTATAAGAAAGCTAAGGATGAAAGGAGAAAAAGCAGTAAGGTTCAGGTTGAACTCGAACATACTCGACACGAAAAAATTCATACACCATTTGAGGAAGGGAACTTGGTGCTCTTGAGACACTTGGAAACAACAATACCACCCGATAAGCTAAGTCCTTGGTGGTATGGGCCATTCACAATCGAAGAATTGAGCCAAGATGGGGTAGCTAAATTGAGAAGCAAATTAGGTGGAATAGTGATTGCGAGTATCGATAGGTTGAGGCACTACCACCATAATAGTAATGATCGCAACTACATGGGGTATATCATTTCAAATGATGAGATCACGTAGTAACCCGTAGCCTTGAGTCTAGCTACAAGACTCGTAAATAAAGAAAAGCGCTTCTTGGGAGGCAACCCATGTTTTGTGTGATTTTATTTGTTTGAATGTTATTTGCTTCCGTATGCATGTTTTATTTTTTATTGTTGGTTGATCATGTTTCTCAATTAAAATGTGGAAATACTTTACTATGTTGTTTGGCCTAGTCTTAACTCCAACCTAAAAGTATTTTTGCAAAAGATAAGTGTAAGGGGAAACCCCAAATATGTTTTTAAGAAACAAACCGAGCATGATTCTCCACAATATTAAATGAGCATGTATATTCGTATTTGTTAGAGTCAAATGCTTGTATTGAGTCATAATGAAGTTTTGCAGGATTTTCCAGGAAGTAGGACCAAGTTTTTCGAGAAATTTTCCGGAAACTTAACATAAGAATTTCTGCAGGTCCATTCTGACGGCGTCAGAGGATTACTCTTGACGGCGTCAGGAGTTAAAATCTGGAAATTTTCGGTTTTGTTTTTCTAACGGAGTCTTATGGTTTTTGTGAATTATTAAGTTTTATAATCTCCAGGAAATCTGCAAACTTCATTCCACAAGCATTATATCTTACTTTGTTTTCTAGGATTTAGTAACTTATATAGGATGCCGCCGATTTTACGCGAGGTTGTCTTGTCTATTTTGTCAGGTTTTACAGGTTATGTTCGACAAGAAGATGATTTATATTCTGGAAGGGAAGCTTTGATTGTTTCATTTTCTTGGAGGAAGATTTAACCTGGCCAACCTATAATCCATACCGAGCGAATCAGGGGAGTATTTGATTTCATTCTTTTTACTTATTTCACTTTTACATTCTTTACTTGAACATTGGGGACAATGTTCATCTTAAGTGTAAGGGGAGGGTAAAAAGATGATACCTTACATATGCACTTTCGCTTGAGTTTGTCTTGTTTGATAGTAGATGTGTAATAAAACTATGAGAAATACTTGTTAGTGCAATTTTAGCGCCAAATTTAAAATTTTTTACAACATTTAGGAGTGAAACTTTAGCCATAGCAAGCGTCTCATGGATAGGAGATTGTATGACTAGCACATAACCGTATATTCAGAAAAATTTTTCACCCAAATATGTGAGGTTCGCCTTTAGATTTGATAGGAAAAGCATTCATTATTAGTGCTTATGAGTGTACCGGTAGCATTTAGATTCTAGAACTTGCGTTATTGATGCATCCCGAGACCGCTAGTGAGACTACATTCGTGTGGTAGGATTTACTACATGATAAGAGGCATTAGGATCACCCTTGTGTTAAACCCGTATCATAATTACTTGACCATTTAAGTCATATTACTTGACTAGTTAAGTCAACTAATTTTTCCCACACCCTTAGCGTTGTACTCATTTTTAGTACACGAAACCCCTAGTACACCCCTCCGAGCCTATCTTTTCATTTCTAACTTTAAGCATCTTACTTAAAGGAAGAATTTGTTACACCCCACTTAAATGTACACCCAAATCGCCTTAGCCTTCCGTGTATGCGCTCATTTTTTAGTGCATTATTGTTATTTGTTAAACCCTAAGTTAACTTTCCAATTGATTACATGGTTGCTAAGTCGAGTCATATCCTTGTACATATTGTTTTGGGACGATTGGGACTCATGGGTAAGTACTTATTTTATGGAGTAATGGGGAAGAACATCATATATTACCCCCATATGTGCGATAATCTTAAAAGTGCTCCAAGTGTTTTGATTTTCTTAATTCGAGTCATTAGAATAGTTTAATGTAAAGTATGTAAAGATTCAAGTGTAAGGGAAATGTTCATTCCCTATGATGTATTATTTTGGATGGTAGGGTAAGAGTGTATGCAAAAAAAAAAAAAAAAAAAAAAAAAAAAAAAAAAAAATGGAAAAAAAATCAAGAAAAAGAAAAAAAAAAGAAAAAAAAAGAAAAGAGAAAAAACATACGGACTACCATCCCGTTTCATTCTATGTTCATTTTATGTTTTTGTTATTTTTCATTTATTAGCTTAAGTCGAGTCTAGTCTTGGCTTAGCAACGCCATATTGTACATGTAATTAACTAAGATTGTTAACTCGCCACCAGTAAAACTCCTTTTATCCAACAAAACCGTGTAATTCATATCCCTATACCTAACGTTACAACCCTTTAAAAGACCTCTTTGATAGTTTATCCTAGGTGCTTACGCCATGTGGTGGAGGTTTGATCCTTTCCCAAGCCTATGGTAATCTATTTTGCTATGACAGGTAGTGAGAGATATCTTCCATTTCCATAATGTTATATTACTTTATTACACCCGAGAGATGTGAGTATCTAAACACTATTTGGCGGCGAGATGACGGTGTCACACCTTTGTTCTTGACGCCGTCACCCCTATTTTCCTATATATAGTTTTCTAGTTTTTCACATTTAAAAAGAGAAGTTTTGGAGAAACCCTAAAGACGATTTTGGTGCAACTTTTACAGGTTTTTCAAGGGTTCCAAACCCTTGATACCTTGCATTGTAATTGAGATAAGTGTTTTTCTAATTCAATCAATATGTCTATGTGTTGGTTGTCTATATCTTGTTCTTGTCTCAATTCTATCATGCTAGGCTAGATCTCCTTTGTGTTTGCTTAGATCTAATGAAACATAGATATTGATTATGTGTTGATTACTTGTTTATTCTTGTCTTGGATGAATGATTTTATATGTTAGGCTTAAGAAAACTGGCAGATCTCCAAATGGTAACATGCTTGAACGTCTTAAGAAACATGAACCGAGGCGTACTAGGTCTTTATTGGTTGTATTTAATGCATGAGCCACTGTTTACAATCCCTATAGTTGTGCTGGGCATGGTGTAGGAGGAGATAAGAGCTCATAGAATTGGGGAGTTATGTATGCCACCCCATGAATGGTATTAAGGAATACAATCCGTCATCCATGCAATTATAACAAGTAATTAACGTGTAAAAGATATCTAGGGAATAGTGAAATCTAAGTAAACACACTTTCTCCAATTACTGCTCACAACCTTAGTATAAATTAGTTTATTTTCATTTTTAGTATTTTATTTTGATTGCATCTTAGTTTTGGGTAACTAATTCCGCCCACTCTTCCAAAACCCGAGATTTTACTTGCTTTCCATAAAACATAAAAATACAAAAATAATCACCCTTCACCTTTAGAACTAGTATTTAGGCTTTCTAATCCTAGCGACACTATTCCTAAGCTGAACGATCAATCCCCCGGTACTTGTCACTATACTATACTACAACGATCAGGTACACTGCCTGGTGGGGGTTGTAAGCTTCTCGAGATCCCTCGAGAGGTAAAGCCTGTTGCGATTCCCACGCATCAGTCGTGTATCAAGCCACATTCATACCTTGTTCCAACTCGATCCCTATACACATTTTTACGCCACCTTTGTGAGGTGAGGTGAGAACTTGAAACCTTTATCATATTTCTTCATTTCGCTAATATTAATTTTGCACATTCACTTTGTCTTAATCTCTCATAAATCAAGCACGTAACATATACATTTTATTTGACATCCTAAATGTTTAATATACTAGCAAGCGAGTGACACAAAGTTTTTGATCTAAAAATAACATATACTTAATAAAAATCACACATTCCTAAGATAGTTTTGACCTATACGATTTTGTCTAAAAAGACTTACAATATTTTTGAGTAAAACTATTTTCGGAATTGATTTTGGTCATTTACTTTGGTCTCGTAGATAATTATTTCGACACATGACTTATTATTTTTATGGCTCGACCTCGTTATTGACTTGGTATACAATCAGGAAATATAATTTATTCGGATTTATAAAATCGTTTAAGCAGTTTACTCGACCCTTTTTGAATCAACCAAAACTGTTTTGAAAACTCTTTATAAATAACAAATTGGGCTTGTTAGCCCGTTAAGCTTATTTTAAGCTTATTTGATAAGCTGGTCGTATAAGCTCTTGAGTAACATTTTTAGAAAATTAAAATGAGCCCAAAGCCAGGTCCAAACCTTTCGTAAGCCCAGCAGATCTAAAAATGTTAACGGGCCCTAGTTAAGACTCGTTAAGGCCCATTAAGTATAAAAAGGACTTTTTAAGCTAATAAGCAATTTTTATAAATTAATTAAGCTATCCTGAACTTATAAGAAAAGTTAAAATGTTAAGTTTTAAGTTTGGAAATTTTTGGACTATTTTTGCAAAATTTCACTAACGAAGGACTAAAACCGTCAAAATTGTAAACTTTGGGTAGAAACTGTCAAATCTGAATTTATGAGTTATAAACTGTAATTATTAAAACTTAGAAGTAATAAATGTAAATATCGATACTTTTGAACCTAAAATATAAATATATATAACTTTGGACTAACGGTATAAAGTTTATGTCGTTAGGATTAAAAAGGTAACATTTGTAAAACTTGAAGGGATTTTCTGTAATATTATTTTATAAAAATAATATTAGTATTTTATATATAAATACACATATTTAATATAAAACATTTATTTTATATACGTTATATAATTAGTAACTATAACAAATTTTTAACGATATATATATATACCGATACATTTATTCATTTTCTTTTAAACTGACATCATAACACATCGTCTACACACTTCGACTTATTCTTGATGATTTTCCATCGATCATTATACTCACAAGTTATATGTATATATAACTTTGTTCTTGAACTTAAAGCATTTAAACGAACACGAGTTTTAATCACAACTGAATGACTAATATTCGCGATAAAAACTAGACTTAAACTATCAACTAAAACATACCATATCTTTTAGGTTGTGTGTGAAGCCGTTGCCTTGCATCGTTGAGATTATGTTACTACCACTACTAATGTACTACTAAGGTGAGTCATAGCCCCTACTTTTACTTGTTTTACAATGGTTTATAAACGTTTTGGGGGAGATACATGCTTAACTACTGTTTTTACTTTTACAAGTATTCATTAATTAAATACATGACTATATTACATATAAACTTTACTAGTTTACACATTTTTATATCTCATAAGGAGATACCTGCTATAGACATGATTACAAGTGACTTTTCAACGATATGCTATATTTGATCTCTATTGTCTAAGTACCTATTACCAAAAGTCCCTCGATCATGCGCCATAATCACTTGCAGGGTGAACGTAAATAATTGTGAATAGATCTATTAAGGATTGACAATCCCCATTTGGTCGCTAGTGGAAAGCCACCAAATGCACTTTATTTGATTTCATAGGTTACTGTTAAATACCTATCTTGAGGGCCACTGTTTTACATCATTATTATGGATAATTTTGATGCCTGTTATGTAACACCCCTAAAATACCGCAGCGGAAGACTGTGTCATTGGGGTGCTACTTCATAATACAAAGTACAAGGTATAGAAAACGAACTCTAAATGAGACGTTTTGAAAAGTTACCATTCGATTAATAAATTCCGAGTTACAAACTTGAGATTCCAAAGTATGATACATAAATGTATACAAAGTTTTGAATGGAAAATGATAAAAGCGTAAGTCTTCAGAATATGCAGCTTGACTCTAAGTTCCTCGCACTAGCTATCGCCTTACTAACCTGAGATAAACATGCTAAAGTGTCAACACAATGGTTGGTGAGTTCATAGAGTTTGTCTTAAAACAGTTGAAAAGCCTTAAAGAATGATCACACAACAAAGGCATCGAGAATCCACTCAGTTACAAGTCCCGCCATAAGAGACTTGTAACCTGTGTGTTCACAACCCACTGCTAACATATAGTATAATAAAGTCATGTATAAGTTCATCAAGACAATTAAGCAATTAGTAGTGAGTCTCTACTTCATCTCCGAAGACCTCACTTTGGGAGCCAATTCCCAAGGACAACTGGGAGCCACTTCCCAAAGAAAACTGGGAGCCACTTCCCAAAGATATAAGTTTACTGGGAGCCACTTCCCAAAGATAAAAGACAGTCATGCATGTATGAAATCAAGTATAATGCCATCAAGTATAAGACAATCAAGTATAAAACAAGCAAGTATAAATGTTTTGAGTATTTGTACAAGTAAGCAAGTAGTTGAGCATGTATCCCCCCCAAGAGTTAAAACAAGTACGAAAAGAGTAGGGGCTATGACTCACCTTAAGCTTATGTAATGAGAAATGAAAGTGGTAGTCGAATCGCGAAAGTCTCTAAGAACAGCCTATAATAGAACGTTGCGACTTAGGTTTGGAGTAACGTCTAAGAATACGAAGAATTGCCAATATATGTCTTGCATAATGTTCATAATGTAGTACTTAGTATATAGTGTAAGTCTTTGAATATAAATGGTTTATGAAACATGTATAGGTTGTACATCTCTTACTACCGTTCGGGCCGACATAATTCAGAAGTCATGGAGTAAACGTTCGAGGAGCTAGGACACTTTAACTCGTAAATCCACAACTCGTCTCGACGGCTTACTCAATGAACTCCTCACATGAGGCTCCCTACTATTGTAGTATTTGATAACATATATATAAGTTTTTGATCTTTAAAAGTTATAAGGTCGTTAGCCGTGGCTTTGCCGTGACCTTGGTCATTGTTACCATGGTCTTGAGACTCAACCTTGGCTTTAGCCATGGTTGTGGACTTGGCTTTAGGTCATTAGACCTCTTGGTCTCATCTAATTATAATGATTATATAGTAACTTTGGTCTAAAATGGGCTGTTAAGAATTTGAAGAAAATTATCACTCAGAAAGCATTTTCAGGGCTCGAGCTTCTTTGCTCCTGAACGAAAACGTCGTTCCGAACAACTTTCGTGTTTTAACTTTTTGATGAATCAGACCAGAAGTGGGACTTTCAAATTGGCAGAATGCAAACAGTAGGGTTTAGGCAATTTCGGCGTTTTGGTGTCGCTAACTTCTTATGGTCATAACTTTTGACTCGTGTACTCGTTTTGGGTGATTCAAATTGCTATGTTTTCCTTTTGAAGTCCTTTATAACAGTAAGTAAGTGTCAAGTATCATAGTTATACTATTTTGGTCGTGGTTCTCCATAAAAATCACTAGTTTGCTTGTGATTCCATGGTTGAATTAGGAGCTACACAAGGTTACTAGGGCTGAAGTTAAATAATTTTCACAAGGGTTATATCAAGGCTAGCAAGGGTTACAAGAGTTATGGTGAAGGGTTTACAAGCTTAGGTTTAGTGTCCTAGTTCTATACTTGACTTCCTTTCTTTAGAAAGCCAAAAGTTGTAAGCAAACCCTTATACACTTTCTTGCTCAATATCATTTCATGCTTATTATGTTTCTTTCATGCTATATATGGTCTTTGTATTGTGTTCATGATGTTTAAAAATGGATAAAACGAGTATTGGTATACATATGTTAACTTATGACAATCAAAACTAGGTGGAGAATACTAAGACCTTGAACTTTGGTATGTAATTTGTAACTTGAAGATCAAAGATGATGAAGCTATGGAATTATGTTGGGAAGTTTTAAATGGTGATGAAAAGAATGAAGAGATGAGTTTCCTTTTATAGTGCAAGTGAGGAGGTTAGCTAGTACTTACTTGTGGTTAAAATTGGAACACATGAAGTATAATGAACTAATGGTTAAAAACTAAACGCATCTATGCATACTTGGTTGTTCTTAGACCATATACTTTCCTAGGCTTATTATCAAGCCACCAAGGCCACCATATACACGTTCATGGACAAGGGGAATGGACTAGGTGGATGAATCTTGGCCTTATATAAGTTACGTAGTGAGTTTTTGGTCCCGTTAATTGCTAACCGTAAATGATTAAGCCTCAAAACGCAAAACCGGGTATCCTAAAAATATGAAACTTATAAATATGGTTAAACATGTCAATATAGTCCATAATAAAATATAAAATGAGTGGTAGGTTCTATCGGGTGCTAAAACCCTGCTAAAAACTGGAAACACGGGTCTAAAACGCGCAATTCGCGTAAAACGCTGAACTGAAAAACGTAAAATTCCAAAACTTTTGGAATTGTCATAAAATGATAGAAAATCATATTTCTATTGTTTATAATGTTTTATGGATATATCAGGATGCTGGAAGGACGTTTAAACCTAAAAGTAAATCTCGGACACGGCTTTGTGATTTTTGCAGAAATGATCCGACGAGCGTCAAACTCTCGGATTATCGTTAAAATAGTTTAACTTACGAGAATATGAAATAAAAATTTCTGAGATGAATAGTGAAAAGTGAATAGTAAAAAGTGAATAGTAAAAAGTGAATAGTAAAAAGTGAAGAGTGAAATTTTCGGGAATAAAAGTTAACCTGAAATTGCGAATTGTTACATGTTAATCGTTGAGTGTCATGAGCTTAGGGCAATAGAAGGGTAATAACGTAGCACTACAATGACTGATGTTAAGGGTGTACAATGCTGTAGCCCACTGTTTTATTAAACTATGAGACTGTGCTCACTATATAGCAGGAAAAACTACTAATAATTGGCAAATGAACAAACTATTTTGGTGTTGACCCGATTAGGTCAAACAAACTACTATTTTGGTGTTGACCCGGTGAAGGGCAAACCAACGGACTATTTTTGAATTAATAAGGAAATCACTCATTTTTCTGATTTTGATAATCAACGATTTAAAGCTATGAACATTATGGATTTACTCAAACTTTAATTTGATAATTAATTGTTATTATAACTATTATGGAATCATAAACTCTCTGATTTTAGAAATCGATATTCGAAACAATAAACTCTATGAACTCACCAACCTTTGTGTTGACACTTTTAGCATGTGTTTATCTCAGGTAACTAAACAAGAAGGAACTTGAAGGCACGGAGTGGGCTTGTAACCCGGCATGGGTTTAAATAAACGTTTTGACACATTTCAAATAAACTTGTTGTTTAAACTATGAAACATCTTGATGTCTCGAATATTTGGTATTTTGAATGAATTAAACTTTAAAGCGTCACTTTTGTGTCGTTTTCTATGATTGTGACAAAGATCCTCGAAGTAACACCCAAAAAGTCTTCCGCTGACATTTTTAAGTCTTCCGCTGACGTGATGATTTTGGGGGTGTTACAATTTCCGACCCTTTCATGACCACCCTATATGTAGACTAGTAATGTTCTCTTTTGTGAGAAAACGAAATGCCTCAACACTAAGCCATTTGATAGTGATTAAGTTAAATATCAATAAATCTTATGTTTATATGGAACTAATAAATGTACAAGAAACAAAAGAATGGACCTATGTGTACTTGATGGTCTTAAGTTGCATCTTATACTTGTTTTAAGTGAAAATTAAGAATTATAGAGTTTCCTTGTATATTTGTTAATTATCATTTATACTTATTATTTGCAAACAATGTCGATGTAATTAGAATCTAAGGGGGTTGGCAACACACCCCTCACCCCAAATTTATTCCCTCACTTACACCAAATTCTCTTATGCCACATCATCCCCCACTTTTTCCTTCCCCCACTTTTTCCTTCCCTCACTCATTTTTTTGTTGGCAACACACCCCTCACCTTTCACTCACTAGTTTTCTTGTCTCCTTGTGCCCAACGGTCGAATTTTGGCTCCTCTCTTGTGCGGTAAAGTTTGTCGCTGCAGTGGCCACAGCAGCCACCCCGCACCCACGGCGGCGGTGTTCCCGCAGGGGAACCATCCCTCACCGCATGCTACCGCACCCATTGCCAACCCCCTAACAACTGTTAGTCATTTTCTTTTCAATTAGCATAACTAAATAAATTAATTGAAATTGGAGATAATACTAAAATTTCTTATCACCTTTCACTAAGAGCATAAGGAGTGATAACACCAAATAACACGAACACCACTGGCACGTCAACGCCACATCATTTTAACACCAAATAACATAACACCAAAAAAATCAGAAACCCATAACACCCAATAACACCATTTTCAGAGACCCACCTTTTTTTAAATTAACAATTTATAAATTCTACCCTAAACTATTTTATTCATTAAACATTCAAACACTTCATTTATAAAATTAAACAATACAATACGAAATTAAAAAAAAAAAAAAAAAAAAAAAAAAAAAAAAAAAAAAAAAAAAAAAAAACATTACATTAAACAAAACGACGTATAAGAAATTACGAAATAAAATACGACAAGTAAATAAGTAAAAGTAGTCGTCATCTACTTCCATAAACTCCTCACGTTCACGCCAAATATGCTCCATAAGATGCTGTTGGAGTTTAAGATGAACATCTTTGTTACGTAATTCCTTATTCCTTCGACGACGAACATCACATCTGTCAATCCATCTGTCTTGCATGTTTCTAGCCAGATTCCTGAACAATGCTTTGTAGTCACTTAGTGCAAATTTTTGGTCTTTTAGAATCATGTTATGCAATATTATGCAAGTATACATGATTCTACGTATCTTGGCAACCTCGTAAGCTCGTGCTGGTTGTTGTATTATTCCCCATCGTCCTTGGAGAACACCGAAAGCATGTTCAACATCCTTTCTTGCACTTTCTTGTCGCTTTTTAAAGAAACTGTGTTTCTTGTCTGAAGCTGTTGTGAACGATTTGACGAAAGTAGCCCACCGTGGGTAAATTCCATCGGCTAAGTAATAACCCTTTTCAAACACAACTCCATTTACCGCAAACGGAGCTACAGGGGCTTCATCTTTAAGCAGGTCATCGAACAATTATCTAAAACATTGATATTATTATTCGCACCCGCTATACCAAAAAAACATGCCAAATTCACAAATCTTGCGACGCAACAGCTTCAAGCAATATAGTCGGGTATTTTTTATGACCACTAATATATTGCCCTTGCCATGACACCGAATTTTTTTTCCGTTGCCAATGCATACAGTCGATGCTACCAAACATTCCCGGAAAACCATGTTCCTTCTCATGTTTTGCATATAAGTTTTGATTGTCATGGATATTTGGTTTTCTTAAAAACTCAGGTTTAAACAAATCAATAACGCACATTTTGAAGTTATCCAGACAATCACGTCCTGTACGTGCACTCATTTGCAAATACTCATCGAACGCATCCGGTGAGTTGCCGTATGCCAATTGACGAATGGCCATAGTGCATTTCATGAGAACACTAATACCCATTCGACCTGTACAATCAGATTCTTGGATAAAGTATGGAAAATGAGCAGGAAGAGGATTGGCAGTATATGATTCAATACCGGAAACTATTTCTAGAAATAGTTTCCGGCTCATACGAAATCTATTACAAAAGTCTCTATCTGGATACTTACAATGTTCATTAAAATAACCGGCCTTCAAACGCTCTTCTGCAACCTCACGCTCACGGTGAATTGGGTTACAGGTTAACTGGAAAGATGATTCGGCTTCTTCTTCTTGTATTCATTGGTACTCATAGGCGGCCATAATTGCAAAAACATCGGTTTCATCTTCGATATCGGCAAGGTTTACATGTGCGGCATAAGTTGGATGTGGATCCATTGCGAAATATATTGTTTTTGGATATAAGATGGTTTTATTTTGTGTTTGTAAAAGGGTTAGAATACCCAATCTATATATAAGGTTATATATATATATATATATATATATATATATATATATATATACTAGCCGTTGGGAAAGGCAGTTTTTTTTTTTTTTTTTGAATTCAAATATAGCCGTTGTTGTTGTTGGAGGGGGATGTGTAAAATTTTATAATTATTTATTTATTTATTTATTTATTTTTTACCTTTGCTTTTTAGTAACGCGCGTTACTATCATAATGTAAATGGAAATGCAGCAGCAACGCAAGCAACAAGGAAATGGTGATAACGTGCCAACGGCGTTAGAAACGTGCCACATAGGTGATTGGCTCCAAACGGTCAACCTAAATTGACCAAGGATCTGGTCAACAAGGTCAAACAGTCTAGAGTCAATCTCCATGGAAGTATAGTGTTTCCTCGGGTCGTTATGTCCCGACGAGGTGTGATGGTTAACAAATGGGTTTGTGATCGGGTGAATCTGGACGGGAAATGGGTTTGTGAGTGAGTAAACTAAGGAATATACGAAGAAATAGCTTAAATAAGCTATATGAACAAGACTGGAAAGTTGGAAAAACCAGAAACGTTTAAAACCTAAAACGCGTACGTTTACGTTTTAAATAACGTAAACGTACAAAATAAAACGTGAAAACTGAAATCTGAAAACCCTCAGGGGTGAAAATGACTTTTTTACAAACATAAGGATGGAAGAAAATTTTTAGAAAAAGAAAATTAATTTTTACACTAATTAATTATTTATTATTAATTAAATTATATCTAAAACTAATTATTAATATTTAAAACACTTAAATACAATATAATATTAATTAAATACTAGAAAAATGAAAATAAAATTTCTAAAATTAAAAAATAACTAAAAACTAATTTTAAAATTAAAAATAAGTATTTTTGTCTTTTTGTGATTTTTATATTAATTAATTACTAATTAAATATTAATTACCTAATTAAACTAATTTAAATTATATTAAAAAATAGAGAATGGACAGTAAAATTTCTAGAAAAAGTTCTAAAAATGTTTTATAACATATAAAAGCTAGGAAAAATATAAAAACTAGGTGTTGCTTTATAAAAACTAATTATGCTATTTAAAACTTAATTATTAATTAATTATTAATAAAACTAAGATTAAATCTAATAAATACTAGATGACAAAATAAAAGTCTGAAAAATTTACTAAAATTATTTTAATATAAAAGGTAATTAATAAAAATATAAAAAAGCTAAGTTCTTAATGAAAATATAAAAATGAAAATTAAAATCTAAATTACATTAAATAGAAACTATCACTTAAAATTAAATTGTTTTTTCTGGATTTTTCCTTTACAAATCTATTTTATAACTAAAAACCACTAACTTTTATGAAAACAACTTTTCCAAAGCTTAAAAATAAGCACTGTGGAAGCTTATTAGCTCCACAGTTGACTTTAGTTGACCAAAGATGAAAATAAGCTCAAATGAGATCAAGTGGGACCCACTATGGTGAATTCAGGTCTAAATAAGTTGAGGGAACTTGTTTAAGCAAGAAAATGCGAGCGGGGTCCACAGATAAGCAAATAAGCTACAAAATAAGCAATTTGAAACTTGGTACTTAACTGAAAATGGGACAGAGTTCAATGACTGATTCAGGTAGGTCCCAGAGGTTCCTAGGTCAAACTAAAGGTCAATATTGAGAGAGGGGTAGGAGGGGGGTTGAATGGAACAAGGTTTTGGTATGTGGGACCACTGTGGTGGCCATAAACCACCACCAAAGTGGTGGTGGTGGCTGCTTAGCTGCTGCAGCAGGGCAAACAAACACCCCTGCAGCCTACTTTGGGGGTGTGTGGGGCCCAGGGAAAATTTCACAAAATTGAAAGGATGATGGGACAATGGAGTTGAGGTGGTAGACTATCAACCCAAGAAGTTTCACATCCTAGATCCAAGCACAAAATCCACATAAATTCTTGCAAGAAATGAAAAAACTAAAAACATGCACATTTGACTTTTTTAATGAAACTTGAGATTTGACTTTCTCCAACTTTGAATGGATCAAACTGACTCAAATTGATGTTTTGGGTTATATTAAGACTAAACTAGAGTAGAATGACAACTTTTAAACAAAATGGGTGGGTTTTGAGACCTATATACCTCAACAGTTAACTGTTGGGGGCATAGGTTGGTGATTTTGACTTTCTGCTAATGAGGTACCAATTTTATGACTTACTGAACCTATTTAGACCTAAGGTGACTTGCTTCAACTAAAAACTTCAACCAAAACACCCCAGAGTACACTGAAACAGTCTTAGCCAAACACTCCCTTAACTAAACGGAATTAAGGTTTTCAAAGGATTTCCATCATTTAAGCCATGAGACCGTTTTAAAAGGACTTAGTATGAGTAAATAAGTTGAAAAGAACACACAAGGACCAATTATAAAAACAATAACCTAAGAATCCTTAATAAGCTAAAATGGCAGTTGAACAAAGATTATGAGCAACAATGGAAACTAATTAACAAGCATGAGAGTATTCATTCTAAATCAACTTTAACACAGTAAATTAAGATAAAAACACTAAAATCAAGTTAAATAACCAAAGCTATAGTAAAAATGCAAGAACATGAAATTTACTTACAAGTGATTTCCAAATAGAGAACAAGAGAACTAGTGATCCAATAACCATCCTAACACCTCACAGAGGTTCTAAAAACCAAGGTAATCCAAAATAGCCTTGCTCCAAGCAGTTTCCACCATTATCACAGATTCCTTTATTTATTTTCTATTTTATAGCTATTTTTGTGATATTTGAGTAGATTGGATTAAAGGGTCTCTAAATGATATTCAAGCTTTAAAAAACTTATAAGTGCACTGAATTATGCTTACATAAACACTGAAAAACAACTTTTAACAATATATAAGTGAATTTGTCAAATTCACTTAGAATTGTCAAAACTGAATTAAATGAATAAGACTAAGATTAAAGGTTAAATAAAGTTTGAATTACATGAAAGTAACTGAGATTACAACTTGAAAATATGAGTTACACTAATTTTACATAACAATTAAACTACAAGCTACACTAAGACTATACTAAAACTACTCTAGGTTAACTACTAGCTTTTTCTCCACTTTTCTTTGACTTATAAAGATCCTGGAACTTCTCTCCTTCTTTCCCACTTTTAATTTTGACCCTTGGATGCCTCCTTTTGATCATGGCGGTTTAATTATTTTTGGCGGGAAAAAGGTTTTTGGCAGGTTATTGGTTTGGTGGAACAGGTGGAGCAATTAATGAGGAGGGGAGATGTATGGGTGTAGGTGAGGTAATATTAATGAGGTTTGGTGAGGTTGGTGGAGTTTGGAGAGGAGGGGGGAACACAGTGCAGAAAAACGGGGAGGTAGGGGATGGTGTGTGTTGACTGGCTTGTTTGACCCTGGCATGTTTGACTCGTTGACCTGGGGTAGTATTAGAATGGGATTGGGCTTGGTGGGCTAAGGGTGTATGGTGGGCTGGGGATTTGTTATTTGGTTTTGGTTTTGGGTTATGATAATAAAAAGGGTCCAAATGGTTAAGTAACTAAATCACAAGGACCAATTTTGTAATTTTGCAAACCGTAGGGACTGAAAATGTAGATTTCACAAATTGCTACTAAGGACCAAAATTGCCAATCACCAATATTTCAAAAACCATTTTTTGCCATTTTGATTTTCCAAGGACAAAAAATGATTTTCCTTTCAAAAATATCCCACCAGGGACCAAATCTGTCAATTACTGAAACTCCGGGGATCAAACTGTAAATTTCCAAAACTTTCCAATTTTTCACCAAAGGACTAAATATGACAATTTATGATTTCAAAATGACCTTTGGCGACTTTTCTTTCCAAATAAGTGCTCAGGGACTATTTTTGCCAATTTTTGAAAGTTGGGGGACTGAAACTGCCAATTTTGCAAACTTTGTACGTTTTTCATTTGTTTTTACTCATTTTGCATCTAAAACATATAAAACACAATTTTGAAATATTTTCAGTATTTTGATGCATTTCTGAGTGTTTTTGTATGTTTTGCAGTTCAGATTTGACCAAAAATGATGAGTGTTTGAGCACTCATCAATAGGCTATAACGCCTGATTCGCATTATTACTCCCTGCCCTCTAAAGGAAAATGACTGAGAGACCTAAAACTTGTGGCTAATTATATGTCTAATATATGTGGAGTTACCTCATTAGATTGTAAAGCAGTGGGCTCTATTGTTACAACAAATAAATTATTCACATTCAACGTTAGACATGCAATTAGACTTATAATTAGGTCTCTCAATCACTACTCTTCTCTACAAAGCAATTTGTACTATCTAACTTTTGATCTAACAAATATGTTAGCTCCATAAATCTCAATTATTTTGGTTATAAAACGAAGTCATCCTTTCACTACTAAATGCAAAATATGGCCAAAGAATCATTAAGTTATGGAGCGTTTGGGCAAACATTTAATGACCTTTATGAAGTTATGGCCTTATGGGCATTTTATGAGCTTTGTGCTTGAATGAAACAGTGCTTGAATGAAACAACACAAGGCCAGAAAACTAGTGTACACCACAGTACGACACCACACCATTATTAGGGAATTGATTTGCATTTTTCAGTCATATACGAGTATATTTTTATTGGCAAACTCCATTATATGCATTAAATAATTGTATTGTATATGTAACATGCTTTAATTGATTATAATGGAGTGTGCCAATAAAAAATGTGAGTATCCCACATTAATAAGTACATCCTTAAATGAAAATATGTTTCTTAATTACTGTAAAAAAAATGTAAAATTTGATATTTTAATTTAAGACTGAAATACGTGACTCATGCTTGCATGCATCATTCTAGAAATTTGGTGAGATCTTGAATAATAATTGAGGTTATTTTTGACTTTTTGTAAGGACAATGATAATGATTTTAATTTGTTATGCGAAAAACATACCAGGAAAAAACGATATTACTATTTTATTTTCTAAGAAAAAAGTTTCAAGGAGAACCTTTAAGTTGAAACCGAGAGAAAACTTTTGTCTGCCTAACAATTCACATGTGAACAAGTTTTAATATCAAATCTGGATTATTTTCGTTCATGTATATATGCAACGATATCAAATAAACGGATCTAGTCGAACATACAATTAATGTTACCAAGGGCGGTGCTGAGAACGTAAAAAAAAAAATTAGGTCCGGCACGAAAAAAAAAAATGCCCCTATATATTATAACATCCATAAACCATAATCAAGTACGAAAAACCAAAAATACGAACAAAAATCATTCTTGCAGCCAAAGTATTACTTGTACAAAATAAAATATATTTAAGTAAATCGTGCGGTTCTTCTCGCATTTTTTGAGGCAAAGTCTTCAATCAACGATTGATTCATAATTCATGTTCTCCAACATATCGCTCTCTATAGAAATCATTGCTAATCCAGTCAGTCTATCTTGTCCTTTCACAATCGGTTTTGACTTTTTGGATTAAATGATTAATAGGGTTTATTTTTAGTGCCCCTTAATGGGTTGGGCCCGACCGCCCGACTCGATTGCTGATAGTGCGCCGACCCAAAACCGCCCATGAATGTTACAATGCAATCTTTTAAATCAATATAACAAATTGGGAATGTGATGAGCGGGTATATATACTTATAGTTTTTCTAGTTTTAGTCATCATGTCTGTTATTGCCATTTGTTTTTTCTAATAATAGTATTATATCATTCTCTTTTCAAATGTGCTCACATTTCATCGTTTTTCAACAAATAAGTTGAGCTATTTAATTACTTACCATTTAATGTTCAAAAAACCTTTGGAAATCAGATTTTTGGATGTAACTTCTGTGATCAATAGTAGTATCAAATAAGCATTTATATTTCTTCAAACTATAGAACATCTCAATACAATATGAGGTAATTTTACGTTCGTCAAAGTGATCAATAATGGTAACTAAGAAAATAAAAAAAGCTAAAAGATACACATAGCTTTAAATGGAAATACTGTTAGGAACTCCCATACCAGTAACACCTGGTTTTGAGAAAGGCTTTAGAAGTTGGTATGGAGGAATCCCGACTCCATGCCTGTTTTTGAGACGCGTATCAGCATTCCTACCATCAATTATACCCTCCAATACTTTCAACCTTCCTGAAAATATTTCATAGGCTGCTTTAATCTTCGGGTTTGCTTCAAAAGATGGTTCCATTTTCTCACCAATATATTCCTCATCTGGCGAATGATTTGATAGAACATCCAAAACCGACATTATTTGTGAGGCTTGAAGCTGAGAAGGAAATGTTTCCAGTAGTACACTCTCAGGTTTCCTTTTGAAATTTTCCCATTGCTCTTCTGACGGGTCTTCACACGGCATTTTGACTCTGGCAATAGTGGACCGACCCGGAACATAACCCCCAAAGTCATATTGACCAAAGTTGACTGCTGCATGCTGACCAGAACATACCCATATCATTGTTGTAAGAATTCTGATAAGGTCTTGCGGTGTATTGAGAACAGGCCACCATGGTTCGTCTTTTTTGTCATGGTGACCCACTGTTCGAATCTCGGTCCACCACGCTTGAAGCTCCTCATCAGAGGTAATCAAATTTTGTTCGGGATAGTAATGGTTTACATAATCCGTTACCCAATCTTTGATGGCATCCCAAAGGACTAAACCATCATTTGCGAATGGATAATCTTCAATGGCTAGTTTAAGACCATGGGGAGAGTACGGATCTGCCTCTGCCATACCCCTTCACAAGTTCACATTAGCATGTCAAAAACCTCAGATTAGCTACTAAATAACAACGTTAATATGCCTTTTTAGGTCAAACAAATCACGCAATATGATAAGCTTAGAAGGAAACATGTCAAATGGATCGATCATGTGGAGAGTCGCTCAAAGTGTATTTTACACGCATAAATTTATATATTTTCTATCAGATTCGAAATGCCATTTATTTAAAGAAGATTATCAGATAATTTTTTTAGGTCAACCCAACTCGACTCATACCAAGATATACCTATCTTGACCCATTAACCAACCCACTAACCTTGCGATATTTCCATCTATAAAAAATTAAATAAGAAACAAGAACATAGAATATAGAACTAATATATTTATACATATGTGTTACTAAGTTACCTGCGAATTAGATCTGCTGGCAGGGCCTCTTGGTCAAAACGCCACAGGTGACCATATGCAGCTGAACTCATTTCTATGCTATACTTCCCGGGTGAAAAGCAAGACTCAATAATCCCCCCACAATTGATGAGGGATTCCCTAGCTAAAGCATTAATCTCCATTGTGTAACGGAAATGAGGGTGCAAAAGCCTATAAATGGGGTGCATTGCACTAAGCTGACGGTTACTTGCAATTATGTATGGCTCAGTGCAACAGTGAGTTCTCACCCTGAAAAGCAAATAGTTAAATACTGATATAGAGTAAAATAGAAACGAAACCAGAAGTGGCAAAGTTAGCATGTTCTAATAAATTTTGTCCAAAACATTTCTAGGAGAAACTAGTGCGTTAAATATTATGACAAACATTTTATTAACCAAAAAAAAAAATACTATTAGCTTTAAGAATATGGATTTTACGCATTTATAAATACATTCTTTGGAGCTCTATTCTTTTTAGCGGCTTTTATTTTTACCCATTTTGGGATAACCATAAATCCAAGACCCATCGTAAGAAAACAGGTCGAAATTGCCACTTCTGGCTTACATCAAATATAAAAAGCTAACGTGAGAATTTAACAATAAGAAAATGAAGATGTGTACCAGTGACTATAAACCTGATGGAAACAAGTGTCATGAGCAAGGAAATGAACCTTAGCCAGCTTCCAGAGCCAACCTCCTGTTGAATCCCAACATGGGGTGAATGCTTGTTTCCACTGAGGCTTCCCATTACCAGGTGGTCGAACTAACTCAATGGCTATTGGTCTCAAGGTTCCCGATGGAGTTAAATACATCAATAATCTTGACCCGTAAAAAGTTGTTCTCATATCTTCAATCCCTCTAACTTTGTTCACATATGGCAGGATCAGGTCATGATAATCAATAATAAAAAGCTTTTTTTGCTGCAAAGCCTGTACAAGATTCACATGAGAATTCAAGTAATACCAAATTATATTGTTTTAATGGCCTAGTATCATATATGAATGATCTTTACTGTACCTGCTCAACAGAGATGGAGTCTCCGATCACTCGCTCAACTATCTCATTTGTAATTGCTGATTCAGGAGGCCCATACACCTCAGGGTCAAGTTTACTTTTCAGAGGCCATTCCTACATCAATTCATAAAAGAGAGAAGTGATTAAGGGCAGTAGGTTACTGAAAAATATGATATATAGGGTTTCTACACAAATCTAAGGGTACAATTCTAAAAAAAAAAAATTTAAATAATAATAAATAAAATAATCTATAGTGTGAGATAGGGGTTGAAAAACATACTTTGACCAACTCAATGGAGCATGGGTGTAGACCAGCAAGGGTCTGTCGACAAAGTTCTTCATCCTTTAACCAAAAAAATTTATCTCCTGCAAGATAGAGTAGCATGTTTAAGTAATTTATGTGCAGATAATTAAGTGGCAATTTTGTTAATTGATGCACCCCTTTTAATTTGCTAAGCAGCACCTAATTCCAGAGTGTGAGATCAAACTCTAGGAAACAACAAAGAACTCCCGACCACTTAAATATGATCAGCATACACGTAAAATGGGAAAATTGTTTTAAAACGTACCATACTTGTCTAAAAAATCACTTTTGAGTAACGTACTTTTAATTTTCGTTATTGTGGTGCTAAACTTTCATTTTTGGCCTCTTTTGACGTTTTTGCCCCTCAAATTTTTTGAAATCCAGGGGCAAAAAATGTCATAAAAACGTCCCAGAGTGCGTAAAAGAGGCCAAACATGAAAGTTTAGCACCACAATAACGAAAATTAAAAGTACGTTACTCAAAAGTGATTTTTTTGACAAGTATTGTACGTTTTGAAAGAGTTTTCCCCACGTAAAATCTATTATACTACCAAACATATGATTTTTTTCTTTGTGAAAAAACAAGATGGTCAGAAAGTGTTTTACTCACGGTTAATTGATTCAGGGTTCTCGAATTGCAAGATATTAATTTTGCTGTCTCCAATGCCTTTCAGAAGTCGCGGCAGGGCCTCCCCAAGAAATCCCTTTGATTGTAATTCGGGCAAATGAAACCCATTATGGAACAAAGAGTCAATTGATGTGAAATGCGGAAAGCCCATCTCTTTGTCAATGAAGGATGTTTTTATTGAAGGCACGACTGCATGCATCACCGAGTACAAAGTTTTAGCCGAGAAAGTGAAATGTTTCAGCTCGGAAAAGGCTTCATCCCTTGGCACATAAACACCACTGCACCTTGACTCTGATAGTGGATCTGTGTATTTACAAGTTTTTTTTATTAACCAATATGTTTCTAGACGAGAAAATGCAAAATAAATAAACAAAAACGAAAGGTCCAATACAATTGACAAAAGTATCTGACTTAAGCACTCTAAATACTAGAGCTATAACATGACTGAAATTCTGAAAAATTGGCTTTGGCATTTTCATTTGCAAGTTATTTGTTTAGCTTGTAGTGTCAACCTGCAATGAACCGCCCTAAGTTACGCTCAAATTAGAAAGTAGACACACTGATCAGTTCTCACAAAACAAAGTGATAAACAAGAAGATCATAAGCCAAAATAACTATAACCTAAACCAACAAGAAAACCGGCCAGTGCATTATCTTATAATTTTCTTATGATCTTCATCATGAACTACACCAGTTTTAGGTTAGATAATGGGGCTACCTGATTTAGTGCGGTCACGACCAGTTTTGCAACGCCTAGGGTATGGCAAATCCTTAGTTCCAAGCACTGGGCGTAAAAATTCGGGCTTCTTATCAGGATCTCCAAGATCATTGTATACATCATAATCGTATACTCTGTCATGCTTTTTGCGAGGACCATCTGGGACATCTTCTCCTCGAAGACTCGCTAGATCTTTCTCTCGTAGAGCTTTTAGCCCACTCGGTGTTTGTGATGGTAGGTACGACTGTATTAGACAAACTTAAAAATTGTTAAAAGATGATATATTGAAACAGTTTCGGAAAGGATTCCAGATTGTGCTGACTTGAAGGGTTTGCGACCCTTTAACTGCTTGTAATAAATATCTGTAATCTCTTCATTTTTTTTTTTTTTTTATCTAACATTTTGCTAGCTTAGTAAAACTACGGTTTGTCTAACGAGCTAGTGCGAATAGGGCACCGGTAAGATATTATATTAACTAAACTCAGACTTTCATTTTTAAGTTAAAAACGCTTTTAATACACATTAATTAAACACATAAATTATCTTAATTACATTTGATTTTTTTTTTTTTTTTTTTTTTTGGTTTTGGACTTAACATCTCCTTTCTAATGCATCCAAATCAATGTCTCATGAGCACTCGTCAGACAAACCCGTAACTTGATAGAATTAATGTTAAAGAAAAGGTTTAAATAGAATATTAGTTTCATTTAAAGGTCTTTTACCTTTATAGGTTACTGTAAGACGTAATTTATTTTTTAATTTATCAAGTGATTACCTATGTCTCAATATATATACCCTAACATTCAATCTAATACAAATAAATCCACTAAATAGCTTACTAATAAGGAAATGATGATAAATGCTTTTGTTTTAAGTCATATAATGATAACTATTTACGTAAAACCCTCTGATTCTATTAAGAGTATATAGTGAAAATGTAAACCCATGAAACTCTTTTCCCAATAAATCTTTAAAAAAGAGGCTCTAAAAATACTTGCTAAAATTAAATAAAGTGTTTTTGTTTTGTTTATCTTCATAAAAATATTTAACCATAATGCAAACGTCTAGCTTTTATTTTAAAGAACCATCACGTTCGGAGTGAGCGGATCTCGATCGGGTGCTATACTTGCTTGTACTAATTAAAGGTATACAAGTTCAGGGAGGGAGCGACGTTAGGCCATGGCCAACTCCATTTCTTTCACAAGTACTAGTAGTATAGAGGGGTGCATTGTTTGGGCAGTAACCGAAAACCGAAAACCGAAACCGAAATGAACTGAACCGAACCGAAAAAACTTGAACCGAATTTATAATCAAACGGAATTTGCCAAAACTGAACCGGACCAAACTAAAAATTCGGTTTTCGGTTTAGATATTGTTTTGGCTATCTGAATCGAAAACCTAATTTACATAAATATATACTTTTTATATATTTATATGTAATAAAAAACCATTAAAATTTTATCCTAATATAAAAAAAACACTTTTTATGTTTGAAATAATTTTTATTTGTCAAAAAGCTATACAATTAAATTTAAAATATATATATATATAATGGTTTAATTCGATTTATTCGGGTCAACTCGAAAACCGAACCGAATTCAAATTCGGTTTTCGGTTTGGTTCGGTTGAATTCTAGTTCGGTTTTCGGTTTGACTCAAGAAAAATTTAGCCGAACTAACCGAAACACATAATAACCCGATAACTAAACCAATGAAAATATCGAGTACGGAGTAATATATATGTTTAATGGACAAAGTTTTCTCAGGCCACCCAGAATAAAAAGCCTGCACATGCACATGGATATTAGAAAATTTTGTCGTCTACTTTAATAATTGAAAAGTGAAATTATGGTTTATAGATGACGGAAGTTCAATTGTAAATTCGTTTTTCTCGTATTGTTTTTAGTTTCTGTTTTAACCTATCTGGGTGAACAATCACAATTTATTTTTTTATCTTCTTGCTGTTTTTCTTTTTTATTATTATTATTATTATTATTATTATTATTATTATTATTATTATTATTGTTATTATTATAAAACCACTCGTTTAAATTTTCATGCATATCACGGGACCATTTCTACATCCAATCCTCAACCTTGTATTACTTATCCCTTTTGAGTTCTGAAGTTAAGGTACAACATATGTATGTACGAGGTAGGCATCATGCAGTGTACAGTTGTACACGCACATGTATACATGTACTAGCTAAAAGACCATTAAATTTTACGGGTATTTTTCAATAACGAAAAAAAAAAAACTAGTGAATGACATTGTGTATTATGATGTTATAATTTAGAAAGAACCACATCTGATAAACAAAACGTAAAATATACGGTTGGTAATAATCAAACATACGTTATATGAAACACCATATTAAAATGATATATCAGTATTCTACTTTAATGATTATTATATCGAGAAAATAGTATGTTTGTCAATAAAACAATATAAAACTATTATAGATTATACTCACTTCGTTCTAAAATTATTGTCCTTCGAAAAAAAAACACACAGTTTAAGAAAAACATAATTATTACTGTTTTCTCTCTCTTACTTTTATCGGAATAACATTTTTATCCTTAAATAATTAATTAATGTCTTATTTAAAGTTTCGATAATATGATAAACTCGATTAAACTTCTCTATCTATATTTAGTATTGGACGTCCCAAAAATGAAACATGAAGTATTATTTTAGGATAGAAGGAGTAGATAAATAGGTAAAATAGTTATGCTAAGGGCAAAATATAACCAATATAGGCTTGTGGCTTAATAATTATGTCTCAAAACGAGTGATTTTGGATTCACGTCTCGTAAGAAACAAGTGAGTGTTGTTTATATAGGTGTGTGAGTTTGCCTTCCAAAAAAAGAATAAATTTAAAACGCAAACCTTGTTAGTGAAGAAAATACGCTTTTCAGGATTATCGAACTTGGAGTGAACCCAAGAATTAGGATTAAAGGTAATGGTGCCATTGGAAAATCCTTCAAGATCAATCGTCTCTATATACATCTCTTTGTGATGTTCATTTTCGATTAAAACGGCTCCAATCTCACCAAAATCCTCTGGTACCTCAAATTCTGCTACATATCGTACGTCCTTCATGTCAAGCCCTGACCAGTGCGCATAATGCTGAATCGTATCCTTTGCCAACCCCGTCTCTGTTAATTATCAACAACAAAGGATATAAATATATTGTCAAAAATTTTAAATAGATTAGTCAGATTGTTGTTTTGTAAAGAATGTTTTATTTGTATTAATGTGAACAATAAAAAGTCATTACTAGTTAATGTGTTCAAGACTTACTATGGTCAACCTCGGCAGCAACAAGCTCCATAAGGATTGATTTACCAAGTAAATCTTGAATATCATCAAGTCCTTTGGTAAGTGATATGCTAGATATTAACCCACCCATGGTTACTTGAACACTTATAACAGCTTTCACCTTGGTTGTTCTTGTGGCGCTACTAGATTTGTCAGTCGCGATGGCTTTGATCTGAAGAGATGAGCATGTTGCATGGAAGTTGTTTTTGTGTTTGATAGGTGAAGAAAGGTTTTTGAGAGGAAGGTAGGCGGCGATGCTTCCACTATCACCACCATATGTACCTCCATCACCGTTAACAAACGCCTTGTGATGTTGTCGTGTGAGTAAGGATTGAGTAGAGTTTGAGTGGTGGTAGTGGCCTTGCGGTTTTAGCATGTTTGTGTGGGAAATGGCTTGAAAAGGGTTGAGCATGGATTTTAATGAAATATTCCAAGTGTGTTGTGTTAGTGATAGTTTGATATATAGACAAACTTATCACACCTCAACTTCATGAAAGGTGTTAAACAATAATGAAGGGAGACAAGTTGTTATTCTCTTTTTAACATTGGTTTTGAACATTTTACATGGCAAAATGTAATCAAACATGTTTAACTTATTTAAAGTATGTCAACGAAATCCTTTTTATTGTTGCAAAAATTTATTACGGACTTATGTATATTCACTATTATGTTACTAGCCAATTAAGGTTTAACAGGTACTTGTTTACCCTATAAGTACAAAACATTTGTAACTCTTTGGAATTATCTGATAATAAGACTTCTGTCTTGGTCCTTTCATTCTTGTGTTCTTATTCGTTATTTCATAACTTGTATCAGCACGAACGTCTCGATCAAACCAAAAAAACATACGAACGATCATGAAGGAGAAGTAATTCAATGCATTTTGATATCTACAATCCAACAGTGCTAACGTTCATTAGGTATGATTTTTTTACGACAACTATTGGTTTTCTTTTCATGAAGATCAAATAAGAGAAGATTGGATATGTGGCATAATTATTTTATTTCTAACCAAATATACTTACTTTTTTTTATAGTTTTTTTTTGTGCAAATGGTGAATATATATATTACTTCAAACAATTACAGTAAAAGGAATAAAGAACTTCTGTTTTGGACAAATCCCAAACACGGAATCATTGAAACACAGAATTCAAACTACATAATTCTATCAATACTAACCTCTATATCTGACAAAACTAAAATCTAACATAACATGCCTCTTATTACAGTTCTGAATTCACCCTGCAATTCATCTTCACATGATCAATCAGAAACATTCCTTGTCTTCAAAATTCACTAAATGATTAAATCATTTATGCACCTACCATCTAGCTACATTTCTCATCTCCTTCCCATTTGAACCATTCATCCTACCACCACAATAGTAAAAACAGGACAAGAGATGGGCATCACTAGGCACCATAACCCCTCCAAGTCAAGGGCTCTTCAAGATGTACTACATTTCCATCTCTAAAATGGCTTCATACATCTAGAAACACACTCCTTGAGTGAGGACCCCATTACCTCCTGTGGGAATGCAAAGGATGGACCATGAAGCTTCATCTTTCACAACTCTCAATTCCATCCTTCTTGCACTCCCCTCCTAGGCCATTTACCCTTCACATTAGATAACCCTACTTTATGGTACATCTATACTGAATAGACCTCTTATTGTTCCTAGCATACTTCAATCAGCCTCCTCCCAAGGCTAGACTGCTCAAAAGAATGGAGGAAACAATAAGTACAGTCACACCAGTTAAGACTCCAAGATACAAGGTGTTAATCCAATGTAATGACTAGAATAGATCCAATGAAATTGTAGATAAAAGTATTAAGAAATCTTTCTACCAATTCTGCACAGAAATGCTTCTCCCAAACACTCCTTAATTGCCAGTTAAGCTTGAATTCTGTTCACAGTTTTGCCTATAGGCTATATTCTTTTGAATTCCACATTCCAATCTTTAGCCACACTTTGAACATTTAAAGAATTAATCACTTTAAGACCAGCAATCCTCATTTTGACAGTATCTAAGATAACATCAGCTAGACTTTGAGGATTTCTTCTTTCCATAGTAAACTGTCTTCTATTTCTTTCTTGCCAAATGAAGTATACCAAAGCCCCAAATACAAGCCTTCTAACCCCACTTTTAATTGAATTGTTGTTGTTAATAGCCATACAACTCACATTACCTCTCCAATCCTGTTTGACAGACTGAATATAGCTCTTATCTTTGATTAAATTCCACACACTTTTAACACAGCTGCACTGGAAGAATAAGTGATCTTGAGAGTCCATACAACTGTTGCATAGAGAACACTTCATATTACTGTCATTATTCCATAAGAAAATTCTATCTTGAGTTAGTAACCTTCCCAATATGGCCATCCACAACACAAAAGAATGACTAGGAATGCATTGAGTATACCAAACAAGATTCTTCCAATTAACTTTTGTCTCACTTTCTTTATAATCCTCCCATACTTGCTTGACTGAGAAAGACTTCTCATTACCATTAGTATCTCTCCAAATTGCTCTATCACTTATATTAGACAGGTTTGGAACTGGTAGACAAGAAATCTAAGGAAATCTAAGACTCCATATATTGCTCCAAATCCATTGATTATCACTGATCATCTCAGAAATAGTTGCTTTGGCATCAAACCTTGCATCATAAAGATCTCTCATGTTGACAATTTGACTAAGTGGTCCTAAATTGCACCACTTATCAAACCATACTGATGTTTTCATTCCATTACCAATCTTCATTTCAATATGTCTTTTAGCTTTCTCTCTTAAACCAAGCAATACTTTCTATATCCAACTATCATTATACTCAACACTTACATCCCAAAAACTATGTCCTCTTAATTTGACCACATGTATCCATTTAACCCATAAACTTTCTTTATGATCTACAATGTCCAAATGTGTTTAGTTAATAGAACTTCATTCCATAGACCCAACTGCTTGAACCCTAGACCACCATGACATTTAGGTTTACACAAAGTTTTCCAAGCAATCTTAGCCTTACCTCTTGCCAAAATCACCTTGACACCACAAGAAACCTTTAAAAACTCTTTCAATATCTTTGACAGTAGACTTAGGAATCAAAAACACAGAAGCCCAATATATTTGCATAGAACTCAGAACTGAAGCAAATAGTTGCATTCTACCAGCATATGAGAGAAACTTGTTTTTCCAATCATTTACCTTACTTTTGACTTTATCTAGGAGCTGCTTACATTCATCTTTTCCTAACCTTTTAGTAAGAAGAGGCACTCCAAGATACTTCATAGGAAAATTCCCTACTTTAAATGGAAGAACATTCAGGATACCCCTTTGCTCAGCTGTATTAACATTTCCAAAGAAAATTGTGCTCTTCTCCATATTAGATACCAATCCCGAGATTCTGCTAAAATCATTCAAAGCATCTTTGATAACACTGATAGAATCTTTATTACCATAACATAATACCATCAAATCATCATCAAAACATAAGTGAGATAACTTCAGATCTTTACAGCCTGAATGATATTTGAAGTTAGGAGCATTGCTGATCTTGTTGGCCATAATCAATGTAAAAACTTCCATTACCAATGTAAACAAATAAGGAGATATGGGATCTCCTTGCCTCAATCCTCTGCCACCTTTAAAGTAACCTTTAATCTCACCATTCAGGCAAATAGAAAAGCTTGAAGAAGAGATCCAAGTATAAATCCATTCCACCATTTTGCCATGAAAACCAAATTTAATGAGAATTTGTTTAAGAAACTCCCAATTAACAGTGTCATAGGCTTTGGCAATATCAATTTTCAAAGCACGTCTCTTTGAACCACCTTTCCTATTATACCCTTTCAAAAGCTCTTGAGTTAAAAGGATATTATCTTGTATACTTCTTCCTTGAATGAATGCACTTTGATTCAAATTAACCAATTTATCAAGACTAGTCTTCATTCTGTTTGTGAGGATCTTACTGATGCATTTGTACAACACATTACAACATGCAATTGACTTAAACTCATTCACATACTTAGGATTACTCACTTTAGGAATCAAAGTAATGAGAGTAGAGTTGATTTCTTTGAGCAGCTTGCCTGATGAAAAAAACTATTTGATTGAATCACATATATCCTTCTCAATGATCCCCCAAGCTTTTTTGAAAAAACAAGCAGTGTAACCATCTGGACCAGGAGCTTTGCAGTTGTCAATATCAAACATAGCATCTTTAATCTCCTTATCAGTCACTTCCTTAACCATATCCAAGGCATCAACATCAGAAAGTCTATTAGTGAGTATATCTCCAACAAGATCAAAATGCTCCACATTAACAGCATTCCCCAAGAAATTTTCAAAGTGATTGACAAAAGTACTTGCCATCTGCTCACCTTCAACCATAACTCCTGAAGTATTAGTAATACTAAGAATTCTGTTCATACTCTTTTTGCTTTTAACCACTTTGTGAAAATATGCAGTATGCCTATCTCCTTCACTTAACCAATCAACTTTAGCACATTGAAAAAGCAATTTTTCTTCATCATCTACTGCTTCATTATACTCACCAAGGATATTAGCTGCAAACTCTTTCTTATCTTCATCATGAGGGTACTTCTCCACATCCATTTGAGCCAACTTCAACTGATCTCTTAACTTGTTAACCCTTTCAAACAAACTACCATTTTTTCCAATTCATCTTGTTTAAATGCCACTTCAGAAACCTAAGTTTCTTAACAAGCTTAAACATATGAATACCATGAACTTCCTCAGCCCAACTCTTCTTAACCAAAAGCAGAAAATCATCTTTATCAGCAATATAGTTAGCAAATTTGAAATTTCTTTTCTTCTTTACCAGAGTTTGAGGAATAACCAAGACAGAAGGAGTATGATCAGATACCATAAAAGGATGGAGCATAGCATAAGCTTGAGTATATTTTGAAATAAACTCATCATTTGCCATTATTCTATCAAGATTCTTCAGAATGCTAGTATTTGGCTTAGACGGAGACTTTATCCATGTATAAAACATCCCTTTACTACAAACATCCTCCACTTCAATGCTATTAACAAAATTAATAAATTTCTGCATATCTCCTGTTACAGTAGATTTTCCAGCAGTATGTTCTTCCACTTTCAGAGTGACATTGAAATCACCCATTAGAATCCATGGTTTACCAATAGTAACAATCTTAGCCATCTGTAAGTCACTCCATAACACCCTTCTAGCAATACCATTGTTATCAGCATAAACAAATGAACAATAAATCTTCTCATGTGATTGAATATCCTCAATTAAGCAAAACACCATTCGCCTAGTTGTGTGGAGAACCATAACATGAACAATACTACTATTCCAACCAACAGTAATTCTGCAACCACCATTGCACTGATTCACATTAGATACCCAATCCCATTGACCAAACACTTTATCACAGACCTTGTTCAACTTTGGAGCTTTAACATGAGTTTCAATGATAGAGAATACCTGTAATCTTTCTTCATAAATAATTTTTTTTAATTATTTTTGTTTTTTTTCATTATTCATACTTCTTATGTTCCAAATTCCTATTTTGTAATCCATAAAGAAACAAGAAAAAGAGACCTAGTTCAATACAGAACTACTAGTTCCAACTAATTCATCATCTACAATATTCTTAACTGCTTCATCATCCAAAACATCTTCTTCTAATTCCTCCATACCTTCCTGTCTATCCTTTTTCTCTTTCTCTCTATCATCTTTCCAAGCCTTATTGAAGTAATTAATCATCTCCTGAGACCATGTTTTCATAACACTCATACTAGGCTTGAGTTTGGTACTAAGATACTTATCCACAGTTGTCTTATCATTCATCACATTAAGCTCATGAACATTCTCAGCTTCCAAACTATTAAGAGCATCAAAACTATTTTTGGTATTAGTCTTCTTTTGTTGAACACTACTTTTTGTTTGCATAGACTTATTACCATTTAGCATAGGAAACTCATAGTCAAAGTTACTTTTAATAGTTTGCCCAGTCTCCTTATTTCCTATGTTCTCATTTTTCTTATTCCATTGCTGCCTAACTTGACCCTTACCTTTATTCTTCTCCACATTAACCTGCTTACTACCATTTCCTCTATTATTACCAGAATTATTCACATACCCACTAGGCTTCTTTGCTGGTTTAAACCAAGGTTCTTTATCCTTATTAACATTTTCATTATTAGTTATTTCAACCTTATCAACAATGATTTCCTCTTCAGTTCTAACTCTAACTTTACACCCTTTAAAATCATGTCCAAACACTTTACAATGAGTACATAAGGGAGGTTTCCAGTCATAACAGACTTTAACCTTCTTCATACCTTTTACATTCTTATCCCTATCTTTGTATTTTTATAATTGATCTTTTACATTGAAATGAAGTGTTGACATACCTTTTACATTCTTCATACTTTTTTTATAATTGATCTTGTGACATTTTTTTAGTTTAACCACAATATGTTACTATGGAAAACTAAAAGGGGGGTTGAATATTTTTACGTCTTTTTAATTCGTTATAAAAGATAGTTTTAGTGTTTTCTTAGCTTTTAAAAACTTAGATTCGATAATATGTGATCTCAAGTCTTGCACAATATAAACAACTATCAATACACAATATATAACAATGATAAGTAATGAAATAAGTAAGAGATGGTAAGATCGAACCGCGAGACAAGAGATTTATAGTGGTTCGGCTACAAGGACACCTTCCTTGCCCTACTCCACTCCCCGAGCACCTAACTCGAGAGTTTTCTTCACTATATCAACAAGCTCCCTTATGGCGGAGAAAACCGTACACACCAATTTACACACCAATTTTCACACCACAACTTCTTCACACCTAAGTCACAACTTCTTCAAATCAATCTACTTCACAACTAACTACTCCACACCTATCTTCTTCACACCAATCTAGTTCCTAACTTTTCTTCTTCACACCAAGCTACTAACTAATCACACAATATATATATCTAGCACAACTATCTACAATCAAATATTCACAACAATCTTCACAAAGAATAATGTAAATGATCTTTGATGATGCACCAACAACTTGGATGTGGAGATCACAACAAGTTGTAATACTTCTTGTCTTGGGGGATAGAAGTATTCTTCTCTTGCACTTGAGAGGATGAAGTTTGGATCACTTTGAAACAAAGAATTATACACTTATGATCAAAGGATAAGAGAATAGAAATATGGATCTAGATCAGAAAGTTTAGAAGTGCAAAAGGTAAGAAAATTCTGAGGAGTGAACCAGTATTTATAGGGGAGAAAAATAATGTTCTGGAGCATGGCCGGTCCACTTAATTAGTGGCCGGTCGCCCAAGGAATTAAGGGGGTCGCCCCTTCAGAACGTTGGTTTTTTTTGTCTTTTAGTGGAGAATATTTTTCTGGATAGAATTTGCCATTTTTGGTTGGAAATTTGAAATCATATATTTATAATGAATTAAAAATATTCTTTTAATTCCAAAAGTAATTTTGTAAAAGATATAAGATGTTTAATACATTTTATAAAAATTCTAGTGATTAGAAAATTTTCCTTTGATCATGAAATGTAATAAACCCTTTGTTTATTCATACATTAAGTGATATGGAAGCAAAGACAAATATTAAGCACTAAAAACTTGTTTACGTCATAAGTTTTAGATTAATGAGTTTATGCTTTGTAATTATCAAAACATAGAGACATTGTTAATATCCTAACAATGTTTTAAGACATTATTTATGTCAACAATCTCCCCTTTTTGATGATTACAAAACCTTAAACTCATTAAATCTAAAAAATATTTTTTAGACAAGTATTTAGAGTTTAACATTCTCTTCTCCCCCTTTTTGTAAAATCAAAAAGGTTAAAGCTCCCCCTTGATGTATGCTCCCCCTCATTTGAGAGCACCAAGAGAATGAGCTATGGAAAACTTGGCTACACAAAATATTAGAAGAGAACAAGGCACATATATATGCAAAGCAATAATTATAAAAATAGATTCATTCAAGCATCATAGAAAGCATTACAACATTTAATATGCTTAAGGCGTATTAATCATAATAAAACAAAAGAAAAGACATAGTCCTATATTGCCTAAAAGAGCACTTGGACTTGCTTGCAACTCATGGTTGATTGTTTTATTTGCTTGAAAGATAACATAAGCATAAAGCTTAGTTGTTAGATGGAGAAAGATATGGAGTGGGGTATGGAGCGGAAGAGGTGGCCCTTACGATATTGTATCGTGTTAAGGGTGGAATGGGATGAGGTCGAGTGAGTAGATATTCAATCCAAGAAATATCTTCACTCAAGTAAAGGATTTGTTTTTGAAGAAAGATGCAACAAGGGCAATAGTGAGTGTGGTTTGTAACTTGATCCAAGTTGAGAGAGTGAGGAAAGCAATTGTTGTAGGGTGATGATGGAGGTTTCCCTTTGTTGCGTTGTGCAAGATGCATGGCATTGAGATCACAAAGATCATATATTTGTGATATTTCATCACGGAACTTTTGCTTTTCCGTGGTAATGCGGAGAAAGTCATTGTGTTGATATGGATGAATTGGGTTTGTGTAGTTGGAGTTGTAGTGGGATGGTTGATCAAACTTGTATCGATCATTACAAGTGATTAGAGGATGAGATGAGTGGTTTGGCATGAAGGAAGATGTTTGGCCAATGTTGTATAGTTTGTAAAGAGCATCAGATGAATGTCCTTGTGAATTTGGTGGAAAGTTTGGGAAGTAAGTGGTTGGTGGTGTTGAGTGATTTCCAACTTCATTTGTTATGATGGATTTGTTTCGAGGGCTTTTTCTTCGCCAAATGGGTTTTTCGGTCATTTTTGCAAGCCTTGAGGCTTTTGGTTTTGGTTTGTTTGGAGAAGCCATGAAGGGATGAGTGAAGAGTTTTGAGGATTGGGGGTATTTGTAGTGTAAGATTTGTGTGTTTATAGATGGATAAAGTTTGTTGGGAGATTAGGACAAAATGTGTTGGTGAAAATTGGGAAATGTAGGTTGAAATGGGCTAAAAAGCAGAAAAGATTCTGTAAACCCGACCATCAGATGGCCGGTCCCCTTAATTAGGGGGCAGTCCCCTTAATGATTAAGGGGGCCGCCTTACAAAATTAAGGGGGCCGCCCATCTGGTGATTTCCAGGTTGCCAGAATTGGGTTTTTGGCAGAAAATTTACAGAAAGGTTGTGTGTTTGGATTAGAGTTCAAGCAAGTTCAATTCCATTAGGCAATATAGAATCTAATCTAATCAAGATATAGCATGCATGCAAGAACATATAGACAAAAGAGCAAATAATCAACACATAATAAGCAAGAGGAGGTAAGTAAAGGCAAGATCACTTAAACTTCCTAAGGCACCTATCTTATATTAAATGCAAAGGCAACTAGTGAGTGAAAAACTAGTGATGGATCAAGATGACAACATTATTAGTGAATTTGTACTAGTGTGTGTCTATATGCAACAAATGTGGAGTTGTGATTGTTTCGACTCCTAAATGCAAAAAGAAATAATGATCCTAGGAAACAATCCAAATAATCTCCTTGATTCAATTTTTGCTCGATCATGAGTGTCAAAGACATATATTAGATTATATACCTTGACAATTTATGTGAGAGTTTATGCATGATTTTGAAAAATAATGTTTTTAGTATTAGTCAACAATGCAAGGAAAATGCTCTTCATGTGATTCCTAGATGTGAGAATAATTTTTAAAGAGAATTGATTGGGTTATACAAAGGAGTTTATGCAAAGAAAATAAAATTTCCCAATCTTTATTTTTGTGCGAAATAGATTCCTAGACTCAAAAAAAAATGAAATGGAAGAAAAATAAATTTTATGCAAGTATAAATTTGTATTAATTCAATATAATTTAGTCAACTTGTTCCATCATTCCTAATCCTAAACGCAAGTGGTTGAATAATTCACGCTTAAGGGGTTTTGTGAATATATCCGCAATGTTGTCTTCCGATGCAACCTTTTCTATAGATATATTTCCCTTTTGTACATTATCCCTAAGAAAATAGTGGCGTATTTCTATGTGTTTAGTCCTAGAGTGTTGCACCGGATTTTTACTTAAATCTATCGCACCTTTGTTATCGCACATAATGGGGACATTTTCTAACCTAATGCCATAGTCTACGAGAGCTTGTTTCATCCATAGTGCTTGTTGACATGCCTTTCCAGCGCTTACATATTCGGCTTCGGTGGTAGAAATAGCAAGAGCGGTATGCTTCTTCGAAAACCAAGATGTTAGACAACATCCCATAAACGTGCAAATACCGCTAGTGCTCTTTCTATCTACGTAGTCTCCCGCATGATCCGAATCCGCATAGACGATGGTTTCTATGCCGGATCCCTTAGGATACCATAATCCTAAGTGTATAGTGCCTTTAACGTATCGGAAGATACGCTTAACCGCTTCTAGGTGAGAGGTTTTGGGATCCTCTTGAAAACGGGCACAAAGGCAGACACTAAACATGATGTCGGGTCTACTTGCCGTCAAGTATAGTAAACTATCTATCATTCCTCTATACTTGGTGTTATCTACGGACTCACCTTCATCGTCCTTTGTGAGCTTTACTTCCGTAGACATGGGAGTTTTCATGAGTTTTGAGTCTTCTAGGCCAAATTTCTTAAGCATTTCCTTAATGTACTTAGATTGGTTAAAAAATATTCCATCTTCTAATTGTTTTATATGTAATCCTATGAAGAAGTTAAGTTCACCCATCATACTCATCTCAAACTCATCATGCATGATTTTGGCAAATTCATCACACATGTCTTGACAAGTCGATCCAAATATAATGTCATCAACATATATTTGGACAATGATGAGATTTGGGTCTTTCCTTTTAGTGAAAAGAGTGTTATCTACCATTCCCATGGTATAATCATGTTTAATAAGAAAAGCTTTTAATCGATCATACCAAGCTTTGGGAGCTTGTTTGAGTCCATACAAAGCTTTCTTTAATTTATAAACATAATCAGGTTTTGCGAAGTCAATGAATCCTGGAGGTTGTGCCACATATACCTCCTCATTGATAAAACCGTTAAGGAATGCACTTTTCACGTCCATTTGGAATAACTTAAAATCTAGGGCGCAAGCATAGGCAAGTAATATCCTAATCGATTCTAGTCTAGTTATGGGGGTATAAGTTTCGTCATAATCAATTCCTTCTTGTTGATTATAACCTTGGGCAACTAACCTAGCTTTATTCCTAGTAACTATTCCATTCTCATCTAACTTATTCCTATATAGCCATTTGGTTCCTATGATGGTCATATTCTTTGGATTTGGGACTAACTCCCAAACATCATTTGCCTTAAATTGATTTAATTCTTCTTGCGTAGCTATAACCCAACTTTCATCCTTTAAAGCCTCGCTAATATTCTTAGGTTCTATTGCTGAGAGGAAACAAAAGAAATTGTTTTTATCTTGGGCTTGTGACCTAAGGGTTCTTTGGTTAAGATGTCCTATTATATTATCTAATGGATGTGATCTAGATTCTTTAATATTAACAGTTTCGTTATTTTCTAAGTGAATGTCTTCATTATCATTTCCTATGGGTTTTGTTTTACTAACCTCAATAGCTTCATCTTCGACTAAATCATCATCTTCTAAAGGTAATGTTTTAGGAGGTGGTGGTGTTTCATCAAATGTTACATTTAGTGATTCATCTACTTTCATGGAGTGTTTGTTAAGTATTATATATGCTTTGCTATTTTGTGAGTATCCTAAAAATATTCCTTCATATGATTTTGGATCAAACTTAGTGAGGTAATCCTTAGTGTTTAAAATATAACATTTACTTCCAAATACCCTAAAGTAGATTAAGTTTGGTTTTCTACCTCTTAATAACTCATAAGGAGTTTTTCCTAGAATTCTTCTAATTGATACCCTATTTAAAATATAAGTTGATGTATCTACGGCGTGACACCAAACTTTTTGTGGGATGGATTGTTCATTTAACATAGTTCTACTCATTTCTTGTAGTGACCTATTTATTCTTTCTACTACGCCATTTTGATTGAGGAGTACGAGGAGCGGAGAAATTGTGAGATATTCCATTTAACTCACAATATTTTCCGAATTGTACTTCGTTATCAAATTCCCTACCATAGTCCGTCCTAATGGCAACTATTGAGAATCCTAATTTATTTTGAATCATTTTACTAAATATTTCGAGTTTTTCAAAGGCTTGGGTTTTGTCACTTAAAAACCTAGTCCACGTGTATCGTGAGTAGTCATCTACTATTACTAAGGTATATTTGTTTCCTCCATAGCTCTGCACAGCGGATGGACCAAAAAGATCCATATGTAATAATTCTAGGCACCTAGTAGTGGATACTATATTCTTAGCTTTGTGACTAGCATGAGCTTGTTTTCCAATTTTACATGCATCACAAAAATGCTTGTCATATTTTAGATTAGGCAAATTTCTAACTAATTCCTTAGAGGCCAAAGATTGTATTTGTTGCATGTTAGCATGTCCTAATCTCCTATGCCACAATGTAGAGTTTTCATCTAGGGTCGTTAGGCATATCCTATCATCAGGTTTGTTTCCTAGTTTCATAACATATATGCCACCTTTCCTAATTCCTCTACCTATAATTTTTCCATTCTTAACTATTTCGCTATCCTCTTCGGTAAATGTGACTCTACATTTATTATCACATATTTGTCCTACACTAAGCAAGTTATATGTTAATTTATCTACATGCTCTACATTTTCAATAGTAAGTGAGTCTTGAGAAATCGTACCTTTGCCAATGATTTTTCCACGTAAGTCACTACCGAAAATAACGTTACCTCAATTGTATGTAGAGAATAGCTTGCGGTTCCCCGTCATGTGCCTCGAACATCCTCTAACTTTGATCCATTCGTCAGGTTCTAAGTCAATTCCTAAACATATTTCGTCGGTTTCTTTTACCATAAAACACTTT
Organism: Artemisia argyi; assembly: GCA_030686995.1. Taxonomy (NCBI): domain Eukaryota; kingdom Viridiplantae; phylum Streptophyta; class Magnoliopsida; order Asterales; family Asteraceae; genus Artemisia; species Artemisia argyi. The sequence goes on along the minus strand of CM060695.1, from coordinate 18,887,969 downwards.
TCGTCTCTTGGCTTTTCAACTTCTTCTTTGTCACTATCACTCCATGTTCCACTAACAAAAGCGCCTTGATTTTCATAACCCGGTGACTTTAGACATTCGCCAATGAGATGATTTGGACTTCCACATCTAAAGCATTTTCTTTTCCCGTAGTTTTCACTTCTATTTCTTTGGAATGGTTTTCTTTCGTCTCGTGATGATCTAGTGAATCTTCCTCGTCTCTTGAAGAATTTCTTGAATTCTCTTACGGCCATTGCATATTCTTCGTATTCACTTTCGTCACTTGAATCATCATCATCACTAGGTTCCTTTTTGGCTTTTAGAGCAATGGATTTGGTTTGTTCTTTCTTGACTTTGACCGTTTCCGAATCTCTTCTTATGATTTCTTCATGAACCTTCAAGTTGCCAATTAGTTCATCTAGTGATAACGTCATCAAGTTCTTTGATTCTTCAATTGCCGTGACCTTAGCTCGCCATTTTGGATGCAATGCCCTAAGAAAATTTCCTAACACAATTTTTACTAGAAAATGTCTCATCAAGTGCTTTTAAACTTGTGATAATAGTGTTAAACTTAGCAAAAGCATTATCAATTGATTCCTCTTCCGGAATTGTAAATTGTTCATATTGTTGTACAAGAAGATCTATTTTATTATCTTTGACTTGGCTATTACCTTGGTGAGTGATTAGTAAAGAATCCCAAATTTCTTTGGCTGTTTTACACATAAAAATTCTTTCATACTCTTTGTGTGGTAACGCATTATAAATAACCATTTTAGCCTCATTATTTTTTGCTAATTTCTTTTTCAAATCATCATTGTGTTCTTTGAAAGATACAATTTCATTCATTTTAGTTTCAACATTATATTGAATAGGGGGAAAATCACCAAAGGTAATAATATGCCAAAGATCAAGATCTTTTGATTTCACATACGTTTCGAATCTATTTTTCCAATATATAAAAATCCATCACTTTCAAATAGTGGTGGTCTTTGCATAGATTGCCCTTCTAAATATTTTTCAGATTCCATAGATCGTTACAAGTTTTAAAATACAATATATTTTAAAATTTTTGCTAGACGTGGCTCCTGATACCAATTGTGGAAAACTAGAAGGGGGGTTGAATAGTTTTACGTCTTTTTAATTCGTTATAAAAGATAGTTTTAGTGTTTTCTTAGCTTTTAAAAACTTAGATTCGATAATATGTGATCTCAAGTCTTGCACAATATAAACAACTATCAATACACAATATATAACAATGATAAGTAATGAAATAAGTAAGAGATGGAAAGATAGAACCGCGAGACAAGAGATTTATAGTGGTTCGGCTACAAGGACACCTTCCTTGCCCTACTCCACTCCCCGAGCACCTAACTCGAGAGTTTTATTCACTATATCAACAAGCTCTCTTATGGCGGAGAAAACCGTACACACCAATTTACACACCACAACTTCTTCACACCTAAGTCATAACTTCTACACAACTTCTTCAAATCAATCTACTTCACAACTAACTACTCCACACCTATCTTCTTCACACCAATCTAGTTCCTAATTTTTCTTCTTCACACCAAGCTACTAACTAATCACACAATCTATATATCTAGCACAACTATCTACAATCAAATATTCACAACAATCTTCACAAAGAATAATGTAAATGATCTTTGATGATGCACCAATAACTTGGATGTGGAGATCACAACAAGTTGTAATACTTCTTGTCTTGGGGGATAGAAGTATTCTTCTCTTGCACTTGAGAGGATGAAGTTTGGATCACTTTGAAACAAAGAATTATACACTTATGATCAAAGGATAAGAGAATAGAAATATGGATCTAGATCAGGAAGTTTAGAAGTGCAAAAGGTAAGAAAATTCTGAGGAGTAAACCAGTATTTATAGGGGAGAAAAATACTGTTCTGGAGCGTGGCCGGTCCCCTTAATTAGTGGCCGGTCCCCTTAATGATTAAGGGGGCCGCCTAAGGAATTAAGGGGGCACCCCCTTTAGAACGTTAGTTTTTCTTGTCTTTTAGTGGGGAATATTTTTCTGGATAGAATTTGCCATTTTTGGTTGGAAATTTAAAATCATATATTTATAATGAATTAAACATATTCTTTTAATTCCAAAAGTAATTTTGTAAAAGATATAAGATGTTTAATACATTTTATAAAAATTCTAGTGATTAGAAAAATTTCCTTTGATCATGAAATGTAATAAACCCTTTGTTTATTCATACCTTAAGTGATATGGAAGCAAAGACAAATATTAATCACTAAAACTTGTTTACGTCATAAGTTTTAGATTAATGAGTTTATGCTTTGTAATTATCAAAACATAGAGACATTGTTAATATCCTAACAATGTTTTAAGACATTATTTATGTCAACAGTTACGATTTACATTTACCGATTCATTGTTTTAAGGTCGTACCAAGGTCATCATTTAAAGTCACTTATCTACTTTATTCCTAGATCTAAACTGTAATAAATTAAATCTGTATAGATATACGTTTCACACAATAATCGTAATTTTCTTTATGTATATGACTGGTTTTTGTGTTTACTTTTTTTTGATACCTTGGCAACAAGAAATATATAAATTTGGTTGCATAGTTGTTTTATGTTCAAATTATATGACAAGAATTTCGATCGTTGTATATAATAATATTAAGAATAGCATCTTAATTGATCTATTACAACTTTATGTGACGACATAACCTCATGTTATGTTAAAGAACAAAATATTACTCCCCTTAAACGTTTTTTGGTTAATATATTTACCAGGGTGCATGATTACTCCCCTTTACCCAAAAAAGAACAAAATATTAGAACCTCAAGTTTTGTTATCATTTTCTCTAAACGGAACAACATCATAACCTCAAGTTATGTTTGACAAAAGAAAATAATAATAATAATAAAAAAGATAGAACCTCAAGTTCTAATATGGTCCAATTAATAGAATCAATAACTTAACCCCATGTTTATTAGTCTATTGTATGATCTGTTAGTGATCGGTAGCCCATAACGATGTTGTAAGGGCTTAGTCCATCTAGCGAAACCCTAGATGTGTATCTATATATTGACTCATTGTAAAGTTATGTATCATCAATACAATTAAGTTTGGAATATTGTAAAGTTACGGATCTTAAATCCATTGGCTCGTCGTCCTCGCCTTCAGTTCTTGTTGCAACAAAAGGTAATTCTAAAGAACTATGCCGTAATTTTATTCGTGGAACTTGTCGGTTTGGTGATAGGTGTAGATATGTGCATGGGAGCCATATGAATTAACCTACTGGAGATAATACAAAATCTCCTTCACATGCAAACTCTCATGAAAAGGCACCAGGGAATCTAGTTCGTGTGTATTAAAACCAAACCAATCAAAATGCTATTGTTGGACCTCGTATTGCATACCAGAATACAGATTGGCTTTGGAGCCCAAAAATACAAACATGGGTCCAACCATCACTAATGACTACTGGACAGGCCCATCATGTCTCGTCCGAAGTAGCATTTGGTCCTACTGGTCCACCTATGCCTACAGGATTTTGCTATGCACCTTTAGGATCTCGAGTTGATTATGGACCGGAGGTTATGTATACCACTTTTCCTCAAGCTTTCAAGACCATGATTCTTCAAGAAGGCGGGGATGTGGGGTGGTATATGGACACCGGAGCTACATCACATCTTGCCTCGGACAAGGTAAACTCACTACTATTTTTAATAAAAAGCATTACTAAATCCATCTTAGTTGGTAATGGTGTATCTATACCCGTTACTAATTCAAGTCATAATGTTCGATCTTCCTTGCACTGTCAATTACACCTTTATAATGTTTTAATCACACCAAACATAATAAAAAATCTTGTTTCCATTAGACAATTCACAAAAGAGATAATAAATGCTCAATTGAATTTGATGAATTTAGATTTTCTATGTAGGGTTATCGGACTCATCAACTCCTCCTAAGATGTGATAGCATCGGGGATTTATATCCCTCTCATACTACCACTACACCACCAACAGCTCTTCTCTCCATTTCTACATCAACGTGGCATCAAAGACTCGGTCATCCCGGGAATAAAGTGTTACGTGTTTTAGTTTCAAATAATATTATTTCGTGTAATAAATCAAAGTCTATGATTTTGTGTCATGCTTGTCAACTTGGCAAGCATGTTTGTCTTCCTTTTTCTCTTTTAGATACTATTGTTGAATCATGTTTTAACATCATACACTTGGACGTTTGTACTTCATCGGTACCGAGTGTTGGTGGTTTTAAGTACTATGTTATATTTTTGGACCATATTTTGCATTTTCTTTGGGTTTACCCTTTAGTTCATTAATCTGATGTGTTTGATAAATTTCTGCATATTTGTATGTATGTTAAAACGCAATTCAAAACTGATATCAAAGCATTTCAATGTGATCATGGTGGTGAGTTTGACAACACCCAATTTCACACACTCTTTAACACTAATGGAATCCAATTTCGGTTTTCTTGCCCTAAAACATCACAACAAAATGGAAAATCATAACGAATGTTACAAACCATAAACAATTTCATACGAACACTTATTTTCCAAGCTCACTTACATCCACAATATTGGGTCAAAGCCCTCCATATGGCCACACATTTACTAAACATACTTCCATCTACGGTTATCAATAACCAAATCCCTTTCACCAAACTATTCAATAAACCTCCTACATACACTCACCAACTCGTGTTCGGTAGCCTTTTGCTACCCTCATAATTATGCCACTCACAAACTTGAACCGCGATCTACCCCATGCATTTTCTTAGGCTATCCATCCCAACATCGTGGCTATCGATGCCTTGACCTTGAATCCAACAAGATTATCCTCTCTTGTCATGTAACCTTTGACGAGACAAGTTTTCCCTTCTAGTCTATGTCACCTAACAACTCTCCAAGCTACACTTTCCTTGACACCGAACCCTCCTAAATCTCCATCGCCTTATCACACCAACACCATCACCCATTATTACGCAATCCCACCACCCCCACCAAGATATTCTGAACCAAACCACACCCCTACAACCCATGGCCTAATCTGATAACATAATCCACTCAACCGATACACCATCCCAACCTAACACCACACATCCTACAGCCCAATCTATATCACCAACAGCCCCCAACCCAATCCACCATTACTACAACCCAACATCAGTCCACGACTTCATCCAACCCCCAACACTCTCATACTCACTCCATGGTCACACTGTCCCAACTAGGCACTGTCAAACACAACCCTCGCTATAACTATCATGTGTCTGCTTTGTCTCTTATTCCTCGCCCTCACTTACATGCTCTTTGTAACATTAATTGGAAACAAGCTATGATGGATGAATATAATGCTTTAATTAAAAAATGGTACATGGGTCCTGGTTCTGCGACCCTCAAATGTTAATGTTGTTCGTTCTATATGGTTGTTTGAACATAAATATTATGCAGATTGTTCACTAATTCGCTACAAAGTTCGTTTAGTGGCCAATGGATGTAGTTAGATAGAGGAGATTGACTATGATGAGACATTTAGTCCGGTTGTTAAACCGGCCACCATTTTTACTATGTTGAGTCTTGCGTTGCCATGAGACTGGCCGATTCATCTATTGGATGTGAAGAATGCTTTTCTTCACAGATCATTATATGAGACAGAATATATGCATCAGCCACCTGGTTTTACTGATACAACACACCCAGATTATGTTTGTCTTCTACAACAGTCTCTATATGGTCTAAAACAGGCACCTTGTACCTGGTTTCAGTGCTTTGCCAGTTATGCCATGCGAGTTAGGTTTTATCAGCAAATCGAACTCTTACTTTTTATTTTTCGTAAGGGTGATGATATTGCTTATTTGCTTATATAGGTGGATGACATCATTGTTACTGCTTCTTTGTCCGCTATTCTTTAACGAGTTATATCTTCGTTACACCGTAAGTTTGCTATGACTGGCCTTAGCCCTCTCAACTACTTCCTTGGAATCTCCGCTACTTGTACTAATTTGGGTATGTTCCTGTCTCAATCTAAGTATGCCATTGAATTACTTGAGCGAGCTTGTATGGTGCACTGTAACCCGTTTCGAACCCCAGCTGAAGCTAATTCAATGCTTACTCCTGATGGTGACCTAGTGGATGATCCGACACTTTATCGTATTCTTGCTGGTGCTCTTCAGTACCTTACATTTACTCGACCTGATATTACCTATGCAATGCAACAGATTTGTCTATTTATGCCTGACCAGTGTTAACCTCACCTTGCTACTTTAAAGAGAATAGTTTGTTACATCCAAGGTACTTTGGACAATGGGCTTCAACTATATGCTTCTCCTATGTCTCAGCTCACCGCTTATTGTGTATTCCTCAGAGATTATCTTTTATCACAATCATCAAAATGACAGCATACTATTTCTCATTCAAGCGCCAAAACAGAGTATTGTGGTTTTGCTAATGTCTTTGCTAAGACTGCATGGCTTCGGAATCTTTTACTTGAGCTTCACTCACCTTTACACTCAGCTACCTTGGTTTACTATGATAACATTAATGCGGTATATTTATCCTCCAATCCAGTTCAACACTAGCGCTCTAATAATATTGAGATAGTTATTCACTTTGTTCGGGATCAACTTGCTACAAGTCATGTGCGTGTTCTTCATGTCCCATCGCGCTATCAATATACCAACATATTTACTAAGGGACTGCCATCTTCATTGTTCACCGAGTTTCACAACAGTTTGAGCATTTGCTAGTCTTCGGCTCCAACTGCGGAGGTGTATTAATCTATTGTATGATCCGTTAGTGATCGGTAGCCCATAACGATGTTGTAAGGGCTTAGCCCATCTAGTATAAACCCTAGATATGTATCTATATATTTACTCATTGTAAAGTTACGTATCATCAATAAAATTAAGTTTGGAATAATGTTATGTTACAAAAAATAAAATAGAACCTCAAGTTATATTATGATTCCTTTAAGAAAATCAAAAATTAAATAACCTCAAGTTATAGTTATATTTCTCTTAAAGAACCTTGTGTTCTTTATGATTCCCTCAAGTGAATCACAATAACACTACATCAAGTTTGCATGATTAATAGCTCGACCAAATAAAATGTGAGCATAACATTCCATAGTAAGTATTTCATCGCGAATATGCGATTAATAACTTCTAAATTATCTAATGATAATGAGAGAAAGAAACTCTTTATTGTTGTATAGGGCCATACTATAATATATACAACAACAAAATTAGCATCATGCCAACATGGTATTATAAAGCCTTCCTTTTATAACTGGTTTTGGTTATAAACCAAACATATCCCATTTCAGATTTATTTGGTGCGTTGTATACTCAAATTACTCCACCTAAATGCACAAACATGGGATATAGAATAAGGATAATTCCTTTAGAAGGAGAGAAGAACTATCTGCGAATTTAGAATGAATTATCATATTCTATTGATCCTCGCAAGAAATATTATAAATTCATAGTTCAAATGGATAATCCAATATCCATGGATATATACTATCCAAAACACAATTTTAGCTAGTCATGCTCCAGTTATAGTCTGTCCCTCAAAGATACTATTTACTATTACATACCTCAAGCTTGGTAGACTAATTGATTCCAAATAAAATTCTTGATGAAAAATATGGAACATTAAAAAAAGATTGTTGTTTAAGGTATAAAAGACCCCATAATAGTCTCATAAAGAGACACTAGACATGAAGGTTCCAAACGAACCTTAGATAGCTAATGAGATCTCAATAAATTCTATGATGTCTAAAATCATATGGAATCGAGACAAAAATGACGTCGATAAATTTGTTTACATACAATATAGCGCTTGCTGTTATGCATAATGAGGATCATTAATCAATTATTATTCAAAAGTGTGTTCAATGAAAAGATTGGCAAACATGAAAAGACGCAAACTCATGAAAATACGAGAAGTATTGGGACATGAAGTCCATACACATGAATGTGTAAAATCTATTTGATATACATCAGTCTTTGCGTGAACGCAAAATAAAAGCTTTAAAGTTATGTCATTTAAGACATGAATTATGAATAAATAAATTCATAAAAACACGAAGTTGATTATTAAAAGACATATTGTCTCAAGGTGGATGTAAATATTTTATTGATATTTTAAGAGACAGTAAATATTGAAGTATTTAATTAACTCTAAATGAGTTCCATGAAGGATCTGTAATGTCTCAAGCATGCCTAACAACTTTAACTTCTTGAAGCAATTAATAAAGTTCTAAAGAACTCTACTTGATCACATTGAAAGAATCCTTATATTGATATGTTGATCCCAATTAAGCACTTGATCGAATTCTCTAACTTGTAAAGAGTTAGTTGTTTTAGATGAATCTAAAGCAACTAGGTATAGAAACTGACTTGAAACACTTATTAAACACAACGCAGAATATTTTATTGTATATATATACTAAATGTGGGGAGGTTGATGGGTGCGACCACTGTAGTTTTTTTTTTTTTTTTTTTTTTTTTTTTTAATTTTTTTTAGTACTAACGGTCGTTAGCTATTTAACGGCTGTTAACTAACGACCGTTATCTTTAATATTTTAAAAAAAATTTGTACGCACTTTGTCCTTCATCTCAGCGGTTCATTGTAAATTTATTCCTCACATAATTTACATAAATGGTCATTCATGTTATACATCAATTGCAAATTCAGTCCTATTTGTATCTTTAACATTTTAAAAGAATTTTGTACGCAATTTGTCCTTCATCTCAGCGGTTCATTGCAAATTTATTTCTCACATAATTTACATAAATGGTCCTTCATGTTATACATCAATTGCAAATTCAATCCTATTTATACAGTACTAACAGCCGTTAGTTATTTAGCGGCTGTTAACTAACGACCGTTACTTTAACATTTAAAAAAAATACGCACTTTGTCCTTCATCTCAACGGTTTATTGCAAATTTAATCCTCACATAATTTACATAAATGGTCCTTCATGTTATACATCAATTGCAAAGTCAGTCCTAGGTAACTAACTTCACGTTACGTAGCTAACGGCAACAAAATAATTCCGCAGCAACGCGCGGGTATCAACACTCGTTTAATCTAAAGAAGAATAATGAATGACACAGTTGTTTCTCACGAAACACTTCAATTTATTAATATACGAATACTCTCAAAGTATTAAGGTTTACAACCTTTAAGTGATCGACTCTATAATGATATGTACTCTATCTCTAACCCTAGGACCTCATTTTATAGTCTAAGGAGCCCTAGTCGGTTTACAATAACTTTCTACACAAGATAAATCTTTTAGAATCTATTCTATAATTATCTAACCGACTATACATCATTATCACATAAGCAGTAGAAACAAACTAAGCAGCAGTAATGTAACTCTAGCAGTAGTAACCACTACACTAGAAGTAGTAACATACTTAGAGTATTTTCCTTTGAGCACCTGAGCAGTTGTATCATTCCTGGGCAGCAGTATCTCAAAACCCAACAGGATAAAAATCATTTGGATGCATATTATATGAATTACTTTTGTACATGTCTTTATAAAATGATTTGTCCTCAATTATCATATATAAGTGCAACTGAGGCTTAAGAGAGTATATTTTTCTCTTTTAATATTTGTATTAGCAATGTATGTTTTCTAACCAATGCATTTGATATGAGGTTGAAAACTACACATATATGTTGTCATCTTTGCAGGACATATTCTTAACATCAATTATTCAGTGGGCTTAATTATAAAATCTTTGCCGTAAAAAGTGTTTGAACAACAACTTCGTAGATTGACATTCAAAGCTTAAAAGATATACATTAAATTAATGAGAGCACTATACGCACTGCACTCTTTTTCATTTAAGATTTTTATCCCATTGGGTTTTCTTGATAAAGTTTTTAATGAGGTAGTTTCTAGCGTATAATAAACGGTGAATATCTAAGGAGGAGTGTTGCAAAATTACGAGCTTATGTACATTCACTATTATGTTACTAACCTATTAGCCCATTAGTGTTTAACATGTACTTGTTTATCCTATAAATACAATACATTTATAACTCTTTGGAATTATCTCATAATAAGAATTCTGTCTTGCTCCTTTCATTCTTGTGTGCTTATTCAAAATTTTATAGCATTTATATTTATATTTGGGACAAAGTTATGACATCGTAAGTCGTAACTCATGATGCCATATACATGTATATAAGCTATGTTACATATCCATAATAGCAAACTAACATCAAGTCACATAGTTATGTTAGATATCTCAATAGCATGAGGTATATTTGCATTTAAACTACAGAAAAGTAACTTATAATTTCAACATCAAATGTCTACAGTATAACAGTAATGAATTTGTTCGTATGTTAGAACCAACTAGAATATGCTGTTATTAATTGAAGTATATAATGCATGTATTTGAATAGTAATGACACAAAAGCATTAAACACGTGAATGTGATTTTTGATTGGTACCCTATCAACTTCTTATGTGGTCACGGTTATTGGTCTAGTTGTAATCCTTGACATGACATGAAATGTGTTTTTTGTCATTCACTGTGGATATTTATGAGTAAATTCATATATTTATGGTCAATGTCTGATAGGCAGAACTTGAACAAACTTGTTCACACATCTCCAATAAGGTCCTATGATTCTTATTATAAACTAAAGAGAATCTTTATATCTAATGAGTCGACTCAACTTATTCGACCTGCTCTCTCTTTTCTTTTCTTTTTTTCTTCTTTGAAATTATTCATTTTGGCTGGTTAGCAACCTAAATTTAATGTTAGATTTTACACCGATTAAAGTCATATACAAGAAAATGGCTTTTTAGTTAAAATTTTAAAGAAGAAGAAAAGTTTCTTGTAGTTTTTATATAGAAATACTATTAGGGACTCCCTTACAAGTGACACCAGGTTCCGAAAAAGGCTTAAGAAGTTGGTAAGGAAGAATTCCAACTCCATTCCTATTTTTTAAACTATCATCAGCATTCCTACCATCTATGATTCCTTCCAATTCTTGTAACCTCCCTGCGAATATTTCATACGCCGCTTTGATCTTCGGGTTCGCCTCAAATGATGGTTCCATTTTATGTCCAATATATTCTTCATCTGGTGAATGACTTGATAAAACATCTAAAACACACATAACTTGTGAGGCTTGAAGCTGAGAAGGGAATGTAGCCAAAAGTTCATCTTCGGGCCTTTGTTTAAAGCTCTCCCATGAATCTTCTGTTGGGTCCTCACACGGCATTTTGATTCTAGAAATAGGGGACCTGCCAGGAACATAACCTGCAAAGTCATATTGACCAAAGTTTACTGCTGCGTGGTGACCTGAAGTTACCCATATCATTGTTGTAAGAATTTTGATAAGGTCTTGTGGTGTTTCCAGGACGGGCCACCATGGTTCATCTTTCTTGTCTTGGTGACCCACTGTTCGAATCTCGGTCCACCATGCTTGAAGCTCTTCATCGGATGTCACAAGATTTGGTTCAGGGTAGTAATGGTTAACATAGTTAGTGACCCAATCTTTAATAGCATCCCAAAGGACTAAACCATCATTTGCATAAGGATAATCTTCGATGGCTAGCTTTAAACCATGCGGAGAGTTTGGATCTTCCTCAGCCATACCTCTACATATTAGAAAGTACAAAGTTTACGTTAGTTACTAGAATGATGGAAATATAGAATCTAACCGCTATATGGAAATATGTGTGTATGTCTTTTTTTCTCTGGATTACCTCCTAATCAGGTCTGCTGGTAGTGCTTCTTGATCAAAACGCCACAGTTGACCATATGCAACTGCACTTAACTCTATACTATACTTTCCAGGTGAGAAGCAAGATTCGATAACCCCCCCATAGTTGATGAGGGATTCCCTAGCTAAAGCATTGATCTCCATTGTGTACCGAAAATGAGGGTGCAAAAGTCTATAGATGGGATGGATTGCACTAAGCTGGCGGTTACTTGCAATAATGTATGGCTCAGTGCAGCAGTGAGTTCTCACCCTGAAAGCTTTATGATTAATTCCCAATAAACATTATCATAGTTCATAGCATACAATTAATCAAAATGGGTGCATTAGTAAATGAGTCAGCACGTGTAATATTGTGTGGATCCGTCAAGTTGGCCCAAAACACTTTTATCCTATTTTCAAAAACAAAATTACGTACTTATGGTGTCAAATATGGTCACAGTTATTCAAATATAAATATGCATTTGTGTATAATACTAGTATCATTTAAGAGGTCTTATGCGTTCGACCCATTTGCCATTTTTTTTGGATTTAATTACCTGTTTGACCCGTTAAAGATAAAACAAAACCCACATGGACCCATTACAAAGTAAATGAATTACAATCGCCAAATCTATTAACAATCAACTATGAAACTATTTGTGAGAGAATGAAGACATAAATAAGCTTACCAGTGACTATAAAGCTGGTGAACGCCAGCATCATGAGAAAGAAAGTGAACCTTAGCTAGCTTCCAAAGCCAAGCTCCGGTTGAATCCCAACTAGGGGTGAAGGCTTGTTTCCATTGAGGTTTCCCATCACCGGGCGGTCGAACTAACTCAATGGCTACTGGCCGCAACGTTCCACTTGGAGTTAAGAACATTAACAATCTAGAACCGTATAAAGTTGTTCTCATTTCTTTGATCTCTCTAACTTTGTTCACATACGGCAGGAGCAAATCATGGTAATCGATAATGAAAAGTTTTTTCTGCTCCAAAGCCTGCATAATATGTATACATGGTAATTCTGGTTATTAATCTGCCAAATCGTCTTTGTAATAGATATTTCTTTTACTTCTTAAACAATGAAAGTATAGCTAGTTATTAACTACTATTATATATGGATATGAAGAAGCTAATGACTAGTACCTGCTCAACTGATATAAAGCCTCCTATGACTTGCTCAACTATCTCGTTTGTGATTGCTGATTCAGGTGGCCCATACAACTCAGGATCAAGATTACTTTTCAGAGGCCATTGCTACATAATAAGAAGTAAACAGATTCTCAAAAAGCGTTCGAAAAAGTTGCCATCACTACTTGTTTAAAAGCTAAATATACAAAAATCGGGGTAGAAAACGTACACTAACAAGCTGAATGCCACATGGGTGTAGACCAGCAAGCGTCTGTCGACAAACTTCTTCATCCTTCATCCACAAAAATTTATCTCCTGCAACATACAGTAATGCTTTGTTGTGTTAAGAAATCCTAAGGAAACTGCCCTTTTTAGGTCTTCTGACCCATTTCAAGTAATTTACTAAGCAATAGTACTTGTCGTTACTCGTTACTAATTAAATAAACATGTAAAAAGATAAGGTGGCCAGAAAGAGTTTGACATACGGGAAAGTATTGCAGGGGTCTCAAACCTCAGCATACTGTGTTGGGAGTCTTCAACCAATTTTACAAGTCGAGGTAGGGCATTTCCAACAAATCCTTTCGATTGTAAATGAGGCACATGAACCCCTTCATTGAACAACGAGTCAATTGATGAAAAATGAGGGAAGTTACGCTCTTTGTCAATCATGGAAACTTGTAACGATGGCACAACTGCATGCATCACAGAGTGTACGGTTTTCGCTGAGAAAGTCAAATTCTTCAGCTCTGAAAAGGCTTCATCCCTTGGCACGTAAATGCCGCTACTTCTTGACTCTGATAAGGGATCTGTATTCACACATTTTCAGTTAACCAATGTAATTTTTCCGATATAAATTCCCATCATATATAACTGGAATGAAATGAATCAAAGGGGGAAATTGACATTCAGAGTGTGCACATGACGCTAATGTTCAAATATTGAAAAATTGTTCTAAAAGTGATTATACGTTTGAACTATTGTACTTGACGTGTAGACTCCTACAATCAGCATAAGTGAGAAAATGCGAAAACTCATACATAGTAACTACTACAACTGATAGAAACTAGTGAATCAAACACTCTATTTTGGTCCAACTAGCAAACAGACATGTTGGAGTATTAGTTTGACATTTTTACCTGTTTTAGTACGATGGCGACCAGTTTTGCAACGCCTAGGGTAAGGCAGATCGTTGGTTCCAAGGACTGGACGTGCAAATTCAGGCTTCTTGTCAGGATTACCGAGATCATTGTACACATCATAGTCATATATTCTATCGTGCTTTTTGCGAGGACCATCATCAGAAACACCATCTCCTCGAAGACTTGCTAGATCTTTCTCTCGTAGACTCTTTAGCCCGCTCGGTGTTTGTGATGGTAGGTACGACTGTTTCATGCATGCATTAGCATTTGTTATCTTTGGTGATTTAAGTTGTTGATAACATGTATTAGCCATTGTTATAACCTCAACCAAAATCCAGGGGTCGTTACACTGCTATTAAATTATTAAATTTTGTTTTCAACAAAGATTTTATAATTTCTGAATAACAAAACAGGATTTTGCTAACAAAAGCTCTTAGTTAGCAAAACTCAAAAAAAAATGATGCTTATTTTTCATAGTACGTGTTGTGTATGATAATTTCGTCAAACTACGGTCTCATCTTGAATTAACAAATCAGCAACTAGACACTACAAATAAATATCCATCCAGTGACACAAAAAAAGTGTCATTAAAAGTCCAAACCTAAGGTCAAAATACTGTCACTAAAAAGGGCGCCAGTCAAGACCTATATACAGTGACACAAAAAGAGCGTGAGCATATAATTTAGATTTTGTGACTCAATTTTTTCATGAATAATTGCGATAATAATCCAAAATTAGAATCTTTGACCTCCTCTTTTTATGTCACTAAACTCAGATTTGGTGACTGCTTATAGTTGTCACAAACATTTATGTCACTACTCTTCCACGATATTTTCATTTTAAAACGAAAAATATAATAATTCATTATTGTATGCTTATAAAATAAATTATGTTGTTTTTGTAATATTACAATATCAACTAAGAAGATAATGTTAGTATAACCAGTGTATCGTAAAACCAATGTTTGAGAAGCTAGAGATTTCGGTTTAGATAGATGGTCACCTCAGTTGGGACCATTTCCGGCCAATTTCCCTCGACCTTGTATTATCTATCCCTTTGAAGTATTGAAGTATCGTACAACGTACTAATGGTCTTAAAATAAAACGTACATATAATACGTAGTATGTTTATGGATCATGGATGAGTGGCATATAATTGTACTTATAGTCTGAACTGTGAGTCTCAAACGAGAATTGAATTGATATACATCTGGCAAAAATTTAATAAAACAGGTTACGTACTACTACGTATTTATTAAAAATAGCCCCTTTGCGTTAGATATAACTTCCATAAAACCCTCATTAAATTGTAGATAATATAGTAAAAAACCCTCAAAAAGTATTAAAATTCTGTTTTCACCCTCAACTATATCAAAAGAAAAACAAGACCATTTAAAAATATCAACTTCATGAACAAATTGAGAAACAAAACTGAATATTTACTATCTGAAAAGTTTACCTAGCTAAAAAGGTTTATTTAAACCTTATAGATAATCATGGTTTCCGACATTTTTGAGCGACTAATCCAAGAGATTTGAGTCCATCGCTACATTGACTTAAAAGTACAACCGTAAAAAGAAAAGTCATTTAAACGTTTTAAGTGATAACAACATAAAAAAGTCAATTCGATAATATTGTGCTGCAATGAGCGAGTTATCATAAATTTGTTAAATAAAAAGTTAAAAAATAAATAACAAGTTAAGAAATGCGAAACTTGTCGTACACAACCAAAAAAATTCAGTTTTACATAACCTTTATTTTATTTTATTATACTTACACTTATAATGTGTATAAATTGATTACGTTAATAAGTGTGAACGAATTTCAGAAAACAAAATTATACACGCATGTGTATTAAAACGAAATTTACACATGTAAAAGGTGGAAAATTTTACAATTTGCCCATGCTTAAAATTGTGAAATCAATTTGTAAAAACTAATTCCTCCGCACCAGAGGAATTGTAAAGAAACTTGATGTTACATATTGAAGTGTACACCTATAAGTTTGGACTTTTTCTTTTTACACTTGTAAATGTAGGAATGTGATGATTGTCTTTCACGTTTTATAATGTAACAAATTCATACCTAATAATAAGAAATAAAGAATTATATGAACTGTTATTTCAAACCAAATTAATGTCTATTATTTGTTCACGTATATGCACATTTGCATTGGGTCTCAATTGATCCCACGTCACATGCAAGTATATATGTATCATGTATGCTCAAGAAAGATAGTTTTATACTTTTATTATTACGTGTATTCGTAAAATTTTGAAACGACGAACAAATAAACAAGACATGTAAACATGTCCACAAGACTATAGCCAACTCTTTATGTATTGAGAACAAATAAAGTACACAAACCTTGTTAGTGAAGAAAATACGTTTTTCCGGATCATCAAACTTGGAATGAACCCAAGAATTTTTTTTTTTGGGTAAAAGGTCAACGACCCGGTAAATATATTACTCCAAAAAACATTTAAGTACAACGGATATGAGTGATTCTCATATCTCAGCCCGTTACATAGGCGAAATGCTTACATAACAAGATACTTCCTATTTTCTAGACAAGAAAACAAACCATTTAAGAACTCGGACACAAATAAAACCTATTTCCTACGACCTTGGAGATTAAAGCCATAAATGGCGTTAAGAGCATCCAATTCCCCAGGAAGATCATAAATTTGCTTCGAGTAATCATCATAGTCATCCAACTCATCTTCACGCTCATGACCTCCACCAAAAAGATTTGCTGATTCGTCGAACGTGTTAAGAACCTCCTCCTCATCACTATCAGTAACCACAATATCACCCACCTTAGAGAATGGGTTAGCCCTCCTATTGGCAGATGCAGACGGAATAGGAACACCTTTATCATCCAAAAGGGTAGCTTTCCCATCGATAAGTAGCTTTTCCAGCTTACTAATTTTCTCAACTATAGGAGTAGAACCACCTTCCTTAGTTCCCATTAAATCACTCACAAGGGGTTCTTGTGATGTAGTACCAGTTTTAACCGACGCATCCTCATTAACTTCCATTGTACAGCCAGCATCCACATCCAAGTTGGTGTCATCAGTAGGAATACCAAACGTATCCGTATCATCCATATTAAGAATGAACCCAAGAATTTGGGTTGATAGTAATGGTGCCATTCGGAAAGCCTTTTAGATCAATCGTCTCGACATACATTTCTCTGTGATGTTCATTTTCTATTAAAACCGCTCCGATCTCACCAAATTCTTCTGGTACCTCGAATTCTGCCTCGTATCTTATATCTCTCATATCCATCCCTGACTGGTGTGCATAATGTTTAATCGTCTGCTTCGCTAATCCTGTCTCTTTAAATAACAATAACAACAGACCACGTTTGTTAACATTAGTTTGTTTAGTTATAAACTAACAGGACATTATTGTTTTTCTATGAACTATCTATATAAAACTATTGAATCCTAGTCGTTTCATGAGCTTGTTAAACTATTACAAGCAGATATTAACATTTAACAAACCTATGAAGTTTTTATATATAGTGAAAGTAAGTCATATTTGATGCAATATTAAACTTATATTATACCGTATGAGTTTTGTAATATTCTTTAACGTGTTCATGACTTACTATGATCAACCTCGGCAGCAACAAGCTCCAAAAGGATAGATTTACCAAGCAAATCCGTAAAATCATCCATTCCTTTCGTAAGCCCTATGCTAGATATGAGACCACCCATGGTCACTTGAACAGTTACAACCGCTTTCACCTTTGTGGTTCTAGTGACACTGCCAGATTGGTCAGCCGCGATAGCTTGAATATGGTTATGTGAGCGTGTTGCATGGAAACTAGTTCTTCGTTTGATAGGCAAAGAAAGTGTTGTGTTGAGAAACTGGAGCACGCTGCTATCACCAGGATAAGGGCAGCCATATCCAGTGACAAACTTTGTCTGATGTCGCAGTGTGAGTAAGGAACGAGTAGAGTTTGAGTGGTAGCGATGGAGGACTTGTGGTTTTAGCATGTTTGTGGAAAATGGTAAGATTGTGTTTGTGGAAAATGGAATGAAGATGTTTGAGCATGGAATCAAAGTGTGTAGTGATGATTTGATATAAAGATAAACTTATTAAACTTCAACTCCACAAAATATTGTACTACATGTAAAGCAAAAGTAGTACATTTGTTTTCGCTTAAAACTCTTGAAATTTTAAAAAGTGAGTAATGTTGTTACTCTTACTTATAAAAATCAACATAATCTATTAATTATTAATTACAAATTTAACCCATAAACCTTTTACATTTTTACTTACTCCATAAATAAATACAAACACACAAATCGACACTATTATATACCGTTGTCGTTATGTTCGAGTGTCGTCTAGTTTTAGGTTTTTTTTTTTTTTTTTTTTTTTTTTTTTTTTTTTTTTTTTTTTTTGTGAGACATGTGAATGGGATTTGAACACCTAACCTTCGTGGTATTTAACATGTTACCAACCATTAAATTATTATCACAGGGGCTAGTTACATGTTGATACATTATATCATGTATGCAAATCAAAATATTTCTACGTCCAATGCTATATAATAATGAAAATAACCGAATATTCAAAAAACCTCCTCCGCAATGGAAATTAGAAAGTTTAAAATCTGCATTCGATTTTAAGAACCACGATTTCAAATAACCTGTTTAGTCTTTCGAGTGTAAAGACTTAACGATCAAGTTTAGACGACAAATATATAAGGTTGATGGCTATAAAAAAAAATTATGAGATATTGATTCTATACATTTTCAAGTACATCGTCATAATCAATAATTTTCATCCAAAAGTATACATTTTAGTCTAAATAGATGTAACAAATACCTAGAGATGAATAAAACAAAAACATCCCATCCTATCAACACAATCTTCTTACTATCTCTCTTCTACATATAAACCAAAAATAATTTTGTTTAAAACATACAAATCTTAAAATTCAGTAATGTTAAATACCCATGATACCCTTTAAAACTTAATTCTAATTAAAAAAATTCAAAAGTTGTTAACTTAAAACCATTTTTAAACCTCATAAAAAAATAATAATAGAAATTAAAAAAAATCCCTCTGGTTTCCTAATTTTGAACGTTTTGTCATTATTGTTCTATTTCTGCAAATTATGCCACTGCAGTTTACCTTTTGCTGCAAATTATGTTCCTCGACTTAACGATAGTTTGAGGACCACGTCGAGGTATTTTAGTCATTTCACTTTTTCCACCTTTATCCCCCACCCACTTTGGCTCGGTTACATTCCTAACAAACCCTTTATTTGAACAATGATTGCACTGTACGATTGCACTTTACAGCCTTAAGGTATCAAATCAATTAGATAACTCATTAGATCGAACAAGATTATACCTCCTTTTTGTCAGATCAAGCGCACAGTGACCTGATTCATGATGCACATATAATTTTCTCATATTTCTTAGTCTCATCTAACTTTAGTCCCTTGATCATCGCTAAGCTTTCCATACTCATTTTAGTGATTATCAACTAACCCTCTTATTGAAAGAAAGATCATTGCTTGCATTCAAGACATCCAAGGCTCAAGCTTATTATAGCTAGTCTTCATTTGTATACTTAGAACATATTGTTGCTCTTTGTACATCACTCACATACACATACATTGTATATCATCTCATACACCTTTGTAGAGTTTAGATCGGTTAGATCTTAGGTTGGTTCTACCTTGAACTAGAACTCGAGGTTTTGAAAGTCAAAAATCACAAAATATTACACTTGGGTCATAAGTTTTCCAAAATTACATGTTTGGTCCCTGAGATTTCAAAAATGGCAAAATAAGTCCCTGGGAATTTTGAAAAAATGAAAAATGCAAAAAGTGGTTCTTGGATATTGGTGATTGGCAATTTTGGTCGTTGGTAGCAATTTGGAAAGTACACTACTTCAGCCCCTCATCATTGAAGAAATAACAAAAATGGTCCTTGTGATTTAAGATATACCAACCGGACCCTTTTATTACAACAAAACCAAAACCAAACCTCAATCCAATCCAATATCCTAATCCATTACCCTAGGCCCAACACATCCCAGCCCATCTCCCTTTTAATAAAAACCCCCGGTCAAACTCACGGTCAAACAGACCGTCTTCCCCAACCTTTCCCCCGTTTTCCCTCCTCCTTGTCTCCCCCCCCCCCCCCCCCCCCCTCAACCTTTTCACCAACTTAACCCCCCACAATAAATGAGTTCACCAACCTAACCAACCCCCACCACCACTCCATTTAATGCCCCAACCATACCACTAGAATTGCCCCGTGTATGTTTTGGCGCCAAAAATGGTAATCAAAGGCTTGGATTGATATTATCTCAATTGGATGGTGAGGATATGGTCAAGGGTCAACAAAAACACTTCTGGGACTTAAAAAATTCAAATGGAAGCCATGTGGGAGAAGCTTGGGAGCATGTGTATCTCGTTATATATATTGTAGCTCATATGAGCCTGAGTAGTGAGTAGTATTTGTATTTTTAAGCAATTTAGTTTCTAATTTTAACTATGTAATCTGTTTTTCAATTAATAAAGTTTATGTTTTAAGTTATCTTCCATTTGCAAATTTCAAGTTTGATTCAATATCTCAACTGCTTGTTTAAAGTCCATCACTAATTTTTAGTTGTTTACAAACTCATGTAAGGTTAATGTATCTGTTTTAAACAAGTTTTTAAGTTTGTGGCATGGTTTTCACCTAAGTTTAAGAAAAATAGAAAAAATAATAGAAAAATAAAAATAAAATAAAAAAAATCTGTGAAAAGAAGTAGAAGCTTGGAGCAGGGTGTATAAAGGATGGCCCTTGGGTTAGTGCTTATTGGTAAGCAATAGGATTGGTTCTTGTGGTTCTTGATCTCAGTTGTTGGCTTGGAAAAGCACATTGTGAGTTTTTGGTACCCATTTTACTTTTACTGTCTTATTCTGTTATAGTAGTGTTTAAAGTTGGTGATTTCTGTTTAATTATGCTTAAAATTACTTAGGGTATGTTTATTTATCAGTCATTAAGCTTAGAAGCTAGTTTTGTTTCACAAATCATCAAAAACATCTGTTAAAGGGGTGTTTGGATTGAACTGTTTAAGGCATTGTGGTTGTTCTCAGTTGTTATTGATTGTGTACTCAGCTCACTCAAGGTCTAAATACACCAAATCAAGTCCCTTTTTAGTGGCTACATACACATAAGTCAAAATCACAACCAAAATCATCACCATAGTTAACTGTGGTGACATTTAGGTCTTAGATTTCATAAAATCAATTCATAAGTTTGTGTTCTTGCTTAAATTGGTTAACTTTTAGCTTAATATAACAGATTCAAGCAACAAAAGTGATTGGAATTTCATAAAAGTCAAAATCTCAAATTTTCTAAAAAGTCAAAAGTGCATCATCTCAAAAATGGCTTGATTTATTGTGATTTTTGTGTATTGTTTTAGACCTTGAAACTTGTTGTGGTGATAGAGTATCAGTAGAGCTACAAGACCCCATGTTTGTTTTATTTTAGTGATTTTTTCTCAAGCTTGTGGATAAGCTCAAAGAGAGCTGCAGGGCAAGGCTTTGCCCTGTGCATAGACTCAGGTTCACTCACCCAACTTGAGTGGACCCCACAGGCCTACTCAGTCGGCCCCAGACCTAGATTGTTAGCTTATTGGAAAGCCAATAAGCTAATATTTAATACCCTGAGCTTATTTTGTAGTATGGAAGCCATCTAGTAGGGCTGCAACTCCCTTGTTGTTTGTCCTTTGTCTGAGAAAAGCTGATTCATCAGCTTTTACCCCCAACTTTCAACCCTCCCCCTGACCTCATCTGTGGGACCCAGAGGGTGAACCCTAGCTTTTTAATTAGCTTATCACCCCAGCTTCTTGGCTTATTATTTTGTTTGGGCTTCCAGAGTCCCTAATGGACCCCACAAGCCTCAAAAAGTGACCCATTGAACCTGATTGTGCAATATTTGGAGTTGGATTGCTTATTGCTTTTCTAGTGCTTATTTCTTGAGCTTATTTGCTCAGATTGGTTTGATTTAAGTGTTTGTTCATCTGTTTATAACTTATTTGTGTTTTAAATATCATTTGGAAGCTTTTGCCAATCAACCAAGTCCTAAAAAGCTTCATAAAGCTCAACTGTTTTCAAATAAGCTCATCAAACAGCTTATTCTTGGTTCTCAGCCAAACTCACTTCACAAAAGTTGCTTAAAATCATCTAATAAGCAGTTTTGAAAAAGAAAATTCCAAAAAAGCCCAACTTAATAGAAGTGATAGCTTCTATTTAAGTCAATTGGCTTATTCTTCAGCTTATTAATAAGCAATTCCCATTTTTATAATTTTCCTAGGCTTCTGGTATATAAAAATAATTTCTGTAATTTTTTCAGATTTTTCTTGCATCATTTAGTATTTTTCTTAATTTAAATTAGTTTTTAATAAATATTAAATAGATAATAATTAATAATAATTAATTAGAAAATCAGAAAAATATAAATTAAATTTTAAAAGTATTTTTTAGTTATTTCTAATTTTTCCAAATTTTATTTTCAATTTTCTAGTGTAATTTAATAATTAATTAGAATTTAGGTTAATTTAAATAATTAAAAAGTAATTAATAATAAGTTAATAATTAGTAATAATTAATTAATAAGTCTTAAAAATATATTTTCATTTCTAAAATTAGTTTTATAGTATTTTAGATTTTTCTAAGTTTAATTTTTATTTTTCCAAGTTAATTTCATATTTATTTGTATTTTAGGTTAATGTAGTTAATTAAAAGTAATTAGGAAATTAGTATTTAATTAATAGTAATTATAAAAATAGTGTAAAAATTAATTTTAAATTTCTCAAAATTTTCTTTAATCATTAGGTTTGTAAAAACACCATTTTCATACCAGTAGCCTTTTCAGAACACCTCATTCACTTTTATTTATCGTACGTTTGTTCGCGTTTTCAGCAAACGTACGATTTTTAAGTTTTAAGTAATTTCTTCTCAATCTAAGTTCCAGTAATCAATCACATAGCTTTCCTAAGCTATTTCTGTTAATAATTTCCAAATAATTCTCATAACCAACCTTTTTTGTGAATAATCACTCGATCACAAAGCACGCTCAGTCACAATTCACACCTTGTCGGGATTTAACGACCTGGGGATACCTTATATTACCCGGAGATTGACTCTAGGCTATTTGACTTTGTTGACCATTCCTTGGTCAATATAAGTTGACGGTTTTGAGCCAATCAGTGTGTGATACCGGGCAAGTGATCACCCGGGTCGTGTCCCAACGAGGTGTGAATGGAGGAATATCGTTTGAGGTTTGGGATTAAAGTTCTTGTAAGGATTTGATAATGAAATATTTGGTATTGTGTATAAGAAACATAAAGTGACTAAACGTAAAAGGTAATTAAAACTAAAAACACTCGTCTTAATTAAACTAACGTACATGCGCAAAATAAAAAGTGAAATCTAAGTAATATTAGTCCTACATGCATAAAAATGATTCTGTTAAGTACTAGATGACAAAAGAAATTTTAGAAAAAAGAAAATTAATTATTTGATAAAAATTATAATTATTATGGATTAAAAACTATTTAATCACTAATTAAATTCTGATAAATACTAAAACTTTTCAAATAGATCTAAAACTTTTTTTCTATAAATACTACAAGTAACTAGTAAACTATGAAAAATATTAGGAGAAGCGACATAGTAGAAAAATAAGCAGATGATAAGCAATCTAAATCTGATAGTTAAAATAAGCAAAACAAGTAACAAGGTGTTAAATACTAAACTACATAGAGTATGACTGAAAAAGATCCAAGGGCAGTAGGTTTGTGTGCGTGTGTTGTTTATGCTTACAGCCTAGAGGTCCTGTGTTCAAACCCTACTTCCACCCTTTTTCTAACCTATTTTTATTTCAGTTTTCTTTTTTGAAAAACTACCAAACAACAGATTTTTAGTAGCTTTTGTGAAATAATTTTGGTTGAAAAGCTTTAGAACAACTTATGGAAGCTTGAAGATCCAACAGATTTGAGTTAATACTTAAAGCGATATTAAGGGACTAAGCAAATATCACCGTAACTTCAAGCGAACACACATGGAGTTTAAGCTCAAATTGAGATATTGCACAAGCTCAGGAGACCAAAATCACAAATGAACAAGCTTACAACAACATTTAGCTAGCTATAAATAAAACAGAAATACAAAATCAACTAGCTCAGTTCTTACTGATGCATCAGCAGCAAGTGGTTCAAATGAGGCAACTTGGGTAGCATAAATAAGCTAGCAAACAAACAATAAAGGCCAAACAAAGATAGCATCTAACTAGCCAGTACTGTGGGCTACCCGAAATACCAAAGATCAAGGAAAAAGGTCAAAGTTTGAGCAAGTTATAGGACAAAAGAAAAACGGGTCAGAGCGAAAAAGGACTAGGTGTAGGGCAGAAAAACGACCAAATAGGTCACTTTGTGACTGATTTTCAATAAGCAATTGAACTTGAAAACTAGAATTTTCTGTTTATTCACGTACACAAGCAACAAATAAACATGGAACAATGAGATTTAATCATTTCTAAACAAGATTGATGCCTGCAAATGATCTGGTGTTTAGCTCTATTTTACTGGTTATATAGAAATTTTGACTTTTGAGACTAGATAGAGGTTGACTAAAGTGAGTTTAGATTACTTCTACATGGCTAATAATGTATTGAGATATAATACGAGTAAATTAAGCTACCTTAACAACTCTAGTAACTGATATGAAGAATTAGAATCATGAAATCCTATTAGCTATGGTAGAATACTTATTAGGAAATGACCTTGACTTTTTACTAATTACTCTACTAATTTAGATTTGTTCTACACTATTTTCACATAAGGTGAGTTGTCTACACTAGTTTTAGCTACCCTATAGATTTAAGCATAGATTTTAAGCTTGATCCAAACACCACTTTTAAAACAGCTTTAGAAAATTAATAAAGCAAATGAATAAAGTAAGCTATGAAATTGACAAACAAGCTTTTACTAATCTAAAATAAACACAAATAAGCAGATAAAAGCAACAATTAACCACTACAATTAACAATGATAGATTATGCAAGATTGTACTAGAAATTTAAAAGTTGAAAACAAGAACATAACACCTTCAACTTGAACTGGACAAGGGTGATTAAAAGCTTCTACAGGCAACTTCAAACTGTTTTCACTGTCTCACGCTAAAACCTGTGATGCTCTTGTTTTTATTCTTGTTCTTTTACTTTTGAGAGCATACGAGAGCTTATGAAAACATTTTAACAATCATGGAGCATAAACAAGGTTTCTACTTAAAACTTCAAACTTATATTAAACTGAAAAATTGAGTACAAGATTGGGACTTGGAAGCTTAAAAACTCGAATTGATTAACTGAGTACAGATTACATTAAACTAGGAGACAAAATTAAGGCATATTAAAAAGCATTAAAGAACATTAAAAGCATGTCATCGAAGGCTTACAAATGGCCCTATTTATACTAAAAGCTCACTAGGGGTCTTCATAACTTTGTGCTTGTTTTCAGAGAAAAAACATCATCGGTTACTATTTGTGTTTCTTTTGATCGAATCCCAGCTGTTGGTTTTCCTTTGGAATCATCTTAACCTTCCATTGCATTTTGGCTCCAAAAGAGTGGTGTGGATTGCCAGCTTGGAAAAGTTTCAGAGGGTTATGGGAACAACATGGGGGCTGCAGCAGGTGTGTTGGGGAGAAGGGAGGTGACAAGGTGTTGGGGGGATGTGGGATATGCTGGATCTGTTAGGGAATTGTGGAGGTTTTTGTCTGGATTGTTTGTTGAAAAGGGGGAAAGGGAAAAGATCAGGTTTCTCAGATTATTAGTAAAAAAGGGTGGATTGGTTGGGTTTGGGTTATAAATTTTGGGTTGGGCCAGGAATGGTGTTGTAGTAGTCTTGGATTGGATTTAGTGTGTTATAGGCTGTCATAGCCCACAAATATGGGTAGGGTTGGCCCATAAAAATCGGTTTTAGCATTGCTTTTCTAAACTCGTTCCAGAATATATCCCGGGGTTTGACTTTGACTCCTTCTTTAATATCACAGTTGCACAGTTGCTTCCGAGTTGATCAAAAATACATGTTTTCGCTCAGTTTTCAAACCTCTGTACCTGAAATACATAAAAACGCAGACCAAGGATATCTGCAGTATATTTGGGCCTATGTGGTTGTTTTTATGCATCAAGATGAGAATAAAATGATGAGTATTTACAGACTCATCAATGATAGTACGGCTCATCTATCTAGAATGATGCGGCGTATCTTCTCAATTTCAGTAGACTTTTCCATCGTGTTCATTGTGTTCCATATTTCGTCTAAAATCGCCAACTTTCACCAATTATTTGTTTTTACCTGAGAATTACTAAAGTAAACAATTAAGCATCGATTCTCATATAAAATTTAATAAAACAAGTCAATTATATAGGACAAATGATGACAATATAATG
Source organism: Artemisia argyi (assembly GCA_030686995.1). Taxonomy (NCBI): domain Eukaryota; kingdom Viridiplantae; phylum Streptophyta; class Magnoliopsida; order Asterales; family Asteraceae; genus Artemisia; species Artemisia argyi. The sequence continues at coordinate 18,861,463 of CM060695.1, read as the reverse complement.
TACTTATTTGATGTCATCAACACCCCTATCTAAGGCAAGGGTTTTGATTTGGTTAAGCAACAAAGTGTTTGGTTTTTTTATCATGATCCAATAACTAGCATTCTCATTATATTGCTAGAAAGCGTTGTGTGTGAAACCATAGAGGGTTCTTGCTTTAGAACCTCTATAGTAATTCGTGTAAGACTAAGGGGAAATTACTACCCGTGTTCTTGAACCCGTTCCTCGTTCAATCCACAACAAGAAAAGGTAAAAAAAAAAAAAAAAAAAAAAAAAAAAAAAAAAAAAAAAGAAAAAGGTAGTTTTCATGTGTTATGTTAATTGGTTATATGCTATACTTGTTCTTATTCTCCATCGCGTTTACTCGTGATTATTACATGTTTAATATGACTAAATTCCAACATTAATTACATTATACTGAGTAGCTCACTAAATATTTCATACAAACAAAATATATTCCAATAAACAATTTAAATGAACATTGTATGATCAAATTTAATAACATGCTTATGCTATGATTTTTAAGGATGAGAGTGAATGGAAATGTGAAAAAAAATTGAGTGATATAGTTCGAACACAATATAAATAAAAATGGTGTACTTGCATAACAGTATGGTTCGGTTATTAACGGTCTGGTTATGGATAGAAACCAAACTGAACCAATAAGATTCAGTATGGTTTGATTATTAACAGTTTAGGTTTTTTATCCAATTTAGTTAAATTGGTTTTTATGTTCGGTTTAGGTTTTTTTTTTTTTTTTTTTTAGTTATTTTGCTCATCCATACTTTTTATTTATTTAATTTCAACATTAATAGCTCTTGAAAATTCACCCACGTCTCTACTATATAAGACATCATAAACTAATTTTTATTATTGAGTTACTTCATAGCTAAAGTTGATATAGTTCATAGTTAATGAAAATAAATGATAAAAAAAATGTTAGATGTCAATGTTTAAAATTCAAACGAAAATGAGGTTAGCATGATTGTGATCTTTTATTTATTTGGCTTTATGTTATAATAATCTATATTCATATTTTCCTTCGTATTTCACAAATTTATCCCATTCTTGCTCCCAATTCCAATCCTTTTTGAATCCCACTTGGGTAAATTAGAATGATGTTATTGTTATCTTGGATGATGATGAAGACATGTCAGTGCCAATTGTTAGAAAGTTCATGGAGAATCAAGTTGTAGTATCTGGACGGAAATGACTTACAGTCTAATTGATGAAAGTGAAAGTGATGACAATTAAAAGTGAAGCGTATTGATACTTATGTTTCATCTTAAAATTTCATTTTGTTAAAACTACTTGTTGCATTTGGAAATGGATATTATAAATAAAAGATAAATGCTATATTTTTATGATATTTATAAATAAAATATATGGTTAACCACTTAACCATAAACATGAGGGCACAGACAAAGCCATGATTCTCATACTTTCTATTACGAGTCGGTGACGGAGTTGAAGAGGTCATCGATAGAAACTATGTACGTGTACCTGATGACATGACCATTCCATACACTGACGAGGTTACCTCAAAAGATGCATTGATCAGTGAAATATTTCTTTCCTTGGCTACCAACGCACGTTCATTCACTGATATAATTTCAAGAGCTATCTTATCAACTAAAAATGAACTTGTTGACATCATTAATGATCAATTGATTGACAGAATTTCGAGCGAGGAGAAAGTTTACTATAGTTTTGAAGAAGCGGAAAACGACATGAACTTATATTCTATAGAATTCTTAAACTCACTCAACGTTAGCGGATTGCCCCCTCACTATATGCGCTTGAAAATAAAATGCCCGAGTATTCTTTTAAGGACTTTCAATCTGGCAAATAGATTATGTAATGGAACGAGGTTGATATGCGTTTTGATCCTAATGTCATCAATGTCGAGATCGTTGTCGGCCAACACGCAGGAATTAGAGTGCTCTTGCTGAGAATTCCTTTTGCTCCATCTGAAAAAGACATGTTCTCTTTCAAACTAAATAGAAAACAGCTCCTCGTGCATCTTAGCTTTGCGATTACTATCAACAAAGCTCAAGGCCAGGCAATTGCAAATGTGGGTGTTTATTTTGTCAGACTTTGTTTTCTCACATGGTCAGATTTATGTTGCGTTGTCCTGAGGGGTATCATGTAAAACTATAAACAATATTAGTGAAGTCTGCCCAAGAGTTCAATCAAGAAAAGGTCTATACCTCAAATTTTGTGTACTAAAAATTTTACGTGACGAATAACGTGCATTGTTAGTTATTTTAAAATTGATGTAATTTTTCATTTTCAGTTCACTAAATGTTTTGATACGTTCTTTGATACTTTTTTTAAGAAAAAAAATCTTTAAATTGAACTATCGAATGTTACAACCTTTTTAAATTACATTTGATTATTTTACATTTTATGTGTAGCTAACTTTCCACCCATAAAAAAGTTTATTATCTTATGTGTGTTACGTTTTATGATGTAATTTTTCATTTTGAGTTTCAAGTCATTCAATTCGTATAGCTAACTTTCCACCCTTAATATCTCGATCAACGTCTCGTCTTTGACAAACATGAATCAAAACAACACCAATTCGTATTCTAGAAGAGAAATAAAATATTATCTTTTATCAGTCGACATGGATTGTTTCTAATCGCACATGTGGTGAATATGTGACTCTAGTTACTACCGTGAGGACCACTTAAGTGGTCACCTTTTTTGTTCCAAATAAAATCCTAGATTTGATCCTCAAATGTTTGAATCTATTATTGATTGAATCAATTATTATAAATATTTGTAATGCTGACTGTGTGTTTCTTATTAAACCTTGTAAGTAATGGGTTACTTGTCAGGAAAAAGCTGACCCTTCATTCGTCCTAAAGTTATGATTGTCCTGGAATGCACGAGGCCTTTGTTCTAATAGTACGTGAATCGTCATCAACCTAAAGATTGTGAGTTTAAACTTCACTGAAGACATTTGTGATATAGATATTATAAGATGTGAAAAAATTGTCGCTAAGCTAAAAAAAAAATGTCCCAAAATAATTATCTTTCTTACGAAAGTAAGTTAAGTATTATGTATGAATTTCTCATATTACATTTACTAGGAAAGGTTAAATGTCATTTTTTTTTAAAGACAAAACAGCTTTTTTATTATTATCTTTATTTATTTATTTATTTATTTTTTTTTTTTAAAGTTTAAACATTGGATTTTGACTTAAAGGCTAAGAACCCCTTCAACCTGCTCCTTCTTTGTCGCTTTTATCTATTGATCGTCATCAACTCGTTGCATCTCCTTCTGTGGTTCTTGATATGATTAAGAGTTTCCCTCGTGGTACTTTTTGCAGCCGGGATAGTTTGCGTACTCAGCACCTTTTGGATTGTTTAAGTGATGCTGCAGTGGCTATTTCTGATGAGTTAGTCGCCTTTATCACCCACGCGGTGAATCTTTTTCTTGATGGTAAATGCCCTAGGGCGTTAGGTTGCTAGTGCTCCTCTCACACCGCTGGTCAAGCCGGGAGGTGGTACTCGTCCTATTGCTGTAGCGACCGTTTGGAGGCATTTAGTTTCCAAGGTTAGTGCTACTATGATTGGCCATTCTTTGGATGGTTATTTAAATGATCTACAGTTTGGTGTTGGGGAATCTGGTGGAGAAGAGGCTATTCTTCATGCCGTCAATCAGTTGATTGAAGATCGTGGAGATGATGTGGGTCTTTCAATGTTGTTGGTGGATTTCAAAAACGTCTTCAACTTGGTAGATTATGAGATTATGCTACATGAGGTTCGTCTTCGTTGTCCTGCTATTTCACGTTGGGTGGAATTTTGTTACTCCAGCCCAGCTAGATTATATTATGGGTAACACACTTTATGGTCGCATCAAGGTGATCCACTTGGACCTTTGCTTTTTTCTTTAGTGTTACATCCTTTGGTATGCAAGATTAGAGACTTCTTTAACCTTTCCTTTCAAGCTTGGTATATGGATGACAACACTATTATTGGAGGTACTTTGGTTGTGGGTAAGGTTTTTGAGCTTATCATGATGGATGGACGTCGTTGTGGTTTACACCTCAATATTGATAAAATTAAGGTTTTTCGGCCTAGGGAAGATGGACCTCGTTGTGGTTTACACCTCAATATTGATAAAACTAAGGTTTTTCGGCCTAGGGAAGATCCCAGAAGCAGACTTGTAGGTGTTTTCCTACCTAATATTACCCGACCTTTGCACGGTGTTAAATTACTAGGTGAGCCTGCTAGTGTGGACTTTGATTTTAGTAGTGAGCTTGTTATGAAAAGAGTTGCCAAAACCATTGAGCTTATGGGTGCTATTGCTAAGATTAATGATCCTCAGTGTGAGTTGTTGCTGCTTCGTGCTTGTGCTGGTATTTTCAAATTATATTTTGCTATGCGCACTTGCTCTCCCCGGGTCTTTGAGCGTGCTCAGATTTCGTTTGATGGGGCTCTTCATTCTATTCTAGAGTGTATTGTCACTGCTTCTAAGCATGGTTTTGGCGATTATCAATGGAGGCTTGCTACCTTACCCTTTCCATTTGGGGGGTTTGGTGTTTACTCTGCAGGTAACGTCTTGAGCTATACATTTCTTGCATCTAGACTTCAATCTACTAGCTTGCAGACTAAGTTGCTTCGACATTCTGGTATCGTATCTTCTGGGCCTTCCTTTAATGATGTCTTGTGTGCTTTAAATGTAAAAATAGAGATTGATCTTTTGAGTAATCCATGTGAGATAGCTGCCCCCAAACTCATGAAGAAACTGGCAGATATTATTTCACACATGTTACCCAAACAGCCGAATCTACATTTTCTTTATCTACTCGACAGATGGCATTATGGATATCGCAAATGGATGACTACACTTCAGACTGGCTTAAGGTGGTTCCGATTTCTGGGTTGGGATAGACTATTAAAGCTAGGACCTACCGGTGCATGTTATGTTATCGGCTAGTGTTCCCCAATTCTCTGTTCAGATATCGTGCTCCGTTTGTTCCAGGGTCTTTACTGGGGATATTTGTGGGGATCATATTGTATCTTGTGCTGGTATATTATTGGTATTAAACATCGGCATAATGTGAAACGTGATGTACTTGTTGACATTTGTTCTCGGTCGGGAATTTCGGCTCGTAAAGAGGTAGATATTGGGCTTTGTGGGGAAAGGGACAAACACTTACGTCCAGCTGACATGTTGCTCTACTCATGGGACAGAGGGCTTGATGTATGTGTTGATTTAACTGGGTCATCGCCCTTGATGCAAACTGGTATGGTTGATTTTGTGTCGGGTCGTGCGATGATTGAGGCCGCACAACGTAAACGCGTCAAGTATGAGGCTAAGTGCACAGATATTGTATATGAGTTCCTCCACTTCTCTTTCTCTTCTTTTGGGGAACTTGATAAGGATCCAGTGACCTTACTAAAGTGAATACGAAAGTTATCGATGACCCAAGACATTGGAGCACGTGCTGTTGCTCATATCTTTAGTATGATTAGCTTTTCGATAGCTAGAGGAGTGAGAGCTCACTTAATATCTTGGCTTCCCACTAACTTATTGTAAATCATTTGAGTTTCTAATAAAGTGATGTTTAATAATAATAATAATAATAATAATAACAACAATTATAAAAAAAAAAAAAAAAAAAAAAAAAAAAAAAAAAAACTCGTTTATCTATGTCATAAGTTATAACGGGTTAATCTAGTGGTCTGGTTCCAACCCGAAGTATGCCCCTGCTCAAACCGTAAGATCTACCTCTATGCATTGCAGAGATCATTTATCATTTGTTAATTTGTTTTATTTCGAGTTGATCATGTATGAAAATTTTGAAATTATCAAACAAGGTGATAGTAATATGATATGCATGTAACTTAAATTTGCAATGATATTCAAAAGAACTCTGATACTTTGGCTTGTATAATTAAATTCGTTGTAATATATGTTGTGCTCCTTTTCTCTACCGTCTTGCTAGTCTTTTAATGAAATATTTTTGCTTGAAAAAAACCTAGCATGGTATATATATACATATGAACAACCCAAAAATCGTGAGTGCCCGATTTATTTGTTTTCAAGTTATTATTTGTTGCTAGCTAATATTGTTCGTTCGTGTGTGTTTGTTTCGATCTGGTTTCCTTGCACTAGCTATTGTCTTGATTATAGCATCGAATTGCTTTATATTGCATCTCACGATATTAGAGCCCCCCAGCTTGAATCCTCATGCTGTCGATGATATTTTACTGTAAGAATTTCCTAGTTCGTATTAGTTGCTAGATAAACTTAGCTGCGAGTTATATGCTAGTTCACAAATTTAAACTATGGTATACTTAGCTTGATATGGTTTAGGGTTTAGGGTTAGTACAATAATCTCCAACCAATAAACCTTTTAATATATCTGGTTTGTTTTGTCATGAAAGCAAAGTAAGTTTGCATTATGATACTTAGTTTTTGCATAAGGTAAAATATTACTAAAACATGTTAATTACCATTCACATAAACAAAAACAGAACTAAACAATATCAAATGAACATAAATCACACCATATACAAAAGATACATCACAGATTTTTACAGAAAAGACACAAGCACACCATTTCACACTTAACTTCTGCTAACTTTTACTTAACAATCTCTTCCTTCATAGCAAGTGAAAGAGCACCAAGACATCCTTCATTCTCCACGACGACTCCAGGCATAGCCACAGCTCGACTTCCCACAAAACCTCCTTCCTTGATCTTAATTTTTCCGTATTTCACTTTTCCTCCTTCACCTTCGTATATGTGTCCAAAAAGTAGTGCATCTCGTTCAACAGATCCATAATTTTCAACACTAACCATCTCAGGGTTCAACACTGCGCCCATACCATCCACATAAGCTCCATGGTCCCATGCAACGTTTGATCCCATTAAGTTCATCCATATCCCGAACATAAGTGAACCACTAGTCATTTCCATAAAGTATTCACCAATGATTGTCCTGATCGCCTGCCATATAGTGTCCGTGTAAACGCCTATGCTCCAAATCATTACGGTATCACCTTCTTTCTTTTTCCCCACAAGAACCCATTTGGATATAGCACAAATTAGTCCAGCTAGAGTCCCGGAACTGAACCAGAAAAGTGGTATCAGCCAATGCAGTTGGATCATACCGTGATCTTTTAAGTACATTGTCACATTGAGAGGAGCGAATATGATCATGCCCATTAAAAAGTAGGGAATGAAAACTTGCAAGAACGGTTGACCAGACATCATCCATAAGTTTTGGTACCATGGTCTTGTTAAAGTTACCGTTTGAGCATCCTTTTTGTCCATTACTTTTGCCATTGGGCAACCGGTAAAATCAACTTTTACATCAGAGTGATCCAAGAAGTTCCTCCAAGCCTCGGGGAGTGGCTTGTTATTGCGTAAATGTTGGCAGATGGAGTAGACGACTGATCTTCCATGATCCAAAGATGCACTTTGGGAGCATGATGTGGCCCGGATCACATCCACTTCATTGCATCTTAGAAACGGGTTGAACTCTAACTCTGCCGATTCTTCATTTGTGAGTACTTGGTCAATGGTTATCTCACCCACCTCAACGTATGGATAATCATTTTCATCCCATGGTTTGGTACAGTCAAGTGCAATCTCACGTACACTTGCATCATCCGGTACTGGACGAAATTGTAGTTGAAATACATAACGAACATTTTTTGAAGAATTCACACGACGTTGGAAATCGTCATCAAGGAAAAGAAGTGGGCGTGTGTCATTCTCATCTCTTGGGATTGCACCTGTTTCGGGAGGTAGTATACCTGTGGGCTCCACCATACCAGAATCCTTGTCAATTTTTTCATCAAACGGTCGTAACTTGAACTTCACATACATTTCGCTTCCATCTTTGAATCTAAACAACCTGCATATGTTTGAGTAGTAATGCAACTCAGCATATGAATCACATTTTCTTAACGAGTCCCACATAGCATACTTTACATGAGGAGCATGTTTCACATGCTCTTCTCGTGCTTTAGCTCCACAAACCAACCATGTTGCAAAGTCACCAATTGTACCAGCATGAAATGCTTTTCCCGTCTTTAATGTCAAATCAAGCAGTGCAGTACTAATGTTACCCTCATCCGAAAGTATTCTTATCGCTGCACCACGAGGATCAAGCCTTGCATCATCATCTGAACTTAAGCAGTTGCTATGACGAAGAATAATAGGATAGATTTTTCCAAACGAGAAAATTTTATGCTCTGGAAATCCTGTTACATTTTCATAAAGCCTTAGAGTTCCCTTCCCGGCTGCACCAATTCGATGGAAGTATCTTGATTTTACTTTGAGTGTCGCCGCTGCAAAGTTTGCAGCAAGATTTCCGAGTACTTTCTTGTACTTTATGTCCATTTCTTCGATCCTATCATCCAAATAATGTGTGATACTCTTAACCATTATCGGAGTTTGAGAACCAACAAAAACACCGCCTGATCGAAGAACGGAATTCATAGGAGCAACTGAAAGGGCGCCAAGTATGACACTGGCCTCAACAATAGATCCCGGTAACACAAGGCCTTGGCTCCCAATAACTGAGTTCTCTTCTACCTTCACGTGTCCACTAATGTACCCTATTGAGTTATAAAAACCTGGGACAAGTCGACTGAAGTCACCTAGATGGACACCGTCATCAACTGTGACTAATTCTGGGTCTGAGATTGGGTTAATGGCTCTAATAGAGCAATGACGACCGATATTTGCTCCTAAAACGCGAAGGTACACACAAAAAGCTTCTGTCCCAGAAAGAAACTTTGTAAATTTTAAATGACATGAAGTAGTTAATCGATGGCAAAACCAGGTCACCAAGTGGTTTCTATGTTTTGCCTTTGAAAGGACCCGGAGCAAGATGGAAGTTAGGAAAGTGAGAATAATTCCGTGAGCTAGATATGCGATTGCAATGGTTACGGAAAAGGTTAAGGGGCTTATGGGAACTTTTTTAAACATGATGGCATATGCAATAACATTGAATGGGAGCCAGTGAACACAAGCGCATAAGCAAAGAAAGCTGAAATCTTGCGACGAATGAGGCTTCTGTAATAGCCACATGTAGATTGTGTAAACAATGGCTGTGGATAGACAACTGAGGAAACCAACCGAGTAAATGCCTAAGATATGGTAAAGGGGCTCGTTTCTTTTATGCCATCCACTCTTACTGTCTTGTGAAATATTAACCTGCATATGAGGTTCGCAAATGTAAGTCACTGTTGGAAAAAAGAAACAAAAATAGAGATCAAGGGAATAAATAGTACTCTTGTACAAACCTGTTTGGCTTCAGGTATCTTGGAAACCTTCAGTTCAAGTTGGCCGCCTTTGCAAGTTTGCAACGGAGGAAGCTCAGCACCATCTGCTACAATGCTCCCTTTTTGAAGTACAGCGTAAGGACCAACACAAGAGTTTTCCCCGATTCTGATTGGTTGGAATCTCAAAACACCATTTTTCACTTCATGGCTTTGAATTAGTACTCCTTCAGCAATCACTGCTCCATCACCAATGGTGACGAGATAAGGTTCCGTGATGTCAATGGTATCAAGAAGCACCGACGATCCAATCTTTGCTCCAAACATCTCAAACCATAGCCTAGAAAACACCGTACCTTTCAAATGTACCGCCATAACTTTAGAAGAAACCTCGTGCGCTTTGTATAATGTCCACCATTTCACGAATTCGATTGACCAAATTGATACACTAGGACTAGTTCCATAGTTTGGTTGAAGAAATGAGTTCCCAAATATAGCAATAGTGATACATGACGAAACAATGAAAAACATCCAAGCAAGAGGAGCACACGTTAAGGATATTAAATATCCATACCATGGGCTCGTATCTATCAGCTTACTTCTCACTGAGATTAGAGTGGTAAAAGCAGAAACCGAAAGGCACATAGGAATCATCAGCAAAAATAGTATGTATACAAGACCAAGAAGATGGAATAGCCAAATACTCAACTTACGAGCTAATGAAGCTTCGACTGATACCTTTGCAGACCGTGTCGTGTTATCACACAATTCAGATGCAGGACTTGATAATTCAGGGCAAGATTTTCTTACCAAATCTTCAGCAAAATCTGCCAAATCATCAATGCAAGTGGCTGTGAAAATATCAATTGCTCCCACTGGAATCCCAAGATAAGTAGAAAGCTTTTGAGCTGCTCGAACCACTCCAATTGAATCAATCCCATAGTTCACCAGGCTTTCAGTAACAGAAATGCTTGTAATGGGAGTTCCCGTTTGCTCAGATAGGAGTTTCTTCAGAAAGTGAATAATATCTTTTTTAGATATAACCGAATTAGTATCTTTCGTGTTTGCTGTTGTAGCTTGAACCGAAGATATTTTCTGCCCATGATGTACTTGAACTACTTGCAGCTTGTTATCAGTAAATTGCTTCATACATTCGAACCTCTTAATCTTACCTGATGTTGTCTTGCAAATGCTTCTTTCCTTAATTAGCAAGATGGAAGCAATTGTTACACCGTGCTCTTCAGCCACAACAGTTTGTATGTGTTCCATCACTTCGTTCAGGACATGCTTATTCCCTCGAACCTCTGCAATCACGACCAATCCGACTTGGTCTGAGTGTTCTGGGAGCGTGATTCCTTTAGCCAACAAGATCTCTTCAGGAACACCTACGACAGCACAACATCCTGGCCGTATAAAATCAGATGAAGACTCAACCGTCTTTTCAATATCTGATGAGTAAATGTTTCTTCCAGCAACAATAATGAGATCTTTGATTCTCCCTGTGATGAATAACTTCCCGTCAATAACCCGTCCCAAATCTCCACTTCGAAGGTACAGTTTACCATTATGACTATGAAGTGTGTTTTGGAATGTCTTCTGGCTAAGGTCTTCCAAACCCCAATACCCGACACCTGCACTTGGACTACTAATCCAAACCTCGCCTTCTTCTCCACATTCCAGATTGTCTTCACACGTCTCAGGATTGATTATTTTGATATCCACATCAGCATCATTTGGGCTAACATACCCGCAACAAATCCTTCCTTGCCAGTCTTGAAAAATTGGTTCGCCGTGTCCAAACGCGCTACTTATGTAGACAGAGTTTTCAGCCATACCGTAACCAGGAGCCATCACTTCTTGTGAAAGTCCAAATGGCCGAGTCAACTCGATAAACCTTTTTAAAGTTTTAGATCTCACCGGCTCAGCAGCAACCATAAGAAAAACCATGGAAGAAAGATCAAAGTTCACGGCCTTTTCTTTTTTGGTTAATAATCTTCGTATCAAGAGTTCAAAAGCAAAGTTCGGGCCAGCACTGTGAGTAGCATGATACCTACTTAAGGTTTGCAGCCACAATAATGGGTTCTTGATGAATGTTATTGGGGAGAATAGTATCATTGTTCCAGCACTAACCAGAGTAGTAAGAATCCCTCCAATGAGCCCCATATCATGGTACTGTGGTAGCCAACTTACACCGACCATCTTTGATGTACTTCTATACACTTTACGCATTAACTTCACATTATGAATGAGCCCACTGTTAGTGATCATGACTCCTTTAGCATCGCCTGTTGATCCTGATGTGAATTGAAGAAAGCACAAATCTTTTGGCAGAACCTGAGATGTGTTAATCAATATCCTTATATCATCATAACTGATCTTGCAACCTTTGGAATTCTTTATCCAAGAGTCTGTATGCAGCCATGGGAGGTTAGGCCAAGAAGCCATGCTTTTTCTTTTCCCGGTTAACATAATCTTGTTCTTGGCGGAATTTGCTTTGACGTACACATGGTAGCCAAAAGTGGATAATATGGCAACTGCCTTTGTTCTCTTTGCAATGTTTTCGATATGAAGAAGTGACTGCCCTCCTGTTTGTGACGGATCAGGAGGAATGGCTGGTACAGGTATGATTCTCGCTCTAAGGCACCCGAAGAAGGCATCAAGAAACTCAAGTCCTGGTACATACACCAGAAGAACTCTATCTCCTGATTTGATATCTGGCTTATTGTTTATCAAGAGCTTGTGAGCTATGTATGAAGCATTAGCATCGAGCTCTTTGTACGTCCTTCGGCTTGTTACTTCTCCTTTATCATTGGTCCATGTATAGAGTGTCTTATGTGCAGTACATTCATGATCCCCCCAATGCCTTAGATAACCATCGATAGATGAGATATCTGGAAACTCGACCCCTGGTGCTTCTTCTAGCTGTTTAGAAATCCAGGAACTCTTCTCTGATTTTAAAGTGAACAATCTCTGAAAAATCATAGGTTCTATATCAGATAACAGTTTTAATTGCAGGAATTAGTTTAAGGTTTTAGCTTATTATCTATATGATTAGTATTATAGGTGTATATATCTACCAGCTTAATTATGAATGGGCTGATTTGAGTTACAGTTTATCCTTAGCCGGTCAAATGAGTCAAACAAAAAGATTTAGCTACGTGGAAATGAGTTAAACGGGTTAAAGTGGCCCAAAATGTTATTTTGATGCTGAAAACTCTTAAATACTCGATTATTTTTGTGTTAACGTTGTTTCTGTAATCATATAAAATGCATCGACTATTTCAAATAAATAGACACAAGTCAACCGACTTGTTTTGATCCTAATTAAGATACCCGTTTTGTCTCTTTACTCAAACCGCCCATTTTTCCTACTCTAGTTAATATCTAAAATTTAGTACCTTGACATATGGGAAACTCGGTTCTGGACTGTCACTCGCAAAGTGCTTCATAACCAAAGAAAATGCATAGGACGAATTCCTTTCTGTTAGCTCAAAAGCCATTAGCGCTCCAACATAGAAAGTATTGTTCTGACCTTGAAGTTGATTTTCCAATTTCTCATAAAACCCATTTTTCATTTCTGCATTTGATTCGACAATTTGTTAGTACATAAGTTTTTTGATAAAATAAAACCTATAATACATAGTTAGAGTTTTTTCAGCCTACCTTGACTATTTACATGAGGGAAGTACTTAAATCGTCGTTGCAAAATTACTTTTTCAACCTTTCCCCCCATACTAGTGACTGCATCAACCGCAAGCTCGGTGACTTTTTCTCCCATGATATCTGCTGAATTACCATAGGACCAAAACAAGAATATATTCGTGTCTGAGTAGAATCTTTGCATTGCCACTGGATTGCCTATTGTCTTTGGATCATTCATGAACTCCGTGAAGTAATAAAATCCAACTGGGATATGCTCCAGTCCGTCTATCTTCAAAACAGTAGTATAGTAATCGATAGTCTCAACTTTACTAAATAGTTCCTTCTCAAGATCACGTAGGTCCATAACCCCATTTATGGTTTCTTCTGCAACAAAATGTTAAGAAAAAAGTTAAAAGCCGTCCAGATTATATAGTAGGAGCACATGATTAATAGACTGCTTTCATCTGCGAAGATACCTGTTGTTTTAAAAGGTGATCTGTATGTCTTTCCACTGTCTATTGGAAATGAACCCGAGATAATAAGTTTGTCAAACACAAACTCCATATCCCTCATTTCACTGTCTACAATTTTGGCTTCGACACTAATGCTATTACTGTGTCGTTTGACTGTCAACACTCGTGTATTGCAGTAAACATGTGCCGGAAGTTGTTTACTTATCTTTTCCCAAACGCTCGTGTAACCACCTTTAAATCGTATAATCTTTCCTGCCATTGAAGTCCTTGTGAACTCGTGAACGTAAGCATAAGGCATATCCTGTACAAATCCATAACCTGAAGCCGTAAATCCGTAAGCAACAGATTTAGGAACTGAGGTTAGTCCGTTAGATTTTAGAAACGAAGGAGTTAGTTCTGAGGCAATGTCACTAATTGCATGCACGCCGTTTCTACCAGTAGCTTTTGCCTCATCTTGTAGTTTTAGAGTTAAAGATATAACCGAAACGTAATCATCTATAACTTTGGTGTCATCGTATTTTCCTGTAGAGGTGTTGATGGTGGCAAATTTGTGAGTATCTAATTCTTCTGTTTCCGCCTCGATCTCTTTCGCTAGGTGAAAGATGGTTGGAGCACTATTGGTAGCTAGGACTTGACCTCCCAAATCATAGATCTTCCCTAAGAAAATATTTTAATAAATATTTTAGCATGAAACTATTGGTACCATATGTTTACTTAATGAAGAAATTCTATATAAAAAGAAATGAAATGCTGCAAACGTATAACACGTAGACAGAACTGACAATTTTGCTATTACTCTAGTTCATTTTTCTCTGGTGCTTTAACGTCCTTTACGAATACTATTTTGACCCATTTACTTATGAATAGGTTCATTTAGGTTGTGCTTAACCAAAACGGGTCAAATCAAAAAAATTAGCTACAAGGTCAACAGGTCGAATGGGTTGAACAGGTGACAGGCTTATGATACTGATTATGAGCTATGTTTTATATGATTTCAGCATAAGTTGCATTTGCAAAGTCTTAGTGATAGTATACCACGTATTTGTCCCTAAAACCGTCACTTTTGCAGTAAGAATACTAACTACCAATTAGTGAAGCATGTTGCCTACTTAATTAGTATGATATTGTTCCCAATTAAGCCTGAGCAAAAAAAGAGCGACTACTTATTCACAAATACATACCTTCTATATCTACAGATTCACACATGCCTCCTACAGAATGATGTTTCTCTAGAACAGTCACATTCGTGTAACCAAGTTTGCATAGTGCATAAGCAGCCGATAAGCCACTCGGGCCTGCCCCAATAATCCCAATCCTTGTGTCTGTATGAAAACAAGGATGCAGCTTTGAGAACTGATTTTTTATTGCTTCACCTGTCTCCATATCTTTCTAGTAATTCAAGATTCCTGTTGTGTATATACAAAATGCAAATACGTTTTAAATCTAATCATTTAATCTATAAGAACCAACATATAAGGAAATTGAAAGATCATACCTTGAACAAGCAAGCAAATAATAGGCCTACAAACAAGAATATTACTCGTAAATCGTAATATATCTGCAAAATTAGTAGTAGCTTCTTTAATTACTAATTAGTCCAGTGTAATACTTATGTAATTGTATCCAAGCACATCAGAGACTATTGCCTTATGATTTTAGCTATCATAATATACAATATCGTATGTTAACAAAAAGTTAGTTACGCACACGTCTGAACTTAATATGCAATCAGGTAATTTTTTTGGCAATCAACATTTATCATCACTGATCCACTAGATTTGTGTAAACAACAACATACCCAACAACAAAAGAACTGAGGAGAAAAAAAGGACAAAAACAAATAAAAGCAAATTAAATGCCTCAAGAGAACACAGTATATAATTGATAAAGCGCTAAATAGACAAGGGGGGCACAAGCAAAAGCATACAAGCCAAAAGCATAAACGCAAAAGGGCAAGGGCACCTAGAAAAATGGTTGCAAATAAAAGGGGGCTAAAGGCCTAAGAGTGCAACGAAGATCTAAACAGAACAACGTTATAGGGACCTATACCTAAGGGCAAAGCAAAAGGAAACATGTGAGGCTACTAAACGCCTAAAAAGCCTAAAGGAAATTACATGAGATTTGTGTAAAGTGTTTCCTTAACACAATGATAATGATCGGTTTGATCACCTTGCATATAGTTTAGTTAATTAGATACATGCACATAGTGACATAAGTCTGATCGGCACACAATACATGCGTCTGCAGACTGTCTAAGTAATGCATAATATTTGTGTCATAAACTACATATTACATGTATTTTGGCGCTAGTATAACTTATTATATATACATTTCATGTCATAACTACTTGTAGTTCAAAACAAGTACGTAGTTTATTTTATTATCCAGTTGAGAAACAAACATAATCAAAACATATCAAGTTAAAATTAAAAGTGCTAAACAAGCTAGCTCATATAATCCTTACATATTACCGACATTTTTAAGCATACCTAAAAATGATCGAACTGAAGTTTGTGCTTCTTGTTGAATGAAAAATTGGTCGTCATGGAGTTAAATGCGCAGTATTATGTTTCTACGCACTTATATATAACTGTAAATTTCTTCAACTTTTAGTCGAAAAATCTGTCATGACTAGTTAGACATTTATCCACATGCAGTTACAATTTGAATAATTTTTTTGCTCAGTGTTGAATCAAATTGTTTAAATGTTTCCTAGGTAGCTAGTAAAGTACTACAAATATTTTAAATTTAACTTTCAGATGTTTTAATAACGACATATACAAATGTATAACATTATGGTTTAATGGCATTATAATTCATAGCTAAAATAAGACACAGCTAAAATTTGAATATACCTGAGCTCAGTGCAGACAAGAAGAATCTGAGTCGAACATGTTTTTAGATGTTGGGATGAAAAATGAAACAAACAGAAGCAGCAAATTTATAGACAAACAAATGTACACGTGGCAAAACAAGTCATATGCAAAAGTTGACAAATAGAATCTTATCCATGCATGCATGCATGCATAACAATACTTGTTACTAATGCTTAAATGAACGTACTATCTATAGGTTTGAAGTGGTTTGGTGAATTAGTACGTGCAATACTTTTATATTGATAATGATTCAGTGAGATTTGTGTAAAAAAATATATATATATATGCAGAATATTTGGGGGGCATATGCTGCAGGCCCAACAAAATTAATATTTGCCTTATCAAACTTAAACATAGTGAGACACCAAGAAAAGCACAAACTTAAACACACCAATTAAGGTTTGATCTTTTGATGTTGAAGTTTGATTTAGGCTCTATTGATTTAAATGTTAGTTTTGGTACTAAAGATTCTTTATTTTTGTTTCTTAAAAGCTAGAAATGATTATGGGTGATAGAAATTATTGATGCATGTACATGTTTGATATGTTTTCTACTTTTCTTGTATGGTTTTGGAATGAACGAAATCGGATCGAAAATGTCATTTTTATGTGTGTTCTTATTTTGTGTCTAAATGAATTCGGTTATTGTGTTTATCTTGGTAGATGGAACATTAAAGAGCAAGATAGCTAGACAAAACATATCACCAAAAATATTTACAAATCTTTCATTCTTAATTGATTAGTGGTTTTTGCACATGCTTTTTAACAAAAAGAAATCCATCAATATGAATTTATACTTGTATTCATAATAAAATATTTATCATAACCATTTGTAAACTGCTAAAAACTTTTTCATAAAATGCATGAAACTAGAATTATGTAGTTTATCATGTAAATATTTAATACATTGTCTAAAATGACAATTTAACTAAAATGTGTGTTATCTTTAAGACTCCTTTAGCATACAAAATTATTAGCTATTGATAAACTCAAAAATTTACATTTACACTACTTTTTTTTCTAAACATGTCGTCGCTAAAGGTGGTGGCTAGTTTTTTAGTCAAGATTCAGGATTTTAGCGACGACACTTGCCGTCGCTAAGCGCAATTTGTGTGGCTAACCCTTTAGCGACGACACATCGTCACTAAAACTTTGTTGCCTAAAGCTCGTCGCTAAGTTTAGTGACAACGGATTTCACTTTTAGTGACAACAACTTGACTTCACTTTTATTGACTTTGACTTTTTTTTTTTACTTTATTACAGTAGTTTTTTCTTTTTTGTGCCAGAATCTTTAGCGACGACGATCGTTGCTAAAGGTTTGGAACTTTATTGACCAAAACATTAAGCGACAATGACTCGTTGCTAAAAGATTTGACTTTCTGTTCATAAGTCATTGCGAGATTTCATCGAATTTGATGTTCATGGTCTCCATCACCCTTCTTGTCGTGCGATTATAAGCTCGATAAGCCTTCGAGTTTTTAGCATATCCACTGAAGATCCCAATGTCACATTTTTCGCCTTGAGTTTTGATTTTTAGTGGTGATAAGGCCCTGAAAAGGTGAGATATGATCATATCTAGCTGTAACAACAAATCAAAACAAAATTGAGTCATTATTGATCATGACCCAATATTAGAATCCATCCAAAAAATTGTCCTATCAATATGGCATTATATGTCAAAGCAGTCGATATAGTTTTGAGAATATGCGAAGAATATGTTTGATGCTTCTATAGTTCTATAGTTCGTTTTTCATTTTGATGATTTAGCATCCTAAAACATTTTTTCCAAGTTCAAGCTACACGAAGATAATGAGTTTTGACTCATAGATAGAAAGCATAATCGTTGTATCCCGTGACGATTTCCGACCACTTTAGTTTTTCTGCAATTGTCAACCGCAAGATATTTATCTAGAAGAATCAATTTGAACATGAAACCTAAGAGCATAAGGTATAATAACCCATAGCTATAACTTAACACACCGCACATCAGCTTTAACCATTTCATCTTAAAAATAAAAAATAAAAAATAAAAAGTATGTTAACATTTTTGCGTTATAGCTTAACTCAACATTTGAGCCCCACTTTTATCATTAAAAAAAAAAAAAAAAAAAAAAAAAAAAAAAAAAAAAACCCTGAGTTAAAGCTTAATTTGAGGGGCGGTATAATAACTTTCTGAGTTAAAGTTTAACTCACCAAAAACCTCCCCTTTAACGCTATGTTAAGACTTTAACATTAGGAGTTAAAGCTTAACTTAACTTGGGGGACGGTATAATAACTTGGCCTTTAACGCACCAAGTTAAGCAATAACGTAGAGTTGCACGTTAACTTACCGTATGCTCTAAGAGAATTAAGGTATCTAACCGATACTCAACTTTAATGGTGGTTCGAGTTAGCATCCTAACTTTACCATTAACAATGACTTACATATCAATTTTTCAAATCCATATAGATCAAGATGTTGAAATGATTAAAAAGACCAAATTTCTGATCATAAAATTATCAAGCGACCCTTAGCATGCTAACGTCATTGTATTCATGGACCAAAACTGTAGTAAAACGTAATTTTTGCCACTTATTTTTTGCAATAAATTTAGTTTATTAGTTATAGTTAATAAATAAAATGAGATCTTATTTTTCTAAATAATACCTAAGGCCGTCCGTTTTGCCTGGATCTGTTTAGCCCATGCTCGTGTGACTCATATCTCAACTTTGTCAGTTTGACCCGTTGCCCGAGCCTGCCCAAGCCCACGCCCATTTTGTGACATGAACTATCACATCGTTATAACCCAATATTACTCGAATAACAACGAATTTACTATATCATCTTGGGTATTATTTACAGCGTTATTGCGATACAACATCGTTTTCTCTTAATGACTTAGAGTGTTTATTAAATTAAATGGTTTGGAATAATGTCTAGATTAGGTAGTGGTTACTAAATTAAAGTGGCTTGATATAACGGTATTAATTAGCCTCTTATAAGGGAGAGTAAAGCTTTAATATCTCTCTGAATTAAGAGAGACTAAAGGTTTTGGCTCATATTTCTTTCTCACTCTAAGAAGAAAATAAACACCCCTTTATTCAAGAAAGAGAAAGGCTTTTATAGGTCTCCTCATTAAGATGAAAACAAGGATTTAGTCTCACTGGGGTGAGCGTCAGGTTAAGACCGGATCGGACCGGTCAAACCAGGACTGGACCGAGACCGATTTAGCCTAAAACACCAGACCGAGGATCAGACCGAATGTGTTCAGTCCGGTCCAAGAAGGCATAATGGTCGGTTTGTACGTAAGACTGGACCGAGCGGACCCGAGACCAAAATAAGGAAAAAGTTGGAACCGAGACCGGACCGTTGGTCTTTCGGTCGGTTGAGTTTGTATCGGTCTGGTCAGTTTTAGGGTCTCCTATGCTCAGCCCCAGGTAGAGATGAAAGTTTCAAACCGGTTTGTTTTTAACCGAAAAAAGACGGGAACTGGTTTTTTAAAAAACCGGTTTTTTTTTAAACCGATCCGGTTTTTGTTAACCGAACCGGTTAGACCGGTTTTGGGTTTTTTGCCCCGACCGGTTTTTTACTAGTTTTTTTTTTTTTTTTTTTTTTTTTTTTTTTTTTTTTTTTTTAATAGACCGGATTCACCACAACCCTCAAGAAAACCTTCCTTCGTGATAAGATTGAGATGTGAGGTTTGGGTGGTCCCCTGTGGATCGGCCACCATTAAAAGAGAAGAAAAAATGACTCTCTTTCCACCCTACTGGCTTTAGGTAAGGGTCTCAGATCGTATGCCTTCTAGCTTGCCTCTTTCTTGAGCTGGCCATGGGATAAAAAGCTATCTTGACCAAGCTTTATTCCATATAGTCTTGTGATTAGAGATGGCAAAAAAAATCCGTACCCGACGGGGACCCGATCCCCAAATCCGATTTGACTGGGGAATCCCCGAGTTGACCGGGGATGGGGATGGGGACGGGGAATCCCCGAATTATAAAACCGGGTATGGGGGCGGGGATGGGGATAACAAAAATCCCCGACCCCGAACCCGAATCCGAACTTTTTATGCATAAGTATACACTGTATAAGTTATATGTCTATTAATACTATATATACTTGTATATGTATATGTTAGTGAATACTAAATAGTGACAAGTATTATACTTGAAGTATATATGTATGTATAGATGATATTTAGTTTAAAAATGTTAAGCACTAACTACATATTATTCTACCAATATTTTGTCCGAATACACACATTCGATACAATTTTTTTTTTATTATATGTGACGTTTCAATGTTTACGATATTTTAAAGTTGAATGACATTTTAATTAATCCAACTATGTACGATTTATGCTTTTTAAGACATTTATAGATCAGTTCTTTATTATTTTGATTACTTATGTAATTTTTATGCTCAATTTATAAGGCCGGAAAATCCCCAAATCCCCGTGGGGATCCCCAATCCCCATTGGGGATGGGGATGTCAAATGATTCCCCGATAGGCATGGAGGCGGGGATGGGGATGGGGAGTGAAAAACGGGGATGGGGATGGTAAATACAATCCCCGATAATCCCCGCCCCGTTGCCATCCCTACTTGTGATGATGCTAGTTTGAGCAAAGATCCCTTTCCTTTCCAATTCCCTAGATGGAAACGTGATAAGAAAATGAAATATGGGAAAATGGGTAAAAAGGTGGGTGGTTTTATTAAAAAAAAAAAAAAAAAAAAAAAAAAAAAAAGGGGGGGGGGGGGGGGGGTGGTGGGGGGCGGTAGGGAGTAGTTTATTATTATTAAGTATTTTTTGTTTATTCCGTGTCCCGTTGAGTTAGGCGTGTGATCGCGGTACCTCGGTTTGGCAAAAATGCGATGAATACATTTTTTGGAACGTTTTTATAGAACTAATAAGAACAAAATTAGTGACTCCAAAAAATAATTATTAAACTTAAACCATTACTAATGCGGTGTCGGTACGCGTGTGTTGTCGTGTTTTAGTAAATGCGAGATAGTTTCTCATAAATAATCAGTAGGTGTCTGAAAATGAAAATTTCACATTTATAAATGAAAAAAACCGAACCAGCCAAAAACCGATTCCAAAAATTTATAACCGAAAAAAACCGATTCTGAAAAAACCAAAAAAACCGAAACTGATTATTAGGAAAACCGGTTTTAACCGATTTATTTGCGCCTCTCCAGGTCCCAACTTTTAAGCAAAACTGAAACATCGTGCCGCCCAAATACAAATCAAGCCCAAGTTACTAAACCCAATCCAACCCAACCCAACCCAAACCATATCATAATTCATAAGTCATAACTAACAACCAAGTACCAACCGATCTTGTAGTAGTAATTTGTTACAGCAAATCATTTCGTACACCTCAAGTGAACCCAAAAATAAATCAACAACTAATAATAACTAACATTCAAAAACAATATCAACTACCAATGGCACCTGAGATCATCGCCATAATTGGGGCAGGAATATTCGTGAAATCACAGTACCTCCCAAGGCTCGCTGAGATCTCTGACCTCGTTACCCTCAAATGCATCTGGAGTCGATCTCAGGTACCTTTTTTTTTTTAATCTAAAAAAACCCGGTTCGACCCGACCGGTTCAACCGGTCGAACCGGTTCCGGCCCAAAAAACATTTGTTGAGCCGGTTCCGTGTCAATGTTTTTTACAGCAAAAATAGTAGTGTTAAATTAATGCAGCACGAAAATGGGTGTTGGGACATGTGCATAAAACCGGGTTGACCCGGTGACGCGGCCGGGTCGATCACAGACCCGGTTTTCCAGACACTGGTTGAACCGGTTCTGGGCAGCAAAAATAGTAGTGTTATAATGCAGCAGAAAAATGGGTGTTTGGACATGTGTATTAGCTGTTTGTGTTTTTTTGGATAAAACCGGGTTGACCCGGTGACTCGGCCGGGCCGGTTTTCAAAACATTGGTGATAATGATTGATTTTGTTATGTATATTAAAATAATGTAGAAATCGGCACGTGAGGCGGTTGAGGTTGCGAAAAATGTGTTTCCTAGTGTGGAGTGTAAGTATGGAGATGATGGACTTGATGAGATTGTCAATGATACGAGCATTGTCGCGGTTATCGTTGCTCTTGCTGGTCAGATCCAGGTACATTTTGGAAAAAACAAATATGTGTTTCCTAGTACTCGTATAATTTAGTTGTTGCGTATATATAACTATATGAGCTTCGGTTATATATCTGAGTTTGATCAACTTAGAAACGTATACATACGTAGTTTCTTAATTAGCATTGTAGTTTAGGTAGCTTTTTTTTACAGACTCAAATATACTCTTATGTGCGTAAATCAGTTGCAAAAAGAAACCTTATGATTTAGGTGTTGGCATATACTGTATAGAACTACACGGACTTTAATGATATATTTTTGGTGTGTTTGTTTTGGCTTATATAGCCGGCTTATGGCTTATTTGGTCTTAGGCTTATGTTTCATAAGCTCACTTTTTGTGGCTTATTTTGAAACTTTTCAGCTTATATAAGTTTATTAGGTTTTGGGCTTATGTTCCATAAGCTCACTTTTTGTGGCTTATTTTAAAACTATATAAGTTTATTAGGCCTAATAAACTTATATAAGCCGAAAAGTTTTAAAATAAGCCACAAAAAGTGAGCTTATGGAACATAAGCCCAAAACCAAATAAGCCATAAGCTGGCTATATAAGCCAAAACAAACACCCCCTTAAGTTTGATCAACAATAAACAAAAACCAGTTCTCTTAATCACTTCTGAACTTATAACTTACTGGCGGATCCGTCATGAATCTGATCGGTACAAGGGTTTTGTTCTCTATCTAGTAAACAGTAGAAGTAGACTTTTGTGATCGTTTAATTTTAACTCAGAGTCATCTGTGTATGAGGCAAATTCTTCATTACGATGGAGCAAATAGAAGGGACTGAATGAATGATGGGTAGTGGTAGTAATGACGAAGCTAATTGTACCGTATCCATTTTTGTTTAAAACTTCCAATAAATGTATAGAGTATAAAACTCGAGTATCATCCAAATTTGGTGAATGTATGTGTTGATCTCCACGTGCAAGTCATGTTATGCAGGTGGATATGTCGTTAAAGCTACTGAAGGCAGGAAAGCATGTTCTTCAAGGTATGCTATGCTAAAATCCAAACTCGTTTTTGCAATATATTGGGAAAACAAGTGAACTTTCAGTATAATTACTATATGAAGCAGTACAAATGATATGCTCGTTTATCTTGTTTCCGTTCTTTCGTTCATTCATTAAACTGATTTGATTTTTGTGCTTCCTTGCATATTTCTTCAACTGAATTGTGGCTCTGAAGAGAAACCAGCTGCTGCTTGTAAGTGAGATCCAGCTGTTTATACTATGTAACTTTATGCTGCTTCATATCTTATTGGATTTGGAGTAGATATCATAAGCAAAATGTTTATACTTTTTTGTAGCCATCACTGAGTTGGAAACTGCATTATCAAGCTATAATTCTCTTCACAACAATCAACCTACTCAAAACATTTGGGCTGTTGCAGAAAATTACCGGTTTGAGCCCGCCTTTGTAGAGGTACTTCCGCCTTGCAAATTTGGTTTTCATTTATTTCATGGAGATCATGCTATAAAAAATTATTGTCTACTCCACAGAGCAGAAAGTTGGTGTCTGAAATTGGAGATATGATGAGTGTGCAAGTAATCATCGAAGGATCGATGAACAGTTCGAATCCTTACTTCTCAAGTTCATGGAGACGCAATTTCACTGTAAGACATAGTTACCATGATGAGTAGTAACTTTATTTTCAATGCTTTTTTTGTGTTTTGTCATTTTCTAGTTTAAGAATTTATGCAATATGGGTAGTTTTCTTGTCAGCAGCTATAGTTTAGTAGAATATTTCTTATTAGTTAAGCACTTTACTATTTATGCAATGTCTTATTAAGTCAACTAGAACTTCCCATCCGCTATGGTGTAACATGTACATATGAGAACAAAATGGTCTGATAATTGTATTTTATTGGAGGAAAATAGATCTTAAATAAGCCTATACAAGTTTGAAATTACAGAAACATGCTATATGTCCAATCACACTTTATCTCTGCATATGTTGCAGGGAGGATTCATTCTCGACATGGGTGTACATTACATTGCAGGGTTAAGAATGGTAAGTTTCTCGTTCCCCCCTTTTCTTATTATGTAAAAACTATAAGTCTATAACTGATAGCATGACATCCAAAGACCTACTAATCACTCAAGTTGTATGTGTTAATTGTAAAAGCGGTATAGAAAGAAATAGGAATTTGGACATCAAGTGGAGGAAATATAACTATAGATAGTTGCGGGATCAAGTAAAGTAGAACTAAGTGCACGAGATATCCTATTAGACAAAATATGCTAATACCAATTCATGTCTACTAAAACAGATGGTTGGATGTGAGGTAGCTTCAGTTTCAGCTATGACATCTCATGTGGATACGACCCTGCCTCCACCAGATACCATTTCTTCTATATTGTAAGTTAAGACACATTCACACTACATATCTTTCCTATAGAGGTGGCAGGCTGGGTAACAAGTAGGGTTAAAAAGGGCAGGGTTAAAACGGGCCATTTTCCATTTCTTAATACTTTTTTTTTTTTTTTTTTTTTCAATAAATGATGAGTGGGTTAATAAAGTTTAGAATAAAAAGATGATAATTACTATAATAATCTAGTTATGTAGATACGCATTCTCTTTAAGCTACATTTTTTACACATTAGAGAGACACAGACCAAATTCCCACTTATCAGTAAACAGATGAAAACTGCCACCTCTACTTTCTTACCATTTCCCGGTTTCCTTGAAAGTTTGATTCTAAAGTGACAGTTTTTTGTTTCTTGCATCTTTAGTCAATTGGAGAATGGGTGTTCAGGAGTGTTTGTAATGTTGGTATCCTCAAGATCACCCAAGGTTACAACTATTCTATGCTACCGAGTTCTTATGTAAATCATTTTATTGTAATGTCAGACTAATGTTGGGCTACGTTCTACAGATCATATGGCGAGTTGTTGGCTTAAGTGGGACAGTGCAAGTTGAACGAGGAAACAAAGACGGCCGACATGGCTACGTGGTAATGCAGAGTGATATCATCCTTTGCAACGGACATACCAACTTATATAAAACTGTATAGAAGATTATAAAAAAAATTAAAATCTATATTATTAAAATATGTCACCGCTTGAGTAAAGAGTCAAGTTGAATACAATTGACCTTGTCGACCCATTTGACTATCTGGAGATAGAGTACAACCCAAATCGACTATTGTCAGGAAAATTCAAAAGTGGCACCTTTAGAACAATTAATTTTGCAAGAATGTAAACCTTGCACATACTGCCTTATGACATCTTGGCCTAATTGTGCAGGTCACTCTCTTTTCTGCTAAAGGAGAAACAACGAGCACTTTTTATCCATTCTCTGGGGTGACTGAAGAGCTGAAAGCTTTTCTAAGTGACGTCTCAAAGTCCACTCTTCAGGTATTATATATATATCTCAAACTTCTGTAAGCATCATACTTAATTTAATAATATATGGTTTCCTAATTTAATATCTTCTGTTTTAAACTATTGTGCAGATGGGTAGTAAAATTGAAGCTGAAGCCCGCTGCTCATTTGTTGAAGGTGCACGAGATGTTGCAGTTTTGGATGCAATGCTTGAATCTGGAATTAAACAAGGAGCCTCTGTAACGGTAAAGAAGTTTTAAGGGTTCGCTGATCCTGTGATCATACTTTTGCAGTATTCATTCAATGGTAAACTCAGCATATACCATCATCACGATAGGATTTTATTCTATTAATGATTCTTAGCGTTGTTGTTTACTATCCAAGAGGAACTAGTGAATTGCTCGGACATTTTCCATATGTACTATCATACAATCTATCGTGTATATCATGAAAATGTTGTTACTTGTAACTTGCACTATATCACCTTCAAATACAATAAACATTCATGCGCGTATAGTCATATGTAAATCGTAGCTGCAAGCAACTCAGAAGTACATTGTGACAAGTACTTTACAAAAAACAAGTTTACATATTTTTTGGTATTTCACTTTTAAACATTCTCATATATTTTCATCTCAGATGATGTGTGGTTTGACTCTTATAGAGTCAAATTTGACAGCAACTTCATTTGGGCCAACTCAACATATAGTTACCTCACTTGTATCATATTATTCAATTCTTTAATTCTTATTATTCTTAATTCTAGTAATTTAATTACAGTATTCAATATTTGATATTTTCATGTCCAAATTGCCAAATTGGGACAAAAATTTTTTATTTTATATTATTAAATAACGTTTTTATATTTTTTAGTCATATTTATGCTGTAACAATATAACACGACAAGTGTATTCAAATAGGAAGCCACCACATTAATTTTATTTTGCAACCATGAGTAACTCTAGACAAAGAACAGGAATATCAACATGAAGATAACGATAACGTATGTGTCATTAGTGTACATTATAATGCAATTAGTGTAATGTAGAATTTAATTATATGAATTACTAAATATAGTAAGATGTGTAAGTTTATAAAATTAAGACTTTCATCTTTAGAAATTCCTAAATGCTTTATAAGAAGTAAAGATAAGAATAAAAATGAAGATAAAGATGTTCTCCACACAAATATCATATCTCATCAATTTGGGACCATCCACTTCAAGTTGGTTCGACATATAACATCATTTAGTTTTTATGGCTTTAATTTTCAAATGTCGAGACTTAGTAGTAGCATTTAATCAAGTGCCAAAGCATATATAATTTGGTAGAAAGCAGACAACCAATCGCGAACATTGCCAAAGAGAGGGTCCTCGAGGAAATGTCACATTGGGTCTAAAATTGAATCTCGAGGTAAAGTTGCTTGTGACATTAACATTTTTTTTTTTTTAATTATGTGTTACACAATATTGATTACGTCACATAATATGTCGCAATTTGGCGATACGTTATTTAGCGACTCTAACTCCGTGAATATTGTGAACTGTGTCGCAAAGTAAGTCGCAGTCTGTTTTCAAATGACGTTGTCACAAATTGTGTCGAAGATTATATCGTTATTTTTGCGACATTTAAGACCATAACGTAAACCAAGTCACTAATTGGACGACATCCATATAAATGTGGCTTAATGAGTCGCTGACTTGCCATTCCAAAACAAGTCGCACTTAATGACTTCACATATGTCAATATTTCCTCCATAGCATGCATGTATTGATAAAAGAAGTTTGAAACAATAATCATAAACATGGTTGTTAAAATCCTGATTCAGATCCTATGATCTTACGCTTTTACGATACTACAAAGGAAAAACGATCCTATTCCTACATAGGATCTTTGTGAGATAAGATCTTAATAGGATTCTGATTTTGACCATATGATCTTAAGATCTCGTTCGATCCAATCTTACTATTCTTGAACCACAAGTTAAAAAATACGAATTTATGGATTAAGTTTTGTAAAATATGAAAAACAAGAGACTAATTGTATTAAACACTTAAGGATCATACTTTTGACCTATATTTTCATGATATATGATATATAATATGTATATTTGCATAATTTTACAACGCCTATTAAGAAAATGACACAACAGTAGGATCTTAAGATCACAATCCGATCTTACAACATGATCTTGCAAAGACGAAAACAATAATTGATAGGATCCCGGTTTTAAAAACCTTGATGATAAATATACAAAAAAGAAGATTCAAAGATTGTATTATATATTATATGCCCAAAATGAAAACTCGAAATAATCCAAAAACACATCCGCGACTCCACCGCAGCAACCGCAACACCACCGCGACTCCGCTGGTATTCACGTCTTTAATAGCTTAATTTTTTTATTTAACTTTTATTGTGTGTATTATATAAATCGATTTATGTGTTTATTTGTGAAATACATCACTCTTTTATTCCAAAATAAGTTTTGGCCCGCCCATTTTTACTAAATAGATCGGGTTTTAGGGAAAGTGATCTTTTTAAAGTGATCTAAATGGCCTTTTGTATAGTAGTGAGATTAGATTGTACAAATTTTGGGGTTAACAACAGTTTAGGCGCAAAAATTGATTTAACAAAATTGTTCTATTTAAGTAAGACGTCTAATAATAGCGATGTTTGATAGGAGCGATATTTTTGCTTTAGAGTGCAACATTATCATTTTGATAAATGACATTTTGCATATTCTTGACTCATTACCCGTTAGTCAAACTTGTAGCCACTTAAACGACACGATGTTTGGTTTTGATATCACATCATTAGCATATTTGCAACTTATTATGAAGCCATGAGACATTGGGAGTCTCAGTTCTAGTGGTAACAACTCCTAGATGGTTTTTCTAATATTTTTGGATTTGTCATTTTGTCATGTAAAAATTGCCACATCGGTCTAAGATAGTGAACAAGTGAGTGAGTAGAATTGGAAATTTGTCGAACATTGTTCTAAGCCCGATAATCCACATAGAACCGCCAACTTGTGTCTTTTCTTCACCAATAGAACAACCAAATGTTTATCTCTCCCAAATTCATAATCTTTTTTTCAGTCTGTATGTTGTGAATACATTTGAGTGGGTTTGTTTTCGAAAATATAAACTTACAAATTTAACTCATGTTTGCAGACAATTTATTTTATTATACACCTTTGTCTTCCCTTTCTTTAGCGTTTTAAAATCTTTTAAGTTCCCTAATTGATTGGCAAGCCTTTGGTTATAATTTGTTCTTGTTGTTGTGTGTTAGCTAGGATGGTGGCGACAAGAACAGGAGCCAAATGTCACGGCCCGCCTACTCGATATGATTATTTACAAGGATTTTCTGGATTTCGGATTATTTCACACTTCTCTTGGAAGAGTTTGGATAATCTTGGAAGCTTTTAGAAGATGTAGGAAACTCTGAAACCTTATGGAAGTCCTAGAAGCTTATGGAAATCCTAGAAGCTACCATGGAAGGATCTAGAACCTTATACATAGTAGTATAAATAGATGTAGCCTCATTTGTATTCATCTAAGAAAGTTCACTTGTAAAGCTCTCTTATAAAAGTTCTCTAAGTAATACAAAGCATTTTCATATTCCACATGTTCCATTCTTTGAAGCTTTCTTTTGTTGCATACATCGTTGAGTATTCGAGCAAGGCTGAGCTTAGTCGAGACTAAGTGCCGCACGGAAGACCTTGTAGAGACAAGTCCGTGACACATGGCTATGGTGGTGACAAGAATAGGAGCCAGGCTTTCCCAAACCAATGCGCCACTGCTACAAACATAGGAAACCAGAACCTGAGGAGGGTGATCTTACATGCTTATAGTGTTCCCGTTTCTACTGTAAAAGACATTTGAAAATATATGACATTGCCACACAAGTAATACCACCGTCGGGATGGAGATGCTACTTTTGTAATAAAGCATGTCCTTGCTCCCAATGTTTTCTACCACAAGAAGAAAGAGCAAAACCAAAACGAAAGTCAAAAAGAAAATATGAAGCAAACAAAGACCAAGACCATATACTCGATTTAACAATATTGCAAGAGCAAGTATATCTAAGAGATTTCAGGGATTCTTGTGATCCGAGCAGATCTACAAAACGAGAGAGCTGAGCGATAAAAGTTGATAGCAAATCTTGAACAAGCGATACATGAGAATATCCGTGTAGAACCGTAGAGGGGGGTGAATACGGTTTCTTCGGCTTTTTAGATATTTAAAAACTTTAAGCCAAAGATAGTACCAAGTGGTTGTATAATAATCCAACAACCACTAACACAACCAAAGTATATAAAGCAAGTAAAAGACACCACGATATATACTGGTTCGGGATGGGGGGTTTATACCATCCGTACGTCCAGTTGCGAATCCGCGACTCCGATACTATTCACTAGTATAATCCTTTCTGTGGACTATAAACCATTACAATTCACTCCACCGATATTCACCAATATCGATGCTCACAAAGAAGGAGTTACTCACCAACGGTATTCCGCCCTCGGAAACCACCCAAAAGAATCTCACGATTCAAATTTACCTAAGGATCACAAATATCACTACCAAGACTTCCATCCGGAAGTATCAAACCCTAACTAGATTCCCAATGATCTAGGCTTGGTCACCAAGACACAAGACTTCCCTTACAAACAAGTGAAAGAATAAATGTTTGTTTATCAACCAAGTCCTAACCTAACCTAGAGACTCGATTGTAATAGAAAGGGTATAAGAAAGAAGACCCTCGACACAATTACAAGAGTGGATTAGGTTCTTGTGATTCTTCCCTTGCAAAGATATGTGTTCTTCCAAAGATGTTAGTGTGAAAATCAAGAACACAAGATTAGAGATAGAGAGATTGAGAGATTTGAGAGTGTTTAGAGAGAAAGAATCTAGAGAGAAAGAATAATGGCAAGAGGTGAGGAATACAATAGGCAAGGGTGGTATTTATAGGCCAAGAACCCAAACTTGGGAACTTTTACCGAGGCCGGCGCGTCACCCGCGCGTCAACGCGCGGGCAGCGCGCCAGGCGTCTGTAACTTTTTCCCAAGTGTTGGGTGTTTGGATCTTATAAATACCTATCCTTGCTAAACCCCCGATTGTACTTCACACTAAACCTTAACATTAATCATTCTAAGGTTTACCAACTCAAATAGCCAATTTGGAAATCATTTGTGAAGTGCTTAAAGAGAAACCAAATTACCAAGGGTTTAAAGTGTAGATTGGGTAATTTGGAAGGGGTAAAAGTGTATCTCCTCATATGGCATAGAAAATAGAGAAAGAATATACCAAAGAATATTCCAATGCTTGGGGGAAAGAATGAGATGGAGGGTTGAGATGAAATGGTTTGAATTGGATGGCTAGGATCAAAGGGAGCCTCCCTTGGTTTTCAAACAATTTGGCATGTGGAAAAATGTGGATGGATGAGATGATCTCATTAGAGATGGATGGCTAAGATCAAGTATGCCTAGGTTAGGGTTGAAGAGGATATTCCAAGGAATATGCTTTGCTTGGGGGGAAAGGAGAAATGAAGGGTTGAGATGGTTTCATTTGAATTGGATGGTGGAGATCAAAAGCATGTGGTGGTATAGATAGAAGAGATTGGATGGATGGTTGAGATGAGTTTAGTTTGAATTCAATGGTTGAGATCAATCACATGTGGTGGTATAGGGAAGAGGGATTGGATGGATGGTTGAGATGAGTTGGATTTGAATTCAATGGTTGAGATCAAGCTCATGTGGTGATATAGAGATGAGGGGTTGGATGGATGGTTGTGATGTGTTGTAATTTGAAATCAATAGCTAGGATGAGAGGAGCCATATTAGGGTTTCCAAAAATTGGCATGTGTTGAAAATGAAGGGTTGGAATGTGTTGTAAGGGAATGAATGGTTAGGATTTAGTGTGTAAGGGAATATGTAAGGGTGTAAGAGATTGTGTAAGAGAATATTTGATTTGGATATGATTGGTTTTGTCTTATGCATAAATGGGATTAAGAGAGGATTAAGGCATAATCTAATTGTCATTAAGAAGAAAAGGTTTAGACAATTAAGATTATAAGTTGAAAAAATCATAGGTTACTTATAAGTTCAAGTAACACAACGTCGAGAATCCATAGTTTCATATCTCGTGACTTTCCACGACTCGACGTTCTCAACTAATACCTTGGTTCAAACAAGTTAAGTGTTTTGCCTTGATGTAAAGCATAACCCAAGTGGGAAAGGATGCGTTTACACAAAGTGACCTTTGACTTAGTTTGACCAATAAGGGAGTAAACCCGTTACGTAATTAGAGAGGACGTAAGCACGGGATATGAGCATATGAATGCTTCAACACGATGTTATGTGAAATATACAAGCTCCCTAAGTTTAGAAAAACCTTGGCTAGAGGCGATAGTTAGAAAACATGAGTTGGCGTTTTCCCGTAAATAGGTGTATTAAAAATGGGATTTCTCAAATCTCAAAACTCGTTTCGAGTGTTCTCAATTAAGCACATAACATATTCATACCTATATTTAAAGATCCACATTTGTCGGGTAAGGGGAAAGCCGACTTTCAAAATTCGCCCGGAACCATACAGACTCCTGGCGCGTCACCCGCGCGTTGACGCGCGGGCAGCGCGCCAGGAGTAGACATTGGCTCCGGTGATTTTGAGCTAACGTTTGTTATTTTATGTGTTTCGATGGTTTATTTGTCATCATTAAAACATAAAGAGATCTTGATCATGTTGCCTCAACAATCTCCCCCTTTTTTATGATGACAAACAAAAACCGAAAGCAAATAAAATTACCAAACTTAGCGAAGACAAAGCGCGCCTTTGGTGTAGCTTGCGTCTTGACCTTTGTCTTGTAATTGGTGAAGCCTTTAACATTTCTTGAATGGTCTTCACGCTCTTGCTTTCTTTCTCCCTCTTTTGTCGAATCAAAAAGGTGGGACTTCCATTTGAAATGGGAAAGTAGCTAGTTTCAATAGCACCCGAACGTGCTCCCCCTTGAACATAGCTCCCCCTAGATCGTTGCTCCCCCTTGTTACAAGAACATGTTTTATTGAAAAAGTAGCATCTCCATCCGGATGATGATATTACTTGCGTGGCAATGTCGTATAGTTTTAAATGTTTTTTATAATAAAACGTGAACACATTGAGCATGTAAGACCCCCTTCCTCTAGTTCAAGTTTCCTAAGCCGGTGACAGTGGCGCAATGGTTCGGGAAGACCCTTGGCTCGCCATTAGATGGCGAAAGAAAGATTGAGTTCATGAAGGAAAGGGAATTGATTGGTGAATCAGTGAAAATATATGAAGGTATAAGAGGTGTTTGATGAGATTTCAGATTCAGAGTGCCGTCGACGGTGACAAGGTTAATATTTCATTTCTTTTTTAGATTTTAAAATAGTTTGATAGAGTATATAAGTACTCAATTTCAAACGCTTTTGGCATTATTTTTTATGCATTTTGAATACTTTGTTAAAATTTCAGCCATATTAAGGTCTAGTTTTTTTTTTTGAACGGCGGCATTATATTAAAACTAGCAAAAGCTAGAAACAATTACAAAGAAGATATAGTAGCTATAGGGTTTTGCAACCAACCTACCCAACTAAGTTTAAAATTAGGGTTTCTAGAAGAAATCCACAAATAAGATTGGGAAACAACATTATCCTAAATCATCGCCTTCCTAGGGGGGGTATTAGAAAAAACTAGCCGATTTCGAAAACTCCATATGGACCATAAAAGAACCCCTCCCACACCTTCAAGAAAAACTTGAACATTCTTTGAGAAGGACGACGTATCAAGCCACGTGATCCAATCCTCCATACTCGCGCAAAAAGGGATATCAAGCTCCCACCATTTCGCCAACAAAGACCACAAATCTGTGGCCATCTCACAAGAGAAAAAAATGTGGTTAATCGTTTCGACGTCTTCTTGACAAATGGGACAGAAAAGAGAATGAACATCAATTCCTCTCCTATCCAAATTCACCCTAGAAGGGAGCTTGTTCAACAACAATCTCCACAGAAAAATGTTAACTTTAATAGGAATACTACGATTCCAACAAGTAGCGATGGGAGAAACCTCAAGAATACAAGAGTCAATCAAGGATCGAACCGAAGCAACAGTGAAGCCCTTGGTAATGTCAAGCGACCAATTCCAAGAGTCATTGTTGTCCGTTAACACCACATCTCTGATTAAGTATTGCAAGTCAGATAATTGAGCCGATTCAATACCACCTCTCACGGTCCTCCTTAAAACATAACTCCAGTCTTGAAGGGAAACACGACTAGCTATGTTGCAACCTCTTTCATTATCAAGCATGTAGATACGAGGAAATAAATCTTTTAAAGGAGAATTGCCACATCAAGTTTCATCCCAGAAGCAAATTGAAATACCATTCCCAAGCTTCCGAATACACAAAGACAAGAGATCGATTCCTTTACCCTTAAGAGATTTAACAGAAGATAGAATTCCACTCCAAGGGCTGAGACTTAAACGTTGCATAGAATCATTAAATATACCTCCATACTTTCCATAAAGGCCCTTGATCACTTTAATCCAAAGATTAGAAGAGTTATGGAGAAACCTCCATATCCATTTGAAAAGCAGACCAATGTTAAGCGCAAAAATACTTCCAATGCCTAGACCTCCCATCTTCTTACTAGTGAGACACTTTTTCCACGTAACCCACGACATCTTATTCTCTCCCAACTCACTGCCCAAGAAAAATTGATTGCGCATAGACTCCAATTTATTGCATATAGAAACCGGTGCCGAGTATATCGACATGAAATATAAAGGAAGACTCCCAAGAACAGATTTTAATAAGGTGAGCCGACCTCCAGCAGAAAGGAGATGCGCTTTCCAAAAGGAAAGCTTGGAAGAAATTTTTTGGATGACGGGATCCCAATTAGAACATCTAGCCATATTACCACCAACAGGAACGCCAAGATATTTGAAAGGCAATTTAGCAGCTCCACAACCAATACCATTTGACATAGCATTGATGTCTTCTTCAGACACACTAACACCTGTTATATTACTTTTATGAACGTTAATTTTTAAACCCAAAACAAGGAAGAAGCATCGAAGAATGCAAAGCAAGTTATTAGCGTTTGAAAGAGACCATTCACCAATAAAGATTACATCATCGGCGTAGATGAGATGCGAAATACGTAAATTATCATTACCAATGGAAATGCCCTTATATATACCCATATCCTCAGCTTTGCAAATAAATGCATGAAGACCTTCCATAGCCAAAATAAAGAGAAAAGGGGATAAGGGATCACCTTGTCTAAGCCCTCTGAAGATCTCGAATTCGTTTGTGGGGGACCCATTTACCAAAACAGAAGTACGAGCATTAAGTAAGCAACCTTTGATCCAAAAACGTCATTTGATATCGAACCCAAGTTTATCCATAACCAAATCCAGATAATCCCATTTTAAGGAGTCAAAGGCTTTTTCGAAATCCACTTTAAAAATCATAAGCTGCTTCTTGCGTTTACGATACCAAGCCATAACTTCATTTAGAACAAGAGGCCCATCAAGGATGTTTCTACCCTTAATGAAGGCAGATTGCTCCGAACTTATGCAGCTACCGATCACCCTACTAAGCCTGTTAGCTAAGATTTTCCCAGTAATTTTATATTGGCACCCTATTAGGCTAATAGGGCGAAAATCCGAAACAAGGGTAGCATTAGAGACTTTAGGAATCAAAGCAATGAACGACGAATTACATCCTTTTGGAAAAGCCCCTGTAGTAAAGAATTCATGCACGAATCGAATCACGTCAGCTTCTATAAGGTCCCAAAAAGTAGTGAAAATTTTGAAAGTAAACCCATCAGGCCCCGGGGCCCGGTCTCCTCCACAATTGCACACCGCCCTCTTAATTTTGTCTTTGGAGATATTTCGTTCCAAAAACTCAGATTGGTCGTGAGAGAGGTGATTACTCATCTTGGCAACAGAAGGAGAAGGGAAACCTCTAGGGAGTTTAAACCTATTTTGGAAGTGAATCTTAAATTCATCTTTAATGAGATCAGGTTCTACAATCCAATCCCCATCCTTATGAATGCCTTTGATAGAAAGTTGTCGTCGGTTTTTCTTTAACGTAGCATGGAAAAACTTGGAGTTTTCATCCCCTTCCATTGCCCATTTGATCCTAGCTTTTTGAGCAACATCAGTAGCTTCACGATAATCCAATTCCCCAAGAACTCGAATGGATTCACGACGGATAGAAAAGTCCATCTCATTAGCAAGACCTTGATCTATCTTGATATCTATAGAAGAGAGACGAGATAAGTGAACTTTCCTAATAATCTGAGACTCAGACCTTTTAGAAGAATTCCACTCACGAATAACACACTTGAGGTTTTGAAGCTTTTTTTTGAAAGAGATCATACCATTCTCTTCAACAATGCCGTCATTATTCCAAGTGTCAACAACCAAGCTGTGAAAACCCTCTAACTCTAACCAAGAGTGAAAAAAACGAAATGGCGTAGGACCAAAATCAACTACATGATCTTTTATAAGAATAGGACGATGGTCTGGACTACCTTTCTCCAAAATGACACCACATATATTGGGAAACGTGTCATAAAAACTTTCCGAGACTAAAAACCGATCAAGTTTGCTCATTTTAGAGCCCCATTTATCAGTCCATGTGAACTTGTAACCACCCAAAGGAACATCAAAAAGAGAAGCATTTGAGATGAAGGAGTTAAAAATGTCAGCTTGCCTATCATTAAAGAAAGAACCGAATCTTTCACTAGCCTCCCTTACTTCGTTGAAATCTCCCATCGCCACCAGAACCCCGTCCCATTTGTTTATGA
Organism: Artemisia argyi; assembly: GCA_030686995.1. Lineage (NCBI taxonomy): Eukaryota > Viridiplantae > Streptophyta > Magnoliopsida > Asterales > Asteraceae > Artemisia > Artemisia argyi. The sequence goes on along the minus strand of CM060695.1, from coordinate 18,824,935 downwards.
TATTAGCAAGAGTGGTCCATAAGGCAATCTTACAAGACAAGGCCTGCGGAGCATAGACCGCAATCCACATGATTCTAACATTATTAGGAATCCAAACACCTTCAATAGCTACATAATTCTCATTGCATAAAATTTTAGATTTTTTAAAGACTAAATTATTCCAAAGGCAAATAATACCACCTGACATACCCCTAGCAGACATGGAAGCGAAGTCAAAGTGGGTATTACCCCAAACTTGGCGAATCATCCATAAATCTACATGAACCAATTTTGTCTCCTGTAAGGCTAAGAAGTTAACCTTATGTTTATTACATAGGTCTCGAACCCATCTCCTCTTATTTAGGTCTCCGAAACCTTGGACATTGATAGAAAGGGAATTCATTTATCGACGTTGAGATCTCCATTATTAGCAATGAGAGCAGCTAAAGTACTTTCACAGCCCTCCATATTAAGTCCCAACGCCAACCCAACCTTGATCGTTTCCTCCAATCTTTCGAGCAGAGAAAAACCAGCTATCTTGTGAGATTCAGCTAGTGAAATAGATTCTGAAGCAATTGGCTGATCCACATTGCAATCAGGTGAAATATCTTGTTGAAATTTATTATAGTTTGGTGGATAACCTGGTGGGAAATCTGAAGCCATAGATTGATCATTCTTCTGTTTAGGTGAGTAACCTGGTGGAAAATTTGGAGTCTCTGAACACATCGATTCTACATGAGCTTTACCTCCTGTCTTGTTGATAAGTGGCTCTAGCCCAAATGGATCACTGTCAACAGGTTCCTTATCTTGTAGTTCAGATTCTTCCTTCATAGAGTCATAGTGATCTTGTGCAATATCATCATCGACCTTGATATGAGCATCTCCAATGTCATCAAATATGTTCTCAACCGACTCATTAACATTCTCCTCATGCTCACCCTCCCCCTCCTCTGCTTGATTATAAGTGCCCATAAAATTCTCTTCATCGCTATTAAAATCCTCCCTCACAAAGTTAGGTGTCCAACTACATAACTCTCTAACCCCGAATGGCATATGTAGTCTTCTTCATAGTCTCCAAAATAGAAGCAAAAATCAATTGTGAGTGAGTCGATTTAATACAAAGGCGTTTACTAAGCCTATTACACTTATCAGAATCATCACAAAAAAGCATGTCACCCCACTTTTTACATATGGCTTTGAAAGTGTCATTTTCCCAAGCTTGAATAGGAACACCTTCAATTTCTAACCAAACAAGCCTTTCGTTGACCATAAAATCATCATACCATAGTTTCATAGTGGAAAACCATGACAGAATTCCTTTATGGTTAAGGAATTTATCTCTAGCCTCCATCGAGTTAAAATCAAATAGAATCCATAACCCACCTAAGCACTTGATATCCACTTCCAAAAAACCTTCGTTTCGGCACAAAGTACCAGCATTTGCAATGGAGCAAAAGTCCTTGTAGCATCCAAGTATAGCCAACGGGTAATCATTAGAGCCATCTGGTTGTACGTCAATCACCGAGTTATCATCCCCACGATCATCATTAACAATATCAGGCCCCCTATTACCATCGTCAAAGGATTTCTTGGCAACGTATGCATAGGAATTGGCATTGGTAGAAAAGGAATAAATACGATCACTGTTAGCGGCCTTAGGAGTGACAACCTTCACATCAGCATGAGGAGGTTTCATAATCACATTCCTATCAAACCGAGCCACATTGGCATGCAATCGCAGCTTCCCAATCCACACATTTGACAGTGAATCAATAAGAGCATTAGAATTGAGTACCTTGATATAACGACAAAAAGCAAACATCTGGCCTAATTTATTCTTACGCTTAGCAATGTAAACATCAACAAGGGTTCCCATCTTGCCACAAATATTCCAAAGCTCACGTACAGTAAGATGCGAAGGGAAATTGGAAACATATATGGATAAGGAGATCTTCGCCAAATCATCGACATTGGAATTATGTGTTTGAGAGGGCTTCAATCTTTCAAACACCGATCGACGGTTCTTTCGAGTAACCTCCTTCCAATCAGATTCTCCCATTAAAACAATAGAAGCACCAGATAAGATCAAGGGTTTTTGAAAAAAATAAAAGGGATTGAAGAGAAAAAGGAGTTAAGAAAATAAAGGTTTGAAAAAGGATTTGAATGTTAATTAGGATATGAAAAAGGGCTTAAGAAAATTATGATTTGAAAAAGGTTTTAATCATCGGAAATCACCATCGGAAATCACCATGGTGGTAATTAGTGAACTTAAACTACATTTGCAGGTGTCTATATTCTCATTTGGTCAAACCGGATCAGGAAAAACTTATTCAATTATGGGAAAAGAAGGTGAGCATAGAAGGATCATTCCACGATCTTTGGAAAAGATCTTTGGTGATTGAGAAAAACTCGAAGAACTAAGCTCGGGCTATCATTATAAGGTGTGTATCTCAATCTTTTTTCACATTCAAATAATTACATTCTAAAAATCAAAACTATGCCAACTTCCTTTTAAGGTACACATGTATACCCTTTTTAAAATCATACAAACACACAATGTCTTTCTTCTTCTTGGAGTTTGTGGCTTGGTTAAATTTAAGAGTTGCCATTATCTCAATTTTGATAGTTCTGTGTGAGTAATGGGATTTAGTCACTTGAGAATCTTAATATTTTTAGTAATTATGATTTATCTAACTATGGAACCTTGCAGATTGTGTAATAATTCTATTGGCACTTCTATGATTTAGAGAAGTGTCATAATAAATTTAAAATACTATAGGGTACTCGCGTAATGCAGCTGCGGGCATCCTATAATTTAATTTTTTCGGCTAATAATTTATTTTATTTGTACGCTTTTTGGCAATAGTTTTACTGATTAGTTTTTTTAAAGCAAAAGTTTGATGAATTTTGCTTAGTTTGTATTATTATTATTATTATTATTATTATTATTATTATTATTATTATTATTATTATTATTATTATTATTATTATTATTATTATTATTATTATTATTATTATTTTGTTTAGTAATTTGTTTGGTTTGTACAATATGTGATTGATAAAATCTTTTCGTAGTATATAATTATTCCGAAGAAATACTCATGAAAGTATTTCCCGGGTCATTTTCCCAACGAAGGTAGAATGGAGTCGTGAAGTATCGAATCGCGAAATCGAGTCGTGAAAACGGTAAAAAGTGATTTTGATGATTTTATACTAATGAAATAGTAAATGAAGCACAAATAACTAACTAAGCACGTAAATCAACTAAACAAACTTAAAACGTAACGTAGAATCGAAAACGTAAACTTAAACGTAAAATAAACGTTAACGTACGAAATAAAACGCGACTTTTAAGCTACACGACTTCTACGGACTTGGAAATAATTTCTAAAAGTTAAAAATGATAAAAGATTTTGAGAAAAAGAAAAATATTTTTTTTGACTTTTTATTTATTTTTTATGAATTAAAAACTAATTTATCTAATTAAAAATTAAAAGAAAATGAAAATAAGGTGAGAAAAATGAAAAATAAATTATGAAAATTATAAAATAACTAAAAAGTAATTTTAAAACTAAAAGCTAATTTTTTTTTGGCTTTTTATGTAATTTTTGGGAATTAAAAACTATTAAATCTAATTAAAAATTCAAAATAAATGAGAAAAATGCAAAATAAATTTCTAAAATTCTAAAATAAATGAAAATAAATTTCTAAAATATTTTTGGATTTTTCTGATTTGTTTTTTTTGGCAATTAAAATGTATTTAAAAATGATTAAAAATGAAAATAAAATAAGAAAAATAGTAAATGAACTCAGAAAAATTTGAAAAAATTACAGAAAATCTAAAATATTAAAATATGCTTGAGAAAAAAATTTTGAAAGAAAAATAAGCAAGAAAAGTACTGTTCAGCTTAAAACTGCTTATTATGAAATGCTTATTGATAAGCACTTTGACCAAAGTTTGACCAAACCTTTACCAAGTACTTATATGACTCAAATATGCTTAATGAAACAGTAACTAGACAAGAAAATGACTCAGAAACACAGATGAGGGTGCAAACAGATACAATAAGCACTTATGATGAATAAGCAGTAAGCAAACAGATAAGCTGATGATACAAAACTACTGAAATAAGCAACTACCATCTATAATGAACTAAAATGAACAACCAAACTCAGGTTCCTAAAGCTAGATCACAAAAACAGCCCTATAAGTGAAATCAGACCTTAGGCTCAAACAACCTACTTGCCACTTAAATTTAAAGCACCTAATAAGCAAATGAGTGAATCCTAAGAAGGGCAAATCCTAACCTATATTACTAAGATCTAAGAAAACTACAAAGCTTTGATTTCCAAACCAACTTGGACCCTTAAATTAACCTGAGATCAGCTGGTGTTGAATCTATTAAGGCTGCACTTTTGACTTTCTTTATATCGCAATGGACTTTGACTAATTTGAATCGCTAATGACCAAAACTAATTCTACAAGTGATAGTAAGCTGTATCAAAGTTTTGTAATCCTATATGCAACTATTTCTGGGTTAAATTCAACAATGCAACAACAGAAGTCCAATTATACTAACTGATTTTTGAAAATTAGAGTGATGATTGACTTTTAACTCTAAGACCTACTGAATTTGATGTTCAAATTTACTTTAATAGACCTAGGGTGACTATCTGTGCATCAATCTTAGCAATTATCCATCAGGAATATGTTATACAAACCTCAACCAAACACCCCTGTAGATGGAAGTTATACTAACTGTTTGCGCTACTATTACTGATTTGAACTTGAATTAACCACACTAATGATCAAGATACAACTCTTAATCAATACTAAAGACTAATGAAACAAAATAGATGCAACTACTACCACCAAAATACAGAAATGCAATAGTGGATAGATATGATGAACCTATATCCTATATATGAAATGTAACAGTGAACCATTGAATAACCAATCCAATTTCCCAAACCAACTAAGATTAAGAACCAATTAATCTACTGAAACAAGGAGACAAAGGTACACACTCAAAAATAAGTAGAAACTCAGAACATAAACAACAATCATCACCCAAAACAGATCTAAGGCGAAGATAGCAATGGAACAGTAACACACCAAATGCAAACAAACTAATGTATCATAAAAATTCAACTAGAATACTCTAAAATAAGACTAATTAAAATGAAATGAACACTAATCAAGCAAATGAAAACAGTTCAATAATAAGCTTTGAAAATTAAATTGGAGACTTACCAATCCTCTCAGCCAAACAGAGAGGATGTCCCTCACAACCTATCTTTAGATAGGCTTATAATCCACCTCTGCAACCACCATAACTTCTGAATTCCCATTTTTCATTCATACATCACCATTTTTGACTTTCATTGACCAAATCCCAATTGAAATAATTAAGCAGAAACACAATCATAAATTCTTCTCTTAAAATAAAACAATTTTATTAATGTAAGCTGAAATCAGATTTAAAATAACTGAACACTGAAAATTAAATTGCAATGATATTAACTGAAAATAAGGATTTTATTGAAACTGAAATTGAGAGTACAATTTGAAAACAAAAATACAATAAGCTAAACTAAATTACACTATTCCTAATCCTACTCTAACCCTAAAATCTAACAACGAATACATGATGTGAGAAAGAGCTATTTATAGCCTGAGCTGAGGAGAGTATCCCCCAATTCCATGCTGGCAATCCACACACCTTGTGTTTCTTTGAGTTGATATCAGCCCTTGATCAATCTTCCAGATACATCCATTCAATATTGACCCTTGGATTTGATTGTTCTCACGCACTCTCACACGGATCACTGACATGGCAGGCCTGCCATGTCAGATACCTTCTAGAAACTTGTGCAAAAGTACGCAAGTACCCTTAATTGTGGTGAAATTGGAACGATGTAATTCTAGGGTTCATATAGGAACAGTAAACCTGGGTAATTTTATGATTTGGGGGCGAGAAGTGTTTGGGGGTGTTTTTATTATATTTTGGGTGTTGACCGGGTTGACCGGGTATTAAGGGTAGGGCTGACCTGGGTATTGGGTAGCAGGCCGGGTTATTCATGTGGATTGGGCTAAAAGGTGTAAGGGTGAGTGGAATTTTTGGGTTAAATATTATTGTGGATCCGGTTAAGGTTTAATGTATTTAGGATGAGTGAAATTTGACAAGGACCAATATTGCACAATCTGAAAATTAAAGGACCAAAACTGTCATTCATCCAAAATATTTTTCAAGGGCTTATTTTGTCAATTCTTGAAAGATTAGGAGTTGACTTTGACTTTTCTTTAAAATTTCTTCAAAGGACCACTTTTGACAACTTGATGAAACTTGGAGGACTAGAATCGTCAAACTCTTCAAACTTTAACTAGGGACTTTTCTTGTAACTTTAAGAATCTCTGAGGACTTTTAATGATAATTTGAGCTTGCTTTGATCATTTTGCTTCTCCGGTTCCGGTTTTTGACCTTTTTCCAATCTCGTGCTCGTTTTTGTCGGTTTTGGCTTTGTTTTTGTTCATTTTTTCACATATTCGTACCTGCACATACACAAATACAAAAACACACGTTCTCTTGGCATATTTGGTTAGTATTTGATATTTGGTCTGAATTAAGGCCTAAAAAGGATGTGTGATTAATCACTCATCAGTGAACATATTTTAGTTTATTATGTTCTTTTTGACAATAAATTTACGGATATCAAAAATTTCATTTAGCTCGTGTTCGTTCGGGCTCGAGCCCGTTTGACCCATGCCCGTTCGGGCTCGAGCCCATTTGGCCCATTCCCCGTTCGGGCTTGAATATTTGTATAATATGCTTTATTATTTGTAGTAGTGCTATTTAATGCAGGAATTGTGTTTAAGTTGGTTGTACAATATGCTTGATAATTTGTATTTCTTATGTAAGGGGTGTTTTAATAAGTTCATTAATTGTATTTATTGACCAGTTAATTAATTGTATTTAATGTACATAAAGATTTATTTATTGTATTAATGTTAGTATTAATTGTATGTTAAATTAAATATGTGCGGAGTTTCTATAAGTAGCATTTGTTGTTGTACTTATAGCTTTAAAAGTTGTATTGCTTAATTTTAAGTATTTTTATTAATAGTAGGTCTTCCTCCATTATAAGATAGTTAGATTAACCCTTGTAACTGGAATTTCATATTGTTCAACATGAATCATACATGTACACAAATATTAATCAGTAGTCTCAAGCAATATGATATTGACCTAATTATCAACTTCTCTAATGTCCCGGTTCCAAATCTTATTCGTGATTGTGATGATAAAAAGAATAAGGATATGCAGTTTAGTGTACATTATAGCAAGTATTTTACAAAGAACAAGTTTACATATTTTTGGTATTTCACTTTTAAAACAACATTCTCATATATTTTCATCTCAGATGTTGTGTGGTTTGACTCTTGTAGAGTCAAATTTGACAGCAACTTACATCTGGGCCAAGTCAATATATAGTTACCTCACTTGTAGGCGTAGCCACATGTTCACCACCACTATCATATTATTCAATTCTTTAATCTTTATTATTCTTAATTCTAGTCATTTAATTACGGTATTCAATATTTGATATTTTCATGTCCAAAAATTCTTCGACTGACTTGTGGAGAAAATTTCTTTTGTGAACTAGTTTTTTTGTACATATCAAGGGACAAATTCCCACCATCCATTTAGTTTAATCTAATGGTGAGGATTAACCTAAGATTAAACATGGAAACCTAAGTCCATGTTTTTTTCTTTCTTTTTTTTTTTTTGTCTTTTTTATTATTTACTTTCTTTCTTTATTTCTTTCTTCTTTTTTTTTGGCTCTTTTTTCCAACTAACGTTACACTTTTTTTTTTTTTTTTTTCAATTCACTTTTTTTTTTTTTTTTTTTTTTTAAATAAGTCAAGCTTTTCTTTTTTAAATAAATTCACGATTTTTTCTCATTTTATTACGTTTTCGTCTGTTTTTGTCTGTTTTCGCATGATTATATACGTTTTCATACGTTTTTGTCCGTTTTCAGACGTTTTTTACCGTTTTTATACGTTTTCGTCCGTTTTTTACGTTTTTGTTCGTTATTATACGTTTTCGTCCGTTTTTTACGTTTTCGTCCGTTTTTTTACGTTTTCGTCTGTTTTCAGACGTTTTTATCCGTTTTCGTCAGTTTTTATATGTTTGCAGACATTTTTGTCCATTTTCATACGTTTTCATCCGTTTTTATACGTTTTTGTCCGTTTTCAGACGTTTTCGTCCGTTTTTATACGTTTTTGTCCGTTTTTGTCCGTTTTCATACGTTTACAAACGTTTTCGTCCGTTTTTATATGTCTTCATCCGTTTTTACACGATTTCATCCGTTTTTATACGTTTTCGTCCGGTTTCATATGTTTACATATGTTTCCGTCTGATTTCATACGTTTTCCTCCATTATTTTATGTTTTCGTCCGTTTTTAGACGTTTTCGTCCTTTTTCCTACATATTCGTCTGTTTTCTTACATTTTCGTTCATTTTCATAGGTTTTCGTCCGTTTTTCAATTTTTTTGGGCCAATTTTAGACGTTTTCATACGTTTCTGAATATCACAAGTGATATTCGGTGATACTCATACGTTTTTGTCTGTTTTCATCCATTTTTTACATTTTTGTCTGTTTTCAAACGTTTTCGTCTATTTTCATACGTTTCGGCAGTATTTATACGTTTTCAGACGTTTTTATCTGCTTTCAAACGTTTTCATCAATTTTTTACATTATCGTCTGTTTTCAGACGTTTTCGTCTGTTTTTATATGCTTTCATCCATTTTATCTGTTTTCATACGTTTATAAACATTTTCGTCCGTTTTTATGTATTTTTGTCTGTTTTCAGACGCTTTCGTCTGTTTTCATACTTTTCAGCAGTTTTTATACGTTTTCGTCCGTTTTCATCAATTTTTCATACGTTTTTGTCCCTTTCCAGGCGTGTTTTTACGCTTTCATACGTATTCGTTCGTTTTCATATGTTTTCGTTTGTTTTCATACGTTTCTGAATATCACAATTGATATTCTTAATATCACAAGTGATTTTCTTTGATATTCAAAATATCACTTGTGATATTAATAATATCAATTGTGATATTCAGAAACGTATGAAAACGAAAGAAAACGTATGAAAACGAACAAAAACAGAAGAAAACGTAAGAAAGTGAAAAAAACGTGAATTAAAAAAAATGTGAAAATCACTTATAATATTCTGAATAACACTTGTAATTTTCTGAATATCACTTTTGATATTCAGAATATCACTTGTGATTTTCACGTTACAAAACATTAGTTGAACATCACTTGTGATATTCGGAATATCACTTGTGATATTCAGAATATCACTTGTGATTTTCTGAATATCACTTGTGTTTTTCTGAATATCACAAGTGATTTTCAACTAATGTTTTGTAACATGAAAATCACAAGTGATAATCTGAATATCACAAGTGATATTCAGAAAATTACAAGTGATATTCATGTTACAAAACGTTAGTTGAAAATCACGTGTGATATTTTAGAATATCACTTGTGATTTTCATGTTACAAAATATTAGTTGAAAATCACTTGTGATATTCGGAATATCACTTGTAATATTTTAGAATATTACTTGTGAATTTCATGTTACAGAACAATTGTTGAAAATCACTTGTGATATTCAGAATATCACTTGTGATATTCAGAGTGATATTCAAAATATCACTTTTGAAAAAACGTGAATTAAAAAAAGCGTGAAATCACTTGTAATATTCTGAATATCACTTGTGATTTATATTCAGAATATCACTTTTGATATTTAGAATATCACTTGCGATATTCTGAATATCACTTGCGATTTTCATGTCACAGAACATTTGTTGAAAATCACTTGTGATATTCAGAATATCACTTGCGATATTCAGATATCACTTGCAATATTTTGAATATCACTTGCGATATTCTGAATATCACTTGTGATTTTCATATTACAAAATTTTAAGAATCACTTGTGATATTCAGAATATCGCGAGTGATATTCAATATCACTCGCGATATTCTGAATATCACAAGTGATATTCTGATAATCACAGTATATCACTTGTGATATTCAGAAAGGTATGAAAACGTTTGAAAACATTTAAAAACGAACTAAAATGAATGAAAACGGACGAAAACATATAAAAACGGACGAAAATGAATGAAAACAGATTGAAACCATATGAAAACGTATAAAAATGGACGAAAACGTATAAAAATGGGCGAAAACGTATGAAAACGGACGAAAACATATGAAAACGGATGAAAACGTATGAAAATAGACAAAAACGTAAGAAAACGGACGAATATATATGAAAACGGACGAAAACGTATGAAAACGGGCGAAAACGTATGAAAAAAATTCAAAAACAGATGAAAACGTAAGAAAATGGACGAATATATATATGAAAACGGACGAAAACGTATGAAAACGGGCAAAAACGTAAGAAAACAGACGAAAACGTATGAAAAAAATTAAAAAAACAGATGAAAACGTAAGAAAACGGACGAAAACGTATAAAAACGGACGAAAACGTATTAAAATGGACGAAATGTATGAAAACGTAAGAAAATAGATGAAAACGTATGAAAACGAGCGAAAACGAGCGAAAACTGACGAAAACGTATGAAAACGGATGAAAATGTATGAAAACGAACGAAAACGTAAGAAAACTGACTAAAACGTAAAAAACCGACGAATATGTATGAAAAACGAAAAAAACGTAAAAAAAACGCAAAAAAAAAAAAAAAAAAAAAAAAAAAAAAAAAAAAAAAATTGAATTATAGGAAAAACGTGAAGTTAGAAACAAGAAAAGAAAAAAAAGTATAAAAAAAAAGAAAGAAAAGATGGTGTGTGGATAATGACGTTTGATTTGGTGGGGTAAGTTTGTTATATTTGCAGTTTTAGTCCCTCCGTGTTTTTTTTAATCATATGATCTGTGTTTTTAATTCAATGAAACGGACGGCCCAGATTAGTTCGTGAGAATGTATGTTTTTTTTAGTCCGCAAAATAACTCGCCTCCTGACTTGTGTAGCTCACCTGAAAATTGCCAAATTGGGACGAAGTTTGTTTGTTTTTTTTTGTTTTTTTTTTTTTTTTTAAATTTTATATTATTAAATAATGTTTCATATTTTTAGTCAAATGTACGCCGAAACAATTCCTTAAATGCCTCAAAAAATAAAAGATCGTCCCATATTTACCTAAAAGAAAACCACTTCCCATAATAAACCATGAGCGAGTTGATCGACTCCACTTGAGCAATTAGACGACTTGTACTTTATTAATAATATATGTGATATTTGTCAAAATTCTAGTTGAGTTGCTCAGTCGCTCATGTATTTTATTAATGAAATATTTGTCACGTATTAAAATTTGAGTGAAGTAGTCCGGTCATCCAGATTTACTTTGGGATTTTTATTTATTTATTTATTTATTTTTATTTTTATTTTTTTTAGATATGAGACTAACCTTCTAGACAATTGAGGAACTTAATGAGCAACTCTAGACAAAGAATAGGAATATCGACATGAAGGTAACGATAACGTATTCGTCATACACTTTGCATATTCTTGCAACTAGCAGCAAAAATAGTAAACGTTTTTTTTCAGTACTAAAGAGAGAATATTTACTTATGATAACAAAATCAAAGTATTTAAATGAGTAGGACCATTTAAATGGCCAATGAGTTAAGAAATATTAAGAAAGGTGAATTTATTCGGCCTTTTTAATGTCGGGACATCCATATATTCTTGAGACTAGCTTAGAAGACCCGTTGACACCGGGTAATTTTTTAAAGAAATAGAGAAATGAGATGATAAGAAAAGTTATAACGTAAATTTGTTCCATTTAAAATATGAAATAAAGAATGAGACAATTCGTCCATTATAAGATAAGAAATTCCTTATGTTACAATTACACTAACAAACGTCCAAGCTTGAGGTCTCCAAAATTTATTGTATTGAGTAGCAAAAGACGTGTGTGAGCGCCCATCGATTTACAACCATAGCGTTGGCGAATCTAAAACAGATTGACTTGAACATAAAATGATGTGTGTGAGCACCTATCGATTCAAAACCCAATCCTTGCGATGATGATAGACCTTCAAGTACTTCTCTACATGTAGACTTTTTCCTATGTGTATGATACATTTTTAATCTTTTTTTGGTTTAATCAGTGTGGAGTTGTGAGATGACCATATGACACAAATTTTAAGCTATGTTATGCATTTAATTAGTATCTTATGGAGCATATGAATAGTATAATCAAGTTCATGTTTACCAAATTTTGTAAATGTGAATGAAATAGTAAGGAAACAACTAATAAAATATTAATGAGCCAAGAAATGTAAACTTGTTAATATATTATAATGAGAATATGAGAAACAAAAAGTGATGTGTGTATTTTACATACTTTTTGAAGTTTGATAAAAAAAAAAAAAAAGTTACTAAACAAAACCTCAACGTCGGGTTATGTTTAAAGAGTTATTTTTTTAAAGAAATATAGTGTTTGAATAACAAAAAAAGGAACGTAACAATGATGCATTAATATTTGAAATGATGAATCGTGTAATAAGTGAAATACTGGACAAAGAATTGAGTTTTTTAAGCAATTTATATAAAAAGCATCGATACATTGTCGTCTTCAAACTTGATGGTCTTGATGAGTATAATGATGGATGGACAATAACTACTATATATATTTTGTCATTCGTTTGGTTTTCTACTTGGTACAACCTTGAAACTATGAGTACATTATCACTTTTCCAATCGCAGCTCTGAAAATTCACACAAACATAGTCAAGTGAAAAACCCACAATATAGTTCATCACAAAAAACTAACAACTAATAATAAATAAAAAGTGCAACATATAAGCTCAACAAAGACTAATAAATTTATAGTACTTATTACACCCTTATTCCAGTACAACATTTCCATTCTTGCTTGTCAAAAATAAAGTTGGTAATGGATGCATTGATAAAGAAGGGTGATTTATGATGAAAAAAGGTATTTAACTTTAAAAATGATAACCTTATGCATTCCTCAAATTCAACTATACGCTTTACCAAACAATTTTAGTTAAACTATAAGCTTTACCTACCAATTTCATAGTTATTGTATAGTATATACAACAGAAAAACAAATTACAATAAGACAGATATATACTTCGTAGCCCACCTACTTGGATGTCCAATGCTTAGCCATTTCAAACCCATTTTTGCACTGTTGTTACTCTTATAAAGTTTGTTGAATCTCATCTTGTGTGTTCAGCTCAACACACCCATTATTCCATACACTAATTAAGACCATTTCCATGACTCATCACCAAAACATGATATTGTGATATTAGTAATGAGAACTGACCCCAAACAAACATTTTCCTTTATAAAACAATTCCAAGACTCTGGGATGGATAGGTGCATTTGGACTCCCAAGCTAACCAAGAATCTGGTATGGGTTGATTCCATCCTGCAAATATTATTGGTAACTTGATTCAGACCTAAATTTAATATGTGCTTTGTTATTAATCGAAAAGCCGGAATAATTATGTGAGAATATGCAGCTTTCAAATAATCGGTATACAACTAAATAATGAAGGACAAAAAAGTCAATATGACATCATAATAAATTTTTAATTAATAAGGGATAAGATTATGTTACAATTTGTCTTTGGAAGAAAGGTTGATCCATTGTTGCAAGCTGTTATGGAAACCTGCTGCCGGCATTTCCGAGTGAATGATTCCTCTTCTTGCGGTCATCCACTGGACTCGAAATATACACGTAACATACATATAATTACATTCATATTAATAAAACTAAATGAACAACTTCAAGCAATTTATCTACAAATGTGTCGATTTTTCTTAGTTAACACATGTTACAGGATGTAAGAAAAAAAAGTCCACACGGGTCACGGGTCTTATAACTTTTATAAGCAAGCTGTAACAGTAGAAAGTTGTAACAATAGCTTGTCTTTGGAAGAAAGGTTGATCCATTGTTGCAAGCTGTAACAGTAGCTTGAGCCCATTAAAATCTAACAGCTTGATGTCGTAGATTAGATCTTATAAGCAAAATTGGATATAATTTTTATAAGCCAAAATGGATAATTTTTATTGAGATCTTATATGCAAAAATTCGATGTAACTTTTATGTTGTGTTCCACGCTCAAAGTCATCTTATTGTGTAATAAGATCTTTTCAATCTAAAAATATATGTGATCAGTTCTTTTACACTCGTATGATCCTGTAAACGCTTATTGACAAAGAATAACAAAAAAAAAAAAAAAAAAAAAAAAAAAAAAAGGACGAAGAAAATCTTGATAAATAATGCATAGATAGGTAGCCCGTGTAAAAAAAACTGATTTATGGTAAAAAGAACTGATTTATGGTGCCCAACTCTAATAAAATATAACTTAATTCGGCTAAGCGGTAAAACACATGGCAAACTGTACATGTTACCTTCCTATGAGAGTTTCAACTTGACGACATATATTATGAAAAGTAGGCAACTGTTTACGCAGATTGAGCAGCCTTAGTGAAGTAGTCATACGATCAAAAAGCTCTAAAAGAGATTTGTACCTGGTAAACGCCAAAGTTTATTAAATTATAAAATGTACCAAGGTTAACTATATTCTACAGAGTATTAATGTACGTACTAAAAGACTCACTTTTCAGGAAGTTCAGGGACCCTACTGTTCAAAGTCTAATTGGGGAGACACAAAGTGAGCATCAGGGCCCTTGGCTTTCATGGATCTGCAATTTTTTGACATGAGTGGAAGACACTGGGCATGATTTATCAGCCACATGTAAACTGCTTTGATGTGATGATTTTATGACAGTTTGTTCTCTATATCTTCAGTTTTTTTATCCATGCTTGCTATGATAAGCAAGCAAATCGACACAAACAGGAATCTGAAAATAAATCAACTACTTAAAATGACAAACAAAAGGGGTAGGTGTCAGATAATCCCTGCATCGGGTGTAAACTATATTTGATGCAATTCTTAAAGGAATAGCAATGGACTATCGAAAAAAAAGTACCCACAAACAGGAGCGCAGTGCGACTAAATGGTAAAAAAGTACCCGTCCAAAATATAGTTTTAGAGTTTCATGTTCACCTGATAAGTAAAAAATCTACATGTCTTCAACGGTTACCCAACCCCATGCCTGCTGATTCTACAACATCATATTTGTGATAAAAGAATAAAGATGTAATACATTAAGATTAAATACCTCAGTAAGCTCTGATAGGTGGCTGATTTGAGCTCGTTGATAGTGGCTGCTATCTCTGACATTGGCAATTTGGCCTATAAAACAAACCAAGTTAAAAACAACAAAATAATATGTGATTGTTCATAGATATGTTGGTTGATAATAGCATTGTGTGGAAAAAATCCGCAAAATTTATATGAGTAACAAATTATGATGTAGCTCTACTAATAATTTCAGCTTACTTGTGCAACAACATCAGAAGTTAACTGTAAAATTGGTTCTAATGTCTTTGACATGATCTATAGTAGTAGAGGTCTTAAAGTTGCACGCGTTATATACGGTGTGTTTGATGATTATCATGACTGCACATTTAAACTCATTTGTACATAGTAACAGAGATAAGATGGTAATGTAAACTACCGCAGTTGCTCCAGTCACATCTAGATCGAGTTCAATATCAACACAAGACATAAGGTGGTTAGTTTAACGAATAGAAAGACTGAATATTTTGAAGATTTAAGACCTGTATTTTAATTCATCAATTTTGCAGCCCTATCTTTAAGCAGTATGAAGATCGACTGTTGCACTATCAAAACTATACTAATTTCACAAGACCAAGACTTTTCATCATCGACCAACACTGAAGAAATATATTAAAGAGCATCAGCAACTAAACGAACGGGCATTTTAGAAATTAGTTCCAAAAAGACATGACATATTATAATGAGAATAAACACATAACCTGGGATAAACATTTGTAGATTAATTCCAGAAGTTATCGTACTATTAGTAGCAACAATATTCTTTATTCCCGCCGTAACAAAATAGTTGAACGAATAGAGATGTTCCTTCACCAAACCTCGCACCTGTTATGCCAACATAAGCAAATTTTAATCCTTTAGACAGCCCTCTTTCAAAAACTATGGTTTACTTATTAACAAAAAGTTAATTATTTAAGAGTACAACCTACATTAGTTTTATCTAAAAACAATAAGTCAACAATTTGTTTGACGTCAAAAGTCAAACATCAGCAATTGACACACATGTAACATTCTTTCCTCTTTGCAAATCATGAAACTCACATTCTTCCTTAAAAAAATAGACACAACTTAACTAAAAGTTTAGCGGCAGCTCATAAAAGTAATGCTCCTAATAACAATACTCACTACTTTTTAAATAGCATCAAGTAAATGAGATACTACAATAACTAAAACATTTTCACAATTAAGCAACGATCAACAACACATACTATTTGAGAAACTATCAATTTTAACATATAAAATTTAATAATGCTATTTTATACGGAATCGAGCTTACGACATCAGCAAAATGGGTATGAACTTGGTCCAATACATCAAAATGGGTTGTAAAATATGGACCATTCTTTCAAAATAGGCAAGAACCCGTCAACACAAAAGCTTAGATGATTCATCTAAACCAATACACTATATTATGGATCCTAAAGTTTTTGCATTAGAGTCTATAGCATAAATTAATATGTTGTCATTAGCAACTAAATTCATATAACAATTGCCAAGATAGAAAGATGAGATAAGTAGTAATAGATGAATATGAAGCAAGCTGCAAAGTAATCCATTCAATTAAATTAAATATATTTTTGTGAAATGGCTATCAACATACATCTCCGAACCTTAAGTCACAATATTGCACTACACATAAATATGTATAAAGTAATATCTTATTGTTTGTGAATAAGTAAGAGGTCACTACTGCCACCTGTTTATACCTCTCTTCATATTTCTTAGCAAGCATCTCATCCTGGAGTATCACAGAAACATTTCATCAAACACGTTGCCCTCTTTAATTCATTTACAAACATTTGATCTTTAAATTCCTGCACAAACATGTATCACAAAAAAATGATGCAAATATTTAGATCTACTATATCTAACCACATTGATATTCATAATGAATGGAAAATCCAGAAATAAAAAATTAACACATCAAAATAAAGAAAAGAAGATAACTTGATACTTATAAATGTTTAGATGCGGTGATTGCATTTAACCTGCATAATCAAAAAAGAAAATTATCATTTTTATTGAATTGAAATTAATCAAAGCCAAATATATTATTAATTGCATCGAAACCCTAAACAAAAACAACACATCAAATTAGTTTTACAACCGGATTTAAATACAAATCCTAAAAACATCAATTGAAAGACATATATAAGTAACACCGAAACGTAAGGAGGAAGTGATTTATTGATTTACATCCTCAAATCCGGTTGTTTTGATTTATGAAAGAAGTTTACAAAAATAACAAACGTAGGGAGGAAAAATTTGTGCTAATGAAACTTAAAATTGATGAATCCATTGATGATTATTAGTTGACTCCATCAAAAACCTATTACAAAAATTACAAACTGATTACCTTTGATGAGTCAAATGTTAAATGGCAGGGTAGTGTTGCAGTTTTGATTTAGGTGTTTCGTTGTGGGTTTGATTTAGGGTTTTGTCAATGAATCAGATGAGTATTATGAATCGGTTTTGAGTATTATCACAAATATTTTGAATCGGTGATAGAAACTGTCGATTGAAAATTATGAATGCTATTTAATACTTTACAAAAATAATTCACATGGAGTATGGATTATTGGAGTGTACAGCAAAAATGGTTTAGTTCATTTGACTTTGTATAATGGTGTGTAGAAAATAGAATGCTTGGTGTAGTTGTACAATGCTCTCTATATATGGTAGGACACATCACCGAATTAATTGAGTTTTTAATGCACGCTGCTTCAATGAACTTGTACAAAACCTTTGTTTATTAAATAGTATAGATTTGATTTGATTTGAAACTTATTTTCGCCAATCGATAAAATATACACAGTTTAAAGAAAAAACATAATTATTATTGATTTATTCCTCCTACTTTTTATAGAATTTCAATTTTACTCCTTAACTAATTAATTATCTTTTTTAAAGTTTGTAATATTAATTTCAATCAAAAATAAAATGGTGAACTTGACCAAACTTCTGTATCTATTTTAGTAATGTACAATTAAATTGAAACATCCTAAAATAGAAACATAAACTATAAATTTAAGACGGAGGGACCAATAACTAAAAGATAATTAGTCTGCTAAGAGATGACCCTTTTAATATATCTAAAAGTACTGAGTTTATTTTTAGATAAGTGAGACGTAAAATTAACTCCAGTCTTGAATACCACCTCTCAATATATCTGATTAAGTATTGCAAGTCAGATAATTGAGCCGATTCAATACCACCTCTCACGGTCCTCCTTAAAACATAACTCCAGTCTTGAAGGGAAACACGACTAGCTATGTTGCAACCTCTTTCATTATCAAGCATGTAGATACGAGGAAATAAATCTTTTAAAGGAGAATTGCCACACCAAGTTTCATCCCAGAAGCAAATTGAAATACCATTCCCAAGCTTCCGAATACACAAAGACAAGAGATCGATTCCTTTACCCTTAAGAGATTTAACAGAAGATAGAATTCCACTCCAAGGGCTGAGACTTAAACGTTGCATAGAATCATTAAATATACCTCCATACTTTCCATAAAGGCCCTTGATCACTTTAATCCAAAGATTAGAAGAGTTATGGAGAAACCTCCATATCCATTTGAAAAGCAGACCAATGTTAAGCGCAAAAATACTTCCAATGCCTAGACCTCCCATCTTCTTACTAGTGAGACACTTTTTCCACGTAACCCACGACATCTTATTCTCTCCCAACTCACTGCCCAAGAAAAATTGATTGCGCATAGACTCCAATTTATTGCATATAGAAACCGGTGCCGAGTATATCGACATGAAATATAAAGGAAGACTCCCAAGAACAGATTTTAATAAGGTGAGCCGACCTCCAGCAGAAAGGAGATGCGCTTTCCAAAAGGAAAGCTTGGAAGAAATTTTTTGGATGACGGGATCCCAATTAGAACATCTAGCCATATTACCACCAACAGGAACGCCAAGATATTTGAAAGGCAATTTAGCAGCTCCACAACCAATACCATTTGACATAGCATTGATGTCTTCTTCAGACACACTAACACCTGTTATATTACTTTTATGAACGTTAATTTTTAAACCCAAAACAAGGAAGAAGCATCGAAGAATGCAAAGCAAGTTATTAGCGTTTGAAAGAGACCATTCACCAATAAAGATTACATCATCGGCGTAGATGAGATGCGAAATACGTAAATTATCATTACCAATGGAAATGCCCTTATATATACCCATATCCTCAGCTTTGCAAATAAATGCATGAAGACCTTCCATAGCCAAAATAAAGAGAAAAGGGGATAAGGGATCACCTTGTCTAAGCCCTCTGAAGATCTCGAATTCGTTTGTGGGGGACCCATTTACCAAAACAGAAGTACGAGCATTAAGTAAGCAACCTTTGATCCAAAAACGTCATTTGATATCGAACCCAAGTTTATCCATAACCAAATCCAGATAATCCCATTTTAAGGAGTCAAAGGCTTTTTCGAAATCCACTTTAAAAATCATAAGCTGCTTCTTGCGTTTACGATACCAAGCCATAACTTCATTTAGAACAAGAGGCCCATCAAGGATGTTTCTACCCTTAATGAAGGCAGATTGCTCCGAACTTATGCAGCTACCGATCACCCTACTAAGCCTGTTAGCTAAGATTTTCCCAGTAATTTTATATTGGCACCCTATTAGGCTAATAGGGCGAAAATCCGAAACAAGGGTAGCATTAGAGACTTTAGGAATCAAAGCAATGAACGACGAATTACATCCTTTTGGAAAAGCCCCTGTAGTAAAGAATTCATGCACGAATCGAATCACGTCAGCTTCTATAAGGTCCCAAAAAGTAGTGAAAATTTTGAAAGTAAACCCATCAGGCCCCGGGGCCCGGTCTCCTCCACAATCGCACACCGCCCTCTTAATTTTGTCTTTGGAGATATTTCGTTCCAAAAACTCAGATTGGTCGTGAGAGAGGTGATTACTCATCTTGGCAACAGAAGGAGAAGGGAAACCTCTAGGGAGTTTAAACCTATTTTGGAAGTGAATCTTAAATTCATCTTTAATGAGATCAGGTTCTACAATCCAATCCCCATCCTTATGAATGCCTTTGATAGAAAGTTGTCGTCGGTTTTTCTTTAACGTAGCATGGAAAAACTTGGAGTTTTCATCCCCTTCCATTGCCCATTTGATCCTAGCTTTTTGAGCAACATCAGTAGCTTCACGATAATCCAATTCCCCAAGAACTCGAATGGATTCACGACGGATAGAAAAGTCCATCTCATTAGCAAGACCTTGATCTATCTTGATATCTATAGAAGAGAGACGAGATAAGTGAACTTTCCTAATAATCTGAGACTCAGACCTTTTAGAAGAATTCCACTCACGAATAACACACTTGAGGTTTTGAAGCTTTTTTTTGAAAGAGATCATACCATTCTCTTCAACAATGCCGTCATTATTCCAAGTGTCAACAACCAAGCTGTGAAAACCCTCTAACTCTAACCAAGAGTGAAAAAAACGAAATGGCGTAGGACCAAAATCAACTACATGATCTTTTATAAGAATAGGACGATGGTCTGGACTACCTTTCTCCAAAATGACACCACATATATTGGGAAACGTGTCATAAAAACTTTCCGAGACTAAAAACCGATCAAGTTTGCTCATTTTAGAGCCCCATTTATCAGTCCATGTGAACTTGTAACCACCCAAAGGAACATCAAAAAGAGAAGCATTTGAGATGAAGGAGTTAAAAATGTCAGCTTGCCTATCATTAAAGAAAGAACCGAATCTTTCACTAGCCTCCCTTACTTCGTTGAAATCTCCCATCGCCACCAGAACCCCGTCCCATTTGTTTATGATATTAGCAAGAGTGGTCCATAAGGCAATCTTACAAGACAAGGCCTGCGGAGCATAGACCGCAATCCACATGATTCTAACATTATTAGGAATCCAAACACCTTCAATAGCTACATAATTCTCATTGCATAAAATTTTAGATTTTTTAAAGACTAAATTATTCCAAAGGCAAATAATACCACCTGACATACCCCTAGCAGACATGGAAGCGAAGTCAAAGTGGGTATTACCCCAAACTTGGCGAATCATCCATAAATCTACATGAACCAATTTTGTCTCCTGTAAGGCTAAGAAGTTAACCTTATGTTTATTACATAGGTCTCGAACCCATCTCCTCTTATTTAGGTCTCCGAAACCTTGGACATTGATAGAAAGGGAATTCATTTATCGACGTTGAGATCTCCATTATTAGCAATGAGAGCAGCTAAAGTACTTTCACAGCCCTCCATATTAAGTCCCAACGCCAACCCAACCTTGATCGTTTCCTCCAATCTTTCGAGCAGAGAAAAACCAGCTATCTTGTGAGATTCAGCTAGTGAAATAGATTCTGAAGCAATTGGCTGATCCACATTGCAATCAGGTGAAATATCTTGTTGAAATTTATTATAGTTTGGTGGATAACCTGGTGGGAAATCTGAAGCCATAGATTGATCATTCTTCTGTTTAGGTGAGTAACCTGGTGGAAAATTTGGAGTCTCTGAACACATCGATTCTACATGAGCTTTACCTCCTGTCTTGTTGATAAGTGGCTCTAGCCCAAATGGATCACTGTCAACAGGTTCCTTATCTTGTAGTTCAGATTCTTCCTTCATAGAGTCATAGTGATCTTGTGCAATATCATCATCGACCTTGATATGAGCATCTCCAATGTCATCAAATATGTTCTCAACCGACTCATTAACATTCTCCTCATGCTCACCCTCCCCCTCCTCTGCTTGATTATAAGTGCCCATAAAATTCTCTTCATCGCTATTAAAATCCTCCCTCACAAAGTTAGGTGTCCAACTACATAACTCTCTAACCCCGAATGGCATATGTAGTCTTCTTCATAGTCACCAAAATAGAAGCAAAAATCAATTGTGAGTGAGTCGATTTAATACAAAGGCGTTTACTAAGCCTATTACACTTATCAGAATCATCACAAAAAAGCATGTCACCCCACTTTTTACATATGGCTTTGAAAGTGTCATTTTCCCAAGCTTGAATAGGAACACCTTCAATTTCTAACCAAACAAGCCTTTCGTTGACCATAAAATCATCATACCATAGTTTCATAGTGGAAAACCATGACAGAATTCCTTTATGGTTAAGGAATTTATCTCTAGCCTCCATCGAGTTAAAATCAAATAGAATCCATAACCCACCTAAGCACTTGATATCCACTTCCAAAAAACCTTCGTTTCGGCACAAAGTACCAGCATTTGCAATGGAGCAAAAGTCCTTGTAGCATCCAAGTATAGCCAACGGGTAATCATTAGAGCCATCTGGTTGTACGTCAATCACCGAGTTATCATCCCCACGATCATCATTAACAATATCAGGCCCCCTATTACCATCGTCAAAGGATTTCTTGGCAACGTATGCATAGGAATTGGCATTGGTAGAAAAGGAATAAATACGATCACTGTTAGCGGCCTTAGGAGTGACAACCTTCACATCAGCATGAGGAGGTTTCATAATCACATTCCTATCAAACCGAGCCACATTGGCATGCAATCGCAGCTTCCCAATCCACACATTTGACAGTGAATCAATAAGAGCATTAGAATTGAGTACCTTGATATAACGACAAAAAGCAAACATCTGGCCTAATTTATTCTTACGCTTAGCAATGTAAACATCAACAAGGGTTCCCATCTTGCCACAAATATTCCAAAGCTCACGTACAGTAAGATGCGAAGGGAAATTGGAAACATATATGGATAAGGAGATCTTCGCCAAATCATCGACATTGGAATTATGTGTTTGAGAGGGCTTCAATCTTTCAAACACCGATCGACGGTTCTTTCGAGTAACCTCCTTCCAATCAGATTCTCCCATTAAAACAATAGAAGCACCAGATAAGATCAAGGGTTTTTGAAAAAAATAAAAGGGATTGAAGAGAAAAAGGAGTTAAGAAAATAAAGGTTTGAAAAAGGATTTGAATGTTAATTAGGATATGAAAAAGGGCTTAAGAAAATTATGATTTGAAAAAGGTTTTAATCATCGGAAATCACCATCGGAAATCACCATGGTGGTAATTAGTGAACTTAAACTACATTTGCAGGTGTCTATATTCTCATTTGGTCAAACCGGATCAGGAAAAACTTATTCAATTATGGGAAAAGAAGGTGAGCATAGAAGGATCATTCCACGATCTTTGGAAAAGATCTTTGGTGATTGAGAAAAACTCGAAGAACTAAGCTCGGGCTATCATTATAAGGTGTGTATCTCAATCTTTTTTCACATTCAAATAATTACATTCTAAAAATCAAAACTATGCCAACTTCCTTTTAAGGTACACATGTATACCCTTTTTAAAATCATACAAACACACAATGTCTTTCTTCTTCTTGGAGTTTGTGGCTTGGTTAAATTTAAGAGTTGCCATTATCTCAATTTTGATAGTTCTGTGTGAGTAATGGGATTTAGTCACTTGAGAATCTTAATATTTTTAGTAATTATGATTTATCTAACTATGGAACCTTGCAGATTGTGTAATAATTCTATTGGCACTTCTATGATTTAGAGAAGTGTCATAATAAATTTAAAATACTATAGGGTACTCGCGTAATGCAGCTGCGGGCATCCTATAATTTAATTTTTTCGGCTAATAATTTATTTTATTTGTACGCTTTTTGGCAATAGTTTTACTGATTAGTTTTTTTAAAGCAAAAGTTTGATGAATTTTGCTTAGTTTGTATTATTATTATTATTATTATTATTATTATTATTATTATTATTATTATTATTATTATTATTATTATTATTATTATTATTATTATTATTATTATTATTATTATTATTATTATTTTGTTTAGTAATTTGTTTGGTTTGTACAATATGTGATTGATAAAACCTTTTCGTAGTATATAATTATTCCGAAGAAATACTCATGAAAGTATTTCCCGGGTCATTTTCCCAACGAAGGTAGAATGGAGTCGTGAAGTATCGAATCGCGAAATCGAGTCGTGAAAACGGTAAAAAGTGATTTTGATGATTTTATACTAATGAAATAGTAAATGAAGCACAAATAACTAACTAAGCACGTAAATCAACTAAACAAACTTAAAACGTAACGTAGAATCGAAAACGTAAACTTAAACGTAAAATAAACGTTAACGTACGAAATAAAACGCGACTTTTAAGCTACACGACTTCTACGGACTTGGAAATAATTTCTAAAAGTTAAAAATGATAAAAGATTTTGAGAAAAAGAAAAATATTTTTTTTGACTTTTTATTTATTTTTTATGAATTAAAAACTAATTTATCTAATTAAAAATTAAAAGAAAATGAAAATAAGGTGAGAAAAATGAAAAATAAATTATGAAAATTATAAAATAACTAAAAAGTAATTTTAAAACTAAAAGCTAATTTTTTTTTGGCTTTTTATGTAATTTTTGGGAATTAAAAACTATTAAATCTAATTAAAAATTCAAAATAAATGAGAAAAATGCAAAATAAATTTCTAAAATTCTAAAATAAATGAAAATAAATTTCTAAAATATTTTTGGATTTTTCTGATTTGTTTTTTTTGGCAATTAAAATGTATTTAAAAATGATTAAAAATGAAAATAAAATAAGAAAAATAGTAAATGAACTCAGAAAAATTTGAAAAAATTACAGAAAATCTAAAATATTAAAATATGCTTGAGAAAAAAATTTTGAAAGAAAAATAAGCAAGAAAAGTACTGTTCAGCTTAAAACTGCTTATTATGAAATGCTTATTGATAAGCACTTTGACCAAAGTTTGACCAAACCTTTACCAAGTACTTATATGACTCAAATATGCTTAATGAAACAGTAACTAGACAAGAAAATGACTCAGAAACACAGATGAGGGTGCAAACAGATACAATAAGCACTTATGATGAATAAGCAGTAAGCAAACAGATAAGCTGATGATACAAAACTACTGAAATAAGCAACTACCATCTATAATGAACTAAAATGAACAACCAAACTCAGGTTCCTAAAGCTAGATCACAAAAACAGCCCTATAAGTGAAATCAGACCTTAGGCTCAAACAACCTACTTGCCACTTAAATTTAAAGCACCTAATAAGCAAATGAGTGAATCCTAAGAAGGGCAAATCCTAACCTATATTACTAAGATCTAAGAAAACTACAAAGCTTTGATTTCCAAACCAACTTGGACCCTTAAATTAACCTGAGATCAGCTGGTGTTGAATCTATTAAGGCTGCACTTTTGACTTTCTTTATATCGCAATGGACTTTGACTAATTTGAATCGCTAATGACCAAAACTAATTCTACAAGTGATAGTAAGCTGTATCAAAGTTTTGTAATCCTATATGCAACTATTTCTGGGTTAAATTCAACAATGCAACAACAGAAGTCCAATTATACTAACTGATTTTTGAAAATTAGAGTGATGATTGACTTTTAACTCTAAGACCTACTGAATTTGATGTTCAAATTTACTTTAATAGACCTAGGGTGACTATCTGTGCATCAATCTTAGCAATTATCCATCAGGAATATGTTATACAAACCTCAACCAAACACCCCTGTAGATGGAAGTTATACTAACTGTTTGCGCTACTATTACTGATTTGAACTTGAATTAACCACACTAATGATCAAGATACAACTCTTAATCAATACTAAAGACTAATGAAACAAAATAGATGCAACTACTACC
Source organism: Artemisia argyi (assembly GCA_030686995.1). Taxonomy (NCBI): domain Eukaryota; kingdom Viridiplantae; phylum Streptophyta; class Magnoliopsida; order Asterales; family Asteraceae; genus Artemisia; species Artemisia argyi. The sequence continues at coordinate 18,798,990 of CM060695.1, read as the reverse complement.
ACCAAAATACAGAAATGCAATAGTGGATAGATATGATGAACCTATATCCTATATATGAAATGTAACAGTGAACCATTGAATAACCAATCCAATTTCCCAAACCAACTAAGATTAAGAACCAATTAATCTACTGAAACAAGGAGACAAAGGTACACACTCAAAAATAAGTAGAAACTCAGAACATAAACAACAATCATCACCCAAAACAGATCTAAGGCAAAGATAGCAATGGAACAGTAACACACCAAATGCAAACAAACTAATGTATCATAAAAATTCAACTAGAATACTCTAAAATAAGACTAATTAAAATGAAATGAACACTAATCAAGCAAATGAAAACAGTTCAATAATAAGCTTTGAAAATTAAATTGGAGACTTACCAATCCTCTCAGCCAAACAGAGAGGATGTCCCTCACAACCTATCTTTAGATAGGCTTATAATCCACCTCTGCAACCACCATAACTTCTGAATTCCCATTTTTCATTCATACATCACCATTTTTGACTTTCATTGACCAAATCCCAATTGAAATAATTAAGCAGAAACACAATCATAAATTCTTCTCTTAAAATAAAACAATTTTATTAATGTAAGCTGAAATCAGATTTAAAATAACTGAACACTGAAAATTAAATTGCAATGATATTAACTGAAAATAAGGATTTTATTGAAACTGAAATTGAGAGTACAATTTGAAAACAAAAATACAATAAGCTAAACTAAATTACACTATTCCTAATCCTACTCTAACCCTAAAATCTAACAACGAATACATGATGTGAGAAAGAGCTATTTATAGCCTGAGCTGAGGAGAGTATCCCCCAATTCCATGCTGGCAATCCACACACCTTGTGTTTCTTTGAGTTGATATCAGCCCTTGATCAATCTTCCAGATACATCCATTCAATATTGACCCTTGGATTTGATTGTTCTCACGCACTCTCACACGGATCACTGACATGGCAGGCCTGCCATGTCAGATACCTTCTAGAAACTTGTGCAAAAGTACGCAAGTACCCTTAATTGTGGTGAAATTGGAACGATGTAATTCTAGGGTTCATATGGGAACAGTAAACCTGGGTAATTTTATGATTTGGGGGCGAGAAGTGTTTGGGGGTGTTTTTATTATATTTTGGGTGTTGACCGGGTTGACCGGGTATTAAGGGTAGGGCTGACCTGGGTATTGGGTAGCAGGCCGGGTTATTCATGTGGATTGGGCTAAAAGGTGTAAGGGTGAGTGGAATTTTTGGGTTAAATATTATTGTGGATCCGGTTAAGGTTTAATGTATTTAGGATGAGTGAAATTTGACAAGGACCAATATTGCACAATCTGAAAATTAAAGGACCAAAACTGTCATTCATCCAAAATATTTTTCAAGGGCTTATTTTGTCAATTCTTGAAAGATTAGGAGTTGACTTTGACTTTTCTTTAAAATTTCTTCAAAGGACCACTTTTGACAACTTGATGAAACTTGGAGGACTAGAATCGTCAAACTCTTCAAACTTTAACTAGGGACTTTTCTTGTAACTTTAAGAATCTCTGAGGACTTTTAATGATAATTTGAGCTTGCTTTGATCATTTTGCTTCTCCGGTTCCGGTTTTTGACCTTTTTCCAATCTCGTGCTCGTTTTTGTCGGTTTTGGCTTTGTTTTTGTTCATTTTTTCACATATTCGTACCTGCACATACACAAATACAAAAACACACGTTCTCTTGGCATATTTGGTTAGTATTTGATATTTGGTCTGAATTAAGGCCTAAAAAGGATGTGTGATTAATCACTCATCAGTGAACATATTTTAGTTTATTATGTTCTTTTTGACAATAAATTTACGGATATCAAAAATTTCATTTAGCTCGTGTTCGTTCGGGCTCGAGCCCGTTTGACCCATGCCCGTTCGGGCTCGAGCCCATTTGGCCCATTCCCCGTTCGGGCTTGAATATTTGTATAATATGCTTTATTATTTGTAGTAGTGCTATTTAATGCAGGAATTGTGTTTAAGTTGGTTGTACAATATGCTTGATAATTTGTATTTCTTATGTAAGGGGTGTTTTAATAAGTTCATTAATTGTATTTATTGACCAGTTAATTAATTGTATTTAATGTACATAAAGATTTATTTATTGTATTAATGTTAGTATTAATTGTATGTTAAATTAAATATGTGCGGAGTTTCTATAAGTAGCATTTGTTGTTGTACTTATAGCTTTAAAAGTTGTATTGCTTAATTTTAAGTATTTTTATTAATAGTAGGTCTTCCTCCATTATAAGATAGTTAGATTAACCCTTGTAACTGGAATTTCATATTGTTCAACATGAATCATACATGTACACAAATATTAATCAGTAGTCTCAAGCAATATGATATTGACCTAATTATCAACTTCTCTAATGTCCCGGTTCCAAATCTTATTCGTGATTGTGATGATAAAAAGAATAAGGATATGCAGTTTAGTGTACATTATAGCAAGTATTTTACAAAGAACAAGTTTACATATTTTTGGTATTTCACTTTTAAAACAACATTCTCATATATTTTCATCTCAGATGTTGTGTGGTTTGACTCTTGTAGAGTCAAATTTGACAGCAACTTACATCTGGGCCAAGTCAATATATAGTTACCTCACTTGTAGGCGTAGCCACATGTTCACCACCACTATCATATTATTCAATTCTTTAATCTTTATTATTCTTAATTCTAGTCATTTAATTACGGTATTCAATATTTGATATTTTCATGTCCAAAAATTCTTCGACTGACTTGTGGAGAAAATTTCTTTTGTGAACTAGTTTTTTTGTACATATCAAGGGACAAATTCCCACCATCCATTTAGTTTAATCTAATGGTGAGGATTAACCTAAGATTAAACATGGAAACCTAAGTCCATGTTTTTTTCTTTCTTTTTTTTTTTTTTGTCTTTTTTATTATTTACTTTCTTTCTTTATTTCTTTCTTCTTTTTTTTTGGCTCTTTTTTCCAACTAACGTTACACTTTTTTTTTTTTTTTTTTCAATTCACTTTTTTTTTTTTTTTTTTTTTTTTTTTTAAATAAGTCAAGCTTTTCTTTTTTAAATAAATTCACGATTTTTTCTCATTTTATTACGTTTTCGTCTGTTTTTGTCTGTTTTCGCATGATTATATACGTTTTCATACGTTTTTGTCCGTTTTCAGACGTTTTTTACCGTTTTTATACGTTTTCGTCCGTTTTTTACGTTTTTGTTCGTTATTATACGTTTTCGTCCGTTTTTTACGTTTTCGTCCGTTTTTTTACGTTTTCGTCTGTTTTCAGACGTTTTTATCCGTTTTCGTCAGTTTTTATATGTTTGCAGACATTTTTGTCCATTTTCATACGTTTTCATCCGTTTTTATACGTTTTTGTCCGTTTTCAGACGTTTTCGTCCGTTTTTATACGTTTTTGTCCGTTTTTGTCCGTTTTCATACGTTTACAAACGTTTTCGTCCGTTTTTATATGTCTTCATCCGTTTTTACACGATTTCATCCGTTTTTATACGTTTTCGTCCGGTTTCATATGTTTACATATGTTTCCGTCTGATTTCATACGTTTTCCTCCATTATTTTATGTTTTCGTCCGTTTTTAGACGTTTTCGTCCTTTTTCCTACATATTCGTCTGTTTTCTTACATTTTCGTTCATTTTCATAGGTTTTCGTCCGTTTTTCAATTTTTTTGGGCCAATTTTAGACGTTTTCATACGTTTCTGAATATCACAAGTGATATTCGGTGATACTCATACGTTTTTGTCTGTTTTCATCCATTTTTTACATTTTTGTCTGTTTTCAAACGTTTTCGTCTATTTTCATACGTTTCGGCAGTATTTATACGTTTTCAGACGTTTTTATCTGCTTTCAAACGTTTTCATCAATTTTTTACATTATCGTCTGTTTTCAGACGTTTTCGTCTGTTTTTATATGCTTTCATCCATTTTATCTGTTTTCATACGTTTATAAACATTTTCGTCCGTTTTTATGTATTTTTGTCTGTTTTCAGACGCTTTCGTCTGTTTTCATACTTTTCAGCAGTTTTTATACGTTTTCGTCCGTTTTCATCAATTTTTCATACGTTTTTGTCCCTTTCCAGGCGTGTTTTTACGCTTTCATACGTATTCGTTCGTTTTCATATGTTTTCGTTTGTTTTCATACGTTTCTGAATATCACAATTGATATTCTTAATATCACAAGTGATTTTCTTTGATATTCAAAATATCACTTGTGATATTAATAATATCAATTGTGATATTCAGAAACGTATGAAAACGAAAGAAAACGTATGAAAACGAACAAAAACAGAAGAAAACGTAAGAAAGTGAAAAAAAACGTGAATTAAAAAAAATGTGAAAATCACTTATAATATTCTGAATAACACTTGTAATTTTCTGAATATCACTTTTGATATTCAGAATATCACTTGTGATTTTCACGTTACAAAACATTAGTTGAACATCACTTGTGATATTCGGAATATCACTTGTGATATTCAGAATATCACTTGTGATTTTCTGAATATCACTTGTGTTTTTCTGAATATCACAAGTGATTTTCAACTAATGTTTTGTAACATGAAAATCACAAGTGATAATCTGAATATCACAAGTGATATTCAGAAAATTACAAGTGATATTCATGTTACAAAACGTTAGTTGAAAATCACGTGTGATATTTTAGAATATCACTTGTGATTTTCATGTTACAAAATATTAGTTGAAAATCACTTGTGATATTCGGAATATCACTTGTAATATTTTAGAATATTACTTGTGAATTTCATGTTACAGAACAATTGTTGAAAATCACTTGTGATATTCAGAATATCACTTGTGATATTCAGAGTGATATTCAAAATATCACTTTTGAAAAAACGTGAATTAAAAAAAGCGTGAAATCACTTGTGATTTATATTCAGAATATCACTTTTGATATTTAGAATATCACTTGCGATATTCTGAATATCACTTGCGATTTTCATGTCACAGAACATTTGTTGAAAATCACTTGTGATATTCAGAATATCACTTGCGATATTCAGATATCACTTGCAATATTTTGAATATCACTTGCGATATTCTGAATATCACTTGTGATTTTCATATTACAAAATTTTAAGAATCACTTGTGATATTCAGAATATCGCGAGTGATATTCAATATCACTCGCGATATTCTGAATATCACAAGTGATATTCTGATAATCACAGTATATCACTTGTGATATTCAGAAAGGTATGAAAACGTTTGAAAACATTTAAAAACGAACTAAAATGAATGAAAACGGACGAAAACATATAAAAACGGACGAAAATGAATGAAAACAGATTGAAACCATATGAAAACGTATAAAAATGGGCGAAAACGTATGAAAACGGACGAAAACATATGAAAACGGATGAAAACGTATGAAAATAGACAAAAACGTAAGAAAACGGACGAATATATATGAAAACGGACGAAAACGTATGAAAACGGGCGAAAACGTATGAAAAAAATTCAAAAACAGATGAAAACGTAAGAAAATGGACGAATATATATATGAAAACGGACGAAAACGTATGAAAACGGGCAAAAACGTAAGAAAACAGACGAAAACGTATGAAAAAAATTAAAAAAACAGATGAAAACGTAAGAAAACGGACGAAAACGTATAAAAACGGACGAAAACGTATTAAAATGGACGAAATGTATGAAAACGTAAGAAAATAGATGAAAACGTATGAAAACGAGCGAAAACGAGCGAAAACTGACGAAAACGTATGAAAACGGATGAAAATGTATGAAAACGAACGAAAACGTAAGAAAACTGACTAAAACGTAAAAAACCGACGAATATGTATGAAAAACGAAAAAAACGTAAAAAAAACGCAAAAAAAAAAAAAAAAAAAAATAAAAATAAAAAAATTGAATTATAGGAAAAACGTGAAGTTAGAAACAAGAAAAGAAAAAAAAGTATAAAAAAAAAGAAAGAAAAGATGGTGTGTGGATAATGACGTTTGATTTGGTGGGGTAAGTTTGTTATATTTGCAGTTTTAGTCCCTCCGTGTTTTTTTAATCATATGATCTGTGTTTTTAATTCAATGAAACGGACGGCCCAGATTAGTTCGTGAGAATGTATGTTTTTTTTAGTCCGCAAAATAACTCGCCTCCTGACTTGTGTAGCTCACCTGAAAATTGCCAAATTGGGACGAAGTTTGTTTGTTTTTTTTTGTTTTTTTTTTTTTTTTAAATTTTATATTATTAAATAATGTTTCATATTTTTAGTCAAATGTACGCCGAAACAATTCCTTAAATGCCTCAAAAAATAAAAGATCGTCCCATATTTACCTAAAAGAAAACCACTTCCCATAATAAACCATGAGCGAGTTGATCGACTCCACTTGAGCAATTAGACGACTTGTACTTTATTAATAATATATGTGATATTTGTCAAAATTCTAGTTGAGTTGCTCAGTCGCTCATGTATTTTATTAAAGAAATATTTGTCACGTATTAAAATTTGAGTGAAGTAGTCCGGTCATCCAGATTTACTTTGGGATTTTTATTTATTTATTTATTTATTTTTATTTTTATTTTTTTTAGATATGAGACTAACCTTCTAGACAATTGAGGAACTTAATGAGCAACTCTAGACAAAGAATAGGAATATCGACATGAAGGTAACGATAACGTATTCGTCATACACTTTGCATATTCTTGCAACTAGCAGCAAAAATAGTAAACGTTTTTTTTCAGTACTAAAGAGAGAATATTTACTTATGATAACAAAATCAAAGTATTTAAATGAGTAGGACCATTTAAATGGCCAATGAGTTAAGAAATATTAAGAAAGGTGAATTTATTCGGCCTTTTTAATGTCGGGACATCCATATATTCTTGAGACTAGCTTAGAAGACCCGTTGACACCGGGTAATTTTTTAAAGAAATAGAGAAATGAGATGATAAGAAAAGTTATAACGTAAATTTGTTCCATTTAAAATATGAAATAAAGAATGAGACAATTCGTCCATTATAAGATAAGAAATTCCTTATGTTACAATTACACTAACAAACGTCCAAGCTTGAGGTCTCCAAAATTTATTGTATTGAGTAGCAAAAGACGTGTGTGAGCGCCCATCGATTTACAACCATAGCGTTGGCGAATCTAAAACAGATTGACTTGAACATAAAATGATGTGTGTGAGCACCTATCGATTCAAAACCCAATCCTTGCGATGATGATAGACCTTCAAGTACTTCTCTACATGTAGACTTTTTCCTATGTGTATGATACATTTTTAATCTTTTTTTGGTTTAATCAGTGTGGAGTTGTGAGATGACCATATGACACAAATTTTAAGCTATGTTATGCATTTAATTAGTATCTTATGGAGCATATGAATAGTATAATCAAGTTCATGTTTACCAAATTTTGTAAATGTGAATGAAATAGTAAGGAAACAACTAATAAAATATTAATGAGCCAAGAAATGTAAACTTGTTAATATATTATAATGAGAATATGAGAAACAAAAAGTGATGTGTGTATTTTACATACTTTTTGAAGTTTGATAAAAAAAAAAAAAAAGTTACTAAACAAAACCTCAACGTCGGGTTATGTTTAAAGAGTTATTTTTTTAAAGAAATATAGTGTTTGAATAACAAAAAAAGGAACGTAACAATGATGCATTAATATTTGAAATGATGAATCGTGTAATAAGTGAAATACTGGACAAAGAATTGAGTTTTTTAAGCAATTTATATAAAAAGCATCGATACATTGTCGTCTTCAAACTTGATGGTCTTGATGAGTATAATGATGGATGGACAATAACTACTATATATATTTTGTCATTCGTTTGGTTTTCTACTTGGTACAACCTTGAAACTATGAGTACATTATCACTTTTCCAATCGCAGCTCTGAAAATTCACACAAACATAGTCAAGTGAAAAACCCACAATATAGTTCATCACAAAAAACTAACAACTAATAATAAATAAAAAGTGCAACATATAAGCTCAACAAAGACTAATAAATTTATAGTACTTATTACACCCTTATTCCAGTACAACATTTCCATTCTTGCTTGTCAAAAATAAAGTTGGTAATGGATGCATTGATAAAGAAGGGTGATTTATGATGAAAAAAGGTATTTAACTTTAAAAATGATAACCTTATGCATTCCTCAAATTCAACTATACGCTTTACCAAACAATTTTAGTTAAACTATAAGCTTTACCTACCAATTTCATAGTTATTGTATAGTATATACAACAGAAAAACAAATTACAATAAGACAGATATATACTTCGTAGCCCACCTACTTGGATGTCCAATGCTTAGCCATTTCAAACCCATTTTTGCACTGTTGTTACTCTTATAAAGTTTGTTGAATCTCATCTTGTGTGTTCAGCTCAACACACCCATTATTCCATACACTAATTAAGACCATTTCCATGACTCATCACCAAAACATGATATTGTGATATTAGTAATGAGAACTGACCCCAAACAAACATTTTCCTTTATAAAACAATTCCAAGACTCTGGGATGGATAGGTGCATTTGGACTCCCAAGCTAACCAAGAATCTGGTATGGGTTGATTCCATCCTGCAAATATTATTGGTAACTTGATTCAGACCTAAATTTAATATGTGCTTTGTTATTAATCGAAAAGCCGGAATAATTATGTGAGAATATGCAGCTTTCAAATAATCGGTATACAACTAAATAATGAAGGACAAAAAAGTCAATATGACATCATAATAAATTTTTAATTAATAAGGGATAAGATTATGTTACAATTTGTCTTTGGAAGAAAGGTTGATCCATTGTTGCAAGCTGTTATGGAAACCTGCTGCCGGCATTTCCGAGTGAATGATTCCTCTTCTTGCGGTCATCCACTGGACTCGAAATATACACGTAACATACATATAATTACATTCATATTAATAAAACTAAATGAACAACTTCAAGCAATTTATCTACAAATGTGTCGATTTTTCTTAGTTAACACATGTTACAGGATGTAAGAAAAAAAAGTCCACACGGGTCACGGGTCTTATAACTTTTATAAGCAAGCTGTAACAGTAGAAAGTTGTAACAATAGCTTGTCTTTGGAAGAAAGGTTGATCCATTGTTGCAAGCTGTAACAGTAGCTTGAGCCCATTAAAATCTAACAGCTTGATGTCGTAGATTAGATCTTATAAGCAAAATTGGATATAATTTTTATAAGCCAAAATGGATAATTTTTATTGAGATCTTATATGCAAAAATTCGATGTAACTTTTATGTTGTGTTCCACGCTCAAAGTCATCTTATTGTGTAATAAGATCTTTTCAATCTAAAAATATATGTGATCAGTTCTTTTACACTCGTATGATCCTGTAAACGCTTATTGACAAAGAATAACAAAAAAAAAAAAAAAAAAAAAAAAAGGACAAAGAAAATCTTGATAAATAATGCATAGATAGGTAGCCCGTGTAAAAAAAACTGATTTATGGTAAAAAGAACTGATTTATGGTGCCCAACTCTAATAAAATATAACTTAATTCGGCTAAGCGGTAAAACACATGGCAAACTGTACATGTTACCTTCCTATGAGAGTTTCAACTTGACGACATATATTATGAAAAGTAGGCAACTGTTTACGCAGATTGAGCAGCCTTAGTGAAGTAGTCATACGATCAAAAAGCTCTAAAAGAGATTTGTACCTGGTAAACGCCAAAGTTTATTAAATTATAAAATGTACCAAGGTTAACTATATTCTACAGAGTATTAATGTACGTACTAAAAGACTCACTTTTCAGGAAGTTCAGGGACCCTACTGTTCAAAGTCTAATTGGGGAGACACAAAGTGAGCATCAGGGCCCTTGGCTTTCATGGATCTGCAATTTTTTGACATGAGTGGAAGACACTGGGCATGATTTATCAGCCACATGTAAACTGCTTTGATGTGATGATTTTATGACAGTTTGTTCTCTATATCTTCAGTTTTTTTATCCATGCTTGCTATGATAAGCAAGCAAATCGACACAAACAGGAATCTGAAAATAAATCAACTACTTAAAATGACAAACAAAAGGGGTAGGTGTCAGATAATCCCTGCATCGGGTGTAAACTATATTTGATGCAATTCTTAAAGGAATAGCAATGGACTATCGAAAAAAAAGTACCCACAAACAGGAGCGCAGTGCGACTAAATGGTAAAAAAGTACCCGTCCAAAATATAGTTTTAGAGTTTCATGTTCACCTGATAAGTAAAAAATCTACATGTCTTCAACGGTTACCCAACCCCATGCCTGCTGATTCTACAACATCATATTTGTGATAAAAGAATAAAGATGTAATACATTAAGATTAAATACCTCAGTAAGCTCTGATAGGTGGCTGATTTGAGCTCGTTGATAGTGGCTGCTATCTCTGACATTGGCAATTTGGCCTATAAAACAAACCAAGTTAAAAACAACAAAATAATATGTGATTGTTCATAGATATGTTGGTTGATAATAGCATTGTGTGGAAAAAATCCGCAAAATTTATATGAGTAACAAATTATGATGTAGCTCTACTAATAATTTCAGCTTACTTGTGCAACAACATCAGAAGTTAACTGTAAAATTGGTTCTAATGTCTTTGACATGATCTATAGTAGTAGAGGTCTTAAAGTTGCACGCGTTATATACGGTGTGTTTGATGATTATCATGACTGCACATTTAAACTCATTTGTACATAGTAACAGAGATAAGATGGTAATGTAAACTACCGCAGTTGCTCCAGTCACATCTAGATCGAGTTCAATATCAACACAAGACATAAGGTGGTTAGTTTAACGAATAGAAAGACTGAATATTTTGAAGATTTAAGACCTGTATTTTAATTCATCAATTTTGCAGCCCTATCTTTAAGCAGTATGAAGATCGACTGTTGCACTATCAAAACTATACTAATTTCACAAGACCAAGACTTTTCATCATCGACCAACACTGAAGAAATATATTAAAGAGCATCAGCAACTAAACGAACGGGCATTTTAGAAATTAGTTCCAAAAAGACATGACATATTATAATGAGAATAAACACATAACCTGGGATAAACATTTGTAGATTAATTCCAGAAGTTATCGTACTATTAGTAGCAACAATATTCTTTATTCCCGCCGTAACAAAATAGTTGAACGAATAGAGATGTTCCTTCACCAAACCTCGCACCTGTTATGCCAACATAAGCAAATTTTAATCCTTTAGACAGCCCTCTTTCAAAAACTATGGTTTACTTATTAACAAAAAGTTAATTATTTAAGAGTACAACCTACATTAGTTTTATCTAAAAACAATAAGTCAACAATTTGTTTGACGTCAAAAGTCAAACATCAGCAATTGACACACATGTAACATTCTTTCCTCTTTGCAAATCATGAAACTCACATTCTTCCTTAAAAAAATAGACACAACTTAACTAAAAGTTTAGCGGCAGCTCATAAAAGTAATGCTCCTAATAACAATACTCACTACTTTTTAAATAGCATCAAGTAAATGAGATACTACAATAACTAAAACATTTTCACAATTAAGCAACGATCAACAACACATACTATTTGAGAAACTATCAATTTTAACATATAAAATTTAATAATGCTATTTTATACGGAATCGAGCTTACGACATCAGCAAAATGGGTATGAACTTGGTCCAATACATCAAAATGGGTTGTAAAATATGGACCATTCTTTCAAAATAGGCAAGAACCCGTCAACACAAAAGCTTAGATGATTCATCTAAACCAATACACTATATTATGGATCCTAAAGTTTTTGCATTAGAGTCTATAGCATAAATTAATATGTTGTCATTAGCAACTAAATTCATATAACAATTGCCAAGATAGAAAGATGAGATAAGTAGTAATAGATGAATATGAAGCAAGCTGCAAAGTAATCCATTCAATTAAATTAAATATATTTTTGTGAAATGGCTATCAACATACATCTCCGAACCTTAAGTCACAATATTGCACTACACATAAATATGTATAAAGTAATATCTTATTGTTTGTGAATAAGTAAGAGGTCACTACTGCCACCTGTTTATACCTCTCTTCATATTTCTTAGCAAGCATCTCATCCTGGAGTATCACAGAAACATTTCATCAAACACGTTGCCCTCTTTAATTCATTTACAAACATTTGATCTTTAAATTCCTGCACAAACATGTATCACAAAAAAATGATGCAAATATTTAGATCTACTATATCTAACCACATTGATATTCATAATGAATGGAAAATCCAGAAATAAAAAATTAACACATCAAAATAAAGAAAAGAAGATAACTTGATACTTATAAATGTTTAGATGCGGTGATTGCATTTAACCTGCATAATCAAAAAAGAAAATTATCATTTTTATTGAATTGAAATTAATCAAAGCCAAATATATTATTAATTGCATCGAAACCCTAAACAAAAACAACACATCAAATTAGTTTTACAACCGGATTTAAATACAAATCCTAAAAACATCAATTGAAAGACATATATAAGTAACACCGAAACGTAAGGAGGAAGTGATTTATTGATTTACATCCTCAAATCCGGTTGTTTTGATTTATGAAAGAAGTTTACAAAAATAACAAACGTAGGGAGGAAAAATTTGTGCTAATGAAACTTAAAATTGATGAATCCATTGATGATTATTAGTTGACTCCATCAAAAACCTATTACAAAAATTACAAACTGATTACCTTTGATGAGTCAAATGTTAAATGGCAGGGTAGTGTTGCAGTTTTGATTTAGGTGTTTCGTTGTGGGTTTGATTTAGGGTTTTGTCAATGAATCAGATGAGTATTATGAATCGGTTTTGAGTATTATCACAAATATTTTGAATCGGTGATAGAAACTGTCGATTGAAAATTATGAATGCTATTTAATACTTTACAAAAATAATTCACATGGAGTATGGATTATTGGAGTGTACAGCAAAAATGGTTTAGTTCATTTGACTTTGTATAATGGTGTGTAGAAAATAGAATGCTTGGTGTAGTTGTACAATGCTCTCTATATATGGTAGGACACATCACCGAATTAATTGAGTTTTTAATGCACGCTGCTTCAATGAACTTGTACAAAACCTTTGTTTATTAGATAGTATAGATTTGATTTGATTTGAAACTTATTTTCGCCAATCGATAAAATATACACAGTTTAAAGAAAAAACATAATTATTATTGATTTATTCCTCCTACTTTTTATAGAATTTCAATTTTACTCCTTAACTAATTAATTATCTTTTTTAAAGTTTGTAATATTAATTTCAATCAAAAATAAAATGGTGAACTTGACCAAACTTCTGTATCTATTTTAGTAATGTACAATTAAATTGAAACATCCTAAAATAGAAACATAAACTATAAATTTAAGACGGAGGGACCAATAACTAAAAGATAATTAGTCTGCTAAGAGATGACCCTTTTAATATATCTAAAAGTACTGAGTTTATTTTTAGATAAGTGAGACGTAAAATTAAGCTTAATTTTGTAGCTAAACATGCATATAAGTAATCCATCAGTCATAAAAGTATGGTCTACTTCTTCACAATCCAAAGTTTAGCCACACTAGTTATAGATTGTAAGGCTATGTTTGGCGCAGAGCTTTTTGAAGCTTTATGAGGCGATAAACAGTGAGCAGTGAGCTTTTTTAATTTTAGTGTTTGTTTGTGAAAGAAGCAGTGGGCTTTGCTATTTTTTATGAAAGCTCATTTTTCTAATGTTTTTTTAAAAAGCTGTGAGCGGTGAGCAATGAGCTGTGACTACAACTCACAGCTACTGCTCACAGCTTATTGCTATTGTCCACTGCTACTGGTCACAGCTACTTCTAATCATTTAGTTTACTTTCAATCTAGATATCATATAGTGTCTCAAATGACTAGTTGTATCAGAATTAAAATATAAAGTTTCACCATACTAAGAAGATATAAAAATAGAAAATTTCTTCAAAATAATTCATTGTTACTTAACACAAAATGTACTTTTGTTATATGTATTATGTGATGTAGATGTAGATGCATGAATTGTGGAAAAGGGTATCACATGCTTGTGAGTTTTTGAAATACAAGATTGCTACTCACAAGTCTATAAAAAGAAAACAAAAAAAAAGGGACATGTGCAATTTTAATAAGAAGATTGAGTTGTTAGTAATTTCAAGCAAAAAATTAAATCTGATTATTCAAATTTCAAAGTATTAATTACTAGTATTAAGGAAAATATACCATCACGATTTGTCAATAAGCATATTAGTGTGACTTCTGCCCTTGTCAAATGAATCAATGCAAAAATGAAACTAGTATTTACGCCCAAAGCAACAATTATATATAACGGCAAAACTGTCTCACAGCATACAAAATCTATCACACATGGTTTTAAATATGACTTAAACCGTAAGTCTTTAATTATTTAATTGAAGAGTTTTTCACACAACAAATGTACCGTAGGCATTAACAGAAGTTCATCAAGCCATCATTTCATCATCACTACTATTACAATTATAGCTGTTAAAATTCATTGTTTAAGTGATCAAGTTTTGCATTTGACAAAATTGCGCTATTTATAATAATGTTAAAAATTGACAGCGCTACGGGTTCGCACGTCTTGCTAAAAAGACAACATGTGAAAGATAATATTGAACCAGCTCAGGAGAGTGGTGCTTGTCTGCGGCAAGACACATGACCATATCATGTAAAATGTTATAATACAATCAATTTAGTTATGCGATAAAAGAAAAACCCTAATGAATCAACTTATTTAACTTGTAAAACCCTAATGAATCAACTTATTTAACTTGTTTAAAGTTATTATATCTAAAACAGATCAAAATTACTTGAAAACTATGGCTATGTATGGTAGCAAACATTTAGAAACGTTTTGAGACAACTAGCAACTAGCGGTTAGCAGTTTATACAAAATGCTTATTTGGAATCAAACAACTAGCGTTCCTACTTTCTCTGAACACTCCAATCAGATTGCTACTTCTAGTAGCATTTACGACCAACTAACATTTCTACTTACAAATTATAACTATAAAACTATATTATCAAATACTTAATCAAAACAAACAGCAACTGATTTGCTACCACTATCTTCGTCAAACATACATTAATTAGACAATTAAGTCATATATCAATATCAATGCCTTTATTGATCAAAATTCAAAACAAAGTACAAAAATCATTTTCACACAAACAATTTATTTTGTTTCCATATATTTTCCAAGAAGCAAATACCTTTTTGATTTTCTCAAAAGCTATTTTCTATTTCTAAAAAAACGTCTTCCATTTATCTTTTGACCACCAAATCTGACTTCTGGCCCAGATACGTTGTACTCACACAAACACACATACAATTTGCTCATTCGCATCTTCCATTAAATTAATTAGTAATATTTAAATAAAAAAAACAAAAATCCCCCTTTGTTTTCCCCACTAGGGTTTCAACAATCCATCAATTCACGTCGCTTTATTTCAAGATTTTGCATCTGTTAGATTCCAGGTGATGAGCTCTACAAAACCCATATCTTTGATTTTGTTAATTTTATTTGTAGATTTTTATATTTATTTTTGTTTTAATTAGCTTATTTGGTTAATAATATGAGGTTTTTTTATTTAATTTGCTGAAATTGGTATTTTTTTGTGTTGGATTTGATATAGGGTGAATTGGGTATTTTGTGAATTGCTTAGTTTGATGATTTAGGGGTGAAAATTTGGGTTATTGTGTTTGGAAATTGGGTTTGAATAAAAGTGTGCACCAAGTGTTTGATGAAATTACTGTGAGGGAATTTTTTGGGATTTTTTGAGATTTGTGGGGTGGAGTTGAGATGGATGATTATATGATTGATACGAATGGATTGAACGATAATTCGGATATCGAAGGTGATGATAATATAGCAGAAAAGGATGTTAGTGATGAGGAGATTGAGCCTGAGGAGTTGGAGAGACGGATGTGGAAGGATCGGATTAAGCTTAAGAGGCTGAAGGAGAAGCAGAAGATATTAGCGCAGCAAGCTGCGGAGAAGCAGAAGGCGAAGCAGACTAGTGATCAGGCTCGTAGGAAGAAGATGTCGCGGGCGCAAGATGGGATTTTGAAGTATATGTTGAAGCTTATGGAAGTTTGCAAAGCGCGTGGTTTTGTGTATGGGATTATTCCTGAAAAGGGTAAGCCGGTTAGTGGCTCGTCGGATAATTTACGAGCTTGGTGGAAAGAAAAGGTGAAGTTTGATAAAAACGGGCCTGCGGCTATAGCAAAGTATGATACTGATTGTATAGCTAAAGGACAAGGCGTTGGTTGTAAAAACGGGAACTCAAATAGTATTCTTCAAGATTTGCAAGATGCTACATTGGGATCACTTTTATCGGCTTTAATGCAACATTGTGAACCACCACAGAGGAAGTTTCCTTTAGAAAAAGGCCTCCCGCCACCGTGGTGGCCCACAGGGGATGAAGATTGGTGGACGAGATTTGGCCTTCCAAAGGGTCAGTCTCCGCCTTATAAAAAGCCCCATGATTTAAAGAAAATGTGGAAAGTTGGGGTTTTGACTGCGGTTATAAAACATATGTCGCCTAATATTGCTAAAATTAGGAGGTTGGTTCGACAGTCAAAGTGTTTACAAGATAAAATGACGGCTAAAGAGAGTTCTATTTGGCTATCAGTTTTGAGCCGTGAGGAAGCGCTAGTTTTACAATCGAGTGGTGATAATGCTGGCTCCGGGATTACCGAGACTCCTTCAGGTGGCTGTTTAGATAAAAATCGACCTTCAAATAGTTATGATAGTGATTATGATGTTGAAGGGGTTGAAGATGCTCGGGCCTCAGTTTCGTCGAAAGATCGTGATCCACCATCACGCGTTAATGATAAAAAAAAACCACCGCCAAAAAGGCAAAAAGTGGACACGGCAAAGCCACGAGATGAGCTACAGCTGGATATAAACCAAATGGATGTATCATTAAGTGATTTTCCTGTGCAAGAAAACATATCCATACCCGAAGAGCACACAGTTACAAGTGTCGGGCCTCTATTGGTTGACACCGGAAGCGAACCCACTATACCTGAAAATGAAATTCCGCCAGACATGATAATGTATCAACCGATTCCGGAATCCGAATACAGATCAACGCCTAGTGGGGTCCATGATGGACCTCAAAATTCTGAATTCCATAATCTTGTTCCTTATAGTCTTTATACCCCACCTATTGACGTACAGCAGCAGCCTGTTAATGAGTATCATAACGGAATTGTTAATCCTATTCCAAATGGTCTCCAGCATCTTGAAAAAGACGGGTTTCATAACGAGCATCACGAGACACCAGTTGATAACCAATTTGAAACATCGATCAATAGCTTGTCACTAGATTATGGTGGATTCAGTAGTCCCTTTAATCTTGGGATTGACGGATCGACTTCACTGGATACAGATTTTGATTTTCTGCTTGATGATGACCTCATAAGTTACTTTGGAGCTTAAGTTTCAGATTGTTCTTCAATGGTTAATTGTAAGTTATACTAAACTGACATTTTCCTATGAACCAGTCAAGTCGGGTTATGCTTTATGTCTAATGTCTAACGGGTTAAATTAAAACGTAGATTAAAAGGATACATGTGAAACAGGCCCTGCAAACTGTATTGTTAAAGCATAATAAGACCTCCTAAACTGTTTAAATATGGCGTTAATAATGCTTTATATTTAACGCCTAATGGGTCAGATTATATTTTTGACTTGCAACTTTTTGGCAGCTTAACCATTCAACCCCTTTTGCATGTTTATTCCTTCACATTTTTTGCGCAATAATTCTGGGAGTATAAACTGAAGTTTAGGGATTACACCATGGCAAAAAAAACATACTAGTGACTTAGTAAGTTAATAGATTGAATGATGAATGTTGGTTAGTTAAATATAACATGAAATAGGGCAAGGGAATGAATCATTGCAAAACACGCTTTATGTGCTAAACTGCTAAAATGGTGAAAGTTTACTGCGTATAACATATTAACCCTCCTTACAAGTGTTTTGGGTCAGCGGACGGACCTAAGAATTTTAGAAGGGTGTTGCACAAAATCTTTTGTGAGGGTCTTGCACAACTTTTCTTTTATCATAATAAAATTTGTACCATAAAGAAAGAAAGTAGCGCAAATATATTATTGGGTGTTGCACGTACCAAAAAGCAACACTTTTCAGAAAAATTTACACTTACGTGACAGAAAATCGGTGTGGCCCGTGCCACACCCGCCTTCCATGTAGGTCCGTCCATGGAGACTGTTTTGGTGTGTACAATATTGATTGCTTTGACACAATTTATTTCAACCCGTTACTCAATCAGCCTGCCTGACCCGCGTTTTTGCCACGTCTACTTTTTCTATCCAGATTCTATAGATTTTGTTTCACAACTTAGTGATATTTTGTTGGATGCAGGTAAATGAGGAATAACGCACAAATGACAGCAAATGGCATTATTTAGCTGATCTTCTGATATTTACCGCCATCCTTGTTCTCAAGAACGTAAGGTTATAGACGATAGCTTTTTTGTTTATTTTACTTTTTTGGTATTGGTTTTAGAATAATGATTACCCTGAATGGCTGCACGTGTTCTTGCCTGTAAAATGAATGTCTTGTTGGGAAAATTGAATCTTTTTGTCGTTACTGTGAATCTTTGCTCTTTTTTTTTCAACAAATCCATAAGCATGTAGTGCTGCTGCCATGTAAATATAGCATTTATCCAGCTGTGGGTAACATTGAGCCAGATCTACAAGAAGCAGATGTTAGTCTAACAATAAAGACGGTGTGTTGCTTTATACACCCTATTCCAGGTTAAAATTTTTATGAAGAATGTTGGTGAACTCTGGTCATGGTGGTTTTTCTTCAGATTTTAACTGTGGATTAGCTCTTTTATTTAGGACGTGCTTGGTAGAATGTTTTGGTGGGTGAGGAATGGTTAAGTTAATGAAAAAAAGTTTCTTGGTTGACTATAATGCAATGACCTATTAGTGGGTAATGGACTATTACCCAATAAATTGGGGGGAATGGATTTCTTTCCCTTTCCTTAGCCTTAGCATTGCCTTTCCCATTACCGAGTTTGAACCAAACACACTCTTAGATGTTACTCCCTCTGTCTCATATTAAATGTCATGTTGGACTTTTTGAAGTATTTCTTTCTCAACTTTGACCTTAAAATGTTTTTATTTATGTTATATAATACTTGATATCAAATATATAAATAGATTGAGTTTTAAATGTATTTTCATTTCATGTAATTTTTATCAAATACTGTATAACACAAGTAAAAATATTTAAGGTCAAAGTTGAAAAAGAAAAACTTGAAAAGTCAAAACTGGACATTTAATATGAGACGGCGGGAGTAGTTATCATTTGCGCAGTCTCCTATTACTTTTTTTATCCATAACATATTTTCCTGGCATGAAACTGGTAGAATGTAACAAGGTTATAAATAGCGTGAGACGTAGCGTGGCAGCATGACGAAGCCTCAAGGTTTTGCAGCTATGGCGTTTTTAAAGCGTGACATAAAGCGGCACAAAATGTGAAAATATTTATATATTTATATCATATTTCATATATATCGAGTTTGCAAAAAGCATTGAACATAATGAATAAGGTTGAGAAACTATTTTCGCATGTAATATTCTTCATTTTCTAAAAATAAATAATTAAAATAAATTATCGGAATTGAATTAAAAAAAAATTCCCTACGCTGTATGCAAAGGCACGCTTTACTTCAAGCCACGCCTAGAACCAAAATCAAGGTCAATTTCGTAATGTCAAGCCTACGCCTCGCGCCTTAGCGGCGTAAAGACGCACCTTTTAAAACACTGGAATTTAGTAACTAATCTTCCTGTGACCAATTGTACTATATGTAGATAATAATAATAATAATAATAATAATAATAATAATAATAAATAAATAAAATTGTACTATATGTAAGTTGTTAGAGTGCTAGGTAGAATAACACCGTTAACACTTACTTTTTGTGTTATCTCAATGTCACCTTAGAGCAAGGGGTACCGTTGAGCCGTCGCTTGGCGCCATTCCACCAGCCAGAAAAAACCGACGGCGTACCGTACCGGTGGTGGCGCCGTCGATGTTCGCGCCGCAGCCATGGCTCCACGCCGTCACACACACATATATATATATATATATATATATATATATATATATATATATATATATATATATATATATATATATATATATATATATATATATGTTTTCTTTTGGACCGTTTGTATATGCATTGTTTTTTTGAATTTTGCCCAAGTACCCAACGGCTATATAGCCGTTTGTGATGTTTTCAAAAAAAAAAAAAAAAAAAAAAAAAAAAAAAAAAAAAAAAACCTTATAAATACCCCTTATTACTCCATACTTCAAACACACTTCCAATTTATTATATGTTTTAGTATTTTCAATCATGAATCCAACCAATCCTAACCAAACAATTCTCAACGATCATAATTTCGATCCATATGATGTTTTTTTAATGATCGAGAACGCTATCTTCAAAGTTACATGGCGTATGAGCAATATGTATCTTTGTATGAAGAAGCCGAAGGATCGAGATCGGGTGAAAAGAAAACGAGAGCATACATACCTCGTGAACGAGAAGAGGCGGAACAACGTTTACTCGATGACTATTTTGGCAACGCCGAGAAGGATCCTAAATATCCGGAAGATAAATTTAGGCGAAGGTATTGTATGAGCTCTAGACTTTTTAATAAAATTCTCAACGATATATTAACTTATGATGTTCAGCCTCTTCCCGAGTACTTTAGTTTCTTTCACCAACGCTACGATGCTACCGGTCGTTTAAGTATTGGTGCTGTTTTGAAGTGCACATCCGCCATACGCCAATTGGCGTACGGCAATGCTCCTGATGCATTTGATGAGTACTTGCAAATTGGTGAACGTTGTTCACGACAATGTTTAGATTACTTTACTAAATGCATACATGTTTTGTACAATGAAAAGTATCTTAGAAAGCCCAATTCAGATGACATTGAAAAAATATATGCATTACATGAAGAAAAACATCACCTCCCGGGAATGCTCGGGAGTATAGATTGTATGCATTGGGATTGGAAAAATTGTCCAAAGGCCTTACAAGCTCAATTCAAAAGACGTGATCATAAATACCCAACTATTATGTTGGAAGCGGTTGCAGATCAAAGATTATGGATTTGGCATGCATATGTTGGGGTTCCAGGTGCAAATAATGATCTTAATGTGTTATATGGTTCCCCTGTATTTGATGATGAACTTGCCGATTTAGCTCCAGAATGTCCGTTTGAAGTAAACGGACATACATATAACAAAGGTTACTATTTAGCCGATGACATTTATCCAACATGGTCCGTGTTTGTGAAAACGTTTACTGTTGCAAGGTCGGAAAAGATATTGAACTTCAAAAGGGTTCAAGAAAGTGCTAGAAAAGATATTGAACGGGCTTTCGGAGTCCTACAAGGTCGGTGGGGGATTATACGACAACCCGCACGTGCTTTGCAAGTCAACACTTTGAAACTAATCATGTATTGTTGTATAATGTTACACAACATGATATTGGAAGACGAAGGATTCGAAGTGAATTTAAGAGACACATTCGTCGATCCACGCCCGAACATGCCAGAAACTTGGATCGAAAGATGTGATTTACATATTAGAAAAAATAAAGAACTTCGAGATCGAAAAGTTCACGACGACCTTCGACAAGACCTTGTTGAGCATTTATGGAACTTGAATAATTAGTTTGTATTTTTTTTATATGTAATGTTTGTAATGTTTGTTTTTAATATTAATGAAGTTTATTTAGTTTATATTGTATATTTTTTAATTAAAGTAAAAGAAAAAAAAAAGAAAAAAAAAATTAGCCGACGGCACCAGAATTTCTGGTGCCAACGGATACCCCTGAAATGTAGTGCCGTGGGATTTCTGGTGCCGTGGAGTTTTTTGCTGACGTGGCAACAACTTTTTCCCACGGCACGAGCCTGACGGCTCAACGGTACCTAATGCTCTTAGCATTCTCACTTTTAACATCAACACACCAAAATACTCTATCACTCATAACATTTTATAACACCCTTTTGGGACTTACTATTTTTATTTTCTTTTCTATTTTTTTAAACAAATTACATAAATTTTTCATTCATCAAATAAAAATACAAATAACTTTTTTAATAAAAAGTTACAAAACTAAAATTAAAAAATAAATAAATAAATAATAAAAACATTGTTTAACCATCAAGCATTTGTGATTATACACGCAATACACAACACAATGTTTACATACTTTTGTTAAATTTTATTTTAAAAAATAAAAATAAGAAAGTTAAGGGCTGTTTAGTTGGTGAAAATTTTTTTGTTCAATTTCCAAATTCCTAGAGAATGAAAAAAGTGAGAATAGTAGAATGGGTTTTTCAAACATTTAGTTAAAATTTAAAGAATGAGAATTTCACATTTTTGAAAATTGTTTGGAAAAAAATTTAAGTAAATAGATTCTCAATTTTTCTATTTTCATATGAAAATTTTCCTGGGAAAATAGAAAATTTTTCACCAACTAAACGGCCCTCCACACACAACCACCCTTCACACAACAAAAAAAAAAAAAAAAAAAAAAAAAAAAAAAAAAAAAAACTCAACGTGCGTTAATACACAAACGCCCCCAACGGCGCAAGAGCACATATTTCATTAAGATAAAGCCAAGACAACGATTGAACGAAGATGGACAGAAGAACACATTAGGTCTACTACTATACTTGACATTACATTTTTATATACTAGCTTTTTTGTTTAAACCACTTGGTTAATTTTCTTGTAAATTTCCAAAGCTTCACATACACAAATACATTTTTTGTGCAACCTTTTCTGAATTTGTAACTAAAGTAAAAGGTGTAAAATATGAATTTGATTACTCTTGTAATATGAATGATCTCAATGTTCATAATGGCTGTACATATTACTCACTCTGTTGCTTGTAGCTACTCATGTTAAAGCAATCAGTTAGGGGTGATGTCCAAAACCATCGCCACTCTTGGCCAAACGGCAAATGCCACACCGCATTGCCATTCACTCTCCATTTAAATTAAATTGATTATCCATGTCATGTCTCACTTATGAACATGACGCTATTTCAAACACCGACCAAAGAGAGAATTCATGATTCAATTTAAATGGAGATTCTGAGATGACACGGATAATCAAAGTCTGTTATTAGATCAAAGAATGGAAGAGTTGCTTGACAGGTGATAACTGATGTGTTGGTAACTACCGAAGAACAAGTGGATTAGGAGAATTAAGCAGTTCTCATCTGAATAATATGTCACAATGTAACCTATTCTCTTATGCGATAACTTGATTATAACGTTGCAATGTTCATAAGTGCGTTTATGGGGAAGTAAGTTAATCTGATTAACATTTACTGTATAATTTTACTCTACTTTTTTGTACATAAGTTGCTAAGCCGTGAAGAGAAAGTTACTGCGTTTATTCTCTTGTCGGTTGCATCATTTTTTTAATTGAAATCTATCTTAATTATACTACTGACGCATTTCAAATAATGTTTTGACATTTATCTGCATATCGACTATACGTATGCCACTACAGCTCTATAAGTCTTGTGTTAATGACGTTCTTTTATCTTGTTAAAACACACACACACACACACACATATAATGATCATGGCATGTTCATTTCAAGTAGGAAATATCAGCTGCAACACATAGAATACAATTTTGATTCAGAAAGTTCAGCACTTTATAATGATAAGAACACCAGCTTGTTGCTAGTTTGAAAACGCAAGCCCGGATACGAACTCCAGGTACTCCTTCTTGGCCTCAACTTCAACAACTGTTGCAGTTTTGTTATTCAAGAGCCATTCAGTGGTGTCAGCAATTGCATAATTTATGTTCTTTAAGGCCTTAGGGTCCAGTTTCGTAATTATATCATGTGCTTTCATCTTCTTCTTTGAGTCATACAAGCAATCCTCCAAGGCATTGTATGCATCCACTTTCCGCTTGTACTGTTGGTCCTCAATTTTAAACTTTTCGGCATCATTTATCATTTTCTCAATCTCTTGTTTTGACAATCTTCCACTAAGATTGGTCACAGTAAGTTTTTTACTCCTACCGGTAGATACTTCCTTGGTTGTGACTGTCAGGATGCCATTAGCATCTATTTCATATGTATCTTCAACTTTAGTGACTCCCTTGGGAGCAAGTGGAATTCCAAAAATCGTAAACTCTCCCAGCAGATGGTTTTCAGTTGCTCTTGTTCGCTCCCCTTGATAGACCTCTGTCATTATAGAAGATTGGTTGTCTTCAGTCGTATAGAAAGTAGCAGTCTTCTTTGTGGGAATAAGAGTGTTCCGTGGGATTACAACGCTCATTTTATCTCCTTTTACCTTGCTGCCAATCGACAAGGGAGTAACATCCATTAGTACCAAATCCTTTAGCAACTTAGTAGTGTCATCACCACATAGCTTTGCAGCCATTATTGCGGCTCCATATGCAACCGCTTCATCAGGATTAATGCTCTGGCATAGTTGCTTCCCATCAAAGAACTCCTGCAACATACTCTGGACCTTCGGTATCCTAGTTGACCCACCAACAAGAATCACCTCATCTACACTTCCTTTATCCATTTTTGCATCAGTTAAACATGTCTCTAGTTTCTCTTTACACTTAGTGAAAAAATTCATATTGAGCTCGTTAAACTTGGCACGAGTAAGATTCATAGAAAAATCAATGCCCTCATGCAACACATCAAGCTCGATCGTAGCTTGAGTAGCATAAGAAACACTTCTTTTCGCTCTCTCACATGCAACTTTTAACCTTCCCACCGCTCTTTCATTTCCAGTTAGATCCTTGTTCCATTTCTTATTAAAATTCTCAACGCAATAATTCACCAAACGGTTATCAAAATCCTGACCTCCTAGATGAGTATCACCAGCAACAGCCTTAACTTCAAAAGTACCCCCTTCATCGATGGTGAGAAGAGATACATCAAAAGTGCCACCACCAAGATCAAATACAAGCACAGTCTTCTTTCTAGTAAGACCAGACCAATTATCGACACCATAAGCAATTGCAGCTGCTGTGGGCTCATTGATCATGCGAACAACATTTAGGCCAGCAATGGCGGCCGCATCCTTAGTTGCTTGCCGTTGACAATCATTGAAATAAGCTGGGACTGTGATGACAGCATTTTTTACAGTTTCACCAATATATGTTTCTGCAACTTCTTTCATTTTTGTAAGAACCATTGATGAGATTTCCTCAGCGGAAAACTGTTTCTCCTGGCCCTTGTAGGTAACCACAATTCTTGGGGCATCCTTAGGTCCTTCCACGACTTTAAAAGGCCACAACTTCATGTCATCAAGTACGTTGTCATCACTGAATCTCCTGCCTATCATCCTCTTTGCATCTGAAATTCCAATAAAAAATCATATCAACCATGTTACAAAATTTATAGTACGACCAATAAAGATTAATAAGCTCATGAACCTATAAACTAACCGAATACAGTATTAGAAGGGTTCCTTGAGATTTGATTCTTGGCACCATCACCAATTAGACGTTCCGTATGAGTGAAAGCAACACAAGATGGCGTTATGCGGTTGCCTTGGTCATTGGCTATGATCTCTATTCGATCATGTTTCCATACTGCAACACACGAGTATGTGGTTCCCAAGTCAATGCCGATTGCTGGTGCTCCACGACTACTGCCCGCCATTACTTCCAAGTTCAAGAAAAAAGGATGCAACAACACTATGAGTTTATGATGAACTCTCGCACTTTTCTGATCTTATAGCTTCCAATTAACTAGCCACTAGGAATATGTAGCATTTGTCAAAGTTGCTATAATACGGAGTATTAATATCATGTACGGTATGAAGCATACCAAGTGGTAATGTCTTAGGTTTCCAACTAGGCAACTAACTATGAATGTCTTCATATCTATGAATTTAAATCTGACGATCTTGAAAAATAGCTAGTTGCAATTAGTATATGTATTTGTACATACTTAAATAACAAGTTTCTAGTTTAGATTATGCATATATAAAATATATAAATCAGTGAATCGAATAAAAAGCTCTCGGAATAACTAATATTCCAGTTCCTCATGGGTGGGCCGAGGGTGGTTCCCAGATAACTTTTATCGAACCATGTTCGAAATATTTGTGTTATAAATCTTCATTACTTTTATCGAAATGAACCAGATAACTTTTAGTTTAGTCTGCCACTGCACATCCTATATATTATTAAACTTCTAACGACAATGTACGAAGATCAGAAGCTACAACTCGTCCCAAATAGATGTAATATTACAAGTTTGAACTCCTCATATGTCCTTAGGTGTGGCTACTAACACTTTTCATATTGAAACTTTAAAGATATTGGATTAGCGCAACGGTTTTGGGTTTATCAAAAATGTACCAGGGCAATAACCTCTCGATTTGCAATAAAACATGGTCATCAGCAAGTAATTAATCTTATTATTGAGGTCATTACAGTTTTTCAAATTAAAATAAAATCCGGTATCAAATGAAAAATCTGAATCTCTTAACCACTAGGCAACATCTCTATGATTCGAACGTACCTAAGAATGGTAACAGGGCAAGTACCAGATGAATCATGCTTAAGATTGGCAACAAGAGACTAAGAGAGGTTTGGGGCGGAAAAATGAACCAAACTTCGTCCCAAACCCGCTCGTATCCCCATTAAAGATATCATTTACGGAGTACTATTCTTTCTTAATGAATATAATACAACACAAACATACTCTAAACATCCTGAGTTCATACATTTCAACTTTACATAAGGTGTGTTTGACAAAATTGCCTGGAGTTGAATCTAGAGCTTACAAGAGCTGAAGTTTATGATTGTTGAAGTTTGAGTATATATATATAGTGAAGTAGCTGAAGCTGCAGCTATACGATAAAAAAATTATTTAAAGAGAAAAATAAATATTATTTAAAGGGTATAAGTGTCTATCTATTTCAAAAGCTAACTTCAAAAAGCTTTTATAACGCGAGCTTGTGAATTCAAAAGCTCATATGTTTTTTTTTGCTGACAAACAAAACTTAAGTTATATTTCAATGATTTTAAAATTCAAACACGCTCTTAAAAAATCCCAAAATTTCGTATTCTAAACACGAACACCCCTAGTTCATGCATCTCAACTTTTTACGACAATATATACATCACAATTGCCAGGGACGTCCCGGGGATTTAGGGTGCCCTGGGAAGTAACTAAAAAGAGGTCCTCTTCTAAAAAGAAAAAAGAAAAATTGTGTTGCAACTACAAGGTAATCAACAAACTAAAACTTCCATATATATTACAGCTTTGGCATTTTGAAGTATGATGCAATCAAATAACATAATTTTCTATAGAGTTAATTGCATTTTTGGTCCTTGTGGTTTGGACAAATTGCATGTTTGGTCCCTAAAACTTTGAAAGTGCAGCGATAGTCCCCATTTTGAAGTTTGGGTTGCATTTTTGGTCCTTTTTGGTGTGAAATGACCAAATTGCCCTTTTATTTTCCTGAACAAGACAAAGGGTATTTTAGTCATTTAACTTTATCCAAGGACCAAAAATGCAATCCAAACATCAAAATAGGGACGATAGCTGCACTTTCAAAGTTTTGGGGACCAAATCTGCAATTTGACCAAACCACAAGGACCAAAAATGCAATTAACTCTTTTCTATAAGACAATACTTTGTTATAATTAAATATAAGCTCAAGTGTTAACCACGTAGGGGTGGCCTAGTGGTAAGGAGCTTGAACAACTATTGAGATGTCTCAAGTTCTTAAGTGCAAACAACTCTAAATGGTCACGTCAACATTCCTGAAAAAAAAATATAAACTCAAGTGTTCAACTTTAGAAAACAACAAGAATCATAATTCCATAAACCTTTCGTCCATTCTTACACTACTAAACACATTCGAACAAAAATCAAAACTTCAAAAGTGAACTCCTAGCTAGTTAATTATTAATCAATTATATGATTACTAAATTCATAAATTAATTTATAAAAATAAAGATAAACCCTAATATATTGCAAATCTCAATTTAAAACTCAAAGTAAACAAAGTTGAAGTGTTACCTTACAATAGTCTAAAGAGTGAAAAATGATGATCCACTGCTCGATCGATCAAAACTCACAAGTATAGTTCGGTTTATTTTTTCCTTGTTCGTAGGACTTCGGGGGTGTTTGCTTATAAATCATGATAATATTAACATGTAAATTCCTTCACAAAGAAGAAAACTAGCTGTTCACAAAGAAAACATTTGCTACTTTATGCTACTTTTTATTAAAGTTTTTTTAAATAGTTGGCTACACACAATTACAAGTTTTTGCATATATATTTTTCCGAAAATGCATAATTTATATATATATATATATATATATATATATATATATATATATATATATATATATATATATATATATATATATATATATATATATATATATATATATATATATATTCAAAACATGCATAAAAACTATTGTATTATGTGCATAAAAAACTTATACAAGTGATATATATGCAATTATTCACTTTGTGAGGGATATATATGCAATTTTGCCTTATTTAGTATTAACAGTTACACATACAACATGACCCACATTAAAAAAAAAAAAAACAAAAAATGCTTTGTTATTTAATAAATAATAATACATCATTAAGAAATTTAGAAAAAAAACTTGTATGTGCACGAATATTATAACTAGTAAATGTTAATCCGGTTAACGAATTACAAAAAAACTTTAATAAAAAGTAGAATAAAGTAGCAAATCTTTTCTTACTGTTGTTTTCTTCTTTGTGAAGGAGTTGTTGGAATTGGGTTTGTGTTTTGTTGTTCTAACTATTTTGTTCTTTTGCATGTTAATATTCTCATATCTTTTCATTAACTTAACCATAATTATCAATCATAATAATTGACTCAATTAGGATTTATTGATGGTACTTAGGGGGTGTCAAAAGGCCGACCTGAACCCGAATTAGACTATTTGGGTCAGGTCAATCATGTTCAAAATTATATTCGGGTCAACCCGACTAACCCGAGTTTTAAATAGGGTCGGGTTCGGGTCAACCCGAGTTTGATTTTTTTTTTCTTTCTAATTTTTATGTACTTTCAAGTGTAAACACCAAAATTGTATAATTTTTAAATGACCTAGACACGAACCCGAGTTGATCCGACCCTAATTGACCCGAACCTGAGTAATCCGAGTTTTAAACAAGGTCGGATTTGAGTATGTTTTATTTTTGCCTTGACCCGAATTGACAAGACCCGACAGACCCGAACCCGACCGGGTCAACCCGAATAATACCCATGTCAAACAATATACGTTTACTGCTACAGCTCTATTAAGTCTTGTGTTAATAGATTAACCAATATTTTATCTTGTTAAAAAAAACATATAACAATCATGGCATGTTCATTTCAACTAGGAAATATCAGCTGCAACACATAGAATACAATTCTGATGCAGAAAGTTCATTACTTTATAATGAAAAGAACACCAGCTTGTTAGTTTGAAAACGCAAGCCCGGATACGAACTCCAGGTACTCCTTCTTGGCCTCAACTTCATCAACTGTTGCAGCTTTGTTATTAGAAAGCCATTCAGTGGTGTCAGCAATTGCATAATTTATGTTCTTTAAGGCCTTAGGGTCCAGTTTCGTAATTATATCATGTGCTTTCATCTTCTTCTTTAAGTCATACAAGCAATCCTCCAAGGCATTGTATGCATCCACTTTCCGCATGTACTCTTGGTCCTCAATTTTAAACTTTTCGGCATCATTTATCATTTTCTCAATCTCTTGTTTCGACAATCTTCCACTATGATTGGTCACAACAAGTGTTTCAGTTCTCCCTGTTGATACTTCCTTACTTGTGACTGTCAGGATGCCATTAGCATCTATTTCATATGTTTCTTCAACTTTAGTGACTCCCTTGGGAGCAAGTGGAATTCCAGAAATCTTAAACTGTCCCAGCAAATAGTTTTCAGTCAATCTTGCTCGCTCCCCTTGATAAACCTTTGTCGTTATAGAAGATTGGTTGTCTTCAGACGTAATGAAAATAGCAGTCATCTTTGTGGGAATAAGAGTGTTCCGTGGGATTACAACCCTCATTATTTCTCCATATACTTCGGTGCCAATCGACAAGGGAGTAACATCCATTAGTACCAAATCCTTTAGCAACTTAGCAGTGCTATCACCACATAGCTTTGCAGCCATTATTGCAGCTCCAAATGCAACTGCTTCATCCGGATTAATGCTCTGGCATAGCTGCTTCCCGTCAAAGAACTCCTGCAACATACTCTGGACCTTCGGTATCCTAGTTGACCCACCAACAAGAATCATCTCATCTACACTTCCTTTATCCATTTTTGCATCAGTTAAACATGTCTCCAGTTTCTCGATACACTTTGTGAAAAAATTCATATTAAGCTCATCAAACTTGGCACGAGTAAGATTCATAGAAAAATCAATACTCTCATGTAACACATCAAGTTCAATCATAGCTCGAATAGTGTAAGAAAAACTTCTTTTTGCTCTCTCACATGCAACTTTTAACCTTCCCATGGCTCTTTCATTTCCAGTCAGATCCTTGCTCCATTTCTTTTTAAAATCCTCAATACAATAATTCACTAAACGGTTATCAAAATCCTGACCTCCCAAATGAGTATCACCCGCAACTGCCTTAACTTCAAAAATACCCCCTTCATCGATGGTGAGAAGAGATATATCAAAAGTGCCACCACCAAGATCAAATACAAGCACAGTCTTCTTTCTAGTAAGACCAGACCAATTATCTACAGCATAAGCAATTGCGGCTGCTGCAGGCTCATTGATCATGCGAACAACATTCAGGCCAGCAATGGCGGCTGCATCTTTAGTTGCTTGCCGTTGACAATCGTTGAAATAAGCTGGAACAGTGATGGCAGCATTTTTTACACTTTTACCAATATATGTTTCCGCAACTTCTTTCATCTTTGTGAGAACCATTGATGAGATTTCCTCAGCGGAAAACTGGTTCTCCTGACCCTTGTAGGTAACCACAATTCTTGGGGACTCTTTAGGTCCTTCCACGACTTTAAAAGGCCACAACTTCATGTCATCAAGTACTTCACCATCGCTGAATCTCCTGCCTATCATCCTCTTTGCATCTGAAATTCAAATACAAAAGCAACCATGTTACAAATTTTGTAATAAGACCGTTAGAGATAAACTAGCTAACAAAGTTATAAACTTACCGTATAGGCGTATACAGTGTTAGAAGGGTTCCTTGAGATTTGGTTCTTGGCACCATCACCAATTAGACGTTCCGTATGAGTGAAAGCAACACAAGATGGCGTTATTCGGTTGCCTTGGTCATTGGCTATGATCTCTATACGACCATGTTTCCATACTGCAACTGTGCAACACACGAGTATGTGGTTCCCAAGTCAATGCCGATTGCTGGTGCTCCACGACTACTTCCCGCCATTGCTTCCAAGTTCAAGAAAAATGGATTCAACAACACTATGAGTTTATGATGAACTCTCACACTTTTCTGATCTTATAGCTTCGAATTTAACTAGTCTATGAAATTTATATCTTGTATGAAGCATACTAAGAGGTAATTGTCTTTTAGGTTTTCAAAGGCAACTTTTAATGTCTTTTTCATATCAATGTATTTAAATCTGATGATCTCAAAGGATAACTGTTTCAGTCTATTGCTGAAAAATAGCTGGTTCAGAAATTGCAATTAGTATATGTATTTACATATATAAATAACACAAGTTTTCTAGTTTAGATTATGTAATATAAAATAAATAAATCAGTGAATCGAATAAAAAGCTCTTAGAATATCTCATATTTCACGTCCTCATAGGCGGACTGACAGGGCATACTCGTGGATTTTGAGTGCCCTGTGACATTATCACGAAAGAGGCCACTAAAACCCAAAATTATAAGCTGATGCATAATAAATTTATTAACATTCTAAAAAATGCTTTTAAGTGTCAATGTATGTTAATTTAACGATAACAAAGCACTTTCAATCATAAATACACATTACACTATATAGGCATTATTGCATAAAGAAACTATATATATAACTGCTTGTTTACTAATTAATGTTATGAGTTGATTTTTATTATAATGACAAAGTCAATTATATAGTATTGTCTATCATCAAGGCCGTCCTTGATTTTTTTAGGGTCTCGGACGAAATTACATAACGAGGCCTTTCGAGAAGGAATCTTATGTATAAGGTGTCACCGTTTATAAGATATAATGCGATTAGTTATTTAAACGTTCAACATATTTCTCATTTAAGATATTTTCACATCTATTTTTATTTTGGTGAAAAATATTTGTACACATGCATATAATTGTTTGGGCTCTTAAAAATTTTGAGTCTCCGAGCGATCGCCACCTTGCTCACCCTCAAAGACGGCCTATCAAGTTTCAATCCATTCCACTGATTCTAATTTATTCAAACATCATATAGCAAAAGTGCGCAACTCGAACAAGAATTTAAAATTGGCTAATTACCAATCCTTTAAGAATTGTAAATTATAGTTCAAATACTAGTAAAGTAACAAGGAAATTAAAATAGAGATAGGAACCTTTCTGTGAGAAATTGAGAACTCGTATAAATGATGATGCCGAATTGGTAGCTTAAATTCCTAGACGGCTAGACTAGTATTGCAATTGGGCCTTTTATACACTATACTAAGACCTAAGTATTGGACAATTAGGGGCTCTATTGGATTTTGGGCCCTGAGCATTTGGTCACTTTGCACAGGCCCAAATCCAGCCATGCGGACCGAGAAGGGTTCTTGGGTGCATGTGAACCACATGCATGGATTTATACTTCGTAATGTAAAATGTTGCTAAAAAGCCCGATTTTTCCATGTTCGAAATATTTGTGTTATAAATCTTCATTACTTTTATCGGAATGAACCAGATAACTTTTAATCTAGTCCGCCACTACACTTCGTATAAATAATAGATTGAATGATGAACTTTGGTTGGTTAAATATAACATGAAATAGGTCAAGGGAACGAATCATTGCAAAGCACGCTTTATGTGCTAAAATGGTGAAAGTTTACTGCTTTTAACATATTAGACCTCCTTCTAAAAAAAGTGTTTTGGGTCAGCCTGTTTTGTTCTGTACAATATTGATTGCTTTGGCACAATTTTTTTCAACCCGTTACTCAATCGCATTTTTGCCACATCTACTTTTTCTATCCAGATTCTATATATTTTGTTTCGCAACTTAGTGATATTTTGTTGGATGCAGATAGTGTTTTGACATTATTAGCATATGGACTATAGTAGTTAGTATGTGATATGCATGTCAAGCAATATACGTTTGCTGCTACAGCTCTATAAGTCTTGTGTTAATTGATTAACCGTTCTTTTACTCATCTTGTTAAAAAAAAAATAAATAAATAAATAAAAAAAAAAAAAAAAAAAATACTCCGTAACATATAATGATCATGGCATGTTCATTTCAAGTAGGAAATATCAGCTGCACGCAACACATAGAATACAATTCTGATTCAGAAAGTTCAGCACTTCACAATAAAAAGAATACCAGCTTGTTGTTAGTTTGAAAACGCAAGCCCGGATACGAACTCCAGGTACTCCTTCTTGGCCTCAACTTCATCAACTGTTGCAGCTTTGTTATTAGAAAGCCATTCAGTGGTGTCAGCAATTGCATAATTTATGTTCTTTAAGGCCTTAGGGTCCAGTTTCGTAATTATATCATGTGCTTTCATCTTCTTCTTTAAGTCATACAAGCAATCCTCCAAGGCATTGTATGCATCCACTTTCCTCTTGTACTCTTGGTCCTCAATTTTAAACTTTTCGGCATCATTTATCATTTTCTCAATCTCTTGTTTCGACAATCTTCCACTATGATTGGTCACAACAAGTGTTTCAGTTCTCCCTGTTGATACTTCCTTACTTGTGACTGTCAGGATGCCATTAGCATCTATTTCATATGTTTCTTCAACTTTAGTGACTCCCTTGGGAGCAAGTGGAATTCCAGAAATTGTAAACTGTCCCAGCAGATGGTTTTCAGTTGCTCTTGTTCGCTCCCCTTGATAGACCTCTGACGTTATAGAAGATTGGTTGTCTTCAATCGTAAAGAAAGTAGCAGTCTTCTTTGTTGGAATAAGAGTGTTCCGTGGGATTACAACCGCCATTATATCTCCAAGTATGTCAGTGCCAATCGACAAGGGAGTAACATCCATTAGTACCAAATCCTTTAGCAACTTAGTAGTGTTGTCACCACATAGCTTTGCAGCCATTATTGCGGCTCCATATGCAACCGCTTCATCAGGATTAATGCTCTGGCATAGTTGCTTCCCATCAAAGAACTCCTGCAACATACTCTGAACCTTCGGTATCCTAGTTGACCCACCAACAAGAATCACCTCATCTACACTTCCTTTATCCATTTTTGCATCAGTTAAACATGTCTCCAGTTTCTCGATACACTTTGTGAAAAAATTCATATTGAGCTCGTTAAACTTGGCACAAGTAAGATTCATTGAAAAATCAATACCCTCATGTAACACATCAAGTTCGATCATAGCTCCAGTAGTGTAAGAAAAACTTCTTTTTGCTCTCTCACATGCAACTTTTAACCTTCCCATCGCTCTTTCATTTCCAGTCAGATCCTTGTTCCATTTCTTCTTAAAATTCTCCACGCAATAACTCACCAAACGGTTATCAAAGTCCTGACCTCCCAAATGAGTATCACCCGCAACTGCCTTAACTTCAAAAGTACCCCCTTCATCGATGGTGAGAAGAGATACATCAAAAGTGCCACCACCAAGATCAAATACAAGCACAGTCTTCTTTCTAGTAAGACCAGACCAATTATCTACAGCATAAGCAATTGCGGCTGCTGTAGGCTCATTGATCATGCGAACAACATTTAGGCCAGCAATGGCGGCTGCATCTTTAGTTGCTTGCCGTTGACAATCGTTGAAATAAGCTGGAACTGTGATGACAGCATTTTTTACACTTTTACCAATATATGTTTCCGCAACTTCTTTCATTTTTGTAAGAACCATTGACGAGATTTCTTCAGCGGAAAATTGTTTCTCCTGGCCCTTGTAGGTAACCACAATTCTTGGGGCATCCTTAGGTCCTTCCACGACTTTAAAAGGCCACAACTTCATGTCATCAAGTACGTTGTCATCACTGAATCTCCTGCCTATCATCCTCTTTGCATCTGAAATTCCAATAAAAAATCATATCAACCATGTTACAAAATTTATAGTACGACCAATAAAGATTAATAAGCTCATGAACCTATAAACTAACCGAATACAGTATTAGAAGGGTTCCTTGAGATTTGATTCTTGGCACCATCACCAATTAGACGTTCCGTATGAGTGAAAGCAACACAAGATGGCGTTATGCGGTTGCCTTGGTCATTGGCTATGATCTCTATTCGATCATGTTTCCATACTGCAACACACGAGTATGTGGTTCCCAAGTCAATGCCGATTGCTGGTGCTCCACGACTACTGCCCGCCATTACTTCCAAGTTCAAGAAAAAAGGATGCAACAACACTATGAGTTTATGATGAACTCTCGCACTTTTCTGATCTTATAGCTTCCAATTAACTAGCCGCTAGGAATATGTAGCATTTGTCAAAGTTGCTATAATACGGAGTATTAATATCTTGTACGGTACGAAGCATACCAAGAGGTAATGTCTCTTAGGTTTCCAACTAGGCAACTAACTATGAATGTCTTCATATCTATGAATTTAAATCTGACGATCTTGAAAAATACCTAGTTGCAATTAGTATATGTATTTGTACATATTTAAATAACAAGTTTTCTAGTTTAGATTATGTATATATAAAATATATAAATCAGTGAATCGAATAAAAAGCTCTCAGAATAACTAATATTCCAGTTCCTCATGGGTGGGCCGAGGGTGGTTCCCAGATAACTTTTATCGAACCATGTTCGAAATATTTGTGTTATAAATCTTCATTACTTTTATCGAAATGAACCAGATAACTTTTAGTTTAGTCTGCCACTGCACATCCTATATATTATTAAACTTCTAACGACAATGTACGAAGATCAGAAGCTACAACTCGTCCCAAATAGATGTAATATTACAAGTTTGAACTCCTCATATGTCGTTAGGTGTGGCTACTAACACTTTTCATATTGAAACTTTAAAGATATTGGATTAGCGCAACGGTTTTGGGTTTATCAAAAATGTACCAGGGCAATAACCTCTCGATTTGCAATAAAACATGGTCATCAGCAAGTAATTAATCTTATTATTGAGGTCATTACAGTTTTTCAAATTAAAATAAAATCCGGTATCAAATGAAAAATCTGAATCTCTTAACCACTAGGCAACATCTCTATGATTCGAACGTACCTAAGAATGGTAACAGGGCAAGTACCAGATGAATCATGCTTAAGATTGGCAACAAGAGACTAAGAGAGGTTTGGGGCGGAAAAATGAACCAAACTTCGTCCCAAACCCGCTCGTATCCCCATTAAAGATATCATTTACGGAGTACTATTCTTTCTTAATGAATATAATACAACACAAACATACTCTAAACACCCTGAGTTCATACATTTCAACTTTACATAAGGTGTGTTTGACAAAATTGCCTGGAGTTGAATCTAGAGCTTACAAGAGCTGAAGTTTATGATTGTTGAAGTTTGAGTATACATACATACATACATACATATATATATATATATATATATATATATATATATATATATATATATATATATATATATATATATATATATATATATATATATATAGTGAAGTAGCTGAAGCTGCAGCTATACGATAAAAAAATTATTTAAAGAGAAAAATAAATATTATTTAAAGGGTATAAGTGTCTATCTATTTCAAAAGCTAACTTCAAAAAGCTTTTATAACGCGAGCTTGTGAATTCAAAAGCTCATATGTTTTTTTTTGCTGACAAACAAAACTTAAGTTATATTTCAATGATCTTAAAATTCAAACACGCTCTTAAAAAATCCCAAAATTTCGTAATCTAAACACGAACACCCCTAGTTCATGCACCTCAACTTTTTACGACAATATATGCATCACGATTGCCAGGGACGTCCCGTGGATTTAGGGTGCCCTGAGCAGTAACTAAAAAGAGGCCCTCTTCTAAAAAAAGAAAAATTGCGTTGCAACTACAAGGTAATCAACAAACTAAAACTTCCATATACATTACAGCTTTGGCATATTGAAGTATGATGCAATCAATTAACATAATTTTCGATAAGACCATACTTTGTTATAATTAAATATAAGCTCAAGTGTTAACCACCTAGGGGTGACCTAATGGTAAGGAGCTTGAGCAATTATTGAAAGGTCTCAAGTTCTTAGGTGCAAACAACTCTAAGTGGTCACGCCAACATTCCTAAAATATATATATATATATATATATATATATATATATATATATATATATATATATATATATATATATATATATATATATATAAACTCAAGTGTTCAACTTTAGAAAACAACTAGAACCATAATTCCATAAACCTTTCGTCCATTCTTACACTACTAAGCACATTCGAACAAAAATCAAAACTTCAAAAGTGAACTGCTTGCTAGTTAATTATTAATCAATTACTCCGATATGATTACTAAATTCATAAATTAATTTATAAAAATAAAGATAAACCCTGATATATTGCAAATCTCAATTTAAAACTCAAAGCAAACAAAGTTGAAGTGTTACCTTACAATAGTGTAAAGAGTGAAAAATGATGATCCACTGCTCGATCGATCAAAACTCACAAGTATAGTTCGGTTTATTTTTTCCTTGTTAGCAGGACTTCGGGGGTGTTTGCTTATAAATCATGAGAATATTAACATGTAAATTCCTTCACAAAGAAGAAAACTAGCTGTTCACTAAGAAAAAATTTGCCTACTTTATGCTACTTTTTATTAAAGTTTTTTTAAATAGTTGGCTACACACGATCACAAGTTTTTGCATATATATCTTTCCGAAAATGCATAAATGCATATATATATATATATATATATATATATATATATATATATATATATATATATATATATATATATATATATATATATAGCATGCATAAAAACCATTGTATTATGTGCATAAAAAACTTATACAAGTGATATATATACAATTATTCACTTTGGGAGAGATATATATGCAATTTTGCCTTATTTAGTATTAACAGTTACACATACAACATGACCCACATTAAAAAAAAAAAAAAAAAAAAGAAAAAAAAAATGCTTTGTTATTTAATAAATAATAATACATCATTAAGAAATTTAGAAAAAAGACTTGTATGTGCACGGATATTATAACTAGTAAATGTTAATCCGGTTATCTAATTACAAAAAAACTTTAATAAAAAGTAGAATAAAGTAGCAAATCTTTTCTTACTGTAGTTTTCTTCTTTGTGAAGGAGTTGTTGGAATTGGGTTTGTGTTTTGTTGTTCTAACTATTTTGTTCTTTTGCATGTTAATATTCTCATATCTTTTCATTAACTTAACCATAATTATCAATCATAATAATTGACTCAATTAGGATTTATTGATGGTACTTAGGAGGTGTCAAAAAGGCCGACCTGAACCCGAATTAGACTATTTGGGTCAGGTCAATCATGTTCAAAATTATATTCGGGTCAACCCGACTAACCCGAGTTTTAAATAGGGTCAGGTTCGGGTCAACCCGAGTTTGATTTTTTTTTCTTTCTAATTTTTATGTACTTTCAAGTGTAAACACCAAAATTGTATAATTTTTAAATGACCTAGACACGAACCCGAGTTGATCCGACCCTAATTGACCCGAACCTGAGTAATCCGAGTTTTAAACAAGGTCGGATTTGAGTATGTTTTATTTTTGCCTTGACCCGAATTGACAAGACCCGACTGACCTGAACCCGACCGGGTCAACCCGAATAATACCCATGTCAAACAATAAAGGTTTACTGCTACAGCTCTATTAAGTCTTGTGTTAATAGATTAACCGATATTTTATCTTGTTAAAAAAAACATATGACAATCATGGCATGTTCATTTCAAGTAGGAAGTATCAGCTGCAACACATAGAATACAATTCTAATGCAGAAAGTTCATCACTTTATAACGAAAAGAACACCAGCTTGTTAGTTTGAAAACACAAGCCCGGATACGAACTCCAGGTACTCCTTCTTGGCCTCAACTTCATCAACTGTTGCAGCTTTGTTATTAGAAAGCCATTCAGTGGTGTCAGCATAATTTATGTTCTTTAAGGCCTTAGGGTCCAGTTTCGTAATTATATCATGTGCTTTCATCTTCTTCTTTAAGTCATACAAGCAATCCTCCAAGGCATTGTATGCATTCACTATCCGCTTGTACTCTTGGTCTTCAACTTTAAACTTTTCGGCATCATTTATCATTTTCTCAATCTCTTGTTTCGACAATCTTCCACTATGATTGGTCACAACAAGTGTTTCAGTTCTCCCTGTTGATACTTCCTTACTTGTGACTGTCAGGATGCCATTAGCATCTATTTCATATGTTTCTTCAACTTTAGTGACTCCCTTGGGAGCAAGTGGAATACCAGAAATCTCGAACTCTCCCAGCAGATAATTTTCAGAAGCTCTTATTCGCTCCCCTTGATAAACCATTGTCGTAATAGCTGATTGGTTGTCTTCACACGTAACGAAAGTATCAGTCTTCTTTGTGGGAATAAGAGTGTTCCGTGGGATTACAATCTCCATTATGTCTCCATGTAACATAGTGCCAATCGACAAGGGAGTAACATCCATTAGTACCAAATCCTTTAGCAACTTAGTAGTGCCATCACCAGATAGCTTTGCAGCCATTATTGCGGCTCCATATGCAACCGCTTCATCGGGATTAATGCTCTGGCATAGTTGCTTCCCATCAAAGAACTCCTGCAACATATTCTGGACCTTCGGTATCCTAGTTGACCCACCAACAAGAATCACCTCATCTACACTTCCTTTATCCATTTTTGCATCAGTTATACATGTCTCCAGTTTCTCGATACACTTTGTGAAAAAATTCATATTAAGCTCGTTAAACTTGGCACGAGTAAGATTCATAGAAAAATCAATACCCTCATGCAACACATCAAGTTCCTCGTAGCTTGAGTAGCATAAGAAACACTTCTTTTCGCGCTCTCACATGCGACTTTTAACCTTCCCATCGCTCTTTCATTCCCAGTGATATCCTTGTTCCATTTCTTCTTAAAATTCTCAACGCAATATCTCACCAAACGGTTATCAAAGTCCTGACCTCCCAAATGAGTATCACCCGCAACAGCCTTAACCTCAAAAGTACCCCCTTCATCGATGGTGAGAAGAGATACATCAAAAGTGCCACCACCAAGATCAAATACAAGTCTTCTTTCTAGTAAGACCAGACCAATTATCAACACCATAAGCAATTGCGGCTGCTGTGGGCTCATTGATCATGCGAACAACATTTAGGCCAGCAATGGCTGCCGCATCCTTAGTTGCTTGCCGTTGACAATCATTGAAATAAGCTGGAACAGTGATGACAGCATTTTTTACAGTTTCACCAATATATGTTTCCGCAACTTCTTTCATCTTTGTAAGAATCATTGATGAGATTTCTTCAGCGGAAAACTGTTTCTCCTGACCCTTGTAGGTAACTACAATTCTTGGGGCCTCTTTAGGTCCTTCCACGACTTTAAAAGGCCATAACTTCATGTCACGAAGTACTTTGTCATCACTAAATCTCCTGCCTATCATCCTCTTTGCATCTGAAATTTCAATACAAAATCATATC
The DNA here is from genome assembly GCA_030686995.1 of Artemisia argyi. NCBI lineage: Eukaryota > Viridiplantae > Streptophyta > Magnoliopsida > Asterales > Asteraceae > Artemisia > Artemisia argyi. The sequence goes on along the minus strand of CM060695.1, from coordinate 18,758,102 downwards.
AACCATGTTACAAAATTTATAATACGACCGTCAAAAATCAATTAGCTCATGAAACTAAAAACTGACCGAATACAGTATTAGAAGGGTTCCTTGACATTTGATTCTTGGCACCATCACCAATTAGACGTTCCGTATCAGTGAAAGCAACACAAGATGGTGTTATTCGGTTGCCTTGGTCATTGGCTATGATCTCTATACGATCATGTTTCCATACTGCAACACACGAGTATGTGGTTCCCAAGTCAATGCCGATTGCTGGTGCTCCATGACTACTGCCCGCCATTACTTCCAAGTTCAAGAAAAAAGGATTCAACAACACTATGAGGTTATGATGAACTCTGGCACACTTTTCTGATCTTATAGTTTCGAATGTAATCACCCCTTAGGAATATGTAGCATCTGTCAAAGTTGTTATGATATTAATATCTTATGTCTTTTAGGTTTCCAAAGGCAACTATGAATGTCTTTTCATATTAATGTATTAAAATCTGATGATCTCAAAGGATAACAACTGTTTCAATCTATTGCTAATTAATAGCTAAAGCAGAAAATGTACATTACTACTAGTGAAACTAGTATATGCATTTCATTTAAATAACAAACGTGAATTGAGCTTTATTCCAAACAAAAAGTTTATTATGTCTATATAAAATATATAAATGAATGAATCGAATAAAAAGCTCTCAGAATAACTAATATTTCACGTCCTCGTAGGCGGACCAAGAAGGGTTCTTGGGTGCATATGAACCACATGGATTTTTACTTCGTAGTGTAAAATGTTGCCAAAAAGCCTAACTTTTCAGCAATGAACCATGATCGAAATATTTGTGTTATAATTTTCATCAGTTTTATCGAAATGAACCAGATAACTTTTAGTCTCGTCCGCCACTACACTTCCTATTATTGAACTTTGAACGACGATGTACAAAGGTCAGAAGCTACAACTCGTCCCAAATAGATATATTATTACAAGTTTGAGCTCCTCAGTGTGGCTACTAACACTTTTCATATTGAAACTTTAAAGATATTGGATTAGCGCAACGGTTTTGGGTTTATCAAAAATGTAACGGGGCAATAAGCTCTCGATTTGCAATAAAACACGGTCATCAGCCAGTAATTATTCTTATTGAGGTTATTACAGTTTTTCAAATTAAAATAAAATAGGGTATCTAATGAAAAATCTGAATCTCTTAACCACTAGGCTACATCTCTATGATTCGAACGTACTAAAGAATGGAAACAGGGAAAGTACCAGATGAATCGTGCTTAAGAATGGCAACAAGAAAGGTTTGGGGCAGAAAAATTAACCAACTTCATCCCAAACCTGCTCCTATCCCCATTAAGGATGTTATTACTATTCTTTCTTAATGAAAATAATATAACAAAAACATACTCTAAACACTCCTAGTTCATAGTTCATACATCTCAACTTTACATAAGGTGTGTGTTGACAAAATTAGATGTTTGATTGTAGCAGGTGTTGAATGTTAGTAAATTATGTTAGGGTGATGATAATCTTGGATATCTTCACGAATCGCGTAAATTCACTTTCCGTATAAAGTATTTCGACTCTATTGGTGCTTGGGTATCACGAAATCCTTTTGGGATAATTCGAGAAGAACACTTTGTTCTAAGGCACAAGAGAACAAAGCAAGACATAGAGAATTGTATGAATTTGTATATTTTTAAGAGACTAATGTTATCTGTTAAAATAACAAAAAACTTGACAGTTACAAGCTGTTAAAAGTAGTTAAATTCGGTTATATCCGAACAGTCACAACTTTTCACCAACAGCCATGTTGGTTGGGGTTTTGGCGGGAAAATATAGTAAATCCTATAATACAGATTCATGAAGGGGCTCTGCCCCTTGACCCCACATCTTTTGTCTAGACAAAAACATATTAGCTTAACGAGTGTGCACTCCACACTTCCCTAACTCGTATCTGAGCTTAATATGAAATCCATTGGTCTCGAGTAAATCGCAATTAACTAAAATAGTTGATAACACTAAAATCACCAACATTGAATCTAAAGCAGCTAAAGCTTATGATAGTTGAAGTTTGAGCTGAAACTTTTACTTTTACATATATATAACGAAGTAACTAACTGCATCAGCTATATGTATAAAATAAAAAAATAAAAATGTTTAAAGAAAAAATATATACGTATTATTTAAAGGGTATAAGTGTTTATTTATTCAAAAGCTACTTCAAAAAGCTTTTATAATGCGAGCTTGTGAATTCAAAAGCTTATATGTTTCTCGTTCACAAACAAAGCTTAAGTTATATTTCAATTTATCTTAAAAGCTTAAGCACCCAAAAGCTCTCCTCCAAGCACGCTCTTTAAAAATCCGAAAAAAATATCTTTGTAACCTTTTCCAAAATTTAGCCTAAACGCAAACATCACGATTGCTACATTACTACACAAAATGTGGCCCATTAATTAGTCTTAAAGAAAAGGCCCTTCGATTTTGACCTTTCAACACTTAAACATAATAGCATGATGTACGTGTTTGGCAAAAATTTCATCTATCGTTCCTCAAAGTTTAAAGTTGCATGGACAATCCCTATCTTTCCAAAGAATAACACTCGTGGTCCTTTTCTTAACTAGTGTTAAGTTCTATTATAATTTACACGTTATCTCTTTTAGCTAACGACCATATACATCGTATCTCTTTTATAATAACGGCCGTTTGTAATTTAAAGTTTTTCGTCTGTTTTATACGTTTTCGCTTGTTTTAAATGTTTTCGCCTATTTTCTTACGTTTTTTGTCTTATTTTATAGGTTTAATCCATTACGTTTTCGTCTTTTGTTATACGTTTCTTTATATGTCTCCGTCCATTTTATATGTCTTCGCCCGTTTTTATACGTTTTCTTACATCTTCATACGTTTTTGTCCGTTTTTATATATTTTTCTTACGTTTTTATATGTTTTCGTATGTTTTTTATACGTTTTCGTCCGCTTTTATACATTTTCTTACGCTTTCAAGTGTTTTTATACGTTTTCGTCCGTTTTCTTACATTTTTATACATTTTAATACGTTTTCGTTCATTTTTTTATGTTTTCGTCCTTTTTTACACGTTTTCATCTGTTTTTATACGTTTTCGTCTGTTTTTATATGTTTTCTTATGTATTCATACATTTTATTTATCCTTTTCATACATCTTCATACATTTTTGTCTATTTTTATACATTTTCTTACATCTTCAGAGGTTTTCATACGTAAGGAAACGTATAAAAATTGATAAAAACATATAAAAATAGATGAAAATGTATAAAAGCGGATAAAACGTATTACATATTAAACAGACGAAAACGTATAAAAACAGACGAAAACGTATAAAACGAACAAAATGGATGAAAACGTATAAAAACGGACCAAGACGTATAAAAATGGACTAAAACATATAAAACAGATGAAAACGTATAAAGACTAACCGAAACGTATAAAAACGGACAAAAACTTATAAAAACAGGAACGTATGAAAACATAAGAAAAACGAACAAAAACATATAAAAACGGACAAAACATATGAAGATGTAAGAAAATGTTTAAAAGCGGACAGAAATGTATAAAAATGGATGAAAACGTATAAAAATTGACGAAAACGTATAAAAACGGACGAAAATATATAAAAACGGATGAAAAAGTAAGAAAAATGTATAAAAAGGAAGAAATGTATAAAAAAGGGGGGAAACATAAGAAAACGGGCAAAACGTATAAAAACAAATGAAAACGTATACAGACAGACGAAAACGGATGAAAATGTATAAAAAAGGGCAAAAACATATGGAACGGACGAAAACGTATAAAACAGACTAAAAACTTTAAATTATAAACAGCCGTTACTATAAACGATAGATGATGCAAACAGTCGTTAGCGAAAACGGCTAACGTGTAAATGATAACAAAATCTACTTAATACCAGATAAAAAAGGACGACGAGTGTTATTTTTTTTGCAAAAATAGAGACTCTCTATGCAACTTTAAATTTTGAGGATGGTAGTTGAAATTTTCGCCAAAGCACATACACAATTGATGACTTGATGTAATTTACTCAAAAATATATCAACAGTCAGGCCATTTCTAGAAAGACCATGAACATACCAAATATATACAAACTATACAAAGTATCCAATAGGACAATATCGTAATTTTATCATATTGCCACTTCAGCAAAAAGTGCAACAAATATCTCAAATGAAATGCATCTCATGAACTATTGAACTTTTTATGTTAGATCGGCTACTGATTGCCATTCTCCTACATAAAATATGCCTTATTGTTTTTTTTAAAGAACTGCAATTAACTATTTCATGACATACAACTATAAATTATGTCAATAAAATATGACTTATTAATTAAATTAAATACATACCAAGAATCCAGACCTTTTAAAGCTTATAAAATCACAATAATAACTATTTACTTTTTTTTATTTTTTACGAGATGGAAAATTTATCTTTTAGCTAATTAATCATAGTTTTTTTTTAATTTTGTATTAATGATTAAGGGTAATAAAGTAAACTTAACAATAGAACTTTATTAACCTCTATTAATCACATCCAAATGACCTACCGGCCTAGCAAGTGTTAAGGGTTTAGAGATAGGTGGTGCAACATACGTGCAGCAGCGCGCAAAGAAAAAGTAAGTGTCAGACAAATAAATCAACTGGTAATTTTATCTACCAACGATCGACCACCAAACAATGCAAACCTGTCGACTGGTAATTTTATCTACCAACGATCGACACACACTTAAAAGTGAAAAAGAAAACAGTAGCAGATTTATGGAGCGGAAGTTTGCGGTGTTTTTAAGGTTTAGGATTTACACTGTCTGTAATACCATAAAAGTAATATTGTTTTTTGTTTTTTATATCCCATAGAAAACAATCCCAACTACATATATAGAATACACACAACATATACATCTCGACATACATAGGATAAAGATAATTACATGTACAGCTCATGTATTATATACATAAGATAATGATAATCTTCATTTGTCTTGACACGAATGATAATGATGATCTTTCAAGTTAACAGCACGATGTTTGGATTTATCACAAGAGGTCAACAATTCAGATTGCGTTCGGTGCGTTCGTCTGAGTCAAAAACGCTCTCCTTTTCGAACAATCCACACAGCAAAAAGTTCAACCGTTTATTGATTTATTTTATATTTACCTTTAGTATTCCCTCCGTCTTAATTTATAATTTCATATTTTTATTTTCATATGTTTTTTTCAAAATACTTATCCATTTTTATTTTCTAACCATTAAATATACACTTTAGCATACAGCTTACTAATGAATAGAAAATATGTCTTAACAGCTCTGAATATTTTAAAAGCTTCATGAATCAGCTTTTCATTTTAGAGCTACTTGTTTAAAATAAAAGCTTAAAATTGATGTATCCAAACAGACCTAGGTCTAAAAAAGCTTCAAATATTAGCCTATCAAACAGGCCCTTATTGTCCATATTTCTTTTTATGATGTCTAAAATTAATTATCACTTTTTAGTTTTAGTAAGAAAAAAAGAATTTGATGGTAGAATATTGTATTTGAATGGTTGAAAATTATAAGGATCCTACTTTTATTAAACTTTCTAATTATAATTTTAACACAGAAGAAAGTATAAAAATTGAAGTGAGCAGAAAATTCTAGAACCGTACTTAAACAAACCCACGAATGAATATGCAGAAAGCATCCACGTAAGCAAAAAGTGTAGGCAACAAAATATCTCAAATAATATCTTCCTTCACTTTATAAATATCACAACAGGACACGTCACACCCTTCTTCTTCACTAGTGGCCGAATATATATATAAAAAAAATAAACACCTTCTTATTATCACCCTCATCTCCGTTAACTAATGGCCGTTAACTCCAACGACGACGTTTTCCCAACTCCCTTACTCGACTCCGAATCCCACGCGCTCCTCCAATCCATAACCGAGGAAGGCGGCTACGCGTACGCGCGTATGACCACACGCGCCGCTTTAGGAGACACACGCGCGGCGGAGGCGGCGCGTGAGATGGCGTGGGAGCAGCTGCATTCGGGGCCGTGGAACTCGGTGTTGCCGGTGTGGAGAGACGCGTACTCAATGGCGTGTTTACACGTGGCGAAATGGTGTTATGTGAATGGGGAGTATAAGGAGGTGATTAGGGTTTTGGATATGGGGTTGATTATGGGAGGGAGTGTTTTGAGGAAGGATTTGGAGGATGGGATTGTGAAAGCTATGGAGAGGGTTAGGGTTTCGGATGAGTCGAATGAGTCGAAGAATTCGTTGTTAACGAGCCGAAATGCCGTTGATTTGATGGAGGTGAGTGTTTGTTAGTTGTGTTAGTGTGTGTGGGATTTAATTGTGAGTATGTTTGGTAGCTTTAAGCAGTTAGCGGTAGCTGTTTGTTTTTATAAAAGCGTTTGGTAAGATAAATGTAGTTGTAATAAAAATGTAAAATAGCGTTAAAGTTAGTGTGTGTGGAATTTAATTGTCAATATAGGTGGTAGCTGTAAGGAGTAGTTGTAGCTGTTTGTTTTTATAAAAGTGTTTGGTAACATAAATGTAGCTGTAATTAAAATGTAAAATAGCGTAAAAGTTATTTTTTGTGTGTGTGTATGGAATTATAATTGTGACTATAGGTGGTAGCAGTTAGCCGTAGCTGTTTGTTTTTTTAAAAGCGTCGGGTAACATAAATGTAGTTGTAAATAAAATGTAAAATAGTGTAAAAGTTACTTTTTGTGTGTGTGTGTAGAATTTAATTGTGAGTATAGGTTTAATGATGTATGTTTCGTAACTGTAAACAGTAGCTGTTTGTTTTTATAAAAGTGTTGGGTAACATAAATGTAACATAACCTAAAAGGCATTGTGTAGAGGTTAAATGGATACATTTGGTAGCCGTAGCGCGTTTGGTAACATAAATGTGCAAATTGTTATATAAAAGTTGCAATTGACTATGTCGTATGCAATTATAATTGTGAGTAGAGATATATTGGTTATGTTTGGTAGCTGTAATAGTTGTTTGGTTTTATAAAAGCGTCTCGTAACATAGTTGTAGATGTAATTCAAGTCTAAAATAACTTAAAAGTTTTCGTGTGTGTGAATTCTAATTGTTAGTAGAGGTTGATCTATGTTTGGTAGCTGTAAGGCTTTTTGTTTTAAAAAAGCGTTTGATAGCATAAATGTGACAAGTTTGTTATATAAAAGGTTTTGGTAACATAACTATAGCTTTGATTGACTATGTGGTGTGAAATTATAATTGTGAGTAGTGATATTAATTATGTTTGTCAGCTTGTAAACACTATATGTTTATTTACATAATAGAGTTTGGTAGCATAGCCAAGTTTAAAGTAACTTAAATGTTATGTGTGTGAAATGCAATTATGAGTAGATGTTTGATGATTTATGTTTGGTAGCTGTAAGTAGTAGTGTAACTAATAGCACTTTGCTTTATAAAAGCATTTATTAACACAAATGTAGTTGTAATTAAGGTGTAAATTAATGTAACAGTTAAACGCTTCATTTATTAGCGTTTTGAATAGGAAATTTTAAATAAATTTCAAAAGCTAAACGCTTGTTGCCAAATAAGCATTATATTCTAGATGCTAAAAGCTAAAAAGCTAGTTGCATTTAGGATGTTATTATTTGCAAAAAGTTGTGCATATGTTTTACTATTAACTATATGAAAACGAGTTTTTGTTAACTGATTCGTAGCGGATTTTTTAGTGTTGTGAATGGTGAAAGTTTTTGATGTTAAGTGATAGTTTTGAGGTAAATTGCAAGTTGTGTCTCAGATTTGTTATAATTGATATTTGATGACTTGTTATTTGGAGGAGTTGTAATGATTGCTTATATTGTGGATCCTACATGTACGGTCCTATAATCATTTGAGATCCCCGTGAATGTTTATTAATTGTTGAAGCTTGATACAAAGAAAATGATAGTAGGTTAACTTATTGCTGGACTTAATTGTCCGAAACATGATTGGTGGTGGAACCACGTGGTTTTTAGCAGATTGAGATGGTTGTATTAGGGTAAAAGTAAATGTATCGTAACTTAGGGTAAAGGTAAATGTATTTTAACTTATTGATGCATAGAAGACCATGTTTATTATGCGTATATGTTATTAACATTTGAATTTGTTATCAAATGTTACTTTTTATGGAAAATCTACCAAAGTTTACAATTCACTGTTGAGAACCTCTGCCAACCTGGGTTGAGTTTCTGATTGTCCAAAATCTAGTATCCTAGTCATTGGCAGAGCCATGAAGGGACTATGGAGGGTGGTGGCCCCCCTAGACTTTGGACCAATTATTGTACAATACTTGTTTTTCATGTGTAAAAGTTTTGTTTTTACGATTTAGCCCTCCCATAAAAGACACTGAATTCTTTTGGCCCTCCCACAAAAACCTTTCAAGCTCCGCCATTGATCCTAGTTATTGATTATGTGACCTTCATCATGTGCATTTGATGAAAGTCAGACTAGTTTTTGTGTCATCAAGGCAATAATGTGAGAAACATGATCGTGTACATACACTGAGAGAGAGATACCATAGGACGTATCGGCAAAATACACTTTTCTTGTAGGCCATGAGCTAGAACAATAACTCAATAAGGTTTCCATATATCTATTGGTAATTCATAAAACACTTGTGGTTTCATGCATAATGGACCTATGCACATTGATTCGTTGAGTAATGTTTTACCTGTCATGATGATATATTTATCAGCAAGAAGATTGCAAGAATGTTCACCATCTGATTGGACATCATGCTCAGACGGTTTGAAAAGTGAACAGATTGTAGATAGGAAGGTTTCCCTGTGTTCAAGTGTAAAAAGACGGATTCATTAGTATTTTCCGTGGTTCATATCATTCCTTGAAGTAGTAGGACCAACTGACCAAGTGGTTCAAAGCATTTAAATTTTTCATTAACTTGTTGCATTGAACTTGTAGGTCCGTCAAATCTTACCCAAGAATTCACTGTCTTGTAAAATTGTCGGGAAGAGATCCGCCCTGTCATTGGAGGAATTTATGTGTGACTATTTCCTCCCAGGTTCTCCAGTTTTATTAAGTGATAGTATGACTCATTGGCCAGCCACGACCAAGTGGAATGACTTAAATTACCTAAAAAGGGTTGCTGGCTACCGAACAGTTCCTGTAGAGGTGATGTATATTTTCAATCATCTGCTAGCAGGAGTTTTTTTCTTTGCAAATATTGATTAATACTACTTTCTTTTGAACTAAAAAACTTGCTTAAAGTGTTTTGAAAAATTCATATGCTGAATTTGCTAATCACTTTTGCTCGATGTCAACTTTAAGCTTTCCTGATGACAAGTTTCTGTTGCAGATCCCTTGTGTAGATTCTGAAAAATATATTGTAGAACATCTTGCAGGTTGGAAAAAACTATTTATGCACGGATTGGAAGCAAGAGTTGTTAACATTCTCTGAGTTCCTTGAGAGAATTCAGTCCAACAGTTCTGACGCCCCTACTTATTTAGCCCAGCATCCCTTGTTTGATCAGGTATGTGCTTCTCTCATGTTTTATTACAATAGGTAGGGTGCAAATTGAGTATATAGGTAATGGGTCATTTTTTAATCAGGTCGGGCCGTCGGGTTTGAGCGGAAAAAATCCATTTTGTTTCTAAATAGGTAGTATGTTATATATGATTACAATGTTATATCATTTTGATAATAAGTCAATTTTTTTCATGGAAATGATTTAGGATGTTTGCATTTATCAAATAATAACAGGGATCGAGCCAGAAATCCCCCCCCCCAAACAAAAATAAATATCTTAGTGGTTCAATGTGGCTCCGCCCCTCATTAATACTCCGTAATACATTTTGGTAGATTTGTGACCGTTTGACCCATTTCCTTTTATGCTAATCTTATGATTTATCTGTTTGACCCGTTAAAAAAATAGAACATAGCCAAATTCGACTCATTTCTAAGTAAATGAGCAGTGATGGAAGTCCTCTTATTTTGATTGCCTTATATTTAATTACGTCTATGGCATATGTACAGATACAAGAGCTAAGGAATGATATTGTTATCCCTGACTACTGTTTTGCTGGTGGAACTGAGATGAAGTCAGTCAACGCTTGGTTTGGTCCAGCTGGAACAGTGACACCGTTACACCATGACCCTCACCATAATATTCTTGCTCAGGTATTTATAACAAGACTTTGGTTTACCTTTACCTTCTTCCATTATTTTTTTTTCCTAAATAAGATTTAACTTGTGTTAATACTACTGACCTAGATGTTTATAAAGTGACACCTTTTTTGACATGCTACTTGCCGCCCATTTTGACACCTCAATGTTGAGAAAAATAGAGTTTATTGGTATGAGTTATTATTTTGAGCCTTGAGCTACATGTTTCAGAAATTGTATAAATATGTTTTGTAAGTTAGATTTATTTGAAAATTTGTGGGAAATATGAACAAGCAAACAATTTAGAATCTAGTATATACGTCAAAGGACTCAAGGCATTTGGTAGATAACCATATACATATTGTAAATTGATACCGATTACTACATTTTCAGGTTGTTGGAAAGAAGTATGTCAGGCTCTATCCAGCTTCATTGTCGGAGGAACTTTACCCACACTCTGAATCCATGCTGAAGAATTCTAGCCAGGTAGTTTATACTAAAACCTCACAAGTTTAATCTTCTCCATGTGCATGTCAGTGGTAGAATCATCTTACAGAAACCTGCTTCTGTTAAAGATGGAAAGATGGGCGGATTAAATAACACTTTAAATTGGGTGTGGTTCAAAACGAGTAATTTTTAGCGTGTCAAAACAGGTCAGGGTTGGGTTGGGTTGGGTTGGGTTGGGTTGGGTTGGGCTGGGTTATCTTGACTACTTTCTGTTTAAAATGTTAGTTTTTTATAAAGACTTACTGTGAAAAACATGATTACAAAATCATATTATTTCATATTTACGAATAAAATGATTTAGAAGGTTTTATATTTTGAGTACACTTTTGCAGATTTTCGAGTCGTTTGACACGTTTTCATTTGTGCTATTATTGCTTTTATCCCTTAGAGATAAAACATAACCCAAGTCAACTCATTCATAAAATCATAAGTAAATGGGCTAAAGTTGCCACCTCTAGATTCTACTTTTGTAATTCAAGTATTGATTTTAATTTTTGAAGGTGGATCTGGACAACATGGACCCGAATGAGTTCCCAAAGATCCAAAATGTGGAATTCCTGGACTGCATTTTAGAGGAAGGCGAGATGCTTTACATCCCCCCCAAATGGTGGCACTATGTTCGATCACTCACTACAAGTCTTTCAGTTAGCTTTTGGTGGAGTGCTTCATCTAGCTCACCTGGCTCGCCATCTTTCTGAATGGTACCCACCGATTTTAGTTTTGTGTTAGATTTTCATATATCAGATCAGTCATTTATATGTTAGTAAGTCGTTGTCATCATCAATTCATCATCATCATTATAATTATTATTATTGTATCAATGGGATTGCTCCTATTTCATTGCAATGCTACTGGTACATTTTAATTGATATTACTAAATGGTCATTCTCATTATCGTTATTATTATTGTATCAATGGGATTGCTCCCTTTTCATTGCAATGCTACTGATATATTTAGAGAAAAATGTTCCTTGTTATATCTATCCGTTTTTAGTAATATTTTCCTTTCGGTACCATATTTTGTGAATTTCTTGAAACCTGAATGAGCTATGTACTTGTATATGTATATAACCTGGCGGGTCTGAAGCGAAACTTACACCCAACATATCTTGTGAACTTTAATCAGGCTCCACACTTAACAATTAACAATGAGCAATGCACATTACATCTAATCCCCTTGAAACCCGTCAGTTTAGACTTATCAACATTTGCTTCCAACATCCAAGACATTCAGCTCTTGGTACAACATACAGTTTTAATATAAGAAAAGCACAAAAAAACAGTATGTTACTCACTAAAAAGATTGACAAATTAACACCGCTACTTGCGTCTTCAACCTGCAGTTTTGTACCTGCAAAGAACCTTACACTTTAACACTCTATCCTGCACATAGAATCCAGGCATCACCATAACCTTCACACGGGTCGGGTTCTGTGATCGTTGCCTATCAACAAACACATCCTCCATAAATACACTATCAAAGCTTCTATTTTCATCGACCCTCAAAATCCCCAATGCTGGACTAAACGAAAATGCCAATAAATGCAACAACCATATACACTTAGCTGCCACAAAAAACGCTTGCAGCAGCTGCTCTGACCATGGTCGAGTCCAGTTTAATTCTGTTATTATCCCCCTCATTTTCTGATCACAAAATCTACTAAACTCTTCACTGTAATACTTTGTTCCTTTTTTCAAAACCTCATTCCAACTTAAGTTTCTTAGTGCACAAAAAGACGAGAATTGTGCTTGGCGTTCTTGTTGTGGGTCTAAAAGCTTTGGGCTTCCGTTCTTTTGAAACACGCAGTTTTCAAAATCTTGGTATAGCGATTGGTTTATGATCGCTTCCAAATGACACAAAACTGCTTTCGAGTACTTTGAGTTTAGAGATAACTTGTGGTGTTGAAGAATTGAGTTTAGATTTTCCATTAAAGCAGTATCTCCTTCATCAATCTGAGCCACGAGGGTTTTACAAAATTGTTTGACTGATAATCTTGCTTCAGAAACTATTTGCATAAACCCTTCCACCATTACTTCATTGCTAACTGGCATGTTTTCGTTGTTTCCATCAATGGGTTTTCCTTTAGCGGGGACTCGGGATTTATCAGAATCTTTCGCTTGTAACACTGCTTGGCTCAAAGCTTTCTTTAGTTCTTCACAGTAATTTTCTAAATATTCCATTTTTTCTTTCAAATCACCGACTGAAGACTTCATCTCGGTGGCCTCAGCTAACGCCGCATCCCTTCTCTCGTTTGCTTCAGTTAGGTCTTTTTTCAGCGCTTCAATCGACATTATCACCCCAGAATCTTTAAAAGAGGCGTCATCTGATCCTGCCCTGTTTGGTGAGCTATCTATGTTTTTGTGTTTTTTCTTGTTTAATCGAGGAAACAGCCAAGAAAGACCCATTCCTGATTTGGGTTTCGAATGTGAATGAACCGATGTATGTGAATCTGTCATAGGTACCACCAAGTTAGAGTACTTATTATTCGTGCTAACTGTTGCGGGTTTGCACTTGTTGCATGATGAAATTGATCTGAAATCACCAAGACTGTTTCGCCTTGATTTCGAGATGTCGGCCCCAGGTGATGCTCGAATGAGTGTAATGTGGTGATTTGAGGAAGCCGTGACAGAATTTTGATCATCAGACGGGCACGTATGAGTGACAATGTTAGATAGTTCAGGTGGAAACAATGTTCTTGACGATGTGTTCAGGTTCTTGTAATCAGACAAGTATCGTATATCATCATTACCTCCTCCATTTACGCTACATTCATCCCAACAACTTTGAAAATTTTGACTTCTTGGTACATCATCGTAACTCTGTCAAGATCAAGCAATAACAGTTAGGTTCTTCATAGCATTAAAGATACTCCGTATATAGCTAAAAATTTAGCAGTCAAAGGGTGTTTGGGATTTGTTATTTCAAACTGTGTATTTGCTTAATTATAGTAATAATTAGTATTCATTCTGCCTATCTATATGTGCTTATTAGCTCGGAAATAAGCTTATAAGAAGCTTTATCCAAATACTCAAAACTGTTTATCCGTTTCAAAAACGGCATTAGGCATTAAACAGAACCCCAAACACACGCTTAGTTCTTAATACTTTCACATCATTTCTATTTTAGAATATGTGTTTTCATAAACTTAGATGTTGATATTGACCATTTATTTTACTCCAAATCTAATAATGCATCTAGGAAAGCTTTAAAAGTTTGTATCTTTCTTTTGAAGCAACTTTACTCTGGAAAGCAACTTTACTCTGGAAAGGTGTCCACCAGTAACTTGAAACTGAAACAAAGTGTTTTAAATAAAAGAGAATCTGCTTTATGGTGTGTCTAATATTAGTCAAGTATAGATAGGAAAATGATCGCTAAAAATATGACCATTTGTGCTTAAATCAACAGGACTATGATTTATTTGTTTATGAAAAAGTACGTCTTCCAGATACGATTAGTCATACATTTAAGCATATCAGTTAGCAATACAATGTTTTGCATGAGGTCTGTAAATAAAATGATTCAAAAATATGTCTTTGCATATCAGTAAATTCAAAGACAAAAAAATGTACATAACTTGTTTGACACCTACTATGGACATATAGTTATCAGTGTGATTCACAGGACCACGTGATCTTTCAAAAACAAAATACTCTCAAATAATGTTGTAATAAGATGTGCTGTAAATATTGGGGTCCCTATAGAGGATGAAGTTAAATTTCTACGCTTGGTTATATCGTTATAAATAGCCCAACATTGATAGTGTTTTTTTAGCATTGAACCAATTTTTTTGGTAAATGTCGTTTCCGGTCTTTAAAACTAATTAATCTACGGGGTTTGAACCAACGGTCACACAAACTCAAACTGGGTAAAGTATTTCATTTTTAAGAGTTATGCGTAAAGATTGCTAATATATTCAATAATAAACATTGTTGTAAATTACATAATTTCATATTTGTCGACGTGAATAATCTAACTTATTTGGTGTATCGATATGAATGATTTTGTCGACGTGAAACAGTTAATTTTGTAAACTTTTTACTGGTTTTTAATATTTTTAGCGTTGTCGTTTCAACAAAGTTATTGATATCAGTACACTAAATAAAAATAGTTTTACTCACATTAATTAACATGAAGTTATTCTATGACGAATAAATTTGGTACCGGAACAGGTACAAAAGTATGATCAAACTTAACTCTATTTATTAATCAGTTTAGCTATTAATCAAATTTCTAAATGCTTCATGGCAAGTAAAAAACCACAGGAATCTTACAAACAAACATCAAAATTCGATAAAAACAAATTTTCAACAACCTTTGCCAACTAAAAAATCTTTGCAAGTTGCTATAAAATTGCTAATACTTTAGAACAAGCACTTATATAATTATAACAAGACAAATTTGTATTATAGAAGACAAATTATTCTCATTGTCAATTATACTGAACTAATCATATTGCATCATACATTTCTTTTTTCTTTTTTACCTTCTACATTTGGTTGACGTACAAATTTTTGTAGATCTGACATTTCTCGTATAAATATACATATAACAATATTATTTATATAATTTCAAAACAATAGTATTTGTATGTAAGTCTATGTCCAGGTGTCGAATATGCCGTATCCACTGAATACGTCGTATCGACATCCTGGACAGAATAAAAATTAAATAAAATTGAAATAACACTCGGTGTCGTTAGCAAAATTATAGGCACAAAACCATTTTAATGGAATATCCAGTCATAAATCTATAGTAATGGACATGAAATTTTCAAACAACATCTTAAATACCAAACCACTTTAAATTTTTTAACAAAAAGTAACTTCATTTGGTGAGAATTATTAAATTATAGTATATGGACTAGCTTTACAAGCAAGATGTGTTAAAAGATTGCGTGGAATGGTTTACAATTGTTTTTCTTGTGCTTTGCACATATCTCTATAGTCATAACTTCTTTAATACTTGAAATCAAATTAAAATATGTTATAGCACATTCATTAAAATTTAAAACTACTTATATGTTTGAAATACATAACTTTGATTATCCAAAACCATTTATTTCTTACCAGCAGAGTATTCGCGCATAGCAGCAAGAACAAATAGTTTATGGACATATAACCTTTATGGGTGGTGGTTTGTAATTTTTTTTTTTTTTTTTTTTTTTTTTTGAATGACAAATAACTATCTCACACGTATTAAACAATACTGCAAAACACATAAGCTTGTCTGCGTTATTGCGCAGACAAACTCATGGAGCAATCTTGAAAGAAAAATATATATATATGAATGAAAATTTAGAATCTTACAGGGGTGAAAACCGGGTAATCATGAGCAGACAATTGAGAAGTATGTCGAGACAAAGGTGATGGAGCAGGCAAATTACGTAAATGAGCAGGACTATTACTTTGCAACAAAGCAGCATGAAGTGCTCTTAGTTCAACTGCCTTAGCAATGGCAGCTTGTATCTCTTGTTTATTAACCTCATTAGCACTAGTTGGATATCGGTTTTCAGGGTTAAATACTCGCGATGATTGCTCTGGTGTTGAGGTGTTGGTATTAGTCATTTGTGTTAGTAGTATGAAAAAATGGTTGAGAACATATGAAGTAGTATTAAAGATAACAAAAGGGTGTGTAAATAAACGGTCCAAATTTAGAAGAAGATGATCATGAGGTGGTAAGATTATATGTGAGAGAGAAGGAATTTGTGATGGTTACTAATGGAATAAAAGGATAGGAGCATGTGAAGAAGAGGTTGAGTGAGTGTGTGAGGTTCTAGTGGTAGTAGATGAGTGAGTGTAAAATGACTAATGTCCTTTCATTTAATTTAACTTCCTTCTTTTGGTAAGCTTAATATTTGACTTTTTGGCCGACTAAATTACAGTGTACTGGTTACATGTGCAATGTTGGTTATATTTATAACCCCGTACATGTACGTATTGTTTTGTCAAACATATAATATAGTATAGCCTTTCTTTTGGCTTTTTAATTGGAGTAGTTGGCTTTAGGATATTAAGAAAAAATGTAACAGTAAACTTTACTTTATAAGAAGTTTTAGTTAATTTTAAGAGTAAATTGCAAAAATCGTCCCTAAAGTTTGACCAATTTGTATGTTTCGTCCCAAATATTTCGAAACTGCAAGGATCGTCTCTAAATTTTGGCCCGTGTGCATGTATCGTCCCTAAAGTTTTGGCCCCGTGTGCATGTATCGTCCCTAAAGTTTTGGCCCCGTGTGCATGTATCGTCCCCAAAAAGGACTATATATGCCCCAAAGGTTAACTTTAAGGACGATCCTTGCAGTTTCGAAATATTTGGGACGAAACATGCAAATTGGTCAAACTTTAGGGACGATTTTTGCAATTTACTCTAATTTTAATAAGCAAACTTTAGACTAGCGTGATAAAAATAATCAAATAATTTAGCATACTCTTTATTTTGTAGGGCATCTGCACATATAAATGGTGTATGAAACGTTTCAATTTAGAATGGGGTGTGTGGGAAAACATTGCAATTTAATATAATTTTGAAACATCATTTATGTTAGTGTCTGCCTAAATTTGTATAGTGATCACAACTAGTAAATATACTTTACTAGCCTTATTTGTTATGTGTTATTAAGTTTGTTACCCTTTAAACAGGTATATTACATATCGAGTGACTAGTAAGGCTGGGCACAGTGGTGACTCGGGTCACCCTGTCACATCAGCTTTCTCTCTCCAATTATCAGACATGACCAAGTTGTCACAGTCGATAACCGAGTTAATATTTATCACTAAAACTATAAAGAGGGTGTTGTATAAATAGGTCAGAATTTCGACCGATTGTTTTTTTTTTTTTTTTTTTTTTTTTTTTTTCATCCTCGACCGATATTTGCCCAATAATTTCAGTTCCACGTCTCTCGACCGACTTCAAATTCGGTTAACCACATCTCTCGACCGATAATTTCAGTTCCAGTGTGGTTAGCCTAAAAAACATAATTGAATTACAGGTTGCATGCAGTGACGGAATCAGGGTGGGTCTTAGGTGTTTCGAAATACTTATGATTTTTTGTGACGTAGGCTATGTTTGGCGCGGAGCTTTTTTGGAGCTTTTTGGGGTAATGAGCGGTGAGAATGAGCTTTTTTATTTTTGATATTTGTTTGGCATGAGAGCTGTGGGCTTTGCTATTTTTTAGGAAAGCTCATTTTCCCAATGCTTCTTTATGAAGCTGTGAGCTTTTTTGGCTACTGCTCACAGCTCATAGCTACTCCTCACTGCTACTGCTCAATGCTACTGCTCACAGCTACTTTTACCAAACATAGCCGTAGTGTTAATTTTGTTAAATGTATCTGGTTTCTAAAACTTGTTTTAGTAGTATTGTTTAGTTTATTTTAATTGCACCAGATATTTTATCTTCTGGTTCTGTGATTCTGTCCATGATTGCATTGTGATAGAACAAAAATAATGTAACATTTGGTAGTTAAGACAAGACATAATATGGTGGGGATGATAGACCCAAAGCCGAAGGTGTTGGATTGGGTTGGGCTGGCGTTGTACAGTTCATCCCTTTGGACACTTCATTGTCATCATGTGGGGACCTAAATATTACCTTTACCTTGGACACTCCACATTGGAGTTTTTCTCACTTGAAATGACCAAACTACCCTTTAAATTCACTCATATTTCAATTCTTATTTTTGAGAACATGATCCAGTCATGTTTTTCGAAGACTTAATGTAGAGGAAAGTGAAAGTGACTGGAAGTATAGAAAGTGGTAAGGAAAGAAAAAGAAAGATTGCTAAAAATTTGGTAGTGTTCTTGAGTTGTAAAAAGAAAGAAAGGAAAGTGATGAGAAAAAATATTATTTGACGATTATGTCCTCCATCATGTATTTAATTGAAGCTCATATTAAATTAAAGAAGGGTCTAGTCATAACAAATATTTTAGTTTTGTCTCATTCACTTTTATCCCAAAAATAGGATGAAAGTTTTAGCATAAAAACCCATACCATTTTACTTCCTATTTCACACTTTACTTTCAGTTTCCATTCTCAAAAAAACTTAAGAACACACCTTGTTTTTTGTTTTCTTCACTTGCTTTCATTTTCCACCCATTTTTTCACTTGAGAACATAGTGTTACCGACGACTATAAGCAAACAACACGAGTAACATTTACTTCGTCTTCTAATCGTCATAAGCTACTTAGATTTAACTTAACATACTTGAGAACCTAAGAGTGAGTTTTCATTTAGTAAGTGAATGGTAGTAATGTAATAACACAACTACCGATCAACACCAGTATAAGCTATTAAACATATGGACTTCACATGCTAGTTAAACATGAAACTTGATACATCACCATCTCTTTAGATTTTTTTTAATTATAAACAACGTGATTGTTAGCATGATGTCCTCCCCTCTTCGGGTCTTCCCTTTCAGCATCTCGACATCACATTGATAGACATGCCCATGTTCCCGTATAACTGCAAAGTTATCGGTTGCATTTTTACGTTTTAATAAGAAATCGACATTATTACATTTTGGCCTCGTTGAACCACTAATACTTCAAAATTCAAATACTTCGTAATTTAGTTTTACGCCTCCGATCACAAGAAACCCTAAGTTACATAAGCCATTTTTTAATGTAGTCTAGAAAGACTTTAAGCCCTTAATTTGATCATTGTAGATATTGACAAAAGTTTAATATTTCATAGAATCAAATCTAAATAAACGTTTTATATATAAACATTTTTTTTATGTAGTTAGTACTATTTTTAGTTTGTTATATCTTGTATGTATTCAACCAAATGGAATCCCACGTAGGACTATAGACACATTTTTAATCATATTACTCGTATCATGCTTAACCACTTTCTTATAAAATAATACTTGTATTTTGTATATCATTTTTGGACTATATAGATCCATTTCACTTTTCTCATTTTATTTATTATCTTCAAGTAATTTTAGATAATTTGCTAATGATCCAAATTGTAACTAGTTGTCATTCTCGAAATTTGCTATAAGTTGCTTTATTCTATTTATCATTTTATGCAATGCCTTTAGCCCTTTACACACATTGTATTAGTTTAACAACTTCCAGATAATTCCCTACCATGATAAAATTATTTAAATGCACTCAAACAGTAGTTTATCATCTTTTTAAAATAGAAACATGTAAGTTTAATAATGAACAAATCAGAAATAAGATACACACATATTAACATAATACAATATATAAATAAGACAAATATGTGCATATTTTTCGCTAGTTTGCTTTAACCCCAATAATTTAACTTTTGGAACGACATTGTTTTTATGCAACAAAATATTCTAATGTCGAAGATAATGACAAGAATAGATATTGTGTTTTTATACTTTTCAAGTTGTTAAATAACCACTCCTCCTTGAAATTAAAATATGTGATCACAAGTCACAACATAGTCATAATCAACTATCTCAAAAGTGAACTACTTGCTCATAACCGGCTCTGACGAGATTGGTTACTGTTGTCGTCGTCAAAAGTGGCATAATTGTAAGGTGCTCTCAAAACCTTATAATAATAGAGCATGGTTTAAAACTTGTTGAATGAACATTATGAGATGGCCGTTGGGAATCTCAAAAACGCCATAAAAATACCAGTTAAGTCGCGCACATTTGAGCTAGAAAGTCTTTGTTTCTCCGTGTGACCTAAGTTCCTTCCGGTTTTTCATTTAGAACTGTATTCATTTATACTTCGTTTTTTTTTTTTTTTTTTTTTTTTAGAACGGTAATTTTTTTCACACATATACCACCTATCTCATAATATATCTCACAAATGCCTCCAGTAAAACTTGAACCCACAACCTATAGACTCACATACCACTAGACCAAAAGCCTTGGGTCATTTCTACTTCGTATGCATGAACAATAATGTACGAAGTAGTTAACATTCGGATACATTTTGGTCGACTATCTGCCCATTCAACCCATCCAAAATGTTTCATTTGTTACAAAGTCTTAGAATTTTAGTTACCCATGCATGAACAACAACAAAATTTCATGTAAACTGGTCAAAACTTGCTTAAAATTCATGATATTCACATGAGATGTACTTGTCAACTTTACATGATTGGAAGCATTACATTGTGAAACAAGATGAATGAATGGATACAATTAATGGCAGCTTTGGGTTTGCTTTGAACACACTTTTTTCATAAAATGTTCTGTAACCAAAGACAAGAAAAGGGAAGACCATTTCATGTCCACCAAATAGTTGCTTGTACTTTCAAATGAAATGAGAGTCAATAAAGTCACAGTTTGACAAGAGGAGAAAAATATTGAATCGAATAGTTTTGTCTAAAGTTGCATGGTGTAAATTTTTTTCTATTTCTTTTAACGGGTTCTTTCATATTCATTTTGATGACGTGTCTTACCTGATAGTTTGACATATAACACCATATATAACCTGACACGTCATCAAAATTGCAGACGTGAACACTTTATGAAAATTTGTTATATTTACACAACTTTTTCAAAATTCACATACCAAAACAAGACAATCAAAAAAATTCCATGTTTATCTATAACCAAAGCCCAATAAATTAATAATGTATAACTTAAGTAAATGTTTATAAGTTTTGTATATTTCTTATTTAGATTTGAAACTTTTTATGTTTTAATACAAATTCAGTACTTTAGAAGAGACAATATATTTGCCTGATCTTAACAGAATTATTGATGCTGTTTGGCACTTGTCTTCTTCTTCTTGTTTCTTCTCCATAATAGTCTTCCTTTTTCTCCTTCATATACTTCTTTTCAAAAAGGCTGTAACTTTCCCTCATAAAGTCAGTTTTGTGAACAAATATTGGTCAAGATCCAATAAATATATTATCCAATTTAGATTTTGAATAAAAATATCATATATCAAGAAGATTGATTAATATGACTAACTGGTATATCTAATTATATGCCTAAACATATGTGTCAGTATCATGTTAGTGACAACAGGAAACCCGATTCTTTACGAACCAATAACAGAATAACTTATTGACACATCTATTTATGTACATAATTAGCCATACTTTTAAACCTCTCAATCATTTTTCATATATAAAATCAAATGATCAAAACCAAATAGTAAAATACAAAGTAGAATAAATGAATTATATTCGTATTAAGTTATCAAGCAATTTCGTTTTCATTTAAATTTTAGTTTTGGGAAGACATACCACATACTACAACACTACAATAAGTCAATAACATAGGTCATGCATGACAAATACACTGTGGATATTGCATGTGTGGTAGAATTTGTAGAGTTCACGGGTCACAATCCTAAAATACCAACCAATAGCAACAAAACAAATACTCCGTGAATTAACATGTCAATATAAGATTATTTCTTAATTATATAAAGAGAGGTTTTTAGAAAGTGAAAAAAAAAAAAAAAAAAAAAAAAAAAAAAAAAAAAAAAAAAAAGTTTAATAGAACTCAATTGACATTTTGTTTACATGGCAAAATTGAACATTGCTATTGGCCAATTACAATCCAAAATTGAGACTCAATTTGGTCAAATGATACAATTTTCGATTAATTAAATAAATATGTATAAAAATATATGTGTCAATTTTGTAAAAAATAAAACTTAACAAATGATGGGTAACTAAAAGAACTTTAGTTATTAAATTTTAAATAAGTTATATGTAATTAAACAAACTTATCAGCTTTTATGTTTTTTAATAATTTTATAAATTTAATAAATACTCCTTAGACTTTATATCTCATATATTTTATACTTTACAATATATATATATATATATATATATATATATATATATATATATATATATATATATATATATATGTGTGTGTGTGTGTGTGTGTGTGTGTGTGTGTGTGTGTGTTTTTGTTGTTTATAAATATTATTATCAACATATATTAAATTAATGTGTTTACACGAAATTATAAATATCAAAATGAAAAAACGAGTTATTGTGATATGTAACTAAAAACACGAGATTATAGACATATGATCAACTCATATTGTACTTCTTGATTAAATAAAGATATTCGAAAAAGTTTATTTTATTTTATTTTATTTTATTGTTTTATTTTATTTTTTTTTTATTTTTTATTTTTTTTTTATTAAAGGGTTATCCGGTAAAATATAATTACTCCAAAAAAAATTAAGTACAATGGGTGTGGGTGAGTCCCATACCTCAGCCCAAAAAGGCAAACCAAATGCGCCTAGTCAAACCATATTCATCAATTTGACCATGAAGATTAATATCATATGCGTTAGTATACTTCATTTGAGCATTAGTCAAACCAAAGTCATCAAATGTATCATAATCATAAGTATCCTGATCATAGGTGTCCTTCGAAAGATTTTTTTTTTTAACTACGTGCATTAAATAACGACTCGTGTTATTTCTTTTTATAAATTTAACTCGCGTGTACACATGTTTTAAAATTAAATAAGGCTAAAATTAAGGCTAAAATATAAATATCAAAATAAAGGCACGACCCCACAGATTACTGTGAGATGAAAATAAATACGCGAGATTGTACATATAGCAACCACATGTTGAAATATTAATAGTTATACTGTTACCTCAAAATTCAGTTATTGAAACATTATTATCCGCTATACTATTTGCTTAAATCACATGCGTGCATGAGTTCTAAAACTAGTCGTGTCTTTACTAAAAAAGTAAACACATAATAAGCTATAAAAAATGAGCTTATGAGGGGGAAAAAAGTGAACCAAATAACCTCATAAGCTAAAAAAAATTAAGCTTATACAAACACCCCGCAAGTATGACTAGCATGGTACTCACGTAAAGAAACGGCAACAAACGTGTTCCTACAAATTTTTGGCTTTCTAATTTTTTACGGTAATAAACGATTTTCAACAATAGTGATGTAAAAACGGTTAGAAAAGTATAGATCTAATATATAGGGGAACGGTAAGTGGCCTAATAGTAGCAAGGTTATATAGCTCAACCACCTTCGCCCGATAAAATTACAGATATATCGAGTTTTTACTTATATGAAGAAAACATTGCACAAATTCTCTTCTCAATTAGTGAAGTCCCTGATGTCCATACCATAGTTGTAAAAAGATTGAATTAACTTGAATATAAGATCGGTCGCTATGGTGTCTTCCCACCACATATGAAGGTCACTCTTGGGTGTGTAAAGGCCGTGACGGAGGGGGGGGGGGGGAGGGAGGTGATTGGCGCGTGAAGCTGGTAACGTTGGGTTGGTTCCGTGAAGTTGTTCATGTAGGGAAACATGTACACTTTTATTTATAAAATCAAAGTACAATAAATAAATAACAGAAAGTACATAACAGGAAATTAAATACATACAGAAAGGAGTAGAATCAGAAGACATACACAATATAACGATAAGCACAAGAAAGCAGTAAAAGTCGAGACTCGTATTTAACACGATTCCCTTAAAACAGATTTGCCGTCTATTTTCCAAGGTACAACGGCCAAAGCTGAATTACAGCCGGGCTAAACACACTTGCCTGAAAGATCACAGAAGCTCTGCGTATTTCTGATCAATGGATTGTTGGAATCGTATGCTATGAGTTACGTTTTCTGAATGACAACTGACCGAGGTAGGCTATATTTATATTGAACACCCGACTTGTTCTTCAAGATTAAATTATAGACAAATCTGTTATAAATAAAACAAATTTTCATATCTTTTATTATCACAATAATATTCAGTATAACTTAACCAATACGTTAAAATCTATTCTTAAAATAGATATACATAAAATTGGAAAGGCAAATCGAATCTTCAGCAAAAAGATTCACATGTACGCAAAGTTTCGGAGCTGCATTCGTGCCCGCAATTCGCGCATGAGTTCAGAAGTTTCGAACCCATTTGGCCCAGAAATCTACACCCCACCCGCACGTAGGTGTTGGAGGAAAACCAACAAAACAATTTGAATGTGAATATCAAGATTTCTATATAAACACCTCCACACTTTCTATTTTGGGCGATGTGGGATGTGTTCTTTTTCCCAGATTTTGTGTTTCAAGTTACTCACTTTGAGACACGGTATCTCATTTAAATTAACTTCATTTTTGACACATTTTAGCTTGTTGCGAAGCTCTCGTCAAAGAGAACGCAAAGCTACCAAGAAATATAAATATATAAAACATATACATATATTAAATACCGTCAAAATTTTACAAAAATCCATTTTGCAAAAACATTTTTCCAATAGTTCACCTAATGGAAAAGAAAAGGAAAAGGAAAAGGGGAGTGATCATGACGCACCTTTTAATTATTTTACTTTTTTGTTTGCGAGTGTGTGTGATATATTGTGGCGGCGTAAATTACCAAATGAGTACTTTTTGTTGATCCATTTCTCAAAGGGTGACAAAACCAGCTTCTCTTTCCAATTTGGTCATGTGCTAATGTGCGATCGTGCGATCCCAATTTTGAACATATAAACACTATTATAGCATATATCAACAATGATAAAATTGATATGTAATTAATCCACTTGCCTTGACATCATGACTTAATCCACTTGCCTTGACACCATATATCAACAAGTCTATACATAAAATCCGATCAATTGTAGCAAACTGTTTTGATGAAGCATTCAATCAGACACTCGATATGCATTTTCATAAAACAATTACAATCAATCATCAATGATTACCCATTGTTTTCCCTTATAAAGTCAACTCAATCTTATCTAATAGCATATCCAAAAAGAAAGAAAAAAATATCATCTTGATAGCAGCAACGCCAACACTTGCTTCCAGGCCGCGGCAAGATCTGTTTATGGAGGTGGTTTTCAGGTGGGGCCAAGATCCATTTATGGCGGTGGCGGGTGTATTTTGACGTCGTTGTACAAACTTGGTGGTGTTGATCAGGTAGTGCTGGTGATGAGGTGGTGATTGCGGATTTGTTGTGGTGTTGATCAGGTGGTGATGGTGATGGGGTGGTGATGATATGTGGTAGGTTGTGGTGACTGGAAAAAATGAGAGAGAATGAGTGGTGACTTAATTTTATATAAAGACGGGGGTATTATAGTCTTTTAATATCTTTAATAATAAGACAAAAAGGAGATGTGACACATGGCCGAAAATCGCATATTAGCACATTTCAAATCGCACATTTGCTTATACACACGTGGGGTACAAGTGTTAGTGGGTGGGCCTGCAATGATTGGTATCCCTCTCTTTGTATGGGACACGTGTCAAAAACTAATGGGATCGCACATTAGCACATGACCAAATTAGGAATACTAGCTGGTTTTGTCACCCTTTGGGAAATGGATCAACAAAAAGTACTTATTTGGTAATTTACGCTATTGTGGCGTATATTTGTATAAAATAAGATATTTTTATGTATTTAGTTTGGTGGTTATCATTATGACTGTGAAATGGTGAGTCATACGGTGTGTTGAAAAGATGATACGCCGATAATAAAATGATGGTAGTAAGTTGACCATTAATGATTAAACCGAGGCTAATGTTATGGGGAAAAAAAGAAAAAGGCGTAAATCGATTAGAATTGGAAGTGGTGGACACTCGAGCACAGGAGAATAGATATGTTATATCTATGACTTGTCGATTGAAAGTGATATGACTTCACCTTGAAAATGTATTGCCACTATCATTCCCACCTAAGACAAATAGTGAAAAAATCACAGGAAAAGTGAATGTATTTGTCACGAGACTAGACTACAAATTCTGTCTTTCGATTATGCTTACTATAATTTATTCTAGTTTTTGGGATTTTGTTTTTATAAGTAAAACTATATAGAATACTGTTAACAAATAATTTACAATTTTTTTACGATGAGTAAGGCTGGTAGCAGTGGGTCGGGAAATATCGATCGAGAACATCGATCGATCGATGTCAATATCGATCGAGGCCACTGTGAGGACATCGATCGCCGGCCACTTTTTTGCAATATCGATCGGTTAGACGATCGATATTAACACACAAAAGTCACATTTTTGTTCCAATTTACAAGTATATATTCCACTGTGATGAGAGATGTGTAAATGGGTTGAGGAGAGAGAAAGCTGAGGTGTCAGCCGGAAAGATGATACAATATGGGTCACGACTGTGACTAGCCTAAGAAACCTACAAATGAAAGATACAATCATATCAGATTCTAATCCTTTTACGAGATACTAATTACAGATTTAATGATGATAGATTACGCTAGGGAGAAAACTTAAGCTACCCACAGGGTAGTCTACCCACTAGGAATTAAAACACAATTAAAATACAATTAATGATTTATTGGAGGAAAGAGGAGAATATTATTCCTTCTCTCCCAATATTATTCCTTCTCGCTAGCAATAACCTTTAGCTATTGTGAACATCGATATTTCAACTACTTGTCTAAAGAAGTTAGTAGAAAAAATCTTCCAGCATTGCAAGTTTGCAACCAAGTCCATTCGCTCAACCCACATTTTTCACTCACGTCAGTGTTTCTCTCTAATCATACAATCACTATGATCAATGTCAATTGTAATAGTGCAAAAATAAATACTAGTGTTTTGTTAAACGTAGTCGTAAGACAAGGTGTAATGGTCACCCTTCAACACTACTCCCTCACTTTTCATCTCAGCGTCACATCATCATTTAACATATTACATTTTCAGGTGCAATGTTCACCACTCCTCTCGCATCTCAAACATACCCTACACACACTCACAATCAAACAAACAATAAATAAAAACACCCAATTTGCACAAATGCCGAAAGGTGAGCCGGGTTACCTTTCGTCCCATGTTTTCCCTTGCCTCGCGCGTGAGGGTGGGTGTATGCATAGGGGTGGTGAGGCCTCACACCCACTGCAGCCGGTTTAAGGAACATGCGTAATTAATTGTAAATAAAGTATGTTGAGAAGTGGTTATTATAAAAATTACAGACAATTAGTGCATACTAAACTTAAAAGCTATATTTAGCAACTTTCAAATAATAAAAACAGGTCATGATGTAAAGTTGTAAACAATAGCCGTAAAGGGTACTTAGTGCCTGAAAACAAGACCACAAACTAAAATACCTCATGGGCCAAAATATTCGACAAGCCCCTCTACCATATAATCCTATTGAAACATAACAAGCCCAACATCACCAATTTAGGTACCTTAAGTCAATATCGAACAATAAGTTGAGAGTTGAATGCATTCTTTTCCATTACCAAAGTACATAGATGAAGCCAAATCACCTAATGAAGAATAAGCTTTTATACAATTGATTTAGAATAGATGAGATGTCGGTGATGATATTATGGTATACAATATATTATGTGTTCACATATGATATATGAAACGTGTTTATACTTTGGGCATTGGTGTTATCGTATGTTCGGTTTCCCGTTAATGATTGGTAAAAACTTTGTGAGAAGATATGAATATCTTGTAGTCGGGTAGCGCTCACATATATGTAATAGGTATATGTAAGTCTGTTATTATGCAGTTTGAAATGGGTTTTTTTCATTGCATCAAAATATTTTCACTATTTTAAAAAGCTTTTGAAATGGTTTTTTGTATTGTATCAAAAGCTTTTTGAAAATCATTTTTATAAAAACTTGGTAAACCAAACAACAAATCATAAGTATCACACACTTGGACAAATATTGTCTCACAGCAGTAAAGTATGGTATTTGTTTAAGTGTTACCCGAGCTTCTTGATCTTCATCAATCTCATCGAGTCGTTACTGTTCTATACGGGAAACCAAACAACAAAACAATTCTCATCCCATCTCTAAACAGATTTACATACCATACGTAAACACCACATGTTTTGCTTGTAAGACCCCAAATCTTACGGTTTAGTTATAAGTAGTATAATATTGAGTATGAAATACTCGGAGTATTATAATAATAGTTTTGTTAGGTTTTTATTGAAATAAGGACCTCGGGTGCAAATAGTGAATGAAATAGGACTTGGGTTATTATATAGTTGCACCATAATGACCTATTAAGGTATAAGAGAAAATTAGTTAGGACTTGGCTTATAACATGGCTCTATCAAGAGGGCTTAATGTGCTAAAGTAGTAAAATAGTATGAAAAGATAATTCTACCCTTAAAGCTTATTATAAAGTATGTCAAGGAGATAAGACTCCCTCTTATGACACATCTTATCCCTCTCTCACACTAAGATCAGTAATTACAATTTCCATACCATGAAGAAAGCCTCTAATCCTTCACAATCATAAGTTCTTATCAAGATTTTAGCAAGGGATTCAAAGGTTAGTCTGAATTTATGCTTTAATTCATGTTTATGTTAATTAGGGTTATGTTGAATTAAAGTTTATGAACCCTGGTTTTGAATTCATCGTTAGATATGATGTTAGGAGCTTATTATGAAAGAATTATGTCTAAACTAAGTGTTAGAAATTATATCTCTTTCAAGGTATGATTCAAGTTAAGTTTCATATAAATGTATTTTAAGTGTTTTATGTTTAATTAAGGTTTTATGTTAACCTAGCTTTGGGTCATGATAAATGTAACACATGTTTCCCGGATACAAATAGGTCTCACCCTAGATGAAAGTGAATAAGGTTTAACATGATTTCCTAGTCAACGAATGTTACGTTATAGTCAAACCCGATAGTCAACTAATAGTCAACGAATGTATTATATGATTATGAAAGTATTGTGTGGCACAACTAGTAAGGAAATAGAATTAAAGGACTATAGTTGTAATATGTTGGATGTATTATAAAACGAAGTGTGGCTAAAATATGGAGAAAGGGACTTGAGGGGCCAATCTTGCCCAATGGCCATACTTCTCCACCTAACTGGATAAATATCTAGTGTGTGGATGATTCTAGTCATTTCCACCATCTCCTATAGTGTGTTTGTTTGTCCAATTTTTAGATTAAAAAAAAAAAAAAAAAAAAAAAAAAAAAAAAAACAAAAAAAAACTAGTTGGGTGATCATGGATTTGATGAAGGTTTTGTGTTCCACTTCAAGGATTAAGCTTTAACTATGATCCTTCCCAGTACTCTTTCTTGATTTGATAAGGTTAAGGTTTTTGGGTTAAGTGGGATTTCATCATATGATCAATGTGAGATCATATAATGATGTAGGAAGGAAGTTGAGCATGTTTAATGGGTGATATAAACCCTTGATCATGGTGTTGATGTATTATGTTAATAGGTCTTGATTAATGGTAAAAGATGATGATCGAAGATGAACGATTATGATGATGAAAGGTGATAAAGATGATGTCCTTGTTAGGCTTAGCTTAGATTCAAGGTAAGTAAACCGGTTATAAGTTGATGTTATATGAATTTCATTACATTATGTGCTATGAGATGTTTATGTTAAGACTATATAATGATGTTTATGTTAAGATTATGTAATTTATAACCAATATCATATTTATACCATGTGCCTTATATATTTCGAATTTGATGATTGGAATTTTTCTAGTAAATATTCTATGTGTTATTTAACTCCAATATTTTTTTAGATTTTTCTGGGTTGTCTATGTATTTTTTTTTAAATCGGACTTTCTTGTGCGCAAGGTCATTTTCTAGGTAGTCTAAGTTATGGATTTTTTTTAAATAGTTAAGTAATTATAAAAATCATGATAAAATTCCTCGAAGTAGTTAACACATTGAAGTAAATGTAGTAAAAATTTGCGGTCTTAATTAATTAATTTACTCTGTGTTAATACAAATATCGCTTAAAAACGTTATTTATATTTTACGATTTTTGCTAAGTTTTGTTAACGACAAAGTGTAAACTTTAGTTTTTAGTAAAACATGATTATAGTTTAAGTCTTGCATACATTTACATTTTCATATAAAACATTACATTTACTTATTTCTTAATATAGTAAATGTTACATCACATCATGCATTTATGGAAAGCTTATGTGTTTGACTCTCCATAAGACTTCTTACACAATTGTGTGTTTGACTAGAAATAACTTGATGTGACATTGCTTGATATGAAAATAGTTCTTGCATGTTTTCCTGTCAGTCCTGGCGGAACCCTCAGGGTACATGGGCGGAACCCATTCTAGGGTTCCGCCGGATCCGCCAGACTGCTGGTTGGTTTGGCTATAAATACCAAGCCACTTGCAAGAATTCACTCATCACTTTAGGACATATATTTCACATATTCTCTCATCTAACTCAGTAACATTTGACTTGTGTGATTCTCTTATGTAGCAAAAGAGTTCACAAGTTCATCCAAGAAGTTACAAGTTTCAACTCAAAAGTTGCAAGACTTGTTAGCTTTGTTATGTATGAACTTTGGTAGTTTATACTTTATTTGTATCTTGTGTAGAAGTGATCGGTTAGTATTTTAGGCCTTAAAATACATAGTATGACGGGAGTTGTTGTACCCTTGTAAAAGAACTATCGGGAGTGGTTGTACCCTTGTAAAAGAACTTGACATCTAGCTTAGTGTCGGAAATAGTGGATAGGCGACGTTAGGTTGGTTCTACCTTGAACTAGGACCCGTTATCTAGTTTTGTACCGGATAAAGTGTAAGCGACGATTTTAAAGGTTTCTCCACCCATGAAAGGAGCTTATTGACTAGTGCTTGAAACTCTCGAGTTGGAAACTCGGGCCGTGGATGTAGGGCAAGGAAAAAGAGTCCTTGTAGCCGAACCACGATAAACAATCGTGTTGTGGTTTGATCGTTTATTTCTTTATCTTTGCATATTACATATTGTCTTTATTTAGAATCGTTAATTATACGTAAAACTTTTCAAATATTAACAAGTAATTTGAGTTTATATCTTTAATCAAACGTAAAATTTGTTAAAGATAATTAAGCCAAAAAACGGTAAACTATTCAACCCCCCTTCTAGTTTTCCACACTCTGTTTTAAAATTT
Organism: Artemisia argyi; assembly: GCA_030686995.1. Taxonomy (NCBI): domain Eukaryota; kingdom Viridiplantae; phylum Streptophyta; class Magnoliopsida; order Asterales; family Asteraceae; genus Artemisia; species Artemisia argyi. The sequence goes on along the minus strand of CM060695.1, from coordinate 18,726,615 downwards.
ATAAATTAACACAAAAATTTATGTTAAAATGACAAAACATAAAATTAAAGGCAATCACCAAAACACTTTCATTATGGACTAAGGACATCCAAGTTTTGAGACTTTTGTTAATGGATAATTGAAACTTAAGGATTGATCATATGTGTTCCATCATTTGTGACTTACAACGGGAAGGATTAAACCTTGTCTATGTGTAACTTACACGTTTTATATGTATGTAGACTCGTTGTTTAGTCTTGTGCACTTATCCCATTCGTTTCAAGGCGAGCTTTTCGTGGCCCTTTTTTACTTAAATGTTTCTTGGAGGAAAATGATACTCAATGATTTTATTTAAATACTTTTATGGGTTGTGCTACACAACTTTTCATACTTTATGGACATGATGTGTGTATTTTGCAACGTTATTTGTATTATACATATTCATATTATGCGAATCTTGACCATGAATAAATGGTATGACTTTGGGAAGGGGCACTCAGTGTATTTTGCAACGTTATTTGTATTATACATATTCATATTATGCGAATCTTGACCATGAATAAATGGTATGACTTTGGGAAGGGGCACTCAGTGTAATTTTGGGAAGAGGCTCCCAGCATGACTTTTGGAAAAGGCACCAAGTATGTGTGGATCCTTAATATGTGGTTTGTGGCATAAGTTTCAATTGATGTGATTGTGTGATTTCATTAAGTGTTGCATATATATAACGTCTACACCTTCGTCCTACTTGTATACTATGCATGGTAACTGAATCATATTTCTTTAAACTCACGAACTCACTAATATTATGTTGACTTTTTTGAGTATTCATTTTCACGTGATAATAGGTGGACTATTTCTTTGCATGGCTTAGGAAGACCCTAGGCGATATCTCTGTTGGACTATTTTATTTTATTTAGACATTGTTGCATTTATTCCGGATTTATGATTGGGTTTGCTTGGATTTCTTGTCCAGTTTGGGTGACTTCTTTATTTATTTTATAACTATCTGGTTGTGGTTCGACTAACCATGATACAAGTCCTTTACTTGTGTCAGGTGTCGTCATGACATTTGGTATTATTTCCATTTAGTGTATTATCTATTTATTATAGCCATTCCGTTACGCATTGCGTTTCCGCCAAAACGGGGTGTGCCAATCTAGGAGTCAGTCAAATGATTTAATTGCAAGGATTAATGACTATATTCTCAAGGCAAACAAATCAGATATTCAACATTGGTATGAATCAAACAGTAAAACATAATCACTCGCATAAATCAAGTCACAAGTTGTTAATTCATCCTAATATAAGTTTCTTGCATCCTAAGCAATTATTAAATCGAAAATGTCTTTCTTTCAAAGTGTCACAACTTGAGAACATAATATTATTTATTTTCTTTATATTTTATTTCAACTCGAACATGAAATTTTAAAAAAAATGATTGTCTAACGAATGCCCTGAAGGCACCGGCTAAACTACATTTATTAATTAAACTTGAACTTTTATTTTATAATACAAATTATATTTATACACTTTAATTATACTTATAAATTATCATAATTAAATATGATTTTTAATTAAATAAACTTAAACTTTTTTTTTATAGTCACATTAAACCTTATCTTAAGAGCATCCACTAGACAAACCGTTAAAAAACAAATGTATTTCCTATTATTTTATTTACCCATCATTTTTATCGTATTTAAAAAACAAATCGAAAACGCAACATTACTAAACACATACAAGCAAATTTTTTATTAATAGGTTAAACCTTATCTCCGAGGTTTTTTGGAGAGGAGCTCTTCTACTTAAGCCATTTGATCTTTGGTTGCTTCGAGAAGAAAGGGTACTCCGCTGATGCTAACGCATTGCTAACAACACCCCTTATACCCTTCGATCACCATCGTAGGCCTGATCGTGCAATTTATTGTACAATCAGTTTATTAGTTACATTTTCCTTTTAGACAAAAATACACCGTTGGTCCCTAAACTTTCCAAAAAGCATCGCAATGCACCATAACTTTCAAAAAGCGTCGCCATGCGTCCAAACCTTAGGATTTTAAGTTCAATTGCGTCCCTTGACCCATTTGGGCCAGGTCAACGCATGTTTCATGTTCTAGTTTCAGGGGCATAATAGTCCAATCACTATTTAACTATGATCTAACCCAAGCTAAACTCGACAGTCAATGATCGTGTGAAAAACAATTATATATAATATATCTATAAATCCAAGGAAATCCGCAAGAAATACGGATAACCCGAGTCGTATCCCGTGAAGGAATGAATGGAATCGTGAAATCGTGTCGTGAAAAGTGGGAAAGTGAAAATTGTGATTAAGAAATTCAAATTATAATTAGAAATCACAAATTATGCAGAAGGTACAAGCTAATGAAGCACAGTTATCTAAAAACTTAAAACGGAAAATCAAACGTAAATTTTTAAAACGTAACGAACGAATTAAAATATAACTTTTAATGAAAAAAATATCCTAAAAATATAAATAATTTTCTAAAAATCTTAAACAACTAAAAATAATTTTGAGAAAAAGCTTAACCAAACACACCTTAATAGTACACTCACACATATCTAAAACCTGATTGCAGATGATGTAGGTGAAGTCGATCGTATGCTTTCTTGTTCACATTTGGTCCCTCAAGTTGACTGTCGGGTTTAACTTGGGTTAGATCGTAGTTAAATAGTGATTGGATTATTATGCCCCTGAAACTAGAACATAAAACGTGCGTTGACCTAGCCCAAATGGGTCAAGGGACGCAATCAGACTCGAAAACCTAAGGTTTGGACGCATGACGACGATTTTTGAAAGTTAGAGTGCATTGCGATGCTTTGTGGAAAGTTTAGAGACCAACGGTGTATTTTTGTCTTCTTTTTAGTTTTTTTTTTTACAAAATCCAAACATGTATTCATTTAAAAATTTAACAACAAAAGTTTATTTAATTCTTTTTAGTGCTTTTTTTACTAAATTCAAGCCAATTTTAAATTTTGCTGGCCAATAAAAATACTTTATTTCACTAACGTAGAAAAATTGAGCTCTTTTATTTATCAAATTTGAAACTCTTCAAAGACCTGTTTTCTCATTTTGAACTTTCTTTTATTATACAAGAGATTATGATGTTGGGGTGTATATAAATTTACATTAGGAAAAAACATTAACAAATGCCAAATGGTATAAGAGCACGCGGTAAGGTGGTGGTGTGTTAAGTCTTAACACACTGCCACCTCAGCGCCACGTCAGCTTTTCCCTTTTAACCTTAACTCTTGACTCACCTCCACCTCAAATATTTTCAATTTCAACCCCAAATTTTAACAAATACTCCATTTATTTAAAACATAACATTAATTAAAACACAACATTACATAACATTAATCAATCGCTTCCGGCGCGTCCCATTTTCGATGTTTGCGCAACACCGTCCAAGCATCTTCATTGGCGAACAACGGGTTTTCTTGACGATAGAGTTGGTGAGTTAAGGCTTATGACATCCACCTCATTTTCCCCACTCTTTATCTCGCGTTGCGCCTTACGTTTTCCACGGTTTTTTGGTTTTTGAGGAGAGGTTGGTGTTTCTGGAACTTCATATGTTTCCGTTTGGGAATGTTGTGAGTTTTGGGAGAATTGAAGATTTTGAAAATTGTAATTTAAGTCGCTTTGTTGACTTTCGGTCCAATATTGGGAATCTTGTGGGTTACCCCACATCGGTGGTGCCGAACTGTCGTTTGGATTTGATGAAGAACCCGCGTATGGGTGATTCCACCCACCACCGAGAAGATTCGTAAATGAGTTGTTGTTGCCACCCGACATTCTTTTTTTTTTTTTTTTTTTTTTGCTAATAGAAGAGTATTGTAGATGAAAATAGTTGTGAAAGTGTGAAAAAATATTGTAGGGGTGAAGGGGTATTTATAGTTGTAATAAAATGGGTTTGATTTTTTTTTTATTTTTTTATTTATTTACACTACTAGCCGTTTACAAACGGTCAAATAATATAGGGGTGGAAATGAAAGTTTTTTTTTTTTTTTTTTTTTTTTTTTTTTTTTTTTTTTTAAAAACTAGCCGTTGGGCTTGATTGTATTTTTTTTTAATTTTTTTTATACAATGTTAACGTGCATTAACCGCTTGCTCAAGCGAGTTAACACACCTCTTGACTTTCAGTGGTGGTAAGGTAACACAATGTGTTAAGTTGGTGAGTTAAGGCTTAACACACCAAAGTGTGTTACGTTACCGAAGGCTCTAAACACCAAACACCGGAATCAAGAAAGGTAGATCCAGTCATCAAAATACTCCACTCCCATTGGCCAAAACACCAAACACCGGATCACAATCCATCCCACCACACTTTCATTCACAACCGTCCGATCAAACCCCCAAATCCCCAAATCCAACGGCCCACATTCCACACCCCCACATTTCACACGGATCGCCAACCTGTCACTCCACCCAAATATTTCAAATCCCAAATTTTCAAAATCAAACCGCCCAAAATCCCCCACTATAAATACCCTCAAACCCCAGACCCAAAAACACACACTCATTTCACATTCAAAAACACACAGTTAATTAACCAATCCTTTGAAAAACAACAAATGGCTCGTACCAAGCAAACCGCAAGGAAGTCGACAGGAGGCAAGGCCCCAAGGAAGCAACTGGCCACAAAGGCGGCCCGAAAGTCAGCACCAGCAACCGGAGGGGTGAAGAAGCCACACAGATTCAGGCCAGGAACCGTTGCGTTGCGAGAGATCAGGAAGTATCAGAAGAGCACTGAGCTGTTGATCAGGAAGCTGCCGTTCCAGAGGCTGGTGAGGGAGATTGCGCAGGATTTCAAGACGGATTTGAGGTTCCAGAGCTCGGCTGTTGCGGCTCTTCAGGAGGCGAGTGAGGCGTATTTGGTGGGGTTGTTTGAGGATACTAACTTGTGTGCGATTCATGCTAAGAGGGTTACTATTATGCCTAAGGATATGCAGCTTGCTCGTCGTATCCGTGGCGAAAGGGCTTAGATGTGTTTTAGTGGCTTTTCGTGTTGATGGTGGTTCACTTCTTGTGAAATGATGTGGTTGTTTAGTTATGTTATGGTTTTTAGTTCATGTTTAGAATGTAGATGGTGAATGAAATGAAGTTGATGTAATGATTTGGTATTATCTGATTAAAACGATTAAACGAATGAAATATGAAGTTGATGTTTTATTGATTTTAGTGTTTTGTTTTGGTTAATTTGACAATTTGCTTTAATGAGAAACATGAATTTACTGATGTTAAATTGATGTTTTGGTTAATTTGGGTAATTAATGTGTGTTCAAGTCAATTGGTACTTGTTACTGACAGTAAATTGAATGAAATCTGGAATGGTACGGAACAGATGCTGTAATGTTTTTACCAGTTTAAGTTAATAAGAATTTTGATTAGTGAATGTTAAAAATATTGTATGAAAGGATCTGTTTGGGAAGTAAGATTAAAGGTTAATAGATTCGCCTAAAGTTCCAAAGTTTTAACTTTACCCAAACGCTCAAAAGAACTTGTTTCCTCCCCACCATATTGCTGTAATTGTTAGCTGGTCTCTCCCTATTCGAGTTTCTGTTTCCAGAAATGATTGACCTTTTACTTGGACCAGCAACTTATAACCCATCAAACGTCTAGTGGCATAATCGGAACTTGATTTCTATACTCAGATTTGGAGGCACTGTCATAGTGTTGTTGTATAGTGGGTGTTTGCAGACTGGCAAGAGTCGGGATAAACCATGAGTTGAGCAGTTGTAGCTTGATGTTTATGTGTTGGCTGTTTTTGCCTATCCACATTACCTGAAGAAGCTGGGTTGTGTCTCACTAGCTTAACCGTAATTTCGAACATGAAGATTTGACTATCAGGTGATTAAACAATTGGTGGAAAATTTTTGCTGCACTGGTTTTGTCGCATGCTAGCAAACAATTGAAGTCCTTTGTTGCTAGTACAGTACAAACCTTTACCCGCAGACGACCTGTGTGCCTTGAACCAGCATTGCTTTGGTTTGGAGTAAGAGGCAAAAGGTTAGGCAAACCATTTCTCGAATCAAGCGTAAATAAGCCTTCTAATGCATCAGTTAAATGAACAGATACGTCAATGAACCATCAAATATTAAGGAAAAGGAAATTACCAAGTGTGAGTTGGGAACATTTTGCACTGGCCGAGACTAATATTTGGAAGAATACGTTTTTGTGAAGCGAACTTGGAAAAGTTCCCTACAACTCTTAGAAAACATGATCATATAAACTGTCCACTGGTTCGTTAAACACTTTAACCATTCGGAAGTAATAAATACACCAACTATATCAGTTTATATATGTCAATGAACCATCAAATGGTTCAGTCACTTATCAATTGGTGTAGTCTTGTATTAACTAACTCTTCGGAACACATTCATATAGTTTTATCAAACAGGATATTTGGCAAATGGTAATTGTTATATTCGGGTTAAAGATGGTACTAACAATGTTACTAAACCATCGGCATCTCTTATGCTATTAAATGGGTCGGATAACTGAGACGAGATACTAACCTTCACACGTACTAGTTATAAATAAAAAAAATTAACTTACTATGCCAAGTTCAATCAAAACATTCTAATATAAAAAACACACAGATTCAGCAACAACAGGAGGAATGAGGCACAGATTTGACTAGCAAGCAACTGAACCATTTCGGAGACAATTTTCTGCACGGGTTTTGTGGCGTACCAGCAAACGACTGAATTCCTTTGTTGCTACCACAATACAGACCTGTAGGACGACCCGTGTGTCCTGAACCAGCAATGTTTCGACTTCGAGTAGGAAACAGCAGGTTAGACGAACCATGCCTCAAATCTAGTGAAGGTGTTGAGATCTCAGCAAGCATAAACAAGCCTTCTAATGTATCAGTTAAACACAACATCGTGCAGTAAACCAATTCAAAAAGTCTTATTTTGTTGCATTTAGGCAAATGTGCGATACAAAATGGACCTTGAGTTTAACCAGTTGGTTATTTGTAACTGCACATTTTCTCAGTTTCCGATTTCTGAGTATCAATATGATGTAGCTTATATTAGGTGGTTTGACAATTTATCTACTGAATGTGTAAAATTGCTTTTATCTGAATATATCTTTTTACTTTGAAATTAAGATAGTATAATCTACAACGTTTTTCGCAGATCGTATTTTCAAATATACCAAACCAGAATTAGCAACTGAACATATTGATTTAGGTTTTAACATTTGGTTTTTACAGACATTCTGTCGTGTGAGTGGTAAATTTCAAGACATTTTGTACTGCCGAGGACTTGTATGGAAGAAAATGTTTTGTGAAGTGGACTTGGAGAAGTTCCCTACAGTTATTACAAAACGTAACCATATAAACTATCCACTGGTTAGTTAAATCATTCGAAGCAAGAAATACGCTAAGTTACTAAGTATATCAACTTATTTATTGTAAATGACCCATCAAATGGTGTGGTCACTTATCAAATGGTGCAGTCACGTATTGACCAACTGTCTGAATTGGTCAATTGGTACACATTTATATAGCTTAATCAAACACATCTGTATCAAGATAGTTGGTAAATATTATATCCGGGTGTCAAAGATGGTACTAATTGTGTTATCAAAGGGGCAGTGTAATGAGAAGTGAAATATGTGATACTTTTTTTTTTGAAAGGTAACTCATTCACACACTTATATACAACTTAATCTCTCTCATATGTGAGAGCGCAGTACAACTGAGAGTTGTATGCTGCGTTCAGTAATGATGAATCACTTTCTGTTCTTCCTTGTAGAACATGAGATTGAACTCAAAACCTCTTGGTTGATGAGTCCCCCTCACATACGGCATACTGCTAGACTAAAGGCTCATTGGTAATGAGATGTGATCCTATCCGTATTCCGTCACACTACTAACTTACTATGTCGAGTTCAATCAAAACATTCTAAAATATATGTGCACATTGACATTACTCGTAGGGACATACTAAGTTTTAACTTCTTAAAACATATTGCTAAAATTTAATAATACCAACACTCGATAACCATTCAAATACTGAAGGCTGGCTAAAACCATGACTGACCATTTTAATCAGACTACCAAATTACATGTAAACCAATTATAGTCACATAAATTCTACAAGAACAACAAATTGTCAAAGAAAAAACAACATAATTCTCACCAACGGAGATAATTCTCAGTTACCTTAAAACCTATCTATGCAAATGTCATAACAGATCATATCATAAAAACATGTTAATCATAAAATATTCCATGATTACACAACTTATATAAATCAAAACATAACAAAATTTACTATCTTTTCTTCCAAAATCAACTTCCTTCCTCTGTATGTTGAATTACCAAACTCCTAACTCTTCTGCAATAACTTCTTTCTCGTGAGCATCTTTGCGCTCTGTTGGACTAGGTAAAAAGATAAGCCGCAACTTATAATACTCTTCATTAGCTTCCATACAATCCTTTAAAGCGGAAGTAACCTGAGAACATTTGTTGGCAATATCTTCATCATTCTTTTTCGCTTCATCAACACATTTTTCCCATTCCATAAATGTTTCTTTACACTCGCCATCTTTCATAAATACACAATAACCACATTCCTCTATTGCTTGTTTTCTAGTTTCTTGATCTTCACCATCTTTTGTATCCGGCAAAATCGCGCCATAATAATCTTTTTTTGAAAATAGACATTTATTCAAAGCCACGCTAACTTGAAAACATTGGCCTTTAGGTTCTTCATCACTCTTTTCCACTTCTTCAAAACATTTAAGCACATTGTTAAACGTTTCATTACACTTATGACCTTTCATGTTTGTTTATTTGTTTTTTTTGGTTTTTGAAATTGATATTTGGATTCTTGGGATTATAGGGTTTTAGGGGTTTCGAGTGTGGGTTATAAAATGTGTGTGACTTGAGAAACACGATAAATTTGTAGTATTCTATATTTATCACTATCTATGCATATGTCATATCAAACATACAATGTTTTCAAGATCGTAATCCTACTTAACATCGATTTCATCTTTGCAAGATCGGATCGGGATCTTAAGATCCTACTTTAATGTCATTTTTAGTAGCCTTTGTAATATTATACAAATTTTATAAATTATTATATATCATAAACGAAAAATTAAATAATTGTTTTATAGAAATGTTGTCCTAAATTATGATTATGAAATGTATAAGAAGATTAACATGTTTTTTAAATTTTACAAAACACAATTCATAAATTTGTAGTTTTTTAGTTTGAGGTTCGAGAAAAGTAAGATCGAATCGGATTAGATCTTAAGATCCTATAGTCAAGATCGGGATCCTATAAGATCTTAAGCTTTCAAATATCCTATGTAAGATCCAGATCGTTTTTGCTTTGCAGTATCGTAAAATCGTAAGATCCTAAGATCAGGATCGAGAGACAATCTTGAAATTATATATTGATCATAAGTTTCCAACATTTCATAGTTTATATAAATGATCTAACGTAACAATACTTGTTATCTTGGAATCCATAATCAACTTCCTCCCTCGTGTTTGATTACCTAAAAAACTTAAAAATTATTGCGCAACAACTTCTTTCTCATGAACATCTTTGCGCTCTTTAGGAATAGGTACCACGATAAGCAAATCATAATAATCTTGATTAGGTTCCATAAAATTTATAAATGTATAACTAACTTCATGACGTTTGTCGGCGATATCTTAATCACTTTACACCCACGAGCCACGACTCACCATCCTTCAACCATTTGTTTGGAGAGCTTCTCACACAACATGTGGTACGGTGGTACCATTGGGACACAAGCCCTTTCGTGTTTTCTTGATCAATGCCTTTTTGTTCATCATCTTTCGCAGCTTGCAATATCACACCATAATAATCTTGATTAGCTTCCGTACACTTCTTTAGAGCAGAAGTAAGTGCAAACATTTGTTAGCAAATTGTTCTTCACTCTTTTCCAGTTTTCCCCTTTGACTCATTTTTCCCATTTAATAAACGTTTTTTTACACTTGCCATCCTTCATTAAAACACAAAACGGACATTCCTCTTCTTTTTGTTAATTTCCGAACATTCTTGCATATCAAAAAATACCTCAAAACATGTGTTGTGGAGTAGGAAGCCGGAATACGCTAACAACAAAATTTGAGAGCACGAAGATTGCAAACACAAATCAGTCTATTTATTTGTGGTTCAAGATGAACACAAGAAAATAACTACAAATCTGTTGAATATGGTTTTCACCTTGTATTATTAGAGTGAAAGCTGAAAACAATGTAACATATTTTATGAGATTTACAGAAATACGTAATATACTTTATTAATCACTAGTGTCACTAAAATACCTTCAAATTGTGAGCAACGTCGCTAAATTTTCAAGTAAATTGACTAAAATACCCGTTTGTTCTTCGCCCTTTGAATTTGTTCTTGAATTTACACCCTGATCCCGAGTTCTTATTTGGAGAGAAGAGAAGAGAAGTGGAGAGGAAACTTAAATAAAATCACATTCATGAGTTTTTTTAGAGATGAGAAGAGAAAATTATGTCAAAACTTCTCTCATAATCTTCTTTTCAAATTATGATGATTTGAAAAGAAGAAGATTTTAAAACCATTTTCTCTTATATGCTTTTTCTTTTCTCAAACACAAAATTAAAAATCATTTTTTTTTGCTTCTCCTCTTCTTTTCTCTCTTGTTTCCTCTCTTCATTTCTCTTCTTTCCATTTTATACTCGGGAACAGAGTGTTATATTTATCTTTGAGTTCCGAAATTCAAATTTCGAGATTCCGTCCATGCTCCACCGCCTCTTCCACCAATCAAGATTCCGACCACTCGATTTCTTTACATCCATCAAACCACGACCAATCAAATAAAAACTATTATATAAACCTAAATCGAGTTATGTTTCTTGATTTATACCACACTCTACTAAACATAACATAAAACCCAAAACCCAATCATCTTTGTTAATTTAAACTTGACATCATCAGACTCATCACACCAAAAAAAAAAAAAAAAAAAAAAAAAAAAAAAAAAAAAAAACCCATCATCTTTGTTAAGTATTTTGTGAACACAATATCTTTAAATTTAATGTTATATCTCATGCGTATTATAGTAGTAGTTAATTGTCTATACAGCTTGACTTTGCCGAGACAGGCTGGTTTAAGAACAAGTTATGTAAAAAGAATATACTTCAAAGTCAATGGTATAAGTTTGTAATCACAATTAGTTGACTCGGAAATAAACGTACACCACTGTACGAATGACCCAACCATGTTAAATTGTTGATGGGACCTAGTTCAAGACTCGATCTTTTGCCAGGCCAAGAAATCAGGCATGATTGTTGTTAAATTGTTTTAACCTTCAACCCCGTCTATGAGTTGCTACGTCAATAGCATTCTATAGTCGGGGCTGAGCATGGTCCGAAAACTGGATCGGTCCGACTAAAATTGGACTGGACCAAAAATTGATTTGACTCAAAACACCGGACAGAGGACCGGACCCGAAATGTTCGGTCCATGTCCGGGTCGGGTCAGTCCAGTCCAACAAAACATAATTTCCGGTTGTGCATAAGACCGAACCGGATCGGATCAGACCGAGAACCGAAAATGGTTAAAGGGTGAACCGAGGACCGGACCGAAATACATTCGATCCCGTCCTGTTCGGGCTGGTTTCTCAGCCTATAATGCTCAATTTTATCCGATACATGACTTATTTCTCATTTTATTTTATAATGGTTCTTTCTGTGACTAGCAATTTTTTGTGTAGACTATTCTTGGATTTTGATTTTTTTGGGGTTTGATAATGTTATTAGTTTTGGTTAATTATTCGGAGTTATGATCAAATGAGAAGATAAGTTAAAATAAAAAAAAGTGAGAAAACAACCACATATTTTAGATTCACCTACAAAAATATATGCATCGTTTTTAAAAATATTGTCTTTTATTTAAAATCTATGGCTAAAAATTCATTTTATTTTTTTCATTTTAGTTTTTTCTTATCATTAAATCCCTTCCCTAATTCTTCATAACCGAGATATTAGGACTAAATCAATATAAATAGATTATATGAAAAAAAGAAAAAAAAAAAGAAAAAGAAAAGAAAAAAGAAAAAATATATATATATATATATATATATATATATATATATATATATATATATATATATATATATATATATATATATATATATATATATATATATATATATATATATATATATATATATGTCTTGGGCTTGAGGCTTGACTATCAGATAACCAATAAGGGCTAAGGCCACTAATTACAGATAAACCCATATGATGGGTAATGCATAATAACGACTAGGCTAATAAATGTGAAGTTGAGATTAACAAAGATGATGGCTTTTTGGGTTTGACTAGTTTTATTTTATAGTTTGTAGTTGGTAATAAATAAAAAGAAATTTCACATGGATGGGCAATGCATAATAACGACTAGGCTTATAAATGTGAAGTTGAGATCAACAAAGATGATGGATTTTGCGTTTGACTAGTTTTATTTCCGTAAATCTCAAGAACTATATTACGTATAGTTTGTATTTTTGATCCTTCTTGTTTCAATTATAATTGTTGCCTTTCTAAAAAAATTTTCAGCTTTCATAACTTTGAAAAAAAATCTAAAATACCTAATGGGCTATGACTTTATTCACTAATACACATCAACATGGGCCTTATATACTATGCTAATAGAAGCACGTATTAAAACTAAAATTGAACATACATAATTATTATAGAAAATTAGAAACATTATAACCAGATTTTAAATATACAAAGGATTCCTAAATCAACTATAACTAGAAAACTATCAACTATTTTCTTAAACTAGACGATGATTCGTGCATAGCGGCGACGGTGTATAGTATCGTCAATTTGTGTGTGCATTTCTTTCTTTTTATGTACATATAGGTGTGGAGTCTAAGAAAAGTGAAGATAGTTATTGGTTTAAAATTTTTAATTTTTAATTAGTTATTTAAATATTTAAGAGATTCAATTGTCTTTCTACATAAATGCATTTTCATTTAATCACACGTGTTTTCTCTTTATATGTAATATTATTTTATATATCTAAAATTATAAGATTCAAAAACGATAAAACTCATTTAAAGATAATGCATAAAAATATAAAGATAAATCATAAACCAAATCTACTGCTAGCTAGCTACCTAATGCCATATCATTCACCTATGTGATACTTTGATCAATTGAGACATAGAGGAATCAAGGATTTAAGCAGCCTGCATAATTTATGTATTTTTAGAACTTACACTTGAATTTGAGAATCAAATGCCTTAAACATAAGAATAAGGGTAGTTGATATGTCTTGATCGTCTTCCGACTAGATATAATCTTGTTAAACGAGGGTTTGTTTTAGAATCTTCTCTTTGTCCGATTTGTGGATCGGTTCCAGAGGATTCCATTCATATTTTGTTTCAATGTGAGTTGGCTAAGCTAATTTTTCGTAGGATTTACTGGTGGTGGGATCTTGATTCGAATAATATTTCGTCCTTTTCCGATTGGGATGTTTGGTTTTCCACCATTCGTTTGCCGTCTTAGCTTAAGCTTATCTTGGAAGTTCTATGTAGCTTGGTGGCATATTTGGACGTTTAGGAATCGGTCTATCTTTGCTGAGGTTCCCCGAGGCGTTCGGTGCTCTTCGATGATATTGTCTCTCGTGCTTTTGATTGGTGTGTTAGTAGATGTAATAGCTCGTTTTCTTGGGATAGTTGGTTGAAAAATCCTAACTTACTTTCTTTGTAATTTTTTTTCTAGCATCTTGCTAGGTTCTAATATAAGTTGCCGTTCAAAAAAAAAAAAGGGTAGTTGATACGGAATCATGTTGTAACCGAAGCAATACGCGCGTGAATGTTTTTATGAATCGAGAGACTCAAATAGGGTTGTAATTACGCCATATCCTACTTGAAAACTTTTAACTAAAATTGTTTCATTTCTTATTACAAATCTTTAATTATTTCTTAATATGAACACTAAAACTTTTTTAACCCCTAAAAAATGTTGTAAATTACCCATTTAGTGTCCATTACTTGGTAAACAATGTTGTAACCTATGTTTTCTAAAGTGTGGTTTTCAAAGAAGTGAACAATAAATTGGTAAATCATATGTTTTCGGGTTAAAAAAAAAGTTTTAAATTTGTATATTAAATTATTAATACAAAACTTGAAAGTTCATAACAAAAATAAAATGAAACACTTTGGTAGTGTTTAGTTAGAGAAAAGTTTTTTTAATTTTCTATTTTTAGATTCTTTTTTTAAAAAAAGAAGGGATTTAATTTTATAAAAAAAATCGAAAACGTGTTCATATGATATTGTTTTATATTCTAAAAAAATAAACGGGTTTAAAAGGGAAACAAGAAAAAACAAATGTATTTTGTAGTTTCTCATATTAAAATAGGTATTGCAAATTTTATGTTTTTTTAGAGAATCTGATGGGAAATATTGATTTGAATGCAATCTTTAGTTTTCTTGTTTTTTATAAAATACTAGCTTATAGACCCGTGGCATCCACGGGATTTTAGAGGGTTTTAGAAAGAATAAAGAACGTAAATGATGTGAAATTTTCTTTTAACGGCACAATAAAGTTATAAGTGACTAAAATCATAAAATACAATGGTTATAAATATTTGTGTAACAAACGTTGATTACCTCTTGATGTACAATATGTTTGTCTTGAGAAGCAAAATGGATGTAGTGACCATTCTAAAACTTGAAGAAAAACTCCTTTTCGTCAACACCTAATAAGTATACAAAAAATGTAAGTGATAGAATATTTTGGATTTATAATAACTGTAAATAAGAAAAATAAGACAAAACATTTAATATGTATAATGTACATACCTATTGATCGTTTGATCATATACCTTGAAGAACTTCTTTATATACAACATTTATAGTAGTATTTGATAGGTTACCATCGGCGTCTGAACAACAACCTTCAAATCTTTTTTGCTTTTGACACATGAAAGAGCTACATATAGCTGTCCATGTGTGAATACAGGACGTGGAAGATACAATCCAACTTTTAAAAGCAATTGCCCTTGGCTCTTGTTTATTGTCATGGCGAATGACACAGAAATGGGATATTGTTTCCTCACGATCTTTAGAGGTAAACGTTTATTAGATGGAATAATTCTCAATCGTGGTATGATAACCTTATTTCCAAAATGTGTCCCATTAATGATCTGATCTTGAATAGAAGTTCTTGATAATTGTAAAACCTGAAGTCGTGTTCCGTTACACAATCCATTAGATTGATCAATATTCCTCAATAACATTATCGGGACACCAACTTTTAACACCAGCCTATGGTTTGGAACACTTGAGAACTTTTGTCCATTGATAAAATCTGTTGAGAAAACAGATTCATCGATTGATGTACCACGATCAGTTTTATCAATACTATCACAACTAAGGTAAACCATTTCCTCACCTGGAAATGTTTGAAGCAAATGATCATTTATACTGTCAACCACTTCACTGGTTGGAGCAAGAATGGCCTTTTCTTGAAAATAGGACGGATCATTTATGTGTTCCAAAAGGTTTGGATAGGTAAAATCCACAATGGATGCTATCGGGTCAGAAGACTCTTCTGTTAGAATATCCTTGGGTATATCTATTGAAATCTCTCCATCGTTTGCATCTCCTACCTCCCCGTCTCCTATTTTTAGTATCCATTCAGCAAATTCACGTATCTCGTTCACATCTTCAGGGCGAGATCCAATAGTAAGCCTCATGTTGGCCGTTAACTTCAAAACCGTGTAGTGATCCAACAAATAAGATTGCTTTAAGGACGCACTTACAATATCTTGGCGTAAACCTTTTGGAATAACGGGAAGATCTTGTCTAAAATCACCACCAAAGACAATTGTCATTCCACCAAAAGACGTCTCGCTAGGATCAAACCTCGTCTTACGTAGTACATCTCGCAATGACCGATCTAAAACCTCGAAACAAAACTTATAGACCTGTGGAATCCACGGGGTTTTTAGAAGAGTGAATGCATTAAGAAATTAACGGTGTGAGTAAAGTAAGAAAAAACAACGAATGTGAAACTTTTGTATTATTTTTTTAATGAAATAATATGTAATAAGTGAATTATACAATAAAGAAGCATGGATGTAACTATTAATCTAATAAACATCTATCCACGCGGCCTACAATCTTCATGTTCTTGAAAAACAAATGTATGTAGTGACTGATAATTAATTGATAAGCTAATGAACATTTCTTGAGCACCTAATAAGAGTAAAAAAAATGTAAGTAAATGGATGTTTGTGATTGATAATACATGTAAATATAAAAAATGTCATAAAAGATATTGTATGTATATTTACACGTACCTCTTCAAACATGGTCATAAAGCTTGAAGAACTTCTTTCTAGACTACATTTGTAGTAGTTTTTTATAGTTTACCATCCGCATCAGAAACAACAATCTTCAAACCTTTTTTGCTTTTGACACGCAAAAGAGTCACATATAGTTGTCCATGTGTGAAAACCGGACGTGCAAGGTACAAACAAACTCTTGAAAGCGATTGCCCTTGGCTCTTGTTTATTAGATTAATAGCTTATAGACCCGTGGAATCACGGGGTTTTTAAAGAAATTATGCATCAAAAAATTAAGTGTGTGATTAAAGTAAGAGAGAATAACGAACGTAATCAATATGAAATGTTCTTTTAACGGAATAATAAGTTATAAGTCAATGATACTATAAATTACTGTGCTTGTAAAATATCTATGTAATAAACATCCATTGACTCGTGATCTCCAATTTTGATGGTCTTAAGAAGCAAATGTGTGTAATATCCATTGTAATAATAAGTGTAAATATAAAAAATGCCATTCACTTATGTCATATGTATATTGTACATACCTATTGAATGTTGATCATACACCTTGAAAAACTTCTTTGTAGACTACATTTGCAGTAGTTTTTGTTAGTCGTACAACTTGAAGTCGTGTCACGTTACATAATCCATTTGATTGACCAATATTTCTCAACAACTTGTGTGAATAAAGTAACAAACAACAAAGATCGTAAACAGGTTCTTTATTTTTTTAAAGGGATTAATAAGTAATAATTCAATGATACGATAGACAACTTGGTTTGTAACTATTAAGAAAATAAACGTGCATGTATTATCTTCTCTAATTGGTATATAGCATTTGAGAGCAAAGTTATGCGGTCAACGTCAAACACTTGAGTAGTCCATGTTGATTCCGTTAACACATAAATATGATAACAATCAATCAACCATGATCATGTTTATCAGAAAACGTGTTTATGCTGGTCTAAGTCAATGATATAAACTGAATTTATCAAATGGATTATTAGAAATCACATATTTTCAGAGAAGCAAAATAATCAAATGAATAATTAACTAAACTAAACTTCACAATCATATTGTCACATTCCATAAACAGAGAATGCATTTTGGAGTTTCAACCATTGATAACAATACCATCATTCTCCACCAGTAAAAGTTGCGCAAAAAACAAAAGTAATTTCTACGATAATAGGCTAACCCTATAAAATAAGCTAAAGAAAACACCACCTAAATGTTCACTTAGTGACACATAATAACTTGAGCTAATGAATCTCAAATTGTGAAAAGATAAAATTAACATATTTAGCAAAAGGAAAATGGTTGAAACCAACCCAAAGTGTAAGACTCATACACATTTACTTTTAGTACACTTTTACTTGAAGAATATAACCTCCTTACTGTAAGCTTATTAACTACACTAACCACATGACCTCAGTTACCTTGCCAACCATTCTCAACTCCATGGATCTGCAAGACAAAAAGAACCCAGTCAGACCGAGCAACATGTTATCTCTTATCTACTTATTGTTAAAACGAACTACGTACTTTTGTTTTAGAATGCTTGTATATACTTGTTGTAGGGAATAACAACAAAAGTTGAACTAAAACGATATGTATAGGTATGCTTCATCTTATCCAACCCATATAAGCATATTCGACAAAAACATAAGTTCGCAACATTCGTTGGTTTAATTGAATGTTTATAGAGGCATATGCAAATGAAATGTTTTAGTCAATGACCTATAATTCTTCCTTGCATTTTCATTTTACCAAGTTATGAACTTTTACCCAATTGACCCTTTAAAGATACTATTGTATTAAGTAAAATAAATTACTCCATATATTGGGTACATTTTGTGACTCGTGACCCCTCTAATTCATATCGATCAATAGCTTCTACAATAACATTAACCTATTACACTCCTCCAATAAGCTTAGTCAAACACCCCTTTATTTAAGAAGTAAAATACATTTACATATAAAGTAGTAATAATTTAATGGCCCTAATTCAGAAAATTAAACTGTTGACATAAATAATGCCTAAAAACATTATTAACATATTATTAATATCTCTATGTTTTGATTATCACAAAATATAAACTCATAGAACAAAAACTTGTGACATAAACATGTATTTAGTGATTAACATTCTTTTTACATCCAAATCACTTAAGGTATGAATAAACAAAGTGTTTAGTGCAATTTATGATCAAAGGAGTATTTAATTAACTAATGCAAAGTTTATTTAATTATATAAACATATTATATATTTTTGAAAAACACTTTTGGTAATAAAGAAAAATGTTTTAATCATACTAAATATATGATTTCAAATTTTTAACCAAAATCAGTTAGTTTTTCACCAAATAAACTTTTCCCACTAAAAGACAAAGAATCTGGCCGTTTCAGTTGGGCGGCCCCCATAATTATAAAGGGCGGTCCCCTTAATTTTAAGGGGGCCGGCCTTGATTTAAGGGGACCGGCCACGCTCCTCTGTCAAAATCTGTTGCCTATAAATACCACCTTAAACCTGGATTTTTTCCTCACCTTTTGCACTCCTAAACTTTCTGTTCTAGATCCACATTTCTATTCTCTTAATCCTTTGATCATAAGTGTATAATTCTTTGTTTCAAAGTGATTCAAACTTCATCCTCTCAAGTGCAAGAGAAGAATACTTCTATCCCCCAAGACAAGAAGTATTACAACTTGTTGTGACTTCCACATATAAGTTGTTGGTGCATCATCAAGATCATTTACATTACTCTTTGTGAAGATTGTTGTGTATATGTGATTGTAGATAGTTGTGCTAGGTATATTGATTGTGTGATTAGTCAGTTGTTTGGTGTGAAGAAGAAAAGTTAGGAATTAGATTATAGTGAAGAAGCTAGGTGTGAAGTTGTTAGTTGTGAAGTAAATTGGTGTGAAGAAGATAGACTTGAAGTAGATAGTTGTGAAGATAGATAGGTGTGAAGAAGTAGTGTTGTGATTAAGTAGTGACTAGGTGTGAAGAAATTGTGTAGAAGGTGTGAATAAGTTGTGACGAAGTTGTGGTGTGTATATTGGTGTCTAAGGTTTCTCCGCCATAAGGAGCTTGTTGACATAGTGAAGAAAACTCTCGAGTAGGTGACTCAAGGAGTGGAGTAGGGCAAGGAAGGTGTCCTTGTAGCCGAACCACTATAAATCCTTTGTCTCGCGGTTAGATATTTCCATATCTTACTTATTATCTTGCTTATATCGTTATTACTTTTGTAGACGTAGACGTATATATATAGTTGCTCATATAGTGCTAGTATTGATTTTACTTAAAGATCAAACGAACGTTTCATTCACAAAACAAAGTTTTTACAATCAAACTAAAAAGGTTACATACATATAATTGATCATTTCGATCAAGTATAGTTTTCATACAAAATATAACTAAGGATTATAAAATAAACAATTACGTACTTATCTCTTATATATAGTTATAATTGTTTATATCATGCATGTGTTGATTTCACATACTTAGCTTACATTATTATTATTGTTCATAGTTAGATATACTTGTTCATATTGTTCAAGATTTGAGTTCACATAAGATTGAATCAAAGTTTTAAAAACAAACAAGGTTTTAAAACTAAACTAAGTTTTCATAATAAAATTAAAAAGACGTAAAACTATTCAACCCCCCCTTCTAGTTTTCCACAATTGGTACCAGAGCCACGTCAAACAAGATTTTTAAAATAAATTGTATTTTAAAACTTGTAACGATCTATGGAATCTGAAAAATATTTAGAAATGCAATCTATGCAAAGACCACCATTATTTGAAAGCGATGGTTTTCTTTATTGGAAAAATAGATTCGAAACTTATGTGAAATCAAAAGATCTTGATCTTTGGCATGTCATTACCTTTGGTGATTTTCCCCCTATTCAATATAATTTTGAAACTAAAATGGATGAAATTGTATCTTTTGAAAAACAAAATGATGATTTGAAAAAGAAACTAGCAAAAAATAATGAGGCTAAAATGGTTATTTATAACGCGTTACCACGCAAAGAATATGAAAGAATTTTTATGTGTAAAACCGCAAAAGAAATTTGGGATTCTTTACTAATCACTCACCAAGGTAATAGTCAAGTTAAAGATAACAAAATAGATCTTCTTTTTCAACAATATGAACAATTTACGATTCCGGAGGAGGAATCAATAGATAATGCTTTTGCTAGGTTTAACACTATCATCACAAGTTTAAAAGCACTTGATGAGAATTTTTCTAGTAAGAATTTTGTTAGGAAATTTCATAGGGCTCTTCATCCAAAATGGCGAGCTAAAGTTACGGCGATTGAAGAATCGAAAAACTTGTCAACTCTTCAACTTGATGAGTTGATCGGCAATCTGAAAGTCTACGAAGCAATAATAAAGAAAGACTCCGAGATGGTCAATGGAAAAAGAGAGCAAAGCAAGTCAATTGCGTTGAAAGCTAGGAAGGAATCTAGTAACGAGGATAGCTCAACCTCCGAAAGTGATGACGAAGAATATGCGATGGCCGTAAGAGACTTAAAGAAATTCTTCAAAAGGCGAAGAAGATTCGCTAGACAACCGCATGTGATGAGTGTGTAAATACTCATCATTTTTGTCTTATATGAACTGCCAAAACATCCGAAAACACCCAATTACGCATCAAAATACACAAATTATCCCAAAAGTGTGTTTTATATGTTTTAGATGCAAAATGTTTAAAAACAAATGAAAAATGAACAAAGTTTGCACAATTGGCAGTTTCAGTCCCTCAAGTTTCAAATATTGACAAAACTAGTCCCTGGAAGTTTAAAACGAAAGAAAAGTCAACCCAAGGCATGAAAAAGTCAAAAATTATGAAAAAATGATCCTTGGGTAAATAGTTTGAGAAAATTACACAATTGGTCCCTCAAAATCCAAAATTGGCATAAAAGGTCCCTAGAGTTTCAGTAATTGACAGATTTGGTCCCTGGTGGGGTATTTTTGAAAGAAAAATCATTTTTTGCCCTTGGAAAATCAAAATGTGTCTAAAATAGTCCTTGGGTGAAATTTTGAGGAAATTACATGTTTGGTCCCTTAAGTTTGGTAAATTGACGTAAATGGTCCCCGGGAATTTTGAAAAGTACAAAATGGCAAAAATGGGTTTTGGATATCTAAACTAGGCAAGATTGGTCCTTATAATAAATTTTGGGAATTACCATTTCAGCCCTCACTTTTCATAAAATTTCAAAAATGGTCCTTGTGAATTTAAGTTATAAACCAAACGGACCTATTCATATTATTACCTAAACAACCCACCCTATCCTAATCCACCAAAACCAACCCACCATACAAACCACTACCCAAGCCCACTCCCCCATTCCAGCCCACTCCATTCAAGCCCACTCCACAACAAACACAAACCCGTATAATACTAATCCTCCCTCAGTTTGACTTCGGTCAAACTCACCCCAACTCCACCTCACCTCCTAGCCTCCCTAGGCCTGCTATAAACACCATCATCACACCCTCAACCCCCCTCCTCTGCAACACTCAACATATCACCCTTATCACTCCAAACAAACACAATAGTCCAAATACCCTTCTGGCTTCAAATAATACAAGAAAAACGCCAAAACATTTTGGGCGGCAAAAAACTTTAAATTGCCAAGATTGAGTGTTGTTGATCCAAGGGCTCTAAGGAAGCTGGGAAATGTCCAAGGAAGATCAGAAACCCTACTTTGGGGTTATATATTGAAGCTGAGTGGCAGAAAAGCAAGGAGTCCCTTTTAGTTGTAGTTTCAATCCTTATGTCATTTTTATGTTTAATACTTTTTAGTTCAAATTAGTAAAGTAATTTGTAATCTCAGTGTAATATTGAAGTTTCCAAGTAATGAAATCCAAGTTTTAAGAAATTCTCAGTTTACGAAATTAATGTTAGTCTAAAATTGTTTAAAGTTATTGTTGTTTCTGGTAGTTAATTTGGATTCTTATGCTCACTCAGGCTCCCATATAAGTTTATCCAAGCTTATAGAAACATTAAATTCAGTTTAGAAGTAAAAAAAATCAAAAATACAAAAAAAATTCAGAAAAATAAAAGGAAAATAAAAAAAAAATGAAGATGAAAGAAAAAGCTTTGGAGCAAGGTTTATTTGGGAAGGCCCTGGTTTAGAACCCCATGGGGGGTGTTAGGAATGTGTTTTGAGTACTTGTGGTACCCATGGTTAAGCTGGAATGCAGTCTGTAAGATCTTCTTAAATTTCTTTGAGCATCATTTGAATTTGTAGTTTCTGTAGCTATTTCTAGCTTATTTCTGTATAAATGTTTGTGTTTCAGTTTAGTATAAGTGTACATTTCAAATTATCTGCTTAGATCCTTGAAACACTTTGAAAACATCTTGGTTATATCTGTTATAGGGGTGTTTGGCTTTACTGTGTATGGCATGTTTTAACTTGAAATTGTTGTTGCCTTTGGTTCATTCAGTTCACAATAGGTCCATATAAGTCCAATTGAGTATAAAATCATGGTATTGTTAACAAGAAAGTCAAGCTCCACTTTAATCTCACTTAACTGTCAACTGTTACAAATTCTTAGTGTGCATTATTTTCATTTCAGTGTAAAAGTTGTTAGGGTAACTTAAAATAGTTTCATTTCATAATAATATATCACAAATAATCATTTTTGGCCATTATAATCTCACCAAAGTCAAGAGGTGCTCACAAATTGCAAAAGTCAAAACTGCATAAGCAGAAAATGGAACAAAGTTTAATTGAGTGCATAAGGTTCAATTATGGATGAAATCTCAATGTTTTTGTCATTTTGTAATCCTTGCTAGTTCCTTTCCTTAAATCAGAAGGAAAATTCAGATTTGGAGTTCATTTACATGGGAAGAATTGACCACCAAGTTGACTGTTTGACCCATTGCATGCTCTGTACCACCCATCTGACCAGCTTTGACCCATTTCTTTCCTGACCATAACTTGTTGGTTAATTGACTTCAGGGATTGGACTTGGGTATTTTGGGAAGCTTGTTAGGGGTATTTGTTTGATGTATACTTGGTTTGGCATCATTGGCTTATTGGATAGCTTGTTTAGCCCCTCAAAGTTGCCTCTTGGCAACTGTTTCTGCATAGACTCAGTTTTATCTGAGTTGTCTTGATCTTGAATCCTTTTTGATCATTATTGTAGTTCCTGATTTAGATGTTACTTTTGGTTGTTATTTTAGTTATTCATAGATTGCATAAGGTCTTGATAGCTCAGCTGCTTATTTGAGCTTATTGATTTTTGCTTAGCTGCTACTATTTGTTATTCTTGTTGTCTGTTCTTGTTGCTTTTGTTGATTTCATTGTGTTACACTTGATCTTGTTGTTACCATTGATGCTTGTTGTTGTTGATTTCATTGAGTTGTCCAAGTTTTGTTCTTGTTCAAGTTTATTTGAGCTTATTAGTCTCACCACTTATATCACCAGTCCACTTTGAGCTTTTTGCTCACTGAACCTTCCACAGACCACAACAAGCTCAAATCTTGAGCTTAATGCCTGATCTTAGGAATTTTGGGAAGCTCTCCTGGCAAGGTTTTGAGTTCCACCTTCACTTTATACCTTGGATCATTCCTGTGGGTCCCACCAAGGGCTGCACATTGCCCTTTTGGCCTGCTTGAATCTGAGTGAGCTTGGAATTGCTTATTTGTCTTACTTGGCTTATTCTTTGAGATTCTCTTGTTGTTTTAAGTCCATTTAAGTTTCCTTAAGCTGCTTACAACTTATTTCATAGCTGTTGTTCCCTGCATGGCTTATTGAGAGCTTAAACCTCATATATAAGCTTATTAGCTTACTGTTGGGCTTTTTGCTTAGCATTGAGCTTATTTCTGAGTTCCACACCAAGTTCTTTTACAAAAGTTGTTCATTTTTAATAGATAATCAGTTGTGTAAAAGAAAAATTGGAAAAAGCTAAATTTTTAGAAAGTGATAGCTTCTATTTAAGCCATTTTGGCTTATTTTCTGCTTATTTATAAGCAATTTTCATTTTTAAATTTTTCTTAGGCTTCTTTTTAGTTAAAATAATTTTAGTAATTTTTCCAGATTTTTCCTAGTTCATTTGGTATTTTTAATAATTAATTTTAGTTTAAATTAATTAAATAATTTGTTTTAATTAATACTAAATAATTAAAAAGTAGAAAAATTAGGTTTTCTGTTTTAAAAATAGTTTTATAATATTTTAGATTTTTCTAAATTTAATTTTCATTTTTCTAATTAATTTTCATAATTAATTAATAATTAGTTAATTTAGTTAATTAAAAAGTAATTAGTAATTAATTAATAGTAATTAATTAAAAAGTGTAAAAATTATTTTTCTTTTTCTAAAAATTTTCTTAAGTCATTAGGATTATAAAAACATAATTTTCACGTTCGTAGGACTTTATTTGCTCACCTTTCACTTTTATTTTTGCGCGTTCGCGTTATTTTTAATTCAAACGCGCGTTTTTAGGTTAACTTGCGTTTCTAGATAATCTGATCATCAGTAATTGTTTCAATAGTGTTTATAAGTTATTTTCAATCGCAATCCCGTAGTATAATCACTCAAAACAAATTTCTGATCCTCCTGTTAAATCACCCGATCACTTTAAACGTTTTTAAATACAATTGCTTACCTCGCTGGGACATAACGACCCGGGAATATATTGTACTCCTTGGTTAGTTGGTTTTAGACGTTTGACTAGGTTGACCATTACCTGGGAAACTTAGTTGACTGTTTAGGACCAATCAAAATTTGGCGCCGCTGCCGGGGAGGTAGCTGCGTATTTAAAACGTTTTCTTAGAGATTAGTGATTTCTCATTCGTCACTGTATAAACCCACCACCTTCTTGTAAATTCAAATCATAAAACAAAAACGTCATTAACACTTTTCCTAAAGTGTTAACAACACCAAAAACCCAAAAAGATTTTCTTTCTGATTTATACAAAATGCTTTTCAAAAATCCAAAAATATTTTTCCTTAACCTCTATCCATTTGATTCTGCCTTCTTATACCCCTCTCATGTATAATTCTTATGGCGTCTCTCGGCTACACGTGTTTTCACTGTAAAAGCCCAATTGAGAACGGCTTTCGTTGTTTCCGGTGTATTTGTGAGAAATGTGGCAATAATTGTAGTGACAGATTTTGTGTTTTGTGCAATCTGTTCATAAGTCCAAATTCTCTCAATGATTCACCAAATTCTTCCAAGCCCGAGATACGTGCTATTAATGACAAACCTTCAAGAATTGATCCTAACCTTTCACGGTTTACGGTCAAAAGTTTGTCAAGCAAACGTACTGAGCTTAGGGCAGTGACTGAAAAGCACGACTTGTCCAATCTTCACATTTATCAAGAACCAAAACCCGAGACCATAACGGAAGTGGTGGAAATTGCTAGCTCTAAGAGCACACCACTTGTCCCACCTCCGGATTTTATTCCTTGTGTCGGTTGTGGTGAGCCGCTTTTCGGTTCTCCATGTCGTTGGTGTACATGTGTACAATGTGGTAATGATATCCAAAACGGGAGTTGTTTGTTTTGTGGGTCGAGTAATTCATTTGCTTATGATCTTAATCAAAACTCATTCAACGACTCTTCAAATTTTTCCAATTACCCAACACATTCATACGAGCAAGAATCATATTATCCAAACTCCAATGATGCTTCGTATCAAGATACACCATACCAGACTCAACAGTTTAACTGTTGTGAGTACTGTGGTGGTCCACACTACAGTTCTGATTGTCAAGCGGGGAACACGCTTGTCTATGAGCAGTTTCCCGATAACAATTATGACTCAAGCCCATATGACTCACAGCCACATCAGTTTTACTGTTGTGAATACTGTGGAGGTCCTCACATTAGCCCGGATTGTCAAACAAGGAATCCATTTTCTTGTAACAATTATGAATATTCAATTCAAGACCAACTTCCTGTAACAATTCGCAATTTCAGGTTAACTTTTATTCCCGAAAATTTCACTATTCACTTTTTACTATTCACTTTTCACTATTCATCTCAGAAATTTTTATTTCATATTCTCGTAAGTTAAACTATTTTAACGATAATCCGAGAGTTTGACGCTCGTCGGATCATTTCTGCAAAAATCACAAAGCCGTGTCCGAGATTTACTTTTAGGTTTAAACGTCCTTCCAGCATCCCGATATATCCATAAAACATTATAAACAATAGAAATATGATTTTCTTTCATTTTAGGACAATTCCAAAAGTTTTGGAATTTTACGTTTTTCAGTTCAGCGTTTTACGCGAATTACGCGTTTTAGACCCGTGTTTCCAGTTTTTAGCAGGGTTTTAGCACCCGATAGATCCTACCACTCATTTTATATTTTATTATGGACTATATTGACATGTTTAACAATACTTTCAAGTTTCATATTTTTACGATACCCGGTTTTACGTTTTGAGGCTTAATCATTTACGGTTAGCAATTAACGGGACCAAAACTCACTACGTAACTTATATAAGGCCAAGATTCATCCACCTAATCCCTTCCCCTTGTCCATGAACGTGTATATGGTGGCCTTGGTGGCTTGATAATGAGCCTAGGAAAGTATATGGTCTAAGAACAACCAAGTATGCATAGATGTGTTTAGTTTTTAACCATTAGTTCATTATACTTCATGTGTTCCAATTTTAACCACAAGTAAGTACTAGCTAACCTCCTCACTTGCACTATAAAAGGAAACTCATCTCTTCATTCTTTTTATCACCATTTAAAACTTCCCAACATAATTCCATAGCTTCATCATCTTTGATCTTCAAGTTACAAATTACATACCATAGTTAAAGGCCTAGTTATTCTCTACACGAAACTAGTGTTTATTTGGTGATTCCATGATTGAATTAGGAGTTTCACAAGGGTACTAGGTCTGAGCTAAGATGGTTTTCACAAGGGTTAGATCAAGGCTAGCAAGGGTTACAAGAGTTATGGTGAAGGGTTTACAAGCTTAGGTTTAGTGTCCTAGTTCTATACTTGACTTCCTTTCTTTAGAAAGCCAAAAGTTGTAAGCAAACCCTTATACACTTTCTTGCTCAATATCATTTTCATGCTCTTTGTGTTCTTTTCATGCTATATATGTTCTTGTTATTGTGTTCATGATGTTTAAAAATGGATAAAACGAGTATTGGTATACATATGTTAACTTATGACAAGTAAACAAGCAAACTAGTGATTTTTATGGAAAACCACGACCACAATAGTATAACTTTGATATTTGACACTTACTTACTGTTAAAGAGGACTTAACAAGGAAAACATAGCAATTTGAATCACCCAAAACGAGTACACGAGTCAAAAGTTATGACCATTTGAAGTTAGCGAAACCAAAACGGCAAAACTGCCTAAATAGCATTCTGATCAAATTATGATTTTGAAAGTCCCACTTCTAGTCCGATTCATCAAAAAGTTAAAACACGAAAGTTGTCCGGAACGCCGTTTTCGCTCAGGAACAAAGAAGCTCGAGCCCTGAAAAGGCTTTCCGAGTGATAATTTCTTCAAATTCTTAACAGCCCATTTTTAGACCAAAGTCACTATATAATAGTTATGATTTACTAAGACCAAGAGGTCTAATGACCTAAAGCCAAGACCACAACTATGGCTAAAGCCAAGGTTGAGTCTCAAGACCATGGTAACAATGACCAAGGTCACGACAAAGCCACGGCTAAAGACCATATAACTTTTAAAGATCAAAACTTATATATATGTTATCAAATACTACAATAGTAGGGAGCCTCATGTGAGGAGTTCATTGAGTAAGCCGTCGAGACGAGTTGTGGATTTACGAGTTAAAGTGTCCTGGCTCCTCGAACGTTTACTCCATGACTTCTGAATTATGTCGGCCCGAACGGTAGTAAGAGATTTACAACCTATACATGTTTCATAGACCACTTATATTCAACGACTTACACTATATACTAAGTACTACATCATGAACATTATGCAAGATATATATAGGCAATTCTTTGTATTCTTAGACGTTACTCCAAACCTAAGTCGCAACGTTCTATTATAGGCTGCTCTTAGAGAGTTTCGCGATTCGACTACCACTTTCATTTCTCATTACGTAAGCTTAAGGTGAGTCATAGCCCCTACTTTTTCATACTTGTTTTAACTCTTTGGGGGGGGGGGGATACATGCACAACTACTTGCTTACTTGTACAAATACTTGATCGCATTATACTTGATTGTTCTATACTTGATTGTCTTATACTTGATTGCATTATACTTGATTTCATTCATACATGATTGTGTTATACTTAACTGCGTTATACTTGATTGTGTTACTGCCAGTGGCTCCAGATTAAGTTGCTGGATGACCATTGAGACTTCCGGTGGCTCCAAATTAAGACCTTGGATGACCATTGAGGCTATTGATACATCCTAACATTTGCGAATGTTGGATACATCATAAACGTGAGGTCTTCGGAGATGAAGTGTAGACTCACGACTAATTGCTTAATTGTTTTGATGAACTTATACATGTCTTTATTATACTATATTGTAGCAGTGGGTTGTGAACACACAGGTTACAAGTCTCTTATGGCGGGACTTGCAACTGAGTGGATTCACGATGCCTTTGCTGTGTGATCATTCTTTAAGGCTTTTTCAACTGTTTTAAGACAAACTCTATGAACTCACCAACCATTGTGTTGACACTTTAGCATGTTTATCTCAGGTTAGTAAGGCGATAGCTAGTGCGTGGAACTTAGAGTCAAGCTGCATATTCTGAAGACTTACGCTTTTATCATTTACCATTCAAAACATTTTGTATACATTTATGTATCATACTTTGGAATCTCATGTTTGTAACTTTGAATTCATTAATCGAATGGTAACTTTTCAAAACGTCTCATTTAGAGTTCGTTTTCTATAACTTGTACTTTGTATTATGAAGTAGCACCCCAATGACACAGTCTTCCGCTGCGGTATTTTGGGGGTGTTACAGATTGGTACCAGATCCTTGGTTATAGAGAACTAGGTTGCATTTAGTGCCTAGACTATAACTGCTATATACGTTGGGACCTTCCTCTTTATTTGCCTTACACACAATACATACACATATGTTTTTTGGTTAGAGGTTTGCTTAGTTCCACGCTGTTAGATGATGTGACTTTAGTATTATAAGGAGCCCCAGAGATTCGTCGAGTCATTAAAAACATGGAGCTCAGTAATAACTAATTAGTTAACTTGATCTTGTGACAGTTCTTGTTTGATGAGACACAAGATTTGAGTTAAATAATATTATTGCTTAGCTTTAGGGATTTGATGACTTGATTATCTTACTATCGGCCTCAGAAGGCGGATTTTGTGTCGGAAATTCTTAAGTAGGATGATTTAGAATCTCCTTATTTAAATGGATTGGGACGCCTCTTCAGTTAAATAAAGAAATTGTAAATCACCGAACCATAAGTTTATGAGACCTTACTTACATAAATTTGGACGCTTCTTTATGTAAGTAATGTGTTATAAATAAGTGGGCTTAATTGTAGCCGATACAACTCCTTAACCACAACCTTAGACGAATCAGAGTGAACACCACTATATTAGAGATTCCGAATTCTCCTAGACACACTAAACTTCGGGACGAAGTTTCCTTAAGGGGTAGAGACTGTAACAATTCGCAATTTCAGGTTAACTTTTATTCCCGAAAATTTCACTATTCACTTTTTACTATTCACTTTTCACTATTCATCTCAGAAATTTTTATTTCATATTCTCGTAAGTTAAACTATTTTAACGATAATCCGAGAGTTTGACGCTCGTCGGATCATTTCTGCAAAAATCACAAAGCCGTGTCCGAGATTTACTTTTAGGTTTAAACGTCCTTCCAGCATCCCGATATATCCATAAAACATTATAAACAATAGAAATATGATTTTCTTTCATTTTAGGACAATTCCAAAAGTTTTGGAATTTTACGTTTTTCAGTTCAGCGTTTTACGCGAATTACGCGTTTTAGACCCGTGTTTCCAGTTTTTAGCAGGGTTTTAGCACCCGATAGATCCTACCACTCATTTTATATTTTATTATGGACTATATTGACATGTTTAACAATACTTTCAAGTTTCATATTTTTACGATACCCGGTTTTACGTTTTGAGGCTTAATCATTTACGGTTAGCAATTAACAGGACCAAAACTCACTACGTAACTTATATAAGGCCAAGATTCATCCACCTAATCCCTTCCCCTTGTCCATGAACGTGTATATGGTGGCCTTGGTGGCTTGATAATGAGCCTAGGAAAGTATATGGTCTAAGAACAACCAAGTATGCATAGATGTGTTTAGTTTTTAACCATTAGTTCATTATACTTCATGTGTTCCAATTTTAACCACAAGTAAGTACTAGCTAACCTCCTCACTTGCACTATAAAAGGAAACTCATCTCTTCATTCTTTTCATCACCATTTAAAACTTCCCAACATAATTCCATAGCTTCATCATCTTTGATCTTCAAGTTACAAATTACATACCATAGTTAAAGGCCTAGTTATTCTCTACACGAAACTAGTGTTTATTTGGTGATTCCATGATTGAATTAGGAGTTTCACAAGGGTACTAGGTCTGAGCTAAGATGGTTTTCACAAGGGTTAGATCAAGGCTAGCAAGGGTTACAAGAGTTATAGTGAAGGGTTTACAAGCTTAGGTTTAGTGTCCTAGTTCTATACTTGACTTCCTTTCTTTAGAAAGCCAAAAGTTGTAAGCAAACCCTTATACACTTTCTTGCTCAATATCATTTTCATGCTCTTTGTGTTCTTTTCATGCTATATATGTTCTTGTTATTGTGTTCATGATGTTTAAAAATGGATAAAACGAGTATTGGTATACATATGTTAACTTATGACAAGTAAACAAGCAAACTAGTGATTTTTATGGAAAACCACGACCACAATAGTATAACTTTGATATTTGACACTTACTTACTGTTAAAGAGGACTTAACAAGGAAAACATAGCAATTTGAATCACCCAAAACGAGTACACGAGTCAAAAGTTATGACCATTTGAAGTTAGCGAAACCAAAACGGCAAAACTGCCTAAATAGCATTCTGATCAAATTATGATTTTGAAAGTCCCACTTCTAGTCCGATTCATCAAAAAGTTAAAACACGAAAGTTGTCCGGAACGTCGTTTTCGTTCAGGAACAAAGAAGCTCGAGCCCTGAAAAGGCTTTCCGAGTGATAATTTCTTCAAATTCTTAACAGCCCATTTTTAGACCAAAGTCACTATATAATAGTTATGATTTACTAAGACCAAGAGGTCTAATGACCTAAATCCAAAACCACAACCATGGCTAAAGCCAAGGTTGAGTCTCAAGACCATGGTAACAATGACCAAGGTCACGGCAAAGCCACGGCTAAAGACCATATAACTTTTAAAGATCAAAACTTATATATATGTTATCAAATACTACAATAGTAGGGAGCCTCATGCGAGGAGTTCATTGAGTAAGCCGTCGAGACGAGTTGTGGATTTACGAGTTAAAGTGTCCTGGCTCCTCGAACGTTTACTCCATGACTTCTGAATTATGTCGGCCCGAACGGTAGTAAGAGATTTACAACCTATACATGTTTCATAGACCACTTATATTCAACGACTTACACTATATACTAAGTACTACATCATGAACATTATGCAAGATATATATAGGCAATTCTTTGTATTCTTAGACGTTACTCCAAACCTAAGTCGCAACGTTCTATTATAGGCTGCTCTTAGAGAGTTTCGCGATTCGACTACCACTTTCATTTCTCATTACATAAGCTTAAGGTGAGTCATAGCCCCTACTTTTTCATACTTGTTTTAACTCTTTGGGGGGGGGGGGGGATACATGCACAACTACTTGCTTACTTGTACAAATACTTGATCGCATTATACTTGATTGTTCTATACTTGATTGTCTTATACTTGATCGCATTATACTTGATTTCATTCATACATGATTGTGTTATACTTAACTGCGTTATACTTGATTGTGTTACTGCCAGTGGCTCCAGATTAAGTTGCTGGATGACCATTGAGACTTCCGGTGGCTCCAAATTAAGACCTTGGATGACCATTGAGGCTATTGATACATCCTAACATTTGCGAATGTTGGATACATCATAAACGTGAGGTCTTCGGAGATGAAGTGTAGACTCACGACTAATTGCTTAATTGTTTTGATGAACTTATACATGTCTTTATTATACTATATTGTAGCAGTGGGTTGTGAACACACAGGTTACAAGTCTCTTATGGCGGGACTTGCAACTGAGTGGATTCACGATGCCTTTGCTGTGTGATCATTCTTTAAGGCTTTTTCAACTGTTTTAAGACAAACTCTATTAACTCACCAACCATTGTGTTGACACTTTAGCATGTTTATCTCAGGTTAGTAAGGCGATAGCTAGTGCGTGGAACTTAGAGTCAAGCTGCATATTCTGAAGACTTACGCTTTTATCATTTACCATTCAAAACATTTTGTATACATTTATGTATCATACTTTGGAATCTCATGTTTGTAACTTTGAATTCATTAATCGAATGGTAACTTTTCAAAACGTCTCATTTAGAGTTCGTTTTCTATAACTTGTACTTTGTATTATGAAGTAGCACCCCAATGACACAGTCTTCCGCTGCGGTATTTTGGGGGTGTTACACTTCCACAGTACCAAATGGTCCAAGCAACTCCTCATGATATCGAGCAAAACCTTTTACTAGAGGCTCGTGAAATTTTGCAAAAACTTAAGGAGGAGTTTGCCACTACATCATTTCAAGAATCTCGTGAAAAATCAATGGCTGAATTACTTGCTAAAGAACGAGATGCTAGAAACGAATTGAGCATGGAAGAATTACTTGCTAAGCAAAGAGCGGCTAAAATACGTGCCAATCTTCGCTATGCTGCTCTATATGATGACGATGATGACAGTGATGATGATGAAGATGACATTGTCATTATTCAAAAAGATTCATCAGATTCGTCAGTTGTGATTCCTTCCATGGATAATCAGGGAGAAAATAATGTGACGAAGTCACTAGTCGTTGATCAAATGGAACTTGAAAATTCCATAACTGCTAGTACTTCTAAACTCCCTCAGTCTGTTGTTATCACACCCGAAGTTCACACTCACTCTCTTAACATGGGGGATGAGCATCTTAGCACTGTTCCTGATAAGGAATCAAACGAATTAATAAAGTCTAGTGTTGAGATCCTTGTCCCAATCCCAGGAGAGTCACAGGGGACTTTTGATCAAGTGTGTGATATTCATTCTAACCCTAATAATCCAAATGATCAAATTGAGACTGTCTCTGATTCCAGTGATGATTGTTTATCTTATGGAGACATTGAATTTGTTGATGCATCACTTCTCCACTCTGATGTTGACTTTCTTCTTGAAGAGTTCGCTGATGAACTCTCTCATATCGATCCCATCCCAACAAGGGATGAAAATGAAGTCTTTGACTTTGATACAGATTTGAGAGAGTTAGAACTCTTACTTACTCGTGATCCTTCGATTGAACTTACTCAGATCAATCCACTTCCTCCGGAAAGTGAAAATGATCTGGACGAATTCGAGGCTTTTCTTACTGAAGATAGTTCAATTTCATATGAAGTTGATGATAATTATCTTGATCCTGAGGGGGACATTCTTTTTCTAGAAAGTTTGTTAAACGAAGATCCATTTCCCCCCCCCCCCCCTCCCACCCAAACAACTTCATAATGAGGAAATCAAATCAGTTGAAGAAACTGATAAATTTCCTGAGATCAAGCTCAAGGACTTGCCTCCTCCACTTGAATATACATTTCTTGAGGAGGAAGTTCTTATCTTAATTGCTATTCAGATCTCTCTTCTTTCCTTCACCTACCAGGTGATTTCTCCTCTTCTTCACTCCTTCGGGAGTGAGGATACTATATTTGATCCCGGCATTTTCATGTATCATTATCTTGAGCCGGATACTTATCTCTTCGGTGTGGAACTTTCACGTGCTTCATATGTTTGTCCAAACATCTTGAATGAAAGTCCGATTGAGATCGTTTCTTCCACATTCCCCGATGACAAATGAATTAGGGGTCGAGTCAAGCTAGCGACTCGGTAAACAAAAACAGTAGCATGCTTATAGGGTTTTCACCCTAAGTGTGGGGGAGTCCCCCATGCTATGGTTACAAGAGTGAAAAAATAAAATGGTTTTTCCACGCTTAGCTTGTAATGTTGCCCTTTTACGTTCAAAATGTCGGCATAATAGCCGGGATTTTGAATATTGCGGACAATATTCATCCTAAGTGTGGGGGGGTATTCGCTATTCTAGCGAATTTTATCACGTTTTACTATATAATACCCCCGTTTTTAGCCAAAATTTCAAAAAATTAAAATTTTTTTCACTGGTGCTTCAAAATTTTTGTGGTAATCAGTCCGCCTTGTCTAAGCGACAAAAGGGATTGGCTAGTCCAGGAGCAAACGGCTCTTGGTAAAGACATCTCAAATCCGTTTATGGCTTGTAATTTGCCCAAAATTGTATGGTTCCTCAACTCCCCAAAAACAAATGAGTTGGCTAGCCCGCAAGATTATGACTTGTGGTAAAGGCAGTGGAAAATCCATAATTGGTAATCAGCTCACCAAGATGTTGACTATTCCATCAAGAGCTGGCTAGTCCAGAAGCAAACGACTTTTGGTAAAGACTAATCAAATCCGTTGACAGCTGGTGGTTTGCTCAAAATCACACGGTTATCAGGTGTGCCACAGTTCTTACACCTGGCTACTCCAGAAGTGATGGCTTTTGGTAAAGAGTTTCAAATCCATCAAGTTTTTCTCAAAAGATTGCTAGGGACTAGCAATAGCTTAGTGTGGGGGATTGATGAGTGTGTAAATACTCATCATCTTTGTCTTATATGAACTGCCAAAACATCCAAAAACACCCAATTACGCATCAAAATACACAAATTATCCCAAAAGTGTGTTTTATATGTTTTAGATGCAAACTGTTTAAAAACAAATGAAAAACGAACAAAGTTTGCACAATTGGCAGTTTCAGTCCCTCAAGTTTCAAATATTGACAAAACTAGTCCCTGGAAGTTTAAAACGAAAGAAAAGTCAACCCAAGGCATGAAAAAGTCAAAAATTATGAAAAAATGATCCTTGGGTAAAAAGTTTGAGAAAATTACACAATTGGTCCCTCAAAATCCAAAATTGGCATAAAAGGTCCCTAGAGTTTCAGTAATTGACAGATTTGGTCCCTGGAGGGGTATTTTTGAAAGGAAAATCATTTTTTGCCCTTGGAAAATCAAAATGTGTCTAAAATAGTCCTTGGGTGAAATTTTGAGGAAATTACATGTTTGGTCCCTTAAGTTTGGTAAATTGACGTAAATGGTCCCCGGGAATTTTGAAAAGTACAAAATGGCAAAAATGGGTTTTGGATATTTAAACTATGCAAGATTGGTCCTTATAATAAATTTTGGGAATTACCATTTCAGCCCTCACTTTTCATAAAATTTCAAAAATGGTCCTTGTGAATTTAAGTTATAAACCAAACGGACCTATTCATATTATTACCTAAACAACCCACCCTATCCTAATCCACCAAAACCAACCCACCATACAAACCACTACCCAAGCCCACTCCCCCATTCCAGCCCACTCCATTCAAGCCCACTCCACAACAAACACAAACCCGTATAATACTAATCCCCCCTCAGTTTGACTTCGGTCAAACTCACCCCAACTCCACCTCACCTCCTAGCCTCCCTAGGCCTGCTATAAACACCATCATCACACCCTCAACCCCCCTCCTCTGCAACACTCAACATATCACCCTTATCACTCCAAACAAACACAATAGTCCAAATACCCTTCTGGCTTCAAATAATACAAGAAAAACGCCAAAACATTTTGGGCGGCAAAAAACTTTAAATTGCCAAGATTGAGTGTTGTTGATCCAAAGGCTCTAAGGAAGCTGGGAAATGTCCAAGGAAGATCAGAAACCCTACTTTGGGGCTATATATTGAAGCTGAGTGGCAGAAAAGCAAGGAGTCCCTTTTAGTTGTAGTTTCAATCCTTATGTCATTTTTATGTTTAATACTTTTTAGTTCAAATTAGTAAAGTAATTTGTAATCTCAGTGTAATATTGAAGTTTCCAAGTAATGAAATCCAAGTTTTAAGAAATTCTCAGTTTACGAAATTAATGTTAGTCTAAAATTGTTTAAAGTTATTGTTGTTTCTGGTAGTTAATTTGGATTCTTATGCTCACTCAGGCTCCCATATAAGTTTATCCAAGCTTATAGAAACATTAAATTCAGTTTAGAAGTAAAAAAAATCAAAAATACAAAAAAAAATCAGAAAAATAAAAGGAAAATAAAAAAAATATGAAGATGAAAGAAAAAGCTTTGGAGCAAGGTTTATTTGGGAAGGCCCTGGTTTAGAACCCCATGGGGGGTGTTAGGAATGTGTTTTGAGTACTTGTGGTACCCATGGTTAAGCTGGAATGCAGTCTGTAAGATCTTCTTAAATTTCTTTGAGCATCATTTGAATTTGTAGTTTCTGTAGCTATTTCTAGCTTATTTCTGTATAAATGTTTGTGTTTCAGTTTAGTATAAGTGTACATTTCAAATTATCTGCTTAGATCCTTGAAACACTTTGAAAACATCTTGGTTATATCTGTTATAGGGGTGTTTGGCTTTACTGTGTATGGCATGTTTTAACTTGAAATTGTTGTTGCCTTTGGTTCATTCAGTTCACAATAGGTCCATATAAGTCCAATTGAGTATAAAATCATGGTATTGTTAACAAGAAAGTCAAGCTCCACTTTAATCTCACTTAACTGTCAACTGTTACAAATTCTTAGTGTGCATTATTTTCATTTCAGTGTAAAAGTTGTTAGGGTAACTTAAAATAGTTTCATTTCATAATAATATATCACAAATAATCATTTTTGGCCATTATAATCTCACCAAAGTCAAGAGGTGCTCACAAATTGCAAAGTTTAATTGAGTGCATAAGGTTCAATTATGGAACAAAGTTTAATTGAGTGCATAAGGTTCAATTATGGATGAAATCTCAATGTTTTTGTCATTTTGTAATCCTTGCTAGTTCCTTTCCTTAAATCAGAAGGAAAATTCAGATTTGGAGTTCATTTACATGGGAAGAATTGACCACCAAGTTGACTGTTTGACCCATTGCATGCTCTGTACCACCCATCTGACCAGCTTTGACCCATTTCTTTCCTGACCATAACTTGTTGGTTAATTGACTTCAGGGATTGGACTTGGGTATTTTGGGAAGCTTGTTAGGGGTATTTGTTTGATGTATACTTGGTTTGGCATCATTGGCTTATTGGATAGCTTGTTTAGCCCCTCAAAGTTGCCTCTTGGCAACTGTTTCTGCATAGACTCAGTTTTATCTGAGTTGTCTTGATCTTGAATCCTTTTTGATCATTATTGTAGTTCCTGATTTAGATGTTACTTTTGGTTGTTATTTTAGTTATTCATAGATTGCATAAGGTCTTGATAGCTCAGCTGCTTATTTGAGCTTATTGATTTTTGCTTAGCTGCTACTATTTGTTATTCTTGTTGTCTGTTCTTGTTGCTTTTGTTGATTTCATTGTGTTACACTTGATCTTGTTGTTACCATTGATGCTTGTTGTTGTTGATTTCATTGAGTTGTCCAAGTTTTGTTCTTGTTCAAGTTTATTTGAGCTTATTAGTCTCACCACTTATATCACCAGTCCACTTTGAGCTTTTGCTCACTGAACCTTCCACAGACCACAACAAGCTCAAATCTTGAGCTTAATGCCTGATCTTAGGCATTTTGGGAAGCTCTCCTGGCAAGGTTTTGAGTTCCACCTTCACTTTATACCTTGGATCATTCCTGTGGGTCCCACCAAGGGCTGCACATTGCCCTTTAGGCCTGCTTGAATCTGAGTGAGCTTGGAATTGCTTATTTGTCTTACTTGGCTTATTCTTTGAGATTCTCTTGTTGTTTTAAGTCCATTTAAGTTTCCTTAAGCTGCTTACAACTTATTTCATAGCTGTTGTTCCCTGCATGGCTTATTGAGAGCTTAAACCTCATATATAAGCTTATTAGCTTACTGTTGGGCTTTTTGCTTAGCATTGAGCTTATTTCTGAGTTCCACACCAAGTTCTTTTACAAAAGTTGTTCATTTTTAATAGATAATCAGTTGTGTAAAAGAAAAATTGGAAAAAGCTAAATTTTTAGAAAGTGATAGCTTCTATTTAAGCCATTTTGGCTTATTTTCTGCTTATTTATAAGCAATTTTCATTTTTAATTTTTTCTTAAGCTTATTTTTAGTTAAAATAATTTTAGTAATTTTTCCAGATTTTTCCTAGTTCATTTGGTATTTTTAATAATTAATTTTAGTTTAAATTAATTAAATAATTAGTTTTAATTAATACTAAATAATTAAAAAGTAGAAAAATTAGGTTTTCTGTTTTAAAAATAGTTTTATAATATTTTAGATTTTTCTAAATTTAATTTTCATTTTTCTAATTAATTTTCATAATTAATTAATAATTAGTTAATTTAGTTAGTTAAAAAGTAATTAGAAATTAGTAATTAATTAATAGTAATTAATTAAAAATTGTAAAAATTATTTTTCTTTTTCTAAAAATTTTCTTAAGTCATTAGATTATAAAAACATAATTTTCACGTTCGTAGGACTTTATTTGCTCACCTTTCACTTTTATTTTTGCGCGTTCGCGTTATTTT
The DNA here is from genome assembly GCA_030686995.1 of Artemisia argyi. Lineage (NCBI taxonomy): Eukaryota > Viridiplantae > Streptophyta > Magnoliopsida > Asterales > Asteraceae > Artemisia > Artemisia argyi. The sequence continues at coordinate 18,687,564 of CM060695.1, read as the reverse complement.
TAATTCAAACGCGCGTTTTTAGGTTAGCTTGCGTTTCTAGATAATCTGATCATCAGTAATTGTTTCAATAGTGTTTATAAGTTATTTTCAATCGCAATCCCGTAGTATAATCACTCAAAACAAATTTCTGATCCTCCTGTTAAATCACCCGATCACTTTAAACGTTTTTAAATACAATTGCTTACCTCGCTGGGACATAACGACCCGGGAATACACTGTATTCCTTGGTTAGTTGCTTTTAGACGTTTGACTAGGTTGACCATTACCTGGGAAACTTAGTTGACTGTTTAGGACCAATCAAAATTTGGCGCCGCTGCCGGGGAGGTAGCTGCGTGTTTAAAACGTTTCTTAGAGATTAGTGATTTTGGAATTCACTTCTTGGGAAATATTACCACCATACATGCATCCTAGCCAAATGTTAGATATGTTTGGACCAAACAACTTTGGATCAATGAGACAATGGGGACCAAGTGGCTATGTTGTCAATCTTGGAAGAAGTTGGAATATCATCTACAAATGACTTCTATAAGTCAACATGGTCACTTGAAGTGCTTGAAGATATTCCATTGAAGACTGAAAGGTACGCGTTTTTTTAAGTTCATCGCTATAATTTGCATGCTTAGCTATATATATATATTGTTTGTAACTCTTAAACATATATACGTACATAATAGCTTATATACTTATAACCTAGAAACATCATTAGTTGATTTTCCTAGGAATAAGATGAAATTGTTCATTGCCGAACATAATAGAAAATGGAAATCTTCTATATCCACTATTAGCAAACTCATGGTGATCAAGTGAAATGAGTTAAGTGGATTAATCGTTAATATAGAAGTAGGATTAGATCCCTCGCGTAAGAAAACTATGGATGAAACAAGCTCTCGTAGACTATGGCATTAAGTTAGATAAGCATGCGAAAACAAAGGAACTATAGATGTTAGGTTATACCCCATTCAACACTCTCGCATCTATCATATAATTTATCGTCATCACTTCCTTTAGGATCATAGGATATGTAGATACGATAGCATGAGATAATAGTAGGCTTAACCAATCCTCTTGAGCATGAGATCTTTTATAAACATCTTTTAAAATATATGATTAATGATATTTGTTGTCAAAAATCTAATATCTTTAAAAATATGCAAAAACCTCACATTTTGGAAAATGGTTTTTCAAATAACTATCCCACTTTTAAATAACATGTTTTCACTATCAATATCCACAATTTTGTTTTGATCAAAACTAAAGATTGGGAAAATATTCTTTACCGTTCATTCACACATTTTGAAGTAAAATCCAACCTATTTTATTCAAATAACTCTCACATCTAAGTGAAAACCTACTTTCAAGCATTGTTGAATAATACTAAAAACGTCTCTTTTAAATCATGCATGGTGATCTCATATTTGTCATCTATATTTATATAAATGACACTTATAAGTGAACTAAATCAAATCAAGAGGACCATGGTTTGTCTATTAAGACTTTGTTTATAACAAGTCTAGAAATCCATGCTATCATAACTACCCACTTATTGCACATTGATACACATTAGGATTAAATCTCCTAGTTATGTAGTTATGAAATACTTGATGTTGCTTTATTGTTTCCTAGCACTTATATTTTACTTGTTTGATGAGTATGTTTGTATGCTAGATGAAATTGCTTGTTTACTTAATCTCTTTGGTTAACATGCTTTGACTATGTAATTGCCTACATAATTAGTATATGATTAATTGCCTCAAAGAGTTGGACTTGTTTGAAACCAAAAACATAACCTTTCTGCAATTCACTACCAAAAATCCTTTTCTGGCAATCTGGGAATCACCAGATGGGCGGCCCCCTTAAATCATAAGGCGGCCCCCTTAATTATTAAGGGGACCGGCCTCCAATTAAGGGGACCGGCCATCTGATGATCGAAAGTGTTGTTTCCTTTTTCTACTTTTTAGCCCATTTCATCCTACACTTCTCATAATACACAAACCTATTCTATCCTAAACCTTCCATCAAAGTTTATCCATCCTTGATCCCACCAATCCTACATTATAAACACTCTCATTCCTCTCAATCTCCACTCATCTCATCATGTCCTCTCCCATTAAACCAAAACCTTTACACACTTAAACCTCATAACCTTTACTCATCTCAACCTCAAATTTCATCTCCTAGTGCACCTAATGCACCATCTATAACACTCTCCTACCAAGAAATCCCTTCCATGAACATCGCTCTTTCACTCTCACCAATCACATCACTTGATACTCATTTACCATCTTCACCAATAACTCCACCTAGTCATCCTCACAAAAAGATTCAACCATATAACCGTTTCCTAAACTCTACAAAGTGTGTCATCACCACTACAACTTAACTCATGATGGTCAAACCATATTTCATGATACACAAACCTCATGTTCACTCAAATGAACCCTTTCACAACTCAAGCGATGTTGTTCATAATCAACCAACACCTAAACCCCACTCTCACACAAATGATCCATTTAACAACAAATCATCCATTCGTGCTTTCACTAATGCTCCTTCTTATGATGAGCATGCACAATCCCAAAACAATAATCCCAAGCTCATTACCAACACTTTACATGTTGCTCACTCAACAAAAACACCATCCACTCATGAAGCATCTCTTCCACCCATATCATGTTTTCATGATTACCCAAGCTAAAACATATCTCCACCACCAAGAGTATCACCACCACATCCTACAACTTCACATGCCATTCCTATGTTGCATGTTCAAACCCTCACCCAAGACAACTATCATGCTCCACCACCATCACCTTCCTTCGAACACTTGAAGTCCGTTGAGGAGCTACAAGAAGCCTGTGAGCTTAATGCTCTTTTAGCCTTACATCTTGCTCAACACAATTTGGATCCACCTTCATCTAAGCTCACCCTCATCACCACACAACATAAATCAAGTTGAAAAACATGTCAACAATTGACCTTGTTGCATCTTTCTCCTAAAAACCATTGCATTCAATGAACACCTCACTTGGATTGAATGTCTTCTCACTAGATCACATCCAATACCCTCACTTGAACAACATCCAAAACCTTAATCAACCTCTTCCGCTACAAACTCTCCACCACCAAAATCTCCAACATTCATGACCCAAACATACCTCCATTAATCCAACAACCTTACCCTAACTCAACCATCTTCATTCCAAACACTCCATCATCAACCATCTAAGCATACTATATGCTTAAGATTTTCACTCTTAAATACGAATCAACCAACCTTTTGTTACAAGCAAGTCCGATGGCTCTCTTTGGCAAATTAGGATTTTTGTTTTTAACATAATCACTTTAAATTAATTGTTATGTATCCTTATTATTTGTTTGATGTGCTTGTTATTTGTATATTGCATATTCTTCTATATATGCTTGTGCTTCTAATATTTTTCTTGCGAGCATTCCATATCTCGTTTCCTTGGTGCTCTCAAATGAGAGGGAGCATACATCAAGGGGGAGCATTCTACCCGTTTAAACTTCCTTCGCGAAACTTACTCGGCTTAACCTTTTTGATTTTACAAAAAGGGGGAGAAGAGAAATGTAAACTCTATAATACTTGTCTAAAAACAAGTTTTAGATATATTGAGTTTAAGGTTTTGTAATAATCAAAAAGGGAGAGATTGTTGACATAAATAATGCCTAATAACATTATTAACATATTATCAATATCTCTATGTTTTGATTATCACAAAATATAAACTCATAGAACTAAAACTTGTGACATAAACATGTATTTAGTGATTAACATTCTCTTTACATCCAAATCACTTAAGGTATGAATAAACAAAGTGTTTAGTGCAATTTATGATCAAATGGGTATTTAATTAACTAATGCAAAGTTTATTTAATTATATAAACATATTATATATTTTTGAAAAACACTTTTGGTAATAAAGAAAAATGTTTTAATCATACTAAATATATGATTTCAAATTTTTAACCAAAATCAGTTAGTTTTTCACCAAATAAACTTTCCCCACTAAAAGACAAAGAATCTGGCCGTTTCAGTTGGGCGGCCCCCTTAATTATAAAGGGCGGTCCCCTTAATTTTAAGGGGGCCGGCCTTGATTTAAGGGGACCGGCCACGCTCCTCTGTCAGAATCTGTTGCCTATAAATACCAACTTAAACCTGGATTTTTTCATCACCTTTTGCACTCCTAAACTTTCTGTTCTAGATCCACATTTCTATTCTCTTAATCCTTTGATCATAAGTGTATAATTCTTTGTTTCAAAGTGATTCAAACTTCATCCTCTCAAGTGCGAGAGAAGAATACTTCTATCCCCCAAGACAAGAAGTATTACAACTTGTTGTGACCTCCACATACAAGTTATTGGTGCATCATCAAGATCATTTACATTACTCTTTGTGAAGATTGTTGTGTATATGTGATTGTAGATAGTTGTGCTAGGTATATTGATTGTGTGATTAGTTAGTTGTTTGGTGTGAAGAAGAAAAGTTAGGAATTAGATTATAGTGAAGAAGCTAGGTGTGAAGTTGTTAGTTGTGAAGTAAATTGGTGTGAAGAAGATAGGCTTGAAGTAGATAGTTGTGAAGATAGATAGGTGTGAAGAAGTAGTGTTGTGATTAAGTAGTGACTAGGTGTAAAGAAATTGTGTAGAAGGTGTGAATAAGTTGTGACGAAGTTGTGGTGTGCATATTGGTGTGTAAGGTTTCTCCGCCATAAGGAGCTTGTTGACATAGTGAAGAAAACTCTCGAGTAGGTGACTCGAGGAGTGGAGTAGGGCAAGGAAGGTGTCCTTGTACCCGAACCACTATAAATCCTTTGTCTCGCGGTTAGATCTTTCCATATCTTACTTATTAACTTGCTTATATCGTTATTACTTTTGTAGACGTAGACGTATATATATAGTTGCTCATATAGTGCTAGTATTGATTTTACTTAAAGATCAAACGAAAGTTTCATTCACAAAACAAAGTTTTTACAATCAAACTAAAAAGGTTACATACATATAATTGATCATTTCGATCAAGTATAGTTTTCATACAAAATATAACTAAGGATTATAAAATAAACGATTACGTACTTATCTCTTATATATAGTTATAATTGTTTATATCATGCATGTGTTAATTTCACATACTTAGCTTACATTATTATTATTGTTCATACTTAGATATACTTGTTCATATTGTTCAAGATTTGAGTTCACATAAGATTGAATCAAAGTTTTAAAAACAAACAAGGTTTTAAAACTAAACTAAATTTTCATAATAAAATTAAAAAGACGTAAAACTATTTAACCCCCCCCTTCTAGTTTTCCACATAAACAATAAAGAGTAATATTTTGTAATAGATATACTGCATTTATGAAATAACATAAACTGGGGCAATACTTTATTAGCAGGGGTAACAGGTCAAGCATGTTCAAAATGAGAGAAATCTATCTTTAACGTGATAATCTTAAAAATCGATTATAGATTATAAAAGTTATAACAATTGTTCAATTTTTGTCACATTTAATATATAGATCTTAACAACCATTTCTCACAAACGGAGAAAGCTAAGATATTCCCTTCAATCCTTTGTAACAAATTGTCTTAGTCCATAGCCTTACTAATCCTTATAAAGGAAATGTCTAAGTTAGCAGACGATAACATGACTCCACAAAGTATATTTAAGTGGCTTGGCATAGAGATATCAAGCATTTGCTAACTATATAGCACAAGCTTCCTCAAGTCCCCAACTTTCCAACAACAAAAACATCAAGCAACAAAAGACTAACTTGTTTCCAATTTAGATTTACTTCCAATTCATATTCTTTTAAAGGTACGCTTCATGTCAATGCATCTAATTTAATTACTATATATCTGATCGCAATTGCAACCAGTTGACACCATTATGCTTATCAATTTTAGCATTCATCGCACATGTGATTAAGCAATCTACTCAATAATACATTTTTCATATTCGGCATGCCAAAATAGATTACCAGATTTAAAGGGACCGGCAGCCTTACCAGGTAAGCTTAGTCAATTATCCTTTGATGTCCTTGCAATATTATTGGAACAAAAAGTAACTTTAAAATTCGAAAAGAAGGTCAAGTTAGTAGTTTCAGTGCTAATTTAGGCTTGTTGGATGTTGTACAATCAAGGGAGAACTTAATTATGGCAAAATTTATAGAATCAAAATTCGAGATATTCGAATTCTTGTTTGTATTTGAATCTATTTGTTAGAATTTTCAATAGTTCCATTACCACATGTTGTGACATAAAACATAAAAAACTGAATCAAGTGGTTGGATTTGTACATAGTTACTTGGCATTTATAAGGCATTTTGATGGAACAATTTTGTGTGAGACATTGAATTAAACGCTTGGTATGCATTTTAAAACTAACCTTTCACAAACAAAGCTCCATGACAGGCACCATCATATCGACTCATATTGATTGCTTATCATGAATCTTCATATAAACATCTAACAACCTATTGAAAATAAAATCAGACCCAAACATAAAAAAAAAATTAAACTCTCAAAATGATTAAAAGTAGAATACTGCAAAAAAGAAACATACAATATAAAGATTCAAAAGCTAACCTTTCATCTGAGATAATAGGACCGTAAAATTTGATGCTTCATCTTAAAGCCACATTCCTGCATAGATAAGTACTAAAGTATGAGAGATTAACCAATTCTCCAATAGATATTACTTTCGTTACTACTAAAATATGAAGTTCTACTGACATATGAAGTTCATATGTTGCAAGTTTGTTTTTTCTCGAATGAAGTTGTGAGCTTTACCAACTACGTGCTTTCCTATGGATTTTTCAGAAGCCTTCGCTATTAATAAATATTTACATTTGATTATTGCACGATGAGATTCCAGCGGGGAGTTTAAAGCCATAATCCTGCATAAATAAGTACTAAAGTATTAAGAGTTTAACCAATTCTCCAATTTACATATGCAGTAAGTTCAAATCAACTTTTCTTAAATATCGCAAGTTTATACTAACCTATTGCTACGGATGTCTAAACAGAGTGGGGGTGTTTAGGGAATCCTTATTATTAGCGTTTATGATAAACCCATACTGTGTTTGGGATTGCTAAGCCGCTAAATAAGTAATCGCAAACACCCTAAAAAATATACAATTAGAAATTAGATAATGTTAACATAGTTATTCTAAACTGATTATTTCAACCTCAAATAATTTGCGTAAGCAATGTCAACGAATTATAGATACATTCAAAGTTCAATAAATGAGTCTCATACATCTTTCTCAAAGAAACCCGAAAGATCCCAGCTTTGTGACATTCCAGTGAGTTCAAAATAGTTCCACTACCATATGTTGTGACATAAAACATAAAAACGGAATCAAGTGGTTGGATTTGTACATAGTTACTTGGCATATATAAGGCATTTTGATGGAACAATTTTGTGTGAGACGTTGAATTAAACGCTTGGTATGCATTTTAAAACTAACCTTTCACAAACAAAGCTCTATGACAGGCACCATCTTATAGACTAATATTGATTGCTCATCATGAATCTTCATATAAACATCTAACAACCTATTGAAAATAAAATCAGATCCAAAGATAAAAAAATTAAACTCTCAAAATGATTAAAAGTAGAATACTGCAAAAAAGAAACATACAATATAAAGATTCAAAAGCTATCTTTTCATCTGTGAAAATAGGACAATAAAATTTGATGCTTCATCTTAAAGCCACATTCCTGCATAGATAAAACAATTGAATCATTCAAACATAATATATTAAAACAATTGAATCAAATAAAAGGCATAATCATTCAAACAGTTGAATCAAATTAAAAACATAAAAAAAAAAAAAAAAAAAAAAAAAAAAAAAAAAAAAAAACTTACAATCGACCCCCAAAATAGGTTTGCCGTGTGTTTTATGATTGTTTGATTGATTGACTTTTTTTTTTCATTTTGAATTGGCCCAATGATTCGGTTACAATACTGTGAATGAATCATCACGTGCTCTATTTTTGCCCTACAAATGACAATCATCATGTGCATAAGAAACACACATAGAACATAAACTACAAATAACCATTTTCATCAATCCATATAAGCTACTAACAATTAAATTGAAGAATGAAAAGAGATAAAACATGTCAAACCTGGTTAATCTTCCTCAACCACATTCTACCTACAAAAATAAATTATTCCACAATCAATCGAAATATATCATGGTGATTTCCCCCAAATAAATTATAACATGATTCATCAAGGTGAACTTCCCCAATTTTTTAGGGTTCCGATTAAAATTATAAATTGAATCGAAACCACCAAATAAAAAGTCAGCACATCAAAATATCTTTACTAAGGGATTTCAATCGAATCCATAAAAAAACTTGAATAAATGCGATAGTTCAATTTAAAGGGATCTTGAACGATGCTGTGATTTGAGTTGCAATTGTGTGTGTGCTTTATTAATCGGAGAGGAGGATATGCATTTGAAGGGTAAGGATTTTGAATGCCTTTATATTAAATGTTGAATTGAAACAGCCTGTTTTTGAATGATAGAGGAGGAGCGTACCATTGAATGGTATTGAATACCTTACAAAAATAACACCCAGAAGGAGCGTGTTTATGAAGAGTGTTTTTTTACCGAAGTTAAAACATGGATGCATAAACTTGTTGTACGCATTAAAGTATTGACCAATCACATTTGAGACACATCATCACATTAATTGCATAGGGTGCATTAGAGTGCTTGTAAATTATTCTGGTTTATTAGAATTAATAGATTTTATATAAAATAAGAGTGTTTCCTCTCTACTAACACACCCTTTTTGTTTCATGTGTTCAAGTGGCAACTGGCAAATGAACGTAACTACATGACCATTTATAAACATTTAGGGTGCGTTTAGTTGTAGAAAAATTTCTTATATTTTTTACTTCAATTTCTTTAGAAGAATTGAAGGGTTTTTATTCTTAGAAAAGAAATATAAATTTAGATAACATGTTAGATGACATTAGTCAGAAAATTAAATAAATGCAAGTGAATGTAAAAAGAATGAAAGAAAAAAGTGTAGGAAGGGGTAAAGAGTTATTTCTTTTCTAGTTAAATTTTGAAAAATAAGATTTTCATTTTTCAATTTTTTTTTTTTTTTTTAAATGTGTGATTAAATAAATTTTCAATTTTTTCAATTTCTAATAAAAAATTTCTTGAAAAAATAAATTATTTTTCACCAACTAAGGCTATCCGGAGTGGTCGTGACCATGCATGTCACTCGCCACCACTAAAACACATGCCCAAGTCAAGGTCAAATTTGCATTTCGTTGGTGACCGACTCACCTTTGGTGAGCATATTATTTTTGTGGGCCTACTTTTTGTTTAAATAATTTTTGTTTAGGTGAGGAGAAGGTGATCGTGAAAGGGAATGAGCAGAAGTAAGAAGAAAGAGAAATCTGAGATGACGATTATGTGAATGTGAATGTGAATTGTGAGGGGTATAGCCACCGCTCCCTTTATCCTAATTCCTAAACACACCTTTGCTATAGTTATTTTTCTTTACTATATTTTACAAGAGGAGTTGACATGACATGTGTCGGCACCCATTTATAAGGACAGGTTTAAAAACAATTTAATGCTATTTCAATTCTTAATTAATGACGCTGATGTTTCTATATTTGCTTTAATTTTAGGTAAACCCTTTTTCTCACAAGCAGCCTTCAGTCGCCAGATATTTCTTAGTTTCAATTAAAAAGTTGGATATTTCAAAATTTTAACATTAAATTAGAAAATGACTTTTGATTTGTATGCGTTTTAGGTTAGTTTGGATTAGTTTTAAGATTGACTAGTTTTTCTATAATCTAATACACGTTTTTCTTTTCCGACTTCTTCGCCGACTAATCCACAGGGTTTGAACTCATCGTCACACAGACTCAAACCAGGTAAAGAGTCCTACATTTTTAAGAGGTTAGTGTGACCACTTCAGAGTTGTTACACATTTTAGAGTGATAGTCACAAACCTTTTTGCCACTAGGCCACCCTGAGTGGTTATCTAATACATGTTTTAGTTATACTTTTTATGCTTTTATCACAATTGATGAGACAATATTCATGACCAAGTGCCGTAAATTTTATTTTCTCAACGGCGTAATCTTTAAAATCTTGTTGCGTCACAGAGCTCTCGAATATGATTTATTGGAGACTTTAATTGTTTACGCCGCATATTAGTTTCTAAGCATGTTCCATATCTTTGATTCTCATGTATCAGTTTCTAGAATCGTTCAATAAAAAAAATGGATAACTAGAAATACATATGTCAGTTTCTAAGCATGTTCGACTCTCATATAGTACAAAAACCATTGTCTTCCATTTTCTTCATTGGCGTCTCAAGTTGTCAAATTCCAAGTCCTCCGACCCCATTTAAATTCCAAACTGGATATTAATTTTAAATTGTAAAATAAAGTTGGTTGAGGTTTGGAAATCCAGACATTAAATTAAGAAATGATGGTACAGAGGTAGGTAATTCTTTATGTATGAAGTCAGCAATAACGTTTAAAAGTTCAACTTGTGTCCTTGATGTTTTAAACACGTACTTGTAGGACACATGACACATCTGGCCAATTATTTCTAGCGAACAAGTTGTATAAACTATAAAGCTCGTACTTTTATTATTTCCTCATTATTCAATATTCAACACCTCCACATGAGTTATTTGGCGCTTTCGAAATAGAGTCTGCTTTGACTTGAAACCCTTGCGTAAGGAGAGTCTCATAGAAGAAATCAACATTTTTTCACACCTTTAGATTACTCATAGAAGCAAAAACATCCAGTTGAATTGGCTTGAATGCATCACCAACCTTAGAGTGGCTTGCACTGTTTAATTGTATCAATTTTTTCGTTGTATATTTGTTGTAACTTCTTGCTAGCTTTTAATACAAATCACCGCTAGATGTATGAGATATTAATAATTAATACTCCGTAATACATTTATGTTTCTTAACATTTCACAAGCATAAAATCTAGGCAAAATGGGAATATTGCAAGAAAATAAAGAAGAGAAATGTTAGGAGAGAATTTTATGTTAATTAAGCAATCGATGACTCAATCTGGTAAACCTACTAGGGTAAGGAGATATCTTATTGTGTCTAGACATGATTTCAAGAGTTATCTTAATTGAAGTGCAACTAAAAAGTTATTATCATATCTACAACTTTGTCCCATTTTGTTAACTATAATCAGAGTCGTACATGAGGGTATGGAGGTGTGTTACCGCACAGGGTCTCAAAATTTTAAAGGCCTCAAAAGCATATACCTTTTTATATAGATGTGGCATCAGAATTTATTTTCAAAATCAAAATGTTGACGATATATATATGAAATGTTGATCTAAATATATGTTAAAATTTACTTCAAGTGGGCGACGCAGATGAAAAACTCATAAAAACTAAACCAAGATCGTTAAAAAAACATTTTTATTTGTTATATTTAGTTATTATATAAGCGATTTTGCCACAGGGCCTCCGCTAACACAGCTATAGCACTGAGTCTATAATATCTCCAGTTATAACCGATTAACAACGACATTCCTAGTACTCTAAAAGGCTAAGGAGCTAAGCACCAAGCATATGGTGCTGAGTCTATCGGATCTTAGGCTACAACGTATACATATTACATCGAAAATACACTGAGTCGTGCTATCAAATCCATGTAGGATAAAAAAATCTCTTTATCTTTCTAACAAGTACATGCCTCTCCGGCTCTCCTCATAAAGCATATAGTGCTTTGGGCCGCGGCTCTATGTGTAATTTTACTTGGTGTTCATCCGTGATCACTTTTTGTTTGAAAACAAGAAAAATGTTATAAAAAAAAATTCAATTTCTCACTTTTAATGAATACTAGAATTGTATCAGCGTAATGCGACGGAGGGTACCCGTTGACTAAATTTTGTGTGAAGCAAATGTTTTCATGATTCATCTTCTCCTACAGTTCCACTGGTGCAGAAGATGAAGCATAGGGACATAGGGTACAACATTTGTCACCAAGAATTGGGATTATTCTATAATTAGCAAGTTTAAGTATGAATTTTAAAACTTTTTAATTATAGAATAGTTTCAAGTACATTATAATTTAGTATAAATATGCTTAGTACAATTTAATATAGATTGTTATATACTCCATCCGTCCTAAATTTATTGTCCAGTTTAAAGTTTCAAAGTCAAACTATTTCAACTTTAACCATAAATATATTTTTTTTATATAATACTTGATGAAAAATTATACCATTGAAAAGTACACTTAAAATCCAATCCATTTATATATTTTGCATCAAATATTATATAACGCCCACAAAAATATTTAATATCAAAGTTGAAAAAGAAAGACTAAAAAAGTCAACAATGGACAATAAATTTGAGACAAAGAGAGTACTACTGTATCTTTTGCTTATCATCTTTTTATCAGTAGGAAATCAGACATGTATAAATTTGAGACAAAGAAAGACTAAAAAGGTTATTTCACTTGTTAAGATCCGAAAAGATCCAAAGGATAAGTAGAATACGAAATAAGCATAGAAAAATTTTATATAATATATTATTTGTCTTCTAGATAAAACCCTAATTATTTTAATTTAGAATGAGTAAGAAACACCTTTTTGAAATGTAAATTAATATTGACTATACACATATATTGGTCACGCTTAAACCGATGTTGAACATTCTTCCAATCAAAATGTAGTATTGTTTCCATATGTGAAACCCCTTCAAAATTCTCATCATATCTTTTGACATTGTTCAAAAAACCACGCCATATAACTCATACATATTCTTTTCTCACACCTTTATTATAAGTTACAAAACACTATTCCATTACATTTCAACCACTTTTTCATACCAAAATTCCAAAAAACTATGCCCATGGATCGTTCACCTTCATGGGGATCAAGCCAATCATCCGAAGGAGGATCGAGCAGAAGCCGACACGCTAACAACGTAGTTTTATCCATCGAATGTTTAAAAGGAAGCTCTAAAGCCGAAGAATGGGCTGGAGACACGTTAGAAACAGGTGACATAGTCGAGGAGATTAAAATAGGTAACATGAGCATGGTGTCACCTTTTAAGAACGGTAAAAGTGGTGTCCAAAAAATATTGCACAACATGTTCAAGTCTAAGGAGACGTCTATAAGGGTCCGAATTCGACGTGGGCTCGATGAGTATGCTGAGTTGATGGCATGTATCGTGCCGAATGGTAAGAAACAATACATGTTGAGGTCTATCGATGATCCGAATTATACCGTTGGGTTTGTTGATCGGACAGAAAATGAATGTTTGGCTTTGCAAGGTTAGTTGATTTTTCAAAAGTCTTTCGTTGACTTTATCACCGGCTATTCACTATTGCATTTGCATCTATATTTTTTTTTATCATATTATAATGGACACTTGTACATTGCAAGTTGTTTAAATCATTAATGATTTACGTCCTTAAAGAAAATTGTCATACATGATACATGTGTTTTTATATAAAGTTAGTTAGTTTTTATTTTAAATAAATGAGTAGAGATGAGCATACTCATTTATATAGGAACGGAATCAGAAGACAAAGTTATCAGGAAAATTTATGAGAAATCAAAAAAGACTATATGCACAATTTTTTGTGACCGGGTGCATTTATAAAAGAAACAGAGGTTTTATAACAAAATTAACACTATGAGAAAATAATTCATGGGTGTCCCAAGACACCCCTGGTTCCGTCCCTAAATTTATATGTGTCTAGTATAAGATATATGAAATAGAACATAATGGATTAATATTGATTAGACTATTTGGTGTTAACATGTTGATTTTTGAACAATTAACATATATTGATCATGTTTTTGTGTTGAAAGTTTCTATTAATAGATATAGGGTATGTTAGGCGAAATGGGCTGGAGCTGGGGCTAGGGCTTATATTATAAGTTGAAATTAAAATTTGTATTTTTATAAACTTGTTTGACAAATAGGTTGGGGTTGGGGCTTATTATTGCAAAATTACTAAAAATGACATAATTAAATGAGTTTTTGTATATGTTAGATATTTTTTGGGTAAATAAGTAATTTATTCTTCAAAAGCCCCGGGCTTAAGTTTTTAGCCTCTTTTATGGGGCTAAACTTTTTAGCCAGCTTATTTTATAAGCCCTTCCATAAGCCTCATGACAAACGAGACTTATTTAATTAGCTGGTTTATTTTAAAAACCGAAGCCCCCATAAACCCCATAAAAGCCCTCCCAAACATAGCCATAGACTATATTTTGTTGAAGTCTAGTTGACACCTCTTCATTGAGGTGTGTGACATATAAAAGACAATGATTTTATCAATCATCTACAAATCATAATCCAAAAAAGGAAACATTGTATTTTGCAAAATATCTTTGTGTTGTACTTATCATTAATCAAAAGTTGTATTTTGCAAAATATCTTTGTATAAGTACGACATCAAAAGCTACATGCCGACCGAAACCGACCCAAGAAGAGATTGAGTGTCACCGACAAAGAACTTACGAAAAAAGTAAAAAACTAATACTGAAAAATTACTCTAGGAGTCTAGGTAACGAGTGTTAGTGGACTGGTATATAGTGTTAACATAGTTTGTATTGGGCCAAAAACCGTTTGAAAATTTAGCATTATTATATTGTAAATAAAAAAAAAAAAAAAAAAAAAAAAAAAAAAAACTTTTTATAACTAGAAGATGGTCCAACTGGTTAAAGTACTTATTGAGCATCTTAAAAGATGCAAGTTTTTCATCAAGTGGGATATAAGAAATCAAGGATTGGTTCAATGTCACATAGGAACTCAAATACTGTGGGTAGCAAAGTAGACAAGTTACTTGAAGTTAGATATGTTGACCTTTTTGGAAATGGAAAAACTTGTTTTAATCAAGGTGATTGACATAATACTAGATACTTAGATCTTGGATGATTAGTAACACTAGTCAATAGATACCAACGGGTCGGGTCATGTAAAAGATAAAACGACAAATTACATATATGACTACTTGCCAATTAATCTACCCCGTATAATTTGTAAATGGTGGATTTTTTAACGAGACTTGATAACATTAGTGACATAATGGATTTTGGCGTGAACAATAACTTAGAAGCACAGCCTTAAACATAAACTAAATGTGTGATATTATTACTAATGACTGGAAACACACAAAAATGCAGCTTCAAGGAGTTCAAGGATGGCGAATGCATTAGAAGCTGCCAAACTCCATGATGGATATGTTGCGTACCCGTGGCAAAAGAAAATGCAGGAGATGCTGCCAGTTCCCAATTCAAGCTGCTTTCTATCCATTCTTTTCCTTCCCAAAGCATCTGAAAAGGTTGCATATCGATATAATGATTTGGAGGATACTCTTTCTAGAGCAAATGCTTGGCATACCGCCTCTCAGGCATCCGGTGTCCCTATTGTCTTCATGAACATTCAAACAGAATCCTTACTTACTAAGGTAACAAAAGTGGTCCTCAATTCTGTACCATAACTTACTATGAGTTTACATAAGTACATAATAATGGGTCAGTTCAGGTTATAGTTTTGTTCCAATATTTTATTTCAAACTTATAACAAAGTTGGATATTTAAGCTTATTGTGATTACAATTTTCTTGTTCGTGACAGATTTCTGGAGAGACAGCTTCATCTACAGTAAACGCTGGCTCGTTATCAGACTTGATGAATCTTGCGAACGTGAGTCTGTATGGTTTTGAAGATTACCATGGTGTTGATATTGGTGTTGTTAGAGCTGTTCGTCTTTGGTTTGCTCCTCTTGGAGGAGAGGTCCCGGTTGAGATTAAAATCCAAGAAGGTGATTTAAAGCTAGGATTTGCCATAGGCCGAACACAAGAGGTTAGTCCACTAGTGCCATACAAGTATTATATAGTCGTTTTCATGCAAAAGATGCTTTCCAAATTTGATGTTTCAAGGCCATATGTTATAACAGCGCCTGGTTTCTTTGTAAGCTTATAGCATAGACACCCTTTAACATTGATACTGTAAACTAAAAACAAACTTCGGGGCTGTTTGGGATTACGTATTTTTAACTGATTATCTTCTAAACTTAAGTAGGTCCCAACGTGCTATTTTTGTGCCGATTTACTCTAAAATAAGTAGATACACAGTCTAATCCAAACACTCAAACTGTTTATCCTGTTTCAAAAATATGCAGATAATCACTTAAATAGGCATTCGTAAACACACTCTTGAACTTCCATTTTGATATGTTAAAAACTAGTTTAAGTGATGGATGGAATAATAGCTAACTTATTGTCTGCTGATTATTTGACAGGGATTCATTCATGTAACATCTGTTATTGACGACGATGAAGACTCGCCTTCATCACGTTCAGGTCTCAGCAGTTTATACCGAGAAGCTAAAAGAGCAAGAAAACTACTCATCATCTCGAGAATAGGTAATCAAAAAGTACTTCCATGGATGGTTTCGCCAGAAGGAGCTATACGATGCTACGACACAGTTTCACTTAGCCAAAAACTATCTCTACACAGACACGCTAAAGCGCCTATTTCACTTCACATCTTTGCGTGGAACCAAGAAGTGGCTATGTTAGGAAACGCTAATTTCAGGACCCAAATTCACACACCAGTCGCATCAACATTGCCACCACAGACACCGACCGCTCACTTAGCAACATCAAATCAAGTGGTTCCATTAGATATCAATCCACAGGATAACGACATGCTAGAGATCAGATTAAACAGAGATACTGCTGGTGAAGATTCATTCCGGTTTCATAACTTCTCACTCCCAAACAATTGGGTCTGATTTATGTTTTCGTGTCTTCATACAAAAGTATTTAAATTAACTTCATTCGTGTTCACTGTATATAAGGTTTGAGTTACATTTATGGTTTTAAAGTTTTAACCACTATGATAAGATAATGCTGTATGTTACTAGAACTATCAGAATCATGTGATTTTCCTAGTATGTATGATTGATGAATATTATCCTAGCCTGTTACATCTCTTATAGTTCACGCTCCAAAATCAATATGCAAAAGAATTCTCGACTACAGACTGAAAAACAGAAACTAAGACCGAAAGATATTCATTTCTAACTAGATTCAAAGCGATTGGTATACCGCAGCCTAATACTCTATTCATCTGTAACAGCAGTATTAAGCTTCAACACAGCATATCAGACGGAAACTACCTCTAACCCATTCAGTCTCCGCCTAAATCAAGCTTACCAGGTCTTTCTCAGGTCTACCAAACGTCAATACTTGCTAACAACCACACATCAACTGATCAACATAATGATCCACATCCTTCTATTTATAAACAAAAGTGACTAACAGTCCAATAAAACTGACAGATGAGACTCTGCTTAAGTTTACATTAATAATCTATGGAACAGAAAAGAAGAGAACTATTAACTCACTATTGACCAATAACACAGATTAACGTATTCAAATGTTATATTAGAGAGAGTTTTTTTCACGAAGTTATGTTTGGCGAGTAAATAAATCAAGAAAACAAATAGCTTTGGTAGTCTGTAGTCCCTGTGTTTGAGTACAGGTGACATATTCTGGTTTCATAGCTTAGTCATAATGCATATTCTGCCAATAAATTCCTTCTGATAAGCAAAATGTTACCGATAAAAAATGAACAGATAGTTATTGACAGAAGATATCTAAGTTGTGTTACTGACGTAATAACCTCTACTGTTACTTAACTAGTACTATGTTATACTACAAACATTGGTTTTATACCTCAGGCGTTTACTTTATAATTCACTTCTATCAAGAACTTTCTTCTAATAATAAATAGCAATCTTACTGAAAAAATAAAGAGAGTTTGAGACAGAAGATATCCAAGCTGTGTTACCGACTTAATAAGCTCTTGTGAGTTAAGTAAACAATAAATTAGCTCCATCAAGCATGTGTTTCTATTACACTAAGACCAGGGACCTTTATGACCCTTTCGGAAGTCATTTTATGTCTCACACCATCAACACTATCCCACTCATTAAAATCTGCATAAACATTTGACAACTCCACATACGCACAATCGTTCTTAGCCTCTAATTCGACCATCTTTTTAGAAGCAAGCTCAGCCATTTCCACATTGTTAAAAAGCTTGGAAGCTTTAAGTAAAGCACCCCAAGCACCTGCATGAGGTGTAAATGGCATGCTATTAATTACGTTTAAGGCTTCATTTAACCGACTGGTTTGACCATATAAATCAACCATGCATCGATAATGCTGAGCTTGTGGTTCAATCCCATACTCTTTAATCATTCTAAAAAACTTAACACCCTCTTCCACTAACCCCGCAACACTACAACCCTTTAACACCGATGTAAATGTAACCTCATTCAGCTTTAACCGTTCTTGTTTCATAACGCTAAAAAGCTTAACACACTTCTTACCATAACCATTCATCGCTAATCCTCCCATGGCACTACTCCACGTATACACATTCATTTCCTCCATTTTCATAAACACGCCCATAGCCATCTTAATATCCCCACAATTTGCATACATATCCACAACCGCACTACCTAACATCACATCCACTTTCAGCCTCTTATTCTCAATATACCTATGCGCCCATCAACCCATATCCAAAGCACCCAACCTAACACACGCAGAAAACACAGCAACCATCCCCCGACTCATTAACCTTCAAACCCATCATTTCCATCTCACCAAACAACTCCAACCCTTTTACCGCCTCCCCACACTGAACATACCCCATTATCATCGCATTCCACGCCACCACATCCCTTACAGGCATTTCATCAAACAGTTTCGCAGACCCAATCACCATAGCGGTTTGACTCACTAAATCTCCTTCACCAATGCCCAAAAACAAATATTTTGACCCATTAAGAAAACCCATTTCAGCAAACATACTAATTAACCCACTTAGCACATGTGGATCATTATCAAATATCATACCCATATTTCATCACAACCCCATGAACACATAAACCCAAATGATTATAGTTCACATTACAGTGCACACATGACTTGATCAAAAATGTAAATTAATATTCAATATAGCTTTATAAATATTTAAAAAAAAATCAGGGCTTATTGATTTAGAATAAACTCTATTCAGTGAATTTAAAGCAAAAATGTACAACTTTTTCCAGGGTTTATGCTGTGATTTTCAGTATACAGTCAAATACTCAAATATGAATCTATGGGTTGTTTGTTCCAACTTTTATAACCAGCTTATGGCTTATTGGATTTTGAGCATATCTTTTATAAGCTCAGTATTTGTGGATTATTGAGACTTTTTGGTCTATATAAGCCTATTATACTACTTATATAAGCGAAAAAAGCTAGCTTTATAAGCAGAAACAAACACCCTCAAAACTATTGGCTGAATATACTCCTATTTGCTTTCACAAACACCGAATCAAACCACACCAAAAAACAATTAAACAATAAATAATATCAAAATAACATAAAATAGATCTCAGATTCAACTTGATTAACTAACCATTCATTTCCATAAACTAACAGCTACACATTAAAACCCGAACAACAACGAAATACATCTAAAAACATAAAACCATTCAACACATAGAGATTCTCAGTTCTAACATAATTTCACAAGAAGTGAACCATCATCAACAAGAAAAACCACTAAAAGACATCTAAGCCCTTTCACCACGGATACGACGAGCAAGCTGCATATCCTTAGGCATAATAGTAACCCTCTTAGCATGAATCGCACACAAGTTAGTATCCTCAAACAACCCCACCAAATACGCCTCACTCGCCTCCTGAAGCGCCGCCACAGCCGAGCTCTGGAACCTCAAATCCGTCTTGAAATCCTGCGCAATCTCCCTCACCAGCCTCTGGAACGGGAGCTTCCTGATCAACAGCTCAGTGCTCTTTTGGTACTTCCTGATCTCTCGCAATGCAACGGTTCCCGGCCTGAATCTGTGTGGCTTCTTCACTCCTCCGGTTGCTGGTGCTGACTTACGGGCCGCCTTTGTGGCCAATTGCTTCCTTGGGGCCTTGCCTCCTGTCGACTTCCTTGCGGTTTGCTTGGTACGAGCCATTTGTGGGTTTTGCAAGGATTGGAATTAACTGTGTGTTTTTGAGTGTGAAATTAGTGTGTGTTTTTGTGATTGGGGTTTGGGGGTATTTATAGTGGGGGGATTTTGGGCGGTTGGATTTTGAAAATTTGGGGTTTGAAATATTTGGGTGGGGTGACAGGTTGGCGATCCGTGTGAGTGTGGGGTGTGGAATGTGGGCCGTTGGATTTGGAGATTTGGGGATTTGATCGGAGGGTTGTGAATGAAAGTGTGGTGTGGTGGATTGTGATCCGGTGTTTGGTGTTTTGGCCAATGGGAGAGGAGTATTTTGATGACTGGATCTACCTTTGTTGTTTTTTTTTCCTTGATGGTGTGAAGAAATAGTTTTTGCAATATTATTTTCATGTTTATACCATTTTGATATTGTTTTTTCCTAATGTTTTATACACCCTAACATCATAATATCTTTGTATATTAAAGAACATTCAAAATGAGAAAACAAATGTTTGCTGAATTTCGAATTTGATAATAAAAGAGCTCAATTTTACTACGTTAGCGAAATAGAATATTTTTATTAGTCACTAAAAGTTAAAATTGACTTGAATTTAGTAAAAAAAAATGAATTTAATAAACTTTTGTTGCCAAAATCATGCATGATGAGTTCGAGATGAGTATGATGAGTGAACTAAACTTTTTCCTAGGATTATAAATAAAACAATTAGAAGATGGAATATTCTTTAACCAATCTAAGTACATTAAGTAAATGCTTAAGAAATTTGGCTTAGAAGACTCAAAACCCATGAAAACTCCTATGTCTACGGAAGTGAAACTCACAAAAGATGATGAAGGTGAGTCCGTGGATAATACCAAGTACAGAGGAATGATAGGTAGTTTACCATACTTAACGGCAAGTAGACCCGATATCATGGTATCCTAAGGGATCCGACATAGAAACCATCGTCTATGCGGATTCGGATCATGCGGGAGACTACGTAGATAGAAAGAGCACTAGCGGTATTTGCACGTTTATGGGATGTTGTCTAACATCTTAGTTTTGGAAGAAGCAAACCGCTCTTGCTATTTCTACCATCGAAGCCGAATATGTAAGCGCTGGAAAGGCATATCAACAAGCACTATGGATGAAACAAGCTCTCGTAGACTATGTCATTAGGTTAGAAAGTGTTCCTATTATGTACGATAACAAAGGTGCGATAGATCTAAGTAAAAATCCGGTTCAGCACTCTAGGAATAAACATATAGAAATACGCCACCACTTCCTTAGGGATAATGTACAAAAAGGAAACATATCTATAGAAAATGTTGCATCGGAAGATAACATTGCGGATATATTCACTAAACCCCTTAAGCGTGAATTATTTAACCACTTGTGTTTATGATTAGGAATGATGGAACAAATTGACTAAATTTTATTGCATTTACACTACATATGCATTGCATAAGAGTTATTTTTCTTCCACCTCTTTATATCTTAGTCTAGAAATCTATTTTGCACAAAATTAAATATTGGGAAACCACATTTTATTGCATAAACATTCTTATAAAACCCAATCGAATTTTCTTTATAACTATTCTTACATCTAGGAAACACATGAAAAAACATTTTTCTTGCATTGTTGAATAATGCTAAAAACATTTTCTAAAATCATGCATAAAAGCTCACATGAATTGTCAAAGTTTATAATCTAATATATACCATTGACATTCATGAATTGAGCAAAAATCGAATCAATGAGATTTTGGATTGTTTCTTAGGAAGTTTTTCTTATTTCCATTTAGGATTCGAAACAATCACAACTCCACATTTATTGCATATAGGCACACACTAGGACAAAGTCACAAACAATATTGTTATTTTTGTTCCATCACTAGTTTCTCACTCACTAGTTGCCTTTGCCCTTGCTCTAAGATAGTTTCACTAGGTAGTATTGATTGCCCTTGCCTTTACTTGCTCCCACTAGGTATAATTGATTGCTTGATTGTTCTATTATTTAAGTGTTTTTGCATGCATGCTAAATTATGAATATATTAGATGTTAAATTGCCTCAAATAGTTGAACTTGCTTGAAACCAAACCCAAAAAAAAACACAACCTTTCTGCAATTTTCTGCCAAAAACCCAATTCTGACAATCTGGAAACCACCAGATGGGTGGCCCCCTTAATTATGTAAGGCGGCCCCCTTAATTATTAAAGGGACCGGCCCATAATTAAGGGGATCGGCCTCTGATAGTCGAGTTTTACATAATCTTTTCTGCTTTTTAGCCCATTGTATCCTACAATTCCCAAAATTCACAAATATATTTTGTCCTAATCTCCCAAACAAACATTATCCATCCATAATCACACAAATCTCACACTATAAATACCCCACTATTCAAACTCTCCATTCATCTCATCATGACTTCTCCAAACAAACCAAAACCAAAAGCCTCAAGGCTAGCAAGGATGACGAAAAAACCCATTTGGTGAAGAAAAAACCCTAGAAACAAATCCATCTTAACCAATAAAATTGGTAATCAATCAACACCTCAAACAACTTACTTCCCAAACTTTACTCCAAACTCACAAGGACAATCCTTTGATCCACTTTACAAACCATACAACATTTTCCAAACATCCACCTTCATCCCAAACTACACATCTCAACCTCAAACCATCTACAATGATCCCTATAAGTTTGATCAACCATCAAACTATATTTCCAACAATTTCAATTCCAACTACACAACCCCAATTCATCCATATCAACCTAATGATTCGCTCTACATTTCCACAGGAAAACAAAAGTTCCGTGAAGAAATAAACCAAATTCATGATCTAAGTGATATTCTTGCTATGCATATTGCACAATGCAACGAAGGGCAACCTCCATCATCACCCTATGCAAATTGCTTACCCACTCTCTCAACTTGGATCAAGTTACAAACCACACTCATTTTTGCCCTTGTTGCATCTTTCTCCAAAAAACAAATCCTCTTCTTGAGTGAAGATATATCTTGGATTGAGTATCTTCTCACTCGTCCTCATCCAATACCGCCCTTGACATGATACAACATCGTGAGAGCCACCTATTCCGCTCCATTCTCTACTTCATATACTTCTCCATCAAACAACTAAGCTTTATGCTTATGCTCCCCTCAACCATGGGTTTCAAGCAAGTCCAAGTGTTCTCTTTGGCAATTTAGGACTATTTTGTTCCTTTTAGGTTTTTTTTTTATTATTATTTTATTATTATTTTTTTTTATCAATATGCTTTTAGCATATTGAATGTTGTAATGTTGTTCATTTTAATGATCATCTTATACGATTGAATGAAGTAGTCATTCATGTTTTATTTCTTGCCTTGCGCGCGCGCGCGCGCACACACACACACACATATATACATGAAGTAGTCATTCATGTTTTATTTCTTGCCTTGTGTGTGTGTGTGTGTGTCTTGTTCCCTTCACATATTTTTTTTGCCAAGCATTCCATAGCTCGTTTCCTTGATGCTCTTGAATGAGGGGGAGCACACATCAAGGGGGAGTTTTTCTACCCGTCTAACTTCTTCTATGAAGTTAATCGGCATAACCTTTTTGATTCTACAAAAGGGGATAAGTGAATATAAACTCTAAATACTTGTCTAAAAATTAATTTTTAGATTTAATGAGTTTAAGGTTTTGTAATCATCAAAAAGGGGGAGATTGTTGACATAAATATTGCCTAAAAACATTGTTAACATTCATTGACATCTCTATGTTTTGATAATCACAAAACCTAAATCCATTGAACTAAAAAAATTATGACGTAAACAAGTATTTAGCGATAAATATTTCACTTTACATCCAAATCACTTAAGTTATGAATAAACAAAGTGTTTATTGCATTTTATGATCAAAGGAACATTTTCTCAATCACTATATTTTTTACAAAATGTCACAAACATTTTATATCTTTTACAAAATCATTTTTGGAATTAAAATAATATGTTTAAATCATTATAAATATATGAATTCAAATTTTTTACAAAAAATGGCAAAATTAGTCCAGAAAAACCTTCCCCACAAAAGGACAAAAATGTCCAACGTTCTGGAGAGGCGGCCCCCTTAATTCCTTAGGCGGCCCCCTTAATCATTAAGGGGACCAGAACGCTCCAAAACAGTAAATTTTTGTGCTATAAATACTGATTCATCTCACATATTTTGCTCACCTTTTGCACCCTAAAACTTTCTTATCTAAATCTCCATTTCTATTACCTAAACTCCTTTGATCATATATACATTAATATTTGTTTCAAAGTGATCCAAGCCTCAACTTTCCAAGTGCAAGAGAAGAATACTTCAATCTACCAAGACAAGAAGTATTACAACTTGTTGTGACCTCCACATCCAAATTGTTAGAGCATCATTCATCATATCTATTTTCTTTGTGTAACTAGTTGTGTATATTTGGTAGAAGATAGATTAGCAAGTTGTGTTGATATTGTGAAGTAAGATAGTTGTAAAGAAGAAGTAGTGTAAATCAAGTAGATAGGTGTGAAGAAGAAGTAGTGAAGATTAAGTAGTGAACAGGTGTGAAGAAGTAGTGGTGTGATTAAGTAGTGACTAGGTTTGAAGAAGTTGTGTAGAAGGTGTGAATAAGGTGTGACTAAGTTGTGGTGTGACAAATTGGTGTGTAAGGTTTTCTCCGCCATAATGGAGCTTGTTGACATAGTGAAGAAAACTCTCGAGTTAGGTGCTCGGGGAGTGGAGTAGGGCAAGGTAGGTGTCCTTGTAGCTGAACCACTATAAATATCTTGTCTCTCGATTTGATCTTTCCATCTCTCACTTATTACATTATTTACATTACTATAGCTTTAGTATTTAATTGTAGTTGTTTATATTGTGCAAGACTTGAATTCACATAATATCTAATCTACATTTTTGAAAGTAAACAAAACGCGTAATCAAAGTTTTTCATAACAAATTAAAAAGACGTAAAACTATTCAACCCCCTATTATAGTTTTCCACAGTGGTTTATGAAAAGGTTTATAAAATGATGAGGAGGTTTAAGAACTTATAAACCATAGTGAGCATCCATTTCAAGCTTATGTGTCATGAAGAGGTCTAGGATATTGAACATTTTCATCATTTAATGCCTTTGATTATGTGTGATGTTTATATCACTTGAAAAGGTTTATAACATAGTGGGGATAGGTT
The DNA here is from genome assembly GCA_030686995.1 of Artemisia argyi. NCBI lineage: Eukaryota > Viridiplantae > Streptophyta > Magnoliopsida > Asterales > Asteraceae > Artemisia > Artemisia argyi. Next base: position 18,662,332 of record CM060695.1, on the reverse strand, counting down.
TATAAAACAAAAAAGTTTATAATTTAATGTCATAACACAAATATAAACATTTTAAAAGGTTTGCCATAGTGGATGGCTTAATTTCATTGCTTTGACCAATCATACTATAAATGAACTTGAACATTAATTTCATTAAGGGGCTAAGACAAAACATCCTGACCAATTTCATACAATAAATTACTAGGAATGTCAATTTTATTAAGAATCCAGTGCAAAACACCCTGGCCATCATACAAACTTAAGTAAGTTTAAACATGACACACAAATAAATCTTGGTACATCTCAGGAAACAAAGAGGGCACAAGCCTCTAATACATAACGAGACGGCTCTAAACTACTCTTTTCGCTATCAGCTGCCTATTACCTCTCAAAACCTCTTTGGAAAGGCTTAACTGCACATGGCTTAACCCAAGGGACGTCGATATACTCCTCTTCCAAATTGCTTACATTGCCTGCCCACAAGCTTCGTCGCTACCAAAAGCAAGGAAGGATGCGTCACATACCGGCTTGGGGACTCTCAACTAGCAGTAGGACCTCCTAGAATCTGAGGTAACCCAAATGTGCTTGAAGCAATGTCACAAGACAAACTTGGATGGAAAAAGCCTTCAAAAGGGGCAACAAGGGACACACTCAAGTTCTTAATCGAAAGCAAACCCTTTACCACCAGAGTCACTACCTGATATTCAAGGAATAAAACACACTTCACAAAAACCACTTAATAAACAAAGTTGAACAAGCAAAAGCTACGAGCATACCAGCATTCGAGTCCTAGACACCCCCGTTAACAGTGGTGCTCAACCCCTCCTATAATTGTTGTGCACGCATTCGTCTCGACCTTATGGATACCAGAGACCACTATGCACCTACCTGTTAACAACAGTCACATAACCTTCTCATGTATGTTTGGTATAACATTTAGGTCTCATACCAGGGTGATCAAATGCACCGTGATAGGTTGAAATGAGGGTTTCAAAGGAAGTTACAGCCTCTGAAACCCCCCGTCTTCGTCCATACAACATTCTATAAAACTTTTAGGTTTCTTGTCAAATAAAAAACCATAACAACTCCTCTAAGATCAAGAATTACCGGTGAGAAACCAACATCAGGCTTGGAAAAGGGATGAGTCATTATGAAAACAACCAACATGGTCATTACAATAGTACTCTCACGGGCAAAACTGACATACAGGGAAACAACGTCCATCGCTACAAAAGCAAACAAAAACACACGATCAACCTACAAACGTGAAACGTAAACCACAACGTTTATTCGTAATTAGGTACGAGATCATGATATTTTAACGCTCAATACCTAAACTTCGACAAATCAAAATGGGAGCTAAAAATAGAAACAAATCTCTCCTTGCAATAAAAGAACAAAACAAACATTTGACAAGAGAACAAAAGGTTTTTTAGGATTTGAACGAGTCGCCAAAAAATGAAGGAAGAAGTTATGAAGTTTTTAACAAAATGTTTTTTAGATTTAACTTCCAATGCATCTTGGCCTTATTTATAGCCAAAAGTGGGAGTTAGTGGGTTACATGTGGCAACATCCCAATGGATAACATGCTCCATGAACAAGCACATAACATTTACGCCTTATCAGGCACACGCTCAATTAATAACCGATTGACGTAAGGAACAACTGAAAGAATGATCTCATACGCCGCCTAAACGATGATTTGACTGACTGTAGATCATTTTAGAAAATATTTTCTTGCCTTTCCCATGCAATACATTCAATATGGGAGATACACTAATCAAAACCACATTGAATGCAAATCAGGCCATTCTTAGCCTGACCCATCACGGTCTGGATGCGCATATATCGAGGGGACTCCATCCTCAACTTGGAAATTTGCATTATGAGCCTGAAGGATTTTACACATAGTCCAACATCATACCACTAACTCAGACTATAATACTAGAATGGGGGAATTTGATAGCGTATTAGTATTAATGACCCAAGCCCAATAGACATACGCCTAAGTCAAGCCCAACACAAAAACTAAACAAGACCTGTTATCAATAATCGATGAGACCCGACTACATTCTCCGAAGCTACATCTAGCCTGGAAGACTTCTTTGGCTATGTAACAGACACGAATGGGATTGACAACTGTCTCCCAATTTTCACTAACGGTTAAAGATGTGCCATTTGACATATGGCAATGGGAGACACTTTAGAAAGAATAGAGGAAGCATCCACAACCTGGTACGAGTCAAGGAGTGCGCGATACCTTTCGTATTGTCTACACCACGAATGAGCAACACGTGGCATGTTTAACAACCGTTTGATCATCCTCGTGGGGTTTATCCTTAAACCCTAAATGTCTCTCTATAAAGAAAAGACATCTCTCACCATTGAGACTCTTTCGACTCACTCGAATTCTCTCAACGCTTTTCATACTATTTCTCATAATAAAACACACACTTAAATGGTTTGTTTGTGTGTCACCCAAACTCTTAATTCCTAATCATATTTTTGGGTCCTCACCGTTTAACACGAGAAACTGAACAATACAACCATCTCAAACCGAAACTAATCACATTTTATATCACATAAGTAAACAATATATATATATATAAACTAATAATAGCAACAAATAATTATTATAAGAATGATATAAATATATTAAAATTTTCACACTTAAAAGTGTGAAGAATTAGCCCAACATTGTGAAGAATTCCCTCAAAATAACATCTTTTTCCAAAATCCTCACACCCGAAATATTAAATTTTATTTCAAAATCATCACACCTTAAAGTGCGAAATATTTACCCTAATAATTCGCATTCACCAGTGTGAAGAATTGTGGTGGTCTTTCACTCAATGAAGCGTGAAAGATTTTGCCAATATTTGTCACGACAATTCTTTTCAAAGATGAAACAAGTGTGAACTTTAGAGCCAAGGGAGTCATAACTTGAGTTATCACATTACTCAGCGCGACATCATCTTAACACCAAATAACATAACACAAAAAAACACCAGAAAGTCATAACACCTAATAACACCACTTTTTGGGACCCATTTAAAAAAAATTACAATTTACAAATTCTACCATCAAAAATTTAATTCATTAAACATTTTAACACTTCATTAATGAAATTTGAATTTTAAATATATCCCGCTCGTATTTGAATTTGAATTTTAAACACATCCTGCTCGTATTTGAATTTGAATTTTAAATATATCCCTCTCTTATTGATTCAAACGGCTATAAATATCATATCATTTTACAAAATTGTTTCAAACTTCAAACATTTGAAATGAATAATCGTTGGTCAGTAGACGAAGAAAACTTGCTAGCTCAAGTTTAGGTTGCAGTTTCTGAAGACAATGTCAACTACAATGCAAACTCCTTTTGGAACTGGGTTGTAGCCATGTTCAACAATCTTTCTGACGATGTTAGTCGAAACAACGATATGGTCACGAGTAAATGGAGCAGACTCAACTGTGAATGTCACAACTTCAATGCTATTTACAAATAGTTGCTGCTTACAACCGGGGACAATCACACTGTTTGTCTCATGAATGCAATGAGAATTTTTAAAGAACGCTATGATGGAAAAAGCTTCAAATATGTTAACGTGTGGGAGGTTTTGAGAAACCACCCGAGATGGGCCGAATAAAATACTTAACGGTATTGTATGATTTGTTTTCGTATTGTAATGTTTTTTTTAATATGTTGTACTATATTTTTATTTTTAAGGAAATGATTTTATTTAAAAGAAACATACTTAAACGGTACATAAACATAAAATAAAAATGATACGAAATTAAAACATCACATAAACATAAACTTAAACTTCAAATGTAATCCGGGTGATCCCATGTTTGCGAGTTGTCTGAGCAATAACCGTCGTCGTAAGGTTCAAAGCTCGCAAACTTCTCTGCTTCATACTCTGCTTCCAACCTGCTAAGCTCCCGCTCCTTCTCTGCTTCTAACTCTTCTTCATAATTTAGCCGAAATTGATCCAGATGAGGTTGCTCAACAACTCTTGGTGCATCAGATGAAGTTGATGCACCGGCTGTCACATTTTCCTCAAAACTCCAGCGGATCTTGTTGGAGATTTGAGCCTGTATTTGATTCACACAACCCCACAAAGTCTCAACAACGGTTCCGTCTTTGCGATATTCATCGTACCAAAACCGGTCGATCACAACTTTTCTTTCTTCAGAGATGTCTTTGCACTCAACGTAACGTTCTCTCAAACGTTGTTTCAGTGCCTTTGCGAGCTCAAACTTGTTGATAACTTCGACAATGGCATCTTTTCGACTCTTGTCGTCTTTGTCGGCTTGTTTTTTTACATACTTTTGTAGTTGTTTGACGGTATGTGGGAGTTTACAAGCCATAATTATGTAAATATGTTAAGTGTGAAAATAGTTTATACTGTTTGGTATTTATAAGGGTTTATTTATTTTTTATTTTTATTTTGAAAAACTAACCGTTTGGATACAAAAGGTAACTTTTTTTTTTTTTTTTTTTTTTTTGTTAGTCATGAAAACTAGCCGTTACATAGTAGAGGGGTATGTTTTGCAAAATCTCACTTGCCTTCTCTTGCGTTACAACGCAAGTTGTCAAAACAACGCGGAGAGCAACGCAAAACCAACGCCAAGGCCATGGAAGTGGTGTTAACGCCGGAACAACTTTTTTTTGCCAGGTAGACCATAACGCCTTGGAGGCGTTACCACTCTCTAGGCTCTTATAATTCATCACACTAGCTTTTAAATATGTAATCATGCCTTAGAAATTGTGTAAAACACATCATTTTGTTGTAGTGAAGGCTTGATAACATCATGACTTTAGCACTTAAGCCCTTAAACATTGCTAATAACATACTTTGTAATACATTAGCATGGGCTCAATGCATGGTTTGGCTAATACGCACTATTTATGTATCTGAAACTATCTTAAGTGCTTTGCAAAGGAGTACAAGCTTGTATTTATAAGGTTGCAAAAGAGCCTTACATGTTGGAAACAAAATATGACTCAGATCTCATATCACTTCATTCTATGCACATTAGTCAAAAGAATAAGTTATTGTAAATATTGCATTTTAGTCAATGAAATTTGAAGCCGAATGGCCCAAATCCAATTATCATACGTGGTGATAGAAAGCACAATAAACATCATCAATCATACGATCAAACCCTAGGCAGCCATGGTTCGAAAACTCAAGATGGCAAACGACGATCACATACCTTTGGAAATCCTTGAAGATATCATGAAAAGGCTTCCCGTGAAATCATTGATTTGATTCAGATCGGTTTCAAACCATGGAAGTCTCTCATCCATAGCTCTAAGTTTATTGCTGATTACGGCTTACAAAAACATCGTTTACTTGTAGCGTTTGATGTCACAGAATATGTATCAATTGCGGATGATGATACTTTCCCTCAAGACCAGACTCTTCTCACGTCTCTTAACGGAGAACTTAGGCAAATTGGAAGTTCTCACGGCTTGTTATGCTTTTTATGCAAAAATTTGGTTGTTATGTGGAATCCTGCTTGTTAATACAAATATCGCCTAAAAACGTTATTTATATTTTACGATCTTCGCTAAGTTTTGTTAATGACAAATGTGAACTTTAGTTTCTAAGTAAAACATAATCTTAGTTTTAAAGACTTGCATAAACTAGACTTTTGCTACATTTTACATTTCATAAAACACAACACTTTTTATTTTCTAAAAATAGAATTGTCACATCACATTTATGGCAAGTTTTGTCATTATACATTTATGGAAATAAATGTGTTTGACTTACTTAGATGTTGCTTGCAAGTTGAGTGTTTGACTTGATATTATGTGATGTGACATTGTTTGGTTTGCAAGAGTAATGAGATGTGACTTGGTTTGGTTTGCAAGATTTATTGCAAAACCAACTGCAAGCCCGGTGGTACCTTAGAGGTACACGGGCGGAACCCTTTTGAGGGGTCCGCCTGATCCGCCAGACCTGCAGAAGGTTTGGCTATAAACATTGAGCCACAAGTTGAATTTTGGCTCATCACTTGACATTATATTTTACACACACATTCATTCTTTCATCTAACCTCTTAACATTTCATATGTGAAGTTTCTTTTTGTAGCAAAGAGATTCACGAGCTTACTAAAAGCAACAAGTATTCAACACAACGTTGCAAGACTTGTTAGCTTAGCATTGTGTAGACTTGTGTAGTTTACACTTCATTTGATTGTGTATTTTCAGTAGTGATCAGTTAGTATTTTAGTCCTCAAAATACAAAGTGTATCGGGAGTAGTTGTACCCTTGTAAAAGAACTAACGGGAGTGGTTGTACCCTTGGTAAAGAACTCGACATCTAGCTTTGTGTCGGTAAAAGTATAAGCGACGTGTAAGGTTTTCTCCACCGGTGAAAGCAGCTTGTTGACTAGTGAAAGTAACTCTCGAGTTGGATACTCGGGGCGTGGACGTAGGGCAAGGAAAAAGACTCCTTGTAGCCGAACCACGATAAATACTCGTGTTGTGGTTTGATCGTTTATTTCATTTACTTGCATGTTATATATTGTGTTTGTGTATGTTTCTTTGATCAAACGGAAAGTTTCAAAGCTAACTTAACAAATTAAAAAGATTTTAATCGGTAAACTATTCAACCCCCCTTCTAGTTTTTCACAATTGGTATCAAGAGCTACGTTACTCAAGCTTTTAAAATATATTGTGTTTTAAAACTTGAAACGATCCATGGATTTTGAAAATTACAAAGAAGGGCAATCTATGCAAAGACCACCACTCTTTGAAGCAAATGGTTTTATATATTGGAAAAACCGCTTTGAAACTTACGTGAAATCTAAAGATATAGAGTTGTGGTATATAATTATTGATGGTGATAACGTAGTTACTAACATCAAAGATGATGATCAAAAGAAATTAATTGGTAAAAATAATGAAGCTAAAATGATGCTTTACAACGCTTTGCCTAAGAAAGAATATGAAAGAGTCTTTTTGTGTAAAACCGCCAAAGATATTTGGCAATCTTTAATTGTCACTCATCAAGGAAACTCACAAGTTAAAGATAACAAAATTGATCTTCTTGTTCAACAATATGAACAATTTGTTATTTCCGAAGATGAGATTATTGATAATGCTTTTGCTATGTTTAATACTATTATTACTTCACTTAAAGCACTTGACGAATCTTTTTGTAGTAAGAACTTTGTCAGGAAATTTCTTAGAGCACTCCATCCGAAGTGGAGAGCAAAAGTGACGGCAATTGAAGAATCCAAAGATCTTTCAAGCATGTCACTTGATGAGCTAATTGGAAACCTCAAAGTTCACGAAATGGTAATGGAAAAAGATTCGGAACTAGTTAAAGGCAAGAAAGAAAAAGTTATGTCCATTGCCTTGAAAGCTCGAGTCCAATCAAGTGATGATGAAGAATCTACTTCGGATAGTGATGATGAGGAATATGCTATGGCCGTTAGAGACTTCAAGAAGTTCTTTCGTAGAAGAGGAAAGTTTGTAAGGCAACCTAAAGATGACAATAAAACTTTCCGAAAAGATCATGATGATAGGAAAGGAAAGGTTGAAAGAAAATGCTATAGGTGTGGAGACACAAGTCATCTTGTAGGAGAATGTCCAAAACAACCCAAGAGCAAACCTCAACAAGCTTTTGTGGGTGGTACTTGGAGTGACTATGAAGGAGATGACGATGAGCCAAAGAATGACAATATTGCTCTCATGGCTCACAACTCAAATGAGGTATTATCCTACTCATCTTACTCCTCTATTGATGATGACACTTTACAAAAAGAATATAAGAAACTTTGTGAATTGAGCTTAAAAATCATAAACAAAAATAAATTTTTGAAAACTAAAAAGGAGTTTTTAGAAAATGAAGTTTATGAGTTAAAAGAAAAAGCTAAGAGATTAGAAAAGAGTAAAGGTATTGACACACCTTGCAAATCATGTAAAGAGCTTAAACTAGAAGTTGAGAAACTCAAAATTACTCAAAATGATCTAATAAAATAAACCACAAAGTTTAAGAAGTTCGATAAGAGCATTTCTTGTGCGGATGAAATTATGAAACTTCAAAAGTCACCCTTTGATAAAACAGGACTAGGATTTACGAAAATAGAAACTTCAAAGGGTCAAATGAAACAAGAAAAAGATTGCACAAGAAACAAATAAAATTGCTACAGCAGCCTGCGGATCAGGCGGAACCCAATTTAGGGTTCCGCCCGTTGGTCCTGAAGGTTCCGCCAGGTCTGCTGCAGCAGTAACTCCATCCACTTCGGATCGCTCAAAATTTGTTAAAGTTACATACAAAAATGGAACAAAACATGTGTTTAAAACTGGAGTAGGATTTAGTAAAAATGAATTTAGAGCTAGAACTACTCAACCAAGACCTAAGACTCCAATTCCCAAACGCCCCTTTCCAAAGAGCAACTTCAACGCTCGATCAAACTACCAACATGTTTGGAACCAAAACACTCCTAGACATTACCAAACTCCAAACCACATGCCATGGAACCCTTATGCTCTATTTTCATACTTGGAACAAATTAATGGTATGCTTAACTAAAATGGACCCATGAGAAATTGGGGACCAAATGTTTGAGTGTTTTTTCATAAAATAGGTGTGCCTCAAAGTTTGTTTGGAACCGGATGAATGGATTAAAGATAGCGGTTGTTCAAGGCACATGACGGGTAATAAAAGCCTCTTCACTTCTTATCACAAATGTGACGGAGGTAATGTTACGTTTGGTAGTAATGCTAAGAGCAAAATCATCGGAAAAGGTACAATCTCTCATGACTCCCTTTTTATTGATGATGTAGCTCATGTTGATAACTTAGGCTTTAATCTCCTTAGTATTAGTCAACTTTGTCGTAATAAGTATAATGTTCTTTTTAGTGAATACGGAAGTAAAATTCTTAAAGATAGTATAACCATAGCCAAAGGTGTCCTTAAGAACAACGTATATGTCATGAAGATGGATCCAACATCTAGAGACAAACTTTGTCTTACCTCATTAAATGAATCTTCAACTTTATGGCATAGACGTTTAGGACACGCTAACATGAGACTAATCCAAAACCTCTCCTCCAAAGACTTAGTTCGAAACCTACCTAAGTTGAAATATGACCAACACTTTTGTGATGCTTGCAAAGTCGGTAAACAAGTCCATAATAGCCATAAGGCTAAAAACTTGGTTTCTACATCTAGGTGTCTGGAACTTTTGCATATGGATTTATTTGGTCCATCCGCTATACAAAGTTATGGAGGTAACTTCTACACTTTGGTCATAGTTGATAATTACTCAAGATATACTTGGACAAAATTTTTGAAAAGTAAAAATGAAGCTTTTGATAAATTTGAGATTCTAAGTAAGAAAATTCAAAATCAAGTAGGGTCTAATATTGTGTCTATTAGAACGGATCACGGTCGTGAATTTGATAATGAATTTCAATTTGGAAACTTTTGTGATAATAATGGTATAACTCATAACTTTTCGGCTCCACGTATTCCTCAATCTAATGGTGTAGTAGAACGTAAAAACCGGACATTACAAGAGATGAGTAGAACAATGCTTAGTGAACAAAACATTCCACAAAAGTTTTGGTGTAATGCCGTTGACACATCAACGTACATTTTAAATCGAGTCTTAATTAGACCATTTTTGAATAAAACTCCTTATGAACTATATAAAGGTAAAAAGCCTACACTAGGATACTTTAGAGTGTTTGGGAGTAAATGTTTCATTCTTAACACCAAGGATTATCTCACCAAATTTGACCCAAAGTCTTATGAAGGTGTATTTCTTGGATATTCACAAAATAGTAAAGCATACATTGTTTTGAACAAATAAACCTTAAGAGTCGAGGAATCGTTGAACGTAACATTTGACGAGAGTCCACCTCCCTCTAAGACATCACCTTTGGTGGATGATGACTTAGTTGAAAGCCAAGCAATAGAAAATCAATAAATTTTAAGTGATGACAAAGAAAATGAACTATTTAACAAAGAACTTGTCAATGTCAAAGAATCTAAAAGTCATCCATTAGATGGTGTCATTGGCAATATTAACGAAAGAATACTAAGGTCAAAAGTTCAAAATGAAAGCAACTACTTTTGTTTCGTGTCAACCATTGAACCTAAAAATATTAATGAAGCCATTAAAGATGAGTCTTGGGTAATTGCAATGCAAAAAGAGTTAAACCAATTTGTTAGGAATGACGTATGGACATTGGTTCCTCAACCAAAGAGTCAAACTATAATTGGAACAAAATGGGTATTTCGTAATAAAATGGATGAAAATGGAATTGTGTCTAGAAACAAAGCTAGGCTAGTTGCACAAGGATATAACCAACAAGAAGGCATTGACTACGATGAAACTTTTGCTCCGGTTGCTAGGCTCGAGTCAATTAGAATCTTACTTGCATATACATGTGCACACAATTTTAAACTCTTTCAAATGGACGTCAAAAGTGCATTTCTAAACGGTGTCATTAATGAAGAAGTGTATGTTGCTCAACCACCGGCTTCATCGATTTTGAAAAACCAAATCATGTTTACAAACTTAAAAAGGCTCTTTACGGACTTAAGCAAGCTCCAAAAGCATGGTATGATCGACTTAAAACATTCCTAGTTGACCATAAGTATACCATGGGCTTAGTTGATAATACTCTCTTCACTAAGAAGAAAGATTCACAGATTATCATAGTCCAAATCTATGTTGATGACATTATATTCGGATCAACTTGTCAAGAATTATGTGTGGATTTCTTTAAAATCATGCATGACGAGTTTGAAATGAGTATGATGAGAGAACTCAACTTTTTCCTAGGACTCCAAATCAAACAACTAGAAGATGGTATCTTCTTTAACCAATCTAAATATATTAAGGACATGCTTAAGAAATTTGGACTAGAAGATTCGAAACCTATCAAAACTCTCATGTCCACGGAAACTAAACTCACCAAGGATGAGGAAAGTGAATCCGTAGATAGCACTAAATATAGAGGTATGATTGGAAGTCTACTTTACCTAACGACTAGTAGACCCGACATTATGTTTAGTGTTTGTCTATGTGCTCGTTTTCAAGAAGATCCTAAAACTACCCATCTCGAAACCGTTAAAAGGATCTTTAGGTATATTAAGGGCACTACACATTTAGGTTTATGGTATCCCAAAGGAACGGGAATAGACACCATAGTGTATGCCGACTCGGATCATGCCGGTGACTACGTCGATAGAAAAAGTACAAGTGGTATTTGTACTTTTGTTGGACATTGTCTCACCTCATGGTTCTCTAAGAAGCAAACGGCTCTTGCTATCTCAACAACGGAAGCCGAGTACGTTTCGGCCGGAAAGGCATGTCAACAAGATCTTTGGATGAAGCAAGCTCTTGTCGACTACGGAATTCAACTCAACGACATCACAATTCTTTGTGACAACAAAGGTGCCATTGATCTTAGCAAAAACCCGGTTCAACATGCTCGTACCAAACATATTGAAATCCGTCATCATTTCCTTCGTGACAACGTTCAAAAAGGAAATATCTCAATTGAGAAAGTTTCTTCCGAAGACAACATAGCCGACATTCGCACAAAACCCCTTAAACGTAAACCTTTTAACCTTCTTAGGCTAGGCTTATGACTCATGGAACCTACATTGTAGTTCTGGACATTAGACAAAAATCACAAAAATCAAAACAAATCCATAACTCTTTTTCTTAGCAGGGTCGGCGGAACCCTCAGACATAACGGGCGGAACCCATTCCAGGGGTCCGCCGTATCCGCCGACCTGCAGAACCAAAATCTTTGTTTATATTAAACCAAACACCCATTATCTCATACCACCACTTCTAAACTGCTACTATTCACTTTACCATCCATCCATACCTACGAATTCTTGGTCTTCCATCCCTTTACATTATAATTCAATCATCATTGTAAGTATTCTAAACATGATTACAATCCTGATCTGAGTCTAGGAATTCTATTTCTTGCACAAAAACAAAAACTTGGGGTTATGCATTAACTTGAAAAAACTCATGCATAAGATTAGGTGTTTAACAAAACTAATCATGTCTCCCATAGTTAGGAATTGCATCCTGAATTAGTATAAACATGTTTACTAAAACACCCCATGTCAAATTCTTCCAAAAATTTCTCACAAGTAGGACAAATATTTTTTCGTCTCACATTGAGAATACAAAATCAAAACGTTATGTTTAAAACATCACTTGCCATAATGTCTCTTGAATGCTAAAGGGAATACATAACCAATATGTATTTTCGGGTACATTCAAACTAAGCTACATTGAACTAGGAGTGTTTGGGTTATCTTTTTTTTTTTTTATAACAAAACTTGCATAAAACGATTTTGAAGCATCAAAATGAGTCAAGATAACCGCACCTCCACATTGTTTTCATATAGGCACACACTAGAACATTCACATTATAATAATGGTTTACTTAAACTAAAATGTGAAATTCTGTTGTTCTAGGAATCATCATGCCTCCTCTAACCCACTACGACCACAAGGACACCATTTAGTACCTACCAAAACACCACAAAACCAAAGGTCTTACCCCAAACCAAGTAAACGTTTTCAAAGCCCTAGAAAAACACTATCTCCATAAGGGTAGAACCATTGACCCGTCTTTCCTAGAAGGCACAAACCTTTACACCGAATTTGCCACAATCAACTTTGAGTGTCTTTTGAATATCGACGAGCCTATTTGTCCTAGGTTCATTCTAGAGTTCTATGCATCCTCCGTCCTCTCCACGGATGATTATGGTCATATGTCTATCAACTTTAGGGTTAGTGGTCATCAATACTCCTTCACTCTTGAGGAGTTTGCTCAAATCCTAGGTGTCCCAAACCGTGGTACTTGCCTCTATTCCGACTTGCACTCCCTCTCAACTCTTGACAACCTCCAAGACCGTATCCACCCTTATGACACACCCCTTGTCTCAAAAGATGTACTCCGTGACCACCTCTTTGTTAGGACCACCACCACTAGGAGAACCCGTTCGGCGAATGAGGTCGATAAGGACCCATATGGAATGGAAATGAACGAACTCAAACCCCAATTCAAGAAATGGGAGGAAGTCCTTAGAGCCAATGTCATTAGCACAATAGGAAACCATGACCATATCAACCTTTGCCTTTGCTACATGCTCTACTCCTTGTCCGTTAGGCAACCCTTCAACCTTGCCTACTACATGGCCAAGAGAATGGCCGACATTCCCGTGCATGGCACAACGGCTATGCCATATGGAATGCTCTTGACCCGTCTCTTTAGGTTCATCTCACCCATTCCACCAACTCCAAATGGTCTTCGTCTTGACTACACTCTCATTCCACACACCTTTGTTCCACTTAGTGATAAGAGAGTCTACAAAGCCCAAGGAAAACGTCCTCATCCTCCTACCTCATCATCATCTTCCTCAATGAGTGAAGATGACAATTTGCCTAACTCTAGGCTCCCACCTCTCGAATACCTATCCCAACTTCCGGATATTCCAAATGAGTCGGCGGAGTTCAAGCAAACAAAGGGGATGTTCAAGAATCTTGGAAGATTCCTTGGAAAGCTCAAGAACAAGATTGACCGTCAATGAGTGCGGGTGTGTAGGAGTGTTTGGCATTAGGTGGTATTTGAACAAATTTGGTCGTTTAAACAATGTTTGTGATGTATTTGTGTGTTAGTACAATGTTTGATACTATTTGGAACATGTTTCATCTAACTTTGATACAGGAAGATAACTTTTAGCAAGTTGTCAAATTTTCAAACTTATTATATTTTCACTACGTTTAGTGAATATCGCTAGCCCCCGGTCAAAGTCATATGATATTAGTGTTTACATGTTCAATTTTTGCATTTCCTAACCAGATATGCATTATATTTTTGATTTTAGGAGTTTTCGAAAATTTTGAAAATCGTCTCGCGGGTCAAAAACGCGGACTGCCCTTTTCTGAAGCTCTGGCGGTACCCAAAATTGGGTTCCGAGAGTACAATTTCTGGGAATTCCCGAAATGGCCCAACAGACCAGGCGGCACCCTCAAATGGGTTCCGCCAGTGTATTCTGAGGGTGCCGCCAACAGCCTGCAGAATTTTTGTTTTCATTTTCACCAATTCAACATCCAAACACCAAAATCCAATCCTTTTAGGTAGAAACCCATTTCTTGCAATGTGTTTAGCATAATAGGGTACTCCTTCTTCCATAAACTTAACCAAAACCAATTCCCGCCAAAATTCAAAATTTGCCATAACAACCTCAAGGACCCCTCACACATAAAGGAAGGAACCGTTTTAAGGGATCCTTGAAATCCCTGAGATCTATACTACCCCAAATCCGCCAAAACCACTAAGCATTTAGTGCAAAACTTGTATTCTCACTTCACCATTTTTATTAGATTGACTTCCATGATTTGACAACCCACAATTAGTTTTCCAAATCATTAGAAACCTCCATTTTTGTATGGACTAACATCAAATCCAAACACTCCTTTCCATAATCCTTCAACACTATAAATTAAGCCATCCTAAATACTGTCAAATCACACCTTCTTCACCACAATTTCTGAAACTTTTAAACCATTTTTCACCATGACTAAGTCAACAATCACCTCTCAACCATCACGACCCATCCGAAAAATCGCCAGGATAAGTGTTAAACCACTATGGTCTAATCAACCCATCAACCTAAGCTCCTCATCTTCGGATGAATTCACATCACCTATAAAAAATGAACACTTTTTGAACCTTGCATCTCCATCACCATCACCAAATGAACCTAATGAGCTCACTCCACCACCTACTAAATCACCCATCCAAGTGCTCCAACCCAACCATCCAAAACTTCATCACCTTCACCATTACCCAAAATGGAACCTATGGAGTTATTTGGGTCTCCTCCCACATCACCACACCCTTTTGTCCAAGATCTAAATGATCTTCCACCAAGACCTACACAACCACCACCTTTTGGAAATAAATCACCAAGGTCAATTCTTGACCAAAATGAACTTTTTAACCACACTCAACCACCACAACAAGTGTACCATCAACCCAAACCATTGTTGTTTCATCCCATCTACCATGACATCCATGGTCCTCTATATGAAGAACCAAACTTTGAAAACCATGATCACCCAACTCCACCACACTCTCAAGCTCAAACCTTTGAGTCTTTCTTTCCCTCATATGAGGATATACAAAATATGGTTGAAAACCACCTCCATCAAGCAATGGAATTTCAAACCACCTTGCTTGATTCAATACCAAACCCATCATCCACCCAAGAACCAAAAACCAATCAACCCTCAAACCAAGAACCCAAAACCAACCCATTTCCACCCACTCATCCCTATGTTTGCTCAAATTGTGAGCAAATGGGTGCAAGCATCAAAACGTTGCTTCACCAACTCCAAGATGAAACCCGGTTTGCATTCCAACACGTCATAGAATGTTTGGATGCTCTTTCCCACCCAAACAAATCCTAGACAACCATTTGGAGGCCGTTTGTCCCAATTTAGGAAACCAGGCTTTTATTTTTCTTTCTTGGTTAATTTTTAAGTTTTTTGAAGTAGAAGAATATTACCCATTTCATGTCCTTTGACTTTTCTAAGTCAAAATTTTACTTGGAATGCTATTTCTTTCTACTTACTTTCGTGCATTGTTGGTTGATCATTTTTATTGTGGTTGCAATGTGTGTGGTAACTACAAACTTGGCTATATATATATATATATATATATATATATATATATATATATATATATATATATATATATATATCACTAACTAACCATTTTTTTTGTAGGATCCAAAATCCATGTTTCCCACCTTGGCACTCCTTTTAGGGGGAGTAACAAGCAAGAGGGAGCAAGTGCATTTTTTCCGCTTTGCTACTCTACTTTTTGTTTCGACAAAAAGGGGGAGAAAAATATTAAACCTTCAAAACTTAATTTGATTTTCATCACTTAAGTAAAAAAAGTTTAATATAATTTTTTTTAAGTCTTAAAAACCAATATTTTGTGAGTTACTTAAAAACAAAGTGTATGTTTTGTCATCAACAAAAAGAGGGAGATTGTTAATACAAATATCGCCTAAAAACGTTATTTATATTTTACGATCTTCGCTAAGTTTTGTTAATGACAAATGTAAACTTTAGTTTTTAAGTAAAACATAATCTTAGTTTTAAAGACTTGCATAAACTAGACTTTTGCTACATTTAACATTTCATAAAATACAACACTTTTTATTTTTTAAAAATAGAATTGTCACATCACATTTATGGCAAGTTTTGTCATTATACATTTATGGAAAGAAATGTGTTTGACTTACTTAGATGTTGCTTGCAAGTTGAGTGTTTGACTTGATATTATGTGATGTGACATTGTTTGGTTTGCAAGAGTAATGAGATGTGACTTGGTTTGGTTTGCAAGATTTATTGCAAAATCAACTAGAGGTACACGGGCGGAACCCTTTTGAGGGGTCCGCCTGATCCGCCAGACCTGCAGAAGGTTTGGTTATAAATATTGAGCCACAAGTTGAATTTTGGCTCATCACTTGACATTATATTTTACACACACATTCATTCTTTCATCTAACCTCTTAACATTTCATATGTGAAGTTTCTTTTTGTAGCAAAGAGATTCACGAGCTTACTAAAAGTAACAAGTATTCAACACAACGTTGCAAGACTTGTTAGCTTAGCATTGTGTAGACTTGTGTAGTTTACACTTCATTTGATTGTGTATTTTCAGTAGTGATCGGTTAGTATTTTAGTCCTCAAAATACAAAGTGTATCGGGAGTAGTTGTACCCTTGTAAAAGAACTAACGGGAGTGGTTGTACCCTTGGTAAAGAACTCGACATCTAGCTTTGTGTCGGTAAAAGTATAAGCGACGTGTAAGGTTTTCTCCGCCGGTGAAAGGAGCTTGTTGACTAGTGAAAGTAACTCTCGAGTTGGATACTCGGGGCATGGACGTAGGACAAGGAAAAAGAGTCCTTGTAGCCGAACCACGATAAATGCTCGTGTTGTGGTTTGATCGTTTCTTTCATTTACTTGCATGTTATATATTGTGTTTGTGTATGTTTCTTTGATCAAACGGAAAGTTTCAAAGCTAACTTAACAAGTTAAAAAGATTTTAATCGGTAAACTATTCAACCCCCTTCTAGTTTTCCACACTGCTATCAGAAAATCAGTTTCTATTGGTATGCCGAATGTGATAATCGGCTTACCATATGAAACTAGTTATGGTTTTGGTGTTTGTCCTGATACGTATGACCCTAAGCTTGTGAAGATGATATTTAATGGTAAGTTGGGGGAAAGTTACAAAGTTGAAGTTTATGCATTAAGCTCGGGGGTTTGGAGAAGTCCACATGGTAATCTACCCCGTAAATCAATTTGCATCGAAGGCTCTCCGGTATATATAGATGGGTGTTTATACTGGGACGCTTATGATCATATTAGCTTGTCTGGTGGATCATCTTGGCATTCTCAATTGATTATTTCATTTTCTACAACAAGTGAAGAATTTACAGAAATAAGCTATCTTAATTCTTTAACACTCAAGGGCAAACGCTGGTGGATATCTAAGTTGAGGGAATATCTTGCTGTGTTCGAAATCAAGCGCCCGGATCTAGTTTATGGTGTATGGATGATGATGATGAATCATGGTGATCCAAAGTTGTTTACAAAAATATACAACATTAACTTGGCAGATGCATCGTCGCTACATGTATTTGCATTTGCAGCGAGTGGTGAAGCTATAGTTAATATCAATGATGACAATGATGCTCTCTTTATGTATGAACCCAACTTAAAACAAATCAGTTTTGGCATTTCAGATTCATGCTATCAGTGTTGCTACACAGAAACACTACTTTTGGTTGATCATTGAGAATATAGTACTCAGATAGACACAATAACAAAGATGATGACAACATTTGTGGAGCTAAGAATATACGACATTTTCAAGCAAGGCATGGACGCTGAAGAGTGCAGTTATAGTTCACTAGTGAGTTTTTGTTTTTTTGTTTTGTTTTTGTTTTTGTTTTTTTTTTTTTTAACAATTTATCATGAACAGTATGCACTCACGTCTTTGTTGAAAGTTAGATATGTTTAGTTATATAGTTTGGTAGCCATTATCTTACTATAAGAGTATAAAGACCATTTGCTATCTCATGAGGTGGGGTCGTGGGAAAGGCATAAAAGCCATTGAAATTGTTATGCCATTCAAAATTATCTTATAGAGATATGAAAGATCATTCGAGGACCAAACTTTTTTTACATACCAAGAGGTTAATCTTCACCTTTCAATTAATCCAACAATTTAAAAAACCCACTTTCATCATTTTTTTTCAAATATTAATATCTTTCAAACCGTTAATCGTTAAGCGAAAAAAAATATACTGTTACGACGAGCATTTAATTATCTTTCTATAGATAGGCACTTTGACATATTTTCGACAATTTTTTTTTTCGTTTTTTTCACGTTTTTTTTGTGACCGAAAAAATCACATGTAATATATCATATGTGATATTACATATCACATGTGATATTACACTAATATCACATGTGATATTACACAAATATCACATATGATATTACACAAATATCACATGTGATTTTTTCGGCTACGAAAAAAAGGTGAAAAAAACAAAAATTTTTTTGTCAAAAGTATATCAAAGTATCCATCTATAAAAAGACAATTAAATGCTCGTCGCGATGGTGTAATTATTTTCGCTTAACGATTAATGGTTTAAGAGATATTTAAATTATAAAAAATGGGTGAAATATTAAAATATTTTTAATCTCAACCATTGATTTCTTTTTAGATGGATGGTGGGAATGAGTCCCTTAGTATGTAAGAAAAGTTTTGTATTTAATATAACTCGACTCATAGTAAATTTTATTAACTAATCAAAATATAAAGTTATGTCATTTCAAATAGTATTAGGGCCCGTTTGGTATGTGGGGTTTTTGTGGATTTAGGATTTAATTAATGTAAAACACATGTTTGGTTGTTTTTATAGGATATGGGTTTGGACTTGTAAGATAAATATTTGGGGATGTAGAAAAGTTAGAGGGTTAGTGGGTTTTATGACAATGTAAGACCATGTATGGTTTTTATCCACATATTTTTTTGTCTTTTTCTTTTTATTTACATTATAAAACAACATATTTTTATTTCTATCATATTATTATTAACAAAAATATTTTTTAATTGTATTTCAATATATAATATATATTTTTAAATATTATTTTCTCTCTCATAATCAAATCAAAATCATAATCCTAATCTACAACTTTACATTCAAATCTAAATTCTAATATAAACATATCTACAAATCAAACGGGGCCTTAAAGACTAGTTAGACCTGAATATTGGTCACCAAACATCTAACCACAAAGGCCAAAAATCCATTTCTTTTTCTAAGACTTCTTTTATTTAATCAATTAATTTAACATAATACTTTTGTAAACATATGACGAAAAAATAGTTAAAGACAAAAAAATAGCTACTAAACACATAATCACATTCCAGAAAAACAAAACCAAACATAATTTTGACGTTCAAGCATAGCATAAACCTCTTCAACTGGAAGGCAATAGTATGCCAACAAGTTTGCGCTTCGACTTGAAAACTTTCTAGCATTGAGGCGAGATACCTTAATTTCCTCCAAGCAGACCTAAGATTTTGAATAAGCATGCCGAAAAGGACGATCACCAACCAACAGCTGCTCACCATGACCATCCATCCTAACTTGCGTGTGATCACTCTAAAATGTCTTCAAGTTAAGAAGAAAATCATTAACCGATTTCAACACGAGCAACAATTAGACCTTTCTTTTGCAAACTAAATAAAAAGTTCATCAAAACACACGTTAAACACCTAATCATAAGTTAATAACCACAAAATCACAAGATCTAGTAATCTCACATCATTTCGCTAAAATCAAGTCAAACCTAAACCAAACACATCAATCTTTCATATCTATCTGGTCTAGCATACAAAATATCACATGTAAATAAACTTTTATAGACATTAGGCGACGCGTTCATTGATTTGAGTCTCAGTTTTCTTGGGTTGTTTGTTTCACGTCTTCGAATTTTAGGACATTTATATATAGTTAAACCGAACTTGGATCAAAACCAAATTCAAAATCCGATATTCAGTCCAATTTGCGTTATAACTAGAGAAAACCGAAACTAAACTAATACCTTCTTAAATAGAAAAAAATGGACAAAGTTTATAATAAGATTAATTAAGAAAGGTTCGGGTCGGTTTGTTTTGCCAAAACCAAATGCGAACCAAAATTCACTTGCATAACTGAAACCTATCGATTTACGTTGGTAGATTTACCGTTTACGTCTGTTAGAAAAGTAACTTAAACTTTAAGGGTTGTTTGGTAAATTTGGTAATTTGTGTGACTTGTAGTACAAGTTTAGTTAGAATTTAGAAACTATTTTATGACAACTTGTTTAGTCTATAAATAGTGATCATTAGCAATTTAGCATTATAATATTTGTACATTTGGAATTTGTATTTGGAACATTTTGAATTAGAAGTTGGTATTTTTTGAACTTTAGGTTTGGTACATTTGAATTTGTCTTTGTATTTGGTTTGGTAGTTTTGAATAAAGCTTCCGCTTCGTTTGTTCGATTTTATTTGTTTGTTCGAAAGAAAACAAAATTGTTTAGGTTCGTTTGATTGGAGTTCGATTGTTTTGGGTTTAAAAGAATTTTTTAGAGGCATCTGAATTTGAAAGTGGATTCGGGAATGATTAGTTTTTGGTTAATTGTTTGCATCCAGAGAATCTTTAAGATAGATATTCTTGGAACAAGTTTTGGTCGTGGGATTTTTGTTTTCGAATTCTACTTGTATACGGTGGTTTGGGCCAACAGTCTGAAAATTCCACTTTGTTTTAGTTTTGGGCCTATTTGGTGTATTTAGTGTACGGTTTTTCAAAGAATACTACAATGTAGTAACAACTAAACATCCTGTGTGGCTGGTATCTGGAAAATGAGTAGTTGGCAATCACATATGCACAAAAGTTCATTATAACAATTGAACGTCATCTTGAGCTGATCCTTAAACGGTCATTTGGGAGCTACACGCGAGTACTCAACCAGAATTTCTTCACGAATTTAAACCTTTTAAAATTTTACTTAATCCCTCCATCCTGTTTTTACATTCTAATTTTTAACTTGAAACTCAAGTAAATGCAGTGATTGAATAGAATAGAGTTGTAAGTGCATGGACTAAAAGAGTGCATTCCTAAGGTCAAGCTATGGGCTAAAAGAGTGCATTCCTGAGGTAATGTCAAGTTGTAAGTGAAGGGTTGGTTCTAATTAGATAGGCTCAAGGTTATTTTACACAACTTTACTCAATCTTCATCTTCTAAAAAATGGTTATAGGTCTAATGTTTTGATCAACCCATACCCCGCCCTCGGCGGGATTGTGTATTGATAATGTTGTCTAAGGTTTTGATCAAGTGTTTGAGCACAATCGTATTTAGATCGAGTTGTACTTTTGTTGTTTCTGTGAGTTTTGTGGCACTTGCTAAACAGCTAATTATGTATTGTTTTGAGTCTTCGAGGCTACTTAGGGGACGTTTGGTACGAATGGATCGCAAATAATGAAATTACATGAGAGAATGGAATTGCAAAAAAAAAAAAAAAAAAAAAAAAAAGAAATAAACCTAAAGAATGTGATTGAATTTGATTTAGTACTTGGCCCATTAGCTTGCTTTTGATTCATATAACAGGAATTATGAGGGAAAAGTATGACAAGATAGAAAACGATGTCTAATCACTATAAGTTTTAAAGACTTTTAAGTCTTCTAACGTCTCATTTGAAAATGTTAACTTTATTTCTTCATATTTTCCACAAAACATGACAAATTAACTTTTTGGATTTTTGAACAATCCAAAAAAATAAAACACAAATTTGGGACCATGTACTTCAAATTGACTAGATATATTGGATCAGTTTCTATAGATTATCTAGAATACAAGACTAAAGTAGCTTTATGCAAAAAGTGTTCTGATATGTATTTTCAACTAATTATTGCAATGATAATAATATAATTAGATCATCATTATGTATTTAAACTAAAGTATAAAAATAGCTGTTTAATGATTTAATTGCGCCAAAGCATGTATTGTTTCTTACCGAATATGTAATATGGGCAAGCTGAGTATGTAAGAACTCGGCGGGTTCGATTTTCAAGTAAAACCATATGAACTAATAACTTATATGCGAAACTCAACCATGTCCGCAACAAACGCAAAACATAATCATCCATCTTGAAATTCAAATGCAGTAGAAATTCAAATGACCAATTAACTTACCTATATAGATTATTCCTGAAATCACATGCTTTATATAAAAGGAAAACTTGTAAACTAAATGTTGCTAAGATTTTGTTGAGGTATTTCATCAAACATAACGTGGGAATTATGCAGCCTTATAAGCAATGAAAGAAGAACCATGTATGAATAAAATTAACCATCAACACATTACTTTAAGGGTGGTGGCAGTCATGATCCCATACATCAACCATAGCTCACCACCCACCAATAATATCATTTCACCTCATCTCATACCTCAACCATACCTCACCATACTTTTTTAGTGGCAACCATGATCCCATACCTCACCTAATTTTTATTTTATTTTTTATATTCATAAATTATATTAAACAATTTAATAAAAACATAATATTTCATTAATAATTAAAAGAAAATTACATAATACTTAAAAAAACATAATTAAAAGAAAATTACATAATACTCTCTCCGTCCCTAAATAAATGTCCAGTTTGACTTTTTAGAGTCAAACTAGTTCAACTTTGACATTAAATATATTTTTTATTATATAATACATGATAAAAAATTATACCATTAAAAAAATACACTTAAAACCTAATTCATTCATATATTTTGCTTCAAAATATCATATAACACCCACAAAAATAGTTAAGGTCAAAATTGAACCAGTTTGACTCTAAAAAGTCAAAATGGACATTTATTTAAGGACGGATGTAGTACTTTAAAAAAACATAATTATATCTAAAAATCGGTAGGCCATCCATATTTCTCCGCGTACTCATGTTTTTTGGCAATAGTGATATCTCGCACAACCGGATTGGCTATGTGATCGTGCGGTGCGTTGTAGAACTTCAGCGCACGTAAATAATCCTTTTCTTCAACACTACGGAGTTGTGCCGCCATCAACTTTTCGGCAATGTCATCATTTGCAATCCTTTTCTCCACCACCATCTCCAATAGTTGTGTTTTCTTTACTGTGTAGGAGTCGAAGCTCGCAACAACACTTCCCTTTGTCGACGCCTCGCTATCGGTCTTTCTCCCTTTTATTTTCCGTGTAGGAGTTGTGTCATCATTTAGATCTGGAAGAATAACAGTCTCAACATTGTCATTGCTTCCGAACTCGTAGTAGCTAGATTCCGACGACTTTCTTCGTTTGTCGGAATTAGATGCCGAAGATGTTCGAACAAAACATGGTTGTTGCAACCATTTGTCTTCTCCCCTAACAACCTCCCATGCTTCAATATGAGTAAAAGACTTGCCCTTAATTTTCTTATCATAATCGGCCATGGCATTTGTCATGACGTTAACATCGCAACACCCACTCTCGCGAATATGATTCTACAATTATAAAAGTAAGAGTATATAAATTAATACAAGTATATAAATTAACGGAATCATATAAATTAACGCAATCATATAAATTAACGCAAGTATATAGTTTAAAAATTACTTGTTGGATGAATAGCCTGTTAAAGACACCCATGGCGGTATTAATATTTTACCACTTTGTGTTCAAGCTATGATGAGTTCGAGTAGTATCTTTCACGCTATCCTTGAAATGCTCCAGAATTCTAGCCCAAAAACTTTCTCTATTTTGTTCATCCCCGACTTTTCGACATGTCGAAACATGAACCCACGCTTTTGCCAAAGCCACCTCTTCGACCGACGTCTAATTTTTTTTATCCGCTTTAGTTTTTTTTCCCTTGAACTTCTTCATCATCTTGTATATCAAATAATAATATAACAAATAAATTACCACAAGTATAACAAATAATAATATAACAAATAAATTATAACATATAAAATTATAAGAAGTATATCGAATAATAATATATCAACGAAATTATAACAAATAAAATTATAAATTAATACCGATTTGAGTTTGTGGTTGCGTTTCAGGAACAAAATCAGCATCATCATCCTCGTAATCATATAGCGGTAGTTGTCGTTCAACACTTGGTTCACGCCGCAAAGGACCTTCACGGTAGTCGGTGGATGTGACAACCGACAATTTAGGGAGTTATTTTGAAAACCCGCATTACGATTAAAGTTCGTTTATAATTTTTATTTAAAATTTTATTTCACAACGAACTTGTAAGACCTATTTTATGAATAATTATGGATTATTGATGTTATGGAATTCGTGAATTATTTTCATAATTCATTCTTGATCTTATGCTCGGTGATGTATTCTTAAATTCTCACTTGGTACTACGTTGACTCTGGCACTAGGTTTACCTAATGAAAATTTTTATGATTCGTTTTACGAGTCCGACTATATATAATTATTTACGAGATGTTTTTCGGGAGATATTGAAGTTTGAATTGAGTTCGGGTTCGGGCCACATGTTTTTACATTTACCCACGTTACCCGCTCCACACCATTAGTAACATTATTATTATTATTATTATTATTATTATTATTATTATTATTATTATTATTATTATTATTATTATTATTATTATTATTATTATTATTATTACTAAAAAGAAGAAAAAAAAAAAAAAAAAAAAGTAACTACAAATTGGTCCTTTGTGGTTCGGTTCACACAGCAACACAAAACACACCCTCACCACTTCGTCTCTCATCTCTCTCTTTTCTCTCTTTGATAAACCCTAGCCGCCGAACCACTGTTCCGGCCACCGCCATCACACCGCCACCCTCATCACCAAACAAACACCACCATATTGTTCCTTATTTCATCCTCTTTCTTTTGACATATCATACGCGCCCTAAAACATCCATTAACATCACGAAATCTATAAATATCCGGTCGAGTCTTTGTTGTTTTTACTAGATCTTTTCATTTGGAGGTTCTTGGAGGTGAGTGTAATCGATTTTGGTTCTTGGGAGCCACGAATTGGTATTAAATCCGTGGCTACACGGAAGATCTTTATGGGTAACGAATTAAAATGGTTGGAAATCAATGTTTTTGATGTTGAAATGAGTTTGGTATCTGGGTTTATTGGTGATTTCTTGATGGTCGAGCGAACCGTGAGTCTTGGACTCACGGCATGATGTGGGTTCGAGCCATATGGCTCGTTATTGTTCTTGTTGTGACCTTGGAATCTTGGTTTTCATGATTGTTTGCTTTGGTGATTGACTAGACTCGATTGAGTCTTGATTCTTGGTCGATTGTTGTTGTTAATGCCGCGACCCAAGTGGGTCGATTTGGGCAGTTTTGTGTGGCTCATTGGAGCTTATTTTTGGTGATCTCTTGGTCTTGGTTCGAGTCCTTATGACTCGTGTTGTGTGCCGAGACTCAAGCGAGTCGATAGACTCGGGTTCGGCTTGGTAAACCAACCCGAAAATTCATCTTGTTGATATTTATTTTCTTGTTGTGTTTGTGGACTTAATTTGATATCGTTTTTGGCATTGTTGGTTTCGGCCGAATGCATGTTGGGTCGTGGACATTTTTTGGTCTCGACAAGAGATATGTGGTATATTGAAGTTGTGTTGACGAATTTGGATATTGGGGACCGATTGTGAGACGGTCACTTAGATTGACGGAGATAGGTTAGTCGGGTGCCGTAGTCGGACCCTAATGTTGTAGCACGTGGATTGGGATTGATTGGACGGAGATGTATTGTTTTATGACATTTATTATTATTTTGGACTTGGACAATGAGCCGAGAGTCATGACTCGGACATGTGACCATTTCGCGTGACTCGATAACTATTACAATTAAAACGTAAATAATAAAACTCGTAATAATAATTATTGATAATATAAACGTTTATATGAATATATAGACGTGAATAATGGATATATAATTATATAGACGCGTATATTAATAATAATAATAATCACGAGTCGTATTATAAATAATACAACTAGATATATATTAGGCTACGAAAGTGGCGTAATATTATTGAACGTATTATTATTATAAAAATGTGTTATAAAACGAGAAACTCTCGACAATTATTAAACATTTAATAAAAATGTCATTTTGTATATATATAACGGGTAAACTTATCGAGTTATGCGGAATCGTTGTCACTCGAGTCCAGGTAAGTTATTATTTGTGACTTTCGTGTTGTCACGGATATATGACGATTAATATAAACGTTTTCTATAACTAAATAACCACTTAACCGTAAGGTTGAATCAGGTTATTTGGCTATATGAAATGAATATATTAATGGGCATCGTATCCTACGACGCCCATAGGTTGTGGTATATGTAAAGGGTAATAAATTGCGAATGTATATATCGGGAAATCTGGCCAATTTGACGATATATATGAGGAATTTATTAGACTATGATATCTACCATATAGAATTTATGTGCTATGTGCTTTAGGATGGGGTGTAATCTTGGAACGGTATGTTACGTAAATAAATATGAGGACTATCAAATCGACGGATTTGATAAACTTCGGCGATTTATTTAAATGATATATTGGGCTAAAATTAGATCCATAGTTTATTTTATTATTCTTTGTGTGACCTTTTTGGTTTGTTTTGAGTCGACCCACCACCCGTATGGATACCAAACGCAAACACACCAAACTAATATGAAATGGTTTTTCAGAAATAAAACGGATTCTCGTCCGGGTTTGGGAATATTTTAAGTTTGAGGAAATGATTTCTGAATAAGTTAACATTGTTAGGTCGTGCCGAGTCCGTAGTTGCTGTTTCGTGAGTTACTATACATCTTATTTCTACCGACTTCTTCTTGCTATTTTCTGGACTTGAGGTGAGTCATAGCCCCACTTTTTCTTGAACTATGTTTTCAATACTTGGGGTGAGAAACGTGCAAATTATTTTATGTGGACTATTATCGCTTCTATATTCTTTCTAAAACTTGCTATGCGTATGGACTAGGATATATTGTCAGCTTTAGTCACACCTTTTGTGTGTACTATTCAAGGTTGGCTTATTTGGTTATTGGTGGATTGTCAGCTTTAGTCACATATATGTTGTGTGTACTATTCAAGGTTGGCTTATTTGGTTATTTGGAATTGTCAGCTTTAGTCACATATATGTTGTGTGTACTATTCAAGGTTGGCTTATTTAGATACTGTAGTGTGCACCTATAGGTTATTGATACTTCGGAGGTTATCCGAGTATTTATTGGTATTGCGGGGGTTACCCGAATATCTATGTTAGAACGGAGGGTATCCGTGTGTTATGTTGGAGCGGAGGGTATCCGCAGGCTTTTAGCGAATCCTTAGTCTAGCTAGCAAGCGTTTTGCGTATATGTCCACTATATTGTTAGATGAATTTAAACCTATGATCTCACCAGCGAAAGCTGACTTTTAGCACGTTTTCTCAGGTAATTAAGTGATGAGATGCATGCTTGGAATGGAAGGCTCGGCCAAGGCTCATGGTTTATGGATCTATTTTTCTAAACTCTGATAACTAAATTTGGACCTACTGTTATTTTATATTGGGCCTGACTCTGAATGATGTTGGGATAAATGTAAACATTAAAACCCCATTTTGGTTGTGTTTTTATTATGTTAACTTTATCTCGTTCTATATTGTCTTGTGTTGGATACCAATCCCCGTAGCACCCCGAAAGCTTGTTGAGTCTTCCGCTGTATCAAATTTTGGGAGTGTTACAGATTGGTATCAGAGCCAAGGTTATAGAGAACTAGGTAAATAAATGCCTAAACTATAACCGTATTTTTACAGAAAATGATCCTTGACCACCGCCCGCCAGCCCGCCAAGCCGAAGCATCTTCTATTATTTGAGGTATTATGAGATTATTGAGATGATTGTTAGATTTGAGATTTATTGAGATGATTTGAGGTTTATGGATTTTAGTAATAAGATGGCGTTTTCGAGGAATTATATGGTCTATATGTTTTATAAACATTTTAGTAATGCGGTGTTTGAAATTCTTTTTATTGAAATTATATGATTGAACTATTTGATGAGGATTTTTAGTATGGTATTATGAGTTGTGATTTAGTTGTTTTGGAAACACTTACACCTACCCTACGCCGTTGTCACAGACCATGGCCTCCCATTTGCCCGATGTTGTCGAGGATATTCTTACTGCACCAATTTTACCTGCACAGTTCACTATGGCATCTGATGATCCTTACCAGATGGCCATGTCTTCAGCTACTGTACCACAGGCAGCTTTTACTTCAGCACTACCTGCTGCATCTACGCAGGGACCCTCATCTTCTCTAGGGCTCCCTGGTACATCGCGGCAGCTTACTCTTCATCAGGTTTTGGCTCGCGTGGCACCTCGCTTTGCCCACCGAGCTACGGCACGCATGTCGGTACGCCCTACTCCATCACCTTTACAGATTGATGCTCACTCTCTTCTGTCTGAGGCGCCACCCACATCATTGCGTCGTCGTCCTAGATCACCTACTACATCTCCATATGGTTCACCTAGTAGGAGACGACGAGTGATGAGGTACTCTTCTGAGGAGGAGGAGGAGGAGGAGGAGGAGTACGAGGGTGAGGATGAGGCTGATGACCCTGAGCAGGAGGATGACCCTCAGGAAGCTGAGCAGGGTGATGATGATGACCCTGAGGAGGAGGATGACCCTCAGGAGGATGAGATGCCTGATGATGATGATGATGGGTTAGTACCACCAGCTCATGCTGAGGAGCCTAATTCACCTGTACACCCGATTGAGCCTGATTCACCTGATCATCCGTTCTTGTTTGAGTTGCCACCTGGTAGTCCCGTTGAGTCGGATGCATCTTTTGATGTTTCTGCTGAGCTTGCAGAATTAGGTGAGATTGGTAGGTTGTGGACTCAGATTACGGCTCTTGGTGAGAGAGTTACTCATATGTCTGAGCGGATTGATAGAGTGACTGTTGAGTTTATTGGGCAGTTGAGAGTTGATATGGTTATGGTTGAGAGAAGGGTTACTGAGCTGAGGAGAGTTTTGATGGATGTCCACGAGCATATCGATGGTTTGCAGCGAGGATTTGTT
Organism: Artemisia argyi; assembly: GCA_030686995.1. NCBI lineage: Eukaryota > Viridiplantae > Streptophyta > Magnoliopsida > Asterales > Asteraceae > Artemisia > Artemisia argyi. The sequence continues at coordinate 18,633,109 of CM060695.1, read as the reverse complement.
ACTGCTCGTGAGGCCGACCGCAAGCTATGGCAAAGGAATGCCGAGCTAGAGAAGGAGGTGGCTGACCTCAAGAGAGACCGAGACACCCTTAGCGTGGAGCTAGGATCGTTATGGAGGGATCTTGATGGCTTGAGGCAGGAGCTGAGGAGCCTCCGCCAGCAGCGTGGCTAGTTGCTTGGATTATGCTGTATGGTTGCTTTCTTAACCGAGGAGTGTTCAGTTAGAAAAGCTATTTATCATATTTTGATGTATTTTGTTCAGTATTCGTCTCTTTTGGAACGATTAGTACGTTTTGTGTTATCCGTTAGTTGGAACGATGTTAGATCGCTATCGTATGGTTGATGGTTATTGGTATATGGTATTATGTGATTTTGGGTGTTATGGAAATTGAATCCTTATTCGCTTTATAGATGTTACGTGGTGTATTGTTGCTATTCTTTCCATGGATTGGCTTCGTTGAATTACACTTGTTGAGCATATTGATAAGTTCTATTGGAGACTCATGAACTTGTATGATGTTACAGATCAATGGCACCACGACGAAACCCTGTTAGAGCTACCAGAACTGGTCCTGCTGTGACTACTCCTGGTCGCCGAGGACGCCGACCTACTCGAAATGTTGAAACCCCTACTCCTGACAACCTGGACACCACTAACCGCAACAACAGGAATCAAAATGTTGATGTTCAGGGAGACAATGATCATGTTCCACTTAATGCACCTACTGTGGATCAAGCAATGATCAATCAACTTGTGGAGCAAAGAGTTCCTGAACTACTAGCTGAGTCAAATCATTCCAACAATTCTGCTGGAACTTTTCCACCTGTTCGTGTTAATGGATGTCAATACAAGGAGTTTAAGATTTGTGGACCTATTGAGTTTGGTGGAACTGAAGGAGTGGTTTACTTAGTCAGATGGATTGAGAAGACTGAGTCTGTGTTCAATGTCAGTGGTTGTGCGGAGAATGCGAAGGTAAAGTTTGCTTCTTTTACTTTCAAGGATGAAGCTTTGACTTGGTGGAACAACTACCGAAATGCAGTTGGGAGTGATGTAGCTTATGCCATGACTTGGGAGCAATTTAAGTCTTTGCTGATTCAGACTTATTGCCCAAGGAATGAGGTCAAGAAGCTAGAGATTGAGTTTTGGAACCACAAGGTGAAAGGTAACGATATGGCGACTTACAATCGTCGTTACCAGGAATTAGCCTTGCTTTGCCCAGATATGGTGAAAACTGAGACTCAAAAGATCGAGAGGTATACTGATGGGTTGCCTGTAGCTACAAGGAATGATGTGATTGCTGCTAGACCTGCAAACATCCATGAGGCCATTACAATCGCTCAACAATTAATGGATTCATTGGAATTGGAAGGAGCTGATAAGGATAAGAATGGAAAGAGAAAGAGAGACCATCACCCTAAGGGTAATGATCACCGAAACAAGCGACAAGCTGTTGCTAAGGCTTATGCTATTGGGAATGGAGATAAAAGGAACCAAAATGGTGGTGCACCTAAGTGTGATCGTTGCCATCAGCATCATACGGGATGGTGTACTGTGAAATGCCAGAATTGCTCAAAGAAAGGACACACAGCTAGGGATTGTAGAGCCCGACCTCTTGCTATGGTTCAGGCTGCTCCTGAAATGAGAAACAAGGCAGATGTTACTTGTTATGGGTGTGGAAAGAAGGGACACTATAGGAATAAGTGTAGAGAATCGCGGAACCGTGGAAATCAAGGCTCGGGTGGTAATGGGTACAATTATGGAAACCGTGGAGCTGGAGGAAACCGTGGACGACAAGATAATGGTGACCAACGTGTGGAAGCTGGAGCTGCTCAGGGAAGAGTGTATGCACTCGGGAACGAGAGAGGAGAAGATCTGAACGTCGTTACTGGTACGTTCCTTCTCAATAATCGTTATGCTTCCATACTATTTGACACTGGTGCCGATAGGAGTTTTGTGTCCACTACGTTTGCACCCTTACTCGAGAAACCCCCGATGGCCTTAGGAATTGGATATGATATTGAGTTAGCTAACGGGAATATAGAAAGGATTAATACTATCATTCGCGGTTGTACGTTAAATTTCTTGAACCACCCTTTCAACATAGATCTTCTACCCGTCACGTTAGGAAGTTTTGATGTCATCATTGGTATGGATTGGTTGTCGAAGTATCGTGCTCACATACTTTGCGACGAGAAGATCGTGCGTGTACCATACGGAAAGGAAGTCCTAAATATATTAGGAGACCGAAAGGATTCTAGGAGCCCATCCTGATTAGCAGTGATTTCATGCACTAAGTTGCCAAAGCTAATGGAGAAGGGATGTTGCCTTTTCTTGGCTCAAATTTCTGAAAAGGGAGAGACGAAGAAAAAGTAAAGGTGCATTGGAGATGTGCCTATAGTTCGTGATTTTCCTGATGTGTTTCCCGATGATTTGCCGGGAATCCCGCCGACTAGACAAGTGGAGTTTCAGATTGAGTTGATACCTGGTGCTGCACCTGTAGCATGAGCGCCTTATCGTCTTGCACCTACCGAACTAGAAGAGTTGTCGAAACAATTGGCGGAGTTAGCCGAAAAAGGATTCATAAGACCAAGTTCTTCACATTGAGGAGCCCCAGTCTTATTTGTGAAGAAGAAGGATGGATCGTTCCGAATGTGCATTGATTACCGAGAGTTGAATAAGCTAACGGTGAAGAATAGATACCCGTTACCTAGGATCGACGACTTGTTCTATCAACTCCAAGGATCGAGTGTGTATTCGAAGATCGATTTGAGATCGGGATATCATCAACTTCGAGTTCGCGAGGAAGATATTCCGAAAACGGCTTTCAGAACCCGTTACGGGCATTACGAGTTTCAGGTGATGCCGTTTGGGTTGACTAACGCACCAGCAATATTCATGTATCTCATGAATCGTGTGTGTAAGCCTTACTTAGACAAGTTTGTGATTGTATTCATCGATGACATTATTCAAAGAGTGAGAAGGAGCATGAGGAGCATCTAAGACTCATTTTAGAATTGCTCAGGAAGGAGAAACTCTATGCCAAGTTTTCGAAATGCGAATTCTGGATTCCGACGGTACAATTTTTGGGTCATGTGATTGATAGACAAGGAGTCCATGTGGATCCTGCTAAGATTGAGGCGATAAAAGATTGGGCTGCACCTACAACCCCAACCGAAGTTCGTCAATTTTTGGGTTTAGCTGGTTATTACCGAAGGTTCATAGAGGGATTTTCGAAGATAGCTAAACCATTGACCAAATTGACTCAAAAGAGTGTTACGTATGAATGGGGAGATAAAGAAGAGGAAGCGTTTCAATTGCTTAAGAAAATGTTGTGTAGTGCTCCTATCTTCGCGTTACCGGAAGGTAACGAGGATTTCGTCGTCTATTGTGACGCTTCACATAAAGGATTGGGAGCCGTATTAATGCAACGAGAGAAGGTGATAGCTTATGCTTCCCGACAGCTCAAAAAGCATGAGAAAAACTACACTACCCATGATTTAGAACTAGGTGCTGTAGTTTTCGCTTTAAGAATATGGAGACATTACTTGTACGGAACCAAGTGTGTAGTATTTACTGACCATAAAAGTCTACAACACATCTTGAATCAAAAAGAGCTCAATATGAGACAGCGACGTTGGATTGAGTTGCTAAGTGATTATGATTGTGAAATTCGCTACCATCCTGGTAAAGCAAACGTTGTCGCTGATGCTCTTAGTCGAAAGGAGAGAGTACCACCGTTGCGAGTTAGGTCATTGGGAATGACTATAGTATCGCCATTACCATCTCAAATACTTGACGCTCAAACGGAAGCGTTGAAGGCAGAAAACAGATCTGCCGAGAATATATTTGGGATGGCTGAGAATGAGAAAGGATTTGTTAAACGTTCGGATGGATTGTTATGTTTTGGAGATCGGATTTGGGTACCTTTGTATGGAGGAATTCGGGAGTTGATTATGCATGAGTCGCATAAGTCAAGGTACTCTATTCATCCTGGATCCGACAAGATGTACCAAGATCTTAAGAAATTCTATTGGTGGCCAAATATGAAGGCAGATATAGCATCGTACGTTAGTAAGTGCTTGACATGTGGTAAGGTTAAAGCTGAACACCAGAGACCGTCAGGATTACTAACGCAACCAGAACTTCCAGTCTGGAAATGGGAGCGGATTACAATGGATTTCATTACCAAATTACCGAGGACAGCTAGCGGTTGTGACGCTATCTGGGTAATTGTGGATCGTCTGACAAAGTCTGCTCATTTTCTAGCTATAAGTGAAGATGATAGTGTGGATAAACTTGCGAGGTTGTACGTGAAGGAAATTATTTCTCGTCATGGAGTCCCGATATCTATTATTTCAGATCGCGATAGTCGTTTTAGGTCAGCTTTGTGGCGATCACTTCAAACGGCTTTGGGGACGAGGCTTGATATGAGTACTGCATATCATCCCCAAACAGATGGTCAAATCGAGAGGACCATTCAGACGTTAGAGGATATGCTTCGTGCATGCATCATAAACTTTGGTAAAGGCTGGGAGAAGTATTTACCCCTCGCGGAATTTTCCTATAATAATAGTTACCATACAAGTCTTAAGGCTGCACCATTCGAAGCTTTGTATGGCAGGAAGTGTCGTTCGCCTATTGGTTTGGCAGAAGTTGGAGATAGCCAACTCACAGGCCCTGAGCTTATTTTAGAAACTACAGAGAAAGTAGCTCAGATTCGTGATCGGTTGCAAGCAGCCAGGGATAGGCAGAAAAGTTACGCCGATCAGAGACGTAAACCCTTAGAGTTCCAGGTTGGAGACAAAGTAATGCTGAAAGTCTCGCCTTGGAAGGGTGTGATACGTTTCGGGAAACGTGGTAAACTCAACCCACGCTACATTGGACCATTCCTGATCTTAGAAAGAATTGGGCCCGTGGCTTATAGGTTGGAATTACCACGTGAACTGAGCAAAGTTCACGACGTGTTCCACGTTAGTAATTTGAAGAAATGTCTTTCCGATGAGATGCCCGCATTCCAATGAGGGATATTCGTGTTGATGAGAAACTGAATTTCGTGGAAGAGCCAATTGAGATTTTAGATCGTGAAGTTAAACGACTCAAGCGAAGTCGCATTCCGCTCGTCAAGGTTCGTTGGAATTCCCGACATGGACCAGAATTTACGTGGGAACGTGAGGACGAGTTCCGGAAGAGATATCCGAAGCTTTTCACTTCGTAGATGAATTTTTCCGAGTGAAACCCGGGACGGGTTTCTTCTGAGACTGGGAGGATGTGACAACCGGCAATTTAGGGAGTTATTTTGAAAACCCGCATTACGATTAAAGTTCGTTTATAATTTTTATTTAAAATTTTATTTCACAACGAACTTGTAAGACCTATTTTATGAATAATTATGGATTATTGATGTTATGGAATTCGTGAATTATTTTCATAATTCATTCTTGATCTTATGCTCGGTGATGTATTCTTAAATTCTCACTTGGTACTACATTGACTCTGGCACTAGGTTTACCTAACGAAAATTTTTATGATTCGTTTTACGAGTCCGACTATATATAATTATTTACGAGATGTTTTTCGGGAGATATTGAAGTTTGAAATGAGTTCGGGTTCGGGCCACATGTTTTTACATTTACCCACGTTACCCGCTCCACACCATTAGTAACATTATTATTATTATTATTATTATTATTATTATTATTATTATTATTATTATTATTATTATTATTATTATTATTATTATTATTATTATTATTATTATTATTATTACTAAAAAGAAGAAAAAAAAAAAAAAAAAAAAAAAAAAAAAGAGTAACTACAAATTGGTCCTTTGTGGTTCGGTTCACACAGCAACACAAACACACCCTCACCACTTCGTCTCTCATCTCTCTATTTTCTCTCTTTGATAAACCCTAGCCGCCGAACCACTGTTCCGGCCACCGCCATCACACCGCCACCCTCATCACCAAACAAACACCACCATCTTGTTCCTTATTTCATCCTCTTTCTTTTGACATATCATACGCGCCCTAAAACATCCATTAACATCACGAAATCTATAAATATCCGGTCGAGTCTTTGTTGTTTTTACTAGATCTTTTCGTTTGGAGGTTCTTGGAGGTGAGTGTAATCGATTTTGGTTCTTGGGAGCCACGAATTGGTATTAAATCCGTGGCTACACGGAAGATCTTTATGGGTAACGAATTAAAATGGTTGGAAATCAATGTTTTTGATGTTGAAATGAGTTTGGTATCCGGGTTTATTGGTGATTTCTTGATGGTCGAGCGAACCGTGAGTCTTGGACTCACGGCATGATGTGGGTTCGAGCCATATGGCTCGTTATTGTTCTTGTTGTGACCTTGGAATCTTGGTTTTCATGATTGTTTGCTTTGGTGATTGACTAGACTCGATTGAGTCTTGATTCTTGGTCGATTGTCAGCTTTAGTCACATATATGTTGTGTGTACTATTCAAGGTTGGCTTATTTGGTTATTTGGAATTATCAGCTTTAGTCACATATATGTTGTGTGTACTATTCAAGGTTGGCTTATTTAGATACTGTAGTGTGCACCTATAGGTTATTGATACTTCGGAGGTTATCCGAGTATTTATTGGTATTGCGGGGGTTACTCGAATATCTATGTTAGAACGGAGGGTATCCGTGTGTTATGTTGGAGCGGAGGGTATCCGCAGGCTTTTAGCGAATCCTTAGTCTAGCTAGCAAGCGTTTTGCGTATATGTCCACTATATTGTTAGATGAATTTAAACCTATGATCTCACCAGCGAAAGCTGACTTTTAGCACGTTTTCTCAGGTAATTAAGTGACGAGATGCATGCTTGGAATGGAAGGCTCGGCCAAAGCTCATGGTTTATGGATCTATTTTTCTAAACTCTGATAACTAAATTTGGACCTACTGTTATTTTATATTGGGCCTGACTCTGAATGATGTTGGGATAAATGTAAACCTTAAAACCCCATTTTGGTTGTGTTTTTATTATGTTTACTTTATCTCGTTCTATATTGTCTTGTGTTGGATACCAATCCCCGTAGCACCCCGAAAGCTTGTTGAGTCTTCCGCTGTATCAAATTTTGGGGGTGTTACAGTGAACGGGTCAAAATCACTTGTCATTGATATATTGTATTGGCTAGGATTCATTAGTGGAGGTTTGGTAAAATATTGGTGTTGATGGTATTGTGGATTCATCGGTGGAGGTTGGGGATAGTAGGCCGATTGAGGACTCATTTGGTGTTGATGGTATTGTGGATTCATCGGTGGAACTTGCGGACGATCGGGTTGTGATCGAGAGACCCGTCCACGACCTCTTGTTGAGGTTGAAACACCTTTTGATTTCCTTGGATCCATGCTACAATTTTTTTATAAGTATAATATATAGAAGGTAATGGTAATTTGAATTGGAAGTGATTTTTTACAAATGTAAAAGTCTAGTATTTATGAAGGATTTTTTTTTTTTTTTTTTTATTATTTTTTTTTTTTTTAGTTTTAACCCCGCTCCCCTAACAGATCTTTTATCTCCCAACATTCAAAATAATTAATGCTCAACGTATACTTTTGCTCCATGCCATTGCAGTATGCTTTGCCGATTTGCTCCATACCACTGCCAAACCGCATGGGTGGCAACGGTGTTCCCGTGCCGTTTGGATTGATACCGAAAGCAAACCGCAACCACTGCCACCACCCTAAGCTCATAATTAGGTCAAGTGGCATCAACTATCAAGTATCAACAAAGTATTAAAATTTTTAGTTATCACAAATCTTCACTACGACGTGAATCTCTTCTTATTTGGATTTAGATTTATAAATCTGAATTTCTAATTGACACATTCAACCCATTAACCTAACTGTCGTTGCCCGTGAGTCCTATTTTTAGGGGACCACCTGGCTGCCTTAGAGCACAAGGTGCAGTGAAGAGGCTTAGCCTCTTCATTCGGGCCCCACCCCTGCCACATCACTAAACACCTCAACTTCAACTAACAACAACAAACCCCCCTCACCAAACAACAAACCTCAACTTCCCCATTAGGGCCCCACCTCTTAAACATTTATTTTTTTATTCATTTCATTAAATAAATTAAATTAATTTCACAAATACTAAAAAATAAAAAAACATACTAATTTTATTTCATCAAATAAAAAAGTTACAATACGGAAAAAAAATACGATACGGGAAAAAAAATACAACACATACGACACTAAAAGCCGAACCTAATTATTACTATTTCGTTGAAATTCTTCCCATTGTTGTTGTTGCCAAACATGCTCGATGAGACATAGTTGAAGCCTTGAGTGTGTGCGTTTATCATGTAGTTCTTTGGTTTTTCTTCTTTGCGTTGCGCAACGTTCGACCCATGTCTCTTGCATATTTGGTGTCGGCGGAATATATATTTCGGCAGGGTCGGATATATGAAAATGTTGATCTTTCAAAATCATGTTATGCATTATGATGCACGAGTACATGATTATCCGTAACTTGCCCATAGTATATGCACGCGCTGGTTGGGCAATATTATGCCAACGTCCTTCTAGGACACCAAAAGCTCTTTCGATATCTTTTCGCGCACTTTCTTGTTTCGCTTTTCATGCGGCGTGTTTTGGGTTGTTTGCAACAGTAAAGGACTTGACAAACGATGCCCACTGTGGGTAAATTCCATCTGCTAGATAATACCCATTTTTAAATGTACGTCCGTATACTTCAAACGGAACTTGAGGGCCAATATCGTCAATCAGGTCGTCGAATAAAGGAGAATTATATAAAACGGTCAGATCGTTATTCGCACCTGCCACACCAAAAAACGCATGCCAAATTCACAAATCATAAGACGCAACAGCTTCAATTATAGTTGGATATTTTTTATCACCTCTGTGAAATTGCCCTTGCCATTCTTTTGGGCAATTCTTCCATTCCCAGTGCATACAATCGATGCTTCCCAACATTCCCGAAATCTTATGAACCATGCTATGTGCGTGGTATAAGTTACGAACGTCGTCCTCAGTTGGTTTTCTTAAAAACTCCTTCCCAAACAAATGGATTATGCACATAGTAAAAAAATCTAGACAATCACGTGCACAGTGTTCACCTATTTGTAAATACTCATCTAATGAATCAGGTGATATCCCGTACGCCAATTGGCGTAGGGCACACGTGCATTTCATAATCACACTTAAACTCATTACACCCGCAGCATTGGGTCGTTGTCTAAAAAAATCAAAATGAGCAGGAAGAGGATCATGAGTGTCAATATATGTTTCAATACCTTCGACTATTTCTAAGAATAGTTTACGGCTCATACGGTAACGATGTTGAAAATTCACTTCAGGATATTTTGGTTGATCACCAAAATAGTCGGCCCGTAGACGTGCTTCAGCAACATCACGTTCACGCCGAATGTATGTACGGCGATGTGAAGGACCGGCTGCTTGATTTTGCAACTCTTGCTCGTTTTCGAACTCTTGGATAATCAGCTCTAGCTCTTGTATCTTTTCAAAGTCACTAACTTCGGAATAAGATGATTCACTCATTGTTTTTGCTTTGGAATGAAATGTGTTAGGTTTTTTGGAATGAAATGTGTTAGTTTTTTGGAATGAAATGTGTGAAATATGTAATATATATAGGGATAGTATGTAATGGTTTTAGGGGGTTAAAAAAAAAAAAGGGGACGAACGTTTTAATTTTAAATGTTATACAATGTTTAGAAATGAAAAAGCCTGCCACTTCTCAGCTTTTCACCTTCGCCGTAGCCACGGGGAGGTGACCAACGGCGAGCAACGGCGAGGGCCGTTTGGTGTGGCGGCGAGCAACGGTTCGCCGTTGTCTTTGCCAACTAGGACGGCGAAGGTCCCTTCGCTGACTGCACCTTGTGCTCTTATCAGCCGTTAGATCTTGCTTAACTTTCAATCATATCCGTCTTAATTCAACTTTTGATATTAGCGTTAGATGTGTTTTCAGCCATCAGATGTAAAAAACTGAAAAAAACCGCTACTCAACCGTACACAAATAACTGTTTATGTCAGTGTCCTTGCATATCCCAATTTTTATCAATAACTTCTCTCACTTATCTATGGCATGAGTTAACCACACCCTCCCTGTAGAGAGGGTGTGTTGACCGACACTGTTGCCGTCGCTTGTACTGTCTGCTTTAATGTTTGTACTTTTTGACTAAAATAGGTGGACCCCTCATGGTAGGGAGGGTGTGGTTAATGCATCCCCTTATCTATCTCATATTTTTTTCCGCTCAGTAACTTCTTTCACACACAAAAAACACACACAAAATGATACTCCACAAGTCCAGAGTATATGATTCATAAGAATCAATTGTTTACACCAGGATCTCTGCTACCACAATCCTTAGCCTCCGCCACAAAAACACAGATAAAAAAACTCGCATATTCAACTTTCTTTTTCACTTTAGCAACCATCAACCGCCACCACCACAATCCTTAGCCGCCAACACTACATTCTTTTCAAACCGACGCTGCCACCACCAGTTTATTTTATATCTATGGATATAACTGGTTGGTTGTTTTCGTGGCGGTTTGTTTGGATAGGTGGCTCTGAGCGGTTATGAGTTGTAGTGGTTTTGGAGGCGGTATGGTAGTTTTAGTTGATTCTTGCCATGGTTTTGGAGGCGGTTTTGAGTTTCAGTTGAGTAAACCCATCAAGAAAGTTGAATATCCGAGTTCCAGTTGATGGATCTTAGTTTGTTTTGGTGGTAATAAATTTCTTTTATTCAAGTAGTTCATGTGAATTGAGTCGTATGTTCTTTACGATTATTTTTTGAATGATTTCATTTGTTAGATTGTATTTGCTTATTTTCTTTCTCTTTTTGTGTAAATGCAGGCATCAACAACCTGTTCCATTCGGGGTTTTGATTTTGTGCTTATTTCTGTGGTTTGGTTCTGCGTGTTGGTTCAGCAGGGTTGCTTCAGCGTGTTGGTTTAGCATGCTGAAATGCTTGCAGTGTGTTGTCTCTCTAAACCAAAATAACATGCTTACAAATATTTTCAGCCCTATACTTTTCCCTCTTTATGTTCCTCTTCACAAAACCCTAACACACTCACCCACAACTGCTGCTCCTTCTTCCTCCTCACAAGTATCCATTGTTTGTGGTTCTACATAAATAACATCATTCAAGATATCAAAGGTATAAGTAGATCAGACAGGGACATCTGCACTCTAATTTTAATTATTGTATGATGATTTATCTGTGGGAATCTATCTGATTTTTATTATTGCTAATGATTGTTAAAAATTCTTATGATGGAGTATGTTTATTTCGTTAATGGATGTATTTTTGTGTGTTGATGTAATTTGATATGCGGATGTACACTCGCTCACGTTCTTCAGTTTTCATTTTCATTTTCATATTTATTTATTTATTTTATCAAAACACTCATTACCTCCACACTAATCAAAACCCGTTTTCCTCAGGTACAAGATCCAATGCAATTTTGCCCCTTTTCATATTTTTTTCAAATTATTAGTATTAACTGATCTGATCCATTGATTTTGTTTTGAATTTAGGTGTAGAACCTAAAACCCTGAAATGGGTGATGAAAAAGAAGTGAAAGAAGTTGTAAAAATTGATGAGAAAACTGAAAAGGGTTTAAAGAGTAAGAAGAAGAAAAACAGTATTTTGGGAAGGATTTGGAGTAGTTTGTTTAGGTTGGGTAGTGGTGATGATTTTGAGAAAAGGTTGCAATATATAACTAAAGAGGAAGGGAGTATTGTTATGAGGATGAAGAGGCGAGCTATGCGGTGGAGGAGGACTGCCCGCAATTTGATTATCTTTTCGGTTCTTATTGAGGTAGTTTTGGTTTTAGTTTTGTTATTGGCGTAATTCATAGCTTGTGGCATTGTGTAATGTATAATGTATGATGTTGTGTGTTAGTTGGCTAAATTTATGATGCTTTCGGTTAATTATGAGTTATATGGTTTTTTGCGTGTATATGTAGTATGTTTGTTTATTTAGCGATGTCAAGGGAGTTATGGAAGTAGAATGGGTTGATTTGGTGATTGATTACTTATGATTTCGTGTTGTTGCCAAGTTATGCATGGAATTGGTTTAGTCATTGTGTTCTTCTCTGGTAGATAATTTAATTTGTGCAAGAGAGTAATCGGTGATGATTGGCTTTGTGTGTAGTTGTAGTGTGATCATCATTTGGGCATTTGGTAAGTGTATTAGATATTCCAAGGGAGTGTTGAAATTAGAATTGGCTGCTCTAATGAAGTTTATATACTTCTTAGTTGGCATGCCTTTCCCAAGTAGATATGCTACTATATGCAAGAGAATAGCTAACAGTTAACATTTGCCTATTGTATATGATGGTTTTAGCATGCAGTGAGCTCTTGTCACATGCCAGGACATTCCAATGTGAATGCACATTTTATTAAAGACATGTTTATCTGATTTAATGTTAGAGTATATGTGTATAGTTCTTGTGGGATAGTCACTCAAAAGCATTATATTGAAGGCACTAGCTCGGTGTGGCATTTCGACTATAGTATGAAGAAATGTGTGTATTTCTTAATAGGGCAATAATAATTAAGCCACACAAATTAGTTACTTGGTGAAATCATTGTAGGGCATGACTTGATTTTGTTCTGTAACAGTTGGTTGCAATTGGTTATGCTATAATGACAACAAGAACAGTGGAGAATGAGATCATTGCGTGTCTTACCAATGTTTCTTTTGCCCGCCCTATCATTCGCTTTGTATTATGGACTTCAGAACTTCACTAAGTTTTGTAAGTTTGAACTTTTCTAATCCCTCTTGATCCCATTCAGGATTTACATTGTTAATTATAATGCTTATAACCATGTCCACCTTCAATTTGTCAGTCTGGTTCTAGAAATCTTATCGTAGCAGAATATAGTGATTTTTAATGTGGTCTCATGTAGATGATCACAAGGATCAGAAAACATTAGAGAAGCTTAGGGCTAAAAGGCAATATAAAATTGATGAACTTAAGGAAAGGATTAATTACTACATCACTCAGCAACTCATTCAGGTATAGTTTAAAGCTACTTGAACATTTTTATATCATAATAATTGTAATCAGGGGATATTTAGCATTGTGTTTCAAAAGGGATTACGCGATATGGAATATTCAGAATCACATAACTATAACAAAATGGGCTGCATCAGATGATATCTGGATATGCTTTGTGTTGTTTGAAGTTGTAATATTTAGATTAGTATTTGGAAATTTCTGTTTCCTCAATAGTTTATATGTCAGTTTTGGTGTAGCTACTCGTATACTGATTTTTTGTCAGACTAAGGTTCACTACACACACACACACACACACACACACACTAATAATTAACTGTATAATACTTGAAACAAGCTAATCAGATAACACTTTCAATAAGCAATGAAATTAACATCTTTGGCACTTTTTACAACCTGTTAGTGGAGGACTCTTTTCTTATTGGGCCTCATGCCTTTTTATACTGGTGGGGTTGATTTTGTTGTGACTGGGTCTTGGCAGAAGTTTATTTAACATATTTTCATGGTATTTAACATTTTTTCATGGAGAACCTATATATTGTTTTCAGTTGATACAGACATAGTACTAATTTTCGACCTATTTTGCATAAATACGATCCTGACCCAGCAGCAAAAGCAGCTGCTGCATCTGTCCTTGCATCCAAATTGGGGGCGGATTCAGGCCTAAAAGTGTTTCTTGGGGCCGATGTTGGAATTATAATATCATGACAATCATATAAAATAAACCAAACACATCAAGTGAGCATAGCGGAAACAATTATAACAAGATCATATAACATGTAATTAATTAATCAAATATAAATAGTAAACATACCTTTGTGATTCTAGCCTGAACAAGAATCAATTGCAATCTTCAAATCAAAGAACCCTAATTAGGGTTTATGTGGATTACAAGAATTACCCCTTATCCAAGAATCAATCAATAGTGTGATTCTATCACGTTCTTGTACACACGTACTATTAGCGATTCGATGTGAATGCTAGTTCTTGATCACAATAAATTTACCAAACACTTTGTAATGTTCAAGGTTACTCGCAAATCCCTTTTCTTGGGGTTTCGCTCGTTGTCCTATGAACAAGAGAGGAAAAGAAGAAGTTTGGCCTTCTATTGAAATCAAGTGTACCAAATGATGAATACATGGGGATGTATTTATACCCTTATGATAGATATCAAGTTTGCTATGGTTTCCGATGTGGGATTCCATAGTTTCGACCAAAACAAGCTCAAGAGAGGATTTCTAGAACCTTCTCTTGTCTTGTTTTACTTTCATCATATCCCGTTGACATTTACCGATCGTTAGTAAATTCCATTAATTACCTAACGCTCTTTAGTCATTTATTGTGAATTAAATAATTAAATATAACATTTTATATTAATTATTTAAACATCGAGTCTCATACGTAAAGTGTGCAATCCCGTGATCTCGAGTTCGATCCTAACATACGACTACTAAAATAATGTCCATAAACTAACAGCTCCCACTTGGACATATTTTAATAGTGTAATCACATCGGTTAGCGTCTAGCAACACTTCGATGCCTCTAGTACAACTCGAGTAAGGCTCTTGGAAAAACCTTTTAATGATTTCTCATTATTATTATCCTTTTGTTTCTAATACCATGTTAATAAGGATATGGATTAAAGTCATTCCTTAATTAACCATTCTGTTTCTCGTTGTTTGTGATTGATCAAGATTACCAAATCTCTTGAACATATTCAGGGAAGATATTGGGCACGGCCATGCAAACATCTTGACAACCCTACGAGGGGCCCAGTAGTATTAAACTCCAAATATTAATTTGAAGGAACAAATTCTATCTTGACTACAAACAAAACCCACAAACTTTGTAACACTTCCGAAAACAACCCTTATGACTACCAGTTACGTATAGCGTTAAGTTGTTATACAAAAATGTACTACATTCATGACACTTATCTTGCATCTCAAGTCTGAGGATAACTTCTCATGATTTACTTACTGACCAAATCCATAGTAACATCATGTAGTTGGGATAAGTCCTATATTCGGTATCATTGAATATCATCTGAAATGGCATGACTACGCATCAATATACTTTAAGTATATTATACCAACCTTCAGATTTGTCTTGATTTAATAATATTCCCATATTATTAACTGACAACGGACAATTTAGAATAACATTTATTCATGGATTAAACATACAAATATAGGATACAATATATTATAAATTAAACGTACCATGTATTTCAATTTATCATAATAATTGTTTAACATCCCTTATCCAAATACTAAATAGATCAATGCATGATAACTCTTGTTGATGAATTATGTCTCAAGCAATGACATTCATACTTGTTGACAAGACATAAATCATCCAACTTTGATCTATCAGAATTTTAAGAATACTTATGTCAAGAATTCAGCTATTGAAATTCTTATATGTGCATAGTCAACTATTTTGATAATGCCATATTTCATAAAAATGCGAGACATCCTTAACCACCAATTTATGATAATTAAACTTCCAAACATTTTAAAGTTTAAAATATTCTTATTCTCTTAATGTATAATGCAACTTATGCTTTTAGTAAGCACAACTAGTACATATAGCAAAGAACTAAAATCCTTACCATAACTAGTATTGAGTGTCATCTCAATTTTAATAACATCATTGTATGCAACAACAATATGTTATTAAAACTTCCCGTAAACCTTAATATCTATTATGTAATGTTTGATGCCCTTCAAACTTTCAAGTTTGTTGGCTATGACAATTTTCACAACAATTGAAAATTGTTCATCTATAAAATTTGGAAGCTGTTCCAGATTTATGATGTGATTCTATAATCAAACATATTCATTTAGAATATTACACAAGTTATCTAATAACTTTTTAATTAGATATTAATATTGCCAAATCATCTTGTAATCAAGCATGATACAACAAAACATGATGTTCATGAAAAATCTTTAAGTCATACTTAGATTTTATTCATGTCATATATAACCATTTAGACTTTCTAAATAATAAATCATGTTATATTAGATTCATTTACCGCACATGTTTCAACAATAAACATTCATTCCAAGGTCATATGTCTTATTTCCTAAATCTTACAAGTAAAGTTTCATTCCATTCTAAGACTTAACATTTACTTATATGGAATATTACTTTTCATATGTTCTACAACATATATGATTTAAGAAATTAAACATAATACTCCCACTAACTTTTAGGAATACTCATAAATTATCTTATTTCAATTATAAATCAAAACATGAATTTAATAATTAAACATAAGAGTAATCTTCTAGATGCATGCATTTATCCATCCATTGATTATTGCACTTTGTACACTTCCAAAGATTTATTTGAATTCATAAAATCCTTTTGATTACTTATTTTCCTCGCTCAAGTAATCACTCAAGAAAGAGGTTTTGATATTCCATTGTCAATTTCATAAATATGACAATTATAATCTTTATTTATTTAATGTGTTTAGAAAAGAATATTCAATCACAGTTAATTGCTTAAGTGTGATCAATAATCTTGTTATAAGACATGCATTAAATATGTGCACAATATTGTCCATATGATTTATATACAAAGATTTAAATTACAAGGGTTACCTAATCTTTGAAGAAACTCATCTTTATTTTCTAGTCTAACTATCAAGATAAACCAAGTTTCTAAAATTGATTATCTTTATGGACAACATCTTAATCATTCATATCATGTATACTTTACCCAATTTCATATTTGGTAATGTATCATAATGATTATCAGGTTAACAATAATCCTGTAAATCATAGTCCTCAGCATATTAATCAAATATCTGAGATATATTGTTATTCTATGAATGATAATTCCATCATCTTGAGATTTAACATTTAAATGTCAACCTTTATTATCATGTTGAGATTTAACATTCAAATGTCAAACTTAATCATGATATTTACTAGTGTATTTTAGAAGATTATGTATCTTATAATTTTATCTTTTAAAGATCAAAACTCCCACTCGCTTTTAGCAATTTAAAGACTATCTTTAAATACTTAGCAAATAAAGCAACAATACAATATTCTCTTTTGGGATATTACAAATACATATTGACAGTTTCTGACTTAACTTTGTTAATAACCTCTTCATAAGCAGTTAAACAAATTTAGAACTTCAATTTAAGACTTAATGTGATTCATCACATTCCATCATATGATAATGTCTTATTAATATTCTATGTTGGAGTTTTATTAAATATGTCCAAGTCATACTCAACATTCTAACCTTGATAACTTTTGGAAGAAAAGAAGTCATAGTTATCTTTAATCAAACAATATAACAAGAGTTTGATTTTCCTAACTGAACATACCATAAACATTTGATATTTCATTAGTATTAATATTGTAAGACAATCTAACAATATTTAAGATAACCGTATTCCTTTTGACTTGTCTATTTACCAACTAATTCATTTTAATGGTATAATAATATTCAAGCCAATTACATGTTTTATAACACAAGTACTTTTTACAAAGTCACTTCATGTCCATGTCTTTACAATAAAACATAAACTGTTATAATCCCACTATACGTTATAAGTCATTTAACCATTTAATAACTTCATGTATATGTCTTAATTAAAAAACACAACAAGATAACGTCTTACTTTATTATAAGTCTTGTAACAATTAAAAGACTTTATGTTTATATCTTTACAATGAAATATAAACATGTTTAACTAAAGTAATTATGAACACCATCTTTTGGTTTCAATAGTAATTTCAAGTTAATTTATTACTTTACAATAATGTAAATAACATTATTTTTTCATTTATTTATGTCATTCCAAGAACACATAAATATTCAGATTGAAGTAGCATTAGATTACTTAATTAATTTATGTAATTCCATGAATTCATAAATCTATAAATTAAAGTAGTCTTGATATCATATTGACACATGTTCTAATAGGTATCTAATTTAGAAACTGCAAATTCTCATAGTTCAATTACATCAGTTGATCTGCTAGTAATGAAATATGAAATTCACCTTGTTGTTGCAATCTAGCTAAGCTCTCACATAACATAAATTGTAACACCAAGTGTTTCTTGAATTAGCCTAGTATAATTCATATCAGAACATTAATTTAGAAACTGCAAATTCTCATAGTTCAATTACATCAGTTGATCTGCTAGTAATGAAATATGAAATTCACCTTGTTGTTGCAATCTAGCTAAGCTCTCACATAACATAAATTGTGACACCAAGTGTTTCTAGAATTAATATTAGAATATTATTCTCTTACCTTGTAGTCAAGAGAATCCATTATATCATATCTTTATGAGTTGTTTCTTGCACACATTAAAGATAACATTTCTCCCACTTGTGCATGGAACAACCTCATATAGTTGATAAACAACATGCCATGCATTTGTTTATGTGTTCAATATGATTGTGTCATAAATTTTAACATAACAAGTATATGTAAAACAACAATGTCTAGTAAGGAAACGTACAAGACTATCCTTAAAAGTATGAGTGTCTACACTTGGAAAGTAATTATCTTTAGCTACCAAGATGTCAAAGCTTGTAACTCCCAATGAATTAAAGATCATTACAATAATTCCTTATTCAGTGATAAGTACACAATACTCCCACTGAATTTGACAACATTGTAAATGTTTCATATCCAGTAAAAGAAAATAGTGTGCTTTTAACTTTCCTACACCTTTAAATGTCCATACGTAACAATTACTTATACATTAAAAAGTGTATTCTACTACGTAAATGATGGACTATCCACCAAATGCTATTAACTTGAAAAATTGGGCATGCAATTTCTTCCTTAACAGGTCTACCATCCTACAATGTATGTAGCACCTTTAAAATAGTCAAAACAACTAGTTTGTCTTTAAACATTTTGCAGTAATTAGTCTAGCTTCTAATTATAATAACTCATAAAATGTCATACATAATTTTCTGTTAACCAAATATCATATTTATTACTAAGAATTTGATCACCAAATGAGGATGATAAAATCCCTATGAAAAATATTCGCAATTTTCTTAACTATTAAAATTTTTGCTATGAGTTATATTAGAATTTAGACATATCTAATATTTCTATTATCCTTTCTCATTCATGAAAAGGAATAGGATTGTGTCTCACTCTTCCTTCATAAAAAGGAGACTTCTTTTGTCTTTTAAGTAAATATTTCTTAATCAAACATTTGTTTGAAAACAGAACTAGATCAATTTACCAAAGCCCAAAGTGCGTTTACGGTTTGAACGTCGCATTAATACATTAAAACGAATTACAAAATTCAATTTCAGTATTTTCAATAATTAGGTCTTTAAGAAAATAATATACCCATTGTTAAATATTTATATAAACCGTAGTATTTTCTTAAAGCTAGGATCCAAATTGACATAGTACCATTACATCAGTTGATCTGCTAGTAATGGTAGTATTCAACAAGGTAATTGTCGAACAATAATTGCCAATATCATATTGCAATTCCTAGATTTATGGGATTTACAATCACAAAACTTTTGTATTGTAAGCGTGTTTGATCCCCATCTTAATGCCTTGAGTCCAAGATCTCACTTCCTACTCAATTTAAGTCATCTAACTTAAAAACTGCAAACTCACAAATCCATCACATCAGTTGATCTGCTAGCAATGAATTTATGAAATTTACCTCTCCATTGCAATCTCGCCAAGTTCTCACATGACGTAAATTACAACTTCAAGTGTTCTTAATTAGATGGCATTCGACTTAATTTTATAAGGGAATTAAATTTTGACGTGATCAAAATAATGTATGAAGAAGCATGCATACAACTTCATAACATTGGTTTTACAAAACATTTTTATTACCAATTTGCTAAGAGTAAAACAACAAAGTTTTGATTGAGGTATCGGGTTCACCAATTAAAGAATTACCAACAATTATCGTCCACTATATCGTACTTTTGCATAAGCCCTAAGGCTTAGTGTTTCGGATAATCATTGTGGAATTGTGGTGAATTCACCCTTAAGATGACAATGTACGTAATATAGTGATATAGGTAAGTCTAGGGTCGGCAACCAGGCAGTTGTAGAGAACCGGTAGGTGCATGAGCTTTAAAAACCTCTCTCTACAAGTACGTTGGATGGCAACCTTCGGTCCGCCTTTCGCACACTATGTACAAAAACATCAATCAACCAATCCTTTGAAATTTACTCTTAAAACCAAAACAATTTCGCCATTTATTTAGTCCGTATTATTTTTCTATTCAAAAAATTACCCTTTTCGTTTATAAACATGTCTAACATTATAATAAACAAAAACAAGTAATATAAAATAAAAAATAAAACAACTAAATAAACATATACATAACATAACAATTAAATATGTATAAAACATGTAGCCACATGCAAATCTTATTCAATAGTCATATTAATAATCAAATATAGGTGTATAACGTATTTATTCAATTAAGGCTTTCTTCTTCTAGGAAAAAGGGCCACATACATCGATAAATCGATTGCGTAAGCCAAAATAAAATAAATACCACATAGCACATAATTGATTACTTAATATTGGAGTCTTCCCCAATTCGACATCTATTAATAAATTTACATGTTTCGATATAACTTAACCATTAATTCATATATATAATTTAAACCATTTAAATTATCACACAATAAAAAATCCATGCAAATATGCACTTTTTCATGAATTTAGCTTAACAATTAACATATTGCACTAAGATCGTTTACTAAAACGCATAACAAATTGCATGACATCCTAGGGTTTCTAATCATATTAAAAAATCAAAACCATAAACCCTAAAACCCTTAAGGGTCAAATCGACCCAAAAATAAAATTAGGGTTAGGAATCTAACAAACCCTAAAAACATGTAACTAAACGAATCAAGATCCAATTTTTATGCGTTTCGATGATTAATTACACATTATAACGGCTCTGATACCACTGTTGGAATTATAATATCATGACAATCATATAAAATAAACCAAACACATCAAGTGAGCATAGTGGAAACAATTATAACAAGATCATATAACATGTAATTAATTAATCAAATATAAATAGTAAACATACCTTTGTGATTCTAGCCCGAACAAGAATCAATTGCAATCTTCAAATCAAAGAACCCTAATTAGGGTTTATGTGGATTACAAGAATTACCTCTTATCCAAGAATCAATCAATAGTGTGATTGTATCACGTTCTTGTACACACGTACTATTAGCGATTCGATGTGAATGCTAGTTCTTGATCACAATAAATTTACCAAACACTTTGTAATATTCAAGGTTACTCGCAAATCCCTTTTCTTGGGGTTTCACTCGTTGTCCTATGAACAAGAGAGGAAAAGAAGAAGTTTGGCCTTCTATTGAAATCAAGTGTACCAAAGGATGAATACATGGGGATGTATTTATACCCTTATGATAGATATCAAGTTTGCTATGGTTTCCGATGTGGGATTCCATAGTTTCGACCAAAACAAGCTCAAGAGAAGATTTCTAGAACCTTCTCTTGTCTTGTTTTACTTTCATCGTATCCCGTTGACATTTACCGATCGTTAGTAAATTCCATTAATTACCTAGCGCTCTTTAGTCGTTTATTGTGAATTAAATAATTAAATATAACATTTTATATTAATTATTTAAACATCGAGTCTCATACGTAAAGTGTGCAATCCCGTGATCTCGAGTTTGATCCTAACATACGACTACTAAAATAATGTCCATAAACTAAGAGACGAATCACAACAGAACCCATACGCCACAGGGAAGAGCAGTGATGCTGAGCTTCAATAATCCACTGGTCTTCGTAAACGAAATCAATCGAATACTAGATCTTCTGGAAGCAATGCAGGCCAACAATCCGCTAAAGAAGTGGCTCAATATGAAGAAAATGAGATTTCTGAGAATTCACCACACGGGCAGTTGGTTAGTTTGGACTAGATATGGAATTGAATTGGGATATGGAGGAAAAAGTTGAGTTCTCGATTTGTTTTCTGGATTTGTTGATTGACATTAATTGTTTTATGTGTTTTGCAGAACATGGAGGTTTAGTTATCACACTAGAAAAGGACACCACCAAATCACACGTACTAATTTTTATGCAATGATATCACATGTACATACTCACTTACTCAAATAGTGAAGTTAGATGTGTATTACGACATTTGGTTTGTTTCATTTTAGTAACAAAATAATTGATTTTGTGTCAGTTGAGGGTATTTTCCAAGTAACGTTTTGTAACTGGTTGTAGGTTTTGAAAACTTAAATGTCTTAGAATTGCTGGTGGGTTGAGTAACAGGTAAAAATGGGTAATTTTCAAAAGGGTCTATTAAGTTTCACATACACAAGATAATTACATGATCATGATGTTTTTGTAACCGATGGGTTGGTTGGTTTCGATCTCTTTATTTTACTAAAAGAATATTCTCATTGTTCCTTCAATTCTACTTGTGTAACAGTTGGAAGATGACCAAATGGACAAAGAATCAGAGGAGTTGGCAGTATTGATGGCTGCACATGGTGTGATTGGAAAACGGGTTGATCACATGGAGGCATGCTTCATGATGGCCGTAGATTACATGATTCAATTTGCTGAAAAGGATGACGATGATAAGGTTATTTTACAAAGTTTTCGTCATCTGGCCTTTTATATTAAAAACAGTTATAGCTAAAGTATGGGTCATAAGTCATAACAAGCTTTTGATTAGATAATTTAAGCGTAAGTCTCTGTTGGAGGTAATCAAGGAGACCGTTTTATCACATCTTACCAAAAAGTGCCCCCCACATGTGAGTATTCATGCTCCATTATCAGTAGTTTCTTCTACTTATTTCATATAGTTTGATTCTTTTTGTATAGGTTCAATTTGTTGGGCTGCTATGTCAAACCCCTCAGAAAGAAAGTAGGCACGGATTACTTAGACGAGTAGCAGGTTGTGGTGCATTTGAAAGTGGGAATATAGCAAAAGTTCATCTTCCAGGGGAAAATCTTAATGACATAGCTAATCAGGCTAATGATTTATTGGAGGTGCTTACATTCATTTCAAAAGCCTTAATAGTAGGTTTATTCATGTGTGAAGATTAGTAGGTTTTCTGTCTATATTGCTCGAGTCATGTAAAATTACCTATTTTACCCGTTACTCGATACACCCTTTTTTGCCACATCTACTGAAATCTTTTGGATGACATTTGCTGGTTATTTTTGTTTGTGCTATCGTGCAACTACACACAGCCTAAATTAAACCCAAATAAGTTTTGACGAATTTTGAGGATATCTTTCTATATAAAATCTTGGAAGTGAAATATTTTGTGCTTTATTACGGCTCTTGACCCGCATTCCCTCTAAAAGGAATTACTGTTGCAAATTTCAGGTCGTTCTCTAATAGCCTTCTTTTTCGCTACAAACTATGTGGAATAAGTAATGACTGGTGGAATGGTTGGTGGTCACTACACTTCCTTTGTAATGGTGCACAACAGTATGCTATGTATGAATACAGTTTACATTGTTGAAATATGGTGACAGTGTAATCTCCGGTTTTTTACTATGTCCTACTTCTTTCCTTTATTCAGGTACAAGTTAATGTTGCGGCTGCTACAGAACTTACACAGGGGGTCAGGGGCATATAGATGAACAGACACTTGCTGAAGTTGAAGAAATACTAAAACCAGTAAAGAATCAGACATGGCCTAGCGGTATTCAGAAAATTTGAGCATTGTTTGTTACTACCAGCCCCTGTTCCCCTTCCTTGTGTATGAGTTTATTGAGCATAAAAAGTACTCATTAGTATTCTCTTGTATCTGTTGTACACTTCTTTATATCTACTGCAATGTGCGACATCACCAAGCTTCAACGTAGATAAAGAAAGGTATGCACTCTTTGATTTTGTGTTTTTATTTGTATTGATTTGGATTTTTTTTGCTTGATTGTAAAGTAATTTTGTATAGATCAGTCATTTTTCTTCTGATGGCATTTGATCGGTTTTGTAGGGCATTTTAACATATATGTTTAGAGTCACAACCATCCATTACGCAAAAAACCAACAATATGGCCTTAGTCTTTGGGACAAGCATCGGGTGCTTCTGCTTACTATTTTTAGGATTCGGGTTTGTTTTTTGGTACAGAAGACTATATAAGTATAACCAACAAGTTTTCTTTGATATCAAGGGTAAGTGTTAAAACTTTCATTAACTTAACTTTTCTCTCTTTTTTCATGTTTTAAACAGGTGCTGAACTTTTCATGTTCAGAACAATATCGAGAGGAAGTATGTATGGGGAACTTAAGAAGATTCCAGTTTTGAGAACTTCAAGTAGCCACAAGCAACTTCACAAGCAAGAACATAATTGGAAAAGGCGGTTTTGGTATCGTGTACAAAGGTATTCTCTCAGATGGAACAGCTGTAGATGTTAAACACCTTAAAGATGGAAATGCAGTTGGTGGTGAGATCTTCAGGACTGAAGTTGAGATGATTATCATAGTAGTTTATATGGATATTATACAACTTTTTCTAAATTTGCTTATGAGACATCTGTTTAAGAATCTATAATTATTTTGTGATGCAATATGAGTTTTTGTTTGTTTTTTTATCGTACTTTTGAGATAATGAGTGCAGGCATCCAAATGTACTCTTGCAAATTTTTTTAGCAAGTATAAAATATGTAAATATAGTTTTGAAGTATGGGCTAGGGGTGTCATTCGGGCTGACCCGACCCGAGTCATTTCGGGTCGAGTAAATTGGGTCAACCCGAATTCTAAACAAGGTCGGGTTCGAGTAAATTTAGCCTCAACCCGACACGCCTAACCCGGCTAAACTAACACTTTACATGGAAAAATACTCGTGTTGACCCTGAACTCGAATTGACCCGACCCAAACCCGAATTGACCCGACCCGAGTTGACCCGAGTTCTAAACAGGGTCGGGTTCGGGTATGTTTTTTGAAGGCTTGACCCGAATGACAACCCTACTATGGGCTTATGCCCAAATTTAAATAAGGGTAATATTTTTGTTTGGATCCATTTAACATTTTTTGGTATATATGATTTTTTTTTATCCACATTTATATGTATTCTTAAAATAATTTGTTTTAATATTTTGTTGACTTTTTTCAATTATTTGTGAAAATAATTCTTTATAAGTTTTTAAGTACAATATTTTCAAGTGATACCGTTTTATTTTTTGTTTTTGTTTAATGTTTAAATGATGTTTAAAAGGTTTTGGATAGCCAAGTTTTTAGTTTATTTGTGTGTTATATAGATGATAAATTACGTGATATAAAATTGCCCTGATACAATGTACGGATATTATGCTAGTTCTAATTACTCATTGGACCATTGTTCTAATTAGAACAAGTTTTAAAAGGCCCACTCGAGACTCAACCTCATTTTTGTTTTTATCAAAAACCCAAATAATTAACCAATCCAAGACGGTCAATTTTGCCAGCTCCACGAGTCGCTGACTGTATATATATTCCACGAAGTCACGAACCTGCTTTTAATTGGGTCCATTTCTTTGGAATATAATAATATAATTGCAAAGACTTGAAGTCTTTGGTGTCTAATCACTACAAGTTTATTCTATGATCTTTATGCTACCTACCCTTTTCGCCTTGAGGCTTGCGGTTCTAGAAAAAAGGTGGGATAACCGGACCCTCCTTAGGGAGGGTTTGTTGACTTGACCCAGCTGCCGTCGTCTGTACTGTCTGCTTTAAAACTTGTACATTCTGGTAAAAGTAGGTGGACCCCCCATGGTAGGGAGGGTCCGGTTAAGACATCCCCTAGAAAAAGCAGCGACCGGGCCAGGGACCCTTGGGTTCATTTAGGCCACTGTCGTTTTATTAGGTGGCTTTGCCATTACTATAGACCAAACAAATTTCTGGTTCATCACTGTTATTCTATTAATAGAAGGTACCAGGATCTTTAAACGTAGCCGTGTGCTAGAATGTCAGCACCAAGCCACTTGGTCATTAACCGACGCTGGAATTAATAGCTCATTCTAAGTTCATGCCCATAAGTCAAAACTGAAATTAATACATTAGCAAGAAGATGCTGAGCCAAAACATGCAATCTGAAAAATACTAAAACAAAAATGCATAATTTATTCGTCTATGGGCAATGGCGGAGCTAGAAAATTTTCCGTGGGAGGGCCGAAGCAAATTTTTTTCGGGAAATACATTAAATGGGAGGGCGAAAATAAATTTTTTTCCGAAAATACACATGAAATCGCAAATAAATACACTAACGAGCTTGGACCTAGGGGGGCGGGGACCCTCCCTTGTCCTCACATAGCTCCGCCTATGTCTATGGGATTCATCTTGAATGCATTAACTCTACACTTTTTAAAACATGCTTTCTATTTAATCTCTCTTATCTCTTTCTTTTTATAGATCTAAGTCTAACAAAGCAACGTCAAGAAATCAAATTACAGAAATTACATACTATGCTTAAGTTAGTTTAATCAGTCAATATCACATGAATCGGAACTAAACAAGTCGAGGCACTAATCAGGGACAAACTGAGTAACTAACTTCCTAGTCCGTACATTGTGAAACCAAGTTCGAAGACAAATTGAGTTTTAGGCGATCTTAGCACACTGTAAACATGAAGTACGATTCAACTAATAACTATAAAAACAACTAACATAATATGATCGCAACTAAGTTTACAACAAATCAGGCATTAAGTAAACCGTGTTGATTCTAACGGTTTATGTGATTTCCTACTAGCTAATCAACTTCAAGGCTCAACCTCCTTTCTTAGCAAGACCTACTACAAATCTTGGCCATCTTGGTGCAACATGAACACAAACAGCAATTCTACTACCAAATACAAAGACGAATAAAACAATATGATTGCACACATGTATAGATCTAACAGATTGTTATAGATGATTTCTCATTTAAATGGAATAAAGAAATAGTATCAATCAAGAAGACACATATACACTTACGCATCCTAATCTCATAAACCCGATCTTATACTATTATACGAAACAAAATCGAGTCCGACTTATCAGTTTATCCGCGCCTATTACCTAAAAAACTTTATTGAATCTCGTTTAATCGAAACTAAAACAAATAGAATTAATCAACATACATCTTAATTAAGTAGCCAAAATATCAGATCTTACTCGATATAATATCCAAAAATAACGACGAAATTAAAAAATCCTCGATGACCTGCACATAGCAGTGGGCCTCGGCTTGGGAGTGGCCAAGTGATAAAAAACAACATGCACTTGTTTGTTATACACTTCATAAAAGAGAAAAGAGGCATTCGTTAGTGTAAGAATGCCAACCGAGCGAAGCTCCTTTGGCCATTCTGTGAATCGTTGCGGTGTAGCGGGAAAAAGTTTTAGTTTTTTGTATAGCCAAAAAACAGTCATAGTTTTTTTGTCAAAAGATATTACTTCCTTTATTATCGACCCTAAATATCTGATTCTTCCTCAACTCTATCTTGTTAATCATTTTGGCAACAACATTGTCAACCCAAATTATCACTCCAAGACATACTTCAAATCACTCCAGCAATTCCCATGTTAGCCAAAACATCCTAAACCATTTGCAGTATAAAAGATAATATAATCCTCACCATAAGATTTGATTAAATGGATTATGAAGATTAGTCACTGAGTATGCATCAAAAACTTGGCCCCTAATTTATATTATAAGTATTTTGTTAGTAGTATTATATCTTTTGTTTGAAACATAGATGTCAATCCAACGAGCTAGCCAGCCCGTACGTAGTCTAGCGTTACCCATGACATACTAATATACTTCAAATCACTCCACCAATTCCCATGTCAGCCCAAAACCTGTAACCGATATGTGTGAGCTAGATTTTACAGCACGAAAGCTATTAATTCCAGCGTCGGTTAATGACCAAGTGGCTTGCTTGGTGCTGCCATTCTAGCACACGGCTACGTTTAAAGATCCTGGTACCTTCTATTAATAGAATAACAGTGATGAACCAGAAATTTGTTTGGTCTATAGTAATGGCAAAGCCACCTAATAAAACGATAGTGGCCCAAATGAACCCAAGGGTCCCTGGCCAGGTCGCTGCTTTTTCTAGAACCGCAAGCCTCAAGGCGAAAAGGGTAGGTAGCATAAAGATCATAGAATAAACTTGTAGTGATTAGTCCCACATTAGACACCAAAGACTTCAAGTCTTTGCAATTATATTATTATATTCCAAAGAAATGGACCCATTTAAAAGCATGTTCGTGGAATATACAGTCAGCGACTCGTGGAGCTGGCAAAATTGACCGTCTTGGATTGGTTAATTATTTGGGTTTTTGATAAAAACAAAAATGAGGTCGAGCCTCAAGTGGGCCTTTTAAAGCTTGTTCTAATTAGAAGAATGGTACAATGAGTAATTAGAATGATCCAATGAACCTGCCCTAAGTCTTTCATCTTTTAGTCTTGATTTTGATTTAATACTTGGGCCTATTTGGTTGCTTTTGATTCATATCATAGGAATTATGGGGAAGAGTATGACAAGATAGAAAACGATGTCTAATCACTAAAAGTTTTAAAAACTTTTAAGTCTCCTAACGTCTAATTTGGAAATGTTAACTTTATTTCTTCATCATTTTCCAAAAAACATGACAAATTTACTTTTTTGGATTTTTGAACAATCCAAAAAAAAAAAAAAAAAAAACACAAATTTGAGACCATGTACTTCAAATTGACAAGATATATATTGAATCAGTTTGTATAGATTATCTAGAATACAAGACTAAAGTAGCTTTATGCAAAGAGAGTTACGATATGTATTTTGAACTAATTATTGCAATGATAATAATATAATTAGATCATCATTATGTATTTAAACTAAAGTATAAAAATACTCCATAGCTGTTTAATGATTTTATTGCGCCAAAGCATGTATTGTTTCTTACCGAATATATAATATGGGCCAAGCTGAGTATGTAAGAACTCGGCGGGTTCGATTTTCAAGTCAAACCAAATGAACTAATAACTTATATGCGAAACTAAACCATGTCCACAGCAAACACAAAACATAATCATCCATCTTGAAATTCAAATGGAGTAGAAATTCAAATGACTAATTAACTTACATTTATAGATTATTCCTGAAATCACATGCTTTTTATAAAAGGAAAACTTGTAAACTATATGTTGCTAAAATTTGGTTGAGGCAATGAAAGAAGAACCATGTATGAATAAAATTAACCATGAAGACATTACTTTAAGCTAATAATTGGGTTAAAGTGGTATCAAGTATCAACACAATATTAAAATTTTCAGTTATCACAAATCCTCTCTATGACGTAAATATCTTATTTGGATTAAGATTTTATAAATCTGAGGGGTGCTTGGTAGGGGTTAAGGGGGTGGGGAATGTGAAAGAGTTTGATTAAAGGTGCTTGGTTGGAGGGGGTAATATAATGATTACCATTAATGGGTAATGGACAATTATAGAGTAAATTGAAGGGTAAATGATTGATTACCCATCCTCTTTTATTCCTTTGTATTCCCATTCTCTTTTCCCGCTACTAATTAACCAGGCACACCCTGAATTTCTAGTTGACACATTCAACCATTCTAATTACTCACTCGACCATTCTTCTAATTAGAACAAGTTTTAAAAGGGCCACTCGAGACTCCACCTCATTTTTGTTTTTATCAAAAACCCAAATAATTAACCAATCCAAGACGGTCAATTTTGCCAGCTCCACGAGTCGCTGACTGTATATTCCACGAACCTGCTTTTAAATGGGTCCATTTCTTTGGAATATAATACTAGTAATATAATTGCAAAGACTTGAAGTCTTTGGTGTCTAAATCACTACAAGTTTATTCTATGATCTTTATGCTACCTACCCTTTTCGCCTTGAGGCTTGCGGTTCTAGAAAAAGCAGCGACCGGGCCAGGGACCCTTGGGTTCATTTGGGCCACTGTCGTTTTATTAGGTGGCTTTGCCATTACTATAGACCAAACAAATTTCTGGTTCATCACTGTTATTCTATTAATAGAAGGTACCAGGATCTTTAAACGTAGCCGTGTGCTAGAATGGCAGCACCAAGCAAGCCACTTGGTCATTAATTGACGCTGGAATTAATAGCTTTCGTGCTGTAAAATCTAGCTCACACATATCGGTTACAGGTTTTGGGCTGACATGGGAATTGGTGGAGTGATTTGAAGTATATTAGTATGTCATGCATGGGTAACGCTAGGCTACGTACGGGCTGGCTAGCTCGTTGGATTGACATCTATGTTTCAAACAAAAGATATAATACTACTAACAAAATCCTTATAATATAAATTAGGGGCCAAGTTTTTGATGCATACTCAGGGACTAATCTTCATAATCCATTTAATCAAATCTAATGGTGAGGATTATATTATCTTTTATACTGCAAATGGTTTAGGATGTTTTGGCTGACATGGGAATTGCTGAAGTGATTTGAAGTATGTTACTATGTTAGTATGTCTTGGAGTGATAATTTGGGTTGACAATGTTGTTGCCAAAATGATTAACAGATAGAGTTGAGGAAGAATCAGATATTTAGGGTCGATAATAAAGGAAGTAATATATCTTTTGACAAAAAAACTATGACTGTTTTTTGGCTATACAAAAAACTAAAACTTTTTTCCGCCAACGATTCACAGAATGGCCAAAGGAGCTTCACTCGGTTGGCATTCTTACACGAACGAATGCCTCTTTTCTCTTTTATGAAGTGTATAACAAACAAGTGTATGTTGTTTTTGATCACTTGGCCACTCCCAGGCCGAGGCCCACCGCTATGTGTAGGTCATCGAGGATTTTTTTCGTCGTTATTTTTGGATATTATATCGAGTAAGATCTGATATTTTGGCTACTTAATTAAGATGTATGTTGATTGATTCTATATTGGGTTTTATGAGATTAGGATGCGTAAGTGTATATGTGTCTTCTTGATTGATACTATTTCTTTATTCCATTTAAATGAGAAATCATCTATAATAATCTGTTAGATCTATACATGTGTGCAATCATATTGTGTTATTCGTCTTTGTATTTGGTACTAGAATTGCTGTTTGTGTTCATGTTGCACCAAGATGGCCAAGATTTGTAGTAGGTCTTGCTAAGAAAGGAGGTTGAGCCTTGAAGTTGATTAGCTAGTAGGAAATCACATAAACCGTTAGAATCAACACGGTTTACTTAATGCCTGATCTGTTGTAAACTTAGTTGCGATCATATTATATATGTTAGTTGCTTTTATAGTTATTAGTTGAATCGTACTTCATGTTTACAGTGTGCTAAGATCGCCTAAAACTCAATTTGTCTTCGAACTTGATTTCACAATGTACGAACATAGTTCCGATTCATGTGATATTGACTAATTAAACTAACTTAAGCATAGTATGTAATTTCTGTAATTTGATTCCTTGATGTTGCTTTGTTAGACTTAGATCTATAAAAAGAAAGAGATAAAAGAGATTAAATAGAAAGCATGTTTTAAAAAGTGTAGAGTTAATGCATTCAAGATGAATCCCATAGGCGATGCATTTTTGTTTTAGTATTTTTCAGATTGCATGTTTTGGCTCAGCATCTTCTTGCTAATGTATTAATTTCAGTTTTGACTTATGGGCATGAACTTAGAATGAGTAAAACCGTCAACTTTTTTTTAATATATATATATATATATATATTTTTTAATTTTTATTTTATTTTATTTATAAATCCGTCTGAAGTTAGTAATTTTTTATATATACTTTATTTATACTAGCAGGGTACCCGCGCAATGCGGCGGCGGGTACCCTGTGACTATATTTTGCGGCAAGCAAATATTATTCGGTTACACATTTTTTCCAAAAATAATTGTACAAATAAATGATAATTTAAATTAAAATAACTTTAACCAATAAAAATGCAAAATATTTATATCCAAAATATTTATGTGCAAAATATTTATATCCAAAATATTTATGCAAAATAACTTTAACAAATAAATGACCTCAGATAGGAAGGCGTGGAGAGATAGAATTAAGGTTTGCGGGTAGTCCCAGCTGGGGACTTTGTAGGTTTAGGGTTTTTTTTTTTTTTTTTTTTTTTTTTTTTTTTTTTTTTTGCTTTTGTTCTAGGCCCTATGCATTGCTTGTGCCTTGCTTTTTGTTGCTCCCTAGGTTTGCCTGCTTTGTCTTGCTTTTGCTTTGCCATAGCTATAGGCCCCGTGCGTTTTTGTTTGTGTTTCTTGTTTTTGTTTGCCTTTAGTGTCCTATTGCTCTTTTTGCTTTTCCTTTCCACCCGCACACCTACACATGCCGGAGGTCTCTTTAGAAGCAGTCTCTCTATTCCTGGGTGTATCCTGGGGTAGGGGTAGGACCTGTCTACATTCTGCCTCCCCCATACCCTGCTCCAGCGGGATTGGGTTCGTTGTTGTTGTTGTTGTTGTTGTAAACATAAAGGATATCATTACAAAATGAAATGTAATTTGGAAAGCGGATTGTTTTATTATCTTCCTTTATCGGTGGTGCGTGATATATGATGCAAAACTATATTGATGTTAGAATAGACAATATATATATATATATATATATATATATATATATATATATATATATATATATATATATATATATATATATATATATATATATATATATATACCTTTTATCTAAAATCCAATAATAATGTTAAAATAAACCAATACGGATAACATTTTTTTAGCTCAACATATAGCACAATTTAGCCTTACGAAAATTATGAACCAACCAAAAAAATCATTTATTTTCTTGGTCAACCACAACAATTTCGCAGGCCACTCAACCCAAACAAATATAAATCAGTCCATAGCCCTATAATGACTACTATATAATACTAACCCTAAAGCAAATCAACCCTAATAAAACAAACAACAACCAAAATATGTAATTCAAAAATTCACAATTATCTCATATTTCGAAGCCCGAATAAAAACCGTAATCCAAAATAATAATAAAAAAATCAACCAACAAACAAAATGCGTAACTCAAAAATTCACACTTAAACAAACTTGACAAAAGTTCAGATATAATGATGAAATGGAACCAATATGTGTCTAGGGTGTTCACGGTTCGGTTAATTAACTGAATAAACCGAAAACCGAACCGAAAAAAACCGAACCGTAAAAAATCAAACCGAAAATATAACCGAACCGAACTTGTTAAAACCGAACCGAACCTAGTTAAAATTCGGTTTTCGGTTTGGATATGGGTTTGGCTATCTGAACCGAAAATCGAACCGAAAACCGAATTTATATAAATATATATATTTTTTATATATTTATATTATTTTAAATATAAAAAGTGTCCATTAAAATTTTATACTAATTTAAAAAACCACTTTTTTATGCTTGAAATATTTTTTTGCCAAAAATATATATAACTAAATTTATAAAAAAATATAAATAGTGTAATTCAAGTAAAAAATTCGGTTTTCGGTTTTGACCTATAACTGAACCGAACTTCGGTTCAGTTCGGTCATAGATATTTTCGGTTCGATTCGGTTTTCGGTTATGACCCAATTTTTTTTTTAACCGAACAACCCGAATCAAATAAACCGATTAACTGATAACCGAACCGATGAACACCCCTGTATGTGTCTAGTACCTTGACCCAATCAAAGTTTACTTAATTCGATCCAACATTTATACCCGAAGCCCACTTGACCATACCTAAGTTCACGATATATTATACTACGTAGCTACTTACCCTAAAACACTAATATAAAACTACCCTAATATTTAGCACACAATATAACCTAATTATATTGTCACACTCTCCTTTTTATTTCACCAAAAACGCAGACCAAAAAAATTAGCAGATCCCTTTGATTTTTGTAACAACGGTGAATCACAAACACAAGTAACCACAAGATCTAACTAATGTTTAGTTTCTGCTTTTGTTAAACCGAACACAAACACACTCTTTGGTTTGCTACTGCCAAAACCGAACACCCTTTTTCTTGTTTATTCAACACTCACATATTTTCTTGTTGTTTTTGTTTAACCGAATGAAAGATAGAATGAAACCGATGTGTTTTCTTCTTGTCTTTTTAAATAGTTCGAAAATTAAAATAAGATTTGCTTCTTAGAGATCTTTGATGAATTTGTGTTTCCTTTTCTTTTTCCTTTTCTTTTCTTTTTCGTTTCTTTCTTGTTTACAACTCTGAGGTCTCGGGTAAGGTTTGTTATTCGTATTTTTTTGCATCTATTAACGAAAGAAAGAAAGACAATAACATATTTGTCATTGTCTTTTCCTTTTGATTTTTGAATATAAAAGAGAAGTGACTGTTTCTCACAGATCTATGATGGATTCTTGTTCACACACTTAAGATCTTTTAGAGATTGGTAAACACGTGAACAAGAACTGAGATCCTTTTATTTATTTTTCTGCTTTTTTTTTTTCTAGTCTTGTTTAGGTTGTAGTTTTAATTGTGTCATAAGGAGGATGGGATTTGGGTAGTATATGGTGTTGTTGGTGACAAGGTTTGAATGAATATGAGATATTGTTTAATTTTTTTTTTTCATGTTTTGAGTCTTGTTTGAGAAGGGATGTTGATTGTGGTTTCTTGAGGTGGATGGGACTTAGGATAGATATGGGTTTGATATTGTTTGACTCTGATGGTAGATGGGATTAGGATAGTGTTAGGATAGTGTTGTAGTTCGTTATAGGTTGTTAGCAGTGGTTTATTTGTTCTTGCTAGTATTTCACCCGCCGCCGCCACTTACACAAACAACCAAACCAAACAACCGAAGCCACCCAACCCACTGAAACAACCAAAACCATGGCGATATGGCGGCTATTTCTGCAGATGGCGGCATGGGGGTGGTTATTGTTGCGGCATTAGGTGGCGGATTTTGTTGGTGCCTGTTGATGATGGTTTATAGTGAAGGTGGTTTAGAGCAAAGAAAAAAGAGTCACGGGTTTTAAATTCTTTTGTGTGTGTGGGGATGTAATGAGAGAGCATATATATGATGTCTCTTACTATGCGTTTTGAATTGGTGTGTGCTGCTACAATGTTTTGAATTTATGTTGTTACAATGTTGTGTATTTAATTTCCAGGAAGATAGCTGAATTTTTAAGCTATGTATTCTATTAGTCATAAAGTTAATCATAAAGTCTCTTAACATCCATCTTTAAAACATATTGACTAATATTATTGTGAACAACTTTTACTAAATGACTTGCTATTTCTTATTTGGGAAATGTTTTTGGTCTTAAAAATTTTAAGACTTCCTCATTTAGAAGTCCTAAATGCATTAGTATGTAGTATAGATTGTAGCCTAATTATCACAAGTGATAATAAAATATTCAAGTCACATAAATGACGTCTACTTTTGGCTATTTTATTGATTTATTAAATGTGATATTACTCATATGTTTGCTAGAATTAAATTATGTTACTTTATCACATGTGATATTACTCATATGTAAAATATCAACATGAATATCATATTTTATTGCTTTATCACATCTAATATCACTTATATGTAAAATACCAAAATTAATGTAAAATTCTATTGTTTTATTACACGTGGTATTGCTCATATGTGGAATACCAATTAATGTCACATTCTATCTTTTTTAAGGTATCATGGGTTTTCGACTCGACATTGCGTGTCGACTAATCTCATTGCGTGTCACATTCTATCTATACTAAATTATAAAGGATTTGAGACATTCTTAAAATGAAAGGCTTAAAAAAATAAGATTCAACACTTGCTTATAATGACAAATTTTAATAAGTACATCTATAATAGCATTGGTTGCAATACTTTAAAACACTTTTTGTTGACATGTTTAAAAAAAACATACAAAGTAATTTAATAAAAGAAAAAAAACGTCTATAACAATAATTATCTAACTAATGTTATTTTTAAAATACCCCTAATATGAAAAATACTTTTTATTATACATATTGTACAATCTAATAAACACACAAAGTTTCATACAATTTACATATAGTTTTAAAAAATGGACCGGACCAACGGGTTCAACCGGGAACCGAAGTCACCACCGGTTCGGCTAGCCCATAAAAGTCGTCCGAAAATGATCTTATTAAATCAATAGAGTTTCAAAATGCATAGTAAATTACAATGTTAAAAAATTATCATTAAATCGCAAGAGTGCCTCGAAAATCAATATATACACCTTTAATTTTTTTATTTTATTTTATTTTTGTTATAAAACTTACCATAAAAACTAAAACTTTATTTTATAAAAATCGGACTATTTTCTTAAAGCAAATGAGGCAAATGTGCAAAGTGATAAGTGCTAATTATATATTTTATATTTATTACATATATTTGTATGATAATAATTATACTCTTTAAAGTAACCCGCATGAATTTCTTGAATATTTAGTTTTTCTTTATTTTTCTAAGTACTATTTTACTTGTATCATCTATCTAAGTGAGACAAATATAACAAACATATTTTTTAGAGAACTAAATTTTCTTTAGTATAATGTAAGTGATTTTTAAATTTCGCTATGTTATATTTAATGATAACTTGCAAATACGGATCCTTGTCAACTACTTTAACATTATACTTTTATAATATACCAACTACCAAATCAGTCTTGTCACAACATCACATGGATAATCTACAGTTTTTATATGAAAAGTATTGTTATTGCATATAATTATTCAAAACTAATATCTATTGTAAATATAAAACTAAAAGAAATTTTTGCTAAATACTATACCTCCCACTGCAACGCGCGAATACCCTACTAGTTATTTTATAATACTCATACGTAGAATACCAAAATTAATGTCACATTATAGTGCTTTATCACTTGTGATATTGCCCATATGTCACATTTTATTGCTTTATTGACAATACTCTTAAGTGATTAAGACAAACAATTGAAATGAATTAATCACAGCTGATAAATCAAACGAGCTAGGGCACCCGCGCTTTGCTGCGGGATTGCTGTGTTAAATATAAACTCGAAATAAAATAATAGATTTTTTTTTATTAAGGACTAAATTTGAAAAAAATCGCTAACGGGGGACTAACGGTGGAATTTACAACTAACCGAGGGACTAAAAGCATAAATTTCTTAGGAACAGTACCATTCACTATTTGGTACTGTTTGGCACTGTAGCAGTACTATTCTACACTGTTTGGTACTGTAGCAAATGAATTTTCAGTTTCAGTCCCTTAACGTGGCATCCTCTTGCACAGTTGGTCCCTACACATGTTAGATAACGACCGTTAAGGACTATTAAGGACTAACTTCGCACTTGACCACCAACCTCAGGGACTAAAATGGGGCAATGACGAAACTTCCATGTGCACTGTAGCTACAGTACTAAAAACGGCTATTATATATACTATCTAAAACCCAGGCACTCTCTCACATCGCGACACGTGTCCAAACACTGTAGCATGAACAGTGCTACATTAAATACGCTACAGTAACTTTTTTTTTTTTTTTTTGACGTTGCTACAGTACTCGGAACATTTTTTTTCCCTTAAGAAAATTTGTTTTTTAAAAAAAAAAATAATAAATACAAAAAATAATACATTTTTTTTGCGCCGCTACAGTGCTCGGTCGGTACAGATTTTTTTTTTTTTTTTTTTTATAACATAAATTTCTTTAAGAAAATTTGTTTTTAAAAAAAAAATACAAAAAATAAAAATAAAAAAATACAAAAAATAATACACTTACAAAAAATTTCTTATACAAATTTGTTTATTTAAAAAAAAAAGAAAAAACATACCGAGAAAACAAACAACCAAAAAAAATTTCAACCGCAACGCCAAAAAAAAAAAAAAAGAAAAACCGTAAATATAAACAAATTATGCTTCCAAGTAAACATATGCATACTTCAGATAACAAAATTATTAATTATACCGTACAACCGACAAAATACAAAACACAAAACACACCTGCCGCAACGCGCGGACAACCCCGCTAGTTAGAATATATATAATAAAAAGTTCTATCAACACTCTCTAATTGTCTTATAGACTTCTAACCGTAACTTTTATTTTGTCATTATACAGAGATTGCAATTTTCACTCATTAGCGTATGAATAACCCGCCTTGAATTATGTTTCATCTCTATCAACATCCGAGACATCATGTCCTTTCCTCACAGGGACGGAGCCAGAAAGAAATATGACCGGGTGCACAAATTTTTTTGAACCGATAATATAATAGAGTTAAAACGTGAATTAAAACGACGATTTCATTAAAACGATAAATAAATGAACACATTACCTTGTAATTAGTGATTCTACGATCTCCCTTAGCAAAATAACACTTACGGGCACCCTCATTTTTAATATTAATAAGTTCTTCTTTCTCTATAGCACACAAGTTAAAACGCCGTTAAAATAATCATCACCCATTCGATTTTGCAAATCAGTTTTAATGAGCTTCATTTAAAAAAAAATCTTTCAACCGTAGCGGTAGCAACAGGCAAGACTAAAGTCAACTTCAATTAAGTACTACTTTTCATATATATTGTAACTACGACAACAATAAAAATGCTCCATGACAACACAATTGAGGTGCTATTCATATTCTAATATATTGTTGACTATCACTTAAACTTATTATCCCTATGTCTTAATAGAAATTGCATAGTTATTCACTTATTCTTATTGCTCTAAGCCCTTATTGATGATGATAGACTATACGGAACCAACAAATTAGTCAAGATTTCATACGAAAAATCAAAACATGAAAACTTTAAAAGACATAATAAACAAATGAAAGGTATATGTTACGACTTACGAATCTGTTTCATCTTTGTGTGTTGGTTAAATTTTGGATTTTGTAAATTGTTAGGATG
Organism: Artemisia argyi; assembly: GCA_030686995.1. Taxonomy (NCBI): domain Eukaryota; kingdom Viridiplantae; phylum Streptophyta; class Magnoliopsida; order Asterales; family Asteraceae; genus Artemisia; species Artemisia argyi. Next base: position 18,594,273 of record CM060695.1, on the reverse strand, counting down.
ATGAATAAACTTGTTCCGTTAATAAACCTATTTCATATTTGGGTTTTTGTGCTTTAATTTATTAAACTTGTTTTATCTTTGGGCGTTTACAAAATTTTTTATTTAAAGTATACAAACTAAATAATACTAGAGACACATTTAATGCACCGGGTACATTTAAAATACATTTAGGTAAAATCGATAATTTTTTTAAAAATTAACACTATATCGAAAAAATCCATGGGATGCACGTGCACCCCGCGGGCACCCCCTTGGCTCCGTCCCTATTTCCTCATATTCTTCAACACTCTCTACTTTACAACGACACTTTGTATTATCATGTGTGATAATACAAAAAATAAAATAAAATAAGTATGTGTCATATAGCTTATCACTTGTGATATTAAATCAAAACTAAACTTTGATTGTAGATAAATCAATATAAAATTATCTATTTCCAACAAAAATCAATAGTTAGTTGCTTTATCACCTGTGATATATTACTCATATGTAAAATATCAGAATTAGTTTCGCATTATATTGCTTTATCACAAGAGATATTACTCTTAAGTAACTAAGAGCGACAATTTAAATACACTTCATCTTCCTTACAATGTTATTTCACAAGAGATAAATAAGTGTCAATTACAGATAATAAAAATGAATAAAGATGAAGCAAGTTATGAAAATAGAAACTTGACTTATTCTCAAAATCAAACAAGTCCTGCGTTAATTTAGCATTGCTTTTGAGCAAAATAAGAATTCGCCTAAAGAGGTTTAGCTCTTTTATTCCTACTAACATTATAATATCACACGTGATAGTAACATTGATTACATGTTAAAAATTCCAAAAAGAACACAAACTTTGAGCAAAGTTTCATTCTCAAGCAACTCTGAACCGATAGTAAAAATATTTATGTGCTTGTCTATTGCGGTGAAAGGCACACAAATCATCTTGTACTTGAAAAATATAAAAGTATTAGAAAAACAATAGGTGATAACATATAAAAAATATACAAAACAATAAAATAGCTAAGGTGATATTAAAGGTTAAAAAGCATACATGTTTATTTATGAAATATCACAAGGGATATAAGACATTATCTATGTTTATGAAATATCACAAGTGATATTAGACATGTCTTATAATAAAGTTCAACTAATAAGCATTGTAAACTATCATTAACTAACTTAACGAAAACGTATGAAATATGAAAACGGACGAAAACTTATGATAAAGGACGAAAACGTATGAAAATGAACGAAAACGGATGAAATAGTATGAAAACATATAAAAACGTACAAAAACAGCCGAAAATGTATGAAAACGGATGAAAACATACAAAAACATATAAAAAGTACAAAAACATATAAAATGTACAAATATGCCAAAAAAATCTTTCATTAATTGCAATTTGGGCAAGATTTGCCACCATAATGAGAAAGTGGTTATGGTGAGTTTTGAATGAATTTACACTTTTGGTCCTCTATGTTTTTTTAATCTTAAATCTTTTTTTTTTTTTTTTTTTTTTTTTTTTTTTTTTTTTTTTTTTTTTAATGAAATGGACGGTATGGATGTATCTTTCAGTTTCTACCAAAATAAGAATTTGCAAAATAACTTAACTCTTTACAAATAATATATTGAAGGTATCAATGCAACTAGTCCCATATATATGACAACTATATCTTAAAAACTGAATAAAAAATCTAATAAACTAATCTTTTATATAATAAAAGAATTACATCATTTTGAAGTGTTTTTGCAAATCCCTTCTCATTGAAAAAAAAATTGGACTAATAGCAGAGCTCGAATTTGCCACGTAGGCGAAATCGAGCAACGTGATTGGTCAATAAAAAGTCAAAATTAAATTGATTTTGGTCAAACTTAATAAATTTGGTGGAGAAATTTGGATAAGAAAAAAAATACATAAAAATATAGGTGTCAAATTTATGAAAACAAAAACTTGAAAAAAAAGAAATAACTAATAAAACTTTAGTGATTGTATACAAAGCTAATTATTAAAAAAAAAAAAAAAAAACAAACACATGGGTTAGATAATAATTGTTTAATATAGAAAGTGTTTTCCTTAAATTATATATAAAAAATGTATGCATCACAATCCTTATTTGATAACAATCACCTCCTAAAAAAAAATGTAGTTGATAACCTAACTTTATTCATTGACGTGATATTTTATCGAAAAAAAAAAAAAAAAAAACGTAATAGTTAGCCGTTGTAAACGAATTAAAAGTATGTATATTAGAATTATTCAGCAAGAATATATAGTTTTAATCAGGTTATTACGTTACTATACCGCGATAATGTTATTGAGTTGGTAATCACGGATGTGAGATACAACCATTATTCTATACTTATGATTTATGTGTAAACCTCTTTTTGCTTCTTAATAGAATCTGAAAGAGACATCAACAGAACTTTGGCTTATGTCTTATCTAGCTGATAGTATTTAGTAACCTCTTTTATAGTTTAACTTTTTTGTTATACACACCAACTTTTAGTAACTCTTTTTTATGTTTTATTGAAAATTTCTACACTTAATATTTGTGTTTTTACTATAAATACACTAAGCTATAATAGAATTAGTTGTGAGTTCAGAGGTTTTTCATTAAGCTTCTAAAAAAAGCTTATAGCTTTATCATACACTTATTGTGTTATGTTAAGTAAATAAGCCAATAAGCATCTTTAATAAGCATAACCAAACACCCCTTTAGTTCTAATATGAAGTTTTATTATTTGATGTTATGACTAACTTTGTTGTTATCCTCACTATAATGCAACATGTTAGTGTTTTTGCAGTTTTATTATCTTATCGCACACACTAAAGTGTAATGCAGTTTGTTGTGTGCGTTTTTTAAAGGAGGATTAAGTATCAACACATGATTGTCGTGGAAGGATTTTCTACGCCTGCTCAAGGTATGAATGTATAATTTAGTTGAATTGCTGATTTAGATAATACATGAATGTATTTTAATGTACCAAATATGTGTTTTAGTGCCTATATTGGGAATTTTATGGTAGGAATACTTTTCGGAGTGTAATTTGTCTTTGAATGAGTTAATAAAACTTATCAGGTGTTTGCTGTCATTGATAACACAATGGGTGTCAACCAACAGTCTAAAATATGGGTTTCTTTTACCTTGATGATTTAGGCCAATTGTGAAGAAAGTTGCATTAAAGTGAAAGGCCGGTAAGGATTCAAACAATCCTAAAAGTAGGGGTGAGCATGGGGCGGGGTGGGGTGGTTTTATGGTAAAACCAAAAATTGAACCGTATATTTCGGTTTTTGAAAACTACAAACCGTTTGGTTTCAGTTTTTTCGGTTTTTGACATTGAATCGGTTCAGTTTCGGTTTTTGTTCCGTTTTTTCTTACTTGAAAACAATCAAGTTTCAATCTTATATAAAGTTTACGATTCTAAGTTTCAAGCAAAAATATTTAAACAAATATCAACAATTGCATAATATCCGGTAATCCAAAGCTTCGAAAAAACGTACAAAACAACCAAACATTTTATAAAATATAAAATGATGGTCTTTGCGGCTTTACACTTTTCGTTTGCAAAAACATTCAAAGAACACTGCTGTTCGAAAACAAAGATATAACATTTATAAATATAACAAATTTGAATTTATAGACAAGAAACAACACTATTTTTTTAATAGATAAAGTTGTATACTCAAATCTTCAAAATTAAATTGCAAATTTCTTATATAGATAAAATTATATAAAAACATATATAAAGGTGGAGCGGGGCGGTTTTTTCGGTTCGGTTTTTCTTATGAAACCAAAAACCGCCCCAAACATTTGGTTTTTATAAGATTCAAAACCACCACCATCGGTTTGTCAACTGGGGCGGTTTTCTAGGTTCGGCTTTTTCGGTTTTTTCAGTTTCGATTCGGTTTTTCGGTTTTTGTGCTCACCCCTACCTAAAAGACTTGCGAATATACTCTTTGTCATTTTTTTCATGTATTTATAATTTACTTATACAAGTAATAATAATTTCCTTATATAGTTCGGGTTTAGAGAAAAATTATTCTTATATATTATAAATAAACGTAAGATTAAATTTGAGTTCTACTAATTACATATTTTTTCGTTTCTTTTTATGTAATAAGGAGGCTATAGACTTATAGTGTAATCATCTATGTTAATTTGGTAATTTTATGATCAAACATGAAAAGTAAATAACACAAACTTATGAAAATACAACTTTCCAAACAAAAAGACACATTAGTAAAAATGATATGATGGTTATTCATAATTGAGAAAATGAATCAATCTTTAAAGCTATCTAAATATGCTACATATTTTAACGAAAATATAAGTAAAAGAAAATACCACAATAAACGCATCGTAAATTGATAGCACGGGTTTGCAAAACTAAAAACATTTATCACTAACATCTTATGCAAATCAAGTATGATCATGTGATTTTGCTTGAATAATAAAATATAATTTTTAATCCAAAAGAATTCTCCTAAAATAATAGGTAGATTATAATATATACATATGATTTTTTATTTTTAGTCCATCAAGTAAAATCATTTAAAACATGCTAAGTGGTTCATTTCTTAATCGATAATAGTATATAATTAAAACGAAATTTTAAAAACCCTATGAATGCACAAGTATTATAACTAGTAACGTATAGATGTAGATATATTGTCAATGGAATATAAAAATAGTAGGCATTGTTTATAAAGAATTTGCAAAATAACTTAACTCTTTACCCGTATATACGACAACTATATCATAAAAACTGAATGAAAATCTAATAAACTAATACGGAGTAACATATAGATGTAGATAATTGTCAACATAATATAAAAATAGTAGGCGTTGTTTATAAAGAGTTTGCAAAATTCAAAACTCTTTACAAATAATAAACTGAAGGTATCAATGCAACTAGTCCCATATATATGACAATTCTTAAACTGAATGAAAATCTAATAAACTAATACGGAGTAACGTATAGATGTAGATATATATTGTCAAACGGAATATAAAAATAGTAGGCATTGTTTATAAAGAGTTTGCAAAATAACTGAGTTTGCAAAATATCTTACCTCTTTACAAATAATAAAATGAAGGTATCAATGCAACTAGTCCAATATATATTAAAACTTAAATATTTCGCAAACCGTAAATCGTAAAACTATAAAAAAAATACCATCGCGACGAGAATTAATTTATCTTTCTTTAGACACGCATTGTTATATACTTTCAACGATTTTTTTTTTTTTTTTTTTTTTTCAAATTCTTCGCCCAGAAAAATCATATAAGGTTTGTAAAAATCATATATGATTCGTTAAAATCAAACCATATATATCATATATGATTCGTAAAAATCATATATGATTTGATTTTAACGAATCATATATGATTTTTACAAATCATATATGATTTTTCTGGGCGAAAATTTAAGAAAAAAAAAAAAAAAAAAAAGTTCGTCGAAAAATAAATTCGTCGAAAGTATATACAATGAATATCTATAGAAAGATGATTTAATTCTCGTCGCGATGGTATTTTTTTTTGTAGCTTGACGATTTACCGTTTGCAAGATATTTTGTTTTTAAAAAAAAAAAATGAAAAATAAAAATGAATGACAATTATTGGTTCGTTGGTTTTATAGCAAATATTAGATCTATAGCTCATGACAACTATATCTTAAAAACTGAATGAAAATCTAATAAACTAATACGGAGTAACGTATAGATGTAGATATATATTGTCAACGGAATATAAAAATAGTAGGCATTGTTTATTAAGAGTTTGCAAAATAACTTAACTCTTTACAAATAATAAAATGAAGGTATCAATGCAACTAGGCCCATATATACGACAACTATATCTTAAAAACTGAATAAAAATCTAATAAACTGATAGTAACGTATAGATGTGGATATATTGTCATCAGAATATAAAAATAATAGGCATCGTTTATAAAGAGTTTGCAAAATACTCCGTAACTTAACTCTTTACAAATACTAGGTATCAATGCAACAGCCTTTCTAAAAAAAAAAAAAAAAAAAAAAAACACCATTGCACTGCAACAGCCTTTCTAAAAAAACACCATTGCACTACAGCCTTTCTAAAAAAAAAACACCATTGCACTACAACATCTTCTTTCTACTATTGTATTTGTTCTTCCGTATATATCGTTGCATCCTTTTTTTAACCCAAACGCCTCTTAATAAAACCATAAAATATACTGTATAATGTCTTCCGTTTATTACGTGTTTCCTCATCAAAGAATCTCCCTTGAAGATATATTATCTGCCACCAACAACTTCGCTGAAGAAAATGTCATCGGAGAAAGTTGGGTTAATAAGAGATACAAGGGACAACTCTTGTGGTCCGGCGAGTTGATTGAAATTGATGCTCGGAGGTTAAATAAAGACTTGGAGGATGGAGAACAGATGTTTTGGATGGAGATTTCCAAGCTTTCTACTCTCAAGCATAAAAATCTCGTTTCTCTTGTTGGGTTTTGTGATGATAATGATGAGAAAATCATCATTTACAGGCATGAGACCAGGGGAGGTCTCAACAACTATCTAAGTGACCCGATGTTGTTGACATGGGTGCGAAGATTGGAGATATCTCTCGGTGTTGCACATGCATTGAGCTACATTCATTATTATGATGACTCATGCGATTTCAACCTGAATTTTGACAGTGCAACAGTTCTATTAAATGATGACTGGGAACCCAAATTATCTTGTTTTGAAGTTTCCACGAAGATTGAAGCATCTCGAAGGCACAATTCGTTCCATACTCATAAACTTCAACATACAAATGGGTATGGAGACCCAACATATAGTGAGGCTAAAAGTTTGAACCACAAGTCAAACATCTACTCCTTTGGGATAGTATTGCTAGAAATGCTATGTGGTAGAAAATCAATAATCACCAACGATCAAGATAATAAGTATTTGGTTCCAGTTGTCCTTTTCCATCATAGAGAGAAAATACTAAACGATATAATTGATCCAAATCTATGGATGCAAATGGATCCGCGATCACTCAAAATTTTCGTGGAAACAGCGCATGATTGCTTGAACGAAGAACAATCGCAACTTTCAAGTATTGAAGAGATTGTCCCGAGGCTTGAGATAGCCTTGGAGCTTCAATTGGAACGTGAAAATGCGGTAAGACCTTGTTTTACTTTCATCATACAGTCAAAGTAATAACTATATATATGAAGTATTGATTTATTTACATTTAACACGTTATTGCAGTTAAATGAACACTCAATAGTTGCAGCCGATACAGCATCTACTCATCAGAAGGTAATTACTTGTCGAGCAAATTACAAAAATTAAATAGTCCAGGTTTTAATCTAAACTATGAATTTCATTACTCTTGCATTAGAGTTACATTTTTTTTTAAAGTTACAGAATATGTGTTGCATAAATAATCCTTTCCTATTCTCATTTTTGCAAATGACAACAATCCACTTTCGAAACTTATGCTTTTTTCTGGTTTTGCGTAAGAGCAAATGGGACCGGACCAGACCGAGGACCAAAACATGTGGAAAAGGGTGGACCGATGACTCAATCAAAAAAAGTTTGGTCCGGTCCGGTTTCTCGGTTCGCTCCAGTCCACTGTCTATATTATGCATGCTCAGCCATAGATTTAACTACTTGATTTTTTATTCAGCTGCTTTTCAATCATCAATTACGTGAAAACAAATATATTGAAGAACGATGAATGATTACATGATTTATAACGAGAATAAACTTTTTTTTGAGCAAAAATAACGAGAATAAACTTACCCCTCTATGTGCAGTGTATTATAAGCATGTATGTTTTTATTCTATTCTTTTGCGTGAGGGTAAGATTTGAATTGCAACATCTATTTATCACATACAGTAGAATGTTTTCAAATATCAGAGGGGAAGGTGTAGTGAAGAGCCCACTTACTGAGGCTCACGGGTGACAAATCACCTTACATCATCTTCATAACTAACCCCCTCACCAACAACTAACCCCAACTTACTTATTTGGGACCCACCACTTACAACATTATTTTTTTTATTCATTTAATTAAATAAAAGAATTACAAAATAAAAGGAAAAAAAAAAAAAAAAAAAAAAAAAAGAAGGACGAAATGTCAGGTGCTCAAAGCTCGTCGTGCAGACGAGTAGCACCCAACTGGCGAACCACGGCGAGGGTGGGGGGTGCAGCAACGAGCTATGGCGAGGGCAAGTGCTTGTCCACGTAGGAGTGGCGAGTCTTGGCAACCAGCCACACCTCTCCCTCTTATAGAGAAAAACACACAACCTTCCATGTCTAGTCTAGCTATGAATTATTAGTAATAATAATCATAATAACGTCATCATGTTTAATCAAGTTGATGTGTAAATCTGATTTTAATATTTCTAACTAATCTAACAAGAAATAGATTAACACTTACAGGCAGTGTACCCGATCATGTTTAGTATATACTTGATAAGACCAGGTCGATCACAAGATTGATGAGTTAACTTGATAAAAAGAAAATGACAATAAATTAAATAACAATACGCACTAGATTGGGGGTTGCTATGATACGAGAGATCAACACGATTTTACGGATTAAAAAGTAAAATAACAAGAAATAAAATGGATGGAAAATCAATAAACGAAGAACGTGCTAACCTAGTTAATACACTACATGTACCAATGACTCGATTAACCTGTGCAATGTCCTAATGTATTCCCTATTAGTGATGTTATATGGACTAGACCTAGTTTGGATAGCTAGAACCTAACCCGTGTGTCTATTAGTAGCCAATTAAATGGGGTGATAATATTTACTAATCTACACTCATTAAGTGCTCAATTAATCATTGAGATTCATTCTTGATACTCACTGCTAGTTCTAGTTATCATCTAGCTATTTGTTTACTTAATATTCACAATTAGCTAAAGTCTAGCTAGCATTTATCCAATTAGTGACATTTTGTATCCAAAATCACACATACGCGAGATGTCTAAACATATGATTACCAATGTAAAATTACTTAATATTCAAAGCCCATCCTATGGATAAATTAGGCTGCACACACAGACAACTAAAATAAATGTCTACTCATGAATTTAACTTCTCGCAAACAACTAAAATTACCACCTATACAAGTTTTTAAGTATTAAATATACACTTATTACTAGAAATAGCAAAATCCATGATTTTTTTAGGAAAAAATTGGATGCCTGACACAATAAAAAGTGATTTATTTTCAATCGAATGGTGTTGATGCACATGAAAAATCGTGGAATATTACTGTCTTTATTTAATATGAAATTTTTGCTCAAAAAAATTTAATATGAAATTTTGAAATACAAGTAAAGTCAACCCAATATTGGAATAATTTTTGCATTTTGGAAGAAAAAAATCGCAAGATTTTTAACACTTAGCAATTTTATGATTAGTTTCCTAATTATTTATTTATTTTATTATATATTTTGATGCAAAAAAAATTGTGCTTTGATTAATTTTAGTATTTTTTTTTTACCAATTTTCTAATACACGAGACTATTATTAGTCCTATTGGTGGAAAAGAGTATAACATGAGCAAATATTGTGAGAATAGAATCTCTACTTTTTTATTAACTTAAAAAAAAAGTGATTGTTTTTGTTGACAATGGCATGGCTTTTTATATAGCCAAAATAAAGATAAAATAAGAACAGAACATGAAAAACTAATAAACTGAAAATAGCCACCCATGATCTCAATAGCTACGTGCACCAGTATAGATAAACGAATTAAATTAATAGAATATGAAAACGTTCAAAAGCCTCAATTGATTTGTTTCAAGTTAATTAGCAGTGTATTATTTTTCTTTTTATTAGAAAAAGGAACTAGTGTTGTATTATATTCCAAAGGATCTTTAGCCCGCACATACTAAAAGCTTGAATTTTATTCATTCGTGAACGAAATTATACAAAATTTAAACTTGTAATCAAGAATCCTAATTCAATATCATGAACATAACATAATAATAACGCATTTAATTTATTAGCAAGTAATCACGATAACCGGAAGCAGCCTCTCTACCTTATGTAGGGGTAAGGCTGTCTACATATCAACCTCCCCATACACTGTGGAAGACGGTATTGGGACCCATAACCCGTGGAAGACGGTATTGGGAGTTACTTTACTTTTTTCTAAAATGAAAAGTACATGTTATTATACACATTATACAAATTAATAAAATACACAAAGTTTCATACAAGCTAACAAGTTGATGATACGTATAGTTTTGAAAACCGGACCGGACCAACGGGTTCAACCGGGAACCGGTGTCGCCACCGGTTCGACTAACCAATAAAAGTCATCCAAAAACGAACAAGAGAGGACCCATTGAAACCGATACAAACTGGTAAATCAGGCCTCATCGAGATCTATTCCTCCGGTTGATCGTCACAGGGTACCCGCGTATACTTACTATATAGAAAGAAAAAAACAAAAAGTGAAAAGCAAAAAGCTGAAACTAAAAGTAGAAATGTTGAAAACATATATTTAAAATGAAAACTATTACTAGTAATACACATTGAAAACCGGGTTGACCCGGGACGCTTCAAACCCGGCGGGTTGACCCGGTTTAATTTCACCCGTGTTCGGCCCAACCCGTCGGGTTGACCGGGTTTAAATCGATCCGTTTTTTCGACCGGAACGGTTCAACCAGTTGAACCACCCAGGTCGACCCGGGTTTCAAAACATTATGTTTAATCACCAAATCTTCAAACTTTTATTATTTTTCGTTTATAACCCATATTTTTTTTTCACTAAACAATCTGTCGCTATAAAATCGCATTGCTATGTACGGTGATCGTCTAGTAAAATCAATTTCTTTATAATTTCACTACATTATGTTGCAGGGGAAGAGCTTGGAACACTTGAAGATTGGACTTACAGATATAGAGTTGGCTACCGAGAATTTTGCTGAAAAATATTGCATTGGGTCAGGTGGATTTGGTAAGGTGTACAAGGCACAACTGGAACATTTTGATAGCAGTAACTGGTCCTCAAAAGAAGGGGTGAATAAGTATGATCTTCCCAAGAGACGAAGCATCGTAGCCCTAAAACACATTTTCAATCCAGAAGGAAAGGAAGGGTTCATTACAGAGATTGAAACTTTGAGTAGCTGTAAACATGACAATATAATCTCCCTTCTTGGCTTTTGTGATGAAGGTCCTGATCACATGATCCTTCTATACGAGCTTGCATCTAGAGGAAGTTTGGAAAATTATTTTGAAAGCGATGATAAAATGACTAATCTTACGTGGGTGAAGCGTATAAAAATATGTCTTGATATAGCACATGGTTTGAAATACATTCACACCAACACGGATCAAGACAAACAAAAGATAATTCACCGTGATATCAAGAGTGCGAATATTCTATTGGGTGATAATTGGGAGGCAAAGATTGCTGATTTTGGGCTCTCCAAAATCCACCCAGCAGATCAAAAGGCCAGCACTCTCAATACCCACACGATTGCAGGTACAAATGTGTATTTGGATCCAGAGTATAAGAAGTATGGTAGATTAAATAAGAAATCAGACATTTACTCTTTTGGAGTAGTGTTATTCGAGATGCTAACCGGGAGGTTGGCCTATGATCGTATTTACACTAAGGTCAACAAGAAGGGGATTGCACCCATTGCACGACATCATTTTGAAAATGGATCACTAATCGAAGTTATTGATCACAAGATAATAGAAGAAGCTGATGGACATGTCTTTGCTCTAAGCAAAGGACCAAACAAAGATTCTTTGGACATATTTTCAGAAATTGCATATCGATGTCTTGTAGAAACTCAAGCCCAACGTCCAACAATAGACGACGTCATCCATAAACTTAAAAAAGCATTACAAGCACAGGTAAGTCATATATTTATCCCATGGTAATATTTGACTCGTAAGTTAGCCTTTTTGTCTATGCGAAACTGCATAAACAGGATATAAACTCTTTTTGATTGCTGAATGATTCTCACTAGCTTAAAATGATCAACACATAAAACATCGATTTAAAACTGATGGATCCTCACTAAAAACAATCACATAAAATCATCTATCACGAGCCCTCATTTATTCACTTTAATTATATGAATCCGAAGTCTTTCATCTTAGCGGAAGAATTAGTCTTCGAGCTTTTGATCCTACAACTGGAACACCAATCTATAGGCCTGCAACAACATTAACCCATCGCCAATTCCAATGCAGTAAATCAGTCAATTCTTTAATGCATGTTCAATATGCAAATTGTATTGCAGGCTTATTGTCACACTATAAAGAAGCACGCATGCACTAACTTATCTTCTCATTTGCTAAAAATAAAACATTTTGCCCATTCAACATCAACAAAACAAATAAACTAAATATTTGAGATTCAAGGATGTAAATACCTAATCCGGAAGAACCTTTTAAATACCTTAGAACTCATAAATTAGATGTATTAGTTTAACCACTAATTTATTAATATTCTGTTATATAACTTAGGAGTTTTAGCAAGTTTAAAACGTAAGAGACACTAAAACTAAAAAATCAAAATAACTATTTAAAAGAATTTTTGATAGCAATCCATTTCAATTTTCTTTTTTACTTATGAAATTGATCGACTGTCCAATGACTCACAGGAAAAAAGCCAAAAGGAAAACTTCAAAATGTCACTTGAAGACATTAAATCAACCACACAAAACTTTAGTGATGACAATATCGTTGGAAGAGGAGGCTTTGGGAATGTCTACAAAGGAGTAGCTTCTCATGCTAATGGACATACCATCATTGCTGCAAAGCGGTTGGATAGGAGGTTATTTGGTCACGGAGAGACTGAATTTTTTAGAGAGCTAGATATCCCTTTGAAGTATAAACATGAGAATGTCATTGGTCTTGTAGGCTATTGTGATGATGAGATTGAAAAAGTCATTTTGCATGAGTTTGCATCTAGAGGAAGACTTGACGGGTACTTGAGCGACGCTAGTCTTACCTGGGTGATGCGGCTTAAACTATGTATCGATATTGCAAGCGGGTTGAATTTTCTACATGCAACTGATGCAAATCAAGAAGTGGTGATACATAGGGACATCAAAAGTAGTAACATTCTCCTATTTGATGACTGGAAAGCAAAAATTGCAGGTTTTGGGCTTTCCTTGGTATGTCCAGTAAATAAGGATATAGACTACGTCATCGACGATGCAGCAGGAACGATCGGCTATAGTGATCCACTGTATTTGAAAACACACTTTTTAACAAAAGAATCCGATATATTTTCATTGGGTGCTGTTTTATTTGACATATTGTGTGGGAAACAATCGTCTATAAAATTAGATGATGAGCATGTATTTTTACCCTTTTTGGCTAAAAATCGCTATCAAGTAGGAAAACTTGATGAGTTGGTGTTTGATGGTATAAAGGAGCAAGTTGATCCACAATCATTTGTAACATATGCAAGGATTGCGTATCAGTGCTTACATCACAAGAGAGAAAGACGGCCAAAAGCAGGTGAAGTTGTGATACAACTCAAGCGAGCATTGGAATTCAAAGTAAGTCAAAAAATCATCATTGCATGTAATCTTGTTCATTTCTTTAAAAAAAAAATTCATCGGAGTTGAATTCAAAAAAGGTGCCACGCCTGGCGCCTTAGCGCGTCTTTTGCGCCTCATCTCACGCCACGTCTAGAGCCGATGCCTTGGTCTATTTCGTAACGTGGAGGTCACGCCCGCGCGTTGGCGGCGCCTTGCGCGCCTTTTAGAACCTCATTTATATATAATAGAACGTGTTAAAAAGTAACTTGTTTGAACATGAGTTAATTGTTTGTCGAAAATAAATACACAGGAGGATCATGATGTATGGGAGTCCAAATTGCCCACAGACTACAAGGAAATAATCCAGATGTCAACGCGCCCAGAAATCTATTCTACCATCAAGAAAGAGGAACTTTGCAGCAATTTTTCTAAGGGAATCCTCCTTAAACATGACAAAGTGGTAATGAGTTCATTCTTGTATCTCAGTTGTTTTGTGTTTCATGTGTTCTATCTATCTTATATCTTTTGAGGAATAGTTAAATATACACTTGAATTTATTGCATTATAAAATTTGAGTCTAATTTATTTTTTCTTTTTTTGTGTAATAGTGGCTATCATGCGACAGTAATGGAGAAAGAAATGAAATGGTATCGGCGACAACATTCTGGTACATAGGCAGTTCTCCACATCAGTGGAAATCTCTTCCAGAATCAAGGTTAGTCTCTATTTCTTTCCACCTTTTTTGATAAGTGATATCATATCCATTATTGTTAGATGCATATATCTATATATTTTATGAACATTACATATGCGTACATATGCATTGTCGTTAGATGCATTGTTGCGTTAATATTTAGTCACAGCATACATATGTATTTTGAACTTGCATTATGTTCTTTCTGCTTATGAAGTGGTTAATTCAAGAGTAATGCTAATGTGGTTCATTTATTTAGTTGAGGGAAATAAAATAAAGGGTTAAAGGGTGTATTGGTTCCGGTCGGGTCAATTTAACACAAGTTTGTTCACTTGGGTTGGGACGGGTACCGCTTGGTACATACAACCAAATCATTTTTCATATACTTGTGTTCCTTGATATCTCCATGTATTGGTTCCTCCTCATCCTCAACTTTTGTTGTTTGATGATCATATGTAAAGTAACTAGATGATTGTTTCTTTTGTAAGAACATAACATATGGAGAAAATAATAAATTACTAAGATTTAAACTATTCAATTATAACATATCTACTTCATATATAATTGCATAGTTTGGACCCTAGACCATAAAATCTGAAACTTAACAAACTGGAGCATATATCTGCCCATGTATTCCTGGAAGGATTTTTATTTTTGAAGAGGTTCTTAGGAATGACACACCAAAAGCAGGGATTCGCCCTTGTGCTTATAGTGCTATGTATGATATAATTGGTAAAATTCTTGGAATATACTTTTTTGCTCATCAAAAGGAGATGAGTGGATGTTTACACCAAAGAATCTCTTTTTGTTTTGAATTGGATTATCACAGGCCTTTTGATGAGCAAGAAATTAGTCGATACACACATTGGCAAATTTGGTATTTTTGTTTTCCTTCTTAGCAGCTCTACCCATTACTAATTAACGGGTAATAACCTGAGTGGGCAGACATCAAATTCTGGGTCCATTTGGCTCGTATACGAAGATGGTAGAATTTGAATATAATGTCTCTCAGGTTCTAATTTTCTTGTGTATTGACACAATCAATCAATCTCACGACCATAATCATTTATATGTGTATTGACCATAATCAATCTTAATATTGGAATGAATCTCTTGTCTTAGAACATTGAATTTATGTCAATTTTTGTGTCGAAAATAATTGTAAATCTAAAAGTAGTAGTGTATATTTAGGAAATAAAAGCTATGATGATTGAACCAGAATAATATGTGCAGGTTTGAGACATCAGCGGAGATGTCCGGTATTTCCAACTTGAACATCAAAATCACGACAAAACCTGAATTTTTATCTCCTAATGTTGATTACGGTGTCTTTTTAGTCTTCAAATTTTTTGATTCACGGAATTTTTCAAGCAAACCTATGTATGTTAACCTTAAGTATAAAAAGGGGAACGAAAGTCAACATGCATATTTTGCAACATGGAGAGACAAAGAGTGGATGATGATTGAGTTGGACCGATACTCGAACAAGAAAGAGGATGTCGTGTTTGAGTTTCTACTAGAGAGCTTTTCATCCTATCATTGTGGAGATGGCGCGATTTATGTTGAAGGCATTGAATTTCGAGCGATTGAGAAGGTAAATTTAAAAATTTTCTTCATTTGTGTTATATATGCTTTTACTTTTATAGTTATGTTATAGAAGAAACTGGAAAAACTGTCCTTGTGGTTTGCCCAACTCGCCGGCGCAATCTCTGTAACTTCGTCGCTTGGGCTACTCTGGCAGTACATGCTTTATCATGCAACTTCGCTCATTGCTCGTATGCGCGCACTGAAATACATATTTAAGAAAGCCTAGCTCTCTCTGTGGGGGATAGCATAGTGGCAAATGTTCCCGGCGGAATACTACATTGTTTTCAAGACTATCAGGCCATAAAAGGCCAATCACTTACCATCTGATCCAATCTCTAAGGTTTTTTGGCATGTGGAGATTCCAATATACTGAATATGCGACCAACACTAGGTAGGTACCTTTTCAAGTGAGGCGTCGGTCCTAGAAATGGCGGCAGCAGTGCAAGGAATTAACTATCATTAAATGGCTTTCTTTTCGATCGACCACTTTCATATTTCATTAAGGTAGTTTGCTTACTTAGTGCTTTCGCTAAGGTGACAGCTTGAATGAAACTTTCATTGTGAAAGGGAAGACCTCGATAAGGAAGATGAACAAGAGCTACATCGGCAGGACTCTCTGAGGCGATGTTCCTGTGGGGAACTTTCGGTTCACTTTTCGTCCTTCAACAAAGTGAAACTACTGAAATACTCTCATTTGGGTAAAAAGGTTAAATTTGGGTATGTCAATCATTTCACTTTAGTCTGGGACGAAAAGTTAACCGAAAGATCCCCCCACAGTGCATTTCGATGTTTTAGGGACTGTGCCTACTATTTGGGCAAACCACATGGACGGTTTTTGCAATTTATACTCTATATTTAATAAAAGTGTTCGATGTATGAAAAAAAAAGAACATTTTTTTTAAGTTACATGTTTATATCATGATTTTATACAGGTGAAACTTGAAGACATTGGAAAGTTGGAGGAAGTCCAACAAGTCTTGAAATTAGACTTCAGAGTGGATCAATTGTCGACTAAGTTAAAAGATACATTTAAGAAGTACACAAACTATGAGGACTTGTTCTGGTTTGGCGAAGTAAACGGGAAGAAAATTCTTATGCTTTCGGCAAAGGCAACTATACCCGAATTTTCTAATGCAAATCTCTATCGTTCAAAAAGATCAATTCACTGCAGGTTTATTTTCTGAACCAACTTAAAAACATTTTCAACTAACAGCTAAACCCAACCTGATGTACATTATCAAATAAAATATTCACGATTCGTGAATAGATGGTTTTGAAAAACCTCACCATATGGATTTAGTTTTCTGTGTCTCCAAATGATCCTTTTTTATAAGAGTATGTAACCGTATTATATGTCGCACATGCAGATTTCGGAAGGTGACTGAGCTTTTACCACAATCAGTATTTTACATCAGTTGCACAATTGAAAGTCTAATGTTAACACCTGATACAAAATACGTGTGTTACATTGTGTTCAAGATTTCAAAAAATTGCGAGGGGCTACATTCTCCGATGAAAGTACGAGATTTACACCACCAAGAAAACAACGAGGCTGGATTTTTCTATTTTATTACCCCTAGCCCATTAAATGTTAATGATATTACTCGGGCTTCAAAACAAAGGGAAGATGGATGGATGGAGATTCAACTTTGGGAATTTAACTCAGGTCATGAACTTGAGAATGACTCCCATTCGATTAATATGAAGTTTACAAGTCAAGAAGGAACTATGTCTGGCCTCATTGTATGTGGCCTTGAGTTTCGGCCACTGTAAAAGAACTATTTTACATATGTATCTTATGTAGTACGAGGCAGGCAGAACCCGTGCTACGCACGGGCTAAGAATCTAATTGTTAATCGTGTATTCTTTCTGTATATTGGCGAGTGTATACTTAATTATTGTTTAATATGTTGTATGAAATGTTTTAACTTTCTTGTATAAAAATTTAAAAGTGTTTGATGTTGTTTTGGTTTTGTGGTGTTGTATTCTATATATGAGCTTTTGGTTATTAAGTTGTGATTGTTTTGTTTCTTTTGGCTTATTACTTAATTGCATGATAAAAAAATGACTTTGTTTCTTTTGGTCTCTTACTTAGCCCTACAATACTTGTCTATTAGATGGTTTTTGCATGGTAATATGAAGCACACGGGGTCTATCTAATTGGTCATAGTTTAATGTGCGTTAAATATTTTCTTTATTAAGTTTGTAAGTTAAAGTTTGTGTAATAATGTATATATAATAATGTCACATAAACTGTATAAAAATCATTATAAACCTTTTTAGCTTCATATCATTTTATTGTACAACTAATTTTATTGAAAATTAACATTGAAGTCTAACTAATATTAATAAATTTTATCAATAAACTCAATTCTAAATAGCTAACTAAATGAATATTAATTAACACACTATTAATAATTCTTAAAACCTTTGGACTCCAATGTTATGTCTTAAACTTAATTTTTTTAATTTACAAATGGGTTTGAGCAAAAATTATATTCTTTTTCTTTTTTATTAATTATTCAAGTTACATGCTTACATAAACTAATCATGCTAAAAAGTATCATTTAACCATTTAAATGTTGCTTTACATACATGCTCGTGCACATTTTCTTTAATCAATTCACACATGTGAGCTACATAAATAGAAAACACACATAAATTACTTGTATATGAAAATGTATTAACATAATACATATATCTATATATATTGCATTAGGTTAAATCATCAATTATTCTTGCAACCTTTTCAACTTTATCTCAATCCATAACCGACTTTTAATTGTATACTAATTACTAAATATCATGTGATAAATTCCAACAAGCCTTGCACTTTCATCTCGATGTTGTATTTACTTCACATTAAATGCACCGGTTTTGTTTTTCGATAAAAGTTTGAACTTTTGCTTATTTTTAAAACTCAACTTTTTTATTTAATATTATAATTTACAAACGGATTTAAGTCAAAATTATGTATTTTTTCCTTTTTATTCATTACTCAATGTGATATTTTTAATATGTCGTATTTTGCTATTATGGCAAACTAATTTAATTGGCGTAAATATTGGTTTCTCACTAATGATTCTACATATAGAAAAAGAAAACACTTTGCGATGCGTGACCTTCTTTTCAATAATAATTCAATTGCACACAATAAATTCATTCTAATATTTCTCAAAGAGCATTCGAAAGCAACTACTTACATAAACTAATCACGCTAAAAAGTATCATTTAACCATTTAAATGTTGCTTTACATACATGCTCGTGCACATTTTCTTGAATCAATTCGCACATGTGAGCTACATCAATAGAAAACGCACATAAATTACTTGTATATGAAAGTGCATTAACATAATACACACACACACACACACACACACACACACACACACACACACACACACACACACACACACACACATATATATATATATATATATATATATATATATATATATATATATATATATATATATATATATATATATATATATATATATATATATATATAGGGTCATGTTCAATGCAGAACCAATTTTTTGTACAGAACTGTACAGAACCAGTTTGGACCAATCTACACCGTTGGATTTATTTGATCAATGGTAAATAATGGATGATGGCATTTATGTAAATAATAAACATCTGAAATTTAATAAAAAGGGTACAATCGGTATTCTTGAATAGTCATAAACCTCTAACCGTTCGTAATTGAGTTCCAGTTGCAAAAATTTAGGAGCACTTTCAGAGAGAGAATGGTTACTTCTTTGACTCCACTCCCATTTTCTTCCATAATTCTCTCAAAATTCAATATTGATATATCTATAAGAAACAAAATCCCCCAATTTATTTCTCCTACTCTGTTAGTATCAAAGGAAATCCCCCAAATAATTAGGGTTTCTAAGAGAATAGCTTGAAAAAAAGAACGGGTACACTTCAGTTTGATCGAAGCTGAAGAAACATGAAAGGTAACATACTTGTTTTGCTGATTTTATTATTAATCAGAATTTGCTTTAATTAATTTTTTGATTATGAAACACAAATGCAACTGCTGATTTTTTAATTAATCCAGGTTAATTGTGATAGGTTAGTGCATGTGTGTTAATTGTGTTTAAAATTGATAATTGTGATAGGTTTGTGAAAAAAATGGTGATATTTTTTCCTCGAAAAAAATGTAAGATGGACTGTAATAGGATAGTGCATTTGTGTTACTTGTGTTTTGGATTGATAATTCTTATTTTGTTTTGAAAAAATGTGTGGATTTTTTTTTCATTGAAGGTGAATATATGTTTGAAGTGTATATTGTGGTAAGTTTATGTTATATGTGAACACAATTTTTTTTTGTAAGTAAACTTAATAATTTCTTTAAAAACGTTTTCCATGAAATTTTTTTTACCTTGCATATATGTTTTCCATGTATTCTTTATTAGGGTGTTTGGATATCAATTTGGTTATTGGATGTTATCAGTTTGAGTATTTAAGAAAGTTGGACACTAGTGTTTGGATATGTGATGGTTGGCTTTTGTAAACATGTTATGTAACTAAGAAAGTTGGACATTAGTGTTTGGATATGGGATGTTTGGCTTCTGTAAACATGTTATGAAATTAAGAATAGAGTATTTTGGAATGTGGTAAATTTTATAGAGTTATCACTTGTAATTGAAATAACATTGATGCACCACGAATAAAACATCGATGCACAATGGCATCAAATTGAGGATGTAAACATATTTAACTTTGATGTGAAAACAAGGGGTGTTATAATAAATTTATGATTTAACATTGCATTTGATTTATACGTACTGATAAAAGTTGATGAAACGGACTACTATGATGACCCAAAAGATACTTTTCCTTCTTCAGGTATTAATGTTAATAACCTCTGTTATGATTGTTTGTTAGTTTGAAGAGGAGTTCTTGTAGTATCTGAAAATTGTATTACATGAGTGTTCGGGTATGGTTAAAACTTTATAGAAACGTATGGTTTGTGCAATAATGTTTACTTGTGATTGATTGTAATACAATTGGGAAAAATAATTAGTTTAAATTAAATGTTTGTTTTGGTGCATAGATGTTTTTATGATGACAAATGTTTGTGTCATATACCATGGAACAAACAGGTACTAAAAGAACAAGGGAATCAGGTCGTCTAACGAAATTGAAAAAAGCTACTCGTAAGTCATATTTAAATTTATAAAGTGTAGTGAAAATAACATTGGTATGAATATATTAAATTTGTAAATGATTACAGACGATGGTGTTAGACAATCTGAAATGTGTGAACCTGTATCTGTGAAGAAACTGAAGTCGACTGGTAACAAATTTTGCTATAAATTTGTAATTTTTTGAATAGTTGTTAAAAATCATTGATGTTAATAAGTTTATTTTATAAATGATTATAGATCTTGGAGCCGGATCATCTGAGGCTAATAAAAAAGTTTCTGTTAACAAAAAGAAAGTATGCACATCAAAATGTGATCTAGCTAACCGTAACCCAACATCCCCAAAAACCACATCTACTTACCCTGTGTTACGAACACGATCCAGCCCAAAAACATTATACAACACTATCTCGACACTTAAGCCTACACAAAAAGTGTGCATAGAACAGTTAGGTTTCGGTAACCTTGTTGAGTTTAAAGTTGACGGTATTCTGTCAAAATTAGGATGTTATATAGTAGACATGTTTGATGCTGAAAACATGAAAATTAAATTGGTCGAAGGTTCTCTTGAAATCACCAAGGATTTGATAAGCGATATGCTTGGAATAAGAAATGAGGGAATTGATATAATGAATGAGAAGGTTAACATAAATAAGGAAATGATTAGTAGTTGGATGGAGCAATATGATAACCCCAAAAACATCAAACCAAGTGACGTAAAAGCTAGGATTCGCAAATCAAACTGTGCGGATATGAACTTCAAACTAAACTTTGTAGTCATTTTTACTTCGTTAATGGGTCACATCAAACCAAAGAGGGTGTGCGATTTGAAGGTACTCGACTATATAAGCCCATATACAAACATGGCGAGCATAAAATGGTGCACATATGTTTGGAACTGTTTGCACTCATGTAAGAACGGGTGGGAAAAGGGACAGAAGAACAATTACTTTCGTGGGCCGCTTACATTTCTAACTGTAAGTGATTTGTTAATTTGTTAATGAGTTTATTTTATTCGTTAAGTTGGATATTTGTTTAAAATGTATATTGCAAACAAAATGATTTCCCCTGCATATATGTTTTTTTTTACACTATATATGTCGTACGTTAACTGTTATTGTTTCACGTATGAAACAGATGGCCTATGTAGATGGAACCAAGTGTAACTTGTGGAAAACTAGAAGTGGGGTTGAATAGTTTACCGCTTAAAATCTTTTTAACTTATTTAGTTAGCTTTGAAACTTTGCGTTTGATCAAAGATATATACACAAACACAATATATAACATGCAAGTAAATGAAAGAAACGATCAAACCACAACACGAGTATTTATCGTGGTTCGGCTACAAGGACTCTTTTTCCTTGCCCTATGTCCACGCCCCGAGTATCCAACTCGAGAGTTTCTTTCACTAGTCAACAAGCTCCTTTCACCGGCGGAGAAAACCTTACACGTCACTTACACTTTTACCGACACTAAGCTAGATGTCGAGTTCTTTACCAAGGGTACAACCACTCCCGTTAGTTCTTTTACAAGGGTACAACTACTCCCAATACACTTTGTATTTTGAGGACTAAAATACTAACCGATCACTACTGAAAATACACAATCAAATGAAGTGTAAACTACACAAGTCTACACAATGCTAAGCTAACAAGTCTTGCAACGTTGTGTTGAATACTTGTTACTTTTAATGAACTCGTGAATCTCTTTGCTACAAAAAGAAACTTCACATATGAAATGTTAAAGGGTTAGATAAAAGAATGAATGAATGTGTGTAAATATGATATAGAGTGATAAGCCAAAAATCAACTTGTGGCTTGGTATTTATAGCAAAGCCTTCTGCAGGCCTGGCGGATACGGCGGAACCCTCAGATGGGTTCCGCCCGTGTACCCCCAGGGTTCCGTCGGGCTTGCAGTTGGTTTTGCAATAAATCTTGCAAACCAAATGATACGTGGGAATCGCACCAGGCTTTACCTCTCAAGGGATCTTGAGAAGCTTACAACCCCCACCAGGCAGTGTACCTGATCGTTGTAGTATAGTATAGTGACAAGTACTGGGGGATTGATCGTTCAGCTAGGAATAGTGTCGCTAGGATTAGAAAACCTGAATACTAGTTCTAAAGGTGAGAGATGATTCTTTTTGTATTTTTATATTTTTTAGAAAGCAAGTAAAAATCTCGGGTTTGAAGGATTTGGGCGGAATTAGTTTCTAGTCAACTAACCTAATACTAAAGATGCAATCAAAATAAAATACTATAAATGAAAATAAACTAAATTATACTAAGGTTGTGAGCAATAAGTGGAGAAAATGTGTTTACTTAGATTTCACTACTCCCTAGACATCTTTTACATGTTAATTACTTGTTATAGTTGCATGGATGACGGATTGTATTCCTTAATACCATTCATAGGGTGGCGCACTTAACTCCCCAATTCTATGAGCTCTTATCTCCTCCTATACCATGCCCAGCACAACCATAGGGATTATAAACAGTGGCTCATGCATTAAATACAACCAATAAAGACCTAGTGCACATCGGTTCATGTTTCCTAATACGTTCAAGCATGTTACTATTTGGAGATCTGCCAGTTTTCTTAAGCCTAACATCAAATTCATTCATCCAAAACAATTATAAACAAGTAATCAACACATAATTAACATCTAGGTTTCATTAGATCCAAGCAAACACAAGATAGATCTAGCCTAGCATGATGGAATTAAGACAAGAACAAGATATAGACAACCAACACATAGACATATTTATTGAATTAAAAGAATACTTATCTCAATTACACATGAAAGGTATCAAGGGCTTAGAACCCTTGAAAAACCTGTAAAATTCGCACCAAGTTCGTACTTAGGGTTTCTCCAAAACTTCTCTTTTTTTAATGTGAAAATTAGAAAACTATATATAGGAATTAGGGTCTGACGGCGTCAAGACCAATCTTGTGACGCCGTCACCTCGCCGCCAAAACTCTTCTCGGACTGCCTTGATCTACTTCTGACGCCATCATGTGTTATGCATTTCCAGGCCGTCATGCATTTTACTCTTGACGCCCTTTCTTGTGACGCCGTCAAATCTGTACTGGGTCGTCATGGAATTTACTCTTGACGCCGTCAGGGTGTTGCTCTTGACGCCGTCAACTACTGTTCCCAGCAAGGAAAATTAAGACTTTGGCGTTTTCTTCACTTTTATGCTCCAAAAACGTCCGAATTGCTTCCTTTTTCAGATTTCACTCCCAAAGTACCTAAAATCACAAAAGGAACGATTTAGGGCAATATTTGATCAAATAAATTCAATTCCGGGCTTAAATGACCCCCTAAAAGTGGTTCATTTTTCGCCTCATCATATACCCTTACACTTGAGATTTGCTTGTCCTCAAGCAAATGTGCTTTTATTCTACTCAAAAGACAAGTTAGGGGTCATTTAACACTAATATAAAAGTAATTACAACAAATAATCGTTCCACTAAAGACCAATAGACAAGCACGGAGGTCATAAACTAGCACCTCACAAATAGTGTTTAGATACTCACATCTCTCGGGTGTAATAAAGTATAAATTACAATATGGAAACGGAAGATATCTCTCACTACCTGTCATAGCAAAATAGATTACCATAGGCTTGGGAAAGGATCAAACCTCCACCACATGGCGTAAGCACCTAGGATAAACTATCAAAGAGGTCTTTTAAAGGGTTGTAACGTTAGGTGTAGGGATATGAAATACACGGGTTTGTTGGATAAAGGAAGTTTTACTGGTGGCGAGTTAACAATCTTGGTTAATTACATGTACAATATGGCGTTGCTAAGCCAAGACTAGACTCGACTTAAGCTAATAAATGAAAAATAACAAAAGCATAAAAATAAACGTAGAATAAAAAGGGATGGTAGTCCGTATGTTTTTTCTTTTTCTATTTTTTTCTTGATTTTTCGATTTTTTTTTTTTTTTTTTTTTTTTTTTTTTTTTTTTTTTTTTTTATTTGCATACACTCTTACCCTACCATCCAAAATAATACATCATAGGGAATGAATATTCCCCTTACACTTGAATCTTTACATACTTTACATTAAACTAATCTAATGACTTGAATTAAGAAAATCAAAACACTTGGAGCACTTTTAAGATTAACGTACATATGGGGGTAATAAATGATGTTCTTCCCCATTACTCCATAAAATAAGTACTTTACCCACGAGTCCCAATCGTCAAAACAATATGTACAAGGATATGACTCGACTTAGCAACCATGTAATCAATTAGATAGTTAACTTAAGGTTTAACAAATAACAATAATGCACTAAAAATGAGCGCATACACGGAAGGCTAAGGCGATTTGGTTGTACATTTAAGTGGGGTGTAACAAATTCTTCCTTTAAGTAAGATGCTTAAAGTTAGAAACGAAAAGATAGGCTCGGAGGGGTGTACTAGGGGTTTCGTGTACTAAAAATGAGTACAACGCTAAGGGTGTGGGAAAAATTAGTTGACTTAACTAGCCAAGTAATATGACTTAAATGGTCAAGTAATTATGATACAGGTTTAACACAAGGGTGATCCTAATGCCTCTTATCATGTAGTAAATCCTACTACACGAATGTAGTCTCACTAGCGGTCTCGGGATGCATCACTCACGCAAGTTCTAGAATCTAAATGCTACCGGTACACTCATAAGCACTAATAGTAAATGCTTTTCCTATCAAATCTAAAGGCGAACCTCACATATTTGGGTGGAAAATTTTTCTGAATATACGGTTATGTGCTAGTCATACAATCTCCTATCCATGAGACGCTTGCTATGGCTAAAGTTTCACTCCTAAATGTTGTAAAAAATTTTAAATTTGGCGCTAAAATTGCACTAACAAGTATTTCTCATAGTTTTATTACACATCTACCATTAAACAAAACAAACTCAAGCGAAAGTGTATATGTAAGGTATCATCTTTTTATCCTACCCTTACACTTAGGATGAACATTTTCCTCAATGTTCAAGTAAAGAATGTAAAAGTTAAAAAGTAAAAAGAATGAAATCAAATACTCCCCTGATTCGCTCGGTATGGATAATAAGGTGGTCAGGTTAAATCTTCCTCCAAGAAAATGAACAATCAAAGCTTCCCTTCCAGAATGTAAATCATCTTCTTGTCAAACATAACCTGTAAATCCTGAAAGAATAGACAAAACAACCTCGCGTAAAATCGGCGGCATCCTATATAAGTTACTAAATCCTAGAAAACAAGATAAGATATAATGCTTGTGGAATGAAGTTTGCAGATTTCCTGGAGATTATAAAACTTAATAATTCACAAAAACCATAAGACTCCGTTAGAAAAACAAAACCGGTAAAATTTCCAGATTTTTTTACACGTGACGCCGTCAAGAGTTAACTCTTGACGCCGTCAGAAGTGACCTGCAGAAATTCTTATGTTAAGTTTTCGGAAAATTTCTGGAAAAACTTGGTCCTACTTCCTGGAAAATCCTGCAAAACTTCATTATGACTCAATACAAGCATTTGACTCTAACAAATACGAATACACATGTTCATTTAATGTTGTGGAGAATCATGATCGGTGTGTTTCTTAAAAACATATTTGGGGTTTCCCCTTACACTTATCTTTTGCAAAAATACTTTTAGGTGGAGTTAAGACTAGGCCAAAACAACAAAGTAAAGTATTTGCACTATTTTAATTGAGAAACATGATCTACCAACAATAAAAATAAAGCATGCATACGGAAGCAAATAACAAACAAACAAAAATAAAATCACACAAAGCATGGGTTGCCTCCCAAGAAGCGCTTTTCTTTATTTACGAGTCTTGTAGCTAGACTCAAGGTCATGGGTTAACGTGTATCACTTATGCTCACATAACCAAGTGTGAGCCATCTAATAGTCGCCTCATCTTTCTTATAATCATCTCCTAATTCTAAGCATCCGCGATAGTATCTTTTACTCTTTTCATGAGTATACTTAAGTCCTTTTCTCGTATCATTCTCACTTAGCATCTCTATGGGCGGATACCTACTACACTTTTCCATGGGAAAATCCTTGAACCTAGGGTGTGTGTTCGGGGCATTTGATAGACAAAATCTTCTTCCCCGTCCGAGAATGTAATTAACCCTTCTATGAGTTTTTCATCAAGGTTGGTCAACTGTTTGAAAGGTTTTCCAAACACAACTTGGGTCAACTTATCATCAATAAATTCTCCTAGATTCTCCATAACCATGAACTCAACAAGATAGACCAAGCTTCCTACAAACACATGCAATAATATTGCCCTAGCAATAATGTTTTCTCCTTTGTATTCTAACTCATCTACAACGATTTTATTGTATTCATTACGCGAGATTACGTTCATTGGAAGAGATGAGTTAAGATAGGTGTTAAAGCTCTTAAATCCGATCTTACAAGGAAATTGCATGTTAAATGAACTATCACACTTAATCCTAGTTCTAGGGTCGACATACCTAAGAGGGTTTATTTCCTCTTCCATTCTATCCTCATTAATCACATCACCATCATCAAGATCCTCATCGGAGTCTGAATAGTAAAAAGGACTAGCCCTACGGTCATCATCATGATCAGACTCTTCTAGCTCAGAATTATTGTCAAAGTGGTGGTTGGGTGAGAGGTTAGGTGGGTTTTCATTCTCCACTAGAGGGAGTGGGGCTAGCTGATGAGTGCTAAATCACTCATCCTTTTTAGACCCAAAATCAGACCAAATACACCAAATATGCCAAGAGAATGTATGTTTTTGTATTTGTGTATGTGCAGGTACAGATATGTGAAAAATGAACAAAAATAAAGCAAAACTGACAAAAACGAGCACGAGATTGGAAACAGGTAAAAAGCCGAAGCCGAGGAAGAAATTTATCTAAGAAAAGCGCAAAATGACAAAAGTAATCCTTAGAGATTCAAAGAATAACAAAAGAGACTCTTAGTTGAAGTATGAAGACCTTGACAATAACGGTCCTCCAAGTTTCAGCAATTTGTCAACTTTGGTCCTTTGAAGAACTTTGGAAGAAAAGTCAACTCGAGTCCTCCAAGCTACAAGATCATTACGTTAATTATTAAGTCATATTAGTCGCATTTTAATGAGTTTTAAGTAGCTTTTCATGATTTTGTAAAACTCTAGGGGCTAAATATGCAATAATGGCAAAGTTAAGAGAAGCCCTAGCCCCTAGCCTATAAATACCCCTTAAACACCAACTTTGAAAGGTTAGTTGTTGAGGGTTGGTCCTCATAGTGGTAGGAGTAGTGTAGTTTTATTTTTATGAAATTATTTTTTATTTTACTTTCTCTCTCTAGCTTTATATTTCTAAAAATCTTTAATTTTTAGTTGTTAAAATCTTGTTTTTATTGGTGGGATTTAAAGTTTATGGTTAAACTAGGTTGTTTAGTAATAGATTTTGTGAAAAACATTAATTTTTAGGCTTTATTTTGAATCAAAATGGTGTTTTGTCATGTTGTTATCGAGTTAGGTGTAGGGTGTTATCGAGTTAGGTGCGTAAAAAAAGGTTATCGAGTTAGGTGCATAACATATCGAGTTAGGTGTAGGGTGTTATCGAGTTAGGTGTAGGGTTCTATCGAGTTAGGTGCGTAAAAAAGGTTATCAAGTTAGGTGCAATTTTATCAAGTTAGGTGCAATTCTATCAAGTTAGGTGCAATTCTATCGAGTTAGGTGCAATTCTATCAAGTTAGGTGCAATTTTATCAAGTTAGGTGCAATTCTATCAAGTTAGGTGCAATTTTATCAAGTTAGGTGCAATTCTATCAAGTTAGGTGCAACTTTTACATACCGAGTTTCATTTCTTTTGGCGAGTTAGCCAAGATTATCAAGTTAGATAATCATTACCTCATCGTTTATCGAGTGAGGTTCTTTTATGCTTTATGCTAAGGCGAAACTCTGCCGAATTTTATTTTGGCTTATCAAGTTTGTTTCTTTTATCGAGTCTTTTTATTTATTTATTTTTTTTCAAGTAACTTTATTTTATTAATATGAGTTTTGAGTAGTTTATTAGTGTTTGCTTGGTGGCACGAGTTTGTGAGTTAAGTGTGGCCATAAAAGAGGATCGTGATTAATAATTGTTATGATTATTTAGACTTGTGATTTTATTATTTGAAGGGCAAAAGCCGGAGAATAATCAAATTACAAATCTAGTAATTATTTTCTTTTTAAAGGATTATTTTCAAAATAAACCAACGTCGTGAGAAAATAGTCTTGTTTAAGGAAAATAATTCGTCGTCAATCCTTGGCCCACACTTGATGAACTTATTCACGTCACTTAGCAAACATATTGTTTTTAAATTCATTTCCCGTCTTAATTTCTTTTCGCGTTTTAAATCTCGTTTTCTTTAGTCATTTTATCTTACACTTGTTTTAGTTGTTTGTTTTTACTTTGCGTCATTTTATTGTTTCTTTTTACTTTAACTGTGTTTTAAATCCTTTTAGTAGTGTAATCAAAAACCAACCAAAATATCTCTTTTAAAACCCCATTCACTTCACAATCACGCGACTCAAGCCGACTCAATCGTCGTCTTACCTTCGTTGGGAC
Organism: Artemisia argyi; assembly: GCA_030686995.1. Taxonomy (NCBI): domain Eukaryota; kingdom Viridiplantae; phylum Streptophyta; class Magnoliopsida; order Asterales; family Asteraceae; genus Artemisia; species Artemisia argyi. The sequence goes on along the minus strand of CM060695.1, from coordinate 18,564,773 downwards.
ATAACGACCCGGGGAAATACTTTCACGAGCGTTTCTTCGGAAAAACAAACATATACACGCAAAAAGACTATAAATCACTAGCATTTGGAAAATCCTACGACGAAAAACACGAATAACAGGAATCAAACGATCAATGTTATTGTTATCCATTGAAATAGTTTACGAACAAAGGACACAAAGAAAAAGATAGACTAAAGAAGACCTAAAAATAAAAATAAAATCTTACTAGAACGGAATCTAGCAAGTAGACCTAATAAAAAGAGATTCTAACCTAGACAATAACTATTCCCCGGGCTGCGGCGCCAAAAACTTGATACGTGGGAATCGCACCAGGCTTTACCTCTCAAGGGATCTTGAGAAGCTTACAACCCCCACCAGGCAGTGTACCTGATCGTTGTAGTATAGTATAGTGACAAGTACCGGGGGATTGATCGTTCAGCTAGGAATAGTGTCGCTAGGATTAGAAAACCTGAATACTAGTTCTAAAGGTGAGAGATGATTCTTTTTGTATTTTTATATTTTTTAGAAAGCAAGTAAAAATCTCGGGTTTGAAGGATTTGGGCGGAATTAGTTGCTAGTCAACTAACCCAATACTAAAGATGCAATCAAAATAAAATACTAGAAATGAAAATAAACTAAATTATACTAAGGTTGTGAGCAATAAGTGGAGAAAATGTGTTTACTTAGATTTCACTACTCCCTAGACATCTTTTACATGTTAATTACTTGTTATAGTTGCATGGATGATAGATTGTATTCCTTAATACCATTCATAGGGTGGCGCACTTAACTCCCCAATTCTATGAGCTCTTATCTCCTCCTATACCATGCCCAGCACAACCATAGGGATTATAAACAGTGGCTCATGCATTAAATACAACCAATAAAGACCTAGTGCACATCGGTTCATGTTTCCTAAGACGTTCAAGCATGTTACCATTTGGAGATCTGCCAGTTTTCTTAAGCCTAACATCAAATTCATTCATCCAAAACAATTATAAACAAGTAATCAACACATAATTAACATCTAGGTTTCATTAGATCCAAGCAAACACAAGATAGATCTAGCCTAGCATGATGGAATTAAGACAAGAACAAGATATAGACAACCAACACATAGACATATTTATTGAATTAAAAGAATACTTATCTCAATTACACATGAAAGGTATCAAGGGCTTAGAACCCTTGAAAAACCTGTAAAATTCGCACCAAGTTCGTACTTAGGGTTTCTCCAAAACTTCTCTTTTTTTAATGTGAAAATTAGAAAACTATATATAGGAATTAGGGTCTGACGGCGTCAAGACCAATCTTGTGACGCCGTCACCTCGCCGCCAAAACTCTTCTCGGACTGCCTTGATCTACTTCTGACGCCGTCATGTGTTATGCATTTCCAGGCCGTCATGCATTTTACTCTTGACGCCCTTTCTTGTGACGCCGTCAAATCTGTACTGGGTCGTCATGGAATTTACTCTTGACGCCGTCAGGGTGTTGCTCTTGACGCCGTCAACTACTGTTCCCAGCAAGGAAAATTAAGACTTTGGCGTTTTCTTCACTTTTATGCTCCAAAAACGTCCGAATTGCTTCCTTTTCCAGATTTCACTCCCAAAGTACCTAAAATCACAAAAGGAATGATTTAGGGCAATATTTGATCAAATAAATTCAATTCCGGGCTTAAAGGACCCCCTAAAAGTGGTTCATTTTTCGCCTCATCACCAAACAAAGTCACATCTCATTACACCTTGCAAACCAAACAATGTCACATCTCATTACACCTTGCAAACCAAACAATGTCACATCTCATTACATCTAGTCAAACACCAAACTTGCAAGCAACCACATAGTAAGTCAAAAACATTTTCTTTCCATAAATGTATATTGACAAAACTTGCCATAAATGTGATGTGACAATTTTATTTTAAGAAATAAAAAGTGTTGTGTTTTATGAAATGTAAAATGTAGCAAAAGTCTAGTTTATGCAAGTCTTTAAAACTAAGATTATGTTTTACTTAGAAACTAAAGTTTACATTTTGTTGTTAATAAAACTTAGCGAATATCGTAAAATATAAATAACGTTTTTAGGCGATATTTGTATTAACAATCCCCCCCTTTTTGTTGATGACAAAACATAAACTTTGTTTTTAAGTAACTCACAAAATCTTGGTTTTTAAGACTTAAAAAAATTATATTAAACTTGTTTTACTTAAGAGATGAAAATCATATTAAGTATTGAAGTTTCAATATATTTCTCCCCCTTTTTGTCGAAACAAAAAGTAGAGTAGCGAAGCGGAAATATGCACTTGCTCCCCCTTGGTTGTTACTCCCCCTAAAAGGAGTGCCAAGATGGGAAACATGGATTTTGAATCCTACAAAAAAAATGGTTAGTTGGTGATATATATAGTCAAGTTTGTAGTTACCACACACATTGCAACCACAATGACAACAAAAATGATCAACCAACAATTCAGGAAAGTAAGTAGAAAGCAATATCATTCCAAGTAAAATTTTGACTTTGAAAAGTCAAAAGACAAGAAATGTGAAATATTCTTCGACTTCTAAACATAAATAAAAAAAAAACAACCAAGAAAGAAAAATAAAATCCTAGTTTCCTAAATTGGGGCAAACGGCCTCCAAAGGTTGTCTAGGATTTGTTTGGGTGGGAAAGAGCATCCAAACGTTCTATGACGTGTTGGAATGCAAAACGGGTTTCATCTTGGAATTGGTGAAGCAACGTTTTGATGCTTGCACCCATTTGCTCACAATTTGAGCAAACATGGGGATGAGTGGGTGGAAATGGGTTGGTTTTGATTTCTTGGTTTAAGGGTTGGTTGGTTTTTGGTTCTTGGGTGGAGGATGGATTTGGTATCGAGTCAAGCAAGGTGGTTTGAAATTCCATTGCTTGATGAAGGTGGTTCTCAACCATGCTTTGGATTTCCTCATATGAGGGGAAAAAAGACTCAAAGGTTTGGGCTTGAGAATGTGGTGGAGTTGGGTGATCATGGTTTTCAAAGTTTGGTTCTCCATAAAGAGGACCATGGATGTCATGGTAGATAGGGTGAAACAACAATGGTTTGGGTTGATGGTACACTTGTTGTGGTGGTTGGGTGTGGTTAAAATCTTCATCAAGGTCAAGAATTGACCTTGGTGATTGATTTGCAAAAGGTGGTGGTTGTGTAGGTCTTGGTGGAAGATCATTTAGATCTTGGACAAAAGGGTGTGGTGATGTGGGAGGAGACCCAAATAACTTCATAGGTTCAATTTTGGGAAATGGTGATGGTGATGGAGTTTTGGATGGTTGGGTTGGAGCACTTGGTGGAGTTGGATCAATGGGTGATTTAGTAGGTGGTGGAGTGAGCTCATTTGGTTCATTGGGTGATGGAGATGGAGATGCAAGGTTCAAAAAGTTTTCATTTTTTATAGGTGAGGTGAATTCATCCGAAGATGAGGAGCTTAGGTTGATGGATTGATTAGACCATAGTGGTTTTACACTTATCCGGGCGGTTTTCCGGATGGGTCGTGATGGTTGAGACGTGATTGTTGACTTGGTCATGGTTAAAAATGGTTTGGAAGTTAAGAAATTATGATGAAGAAGGTGTGATTTGATAGTGTTTAGGATGGTTTAATTTATAGTGACGAAGGATTGTGGAAATGAGTGTTTGGATTTGATGTTAGTCCATACAAAAATGGAGGTTCCTAATGATTTGGAAAACTAATTGTGGGTTGTCATATCATGGAAGTCAATCCAATGAAAATGGTGAAGTGAGAAGACAAGTTTTGCACTAAATGCTTAGTGGTTTTGGTAGATTTGTTGAAGTATAAATCTCAGGGATTTCAAGGAACCTTTAGAAGGGTTCATTCCTTTATGTGTGAAGGGTCCTTGGGGTGGTTATGGCTATTTTTGAAATTTGGCGGAAAATGGTTTTGGTTGAGTTATAAGGAATGAGAAGTACCTTATTGTGCTAAACAAATTGCAGGAAATGGGTTTCTATCTAAAAGGATTGTATTTTGGTGTTTGGATGTTGAAATGTTGAAAACAAAAAGAAAATTTCTGCAGGCAACTGGCGGAACCCTCAGGTTACACATACGGAACCCGTTTGAGGGTTCCGTGAGGTCCGTTGGGCCATTTCTGGGTTGCCCAGAAAATACACTGGCGGAACCCAATTTTGGGTACCGCCAGATCCGCCAAGGCTGAAAAAAGTGGCAGTCCGCGTTTTTGAACCGCGAGATGATTTTCAAAATTTTCGAAAACTCCTAAAATCAAAAAGATAATGCATTTCTAGTTAGGCAATGCAAAAAATAGACACGTAAACACACATATCATAGGACTTTGACCTTGAGGTCGAGAATTTCACTATACTTAGTGAAAATATCATAAACATGAAAATTTGACAACTTGTCAAAAGTTGTCTACCTGCATCAAAGTTAGATAATACATGTTCTAAATAGTATCAAACATTGTACTAACACACAAATACATTACAAACGTTGTTTAAACAACCAAATTTGTTCAAATAGCACCTAGTGCCAAACACTCCTACACACCCGCACTCATTGATGGTCAATCTTGTTCTTGAGCTTTCCAAGGAATCTTCCAAGATTCTTAAACATCCCCTTTGTTTGCTTGAACTCCTCCGAATCATTTGGAATATCCGAAAGTTGGGATAGGTATTCGAGAGGTGAGAGCCTAGAGTTGGGCAAATTGTCATCTTCACTCATTGAGGAAGATGATGAGGAGGTAGGAGGATGGGGACGTTTTCCTTGGGCTTTGTAAACTCTCTTATCACTAAGTGGGACAAAGGTATGTGGAATGAGAGAGTAGTCAAGACAAAGACCATTTGGAGTTGGTGGAATGGGTGAAATGAACCTAAATAGACGGGTCAAGAGCATTCCATACGGCATAGCCGTTGTGCCATGCACGGGAATGTCAGCCATTCTCTTGGCCATGTAGTAGGCAAGATTGAAGGGTTGCCTAACGGACAAAGAGTAGAGCATGTAGCAAAGGCAAAGGTTGATATGATCTCGGTTTCCTATGGTGCTAATGACATTTGCTCTAAGGACTTCCTCCCATTTCTTGAATTGGGGCTTGAGTTCATTCATTTCCATTCCATATGGGTCCTTATCGACCTCATTTCCCGAACGGGTTCTCCTAGTGTTGGTGGTCCTAACAAAGAGGTGGTCGTAGTGGGTTAGAGGAGGCATGATGATTCCTAGAACAACAAAATTTCACATTTTAGTTTAAGTAAACTACTATTATAATGTAGATGTTCTAGTGTGTGCCTATATGAAAACAATGTGGAGGTGCGGTTATCTTGACTCATTTTGATGCTTCAAAAACGTTTTATAATGCAAGTTTTGTTATAAAACAAAAGATAACCCAAACGCTCCTAGTTCAATGTAGCTTCGTTTGAATGTACCCGAAAATACATATTGGTTATGTATTCCCTTTAGCATTCAAGAGACATTATGCAAGTGATGTTTTAAACATAACGTTTTGATTTTGTATTCTCAATGTGAGACGGAAAAATATTTGTCCTATTTGTGAGAAATTTTTGGAAAAATTTGACATGGGGTGTTTTAGCAAACATGTTTACACTTAGTAAGAATGCAATTCCTAACTATGGGGAACATGATTAGTTTTGTTAAACACCTAATTTCATGCATGATTATCTCAAGTTAATGCATAACCCCAAGTTTTTGTTTATGTGCAAAAATAGAATTCCTAGACTCATATCAGGATTGTAATCAAGTTTAGAATACTTACAATGATGATTGATTTGCAATGTGAGTGAAAGGAAGAACAAGAAATCGTAGGTATGGATGGATGGTAAAGTGAATAGTAACAATTTGGAAGTTGTGGTATGAGATAATGGGTGTTTGGTTTAATATAAGCAAAAATATTGATTCTGCAGGTCGGCGGATACGGCGGACCCCTGAAATGGGTTCCGTCCGTTGTGTCTGAGGGTTCTACCGACCCTGCTGAGAAAAAGAGTTTTGGATTTATTTTGATTTTTGTGATTTTTGTCTAATGTCCAGAACTACAATGTAGGTTCCATGAGTCCTAAGCCTAGCCTAAGAAGGTTAAAAGGTTCACGTTTAAGGGGTTTTATGAGAATGTCGGCTATGTTGTCTTTGGAAGAAACTTTCTCAATTGAGATATTTCCTTTTTGAACGTTGTCACGAAGGAAATGATGACGGATTTCAATATGTTTGGTAAGAGCATGTTGAACCGGGTTTTTGCTAAGATCAATGGCACCTTTGTTGTCACAAAGAATTGTGATGTCGTTAAGTTGAATTCCGTAGTCGACAAGAGCTTGTTTCATCCAAAGAGCTTGTGCCTTTCCGGCCGAAACGTACTCGGCTTCCGTTGTTGAGATAGCAAGAGCCATTTGCTTCTTAGAGAACCATGAGGTGAGACAATGTCCAACAAAAGTACAAATACCACTTGTACTTTTTCTATCGACATAGTCACCAGCATGATCCGAGTCGGCATACACTATGGTGTCTATTCCCGTTCCTTTGGGATACCATAAACCTAAATGTGTAGTGCCCTTAATATAACTAAAAATCCTTTTAACGGCTTCGAGATGAGTAGTCTTAGGATCTTCTTAAAAACGAGCACATAGACAAACACTAAACATAATGTCGGGTCTACTAGCCGTTAGGTAAAGTAGACTACCAATCATACCTCTATATTTAGTGCTATCTATGGATTCACTTTCCTCATCCTTGGTGAGTTTAGTTTCCGTGGACATGGGTGTTTTGATTGGTTTCGAATCTTCTAATCCAAATTTCTTAAGCATGTCCTTAATATATTTAGATTGGTTAAAGAAGATACCATCTTCTAGTTGTTTAATTTGGAGTCCTAGGAAAAACTTGAGTTCTCCCATCATACTCATTTCAAATTCGTCATGCATGATTTTTGAGAAATCCATACAGAATTCTTGACAAGTTGATCCGAATATAATGTCATCAACATAGATTTGGACTATGATAATATGTGAATCTTTCTTCTTAGTGAAGAGAGTATTATCAACTAAGCCCATGGTCTACTTATGGTCAACTAGGAAGGTTTTAAGTCGATCATACCATGCTTTTGGAGCTTGCTTAAGTCCGTAAAGAGCCTTTTTAAGTTTGTAAACATGATTCGGTTTTTCAAAATCGATGAAGCCCGGTGGTTGAGCAACATACACTGTTAATACAAATATCGCCTAAAAACGTTATTTATATTTTACGATCTTCGCTAAGTTTTGTTAACGACAAAATGTAAACTTTAGTTTCTAAGCAAAACATAATCTTAGTTTTTAAGACTTGCATAAACTAGACTTTTGCTACATTTTACATTTCATAAAACACAACACAAGTTTATTTCTTAAATTAGAAATAGTCACATCACATTTATGGCAAGTTTTGTCATTATGCATTTATGGAAAGAAATGTGTTTGACTAACTTTGTTGTTGCTTGCAAGCTTTGTATTTGACTTGTTTTTAAGTGATGTGACATTGTTTGGTTGCTAGGAGTTATGAGACAAGACCTTGTTTGGTTTGAAGAGTTATTGCAAAAACCTACTGCAGACCTGGCGGTACCCTGGGGGTACACGGGCAGAACCCATCTGAGGGTTCCGCCTGATCCGCCGAGCATGCAGAATGATGTGCTATAAATACCAAGCCATAACTTGATTTTTGGCTAACCTCTTGAGATCATATTTTACACACACACTCATCTTTTCTTCTAACCTCTTAACATTGTAAATGTGAAGTTTCCTTTTGTAGCAAAGAAGCTCACAAGGTCATCAAAAGTTACAAGTTTCCAACACAACGTTGCAAGACTTGTTAGCTTAGTATTGTGTAAACTCTTATTGTTTACACGTCATTTGTTTGTGTATATTCTGAAGTGAGTGGTTAGTATTTTAGTCCTCAAAATACAAAGAGTGTTGAGAGTTGTTGTACCCTAGTAAAAGAACTAACGGGAGTGGTTGTGCCCTTGTAAAAGAACTCGACATTTAACTTTATGTCGGTAAAAGTATAAGCGACGTGTAAGGTTTTCTCCGCCGGTGAAAGGAGCTTGTTGACTAGTGAAAGAAACTCTCGAGTTGGATACTCGGGGCGTGGACGTAGGGCAAGGAAAAAGAGTCCTTGTAGCCGAACCACGATAAATACTCGTGTTGTGGTTTGATCGTTTCTTTCATTTACTTGCATGTTATATATTGTGTTTGTGCATATATCTTTGATCAAACGGAAAGTTTCAAAGCTAACTTAACAAGTTAAAAAGATTTTAATCGGTAAACTATTCAACCCCCCTTCTAGTTTTCCATAATTGGCATCAAGAGCTACGTTACTCAAACTTTTAAAATATATTGTGTTTTAAAACTTGAAACTATCCATGGATTTTGAAAATTACAAAGAAGGGCAATCTATGCAAAGACCACCACTCTTTGAAGCAAATGGTTTTATATATTGGAAAAACCGTTTTGAAACTTACGTGAAATCTAAAGATATAGATTTGTGGTATATAATTATTGATGGTGATAACGTAGTTACTAACATCAAAGATGATGATCAAAAGAAATTAATAGGTAAAAATAATGAAGCTAAAATGATGCTTTATAATGTTTTGCCTAAGAAAGAATATGAAAGAGTCTTTTTGTGTAAAACCGCCAAAGATATTTGGCAATCTTTAATTTTCACTCATCAAGGAAACTCACAAGTTAAAGATAACAAAATTGATCTTCTTGTTCAACAATATGAACAATTTGTTATTTCCGAAGATGAGATTATTGATAATGCCTTTGCTAGATTTAATACTATTATTACTTCACTTAAAGCACTTGACGAATCTTTTTGTAGTAAGAACTTTGTCAGGAAATTTCTTAGAGCACTCCATCCAAAGTGGAGAGCAAAAGTGACGGAAATTGAAGAATCCAAAGATCTTTCAAGCATGTCACTTGATGAGCTAATTGGAAACCTCAAAGTTCACGAAATGGTAATGGAAAAAGATTCGGAACTAGTTAGAGGCAAGAAATAAAAAGTTAAGTCCATTGCCTTGAAGGCTAGAGTCCAATCAAGTGATGATGAAGAATCTACTTCGGATAGTGATGATGAGGAATATGCTATGGCCGTGAGAGACTTCAAGAAGTTCTTTCGTAGGCGAGGAAAGTTTGTAAGGCAACCTAAAGATGACAAGAAAACCTTCCGGAAAGATCGTGATGATCGAAAAGGAAAAGTTGAAAGAAAATGTTATAGGTGTGGAGACACAAGTCATCTTGTAGGAGAATGTCCAAAACCACCCAAGAGCAAACCTCAACAAGCTTTTGTGGGTGGTGCTTGGAGTGACTATGAAGGAGATGATGATGAGCCAAAGAATGATGATATTGCTCTCATGGCTCACAACTCAAACGAGGTACTCTCCGACTCATCTTACTCCTCTATAGATGATGATACCTTACAAAATGAATATAACAAACTTTGTGAGTTAAGCTTAAAAATCATAAATAAAAATAAATTTTTGAAAACTAAAAAGGAATTTTTAGAAAATGAAGTCTATAAGTTAAAAGAAAAAGCTAAGAGATTAGAAAAGGGTAAAGGTATTGACACCTCATGCAAATCATGTGAAGAACTTAAACTTGAAGTTGAGAAACTTAAAATTACTCAAAATGATCTAATCAAACAAACCACAAAGTTCAAAAAGTTCGATAAGAGCATTTCATGTGCGGATGAAATTATGAAACTTCAAAAGTCACCTTTTGATAAAACAGGTCTAGGTTTCAGGAAGGTAGAAATCATTAATGGTCAAACGAAACAAGAAAAGAACGCACATGAAACAAACAAAATTGCTACAGCAGCCCGCGGACCAGACGGAACCCAAATTAGGGTTCCGCCCGTTGGCCCCGAGGGTTCCGCCAGGTCTGCTGCAGCAGTAACTCCATCCACATCGGATCGTTCAAAATTTGTTAAAGTTACATATAAAAATGGAACAAAACCTGCCTTTAGAACTGGAGTAGGACTTAGTAAAAATGAATTTAGAGCTAAGACTACTCAACCAAGACCTAAGACTCCAATTCCCAAACGCCCCTTTCTAAAGAGCAACTTCAACGCTCGACCAAACTACCAACAAGTTTGGAATCAAAACACTCCTGGACATTACCAAAATTCAAACTACATGCCATGGAACCCTTATGCTCTATTTTCTTATTTGGAACAAATTAATGGTATGCTTAACCAAAATGGACCCATGAGAAATTGGGGATCAAATGTTTGAGTGTTTTTTTAAATAGGTGTGCCTCAAAGTTTGTTTGGAACCGGATGAATGGATTAAAGATAGCGGTTGTTCAAGGCACATGACGGGTAATAAAAGCCTCTTCTCAACATATCACATATGTGATGGAGGTAATGTTACGTTTGGTAGTAATGCTAAGAGCAAAATCATCGGAAAAGGTACAATCTCTCATGACTCCCTTTCTATAGATGATGTTGCTCATGTTGATAACTTAGGATTTAATCTTCTTAGTATTAGTCAACTTTGTCGTAATAAGTATAATGTCCTTTTTAGTGAAAACGGTAGTAAAATACTTAAAGATGGTATAACCGTAGCCAAAGGTGTCCTTAAGAACAACGTATACGTCATGAAGTTGGATTCAACATCTAGAGACAAACTTTGTCTTACCTCATTAGATGAATCTTCAACTTTATGGCATAGACGTTTAGGACACGCTAACATGAGACTAATCCAAAACCTCTCCTCCAAAGATTTAGTTCGAAACCTACCCAAGTTGAAATATGACCAACACTTTTGTGATGCTTGCAAAGTCGGTAAACAAGTCCATAGTAGCCATAAGGCTAAAAACATGGTGTCAACATCTAGGTGTCTAGAGCTTTTGCATATGGATTTATTTGGTCCATCCACTATACAAAGTTATGGAGGTAACTTCTATACTTTGGTCATAGTAGATGATTACTCACGTTATACTTGGACAAAGTTTTTGAAAAATAAAAATGAAGCTTTTGATAAATTTGAGATTCTAAGTAAGAAAATTCAAAATCAAGTAGGGTCTAATATAGTGTCTATTAGAACAGATCACGGTCGTGAATTTGATAATGAATTTCAATTTGGAAACTTTTGTGATAAAAATGGAATTACTCATAACTTTTCGGCTCCACGTACTCCTCAATCTAATGGTGTAGTAGAACGTAAAAACCGGACATTACAAGAGATGAGTAGAACAATGCTTAATGAACAAACTATTCCACAAAAGTTTTGGTGTAATGCCGTTGACACATCAACGTACATTCTTAATCGAGTCCTAATTAGACGATTTTTGAATAAAACTCCTTATGAACTTTATAGAGGTAAAAAGCCTACATTAGGATACTTTAGAGTGTTTGGGAGTAAATGCTTCATTCTTAACACCAAGGATTATCTCACCAAATTTGACCCAAAGTCTTATGAAGGTGTATTTCTTGGATATTCACAAAATAGTAAAGCTTACATTGTTTTGAACAAAGAAACCTTAAGAGTCGAGGAATCGTTAAACGTAACATTTGGCGAAAGTCCACCTCCCTCTAAGACATCACCTTTGGTAGATGATGACTTAGTTGAAAGCCAAGCAATTGAATGTCAAGAAATCTTAGGTAATGACAAGGAAGATGAACTATTAAACAAAGAACTTGTCAATGTCAAAGAATCTAAAAGTCATCCATTAGACGGTGTCATAGGCAACATTAACCAAAGAACACTTAGATCAAAAGTTCAAAATGAAAGCAACTACTTTTGTTTCGTGTCAACCATTGAACCGAAAAACATTAATGAAGCCATTAAAGATGAATATTGGGTAATTGCAATGCAAGAAGAATTAAATCAATTTGTTAGGAATGATGTATGGACATTAGTTCCTCAACCAAAGAGTCAAACAATAATTGGAACAAAATGGGTCTTTCGTAATAAAATGGATGAAAATGGAATTGTGTCTAGAAACAAAGCTAGGCTAGTAGCACAAGGATATAATCAACAAGAAGGCATTGATTACGATGAAACTTTTGCTCCGGTAGCTAGGCTCGAGTCAATTAGAATATTACTTGCTTATGCGTGTGCACATAATTTTAAACTCTTTCAAATGGACGTCAAAAGTGCATTTCTAAACAGAGTCATTAATGAAGAAGTGTATGTTGCTCAACCACCGGGCTTCACCAATTTTGAAAAACCTAATTATGTTTACAAACTTAAAAAGGCTCTTTACGGACTTAAGCAAGCTCCAAAAGCATGGTATGATCGACTTAAAACATTCCTAGTTGACCATAAGTATACCATGGGCTTAGTTGATAGTACTCTCTTCACTAAGAAGAAAGATTCACATATTATCATAGTCCAAATCTATGTTGATGACATTATATTCGGATCAACTTGTCAAGAATTATGTGTGGATTTCTCAAAAATCATGCATGACGAGTTTGAAATGAGTATGATGGGAGAACTCAACTTTTTCTTAGGACTCCAAATCAAACAACTAGAAGATGGTATCTTCTTTAACCAATCTAAATATATTAAGGACATGCTTAAGAAATTTGGACTAGAAGATTCGAAACTTATCAAAACTCCCATGTCCACGGAAACTAAACTCACCAAGGATGAGGAAAGTGAATCCGTAGATAGCACTAAATATAGAGGTATGATTGGTAGTCTACTTTACCTAACGGCTAGTAGACCCGACATTATGTTTAGTGTTTGTCTATGTGCTCGTTTTCAAGAAGATCCTAAAACTACCCATCTCGAAGCCGTAAAAAGGATTTTTAGGTATATTAAGGGCACTACACATTTAGGTTTATGGTATCCCAAAGGAACGGGAATAGACACCATAGTGTATGCCGACTCGGATCATGCCAGTGACTATGTCGATAGAAAAAGCACAAGTGGTATTTATACTTTTGTTGGACATTGTCTCACCTCATGGTTCTCTAAGAAGCAAACGGCTCTTGCTATCTCAACAACGGAAGCCGAGTACGTTTCGGCCGGAAAGGCATGTCAACAAGCTCTTTGGATGAAGTAAGCTCTTGTCGACTACGGAATTCAACTCAACGACATCACAATTCTTTGTGACAACAAAGGTGCCATTGATCTTAGCAAAAACCCGGTTCAACATGCTCGTACCAAACATATTGAAATCCGTCATCATTTCCTTCGTGACAACGTCCAAAAAGGAAATATCTCAATTGAGAAAGTTTCTTCCGAAGATAACATAGCCGACATTCTCACAAAACCTCTTAAACGCGAACCTTTTAATCTTCTTAGGCTAGGCTTAGGACTCATGGAACCTACATTGTAGTTCTGGACATTAGACAAAAATCACAAAAATCAAAACAAATCCAAAACCATTTTTCTCAGCAGGGTCGGCGGAACCCTCAGCCATAACGGACGGAACCCAACCCAGGGTTCCGCCGTGTCCATCGACCTGCAGAATCATTTTCTTTGTTTATATTAAACCAAACACCCATTATCTCATACCACCACTTCAAGGCTGCTACTATTCACTTCACCACTCATCCACACCTACGAATTCTTGGTCCTTCACTCATTTACATTGCAAATCAATCATCATTGTAAGTATCCTTAACATGATTACAATCCTGATCTGAGTCTAGGAATTCTATTTCTTGCACAAAAACAAAAACTTGGGGTTATGCATTAACTTAAGAAATTCATGCATGAGATTAGGTAATTAATAAAACTAATCATGTTTCCCATAGTTAGGAATTGCATCTTTAATTAGTATAAACATGTTTGCTAAAACACCCCATGTCAAATCTTTCCAAAAATTTCTCACAAGTAGGACAAATATTTTTTCGTCTCACATTGAGAATACAAAATCAAAACGTTATGTTTAAAACATCACTTGCATAATGTCTCTTGAATGCTAAAGGGAATACATAACCAATATGTATTTTCGGGTACATTCAAACGAAGCTACATTGAACTAGGAGCGTTTGGGTTATCTTTTTTTTTTATAACAAAACTTGCATAAAACGATTTTGAAGCATCAAAATGAGTCAAGATAACCGCACCTCCACATTGTTTTCATATAGGCACACACTAGAACTTCCACATTATAATAGTGGTTTATGTAAACTAAAATGTGAAATTTTGTTATTCTAGGAATCATCATGCCTCCTCTAACCCACTACGACCACAAGGACACCATTAAGTACCTACCAAAACACCACAAAACCAAAGGCCTTACCGCAAATCAAGTAAACGTTTTCAAAGCCCTAGAAAAACACTATGTCCATGAGGGTAGAACCATAGACCCATCTTTCCTAGAAGGCACAAACCTTTACGCCGATTTTGCCACAATCAACTTTGAGTGTCTTTTGAATATCGACGAGCCTATTTGTCCTAGGTTCATTCTAGAGTTCTATACGTCATGCGTCCTCTCCACGGATGACTATGGTCATATGTCTATCAACTTTAGGGTTAGCGGTCATCAATACTCCTTCACTCTTGAGGAGTTTGCTCAAATCCTAGGTGTCCCAAACCGTGGTACTTGCATTTATTCCGACTTGTACTCCCTCTCAACTCTTGACAACCTTCAAGACCGGATCCACCCTTATGACACACCTCTTGTCTCAAAAGACGTACTTCGTAACCACCTCTTTGTTAGGACAACCAACACTAGGAGAACCCGTAAGGGGAATGAGGTCGAGAAGGATCCATATGGAATGGAACTTAATGAACTCTTGCCCCAATTCAAGAAATGGGAGGAAGTCCTTAGAGCCAATGTCATTAGCACAATAGGGAACCGTGACCATATCAACCTTTGCCTTTGCTACATGCTCTACTCCTTGTCTGTTAGGCAACCCTTCAATCTTGCCTACTACATAGCAAAGAGAATGGCCGACATTCCCGTGCGTGGCACAACGGCTATGCCATATGGAATGCTCTTGACCCGTCTCTTTAGGTTCATCTCACCCATTCCACCAACTTCAAATGGTCTTCGTCTTGACTACACTCTCATTCCACACACCTTTGTTCCACTTAGTGATAAGAGAGTGTATAAGGCCCAAGGAAAACGCCCACATCCTCCTACCTCATCATCTTCTTCCTCAATGAGTGAAGATGACAATTTGCCAAACTCTAGGCTCCCACCTCTAGAATACCTTTCTCAACTTCCGGATATTCCAAATGAGTCGGAGGAGTTCAAGCAAACAAAGGGGATGTTCAAAAACATCGGGAGATTCCTCGGGAAGATGAAGAAGAAGATGGACCGTCAATGAGTGCGGGTGTGTTAGGAGTGTTTGGCACAAGGTGCTATTGGAACAATTTGGTAGTTTAAACAATATTTGTGATGTATTTATGTGTTACTACAATGTTTGATACACTTTGGAACATGTTTCAACTAACAATGTTGCAGGAAGACAACTTTTGGCAAGTTGTCAAATTTTCATGGTTATGATATTTTCACTAAGTATGGTGAAATTCTCGACCTCAAGGTCAAACTCCTATGATATGTGTGTTTAGGTGTCTAATTTTTGCATTGCCTAACCAGAAATGAAATATCTCTTTGATTTTAGGAGTTTTCGAAAATTTTGAAAATCGTTTCGCGGGTCAAAAACGCGGACTGTGAACTTTTTCAGCCCTGGCGGATCAGGCGGATCCCAAATTTGGGTTCCGCCAGTACAAATTCTGCCCAACGGACCAGACGGCACCCTAATTTGGGTTCCGCCTGTGTCTTCTGAGGGTGCCGCCAGTAGCCTGCAGAATTTTTGTTTTCGTTTTCAACATTTCAACATCCAAACACCAAAATCCAATTCTTTTAGCTAGATATCCATTACCTGCAATGTGTTTAGCTTACTAAGGTACTTAGCATTCCTTATAACTCACCCAAAACCATTTCCCGCCAAAATTCAAATTTAACCATAACAACCACAAGGACCCCTCAAACATAAAGGAAGGAACCCTTTTAAGGGATAATCCACCAAAACCACTATGCATTTAGTGCAAAACTTGTCTTCTCACTTCACCATTTTCATTGGATTGACTTCCATGATTTGACAACCCACAATTAGTTTTCCAAATCATTAGAAACCTCCATTTTTGTATGGACTAACATCAAATCCAAACACTCCTTTCCATAATCCATCAACACTATAAATTAAGCCATCCTAAACACCATCAAATCACACCTTCCTCAACACAATTTCTGAAACTTTAAACCATTTTAACCATGACCAAGTCAACAAACACCTCTCAACCATCACGACCCATCCGAAGAACCGCCCGGATAAGTGTGAAACCACTATGGTCAAACCAATCCATCAACCTTAGCTCCTCATCATCGAAGGAATTCATATCACCCATAAAAAATGAACATTTTTTGAACCTTGCATCTCCATCTCCATCACCCAAACAACTAAATGAGCACACTCCACCACCTACTAAATCACCTATTGACCCAACTCCACCAAGTGCTCCAACCCAACCATCAAAGACTCCATCACCATCACCATTACCAAAAATTGAACCTATGGAACTTTTCGGGTCTCCTCCAACATCACCACACCCGTATGTCCAAGATTTAAATGATCTTCCACCAAGACATACCCAACCACCACCTTTTGCAAATCAATCACCAAGGTCAATTCTTGACCTTGATGAAGATCTTGAACTTACCCAACCACCACAACAAGTATACCAACCACCTAAACCATTGTTATTTCACCCAATCTACCGTGAAATCCATGGTCCTCTTTATGGAGAACCAAATTTTGAAAACCATGATCACCCTACTCTACCACCTTCTCAAGCCCAAACCTATGAGTCTTTCTTTCCCTCTTATGAGGAAATACAAAGCATGGTTGACAACCACCTTCATCAAGCAATGGAATTTCAAACCACCTTGCTTGACTCAATACCAAATCCATCCTCTATCCAAGAACCAAAACCAAACCAACCCCTAAACCAAGAAACTAAAACCAACCCATTTTCACCCAACCATCCCCATATTTGCTCAAATTGTGAGCAAATGGGTGAAAGCATCAAAACCTCGCTTCACCAATTCCAAAATGAAACCCGGTTTGCATTCCAACATGTCATTGAATGTTTGGATGCACTTTCCCATCCCAACAAATCCTAGACAACCTATGGAGGCCGTTTGCCCCAATCTAGGAATGTAGGATTTTATTTTATTTTCTTGGTTATTTTTTTTAGTTTTTGTGTACAAGTAGAAGAATAAGTCCACATTTCTTGTCTTTTGACTTTTATAAGTCAAAATTTTACTTGGAATGATATTTCTTTCTACTTACTTTTGTGCATTGTTGGTTGATCAATCTTTGGTTTGTCAATGTGGTTGCAATGTGTGTGGTAACTACAAGCTTGACTATATATATCACCAACTAACCATTTTTTTTGTAGGTCTCAAATTCCATGTTTCCCATATTGGTACTCCATTTAGGGGGAGTATCGACCAAGGGGGAGTATGGCCATTATTCCGCTTCGCTACTCTACTTTTTGTTTCGACAAAAAGGGGGAGAAATATATTAAACCTTCAATACTTGATATGCTTTTCGTCTCTTAAGTAAAACAAGGTTAATATAATTTTTTTTTAAGTCTTGAAAACCAAGATTTTGCATGTTACTTAAAAACAAAGTTTATGTTTTGTCATCAACAAAAAGGGGGAGATTGTTAATACAAATATCACCTAAAAACGTTATTTATATTTTACGATCTTCGCTAAGTTTTGTTAACGACAAAATGTAAACTTTAGTTTCTAAGCAAAACATAATCTTAGTTTTTAAGACTTGCATAAACTAGACTTTTGCTACATTTTACATTTCATAAAACACAACACAAGTTTATTTCTTAAATTAGAAATAGTCACATCACATTTATGGCAAGTTTTGTCATTATGCATTTATGGAAAGAAATGTGTTTGACTAACTTTGTTGTTGCTTGCAAGCTTTGTATTTGACTTGTTTTTAAGTGATGTGACATTGTTTGGTTGCTAGGAGTTATGAGACAAGACCTTGTTTGGTTTGAATAGTTATTGCAAAAACCTACTGCAGACCCGGCGGTACCCTGGGGGTATACGGGCGGAACCCATCTGAGGGTTCCGCCTGATCCGCCGAGCATGCAGAATGATGTGCTATAAATACCAAGCCATATATTGATTTTTGGCTAACCTCTTGATATCATATTTTACACACACACTCATCTTTTCTTCTAACCTCTTAACATTGTAAATGTGAAGTTTCCTTTTGTAGCAAAGAAGCTCACAAGGTCATCAAAAGTTACAAGTTTCCAACACAACATTGCAAGACGCGTATTGTGTAAACTCTTATTGTTTACACGTCATTTGTTTGTGTATATTCTGAAGTGAGTGGTTAGTGTTTTAGTCCTCAAAATACAAAGAGTGTTGGGAGTTGTTGTACCCTAGTAAAAGAACTAACGGGAGTGGTTGTGCCCTTGTAAAAGAACTCGACATTTAGCTTTGTGTCGGTAAAAGTATAAGCGACGTGTAAGGTTTTCTCTGCCGGTGAAAGGAGCTTGTTGACTAGTGAAAGAAACTCTCGAGTTGGATGCTCGGGGCGTGGACGTAGGGCAAGGAAAAAGAGTCCTTGTAGCCGAACCACGATAAATACTCGTGTTGTGGTTTGATCGTTTCTTTCATTTACTTGCATGTTATATATTGTGTTTGTGCATATATCTTTGATCAAACGGAAAGTTTCAAAGCTAACTTAACAAGTTAAAAAGATTTTAATCGGTAAACTATTCAACCCCCCTTCTAGTTTTCCACATACACTTCTTCATTTATGACTCCGTTTAGAAATGCACTTTTGACGTCCATTTGAAAGAGTTTAAAATTATGTGCACATGCATATGCAAGTAAGATTCTAATTGACTTGAGCCTAGCAACCGGAGCAAAAGTTTCATCGTAGTCAATGCCTTCTTGTTGGTTATATCCTTGTGCAACTAGCCTAGCTTTGTTTCTAGACACAATTCCAATTATAGTTTGACTCTTTGGTTGAGGAACTAATGTCCATACATCATTCCTAACAAATTGGTTTAACTCTTCTTGCATTGCTATTACCCAAGACTCATCTTTAATGGCTTCATTAATGTTTTTCGGTTCAATGGTTGACACGAAACAAAAGTAGTTGCTTTCATTTTGAACTTTTGACTTTAGTGTTCTTTCGTTAATGTTGCCTATGACACCATCTAATGGATGACTTTTAGATTCTTTGACATTGACAAGTTCTTTGTTTAATAGTTCATCTTTCTTGTCATTACCTAAAATCTCTTGACTTTCTATTGCTTGGCTTTCAACTAAGTCATCATCTACCAAAGGTGATGTCTTAGAGGGAGGTGGACTCTCGTCAAATGTTACGTTCAACGATTCCTCGACTCTTAAGGTTTCTTTGTTCAAAACAATGTAAGCTTTACTATTTTGTGAATATCCAAGAAATACACCTTCATAAGACTTTGGGTCAAATTTGGTGAGATAATCCTTGGTGTTAAGAATGAAACATTTACTCCCAAACACTCTAAAGTATCCTAATGTAGGCTTTTTACCTGTATATAGTTCATAAGGAGTTTTATTCAAAAATGGTCTAATTAAGACTCGATTTAAAATGTACGTTGATGTGTCAACGGCATTACACCAAAACTTTTGTGGAATGTTTTGTTCATTAAGCATTGTTCTACTCATCTCTTGCAATGTTCGGTTTTTACGTTCTACTACGCCATTAGATTGAGGAGTACGTGGAGCCGAAAAGTTATGAGTAATACCATTAATATCACAAAAGTTTCCAAATTGAAATTCATTATCAAATTCACGACCGTGATCCGTTCTAATAGACACAATATTAAACCCTACTTGATTTTGAATTTTCTTACTTAGAATCTCAAATTTATCAAAAGCTTCATTTTTACTTTTCAAAAATTTTGTCCAAGTATATCTTGAGTAATCATGAACTATGACCAAAGTGTAGAAGTTACCTCCATAACTTTGTATAGCGTATGGACCAAATAAATCCATATGCAAAAGTTCTAGACACCTAGATGTAGAAACCAAGTTTTTAGCCTTATGGCTACTATGGACTTGTTTACCGACTTTGCAAGCATTACAAAAGTGTTGGTCATATTTCAACTTAGGTAGGTTTCGAACTAAGTCTTTGGAGGAGAGGTTTTGGATTAGTCTCATGTTAGCATGTCCTAAACGTCTATGCCATAAAGTTGAAGATTCATCTAATGAGGTAAGACAAAGTTTGTCTCTAGATGTTGGATCCATCTTCATGGCGTATATGTTGTTCTTAAGGACACCTTTGGCTATGGTTATACCATCTTTAAGTATTTTACTTCCGTTTTCACTAAAAAGGACATTATACTTATTACGACAAAGTTGACTAATACTAAGGAGATTAAAACCTAAGTTATCAACATGAGCTACATCATCTATAAAAAGGGAGTCATGAGAGATTGTACCTTTTCTGATGATTTTGCTCTTAGCTTTACTATCAAACGTAACATTACCTCCGTCACATTTGTGATAAGTAGTGAAGAGGCTTTTGTTACCCGTCATGTGCCTTGAACAACCGCTATCTTTAATCCATTCATCCGGTTCCAAACAAACTTTGAGGCACACCTCATTTGAGTTGTGAGCCATGAGAGCAATATCATCATTCTTTGGCTCATCGTCATCTCCTTCATAGTCACTCCAAGCACCACCCACAAAAGCTTGTTGAAGTTTGCTCTTGGGTGGTTTTGGACATTCTCCTACTAGATGACTTGTGTCTCCACACCTATAGCATTTTCTTTCAACTTTTCCTTTCCTATCATCACGATCTTTTCGGAAAGTTTTCTTGTCATCTTTAGGTTGACTTACAAACTTCCCTCTTCTACGAAAGAACTTCTTGAAGTCTCTAACGGCCATAGTATATTCCTCATCATCACTATCCGAAGTTGATTCTTCATCATCACTTGATTGGACTCTAGCTTTCAAGGCAATGGACTTAACTTTTTCTTTCTTGCCTCTAACTAGTTCTGAATCTTTTTCCATTACCATTTCATGAACTTTGAGGTTTCCAACTAGCTCATCAAGTGACATGCTTGAAAGATCTTTGGATTCTTCAATTGCCGTCACTTTTGCTCTCCACTTCGGATGGAGTGCTCTAAGAAATTTCCTGACAAAGTTCTTACTACAAAAAGATTCATCAAGTGCTTTAAGTGAAGTAATAATAGTGTTAAACCTAGCAAAAGCATTATCAATAATCTCATCTTCGGAAATAACAAATTATTCATATTGTTGAACAAGAAGATCAATTTTGTTATCTTTAACTTGTGAGTTTCCTTGATGAGTGACAATTAAAGATTGCCAAATATCTTTGGCGGTTTTACACATAAAGACTCTTTCATATTCTTTCTTAGGCAAAGCATTGTAAAGCATCATTTTAGCTTCATTATTTTTACCAATCAATTTCTTTTGATCATCGTCTTTAATGTTAGTAACTACGTTATCACCATCAATGATTATATACCATAAATCTATATCTTTAGATTTCACGTAAGTTTCATAACGGTTTTTCCAATATATAAAACCATTTGCTTCAAAAAGTGGTGGTCTTTGCATAGATTGCCCTTCTTTGTAATTTTCAAAATCCATGGATCGTTTCAAGTTTTAAAACACAATATATTTTAAAAGCTTGAGTAACGTAGCTCTTGATGCCAATTGTGGAAAATTAGAAGGGGGGTTGAATAGTTTACCGCTTAAAATCTTTTTAACTTGTTTAGTTAGCTTTGAAACTTTGCGTTTGATCAAAGATATATACACAAACACAATATATAACATGCAAGTAAATGAAAGAAACGATCAAACCACAACACGAGTATTTATCGTGGTTCGGCTACAAGGACTCTTTTTCCTTGCCCTACGTCCACGCCCCGAGTATCCAACTCGAGAGTTTATTTCACTAGTCAACAAGCTCCTTTCACCGGCGGAGAAAACCTTACACGTCGCTTATACTTTTACCGACACTAAGCTAGATGTCGAGTTCTTTACCAAGGGTACAACCACTCCCGTTAGTTCTTTTACAAGGGTACAACTACTCCCAATACACTTTGTATTTTGAGGACTAAAATACTAACCGATCACTACTGAAAATACACAATCAAATGAAGTGTAAACTACACAAGTCTACACAATGCTAAGCTAACAAGTCTTACAACGTTGTGTTGAATACTTGTTACTTTTAATGAACTCGTGAATCTCTTTGCTACAAAAAGAAACTTCACATATGAAATGTTAAAGGGTTAGATAAAAGAATGAATGAATGTGTGTAAATATGATATAGAGTGATAAGCCAAAAATCAACTTGTGGCTTGGTATTTATAGCAAAGCCTTTCTGCAGGCCTGGCGGATACGGCGGAACCCTCAGATGGGTTCCGCCCGTGTACCCCCAGGGTTTCGCCGGGCTTGCAGTTGGTTTTGCAATAAATCTTGCAAACCAAACAAAGTCACATCTCATTACACCTTGCAAACCAAACAATGTCACATCTCATTACATCTAGTCAAACACCAAACTTGCAAGCAACCACATAGTAAGTCAAACACATTTTCTTTCCATAAATGTATATTGATAAAACTTGCCATAAATGTGATGTGACAATTCTATTTTAAGAAATAAAAAGTGTTGTGTTTTATGAAATGTAAAATGTAGCAAAAGTCTAGTTTATGCAAGTCTTTAAAACTAAGATTATGTTTTACTTAGAAACTTAAGTTTACATTTTGTTGTTAACAAAACTTAGCGAAGATCGTAAAATATAAATAACGTTTTTAGGCGATATTTGTATTAACATAACTCTCTTTCTGTTGGTCGGAAAAGACTGCCAACATCAGTATGGTCAGCAGAGTTACTTAGTGAGCGGGAGACTGAAGAAATCAATTCTGGAGGTTTTGGTTTTGGTTTTGGTGAAATAGAAGGACCGTTTGTTGAGCAAGAAGATCCTATGCCGGATACTATAGAGGTATTACGTATTATTACGATATATATTTTTTATTGGGATTGCATATATATTTGATTATATAATTAACACTGATGCAATCGATGTTTTAGGGATATTTGTGGAAGTTAAACAAGTACGCCAACTCTATTAGTAAGGAAAGGTACGGGTTTGAAAAAACTCTGGCTGCAGCGGAACATATATTCCCAGGAGAAAGAAAGCTCGCTGGTTTCTTTGAGAAATACATTACTATTTTGAATTACCAAGGGGGTAGAAACCAAGGAAGTTTTAATGAAAAAGTTTCGGATGCAAACAGAGCGGAAGAAGCAAAATAAGATGAGCAAAATAAAGAGGGATCAAGTTTGGGGAGTGTTGAAGCTATGATATTTGAAGGTGTCCAAAGTCTAGGAGACGGAGATGCTGATATTGGTAGTGCTGAGAGTGGGAAGGTAAATGCGGATGGACTTGATGTACAAACATATAATATGGGACCAGAGACACAGATGTTAGCGAATGCACTGGTGGACAATTTATCGTTTTTCAGGTTTGACTCGCCCGAATACATTATGGGTATTCAAACACAAAAGGAGGTTGAACGAAGGGTAGATGAAGTAGATGATGCAATTGAAAGATCTAAACAGTTTGATATGTTTGATGGTCCAAGTTTTAGTCTTGGGTTTACGCAACCATTTCAAGATCTAGATGAGCAGGTTGTTACACCTGTAGCAACTAAACTAGTACCAAATTTGGCAATAGAAACTTCAAATCCAGTACCTATTCGTGTTTTTCCACCGGTAACGGTAGTTGGTAACTTTAAGCGTGATGAAGAGAAAAGACTTAGAGCACCATCTGGAGCTAAGAGGTCGCCATTTACCACGAGAGTGGTAGATATTAACGGTTCGTTAAACGCAGAGGAAAGGAGGGTCACGAAATACCTGTTTAAAACTACTGAAGATGATCGTAAGTAAATTAGTTACTCGTTATATATTTTTTTAACAGATATGCAAAACATTTATTTTTTTTAACATGAGGTTTACATATTTCTGAATATTATTGGGCAGCAGTGATCCTTTGTTTAGAACAATAACTGGGCAACAGTCTACGCGCGAACAGCTGGAGAGTCTGGACGAATATGAATTTGTTGAAAACAACATTCTGGACACATGGGGTGCTGTTTACATGGAAGATTATAGAAGCAAAGAATCTCCTTTCAGAATGTTTTTACCGACATTTGTCGTGGTAAGAGTAGCATGTGCATGTTATTTATCAGTCGGTGCAAATATGATAATGATATTGGACTTATATTTAGTATTTCTGAAATATGATTGATCATATAAAGATATAGTTGAAACTTAATCCAACATAATTTAATAAAAAATGCACTTGATGCAGGACTATAAAGTGTACAATCAGTTGCGGAGTCCTGATGGCAGATTTGAATCGTTTATGGAATACGGCGCGGTTGCCATGGAAAAGGACAATAAATGGAAACTGTTAAAGGACATCGATATCGTAAGTTTTAAAGTCTTGTTTGTAATAAGTAGGGGTCCGTGTATGTGCGTACGTGTAACATTGATGAATTGGAAATGATGCCACATGTAAACAATTTGAAAGTTCATATATCTATTATTTTTAAAGTGCATATATGCATTCCTAATAAAATGAAAGACATAGCATGTAGATCCTTGTGTAAACGAAAAGTGGCCATTAATATTGAATTCATTAAGCTGACGCACTATTAAAATGCAGGTTTATCCCAGTTGATAATGGTGGACATAAGTTTCTATTTGTTGCCGATCTTAAAAGGTCTTCTGTCTTACTAATTAACCATCACAAGAAAGATAAGATCGTTAAGAAAAGTAAAAGTAATAAAATTAGGATGTGTGACGAAGTGACAGTAGCGACAATGCTGGTACGTATAATTATTATGTCAGATGAATTGATACATTAATTACTGAAAACTAAATTGGAAAGTATACAGAGAATATGAATATATGCTAACAAAATATGGTATTCAATTCAACGAGATGATTTTGGACGATATCTGATGGTGAAAAATCATAATAAAGCTGAAACCATGATTGGATCTGAACTAGAAGTTGAAGCATTTGAATGGCCAACTAATAGTATGGAAACAGAAACTAGTATCGTTGTGATGAGGCACATGGAGACATGCATGGGTATAGGATTGGATAAGTTGAATTGTGGCCTGGCATCAAAGATCCTTCTGTCCGAATGCAGCATCTTTAAGGAAAGAGTGATTCAGAAGATGTCAGGTATTGCGGTTGGAGGAATAGTTGGTATGAAGCCACCCAAAGTGCCGATAAAGGGGAATTGAAGAAATGAAGAACTTGTTTTTATTTTGGCTTAATCAACTGTTTTTAGGTTATTTCAAAATGGTTTTAAATAATGTTTGTCATTTTGGTGACTGAACAATTTAGTGTCGCTGTGCCGACCTTTATCTCTATGGAATGAATTTTAATGTTTAATGTTACTTTTAACATGAATGCACAATTGAGTGTAGGCTAGTTAGAATTCTAGTCACTCATATTATGTTTAGGAAGTTTTTGGTTGGTAAGTTTATAACATATGAGCAACATAATAAATAGTTGTTTCTGAATGTTGTTGCTTGTAATTCACAATTTTCATGTAATCACAGTATTTTAAATAAAGTTGCGAGACTAGCTTAAGGTAAACTATCAAGTAATGTATGTGGATTTTAATGTGTGCATTGATGTCTTAATTGTGGTGCATCAATGTTTATATACTAAATATGTACTTATATTATTATATATGTTGTGTTGCATCAATGTTTATTTTAATGTGTGCAATGATGTCTTAATTGTGGTGCATCAATGTTTATATACTAAATATGAACTTATAAAACATTACACAGCTAGTAAAGCCTTTAAAATAATTTTTTAGTTAACTGTTAAAATCAAAAGGTTAGGATAGATTTAGACTTAGGGCTTGTTTTGTTGTTGTTCTTGTTTAATTTAGTCCAAATAGCTTTTATAAGTGTTCAAGACCTGTAGTTTGACTTTCTAAGTCAAAAATCTCAGTTTGACCCATCTTATCAAAACTGACCCATTCACTTTTTGCCCAAATCCATTTTGATTTTAAATTTTAATTTTTAATCTACATAACCAAATTGTCTAAAATTATGGAATTAAGTAGTTTGATAGCTTGTTTAACTAGTCCTATTTTTATTTTAATTTTTATAATTTTTTCTATTAGCTTTTGATAAGCCACAAAACCCCGACAGAGGCTGCAGGCATGATTTTCAAAGAAAAAAATTTTTGTTTTTGAATTTTCATGTTTTCTGAAATTTTGCATGGTCATTCTCTGGTTGGTATAATAGTTATAGGTGATTTTTGCAAATTTTTATACTAGCTTATGACCAACTTTTCATAGGCTTGTAAAGGCCCTCAAACCTGTTTGTTTGTTTTATCAGTTTATGCTTATGATGTTTTATGTGTGGTGCATCAATGTTAGTCTACTAAATATGTATCATTTACCCTGTGCATCGATGTTTTATGTGTAAAGGCCTAATATATGCTACCTTCGTTAACTTCACTAATATGTATTGGTCTATGACCAGCTCTTGATAGGCTTATGACCAGCTTTTGATAGGCTTGTAAAGACCTAATATCTGCTACCTTTGTTAACTTAATTAATATCATTTACCATGTGCATTGATGTTTTATGTGTGGTGCATCAATGTTAGTCTACTAAATATGTACTGGTCTATGTAAAACATCATCGCACAAGTTAATGATACTTTAACTTAAAGTACAAATAAAACATGACTGAGACAAGTTAATGATACGTGAACTTAAAATAGTCGAACATATCTTAATTAGCCTAACCTAAGTTAATGCATCACAAATGAAACATAACCGCACAAGTTAATGATACTTGAAGTTAAAATAGTCTAACATAACTTAAATTAAACTAGTAGTAAACTACTTGTAACAAGTTCATGAAATTTAAAAAGTCTAAAATAACGAGATAGAAACTACTCGTAAATGTTTACTCGAAACCTGCTTATTCTTCCTCACTTTCATCTTCTTCATCGACTTCATGTTCGTCGTCAACTCCGTCTTCATCAACACTTTCATCTTCATCAGATGCAACTTCATCGGTATCTTTTTTATTTCGACCCGGACATGTAACCTTGTTATGACCTTTTTGTTTACAAATGTTGCATGTACGCTGTTTGAAAGGAACTTTCCTGCTGGTTCTAGCATTTTTTTTGCCTTTACCTTGTTCAACCGCACTTTTAATTCTTCTGGAACCCTTATTTCTAAATTTTACTTTAGGATTCTTAATTATAACTTGCTCAGGTACAGTAACACCCAACAAATCAGCATATAACGCATCCTTGTTTTTCTCAACATTTGGTGTTGGTGTCTCATCTTCAATTTTTTTCTTCCACTCTTTGACCGTTGAAAGAAACTCAGCTAACTTGTCACTGTCATTCCTGTACATGCTAATACAATCCTCAAGTGTTGAATGAAGCTCAGATGCTAACCTTTCTGTCTCTTCAATGCAAGGACCGTATCTGTGTCTTTTCTCAAGCAAATGCGCAGGAAGGACACCTTTTGTCCAACGACGGTTTATGTATATAGCAGGTATTTTGACAATATCATGAGTACGAAAGACACAAAAGACGTGACGACACAAGAAGCCATGTCAGTTGTAATGACCACACGAGCAGTTGACAGTACCATCTAGTTGATTCAAAACAACCTACAGTAAAGTATCATATAAAAATATTATGGAGGGAAAAATGATATAAATTAAGATTGCACATACGTACATAAGAATTTATAGGGCTAAAAATCATGCAAAACTGAATATAAATTGACGTTGCTTACCCGAGCATCTATAATTGTATTAGCTCTCTTGTCCCTATGTCGTACGGTGCAAGTCTCAACGCTACCTTCAGAATGAGCACTAATCTGTGAGCATGCATATAAACTTTTGCGTATTTCTTGTTGTACATCTCTGAATATGGAAGGTGTATAAACGTCACATGCATGCTTCTCAATTGGTAAATATGTAAACAGGGCCGGCTCGCCCTCATCTGAAGCATTTTCTAACACACGTTGTGTGTATCTTTGTTTCTCCATTCCGGATTCGAAACAAAGCATGAAT
Source organism: Artemisia argyi (assembly GCA_030686995.1). NCBI lineage: Eukaryota > Viridiplantae > Streptophyta > Magnoliopsida > Asterales > Asteraceae > Artemisia > Artemisia argyi. The sequence continues at coordinate 18,536,635 of CM060695.1, read as the reverse complement.
TGTACAAGTGTGTTACCTTCATGTGAATAAATCTGGAAGAACGCGTTGGAACTCTCCGATCGAGACGTGGTCCTCATCAAACCACACATAGGAATCTCGCTAAAATAGCCGGGGATCCACCTTTCTCTAATTCCGTACATGTCAGACAACCATTTGTTGTTTTGCAAATTATACCTAGTTATCAAGTCATCCCAGCGTTTTTTTTCAAAAACTTCAGGCCCAATGTACATATTCCATACTAGTTTTTGGAAATCTTTCCTAAATCGAGAATCAGCCGCAAGATCACCTAATACCTATTTTATGTGCGTATATGTTATAAAATAACATAATAATAGCAAATTCAATATTGTTAAAATGAAGAATATAAAAGTGGGCAACATAAGATTACCTTGCCCGGTAGTTTCTGTGTGATATGCCACATACATAATCGATGGTGCGACTCGGGGAACATTTTAATAATAGCTTTCCTTAGCGCACCATCCTGGTCTGTTACGGAAAACTGTTGCTACTTCTTATGTGTTTTTAAGAACGCCTCTAACATCCAAGAATACGATTCGAAACTCTCATCAGACAGTAACGCAACACCAAAAGTGACACACTTTTGATGGTGGTCGATGCCAGTAAATGGTACAAAAACATATTTATACCCGAACAAAAAGGGTTTAGATTAGTAATACATTTAATGAGCATTTCTAATGGAAATATATATAGATATGAAAATTACCTGTTGGTCTTGAAAGTAGCATCGAATGAAATCACGTCACCAAATGCAACATAGTTGCACTTCATCGTTTCGTCAGCCCAAAACAAACTGACCAACTCGTTTGAAGGAAGGGTGTGATATTCAAAAGATAAGTATGGGACATGTTGTTTCCAGTTAATCATTTTATCGACTAACATCTGCGCATCCCTGTCTCCGATGAATGAATTGATGGAATGCTTAAAATTCCTATAATCCGTGGGTGTTCCACGTACTTTATCATATCCACCAATGAGAGCGACTTTTAATCGATGAGCTACAATAGGAGCTATATTAGAAAGTGAAGCATGGTGAATAAAAACATAGTCACCAAATTCCAATTGGCATCGAGTTCGTGATAGGTCCATATTGTTCTCGTTCATTAGTGGATGATTGTGGTTTTCCACAAAATCATTCACCTTATAAGATTCTGTTTCGGGAATATTTTTTAAACAGATCTTTACAGGACAATTGCAAGCCCGAGACATAGTCCGGCGTTTTCTCTTTTTGTTACCATCGTTTTCACCATCTTCTTCGGCACCTTCCTTCAGAGTATTTACTTCTTTTGTCCTTCTTGGTTTACCAGCCCTATTGCAGTCAATATACCTGTGTGTGATTTGGCCGTTTTTACGTTTGAACCCTGATTTACGTATATTGAACCTGGCCTTCTGAGAATAGACATTGTACATGTTATACGCTTCCTCAAAGCTGTTAAAAAATTTGTTTATATACGGTTTTTCATCTACGGGGACCTTAGGGATCCAATATGGTGTCCCTTTCGGAGTAGGTTGAAACTCAGAATCTTCTTCAAACAAGTCAATATCGGAATCATCTACAAAATATATAAAACATTGTCAACATAGCTTTAACAATATTAATCAAACCATAACACACATGCACATGCTCGTTAAAATCCTACAACCCTAAAACAATAAAAAAAAACTAACACAGATCATGTTGTATACCAAATATATGTAGCTATAATGAATTGTAACGCTTACTAAACCCGACATATGTTGTTCATTAAGATAAAAGAATTAAAACAAATATGTAATTGAAATTTGTTAACTGATATATGCATATATGTGATTGAAAAATAAATGCATGTTTTATACAACATACATGTTGCTATACCAAATTGAAAAAAAATAAAATAAAATAAACCACAACAAATAATTACCATGTTGTTCTTCATGTTCAGATAACATAACGATCTCATTATCGTTTTGCACATCCCGGGACGTTGAACCCTCCCATGTACAGCAAATATCAGGTTGATCAATGACAATCATGTTTTGAGTAATACGATGATAAATAATTTAGGTTTTTTTCCTGGAATTAGGGTTTTGAAAAATTATATACGTAAGAAATTATGCGAGGAAGATACGTATAATTAAAACCGTATTCTCATTGATTGTAGGATATTTTTCAGTTATCTTTAGCATATGTAAAATACCAAAAATATCCCCCCATAAAAAGCTGAATAAAATAAATATAAACAAATTTACAAAATTGTGATTGGTCCAAAGTGGTTCTGTAGAGTTCTATACAAAAAATTGGTTCTGCATTGAACACAATATATATATATATATATATATATATATATATATATATATATATATATATATATATATATATATATATATATATATATATATATATATATATATATGGGGCCATTCATGTGAGAAATCTAATTTTTGTGAGAACGCGAGAACTAATCTTATCCACTCATTTTATCCTCCTTAAACGCGAGAAAAATTTTCGAAATTTTTTTTTGAATGTGACGAAATTTTTTTTTCTTATGTGACGGAATTTTTTTTCACATGTGACGAAAAAAAAAATTTAAATGCGACGAAATTTTTTTTTTCACATGTGACGATTTTTTTTTCATACGTGACAAAAAAATTTCGTGAAACTTTCCAAATTTTTTTTCACATGTGACGATTTTTTTTCTTCACATGTGACGGAATTTTTTTTTCACATGTGACGAATTTTTTTTTCACACGTGACAAAAATAATTTCGTGAAAATTTCCAAATTTTTTTTCACATATGACGAAATTTTTTTTTCACATGTGACGGAATTATTTTTTCACATGTGACAAAAAAAAAATTTACATGCGACGAATTTGTTTTTTCACATGTGACGAATTTTTTTCACACGTGACAAAAAAAATTTCGTGAAAATTTCCAAATTTTTTTGCACATGTGACAAAAAAATATCAGAAAAAAAAATTTCTAAAAAAATTTTTTCAGAAAAAAAGTTCGAAATTTTTTTTTTCAAAAAAAAATTTTCTCAAAAAAATTATTTTTTGGAAAAAAAATTTTTCGAAAAAACATTTTTTGGAAAAATAAAATTTTTGAAAAAAAAAATTCGAAAAAAAAATTTCGAATTTTTTTTTTTGAAAATTTCCGAAATTTTTTTAAAAATTTTTCAAAATTTTTTTTGAAATTTTCAAAAAGTTGATTAACTAATATTAGCCATTAGATTAAAGTTAAAGGAGAATAAAATGAGTGGCTAGGATTATTTCTCGCGTCCTCACAAAATTTAGGCTTCTGATTTGAACGCTTCACTATATATATATATATATATATATATATAACAATCACCTAAATATGTAAGAAACAAAGAAAATAGTTGGTATCACAATCTTTGGTTCCATTTATCTAAGCATGCATGATCTTGTGTGATTTTCATGGTACCTGCGTATGATAACTAAATTAAGAAAAATAGAAGACCAAGTTAATTACAAAGATTTAAAAGATGTGTAAATCATCTCCAAAATGTTGCAAAAGAGAATTTACATACCGCTACCAACAATCAAAGATCTAAAATATGTGTGAATCATCTTCAAATATACATACTAAATGTGATTTTGGCCGGTTTATATAGGCATGAATTAGGTTAAATCATTAATTATTCTTGCAACCTTTCGCAACCCTTGCACTTCATCTAACCGACTTTTAATTCTATATTAAATGCTATGTGATCAATTCGGGCAACCCTCGCACTTCATCTCCTTTCATGATTGTATAGTTATTATGATGCTGCATTGAATTCCGAGCATTAGCTATCTTGTACTCTATGCAACTACTAAACGACTTCAACTTGTTTCTAACTCTACAAACTCTATCATCATAACCCCACATTAAATTTAGGGACTGAATCTTATAGTATTATAGATATTGTAAGTGAAAAGCAAAACGGGTTCAACATAAATTCTGTTTACAATTAATTTATCGATGTATTCTTTTCATGACAATTAAAATTGGTTTGGCACATGTATTATTTAGACATCCATGATATAGAAATGCCGATCCCATTCTGCTTCATAGATTTTTATGGCCAATTTACATCTCGTGGTTTACCCAATTTCGCACCATACATCCCTTTCGAAAAAGTTGCAACAAATATATCCCTCCGTTAGTAAAAGTTAACCAATATAAATCCCTCTGTTAAAATAAGGACAAACCGCACAAATCATTTCTCCGTTATCTCCTAACGATATACGGAGTAGAAAATTTTTTCACCATTAGTCTTCTAGGTTAACTGTATTTGCACTGTTAAGTCTTTTTTTGCGTTTCCGTTCGTTTTTTGCGTTTCCGTCTTTTTTTTTTTTACGTTTTTGTCCTTTTTTACGTTTTCATCTACTCTTTTACGTTTTAGACCGCTTTTTTTACGTTTTCGTCCATTTTTTTACGTTTCTGTCTGCTTTTTACGTTTTCATCTGTTTTCTTATGTTTTTATCCGTTTTTTTACATCAAAACTCGCGAGATTTTAAATCACGATTTTGACCCCTTTCTGATCCGAATCATAAAAAGTGTAAAACACGAAAGTTGTTCGGAATGATGTTTTACATAAAAACGCGTGAGCTTTTAACCAGAAAATACAAAACAAGGGTTGTTTACTACCAAAACTTAAGTTTTTTTTTTGTTTTTTTTGTTTTTTTTACCAAATCCATAACTTATAAAGTTATAAACTCTTGTAAATTTTGTACTTGTGTAAATCATCAAACTTATTTGAAAAAACGGACGAAAACGGATAAAAATGTATGAAAACGTGAAAAAACTGACGAAACATGTAAAACGGACGAAAACGGATAAAAACGTGAGAAAAAATGAGTGAAAACGTAAAGTTTTTCATATAGTTTTCTCCTCTAAAGCATATACACTGGTCGGTGCGCCCGATATGATATATAGCGAACGAATGATAACGAACACAAACGGCTTAAGTTTTGGTAGTAAACAGCCCCTTGTTTTGCATTTTTAGGTTAAAATCTCGTGTCAAGTTTTCTTTTAGTATACTTACCTAATCACAAAAAAACGGGCGAAAACGCAAAAAAATTGCGAAAACGAACAAAAACATAAAAAAGCAGACGAAAACGTAAAAAAATGAATAGAAACATCAAAAAAGAGACGAAAACATAAAAAAACGTACAAAAACGTAAAAATACGGACGAAAATGTAAAAAGCGGACTAAAATGTAAAAAAGTAGATGAAAACACAAAAAAAAATGATGAAAACGTAAAAAAACGGACGAAAACGTAAAAACGAACGAAAACGTAAAAACGAACGAAAGCGTAAAAAAATGACTAACGGTGCAAATACAGTTAACCTAGAGGACTAACGGTATAAATATTTTCTACCTCTTTAGGAGATAACGAAGAAATAATTTATGCGGTTTGTCCTTATTTTAACGGAGGGATGTATATTGGTTCACTTTTACTAACAGAGTGATGTATTTGTTGCAAATTTTTCGAGAGAGATGTATAATGCGAAATTAGGTAAACCACATGAATGTATTTTGGAGTTTACTCTTAGTTTTTTTCAAAAGCTTTTTGTTAACAATAGTTTTAAGTGCATTTATGATTTATCTGCTCATGTATTACATAAACTAGCAAGGTAATCGGTGGTTGGCAATGCTTATTAGTTGCAAAACTATGTAGTAGATTGTGAGATTAAATGCACAATATTTTTTAAGTTGTAAAGATAAATAGAGTTTGCTTTCTCGAGCGTCTATGACGCCACCACAACTGCTAGATTTGTGTTTGGTTATAAAGGTATTTTATGCATCCAAACCTTAAACCTTAGAATGAAACACACTAGAATAGTAATAAATTTTCCCTAACAAGCTTTACAACAAACTTTGACTATTGACGTATTTCGATTACAACTTTAATTCATACTATTAGTGTGTTTGAATTTATATGAAATATATTTAATACTAGACCCGTAGAATCACAAGAATTTTAAAAGAAATTATTCATTAACTATATACGTGTATGAATAAATTAAGAAACAACAATGAACATAAATAAGTTCTATTATTCTTTGATGGAAATAATAAGTAATGGGAAGTGATTTACACACTTTCAAATATTATTGGTACACTTTAATGTACAAGTAGTTAAAGCAAATATTATTTAAAGTACAACGGCTTACTGTATCCATTAGACCATTAGGTGTCCCAACTAAGAACAACTAGTATTTTAGGCGCCACGGGGTGCCACACCACTATAACAAACCTCCTTCTACAACCCTCATTATAACAACTAACCACAACTAACTCATTTGAGCCCCACCACTTTCTGTTTTATTTTATTTTTTCACATTTCCAAATAAATTACATTCATTTCATTAAAATTAAAAATACATAGCAACATATTAAAAGTAGACGCAACTTAAAATAATGATACGGAAATTTTAAAAAAATGATACGGAAAAAAAATACAACACATATTAATAATACGAAACTTCAACTCTTCCATCTTCAAATACCCCATTTCTTTCCGCCTCGTACGCGGCCATTTGAAGATTGGCTTTTTGCGAATATTTTTCTGATAAAAGTCCCGAAAAAAAAATCGTTTAACTCCCCCCGGCGCTCAGCTTATCCGTCAACTTGGCTTTCTTTGAAGTTCGACATTTTCTGACGCCGTTGGGACGAGGTTGTTTGTCGAGGCCAAGTATATCATCGAGACATGAAATGTCAATCGGGTCCTCTGCGTCCGATTTGGCGTATTTTCTCAAAACCTCCCACACCGGATGACCGGAACATATATGAAGCTTCTCCCAGTAAAGCATTGTTCAAAATTGATCTTTGCATTCTCGAGATGATCAATGTCATTTTCCCCGCTTCTACGCTGCAAATGCTTGTAAATAGCGTTGAATTTTTGACAATCACCATTAAGCCTTGTCTATTTACCCGTGACCATATTTTTGGAACGATTTCACGCTCAGATTGATTGTTGAACATGTCAACAATCTTGTTCCAAAAGAACTCGGAACGGTCATTTCCGATGTCTTTGTCTTGGGAAACTTCGACCCAAATTTACGCTAGCAACTTTTATTCGTCTCTTGACCAACGAGTATTCACACGGGTGATTTCCTCCATGTCATCTTCATCATCCGTGTCCAAATTCATGACTTTTTTTGGACCTTTTTGCAACTTTTTTTCCTTTCGATTTGGCCGGTGCACGGGGTTGTGGTACTTTGAATTGTGAATCAGATGGTTGTGATTGAAAGTGTTTTTGTGGTTGATATTGAAGAAACTGTGAAGGTTGTGATGGGTTAAAAAACCGTGGTGCCGAAAATCGTTGTTGGCGGTAAATTGCGAATCCTTGAAACGCAAATTGTTGATTTTGGTAAATTGGCTCGGGTGTCAATTGTGTACCACATGGAGGAATTTGTGGCGAGGAAGAGTTAGAGTTTTGTGACGATGGGGTAGACGAGTTTGAAGAACTCCCGTATTATTGTTGGTTTGAGGTGAGAAGATTTGTAAAATAACCGCCCTCGTTTAGACTTTGAGACATTTTTTAGATATAGAGAGTATTGGTTTGGAAGTGTATGAAAAGTAGTCTGTATATGATATGTTATTTATAGTGTATAAAAGTGGGATTGGTTTAAAAAAACGTTTAAACAGTAATTTTACCGTTTGAAATTCATTGTTGGCCCCTAAAATGGTTTGATTTGCAGTGTATTTGTTTCGTCGTCGGCACAATGACTTGGGGAATGGCGAGCCACAACTAGATCCACCGGTATGGTGGCGAAGTTGCCAGCTTACAACGACGAGCCACAACTTGATCCACACCCAATGCTCTTAGAGTGTGTCAATAAAATTTGAGAGTGTGCAAATCATTTCCCTTAAGTAATATGTCAGATATGATAAGCAACTGGTAGATAGTCTTGAAAAGCAAATGTATGTAGTGCGTGTCGCACGCTTAAATAGTTTATGTTCATTCGGTGAGGCAAACTAAAAGGAAGTTGTTGATAATAGTATAATGGTCTGAAAATGCATCAAACTTGCCACCTTTTCCTTTTGTATGCACTAAACTTTTAACTTTCCTATTGTAAGCATCCAACTTCCTTAATTATCTTATTGTATGCATCCAACTTCCTTAATTTTTATATTCATAGGCATCCAACATCCTTAATTTTCTTATTGTCACGTCGTTTTTTCCCGCTACAGGCCTACAATAGGAAAATTAAGAAAGTTGGATGCTACAATAGAAAAATTAAAAAGTTTAGTGCATACAAAAGGAAAATTAGGCAAGTTTGATGCATTTTCAAACCATTAGCTCAAAAATTTTAAAACATGTCACTTATATAGCTGTACATGCTTGTTTAACAATGATCATAAACATTGAAGTACTTATTTGTAGACAATGTTTGTAGTACTTTTCGAGATATTACCATTTTCCAGTAAACAAAATCACAATTAGATCCATGTAAACAAAAACAAAAAGTAATTAAAAATAAAAATTAAAAATCTAATACCGGATCTGGACAACCATAGAACCTATGTCTTTTCGAGATATTACCATTTTCCAGTAAACAAAATAACAATTAGATCCATGTAAACAAAAACAAAAAGTAATTAAAAATGAAAATTAAAAATCTAATACTGGATCTGGACAACCATAAAACCTACGTCCAGGATTTCGATTTGTCCACGATGTGCGAATTACAACTTGTTTTCCACACTAACACGGCACCATTTTTTGTGTTCTTAAATTTTGGCGAAGAAATAAAAAGATGAAGAGAAGGAGTGATGAAAAGAAGTAAGTGAGAAAAGAGTGTGGAGTACTCAAGATTGTAATTGGGATATGTAAACATATTGGGATATATAAAAAATTAAGTAAACGTGTACAACAAGAATGATGACAACGGGAAACAAAATAGACTGAAAAAGACAAATTAAATGTGGTTAGACAAAGCTACCCTCGTATGATTTGCACGTGATATGGGAGATAACGAGAAAAACTAACGTCGTTAGCGGATTTGGACCAGACGCGTAATATTTTGAAAAGTTGAGAGTTGAGACTCACTAAGTGAATTTTCTTGATTTTGGACTAGACACGAAATCTGGCCAAACCACTAGGACGAATGGTGTATTTACTCTTTAAAAAATTGGGTCTGAACAGGTTTTAAAATGAGGCCTAGTTAGATTAAAATGGGCTTATGTATACAAAGGCTGCTCAACTATTAAATAATTTGCTTTTAGGCCACCTATTTTTTTTTTAATAACTTATAAGCCACCTAAGTACATGTTTGTTTTTCTTTATACTAACCTTGTTCAAATTTTTGCCAGATATTTATATAATTTCAAGAATAAAACTAACTTTAATATATCAACACAATAAAATTATCAATCTGAACTTAAAACATTATTTAAATTAACTTAATTTATTTTCAGCTAACTAAAATTGCACTTAAATAATGGCTAAAACTGATATTTTATAAATCAATACTTGTTTATGTTGTTTTAATATATTATATTTAGCTTTATTCTCGTTGTTTAAAAAAAATCGAAATAAAATTATTTAAATTAATATAAACGAAAGCAAACTTATAAATGAGTGGCCTAAAAAAAGTTAAATAATTGAGTGAACTTAATACATAATCCCTAATCCCTATTAAAATCTTGGATGACAGACGGGCTGCCAGAACTATTATTTGTCTATTGTTAAAAAATATTGGTTGGAAATGGACCCCTCGATGGTTTGATTTTTTAAAAGATAATGCAAGTGTATAATACTAAAATAATATTTAAAATAATGCAAGATGTTGATATGGAAAATGAGTGGAAGCTTTCAAGCTTTGTCGAACGTAAAGTATGCAGCATGACCCCTTTATCATTTCCATGACGTGTTTCACAACAGATATAAACAAGAGCTTTTAATAATTCAAATTTTGATGCATCAAAAAATATGGATCAAAAGAAACCAATAGAGATCTCTATACACTCGCTTACCGAACCACAAAGCAGTATCGAAACAACAAACAGCAGTAGCAACAATAATACAGTTTCAGGTCCAAGACAAGCGAACCGGGCACCTGAAAAGAAACTTACCCTTTTCGCCTTGAGGCTTGCGGTTCTAGAGAAAGCAGCGACCGGGCTAGGGACCCTTGGGTTCATTTGGGCCACTGTCGTTTTATTAGGTGGCTTTGCCATTACTATAGACCAAACCGATTTCTGGTTCATCACTGTTATTCTAGTAATAGAAGGTACCAGGATCTTTAGCCGTAGCCGTGAGCTAGAATGGCAGCACCAAGCCACTTGGTCATTAACCGATGCTGGAATTAATAGCTTTCGTGCTGTAAAGTCTAGCTCACACATATTGGCTAGAGGTTTTAAAGCATTGTTTCAGGTCAACAAAGGTGGAAGCAGTACAAGAGAAAGTTCACATTTGCAAACACTTGGTCGTCGACAGACTAGGAGCTTGGAGAAGAAAAAGACGTTAGCTCGTACATGGACGAGCTCAGATGTTCCTTTGCTTCCATATGGTCAATGGGTATTTCTTTCAAGAAATATTAGCAGGCTTCTTTATTGGCTACAATTAGCTTCAGCAACAGCTTGTGTAGTCTTGTCATTGATAAAACTAGTGAAACAAAATTTTGGAGAAATAGAGAAAGGAGATACGGATAAGAGGAACCGAAAATCCTCTTTGATTATATTCTATTCGTTGGCGTTGGCAGAGGCCCTCTTGTTTCTTCTGGAGAAAGCTTATTGGGAATGGAAGGTTATGTACAAGAAATTATTAGATCGGATAAACGAAGAGTGCCAGTTGGGTCCCTCGGGGATCATTTCCGTTAAGCGGTTTTTCTATGATTCTTACTCTAAATGTGTCAATGGAAGCATCTTCGATGGCTTAAAGATGGATTTTGTTTCGTTTGCAATGGAACTTATGGATTCTGATTCCTCAGATGAACAACTCATTGGGATGCAAATCTTGGGAAATTTCACAAAAAATCCACGTTTTTCAGAAGATACCCTTCAGAAGATAGGAATCACCATAACGGTAATAGAACGATTGGTTGAAATGCTCAACTGGAAAGACCCACAAGAGGAAGAGATACGAAAAACAGCCGCAGAAATACTTGTAAAACTTGCTGGTAAGAAACAAAACTCACTTAGGGTTGCTGGCATTCCGGGCGCCATGGAATCTATATCCTCTCTATTGCATACCCATAGAAACTCTAGTTTCACAAAATGTGGTGAAATTTCCAAAAAGGAAATCATAATTGACAAAGAAGACTATGGTTATTGGGCATTCAATCAATTGGGTCTTCAAATATTGAAGAAACTTGCCCGTGATCAAGACAACTGTGCAAAGATTGGAAGCACAAAGGGTCTTTTAGTAAAAATCATAGATTTCACACACGCAGAAGAGAGATTGTTGAAGGGTGATAGGGTCGCAGAATCTCAGATTCTGATTGTGAAAACATCTTTACAGGTGTTGAAGATGCTAGCGAGCACAACGGGTGGCACTGGCAGACAGCTTCGATCAGAGATATCAGAGGTGGTTTTCACAATTAGCTACATAAGGGATATATTGAGATATGGTGAAAAACACCCAACCCTACAGAAACTTGGAATAGAAATTATAACAAGTTTGGCACTTGATGCCGATGCAACAGAAAGGATAGGAGGAACAGGAGGGGTTCTAAAAGAATTGTTCAACATTTTCTTTAGAGAAGGGATCCCGGATCATGTTAGAATAGCTGCTGGAGAAGCACTTGGAATGCTGGCATTTGAAAGCACGAATAACTGTCTGCGTGTCTTCAAACTAAAAGTAAATGAGAAGCTTGTTAATGCACTGGAAAACCCCTTACTTCGAATAAACGCAGCACGGATTCTAAGAAACTTATGCATTTACAGTGGGTCGGAGTGTTTTCAACAGCTAAGAGGAGTAATCACAGCCGCGTCAACTGTAAGTGAACCTCAAGAGATCTATTTATTTGGTGTCATACTTATAATGGAAATATTGACCCATTTCCTTAGAACGGGTCAATACAGGTTATGTTTACATCTCGCAGCTTAAATAAATAGAGTAATAGCTTATGGAAAAGAGTCACAAATTTGTTAACATTGCGTTTCAAATAATCACAATCAGATAATCGGTTACAATCTCACTTTCGTACCTTGTGGTAGTTGAACCTACAAATAAACACCTGTTCAGATACGTAAGTTTACGACAAATCTGATTTCTTTAAGAATAGGTAGATAAAAAGCAGATCATTTTGACTCTAAGTCGCAATATTGAGAAAACTAGTTTTAAAACGTAAATCGAAACGCCTCTTATACCTCATGACTAAGTAACCCACTGGCGTTTGCAGATATTAAAGGAAATCATGACCGAAGAAAATAAGCTGCAGGAAGTTATGGTTGGACTAGCAGCGCAGGTCTTCCGATACATGACATCTCAGGAAGCCAGTGCCATGTTTAAAAGAACTGGAATACAAGAAAGTGATTTAGCAACAGCACTTGTCCAAATTTTAAAGAAAAACCCGCAACCACAAGCCAAGACTCCAAGAATAAGGAGATATGTAGTGGAGTTGGCAATTTGGATGATGAAAGATACACATAATAATATTCGGACTTTCAAAAATCTAGGAATGCAACAAGAGCTTGAAGATATCACAGAGACAACGGCAGAGATAGAAAGTTTTGATACTTTTTCTGGGGCGATTGGATTGAGCAGAGATAAGACGTCGATTCATTCATTAGTTGAAACAGCAGTAGACCTGCTGGAAAATAATTGAGTAACTAAAAGTTATCGCTATGTGGTTTCTATTATTTATGCAGCACACGTTTGTTATAATGTACCAAGAATTTATTTTCAACACAAATTTTAAAGACCAATATTTTGTGTTTAAGTTTACAAAATCTGCAGTGACCTCAAGTTACAAATGGTAATTATAGCTGCTAAACTACTGCAAACTGCAGTTGATATATCAGACTATCGATACATAAAACTTTGCTTGAATATTGGCTTTAACTGATATATGTAAGGGTTTTAAAGGTTCCAAGTTTTAACAGCACCCTCCCATTATAATTGGCATTTATATGTAAACAAATAAGATTTCCATAATTTTAACATAAACGTTTTCTAAGGCAACTACAATCTCAAAAAAAGAGCGTTTACACTAGAAGTTTGATCAACTTCACTGAACAAGTAGCATTCAATTGTTTCAAGATATGTCGTTTTAAGTGGTTGCCGGTCACCTATTGTGTATCATGTCAACTCTCCAAAAAATAAAAATTTTAACCTGTTGACAAATTTTTTTATATAAGATAATTTAATTCATGTAAATCTTCAGTAACTTTTAAACAGTTTAATCCAAGAAAGCATTTATTTTATATGTGCTGAATACTAAATTATGAAAACCACTAACTCCTTGTTCATTTGGTTCACGATTTCCATAACACCTTTAAGCTAAAAGTCTAAAAGACCATTGGTTTATACATGTGCTGATTGCTGAATACCCAAAGCTCAAATCTTGTCTGAAGATAATTACTTAAGCCCATCTTCTAAGTTGCCCTGACACTCTAGATTTGGTTGAGTTTGAACTTGTACCATTTCTAACCTTACCACCTCCTGAACTAGACCTTGACTCCTTTGACTTGGAATTTGGAAAGACGGCCGGATTTGCTTGTTGATTCAGTGACCTCTCTTTTAGTGGACTGACAGATCGTAAAGGTTGTTCACTTGATTTAGCTACCAGTTTTTGTCTGCTTAGACTAGGAGCATGGAGTTCTTCTTTGTTAATGTTGTTCAATATGGGGACCCGATGTTTCTTCTTGGTGGAGGAATCTGAATCATCAGACGGGCTTGTTGTGCTATCCATGTCGTATATCAGATTGTCTGACATTACAGGAAGCTTCTTTGAGCTAGAACTTGACTTGGAGGACGATGGTCTTCTGAGCCTCGTGAGGTGAATCACCTGTGATAAAAAATTGTGAATGGGTCAAATCAGGTTATAAAAGCTCTTCAAAGGAGCAAACGAGTAAAAAATACGAGCTAAATGGTAACTACTCAAACCAGTTGAACAAGTCTAAAGTTGCGTATTTGTATTACAGGCTAGTTATTTATAAAACAATAAAAAATTTGGGTGAAACGGTTCAGCTAATAAAACACGAACAAGCCTAAAGTTGCGTATCTATTCGACCTTAACCGACTCTACCAAAAATAAGGTAAGTAAAAGATATTCGATAAGGGGACACAAACCTTTTGCTCAAGAACCATCATGTCCTTCCTAAGCTTTGTGATCAACATGTTTTTCCTGCGGATAATGTCTTCTAGCTCTGAAATTCTCTGTTTTTTACGAAGAGAATATGTTAACAAAGATTAAACAATATAACATGATTTATTGTAGTGTTAAAACCATATGATAAATGGGCATGAATTTGACCTTTGAATTATGAGATTCGGCCGAGTTGAGAAAATATGACAGCTCTTTGATTGTGGCATCCTTTTCTTCACATTCCTTCTGAAGCTTGCCAATATCTTGGTCAACAGGAGTACTCCACTACACAGATACAGATTGTAATTTACAAAAATTAAGGATGCAAGAAACTTGAATTTGTGTACTGATGTAAAATTCAGAGTTGAACTAGTTATGTGAAACTTAATTTATAAGTTCTTGAAAGACGAACTAGTGGTAGTTGATGATTCTGATCTAACAGCCAATGGCACCATCAACAGTTTAGCTAAATGCTAGTTTAATCATCCGGTTGATGGATTTCCAGTGACTTAAGTTTGTGTTTATAAGCTCTATTTTTTGGGCAGAGAAGTGTGCAAATTCAAAGCATATTTCAAACAAGATAAGTCCTTTTAAACTCATTGATCTCCAAGGACAAAGAAAATGGGAACCAAACAGCCAAACAGGCAAACTCATACAAGACTTCGATGATGAAACTCTTCTTATTTGTGTTTCCATCACTGCCATTAAGTAGCAAAATGTTGTGATTTGCAATTTTAACGCATGTAGTCTGTACTTACGAGTTGGTTATCTTTTACAGTAACTTTTATCACGAAGGGGTCAAACCATGAAATCCAAACATATAGCTAAAAGGGGAGCATGCCAAATAAGGTGAATGTCTCCCAAAGTCTATTTCAACGCATACAAACTCCTAAATCGATTTATTCAAAATTTCAGATTATTACTTGTATATGCTAATAATATCTCTTGGCTAATTATTACTGCAATAGAATTTATCAAAGTGCTCGCAGGTGACCCAACCCAATGCAGGCCATATCATGTCATACAAAAGTTAACTATTTCAGCTGAGGCTTTATGGACTGCTTACTCAACCTTCCCATCACACCACCATTGGGCTTATCTTTCAAGCATCTTTAAAGCATACTATAACGCTACTCTAGACGATTAAAAATATACAAAAGACTACTTATAAACATGGTAACTGCTGTGTCTGCTGATATAGGCTGCATACTAAGACTATAAGAGCATCGGCATAACTAATATATGACAATATGGGAGCATGTAGCTACCTGAACATCAGTTGAAGAGCTGACACTAGGAGCCCAATCTGACAAATTAGACATGCGGCGCTCTTCTTGTTCCACATCATTAACCATTTCAAACTTGATCATCTCATCATCACCCACTTCTTTTGCACCTAAATCCTCCTAAATGAAAGAAAAAGTAATAAGTTAAATTTACAAGAATTTTTGCCAACAAACAATAAAGAGTTTAGTTCTAACATCATTTCTTACTTCATTGTGTTTTAGTAGAGGTTGATGATGATCACAATGTCGACATCCACAGCCAGATAACTCAAAATTATACGATGAGATATCAGGCTTATCCTTGAAATAGTTCACCTGCTCACACAAGCTATCAAGCTTCTCCTGCATTTCTGAAAGCACCTGATCCTGCAAATAGTTTGTGACAAGAGGTTAAATTAAAATTTAAATGGGGAGCCTCATCGTTGATTAAGCCATAATAAATTTTACTTCTCAGGGCAAATTTAATAAGCACGCACACATGAAATTCATAGTACATTTCTACAGACACCTTTCCAATTGGAATTTTATCCGATTTAGGTGGTGTTTGAGATTGCGTATTAGAACTGCTTATTTGCTTATATCGTCTTAAAACAGCAGAAAAACAGTTTTGAGCGTTTGTATAGACGCTAACTGCTAATGATACTGTACTTATTTGAGAATGGAACAAGCAGTTTTGGACAATCATACTGGGAGTTTTTATATTCAGATTGCTTATCCGATTTTAGTTTATTTATCTCATAAACCAGTTATCTGCTTTGTTCTGAGTTTAATTACGGTTGATCATCTGCTGTTGATAATTTTAAAAGCACAAAAAGTTTTAGGGGGTGTTTGGAATTGCATAGTGAAAGGGGGTATCAGGGAATGTTTATTTAAAACTACTTAAGCTCTTTGCACTAGAATAGGCAGAAAAGTTTCATCCAAACGCTCAAAACTGTGTCTCCGCTTAAACCTTAATCAGATGATCACTTGAATAAGCAATCCTAATTAGCAAATACCTTTCAAAGTGCTTATCTGCTAAAAGATAAGCACATACTAATCTCCTATTTTTAGAGTAAAATGAGCAAATAATCCATTTTATCCAAACACTCAAACCTGCCTAGTGCTTAAAAATAAGCATACAAACACTTAAAAAAGCAATCCCAAACACCCCTTTAGTTATATTCAACAGATAATTAATAACAAAATCATAACTGATGAATTTAAAAAAACGGAACGGTTTCTTAATCAGCAATAACTACTTCATTAACCCTCACTACATTAGCAATAGATACTAAACAATCTACTAACCAAACACAATTAAGGGCTTTTAATTACTAACCCTAATCTCAACTGATTTCTTCAACTGAAAAATCAATCTATTCTTTCTAGCATTCGCAGCCGCAACAGCAATAACAGCAACAACCAAAACTCGATGCATCGGACTAAACATATCCCACGCAACCGTTTCTTTAGACCCCAACCCGCCCCCGATCCTTTTCGCTGAAGTGGCATCTTCAGCTCCCACAATCCTACCTTGTAAAGACACCCATGCCAGCTGTTTTCTCACAGCTGGCACGGGTCTGGTAGGTGGAGTAAAATTACTCGAGAGACGACGAGAAGACGGATAAGGAAATGGGGTTAGGGAGAGAAAAGGCGGCGCGCCGAAGATGTTCGTGTCGTGGTCGGGGATGTCCATGGTTTGGGATGGGACAAGACAAAGGGTACCGTTGTTTTAGATTGTTTTTTTAAAGTTTTGAAATTTTAAGGAAGAGGGAAAATGTTTGTGTGTTTGGAGAGCTGGGATTGTGACACGTGGACGGTTGTTTGAGGTTTGGCTTGTTGCTAGCCGTTGGGATTCTCAAAGTTTAAATTTTCAAGGAGTTGAATGTATTGATGCAAAATGAATTTATAAAAGTGGAAGATTTTTTTTGTTAAGGTATAATTGGAAATATAGTAAATCATAATTACTAATTTTGTAAGCGAGAAATTGTTTTGGGAATTAATTAAATAGATTATACATTACTAGCAGGGTACTCGCGCAATACGGAGGCGGATACCATATGAATAAATTTCCATGCCAACAATTACTCCCTCCGTCTCAAAATAATTGTCATGAGAGAGAAATCACATAATTTAATAAAAGTGAGGCAACTTTAATTTTCAACCATTCAAATGGAATTCCCTCTTTAAATTCTCTAGTTTTTATTAAAAATAGAAAGTGAACAATTATTTTGAGACATCCCGAAAAAGAAATATGGCTATTATTTTGAGATGGAGGGAGTATTATTTTGTTTTGGGCTGCATGATTTCAGTTTGTTATTTTCGAAGCTTAATTAGATTGTACTTTATGGTTAAATAATTGTAAATTTTATGAATGAGTGAATTAAATTGTGTATTAATTATATGTGTTGAATAATGGTTTTTAGTTTTATTTGTACATTGTGCTTAGATAGTTGTACATATTGGTGATGAGGTGTTTTAAATTACGTATTAATTGTATGTAACTAATAGAGTTTTTTAGTTTGATTTGTGTTTTACATACTTGTAAATTATGTTTTTTGTAATACCCCAGTCAAATCCCACATTGGCTGTGACTTGGAGTGATGCTGGGACATATATGTTAACATTCGCCTTATATGACACAACGCGTTTTGTGGTGGAATGGTTAATCGGCCATACGATTAAGCGTGCTCATGTGAGAGTAGTACTGGCTTGGGTGACCTGCCGGGAAGTCTTCACATGAGGGCCACAAGAACAAAGCCGTGAGCCTTCGGGCAAAGCGGACAATATTGTGGTCTATAAGGCGGGGTGTTACAGATGGTATCAGAGCCACTCCAAGCCGTTCAGGATGTGGGGCAAACTTCATCGGGGACGATGAGTCCCTACGGGGGGTGAATGTAATACCCCAGTCAAATCCCACATTGGCTGTGACTTGGAGTGATGCTGGGACATATATGTTAACATTCGCCTTATATGACACAACGCGTTTTGTGGTGGAATGGTTAATCGGCCATACGATTAAGCGTGCTCATGTGAGAGTAGTACTGGCTTGGGTGACCTGCCGGGAAGTCTTCACATGAGGGCCACAAGAACAAAGCCGTGAGCCTTCGGGCAAAGCGGACAATATTGTGGTCTATAAGGCGGGGTGTTACATTTTTTATACTCGTATTTGCTTTAAAATCTATTTTAAAAAGTCTTAAAAATTAAATAAGAGGGAAGTGTTCTAAATAAATTCCCATTCAATAAACCAAATTCATAAATGGGTAGTACAAGAACACTTTTTTGAAATTAATACACACCATTTTCTATTTCTCAAAGAATGTCATCTTTGAAGTCAAATATTCATACTACAATTTCCCATGAAATACAAGATTGAAAATGGGACTTAAGGCTAGTGACAATGGGTCTGAATAAATCGATCGAGTGCATCGGTCGATCGATTTGAGAAATCGGTCAAGCCACTGCGGGTGGCGTTTTTGAAATCAGTCGCCGGATGAAATTTTGCAATATGGGTCGAGTTCTCAACTGATTTTCTAAACAAAAAAAAAAAATCAACACTTGCATTTATTTATACATTTTCCAAGTTTCAAAAACAAAATGTGACCGTTTGGATAAAAAAAAATTCAAAATAAAAAAAAAATAAAAAAAAAATTCAAAAAAAATCAAAAAAAAATTACCACTTTTCATCATATAAATACCAACATCAAACTCACATTCAAACACACAATTTCAAACACAATTGAAACAAATTATCATAAATATTCATTCACCATGTCCATGTCGTCTTACGAGTATTTGTTTGGTTCTTCGTCTTCCGACGACGATGAAGAAGTTTTGAGTGAGTTTACGGAGTTAGCGGAGTTTGCTTGGAACGCGTATCAAGCACATCAGCCAAAACCTACAAGAAGGCACATACCTAGGGATCATGTTGCTGCACACAATCGGTTAGTGAATGCATACTTCGGCGAAACCCCGTTGCACGATGAAAGAACATTCCGTCGACGTTTCCAAATGAGCCGAGAACTGTTCACACGAATTGTTCGAGAGGTAACCGATTATTCTACTTATTTTCAACAAACTAATGATTGTAGGGGCGTACCTGGTATCAGCCCATTTGTCAAGTGTACTGCGGCCATTCGTCAATTGGGATACGCGGACGTTCCAGATTCTCTTGACGAGAATCTAGAAATAGCCGTAACAACATCCTGTGAATGTCTCCGTAAGTTTTGCAAAGTTATCATGGAGTTATATGGTGCTGAGTATTTGCGAAAGCCCACGCATTCTGACCTTGAAAGATTATATGCTCATCACGAGCATAAGCATGAGTTTCATGGGATGATGGGAAGCATTGATTGTACAAGTTGGGAGTGGGAGAATTGCCCCAATGGTTTGAGAGGTCAATATGCTAGAGGTGATCATGGGCCACATCCATTCATTTTATTAGAGGCGGTCGCTTCCCAAGATTTATGGATTTGGCATGCGTTCTTTGGTGTCTCCGGTGCAAATAACGACATAAACGTTTTACGTCGTTCACCTGTCTTCAATGATATCAGATCTGGGAGAGCAGCAGACCTTGAATTCGAAGCAAACGATGTACAATACCAAAGGGGATATTATCTTACTGACGGGATATATCCACAATGGTCCATTCTTATTAAGTCCATTTCAAATCCTCCCACGGATGATCATAAAAGACTATTGTACAAGAGGAAGCACGAAGCAGCAAGGAAAGATGTGGAACGGGCTTTTGGTGTGTTGAAGATGAAGTGGAAAATGCTTAAAGTTCCGGCTCGAGGGTTTTTTAAAAATGATCTCAAAGATATTATATATACATGTATCATATTACATAATATGATCATAAAAGACGACCAGCGGACGATATGTCCTACATGGTTCGAAGAGGAGGTCCACCAACCACACGATCCCTATAAATACATTTGAAGAATCTTTAGCAATTTCTCAGGAGCTCGAGAACACAGCAACTCATCTAAACTTAAAATCTGATTTTGTCGAGCACATTTGGAGAAATCGTAGACATCATCATCTCCCTCATACAATGAAGACGAAGATGAGGACGATGACGATGAAGAATTTCTGTGATGTTTAGTAATATTTACGTTTAATTTAGTATTGTAATGTTTTAATTCTGTATCGTTTCGTTTATGTAGTGTTTACTTTTTATTAATAAAATTTGTGTTTGTGTTAAAAAATGTTTTTTTTTAATATATATATATATATATATATATATATATATATATATATATATATATATATATATATATATATATAAAGATGATGATGCAATATGAGTTGTCAATGTGATGAGAGAGGTGAATATGGGTTGAGCCGTTGAGGAGAGAGAAAGCTGAGGTGGCAGTCGGAAAGATGATAAAATATGGGTCACAACTGTCACTAGCCTAACAGTAATCAAGTGCCACGTATATGCTATTTCTTTTGCTTTCTTTAGCTTCTTAGAGCATCCACAATGCTCCAAGTCTTCAATGACTTGAAGCATTTAATGCATTAAATGCATACTACATTTATTAGCTAAAGCTTTTGTGAAAGACTTGGTGTATGTCAAGTCTTTGTATAAAGCTTTTCAAAAAGTTATTGATGCAATGGCAAAAACCACTTCTAAAAGGCTTCTTAGAATAGGAAAAAACTTTTGTAATTTGACCCATTGCGGGTGCTCTTAGATCGTTGGTTGTTCAATCAAGACTAACTTTATACAATCCAAATACCACATGTGATATTATATAGATAAATTTATAGAGGAGAACCAAATAAAGAGAAAATTAGAGCCAAAGACAAACACCATTAAGTTCAACATGAACTTTTGTAACATGAACTTTTGTAACATGAACTTTTGTGACAACCGGATCTAATCAATGGTCTAACATCATCTGAAAATCATTCACAAGTGGACCATAACGAACCCCGAAAACATCACCAAAGATATGAACATCTTCCTGAACGGTCTTGAGAAAATACTGCCTGCAACGAGCAATGACACCGTTGAGGTTTAAAGTTCTCCCTACTTGAAATATTCCTTTTTCCAATTGGTTAGCCACCCTGCAAAGTGTTGGAATTATAATATCATGACAATCCTATAAAATAAACCAAACACATCAAGTGAGCATAGCGGAAGCAATTACAGATCGTATAACATGTAATTAATTAATCAATATAAAATAGTAAACATATTTTTGTGATTTTAGCCCGAACAAGAATCAATTGCAATCTTCAATTCAAGAACCCTAATTAGGGTTTATGTGGATTATAAGAATTACCCCTTACCTCTTTTGTAATTCAATCCAAGAATCAAACAATAGTGTGTTTGAATCGTGTTCTTGTACACACGTACTAATTCAAGTAAAAGTTTATGCAAGTAAATTAAACACAAAACTTTAGATCTTATGAAAATCGAAAACCCGTAGAGGGTTTAAGTTTGGATCGACAAAGGACAAGAGAAGGAGAGAAAAACACCAAGATGTGTGTGTACAAGTTATGAGAAAACAATATCCCATGAGGTGTGTTTATATACTAGTGTTTACTTGGAGCTCAAGGCACAAAGGAGGTGGAAACCTCTCCTTGGCCGATCGGTTATGGACTCCCTAAAGGAATTCCGGAACCTTCTTTTGTTTCCAATTAATCACAAGTATTACTTTCCTAATCTTTGTTTAACGGTCGTTAGCCATTCTCCGTTAAATACTAACGGTCGTTACTAGTTTTGTGTTTATTAATAATTATATATAACATTTATACATAATTATTCTTTTACTCTTCATATGTAAAGTGTGCAATCCCACGATCTCGAGTTCGATCCTAACATACGACTACTAAAATAATGTCCATAATCTAACACAAAGAATTCACTGACAGACTGATATATTCCTGGTTTGACGACTCTAGCCAAACAAGGTGGCCATCTTCACTTGCTACTCGGGACGAAGGGTTTTTATGTCTGCTAATAATAAAAATTATATTTTTATTAGAAAATCATATACACGCAGAAAAAACATAAAAAATAGTAATAAGTATGTACGGGTTTTAGGTAGAAAATAGGTACTCCTTCCGTCCCACTATTATCATCCTCGTTACTATTTTAGTTTGTATAGTTGTATTTATTCAAATGTCAATTTTACCTATCACATTCATTTTTGTAAAGAAAGTATTTGTAATCTTTAATGCATTAAAACGGTAAAATTGTCATTTTAATAAACAAACGTCTACATTCATCGAATCTATCTTATTAGATTGAAGTTTCTATGTTGATGGACTATCAAAGTGGGACCGAGAGAGTAAATGTTTTTATTCGTTTTTAAGTTTATAAACTTAGAAACGGTTTTTGCTTAAAACTAATGTATTTTAAATTGAAGTTTTTGTGTTGATGGACTATCAAAGTGGGACCGAGGGAGTAAATATTTTTTTTTCTCGTTTTTAAGTTTATAAACTTTAAAAAATTGTTTTTGCTTAAAACTTAAAAACGAGTAAATGTTCAATGCCTAAAATAACTTTTAAAACTTCACTTCTAAATTTTGTTTACTTAAACAATGTTGTGTAATGAAATAGCTGACATAATAATATTCCCGTTAAAATTTTTAAAAATATGTATGTCAACTTTTTTTAACATAATTTCTTAGAAAAAATGGGATTTTTTTTGTATTTAATCTCAGTAAATAATTTCTAAAAAAATCCAAGACATCAGATTACTACTTCTTTTTATAATTGTGTTAGTTCATAAGAGCATGCCCATACGTAACGTTAAGGGCTGCGTTAAAGCCTTTTTAACGCACGTTAACGTGCGTTATTGATGTGGAGGAGCGCGTTAAGGCCACGTTAACGTGGCAAGTTAAGCCACTAACGTGGCGTTAAGCCACATTTGCTTAAAAAAAAATTACACTTCTGGTCCCTGTATTTATGTTTGTGTGTTGACAATTTTGGCCCTTGTAATTCTTAAACGATACTAATTTATTCAAAGACACACGATACGGAAATACAATTACAAACGATACGAGAAACAAATACAACAGATACGATTTATATCCCAACGATTTGCCATTGCCACATATCGGCTAGCAAGGTTTCTTCTTCAATATCCCAACGATTTGCCATTGTGTAGAAATTGAAGTGTGTGTATAATTATAAGATAATGTATACTATATATAGGAAAGGTTAAACGTTTAAAATTTGAATTTCAAAATCTGAGCGGGATATTCAAATTTCAAAATTCAATTTTAAACGTGTTTAAATTTGAATATTGAAATTCAAAAGCGGGATTATTTTTAAATGTTTAAAATTCAAATTTTGAAATGTATGGGCGGGATTTATGGTATTATTTAACACCCTTTGACAGTTCACAGAAGTCACAAACAATTCTCACACAACTCTAATAATTCTCTCAAGGATTTCTCCCAACAATTCCCAACACACCGTGACTTCTCCCAACAATTCCCAACACACCGTGACTTCTCCCAACAATTTCCAACTCACCATGACTTTGGCCAGCAATTCCCAAGCTCTAACACGATTCAGAATACAATTGCACCGGTGAACACTCCACCGGAAGACATCTTTCCGGTATTCACACCGGAAAATGAACCGGTGCCCAATCAACCTGTTGTCCAACATCAACAAGATCAACCGGTCAACAATCCACCGGAAGAAAACCAACCCATTTGGAGAGGGTTGACTGATGAAGAATTTGAAGAACAAAACATGCAAGAATTGTTACGTGTTGAACATGAGGAAGAAATGGAGGCAAGAGCTCGTGAGCAGCGAGCAAAAACTAAACAGGATCGTCGAAACCGCCGAGCAGAATGGCGATGGGCAAATGGAATAGACCGTGTGCCAACCAGTGAGGATGATTCGAGTGCCTCCTATTCGAGTCATGAAGGGTGGGTGTCCGACGATTCGTTCTATTGATTTGAAGTTTTATGTTTAATTATTTTAGTTTTATGTTTAATTATCGTACTTTATGTTTCATGTTTAATGTAACTTGCGTTTAAGTTTAATGTATGTTTAAATTTTAAGTATTGATATAAGTTGTTTTTATTAGTTATTAAATGAAAGAATAGTTTTAGTTGAGGGTAGAATTTGAAAATATTTGAGTTAAAGGTGAGTTAAGGCTGAGTTATTGTTGTAGGTGTTTTTTTCTGAGTTAAAGTTAAAGTGTAAAAGCTGATGTGACGCTGACGTGGCACTGCGTTAAGTTTTAACCCAGGTTACGTATGGGCATGCTCTAACTGATAGTTTGTAGTATATGAAAAAGAATTATAATATTTTTTTAATGTTATTATCGAATAAGTTTTAAACTAAAATGAGGTTAATATAATTGTGATCATTTATTTATTAAGTTTCTTGTTTTAATCTGTTGTAATCGCTACAACAAACCTGGATACTAGAGCGGAATATATCGTGATTGAGCAAAGAATATACGCACCACAGCACTTGATATAAGTCGACAGAAAAGTAAAGAATGAGCGCAAGTAAGTAACCCTAACCAAACGTTTGATTAGTAATCCTATATTGAAATGAAATGACAATTTGATGGTATTGAAAGAATGCGTACATGACTCATCCCCCCTCACCTCCTTTTATAGAGATGAGGGAGGGTAAACCGACTCTAATAAGGAGTCCTATGTCGGCTGTGATAACAGGCAAAAAAGGAAAAGCGGGTTGGGCTTGGGACACAAGCCACCCCAACGACCCTCAACTCTATTCGACTAATAACAAAGTAAACTTAACACTTAACGACCCTAGACTCTTGCTAATATAAAGACTAAAACACATAACATAATCATCTTCATTTTTTCATATTTAACATATTGTCTCATTTTTAATCCCAATTCCGATCCATTATTTCAATCCAAATACCCCAATTATAACTGTTTCCACTCGTCTTGTAAGTACTGCGTATTAAGCTGATATGAAAAATAAGCTTAAGCCGAAAAGATAAGCTTAGCCAGACCCTCTTAGCCTTGGCCCATAGCTAGGTTGTTTATTTAACGTTTTAGCATCTAGAACCAAACTACATTATATAGGCTTTGCTTGTCTTTTCGTGCATATCTTTAGAATTTTCAAGAAAGAATTTTCGTGCTCTTGTTGCTGGTCCACTGGTTACAAATTTTATGCTTCAAGAATTATTCTTTTTTATAGAAAGTATTTTACGAATATCCACAATGCATAATTCCATCTATTTTAATGACGCGTTCATCTTTATTTAATGCATGTTCCAATATATATTTGTAGTTATATAATCTTTCATTAGCAAAATTTCATGCACCCTTAGCACGTGTTTGACTTTTTTCACAAATTGTACAGCACAAGCTGACAACAACGTCCTAAAATTTTCTATGAAAGTAGGAATAAAATATCTTCAAATTAAGACTAATTATAACGAAGTCTCCAATTTCGCCTAACATGCATCAATACACTGCCTAATTTTCAAATTTGTGCTAGTTAGCTAAATTCGTCAATATGAAAGCTGGGTGTCATCTTTAGATGGTTTTATGATATTCGTTCCGAAAATCAAATCCACACATCTACCATACTATTGATAAACCTTACACTTGTCTCGGTCAAACCCGCACACATTTGGTTGAAGAACACTCCCATATACACAAATATGCTTGGCTAAATATTTATTTGATAGTTTATATAAACACATAAATCATCTTCTAAAACAATGATTCATTGCTGTGAGAATATTGATCAATTAGATCATCCGTAACGGATGGCCGTGACATTCGGTCAACCAACAAAACAAAATAACGCGTCTACTCCACTACATCCTCCCCACTCGACGCATCCAACATGCAAATTTGCAAGAAGTTGGTCACAAAACAACGCGTCTACTCCACTACATCCTCCCCACTCGACGCATCCAACATGCAAATTTGCAAGAAGTTGGTCGAAAATAAGACCGAGTTGTGTGACGTATGCGCGTGTGTGGTGTTTTTATTAAATAATTAAGTGAGATGTTTTTTGTGTTATCATTGGTCTCTTTATTATACTGAGTTGATCATAAAATTGTTGTAAAGAAAGAAAGTTGGGTGTCATCGATCCTATTGTGACCACCGTTACGGGTAGCCCCTAGTTATTAACGAAAGATGCATAATACCTACCACACTAAAAAAGAGATGTGGCTGAGAGAGCACCAACTCATATAAGAATATAAGATAAAGCTAGAGGATCGAAAATACTAGATTCATAAATTATTTATGTTTTGCATGCTTAATTTTCTAATAGTTGAGAAGTGGTCCATATATTCACCAAATCTGTTTTCCTGAACTAAGAAAATAGTCCATACCTTTACACACATATTTCCAATATGCATCAATATTCCTAAAAGATACACTTTCATTTTCCAAAAACACATTAAAAACGAAAAAAAAAAAAAAAAAACAAAAACAAAAACAAAAACAAAAACAAAAAACAGTATATCTATCAGCAAATTTGAATGATTTAACCCCTGGAATGATTAAGATAACACGATACAACTACAACAACAAATATCATACAAGGTACAAGAATGAACCTAAATTTAGCCGAAAAGAGTAGAGCAGGGGAATTTGAGACCATGGACAAGCTTAATGTAGTCGAGCAACACTATACAGTAAGCTATAGTTACAACAACAATGGAAGTTTATTGTTCCATTTATATACACCAATACAGGTGCATAGTCTTATTTTGAAAATTTCTAATCACCCGAAAATAATTCAACCGTCACTTTCTTCATGTACATAAGTGATACATACCTATGCTTAAACTCGTGTTATAGCTTCTCTTTATGTGGACATGTACATTTTGCGTGATGTTCTGAAAGAGCCTGAAATGTTCCAACAATAACACATAATTAGTTATCTTAAGGGAAATCAATAGCGTTAAGACACTTATAATTCTTTTTTCATCACATACCTCTGCTTCTTTCTGAAGCTCTTTTATATAGTCAACGGCTAAATCCAACATGTCTGCTGTGTTTGTTTGCTGCAAGTGACGAATATGACGGCCTTAATTCAATGTATATGAGATTTAAGATTTTGAAGTTGTAAAGTTCGTAAAATGTTAATCTTACCTTGTCCATATTTGGGACAAGCTCTTGTAGCTTCCTCATTCTTTCACTTATTCTGGTCCGTCTTACCTGAAAGCATCGGAAAGGAAGTATCTTGATCAATTTTCTGACAAACAGAAGTTAACGAGCGGGAAAAATGAGTAGTTTTGCAAGGTTTTTTACCCTCTCAGCGATGCTTCTTGGGTGAGTTGCACAACCCCTTTTTGCTCTGCTTCTTAAAGGCACAGAATCTTGAAATTGCAGCAGTTTATCCAACTCGGCTGTACTTGATGGCAAGCTCATGTGATGCACAAGCGTACTGGGAGCACGTATTCTCCCAACATCATTCTGCCGAGCACAACCAGTAACGGTCATATTAAATTTGGTTAAAACAATCATTAATCTCAACACTAGGAAGATCAGAACAGTGTCAAATAGCATACCTGATTTTCAGATGGTTTTAAACTCGATAACTTATTTTGCTCAATTTCTCCAAAGTCTTTCAAGAAACTATCAGATAAGATATCCGAATCATCCCATGAATGTGAACCAAATCCTCCATCATCACGACCACTTTTCAAATCCATAACTTTGCTCTCATTTTCAGGGATACGCGGCAATATACCAGAAGACGTTAGTGAACTAGACGTAAATCCCATTTCATTTTTCATTCTCTTTGTCGAGGAGAGCATTGAGTTTCCAATACCCCTACCACCAACTTTGAAATCATCCAACGATCTCATCGTTGAGAAACCTACAAACAATTAGTTCCAACCTTAATAAAGTAACCGAAACTGTTTATTAAGAACAAACAAGAGACAAGTTGGGTTTAATTACAGACAAACAGCATACATAGTCAAATTAATTATAAACAACGCTCAACTTGCAGCAATAAACATTCCAGATCAAGAAAAAAAATGATAATAAAACCGTCTTCACCATCATCCCTTTATCCAAAAAGAAACATATAAGTATCAGCATCATGATAATCAGCATTTGTACTTGTACAACAAACACAGATATCAACTCTTTAAAAAGTACAATTAATATACCAAACACAAGAATTACCCTAAATAGTAATTCCAAAAGAACATGAAATCTAGCAAATTAACTGTCTTTCTTTCCTAACTTAGAAATACGTTTATGAAATTTAAGCAGCTCCCTAACTGTTTACCAAAATCATTAATGGTGCTAGTTTTAGCTTATCTTGTTCGATCTGCTTTAATTTGATAAGCCCATTTTTACTGGTTTTTTCTTCTCTTACTACCGAGGCAAACTAACAATCTCACAATATTTACAAATATCATACACAATTGTCTCGGTCATTACTTGAACCCACAACCATTTTTTTCTTTTTTTTCTTTTTTTGGGTATAACCATGGTTTCCGACCTTTTGGCCGACTAATCCACGAGGTTTGAACCCACCGCCACAAAGACTCAAACCAGGTAAAACCCTTCTTTTTCAGGAGGTTGGCATGGTCATTGATCAGTATTCAGTACTACTAAGCTTACTAAGAATCAAAGACTATAAACTAAAAACTATGCTCACAAGCTAAAAAATAAGCCAAAAAATCAGGTTTATGAAAAATAAGCCTAACAAAATAAGCTAAAAGATATAAAAAGTTACCATTATCCATATCGAGCTGATCGAAAAACCCGGCAGGTGAGCTACTTTGCCTTAGCAAACTATTATTCCTTATATTATTCGAAACACTGTTACTAGTCTGATCCATTTGTGACTGAAACTGATTCTGTTGCTGTTGTTGCTGTTCTTGTTGTTGATAATTCATTGTACTAGGTTGTGGTGTTGAATATATGACTTCTTGTTCTTGCTTAACAGAATCCATCATAAACCTAGACTCATATCCTGACAATATCTGGTCAGTAGTACTTGAGGAAACCCTAGTATTGAAAAACTGATCAGTGTCATCATATATTCCACTGTTGATCAGGTTTGAAAAGTATGAACTAGGAGCAGATCTGTATCTTATTAATCCTGTAGTGTTCATGGTAGTTTGTTGTTGTTGTTGGGGAAGATGGTTGAGTTGATGGTGAAGATCTGAATCCATGAAAGGGTTTCTAAAAATAGAAATCTGAGCTGAAACCTAACAAACTAGTAATATTGACTTTGATTTGTGGAATAGGGACCTCATGGTGGAGTACCGTTTAAGGGTTTGTGTAAAAATAGAAAGTGGTAAATATTAGAGGAGCTAAATATAGGAAGATAAAATAGCCACCGTTGAAATGAAGAGATGATGAGGATGATAAATCAAAGATGGGTTTATTTGGTCAGCTTTTTAGAAATAAATTTTTGTGCCAAGTGCCAGGTGAGATAAGTCGGATACACACACTCGATCGCATGTGAATTGTGTTGGGAATTGTGGTCTCTCTATGGTTTGCTAATTACTCACTAGAAATTAGTACTTATTTTTTTTTACAGGGTTTCAGGATTCGTTTTCTAACTAAAATGTTTGTTTATCTTGGTAACTTTTAGTGTAACGGTGAACACAATAGCATCGAAGACATTATTGTCGCATCAGCTTTCTCTCTTTAAAACAACTTTATATATGAGTATATGACCAATTTAGTTCAATAAAGAGACTAATGACATCATCAAAAACATGTCCCACAAAAATCAATTAAATACACACTTAGACACACAAACATGTTCACACAAGTCGGTCGTTATTTCAATTGAGTTCTTGCAAAAACCCAAATGTAGACGCATATTGTATTGAGCGTGTAATAGAGGGATGCGTCCTCTTTGTTGGTCGACTAACATAAAGACCACCCATTACACTTGGTCGTATGTCATTAACAAAAACAACTTTAGGTTTAAGTTTTGTGAGAAACAAAAGTGAGGCTATTCTAGGGTTGCAATCGAGTCAAGTCGAGCTCAAGCTCTATAAGACTTGAGCTTGGCTTGAAAGAAAAATAGTAGGCTTGAGCTTGGCTTGATAGCTTGTCAAGCTTTCATCATCCAAGCTTGAGCTTGGCTCGAGTAGGTTTCGAGCAAAGCTTGAGCTTAGCTTGAAAAGCTTGAATGTATATAAAAATATATTATTCAATAGCTAAACTCAATAATAAATATATGTATAAAGTGTTCATACTACTAATCTAATATACACATGAGCGGCTATATAACCTGCATTTTAATAGCAACTAAATAGGCAACAACAACAGATAAATAGCAGCCAAAACACAAGCTATTTTGCCACTTTGTTACATATTACATTATTACGCATTTTGCCACATATGATATATCCCATTTTGCAGCCTTAATGATCATTGCTGAGTTGAAGTTAATAACCAAATTTGCTCTTATAATTATTAGGTTAATAACCAAATTTGCTCCTAATGACTTATATGGAATTTATTTTATATATCTATATTAAAGCTTGATACGAGCTCGAGCCGAGCTATTCAAAGCTTGAGCTTGGCTTGTTAAATGTTTCGAGCTATTTTTTGGGCTTGAGCTTGGGCTTGAACTTGATAAAAGCTTGACTCGATCGAGCCAAGCTCGAGTTCGAGTTGCTTGATAAAAGCTTGACTTGATTGCAGCCCTAGGCTATTCCGGTTACGTTTGAAATTTATATGTTATAACTTATAAATGTGCTTGATAATTTGCCTTTAAAAGAAAGTTTTGTTTTTTTTTTTTTTTTTATCTACTCGTAAAAATGACGATAACAAATAATGTATGTCGATATGCATACTTTGTTTCAAAGATAATATGTTGAAGGTAATGTTTAAGTTGATGCAGCTTGCACATGAAGTGTTCATACGCTATGAGAAAAGTGACTATAAAAACTGATCTTTGCATCTAACGGGCAAGGAAACGTCGAGCGACACATTTCTATGCATCCATAATTTTTTAAATGGGAAAACGTTGTCAATGATAACGATAAAATCATAAAAAGGCTGATTTTAGTGATGTGGTCCAAAAATGGCTGAAATTAATATGACAAAAATGATAGGCAAACGATCAAATAACACCTTGTACTCTCAAGTTTTTAGTCATTCCACATTTTGGTATCAAAACTTGTTTCTTAATTAAATGTTGAAAAACATGGGTAAGAAAATCTTAGAATCAAGGGTTGGATATGGTTGTATACTTTTTTTTTTTTGAACGGCGATTTATAAAAGGAAAAACTAGCAAAAAGCTAGACTTACAAAGTAATCAAATAAGGGTTTTTAAGCCATTCGATCCAACCGAACGAGGCTTTACTTCTTAATTTACAATGTTTGTTATGTACTACCTCCGTCCCTAAATAAATGTCCAATTTGACTTTTCAGAGTCAAACTGGTTCAACTTTGAGTCGAAGTCAAATGTTTGTTTATGATCGATAAATGTTTGTTGGCGATGGTCACAAATTAGGGATGTAATGAGTCGAAGTCAAATACTATGAGCTAACGGGTTAACCAAAACATGTCACATTTCCATGTATCTTTCGACTAGAAAAGAGAACGTTCATTCGACGCATTAATTTTTCTTGAAAATATGATTTAGTTGACTTTTTAAATCTATTTTTAATTGGGTTTTTTTTAACTTGTGACATTGACTTAGGGACACAAATTAAACAAATCAAAAGTATTATTTGATCAACAAAAAAGGATTTACTGATTTAGTTAAAATACACTTTTATGTATTTTTGTATTTTTTTGTAAGTCCCCGAGTAATTTTCTATATTTTTTAGTGTGCTTAACTTTTGCCCTAGAATCACAAGTTAAAAAAATCTTTATTTAGAAGAAATAAATATAAGACAATATGTCTTTAGTTGTTTTCCATTGGAAAAGTTTCTAGACATAAAATACATGAGAACCAAAGAATTTTGCAGCTAAAGTCAGATTAATTGACCCAAAAATGGATTAATGTAATACTACTAAATTAATACTTTATCTCTCATCGTGTATCACGCGTATTTTCAAAATAATCATGTCCTATAATTTTGGAGGTGTAAATTATGAAATACGGGAGTCAACTAATATTGTTTATCGCCACTTGTTAGTTTTCGAATCAATTTATTGATTAACATGGTTTAACAAAATAGAAATGATTAACATGACCATAATTTTGTCGAATTCATGTCTAAATTTATGTATCACCGTTTGCAACAAAGATACACACATCTTTAGTCATTCCATTAATTGTAGCAGAAAATGCTTAATCACTAGTCGAGTGTTGAAATTTTCTTGAATGATGGAAAAAAAATTGAAGGTAAATTTTATAAAGGGTCAAAGCGGTTAGAAGAAGAAAAATAGTTCAAACAATAATAAGGAAAGTTTTCAAAGTTTTAAATTATTGGTGAAACAATATATAAGACTAGCAAAAAGCTTAACCACTTTCTCTTTTATGTAACCAAAGTTTTAAATTATTGGTGAAAAAATAGTTCAAAGTTTTAATAAGGAAAGTTTTCAAAGTTTTAAATTATTGGTGAAACAATATATAAGGCGAAAGTGGTTATTAGTCATTCCATTAATTGTAGCAGAAAATGCTTAACCACTTTCGCCTTATAATGAATCTATGAAATTATTTTGATGATTCACGAATGATTTTCTAGTTTTATATGGTAAACTGCAAAAATGTTCACTAATATATTGCGAAAGTGCAAAAAAACAATCGAGTCATAAATGCATACAAAAACGCCACCAACGTTATGGATAAGTGAAAAAAGCCACCGAGATCCAAATCTCGTTAGTTTCCTCGTTAAGTGTCAAGTCATTGAAGGTAGTATCTTCTTTTCACTGTTCATTTTATCTCCCGCCAATTATAATTGAAGGACTATATTTGCAAACAAACTTAAACTCTTTAGTTAAAGCAGCTAGATTACTAGAGTTATTTTTTCAGATTACACTAACTCCCCAAAACCAACCCATTTAACTTCATATCCGTTGTAAAGGTAATCAACCGTCAAACCTTAACTTTAAAAGAAAAATATATCCTAAATCGGAATAACGAAACCCAGTTATGGCGAATAATGATAAGGAAAAGTCTTTGTTGATTGGGGGGGGGGGGGGGGGGAATCATCCGAAAAGTCGTGGGGCAAGGTTTTATTAAATGATGAAGTCTTTGAGTAAGTTTTTGATGAATTTGGTGATCAAGTTATTGCCAAGCATAGTTCGTATGCGAACATAGGGAAGAAGATGATAGAAGAAAATTTTCAATGGATGTGGAACAAAACCTTCAACGAACTAAATGTTGGTGGTAGCGGTGCGATATATATTCCTACCATTGGAAGTGGTAGCGGTTGCTCCAATGAGGTAGTTGCGAAGAAAAAAAGAGGGAGGGGAAGGCCGGTTGGGAATGGCAAGAAGAAGAAGGAGGGGAGTCCTAATCCGAGTACAGTTACACAAAAAAGGAAGAGGGGAAGGCCTATTGGGAATGGGAAGAAGAAGAAGGGGAAGGAAGAGCATACGGATCTTGGTATGTTAATGTAGTATACTTCATTTACGTGTCATTTTAAATTTGTTTATGTAGGATGCTATGATATGTTTGATAGACTTTTATATGCATCCCCTTTGAGTGACATGATTGAGTGCCCTGATTGCTAGGTTTACGATAAACAGAGTATTATGTTTTTAAGTAGGCTGTTAGAATATCATAAGTGAGAGTGTATCTTGAGTGTGTCTTGCATTGTCTTATATCTGTTTTTACTAAAGGAACAACAAAGGTTTAGTTTCTATATCACCACATTGACTTATTAAGTAAACTACAATTATGTGGAGAGATATACAACATTGCATTGCTCTGCTTCACTTGAGCCTGCATAATTGTTTCATTGACTGCTGCTGCATTGACTTTAGCATGTATATCATTAGTTTCATAGGTGCTGGTATTTCTTCACAGTGTGTTACTTTAATTGCCTATTGACGTTTGAATTTAAACGGTGGCAGGTTTAAGTGACTATGATTATGAAATTGTGTTCAGAATGCACGGATTCTTTGAATTTGCTCCATTGAGATATGTACAAGGGAATGTTTCTTCACTTTGTGCCTTTGTTCATGACAAACATATCTTTAGCCTTGGTCTGGATGATATGTTATCACACATTAGGGGAGAAAGATGGGTTGTCTTCTTTTGTTTGCCTTGCAAATCATTAAAACAAGGTTTGAAGTTGATTCACACAGACAATGATGTGCATACAATGATCAAACTAGGTTGTCGGGTTGGTTTTGTAGATTTGTTTGTTGCTCACAAAAAATAGATGTTATCTCAATACTATTTAAAAAATATTGATTCAGGGGGTGAAAGTGGGGAGGTTGTCGGATGGGTAGAAGTAGATTCTAGCTTGCGGTGCTCTAGCACTTCAACTGTCACAACTCGTAATTTCATGTCCTGTTTCAAACGTCGAAATTCCAATTTTTATCTCGGAAAGTTACTATTCACTTTTACTATTCACAAAACACTATTCATGTCCGAAATTTTTATTTCATATTCTCATAAGTTAAACTATTTTGACGGTAATTCGAGAGTTTGGCGCTCGTCGGATCATTTATGCAAAAATCACGAAGCCGTGTCCGAGATTTACATTCAGGTTTAAATGTCCTTCCGGCATCCCGATATGCCCATAAATCATTATAAACAATAAAAAATATGATTTTCTCTCATTTTACGACAATTCTTAAAGTTTTGGAATTTTACGTTTTTCAGTTCAGCGTTTTACGCGAATTACGCGTTTTTAACCCGCGTTTCCAGTTTTAACAGCGTTTAAGCAACCCGATGGAACTTACCATTCATTTTATATTTTATTATGGAGTATTTTGACAAGTTTAGTCATTCTTTCAAGTTTCATATTTTTACGATGCCCGAATTTACGTTTCGCGATTTAAAACTTTACGGTTAGCGATTAACGGAACCAAAACCGACTCCGTGAACCAGATATCACCAAGCTTCCTACATACTCATCCATACATGTGCAGCCCCCTCCCCATGTTACTTGAACTTCACCACTTATTTACCATAATGCCATTGAAATTAGATATTTTGTACAAAAACACCTAAAACTACACATTTAACTTATTTTACAAATCAAAACACAAGAAAATTTTGTTTTCTCTTCTTCCCCACTCAAACCCACGACCCAAATTCATACACCATGATCAAGGGATGATTTTCCAAAGTACAAAGCATCAAAGTTGTTCATTTCATCATCCTAATCAAGAATCATAACACAAAAACACAAGTAATCCAAGGTTTCTCATCATCTCACCACCTATTATTTCAAAGTGAGTATTCAAATTTATTTTCATGTTTTCATCTAATTAACATATGTATCTTATGGTATTCATGCTTAATTTCATGCACAAACTAGTTATACCACTTTATTTTTGTATACTTTTTGAACATACAAACCCTAGATTGTGATTTAGGTGTTCCCTTGTTAAATTAACTTGATTACTAGTCATTAGGAACCCATGGCACCCTAAGAAGGTGTATGGAAGGTTTAGTATAGATTTGTGGAGTTTGCAAGAGTTTTGGTTGAAGTAGAAACTAGTTTTGAACATGAAAAATGGATTTGTAACAAGTAAATATACATTCTGTCCCATTTTGGTAAATTCTGGAAAATCAGTAAATACAAAGTAAACTTTGGCAAAATTTTTAGAAAATACTTTCAAAAACGAATCCGTAGGCGAAAGAACGGATTAAAAAGAGTTTATAACGAAGAAGTTATGATTTTTGCAAGTTTATTGACGAAAAGTATATTTTCTGAAAATTGTTGCTGTTGGATGTTTTTCGTCGGACAAAAAGAGGCTTTAGACGTAACCCGGAGGAGCCAAGCTTTCCAAAATATATTACTACATACTAAGACGTAACCGTGGATATAAAGAACAAGTAAAACGGACTAATAACGACAAAGATATTCACGTTTCAATATCGGCAAAAATCCTCTATAATTGGTAGCTTTTAAAAATAATAATAACACTACGTACTAAATTCTAGATTTTCTAGAAATATTAACCAAGTACCCAATTTTATAACTAATGAAGTATTAGTTATTACAAGTATATTTTATCACTACGAGGCGTTATTTCAAGGATTTCAACCCGAGGATTTCAACACGAACATTGATACATACGATATATATATAAGTATATATATTGCAACTAGCTTTATTTTTCTAATAGCCATATTTTTCCTAAGTCTTGGAAATGTATATTTTTTATAACAACAAGTATTTTTCAAAGAGTAGAGTGGTATAGGAAACATGTGCATGGACATTCATAACATCATTTCATGATCTAAGTCGATCACTATCATTCATATTAGGTTGCGGTTTGAGATCGAACCTCATTTCTGTGTATCCACTTTATCATCGTAGCTATCGCACCAGGTGAGTCATAGCCCCTATTCTTTTAAATTGTTTTGTTAACGTTTTGGGGGAGAATACATGCTCGTTTTTACATAAATTACTACTTGACTCTTTGAACTCATTTGACCTTATAACTTGTTTTGAACTTTTGAACTTAATGTACTGTACGTGCTATGACCTAAAGTCTCACCTTATTGGTGGAGCGTTCTTAACCCTAAAGTCTCACCTTATTGGTGGAGCGTGCTAAGTCTCCCATGTTTGGAGCGTTCTTAATCTTATATAATAGTTGTATGATGTACTGTTCGTACATTCGCATTGTTCGACGCCTATTAGTAGTATGGATAGCGCTATTAGAGGTCGGCCAACCTCTCGTCCACCATGTTACGGGACGCATATTATTTAATTAGGGGCTTTGCATGGCATACATTATTATATAGGTGGTGCTTATATTGTGACTTATTATGACCGCGGGTACTTGACTACTAAACATGCAACTATATTTTAGCAGTGGGTTGTAAACACACAGGTTACAAGTCTCTTATGGCGGGACTTGTAACTGAGTGGATTTATGATGCCTTTGCTGTGTGATCATTTTTCTATAGACTTTATTTGTTAAACAAACTCTATGAACTCACCAACCTCGTGTTGACACTTTAGCATGTATTTTCAGGTTTAACCTATGGCACACTACAGGAGGTTTTGGCAGGGCATGGCATGGTCATAGAAGACTCTGATTATTTATATGGGGACCGTTTTAAACTATTTTAAGAGCCTACTTCCGCACTACTTTTAACGATGTAAATACAATATTTTTGACTTAACTATTTTATTCTAAATGATTGAAGTGAAAACCATTTTTGAACTTGTGTTGTAATACCAATTGAGTTACACCCCAGCTACATGTATGCTTCCGCTGGACCCGATCTTGGGGGTGTGACAGATTGGTACCAGAGCTTTGGCTATAGCGAACTAAGTGTTTTTTAAAACCTAGACTATAGCTACTTTTATGAAAAACTTAACCCTATGACCGTCACGTGCCTGCCTGCCAAGCTGAAACCCCATTGTGGTTTGTTGCTGACTTAGGTGATGAGATTTGCGACTCATTATCTGGTATATTATATTCACTTATTCTAGTTGATTACTCTAATTGCCTTTCATATAAGCATGTTCACGTATCATATATGTCACCACGTTATGTTTTTCCTTGCATAGTTTCATCATTTGACCTCGAGTTTGGTCACCTGCCTTAGTCTTTCTGAACTTCTTGGTATTTGTGAAGGACATAGTATTAGTATAACTGAGCTGAGTATTTCAAAATTCATGGAACCTCGGTGGAATATAGACTAGTCACCTACTCACCTATATTCAACCCGGGATAGTGGGACATAGGCTGACTACCTATATCCGACTCAGAAATGAATTTTGCAACACTGAGAATGGTTATAATAAAATTCTGTCTGGATTGAATCCTCTACTCAATTTCTAAATGTTTCATTATGTGTGTGTATACCCTGGTTGTCAGAACGCTTATATTTTTCATCACCTCGTGAACCGCCGCCTAGAAACACGTCAACTGGTCATTTCGTCTCATGAATCTTCACCTTTATAACACTTCGGAGACCAACATTAACTGAACTTCGGGACGAAGTTCCTTTTAGAGGGGAAGAATGTCACAACTCGTAATTTCATGTCCTGTTTCAAACGTCGAAATTCCAATTTTTATCTCGGAAAGTTACTATTCACAAAACACTATTCATGTCCGAAATTTTTATTTCATATTCTCATAAGTTAAACTATTTTGACGGTAATTCGAGAGTTTGGCGCTCGTCGGATCATTTATGCAAAAATCATGAAGCCGTGTCCGAGATTTACATTCAGGTTTAAATGTCCTTCCGGCATCCCGATATGCCCATAAATCATTATAAACAATAAAAAATATGATTTTCTCTCATTTTACGACAATTCTTAAAGTTTTGGAATTTTACGTTTTTCAGTTCAGCGTTTTACGCGAATTACGCGTTTTTAACCCGCGTTTCCAGTTTTAACAGCGTTTAAGCAACCCGATGGAACTTACCATTCATTTTATATTTTATTATGGAGTATTTTGACAAGTTTAGTCATTCTTTCAAGTTTCATATTTTTACGATGCCCGAATTTACGTTTCGCGATTTAAAACTTTACGGTTAGCGATTAACGGAACCAAAACCGACTCCGTGAACCAGATATCACCAAGCTTCCTACATACTCATCCATACATGTGCAGCCCCCTCCCCATGTTACTTGAACTTCACCACTTATTTACCATAATGCCATTGAAATTAGATATTTTGTACAAAAACACCTAAAACTACACATTTAACTTATTTTACAAATCAAAACACAAGAAAATTTTGTTTTCTCTTCTTCCCCACTCAAACCCACGACCCAAATTCATACACCATGATCAAGGGATGATTTTCCAAAGTACAAAGCATCAAAGTTGTTCATTTCATCATCCTAATCAAGAATCATAACACAAAAACACAAGTAATCCAAGGTTTCTCATCATCTCACCACCTATTATTTCAAAGTGAGTATTCAAATTTATTTTCATGTTTTCATCTAATTAACATATGTATCTTATGGTATTCATGCTTAATTTCATGCACAAACTAGTTATACCACTTTATTTTTGTATACTTTTTGAACATACAAACCCTAGATTGTGATTTAGGTGTTCCCTTGTTAAATTAACTTGATTACTAGTCATTAGGAACCCATGGCACCCTAAGAAGGTGTATGGAAGGTTTAGTATAGATTTGTGGAGTTTGCAAGAGTTTTGGTTGAAGTAGAAACTAGTTTTGAACATGAAAAATGGATTTGTAACAAGTAAATATACATTCTGTCCCATTTTGGTAAATTCTGGAAAATCAGTAAATACAAAGTAAACTTTGGCAAAATTTTTAGAAAATACTTTCAAAAACGAATCCGTAGGCGAAAGAACGGATTAAAAAGAGTTTATAACGAAGAAGTTATGATTTTTGCAAGTTTATTGACGAAAAGTATATTTTCTGAAAATTGTTGCTGTTGGATGTTTTTCGTCGGACAAAAAGAGGCTTTAGACGTAACCCGGAGGAGCCAAGCTTTCCAAAATATATTACTACATACTAAGACGTAACCGTGGATATAAAGAACAAGTAAAACGGACTAATAACGACAAAGATATTCACGTTTCAATATCGGCAAAAATCCTCTATAATTGGTAGCTTTTAAAAATAATAATAACACTACGTACTAAATTCTAGATTTTCTAGAAATATTAACCAAGTACCCAATTTTATAACTAATGAAGTATTAGTTATTACAAGTATATTTTATCACTACGAGGCGTTATTTCAAGGATTTCAACCCGAGGATTTCAACACGAACATTGATACATACGATATATATATAAGTATATATATTGCAACTAGCTTTATTTTTCTAATAGCCATATTTTTCCTAAGTCTTGAAAATGTATATTTTTTATAACAACAAGTATTTTTCAAAGAGTAGAGTGGTATAGGAAACATGTGCATGGACATTCATAACATCATTTCATGATCTAAGTCGATCACTATCATTCATATTAGGTTGCGGTTTGAGATTGAACCTCATTTCTGTGTATCCACTTTATCATCGTAGCTATCGCACCAGGTGAGTCATAGCCCCTATTCTTTTAAATTGTTTTGTTAACGTTTTGGGGGAGAATACATGCTCGTTTTTACATAAATTACTACTTGACTCTTTGAACTCATTTGACCTTATAACTTGTTTTGAACTTTTGAACTTAATGTACTGTACGTGCTATGACCTAAAGTCTCACCTTATTGGTGGAGCGTTCTTAACCCTAAAGTCTCACCTTATTGGTGGAGCGTGCTAAGTCTCCCATGTTTGGAGCGTTCTTAATCTTATATAATAGTTGTATGATGTACTGTTCGTACATTCGCATTGTTCGACGCCTATTAGTAGTATGGATAGCGCTATTAGAGGTCGGCCAACCTCTCGTCCACCATGTTACGGGACGCATATTATTTAATTAGGGGCTTTGCATGGCATACATTATTATATAGGTGGTGCTTATATTGTGACTTATTATGACCGCGGGTACTTGACTACTAAACATGCAACTATATTTTAGCAGTGGGTTGTAAACACACAGGTTACAAGTCTCTTATGGCGGGACTTGTAACTGAGTGGATTTATGATGCCTTTGCTGTGTGATCATTTTTCTATAGACTTTATTTGTTAAACAAACTCTATGAACTCACCAACCTCGTGTTGACACTTTAGCATGTATTTTCAGGTTTAACCTATGGCACACTACAGGAGGTTTTGGCAGGGCATGGCATGGTCATAGAAGACTCTGATTATTTATATGGGGACCGTTTTAAACTATTTTAAGGGCCTACTTCCGCACTACTTTTAACGATGTAAATACAATATTTTTGACTTAACTATTTTATTCTAAATGATTGAAGTGAAAACCATTTTTGAACTTGTGTTGTAATACCAATTGAGTTACACCCCAGCTATATGTATGCTTCCGCTGGACCCGATCTTGGGGGTGTGACATCAACTCCTTTTAGGACTAGCACTTCAAAACCTTTTATGGTTGTGGATGATGTTGATGCTTCAAAACCTGAATTCGGGAAGCATGAAAATAGGGTGAAGAGGTCCGTGGATAAGGCAAAAGGAAAGATGGTTGATGAGGATGATGTTCTTAACAAGAACAAACCAGCTAGTATTGTCATTAGAGATGGTGGTTATATGAAGAAGATAGCAGGTGTTGGTTCAGTGAATGTGGGAGCAAGGGGTGGGGGTCTTTTGAGACGAAGAAGTGATGTTAGAATCACTAATTGCGTACTGGGACTAAGGGCATCAAGATCAATAGGTAACAATGTGGTGTTATTTTGACTAGGTGAGCCTAATGAATTGTTTAGCAAATATTTTGGATACATTGCATTCCCTATTATAGTAACCTCGTTTCATTGCATATTTTGACAGTGCAGGTGTAGTTGATCACCTGTTGGTTCATCAAGTAGAAAGTTTTGAAGATTGACATATGGATTCATCTATTGGAAATATATAATATGTAGAAACAAAAACACTTTAATTTGGTTGTATTTACTAATGTAACTTGAACTATTTTACTTCTGTTTTGAATACACCAAAGGGTGTGTGCAGGCATTGTGATATGTTCATCTTTTTTGTACAAGCCGAACAATATTATGTAAATTGAAGTATTTCATATGGGTTAAATGTTTATTGATGCTTGACTCTTATCAAATACTAGGTTTTGTGTGTCTGTTATACTATGTTTGTGTTTGTTTGTGTTTGTTTTTTGTGTTATATACTTCTATCAATACTCCTATCAATACTCTGTTTTGGGTTAAATGTTTATGGATGCTTGACTCCCATCAATACTCTGTTATTGCATCTAATTTCTTATGCATAATATGTTTGTGTTTCCGTTATTTGCTTCGATTAATAGCATTTTCAAGTTTGTGTTTGTGTATTATGGTTAGAATTCTGTCAGTTTCATGAAACATTTAACGAACATTGTATATTAAGAAAATCGGGATCAAACGACCCCTTCCATTCATAAACCATACATTTACAACCTTGCGATAGGGGAAACCACAACCCCTATCTACATCTACATCTACCTTACGACAGGGGCACCAAAAGGAACAAAAGAAACCACAACTACACAAGTGCCCAACCACCTACTACCTACATTCATCATACACAACAAAACAACCCTCCCCAGCCTCCAGCACCCAAACCCTTCACATGTACGTTTGCCTCACATCAAACTAAATCTTGAAAACAATGTTGTCGTTAGTTTGCCTAAGCATCCTCATCAACCCCCCTCATCTTTCTCATATATGCTGACTGAATCCTCCTAAGCTTGTTCATATTGGCCCTTGCAGCTCTCGAGCCCCTTAAGTTTTGGAGCTCTAAAATCAGGTCCCCCCTAATACGGAGCATATTAGACAGCTTTAGGCACCTACTCATCAACTCTTGTGCATAATGAATATCTTCCTCGACCTCTCGCTGGTTATGGGATATCATCATTTTCGATATGACAAACGAGTTACAGGCAATCACGAGATCAAGACAGCGAGACATGTTACTGGAAAATGGAATGATAATTTTTTCGGTTACGGGTTGTGTGTTTCTGCTTGTGTGTGTGTGTGTGTGTGTGAAGGCGTTGTGACAATTTAATATGGAAACATGAAAATAACTTTGCAAATTAACCATTGAGGTCATGTCACAATTATACCAAAAGGTTGACGGGAGATAAAATGAACAGTGAAAGACGATACTACCCTCAATGACTTGGCACTTAACGAGGAAACTAACGGAATTTGGCTCTCGGTGGCTATTTTGCACTTATCCTTAACGTTAGTGGCATTTTAGCATGCCTTTATGACTCGGTGACTTTTTTGCACTTTCGCAATAGGTTAGTGACTATTTTTGCAGTTTACACTTTTATATAAGGCTGGTTAGAATATTTAAACGCCGCGTTTCAAAAAATAAAAAATAAAAAATAAAATAAAATAAAATAAAATATAATAAAAATACTTTATCGTCATGCTCACATTATTATTTAGCAATCACCGATATCATCAACTTTCAATTTTTATGGTCACTACTATTAAAAATATTCATTTTATATAACATACATCACAAAATACCCCACACACATACTAAAAGAAAAAAATATAATGATGAGGGTGGTCACCATTATATGCAAGAAATAAATGTGATGTGATGTTGTTGGTGAACGTCACGCGTGAGTGAGAGGATAGCGGTGACCTCTCGCCGACCATTATGTCTAGTCTAAGTATCAACCAAAGATCCCGAAAAAGAAAAAAATACAAATAAAATAAAATAAAAAATCTAACTTTTATCATCTTACTTATCATGATAAGCTATTCA
Organism: Artemisia argyi; assembly: GCA_030686995.1. Lineage (NCBI taxonomy): Eukaryota > Viridiplantae > Streptophyta > Magnoliopsida > Asterales > Asteraceae > Artemisia > Artemisia argyi. The sequence goes on along the minus strand of CM060695.1, from coordinate 18,492,779 downwards.
CTTTCTTTAGACTTTCACTTTTTATGCTTTTGTTCACTATTTACCCAATGTATTTTCCAATCAACGTCAATCACAAGTCTTTAAAGTTGGTCAATATTTAACAATGATTTTGCTTTGTTTTGTCTCGTTAGTTTCTTGCGGTTTGTGTGAATGGTAAAACGGGCAAAATCGAAGGCTACAGGGTTTTGTGTCTTTTATAATTACGACGACGCGGGTTACTCACCCGCGCATTGACGATGCCATGAATTTCACCATGACAAAGAGTAAATTGGAAGTTGTTTTGATAAACCATATCTTAAAAGCTGAACCTTTTGATTTTTACTAGAGAACTTGATCCTCTTATAAAAAAAATTACATGTACATGCCATTATTTATTGTCTATCTACCGATTTTCGTTTGATGGTATCTTAGGTTGTGATATATCATTTTCAAGGTTCCTTGTAGATTGTAGTTGGACTATTTCACAACATTTCAATGTGTATTAATCATTCAGTTTCAACTATTTTGATAACAAAAGTCAACATTTTTCTAGGTGAACAATTATTCGAAGGAAATTGATATGTACACATATTATTTTGATGCAGACACATGCTTTCAGTTGTAAATAGACCCTTATACCTTTTTATGCAGTTTTTAATTCTCCTTTAACGTAAGATTATTTATGCCTCCTATGCAATTACTGATCACATCCACGTCGCCATTAAATCCACGGTATGTATATACACGCAATAGACTATTTGGCTTCTTTAACTTTTTTACATTGGCATTAATCAGTGATCACTATGTTCTTATTGTCGTAATCATACACCATGTGATTGGGTTTCATGTCAGCTATATGATTCGAATATTTATAGACCTTCTTAAATGTTTACATGGAAAATTGGAAACTATATTCATACTTGCACAACCGTAACCGTAACAAGGAGTTTCTATAGGGTAAAGCTATTATGGTATGATTTATCAGTTAATTTACTTTACATTTTTACAAGTCAAATCGTCTTCTACGGATCTTGTGTAAACATCATCTCGGCCAAAGCGATGAAAATATATATATATATATATATATATATATATATATATATATATATGACAGTATAAATATACATATGACAGTATGAAACAAAAAGAACACCAATCATGAACATAGACTAATGCTAATGGCAACACCATTTCCATAAAAGCAACATCGCCACGTTAGCGCCACCTCAGTTTTCTCTCTCCACAACTCCACCCCAACCATAACTAGCTAGTGGTGACTAAAAAAGCAACCCCGAAAACTACAATAAAAAACATACTCCATAAAACAAATAAAAAAAACTACACACACAAATCTTGCAATGTTTCGGTTGGCTAAGCAACCACAACTTTGAAATGGTTGCTTGGTGACGCGTCGCTTTGAGGTGAGCTAATGGGGTAACGCGTTACTTTTATGGGGTTGTGGTTGGGAGGCAACTCCCATTAGCATCAGTCTTACAGGTAAAATAAATATACATATGATAGTATGAAACAATCTACTAAAATACATAGAAAGAACACCAATCACGTGTAGAATACTCAATAGCCAAGAAAAATATTTAGATCTATTGAAGGAACACTAATGGCGGCTAGGTTTTTTAAGAGAAAGAAAGAGTTTAATTTTTAACTGATCCTTATTCTAGTCGAATATTTTGATCTATAGAAAGAGGTGGCACTTTTTTATGGATAAATCAAAATACCTAAATTGCCCTTCCAGTTTTTTAAACAGTGGCTTCATCTTTTAATTATTTACATTAATGACACAATTAATTACAGCCATTGATCTAACAATCTAATGGTTTAATGAAGGTTCTCATAGTTCTCGCAGATAAAAGTGATTCTCATAAGAAAGTTACACTATATATATATATATATATATATATATATATATATATATATATATATATATATATATATATATATATATATATATTGCTGGAAGTTTTAGAAAAGGGTTAATTCTACTGTTAGATAACAAACTTTTTAAAAAAATTTCGATGTTAGGTAATTTACTCTAAAAAAATACTATCTTAGATAACAAAACTTTGTGCAATCTTCAATGTTAGGTAATATTACTGGCTACGCTTATGGGGCCCACATGTGACGTCATATAAACGGATATATTTCCCTTTTCCCTATTTCTTTCTCTCTTTATCATAAACCCTAAATTGTAACGGTAAAAACACACTCAATTAATTATTTCAAAAATCATAACTAATCCCAAATCAAAATCAAATTAAATCATGTCTTCTTATCTTTGCAATGAAAACTGCAAATGTGACATGCCATCAATGGTTGTAACCTCTTGAACACCCTCCAACCCAGCTCGACGTTTCATTTGTTGCCAAAACCGCTGGGTAAGCATATCAGATACGTTTTCTTTAACAATTATCAAGTTAAATTATTTACTAGACTCTATTTTTTGATTTTAGAAACCGGGTAGGAAAAAATGTGATAAATGGGATTGGTATGATCCAGAGGAGGTTAACTGTGAACACACGATTCTTGTCGGGTTAACCTTTACTCATTTTGATTATTACATAGATAAGAAAATTAGGGTTCTGGAATTTGGGAATTAGGGTTCTTGAAATTGGGGGGAATATGTTTATTGGTAAAGCGTTGTTAATAGGGTAAAAGTTATACGGGTCTAATAAAAAAATGTGTTTTTTTTTAACTTTAGTACAAAATTACCTAACGATGAGGCGAAAAGTGTTACGCTTTTAGGGGGTCATTTAAGCCCTAAGTCGTGATTATTTGATCAAATATTGCCTCAAATCGTTTCTTTTGTCATTTTAGGTACTTTGAAGAAGAAATCTGGAAAATGAAGCATTTGGGACGTTTTTGGAGCGAAAAGTGAAGAAAACGACAAAGTCTCCAAAATCAAGCTGGAAATAGTACCTGACGGCGTCAAGCTTTGGGATGCCTAGGCCGTCAAGAGTAAATTATAAGGTGACGGCCAAGTGATGATTAACAAGTGACGGCGTCAGATCTGGATCTAGGCAATCCGATAATAGTATTGGCGGCTAGTTGACGGCGTCACATGTACAACGTGACGCCGTCAGATTGTATTTCTCTATATATAGTTTTTTAATTTTCATTCATTAGAGAGAGAACTTTCGGAGGAACTTTACCACAAACCCTAGGTCGAATTTTCACCTTCTTTTAAGGGTTTCAAACCCTTCTTTCATCCATGTTTGATTAAAGATAAGTTTTCCAATAACAATTCAATATGTCTATGTGTTGTTTGATTCAATCTTATACTTGTCTTTACTTTAACATGCTAGGCTAGGTTTGTTTGTGTTTGCTTAGATGTAATGAAACCTAGCTACTGATTGTTGGTTGATTGTTTGTTATTAATTGTTGTGGATGAATGATTTCGATGTTAGGCTTAAGAAAACTGGCTAATCTCCAATTGGTAACTTGCTTGAACGTCTTAAGAAACATGAATCGGATGTGTACTACTATTTTAATGGTTGTATTTAATGCATGAGTTACTACTAAGGATGCCATGTTAGGAGCTAGTTGTCGGCTCGACATAAGAAGAGGTAGAAGCTTATAGAGTTGGGGAAGATCGTACACGGCCCCACGAATGGTATTAAGGAATATAACCCGTCATCCACGTAATTGTACCAAACTAGTCAATTAATGAAAGATATCTAGGGAATAGTGAAATCTAAGTAAACAAGTTTGTCTCATTATAAGGTTTTTCTCACATTTTATTTTCTTGTTATTTTATTTTCATTGCATTAGTAGTTATTTGTGTTAGTTGACTAACAACTAATTCCGCCCATTCTTTCAATACTCGAGATTTTTTCTTGCTTTTCATAAAATATATAAAAATACAAAAAGAATCATCCCTCACCTCTAGACTTAGTTTAATTAAGTTTTGATCCTAACGAACACTATTTCCCAAGTAGAACGATTAATCCCCCGGTACTTGCAACTACGCTATACTACATCGGTCAGTTACACTGCCTGGTGGGGATTGCAAGCTTCTCGAGATCCCTCGAGAGGTAAAACCTTTTGCGTAGGCGCAATCCCACGCATCACCTAACATTGAACAAACATTAAAGTTTCGTTACCTAACTTAGTATTTTTTAGAATTTAGAGTAAATTACTTAACATTGGAAATTGAAAGTTCGTTACATAACAATAGAATTAACCTTTTAAAATAAGCTCAACGAATAAACTAAATATAAGAGAAGTCATAATAGTCTATTTGCAATCGTTTTTATGTGTATGCATCTGTGTATATATCAATTCATTCATTGTGTTTTCAAGTGTATTTTAAAGAATGAAAGTGAATGAAAGTAAAAAAATGTCTTGTTTTTGAGTTTTTGAAGGCTTGAAAGCAAAGTAAAGTAAACGAAAGGAAGTAAAGTATCATTTATTTTTCTCAATAAAACTTTCACCCCATATTTGAAGTGAAACATGAGTAAAGAGAAAAAGACAAAAAATTAAAAAAAACTTAATGACAAAAATATCATTTTTTTGTGTTGATACTTACACCACATAAATTGATGCACGCACCACAGTTATGCACATACCATATTGTAATATATGCATTAGTGAAGTGATATTGTGGTGTGTTCATAAATTTATGTGCTGTAAGTATCAACACTCTTTTTTTTTATAAAATGCAACTTGTTTTGAAGGTTATAATAGTAAATTCACAAATATACAAAATATAATAAGTTACAATCCTCTTTCATTAGATTTAAGCTCTAGAACTCAAAATATATGTCAGCTTTGTTTCCTCTCCTCTACCTTTTCTTTACATTACTTTCTTTACTTTACATTCATCTTTAAAAAGCCATTCTCTGTCATTTTTCTGAAAATAAAATATCTTACAAACAGTAAATCATTAAGCTACAAAAATATATAGACATTTTTTTGGGTAAAAGGTTAAAAAACCCGGTAAATATATTACTCCAAAAAAGTTTAAGTACAAAGGATATGGGTGAATCCCATATCTCAGCCATTTACATAGGCGGAAAAGCTTACATAACAAGATATTTCATATTCTCTAAACAGGAAAATAAACCACTACTCAACATTAGACTCCTACGCAAACAAAATTACTTCCTACTAAGGCCTTAGATCTTAGTACCATACATGTTATAAAAAGCATCCAAATTCACTGGAAGATCGTAGACCTTATCCGCATATTCATCATAATCATAGTCATCACAATCATCTTCATGATCATGACCACCACCAAATAGGTTCATTGACTCATCAAAAGTGTTCACAACCTTCTCTTCATCACTGTCGGAATTAACAATCTCTCACACCTTAGAAAATGGGTTAACCCTCTTAGTAGAAGAAGTAGATGGAGAAAAAGAAGAACTAGACTTACTAGCCGCGGCCTTCACATTCTCTTTTACAACACTCATAAGCGGTTCTTATGAAACGTTACCTGTATTTTGAGACCCATCCACCTTAGCTTCCTTTTTATTACCCGGATGACCATTATCATTCACAAGAGTAGCTTTCCCATAAATAATTAGCTTTTCAAGCTCCCCAATTTTATCAATAATAGGAGTAGGACCAACCTCCTTAGTTTCCATTGTACTGCCAGAATCCAACTAAGCCCCATCCTTATCTACGACATTAGTAGGAATGCCACATTCATCAGGACTCCTAACGTATTAGATGTAGCACCATTCGTCCCACTCGTACTAGCCACATCAGCGGCCTTCTTCTTTGCAGTATCCACCTTCTTCGGTTCAGGAGGAGGTGCTTTAGGCTGGTAGCGAAACTTATTACCCACAACCAGTTTAGTAAATCCGCCTTTAACCAGTACATTTTTACCTTTTGCCTTACGATGTTGGACCTCCTTGAAACCATCACTAGGTTTTTCCTTACCAGTAGGAGCACTAGGTTCCACGTTAAAGGGAAATAAAATAATAAAAAAAAAAGATAGAGAGACATTTCGATATACTTTTGACGGATTTTTTTAAAGTTTTTTTTACTATTAAAATTTGCGTCTGGAAAAATCATATGTGATTTATTATTTTATAAATCACATGTGATTTCACAAATCACATATGATTTCATAAGTCACATGTGATTTTTTAAAATAATAAATTACATGTTATTTTTTCAAACGTAAATTTCAACACTAAAAAAAAAAAAAAAAAAAAGGTTGAAAGTATATTTCACTTAACTTATCATTATGACTGTCATTCTAGTTGATGTTGCCAATGCCGATTCGGAAAACCGTTCATCGATGCTTGCTTGTGGAAGCTACATCCAATTGAAGTGTCGTCTGGTTAAATCGAGTATGCCGGAAAACAATATTTAATGTAGGTATATGTTGTTAATAACCATGTTAATTAGTCGGATTGTGTTTTATTTGAAGAGAGCATTGCAACGTAACGTTTACCCATGTCCTTTCTTGTATCGATCATGCCTCCGAGAAGATCGACCGAGCCAACCGAGGTGGTGCAGTCCCTAGGGGAGGAAGGATGGGTAACGTAAAAGTAGAGGAGGTGGCCACGACACTGAAAGCGACGTGAACGATGCTAACGACGCTACGAACGCTGACTTCTCCACGATCATCGCCGAGCATCACAAAGCACATTTCATTTGTTATCTCACTTGACTTAGGAATTTAGGATGTGCATTTTAGCAGAAATCATATTACTTCAAGGAAATGAGGAATCACCCCCTTAGGGGGAGATTGTTAGCATTATTAAAGTGGCGATCATTCCCGTGTCTATGAATCTTGTAATAGTGGATATGTATAAATGTGTAATAGTAGTCCAATAAGCTAGTCCAATATTAGTCCATTAGATAGTCCACCTCACGGCCCATGGAAAGCCTATGACCGGCCATTGGTTGAGGTATATAAGACACTCTCTACCCATGGAGAGTATGTGTCTCTTATCATTCTACTATGTGTAAGCTCACCATCTAGTGTGTGTGTCTTGCATATTTCCTCTCTTCTTGTATGTGTAAGGCCACTCAAAAATCGGCCGTCTACAGCTTTGGTGTTCTATTACTTGAAATGCTGACAGGGAAAGCATCAGTTTAGTCACAGCAGGGCAAGTGCTCATGCATAAACAAATGATTTAATTCTCATCGTGATTGTTTAATTTTTTTCGTGTAACAATTAACGTTTTGTGAGATATTTAATTTTTTGAAAATAAATTTACCGGGTTTGAAGCCTCTACCAATTTTTTTTAAATGGTGAAAGTGAGGTTGGTTGGGGTTTTTTTTTTTTTTTTTTTTTTTTTTTTTTATTATTTATTTTTTTATTTTTTAAATAACAATGTGTTGCCTTATTTGTTTATTTGAATCTTTAAAGAATTTGAAGTATGCATTGAAGTTTTCATTTTCTTTTCACAAGAGTTTTATAGTTCGAACCACGACTCGATACTTACATGACCCGGTAAGAAATATAGTCAAAATGGTTACAAAAACTTTTGGTTACCCACCTGATTTAAAACTCGCTATCATCGGCTAATCTAAACATAAAAAATGCCACCCATTTTGTCAATATTCTTAATCGATTTTTTAATGCAGTGACAATTAAGTTAAGAGCTAGGCTTAGTTAAGTTAGTCTATTACTCTATTATTAGCAATAAATTGTCATATACACGCAGTTGACTAAGGACCACATATAGATAATAACGCCAAGTATATTTCTAATAAAAACAATTACAATAATATTAATTTTACAATATCCCGAGAATACGGGGATACTGTACATGTTGGAGCCAGCAATGTAAAGATACTTCGTATCAGTTCCTATATAAAATACATGGGCCAGAGCCAATAACATAAGTTCTCAGTTTTAAAATAAGTTTGAAGTTTATTAGTTTAAGCTATTACATTCAGTTAAATTTAACGTTTTGTGAGAGTATATATTGGGTTTGATGTCATGTTTAAGCAAAAATTGTTAACCATTACCAATTGACCTAACAATCAGAGATTCCCTAATGCTCTAACAAGAGTATTATGTTTGAAACTTATTGGATCTTGGAGATGGTCAGAAAAAAGGTTCAGAAACAGTCACGAGGATACCCTGGTTAACCGTTTACATTGAAGTAAAAGACTCGTCATCCTTATTCGTTTGTGAAAATACCAATGTAACTTTAAGCATTTGAATAAGTGTTCTTCAAAAGTTGAAGAACGGTAGGTTCATCCTGGTTTTATGTATTCTAAGGATGCCAATCGGACCCTCCCCAAAAGACCCGGCCTCAGGTAATGAGCACCTGTCCCAGTGACTGTATTTATTAGAAGGTGGTCTTTCAACCATGGGCATTTTCTCCAATAGGCCTCTCATTGACCAGTCAATTTGAGCATTTGCGGTGAAGAATACTACCAATTGAAAGCTTTTAGGCCAATGGAGAGATTCGAACCCCGATCTATTGAGACAAGGTTGGAAGCTCTTACCATTGAACTAAAGTGAATCTTTAGGTATGGTAAGACATTCTTAATTAACACAAGCACCATATCTCTATTTACCGTGACCCTGTCACCATTAATCAACACCATTAAATAAACATATCAAGTCGTAATCCTTTCGCATGCTATACACGTAAGCAACAAAAACAGCTAACCAAATTTTGTTTTGTACCATACAATAAGCTTTTTTTCTCAAAAAAGTTTCAATATCGTTTCTTTTTAATATAGATAAATACACCACGACTTCATAAGTTATGTAATTAGGAACTATAAAGTTATAAGCCGAAAACTCCTTATGAAAGTAACGTTACAACTATTTAATAGAAACCATGAAAATGATATATTGGAAGAGCTTAAAGTATGATATATTAAAGTTATTATTCCCTTTTCATCTTTGTTATCAAGTTTGATTAGGTGTCTAGATTACCTAATTAAGTTAATATTCTTATCACATAGGCATGTATATATTTAATCCACCAAAGTTGCTCAATCAAGGGACATTTGTGGTACATACAAATATACAAGCTTTTATGGGATATTGTTAGTTTGGCGTGTTAGCGATATGTTTAGGGCATAATTACGGCTTAACTCAATGAGCTAGACCCTAAATAGAAATGCCGATACATATATCATTTCATTGCAAGTATGTATATTTGTTAAAGGTTTAAATCGGCTGGGAAATCCTCTTTCTACGTACCTTTTTTGGGTGCCGACTGATATTTCTCCAAGACCCAGCCTCATAACCCCATGTAATAAGTACATGTTCTAGTGACTTTCTGCCATGAGTTGGGATTAAACCCACAACCTATTTCCCAATAAGCCTCATTAACCGGTCAATTGGACGCTATACTTCTTTTTAATAGCAATCTAATCAATGAAAAATACTAAGTGAAACTACAAAATAAAATATTCGTTTTTAATTGTTTGTAACATGATCCAAATCATCCTTAAATCTATTCATGGTATCAACAGAATACGTTTGTAGTAAGATTTATATCTATACAAAGCTCAACCACATAGTTATATAAAACAATCATATCCCATGTTGTTTGCTTATAACATGACAACTCATGAATTTGAAGGAAGTATGATCGGATCCATATTTTAGGCCATGTTTGGTGCATTATATACCCCGAAACTTGGTTGGTCTTTGTTTGCCCGAGGTTTCTATCCTGCTTCTAAACCCGATTACACGTCTACTTATACATATTAGTCATCAGTGCTCGTATTCAGGGCCGTCTCATGAATTTATGAAATTTTTGAAGGTCCTGGACGAAATTAAATAATGGTTTTCACCTTGAATTGGACAAAGGCAAATGATGAATATAAGGAAAGGAGATCAGAAAGGTAGGCTTCCAGAAGGAGAGAACCCACTTATACCTTCTTCGGGTATCTCAATTGAAATCCCCAGAAATGGTATTCTCCGCCTTTTTAGCACTAGACTGACATTCTCATTTCGCTTGTTCAGTTCAACGAAAGCCGGTACTAATCAAGCACAGTTTAGCCCTATGATTGAATTGCGATAGTTGGATTCCCTCTTCCTATAGCTATGACTGGCAACCCCTCTGGGGAGGGGGTTTTTATAGAGAGAGGTAAGTTGAGGGTAGCCTCCCGCTTGACCGATTTCTCGGAGTCGGAGGAAGATCTCTCATCCGATCATCATGAACACAAAGGAGATGCTCTCGATGTGAGATCAGCAGCAAAAGAAAGAAGAAAAGGGCCATGATCCTATGTTCGTTTTCGCCCTGGGCTTTTCGATATGGAATGCTATATAAAAGTGTCATCATTTTTAAGATATAATGCAATTAGTTAGCTAACGTTCTAACATATTACTCATTTAAAATATTTTATCACCTAAATACTTTTTTCTTTGTGAAAAATATGCGTACACATGCATATAATTATTAACGGGACAAATTTTGAGACCCTTAAAAATTTTGAGGCCCTGTGCGATCGCTCACCTTGCACACCCTCAAAGCCGGCCCTGCTCGTATTCGTTTTATATAATCTTGATTCTTAGCTGATTAAATATTTGGAATCCGAATTACTACTACGAAGTACATAAACTCGGGTTTTGATGTTAAGCATGCCTTGGATTTCTTAAGATATAAGAATTGTTATACAGATTTTTAAACCTAAAGAAAATTTTCCAAAGTCAACAAACAAATTATTAAATCTCAATTTGTCATAACTGTCGTGGGCCTAGTTTCATGGACCCAAAGTCTTAAAATTGAATAGTAGCAGGCCCACAAATATCCAATTCATAAGTGTCGTGGGCCTAGCAACACAAATATCCAATTCATAATATCCCCAGCTATTTATTATAGGGTAAAAGTTATAAAATACCATCGTACTTTCAAAAATGTACCAAGTTGAACCATGTACTTTTTTATTGCTTACTTGACCAACGAACTTTCAAATTTTTATTCGACTTGAACAATATCTTATTTATTAAAAAAAATAAAAAGAAATTACACGTGGATAATTAGAAAAGATATGGTTCAAGTCGAATAAAAATTTGAAAGTTCGTTGGTCAAGTAAGCAATAAAAAAATACATGGTTCAACTTGGTACATTTTTGAAAGTACGATGGTATTTTATAGCTTTTACCCTTTATTATACATACTCAGTCACACACTCACACATTCAAAACACTGCATACATGCATACATGATACTAGCATGCATACACAAGTACATAACTTAAAGTTTATTCTAAATTGAAAATTGAAAGGACAGAAGAATAAATGAAGAAACCTGTCATTCTTGTAGTTATATGCTGATGATGACAAGCATCAACAGAAATTAAGAGATCTGCTTGTGATCTGATCTATATTATATAAGACAAACTCCAAATTATATGCATGCATGTGGAGAGTTAAGGTTTAAAATATATTTAACACTTCTACAAAATTCCCTATATTCATGAAATGATCTTCAGGGTTTTGATAGGGTAATCTACAAGCAACTGGCTAATCAAATGTTCACAAGTTTTCATCAATGAAAATTTAAACAAATTATAGATGCTCTGGTTTACCATAATAGTACAAAAGATAAGTTTGTTTATCTTCGTTTAAACACACAACATGGAACTCTCACAACTACACCCCACATGCACGTACCTTGTCGTTTTTAAGCACAAAAACATGCATATATACACACCTAGGCATACCATGAGTAGTGTCCACAACAATCAAGCTATTTCAATAAAAATGTGTACCATCATATGGTTGATCATAGCATCCATATCATTAACCACCATTATTCCCGTAATCGCTTGTCCACCGTCCGATAGAGCTGCCTTACTCGCCTTCAAAGCCGCCTTACACGAGCCACAGTTAGGCATATTCAAGTCTTGGACGGGTACCAATTGTTGCAACAAATGGTATGGTATTACCTGCGACCCTACTACACAGAGGGTCGCGGATATAAACCTACGTGGAGAATCCGAAGATCCATTTCTCCAAAAATCTAACAAAACCGGTTACATGACGGGTTCAATTTCCCCCTCCATTTGCAAACTAAACAAACTCTCAACCATAGTTATTGCAGATTGGAAGGGCATTTCGGGTGTTATACCTCCATGCATTACTTCTCTACCATTTCTTCGTATTCTCGACCTAATAGGAAACCAAATCTCAGGAGAAATCCCTTTTGATATAGGAAAACTTAACCGATTAACCGTCCTCAATTTCGCAGATAACAAACTCACGGGTCGAATTCCTAGATCCTTAGCAAACCTATCATCGTTAAAACATCTAGATCTTCGAAACAACATGATCTCGGGTACAATTCCACGTAACTTCGGGAAGCTAAGAATGCTAAGTAGAGCCTTATTTAGCAACAACAGAATATATGGGCCAATACCTGAATCTATCTCATACATCTACCGTTTATCCGATCTTGACCTTTCCCTAAATCGTTTCACTGGTCCAATACCTGCGTCGCTAGGCAAAATGTCAGTTTTAGGCACGTTAAACCTCGATGGAAACCAACTTTCTGGTACGATTCCATCGAGTTTAATGACTTCAAGGATTAGCATTTTGAACTTAAGTAGAAATGCTCTTGAAGGTAACATACCGGATGTGTTTGGACCTATATCATACTTTATGGTGATCGATTTATCGTATAATAAGCTTAAAGGATCGATACCTAAGTCGATTTCATTAGCTTCTTATATTGGTCATATTGATTTGAGTCATAATCATTTGTGTGGCAAGATACCGGTGGTGACGTTTTTTGATCATATTGAAGCGTCTTCTTTTATGTATAATGATTGCTTGTGTGGAAAACCACTCAAAGCTTGCTCATAAAGTTTGTTAATTAGCCGTTAATATTACGGTAACTATTTTAGCTATTGTTACCGTCGGTAAAGATTTACTGATGTGGTTTTATTTGTGGTGATTGTGTAACTATGTAATATGTACGTGTATTATGAATTAATGATCTTTATATAGCTTGCACGTAAGAAGCATATATTAAATGTTCGTTTTTATTTCACAGCGTGCTTACTATGCTATAAAATAACATAAAAAACAAGATTATACTGTTATATATGTGTGCATAACATAATACAAAACTAACCACAAGCTGACCGAGTTGGCAAAATGGCCTGTGATCATGATCAAAGTTTGCTGATTGATGCAAACAAAACTGAAGTGTATACGTCAACCTCCGTTTTCCCCGATTTAAACCTCATGAATTCGTCTTTGTGGTGCTGAATTAGAACAAAACAGCTGTCCTGTATCTACCGATCTATGGACCATGATTAAAATTTAGTAGGGCTTGGATGATTCAAGATTGACATCGTCTCTTCATCCCTAGTCAATTTGAGAGAGACCCGACTCCATAAATAACACCTTGGGGAAAATTTGTATTTGATGCGGTCTTTCAAACCACGATATGGATCATTTTTTTGGGGTAAAGGGGAGTAATCCTGCACCATTGTAAAATATATTAACCAAACAAATATTGAAGTACAACGGATGAGAGTGAATCCCTCACCTCAGTCCCTTAGGATACTTACAGACTCGAATATAAGAATGACACACCATTCCTATAATTTACAATAAAATGAACCTACTAATAATGACACAAGTACATAAAAATTTACAATACTACTCAAGAAAACCACTTGAGCCTTCTTTATCACTATGGCGGTCCACCTTAACTTCCATGAAGAATACACGTAGAGAAATCCAAGCGATCTTCAACATAAAATTTGTTTGTAGTAGCGAAGACCACAAACAACTCCTCTACCATCACCATAACAACAGTAAGATTGAATCAAATGTACCCAAAGTGCATGGCAACGTGAGAATGGGGTTTTGAACAAGAGTCCCCACAAACTTAACTTCCATCTATAGCATAAATAACCACACTCATGAATCTTACTACAACAATAATCAATAGCCATGAGCAGCAACAAATAAGTGTGATACCGAGCAAAAACATAAACATAGGGTGATTCAACCCTAACTTCCAAACCAAGCATGTCACCCAATCCTCCATACCAATCACACCATTTACCATGATCTACTTGAAACCAGAATAAAGAACATTGCCTGACCTTCTACGATCACAATGACATATAATCGATGCATTGTCAATAACAACGAACAAAGCATATCGATTAATACTTGAACCTGCCATGCGATCAACTTAGCCCATACAGAAAAACACTATGGAACGATCCAAACCACCAACAGTATAACGAACATCGTGACAAATTAGATCGAACATAGACTTGAACAATGGTTTAAAAAACCCTAACATGCAGCAGCAGTAACGATTCCCAACACCATCATAACCACATGATCCATAAAGAACAACCCTTAAAGGAATCAAAACCCTCACTTCCAATTCATCCAATACAGCCTCTCTCCCAAAAAACCCACGAACATGACAGAAGCAATCCAAATGGAACTTACCAGGATCAAAACCCTAGAAAAAGGATTACTTGCATAATGATAATATCGAAACCAAGAAGGAATCGATTAAACAATTCAGGATAATCCAAAAAGAAACCCTAAAAAATTTGGGTTTCGACAACACCAAATCGACCCTTATTATATATAGAGTCGGTTGGAACCGACCTTTGATAAACCAATAATAGGTGCGATTTAAATAACAGGTTGCGAATTTAAACCCTAAAAGAGAATCAGAATCGAAAAAGGATAGTTAGGGTTAGAAAAAATTCGCCATAATCATGCTAAGGACGATTTTAGAAGTAGCACACCTCTACCCAGAACTTAGAAACCATTAACACCGATTGCATATCATTCAGGAGAATGATAGAGAGGCGGAATTGATGGATTTTTGGCTGGAATTTTAGGGGTAGAGGAGGCTGGAAATTGCCCCTAGTGGGAGAGAAAATTAGGGTATTCGAAGGTTCTCTTTAGTCTTATCTTCTTTACGGTGTTCTAAAGTATTCAGGGATCATTTTCGGAGATATCATAAGTGTTTCGTTCCCAAACAACACTCGCAAAAAGTCACACTTTGCGAAGACGTTAAAGTATTATCACATTCTTGTAATTAATACAAACAGGGATATTTAGCACAATTATATTAGATTGATTGGATTAACTATTCCGACTTTAGCTTGTACAAATAATGTATAATAATCCCTTTTGCATAGCATCTTGTTGTTGAATAAAATTGATGGGAAACTTGTGCTTGTGGGAGATGATGGTTTGCCGTTAAAACCTACTCGTATGGAACCGTCATCATCACGTCATGAAGAAGCAGTGGGCATGGCGGTTCTAATACTGATCCTTATCTGAACATGGGAATTGATGCTAGCAGTGTGTCTACTAAAGATGCTCCAACAACATATGCTACTATTCTACCGAAGGATGCTGATTATGATTTTGATCTACCTATTGCTTCGGTTCATAAGGTAAATGATAGATTGAAGAATTCATTATACGGATACTTTATCGGTAAAAGGCTTTCATTTCCCGTTGTTCAATGGTTCACGCATAATAATTGGAAAAAGTGTGGTGTTTTGAAGGTAGCAATGAACGCGAATGGTTTTTTCTTCTTTAAGTTCTCTTCAATTCAGGGTGCTGAATTTGTCCTTATTGATGGTCTATGGACGATACGTGGAATTCCTATCTTTCTCAATAAGTGGCCACCCTCTGTGAGCCTCTTAAAAAAAGAATTGTCTCGAGTCCCAATTTGGGTGAAGTTTCATAATGCGCCACTAGTTGCATACACTTCTGATGGATTAAGCTATTAAGCTTGATGGCAACGATAATTGGTACTCCTATGATGTTAGACTCGTATACGAACAACATGCATATGGATTCATGGGGGAGAAGTAGCTATGCTAGAGCTTTGATTGAAATAAATGCGTGTAATGATTTTAAAGATAATTTGGTAGTGGTTGTTCCAAAGTTTGAGGGAGATGGTTATACGAAAGAGACTATTCGCATTGAATATAAGTGGGAACCCC
Source organism: Artemisia argyi (assembly GCA_030686995.1). Classification (NCBI taxonomy): domain Eukaryota; kingdom Viridiplantae; phylum Streptophyta; class Magnoliopsida; order Asterales; family Asteraceae; genus Artemisia; species Artemisia argyi. The sequence goes on along the minus strand of CM060695.1, from coordinate 18,476,895 downwards.
CTCGTTGTGGTACATGTTTGGTATATGGTCACTTGCTTGATGATTGTCTCAAAGCTACTCCTAAACGAGTGGTGAATGTGATAGACAAAAGCAAGGATCATAATTCGAGAGCTGATACTGAGGGTTTTATTGAAGTTAAAAAGAAGTCTTCGGGTGGCAAAAATGAAGGTAATAAAAGTAGTAAACCCATTCTTTTGAAGTCTAAACTTGTGTTTCGTCCGAAAGCTATTCAACCGACTAAAATGTTGAATGTTCCTCCTAAGATGAAGCTAACTAACGCTACAAGTGGGACATCGGTTTCTAACAATACCAGTGATGGCACGAAATCAGCAAGCAACAATGGTAAGGGTAACTCGGATAACATTGATCTCTTTTCTCTTAAAAACTCGTTTGAAGTTTTAAACAATGAAACTAAGGTGCTAAAGGTAGTCGACATTTCTACAAAAGTGAAAGAGGTTAATGATGGGATTAATGATAATAGTGATGATGAGGTCTTTGATGAAACTGCCAGCTATATGGCGTCTACGAGTTCAAAAGCTGCTAAAAGTGGCAGGGTAAGGGGGTTAAATAAGATTTTATATGAAAAATGGAATGAAGATAATGACGAAGACCCGTATGATAATGAAGACTTTGATGATTGTGTTCTACTGTAACACCCCCAAAATTTGGTACAGCGAAAGACTAATCAAGCTTTCGGGGTGCTACGGGGATTGGTATCCGTCACAAGTCATAAAAAAACGAGATAAAGTAAACGTAGGTAAAAGCAAAACCAACCAGGGTTTTAAAGTTTACATTCATCCCAAATAATCCAAAGTAAGGCCCAAAATAAGTAAAACATAGGTCCACAATAACATATCAGAGTTCAAAACTAGATCCATTAACCAGATTGCCATGCCAAGCCTTCCAAACACAAGCATCCCAAGCCATCACTTAATTACCTGAGAAAACGCGCTAAAAGTCAGCTTTCGTTGGTGAGATCATAGGTTTAAATTCTTAATTCAATCAAGTGGACATATACGCAAAACGCTTGCTAGCTAGACTAGGCCTCGAATCACTAAACCAAACCTATAGGTGCACACTATAATACAAAACCAATCAAATCAATATGCATTCGCAAGGATGCGACATGCCCTACATTCGTAAGGATACGACATGTTCTTGCATCCGTAAGGATACGACATGCGCTACAACCCACCTAGTTCTATAAGCATAGCAAGTTTTAAATAAACAGCAATAATAGTCCACATAAAATAATTTGCACGTTTCTCACCCCAAGTATTGAAAACAATATTCAAAAGTAAAAGTGGGGCTATGACTCACCTCAAGTCCGGATATTAGCTAAAAAACCGGTAGAATCAAGAAGTATAGAAACTCAAATGACGGCAACTACGGACTCGACACTTCCTAACAATATAAACTCTTCTCAGAATCATTTTCTCAAAAATCAAATATTCCCAATCCCGAACGTATTCCTTTTTACTTTCCAAAATCCATTTTTCATATTTGGTTTGGCGTTTGGTATCCATGTGGGTGGAAGGTCGACTCAACACAAGCCAGGAAACATATCAAAAGAATTAATAATAACGATCTACAGGTCTAATATTGGCCCAATATATTATTTAAATAAATCGTCGAAGTTTATCAAGTTCGTCAACTCGTTAATCCTCCACAACTTATTTACCTAATATATTATTCCAAAATCATACCAAGTCCTAAATCACATAGCACGTAGATTACTGTATGGTAAGTTTTAAAGTCTAATAAGTTTCCTAAATATATCGTCAAACTTACCAAATTCGTCAATTTGGTAAACCTCACAAAATATTTAGTAGCTTATTATCCCACACTCCTACCACAACCTAAAGGCGTCGTAGGATATAATACCCATTAATAAACCCTTTTTATATAACTAAATAGGTCCCATTTAATCCGCCGATTAAACAAGTTATATAGTTATATGAAACGAGTCTATTAACATCACACATCCGTGACAAGCACAAAAGTCAACAATTAATAAAATGACCCACTTGGATTCAAGTGCCCTCAATCTCATATAACTCGTAAGTTCTCGTTTTATTTCCCAAAAGCTTACTTTATTTCGTAAGACATTTCACGTTATATTTATATTTCTAATTATAATAGTTTAGTTATTATAAAGTTTCCGACATTATTATACTATTTTCATAGTCTAATACATATCGTCAACATCATTATTTTTATTACTCGTGATCACCTATTTATTATATACGCACTTATGTAAATATACATACGTTTACACATTTATATATTTATATAAATGTTTATATCGATAATATAAGTTATTACGAGTTTTTATTTGTTTGTTTAATTATAAATTGTTTCGAGTTAGAAAAGATGAGTCACATGTCCGAGTCATCACTCTCGGCTCATTGTCCAAATCCAAAGTGTCAAGGCATTTGCCAAAGTCAACCGTTGACTAGAAAGTCAACGTGACTCCAACTCGCACAACCACAAGTCCAAAGCAACAAGTCAATATCACAACTCCGTCATTCATCCCATTTCACAAACTACAACAATAAGGTCCGACTACGGTACCCAACTAACCTCTCTCCGCCATTCTAAGTGATTGTCTCACAATCGGTCCCCATTTTTCCTTCGACAACAACTCCACAAAAATAATAAGTCCATTGCCGAGACCACAAGGGTCTCGGCCCTTCTACCCTTTCTCGGCCACAAGTAAAACACAACAACAACAATAACATTAACAACAAGAAGAAGAACAACAAAAGTATTAAGTCTCGGGTAAACACATCGAGCCAAGCTCGAGCTGAAAGACCCACTTGGGTCTCGGTTTACTTCGCGAGCCACAAGACCCAACCCCCGAGACCATGAAGGTCTCGGTTAGGCTCAACCTGAGCACTCAACAATACCAATCGGACCCTTAGGGTCTCGGCATGCTCATACGAGCTCAAAACATCAACCCAAACGGACCCTTGAGGTCGCGGCATGCTCACGTGAGCCATCAATCAAGACACCGAGACCACGAGGGTCTCGGCTAAGCTCAACCAAGCATCAAACACATCCCAAACGATCTCAAACAAATCAAATCCGAACACAAATCGGTCATGAGTCGACACCACACGGATACCATTCTTATTTATATCAAAACTCTTTTAAATCTTGAAAATCAAATCACAAATCAACAAATCAAACCGACTTTGACTCGGTTTTGTCAAACCCGACGCATGTATATGTGTTTCTCACCTTCAACTTCAACGAAACAAAAGAAAGTGGTGGTGTGGTGGTGTATACGCGGCGTTGAATCAAAGAAAATGGGTGTGGGGTTCACTTTGAGGCGCGTGTGGTACAACACAAGAAAGAGGGAAGTTTGGGGAGTGTTTTGGTGGTGGCGGTGAGTGGTGGTTACCGGTGGTGGTGATGGTGCCGGCGTAGCAGGGGGCGGCGACACAAGAGAGGGGACAAAGTAGAGTTTGGAGTGGGGAGGAAGATATGTGAGGGTGAAGGGTAGGTTAGGGCCTTCGGGGTATTAATACCCGAAATTACAAAAATGGTCCCTCTAGTTTTTTTTTTCTCTTTTAGCCACAAAACTAGGTTATTAGGTGATATTATTAATCGGTTTTCCCCGTAACACGAATACTCGTTCATGAAAGTATTAAACGTCATCAAAATATTCGTACACGTCGCCATTTATTTCCAAATACGTTTTCCCGAAAACTTTAAATATTAAAACATTCGTTTAATATATAGATGCGACCGTTATTCAAAAGTTTTTAAATTCGTTAGGTTTTACTAGTGCCGGAGTCGACGTAGTGCCCAAAAGACGTCTCAATCATAATTCACGACATAAATTCCATCTCAAATCAATAATTCAAATTTAATTCCACAGAAGCTTCATAATTTAAAACCACGGTTTAAATTTTACAAATCCGTTGCGAATAAAATTCCAAACATTTAATTATCATTAAACTTTAACGTAATGCAGGTTTTAAAATGTCTCCCTAAATTGCCAATTGTCACATCTACCTAATGACCTAAAGAAGTTCGCAAATTAATGATTATTGTATTAGTCTTCGTTGTCAACTTAGATAAAGTTTTGTTGGTCACATAAGTTTGGCATATGTAATTCTTATGTTAGGTTAGGTTCGAATTACAATTAGTGTGTTTGTTTTTGCCTGTTTATGGTGTAACAATTCGCAATTTCAGGTTAATTACTATTCCCAGAAAATTTCACTATTCACTTTTACTATTCATTTCTTTCCGAAATTTTCCCGAAAGTTGATTTTTATTTGATATTCTCGAATAATAAATCATTTCCATGGCAAATTAAATGTTTGACATTCGTCAGATCATTTTCGTGAAAGTTATTAAGGAATTACACGACATTACACGTTTTAGGGTAAAACGTCATTCAGAAATTCTACGTACAACGAAACTCGACCGCGTTAAGTGACCCCGCATCAGAAAAATGTTTGACACACTCATGATTTATTTGAGAATTAATCATGACTGAGAAAAACATGACCAAAGACTTCCCGGCAGGTCACCCAGGCCTGTACTACTCTCGCATGAGCACGCTTAACCGTATGGGCGATTAACCGTTAGACCACGAAACGAGTTTCTAAGACGTTTTGAGTTTTCAAACTTATTAGAAAAAGTCAACATATTTTTCCCTCCTCCATTGACCAAAAATCATCCCTTGATGTTATAAGTCATTTCGTGATTTTTAGGCTTACGGTTTGATGTCTAAAAGACATTTAATACCAACCGACACTAGACTGAGCCCAGTCTAGACATTATAAGTCATTTTAAATCATTTTTATCACATTAGAAAAGTAACATTTTACTTTTCTCAATTTTACGCAATATTCGTACGTTTTACGTATTACGCGTTTTAGACCCGTGTTTCCAGCTTTTAGCAGGGTTTTAGCACCCGATAGATCCTACCACTCATTTTATATTTTATTATGGACTATATGGACATATTTAACAATACTTTCAAGTTCCATAATTTTACGACACCCGGTTTTACGTTTTGAGGCTTAATCATTTACGATTGGCATTTCCCGGAGTCAAGTTTCATCCAATATCTAGGATAATACCAAGCAAAAGCCAAAGCTTGTTCTCCAAGCTCATGAAACCGGCCTAGGAGGGGGGAGTCACCCCCATGTGGCTTCATCTCATGAATCTACCCCTAAATCATCATTTTATTACAACTTGGTCACCAAGTTTTAGTAATTTCCTAGCACTTTCCTAACCTCCTCATTTTGGACTATAAATAGCCCCTCTTCCCCCCCTTGTTATGCCGTGCACCTCCACCACCATAACCATCCATCCTTAGCTTTATTTCCTTCTAATTTCTAGCAAGGTTCAAGTGATTCTTCAAGGTAGAAACCCTAGTTAGAATATCATTCACCAAAACTCTTCCAATCCCTAATATACTTGGTGATTTCTCTTGAGTTTGAATCCACTCAAGTCACCTAAACCTTCATCATCCATCTTTCAAGATTACAAGAGTAGAAAGATTGCATGAAGAAGTGGGTTGAAGCAAGTCTATCAATGTCCTATCCTTACATGTTAACTTCCTTTCATCTTTGAAAGCCAAAAGTTGTGAGCCAAACCCTAACTTGATTCTTGTTAAATAATCATGTTCATGTTATTTACATATTATTTGTGCTATATTATGTCTTGTAGTTATGTCCATGATGTATAAAAGTGAGCAAAACAAGTTATTGTTATTGATTGTTACAACAAGTTACTAAAACAAGTAAACTAGTGACTTTCTTGGAAAACCACGACCAAAATGGTAAAAATATGATGTTGGATCATTACATATTACAGTAGAGGACTTAACAAGGAAACCATAGCAATTTGAACCACCTAAAACGAGTATACGAGTCAAAAGTTACGCCCATTTGAAGTTACCAAAACTTTTCGGCAAACTGCCAAATACCATTCTGATCAAATTTGGGTTTTGAAAGTCCCACTTCTGGTCCGATTCATCAAAAAGTTAAAACACGAAAGTTGTCCAGAACGACGTTTTCGTTCAGGAACAAAGAAGCTCAAGCCCTGAAAACGCTTTCCGAGTGATAAATTTCTTCAAATTCTAAACAGCCCATTTTTAGCCAAAGTCATTACATATAAGTTATGGTTTATGAAGACCAAAGGGGTCTTATGACCTAGAATCAAGACACAACCATGGCTAGAGCCAAGGTTGAGTCTCAAGACCATGGAACAATGACCAAAGGTCATGGCTAGGCCATGACGAAATGACCATACCAACTTACATAGGCGTAAACATGAAACAATGAATTAGGCGATAACTTGAACAAGCAATTTGGATCTACTTCACTTAAAAGGAAACCATGAGATTTTACCAAGAGAAAATGGTCATTCAAGACTTATGAAACTACCCCTAATAACAATCTTCATGTACAAATAAACTTTCCTAAGTTTATTCAAATATCGGACATGTAACTTTCGGATCAAAACTTATATCTATATATTTCATCAACTACTACAATAGTAGGGAGCCTCATGTGAGGAGTTCATTATGTAAGCCGTCGAGATGAGTTGTGGATTTACGAGTTAAAGTGTCCTGGCTCCTCGAACGCTTACTAACATGACTTCTGAATTATGTCGGCCCAAACGGTAGTAAACGATATATAAGACATACATGTTTCATGAATCATTACTTTCAAAGACTTACAATATACAACATACCACATCATGGACTAAATGCAAGATATATATATATATATAGGCACTACTTCATATTCTTTACTCCAATCCTAAGTCGCGACATTCTATTATAGGTTGCTCATAGAACCTTCACGATTCGACTGTTACATTCATTACTTGCTATCTTACTTAAGGTGAGTTCATAGCCCCACTTTCCATTACATAATTGTTTTACAAATCCTTGGGGGGAATACATGCTATTTCTAAATCGAATACAATGCTTTCTAATGTATGCTTCACGACGATGTTTTATTATCACTAAGTACCAACCTTGCTAAACCGAGATCCCTTATTATGAACCATTTAATCACTAGAAATAGTGAGCGCGAATATTAATAATAGGCCTATTGGGATTGACGAATCCCATTTGTTTTGACTAAGTGCAAACAAATGCATTAATATTTGAGATTTAGGTATGTTAGCAAAGTACCTACCGGGATAAATCTGCCGATCGATATTGGTACACGTTAACGTTATGGTGTCATAAGCTTAGTGTATAATACATGTTCCGGGCGTATAATAACGTAGCCTACCTGTTTTGTTTTCCAAACATTGGTGTGAGCCTATAACTCACACTACCAACATATTGTGTTCAATCGATTTAACAAACTCTATGAATATCACTCAACCTTTGTGTTGACCTCTCAAGCATGTATTTCAGGTTCATGACGATCAAGGATGGCACGGAAGGACACGGATACTCAAGAGGGCTATAAATTTTATTATCATTCAAAACTCATTTATTATACATTGTAAACATGGAACCAATTGGGACCTCATTTTGAAATCTCTGATATTTATATAATTGAATGATACATCTTTTAAAACGACTCAATTGGAGTTCGTTTCCTATTATTGTGACTATTGTGCCGTCAAGTAACACCCAGTTCGAATTCCGCTGCATCCATGAATTGGGGGTGTTACATATGGGCTGAGATGTTCACCCACATTCGTTTAAAGGATGACTAAAAACCTGATAATGAAAAATCTCGCTAGTTCAAGTGTTGACATAGCACGATTATACAATTAATCACATATTAGAAAAAACATCCTGTATAATAAACTATCAACGAACTTATCGTAGTTAGACGTTGTGAACACTTTTGATGAGTCAACGTACCTATTTGGTGGTGGTCATGATCGTGAAGATGATTATGATAACTATGATTATGATAGCTATGCGGATCAGTTCTACGATCTTCTAGGGAATTTCAAGCTCCAAGACCTTGGTAGGAAGTGATTTGGTTTCATAAGAGTCTAATGTTATTTTTTGAGTAGTGGTTCGTTTTCTTGTTTAGAGAATAGAAAGTATCTTGTTATATAAGCTTTACCGCCTATGTAACGGGCTGAGATATGTGATTCACCCACATCCTTTGTACTTAAACGTTTTTGGAGTAATATATTTACCGGGTATTTCGACCTTTTAGCAAAATATATATATATATATATATATATATATATATATATATATATATATATATATATATATATATATATATATATATATATATATATATATATATATATATATATAGATGTGGACTTGTCACAAAATATGAAAATATTACTTTGAATAACTGGAAACACATGCTCATGTGTTTTGTTTGCATATCCTTTTAAAGGATGACACCAAATCATTTAATAATTCACTTAACAATGTCTAACAAGTTGTACAAATTTCATGAATATAGTATTACTAGAGCTTATCACTACAGTTAAACTTGCATCTTTAGGTTACTATCCATTATTCAAGGTCTCTCTAAATAAAGTAAATAATCATGACATGTTAACGTGTATGACTGTATGTACCAAACATATGGTGGTCCAATAGACCTAAAATTTAACTCATGTATCTCTTATAAAATACAGTACTAATTTGGGTAATAAATCAATTATTTGCATGTGTATCATGATTTGAAAAATAGGACATGCCATTGATCATTAATAATAGCTAGATCATGTAGCTTCCCTCTGCAGATTGTAGCAAGAAATTAAACTCAATACACAATATATATCCCATCTTCTTCTACTCATGTACGTAGCTTCACTTTTTGTAGTGAGGAATAGTTGTCACCTCAAGACACTTAAGTAAGATTTCACGTAATATCTCTGTAGTCCAAAGTGAGCCGAAAAATAAAATTGCAAATAAACTGAATAACTATTATTATTTCGTCTAACCATTCAAACATACATGTACATACGTATATATAGAGTTCGAAAAGGTGTGACCCTTCGACTTGTACCTGTTCGGTTTGTTACCGAATTTAACTACAAAACTAACTAACTAATAACTAACTTTAACCGCTTGGCGGTTGTAAACTATTTAACTAACGTCTTTGGTCCTTCGTGTTTCATCGAGAAGCAAAGTCGAGATTATTGTGTTCACATTCTCCTCTTTAATCTTGATCGTTGCTTCGTCCTAAGTCTTGAACTCCGAGCATATGTCGCATAGTCACAAACTTTAGTCTTGGTAACGCTTTTGTTAAAATATCTGCTCTTTGTAATTCTCCACTGACGTGTTCCACATTGATTTGTCCATTCTCTACACATTCATGAATGAAATGGTAGCGAATGTCGATGTGCTTGCTTCTTCCATGAAAAACTGGGTTCTTGACGAGTGCTATTGCTGAAACGTTGTCAACTTTTAGTGTTATCCTTTTTTCTTCCCATCCAGTTAATTCACTAAGTAGTCGTTTTAACCATAAGGCTTGACATGCTACTCCAGTAGCCGCCATGAATTCTGATTCACATGATGAGAGCGCCACTGTTGGTTGCTTCTGAGTACACCTGGTAATAGGTGATTCTCCAAAATAAAATACTATGCCAGTAGTTCCTTATCCTTGATCGGTGTTGATTCCATAACTATTGTCGCTGTAACCTGTAGTCTTGCAGCCGCCTTCTTTCTTGTATATTATACCATGCTCCTTTGTTCCTCTGATGTATCGGATTACTTGTTTAACTGCCTTCAGGTGATGATCCTTCGGGTCTTGCATAAATCTGCTGAGTAGTCCGACTGAGTAACTAAGATCTGGTCTTATATGTAGTAAGTATCTGAGACTTCCAATTAAACTTCGGTAGTAAGTTGCGCCAACTGGGTTTCCATCTTCCGCCTAGACCAACTTAGTGTCGGGATCCATTGGTATCTTCATATCATTACTGTCCGTCATACTTGTTTCTTTCAAGATCTTGTTAATATATCCTGTTTGCTTGATTGTAATCTCTCCTCCTGGCTGTGTAACTTCTATCCCAAGGTAATAAGCTAGCAAACCTAAGTCGCTCATTTCGAATTTATCTTCCATCTGGGATTTGAACAAATCTATTTCCTTCCTTGGAGTGCCTGTGATTATCAAATCATCTACATATACTCCAACTATAAGTGTAGAAGTCTTGCTTCTCTTCGTGTAAACTGCTTGTTCGAGACTACATTTCTTAAAGTCTAATGACTTCAAGGTTTGATCAAGTTTCACATTCCAAGCTCGTGGTGCTTGTCTTAAGCCGTACAAAGCTTTAGTTAGCTTGTAGACTTTCCCTGAGTTTCCTTGTTGAATAAATCCTTCAGGTTGTGCAACATAGACTTCTTCCTTCAAATCTCAGTGTAAAAATGCTAATTTTACATCTAAGTGGTGTACTTGCCATCTATGATATGCTGCTAGCGCTAATATCAACCGAATTGTTTCTATCCTAGCAACTAGTGCAAATACTTCATCGAAGTCTATTCCTTGTTCTTGTACATAACCTTTTGCTACTAATCTTGCTTTATATTTGATGATGTTTCCTTTTGCATCCCTCTTGGTCTTAAAAACCCATTTGAGTCCTATTGCCTTCTGATTTGCAGGCAATGTTGTAAGAGTCCATGTGTTATTCTTGTTGATTGAATCCAATTCAATCTCTATGGCCTCAATCCATTTCTTATCTGTTGATGCCTCCTTATAATTACGTGGTTCCTCTTTCGTAAATAGTAGACTTTCAGTCTCAACTACACGTGCATCCTTATAAATTTCCTTCATCTCTTTGAAACCTCGTACTGGTCTATCATCAAATCTATGATCTGAGCTTTCTATTGAACTAATAGTAGCTTCTTCTTTTTCCTCTTTTGAGTGTAGGTTGTAAGTGTATGCTGGTGGGGTAATCGGTGAATCAGGATCTGGAATCGGATCCTGTTCATGATATGTGTTATCATTGTTTTCTAATTTGACTGGTGTAGGATTTCATTGTCAACTCAGTCTACCACAAAACTAGCCCAAAACGTGTCTTGTGTACTTGTATCTTCTCCATTATTATCCCAATCCCACGGTTTTGTTTCCATAAACTTTACATCCTTGCTAACATGTTTCTTCTTTCCTATTGGATCATATAACCTACATGCTTTTGATCCTTCCTCTACTCCTAAGTAAATCATTCGTATGCTTCTATCATCCAGCTTTTTCAAGTGAGGTATCGTTATCTTGGCATAAGCTGTGCTTCCGAATATTCTTAGGTTTTCCAGGTTCGGTTTTCTGTTGTAAAGTGCTTCATATGGTGTTTTATCTACCAGGGCTCTCGTAGGTACCCTATTGAGTATGTAAATGGCGTGTCTAACTGCTTCCGCCCAAAAAGTTAAAGGTAACTTCTTCGCATTCATCATACTCCTCGTAGTTGATAACACTGTCCTATTTCTTCTCTCCACTACTCCATTCTGTTGTGGTGAGTAAAGTGCTGTCAACTGTCTTGCTATTCCATTCTCCTTACAGTATTTGGTGAATTCATTAGATGCAAATTCACCCCCTCTATCTGTTCTTAGCATCCTTAATTTCGTTCTCATCTCCATTTCAATCTTTTGCCTAAATTCCTTGAAAGTGTTGAATGCCTGATCTTTTGATGTCAGAAAGTAGGCCCACATGAAACGTGTACAGTCGTCCACTAATAAGAAAATGAGTTTCTTTCCAGAATGCGTGGCTGGACTTATGGGACCACAGAGATCTCCATATACTAAGTCCAACGGGTTCTTTAATATGAATTTAGCTTGATTTGGAAATGGTGTTCTACTGTGTTTTCCTAATAAACATGCATCACAAATCTGTCCTGCATGATTTATTCTTGGTATTTCTTCTACTAGACCCTTTCTTGTCATCTTGTTGATGTCGCCAAAGTTCAGATGACCTAATCTAGCGTGCCATAACCATGCTTGGTTGTCTACATTTGCTAAGAGACATATAGGTGCTTCTATTTGTAATCTAATACTGTAAAGTCGTTTCTTGGATCTTCCTAATTTCATCAACAACTTCTTATTCTTGTCATACAAAGTCAATTTGTTTCCGTCCATAATAATCTTACAACCTATCTCCGTAAGTTGTTTTAGACTAGTATGTTGCTCTTGAGGTTTGGAATGTAATAAACATCCGAAACTATCTTTTGTTCTTGGTTTCTACATCCTAACAGTATAGAACCTCTACCCTTTATCTCTACATACGATCCATCTCCAAAACGAACGCGTCCAGTGATGCTTTCTTCAATATCCTTAAAATGACTCTTGGTTCCCGTCATATGGTTACTTGCACCATTATCTAAATACCATATGCTAGCATCTGTTGTAGCATATTTTCCGGGTTGAATTTGTCCTTCGTTCATCAAAACTTCTTCATGTTCAGTTTCATGTGTAGTCATTAATAGTGATGGTTCATCGTCTTCTAAGATAAGGTTTGATTGTTTCTGAGTTGTCGATGGTTTTCTGCAGTCTTTCCTAATATGTCCAAGTTTTCCACAATTGAAACATTTTACCTTTCTTATATCCCACTCACGTTCATTCCTATTTGACTTTTCTTTGTGAGTTGAGCCTTCTTCATTCGAGTTATCTCTGTTTATATTATTATGCCAGTTTCCTCATGAGAAGTTTGATCTACCTCCGTGTTTGGTAAATCGTCTTCCTTTTCTAGAGTGTTCACCTTGTGTGAATAATAAATTCTCCTGGCTTTCCACTTGTCCTCCTTTTTGGAGTTTTATCCTTTCCTCGAATGCCTTAAGTTTTTCTGTGATCTCATCTAAGGTAATGCGTCGAGATCATTCGTTTGTTCTATGGATGCTAGTATTTGAATGAACCTATCTGGTGTGGAATCTAATAGTTTTCGTACTAAAAGTGATTCATCCAAAGTTTTCCCTAATTCTTTAGCCTTCGTGGCGTAGCCGTTTAGTTTAGCCGTAAATGCATCCACCGTGTCATCATCCTTCATCTAAAGTGTTTGAAACCCAATCATCAATGATTGTAACCGTGTTTGCTGCACTCTCTCTTCTCCAACGTGTCTCTTATTCAACGATTCCTATAATTCCTTTTCCGTTTTACAACTTGCTACTTGTAAAATCACATCTTTGGTCAACGCTTGATATAGGAGGGCAGTCGTTGCCTTGTCCTTCTTATCATCTACTTGCGTGTTTTCCTTAGGTGCTATCGTTCCCATAAAACATGTGCTTTTAATATAACCTTAATCTGTATAGCCCAAACTGTGTAGTTTGTGGTTTTGAGTTTAGGGCATTGGTATTGTGCAATAGGTGTTACGGGTTTTAATGTAGTCGATGTGTTAGTTGTATCGTCACCCGACATCTTAAAAGTGCTTATAATCTTCACCTTCTAATCGTATGGGAATTTCTATCTTAGTATGGTATTCCTACTACTACGGGAATAGAAAAATAGTTTTCCGGGAATCCTAATAGTACGGGATCAATATATAGTTCTTGAGATTTCCTAATCGTACAAAATAAAATTCTATACTATCATAATATAATTGAAATCCAAAAATTTGAATTTGTGACCTCGTTGTTGTGTTAAACACAATCGTATTCCCTTTTGTTGTTGGTACGTATTATACCAACCACGTTTTTTCTTTCCCTCGTTCACCAATGTGTTGTTGTTTCGTTGTTTATTTCTCGTCACCAAACCAATTTGTAAAGAAAAACTCTTGGTCTCCTTTTGATGTTGTCGAATTGTTTTTTTCTTCTCTTTAATAAACCAAACGAACTTCTTTCTCTTGTTATACCACACTTGCCCACGTTGCTTTCCTTTTTTTTTTTTTTTTTTTTTTGACTTGGAATAAAACGTGCCCTAGACTTTACTTGTTCTCGGCTTCCTTTCCAAACAACTTGTTGTTGTTCTCGGTAACTAAACACACGTTTTTTTTTTTTTTTTTTTTTTTTTTTTTTTTTTTTTTTTTTTTTTTTGAATTCCAAGTTCCGTTCACAAATTTTCTCAAATACCTTTTGGTATTTCTCAAAACAGACTGTTTTTTTTTTTTTTTTTTTTTTTTTTTTTTTTTTTTTTTTTCCAACTAATACTACTCGGTAGTATTTCTCCAAACAAGAAAACGATTTGCTTGTTTTTCTTGTTGTTGTCGTTGCTTGTTTCTCTTCCAAAACGTTGTTCTACAATACTCCTCTTTGTTTCCTTTTGTTCCACACCGTATTAATCCACAAAAATCTTCAAGTACCCTTCGGTGTTTTTTCAAAAACAAGTGATCGGCTTGTATTTGTTCGCTATTGTTGGTGTTGTTTGTATTGATAACGTTTTTTTTTCTCAATCAATCCTAGATTGTTTCTTTCTCGGTATACCTTTCAATTTGTCCACAAGTAACCCTTCCTTTTCCCTTTTTGTATTCGTTTTTTTTCAACCAGTTTGTTTTTACACAAAGTTTTCTTCTTCTTGACGTCGTATCCTTTCTTCTTATTGCGTTAAATAGCAACAAGGGTTTCCTTCTTCTTTGTTGTCGTGTGGTTTCAGTCACCAACAAAGGCCTTGCAACAATTGTTTCTTCTTCTTGTTCTTTTGTTGTCGCGTTCAATGATCACAACAAAACAGGCCACCAATGTCGTTTGGTGCCAAACGTTTGCAACTCCTACACAAGTACAGTCGTATACTACTTTCCTTGCGTCCTAGTTATCCAGGCAACGTTTCTCTTCTTTAAACGTTGCGTACTTCCTGCTGTAACAAAAGTTCCAGCGTGTTCCTTCTTTAGTTGTTCTTCTCGTATAAGTTTTTTGTCTTAACGAGCGTGAAAGGAATCAAGGCTCTGATGCCAATGTAGTCCCAAAGTGAGTAAAAAAATGAAATTGCAAATAAACTGAATAACTATTATTTCGTCTAACCATTCAAACATACATGTACATACGTATATATAGAGTTCGAAAGGGTGTGACCCTTAGACTTGTATCTGTTCGGTTTGTAACCGAATTTAACCACCAAACTAACTAACTAATAACTAACTTTAACCGCTTGGCGGTTGTAAACTATTTAACTAACGTCTTTGGTCCTTCGTGTTTCATCGAGAAGCAATGTCGAGATTATTGTGTTCACAATCTCAAATTAAGGGGCCGAATTACTGTAAAGCCTTGTGTGCGCGATGAAACACCTTACCCACTTTCAAGAGTAGAAATGCTTATTGCAAACGGTAAGCGGTGAGGGATTCTTTGTTCAGGTTATTTAGAGAAAACCGAGTCTCTGGGGCTATGATGTATGCAATATAACCATTATTTTTGTGGCCATTTTTGGACTTTTTCTAGTCCAGATGTTAATCCAACTAGATTTAAACCTGGGACTCATTTAAAAATTTGAGAGCATCTTGCCACCATATCAACTTAAAGGTGGCTAGTAGCAGTACTTATTGCCTAACAGATTACTTGTATATCTACGTTAACTGTTGACGTATATGTCTGGAGACACATCCCGAACAACAGACGATACACGTGTCTGAAGGGCATTCGCCGAAGAACTAAGGGCGTGGTATCTTTTATCCATTTATACCTCTTTACCAGCAGTTCATTGCAAGAACCGGACTGCGCTGCGTAACCCGGATATCACAGGATCGTGTTCCTCATGTGACTTGACACCTAGCACCTAGAATAGGTGTAGCTCGGCGTGCTACTTCCCTTGGCAAGATAAGTATGATGGTTCCCAACCTCATTTATTGCTAGACCAACTAACTTTTACACACACTTACTATGCCATTTATATCCAGCCTTTCGGCTCATATCATATTTTTATTCTGACGCCGGAGCTTGGTATTAGGATCAAAACCAAAGCGAGGCTAATGCGTGCTTTCACTTGTGTAGATGCTTAAAGGACGCAACTTCATCTAGTCCGAAGGGACCTACACGTGCTTCATCCGAGAAGCAGATTTTTACTTCAACATTAACTATATCTAATTTTGGCATACACATCATAATAGAGTTGCTCAGTATATTGTGTTACAATACATCACTCAAATTACAAATTTATCATCTTTGTACAAATACTCCAATATTTTGATAAGATGATGAACATGACTTAAATTGCTCGGTATATTCTTACTTATGGAAATTCGGCGTTGGTGCCAAGATTGCACTCGATGTATATCTAGTGTCACAATCACTGGAACATGACTCGGACCCATATGTTGGCCGTCTCATAGAGTTTGATGGCCATGTGCCATAAACATAAAGACCCTTAAACACACACACAAAATACACATATATCAATAGTGCATGAACTAATTAAACTCATGAATCATATCATGTTTATATATAATAGAAGTGCATGAAATTTTATAGCCTTCGTTAAGCAATGACCATGT
Organism: Artemisia argyi; assembly: GCA_030686995.1. Taxonomy (NCBI): domain Eukaryota; kingdom Viridiplantae; phylum Streptophyta; class Magnoliopsida; order Asterales; family Asteraceae; genus Artemisia; species Artemisia argyi. The sequence goes on along the minus strand of CM060695.1, from coordinate 18,460,585 downwards.
GCAATGATCCGTTTGCACTCCCCTAAAGATAGCCGTGCCCATATGGCATCTCCCACATATGCTCATCTTAACTCTTGGTTTCCCCACTTTACCAACACATATATATCTCATACGTGATGCATGCATTAAATAAGCAAAAAATTTCTAAAGAGTAAATTTCATAAGTCGTCCCTGTGTTTAACGGGTTTAACGGATTTGGTCCCTCGAAAGATTTTTTCTCGGATCCTCTCCCCGTGGTTTATACCCGTAATGGGTTTGGTCCCTCTGGCTAACTGTCGTTAGTTTTTTCCGTTAGCTAACGACCGTTTGCAACAAACATTTGCACCGTTAGTCCTTTATACTAACGGCCGTTTATACTTAACAAAAAATATGTTTTTTTTTTTTTTTTTTTTTTTTTTTTTTTTTTTTTTTTTTTTAAATAAAAATTAAAATAAATAAATAAAAAATTAAAAAATTGGTTTTCTTATAATTTTTTTTTCTAAATATCTTTAAAATTTATACACGTTTTTATACACATTTCTATACACGTTTCATACACACGTTTTTATACACATATTTTTATATACAAATTTTATACACGTTTTATACACGATTTTATACACATATTTTTATACACACATTTTTATGTACACGTTTTTATACACACTTTTTATACACACGTTTTTACACGCGTTTTTATACACATATTTTTACACATTTGAACACACGTACACATTTATACACATTGTTACACACGTACACATTTATACACACATTCTTATACACGTTTTGAAAAGCATGTGTATAAAAACGTGTGTATAAAAATGTGTGTATAAAAATATGTGTATAAAAACGTGTGTATAAAAAAGTGTGTATAAAATCGTGTATAAAAACGTGTGTATAAAAACGTGTATAAAAATGTGTGTATAAAAATATGTGTATAAAATCGTGTATAAAAACGTGTGTAAACACATGTGTATAAAAATGTGTATATAAAAACGTGTGTAAACACGTGTGTATAAAATAGTGTGTATAAAATCGTGTATAAAAACGTGTATAAAAACATGTGTATAAAAATATGAGTATAAAATCGTGTATAAAAACGTGTGTATAAAACGTGTATAAAATTTGTATAAAAATGTGTATATAAAAACGTGTATAGAAATGTGTATAAAAACGTGTATAAATTTTAAAGATATTTAGAAAAAAAAAATTATAAGAAAACCAATTTTTTAATTTTTTTTTATGTATTTTAATTTTAATATCTTTTAATTAAAAAAAAAAAAAAAAAAAAAAAAAAAAAAACATATTTTGTGTTAAGTATAAACGGCCGTTAGTATAAAGGACTAACGGTGCAAATGTTTGTTGCAAACGGTCGTTAGCTAACGGAAAAAACTAACGACAGTTAGCCAGAGGGACCAAACCCATTACGGGTATAAACCACGGGGAGAGGATCCGAGAAAAAATCTTTCGAGGGACCAAATCCGTTAAACCACAGGGACGATTTATGAAATTTACTCATTTCCAAAAATTCTAAGGATATAGTTATAGATTCTGGTGGGTAGTTAGACGTTGTAACCTAATATAATTCGGCATCAGTATATATTACATTGATGATTTCGAGCTATGCATGGAACTATGTAATTTGTTATTTGAGGTACATTTTTCATTTAATAACAAAAGTTGCAACTCATTCAACAAACTTTGGTCTCTTATTTGTTATTTACTAGCTTAGGACCTGTGTAACCCAAAATTTATAGCATGCATGGAGGTTTTAACACACAACATACATCCAATATTCAAGTACAGAATTTGGCAAACGCCAAACAGCCATGAGCCATCTTAGGGGTGTTCATCGGTTCGGTTATCGGTTTATTCGGTTCGGGTTGTTCGGTTAAAAAAATTTTTTGGGTCATAACCGAAAACCGAACCGAACCGAGAACCGAACCGAAGTTCGGTTCGGTTATGGGTCAAAACCGAAAACCGAATTTTGTACTTGAATTACACTATTTATATATTTTTTTAAATTTAATTATATATATTTTTGAAAAAAAAATATTTCAAGCATAAAAATGTGATTTTTATATTAGTATAAAATTTTAATGGACATTTTTTATATTTAAAATAATATAAATATATAAAAAATATATATATATTTATATAAATTCGGTTTTCGGTTCAGATAGCCAAACCCATATTCAAACCGAAAACCGAATTTTTAATTCGGTTCGGTTCGGTTTTAACAAGTTAGGTTTGGTATTATATTCGGTTCGGTTCAGTTCAGTTTTCGGTTTATTCGGTGAATTACCCTAACCGTGAACACCCCTAAGCCATCTAACATTCTAACATATAGACAAATGGGCTTACACTTTCTCATGTACCGAATACTTGTTTGGGTCCAACTGACCAAGTATCAGTTGGTGAACTAGACCATAATTCTATAGGCTTCTATTGTAGAATTGGATCAAACTTTCAAATTCGGTTTTCTGTCCGATTTGAAACCAAATTACTATATATATAATTTGTGGTCAAGTGACGCCATCCCACGTCATGTGGGCTCCCGAAACTTTTTTGAGCCCATTTTGCAGCCCACTCGCTTTGTTTGTCTGGCCCGTACCTATTTTTTTTCTTTGATTTTTTTGAGGACAAATGACATCAGCTGATATCATGTGGGCTGTCGAATTTTATTTTCCCCAATAACAAGCTAAAGTGGTAAAAGCCCAAAATAGTATTTACAAAACATACCCTTTACTATATAATGGATTAAAAAACAGCGCAAAATACTATTTACGAAACATACCCCCTACTATATAATGGCTTGCGAAAACTACTTTAAACTTTTATCTAACATATATTTAGCGAGCCCCGCCGCAAAACGCTATCAAGAACCACGCCGTTTCAATTTTTTTTCCGGACTTTTTAACCCCGCACCGAACACCTGACCCACTTTCTACTTAACAAAAAAAAATAATGTGCAATAATTAACGACATGAAACAACGCCCCGCCGCAACGCGGCAGACCGTTGCCCACCTCGTTTCAGTCAATTGGCATCAAATTCGGTAGAGTGAAAAGAAAAAAGAATTTAATTGATTTAGTAAAAATCCATGAATGAAAAAACGGAGGAAAAAAAAACCGATTAATTTTGGATACCCCTACATAATACACCCTTGTTGATTTATGTGGCGTTTGAAACTGACTTAATCATCTTGATTAGTATAAAGCTTAATTCATAAATTCATGTAAGAACTTGTTTGCGATCAGCTGAACAAAAAGTGGTTTTTTAAAATACAAAGTAATAGAGATGATAGTCTCGCCATTAAGTTATATCTTAATTAAACATGACTTAGAAAAATAGAGCAACCAACCCCTTATTGTGCTATTTGGGCTTAGGCCATGGTAGGTGATCCTTAATATTATTTTCTTTCAAAAGAAAGTTCAGTCAATTTGTTGTTCGTTTTTCTGGGTCTACTAGCACATGATATGCTCTTACCAGAGCTATCTTGCATTCGTTCCCAGTATGAGTTTTTAATCGATATTAGTTTTGAATGTGTTTCACAATTAACGAGTTATAGCAAATTTTATTAAAAAAGACTTGATACATTTTACCATGTTACATAGAAGTTCTCATAAACATGGCATGCAGCCACGCACATTAGTTTATTATATACTCGCAATATATACTAGTTATAATATTTGTGCATGTACGAAGTTTTTTTTCCAAAAAGTTTAATTATGCATTATTGTCGATTTGAAAGCAAAAAACTTAACATTTCTTAAGTAGGTTTACTTAGTTGATTAAAAATAGGAGATTTTATATACATATATTTCTTTTCATATATCATTATTCAAATAAAATATCATGCGTTAATATTTTCGGTTGTGTTAGCAATGATCATGTGAACCACAAATTACTCTCGAAGTAGAATACATTATGATGTAATATAAGTTCTATATCGGCGTAAGAATTTTATTATATCCCGCCATAACGCGTGGGTTTTAGTTACTCGTATTTCACAAAAGCCGAAACCCTGTTTGCGCCAAAAGAATATACACAAATATTAAAACTCTATTCCTACATGGAGTTATATTCATAACCTTAAAAACATATTTCCTCACTGTCAACTCAAACTTGTCCCGGCTGTTATTCTTGAACTTGAAAACTAATAAAAGACTTAGATACATTTTACCATGTTGCATAGAATTTCTCATTAACATGCTAGGTACATTAGTTTATTATATACTCATAGTATATATTATACCGAGTGATACAATTTTCTAATCAAACTGAAACACTTTTTAGTTAGTTAAGAACAAGATATTCCTTAGGATTCTTCATGGGTAATACAAAATTTGTCTCATCTATCTTAAAGACTACGATCCAATACAAATATGTCGTTTTACATGGACACTAGTAACACATTTTCCAGCATTGCATGTGCAAGGTGCACCACATTGCTTTCAATAAACGTATATCACGGATAACCATATATTACAATTTGTGAGCCTCATTTCTTCCCAAGTACGTACCGATTGTGATTGTCGATAACGGACTTGATCTTGAACCCGTGCAACGGTCTCCATCAAAACTATCAGTTCCGTTTTCGGGATTCGATGGATTATGCCATTATGGTATTTGGAATGATTAGGGTAAAAGAACAGTTCTTTAGTATTTATTTATGGGACATGCATGAAGTTTGAGTGATATAATGGATGGGTCCAAAATGGTACTATCGAGTGAGGGAGTGTCTGTGGTTTGTATACGGGTCCAAATATGGTACATATAATGAGTCAGTTTGGATTCTAGTATTCTTACGGGACCATTATATGTCACGAGTTAAAAGAGACTCCAGTTTTGCACATGTTCGCTCCTATTCATTCACAGACATCGACAGTCATAAGTTAGCTTGAAATGGTTCGTATTTTTCTAGGAAAAAAGGACAGTTACCCGCAAAATTAAATAAATAAATAAATAAATAAATAATTTAAAAAAAAAAAATTATTGATAAAATGGTTACCATTTGTTATAGCCTAGAGGGTGTTGTGTAACATCTCGCATCACAATATTATCCGCTTTGCTCATACACTCATAACTTTGCTTTCGTGGCTCTTATGTGAAAACTTTCCGGTAGGTCACCAAAACGGCAAAACCAGTACTACTTCATATGAGCTCGCTTAACTAGACACAATACGTTTTGTTGTCTACTATGAGTAGGTATTTGCAGCTGTTTTTGAGTGCTTTCCAGTGCCACCTCTCTCATTTCGTTTATGGGTAATGCGCCTCATACCCTTAATTGATGCTTGAATATGTATTGTAGCTGTTTTTTTTACGGCATAATTTTATTATGTTGAAAACTGAAAATTGTCCCTTACTTCTTACAAAAACGTGACGAATAACATACTTCAATATTTCTTAGTGTCGCTAACATACTTAATTTACTTTGTCGTTCGTCGCAGAATTAAACTTACAAAAATAACAAATAAATTCCAAAAAAGTTATTTATATTGGTAAAATCAATCAAGTAATATATGAAAAAAGCCTATAAAACCTTCTCTCTCTCGCAATCAAAAAACCCCACCCTACCCTAATCGGTTTCCTCCAATTCTACTCAAATCTTTGTGTTCTGTCCAACGATCTGTAATAGTAATTGATTAACGTTGTGTTTCTCTTAAACTTGGCCAGATTTGTTGTCCATATCACACTGCTTTTGGGGTTTGGGTATAATCGATTGTTAGGGTTTCGCTATTATGTTATCTTTACAAACCGACTTTAGGTTTTATCTTAAACGGATTTGTAAAATCGATTAAGGGTTTTATTGGTCTATATATTATAAGTCGATCAATTATTATTACTTTTATCCATTGGTTATCGACTATTATGGCTACTGGTTAGATTTTCTGGTGCGTTATGATTAAAACCCTAATTGGTCCAGTTAGGGTTTTCTATATTCTTGGCTGTTTATTCTGGTTTGTTGTACGTGGATTATAAAGAAGATGAATAAGGGGTTTCTTAGCAAAACTAGTACGTCTAATACTTCTAAGTCTACTGGTAATGTGCATGTTGATGAATTAAAGGCCCGAATGTAGCATTTACAGGGTTTGGAAGCTGGGAATACTGGTAATAATTCTAATGTGGAAGAGACTCTTTAGTCTGCTAGTGGTACGAATGGTCCGAATACTAGTCTTGGGGAGTTGAACTCTGATTCAATGATGAACCCAAGTAGTTTTCAAGGTTGTGATGTAGTGGAAAATGCATGGGCTGTTAAGGATGTTGGTGGTGTAAACTACCCTAGTCCAACTGAGTTCCTGATACTTTCTAAGGCTAATGTTACTAATCCAAAGCAAGTGAAGCCGGTTTCACTTGATCCTCCTGCTACTTCTTTTTGCCCATCTGGGATAGCATCTATGGTAGCTTCTAAAGTTGACGTATCTCATGTGAACTTAAGTAATATTGTTATTAACACCTCGAGTGTTTTGGAGCAGCCCTCCACTCAGGTTGCTACTACTTCACATGAGGCTGCTACTTCTTTTTGCCCATCTGGGATAGCATCTATGGTAGCTTCTAAAGTTGACGTATCTCATGTGAACTTAAGTAATATTGTTATTAACACCTCGAGTGTTTTGGAGCAGCCCTCCACCCAGGTTGCTACTACTTCACATGAGGCTGTTAGCCAACCTAATGGTATTGATAAGGTAGTCTTGGATGCTTGTAAGGATTTTGAAAATGTAATGCATGATATCCAATTAAAGAATGCTGATAATGCTTTGAAACAGCCTACTACATCGTATGCGGGTGCTACTTCAAATGAACCTAAGAAACACACGTCTAACTTTCGTAGGCCAGAGTGTAACAAGAAAAAAAATGGTATAGATCTTACTGTCCCTATGAAAGTGGTTGAAGAAGTGAACACTAGGTATGAGAATACTCTCTGTGCTTATTTCCTTGGTAAACACATTACTTTTCTGGTTGTTGATTATTATGTAAGTAATGTGTTGGCTAAGTATGGTATTCAAAAGGTTATGATGAATGCCAAGGGGTTCTTTTTCTTTAAGTTTAATTCGAATAAAGGTGTTAATGATGTCCTTGAAAATGGTCCATGGTTGATTAGAAATGTCCCTATTATTCTTAAACCTTGGACCTTGAATACTAACCTACTTAAAGAGTATTTGACCAACATTCCGGTGTGAGTTAAATTCCATGATGTTCCTCTTGCTATGTTCTCTGATGATGGACTTAGCCTTCTAGCCACATTGATTGGTACGCCGAAAATGTTAGATGCTTATACTAGTCAAATGTACTTGAAATCATGGGGCCGCAGTAGCTTTGCTAGGTGCTTGATTGAAGTTAAGGCGGATGAGGCACTTAAGGAAAACCTCACTGTTGAAATACCCTTACTTGATGGGTCGGGTTCGAATATTGAGAAGATTCGGGTTGAATACGAGTGGAAACCTACTCGATGTGATACGTGTAAGATCTTTGGTCATACTCTGGTTGATTGTCCTAAATTTGTTCCATCTCCTACTTAGCCTACACATAAGGATAGTGATGGTTTCCAGGCGGTCAATCACAAAAACAATGGGAAGAATGGTAGCTAAAGTGGTACAGGCAAAGGCTTTACTAAACCTCTTGTGGGTCCTAAGTTTAGGTATTAACCTAAAGCAGCTCCTCCTGAGGCCAAGAAGGCGGATGTTACAAAGAAGAAGGCCACTAAAGTGGCTAGTACGAGTGGACGAAGATTGCTACATCAAATCCTTTTGATGCCCTCAATATGATTGATACTTATGAATGTGGCATTTCTACTGATGTTATGGCTAAGGATGGGGCTGAGTTGGATCCTGGTGGTACAATGGAAGATAAGAGGTTGGTCTTACTCCTATTGTTAAGAAAATTGGGGAGCTTGAAAAACTAATTATTAATGGAAAAGCTACCATTGTGGATGATTATGGTCATCCTATTATCCGGGTAATAAAAAGGAAGTTAAGGTGGATGGGTCTCAAAGACTGGTAATGTATCACAGGAACTACTTGTGAGTGTTGTGAAAGAGAAGGTGCAGGCAGCGGCTAGTAAGTCTAGTTCTTCTTTTTCGCGGTCTACTTCTTTTACTAAGAGGGTTAACCCATTCTCTAAGGTGGGAGAGATTGTTGATTCCGACAGTGATGAAGAGGAGGTTGTGAACACTTTTGATAAGTCAATGAACCTATTTGGTGGTAGTCACAATCGTGAAGCTGATTATGATGACTATGCGGATCAGGTCTACGATCTTTTAGGAAATTTGGATGCTTTTTATGACACGTATGGTATCAAGCTCCAAGGCCTTGGTAGAAAATAAACTTGTTTTCGTAAGAGTCTAATGTTATCTTCTGAGTAGTGGTTTATTTTCTTGTTTAGAGAATATGAAGTATCTTGTTGGGTAAGGATCCAGTGAGAAGAAACTTAAAATGAGAAAAATGAGAAATAACTATAACCTCATATTTGAGATGCATCGACTTGAATTAGATGCACATCTATTCATTTAAATGCATCACAATTAGTTTCGAAAGTGATTTTGAAGTGAAAACGATGCAAAGTAGTACTAGCAACAAATTTGACCCGCAGAGGACGAAAAATACATAAGATTCGTCTAATTTGATGAAATGCATCTAACACATGTATATGCATATAATTTTTTGCTAAAAAATATATTATGATGCATCTAAAAGATTAGGGGTGCATCTAATTTAAATTGATACATCTTTAATATGTTGTTATAATTATTTCTCATTTTTCTTATTTTAAAAATTCTTCTCATTTGATCCTTAGTTGTATCTTGTTATGTAAGTTTTTCTGCCTGTATAACAGGCTGAGATATGTGATTCACCATATCCTTTATACTTAAACGTTTTTTGAAGTAATATATTTACTGGGTCATTTGACCTTTTACCAAAAAAAAAAAAAAAAAAAAAAAACTCAATCAAGCATGTTACTATCCTTGATAAGTTCTAAACTCTATTGTTAACAACGGGTTTTTCTTCGAAGTAAGTTGACAATCTCTAACTTTCACTATTTTTATTAAGACCTTAAGCAAAAAAAACAGAAATTGCACAGATATACATATACTATGGTGGTGGACTACTGGTGGCCAAAGACATAAATTTATTACTCGTAATTAACTAATGAATTGTCCGAAGTAAATGAATAAAAGGACGATAGAATTAAAGTGTTTACAAAGGAATTGGCATGGATGTACATAGAAGTACTATTTGTCGGCTGAGTATGACATTTTAATAAACACAATTAATTATATATGTATTTTTTTTGAACGACTGAAAAACATATACAGTAAATAAAAAGCTATTAGCAAGGTGTTAGTAGCAAAAAGTACATATACAGACTAAAAAGAAACGCAAGCTATATATTCTAAAATCTACCCAAGGCTTTAACTGTTTGGACTACGAAAGAGATGAAAAAACTCTTGCCAATTATAGTAAAACTGAGACAAGAGAAAAACCCCACTCACGGAGGCCGAGCCACCGGTTTTCACTCCGAAGTGTTTTTGATGTAGACCCAAACAAGCCCCGGAGAAAAGAAAACAAAAAAACAACGATACAAAAGAACCAAACAATCTCGCAAAGCTCGAAACTCCTGTCAGCACACATCAAGCACTTGGAAGCAAAGGAATTTTTAGCCATTCTATCCAATTACACGACATATGTCACCTACTGTTGAGCCAAGAAAAGGAAACCGAACAAACGTTGTCGAAAATATCATTTTTCCTCAATCGGGTGTGAATAAAAAGAGTGCGATAACTATGTATGTCTGTACTGAATTGTTTTAGTAATGTTAGCTAGCATCTTCCAAAATGTGTTGCCGTTATGATAAGATAAACAAGTAAAGGAATTTCTTTTTAATAGACAAAATGCGTTGCGGTTATATTATGTTAGCTAGCATCTTCCAACTTGTTTGGCTCGAACATGTTACAAAACGTAGAGTAATGATTAAAAAAAATACACAGAGTAACATACAAGATGTAATCTGTATGAAATAACTTACATGTGCGTGTTTTTCAGAATAAATAGTTCACATTTAGTGCCTTGTGATATAATTTTACAATAATATGTTATTATGTTAAATTGTCATCATTAGTTTTAGGCTTCTTGAATGCTTACAAACTAGAATTTTACTACGTGTATATATGAAAGTGAAGTTACACTTGATTAAAATTGGATTGGCTTAAAAGGTACGATGACATATTAACCTTATTATTGGTATTATATATTTGGCCTACACACAAACATGGGGATGAGTCTGTCGGAAGTATGTATTCTTGATTTGTAACCTCCACCACCTTTGAAGTATTAACCAAGTTTAGATAGACCTTCAAATATACTACTACTATATACTAGAAAGTAGAAACATTTTTATGTGAAAATGTTTATTGTAAAACAAAATAAAGAATAAAATGCAAAATAGTCGTTGTAGCTTGGCCAAATTGCAGGTGTAACTCTTATAACTTCAAGAGCGTACGCATACTTGATGTGGAGAATTTTGGTGTGCATGCCTACACTTTTGATGCTTTAAGAATCACGTTTACAATTTGACTAATTATTTGCAGATTATTATTCGTTTACAATTTGATGCTTTAAGAATCGCGTTTACAATAAAGACACGGCTCGATATATGGCCAATTTGATGCCCTATTTTAAAAGAACAATAAGGAGCAATGAACATGAATATTACAACTACGTAATAGAATAAATTCATGTGGCACCAATTAACTTTTGAGAAGAGTATTCTTTATTTTTATAAGAAATTACACCATAGGCCAAAATAGAATTCGGAGTAAACACCAAATTCCAACAAACGTATCTACATAATACATAGTCAATGTTAGAAATCTTATTACATAGAATCATTAGATTAAATACTAGTTTTGCATATATAATTTATAGAATCATTAGATTAAATACTAGCTAGTTTTGCATATATAATTTATGATTTCATAGGTATAGTTGTTGGACGGCTTCTTTTTATATTAGGTCAAGATGGTGGGGAGAGCATACACAAGCACATCAAATTCAGCCCCGTAATTTCAGAAAATTTGTCTACTTCTAATCATGTTAATCCACTTTCTACAATCTTTTTATTCGTAAAGATTTGATTTACAAAAAGCAAAGAAGAAAAATTGAGTTGCATGACCGGTAAAGCCTAACAAAACTAGTCAAATCATTCACATAAAGTATTATGAGTCATTTTTTATGATCATTAAAAATAACCACAAAAGATGTAATGACTAGACCAGTGTCTTATGATTAATGGTTTCACTTTCGTCTATCTAAACACAAATTGCTTATTAACATTTGCCTTAATCATTTGACTACGTACAATATCCTTAGCATTTTACTATATCATGACCAGGAGTGAAGCTAGAAATAGCGAAGCTAGAAAGTTATAGTCAATGAGGTAAATTACAATAATTCGGTTCACTGTATGGACATATTACAATATAGCCAAATATTTTACACGTTTTACACTGCAACTTTTTTAACTAAGGGTCACGTGCCCATCGTGCCCTCGTTCTTTCTTTGCCTCTGATTATAACCGTATCTCACACTCACGTACCATATATCAATATGATGAAAAACAACCGCGAAACATAATATTACATTAATAATGCTTACTCCCTCATGAAATCCTATTACCTTACTCATCATTTTATTGTCTTGTTATAGTAATGCTTGAAACTGAATTGTAGTCATCATGAGACATAACTATCAACATTCCCTTTGCTTTTTAATTGTGCTTACATATATTAAGAAATACCATGATGGGAAACAAATGGAGCTTCAATCTAGCAATTCACAACTATAAAAGTTATACAAAATTTATTTATTTGTCTTTAATTATTGAAATTTGTACTAAGCAACACCTAACTAAATTTTGTTGAAGAAAACCTTAATCTAAGCTACATTACAGGCGCCACCATTGTCGCCTTTGTTATTTCTCATACTTTACAACAAACACATATTTGCTAGCTTTCGTATACCGTACATATCTTCATATAACTAACACGTAGACGCTCCCTAAATACGCCTCATATACTTCACTCCCGACATCTTTCACGTACAACCGTTGTCCTTCTTATGTACAGATTGGTCGAGAGACCAAGGTAACGTTAGATTTAATCACTACGGATATGAGTTTGATAACAGAATCAACCGAACTGAAAACCAATTCCAAAAGCTCATTCCCGGCCATGTGCCTCATTCCCACTTTATCACCCAAACACTCCTAGCTAGTACTAAAAAATTTTAACACCCACGTGTATCAAAACTCCGTAAATGAAACATTATATCCACACTCATCTCTTGACGGAGAATCTAAGGGTGAAGGCAATTGTCTCAGCTTCTTGAAATACTCCGTTATATTAATACCACCCACGTTATCCGTTAATTCAGCGTCATCTCTTGACGGAATAAACGGAGGACGTAGCACTTCTGTTAACATATCCCACTTCAACCCGTTGAAGAACGGGTGCTCTTGAATCTCACACGCGCCTCTTGTGTAACCCAAGCGGCGCGTGGGTTCTTTTTCTAGTAACTTTGTTATCAAATCTGTTAAAACATTTGGTTTTCCTGGAAACTTAGGTGGCATTATTAGTATACGCCCGAATGTATCTTTACGGTTTTTGCCACGAAAAGGAGTTGTACCGTATAGCATTTCGTATGATAATACCCCTAATGCCCACCAATCGACCGCAAACTCGTGTCCGTCCCCACGGACAACTTCAGGTGCTACGTACTCTTCTGTTCCAACGAACGAATTAGAATGTTCGCCGTTGGAACAGAAACTGGCATTCCTACGTGACATAGGTGTCACACGTGCGCTTTTCGCCTTTTTTAACTTAACATTGTTCTTCTCACGTGCCAATGTGAAGAACCGTGTGAGCTTCTTGTTCCGGATGTGTTTATTCACATCCAGAGGTTCAGAAGCTAGAATTAAGGATTTTACTGATTTTTGAGCCAGGTCACGTGACAAATCAAAATCTGTAAGAGTCACGTGACCTGTACTCTGAATCAAAATATTTTCGGGTTTCAAGTCACGATATACAATCCCCATTTCGTGTAGATGTTGTAACGCACACACAATTTCGGCTAAATAAAACCGAATAACTGACGGAGAGAAAACCCTATCCATTTGACGGTGACGAAGGACGTTAAGGTCACCACCCGGACAAAAAGGAATAGCCCATGCAATAATTTCTTCAGTTTCGAAAAACCCTATTAACTTAGGAAGAAAAGGGTTAGGGTTTTCAGTAACCCTTTCGAGAACCGAAACTTCCCATCGTGCACGTCGGTCTGCTTCAGGTTTCGCTATAGGAGAAAATTTTTCCACGGCTTTTATCGCGAAGGGAAAGTTGGATAACGGGTCAGAACAGGTATCATGTACTAGAAAAACAGTACCCATAGCTCCGTTACCAAGCACTTTTATCGCGCGAAGATTGTTTAGGTCAAGCTCAGGTGAAGGTGGTGTCGCCATTGAGTGATATGATGATGGTAGTAATGTGAGAGGATATGGGAGCCTTAAATATTTAGTTTGGATATAACGCAAATTTATGCTAAGAATGAGAGCATATTATAAAAGTAAGGAATACAAGAAGAATACAGCTTTATGTTGTGTAACGAATTGTACTGTGCCACCAACATATTCTTTTAACATGTGAATATTAAATTACAGCCATTATTTTGTTTTCTTATCGTAATGTATAGGGACAATGGGACCACTCATAAATATTCGTAAAAAAGTTAACGTATTTCTGTGTATATAGCAAAATATTAATGTATACTGTGGTTATTTCAATGTGTTGGATCACTCCTTGGTTGTATCAAACAAAATTTAACGTATTTCTGTGTTTATACTTTATACAAGGAAATATCATAGTATATATGTCTTATGGTTACCTCTGTAAAAATAAACTGAAGCATTTAACAAATGTTGCTAAGCAAGAGTTTTTTACAAAATGTTAGACAATATTATTTAATTCAGTTTCAGATATACATTTCATATTTAGATTCAGAAGCTCTTAATAAACAAACAACTTAGATATATAGAGCTAACAGTATACCCAAGAGTGCAGAAATACTACTAAACGAAACACTACTAATGTAACGGGTTTGACAGAATGCCGAAAAGGGAGCTTTATATATATCAAGTTATGATGGAACAACATGTCAATGGACGCGATCTTGTGGTGATACCGCAGATTCTTTAAGTCCCTCTTTCGAGACGTATTCACGTTAATAATGTAACGGGTGAACGCATTTTAAGCAATACAACTCTTGGAATGTCTCTAGTATAATAACACTTGTTACGTTTTAAAAACCGATTTCATCAAAACCATTTATTCATCGTCTTGGACTAAAACTCGATCGATTAATCTCACACAATCGACGATACACATACAAGTTTTAAGCTCAAACTCTTTTGTTCGATACTAAAATTTTATGATTTTCAGATCTTGAGCAGTATGCGAACCCGTGCAATTTTATTTTCAATATTTCTAGTACACGTGTTCCGGGTTTGCAAAAGAGGTGGCCAAGAGACAAAACATCACATGAGGGGTACTCTAATTAAAGAGAATAGCCGAACAGGGAACAAGGACAAAATTGTCTTGAATTCTGGGGGCCTTTTGGAATGTTGCTACATGTTATCGTAGTAAATTATATTTATAAATAACTTTTGTGGTTTATTTAACTGATATTCAATTATTTATATGACTTTTAACTATGCCATGTGTAAAAGTTATTGGTAAAACTATGCCAAATTGTCTTGATATTTGTTTAACTAATTTAGACTAACACTTATTAGCAGGTTCATTTTATTAAAGTTAAAAAATTGTTGACACAAGTACCGTTGATAGTAAAGTTTAAAAAAAATAAGTTTCTTATATAATCTTTACACTCTGAAACATAAAACTATATGTTTCATAGGAACCTCTGAAAACCTTCTAGGTCCATTGTTTTGATAAACGTAAACCATATGACTGCTTTTACAAATTAAACCTTCAAAGATATGAATTGTTGTATGATAAGTGAATATTTTATATCCCTTTTTCGAAAAAAGGTGATATTTTATATACAAAATTAAAGCATAGTTATCTCTAGAATTATACATAGAAAGTTATATTCATTGATTGTAGGATTAGAATCTTACCGAACGATTTAAGTCTGTTTTTTAGCCGAACATTACACGTGATGACGTGATATGCATTTACATATTAATCATGTAGTTTTGTTATATATATAAACATTTACATATTAATCATGTAGTTTTGTTATATATAATATGTAAATGTTTACATATTAATCATGTAGTTTTGTTACATATTAATCATGTAGTTTTGTTATATATAAACATTTGCATATTAATCATGTAGTTTTGTTATATATGTAAACATTTACATATTAATCATGCAGTTTTGTTATATATTAATCATGCAGTTTTGTATTAACATATAAATTGAACACATATTAATTCATTTACGTCAGAAATGATTTATACGACGAAGTTGCATTTAGCTACATTAACTTGTCGCTTAAAATTTTATAGAGATAGATGTTTTAAATTTTTAAATAGAAGAAACTGAAAATAGAATCATTGATTTTATCATTAAAAATGGAAAGTAGAAAGACTATCGAGATATTCGTTAGCTAGGGTTTCGTATCTTTCTAAATATATAAAGTGAATTTGATACAACAACTAAAATTTGCATGTGAGTACCAACGTTGCAATTTTAAAATGTTCCATGAGTTATAAACTAATTATAATAAATATTGATATATTAATTTCCCATGTTTCTTCTTAGACAAAATATATAGTATTGTTGTTTCTAGATATTATTAATATTCAACAAAACTATATATATACAACCTAAATTACATCGATTGTAAAGTTATTTATTCAAAGTATATAACTTTAGAAAAAATGGAATCAGTTTTTTGGTAAAAAAATTACCCTTGGTAAAATATTATTACTAAAAAAAAAGTTACAGAACAACGGGTGTGGTTGAATCTCACATCTCAGCCCAAAAATCAAACCAAACACACCTACAATGCTTAAAACCTAAAATAATATAAGAAAAACAACCCAATCTTATGATCAACAACTATAAAGACATAAGAATATAACTAACATTTACTCTGACCACGAAGATTTATATTTATTGAATCACAAAACGCGAGCTGTTCTTGTTTTAAACCTTGCAGGTTATAAGTGTCATATAGATCAAAATTTTCATTCTCATTCTCATGTAAACTAGAATTGTAAAATGGAATCAGTTATGCCATCTATATTTCTCATGTAAATTACAATATTGTTTGGTTTGGTGGTGATGGTAGAACAAACCTTTGATATGGAGTACCTACTATCTATTAATTAAAGGTTATCGTTTAATTATTAGTACTATATAAACGAGAAATTAATCAAATTTTTTATGGTAACACTAATCTCTATCTTCTACTCATCAACAATATCATTTAAATGATGTTAATAAAGTTTTATGCAATAATTACTAGTTGGGTAAGTAGCATATACTAGTACAATAGCAAGACTGATTGTTTATCTTTTAAATCTAACTTACACTACAACATTGACTGCTATTGGAGGAGACATTTTGATTTATCAACGATTTGAAAAAATATATTTGATTTATCAACGATTTGATTAACGATGTCGAAAGAGCTATTATCTTACATTTTTTTTTTTGGGTAAAAAGCCAACAATTATCTTACATTTTCCACGCATGTGCGTGATATGGTCGATCTCTTCAAACAAAATTCTTCAAAAATTCCTCTTGGTGGATTCTATCCCGCATTGAAAACGCGGGCTGACATGAATTCGATTTCAACATCGGCTTAAAAATTATTCGGGACGTGTAACACGTTCTTTTGGGAGATGATTCTCATTCACAAATTCATGTATATGTGTAACCGAAAAAAAGATAATGCTTTAAGCTAAATAAAATGTATATCTTGACTTTATTAAAACTTCGAAACTTTAGTTGTGATAAACAAAACGTATATTTTATTTAGCTTAAAGTATTTTGTTTGTCACAACTAAAGTTTCTACGGTTCTCGTACATTTGTAGTTGTTCGCGAACCTAATTAAATTGCAAATAGCATAATGATCATGTACTCATCACTCCTTCACGTTGATGCAAGTGAAGGAGTTAATTCTTATTTTGCTGATCCAATTATGTGTTATTATGTCATGATATCATGCATCAATCTAAATGTTAAAACAATTACATTTTTTTTTACAGAATATATGCCATATAATATCTTATACATTTCTTAGACGTAATTTGAACATATCACAAAAAACGACTTTAGATGCTACATGCTCTTTATCTTGATCTCGCTAAGTCTTAGTGTAAAAGTTATAAATACTCTGTGTACTTACTAATTCGACTCATTATGCTTTCTCTACTCTTAAAAATCTCATTGCTCATTTATCTTCACACGACTTTCCCGAACATAAACCCTAAAGATCTGCCCAAATTAATTTCGGTTGGTTAATGGTGCGTTAGTTAACTATTGTATTGCTTTATGATTTCTGGTTTAATTGCATATGCTAATTTTACGAATCTTTAATTTTTAAAAGTTAACATTAATTTTGCAAATATTGTTAAATTTAGTTTCACCGTTAATATTCTATACCACGATGGTTATTTTGGTTAATAATCCTTATGGTGAACATTGTGTTATCAATATACAATTTTTCCATATATAACTTTTTCTTTCCACGAGTTCCATTGATGTTTTCTTTTTCATAAAAAATTAATGAAATATTAAAATATCAGTGGGTGAAATAGATGAGAAATTTAATATATTCTTGATTTTGGAGTGGGAAGATTTAAGCTTTTGGAAAGTTCTTGATTCATTATTGAACACTAAACAACTCACAAACCTAGTTAAATTAATTATTTTATCATATAGTTGGTCTATTGTTCCACTTTTTGTTGTAACATTACTTAATTATTTAATCCAATCTTATATAATGTTTTTTAAGTTTATTTTCAGTGCTAATCTTATGTTGAATTCTATTACACCATTGATCCTTAATTAGCTCCAAGATAATAATACACCATAACCTTTTAAAGGTGATATATTAATATATATGTAACAAGTGAGAAAGCATATATATGTCAATATTTTGATCAAATCTAATATTTCAATTTTTTAGGGAAAGTTTTTAGTAGGGGGTGTGCACGGTTCGGTTTGGGTCGGTTTTTGGCTAAAACCGAAACCGAACCGTAATGTTCGGTTTTCATAGAACTCAAAACCGAAACCGTTCGGTTTTTGACGGTTCGGTTTTAAACACTAAAATGGACCTAACATATATATACATTAAGATCATAAAATGGACCTAACAGCGTAGTTAACATTCAATTTCGAAACGACAAAAAGAAGATAATTTAAACACTAAAACCTCAAGACTATTGGGATCTTGCCTATATAAGTTGTATTCTAGACGATACAACTTACTACGATATTGCTCACGACGACTTCTATACGAAATTTCATCCATTTTACTTGAATAAGGTGTCAAAGATAAAACTATATAAGCTGACGAGACATTTTATTCGGCTCGATTTAGAATTGACATGACACTCACTTCATTAATCTGTCATTTACTTCAAAGACTTGAACATAGTCAACAATTTACGCGTGTAATTTATATGAGCTAGTAATTGTTACGATAGTCAAGATAAAACACGTATGTGTATTGTCCTATAATTGTCAATCGTTGTAGCGTGATGACTTTTGTTAGAATGTTATACTCTCCGAGATTCTTCTAACGAGTGAACAAAATTTAAGATAGGTTCAGTCTCGTTTGAAAAGACGTTCGAAAAGACAAAACGAAAGATGATAACAGTAACAAAATAATCTAGGGCCATTGACATTGAACATAAAAGATCTTAAGAATTTATGCAACTATTGAAACTAACATTCATTTTATAACACTACGGGACTTTTTCAGTCCTTTGTTGTTTAGTGACTTTTGGCGAGGACAAATGTGTTCTCGCCAAAAGTTGTTAGCCCGTTTTCCTGTTGTTGTACTGTAACGAAGTAACTATTTTCTATTCCAAGCTCTAGAAGCAAATTAGAGAGTGAGGCTGACATGTAAAAGTATAAAATGAATTAATATTTGGTGCCAAATACTGTACTTAAAAAGCCTTTGTAACACAAAATCTTGTAGACTGATATCTTTTAGGGTGACTTTATAGTCTATGTTTGACATAATATCCCCACGATGGATTTTAATAACCCATCAAAACTACTTTTCGTGTTTCATTAATATGTTCTTGTCTGCCACTTTCGATCAAGTGGGGTATTTAGAGGTAAACAAAACTTACTTATAACTTTTAATGAATGTGTCCATAGGGTTAAACATTTCAATATGGCTAATATGACCACAGTATATATGTTATGAGAGTAAACCAGAACACATACATATGGTTTTCTGCTTTGTATGCTTGTATGGTTGTTTTTATCCCTGTTTTTTGTCTGCTTATCTTTATTGCGCACTTTCATACATGCACTCAGGGACGGAAGCAGGGTGGATCCCGGAGGACTCGGGACGCCCATGGAATTTTGCAGCGTATTGTTATATTTTGTAAAAAACCTTGATTTTTTCTAAGAGAAAATTCTCAAAATGGTACAATTTCTTGAGTCTTTTCTTAAAAGAGTACAAAAATAATCTCTCTTCCCAAAAGAGTCATGTGCAAATGTGTGAATGTGCGATTCCACTAAATATTTGACACGTGTCCAAACAAATTGTACAAATGATTGGTTTGGTACTCTTTGTCTGGACACGTGTCAAATATTTAGTGGAATCGCACGTTCGCACATTTGCACAATGACTCTTTTGGGAAAAGCT
Source organism: Artemisia argyi (assembly GCA_030686995.1). Taxonomy (NCBI): domain Eukaryota; kingdom Viridiplantae; phylum Streptophyta; class Magnoliopsida; order Asterales; family Asteraceae; genus Artemisia; species Artemisia argyi. Next base: position 18,440,690 of record CM060695.1, on the reverse strand, counting down.
ATTATTTTTGTACCCTTTTGAGAAAAGACTCAAGAAATTGTACTACTTTGAGAATTTTCTCTTTTTCTAAATGCACTTGGTTCAAAAAAATTGTGTTCCTTATTTTGTATCATTTTCGTAAATGCACCTGGTCAAATTGTGCCCTAATTTCGTCTCTGCATGCACTTATTTTTCAGTACTCTCACCGCACAAACTTGTGGGAGGTTTTCCTGAAAGCGGTATTCTTATTCTCGGGTTTATCCGTGGGTGGAGTAGGATCTGTCTATATTCTACCTCCCATACTACGCATTGACGGGATTAGGTATGTTGTAGCTGTACACGGTCGTAAATATGTTATAAATATATTATTTAATTTAAACTTAGACTTGTCCTGACATTGTATACTTTAAAATGATTTCAAGATGTAAAATTCCATTATAACATACTAAGTGGTCCACGAATTAAAAAAGTTTGGATGACTTGTTAAAGGTAAAAAGCTACGAACACATTGATGATGTCCATGTCGGCCATCATTTCACCACTTCATATTTTACAGATAATTTTTCTTACCATTTTTGCCATTAATTATAATTTAATTTATACTTAATTATATACCTATAACCAGTCAGTTTATAAAACCTTTGCATTTGATCAGTTTTTATCCAGGGTATACCTTTTTTTAACGGCACATAATATATTGAATTAAAGCTTGCTAAAAGCTAGGAATTACAAAGACAAAACATTAGTTGTTGATAGACCATATATTCAAATATTATACTTAACAGAAAATATACGAATCGATATTTCCATAGTTAAAAACTAGTGATGTTTCATAAGTTTATATCAATCAAAGGACAATTAAAACTTTTTATTCAGGAATAAAATTGCATAGAAAATGAAAAGAAATACAAAAAGATTGTTATAATGAAGTTATATGATGTTCATTTGAAATACACGACTGGCATCATTACACAAGTATGAGCTTCATTTTTACATAACACACATATGCCGCTCCTCTAGTAATTATTATTTGTGGGGGCATAGCACACGGATTTTTAATTAATTCAAACAAGATAAAAAAAATTAGTTTAAATTTATTTTCTTCAAAAGGCAAATGACAAGTGTTTGTTAAAAGTAGGAGTAACTCCGGTGAGTAGTAGCAGTGGGCAATAGCAGAGAGCTGTGAGCAGTAGCCACAGCTCACCGATTACTACTCACAGCTTCTTAAAGAAGTATTGCAAAAATGAGCATTCTTAAAAAAATGGCAAAGCTCACAACTTGTTTGTCAAACGACTATTAAAAATTAAAATGCTCATTGCTCACCGCTTTAAAAAGCTCTATACCGCTCTGTGCCAAACATACCCGAAGTAATGACATGGGCAAACCGATGGGTTCCCGAAGGTGCACGATAAATTTATGGATTTACCCTACCTAGTGTAAAAGTTTGTTTAATAAAAACCCGAGTTTTTGAACATGCACTTGGTCTCAAGAATTTTGTGCAACAGATCTTCTTTTATTTTATAAAATGCACCTAATATCCTATAATTCTGAATCTGCCACCTAGTAAAGAGACACCAAGGTGATAATTTCAATTATATGATCTTTAAACTATCTAAATTTTAGAGATTACAACCAGTGACGGATTCAGAGTTATCAGGTTCATTTTATGAATAGTCATTATAACTCAAAAATAAGGACAAAGTTCATTTACAAAAATCAGTATATTACTATATTTAACATGATTTTATACTGCGCAAAAAAAAAATCCTTAAAATTCCCTTGCACCTTCGAGAACCCCCTCGGAAAGCCCTTGATTACAACTACACACAACTAGAATTCAGATCACAGGATCCTAAAATTTATTGTGAGATATATCAACACATGCGTTTGTGGATGTTCGTATTGTGTTGCATGACAGATAAGAGTTGAGAGATTGTACTTTATACATTTGTGAACTTTGCACGCTTACACTATTTAAGGCTGCAAAAAGACGAAAGCATTACAGCTTTGCCATTTTCCACTTTCTCTTATTTTTTTCATCAACTAAATTATGTTGAAAAAAATTCAACTCTACAAGAGTAATATTGTCATTTTATGCACTTTTTTTTTTTTTTTCGAATGTCAAATTTTATTAACACACCGAAACGCCAAAAAGGCACAAACACCAAGAGGCTACAAGGAGGAGCCTAAAAAAACTATCTAAAACACCAAACCAACCATAGAAGAGAAAAGAAGAAAACTCGCTCACAAAGACTCATTTAAGCTTAAGTTTTTGAGACCCAATTATCCCAGTTTAGAGATGAACGAGCACTCCTATTCTTAAGCCATAAAAGAGATAATATGTGCACCGATGGAAAAATGTCTTCATGTTTAGTCTTCTCTAACTCATCAGGTTTAGCATGAAGAATTTTATTTCGCCACTTCCAAGTAGACCAAAGGAGAACATAGCAAACCCCAAATAATGCTTTCACCACACTTTTATCGTTGAAAGGCAATTTTATTTTGCGATAAAGAATGTTATCTAAAGAGAGGTCATCAGGAGGTCGGATGTTCCACCAACTCCAAATCTTCAACCAAGTAGTCCTTAAATTGGGACAACTAATAAGACAATGGTCCAACGTTTCTTCATGATCATTATAAAAGAGACAATGAGCAGACGCGATATTGATCCCTTTATTTATCAAATTTGAGCGGGTTGGCAAGCGATTTAAAGACGCCCTCCAAAGAAAAATATTAACCTTTTTCGGCACCCAAGAATTCCATTTGAAACTCACCTCCAAGTTTGATTCTGCCAGTAACTTATATTGTATTAGATCAGAAAGACTTTTCACTGAAAACTTACCTGATGCGGCTACATTCCAAGTCCAGACATCAGCATTTCTGGGTTGCAATGACAGGCCACTAAGCAGTTGTTGCATAGAGTCAAGATCAGATTCAGCCCGTCCACGCGGAGGAGATCTCCAAGCCTAAACACCCTGCCAATTCCCGTTCACAATCTTCCAACGATCACATTAAAGGCAATCTTTCTCAAGCTCAAGGGCATACAACCTAGGGAAGCTATGTCTAAGACTCACACCTGAACCAGTGATTGTTCCAAAATACCTTACAAATTATTACTATATCACTTAGTTACACTATATCAAAAATACCTTACAAATTATTACTATTACATTCCAAAATTAGTGTATATCTTTCTATCAGTCTATTCTAAATTTTAACAAATTTAACCGTTTTTCAAATAAAAAAACGATATTTGATTGCTTAACAACATAATATTTGTATTTTTCTTAACCTATATGTCGTTTTGAAAGCGGACATTTATTTAAGGATGACCAGATTAATATGTCAATGAATACCGATAAAAAAATAAGTATACGTTTGTAATCAACAAACGAGTTTGTTCGGAGTATATATTATTTTTCAACTGCAAAAATTTATAAGATTACATATTTATGGACGTTGCTTTGAAACACTATAACTATAATAATGGGCAATTGCATATATACCTACTAAAACTTGAATATTTGCATATATACTCAAAACATGCTTAATTTGTATTGTACATCATGCATTGAAAACTTGTATCTTGGGGAAATATGCAAGTTTTTGAGTTTTAGTGGGTATATATGCAATTCTCCGCTATAATAAAATGCTTTTTCCTCTCTTTTTTCCTCATAAATAGTATTTGCAGTTCGATGAGTGAGCAACTATTATAGTGGAAAATGATTGCAATTATATGTAATAATAGTACTATGTTAGTCGCTACTATTGTGGGAATAATAAAAGTAATGGAGCCTCTATAACGTTTTATTACCTAATTTGACATATACTCGAAAAAAGTTAGCATAAGGATCATCATCATCATCACATTATAAAAATTCAATTTGTAGTTAGTGAATAATAATATGAATTGCTTCATTTTTAATATAGGATTTGAGTTTCTTAGACTCATATTTTAACCATTTTCCTATCATAAAACATCGTAACAACATCTTAACTTTTGAATAAACATTATACATGAAAGGCTTGATTTACTGATCAAAGTCATCAAAGATATTTTTACCATTCAGTCATATAAGTCATTCACCATACTCGTAACTCGTTCAACTTTTACATTTTGGTCTAAAATTATCCATCAATAAAAGTGTAAAACGTCTAGTTCGGCCCAGTTAGAAATGAACCAATAGTTGGGCTTTTACTCCATACATATTAGTTGTCTCGGTTGTAATACTCAAAATAAATGTCCGTGTTTTCATTTTGAGATGTCTCAAAATAAATGATCGTTTTGCATATCAATCAACCAAAAGTGAGTTTATTGGATTAATATGATTTTTTGATTGGTATAAATTGTAATTAGTGTGAATTAAAACTTTGTGCATTTATAAAATGATCATATTTATGTTAGGACGAATGGAGTATTTTAGAGCACTAAACTAAATTACGATAAGATTAAAAAGGTGAATGTCGGAGTTGTCGTTAGTGATCAGCAATGGTGGTATAGTGTCGAGTAATGAAATATGAATGATTTTCTAAAAAATTTAGACTAATCTCAAAACTCAAAATACAGAGACTATCAAACTTTGATAGATATGACTAATGACTATATGAGACCCGTAGCAATAAATGTTAAGGCCCACTAGTACTCTGGGCTTCTATTTTATTGTTTCTAGCAGGCCAAACATAGGCCTTCTTACTTCTTCTTTTCCATTTTTTTTTTTTTTTTTTTTTTTTTTTTTTTTTTTTTTTTTTTTCACTTCACTAACTTGCCAGACAAATATTTAACAAAAATTTAATGTTTCAAAATTTCATGATTACGGGAATACCTTATGGTTATCACACTCAGATTATTACAACTATAGGCAAAGCAAATAAATTGCATAACACTCCTCGTATAAATAGAAATGAAAATGTTAAAAGCTTATTTAATTGTGAATACATTTATAACCTCTGGCATGTCATATCTTCGAGTCATGATTACCAATTATAGCAAAGCTAAGCCTTTACTTAAAACAGAAATTTTGCTAAAACAGTTTTTATTTTTCCTATCATCATACGTTATACTTTCTTTAAATTTAATTAATGTGTTAAGAGGCATTGAAAGAATAACAAATAAAATGTTGAATTACAAATTCCATGCATAGTGCATGTGAGATGCAATGGATTAATCTCACTAGCTTAATTATTTTACTATTAATCAAAATAATTAAATAATGCTTGTATAAGGATCCTAGTAAGATCAAAACGTTGGAAGTAGCATTATCACAAATGTTAATTCATCAGCAAACAATTAGTCAACTTTGCCAAATTTATATTGTATATAATCGTTAATATTAATTGTTATATAACTTATAATTAAACCGTCTTGCTACTTGTTTACTATTTTAATCACAATTATTATAACATGATTTGTTTAGAACAAGACAATGCTCCACACGTGCCTTCAAGATATCCTTATATTCTTTTAATTTAATCAATTGCAAAAACAATAAATCCAATAATTAAATTTCGTGCATATCACGATACATGCAACAATTGAAGATCTATGAAAAAACCAATTTATTTGCATGCCTGTTATTTTTTTTAGGTTTACATATTTATAAGCTATTGGTTTAAGAACAGTTTTGAATTTTTTATCGAGAAATAATTGTCATGATGACTATAAACATGTCTTATTGTATGTGGGAACTTACGTTACAAAATATTGTTAGTTGCAACAAATTATAAGTCACTTTTTCACAAAGTCAGTGGCGGAGATAGGAATGTCCCAAGCGAAAAAATTTGTAGGTGTAAACTTTTTAAAATATCTAGTTATTTTTGTAATGTGCCTCATAACGAACTAATTTGTAGTGTGGTTTCTAAAAATTTTCAAAATTTGCACCATTGACTATAACTTTTTGGATCCGCTCCTGCACAAAGTTATAAACTATTGTGATGTACCGATGATCCTATTTTAGCTTGTTCTAAGTCTTTGTATTTTTTTTTTCTTTAGGTTCTTGCTCGCCTTTAATAAAATCGGCCGTTCTAAAAAAGAAAAGATGTTGTGTGTTGAGTAAAGAGCTTGTAAATTACTAAATGTATTATAAAGTTTTAACGAACAAATTATATGTTTTAACTAACAGAAAATATATAATTGGTTGACTGTTACTACTCATACAAGTTTTATAATTGGTCATTGATAACACCAAAATCAGATCATCTTCGATAGATGACCAACCCATTCTCAATTGTTTTTTGGTTACGAATTGCATTTTACGCCACCAACAATAATAATTTGTTAATATTTGTAAGTTTGTGTGGGTCACATGAGGTGATATTAATTTAAACCCTTAAAAAGGGTCAATCGACGTGTCTCTTCATTCCATCGATGCACCAACATGGCCACATGCACATCGATACATCAACCCTTGTTTGTGTTTGGATTTTGAGATCGAAACTTGCAAGATATATATATATATATATATATATATATATATATATATATATATATATATATATATATATATATATATATATATATATATATATATATATATATATATATAGTTTTTAATTTGGTTTCATTCTTCTTAATTATAATTTTGATCGACATCACTTGTCTACTTACGCAAGTGTTTGTGGGTCATGTATTAAAGAAAAATAGACGAGGGTTCTCTTTTTAGGTTATGCGGAGAGGTCACGTCTTTAACTCTGATGAGCGTAGCTTAATCAAGTATCTCGGGATAGTTTTCAAACATCTTCCTATTAACGTACGTTGGTATATTGGTCGGGTATATGGCCAGGTCTTTTGGCAATCCTGTTGCGTTAGATTATTTTTCAAGTAATTGAAACATTATAAATTGTATTTATCATTCCAGCATTGCATCACGTCATAATCGCTCTCTAAAATGAATCGATCAGAAAAGTGTGCCTCCTTCCTTAAACCCTAGAACTAGTCGGTTTTCAGAATCCTACACCTCATCTTCTTTTTTTCTTCCAACAATGGTTGTTGATGATAGCCCTTCAACATCTAAACCATTGTTGTGTATTTATGATGAGGCTTCCGCGTCGACCATTTAACTTGTTATTTTATACTCCCTCCGTCCCTAAATAAATGTTCACTATTGACTTTCAAAGTCTTTTTATTCCAACTTTGACTTTGAATTATTTAATTCGTGTTATGTAATACTTGATGAAAATTATATCAATGAAAATACATTTAAGACCAAATTCGTTCATATATTTTGTATCAAGTATTACATAACACAAATAAAATAATTTGCGGTCAAAGTTAAAAAGAGAAGACTTAAAAAGTCAATAGTGGACACTTATTTAGGGACGGAGGTAGTATTAGATAAACTTAATTACAATGCATGGAGTGTACTATTTTCACTACATTGCCACGCCTTCTGAGTACTTCACCATTGGAAAACTTAGTGAAAACCCCGTTGATACTCTTAGCACGAGCACTCCTCCATTTGATCCCATATAAATAGAAGACTTGCAGTCAATTTTTGAGACACAATATAGGCGAACGAGCATATAACCACCAAGTACGAGATTAGAGCAATAAAAAAGACCACGAACGTCATGTTAGTGCATAATTACATAGGAAGATTTACTTAATTCATTTTAGTACTCTTCAATAGTTCGATTAGCGTATTTTTCTCATTCGATTCATACTTGAATATTTCCGAACATGTTATTTTGTGCTATTACAGAGATTATGGGCTAATACTTGTAGGTGTTAACCATGTTTAATGATTATATGATGTTTTGGTATTTACTAATTAATAAACTGATAATCATTAAGGAGAACTTTATGTGGATTTGGACTAATCGTGACATGATTAGATTAGTGTACAACTTAAAAGTAGATCTAGGAGTTTAGGGGGTTCCTATTTCCACGAATGAGATACGCACAGTTGTGAGTATCGTCACTACATGTCTTAGACTTATCAAACATCATGTATGACTAAACAAATGGCTAATACATTTTCCTTACTATAAGCTTAACCTCTTCTTTATTATTTGTATTTATGCTTGTGTGTGTTATTTGGCTCATAGTTGTTATTTTTTTTTTTTGGATAAAAGGTCAACGACCCGGTAAATATATTACTCCAAAAAGCGTTTAAGTACAACGGATATGAGTGAATCCAATATCTCAGCCCGTTACATAGACGAAAAGCTTACATAACAAGATACTTCCTATTTTCAAAACAAGAAAACAAACCATTACTCACATGATAGTCGTGACTTTGACAAAAGATAAACTACTTCCTGCGACCTTGGAGATTAAAACTATAAATGGCATTAAGAGCATCCAATTCCCCTGGAAGATCATAAATTTGCTTCGAATAATCATCATAGTCATACTCATCTTCACGCTCATGACCACCACCAAAAAGATTTGCTGATTCGTCGAACGTGTTAAGAACCTCATCCTCATCACTATCAGAAACCACAACCTCACCCACCTTTGAAAATGGGTTAGCCCTCTTAGTGACAGAGGTAGACGGAATAGGATGACCAGCATCATCCACAAGAGTAGCTTTCCCATCGATCAGTAGCTTTTCAAGCTTACTAATTTTCTCAACAATAGGAGTAGAACCAACTTCCATTGTTCCCATAGAATCACTCACAAGCGGTTCTTGCATATCACTCACAAGAGGGACTTGTGATGTAGTACCAGTCTTAACCGACTCATCCTTATTAACTTCCATTGTACTGCCAGCATCCACATCCTTGTTAGTAACAACCTTAGGAATACCAACACCATCTGTATCATCCATATTAAGAGCATCAAACTGATTAGAAGTAGTGATCTTGGTTCCACTCGTACTAGCCATATCAGAAGCCTTCTTCTTACTGACATTAGCTTTCTTTGGTTCAGGAAGAGTCTTTTTGGGCTGATATTCAAAATGCTTACCCACCACAGGTTTGGTAAAACCTCCTCGACCCGGATTTGAACCAACTTGCTTTCCCTTCTTCTTATTGTTAACAGACTGGAACCCATCACTTGCGTTCTTAGTAGGTTGAGCATTCGGTATGACAACCTTAGGGCACTCAACCAAAGTATGTCCAAATACCTTACATTTATCACAGCGAGGCGGTTTCCACTCATATTCAAACCGGATCTTCTCAATAGTCGAACCCGTACCATCAAGTAGAGGAATCTCAACAGTGAGACTGTCCTTTAGTACCTCATCCGACTTTACTTCAATCATACACCTAGCAAAGCTACTCCGGCCCCAAGATTCCTTGCACATTTGACTAGTAAAGGCATCTAACCTTTTGGGCGTCCCAATCACTGTAGCAAGAAGGCTAAGCCAGTCATCAGAGAACATAGCTAAAGGAACATCATGGAATTTAACCCACACCGGAATGTTAGTCAAATCCTCTTTAAGCAAGTTGGTGTTCAATGTCCATGGTTTAAGGATAATAGGGACATTACGAATCAACCAAGGACCATTATCAAGGACATCATCGACACCTTTCTTCGAAGTAAACTAGAAGAAAAAGAAACCCTTAGCATTCATCATAACCTTTTGTAAACCATACTTAGCCCACGCATTGCGAACAAAATAATCAACAACAGGAAAAGCAAGGCATTGACCAAGGAAGTATCCGTAGAGAGTATTCTCAAACCTCATGTTAACCTCTTGCACTACATTCATTAGGACTGACAGATCAACATCATCCTTCTTATTGTTGCATTCTAACCTCCGAAAATTAGACACATGTTTCTGGGATTCATTAGAAGCAACACCCGCGTAAGAAACCGACTTCACTCCATTACCACTAGTAGTATCACCCTTGGGTGCATTAGGAGGAGTACTAGTTGTAATAACATTAGTAACATTCAAATTAGGTTGAAGCCCACTACCGCTTGGATTGTGCAAATCAGAAGAGGAAGCCATAGTAGCACGAATATCACTTTGAATTATATTCATGGCTTCATCAAAATTCTGATGCGCATTAGCAATCAATTGCTCCACATTTGGCAGTTGTGAACCATTATAGGCCGAATCAATAACATTAGTCATATTAGGTTGAACATGAGTACCAGCAATATCAAGTGACACCGGCGCCTCTTGATGTGTTGTGGCTCCATTAGTACTAGCAGGAGTACTAGCATCATTAGAATTAGTAGCAGCCCCATGTGACCCTTTGGACACATTAGCAGCACCTTCAAGTGAAACCTTGTTGAAGAACCCTTTTTCCATCTCTCACAAACCCCACGACAATCAATCCAATCGACTCACACAAGCAGAAACAAACCAGCAATCGCACGACCAGTAGCACCAACAAAAAACGGTAAAACCCTAACTGAAAAGTTAGGGTTTCATACGCTGAAAGTCCAAGATCTAACCAGCACCCATAATGATCGTCCCATTGATAATAAATTCGATTCAATAAACTATATAGGGAAGATAAACCAACCTACTTGATAAAAGATTGGAAGGATCAGAGAAGAGCAAGTCGGTTCAACACCAAAAAACGATATCTTTTTTTTAAAAAAAACCCTAAAGAAAAGATTATACAATAACCAGGAACTATGTGAAGATTCTGGTCGTGTAATGTGAAAAGCGATAAAGGGGAGTTAGGGTTTAGAAAAAAATCGCCAGAGAGAAACTAGGGTTTTTTAATGATTGGATGCCATAACAATTAACAATTAAATCTGTGCAAGTATCTCAGGCTGAAAACCCCTTTGTTGCGTTAGATTAGGTTTAATTAGACTAACTCGTAGACTTAAAATACTGATAGATATTTAATTGTTAACTTTTCACTCTTAGTGATCAACACCGTACTTACCAACTAGCTCACCATCGAACGGGTAATTGCCCATTAGTGTTTGTTATTGTAAAGTCGGCAAAATATAAATGTAAAACTTGATAAATAAATTACATGTATTAAACGACAAATCCCTCGTCTATCTTGGTTTACATTTATTTAATAAAATAAAAGAGGATATACAATGTCACACAAGACTCCTTTTAACCAAAAATAAAATATAAATATGACTGTACTACATTGCAACCACATAGTTCATATTTTGGTCTTTAGCTCAGACTCGTGTCATGCAAGATTTTAAATAAAGCAGGAAAGTACTTATTTAATAAAGTATAAGTGAAACACTTAAGTTATGATTCGCAGGACACATTACAAATGCACATGCACTACATGTGTAGCTCATCCTAATAGTACATGTGTATCACGATATTCACCTATATTTTTGCAAGCTAATGCAACTTGTCATTCTTCAGGGATGACATTTCTTACTCTATTGCTTCGTATTACCAGTTTAGGAAACTTTTACTTTTAGAATTTATAAACCCTAATTAGCGTTTCTGAAAACTTAAAATTTAAGAGTTCGTGACTTAGGTAATTAAAAACCCTAAGTCACCATATTTAGTTTTGAAAAAAAAATTATTATGGATTTTCAATTAAAAAATTAATTTCCTAAATCTCTTGGTTATGACTGAACCCCAGTTTTCATATTCAGGAATCCCGGGTTCCGAATTAGGTCAAACTGAATATTTCATCCATTTATGAAAACCACCTGCTTGGTTACCTTGATTCATGCCCATCGATTTCTTGATCCTATCTAGCTAGGATCCATAAACTCGACCCACCTAGGGTTTGGGTAAACCCTAGGTTGCCTTTCTTGTACCTTAAGCTGTTACTTACCATATGATTTAATTTGGTAACTTCTGGTTCGCAAATATAGGTTTAGAATATTTTTAGAAAAGTTTGCACTTTTCCAAAAATAACTAAGACACCAAATCATATTAGGTAAAACTACTTCCAAACAAGAATTAAGGTTTTGCAATTAGCCTGCATTATGGGTTTTTTTTTTCAAGTTTAAGCCCGGATAACCTTGTATCCTCTTAAAGTTGACAACTTTAGGGTTTAGGAAATGCTAAAGCTTCGAAATTTTTGTAAACAAAAACCTCAAACCCTAATTTGGTTACAAGAACATAGTTTTTGTAATCATGACAACATTAATTAAGAATTTATATGTTTTATCGTGGGAGAAAATTATAGAGTAAACGCAATCTTAGATCAAGACCCGTAAGGATAAATTCCTTGTGTATTTCAATCATTGATAAAACAATACAAATCCTAATTAACTACAAGGGTGATTAAACCCTAGTTACCATTCAAACCCTAAAAATCCTAAATCGCATAAATCAACTCAAGCAACCTCATAAACAAATCAAGACATAATATTTATGGCAATATAAGCAATTACTAAGAATTCTAGTTTGGTTATATATGATTAGGGTGGCTCTGATACAACTGTAGGGATTTGGTGGTCACCGCATGGTGTATAAACCATGCACAACGAAAAATAAACTCACAAACACCATGCAGACCAAACCCTAAGTCCCGATCTCCTAACTCGAAATATAACCTAAACCTAAACACATAAAAAGGGTGTTAATAGGATACTTACCTTTTCCCTCCATCTCGTAAGCTCCTACTATACACTGTCATTAGCTGCAAGCATGGAATCGCCTTCTTCTTCTTGTTGTCACCTTGATCGACCCATTTAAGGGTTTATGTATGTCAATCGAACCTTGGGTGGCGTCAGGTATCTATTGGTTCTGCACAGGTAGAATTAAGGACATGCGCAAGTTAGGCGAGCACTAAAACGGGTATGTCTACAGAAAGTCAACTAGTCGACTTAGGGATTAAACCCTAAGTCGACCAGTTATGGATTGAGAAAAGGGGAAGGATTTTAACCCAATTGAGGGTTATAGTAGGATTTAATGAATCCCTTATGAAGTCTTTGTATTTATAGGCTTCATGGGATCATTCAAGAATCCTTAAACTTGTAGAACAAGTTTACTAGTACCCCCTAGGGGAACGAACGACTAAACACCCCTTGTTAGGGTTATGTTTTGTCTTTGTTATTAATTACTCTCTAATATTAATCAAGGATGAATATTAGACTTTGGGTAATTACCGTTTAACCCCTTTAATAAAATATTGCCATATCTTCATTTCCAATCAATATACTTCGGGATTTTCATTTCCATTTCATTTCGTGAATTTCTTTTCTTATTTCCGCTTGTGTGTTCTTTTTAGTGTGCACCGGTGTGATTATTCGGCATTTCTGTGAAGGCAAGTGTGAAAGCAGTTGTGTTATTTGCACAAAAATCCTTCATGATGCAATATGTTAAGTGATAATCATAATTCTACAAAAATAATGATGATAGAGAGCATGTAATGAAACATATCAAAACAAAGCAATAATTATAAGTCTAACGCAAATATAAATATAATAATTAAAACAGATATCAAACCGAACACGATAATTTATAGTGGTTCGGCACGAAGCTACTCTTCGCCCTACTCCACACATCAAGCTTTCGACTAGAGAGTTACTTCACTAAGTCAACAACCTCCATTCTCGGCGGAGAAAACATTACATCATCGCTTAAAAGTTTACTAATTTTATGCTAGATATCGAGTTCTTCTTCGGTTACAAACAAGCCCGTTATGTTTTATGGCACAAAGATAACAAACCTATTGTGTTTTAAGGTCATAATACACTAAAACTGTTACTCTTGTGTTTTAAGACCTAAAGACATAAATCATCTAACCTCTTGATGCGTTATATTCATCCGGTTTTACATTTATAAACTAGGAGCTATAAGGATTAACACATACTAACGGGCAGTATACTCGGTCATGTATAGTATGCCTTTAGATAAATCCGAGTGTCGTCCCAAGAGCTGTTGTTCTGGCGAAACAAGATAAATACTAAAAGGGGTATTAGATTGATAGAGTAAATAGTAATCAAGACATAATTAAACAGGAAAGAGAACTAAAGTAAGATGACTAAGGATAGGTCATAAAGATAGTATAGCAACATAAATATTCAAGGATTCTACGTCGTGGGTGAAAGTCGACAAGAGTCAAATGGTCAAATCGTCAGCCCTATCTTGTACCTTGTCCTATTCCCGCCTATTGTAAAGGATAGAGTTCATTGTTCGGCGTGAACCTACCAAGATACAAGAGTCATTAGGTATCATGTTTATTTGACTTGTTCTAATGGAACCCGGCATGGTCAGATCTTAGATTCCCTCTAACTTCTTAAGCATATTCAATTGATAGGTGGTCCTAGGGTTTATTCGCACATAAGGAAAGGTAATATTACGGCCAATTCTTACCAATCCCCACAACCTACTCGTCTAGGGTCCTAGGGTTAATTCACCTAGACTTATAAATACTACCAAGCTTCAATGCCACTGAAACGAAAGGTTTACAAACAAGCAAAGAAAACTTCTACATAGATAAGTATAAATGATAAACTAAACCAACTCTTAATAGAAAGAATTCATGGAATGTAAAACATAATAGAATTCGAACATATATTAGACTAGGATGTTCTTAGTCTAATTAGACGCTATCTCTCTGGTCTCTTTGCTCTTCATTCTTCTTCTGGGTCGTTCTCCCCAAACCCTAATAAAGGTTTGGGAAAGGGGAGCTTGCCTTAAGATCGGATTTCCTTTGGTATTTATTATGCCCGTTTGGGCTACGGCGTAGCTACTTTGTATGACTACACCGTAGCCTTTGCTTAACACCTCTACGGCGTAGCTTGTTGGGATGCTACGTTGTAGTCTTCATAGAAATTCTCTTACGCCATAACTCAATGACTAGTTACGGGCATAGAGCTCTTATCTTCATCATTACGCCGTAGTCCAATGACTAACTACGGCGTAGCTTGGTAGTTATCTATACTACGCCGTAGCTCGTTGCATGCTACGCTGTAGTCCTCTCCAAATGGAAGTATCAATCATCCAATGGTGTAGTCCCATCACTCGACTAGACCGTAGTAATTGTGTCTTCATCATAACTATGAGAGTAGATTTCAATCTTCAGCGAGGCAATGCAAATAAATCATCATAAACGCTCATTTACTCTTTTCTTGTCCTGAAATGAAATATAAACGAATAAGAGTATAATAGAAGGTACTTAATTGTAATATGATGACATAACTGGGGAAATTGACACTAAGAGTCATGGATATAATTGACGTTATCACCTCTAGTTTAGAATATAAGGGGTGATACAAGGTGTTGTATGGTGGTGATACATAGTGTTGTATATTGATGATCCAAGACATGGTTGTTCAATTGATATGAATGACTAATCTAAACATCAGGAACTCTAATCTTCATATGGTTGATCTTCTCTTGATAAGAAGCCTTCGATGGGTGAAGATGACAAGAGCTCTAATCTTGTTTGCGGTAGATATTCATATGCAAGTGTGCTTTTAGTGGATGAAACTGTAAATACTTAATGACTCCAAAATATATTTTAGACATTCTCAATGTTTTTTTTTTTTTCCTGTAAAAAGGTTTTTACAGTCGCTGAATATATTACTCCAAAAACCAATTAAGTACATAGGATGTGAGCGAATCCCACATCTCAGCCATTGCATAGGGGGTAAAGCTTACAAAACAAAGACATAACTACCTCCATTCAGAAGGAAAACACAACTAACTACTTAGAGTACATTTGACTCAAAAATGAACCAAATATAACTAACATCTAATTTGATCACGAATACTTATATCAAAAGCGTCACATAATGCTAGTTAATCTTTCATTAAATATGCGTGTTCATCATCGTCGTCATATGGGTTATAATCATAATCATCTTTCCAACACGCATATAAACTCTTCTTCTCAGTTTCACCTCCTTTCTTTAAAGAGCTTGTACCCATAGAAATTTCCGATGTCATGAAAATCATTGTTTCATTATCATCGTTTCCATGTCACTCTCGCTATCCCTATTAGCTAGTTCCCCTTCCTTGTTTTTCCCTACCTTCAAACTAGTTTCTTCCCATTTCGCCCTAAGTGACCCAATATCCACGTTTGCAGTTAAATTATCCACCATATCAGTTTCTTTAGTATTTCCCCGTTTTCTCCTAACAAGTCATCAATATCAATCATATTAAGTGCTTTAAAGGGGTTCAAAATACTTGCCTCAGGTCTAGTCATTTCAAAACTCTTTTCTTACCACTTGTACTCGCACCATTCTTGGTATATATCGGTTGATAAACTTGTTTAGTAGACTTAAACTGAACCTTAGGAACCATATGAATGCCACGAAAAGCTATTTTGGGAGCATGTTGAAACGCATTATCATTCTTGATACTTTGCTTCTTAGGATCATTAACAACTCATTTCAGACGTGTCATATCATCGTAACCAAATACCCTACACATTCCACACATAAGTGGTTTCCAATCATATTCCAACCCAAGGGTATGAAGCACATCTCCATTACCATCCAAATTAGGAATAGCAATAATCATATTATCCTTAAGCTCCTGCTCATCTTTAATATCAATCAATGCATGGGTATAATTCAAACGCCCCCATGACTGGATGCACATAGAACTTGTATAAGAATAAAGCTTAATCGGATTACCAAGTCTAGTAGCATTCGGAGTCCAATTCTTCAATATTATAGTAATAGACCAAATGATCCATGATTCATTCTCCAATACTCCGTTCATTTCAATCAATGCAAACTTAAAAAAGAATAGGCCATTTACATTCATAATGGCCCGAACAACACCATACTTCCTCCATACGTTCCTGACCGTTGTTCTCGACAATCGGAAACGCCACTTTCTTTCCCAAAAAATACCAATACAAATTGAATTCAAACCTCGTATGAACTTTTAAAATCTATGATAAAGGAATCTGAACTGCAACCAATTCATTAGTCGGTTTACCAGTATCCAACGCACTAAAGTTAACCTTTTAACTACCTGATTCGATAACCAAGCTAGAAAAAGATCTAGGAGGAGGAATTATGTCTTCCTTTGCCCCATTTGAATCCACAACCCCATCTTCCTTCCTCACAATATTCTCCCCAAATACAGCCACTCTAGGTGTCGTATTTGTGTTACTCTCCACTTGTTGCACTTACGAATCAACAACCGTTTTAGGGAGTTCAACCGTATTCCTTCTAAGATTTAATGGTTTCCCGTCATCTCCCAATAGCACGAGTTTTCTTCCTAGCATTTTGATGCGTGGTTTTGCAACCTTGCAAAAGGTTTTACCTCTCAAGGGATCTTGAGAGGCTTGCAATACCCACTAGACAGTGTACCTGACCGATGTAGTATAGTGTAGTGGCAAGTACCGGGGGATTGATCGTTCAACTCAAAGTATAGTGTTCGCTAGGGTTAAAACTTAATTAAACTAGGTCTAGAGGTGAGAGATGATTCTTTTTGTATTTTTATATTTTATGAAAAGTAAGTAAAAATCTTGGGTTTTGGAAGAATGGGCGGAATTAGTTGCTAGTCAACTAACCCAAATAACTACGAATGCAATAAAAATAAAATAAAATAACATGAAAGTAAATATGGAGAAAAAACAATAATAAGAAAAATGTGTTTATTTAGATTTCACTACTCCCTAGCTATCTTTTACTAGTTGATTAGTTTGTTACAATTGCATGGATTACGGGTTATATTCCTTAACACCATTCGTAAGGCCGTGTACGATCTTCCCTAACTCTATAAGCTCCTACCTCTTCCTATGTTGAGCCGACAACTAGCTCCTAACATGGCCTCCTTAGTAGTTACTTATGCATTAAATATAACCAATTAATCGTAGTACACATTCGATTCATGTTTCTTAAGACATTCAAGCATGTTACCAATTGGAAGTCTGCATGTTTTCTTAAGCCTAACATCGATATCATCTATCCAAAACAATTATAAACAAACAACCAACCAATAATCAATAACTAGGTTTCATTACATCTAAGCAAACACAAAGAAAACCTAGCCTAGCATGTTAAAGTAAAGACAAGCATAAGATAGAATCAAACAACACATAGACATATTGAATGATTATTTAAAAACTTATCTTCAAACAAACATGGATGAAACAAGGGTTTGGAACCCTTAAAAGTAAGGTAAAATTCGTGCTAAGGTTTCTTCAAAACTATCCCAAAGTTCTCCTCTTGCAAATGAAACATAGAAAACTATATATAGATTTTTGGGTCTGACGGCGTCACGTGTAAATCCTGACTCCGTCAACTCGCCACCAAAGAAACTATCGAATTGCCTAGATCCAGATTTGACGCCGTCATGTATTATTCTTCTCATGGCCGTCAAGAGTAAATTACACGTGACGGCCCTGGTGACGCCGTCACGTGTTATAGTCCAAAAACATTCTGGCGCGTCTCGTTATTCTTTTTATCCACCTCTTTGCCATAATGTGACGCCGTCACCTCCAAAGAGTGACGCCGTCAAGCACTGTTTCCAGCTTGATTTGGACACTTTGCCGTTTTCTTCACTTTTTCGCTCCAAAAACGTCCAAAATGCTTCATTTTCCAGATTTCTTCTCCAAAGTACCTAAATTGACAAAATGAACGATTTAGAGTAATAATTGATCAAAAAATCTCGAATTTGGGCTTAAATGACCCCCTAAAAGCGGTACACTTTTCATCTCATCAAATACCCTTACACTTGAGATTTGCTTGTTCTCAAGCAAATGCACTTTTATTCTAATCAAAATACAAGCTAGGGGTCATTTAACACTAATATAAAAGTAATTACAACAAATAATTGTTCCACTTCAACCAAAACAAGCATGGAAATTATACACTAGCACCTCACAAATAGTGTTTAGATACTCACATCTCTCGGGTGTAATAAAAGTATATAGCACTATATGAAAATGGAAAATATCTCTCACTACCTGTCATAACACATAGATTACCATAGGCTTGGGAAAGGATCAAACCTCCACCACTTGGCATAAGCACCTAGGATAAACTATCAAGAGGTCTTTTAAAAGGCTTATAACGTGAGGTGTAGGGATATGATAAACACGGTTTTGTTGGATAAAAGCAATCTTTACTGGTGGCGAGTTAATCATCTTGGTCAATTACATGTACAATGTGGCGTTGCTAAGCCAAGACTCGACTCGACTTAAGCTAATCAAAAACTAACAAAACATAAAATAAACATAAAAGGAAACGGGATGGTAGTCCGTATGTTTTTTCTCTTTTTCTTTTTTTCTTTTATTTTTTATTTTTTTTTTCTTGATTTTTCGATTTTTTTTTCATACACTCTTGCCCTACCATCCAAAATAATACGCCATAGGGAATTTGCATTCCCCTTACACTTGAACTTTTACATACTTTACAATTAACTATTCTAATGACTCGAATTAAGATAATCAAAACACTTGGAGTACTTTTTAAATATTAGCGCACATATGGGGGTAATAAATGATATTCTTCCCCAATACTCCATAACACTAGTATTTTACCCATGAGTCTCAATCGTCCCAAAACAATATGTACAAGATATGACTTGACTTAGCAACCATGTAATCAATTAGATAATTAACTAAGGGTTTAAACATATAACAATAATGCACTAAAGATGAGTAGATACAAGGAAGGCTAAGACGATTTGGTTGCACATTTGGGGCAGATTGTAAACAAATTCTTCTTTTAAATAAAATGCTTAAAGTTGGAAACGAAAAAGATAGGCTCGGAGGGGTGTGCTAGGGGTATCGTGTACTAAAAATGAGTACAACACAAAGGTGTGGGAAAAATTAATTGACTTTACTAGTCAAGTAATTATGACTTCATTGGTCAAGTAATTATGATACGGGTTTAAACACAAGGGTGATCCTAATGCCTCTTATCATGTAGTAAATCCTACTACATGAATGTAGTCTCACTAGCGTCTCGAGATGCATCACTAACGCAAGTTCTAGAATCTAAGTATTACCGGTACACTCATAAGCATCTTTTCCTAACAAATCTAGGGGCGAACCTCACATATTTGGGGTGGAAAATTTTGAGTGGTATGGTTTTTTCGTGCTAGTCATATAACTCCTATCTATGATACGCTTATTAAGGCTAAAGCTTCACTCCTAAATGTTGTAAAAAAAATTAAATTTGGCGCTAAAATTTCCCTAACAAGTATTTCTCTTAGTTTTATTACACACCTACTATTTAACAAACAAACTCAAGTGCAATTGCATTCTCTAAGGTATCATCATTTACCCCCCTTACAATTAGGCTGAACATTTTCCCCAATGTTCAATAAAAAGGATGTAAAAGTAATGAAGGTAAAAAAATGAAACAAATACTCCCCTGATTCGTTCGGTGTGGATAATGTGATAACATGGTTAGATCCTCTTCCAAGAAAATGAACGTTGAAAGCTTCACTCCAGAAATATAAATCATCTTCTTGTCCAATATAACATGTTAAACCTGAGAAAACAATCATGGCAAACCTCGCGTAAAATCGGTGGCAAACTCTATATATACTAAAAAGATATAATGCTTGTGAAATGAATGTTTGCAGATTTCCTGGAGTTTATAAAACTAAAGAATTAACAAAAACTTTAAGACTCCGGTAGAAAAACAAAACTCGTAAAAATTTTCAGATTTTTTACACCTGACGCCGTCAGGTTATAACCCTGACACCGTCAGAGTGCTCTGACAGAAATCTTATGTTAAGTTTCCGAAAAATTTCAGGAAAAACTCATGCCTTAATTCCTGTAAATCCTGCAAAACATCATTTTGACTCGATACAAGCATTTGACTAAAACAAATACTAATATGCATGTTCATTTAATATTGTTGTGATTCATGTTCAATCTCATTCTTATAAACAAATTTAGATTTTCCTTACACTTATCTTTTGCGAAATACCTTTATATGTAGTTAAGACGAAGTTAAACAACAAGGTAAAGCATTTTCACAATTTATTTTGAAACATGAGCCACAAACAATAAGAATAAAGCATGCATACAGAAACAAATAAAATCAAACAAATTAAATAAATAAAACTTGGGTTGCCTCCCAAAAAGCGTTTTTCTTTATTTACGAGTCTTGTAGCTAGACTCAAGGTCACGGGCTATTACGTGACCTCGTCCTCAAAGGTTATGTCCTCCTCATTGATCATTTCATTACCATTTTCTTGATAATGCTTAACGCGTTGTATATTCACGGTAAATTCCCTATCCTCATCGTCCATTAACGCCAAAACTCCGGTTTCAGAGGAGCTTTTCACGGTAAAAGGTCCATACCATCTAGATTTAAGTTTCCCAGGAAACAACCTTAAACAAGAGTTATATAGTAGAACTTTTTCTCCTTCTGAGAACTCCTTAGGTCTCTTAATTTGTGGGTCATTCCATCTTTTCGCCCTTTCTTTATATGTAACGGATGATTTATACAATTCCAGTCTTAATTCATCAAGCTCCTGGAGTTGCAGGAACCTATTTGTTCCTGCGATCGTATAATCCAAATTACACGCCTTGAGTGCCCAGTATGCCTTGTATTCCAGGTCTATTGGAAGGTGACATGCCTTGCCGTAAACCATGCGAAATGGGGACGTTCCAATTGGTGTTTTATAGGCAGTTCGGAATGCCCATAAAGCTTCATCGAGTTTAAATGACCAATCCTTTCTGTTTTGATTGACCGTTTTTTCTAATATTCTCTTAATAGCTCTATTGGTGTTTTCTACTTGACCGTTGGTTTGAGGATGATAAGCGGTGGAGAATCGGTGGGAGACTCCATACCTTTTCATGACCTTTTCCATTTGCGCGTTGCAAAAATGGGTTCCCCTGTCACTAATGAGAGCTTTAGGAATGCCGAACCTAGCAAACAGTTTCTTTAAGAAATGAATAACTACCCTAGCATCATTGGTCCTAAGGGCTTGTGCCTCTACCCATTTTGAAACATAATCAATGGCCACTAAGATGTTTTCGTTCCCTCCTGAAGATGGGAAGGGGCCCATAAAATCTATTCCCCAAACGTCGAAGACCTCACAAACTTGTATAAAATTCTGAGGTGCTTCATCCCTCCTAGAGATATTTCCAGCTCGTTGACATGCGTCGCATGCCTGTATCATTCTCTTTACATCACGAAATATTGTAGGCCAATAGAATCCTGCATCGAAAATTTTTCTTGCAGTAGTGTTCATTCCATGATGCCCCCCATAGGGGCCTGAATGACATTCTTTCATGATCTTCATTGCCTCTTTTTCCGAAACACAGCACCTGATTACTTGATCAGGACATCTTCGGAACAAGAAAGGTTCGTCCCAAAAGTAGTAATTTAATTGGGCGAAGAACCTTTTCTTTCGTGTCTGTTCATGTGTTCCGGAATAATTCTGCTTGCCAGGTAGTTAGCATAATCCGCGTACCATGGCTCAGAATCATTTATTGACATGAGCTGCTCTTCAGGAAATGAATCCCGAATCTTACTCTTGTCAAATTCGCTAAGGCTGGGATTTTCGAGTCAAGAGAGGTGATCAGCCGCTAGATTCTCTGCTCCCTTCTTATCACGAATTTCAACATCAAACTCTTGCAACAACAAGATCTAACAAATTAGTCGTGGTTTAGCGTCCTGCTTAGCAAAAAGGTATCGAAGAGCCAAATGATCTGTAAAAACGACCGTTTTTGAAAGGACAAGATATTGGCGAAATTTATCAAAAGCGAATACCACGGCCAATAGCTCTTTTTCAGTGGTGGTGTAGTTTTCTTGAGCAGGATTCATAGTTTTGCTAGCATAGTATATTGGCTGGAAGTGTTTGTTAAGCCTTTGGCCTAATACCGCTCCAACAGCATAATCGCTGGCGTCGCACATGATTTCGAAGGGCAATTCCCAATTAGGTGTAACCATGATCGGGGCTTGCGTGAGTTCCTGCTTCAACCGACCGAATGCATCCTTGCATTCTTGAGAGAAATCGAAAGGGGCATCCTTTATAAGCAACTGAGTCATTGGCCGAGCTATTTTAGAGAAGTCTTTAATGAATCTCGTATAGAAACCGGCATGACCCAAGAAGCTACGTATTGTCTTGACTGTAGTTGGATAAGGTAGCTTAGATATAGCTTCAATTTCTGCTCGGTCCACCTCAACTCCATTTCCTGAGACTTTGTGCCCTAGCACAATCCCTTCTTTGACCATAAAATGGCATTTTTCCCAGTTTAGAACCAAGTTGGTCTCCTCGCAACGTTTGAGCATTTTTTCGAGGTTAGCAAGACATCGATCGAAAGAGTCTCCAAAGACCGAGAAATCATCCATGAAGACTTCCATGTTGTCTTCCATTAACTCATAAAAGATTGCGGTCATACATTGCTGAAAAGTGGTGGGAGCGTTACATAACCCGAAAGGCATTCTCTTATAGGCGAATATCCCATAAGGACAGGTAAACGTGGTCTTTTCTTGGTCCTCAGGGGCGATGGGGATTTGGAAATACCCTGAGAACCCATCTAAGAAACAGTAGTACTCATGCCCTGATAATCTTTCCAACATTTGGTCTATGAATGGGAGAGGAAAGTGATCCTTGTGGGTGGCATCATTTAGCTTTCTATAATCGATGCACACACGTCAACCAGTGACTGTCCTTTGGGGCACCAATTCATCGTTGTCATTTTTCACCACTATCATCCCTCCTTTCTTTGGTACAACCTGTATAGGACTAACCAACGGACTATCTGAAATTGGTTTAATGGTTTCCCGTCATCTCCCAATAGCACGAGTTTTCTTTCTAGCATTTTGATGCGTGGTTTTGCAACCTTACAAAAGGTTTTACCTCTCAAGGGATCTTGAGAAGCTTGCAATCCCCACCTGGCAGTGTATCTGACCGATGTAGTATAGTGTAGTGGCAAGTACCGGATGATTGATCGTTCAACTCAAAGAATAGTGTTCGCTAGGGTTAAAACTTAATTAAACTAGGTCTAGAGGTGAGGGATGATTCTTTTTGTATTTATATATTTTATGAAAAGCAAGTAAAAATCTCGGGTTTTGGAAAAATGGGCGAAATTAGTTGTTAGTCAACTAACCCAAATAACTACGAATGCAATAAAAATAAAATAAAATGACACGAAAGTGAATATGGAGAAAAAACAATAATAAGAAAAATGTGTTTACTTAGATTTCACTACTCCTTGACTATCTTTTACTAGTTGATTAGTTTGTTACAATTGCATGGATGACGGGTTATATTCCTTAATACCATCCGTAGGGCCGTGTACGATCTTCCCTAACTCTATAAGCTCCTACCTCTTCCTACGTCAAGCCGACAACTAGCTCCTAACATGGCCTCCTTAGTAGTTACTTATGCATTAAATATAACCAATTAATCGTAGTACACATCCGATTCATGTTTCTTAAGACGTTCAAGCATGTTACCAATTGGAAGTCTGCCAGTTTTCTTAAACCTAACATCGATATCATCCATCCACAACAATTATAAACAAACAACCAACTAATAATCAATAACTAGGTTTCATTACATCTAAGCAAACACAAAGAAAACCTAGCCTAGCATGTTAAAGTAAAGACAAGCATAAGATAGATTCAAACAACACATAGACATATTGAATGATTATTGAAAAACTTATCTTCAATCAAACATGGATGAAACAAGGGTTTGGAACCCTTAAAAGTAAGGTAAAATTCGTGCTAGGGTTTCTTCAAAACTATCCCAAAGTTCTCCTCTTACAAATGAAAAATAGAAAATTATATATAGATTTTTGGGTCTGACGGCGTCACGTGTAAATCCTAACGCCGTCAACTCGTCGCCAAAGAAACTCTCGTATTGCCTAGATCCAGATTTGATGCCGTCATGTATTATTCTTCTCATGGCCGTCAAGAGTAAATTACACGTGATGGCCTTGGTGACGCCGTCACGTGTTAAAGTCCAAAAACATTCTGGCGCGTCTCGTTATACTTTTTATCCACATCTTTGCCATAATGTGACACCGTCACCTCCAAAGAATGACGCCGTCAAGCACTGTTTCCAGCTTGATTTGGACACTTTGTCCTTTTTTTCACTTTTTCGCTCCAAAAACGTCCAAAATGCATTTTTTTTCCAGATTTCTTCTCCAAAGTACCTAAAATGACAAAAGGAACGATTTAGGATAATAATTGATCAAATAATCTCGAATTTGGGCTTAAATGACCTCCTAAAAGCTTATCACATTTGATTTTCGATAATACGAACCTTTGCAGCTAGAGAATTGAAATTTTCATTGTTTATTCCAGTCACAAAAACATGCTCATCATATAACATTATCATTTTTTTGTTAAATATCGAGAGGTGTTGAGGATTATATGCTTTGACGATTTATGGTTACGAGTAACTTACGTATTTTATGTTATGATAAGACTCAAGATGTCGAGAGGTATTGAAACATTGTAGATCATTTATTTTAAATATCTCCATATTTGCACTAATTATAACAATATCCTCTTTTGATGACGACAAACTATGTAAATCATACCACATAGTAAAATGTAACAGTTATTTGTTTACACTTCCTTCTCCCATTTTTGGCAAAACAAAAAGGTGGCCACTCCAATCTCTCTACTACAATACCCGTTTAAACTTCTTTCTCCCAAAAAGGTGGGTACTCCGAGCTTTCTATAACACTGCTCGTTTAAACTTCATTCTCCCTAAAAAGTCGAGCTTGCTACTATACTATCCATTTAGACTTCTTACGTATCCATTTCAACAACTCCGAACTTTCTACTCCCCAATCTCATTATTCCCTCATGATTATTGCTTTCCCTTGTTTATTGTCATTCGTTGTTAGCGAATCCATGGACCAAGTTCTTACAAAGGCTTAACCACATTAAGCGTTAGCTTTGTGCAACATAATATATTGATAATGACAGAAAGGGAGCAACATAATATAGAGGAAAGACCCATAACAAAAGGTAGTCGAGAGTTAAACGATATGGGAGAATAGTTAGGGTTCCTAAACTAAGATACGCTCTTAATGAGATTAAATGTTATGGAGTATAACCAAAGTATAATCATGACAAAGTATGTTGGAGACTAGCCACATATAATCCTTGTTTTAAATCCATAACCTAAAGGATCAAACAATGGAAAAACAATGAAGTAAGTTAAGTGACTAATAAAGAGTTATTGCAAAACGCTTAAGGGTCACAACTTGACTGGCATCCTAAGGTATAATTGTTAAACAAATCACACGAACTTTAACACATAAGAACAAATTTTGTTAATAGACACATCATTATTATAGGAATGACATCTTTCTAGTTATCACTGGGAGAGGTAGTTCTAGCATGATTGTGGATTCTACCAAAGATGATGTTTTGGGTTCGGGTAGACTTTCGTCAAGGGTTACTTTGAGAGATTCCTCAATCCTCAATTTCCTTAAGTACTAAGTATGATTTTCCTTGTTTGCGGGTATCATAGGGAGACACTTTCGTAAGAATTCAGGCCGAACTCTGGGAGGTTTTGTTTGGTGTTAATGATAATTTGTTAATAATACATGGTCTAAACATTGTTATTAGAAGAAAATTTTCATGTCATGTTATGTTATGTATATAAGTATACATATGTCATTAATAGCTTGACAAGTCATACCATAATATAAACTCGGAAAGAGTTTTAATATGAGAAAAATCCTAGTAAAAAAATACAATAAGCACCTAGACGTGAATGAAAATGATTTCCTATTACCAGCATGTGTTGGATTAACCTATGTGTTAAACTAAGATTTTATGTAAAAGAGTTACCCCTGGTAAAATATTATTACATAAAAAAAAAAAAAAAAAAAAAAAAAAAAAATACAAAGATGTGGGTGAATCCCGCACCTCAGCCCAAAGAAGGCAAACCAAAAGTGCCTACAAGGGTGGTTTAGATTAAATCGTTAACACTGATAATCTATACATTGTAGGTTTCAAAAGAAAATGAAAGGTGCATGCTGTCCTATTGTGAGTGAATTTCTCTAACGATTTTGTGACTATAGTTTTAAAGTTCTAGTTTTGATAATCCTAGTATCCACATAGTGGGAGGGTGTGAGAGACTATTCTATCAACAATGAAATCAATTTTTAATCTCAAATTTGGGATAATTGATGAGTGAATGGTTTTGTTGTGTGTGATTTTGTAGTCATAAACTTTGAGTATAATGGTTGTAAGGATTGGAGGTTCCTAAACTAACTGCCACTATCAAGAGTGAAGTATAGTTACAACGTTTAAGTGCAATAGTTGATGCGTTTCTTGTAAGGTTTGATTATAACCGATATAACGATTGAAGGTTTCTTAACTAATTACTACGAAGATCATATTTTAAACCCTAAGGTCGACTCTCCTATAGCGATTTTTTTACCCTCTCTTTTCTTAATTCGATCCTTCCCTACCAATTCCATTCGTGTGTCTTTTGATTACACCTCTGCTGTTGGTTATTGGATTCATCCTAAGGGTTTCTAATCGCAGGTAATTACCCCTAACCTGCTTTAATCGATCCATCTTTTGTGGCTAGGGTTTATTCGGTTTTTGGTTGATTAATCTAACTTGTCGATCCATCTTTTGTCGATTAATCTATCCTGTTGACTACATCTACATCGAATATGGTTGGTGGTTGAGAATTGGTGCGTTGGTGTGTAAACCCTAACTATTAAAGTTAGGGTTTGTTCTTGTTTGTGTGTTGCTGCTGTTTGTTGAGTGGGGTTAAGGGAGAGATGAATAAAGGGTTTCTTAGCAAGAAGAGTGTATCTGCTAGGGTCTTGGATAAGAACGTACATGACCTGGTGGAGCCGGTTTCACTTGGTAACCTTCAATCGGTCACTACTAGTTTTGGTGAGTTGAGTACACCCTCAACGATGAACCCTAGTAATGTTTGTTTGAAGGTAGATGATGCTCCTGATTGTGGTACTCAGGAAGTGGAGCCGATTCCACTTATGAATGATGCATCTCATGGTGACGACTTGGAGCCGGTTACAAGTGCTGATTTGCAGCACTTGCTATCTAATGCACATAAGAATTTTGATAATGCCATGACTGATATTCAACGGGAAATTGTTGCTAATAAGGCTTCCTCTTCAAGTGGTATTGGGCATATCCAAGTGCTTCTACTAAGGATACTACTAGTGGAGTGAAGTCGGTTTCTTATGTGGGTGTTGCTTCTAATGATTCTCAGAAACATGTGTCTAATTTTAGAAGATTAGAATGCAGCAATAAGAAGGATAATGTTGACCTTTCTGTCCCAATGAAGGTAGTGGAAGAGGTGAACACGCGGTTTGAGAATACTCTATATGGTTATTTCCTTGGTCAGCGCCTTGCTTTTCCTGTCGTGGATTATTATGTTCGCAATGCGTGGGCTAAGTATGGGTTACAAAAGGTAATGATGAACGCTAAGGGGTTCTTCTTCTTCAAGTTTACTTCAAAGAAAGGTGTTGATGATGTGCTTGATAATGGTCCATGGCTGATCCGTAATGTTCCTATTATTCTTAAACCTTGGACTTTGAATACCAACTTGTTGAAAGAGGATTTAACTCACATTCCGGTGTGGGTTAAATTTCATGATGTTCCTTTAGCGATGTTTTCTGATGATGGCCTTAGTTTGCTTGCTACTTTGATTGGGACTCCCAAGAGATTGGATGCATTTACTAGTCAGATGTGCAAAGAATCTTGGGGTAGGAGTAGTTTTGCTAGATGTATGATTGAAGTGAAGTCGGATAAGGTACTTAGGGACAGCCTTACTGTTGAGATCCCTTTACTTGACGGTTCGGGTTCGACTATTGAGAAGATCCGTGTGGAATATGAGTGGAAACCGCCTCGATGTGATAAATGCAAGGTGTTTGGACATGTTTTGGTGGATTGTCCTAAGGGTGTGATACCGACTGCTCAACCTTCTAAGAATGTTAATGATGGTTTTCAGACTGTTAACAATAAGAAGAAGGGTAAGCAAGCTGCCTCGAATACGGGTCGAGGAGGTTTTATTGTGGGTAAGCATTTTGAATATCAGCCAAAGAAGACTCCTACTGTACCCAAGAAAGTTAATGATAGTAAGAAGAAGACTTCTGATGTGGCTAGTACGAGTGGAACAACGATCTCTACATCTAACCAATTTGATGCGCTTAATATGGATGATACGGATACGTTTGGTATTCCTACTTATGACACCAGCATGGATGTGGATACTGGCAGTACAATGGAAGTTAATGTGGATAAGTCGGTTAAGACTGGTGCTACATCACAAGAACCACTTGTGAGTGATTCAATGGGAACTAAGGAAGTTGGTTCTACTCCTTTAGTTGATAAAATTAGTAAGTTTGAAAAGATTCTTATTGATGGGAAAGGTACTCTTGTAGATGATGATGGTCATCCTGTTACGTCTGCCTCTGTCACTAAGAGGGCTAACCCATTTTCCAAGGTGGGTGAGGTTGTGGTTACTGATAGTGAGGAGGAGGAGGTTCTTAACACGTTTGACGAATCTGCGAATCTTTTTGGTCGAAGTCAAGAGCGTGAAGATGAGTTTGATGACTATGATGATTACTCGAAGCAAATTCATGATCTCCCAGGGGAATTGGATGCTCTTAATGCCATTTATGGCTTTAATCTCCAAGGTCGTAGGAAGTAGTTATTTTTGTTCGAGTTTGTTTTCTTTATGATGTGGTAGTGGCTTTGTTTTCTTGTCTAGAAAATAGGAAGTACCTTGTTATGTAAGCTATTCGCCTATGTAACGGGCTGAGATATGGGATTCACTCATATCCGTTGTTCTTAACTGTTTTTTGGAGTAATATATTTACCGGGTCTTTTGACCTTTTACCCAAAAAAAAACTAATTACTACGAAAAATGATTTTCTTTAGAAAGTCCTAACCCTTCAGCAAGAAAACATTAACACGAGTATATATGGAAATAATGCTGTTGTAAGTAAACGGATGAGTATGGTGCATAATTTACAACATAAAAATATAACGAATTAGTTTTAGATCCTGACATATCTCGTAAATTTGCATAATTGCAAGCATGCTTTTCATTGGTACGGGGACATGCAGTCAGAGTATGTGAATTGAATGAACCCATCCTATGCATTTCTTCAATAACTTCCAACAAAACAAACCTAACCCTAACCCTAAAACCTACATTTTTCAATGTTTATGTTTTTATATATATCTATATAAACTAAACAAAATTTGGTATATATAAATATGCACTTTGTCTAGCTTCGAGGCGACACGAGCTCTTCCCCATCTCTCTTCCACCACCCACCACCTTCCTCTTGGAAAACTATAAAACTTTACCTCTGGATTCTCGTGTTGTTTTCTTCCCATAATGCCCCTTATAGCCAACCTTAAACTACCAATAAGCCATCCTTAATTTTGACTTGCTAATTTTACAACAAAAAAATATTTCCCTAGCTTGTTTGTTCTTGAATGATTTTAATCCTTGAAACAAGCTTCAAGTGCAAGTCAATTTGGATCGTTAAATTTAGATCCTTTCTCCATAAAAAGAAAATCTAAATTCTAGCTTGTTCTTTTGGAAGGATTTGTTTAGTTTTGCTTCTTATCTTGTGATTTTTTAGTACAGATAAGTTTTTATTTTCTTAAAAGCAAATTTTATTAAAGGAGGCTCAAAGGGCCTAAGAAACAAATTTAACGTTATAGTAATGTTTCAAAAATCGGTTTTAAACATCACCTGGAATTAATTAGCTTTAGATTGTTCGTATTGAGTAATTTAACGTAGCATTGGACCTGCTTAAATTTCCTTCGTGAAGTAAGGCCGGGTGTAATAGAACCCACGTGTTCAAGCCCCTACGTGTCGACTTATAAAACCCCTCCACCACAGGCGCTTGGTGATGAAATGGGAGAATAGACCGCCGACTCGAGAAGTTGGTTGTTTAGTGTGTGTGAGAGATGTAACTTTGGTTTTTTTAGTATATTTGTGTATAAATGAGATGTTTTGATAGTGATACTGATTGTCTTATTACACTATGTTGGTGGTGATGTTGATAGTGGAGTAAAAAAGTAATGTTTTTTTTTTAACAGCCAATTCATTAAAAAACTAGCAAGGCGCTAGGAAGAAAAAATTACAAGGAGTAAAAAAGTAATGTGACGTTGAGTTGGCGTTAGTGATATTGATCACCACCACACCTATAGTCTAAAGGACGTAAAGCTAAATTAAAACTTAAAACAAAACTAAGAATCACTAAAAACAAATTAACATCCTAGGCGTTGCAATTTAAAACAACAAATCTAGGAGGACAACACCAATCCATAATCGAAACATTTGAAAGATTTGGACCTATTCTATACTCTAGTCTTAAAAACCAAGTGACACAAATTGAACTAAAAACTCAAATATGAGACACAATCGATTTGGATTGAGTTATATATTTCACATCACATGTATAACATGCATGCTTGTGGCTAGAAAAGAATCATATCAAAGATGGAGATACGGATCAATATCTGCTGTAATTTACACCGCCGAGGCAAGATATATTAACCAGCTAAGTCATAAGCCTCTTACACACCGGATAGATTGCATTAGCGATCCAAAATCTGCTTGTAATAACCATCAGGCTGTAAGCTCTTTTGCCCAACAACTTGTTGGTGTTGATAATATAATGTTGTTTCTAAAGAATCAAATTTATAGTTTCAAAAATCATGGAACATATGATATATGCATGGAGCAGTCACATTCCATCGAATATATGTTGCCGCATTTCCTGAAATGTCTATCTCTATACACACACATGTATGCCTATATCTAAATATAGTTCATTTTCTGAACCTTAAATTAAGAATGTGAGTAACATTACTGATTAATTAATTTATCAACTTAGAAGTCCTAATTAATGGCCGGTGGTAAATCCCCACCACCACCTTTCCCCAAAGAAACACGTACTATACAAAAAAGAATCTTCATCCCTGACTCACTGACAGTCCACAGCAGTTGAATATTTAGTCAGTTTCACACATATATGTTTTTCTTTCTTTCTATTTTTATTTTTTATTCTTCTTATGCTTCTATGCTAGCTGCTACTTTTTTACCTTTTTTTTTCTATTTAAAATGCCATTTTGTTCTTCAGTTTCTCCTACAATTTGTCAGTGTTTCTTAGCTGATACTTCCACCTACATCTACACTTTTAAAAAAGTTTTTCTTAACATGTAATGATGTAGACGACAAATACAAAATACGAATGTTGAGAAATAGAAAAAGAAATAATTTTTTTTCCCGTATTCATCATCTTAACTTAATATTTCTTCTGTCCAAATTTTTTTTTTTTTGTTAAAGAGTTTCTCCGTAAATGTATTACACAAAAAATCGTTGAAGTACAAAATGTGTATGTGAAGTCCTACAACCCAGCCCGTTACATAGGCAATAAGAATGCACCGTAGTGCAACAAACTAAACGGCATGAGAATGAAAAACCAAACTCATGCACAAACTTACAACAAGCTACTAACTAAACCACTAATAAAGAATGGTACAACCATTCTTATTACTAATAAAGAAAGAAGCTGTAACCAACTTTGTAGACAGCCAATAGTAGGCCAGGAACTTACCAACCGAATAGCCACTCCATCCCTATAGATGGTATGAATAGGCCAAACAATGGTTCACTTGAGTCATAAATCCGACATTGAAGCCAATTCCAAATAGCCTTCGTGGCTAACTTCCGTAAAAACGAACAAATAGTCAATACCCGTAGGAGATTTGTAATATGCATTTCATACATCCAAACACATGCACAAGACCAACCAAGGCCTAGAGTATGCATGATCATACCTCACCCCTCCAGCAACTCACGAACCAATCCAGTCGATCCAATAGATCCAACACATGGATTATACCAACTTACAAGTTCATGGACCAAGTTAAGCAACATAGCAGCATGAACATATTACCAATGGGTGACACAACCATGGTCTGTTGTTGAAACCATGTGCACATATCACCAGCAGCCTAATGAAGCACAGAACGTTAGGGTATCAAAACAGCCACAACGACCCTAACCGGCAACCATAACCAACATGCATGTATCGAGAAAAGGAACAAAAACAATAACCCTAAACATATGGTTATCAGTTAATCATCAAGGGTTTTGTCCCAAAAACATCTCGGCACCAGCAGATTTCAAACACCACACATATTCGTCCAATGAATGGTAGAACAATGATAAGATCCTGTGTACGAATAAGAACAAACGATCAGCACCACACAAGAT
Source organism: Artemisia argyi (assembly GCA_030686995.1). NCBI lineage: Eukaryota > Viridiplantae > Streptophyta > Magnoliopsida > Asterales > Asteraceae > Artemisia > Artemisia argyi. Next base: position 18,407,727 of record CM060695.1, on the reverse strand, counting down.
GATCATTTATGAACCAATTAACAATAAAAACCATAGAACCAATAATTCAACAAATCTTAATGATCTAGGGCTAATACGTACGAAACCCTAAAAGCAATAAGGGTTTTAATAATAACAGCGGCTGAAACAAACCGTGCCTCCAATCAAATCCATAAGAAACAAGAAATTATTGTTCAACAAGATTCACACAATTAATGAAAAAAGTTAACGTGAACCCTAAAAACTCTCTCCCCTTGGCGATTTTTTACCCCTCCCTCCCTAAAATCGTTTTTCACTTAATCCAACCAAAAACTTGTGGTTTTTGATGTGATTTGTTAGTTTAACTGAATTAACATTCGTGTTATTCATTATTCTTTTCATCTTTGCTGATTCAATCACTTTGTTCCTTGGCTTTTTGTGAAATCGTTTTTTTTAGGGTTTTATAAATCGTTTTTCTTTTTTAACCGACTTAGGGTTTCTTGATCGCATCTTGGTTGTAAGTCGGTTCTAATCCATATATAATCTTCCTTTAATATTTCTTTCAACTATTGTGTCAATTATTATGGAGAAGGGTTAGATTTCTGGGCGTATTGGTTTTAAAACCCTAACCTTTTGTTAAGGTTTTCTCATTGTTTGGTCGTGCATGCTGCTGAGTGTTTAATCGTGTATTGCTTTGTTTGTGGGTTTGAGAGAGATGGAAAAGGGGTTTCTTAGCAAGAAGAATGTGTCTAATGTACCAGTTTTTACTTTGGGTACACCTCAAGTTCGACAAGCTGCTAGGGTTTTGGAGAGCCCTAGTCTTGAATCTGGTATGATTGAAACTAACTTGGTTGGGAGCAAACATGACCTGGTGGAGCCGGTTTCACTTGGTAATATTCAATCGGCCACTACTAGCTTTGGTGAGTTGAGTACACCCTCAACGATGATCCCTAGCAGTGTTAGTTTGAATGTGGATGATGCACCTGATTGTTCTATGAATGGTACTCAGAAAGTGGAGCCGATTCCACTTACGAAAGATACATCACATGGTGACGACTTGGAGCCGGTTACAAGTGCTGATACTGTGAAGCACTTGCTATCTAATGCGCATAAGAATTTTGATGAAGCCATGAATAATATTCAACGTGAGATTGTTGCTAATAAGGCTTCCTCTTCTGATTTGCACAATTCGAGTGGTATTGGGCAAAATTCTAATTCGAAAGCTTCTGGTCCTAATGCTTCTAAGGATGATGCTACTAGTGGTACTGGAGTGAAGTCTGTTTCTTATGCGGGTGCTACTTCTAATGAACCTCAGAAACACGTGTCTAATTTTCGGAGGTTGGAATGTAGCAATAAAAAGGATGATGTTGACCTTTCAGTTCCATTGAAAGTAGTGGAAGAGGTAAACACGAGGTTTGAGAATACTCTCTACGGTTATTTCCTTGGCCAACGCCTTGCTTTTCCTGTTGTTGATTACTATGTACGCAATGCATGGGCTAAGTTTGGTGTGCAAAAGGTAATGATGAATGCAAAGGGGTTCTTCATCTTTAAGTTCAATTCGAAGAAAGGTGTTGATGATGTGCTTGAAAACGGTCCTTGGTTGATCAGAAATGTTCCTATTATTCTTAAACCATGGACTTTGAACACTAATCTACTTAAAGAGGATTTGACTAACATCCCGGTGTGGGTTAAATTCCATGATGTCCCCCTTGCAATGTTTTCTGATGATGGCCTCAGTCTTCTTGCCACACTGATTGGCACGCCCAAAAGGTTAGATGCTTTTACAAGCCAAATGTGTAAGGAATCGTGGGGCCGTAGTAGTTTTGCTAGATGCATGATAGAAGTGAAGTCGGATGAGGTGCTTCGGGGCTGCCTCACTGTTGAGATACCATTATTTGATGGTTCGGGCTCGACTATTGAGAAGATACGGGTTGAATACGAGTGGCAACCACCTCGTTGTGACAAGTGTAAGATATTTGGTCATACTCTGACTGACTGTCCTAAAGTTGTTATACCTCCTGTTCAGCCTACTAAGCTTGTTAATGATAGTTTCAAGACTGTCAATAACAGGAAGAAAAGAAAACAAGGTGGTCCTACAATTCCGGGTAAAGGAGGGTTTACTAAACCTGTTGTGGGTAAGCAGTTTCAATATCAACCCAAAAAGACTCCTCCTGAACCTAAGAATGTTGGTGGCACTAAGAAGAAGACTTCTGATGTAGCTAGTTCTAGTGGTACAACGATTTCTACATCTAACCAATTTGATGCTCTTAATATGGATGATACGGATGCGTTTGGTATTCCTACTTATGACACCAACAAGGATGTGGATGCTGGATGTACAATGGAAGTTAATGAGAATGAGTCGGTTAAGACTGGTACTACATCACAAGAACCTCTTGTGAGTGAGTCAATGGGAACTAAGGAAGTTGGCTCTACTCCTATAGTTGAGAAAATTAGTAAGCTTGAAAAGCTACTTATCGATGGGAAAGCTACTCTTGTAGATGATGAAGGTCATCCTATTCCGTCTACCTCTGTCACTAAGAGGGCTAACCCATTTTCTAAGGTGGGTGAGGTTGTGGTTTATGAGGTTCTTAACACGTTCGATGAATCAGCAAATCTTTTTGGTGGTGGTCATGAGCGTGAAGATGAGTTTGATGACTATGATAATTACTCGAAGCAAATTTATGATCTTCCAGGGGAATTGGATGCTCTTAATGCCATTTATGGCTTTAATCTCTAAGGTCGTAAGAAGTAGTTTATATTTTGTCAGAGTCTTTCAATATCATGTGGTAGTGGTTTTGTTTTCTTGTCTAGAAAAATAGGAAGTATCTTGTTATGTAAGCTTCTCGTCTATGTAACGGGCTGAGATATGGGATTCACCCATATCCGTTGTACTTAAACGTTTTTTCGGAGTAATATATTTAACGGGTCGTTGATCTTTTACCAAAAAAAAACAAAATTCACACAATTTAAAAAGAGTGAAAACCTCACATTTTTCAACCAATCAAATTTTATTTTATCGTTCGTTTTTGTTAGTCCACTGATGTTTGGATTATCATTTGCTGCAATTTTTTTATTTTATTTTATTTTATTTATTTATTTTTTTTGTTCAGGTTCGATTTGCTGATGTTTTAAGTCTCACTTGTTGATGTTCGCTTTGCTGATATTACGAGTGTCACTTGATGCTATTTTCGATGATAAAGCGGTATTGTTCGAGTATGAAGTTGCTGATATAAGGTTCATTAATCGAAACGGACTCGAAAGAATTCGATTCAAATGGATCCAATTTAAACTAGCTAGTATTATGAAAATAAAAAAATGGTTGGAAAAGGTGGCGAGAGACGTGGGTCCTTGCTTCCTTGTTTTGGAGCACTTCAGTCAACTCTCTCATTTTTTAATCACTATTATAATGTTTTAAAGAAGTATTTCTGACAAAATTCACATTTCTCTACAACCAACTTTGACAGTAAACGTGTGATTAAATTCATTAACAATGTCACGAAGCAGTACATAAATTGCCTTTAACCCTTTAATTATTCATCTTTTTTAGTTTTATTACCTTTACAGATTCTCTGTGTTTCTTACTTTATGCATGAATAATGCCAAATTATAAAACCTGACTGTATGCAAAAACGAGGGAAACTAATGTATTTGTGGCATAAAAGAGTACGGAGTCACTAGTATGGCCATTCTTTAAATAAACGTTAGATAGCCAGCAATGCTTATCATGACTTCATGGAATGATCAATTAATGGATTACCGGAACTTGTTGATGGTTAAAGGTTTGTCTTAGAAAGTAACGACTATTGCATTGTTGTTGAACACATTACGTTCTTTGGGGGTTTCTACTAACATTTATAAAGTACGACGGCCTCAATGACTATTGCATTGTTGTTGAACACTAGTGCATTGGTGTCGTTTCAGATAGGTTTTAGTTCAAATTTCCTTTGCATGCTTGTTATGTTGGAATGGAGTGTAGGTTTATATATGTATGGTACTCATGACATTGTGATCACAAGTTTATATATTTCTCAAAATTTAAAAGAAAACATATCTTTATTACTCATTTCACACTTATATAAATCGCGAAGACAAAAAAACTAATTTCAATTAACATATTTGATGTGTTAGTTTATCGAAGCACGGTTTTGGTTGTATGTAGTTTGGATGTCATACATTGTTTTACTATGATCAAGCATGATCATTAGTTTACTAAATAATATGACTAGTACGTATTTCAGAAGAAAAAAGCAATAGCCATGAGTGGTGTGAATTTAGGTGTGTCTTTGATTAAAGTGATCATGTTTTATGGGCTTGATTTGTTTATTTATGTAGGAACCTATCTGTTGAAGAAACAAATAAACATCGGCTACTTGATCCCGTATAATAGGAATTTGATCTTCAAATGTTTTAGGCAATCTTCTCGTTGGGCAATGCAACTCTGTAACATGATATAGGCTAAAGATAGCCTAGGAGACTTAATTAGCTCATTGATCAAACCTAAAAAAGGCGTGTGTTCTCTAAAGCTTAAAACAACATATATTCCTATATTTTAAGTAATTAATTTATATCAACACTCTTAAAATATACCATTTACAGTATGTGATAATAACTTATTTTTAATGAAATTTCTTATCACAAATGATCTTGAGTACAATTAGGATCAATTGGTCTTGTAATCCAACCTAAACCTTACACTCTGTTCTTGAGTATAAAACGGAAAGAAGAAAAATAAAGAGAGAAAATATGAGAGAAAAGAAGAGGAGAGCCAAAAAAATGATTTTTAATTTTGTGTTCCCTAGTCGGAAAGAAAAGAAATGGTATGTAAGAAAAAATGGCTTTAAAACCTCATTCTCTTCAAATCATCCCAATTTTTGAAGAAGATTAAGAGAGAAGTTTTGGCATAATTTCCTCCCCTCTTCTCTTCTCTCTAAAAAAAAACTCGGGAATGTGACTTTTTTACAATTTCCTCTCCACTTCTCTTCTTTTCTCTCCAAATAAGAACTCGGGACAGAATAATGTTGTAATATCTTTGTAAAATTTATAGTTTCTTGCTAGTTTTAATAAAATCCTCTTGTCTTTCAAAAGATGTATAGTAACATTAAATTCTTATGCTCAAGCTAGTATATTTAGAACATAAAAACTAAATTTGCGTGATGTTTACACGTAAATACAGTGGTCGATCGGCATGTGGCTTTATGTGGCTTCTTTTACCCAATTTACATGCATGAAAAAAAAAAAAAAAAAAAAAAAAAAAACTGTTTTAATCTAAACCACATTCACGAAATGGATTTGAATGCATTTCTTACTATGAATACTAAAAGTGGTGCCATCGATAAAGAGTCGTCAAATTAATAAAGATGCTCCATTTTAGACATATAGTTGAAGGAATTGAGCTGGACATCATTGATAAATCAAGCTCTTTAGTGGCCGTGTGAGGGAGAAAGACATTTTATAATTTCAAGACCCAAAGTAGTTTTCACAAGAGTATCAAAGTAAGCCACATGACTAGCTGGTAAGGACACCCAATACATGAATTGACACTAGTACACACACCACTTTTTCCGGCGACATTTTCGTCACCTTGCCGATGTCATGACGACGGCATAATACGCTCCCATCGACATGACGTCGAATACGCTCCCGTCGACATGATGTCGGCCTCAGTTTGTCGAGAAAGCCTCGTCGGCAAACACTATCCCGTCGACAATGACCGTCGACAGAGTCCCACATGGTTTTCCAGTCAAAGTTTTTTGGTAATTCGACGTTATATTCCCGTCGACATGTCGATGGGATAATGATGCTAATTATTTAACTAATTACTAATCGTTAATTATTTTTAAATCCTCCCGTCATCATGACGTCGGGATCTTTTCATCAAAGTAAAAAGGATAGTCAACGTGTGTTTATGATACAATCAACACGTCGACGGTATAGTAAAATAAATAAATAAACCTAATGTTATGATACCGTCGACATGTCGACGGTATAGTAAGATAAATAAATAAATCTAATGTTATTTTGTCGTCGACATGTCGACGGTATAATAAATGGTATGCTGCTAAACAGCAGGCTGCAAGCCAACAAATTTCCAGATTTTTTCTGGAAAAAATCTACCAAAACCTGTAACCAACAAGAACCTATAGCCAACCAATTTTAACATGTCCTAACACATACAAATCGACATCGGTTAAAACACTTGCAAAATATTTTTTTGGGTAAAAGGTCAAACGACTCGGTAAATATATTACACCGAAAAGCATTTAAGTACAACGGATATGGGTAAATCTCATATCTCAGCCCGTTACATAGGCGCAAAGCTTACATAACAAGATACTTTCTATTTAGAACAAGGAACAAACCATTAACCACATGATAACCAAAGACTCTGACAAAAATATAAACTACTTCCTACGACCTTGGAGATTGAAGCCATCAATGGCATTAAGAGCATCCAAATTCCCTGGAAGATCATAAATTTGCTTCGAATAATCATCATAGTCATCAAACTCATCCTCACGCTCATGACCATCACCAAAAAGATTTGCTGATTCGTCAAACGTGTTAAGAACCTCATCATCATCACTATCAGAAACCACAATCTCACCCACCTTTGAAAATGGGTTAGCCCTCTTAGTGTAAGAGGTAGACGGAATAGGAAGATCATCATCCACAAGAGTAGCTTTCCCATCAATAAGTAGCTTTTCAAGCTTTCCAATTTTCTCAACTATAGAAGTAGAGCCAACTTCCTTTGTTCCCATTGAATTACTCACAAGCGGTTCTTGTGATGCATTAACGTTTAATAGACTCACAAGAGGATCTTGTGAAACGGAACCTATCTCAAGAGACTCTTCCTCATTAACTTCCATTGTATTACCTGTCTTAGTAGACTCATCCGCGATAACTTCCATTGTACGACTAGCATCCACATCCTTGTAGTTGTCATTAGACGGAATACCAAAAGCATCCGTATCATCCATATTAAGAGCAGCAAACTGATTAGATGTAGAAATCTTTGTTCCACTCGTACTAGGCACATCAGAGGCCCTTTTCATAGTGCCACCCACCTTCTTAGGTTCAGGAGGATTGTTTTTGGGTTGATACTGAAACTGCTTACCCACAACAGGTTTAGTAAACCTTCCTTTACCCTGAGTAGTATAACCACCTTGCTTACCTTTCTTGTTATTATTGACAGTCGTGAAACCATCTTTAACAGGCTTGGTAGGCTGAACTGGAGGTGCAACAACTTTAAGACAATCAACCAGAGTATGACCAAAGATCCTACAGTTATCACAACGGGGTAGTTTTCATTCGTATTCAACCCGTATCTTCTCAATAGTCGAACCCGAACCATCAAGTAATGGTATCTCAACAGTGAGGTTGTCCCGAAGCATGTCATCCGACTTCACTTCTATCATGCATCTAGCAAAACTACTACGACCCCACGATTCTTTGCACATTTGGCTTGTAAAAGCATCTAACCTTTTGGGCGTGCCAATCAGTGTGGCAAGAAGACTGAGGCCATCATCAGAAAACATAGCAAGGGGAACATCATGGAATTTAACCCACACCGGGATGTTAGTCAAATCCTCTTTAAGTAGGTTTGTGTTCAAAGTCCATGGTTTAAGAATAATAGGAACATTTCTGATCAACCAAGGACCGTTTTCAAGCACATCATCAACACCTTTCTTCGAGTTGAATTTAAAGAAGAAGAACCCCTTAGCATTCATCATTACCTTTTGCACACCAAACTTAGCCCATGCATTGCGGACATAGTAATCAACAACAGGAAAAGCAAGGCGTTGACCAAGGAAGTAACCGTAGAGAGTATTCTCAAACCGCGTGTTCACCTCTTCCACTACTTTCATTGGAACTGAAAGGCCAACATCATCCTTCTTTTTGCTACATTCCAACCTCCGAAAATTAGACACATGTTTCTGAGGTTCATTAGAAGTAGCACCCGCGTAAGAACCCGGCTTCACTCCAGTACCATTAGTAATACCAACCTTAGGACCAGAAGTTGCACTCTTATTCATATTCACATTACGACCAGAAATTGCACTCGACAGAGGGTTACTTGTAATTTCAGAAGCACCAATTTCACTTTGAATTTTGTTCATGGCATCATCAAAATTCTTATTCGCATTAGCTATCAATTGTTCCACATTAGGCTGTTTAGAGCCTTTAGAAGACGATTTAGAACCATGTGTAACATGAAGCTGCTCCACATCATCCAAAACAACCTTATCATTGTCTATAATAACATTATCAGCCCCATGCAAATCGTTAACAACATTACCAAGTGAAACCAGCTTCCCTTGGTTTGGTAGTTGCTCCATGTTATCATCACGTGGTGATTGGGATCCCAATTCACTAACATCATGACCAGCAGCCACATTATCAACACTATTGACCATAGGAGAATCAACACTACCTGGATTATTGTCAAGCGAACCCCTAGTACCCATATTCACCTTGGTAGCATCATTCTCAACATTCACATCAGTTGCCACGTTAGGGTTTGTCAACATTCTATCAGTTTTTCGTATAGACTTACCAACATCAGCGTTATCATCACAATTCATTCGAGCAGCAAGTTCACCACCATCAACACGACTTGCACCAGCCTTAGCCTTCACACTCTTAGGACTTAAAAAACCCTTGTTCATCTCTCACTACCACTAAAACAACTCAAATAGATAGCAACCAATCCAAACTAGCAGAATGCAATACCAAATAAAAGTAGAAAACCCTAATCGCAAAGATTAAGGTTTATAGCAATAACGACCAGATCACAACTAACCCATAACACCAACCAATATCTGATCGCAAATAAATATATATGATAGAATCGATTGAAACAACCCTAAATAAATAGGGAATTAACAACCGACCTAATGGAGAATAATGGATAAAGAATGCGATCAGGTTCAGTAGTCGACCACAAAGAACCCTAACAATCGAATAGAACCAAACAACCCTAAACCAATGATTAAATTCAGCAAAGATGATAAAATAGATGATAGAACTCACTATATTAACACATCGTTTGAAGAAAAACAATGGTAGAAGGTCATATTTGGATATCGTTTGGTATAGGTTAGGGTTTTTTTTTTTTTTTTTTTTGTCGCCTCTTTTGACAATATCTTATGGGTCTAGGTAACGCTATCGCTGAACACACTCAAAATGCATTAAAACATATAAAGTCTACAAAACGAGGTGTGGTAATCTCTAAACCTAGCTGTCATATCCACAAATGTTTCAATATCTGCAATGTTCAAGTCGCCAAAAGGTTACACTACGCAACACTAAGATAAAAGTCGCCAAAATATTGTTTCAAACGTAAGTACAACACAAAACCCAAGTTTGTACCTCTACATCCCCAAGTCACTCATCATCATAACCATCCTCATCGCCTTCGCCACTCCCGCTCCTGCCAGCTGGGCCACTACCTCCAGCGCCAGACCTACTGCCCGAGCCGTCCACGTTTTGAGAACCCACCTGACTAATATACTAGGCCCTTTGTGGGTTGCCCGAGACATAACCGGCCAACAAAGAGAGCTGCCCCTTCATGGCCTTACGTTCTTTAGCATCTTCCTCTCTCTTCTACTCGGCCTCAGCAATCTTTTTCTCGGCCTCAGCAAGCTTCGCGTCCATCTCGACCATTTCTAAAAATGAAATAATCAAAATTTAAAAACAGCTATTGCAATACATAATTTGAGTTATGAGTAATCTATAATTACTATTATCACACTGTATACATACATGGAGATGGAGGCGGGGTGTATGGTAATAGTGGCCTGCGCAAGCCGGGTAACACCCTACCCTGCTGGCTATGTGACCCCGCTGCTTGCCCTTCTGAACCATAGCAAGTATCTGCTCCTCTGTGTACGCCACCCCTGTAGGCGTATTCGCTCCCAAACCACGAAGCCAAACCATCTCTTTCTATTTAGTTGAAAAAAATTGAGAAAATTAATATATTAGTCGGGTTAATTACAAGATTATGTTTCAATAAATCATTAAAGTGCGTGTTTGAAAAATAAAATAAAATACTTACATATTGAACCTGAGCCTCGTTTTGCATCCCCACCCCATCCTTGCAGTGCGTGTTGTAGAAGCTCTGGATGAGTGTCAAAACTACTCAAACTAAACAATTCGACAAGCAAATGAAACAGATCAAACGATACAATGACCCGTTTATTTATTTTTATTTTTTTTGCGGCTACTTCCCGCTTTACTGGAACTCGCACTATCTTTTCCTTTCCTTGCTCTCATTTCCTTGAGATGTGCAAACGTAGCTTCCAGATCTGTTATTCTATTTTTCAGATTATCAATTCCGGTGTTAACGTCAAACGTGCTTTCAGCTTCATCTTCACCTCCAACAGCAGCAGCTTCAGCAGCACGTTGAGCTTCAGCAGCATCTAGCTCTTCCAAATACTCTGTATAGTACGGATTTTTCCTTAACCATACCAGAATTCGGTCTCTCTGCCACGGTGGACAGTTCGCATAAGAACCATATTCATCAAAAATTTCCCACCCCCAATGATATATAATTTCATTATACAAGAGCTCGTGTGATAAAGCATTTGACCACTCTTGTTCCGGTGTTAAACCATCCATTGTTACGTGAGTTTTGTGAGAATTTACGTTTTTTGTGATTATTTCATTATACGTATATATAAGTAAAATATTGGCGGGGAAAAGGCAAAATTTGGCGGGGGATTTATTCCCGTCGACATGTCGTCGGCAACAAAGAGGCGCGAAAAATCCCACCATAATATTCACCAGTATTTAGAATAATTTTTTGGCTTAAACTTTACCGTCGACATGTTGACGGGATAATATGCCTAAACACAGTAATTAACTCTAATCTAACGCTAATTACATAATTATTTGTGATTAATATGCTCCTGTCGACATGTCGACTGGAGCATATTGGCGGGACAAATCCGCGCCCAAGTTTTGACAATTATTGAGGTTGAAAAGTTTGACCATTATGCTCTCGACAACATGTCGACGAGAGCATCTTTATCCGAAAAACTCAACCCAGCAGGCCTCGGTCAAACCTTTTTTTTTGTTGTTTTCTTCATTGTCCCGACGACAAAGTGTCGACGGGATCCTTTCGTCGCTCGTTCTCCTATTTCTTATAGTGTGAATATGTGGTTGCTGAGATCTTTCACCGACTTTAGCCCAAGTTTCGGTTTGTAACAAAAACAAAAGAGGCTTGCTTCCGTTTCACTGTCTTTATCATGACAGAGCATCTTGTAGAATTTTGGCTTGTAATTCCGTTTCACTGTCTTTATCGGAACAAGGTTTGTTTTGACCTTAAGCCACCTCGTAAAGACTTGCTAGCCGAAGAAATCAAGACAGTACATTCCTTTTGTTCCACAAAAGATGTAGATTGGCGGGAACACCCTGACCCCGGGGTGCCTTTTGGCACCAGCTATTGTCCACCCCACAAGGAATAGCTCTGGCAACTCTCCTGGCCTAGTGTGGCATCAACTGTAGTGAGCACGAACCAAGACTCGGACCCCTGAGCTCTTATTCTACAAAAGTATTTGGTACTTTCCTTTTGTTGGCTTTCACATAGGAACTGCAAGCTACGTCTTGTTTGGTATGACCAGATATTAGATCCTAAAAGTATTTGTAACAACTATGTGTAAAATATTTTCTTCGTTTTAGTTTTTTGCTAGATCCTTTTAATAAAACTCCGCCATTCAAAAAAAAAAGAACTTAAGCTTTACGGTGATGTTTTTAGTTAGGGTTTCATTATTATAAACATTCGCAATCTCCCACAATGCCACATACAGAAAAAGAGATATCCTAGCCGTTTGTAAACATACACCGGTCACATTTATGGACTTAGCAACACTAATTTTATGTGTATGTGCACTTATTTTATCTTTGTTTAACTGTGCGAATGAGCTAAGTCTCGTAAAATACAAGGCTCGTCTTTAAAAATTTTACATTTTTACCGAACTACAAATTCTGAGGTCAAACATTAGGTCTTGACCGACATTAATTTCTACATATGTTGAAATAGTAATAAAAAATAAAACAAAAAGGAAAATAAAAGACTGTCAAAAGAATTTACTTTGACTGATCAAACCAGTAAGTGGAAGACAGAAGGCAGCAAATTAAAAAATTAAATTAAATTAAGAGGCTAAGTAGCAACTAATTACTGTAACCCAACAAAGTTATTATTTTTTGTTGTTTCACAATTTACTTTTTTGACGAGTGCATTTCCCAATTACTTGGTCAACAGATTTCTACTTGGTTTCCACAATATCTCTCTCTCATCTCTTAATTATTTTTAACTTAATTCCAGTCCATAAAACAAATCTGAATTTTCTATACTTATTATATTCAATATTTACTTAAACTAAATTTCGTAAGTTTTACTCAATAACTTGTGCTACATGATCATAAATATTCTTAAATTTAGAACACCTGCAGCTTCGCACGGGGATCAACATCCTCCTTATAATTTTAATATATTTTTACTTGTTAGTTTTGAGTATATTTAGATTTGATTACTTAAGGAATTCTAAGATTTAGACAACTAATTAATAATCTTTTATGGACATACATACACATATATATAGTCCAATAAGATGATTTAGATAGTGTGGGAATGCTGGACTTTGGGGTGTCAAGTTTTTACAAGTACGAGGTGTTTAGTGAGTTCCAATACACTTCAAATTGGATTAGAATAGATCGAGTGTGAGAGAGGTAGAAGAGATCTCTTAAACAATCTATCAAGAGAAATAGATATTTTACAATAAATATCTGGGAAAATTCTTTTAAAACGTACCATACTTGTCCAAAAAATCACTTTTGATTATCGAACTTTTTTTTTCCTTATTTGGTTACTGAACTTTCATTTTTGGTATCTTTTGCGCACTTTGGGACGTTTTTGCCCCTCAGATATTTGGAAATCTAGGGGCAAAAATGTCATAAAAATGTCTCAAAATGCGTAAAAGAGGCCAAAAATGAAAGTTTAGTACCACAATAACGAAAATAAAAAGTACGTTACTCAAAAGTGATTTTTTCCCTAAATATCTTGTAACACCCCCAAAATTTGATACAGCGGAAGACTTAACAAGCTTTCGGGGTGCTACGGGGATTGGTATCCAACACAAGACAATACAGAACGAGATAAAGTAAACATAGTAAAAACACAACCAAAACGGGGTTTTAAGGTTTACATTTATCCCAACATCATTCAGAGTCAGGCCCAAAATAAATAACAATAGGTCCAAATTTAATTATCAGAGTTTAGAAAAATAGATCCATGAACCGTGAGCCTTGGCCGAGCCTTCCATTCCAAGCATGCATCTCAACACTTAATTACCTGAGAAAACGTGCTAAAAGTCAGCTTTCGCTGGTGAGATCATAGGTTTAAACTCAACTAACAATATAGTGGACATATACGCAAAACGCTTGCTAGCTAGACTAAGGATTCGCTAAAAGCCTGCGGATACCCTCCGCTCCAACAAAACACACGGATACCCTTCCGTACTAACAAAACACACGAATACCCTTCCGTACTAACATAGATATTCGGGTAACCCCCGCAATACCAATAATAACTCGGATAACCTCCGGAATATTAATAACCTATAGGTGCACACTATAGTATCTAAATAAGCCAACCTTGAATAGTACACACGAACCGTGTGACTAAAGCTGACAATTCCAAATAACCAAATAAGCCAACCTTGAATAGTACACACAAAACTATGTGACTAAAGTTGACAATCCACCAATAACCAAATAAGCCAACCTTGAATAGTACACACAAAATATGTGACTAAAGCTGACAATACATCCTAGTCCATACGCATAGCAAGTTTAGAAAGAATATAAAAGCGATAATAGTCCACATAAAACAATTTGCACGTTTCTCACCCCAAGTATTGAAAACATAGTTCAAGAGTAAAAGTGGGGCTATGACTCACCTCAAGTCCAGAAAATAGCAAGACGAGGTAGGTAGAAATAAGACGTATGATAACTCACGAAACAGCAACTACGGACTTGGCACGACCTAACAATATTAACTCTTTCAGAAATTATTTCCTCAAATATATAATATTCCCAAACCCGGACGAGAATCCGTTTTATTTCCGAAAATCCATTTCGTATTAGTTTGGTGTATTTGCGTTTGGTATCCATACGGGTAGTGGGTCGACTCAAAACAAACCAAAAAGATCACATATAGAATAATGGAATAAACTATAGATCTAATATTAGCCCAATATATCATTTAAATAAATCGCCGAAGTTTACCAAATCCGTCGATTTGATAATCCTCATATTTATTTACGTAACATACCGTTCCAAGATTACACCCAACCTAAGGCACATAGCACATAATTACTATATAGTATATATCATAGTTTAATAAATTCCTCATATATATCATCAAATTGGCCAGATTTCCCGATATATACACTCGCAATCTATTACACTTTACATATACTACAACCTATGGACGTCGTAGGATACGATGCCCACTAATATATTCATTTCATATAGCCAAATAACCCGGCTCAACCTTACGGTTAAGTGGTTATTTAATTATAGAAAACGTCTATATTAGTCGTCATATATCCGTGACAACACGAACGTCACAAATAATAACTTACCTGGACCCGAGTGACAACAATTTCGCCTAACTCAATAAGTTTATCCGTTATATATCCTGAAATGACATTTTATTAAACGTTTCATAATTGTCGGGAGTTTCCCGTTTTATAACACAATTTTTATAATAGTAATACGTTTAATAATATTACGCCACTTTCGTAACCTAATATATATCTAATCGTATTATTTATAATACGACTCGTGATTATTATTATTATTAATAGACGCGTTTATATAGTTATATATACGTTATTCACGTATATACTTTCATATAAACGTTCATATTATCAATAATTATTATTACGAGTTTTATTATTCTCGTTTCAATTTTAATAGTTATTGAGTTATACGAAATGGTCATATGTCCGAGTCATGACTCTCGGCTCATTGTCCAAGTCCAAATATAAGCAAAAGTCATAAAATACCCAATCTCCGTCCAATCACAATCTCAACCACGGGCTACAACATGAGGGTCCGACTACGGCACCCGACTAACCTATCTCCGTCAATCTAACGACCGTCTCACAATCGGTCCCCAATATCTCTTTTCGTCAACAACTTCACAATATCACAATAATTCCCTTGTCGAGACCACCAAAAGGTCTCGACCCAACAAAGCATTCGGCCGAAAATATAATACCACAACAATGTCAATATTATGCTCACAAATAATACAAGAAATAACATCAACAAGGTTAATGTTCGGGTCGGTTTACCAAGCCAAAACCCGAGCCAAGTGACCCACTTGGGTCTCGGCTGAAATTACGAGTCAAGGAGGACTCGGCCAAGGACCACCTTGGTCTCGGAAATGCTCAAACGAGCCAACCAAAACAGTCCCAAACACCCTTTTGGGTCGCAACTTCAAATAACAATGACAATAACAAATCGGTAACCAAGCTAGCCAAGGATCAAACCACTCGGACCAATGGTTACATAAGGCTCTCAACCGAGCCAAAGATAATATTACACCGAGACCATAGGGTCTCGGTTAAGCTCCATCAAGCTACAAACATCACCAAACGGGACCCAAGCATCCAAATCGAGCACCAAACATGAACTATCAAGGATTCCAAGGTCGAATAACAAGAAATATAACGAGCCAAGTGGCTCGTACCCACATCTAGCCGTGAGTCTTCGACTCACGGTTCGTTCGAACCCACAAATAAACTAAACCCCGGATACCAAACCATTTGAAAATGCGATTTCATCAAAAACCCATAAACATATCACGTTTTAAATGAAAACCCAATCGATTCTCATCAATTCGTGACCCTTAGTCACGATTTGAACCCATAAATCGAGTCAAAACTCGACCTACCTTCCAAAACAATACTAAATCGAAGAGCACACAAGAAAATAACAAGAAAGTGGTGATGAACTTGTGATTATATGATTCGGATTTGGTGTTAACGTGTGAGTTAGGGCGCGTGTTATAGCTCAAAAGAAAGATCTCGACGAGAGGGTTAAAGTGGTGGTGATATTTTCGGTGTGGGAGTGGCGGTGTGACGGTGGCGGCCGGCCAAAGAGGGCGGCGGCTAGGGTTAAAGATGGGGGGAGAAGATGAGATGAGAGAGATGGAAATTGTGAGTGGGTTTGTGTGTGTGTGTGTGGGTAAACCGGACCAAACACACCCTTTTTATTTTATATATATATATATATATATATATATATATATATATATATATATATATATATATATATATATATATATATATATATATATATATATATATATATATTTTAAAAGTTATTAATAATAATAATAATAATAATAATAATAATAGTAATAATAAAATTACTATGGTGTGGAGCGGGTAACGCAGGTAAATGTAAAAACATGTGGCCCGAACCCGAACTCATTTTAAAACTTCAATACCTCTCGAAACCATCTAGAAAATAATTAAAATATAGTCGGACTCGTTAAGACGAATCATAAAACTTTTGTTAGGTAATCCTAGTGCCAAAGTCAACGTAGTACCAAGTGAGAATTCAAATATACATCACCGAGCATTAAATCAATAATGAATTATGAACATAATTCACGAATCCCATAACGTCATTAATTAAAAGATATCCATAAAATAGGTCTTACAAGTTCGTTGTGAAATGAAAATTTCAAATAAAAAAATTATAAACGAACTTAAATCGTAATGCGGGTTTTTAAAATAGCTCCCTAAACTGCCGGTTGTCACATCCTCCCAGTCTCAGAAGGAAACCCGTCCCGGGTTTCACTCGGAAAAATTCATCTACGAAGTGAAAAGCTTCGGATATCTCTTCCTGAACTCGTCCTCACGTTCCCACGTAAATTCTGGTCCATGTCGGGAATTCCAACGAACCTTGACGAGCGGAATGCGACTTCTCTTGAGTCGTTTAACTTCACGATCTAAAATCTCAATCGGTTCCTCCACGAAATTCAGTTTCTCATCAACACGAATATCCCTCATTGGAATGACGGGCATTTCATCAGAAAGACATTTCTTCAAATTACTCACGTGAAACACGTCGTGAACTTTGCTCAGTTCGGATGGCAATTCCAACCTATAAGCCACGGGCCCAATCCTTTCTAAGATCAAGAATGGTCCAATGTAGCGTGGGTTGAGTTTACCACGTTTTCCGAAACGTATTACACCTTTCCAAGGCGAGACTTTCAGCATTACTTTGTCTCCAACCTGGAACTCTAAAGGTTTACGTCTCTGATCGGCGTAGCTCTTCTGCCTATCTCTGGCGGCTTGCAACCGATCACGAATCTGAGTCACTTTCTCTGTAGTTTCCAAAATAAGCTCAGGGCCTGTAAGTTGACTATCTCCAACTTCCGCCCAACCAATAGGCGAACGACACTTTCTGCCATATAAAGCTTCGAATGGTGCAGCCTTAAGACTTGTGTGGTAGCTATTATTATAGGAGAATTCCGCAAGGGGTAAATACTTCTCCCAGCCTTTACCAAAGTCTATGATGCATGCACGAAGCATATCCTCTAACGTCTGAATGGTCCTCTCACTTTGACCATCGGTTTGGGGATGATATGCAGTACTCATATCAAGCCTTGTCCCCAAAGCCGTTTGAAGTGATCGCCACAAAGCTGACGTAAAACGACTATCTCGATCCGAAATAATAGATATCGGGACTCCATGACGCGAAATAATTTCCTTCACATATAACCTCGCAAGCTTATCCACACTATCATCTTCACTAATAGCTAAGAAATGAGCAGACTTTGTCAGACGATCCACAATTACCCAGATAGCGTCACAACCGCTAGCTGTCCTCGGTAATTTGGTAATGAAGTCCATAGTAATCCGCTCCCATTTCCAGACTGGAAGTTCTGGTTGCGTTAGTAATCCTGACGGTCTCTGGTGTTCAGCTTTAACCTTAGCACATGTCAGGCACTTACTAACGTACGATGCTATATCTGCCTTCATATTTGGCCACCAATAGAACTTCTTAAGATCCTGGTACATTTTATCGGAACCAGGATGAATGGAGTACCTTGACTTATGCGACTCATGCATAATCAATTCCCGAATTTCTCCATATAAAGGTACCCAAATCCGATCTCCAAAACATAATAATCCATCAGAACGCTTAACAAATCCTTTCTCATTGTCAGCCATCCCAAATATATTCTCGGCAGATCTATTTTCTGCTTTCAACGCTTCCGTTTGAGCTTCGAGTATTTGAGACGGTAATGGCGACACGATAGTCATTCCCAATGACCTAACTCGTAATGGTGGTACTCTTTCCTTTCGACTAAGAGCATCAGCAACAACGTTTGCTTTACCAGGGTGGTAGCGAATTTCACAATCATAATCGCTTAGCAGCTCAATCCAACGTCGCTGTCTCATGTTGAGCTCTTTTTGATTCAAGATGTGTTGTAGACTTTTGTGGTCAGTAAATACAACACACTTGGTTCCGTACAAGTAATGTCTCCATATTCTTAAAGCAAAAATCACAGCACCGAGCTCCAAATCATGGGTAGTGTAGTTTTTCTCATGCTTTTTGAGCTGTCGGGAAGCATAAGCTATCACTTTCTCTCGTTGCATTAACACAGCTCCTAAACCTTTATGTGAGGCGTCACAATAGACGACGAAATCCTCGTTACCTTCTGGTAACGCTAAGATAGGAGCACTACACAACATTTTCTTAAGCAATTGAAACGCTTCCTCTTCTTTATCTCCCCATTCATACGTAACACTCTTTTGAGTCAATTTGGTCAATGGTTTAGCTATCTTCGAAAATCTCTCGATGAATCTTCGGTAATAACCAGCTAAACCCAAAAATTGACGAACTTCGGTTGGGGTTGTAGGCGCAGCCCAATCTTTTATCGCCTCAATTTTTGCAGGATCCACATGGACTCCTTGCCTGTCAATCACATGACCCAAAAATTGTACTGTCGGAATCCAAAATTCGCATTTCGAAAACTTGGCATAGAGTTTCTCCTTCCTGAGCAATTCTAAAATGAGTCTTAAATGCTCCTCATGCTCTTTTTCACTCTTTGAATAAATCAGAATGTCATCGATGAATACAATCACAAACTTATCTAGGTAAGGCTTACACACACGATTCATGAGATCCATGAATATTGCTGGTGCGTTAGTCAACCCAAACGGCATCACCTGAAACTCGTAATGCCCGTAACGGGTTCTGAAAGCCGTTTTCGGAATATCTTCCTCACGAACTCGAAGTTGATGATATCCCGATCTCAAATCGATCTTCGAATACACACTCGATCCTTGAAGTTGATCGAACAAGTCATCGATCCTAGGTAACGGGTATCGATTCTTCACCGTTAACTTATTCAACTCCCTATAATCAATACACATACGAAACGATCCATCCTTCTTCTTCACAAATAAGACTGGGGCTCCCCAAGGTGAAGAACTTGGTCTTATGAATCCTTTTTCGGCTAACTCCGCCAATTGTTTCGACAACTCTTCTAGTTCGGTAGGTGCAAGACGATAAGGTGCTCGTGCTACAGGTGCAGCACCAGGTATCAACTCAATCTGAAACTCTACTTGTCTAGTCGGCGGGATTCCCGGCAAATCATCGGGAAACACATCAGGAAAATCACGAACTATAGGCACATCTCCAATGCACCTTTCCTTTTTCTTCGTCTCTCCCTTCTCTGAAATTTAGGCTAAGAAAAGGTAACATCCCTTCTCCATTAGCTTCGGCAACTTAGTGCGCGAAATCACTGCTAATCGAGATGGGCTCCTAGAATCCTTTCGGTCTCCTAATATATTCAGGACTTCCTTTCCGTATGGTACACGCACGATCTTCTCGTCGCAAAGTATGTGAGCACGATACTTTGACAACCAATCCATACCAATGATGACGTCAAAACTTCCTAATGTGACGGGTAGAAGATCTATGTTGAAAGGGTGGTTCAAGAAATTTAACGTACAACCGCGAATGATGGTATTAATCCTTTCTATGTTTCCATTTGCTAACTCAATATCATATCCAATTCCTAAGGCCATCAGGGGTTTTTCTAGTAAGGGTGCAAACGTAGTGGACACAAAACTCCTATCGGCACCAGTATCAAACAGTATGGAAGCATAACGATTATTGAGAAGGAACGTACCAGTAACGACGTTCGGATCTTCTCCTCTCTCGTTCCCGAGTGCATACACTCTTCCCTGAGCAGCTCCAGCTTCCACACGTTGGTCCCCATTATCTTGTCGTCCACGATTTCCTCCAGTTCCACGATTTCCATAATTGTACCCATTACCACCCGAGCCTTGATTTCCACGGTTCCGCGATTCTCTACACTCATTCCTATAGTGTCCCTTCTTTCCACACCCATAACAAGTAACATCTGCCTTATTTCTCATCTCAGGAGCAGCTTGAACCATAGCAAGAGGTCGGGCTCTACAATCCCTAGCTGTGTGTCCTTTCCTTGAGCAATTCTGGCATTTCACACTACACCATCCAGTATGATGCTGGTGGCAACGATCACACTTGGGTGCATCACCGTTCTGGTTCTTCTTATCTCCATTCCCAATAGCATAAGCCTTAGCTTGTCTCTTGCTTCGGTGATCATTACCCTTAGAGTGACGGTCCCTCTTTCTCTTTCCATTCTTCTCCTTATCAGCTTCTTCTAATTCCAACGAATCCATAAGCTGTTGAGCAATTGTGATTGCCTCATGGATGTTTGCAGGCCTAGCAGAAATCACATCATTTCTCGTAGCTACAGGCAAACCATCAGTATACCTCTCGATCTTTTGAGTCTCAGTTTTCACCATATCTGGGCACAACAAGGCTAATTCCTGGTAACGACGATTGTAAGTCGCCATATCAGTACCTTTCACCTTGTGGTTCCAAAACTCAATCTCTAGCTTCTTGACCTCATTCCTTGGGCAATAAGTCTGAATCAGCAAGGACTTAAATTGCTCCCAGGTCATAGCATAAGCTACATCACTCCCAACTGCATTTCGGTAGTTGTTCCACCAAGTCAAAGCTTCATCCTTGAAGGTAAAAGAAGCAAACTTTACCTTCGCATTCTCCACACAACCGCTGACATTAAACACTGACTCAGTCTTCTCAATCCATCTGACTAAGTAAACCACTCCTTCAGTTCCGCCAAACTCAATAGGTCCACAAATCTTAAACTCCTTGTATTGACATCCATTAGCACGAACAGGTGGAAAAGTTCCAGCAGAATTGTTGGAATGATTTGACTCAGCTAGTAGTTCAGCAACTCTTTGCTCCACGAGTTGGTTGATCATTGCTTGATCCACAGTAGGTGCATTAAGTGGAACATGATCATTGTCTCCCTGAACATCAACATTTTGATTCCTGTTGTTGCAGTTAATAGTGTCCAGGTTATCAGGAATAGGGGTTTCAACATTTCGAGTAGGACGGCGTCCTCGGCGACCAGGGGTAGTCGCTGCCGTACCAGTTCGGGTAGCTCTGACAGGGTTTCGTCGTACAGCCATTAATATATTTCCAAGACAATATCAACCACGCAGATAGGAACACAATTCTCCATGTACGCCAAAAATCGTAGAATATCGTACGAGATCACCATCGTCCATACAAGTAGCGATCGACACTTCGTTCCAAAATACCAAAGACATGATAAATACTAATCGTTCCATACGAGACGAACGCACAATCCGAATATCATGACATAAGAGCTATAATAACTAGCTCTCCTAACCAAATACTCCTTGGCTTATGTAGCAACACAACAACCTGATTCCAAATCGATCTAGCCACGATGCTGGCGTAGACTCCTCAACTCCGATCCCAAACCATCCAAATTCCTCAATAACGATCCCTGCTCAACACGATGTGTATCTCTATCCCTCTAGAGGCCCGCAACCTCCTTTTCTAACACTGTGTTCCTCTGTCACATCTTGCGATATCCCTCGCGAGCCGTGAGGAAACCTCTCTGCAGACTCTCTATCTGCTCATGTATCTCTATCATACATGTTCTAGTCGCTATCGTCCTGCCCATGACAGTAGTCAAATCAACTCTCAACTCAACAACAAACTCAGCAATAAACTCAGCAATAATCCTCTCAAGTCGGTCAGACATCCGCGAGATCCTCTCGCCCTGTGCAGTAATCTGAGCCCACATCCTACCAGTCTCACCTAACTCTGCATGCTCAGCAGAAACCTCAGAAGGTGCATCCGACGCCACAGGACTACTAGGTGGTGTATCAAACGAAAACGGATGATCAGGTGAAACCGGTTCTAACGGATGTATCGGGGAATCGGGCTTCTCAGCCTGAGCTGGTGGTGCTAACACATCATCATCATCATCAGGCATCTCATCCTCCTGAGGGTCATCCTCCTCCTCAGGGTCATCATCATCACCCTGCTCAACCTCCTGAGGGTCATCCTCCTGCTCAGGGTCATCAGCCTCATCCTCACCCTCGTACTCCTCCTTCTCATCGGAAGAGTACCTCATCAATCGTCGTCTCCTACTAGGTGAACCATGTGTAGATGTAGTAGGTGATCTAGGACGACGACGCAATGATGTGGGTGGCGCCTCAGACAGAAGAGAGTGAGCATCAATCTGTAAAGGTGATGAAGTAGGGCGTACCGTAGCTCGGTGGGCAAAGCGCAGGGCCACACGAGCCAAAACCTGATGAAGAGTAAGCTGCCTCGATGTACCAGGGAGCCCTAGAGAAGATGAGGGTTCCTGCGTAGATGCAGCAGGTATTGTTGAAGTAGAAGCTGCCTGTGGTACAGTAGCTGAAGACATGGCCATCTGGTAAGGGTCATCAGATGCCATAGTGAACTGTGCAGGTAAAACCGGTGCAGTAAGAATATCCTTGACGACATCGGGCATATGGGAGGCCATAGTTTGTGACAACAGCGTAGGGTAGGTGTAAGTGTTTCAAAACAACTTAAATCACAACTCATAAAACCATACCAAATATACTCATCAAATAATTCCATATATAATCTTAATAAAAGAATTCCAAACACCGCATTACCAAAATGTTTATAAAACATATAGACCATATAAATCCTCGAGAACGCCATCTTATTACTAAAATCCATAAACCTCAAATCATCTCAATAAGTCTCAAATCTAACAATCATCTCAAATATCTCATAATACCTCAAATAATAGAAGATGCTTCGGCTTGGCGGGCTGGCGGGCGGTGGTCAAGGATCATTTTCTATAAAAATACGGTTATAGTTTAGGCGTTTATTTACCTAGTTCTCTATAACCTTGGCTCTGATACCAATCTGTAACACCCCCAAAATTTGATACAGCGGAAGACTTAACAAGCTTTCGGGGTGCTACGGGGATTGGTATCCAACACAAGACAATACAGAACGAGATAAAGTAAGCATAGTAAAAACACAACCAAAACGGGGTTTTAAGGTTTACATTTATCCCAACATCATTCAGAGTCAGGCCCAAAATAAATAACAATAGGTCCAAATTTAATTATCAGAGTTTAGAAAAATAGATCCATGAACCGTGAGCCTTGGCCGAGCCTTCCATTCCAAGCATGCATCTCAACACTTAATTACCTAAGAAAACGTGCTAAAAGTCAGCTTTCGCTGGTGAGATCATAGGTTTAAACTCAACTAACAATATAGTGGACATATACGCAAAACGCTTGCTAGCTAGACTAAGGATTCGCTAAAAGCCTGTGGATACCCTCCGCTCCAACAAAACACACGGATACCCTTCCGTACTAACAAAAGACACGGATACCCTTCCGTACTAACATAGATATTCGGGTAACCCCCGCAATACCAATAATAACTCGGATAACCTCCGGAATATTAATAACCTATAGGTGCACACTATAGTATCTAAATAAGCCAACCTTGAATAGTACACACGAACCGTGTGACTAAAGCTGACAATTCCAAATAACCAAATAAGCCAACCTTGAATAGTACACACAAAACTATGAAACTAAAGTTGACAATCCACCAATAACCAAATAAGCCAACCTTGAATAGTACACACAAAATATGTGACTAAAGCTGACAATAAATCCTAGTCCATACGCATAGCAAGTTTAGAAAGAATATAAAAGCGATAATAGTCCACATAAAACAATTTGCACGTTTCTCACCCCAAGTATTGAAAACATAGTTCAAGAGTAAAAGTGGGGCTATGACTCACCTCAAGTCCAGAAAATAGCAAGACGAGGTAGGTAGAAATAAGACGTATGATAACTCACGAAACAGCAACTACGGACTTGGCACGACCTAACAATATTAACTCTTTCAGAAATCATTTCCTCAAATATATAATATTCCCAAACCCGGACGAGAATCCGTTTTATTTTCGAAAATCCATTTGGTATTAGTTTGGTGTATTTGCGTTTGGTATCCATACGGGTAGTGGGTCGACTCAAAACAAACCAAAAAGATCACATATAGAATAATGAAATAACCTATAGATCAAATATTAGCCCAATATATCATTTAAATAAATCGCCGAAGTTTACCAAATCCGTCGATTTGATAATCTTCATATTTATTTACGTAACATACCGTTCCAAGATTACACCCAACCTAAGGCACATAGCACATAATTACTATATAGTATATATCATAGTTTAATAAATTCCTCATATATATCGTCAAATTGGCCAGATTTCCCGATATATACACTCGCAATCTATTACACTTTACATATACTACAACCTATGGGCGTCGTAGGATACGATGCCCACTAATATATTCATTTCATATAGCCAAATAACCCGGCTCAACCTTACGGTTAAGTGGTTATTTAATTATAGAAAACGTCTATATTAGTCGTCATATATCCGTGACAACACGAACGTCACAAATAATAACTTACCTGGACCCGAGTGACAACAATTTCGCCTAACTCAATAAGTTTATCCGTTATATATCCTGAAATGACATTTTATTAAACGTTTCATAATTGTCGGGAGTTTCCCGTTTTATAACACAATTTTTATAATAGTAATACGTTTAATAATATTACGCCACTTTCGTAGCCTAATATATATCTAATCGTATTATTTATAATACGACTCGTGATTATTATTATTATTAATAGACGCGTTTATATAGTTATATATACGTTATTCACGTATATACTTTCATATAAACGTTCATATTATCAATAATTATTATTACGAGTTTTATTATTCTCGTTTCAATTTTAATAGTTATTGAGTTATACGAAATGGTCATATGTCCGAGTCATGACTCTCGGCTCATTGTCCAAGTCCAAATATAAGCAAAAGTCATAAAATACCCAATCTCCGTCCAATCACAATCTCAACCACGGGCTACAACATGAGGGTCCGACTACGGCACCCGACTAACCTATCTCCGTCAATCTAACGACCGTCTCACAATCGGTCCCCAATATCTCTTTTTGTCAACAACTTCACAATATCACAATAATTCCCTTGTCGAGACCACCAAAAGGTCTCGACCCAACAAAGCATTCGGCCGAAAATATAATACCACAACAATGTCAATATTATGCTCACAAATAATACAAGAAATAACATCAACAAGGTTAATGTTCGGGTCGGTTTACCAAGCCAAAACCCGAGCCAAGTGACCCACTTGGGTCTCGGCTGAAATTACGATTCAAGGAGGACTCGGCCAAGGACCACCTTGGTCTCGGAAATGCTCAAACGAGCCAACCAAAACAGTCCCAAACACCCTTTTGGGTCGCAACTTCAAATAACAATGACAATAACAAATCGGTAACCAAGCTAGCCAAGGATCAAACCACTCGGACCAATGGTTACATAAGGCTCTCAACCGAGCCAAAGATAATATTACACCGAGACCATAGGGTCTCGGTTAAGCTCCATCGAGCTACAAACATCACCAAACGGGACCCAAGCATCCAAATCGAGCACCAAACATGAACTATCAAGGATTCCAAGGTCGAATAACAAGAAATATAACGAGCCAAGTGGCTCGTACCCACATCTAGCCGTGAGTCTTCGACTCACGGTTCGTTCGAACCCACAAATAAACTAAACCCCGGATACCAAACCATTTGAAAATGCGATTTCATCAAAAACCCATAAACATATCACGTTTTAAATGAAAACCCAATCGATTCTCATCAATTCGTGACCCTTAGTCACGATTTGAACCCATAAATCGAGTCAAAACTCGACCTACCTTCCAAAACAATACTAAATCGAAGAGCACACAAGAAAATAACAAGAAAGTGGTGATGAACTTGTGATTATATGATTCGGATTTGGTGTTAACGTGTGAGTTAGGGCGCGTGTTATAGCTCAAAAGAAAGATCTCGACAAGAGGGTTAAAGTGGTGGTGATATTTTCGGTGTGGGAGTGGCGGTGTGACGGTGGCGGCTGGCCAAAGAGGGCGGCGGCTAGGGTTAAAGATGGGGGGAGAAGATGAGATGAGAGAGATGGAAATTGTGAGTGGGTTTGTGTGTGTGTGTGTGGGTAAACCGGACCAAACACACCCTTTTTATTATATATATATATATATATATATTTTTTAAAAGTTATTAATAATAATAATAATAATAATAATAGTAATAATAATATTACTATGGTGTGGAGCGGGTAACGCGGGTAAATGTAAAAACATGTGGCCCGAACCCGAACTCATTTTAAAACTTCAATACCTCTCGAAACCATCTCGAAAATAATTAAAATATAGTCGGACTCGTTAAGACGAATCATAAAACTTTTGTTAGGTAATCCTAGTGCCAAAGTCAACGTAGTACCAAGTGAGAATTCAAATATACATCACCGAGCATTAAATCAATAATGAATTATGAACATAATTCACGAATCCCATAACGTCATTAATTAAAAGATATCCATAAAATAGGTCTTACAAGTTCGTTGTGAAATGAAAATTTCAAATAAAAAAATTATAAACGAACTTAAATCGTAATGCGGGTTTTTAAAATAGCTCCCTAAACTGCCGGTTGTCACATATCTTATCTTTTTTAGAGTTCAACAAATTTAGCTTGGTCTTTACAAATTTTAGGTTAAGATTTTGTCTTTGTGAAAACATTACACATAAGTTTGTTTGTTTAGGAAAAAATAATGAAGATTGAATTCATAGATATGAACAAGTAGAAACTCTTGAGCATGTAATTGTTAGCAAAAATTGAAATAATGAAGAGTGGGTTATTCACCCTTGTAAAGCTCTATCCCAATCTTGTATTTCCTCCTAGCATTTTGCTAGTTTTCTAATCAAATTGCCGTTAAAAAAAAAAAAAAAAAAAAAAAAAAAAAAAAAAAAAAAAAAAAAAAAAAAAAAGTCACATGATTCGACACCTTATAGAATCAAGGCTGTCAAGAGCTGTACCCCACTTGAAATTATTTTCATTTTCGCAAAATTAAAATCATAAGATCGGATAAAGATAGTAAGATCCTACCATTTGTTATGTTTGTTAACGGGTTAATAATTCAAAGTGTCTTATAATCCTACTCATCATTTAAGATAATCTTACAAATATGTTAAAGTTCAAATTTCAAAAACAATAATAAAATCTCATTAACTAATTTATATATCAAAAGTTTCTTGCATATCAAAGGACAAATTTCATCCACGCATTCTTTTAAGGAAAAATAAATAAAATTCAATTAATACTTTTTTTTTTGGTTAAAATATTATTACTCTAAAAAACAGTTAAGTACAACGGATGTGGTGAGTCCCACACCTTGGCCCAGAAAGGCAAACCAAAATACGTACAGTGCTTAATACCTAACCTAGCATAAGATATGACATGTCATACTTATACAAAAACAAACCTATCTAAGCTGACTACGGAGACTAATGTCATAAGCATTAGCAAACTTCAGTTGTGCATCAGTCAGGCCAAAACTCATCAAACTCATCATCGTCATAAAGGTTGTGGTCATTGGCGTCCTCCCTCCACTGCTTCAATAAACTCTTCATGTTCCCTCCATCACTACTTTTAGAACCGTCAAAAGCCATAAAACTATTAGTTTCATTGTGATCATCAAGAACTTCATCATCATCAATATACTCACTATCCGAAACAACTAAATCCCCAACCTTAAAAAAATGGATTACCTACATTTTTCTATCTTTCACCATGTCAGGTGTGCTATTCAGAGTAAAAGGGGGAAGGGCATTGGACGAACTTGGGATACTTTCAAAGATATCCACATGTCCTTCATCAACAGTAGTAGCAGAACTCACGCTGCATACAGGAGTGTCAGCACTAGGTTCTACAAGAGCAATATAACTCTCATCTAAATCACTAAGAACACCAAAAGCATTAGACATGTTCATCTCTTTAGCATCCTTAATTGGTTGTTTAGACATAGACGCCTCCTTTGTATGGTCTTTGGAAGGAGAAGCCTTGGTATTCTTAGGAGCAATAGGCCGATATTCAAATTTGTTCATTTGAATAGCATTGAACTTCTTAGTATTACGTCTTTTACGCTTCACAACAGTAAATCAATCATTAGAAAGCTTCTTGGATACACCCAAATTAACATCCATGTTCTTACAAAAAAATTACTTTAAATATCTCATAAACCCATTTTTTTATAATATCTTTTTTATATAATTTAAATGTCTCATGAACAATTAATTGTTAGACAAAATAAATTATACCGTCTCGATAAATATTTTATTATTTTTCAATAGACGTGCACTTTCATATACTTTCGATATATATATATATATATATATATATATATATTTTCATTTTTCTCACTTTTTTATTTCAATATTGAAATTTGCATGATCATATTACATGAGATTTAATACTAATATGGTAGTTTGAACACTAAACAACTATATTAAAACTGGCATAAGTATTTGTGTATAAATTAAAGATTTTTTCTCATTTTTTGTAATGAAGAAACACTTATCCATGGTTTTCCAACCATCATCACATATTGTATTATTTATAAAACTTTTATAATAAAAAAAATCACATGCCGTTAAAATCACATGTGATTTTATGCGTTTTATCTAGGTTATTTGATGAATTAACTGCACTAATATATAATTAATTCGAAATATAATCTGCTATATATAGATGTAAGTTTCTATTTTCCTTATTAAAAAAACAACAAAACTTTCAGAATTTTGTAGACAAAATTATGTTCATTTTACTACGTGTTTAAATATTCAAATATTAATATTAGTATTAAATCACATGTGATTCCTAATTAAATGTTTGTTACGATGGTATAATTTATTTCGTTTAACGATTAACGGTTTAAGATATTAATATTTGAAAAAAAGGGTTACAGTGAGTTTTTTTATATTTAATATAAAAAAAATAAATAATTAGGATTGATCACTTGTTATTCAAGAAACTTTTTGGTATATAAATGATATGTGCTTTAATAGTTAAACAAGAAAATATCAAGTTTCAATCATTATCTTAGAGATTTAGTAAGGTAGCAAAATAAGTCATAAACATATCAAAACAGAGGATTCGTATAGCAGAAAATCCAATATATAATATGTAACGGTGCATTATCTCGATTTTCCTCATGCAAATCAAAGATTAGTTTTTCAAAATGTTCATCATAGTATTAACTTCAGAAAAATCATTCAATGTTAATTGGGAGGGTGTAAATGAGAACAATGGACTATAATCGTTTTGTCATTTAACTGGAAAAAGTAAAAGCAAGATTGGACTATAAGATTGGATCGCTAGTCGATCTTGCATGCAATTTTATGATCGTATGCACTATCTTACGATCCATACAATTTTATACCGATCCTAGTAGTTTTTTGCTTGTGGGATAAGATCTTATGATCTGACTTAAGATCTAGACACACTTGTATGGAATGTTTAATGTATTATTTATTGATATATTTAATTTTAATAATCTACTATTTACTTAATCTAGTAGTCGAAGCTAGAGTAATGAGATTGGCAGTGTTTAACCAATTGCATTTTTGAATTGCGGTTTGTAGCTAAATTAACATTTTATTTTATTTTTGGAACACTTGAAAATATATTGAAAGAGCATAGCAATAAGCTAAGCCAAAATAATTATAAAGAAATGGAAAGAGTGCTACACTGTTAAAAAAATCCTCTCAAACCAATTAATCATTGCTTTTCTAAACCTATTCGAAATCCCATTGAATGTGAAAACCTAAATGTCGTTGATGATGAGACTTTTCTTTGGTTTCTTGATCGCAAAAGCAGAATCATTTATAAACTGCTAGATAATCCAAATGGTGGAAAGAATCACTGCCTCAAACACGTTCTTGTGTTTAGGCGAGAAACTTGCATAGTTTGCAAGTGAAAAAACGTCACTTATGCTGCCAAAGTAACACATATTGTGCACTTGTAGTAAACTATATGCTACATGAGATATATTCTTCAGTTCTTCTTGTATATTTTTCACACATGGATCCCAAATAGGCATAGAATTGTTCTATTAGTTGGTTAAATAAACACGATAACCCTTACATTGTTATCATGTAATTGTATATATCAAAATTCCTTTGTTTATAATGGTGTAAAGTTTAGTGCGAACCATCTCTAACTAAAACACCAAAATCATAAATATGCAACATTATTTGTTTCATCATTTTACACCAAAATATGGTTAGTGATATAAGTAGTTAAGTAATTGAATTATTCATAGCTTAAATGTGAATGTAAAATTAAATCTAGTTCTTGAGTATATATATAAAAGGCCAAAACACATCTTAGTATGCCGAACTTAGCAAACTGAATTATTTAGTAACATGAACTTTTAAGCATGCAAAATAGTATCCTGAAATTGCCAAATAAAAACACTACCCTATAGTAAATTAACTTAATAGTTAATAATTTTTTCTATGCTAAAAGATCAATTTAGTAAAGCTTATTGTAATATATATTGGTTTGTAGCATATTTTAAGAAAATTAATTTTTTTCATAAAATTCAGTTACTTTGAATTTTCTTAAACTAATATAATATAATATCATATTATTTATTGAAAATACTGATATTTTCAAATATACCTTATAATAAATGAATTTACCGCACTACTTTTATTATATACGTATCCAATTACATAAGTAAATGTGTGTTTTTCAAATAATTTTGAGAGCATAACTATTAAACTATTTATTTATTTATGTGCATATATTAACTTGAAACTTACAAAAACTCTTAAATACATAATCGATTATAAAATATGAAGATATATTAAAAGTAGTACGTAAGAAATATTTTAAAAATAACTTAATATACTTTATTCTATATAATATATCACATATATTAATTTAAAAAGATAAAAAGTTATTAAATTTTTAAAAAAAAATACGTAGTCATATTTTAACTATAAATCATTTGTTATAATAGACTTTACTAAATTTTTTAGTATAATAAAATAATTAATTTTTTAATTAGTTTAGAATAAGATAGTAGAAATTTCAATTTTCAAAATTTCGAGGTACTATTTTACACCCTTATAAGTCTAAGGTATAAAGTAATTATATTTCTCAAATTCGGTATACAAATATGAATTTTGGCCTATATAAAACAATTTATTAAAACAAATTAATGTATAAATTTAACTTAAATGTTCAACTCACTAGAGATGAACTTGCGTTTGTTGTTTATATTTGAAATAAGTAAACATTTACATTTTTCTTACATTAGTTAAGTTGGTGTAAATTGTTGGCGCATGTCATTGATATGCTCTCACTTTTAACCTTTTAACGTAGATTGATCACATTTTTTTGAACGCCAATTTACTATAAAACAAGCTCTAGCAAGAAACTAGATAGAAAATAGATAACAACGAGATTTTAATGCGTTCTTTGGATCACTGACCAATCTAACCAAACGAGATTTTACATGCGTAGATTCATCACATCGACCGACTGAACAATTCAAAATTGTTACATTTTTTTAACGGTAAATATATTATTGAAAATTAGCAAGACACTAGAGGATATAAACACCAAAATACAAATAACAATTATATTATTGTTACATTCTTGTTGTATGTTTTTTTAATTGGGGTATTAATCTTCCATTCTTTCTTAGCATGAACGTTTTTCTTAACAAAGGTACTCGTGCCTCGTGTGCCCTTTATCTATAGTTCTATACTACACATATTAAATCGCATACTAGAATAATTAGTTACTTAATTAAGTATTCAACATTAATTAATTAATATATATAAAAGAAAACATTTGTGTGCAAGATGCGGGGTCAGTCAGACTACTAAATATGAACATTGTAATAGGGCTTCTAAGAATCAAAAGGGAGAATAGAAAGATAAAGAGTATTTATTAAATACTTTGCATCTTTCTCATTAATCTTTCTTTTCCTCTTCTCTCCCTCCCTCTTAAAATCACCATCTTCTTCACACTCAAATTCCATCAAGTTTATCTCAAAGGTAATCAGTTTCTTCACTTCTTGGTTGTTCATGTAGGTATTTGCCTAAAAGGCTTTTTTTTTTTGGCTAAAAAAATAATATCTTAAACCTTCTTCTATGTGCTGTCAACTTCATTCATGCATCTACAAGTTTGCACTTGTTTTTGTGGTTTCTAACAGTTTGTTTAAACAATTTATGCAGGAGTTTATAATATAGTAGCTACCTTCATAAGTTCAAAGAAGAAACCATGAATTCAAATAACTGGCTTTCATTTCCTTTATCTCCAACTCACTCATCTTTACCACCTCATCTTCATACTGCTCAATCCCATAATTTTAATTTAGGTGTGGTTCATGATAACATGGACACTCCTTTCCCTAACCAAGGTAGATTTACTACTCTTTTTTGTTTATGTTTATTTGGTCATGATCATGTAAGAACTATCTATATGGTGAGAACAACAAACAGTTCAAAAGACACCACTAAACGAATAGACATCACATGGTTTGCAATTTTTTTTTTTTTCCGAAATGCACAAACGTATACCATTTTTATCTTTTCTTACTATGTTTATGTTTCTTACATGGTTCTAGTTTATGATGTTAATTAATAGGTATTTTTTTAATATATAATGACGTTGGTGCTAAAAATGGTGCAGAATGGAACATGATTGGAGCACAAAGCAGCAATGATCAAATCCCTAAAGTTGCTGATTTCTTGGGTGTGAGCAAGTCAGAAAATTCTTCAGATCTTGTGGCATATAATGATATTCAAGGTAATGACACAGACTATCTATTCACAAACAACAACCTGTTGCCACAAGTTCAAAACACTTTGTCTGCCACACCTACAAGCTACGAACTGCCCGAGAATGCAAGCACTTTGCAGTCCCTTACGTTGTCTATGGGTAGTGGAAAGCGTTCCACGTGTGAAACAAGCACTCCTGAAAACAGTAGCACTGATAATACTAATAGTACTACTAGCATTGTTGAAGCTAACCCTAGAAGAACTTTAGATACATTTGGTCAAAGAACTTCGATCTATCGTGGTGTAACTAGGTATGTGCTCTTTAACAGTTATATTCATGCTATCGTAATTTACATTTCCTGGGTCTTTTGTAAAGTTTATCCAATATATTTCACATGGAGTTTCAAAAATCTTCTTTAGAAAAGCAATGAAGTTTAGGTCAATCTGATCAAGATATTTGTTTTCAAATTACCAAAATACAGGCATAGATGGACAGGACGATATGAAGCTCATTTATGGGACAATAGTTGTAGAAGAGAAGGGCAATCACGTAAAGGGCGTCAAGGTATGCTTAATTTTGTGGCAAAAATATTTGTACTTTCTTACCTCTTGCTCTATTGATCTTCAACTGTTACTAACTCCGTTATTTGTTCTTTTGTTTGTAAAATTGTTCGGTTTTTGACGATGCAGTTTATCTAGGTGAGTTTTCTTATATCTATTGCAGTGTTCTCATTTCCTTTCATGAATCTTTTGATTATGTTGTTAAGGCTTGGTTTATTTGTGGACTAGGTGGATATGACAAAGAAGAAAAGGCAGCTAGGGCTTATGATATGGCTGCTTTAAAGTATTGGGGAACTTCTACAACCACCAATTTTCCGGTATATGCATATGTTTCAAATGATGATCTTATATTTGATTTACTATACCCACGCAAAATTATGTGTTCTTTCTTAAGCAAGTAAAGAAACTAATTTATCATGGCTCTTGTTTCCTACAGATTACTAACTACGAAAAGGAACTTGAGGACATGAAGAATATGACTAGACAGGAATTTGTAGCATCAATTAGAAGGTTAGTGTCCACTTTTGAAGTTTTTCTTGCAAAACGTTGATAACCGGCATTTTTTAGTAGGTTTTATTGTGTTACTAATCAAATAATCTCAATTTGTATCACAGGAAGAGTAGTGGATTTTCACGTGGTGCATCAATGTATCGAGGTGTAACGAGGTACCAAAAACCCTAATCTTGATCTAGCTTTTATCTCGTTGCATCGACATCATAATCCCTCTCATACAAATTTTTATCTACATGACCAGGCATCACCAGCATGGAAGATGGCAAGCAAGAATAGGAAGAGTTGCAGGCAACAAAGATCTGTACTTAGGAACTTTCAGTATGTACATGTTTAAATATTTATGCAATCATTAAATATTGTGGTCAAATATTTTCTTAAATTCTCCTCAAAAACCTATGAACGTTAATGCACCTACAAATTGTATAGCTTACCATGTGGATTACCAATAAACACTAGCTTTTATTTCATAAAAAACATAATTCAGTTTTTCGAATTTTGTCCCTCATTACACGCTTATTGTTTTTTGCATTTAATTCTTTCATGATTTATAATGAAGTATGCCCTTTTCATTTCTTGTAATGATGTTACTCCTTATTTATAATACGCTAGCTTCAAGATTTGATATCTTTCATATGCCATTTATAATTTGTGTTTCATGTTACTTCACATATATGATGCATATGCTTCAAGATTTTATTTAACTAGAGAATTCATGCAGGCACTGAGGAAGAAGCTGCTGAAGCATACGACATAGCAGCCATAAAATTTAGAGGTTTGAGCGCTGTTACAAATTTTGACATGAATCGTTACGATGTGAAGAGCATACTTGAGAGTAACACACTCCCCATCGGTGGAGGAGCTGCTAAACGCTTAAAAGAGGCTCAAGCAATAGAATCATCCAGAAAACGTGAAGAGATGCTTGCTCTTGGCTCCGGTTTTCCATTTGGAACCACTGCCACAGCGGGTGGGGTGTTACAAGCATATCCTCTTTTACAACAATCATTTGAGACACAATCAGCACAACCATTGCTAACTTTACAAAATCCTGAAATTTCTCATTATTCTACACAAGACCCTCACTTTCATCAAAATTACCTTCAAGCTCATCACCATCACCCTTATAACATGCATAGTTCTCAACAATCATCAAGTCAAACACCTCAGTTTTACAATAGCTATCTCCAAAACAATCCGGTTTTGCTTCATGGTTTAATGAACATGGGTGGATCTTCCTCTTCTGTGATGGATGGTAATAACAATGGTGGTACCTCAAGTGGGAGCTATAGCGGTGGAGGGTATATGGGTCATTTTCTTGGACAGTCTGGCAGTACACCTGAAGAGCTTTCTATGGTTAAGGTAGATTACGACAATTTGCCAACCGAGAACTATGCTGGCTGGTCTGGGGATTCATCGGTTCAAGAATCAAGCCCAAGTGTTTTTACAATGTGGAATGACTAACATGTTAACGAGCATGCAAAGAGTCGAGTTTTCTGATAATAACATTTTATTTATGTTGTTTTTGTAATGGATTTTTACCTTAATGGTCTAATGGATGTTCAAGAGCTAGGGTGTACTGATCCAAATTTTCACTTTGAGTTTCATCGATCAAATAGTTGCAAACGATTTAGACGATTACATTCTGATTTTATTTTGAACGACGTAATTTTTACTAAGACTCAAGCAATAAGCTCGAGTAAAAAAAAAATTACAACAAAGTTTCACGTACAAGCAGTTAATTATTGAACAATGATCAAGTTGTTCTAATTTAGACGAAAGTTTTTCCTATGCATGCTAATAATAATCCAAGAGATGGTTTTTAGATTTCCCCATCATATTCTAATTACCTTGAGTTTAGTATATAATGAACGTGTAGAACTATGATCGATCTGCTTTTTTTTTTTTTTTTTGAAAGGTGAATTTCAACTTAGAACCGACCACCTTCGCGGACAGCGAAGGCCCCATCGCCACCCCCGCCAGACTATGTTGTCTTAACCGGGTCCACGCTGATCTCAGGTGGTAACGGGTTTCCTCCGGAAACCGTACTGCCTCCACACAAGTTACCTTGCTGGAGAAACAGCCGGATGAAAACCGGGCCATGCTCAGGATTCTAACCCCAGCGGCTTGGTCTAAGGGCTTCGAATCCATCATTGCAATATATCTCCGGAACAAATGGTCTGCAGGTGGACCACAAGTGAGGACTTCCCGGGTGATCACCCACCCGGTACTACTCCCATTTGTGGGTGCTTAACCATGTAAGCCCTGCATGCTGTATCTTGTAAAATACTACTCTGTGTCTCTGTGACATATTTAAAAGGATAGATTAAAATAATAATCACGTACGTTGTCTTATATATTCTAACTATTCTTGCTTTTCGCCACATATTCATGTATGCATGTATGAATAGGTATAAACGTGTCACACCTACATCTAAATAGTCATTAATTAAACTAAGAAGATTCCATTTGTTTATAAAATCATCAAGCATAGCGTTTAGAATAGAGTATATTAAAGTCGTTTATTAAAAGCCGTTGCAGCCCGCTACAGTTTAAAAACTAGGTAGAAAAAGAAAAAAGAAAAAAAATCATTGAATAGTGCATGAATATATATGTGAATAATATCGTCAAATTTGCATTATTGGCTTATAACTTATGTTTCTAGCATAATTTGATTAATCATCAAATAGGTGTGTCGTTTATTTTTTAACGGCGGATTTTATTAAACTAGTAAGGAGCTAGAAATGAACAATTATAAAAGAGAAAATAAATTACATGAATTACATAGCCACTCTAACAAACTTGCAGACACTTTCTTATTCCTGCTAAAGATCCAAGTGAAGGTCCATACCTTGATGTCGTTAACTATGAGAACTTTTTCTAGGGTGCTTTTGAGAAAATGACACCTTGTTTCTGAAACTCTATAAGTGCCAAACTATAGTGCGAACCACCACATCAAAGTATTGATGAAATTTGGTTTCAAGAGGGACACAATCAGCCAAGGATAAAACGTCATCAAGGGATGTGATGGTGATACCTGGGATGTGCCACCAAAGAAGAACATCCCTCCAAGTATCCACTGCAATGCAACACTTGGCGAAGATATGGTCTTCTGATTCCAAATCATCATCACATATGGGACAACGAACGGTCTCGAGATCAATGCCAAGCATGTCTAGGTACATTCTGGTTGGAATCCTTCTGTTCATTACTCTTCAAAGAAGGATGTTTACCTTAGAAGGTAGCATTTTGTTCCAGTGTGTAGGTTTAGATGGCAGAAAAGAGTTCGAGAGGGTGATGTGGTTGCGAATGGTCTCTACAGAAAACTTTCTTGATGGATCTATAATAAACTCCTATGAGTCATGTTCATCATAGAGGTTAAGGTGTGATAGGAGGCTCGTTAACTCAACGAGCTCACACGACTCATGGCTAGAACGAATTGGCCTCGACCAGGACCAGTTAATGATTGGCCCAATAAGCCTAGATCGCCTCTCAAAAGAAGGCCCTTGAACAAGGGTGGAGTTAGAAGCCCCGTCTGATAGGACCTGAGGGCAGAGGCACTCCTATCAGAAACCAAGCAATGAGGATTCAAGTATAGACGATACAATCTCGAGTAAGAAACATGAAGGGGTGATCCACCTAGCCACTGTCATGCCAAAAACTTGTGTTACGCCTATTTTCGACTTTCATTTCGAAAAGCAATGGAAGGTTAATTTCAGTTGTATTAAGATCAAACTTCAGCTTCTTTATTTGTGAATAAGGACCTGAGGAAAATGTAGAAGTGGAATCCTCGACTAAGCCTCCCATAGGACCATGTAAAGAGCGGATGATTTTACTCCATAAAGCATGCTCTTCATTATGGATTCTCCACCACCATTTAGCTAACAAAGATTGATTACATACCTTGAGGCTGCCAATTCCTAGACCTCCCTTGCTACGAGGAGAGGTCACTTTGTCCCAAGAAATCTACGATATTTTATTTTCATTAGAGCTTCCACCCTAAAAAAATCGTCTCCTAATACCTTCAAGTTTCCCAATAATCTTTTTCGAAGCTTTGAAGGTTGAGAAGTAGTAGACTCCCAAGCTACCAAGAACAGATCTAATAAAAGTGAGTTGACCACCAAAGGAAAGAGATTAAGCTTTCCAATTAGAGAGCCTTTTAAGAAATCGTTCAACAAGTGGGCTCCAATTCGAACACGACGTCATTTTCACACTAATAGGGAGGCCTAAGTAAGTACAAGGAAACTGAGAGGCAAGACAGCCAATAGAAGAAGCAATGGTGTTGAGCTTCAAGTTTTTGACACCAATTTCGAAGAGATTACTTTTATTGAAGTTTACTCAAAGACCAGAAGCTAGGTGAAAGCAAGTAAGAAACCTAGAAAAGTTTTTGGCATTGGAGAGAGACCAATCCCCCATTATGAGAGCATCGTCCGCAAATTGAAGGTGTGAAATGTGGACTTTGTCTTTTCCGACTTTGATGCCATGGAAGATGTTGTGGTTAGTTGATTCCATAAGGGCAATGTTGAGGGCTTCAATCGCAATGATAAAGAGGAAAAGGGAGAGGGGATCTCCTTATCGAAGACCCCTATCTAGCTTGAATTCTTTTGTTGGGGAGCCATTGATAAGGACCAGGCGTATGCCAAGTTAAGACAAGAGTGAATCAAACTTCCCCATTTCACACTAAATCCCATCTGTCCCATGATTGAAAGAAGAAAAGACCATGATAAAGTGTCAAATGCCTTTTCAAAGTCCACCTTAAGAAACATACACATTTTTTTACACTTCTTTGCCCATGCAATGATTTCATCAACTATAAGCGGTCCATCAATTATTTGTCTACCTTTAACAAAGGCCATTTGAACTTCAATAACAACCGAGGCAATGACTTTTGATAAGCGGTTGGCAAGTACTTTAGCAATAATCTTGTATTGACACCAAATAAGACTATTAGGCCTAAAGTCACCTATTACAATGGGATCATCAACTTTCGGGACAAAAGTGATGAATAAGGAGTTACATCCTTTGGGAATATGGGCAGTAGCCTGGAAGTCCTTGACATAAGCAATAATATCGTGTTCGAGGAGACTCCAATGTTTCTTCAAGAATTTGAAAGTAAATCCGCCGGGTCCTGATACTTTGTCACCACCACAATCCCAAACCGCATCTTTTACTTCAAAATAAGAGAACAGAGTGTCAAGAAGTTGAACCTCATCTGAAGAAAGTTGGTTAAATAGACTACTAGAGAATGTTGGCCTTGAATGATTTGAATCTCATTTGAAACGATTGAAAGATGTGGTTTTGAAGAGTTGAAGGATCCGTAACCCAATCCCTAAGACCATAGATGCGTGATCTATTACTTCTATTGTTAATCTTTCCATGGAAGAAACGTGAATTTTCATCACCATCCATTGCCCAACGGATTTTTGATTTTTGGTAAGATCTTTTAATCTAGCATGTTCAATCGCAGCAAGAGACTTGACAAGAGAGATACGAGAACTAACATCATCGGTTGAGAGAGGTTGAGATTCTGCTTTCATGTCTAGTTGGTCAATTTTGTTGCGGGAGTCAGTTTGACATATTTGCCCAACTGGTTTGGGCAATGGTGGAAAATTCTGGGTGTAAAAGCCAATTGTTGAAAATTTGAAGGGTATAGGCCCGAAGTCAGCAACCGTGTTTGAGAGAAGAATTGGTGTGTGATCTGAAAATTCTCTAGATAGAGCAATGATGTTTAAATTTGGCCACTTGTCTATAGCATGTTGAGAGACCAGTATCCTGTCGATTTTTCTTAATTTGTTGCCAAGGTTATTCATTTGGATAAATCTCTTAGCACCTATTGGAAGATCATGAAGGCACGTAGTGGAAATAAATTCGTTGAAATTCGATGCTCCCCGTGTGTCA
This sequence comes from Artemisia argyi, assembly GCA_030686995.1. Lineage (NCBI taxonomy): Eukaryota > Viridiplantae > Streptophyta > Magnoliopsida > Asterales > Asteraceae > Artemisia > Artemisia argyi. The sequence goes on along the minus strand of CM060695.1, from coordinate 18,367,611 downwards.
AATAGAGTACCTAGACGTTCCATTTGAGACCTCACTTCATTAAAGTCACCAAGCACTAAAGTAAGTTTTTTATTTTTTTATTTTATTATTATTTTTTTTTTATCTAAAATCAATCTTGAAAGATTGAGCGAAAGTTTCTTTTTGAGAAGATGATCTTGAGGGGCATATACTACTATAAAAAATACCGACATTGCGCCATCGACCTAACAAAGCAAGGAAAACATCACCACCAAAAGTGTCGGACAAGGTGAAGTAAGAGGTGTCCCATATGGCTACAATACCCCCAGACTTACCATCAGGCATTTTGATAAGGCGAAAAATGATCCATTTTTAGGGGGTCATTTAAGCCCGGATTCGAATTTATTTGATCAAATATTGCCCTAAATCGTTCCATTTGTCATTTTAGGTACTTTTAGAGTGAAATCTGGAAAAGGAAGTATTTTGGACGTTTTTGGAGCATAATAGTGAAGAAAACGGCAAAGTCTTAATTTTCCTTGCTGGGAATAATACCTGACGGTGTCACAAGATTCTTAATGATGGCGTCAAGAGTAATACAAGAGGTGGAAGTGGATGGTGCACATGACGATCCAGAAATTTTTGTACTAAGGACATGACGGCGTCACCATAGGCCGTCATGGTCCAAATATTAGTGACGGCCCAGAGCAACTTTACACATGACGGTGTCAAAAGTGGATCTAGGCAATCCGATTTCATTATGGGCGGTGAGTTGACGGCGTCAGAATTTCCTTCTTGACTTCGTCACCCTGTAAAATCTATATATAGTTTTGCAATTTTCATTCATTAGAGTGTAACTTTTAAGGTGTAACTTTGGAGAGAAACCCTAGTCCGATTTTCACAGCTCTTTCAAGGGTTTTTACCCTTTGAAACCTTTCATATTCAATTGAGATAAGTACTCTTTCAATTCAATCAATATGTCTATGTGTTGTTTTAATATATCTTACGCTTGTCTTCAATTTAACATTCTTGGCTAGATCTCTTGTGTATTTGCTTAGATGTAGAGAAACCTATATGTTAATTATGGGTTGATTGTTTGTTTATAGTTGTTACGGATGATTGTATTCGATGTTAGGCTTAAGAAAACTGCAGACTTCCATTGGTAACATGCTTGAACGTCTTAAAAAACATGATCAGAGGTGTACTATAATTTTTGGTTGTATTTAATGCGTAGGAGAATTCTAATGATCCCATGTTAGGAGCTTCTAACGGCTCGACATAGGAGTGAAGTAGGATCCTATAGAGTTAGGGAATATTGTACACGGCCCTACGACTAGTATTAAGGAATACGACCCGTCATCCATGCAATTGTAACAAATTATCAACCTGTAAAAGATATCTAGGGAGTAATGAAACCTAAGTAAACACAACTTTCCCTATCATTGGTTACACCACTAGTTTAATTAGATTCATTTTCATTTTTGTTATTTTATTTTGATTGCATCTTTAGTTATTGGGTTAGTTGGCTAGCAACTAATTCTGCCCACTCTTCAAAAAACCGAGATTTTATTTGCTTTTATAAAATATAAAAATATAAAAAGAATCATCCCTCAACCTTAGACTTAATTTAGGAGATTTCTAATCCTAGCGACACTATTCCTGAGTTGAACGATCAATCCCCCGGTACTTGTCACTATACTATACTACAACGATCAAGTACACTGCCTGGTGGGGGTTGTAAGTTTCTCGAGATCCCTCGAGAGGTAAAGCCTGGTGCGATTCCCACGTATCAAGTTTTTGGCGCCGTAGCCCGTGGAATAGTTATTGTCTAGGTTATGATTTCTTTTTATTAGGTCTACTTCCTAGATTCCTTTCTAGCAAGACTTTATTTTTATTTTTAGGATTTTCTTTAGTCTATCTTTTTCCTCGTGCCTTTGTTAGTAAATTAAATTCATTGACTATTCCATTGACCATTATGGAAAACGCGAATCCACCCCTTTCCCCTAGAGAAGTGGCTTTGTTGCGCGAACAGATTGAGAATGAGATTAGGGAACTTAGGGAGCTTAATAGGTTAACTAATGTTGAGTTCGATCATGCATTTATTGACCTAGCGACCGCCTTGTATTCAAATAAGGACCTAGGACCTAATGATTTTGAGGATGTGGTTGAGGAAGGGGAGATAGATCCAAAGCTAGATGACTATTTTAATCTATACCCCACTAAGGAGTAGATTGCGTACTATAATAATCTTATTGATAATCTCGACCTCCTTTCACTAGAATTGAACCTAAGATTAAGAGAGGCGATCCTAAGAGTGCAAAGATACCATGTATGATTGGGTATAAACACATTGACAATGCTTACATTGATTTTAAATCCCCAATCAACATTATGTCCTCAAGTGTTTATAATGATATAGTGAAAACAAGACTTGGACCTAGAAGAGATCCCAAATACCCCGGTGGAGTTTGTAACTTTGTCGGGAGAATTAAAGGTCTACATGTCTTTGTTGGGAACTTTACTTATGTCACTGACTTTATGGTTGTTGAAGACCTAGCTAGTGTTGTTGATTATCGCTTATCCCATGTTGAAGAGTCCAAGTTAGAATATGACGAGATAGAAGGGACAATCCGATTTGCTAGTGAAACCGATAGGATCACATATAGGATGCCTAATAGAATGAAAGAATTTTGTTTTGTGCTTCGATTTGACATGGATAACATTGGTGCTTTTGAGGACATCAATGAAGAGGATAAGAAAAAGGCCATGGACTATGTATGGGAGAAGAAGAGCCTTTTCTATAAAGATTGTTTGACTCTAGGACCGAAATATAAAGTTGATAAGGAATTTGCCAATACGATTATTGGAGCAATTGAGAAAAAGGTGGTTGGTCTCTATAAAGAACATTTACAACCAGAGAATGAGACCAACGATGAGGTCACGTAATTGCCCATGACCTTGAGTCTAGCTACAAGACTCGTAAAATAAAGAAAAGCGCTTTTTGGGAGGCAACCCATGTTTTGTGTGCTTTTATTTTGTTTGATTGTTATTTGTTTCGTATGCATGCTTTATTTTTATTGTTGGTAGATCATGTTTCAAAACTAAATTGTGAAAATGCTTTATTTTGTTGTTTAACTTTGTCTTAACTTCATATAAAGGTATTTTGCAAAAGATAAGTGTAAGGAGAAACCCCAAATTTGTTTATAAGAACGAAATTGATCATGATTCTCCACAATATTAAATGGACATGTGTATTAGTATTTGTTAGAGTCAAATGCTTGTATCGAGTCATAATGATGTTTTGCAGGATTTTCCAGGAAGTAGGACATAATTTTTTCCAGAAATTTTCCGGAAACTTAACATAAAGATTTCTGCAGGTCACTTCTGACGGCGTCAGGAATTAATTCCTGACGACGTCATGTGTAAAATTCTGGAAATTTTGCTAGTTTTGTTTTTCTAACGGAGTCTTAAGGTTTTTGTTAATTCCACAAGCATTATATCTTAATTTGTTTTCTAGGACTTGTTAGTATATATAGATTGCAGCCGATTTTACGCGAGGTTGCCTTGTTTGTTTTCTCAGGTTTAACAGGTTATGTATGACAAGAAGATGATTTATATTTCTGAAAGGGAAGCTTTGATTGTTCATTTTCTTGGAGGAAGATCTAACCTTGTTACCACACTATCCACACCGAACGAATCAGGGAAGTATTTGATTTCATTCTTTTGCCTATTTTACTTTTACATTTTTTAATTGAACATTGGGGACAATGTTCATCCTAAGTGTAAGGGGAGGGTAAATGATGATACCTTATAGGATACATTGCACTTGAGTTTGTTTGTTTGATGGTAGGTGTGTAATAAAACTATGAGAAATACTTGTTAGTGTAATTTTAGCGCCAAATTTAAAATTTTTTACAACATTTAGGAGTGAAACTTTAGCCTTAGCAAGTGTCTCATGGATAGGAGTAGTATGACTAGCACAAAACCGTACCATTCAGAGAAAAGGCCCGCTCTTATCCCTTAACGATTTTCTCTCTGGCGAAAACCCTAACATCCCTAAACACCAATCGGTTCAATTAAATCTGCTCATTCTCTTTAATCTCTTGCATCCTACTATTCGAATCATTGATTTAACACTCTTATCAATTGATTCTACTTGGATTTATGCTTATTATCTACTGGATTGAGTGAATTTTTTGCAATCGCTTTTTTAAGGTTTTCTATATATCGGTTCTTTATAACCGACTTTAGGGTTCTTTACTGATTCGACCATTAATTCTTACATTAAGTCGGTTCAAGACCTTGATATTCCTTCATTCTATTATTGTTATTGGAGGAACATGGATGTTGGTTAGTTATTTTGGATCTCACGACACAAAACCCTAAGCGATTAGGGTTTTATTTTCTTCTTTGGTTGCATGTCGCTGGTATTATTGATTATTAGTAAGTTTTTCTTTGTTTACTGGTTGTGAGAGATGAATAAGGGTTTCTTGAGTCCTAAGAGTGTGAAGGAAAAGGCTGCGAAGAAGGTTGGTCCTGAGAATTCAGTCGCTAATGATCCGAAGTTACCTACTTCTGGAAACAAGGAATCACTTGCTTCTTTGGCTGATCAAAGAAGCAATTATGTGAAGGTTCATGTTGATGTTGATGATCCTAGTTCTGATCGTGTACAAGGTATTCACATGGGTATTGATGGTAATGATGATGGTAAATCTGGTAACACTGCCCATACTTCTGATTCGAGTGTTAATCTTGTGTATTCTAGTCAAGAGAAGCCGATTTCTCTTGATACGTCTACGGATGAACAAGTGAAGCCGGTTTCACTTGATACACATGAGAATGTTAGTGCTGGTAATTACACTAGCCCTAATGCGTCCACTACACTTGATACGGCTTGTGGTGCTAGTAATCAGCAAGTGGAGCCGGTTCCACTTGAATTCCCAATGATTACTAGTATGGATTCTTCTTGTACTAAAGTTGTGTTGGATGCTGGTCTGGATTCGTATTCTAATGGCTCTAAACAACCTACTGTGGAACAATTAATAGCAAATGCGCATACAAATTTTGATGAAGCCATGAATAAAATTCAACGTGAGATTGTTGCTAATGAAGTTAATATAACAAGTAATCCTCCTTCGAGTATTAGTGTTGATATGCAAGCCCAGAAGTTTGGGACAAATGTGATGAATAAAAGTGCACCTTCTGGTCCTAATGCTCTCAAGGTTGATGTGAAGTCGGTTTCTTACGCGGGTGCTACTTCTAATGAACCTCAGAAACATGTTTCTAATTTTCGTAGGTTGGAATGTAGCAAGAAGAAGGCTGATGTTGATCTTTCTGTTCCGATGAAAGTAGTGGAAGAGGTGAATCTAAGATTTGAGAATACACTTTATGGGTATTTTCTTGGTCAACGCCTTGCGTTTCCTGTTGTTGATTATTATGTTCGCAATGCGTGGGCTAAGTTTGGTATACAAAAGGTAATGATGAACACAAAGGGTGCTACTTCTAATGAACCTCAGAAACATGTGTCTAATTTTCGAAGGTTGGAATGTAGCAAAAAGAAGGATGATGTTGACCTTTCAGTTCCAATGAAAGTAGTGGAAGAGGTGAACACGCGGTTTGAGAATACTCTCTACGGTTACTTCCTTGGCCAACGCCTTGCTTTTCCTGTTGTTGATTACTATGTCCGCAATGCATGGGCTAAGTTTGGTGTGCAAAAGGTAATGATGAATGCTAAGGGGTTCTTCTTCTTTAAATTCAACTCGAAGAAAGGTGTTGATGATGTGCTTGAAAACGGTCCTTGGTTGATCAGAAATGTTCCTATTATTCTTAAACCATGGACTTTGAACACAAACCTACTCAAATAGGATTTGACTAACATTCCGGTGTGGGTGAAATTCCATGATGTCCCCCTTGCCATGTTCTCTGATGATGGCCTCAGTCTTCTAGCCACACTGATTGGAACGCCCAAAAGGTTGGATGCTTTTACAAGCCAAATGTGCAAGGAATCGTGGGGCCGTAGTAGTTTTGCTAGATGCATGATAGAAGTGAAGTCGGATGAGGTGCTTCGGGACAGCCTCACAGTTGAGATACCATTACTTGATGGTTCGGGTTCGACTATTGAGAAGATACGGGTTGAATATGAATGGAAACCACCTCGTTGTGATAATTGTAAGATCTTTGGTCATACTCTGGTTGATTGTCTTAAAGTTGTTGCACCTCCAGTTCAGCCTACTAAGCCCGTTAATGATGGTTTCACGACTGTCAATAATAATAAGAAAGGTAAGCAAGGTGGTTCTACTACTAAGGGTAAAGGAAGGTTTACTAAACCTGGTATGGGTAAGCAGTTTCAGTATCAACCCAAAAAGAATCCTCCTGAACCTAAGAAGGTGGATGGCACTAAGAAGAAGGCTTCTGATGTGCCTAGTACGAGTGGAACGAAGATTTCTACATTTAATCAGTTTGCTGCTCTTAATATGGATGATACGGATGCTTTTGGTATTCCGTCTAATGACAACAACAAGGATGTGGATGCTAGTCGTACAATGGAAGTTATTGCGGATGAGTCTACTAAGACAGGTAATACAATGGAAGTTAATGAGGAAGAGTCTCTTGAGATAGGTTCTGTTTCACAAGATCCTCTTGTGAGTCTATTAAACGTTAATGCATCACAAGAACCGCTTGTGAGTGATTCAATGAGAACAAAAGAAGTTGGTTCTACTCCTATAGTAGAGAAAATTGGGAAGCTTGAAAGGCTACTTATTGATGGGAAAGCTACTCTTGTGGATGATGATGGTCTTCCTATTCCGTCTACCTCTTACACTAAGATGGCTAACCCATTTTCAAAGGTAGGTAAGATTGTGGTTTCTGATAGTGATGATGATGAGGTTCTTAACACGTTCGACGAATCAGAAAATCTTTTTGGTGGTGGTCATGAGCGTGAGGATGAGTTTGATGACTATGATGATTATTCGAAGCAAATTTATGATCTTCCAGGGAATTTGGATGCTCTTAATGCCATTTATGGCTTTAATCTCCAAGGTCGTAGGAAATAGTTTATATTTTTGTCAGAGTCTTTAGTTATCATGTGGTTAGTGGTTTGTTTGTTGTTCTAAATATGACGTATCTTGTTATGTAAGCTTTGCGCCTATGTAACAGGCTAAGATATGGGATTCACCCATATCCGTTGTACTTAAATGCTTTTTGGTGTAATATATTTATCGGGTCGTTGACCTTTTACCCAAAAAAAACTGTACCATTCAGAAAAATTTTCCACCCAACTATGTGAGGTTCGCCTTTAGATTTGATAGGAAAAGTATTCACTATTAGTGCTTATGAGTGTACCGGTAGCATTTAGATTCTAGAACTTGCGTTAGTGATGCATCCCGAGACCGCTAGTGAGACTACATTCGTGTAGTAGGATTTACTACATGATAAGAGGCATTAGGATCACCCTTGTGTTAAACCCGTATCATAATTACTTGACCATTTAAGTCATATTACTTGGCTAGTAAAGTCAATTAATTTTTCCCCACACCTTAGCGTTGTACTCATTTTTAGTACACGAAACCCCTAGTACACTCCTCCGAGCCTATCTTTTCGTTTCTAACTTTAAGCGTCTTACTTAAAGGAAGAATTTGTTACAACCCACCCAAATGTGCAACCAAATCGCCTTAACCTTCCGTGTATGCACTCATCTTTAGTGTATTATTGTTATTTGTTTAAACCCTTAGTTAATTATCTAATTGATTACATGGTTGCTGATGAGGCGAAAAATGAACCGTTTTTAGGGGGTCATTTAAGCCCGAAATTGAATTTATTTGATCAAATATTGCCCTAAATCGTTCCTTTTATGATTTTACATACTTTGGGAGTGAATTCTGGAAAAGGAAGCATTTTGGACGTTTTTGGAGCATAAAAGTGAAGAAAACGGCAAAGACTTAATTTTCCATGCTGGGAACAGTACCTGACGGCGTCAAGAAAGAAAATGTGACGGCGTCAGGAGCAAAATCCATGACGACCCAGAGAAAACCTGAAGGCGTCAGATGTAGGGCGTCAAGAGTTATTTTGGTGATGGCCTGAAGAAGGATTACACGTGACGGCGTCAGACCCAGATCTAGGCAGTCCGAGAACTTTATTGGCGGCGAGATGACGGCGTCAAAAATTTACTCTTGACGCCGTCACCTCACAAAATCTATATATACTTTTCTATTTTTCATTCATTAGAGAGGAACTTGTGTGGAGAATACTAGGGTCGAACCTAATAAACCCTAGGTCGTTTGTAACAGTATTTTCAAGGGTTTTCACCCCTTGAAACTTTTCATGTTCAATTAAGATAAGTCCTCTTTCAATTCATTCAATATGTCAATGTGTTGTTTGAATATATCTTATGCTTTTCTTGATTATAACATGCTAGGCTAGATCTTTTGTGTGTTTGCTTAGATGAAATGAAACCTAGATGTTGATTATAGGCTGATTTCTTGTTTATAGTTGTAATGGATGAATGATTTCAATGTTAGGCTTAAGAAAACTGGCAGATCTCCATTGTGTAACTTGCTTGAACGTCTTAAGAAACATGAACCGATGTGTACTAGGTTTTTATGGTTGTATCTAATGCATGAGCGAATTCTAGTGATCCCATGTTAGGAGTTTCTTAGCCGGCTCGACGTAGGAGTGAAGTAGGAGCTTATAGAATTGGGGAAGTAAGTACGCCACCCCATGAATGGTATTAAGGAATACAATCCGTCATCCACGCAACTGTAACAAGTAATTAACCTGTAAAAGATATCTAGGGAGTAGTGAAATCTAAGTAAACACCATTTTCCCACATATTGCTCACACCACTAGTTTAATTTAGTTTATTTTCATTTTTATTATTTTATTTTGATTGCATCTTAGTTATTGGGTTAGTTGACTAGCAACTAATTCCGCCCACTCTTCCAAAACCCGAGATTTTACTTGCTTTCATAAAACATAAAAAATACAAAAAGAATCATCATTCACCTTTAGACCTAGTTAGATTAATTTCAATCCTAACGACACTATTCCTGAGTTGAACGATCAATCCTCCGGTACTTGTCACTATATTATACTACAACGATCAGGTACACTGCCTGGTGGGGGTTGTAAGCTTCTCGAGATCCCTCGAGAGGTAAAGCCTGGTGCAATTCCCACGCATCAAGTTTTTGACGCCGCAGCCCGGGGAATAGTTATTGTCTAGGTTAGGATTTCTTTTTATTAGGTCTACTTGCTAGATTCCTTTCTAGTAAGATTTTTATTTTTATTTTCAGGTTCTCTTTAGTCTATCTTATTTCTTCGTGTTTTTGTTCGTAACTCTTTACCATCCGACATCATGGAAGGTGGTAACATCTTTGAACCCATCAACCCACCACAACAAGACCACCCACAAAACCCACCACTAGCTAACCAACCTCTTAGGCCCTGAACCCTAGGAGAGTATTCCCGACCTACCCATCAAGGCTATCGAAACACTATTGAGCTCACCGGAGCCAATGTGTCCCCCTTGCGATCCGACACCATCCGGTTGGTGCAAAGCGGATGTGCATTCCATGGACTTCGTTTCGAAGATCCAAATCAACATCTCAATGACTTCCTTAAAATCGTAGATTCTATAAACCTTGATGTTACAACTAGAGAGTCAACTCGATTACGCCTATTCCAATTCTCTCTACGTGATCAAGCTAGTCAATGGCTTGAACGTTTACCCGCGGGGATCCATCACCTCATGGGATGATCTCACCACTCATTTCCATGCTCAATTTTTCCCACCGGGGAGAACTACCAAGCTTAGAAATGATATCTTGATGTGCCAACAACGTCAAGGTGAAACTCTATATGAAGCATGGACTCGTTTCAAGGACTTACTCCAAAAAATCCCTCATCATGGCATAGATCTTTGGCTCCAAGTCCAAATTTTTTATGACCATATCGATCTCTCCACAAGGCGAACCATTGACCAATCGGCCGGTGGCAAGCTACGTGATCTTAGTGCGGAAGAATCATGGGAACTCATAGAAGATCTTGCTCTTTATGACAACGAAAGTTGGAATGATCCCCGTGATTTGAACAAAACGGTCAAGGCAATATCTTTGCCTTCGAACAATTCTAGCACTCCCGACCGTAGGATCATGGAACTTGAGGACCAAGTCAAGTTTCTCATGAAATCTTTCGAAGCTCCCAAGCCTACAAGCCAAGTGAACAAAATCACTTCTTCATGCGAATTATGTAGTGGTCCCCATGACACTCGTGATTGTGTGGAACTCCCCGAAACAGCTTTTGCGGACTACGCATCTTCGCGTATCGACGAAGCGGGAGATAAGCGGTACACTTTCAAGCCCGAGCCAAACCCTTACGGTGATTCCTACAACCCCTCTTGGAAAAATCACCCAAACCTTAGGTGGAAACAAAACCAAAACAATCCTTCTAATCCGCCTAATCGTTACCAACCAAACGGTCCACCCTCCAACCGTACTTTCAACAACAATCCTTCTAACAACTATGGTAGTACCAACAATCTTGAAGGATTGATGTCCAAGTTTATGGCATCTCAAGAAGCTCACATAGCTAGGTTTGAAACCAAATTCAACCAACAACAAACGGAGATGACCAATAAGATTGGCAACTTGTTGAAAGCCCTCAACAACCAAGCGTTAACTACACCTAGGAAGGACACTAGGGACGCCAATAGCGGAATCCAAACTAAGGACCCCTCGTCTTCCAAACACGTCCACTTTGTCAATGTTGTCACCATTAAACCAATTGATAAGGATATAGAAGAAAGTGACAAGGATGAAGTTGGAGTAGAAACCGAGACTAGGGATGAAATTAGGGAAGTTGAGGTTAATAAGGGAGAAGAGTTAGAGGAAGTAGAGACTATAGAAGAGTACTTTGCTAAGTTGCCCACCAAGGAAGAACGGGAATATCATAAGGATTTATTCGATGACCCCGAGACACCATATATCCTTGGCTCACCCCTTATCAAAATGGGAGAACCCTCTAACATCAACATACCATGCAACATTGGGCATATGCATATATGGAAAGCTTATATCGATCCTAGATCTCCTATAAACATCATGACTAGGACTTATTATAATTGGGTAATGAAGAAACAACTTAATTATAGGATGATGCCCAATAAGAATTTGATAAGTAATTTTGTAGGAAGAGTGAAGGGATTGCATGTGATGGTCGGAAATTTCACCTATGAGATCGATTTTATGATAGTAGAAGATACTCTTCCGGTGATAGATGATTGCTTAAGTCAAGTGGTGTTCGGAAAACCATTCGTTGAGACCTCTAAGATGAGTTACGTTCCGACTCTAGGGATAGTTAGATTCAAGGAAGAGAATGATGAGATTGCCTACCAAATGCCTTATAAGATTGAACAATACCGCCTCTTACCGAACATAGAAAAGGAACACAAACAAGCGGTTTACTATAGGAATGATGAGGATAGACGTAGAGGAGTTGAATATGTTATGAATAAGATACTTGGTTTCTACAAAGAATGCTTGCAACTAGGTCCGGAATACAAAACCAATATAGGAGATGACCTAGAGAGTGAAACCAACGATGAGGTCACGTAGTAACCCATGACCTTGAGTCTAGCTACAAGACTCGTAAATAAAGAAAAGCGCTTCTTGGGAGGCAACCCATGTTTCGTGTGATTTTTAATTGTTTTATTGTTATTTGTTTCCGTATGCATGCTTTATTTTTATTGTTGGTAGATCATGTTTCAAACTAAAATGATGAAAATACTTTATTTTGTTGTTTGGCCTAGTCTTAACTTCATCCAAAGGTATTTCGCAAAAGATAAGTGTAAGGGGAAACCCCAAATATGTTTTCAAAGAAACAAAACCGATCATGATTCTCCACAATATTAAGTGAACATGTATATTCGTATTTGTTAGAGTCAAACGCTTATATCGAGTCATAATGATGTTTTGTAGGATTTTCCAGGAAGTGGGACAAAGTTTTTCCAGAAATTTTCCGGAAACTTAACATAAGAATTTCTGCAGGTCACTTCTGACGGCGTCAGGAAGAAATTCCTAACGGCGTCACGTGTAAAATTCTGGAAATTTTACCAGTTTTGTTTTTCTAACGGAGTCTTAAAGTTTTTGTTAATCCTTTAGTTTTATAATCTCCAGGAAATCTGCAAACATCATTCCACAAGCATTATATCTTACTTTGTTTTCTAGGATTTGTTAGCATATATAGATTGCCGCCGATTTTACACGAGGTTGCCTTGTTTGTTTTCTCAGGTTTAACAGGTTATGTTTGACAAGAAGATGATTTATATTCTGGAAGGGAAGCTTTGATTGTTCATTTTATTGGAGGAAGATCTAACCTTATTACCTTATTATCCATACCGAGCGAATCAGGGGAGTATTTGATTTCATTCGTTTTACTTATTTCACTTTTACATTCTTTACTTAAACATTGGGGACAATGTACATCCTAAGTGTAAGGGGAGGGTAAAATGATGATACCTCATAGGAAACACTTTCACTTGAGTTTGTTTGTTTGATGGTAGATGTGTAATAAAACTATGAGAAATACTTGTTAGTGTAATTTTAGCGCCAAATTTAAAAATTTTTACAACATTTAGGAGTGAAACTTTAGCCATAGCAAGCGTCTTATGGATAAGAGATTGTATGACTAGCACAAAGCTGTACTATTCAGAAAAATTTTCCACCCAAATATGTGAGGTTCGCCTTTAGATTTGATAAGAAAAGCATTTACTATTAGTGCTTATGAGTGTACCGGTAGCATTTAGATTCTAGAACTTGCATTAGTGATGCATCCCGAGACCGCTAGTGAGACTACATTCGTGTAGTAGGATTTACTACATGATAAGAGGCATTAGGATCACCCTTGTGTTAAACCCGTATCATAATTACTTGACCATTTAAATCATATTACTTGGCTAGTTAAGTCAATTAATTTTTCCCACACCCTTAGCGTTGTACTCATTTTTAGTACACGAAACCCCTAGTACACCCCTCCGAGCCTATCTTTTCATTTCTAACTTTAAGCATCTTACTTAAAGGAATAATTTATTACACCCCACTTAAATATACACCCAAATCGCCTTAGCCTTCCGTGTATGCACTCATCTTTAGTGCATTATTGTTATTTGTTAAATCCTTAGTTAATTATCTAATTGATTACATGGTTGCTAAGTCGAGTCATATCCTTGTACATATTGTTTTGGGATGATTGGGACTCATGGGTAAAGTACTTATTTATGGAGTAATGGGGAAGAACATCATCTTATTACCCCCATATGTACGTTAATATTAAAAGTACTCCAAGTATTTTGATTATCTTAATTCGAGTCATTAGATTAGTTTATTGTAAAGTATGTAAAAATTCAAGTGTAAGGGGAATATACATTCCCTATTATGTATTATTTTGGATGGTAGGGTAAGAGTGTATGCAAAAAATAAAAAATAAAAAAAAAATCGAAAAAATTAAGAAAAAGAAAAAAAAAATAGAAAAAGAAAAGAGAAAAAACATACGGACTACCATCCCGTTTCATTCTATGTTTATTTTATGTTTTTGTTATTTTCATTTATTAGCTTAAGTCGAGTCTAGAATTAACTCGCCACCAGTAAAGATTGCCTATATCCAACAAAACCGTGTATTTCATATCCCTATACCTAACGTTACAACCCTTTAAAAAGACCTCTTTGATAGTTTATCCTAGGTGCTTATGCCATGTGGTGGAGGTTTGATCCTTTCCCAAGCCTATGGTAATCTATTTTGCTATGACAGGTAGTAAGAGATGTTTTCCATTTTCATATTGTGATATATACTTTATTACACCCGAGGGATGCGAGTATCTAAACACTATTTGTGAGGTGCTAGTATATGACCTCCGTGCTTGTCTTTGGTCTTTAGCGGAACGATTATTTGTTGTAATTACTTTTATATTAGTGTTAAATGAACCCTAACTTGTACTTTGACTAGAATAAAAGTGCATTGAGGACAAGCAAATCTCAAGTGTAAGGGTATATGATGAGGCGAAAAATGAACCGTTTTTAGGGGATCATTTAAGCCCGGAATTGAATTTATTTGATCAAATATTGCCCTAAATCGTTCCTTTTGTGATTTTAGGTACTTTGGGAATGAATTCTGGAAAAAGAAGCATTTTGGACGTTTTTGGAGCATAAAAGTGAAGAAATCGGCAAAGACTTAATTTTCCATGCTGGGAACAGTACCTGACGGCATCAAGAAGGAAAATGTGACGGCGTCAGGAGCAAAATCCATGACGACCCAGAGAAAACCTGAAGGCGTCAGATGTAGGGCATCAAGAGTTATTTTGGTGACGGCCTGAAGAAGGATTACACGTGACGGCGTCAGACCCAGATCTAGGCAGTCCGAGAACTTTATTGGCGGCGAGATGACGGCGTCAGAAATTTACTCTTGACGCCGTCACCTCACAAAATCTATATATACTTTTCTATTTTTCATTCATTAGAGAGGAACTTGAGTGGAGAATACTAGGGTCGAACCTAATAAACCCTAGGTCGTTTGTAACAGTATTTTCAAGTGTTTTCACCCCTTGAAACCTTTCATGTTCAATTAAGATAAGTCCTCTTTCAATTCATTCAATATGTCTATGTGTTGTTTGAATATATCTTATGTTTGTCTTGATTATAACATGCTAGGCTAGATCTTTTGTGTGTTTGCTTAGATGTAATGAAACCTAGATGTTGATTATAGGTTGATTTCTTGTTTATAGTTGTAATGGATGAATGATTTCAATGTTATGCTTAAGAAAACTGGCAGATCTCCATTGTGTAACTTGCTTGAACGTCTTAAGAAACATGAACCGATGTGTACTAGGTTTTTATAGTTGTATTTAATGCATGAGCGAATTCTAGTGATCCCATGTTAGGAGCTTCTTTGCCGGCTCGACATAGGAGTGAAGTAGGAGCTTATAGAATTGGGGAAGTAAGTACGCCACCCCATGAATGGTATTAAGGAATACAATCCGTCATCCACGCAACTGTAACAAGTAATTAACCTGTAAAAGATATCTAGGGAGTAGTGAAATCTAAGTAAACACCATTTTCCCACATATTGCTCACACCACTAGTTTAATTTAGTTTATTTTCATTTTTATTATTTTATTTTGATTGCATCTTAGTTATTGGGTTAGTTGACTAGCAACTAATTCTGCCCACTCTTCCAAAACCCGAGATTTTACTTGCTTTCATAAAACATAAAAAATACAAAAAGAATCTTCATTCACCTTTAGACCTAGTTAGATTAATTTCAATCCTAACGACACTATTTCTGAGTTGAACGATCAATCCCCCGGTACGTGTCACTATACTATACTACAACGATCAGGTACACTGCCTGGTGGGGGTTGTAAGCTTCTCGAGATCCCTCGAGAGGTAAAGCCTGGAGCAATTCCCACGCATCAGGTTGCTAAGTCGAGTCATATCTTGTACATATTGTTTTGGGACGATTGGGACTCATGGGTAAAGTACTTATGTTATGGAATAATGGGGAAGAACATCTTATATTACTCCCATATGTGCGTTAATCTTAAAAGTACTCCAAGTGTTTTGATTATCTTGATTCGAGTCATTAGATTAGTTTATTGTAAAGTATGTAAAAATTCAAGTGTAAGAGGAATGTACATTCCCTATGATGTATTATTTTAGATGGTGGGGTACGAGTGTATGCAAAAATATATATATATATATATATATATATATATATATATATATATATATATATATATATATATATATAGGGAAAATGTTAGCTACAATTAATTGTAGCTAGTTGGCTACAATTCCTTTGAAAAAACTTTTAATAATGTACAGTTCAGTCCCTGCGGTTAGACCCTGACACATATTTTCCCCCTGTCCCCACCTTTTTTTTCAAAGGAAATGTAGCCAATTGGCTACATTGTGTTGTAGCTATGTTTTCCCCATATATATATATATATATATATATATATATATATATATATATATATATATATATATATATCAAAAAATAAATTAAGAAAAAAAAATAGAAAAAGAAAAGAGAAAAAACATACGGACTACCATCCCGTTTCATTCTATGTTTGTTTTATGTTTTTGTTATTTTCCATTTATTAGATAAAGTCGAGTCCAGTCTTGGCTTAGCAACGCCATATTGTACATGTAATTAACCAAGATGATTAACTCACCGCCAGTAAATATTGCCTTTATCCAACAAAACCGTGTATTCCATATCCCTACACCTAACGTTATAATTAATCCTTTAAAAGACCTCTTTGATAGTTTATCCTAGGTGCTTACGCCAAGTGGTGGAGGTTTGATCCTTTCCCAAGCCTATGTTAATCTATTTTGCTATAACAGGTAGTGAGAGATGTGAGTATTTGTGAGGTGCTAGTGTATGACCTCCATGCTTGTCTTTGGACTTTAGTGGAATGATTATTTGTTGTAATTACTTTTATATTAGTGTTAAATGACCCCTAACTTGTATTTTGATTAGAATAAAAGCGCATTTGCTAGAGGACAAGCAAATCTCAAGTGTAAGGGTATTTGATGAGGCAAAAAATGAACCGTTTTTAGGGGGTCATTTAAGCCCGGATTCGAATTTATTTGATCAAATATTGCCCTAAATCGTTCCTTTTGTCATTTTAGGTACTTTTGGAGTGAAATCTGGAAAAAGAAGCATTTTGGACGTTTTTGGAGCATAAAAGTGAAGAAAACGGTAAAGTCTTAATTTTCCTTGCTGGGAACAGTACCTGACGGCGTCACAAGATTCTTAATGACGGCGTCAAGAGTAATACAAGAGGTGGAAGTGGATGGTGCACATGACGATCCAGAAAGTTTTGTACTAAGGACATGATGGCGTCACCATAGGCCGTCATGGTCCAAATATTAGTGACGGCCCAGAGCAACTTTACACATGACTGCGTCAAAAGTGGATCTAGGCAATCCGATTTCATTATGGGCGGCGAGTTGACGGCGTCAGAATTTCCTTCTTGATGCCGTCACCCTATAAAATCTATATATAGTTTTGCAATTTTCATTCATTAGAGTGTAACTTTTAAGGTGTAACTTTGGAGAGAAACCCAAGTCCGATTTTCACAGCTCTTTCAAGGGTTTTTACCCTTTGAAACCTTTCATGTTCAATTGAGATAAGTACTCTTTCAATTCATTCAATATGTCTATGTGTTGTTTGAATATATCTTACGCTTGTCTTCAATTTAACATGCTTGGCTAGATCTCTTGTGTGTTTGCTTAGATGTAGTGAAACCTAGATGTTAATTATGGGTTGATTGTTTGTTTATAGTTGTTACGGATGATTGTATTCGATGTTAGGCTGAAGAAAACTGACAGACTTCCATTGGTAACATGCTTGAACGTCTTAGGAAACATGATCAGAGGTGTACTATGATTTTTGGTTGTATTTAATGCGTAGGAGAATTCTAATGATCCCATGTTAGGAGCTTCTCACGGCTCGACATAGGAGTGAAGTAGGATCCTATAGAGTTAGGGAATATTGTACACGGCCCTACGACTAGTATTAAGGAATACGACCCGTCATCCATGCAATTGTAACAAATTATCAACCTGTAAAAGATATCTAGGGAGTAATGAAACCTAAGTAAACACAACTTTCCCTATCATTGGTTACACCACTAGTTTAATTAGATTCATTTTCATTTTTGTTATTTTATTTTGATTGCATCTTTAGTTATTGGGTTAGTTGGCTAGCAACTAATTCTGCCCACTCTTCCAAAAACTAAGGTTTTATTTGCTTTTATAAAATATAAAAATACAAAAAGAATCATCCCTCACCCTTAGACTTAATTTAGGAGATTTCTAATCATAGCGACACTATTCCTGACTTGAACGATCAATCCCCCGGTACTTGTCACTATACTATACTATAACGATCAGGTACACTGCCTGGTGGGGGTTGTAAGCTTCTCGAGATCCCTCGAGAGGTAAACCCTGGTGCGATTCCCACATATCAAGTTTTGGGCGCCGCAGCCCGGGGAATAGTTATTGTCTAGGTTATGATTTCTTTTTATTAGGTCTACGTGCTAGATTCCTTTCTAGCAAGACTTTATTTTTATTTTTAGGATTTTCTTTAGTCTATCTTTTTCCTCGTGCCTTTGTTAGTAAATTAAATTCATTAACTATTCCATTGACCATTATGGAAAACGCGAATCCACCCCTTTCCCCTAGAGAAGTGGCTTTGTTGCGTGAACAGATTGAGAATGAGATTAGGGAACTTAGGGAGCTTAATAGGTTAATTAATGTTGAGCTCGATCATGCATTTAATGACCTAGCGACCGCCTTGTATTCAAATAAGGACCTAGGACCTAATGATTTTGAGGATGTGGTTGAGGAAGGGGAGATAGATCCAAAGCTAGATGACTATTTCAATCTATACCCCACTAAGGAAGAGATTGCGTGCTATAATAATCTTATTGATAATCCTCGACCTCCTTTCACTAGAATTGAACCTAAGATAAAGAGAGGTGATCCTAAGAGTGCAAAGATACCATGTATGATTTTAAATCCCCAACCAACGTTATGTCCTCAAGTGTTTATAACGATATAGTGAAAACAAGACTTGGACCTAGAAGAGATCCTAAATACCCCGGTGGAGTTTGTAACTTTGTCGGGAGAATTAAAGGTCTACATGTCTTTGTTGGGAACTTTACTTATGTCACTGACTTTATATTTGTTGAAGACCTAGCTAGTGTTATTGATTGTCGCTTATCCCATGTTGAAGAGTCCAAGTTAGAATATGATGAGATAGAAGGGACAATCCGATTTGCTAGTGAAACCGATAGGATCACATATAGGATGCCTAATATAATGAAAGAATTTCGTTTTGTGCCTCGATTTGACATGGATAACATTGGTGCTTTTGAGGACATCAATGAACAGGATAAGAAAAAGGACATGGACTATGTATGGGAGAAGAAGAGCCTTTTCTATAAAGATTGCTTGACTCTAGGACCGAAATATAAAGTTGATAAGGAATTTGCCAATAGGATTATAGGAGCAATTGAGAAAAAGGTGGTTGGTCTCTATAAAGAACATTTACAATCAGAGAATGAGACCAACGATGAGGTCACGTAATTGCCCATGACCTTGAGTCTAGTTACAAGACTCGTAAAATAAAGAAAATCGCTTCTTGGGAGGCAACCCATGTTTTGTGTGATTTTATTTTGTTTGATTGCTATTTGTTTCCGTATGCATGCTTTATTTTTATTGTTGGTAGATCGTGTTTCAAAACTAAATTGTGAAAATGCTTTATTTTGTTGTTTAACTTCGTCTTACCTTCATATAAAGGTATTTTGCAAAAGATAAGTGTAAGGGGAAACCCCAAATTTGTTTATAAGAACGAAATTGATCATGATTCTCCACAATATTAAATGGACATGTGTATTTGTATTTGTTAGAGTCAAATGCTTGTATCGAGTCATAATGATGTTTTGCAGGATTTTCCAGGAAGTAGGACATAAGTTTTTGCAGAAATTTCCCGAAAACTTAACATAAAGATTTCTGCAGGTCACTTCTGACGGCGTTAAGAATTACTACCTCCGTCCCAAATTTATTGTCTAGTTTGAATTTTCAAAGTCAAACTGGATCAACTTTGACCATAATTATATATTTTTTTGTTATATATATTTGATGAAAAATTATACCATTGAAAAATATACTTAAAACCCAATCCATTTATATAATTTGCATCAAATATTATATAACACCCATAAAAATATTTAAAGTCAAAGTTGAAGAAGAAAGACTAAAAAAGTCAATATTGGACAATAAATTTGGGACGGAGGGAGTAATTCCTAACGGCGTCATGTGTAAAATTCTGGAAATTTTGCTAGTTTTGTTTTTCTAACGGAGTCTTAAGGTTTTTGTTAATTCTTTAGTTTTATAAACTCCAGAAAATCTGCAAACATTAATTCCACAAGCATTATATCTTAATTTGCTTTCTAGGACTTGTTAGTATATATAGATTGCCGCCGATTTTACGTGAGGTTGCCTTGTTTATTTTCTCAAGTTTAACAGATTATGTATGACTTCCATTGATACCATTAATAGGATCTATGAGGCAGAGGGATTTGAATCTCTTCTTTCTAGACCCTAATAAATTAGGTTGGGAATGGCATACTGGGATAGAGACGGAAAGCCTGGAGGAAGTGTGTTTTTCTTTAGTGGGGTTGCGAATTGGGCTTATTTATGAAGGTTGGGCTTTGGGAGAGTCAAGTGTTGTCGTAGGCTTGTGACAAGCTGGACTAAGTGGTGCTTGATGGGTTATGTTTAGATTATTACGCATATTAGAATTTGAAATAAAAGAAGTTGATGTGGTCTGACATACCACCGTGTCATTAGTTGACTTAGTATCAACATAAAAGGGGCTAGGCGTGTCACGAGGGGATGTTTGCCTTTTATTGTTGACCTCGTGTCTCAAGTTTGAGGTTGACACATCCTCAAAATTAATCCATCTCATACCACCAAAATGGTTGTACTCTCCAACGTTTTCCGTATTAGGGTTTTCACCAGAATAAATCTTTTGGTTGGTCCGACCACCGATTCTTCTCCGTGTTCATTAACTTCATCACCTTTTTGGTGATCCCACCATTCCTTATCATTATCATCTTCTTGAACGGTTTCCTTATATCCATTACTCTCAGTAGAATAGTCATCATCATCATCAATCTTCCGAAGAAGAATTGACGACATACCCGTTAAAAAGCATATCAATCTCACCTTCAGTTTCTGATACACGAATTGGAATAAGGTTTGAACCGAGTTAAGTGGCTCTTTTACTTCTATTGACAAGAGATAGAACGAGGCCAAGACAAGAGCTTAATTCGACTCTTGTCACGTTGTTAGTCAACAATTAGACATGTCGCTCAATCACCGAGTTTTATTCTATTAAGTAAATATTGTAAGTGTTTGACTAGTTATAACGCCCGCGTACGTGCGAGGTTTTTTCTAAAATTTTTAGTAATGTATTTTTATTTATTAAGAAACAATTAGCTTAATTTTTGTTTTTTGTTTTTAATGTTGTTCTTAATTTTGATATATAATTATGTTTTATGTATGTGGTAAAATTTCATATATGGTATTTTCATAGATATTGTCATCTTTATGTAAAAAGTTTAGCTACCGCATGTTGTGTTTGTGTACGAATATCGTGAGTTATTGCTAAAGGCATATGATTATATAGTTTTTGAACCCGTGCACATACGAGTTACTGATATGGTGTGGCATCACGCACTACAAGAAACAGGAGAACAGACGACGAATATATTCCCGTCGACACAATGTCGATGGGAACGTGCAAAAAACGACAAAAAAAAATGATTGATCGAGGCCAAATGCGTTGAATTTTTCTGGCTAATATGACCCCGTCAACATGTCGACGGGACAATTGTGGTCAAAATTTTCAGCCTCAATAATTGCCAAAACTCGAGCGGGAATTTGTCCCGCCAATATGATCCCGTCGACATGTCGACGGGAGCATATTAATCATGAATTATGACGTAATTGACGTGTGGTTAGCGTTAATTACGTGTTTTGGTTTAACATTCCCGTCGACATGTCGACGGGAGGATAAATTAAATATAAAAGTACTAAATTACTGGCCAATATATATGGCGGGATTTTTTCCCGCATGTTTTTCCCGTCGACATGTCGAAGGTATTATATCCCCAAATATTTTACTCATATATATACTCACAAAATCATTCCCGTCTCATTCTTTACCTATATACATTCTCACAAAATCATTTCCGTCTCATTTTACACATACATTCTTGATTCTCACAATGGATGGTTTAACGCCGGAACAGGAGTGGTCGAAGGCTTTATCACACGAGCTCTTGTATAATGAAATTATAAATCATTGGGGCGTTGAAATTTTTGATGAATATGGTTCTTATGCGAACTGTGCACCGTGGCAGAGAGACCGGATTCTGGTATGGTTGAGGAAAAAGTCATACAAAAAAATTGGATTGTTTAATGATGCAGTCGACATGTCGACGGCATCATTAATAATAAATATTGGTGGTTTAATAAGGCCGTCGACGTGTCGACGGGATAATTTTACAAACGTTGACCAACACGTTGACCCGTCAAATTGTACCCGTCAACATGTCGACGGGATAGTATAAACTTAATTAACGTTTAATAATTAATTTGTTAATAACATATACAATCCCGTCGACATGTCGACGGGAACAATTTGACGGACAAAGAATTTCTTTGACTGAAAAATGAAGTGGGACCCAGAATTTCTTTGACTGAACAATTTGACGGACAAAGAATTTCTTTGACTGAATAACGTATGCAATGTTGTTCCCGACGGGGCATCGCCGTCGTCATTATCCCGTCGACATGACGACGGGAACGTCAAAAAAAATTCGACGGGGAAAGCGTCGATCGTACTAGTGACATACAAAGACAAAACGGCTAAAACATTTAAATATATTAATATTGTCTTTACAACCAACTCATCTAAAGAAAGGTTTTTTTATGAACGGGAAAAAAGTAGCAGCAAAGAGATTCTAACTTGGATACAAGCGACGAAAAATGTGAACAGATAGATGGAAATATGAAACAAATAAACATTTTCTATAGATGTAGGTAAATTGTTTGATAATCTTTTAGCTTGTGGTTACAATCGACGAAAATTGTGAGCAGATAGATGGAAAGTTGTGGATTGCAGCACCCATAGTAAATTCTAGTCTTACAACATGATCCAAATACAACTACTTTCATCCAAGCAAATATAAGATCCTCTGTATGAAAGTTTCTAAGTTACTTAACAGTTGGGGTAAAATATCTTTAAATAAATTCAAAAGCTTTAACATTTCAATGGAAAAAATAGCTACTTTACATGCGATGGCATCGACTAATGCTAAGCAGCATCGACATTTGCTCAACTGTAACCAACAGTAACACCTTTTTTTCAGATTCAACAACCATTCCCTGTATATTATGTAGTAACACTTCTGGTATATACACCGCATAGCCCTTTTGGCAAATTGTATTCTTCCCAACATTCACACCCCATATACTTTTACACATTGATATACATACAAATACTTCCATTGCAAACTGCCTGAAGAAAGCCATTAATGACTTTTTTCTTAGTATGCAACATCAATTTTTTGTCGTGCGTAACTGATGCACAATCATATCATCAATTAACCCATTTGTAACAACTCTTACTTGATAAAGGTTGCATACATCACATTTTTTCGCCCATGGCATCTTAAGTTTTCCTTTCTAGAATACTCAATTGACCACGTTGTGTGTTCACAATTTATGTTACTTGTAACACAAACAATGCAAGTAACAAAAATATTAATTTCACCTATACACTCAGACCTAAAAAAAACTTACCCATAAACAATGTTTATAGGACAGAATATCCTTTAAAAATAATAATAATAATAATAATAATAATAATAATAATAATAATAATAATAATAATAATAATAAAACGCTACACTTAGATTTAAAGTGTTGATACATAGTGAATTGTATAGATACCTTGAAACGAGTGCTTTACCTTAAGACGAAAAACATGAGCTTTTAGGCTGTTCAACTCAAACTGGGACATGAATAAATATTTTTAACCAGAATAGTATCAAGAGTGTAGAGTTGTCATCAGTTTAAATTGTCCAGTGAGATCAATCAGTATTAGTATTGCAATAGAAATAGATTTAAGTCCTGATTGTTGGAAACATGAGAACCTTTTAGGCTTATATTGGATGAAGAGAGGAACACTTAGAGAGCTTTTACAATAGAACTTTTATTGCTTAAGTTTTGCTTCATTCTTTACAAATGCATCACCCTAACACCTATTTATACTACTCCATAGAATATTCTAGAGACGAGATATTTCTGTTGATACTCTACACCGATCTAGATACTTCTTGTATCATCTTGATCATTCTTAATACATCATCATCTTTATCTAATTATCTAATTCTAAAAAAATCCTGCTAGATATTTCTATCACAACTAGCTAGATACTTCTAGTAGATAGCATCTATTACAACATTCTAGAAGCTTCCATATCATTCTACGACTTTCTAGAAGCTTCCATACCATTCTTTGTCATTCTAGAAGCTTCTTGATCACGGGCTTGGGCTTTTATGGATAGTCCAATCTTTATTTGACTAAATCAAGTTTACGATCCAACACTGATTAGCAAGTGATATGTTTTTTTGCATAAATTTCTAACCAATAGAAATACGACCAAACCAAATGCTAAAAACATACATACCTATGCTAATGTTGGAGTTGGACCTTGGGAACAAACAAAGAGAATTTTTCTCTCATTATGCTGACGTCTTGCCAACCCTGCACGCTGTTGTTCCATTGCACCAAAACTTGGGGAATGCTATTTTGCCCACGTCGTTTGTCTAGACATTGGAGAGGAACCAAGTTAACTAAGCCTGGTCACAAAATTAGAACAAAAAAAAAATGGAGAAAATGGTATCCAATCTTAGATAATGTCAACCTTACAAATGAAACGTTTAATTTGAGTTTATCCTTGTATAAAGAGGCATTTTGCTAACTAAAAATAGTAATGCTTATAATTTAAAATGGAATGTTAAACTTTCAGTGAACTTCAAGGGTGTTATCGGCCCAAATGTAGTTGGTCAAAGCTCTCGCCACATCATTGGTGCCATAATCATAATCTTCTGCGATCGGGGGACACGGATTAAGAACAGGGGTCACCCTTTCAAATGCCACCTCAGACATCTTTTCCCAACGTCTTATCGACCATCTCAATCCCTCGGGAACCTTTGGGCCTTCATCCCCTACATTCGAATATAACTGGTAATAACATGATCTCTCCAAAGATAATAGTGATTTCTATGTTGCATTCAAAGATGTTCCATTTTTCATAAGATTTGTATTGTTTGGTCAATTGCATACCTTATACCTCCAAAATCGGAACATGAGCTTAATATAGTTTGGTCACCATGAAGCCAAGCGACAGTCCGGACACAACCTAGTGAGTGCTCAACTTCCCTTGGAGGTGCGTCTGATCAAATTTAACAAAAAAAATCATAATATATAGCATAATTAATCAAAAGTTTAAAGGGTTACAAAATTAGCAAATTAACAAATTTTAAAATTCAATGTAATCACTTGTATGAGATCGATGTGATTTTGACGCGTGGAAGACCTCATAGAAATCGGAATATAATCAAAAATTGAAGAATTTTGGAACCTCAATTAATCCACTAAATCAAAAACTAAAGCTTGATATTAGGGTTTTTTCTTGTTGTCTCGACGAGGAGATGGATGTCAACGAGAAAAAGGATTTTCCGATGAGATTTGTAAGATATCCATGTGGATTTGAATATGAAGATGGTTATCCTGGGATTCCGCTTTTTCCTTAAAAGCATTGAAGCCCATGTGTATTTTCAGGATTTAAGTACAAAAATGCTCTTTTTTTTAGGCAAATTAGGAAATAATTGGGTTCAACTAATTTTTTAAACCCAAAACAATAATCAATTAAAAAAAATTATTACTAAATAAGGAATGAATTGATTTTTTTTGAAATTAAAAAATCCCCACTAGAAGTTTTGTTTTATTATATAAAAGATTTGTGTGCAAAGTATAAGATTAACTTATATTGTCGATAATTAATGAGATAATAGTGTCACACACAAATGACATGAGACATCTGGTTAATATTTGAATATTTGAAACTAAATAGCAGTATATATAATGACTCGACGAGTACCCGTGCATAGCAACGGGATTTATAGTGGCAGATAGTTATAGTGATGCTTTGGTTAAGTGTTTTGTGTAACATTTTGTGTAACTATAATTGTTTGCCGCTAGAAAATCTCGTTTTTATGCATGGATACTCGTCTAGTTATTTTCGAAACCTCCAATAAGCATATGCCTCTTTTTATATAACATGTGCAATGTGCATAACCCATTGGTTACTGCCGGTCTAGGAAGCAGGTCAAGACTCCATTTTCAAATTAAAGACGTAATGTAATCTGACAACTTGACAACATGTTTTTTGGTCAATTACAAATCTCAATATTGCAACATGGTTAAACTCAGTTTCAAAATCAATAAAGCTAGTAACTTCTATTTTTTTCAAAAATGGCCCACTTTAGATTGTCAAGAATTGCTAGTGGTCTCGTAAATGATTCAATTACACAATATTTGAATGCGTATCTAACCAAAATGACGCATAAAAATAAAGGCAAATTTCATATGAGGTTATTGAAGTAAACTACAACGCAGCAACCCAAAAACTACAGAACTCATTCTTTAAATTTGTATTTATAGCATACCAATTACGAAGAGATCAAGTATAAAATCATTATCATCATTTTCATGGCTTTTGAAATTAAATTTTCCTGACATTGTAAAAGACTTGGTCAATATTTGAATTTACACCACAAAAGTCATGTGGTGGTGACCGTGGTGTGCCTCGAAATCGAGGGTTCTATGTGTGCAATTTCTAAAAATTAACTTTATACTGTTACATTTCTTGTTGCAACTGCAACTTTAAAATAGGTTGAATCTCAGTAGGTGATACAAGAAAGAATTACAAACATGAAAAGTTATAAAATTTGTACGTAAAGAGCCATCCAACTTTAAACATAGATATAAAAAAATCTAACAAAAAAAAAACAATATTTGTCCATATTACCATGTTAACAGAAATCATTTACGCAAACTTATATTCAAACATGAATGAACTAATATTTTAAAAAAAATCCAGGAATTAAGAAACAAAATAGCCAATGGTTATACATAAAATATTACTCTAATAAAACTCATTTATACAGTAACAAACCAATAAATCACTTCTCATAAACTCATTTATATTTCGGCAAGGCAGCGACAACAACAAAAATTCCGTCGAGCAGCGGCTGTGCCGGAAGATTCCGGCGAGGATGCAACATCTATATGAAATAAAAAAAAGTTAAAAAAAAACACTCATAAAAAACTCAGATCTATAATACAATATATAGATCTATAAAACAAACCTTCCAACAATAAAGTGGCGGCGACAAATTTCCGGCGAGGCAGCGGCAACAACTTTCCAGCAAGACGGCGGTGGCCTGTGGCGGCAGCGGCGGATCTAACAAAAAAATACCAAAAGTTTATAAATTCTCAGATCTACAAATAAAATCCACATATCTATAAAAGAAAACCTTCAAAACTTAATTGATATACATATATCTATCATAAAACTTAAAAAATACCTTAAACTTGAAAAACCCTAACAGTTGTCGTGGTTCGGCGGTGTTGCTTTCTGTAGAGATGTGAGTTTCGGTGGTGGAGTGGTCCGGCAGTGAAGTGGTGCGATGGTGGAGTGCTCCATCGGTGGAGTGGTGTGGTGGTGGGATGTGATATGTGGAAAGAAGAGAGTATTTTTGGTTTTTTTTTTTTTTTTTTTTTTTTTTTTTTTTTTTTTTGAGAGAGATTGAGAGAAATGAGAAAAAAAAATAGGTATTTGTTGACAAGGCATTCATTGAGAAGGGCGGGACATTCGATTTCCATTGACATTCAAATCCATTATTAGTTTCCATTTGACATTTCCATAGTTTCCATCTATTAATTCAGCCCCATTAATTCAGCAGGTTATTAATTTTCGTTTCACATGTGCAGGGGTAAAATCGGGATTAACAAAAATTTAAGTTTTTCACAATTCCACTTTGACCATTTCTCTCCATTATATGTTGTAAAGATATAATGAGTAAATCTGTAAATGGTCTTCATTATTGAAACACGTTATACTAATCTAAAAGGTGTTCCTCACGCATACCATTATCTATATGTTGCATTTGTGCTCCGGTTTAATAGTGCGAATTGTGATTAGTTACGATTGTGGGGGGTTTAGATATACTTCTAGCCTTCTAGGAAGTTAATAGTCAAATAGGTGACTAATGTAATGTAGTCCGGAATATATTGCTTGGATATGTGATTCTAATGGTATCCAAACGCTATAATCTGTATTGTCTTTTGTTACACTACTTATTATTTCGAAGTGCATAAACAATTTGAATAAGCAATATGACGACACACTTTTGCATCCTTTTTGTTGTGCTTGTGTTTTGTTCTATAAGCTCATCTATTTTGCTTGGCATTAAAGCGTCTTAGTTTAGAAGTGCGGGGTTGGGATGGTAGTTTGTCATTGAATTCTTAACTTTTGATCAGGAACTTGCAATGAGTTGCGCTTTCGCGTGTTTCTTCACCGTAAAAACATCAACACATCGTTAGTTTCGCCAAGCAATCGTGTAAACCTTCCAAGTCATTTGTAGTATGCATTGCTCGATCAACATAAGATATGTACATACATGCTTTTGCTTTAAAGTTTAGTTACTATTAAACAAATGTAATGGTTAACCAACCATCAGTTATAGTTACGTTTTAATGTACGTAAATCGGTTTAGGTTTTCAATTTTTTTGGTATAGAAAAAAAGAAAAAACACCACCCACTAGAGGTTGGGCTTTGAATGGGCCGAATGTGTCCTCCAATTGTACAAGAATTAGGACTGGTAATTAGTTACAAGTCACCAAAATCGGATCTGAAGTTGTATAAATAATACATACAGTACGTAGTACGTAATCAAGAAACCTAATATTACCTTCTTTGAACCCTAATCGATAATTATAGCATGAAATCAAACATAAAAAATAAGATGGCAGACTACATACCCTTGAAAATCCAAGCCGAAATCTTGAAAAGGCTTCCGGTGATATCATTTATTCGATTCAGATCCGTCTCCAAACAATGGAAGTCTCTTATCGATAGCCCTAAATTTATTGCTGATCACTGTGTCATCCAGCACCACACTCAGTCGCAACATCATCATCGTCATCTTCTTTTAAGTTACTTGGAAGCAGGGGTGTCGTCTAAGGGTCTTTTGGTTAGATATTTTTCAATCGTGGATGATGAGACATTCCCACATCAAAAGGTTTTCATGACTACTCCCATGTCCGTTAGTTTACTCAACTATCCATCATCAGTTGTTGCTGTCTCTGGAGGCTTGTTTTGTATTTGCAGTTCTGATGGAACCATAATTAAGAAGGCTGTTATTTGGAATCCATCAATTCAAAAAACAGTTACTATTGTTGTGCCTAATGTGCCAGATGATTTCGATGATGATGATGATGACGATGATGATGTGCCGTATAACACTATTGTTGGCTTTGGGGTTTGTCCTCGAACTAGTGATCCTAAGCTTGTCAAGATCACATTTCATGTTATGTACCACAAGGAATATGCTACTATTCCTAATCAAGTTGAGGTTTTTTCATTGAGCTCGGGTTTATGGAAACCTCTAAGTAGCAAGCTGCCTCGTAAATCAATTCAGTACTTGTATCCTCAGGTAGCTATAAATGAGTTTATTTACTGGCTCGCTTATGATATCTTCCTTGGATTGGAAAGATCAATATTGTCATTTGATCATGTCATTTGATTTGACAACTGAAGAATTTACAGAAGTATACCTCCCTCAGAGCTTAGCAAGTTGCAAAACTCATGTGCTTATATCTAAGCTAAATGAGTCTCTTGTTGTGCTTGAAAAATATCACTCCTCCAATGCAAATGTATGGATTATGCAGAATGGTGATCCAAAATCCTTCACTCCTATGTTCACCATTAACACGCCAATAACATCGATAAGAGATGTAGCTGGATTCAGAAAGAATTGTGGACCCATACTTGTAGAGAAAAAAGATTTCAAAAATAATGAACTAATTGTTTATGAACCCGACTCTAAACAAGTAAACTATACTGGGATTGCTGGGCCATTTTATTACTTCTTTGCAACTCCCTACACACAAACACTGCTTTTGCTTGATCATAAAGATAGTGTGGACTCAGAGACGGCGTTTGGAGTAGGCAAGCAAGCTATGGATATGGATATTGATGAATAACTGCTAGCTCATACTTTTGTTATTAATTTTTCTTTTGATGTTGATTCTCTCTCTTTTTGTGAACGAATAATGCAGTTTATACTAAATATGTAGTCTGGTTACTGTTCGGTATTATGTTATCTTATTTTTTTCCCAATTCATGAGGAGTGTACATCCCTGGAACCTTGTAAAGAACCAAAAAACCATTGTCATGGAATAGTAATGCCATCCTCCACTATATAACCTTAATGAAATATGAGACAAAATTTAGAGATAACTGCACTAGCAGACGAAACTGTCGATTATTCCCTGCCACTTGAAGTGTCAAAAATTCCCGTGGTAAACGTATCAGACTATCACCTAAACTGACACTGATTGTTTCAGTAAAAATAGAAGACATGTCACTTATTACTTGACAAAGAAAGTATTACAGATTTAGAGTCGCTAGAGATTTTGACGAAGTGTGTCTGCTTGTAGAGATCTTTTGCATGAACTTACTTGCATTAATGATTTTTTTTTTTTAAAGCTAAAAAAAAAAAAAAAAAAAAAAAAAAAAAAAAAAAAAAAAATCTTAGATCAAACTGAAAGTTTTATATTACGGAGTATTAATCAAAGATTGATTAATACAAGCAAAATTGACAAAGACAAATGCAACGAATTTTACTCTAATCACAAAATTAGAACAAAGTATTTCACTTTGCTCTCGAGTTTCTCTAAATCTTGAACGGTTTGTACAAACTTATCAAAATATCATTTTTTTTTTTTTTTCCTTTTTGGGTACCATTTTGCGCATCCAATCTAGCTGAGCTACACCTTGAACAGTTTTTGAAACTTTAAAAGACTATCGTAGAAGTCATCTACAATAAGAGATTCATCAAAAACTTAATAAAGTTGATACAATTTATTACGGAGTGAGGTTTATAATAGCGTGTCACGAAATAAGTTCAAGATTATAAAACTTATTTACTACAAACAAGTATGACGAACTCATTTAACGTATAGCATCATCATAAACCCGTGTAAATTAACGCCTATAAGAAACGTATAATGCACATTGTTCATAGTTGTGGTAAAGTAGCAATCTTTTTGCAGGATAAACTCATTGTCTATAGTAATTTTAATTTTTAGGTGTAATTTTGTGACGTTAGTTCATAAACTAATTAACAACTTGAAGTTCAAAATATAAGTATACAAATAAGCGGGTAAAGTCCTGTCGGGCAGTTGGGTTTAAAATCTTTGTTTGGGTTTCTTTACACCCTAAAGTTTAGTTGGGCTTAATTGTTACCAATAGGCTTGATTTCCAAGTATTTGTTATTACATTTTAGCACAAATATTAGTGCTCAAAAGTTTATAAAGGGTTAAACCCGGTTCTAGAGTACTCCATTTTAGAATGTTGATTTTACTTAGAAATTATCTTTAAATAAGTAAAAAATATTGAGTAGTAAACTTGTTAAACATTTGTAACGTAAATTTCAATCTTGAAATATATCAAAATGTTACTCCAAACATACATTATTAAATCATTCTTCTTCGTCGCATACATCATCGTTGGAACCATCGGCCACCCCCAGGGACGGAGCCAGAAAGAAATATGGCCGGGTGCACAATTTTTTTTAACCGTAATATAATAGAATTAAAAAGTGGATTAAAACGAAGATTTCATTAAAACGATAAATAAATGAACATATTACCTTCTAATTAGTGATTTTACGATCTCCCATAGAAAAAAAAAAAAAAAAACACTTACGTGTACCCTCATTTTTAATATTAATAAGTTCTTCTTTCTCTATAGCACAAGCTAAAGCGCCGTTAAAATAATCATCACTCATCCAATTACGCAAATTAGTTTTAATGAGCTTCATTTTAGAAAAACATCTTTCAATCGTAGCGGTAGCAACAGGTAAAACTAAAACCAACTTCATTTAAGCACTATTTTTCATATATATTGTAAATACGACAACAATAAAAATGCTCCATGACAACACAATTGGGGTACTATTCATATTCTAATATATTATTGACTATCACCTAAACTTGTTATCCTTATTTGTCTTAATAGAAATTGCATAGTTATTCACTTATTTTTATTGCCCTAAGCCCTTATTGATGATGATAGACTATACGGAACCAACAAATTAGTCAAGATTTAATATAACCAATCAAAACATGAAAACTTTAAAAGACATAATAAACAAATGAAAGATATATCATATATGTTACGACTTACGAACATGTTTCATCTTTGTGGTGTTGGTTCAATTTTGGATTTTGTAAATTGTTAGGATGATGAATAAACTTGTTCCATTTAAAACCTATTTTATGGGCTTTTGTACTTTAATTTATTAAACTTGTTTCATCTTTGGGCTTTTACAAAATTTTATATTTATTTTTTATTTGTAAGTATATGAACTAAATAATACTAGAGACACATTTTAATGCACCGGGTGCATTTAATATACATTTAGGAAAAATCGATAATTTTTTTCAAAAATTAACACTATATCGAAAAAATCCATGGGGTGCACGTGCACCCGCGGGCACCCCCTTGGCTCCGTCCCTGGCCACCCCTTGAATCTATTTCGACAACTTAAAACTAACGGGACATTAATTCCTCACTAGATCGTTAATGTTTTATGCAAGAACATGCAAGTGTTTCTAAAACTATATCCTAAACAGGGACGGAACCAGGGGGTTCCGCGGGTGATCGAGACTTTTATTGATTTTTTCGATGTAATGTTAATTTTTGAAGAAAAACATCAATTTTTTCAAAATGCAAATTAAATGCACTCGGTTCATGAAAACGTGTTTTTATATTATGGTTTCAAAAAATTTGTGTACCTGATCATATTTCTGATCATATTTGGTACTGCTTCCATCATCCCTGATCCCAAACCTTATGTAATCTTTCATGATATAAATCTATGTATTCTAATAAAATAGAGTTTTGTACTACCCACTAAAGCAGCCCATGCAATTAATTTAGTGACGTGTCTTGATGCTAAGGCCCTTGATATTTTTGTCAAGTACAACTCCTCTCTAGCGATGCTTAAAGCTTCTTCTCTATGATTCTTCTTCGCATTCAAATCCTTTCCATAACTCTTCTGCATAAAGTTAATGCAGAAATTATGTTAGGTCATTAATTTGCTCCATCTCTCTTATCGATTCAAACACATAATAACTGTTAAAAGCTTCCTTTGCAAGACTAATTTGAAACGCTTCTTATAAAACTTCTGTAATTTTGCATCACCGGATTTGTACATTTGGAAGAGGGGAAGAATTGGTCTTCAACTGTCATCGATGTTTTTGATGGCATCCTAACAATTTAGGTCAGTTTTAATTGTATTTTTTTATGTTATTATTGCATCTGTCAAAAACACATACACAAACCCAGCTATTTTGATGTGTTATTCTTATTTTGTGTTTTGATTCACTTTATAATAGATTTGGCTTTCAACAGTTTCAATCCAATTGTGTGTTGCTAAACGGTTTTTTATTTTATTTTAATGACAGGTTTCAGAAGCGAATCATATATTTGTGTCCTAACTTCAATCTATGTCGGGTAAGTTTTGTGTTTTTATATGCTTTTTTACTATGTCATTAACTTATTATGCACATGACATGCTTGATGAAATGCTTAGTGAACATCAATTACAATTAGCTTCTTTGTTGTTATGATTTTGTATGATTACAATCGAATTTTGTTTATTAATTTTGGTATTAGTTAGTTTTTTAAATACGGTTGATGTAGATTTTGATACTTTTGATTCACTTTTTATGGTGAAGAACAATTGTTTCGAAGGTAAAACTAGTCGATTAATTAATCATTTTGTAACTATTAGCTTGAAAACTTGGTACCATTTGATTTGGTCACAGTAAAATTTTTTGTAACATGTCGGATGGAAATGAAACGCCTTTGTCATGGTTATTATGTACACTAAGTGTTTGATGAAATGTCAAAAAAAGTAATAGTTGATGAAAACACTCATAAATAGTACAATTTGCGTATGAGCATCATTCACATGAACAAACCAGAACACAATAACTGAAAATGGATATCATA
Source organism: Artemisia argyi (assembly GCA_030686995.1). Classification (NCBI taxonomy): domain Eukaryota; kingdom Viridiplantae; phylum Streptophyta; class Magnoliopsida; order Asterales; family Asteraceae; genus Artemisia; species Artemisia argyi. Next base: position 18,333,654 of record CM060695.1, on the reverse strand, counting down.
AATTGGAGTGATTAATGGCTTATTAATAAAGAAACAAGTTTTATGGCTTTCATTATAACGTACTTAATCATACATCCTAAACAAAATAGGTATGTTGAAAGTATATGATTTGTATGTTAAAGAAAATTGTTTTATATATGTTATTGATGATTAGCTTAGTAGTAGAATGGATAATGCAGCCAGGGAATTGAAAGTGGTACTTAATAGGTATGTTGAAAGTACATGATTTTAAATAATGCTCATGTTTGTGCATTCGTATTAGCTTCTTTATACCTGTGTTGACAAAGAGTTTTTAACGTTCAGTTAGCATTTCCATTGTTATATATTAGAAAAAAATATCCTTTCAAGTTTTTTTATACACGGTAATGACCTCCTTTTATGGTATTTTAGGTTGTAATCTCATTCTGGACGATAGAGCGTTAGTTGATCCCACAAGCAACTTATCACTTTCTCATGGTAAGCACAAATCTTACTCATCAAAGTTACAAAATTAAAAGTACGCGAGTTTATATAGTTTCTATATCATAATGGTATATATGGGCTATACTTCATATGTACGTACATGTAATTCTTATGCATGATTTATCTGATTTCATGATATATCTGTTGTGTAGTTATAGGATTGTATACGCTATTACAATGTCTTAGCTTCGAGATAGTGAGTGACCCTTAGGCAATAGGTTGGATTGGTGATCCTCTTGAAGAAGAGAAATAGATAGCAAGGGCACTAAGGTAAGTATCTAACCAATAACGTTGGTCTTCGATGAAAGGAACTGTATTTTGAGAAGTAGTCTGAATCATTATTTAGCAGGAACAAACGGTAATGGCCATTGAAGAAATTAGTTGTTTGGAAATGAAGGTGCAGATTCTTGAACCAATGCTATTTCTTTTTCGCTAAATAGGAACTTGGGAATGACAAGAATCACTAAGAAGGAACTATTTATTCTACATGTGAAAAAGGTACTATTTTAAATTTATTTTATTTAGTTATTTATTTATTTATTATTACTGTTTATTTTATTTTATTTTTTCTGCAAGAAGGATCCATATGTTCATATTGATGTTATCCTAAAGATCACTTAAGTAACTTCTCTTAGCGATATCGATAAATATCATAAACCGTTTAACTTTCATCATTGGCTAATTATTCTACTTGCCGCTTGCAAGAATGTTGAAAATAAAGGATTATGACATCTTATTTTGATGTAGATGTATGTTATTGCTTAGAGATCCGTACCAAAGAGGAACACTATACAACGGAAACTGAAAAATGTGAAATCCATGTAAGCCTCCCTCGGACGGGCCTTGAATTAATTCAGTCTATATTGCTGAGAATTTGATTATGTCAAGTTCTGTGATCTCTATTGTTGCAGATTTGATGCCATTTTTGTACTATTTGTTAGCACATGATGCTATTTCTAGGTATGTGGTGGTTGATGTGAATTGGTAAAATATTTCCTTTCAAACTACCCATTGCTAATATATTTATTCATTTATTTTTTATTTTTTATAAACTCATGCAATTTTTTTATATGATCATCAAAGACAAGAACCAATAAGACCTTTTAACTAAAGAATTCTTACAGTGGTATCTTAACAAATATTTCGGCATTTATTCAGTTTGGTTAATGGATGTGGTCACAGTAGTTATAAAATTTATAAGCTTAAGGTTGCTTAATGGTTGTGGAATAGGAAACAGTAGCTAAAAGGATAGGGTGAAATTGGGTTTTGGTTGCTTAATGATCTGCTACTACTTTGTTAGTTATGACTGTAAGTGAATATACATTCATTTCACCTAAAACAAATATCCAGATTCTTCATCAGATTGTTCTATTGAATTATTATATGCGGTAAAGGGTTAAAGAATAAGATAGTTGAATTAAAAGATTTGGTATGTTGGTTTCACCCTTCTGTTAAAAATAAAAAATTTAGTAAATTGGTTAGCGGGTATGTGACCATGGAAGCATTAAAGATTTATCAAGTTTGATACTTGATGCTGAGAAGTTAGAATCTAGAACCGTATTAGTTGAAAGTTCTGTTGTTGGTTATGGAATTTGTCAACACGACTGTGATATGTTAGCCGGGAAGTCAAACTTCTGGAATTTGTCAACAGGTAAATGTAAAAGGGTTAATGGATTACTTTTATTTGTTAGCATGAGAAATGTTAGCAAGGAAGTCAAACTTCTGGAATTTTTCTACATGTAAATATAAAAGGGAGAAAATTCCTAAATGATGCCAAAAAGTTGTAGCTTTTCCAAAATCATGCCAAAAATAAGTGTGTTTCCCAAAAGAGTCATGTGCGATTGTGCGAATGTGCGATTCCACCAGAAATGTGACACGTGTCCATACCAAAGGTACAATACCAATCATTTGGGAAACACACTTATTTTTTGCATGATTTTGGAAAAGCCACAATTTTTTGGCATCATTTGAGAATTTTCTCTATAAAAAGGGTTAGTGGATTACTTTTATTTTTATGACTACATAAAGTGAAAAAGGATTAATGGATTTAAGTGATCTTGACAGAAGGGAGTAAGGGACTATTCAATAAATTGTAGACAATAGATTACTATACGACTGTGATGAAGATAAAATCCCTTGAATTTCTTGTGAATTTGAAAGATTTGTATGCACTTTTGCGTATAAGTATTTGCCCTTTTGAACCATATGGAGGTTCCCTCGAAGTGTTATGCTACCACCGTTAGTTCAACACTTCAATTAAGGCGTTGTAGCATCTGGTATAGTGATGTTTTGATATTTCTTACAGGGTACTTCATTCCTGATATTATGGTGGCAACAATTATTGGAGCAACGACAGGTGTATTTGTGGGCCTTATGGGACCAGTCATTGGTCGTTCTTGTGACAGATCATCCATTCTCAAGTTCTTGCTGCATACCACTGTCATTGCATTGGTCGCCACATCACTGTTTTTTCTATATAGTATAGATGCGCCAATAAGGGTCTTTTTACAGCATAATGTTGTTACATCAGGTGTTGTTTATAGACCTCTTTAAATGTTTTCTTTACTTGTGTGTATGTCCATTGGTTTCCTTTCCGTAATTAATTTCTATTGTGATTAGAGGTGGTACAATGACCGAGTCGCGTGGGTTGGGTAACGGGTCAAACTGGATTCAAACGGAAACATATTATCTTTTAAGTACGCGTCGAAATAAAACTAGATGAGTTTGGTTAATTGACTACAAAACACGTGTCAGAAATAGAAAAAAAGGGTTTTTCTTCACCTACAAAACACGTGCCAGAATATACAAATACTCCAGAAACTAACGTGATTCAACTTTCTTTTCTTAGTTTTTTTTTTTTTTTTTTTTTTTTTTTTTTTTTTTTTTTTTTTTTTAATCCTTACTAAATTAATTACATGTGAATGATTCTCCAGCCAAGTGTAGGAAATGGTCTTCGTGGAATGGAAAAAGTTTCAGTTAATACCATGGTGGGGCTTACTTTGGCCGTACTACTGGAGGACCGTTTGGTTCCACTGTAAACTTGGAGACTGTTTGTTCTTTTTTATTCTTTTTTACCCATGCGATTCTTATAGATGAGATATAACCCAATTCAACTCCTTTATAAGTATTGGTCACCAGGCCACAAAATGAATTTGTAGCTCTTATTTTAAATTAATTCAACTCTTTTTAGTTATACTTTCATTTTAAATTAGATGCAGGTGTATAATAAATGATCAACTGATTTTGTATGCAATCTTTTTTAACTTCTATGAAGTTTGCGAAGGATTGAGATTGCTAATGTACTTCTATTTGTTGATTGTTCTTTTGGAGGTACTAATATTCGTTCATATTTACATCAAGGTGAGTGCAATGTTACAAAGTCAATTAGGTGGTTTCAAATTTGGTTTGGATTAAACATTGCTCACATTTCTAACCTACCTTTAGTATCCCATACATAATTCCCCCTTTAGCCCTTTAGCCCATGACAATATCACTCTCTTCAACCTTGATTTGTTTTCCCCTCTGTAGTATCTTTCAAGTTTAAAAGAGTTGTCTACTCATCGTCATTGTTATGAAGAATTAATGATGCATATTGGCAAGTTATGCTAATGAAAGTTTGGTAACTAGAACTAATTATTAATAATATTGAAAGTTTGGTGATTTATGCTTATTGCTGCAAGAAAGGAGCAAAATATGAACGGTATAAATACAAATCTGTGACTGAATCCTATGTGCTGCGATTGTTATAGGTAAAGGCCTTCATTGAATAATTGGAAAGTTTCAGCACTGCGATTGCTATAGTTGGAACAAACATTTCTGACCGGGTAGTTGATTTTGAATTGGTATTTGATTTAAATTATATGGTTTAATATATGAGGTATGTTGAAGATGTTGTGGTCAGGATTATGCGAACTGTTGTACTAGCACGAGGTCTAAGCGTTGGGCATGAGTAGCAATTTTAGTAGCCACACCTGGAAGATTTATTGATCATTTATAGCAAGGAAACATCTTTCGGGTGTAAGTCATGATACCTATGTTTAATCCTTTTGTTTTTTTGTGACATATACATCTGATTTGCTGCATCTTTATTAGTTCTAGGATAGTAAATTTCCTCTTCGTTAATGCAGGTGGTGATTCACTTATGGTATACTCAAGTAGCTGACCTATGATAACCCGACAAAGGAAGGCGTATGGTACCATGACATCACAACCACAATTACAGTTACACCAAACAAGAAAGAGCGTCAACCAAACAATCTTAAGAGTATTAGAGATCTCGATGTTTTGGAGCACATAGTTGGCCTCAACAATCTTAAAAGTATTAAAGGTCTTATATTGTTTTGGGTATGCAACTAAATTTCAATTTCTTAATGAATCATGCCTCTGTTTGTTTTTTAAACATTTTATTTAATCACTTGTGTTGCAATATCTATATTTAAAGAGCCTATTAGAAAGCCTTCAAGGCCTCTTTTAGGGTCAACTATTCGAATTTTATATAAATGTGTTTATTTCTGTTCGTAAAGAATTAATATTAGTTTCAGCAAAAAATAAACAAGAGTATTGTACCAATCATTGAAGCACATTATGCAATTAATTTGTTGATGTGGTAGTTCCTGTATTTTATGCTTTTTAATGTATGCATAAGATGTAAAATTAGTGTCACAAAATTAAAAAGTAGGATATGTAACTGGTCAAGTTGACAACAAACACAATTTCTATAAATTTGTGATTTTTGTAATTTTATATTGTAAAGGTGTGCTATTTAGTTATTCTATATTTATTTAAAATTTGAGGGAAATCACCTTGATGATTACTTGGCTATAATTTGTCTGTTAGTGTATTAAATTATATATAATCAAAGAAATTATAATATATTCTAAAAGGCAAAATGGTTACTGTAGCAATAGTACCCACGCAAGTTTCGCGTTTGCCCATTTTAGTCCCTGAGGTTAATGATCAATTGCGAAGTTAGTCCTTAACGACCGTTAACTAACAGACGTGGATTAAATTTGCAATGGACCAGTAACTTCAGGGGCTGTTTCTGTGCAAATAATAAACAGAAACAGCCCCTAACGTTAACTATTTTTCCACCGTTAGTCCCTAAGGACTAACATTGCAACAGAACGTCCGTTAAGGGACTAAAACTGAAAAATACCTTGCTACAGTGCCAAACAGTGGAGAATAGTGCATGTACTGTAGCTAAGGATTTTCGCTTTTAGTCCCTCAGGTTAGCTAGAAATTGCACCGTTAATCCCCCGTTAGCGATCTTTTGCAAATTTAGTCCCTAAAAAAATTTATCGTTTTATTTAGACACAACATTCCCGCAGCAACGCACGAGTACCCCCGCTCGTTATATGTAAACATTGCTGAAAAAATAAAGATAGAATAAACAAAGTAAGGGGAAAGAAAACGAGTATAAACTATTTGCAGATTAGAAATTGGTTTTTCACACATGGATAATCATGCGTGGTTATTTCACGTATCGAGAGGTATATACCAATTGGAATATGATGTGATTTATGCTGTTTTCTTGATTTTACACATATTATCAATCACACAACATGTTTTACTTACACTTTCTTCTTATACTTATTAGGTTATCGACAAATGCTCATTGCCTTACCAAGACTGTCAAGATTTGCTTTTCAACTACATTATCAAGATTGGAGCACGCGTGCATGACCGTTTATTACATTTTTAGTTACAAGCATTGTACTCCATACTATCATTGACTTATTAGTTGATATTCTTTTTGAATAAATGATTCGTCCTGTTTACTTTGTGGTTTTTTCTTACTTTGTTTACACACTATTTATTTATTTATTATTATTTTTTTGCACGATTTCATCTAAAAACCCGTGGGTTACCACGGGTCTATAAGCTAGTTAACAATAAAAATTAGATAGACAACATGACCTACATGTATACGTAGAAGATACCATGACCAAGTAATGCATATGCATCATTCCAATTTTAAATATTATCACATAGATTAAACAATCAAAATAGAAAATTGGAGAATCAACTTATATGGACCTATTATGTTGCTAAATCCACGTGTATGGTTCACATAACCAGCTCAGCTGTCCGCTAAAAATAAACAACATATCATTTTCAGTTTTTCACCCACCAGTTTACACGTCAGCACTGATCTAAATTCCATCTCGGCTTTGTTTGGGCGACCGAGAAGTTTTCGAAATGTTTGAGAGCGTTTAACGTTTATAATCAAAACATTAAAAAAAAGCTGCTTTAAAATGTGTTCAGTTGAAAGAAAAGACGTACACATCTTTTCTGTAAACTGTTTTATACAAAACAAGTAAAATAAAAATGGCTTTCAAATCAATTTTAGTTCGCTTATGTTGATAAGAAATATCTCAAAAGACATCTTTTATGTTCTCTTTGTTAATTGGTTTCAATTGTATCCCAAAACCTACTATATATAGAAAACACAATACTATTTGATCGGGTTTTTCAAATTTTTAGTTGTTTTTGTAAAACTAGCCATATATATTTTCTACAACTACTTGAAACCATAGCTTTTCGTCATGTTATAGCTGATGTAACAACACTTTTTATGTATAACATATACATATAAGAGATTGAGATGCTTTATTCTTTAAACATATACTTTTTTCGTTTCAAAATAAATGTTTATATTAAGACGTTTTAAAATAATTGTCAATTTTATATTTCAGTTAATGAGAAACATACTATATGAGGTAGAAAATGTAATTTGTATGATATACTAAAACAAGGGCCGAGCATCGGGTCAAAACCGACTCGAATTAAATTGAACCAAAAACCGATTTTACAGAAGACATGAACCGAGAATCGGAAAAAAGTGAATCGGCTTAGTTCGGTTTTGTGTCGGTCCGTTTGATTGGGTACGGTTAAACAGTTAGGTTGTTTTTTTTAGCTTTGGCTCGAACCGAACCGAACCAAGCTAAACCATTACTGAAAATGATAAATATATAGAATCGTAAACAGAACCAAAATAGTCGGTTCGGTTTCGATTGGATCATTTCAGCTCGTCTTTCCAACTCAATTCGATTGTCGATCTGTTTTGCTCAAAACACTAACTAAAACATATTTTTGAAATGAAAAGTTATTATTATGAGGGATGACCATTTTGTCTTTTGTAATAAAACATTTCATTTTCAAGCTCAAATACATATTTTTCGTGATTTCCCACATCAACATATAAAACCCTGTAACGCGTCCCAATGAAAAAACTCTAGCTAAAACATATTTTTGAAATGAAAAGTTATTATTCTGAAGGATGATCATTTGTCTTTTGTAATAAAACATTTCATTTTCAAGCTCAAATACATATTTTTCGTGATTTCCCATATCAAACATATAAAACCCTGTAACGCGTCCCAATAAAAAAGCTCTAGCTAAAACATATTTTTGAAATGAAAAGTTATTATTCTAAAGCAAGGCTGTCAAGATCGCGTTCTCACGTGAGATCGTTTTTGTCTTTGCAAGATCGAGATCGTAAGATCGGATCGAGATCCTACGATCCTACTTAAATGTCTAAAAATCTTATTTTTCTAGTAATTCGTATTCAAAGATGATTGTATAACAAATTAGAGAAGAAAAAAGAGTTCTGAAAGTTATAGTAATATGAGAATGCGACGTGTAATACTATAAAATACAAAAATATATAATCGTTAATTAAGGACGCTGAATCTTTTAATCAAAAAATTTATATATCTTGATCTTATTAAACATTTACAGTAATTAATGCTTGCTATATTGTTTTAATTTAACAAAATTCATTCATTTATAGTTTATTAGTTAGTTAAATTAAGGGAAGTATGATCGAATCGGATCGAGATCTTACGATCTTATGGTAAGATCGAGATTATACTTAAGATCCTATGCTATTTAAGATCCTACGAAGGATTGACTCGTTTTTTCTTAATGGGATCGTAAGATCGGAAGATCTTAAGAGCTAGATCGAGATCTTAACAGCTATGTTCTAAAGAATGACCATTTTGTCTTTTGTAATAAAACATTTCATTTTCAAGCTCAAATACATATTTTTCTTGATTTCCCACATCACATATAAAACCCTGTAACGCGTCCCAATGAAAAAACTCTAGGCCCCACATTCCATCATCACCACCATTATCGTCCTCCACTTCTTCACATCCTTTCACATTTTTTTTACTCACAAAAAAACACACACTAAAAACACCTTAAAAAATACACACACTTTCTCTCTCAAAAAAATATGGCCCAAAAACGAGAAAAAGAAGAAACAGAAACAGAGCTCAAAGTGCCAGAAGCGCTAACCTTATGCACACCGTCGCCAATCACATCCAAACCGTCGCCGTCACCGTCGCCGGAGAGGTCATCGAGTTTATCAAATCTACACCGCAAAAAGCTGTTACACTCGCCGGAAAACTCGCCGTCGAAGTCGCCGGAGAATGATTTAAAGCGACGTGAGGTGAACAGGTGCTCAGGCTGCCGGAGAAAGGTCGGGCTGATGGGATTCAGGTGCCGGTGCGGGGAGATGTTCTGTTCCGATCACCGGTATTCCGATCGACATGACTGTAGCTATGATTATAAAGGCGTTGGACGTGAAGCGATTGCGCGGGAAAATCCGGTTGTTAGGGCGGCGAAGATACTTAAAGTTTGAACGAAAACGATGTCGTTTTAATGGTTTAGAAAAGGTTAATGATATATGGCGAGATATGGCGCCAAGGAGGGAGATGAGGGGTGTTTGTTTATGTTTATATTTTGGGTTATTATAGATTTATATGATTTCGGTTTATGTTTCGTAAGCTTCAATTTTTCGGCTTATTTTGAGATTTACGAATTTTATGATATAGGGGGTGTTTATTTATCGCTTATTTGGTTTTGGGCTAATGCTTCATAAGCTTATTTTTGTAGCTTATTTTGACATTTTTCGGCTTATATAAGCTTATTATTATATAAGAAACATTTTTAAGCCGTAAAGATTCAAAATAAGTCAGAAAAAACGAGCTTATAAAACATAAACCCAAAATCAAATAAGCCGTAAACCAGCTATATAAACCGAAACAAACACATAAGCTTATAAAGGTAAGTTGAAATATTTAACTTTATGAAATATAAGCCGAAATCAGATAAAGCTTGTAAGCCGAAAAGTAAGCTTGAACAAACCACAAGGAAGGAAGAAAAATGTTGCTTACGTCAGCTTTACGTCTCGTGTTTTCTGATTAAAGTTTGGTTTGTTTGGTCTACTTTCCGGTGTAACGGAAGGGTGGAATGTGAAAATGTGTAAAAGGTCAAGGAGTATTATTGTCAATTTGATTAAATTATAGTTTAATTAGTGAAACTTTTTTTATATTTTCTGATTTGGTGTGCGGTTTTTTATTCGTTGTTTCGCTTTCAATTCCAGGGTAGCAAATACAAGGAAATCAAAAAAGGGAATAAAAATACTAAAAGTAAAATAAAGACAGCGAATAATGTTGCATTGTTCGATGGGAATTATGGGGTAGAGGTTTGTAACACGTAGTGCAAGTTGTGTTGGCATGTGATCATCACATGGACCAATTTTTCACAAATTTTGGTGTGAGTGTGACCCAAAGTTTTATTCAATGAAAGTGGAATTTGCACTACAATCTAGAATAATGTTTTAAGATTTAGGAAAATAACGTACTTTTTGGATTTTTACTATAAATGGAACGTAGCTTTTGTTTTTTATTAGGTAGATGTTAAACTGTATATATTGTGGTCACTCTTTGATACGGTAACATCACATCAGTTTTCTCTTCGAGATTACACTCGATCACAATTTGCTAATAAGTCAACCGCAAGTACAACAAAAAACATACCCTACAAAATTAATAAAAAAAATATATACACACACAAAAGAGATTGAATCTTTCGGTTGGCTGACAAACGATAAATTTGAAAAGGTTGATGTGAGACTCGGTTGCATTCAGTTGAGCTAATGAAAAAAGCTCGGTTGAATAGTCGGTTGGTTGGAGGTATTCACTTGCCATTAGCATCTGCATAAGATTACCGTATAATTTTCGTACATTATATAGTCTCGCAACGCAGCGCATTAGCAAGAAAAAGTACCCACTAGTGTCGATGGTGATATACAGTAATAATGACACGTTTGTGGTTTGTTGGTTAGTAAGAAGGCATCAATGAATATAACTTTTTAATGATACAAAAATACAGTAGTTAATTGATGTAGCATGGTGCAAATTCGTCATCTTTAGCTAACACATAATTGTAAAATGTCTCATGGTTGCTTAATCGATAACGAGGGGTCGTTGGTTGATTACAATATAAATACATCATTAATTAATGCACAGGCTTGGCCCAATATACACTAAACATAATTCGCTAATAGACTCTCACAATTGGAGCGAGAGGACGTTAAATGGTCAAACTGGTTTGGAATTCGTAAAATAATGCAAAACGAAAGTCACTTGGTGAAGATGTCGGAATACGTATAGCGAAAGGGAACATGCATGTAATACACGAACTTCACCAGCTGCAACCGTGTCAAACGTATTATGGCCACTTAGAGTACAGGGTACCGTGGCGTTTTCGCTGGCGTCGTCACCACCAGCCGAGAAAACACCACGGTGCACCGTACCGGTGGTGGCGCCGTGGGTGCTCGCGTCGTGGTGATGGCTCAGCGCCGTGGTTTTGTTTTTTTGTTTTTTGTTTTTTGTTTTTTTTTTGAGGTTCTTGAATCTTGAGTTGTTGCAGGCTTGCAAATATGGAGATTGGAAAAGAAGACCAATTTTGGTGTTTGCAATTTTAGTCCTTGTGATTTTTTTTAATACTTTTTTGTGTTGAAAGTTTTAGTCCTTATGGTTTTTTTATACAATTTTTATGCAACAGTTTTTTTTAATTAATGAAGTTTATTTTATTTAATATTTTTTATGTTTTATTTTATGTAAAAGAAAAAAAAATTGGCCGACGGCACCAGAAACAGATACCCCTGAAATGTGGTGTCATGGGGTTTCTGGTGTCATGGAGTTTTTTGTTAACGTGGCAGCAAAAAACTTCTACGGCACCACATCCACGGCACCACGGTATCCAGTGCTCTTAATTGATAATGATGATTGGTCACAATATATGCATCACTAACTAATACATGGGCTTGGCCCAATATACACTAAACATAATCTAATAACAATAATATCTCACCATGTTATCAAAATCTACCGTAAACAAATAAATCTATCACTTTAAATTATCACTCCTATACGTAAGAAAAGCAAAATCGATATTTTAAAGTGCATTTACACATCACGTAACATAAAATTATATGGATAAATGGCTCAAACCCATTAATGTATATGCCAAACTCAAGCCCATTACCCATCCTTAAGCAAGCCAAATCCAACCACAATACTCTCAGGTCACTATGACTTGAGATGACATGTCAGGTACCGTCTGTTTACGCCCAAATAATTGTCATCAGTGGCGGAACTAGAACATTTTTTTTGGGGGGGGGGGGGGGGGGGGGGCGAATCGAAGATTTGTTTGTAACTTTAACTAAATTACCCCTAAAACCTATAATATTTACACTAAGTGCCACAAATTTTGGGGGGGGCGGGACCCTCCCCTGCCCCTTAATAAGTCCGCCATTGGTTGTCATCCACCCGTTGTTGTATGATGCATAACGCGTAACCAGGGGCGAAGCTTCATAGGGGCCGGGGGGCGCCCGACCCCTCGAAATTTTTTTTGCGATGTAGGGGGTATATAGTTTTCGTGTAGAAAAATTTCGGTATATTCGGTTTCGACCCCCCAAAAATTTCGGTATACCTGAAATATAGCTTTAGGAAAAAAAAAATTAGATCCCGACCCCCCACTTACAAAATCCAAGCTTCGCCACTACGCGTAACAATATGGCACACAACCATAATGTTGGACATGCATGTTATGTATTAATCGAACAAAACATCACTGCATGTTTACTCTTTCTAGGCAACCAAGGCACATATATGTTTCTTCATGCTCAGCATAATAAACTTAAAAGAATTTGACAAATCTATTACCAAATGTATGTCATATCATCATCTACAATAGATTTTACACCAGTGAAGACTAACCATTGTTGGATGAAGTCATTATGCAAATTTTGGAAGTAGTTTTTCTTTTTCTATAAACTAAGGGATCGCTTGGGTCATAGGCGGAGGGTAATGAAGACCAAAGAGGGTGGTGGCTCTTCAAGATTTTTTGTCCAAAGTGTATTTTCTATATTATTTTTATGTTAGAGAAATATATGTTAGCTTTTTGGCCCTTTCAAAATACAAGATATATATCTTTGGCCTTTCCACAATAAAAGTTCTAGCTCCGATACTTTTTGAGGAATGAGAGAAGGAATGGTAATGGCAATGCAAATGAATGCAATGGTTACTATTTTGCATTTGTGGTTGCTTGGTTGAAATGTTGAGGAATGAACGTGATGTTTGTTTTATATGCTACTTCTTGGCCTGACATTTTTTCTTAGAAGAAACTTCATTAAGCAAACATATAGGCTAACATCCAACCTTATCATATGGTATTAGGCAACAACAATAAAAATCATATAATGACAAGTTAATGTAAAACACATAGCACATGGAACAAGAATGAACAACCACATTACAAAAAGTAGTTTCAAATGACATTAATAAACATTAAATTCGTGGCTTTGCAACTTATCGGAAACGTTGGAAACCCAATACGAGGCACGAAAAGCCAAACAAAGGGGGCAAAAAAAAAAAAAAGTTTCGGTGCAGACAATATATCAAAACCAAACTTTGAGAATTATGCCATCTAAGAAAGGACAAACATGAACAAAAATATAAATTAAGTGCAAGATAGATAAGAGATCTGCAACAAAAATATAAAGAAGAAAACATGGGATAAAATAATGTGTTGAGGGCAGCTTGAAAAAAAAAAAAAAAAAAATGCTAAAGCTTCGTACCCTGGTGAAGAATGGTACTGACTATTGGTAAATGAGTGATTGTATTATATCAACCAACCACCATTTTTAATTATTTTTCTCATTCCTTAAAGTTCTGTAACCTCCAAATGGTAACAATCGGTCGAGTTGATTGTGGCCAAATGGTAACAATCGGTCGTCGGTCGATGATTTGGAAAGATTGATTTTGGTACAAGGTTATTTTTTATTTTATTTATTTATTTATTTATTTTTTTACTATTTGGCATTGAAAAGTAAAAATAAATAAATAAAATAAAAAATTACTTTAACCATTTAAATTAACTTAGTTATCGACTAGTACAACTTAATCGTCACTAGTTCGTAGAAAAAAGAAAGCTTACGCGTCAAAGTTTTGAAGGGTCACGAGTGTGCCTGGCCTTAATAATATATCCAGTCGTGAAATATGCCAGAAAGTTCAAAAAATCAAAAAGTTCACGCGTGACTAGATCACAAGATGCCATGACTATTCTCAACTAGCAAAAACCATTTTCTTCTTCCCCAATCCACCAAAACCCTAACTAAACAAACAAACCCACCCCAAATCCTTCACAATTCCAAATCAATGGCTTCACGTCTCTCTTCCAGATTCATCTCTCGTCTCCTCCACAAAACCCTTAATCCAAACACCCCTAAACTCTTCACCACAATCCAAACCCCTTCCCCAATCCCCTACATCTCCCTCTCCCGTCACTTCTCAACCGCCCGTCGCAACCCGACCCGCTCACCCAAACCCGACATAGGCGCCAAAGCCCGCCAGATGCAAAACAAGCGTCTCTGGACATACGCCCTATCTTTCAGCTGCATCGCAGGTTTCATAGTCATAGTCCTAAACCAGTTCCAGGACCAGTTAGTTTTCTACGTCACACCCACAGACGCATTATCGAAATACATCGAAAACCCAACAAAAAACAAGTTTAGGCTAGGCGGGTTGGTGCTAGAAGGCAGCGTGGCCCACCCGGCTAATTCGCACGAGATTGAGTTTGTTATAACTGATTTGATTACGGATATGTTGGTTAGGTATGAGGGCCAGGTGCCTGATTTGTTTCGGGAGGGGCATTCGGTTGTTGTGGAAGGGTTTGTGAAGCCGATTACGGAGGAGATTAGAGGGGAGGTTGTGGGAGTGAGTGAGAAGGCGAGGAGTGTTGAGTGTTATTTTGACGCGAGTGAGGTGTTGGCAAAGCATGATGAGAAGTATATGCCGGCGGAGGTGGCGAATGCGATTGAGAAGAATAAGAAGTTGCTTGCCGAGGAAGCCGAGGCCGGGAAGAAGGAGGGAAAAGAAGGTGTTTCGGCGAAGTAGGTTAATGCTAATGCGTACTTTTTATTTTTGAGGCAATGCCATGAGGTTTATATATTTATACGATTATTGTAGTATAATTGAGGTAGATTGACGAGGGAGAAGAGAGGGATGTGGTTGTATTGACGGTTTTTGGATTTTTGTTGTTGTAGATTTGATGAGTTTTGATGCTATTGTTTTGGGCATGGGTATTATGCCTGTTATTGGATTTTGATAACGCGGTTGAATAAGAAATTTTGATGAGATACGGTTTTTTTGGTGCTGTATGATGTGTTTGTCTTTTAAGAATGATGATCTATGTTATTCATTCTTTGCAAGTTGAATGTATTTGTATTATGATTATGATTTCGAAAAGATTTTAGAATATTTACTATGGGATGTTATGGTGCTCTATATTGCGCCTTTTCTGTTTTTTGGGTTTACTTGCTTTGTAATAGGTATTGCCTTTGGGCTTTGGCGCCATTCGTAATTCACTACATTATATGGTTTTAGGATATGATCTCTGCTAAATGATTAGTATTTATGCTTTTTGAATTTATGGTATGCTTAAATTTTAGATGCTGGTTGTAGGAATTGAGTTGTAATCTATCCTGTTAGTCATTTATGCAAAAGTTGGCAGAAAGTGATAAATTAATGGTAACTTAGTAATAGAGTGCAACATTTAGATTGTAATGAATCCACAACGAGTTCCTTTGACACATTGTATAGCCTTATAAGTAACCACTTACCAGTTAGGAATGCCTGAAGTATAATATTTATACATGAATCCCGTTCTCTTTGTTGTTAGGGACTAGATGTTTAGGATTGCCTTACCTTTGGAGGCAATTTGGAAAGGAATACTTTCTATGAGTTGGCTTTTTTATTTTGTGCGTAAGTGGTTGATAATTGATAGAACATGCTATCGTGCTCAATTTTGTATTTATATTGTAAAATGCATCTTGAATAGCTAATAAAACATGATATCATGCTCAAATTTGCGCCTATTTTAGATTATTGGGCTTACTTGTTCTGTAACAGGTATTGCCGGTGATGCCATTAGTAATTTGTTCGTTTATTGCATGGTATTAGCCTATTAGGAATTTGGTCTCTGCTAGTAGATGAGAACATATACTTCTCGATTCTATGGGTCTGGTAGAAATGTAGATGCTTGTGGTAGGAATTAGCTGTAACCTGCTTTATTGGTTAGTTCTGCGGATGGTTGAAAGAAAGTGATAATATGATATCAACTTAGCAATCGAGCGCAAAATTTAGATTATAGTGAAGCCCTCAAGAGTTTCTTAGGAGTTAGGAAGCCAGCTAGAAGTGCCTGAAGTATTACATTTATACATTGAATCCAATGCTATTTGCTGCTAGTTAGGGTCGGTTTAGAATTTCATTAACTTTGGAGCCAAATTGGAAGATGAATACTCTCTGGGAGGAGGTTTTTTTGTGCAGAAGTAGTTGATAGTGTGTGCTTCATGAACTCCGCTGCTTATTCCTAGCGACTAAAATTAACCCCTGCTCCTTAATTGGTGGCCCTTCAGTTGGCCCTTGCAGACAGGCTCAAAATTTTGGTTGATCTTTTTATTCTACGTTATAATTTTTTGGGAACGAAGAAGATGTGATACTGAAGTTCTTATAAGCATCATTTAGTGATAAAATGTAGTCATCTCTATCTCAAGACCCCTGATGCAGGCATGATACACATGCACCCCTGAAACTGTGGGACCTAAACATGTAGAATTGTAGCTCCCACTTTCACTATGTTAACAGTTAACCAAAATTATTGATTCCCTTCTAGATAGCGAATATTTAATTTGTACCTAACTACCAGTTACTTGCTATGCACTTGTTACTTCCTGTAATACGTTTTGAGAATATGGATGTAATGAAAACATGTTTAACTGTAGCTTCCACTTCTATTGGGCTTGCCTTTTTTAAAGGCACTTCCAACTTTCCAAGTTGTGACTCTAATGTGCTAGCTGTTGACCAAACCATTGATTCTCTGCGTCATGTATTCATCATTTTCTGTTTTACGTTTGAGTTTGGGAATTTATATGTAATGTTTGCAACTTGCAAACTGAATCAATTGGCAGATTAATGTTATACATTTCATCTCTATCGAAGATAATCAATGGTTTCTGTTAACAGATAGCATATTGGAGCAGAAGTTATAATTTTACATTTTTTTGGTATTCAGATTTCAGTGTACCTTAAGTAGGCTAGTATCATTTACGAGAACCCTTTGTGATTCATTGGTGCATCAGTGCATGTATGCTGTTTTGGGCCTGAAGTGCATCATACTCGCATCAGGTCTACTTGAACATAACACACATTACAGAAACTGAAACTTTGGTTTATCTATTTGCCATGTAAGTTTAGACAGATCTTTCTTGAAACATAGCTCAGACGAGCCGAAAGGGAGGATGAAACACATTGAATAAGCATAATATTAAGATTGGTGGTCATTAGTATATATGCTTTTATAGACATCTGACAATTGGTGGCCTTTTCTTATGTTCATATACTAAATGTTGGTTTGTGGTAAATTTTCGTTGCTGATGCCGTATGTACTAGAATTTGTTGGCGAGATTATTGAAACAGGTATATAGATTAAAGATGGAACTAGAGAAATATGAACCTTGATGAGAACATAATAGTGCAGTACAGCTAGTTTATAACTTGCAGTTAGCTATGTGAACATGAAGGTAGTCCTATAGAGCAGAATAAAACTGGACAAGAAAGGTTTCTTGATCTCCATTTGCTTGTGGTTATGTTTGGCGTTAAAAGTGCGCGTGTGAATGACTGTATAACTTACCCTGTGATGGTCATCTTTTTGTGTTTCACATATCATATGTTACCCCCTGTGCTCATCCTGCTCTCACTTTATAAGCTCTACAATTAGAACTTGCAAACGGATCAAGACCTATCTCTTGGGTGGCTTGATGGCTAATCATACAGGATTTAATACATTTCCATGTGGGATTATCAACCCATGCACACAAATCAAGCACGCCTGTAATTTGGAAACTTTGGAATGGGCAAATTTGCTCGCTTAATATGGAACGATTGTTTAAGAGAGACCCAAAAGATGTTGCTACATGATTTATGGGAGAGTAGCTTGATTGTTTTGTCCAGGACATAAGTCTAGGATTCGATAAACAAATATAGTTGAATCAATTATGTTTCGAAAACAGGATAATACGAAACTATCATAGGATCTGTTTGTTTACTATATGAAGGTATGCATATCATCGTCTTTAATAATGATTCTGACCAAAAGTTTTCTGTTTCTTTTTAGCGTTCAATAATATGTGACATCAAGGATTGTGACATATTAACTATTTAGTGACATGAAGCATGCCATATGTGTGTTTTGCCATTTTCTTTGTTAAGAGTTGGTAGATCTTTATAACATTGATCATCAATCGTTATACTTATACCAATCTATAGAATACATATTATAATAGTATAAAAAGTTATGTGGGATACGATGTACACTTTTATTAATTAAATCAGATTACAATAAATAAATAACAGAAAAGTAAATAACAAAAAATTAAAAGCAAACAAAAAGGAGTAGAAGCAGAAGACAGACCCTAATAACGATTAAATAAAGATAGCAATAAAGGTCGGAACGAGGCTGGTGTTAAACACGATTCCTTAAAACAGATTCGCCGTCTGTTTCCTAGAGTACAACGTCCAAAGCTGTTGTATAGCTGGACCTAACTAAACTTGCTTGAAAGATCACGAAAACTGACTGGCTTGCTGGAAATATGGTACAGAAGAGTTGCGTAATAGTCAGACCTAACTAAACTTGCCTGAAAGATCACGAAAACTGACTGGCTTGCTGGAAATATGGTACAGAAGAGTTGCGTATTCTATTATCACATATGGCTTTATTTATAGAGAAGACTAATCTTGTCCTCTAAGAAACTGTAACTGCCATATAAAACAAATATGTTATTTCTAAAACAGATTCGCAAATATTCTAATACACAAAATTGATTTCTGTAAACTTAAACTCGAATGAGTTCAAAAGCTTCGAACTCATTTTGGCCTAGAAATCTGCACCCCCTGGCGCGCGCGCACATGTGGAAGCAAAACCAACTAAAAGATTTTGATAGCCAATACCAAAATTTCCTTATACACATGCACTCCCAAATAAGAAAATGAAAGCATGTTAACAATAGAATTAAAAATTTCTTTATAAACATGCTTTCATTTTCTTATTTGGGCACGTGGTATTTTCATCTCTAACTAGTATACATTGTAACTAGTATATTGAAAATGGAAATTCAAAGGCCATACATAAAACTTCTTTAAATTAATAAATTATTAACTTATCGATATAATAATATCTCGCTAAATTAATAAAATATCTTGTTCCCATCATTATTAATTTATTCAAGTTTTACTGTACTACTTTCATCTTATTATTATTGTCCAGTGTTAACTTTTGAAGTTTTTATTTTACAAATTTGCCCTTAAATATTTTTATTTGTGTTATATAATACTTTTAAATGAAAATACATTTAAAACTCAACTCAATCATATATTTTTCATCAAGTAATATGTAACACAAATAAAATTATTTAAGGTCAAAGTTGAAAACTAAAGACTTCAAAAGCCAACGCTGAACAATAATTATGAGACGGAGGAAGCATTTATATAGCTCTTAGAGTTATAGGTTTTGTACCCAATTTTTCATACGATGAGTGTGATTTTGAGTAAACACGCGATGAAACATGTAATTTTTGTAATTTAATTAGGATGCGTTTGGTATGTACCAACGGGAATGAAGGACTGGTTTGAAAGGTTTAGAAAAATGAATTTTAATGTTCGGGAGACAAATTGAAAATGAAAATAAGTAATCGTAATCATAAATTCATAGATGGGGAGAGATGTACATTTTTATTTTATTCCACTCTATCGTACATTCTACAACTTGCGTTCATTATCATTATTTTTTCTTTTCAAGTTACACATATTTCTAACAAATATAACATTGATACCCGAATTATATAAAAGAACCACTTACCAAACAACATTTCAACATTTTATATGGTATTCCCTCTTTTTCAAAATAATTGTCTACTTTTTGGAGTTTTTTTTATTCAACTATTATATAAATATTTGATGATAATTGTATTAATGAAAAATAGATTTAAAATCCAATCCATTTATATATTTTGCATCAAATATTATATAACACAAATAAAAATATTTTATGGTTTTGAATAAAAAAGACTCTAAAAATTCAAAGTGGACACTTATTTTAAAACGGAGATAGTAATACTCACTAGGGGTGAACAATCCCGATCGACACCCGACACCCGACTCACGTCCTGATCCTGACACCCGACTTCCATCCCGATACCGATCCGACTATAATCGGGTAAAGAGTCGGTTTGCATTTTCCTGGTAATCGGGATTCGGGACGGGTCGGGAGTCAGGATGGTCCCGAGAAAACACAGCTAAAATCAAGATTCGGGACGATTCGGGACCATTATTGAGATTCAGGACGAGTCGGGACTATTATCGGGTCGGGAGTCAGTTTGGGTTTTTCCCCGTTGTCTGTATCAGGATTAGTCGGGACGTGTCAGGATTCGTCCCTATGCTCACCCCTCACTTTTATTTGACCATAATTTCAAATCAATACCGATAGTGATCGCTAAACCAAACGCCTCTTTAGTCAAAAGGATTAAAACCGCAATAAAAAGAAAAGCAAGAAAAAGTATCCTATGTTTTGTTTTCTTATTACAAACACAACATGTCGATTGCTTTGGTATACAAAACTAGAATAACTAAAGAAAGAGAACAAATTGGGGGCAAGTAACCATAAACCTACTGTCACCAGTTTCGCATATTATCTTCATTCATTAACCCTCTTTTTTTGTTTTTATAAATAAAACCCCTCATTTCAAAGTTTTAAAACATACCCATTTCATATTTGAATCTGTAAGAAGAAATGGATTCAGAAGTATTGGTTGCTCTTTCTTTATCTCTTGTTGGTGGATTAAGTACTTCTTTGGGTTAGTTCTTTTTATTCATTATGGTTGTTGTTGTTGATGATTCAGTTTGGTTCAAAGGGTTTTAAGGTTTAAGTGTATATTGTGTTTTAATGTTAGTTTAAGATGAATTAGTACAAGTCTTATGCCTAAATCTGCTTTTTAGGGGGTTGGTTTGGGATTGCGTTTGTAAAACTGCGTTTTTTTGTGTCTGTTTTTCAAATGGTTTTGCGCGTTTTGTGAATGAAATGATTAGATAATCTCTACTCCAAAATGCAATCCCGAACGCCCTCATTTTTGAATATTCATAATCATTTAGGTAGTAATCAACAACTGAATTACTCTGGAAATCAAAGTGCACATTAGTTTTGGGGAAAAATGAGTTGTAGTTGTATGGCATTTATTCATGTTATGACGATGATGGTGAAAAGAAGGAAGATATGCTTTGTAGTTTTGAACTCGGAGAGAGTTGTAGAACCATATACATCATTAGGATAGGAATTTTGTTATTATATATTATGGTCTCGGCTGTTGGGATTCACTTAAGTTACGCAAAGGGAATACAAATCAACTCGATAGTCTATACCATTGAGCATTGACCACTCTATGTGGATAAATTAGGCCGAAAGAAAATGATCTTTTTCATCCTAAGATAAGCATTTTCATAACTAGTAATAGATGTTTGGGTGATTCTTATAGGAACCTTTCAACGCTATTTTTGCCAAGTACATTTTTCTAAAGGTCGTGGACTCGTGGTTTACACCCTCCCCTAGTCTCCTCTAAAAGAAGATATTCAAATGCACTCATCTGTAACTTCAGAATGGCTTCTTCTATGTAAAATAAACTGTCATTTGTAGAATTTGTTACAAATTGCATAGAATGTGAATTGTAACATTATAGGCTTAAAGTCATAGTCAGAAGTTTTTTGTCGACTGTATCTTTGATATTTAGAGATCTATGTTCTCATTTTTTATGCCTCCTTAATTCTTTTATACGACCCTGCATGGTGAACAGGTGCACTTCTAGTGATTTTGACTAAAGCTCCAAACTTGAAGATGCTTGGACTTTTACAGGTATGTATAAATTTTCGTTTATGAAAATAATGTGTATCCTCATTTACAAACAATGAAACTTATTTGCAATTTTTAAAAGTAATCATAATCTGTAATGACATTGTCTCTGATGTCAATGCTTCCGGTGCAGGGATTTGCTGCAGGCCTTATGTTAAGCATATCTTTCTTCGATTTGGCTCATAACGCTATAAATTCCATTGGATTTCTCAAAGGAAATCTTTGGGTGAGACGGTACTTTCTAAAATACAAATGTGCCTTCTGAATTATGTTGTATTTTTGTTGAGAACCCGAATTTTTGCAAAGTCCTTTCTTTGTGAATGTTAGTATTTTTTGTTAATAACGTCTAAAGTAATTTGTACACAGTTCTTTGGAGGTGTCATTTTCTTTGCCATCATTGCGAACTTCATTCCAGAACCATCCCTTGCTCCCACATCAGACCCGAAAAGTAAAAAGGTCACAAATTCTATTATCCCTATATATCTATATAGTCTTGAACTTATAATTAGATGGTGTGCTGTATGCATAATAGCAACTTATGATCACGATAACAGAAACATGGGGATGAAGGGGGCAAAGATATCATGAAAAAACATCGTCGCCAAGTTTTATTTAGTGGAATTATCACAGCAGTAGGTATAGATTATTTCTTCCCTTAAATGATCATTTTTGGAGAAAATTCATATGATCCATGGTTCTTATTTACTAGCTTTTAAATTTGAACTCTTCAAGAAAGATCGTTTGTCTATATCTATCTTAGTGGTAACTTTTTTATCTTATTTTATGCAGGCATAAGCTTACACAATTTTCCAGAAGGAATGGCTGTATTCCTTGGATCACTTAAGGTAAATACGCAATCTGTCTGCAGCCAAATACAGGAATTTTCCTTTATAGCAATTGATTTTTTGTTTAGCTTTCATAAAACATGGACTTTCATGTTACTCGATTCTTGCATTATTTTGTAACCAAATGTGTATCAGTTTTGCCTAAAGTTGTCACATCTTAGTTAAAGTCATGAGTTCCTACTTGTTGACCTTTTACACATCATTACATTTAGATAATTGATCATGATTGCTTCATGCTTCTTTTGCAGGGTCTTCGCGTGGGCCTTAACTTGGCCTTAGCCATCGCTTTGCACAATATCCCAGAGGTAAACCTTAATTCAGGATTTACCCTTGTGGTACTTTTGGCCGTTCCGAGTGGAAAACGTTATTATATTCGTTAGGGGAGACTAATTTAAGGGTTTTCCTTAATTGATGGCTGCGCTTAATTTACTTTATGGCTTTGACAGGGTGTTGCTGTTGCACTTCCAGTTTATTTTGCAACACAGAGGTGAAACTTCCTTAAAATGAAATTTAAAAATAAGCTCTCCTTCTCATGAAAATTGCAACTTAAAAACTTCTAAAAAATGCAGTTGATTCAATTAAATGGTACATCTTAGCTTTTAGGTTAACAAATTCTTGTTTTTATTTCAGCAAATGGCAGGCGTTTAAACTCGCAACTGTTTCTGGACTTGCCGAGCCTTTGGGTGTCATTATTGTAGGTATGAATTGTCACCTCAATCTCTTACAAAAGCGTGTGAATCTTGTGTAGAAAATTCATATACCTATGGCTACTTTCAAATTTCAAATTACTAATTATAACTTGTATGATCATATATATGATGTTCTGCAGCATATCTCTTCCCAAGTAGCCTAGATCCTGAGATTCTCGAGGGATTGCTAGGAGCAGGTAACGCATTCTTCAGTATTTTTCCCTTGAATGTTCAAGTGAAGCAATTGTGTCTCAAATTAATATAATCTTAATGGTTCCTCTTTGGCTAAGCAGTTGGTGGAGTTATGGCTTTTCTAACACTGCATGAAATGCTGCCACTAGCATTTGATTATGCAGGGCAGAAACATGCTGTCAAGGCCGTCTTCTTTGGAATGGCCTTTATGTCTGCAAGGTAATCTTTACACAAACGAAATATGTAGATACACTTCAACTTTATGATCAAAACAATATATTCTTTTATCTGAATCTGTTTTCTGTGATATAAAAAAGTATGCAAATGGAGATCCTTTCTATGTTCTTTAACACTGTAGGGTTTTTTTTTTTTTTTTTTTTTTTTTTTTTTTTTTTTTTTTTTTTTTTTTTTTTTTTTTTGCTTAATGTAAATAAGATCTATACATATTTTTGAAACTTAAATTTTCTTATTTGGAACGCCAATCGAAGTCTCTGTTGTATGAGTATTAAGGCTGTCAAAATTACCCGTACCTGTGTAACCGACCCAACCCGTACACGTATAAGCAGATAAGCTTATTCGGGTCGGGTTGATATGGATTAAAAAATCTTAATCGGGTTAACACAATTAACCAGAACCCTTATTAGGGTCGGGTTTCGGGTTAACCCACATAAGGGATTTTTTTTTTCATTATTATTATTATTATTTTTTCATATATTTCCTTGGTTTTTTTTCTTTTTTTTTTTTTTTTTTTTTTTTTTTTTTTTTTTCTTTTTTTTTTTTTTTTTAAATTAAAATGTACCAATTTTAAATTTTTTTATATTATAGTTTGGCTTATTCGAGTTAACCCGCGCCATATTACCTAGACCGAATAAGGCTTATTCGGGTCGGGTTTACCCGAATTACGGCCTTACTGAGTATATAGTTGAAATTTTAAACTGTTATTAATCGGAACTTGGTTTCTAAAAAACCAATATACTGGCATATTGAACATTTTTTGCGATAATTACGCAAAATAGCTAAACCCTTGCAATGTGCATATTTTGAAATTTTGGAACATCGTGTCCTTTTTACCAGTGAAGGCAACTTCGTTAAGTTGCTATTATTGGTAAAGAAAACATGGAAGTATATACCATGATTGAGAAAGATAATGTTACTTTGCAAGCATGTCCCTGACTCCCTCTTTGCGAAAATAAGCATTTCTTTGCTGCAATTTTCAATCAATTCGAATGCCTGGAAATGATCTTTTTTACATCTTATTTCTTTTTGTTTGCAGCTTGTATTTTCTGGAAATTAGCTTACCAGCAGACATCGGCTTGTAGTTGCAACTTCCTATATTTAGCAAGTGTTAATCCAAATCTCGATTAGTTCTTCATTCGGCTCCCCTGTCAAGATAAAGGGTAACAAGTAGAACAAACTATAATGAGTGAAGATGAACAAAATGTTTTTAAGTGTACATTATCATATGCTACTATTCTTATATGTACTTCACATAAAATAAAAAATCAGGGATATTTGAAAACTATGCTGGCTTTACGGTTTACACGAGTATTTGTTATTCTAGTAAATGGTTTGAACATGCATATGACAACTCATTCATGAATGTGAAATGTAATTTATTTGCCCAAGTACAGAGTTCAGAACTTGCTATCTACAAGTCATTAATTGATGTATACACACGAACTGACGAAAGTATAATTAACCAAGTAATCTAGTCGGCATAAATATGAGCTCTTCATTGGAGATTCGAGCCAAATGTACCTTGGCTACAAATAATGCGCATAGAAGAGGCTACTCAAAGGGCATTTACGAGTTGGCCTTCTTGTGACTAGTTAATGCGTTATTGCAACAAATCGGTCTACTCTTTCACATAATGCAAGGCATAATCATACTAACTAGCTTTCTAACAAGAGATATCATACCAACTACCTCTTATCTATATCACGAGGTAAATGGAAGAGGTATTTCCCAATTCAGATTATTTGGGAAGGCGAGTCTTTGACTTATATGTATACGGTCTAACCGTGTGAGGTATCTCGTGACCGTTTCCTACCCTTTTGTTGACCACCCAAAAGGTGTTTATCTAGTGAGGTTTAAACCTAAGACCTCTAACACCAATGACCTCTAGATCGCTTTGGTGGTGATTTAGCTCTTAATTATAATGTGCTTATAACCCCCCCCTAAAAAAAAAAAAAAAAAAAAAAAAGTTAATTGCAAAAATTGTCCCTGAACTTGGGCTAAATTGCATGTTTTGTGCAAACCATTTCGAAAGTACATAAATCATGCATGTAAGAAACCTTTGGGCAAAATTTCGTCTCTGGTTTCTACTAGCACATACACGTGTCATCCACACGAGGTTATTTTAGTCTTTTTACCCATGGACCCCATTTATATTTCCTAACAGTCCCCATTTAATAACCCATCCACCCACATTCCACCCAAATAAAAAAAAAACCCAAATCAATCCCAAAGCACACATATTAAACTAAACCCTAACCCTAATTTATTGCTCTCTCAAAATTAAGTTGATATGGTTAATTGTTTTTGCGGTAACCCATCTGTCATTCGTACTTCATGGACTGATCATAGCCCAGGTCGTCGTTTTTTTATCTTGCACCTAAAATTTATTGCTCTCTCAAAATTTGTTTGGTATGCAGTAGTTTTTTTTTTTATTTTTTATTTATTTTTTATTTTTTTTTTAATGTAATATGCTTTAGTATGTTTAGTGAAAAGTTGAACCTAAAAATTGACCAATATGCATGTTATGGTCAATGATTTTGGATGTAATGTTCAATGATTATGGATGTAAGCTTAGTTTTAAGCTTGGTAATGTTGAATGAATTATCATTAACATGTTTGTTACAAGTGTTCAATACCATATCAGTTATAAACAAGTGTATGCCGTTTGTTAGGATTATAGTACCAGGAAACAAGTGTTGCATTACTTGTTTCTTGTTTGTTACTAGTAGCAGTAGTAAACAATTGTTGTAGTATGCACTTGTAAAAATCTACAATATAAGTCATAAAATGATCACAGTAAAATGAACAATATAAGTCATACAATGGTATTACCATACATCAAACAAGTTATGCACTTGTTACACTGAAATTTTGCAGGATTACCATAATAGTTATAGCCTACCAAATTGTAAATACCAAAGAGTAATAATACAGTTAAGTAGTTTAACACAAGTCTAGAACAAAGTACACCAAGACAACATCATGAAACATAAACTACTTTGTGGGTGTGACTTTTCTATTTGCACTCTTCTTGGTCAGTCTCATGTTTATTGGAATTTGATTTGCAATTGGTTGAGCTGTTGGAGTTTGACTTCCGCTTGGTTGAGATGTTTGAGCTTGACTTCCATTTGGTTGAGCTGTTAGAGCTTGACTTCCAACTGGTTGAGTTGTTTGAGCTTCACTTCCACTTGGTTGAGATGCTTGACGTGCTTGACTTCCACCACCTACATGCTCACTTCCACCATGATGACTTCCACCACTTGTATACTGACTTCCACCATGCTGACTTCCACCACCACAATCACCACTTGCAGCTACATTATTACCATCCAGACCAACCTTACAACTCCTTTTGTTATGCCCTTTGACCTTGCAGATACAACATGTCACAGTTTGACCCTTCTTAGTCAATTTTACAGCTTATACCAACTCTTCAATTTCAACAACACTTTTCTTTCTCTTTTCTTGTGGCTTTCCAATCTGTGGAGCAATTTTTGGTGGTAGCAAGGTTGTTGGCCATTCAGTGTGCTCCCATAAATGGGGACCAGTTATTGGGTTGACCTTGAAGGAATATTGTTGCTTCCAAGTGTCTAGCCTATAAGAGGGATGGACCCAAGCCTGTGGCAAACCAACATTCATACCATTTTCAGCCATGTTATGTATGGCTGCCACTGCATGCTTACATGGCAGACCTAAGATTTCCCATTTTCTACAACAATTCCTCTGCTGCAAATTAACCACACATTTTCAGCCATGTTATGTATGACTGCCAGTGCATCCTTACCTCCTTCATTGATAGTAATACCCTTTTGTTTAGTCATCCCAAAAGAGCCAATGTCAGCATCACCCAATTTTGGTATAATACCTAAGCACTTTGCCCTTACTCTCATATTATCATTTTTCACAATTGTTATATGCCTTCTAATTTCAACTGCATGTGCCTTTATTGTAGCCTTTGCTTCCTCCCTATTAGCAAACTCTTGTCCAACAAATAGTTTGTTCAAAATGCTACCATCACCAGAGCTTTTACCCTTATTCTTTAGTTTCCCAAGTGTTGCTTTTCTACCACCTTCAATATCATCATCACCACTATCACTTTCAAATGAATCATAGTCAATAACATGCAATTCATCATCATTGATATTCAATTGGGGTCTCATTGGATCATTTTCTCTTCCATTTTGTGGTTCAACAGTGAACTTAAAACCTTCCTTATTGACATCTAAGTAATCTATAATGTGTTCTTCATCTACTAACTCTTCTACACCATCATTAACATGTTGATCAGTATCATGTTCCTCCTCACCAAAGTCATCATCCATGTCTGCATCTAAACCATCAATAAACTGCTCATTACCCTACTCATTACCCTTTTCAACATTAACACCTACAACACTAACCTCTAGATAATTAACATGTCTAATGACTTCTTTAGTATCATGTCCTGACTGATGCGTGGTTTTGCAACCTTGCAAAAGGTTTTACTCCTCAAGAGATCTTGAGAAGCTTGCAATCCCCACCAAGCAGTGTGCCTGACCGATGTAGTATAGTGAGTGGCAAGTACCGGGGGATTGATCGTTCTCTAGGGGAATAGTGTTGTTAGGATTGAAAACTACGTAAACTAGGTCTAAAGGTGAGGGATGATTCTTTTTGTATTTTTATATTTTTATGAAAGCAAGTAAAATATCTCAGGTATTGGAAGAGTGGGCGGAATTAGTTGCTAGTCAACTAACCCAAAATAACTACTAATACAAATAAAATTAAACAACAAGAAAAGTAAATGTGGTGAACTTCTTATAGTGAGAAAATGTGTTTACTTAGATTTCACTACTCCCTAGCTATCTCTTATTAATTAATTGGTTTATTATAGTTGTTTGGATGAAGGGTTGCTTTTCTTAATACCAGTCGTGGGGGCGTGTACGTCCTTCCCCAACTCTATAAGCTTCTATATCTTCCTATGACGACACGTTTAGTATCCTATCATGGCCTCCTTAATAGTCACTTATGCATTAAAAACAACCAATAACATCGGTGTACACAACTGAATACATTTCTCAAGACGTTCAAGCCAGTTACCATATAGGAGTTCGACCAGTTTTCTCGAGCCTAACACGAAATCAATCACCCAATACAATCAAACAAGCCAACAATCAATAATTAATAGCTAGGTTTCATTAAATCTAAGCAAACACTAAAAAACCTAAGCTAACATGTTAAAAGAAAGACAAGCATAAAAGATAATCAAACAACACATAGACATATTGAATGATTAAAAGATTAACTTATCTTTAATTAAACATGGATGAAAGAAGTGTATGAAACCCTTACAATAATTGTAAAATTCGGCTAGGGTTTGTTGCACAAAAGTTCTACAATAATGAATGAAAAATCTAAAACTATATATAGATATACAAGGGTGACGGCATCAGCTTTTAGATCCTGACGCCGTCAAGTCGCCGCCATTAGGGTTTCTTGCGCCCGATTAATCTTCTTGACGCCGTGTCTTGTTGTTGTCTTCTGGGCCGTCTCTCTTTGTGGTAACACGTGACGACCTACTCAAAATATAACGTGACGCCGTCACGTTGTAATCATCAAATTCTTCTCTAGCGCGTCAAGTGCAAATAGTTATCCTCCTCTTGATTCATCAAATGACGGCGTCACCTTGTGACATCTAACGCCGTCAGGTACTGTTTCCGGCATTGTTTCTTGACTTCGTCGTTTTCTTCACTTTTAACTCAAAAAATGTCCAAAATGCTCCATTTTTCAGAATTCTCGTCCAAAGTACCTAAAATGACAAAAAGAATAATTTGAGGTAATATTTGACCATAATATCACGATTTAGGGCTTAAATGACCCCCTAAAAGCATAACAAATATTTCCTTATCACTGACCCACTTGATTCCCCATCTATATTATCTGTTAACCACCTATAGCTAACCTCTTTCTACACTTAGGCAACCCAAGAGACTTCCCCTTTTTATGTATTTTTGTAACCACTAATCCAGCAACTTCCTCCTCATCTAAAACAACTACATCAACATTCTCATTCAACTCCATAATTTGGGCAGACTATGAAAATTTTGGCATGTAATAACTCTCAACTGTGATCTCTCCATGTTTAATGAAGACATCAATAAACTTATTATCTTTAACATATTGGGAAAGGTTATTAACATCATCATCACTTGCCAAAGCCCATAATCCCCAATCTAATGTCTTGTTGGGTATCTTAAAGTGATAGAAATCCTTTCCCTTGGATCATATTTTAACATCTTCACAAGCTATCCACATTAAACGACTCTATATATCTAACAAGTCTACATATTGTACCTTACCACCAAAATACTTCCTATTAGGCCATGGTGTGGAAGTTCCACCATGAAACACCTTCATTGAAAAACTTCGGGATGATCAGCTGTTGCATAAAAAAAAAGGATTAGAATAGCGACATTAACAATATTGAATAACATACATTTTATTCCATTAACATGTTCTTTACCATAAATTACGTGTGGATTAAATGTTGATCCTTCCTTTCGAAAGTACCATTCTTGTAGTACAATTACCATAATTGAAGCTTTTGAGAGGTTTTAACTTTGGGGATCAGATTTGCATTCAAAAAATAAATTGGGGATATGGAGAGATTTTTAATCTAGGGTGAGTGTTTTATAAAAGTCAAACTAAAAGTGAAAGTCTTAGATTTGGTCGGGAATATAAATAGGTACCATGGGTTAAAAAAAACTAAAATAACTTCGTGTGTAAGGCACGTGATGTGCTAACAGAAAGCAACTAATGTCGTTAGAAACCAGGGACGAAAATTTGTCCAAAGGTTTCCCACAGGGACGATTTCTGTACTTTTGACATGGTTGGGACGAAACATGTAATTTGACTAAAGCTCAAGGATGATTTTTGCAATTAACTCAAAAGAAAAAAAGAAACAAGGTTGAAAGCTATATGGTTATTGGGCTGTAATGATGAAATTGTTTCAGAACGTAAGAGTTTCATATAGTGCTTTCATGTGTAAGTCTGTACTATGCACTAAATATTGCGCACAGTTCTTTTAACCTTTAGCTTATAATTCACTGAATCGAGTTTTTTGACTGCTAAAAAAATCGAAGTCTTATATTCGTCCGATGTAGTTGGTCCAACTAACACTCAAAATTAGATACTATGCATCAAAGACAAAATGAGCACTTTAACAAACTAAAAATTATATAGTCAGTGCATGAGAACAAAACGAAAGTCATTCTCTTCATAAAATTTTGTACCTTCGTGGTCCAAACAAAACAATAAGCATGATGATCTCGTCAGTGACTGATCATTGTCACAATAGATATGTGGCAACTTAGTAACATTATTTTTCATGAATTCAATATGTTTCTTTATGAAATTTTAAAGTACTACTGTTCGTGCCGTCGGCGAGTTGTAATTTAAATCTCAAGTTAAGTCGTGTTTAAAAATTTTAAACATAATTTACAAGCTAATATGCCAAAAAAGAATAATTGTTTTAAATTATTAGTATAATTTTCTTCCACCAGAGATGAATAACCTTTTTTTTTCCCGGACGACAATTATATTAGAGCAAACTGATACGTTTGAAATGTTGTAGGCACGTGAGGTGCACGTGTGAAGGTTTATACCAACACACGTGAGGTGCACGTGAGATTTCCACAACAGACTTAACAACATCCTGAAGCTAGGAACAAGAATTACGATTAGGGAGAGGGCGTTAAACTTTAATTCAATTTAGCACAGCTTCTTTTTGCCCTAGTAAGTGATCATGGAAAAAGCTTGATGCATGTCGATGAAGATTAACTCCTTTTGTGGTCTCATAAAAGCAAAAATCCAATATTAGCTAAACAAAAGGCCAAAAAGTAGTTTGGACCCCTAACGTCAAAGAACGTTTGATTGTGAGAGAGTAGGTTAACCCGGTCCCCCAAGTTAACTAATTAATTTTACATCCTCCATGGGGTCGAGTTGAGTTATTCTTACTAGTCTGTGAGATCTGCGTGCATTATTTCATGCAGTTGACTTACTCATATGTCTGTTTGTGTATTCGCCCACCTTTATGGGTTCGTTATTTTCTTGAACGGTAACGAGGTGCATATATGCAAGCAATAGATTAGTAGCAAATGGGAAGAACTTTTACATAAGTACATGATTACAATACTGCGCCTAGATCTAATCCATAGAAACGAGGAAGCTTGAATGTCACTGTAAACATTAGTGGCTATTTTTTTGCGCGACTTGCTCATTTAACTTACCCGTTCCAGGATATTGCCTTCCAAATCTTTTAAGACTTCGCAACGAGAGAAATAGCGTAAGGGAATTTTTTTAATGAAAGGTTTGAATTTATTAAGAACTCAAGCAAGAAGCTCAACAAATTAAGTTACAAGCTAGCTAAGATGGGATTATTAAGCCAATCAATTCACGAAGGACGAAATTTCCAACTCCAAGTATGTGATAAAGTTTTGATCTCTTCACATTAGATATCTTTTCTTGGTGGTTTAATTAAGATCACAGCAAACACGGTTTCTATAGCACCTACATCGTAAAGGAATATATTAGGGAAAGGTGGCAACCGAAAGATTGTTTATATCTGCTTTCTAGTTTTATACTTTGTAGGCTTGGTAATTCATAATAGTTCAATAAGAAGCCAGAGAGAGGGTGTATATATGAGTTTAGAATAGCAACTATCATCCTCTTCTAAATGAAGCATTGTAACATGAAACAGAAGTTCATAATGATCCAACCCCATCTTTTTCTAGCATCTACCAACATTAAAAATCTAGTACAATCATGCATTATTATTTTGTACTTGAAGGAAAGTGAATATTGCAAGAATTTACAAACATGATTCACAAGTCTCTTAAAATTATAAATAACATTAATTAATAGTAGCTACCAAATCATAAAGGGTCAATGTGATCTAGCTTGATATAATATTATCTTTGGAAACATTAAGTAGAGAATTTGAATTCATTTAATTATAACCGCAAGACAATTCGTTTTCCTGATGATCAATCTCAGAATTAGCAGCCTCTTCCTCTTCTAATTCATCATCAATCCCACAAGCTGCATGTCCATTTCCAAATGCCTTTATGTGATCTTTCAAAGACCTTTTGTGCTTAAAATCCGAACCGCAGCTACAATACCAAAGCTTTCCACAATTCTTCTCGTGGGTTCGCCAATCTCCTCTAACCGCAAAGGCCTTACCACATTTCCTGCACATAAATGGCTTGATCCCATGTTTTCTTTTGTAATGTGTCTGAAGGGTTCTGAAATCTTTGAGCGGTTTAGCCCTTGGGTGGTCGATGTTGTTATGACACCTTGGTGCACAACAGTAGCATGGTAGTCTTAGCATGGCTGTTGGTTGTATTCCCCTGAGGGATTCTGGTCCTCTTCTATATTGAGATCCATGCCCCCACATATGCATCTGCATTAGAAATAGTTATAAGCAATTGATTAAGTATGTGGATTATGAATGCATGAATACACAATGTGCTTCCACTTCGCTATTGGTTACCATTTCTTACCAAATCATGCCATTGGAACCTGCTATACAATAGGCCAATTGTTGCACATATCAGTAGCAAAATTAATTTAAAGCGTGGTATCTTTTGGTAATTAAGAAGATAGTAGGTTGCATTTATTGGTACCGGAGTGAAAGTTAAATGTACGTGTTCCATGCACATTTCACTTAATTAATCTGTTCATCATAGCCACAAAATGAAGCTAATATCCTGATAACTAAAAAAAATAGACATATGGATGATCTTAAAAACCTTAATCAAAGATAGGTGTATGGATTTAAAAAACCAATGATGCTTGAATATTCTTTAAGATCAAAGATTCAAATTAAGTTTCCAAACTGGTAAACATTCAGTTTTATGGTCTTTGACTAATAGTTAACATTGTTCATGATTTAAACTTTTCAGAAATGAATTAAAGAATGAACTGCCACATTGTCTTTTTACATTGTATTTATCCCTGTAGACTCTTCATGAATCTGTTAGGTTCTCCGAATTTAGACTAGCTCTTTAATCATAAAAACAACAAATACCACCCTAGTGTAGACATAGTACTAAAATATTAAAGAATAGAAGACATGCATGTGTTTGCACACCTTCAAAAACTGTACAGCTTGATCAAAATGAAATACTATTTGGTTTCAAATGAACTTGGAAAATAAAAACTTGGTTTTAGCTTACATGTTTTGTTTGTTTGTTGGTGGCAAGTTCTATGTAGATTAAATCTGGCTTAGTGGTCAGATGCATACAGACAGATGATCAGAAGAAGCTATCTTTTTCTTGAATTATTACTGTTCTTGTTTGGAATGAAGATAATAAATGTATCATATCAGAGATGATGAATAGAACAATAAAAAGGTTGTAGTGTTGACACAATTGCCAATGAGAAAAAGAAAGCAACCAAACTTCAATGAACAAAAAGCATAAAACATGTCTTGTTCAATCAAACACAGATTTAATAAGTAGATTTCTTTTTACATTTAGAAGCAGTACTGCTGACCAATCTTGAATCATGACACTTGGACCAAATAGTAAATGTTTTGTGCTCAAAATTAACCCCACAAAAAATAATGAAGAATGAAACCAAACTTATAAAGTGGTTGTGTTTTGAAACTGATTATTTGGTCATTGTGTTTTCCAATAGGGTTTTTTATAATATGATTATTTGATTAATTTAAGGTCAAAACTAATTAGCTTGAGTGTAGCTTCTCTTCAAAATATTTTGTATTTTTAGCTCTAAACTAACAGTCTATTCCAAACACAATCTAAAACACCTTGTGCTACTTTAAGTAAGATTTGAAAGGTAAAAAATAAAATACCTAACCCTAGCCTTAATAGAGAGTGATGAAATTTGGCAAGAAAATAAGTGAATGGTTATGGAAATTCATAAAAAAATATATAATATCTCTTACTTTTTTCTTAACAAAAAAATAAAGAATAAAAAAAGCTTTCATGTTAATAAATTATAATACCTGCATGTTGTTGTATCTGTTAAAGGTTTTGAAGCAAAGAGGGCATGAAAATTGAGTTGGACCAATCAGAATTTGAGACGGAGTAGGGATCCAATACTGACCCTTGTTTAGTGTGCTAGTAAGAAATCCATTACTATCATTACCTTCTTCAACCTCTTCCTCCACCACTTGTTTATGATCTATTTCAATATTATTATTTTCATGTGTATTGCTTGAGAGTCTTGAAAGTAGATCAGTTTCACAAAGATTATAGCTTGGTAGCCCAAGATGTAGAGCCACAGTCACAGTCTCATGCTCATCATCACAAGTCTTGCTATTGTGATCAATTTCCATGAAGTGAGCACATGAATCACTTCTAGGGTTTTGTTCATGATCATGGTTGAGTCTTCTTGTTGGGCTTAAACTAAGTAAGGGAAGTGCTTCTTTGAGAGGTGGAGATGGTGGTGAAGGTTCATAGTAGTGTGAGAGTGAAGTATGTGAAGATGATGATATTGATGTTAAAGAAGAAGAAGATAGATGAGGATTATTTAGATTGAACCATGATCCATGGTAGTATGTGGAGTAAGGGTGATCACTAGTCATGGTTCTTGATCTAAAAGCTAAGAAACAAAGTTACCAAGATCAAGTGAAAAGGTAGGTTGATTATGCAAGAAATTTGATCACATACACAGTGCTTGTGTGAGTGAGAGAGAGAGGGGGAGAGAAAGAGAGAGTAAAGATGACCAAAAAGGTGAAAAGGTAAAAGACTGAACAAGAACACTAATGAAGAACTTGGTTCATATAACTAGCTCCTGTTAAATTATAATTGACCCTCTCTCTAGCTACCATGTTTTATCATGTTTAGTCACACCACAGGGAGAGCTACTATATCTTGTCTCTCTATTTTTCTCTATGGTCCTAAAAAGACTCCACTATTAAGTTAAACACACAATTTGGATGTTTGGTATCAAACTTGAAAGTAATTTAATCAAGTTGTTTCACAAAACAGGCTGTGAGATTAGTATGTTGTGTGAAGTTGTAATGATATCTAGCTAGATAAGGATGAATTCTTTCATCATTTCTCATGTTCATCTTATATATGTATGTAAGTATAAATCACCTCTAAATGATGAAACTGACAATTCCAAACTTATTATTTGTTCTTTAAGTTACCATAATAGCTAACTATAATCAATTTCATTGTAGTGATCAAGCACTAGAAAAACTGTAACAATTATGTAGTTACTTTTAGAACACACAATCAAACTAAATGACACCACCCCGACAATGAGTTTTGTCAATATAATCGGCCGCGGTTTAAGGAAATGACATATACCTGATTTTCAACTAAATGACACTTCTGAAGAAGCAAGACTTGTATATGCCTATATCTACTAATTGCTACGTATTTGAATTATGTATAAGTCCCATCACTATTCACAAATTCATGTTATCAAATGTCGATAGTTATTACAGCCAATTAGCTTGGTTTGATCTAAAAACATATAAATCCGTCCAAAACATCAATATATAGTTAGCCATCACTTGGGCCGTCATTTTAACTTCAACACCCAAGTTAAGTCGTTTTGTGCTTCGAGATAAAACCTCCCAGCAGAGATATACTATGTGAAGAGATATATTAATTAAAGTGATCTCGCACTGGTCACCCATAGGAGTAAATTATAAATCTCAATCTCAATTGGATTGATTGGCTATACGACCCAATCTCGTCTTGTACGCATGTTTAATCTTCTTGTAATTTTGTAACTCCTAGCTAGTTTGTTTCAGTATATTGCCGTTAAAAATCACACAGAAACTCATAGAAAAAATATTTGTTACCATCAAGATTTTATCATATGGCGGTTTAATTAGCTAAATTACTAGACTAACAATAGATCGAAAAACTTAATGAAGGTCATCATGGTCCATAGCGTATTAGTTATTTGTCACAAAGGCTAGCTAGCAACATGGGAAAATAATTGATGGATGTGTGGCTAGCTAGTGGATATATGACTTGATTGAAATGATCAAATTCAAGTGGCTATAGGAATAGGGCCAAAAAGACAAGTTCATGAAATTAGGGTTTTATTGTTGTTGTCTCCCATTATTTAAAAAAATGATATCCTCCAAAATAACACCAAATAAGAGACAATGTGTGCGTGTATCCTTGTGTCTTTAGCGTTTCTTGGGATGCAAATAGTTCAAAGTACTTTATAAACCCCGGCAATAAGCTTTGAAGAGTGAGCCATGGTCGCCTAATTAAAAACACACACAAAATATACACCACACAATGGTTTTTTTAACCTCTTGAAATTTCATCTTACATGCACATCAAAACAACTGTTTCATTCGTCACAATCTTATACAGTGACAGTGTAACAGAAGTCAGCTGCATGTGTGAATATATGTTGTATTTATGTGTGTGTACATGTGTGTGTTAATTTCAAAAGTACAAGGTCTGAACTTTGAATTCTCACTTTGTTGACTAGGGTTTTCTTTTAGTTTTTCATAGTTTTTAATTTGAATACGGATATGTTCAAAAAAAAAATAATAAATAAATAAATAATAATAATTTGAATATGGACACTAGCTATATGACTATATCACTAAAAAGTATGCATGTATTTGGTCCTGTGAAAAAGAAGAACATAGGTATTGCCTTTTAAAAGTTAAAGTTTATCACATTTAACCTTTTTTTTTTTTTTTTTTTTTTTTTTTTTTTTTTTTTTTTTAATTTTTTTTCCTTTCCTTTCTGTTATTAGTGATATAGGGCGACAAGCAATCAAAACAAATATACAATTGACGCATGCAAGACTAATATACGTACGAGACAGCAATGAACTCGTTAACATAATACATTTACCTAGCTTACTTGTTAGTGTAAAATCTTGAACACGTAGTTAATATAATCATGATACCATAGAGATGGAGAGCCATTTAGTTTTTCTGTTAAACAACAAAACTTTATTAGTGTGGAGGGTGTAGATGAACATTTTCCCTCGTCACATCAGCTTTTTCTCTCTCATAAACATTTTTCTTCAACTTTTTCTCAATCATTGTAGCACCTTCTCTCTCTTCTAATAATTTTTTCCTATATTTTATCATTTAAAAATATCTCCAAAACACAAATACCTACACACAACATAAATAAACAATAATTTCTCTCTCTTAAAAAGGAATACTTCTCTCTACTTTTTGCTACGAGACTATAGTGCCGATCCAGAAGCTTTTTTTGTTTTGCCAACAGTTCCCGCATGCATGGATATTGGATTCCCGAAAGGAAATGGGCTTCCTTGGGCTTATCCCGCATGTGCACCCTCCAACCTTAGAGTCTCTAGAGGGAAGCTAGAGAAAAGGGAAGAGATATCATTACTACAAAAACTAGCTTTTCCCACAGTAGAATCCGTGGGGAAAACCGTGAGAAAAAGCCCTTTTTCCACATATTTCACACCGATTTGTTCCGTATATTAAAATTGGTGGGAAAAGACAATTCTTGTAGTAGTATATGAGCTATCCAAGAGTATGAAAGATATATGATCTCCTCATAGAGCTTCCTAGCGGGTTTTTGATCGAAGCGTGTGTATTTCCTGTATCACCGTACAACCAAAAAAAATTAATTAAACTACTGCATCAAATCAAAACTATCGATTTAGCCGCAACTCATAGAAAAATATATATAGTCGGGACTATTAAATTGGTAAAATCCTTAATTGGATTGATTCACAAATATACATTATATAAGTACATAATATAGTCTAGAATCATGCAATATGGGCTTGTACTACAAAATACATGGATAGCCCATTTCGAATGTTAGAAACCACGAGTAACACTCCCGCGTAGTTGGAGCGGGAGGAGACCGAATGCTCAAACTTGATCAAAATTCTTCAAACAGCGTCGAAGGAAGACCTTTGGTAAAGATATATGCGTACTGGTATCAAGATGGAAATGAAGAACACGAACGTGACCCTTAGCAACCATATCATGAACAAAATGAATGTCAATCTTAATATGTTATCATATTAGATTGATAAAATCCCTAATTGTATTGATTCATAAAAGATCCATTATAGAAGTACATAGAATAATCTATAATCATGCAATATGGTCTTGGACTACAAAATACATAGGATAGCACATTTGGAATGTTAGAAACCATGGGAAAACATCTAGTGAAAAGTCTAAAGTGACACAAATGAAAAAAAAAAACACCTAGGTCTCTCTCTAGATGTAAGTTTGGAGAAAATAATAAACTCTAACCAATTTAATCAATCCTCATACTAATTGTGTTTCTTATCCTGATTTCAACGTGTCTAACTGAATTTTCTGGCCCTAACACCCTTTTAACCCAAACGTCATCATTAGTTAATCATTTTTGGTTGCTCTTGTTTTTCCTAGGGTTCGAAGTTGTTTTTAGGGATTGGTTTCAACCAGTTAATCTTTTGATTTTTTGGTAAAGGGTTTTTTGGTAAAATATATTACTCCAACAAATGATTAAAGGATGAGGGTGAATCTCACATCTCAGCCCGTTAGAGGCAAGCAAACACACCTATTGTGCTTCAAACAAAATCTATCATAAGAGAGACAAGCCAATCTTAATAACATACCAAAATAAAAACGCCAACAACAAAACTAGAACTACTACCTAATTCTACCACGGATATATGCCACGTGTTACAAAAAGCAAGTTGCTCATCAGTTAAGTTATTAACCTCATACTCGTAACCATCATAATCTTCATACTCAAGGAGAATTTCATCATTAGCTCCTCCACCAGCACGATTCGGGTTAGCCATATATCAAGCCATGTCATCATCAATATCATTGACTTCATCACTATCTGAATTGTCCACTAGCTTTTCAATAGTAGTCTAGGTTCACATATCAATGTCACATTAACCTCCTTTTGCATAGGAAGCTTTGATCTACAAAGTTTTAGCGGCTTTCCATCATCACCCAATAGCACTAGCTTCCCATTAAGTATTTGACTTTCTAGTTCATTAATCCTTTCAACCTGTGTTTATCCAAATTCCTATTACCTTTAACTTGTGTCTCCTCTTGTGAACTAGAAACATTATGACCCTCTCCCTTCTTCACATCCACCATAGAGCTTAATACATCAAACGAGTTCGATGTAGAAGGAACCGTAGTATCATTTTTATCATTAGTTACTTTCGGTATCCTTGGTGCCTTAGGTTGACACATGAACTTAATCTTCGAACCAATCTGAACCCTACGAATAGCTTGCCTTGTTGCTTTTGTATTGTTAATAAAATCCGAGACAAATTTCTTAGGACATTCATTAAGAACGTGACGAAATACCTTAGAACTTGAACATCTTGGAGGTGTTCACTCGTACGCAATACAAATAGTGTGCATAATATACCCATCACCTTTGACTTTTGGCACCACCACAATGAGGGAATTTTTCAACTCCACATCAGTTCTTGACTCAATCATAGCACGTACATAACTCGACCTACCCCATGACTCCATGCACATAGTGAACGTGTAAGAATTAAGAATCAATGGGGTGCCTAGTTTGGTTGCAATAACACTCAAACCATCTTCCGTTAATGTGGTACAGGAAATGAAGTTTAGCACAAACTGGAACATTACACACATATTTCTTTTTAATATTCGCATCCACTAACCATTTTTTTTTAAAATTATTGGCATGTTGTGCATTAACCATGGTCCATTGTCAAGCATTACATTTATCCTGTCTTTAGAATTAAACTTTTAAAAAATACACCTTTCGAA
The DNA here is from genome assembly GCA_030686995.1 of Artemisia argyi. NCBI lineage: Eukaryota > Viridiplantae > Streptophyta > Magnoliopsida > Asterales > Asteraceae > Artemisia > Artemisia argyi. The sequence continues at coordinate 18,293,176 of CM060695.1, read as the reverse complement.
TTCATCATCGATTTAACTAGACCAAACTTACTATTAGTATTCTTTACATAATCCTCGACTACCGGGCACCCCATATGTTTGCCTAAAAGGAAGCCATAGACCGTATTACTAAACCTTTCATGAACAACATGAACTGATTCCATCAAGACTACTATATCCGCCCCGTTACCAACCCGTGTTAGCAATGGACAAAAGTTTGCTTATTTCCTACTCGTTACACCCTTAAACAACTTAGTAAATGAACCATGTTCCTTATTAGATTCATTCAAAACAGGCCCGCTGGAACTATTCGATGCATTAGTTGCTTTAGTCGAAATTATACATGGATCATAAACCAACCCATAATTTGAGTTATTAAGGACCACACCAGGAGTTATACTCGTCATTCAAGACACGCCCTCAACTTCTTTACAATTATTCATAGTTGTTTTACCAGCATTTGTACCCCTTTTTTGTTTAACACCCTCCATCCCGGACTCAAAAACCCACTCTTCAAACTACTACATGTGAACCAGCCCTAACAACCAACAATTAGTATGCAAATACCTGAATCAATACCCAAATAGCCACAACCACGAATAAACGATACAAGAGTTATTCTATAGTACGCACACGAACCAATAATGATCAGCACTAACAGACAAAAACTTAAAAAGATCAGTAGTAACTATCATTATATTACTATCAAATGATTATAAAGCACAAACAAATCCTAACACACAATTTAATGCAAACGATTTGATATAAACCCTAAATCGGCTTAGTAATCACACCTATCATAGAACTTAATTGAGAACAATTTCACAGCTTATTAGGGTTAGAACAAACTGTTGGTCCACAAGGTTTTAGTAAATGACAAAATCTTCCTACTCGTAACAAGGATAGTAACAATATCACCCAAAATCATAATAATACCATTTGTACTTTTCAACGTGTATAAATCTTTTATTAGAGAATAAAGATTTACAATGGAATAGCTCTCGGTAAAACTATTCCGGTTGAGTGACAAATGTAAAACTCCTTTCGGAAAATCTAGAGGCAGCTAGCTTTGTTTAGAAGTTCTTGGGAGAGGGGATTCTATCAACTATAGAGCTAAGTTCTACTTTATGTGTTTGTTTAGAATCCTACTTATCCTGGTTACAATATTTCGTTTAAAAAGGCCAAGGAATATTGTGGATGCACATGGGTATTGTGGTTAACCGGATTTGGAGTAGCTTAGCACGTACCTAGTATAGTAGGTGGAGCATATGTTTGGTTTTCCAATGCTGACAACTTTTGTACATAAGATCTAACTTTTTCGTCCTTTGATAAGACTTTACGCTTATCTTCCCAACAATTTTCCCGCCTATTCATCAGATGCCAAGTCCCTATAGAGATAACTCTTTAGGGTAACTGAGGCATTTGTCAGTCCTTAGTCCCACTGGTGTTGCTTTTTGCTCCTTGTACCTTGCTCCTTGACACTGGATCAGTTATATAAAGTGTTTCTTCAGTTAGTCTTGGACTTCCCTAAAGCTTAGTAGTTGGTTGAGCTTTATACAACGCTCATTGATTTCTTATATCAGTGAGGTTACATCTACTGATGATCATTAGTGAGGTACCTATTATCACAACCATCAGGGTGTACTCTCTGATAACCATCAAGGAGTAACACTTTCTGATAACCATCGAAGAGTAAGTCATTTGATTTCTATCAAAAGGTGACTTACTCTCTGATGCTTATCAGTTAGTGCTGTTCTCGCTGACTTATATTAGAGACTTACTTGATTAGGCTATTTTATGTTTAAATACATTGTCAGAGACCATTGGGTAAAAAATCGGACCCAACACAAACGTTTAGGATAAAGTAAGATCAACAGTTAGTGATTAAGAAAAGAAAAAATAATGATATATTCAATTAAGTGAAAACTGAGTAGGGTTTTTATTTTTTTCTCCAGAATCGCCAAATAGGGGGAGAGAAGGTGGGATCTTCCAATCTTTTGATTATTTATGTGTTTTCTTGGTAATTAATGATGTGATTATCTATTCTACAATAGATCTCATGTCGTTTCTAGGGAATGTAATTCGTTTCTGTCTTTTATGGTTCATTTGATTGGTTTGTGGTGACTTGTTTGGTTTGCGTGATTGAGATGGAATTGATGTTAAGTATGCAACGAGGGTTCTAGGATTCGGGTGGGAGATATAGTAACCATAAAAAACGGGACAATAGGTCGACTGTGTCTGGAACGAATGATTCAAGCTATCCAATTAATGGTTTGGTAGCAAGTGGTATTTTTGCTCGATATGAGGAGGTCACGAATGTTGATTTAGCTATTAAAACTTGAAACCTTGAAAATCAAATATTGAAAGGTAAAGTAGTGTTATTGAGTGATGATGGGCAACCACTAAAACACGAAAGGAGTTATGGGCCACCAGTTACTAGTGTTAATTCAAAGACTAATAATGTGGTTGATGGACAAACTAAAGATCAATATGATTCCATTAATGATGATGCTATGGAACTTAGCGAGGTGGATTATTCTAGTGTTTTCTGGTAATAAAGAAACACAAAAGGATGTTGAACATGTCATGTAACAGGACCAGAATACCATTCGAATGAGTAAGGAACATAATACAAACGCGAATGGTAATTATGTCCTATTAGGACAGGTCACAAACAAGCTAATGAGTCTACACAAGCTGCTAACAACTAAAAGAAGCAGGTTACTGTCATGTTTGCTAATGTTGTTATTTTCGACAAGATACAAAACAAGGTAATGTTTTGAACACTTGATTTGGAGAGCTCAAGATCTGATGAGTATGAATTAAAGATACCTATGTCAGTGATGGAAGTAAATGGTAGAATGTGTAACACATTATGTGGGTATTTCAATGGCAAACTAGTGGCATTCCCGATGGTTAAAAACTACTTGTTACGCTTTGGGAAGTATGGAATCCAAAAAATTATGATGAATGCAGAAGGGCTCTTCTTCTTAAAATTTGGGTCCAAAAAGGGTGATGATGATGTCCTCGAGAATGACCCATGGATGAGATGCACCATTTCCATTATTCTGAATAAATGGACAACTTCATTTAACCTTATGAAAGAATACTTAACCAAAGTACTTGTTTGGGTTAAGATACATGATGTTCCAACAGTAGCATTTACTATGGATGTATTGAGTGCTATTGCTACTAGATTGGTACACCTTTAATGCTTGATTCTTATACTACTACCATGTGTAACAAGTCTTATGGTACAAATAGTTATGCAAGAGCCATGATCGAGTTACATGCAGAGAAAGATATGAAAGAAACTATGGTTATTTTTGTTCCTGACATTGAAGATGATGGTCACACTTGTGTGAGGGTTACATTTGAGTATGAATGGAAGCCTCCGCATTGCTCTAAATGCAAAAAATTTGGTCATTCCATGAAAATTGCCCTAATGTAACTAAAGAGCTTCCTAAGAAGAATGTTGATGATCCAAGTGATGGATTTAAGGTTGTGGGAAATCGTGGTCCAAACAGGAAGAATAATGACAAGAATATGAATTTTGGACCAAAAACTACATTGGTTTATCAAATTGTCTCTATTCGCAATGGTGCTTTAATGTCAAAGAAGTAAGCCAATGAGGCTTTGACCTAAAAAAATACTAATATTGCATCAAATGTGAACAAGAAGGGCCCGATGATTTATGATAATATTAAGCTTATAGCACTTAGAAACTCATTTTCATCATTGAATGAAGACGACAAGGTTTTAGAGAAAGTGGGATATTCGAATGGTGGAAATGACGGAAATGGTGAGAATTCGATGGAAATGGAAGGCTGGAAGTGGATTTCACGGCTTATGAAGAGCCCTCGGATCCAACGGATAGTACACAAAGAGCTAGTCTTGGAAAGTCTAATATCCATGTTAACGAGGATAACGAGAGTAATGTAGAGGAAGTGTTTGATGAATTTGCGTATTTCATGGCATCTAAAGGTACGAAAGAAGGAAATGGTATTGGAAAGAAGAGTTTATATGAACACTAGAAGGAAACCATGGACGATAATGAGCACAATACACATGGTCTGTCCGAAGAACAAAAGGTTTTTTGTGACACTTTGGACATCAAGCTTCGATGCTGCGTATATCGTCGTAGGTATTATGATTATCAAGTTTTAAATTTATATTTAGCCGACTTAACATATAACACACACTAACGAGCAGTGTACTTGATCAATGTAGCTAGTTGGTAAGTAGAGTGTCGATCACTAAGAGTGGAACGTTAACACCTAGAATGTCTATCAATATTTTAATTCCTAAGTTAGTTCTAAAAGCTAATCTAACGCAAGGGGGTTTTCAGCCTGAAAGACTGGCACGATTGAGTATATTGATAAAAGTAAATAAAACTAATGAGATGAATAAGCGAATGGCAAAAACATACACATATAGGAAACAGATACAGATAAGAGGCCTAACCAATAGTTAAGTAGATTGTCACTTGTTTTATTGCTATTTTTATAGGATGAGTACGAAAATCCATTATATCTTGATGGTATCTTAGTTACAGGTGAGTAAACTCTTAATGATTACTTATGTCTATATTATTTAACCTTTTAAGGGCTTACATTAACTTATATGTTAATGAAGTAATTGTGAGAGGTGTATGGCAGCGCAAACAAGCCATAGCTAAACACAGAGGTAATCAAAGCACATGCATAAAGAACAAAATAAACATCAAGCAAACTTTAATCGATGGGAAAACAATATAAAGGCGAGTCTTATGGCGTAGACAAGGCCAGCAATCCTGATGGATTAAAGAGTACTAATACAATAAAACAAATCTACTTAATGAATTAAACACTTGCAGGACCTTCTTACTGCTCTGAATTCTTCGTTTGGGTGGTGTCTTGTGTTGCCAAATCGTCTGTATTCGTTTCTTAGGGTTTTGTTGTGTGTCGTTCACGAAATTTGGCTGTCGAATGAGGTATTTATAGTTTTTGTCTGAGGGGTCGATGATAACATCAAATTTACCCCCAATCTAAATGTTAATTTCCCCCTTGAAATACTCATCCTTTCTACTTTTATGAAGAATATATACAATTATTTCTTCCTATTTTGGTTTCAGGGTAAAGATGAGTAAAAGAACAAACTTACGCGGAAATAGAAGGACTTTGGAGCAAATATGTGGAAATTATGGATTCTGCACTAACTACAACGTAGAGGTTCATCTACCTACGCCATAGCAAGGCTTCACGAAGACTACACCGTAGAAGCTCTCCTACCTACGGCGTAATGAAGAATTTATGAAGACTACGACGTAGCCCAACAACAGGCTACGGCGTAGAAGTCCACTAAAGAACACTACGGAGTAGGCAACTTTCCAAGCTACGACGTAGGATCTCATTTGAGGCAGTAAAGAACTAACGAGGCCAAGGAAGAAGCTACGACGTAGCAACCTTATCTACTACGCCGTAGGATGCTTATCATCAAGACTTTGAGCCCGTAACACTTGATCTTGTTACGGCTCTAATACGCTACGCCGTAACATAGTCGGGGCCTATAAATACCAACGTTAATTCTGAGTTTTTGACATCACTTCCCATCTCTTCATCACAGCAACGTGGGGAAAAACTCAGGAAGGAGGGAGAATGAAGTTCTAGCCACATCCAAGTCATTTTCAAGGGAGGAATCACACACCGATCATAAGTGTTTTCATTCCTTTTCTTTGTATTCGATTCATGCTTAGATTTGTATTAACTCAACATTGTTTTACTGCAATTATGAACATGAGTGGCTAAACACCTTTTGGTGTTATCCTAGTTATGAAATTATTATGTTATTGATTTAGTTTTCTACGCATCTATTATCTATTGTTTGTTTACTTTCATGGCGAGGCTTGGGATACTCTAGTTCCCATAGTGATTAGCGTTGGTTGTTCTCTAGATACTTGTGGAATTAACCCTAGGAAGCAAGTCGCTAGGGATGTGACTTGGTGATAGCAATATCACCATACACGTGCGAATTAACCCTAGGACCATCTACCAATGCTAGACACTTAACGGAGTTAGAGGGGTGTAAGATCTGACCATGCCGCATTTGTTAGCCTTGTCCATGTTAGTAGAGGCACTTAATGACTCTTATGTCTTCGTACCGATGAACCCAAGGCTTTACAATAGCTTTGGATAGGACAAGGTATAAGATAGATCTAGGCGAATTTGACTGTCACAACCCACAATTTCAGGTCATTTTTCCAAACTTCGACTTTCTACTATTCACAAATTACTATTCATCGATCACTATTCATCGTTTTACTATTCATCATTTTTTAGGTCAATTTGACATTCCGAGAAACATTCAGAAATTTTACTATTCACTTGACACTATTCATTTCTGAGAGAAAACCACTATTCATGTGCTGATGCGTGGGAATCGCACCTTGCTTTACCTCTCGAGGGATCTCGAGAAGCTTACAACCTCCACCAGGCAGTGTACCTGATCGTTGTAGTATAGTATAGTGACAAGTACCGGGGGATTGATCGTTCAGCTTAGGAATAGTGTCGCTAGGATTAGAAAACCTAATTAATAGTTCTAAAGGTGAGAGATGATTATTTTTGTTTTTTTTTATATTTTTTTAAAAGCAGGTAAAATCTCGGGTTTTGGAAGAGTGGGAGGAATTAGTTGCTATTCAACTAACCCAAAACTAAGATGCAATCAAAATAAAATAATAAAAATGAAAATAAACTAATTATACTAAGGTTGTGAGCAGTGGTTGGAGAAATTGTGTTTACTTAGACTTCACTACTCCTTAGATATCTTTTACATGTTAATTACTTGTTACACTTGTATGGATAACGGATTGTATTCCTTAACACCATTCGTGGGGTGGCATACATAACTCCCCAACTCTGTGAGCTCTTATCTCCTCCTACATCATGACCCAGCACAACTATAGGGATTGTAAACAGTGGCTCATGCATTAAATACAACCAATAAAGACCTAGTACGCCTCGGTTCATGTTTCTTAAGACGTTCAAGCATGTTACCATTTGGAGATCTGCCAGTTTTCTTAAGCCTAACATATAATATCATTCATCCAAAACAAGAATAGACAAGTAATCAACACATAATCAACATCTAGGTTTCATTAGATCTAAGCAAACACAAAAGAGATCTAGCCTAGCATAGTAGAATTGAGACAAGAACAAGAGATAAACAACCAACACATAGACATATTGATTGAATTGAAAGTACACTTATCTCAATTACAATGCAAGGTCTCAAGGGTTTGGAACCCTTGAAAAACCTGTAAAAGAGGCACCAAAATCGTCTTTAGGGTTTTACCAAAACTTCTCTCTTTTTATGAAAAAACTAGAAAACTATATATAGGAAAAGTAGTCTGACGGCGTCAAGAGTTGCATGTGACGCCGTCACCTCGCCGCCATTTACTTCCTCGGACGGCCTTGATCCACTTGTGACGGCCTATGTGACGCCGTCATCACCCACGGTATTTTATTCTTGCCACTTTGACGCCGTCATGAATCCTTCTGACGCCGTCACCACCTACGGTGTTTAATTCTTCATGTCTGACGCCGTCAAGATGGTAGTCTTGACGCCGTCACCTTGTATCTTCAGCATGGAAATTTGGTACTTAGCCGTTTTCTTCACTTTTATGCTCCAAAAACGTCCAAAATGGCTTCTTTTCCTGAATTCACTCTCCAAATACCTAAAATCACAAAAGGAACGATTTAGGGCAATATTTGATCAAATAAAGTCGGATTCGGGCTTAAATGACCCCCTAAAAACGGATCATTTTTCGCCTCATCATATACCCTTACACTTGAGATTTGCTTGTCCTCAAGCAAATGCGCTTTTATTCTACTCAAAAGACAAGTTAGGGGTCATTTAACACTAATATAAAAGTAATTACAACAAATAATCGTTCCACTAAAGACCAATAGACAAGCACGGAGGTCATACACTAGCACCTCACAAATAGTGTTTAGATACTCACATCTCTCGGGTGTAATAAAGTAATATAACATTATGAAAATGGAAGATATCTCTCACTACCTGTCATAGCAAAATAGATTACCATAGGCTTGGGAAAGGATCAAACCTCCACCACATGGCGTAAGCACCTAGGATAAACTATCAAAGAGGTCTTTTAAAGGGTTATAACGTTAGGTGTAGGGATATGAATTACACGGTTTTGTTGGATAAAGGAAATTTTACTGGTGGCGAGTTAACAATCTTGGTTAATTACATGTACAAGATGGCGTTGCTAAGCCAAGACTAGACTCGACTTAGGCTAATAAATGAAAAATAACAAAAACATAAAATGAACATAGAATGAAAACGGGATGGTAGTCCGTATGTTTTTTCTCTTTTTCTTTTCTATTTTTTTTTTCTTTTTCTTGATTTTTTTTTCCATTTTTTTTTTTTTTTTTTTTTTTTTTTTTTTTTTGCATACACTCTCACCCTACCATCCAAAATAATACATCATAGGGGTATGAACGTTCCCCTTACACTTGAATCTTTACATACTTTACAATAAACTATTCTAATGACTCGATTTAAGAAAATCAAAACACTTGGAGCACTTTTAAGATTAACGTACATATGGGGGTAATAATATTATGTTCTTCCCCATTACTCCATAAAATAAGTACTTACCCATGAGTCCCAATCGTCCCAAAACAATATGTACAAGGATATGACTCGACTTAGCAACCATGTAATCAATTAGAAAGTTAACTTAGGGTTTAACAAATAACAATAATGCACTAAAAATGAGCGCATACACGGAAGGCTAAGGCGATTTGGTTGTACATTTAAGTGGGGTGTAACAAATTCTTCCTTTAAGTAAAATGCTTAAAGTTAGAAACGAAAAGATAGGCTCGGAGGGGTGTACTAGGGGTTTCGTGTGCTAAAAATGAGTACAACGCTAAGGGTGTGGGAAAAATTAGTTGACTTAACTAGCCATGTAATATGACTTAAATGGTCAAGTAATTGTAATACGGGTTTAACACAAGGGTGATCCTAATGCCTCTTATCATGTAGTAAATCCTACTACACGAATGTAGTCTCACTAGCGGTCTCGGAATGCATCACTAACGCAAGTTCTAGAATCTAAATGCTACCGGTACACTCATAAGCACTAATAATAAATGCTTTTCCTAACAAATCTAAAGGCGAACCTCACATTTTTGGGTGGAAAATTTTTCTGAATATACGGTTATGTGCTAGTCATACAATCTCCTATCCATGAGACGCTTGCTATGGCTAAAGTTTCACACCTAAATGTTGTAAAAAATTTTAAATTTGGCGCTAAAATTACACTAACAAGTATTTCTCATAGTTTTATTACACGTCTACTATCAAACAAAACAAACTCAAGCGAAAGTGCATATGTAAGGTATCATCTTTTTACCCTCCCCTTACACTTAGGATGAACATTGTCCCCAATGTTCAAGTAAAGAATGTAAAAGTTAAGAGGTAAAGAGAATGAAATCAAATACTCCCCTGATTCGCTCGGTATGGATTATAGGTTGGCCAGGTTAAATCTTCCTCCAAGAAAATGAACAATCAAAGCTTCCCTTCCAGAATATAAATCATCTTCTTGTCATAAATAACCTGTAAGTCCTGACAAAAGTAGACAAGGCAACCTCGCGTAAAATCGGCGGCATCCTATATAAGTTACTAATTCCTAGAAAACAAAGTAAGATATAATGCTTGTTGAATGAAGTTTGCAGATTTCCTGGAGATTATAAAACTTAATAATTCACAAAAACTATAAGACTCCGTTAGAAAAACAAAACCGGTAAAATTTCCAGATTTTAACTCCTGACGCCGTCAAGAGCAATACTCTGACGCCGTCAGAATGGACCTGCAGAAATTATTATGTTAAGTTTCCGGAAAATTTCTGGAAAAACTTTGTCCTACTTCCTGGAAAATCCTGCAAAACTTCATTATGACTCAATACAAGCATTTGACTCTAACAAATACGAATATACATCTTCATTAAATATTGTGGAGAATCATGATCGGTTTGTTTCTTAAAAACATATTTGGGGTTTCCCCTTACACTTATCTTTTGCAAAAATACCTTTAGGTTGAAGTTAAGACTAGGCCAAACAACATAATAAAGTATTTCCACATTTTAGTTGAGAAACATGATCAACCAACAATAAAAATAAAACATGCATACGGAAACAAATAACAATCAAACAAATAAAATAAATCACACAAAACATGGGTTGCCTCCCAAGAAGCGCTTTTCTTTATTTACGAGTCTTGTAGCTAGACTCAAAGTCATGGGTTACTACGTGATTTCATCATTGGTTCCACTCTCTAGGTCGTCTTCTAAACCAGTTTTGTATTCCGGACCTAGCTGCAAGCATTCTTTGTAGAAACCAAGCATCCTATTTCTAACATACTCTACTCCTCTACGTCTATCCTCCTCATTCCTATAATAAGCCGCTTGCTTATGTTCCTTTTCGAAATTAGAGAGAAGGCGGTGTTGTTCGATCTTGTAGGGCATTTGATAAGCAACCTCATCATTCTCTTTCTTGAATCTAACTATTCCCAAAGTCGGATCATAACTCATCCTAGTGGCCTCAACAAATGGTTTTCCGAATATTATTTGGCTTAGGTTAGCATCAATCACCGGACGAGTGTCCTCAACTATCATAAAATCGATCTCATAAGTGAGATTCCCTATAATCACATGCAATCCCTTCACTCTTCCTGCAAAATTACTTATCAGATTCTTGCCGGGCATCATCCTAAAATTGAGTTGCTTCTTCATCACCCAATTGTAATAGGTCCTAGTCATGATGTTCACGGGGGATCTAAGGTCGATGTAAGCTTTCCATATATGCATGTGCCCTATATTACATGGGATGTTAATGTTGGAGGGGTCTCCCATTTTGATCAGAGGGTCGCCAAAAATATATGTTTTCTCGGGACTATCGAATAAATCCTTATGGTATTCCCATTCTTCCTCGGTTGGCAACTTATCAAAGTATTTCTCTATAGGTTCTATTTCCTCCAATTCCTCATCCTTCTTAACCTCAACTTCCCTACTCTCATCCTCACTATTGGTTTCTACCTTAGCTTCATCCTTGTCACTCTCCTCTATCTCCCTATCTATCGGCTTAATGGTGACAACATTGACAAAGTGGACATGTTTGGATGATGAGGGGTCCTTAATTTGGATTCCACTATTGGTGTCCCTAGTGTCCTTCCTAGGTGTGGCTAATGTTTGGTTGTTGAGGGCTTTCAACAAGTTGTCGATCTTGTTGGTCATCTCCGTTTGTTGTTGGTTGAATTCGGTTTCGAACCTAGCTATGCGGGCTTCTTGAGATGCCATAAATTTCGACATCAATCCTTCAAGATTGTTGGTACTACCATAGTTGTTAGAAGGATTGTTGTTGAAGGTACGGTTGGGTGGTGGACCGTTTGATTGGTAACGATTAGGCGGATTGGAAGAATTGGGTTAATTTTGCTTCCACCTAAGGTTTGGGTGATTTTTCCATGAGGGGTTGTATGAATCACCGTATGTGTTTGGCTCGGGCTTGAAAGTGTACCACTTATCTCCCGCTTCGTCGGTACGCGTGGATGCGTAGTCCGCAAAAGCTGTTCCGGGGAGTTCCACACAATCACGAGTGTCATGGGGACCACTACATAATTCGCATGAAGAAGTGATTTTGTTCACTTGGCTTGAATGTTTCGGAGCTTCGTAAGATTTCATGAGAAACTTGACTTGGTCCTCAAGTTCCATGATCCTACGGTCGGGAGTGCTAGAATTGTTCGAAGGCAAAGATATTGCCTTGACCATTTTGTTCAAATCACGGGGATCATTCCAACTTTCATTGTCATAGAGAGCAAGATCTTCTATGAGTTCCCATGATTGTTCCGCACTAAGATCACGTAGCTTACCACCGGCCGATTGGTCAATGGTTCGCCTCGTGGAGATGTCGATATGGTCATAGAAGATTTGGACTTGGAGCCAAAGATCTATGCCATGATGAGGGACTTTTTGGAGTAAGTCCTTGAAACGAGTCCATGCTTCATAAAGAGATTCATTTTGACGTTGTTGGAACATCAAGATGTCATTCCTAAGCTTAGTAGTTCTCCCTGGTGGGAAAAATTGAGCAAGGAAACGAGTGGTGAGATCATCCCATGTGGTGATGGATCCCGCGGGTAAACGCTCAAGCCATTGACTAGCTTGATCCCGTAGAGAGAATTGGAATAGGCGTAAACGGGTAGTCTCTCTAGTTTCAACACCTAGGTCTATGGAATCTACGATTTTGAGGAAGTCCTTAAGGTGTTGGTTTGGATCTTCGGAACGAAGTCCATGGAATGCACATCCGCTTTGCACCAACCGGATGGTGTCGGATCGCAAGGGGGTCACATTGTCTCCGGTGAGCTCAATGGTGTTTCGGTAGCCTTGGTGGCTAGGTAGGGAATACTCTCCTAAGGTTCGGGGCCTAAGGGGTTCTAATGGTGGGTTTTGTTGTGGTGGGATGATGGGTTCAAAGATGTTACCACCTTCCATGATGTCGGATGGCAAAGAGTTACGAACAAAGGCACAAAGAAATAAGATAGACTAAAGAAGACCTAAAAATAAAAATAAAAATCTTACTAGAAAGGAATCTAGCAAGTAGACCTAATAAAAAGAAATCCTAACCTAGACAATAACTATTCCCCAGGCTGCGGCGCCAAAAACTTGATGCGTGGGAATCGCACCTTGCTTTACCTCTCGAGGGATCTCGAGAAGCTTACAACCCCCACCAGGCAGTGTACCTGATCGTTGTAGTATAGTATAGTGACAAGTACCGGGGGATTGATCGTTCAGCTTAGGAATAGTGTCGCTAGGATTAGAAAACCTAATTAATAGTTCTAAAGGTGAGAGATGATTATTTTTGTATTTTTATATTTTTATAAAAGCAGGTAAAATCTCGGGTTTTGGAAGAGTGGGCGGAATTAGTTGCTATTCAACTAACCCAAAACTAAGATGCAATCAAAATAAAATAATAAAAATGAAAATAAACTAATTATACTAAGGTTGTGAGCAGTGGTTGGAGAAATTGTGTTTACTTAGACTTCACTACTCCCTAGATATCTTTTACATGTTAATTACTTGTTACACTTGTATGGATAACGGATTGTATTCCTTAATACCATTCGTGGGGTGGCATACATAACTCCCCAATTCTATGAGCTCTTATCTCCTCCTACACCATGACCCAGCACAACTATAGGGATTGTAAACAGTGGCTCATGCATTAAATACAACCAATAAAGACCTAGTACGCCTCGGTTCATGTTTCTTAAGACGTTCAAGCATGTTACCATTTGGAGATCTGCCAGTTTTCTTAAGCCTAACATATAATATCATTCATCCAAAACAAGAATAGACAAGTAATCAACACATAATCAACATCTAGGTTTCATTAGATCTAAGCAAACACAAAAGAGATCTAGCCTAGCATGGTAGAATTGAGACAAGAACAAGAGATAAACAACCAACACATAGACATATTGATTGAATTGAAAGTACACTTATCTCAATTACAATGCAAGGTCTCAAGGGTTTGGAACCCTTGAAAAACCTGTAAAAGAGGCACCAAAATCGTCTTTATGGTTTTACCAAAACTTCTCTCTTTTTATGAAAAAACTAGAAAACTATATATAGGAAAAGTAGTCTGACGGCGTCAAGAGTTGCATGTGACGCCGTCACCTCACCGCCATTTACTTCCTCGGACGGCCTTGATCCACTTATGACGGCCTATGTGACGCCGTCATCACCCACCGTATTTTATTCTTGCCACTTTGACGCCGTCATGAATCCTTCTGACGCCGTCACCACCTACGGTGTTTAATTCTTCATGTCTGACGCCGTCAAGATGGTAGTCTTGACGCCGTCACCTTGTATCTTCAGCATGGAAATTTGGTACTTAGCCGTTTTCTTCACTTTTATGCTGCAAAAACGTCCAAAATGGCTTCTTTTCCAGAATTCACTCTCCAAATACCTAAAATCACAAAAGGAACGATTTAGGGCAATATTTGATCAAATAAAGTCGGATTCGGGCTTAAATGACCCTCTAAAAATGGATCATTTTTCGCCTCATCACGTGCATTACTCATGTCGTCGTAAATTTAGTTTACGAGTGTTCAAATTCGCGTAACCGTATTGGTTCAGGAGCGAATTCATGCATTATTATCAGGGACATTTCATACGGACTAGAAATAGTCTGCATATCATCATTAGGGCACTTGCATACTATTCCACTCGTAGGATAATTAAATTTATACTTTTGGTACAATTAACGATTTACGTATGTTTATTTTAAATAAACACTAATACGCGAACTATAAATGTGACTAACATGTCCGACACTCCCGACTATTATCCCAACATATTTTTATAATATAAAAATTATTATATTAATTTACCCGGTATTTTGGAAATTTATTTATTACGTATCGTACGTCTAACTTAATAACGACGGTTTTCACAAAAATTAAACAATAATCACCCGAACTCTCCGTACTTATACCCGACATATTTTTACAATTTTTACGACTTTATTATGTCCCGAATAACTTCAATAAAATTTATTTCTAACAAACCCGGTACCCGATAAAACCTAAAACTAACACAACAACACATTACCACTAACTTTCCTAAATTAAACCCAAGACAACCCCCCCCCTTTCCCTCCTTTTTGCGCCGGCCAACCCCCCCCCCCCCCCCCCCCTCCCCCCTAGTCCTAATGAGCTAATCTCACCAACCAAATTTATTACAAACCTAACTTTTGTCTCCTAAATATAAATTACACATTTTCGTCCCATTTTATCACAAATCATTTTTACAAGTGCAAACTCTTTCTCTCATTTTCTGTTATGGTAGAATCGACCTAGGGTGATCAAGAAGCAAGAACAACAAATTTTCCAAGATCTAGGTGTAAACTTGTTCACTTAGTCATCCTTGTTGGAGTTTTGAAATAGAAACTCAAGGATTAGTAGGATTTTCATCATCCAAACTCCCTAAACCTTCAAGTAAGTTAACAAACTCATTTTTATAATTTTTACAAGTTATTACTATGGTTATATACTTTTCTTACAAGAACTCATGCATATAATGATTTATACCACTCTATTTTGTACATATTTAACTTTGAGCCCTAGAAATGAAAACATGAGAAACCCTTGTTAGACCTAGTGGATTGATGATGTTTAAGGACCCATGACACCCTAAGAAGGTGTATGGTAGGATTAGACTAGTGTTGTGGTGATTGAAAGTGGTTTGATTGAAGATGGAACTAGATTAGAACCCTAGAAATGATTTTTGAAACAATAAGAATACCTACTGTCCCTATTTTTGATTCGTGGGAAAATCAGTAGATGGTGGTTAAGTTTTGACCAAAGATTTAGAAAATACTTTCAAAAATGAAACTTTAGGCGAAAGAATGGATTAAAACGAGCTTATAACGAAGGAGATATGATTTTTGCAAATTTAACGACGAAAACTATTTCTTACAAAAACTGCATGCTGTTTGGCAGTTTTCGACGGATAAAAAGAGATGTTAAACGTAACCTAGAGGAGCCGAGTTATCAAAAATATATTAGTATATACAAAAACGAATCCGTGGACATAAAGAACAAGGAAAATGAGCTTAAAACGACCAAGTTATACCCGTTTTAACATCGTCAAACTATAAATATATATATGGACACAAATAAAAATAATAACTTACGCGCTAAACGGTATATTTTCTAGAAATGTTACTAAGGACTATTTTCTGATCAAATTAATACGTATGACCCAAGAGAATATTTATACGACTTAACGACGTTATTTCAAGGCTTTCGATACAAGGAATTTAACGCTAACATTTTCATACGAGATAATACGACAAGTTATATACTTCTATATATGGACTTATTTTTCCTAAGTATGGAAACTATTTTACTATGACGATAACTAGTATTTCCAAATTACAAGTGGTTTGGGTATCATGTGCATGTGCATTCATTTCATTATGGCTTGATCTTAACTAGATCGCGATTATTCATTTAGGTTGCGGCTAGTGTTCGCGCCTCATTGTCCCGACTACTTTTACATCATTGTACCATCGTTGTACCATCCTTTCAAGGTGAGTCTTCATTGCCCCATTTTAATTACTTATTTGATTTCAAATCCCACGGGGGAGAATACATTGCACAATTATTTTTGTACATGCCCAAGTATTACAAATTCTATACATTGCTTAAGTTGCCTTACTACCAAGTTAAGTCTCCTTATATATCATGGACCGTTAATTATATTGCCAAGCGAGAGTGAGTGGATAGATCTATCGAGGGTGACGCCTCCATTCGTGTTTGGGTTGCTCCAACGGGACGAATGCATTTCATGTCTTAACATAACTGAGTGTCTGGTAAACACTCTGGTGGGGCCATTACAAAGTCTAGCTTCGGGGTCATGAGCTTAAGAGCCAATGTAGCATTTTTGACATTCTTGTCGGTTTACTTTATACTGTGGCTTATGTACATACGATTTACTTACAAACCTATGATTATTCACCAACTTTATGTTGACCGTTTTCGCAATGTATTTCTCAGGTATCTAAGGTATATTCTCATGGCATGCATGGAGTCACTTTGTGTATCAAGGATGACGCGTCTCTTTTGGATTTCATGCACTTTTGAACTATCGTTTGATTGAACTAAATTATTTCCTTAAACCTTTTCCAACGTTTGGGACCTATGTTTTATAACTCTGAATATTTTGAATGAATCAAACGATGTATTTTATAAACGACACTTTAGGTCGTTCAATATATCCTGGTTGTGTGCTATGATCCGTTACACCCTCAGGTATTCTATTCCGCTGCCATTCTGGTATTTTGGGGGTGTGACAGATTGGTACCAGAGCCGAGGTTATAGAGAACTAGGATGCATCATGGACCCTAGACTATAACCACACCATCATAGCATATCATCATCTCATAATTAGTACATAATTACTTATTTTCTTAAGTGATTCCATTTTACGAGTTATTTATTTTATTTCACCTTGATTATCACAGAGACATGTCTTCGAATCCAAACACCGTCATACTTTACACCATATCAGACTCCGATGATGAGGACTCTGTGTCCTCCACTGCTGTTTCACCACTTGTTTCTCCTACTTGGCATCAGATGATGACACCGAGCCTTTCGAGGAGGAGGAGACGGCTCCTACTCCTCATGTCCATCCTACTGTACCCACTGACATACCATCACCTACTACTACTACTTCTTCAGAACCGAGACTTATGTTTCCTAGTAGTAACATCATTCGTATTGCTAGGAAGAGTGTTCGCCCAGCTACATCTACTTATAGGACCCTCCCTAGTCCTACTGTGCCTACACCACCACCACCAGCCATACCCACTACTACTCCTATATCTACCTCACTCTTGCCGCTCAGGAAGCGTGCAAGGCTTACCACCCCAGATTCACCTACTACCGAGACTACTGACCTTTCACCACCACCAGTATACCACATAGGTGAGAGTTCGAGAGCGGCTGCAGCTAGGGATCCTACAGCCGTTACACTAGATGATCAGTTAGGTGCTCAGCAGGAGCAAGTTGATAGGTTGTGGTATAGAGTTGATGAGATTATCACCACTCGACTTGAGGCTGTCGAGGAGCAGGTTGAGGATTTGATTCAGGGCAGAGTTGGTATTGATGTGTCTTACCATGGACTCGAGGCACGACAGTTGAGTCACCAGGAGCAGATTGATCTACTTAGAGATGAGCTACCTGAGATTCGAGATAGAGCTCAGGCGACACAGGAGACTCAGTGGGAGCAGGTAGACCAGTTGGCATTGATTCGAGAGAGGTTAGTTGTATTGGAGCGCAGATATGCTTCTTTTCAGTTACGAGTCCAGCACCTTGAGGAGATCGTGGTTGCGATGGATCGTGAGATTCGCCGCTTGAGAGGAGAGCCTGGACCATCTAGAGCACCTGGAGGAGCCTAGACATAGACTGGTATTATATTAGCTTTTATTATTTTCCTAGTCCCGAGGTGTGGGACATAGTTCAAGAACTTGTAGTCTTTTGGTTGTTGTACAAACAAATATATCAAGTGCGACTCTACTATGTTGGAAATGTTGTGCTATATATTATATCGGTCCATGTAGGCCGAAATTTTCATGTATTATATTCATGTGTTGTGATTATATTTATGATGTTTCGTGGTTGCTCTTTATTGTTGTCGTATTGATATAGGTTGTGGTTGTATATATACGTGTCGTGGTTGTTGTGGTTGTATATATACTTGTCGTGGTGATATCTAGACAGATTGTGGTTGTATTCGTACATGTCGTGGTTGTATTTATACTTGTTGTGGTTGTATATATATATACATGTTGTGGGTGTATATCTTTAGTTCGATGACTATTTCTAGTATGGTTTTTCTCATGGCTATTTCCATTGTGATTATTAGAAGTATGGTACCAAGGAAAAGTAAGACTGCACCAGAAACACCCGCTATGACTCAAGCCGCTATCCGCAAGTTGGTCAGGGATAGTATTGCAGAAGCTCTGGAGATTGAGAGAGCTGAGGTTGCTGCTAGGGCTGCCGAGACTGCTTCTAATACAGGGGCAGTTGAACCAACTGCTATTAGGCGTGAATGTACATGGAAAGATTTCAAGATTAGTGATCCTATCAAGTTTAAGGGCACTGAAGGAGCGGTTACTTTGATCCGCTGGTTTGAAAAGACTGAGAATGTATTTCTCATGTGCGGATGCCCGGATGTCAGCAAGGTAAAATTTGCTACAGGTATGCTTCTTGATGAAGCTATGTCTTGGTGGAATTCGTATGCTCAGCCGATTGGCATGGAGAATGCGTACAAGCTCACTTGGGAGGAATTCAAGAAACTGATGTCTAAGAAGTTTTGTCCTCGTACCGAGGTGCAAAAGCTGGAAACAGAATTTTATGAGCTTGTGACTAAAGGTGATGACATCGAGACCTACTTCAGGAGGTTTCAGGAGTTGGCTGCACTATGTCTAACTATGGTTCCCGACGATGAGAAAAAGATGGAAAACTTTGTTGGTGGATTGCCTGAAAGTGTTCGAGGAGATGTGATTTCTTTTGATCCTCAATCAATGAAAGAGGCTATTCGTATAACTCAGAAACTCATGGTCCAAGTGGTAAAAGGAAAAGCTGATGTCAACAACAATACCCGTTCAAACAACACCAACTACACCAACACTCGAAACGACAACAACTATAACAACAATCGGAACCGCAACTATCCCAATAACCGAAACAACAATCCAAACAACAATAATAACAACAACAAGAGAAGGTTTGATTACAACCAAGGTGGAAACGCTATTCAGCCGCCACCTAAGAGGCAAGAAGTGGCAAGGGCTTATGCTGCAGGACCGACTGAAAGGAAAGGATATGAGGGTAATTTACCCAAGTGCGAAAGGTGTCAGAAGCATCATAACCCAGGACGTTGCCCAGATCTATGTGGCAACTGCAAGAAGGTTGGTCACTACACCAAAGATTGCAAGAGTCCAAACTTTGTTGGCAATCAGAAACCACCGGTAACGTGTTTTGGCTGTGGAGAACCTGGACACTTTAGGAATGAGTGCCCAAAGAAGAAGAATCAAGAAACTGGAAACCAAAATGGAATGGCTCGAGGAAGAGCTTATGTTATGGGAGGAGAAGATGTCAAAGAGGACCCGAATGTGGTTGCGGGTACGTTCCTCGTTAATAATCGTTATGCATCCATTTTATTTGATTCAGGAGCTGATAGAAGTTTTGTTTCTATTGCATTTACACCTTTACTTAACATAGAACCAACCCCATTAGACACTTTCTATATCGTTGAATTAGCCGATGGGTCTTTAGTTAACACCAACACCATTGTTCGTGGTTGCACTATAAATTTCCTAAACCACCCATTCAATATAGACCTTATGCCCGTAGAACTTGGAAGTTTCGACGTTGTTATCGGTATGGATTGGTTATCTCGGCATCGAGCTAGGATTATTTGTGATGAGAAAGTTGTTCACCTTCCTTATAACGGTGAAACTTTGGTTATTCGTGGAGAGCGAAGTAGAACTAGACTCAATATCATATCATGCATTAAAACCGAGAAGTACATAAAGAAGGGTTGCTATGCATTCTTGGCTCACATCACGGAGAAGAAGTCGGATGAGAAACGACTTGAAGATGTGCCAATTGTTAAGAAATTTCCAGAAGTTTTTCCGAAAGAATTGCCAGGACTTCCGCCTACACGCCAAGTTGAGTTTCAAATCAAATTAGTGCCAGGAGCTGCACCAATTGCACGAGCACTGTATAGACTTGCACCTTCGGAGATGCAAGAATTGTCGAATCAACTACAAGAACTTTTGGACAAAGGATTCATTAGACCGAGTTCCTCGCCTTGGGGAGC
Organism: Artemisia argyi; assembly: GCA_030686995.1. Classification (NCBI taxonomy): domain Eukaryota; kingdom Viridiplantae; phylum Streptophyta; class Magnoliopsida; order Asterales; family Asteraceae; genus Artemisia; species Artemisia argyi. Next base: position 18,272,745 of record CM060695.1, on the reverse strand, counting down.
ACCGGTTTTGTTTGTGAAGAAAAAGGACGGAACTTTCAGAATATGCATCGACTATCGTGAGCTGAACAAGGTAACGGTGAAGAACCGTTATCCACTCCCCAGAATCGACGACTTGTTTGACCAGTTACAAGGTTCTAGTTTTTATTCCAAGATTGATTTAAGATCCGGTTACCATCAACTTAAAGTTCGGGAAGAGGATATCCCGAAGACGGCATTTAGAACACGCTATGGTCATTATGAGTTTCAAGTAATGCCTTTCGGATTAACCAACGCACCTGCGGTATTTATGGATCTCATGAATAGGGTGTGCAAACCGTATCTTGATAAGTTTGTGATTGTATTCATTGACGACATCTTGATTTATTCCAAGAGTAAGGAAGATCATGAAGAACACCTCAGAACAATCCTGGAACTACTCAAGAAGGAGCAATTGTATGCCAAATTTTCAAAGTGTGATTTTTGGATACGAAGAGTTCAATTTCTTGGCCATGTTATTGATAGCCAAGGATTACAAGTCGACCCGGCAAAGATCGAGGCAGTTAAGGATTGGGCTACGCCCAAGTCTCCTACGGAAATTCGTCAATTCCTAGGACTTGCTGGATATTACAGAAGATTTATTGAAGGGTTTTCTAAGATAGCGAAGTCGTTGACAAAGCTGACACAAAAGAATGAAAAGTACGAGTGGGGAGAAAAACAAGAGTCCGCATTTCAATTATTGAAACAAAAGCTTTGTAGCGCACCGATTTTGTCACTACCTGAAGGTATTGAGAACTTTGTGGTATATTGCGATGCTTCGCATCAAGGACTTGGAGCTGTGCTAATGCAAAACGAGAAGGTGATAGCTTATGCATCTAGACAGCTTAAGATACACGAGAAGAATTACACTACACATGACTTGGAGTTGGGTGCGGTAGTTTTTGCACTCAAGATTTGGAGACACTACCTTTATGGTACCAAGTGCGTAATTTTTACCGACCACAAGAGCTTACAGCATATACTTGATCAGAAGGAACTCAACATGAGACAACATCGTTGGCTAGAGTTGTTGAGTGATTACGATTGTGAAATCCGATATCACCCAGGAAAAGCAAATGTTGTAGCAGATGCACTTAGCCGAAAAGAACGACTCAAACCTTTGAGAGTTAGGTCATTGGGAATGACTATCATTTCGCCACTACCATCAAAAATTCTAGAAGCTCAGATTGAGGCTCTCAAGGAAGAAAACCGACCACACGAGAAAATTTATGGTATGCCAGAAAGCGAAAATGGCTTTGTAAAGAGATCAGATGGAGTGTTATGCTTCAAGGACCGAAGTTGGATACCACTCTATGGTGGAGTACGAGAATTGATTATGCATGAATCACACAAGTCGAAGTACTCTATTCATCCAGGTTCTGATAAGATGTATCAGGATCTCAAAAAGCTTTATTGGTGGCCGAACATGAAAGCAGAAATAGCTACTTACGTCAGCAAATGCCTTACTTGTGCTAAAGTGAAAGCCGAGTACCAGAAACTGTCAGGGTTACTTCAACAACCAGATATTCCACAATGGAAGTGGGAACGTATTACTATGGACTTTGTCACTAAACTTCCTAAGACGTCAGGAGGTTACGATGCTATTTGGGTAATTGTTGATCGTCTTACCAAATCAGCTCATTTCATACCCATTAGAGAGACTTATTCTATGGAACAACTTGCTAGACTTTATGTTAAGGAAATCGTCTCAAGACACGGAGCACCAGTTTCCATCATTTCCAACAGAGATAGTCGTTTTACTTCAAACTTTTGGAAGTCATTACAAGATTCTTTAGGATCCAAGTTAGACATGAGCACTGCTTACCATCCTCAGACCGATGGTCAGAGCGAGAGAACTATTCAGACACTTGAGGACATGCTGCGAGCATGTGTGATTGACTTTGGAAATGGTTGGGCTAACCATTTGCCGTTGATCGAGTTTTCCTACAACAACAGTTATCATTCGAGCATTAAAGCAGCACCATTCGAGGCACTTTATGGTCGTAAGTGTCGATCTCCAGTTTGTTGGGCCGAAGTCGGTGAAGTACAATGTACTGGCCCGGAGATGGTACAAGAAACAACAGAAAAGATAATTCAGATTCGAGAGAGACTCGAAACTGCTAGAAGTCGACAGAAGAGCTACGCAGATGTTCGACGCAAACCATTGGAATTTCAGGTCGGAGACAAAGTCATGTTGAAAGTCTCGCCTTGGAAGGGCGTGATACGATTTGGAAAACGCGGGAAGTTGAACCCGAGATACATTGGTCCGTTTAAGATACTGGAAAGGATTGGTCCAGTAGCTTACAAACTTGAACTTCCGTCAGAACTTAGCAACGTACACAACACGTTTCATGTTTCGAACCTCAAGAAATGTCTTTCGGACGAGTCTGCCATTATACCATTAGAAGAAATACAACTCGATGACAAGCTTAACTTTGTGGAAGAACCAGTTGAAATAATGGACCGCGAGATCAAACAGTTGAAACAAAGTCAAATTCCGATCATGAAGGTTCGCTGGAATTCTCGAAGAGGACCCGAGTTTACTTGGGAACGAGAAGACCAAATGCGACGCAAGTATCCACAACTTTTCACCGAGCCTTTTACCGAGACCAACACTAACTGAATTCAGGGACTGAATTCCTTTTTGGATGGGCGACTGTCACAACCCACAATTTCAGGTCATTTTTCCAAACTTTGACATTCTACTATTCACAAATTACTATTCATCGATCACTATTCATCGTTTTACTATTCATCATTTTTGAGGTCAATTTGACATTCCGAGAAACATTCAGAAATTTTACTATTCACTTGACACTATTCATTCCCGAGAGAAAACCACTATTCACGTGCATTACTCATGTCGTCGTAAATTTAGTTTACGAGTGTTCAAATTCGCGTAACCGTATCGGTTCAGGAGCGAATTCATGCGTTATTATCAGGGACATTTCATACGGACTAGAAATAGTCTGCATATCATCATTAGGGCACTTGCATACTATTCCACTCGTAGGATAATTAAATTTATACTTTTGGTACAATCAACGATTTACGTATGTTTATTTTAAATAAACACTAATACGCGAACTATAAATGTGACTAACATGTCCGACACTCCCGACTATTATCCCAACATATTTTTATACTCATTTTTATAATATAAAAATTATTATATTAATTTACCCGGTATTTTGGAAATTTATTTATTACGTATCGTACGTCTAACTTAATAACGACGGTTTTCACAAAAATTAAACAATAATCACCCGAACTCTCCGTACTTATACCCGACATATTTTTACAATTTTTACGACTTTATTATGTCCCGAATAACTTCAATAAAATTTATTTCTAACAAACCCGGTACCCGATAAAACCTAAAACTAACACAACAACACATTACCACTAACTTTCCTAAATTAAACCCAAGACAACCCCCCCCCCCTTTCCCTCCTTTTTGCGCCGGCCAACCCCCCCCCCCCCTCCCCCTAGTCCTAATGAGCTAATCTCACCAACCAAATTTATTACAAACCTAACTTTTGTCTCCTAAATATAAATTACACATTTTCGTCCCATTTTATCACAAATCATTTTTACAAGTGCAAACTCTTTCTCTCATTTTCTGTTATGGTAGAATCGACCTAGGGTGATCAAGAAGCAAGAACAACAAATTTTCCAAGATCTAGGTGTAAACTTGTTCACTTAGTCATCCTTGTTGGAGTTTTGAAATAGAAACTCAAGGATTAGTAGGATTTTCATCATCCAAACTCCCTAAACCTTCAAGTAAGTTAACAAACTCATTTTTATAATTTTTACAAGTTATTACTATGGTTATATACTTTTCTTACAAGAACTCATGCATATAATGATTTATACCACTCTATTTTGTACATATTTAACTTTGAGCCCTAGAAATGAAAACATGAGAAACCCTTGTTAGACCTAGTGGATTGATGATGTTTAAGGACCTATGACACCCTAAGAAGGTGTATGGTAGGATTAGACTAGTGTTGTGGTGATTGAAAGTGGTTTGATTGAAGATGGAACTAGATTAGAACCCTAGAAATGATTTTTGAAACAATAAGAATACCTACTGTCCCTATTTTTGATTCGTGGGAAAATCAGTAGATGGTGGTTAAGTTTTGACCAAATATTTATAAAATACTTTCAAAAACGAAACTTTAGGCGAAAGAATGGATTAAAACGAGCTTATAACGAAGGAGATATGATTTTTGCAAATTTAACGACGAAAACTATTTCTTATAAAAACTGCATGCTGTTTGGCAGTTTTCGATGGACAAAAAGAGGTGTTAAACGTAACCTAGAGGAGCCGAGTTATCAAAAATATATTAGTATATACAAAAACGAATCCGTGGACATAAAGAACAAGGAAAATGAGCTTAAAACGACCAAGTTATACCCGTTTTAACATCGTCAAACTATATATATATATATATATATGTATATACATATATATATATATATATATATATATATATATATATATATATATATGAACACAAATAAAAATAATAACTTACGCGCTAAACGGTATATTTTCTAGAAATGTTACTAAGGACTATTTTCTTATCAAATTAATACGTATGACCCAAGAGAATATTTATACGACTTAACGACGTTATTCCAAGGCTTTCGATACAAGGAATTTAACGCTAACATTTTCATACGAGATAATACGACAAGTTATATACTTCTATATATGGACTTATTTTTCCTAAGTATGGAAACTATTTTACTATGACGATAACTAGTATTTCCAAATTACGAGTGGTTTGGGTATCATGTGCATGTGCATACATTTCATTACGGCTTGATCTTAACTAGATCGCGATTATTCATTTAGGTTGCGGCTAGTGTTCGCGCCTCATTGTCCCGACTACTTTTACATCATTGTACCATCGTTGTACCATCCTTTCGAGGTGAGTCTTCATAGCCCCGTTTTAATTAATTATTTGATTTCAAATCCTACGGGGGAGAATACATTGCACAATTATTTTTGTACATGCCCAAGTATTACAAATTCCATACATTGCTTAAGTTGCCTTACTACCAAGTTAAGTCCCCTTATATATCATGGACCGTTAATTATATTGCCAAGCGAGAGTGAGTGGATAGATCTATCGAGGGTGACGCCTCCATTCGTGTTTGGGTTGCTCCAACGGGACGAATGCATTTCATGTCTTAACATAACTGAGTGTCTGGTAAACACTCTGGTGGGGCCATTACAAAGTCTAGCTTCGGGGTCATGAGCTTAAGAGCCAATGTAGCATTTTTGACATTCTTGTCGGTTTACTTTATACTGTGGCTTATGTACATACGATTTACTTACAAACCTATGATTATTCACCAACTTTATGTTGACCGTTTTCGCAATGTATTTCTCAGGTATCTAAGGTATATTCTCATGGCATGCATGGAGTAACTTTGTGTATCAAGGATGACGCGTCTCTTTTGGATTTCATGCACTTTTGAACTATCGTTTGATTGTACTAAATTATTTCCTTAAACCTTTTCCAACGTTTGGGACCTATGTTTTATAACTCTGAATATTTTGAATGAATCAAACGATGTATTTTATAAACGACACTTTAGGTCGTTCAATATATCCTGGTTGTGTGCTATGATCCGTTACACCCTCAGGTATTCCATTCCGCTGCCATTCAAGTATTTTGGGGGTGTGACATTGACCATCTGACCCGAAATGAATATCGTATCCCCGAATGATATGATAGGATGCACCTATAGGAAAACTAATCATGATCATAAAAAGAGTAGTAATTAGGTTAACACTACTTCTCTGTACTGATTTCCTTCTATTTACTTTATTGTCTTATTATTATTAATCTTTCAAATCAAAACCCCTTTTTAAACGTGACACGACTTAGATAATTTCCGCACCTAGCTCTTGGGACGACCTCGGCTTTACCACTTGACTATATCATACACGATCGGATACACTGACCGTTAGTGCGTAAAAGGTAGACCTTAGGTAAACGAGACTTTATAAATATTAAAACCTAATCAGTAAAACCTGCGTCAAGTTTTTAGCGCCGCTGCCGGGGAACTAATAGGATTTTATTTAAGTGTTTATTTTTATTTGTTACTATGTCTGGATACAAGACTAGAAGCGCTAGGCCTTATTTGGCAACTCCTTATGATAATCCCGAGAGGCAGTTCCGAAAAAAAGAAATATGACTCCTATTTCTATTCATAATCTTTTTTTCTTTTTGTGGCACTTCAGATTCAGACACGGAATTGAAGTGAATGATGAAATCAATATTGACTTAATGACAATGGAACAATACATGGACCGGAACAACGAAGAATATGATAGAGGGGTGAATTCGGAGCCTGAAACAGTAAAGTTCGAGATCAAGGGACAAATCATTGAGGAAGTTCAAAATAGATAGTTTTCAGGAGAAAGTGATGAAGAGGACGCACAAGAACATGTGGAAGAAGTTTTGTACATCGTGAGCACTTACAGGAGTGCCCATGTCTCCACATACAAGCTTATGCCCAAATTTTTTCCTATATCTCTCACCGGTCAAGCAAGGAAATGGTTTAATCGCTTGCCTCGTGAATAAAAAGCAACATGGGAAAATTTACGAAGGGCATTTATCCAGAGATTCTACCCACCTACTAAAATAGCAGCTTCTTTAAGGGAAATCTACAGGTTTGTGCAAATTAGAGAAGAAACACTATACCAAGCATGGGAGCGGTACAACGAGCTCCTTTATAGATGTCCAACACACGACCTCAACAACCAAATGAAGGTTTTTTTCTATTATAGAGGGCTTGATGAGTATACTCGCAACATCCTTGACTCACAGAGACCCATCCCTAGGCTAACTCTAGAGAAAGCTTTCCAAGCTATACATAGAACAGCCAAACATGGCCATAAATGGCATTTGGAAACTGGATATGACCCAAGGATAATTTCAAACATAAGGTAATGAAGACTTTAACAAAGAATGATGATGGGTACGCATCTGAGTTTGAAAGAGCAAGGAAGAAAAGGAATGTAGCTGAAAAGAACCGACTGAGTGAGGAAGTTAAAAGCCTGGTAGGGAGAAGCAGAGATAACAATTTGGAGGAAACTGTGCAGAGGTATATTGCAGAATCCATGAAAATACAAGAGCGCGAATAGGAAATGTTGAGAAATTTTGTTGAAAGCACGATGTCGTCTCTCAAAGCTCACGACATTGGAATCAGAAATCTCGAGTTAAAAATCGAGCAATGTACCAATGTAGTTAAAGAAAGTCTGAAAAGGGATACTAGCTCACATGTGGAACCATCACCATAAGAAACCAAAGTGATAGCTGCCAAAGAAATCGAACCCAAGACATTCTACGAGAAAGTCAAAATGAGGATCGAAAAGGAGCAACTATTGCTTGAGGAATTGGAATCTCTGTCATATCTATCAAAACCAAAACGTGTAATCTTAAACATTTGCAGGGATTTTTTGAGGCAAAAGACAAGCTAAAAGGAGTAAACTCGGTAAAACTTAATGAAAGATGCTCATCCATTCTCAGAAATGAGTTGCCACCAAAAGAGAAAGATCCGGGAAGCTTCACTCTACCGTGTTTGATAGGTAATTTAAATATCAGTAATGCTTTGGCCGATTTTGGAGCTAGCATTAGTATTATGCCCTACTCTATGTTCACAAGACTTGGGGTAGGGAAATTAAAACCTATTAAAATGGATATCGAAATGGCCGACAAGTCTATGCAAACCCCATTGGGGGTAGTTGAAAAGGTTTTGGTAAAAATTGATAAATTTATTTTTTCGGTAGACTTTATCATTTTGAATATTATTGAAGACAATAAGATTCCTATAATACTAGGAAGACCTATGTTGGCCACCGCGCATGCCAAAATTGATGTATACGGCAAGAATCTAGCCCTTGAGGTTGGAGGGGAGGAGATCACTTTTAATGCTAATAAATTAATAATTCCTCCCAAAAAGGGTAGTGTTTGTGTTGTTGACCATGCGCAGGACCAGGAAGAATTCGACTTAGATAAGTTTCTCGATGGGGATGAAATTCAAAGAGCTCCTCTTAGCAACAATGACAGCTCCCCTATTAAAAACTTTGACGTTTTCATTGATTTTGAAGAAAGTGGTCATGGAATTGGAATGGATGATGGGACAGGACATCACGAAATTAACTCTATGGATGTTATTCCACCAAGAAGGGATGAGGAAGATGCTCTTGAACCACAAACGCAACCTAGTCTTAGCGAAACAGGAATTAGAATACACCATTCAAATCCGTACACATTGCAACTTACTTGCAAAATAGGGTTTGTCGATTTTCATCCTTTCGTTAATATTTGCTCCCCCATTAATCTTATATCTAAGGAAAGTTATAATAAAATATTTAGAAAAGAGATTGAATACGTAGGAAATAACTTTCTTGGTGAAGTAAAAAATGTTAGCATATTCATAGGGACCTACTCCTTTTTGGTCAAATTTATGATATTTGATGATGTAACCGAATTTGTGGAAAATGGTTTAGAAGAAATAATTCTAGGAAAACCATTCCAAGACTTGTCAGGAGTCCAAATTGACACGTTAAATGGAGTAGTATGGAATAATAATGATGCCACCATTTTTAAAATGCCAAGAGTGGTTGAGAACTTTAAGCATCGGAATCGGAAGCAATGGAGTAGAGCCAAACCCCTTCTCGACATTAGCAATAAGGATAAAGAAAATGGATACAACTATCCTTATCAAAAGATTAAAGATTTTTACAAAGGATGTTTGGATCTTGGTGATGCTTACAAGAGGGATGAGCGAGTCATTGATATGCTAGAACGCAAATACACTAGCATATACGAAATGACTAATGGACACTATTAACATAACAGTGAGTCTAACTTAAAGACTAGATAATAAACAAAAGTGCTCTTTCAGGAGACAACCCGAATTATCCTTTTCCTTTTATTTTCTCTATTTTGTTGGTTTGGTATGTTTTGTACTAATATTTTGCAGGTACTAAAGGAAGCATTGCGATGGGGAACAAATTTTTGGACTTTTACTCCAAGAAATATTCTCTAGGGCCTTGCTACGGCGTAGCTCTTCCATTCAACTAAGCCGTAGCACCCTCAAGGTTTCATACTGGATTTATTCAGCAACTATGGTGTAGCACCCCATTTAAGCTACGCCGTAGCTACCTTCTGAACCTTAAAAATGCTTTTTATTTTACAAAACATTTTTTAAACTTGTATTAGTTTTTAAATGAACTTTGTGGGTGTGTTCCCTGTAAACCCTCACGAGACTTCACTCGTCCACTTGGGACACCAAGTGCTTTAAAAGGCTTGTTGCATACGCTAAATGCAACCGTGATTCCCACGAAAGTGAGTTAGGTTTTCTTTTTATTTTTTCTTTTTAGGTTTTATGCTTTTGGTAGTTGTGTGATTCCAGGGAATTGAAATTTGCTCATAAGGTGTAGTGAAGGCACATTTCTCAACATGATCATTCTATTTTCAAGAGTGAATTTCAGGGAAGTTCTCATTCTAATTCTACTTTTCCTCCTTATTTTTTATTTTATGTACAAAAGGACTTTGTACAACTTAAGTGGGGGGGGGGGGGGGGGGGGGGGGCGGGAGTAGAATTATTTACTTGAACTTTGTTTTGCCCTTAATTTTCTAGTTTATTTTAAAAAATTATGCCACTTTTAAAACTTTTGACATGTTTTTCCGAACCTAACTAGAATGGACCTTAGCCGAGCACATTAACCCTTAATACCATGGTGAGGTTTAGCCTATTTCAGTTTCACCCTGTTTTACCCCAAATCCACCAAATATATGAGTGTGCTGGTAGTTTGTAAACTTTAGAACTTGGCTTTTACATCATTTTGAAACCGTGTACGAGTAGTGTATTGAGATTTCTTAATACATTTGGAAGAAACTTTTTAAGAAGGCAATATTTTAGGATTATCACCCAAAATATTTCAATACACCCACAAAGTTCATTTAAGAAGGCAATATTCTAGGATTATCGCCGTGTTAAAACCCTTTGTTGCACTCACCTTTAGTGCAAGATACCCCTAGATACACCCTTTTGAGCCTATCCTTTCGTTTCTTACCCATATTATTGTTTCGATACACCTATACACCTTAGCCTACCGTGTAGTCTTTGTTTATGATTGGGGAGTTGCCACTTATTCTAATTTGAGGTCCAAGTCAAGAGGTTCAAGAATCACACCTACGTTGAAGACTCATCATTGAAGATCATGAGAAAACCCACTATTGTACATGTATTGTTCATCCCAAGTGGGGGGGGGGGGATATGTTATGTTATTCAAAAAAATGTAAATTTCCGTATGTAGATATGTTAACTTTGGTGGACCCTTGTATAGAACCGTAATAAGAGCTTTGAAAGATTTAGCATCGAAGAGGCCACTTCGGTCATATTTGAAGAATGAAGCTGTTGGTTCTTAATCACCAACATGAAGACCAAGTGTGGTACCCCATCATGACGCCCTCTAATGGCACACACTTGGTACATGATCCAATTCTCGCATTTTGAAACTTGGACTTTGGATGAACGGAAAGTAATAGCAACTCGGTTATAGGCTAAGACTATTTGTTTTCTTTTTCATTTTACACCATTATTGTGCATCCCATGTCTTATCCTACCCTTTAGTTGTGAATCATGCTTAGGTGAGGGATTTGAGCAGTCATTGGTGTCTTGCCCGGCGTTCCGGTCATGTATCATTGCCTTTGTCGCCCTTGCCGTAGTATGTTAGTAACAACGCTACCACCAAATAGCCTTATATATGTTCACCCAATATTGCCTTTAAGAATTGTTTTGACCTTAGCTCGAGTGGTAGAGATTTGTGTAACTGCCAAGCCTATGATAGAATACATTCTATGACTGTGCGTTGAGTGATCACCCCAAAATTAACACTTAGATTAGGAGAGAGATATGAGTGTTTGTTCCAATTTTGTGAGGTGTTCGGCTTTGATAAATTCTAGCATAGGGAGTTTTTAATTCATATTCTCCAGTTTCTTGGGGGATATCTTTTTGAAAATCATTCTTATAAGGTCTACTTGAGGGCAAGTAGAGTTTGATGATTTGTAATTAGCTAGGTTTGTTTTGTGTTTATGGCCTGTCATAAACACTAGTTTATCAAGCGCCTGTGCTTGAGGTTAATGTGGTACTTCAGCCACATTCCATTTGTACTTAGCATTTTTTGGTTATATATTTACCAGGTTTTCCCCTTTACCAAAAAAAAAAAAAAAAGTAGAGTTCAAGTGGGGGGATATTTGATAACATCAAATTTACCCCCAATCTAAGTGTTAATTTCCCCGTGAAATACTCATCTTTTCTACTTTTATGAAGAATATACACTCTTATTTCTTCCTATTTTGGTTTCAGGGTAAAGATGAGTAAAAGAACGAACTTACGCGGAAATGGAAGGACTTTGGAGCAAATACGTGGAAATTATGGATTCTACACTAACTACGCCGTAGAGGTTCATCTACCTACGCCGTAGCAAGGCTTCACGAAGACTACGCCGTAGAAGCTCTCCTACCTACGGCGTAATGAAGAATTTATGAAGACTACGGCTAGCCCAACAACAGGCTACGGCATAGAAGTACACTAAAGAACACTACGGAGTAGGCAACTTTCCAAGCTACGACGTAGGATCTCATTTGAGATAGTAAAGAACTAACGAGGCCAAGGAAGAAGCTACGGCGGAGCAACCTTATCTACTACGCCGTAGGATGCTTATCATCAAGACTTTACGCCCGTAACACTTGATCTAGTTACGGCGTAACACAATTTGCAAAGGTTACGGCGGAGCAACTCTAATACGAAACGCCGTAACATAGTCGGGGCCTATAAATACCAACGCTAATTCTGAGTTTTTGACATCACTTCCCATCTCTTCACCACATCAACGTTGGGAAAAACTCAGAAAGGAGGGAGAACGAAGTTCTAGCCACATCCAAGTCATTTCCAAGGGAGGACTCACACACCGATCATAAGTGTTTTCATTCCTTTTCTTTTTATTCAATTCATGCTTAGATTTGTATTAACTCAACATTGTTTTACTGCGATTATGAACATGAGTGGCTAAACACCTTTTGGTGTTAGCCTAGTTATGAAATTATTATGTTATTGATTTAGTTTTCCACGTATCTATTATCTATTGTTTGTTAACTTTCATGGCGAGGCTTGGGAAACTCTAGTTCCCGTAGTGATTAGCGTTGGTTGTTCTCTAGTGTGACAACTGGCAAAATAGGGAGCCGTTTTAAAACCCGCATTACACTAAAATTATAAATTTGGAATTTTTGAAAGTTTATTGTGACGAGATATTTTACGAACGTTGGTACGTGATTTTTAATCATACGATATTTATGAGATTTGGTTATTTATTTATGGTTTGGTTTGATTCGTTCGTGATGATTTATTTTAAGATCGTTACTTTGGCACTACATTGACTCCGGCACTAGGTTAACCTAACGAATTTTAATCTTTTACATAACGGTTGCGATTCATCGTTAAATGAACATTATAATTTTCATACATGTCTATATGGTTCGGGAAATGTTTTTGGGAAAATTATTGACGACGTGTACGAATATGTTTGGCAAAATTTAATACTTTTATGAGCAAGTAATCGTGTTACGGGAAAACCGATTAAAAATATTTCACTAAACATTAAGGTTATTGTGGCTAGTTTTGGAAAAGTGAAACATAAGGGACCAATGTGTAAAATTCGGGCATATAACCCCTTTCCCCAAACCCTAACCCTCATAATAATCAAAAACAAACACACCCTTCTCCTCCCTTTTCCTAGCCGCCGACTGCCACCCACGAACCATCACCACCGCCGACCTCCACACAACACCACCACCACCAAAATACTCCCCATCATTTTCTTGTTCTTGTGGTGTGAAACACGCGCCAACACAAACACCTCTCCCCTCCGTTTTTATTGATACCGCCGCACCACACACCACACACCACTACAATATCAATTTTCTTGGTTTTCATTCGAATAGAAGGTGAGAAATCGCGGGTTTTGCGTCAGGGTTGACTATTTTGAGTTGAACCCGAATTAAATCTTGATATTTTGGGTGTTAAGATTTGAAATGATAATGGGTTTTTATATAAAGATGAGTTTGGTATCCATGGGGGTCGATTTTTGATTGTTTTGGTGCTCAGATTGAATATTTGGATGCGTTTGGTTTTGTGTTTAGCTCGTTAGAGCTCAACCGAGACCCTATGGTCTCGGTGTGGTATCATCTTGGATCGTTTGGGAGCCTAACATAACTCTTGGTCCGTTTGGATTTGTTATACGGCTCGATCTAGAGCTCAACGTGACCCCTTGGTCCGTTGGTTTAATTATTGACTCGCGTGGGAATCGATTTGGTGCTTGTTTTGGATTTGGGTTGTGCCACGACCCGAAGGGTCCGTTTGGCAGATTTGGGAGTGCTCGAATGAGCCTAAGCCGTGACCAATTTGGTCATGGATTCGAGTCCTTGCGACTCATGGTCTAGCCAAGACCCAAATGGGTCTCTCGGCTCGGGTTTGGCATGGTAAACGAACCCGGATTACATGTAACTTAATTGTTTTATTTTTGTTGACTTTGTTGTTGTGATTATTGTTTTGGCCGATGCATTTGGATGGGTCGAGACCCTTTGTGGTCTCGACAATGATATACTTTTGATTATTGTGGAGTTGTGTCGTCGAATGCGGAACTTGGGGACCGATTGTGAGACGGTCAATTAGATGACGGAGATAGGATAGTTGGGTGCCGTAGTCGGACCCTCATGTTGTAGCACGTGGTTATGGGATTGATTTGGACGGAGTTGATTTATTATTGTGACTTGATTCTTATTATTTGGACTTGGACTATGAGCCGAGAGTCATGACTCGGACATGTGACCAAATTCTATGACTCGATAAATATTTAAAAGTCGATATTAAAAATAATACTCGTAATAATATTATTGAGAATATAATCGTTTATATACGTATATAGACGTGTTAAACGTATATATATATATATATATATATATATATATATATATATATATATATATATATATATATATATATATATATATATATATATATATGCGTATATTAATAATAAAACGATCACGGGTAAACGTTATAATGATATAACGATAGTTATTATGCTATGTAAATAGTGTAATAAATGTCGGACTATTGTTATATATAAAAACTATATAAATAATGGCGAAATAATAAGTCGGGTAAATAATAATTTAAAAACGTGATTTTGTTTATAAATTAGAAACTTATCGACTTATACGAGTTGTTGTTCTTTAAAGTCCAAGTGGGCTTTATATTGTGACTTTTGTGTTGTCACGGATAAATGACGATTAATATAAATATTTTATATATCAAGTGACTTATTTAATCGATGGATTAGATTGAGTTATTTGACGATATAAAATGAGTATATTAATGGACATCGTATCCCATGACGCCCATAGGATGTGGTATATGTTTTAAGGTAATAAATTACTATATATCTCGTGGAATTTGGCCGATTCAACGATATATATAGGGAATTTATTGGACTACGATATATATCAAATAGAAACTTATGTGTAATGTGCTTTAGGTTGGGTATAATTTTGGAATGATATATTACGTAAATAAATATGGGAGATTATCAAATCGACGGATTTAATAGGCTTCAATAGTTATTTAAATAATATGTTGGACTAACATTAGACCTATAGTTGGTTTATTATTTTGTTTGTTGTGGCTTTCTGGTTTGAGTTGTGTCGACCCTCCACCCATATGGATACCAAACGTCGAATTTCAAATTAAATATGAAGTTAATTCGAGAAATGGATATTTTTGGAAATAAAATGGAATACGTTTGGGAATGGGAATAGTTGATTTTGAGGAAATGATTTCTGAACGAGTTTGATATTGTTAGGAAGTGCCGAGTCTGTAGTCGCCGTTACGTGAGTTGCTTGAGATTACTTACGTCTTTCTTCTATCGTTTCTTTTGAGGATTTCTGGACTTGAGGTGAGTCATAGCCCCACTTTTACTCTTGAACTTTGTTTTCAATACTTGGGGTGAGAAACGTGCAAATGTTTTATGTGGACTATTATCGCTTGTTTATTTAAAACTTGCTATGCTTATAGAACTAGGTAGGATTAAGCGAGGCCTAGTCCCGAACTAGGTAAGCTATTGATTTGGTTGTTGAGCGAGGCCTAGACATGAGCTAGGTAAGCTAATGATTGGTTGTTGAGCGAGGCCTAGTCCCGAACTAGGTAAGCTATTGGATGGATTATAGAGCGAGGCCTAGACTTGAGCTAGGTAAGCTATTGATTGGATTGATTTGAGCTATAGCGTGCACCTATAGGGATGATTTGATTTGGTTGGATTATTTTGGTTGGATGATCGAGGCTTAGTCTAGCTAGCAAGCGTTTTGCGTATATGTCCACTATATTGAATTATGAATCTAAACCTATGATCTCACCAGCGAAAGCTCACTTTTAGCACGTTTTCTCAGGTAATTAAGTGATGCTCTGTGGATGCTTGGGATTGGAGGCTTGTCATTTGGCACCTGTTATGGATCTATATTTCTAAAACTCTGATAACTATTGTGGACCTATATTTATTTCTTTTGGGCCTGACTTTGGATGATTTTGGGATAAATGTAAACTTTAAAACCCCGCGTGGTTGCATTTTTATTTTGTTTACTTTATCTCGTTCTTTCATGACTTTGAATGGATACCAATCCCCGTAGCACCCCGAAAGCTTGTTGAGTCTTCCGCTATACCAAATTTTGGGGGTGTTATAGATTGGTATCAGAGCCAAGGTTATAGAGAACTAGGTAAATGAACACCTAAACTATAACCGATTTTTATAGAAAACGATCCTCGACCATTGCCTGCCAGCCCGCCAAGCCGAAGCATCATTGTTTATTGTTGAGGTATTATGAGATTATTGAGATGATTATAGATTTGGGATTTCTTGAGATGATTTGAGGTTTTGAGGTTTATTGATTAGTGATATGATGGCGTTTTGAGGAATTATATGCGTTTTTGAGGAATTATATGGCTTAATTGTTTTGCGAATGGTTTTAGTAATGCGGTATTTTAAATCTTTCTTGATTATATACGATTTGGAATTATATGATGATTTTTGGATACGGTATTTTGAGTTTGCGGTTTAGTTGTTTTGAAACACTTACACCGACCCTACGCCATTGTCACAGACTATGGCCTCCCACACGCCTGACATTGTTGAGGATATTCTTACTACACCGGTATTTCCAGCACAGTTCACCATGGCTCCTGATGACCCTTACCAGGTTGCCATGCATTCAGCTACTATGACACTGACAGGTTCTACTTCAGCACCACCTGCTGCATCTACGCAGGGACCCTCATCTTCTTTAGGGCTCCCTGGTACATCGAGGCAGCTTACTCTTCATCAGGCTTTGGCTCGTGTGGCTCCTCGTTTTGCCCACCGAGCTACGGCACGTATGTCGGTACGCCCTACTTCACCACCTTTACAGATTGATGCTCACTCTCTTCTGTCTGAGGCGCCACCTGCATCATTGCGTCGTCGTCCTAGATCACCTACCCCTTCACCACATGGTTCACCTGTTAGGAGACGATGATTGATGATGCACTCTTCCGATGAGGAGGAGGAGTACGAGGGTGAGGATGAGGCTGATGACCCTCAGGAGGCTGAGCAGGGTGATGATGATGACCCTGAGGAGGAGGATGACCCTCAGGAGGAGGAGATGCCTGATGACGATGATTTGTTAGTGCCGCCAGCTCAGGCTGAGGAGCCTGATTCACCTATACATCCGATTGAGCCTGATTCACCTGATCATCCGTTTTTGTTTGAGTTGCCACCTGGTAGTCCCATTGAGTCGGATGCACCTTCTGAGGTTTCTGCTGAGCATGTAGAGTTAGGTGAGATTGGTAGGTTATGGGCTCAGATTACGGATCTTGGTGAGAGAGTTGCACGTATATCTGATCGACTTGAGAGGGTTATTGGAGAGTTCATAGCGGATCTGAGAGTGGATATGACTGTGGTTGTGGGCAGGACTACTGAGATGAGGAGAGTTTTGATGGAGGTTCACGAGCATATCGATAGTTTACAGCGAGGTTTTGTTACAGCTCGAGAGGTCGACCACAAGCTATGGCAAAGGAATGCCGAGCTGGAGAAGGAGGTGGCTGACCTCAAGAGAGACCGAGACACCCATAGTGTGGAGTTAGGATCATTATGGAGGGATCTTGATGGCTTGAGGCAGGAGTTGAGGAGCCTCCGCCAGCAGCATGGCTAGACGTTTGAGCTATGTTATCTTGTTGCTTTCTTAAACCAAGGAGTGTTCGGTTAGAAAAGCTAGTTATCTTATTTTGATGTATTTCCGTTGATTACTCGTCTCGTTGGAACGATTGTTATCTTTGTGTTTTCGGTAGTTGGAACAATGTTGGATTTTTATTTTATGGTCGATGGTTATTATTTTATGGTATTATGTGGTTGTTGGATATTATGGAAATTGAGTTCCTATGCGCCTTATTGATGTCTTATGGTGTATTGTTGATATTCTTTCCATGACTTGGCTTCGTTGATTTAATTCTTGTTGAGCATATGATAAGTTCTATCGGAGACTCACGAACTTGTACGATGTTTCAGATCAATGGCCCCACGAAGAAACCCTGTTAGAGCTACCAGAACTGGACCTGCAACGACTACCCCTGGTTGTCGAGGACGCCGTTCTACTCGAAATGTTGAGACCCCTACTCCTGATAACCTGGACACTACTAACCGCAACAACAGGAATCAAAATGTTGATGTTCAGGGAGACAATGATCATGTTCCACTTAATGCACCTACTGTGGACCAAGCAATGATCAATCAACTTGTGGAGCAACGAGTTGCTGAGCTACTAGCTGAGTCAAATCATTCCAACAATTCTGCTGGAACATTTCCACCTGTTCGTGCTAATGGATGTCACTACAAGGAGTTTAAGATTTGTGGACCTATTGAGTTTGGTGGAACCGAAGGAGTGGTTTACTTGGTTAGGTGGATTGAGAAGACTGAGTCAGTGTTTAATGTCAGTGGTTGTGCGGAGAATGCGAAGGTAAAGTTTGCTTCTTTTACTTTCAAGGATGAAGCTTTAACTTGGTGGAACAATTACCGTAACTCGGTTGAGAGTGATGTGGCTTATGCCATGACTTGGGAGCAATTTAAGTCTTTGCTGATTCAGACTTACTGCCCAAGGAATGAGATTAAGAAGCTGGAGGTTGAATTCTGGAACCACAAGGTGAAAGGTACCGATATGGCAACTTACAATCGCCGTTATCGAGAGTTGGCCTTACTTTGTCCCGATATGGTTAGGACCGAGACCTAGAAGATTGAGAGGTATACCGATGGGTTGCCGGTAGCTACAAGGAACGATGTGATTTCTGCTAAGCCTGCAAACATTCATGAGGCTATCACTATCACTCAACAATTGATGGACTCTTTGGCATTGGAGGAAGCTGAGAAGGATAAGAATGGAAAGAGAAAGAGGGATGATCACTCTAAGGGTAATGATCGTCGAAACAAGCGACAAACAACTACTAGAGCTTATGCTATGGGAGATGGAGATAACAAGAACTACAATGGAGATGCACCCAAATGTAACCGATGTTACAAGCATCACTCTGGTCGATGTACTGTGATGTGCAAGAATTGCTCTAAGATGGGACACATAGCTAAGGATTGTAGAGCTCGACCACTTGCTATGGTTCAAGCTACACCTGAAACTATGAGCAAGGCAAATGTTACTTGCTATGGATGTGGAAAGAAAGGACATTATCGGAATAAGTGTAGGGAATCATGTAATCGAGGAAATCAAGGATCGGGTGGTAATGGGTACAATAATGGAAACCGTGGAGCTGGAGGAAATCGTGGACGACAAGATAATGGGGACCAACGTGTGGAAGCTGGAGCTGCTCATGGGAGAGTGTATGCACTTGGGAACGAGAGAGGAGAAGATCCGAACGTTGTTACTGGTACGTTCCTTCTCAATAATCGTTATGCTTCCATACTATTTGATACTGGTGCCGATAAGAGTTTTGTATCCACTAAGTTTGCACCCTTACTAGAGAAACCCCCGATGGCCTTAGGAATTGGTTATGATGTAGAGTTAGCTAATGGGAACATATAGAGGATTAGGACTATCATTCGCGGTTGCACGTTAAACTTTCTGGATCGTCCTTTCAACATAGATCTTCTACCCGTCATGTTAGGAAGTTTTGATGTCATTATTGGTATGGATTGGTTGTCGAAGTATCGTGCTCATATAATTTGCGACGAGAAGATCGTGCGTGTGCCATACGGCAAGGAGATTCTGAACATACCAGGAGATAGAAAGGATTTGAGAGGCCCATCTAGATTAGCGGTCATATCTTGCACTAAGTTGCCGAAGCTAATGGAAAAAGGAAGTTGCTTTTTCTTAGCTCAAATTTCTGAAAAAGGAGAGAAGGAGAAGAAGGAAAGGTGCATTGGAGATGTACCTATAGTTCGTGATTTTTCGGATGTGTTTCCCGATGATTTGCCAGGAATTCCGCCTACTAGACAAGTGGAATTTCAGATTGAGTTGATACCTGGTGCTGCACCTGTAGCACGAGTACCTTATCGTCTTGCACCTACTGAATTGGAAGAATTGTCGAAACAATTAGCGGAGTTAGCCGAAAAGGGATTCATAAGACCAAGTTCTTCGCCTTGGGGAGCCCCGGTCTTATTCGTGAAGAAGAAGGATGGATCGTTTCGCATGTGTATTGATTATCGAGAGTTGAACAAGTTAACGGTGAAGAATAGATACCCGTTACCGAGGATCGACGATTTGTTCGATCAGCTCCAAGGATCGAGTGTGTATTCGAAGATCGATTTGAGATCGGGATATCATCAGCTTCGAGTGCGCGAGGAAGATATTCCGAAAACGGCTTTCAGAACCCGTTACGGGCATTACGAGTTTCAGGTGATGCCGTTTGGGTTGACTAACGCACCGGCGGTATTCATGGATCTCATGAATTGGGTGTGTAAGCCTTACTTAGATAAGTTTGTGATTGTGTTCATCGATGACATTCTAATTTATTCGAAGAGTGAGAAGGAGCATGAGGAGCATCTAAGACTTATCTTAGAATTGCTCAGGAAGGAGAAACGGTATGCCAAGTTTTCAAAATGTGAATTTTGGATCCCGACGGTACAATTTCTAGGTCATGTGATTGATAGACAAGGAGTTCATGTGGATCCTGCTAAGATTGAAGCGATTAAAGATTGGGCTGCACCTACGACCCCAACAGAAGTTCGTCAATTTTTGGGATTAGCCGGTTATTACCGAAGATTCATTGAGGGATTTTCGAAGATAGCAAAACCGTTGACCAAGTTGACTCAAAAGAGTGTTAAGTATGAATTGGGAGATAAGGAAGAAGAAGCATTTCAGTTACTTAAGGAAATGTTGTGTAGTGCTCCTATCTTGGCGTTACCCGAAGGTAATGAGGACTTTGTCATCTATTGTGACGCTTCTCATAAAGGTTTAGGAGCTGTGTTAATGCAACGAGAGAAAGTGATAGCTTATGCTTCCCGACAGCTCAAGAAGCATGAGAAGAACTACACCACCCATGATTTGGAGTTAGGTGCTGTAGTTTTTGCTTTGAGGATATGGAGACATTACTTGTATGGAACCAAGTGTGTAGTGTTTACTGATCACAAAAGTCTGCAACACATCCTGAACCAAAAAGAGCTTAACATGAGGCAGCGACGTTGGATTGAGTTGCTAAGCGATTATGATTGTGAAATTCGCTACCATCCGGGTAAAGCAAACGTTGTTGCTGATGCTCTTAGTCAAAAGGAGAGAATTCCACCGTTACGAGTGAGGTCATTAGGAATGACTATCGTATCGCCATTACCATCTCAAATATTAGAAGCTCAAACGGAAGCGTTGAAAGCAGAAAATCGGTCTGCTGAGAATATATTTGGGATGGCAGAAAATGAGAAGGGATTTGTTAGACGTTCTGATGGAGTATTATGTTTTGGAGAGCGAAGTTGGGTACCATTGTATGGAGGAATTCGAGAGTTGATTATGCATGAATCGCATAAGTCAAGATACTCTATTCATCCTGGGTCTGAAAAAATGTAACAGGATTTTAAAAAGTTATATTGGTGGCCAAATATGAAGGCAGATATAGCGTTGTATGTTAGCAAGTGTTTGACTTGTTCTAAGGTTAAAGCCGAACATCAAAGACCGTCAGGATTGTTGACGCAGCCAGAACTCCTGGTTTGGAAGTGGGAGCTGATTACGATGGACTTTATTACCAAATTACCAAAGACAGCTAGCGGTTGCGACGCTATATGGGTAATTGTGGATCGATTGACTAAGTCTGCTCATTTCCTGGCAATTAGTGAAGATGATAGTGTGGATAAACTTGCGAGGTTGTATGTGAAGGAGATTGTTTCTCGTCATGGAGTTCCGATATCGATTATTTTGGATCGCGACAGCCGCTTCACATCAGCATTGTGGCGATCACTTCAAACCGCTTTGGGGACGAGACTTGATATGAGTACTGCATATCATCCCCAAACCGATGGTCAAAGTGAGAGAACTATTCAGACTTTGGAGGATATGCTTCGTGCATGCATCATAGACTTTGGTAAAGGCTGGGGGAAATATCTACCCCTTGCGAAGTTCTCCTACAACAATAGCTACCACACAAGTCTTAAGGCTGCACCATTTGAAGCTTTGTATGGTCGTAAATGTTGTTCACCTATTGGTTGGGCAGAAGTGGGAGATAGCCAACTCACAGGCCCTGAGCTTATTTTGGAAACTACTGAGAATGTAACGCAAATTCGAGATCGACTACAAGCAGCTAGAGATAGGCAGAAAAGCTACGCCGATCAGAGGCATAAACCCCTAGAATTCCAGGTTGGAGACAAAGTGACGTTGAAAGTCTCGCCTTGGAAGGGTGTGATACGTTTTCGGAAACGTGGGAAACTTAATCCCCCTACATTGGGCCATTTCTTATTTTGGAAAGAATTGGGCCCGTAGCTTATCGAATGGAATTGAGTAAAGTTCATGATGTGTTTCATGTTAGCAATCTGAAGAAATGTCTTTCAGAGGAAACACCGGTTATACCAATCAAGGATATTCGTGTGGATGAGAGTTTGAATTTTGTAGAAGAGCCGATTGAGATAATGGATAAAGAGATCAAACGACTAAAGAGGAGTCGTATTCCGCTCATCAAAGTTCGTTGGAATTCGCGGCACGGACCGGAATTCACGTGGGAACGTGAGGATGAGTTTCGAAAGAGATATCCAAGGCTTTTTACTTCGTAGATGGGTTGTTCCGAGAGAAACCCGGGACGGGTTTCTTCTGAGGCTGGGAGGATGTGACAACAAGCAAAATAGGGAGCCGTTTTAAAACCCGCATTACATTAAAATTATAAATTTGGAATTTTTGAAAGTTTATTGTGACGAGATATTTTACGAACGTTGGTACGTGATTTTTAATCGTACGATATTTATGAGATTTGGTTATTTATTTATGGTTTGGTTTGATTCGGTCGTGATGATTTATTTTAAGATCGTTACTTTGGCACTACATTGACTCCGGCACTAGGTTAACCTAACGAATTTTAATCTTTTACATAACGGTTGCGATTCATCGTTAAATGAACATTATAATTTTCATACATGTCTACATGGTTCGGGAAATGTTTTTGGGAAAATTATTGACGACGTGTACGAATATGTTTGGCGAAATTTAATACTTTTATGAGCAAGTAACCGTGTTACGGGAAAACCGATTAAAAATATTTCACTAAACATTAAGGTTATTGTGGCTAGTTTTGGAAAAGTGAAACATAAGGGACCAATGTGTAAAATTCGGGCATATAACCCCTTTCCCCTAACCCTAACCCTCATAATTTGGATACGTTTGGTTTTGTGTTTAGCTCGTTAGAGCTCAACCGAGACCCTATGGTCTCGGTGTGGTATCATCTTGGCTCGTTTGGGAGCCTAACATAACTCTTGGTCCGTTTGGATTTGTTATACGGCTCGATCTAGAGCTCAACGTGACCCCTTGGTCCGTTGGTTTAATTATTGACTCGCGTGGGAATCGATTTGGTGCTTGTTTTGGATTTGGGTTGTGCCACGACCCGAAGGGTCCGTTTGGCAGATTTGGGAGTGCTCGAATGAGCATAAGCCGTGACCAATTTGGTCATGGGTTCGAGTCCTTGCGACTCATGGTCTAGCTAAGACCCAAATGGGTCTCTCGGCTAGGGTTTGGCGTGGTAAACCAACCCGGATTACATGTAACTTAATTGTTTTATTGTTGTTGACTTTGTTGTTGTGATTCTTGTTTTGGCCGATGCATTTGGATGGGTCGAGACCCTTTGTGGTCTCGACAATGGTATACTTTTGATTATTGTGGAGTTGTGTTGTCGAATGCGGAACTTGGGGACCGATTGTGAGACGGTCAATTAGATGACGGAGATAGGATAGTTGGGTGCCGTAGTCGGACCCTCATGTTGTAGCACGTGGTTATGGGATTGATTTGGACGGAGTTGATTTATTATTGTGACTTGATTCTTATTATTTGGACTTGGACTATGAGCCGAGAGTCATGACTCGGACATGTGACCAAATTCTATGACTCGATAAATATTTAAAAGTCGATATTAAAAATAATACTCCTAATAATATTATTGAGAATATAATCGTTTATATACGTATATAGACGTGTTAAACGTATATATATATATATATATATATATATATATATATATATATATATATATATATATATATATATATATATATATATATATATTAATAATAAAACGATCACGGGTAAACGTTATAATGATATAACGATAGTTATTATGCTATGTAAATAGTGTAATAAATGTCGGACTATTGTTATAAATAAAAACTATATAAATAATGGCGAAATAATAAGTCGGGTAAATAATAATTTAAAAACGTGATTTTGTTTATAAATTAGAAACTTATCGAGTTATACGAGTTGTGGTTCTTTAAAGTCAAAGTGGGCTTTATATTGTGACTTTTGTGTTGTCACGGATAAATGACGATTAATATAAATATTTTATATATCAAGTGACTTATTTAATCGACAGATTAGATCGAGTTATTTGACGATATAAAATGAGTATATTAATGAGCATCGTATCCCATGACGCCCATAGGATGTGGTATATGTTTTAGGGTAATAAATTTCTATATATCTCGTGGAATTTGGCCGATTCAACGATATATATAGGGAATTTATTGGACTACGATATATATCAAATAGAAACTTATGTGTAATGTGCTTTAGGTTGGGTATAATTTTGGAATGATATATTACGTAAATAAATATGGGAGATTATCAAATCGACGGATTTAATAGGCTTCAATAGTTATTTAAATAATATGTTGGACTAACATTAGACCTATAGTTGGTTTATTATTTTGTTTGTTGTGGCTTTCTGGTTTGAGTTGTGTCGACCCTCCACCCATATGGATACCAAACGTCGAATTTCAAATTAAATATGAAGTTAATTTGAGAAATGGATATTTTTGGAAAGTAAAATGGAATACGTTTGGGAATGGGAATAGTTGATTTTGAGGAAATGATTTCTGAACGAGTTTGATATTGTTAGGAAGTGCCGAGTCTGTAGTCGCCGTTACGTGAGTTGCTTGAGATTACTTACGTCTTTCTTCTATCGTTTCTTTTGAGGATTTCTGGACTTGAGGTGAGTCATAGCCCCACTTTTACTCTTGAACTTTGTTTTCAATACTTGGGGTGAGAAACGTGCAAATGTTTTATGTGGACTATTATCGCTTGTTTATTTAAAACTTGCTATGCTTATAGAACTAGGTAGGATTAAGCGAGGCCTAGTCCCGAACTAGGTAAGCTATTGATTTGGTTGTTGAGCGAGGCCTAGACATGAGCTAGGTAAGCTAATGATTGGTTGTTGAGCGAGGCCTAGTCCCGAACTAGGTAAGCTATTGGATGGATTATAGAGCGAGGCCTAGACTTGAGCTAGGTAAGCTATTGATTGGATTGATTTGAGCTATAGCGTGCACCTATAGGGATGATTTGATTTGGTTCGATTATTTTGGTTGGATGATCGAGGCTTAGTCTAGCTAGCAAGCGTTTTGCGTATATGTCCACTATATTGAATTATGAATCTAAACCTATGATCTCACCAGCGAAAGCTGACTTGTAGCACGTTTTCTCAGGTAATTAAGTGATACTCTGTGGATGCTTGGGATTGGAGGCTTGGCATTTGGCACCGGTTATGGATCTATATTTCTAAAACTCTGATAACTATTGTGGACCTATATTTATTTCTTTTGGGCCTGATTTTTGATGATTTTGGGATAAATGCAAACTTTAAAACCCCGCGTGGTTGCATTTTTATTTTGTTTACTTTATCTCGTTCTTTCATGACTTTGAATGGATATCAATCCCCGTAGCACCCTGAAAGCTTGTTGAGTCTTCCGCTGTACCAAATTTTGGGGGTGTTACATCTAGATACTTGTGGAATTAACCCTAGGAAGCAAGTCGCTAGGGATGTGACTTGGTGATAGCAATATCACCATACACGTGCGAATTAACCCTAGGACCACCTACCAATGCTAGATACTTAACGGAGTTAGAGGAGTGTAAGATCTGACCATGCTGCATTCGTTAGCCTTGTCCATGTTAGTAGAGGCACTTAATGACTCTTATGTCTTCGTACCGATGAACCCAAGGCTTTACAATAGCTTTAGATAGGACAAGGTATAATATAGATCTAGGCAAATTTGACCATCTGACCCGAAAATGAATATCGTATCCCCGAACGATATGATAGGATGCACCTATAGGAAAACTAATCATGATCATAACAAGAGTAGTAATTAGGTTAACACTACTTCTCTTTACTGATTTCCTTCTATTTACTTTATTGTCTTGTTATTATTAATCTTTCAACTCAAAACCCCCTTTTAAACGTGACACGACTTAGATAATTTCCGCACCTAGCTCTTGGAACGACCTCGGCTTTACCATTTGACTATACCACACATGATCAGATACACTGTCCGTTAGTGCATAAAAGGTAGACCTTACGTAAACATGACTTTATAAATATTAAAACCTGGTCAGTAAAACCTACATCAGTCGACGCTTCGCATCAACTAAGTAGATGCGGCGTATCTTGATAACTTTGCGTGGAGTCAAAGAATAAAATATTTATGAATATTTGTACACCGCCTTCAGATGCGGTGTAACTTCAAACTCTTATGCGGCGCATGTTCTTCTGTGTCTTGGATTTCTTTGGTGAAGTCATGAGATCGATACACCGTATGTCAGGAAAGTAATACGGTGTATCTGGAGTAGGTAAGTCAGATCTTATTCGTTGAACAAAGTTTCATATATGACACATGGGATTAATCCATGCGGTGCATTCTTCAAAGTCAAGCATTGATCTTCAAATTCGTCTAAGTATTGTTGTACAACGTATCTGTCTAGAATGATACGGCGTATCTTCCTTCAGTTCAGTAGACTTTTTGATGCGTAGGGATTGCACCAGGCTTTACCTCTCAAGGGATCTTGAGAAGCTTACAACCCCCACCAGGCAGTGTACCTGATCGTTGTAGTATAGTATAGTGACAAGTACCGGGGGATTGATCGTTCAGCTAGGAATAATGTCGCTATGATTAGAAAACCTAAATACTAGATCTAGAGATGAGGGATGATTATTTTTGTATTTTTATATTTTTTTAGAAAGCAAGTTAAAATCTCGGGTTTGAAGGATTTGGGGCGGAATTAGTTGCTAGTCAACTAACACAATACTAAAGATGCAATTAAAATAAAATACTAGAAATGAAAATAAACTATATTAAACTAAAGTTGTGAGCAATATGTGGGAAAAATGTGTTTACTTAGACTTCACTACTCCCTAGATATTTTTTACACGTTAATTACTTGTTATAGTTGCGTGGATGACGGATTGTATTCCTTAATACCATTCATGGGGTGGCGTACTTACTTCCCCAATCCTATGGGTGCCTACTTCACTCCTATGTCGAGCCTGCAAGAAGCTCCTAACATGGGATCATTAGAATTTACTCATGCATTAAATACAACCAATAAAACCTAGTACACATCGGTTCATGTTTCCTAAGATGTTCAAGCATGTTACACAGTGGAGATCTGCCAGTTTTCTTAAGCCTAACATTGAAATCATTCATCCAATACAACCATAAACAAGTAATCAACACATAATTAACATCTAGGTTTCATTAGATCTAATCAAACACAAGATAAATCTAGCCTAACATGGTGGAATCAAGACAAGCACAAGATATAGACAACCAACACATAGACATATTGATTGAATTAAGAAAAGACTTATCTTAATAGCACATGTACGGATTCAAGGGTTGAAAACCCTTGAAAAGCTGTAAAATTCGTACAAGGTTCGGCCTTAGGGTTTCTCCACACAAGTTTTTTTTCCAATGAATGAAAATTAGAAAACTATATATAGATATTAGGGGTGACGGTGTCAAGAACAAACTTGTGACGCCGTCATCTCGCCGCCCAATAAATCCTCGGACTGCCTTGATCTACATCTGACGCCGTCATGTTGTCCTCTTTTGCAGGCCGTCACACTTTTAACTCTTGACGCTCTACTTGTGACGCCTTCATGTTTGTACTGGGTCGTCATGATCTTTACTTTTGACGCCGTCAAATTCTTCCTCTTGACGCCATCATGCACTGTTTCCAGCATGGAAAATTAAGTCTTTACGTTTTCTTCACTTTTATGCTCCAAAAACGTCCGAATTGCTTCCTTTTCCAGATTTCACTCTCAAAGTACCTAAAATCACAAAAGGAACGATTTAGGGCAATATTTGATCAAATAAATTCAATTCCGGGCTTAAATGACCCCCTAAAAACGGATCATTTTTCGCCTCATCACTTTTCCAACTTGATTCATTTTGCTCCATTTTACGTTTAAAATAGCTAACTTTCACCAAACGCTTATTTATAACTGAGAATTACAAAAGTAAATGATTAAGTATCAATTCTCATATAGAATAATATAAAACAAGTCAATAACATAGGATAAATGATGCTAATAATATGTACTTATTTGATGTCATCAAGCTTCGCGGTCAAAGAAAATAGTAGGTTAAATTTGGTATAGTGTTGAGTCAAATGAAATCTAGTAGTAGTTGTTCCTTCATTTGTTGCAGTAGTTTGCTATGTTATGTAAGCTTTACCGTTTATGTAACGGCTGAGATGTGGGATTTCACCCACATCCTTTGTACTTAAACGTTTTTTGGAGTAATCTATTCACCGGATGTAATAACCTTTTACCCAAAAAAAATATATTGGAAACCATGACTAACACTCCTCGCAGTTAGAACTGGAGGAGACTGATGCTTAAACTGGATCAAAATTATTCAAATAGCGCCTAAGGAAGACCCATGGCAACCATATCATGAACAAAATGAATGTCAATCTTAATATGTTATCATATTAGATTGGTAAAATCATTAATTGTATTGATTCACAAATATGCATTATACTAGATGAATACCCACGCGAATCGACGATATATAGTAGCAAATAATTATACTTGCGAAATCGTGATTCCTGTTGACCCTTGATGCAAAACTTAAGGGTTCAATTTATAATCATTGCTAAAAAATTTCATGAGCTAGAAGCAAATAATAATAGAAGTTTAAGGATTAAACAATATTAAAAATATTCATTTAGTTGTACATGATGTACCATTTTTTATAAAGGGTATAATACTCCACTAACATTACTCTTTTAAGCATTTAAGTTTTAGAAGTATTATATATAGGCAATCAACGTACTTAAATTTTAAGCACTTTACATTTAAGAAATAATATACATGCAGTATAAGTAGTAGAGATAACTACATAGAATAGTCTAGAATCATGCAATATGGGTTTAAACTACAAAAAACATGGATAACCCATTTGAAAAATTAGAAACCACGTATATCATATTCTAGCTCGTCTTCTTTTCATTGGGAAAAGACTTGATTTTTTCTCGTTGTTGAATGGTTTGTACGTAATAACTGGAAAAAATACGGTGTTGAGAAAGCAACAATGAACGCGAAAGGGTTTTTCTTTTTCAAATTCTCGACTACTCAAGGTGCAGAATCTGCCCTTCATGATGGTCCATGGATGATTCGTGGAATGCCAATAATTCTCAATCAGTGGTCTCCTGAGACTAGCCTCCTCAAGGAAGATTTGTGTTATGTTCTAGTTTGGGTGACATTCCATGATATTCCGATTGTTGCATAGTCTTCAGTTGGTTTTAGCTCTATTGCCTCTAAAATTGGTAATCATATGCTTCTTGATTCATATACCAATGAGATGTGCTTACAATCATGGGGTAGAAGTAGTTATGCTAGAGCCTTGATTGAAATTAATGCAACTAATGAATTTCGTGATACTTTGGTTGTTGCTGTCCCTAATCTTAAAGGAACTGGATTTACGAAATACACCATTCGTGTTGAATATGAATGGGATCATCCTCGATGTAGTAAGTGCTTGATATATGATCATCTTCTTGAGGAATACCATAAAGCTCCTCTTAAACGTGTTCATAACTCGTTAGGAGATAATAAGGGAGCACCGAATGATGGGTACTCTAATGTCATACGAAAGGGTCCCAGGTATAAGCGGGTGTTTGGGGTTGCTAAGAACAGAATATGGATTTTCGGCCGGTTGCTACTAAGAGTACTACTACTAAGGAGGCAATTACGTCCAAACAACCAAGAAAGGTTGCTGAAGGGATTAACAGGTGATAGAACTTATGCACACCACCATCTATAAGTTCTTGGACCGTTTTGGACTCCAGGTTGTTTAGACTTTGATCTAGAATAAACAATAAATCACAATAACAATGATAAACAATATACTACGCAGCGGAATTAAACAATATATCATTGTTATTATTAAGGTTCTTCGCCATCATCTCTAACCACTATTACAAATGCTATAAGCCCTAATACTACGTGATCAAGTGTAGTACGTGTTGCACACCTTGTAACAGAGATCAAGGGTTTGACCTTGAGGCTTAACAAATCACACAAATAACCTAGACATATTCCCCTAACGCTAGGTTCCCACACACACACCTTTGGTATTTTACATCTTGACACACATGTAAAACCAATTCCCTGTATTCTCTTTATATAATAGAGAATTAGGGTTATAAAGGATATTACTAAATAAATAAAAGATATGATGTAATCTTTTCTTTCTTTGTAAGTTTCTTCCTTTGTCTCCATAAGTCCCTCATCTTTTAATGTTTTGTCTTATCAACTCAAATATTAGACCCAACAACATGGTTAATGCTTTTGACGCCCTTAGGGGTTTGGATAAGGATCCTGTTGTTAGTAAACAGGCAAGTGTTACCACTGATGCATTTGACAGTCCGAGTACTACTCCTCTTGTTAAAAAGATTATCACTCTGGGTACTACTCATTTTGTTGAAAAGATTATTAAGATTGAAAGTCAAATAATTGAAGGGAAGCTTGTGCTTGTGGGTGACGATAAGAAGCTGCTTCCTATGCTGAAAGAGGCTATTGCGGTTCACATGGGTAACTATGAAGATATCCCTAGCTCATCCATTGTTGCTCCTTGCGTCATTTCTAATCGCACACTCGTTATGGTTAATGAGGATAAAAAGGTAGGTAATCCATTTTCTAAGGTTGAGAATTTGATTACTTTGGATAGTGATAGTGATGATGAAGTTGAAGATGTTTATGATGAGACCTCTAAATTTCATGGCGAGTAGAGGTGCATATAATGATAGTTTACATGATGATGAAGATTTTGATCTATACAACACTTGCGACCTCCATGGTTTAACTTCAGAATAGTGCGTGTTTTGTGACTTAATGGATATAAATCTTCATTGTCAGTATAAACGTTAGTTTTATTTCTTGTCTTTATAGTTGTTGATCTTGGTTTGTCTTTCTTACGCTAGTCTAGGTCTGAAGCACTGTAGGTGTGTTTGATTTACCTTTTTTGACTGAGGTATGAGATTCACCTATACCCGTTGTACTTATTGTTTTTTGGAGCAATAATATTTTACCGGGGGTAATAGGCCGGTTACTAAGCCAAAGAATGGAGGAGCATCGACGTCTAACCAATCGAATACAGGTTCTCCAATGGTTAATGTATGTTCTACTTCTTGTAACGAACCTACTATTGATCCTACTAGTAGTACGGCTCCTTCCCGGGATGACCAAGGTAAGAATAATAATTGGGTGGAGGATATCAACTTTGTTGATTTGATGAATAGTTTTGATGCGCTTAAGGCACAAGATTCAGTTTTGGAACCTGTGACTGGTACTACTAATACTCCTGACGTTATTTCTAGTTCTTCCAAAACTACTTCTCCATCGCCTATGAAGACTACTCCTATTGTTGAGAAAATTGGGAAGCTTGAATAGCTTATTATTGACGGGAAAGGCACCCTTGTGGATGATAATGGTAAACTTGTTCCGGTGGCTGATGGTATAAGGAAGGGCAACTCATTCTCTAAGGTGGGTGAAGTGGTTGATTCTGATAGTGATGATGAGGTGTTTGATCCAAATGATCCTATGGACAATTACTTTTCATCAGCAGGAGGACATAACGAGCTTGAAGGCTATATTTCTGATGATTATACAACCCAGGTCTATGATTTACCTGTGCAATATGAGGAATTTAATAATCAGTTTGATTTCAAGCTTCAAGGCCGTTCGAGGAAGTAATCTCTCATTTGGATTTGTTTATTTGGTTTGCATGTCGTTTTGTTTTCAGTGGTTGTTCTAGTTGTTGGTAGCTAGTTGTTCATTTATGGCATGTTATAAATGATCTAGTGGTTGTTTAAGCGGTTGCTTAAGGTTAATATGGCGTTTCAGCCACATTCCACAGTACTGTACTTTAAACGGTTTTTTTTGTTAATATATTTTACCATGGTGGATCTCTTTTACCCAAAAAATGTACGTTCTTTCTTTACGCTTGTAGATACTGTAAAAATATAAACATTTGAGGGTGTTTTTATCTTCTACGTATCGTCTTGCTAGTTTCCTTTGATATATATGCGTTCAAAAAAAAAAGTTGGTGTTGTACCTCGATGGCTTGGATCTCGCCTATATAGACGGATTTTGTTTTCCCTTTTATAGTATCTAGCTTCTGCTATAGCTAGCTAATTAATGATGTTTTGCATCATTTTTTTATTTTTTTTAACAATATAGGAAATGTAATACAGTATAATTTAGCAGACGCATTCTATTCTAGTAATCATTTGATTTCTTAGTTATCTTGTGGATAAATATGCTGGAAAATAAGCATTTAGCATTGTATAACGATTAATGAATCATGTACATGATATGTTTTTTTAGAACGTCACACCCCTAAACCAGCTATTATCTCATAATTTCTCACAAATATTTCAAGGGAGACTTGAACACGCGCGTAACCTCTTAGCCGACGAGTCACTCAAGCCAAAGGCCCTTGAGTCATGTTCATGATACGTATCACACTACTCTTTGGCGGAGTTTCTTTCATTATTTATATTATTCTGCTCAAAGTTGGGTTCATATAGCTAAATATATAGTCATTCGTGTCGTCCATTTTAGTCATCATTCATTTGACACTTTGTGGTCGTGGTCTTTGTCCAGTGTGTTTTGTGATGCATCGTAATTTCTTACTTTTCCTTGGCTTTTCGTATAAAGAATCTCATTGCCTTTTAAATAATATTTATAATTCATATCACAATATACTAATTAGCTTCAATTTATGCTAACTAAAGTAATAATTTTTGGCTTGTTAATACTCAAGCATATAGCATCCAGAGTGAACAAAGGGATTCGGTAAAATACTCAAACCATCTATTCAATTCTGCAACTCTCAAGACAATTATGTAGATTAAGGAGCGTCGTTGAGGATGAAAGGGTGGAGCAGGATTATTGAGGTGCTTCGACATGAAGCGTACACACGATATAAAGAATAGTAAACAATCAATATATTATAAGAACACGGAGACTTACTTCATTTAGTAGATCAATGTGATGGATGTATCTATGCTCCGGTTAACAAAATATGTTATTAACTACTATTAAGGTTGTTTCAAGTCAGTTACATGGAACCCATGTCACTATAATTTTAACCAGAAACTCGATCTAGATGTAATTGCATGTAGCCATGTAGGGTGGCAACTTCTCACACGAATCAAATAAAAAAAAAAAAAAAAAACAGATGATCAAGACTCGGTCTAATTAAGAGGTTGAGGTCATTTACGGATTTATCCACCAAACTATTTAGGGTAAATTATAAATAGAGGAAAGTAAATGGACGCTATCTCACATGTAACCTTACATGTGAAATCACTCAAAGTCGTCCAAAATTACATCACTTTGATTAATTTTATTCAAAATTTGAGTAGCGAAACTAATGTATAAGTAGTGGAAGGTCTTTTAATTGTGAATTAGACCAAACTATTGTTGAATCTGTAACTGTTTGGTTGAATGATAGAAAGCACTCAATAGTGTGATAAACAAAAAACATATATTCAAGTGAACCCGTCTTTAAGGATATTATGATGCAATTAAGGTAAACACTAACATTGTGAAGGTACACAACTAAAGTGAGGTACTTATGATGTTTTTATTGTCAAAATGGCGTAATTTTAGAAGGTTTCGCATGTACACTCATATGTGAGACAACTTCATATTCACTTTTATCTTATAAATAACTACTAAGAAATTATAGCATAAATTCAACCCACGGTCAACATGTTTAACCTAATTTCAACTGACCAGCTGTCCGATTACAGTTCATCTTGTTCACAACTCAATTAATTTGACTTGTTTTAATTAACAGTTATGTCGATCATGCAATGCTAAACGTTTGACAGATGTTATATGAGTTAAGCGTACTCGAGCTATAAATGGCAAGGGTGTAGCCATCCCCTCAACTCGCTAAACACATCAATCGCCACTACTTTGTTTAAATCGACCATGGTTCACACAAATACAATCATAAAATACTATTCATACATTCTTAACCTAAATACCATAAAGAGTAACATTTATTTTCTCCTTTTGGCAAACTATAAAATTTTAATAATTGCATGGATCAATGGCGGACGACATGCATTAGAATAGAGGTAGTTGATGAAAGCTAATAATGATTGGAAAAAGACACGAGAGGCAAAAACTATGAATTTACCCTGGGCCCATCACAAACTATGGGGACTCTGCCACGTGCCACTTCCCCAACTCATATTTATTTTGAGTATTGATTGGCACACTCATATTTTTGATCCGCACACTCAAATGTACAACCTTTAAAAGCAGCATGTGATAAATATACAACTGTGTAAAGCACAGCTTTGAGTGTGCAAATCAAAAAAGGGAGTGTGCAAATCATTAGCCATTTATTTTGCCCATCTTAATTTCAATTTTTTACTCTTTCTTCTCTTGTTCCATTCAGAACATAGAAAGTAAAAAAACAGTAGCCTATTCTCAAGTTACGTATTGATCTTTGTCTCGAATTATTTAATTTATTTTACACATATATTTTGCAATATCTATTAAAAGCACCTCCAATAGAGTTTATAAAGAAGGTTTAAGGGTAATGTGGAGTTGATGGATTTCTAATCATATAAACTTTCGCATTGCACGTGCTAGTTTTTAGAGGTTTATATATAGAGTAAGTCTAAAAGTTTATGGATATAAACTAGAGTTATGATCAATTGATAAATAAAATTAGAATGAGAATGGTGAGAGAAAACAACAATTATATATTTCAGATGTATTTACAAAAATACAAGTATCATTCTTCAAATTTCTTTTCGTCATATAAAATATTTGACTAAATTTTTTTCTCATTCTTTTCATTTCAATTTATCTTCTCACTATATGTCTTCCTAGCAACCTTATATAAACTTAACAAACTGGGTATAAGTGAGTCCTTTCCATGAAGCAGTCAAACTAATTATAAACTTAGGTAAGTTTATAAATGTTTGAGGTTTATAAAAATATGACGTGACGGTGTCATAAAATTAGTGTATTAAAGTTTATGGTATTGAAGATGCTCTAAATAAATAAAAAACTTAACATTTTGCATTCTTTACCTCAGAAATAAATCCCGTTAATCTAACAAACATAATTAAGCATTGTGTTAGCCTGTTAGGTCAACATTGGTAAGAACCAATCAACCAATAGTTATGTTGATTGGCGTTAACCGCTAGTTGTGAATGCAAAAAAAAAATGAAATATGTAACAGATTTACATACACAAAAATATGATACACTTTCACTTTACAAAAATGCAATTTGATGACATTCATTGAGGGATTTATCTTTATAATCACTACAATGTAAACCAAGCTTATAGTTCACACAACAATGTGTGTTATCGTTTATACCAATTTAGAAAATATCAAGACTCAAGTAACATATAAATTACAGATATAACTGGTATTTCACATATACCTAGTGTAACTTTCTGTTAGTATTGTTTTCAGGGACGGAGCCAGAAAGAAATATGATCGGGTGCACAAATTTTTTTAACCATAATATAATAGAGTTAAAAAGTGGATGAAAACGAAGATTTCATTAAAACGATAAATAAATGAACATATTACTTTATAATTAGTGATTCTACGATCTCCCATAGCAAAAAAAACACTTACGTGCACCCTCATTTTTAATATTAATAAGTTCTTCTTTCTTTATAACACAAGTTAAAGTGCCGTTAAAATAATCATCACTCATCCGATTACGCAAATCAGTTTTTATGAGCTTCATTTTAGAAAAACATCTTTCAACCGTAGCAGTAGCAATAGAAAAGACTAAAACCAACTTCATTTAAGCACTACTTTTCAAATATATTGTAAATACGACAACAATAAAAATGCCCCATGACAACACAATTGGGGTATTATTCATATTCTAATATATTGTTGACTATTACTTAAATTTGTTATCCTTATTTGTTTTAATAGAAATTGCATAGTTATTCACTTATTCTTATTGCCCTAAGCCCTTATTGATGATGATAGACTATACGAAACTAACAAATTAGTCAAGATTTCATACAACCAATCAAAAACATGAAAACTTTAAAAAACATAATGAACAAATGAAAGATATATGTTACGACTTATGAACCTTTTTCATCTTTGTGGTGTTGGTTCAATTTTGGATTTTGTAAATTGTTATGATGATGAATAAACTTGTTCCATTACAAAAAATATTTCATGAGCTTTTGTGCTTTAATCTATTAAACTTGTTTCATCTTTGGGCTTTTACAAAATTTTATATTTATTTTTTATTTGTAAGTATACGAACTAAATAATACTAGACACACATTTTAATGCACCGGGTGCATTTAAGATACATTTAAGAAAAATCGATAAGTTTTTCAAAAATTAACACTATATTGAAAAAATCCATGGGGTGCACGTGCACCCGCGGACACCCCTTGGCTCCGTCCCTGATTGTTTTAATGTGTTAAGAGTTAGATTCATTATTTTCTTTTCACTTTCATCCATACTTGGAATTAATGTAAACAAAAGCAGTCACATAATTGAATAACTTATAATCTTGCTTCAAAAAACGAATGACTTATTAATTATGCTACAAAAAATTTCATAGAGAGTGGTTAAAACGGCTTGTGGAGAGTGGTTAGTTAAAATAAATGAAAACTTGGATGACCTCTAAGTACATAACCGGTTAGGGGGTGTTTATGTGCTTTTTTGTGGTAGTGTAAAGAAATGAAAACTTGGATGACCTCTAATTAAGTACATTACCTTTACAAATTATAAGATTTGGATTAGTTAAAATAAAGAAGTGTAACAACTTTTTTAGAAATACTAAAAAAATTACAATATTTTTTACGATGAGATCATGAATTGAGAAATATGTAGAAAGAAAAAAACGCATGCTCTAAAATTCCGGTAGAATATTTCTAGTACCAAAGTCACTTCACTAAAAGAGAAAGTAGTACAAAGAAAGAAAAAAAAACGTAGAATAGAATGTTGAATTTGTGGTATTACTATTCATACATTACTTTCTCACTTGTTAAAAGGTAAAAGATAGGTAAATTAATAATTCTTCAAAACGAAAGAATTTCGAAAAAACTTTTTAGTTCCCTAAATGTGTATTTATTTAACTTCCACGTACTTCTTTTGCCAAAAGTTAAACCTTCAAGTCATACTCAAAATCTGGATTTGTATTATCTTATTATGAGAAACAATACTAAACGTATAATCGGTTTAGAAAAGATACACAGACATATTGTCTGAAACACAGTCTATTTTACAAATAGAAAAACGTATGATTTCATGAAAACACATGACACAATGACATACTCTCTCTGTTAGAAAAATTATTGTTTTTGGACAAAAAACACAAAGCTGAGAAAAAACAAAATAATATTGATTTCTCTTTCGTACTTTTTAGAGAATGAGTTTACCATTAACTAATTAGTTAACTAATTAATTATTATTTTGTTTAAAGTTGTTAACGATAATTTCAAGTACCGGTAAAGTGGTAATCTAGATCATATTTCCCTGTCTACTGCTAATAGTGTAACATTAATTTGGAACATCCTAGTTGCTACGTAACAGTTTGATTAAAACATGAGTATTACAAAAGTCAAAGGGCCCCGCAAAACAATTGTTGACTGTTAAACATAAACATACACTTGACACACGCAATGTTGTTTGTATGTTTGTAGAAAGCTACGATATGTCCAGGCCTGAAGGTGAAATAGTAACATCACCACTATACTTTGTAGGCTCCAGTTGATTGTACCATTTGTCTTTCTTTCATTTAATTCGATCACAAATTTTATACTACTATCAAACCAAATGACATAGACGTGTCCAAGGTGGTAAAAACTTCTTTGCTACAGAAGTCATACGTTTTAATGAAAACCGTCTATGTATTGGGTTGAGATACGGATTTATCGACAAGTATTGTATTTAAACATTTTTTCAAAGTAATATATTCGATGGGTATTAAAACACTTTACTAAAAAGATAAGGTGATGATCTCACCTTATTTTTAGTTTGTGTGACGATATAAGTCTTGAAAATTAGTTGACTAAAAGGTAAAAAAGGTTAGATGTCTTGCTTATGGCTCAAGCTTAATTGTGGGCTTAGGGTTTATAAGTTTTAGGGTTATGATTATTAAGGGTGAGCAAACAAAACCGAAAAAATCAAAACCAAACCGAAAACCGAAAAAAACGATCGAAACTAAAAACCGATGGTTCGGTTTTTAATTTTTCAAAAGCTGTAAAATACGGTTCAGATTCGGTTTTCATCCAAAAACCGAACCGATCTGGTTTTATTATGTAATAATATATAATTAATATAATATGAATAAATAACTAAATAAATGATGCGTGGGAATTGCACCTGGCTTTACCTTTCGAGGGATCTCGAGAAGCTTACAACCCCCACCAGGCAGTGTACCTGATCGTTGTAGTATAGTATAGTGACAAGTGCCGGGAGATTGATCGTTCAACTCAGGAATAGTGTCGTTAGGATTGAAATTAATCTAACTAGGTCTAAAGGTGAAGGATGATTCTTTTTGTATTTTTATATTTTATGAAAAGCAAGTAAAAATCTCGGGTTTTGGAAGGAGGGGCGGAATTAATTGTTAATCAACTAACCCAAAAGCTACTAATTAAACTAATGTGCAAGAAAAATAAACTAAGGTTCTACAAGATAAGTGAAGCATGTCTACCTATGATATGTTACTCCTTGCTAGCTATCTAATTCTACCTATTGAATTGTCACACCTTGTTTTAATTGACGGGTTGTATTCCTTAATACCATTCGTGGGGTGGCATACGTACTTCCCCAACTCTATAAGCTCTTACTTCACTCCTATGTCGAGCCTGCAAGAAGCTCCTAACATGGGATTATTAAAATTCGCT
Organism: Artemisia argyi; assembly: GCA_030686995.1. Classification (NCBI taxonomy): domain Eukaryota; kingdom Viridiplantae; phylum Streptophyta; class Magnoliopsida; order Asterales; family Asteraceae; genus Artemisia; species Artemisia argyi. The sequence goes on along the minus strand of CM060695.1, from coordinate 18,233,715 downwards.
CATGCATTAAATACAACCATAATAACCTAGTACGCATTGGTTCATGTTTCTTAAGACGTTCAAACATGTCACCATTGGAAGTCTGCCAGTTTTCTTAAGCCTAACATCGAATACAATCAACCAAACAAGAGACAATAGGAATCAAGAATTATAAGCTAAATCAACTAGACCTATCGAAGTGTCACACCCTAATTGATGAAGATAGACACAAACATCAACAAGGAATCAATAAGATCTAATCAATTATATACAAGTTTCACATAAACATAAGTATACACAAGGTGAATTAGCAAAACATCATCAAAGAAGAGCAAGCAACAATGATACTGGAAAACATTATTAAGAGAGAATCAACAAACTAGTACATGATGTTTATTGAGTGATTGAAAACCTCTAAGTTGCTGAAAAAACACCTACCTAAACCCAGGAATCGACCTTAGGGTTTAGGGCTTACAAAAAGTGAAGTTATGATGTTATATTTATAGGCAAGTTTTTTGTCGGCAAGGCTTGACGGCGTCAGCTTTAACACATGACGGCGTCAGCCCGCCGTTTTCACCAAATCGAAGATTTCTTCATCCTCTTCGTGTGGGCTTTTGAATCACCTAAATCCGAGTTCATATGCAAAAGTTATGACCAAAACAATATCACCTACTCCGCGCGTCAGTTTTGACAAGTTAACACGTGACGGCCTTGGGTGACGCCATCACGTTTTCACTGGACCGTCACCACTTCCATCTCTTGTTTACTCTTGACGCCGTCACATGAAGACTCTTGACGCCATCAGGTACTGTTCCCAGCAAGGAAAATTAAGACTTTGCCGTTTTCTTCACTTTTATGCTCAAAAAACGTCCAAAATGCTTCATTTCCAGAATTCACTCCAAAAGTACCTAAAATGAGAAAAGAAACGATTTAGGGCAATATTTGATCAAATAAATTCAAATCCGGGCTTAAATGACCCCCTAAAAATGGCTCATTTTCCGCCTCATCAATAAATCAAATTTATAAATTCATATTAATTTTGTGGGTAGATTTATAATATATTTATCTTAACGTTTATGTTTATATGCGTGTTTATCGTATCATGTGTTTACTTGAGAACATATCAATAGATATATGACGATAATCATACTCTGTATATGTTCACTTATATGTGAGTATCTCATCTGTATGTGTGTAATTAAAGAATTATGTAATAAACATTATTATGCTTAGATTGAAAAAAAATAATAAATAAGTAAAAAAAAAATAATAACCAGTTTTCTATGTAATACAAGTTTGTTGGTATAATTTTCCATGCCCAAATATAATCGGTTAGAAACCAAAAAAATCAAAAAATCAAACCGAAACCGATAATAAACCTAAAAACCCAACCGCCAAAAACTGAACGGTTTCGGTTTTAGGTTCTATAAAAACCGACAATTTCGGTTCGATTTCGGTTTTAGCCAAAAATCGACCCAAACCGAACCGTGCACACCCCTAATGATTTTGTTGTTTGTTTAGAAAGTCATATGTCTATTATAAATAGATATTCCAATCTCTTATGTGAAGACATTCAAATAATATTACTTCATATGTCCTAATTTATTTGTCATGTTTTGACTTTTTGAAGTCAATATTTTTAAGTTTAACTTTAATTATTTTCTTTTGCATTATATAATACTCCATCCGTCCCATAAAAACTGTCCAATTTGACTTTTCAAAGTCAAACTGGTTCAACTTTGACCTTAAATATTTTTTATGTGTTATATAATACTTGATGAAAAATTATACCAATGAAAAACACACTTAAAACTCAATCATTCATATATTTTTCATAAAGTATTATATAATACTCACAAAAATAGATAAGGTCAAAGTTGAACCAGTTTGACTTTGAAAAGTAAAACTGGACAGTTTTTATGGGACGGATGTAGTATTTGATATAAATATATAAATGTATTGAGTTTTAAATATATTTTTATTGACATAATTTTCATCAATTATTATATAACACAAATAAAAATAATTAATATCAAAATTAAAAAAGAAAGACTTTAGAAAGTCAAAAGTTGACAAATAAATTTTGATTGGAGGTCAAGGAGTACTATTTTGCTATTTTACGTGTTATCGGAGTTTTAGGTACAACCCACCACAAATTTGATAACCTCCGGTTATCGGTTACTTGTCGGTAATTCTGAGAGATCCCGACCTATTTATCTACCCTTCATATTTTTTTCCCCACAAACCCTTGCCTACCAAACTCTAATCGTCAAAACACACTCATATAATGTTGATTTAGTCATGATCAATCAACTAATTTCAGTATTGTATTTTGCTATTAATAAAAAAGAAAAAAAAAAAAAAGAAAAGAAAAACGTAATTTCAGTCATTTCCGTAAATCATTTACATAAACTAATTTGTTCTTATAAAAAGTTCTTTGTTGATCTCACCTATTTACTATTTTGCTATTTAAAATAAAATAAAATAAAATAAAATAAAAATAACTTAATTCCACAAGAAAGAAATTGTATGTAGAAACAATAATTGTACATAAATGAATTTCAATTATGTATCTTCTGTTTTCCAAATCAATTTTGATTGATTTTAATCAAGTTATCCATTTTAAGTTATAAGGTACATGTCATATTTGTTACTTTTGTTCTTGACTTAACATCAAATTTCAGTCATTTCCGTAAGTTCTGTTTTTTTTAAAGATAAAGCCATTAAATAAATAAAAAATGTCTGAATGACATGACTTATAGTATTTCAAAACAAGAGTACTAAAAAAACTAATAAAAAAAAGAAGCTTTAACTTCATATTATGCACTCCTTAAAGCATTTTGCCTTTTATATTTTAGTCATATATTTTTTTTGTTTGCTTCATTTAACTTTTCAAATACAGTAATTACTTTGTCAAATACGTCAGATTTTCATATCACAAGTATAATGTTTTCCTTTTTATTTTGGATTTTTGGGTTCCTCTAAATACACCAATAAAACCACTGGCTTTGTTTGGCGAGAGAGATTATGAAAGATTATGAAAACCTATTTATTTATATTTATTCTTTGAAAAATAAGTTTTGGTCAAAAAATAATAGACAAACTAAAATTATGAATTATTTTAGAAAAATAAGTTTCCAAAAAATAAGTTGCCAAAACCGGCTTTTAAAAGATTATGAGGATTATTTTTCACAATTTAACTTATTTTTAATATTTTTCAGCAATAACATCAAAACCACTACAAAAAATAAATAAATAAAGATAAAATAAAATAAAATAAAAAACTACAATTTTAATCTTTTTCATCACCGGCAATATCTATTTTTGCTAAACAAAGACTAAATATACTGTAATTATTACATCAATTATTAAGTTTTTCACCTTTTTCACTAAATTATTTACATAAACCAAATCCCTACATAATTATATTTTCTCTCTCTTTTATGTTATTAAGTAATATTTATGGAATTTGATTACTTTTTTTATTTTCTTTTCTCTTTTATTACTTTTTTTTTTTTTTTTCTCTCTTTTAATTGAACAATTATATATATTTTAGCCAACTAATTTTCAAGTTAACTAAATCAATAGGTGTCAACGAAAAAAGCAGTTGTACAATATAGGTTGTTTATTAGTCATTGTAATTATTAATATGGGTGTTTTGCATAAATCATTTAAGCGCGGTGATGATTTTTTATATTCATGTCAAGCAACAAGTAGTTTTATATATTTTTTTCCAGAATGTTTTTTTTTCAACATTTCATGAAGTAGCATTTAGAAGCGGTTAGTTTTTAAGAACTGTTTTTACATTATAATTGCATCTACAACTATGTTACAAAACGTTTTTATAAAAAATGCTCACCGCTACTGCTAATTTTTCAAAACACACCCATAATCCATTATATTGAAGAATAATCATTTGTAAATATATTCAGTTAATCACTATATCATTTTGTATGTATCAAACTTTTTTTTATCCTATTTTACATACGGATTTTTATCAACTTATATATATGTGTGTATCGTAAAATATAATAACTTCTATTGCGTATCATCAAGTTAGAGTTTATGACTCAACACTACTTAATCCCTTTCCACTCAATATATACATGTTTTGGTTTAAATTATACATGTTATATATTAATCACAGATACCTCAAACACCTTATTCTCTCACTTAACCTCAATTAACTTCATTTCTCCCCTAACGTCTAAGATTATTCCCGTACTTGCTATTAGATAGTTGTTAGTTTCTATCAAAGTTCATTCACTTATAGTATTGTCATTTCTGTTTTTCGTTTATCCAATATTCACCTGGAAATTTCTTGCTTTTAATTAAACCTTTAAAACACCAAAAAGAGTTTCATCCGCTAGGACGTCTGGAAGTCGCCTTCACAAGATAACGAACTTCCTTCGGGTACTACCTATACTACTCATCAAAGATTATGTACAATACCTAAAGGTTGAAAAACTTCCTCATCAGAGATAAATGTCATTATTTAAATAGTGATAAAAACCATCCGTCCCAAATTAATAGTCTTTATTTATTTATTTATTTATTATTTTTTTTTTAATGCCTCAATTTAGTTACTCACTACTAAAAATTAAAAGAAAAAGTTGATCAAAATTTAAGGAAGTTCAATAAATATCAAAGTACAAATAGTAAGTCAATAAATATATGAATGTCGATAAAGTCAAATAAATCCACTGCAAAAACGAAACATCTTAAGTTTAGAGATTTGATAACCCCAACAAAAATTACATGAAAGACTATATGAGAAGCAAAAGCTCCTTCATTGATACAATAATCCATATCATAGTATAGTTTTCCTAGACAATCTTGGTTCTACAAATTGGTTACTACCACATGAAGAAAATCATAATGCCTCCTTTTTAACGGGACAAAAAATCTATATATCAATCTCATTTGCTCTTAACCAATTCTTGAAACTTGTATGATAGAAGCATGAGATGCATAGGTATGCATATCTATGGTTGAAAATCAGTAACAGACTGCAAATTGTTTCTCTATATCCGCCGGAAAAAAATCGAGAATTTCAATATTGTTCAACAAAAATCAGAAAAAAGTAATCAAATATCATAAATGTCCTGTTTGATTTACTTAGTTTAACGAAGCTTTTAACAAGCATAACAATATCTAAACTTAAGTAAAATGTGATAAAACTTGCTATTAGTATTAGTATGCAACAACACTTTTTATGTATGCAAATAAACAATGAGAAGCCCTGGGGATTGCATACATATGGGTAAAATAATATTTTATAAAACATGAACAATTAAAAAATGATCATTTGCAAACACTAAGAGAACCAAAATGCATGTTTCCAATGAACTTAGAAGACATTAAGTGCATTATTCTGCGTAATGGTGAACCAATCAAGAATTCAAGATCATAAGCACACATGAAGAGGATCCAAAAAAAAGTCACGTGCACTCTCATTCTTCCTTTTATGTGTTTCCCATTAACCTATGTTGACTTGCATTATTTGTTGCATACAAAAGTATATTCGTTTAGAGCGTCAGGTGTCATGGCTTGAGCCGTTTCGTCATATTTTCATTTCACTTTTCACATTTACGCATCAAAATACTCTCATACTCATGGTCGAGTTATTTTCATTTTTTGATACTCATAATTTTATTTTCTTTTCTATGTTTTTAACCAACTAATTTTTCATTTTCAAATAAAAATACAAATTATATAAAACTAAAAGAATTCAATAATAAAAAACAAAAAACATGTTACATAAAAAAAAGATAAAAAGGAGAAATCATACAAAAACACACTTCTTGTGGACCGACAGATGCTTTACATTTCTTGTGGGTCGTCGTTTAAAATCAGAAAATGAAAGGAAAAAAACCGTCTTCTACACCTAAACACAAAAATACACACTCACAAAAAAAAACACACACTCAAAAACAAAACACAAACACAAACCCATTTTAAATTGATTAAAAGATCGAAAAAGAAAAAGAAAAAACAGTTTGGCACTGGATGAGTTCTCTAACACCGGAAATGGCGCGGTGGGGCGGTATAGTAATGCAGGAATGGCAGTGCCATTTTGTGCTCCACATTAGAATGGCAAGGCTTGTGCGCCATGACACCGTTCACTCTTACAGTAAAACAAAAGCGTAAACATAGAATGTTTAGCCCGTTCAAGGAGGAGGAGTTAGTGGCTCATATATGTGTAGCTTACCGAGATATCAACATTACCCTTTGTCCGTTTTCTTACCACCTCCAAAATGTGTACCTCTACCAAAATGTATACCTACTACCTAGTGTGGTTTAAACCTATGTTGACTTGCGTTATTTGTTGCATAGGCAACTATATAGGCTTACAATAAAACATAAGCGTAATTTTTTTTTTCTCGTGCAAAGGATATAGTTCAAGAAGGACGAGTTAGACCTTGACCAAGGTTTCCAAGTTACCATTCTCCCGTTTCATAACCACCTTCAAAATGTGTACCTACTACCTAGTGTAATTTAAACCGACGACATTATGGTACTTGACCACTAGGTCACCTTGATGGTGGTTATTGGCTTACAATAAGAACATATATATTTGCTCGGTTATTGAATACAATATTTACAAATAAAATTTTTAATGCCTCTTGAGCCAAGCTCGAGTCTACATCTTAAAAACGCTCATCAAAATATCAAGCCGAAGTCAAGACTAGCCTATGTTGGTCAAGCTTGAGCTCGACTTGACATGTTTGCGCCCTGGTGACATGTTCATAATAGAAACCACAACGGGTACTATTACAAGCGTATCTATTGACCCCAAAATCCATTGGTGATTTTGTATTATCATATGCTAGAAAAAATTTCATTTAAGGAAGATCAAGTTGCATAAGGCTTGTAAAGGATATATAATTCGTATATTTTATTTTACATTTTCCCTCTCATTTCTCAACTGGTAGTTCAGATCCTGGTTTCGAATCTGAAGTGAATGGTGGTGTTGAGAGTGCTTCAGTTGAGATTGCTGATACGTGGGAATCACACCAGGTTTTACCTCTCAAGGGATCTCGAGAAGCTTACAACCCCCACCAGGTAGTGTACCTGATCGTTATAGTATAGTATAGTGACAAGTACCGGGGGATTGATCGTTCAACTCAAGAATAGTGTCGCTAGGATTAGAAAGCCTAAAAACTAGGTCTAAAGGTGAGGGATGATTCTTTTTATATTTTATGAAAGCAATTAAAATCTCGGGTTTTTGGAAGAGTGGGCGGAATTAGTTGCTAATCAACTAACCCAATAACTAAGATGCAATCAAAATAAAATAACAGAAATGAAAATAAAGCTAATTAAACTAGTGGTGTGAACAATAATAGGGAGAGTTGTGTTTACTTAGGTTTCATTACTCCCTAAATATCTTTTACAGGTTGATAGTTTGTTACAATTGCATGGATGACGGGTCGTATTCCTTAATACTAGTTGTAGGGCCGTGTACAATATCCTGTAACTCTATAGGATCCTACTTCACTCCTATGTCGAGCCGTTAGAAGCTCCTAACATGGGAATATTAGAATTCTCCTACGCATTAAATACAACCAAAAATCATAGTACACCTCTGATCATGTTTCTTAAGACGTTCAAGCATGTCACCAATGGAAGTCTGCCAGTTTTATTAAGCCTAACATCGAATACAATCATCCGTAACAACTATAAACAAACAATCAACCCATAATTAACATCTAGGTTTCACTACATCTAAGCAAACACACAAGAGATCTAGCCTAGCATGTTAAATTCAAGACAAGCGTAAGATATATTCAAGCAACACATAGACATATTGATTGAATTGAAAGAGTACTTATCTCAAATTGACATGAAAGGTTTCAAAGGGTAAAAACCCTTGAAAAAGCAGTAATATTCGTGCTAGGGTTTCTCCAAAGTTACACCCTACTTGTTCCTCTCTTCCTACTAACACGTATCAAAGAAATCCTTTTTTTTTCTTTGTAAAGCCTGTTTTATCGATGAAATCCTTTTCTAGATAGAATGGGCGTTGTGGTCCTATAAAGTTTCTTTCTATCCAAGGTCCATATCTAGATGGTCTCCTATTCATCTCTACCCAATGTGGTGTCGGTTCGTCCTCACAATCGTAGCTATGCTTCTTAACATCATATACCGACCAAGTATCGCCCTCACCTACTGCTATCTTAGATTCCTTACAATCTATCATGGCGCTAGCGGTTGCTAAAAATCCTCTTCCTACTAACAATGGGCATGTAGTATCACTAACCATATCTAGGACGTGAAAATCCGCTAAAATAGTTAACTTCCCTACGTGAACAACTACATCCTTGATCATCCCAACCGGGTGGGCAATACTCCCATCCGCTAGACCAATTAGTACCTCCGTCTCCTCTAACTTTCCTAGCTTAAGAGTGGTGAAAAGGGATAGGGGAATCAAGTTGAGGCTTGATCCTAAATCGGCTAGTGTGTCGAAAGCTTCGGATTTTCCTATCTTACAAGGCAAAACAAATATACCCGGATCATCAATCTTCCTAGGCAACTTGTTTTGAATGAAGGCGGTCCCATTGTTACCCAATTTAAACTTCTCATATTTTTCTAGTAGGCCACTATAGTAGGGAGCACAGGTGATGCGTGGGAATCGCACCTTGCTTTACCTCTCGAGGGATCTCGCGAGGCTTACAACCCCCACCAGGCAGTGTACCTGATCGTTGTAGTATAGTATAGTGACAAGTACCGGGGGATTAATCGTTCAGCTTAGGAATATTGTCGCTAGGATTAGAAAACCTAATTAATAGTTCTAGAGATGAAAGATGATTATTTTTGTGTTTTTATATTTTATGAAAGTAAGTAAAATCTCGGTTTTTAGAAGAGTGGGCGGAATTAGTTGTTATTCAACTAACCCAAAAACTACTATATAACTAATTAAACTAATGAAAATGAAATTAAACTAATATTAAACTAAGGTTGTGAGCAGTAATTGGAGAAATTGTGTTTACTTAGACTTCATTACTCCCTAGATATCTTTTACATGTTAATTACTTGTTACACTTGTATGAATGACGGGTTGTATTCCTTAATACCATTCGTGTAGTGGCATACATAACTCCCCAACTCTATGAGCTCTTATCTCCTCCTACACCATGACCCAGCACAACTATAGGGATTGTAAACAGTGGCTCATGCATTAAATACAACCAATAAAGACCTAGTACGCCTCGGTTCATGTTTCTTAAGACGTTCAAGCATGTTACCATTTGGAGATCTGCCAGTTTTCTTAAGCCTAACATATAAAATCATTCATTCAAAACAAGAATAGACAAGTAATCAACACATAATCAACATCTAGGTTTCATTAGATCTAAGCAAACACAAGAGAGATCTAGCCTAGCATAGTAAAATTAAGATAAGAACAAAAGATAAACAACCAACACATAGACATATTGATTGAATTAAGAGTATACTTATCTCAATTACAATGCAAGGTCTCAAGGGTTTGGAACCCTTGAAAAACCTGTAAAAGAGGCACCAAAATCGTCTTTAGGGTTTCACCAAAACTTCTTCCTTTTTTAATGAAAAAACTAGAAAACTATATATAGGAAAATCGTCCTGACGGCGTCAAGAGTTAAATCTGACGCCGTCAACTCGCCGCCATACACTTCCTCGGACGCCCTAGATCCAATCGTGACGGCCTATGTGACGCCGTCACCACCTTCGGTAAATTAATCTTGACCACTTTGACGCCGTCATAACTCCATCTGACGCCGTCACCAGCTACGGTAAATTATTCTTCATGTCTGACGCCGTCAAGAGAAAACCCTTGACGCCGTCACCTTGTATTTCCAGCTTGGATTTTTGGTACTTTGTCGTTTTCTTCACTTTATGCTCCAAAAACGTCCAAAATAGCCTCTTTTCCAGAATTCACTCTCCAAACACCTAAAATCACAAAAGGAACGATTTAGGGCAATATTTGATCAAATAAATTCGGATTCGGGCTTAAATGACCCCCTAAAAACGGATCATTTTTCGCCTCATCATATACCCTTACACTTGAGATTTGCTTGTCCTCAAGCAAATGAGCTTTTATTCTACTCAAAAGACAAGTTAGGGGTCATTTAACACTAATATAAAAGTAATTACAACAAATAATCGTTCCACTAAAGACCAATAGACAAGCACGGAGGTCATACACAAGCACCTCACAAATAGTGTTTAGATACTCACATCTCTCGGGTGTAATAAAGTAATATAACATTATGGAAATGGAAGATATCTCTCACTACCTGTCATAGCAAAATAGATTACCATAGGCTTGGGAAAGGATCAAACCTCCACCACATGGCGTAAGCACCTAGGATAAACTATCAAAGAGGTCTTTTAAAGAGGGTTATATCGTTAGGTGTAGGGATATGAATTACACGGTTTTGTTGGATAAAGGGAATTTTACTGATGGCGAGTTAACAATCTTAGTAAATTACATGTACAAGATGGCGTTGCTAAGCCATGACTAGACTCGACTTAAGCTAATAAATGAAAAATAACAAAAACATAAAATGAACATAGAATGAAAACGGGATGGTAGTCCATATGTTTTTTTTTTTTTTTTTCTTTTCTTTTTCTATTATTTTTTTTTCTTTCTTTTTCTTGATTTTTCTATTTTTTTTTTTTTTTTTTTTTTTTTTTTTTTGCATACACTCTTACCCTACCATCCAAAATAATACATCATAGGGGTTTGAGCACTCCCCTTACACTTGAATCTTTACATACTTTACATTAAACTATTCTAATGACTCGAATTAAGAAAATCAAAACACTTGGAGCACTTTTTAAGATTAACGTACATATGGGGGTAATAAGTGATGTTCTTCCCCATTCCTCCATAAAATAAGTACTTACCCATGAGTCCCAAAACAATATGTACACGGATATGACTCGACTTAGCAACCATGTAATCAATTAGAAAGTTAACTTAGGGTTTAACATATAACAATAATGCACTAAAAATGAGCGCATACACGGAAGGCTAAGGCGATTTGGTTGTACATTTAAGTGGGGTGTAACAAATTCTTCCTTTAAGTAAAATGCTTAAAGTTAGAAACGAAAAGATAGGCTCGGAGGGGTGTACTAGGGGTATCGTGTACTAAAAATGAGTACAACGCAAAGGGTGTGGGAAAAATTAGTTGACTTAACTAGCCAAGTAATATGACTTAAATGGTCAAGTAATTATAATACGGGTTTAACACAAGGGTGATCCTAATGCCTCTTATCATGTAGTAAATCCTACTACACGAATGTAGTCTCACTAGCGGTCTCGGGATGCATCACTAACGCAAGTTCTAGAATCTAAATGCTACCGGTACACTCATAAGCACTAATAATGAATGCTTTTCCTATCAAAACTAAAGGCGAACCTCACATTTTTGGGTGGAAAATTTTTCTGAATATACGGTTATGTGCTAGTCATACAACCTCCTTTCCATGAGACGCTTGCTATGGCTAAAGTTTCACTCCTAAATGTTGTAAAAAATTTTAAATTTGGCGCTAAAATTACACTAACAAGTATTTCTCATAGTTTTATTACACATCTACTATCAAACAAAACAAACTCAAGTGAAAGTGCATATGTAAGGTATCATCTTTTTACCCTCCCCTTACACTTAAGATGAACATTGTCCCCAATGTTCAAGTAAAGAATGTAAAAGTTAAAAAGTAAAGAGAATGAAATCAAATACTCCCCTGATTCGCTCGGTATGGATTATAGGTTGGCCAGGTTAAATCTTCCTCCAAGAAAACGAACAATCAAAGCTTCCCTTCCAGAATATAAATCATCTTCTTGTCATAAATAACCTGTAAATCCTGACAACAATAGACAAGGCAACCTCGCGTAAAATCGGCGGCATCCTATATAAGTTACTAAATCCTAGAAAACAAAATAAGATATAATGCTTGTGGAATGAAGTTTGCAGATTTCCTGGAGATTATAAAACTTAATAATTCACAAAAACTATAAGACTCCGTTAGAAAAACAAAACCGGTAAAATTTCCAGATTTTTAACTCCTGACGCCGTCAAGAGCAATTTCCTGACGCCGTCAAAATGGACCTGCAGAAATCTTTATGTTAAGTTTCCGAAAAATTTCTGGAAAAACTTTGTCCTACTTCCTGGAAAATCCTGCAAAACTTCATTATGACTCAATACAAGCATTTGACTCTAACAAATACGAATATACATGTTCATTAAATATTGTGGATAATCATGATCGGTTTGTTTCTTAAAAACATATTTGGGGTTTCCCCTTACACTTATCTTTTGCAAAAATACCTTTAGGTTGGAGTTAAGACTAGGCTAAACAACATAATAAAGTATTTCACATTTTAATTGAGAAACATAATCAACCAACAATAAAAATAAAACATGCATACGGAAGCAAATAACAATCAAACAAATAAAATTCACACAAAACATGGGTTGCCTCCCAAGAAGCGCTTTTCTTTATTTACGAGTCTTGTAGCTAGACTCAAAGTCGTGGGTTACTACGTGATTTCATCATCAAACATCACATCCTCCTCATTAATCATTTCATTGTTATTTTCTTGGTAATGTTTTACACGTTGTATGTTAACCGTGAATTCCCTACCCTCGTCATCAACTAACACTACAGCTCCAAATTTAGAGGAATTCTTCACCGTGAACGGCCCATACCATCTAGACTTAAGTTTCCCCGGAAATAATCGCAACCGAGAATTGTATAATAGGACCTTGTCTCCTTCTGAAAATTCTTTGGGTTTCTTAATTCTTTGATCATGCCATCTTTTAGCTCTCTCTTTATATGTGATGGAGGATTCGTAGGCTTCTAATCTAAGTTCATCAAGCTCGTGTAATTGCAAAAACCTATGGTTCCCCGCAGTTGTGTAATCTAAGTTGCATGCCTTAAGCGCCCAATAAGCCTTGTGTTCTAATTCTACCGGTAAGTGACATGCCTTACCATACACCATGCGGAACTGGGTCGTTCCAATAGGTGTTTTGTAAGCAGTTCGGAATGCCCATAAGGCTTCGTCGAGTTTGAATGACCAGTCCTTTCTGTTTTGACTAACCGTTTTTTCAAGTATTCTTTTAATAGCTCTATTGGTGTTTTCGACTTGGCCATTGGTCTGTGAATGATAGGCGGTGGAGAATCGGTGGGGTACTCCATACCTCTTCATGACCTTTTCCATTTGCGCGTTGCAAAAATGTGTCCCCCTATCACTGATGAGAGCCTTCGGAATCCCAAATCTTGCGAAAAGCTTTTTTAGGAAATGAATGACCACTCTAGCATCATTAGTCCTAAGGGCTTGCGCTTCAACCCATTTCGAAACATAGTCAATGGCGACCAAGATGTACTCGTTTCCTCCTGAGGATGGAAAGGGTCCCATAAAGTCAATCCCCCAAACATCGAATACCTCACAAACTTGTATAAAGTTCTGAGGTGCCTCATCCCTATGTGATATATTTCCAGCCCGTTGACATGCATCACACGCTTGTACCATATCTTTTACATCACGGAAAATTGTGGGCCAATAGAATCCTGCATCGAGAATCTTTCGAGCAGTAACATTTATCCCATGATGCCCTCCAGAGGGACCGGAGTGACATTCCCTCGTGATCTTCACTGCCTCATTCTCCGAAACACAACGCCTTATAATGTGGTCAGGACACCTTCGGAATAAAAATGGTTCATCCCAGAAGTTATATTTCAGCTGGGAAAAGAACCTCCTCCTTTCGTATTTGGTCAGGTGTTCAGGAACAAGTCTACATCTACTTGCGAAGTAATTGGCGAAGTCGGCGTACCATGGTTCCGAATCAAGGATAGACATCAGTTGTTCGTCGGGAAACGAATCCTTAATTTCACTTCTATCGTGTTTATCCAAGGGGTTTTCCAGGCGAGATAGATGATCGGCGGCTAGATTCTCTGCCCCCCTCTTATCGCGAATCTCAACATCAAATTCTTGTAGCAACAAGATCCACCGAATTAGTCGTGGCTTGGCGTCCTGTTTCGCAAACAGATATCTAAGAGCTGAGTGGTCAGTGAAGACGACTGTCTTTGAAAGGACAAGATATTGTCGGAATTTGTCGAATGCAAACACTACGGCTAATAATTCTTTTTCGGTGGTGGAGTAGTTCTCTTGGGCGGGATTCATGGTTTTGCTAGCATAGTAAATAGGTTGGAAAAGCTTGTCACGTCGCTGACCTAATACAGCCCCGACAGCGAAGTCGCTAGCGTCACACATTATTTCAAATGGTAACTCCCAGTTGGGTGTGATCATGATTGGAGCTTGAGTGAGTTCCCTTTTTAGGAGGTCGAAAGCATCCTTGCATTCTTGGGAAAAATCGAATGGAGCATCCTTCACAAGCAATTGAGTCATTGGCCGGGCAATTTTGGAGAAGTCTTTGATGAATCTCCGATAAAATCCGGCGTGCCCCAAAAAGCTGCGTATTGCCTTAACAGTTGTGGGGTATGGTAACTTAGATATAGCTTCAACCTTAGCTTGGTCCACCTCTATCCCATTCCCTGAAATCTTATGGCCCAACACAATCCCTTCCTTTACCATGAAATGACACTTTTCCCAGTTCAACACCAAGTTGGTTTCCTCGCAACGTTTAAGCATCTTCTCTAAATTAGCAAGACAGCGGTCGAAGGAGTTCCCGAAGACTGAAAAGTCATCCATGAATACTTCCATGAGTTCGTGAAAGATTGCGGTCATGCAACGTTGGAAAGTGGCGGGGGCATTACATAGCCCAAAAGGCATCCGTTTGTAGGCAAACGTTCCATAGGGGCAAGTAAACGTGGTCTTTTCTTGGTCCTCAGGTGCTATGGGGATTTGAAAATATCCAGAGAACCCATCTAAGAAGCAATAGTACTCGTGTCCAGATAATCTTTCTAACATCTGATCAATGAATGGTAAGGGAAAGTGATCTTTCCTCGTGGCATCGTTGAGCTTTCGATAGTCAATGCATACCCGCCATCCAGTGACAGTTCTCTATGGCACCATCTCACCCTTGTCATTTTTTACTACAGTCATTCCACCCTTTTTAGGTACAACCTGCACAGGACTAACCCATGGGCTATCCGAGATTGGGTAAATCAGTCCTGCATCCAAAAGTTTGATAACTTCCTTCTTCACTACCTCCTTAATGTTAGGGTTAACTCGCCTCTGGGGTTGCACAGTGGGTTTATAATCTTCCTCCATAAGAATCTTATGTGTGCAAAAAGTGGAGTCAATCCCCTTAATGTCGGCCACACTCCATGCGAGTACCCCCTTGTATTTCTTCAGGACCTCTAAGAGTTTAACTTTTTGTTCTTTTTCCAAGGAAGAATTTATGATTACCGGGAGTTGGTTTTCTCCCTGAAGAAAGGCATACTCCAAATGATTAGGGAGTTCTTTAAGATCAACGTCAGGGGGCTCGATAATAGAAGGTTTTAGCTTGTTCTCGGGCTTTCGGAGCTCGAGATGCTCCGTTGTCTCTTGTCTGGGGTAGAAGGAGACTGCATTAACTTCCTCCGTCTTTTCCACCTCCAGCAAAGGAAGAAAACTCTCGTCCCGTAGCCAGCCTTCATCGATTTGTTCATCGATGCAGTCATCAATGATATCTGTGAGCTCATCTACTTCCCCGATAAAGTAGAGCCGGTTGGATGCTTCGAGGGAGAGGTCCATAGAATCCTTAATGTCGAAGGTTGTGCTATCGTCTCCTACTCGTAAGGTCAATTTGCCATCGTAGACATCGATGACTGCACGAGCGGTAGCAAGAAATGGTCTACCTAAAATGATAGGTACCACGTCGTCCTCCTCCATATCCAGGATTACGAAGCCGACAGGGAATTTAAATTTCCCAACCTTGACTAGCACGTTCTCACATATCCCTTTGGGGTATTTGACTGATCTATCGGCTAGTTGGATGTTCATACGGGTAGGCTTCAATCCGGAATATCCTAGTTTACGGAACATAGAGAGAGGCATGAGGTTGATACTTGCTCCCAAATCGGCAAGAGCATTCTTGATTGATAGAGGACCTATAGAGCATGGCAGGGTGAAACTGCCCGGATCGTCTAACTTCTTTGGTAGCCCTTTATGGGTCACCACTGAGCATTCTTCCCCTAGGGTTACAAGACCCTCGAGCTTCTTCCTGTTAGCGAGCAGTTTTTTGAAATATGTGCTATACTTTGGCATGTGATAGCAAGCATCCAGGAGAGGTATGGTGACAACCGAGTCTTTTAGGTATGACAAGAACCTCTATTTATCATTCTCCGTTTTTTGGTTCCTTAGTCGGGATGGGTATGGAATTCTCACAGGTGGGTTAGGAAGGGTTGATGGGGAGGGGGTTGTTACTGGTGGTTGGTCCGGGGTGCCAATGACGACATCCTGCTCCTCCTCCCCAGGTTTGTCTGAATTGAGTGTGATTGGGGACGAATTTGGGTAAGGAGGGTCCTTGGTTGTCGTTCCGGCCCGTGTGGTTATCGCGAGCATGGGATCTTTTCCTCTTTCTGACGGTGGTTGGAGGTTATCTAGGGCTGAGTTAAGCTTGCTGAAGAATTCTCCACATCCTCCTGCTGTTCGTCGAAAAGCTCATTAAGTCCTTTCATTTGCAAGTCTTTTTCTTGAGTGAAGTGACCAAGGTCATCTTCAAAATTGCTCCTGATCTTGAATTCAGGGCCTCCCTCCCCTTCTCTTTTCCTTACCAGATTTCCCCAAAGGGTATAATCATCATTTTGGTAGAAAGGCAAAAGGGAGGGATCAGCATAAATGTCTCCTCCTGACAAGCATGCATGTTCAGTTGTGGCTGCTCCTCCGCATTCCTCCACCTCATGCGGACCTCCACAGTAATCACAGATCAAGTAAGGATTAGACAGCATTTTAGGTGGTTGTGATCCAGCAAGGCAATCCATTCTTTTGTGAACCTTGCTCAATCGATCCGAGGTGGTTTCAGAAATGCCGATAGTCGACTCAGGTTCATCCCAAGTGTCATCCAGGTCTTGGGCATATTCTCCAATCCTGTCCCATCCTTCCTCGGCACTAAGATTGGCCAATCTTCCTTTCCTAGATTGGTTGATTCCGTTCCGGTCATTAGAGGAGATATTTTCGTAAAAGATTTGGACCAAGAGCCAAAGTTCAATGCCATGATGTGGAACTTGTCTTATTAAATCTTTGAATCTAGTCCACGCTTTATGGAAGGGTTCATCCTTCCCCTTTCGGAAACGAAGGATCCTATCCCTGAATGCTGAGGTTTTTCCAGGTGGAAAGAACTTCTCATAGAACTTGGATATGAGTTGCTCCCATGTGAAAATAGATTCGGAAGGGAGTTTGTTATACCATTCTTGGGCTTTTCCGTATAAGGTAAAAGGGAAGAATCGCAGTCGGGATGTGTTTCTAGTAGTCCCACCCGTATGGATGGTATCCACTATTTTTAGGAAGTCCTTCATGTGTTGGATCGGATTTTCCTCATCAAGTCCGTGGAACTTACACACACTTTTGACAAGCCAAATATCATTCGCATGCAAGACCTCGTTAGTGTGTTCGTTTGGATAAACAATGGCATTGGAAAACCCACGAGTAGTTGGGGAAGAGTAATCCTTGAGACGCTTAGGAGGAGGTATTATAGGAGTATTCGTCTCATTGTGGGAGCTCGGGGTTGTGATGTGATTTTCTGAATTTTCTTCAGAGAGAGGTGCATCAAAGTCGATAGCAATGCTGGATGGTTCAGGTGTTGAGTGAGTTCGTCTTAACCTACACATTTCTCTTTCGGGTTCTGCATAAGGCAAGACGAGGTCTTTAGTGGTGCTACGACTTCTAGTGATCCTAAGGTTGGAGAATTCGTTGGTTGCCATGATGGTGAATGGTGAAGAGTTACGAACAAAAGCACGAAGAAATAAGATAGACTAAAGAAGACCTAAAAATAAAAATAAAAATCTTACTAGAAAGGAATCTAGCAAGTAGACCTAATAAAAAGAAATCCTAACCTAGACAATAACTATTCCCCGGGCTGCGGCGCCAAAAACTTGATGCGTGGGAATCGCACCTTGCTTTACCTCTCGAGGGATCTCGCGAGGCTTACAACCCCCACCAGGCAGTGTACCTGATCGTTGTAGTATAGTATAGTGACAAGTACCGGGGGATTGATCGTTCAGCTTAGGAATAGTGTCGCTAGGATTAGAAAACCTAATTA
Organism: Artemisia argyi; assembly: GCA_030686995.1. Classification (NCBI taxonomy): domain Eukaryota; kingdom Viridiplantae; phylum Streptophyta; class Magnoliopsida; order Asterales; family Asteraceae; genus Artemisia; species Artemisia argyi. Next base: position 18,215,551 of record CM060695.1, on the reverse strand, counting down.
ATAGTTCTAGAGATGAAAGATGATTATTTTTGTGTTTTTATATTATATGAAAGCAAGTAAAATCTCGGTTTTTAGAAGAGTGGGCGGAATTAGTTGTTATTCAACTAACCCAAGAACTACTATATAACTAATTAAACTAATGAAAATGAAATTAAACTAATATTAAACTAAGGTTGTGAGCAGTAATTGGAGAAATTGTGTTTACTTAGACTTCATTACTCCCTAGATATCTTTTACATGTTAATTACTTGTTACACTTGTATGAATGACGGGTTGTATTCCTTAATATCATTCGTGGAGTGGCATACATAACTCCCCAACTCTATGAGCTCTTATCTCCTCCTACACCATGACCCAGCACAACTATAGGGATTGTAAACAGTGGCTCATGCATTAAATACAACCAATAAAGACCTAGTACGCCTCGGTTCATGTTTCTTAAGACGTTCAAGCATGTTACCATTTGGAGATCTGCCAGTTTTCTTAAGCCTAACATATAAAATCATTCATTCAAAACAAGAATAGACAAGTAATCAACACATAATCAACATCTAGGTTTCATTAGATCTAAGCAAACACAAGAGAGATCTAGCCTAGCATAGTAAAATTAAGATAAGAACAAAAGATAAACAACCAACACATAGACATATTGATTGAATTAAGAGTATACTTATCTCAATTACAATGCAAGGTCTCAAGGGTTTGGAACCCTTGAAAAACCTGTAAAAGAGGCACCAAAATCGTCTTTAGGGTTTCACCAAAACTTCTTCCTTTTTTAATGAAAAAACTAGAAAACTATATATAGGAAAATCGTCCTGACGGCGTCAAGAGTTAAATCTGACGCCGTCAACTCGCCGCCATACACTTCCTCGGACGCCCTAGATCCAATCGTGACGGCCTATGTGACGCCGTCACCACCTTCGGTAAATTAATCTTGACCACTTTGACGCCGTCATAACTCCATCTGACGCCGTCACCAGCTACGGTAAATTATTCTTCATGTCTGACGCCGTCAAGAGAAAACCCTTGACGCCGTCACCTTGTATTTCCAGCTTGAATTTTTGGTACTTTGTCGTTTTCTTCACTTTATGCTCCAAAAACGTCCAAAATAGCCTCTTTTCCAGAATTCACTCTCCAAACACCTAAAATCACAAAAGGAACGATTTAGGGCAATATTTGATCAAATAAATTCGGATTCGGGCTTAAATGACCCCCTAAAAACGGATCATTTTTCGCCTCATCAACGGGCTAAGACATCAATGACGGGGCATTCAAGGTGGAGCTCCTTGAATTCATCGTCAAGGTCTTGTGTAGGAAGTGTTTCAACTTTATTATTGACTGGTTTGATATTGGGTGTTTCATTCAATTGGCCCTTTTGAAGAATTTGATTTTGCTTGAAACACATGCTCAATGATTTAAGTATTTAACCGAGTAGTATTGCGAACAAGAAGTGGGTGACGAAACCGATGATATGGAGTTAACGTTTAGTTTCGGGTTCTTGACCGTGTCGCTTGGGAGTGCCCCCATTTCTCGGTCATTGAGAACTTTCAACAATGTGCCAATTTTGGTGGTCATCTCGCTTTACTTTTGTTTGAAATCGGCTTCAAACTTAGATATGCGAGCTTCTTGAGATGCCATAAACTTGGACATCAACCCTTCAAGATTATCGGTACTACCATAGTTATTAGAAGGATTGTTGTTGAAAGTACGGTTGGAGGGTGGATCGTTTAGTTGGTAACGATTAGGCGGATTGGAAGAATTGTTTTGGTTTTGTTTCCACCTAAGGTTCGGGTGATTTTTCCAAGAAGGGTTGTATGAATCACCGTAAGGGTTTGGCTCGGGTTTGAAAGTGTACCACTTGTCTCCCGCTTCGTCAGTACGCGAGGATGCGTAGTCCGCAAAAGCTATTCCGGGGAGTTCCACGCAATCACGAGTGTCATGTGGACCACTACATAATTCGCATGAAGAAGTAATTTTGTTCACTTGGCTTGAAGGCTTAGGAGCTTCGTAAGATTTCATGAGAAACTTGACTTGGTCCTCAAGTTCCATGATCCTACGGTTGAGAGTGCTAGAATTGTTCGAAGGCAAAGATATTGCCTTGACCGTTTTGTTCAAATCACGGGGATCATTCCAACTATCGTTGTCATAGAGAGCAAGATCTTCTATGAGTTCCCATGATTCTTCCGCACTTAGATCACGTAGCTTACCACCGGCCGATTGGTCAATGGTTCGCCTTGTGGAGAGATCGATATGGTCATAGAAGATTTGGACTTGGAGCAAAAGATCTATGCCATGATGAGGGACTTTTTGGAGTAAGTCCTTGAAACGAGTCCATGCTTCATATAGAGTTTCACCTTGACGTTGTTGGAACATCAAGATATCATTTCTAAGCTTGGTAGTTCTCCTCGGTGGAAAAAATTGAGCAAGGAAACGAGTGGTGAGATAATCCCATGAGGTGATGGATCCCGCGGGTAAACATTCAAGCCATTGACTAGCTTGATCACTTAGAGAGAATTGGAATAGGCGTAATCGGGTCGACTCTCTAGTTGTAACATCAAGGTCTATAGAATCTATAATTTTAAGGAAATCCTTGAGATGTTGGTTAGGATCTTCGGAACGAAGTCCATGGAATGCACATCCGCTTTGCACCAACCGGATGGTGTCGGGTCGCAAGGGGGAAACATTGGCTCCTTGGGTGAGCTCAATAGTGTTTCGATAGCCTTGGTGGCTAGGACCGGAATACTCTCCTAGGGTTCGGGGCCTAAGAGGTTGGGTTGCTAGTGGTGGGTTTTGTCGGTGGTTTTGTTGTGGTGGGTTGATGGGTTCAAAGATGTTACCACCTTCCATGATGTCGGATGGTAAAGGTTACGAACAAAGACACGAAGAAATGAGATAGACTAAAGAAAACCTAAAAATAAAAATAAAATCTTACTAGAAAGGAATCTAGCAAGTAGACCTAATAAAAAGAAATCCTAACCTAGACAATAACTATTCCCCGGCAGCGGCGCAAAAAACTTGATATGTGGGAATCGCACCAGGTTTTACCTCTCGAGGGATCTCGAGAAGCTTACAACCCCCACCAGACAGTGTACCTGATCGTTGTAGTATAGTATAGTGACAAGTACCGGGGGATTGATCGTTCAACTCAGGAATAGTGTCGCTAGGATTAGAAAGCCTAAAAACTAGGTCTAGAGGTGAGGGATGATTCTTTTTGTATTTTTTATATTTTATGAAAGAAATTAAAATCTCGGGTTTTTGGAAGAGTGGGCGGAATTAGTTGCTAATCAACTAACCCAATAACTAAGATGCAATCAAAATAAAATAACAGAAATGAAAATAAAGTTAATTAAACTAGTGGTGTGAACAATAATAGGGAGAGTTGTGTTTACTTAGGTTTCATTACTCCCTAGATATCTTTTACAGGTTGATAGTTTGTTACAATTGCATGGATGACGGGTCGTATTCCTTAATAATAGTCGTAGGGCCGTGTACAATATTGCCTAACTCTATAGGATCCTACTTCACTCTTATGTTGAGCCGTTAGAAGCTCCTAACATGGGATCATTAGAATTCTCCTACGCATTAAATACAACCAAAAATCATAGTACACCTCTGATCATATTTCTTAAGACGTTCAAGCATGTCACCAATGGAAGTCTGCCAGTTTTCTTAAGTCTAACATCGAATACAATCATCCGTAACAACTATAAACAAACAATCAACTCATAATTAACATCTAGGTTTCACTATGTTGAGGCAACATGATCAAGATCTCTTTATGTTTTAATGATGACAAATAAACCATCGAAACACATAAAATAACAAACGTTAGCTCAAAATCGCCGGAGCCAATGTCTGCTCCTGGCGTGCTGCCCGCGCGTCAACGCGCGGGTGAAGCGCCAGGAGTCTGTATGGTTCCGGGCAAATTTTGAAAGTCAGCTTTCCCCTTACCCGAAAAATGTGGATCTTTCAATACAGGTATGAATATGTTATGTGCTTAATTGAGAACACTCGAAACGAGTTTTGAGACTTGAGAGATCCTACTTTTAAAGCACCCATTTACGGGAAAACGCCAACTCATGTTTTCTAACTACCGCCTCTAGCCAAGGCTTTTCTAAACTTAGGGATCTTGTATATTTCACGTAACATCGTGTTGAAGCATCCATATGCTCATATCCCGTGCTTACGTCTTATCTAATTACGTGATGGGTTTACTCCCTTATTGGTCAAATTAAGTCAAAGGTCACTTTGCGTAAATGCATCCTTTCCCACTTGGGTTATGCTTTACATCAAGGCAAATCACTTAACTTGTTTAAACCAAGGTATTAGTTGAGAACGTCGAGTCGTGGAAAGTCACGAGATATGAAACTATGGATTCTCGACATTGTTTGAACTTATAAGTAACCTATGATTTTCTCAACTTATAATCTTAATAGTCTAAATCTTTTCTTCTTAATGACAATTAGATTATGCCTTAATCCTATCTTAATCCCATTTATACAAAAGACAAAACCAATCATATCCAAATCAAATATTCTCTTACACAATCTCTTACACCCTTACATATTCCCTTACACACTACATCTCAACCATTCAATCCCTTACAACACATCTCAACCCTTCATTTCTAACACATGGGGAATTATTTGAAACCCTAATAAGGCTCCTCCCATCCTAGCCATTGAATTCAAGTCAAACACATCTCAACCATCCATCCAATCTTTCTTCCCTATACCACCACATGTGATTGATCTCAACCATTGAATTCAAACTAAACTCATCTCAACCATCCATCCAATCTCTTCTATCTATACCACCATATGCCTTTGATCTCATCCATCCATTTCAAATGAAACCATCTCAACCCTCCATTTCTCCTTTCCCCCCAAGCAAAGCATATTCTTTGGAATATCCTTTCTTAACCCTAACCTAGGCAAGTGTGATCTTAGCCATCCATCTCTAGTGAGATCATCTCATCCATCCACATTTCTCCACATGCCAAATTGTTTGAAAACCAAGGGAGGCTCCCTTTGATCCTAGCCATCCAATTCAAACCATTTCATCTCAACCCTCCATCACATTCTTCCCCCCCAAGCATTGGAATATTCCTTGGCATATTCTTTCTCTCTTTTCTATGCCATGTGAGGAGATACACTTCTACCCCTTCCAAATTACCCTATCTACACTTTAAACCCTTGGTAATTTGATTTCTCTTTAAACACTTCACAAATGATTTTTCAAATTGGCTATTTGAGTTGGTAAACCTTAGAATGATTAATGTTAAGGTTTAGTGTGAAGTACAATTGGGGGTTTAGCAAGGTAAGGCATTTATAATACCAAACACCCAAAGCCTCGGGAATATTTTCCCTGGGTGTCTGGCCCGCCTCCCACACGTCAACGTGTGGGTGACACGCCGGCCTCGGTAAAATATTCCCAAGTTTGGGTTTTGCCTATAAATACCATGCCTTGCCTCTTGTATTCCTCACCCCTTGCCATTATTCTTTCTCTCTAGATTCTTTCTCTCTAAACACTCTCAAATCTCTCAATCTCTAATCTTGTGTTCTTGATTTTCACACTAACATCTTTGGAAGAACACATCTACTTGCAAGGGAAGAATCACAAGAACCTAATCCACTCTTGTGATTGTGTCGATGGTCTTCTTTCTTATACCCTTTCTATTACAATCGAGTCTCTAGGTTAGGTTAGGACTTGGTTGATTAAAAAAACATTTATTCTTTCATTTGTTTGTAAGGGAAGTCTTGTGTCTTGGTGACCAAGCCCTAGATCATTGGGGATCTAGTTGGGGTTTGATACTTCCGGGTGGGAGTCTTGGTAGTGATCTTTGTGATCCTTAGGTGAAGTCGAATTGCGAGATTCTTTTGGGTGGTTTCCAAGGGCGGAATACCGTTGGAGTAACTCCTTCTTTGTGAGCATCGATATTAGTGAATATCGGTGGAGTGAATTGTAACGGTTTGTAGTCCACCGAAAGGATTATACTAGTGAATAGTATCGGAGTCGCGGATTCGCAACTGGACGTACGGATGGTATAAACCCCCCATCCCGAACCATTATATATCGTTGTGTTCTTTACTTACTTTATATACTTTGGTTGTGATAGTGGTTGTTGGATTGATTATACAACCACTTGGTTCTCTTTTGGCTTAAAGTTTTTAAACATCTAAAAAGCCAAAGAAACCGTATTCACCCCCCCCCCCCCCCCCCCCCCCGTCTACACACTACATCTAAGCAAACACACAAGAGATTTAGCATAGCATGTTAAATTCAAGAAAAGCGTAAGATGTATTCAAGCAACACATAGACATATTGATTGAATTGAAAGAGTACTTATCTCAAATTGACATGAAAGGTTTCAAAGGGTAAAAACCCTTGAAAAAGCAGTAATATTCGTGCTAGGGTTTCTCCAAAGTTACACCATACTTGTTCCTCTCTTAATGAATGAAAATTGCAAAACTATATATAGATTTTACAGGGTGACGGCGTCAAGAACGAATTTCTGACGCCGTCAACTTGCCGCCCATATTGATATCTGTTGGGATCATAGTTTTACTATTTTATGAAGTCTCGGTCATTTGTAATTATGCTAGTGATATAGTCGTTTTGTGGTATATAATTATTCCGATGAAATACCGGTGAAAGTATTTCCCGGGTCGTTCTCCCAACGAAGGTGAAATGGAATCGTGAATAACCGGATCAAGAAATCGTGTCGTGAAAAGCGGGAAAATGGAAAATATGGTTTTGGGTTTCAAGTTATGCTAAGTAATAGTAAAATAAAAAGAATATACGATCTAGATATGTACGGACGTTAAAAACGTAAAAACGGGAATTCAAACGCGAAAATAATGTAACGTACGAAATAAATCGCGACTTATATACAAGAAATGATTCTACGAACGTGAAACAAGTTTCTAAAAATCTTAAATGACTTAAAATAATTTCTAGAAAAAGAAAAATATTTTTTTGACTTTTTATTTAATTTCTAGAATTAATTATCTATTTATGAATTTAAAAAGTAATTAAAAATAAAAGAAATTATGAAAAATAATGGGAAAATTATGAAAACTATTTTGGAAAATCTAGAATAATATAAAAGAATTTTAAAAACTATTTTTGTATTTTTCAGGGCTTTTTTCTATTTTTTTTTTGATTTTTGGAATTTAAAAATGATTAAAAATTGATTATAAACTAAAAGAAATTAAGAAAAATAGCAAATGACCTCAGAAAATTATGAAAAATTACCAGAAATTCTAAATTAATATAAAAAGCTTGCAGAAAAATTTTGGAATAGAACAAATAAGCAGAAGTGCTTAAACAGCCAATATCAGCTTATGGCAAGTGCTTATTAATAAGCACTTGCCACAAAACTTTACCAAATGGATACTACTACTGTCTTATACTACTATAAGCTCAAATGAGTCAAGAAAAGATCAAAGGAAACACAGAAGTACCAGAATCAAGCAATAAGCACTATATCAAAAGCTAAATAAGCTAAAACCATCTCAGAATAAGCTATGAGATAAACTAATCATGCACTACACTACCACTACCCCTATTGAACTCAGAGAAGCCATAAAAACACAATAGTAAGCTTGAATGAACAATTGCAGCCCAAGATCCAAAAACAGAAATCTAGCTTATACTACCAATAAGCAAGGCCTAAAAAGCAATCCTAATAAGCTGATAATAAGAAACTAAATGGAGCTATTTAAAGACTACCATGCAGAGATTGTACAAACCAAAAAGCAATTACTAAAACCCTTGTTCACTAGTCCTAATGATGCCATGAATAATGGTTCATAACCTGTGTGCAGGGCACATAAACCCCCACACAGGCCACTACAAGCTACAATATTTATAAGCTAATGAGACCTAAGCTTAAATATTATGATTGACATTGTATTACTAACTAACAGAGAACATAATTCAACAATTATTACCTACTTCTAACAACTAATTAGGCCTACATGTGCAACCAAAATCCATACTAAAAACTCAGCACAAAGCAAATTTTGACTTTTAAATGTAATCCTAACTTTGACTTTATCCAAATTCAGATTATCACAACTAACTATAAGTGTAATATTAAGCTAATATTAAGCTATACTAAGCTAGTTTACCCTATTATGCAACTACTATAACTGTTACACTAACTGTTTCACCATTAAACTAACAGTTAAGAGATTTTCAACCTAATTTTGACTATTTAATATAACACCTACTTATTTAAATGGACCAAATCTTTATTTTAACATAAAAGTAACCTAGGTGTGACAGAAATTCAGCCCTACATCTACAAACTCACATAGCAACTAGCAATTCCAAACACTCCCTTAACTACTGATTGTGCTATAGCTACATGATCAATTCTACCAAAAACCACAAATAAAGTCTCTAACAGTCCTAATTAACTAATCAATCAGTACACTAACAACAATAACCATACAGTAGAACAACAACTCAAATACACTAACTTTGCATTAATGAAGAATGAAAAATGGAAAGATCTTACTACCTTATTTCACCTCAGCTCAAAAAGAGGTGTTCACTAAGCTTGCCTATCATTGAGATAGGCTGATTTCACTGGTTCTGTATCAGCATATCATCACCACAGGTACTATTCACATTGTTATTTGACTGATTTATGACCCAAGACTCAAAAACACACCTCACAATAAGCTATGTAAGCTTATATGAGATGAATAAAGGAAAATAGCTCTTACTGTGAGCTTATACTAACAACTATTATTGTATTTTTGTTAATTTTTTATTTTTCCAAAATTTATTTATTTATTTTTATTTTTATGAAAAATAATGGAAAAAGCTTGAATGAAAGAAATGGACTTAACTATTTTTAACAATAAGCAGAGTATATAAAAAGATGAGACAAATTAAGCTGAAAATGATGACACAAAATAAGCTGAGAATTAGATGTTGATAAGCTATCTATAAGCTGAATAAAAAAACAGATTTAAGCAAATAAGCTGAAATGAAATACTTTTATTAAAAACAAAGATTACACAAAACTAATCTAAATTACAGATTATACTATACTACTCCTACTCCTAGTCTAGCCCTAGTCTAACCACTATCTAACCCGTCCAAATGTTGGAGGATAAGAGCCTTATATAGCCTTGTGGTGAGGAGCCTTCAGAAGGTCCTAGAAACAGCATCTCTTCACGAATATGCTCTCCTAGATCCTTATGACACCCACGAACCAATCATGGTCTTCAAATCCTTGTGGTGAGGTGTTCGGTCCAATAAGCAGCTTCCACTTGGCATTCCTTGTGTCAGGGTAGTCAGAGGTGTCAGGGATTTGACCATTGTACCCTTAATTGGGTGAATAATGGTGGGATTGGGGTAATTGGGGGTAAATAAGATTAGGGTTCTTGTTTACTATTTGATGAATAGTGTATTTCTGGGTAAAAGTAATAAAGGGGGGCGGGTAAGTACGGGTAAGGTTTATTTATATTATTTTGATTTGATAGTATGGACCGGGTCAGGTAGCAGGCCGGGTTTTGGGGTAAGAGGTGGATGGGCTTGGACTATCAATGCATTGGCAGATTTTTTTTTGCCAAATGAAAATTACAAGGACCTTTTGTGTAATTAGTGAAATTATGAGGACCAATTCTGCCTTTCTTGTAAAATAATACCAAGGGTCATTCTTGCCAAATAATGATTCTTCAAGGGTTGATTTGACACTTTGAGCTCGAATAATCATTCACACTAGAAAACTGCTTCCCGGCACCGGCTTTTGAACCTTTCATACTCTCGTGCCCGTTTTTCCGGGTTTTTGCTTGTTTTCCGTAATATCCGTACCTGCACATCACAAATATAGAAACACGTGTTTTCTTGGCATTTGTTAGCTCAAATAGTCATTTTTGGGTCGATATTTGGTAATAAAAAGGTGTGTAATTAATACACACCAAAATCCCCCCGACTAAAGTATTGCCGTGTCCTCACGCAATGTGATCAATTCACGCTCTTAGGATAAATAATTTTGATACTCTCTTTACTAACTTTGAAAAGTAGCAAGGCGGTTCAAAAGAGATTACAAAATCATTTATTCCCGAAAAACGCTCCGTTTTCCAAAATTTTTCCTTTTATTCCTTTATTCCACTTATACTTTCTATTTTTGAACTTTTCCATAATTCACCTTTGTGACGGTTTGTTGAACTTTCATTATCTTGCAATAATTATTAGGGTCAACGAGTAGAAACACTTCTTTTAAGAAGCGACCATACGGTTAAAATTCGTCATCCTTGATCTTTCACAAGTCCCCAAACTAAGCGTACAAACGAGATCACAGCTTATCTACAAATTAGATGCTAACACTACTCATAACAGTTACTTGTGAAACTTCTTACTCCCATTTCCTAGGTTTTGTATCTCAATATTTTATTTTGTTGAGAAATGAATTGCTTCATATTTTCTCGTTTCGATAACTTTTTAGTCCGATAGTGATACCTAAGTTAAAACGATAAATAGTTATTCATTTTCTCTTAAGAACCACTGCAATAGAAATTCGGTCCATTTCAAGGAATTAGGGGTACATACAATATCAAGAATATAAGTTGCGGAGTACGATCACGTGCACCTCATGTGACTGATTACTAATCACGTATCACATGCACCTCACGCGCCAACAACTTATTGATACATACATAGCTCTTATTCAACAATACTACAACTTTCATATTTTTCATTTCTCACTTTTTTCACTTTTCTTATATTTTTCACTTTTTTTTTTTTTTTTTTTTTTTTTTTTTTTTTTTTCTTGACTTTTTTTTATAACATCAATGGAAGCTTATCGGGTAGCTCCAAAACCACATAGATAATCAACTTTTGACTTTTGATTTTTTCACTTTTACGCTCTTATTTTTGGTGTTCCTTGATATGTACCCAATTTCTAAAGCAAAAATTCTCTTAAGAAAACAAAGAACTAAATATTATTCAAACCGAAATACCACTAATTAACCTAGAACATCTATTATATATGGGTGACGTTTCTGATGGGAGTAAAAAGCCACGAGTACCTCCTATGAGCCCTAAAGAGAACCAATACTCCACGTTTAGCATCTAACTTCTAAATAAACTCTATCATTTCTCGCTCTTCACAATTTAAGATTCCAAATAATGAAACCCGTGAATACTTAGCCGATAATCAGCCACGCATATATAAAGTCTGTTACGGAAACTTGCAAATTCTAGAAGAAGAATTCGCGTTTTCTAGCTCCTGATGTAAAAGACTAGCGAAAGCTTTTAAGCTGCGCATGTATAAAGTCAAGTACGGGAACTTGCAGATTCTTAAGAAAGAATTCGCATTTTATAGCTCCTGGTGTACAAAACTAGCACAAGCTTATATGATTATCATTGGTTAAGGGAACAAGCTAGGGCTCAACACGCCCGGTCAAGTCAAAATATTTATTCCTACTCTCGCCAACAAGAAAGTCAACAAGGTGTCAAAACATTTATTCAAACTTTATTATATTTTTGCACAACTTTTTCAACTTTTTCTCATCTTTTTGTGCTTTTCCATGACTTTTTCAACAAAATTTTTGAAATTTTTCTCATTTTTTCAATTTTTTTATTTTTAGTGGAAAAACGGAGTTGCGAGAGTACACGACATGTGAAATATGCAAGGCCATCGAATAGAAGATTCCCTCCCCCCGACTAGAATTAAACATTGTCCTCAATGTTTTATGGGTTAAGGTAATCCTAACAAAATTCTAGGCCGTTTATTAATTATGCCAAAGAAAACGTTAGTCGATAAGATTTAACGGATATAGGATTTCCAAATAGCACCGATGAATGAGACTCCAAGTGAAGAAATAACGAGCACGAGAGGCATCATACATCGCGGACAATCCTGAATAAACATCACAAACAACCACGGAACACAAGAGTAGAAGAGGCACCTCCTCCCTACATTAGGTGTTAGAAAATAAGAAAATAAGAAGATGAAATGGGATAAGCATGGGTTGCCACCCACGAAGCGCTTGTTTTTGTTAACCGAGTCACATTAGCTTGACTCGATCCCCGAATTAATTCGTCCTTGGGGAGAGCAGATGAAACGGCCACGTGGCACAAAAAATACCAGGGTCAAATATGGTATCCTCACTCCCGGTGGAGTGACGGATAAGAGAAACCACACCAAACGTTACAAATGGTAAAAAGGTCTTGATAATTATTATGAAAAACTCATTATCATCAAAAGAAGACTTCATAATTATGGAATTATGAATCTTATCGTTTAAGCTCATTTTAAAATCTTTCCCGGGTGGGAGGGATGGAATAAAATTTTCATTAAGACTCTCATTTTTAAGAACTCCACCCGGATCATGATCAACATCAAGATCAAATCTGAAACTTTCAAATTCCGGTTTAGAAAACTTTTCAAATTCACATTCAAGTTCGTCAAAACAAAACGACTCATACTCCGGAAGAGAGATAAAAGCATGAGAAGTGGGATTGCCACGACTCGTCTCTTCCGAGTGATCGATATCAAAATGAAAAGCTTCATAAGTCGTATTAGAAAAATCAGGACGATAAATGGGATTGCCACTTATCTCCTCAGTCGTATCGAAGGTAAAACTCTCAAAGTCAGGTAAAAATTCTTCGAGCTCGGGCTCCATAGGTTTATCATCGACATATTCGATTTCTCCACACGATATAGAATCGTCATCTTCAGAATCATAGAATATCTCATCATGATCATTCGGATTGTCAATAGGAGGTAATTCACACTCCTCGGCCGTATCAAAATCATTTTTCACAAAATCGGGTAAAGAATCCTTGAGCTCGGGCTCCAAAGGATCTGACGGCTTATCTTCAACAATCTCAGTCGAAATAGAATCATTAAGAGAAATATCAACATCTTCCAAAACGGGGTCGCTTCCCTCAACCGGTGTAAGAGAAGGACGGGAAGAGTTAGAGATAATAGATTCAGGAGACGGAGTGGGATTGCCACTCGAAGAATCGATGTCATGTTTACAAAATAACGCGTTTATAATCTGCCTATGGCCCTCCAAGAACAATTCTTCCATACTTTTGGTTCCATCATCTACGACGGGTGGAATATAATGAAATCTTCCACGATGATAAACCGAAGACATAAATGAGGATAGATAGATAGAAGGTGTGAGAAAAAGAATTATACGGATAAGAGGATAAGAAGATTATTTTTGTTTTTGATTTTTCAAACTTTTATGTTTTTATAGAAAATATATACAAGATAATGAAAAACTTAACGCAACACGATTTTTCAACACGAATATCCAAAACTCACGTCCACCTTCCCCGGCAGCGGCGCCATTTTGATATAGTCGTTTTGTGGTATATAATTATTCCGATGAAATACCGGTGAAAGTATTTCCCGGGTCGTTCTCCCAACGAAGGTGAAATGGAATCGTGAATAACCGGATCAAGAAATCGTGTCGTGAAAAGCGGGAAAATGGAAAATATGGTTTTGGGTTTCAAGTTATGCTAAGTAATAGTAAAATAAAAAGAATATACGATCTAGATATGTACGGACGTTAAAAACGTAAAAACGGGAATTCAAACGCGAAAATAATGTAACGTACGAAATAAATCGCGACTTATATACAAGAAATGATTCTACGAACGTGAAACAAGTTTCTAAAAATCTTAAATGACTTAAAATAATTTCTAGAAAAAGAAAAATATTTTTTTGACTTTTTATTTAATTTCTAGAATTAATTATCTATTTATGAATTTAAAAAGTAATTAAAAATAAAAGAAATTATGAAAAATAATGGGAAAATTATGAAAACTATTTTGGAAAATCTAGAATAATATAAAAGAATTTTAAAAACTATTTTTGTATTTTTCAGGGCTTTTTTCTATTTTTTTTTTGATTTTTGGAATTTAAAAATGATTAAAAATCGATTATAAACTAAAAGAAATTAAGAAAAATAGCAAATGACCTCAGAAAATTATGAAAAATTACCAGAAATTCTAAATTAATATAAAAAGCTTGCAGAAAAATTTTGGAATAGAACAAATAAGCAGAAGTGCTTAAACAGCCAATATCAGCTTATGGCAAGTGCTTATTAATAAGCACTTGCCACAAAACTTTACCAAATGGATACTACTACTGTCTTATACTACTATAAGCTCAAATGAGTCAAGAAAAGATCAAAGGAAACACAGAAGTACCAGAATCAAGCAATAAGCACTATATCAAAAGCTAAATAAGCTAAAACCATCTCAGAATAAGCTATGAGATAAACTAATCATGCACTACACTACCACTACCCCTATTGAACTCAGAGAAGCCATAAAAACACAATAGTAAGCTTGAATGAACAATTGCAGCCCAAGATCCAAAAACAGAAATCTAGCTTATACTACCAATAAGCAAGGCCTAAAAAGCAATCCTAATAAGCTGATAATAAGAAACTAAATGGAGCTATTTAAAGACTACCATGCAGAGATTGTACAAACCAAAAAGCAATTACTAAAACCCTTGTTCACTAGTCCTAATGATGCCATGAATAATGGTTCATAACCTGTGTGCAGGGCACATAAACCCCCACACAGGCCACTACAAGCTACAATATTTATAAGCTAATGAGACCTAAGCTTAAATATTATGATTGACATTGTATTACTAACTAACAGAGAACATAATTCAACAATTATTACCTACTTCTAACAACTAATTAGGCCTACATGTGCAACCAAAATCCATACTAAAAACTCAGCACAAAGCAAATTTTGACTTTTAAATGTAATCCTAACTTTGACTTTATCCAAATTCAGATTATCACAACTAACTATAAGTGTAATATTAAGCTAATATTAAGCTATACTAAGCTAGTTTACCCTATTATGCAACTACTATAACTGTTACACTAACTGTTTCACCATTAAACTAACAGTTAAGAGATTTTCAACCTAATTTTGACTATTTAATATAACACCTACTTATTTAAATGGACCAAATCTTTATTTTAACATAAAAGTAACCTAGGTGTGACAGAAATTCAGCCCTACATCTACAAACTCACATAGCAACTAGCAATTCCAAACACTCCCTTAACTACTGATTGTGCTATAGCTACATGATCAATTCTACCAAAAACCACAAATAAAGTCTCTAACAGTCCTAATTAACTAATCAATCAGTACACTAACAACAATAACCATACAGTAGAACAACAACTCAAATACACTAACTTTGCATTAATGAAGAATGAAAAATGGAAAGATCTTACTACCTTATTTCACCTCAGCTCAAAAAGAGGTGTTCACTAAGCTTGCCTATCATTGAGATAGGCTGATTTCACTGGTTCTGTATCAGCATATCATCACCACAGGTACTATTCACATTGTTATTTGACTGATTTATGACCCAAGACTCAAAAACACACCTCACAATAAGCTATGTAAGCTTATATGAGATGAATAAAGGAAAATAGCTCTTACTGTGAGCTTATACTAACAACTATTATTGTATTTTTGTTAATTTTTTATTTTTCCAAAATTTATTTATTTATTTTTATTTTTATGAAAAATAATGGAAAAAGCTTGAATGAAAGAAATGGACTTAACTATTTTTAACAATAAGCAGAGTATATAAAAAGATGAGACAAATTAAGCTGAAAATGATGACACAAAATAAGCTGAGAATTAGATGTTGATAAGCTATCTATAAGCTGAATAAAAAAACAGATTTAAGCAAATAAGCTGAAATGAAATACTTTTATTAAAAACAAAGATTACACAAAACTAATCTAAATTACAGATTATACTATACTACTCCTACTCCTAGTCTAGCCCTAGTCTAACCACTATCTAACCCGTCCAAATGTTGGAGGATAAGAGCCTTATATAGCCTTGTGGTGAGGAGCCTTCAGAAGGTCCTAGAAACAGCATCTCTTCACGAATATGCTCTCCTAGATCCTTATGACACCCACGAACCAATCATGGTCTTCAAATCCTTGTGGTGAGGTGTTCGGTCCAATAAGCAGCTTCCACTTGGCATTCCTTGTGTCAGGGTAGTCAGAGGTGTCAGGGATTTGACCATTGTACCCTTAATTGGGTGAATAATGGTGGGATTGGGGTAATTAGGGGTAAATAAGATTAGGGTTCTTGTTTACTATTTGATGAATAGTGTATTTCTGGGTAAAAGTAATAAAGGGGGGCGGGTAAGTACGGGTAAGGTTTATTTATATTATTTTGATTTGATAGTATGGACCGGGTCAGGTAGCAGGCCGGGTTTTGGGGTAAGAGGTGGATGGGCTTGGACTATCAATGCATTGGCAGATTTTTTTTTGCCAAATGAAAATTACAAGGACCTTTTGTGTAATTAGTGAAATTATGAGGACCAATTCTGCCTTTCTTGTAAAATAATACCAAGGGTCATTCTTGCCAAATAATGATTCTTCAAGGGTTGATTTGACACTTTGAGCTCGAATAATCATTCACACTAGAAAACTGCTTCCCGGCACCGGCTTTTGAACCTTTCATACTCTCGTGCCCGTTTTTCCGGGTTTTTGCTTGTTTTCCGTAATATCCGTACCTGCACATCACAAATATAGAAACACGTGTTTTCTTGGCATTTGTTAGCTCAAATAGTCATTTTTGGGTCGATATTTGGTAATAAAAAGGTGTGTAATTAATACACACCAGCTAGGTTGCTTAGTTATTATTTACTATCATTTACATTTTGTATTAAGTTTACTAGGCTTAAGAATGAAGTCCATGGGCCTTAAGCCCATACGAATTATGTGAAGGGAAGGAATAGGAGTGTTTCCCTAGCTCCTTTCCTATAAATACTAGTCTTAGGCCACTTGTAAACTTGGTTGGTTATTTGATTTCTTAAGGAAACTATTGCTCTTATATTTCTCTTTATCATATAATCACCCAATCTCTTCTCTCATCTCATTTCTATGCTTGTGTTTACATAATGGTGACCTAACAAGTGGTATCATTCGCCGGAAGAAGGTGTAGTTATAGTCTTTTCATTAAAGTTTTTAATCTTAATCGTTCTTTTTCTTCTTCCAATCGAATTTTTGTCAAAATTTTGCACTTTCTTGCTTGTTCCTTGGTTTTTAGCACATCTTTGCTTACAAACTTGTTCTACAAATCAAAACAATCAAAAAGTTCAAAACTTTTATCACAAAATTCGATTTGGGTTTCTTGTACTTGTTTTCGAAAACATTTTTGTTTTTTATTAAATTTATCAAGTTTTCAACTTTCTTCAAGAAATCTTCATTTTATACCTAAAAGTACAAGAATCTTTAAGAAAAAACGCGTTTTAGGTTAGCTTTATGTGAAAACACTACTTGCCAAGTTATCGAGAACATACTTGTCCCTATTTTCGAGATCTACTCAAAAGTGCTCTACTCCGACGTCATTATTGTGGACTCAGTATTTCTTTCTTGTATAAGAAAGTAAAATACTTCGACTTTTGGTAAAGTTTTCGAAATTGTACAATTTCGAAAACTGGGATAGTTGCCTTTGTGATTTCGATAACATCATTTTTTTCGAAATCACATTTATTTCACAAACTTGTATAAGTTTCGAAATCATTCTCGAAAATTTCTTCAGTTTCGAAATTCATAAAAGTTTCGAGAACTTGTTTTGTTTTTGCAATCTCCTTATTTGTCGAAAACCTGACAATTTTCGCAATCCTAGTTTCTTCGAAACTTGAACATTTTTCGCAAACTCAATTTTCGAAATCATTGGACTTTAAAAGTTTCGCAATCCCTGTTGATCAAGGTTTCGCAATCCGAAGTTGAGCAAAGTTTTTTTGATACTTGGCTAATTCTATACTTTCTACAAGATCCATCTCAACACAAGTGTTCTAAGATGTCTCAACCACCTAATCACTACTTCCCTCATACTCAGCAACATCAACATCAGCAGTATCAGCAACAACAATACCATCAGCAACCACTGTATCTACAACCTTCTCAAAAACAAACGTATAATCCACTACATCATTACCTGATGATGCAACAACATCAGATCATTCCTCAACAACAACCATATCAAGTGCCACAACAAAACACTCAGTTTTCCTCCAAACAACCTCACTGGTTTGACAGAATGTGTGAAGTTATTACAACTCAACAATCCCGACATGAGGCAGGATCACTTGAAACACCTCCAATGCTAACACCTGGGAACTATGTTCAATGGTCAAGTCGATTCTTACGATTTCTTGAATTAAAGAAACCTCATGGGAAATTCTTGAAGCAAGTGATACTTGAAGGACCATTTGAGTGGCCAACAAGATTTGAAGTTGGTGATCCAAATGCTGATCCTCCACGTCCTCCTGGTGATAGACCTCTTCCAGAATCTCTACTCACAGAAGAACAGAAATTACATCGTGAAGCTGATGAGTATGCAATGGCTTATATACTTCAAGGAATACCAAATCCAATTTATCGAAGCGTCGATGCTCAGAAAACAGCCAAAGCTATGTGGGAACATGTTCATCTCCTTATGGAAGGCACTCAATTGAACAAAGATGATATGGAATCCAAACTCTACATGGAATACACTGACATCACAATTGAACCAGGAGAGTCACTTGAATCCTACTATCATCGTTTCACAAATGTGGTTAATGATCTGGAACGTCACAAAATCACAGTACCAAGGATCGCTGTGAACTCCAAATTTGTTGGTAGTCTTGGCCCTGATTGGCATAAATATGTGACATTTGTTCGTCAAACGAAGAATCTTCATGATGCTCCATATGGTTTGTTGTATGATTTTCTGAAACACCATGAACCTGAAGTGGAAAAAGATCGAGCTCTACGAGGAGGATACACACCCACACCAACACCAAATTCTTTGGCTCTCGTAGCTCAGTCTCCCTATGCTCCACCACCAATGTCAAATCATGCATATGTTCAAGAGCAGAACTGCTTCAGTTATCCACAATCTTCTACCTCGAACCAAATGGTCCCTTATGATTCATCTCCACAGAATGCCTCTACTCAATTGGTTCCATTAAACAACAATGATGCCGTGTACTACTCAAACTCCAATGACGATGACGATGATGACTTTAACACGTTGAATCAGGGACTTGCTCTTATTGCTCGTGCTTTTAGCAAATTCTCCAACAAGACAAACAACCGTCAACGTTCATCTTCTAACACAAGGAATCAAACACTGGCCAGAACGTCGTCGTCTCGGTTATACCAGCAGATTAGGAGAGAAATCATTGGAAAATGTGAAGCAGAAATCTAAGATCATCGCTATCTTGGAGATTCAACAGTCGAAACGGTTTAACTACATATTCATGCGTGAAATTGTTGTTAAACGACAAGATGAAAAGAAGTACAAATTCTCCGAAGCAGACTTTCCTGACCTTAATCTCAACGACATAGAAGACATGTATCTCAAAAAGGTTCAACAAAGAATGCGTGGATTCGACAGAGATGTACAGTACAACTTCATGGCATCACTACTTCTTTACATCCGACGACTGATTGTTCAAGAAAGAGTGGAAGATCTTCAGCTTGGAGTGGAAAGTTACCAACAGAAGATCAATTTGACAAAGCCGCAATTCTACTTTGAGGGTATCTATCAAACACCACAGTTCACTCTCAACCAAGAACCTTTTGGTTTCACCTACATCAACAGCAAAAAGCTACAAAGTTTCATGAGGTTCGATGAGGTACACAAATTCTGTGACGTTACACTCAAATCTGTTCGTGATGGGCTTGTCAAAAGGTTGAATGATGACCGCCGAAGGATAGCTAAGGGGGAACAACCTAGATGGAAATCCAGCATAAGAAGACAAGTTCGTAACTTTGTCTTAAAGATTGAAGAAAGGTTATTTCGACGGGAACAGATCAGACGACTGGAAAGCTATATCGGTGCCAGACCATCGTTTCCTGTCAGAAACTTCGAAAGACCAGAACCCAAGTTCACTGACTTTGATGCTCCACTTCCTGACAAAGATTAACTTGGTACATTTGGTTATTTTCTCAATATCAATTGTTTCATTTGATTGAATTTCACAATGGCTTGTGCACGCATTACAGTGCACAACCCGAACTTGTAAAGAAAGGACCCTGAGGTACGCTTCAGTGCCTCAATCCTCATATAAGGAGCGAAGGCTTCTTACTTTTGAGTAGAATTAATCAAACATTTAAGATTTTCATAATTCTGCTCAAAAGGACAAGTATTTCATCTCAATAAGACCTAATCACTTGTTGAGGGGGAGCACTTGTCAAAAACAAAATACTTTGCTCTAAATCAAAAGTTCTTGGTGAATCTCCCCGTAAGACTCAGAAGGCATATTTTAATCTAAAAGTTTGTCAAAAACATCATTTTATATGCTATTTTTGAGGGGGGGGGGGGAATGATAAAGTGATTAAAATATACGAAGTAAAAGCTCAAAAGGTGTATCATGTGCGAGCTAGACTCAGTATTGACCCAGGAATTGACGAAACAATAAAAGTTAGTAATATCGAAAGGACTTATCCTCGACGGGTAATAACATCAAGTTAGTTACTAGAGCTAGTTGTCACCTAAAAGCTGACAATGTGTCTCTTTAACTAGCCACGTAAGCGTGTCTCGAAAAGGATATGTCTTAGTAGAAATGTACCGTCTCGAGAAACTTTCTGTGAACTTGATCAGGCCGGGTAATAACTTCAAGCTAGTTTAACTAGTGATGTAAGCGTGTCTCGAATCGGTCTTGTTCACGGAAAGTGGATCAATTCAAAAGTGCTTGCTCCTCCCACATGTACAAATTTATTAAATACTTATGAGCACATGTGCAGGGGGAGCCCTTCAAAAGTGTACACAAAACTCTCAAAGTGTTAAACAAAATATTTGATTAACACAAACACTTTGAGAGATTTTCAATCAAAGGTTTCTTGGCTACTGTCGGAGTTATAAGGTGATTAAGATAGGAATATCAGTCCTATGATCCGCCAGAGCCGGAGGGATCTACCCAAGGACATCTCCCATAGTTAGAATTAGAAGTCCATAGGTATGATACGAAAAAAAAGGAGAAAAGAATGAAAGGGAAAGAAGGAGTTGAAGAATTAAAAAGAAAAGTAAGGAAAAGGGTGAAAAGAAATAGCCCTCCATATGTTCAACCTTAGGGCAGACACCGGGTTCAATACGTATGCTACTGGTTGTTGTTAAAGACAACACCGGTATTGAAGACAAAGTCGTCATGGACCCAGTGACGCAATGCACTAAACCTTCTTAACCACTCAAGTTCTCTTAAAAGGACTTGTTTCATTCTCACGAGGAACCCGCATAACCTATCGACCTATCTCTTAGAGACGGTTGATATTGAAGCAGGAGACCCCTCCCCAGTCTCCGCATAGGAAACCTAGGTGTGCACTTATAGAGTCTAGAGCCTTGAGATACATCAAAAATCTCTTAGGAACACTTAGTATTTCTACAACTAGTGTTCTACATCAATGGGCATCAGTTGTAAATTATCGAGTCCTTCGCAGATCTTAGCAATCTGTCGAGAACGTTTATGAGAGGATTACGTAAGTATTTCTCAATGATTGAACGGAAATCCTGCCAGGGTCAACATCAAACAGCCCTGACAGCAGGTCACTTCGGTAACCTCACAAGGGTTATGCTTAGTGTTTGCGGTGGTTCCATTACGGTCTACAGTCGTGGAGTGATCCCCAGCGACTCACCCAGTCATTGAGCTACTTAGTAGGTCTCGTAAGCTCCTTCGGGAGTATCTGATATGGGAACGGCCTGGATAAGGATTAGAAGGAGTCTTCACAATATGCTGTTGATGAGCTCTAATTCCTTATCTGTAAGTACCGGTTATTCATTGCTAACTGTTTACTCGCAGGTACCTCACTTCCATGATGGTAGATTCCAACATGCTCATACATACATCTTGAAGTCAAAGAAAGCTCCCCCAAAGATCTTAACAACACTAAGTTCAAAGGAAGATTCTATACCAATAAGAAGAATCTACAAAGTATAAAGACAAAGATCTCAATGCATGAAAAGGAACTTCTTGTACGTAAAAGTCTAAGTCCAAAGATGTATGAGTATGTTGGAATGGAGTTCAACCACCACAGACGTAGGAGTGACGAATGGCAGATTACTTCGTAACACAATCACTACAACATCATCAAAGAACAAAGACAAAGAGCAAAGTACATCCATTATTATTCTAATCATTTTTGAAGACGTCTAGAGTTTTATATGTCACAAGTCTACGACAAAGATGAAGACGTCAAGCAACCATGATGACCGACCCTTAGGGGGAGATTGTTGGGATCATAGTTTTACTATTTTATGAAGTCTCGGTCATTTGTAATTATGCTAGGTTGCTTAGTTATTATTTACTATCATTTACATTTTGTATTAAGTTTACTAGGCTTAAGAATGAAGTCCATGGGCCTTAAGCCCATACGAATTATGTGAAGGGAAGGAGTAGGAGTGTTGCCCTAGCTCCTTTCCTATAAATACTAGTCTTAGGCCACTTGTAAACTTGGTTGGTTATTTGATTTCTTAAGGAAACTATTGCTCTTATATTTCTCTTTATCATATAATCACCCAATCTCTTCTCTCATCTCATTTCTATGCTTGTGTTTACATAATGGTGACCTAACAATATCGGATTGCCTAGATCCAGATTTGACGTTGTCATGTGCAATATTACTCTGGTCCGTCACATGTATTTGGAACATGACGGCCTGTGGTGACGCCGTCATGCCCATAGTGCAAAACTCTTCTGGATCGTCACGGACTTTATCCACTTCCATCTCTTGTATTACTCTTGATGTCGTCACATGAAGACTCTTGACGCCGTCAGGTACTATTCCCAGCAAGGAAAATTAAAACTTTGCTGTTTTCTTCACTTTTATGCTCCAAAAACGTCCAAAATGCTTCCTTTTCCAGATTTCACTCTAAAAGTACCTAAAATGATAAAAGGAACGATTTAGGGCAATATTTGATCAAATAAATTCGAATCCTGGCTAAAATGACCCCCTAAAAACGGTTCATTTTTCGCCTCATCAATTGCTTCAGTTGAGAATGCTTCAGTTGAGAGTGGCTCAGTTGGGAGTGGCCCAGTTGAGAGTGGCTCAGTTGAGAGTGGCTCGGCTGGTATCTCAGATCCTGGTTCCGAATTTGAAGTGGATGGTGGTGTTGAGAGTGGTTCCGAATCTGAAGTGGATGGTGGTGTTGAGAGTACTTCAGTTGAGAGTGGCTCGGCTGGTAGTTCAGGTTCTGAATCTGAAGTGGATGGTGGTGTTAAGAGTGCTTCAGTTGAGAGTGGTTCGGTTGATAGTTCAGATCCTGGTTCCGAATCTGAAGTGGATAGTGGTGTTGAGAGTGGCTTGGCTGGTAGTTCAGATCCTGGTTCCGAATCTAAATTGGATGGTGGTGTAAAGAGTGGTTCCGAATATGAAGAAGATGGTGATGTTGAGAGTGGTTCCGAATCTAAAATGGATGGTGGTGTTGAGAGTGGCTCGGCTGGTAGTTTAGATCCTGGTTCCGAATCTGAAGTGGATGGTGGTGTTGAGAGTGGTTCTGAATCTGAAGTGGATGGTGGTGTTAAGAGTGGTTCTGAGAGTGACTCGGCTGGCAGTTCAGATCCTGGTTCCGAATCTGAAGTGGATGGTTGATAATGCTCAGAATGAGCATGTTTTTAGTTGCGTTATCGTTAGTTTTGTGCATCATATTTGGTTATATTTATATGTTTTTGTTACTTAATTGTGAAAAAAGTGTATATGCAAGTGAATGTAGTCAAACACAGGAAAAGATGATGAAAAGACGAAGAATTGAAGTAATTATGCACATTTGGAAGATTCCCGTGATTGAAGCGAAGTTAGAAACCATGCAAGGACTCAGTAAATTGAAGGTATCAAGATTTCCATGATTCCATGTCAAGATAATATCAAGTTCTATGGATGAAATCAGTACTACAATCATGGATCAAGCATGCAACAAGAAAAGTCAAAATTGTGTATAAGAAAGGCCTCCATCCGAACGGATGTCGCCCCGCATCCGATTCGGATGGATCGTTTGGAAGAAGGGGATCCGATTGGATGGACGGATTTGCTATTACGAAATTCACATTAAATGACAACTTTACTTCAATTTAATCATAAGAGGCTGATCATGTCCAGTTATTAACTTTTAGGGACGTTTTTACTTGGAGAATAATAGTTCTTTTACTATAAAATGGGATCCAAGGCTAGATACTAAGGGTGACAAAAATTATTCTTGTGATAGACTTTACACCAAAGCTATTATATACTTATTATATTTCCTGAATATCTAGAAGTGCTGTAAAAACGTCCAGGAAACATTGAGTTAAAGTCTCAAGTGTTTAGTTCGATTTTGGAGTTGTTTACGGGTCATATTAGGCGATTGGAGGAGTGTTATTGCTATAATTCCATGATTTTAGTTCTTGTAATTCAAAGATAGGTATATCTTGTTTCATTTTGCAATGAACTACCTTTACTTGATGTTTAATGAAATTATTATTTGTTACTTGTGTTTTATTATGATGATTGTTATGGAGTAATTTTTGGTATACTTGTGTTTATGATGTAACTATTGTATGAGTGTTCTTGTGATGCATGATAATCTTTCTTGTTTAATGAGTTTGTTGAATTAACATCTAGTCTTGCTTAATTTGTTGGTAATAACATCTGAAAGATTATAAGGCCGAAAGGATTTTCTTTTATGTTTTTATTCCGAAACATTAGTGCACGAATTAGTATGGAGCATGATGGGTGACAACCATCATATTTGTTCATTAAAATAGACTTGAAACGATTTCATCAAGAGCTATGGCTGAAAGGACTCGTAAGAACATATTAGATAAGAACCATTTTCAAACAAATGGATTTCAAAGAGAATTGTCATGTTGGTTAAATTGGCCGAAAGGGTTAACTAGATGATTGAATTCTTAACAATGATTTTTCATGATATAAATCATTGGTTGTAAATAATTTACATTAGATTTGTGCATCGTTACAAGTTACACCAAACTTCTATCAATACCCCATACAATTGGTTAAGGATTACACACAAGTATAAGTTTTGAATTGATTGAATTTTGTTACTTTTGAATTTTCACTAAATTGGATAGACACCCCTTTTTATGAACGCTTGTTATATTTAGTTACAATAATCATAAATCACTTGGGGCGATCTCGACTTACCCACCTTTACTATTATGGACGAGTATACTTGCTCATATGTGTTAAATAGATAATCGGATAAATCATGTTTATAAATTTTAAAACTTGTACACACATGTAACACACGTCAATGGTGGTGTTGAAAATTATGCGATGGTTGATCGTAGGTTTTTCAGGGTCCCAATGGACTTTACATTGGCTAAAGTGCATGATTATCTAAGGCTACAGTTTATTGTTGAGGCTGCTGCTTATGATCAATTTACTCTAACTCAGTTACACACAGAGATTCATGGGACAAGGTATGGTCCATTGGTGACCAACGAACAATGGTTGCAGGTGGTTAACCATCCAGAAAACTACTACAAGATTAATGTACTGTTTGTTCAGACAAAACCACTAAAGGTGCTGAGGATAATATCTTTGTACCTGCAAATAACTGAAGGTGCTGAGAATAAATTTTACTGTTCGTTCACACAAAGTCACAAGCCACTAAAGGTGCAGAAAACTACTACGGAATAAATCGTGTTTGCATAAGTTCATGATGTTGTACAGGTTATTCACAATGCACCAACAATCAACCAAGTTAATGGGAAATGTTAATGTTACCTTGTGTGTGGTTGCATGATGTCGAATGATGAATCATATCCAATCCAAATTAGTAACTAATTTCCTCCTTGTTATAATTCTATATTTTGATAAAGTAAACCAGTGTATGATGAGTGCATGCGACCATTAGAGTGACAAAACTTTAGGTAAAAATTTGTAAATCTTAGAAACAACATGTGAAATTAGGTGGATAATCGTATGGGTAAACTGGTGATATACAAAGTGACAAAGTTTGGATATCTCTTATATAAAATAGGAAAATTTTATTTCTCGAGAAAAATAAATTTTTGAAAAAACTAAATCTTTTGCATACTAAAACACCCCAAAAGAAAAATTCACACGTGTGCAAATTGCTGAAAAATAAACTTAAAAATAGAGGAGGCTAATTTATAAAACTTTAGCATTTGATATAAAATTAATGTTATATACTGATTGGCCATCATATTTAAAATCATGGATTAAGTGTAAAATCATGGAATGAAGTGTAAAATGCTAAATTAGATTTAAATACTAAATTTAGTTTCATGGACACAACATTTGTTATTATTTTTGTTATTTATTAGCACTAGTTATAAAGCCCGCGCACGCACGGGGATTTTTTTTTTAATTTTTTTAATGATATATATTTTTATTTATTAAAAAACAAATAATTTAATATTTGTTTTATTTGATTTATGATTTTCAATCATAGTTTTTTATTATTAAAGATAATTATTTAAAAAGTTTAATCTTATTCTTAGTTGCATCTTATCTATATTTTTTGTATTTATACTTGTGTAGTATATTAACAAAACGAATTTATAAATTTATGAATTAAAAAAATAATAATTAAAATATTACCTAATAAGAAAATATTATCTTATTTTTTTGAAATACGAAAGTCCTTTCTTAGGGTTTTGTTTTATTATATAAAATATTGTTATCATCATTATTACATTAAATAATAATTAAAATATTACCTAATAAGGAAACATTCTCTTTTTTTGAAATACGAAGGTCCCTAGTTGGGTTTTGTTTTATTATATAAAATATTGTTATCATCATTATTACATTAAATTCCTCATAATACCAAAGAACAATATTTAACACAAGGTTATAATGTAACGACTCATAATATAACCAAAATTATTAAATTTACGACCTATGTTTTATATCCTGTACGTACATGGGCTAGAAAATTAAATGCCGTTGAAATTATTTTAAGTCTGATATATTAAACTAATTTTTTTTCAAGTGTACAACATATATGTCTAGGACTTATTAGTTATTACTAGTAATTCTAGGAAAGGAAAATGCCGAAAGAAAAAAAAGTAATATGTGAATTTTTTTTATGAAAGGTTGTATTAAATATATAAAGAAAAAAAAGAAATATGTGAATTTTTTTTATGAAAGGTTGTATTAAATATATAAAGATCTCTGATGCCTATCATGTTGATGAAGCAAAAATTCTGATTCTTCAAACTATTACACACTTTCTTAGAAAGTTTAATGTTTTGAAAAGTACAAAGCTTTTATAGAATGTTTTAGAAAGTATAATTTTTTGAGGAGAAAGTTTTATTACTAATTATCATGAAATATATGATATTATTAAGAGATATGATTAATTGAGAAATAAAATTAAAATGAGAAGAATGAGAAATAACCACAACCGCATATTTTGAATGCAATTACAAAAATATGCATACACCTTTAAATTTTTCCATCTTATTTGATATATGTAGCTAAGGGCATCTACAATGGTTAAAAATTATAAAGCTTTATAAGTGTTCTATATCATCACATATCAATAATTTTTTTGAGTTTATAAGCATTTTCTCACTATGATAATAATGTGTTACAACTTTATAAATGCTCTACACTATACATGCATTAATTGTGTTGAGTTTCTAAAGAGGTCCAAGAACTAAGACCTTTTCATACCACCTAGATTTCTCACTATGGTTAAAACAAATGATAAACATTTTCAAGTTTCATAAACCTATTCATGGATCTCTTATAGTGGACGCTCTAAGAATCCTTATGATCTTCTCATTAAATCCATTACATGTTTATTTATAGTAAATTCATACATTTGACAATAAACAACTTACACATAACTCTAAATCTAATTGATCTTAAGTCCACAATTAAGCTTAAGCCCTAACTTAGACATTTATACTTCCCCAAAGTTTACATGATAAGAGATTTCCAAATGCACAAACATTACATAATTGCTACCCGTTAATTACACGGACATCAAACTAACTAAAAACAAACACGTTATCAGCCAACTTATTGTTGGATTCCTTACACCACGAAATGCAATTACACCAAAATGACTTACCTAATTCACAAAGAAACTAAAAGATGCAAAATAAATAAATAAATAAATAAATAATAAACGACAAACAGTTGAAGCACACTTTCATAGTTACCTCTTCAAAATCACACTGACATCAAACAAACCAAAAATAAACTCAATCAAATTGACCCTCAATCATCCTACACCTTAAAATGCCATTACACAAAGATGAGTTACCCAATGCACTAAGAGACTAAAAGCAGAAACAAACAAATCATCAAATAGTTCAAATAAATCACATCATTATCAAAGAAGCCAAAAACAAACTCTTTACCGGCCAACTTACTGTCATATGCTTCACAAACATCCACAAACTCAGTTTCACTTACTCAAACCTTTTAGTTAATGTTTAGTTTTACACAATGATATCCGCTAACATAATCGCTCCTTCTCAATCACACAAACACCAAACAAAATAAAATCTAATGCTTTACTAGCAAACCTACTATGAAATGTTTCGTGAACTTGATGAAGCACTTAACACTATACCTTGAACTACAATGACACCAAGAAAACTTACCTAATTCACTAACAAACTAAAAGCACAAAAAAAAAATCCATACAGTTGAAATACACTTCATAATTACTTCGTCCAAATCACATCAACATCAAACAAACCAAAAACAAACGCTCTACCAAGCAAACTCTCGTATGTTTCATGAACTCGATCAAGCACTTTTCGTCCTACACCTCAAAATGCAATTATATGAAAGTAAGTTACCCAATGCGATGAGAAACTAATAATTGCAAGAAACAAAATATCAAACATTTATAGTAAATCACGTCGATGTCAAATAAACGCAAAACAAACTCTTTACCAACCAACTTATTGCTATATGCTTCGCGAACTCAACCAAGCACTTTTGACGTTGAAACTCAAAATGCCTGTTTTGATGAGGCCCAAGTAGTGTTAAGTTGTTTCCTACAAGCGAGAAGAGTTTGGACTAAAATCAAAACCTAGTTTTTCAACGGACTTTCATTTCGCGACTTCACAGTAACGTTTGCGCTTAGAGAATAGGCGTCCGAGAGACTGGCTTCAAAATTGCAGGAGAATCAAGCTTGTTTTAACCTTTTAAGTTTGTTAAAAGGTAAAAGGAACAGGAAAGGTGAACCCGATCAAGAACAAGGTTGAACGCGTAATGCGGGTAACTAGGTTGATGACGATTTCAGCTTGGATTAGGTCTTATGGTACATATGTAATTGTTAAGATGGAGCTTTATCTAAATCGGTATTATAACCAGACTACATCAGAGTATCATGCTTAACGCATAACATATGTGTGTAGTTTACTGAGATATCAACATTACCATTTATCCTTTTTCCTTATCACCTCCAAAATGTGTACCTACTACCTAGTGTGGTTTAAACCTATGTTGACTTGCGTTATTTATTGCATAGGCAACTATATAGGCTTACAATAAAACATAAGCATAAATTTTTTCTCGTGCAAGGGATATAGTTCAAAAAGGACGAGTTAGACTCGTATATGCTCAACATGACCGAGGTTTCCACGTTACCATTCTCCCTTTTCATAACCACCTTCAAAATGTGTACCTACTACCTAGTGTGGTTTAAGCGAAAATTACTGCAGAGGCACCTGTGGAAACAGGTTGCCTCGCAAAGGGTTGCTTTATTTCTCGTTCCCTATAAGGCCACTTATTTCGCTGCAATCTTGCAGTGAAATACAAAACATACACGTGTCCTTCTCTCCTTAATTCTACAAATAAAAAACAAAAAAAAAAAAAAAAACATGAATTTCGTGTTGCATTTGCAGCGAAATACAACGTATGTAGGCCCACTTGCATAAAAAAAACAAATATATGTATATCTAATATTTTTTGCAGCGAACAACCACAAACATCACTTTCAACTTTTCAAGTATTAAAACTTACCTTTTTAACCCTAAACTTTTTTATATTTACAAGTTTTTTATATAACAAACTTTATTTGTCAAATATTTAGCAAATATATAGCGAATTCGTTAATAAAAAAAATAGCGTTGCGAAAAGCTCTAAATTACGAACAAAACGAGCCCAATATTGATATGCTTTTGATGTACGTACGATTTTATAAAAAATAATATTTTCTTTAAGAAAAAACTTTCAAAACACACTTTTTGGGTCAAAGACGTACAATTTTATGAAAGATGAGCATCGTTTTAAAATAAAAACATAAACATTCATAAACCAAAAAATCGTAAACTGTACAATTCTATGAAAGATGAATACCTTTTTTTTGTTCCAATGAACCTTTACTTTTTTAGTATAATTGTACGTTTTTTTGTCCAATGAACTTTTACTTTCAATATTTTTTATAAAATCGTACGTACGTCAAAAGCATATCAATATTGGGCTCGTTTTGTTCGTAATTTAGAGCTCTTCGCAACAATATTTTTTTATTAACGAATTCGCTATATATTTACTAAATATTTTACAAATAAAGTTTGTTATATAAAAAACTTGTAAATATTAAAAAGTTTAGAGTTAGAAAGGTAAGTTTTAATATTTGAAAGTGACGTGTGTGGCTGTTCACTGTAAAAAATATGAGATATATATATATTTGTTTTTTTTTATGCAAGTGGGCCTGTGGTATTTCGCTGCAAATGCAACTCGAAATTCATGTTTTTTTGTTTTTTATTTATAGAATTAAGGAGAGAAGGACACGTGTATGTTTTGTATTTCACTGCAAGATTGCAGCGAAATAAGTGGCCTTATAGGGAACGAGAAATAAAGCAACCCTCTGCGAGGCAACCTGTTTCCACAGGTGCCTCTACAGTAATTTTCGTGTGGTTTAAACTGAAGACATTATGGTACTTGACCACTAGGTCACCTTGTTGGTTGTTATTGGCTTACAATAAGAACATACAGATTTGCTCAGTTATCAGATATAATATTTACAAACAAAATTTCAAGCTTTTTGAGCCAAGCTCGAGTCTACATCTTAAAAACGCTCATCAAAATGTCAAGCCAAAGTCAAGACTAACCTATGTTGGTCAAGCTTGAGCCCGACTTGATATGTTTGCGCCCTGTGACATGTTCATGACAGAAACCACAATAGCTACTATTACAAACGCATCTATTGACCCCAAAATCCATTGGTGATTTTGTATTATCATATGCTAGAAAAAATTGCATTTAAGGAAGATCAAGTTGCATAAGGCTTGTAAAGGATATATAATTCGTATATTTTATTTTACATTTTCCCTCTCATTTCTAGACAAAATATGTTTCACACAACGGGGAAACACACGATAATACGATCAAAATTTGAGGAAAAAGAAATCAAAAAATTTAGACAAGTTAAACCTTTAATTTCGGTGACCCACGCCAAATTGGTACCTTCTGTTTCCCTTGTCATTAAAAGCATACTCAAGTCTAAGAGGCCCTAACGGAGACGCTACACGTATACCAACTCCATAACCGTATCCACTTCCAAGCTTTTGCCTTGCCCCAGCAGGATCCCCTTCCATACACAAAAGACAAGTTTCATTACGATATACTTGCCACTAGAAGTGGCAAAATGAGTGGGTCAAACAGGTTGTGTTGGTCAAAAATAGGTTTGTGTCATCAAAACTAGCAATATTATGCATCTCGAAACAAGTCACGAGTTGCGTTGAACCAAAACACTTCTTCAAACTTATTTATTTATAGACAATTAGTGTCATTCATAATTATAAATAATAATATGAATTAATCACAAACATTTTTTTGAATCAATGACTTGTTGGAACAAAAAAACTTTAGCCGACTTGTCCCATTTCAATATGTTCGGCCCATTTAATCCCGTCTATTTTTAGTTAAATAGATTTAGCCCCTTAGAGATAAATTTAACTCAAATCGACCACTTCATAAGTAAATATTGTCACATCTATCATAAACGATGAAATGGTGCACTGGACCATAATGCCACAAGGGATTACCAGGAACGGTCGAGCCTGATCCAAGATCAGTTCCATAGTCAGCAAATACTGCTCCTTCTACTGGTCCCACCTGCAAGGTGAATCATATATATTGAAATATATAAAGGGGAAGAAAAGTATAAGTATCCAAAAACAAAGATGTGGAAGAAATGGCACGATACGGAACAAAATTGATTGATTACCCACCAGAGGAAAAGTAAATTCTCCGCTACCAACCGCATAAGATCTCCCTGACCCAATATCACCTTCTTCATAGCCTCTAACACTATTTATTCCACCGATCGGAAATGCTTCGTGGGGAGGAAAGTTACCGACAACATGACCACCAGATAAACTGTATTTTTAATAAGTAAAAAATTAACAGATATACAAAAGAGCTTTAAACAATTTACTATAATGCATACGAGAATACACATAGGACATATTACCTAAAATTAAGACGAGTAGGGCCAAAAACGAAGCCTTTCCGTGCACGGGCAGTGACTCTACTGAAAGTTAGCCACTCTGACCATACAGGAAGTCCTTGCTCCATAGTAACTACTAACTGCAAAACAACCGACCATGAGATTCTGAAATCAGTGAGGCTAGAAAGAGAAAAGATTCACAAGTCTTACCATTGAAGAACTCGGGTCACTAGAACCCGTATATACACTTTCAACTTTGGCTAGTACCATGTCATCATAATTATTACCACTGCAGCCAAAAAAATAAATAACAGTCACTATTTGACCAGTAACCATCATAGCTCTGATAAGATAAACCTCAGGATTACCTAGCTGTTAGGGGGCAGTTATGGAAGTCTCTTATCATGGGATTCCCTTTATCATCACGAGCACCAGCACGCTATAAATTGTAACTTCTAACTGGTAAGTCTCTTGTCAGTATATTTTTATTCACAGAAGTTCTAAAAATACCTGAAAAATAAGCCCTGCAGTCCCGCTCCACATTGGTCTGAATGGCCGGGTGTACTCGATGCCAGCTGTAACCCGTCCGATGGTCGGGCTACTGTTGTTGGGTTGATTTCCATGAGGTCCATGAACAAGAGTCCCAGGAGTCCTTGAATTCTATAACACAGTGAATTGGTGAATTAGAATAAACATAGAGGCGGAAACTTTGACCCTTTTATATACAAATGGGTTGATTGGGCTACATTATATCTCTAAGAAGTAAAAGAGATAAGGTATAACGGGGTCAATAAGTCAAGCAGGGCCAAGGGAGCATTAAACCTTCTAAAGTGGCTTTATTAACATAGTAGATTATTATTGTACTAATATAGTTTTCTAATGATATTTACCACATTAATTATCATCAAATTCAGTAAAAGCGAAAAACACGTGTCTGTTGGTCGACCTAACCCCTTTGGATCCGCACCAGAAAACTATTTGTTATGGCCCGCCCATTCAAAGTTTGAAGGGTACCTGAATCATTATTGTTCTTGAAGTCCGTTTATCATCTCCTTCAATCCAAGGATCTGTGTAGTTGATCCGGAATATTGAGTCAATTTGCCCTCTTTCAAGTGAAAGATTGATCTTTTGGTTCCTCCCGAATAGGTTTCTGTGGTATACTGCACAGCTGCAATCGGAAAAGAATTGCGGTACGTTTGTTAGGACGTAATGAAATGTCAAATGAATGGAATAAACGACGTCATGGAATAAATAGTGTAATGTAATTATTCATTACAATTATTAATCATGTTTGGTTTGTTTGATAAGATGTAATGGAATCATAATAGAAAGACTAAAATGCCCTCATTAATGATAGAAAGTTTATTTAATATGGTTAGTTATTGATGGGGTTTTATGTAATTTTGATTTCATTACGGATGTAATGAAAAAAAAAAAAAAAAAAAAAAAAAGCAAGGGAGGCCTAGGGAATGATTTTGCTGTAATGGGTCATACTTTGTAATGAACCATTAGATTCCATATATGTAAGCAAACAACATTTTATCATTTCAACGTAATCATCATTTCCATTCACCCTTTGATTACAACGTACCAAACACTACGTTGGAGTTGTAGGGATATAAAAACAATTTAACAACAATGATGCTAAGGGAAATAGATCACTCTTTTCGCAAAGGGTATATTACCTCCCAATTAGTCCTGCTAGAGGGCCACTAGTGATCCTGCAAATAAAAAGAACCAATAAGTGAGTATGAATGCACATACAATATAAACTTAAGGGGTGTTTGGCTGTGTATTTTGAAAGTGATTATGTGATATAAAATCATTAAAATCAGAGAAACAGCTGTAATGACCAGATGCATACATTGATACATATATGGCAAATTATGATTACTACAGAACACATTTTTATGAGGAAAAAATAAATAAAATAAAAAACAAGATAGAAGTTTGTGAAATGAGAGTAAAAGTTCATCAAACAAATTGAACTGCTAACGAAGGTTACGGAGTCCTTCCTAGTTCCAAAATACAGACCTAAACACCCCCTCAAAGAAACTTCAAAGTTGCAAAACCTACTATATAGTTTATGGAAATATCAAAGATGACAGTTAATTTCATCGGAAAGTTGCAATGCATGAGCCATGATGAGATCACATACCCACTAGAAATTCCACCACCGGCTGAGACGCCTCCACTTACACGTTCGACTGCATTAATTGTTAAGTCCACCTTCCCAGAGTCTGTAGGCAATACAAAATAAGTTTATTCATTGCTACATAAAATTAAATTACAGATAATAGACACAGGCACACAACACAGTTACTGATTTAAACAACTGAAATTGTTTTATAACGATGGGAAAAAAAAAGTATGCCAAAAGTTACCTCCTGCTGGCTGTGGAACAATGCTAACATCCTCCATAATGCCCATTGCTAGCAATGTATCTACATCTCTTTTAGCTTGAAGCATGCTATAGACCTGATACAAATATTAACATTAAAATTATACAAAATAGCATATAGTTTGCAGGAAAATTTATGTATAGGCAGAAAACCCTTAGCCTAGTACCTGACCCTTTTTGGTGTTGAGTTGTCGAAGTATTGTCTCTGGTCTTGTTTTACCCGTAGTTGGCTCACCACTAAATCACACAAGCAACACATTTTAATATAATATATAATGTGCAAAAATTTTTACAATGGCATCATTACTTAATGAGCAGAAGAAAGATTGTACGCTTACGTTTTACTAAGAAAACGTACGGATATATTGTTGACCTCTGCTTCGGACACTTGTAACCTGAGAACTCCCCCAGAAAGAATCTCAACTCCAGAAACCTGATGATATTATTAACAAATAAAAACGGTCAGCAAAAAATAATAAAGTTTTACAGTCAAATGAAAATGAACAATGCAATTACAGAAAGAACAAATGGCAATAAAATCAAATGCTAACCAATCCAAAAAGGCCACGCTCCATATACCACCCATTGATGGAGCTTATAACTTCATCTAACTTTCTGATATTCACAATTTTTCCTGCATAACTTGACAAAAATTAATTAACAATAGAAACTTAAAATGCTTCAAAGTTCATGTCGTGTTGACAGTAAGTTGGTAACCATACCATATGAACTACGAAACTTATCCTCCACAAACTTTGTAGGAAGAACATTGGCTCCTTCACAAACCAGCCCTTGGAAATCTTGGTTTGGTTCTACCTTATGCCAAAATATATAGTGTAAGTAATCCTAACATGCTAAAAGGTATTACAATAGAACAACAATATTAGAAATGTATGTACATTGGCATTTAGGCATCATTTTTTATCCATTTTCAAATGTATTCTCATATGAATAAATTCTGCATAATTTACAATTCACGATATGTCTTTTTTTGGGTAAAAGGGCCACCCCCGATAAAATATTATTACTCCAAAAAACAGTTAAGTACAACAGATGTGGTTGAGTCCCACACCTCAGCCCAAAAAGGCAAACCAAAAACACCTACGGTGCTTAATACCTAACCTAGCATAAGATATGACATGCCATACTTATGCAAAGATTAACGATATATGTTATAAACTCCTTACAGCCCCTAAATGCCACGAATTACTTAACCACATGTGTACCATCAATTTCATAAATTGTTTTTTAGTTCTACTCTCTCTTTTGGTCTAAAGAGCAAACTCACACACCCTTCAACCTTGTTCCAGTCAGGAATTCGACCCTGAACCACTTGATTAATGTGCATAATTGAATCGTATATACACATTGGATACTGCTAAACCAAAAGCCTATTGGTTGTTTTCCAATGTCTTTAATATTATGCAATTCAAATCTAGTTTAGATCTACCAAACAATATCGTGTGTATGCAACTTATTGTTTATCCAACTCATAAATAATAGGTTATTAGAAGTTTATGTGTGGTAAAGCTGGGAGGGTGTTTCGGATTACTTACTTAGCATGTATGCAGTTTTCAGTGTTTGGTTAAAGTGTTAAACCAAACTGCTTCTTCTTTTCTGCTTATATTGGGGCTCAATAAGCTAGAAAATTACTTAAATGCTTATTTGAGATAAAATTAGAATATACCTCATATCTAACCCAAAAGTAAAGATCTTACAGCATATGCAAATGAGCTTCTCGTTATTCCTTTATCTACTACTACTGTATTTTTCACAAAATAAACAGAATCACACACTATTTTCCATGCTTATTAGCTTCTGCTTATAGCAGAAGTCAGTGAAACTACACTAAAATTACATTAAGTGTAAATAAGCGGGTCAGTTCTATAATTCAGTGGATCATTATTATAGCTATATCATCACCAATTATTAATAGATAATCATAGTATTAGCAAAAAAGTAAGCAACCCCAAACACCCTACGGATAAAATTACCTGATTTCTTATAGTCAGTTTCGGGGATCAATTTAACCGTAATTGCAACACCTTTCTGTTTATCAAATTACTTTAGAGGCCATTTTACGTAAACCTTAACCAATCATACTTTCTCAAACAAACACAGTATCTCATTTATCTTATTAAAACACTATCCCCTACTGGTCATATTCCGATTATTTCACATCAGATAATAACAGTTAAAACACAACTATCAATTAGATACAGTAAAATTGATTTACTGTAGATGCAACAACAGCATCTATTCTTATTATCTAACTACATAATCCTATTGGAGCGTTTATAGTTTAGATTATAATGCTTGTTTAGCACAGAGAGTTTAACTTTATTTATTTTATTTAAATTATCCTATTTGAAATGCTAATAGAAGAACGTCATTTTACACTTCAGCTACTTACTGCTAACTGTTAGCCGTTAATTATCACTAGCTGTTTCTTTTAGCATTACACATACGAGTAAAAACCGTTGGTGATTTTAGCGTTAACAACTATATTAGGTAATTGCGATTTACTAGAGACCAATGGGATTTCATGTCATGCTCGGATACGCGCTAGGGAAATGTGGAGTGCACACTCGTTTAAGCTAATGTGTTTCCGACTACGACAAAGATGCAGGGGTCATTATATTCTAAACGCGTCTAATTAATAATACAGCTCTACATACTCAGAAACAATACCTGAAAAACTAAACGAATACCGTCACGAGTATCAACAGCAACAGGCAAACAAGAGCTAAAATAACCGCTACCAATAATCCTATGCACATCTTCCTGCACTTCGCCTACAGTCAACGCCGAATTCGGCCTACACGTCTTCAACGCCTTCACCGCTTCCTCAACTAAATCCTTCCGTTCCAGCTCCTCTCCATCCTTATTCCTCACCAACACCTCACTTATCAAAACTCTCTCATCGTCATTTCGACTCGCCCTCGACTGAGCCGTCAACTCGGTTGACTGAGTCAACTCGGTGGTGACGTCAGTGTTGTTGAGTGATAACGAAGCTGAACAAAGTAGAGGTTGTTTGGTTAGTTTGGGGAAATTGTGATGTTTGGAGAGGAAGTGAGTGAGTGAGTGTTTGGTGTTGGTGATGAGTGATGAGATGTGGAGGTTGAGGTCGGCGAAGAGCGGTGGTTTGTGGTGGTTGTGACGGTGGTGGAAGGTGGTGAAGGTGGGGATTTTGATGGAGGATGATCGGAATTGGAAGGATTTGTGTTCCGGCATTGTTTGCGGTGGTTTACCACTACCGGGAAAACCCTGTGACTGAAGTTTGGTGTTAGGGTTTTTAGTAGGTGTTAGAATTTTAGGGGAAATGTTTTTATTATACTAGCTTATTTTTAAAAATAATAAGCTTTAGCTTTGTTTGATCTTTAGCTTATTTTTATAAAAGTAATTTTGTTTTTAAATCTTCTTCTACATCTTCATTTACAGCTACATTTTCAATATAAGCAGTAATTACTTTTGCCAAACATACACTAATTTTGTAGTGAATAATTTAAATTGGCGGAAAAATCTCAACTTCGTAAGATCATGTTCGAAGCTTGTGCGATAACTAAATACTATGTTTAAAAATATATTATACCAACTGTTAAAACAAGAACATAGTATTTTAATGATCGATCTTAAGTTTTAACAAATATTTACAACATAAAATTGTTATGTTAACATTTTTTGTTTGAAGTGAATTACAAAGCCCCAAATATAAAACATGATATAAATACATTAATATATTTGACGCGCCTATGGTAATCTATTTTGCTATGACAGGTAGTGAGAGATATCTTCCGTTTCCATATTATAATTTATACTTTATTACACCCGAGAGATGTGAGTATCTAAACACTATTTGTGAGGTGCTAGTGTATGACCTCCGTGCTTGTTTATTGGTCTTTAGTGGAACAATTATTTGTTGTAATTACTTTTATATTAGTGTTAAATGACCCCTAACTTGTATTTTGAGTAGAATAAAAGCGCATTTGCTTGAGGACAAGCAAATCACAAGTGTAAGGGTATATGATGAGGCGAAAAATGAACCGCTCTTAGGGGGTCATTTAAGCCCGGAATTGAATATATTTGATCAAATATTGCCCTAAATCGTCCCTTTTGTGATTTTAGGTACTTTGGGAGTGAAATCTGGAAAAGGAAGCAATTCGGACGTTTTTGGAGCATAAAAGTGAAGAAAACGCCAAAGTCTTAATTTTCCTTGCTGAGAACAGTAGGTGACGGCGTCAAGAGCAAATTCCATGACGACCCAGTACAGATTTGACGGCGTCACGAAGTAAAGCGTCAAGAGTAAAAGTCATGACGGCCTGGAAATGCATAACACATGACGGCGTCAGAAGTAGATCAAGGCAGTCCGAGAATTATTTTGGCGGCGAGGTGACGGCGTCACCTATTTGGTCTTGACGCCGTCAGACCCTATTTCCTATATATAGTTTTCTAATTTTTACACATTAAGAAGAGAGAAGTTTTGGAGAAACCCTAGTACGAACTTGGTGCGAATTTTACAGGTTTTTCAAGGGTTCCAACCCCTTGATACCTTTCATATGTAATTAAGATAAGTGTTCTTTTAATTCAATCAATATGTCTATGTGTTGGTTGTCTATATCTTGTTCTTTTCTTAATTCCATCATGCTAGGCTAGATCTATCTTGTGTTTGCTTGGATCTAATGAAACCTAGATGTTAATTATGTGTTGATTACTTGTTTATAATTGTTGTGGATGAATGATTTTATATGTTAGGCTTAAGAAAACTGGCAGATCTCCAAATGGTAACATGCTTGAACGTCTTAAGAAACATGAACCGATATGCACTAGGTTTTTATTGGTTGTATTTAATGCATGAGCCACTGTTTATAATCCCTATGGTTGTGATGGGCATGGTATAGGAGGAGACAAGAGCTCATAGAATTGGGGAGTTAAGTGTGTCACCCCATGAATGATATTAAGGAATACAATCTGTCATCCATGCAACTATAACAAGTAATTAACATGTAAAAGATGTCTAGGGAGTAGTGAAATCTAAGTAAACACATTTTCTCCACTTATTGCTCACAACCTTAGTATAAATTAGTTTAATTTCATTTTCAGTATTTTATTTTGATTGCATCTTAGTATTGGGTTAGTTGACTAGCAACTAATTCTGCCCAAATCCTTCAAACCCGATATTTTTACTTGCTTTCTAAAAAATATAAAAATACAAAAATAATCATCCCTCATCTTTAGAACTAGTATTTAGGTTTTCTAATCCTAGCGACACTATTCCTAGCTGAACGATCAATCCCCCAGTACTTGTCACTATACTATACTACAACGATCAGGTACACTGCCTGGTGGGGGTTGTAAGCTTCTCAAGATCCCTTGAGAGGTAAAGCCTGGTGCGATTCCCACGTATCAAGTTTTTGGCGCCGCAGCCTGGGGAATAGTTATTGTCTAGGTTAGAATTTCTTTTTATTAGGTCTACTTGCTAGATTCCTTTCTAGCAAGATTTTATTTTTATTTTTAGGTTTTCTTTAGTCTATCTTATTTCTTTGTGTCTTTGTTCGTAACTCTTCACCACCCGACATCATGGACGATGGGAACATCTTTGAACCCGTCATCCCACCACAACAAAACCTACCATTAGAACTCCTTAGGCCCCGAACCTTATGAGAGTATTCCCGACCTAGCCACCAAGGCTACCGAAACACCATTGAGCTCACCGGAGCCAATGTGACTCCCTTGCGATCCGACACCATCCGGTTGGTGCAAAGCAGATGTGCATTCCATGGACTTCGTTCCGAAGATCCAAACCAACATCTTAAGGACTTCCTCAAAATCGTAGATTCCATAGACCTAGGTGTTGCAACTAGAGAGACAACCCAATTATGCCTATTCCAATTCTCTCTACGGGATCAAGCTAGTCAATGGCTTGAGCGTTTACCCGCGGGATCCATCACCACATGGGATAATCTCACCAATCGCTTCCTTACTCAATTCTTCCCACCGGGGAAGACTGCAATGCTTAGAAATGACATTTTGATGTTTGAACAACGTCAGGGTGAAACTTTCTATGAAGCATGGGCCCGTTTTAAGGATCTCCTCTATAAGGTCCCTCATCATGGTATAAACCTTTGGTTATTAGTCCAGATTTTCTACGACCATGTTGACTATCACACTAAGCGCACAATCGATAGGGCCGCGGGAGGTAAACTGCGTGATAAGAATGCCGAGGAGTCCTGGGCAATTATTGAGGAGCTCACCACTGATAATCATGAGATGTGGGAGTTTAATCGTACAATAAAAGCGGCTATCAAAGCAGTCTCAACATCTGGGGGAACCACCGAAATCCCCGATGAACTCCTATGCAAACTCGAGGCAAAAGTCGACTACTTTGAGGAAAGGCAAAGGAGACCTTTAAGTCCTAGACGGGCTACTGTCAATTCTGTCTCGAAACCAACTTCAACACCATTATCTGAGTCACCTTCTAGAGAAAATGTCGAGACTTTTCAGAACTATGCCCCACCTTGTTCCCCTCCCGAGGAGCTTAGCTCGGAGTTTGAAGCTAGGATGAGAGAATATATGGCAACTCACTCAAATCGGCTTGCTAGATTCGAGGAAGCAGTCTATAAGCAAAAAGAGGAGATGCAGGAGAAAATGAATGAGATGATGAGTCTACTAGAGGAGTATGCCAACCAAAGAACCCCCGAAAGAATGCTACTAAGGAAAGAAAGCGCCACTCCCACTACCCAATTTGTTAATTCCATCACAATTGTCCAAAAAGATAACGAGAAGGTAGAAACCCCTGATAAACAAACCTTAGAAAAACCCCCAGAATCCCAACCTTTGAGTCACTACCTGAAACATGATATAAACGAAAACACCATAACAAATTGGATTAAGGGTGATGGGCGTAACCAACCTTCCAAACAGGGTTCGGAGGAAGAGGAAAAGGAAAAAGATGAGTATGATGCGTTACCAGGGGGTCGATATTCGAGAGGCTACTGGTACAAAAAGTGGCTACTAAGCAGACAGCGTGTGGGAACTTTGAGATACCAACCAGCATCGGGGACTTGAAATATCTTAGTGCTTTCGCCGACCAAGGATCGGAAATAAACCTTATGCCCCTAACTATTTACATCCAACTAACGTAAAAAATGCCAGCCCCTACTCGTGTTAGGTTGTCCCTCGCTGGACACTCGTACGTATACCCCCTAGGAATCGCAGAAGATGTATTAGTTAATGTTGCAGGATTCATGTACCCAGTTGATTTTATGATCATCGATGATAAAGGAGATGGATGCATGCCAATAATCCTTGAGGCACCATTCCTCGCCACCGCTAGGGCTGTCATTAAGTATGAAGGTAGGAAAATTGAGCTCAAATCTGGAAAAAGAAAAATTAGCTTCCCCATGACTCCGCGAAGTGGGCATGAGGGTTTGAGTTGGAGAAAGATCAAAAACAACATTGACACGACACCCATTCGTGTTCAGAATAAAATTCTTGCATGGGAGGCAAGAATCAAAAGCTATAAGGAAGCTAAATATGAAAGAAGCTAAAGCAATAAGGTTCAGGTCGAATTCGAACATACTCAACCCGCAGAAAATCATGTACCATTTGAAGAAGAGAACTTGGTACTCTTTAGACACTTGGAAACAAAGATACCACCTGATAAACCAAGTCCTTGGTGGTATGGGCCCTTCACAATTGAAGGCGTGAGCCAAGATGGGATGGCTAACCTAAGAAGTGAAGTAGGTGGAATGGTAATTGCAAGTATCGATAGGTTAAGGCACTACCACCATGACAATAATGATCATAATTACATGGGGTATAACATTTCAAAGGATGAGGTCACGTAGTAACCCATGACCTTGAGTCTAGCTACAAGACTCGTAAATAAAGAAAAGCGCTTCTTGGGAGGCAACCCATGTTTTGTGTGATTTTATTTTGTTTGTTTGTTATTTGCTTTCGTATGCATGCTTTGTTTTTATTGTTGGTAGATCATGCTTCTAAACTAAAATAGTGGAAATACTTTACTTTGTTATTTTGGCCTAGTCTTAACTCCACCTAAAGTATTTTTTCAAAAGATAAGTGTAAGGGGAAACCCCAAATATGTTTTTAAGAAACAAACCGATCATGATTCTCCACAATATTAAATGAACATGTATATTCGTATTTGTTAGAGTCAAATGCTTGTATTGAGTCATAATGAAGTTTTGCAGGATTTTCCAGGAAGTAGGACCAAGTTTTTCCCAGAAATTTTCCGGAAACTTAACATAAGAATTTCTGCAGGTCAATCCTGACGGCGTCAAGAGTTAACTCTTGACGGCGTCAAGTGTAAAAATCTGGAAATTTTACCGGTTTTGTTTTTCTAACGGAGTCTTATGGTTTTTGTGAATTATTAAGTTTTATAATCTCCAGGAAATCTGCAAACTTCATTCCACAAGCATTATATCTTATCTTGTTTTCTAGGATTTAGTAACTTATATAGGATGCCGCCGATTTTACGCGAGGTTGTCTTGTTTGTTTTCTCAGGATTTACAGGTTATGTATGACAAGAAGATGATTTATATTCTGGAAGGGAAGCTTTGATTGTTCATTTTCTTGGAGGAAGATTTAACCTGGCCACCTTATTATCCATACCGAGCGAATCAGGGGAGTATTTGATTTCATTCTTTTTACTTTTTCACTTTTACATTCTTTACTTGAACATTGGGGACAATGTTCATCCTAAGTGTAAGGGGAGGGTAAAAAGATGATACCTTACATATGCACTTTCGCTTGAGTTTGTTTTGTTTGATGGTAGATGTGTAATAAAACTATGAGAAATACTTGTTAGTGTAATTTTAGCGCCAAATTTAAAATTTTTTACAACATTTAGGAGTGAGACTTTAGCCATAGCAAGCGTCTCATGGATAGGAGATTGTATGACTAGCACATAACCGTATATTCAGAAAAATTTTTCACCCAAATATGTGAGGTTCGCCTTTAGATTTGATAGGAAAAGCATTTACTATTAGTGCTTATGAGTGTACCGGTAGCATTTAGATTCTAGAACTTGAGTTAGTGATGCATCCCGAGACCGCTAGTGAGACTACATTCGTGTGGTAGGATTTACTACAAGATAAGAGGCATTAGGATCACCCTTGTGTTAAACCCGTATTATAATTACTTGACTATTTATGTCATATTATTTAGCTAATCAAGTCAACTAATTTTTCCCAAACCCTTAGCGTTGTACTCATTTTTAGTACACGAAACCCCTAGTACACCCCTCCGAGCCTATATTTTCGTTTCTAACTTTAAGCATTTTACTTAAAGGAAGAATTTGCTACACCCCACTTAAATGTACACCCAAATCGCCTTAGCCTTCCGTATATGCGCTCATCTTTAGCGCATTATTGTTATTTGTTTAAACCCTAAGTTAACTTTCTAATTGATTACATGGTTGCTAAGTCGAGTCATATCCTTGTACATATTGTTTTGGGACGATTGGGACTCATGGGTAAGTACTTATTTTATGGAGTAATGGGGAAGAACATAATATTATTACCCCCATATGTACGTTAATCTTAAAAGTGCTCCAAGTGTTTTGATTTTCTTAATTCAAGTCATTAGATTAGTTGATTGTAAAGTATGTAAAGATTCAAGTGTAAGGGGAACGTTTATTCCCTATGATGTATTATT
Organism: Artemisia argyi; assembly: GCA_030686995.1. Taxonomy (NCBI): domain Eukaryota; kingdom Viridiplantae; phylum Streptophyta; class Magnoliopsida; order Asterales; family Asteraceae; genus Artemisia; species Artemisia argyi. The sequence goes on along the minus strand of CM060695.1, from coordinate 18,171,051 downwards.
TTGGATGGTAGGTAAGAGTGTATGCAAAAAAAATAGAAAAATAGAAAAAGAAAAAGAGAAAAACATACGGACTACCATCCCTTTTCATTCTATGTTTATTTTATGTTTTTGCTATTTTTCATTTATTAGCTTAAGTCGAGTCTAGTCTTGGCTTAGCAACGCCATATTGTACATGTAATTAACTAAGATTGTTAACTCGCCACCAGTAAAACTTCCTTTATCCAACAAAACCGTGTATTTCATATCCCTACACCTAACGTTACGACCCTTTAAAAGACCTCTTTGATAGTTTATCCTAGGTGCTTAAGCCATGTGGTGGAGGTTTGATCCTTTCCCAAGCCTATGGTAATCTATTTTGCTATGACAGGTAGTGAGAGATATCTTCCGTTTCCATATTGTAATTTATACTTTATTACACCCGAGAGATGTGAGTATCTAAACACTATTTGTGAGGTGCTAGTGTATGACCTCCGTGCTTGTCTATTGGTCTTTAGTGGAACGATTATTTGTTGTAATTACTTTTATATTAGTGTTAAATGACCCCTAACTTGTATTTTGAGTAGAATAAAAGCGCATTTGCTTGAGGACAAGCAAATCACAAGTGTAAGGGTATATGATGAGGCGAAAAATGAACCACTTTTAGGGGGTCATTTAAGCCCGGAATTGAATATATTTGATCAAATATTGCCCTAAATCGTTCCTTTTGTGATTTTAGGTACTTTGGGAGTGAAATCTGGAAAAGGAAGCAACTCGGACGTTTTTGGAGCATAAAAGTGAAGAAAACGCCAAAGTCTTAATTTTCCTTGCTGGGAACAGTAGGTGACGGCGTCAAGAGTAACATCCTGACGGCGTCAAGAGCAAATTCCATGACGACCCAGTACAGATTTGACGGCGTCACGAAGTAGAGCGTCAAGAGTAAAAGTCATGACGGCCTGGAAATGCATAACACATGACGGCGTCAGGAGTAGATCAAGGCAGTCCGAGAATTATTTTGGCGGCGAGGTGACGGCGTCACCTATTTGTTCTTGATGCTGTCAGACCCTATTTCCTATATACAGTTTTCTAATTTTTACACATTAAGAAGAGAGAAGTTTTGGAGAAACCCTAGTACGAACTTGGTGCGAATTTTACAGGTTTTTCAAGGGTTCCAACCCCTTGATACCTTTCATATGTAATTAAGATAAGTGTTCTTTTAATTCAATCAATATGTCTATGTGTTGGTTGTCTATATCTTGTTCTTTTCTTAATTCCATCATGCTAGGTTAGATCTATCTTGTGTTTGCTTGGATCTAATGAAACCTAGATGTTATTTATGTGTTGATTACTTGTTTATAATTATTGTAGATGAATGATTTTATATGTTAGGCTTAAGAAAACTGGCAGATCTCCAAATGGTAACATGCTTAAACGTCTTAATAAATATGAACTGATATGCACTAGGTCTTTATTGGTTGTATTTAATGCATGAGTCACTGTTTATAATCCATATGGTTGTGCTGGGCATGGTATAGGAGGAGATAAGAGCTCATAGAATTGGGGAGTTAAGTGCGTCACCCCATGAATGATATTAAGGAATACAATCTGTCATCCATGCAACTATAATAAGTAATTAACATGTAAAAGATGTCTAGGGAGTAGTGAAATCTAAGTAAACACATTTTCTCCACTTATTGCTCACAACCTTAGTATAAATTAGTTTAATTTCATTTTCAGTATTTTATTTTGATTACATCTTAGTATTGGGTTAGTTGACTAGCAACTAATTCCGCCCAAATCCTTCAAACCCGAGATTTTTACTTGCTTTCTAAAAAATATAAAAATACAAAAATAATCATCCCTCATCTTTAGAACTAGTATTTAGGTTTTCTAATCCTAGCGACACTATTCCTAGCTGAACGATCAATCCCCCGGTACTTGTCACTATACTATACTACAACGATCAGGTACACTGCCTGGTGGGGGTTGTAAGCTTCTCAAGATCCCTTGAGAGGTAAAGCCTGGTGCGATTCCCACGTATCAAGTTTTTGGCGCCGCAGCCTGGGGAATAGTTATTGTCTAGGTTAGAATTTCTTTTTATTAAGTTAATTTCCAATTTCCATTGTACTTTTTAGTTTCTAAGTTGTAATATCAGTTTATCATTGTATTTGTCAAGTTTTTATTAATCAAAATCCATGTTTCCTTGTTAATTTTCATGAAATTGCAAAAGATAGTGAAAATCCATTTTAGCTTAAGGTATATTGAGAAGTGTTGTTCAATGTTCTTTTATAACTTAATCAGCTTACTCATAAGTTTTTAAGAGCTCAGTTGAATATTTAGATAAGTTTTATTCAATATCTCAAAAAAATCAGAAAAATAAGAAAAGAAAAAAATCAAAAGTCAAAAATTTCACCTTGGGCAGAAAACCAAAAATGGCATGAATTTTAGTGATTTTATTGTTTGGATTCAGACTTTGATCTTTTTACATGTTGTAGTTCCCCAGCTAAACTATTGATTTCCACTCTCAGCTTATTTTTTAGATTTTATTTGGTGGCTTGTTTGATTGCTCCAAATGGCCTGCAGGCCAAAGGTGTGCCCTGCACCAGGGGATCACCCCAATCAACCCATTTTCAATTGTCCCTAGATTGTTCATTTGTGGGCCCCACCTCCTGTTTATTGGCTTATTGGAAAGCCAATAAGCCCAACTTTGAGGTTCTAGGCTTATTTCATGCTTATTTGCTTATTTGATAGGGCTTCACTTCCCTTTTGTTTTGTCCAAATTCCAAATGTATGATGAGTGCTCAGCTTTTGTGAACAACTTCCATGCCCTCCCCTGACTTCCCTAGTGGGTCCCAGAGGTTGAGCTTTAGCTTTTTGAAAAGCCAATAAGCTCAGCTTATTGGATCCACTTTTGGTTTGGGCTTCCAATCTCCCTGGTGGGCCCCACTAAGCCTGCTACTTAGCCATTTTGGCCTGTGTGATCTGTGTGGTATTTCGATTTGTTTATTCAGCTTATCGGCTTATTCAGTGCACCTACTTGCTTGTTTCTGCTTATTTCAAGTGTACTTAACTTACTTGCAACCTATTTTATCTTTGGTTTGCACTGAGTGGCTTTTTATAAGCTTATTCAAACAACTCAAAGTCCTATTAAGCTTGAAAGCCTAAGCTGTTAAGCACTTTGGTTTCTAAAGTGCTTATTTCTAAGTTCCAACCAAAGTGTCTTTTTTTAAAGTTTGTTATTTTAAGTATTTAAATAGATTTGTAAAAGAAAATTCCAAAAAAGACCAAATTAATAGAAGTGATAGCTTCTATTTAAGCCAATTGGCTTATTCTCAGCTTTTTGTAAAAGCAATTTTCATTTTTATATTTTTCTTAGGTTCCTGGTATCTTAAAGTATTTTTAGTAATTTTTTCAGATTTTTCTCTTTTCATTTAATACTTTTCATAATTTAATTTAGTTTTTATTAATTAATTATTAGTTTTTAATTAATAATAAATATTAAAAAAATCAGAAAAATACAAATTTATTTTTAAAATTAGTTTTATATTATTTTAGATTTTTCCAACTTTAAATTTTATTTTTCTAAGTTAAATTCACAATTATTTGTATTTTAGTGTAATTTAAATTAGTTTAAATATATCATAAATAGTTTTTAATTAATAATAATTAATTAAATAGTGTAAAAATTAATTTTCTTTTTCTAAAAATTTTCTTTTATTATTAGGATTGTAAAAATATAATTTTCTTAACCGTAGGTATTTTATTTCTTAAAAAACTCGCGTTTTATTTCGTACGTTCACATAACTTTAATTTGAACGTACGCGTTTTTAGGTTTTAAACGTTTCTGGGTTTTCTAATTTCACAATCTTGTTAATATAACTTATTTAAGTTATTTCCTTTCATATTTCAGTAGTGTAATCAATCACAACCCATTGCTGTCCAAATTCACCCGATCACAAGCCCGTTTTTATATCATCACACCTCGTCGGGACATAACGACCCGGGGAAACACTGTATTCCACGAGCATTGACTCTAGGCAGTCTGACCTTGTTGACCATTCATTTGATCAATTTAGGTTGACCGTTTGGGCTCGATCACAGTACAATCTTGTTTCTTTGACGACTAGCTTACTAACTTTTCACCCAAAAATTGTGCTCCACCTGATGTACCCTTTGCTGTAACTTGATCACCTGCATGGTCGGCATCTGAAAATGCTATTAGTTTAAACTCCGAATCCTTCGGATACCAAAGTCCCATGTTAACGGTGTTTCGTAGGTACCGAAAGATCCATTTAACCTCTTAGAGGTGAAGTTCGGTAGGCCTTGCCTGAAACCGTGCTAATAAGCAAACAACAAAATGAATATCAGGTCGACTAGCAGCAAGGTACATGAGAGAACCAATCATGCTCCGATATTTCTTCGGATCGATGGGTTTCCTAAATAAATCAGCACCAATTTTTGGTGAAGTGACCATTGGTGTACCAACAGAATCATAGTTTTCCATACCATGTTTTTTTCAAAATCTCAATTGTATATTTAGCTTGATTAATAAAAATACCACGAGGGGATTGATGTATTTGTAAACCAAGAGAGAATTTAAGTTCCCCCATCATAGACATTTCAAATTTGCTTTTCATGAGATTTGTAAAATGTGTTGAATGATTCGGATTAGTGGACCCAAAGATAATGTCGTCCACGTAAATATGAACAATCAAAATGTCATCTTTGTATTTTCTGGTAAACAAGGTAGAATCAACAGTTCCTTTGGTGAAATTGTTTTGGATCAGAAAAGATGATAGTTCGTCATACCACGCTCTTGGAGCTTGTTTTAAACCATAAATGGCTTTCTTAAGCTTGTAGACGTAGTCTGGATGTTCCTTATCAACGAATCCTTCTGGCTGACTCACATACACTTCCTCTTTCAGAGTTCCATTCAAAAACGTTGTCTTGATGTCCATCTGATAGACTGTGATATTTTTGTGAGCTGCATATGCTAAGAAAATCCGGACTGCTTCAAGTCTAGCTACTGGCGCGAATGATTCCTCAAAATCTATCCCTTCTTCCTGTGCATATTGATGAGGCAAAAAATGAACCACTTTTAAGGGGTCATTTAAGCCCGAATTCGAATTTATTTGATCAAATATTGCCCTAAATCTTTCCTTTTGTCATTTTAGGTACTTTTGGAGAGAAATCTGGAAAAGGAAGCATTTTGGACGTTTTTGGAGCATATAAGTGAAGAAAACGGCAAAGTCTCAATTTTCCTTGCTGGGAACACTACCTGACGGCGTCACAAATTCCTTAATGACGGCGTCAAGTGTCACAAAAGGGATGGATGTGGAAGATGTCCATGACGGTCCAGTGAGTTTTGTAAATAGGACATGACGGCGTCACCCAAGGCCTTCATGGTCCAAGAATTGGTGACGGTCCAGAACAGATTCACACATGACGGCGTCACAAGCAGATCTAGGCAATACGATTTCATTATGGCGGCGAGTTGACGACGTCATGAATTCCTTCTTGACGCCGTCACCCTGTAAAATCTATATATAGTTTTCCAAATTTTATTCATTAGAGTGCAACTTTGAGGGAAAAACCCTAGGCCGATTTTTACAGCTTTTTCAAGGGTTTCAACCCTTTGAATCTTTCATGTTCTAATTGAGATAAGTACTCTTTCAATTCAATTAATATGTCTATGTGTTGTTTGAATATATCTTACGCTTGTCTTCTATTTAACATGCTCGGCTAGATTTCTTTTGTGTTTGCTTAGATGTAGTGAAACCTAGATGTTGATTATGGGTTGATTGTTTGTTTATAATTGTTACGGATGATTGTATTCGATGTTAGGCTTAAGAAAACTGGCAGACTTCCATTGGTAACTTGCTTGAACGTCTTAAGAAACATGATCGGAGGTGTACTACGATTTTTGGTTGTATTTAATGCATAGGAGAATTCTAATGATCCCATGTTAGGAGCTTCTAACGGCTCTACATAGGAGTGAAGTAGGATCCTATAGAGTTATGGAATATTGTATACGGCCCTACGACTAGTATTAAGGAATATGACCCGTCATACATGCAATTGTAACAAGCGATTAACCTGTAAAAGATATCTAGGGAGTAATGAAACCTAAGTAAACACAACTTTTCCTATCATTGTTTACACTACATTAGTATAATTAGTTTCATTTTCATTTCTGTTATTTTATTTTAATTGCATTAGTAGTTATTTGGGTTAGTTGGCTAGCAACTAATTCCGCCTACTCCTTCAAAACCTGAGATTTTAATTGCTTTCATGAAAATATAAAAATACAAAAAGAATCATCCCTCACCTCTAGACTTAGTTTAAGAGATTTTCTAATCCTAGCGACATTATTCCTGAGTTGAACGATCAATCCCCTGGTACTTGTCACTATACTATACTACAACGATCAGGTACACTGCCTGGTGGGGGTTGTAAGCTTCTCAAGATCCCTTGGGAGGTAAAACCTTTTGCAAGGTTGCAAAACCACGCATCAAGTTTTTGGCGCCGTTGCCCGGGGAATAGTTATTGTCTAGGTTAGGATTTCTTTTTATTAGGTCTACTTGCTAGATTCCTTTCTAGCAAGATTTTATTTTTATTTTTATTTTTTAGGTTTTCTTTAGTTTATCTTATTTCTTTGTTTCCTTTGTTCGTTAACTATTTCGATGGATAACAATAGCATTGATCGATTGATTCCTGTTATTCGTGTTTTTCGTCGTAGGATTTTCCTAATGCCCGCCCCAATTCCTGTAGAGGAAAATGAGAACCCCCCTAACCTCTCACCTGACCATCACTTTGGTAATAATTTTGAAATGGAGGAGTCTGACCATGATGATGACCATAGGATTAGCCCTTTTTATTGTACGGACTCCGATGAGGACCTAGATGATGGTGATGTTATTAATGATGATAGGATGGATGTTAATATGAGCCCTTTTAAGCATGTTGATCTTAGAACTAGAATTGAAAAAGATAGCTTCTTTAACATGCAATTCCCTTGTAAGATTGGATTTAGGAGCTTTGATGCATACCTTAACTCATCTTTGCCTATGAACATAATCTCACGTGCCAACTATAATAAAATCATGGTAAATGAGTTAGTCTATCAGGGGAATAATATTGTTGCTAGGAACAAACCATTACACGTGTTTGTAGGGAGTTTCGTGTATATGGTTGAGTTTATTGTTATGGAAAATTTAGGAGAATTCATTGATGATAAGTTAACCCAAATCATATTGGGAGAACCTTTCAAACGGTTAACGAATCTTGATGAAGAACTTGGGGATGGGTTGATCTCCTTCTCTGATGGGGATGATGATTTTGTTTACCAAATGCCACGTTCACACCGTAGGTTTAAGGACCACTCAATTGAGGCATGCAATAGAATTCCCCCGATTGAGTGAGAATGATAAAAGGAAAGGACTTAAATATCCCCATGGAAAGAATAAACGATATTATCATGGATGTTTAGAGTTAAGTGATGATTATAAGAAATATGAAGCAACGATTAGATGGCTCACACTTGGTTATGTGAGCGTTAGTGACACTAGGTAACCCATGACCTTGAGTCTAGCTACAAGACTCGTAAATAAAGAAAAGCACTTCTTGGGAGGCAACCCATGTTTTGTGAGATTTTTAATTGTTTGATTTTTATTTGTTTCCGTATGCATGCTTTCTTTTTATTGTTGGTAGATCATGTTTCAAACTAAATTGTGAAAATGCTTTATTTTGTTGTTTAACTTCGTCTTAACTTCATATAAAGGTATTTTGCAAAAGTTAAGTGTAAGGCGAAACCCCAAATTTGTTTATAAGAACGAAATTGATCATGATTCACCACAATATTAAATGAACATGTATATTAGTATTTGTTAGAGTCAAATGCTTGTATCGAGTCATAATGATGTTTTGCAGGATTTTCCAGGAAGTAGGACATAAGTTTTTCCAGAAATTTTCCGGAAACTTAACGAAAAGATTTATGCAGGTCACTTCTGACGGCGTCAGGAATTAACTCCTGAAGGTGTCATGTGTAAAATTCTAGAAATTTTGCGAGTTTTGTTTTTCTAACGGAATCTTTAAGTTTTTGTTAATTCTTTAGTTTTATAAACTCCGGGAAATCCGCAAACATTCATTCCACAAGCATTATATCTTACATTGCTTTCTAGGACTTGTTAGTATATATAGATTGCGGGCCGATTTTATGTGAGGTTGCCTTGTCTGTTTTCTCAGGTTTAACAGGTTATATACGACAAGAAGATGATTTATTTTTCTGGAAGGGAAGCTTTGAACGTTCATTTTCTTGGAGGAAGATCTAACCTTGTTAACGCACTATCCACACCGAACGAATCAGGGGAGTATTTGCTTTCATTCTTTTACATCCTTTAATTGAACATTGGGGACAATGTTCATCCTAAGTGTAAGGGGAGGGTAAATGATGATACCTTATAGGATACAATTGCACTTGAGTTTGTTTGTTTGATGGTAGGTGTGTAATAAAACTAAGAGAAATACTTGTTAGTGTACTTTTAGCGCCAAATTTAAATTTTTTTACAACATTTAGGAGTGAAACTTTAGCCTTAACAAGCGTCTCATGGATAGGAGTTATATGACTGGCACAAAAAAAAACCGTACCACTCAAAAAATTTTATCAAAAAAAAGTAGTGACCATCAGAGTATTAGATTAATTGGCTAACGCGCCAGCGCTAGTGTATGACTTGGTGACCATCCGTTATGCAAATAACGCGCCAGCGATCCAAGAAGTGCATTAGTTAGCATCCGTTAGTTGAGGCGCCAAAGACTCGTGCCAGCCTCCTACTTAGTGAGGATTCGCCCCTAGACTTGTTAGGAGAAGCCTTAGAGCTTATGAGTGTACCGGTAGCACTTAGATTCTAGAACTTGCGTTAGTGATACATCCCGAGACCACTAGTGAGACTACATTCGTAGTTAGGATTTACTACATGATAAGAGGCATTAGGATCACCCTTGTGTTAAACCCGTATCATAATTACTTGACCATTTAAGTCATATTACTTGGCTAGTAAAGTCAATTAATTTTTCCCACACCTTAGCGTTGTACTCATTTTTAGTACACGAAACCCCTAGTACACCCCTCCGAGCCTATCTTTTCGTTTCTAACTTTAAGCATCTTACTTAAAGGAAGAATTTGTTACAACCCACCCAAATGTGCAACCAAATCACCTTAGCCTTCCTTGTATGCACTCATCTTTAGTGCATTATTGTTATGTGTTTAAACCCTTAGTTAATTATCTAATTGATTACATGGTTGCTAAGTCGAGTCATATCTTGTACATATTGTTTTGGGACGATTGGGACTCATGGGTAAAGTACTTGTGTTATGAAGTAATGGGGAAGAACATCAAATTATTACCCCCATATGTACGTTAATCTTAAAAGTACTCCAAGTGTTTTGATTATCTTTATTCGAGTTATTAGATTAGTTTATTGTAAAGTATGTAAAGATTTAAGTGTAAGGGGAATGTACATTCCCTATGATGTATTATTTTGGATGGTTGGGTAAGAGTGTATGTAAAAAAAAAAAAAAAAAAAAAAAAAAAAAAAAAAAAAAAAAAAAAATACGGACTACCATCCCGTTTCATTCTGTAGGTTCGAAATATTTTGTTGATTATATGGATTGGGAGGTCTTGGATTGTGGAAGTATAAGATAAACATGGTTAACAAGTTAGAGAGAGAGAGAGTTGAGAGAGTGGGAGTTTCTAGTGAGAGAAAACACCTAATGAGGTGTGTGTATTATGAGAAACAACCAACCCTTCCCTTGTGTGGGAAGGGGTATATATACAATTACAGTATACGCCCTCCTGTGGGCTGGGGATCAGGTATACAGTGGGTAAAGACCCGTCCTTCTTCCACGGTGTTACTTAAACTAAACTAATATCTAACTAACTAATAAACAAACTACGAGCTATCTTAATGCTATTACAATAATCAGGTGACCGAGACTTTTACAGGAATATTTGTATTCCTAACAATCTCCCCCTAAGCGAGGTCACCTTTGAAATTAAGCTCTTTGGTCTTTAAGCATTCTTTCGTCTCTGTAGCTCGTAGGATCTGATTCTTCACTTTTCTACACACTTTGTACTTCAAGCAAGCGAACTTGTGATTTGAATTCCTTTGTGATGTGTGATCTTTGAGCTTCTTTGAGATCATCAGCCATAGTAAATCTCCAAGCTCATCCATAGCAGTATCGCCTTCATGTGATGTAGTGACTTTAGGACCATCATGCTCACACCCTTCTGTATCTGGAGACGTTGCATTGGAGTTTGTGGATTAGGAGACCTTTTCATTAGAGTTGCGGAAACGTTGTTAGTAGTCTCTCAACATTTGTTGTAGCAAGTCTCACATCTTCATTGATAGTGTGGAGGATGTGTGAGCATGAGGTATGGATTGACCCGATTCAGTTGGAAACTGGAGCCATCAACACCATCTTTATATGTGTCCCTGAAATAAAACAGTTAGCAATAAAGATAGAGAATGAATATGGCTTTGTCATTCGTTCTGCGAGGACAGACTACCCTCCGATTTTGTGAAAATCGACCTGTGATCAGGTAGAGTCCTTTTAAAGAAGACTCTCCTTGACAGGAATTTCCAGCTTGTAGTAATGAATTTTCCAAAGAATCCACTTTGGAATCTCCATACTAAGCATGTTCTCATATCGGAACGTCTCAAAGCAGACAACACGATAGAGTGAATCAGTGAATGAATATTCACGGATTGATGAGAAATAGATTTATAGAAATCACGCGTGTGTCCTATGATAAACATTTTTGAGACACGACGAGAGTTTTGTACTTTGAATCACATTTCCATCAAAAATACTTTTGTTTGAAAGATATTGTACACAATCAATGTGCTCGAAAGATTAGTTGGTGAGCACATTGAGAGGTTTTAGCGAAAGTATCCGTCAATCCATATCCTGGAACAAGTTTGATTCAATTTTGAATCGCACCATCGTTGTTTTCCAGTTGTCACTTGATCATTGATCCAAGATGGATCTCACATGTCACCTACCAAGAGCTTGAGTGATGTTCGCTCTAGAAGGATTTCCATCTTCATTGTGAATATTTTCATATCACTCGGATGTTCTGGCAATACCACAAGGATAATGCGTAGGACTCTAAATATTTTATCTTACTTTCCACATTGTGTGAAACAATAAACATATTGGAAGTGTGTCCTAACGAGATTTATGGATGATCTCATGGCTCTAGACTCAATAGTGCGTTTTGATCTGCTCTTGGAGACTGGGGAGGCGTCTCCTGTTTTAGGTATCAACATAGCTCGCAATGAGCGGTCGATACATTACACAGGGTTCCCCGTGAGAATGAAACAAGTTCTTTTAAGAGAACTTGAGTGGTTGGGAAGTTTAGTGCAGTGCGTCACTGGGTCCATGACGTCTTGTCTTCAATACCGGTGTTACCTTAGTAACCGCCAGTAGATTATGAATTGAACCCGGTTTCTGCCCTAAGGTTGAATATTTGGAGGGCTATTTCTTTTCACCCTTTCTCATTTCATTTCTTTTTCATTCTTCAACCCCTTCAGTGCTTACCGAGACTTCACCACTAGAACCTTGTTGGTTTTGTTCCAGTCCTAGCTCTATCTCGGTCCGCACTCTTCCCTTTCTCACTTTGCTCCTTTTATCAATTATTCCTAAGGACTTCTATTCTATCTATGGATTGTCCCTGGGAAGATCCTTCCGGTTCTGGTGGATCATGGGAACTTATACCTAACCTTAACCGTCCTTATAACTCCATGCATAAAGATAAATGGTCGGTCTTAGGTATTACTTCCACAAACGCCTTTGCTCCCCCTCAATATGTGCATCGATATACGAAAGAGTTTAGCACATATGTGGGAGCCTATTATTGAGTCCAAAAGATCACGTTTGATATCAGATTTCATATTTTAATCACATTCTCTCCCCCGATCAAAAATTTCAAATCTTTCGAGATTTTGGATCTCAATTGATTTAAATAAGTTAGAAAACGTTTTAGGGAGAGAAATGCGGTCAATTTTAATATTTTTCTGATAAAAGGAACTTTTTCTAGCTCCCCCTTAAACTGTGAGGGAGGTTGTTATGTGTCAGATTTGAAAAGTTATCAAAATATTCGAAGTTTTAACGAAAACTCTTTGAAAGTTTACTCATTCTGACACATAACCATCACAAGTCTTATTGTTGTGAGGTTTTATGTACGAAGTGTGGGGAGTTTTGATGATACATAAAATTTTGAGAAATCACTCTCCCCCTCAATCAATGACGGATGTTAAAGCATAAATATTTTCATAAACTATTAACGTCATTGATTGAGTGAAAATTTTATCAAACTTTTGAGTTCAATTTGATTTTCAATCAAAATCTCATGGTACCACCAAGTTTTGCACAAATACTTTCCGGAAAAATCATAGAAGAGAAAGTATTTGGCGATAAAAAGAAAACTTCTCTTCTTTATCAAGAAATAATGCACTGAAACGAACATTAGATCGAGGGTGCATGAATATAAAGTAATTCACGCTCGGATGAACGGCACCCTTTGTTAGGAACAACCGTCTTTTTGGCGACGTGTTTTCCTTAATTTTGAAAACCGGGTTGCTATCTGAAGTAATAGCAAGCCATATTTTTGAAGTCCGGGTTGTAGCCTGAAATGACTACAAGCCATTATTTTAAGTTCGGGTTGTAGCCTGAAATGACTACAAGCCATTTGACAGAAAAATTTTGGGGTGCGACATGTTTTTGAAAGCATTATTAAAACATAAAAGAACTCTTGCTCAAGCATATGTATGACTCCGTTTCATTGTTGAATGACATTTCTAAAGTCGTACATAATATTGATTACACAAGAGACATGTCGCGAGAAGAATCTTTTTGGAATTTTTTGAGGTTTTTCAAATTTTTATGATTTTGTTGATTTTATAATTTTCTATTTTCTTTTTGGTTTTTAAAATATGTACAAAGGATATTATGCAGTTTAAGAGGATGTTGACATGAATACCGAAAAGAGGATATCGGTCTGCACGTAGTAGAAGTTAGTAGTCAACATCTCTTAAACTTTCACCACCAAAGCGTTCGAGGCTCCTGAATTGTCGTCTGAACTTGAGCCTTCTCAATGTGAAGCTTTGATAGCTCAGCAACGTATCATCTCACGCTTGACTAGTTCTTCTCAACTTTCTTCCCTGCTGAAGGCTGAAGTAGTGTGTACCAAAAGTATCCAGAGACCACTTCCCCCTAAGTAGTAGAAATGATGCAATCAGTCTCATTATATGAAGCTCAGAAACCCGAAGTACACACACAATCCATTGTGTACGTCTTTTGTCGTCAGAAACTGTTTCTTACATCACTTCCCCCACGTAGTAGGAATAACACACCAAAAGAACGAGTTAAAACACTGATTTTCTCTGCGGTTATGACATTTGTCTTCCCGAAATAACTTCAATTAAGATGAAGTATAAAGCTCATCATGTGTACTCGTTGTGCGTTCCGATGTATGTCTCCTTCCCCCTTGCTGGTTTTGATACCTCAGAATCAGCAACACATTTTATGCACATATTTTTGAAATCTTGTGAGAAGAACAAAATTAGCTTAAATGTATCCTGTGAGAATCAACTTGCTGAAGAGCAATGTGAGCACATCTAATTAGGTATTAACTTAGACTTATCACTCTCCCCTAATTAGTGCTCTCCCCCAATCCTGACAACCTTTCTGATGAACACCCACAATAGAAGGAAGACTTTGGACGAACACCCATAATATGAAGAGGTCTTTTGATAACCAAATACATGCCGTCTTTAGTCTTCTAATCACATAGCGGAGAATGTAGAGAAGACAATAGACACGACCTACTTCAAGATTGCCCAATATGGAGGAACAGAATACCAACCATCTTCATCTCACCAAATGCCTTCCAGTAACCTTACATATAACCCATCAGCCCGCAGCGCACACATGAGACGATAACACCCAACCGAGAATAAAGAATAGACTGACGACTAGACCTTCTTCAGTCTTTAGTATAACACCAAAGTAACAAGTTGAACCACTGATCATCTATAGAATGTATCCATCCTTGGATATTAAGCCCTGATCACGTAGACCTGTTGTGCGTCCTTGATGTACACATTCTCTCTCCCCTGATGGTTACGATTAATCATACCATGACGTAACAGTGAAACGTTAATACCAAGGTGACAAGTTGAACCACTGATCATCTCTGCGGCTTTTCAACACCGGAATACACGATTAAGCCCGATCACGTGAACCTTTTGTGCGTCCTTGGTGTACACATTTCTCTCCCCCATGATGGTTACGATTAATCGGAATCATCATCATTATGTGTACATGTAGCCTGATGACGTATACATGAAGCATTGACTAGAAACCCTTTGTTACTGATTGAATCAGCCCGTGAGACGATGTCGATTAGCATTCCATGACCATGTTCTTCAACACCTTGATAGAGAGGAAGAAGTAGTGTTGGAGAACCATGGTTTGTACGACTCCTGAACTGACGTATTCAGGAGTCGTATGACCATTTCTCAATCATCATCCAACATGTTGATTAATATTCACCCTTTCCCCCCCTCAAAAATTGCATATGCCAGCTAACTGCAATTTTTGATGATTGAACTAGTGAATATGAATACCATCAACGGTAGGAAGCTCCACTTGACGGTTCTTGAGGACTGACATGTTGTTTATTCACCCTTTCCCCCCCTCAAAAATTGCATATGCCTTTCGAATGCAAGTTTTGGTTGAATAAGTGAATAATAGAATACTCCAATATGCACCGAACCACTTGAAAACAGAATAAGCACGGAAAGAGCATGAACTTGTTGATGAGAATGGCCATAAGTAAGAAGATTCCTCTTCTTTTGAAGATAAAGTGCACTCAAGCATACACTTTTCTTTTCTTAGATGAACGGGGCCTGAAGTGTTGTCAGCAGACGCCATAATGTTGAATTTGAGAACCGAGGTTTGAACTGATGTGTCCAAACGTCATAACGATGAAGAGCGAGGCCTGAACTGAATTGAACAGACGTCATCTCTCTCTTTTCTTCTATTCTCTTGCTAACTCGTTACCAACCCCATTATCATTCTGTCGGATATATGTTGTGACTACTGATGGAGAGAAACCCAATATGATGAACTTGAAACCGAAGTAATATGACCCGAATTTGTGACTTAAACTTGTACTAATCCGAGACAAAGAGCGGTGTAGAGACTTCGTGCAACATCGAATCCCTAAGTAGTCTATACTCTTCAACCAACCAACCATCAAGTATAAGATGTACATCACCTCTTGGATATCCACAACTTCGTGTGACACTAAGCACTACAACGTGACTCCTTAAAGTGATAGTTATTTTGCAATGGAGAGAAAGAAAAAAATAACTAGATATCCAAGTCCTTGTCGTTGTATTGAAAGCTCGAACAAGGATCTCGAAGAATCTTCATCCAACCTTCACGATGTCTTCAGATACTAAGTACACGCACCCATGAAATTTCACTTCAGCCTCAAATAAATAATACTAAACTAACCCTGTAGTCACATTTTGTCAATTCAATGACTCAATCCAGCCATTTGTGATGTTATGGCTGAACTTTGATAATGGTTTTAACCCGACCATGGTCAAGAGCACATAGCCCATCATCACGGGATTTTACAAATCTTTAGTTTAAACCGAGAAATAAGTTCTTTCACGGGATTTTACAAAACCAAAAAGAAACCGTGAGATAGTAACAGGTTGAATGTGGCATGACTGATTTGGTTATGGCAAACATCAGTTTGGGTTAAGAATATCATGTGAGAATTACAGATCACATCACAATTTTAAAGTCTTTGTCCAATTAACCAACCTCGAACACAAACAATTTTGACCATATGATGAAGGAGCCCGATATACCAATCTTGAAAATGAAGTAGAATTACTCAAATTTGTTACCTAAGCTTGCATTGTTGTTGGAATAACGGTGTAGAGAATTTGTGAACCATGTAAATCTCTAAGTACTCAATACTATCTTGACAAAGTATGAGACAATCATCACCTCTTTCGATTATCCACAACGTCATCTACGTGTGACACTGAGTACAATAACGTAACTCCTTTAAGTGATAGTTAACCAGGTCTTCAACCATCCACCCCGACTTCTGGAAACTAGATAACCCAAGTCTTCAACTTACATCATATGCGCGAGCAAGTTATCATTGAAATCCTGCATCCAACCATCCCCGATTTCAAGATAAAATAGGTATACTCTTTCGTGAAATCCGACTTCACCCTCAAGCAAGGGATACCAAATTAGCTTCGTGATCATTTTGTGCGGTTGAGCAATCAAAGTGAGAAGAAACATGCGCAAATTCTTGGGAGTGCCCATGACTCATAGTCAGACTAATCAAACAAAGCTGTCTGACTCAGCCGCTTGAATGTCATTCGAAACAGTTGACATCTCAATATCTTCAAACGGGATTTTACAACTTATGTGACTTAAACCAAGAAATGTTACTTTCTAGGGATTTTACTAAAGTCAACAAAAGAAACCGGAAGATATATTCAGCAAGTTAAGCTTAGAGAGAGATACCGGATGAGTCACAATTCGCACTAAGTGTCAAGTCGTGACAAGTCAAGTTACAATATATCAAATTGAGATTAGTCAAGTTGTAAGGATTAACTCACAACGTCAGATAACAATTTGATTAATCGAAACGACTCAAGTTACAACAATTCACTAATTGCAAAATGATTAACCAATCACACGAATCTCATCACTTAGTAACTTGCCAATAAGTTAGAGATAGTCGCTAAAGAGTGAGCAAACCTCTAGAGACTGACCCACTGAATCCTGAATTGTTGAAACCGGAACTGCAAGGATTCACACTACAGGAGACGGAATCGCTAGGAAACTTGCGCAAATTCTCCCCCTCAACAAGGACATGCAATGACCTTTTTGCCAAAGAACTGAAAATCTGTGATAGTCGTGAATTTGTCATGCGCAAAGCCGATACATGGAAGGAGACACATAAACCTATTGCAGAGAAGATGGTGATAAAGACATGCTTGTAGTAACACCTTGCTGGACTCCTCCTCAATGATTTAGCAGATTAGTGATTCATTGTAGTTCGGAATATGCTAGACCACTGGATGAAATGTGCTTAACTATAGAGTGAGTAAAGGGTTAAAGCACGTCTCTAAACAAATCACCTCCTGTCTTTAAGTCTGACCATCTCTTGAGAAGTTCTTGTACTACAATCCCATTAGAAGCTTGAGAAACAACATTCTCTTGATGAAGCATGATAAAGGACAAGTTAGAGACTTATACTTGTATTAAAATCGTGATTTAGAACCTATATTGAGCACAACAACGTAACTCCTTTAAATATAGGTAGTGACATATACCCAACCTTCCATCCTTAATTGTATATATCCACTTCTTGAGCATCCAAGTCTAATCACCTTAAATACACTCGATCAAGGGTCACCAAACATCGTGCGTCCATCCACCCCGAGATGTTTGTGACACTAAGTATGCCAACCCGTAAATTAACACACCAACCAAGTCACCGTAATTTCCCAATTCCTGCTGTTCTTGAAGCACAAACTTATCCCGAAGATAATAGTCAGATCCCGTAAGTTTTAATATGTCAAAAACCAAGTCCAGCCTATCGAATCTTTCGCGGGATTTTCTAAAAACATCAAGAGTAACCGCGAAATTAACAAGAACATCTAAGGGTGAGTTGCAATACTAATCTTCAAAACTTAAGTCAACAAAGTCAAGCATCAACTTGATCAAATTGCAGCAAGTCAAGTCACAGTTTGAAAAATCGCAACAAGTCAAATTGCAGACAACCAAATTGCAATACGTCAAATCGCAAGTATTAACTCGCAACGTCAAATCGCAATTGGTCAAATTGCAATCAGTCAAGTCGTAACAAATCAAAACGCAATTTGACGAACCGCAATTAATCAAATCGCAAGTTGTCAACTGTAACTGAAGTCGCAAAAATTAAATTGCAGGCTCACTCAAATCATAGGCATCCACAATGCTGACAAGCTTAAAAACTCTGTAATCACGTCGACATATATATATACCCCGAAATTATATCCACTAAACTCGAGAATATCACAACCCAGATTAATATTCAATCCTGGATTCTTGAAGCTCAAACAAAGTCGTTGCCCAAAATTTATACTCAATCCTGATACCAGAATGTGATTTTATGTTAAGAGTGGTGATTGTTTGTTTTAACAAGGTTATATGTTGTTTAGTTGTGATCTTGGTTCGGTTGATGCAAGTTTTTACGGTGAAATTTTTGGTCTGAAAACTTAAAACCTCAAAAACTTCACTCCGGAGGTGATTTGGGCCTCGAAAAATTCGTTTCACGACTTCGTGGTGAAACCTCACAATGTTCAACCTGTTCCGGACGTTTTGACAGCTAATTCGCTGAAAACGGAGTTACGGTTCAAAAGTTATGACCGTTTGAAGTTTTGACGTAAAAAGTCAACTTTGGTCAAACTGAAACGCTGGAGCTAACCGCAATGGAGCAAACCACAGTAATGAGGAAACCTCGGTAATGAGCAAACCACAGTAATGAGCAAACCGCAGTAATGAGCAAACCGCAGTTGACCAAAGCTAACCGCAGTTGACCAAAGCTAACCGCAGTTGACCAAAGATAACCGCAGTTGACCAAAGCTAACCACAGTTGACCAAAGATAACAGCAGTTGACCAAAGATAACCGCAGTTGACCAAATATAACCGCAGTTGACCAAAGATAACCGCAGTTGACCAAATCTAACCGCAGTTGACCAAAGCTAATCGCAGAATAGAGACAAAACAGTCACTTTCGTCCTTTTTTTTGTCTTTTTCCTGTTTTAGAGTTAACCTCTACCAAGAAACAAGCTAATCTCAACCAAGAAACTTGCACTAAATCACATCAAACATCAAACTAATCAACTAATTCAACCTACCCAAGTGAAAAGTTAAGTACTACAACACCTCAAAACACAACAATACCACCAAATCATCAAAATCACCACAACCAATAATCAATTCGAGGTGTGTTCATCAAAAAAATATTTCGAACCACCTAAACCAAGCTACAAATTAGAGCACCAACAATCCTAGGATGAAACCATGGCTCTGATACCAATTGTAGGTTCGAAATATTTTGTTGATTATATGGATTGGGAAGTCTTGGATTATGGAAGTATAAGATAAACATGGTTAACAAGTTAGAGAGAGAGAGTTGAGAGAGTGGGAGTTTCTAGTGAGAGAAAACACCTAATGAGGTGTGTGTATTATGAGAAACAACCAACCCTTCCCTTGTGTGGGAAGGGGTATATATACAATTACAGTATACGCCCTCCTGTGGGCTGTGGATTAGGTATACAGTGGGTAAAGACCCGTCCTTCTTCCACGGTGTTACTTAAACTAAACTAATATCTAACTAACTAATAAACAAACTACGAGCTATTTTAATGCTATTACAATAATCAGGTGACCGAGACTTTTACAGGAATATTTGTATTCCTAACACATTCTATGTTTGTTTTATGTTTTTTTGTTATTTTTGATTTATTAGCTTAAGTCGAGTCTAGTCTTGGCTTAGCAACGCCTTATTGTACATGTAATTAACCAAGATGATTAACTCGCCACCAGTAAATATTGCCTTTATCCAACAAAACCGTGTTTTCCATATCCCTACACCTAACGTTATAACCCTTTAAAAGACCTCTTTGATAGTTTATCCTAGGTGCTTACGCCAAATGGTGGAGGTTTGATCCTTTCCCAAGCCTATGGTAATCTATTTGCTATGACAGGTAGTGAGAGATGTTTTCCATTTCCATATTGTGATATATATACTTTATTACACTCGAGAGATGTGAGTATCTAAACACTATTTGTAAGGTGCTAGTGTATGACCTCCGTGCTTGTCTTTGGTTTTAAGTGGAACGATTATTTGTTGTAATTACTTTTATATTAGTGTTAAATGACCCCTAACTTGTATTTTGATTAGAATAAAAGCGCATTTGCTTGAGGACAAGCAAATCTCAAGTGTAAGGGTATTTGATCAGGCGAATAATGAACAACTTTTAAGGGGTCATTTAAGACCGAATTCGAATTTATTTGATCAAATATTGCCCTAAATCGTTCCTTTTGTCATTTTAGGTACTTTTGGACAGAAATCTGGAAAAGGAAGCATTTTGGATGTTTTTGGAGCATAAAAGTGAAGAAAACGGCAAAGTCTCAATTTTCCTTGCTGGGAACAGTACCTGACGGCTCACAAATTCCTTAATGATGGCGTTAAGTGTCACAAAAGGGGTGGATGTGGAAGATGTCCATGACGGTCCAGTGAGTTTTGTACATAGGACATGACGGTGTCACCCAAGGCCGTCATGGTCCAAGAGTTGGTGACGGTCCAGAACAGATTCACACATGACGGCGTCACAAGCAGATCTAGGCAATACGCTTTCGTTATGGCAGCGAGTTGACGGCGTCACGAATTCCTTCTTGACGTCGTCACCCTGTAAAATCTATATATAGTTTTCCAAATTTTATTCATTAGAGTGCAACTTTGAGGGAAAAACACTATGCCGATTTTTACAGCTTTTTCAAGGGTTTCAACCCTTTGAATCTTTCATGTTCTAATTAAGATAAGTACTCTTTCAATTCAATCGATATGTCTATGTGTTGTTTGAATATATCTTACGCTTGTCTTCTATTTAACATGCTCGGATAGATTTCTTTTGTGTTTGCTTAGATGTAGTGAAACCTAGATATTGATTATGGGTTGATTGTTTGTTTATAATTATTACGGATGATTGTATTCGATGTTAGGCTTAAGAAAACTGGTAGACTTCCATTGGTAACTTGCTTGAACGTCTTAAGAAACATGATCGGAGGTGTACTACGATTTTTGGTTGTATTTAATGCGTAGGAGAATTCTAATGATCCCATGTTAGGAGCTTCTAACGGCTCGACATAGTAGTGAAGTATGATCCTATAGAGTTAGGGAATATTGTACACGGCCCTACGGCTAGTATTAAGGAATATGACCCGTCATCCATGCAATTGTAACAAGCGATTAACCTGGAAAAGATATCTTCGGGGTAATGAAATCTAAGTAAACACAACTTTTCCTATCATTGTTTACACCACATTAGTATAATTAGTTTCATTTTCATTTCTGTTATTTTATTTTAATTGCATTAGTAGTTATTTGGGTTAGTTGGCTAGCAACTAATTCCGCCCACTCCTTCAAAACCCGAGATTTTAATTGCTTTCATAAAAATATAAAAATACAAAAAGAATCATCCCTCACCTCTAGACTTAGTTTAAGAGATTTTCTAATCCTAGCGACACTATTCCTGAGTTGAACGATCAATCCCCCGGTACTTGTCACTATACTATACTACAACGATCAGGTACACCGCCTGGTGGGGGTTGTAAGCTTCTCAAGATCCCTTGAGAGGTAAAACATTTTGCTAGGTTTCAAAACCACGCATCACATATCCTTTAGCCACAAGACGAGCTTTGTTGCGAATTACAGTCATTTCTTCATCCTTTTTGTTCTTCCGCAACCATTTGAGATTAATAACAAGTTTGTCAAGTGGTCGTTCAACAAGTTCCCAACTATCATGTAACTGGTATTGAAGGATTTCTTCCTGCATCGCTTCTATTCATGCTGCTTCTGCCATTGCTTCCCGAATCTTCTTTGGTTCTTTAAGGCTTATAGCGCAAATGTAGATGCACATTTCAAGATCTGTGGCAAGTTGTCTTCTCCTTTGAACTGGCCTTGAAGGTTCAACAATAACGTGTTCAATTGGATGGTCTTTTGTCCATTGGAGTGTAGAAGGGTACCTTGGGTTTAAGAAATGCGTGTTAGATGGTTCTTGTAACCTTGAAGAAGATTCAGCAGAGTCTGTTGCAAACGGGTTTTCAAATGCTTCTTCTTCTTCTAACGCAGCATTGTTTTGGTTTTGTGTTGGTTCTTCTTGAAAAGTTGTGTTTTGGTTTTGCTCATCAACTCTTGGTAGAACAATTACAATTTTTGGAGTTGCTTGAGTATATGTAGATGTTGTTGAGGGAGTTGGTGCTTCAGCTTCGATTGTGGTAGATACATCTTGTGGTGGTGGTTGATGATTTTGAGCGGGTGCAGCGGAATGTTGTTGAGATGCAGTTGTCGAAGTTCCACCATAGTATTCATCAAACATTAACTCGAAGAAGTTTTCCATTTCTTGTTATGAAGGTTTTTCAGTGTTAGTTGATTGAGGTCCTTGAGGTACGAGTCCTGAACTAATGTGTCCAGAAGTCTGCGATGACTTCTGATTATTTTCAAATCAAGGACTCGTACGTTCAAAGATGAAATCTTTTTCAAAAGTTCGAGTATAAACAAACGAAAAAGATTTCAAACAAAAACTCGTTTTACAAACAAAACTCTTGAGCACTTTTTCAAGATTGTTCAAAACATTTCCCAAAATCTCTCAAAATTAGTGCTCAAGATAACTCCCTCTATACCCTTAATTGATTTAAAATGAGCTATCAATAAGGGGGAGTATAAAAACAAAAATGTTCCGATTTCATGCAAAATCAAATCTGTCTTTCTCTCCAAAAAGCTTTTTCTTAATTACTTGATATAAAAAATATCACGATATGCTATTTTTGAGGGGGAGAAGACATGATTAAAATGTGATCAAAACTGTTTAAAGATTGTGACTTAATCTCAAAAGAGCTCGACTCAGAAAATACCAATGAATTGACGAAGCTTAAAATGTCAGTAATCGAAAAGACTTGTCCTGGACGGGTAATAACTTCAAGCTAGTCTAACTAGTGATGTAAGCGTGTCTCGAATAGGACTTGTCTGAGTAGAATGTACTGTATCGAGAGACTTTCTTTGGACTTGATCAGGACGGGTAATAATTTCAAGCTAGTCTAACTAGTGATGTAAGCGTGTCTCGAATCGGTCATGTTCACTGAAAGTGGATCAATTCAAAAGTGCAAACTCCTCCCGCATGTGCAAAATTCCTAAAAACACATGAGCACATGTGAAGGGGGAGTCCTTCAAAAGAAACAAAAACTCTCAAAGTGTCAAAAAAGATGTTTAATAATCATAAACACTTTGAGAGATTTTCAAATGAATGGTTTTATGGCAACAATAGGATAGTCATGAAGATATAAGGGGACTAAGGTTAGGAAAAACCGTCCTATGATCCGCCAGAGCTGGAGGGATCTACCCAAGGACAAATCCAATAGATTAGAATTAGAAGTCCTTAGGTATGATTGAAAAAAAGGAGAAAATGAGAAAGGAGAAAGAAGGGGTTGAAGAATTAAAAAGAAAAGTTATGAAAAAGGCTGAAAAGAAATAGACCTCCATATGTTCAACCATAGGGCAGAAACCGGGTTCAATTCATATGTTATCGGTTGTTACTAAGGTGTCACCGGTATTGAAGACAAAGATGTCATGGACCCAGTGACGCACTGCACTAAACCTTCTTAACCACTCAAGTTCTCTTAAAAGAGCCTTTTTCATTCTCGCGGGGAACCGGTGTAATCTATCAACTTATCTCTTAGAGATGGTTGATATTGAAGCAGGAGACCTCTCCCTAGTCTCCGCATAGGAAAACCAAATTATGCACTTATCGAGTCTAGAGCCTTGAGATTACATCAAAAGATCTCTTAGGAACACATGATACTTCTACACTGGTGATCCAACATTAAGGATGCCAATTGTAAACTTAAGAGTCCTACGCAGATCTTAGCAATCTACCGAGAACGTTTATGAGAGGATTTACTTATGTATTTCACAATGATTGAATGGAAACTCCTGCCAGGGTCAACATCAAGCAGCCTTGACAGCAGGTCACTTCGGTAACTTCTTATGGGTTACGCTTAGTGTTCGCGGTGGTCCCAAAATGGTCTACAGTCGTGGGGTGATCTCCAGCGACTCACCTGAATCATTGACGTACTTAGGTAGATCTAGTAAGCCCTCTCAGGGGTATCTGGTTTAGGAACGGCCTTGGTAAGGGTTAGAAGGAGTCTTCACACTATGCTGTTGACGATTTCTAATTCCGAACCTGTAAGTACCGGATGTTTATTACTAACCGTTTTCATGCAGCTACCCATACCTCATTATTATCTTCACCACCACACTAGTTTCCACATGCTCATACATACATCAGAGAGTCAAAGAAAAGTTCTCATCAAAGATCAAATCAAAGAAATGTTTAAAGAAAGATTCTACGTCATGTGAAAGGATCTACAAAGTAAAGTGACAAAGATCAGTGTAAAAGAACTGGAACAACAAATGTATGTATCTTAAAGACTAAAGACGTATGAGCATATTGGAAAGGCGTATAACCATCAAAGACAAAGAAGTGACGAAAGGCAGATGACACCGTATCTCAACCACAACAAAGAACAAAGAACAAAGAAAAGTCATTTATCAAAGATCACAAAGCATGAAGGAACAAAGACTAAAGACAATTCTACAATGACACACAATGTTCAAAGACAAAGAAGGCAAAGACCTAATCACGTGGAACATCATTCAAATGACCACCCCTTAGGGGGAGATTGTTAGCATTAAAGAATTATATTAGAAGTGATGGTCATTCTCATAATATGTAACGTTGTAATGTGTCGTAGGTTTAGTAAATGTAAAGTCAATGGGCTACAGAACTTGGAAAGCTTTTGATAAGTTAGTTAAGTAAGAAAAGCCTTAAAAAGGTCCATGTAACCAAGTCCATAAGCCAAGCTCATAAAAGCCCACCATTGTAAACACTATAAATACCCCCACACCTCCTCACTAGAGAGGTTGGTTGCTTAGGGGAAAGCTTAGAGTGTGTAAGGTTATGTTTCATTAATAAAGTTCTCTTTCTCTCTCTACTCTCTCTTTCTCTCTCTCTCTAAGTAACTCGCATGATTCTCAAGTGAAATAGTTAGTTCTACGGTCCTACAAGAATCTCCCTCCAAGATATCGTCACACGTGAATGGTTACATGAGACCTATAAATACATAAACAATGTAAATTACAACAATAGTAAACTATGTTGATGTTGTTGAAGCGCAGAGTCTCTGTAGTCTAGATATTGAGGCAGACTTGAAGTTCTTCTCATCCGACAATCTCGGCATTTGATCTTTGGCACTAACGACACTGATTTACGTAGCTCTGAACTTCAACTGTAATGGTCTAGTTAGGTTATTACTCCCTCCTAACTAGTAAGCCTTTTTCTTACTTCTACTCCCTCCTGAACTAACAACCCTTATTCTATCACGCAGCGGATAAAGTAGACTCTAAACTGTAGCACAATGGTTGTTGTTCGGGGAGCATCATAACAACATAACTCACATAGTATTGCATCGAAGTTGGTAATAAGCCCCGATGTACACATACTTGGTACATCATGGTACTTCTTCGGTATTAAGCACAGTTCCCTCGATCAACCAACTTACTAAAGACGAAACACTACTTCTTTCGGCATGTTCTTCTCCCTCCTGATGGTTGCGAGTTATCGGAATCATCATAATCTTGTGTACACACTGTAAATTACCTTTACTTTACCCTTCTGATGCAATATATAAGCCATGACAGCATAATTATGTGAGAATATTTCGATAAGAAATGACTATCTTTTTCTACAATCTCATCTCTTCCCTTCAACCTACAAGCGACCTCTTCAAATTCCATCCAGCTAGTAAATGACCACTGACTAGAGAAACAACCCAATACAACCAATCTGAAAATGAAGTAAACATCCCTTAGATATGTGACTTAATCTTGTACGATGGTGTGACTAAGAACCTATACAGAGCACTACAACGTAACTCCTTAAAGCATAGGTAGAGCCATATACCCAAACCAACAAATAGTATATGAAATCCGCCTCTTGGACTATCCATAACTTCGTGTGACACTGAGTACTACAATGTAACTCCTTAAAGTGATAGCTATAACCGGTGAGTACTACAATGTAACTCCTTACATCGGGTTTAACTAGATAAACCAAGTCTTAATCACTATCATTACCAGTGAATGCACAAACAAGTATCTTCGAAAGTCATGCATCCATCCACCCCTAGAATTTGAGATAAATAAGTACACATGCCCTTGAAATGAACTTTAAACCCAGATAAGTGATAAAGAATTATCCCCATAGTCACAAACATCAGATACTAGCCGTTGTCATTTGTGTTGATTTAAATAATGCCTAAAAACATTATTAACATATATCGATATCTCTATGTTTTGATAATCACAAAACGTAAACTCATTGAACTACAAATTGTGACGTAAATAAGTATTTAGTCGTAAATATTTGCTTTAGCATCCATATCACTTAAGGTATGAATAAA
The DNA here is from genome assembly GCA_030686995.1 of Artemisia argyi. Classification (NCBI taxonomy): domain Eukaryota; kingdom Viridiplantae; phylum Streptophyta; class Magnoliopsida; order Asterales; family Asteraceae; genus Artemisia; species Artemisia argyi. Next base: position 18,144,682 of record CM060695.1, on the reverse strand, counting down.
CAAAGTGTCTAATGCATTTTATGATCAAAGGAATTTCTATTTTTACAAACCTTACATTTTATTAAAGTGGGACAAACATTTTTAAACTTATACAAAACAATTTTGTATTTATAAGAAATGTTTTATTCAAAATAAATAGTTTGAATTCAAATTTCAACCCAAAAAACGGCTACATTCTTCAGGAAAAACCTCCCTCACAAAAAGACAAAAAATCTGAAGAAAAAATATTTTTTTATTAGGCGGCCCCCTTAATTATACTAGGCGGTCCCCTTAATTATTAAGGGGACCGACACCCAATTAAGGGGACTGGCCACGCTCCCAAACATTATTTTTCCCCTTATAAATACTGGTTCATTCCACAGATTTTTCTCACCTTTTGCACGAAAATTTTCAGTCCCAATCCCTTCAAAACATCCTTCTAAATCCTTTGATCATAAGATTATAAGTCTTTGTTTCAAGTGATCTAATCCTTCACCACTCAAAGTGCAAGAAAAAAATCCTCCCTATCATAAAGCCAAAGATGTATTAGGATCTAGTTAGTGTTTATTTGATGTTGTGAGTTATGTATATGTAATAAGTAGATCAAGATGATCTTACTTAGTAGTGAGTTTATGAGTGAGTAAGAAGTAGTGGGAAAAGGTAGTAGTGTGGAGAAATCATGAAGTTGTGAAGAAGTAGATGTGTGAATATGTAGTGGAGTATAGAAGAAGTTGTGAAGTAGTGAAGAAGTCATGAAGTCGTGAAGCCATGAAGAAGTCGTGAAGTCGTGTAGAAGTTGTGTAGTGATCGAAGTAGTGTTGTGAGATTGGTTCTAGCTACTATTAGAACTCGACATTTAGCTTAGTGTCGTTAAATTGTGTAAGCAAAAGTTGTGTACGGTTTTCTCCGCCAAAAGGGAACTTGTTGAGTAGTGAAGAAAACTCTCGAGTAGATGACTCGGGGAGTGGAGTAGGGCAAGGAAGGTGTCCTTGTAGCCGAACCACTATAAATCATCGTGTCCAGTTTGCATTTCCTTTCTCTTATCTCTTTTCATTTATTCTTGCATTTATCGCTTTACATCTATGCTTTCCTATATGTCTTAGTTGTTGCTTATATAGTTGTGATGATTGATTGTGTTGAACATAGAAGTTAATATTGTGATTGTGTGTATAATTATATGATATGGTCAAATAGATTATTATTCACACTTCTCATATTAAGTTTAACTTAATAGATAATTTGATACAAAACATTTTAAGATTTTAAAAGGAAAACGTATTCACACAAAGACCTACCAAAGCTCCATTCATAAAACTAAGTTTTTCCAAAAGCTTACATATATAATTGATCATATTGATTATATGGTGTTTACATACTAAATTCTAATTAAAGGTTTTCCAAACAAACAATTGAATAAATTCAAATCAACATTTTGAAACAAAGTTTTTATAAAATGAAAAAGAGGGGAAAACTATTCAACCCCCCCTTCTAGTTTTTCACAATTGGTACCAGAGCCACGTCGCTCAAATTTTTAAAACAAATGGTTTTAAAAATTGAGTACGATCCATGTATCAAATTACTCATTAAGGAGGATTAAATATGAAAAGTATTTTGTTGATTAACTTGTATTAGTTTTGATATTATATACACTAATTATACTAGCTCGAGATAAGATTATGTTTAAAACATGTGTTATATGTTCGTTTTTAAATCAGAAAGTTACACATCTTTCCACAAAGTCAGAAAACAATTTTTAACAAAAAATTCATTTTTTAGTATCAGATGGGCGGCCCCTTTAATTGTCTGGGCGGCCCCCTTAAATACTGGGCGGCCCCCTTAAATTTAAGGGGTCCGCCTGTCTGTTCGACGGTTTTTCGGAAACTTTGAAAAATCATATAAAATTAACCGTAACTCTGTAGAAGTCGTGCCACCTGGCGTTTTAAAGGTAATTGAGTCTACTTTCATTTAAAAATACTTACAAGTAACTATTACAAACTTAAATAAGTAAGAAAGTCAAAATACTATACGGTGGTAAAAAAATTTGTGTTTCGTTTTAACGTAAAACTTTTGTTTTACCTTTTCCTTCAAGTCAGGCATTCCTAGTTGATATACTTTTGAAAAATTAAGTATTTATGTTTTCAAAATATTGATCTTAATTAAATTATAGAATAGGGAGGAAACTATTTTACTTTCAAATAAAATCGAGCTAAGTAAACATTGGTGTATATAATACACAAAACGACGACAAGTGTTTTATATGTTATGTGAACTTCTTTGTGATTTTATTTTTTGAATATATTAGATAATTGTTGCTACTTGAAATTTAGCTATTTTTATATCTAAGCATATGTGCCCTATTAGTTATAGCTAGCTTTCCGGTTTATACTTAACTAGATCTTATGCTAGATTTCTTGCGTTAGGATTGTTATAATATGCTTGCATTGCATATAGGTATAGATGGCTTAATGTTACTCAAACATCTTGTAAACGAGTTAAATCTAGTCACCTAAATATTTCAAAAAATTTAATCTATTCTTCACAACACACTTAAAATATTTTCAACAAATTACCTTGTTTTACCTTCAGTTGTTTGAATAAGAGAAATTAAATTATTTTAAAACATTAGTAGTTATATAAAAGAAAAAGTATTTTCAAAATCTAAGTGTGTTCATAATAAGTAATAATGAAGAGTCTTTCACATAAACAAAACATATAACAAACATGAAGTAATAAGTTAAATTTCAATCATTCACTAACCTCACTCTTAAATAACCTTAGGATTAATGGAACACACTATCAAAATGTCTATTTATTTTAAATGAGTGTTTGTGAGGGTCAAGAAAGATCTTGATATTATATCAATTCATTATTCAAATTATGGTTGATATATTCATCAAATCTAATTGACGTGTTTTTGAGTGTGGACAAGAAATTGGATTGCTATTTGTTTAGCTTCAAGATTATATCAAATTACAATAAAAGATATAGTCTTGAATCTACATACTCAATCACACTAGATTGATATGAAAATAGTTACATCCTTTGTAGATGAAAAGAGTATGCATTGGATCATAACTCACACTTGTGTTGATAATGTCATATTGAATCTACTTGTCTAATAATTGTGTTCCAAATATTAGAATAACATTTTAAACACATTCATAAAATATACAATGAAGTAGGATTGACGACTTGGATGTTTTGTCCGAAATATTCAAGCAATTTACATTGCAATGCAATGGATAAATGTGTCATATCCGAAAAACCAAACATGAGCAAACTAACAACATATGTAAACTTTGCTCACACTACTTAAAATTATCACTTCAAGATAAAATACATATGTAAGAATAATACACAGTATATATTCTATGTATTTCATTTTCTTTGTAGCATGAATGGTTGTGTTACAAGATAATGCACTACATTTTTTTTTAAATAATATAAGTTATTAGAATTGAAAAATAACTTGTCACAATCCATAAACAAGTAAAATTTATTTTTTCAAACACTTGTTAGAATATGATATATAACATTGGCAAAAATCATAGAAAATAATATTTGTTTAAAAATATATTAATGTCTAGTTTTGATATCATTTCAGAATCACAAACTCATTTAAGATAAATAATCTTAATGAGATTCATTTCACAAGAGATGCTAAGGTGCACTCTTAAGTCTAGCACATTTATTAAATCAAGTAATATGTCATCAAAACCAAACAACCGGTAAATCATGAAGAAAAGATTAAATTTTTTTGTTTACTCTTATCTAAACATTCAACACGTCTCTATTAGGATCGTGAGTAAAATATATCATCTAGATTTACCTTCATAAAAACATGATGTTTGAGTCACATTAAGCCAAGTATTAGTGAATCAAGCAAACTTCATATTTGGTAATCTTCGATAGGTAAATTTAGGAACTCGATTTCTTCTAAAAAGAGAATGACTACTGGAGAATATATTGACTAGAAATTCAATTTAACCTAACGGTTGAATTGCTTCTATGTGAGAAGTTGGGTGTGTGTAACCCGTAAAAATGGTCGTGTTTAGCCTGAATTGAGCATCACTAGTAATAGTCTCATACTCATTCTCCAACTTGATTAAATTGCTCTTCCTATATATACCTAATGCTAGTTTACTTTTATGAACTTTGCTTCTCATTAGATTCTTTCATTCCTAGATTTATGGCATTAAGTTAGATAAGCGTGCGAAAACAAAGGAACTGTAGATGTTAGGTTATACCCCATTCAACACTCTCGCATCTAACATATATATTATCGTCTTCATTTCCTTTAGGATCATACGATATGTAGAAACGATAGCATGAGATAATAATAGGCTTAACCAATCCTCTTGAGCATGAGATCTTTAATAAACATTTTTTTTAAATATTTGATTTATGATATTTGTTGTCAAAAATCTAATATCTCTAAAAATATGCAAAAACCTCACATTTTGGAAAATAGTTTTTCAAATAACTATCCTACTTTTAAATAACATGTTTTCACTATCAATATCCACAATTTTGTTTTGATCAAAACTAAAGATTGGGAAAATATTCTTTACCGTTCATTAACACATTTTGAAGTAAAAACCCAATCTATTTTATTCAAATAACTCTCACATCTAAGTGAAAACTTACTTTCAAACATTGTTGAATAATGCTAAAAACGTCTCTTTTAAAATCATGCATGGTGATCTCATATTTTTCATCTATATTTATATAAATGACACTTATAAGTGAACTAAATCAAATCAAGAGGACCATAGCTTGTTCATTAAGACTTTGTTTGTAACAAGTCTAGAAATCCATGCTATCATAACTACCCACTTATTGCACATTGATACACATTAGGATTAATCCTCCTAGTTATGTAGTTATGAAATACTTGATGTTGCTTTTTGTTTCCTAGCACTTATATTTTACTTGCTTGATGAGTATGTTTTCATGCTAGATGAAATTGCTTATTTACTTAATCTCTTTGATTAACATGCTTTGGCTACATAATTGCCTACATAATTAGTATATGCTTAATTGCCTCAAAGAGTTGGACTTGTTTGAAACAAAAAACACAACCTTTCTGCAATTCACTACCAAAAACCCTTTTCTGGCAATCTGAGAATCACCAGATGGGCGCCCCCCTTAAATCATAAGGCTTAATTATTAAAGGGGACCGGCCATCTGATGGTCGAAGGTGTTGTTTCCTTTTTCTACTTTTTAGCCCATTTCATCCAACACTTCCCAAAATTCATAAACCTGTTTTATCCAAAACCTTCTATCAAAATTTATACATCCTTAATCCCACCAATCCTACATTATAAACACTCTCATTCCTCTCAATCTATACTCACCTCTTCATGACCTCTCCCATTAAACCAAAACCACAAAATAACCCGTTTGGAGAAGAAAACCTAACTTCCATTAAAAGCCCGTCAAACCAAATGATGTTGTCAAACATCCAACACCAAATTCCTTCTATGTCTTTAACATTACATACCTAACACCTCACTCTCCTTCTCACCAACATTACATATCAAAAACCTTTAGTTACCCATATCCTTCTACATTACACTCAAACCTCATAATCTTTTCACAACTCAAGTGATGTTGTTCATAATCAACCAACACCTAAACCTCACTCTCACACAAATGATCCATTTAACAACAAATCATCCATTCATGCTTCCACTAATGCTCCTTCTTATGATGAGCATGCACAATCCCAAAACAATAATCCCAACCTCATTACCAACACTTTACATGTTGCTCATTCAACAAAAACACCATCCACTCATGAAGCATCTCTTCCACCCATATCATGTTTTCATGATTACCCAAGCTCAAACATGTCTCCACCACCAAGAGTATCACCACCACATCCTACTACTTCACATGCCATTCCTATGTTGCATGTTCAAACCCTCACCCAAGACAAATATCATGCTCCACCACCATCACCTTCCTCCGAACACTTAATGTTCGTTGAGGCGCTAAAAGAATCCCATGAGCTTAGTGCTCTTTTAGCCTTACATCTTGCTCAACGCAATTTGGATCCACCTTCATCTAGATCACCCTCATCACCACACAACATAAATCAACTTGAGAAGCATGTCAACAATTGACCTTATTGTATCTTTCTCCTAAAAACCATTGCATTCAATGAACACTTCACTTAGATTGAATATCTTCTCACTAGATCACATCCAATACCCTCACTTGAACAACATCCAAAACCTTAATAAACCTCTTCCGCTACAAACTCTCCACAACCAAACTCTCCAACATTCATGACCCAAACATATACCTCCATTAATCCAACAACCTTACCCTAACTCAACCATCTTCATTCCAAACACTCCATCATCAACCATCTAAGCATACTATATGCTTATGATTTTCACTTTCAAATACGAATCAACCAACCTTTTGTTACAAGCAAGTCCGATGGCTCTCTTTGGCAAATTAGGATCTTTGACATAATCTCTTTGAATTAATTGTTATGTATCCTTAATATTTGTTTGCTATGCTTGTTATTTTTATATTGCATATTCTTCTATATATGCTTGTGCTTCTAATATTTTTCTTGCGAGCATTCCATATCTCGATCCCTTGGTGCCATCGAACGAGGGGGAGCACACATCAAGGGGGAGCTTTCATCCCGTCTAACTTCATTTATGAAGCTAGCCGGCATAACCTTTTTGATTCTACAAAAAGGAGGAGAAGTGAATATAAACTCATTAAGTACTTGTCTAAAAAAAATTAATTTTTAGACTTAATGAGTTTAGGTTTTGTAATCATCAAAAAGGGGGAGATTATTGATATAAATAATGCCTAAAAACATTATTAACATATATCGATATCTCTATGTTTTGATAATCACAAAACGTAAACTCATTGAACTACAAATTATGACGTAAACAAGTATTTAGTCGTAAATATTTGCTTTAGCATCCATATCACTTAAGGTATGAATAAACAAAGTGTCTAATGCATTTTATGATCAAAGGAATTTTTATTTTTACAAACCTTACATTTTATTAAAGTGGGACAAACATTTTTAAACTTATACAAAACAATTTTGTATTTATAAGAAATGTGTTATTCAAAATAAATAGTTTGAATTCAAATTTCAACCAAAAAAACGGCTACATTCTTCAGGAAAAACCTCCCCCACAAAAGACAAAAAATCTGAAGAAAAAATATTTTTTTTATTAGGCAGCCCCCTTAATTATACTAGGCGGTCCCTTTAATTATTAAGGGGACCGGCCACACTCCCAAACAGTATTTTTTCCCTTATAAATACTGGTTCATTCCACAGATTTTTCTCACCTTTTGCACGAAAATTTTCAGTCCCAATCCCTTCAAAACATCCTTCTAAATCCTTTGATCATAAGATTATAAGTCTTTGTTTCAAGTGATCCAATCCTTCACTACTCAAAGTGCAAGAAAAGAATCCTCCCTATCATAAAGCCAAAGATGTATTAGGATCTAGTTAGTATTTATTTGATGTTGTGAGTTATGTATATGTAATAAGTAGATCAAGATGATCTTACTTAGTAGTGAGTTTATGAGTGAGTAAGAAGTAGTGGGAAAAAGTAGTAGTGTGGAGAAATCATGAAGTTGTGAAGAAGTAGATGTGTGAATATGTAGTGGAGTATAGAAGAAGTTGTGAAGTAGTGAAGAAGTCGTGAAGTCGTGAAGCCATGAAGAAGTCGCTAAGTCGTGTAGAAGTTGTGTAGTGATCGAAGTAGTGTTGTGAGATTGGTTCTAGCTACTATTAGAAGTCGACATTTAGCTTAGTGTCGTTAAATTGTGTAAGCAAAAGTTGTGTACGGTTTTCTCCGCCAAAAGGGAGCTTGTTGAGTAGTGAAGAAAACTCTCGAGTAGGTGACTCGGGGAGTGGAGTAGGGCAAGGAAGGTGTCCTTGTAGCCAAACCACTATAAATCATCGTGTCCGGTTTGCATTTCCTTTCTCTTATCTCTTTTCATTTATTCTTGCATTTATCGCTTTACATCTATGCTTGCCTATATGTCTTAGTTGTTGCTTATATAGTTGTGATGATTGATTGTGTTGAACATAGAAGTTAATATTGTGATTGTGTGTATAATTATATGATATGGTCAAATAGATTATTATTCACACTTCTCATATTAAGTTTAACTTGATAGATAATTTGATACAAAACGTTTTAAGATTTTAAAAGGAAAACGTATTCACACAAAGACCGACCAAAGCTCCATTCATAAAACTAAGTTTTTCCAAAAGCTTACATATATAATTGATCATATTGATTATATGGTGTTTACATACTAAATTCTAATTAAAGGTTTTGCAAACAAACAATTGAATAAATTCGAATCAACATTTTGAAACAAAGTTTTTATAAAATGAAAAAGAGGGGAAAACTATTCAACCCCCCCTCTTCTTGTTTTCCACAATTTGATTGTGATTCTTGATCAGGATCTTTTAAGCTATACGTGGTGTGTTTTGAAGTGAGATAAATTGGTACTAAGATAATGAAACAATGAAATGAATCATGTTCTATAAGATGTATACCAATAATATCATATGTGTTTTTGGTGTGAAGGTAAAGTTTGTGATATCCCCTAATTCTTTAGATACCCCCTGTTCCATGGATCGAACTCCGCGGTGAGTTCGCTGGGGGGTTCAGGGGGGCAGCACACCCCCGAAAGAATTTTCAGTAAATTAGGGTTTGAAAAACTAGGGTTTGTATGTTAGGTTTTCAACGAAACCTTGAGAAACTCTAAAGAATTTCATTCCTTGATGCTCGGTAAATACCCTTGAAATTCAGAAATATCACTCCTTACTCGAAACAAATTCCTTACTCGATAAAAGTTGTAACTTACTCGATAAAGTTGCTTACTCGGAAGAACTTGTTACTCGATAAATTTGAACTTGATAAGCTTACTCGATATTAGGTGCTAACTCGATAATGGTGTCCTTACTCGATAGATTTTGCCTTACTCGATAACCTATCTTTAACGAGGTATAGTTTCCTTTACTAGATAAAAGCAAGAAAATCCTTACTCGATAGACGATAAGGAGTGTTAGCTTGCTCGCTAACTGGCTAAATCGCCAAATAAAGGAAAGCTTACTCGATGTAGGAGCCTTACTCGATACAGTAGGTTACTTGATATCCTTACTCGAAACTACAGTTCCTTACTCAATAATTCCCTAAAAATACGCTCCCTTACTCGATAAAACCCTTTGTTACTCGATAGAACCGTATTTTTTCTGAGAAAAATCACTAAAAAACACATTTTTACACCACAAAACACCACGATTCGCCCCTGGTTAGCTCTAATGCCACTTGTTAAACGCAAGAAACACCTTCAGGAGGTCGCGATTGATCTAAATACATCATGGTTCTAGAGAGAGAAAGTTGAGAGAGAAAGGTGAAGAAAAGTGTTTTATTAAAAGTGAATAAATGAAATGAAGCTTACACAATTTTCCATACCCCTCATGGAGAGTCATGAAGGGTATTTATAGGCCCATCACACTACATGTTTGCCTAATGTACATAAGTAGTCCCTATGGACACAACTTACTACATATCTAGTCCAATTCACGTATGTGACGTTATCTTTATAAAAGCGCGAGGCTAACAGACTTAAATTAGGATCCATCACACATAGCTTTTGGGACGACCTCGGTTTTTGTGGAAAACTAGAAGGGGGGGGGGGTTGAATACTTTTACGTCAATTTTTATTTTATAAAAACTTTGTTTGCAAACTAATCGATTCTAGTTTTATGTGAGATCAATAAACAACACTTATACAAACTAATATCTATGAAATAGAATGACAACAATATAAGTAAATAAGTAAAGAGATAGAGATGGAAAGATCGCACCACAAGACAAAGGATTTATAGTAGTTCGGCTACGAAGCTCTTCTCCGTCCTACTCCACTCCCCGAGCACCTAACTCGAGAGTTTTCTTCACTACGTCAACAAGCTCCCTTATGGCGGAGAAAACCTTACACAACTTTTGCTTACACCAATTTATGACACTAAGCTAAATGTCGAGCCCTAATAGTAGCTAGAACCAATCTCACACCACAACACACCTTCTTCACAACACACCTTCTTCACAACACTACTACTACACTACTTATCACACCTTCACTACTTCTTCTTCACAACACACCTATTTCTTCACTACTTCTATTCACAACTACTAACCTACCTAGATCTATCAATTACATACCTTCTACAATATCCAAATAATTCACACAACACCTAACAATATACACAAGCCTACAATACTTCTTAACAAGATGTTGGAGGAGTATTCTTCTCTTGCACTTTGAATGATGAAGGATTGGATCACTTGAAACAAGAACTAATATGTTTATGATCAAAGGATTTAGGAAGATGATTTGAGAGAGTTAGAACAGAAAGTTTTTAGTGCAAAAGGTGAGGAAAAAATCCAGATTTGAGCCAGTATTTATAGGCAAAGATTCTGACAGAGGAGCGTGGCCGATCCCCTTAATTGTGGCCGGCCCCTTTAAAATTAAAGGGGCCGCCCCTTATAATTAAGGGGGCCGCCCAGCTGAAACGGCCAGAATCTTTGTCTTTTTCTGGGGAAAGTTTATTTGGAGAAATTTTAACTGAATTTGGTTAAAAATTTGAATCCATATAATTATTATGAAATAAACATTTTCTTTAATTACCAAAAATGTTTTTCTTAAATATACAAAATGTTTATACCATTTTATATAATTTCTAATTAGTAAATAAACCTTCCTTTGATCATAAAATGTATTAGACACTTGTTTATTCATACCTTAAGTGAATTAGTAGGATGTAATGATTATTTGTCACTAAATACTTATTTACGTAATGATTTTACGTTTAATGATTTTTCATTTTGTGATCGTCAAAACATAGGGATATCAATAAATATTAATAACGTTTTTACGCATTATTTATATCAACAATCTCCCCCTTTTTGATGATTACAAAATCTAAACTCATTAAATCAAAAATTATTATATATGCAAGTATTTAGTGAGTTTATACCACTTCTCCCCCTTTTTGTGAACATCAAAAAGGTTGTCCCGAAAATTAGATGAGCTCCCCCTTGATGTTTACTCCCCCTCGTTTTAAGGTAAATAGACAAATCAAGATATGGAAGCTTGAAAAAATATTTAGAGCATACAATATATATAATGCAATAAACTAAACATATAATAAGAGAAAATGAAAGGAACAAACAATAAATCTCAACAAGCATTAATTATTCATAAAAATAGATTATGTTGGAAAACATAATCATTGTTACATAAGCATACATATATGCTTTTCTTAGTAAACTACATTAGATAATACTAAGTTGCCATCTTGAGGTCACTAGGACTTGCTTGGAGATGTAAATCATGGAGCATGGATTTAATGGAGGTAGACATTGGTGGGAATTTTGTTTGGAGAGTTTGGAGTGGTGGATGGTGGTGAGCTTGGAGCGGAAGAGTTGGATTGTTGTGTTTGTGATGGTGGTGGGAAAGTCCTTGTGAGGAGGTACTCAATCCAAGTGAAGTGCTCATTGAGAGCAATGGTTTGTTTTTGGAGAAAAATGCAACAAGGACAATTGTTGACATGATCCTCAAGTGGAACAATGTTGTTGGATGGTGAGGATGGAGTGGTGGAAGGTTGTTGAACCAAATTGCGTTGAGCAAGATGTAGGGCAAGGAGAGCACTTAGCTCATGGGCTTCTTTGAGCTCCTCAATGAACTTTTTATGTTCGGAGGAAGGTGATGATGGAGGAATTGGGTTATTGTTGGGGATTGAGTTTTGGGCACTAGACATAGTATTCATGTCTTGATGAGAGGGATGGATGTGGTTTTGGGATTGAGAATGTTCCTCAAAGGGATCATTTGGAAGATTTGTGGTGAATGAGATAGTAAGATTGTCATGTGGAGGTAAAGAGAGGGTTTCATTTGGGTGAAGTGAATGTTTAGTAGTTGGTTGGTTGGAGACAACATCATTTATGGATGAGAGTTTTTGACAGGTGTCAAGTTTTCTTCTCCACACGGGTTTGACGGTGATTCTAGCACCTCTTGTGGGTTTGGTTCTTGGATGGTTGGGGGAAGACATGATGAATTGAGTGATGGCTTAATGATGAATGAGGGTATTTATAGTGTGATGATTTGGTGTTTATGGAAGGATATAATATGTGGTAGATTTGATGGACAAAGTATGTTTGTGAATTTAGGGAAGTGTGGAATCAAAATAGGGTGAAATGGGCTAAAAAGCATAAAGCAAACAGGGAACCACGACCATCAGGTGGCCGGCCCCCTTAAAATTAAGGGGGCCGCCCCTTATAATTATGGGGGCCGCCTGATGCTTGGTTCCTAGATTGCCAGAAATGGTTTTTAGTACAGGTTTTTCCAGAAAGATGTTTGTTTTGGGGTTTGGTTTTGGGCAAGTCCATCTCTTTAGGCAACTAAACAAGTATTATCTTGATGAAGTATGCATGAAAAGTATATATATGTAGGCAACTAAGCAAATATGATAGTTTACATGCAAAACAACAATGTAAATAAACAAGTAAGCAAGTCATGTATACTAAGGCAACATATAAAGTTTAAGGCAATCTAGTGAGGGAGAAACTAATGATGGAACAAATTAGGATCAAGTGATGCTTGACATTTTTCTAGTGTGTGCCTATTTGCAACAAATGTGGAGATGCGATTGCTTCGACTCCTAATGCAAAGAAATACATGTATCCTAAGAAGCAATCCAAAAACTCCTTGATTCAATTTGCTTAGTCCATGATTGTCAAGAATATATATTAGATTATATATTTTGACACTTCATGTTAACTCTTATGCATGATTTTAGAAAAACGTTTTTACCATTATTCAACAATGAGTTTTCCTAATCGTGAGAATGATTTCAAACAGAATTGAGGTTTTCTTTTGAGAGTATATATGCAAAAACAAAATACCTCAATTCCTGATTTTTGTGCAAAACAGAATCCTAGACTCAGATTTGAGAAGAAAGAAATTTAAACATTTTTATGCTCAGATGGCCGGTCCCCTTAAAGTGAGGCCGGTCCCCTTAATTTTAAGAGGGCCACCCTTATAGATTTAAGGGGTCCGCCCATCTGACAGACAAATTTTTTTTTTCAGACATATGAAATTTTAGAAATTAAATTTTAATCTATTTGTTCCATCGTTCCTAATCCTAAACGCAAGTGGTTAAATAATTCACGCTTAAGGGGCTTAGTAAATATATCCGCAATGTTATCTTCCGAGGCTACCTTTTCTATTGTTATGTTACCCTTTTGTACGTTATCCCAAAGAAAGTGATGACGTATTTATATATGTTTAGTCCTAGAGTGTTGAACGGGATTCTTACTTAAATCTATTGCTCCTTTATTATCACACATTATAGGAATGTTTTCTAACCTAATGCCATAGTCTACGAGAGCTTGTTTCATCCATAGTGCTTGTTGACATGCCTTTCCAGCGCTTACATATTCAGCTTCGGTGGTCGAAATAGCAAGAGCGGTTTGCTTCTTAGAAAACCAAGACGTTAGGCAACATCCCATAAACGTGCAAATATCACTAGTGCTTTTTCGATCCACGTAGTCTCCCGCATGATCCGAATCCGCATAGACAATGGTTTCTATGCCGGATCCCTTAGGATACCATAATCCTAAGTGTATAGTGCCTTTAATGTATCGGAAGATATGCTTAACTGCTTCTAGGTGAGAGGTTTTGGGATCCTCTTGAAAGCGGGCACAAAGGCAAACACTAAACATGATATCGGGTCTACTTGCCGTTAAGTATAGTAAACTACCTATCATTCCTCTATACTTAGTATTATCTACGGACTCACCTTCTTCATCTCTTGTGAGTTTCACTTCCGTAGACATAGGTGTCTTAAGGGGTTTTGAGTCTTCTAGGCCAAATTTCTTAAGCATTTCCTTAATGTATTTTGATTGGTTAAAAAATATTCCATCTTTTAGTTGTTTTATTTGTAATCCTAGGAAGAAGTTTAGTTCACCCATCATACTCATCTCAAACTCATCATGCATGATTTTGGCAAATTCATCACACATATCCTGACAAGTCGATCCAAATACAATGTCATCGACATATATTTGAACAATGATGATATTTGGGTTGCTTCTTTTAGTGAAGAGAGTGTTATCTACCATTCCCATGGAATAATTATGCTCAACTAGGAAAGCTTTAAGTCTATCATACCAAGCCTTTGGAGCTTGCTTAAGACCATATAAAGCTTTCTTTAGTTTGTAAACATAATCAGGTTTTGCGAAGTCAATGAATCCTGGAGGTTGTGCCACATAAACCTCCTCATTGATAAAACCGTTAAGGAATGCACTCTTCACATCCATTTGGTATAACTTAAAGTCTAGGGCACAGGCATAAGCTAAAAGGATTCTAATGGATTATAATCTAGCTACAGGGGCATAGGTTTTGTCATAATCAATTCCCTCTTGTTGATTATAACCTTGGACGACTAACCTAGCTTTATTCCTAGTTACTATTCCATTTTCATCTAATTTATTCCTAAATACCCATTTGGTTCCTATTATGATCGTATTCCTAGGATTTGGGACTAGTTCCCAAACATCATTTGTTTTAAATTGATTTAATTCTTCTTGCATAGCCATAATCCAACTTTCATCCTTTAAAGCTTCATTTATATTCTTAGGTTCTATTGTTGACACAAAACAAAAGAAGTTATTTTTATCTTGAGCTTGTGATCTAAGTGTTCTTTGATTTAGATGACCTATTATATTATCTAATGGATGTGACTTTGATTCTCTAATATTAACAACTTCATTTTCTTCTAAAGTTTCTACTTCAAGATCATTACCTAAGGGTTTAGTTTTACTAACCTCAATAGCTTCATCTTCTATAACATCGTCATCTTCTAAGGGTAATGTTTTAAGTAGTGGAGGAGTTTCATCAAAGGTTACACTTAGGGATTCTTCTACTTTCATGGTATGTTTATTAAGAATTATATATACCTTACTATTTTGAGAATATCCTAGAAAAACTCCTTCATAAGCCTTAGGGTCGAACTTAGTGAGATAGTCTTTTGTATTAAGAATGAAGCATTTACTTCCAAATACTCTAAAGTAGCCTATATTAGGTTTTCTACCTCTTAATAATTCATATGGAGTATTTCTTAAGATTCGTCTAATGGAAACCCTATTAAGTATATATGTTGATGTATCTACGGCATGACACCAAAATTTTTGTGGGATAGATTGTTCATTTAACATCGTTCTACTCATTTCTTGTAAAGACCTATTTTTCCTTTCTACTACCCCATTTGATTGCGGAGTGCGTGGAGCGGAAAAGTTGTGAGATATTCCATTCTTATCACAAAATTTTCCGAATTGTACTTCGTTATCAAATTCTCGACCGTGGTCCGTCCTAATTGAGACTATAGAACATCCTAACTTATTTTGTATCATTTTACTAAATATCTCAAATTTTTCAAAGGCTTCGGTTTTATCACTCAAGAACCTAGTCCATGTGTATCGTGAATAATCATCTACTATAACTAAGGTGTAATGATTGCCACCGTAGCTCCGCACAGCGGATGGACCAAAAAGGTCCATATGAAGTAGTTCTAAGCATCTAGTAGTGGATAACATATTTTTAGCTTTGTAACTAACATATGCTTGTTTTTCAATTTTACAAGCGTCGCAAAAGTGTTGATCATATCTTAGGCTAGGTAAGTTTCAAACTAGTTCCTTAGAGGCTAAAGATTGTATTTGTTGCATGTTTGCATGACCTAATTGGTAGCGTAGGGATTGCACCAGGCTTTACCTCTCAAGGGATCTTGAGAAGCTTACAACCCCCACCAGGCAGTGTACCTGATCATTGTAGTATAGTATAGTGACAAGTACCGGGGGATTGATCGTTCAGCTAGGAATAGTGTCGCTAGGATTAGAAAACCTAAATACTAGTTCTAAAGATGAGGGATGATTATTTTTATATTTTTATATTTTTTAGAAAGCAAGTAAAAATCTCGGGTTTGAAGGATTTGGGCGGAATTAGTTGCTAGTCAACTAACCCAATACTAAAGATGCAATCAAAATAAAATACTATAATTGAAAATAAACTAAATTAACTAAGGTTGTGAGCAATAAGTGGAGAAATTGTGTTTACTTAGATTTCACTACTCCCTAGATATCTTTTACACGTTAATTACTTGTTATAATTCGTGGATGACGGATTGTATTCCTTAATACCATTCATGGGGTGGCGCACTTAATTCCCCAATCCTATGAGTGCCTACTTCACTCCTATGTCGAGCCGGCTAAGAAGCTCCTAACATGGGATCATTAGAATTTACTCATGCATTAAATACAACCAATAAAACCTAGTGCACGTCAGTTCATGTTTCCTAAGACGTTCAAGCATGTTACCAATTGGAGATCTGCTAGTTTTCTTAAGCCTAACATCGAAATCATTCATCCAATACAACCATGAACAAGTAATCAACACATAATTAACATCTAGGTTTCATTAGATCTAAGCAAACACAAGATAGATCTAGCCTAACATGATGAAATTAAGACAAGAACAAGATATAGACAACCAACACATAGACATATTGATTGAATTAGAAGAACACTTATCTTAATTACACATGAAAGGGTTCAAGGGCTGAAAAACCTTGAAAACCTGTAAAATTCGTACTGAGTTCGGCCTTAGGGTTTCTCCAAAACTTCTCTTTTTTTTTATAAATGAAAATTAGAAAACTATATATAGGAAATTGAGGCTGACGGCGTCAAGACCAAATAGGTGACGCCGTCATCTCACCGCCAAAAGAATTCTCGGACTGCCTTGATCTACATCTAACGCCGTCACGTTATAACTTTTTCCAGGCCGTCACGTCTTTTACTCATGACGCTCTTTCTTGTGACGCCATCATTTCTGTACTGGGTCGTCATGAAAATTACTCTTGACGCCGTCAAAATGTTCCTCTTCATGCCGTCACCTACTGTTTCCAGCAAGGAAAATTAAGACTTTGGCGTTTTCTCACTTTTATGCTCCAAAAACGTCCGAATTGCTTCCTTTTCCAGATTTCACTCCCAAAGTACCTAAAATCACAAAAGGAACGATTTAGGGTAATATTTGATCAAATAAATTCAATTCCGGGCTTAAATGACCCCCTAAAAGTGGTTCATTTTTCGCCTCATCACTAATCTCCTATGCCACAAAGTGGAGTTTTCATTTATAGTAGCTAGACATATCTTATCTTCCGGTTTGTCTCCTAATTTCATAACATATATACCTCATTTCCTAATTCCTCTACCTATAACCTTTTTATCCTTAATTATTTCACTATCATTTTCGGTAAAGGTAACCCTACACTTATTATCACATATTTGGCCTATACTAAGCAAGTTATAAGTTAGATTATCTACATGCTCAACATTTTCAATAGTTAGAGAGTCTTGAGAAATCGTACCTTTGCCTATGATTTTTCCACGACGATCACTACCAAAAATAACATTACCTTCGTTGTATGCCTTGTATGTAGATTCTGACAGAGGAGCGTGGCCGGTCCCCTTAATTGTGGTTCGGCTAACAAAGCTCTTCTCCGTCCTACTCCACTCCCCGAGCACCTAACTCGAGAGTTTTCTTCACTACGTCAACAAGCTCCTTTATGGCGGAGAAAACCTCACACAACTTTTGCTTACACCAATTTACGACACTAAGCTAAATGTCGAGTCCTAATAGTAGCTAGAACCAATCTCACACCACAACACACCTTCTTCACAACACTACTACTACACTACTTATCACACCTTCACTACTTCTTCTTCACAACACACCTATATTTCTTCACTACTTCTATTCACAACTACTAACCTACCTAGATCTATCAATTACACACCTTCTACAATATACAAATAATTCACACAACACCTAACAATATACACAAGCCTACAATACTTCTTAACAAGATGTTGGAGGAGTATTCTTCTCTTGCACTTTGAATGATGAAGGATTGGATCACTTGAAATAAGAACTAATATGTTTATGATCAAAGGATTTAGGAAGATGATTTGAGAGAGTTAGAACAGAAAGTTTTTAGTGCAAAAGGTGAGGAAAAAATCCAGATTTGAGCCAGTATTTATAGGCAAAGATTCTGACAGAGGAGCGTGGCCGGTCCCCTTAATTGTGGCCGGCCCCCTTAAAATTAAGGGGGCCGCCCAGCTGAAACGGCCAGAATCTTTGTCTTTTTCTGGGGAAAGTTTATTTGGAGAAATTTTAACTGAATTTGGTTAAAAAATTAAATCCATATAATTATTATGAAATGTTTATACCATTTTATATAATTTGTAATTAGTAAATAAACCTTCCTTTGATCATAAAATGTATTAGACACTTGTTTATTCATACCTTAAGTGAATTAGTAGGATGTAATGATAATTTGTCACAAAATACTTATTTACGTAATGATTTTACGTTTAATGATTTTTCATTTTGTGATCGTCAAAACATAGGGATATCGATAAATATTAATAACGTTTTACGCATTATTTATATCAACAGTTTTACCAATTACTACTCTACACACGATCAGGTACACTGTCCGTTGGTGCATTTAGGTAGACCTTAGGTAATCGAGACACATTATAAATTTAAGACCTGGTCTGTAAAACCTGCATCAAGTTTTTGGCACCGCTGCCGAGAAACTATATTAGGATTTTTATTTAAATCTTTAATTTCTGTTAATTTTTGTTTTTGTTTTTCTCACATTTTGTTTAAGTTTCAAGAGATAATTGGTCAACTGCACGAGCTGTAGCAAGTAAAATAGGCATTGAAAAAGTGTCAGCCGAAACAGACCCTTTAGGGAAAGCTGATAAGATCAAGGACTTGCAATCAAAAGGACTAGCGGTCGCAATGGTAGGTGA
Source organism: Artemisia argyi (assembly GCA_030686995.1). NCBI lineage: Eukaryota > Viridiplantae > Streptophyta > Magnoliopsida > Asterales > Asteraceae > Artemisia > Artemisia argyi. The sequence continues at coordinate 18,125,759 of CM060695.1, read as the reverse complement.
TGGGATTAATGACTCACCAGCACTCGTTCCAGCTAATGTTGGTATGGCAATAGGGGCTGGGACATATGTTGCAATTGAGGCTGCTGATATAGTTTTGATTAAAAGTAACTTAGAAGATGTGATTACTGCTGTTGATTTATCTACAAGAAGAATTGGGGGTTTTACAAATTGGAAATAATAACAACATGCAATGACAAATACCAATTGGGGGTTTTAATAATTCGCAACAATAACAACATGCAATAACAAACATAAACATATATATCAAAATACAGATACTAAAAATCAAAAACGCCATCTTAAACTTATACATGCAGATTAAAAATCTAAAAATAACGTAAGTCGGATACAATAAATACAACATCTTGGCCTAATTATCATAATAACAAGTAACCTAAATCGATATTGGAAAACGAACTCACATTGTATATTAGGAGAAAGTTCGATTTGAGATAGTGGAGAAACGCATTTGTTGATCCAAGGGTTTTTACTTATTATAATAGGGGTTGGGTAGTAATATATAATAATATAAATCATACAATTAAAAATACAATAATTTCATATTTTAACAATAAATAAATTTAAACAACATATTATACACAAATACTTAAAGATAAATGCTATTAGTTGCAAATTAGAATAACTTAATACAAGAATAACAAATGATTTAAAAAAAAAAAAAAAAAAAAAAAAAAAAAACTTTAATCATGCACAAAAAAATCCTAAATTAATCATATAGTCGTCGTTAATGTCATGACCAGAAGCCTCCATTTGCTCAACTAATGATGATGCATTTGTCAATTTTGATATTACCTTTTTCATGTCACGAATACTGATTCGTTGGTGGTCACAATAAGCCTTGAGCGAATCAATAAGTGTTCCGCTTTCATTTACAACTGTAAATGACATCAACAAAAATAAATAAATAAATAAATAAATAAATAAATAAAATAAAATCATAATTTGAACAAATACTTAAAAACAATAATCTTAGCTTAAAAAATAATCGGAAGAAAATACCATCGTTGTCTGTTGGTTTAGTTTCACTTTTGCTGTTAACAATTTGCTTCGATGAAGATTTATCATTCATATCTAATACTTCTATAGAATAAGTTTTTGAAAAAAATAGGGTTCAAGAAGACAATTTTATCTTCTTTTTATAATGTATTTAAATTTAAATGGTAATCCTAAATTTATGCAACCGTTTTTTTTAATACGGAAAATATATACGGATTAATATTTAACATATTTGACTTTGAATACATTTAATGCTAATACTAATATAACATTTTCCAACCAAAGGGCCTCTGGTCTAGCGGTATGGAGGTTTTACCCTCCTAGGCAATGTCTCAAGTTCGAGTTTTATCTAGGGCGATAGGGGTTTCCTCCTGCGTGTGTAAAGGGAATGGTGTTATTGCCTTCTGGGCTGGAACCAATTTATTTGTGTGAGCTCGCTATGCCTTCTGGCTAGGGGTCATGTAGCCACAATTGCCGTTCAAAAAAAAAAAAAATATATAACACTTTCCAAAACACTAATATAAGATTTTATAGAAAAATATTATAGATATCTTCTTATATATATATGAGTCGAGTTATTCAAGAAACCAAACATTCCTTACATACCAAATGACTCATCTCCACCATCCATCTAAAAAGGAAATCAATGGTTGAGATTAAAAGGATTTTATTATTTCACCCATTTTTTATAATTTAAATATCTCTTAAATCGTTAATCGTTAAGCGAAAATAATTACACCATCGCGACGGGCATTTAATTATCTTTCTATAGACGGGCACTTTGATATACTTTCGAAAAAAGAAAAAAAAACATTTTTTTCACGTTTTTTTTTCTGGCCGAAAAAAAAAATCATATATGATATTGCATATCATATATGATATGTAATATCATATATGATATTATATGTAATATCATATATGATTTTTTCGGTCACGAAAAAAAAACGTGAAAAAAACGAAATTTTTTTTTTTGTCGAAAATATATCAATTAGCCTATCTATAGAAAGATAATTAAATGCTCGTCGTAACGGTATATTTTTTTTCGCTTAACGATTAACGGTTTGAAAGATATTAATATTTGAAAAAAAAAATGAAAATGAGTTTTTTAAATTGTTGGGATTAATCTCATCCATTAGATCAAATAAAGATTGAGGGTGGAGATTAGTCCCTTGGTATGTAAAAAAAGTTTGGTCCTCAAATGATCTTTACTATATATATATATATATATATATATATATATATATATATATATATATATATATATATATATATATATATATATATATACTAGATTTCAAAGCCCGCCCGATGGGCGGGCATGACTTGTAATTTATATTTTAATTGTATGAGGTAAGTGTGATAGATTTGACTTTATACAACTCGTTCCTAAATATCATGTTACTTCAAGGTTAACTAAATAACATGTAACCCTTCTTTTTAGTTAATGCTACTAATATTCAAGTGCTAACGATGGACGCACAAACTTTTCCTGAATTTGAAGCCCGATATAATTATCGTTTACGTTTTTTTCTTTAGCTAAACATTGGTGTTAAAAAATTGTTTATTCTACAAAAATTTTTTAAGAGTAGTACCAATGTTTGTCAAAATGTTTGTGTTTGTTATATTAGTAAGTATATTTTTTAGTTTTTGAAGTAACCGTATAGAATTCGTATGGGCGGGCATGACATATAGCACGCTAGTATAGTGTGACTTATAGCACGCTGGTTTTTGAAGTAACGGTAATCCAGCATCCACACCTCCTGACATGGAGCCGTATGGGCTTGAGGTTGCCGATGAGAAGACTGAGGATCTATCATTAGGCATGCTTCTTGGAGGTCCAAAAGATATAGAGTACGTTCTTGGAGAAACACGCTTAGACGTCTTCTATGGGGTTCCTGATGCTGTTAAGCTTGGAGGTGATGTAGGAAGTGTTAGTTGAGGTGTGCTTGTTTGTGATGCTAACAACAGGCCCGGTGAAATAGGAGGTTTTGGGACTGAATGTGAGACAAAAGCTTTTAGCTTCTGTGGAATATATCGAGTAGTGGGAGATATTATCATTATATATGTAGCTCACCATCTGTCACAAGCTCATCTTGATAGGATTTTGTTACACAACTTTGTATACGCTTCGATCAAAAACAAATTCATACTATTATAGAGTAGTTTGTTTGACCATCCCATTTGTATACCATAATATTTGCAAACACAACAAACTTAAAAGAAGTAGAAAATAACGAAAAAAGACTTGCCTTTTGAAACCTACGACGCTAAGAAACATAGATAAATCAAAAATTGGGAGGACAAATAGAAGTAGTATCGGCCAACAGCTTAAGTACTTCTATATAAGTCGTATGTAATTTTTCAAAGCCGAAGCTGGTTGATTCGACTCGCTTGGCTGCAACACTCACTATTGTTATGGTTTGTGGTGTCGTTTGACATTTTTTCAGAGAATGTGGGTGATGTAAACAACAATTAAATCCTCTTGCATCGGTTAAGAAAAGTAATTAGTCACATTCGTTTGGAACATGGATTAAGTTGTGATAAAATTTAAACCAAAATAATTATAGTGGTGGCATGATGAGAAAGAAAAGATTTCAAAATTAGAAAAAATTTAGGCAGCGATTTCGTCCTTAAACTCATCGTAGATCCTAGTCTTTTCTTTGCCAACATCATAATAAACAAAAGTTTTAAGTTTATTAGTGTTTGTTTACACATTTAACCGTAAATAAACAATATATTTGCTTACAAATAGAGGTGCCTTTAAAACTCATTTACTTAAAAATGGATTGATTGTGGTTATGTTTATATCTTTCACAGTTCATACATGTATATCAAAAGATTTAGCCAAAAAGAAGCAGATTGTGAAAATATCATTTAAAAAAAAACTCCTAATCTATTATTAAATGAACTCGGTTCATAATTAAAATGATACAATGTTTGTATTCATAGTTTACGCATTTACTATGTCTACAAAAGTTCAAACAATTGGGTAAAATGGGTTTTGGGTAAACATGCTAACCAAAAAGATATTTGGTTTGGCTCTGTACCACTCATTTTAACTTACTGGAGGTCGCTATATATATATTAACCATTGAAAGAGTACGTCATGTTCGAATAATGGATCTTATAACAGCTAGCTGAGAGAACCTAATACAATATATTCTTGGCATGAACTTCAATCTATAAATAGAAGATAACCGACTCATCTTTATTTCAATATTATAAGATATAACCAAAAAAAAAAAAAAAAAAAAAAACAAAAAAAAAAACAAAACATGCACTAACTACGTGCCCCTACACCCACCTTTGCTCATGTTCAGCTCTCCATTTTCTTAAATCCTGTTCAACACCTAGCTTTCCTTCTTTTGCCTTTTTGGCTTTCTGCAATGCAGCATCGAGACCTCGAGTTTACTCAAGCTTTTTGATTCAGTCTCTTTTGCTACATCAATCATTGAAATTGCTTCATCCACTCGTGTGTTAGCCTCATCTTTGTTGACATTTCGTTGGATTCTTGAAATACCATCGTAGAAGAAATATCGAATAAATTAATTATGAAGTATAGAAAATGAATAATATACGCAAGTATTTTCTTGTGTTTTAAGATAATATAGAGTAACAAAGGGGAAATGAAGGCATTTAAATTGCAAGTGTTATTAATCGAAGTTCCTAATTAAAAGGGTTCATCATAAACATCACAAGAATATAACAAAATAAATTTTCATTGAAGGAATAAGCAATGATATCGATGAAACTTTTACCCGGCCTAATAATGGTCTGGTTCTTGTAAGCACCAGGAGACCACATGTTTGGGCTAAAAAGTTGTCGTGGGATTCCCTTTGGGACACTTCCAGCTGGTGCATAAGACATGCCATATAGCTAGTGGATAGGAGTCAATACTGACCTTGGTTCACCTTCCGTGTTGATTTTTTGCATACTAAATATTGAGTTGGTGACACATTCAACCCTCCCTCTTGCAGAACCTTTGACGATTCTTCACCCACAACAACTTCTCTTGAGATTAAAATGATAGTAATCCCTTGTGTCGCAAGCTTATGTGTAGTTTCAAATCCAATTTTCCGATTAGCGCCGGTTACCACAGCTATAGTTTCTGCAAACCACCTTATAAATATTTGAAAATAATATAGAATAATGACATTTATGTTCCAATTTCAACATTCAAATCCATTTGATATAACACGATTACTTTTACACTATTACATTTATATTTTCAATTGATAGATTTAATAGTCAATAAGGAAATTAAAATTCCACTACCGAGAAAACATTCGGACCCAAAAACACGGATTAAATGTGCACTTCTATAATATAAAGGCCACAGAATATTAATAACACATGGGAGAAATCCAAAGGGGGAGTATGTGAAATTGTGAATGCTTAATCAAGACTTTGTATCTGCTTAAAAAATAAGCTCGCGCATAAGCAATATGGTATGACCAAAGTCTTGCACTATATATGAAATATGGGTTGCCTATATTTAGATTGTTTCTAACCGTTTCTCCAAAAGCAATAAAACCAAACATTCTTAACTTCTGAAAATGGTAGGATCCCGTGTATACTTAACCAAAGACTGAAACAGATGTTCCACCTTCTGAAAATGGTTGGATCCCCGTGTATACTTAACTAAAGACTGAAACAGATGTTCCAACTGCTAATTAACCTAAGTCGACAACTAATGTTTTGGGATTGAGAACGAAACTTAGCTGTAATTTGATGATTGCTTATAACCTATTATTACTTCTTTTACAATAACTTGATTTACCTTATGAATATCGCAGGTTAACGGTAGGGATAAAAAAACTATAATTCACCGTCAACTGTAACATCGATAAATCCCAGATGGTCACATTTTGTAGTGCACATCAGCAGAGAAATATAAGAATATAGTTGTTCATGATCGGTATGAGCAATTTGTGTCACAACTGCAGTTGCAGAGATAAATATAAGTGCTACAATAATCCTTTTGCCATGTCCTAAAAGTTGACCGATTTTGACCCGTCATACTAAACAAACCATAATATCATATCATTTTTCGAAAAGCACGTCAACATCTTATATCAAGTATGAAGAAACTTAAAAATGATTACCCGCAAAGCATCCTGTTGATCATTCTGAGATATACGAATTAAATTTCCCAATATTGGCTGTGAAAAGAAGAAGACCGAGGTCGGATAGTATAACAAAAAAGAAGACTGACGTATGATAAATATACATGTGCTGGGAAGAGAATGATTTACCTGGATTAAAAGCACGATAGGCACACCGCAACCTGCCAATAATAAGAAGAGAGAAGAGGCGTTCACTGATTTGGGTGCTGACTGTTTCTTGGTGAGCTCAGATTCAGCTGAAATGGAGAAATAAATATTCAGTTTATGCCTTTCTTTGGACTTGAAACTGACAACTGATATGAAACTTACAGCAAAGAAAACAATAAATGGGAGTTTCATTGGAACAATTCAAGAGACACATGAGATACTTGACTTTTGGGTGGAAAAAGATTTGAAGACGATGATGGAAGTAGTAAAGAGGATTATGTGAACAAAGCATTTGAGAGGATTGAAAACGATGTGGCTGGGAGCAATCTTGAGTAAAAGTTTTATCATGGAACATCAATTTTAAAGTTGCATCACTTCAATATATTCAATGATCGTTTATGTTTATAGAATATCAACTGGAACATCATAAAAATAATAATAACGTACCTAATTGTCAAAGTCTCAAACGAATTGCGAAACGCCTCTCCTCCATGGATCAACCTTCTGAGTTACAAAAGCTATGTTTACAAATCATGAAAACAAAAAATATACAAAAAAAACAAACCTTTAGAAAAATTAGAAGCTTTTAACAAAAAAAAAATATAGAATCACAGTTGTGCTACAAATAATTGTACAACACTTTGATTATTTAAACCTAGATCCGGCTTTCAGTTGTACAAAGGGTCAAACTAAAATGTATATGTTTTTAAGAGCCCACTCCACATAGAGGTTTCATAAGGATGACGTTATGTTACAACAAAGTTGCCCCACCTGCCTAAAAACTTAAGGTCACTACGAAAATGGGTCGAAAGTCGCATAAAATTCATTTATATGCCTAATCAATTTTATAGTAATGCAAGAAGACCTTATAAATTGCTTTAGTTTTCTACTCATATAAAAACAATAACAAACAGATCAAGCTTATTAATAAAGGTCCTAAAAACTACTCATTTTGTCCTGTTCCGAGTGAAACTAAAACATCCATATTACTATATTAGCAGATTTTCGCCTTAGTGCATGATATAATCCCACATAAAACCTAAATTAAATAAACAAAGTACATGTCAAGTTCTAGCATTATTTCTGTATCTTAACACAAATGAATTTAGATATTGACCTTACCTTTTACCAATATGAACTGAAATGGCGTGCAAAGGATCCATCTCAATATCATACCAACAGTAGGCATGTTATAAATTTTATACAATAACCAATTCACATGTGTAGGAATTACTGCAAGTACCATAGAGAACAACAAAAGTGGAGTTGAAAATACACAACTCCACAAAAACTGACTTTTGTTAATCTTAATCTCATGGTCTTTCTCTGTTTTGTCACGTCTTTCTGGAATGTATAAGCTTTTTCAAAGCATAATCGGTTATATGTTATGCCATGCATAATGTGAAAGAAAAGATGAATATATAGACGATGAACATACCTCGGTGTGAACAATAGTTGAACCGCAGTAATAAGCGTATTCATGAACAAACTTCATAAGTAAAGGATTAGTTACCTGAATTTGTATGGCATACATCAAGGCAATGAGCCGCTTCAGTTTCATAGTCTATAATCTCAGCTTTATCAATAACTTTCTTCTGATCTGTTCGAGAGAAAAGGAAAAACAACTGCATGAAACCAAATGGGAAAATCATACAAAACAGTAATGTAAAAATTACAGGTAATTTTAAAAAATATGTTTTCAGAAAGTTGAATCCTCAAGAAAGTGATCATTCATAATGTGCTTAAAATCTTACAATGTTTTGATCCTAATTTTATGTAGATTAACAGATCTCTAATACTATAAAAAATGAACATAAGGATTTTTGATAATGATCTCGAGTTCAATTCTTTAGTTAAATCTCATTACTATTCAAAGATATATAATGAATGAATGAATCAGTGAGCAAAACTTTTAATGTTAGAGATATAGTTGGCGCACTTAATTTCTTCTACTTTCTCTGTGATTTGTCATCATGCATTACGAAATCCTTACCATTCAGCTTTGAGTTCCCCAAACCAACCTAGACAAATAAATGATGCAACACCAATCTCATTTTCTTTTGCTATTGGAGCTTTTGTATCTATGTAACTTTATTCAGTCTCAAGTGTCTTTAGATGCTTTGGTTAAAAACCGAAAAAAGGCAGAGTTCTTTCTCGGGTGTAGATGATTTACAGAATAGTGGGGTACCTAATTATGTAACACTACGACTTCATCAAGCAACGCATCACGTTCACCATGTTCTTAACAACTGTGGAACCTAAAGGAGATAAGAAATGATAGTTAGCCTTTAAATAAAACTTTATAGGCAATTTGAGTGATTTTGTTTGGTACAATGAAAGCTGTTATAAGAAGAGCAATAAAAATTCACTAAAAACCGCGAAAATTGTGTGTTCTACCAATCTGGTTTTTGACCCAATAGACCACAAAACTCGTGTGTAAGTTTTTTTATATTAGCCCCCTATATTTTAGATATGCAGATTGTTACCTTCGCATCTTCAGTTACAGATGCTCCAAGCGTGTACTATGGATTTTTAGGGTTTTCCCAGCATAGAATATCACCAGATTGATCGATGCCCAAGAAATGATAGTAGAGCTGATGATCAAGGTTTGCGTTTGTCTCTGTTCCAGCATCCAAATTCTCACCTTTCCTATCAATTTTCCAATTCAAATGTTATCATCTATCTATATTAAAGAAAAGATACAGCCATCAAGCTTATATGTTACACATGATGTGACTAATTCCATTTAAACCATCTTAAGGGTCAACATGCAAATGCTTAACCTTAATACTTGTTCGGGAATTATAGCAAACACTAATTTACTGTAAATTTGAGCATGTTAAATCGAAAACAATATCAGATGTCATTTTGCACTTACTTTGGAGCAGGGTAGCGGCTGTAGAAGAAACCTTTGCTATCATTTGTCCAACTAAGACCCGAAAATTTAACCCGTCACAAAGCAAATCTGTCATCCACTTATTGCAACACTGAACTACAAAAGAGAAATAATTAAATCGATCACTCACCCATGACAATGTATCAGGCTCAACTTTCTTGTCATCAATCTGCATTACTTTAAGAGTTACCCAATCACTTCCACTTGAACTAAAAGCATACGCTAAATACTTGGCATCCTCACTAACAGCATACATGCTCAATGCCACTGTTCCATCTTTACATAGTCCATTAGGATCAAGCAACACCTCTGCCTTTCCATCCAAACTACCCTACAAAATCAACAAAAAAATAAAATAATAATAAGGTATGAAAACAAACAATACCAACATAGCGATGTCCACTTTCAGTGCGTTAACTGAACTAACTCCTTGAGATCGCTATGCAATGAGCGAGCATATACAGATGCCAACTTCTACCGATTTGCATATATATATATATATATATATATATATATATATATATATATATATATATATATATATATATATATATATATATATATATATATATATATATATATATATGGGTCAACTTGGGTAGTATTTTATCACAAATGAGTCAGTTTTGCTAACTTTTAATAGCAGGCAAAATTGGAACGGGTCAAATGGCTCAAACATGTTGAAAGCCAGCAACAGTGTATTAAAACAAACAAAACCTTTTCTTAAGTTTACAAAATGGTCTTTTTGATCATTTTATCTAAAATGCTAGTACTTCTGATTATCTGGTTGTTACAACTTCAAATGGCATAAGTACATTCAAACACTATAGTCTGCAACATGTTTTATTATAGTTGATTATTTAATCTTTGTTATCCAATATGACATATCACTTTCAAATCGCACATCCAAACACCACCTTGACTTAAAGTGGAAGTTTGGTTTGAGAAAGCCAAATGAACTCGTTTTTGTGTCTAAACGTTGTACTGTTTCGTAAAAGTAGACAGAAAGTGAAGGCATGCATATATTGAGTACTTTAGATAAGAAAGAAGCACCTGAAAATAAGATGAAGTGTTAGTGGCGGACACATGAACCTTTAGAAGCTCACACTCAAGTTCGACTTCAAGTTGATCCATTTCCAGCACATTCTGCTACGATTCTTCTGTAAGTATGCTACTTGCATATCCAACATCAATATCATCATTCTCCATGCTTGATTTCTTGAAAAACAATTGATCTGGTTTGATATCCACCCCTTTCTGATATACAGTTGGTTCAACTATGAAATCGCCCGATGATTTTCTTTTGGAAATCTCAGTTTTTAATTCTTGAACGACCTTGGTAGTCTCGTCCACTGCTGTGTTTAGCCTGTGGATTTCGGCTTTTCCAGCTGACATCATGTACATTATGCCAACTCCAACCCCATACCCAAAAGATGATTTATCTGAATACATTACATATGATTGTAAAAACTAACTTTCTGAATCTAGTGTAATAAAAATCGCCGTTTTCATATCGTGTTGAATAACTTGCAAACACATAGACACTAAAAAGCAAGTAAATAACAACAAAGACAACTTCATGATAAGCTTCTATAGCAAACACTCAGTAAATCTTAGTAATGCAGGCAATAATCAATCAACAAAAAGTATGATATTCTGATTTTCCACTAATCACAAGCTATCGTAGGTGGTGTTCTAATGTTTGGGCCATCATTTTCGAATTCTAACGATTTGTAAGAGCAGCAAAAAAAAGTGAAGGACCCATTATGCTTAGCCATATATATACTCCGTAATATGTTTTTCTTAAAGCGCGTGTTTCTCTCTAATCAGTGTACATATCTAGTGTTGCTGTCTTAACAATTACATTTCACTCCCCTTTGATTATTACTTCCTTAATTCAACAATGTTCATCTTTTCATAAACTAAAACTAATTCGGCCAAAGGGAACAAATTTGCAGGACATTCTAAGAAGATGCATAAGAACTTTCGTATACATAAAGGGGGCGTTTGGGTAAGCTTATATACGCAGTTTATCAAAACACAATAAGCTATTATAAGTTTACAAACATAACCCGAGTCAACAAATCCATAAGTAAAAGGATACAAAATCCCACCTCTAGAGTCTAGATTAAGCTTTAACTTTAAAAGATTGAGGATGATGAGAAATCTTACATTTAAATCAGGCTCCCTGCGAAATCTTCGCCTTCAAGCATCTCTCATTGGAGGGGTAAGACCAGGGCGGTACTCCACCACTTCTGGAGCAGGATCACCCTCAATTCTGACCATAATCATTTGTACACCATATACTTAAGTCACTAATCTGTTTAACAGCTTAGCAATTTTAGTACTCTAAATTGAGATCATTACTGATACGAATATCAAATTGCTTTTTATCTTAAAATGGACACTATCAACTAAAAGATTCTAACATGTACTACAATGAAATTATATACATGAATTAGTTGTATATCTGATTCTCAGAACACATTAATAAAAGCAAAACACAGGCTGCACAAGTGTTGGAAACTTCAAAAACATCAAAAGACATTACCTTCGATTACACATTCGTTGTGTGCATGAATTGAACCATCGCCAACCGAATATCCTCCACGCACATTCGTACGGCAAACAGCCATTAAAACAGTCACAATCATTAGAGGAGATTGTGAGAAAAAAAGGATATTAGGGTTTTGAGAAAATGTAAAAGGTATTTGTAAACTTACGGGCAAAGGCAAATGCTTAGACTTGTATCCATTAACCACAAACTCTTTAATCTTCAATTTACAATCACTGGTACAAATACATGATGAAGTATAAGTATAAAAATTATCAAAAAATAAGCATGAATTAAAAACATTAAACAAAATTTACATACTTTAGGGGTAACTATAGGCTCCCAAGTATCGTTTTTTGGACCATAACCCTTTCATTGAACCTAGTAGAAGATCGGATGACCATCGGTCTATTAGTTTCTGAATTTGTTTTCCTAGTAAATCCAAGTAAACAAAGCTTATCGACTGATTTAGATATGTAAAACAAATAAACTTCTAAAAACAAAATGTAACATCTTGAAAATTCAGAAGATTTGCAGTTTACTATTTAATTGCACATGAAAATAATCTCTGAGCAAACTTTTTGCACATATTGAAGTGAAGTATATGATAACAGAAGTTTGAATATACTGTAACTGAACTTGAAATGAACTTGCCACACTCGTTAAGCCAGATAATATGTGAATGCATAAACAACAGTACTATCTTCATCTCCCTTCTAACTGAAGAAAAGAAAAGTCATTAAAGTGGAGTGCGTTAGTGGTACTGTAACATGATAATGATATATGTTCCATAAAAATTCATAGCAGCAATGACACATATGAAGAAAAAAAAGCCTTGAACATCTTGCAAACCTGTGATGATAAAACACAGAAATTCGTAAGCCAACGAAAAGAAACATTGATTTACAAATAAACAATTTATATTCAATTATAAAGGAATTGAAAAGAATATATACCGAATATTTGATTCACTGAGATCAGACATTGTTAAACCCTAAAAAGGTTTTGGAAGAAAGAGAGAGATCTATTATCTATAATACTATAAGATTCAGTCCCTAAATTTAATGTGGAGTTATGATGATAGAGTTTGTAGAGTTAGAAACAAGTTGGAGTCGTTTAGTAGTTGCATAGAGTACAAGATAGCTAATGCTCGGAATTCAATGCAGCCTAATAATAACTATACAATCATGAAAGGAGATGAAGTGCAAGGGTTGCCCGAATTGATCACATAGCATTTAGTATAGAATTAAAAGTCAATTAGATGAAGTGCAAGGGTTGCGAAAGGTTTCAAGAATAATTAATGATTTAACCTAATTCATGCCTATATAAACCGGCCAAAATCACTTTTAGTATGTACATTTGAAGATTATTCACACATCTTTTAGATCTTTGATTGTTGGTAGCGGTATGTAAACTCTCTTTTGCAACATTTTGGAGACGATTCACACATCTTTTAGATATTTGTAATTAACTTGGTCTTCTTTTTTTCTTAATTTAGTTATCATATGCAGGTACCATGAAAATCACACAAGATCATGCATGCTTAGATAAATGGAACCAAAGATTGTGACACCAACTATTTTCTTTGTTTCTAACATATTTAGGTGATTGTTATAGATAAGCATATATATAGATATAGATATATGTATTATGTTAATGCATTTTCATATACAAGTAATTTATGTGCGTTTTCTATTGATGTAGCTCACATGTGCGAATTGTATCAAGAAAATGTGCACGAGCATGTATGTAAAGCAACATTTAAATGGTTAAATGATACTTTTTAGCATGATTAGTTTATGTAAGTAGTTGCTTTCGAATGCTCTTTGAGAAATATTAGAATGAATTTATCGTGTGCAATTGGATTATTATTGAAAAGAAGAAGGTCGCGCATCGCAAAGTATTTTCTTTTTCTATATGTAGAATCATTAGTGAGAAACCAATATTTATGCCAATTAATTGAGTTTGCCATAATAGCAAAATACGACATATTAAAAATGTCACATTGAGTAATGAATAGAAAGGAAAAAATACATAATTTTGACTTAAATCCGTTTGTAAATTATAATATCAGATAAAAAAGTTGAGTTTTAAACATAAGCAAAAGTTCAAACTTTTATTGAAAAACAAAACCGGTGCATTTAATGTGAAGTATATACAACATCGAGATGGAAGTGCAAGGCTTGCCGGAATTTATCACATGATATTTAGTAATTAGTATACAATTAAAAGTCGGTTATGGATTGAGATGAATTTGAAAAGGTTGCAAGAATAATTGATGATTTAACCTAATGCAATATATATAAATATATGTATTTTGTTAATGCATTTTCATATAAAAGTAATTTATGTGTGTTTTCTATTGATGTAGATCACATGTGTGAATTGATTAAAGAAAATGTGCACGAGCATGTATGCAAAGCAACATTTAAATGGTTAAATGATACTTTTTAGCATGATTAATTTATGTAAGCATGCAACTTGAATAATGAATATAAAAGAAAAAGTATATAATTTTTGCTCAAACCCATTTGTAAATTAAAAAAATTAAGTTTAAGACATAATAATGGAGTTCAAAGGTTTTCGGAATTATTAATAGTGTGTTAATTAATATTTATTTAGTTGGTTATTTAAAATTGAGTTTATTGATAAAATTTATTAATATTAGTTAGACTTCAATGTTAATTTTCAATAAAATTAGTTGTACAATAAAATGAGATAAAACTAAAAAGGTTTGTAACGATTTTTATACGGTTTATGTGGCATTATTATATTTACATTATTACACAAACTTTAACTTACAAACTTAATAAAGAAAATATATAACGCACATTAAACTATGAGCAATTAGATAGACCCCGTGTGCTTCATATTACCATGCAAAAATCATCTAATAGACAAGTATTGTAGGGTTAAGTAATAGACCAAAAGAAGTAAATCCATTTTTTTATCATGCAAATAAGTAATATGCCAAAAGAAACAAAACCATCACAACTTAATAACCAAAAGCCCATATATAGAATACAACACTACAAAACCAAAACAACATCAAACACTTTTAATAAATTTTTATACAAGAAAATTAAAACATTTCATACAACATATTAAACAATAATTAAGTATACACTCGCCAATATACAGAAATAATACACGATTAACAATTAGATTTTTAGCCCGTGCGTAGCACGGGTTCTGCCTGTCTCGTGTAATATGAATGATTTGTTCTTTTTAATTCAACAAATTTAACCCTAAAATATTAGTTAAGGTTTATAGATTTGGACTTGCAAGATATAAATAAAAAGATGTGTTGGTCTAGTGGTTATCATGTTTGTAAATATTGCTTAGAACCAAGGTTCAAATCTGTCTTTGTTTATTTTTGAACATAATTAATTCCGAAATTTTAATATTTAAAAAAATTGCTTACATGGCGACAATGTGATGACATGGCAGATAATGAATTACTGGGCAATGAGATGGCGTTTACGTGGCATTATCTACGTGTAACGCCTCCTGTTATATATAATATATATATATATATATATATATATATATATATATATATATATATATATATATATATATATATATATATATATATATATATATATATATATATATATATATATATATATATAGAATCCGGATTGATTGAGAAGGATTTTAGATTGAGAAAATTGAGAAATCATCTTAGCCATTAATCTCATTAGATAAAAAAAGGGTATGATGGGTATTTAGAATTTAATATTTTCATCTCCATACGTTTTTTTTTTCTCTTACAAAACTGCTAGAGTAACTGCCTTATGCATAAATATTTTTTTAATTTTTTTCTTCTTAACTTTTGGAAACATCAGTTCGTATGCATGCATTACGTTTGCTTCATTCTTATCATCCTTTATTTATTTTAAACATTCATATAATGGACATCACATTTTATATTTTGAATATAGATCATTTGTACCCACTAGGTACTTACTCGTCAAGATTCATAGTATACCATGAGATAAATGTCTATATTGAATACTGAAACAAAAAAATATTTTGTTAATAACCTTACTGATAAAGTGATTTAGTGCCACACATTTGAATCATTGTATTAATTATGAATCACAATGCATTAGTGAATTAATTTTTGTTTTTTCAAAAAAAAATAGTGAATTATTTTCGAGATATTAAGGGTTTATAAAAAAAAAAAAATGGGCCTACTGAACCAAAATAAAAGCCAAGGCTTTTAATTAAGATTCACATATTCGATTATGTACGACTATGATTCACAATCACAGAGAATTTTTTTTTTTTTGGATAAATTTGAGTTAATAATAATTTTGAACATGTATATTAACTAATTTTTCAATGATTCAAAACTCATAAACGTTAGTGATTCAATATTCCGTGATTCATCAATTCAATGATTCACGATTCTATATGAATCATAAAATTATCTTGTATATGATTCAATATGCGTGATTTTGATTCATTGTGAATCTTCATGTTGCTACAAAATTGTATGATCGATAATCTACCATGAATTAAAGAAATAGTGATTGTCGATAAAAAAAAGTAAACCAGAAACATTAAAGTGTGGAAGACAAACGAATGGCAGTTTACCAATTATGAAATTTGAAGCCCAAGATTGTAGGGGTCTACATTTAATTACTTATTTACCCTTCTCACTATTTTAAATGCATTTTTAAAGGATTTAAATTTAATTTAATTGGATGGCTAGGATTTCTTCTCAATCTTCTTAATCTCAAAACCTTCTCAATGAAACCAATGTGTAACTATGTTTATTGCACAATTTGTTCAGAGTTTTCAATTATAATTGGCGACGAGCACACTCATCGGTCAAACAAGTAAGAATTATTGATTTGCTTATTATACTTTTTTTGAACATGTTTATTGTGTTTTAGAGTTTCTAAAGAATTTTATTATTGATTAAATATTTTAGCTATCAAAAAACAATGATTACATAACTTTCATTATATTCAATGTTTATAGCCCACTATATTGGAAGAGGAAAAGACTTACATTCCATTAGTTGAGGATGATGAATCTGATGTTATTATGACTCATGAAGATAATGACTCTCCCACACAAGAAAATGATCATGTTCCATTCATACAAAACGAAGAAAATAATGTAGAGATAAATGATCGAGATACGTTTTCATTTACAACAATTTTGTACAAGTTATGATATACATTAACTTTCAATATATAAGAATGTTTAACTGACACATATAGTAACGCTAGCCGCCCCATTGGATGGGCCTAACATAGTGACGCTAGCCGCCCCATTGGGCGTGCCTAACATCTAGTATACTGTAATAGAAGGTAACACACGGTAAAATAAGTTATATATAGTTTCGTTATTGTGGAAGTAAGTCGGTTTAGGTTTTCAATTTTTTGGTAAGTTATTTTGATTACAAGTCACCAAAGTCGGTTATGTTGTATAAATAATAGAAATCATCATCATACTATCTTATAAAGCATTTAAGCCTTCTAAAAAAAGAAATAAAATTAAGCATTGCAAGTTTTTAAACTAAAAATACAACTAATTAAAACACATTTTTTAACATTAAATACAATTACAAGTTCTTAAGCTAAAAATACAACTAATTAAAGCACATTTTCTAACATTAAATACAATCTTTAAATATAAATACTTAAAATTCGGCATTATAAGTTTTTAATCTAAAAGTACAACTAATTAAAACAAATTTACTAACATTAATAAACTGATCAATAAATACAATTAATAAAGTTATTAAAACAGCACTTACAATAACTAGTCCCTTGCTAGTTAGTCTAATAAAACTTCCGCCATTAAAAAAAAAAACATAATAAATACAAATTATAAAAACATATTGTACAATCAACTTAAACACAATTCTTACATTAAATGTCACTAATACAAATAATAAACCACATTATATATAAATAATAAACCACATTATACAAATATTCAAGCCCAAACGGGCAACGGGCTAAATGGGCTCAAGCTTGAATGGGACACAGGCCAAACGGGCTCGATCTCGAACGAGCACGGGCCAACAGGCTCAAACCCGAAAGGTTTACAACTTTTAGCTATCATTATAGTAATCAAGAAACCTACTATACCTTCTGTGAACCCTAAATCGATAATCTCAGCAATCAAACATGGCAGACTACATACCCTTGGAACTCCAAGCCGAAATCATGAAAAGCCTTCCGGTGATATCATTGATTCGATTCAGATCTGTCTCCAAACAATGGAAGTCTGTTATCGATAGCCCTAAATTTATTGCTGATCACTGTGTCATCCAGCACCACAATCAGTCGCAACATCATCTTCTGTTAAGTTGCTTGGAATTAGGGGTGTCGTCTTTGGGTTCTGTGGTTAGATTTTTTTCAATCGTGGATGATGATACATTCCCACATCACAAGGTCTTGATGACTACTCCCGTGTCCCTTAATGGACTTTACTATCCTAAACAAGTTGTTCCTGTCTCTGGAGGCTTGTTTTGTTTTTACGGTCGTAAGAGAGACGTGATGACTGCCGTTATTTGGAATCCATCCATTAAAAAAACAGTTACTATTGTTGTCCCTAATGTGCCAGATGTTTTGCCGTATTATAACACTATTGTTGGATTTGGGGTTTGTCCTCGAACTAGTGATCCTAAGCTTGTCAAGATCACATTTAATTGTAGGTACCAGAAGGAATATGCTACTATTCCCAATCAAGTTGAGGTTTTTTCATTGAGCTCAGGTTTATGGAAACCTCCTCTAAGTAGCAGCAAGCTGCCTCGTAAATCAATTCAGTATATGTCTCAGGTAGCTATAAATGATTCAATTTACTGGCTTGCTGTTGATAAGGGTTCCTTGGATAATCGTTTGATCATGTCATTTGATTTGACAAGTGAAGAATTTACAGAAGTATACCTCCCTCAGAGCTTAGCAAGTTGCAAACTTCATGTATTGTTTATATCTAAGCTAAACGAGTCTCTTGTTGTCCTTGAAAAAAATGACGCCTCCAATGCAAATGTGTGGATTATGCAGAATGGTGATCCAAAATCATTCACACATATATTCACCATTAACGTGCGAATATCATCGATCAGACAAGTAGCTGGATTCAGAAAGAATGGTGCACCCCTACTTGTAAAGAAAAACGCTTTGAGACAAGTAGCTGGACTAAAGAATGGTGCACCCTCACTTGTAAAGAAAAGAGCTTTGAAAGGGAATCAACTAATTGTTTATGAACCCAACTCTAAACAAATCAACTATACTGGGATTACCGGGCCATTTTCTCACTTCTTTGCGAGTCACTACACACAAACACTACTTTTACTTGATCATAAAGATAGTGTGGATTCAGAGACGGCGGCGATAGATTGGAATAGGCAAGCAAGAGATGAATATGAATATTGAAGAATAACTACTCATGCTTTTGTTATTAATTATTATTTTGATGATGATTCTCACTCTTTTGTTGAACATTATGCACTTTTATCATGTTAAAATGAAGCAGCTTATACTAAATAAGTTGTCTGGTTACCGTTGGCAGCAATTCATAAAATTTTTAAATTTCATGTATAATATTATTGTTCTCTCTGAAATAATGTGTGTGAAACATTCCGTTTGCTTTGGTTGTACATCTTAACCACTGAAACCACTATTCATATTGAATGTTTAATGTACCTCATATATGAACGTTAAGAGTGGCATATGGTGGTGTGAATGGAGTGTCCTATAGCTCTTCTATTGGCCAAAGGACCGGTGGAGATGGGGTAAGATCGGAAACATTCTTAGTATTTGATCTATTCTTTTCTTTATACGTTATAATGCCCGTGAACGCACGTGGATCAAACATAAAATTTAAATAAAGTATAAATTTTGTTATTAAGTTTTCAATGTGAGTCCGACAACCAAAAATCCCTAACAACACAACTATAAGGAACAATCTTTCAAGAACATAGAAGTTAATAGACAACTAACAATTGGGAGGTTGATCAATCGCAAGCAATTTTCCTCATAATAAATGTTTCTTATAATTTGTTCTCTTATTTTCCATTGTAATAGTTGTATACACTATGGACTCCTATTTGTTTTTCAATGCTACTGATTTTCTCATCATATCCGTCATCAACAATCTTAACTCCTTGTGCTTCTTGCAACATTTCCTCATTACTCGCACTTTACGTATACGTTGAACCAAATACTAAAAAGACATGTTGGGGGTAAAGTGCACAATCAACACCCCGATACCATGCATCTTTCGATGCTAACTGGACTCTTCCTCAAGGACCCGACTTCAGGCAATGATCACATGTTCTCATTGACCTAATTAGCCACGAGTTGTGTCCTCTAAAGAAGATATCCCATATGAATTTTGCATATGGAACCAAATACTAAAAAGATGTGCACTTTACCCCCAAAATCTCATTCTAGTTGAGTTAATTGAATGAACAATCAAGTTTTGTCGATACGTTAGTTCACAAAAAGGAAAGCGAATGTTTTACAACATCTAGGTACAGGACTTGTTTCAATAGCGGTTATCTAATCATGGAAATTAAAAAAATATGGCAGAGTTAGCCACATAAAGGACATTCTCTCAAAATAACACTATACTCCTGTATTGTATAATCTGGGTTTTTAGTTGACAAAACTCAAACCTAAATTATTTTACTAATATTAAGTTTAATACATCTATACATGAAAAGCTTAAATGCTCTTTATATGCTCTAAAGGTATATAATCGTGATGGATGTTTGTCAATGCCACCTCCATTTGCAGTATCTCGTTTAGACAGACATTGTAGTTATATTTAAACCAGTAACAAAATCGTTACTTGCAGATTTCGGAAGCTCTATATATTGATGTCCCATACTTTCTTGACCTTCTTTTCTTGAACCTGGTATCAAAAAAATGTGTTAACAATAGCTCACCGAAACTATGTTTAGCATTATGTTTAACCACAAAGTACGATGAATCCTATTATTATGTTGCAAATGGTGAATATACATCACTCGAGATTGCATCAACCAAAATGCAAAAAGAAAGAGTATAAAACTAAAAAGATAACCATACCTGCATTTGCAGATGGAAGTGTGGATCTTTCATTTATATCTTCACGTGAAATGTGCACCAGTGGCCGTAAAGATAGACCTTCAAGAGCACTTTCACATCCGATGACCATCGGCTACATGGCTACATCTGGCACAACTGGGATTAGCCATCGATGTTGGACCATGAGAAAAAATTTCACCAAGATTTGCCATTGTTTCAACGTATTCAGATAATTCATTTTCCTTATCGTCATTCAAACCCATGGTGGTTGCAGTAGCAATGACAAAGATACCTATAATAATAAAGAATGCATGGTGTTTAAATGTGGTTAAAGAGACACTATTACAAATTCAAAGTTTAATAGGTGTAAAATTTGTTAGTAACATGAATATGTAGTAGCTGAATGCAACACTTTTTCTCCAGATTGGTAATATACTATGCAATTAAACGAAACTCAAAAGTGAGAACGAATAATAATCCAAAAAGATCTAAAATAGTGGTTGATTGTACAGAAAAATCACACCTTAAATGGATGCAATAACTGATATGACATGCGTTTACCTCATAGTGGTCGCAGTGGCAACGACAAACACCCCTACAATCAATTCAATCAAACACTAAAACTGATTTTAGCCATTTAATCCCATTTTCAAATACCCATTACAATTCATGAAACCTAAAATCAAACACAATTCTCCTAAAAACGGCACCCCAATTATTTGTAATGCCACAAATCTTTTTAGGCTTATTAAATAATACAAAAAAGAACAAAGCCAAATTCAATAATTATAAGATCACTATAATACTTATACTAAACACGACTGTTTTTGGACAACTATAAAAGTAACTTTAGTTAACATTTCCATACAAATCCACGTTCTAAATATAAGAAACTTGATCTTAAATAAACTATATAACCATCAAATAGTTATTATCAACAAAATTAAAATAGGCAGTGATAACTATGGTTAAACACTAAGAATCTCCGTCATTAAAAAGCATTTGATAAATGAACTAAAAAAGTAGGATAAGAAAATGAATCTAACTTGGTTACTAAGCATGTGTGGACTCCTACTATTATGTTAAGACAAACATTTTTCAACGTGTGATTACCTTGCTATCCCACTTGTTGAAGTTCTAATATTAATAAATTCAACCTCGCTAATCTTACCTACACAAACAGTCCACATGGCAGGATAAAGGATATAGAATTAGTATAAGACCACTCAATATGCTCCAAATGACAGTAAATATTCTAAATCAATGTGGAGATTCTTTAATACCGACTTCTCGTTTGGATTAAAAGAGATCCAGGGAAAATGACTTAAAAATGCAACCAAAAATTTCCTTTTATGACCAAATGCAATTAAATATATTTGATAGTTTGATGCTGTGTCGAATGTGGTATTGAAGTCTTGGAAAGACAGCAGGTAAAGTCTTGGCAATGTCGAACATTGGTTTTTTTACAAAGTGTAACTTATATTATGTGTTAACTCTTGATGAGTTAAAGAGAATGTTTATTATCGATAAAGTGTCAAATGAAAGTACTAATGTATGCAGCTAAGGCAGCAGCTGGCATAGCTCCATTGTGCTTAGTATCCTACAAAGGCTACACCAAAATCACATCAACATCTCTAATTGTTGATGAATTAACATTTTCCCCTATCCAAACTACTCAAAGAATTCTAGAGACTCGATTTTGTATCCTCATTTAAG
This sequence comes from Artemisia argyi, assembly GCA_030686995.1. NCBI lineage: Eukaryota > Viridiplantae > Streptophyta > Magnoliopsida > Asterales > Asteraceae > Artemisia > Artemisia argyi. The sequence continues at coordinate 18,103,259 of CM060695.1, read as the reverse complement.
TCTTTATTTGTATACATTTTCCTTCATCTCCACACACTTAAAAAATCTGCAGGTTAACACATCCAAATTCCATATATATGATCATTTAAAGATCCAATTGCACTCATAGATATCAAGAATAAAGAGCTTACATTGTGCATCTTGACGTCTAGAGTGGATAGCTTCATTGTCAACTCCTCAACATCAGCTTTGGTGTTTAAGAGCCGATCAAAATATAGCCAGCGTGTTGAGATATTATTGTCAAATGATATCCCAAATAATGACAATGAAGTTCTGGCATTATTACCTTGTTGTCGTTATATCTTTGCATGAGCAATTGCTGCTCGGCCTTATGATTCTGCAGTTCTTAAGTTCGAGCAATTACCTCATCTCTTTCATTTTTACTATCAAGAAGCTGATCGCGTAATTACTGGAAATATAAGATATCAAAATTCGTGTTAAATGCAATACTTTTGTTTGATGGTCAACCAAGTACTTGTATTAAGAAATTAAATTGTAACATGGATATATGCTGTTCCAAAAAAAAAAACATGGATATCATCCATTAAGATTGAAGTTTGGCCAGACTCCTTGACTTCGACTACAAATTCATCTCTTTCCTTAGTAAGTGCATCTAAAAAAAAAAAGCGTTCATACTAACTATAGGCGATAGCATATCTTATACATTCATAGAAAGCTTCAGATCTACTCAAACTTATACGTTATACATACAAAGAAACAATACCTGAAAAACTAAACGAATACCGTCACGAGTATCAACAGCAACAGGCAAACAGGAACTAAAATAACCACTACCAATAATCCATTTTACATATCACTCCGATAGTATCGTAGACCCCTTTTTCACTCCGATAGTATCGTAGATTGCGTCAATGCAGAGGAAATGAATGCATTTGTATACTATTAAATTCTATTAAATTCCATCTAAAATTAAGTGAGCTAGATCTTACGGAGCCTGTTTATGTATGACATGATTCATATCTGATCATAGAAAAGATTCTCTTCAAGCAAACCAGCCTATCTTGTGTATGGTCTTACGTGATGGTTAGAACAAAGATACATTTGGTTGTGAACTCAAATGTGGCAGATAAATAAAGGCACATATCTGCACACACCAATCAATAGTTCAAGTCACACACTCCCATAATCCATTTTCTCTTCGAAAATTCCCTTCAACTATTGATGCCAAATGAAAAATATTGCAGAGTTCAAGAGAAATATCCAAATACTGTCTTATTATTTTCAATAATCCATACTTGTAGTAATAAATTACTATCGTTCCTACCCCAAGTGATAAATGATCACTTAAAAATATCTATGCTATATCTTATCTATAAAGGACCAGAAATACCTTGTTCACGTATCATTGGTAAGTGCATTAACATAAATACGGCAGTAAGAAGCGGCAATACAAAAGTGTGTAAACTATAAAAATGAGTCAAGTGGATTGTCCCACACTAGCACTTCCGCGCAATAATTCTACCAAAGGCGATCCTATTACAGGAATAGCGTCAGATACACCTGTTACAATTTTAACAGCCCAATAACCAATTTGGTCCCGAGGTAACGAATAACCAGTTACACCAAAAGATGCAGTCAATATAGCCAGAACGAGATTTTATAGCAGCAAATAGTTATGGTAGTTTTTTGGTTATGCAAAACTTACACAATACACTTAACCAAAATATAATTATAACTATATGATGCATGTGTACTCGTCTAGTGAATGTGCCAATTTGTTCCTAATAAAAAAAATTGCCTTCTATGGGGTTATATTTGGTTATTTAAATGAGGTGTTATGTTTGGGAATTTTTTTCGTCGTGTTGATTCTTTTTTAAAGTGATTCGTATAACATGAGCCCGTTTGGCGTGTACCTGTTTAAGCCCATGCCCCTTTAGGCCCGAGCCCACCCGGCCTGTCCGTTTTACCACCTGTATCATCTAGTATTAAGAAACCGTGTTTAAGTTTAATGTATTATTTTCAAGTCAACTTTTACATTATTGATTCTCAAGTCAACATGACTGTGTGTTTCCTAAATCATGTGTTTCCTTATTAAAAACAGATTTGAAATTAAACAAAAAATTGAAGATAAGACAACACATGATAATTTAATCTTGTTTTACAACTCAAACTTACTGCTCACGCTTTGAGAAACCTGCCGACTTAATCTCTAGTTAATATGACCGCCTTTGTTGATCTATAAATTCTTACCCGGCCCCTTGTTACCATCTTTAACATACCTTCTAAATCCATACTGTTTTTGCTGTTGCAAACAAATAATTCGTAAACAACATGGCCAATGTTGCTATTCCTCATTCTCTATCAAGTCTCATAAACAACCTTGACGATACCAAAACACCTACACCAACGAAATCTCCTCAACCCATACGTACTCATAGTCGTTACATAATACCAGCAAGACGAACAGTCGACAAAGCAGACGTCAAGCCACCCGTCACAGTCAACGGTCAAAAGCGTCCAAAAATCTATAATGGATATGTTGATTTTGACGTGTTCTCGAAAGTATTTGCTAGATGTCGTAGAATTAAGGAATATGCGGAAAAGAATAAAGGTGGTACTAAACAAGTTGACCTCACTATGGAAAATTGTGTAGGTACAAATCCTAAGAGGGTGTCGGATCAGGACATCAAAGATTGTTTTGCGGGGTTTACGTTTCCGGATTCGCCAAACCCGAGTGCACTTCCACTGCCTACGTCTCTCATCAAGAAAACGATGGGTGCACAGCTTATAATGGTGTAACAACAAAGTTGATGTTCGTTGTTCGAAAATAGTTAGTTCTATTTAGCATTTGTTGTTAGTCGTGATGGTACATTTAGAGTGCTCAGCTAGTTAATGATTAGGGCAAGTGTTAGTATGATGTTAGTAAGTTCATCAATTTTGTTGATGCTGATGTTAGTAAGTTCATCAATTTTGTTGATGCTTGTAATTTGCAGGACATATTAATGAGAATCTCACTTTGGGTTTAAAGCTAATGGTTTTTCTTTTGTTCCTTAAAGAATCAAGATCATGTTTGTAAATCAGAGAAATAATCTTTTTGTTTTTTTCACCTTTTTTCTGCAGTATAATAAGTGACGAAATTCTACGTAGTATATAGTTGCAAAGGTTTTATGTTTTATGTGAATTTCGATGTGAGCAGTGGTACCAAATCATGGCTTATTGGTACCTATTAGATTAATGATACTGATAGGGATCTGTCAGATTTCTTTTCTTCGCGTTTGTATTCTAGATAGTTGATAATAGTGAACCGCTTGACTCGAACTATCTGCAAGTCAAACACTAAAGCAGTTGCATATTCTCAGTTGTTTACATTTGATCATCTCTCTGGAAGTATGTCTCCCTATCCTTTATATGTGGCAGAGATGGCAAAACGGGTAGGTCAGGTATCACATGGTCAAAACGGCTTGGGTTGACCTCTCTTATTTAATTATAAACAAAAAGTGCGTAAAAGATAATTGTGAAACTTGATAGTTCGCAGTGCTCGTACTATTGATACGGGTAAAAAAAAATGATGTTTACACTCGGTTTTTGTTTCGAAGATTTTTATTAGTAATAATCTATTGTTTCTGAATACAATTATTTATGAGGTTGTATGCATTGTAAATACATATTGGGGCATTGGCTACTTTCAACCCGTTCGACGTGTTTCTTCTGTGACTATTTTTTTTTTTTATTTTTTTTTTATTTTATTTTTTTTTAGTTTTGCATTTATCGATATACAAATCTAAATTGACCCGCCCCTACGAAAATGGGTCAAAATCACCATCTCTAATCTTTGTGTTGTGATTGCAGGGCTAAGTATGGAATTGAAGATATGTGCCGAGATCAATGGCACTTGGCCTGCAAGAATCCCTATGGCTATCAGACCCAAGCTACAAATTGAACGAAAGGATCATGTGTGGATATGTTAAAAAATGTAATATAATCTTTTATAGCAACTAAAAAGAAATAGTACATTAGACTTTCATATCAAGAACCTTTGCCACCCTCTTAGGCAGTAGAGCTTCTTGTACATGACATCTCGAAATTTACTTTTTTGGTGATGGTAGTAATAAAGAATTAAAGATCATTCACGTGTTGTTCATCATTGTAGAGTTTTTGAGGAATGAGAACCAATTCTATGGATGATATGATTATACCATTTTTGGAATGGGCTAATGATGTTCAATTAGACAGTTCAACGTCAATTCATAAAGTGGACCAAGTGGTTACAACCATTATGTTTAAAGTTGGGGGAGTTGAATGTGCATCATGTTCAACGTCCATCGAAACCGTGCTTCAGAAGCTGAACGGCGTCATGAGCATCACAGTGTCACCACTTCATGGCCAAGTTGTCGTCAAATATGTATCAAAACTTGTTAGTGTAAGTCATACTTAATTATTCATTCGCTTTTTAAAATTGCATTTAAAAAGTTATTATTTGTTTATTGCATTTATCAAGTTTCACCATAATCATTAATAATCAGTTTAGCAGTAAAAAAAATTGATTCTGACAGTCGTAGTATGTAAAATATAGGCAAAAACAATCAAAGATACCATTGAAGATAATGACTCTCCCACACAAGAAAATGATCATATTTCATTCATTCAAAACGAAGGAAATAATGTAGAGATAAATGATTGAGATACTTTTTCATATTCAGATCAAACAATCCATGAAGGTCATGATTGCATGGAACATGACTACAATACCAATGAACATGATTCTTCTGAAGAAGATACGGACACAGAATATGAAGTAGACAATTGGTATCGTCAAAGATATGTAATTTAAAAGATATGAATGATTACAGGTTTCATTTACAACGATTTTTTACAAGTTATGATTCAACATATAAGAATGTTTACAATTACACACTCTCCATCGAATGAATTTAACCGACACACATAGTGACGCTAGCCGCCCCATCGGGGCAGACCTAACATCTAGTATAATACCAGTATAAGGTAAAATAAGTTAGGGAAAATGATCCCTGCAGTTTTGCAGCAGATAAATTATGTGCTGTCATGTTGAAATAACTCCAAATAAGGGCATCGTATGTAAAGCTAAAAAAGTAAGAGGGTGGTAAATGTGATTTTATGATTCAATTTGTTCTTTGCTGCAGAGAAGTTGTGTGCAGTTCACAGCAATTTTTTTGGTAAGTTATGTTGATTACAAGTCACCAAAGTCGGTTGTGAAGTTGTATACATAATAGAAATCATCATCATAGTAATCAAGAAACCTACTATACCTTCTGTGAAGATAATCAAACATGGCAGACTACATACCCTTGAGAATCCAAGCCGAAATCATGAAAAGGCTTCCGGTGATATCATTGATTCGATTCAGATCCGTCTCCAAACAATGGAAGTCTCTTATCAATAACCCTAAATTTATTGCTGATCACTGTGTCATCCAGCACCACACTCAGTCGCAACATCATCTTCTGTTAAGTTGCTTGGAATCAGGGGTGTCACCTTGGGGTTTTGTGGTTAGATTTTTCTCAATCGTGGACGATCATACATTCCCACATCACAAGGTCTTGATGACTACTCCTGTGACCCTTAATGAACTTTCCTATCCAAAACAAGTTGTTGCTGTCTCTGGAGGCTTGTTTTGTTTTTACGGTTCTAAGAGAGACGTGATGTCTGCCGTTATTTGGAATCCATCAATTAAAAAAGCAGTTACTATTGTTGTCCCTAGTAGTGGGTCAGATGTTTTGCCGTATTATAACACTATTCTTGGCTTTGGGGTTTGTCCTCGAACTAGTGATCCTAAGCTTGTCAAGATCACATTTAATTGTAGGTACCAGAAGGAATATGCTACTATTCCTAATCAAGTTGAGGTTTTTTCATTGAGCTCAGGTTTATGGAAACCTCCTCTAAGTAGCAGCAAGCTACCTCGTAAATCAATTCGGTACATGTATTCTCAGGTAGCTGTAAATGAGTTTATTTACTGGCTTGCTATTGATATGTTTTCCTTGGATTGGAAAGATCAGTGTTATCGTTTGATCATGTCATTTGATTTGACAAGTGAAGAATTTACAGAAGTAAACCTCCCTCAGAGCTTAGCAAGTTGCAATCCTCATTTGTGTATATCTAAGCTAAACGAGTCTCTTGTTGTCCTTGAAAAAAATCACGGCTCCAATGCAAATGTATGGATTATGCAGAATGGTGATCCAAAATCATTCACACATATATTCACCATTAATGTGCGAATATCATCGATCGGACAAGTAGCTGGATTCAGAAAGAATGGTGCACCCCTACTTGTAAAGAAAAAAGCTTTGAGGAGACAAGTAGCTGGATTCAGAAAGAATGGTGCGCCCCGTCTTGTAAAGAAAAGAGCTTTGAAAGGGAATCAACTAATTGTTTATGAACCCAACTCTAAACAAATCAACTATACTGGGATTACCGGGTCATTTTCTCACTTCTTTGCGAGTCACTACACACAAACACTGCTTTTACTTGATCATAAAGATAGTGTGGATTCAGAGACGGCGCCGATAGATTGGAATAGGCAAGCAATAGATGAATATGAATATGGATATTGAAGAATAACTAACTACTCAGCTTTTGTTATTAATTATTCTTTTGATGATGATTCTCACTCTTTTGTTGAACATTATGCACTTTTATCATGTTAAAAATGAAGCAGCTTATACTAAATAAGTTGTCTGGTTACCGTTGGCAGCAATTCATGAAACTTTTAAATTTCATGTATAATATTATTGTTCTCTCTGAAATAATGTGTGTGAACCACTTCTTTGCGAGTCACTACACACAAACACTATTCCTTTTAAGAGTAGTTTGACTGGTCACTTCAAGTTTGTTTGCGGAAGTTATTACCTCTCACTCCTCATCAAAGTCAGACCTAGAAATTTTTAGAGGGTGTTGCACAAATTTTTGTTTATGATTATAAATTTACAAGTACTTAAGTTGCGCCTTAATGATTTTTTTAAATCTAAAATCAAAGGTTGCACGTATCAAGCAAATACATATTTAAAAAACAAATTTACATTTCGTGACCTAAAATCGGGTGTTACTCGTGCCACACCAGACCCCATGTGGGTGCGTCCCGACCCCTCACACTTTTATGACGATAATTACAACCTCTCTTTTACAAAATTGGCCACCAACATCTTTCAAACTATCTTTTAACCTTTTGAAACAACACCTCTTTTTTTTTTCAACATCAAGTCATCAAGCCATATCAAATTAATTATAAAGCCCCAAGTTTGTGTCAACCCATAAACATACCTATGCTAATTTGTATTTTCTTTTTTAGAAGTGCATCAACTTTATTAAAGACAAACAAAAAACAAAGACCAAGTACAAGACAATACACAAGCTACAGAAACACTCAGAGGAGGGTCAATTAGTATTTTCTTTTATTTTATAACCACTTATTTTGATTTATTTCAATAAAAACAAACAAAAGTAACATAACTATTGTAATTTTTTGAAAGTATAAATCTTTGATCAATCAAATAGATTTCTTCCAAATGCACAAATAAGAAAATGGTAGGCCAAAACAAAGATTGAATTATCAGAATGCCTACCAATTAATATATCATGGCTTACATTCGCATTATTGTGCATGGCTTTTGCTTTGTTTTCTTGGCAGATGTACGAGTCGATTGTAACTTTTCCCTTAAAGGCTCCACGAACTTATCTAATATCATAACATGCCGGTTACGTATTTCAAATGTAATATATAAATCAGGTAAAACTATGATCGCCGTCACTACGAAATAGGGTAGATCTTACAATTACATGTAATATAATAGAAGAAATATCGTTACTAACACTAATATAAGTGGCAACTGGCAATGCCAAAAGAAGCATGGATAACAAAACCTGAAAAAGAATAGTAGTAGATTTGTTAAAAGGAAAAGAAAAAGTTACATGTGGAAAAGAAAGTGATTATTATCATATTTTTTGGGTGGAAATGGCGTTTTGAAAAAGATAAAAAGACCATCCACAATACCTCCCATGCCGATGGAAGCCAAAAAGAGAACGATTCTTTCAACCTATTACATTTTTCATAAAGTTTTTATTACTTTGAATAAAGTATTAAAGTTACAAAAGTTGTTCATTAACATGGAATTATCTTCCAAGAAGTGAACTCGACTCGTTGACCGGCCTCAAAGTACATGTTATAGTGCTCGTATGATCCATGTTTGATTGTTCGAGTAAAAATAGGCTTAAAATTATAGTTGCGAGCTGAGTTATTTTTGGATCTTTTTTATGTTTCTCTGGGTCGGCCCAACCTACATTTTGGTTATATTTTTGCTATCACTCACGTTGCGCGGGTACCTTATGAGTTTTTAGAGAAAGGGAAATGACTCCTTCACAACTTACGCTAGTATGTAACTATATATGCCAAGCTAATTTACCACCATAGGCTTTAAAAAGTTACATAAATGATAACTCAATGGATTAGTCGGTCAAAAAGTCAAAAACTATGATTACCCAAAAAAGTGACCTAGAAAGAAACTTCAAAAACTATGATTACCACCATAGGCTTTATCGTTACTTTATTGCTGAAACAATAGATTTTGGTAATTATTTATGTTCATCTAGCCTCAGGAAGCAATCAAAGTATTGTGATTAAGTGATTGTATTCGTAAAGCAGTAAGACGCTTATTGATTGGGTTTTAGAATGTCTTACGGTTGGCGAGCATGTACACTAGTATGAGTATTTTGTTTCAAGTCGTAGGTAACAAATTTATAGAGTTTGGATATAGCGAAACTAAGTATGATATTTCATATATTTAGACGTTATTCGATTTTGAAATATAGTTTTGGATTAGTAGCAACAAAACTTATTATGATGATAATAATTCAATCATTCATTTTACGGCAAAATCACATCAAATGTTATTGACTATGTCGTGCAAGCCCGTTTCATTGGAATTCATTTATACGATAGTTATTCTATATGCCAAGCAATTGAAAACTTTTAAACATAATTACGTTCAACGAGTCTTAAATTAGAACTGCGAGCTAAATTATGCCATACTAATCTAGGTCACGTGTCGGAGCTATCACATGCTATTTGACTATATTGGATTTCAGATTACTACTACACTAAGGTGAGTTCATACTCCCACCTTTTACTATGTTTTCAAATCCCGTGGGGAGATACATGCTATAAAACTAAACACAAGTATTTTTCTGTATGCTATTCTGATTGATATTGCCTAAGTTAACACCATTGCCAAAAGTCCCTCATATCATGAACCATTAATCACTTGCGAGTGAATGCGAATCTAGTGAATAGATCTATTGGCAGTTGATGCCTCGTTTGAAGTTAGCCTGAAATGGTTACGAAATGCACTTTATTCGAATATAAATAAGAAGTTGGCAAACTCCTACGACGAGGGCACCATTACCTACTTCATTTCATGATGTAGGCTATTTATATCATTTATGATATCATCTTATGTTAAGGTTTGCGTTTCATGAGGCTTAGGACAATATATTACACTACAATGCTATTGATTTTATTACTACTCAGCTTGTGTTTAAAACTATTACAAATTAAACGCTATGGATTCACTCAACCTTTGTGTTGACCTTTTTAGCACGTTTTATCTCAGGTAACTAAGAAGCATAACTGGCACGGAGTGGACTAGGGCTCCCTTTGGACGACGTCCAAAAACGTTATCATTCATTTTAATTTAAAACATTTTCTCTAGGTACTTCTAAATGTTATGAAACCGTTGTTGAAATTCTGATTTTATCTTTGATGAATGATAACCAAATTTTCTCAAAACGTCTCTTTTGAGTCGTTTTCTATAATTATGACTATGATATGAGATGTAATACCCCAATTAGACTTCCGCTGCTTCATTACAATTTTGGGGGTGTTACACTAGATCCTCTTAACAAACAAAATGTCCCAAAAATAAACGGTAATACACATAATATTTGCGTGGTAGAGCCTTTTAAGTTAAACAGTCAAGAGATGATGCAAGGAAGATAAATGAGAGCACACAAACTTTCAAAAAAACATATATTAACTTTTACTATAATTGTTTCTAGATAAGAAAGTCAATTCTCCTATGTTTTACAGTAAAAGGTTCACTGTTACTCTAATATTTACGATAATACTATTTGTCGCCGCCGCAATGCGCGGGCAACTAACTAGTTTTAAAAAACGAAACTGATATTGGATAAAAACTGATTCAAAAACCCATAGAAAGTTACTTATAAAAACATAATGAACATTAAAGCACCTATCCTTCAACACCCGAAACCATACTTGCAAATCTCAAGACCCGGAAAGCAGACTTGATTGGTTCCGGCACACATGGTTATGAACGTGTTAAATCCAGGAGTTATGTCAGATTGATATTTTATGCCATTACTTTCTGGGATCTGTTCTTGACTGCTCAACTTAAAGTATGCCTAGTAATTAGTATTGAAGCAAAACATGCTCAATGCTCATAAATCTCACATGTTTTCAAAGGCAAACCATTCATAAAGCTCGATAGAGGTCTGAAAAAAATTAAGGAATTACAGTATAATCTTAAAAAACACTTGCTATAGACTAACCATTTGTATGCATTCCTAAAGAAAACAACAATTTGTACTAATCTTACAAGAGAATCAGGTAACATATCATGTGTTACCCTTTTTTTATTACTTGTCTACAAGAAAGCTGAAGGTTAAAAGATCGTCCTTTAGGGCATGTTTGGTAGAGAGAAATAAAGAGAAATGAAATGGAGTAGATAGAAGAAATGTAGGGAAATGAATTTGGTTGAGAATTTCCGAATAACTCTCCTGTTTGATTAGCTCGAGAAATTTGACCCGAGAGTTAAAAAAAAACAAGAAAAAGAAAAAGAAAAAAAATCAATTGTTTACATTTTATCCGAACATGAATATGAATATCAAGAACACTGTTTAAACCAATCTCACCACCAATTATTTATGAGAAAAAAAAACAAGAAAAAGAAAAAGAAAAAGAAAAAAAATCAATTGTTTACATTTTATCCAAACATGAATATGAATATCAAGAACACTGTTTAAACCAATCTCACCACCAATTATTTATGAGTATCATAAGCTTTGAGATCTATTCTCAAACCAATGATGATATATAATATACACAACATATTAATGTTAGTCAATCCATTCTCAAACCTAGGGCTGAGCATCGAAGGTTCAAAACTGAACCGGACCGATAAAACCGTCTGAACCGACAAAACCGAGCCAACCCGACAACCCGTCGGTTCGGTTTCGGTTTTTCATGATTTTTGGTTTCGGGCCGATTCGGTTCGGCCCAAAACCGATAAAAACACACACAAACACACATGAACCGGACCGAACCGATGGACCCGACACAAAACCGAACCGAACCGACCATATTCGGTTCAATTTCAGTTTTGGCTTTACATGATATTCGGTTTTCGGTTTTGTCGGTTCGGTTCGGTTTGGGTCAGGTCCGGTCGGTTTTAGACCGATGCTCAGCCCTACTCAAACCTCCCAAAACTGTGATCTATGGTTGAAAAAAAAAAGCTGATTTGAAATAAAAGAATGATGTAGATCGATATTGGTGACGAATTGCGGTTCTTGAACCCGAGATAATAGCAACCAACCAGAGATTAGATCGAAAAAAAATGTCTCAAACAAGTGGTGTGTGGGGGCTAGGGTTTCACATAATTTCAAAAAGTTAGGTATAATGTGGAAGGCATGTGCCTTATTTTTCTTATACCCCCACTTTTGAACTTTTAATTAATTTTTAAATAAGCTAAAACATGGAGAATTTGAGACAGGATCCATTTCTTTACCAAAGTGAGTGGAAACCAAAATACAAAGAGGTCAATATCTCGAGAATTTTGATTTCTCCCCTTTTTCATTTCTTTGGCTACCAAACACGAGAAATGTGGCTATTTCCATTTCTCTACCTTCATTTCTCTCAACCAAACACACCCTTAAAGTTTTCTGGTAGCATTGTTCATCCCAAATATTAGGAACTTTAGTGTGGCTGCAGTTTGTGGCAATCTTCTTTAATGAATATGCATAACAATGGGCCAAGCATTACAAGTATAAATGATAAACGCATAGCAAACATGCTCCAAATGATTCACATAGAGACGCCAACCAGCTGAGGTGACAAGATAGGTGGGTCAAGTAACCTACACATCACTTATAAGTATTGCGTCTCAAAATTTAAACAAATTATGATGCACTATAATATAAGGATGGAAGTAATAGCTTACACTTCTACTGGTGAACGAGATATAATAACCCGAACATGCAGATCTTCTTTTTCATTTGTGTTCCAAACCTGCAGAATACACGTGGATTAGCTCATACTTAGGAGATAAAGCAATATATGTGAAACATAAATCTGATGGAAATATGAAAATCAACGAAGCGAAATAAGATAAATGGTGATAAAAAAATCGCATAATATTTTTTTGTTATTTTATTAGCCAACCACCGAATAAATCACTTATGTTTTTGACATATAATATATAAAATGAAATTACCATCTAAGTGCAGATGACAATCTCAACCCATTTGTGTGAAAATGGGTCAACATAGGTTGTATTTTATTGATATGGGAGAAACGTAAAATAAAGAAACCCACATCAAATACCCTCCACCAGAACCTGTCATCCGAAAAACGTCATCATAACCCCTTATCATAAGCCCCATATCATAAACCCTCATCAGAAACCTTGAAACCTCCATCAGTAACCCCTAACCCCGTCAACAGAAACACGTCATCATAAACCACACATCATCAGAAACCCATCATAAGAACCCATTATCATGAACGCACAATTAGTAACCCCATATTAGAGAAATCTCCATCAGAACCCGTCATCCCAAACATGTCATCACAAGGTGTTGACACGTTATGATTTGGCGTAGCAAAGTGCACAGAGCTCATGCATACGAACTACTAGTTGAAATTAAGATAGATCAGTTGATACTCACTATATTTGAATTCAAACATACACGGATCTGTAGTTTAAAAATTATACACATAGATCTTACCATGCTGATATGTTCAAGATCAGTATCAGTTGGAAAATCGAAAGGATTGCGAGATTTCGTATCAACTCCATGTGCGGTCCAACGCTACTTCCAGAAGTACCTAGTAATAAGTAGAAAAGCATTAGGGCTTATGAGTGCTTACCAAAATATTAGCAATGCAAACACCTAAATTATTAGCTAGGATTAACTTGTGTGCATCAATTTTAACTTTAAAGTCATAAAAACAAACAGTACATCCTTATAATATGCAATTTATACTAAATAAGCGGTCTCAATAAGCAATCACAAATAGCCCAATAAAGAGTTATTCTTATAAGCAATCCCAAACAGCCTTATAAGCAATCCCAAACACCCCTATAAGCAGATTCATAAAATAATTCATTCAATTTTTAATCATCATCAAAATCCACTCTACCTGCAATCAAAAGGAAATCGAACTCTTAATCATTTTGTATCCTATTAGTTGTGAAAATTTTTCACATTGTTAGTAAACTTTAATTTATTTTTTATTATTATTTTTATTTATTATTTTTAACTAGACGAGTACCCATGCATAAAAACGAGATTTTATAGCAGCAAATAGTTATAGTGATATTTTGGTTAACCAAAATATAATTATAACTATATGATGCATGTGTACTCGTCTAGTAAAGGTGCCAATTTGTTCCCAATAAAAAAGGGCAAAAGGCACGTAAATGTATTATACTTGTCATTTGAACCTTTTATATGTATCATACTAAAAAAATTGCATCTATGTGCGTTAAAGTTTCTTTTTGTGGCATTTTTGTGTACTCATGAAATTTTGTGACATTTTTACCCTTTAGACTGAATTAATGAATGGTCTCTGGATTGGCAAATATTGCATCAATCGTCCTTTATTTATTTAAAAAAAAGATTTTGAAATTTTTTTGCTTGATTTTTTTTTCAATTTTATTTTTTTCAAAAATGAAAAAAATTTGAAATATTTTTGCGTTGCTATCCACTTTTATCCGTTTCTAAACGTTATCTTTTGGTTTTATGTGTTTTCATATGTTTTTTACGTGTTCGTCCGCTTTTATACATTTTCATTTGTTTTTCTTACATTTTCATATGTTTTATACGTTTCGTTTTTCTTGTGGGGATGACATGTGTCACCTTGCCACATCACCTCTTCCATCGAGCAAAAAAAAAAATCAATTTTTTTAAAAAAAAAAATCTAATTTTTTTTTTCTCAAAAAAAAAAATAGATTTTTTTTTCAAGCAAAAAAATTCAAAATTTTCTTTGGAAAAAATAAAATCGACAATATTTTTTTTTCCAAAAAAAAAATCGAGCAAAAAAATTCAAAATTCTTTTTTGAAAAAAATAAAATCGAAATAGTTTTTTTCGAAAAAAAGCGAGCAAAATTTTCAAATTTTTTTGAAATAATAAAATCGAAATATTTTTTTTTCGGAAAATAAATTTTAGAATTTTTTTTCGTTTTGGAAAAAATAACATCGATTTTTTTTTTCCCAAAAAAAATCGAGCAAAAAAAATTCAAATTTTTTTTTTTTTTAAATAAGAAAAGGACGGTTGATGCAATATTTGCCATTCCAGGGACCATTCATGTAATTCAGCCTAAAGGGTAAAAATGTCACAAAATTTCATGAGTACACAAAAATGTCACAAAAAGAAACCTTAACGCACATAGATGCAAATTTTTTTTAGTATGATACATATAAAAGGTTCTAATGACAAGTATAATACATTTACGTGCCTTTTACCGATAAAAAAATGGCCTTCTATGGTTTTATATTTAGTTATTTAAATGAGGTGTTATGTTTAGGAATTTTTTTTGTTGTTTTGATTTTTTTTTCTAAAGGGAATAGTATAACATGAGCCCGTTTAGCCCGTGCCTTTTTATGCCTGAGCCCACCCGGTTCTGCCCGTTTAACAACCTCTATCATCTAGTATTAAGAAACCGTGTTTGAGTTACATGTATTCTCAAGTCAACTTTACATTATTGATTCTCAAGTCAACATGATTGTGTGTTTCCTAAATCATGTGTTTCCTTATTAAAAACAGATTTGAAATAAAACTAAAAATTGAAGATAAAGACAACACATGCTAATTTAATCTTGTTTTTACAACTCAAACTTACTGCTCACGTTTTGAGAAACCTGCCGACTTAATAATCTCTAGTTAATATGACCGCCTTTGTAGATCTATAAATTCTTACCCCTTGTTACCATCTTTAACATACCTAATTCTTTCAATTTCAAGCACCATCCATACTGTTTTTGTTGTTGCAAACAAATAAATCGTAAACAACATGGCCAATGTTGCTATTCCTCATTCTCTATCAAGTCTCACAAACAACCTTGACGATACCAAAACACCTACACCAACGAAACCTCCTCAACCCGTACGTACTCATAGTCGTTACATAATACCAGCAAGACGAACAGTCGACAAAGCAGACGTCGAGCCACCCGTCACAGTCAACGGTCAAAAGCGTCCAAAAATCTATAATGGATTTGTTGATTTTGACGTGTTCTCGAAAGTCTTTGCTAGATGTCGTAGAATTAAGGAATATGCGGAAAAGAATAAAGGTGGTACTAAACAAGTTGACCTCACTATGGAAAATTGTGTAGGTACAAATCCTAAGAGGGTGTCGGATCAGGACATCAAAGATTGTTTTGCGGGGTTTACGTTTCCGGATTCGCCAAACCCAAGTGCACTTCCACTGCCTACGTCTCTCATCAAGAAAACGATGGGTGCACAGCTTATAATGGTGTAACAACAAAGTTGATGTTCGTTGTTCGAAAATAGTTAGTTCTATTTAGCATTTGTTGTTAGTCGTGATGGTACATTTAGAGTGCTCAGCTAGTTAATGATTAGGGCAAGTGTTAGTATGATGTTAGTAAGTTCATCAATTTTGTTGATGCTGATGTTAGTAAGTTCATCAATTTTGTTGATGCTTGTAATTTGCAGGACATATTAATGAGAATCTCACTTTGGGTTTAAAGCTAATGGTTTTTCTTTTGTTCCTTAAAGAATCAAGATCATGTTTGTAAATCAGAGAAATAATCTTTTTGTTTTTCACCTTTTTTCTGCAGTATAATAAGTGACGAAATTCTACGTAGTATATAGTTGCAAAGGTTTTATGTTTTATGTGAATTTCGATGTGAGCAGTGGTACCAAATCATGGCTTATTGGCACCTATTAGATTAATGATACTGATAGGGATCTGTCAGATTTCTTTTCTTCGTGTTTGTATTCTAGATAGTTGATAATAGTGAACCGCTTGACTCGAACTATCTGCAAGTCAAACACTAAAGCAGTTGCATGTTCTCAGTTGTTTACATTTGATCATCTCTCGGCATATTAAGTGAACTCTCACACTTTGATATCTTTTACTATAAAATTCCTATTGTAAATATTGGGAAGTATGCAGCAACAGCAAAGGCAGAACAGGAGTTGAACTGGAAGTAAGTCTCCCTATCCTTTATAAATGTTGCCAATTAGGTTGCACATTATCATTTCAGGTCTTAGTTACTTATATGTGGCAGAGATGGCAAAACGGGTAGGTCAGGTATCACATGGTAAAAACGGCTTGGGTTGACCTCTCTTATTTAATTATAAACAAAAAGTGCGTAAAAAATAATTGCGAAACTTGATAGTTCGCAGTGCTCGTACTATCGATACGGGTAAAAAAAAATGATGTTTACACTCAGTTTTTGTTTCGAAGATTTTTATTAGTAATAATCTACTGTTTCTGAATACAATTATTTAGGAGGTTGTATGCATTGTAAATACATATTGGGGCATTGGCTACTTTCAACCCGTTCGACGTGTTTCTTCTGTGGCTTTTTTTTTTTTTTTTTTTTTAGTTTTGCATTTATCGATATACAAATCTAAATTGACCCGCCCCTACGAAAATGGGTCAAAATCACCATCTCTAATATTTGTGTTGTGATTGTAGGGCTAAGTATGGAATTGAAGATATGTGCCGAGATCAATGGAACTTGGCCTGCAAGAATCCCTATGGCTATCAGACCCAAGCTACAAATTGAACAAAAGGATCATGTGTGGATATGTTAAAAAATGTAATATAATCTTTTATAGCAACTAAAAAGAAATAGTACATTAGACTTTCATATCAAGAACCTTTGCCACCCTCTTAGGCAGTAGAGCTTCTTGTACATGACATCTCGAAATTTACTTTTTTGGTGATGGTAGTAATAAAGATCATTCACGTGTTGTTCATCATTGCAGAGTTTTTGAGGAATGGGAACCAATTCTATGGATGATATGATTATACCATTTTTGGAATGGGCTAATGATGTTCAACTAGACAGTTCAACGTCAATTCATAAAGTGGACCAAACGGTTACAACCATTATGTTTAAAGTTGGGGGAGTTGAATGTGCATCATGTTCAACGTCCATCGAAACCGTGCTTCAGAAGCTGAACGGCGTCGTGAGCATCACAGTGTCACCACTTCATGGCCAAGCTGTCGTCAAATATGTATCAAAACTTGTTAGTGTAAGTCATACTTAATTATTCCTTCGCTTTTTAAAATTGCATTTAAAAAGTTATTATTTGTTTATTGCATTTATCAAGTTTCACCATAATCATTTTTGATATTACTCGATAATTTATGCATCAAATAATCAGTTTAGCAGTAAAAAAATTGATTCTGACAGTAGTATGTAAAATATAGACAAAAACAATCAAAGATACCATTGAAGATAATGACTCTCCCACACAAGAAAATGATCATATTTCATTCATTCAAAACGAAGGAAATAATGTAGAGATAAATGATTGAGATACTTTTTCATATTCAGATCAAACAATCCATGAAGATCATGATTGCATGGAACATGACTACAATACCAATGAACATGATTCTTCTGAAGAAGATACGGACACGGAATATGAAGTAGACAATTGGTATCGTCAAAGATATGTAATTTAAAATTAAAAGATATGAATGATTACAGGTTTCATTTACAACGATTTTTTACAAGTTACGATTCAACATATAAGAATGTTTACAATTACACACTCTCCATCGAATGAATTTAACCGACACACATAGTGACGCTAGCCGCCCCATCGGGGCAGACCTAACATCTAGTATAATATAAGGTAAAATAAGTTAGGGAATCATATGTAAAGCTAAAAAAGTAAAAGGGTGGTAAAAGTGAATTTTATGATTCAATTTGTTCTTTGCAGCAGAGAAGATCAATAAGTTATTTATAGTTTCGTTCTTGTGGAAGTAAGTCGGTTTAGGTTTTCAATTTTTTTGGTAAGTTATGTTGATTACAAGTCACCAAAGTCGGTTGTGAAGTTGTATAAATAATAGAAATCATCATCATAGTAATCAAGAAACATCGCAGCAATCAAACATGGCAGACTACATACCCTTGAAAATCCAAGCCGAAATCATGAAAAGGCTTCCGGTGATATCATTGATTCGATTCAGATCCGTCTCCAAACAATGGAAGTCTCTTATCGATAGCCCTAAATTTATTGCTGATCACTGTGTCATCCAGCACCACACTCAGTCGCAACATCATCTTCTGTTAAGTTGCTTGGAATCAGGGGTGTCATCTTGGGGTTTTGTCGTTAGATTTTTCTCAATCGTGGACGATCATACATTCCCACATCACAAGGTCTTGATGACTCCTCCCGTGTCCCTTAATGAACTTTCCTATCAAAAACAAGTTGTTGCTGTCTCTGGAGGCTTGTTTTGTTTTTACGGTTCTAAGAGAGACGTGATAACTGCCATTATCTGGAATCCATCGATTAAAAAAACAGTTACTATTGTTGTCCCTAGTGTGCCAGATGTTGTGCCGTATTATAACACTATTGTTGGCTTTGGGGTTTGTCCTCGAACTAGTGATCCTAAGCTTGTCAAGATCACATTTAATTGTAGGTACCAGAAGGAATATGCTACTATTCCTAATCAAGTTGAGGTTTTTTCATTGAGCTCAGGTTTATGGAAACCTCCTCTAAGTAGCAGCAAGCTACCTCGTAAATCAATTCGGTACATGTATTCTCAGGTAGCTGTAAATGAGTTTATTTACTGGCTTGCTTATGATATGTTTTCCTTGGATTGGAAAGATCAGTGTTATCGTTTGATCATGTCATTTGATTTGACAACCGAAGAATTTACAGAAGTATACCTCCCTCAGAGCTTAGCAAGTTGCAAACCTCATGTGTGTATATCTAAGCTAAACGAGTCTCTTGTTGTCCTTGAAAAAAATCACGGCTCCAATGCAAATGTATGGATTATGCAGAATGGTGATCCAAAATCATTCACACATATATTCACCATTAATGTGCGAATATCATCGATCGGACAAGTAGCTGGATTCAGAAAGAATGGTGCACCCCTACTTGTAAAGAAAAAAACTTTGAGGAGACAAGTAGCTGGATTCAGAAAGAATGGTGCACCCCGTCTTGTAAAGAAAAGAGCTTTGAAAGGGAATCAACTAATTGTTTATAAACCCAACTCTAAACAAATCAACTATACTGGGATTACCGGGTCATTTTCTCACTTCTTTGCGAGTCACTACACACAAACACTGCTTTTACTTGATCATAAAGATAGTGTGGATTCAGAGACGGCGCCGATAGATTGGAATAGGCAAGCAATAGATGAATATGAATATGGATATTGAAGAATAACTAACTACTCAGCTTTTGTTATTAATTTTTCTTTTGATGATGATTCTCACTCTTTTGTTGAACATTTTGCACTTTTATCATGTTAAAAATGAAGCAGCCTATACTAAATAAGTTGTCTGGTTACCGTTGGCAGCAATTCATGAAATTTTTAAATTTCATGTATAATTAATACTATTGTTCTCTCTGAAATAATGTGTGTGAAACATTATGTTTGCTTTGGTTGTACATCTTAACAACTGAAACCACTATTCCTATTGAATGTGTAATGTACCTCATGTATGAACGTTAAGAGTGGCATATGGTGGTGTGAATGGACTGTACTATAGCTCTTCTATTGGCCAAAGGACTGGTGGAGATGGGGTAAGATCGAAAACATTCTTAGTATTTGTATCTATTCTTTTCTTTCACTACAAAACACTAGTTATATTTTCCACATTTTAAAGGCCAATTGGTCACGGTTAAAAATGTGTAAAATTATAAGATACTATCCAAATGTCTATGGTTAAAAGTGTGGAAACACTCTTTGAATGTCCACACTTAAAAGTGCGGCAAAATTGCAAAAAGATGCTTACAATTAAAAGTGTGAAAATATTGTTAAATATTCACACCTAAAAGTGTGGACAAAGTGTGGATAAGAAGAAAAAAATAAAAAGAAATTACATACAAATATACAGGAACAAAATATAGCAAAACTGAAGCAAGAACAAGATATTTCATATGTCTACACTCATTAGTCAAATGCTATTTATTAATCAATCATTTAGCATGTTTTCCAGAAATGTACAAGTAAAAACCAATTAACAGTGAGTATACACATTTTCGATTTTCTACGCTTTTTCTACCCTTTGACATCAGCAATCTTCGCTTTTTCTACCCTTGAGACGACTGTACAGCCTGGTGATTCTGAACTCTAGAAACAGAAGGTGCTTGCATACTAGATTGCCACAAATTTTGCCACATTTTTGCCAAAGGCACCTGTTGTCTTTAGTGCTGTTGTTGTTGCTGCTTCTGAAATATGAACATCACAAACAAAGAGCATTCAAATGAAAATTACAATATCTTCATTAATAAATTTGGAAGCTAAACTTACCAATTTTACCCATATTGCCTAATGTAACTTATGACTCGGGAACCAATGAACCGGTCAAAAAGCACCATATTTATTATTGTAATTACTAATACGACTCAATAGGCTCTTAGAACAACACAGCAACATCATCACTGTTGGTTTCCTCAAGCCCTAAACAACACTCTGAAGTGACATGCTAAAGCAAAGTAATCTCCTATTCCGTATTGAAAACTCAGGATAAGTTCTAAAGAAGTTTTTTGAGTAAATTACATGGTTGGTCTCTATGGTTTGTCCAAAATAACAACTTTCGTCCCTCATAGTTTAAAGTTGCATTGGTAGTCCCTAAGTATGTAAACAAATAACACACCTGGTCCCTATAGGGACCATTCATGTTATTCTTTGGAGGCGAAAATTTCACCTATAGGGACCATGTGTGTTATTTGTTTACATACTTAGGGACTACCAATGCAACTTTAAACTTCGAGGGACGAAAGTTGTTATTTTGGACAAACCACAGGGACCAACCATGTAATTTACTCAAGTTTTTTTATCCAAATTGTGGTTCCAAAGAGCTAGAGAGAGACACAAACTTAACCCACATGGCATAGATGCATTATGAGACAAACTAATATGAGCCTAATAATTGTAGGTGGGTGTTGTAAGTCGTTATAATTAAGGCTGGTACTTCCTACCAAAGTATGTCGAGCCAATGAGGAGAAAGCGAGCACAAAATACTTTAAACACAAACCAACCCCAGAAATAAGCATTCCACATCTACCCATCCTGGAAACCAGGAAAAAATACCCTTTACCAAAAAAAAAAAAAAAAAAAAAAAAAAAAAAAAAAAAATCGAGGAAAGATACGTTGCACCCCAGTTCTTGTATAAAACTTGCACAACCAAAAGTGTTACTAAGAGTACCATATACTAGGATCACACAAAGCCATACAGCAGGGTAAATGACTTCGGTTCAGATAAAGAGCACAACAAGTCACATAGCTCGTAAATAAAGAGCATAACAAGTCACAAAAAAAAAAAAAAAGTGAAACAGTGCCAGCATACTGGGTTCAGATAGCTTGAAAAAAAAAAAAAAAAAAAGGTGATTACGATTCTGATTATATAAGGTCAAATTTATCAGCTATGGTTGTAAGTCACATTTGATATGAGTATAACTTACCTAAAGGTCGTTGATAAATGAAGGTTCTTATCACTCATGATTCAAAGGCTTTGTTTTCACTCGTCAAAAAGAAGCCTGCATTCAGTAAAACATGCAAAGCTAGGACTGGTGTGTTGGCCACAAGTTACCTGACCAAGGCTGCCAGTTCAGGCAGACAGTAAGTGTACTGTGTAGACATGGGTTCAGACCTAGACCTCAATGTGGTAAGGTGGGTCCGATTTAACCAAACTGCCCAAACCCACCCATTTTACACCCATCAGAGTTTTTGATGAAATGGGTTCATAGTGAACTTGCAGACCAGGTCAACGTCAAACTCTATCTCATTAATGTGTTCCTTCTAGACCATGATTGCCTTTTCTTGATGAATGATGATCCAGGTAGAGTATCTACAATGGTGGTGACATTTTGTGCGATACTTTCTTATTTAGTCGTGTTAGTTAGTAACGTTTGTTGATGAGCTAAAGTTGGCAGGCTAATAGCGTAATAAAGATAATTGAGATCTCGCTGTAGGCCTTTCAAGGTCTTGAAACGGCCCTGTATAATGTCCTTGACATATTTGAGGTGAGATTTTGGTGAGCATTCATATTTAGCCATGTTGCACGTGTAAGACAGAAGGCGATTCAACAAGCTGATAATGTTAGGATATTATAGTTTTTCCATGTGTATGAACATTACATTTGGGAATTCTGTCGAATATGGTCCTCAGCTGAGTTGCAGACCTGGTAGGATCCTACATCTTATGGACAATTTCTAGTGGAATGTGTGGAGAGGAATATGGATGGGAAGATTGGCATATAGGAACATCTTCTTTTGAACTCACTACTATAGTTTCCATTTTCCAATGATCTAGTATCAGTTTCAAGCTATTGAGTTAGGCGGTGCGGGTAGTCTATAAAAGCCTTGCAACTGTTTTTTGTCAGATTACCACGTTTTAGGTCCCATATCACATGCATCACATGCTTCATGAAACAAGGAATCAAATGCTAATTACAACATATGTCGACTAGCTTGTATCCAAGGGAAATTAGGTTCTCAAAAGCGCAATGTTAAGTCAAATGCAGGGCTCAACATTGATCTAAAATTGGTTACCGTAATTTGGTTATGTGTAGTTATTTGTGATATAATAACTCTTGTAAAGGTGGGTGCATGCATAATACAACGACCAAGTTATGAATGCCTAAGGTTGACACAAAGTTTAACTGGTCATATTCTGGCTTGTAGTACAATGAGACAGTCTAATTGTCAAGTTTTTTGTTTGTAGCTATGTATCTGCAATTCTATTTCTATCATGACATGACTCTAGTTTACATGCATACAGACCTGTTTAGCTGATAGTTTAGGTTGAAGCAATGTTTATGTTCTTACTACAAATATAAATAATTTATTTATCTTATATCCATGGGTTTAACTTATCTATCCTGATGTTGATTACGATGCCTTATGTGTTAATTCAACAGTTGAACTGGAGAAACCAAGCCATTGTGATTTAAAGATTTCTAACACTACTGACAAGAATGTTGCCTTTAAGGTATTCTCGTTGTCTAAATTACTTAAATTTTAAAAGCCTGCTACTTTTTTATTCCTCTGGAGGTTTGCTTGAAATTTGAAACAGTTCTGACCCATAATCCAACCCGCCACACCTGCCCATCTTGCCACCTACACAAGATCTTCCACCTAGGAAGATCATTATTGCCAGAACTGTAATTTAATCTTTTAATATCCCTTTACTTGCAAACGGATCGATATGGGTAATGTCTTATCTCTAACAATCAAATGCGTAACATCTCAAAACCGGTCAAATGAGTCAAAAGGTCGCCCAAAATGTATTTTAAAGCAAAAAAGCACATACTATTTTTTCAAAAAGCTATATAAATGTTGTAAATATGTGGTTTTAGTACGATAAAAATATATCATGCCAACCTGGCCGACCCATACTAGTAAGTGCCCAACTTGACCCATGCCTGGCATGGCAGACCTGCGCATTTTGCCACCTCTGAAGTCAGCCAAATATACAATAACTTGGGAAGAAGAAGCTAGGTTGGTAACTTTATTCATCATCATAAATAAGATTGAGAATGCAAAGCCCATTTATCAAGAGCATATCTAGAAAGCTAATCTTCAACTTTTCTTGGTTCCTAAATTAGATGGAGAATCCAAAACGCTACTCAATAAGGGGGAAAACAATGTTTAACTTCTTGAAAAAAAAAAAAAAAAAAAAAAAAAAAAAAAAAAAAAAACCTTAAAGAATTGAGGTCCAGAGATCAGACCAAGAATAATTATCATACAACCATTCAGATGTCCACTTCACAATATCTTCGTAATCATTCGATCTATAAGGAAATCCTTATTCCTTCCTATCTACTTCTTCTTAGTTTTAAACTTTTATGCTTGACATACAATTTTCTTGAATTCCGTAGGCATCTCTATTCTCTTCTTAAGTTGTTGGATACTATTCCGTCAAGTCAATGGAATTTTATTGCTATCTAATTAGGAAACTATTAAATCATTAGTATCCATATTTCAAAACACTGAGGATCTGTTACTCCTATATCACCTAACATTTATATTCTAGTTTTATGGAAATTGTTACCTATCCACTGATTCAATCCCACACTATAACTTTTTCATCCCTAATAGCGACTAAACTATAATGAAGTAGGAAAGAAGCAGTGGTTAAGGCTAGCGGTATCAACCACCAAAACCTAAAGATGTGTAGATTGTCAGATCAACAGCTAATTTAAAGGCTTATACGGGTAGGGTAAGAGTCTACACCAGTCCTAATTCTTCTATAAGATGTACAGAATCACAAGTTAAGCCATGGCTGATGGTATGAAGTGCCATACACTGTGGTGCATAAATGTTGACCCGAGAATTATATAAGCTGCATAACAAGTACTTGTACATATCACCTGGATTCATTCACAAACAACACTTGTACCACAATCAACTAGCAAATACTTGTACAATAGCAGACAACAATTCGATGACGATTATTCGATTAACTAACATATAAGTATATAACAGTTAACAACTAAACTAATCAACAGAATATAACACCATCAGTTCCAGATACATACAATTCAACCAAGCATAGCATTCAACTAATCCGGACTGCATCGTTATATCTCTAAACTACTTAACCATCGCAAAACACTGATTAAAAGTTAGTGTGCATGTGTATAGGGTTTGATTTTATGATTTTTGAATTTTATGAATAGGCTCGTTATTGTGATGGAACAGTAATAAGGGAATGGATAGGGGCTTCTTCTTCTTTTTTTTTTTTTTTTCTTTTTTTGAAGTATTTGAGTGAATTTTCAGCTCAGTTTCCACTTGTAAATAACAAGGAGACAGAACCCGCCGCGTTGCGGCGGGAGCCTCTATACATGTGTGATAGACCTGTTTATATGATTGGCAAGCTTGCAAAAAACGCCATGGTAGAACATATTCGTTAGTACTGGTCGTTGAAAAAGTAGGTAAGAGCAATAAACTAACAAAAGGAACATGCAAAGACAGAAAACACAAACCTCACATGTAACACCCCGGCCCCGACATAGGAGCAGGAGGTCACAATCAATGACAAATCAGCTAAACTTGAAGGACCAGTTCCTCTTTTTTTTTTTTTTTTTTTTTTTTTTTTTTTTTTTTTTTTTTTTTTTTTTAATCCGTAGATAAGCAAAGTTCCGATAATAATTGAAATTTCGTCTAAAAAGTTTAAACTCCAAAATTTCATAATATTGATTCCAAAATATGCTCTAAGTATTCTTCAAATGCATAGCCTCTAAGGTCCAACTAGCTCTCGTCACACATCCCCGTTAACCTTGAGTACCTGCAGCGGAAGAAAAGAAAATATGGCTGAGCTAATTGCTCAGTGCGTGGATGTGGATAACAAATAACAATAACGTGATATATATAGATAAAGAGAGAAATGCAAAAAGATCAAAAATAATTTCCCCATCATAGCACTACCTCGACACCAGAGTAATCAAAAAGGCTGAAGGAAAAAGGTTTGGGATATTTATACCGAGTATCCTACATCATATCATACCATATCAAGTGCACTCCATGTGCTAAAATCATATCGTATCATAAATCATATCATATCATATCATATTAAGTATCATAAAGATACACTGGTCACGACTCCAGTGCATCAAAATTTTTATCGACGGAAGGTGTGTATGGCACTACAACACTCGACCGCATGGCCATATCAGACCATAAACATCTCATCTCATAACATAGCCTAGGATGCATCCATACGCTTCCCCAAGAAATCAAATCATACCCATAATGCTCTCGCCATAAGGCTCCCACGCACGCGAGCAAATAAAATCATATCACAATCATAAGAGGAAACGCCATGGACTGATCACACTACCACAGATAGTACGTGTCGCACCATTGGTGCCTCAATGACGTGGCCATGGTACCTCCATGGCTAGTTGCTCGGTATTCCTAACCTCCTGTCTACATATCTAGGGTTTTACGAACCAACCAAACACTGTTTTCGTAACATTCACTTTGAACACTGTATTGCATCATTTCCTTCAAAATCATTTTAAACATACTTTTCTCCAAGCACCATCAAGATATATCTCAAAAGACTTTCACAATTCAATCATCATTTCAAAATGTGTTTCTCAAACAGTCAAACAAAGGGGATCAATAGCATAAAGATGTCAAAAGGATTATCAGAGTATCGCAAGAAATTCGAAGGGAGTATATGAAGCAAAAGCAAAAGAGAACGAGCATGAAAAATACGAATATATCAATGATTCAAGAGAACACGAAGAGAACATCCGTACCTTAGCTTAAGCAATCTAACGCATTTAAAAGCTCGACCTATTGCTTCTTCCAATATCTATAAGAATTAGGGAGCTAATAATTAATAATAACCTACTGTTACATCATTGCTAGCTTCACCTTATTAACAATATGCGCCATCAGTCCTATGCCTTATAATGACCCGAGATGTATTACTACGTATAATATATTATCCATTACAAGCCTAAGATAGCTAACTGTTAAGATAATTTCCACCATTTTTAATACAACCAATAAGGCTTATTTATCTAGTATTATTTTTGGTTATGAACTAATACTAGTTTCGTCATGGATTTACAATTTATACGAGACTTAATATGAAGATCAAGAAGATAACGTGAATGGATTTAGAAACATATACCTCCCTTGCCAAAAAGAGATAGTTCGAGACCAAAAATGAATATAAGCGTAGCACCGAATCAAACTCAAACATGGACCGGTCATATTCCACCCGAGTAGGAACTCTAATCACGAACAATAAATTTTGGAACTCTAGCGATTCCCGTCGTGAACCCATGTGAATCTTAACCGAAACTAAACCCAGCTTGTTGAGTTTCGAGAGTTGAGGTTACATCTATTAGCAATTTTTGTATATAAAGCCTGAATTTATAGCATGTTGGCTGGCTGCTGACTTCATTTGCGAAAGTGAAATACCAAGTGATTTGCATGGAACGCTTATATACTACGTTGGTTTCTCCTTGGATTTCATGATAGGGCAAGTATGGACATGTACGCATGAAAGAAAAATGGTTACAGGGAGTTATGCTTTCCATGACATAAGGGCACGTATAGATAAATTTTTGCTAGGTAGAATGTTGCATGCGTTTGAAAGGGCACGTATGATCATGTTTAAATGTGCATGATATAGTGTGAAATGATTTGGTAAGGACACGTGTGGAAGGTTATATAAGGCGTGGACATGTGGTGTTTATGATAAGTTTTATCACAAAAATGAGTAGTATTAAGTTAAAAGTGTGCAGTTTTGATCCCCGTAATTACTAAAATCAAGCCTTTAAGTCACGAAACTTAACATCGGGTAACAATATAATCCAATATTTATAAAAATGTTATAACTTATCAACATAGCCTACTTTAATATTTAAAACGAGACTTAAGCCTATCGTAGTATTTAAATGTTGTTAAAACTTAAAGACATATGTTGTAAACGCGTAAGTCATAAAATATGCAAGGTTTATATAAAAATGAAAATAATAATAATACATATAAAATATGAGTGTTAGAAAAATAAAATGTATAGAACACCTAGACTAATCATAGTCTTGGTTACAAATAAAGCTCACGCGATTAAACTTATTTAATTAGTTTTAAGCATGGTTTTGCTATATGCCTTATATTGTTGACTTCAAATTCACGGGTTATTATAATATTACCTCCTTAAAATGATTTCGTCCCCGAAATCAACGAAAAATAAATTATATATTTTTTTATGGGTCTTTATAACATATCCATCTTAAAATAATTTCGTCCACGAAATCAACGAAAGAAATAATGATAAACTGTTGTATTATTCATTGAAGTGAAGTTTACACATTTGAGACTTTATATACATGAACAGCTTTGACTTTAGGAGTCAACTAACACTACAATTTTGACTGTAAAAGTCAACTATTCTAAAATACACAAGACTACATATTGCTACAAACATTTAGACATTTATAGTGATGAAGGTAGTTTGTAGAGAGAACTGTATTGATCACATTGGACTTGCTGACTTGATCTTTATCTCCATTACCCCCTACAAGTTGGCAGTGTGTATGGATCACACATGCTATACTTGGATATGCAGTTATGAAATGGTGATCTGCTGAGACCTTTAGTAAGAGCATCAGCTGCTTGGGACTTTGATGAAACAAATGTGGGTAGAATAATACCATTCTTGATCTTCTCTCTGACAAAGTGACAGTCTATTTCAATGTGCTTTGTCCTGGCATGTTGAATAGGATTTGAAGCTAAGGTAATAGAGGACTGATTATCACAATAGATTGGAACTGGGCTTGCTGACTTGATTTTTAAGTCCTTGAGAAGACTGAGAAGCCATGTGATCTCACAAGTAGAATCTGCTAAAGCTCTATACTCAGCTTCAGTGGATGATCTTGAAACCACTGATTGCTTTTTAGATTGCCAGGATATGAGGTTGGGTCCAAGAAAGATACAGAAACCAGTGACAGATCTTCTTGTTGTTGAGCAATTAGCCCAGCCACTATCACAGAAAGCTTTTAGCTGAAGAGTGGGAGCTTTTGAGATGAAAAGACCTTGACCTGGGCAAAGTTTGATGTACCTCAGAACCTTGTTAAGAGCCTTCCAGTGTGGGGTTCTTGGATTATGACAGAATTGACTCAGAGCATGTGCAGCATAAGACAAGTCTGGCCTTGTGATTGTGAGATAGAGTAGTTTACCCACAATGGTTCTGTAGAAGGAAGGATCAGATAGTGGTTCCCGATCTGTGTCATTAAGCTTGATTATAGGATCAATGGGTATGTGAGCTGGCTTGAGATCAAGAACTTTAGCACTATGTAATAATTCCAAGGCATACTTTCTTTGGGACATGGTGATGCCTTGACTGTTTCTCAAAAACTCAATGCCAAGATAATAATTAAGTTGCCCCAGATCTTTGATACTGAATGTTATGTCCAGTTGGTGTTTGAAGTGGTTGATGAGAGTAGGATTGTTTCCTGTTAGTAAAATGTCATCCACATAGATCACTAGAGCAAGGAAGTCAGTTCCTTTTGTATATGTGAGCAGGGAGGTATCTGCAAAACTCTGAGTGAAGCCATGATGTAAGTGAAATGTGGTGAGCTTAGAGAACCATTGTCTGTTTGCCTGTTTTAAACCATATAGTGACTTTTCAAGTTTGCAGACTGGGTTTGGAAGAGTTGTGTTGGGTTGGTAGCCTTGTGGGAGTTCCATGTACACTTCTTCATGTAAATCTCCATGTAGGAAGGCATTATTGATGTCCAGCTATGCAATGTGCCAATGTTGTTGTACAGCTGCAACCAATAGGATTCTGATTGTCACCATTTTTGCAACTGGTGCAAAAGTTTCTGTATAGTCTGTCCCTTCTTGTTGAGTGTACCCCTTTGCAACTAGTTTGGCCTTATACTTCTCAACTGTTCCATCTGAGTGAAGCTTAATTCTGAATACCCACTTGCTCCCAATGGCTCTCTTTCCTTCAGGTAGAGTGACAACTTCCCAAGTGTGGTTGAGGTGTAAAGCCTGAAGTTCCTTATCTACTGCTTCTTTCCATCTAGGATTTTTAGAAGCCTGGGTAAATGATTTGGGTTCTACTATGCTGTTAATGTTGTGGATTAAGTGTCTGTGTGTTCTTGTTTTGATGTTGTGATAATTAATATACTTGGAGTGATGGAATTTAATGAATGATTGAGTGGTGTGTCTGGTGTATGGTAGATTGATGTGAAAATCATTAAGTTTCTGTGGAAGATGTGATGTTCTTGTGGATTTCCTGAGTGGTGGTGGTGGTGGTGTGGGTGGATTAGTGTGTTGAGATGTGGAATGAGAAGGTGAATTAGAAGATGATGAGTTATGATTGTGTGGAGAATTGGTGGGAATTGTGTTGTTGGGAGTAGGATCAGTGCACAGGGGTGGTGGTGTAGATGTTGTTGGTGATGCAGGTGTAGGTGATGAGTGATGTGAGGAATCAGATTGTGTAATTGATGGTTCAGATGTGGAAGGTTGATGGTGTGGTTGATGATGAATGAAATCAGATGGTGTTGAAGTAGATGATGGTGATGGTGAGGTTTTGGATGGTTTATTATGAAATGGGAACACTGTTTCATTGAATTTCTAAACGAATGAGATGTTGTCACGTATTCTTTGGTGCGTTGTGGGTGCTTTTTGCGAACCAAACATTAAATTAACTTTAAAATGAGTGTGGGAAGATGTTAGAGCACCTTATTTAATTTCTAAACGAATTATATGTTGCTAACTTTAGTGCGCCATGCATGGATGCATTTTAAGCACCAAATACCCAATTTTCTGTTATTTAATATGCGTATGACCGGATTCGAACACGAGACTATGAGATTGCATGCATTGTGTATGAGATTCAATGTTCAAAAATATAAATGTTATGATTTATTTATTATTTCACAATAAACGTCTAATGGTCATTAGGATAACGGTAAAAAGTATAACGGGAAATGAGACGAATATAAGGAAACAAGCCAAGAAGGATCTAGAATCCTTCTTGGGCTTGTATGGCCGGTCGAACAAGGGATCCCACATAGGAATCCCTTGCAAACTTGGACTCTACCTATCATAGTATAAATACAATGGATGTATAAATACTAATATAGCCTAGTCTCTGTTCTTCTTTAGACCCCTTTTTCACTCCGATAGTATCGTGGATTGCGTCAATGCAGAGGAAATGAATGCATTTGTATACTATTAAATTCCATCTGAAATTAAGTGAGCTAGATCTTACGGAGCCTGCTCATGTATGACATGATTCATATCTGATCATAGAAAAGATTCTCTTCAAGCAAACCAGCCTATCTTCTGTATGGTCTTACATGATGGTTAGAACAAAGACACATTTGGTTGTGAACTAAAATGTGGCAGATAAATAAAGGTACATATCTGCACACACCAATCAATAGTTCAAGTCACACACTCCCATAATCCATTTTCTCTTCGAAAATTCCCTTCAACTATTGATGCCAAATAAAAAATATTGCAGAGTTCAAGGGAAATATCCAAATAATGTCTTATTATTTTCAATAATCCATACTTGTAGCAATAAATTACTATCGTTCCTACCCCAAGTGATAAATGATAACTCAAAAATATCTATGCTATATCTTATCTATAAAGGACCAGAAATACCTTGTTCACGTATCATTGGTAAGTGCATTAACATAAATACGGCAGTAAGAAGCGGCAATACAAAAGTGTGTAAACTATAAAAACGAGTAAAAGTGGATTGTCCCACACTAGCACTTCCGCGCAATAATTCTACCAAAGGCGATCCTATTATAGGAATAGCGTCAGGTATACCTATTACAATTTTAACTGCCGAATAACCAATTTGGTCCCCAGGTAATGAATAACCAGTTACAACAAAAGATGCAGTCAATATAGCCAGAACGAGATTTTATAGCAGCAAATAGTTATAGTCATATTTTGGTTATGCAAAACTTACACAATACACTTAACCAAAATATAATTATAACTATATGATGCATGTGTACTCGTCTAGTGAATGTGCCAATTTGTTCCTAATAAAAAAAATTGCCTTCTATGGGTTTATATTTAGTTATTTAAATGAGGTGTTATGTTTGGGAATTTTTTTCGTCGTTTTGATTATTTTCTAAAGTAATTCGTATAACATGAGCCCGTTTGGCGTGTGCCCGTTTAAGCCCATGCCCCTTTAGGCCCGAGCCCACCCGGCCTGTCCGTTTTACCACATGTATCATCTAGTATTAAGAATCCGTGTTTGAGTTTCATGCATTTTCAAGTCAACTTTTATATTATTGATTCTCAAGTCAACATGACTGTGTGTTTCCTAAATCATGTGTTTCCTTATTAAAAACAAATTTGAAATTAAACTAAAAATTGAAGATAAGACAACACATGATAATTTAATCTTGTTTTTACAACTCAAACTTACTGCTTACGCTTTGAGAAACCTGCCGACTTAATCTCTAGTTAATATGACCGCCTTTGTTGATCTATAAATTCTTACCCCTTGTTACCATCTTTAACATACCTTCTACACCATCCATACTGTTTTTGTTGTTGCAAACAAATAATTCGTAAACAACATGGCCAATGTTGCTATTCCTCATTCTCTATCAAGTCTCACAAACAACCTTGACGATACCAAAACACCTACACCAACGAAATCTCCTCAACCCGTACGTACTCATAGTCGTTACATAATACCAGCAAGACGAACAGTCGACAAAGCAGACGTCAAGCCACCCGTCACAGTCAACGGTCAAAAGCGTCCAAAAATCTATAATGGATATGTTGATTTTGACGTGTTCACGAAAGTATTTGCTAGATGTCGTAGAATTAAGGAATATGCGGAAAAGAATAAAGGTGGTACTAAACAAGTTGACCTCCCTATGGAAAATTGTGTAGGTACAAATCCTAAGAGGGTGTCGGATCAGGACATCAAAGATTGTTTTGCTGGATTTACGTTTCCGGATTCGCCAAACCCGAGTGCACTTCCACTGCCCACGTCTCTCATCAAGAAAACGATGGGTGCACAGCTGATAATGGTGTAACAACAAAGTTGATGTTCGTTGTTCGAAAATAGTTAGTTCTATTTAGCATTTGTTGTTGGTCGTGATGGTACATTTAGAATGCTCTAGTTAATGATTAGGGCAAGTGTTAGTATGATTTTAGTAAGTTCATCAATTTTGTTGATGCTGATGTTAGTAAGTTCATCAATTTTGTTGATGCTTGTAATTTGCAGGACATATTAATGAGAATCTCGCTTTGGGTTTAAAGCTAATGGTTTTTCTTTTGTTCCTTAAAGAATCAAGATCATGTTTGTAAATCAGAGAAATAATCTTTTTGTTTTTCACCTTTTTTCTGCAGTATAATAAGTGACGAAATTCTACGTAGTATATAGTTGCAAAGGTTTTATGTTTTATGTGAATTTCGATGTGAGCAGTGGTACCAAATCATGGCTTATTGGTACCTATTAGATTAATGATACTGATAGGGATCTGTCAGATTTCTTTTCTTCGTGTTTGTATTCTAGATAGTTGATAATAGTGAACCGCTTGACTCGAACTATCTGCAAGTCAAACACTAAAGCAGTTGCATGTTCTCAGTTGTTTACATTTGATCATCTCTCTGCATATTAAGTGATGCTGAGATCGTGTATGCAGCAACAGCAAAGGCAGAACAGGAGTTGAACTGGAAGTATGTCTCCCTATCCTTTATAAATGTTGCCAATTAGGTTGCACACTATCATTTAAGGTCTTAGTTACTTATATGTGGCAGAGATGGCAAAACGGGTAGGTCAGGTATCACATGGTAAAAACGGCTTGGGTTGACCTCTCTTATTTAATTATAAACCAAAAGTGCGTAAAAGATAATCGCGAAACTTGATAGTTCGCAGTGCTTGTACTATCGATACGGGTAAAAAAAAATGATGTTTCCACTCGGTTTTTGTTTCGAAGATTTTTATTAGTAATAATCTACTGTTTCTGAATACAATTATTTAGGAGGTTGTATGCATTGTAAATACATATTGGGGCATTGGCTACTTTCAACCCGTTCGGCGTGTTTCTTCTGTGGCTATTTCTTTTTTTTTTTTTTTAGTTTTGCATTTATCGATATACAAATCTAAATTGACCCGCCCCTACGAAAATGGGTCAAAATCACCATCTCTAATCTTTGTGTTGTGATTGCAGGGCTAAGTATGGAATTGAAGATATGTGCCGAGATCAATGGAACTTGGCCTGCAAGAATCCCTATGGCTATCAGACCCAAGCTACAAATTGAACAAAATAAAGGATCATGTGTGGATATGTTTTTGGTGGTTTTCATTTGCTTACAGCCAAAAAATGTAATATAATCTTTTATAGCAACTAAAAAGAAATAGTACATTAGACTTTCATATCAAGAACCTTTGCCACCCTCTTAGGCAGTAGAGCTTCTTGTACATGACATCTCGAAATTTACTTTTTTGGTGATGGTAGTAATAAAGATCATTCACGTGTTGTTCATCATTGTAGAGTTTTTGAGGAATGGGAACCAATTCTATGGATGATATGAATATACCATTTTTGGAATGGGCTAATGATGTTCAACTAGACAGTTCAACGTCAATTCATAAAGTGGACCAAGCGGTTACAACCATTATGTTTAAAGTTGGGGGAGTTGAATGTGCATTATGTTTATTGCATTTATCAAGTTTCACCATAATCATTTTTGATATTACTCGATAATTTATGCATCAAATAATCAGTTTAGCAGTAAAAAAATTGATTCTGACAGTAGCATGTAAAATATAGGCAAAAACAATCAAAGATACCATTGAAGATAATGACTCTCCCGCACAAGAAAATGATCATATTTCATTCATTCAAAACGAAGGAAATAATGTAGAGATAAATGATTGAGATACTTTTTCATATTCAGATCAAACAATCCATGAAGATCATGATTGCATGGAACATGACTACAATACCAATGAACATGATTCTTCTGAAGAAGATATGGACACATGATATGAAGTAGACAATTGGTATCGTCAAAGATATGTAATTTAAAAGATATGAATGTTTACAGGTTTCATTTACAACGATTTTTTACAAGTTATGATTCAACATTTCAACATATAAGAATGTTTACAATTACACACTCTCCATCGAATGAATTTAACCGACACACATAGTTACGCTAGCCGCCCCATCGGGGCAGACCTAATATCTAGTATAATATAAGGTAAAATAAGTTAGGGAAAATGATCCCTGCAGTTTTGCAGCAGATAAATTATATTATGTGCTGTTATGTTGAAATAACTCCAAATAAGGGCATCATATGTAAAGCTAAAAAAGTAAAAGGGTGGTAAATGTGAATTTTATGATTCAATTTGTTCTTTGCAGCAGAGAAGTTGTGTGCAGTTCACAAAGTTAGGGTGCGTTTGGTTTCCACCTATGGGAATCAAACTATCACTATGAAAGTGATAGTTTGTGTTTGTTTAAAATGTTAGGTCCACAACTATGACTATGAAAGTCTAATATATTCCATACTCCATATACAACTCTATAGGGGGGAATGGATCTTTCATAGTTGAGGGACCCACCACTACTATCAAACTCATACCCATTGTCATTCCTCGCAGCATACCAAACGCACCCTTATTTATAGTCGGTTTAGGTTTTCAATTTTTTTGGTAAGTTATGTTGATTACAAGTCACCAAAGTCGGTTGTGAAGTTGTATAAATAATAGAAATCATCATCATAGTAATCAAGAAACCTGCAGCAATCAAACATGGCAGACTACATACCCTTGGAAATCCAAGCCGAAATCATGAAAAGGCTTCCGGTGATATCATTGATTCGATTCAGATCCGTCTCCAAACAATGGAAGTCTCT
The DNA here is from genome assembly GCA_030686995.1 of Artemisia argyi. Classification (NCBI taxonomy): domain Eukaryota; kingdom Viridiplantae; phylum Streptophyta; class Magnoliopsida; order Asterales; family Asteraceae; genus Artemisia; species Artemisia argyi. The sequence goes on along the minus strand of CM060695.1, from coordinate 18,067,420 downwards.
TATTGATAGCCCTAAATTTATTGCTGATCACTGTGTCATCCAGCACCACACTCAGTCGCAACATCTTCTGTTAAGTTGCTTGGAATCAGGGGTGTCATCTTGGGGTTTTATGGTTAGATTTTTCTCAATCGTGGACGATCATACATTCCCACATCACAAGGTCTTGATGACTACTCCTGTGTCCCTTAATGAACTTTCCTATCAAAAACAAGTTGTTGCTGTCTCTGGAGGCTTGTTTTGTTTTTACGGTTCTAAGAGAGACGTGATGACTGCCGTTATTTGGAATCCATCAATTAAAAAAACAGTTACTATTGTTGTCCCTAGTAGTGGGCCAGATGTTTTGCCGTATTATAACACTATTCTTGGCTTTGGGGTTTGTCCTCGAACTAGTGATCCTAAGCTTGTCAAGATCACATTTAATTGTAGGTACCAGAAGGAATATGCTACTATTCCTAATCAAGTTGAGGTTTTTTCATTGAGCTCAGGTTTATGGAAACCTCCTCTAAGTAGCAGCAAGCTACCTCGTAAATCAATTCGGTACATGTATTCTCAGGTAGCTGTAAATGAGTTTATTTACTGGCTTGCTTATGATATGTTTTCCTTGGATTGGAAAGATCAGTGTTATCGTTTGATCATGTCATTTGATTTGACAAGTGAAGAATTTACAGAAGTATACCTCCCTCAGAGCTTAGCAAGTTGCAATCCTCATGTGTGTATATCTAAGCTAAACGAGTCTCTTGTTGTCCTTGAAAAAAATCACGGCTCCAATGCGAATGTATGGATTATGCAGAATGGTGATCCAAAATCATTCACACATATATTCACCATTAATGTGCGAATATCATCAATCGGGCAAGTAGCTGGATTCAGAAAGAATGGTGCACCCCTACTTGTAAAGAAAAAAGCTTTGAGGAGACAAGTAGCTGGATTCAGAAAGAATGGTGCACCCCGTCTTGTAAAGAAAAGAGCTTTGAATGGGAATCAACTAATTGTTTATGAACCCAACTCTAAACAAATCAACTATACTGGGATTACCGGGCCATTTTCTCACTTCTTTGCGAGTCACTACACACAAACACTGCTTTTACTTGATCATAAAGATAGTGTGGATTCAGAGACGGCGCCGATAGATTGGAATAGGCAAGCAATAGATGAATATGAATATGGATATTGAAGAATAACTAACTACTCAGCTTTTGTTATTAATTTTTCTTTTGATGATGATTCTCACTCTTTTGTTGAACATTATGCACTTTTATCATGTTAAAAATGAAGCAGCTTATACTAAATAAGTTGTCTGGTTACCGTTGGCAGCAATTCATGAAATTTTTAAATTTCATGTATAATATTATTGTTCTCTCTGAAATAATGTGTGTGAAACATTTTGTTTGCTTTGGTTGTACATCTTAACCACTGAAACCACTATTCCTATTGAATGTGTAATGTACCTCATGTATGAACGTTAAGAGTGGCATATGGTTGTATGAATGGACTGTACTATAGCTCTTCTATTGGCCAAAGGACTGGTGGAGATGGGGTAAGATCGAAAACATTCTTAGTATTTGATCTATTCTTTTCTTTCACTACAAAACACTAGTTATATTTTCCACATTTTAAAGGCCAATTGGTAACGGTTAAAAATGTGTAAAATTATAAGATACTATCCAAATGTCTATGGTTAAAAGTGTGGAAACACTCTTTGAATGTCCACCCTTAAAAGTGCGGCAAAATTGCAAAAAGATGCTTACAATTAAAAGTGTGGAAATATTGTTAAATATTCACACCTAAAAGTGTGGATAAGAAGAAAAAAATAAAAAGAAATTACATACAAATATGCAGGAACAAAATATAGCAAAACTGAAGCAAGAACAAGATATTTCAAATGTCTACACTCATTAGTCAAATGCTATTTATTAATCAATCATTTAACATGTTTTCTAGAAATGTACAAGTAAAAACCAATTAACAGTGAGTATACACATTTTCGAATTTCTACGCTTTTTCTACCCTTTGACATCAGCAATCTTCGCTTTTTCTATCCTTGAGACGACTGTACAGCCTGGTGATTCTGAACTCTAGAAACAGAAGGTGCTTGCATACTAGATTGCCACAAATTTTGCGACATTTTTGCCAAAGGCACCTGTTGTCTTTAGCACAACCTTTAGTATCATGCTTAGCGCATAACATGTAGCACAACCTTTAGTTTTAAAATTGGTTACATATTGCCAATATTAGACCTACTTGCAGAAGCAGAGGGGGTCAGGGTGGGCACGTGCCCCTCTAGTGAAAAAAATTGCAGCATAAATTTTTAAAAATATTTGTTTATATTTGCAATTCACCTCTTAACAAACCGATTTGTAGTGTAGTTTCAAAACGTTATCAAAGTTTGCCTCTCGATCATAAATTTATGGCTCCACCGCTGTCTACCGGTGTCTTATGTCGTGTGTATCTAATTCAAAGTTGTGTACATTTAAACAAAATTTCTCAAACAACCTTAATACCTGTTTTATTTTGAAAACAATATTGCCTTCATTATAAACTGTACGTATCTCCATTTGGTTTAAAAATAGGTAATAATAAAATGATGCATCAATTATTTGTCGTCTTTGCCTTTTTCATATAATATATTTTGATTGGTTAAAATTTGAAAATGAACACTTATTTTATGACAACTTGAAACAAAAATGTAAACATTTAATTTGAAACTTGCTTTATTTCGTTCTAAACAAATCTAATCCTTAGATCAATTGATTGATATGCGTGAATTTTAAGTGCATCATGATTTTAGAAAGGAAAAGAAAACACAAAAGGCAGATTGGTCAACGAAAAGGTTGAATGTGTAATGTAAATGACTAGGTTGATGTTGGGTCGAGTATTTTGATCTATATTACCTCGTAATTTAGGTTGGTATCTAAAACATTAGCATAGTACATGTGCCGTTATAGTTATCCGTCTTTATATAGATAATAGACCGTGTCTTATTTGTAAGCTTATTTGTGCAAAGCTCATAAGCTCTTATTTATTTATTTTACTTTATGAGCTTTTATATTTAAGCTTATAACCTCATAAGCTAAAACATAGTTCGTAGATCTACAAATAAGCTAATCAGCCTACCAAACGTTCAATAAGCTGATAAGCACTTTAGCTTACACAAATACCGCACTTAACTCTTAACTAATGTACAGACAACCTTTGTGAAGTACTACGAGTTTACAGCACAAAGTTTAGGGGACCGGTTTTATGTTGGGGTACCATTTACTTTCTCATGTTTTGAAGGAAAAAAAAATCACCAACCCATTTTCCCTTTTCTTTAAACCAGCTTTTCAAAAAAAATATATAATTAGTTAAATTTGTCTCACATAAACATAAATTAGAAATGCCTTCCTTTTTAGAGTTTGACTGGTCACTTCAAGTTTGTTTGCGGAAGTTGTAACCTCTCACTCCTCATCAAAGTCGGACCTAGAAATTTTTAGAGGGTGTTGCACAAATTTTTGTTCATGATTATAAATTTCTAAGTACTTAAGTTGCAACATAAAAATTTTTTTAGCTAAAATCAAAGGTCGCACGTATCAAGCAAATACATATTTAAAAAACAAATTTATATTTCGTGACCTAAAATCGGGTGTTACTCGTGCCACACCCGACCTCCATGTGTGTCCGTCCCGACCCCTCACACTTGTATGACGATAATTACAACCTCTCTTTTACAAAATTGGCCACCAAACCATCTTTTTTTTAATCAACATCAAGTCATCAAGCCATATCAAATTAGTTATAAAGCCCCAAGTTTGTGTCAACCCATAAACATACCTATGCCAATTTGTATTTTCTTTTTTAGAAATGCATCAACTTTATTATATCAATAATACATTCATTGGGCTTTCCGGGTGAAACTTTGTTTCTTAATCCGATCCGCCCAGCCCCATATGAAAAGTTCACTTCTCTTGCCCCGACCCACACTATTCATCGTAACTCACAAGTCCTCCCTTTATTTGAAATCCGACTGCTCCGGCTCCAAAAGATAAACCCGTCGTCGATAAATTTGCCCGATCAGACCAAAATGGTTACTACAGTTGCCTGTTTGGGGGGGGGGGGGGGGGGGGAGGGCTACAGGAAACCTAATTTTTTAATGGTTTTGTGGCTGTGGTTAAGCCATATGTTACAAATACAGTGATTGGTGTTTTTTTAGCCACATCCTTTGGTTGAGATAGATGAGGGTGGTTCTTGATTCTTCACAAGCACACACATTCTGGTTAGCCAAATCTAGGGTTGTTCTATCCTTTCCTCTTTTTTTTTTTTTTTTAATGGTACACGAGGTATGTTCATTAATTTGATATGGGTTTTTAGTTTTCTGAAATGGATCATAATCTTTTTATAGTGTTAGGTGGATTATAATCTTTTTAATTTGGGGTTTTTGACGCTTTATAATTTTTGCAGGCATGAATGAGCCGTCGCACAATTTAGCAACGGGCAGATCAGTCCGTTTTTGTGGTGAAGCTGCAAAACAACAACACAAAAAAAAATAAAAAAAAAATAAACTAAAATAAAATAGAAAAAACTTCAACATGTAAGGTTTGTTATTTTTAGTAAAGTTAGCTGATGTCGGATTTATAATTTAAGTTAATGAAAGTATGTTATTTAACAGATAAATTTGATAAGCGCAGGTGGTCTTAGATAGTGTTAGCCGAAACAGACCCTTTAGGGAAAGCTGATAAGATCAAGGACTTGCAATCAAAAGGACTAACGGTCGCAATGGTAGGTGATGGGATAAATGACTCACCAACACTCTTTGCAGCTAATGTTGGTATGGCAATAGGGGGCTGGGACTAATGTTGCAATTGAGGCTGCTGATATAGTGTTGATTAAAAGTAACTTAGAAGATGTGATTATTGTTATTGATTTATCTAAGAAAACGATTTTTAGAATATATTTGAACTATGTTTGGGCACTTGGGTATAATGTGCTTGGTGTTCCTGTCGCGGCTGGGGTATTGTTTCCGTTTATTGGAGTTAGGCTGCCACCGTGGTTGGCGGGTGCTTGTATGGCTGCCTCTTCAGTTAGCATGGTGTGTTCTTCGTTGTTGTTGCAAACGTATAAGAAACCATTTACGTACTCTAGATGATACACAGTTTGTGAATGTTGAGATGGACAGATTTTACAATAAAGTCTTGTTTCAACCATTTGTATTCTAGTTCTTTTTTTCTTTCTCAAATTGTAAGAAAATGTACCATACATTTTACCAATATCTCTCATGCATTTCTTCTTTAGCCTTATTTTTTTTTATTTATTCTTTTTTGAAACAATAAGTACAATCTTTTGGTTAAATATGTAATTTGTTACATGTATTGAGTATCAAACAGTATAAGAAATCGAGAATTACCATATATTAATTGATGGTGCAAAATAAATCATAATTCATGCTTAGTCAACCTATCATCCTCTTGATAGTTAATAGAGAAGTATTGTTGGATTTAAATATTATAACAATCATATAAATAAACAATTAAACATGAGTCACGCAACGAAATAGTATAACTAACCATAAAATAAATGAAAATGTATTTTGTTAGCTTTCACGCGAATCAAGTAACTAAGAAAATAATAAACCCTAAACTTTGGGTTTACTATAATCGACTGTGGTTTAGTCAATTAGGTATCACCACCAAAAATCCAATTTGGATTTCTCTATTATCTTGTACATGCGTATTGATTGTGATTCAATTTAATGCTACTTTCTTTATCACAATAACTAGTCAACTCACTTTGGTTTTGTTCCAAACAAATCGCAAACCCCTTAGGGATTGTAATTCGATCGAATGGACGAAAGAGGAGAAAGAAGAGAAGAGAAAAACTAGTTAGGGTTCACCAAGATTACCAACTAATGAAACAAGAGGTTTGTATATATAGGATGTGTTTGGTAGACAGCGTTTAAGAACATTTTAGAGCATTTAGCATTTAGCATTATTATTAAAAAGATCATTTGAAAGAAAGCAAATAGCATTTATAAAATTATAAAAACGCTAATTTCTTTATACTCTTTGAATAAGCATTTAGCATTTAGCATTTAGCGTTACGACATTTTACACATTAAAGTTACAGTTACAACAAGGACGAACAGTGTAGTTTACTATAAAAAAAATAAATTAGGAATTAAACTCACTCATAGCCGTTACCAACAAACAATACCAATTCGGCCCAACCCAATTGAATATCCATAAGCTCCTTTCCTTGATCTCACTTATATCATAGTAAGACATAACCCTAAATCCATTTTTGTCTAACATAAACACACACACACAGAGCAGATCCGCCTACCATCTTTCCCTCCAGTCACAAAACTCATCATCTCATCTTTACTCGTCATCAAAAACAATAACAATCCCTCTACCAGATCGCAGTTCACGTATCGCTTATTTCACTCCCAAACAAAACCCTAATTAACAACTCTCCAACACACAATATCTACAATGAACTCACATCGTAAATTATGTCAAACAAATTATACCAAAACGTTTATCAATTAAAAAAAAAAAAACCCCGAAATCATAAACATTTGTCCTCAAAAACTTATAAATACCAGCATTATCACTTATTTCTCAGTTTCGTTTAACCTGCTACTGAAAGTAAGGTTTCTTACTTATCAACCGCCTTAGATCTAACCCGACGTTAGATCTAACGGCGGAGCGTTATATCAACGCGCCGCCGTTAGATCTAACGACGGAGCGTTATATCAACGCTCCGACGTTAGATCTAACGGAGCGTTAGATCAACGCGCCGACGTTACCGTCGTTAGATCAACCAAGTTAATGGGAAATGTTAACATTACCTTGTGTGTGGTTGCATGATTTCGAATGATGAATCATATGCAATCCAAATTAGTAATTTTCTCTTTGTTATAATTCTATATTTGATAAATTAAACTAGTGCATGATGTTTGCATGATGCACATTTAACAAATACTTTAACGACCATTAGAATGACAAAACATTAGGTAAAAATTTATAAATCTTAGAAACGACATGTGAAATTAGGTGGATAATCCGTATGTTTTTTACTACAAAAATAAACTGGTGATATACAAAGTCACAAAGTTTGGATATCTCTTATATAAAATAGGAAAATTTTATTTCTCAAGAAAAATAAATTTTTGAAAAAACTAAATCTTTTGCATACTAAAAGAACAAAAAAAAAAAATTCACACGTGTGTAAATTGCTTAAAAATAAACTTAAAAATGGAGGAGGCTAATTTATAAAACTTTAGCATTTAATATAAAATTAATGTTATATACTAATTGGCCAATCATATTTAAAATCATGAATTAAGTGTAAAATCATGGAATGAAGTGTAAAATGCTAAATCATATTTAAATACTAAATTTAGCTTGTTGCGTTTGTCTGTCATCTTATTGTAATTGATATTTATAAGGTCAATACAAAACTAGAAAGCAGAAATTTATAAATGGACACAACACTTGTTATTATTTTTGTTATTTATTAGTATTGTTATCATCATTATTACATTAAACTCATCATAATTCCAAAAGAACAATATTTAACACAAGGTTATAATATAACGACTTATAATATAACCAAAAATTATTCAATTTACGACTTATGTTTTATATCTTGTACGTACATGGGCTAGAAAATTAAATACCATTAAAATTATTTTAAGTATGATATACTAAACTAAATTTTTTTCAAGTGTATAACATATATGTCTAGGACTTATTACTAGCAATTTTAGGAAAGAAAAATGCCGAAAGAAAAAAAAGTAACATGTGAATCTTTTTTATGAAAGGTTGTATTAAATATATAAAGATCTCTGATGCCTACCATGTTGATGAAGTAAAAATTTTGATTCTCCAAACTATTACACACTTTCTTAGAAAATTTAATGTTTTCAAAAGTACAAAGCTTTTATAGAATGTTTTAGAAAGTATAATTTTTTGAGAAAAAAGTTTTATTACTAATTATCATGAAATGTATGAGATTATTAAGAGATATGATTAATTGAGAAATAAAATTAAAATGAGAAGAATGATAGATACACCTTTAAATTTTTCCATCTTATTTGAAATATGTAGCTAAGAATCCTTATAATCTTCTTATTAAATCCATTACATGTTTATTTATAATAAATTCATGACAATAAACACTTACACATAACTCTAAATCTAATTGACCTTAAGTCCACAATTAAGCTTAAGCCCTAACTTAGCCATTTAATACTTCTACAAAGTTTACATGAGAGGTTTCCGAATGCACAAACATTACATAATTGCTACTCGTTAATCACATGGACATCAAACTAACTAAAAACAAACACGTTATCAGCCAACTTACTGTCGGATTCCTACACCTCGAAATGCAATTACACCAAAATAACTTACCTGATTCACAAAGAAATTAAAAGATGCAAAAAAAACAAAATGCCAAACAGTTGAAGCACACTTTCATAATTACCTCTTCAAAATCACATTTACATCAAACAAACCAAAATAAACACAATCAAATTGGCCCTCAATCATCCTACACCTTAAAATGCAATTGCACAAAGATGAGTTACCCAATGCACTAAGAGACTAAAAGCATAAACAAACAAATCATCAAATAGTTCAAATAAATGACATCATTATCAAAGAAGCCAAAAACAAACTCTTTGGGTATGTTTGGTAAAATTAGTTGTAAGTTGTATACTGTAAGCTATAAACTGTAAGTTGTAAGTTGTATACTGCAAAGCTGTTAACATAAACTACAAGTTGTATCTTTTTTTCAATAAAAGTATTTGGTAGGTTAGCTGTTAAATGTAAATATAAGATATAAAATGACATATTTATAATTGTAAACACATGTTTGGAGGGTATATCAGTAATTTAAAGTTTTAACAGCTCCAAGATTTTTAAAAAGCTTCATGAATCAGCTTTTTCATTTATGAGCTATTTGTTTGAAATAAAAGCTTGAAATTAATGTATCCAACCGGAACTATTTATTTTAAAAGAGATTATTTTTAACAAAAAGCTAACAACTCCCTCAAAAAGCACCTACCAAACAGGCCCTTTAACCGCCAACTTACTATCATATGCTTCACAAACATCCACAAACTCAGTTTCACTTACTCAAACCTTTTAGTTAATGTTTAGTTTTACACAATGATATCTGCTAATATAATCACTCCTCCTCAATCACACGGACACCAAACAAAATAAAATTTAATGCTTTACTAGCAAACCTACTATGAAATGTTTCGTGAACTTAATGAAGCACTTAACACTATACCTTGAACTACAATGACACCAAGAAAACTTACCTAATTTACTAACAAACTAAAAGACACAACAAACAAAAATCCATACAGCTCAAATACACTTCATAATTACTCCGTCAAAATCACATCAACATCAAACAAACCAAAAACAAACGCTCTACCAACCAAACTCTCGTATGTTTCGTGAGCTCGATCAAGCACTTTTCGTCCTACACCTCAAAATGCAATTATATGAAAGTAAGTTACCCAATGCGAACCACAAGGGGTGACCCAACGGTAAGAATACCAGCCTTCCAAAGAGGAGGTCAAGGGTTCGAATCCAATGGGAAGAAAATCAATCCCCTTGTGGCCACGGAGGTTCACCTGCGCCGACTTCGGGCTATCCAAAAGGGTAGTCGCCGTGGGATTAGTCGGCTCGCAATGTCGAGTCGGAAACCCATTTACCAAAAAAAAAAAAAAAAAAAAAAAAAAAAGTTACCCAATGCGATGAGAAACTAATAATTGCAAGAAACAAAATATCAAACATTTATAGTAAATCACGTCGATGTCAAATAAACCCAAAATAAACTCTTTACCAACCAACTTATTGCTATATGCTTCACGAACTCAACCAAGCACTTTTCACGTTGGAACTCAAAATGCCTGATTTGATGAGGCCCAAGTAGTGTTAAGTTGTTTACTACAAGCGAGAAGAGTTTAGACTAAAATCAAAACCTAGTTTTTCAACATACTTCCATTTCGCGGCTTCACTGTAATGTTTGCGCTCAGAGAATAGGCATCCGAGACTGGCTTCAAAATTGCAGGAGAATCAAGCTTGTTTTAGCCTTTTAATTTTGTTAAAAGGTAAAAGGAACACGAAAGGTGAACCCAATCAAGAACAAGGTTAAACGCGTAATGTGGGTGACTAGGTTGATGTCGATTTCAGCTTGGATTAGGTCTTATGGTGCATATGTAATTGTTAAGATGGAGCTTTATCTAAATCGGTATTATAACCAAACTGCATTAGAGTATCATGCTTGACGCATAACATATGTGTGTAGCTTACCGAGATATCAACGTTACCGTTTATCCTTTTTCCTTACCACCTCCAAAATGTGTACCTACGACCTAGTGTGGTTTAAACCTGTGTTGACTTGCGTTATGTGTTGCATAGGCAACTATATATGCTTACAAATTTACAATAAAACATAACAGGAGGAGGGTAGGGCGGGTACGTGCCTCCCTAACAAAAAAATAATAATAAAATAAAATAAAAATGTAGTGTAAATTTATTGAAATATCTACCTATTTTTGTATTGCGCCTATAAGATTATGGATTGTATTATTGAATGAATGATTATTATATACAAACGAGAGAGTATATAAGGAGAACACATGGCCTATTTGAGCTAAATTGCTAATTATCATCTCATAGCTAACTGTACATCCTTATCTTCATAAACTCTTATCCAGCTAACATGCTTATCCTAACACTCCCTCGCAGTCCGAGCGGCGAAATCGAGAAAGCTCGGATTGAAGAAAAAAAAAATGAACATAATAAAAACATAACTTTAGTCGACTCGTAACAAAACTGTACCAATGGTTGACTTTAGTCGACTGGTACCAACGGTTGGCTAAGTCGACTGGTAACAAAACCGTATCAACGGTCGACTTTAGGAACTGGTACCAACGGTCAACTTTAGTCGACCGGTAACAAAGTTGTATGAACAATCAACTAATTAACAAACAAATGAGAAAGTTGGTTCTAAAACTTCAACTCCCAAAGAACCTTCCAAACAAACGGAGCATATTTTTTTCATAGAAAAACATAAAGATCCATCATTTTTTATTTATTAATTTTTTTTTTTTTTTTTGATAAGGTTAAGGTTTAAAGGGAGCCCCCGAACCTCCAGCGTGTAGCCGGCGACCGGAGGAGGCGGCGGCTGAAGAGTTTAGGTGTTTAGTTTTGTTTTTAGAGGATCACAAGACCCGATACCATGTAAGATTATGGATTGTATTATTGAATGAATGATTATTACATACAAATGAGAGAGTAGATATAAGGTGAATACATGCTTTTATTTGAGGTAAATTGCTAAACATTATCTCATAGCCAACTGTAAATCCTTATTCCTATACACTATTATACAGCTAACATGCTTATCCTAACACCCCCACCTGAACCAATTGTAGAGTAGTTTTTAAAAATTATCAAAGTTTGCCCCCTCGATCATAACTTTATGGCTTTCCTACTTGTATGTATCTTGTTGTCGTGTGTATATCTAATTCAAAGTTGCGTACATTTAAAGAAAATTTCTCAAACAACCTTGAAACTTGTTTTATTTTGAAAGCACTATTGCTTTCATTGTAAACTATTGCATCTTCAAAATGCATTTGGTATAAATATAGGTAATAATTAAGCGATGCATCATTTAAATGTCGTCTTTGCCTTTTTCATATATTCTGATTGATTAAGCGGCAAATTAAAAAAATAAAAATAAAAAAAATAAAATAAAATCATACTTGCCATGGTTTCGTCTTCAGGGTAGCGAACAATTTTTTTTACTTTTGAGGGTAATTTTCTTTCAAATTCATCCTCTTTAGTGTATTATGTGACATTTTTGCCCTTCGGGGAAAAAATCTATTAGCTAAGAGGGGCAAAAATGTCCAGAAATTTCACAAAATACCTTAAAGAGGATGAATATAAAAGAAAATTACTATCAAAAGTAAAAAAAAAAATAAAAAAAGTTCACTACCCTGAAGACGAAACCATGGCAAGTATAATACTTTTTTTAATAATTTGCCCATGATTAAAATTTGAAAACGAACACTTAATTTGTAACAAACCGGAAAAAAAATGTAAAAAACTTTCTTTGATTCCGTTCTAAACAATTTTATGTGCATTATGATTTTAGGAAGGAAAAGAAAACACAAAAGGCAAACTATCGAGGAAAAGGCTGAATGAATAATGTAAATGACTAGCTTCATGTTGGGTCAACTATTTTGATCTATATTACGTCATCAAGTTTAAGTTGGGTATCTAAAACATTAGCACGGTACATGTGCAATTAGGCTCATCACAGTGGATCGGATAAAATCGATCATAGGGATCGATCGATCGATATTTAATATCGATCGCTCCAATGTGGGATTCTTTGGAAATCGATCGCCGGTCAAGAGGAAAGCACAAATCGTTCGGATTTCCAACCGATTTTGAATCAACACATTTCAAACCAAATTTTTACCTTTTTTAAAAAATGTATCCGTTTGGGGGTCAAAAAAAAAAAAAAAAAAAAGAAAAAAAAAAAAAAACTTTTTTTCCAAAATGTTTACCACTTTTCATCCTATAAATACTGTAACACCCCCAAAATACCGCAGCGGAAGACTGTGTCATAGGGATGCTACTTCAGGGCACAAAGTACAAGATATAGAAAACGAACTCTAAACGAGACGTTTTTGAAAAGTTACCATTCGAATAGATAAAAGTCATAGTTTACAAAACAAAGATCCCAAAGTAGAATAATACATAAGTTTCTAAAGTGTATCGAATGGTAAACGATAAAAGTGAAAGTCTCCAAAAGCATGCCCTAAGACTCTCAGCTCCACATACCTGCTATCGCCTTTCTAACCTGAGATAAACATGCTTAAAGTGTCAACACAAAGGTTGGTGAGTTCATAGAGTTTGTCTTAATACAGTTGAAAAGCCTATAAAGAATGTTCACACAGCAAAGGCATCGTAAATCCACTCAGTTGCAAGTCCCGCCATAAGAGACTTGTAACCTGTGTGTTCACAACCCACTGCTACAATATAATATGATTAAGATATGTATAAGTTCATAACAACAGTTAAGCAATTAGTAGTGAGTCTACACTTCATCTCCGAAGACCTCACTTAAGTATGTTGCTCACAAGGAAGGTAGTGGCATTGGTTCCACTTCATCTCCGAAACCCAATACATGTGTTATCCAAGGAGACTTTATGTTGCTCAGAAGGAAGGTAGTAGCATTGGTTATACTTCATCTCCGAAACCCAATGCATGTGTTATCCCAAAGAGACTTACAAGTTTAAGTATAACGCCATCAAGTATAATGAAATCAAGTATAATGTAATCAAGTATAATGTTATCAAGTATAAATGTTATGTGAATCTGTACAAGTAAGCAAGTAGTAGCATGTATCTCCCCCAAAGAGTTGATAGAACAATTAAAAGAGTAGGGGCTATGACTCACCTCGAAGTGATAGTACAATGCAACGGAATGATAAGGACAACAAGGAACGAAATCAACCGCGACTTTGAAATATGAGGTGATTGAATGACTAGAAACCTTGGATTACTTGTGTATTTCTTGAATGATTCTTGATTAGGCAAGTATAATGAACAACTTTGGTGCTTTAACTTTTCAAAAACCTTCACTTGTTCTTGGATATTAATTAGGGTCGTGGGTTTGGGGAGGAAAGGAAGAAGAAAAAGTGCAAGTTTTGATTCCAAATTATAAGTGTGTAATGTGATTTTTGTTTGTAGATATTTACTAGTTAAATATACTTAGGTTTTTATAAAATGAAAGCACATGGTTAATTTAGTCAAGTGGTCTAGGAGGGGGGTTGTGTGTGGCTGGTTTTTAATGTGAAAAGGAGAGGAGAAATCGGTTTTGACTTGCTTAGGATAAGTTAGTGTAGTATTAGTTGTAGTTTTGGTGTAAGTATTAGTTATAATCGGGTACCGGGTTTAATAGAAATAAATGTTCACGAAGTTAACCGGACAAAATAAAGTCATAATAATGATAAAAATATGTTGAAAATATGTTGGGTACAATTACTGAGTGATCGGGTGATTATTGTTTAGTTTTCACGAAAACCGTCGTTATATTCCTAAGCGTACGTTATAAATAAAATAAATTTCCAAAATACTGGGTAATTGAATGTTATAACTTTTATGATGATAAAATGGATATAAAAATGTGTCGGGACCATTGTGGGAATGTTTAGATATATTCGTCATGTATAAACCGGGTGTTAACGTTTACTATAAATACTTATACGTAAAAACGTTAAATGTATCAAATATATAAATTTGAAAATCCTGAGAGTGGTATAACATGAAAATGCTGTTATGATGATATGCAAACTATCTCCAGTCCGTATGCAGTGTCCTTAGCACTAATGAAATGAATTCGCACCTAAACCAATTCGGTTACGCGAATTTGAATACCCGTAAACTAAATTTACGATGAAATGAGTAATGCAAGTGAATAGTGAAAACTTTTCCGGAAATGAATAGTGTTCAGTGAATAGTAAATTTCCCAAATGTTTCTCAGAATATCAAAATGACCTCGAAAATGATGAATAGTAAAACGATGAATAGTGTTTTGATGAATAGTGATTTATGAATAGTGTTTTTCCAAAGTTCCCGAAATGACCTGAAATGACCTGAAATGGTGAGTTGTGACAAATACCCACATCAAACCCACTTTCAAACACACAATTTCAAAAACAATTCATCCAAATTCACATCAAAAAACACACAATGTCAAAAAAAACACTCCACAATAAAAAAAACCGACGATCCCGACTAACCCAAAATGCACCGGACATAAATTTCTCTCCGCAAAACACCTTCGAACTAACCGGCATAACACCACTACAACAAGGAAACATACGCTTTCGTCCACAATCTTTTGAATATCCAACACAATTACCACAAGTCAATCAAAGAGAAAACTTATTTTCCGTTCATCGTCCTTTTGTCCCACCACAACGTGTTAATCATCACGAAGAACCAAGTGAGGCGTCCTATCGTCCTAACATGGATTTCTTGCATTGTTCCCAACCGTATCAAGAACATTCTCCGATTCGGTCTACTAATCATGATATGAGTTTGGATGATTGGGCAGACTTTCATAACTATGGCTATTCGACCCAACACTATCCAAGCCAAGACCAACCGAGTCAAGATGTTTCGATGGGGCAAGGTTAGGGTCACGGTTCCTACCACGGTTCTTTCCACGGTTCTTTGCCCGTTGATGACGATGAGTCTGACGAAATCGAAGAGACATCACCCGTCAAGCAAAAGAAGCCTTCGCGACATGCTACATAGGCGAAAGGCAAAGCCAAAGCCAAAGAACCCGAACCGGCCAAAAAAATTGAACCATGGTCTAGCAGAGAAGAGGTCGTTAGAGAAGAGGTCGTTCTTTGTAAAGCTTTCATCTTTGTTTCTAAAAATGCAAAAAAAAGGAAACACTATGAATCGGCACAAATTTTGTGAGAAAGTGGTAGCCTACTTTTGGAGAGAAACTGGTTCAGACCGGACAATGAATTCGATCATTTCCAAATGGAAGACTAGAATTCGTTGTCAAGTTGCGAATTTTGGTGCTATTGTTGATAATGTCAAGGGGACACATAGAAGTGGTGAGAATGACCTTGACGATTTGTGTGACAACTGGCAAAATAGGGAGCCGTTTTTAAAACCCGCATTACATTAAAATTATAATTTTGGAATATTTGAAAAGTTTATTGTGACGAGATATTTTACGAATGTTGGTACGTGATTTTTTAATCGTACGATATTTATGGGATTCGATTATTTATTTATGGTTTGGTTTGATTCAGTCGTGATGATTTATTTTGAGATCGTTATTTTGGCACTACATTGACTCCGGCACTAGGTTAACCTAACAATTGTAATTATATTTTATTATTGGATCGGATTTCATTATTTTTGGAACGGGTTCGGTTTGAGAAAGTCATTTGGTTATTTAAGGTTTCGGGTTTGGTCCGTGTATTGACACCGGACTACTTAAACCCTTACACCTCTTACCACTATTATTATTATTATTATTATCAAAGTTTTTTTTTTTATATTAAGAGTAAATTACTTAAAATCGTCCCTGTGGTCTCAACCCTCACACAACACCTTCACCAACTTTCCAACTCTCTCTCTCTTCCTTGAAACTCAACCATCGCCGCCCCTTATCACCACCAATAGCACCACCACCGCCACTCCAACATCAAAAATAACACCATAATCTTAACCATCTTTTCACGATCTATCTTTTGGTACTAACCACGCGCGATTTGGACCACCCTAACACCTCATACGAATCAAAATCACCACGTTATCACCACATACATCATCTTTTCTCTTGGGTTTTTGAAGAAATCGGATTTTTGGAGCTTGTTTGGAGGTGAGTGGCCACGACTTGTTTTCGTGCGCCCCGATGTGTACCCAAATCGTGGGTATCTCGTTATGTTCTTGATGGGTTTTGTAAAATAATAATGGGGAAATGAAGTTTTGATAATAATGATCCGTTTGGTATCTTGGGTTTGGGTGTGACGCGAGTTTGGTACTCGTTGCGTGACTCTTGGGTCGCGTTTGGTTTTGTGACGGCTCGTTTGGAGCTCGACCGAGACCTTAAGTCTCGATGTGACCTACCCTTGACTCGTTTGGGAGTCTTGG
Organism: Artemisia argyi; assembly: GCA_030686995.1. Classification (NCBI taxonomy): domain Eukaryota; kingdom Viridiplantae; phylum Streptophyta; class Magnoliopsida; order Asterales; family Asteraceae; genus Artemisia; species Artemisia argyi. Next base: position 18,050,721 of record CM060695.1, on the reverse strand, counting down.
ATGTTTTGTTGGTCCGATTATTATGTTTGGTTATTGGTATTTGGTGTTTTGGTCGGATTGTGATTCTTGTTTTGTTGTTGTTGTTGTTGTTTTGATTCTCGGCCGACACCCCCCCCCCCCGTGGGTTGTTTTGGGTCGAGTGGCTCATTGGAGCTAGCCGAGACCAAAAGGTCTCGGGTGAGGTTATTTCTTGTATTTTGTGGTCTCATTGTTGACCCGGGTTTGACTTGGTAAGTCGACCCGTATATATGGTATATATTGTTGTGATTGATATTGTGTTATTATTATTTTTTTTTTGTTGAGGCATACTTTGGACCGAAGCTTTTGGACTTGGGTTACTTGTGTTTTGATATGGAGATGTGTTGTCGAATGTGGAATTGGGGACCGATTGTGAGACGGTCGATTAGATGACGGAGATAGGTTAGTTGGGTGCCGTAGTCGGACCCTCATGTTGTAGTACGTGGTTATGGGATTGATTTGGACGGAGTTGATTTATTATTGTGACTTGATTCTTATATTTGGACTTGGACTATGAGCCGAGAGTCATGACTCGGACATGTGATCAAATTCTATGACTCGATAAATATTTAAAAGTCAAATATTAAAAATAATACTCGTAATAATATTATTGATAATATAATCGTTTACATACGTATATAGACGTGTTAAACATATATATATATATATATATATATATATATATATATATATATATATATATATATATATATATATATATATATATATATATATATATATATATATATAAATATAAATGCGTATATTAATAATAAGACGATCACGAGTAAACGTATAATAATATAACGATAATTATTATACTATGCAAATAGTGTAATAAATGTCGGAATATTGTTATAAATAACTATAAATAATAAGTCGGGTGAATAATAATTAAAAACGTGATTTTTATAAATTTGGAAATTTATCGAGTTATACGGGTTGTGGTTCTTTAAAGTCCAAGTGGGATTTATATTGTGACTTTTGTGTTGTCACGGATATATGACGATTAATATAAACATTTTATATATCAAGTGACTTATTTAATCGACGGATTAGATCGAGTTAATTGACGATATAAAATGGGTATATTAATGGGCATCGTATCTCACGACGCCCGTAGGTTGTGGTATATGTTTTAGGGTAATAAATTACTATATATCTCGTGAAAATTGGCCGATTCAACGATATATATAGGGAATTTATAGGACTACGATATATACCAAATAGAATTCTTTGTGCAATGTGCTTTAGGTTGGGTATAATTTTGGAACGATAAATTATGTAAATAAATATGGGAGATTATCAAATCGATGGATATGATAAGCTTCGATAATTATTTAAATAATATGTTGGGCTAACATTAGACCTATAGTTGGTTTATTATCTTGCTTGTTGTGGCTTTTTGGTTTGAATTGTATCGACCCTTCGCCCATATGGATACCAAACGTCGAATTTCAAATTAATATGAAGTTAATTCGAGAAATGGATATTTTTTGGAAAGTAAAATGGAATACGTTCGGGAATGGGAATATTTGATTTTAAGGAAAAGATTTCTGAACAAGTTTGATGTTGTTAGGAAGTGCCGAGTCTGTAGTCGCCGTTACGTGAGTTGCTTGAGTTTGCTTACGTCTTTCTTCTATCGATTTCTTTTGAGGATTTCTGGACTTGAGGTAAGTCATAGCCCCACTTTTACTCTTGAACTTTGTTTTCAATACTTGGGGTGAGAAACGTGCAAATTATTTTATGTGGACTATTATCGCTTCGTTTATTTTAAAACTTGCTATGCTTATAGAACTAGGTAGGATTAAGCGAGGCCTAGTCCCGAACTAGGTAAGCTATTGATTTGGTTATTGAGCGAGGCCTAGACATGAGCTAGGTAAGCCATTGATTTGGTTATTGAGCGAGGCCTAGACATGAGCTAGGTAAGCTATTGATTTGGTTATTGAGCGAGGCCTAGTCCCGAACTAGGTAAGCTATTGGTTGGTTGTTGAGCGAGGCCTAGTCCTGAACTAGGTAAGCTATTGGATTGATTATAGAGCGAGGCCTAGACTTGAGCTAGGTAAGCTAATGATTAGATTGGTTTGAGCTATAGCGTGCACCTATAGGGATGATTTGATTTTGGTTGGATTATTTTGGTTGGATGATCGAGGCCTAGTCTAGCTAGCAAGCGTTTTGCGTATATGCCCACTATATTGAATTATGAGTTTAAACCTATGATCTCACCAGCGAAAGCTGACTTTTAGCACGTTTTCTCAGGTAATTAAGTGATGCTCTATGGATGCTTGGGATTGGAGGCTTGGCAATGGTACCGGTTATGGATCTATATTTCTAAAACTCTGATAACTATTGTGGACCTATATTTATTTCTTTTGGGCCTGACTTTGGATGATTTTGGGATAAATGTAAACTTTAAAACCCCGCGTGGTTGTATTTTTATTATGTTTACTTTATCTCGTTCTTTCATGACTTTGAATGGATACCAATCCCCGTAGCACCCCGAAAGCTTGTTGAGTCTTCCGCTGTACCAAATTTTGGGGGTGTTACAATTTGTCCAAAGCTCTTTTGGAGTATCGTGCACGTTACGGTCAAGATTTCACTATGGTGGAGTGTTGGAAAGTTTTGAGGGGGCATGATTCTTGGAAGGAAGAGATACCCCTTTTCCAATCGGGTTGTCGAAAGAAAGTGAAGGGTTTAACAACTACGTCAGGGTCAACACAAGGCCCCTCGAATTTTCAAGACTTGGATGATGACGAGGATGAAACGGAGGATGATACTAGAGAATCACGACCACAAGGTCGTGACAAAGCAAGGAGGAAATCATCCACCTCCTCCTCTCATGAAACATCAAAATCATTCATGAGTGGACTAATAGCGGATTTGTGGAAATCAAGACCGTCAAAGAAGGAAAAAGGTAAAGAGCGTGATGAGTCGTGGAGACAAATCAAGGAACGAGAGCTAGCGATCAAAGAAAAAAAATTGGAATATCAACAAAAGCTCTTGCAATGCCAGGAGGAACAAAAGGAACTCTTGAGAAATACCAAACGGGATCAAGAATTGATTTTCTACAACTCGGCTATCGACCCAAATTTGCCCGAACGACAACGAGAGGAACTTTTGCGAATTAAAGTGGAAATCAAGGAACGCCACAACCTAAATTATTAGTTTTTAAATAAGTGTTCGCGTGTTTAATTTTTAGTTGTTTAAGTTTTTTATTTAGTTGTAATGGTTTTTATTTCGTATCGTATCGTTTACGTAATATTTACGTTTTATTAATAAAATTTGTGTTTGTGTTAAAATAAATTTAAAAAAAAAAATGATGCAATATGGGTTGCCACTGTGATGAGAGATGTGAATATGGGTTGAAGAGAGAGAATGTTGAGGTGGCAGCCAGAAAGATGATGCAATATGAGTTGCCACTATGAGAAACCTTATAGTTATCCGTCTTTATATAGATGATAGATCGTGTCTTAGGAGGTGTTTGTGCAAAGCTTATTTGTAAGACTCATATTAGAATTTTGATAAGCTCATAAACTTTTTTTTTTTTTTTTTTTTTTTTTTTTTTTTTATGAGCTTTTCTATTTAAGCTTATAAACTCATAGGCTCAAACAAATAAGTTTATTGGTCTACAAAAATAAGGTTATGACCATTCAAGGATATACATCTGCTTAATAAGGGGCCGTTTTGTTGGGGGTGTCGGATTTGGATTCGGGTATAACACACAATAAATGATGTTTGGTTAATCAAGTAATCCTTTCAAACCCGTGGGACCCACCATTTTTTCATTCCACACTAATAAGGTTGGTTTTATACAAAACCCGTGGGACCTACTATAAATCTCTCACAACATTTTCTTTTTTTTATTAAAGTATTATACGAGTATTTAAATGTCATTTAATTATTATATCAAATAAAATATATTTTCTCTCTTTTAATTTTCTCTCTCATATTTTTTCCCCAAATCTTTCAAACCTTTCCCAAACCAAATCCAATTTCAATCCCACTTGCGAACCAAACGCACCCTAAAGATCGCAGTTGGGCCTTACAACACAAAGTTTAGGGGACCTGTTTTAAGTTGGGATACCATTTACTTTCTCCTGTATTGAAAAAGATCACCAACCCATCTTTCCCTTTTCTTTTAACCCACTTTGCAAAAAATTTATGATTAGTTTACGAGATTTAAATTTGTCGTCACATAAACATAAATCAGAAATGCCTTCTTTTTTAGAGTTTGACGTGACCACTTCAACTTTGTTTGCGCAAGTAATTTGTGACTTCTCACACTCACACTTTTATGACGATAATTACAACCCTTTTTACAAAATTGGCCACCAACAGGTTACAAACCATCTTTTAACCTTTTGAAACAACACTGGTTTTTAATCCGTATCAAGCCATATCAAATTACTGTAGTTATAAAGCCCCAAGTTTGTGTCAACCCATAAACACACCTATGCCAATTTGTATTTTCTTTAGTTTTTTTTACCACTCATTTTGATTTATTTCAATAAAACCAAACAAAAGTAACATAACTATATATTGTAATGTTTTGAAAGTAAAATATGTTTCTTTCAAATGCACACATAAGTAAAAGGTAGTCCATACACAAAGCTTGATGTATCAAATACCAGCCAATGGATATATCATGGCTTACATTCGCATATGATTTTGTATGGCTTTTGCTTTGTTTCTTGGTGGATGTACCAGTCGATTGTAACTTTTCCCTTAAAGGCTCCACGAACTTATCTAATGTCATAGCCTGCCGGTTAAGTATTTCAAATGTAATATTTAAATCAGGTGAAACTATGATCGACGTCACTACAAAATTTCACATCTATGTTACGTATGTGCTTACGTATACTTTCACCAATCGTTTGAGAAAATTATACGTAACTAATCACTGGAATAGTTCGTTAACTAATATTAATATGTTGATTGATCAAGAAACGCAACTATGTATACACAAGTAAAAACGAGTCTATAAAATCTAACACGATAACTTGTGTATATACCTTTACCCGTATAAAGTATGATATTATACACATTCTTAAGGAATTAGAAATATCCGTTCATAGAATCATGAAAGAACCACCTTTGCAGGCATTGTTTAATTAAGCTTATTCATGTTATTGCATCATATCCTTAGAAAACATAATACTCTATATTCTATGAACGATCAACCCTATTTACAAGATTGATAGTTCACGATTATTAGTTTATTCCTATTTTATTTGATGTCGGCGAAGGTCTCATGCAGGGACGGACCCACTTGGGAGCCAGGTATGGCACGGGCCACACCCAATTTTTAGTCACGAAGTGTAATCTACTCTCAAAAAGTGTCGTTTTTCAATACGTGCAACCCTCAATAATATTTTTTGCTACTTTATTTCTTTATAGTGAAACTTGAGTTTAATCCCAAAATACTATATGGTGCAAATTTTAGTACTTATAATAGAAACAAGTTATGTAAGAATTTCGAAAAAATTAGTTCAACACCCATTTCAAAATCCTGGGTCCGTCCATGGTCTCATGTTCACGATTATTATTCTTGCAAAACTCGAAAAGTATTAAAGCACATTTATTCCTCAAGCTGTCGATTGTGTCAGTCTGAAGTGCATACGGCAGATCAGCTTCCTCTACCTAGGTATGGATTGGATGATCCTCCTGCTCGGGCAGGACTCTTAGACGGCTATGATCGGACAATAGAGTATGTAAGATATAGCTCGTGCCTCTTATGCTTAACAAGATGGTGAAAACAGATCTCGCTAATCCAGTCTATTCTATTTTGTAAATAGAATATACACTATCAATCTTGTAAATAGGGTTGATCGTTCATAGAATATATACTTGCAAATATGTAAAATTATTTGGAAAATTAATGATTATAAAGGATTGGCGTTATTTCATTTATTTTATGTGATACAATCATACAAATAATCTCAATATACTTTTATAATGTTGATATGCTTCTACTTTTAAAAGCTTCAATACTCACTCTTCTCTTTTAAAAAGGGCCAAGTCACGAGCTTTTTCAATCCACAACATGTTGCTATAATGACATAAAAGGCGTTAGTCGTGTAAAGAATACAAAGATCCAAATTTATCGATTGTCATGAGTTCATGGTATTGTATAGCTTATTCACAATGCACCAAAAATCGCCCAAGTTCGTGGGAAATGTTAACATTACTTTTATTTGCATGGCGACATCAAGATTGTTTTTTGTAGTTGTTGGATATCCTTGTATTACCTGCATAATTTCGACTTTAGTCTACTTTTCGTTTCATTTATTATATTGATTGATGAATTAACATGGAGAAAAGTTTACAATGTTAACAAGATATTGAAGGAAAAGGAAGAAAACATAAAATGACAAGTTGCTTGATCTCTTTTCCTTTTGGTACCATACCCTTTGCTAGACCTTCTTTTCATTGTCTTTTTCTTTACTTAGGAAAAGTACGAAATTCATACGCGAAGTGATTGACACACTTTAAAATTTTATCGGGTGATTCTATTTTATGCAGCATGTGGTTGTACTTTAAATATAATCTACTTTAACTGCTTATACATTGAGTGTCTTAATAAATTTTTGGAGTGTGTCAATCACTTTTCATACAACATTGCACATTTCACAAGTGTCGCTTTTCAAAATTAAGTTTTGCAATTTTCCTTAGAAAAGAGAGACTTATTTTCCGGTCAATTTATAGTAATAACTTATTTCCTCTTCAATATACTTTCCGAGTTTGAGAAATTATTCCAACGTATCTTGTGTGCATAACTCATATTCAGGGGCGGAGCCATGCCCACTGCAGTGAGGGATATGCTTAATGTTATAAATAGTTGGAGGCATGGCGTGGCGGCACAGTCACGCCTTAAGCTTTATGAGCCTTTGCGAAGCCTTGGCGTTTCTTAAGGCGTGCTTAAATCGGCAAAAAAAGGATTTATAAATTTATGTATTTATAATTTTATATCAATTTTTTAAGAGCAATTTCAAATAATAAAGCCCAAATCCCAAATAACAAGGCCCAAATACGAGGCCCAAGTAGGAATTAAGTTTGGAAATTACAAGGTCCAAGAAGTAAATAGCCCAAATACAAGAAATCAAGCCCAAATCCGTAAATCCCCTAAATGCTTCTAAAAATGGCACCTCACCTTACCAAAAGGCGCGCCTTTTAGAACATTGGACATGCCCCCAACAAATCTCGTGAGGAAACAATAAATATGTTAAAAAAAAAAAAAAAAAAAAAAAAAAAAAAAAAAAAAAAAAAAAAGTAACTTTTAGGTTACAAGATGGGGAGGTTTGTTGTAAAGTAAGCCACACGTGCTTTGCACTCTTTAGTATGTCGAATCTCTAGCCGTAAACTTTTCCTGCTATTGCAAAGCATTGTTACTACATGTATATCTGTTGTTGTTTGTTTCAAAAGCTTTTACATTCGTTAAGTTATTTGCGACTTTGTATTGCTTTGCAAGTGTAATCACAATTTGATCGGTGTTAATGTTTGAATTTAAAATAAAAGACATTAACATAATTCTAATAAACATAAACACGGTTGCCTCGCATCAACGTGCAGGCTCACCTGCTCGTTCATATCTACTAGACATAGAGCTAAGAAAGCAAGGGTTCCATTTCTACTCTTTTTGTTTTATTGTTTTACAAAAGCATGTTAGTGAATAACTTTTTAGTTTTAGTAGTTCTTGATGGACATAAAAATGGTGCATAAGAGAAGAAACTTTGTTATATATATTTAGGGTGCGTTTGATATACCACTATCAGAATGCATCAATCACAATGATTATCATTGCAAATGTTTGGCTACTAAGTTTGGAATGAAACTATCATTTGATACCCATAAACTCATAGGTGGGGAGTAGACAATTTGTCTAACTCATTCCCGTGGGACCTACCACTAATATATGAAAACCATGTGTCTTATTAAGAAAAAACATGTGATAATCATATTCTAAAGTTCACACCAAACAATAGAAATAAAATCGGTATTCTCAATCCCATACTACCCTCTAATTAATGTCATACCAATTGTGATTCCTAATAGTATACCAAGCGCACCTTTAGAATTTGTTTTCTTGTAATTAGTCACAGTTTGCTCAAGAGGGCACTTCACAGTTAGCAAACGATGAAATTTTTATATTTCTACATACAAACTTAACATGAGGATTGTACTTATATCATATAACAGAATTTATGAGCTGCATCCAGCAGTTCATCTTCAAGGGTGACTCTATACCTAAAATCACCATAGATACCTAAGAAAATGCGAAGACTTGATATGAGCACCAAACGGAATACATCAAATGCAGATAACAGCGGTATCAAAGGCAATAAAAATGCAGGTCTGTAACACCTATTTAGAGATAAAATTAATTCAATGACAAAGTTTTATCTTTCGACATCCTTCACTAGTATATGAAAATGAGCAAAAGGGAAGAGAAAGATAGGTACCTTTTGCAGAATTCAGTTGTGTTGCGATATCCGTAGTAAATGATGTACCACATCAAGACGAGAACCAAGGTATCTATTATTAATAGTTAGGTCCAACAAAATAAGAATTATAAACTACTAGTTGGTTAATCGCACACAGCGGCGGCGATAAATATAGTTATATTATAAATATAATAAATAAATTGATAGCCCAACTCTTCTCACAATTCACTACCCACTTAATGAATCCGTTTCACAACACTCCGAATGTATATGTTAGTTGTATGTGTTTGTTTGGGTTTCCCGTAGATTTCCCGAATCATTATTCTTGCATATAGAAAAACATTCGCAATCTCTTACCCGTCAAATATTCCCCCCAAAAGTATATGATTTTGATAAATCAAGATTGTATTGATTGAAAATAAATGTTAAAGTTGTAAATATTTGAAGCAAAATAAAATAAACACACTAAAAAGGTAAAAACTAAAATTCAATGGATGTTAAATTAAAGAGCATAAATTTTTAAAAAATATGGTAAAATTAGATCATAAAAAAATAATAAATATATAAAAAGTTATTTTAATTTGAAAATAAATATGATTTTTTAGTTGAGAAGTGACACATGTCACTCAATCATTAGAGCTGCTTATCTTAATTTGAAAATGAGGACTATTTGTGCACTTTCAAAGTTTTGGGGACCAAACCTGTAATTTGGCCAAACCACAAGAACGAAAAATGCAATTAACTATAAAATAATCTTCTATATAATAAAACAAAATCGCAAGAGTGGTGACTTTCGTATTTCGGAAAAAATAATGTTTTCTTATTAGATAATAATTGAATTATTATTTTTTAATTTATAAATTTATAAATTCGTTTTGTTGATATACTACACAAGTAGAGGATAAATACAAAAAAATTAGATAAGAATCAAATAGCAATAGGATTAAACTTTTTAAATGATTATCTTTAATAATAAAAAACTATAATTAAAAATCATAAATCAAACAAAACAAAACAAAACAAAGATTAAATTATTTGTTTTTTAATAAATAAAAATATATTATTAAAAAAATTAAAAAAAAAAAAAACTCGCGCGTGCGCGGGTATTATAACTAGTTATATAATAAAACAAAACCCCAAGTGGGGACTTTCATATTTAAAAAAAAAAAAATGTTTTCTTATTAGGTAATAATCCAATTATTATTTTTTAATTTATAAATTTATAAATTCGTTTTGTTGATGTACTATACAAGTAGAAGATAAATACAAAAAATATATTTAAGAAACAACTAAAAATAGGGTTAAACTTTTTAAATGATTATTTTTAATAATAAAAAAACTATAATTAAAAATTATAAATAAAACAAAACAAAACAAAACAAAACAAATATTAAATTATTTGTTTTTTAATAATTAAAAATATCTCGTTCAAAATAAAATTAAAAAAAAAAAAAAAAAAAAAAAAAAAAAAAAAAAACCGCATGTGCGCGGCCGTTATAACTAGTAAGGAATATAGAATCTACAAACTATCATTAAATCAAAATTGACATACATTCTTTTTTGTACGTTTATAAGAAGAAACTATGTAGTTAATGGAACATATTAATAAGATGGACATGGCAAAACGATGTTATTATTATTAACTATTGTAATAAGGCGGGGAAAATGATCCAACCAAAAGGATACTGAAGAGATATCGCTCCCACCAATCCAGCACGTATAGCCCAAAAGTGACGTTATAGAGGTAGATTTTGCGTTGAATCCAGTTCATCTCGTCACCTCACCTGCCACCATAAAAATCTCTAATCAATTCATATATCAACAAAACAAGAAAATCGATAACTTTTATCTACATGTTTTAGAAAATCTTACAAAAGAAGGCTTAGATTTTTAAGCCAATCGACTCAACTATTAACATATTTTTTTATTACGATTTAACAGTCATGTAAAAGAAGTTTGTCAATTTATGAATGCAACCACATGCTTTTTGTCAAGTTTTAGTCAATTTATGAATGCAACCACAGACTTATTCAATGAACCGGCCCGAACCATTATTCGATACCATTTTTTGGTTTTTCAATCTTCTATTTTTCTAATACATAATGTTTGGTTAGTGTGTATTATTAAAAAGTGGTATCAACCCACAAATATAGGTATCTTCTAAACCCACAAAGCATGGTGGGTATCAATACCCATTCCTATTCCTATTACCATAGTAATTCCTTTTAACGACCAAACACCCCCTTAATTGTTTTAACATTTTTATTTGTTGATTCATAGTAAAGAAAACCAAAAGATTCTAATAGAACAAATGTTACATAAGCTCACTTTTTGTGGCTTATTTTGCAACTTTTTGGCTTATATAAGTTTATTATATTAATAAGCTTATATAAGCAAAAAAGTTGCAAAATAAATTAAAAAAAAAAATGAGCTTATGAAAAATAAGCCCAAAACCAATAAGTCGTAAGCCGGTTATATAAGCCGAAACAAACACCCCCTATTTATCTAACTAAAATATAACCACATGCTTATTCATTGAACCGGCCCGAACCATTATTTCATACAAGACAAGACAATACTAAGAACCGGGCCAAATACCGGTCGACCATTTGTAATCATTTTTTTTAACGGCGAGTTAGTACAAAAGTATATGTAGTTATTGATTCGATCCATAGTACTTTACCTAGAAGATAGTCTCTGTCGGCTTCAAATTGACGCATTTATGGGTCGGGGCATAACCGCCACAGATCCCACCCATGAGGAAAAACCTCCACAGAGAGACTCGAACCTGATACTTCTCGCATGTAGTTACACCTCCTGAGCAACTCTGCTAGGCAGAAGTTGGCACCCCCTATCTATCTATACATTCGTTAAATCAAGAAAATTAAGAGAGTACATGTAAGTAATATTTTATTTTATTTTTATTGGGTAAGGGGGATTACCCAGGTAAAATATATAAATCATAAAAACCATTTAAGTACAATGAAATGTGGCTGAATAACACATTAACTTCAAACAACGCTTAAACAACTACTACACACGTTTATGACACGCCACAAGCGAGAAAAACCAACTAACTAACTACACTAACTAGTACACCAATAGGAAAGAACAAGTATCACCAAGACCAGCCAATACCTGTAGACGAGGAGAATACTTTGCCATCTGACATTTCCTCCTGAAAAAACCTTCCCAAAAAAAACCCAGTGGGAAAAACCTTGGAGAAGGAAAAAGAGTACAACTCTCATCTAGCACTCCACTCTTAGAACATAACCGAATGTAAGTTCACTACCAAACACCATATAATCACCGAAAGACCACATCTTCAAAACAGAAATCATCATGGATTAGACCGTATAAGGGATTTGGGAAACTTACAGCGATGCAAGAACAACTCCACGCTATTCGTTTTCTTAAATTTGCATGACAAAAGCTTAAAAGGGACAGTAGACTTGATCACATAAATAACCTGGTCCTTAGACCTCTTATGATTCTTGAAAAGCCTATTGTTCCTTTCTTGCCAAATGAAGTAACAAGAAGCCGCGAACACAAGCTTTGCGATAACACCTCTAGCCGACCTTTTCCTTAACACGGGAGTAAGAAGCTCCGCAATCAAAGCTCAAGGATGAAGACATGTTACAAACACATGTATAAAACTTCAAGTGATCCCAAACTAGAAAAGAGAAAAAACATTCAAAGAAAAGATTGTCATATGAGTCAGGTTTAAGTTAGTATTGCTACTAACATCCCATTTCCTCAAGGTATCATGGGTCTGCAGCTTACATGTATGCTTGTTCCTAAATATCTCCCTTCTCACGTTTTAATGAAACTACTTTTAATGAACCGCCCTTCCCTTCCATCCCTGGAAATTGCTTCTTGTAATAGTTGTAATCAACTTCTTCAAAATCAACCCTAACTAACAAGTATGCTTATTCTGGCGTGTATGCCTATCCCTGAATATCTCCCAACCCAAAATACAAACATTCCCGGGCACCACATGGCTTGGGAAGAACTCTCAGGCCACGTCTAATGCACGCATAGACAATTTTTACCTAGCGGTTATGATGTAGTACTTGATGCATGATAGTAGGAAACACAAGACAAAAATATGGAGCAGGAACGATCATGTACGAACCTTAATAAGCCAAAGAAAAAATGACACATGTCATTCTTGTCTGCCCATCAGATAGGAATGACAAGGGGCGGGTTTGGAGTGGGGCGGCTATCCCTATCCCAAAACCCGATTACAAAGTAATCCCCAAACCCGCATCAATCCCCATCTGGGATCTTATATGGGCGCCCCGTTAGGGCGAGATGCTCCCCCAAACCCGCCCCATTCTCCATTGGGGTCTTATCGGGTTATCTTTTTTAAACGTGATGCTCCATCATACTCGTGATGTTCCCCGTTTACTCTTATTTATACACTATTAACAATACGATTTTATGGAAAAACTTGAAGAATCGAGAACCCATTAATAATAAATTAAGCATTGGAATAATCCACAACTTTTTTAGAATATTATGACACAAAACAATCTTCTATCTTCACAATTTGATCTATTACAAAGATAGAAACTAACAAAAATTAAAGAATTATATTTTTAGTACGTAATACTAACACAATATTTTATGTTTATGTATAAATATATTTCGGGGGAGGACGGGGCACACGCCCCCAAACCCCATAAGAATCCCCGTTAAGGCCCCGAAACTCGCTCCAAAACCCGATAAGCACGCCTCGCCCCGCCCCAAAAAGTTGGGGTTTCGGATTTGGGTTTTTTTTGCCATCCCTACCATCGAATGACCAACACATGATCTATCCACAGCCATTGATCATTCACATGAGGTTTATCCCAAAACCCTAGATACCTTCTTATAAATTGAGAGGTCCCCACACAAGAAAGGGGATCAATCTCTTCACAATTTTACACACTTATTCACAATTCACACATTTGGTTTGTTTGAGTGTTACCCTAACCCTTGATTCTTAATCATATCTTGGGGTCATTACTGTTTTATACATGAAATCGAACAACACAACCATCTCAATTCACTCTTAGTCACGGTTTACCATCTCACACGTAAACAATCAAAATAAAAGCTTGAATTAGTATAAATGCAAAGAGAAATTATTGAAGGACTAAAATATATATAATGATATGCTTAAAACTGTGTGCAATAGTTGACCGGTTTTTGAATGAGTGGGTACGTTTGTTGCAACCAAGTGAAAACTTACACTCTACCTTAGGCATGAAATTGAATATATTTTTTGTCATCCGAGTCATTTTCCGTATACAAATGAATACATGAGACTTGTGCGATATACTCCTATTTAATAATTTATTTATCATTTAAAATTCATAAACACAGTTGTTTTAATGTCTGCAAGGAAATAATTAAGTTAGCAACTATTTCATTTTTCGATAAGCTCACAAATTAGGTTGATCGAACTTAGATGTCAAACCAGCTCGTGACTTTTTTTTTTTTTTTTTTTTTTTGAAAAAAGGTGAAGTGCCCTCAGAAATAATACTCGGAGTGCCCTCTTCAAAATTTGATTACAAATAATTAGAGAGTGAAATTGTTCACCGGAAATATTTTCCAAAGCTTGTTGATCGGGAAAAATAGACAACCGAGCTTTTGCTAACTAAAAGGATAGCAGGTAATGGGGAAGTGGGTACTAAAACTAAAATAATTTATTAATTACTTTTAATGTATAACGATAAATTGTCTCTTGTTTAATTTTGGACATAATGAAACACAATAATTGTATCGTTTTGTTAACGTTTAGACACAATATACCACACTGCACAGTGGCGGATCTAGGATTTTAAATCATGTGTGGTACATTTTTGGCTCGCTTCGCTTCGCGAGTGATTCTTAGTTTTCGATTTTCAGGTAGAACTGTCTTTTTATGGTCTCAATTCACAAATCCGGATTTTTCAAACGTAATATGAAAGTAAAATAAATATATTTAGTCATAGACAAAATTAGAGATTTAACATATACTATAACTACTCATACCAAATCAAATGATTTGCAATTTCTAACAATATAATGTTCTTTTCTTTAATTCATAATTTCATATTAACAAACTTAAAGTACTCCCTATGGCCTATACAGTAAAAAAAAATTATAAATAGAAGACATACTACTAAAAAACAAAACAAGTACATGTAACTGTGTAAAAAACTGAAAAAGGACAAAACAAGTACTATTCATTAGGGGTGTGCAATCATGTTATACCCGTTTCCCGAATACTTGGACCCCACCCTAGATGAAATGGACTAAGGGGCCTTACGTGATTGGTTAGTTAACGAATTTTGTATAATGGTTAAACTCGATAGTCAATCTTGTGGTCAAAGAATGTGTTATAAGGGTATGAAAGTTTTGTGTGGCACAATTAGAAAGTGATAGTCTTCAAGGGCTTGACTTGTCATACGCTTAATGTGTTATAAGTTGTTTGTGGTCAAAGTAATAGAAAAGAGACTTGAGGGGCCATTCTTGCCATTAGCTTAAAATTGTGCAAGTAAATATTTATTTAACCACAAGTTTCTAGTCATTTCTACACCCTTCAAGGGTGTGTTTGATATTCCGGTTTTGGGAAAGGAAAAATGGAGGGAAAGTTAAGATGGTGATAAACCTATGAAGAGATTTGGATATCTTAATCCAAGGGTTAGTTCTAGCACCAATCCACCACAAGTAAGTAGATTCCCTTTTGCGATTATTGAGGTTTAGGCTTATGGGTTAAGTGGGTAATTATCATATGATGATATGGAAAGGATGATGAGTAAGTTATGGTGGGTTATATAAAACCTTGTTGATGGTAATGATTTGAATGTATTATTATTAGGTCTGGATGATGATGATGAAGGAGAATGATAGTGATAAAGATGTCCTTGTTAGACTTAGCTTGGAGCTAAGGTAAGTAAACCAGTTATAATATGATGTATTGATTTATGATGTTATTTATAATCGTTTTACTTACTAAGTTTTATGCTTACGGTTTAATGTTTCAACATTTTGTAGGCAATGGTGTTAATGTGATGGCTTGAAATGAGGAGTAAGGTTAATTATGCGGAAGGCTAGAAGGTGGTAGGTGTTTAGGAGCTTAGGTAGAATACCAAGCTCAAGTCAAGATGATACTCCTGTGAGTCATTTAATGGATTGGAATGTGTAGACAAGTGGCAAAGCGTATGTCAAAGTATTCATAAAGTTTTGATGGTCAAACGTTGTGTCAAAGTTGTTTAAAGTGTTATTGGGTAAAGTTAAAGGAGTGTTGGCATAAGTAAGAATATACCCATTTTGGGGTGTGAACGGGGTCATGTGTCTATGGAACGAGTTTAATATGTATTAATAATGATGTTTGTTAAGTTTGAGGGGTAATTGAAGTGTTATAGATGGGTTGTCATGTAATGGGTCAAAACGAGTATAATACACGTACATTTGTAAAGTACTATTCCGAAGTGTCGATTACTTAATGTTATTGAATGAAAATGATGTTTATGATGTGTTTATAAAATCTGGAAAGTTTCTTGGGTTAACGAGTCTTGGAAGTCGGCTTTCCGGAATTCGAGCAAGTATATTCTTCTTTGTAAAAATCTGCAGTAGGCATATGGCCATATGAAAATATCAAAATGGTTGCTTCATGGATATTGTAAAGAAGCATATGGCTATATCAAATTTCAACATATGGCCATATGCCCACATCAGAAAATAAATAAGAGATTCCAGTTTTTGGTCATTTTTGGAATTTCATATCTTTTAAACCTTAAGTCTTCACGGGTCGCGCCACCCGACGTTTCGAAGGTAATTGAGTCTAGTTTCATTTAAAAATGGTTTCAAGGTTGGAAATGTTATATATTTTTGTTAATGGTTAAAAGAGTAACGAATGGTCCGTTAAAGTGAAGTCATTTCCGCGTTAAAGTCAAAGTTTTTGGTCTAAGCGGGAACGGGGTGTAGCAAAACAAAACCAAAAAAACTGACCGAAACTAAAAACCGATGGTTTAGTTTTTAATTTTTCAAAAACCCAAAAATACTGTTCGGTTTTGGTTTTCGTTCAAAAATCGAACCGAACCAAACCGATTTTATTATATAATAATATGTATTTAATATAATATGAATAAATAACTAAACAAATCAAATTTATAAATTCATATTCATTTTGTGAGAGATTTATAATATATTTATCTTAACGTTTATGTTTATATGCGTGTTTATCGTGCCGTGTGTTTACTTGAGGATATATCAATAAATATATGATAATGATTATACTTTGTGTATGTTCACTTGCATATATGTGTCTCATCTATATTTGTGTAATTAAAGAATTATGCAATAAACATTATTATTGTTAGATTAACAAAAAAAAGTAAATAAGAATAACGAATTTTCTATGTTATATAAGTTTGTTGGTATAAATTTGCCATGCCCAAATACAAACGTTTAGAAACCGAAAAAACGAACCGAAACTGATAATAAACCGAAAAAACCAAACTGCCAAAAACTAAACGGTTTCGGTTTTGAGTTCTATTAAAACCGAACATTTCGATCCGATTTCGGTTTTAGCCAAAAACCGACCTAAACCGAACTGTGCACACCCGTATTATTCATCATCTTCACTTTTACATATTACAGTAATATTTTTTTTTTCAAAATTTGCTTATTTTCTTCAAAAACCAAACCAAACACATTCTTTTATCAAAAATAGGTGTAGCACATTCAGTAAACCACAAAAAATACTTAAAAATCACACTACGTCTATGTTTGACAAAAGTAGCTGTGAGCAGTAGCAGTGAGAAGTAGCAGTGAGCTGTGAGCTGTGAGCAGTAGCTGTGAGCAGTAGCCAAAAAAGCTCACAGCTTCATAAAGAAACATTGGAAAAATGAGCTTTTCTAAAAAATAGCAAAGCTCACAGCTCTAATGCCAAACGAAAACTAAAATAAAAAAGCTCATTATTCACCGCTCATTGCCCAAAAAAGCTCCAAAAAGCTTTGTGCCAAACATAGCCTACGTCGACCATGATCATATGTGGCACGTGCCAAAGGTAGCCCACACTTACCTTCGCCCCTGATGCTACATGTTTAATTTGTCAACGCATGATGAATACAGGATTTGAAGAATAAGGAAAATATTGTTATTATTTTTTTTTTTGGGTGCAAAGGTGAATACATTGTTATTATTGATATTCACATTGATTTAAAATTTTTAAATCTCGATATATTTGTGATTGCAATTTGTTTCTTTAAATGTTTATTGAGAAGTCAGCATTTTCGTATAACAATTACACTGCTTTTAATAAAATTTTGCAAATATGTAAATGTCTCTCATACAATTTGTCTCATTTTTATTTTATTTTATTATTTTTTTTTTTTTTAAACACATGTATTTGACCTATGTATATAGTTGTAGTATACCAAGTAAGTGAATGTTATTTTAGATAAACTTGTTGAAGTTACCTATTTCATAGATATGAACACCTCTAATACGTGTTTATAACATAAGTAAAGCAAAAAATGCAACTTTTTTGCTTTTAAAAAACTCCGACCCGACTCATTCCAAAATACTAAAAATGACATTTATCAACAAGTTATTTCACAAGAAACCATTACTACATACTTAACAGATAACGGTCATTAGAGAGAAGGAGTATTGGCGAAATTTGGAACTACATGTGAAATAGGGTAGATCTTACAATCCCATGTTATATAATACGGAGTAGAAGAAATATTGTTACTAACACTAATATAAGTGACAATGCCAAAAGAAGTCTGGATAAGAAAACCTGAAAAGAATAGTAGTAGATTTGTTAAAAGGAAAAGAAAAAGTTACATGTGGAAAAGAAAGTGATTATTATCATCTTTTTGGGTGGAAATGGCGTTTTGAAAAAGATAAAGAAGACCATCCACAATACCTCCCATGTCGATGGAAGCCAAAAAGAGAACGATTCTTTCAACCTATTACATTTTTCATAAAGTTTTTATTGCTTTGAATAAAGTAATAAACTTACAAAACTTGTTCAATTTAACATGGAATTTACTCCCAAGAAGTGAACTCCACTCTTTGACCTCAGCTCAAAGCACATGTTATAGTGATCGTATGATCCGTCTTGGATTGTTCGAGTCAAATAGGCTTAAAATTCTGGTTGCGAGCTAAGTTTTTTAGATTTTCTTAGATGGGTTTCTCTGAGTCGGCCCAACCCGTGTTTTGGTTCTATTTTTGCCACCTGCCTGCATTGCACGGGTACCCTACTGGTTGTTAGACCTTAGAGAAATGGAGATGACTCCATAACTTACACTAGTATATAACTACTGTATGTATGCCAAGCTAATTTACCAACGTGGGCTTTAAAAAACTTTTAAAAAATCAACTTTAAAATACTAAACGTACCACAAACAATTGCGCGGTCTTTTTGAAGAGTGGCAATTTGGTTGGCTATAAATATTCACTCATAAACCATTTTTTGAATTCCCCACATCCCTCAAAACCCTAATTCACCACAAAAATTGATAGGTAAAATTTTTGTTTCTTCATGTAACTATTGCATTAGTTAATACGTAGTAGTTATTATTTGATTCATTGACTATAGAAGTTTACGTTAAGTACTACAGTAGTTACTCAATTAGCAACTAAGCCTCTACATGCTTTAAATCTTTTTTTTTTTTTTTTTTTTTTTTTTTTTTTTTTTTTTAGGGGGCTATGAAACAATAATAGATTTTGGTTTTGGTAATTATTTATATTCATTTAGCCTTAGGAAGCAATCATAGTGTTGTGATTTAGTGATTGTATTCGTAAAGCTATAAGATGCTAATTGATAGGGTTTTAAAATACATTGCGATTGTTGAGCATGTAGACTTTTTGACAACATGTTAAGTTAATCATATTTAACATTGTGTAATGAAAATTGAAAATGATTATATGAGTAATTTGTCGTCAACTCGTAGGTAACCATATGTTTCATATATTCGGTTATGAAATATAGCTTTGGATTCGTAGCAACAAAACTGATTATGATGATAAAAATTAAATCATTCATTTGATGACAAAATCATATCAAACACTATTGACTATGTTGTGCAGTTTCATTGGAACTCATTTATACGATTACTATTCTATATGCCAAACATTACAATAATATTATGTGTTGTTCATCATTGTAGAGTTTTGGAGGAATGGGAACCAATTCTATGGATGATATGATTATACCATTTTTGGAACAAGCTAATACTGTTCAGCTAGATAGTTCAACGTCAATTCATAACGTGGATCAAGGGGTTACAACCATTATCTTTAAAATTGGGGGAGTTGAATGTGCATCATGTTCAACATCCATCGAAACTGTGCTTCAAAAGCTGAACGGCGTCGTGAGCATCACAGTGTCACCACTTCAAGGCCAAGCTGTCGTCAAACATGTATCAAAACTTGTTAGTGTAAGTCATACTTAATTATTCCTTCGCTTTTTAGAATTGCATTTAAAAAGTGATTATTTGTTTACAGCATTTATCAAGTTTCACCATAATCATTTTTGATATTACTCGATAATTTAAGCATCAAATAATCAGTTTAGCAGTAACAAAATTGATTCTGACAGTAGTATGTAAAATATAGGCAAAAACAATCAAAGATACCATTGAAGCAGCAGGATTTAAAGTAACTGAGTTTCTAGAGCAAGACATAGTAGTATGTCGCCTCAAAATCAAGGGAATGTCGTGCACAAACTGCTCCGAATCAATCGAAAGCTCTTTATTAACAGTTGAAGGAGTCAAAAAAGCTGTTGTCGGTTTAGCTCTTGAAGAAGCAAAGATAAATTACGATCCAAATGTCACCAGCACAACTCAAATCATTCAAGCAGTTGTAGATGCTGGATTTGGAGCTGATCTTATAGAATCCGAAAATGATGCAAACAAAGTGCATGTAAAAATAGAAGGTATCGTATCTCCACAAGACATGGCTATAATCAAGCAATCGGTAGAGTTGCTAAATGGTGTCAATCATGTCGAAATGGATACAAACGAAGCCGTGGTGATTGTTAGTTATGATCCGGATTTGACTGGTCCACGGTCAATCATATCAATCATTCAAGATGGTAACATGGGCTCCAGTTATCAAGCAAGTTTATACATCCCGGAGAAACAACGAGACACTGACAGAAACCAAGAGATAAAAACCTATAGAAATCAGTTCTTTTGGAGTTGCCTATTTTCAGTTCCGGTTTTTATGTTCTCAATGGTACTGCCAATGACTCCACCTTATGGAAATTGGTTAAGCTACAAGATTCATAATATGCTTACTATCGGCATGGTTTTACGATGGATTTTATGCACACCGGTTCAGTTCCTCATTGGTCGAAGGTAATGAAAGTTTTCTCCTCTTATGTACAATGTACTATGCTTTTCGTTATTGTTTCTTAGGATGAGTATGGGTCAATTCTGGCTGTCATTTTGAGTTTTGCTTTGAGTCGGTCATTTTGGTTTTTATTTTGTTCGCGGTTCTGTTTCCTCTCACTCCAATGCTTCTTATGAATACTTTATAAATTATTGTTCAGGTTTTATTTGGGATCATACCACGCGCTCAAGCGAAGATCTGCCAATATGGATGTTCTGGTTGCACTTGGAACTAACACCGCATACTTTTATTCAGTATACACATTAATAAAAGCATTGCTTTCGGATAAATTTGAGGGACAAGATTTTTTTGAAACAAGTACAATGTTGGTATCATTTATTCTTCTAGGTAAATATTTGGAATCTAAGGCCAAAGGAAAGACATCTGACGCATTAGCAAAGCTTATAGATCTTGCTCCCGATACAGCTTGCTTATTGACAATGAGCGATGAAGGACATGTTATTTCAGAGACAGAAATCAGCACACGCCTAATACAAAGAAACGATGTATTAAAGATCTTTCCTGGCTCAAAGTTTCCTGTTGATGGCATTGTTGTTGATGGACAGGGATATGTGAATGAAAGTATGATCACAGGAGAAGCAACACCTGTTGCTAAAAAAAGTGGCGACAAGGTATGTCTTGTTTTACTCTTTGTTAATGAAACTAGCGGTGGCAAAATGGGAGGGTAGAGTAACGGGTCAAAACAGGTAAGTTTTTATAGAAGAGCGGGTTATATTATGTTGACCCGAATCACATTTAGTCCATATATTTTAATCTTTCTAGTAATACAAAATATTGTTTTCATTAAGACAATGCCAACAATAGCCCTTAGTTATTAATAATAGCACTAAGGTTAGGTCGATTATTAGCATGACCCTTTCTCAATAATAATCTCACTTCTGAAAAAAAAAAAGGTTGTAGTCGTCAATATATTCACTTTAGGTCAAATTTTGCTAGTGAACTTTTTTGTCAACTTCTTTTATGCACGTGTAACCTGTTACCTTTATAACATAACCACATAACCTCGATTGACCTCTACACAAGTAAACAAGTTCAAATTTCATCATCTATAAGCCATTTGAGCCACTAAGGATTCTTGAAAATGTAAACAGGTTATTGGTGGCACTGTGAATGAGAACGGGTGCTTACTGATCAAGGCCACTCATGTTGGTTCTGAGACTGCACTTTCACAAATAGTTCAAATAGTTGAAGCCGCTCAACTTGCACGTGCACCTGTTCAGAAGCTAGCTGATCGGATTTCAAAGTTCTTTGTACCCGCCGTAAGTGTTTGAGATCCTAATGTTTAGTGATTCAACGGTTACAACACTAAATATATATTTGTATATCTCAGGTGGTTGTGGCTGCTGTAGTGACATTTTTAGGCTGGTTCATTCCTGGAGTGGCTGGAATCTACCCAAAAAGTTGGATACCAAAAGCAATGGATGAGTTTGAGCTTGCATTACAGTTTGGTATCTCGGTTCTTGTTGTAGCATGTCCATGCGCTTTAGGTCTAGCCACTCCAACTGCGGTTATGGTTGCTACCGGAAAGGGTGCATCACAAGGTGTACTGATTAAGGGTGGAAATGCACTAGAAAAGGCGCACAAGGTACTTCAGCATTTCAAATCGTAAACCAAACCATAGCATTGGTATCGATTTAGTCTCACATTGTTTGAATTTGTAGGTTAATACAGTTGTGTTCGATAAAACAGGAACGCTAACTGTTGGAAAGCCTGAAGTTGTTAGTGCAGTACTCTTTTCGAGGATTTCAATGGAGGAATTCTGTAATACTGCAATTGTTGTAGAGGTTGGTTTATTGATCTACTTTCTAAATACATGTGGCATACTCCTTTTTTTTTTTTTTTTTTGTCTCAAAACGGACAAATTTAATACATGTTTGGATTGTTTATAGGGAAATAGCGAACACCCGATAGCAAAAGCCATCGTCAAGCACGCAAAAAACCTATTACCCAACTACAAAACTCAGCCTTCCAACAATTCAACCGCAAAGGACTTCCAAGTCCACCCAGGAGCCGGAGTCGAGTGCAAACTAGGAAACAAAACCGTACTCATTGGTAACAAGAAACTAATGACATCATTCAACATCCACATCACCCCGGAAGCCCAAAGCTACTTTTCAGAAAATGAAAAACTAGCTCGCACATGTGTCCTATTCTCAATAGATAACAAACTAGCCGGTGCAGTTGCAGTTACTGATCCAGTAAAACCAGAAGCTTCACGGGTCATATCTTATTTACATTCAATGAACATTAAAACCATAATGGTAACAGGCGATAACTGGTCAACTGCACGAGCTATAGCAAGCGAAATAGGCATTGAAAAAGTGTTGGCTGAAACTGACCCTTTAGGAAAAGCTGATAAGATCAAGGACTTGCAATCAAAAGGACTAACCGTCGCAATGGTTGGTGATGGAATTAATGACTCACCTGCACTCGTTGCAGCTAACGTTGGTATGGCGATAGGGGCTGGGACAGATGTTGCAATTGAGGCAGCTGATATAGTGCTGATTAAAAGTAACTTAGAAGATGTGATTACTGCTATTGATTTATCTAAGAAGACGATTTTTAGAATATATTTGAACTATGTTTGGGCACTTGGGTATAATGTGCTTGGTGTTCCTGTCGCGGCTGGGGTCTTGTTTCCGTTTATTGGAGTTAGGCTGCCACCGTGGTTGGCAGGTGCTTGTATGGCTGCTTCTTCAGTTAGCGTGGTGTGTTCTTCGTTGTTGTTGCAAACGTATAAGAAACCATTTACGTACTCTAGATGATACAGAGTTTGTGAAGGTTGAGATGAACAGATTTTACAATAAAGTTCATTTTCAACCATTTGTATTCTAGATTTTTTTTTTCACCTCAAATTGTAAGAAAATGTACCATACATTTTACCAAAATATCTCATGCACTTCTTCTTTAGCTTTTTTATTGAAACAAAAGTACAATCTTTTGGTTAAATATGTAATTTGTTACATGTATTGAGTGTCAAACAGTATAAGAAATCGATAATTACGATATATTAATTGACGGTGCAAAATACATCATCATTCATGCTTAGTCAACTTATCATGCTCTTGATAGTTAATAGAGAAGATATATCTTCCATAAAAAAGTTAAGAACATTGTTTGAATGTGTTTAAACGGCTCAAATATTAGAACAAAGTTGAAGCACAAATATTTTAGCTATTACTTCAAATTAGAGCATCTCAAAAGTTAGCAAAACATATACTACTATATAATAATTGTTCAAAAATACATTCAACTTGTCACATTTTACTATTGTATACTATGAACTTTTATTTTTCCTATTGTATACACGAACTTTCTTAATCTTCCTATTGTATACACGAACTTTCTTAATCTTCCTATTGTATACATGAATCTGACGTGGCATGGAGTTAATTACATAAATTTACATGAATCGTCCATGTGGGTCAAAACAATTACACCATTCGTCATTGAAACAATTACATAAAAGGTCCCTGTAGCTCAAGAGTTAAAATATTTGCATCGTTAGTCCTCATTGAGTTAAAATATTTGCATCGTTAGTTCTAATTGACTATTTAGTTAAAATATTTGCATCGTTAGTCCTCATTGAGTTAAAATATTTGCATCGTTAGTCCTCACTGCCACCCACCGCCACCACCACCACCACCACCGCCCACCACGGCCACCCACCACCACCGCCACCCACTACCACCACCCACCACCACCGCCCACCACCGCCACCTACCAACACCCACCGCCACCACCCACCACCTCCACCCACCACCACCACCACCTACCAAACCACCACCGCCACCCACCACCACCACCGCCACCTACCAACACCCACCGCTACCACCCACTACCTCCACCCACCACCGCCACCACCCACCTCCCACCACCGCCACCACCCACCTCCCATCACCGCCACCTCCACCTCCGCCACCCACACCCACCACCGCCGCCACCACCTATCGCCACCACCAACACCACCATCACCATCGCATCCACCCACCACCACCCACCATCACCACCACCACCCACCGCCACCCACCATCACCCACCGCCACCACCACGCGTATAAAATCATGTATAAAAACTTGGCAATGGGTGGTGGTGGCAGTGGTGGGTGCTGTTGGCGGCGGTGGTGGTGGCGGTGGGTGGTGGTGGTGGTGGGTGAAGGTGGTGGGCAGTGGTGGTGGTGGTGGCAGTGGTGGGCGGTGGTGGGTAGAGGTGGTGGGCGGTGGTGGTGGTGGGTGGTGGCGATGGTAAATGGACTAAAGTTGCCTCTGTTAAAGGATTAGCGTTACAAATGATCGTTAGTCCCTAAAATATTTGCATCGTTAGTCCTTATTGAGTTAAAAATAGACGAAAACGAATAAAAGTGTATGAACACGGATAAAAACATATGAAAACGTGAGAAAAATAGAAGAAACGGATAAAAACATGAGAAAAATGAATGAAAACGTATAAAAACGGACGAACACTGATAAAAACCTATGAAAACATGAGAAAAACGGAAGAAACGGATAAAAACATGAGAAAAATGAATGAAAACGTATAAAAACGGACGATGGTGGTGGCAGGTGGTGGCGGTGGTGGGTGGAGGTGGTGGGTGGTGGCGGTGGGTGTTGGTAGGTGGCGGTGGTGGGCGGTAGGTGGTGGTGGGTGGCGGTGGGTGGCAGTGAGGACTAACGATGCAAATATTTTAACTCAATGAGGACTAACGATGCAAATATTTTAACTAAATAGTCAATTAGAACTAACGATGCAAATATTTTAACTCAATGAGGACTAACGATGCAAATATTTTAACTCTTGAGCTACAGGGACCTTTTATGTAATTGTTTCAAGGACGAATGGTGTAATTGTTTTGACCCACAGGGACGATTCATATAAATTTATGTAATTAACTCCATGCCACGTCAGATTCATGTATACAATAGGAAGATTAAGAAAGTTCGTGTATACAAAAGGAAGATTAAGAAAGTTCGTGTATACAATAGGAAAAATAAAAGTTCATAGCATACAATAGTAAAAGGTGACAAATTAGATGTATTTTTTGACAATTTTCCCTATAATAAATAGTGCATCACAAGTTTTATGTCATAAAACAAAACTTTAATTTTGAACAAATCATATATTATAATTTGGGGTGGAAATGAGTTGAGCCGTTCGTGAAAAACTCATAATCAGATCGGTAAAAAGCTCGAACGAGCCGTGCCTAAACGAGCTCGAGCTTTACATACAAAGCTCGATCGGGCTCGCAAGCCTAAACGACAATAAGATATTTTAAGTATTAAACATATATAAATTATGCATTTGTATTATAGGCGAGCTTATTAACGAGCTCAAAATAGATATATTACGAGCCGAGCTCGATTCAAGCTCTAATTGTTCATTAACAAATAAAACGAGCCGAGCTCGATCCAATCCCGAGTCGAGATAACATACCACGAGTCGATACAAAGCTTAAAAAATAAGGCTCAAATTGAGCGGAGCTTGAACTCGAGCTTTATGAAACTTAAACGAGCCGAGCTCGAGCTCTCGAGTTCAGCTCAGCTCGTTTCCACCCCTAATTAAATAATTTTTGCTATACTCAATGTTTACTTGGTTGAAAAAACATCTTCAATGATGCGGAAACTTTTTTTTTAACCTATTATTCACAGAGATAACATGTTGTTTCAAAAAGAATTCATAGCACATTTGATATATAATTTTGATTTTTAAATATTTTTAGTTTTTTTTTAAACTTTTAAACAATACATGATCTAATATGTATTAGGTTTTTCGGTTAAAGATTAAATAAAAAGATTATACTATTCAGTTTCGATTTTAACCGAACTCGAAAATCGTTTTTAGAAAGTATGTTTCGATTTATTCGGTTTTGGTTTGACTTTCGGTTATGACTGGTTTTGGGCTAAATATTGATGGTTGGTTTGTTAGGATATTATCTAGTGAGATTGTGAACACGTGTTTGGGCTTATAAACAAGTTAGGCCCATGGCTCATTAGCGAAACCTAGTATAATAAAGAGTACTATATAATCTCCTTACAAACAAACCCCTAATTCACACACACAACTTGTAGCCTCTAAGAGCATGCACATCAATAACTCACGTTATAACTTAACTCAGTGCCACGTCAGATTTAACACTTTAACCTTAACTCACAGAAAAACACCCACAACAATAACTCAACCTTAATTAACTCAACAACAATTTACAAAAACATTCCTTCATTTAGAGGGGAAAAGTGATTTTTTTTTTTTTTTTTACAAACAGGCACCTTAACTCAGCGTTAACTGGGTAACGCCCCGCGTTAACGCCCAGCTAACGCAAGTCAAAACAACAATAATGCAAGGATAACGTGAGTTAATAAGCCTTAACGTAGATCCCCACGTTACGAATGCGCATGCTCTAACCTCTCTAACAAACACTAGCATAATTCCTATATTTTCAATTACAACTGTTGATACAAAAGTTGGGCGTTCCTGATTATGGGCTCTTGCTCCCGTACCAATTCGCTTCTTAATGCTTGTAACCTGCGCACTAAGAAAATAAACAACGCTGTTAGGCTTATCGTGGGATTGTCTCCCACGATTAGACTCCGGCGTGAGAGTAAGTAATCGATTTAGGGTTCTCGTAAAGAGTTTAGGGTTTGTGAATCGTACCTTGAATGAGAGTTGTGTCATTCTTTATATAGGCGCAGAATCCTTGTAGGGTTCGTGCTCCTTACGTTTCGCACACATGGTGCTTATCCGGGTAAGGATATCTATTCCATAGATAAAAGATCCTTACCTAAACCGTATATGTAGTTTAGTTGGGCTTATGTGAGCCCATTCCCTTTATTGGTGCGGCCCAAGTCATAATAGCCCACACATGGTGGCTTTGGGCCTTAGTAATGTTTATCATTTGGGCTCGTGGCCCATATATAGACTATACGTCATCATGTCCCCCCAGTCTAGTGTGCGCGGCTCGTAGCCGCGGATGCTAGACTAATCACAACAGCGGTAAGCGTGGCGGGAGAACATTGGAATATTGCCGCCCAATTTGGAGTACAATGAACCTAGTCTTAGATATTTCAAAAAAGTACCTCGAAAATCGGGGGTTGTGTCCACGTGTCCCTCGTAAATCGGGAAAAAGTGCATGTACCGTTTTGGTTCTAGCCACACGTTTTGGTGAGTGGGATCCACGTGGACATCATCTAGGGTTTTTGGTCCCCTTATGTAAGAGTCACCGCCCCCATTGTAACAAAAACACACAGTAAAACACATACTCACCCTTGCCCACTTTCTTGAAAGCGTATTTTAGCAAAGAAAGTAACTGTTTTATTAGGTAATTTTGTGTGCGTTTCTCAGTAATTTTATGAAAATGGTTGCCCAATTAGAAGATTTTCGCTCTGCGATGACTGAGAATGATGTGCGTTAGTTTACATCTGACTACTTCATTTCTCTGGATGTGCATCCAGAGGCTCCAGATGTTGACGCGTGTATAGCCGATTTCCCCGAAGGGAAAATAGGATTATACACGCGTTTTTTCAAGTACGCGAATTACCGCGTACCGATATCCATTTTTCTGAGCGATTTGCTCAATCACTATCGCCTCCACATCTCACAGCTGCACTGTATAGGTGCGGCTAAGGTGTCAAATTTTGAAGTAAACTGCCGTTTACTTGTGATAGAGCCGACCATTGCCTTGTTCCGCGTCTTCTACCACACAACGTGGTCAAATGGGTGGGTGTCCTTTGCGAAGCGCCCTGGGGCACTTCAGTGCTATACTGAGAAGGTAGACTCCCTGAGGCATTGGAGGGAGCATTTTTTCTGGGTTGATGACGTGGTTTTTCCATCACCCTTTGAGTTTTATACTCAAGATACGCTGCCAAGGGATGGGCGCCCCGCACCCGGTTCCTATAGGTTGACTGATGCGCAGACCCTTGATGCCAACCGCATTCCCATTAACCCTTATCCGGAGGAATTTTTGGTGCACATGGGGTTGAGTCGTAACTACTTCGGTGGTGTTGACGAGGTGCCAACCTTCATAGATGAGGAAGGCCAGGGTGGGTGTTCGTCCCTTCTACTTCAAATATGTAAGTCTTTTTATATGCGCACATTTAGTAACTAATCCTTTTTTTTTTTTTTTTTTTGCTGTTTGTTTATGTGCGCAGAGATGGATCTATTCGCTGTGGTTAAGCTGGAAAAGCCAAAGCAGGTGACTGTGGGAGTGCGCCCTTTGAGGGAGGGTGAGCAGCCACTTTTGGAAGCGACCCAAGGTCGTTTGACTGTGTTGCCGGATGTTGGCCATGAAGGTACGCCGCCGCCCCAAGTAACACCCGTTCAGAGCGTGGCGCCAGATGTGGAGATGGCGCAGGAGGAGGAGGCGCACGCTGAATCATCTGATAGCGTGGAAATCCTAAAGCCTGAGGAGGTGCTGAAGGAGGAGGTGGCGCAGAATCTTAAGCGCAAAGGGGAGGCTGGGAGCAGTGGCACTACGAAGAGACGACGCTACCTTATTGGGGATGCGGAGTCATCCGCGGAAGAAGAGACATCTGCTCCTGGCGCGGATAAGAAGGCTGCAGAGGCTTCTCCCTTTCTGTAAGTATCTGCGTCTCAAATATTATTATTATTATTATTATTATTATTATTATTATTATTATTATTATTATTATTATTATTATTATTATTATTATTATTATTATTATTATTATTATTATTATTATTATTATTATTACTTGTCGTAATATGTTCCAATTGTTTTCTTCATGTCTTGTAGGGATGATGCCACGAAGGATGATGGAGCCTTCGTGGAGACCACGTCCCCTTCGCAGAATGAAAACAAGGAGGGGGAAGTGAAGGTTGATGAGGGCGTATCGACACAGCAACTGATGGATGAGTTGGCTGCGACTGCTGTACGTCAGACTGAGCTGGTGGCTCAGTTGAAGACTAGGTATGTCGGGGAGAGCAGTACTCTCGCCCAGAAGGATGAGGAGATAGCTATGCTCCGCGCGCAGCTGGCTGAAGCGCAAGCGAAAGTGGGATCCTCCAGGGTGCACACTGAGAAGGTCACCCATGAGAAGTTGACCGCAATGGCTGAGCTGGAGCAGGCGCGCGGACAACTTCATCAGTACAAGGCCAACATGACTTGGACGGTAAGATATTTGGAGGAGAAGAAGGAGGAGCACTTCGCGAGCATTGCCAAGTTTAAGTATCGCATGGAGGAGATTGTTCAGGTGCAGGAGAACAAGCTGCGCGACCTGAGCATCGAGTACGATGAGGAGTTATACCCTCATTTGATGTCGACCATTGCTGAGCGCAGGTACTTCCTTTTTAGCCTTCTTCTTTTTATTATATTTTGTTGCTATGCCTTTCCTTAACGCAAGTTGTCTTTGTTGATGTAGGTGGTTGATCAGTCATGGGCTGCGCCTGGCAGCTATGGGCACTTTGGAGTCCCAAGAGGTGTTGGATGCCTTTGGGAAGGTGGTTCATTGTGCGGTGACGCGTGGGAAGTCGCAGGCTATGGAGGATCTCCATGAGTCTAAGCTGTTGAGCAAGGACTTGGCTGAGGTTCCTAGCTACAACGCGGCTGCGTATGATGAGCTGATGCAGGCTATGGAGGGGTTGAAAGTTCTTGAGTTGCCTCATATTGCCCGGTTGGAGCGCGAACAAGATAACCCCATAAAGGTAATTATGGCGGGGTTGACCTTGGAGCGCCACATTTTGGAGGATGCAGAGGCGCAGCCGGATTACTTCCTTAAGCCAGATGAGTCGCAGCTGCAGGTTCCCGTGTTTACGCAGCCTCGCCACATGCTCAACCCTTTTGCCCTTGAGAGGGAAATTCCACTGAAAGAGGTGCTGGAGTGTCATGCGCAGAGGGCTGCCCAGAAGAGAGGCATTCAGGGCAAGGCAGTATTGTGCGGTGTGGGTGCTGCACACATCCCCAGGTCAGATGGGGTTCCTGTGAGTGTTCCCACCGTATCTCCCAAGGATGCCTTGATTTTGAGAAAGCTTCAAGAGGCGGAGAGTTCTGCTGCACCAGAAGATAGCCCTGAGCACCGCCATAGCATATAGGCTTTCTTGTTGTAGCTTGTATATTTACCGTGTAAATAATGAGGTGTATATTTTTTGTGATGTCGTAGTTGTCTTTTTCTTTTATGTAAAAAGATGGAATAAGATAACTTGTTGTGTATAAATTAAGTGTATGACTTAGAGATATACTTGCATTAATGTGTTGCTAAGTTTTTATGATTTGACCAAGTGTCTTGGCTCGTTATTTGCTTTGTACGGTGTACTTAATGTTTGCGCACCCTTCGTGGGATGCGTTTGTAACACTTACCTCGACGTCTCAAAAGTAAGGTGCTTAGCAAGGATGCATGATCCAATGTTGATGGGTTTGCAACCCTCTTACTCAACGAGTGAATTAGTAGGTTTACTCATCCTTTATGCCATCGTGGGTCTTAATTATTGCATGCACGCCATGTAGGCAATATATAAGATAACAATATTGACATATATAAGTATGTACGCAATAAAGTGAAATACGTTATGGAGTTAGCTAGAAACCATAACAGTTTATTGATACTTGCCAGTTTTTTGAAAAAAGTAAAAATACAATTCCTAAGAAAGAAAGAAAAACAAACACTTATTGGGCACATCCTAAAGTTCAAAGGTGTCTGTGTGATGGCCGTAGCCTTGCTTAAAAATAACATCTTTTAAGATTGCAGATGTTCCAAGTGCGCGCTAGGTCGTGACCTTCCATATCGCGCAGCCTGTATGCACCGTTGCCGAGCGCATCAGTGACCTCGTAGGGTCCCTCCCATTTAGGTCCGAGCTTGCCTGTGTCTTCTGCGTGGCTCGCATCATTGGCGCGGTATACAAAGTCTCCTGGCCTGAAGGAAGTGTGTTTGACCTTTTCATCATAATACTTCTTCATTTTTGCTTTAGCCTTTGCTTCACGTATTGCTGCGCGTTCACGTCTTTCTTCCAGTAAGTCCAAGTCTATGCGCCGCTCCTCGTCATTTGTTGTGACTTGACCTCTGTTGTGCGTATAGTTGGCATTCCTATCTCAACTGGTATGACGGCCTCTGTTCTATAGACAAGGGAGAATGGCGTGTCGCCAGTACTGGTTTTGATTGTGGTACGATGCGCCCATAAGACATGTGAGAGCTCGTCCACCCACCTTCCTTTGTGTCTGTCAAGGCGCGCTTTTATTCCTTCACCTAGACTGCGATTTGCGCGCTCAACTAAGCCATTGGTTTGTGGGTGTTTTACTGAAGCGAAGTGTTGCATGATATTCAATTGTGCGCACCAATCTTTGAATGGATTGTCGCAGAACTGTTTCCCATTGTCTGATATAATCTCTCCGGGTAGTCCGAAGCGACAGACAATGTTGTCCCAGACAAAGCGTTTGACTTGATTTCCCGTAATGCTCGCTACCGCCTTTGTTTCAATCCACTTCGTGAAGTAATCTATGGCTACGATGAGGAACTTTAGTCCTCCTGCTGCAACTGGAAAGGGTCCTGCGATGTCAATGCCCCGTTTGTAAAATGGCCATGGTGAGGTAATGGGTGTTAGCTCTTATTGTGGTCGACGCGGAATTGGCCTATGTACTTGACAATTGCTGCATTTCTTTATCAGATCGCGTGCGTCGCGGTGCATAGTTGGCCAATAATACCCCGCAAAGCGCTTGCTACCACAGATCGCGGTCCTGAGTGTATGCTACATGATCCAGCATGGATTTCTCGGAGTACACAGTCTGCTTGAAGAGGTCCAACACATCTGAGCCAAAGTTGTAAGAAAGAGCGTCGATAGAGTATGTTGTCTCGTAGTTCAAATCGTTGCGCTGTGCTCCGCACTCTTCGAGCGTCCTTATGGTCTTGTGGCAAAATTCCCTTGCCAATGAATTCAATGATAGGTGTCATCCATGTAGGATCTTGTTCTTCTATCACTGTGGATACTTCCATCTCCAAGATTGACTTGTTTTGTAGGGTTTCTACCAATACCTGTTTGGATAGGTGTGCAAAGCTTGTGGATGCGATCTTGCTGAGCGCATCAGCCTTCCTGTTGTGCCCTCTGGGCACCTGTTTTATTGTGAACCTGTCAAAGTTTTTAATTAAGAACTTGGACTTTTCCAGGTATTGGATCATGTGTTCATCTTTGGCTTCATATTCACCTAGCACCGAGCCGGGAATCTACGTTTGCTTCCAAGTTGCGTACACCTATTTGAATTGCGATGCGTAGTCCAGCTAGTAGGGCTTCGTATTCTGCCTCATTGTTTGTGGCCGTGAATTCGAAGCGCAGCGCATAGGTGAATTCCATACCTTCTGGATTTGTGAGGATAAGGCCTGCGCCTGATCCATCTACATATGAAGACCCATCTGTGAATAGAATCCAGGGTTCCTGCAGATCTGTTTTGGTTGCCAACGTTGGGCTATCACTATCTGGCTTCTCAACAATAAAATCGGCTAATATTTGTCCTTTGATTGCAGTGCGCGGTCTATATGAGATGTTGTATTCACTTAACAGTACACTCCACTTTTGTAGCCGCCCTGATGCGTCAGGTTTAGAGATGACTTGTTTGATTGGCTGATCTGTGATCACCGCTATTGGGTGCGCTTGAAAGTATCTGCGCAGTCTTTTGGCTGCGAATACTAGAGCTAAGACCAGCTTTTCCATAGCACTGTAGTTAGTCTCTGTTTTCTTCAATGCTTTGCTTACAAAGTATATGGGTGTCTGGACGGAATTCCTATCTGTCAATAGCACTGCGCTGACTGCTCCATGAGTTGCCGATAAGTACATGATTAGCTCTTCCCCTGGTCGTGGTGCGACAAGTTTGGGAAGAGATGCCAGATGTTGTTTTAGCTGTTGGAAATCTTCTTCTGCTTCTTCGGTCCAGCGAAAGTCTCCCTTTTTAGTACACTTCGTGAGTGTTTTAAAGAGAGGAAGTGATTTGTCTGCTGACTTAGATAAGAAACGGTTTAGCCCTGCTAGCTTTCCGTTTAACGACTGGACTTCTTTCAGTGTGCGCGGTGAGGACAGATCAATAACAGCTTTTGTTTTTTCTGGACAAGGCTTGATTCCATCAGGTTCTATTAAGTATCCAAGGAACATACCTTCGGTTGCGCCAAAGGTGCACTTCTTGGGGTTTAACTTCATGTTTATTTGTCCCAATGTTCTGAATGTTTCCTCAATATCCCGCACCAATTCATCCTCTGTGTGGCTTTTGATGACAAGGTCGTCAACGTAGACCTCCAAGTTGCGACCCACTTGTTTCTCGAAAGCTGTGTCCACCAATCGTTGGTATGTTGCGCCTGCGTTTTTTAAGCCAAAAGGCATTTTTTGTGTAGCAGTAAACTCCTTGACTGGTGTGGAAAGCTGTTTTTTCTTCATCTTCGACCGCCATCTGAATTTGATGATACCCTTTGTATGCGTCTAGGAAGCATTTGAAAGGGTATCCGCACAGGGATTCTACCTTCCAGTCTATTTCTGGCAGTGGATAGCAGTCTTGTGGACATGCTTTGTTAAGGTCTGTGAAGTCCACGCACATTCTCCAACTGCCATCGCTCTTTTTTACCATCACTGGTTTAGAGAGCTAGTCATGATAGTACACTTCGCGCATGATGTCTGCGTCTACGAGTTTGTGTACTTCTTCCAGAATAGCTTTTGCACGATCTGGGGCTTGGCCGCGCTTCTTCTGTCGTATTGGGGGATATCCTTGTCGGATTTGTAGCATATGTTCTGTAATAGAGCGCGGCACTCCTGTCATGTCTTTTGGTTCCCATGCGAAGATGTCCAGGTTCTTTTGCAAGAGTGCGCACACGGCTGCTTTGCCTTTGTTAGATAAAGATCCGCCAATCGAGACTTGTTGGTCCAGGTAATCGGGATGAATAGCGACCTTTAGGTTTGGTATTTTTTCTGTGCGCTGTTCTGGAATATTCTCCACTTCAGTGGTTACCACGTTGCATTCCTTTGGTGGTACTGTTGTGTTATAGAGGGTGACAACTCCTCCTTCCACTGGAAATTTAAGCATTCCATGCGCTGTGGATGGTACAGCGCGCATGGATGATATTCCAGGTCTCCTAATGATGCCGTTGTATGGTGAGGGAGACTTTATTACCATGAAATTTATCCATGTTGCAGTTGAGTGTTGTTCATCTCCTACGACCACCAGCAAGCGTAACTGCCCCATAGGCCAAATCTTTTCTCCTGTGAATCCAGTCAATGACGTTGTTGCTGGTATCAATTGACTTTGGATTTCAAGTCGCAGTCTTTTGAAACAATGATCATACAGGATGTTTGCGGATGCTCCTCCATCAATGTACATGCGGTGGATATCATGTCCCCCGTATGTATTTCAATAGTTAGAGGTTTTACCACTGCGTTGTCCGCAGCTAGAGTAGGGAAAGATATCTCTTTCTCTGGAGAGAATTTTTGGCTGACTTTTTGCTTTATCTTACGCTGCCATGACTGTATCATGTATATGGTATAAGCTTTTTCTTTGGGAGGTTCTTTCTTACCCCCGTTCCTTTGTTTGTCTTTTCCCTCTTTGATGTTTTTTTACAAGGTGGTCCATTCTGCCTTCCCTTACTAACTTCTCAATTAGTTGTCTTAGCTGGACGCACTCGTTAGTTGTATGGCCTTTTTGACCGTGATACTCGCAGTATCCATTCCCTACGCGCTTTTCCTCTGCGGTGCGCATTGGTGGAGGTTTTGGAAAATTTGCGCCTTCTGTTATAAATATTTCCCTCGGAGTTTTTGTGAGAGGGGTATATTTGTCATTGTCTCTTCCGCTGCGGTAATTCCTGCTGCGATTGTTATTCTGATCATTGGATTGTCTCCGAGGCTGTTCTTGTTGCCTATAATTCGAGTAACCCTTTTTGCTGTCCGCAGCAGCTGCTTCTCCTTGTATGAAGGACCTGGTGTGCTTTGTTAGCTCATCGAAAGTTTGGGGAACCTTGTCATTTAGCTTCCGGATAAGTTCTGGGTTGTTAATTCCATTCATGAACCCTGAAATTTTAAGAATTTCGGGACATGCTTTGACCTGTATGCACTCATCCTTGAAGCGTTCCATAAAAGCGCTGGTTGATTCCCCTTGGCGCTGTTTTACTCTGGCTAGTTCAACAGGGTTCTTAGCGCACTTCTTTCTTTGGGTGAAGTTGAGACGGAATGCTTTCCGTAATTCTTCAAACCCACCGATACTCCGTCGTGGGAGTTTGCTAAACCATGTGCGCGCGTTCCCTACTAACGTAGAATTAAACATATGGCACCACACAGGCTGTGGCCAGTTTTCGATAGTGGCAGCTGATTCGAAGACTTTTAGGTGATCATCAGGATCTCCGGTTCCATCATATGTTTTTACGTTAGTAGGCATGCGCCTCCTTTTGTTGTCGGAGTAATCGCTGATGCGTCGTGTAAACGCATCAACTTTCTGGCGACGCCATGGAAGAGACATGTCTTCATTTTCTTCTTCGCGACGTCTGCCTCTTGACTTCCAGTGTCCTGTTTCTTTGTCCTCGTTGTCCGAGGAGTCACTGGAGGAGGAGTAGTTTCTTTTTCGGCGCTTGCGCCGGCTTCTTTCAGAAGAAGAGCTTGAGGGGCTTTCACTTGGGGACATTCTTTTCCCCAACCTGTCGTGAATTCTCTTACTCCCAGATTTGGAGGACCCTTGGCTTGGTGAATGCTGAGGTCCTAATCGGTCTTGTATCCCTCGACTGCCAAGTCTGGAGTGAACATTGGTGCGCCTTTCGCTTTCTTCATATTCCTATGTGTACTGTGAATCAGACGTCGTACCCAACCTATCGTGGATAGTAGTACGTTTTTCGTTATCTGCACGTCTCCCTCGTGGGTGGCGCGGTGGTGATGGTTCGCTTTCAGGACCAAAATTGAGCCAGGCTTGAAGGCTCGCACTCGACCTTCTTCTTGCTTCTTCTTGCATGAGAGCAGTCAGAGTTTCATAGTTTTGGGATACAAAATTTCCCAATGTTAAGTCAGGTGTGTCCTCAGCTGCTGCAAGAATATTTGCCTCAGTGTTGGGCGCCTTTTCTCGGTTAGGCGCGCCCGGTGGTACAGTGTTGTCCACTGTAGGTACAGTTTGGTGAGGAGTATTGAAGAGAGTGCGCTGGAGTTCCTCAACGCTTGGGACCACTGTGGTGGTTTGGGTAGTCCTTATAGGCAGTTCTACCGCTGGAAGAGGTTGGGTTGTCCCTGCCTCTTGGTGACCAGGAGCGCTGGTTGTTCCAGCAACCTGCTTAGGGGTCGAATCTTGTTGATTCTTCCTCTGGGGGTCACGTTTTTCTGGCTGCGGAGTCCGCTGGCTTGAATTCTTATTCTTCGTCATTCTAGTTCTTAGTTCTTAGTAGGGTCCCACGGATGGTGCCACTTGTTGATACAAAAGTTGGGCATTCCTGATTATGGGCTCTTGCTCTCGTACCAATTCGCTTCTTAATGCTTGTAACCTGCGCACTAAGAAAATAAACAACACCGTTAGGCTTATCGTGGGATTGTCTCCCACGATTAGACTCCGGTGTGAGAGTAAATAATCGATTTAGGGTTCTCGTAAAGAGTTTAGGGTTTGTGAATCGTACCTTGAATGAGAGTTGTGTCATTCTTTATATAGGCGCAGAATCCTTGTAGGGTTCGTGCTCCTTACGTTTCGCACACATGGTGCTTATCCGGGTAAGGATATCTATTTCATAGATAGAAGATCCTTACCTAAACAGTATATGTAGTTTAGTTGGGCTTATATGAGCCCATTCCCTTTATTGGTGCGGCCCAAGTAATAATAGCCCACACATGGTGACTTTAGGCCTTAGTAATGTTTATCATTTGGGCTCGTGGCCCATATATAGACTATACGTCATCAACAACAAATTATAAAAATTATAAAAATTGTTGGAAAATACAAAACCTCTGGCAAGTTAGTCCATATCTTTGGCAGGTTAGATGTGAATTTTCTTTTCCACGCTTGCTTGCAATTTCAAAGAAAATTCCAATTAATCTGCCAGAGCTACGGAACTAGCTGGGGATTCACGACGTGTCTGCAGATCTGTAAGATACTGTAATTTTTTGCGGATGAAAATTAGTTTATGTTGTTAATGATGATTTTGAATGATTTTTAGCTTATTATTGTATATAATATAATATAATATTATTGTCTATATTATGATATACATTATGATTTTTAGCTTGTATGATGTTTGTGTGAATCTGTAAGTTGTGTATTGTTTAAATCGTGTTTTTTTTTTTTTTTTACTCTTTTACTATTATGTTTTGTATTCTTCTATTTGCATTTAGGTAGTGTTTGGTACGATGGAATAATGCATAATATAACTTATTCCACTGTTTGGCGGCAGTAGAGAAGCGAACAGTGAAATGGGGTAGAATGGTAGATGATTGAATCTTTTGTTTGGTGTGAACAAAAAATGAAATTGTTGCTGAATCATGTATAACTTATTGCACTTTTATTCTTTTAACCTCCTTAATAGCTGATTGTTAAAGTTGTTGTTAAGGTCATATTTATTCATTAAACTTTATGATATCAGTTTATATTATTTAAACAATTGTATAGAGTGCTTGGTGCGGGATGATTGTTCGTCCGCCATAGGTATCAACAACGTGCCATTTGTTAGCCATCGTACACCGCCTCTTTAGCCGTTCGTGTGTCTTTGGTCATTTAGCCAAGGCAATAACATATACCATTATTTTTTTTATTTTTTTTATTTTTTTTTTTGTGTGAGTGGGTGGTTATTTTGAGGGGCTTACAAAATTTTATTATTTTTTTTGGAAGGTATTTTAGTTGTTGTGTATTATTGGTATCCTGATAATGTGGCGCTGAGGTGGTAGACGAATGTTATTCGTTCTCCCCGCACCTTGCAATCTAAGATGAAGTTTTTGATGATCACATCGTGTTTTAGTTGATTTTCTTTTCCTTGCATTCTTTTTAGCTTTATATGTACTAGCTCAATAGGTCATAGAGGACAATAAAAACATAAATATCGAAGCTTAAATATGCTGAAAGGCAGCTTGAACTAAACATGAAAACAAGAATAGACTCAAAGAAACACTTGTATCTACTGATCAACATGATAATACAAGTCAAATAATTACAGATTGTATTGCCTTTAGAACAATACTTAAAAAAGATTTAATTAATTGAAGCTGATATTCTTACTTCTTTATCGTATACTGCTCTAACGCCTTCTGTAGCTCCATATCAACTTCAATAGATGACATGATTTTCTCTTCTACAACATTGAGCTATGTAGCACCGAAATGGGAACGGCAAAGGGATACGGGAACGATACGGGAACAGGAAACGGCAAAATCAAAAATTGAAGATACGGGAACGGCATAGATACGTCAATAAAAAAAAATATAAAAAATTAATATACAATACAATACAAAAAATAGAACGGAAACCAGCCATTCGTACATATACAATACAATACAAAAACAGTTGAATGACATTGACAATACAATATTCATTGAGAAGAGAAGCAGTTGAAACTTGAATGACAATTAGGGGTGAGCATCGGGCCGGTCCCGACCCGTCCCGACCCGATGCCGACAAAGCCCGAATCCCGAGATCGCCGGAAAACCAAACCGACTCCCGACCCGAAACCAGTCGGTTCGGTATCGGGACGGTCGGGATCGGTCGGATTTTTCGGTTTTCTTTGTTGTTTTCCGGTTTTCATCCGGTCCCGACCCGATACCTACAAGCCCGAATCCCGAGTTCGCCGGAAAACCAAACCGACTCCCGACCCGTTTGCTAGTCGGGATCGGAATCGGACCGTCGGGATGGTCAGAATCGAGACGGGTATCGGTAGTCGGTCGGGATATGCTCAGCCCTATGACAATACAATAAAAAAACGCTACAATACAAAACTTAGATTCATAATATCGTAGAGTACATATATTATATATATACCAAAAACACTGCAATACAAAACTAAGATTCATAATATCACAGTGTCATCTTCTCCAATAATATAAAATAGCACCAGCCATTCAAAAACACTACAATATATTCATAGATTCATAATATTGTAGAGTACATATATATATACCAAAAATCATGCACCATAATTCTAAAAAAAAAAAAAGCCCATTAAACCCAATAGAAATTCTTGGAACCGGCTAGTAAATACAGAAACGTGGCCCGATACGGCTCAGATTACACAAACGTTTATGGATACGTCTGAGAAACGTTTCGGAGACGTTTCCATGGCGTTCCCGTTCCCAATCCGTTCCCAAACGGGCACGCGAGCCTTCTAGCCGTTTCGGTGCATCAGAGACATTGAGAGCTGCTCCAAAGGTGGCCATGATTGTTGCTCATCTGATTTGGATCATGTGTTGGGATAAAGTTGTTACATCATCTACATATGTTGGTTTCTTAGTTTAACAGCATGTGAAAGCTAAAAATCGATATTCA
This sequence comes from Artemisia argyi, assembly GCA_030686995.1. Lineage (NCBI taxonomy): Eukaryota > Viridiplantae > Streptophyta > Magnoliopsida > Asterales > Asteraceae > Artemisia > Artemisia argyi. The sequence continues at coordinate 18,010,461 of CM060695.1, read as the reverse complement.
GTCTACAAAGCGTGTGTATATAGTTATCCCTTGTGCTTTGGGTCTAGCCACTCCAACTACGATTATGGTTGCTACCGGTAGAAATGCACTAGAAAAGGCCCGCATAAGGTACTTAACATTTCAAATCGTAAACCAAACCATAGCATTGGTATTGATTTAGTCTCACATTGTTGGAATTTGTAGGTTAATAAAGTTGTGTTCCATAAAACTGGAATGCTAACTGTTGGAAAGCCTGAAGTTGTTAGTATACTCTTTTCGAGAATCTCAATGGAGGAGTTCTGTAATACTCCAATTGCTGTAGAGGTCGGGTTACGTTTCTACTTTCTAACTTGGTACATGTGGCAATTCATACTCATTTACTTATGAGTGTCGATTTATATTTTGTTTTATCTCAAAACGGGTCAACTAAATAAATTACGGAGTACAAATTTAGCTAACTATGGTGTTGTTAAACTTTACCCATAACAAAATTAGCATGTGTAGGTTTGATTTACAAGAATTCCTACATCTGATACATGTTTGGTCTGTTTATAGGGAAATAGCGAACACCCAATAGCAAAAGCTATCGTCAACCACGCTAAACACCTATTACTAAACAACAAAACTCAACTACCCAACGCTTGATCAATAACAGACTTCCAAGTCCACCCATGAGCCAGAGTAGAGTGCAAACCAGGAACTAAAACCGTACGCATTGGTAACAAGAAACTGATGACATCATTCAACATCCACATCACCCCTGAAGCCCAATCAGAAAACGAAAAGTTAGCTCGCACATGTGTCCTTTCTCTATAGATAACAAAATAGACGGTGCAGTTGGATTTACTGTTCCAGTAAAATCAGAAACTTCACGGGTAATATCTTGTTTACATTCTATGAACATCAAAACCAAGAGATAATTGGTCAACTGCACGAGCAATAGCAAGTGAAATAGGCATTGAAAAAGTGTTAGCCAAAACAGACCCTTAAGGAAAAGCTGATAAGATCAAGGACTTGCAATCAAAAGGACTAACCGTCGCAATGGTAGGTGATGGGATTAATGACTCACCTGCACTCATTGCAGCTAATGTTGGTATGACGATAGGGGTTGGGACAGATGTTGCAATTGAGGCTGCTGATATAGTGCTGATTAAAAGTAACTTAAAAGATGTGATTACTTCTATTGATTTATTTAACACGACGACTTTTAGAATATACGAGTTGGGCTACCCACGCGTTGCTGCGGGTGTGCTGCTTATAATTTTTGTGCTATACGTGTTTTGTCTTATTTTTGTTGCCTAAACTACCTGGAAGAGCACGAAAGGAGAACACAAACAGACAATGGCAAATATTTTCATAATATATATGTCAAAACCAACTAAACGCTTCACAAATTCTTTGTAGCCTGATACATAATGTTCAAGAGAGAAAGATAACAGCCTTGTTGCTTGTTGTTTCTCCTTTGCTCTGCTGACATAACTTCCTTCTGCATATTCGCTTTGCTTTCCAGTTCAATCATTTTCTGTTTTAGTTCACACTTCACACGCATCCTTTTATGCTCCTACAACGTTTAACGTACGTTTTAATATTCTGTTATTTATATAGTACATGTAAAACGATACTTCCTTGTAAGTAACTTTTTGGCATAGTTGGACTGAAAGGAAAACATGCCTGCATAGGCTATCAATTGCTTGAAACAAACATAAAATGTTTTGGCTGCTATTTGTTATTCCAGCAGTTCTCCAATGAAAGCAATTATTTCTTCTAGTAGTTCTCCAATGAAAGCAGTTATTCCAAGATTCTGTCCCAAGGCATAAGCAGACTTAATTACTAAATTATATCCAGACATGAGGTTGATACACAACTTAAAAATGTAGATGGAAATAGACTAAAATCACCTCTTAAGAAGAGTCAATATTTCTGCTAATGCATATAAGCGAGAGTCATAAAGCCAACGACTGGAAGGAGGCACCTGAACAGTAATATTACCATATTAGTCACTTTATGCATTAGATAAATATAAGTTCAAGAATTGTTGTGACTTTACATAATATACTTAAGCGTTGTTTTTCTTTCCAAAAATCATTGAACACACGTGTGTGTTCTTACAAAATATGAGTCGAATTGGCTCATTTATTTAATCAAGAGGCGAAATTTTGACCCATTAACTATAAATGAGTCGAATTGGCTTCTTTCTTATCCCATAGAAATGCTACATAGAACCAACTGACATTAATATGTAATCAAATTTATCAGCAAATGAAAAGACTTTGAATAAAGGGAGGCTTTGTTCTTTTTTCTTTTCTGGTAATGGTGGCACTGGTTTTGTTGGCTCAGTTGAGTCAGCCATTCTGTATAGATTCTGTTTTTTGTTAATTGAACAACAGGATGTTTGTATTTAGTTTTTAGGGGGGGGAGGGGGAGGGGAGCGTTCATGAGAGATGTGTGGGTGACTAAGAGGCGTTATCTGCTAACCTATGAAGGGTGATATGTACCAATGTTTTGAAAACCGGGTTCGAAATTGACCCGGTCGAGTCACCGGGTACCGGATCAACCGGTTGGACAGCCGGGTCAACCCGGTTTTCAATTTATTATTTTTTTATTTTTTGGCCGGGTCAACCGGTTCGACCGCCGGGTCAACCCGGGTTTTTATTAAAATATTTTGAAAAAATGAAACCCAGCCGGGTTTCGAGAACCGGGTCACTCAAAACTCGGCGGGTCAAACCGGTTAACCCGGTTTTAGAAACCCGGGTTGTTTTGACCCGTTTTTTCGGCCGGAACCGGTCGAACCGGTTAACCCGGCCGGGTCGACCCGGGTTTCAAAACCTTGATCTGTACTTTAAGAAAGTAATAAAGTAATAAATGTCTGATATATCATATTGAAGTAATTTACTGTTTAAAATGCTCTCGGTTTGACCATTTTGGCTCATTTAACCTGCTTGACTTTTTCGCCTCATTTTACCTTTTTTTGCATCATTTTAACTATCTAATCTTTTAGACTCATTTCACCTATCGTGTTTTATGAAAGCAAAACACATTTGCTAGTTAACCAATTCGACCCGCATGGTTTTTAGTTAGATTTTTAGCTTAAAAAATGCTTGACCCATTAGAGATAAGAACTGCCAATAAAAAAATAGTAGAGCATGTGAAATACATACCTTTTCAAGACTAACTTCATTTACCCATATAAACTATTCTTCTCATGTTTCACCCTTTTTCCGCCTTCTCTTTAGCCCATTCTAACAACTCTTCACTTCCCTCTTTCGCTTCCTTGAATGGCTGGGACATAATAGTTGGTTGCTATGGTTGTAAAGACCGATAATATAAATCAGTAAAAGATTTCGACTACTTCGTGAGGTAAGAAGGCATATCGAACTTGTGACTCTTGATGTAGCATTGGTTGTCTTGTAGCACCGAAGCTGGTTGCTCAACAATCGTTGCCATCTTTCACTGCACATAATTTAATAAAAATTACATGAGAAAAATCTGTGAAAATGCTATTCTTTACAAATGCTAACAGTTACGACAACTAATAGAAGTTGATGTATTTTAGGTATGAGCTCGGTACCAATCCCGTGCGGAACCCGTACCGAATTGGTTGTACCGTTTTTTTTCGAGCATGAAAGGGGTGTAACGGTACCGTACTGATGAGGCGAAAAATGAACCATTTTTAGGGGGTCATTTAAGCTGGAATTGGAATTTATTTGATCAAATATTGCCCTAAATCGTTCCTTTTGTGATTTTAGGTACTTTGGAAGTGAATTCTGGAAAATGAAGCATTTTGGACGTTTTTGGAGCATAAAAGTGAAGAAAACGGCAAAGTTTTAATTTTCCTTGCTGGGAACAGTAGATGACGGCGTCAAGAAGGATTTTATGACAGCGTCAAGAGCAAAATGGATGACGACCCAGAGAAAACGTGACGACGTCAGAAGAAGGGCGTCAAGAGTAAATGTGGTGACGGCCCAGAGCAGAATTACACATGACGGCGTCAGCTTTGGATCTAGGCAGTCCGAGAACTTTATTGGCGGCGAGATGACGGCGTCAGAATTTTCCTCTTGATGCCGTCACCTCCTAAAATCTATATATACTTTTCTAATTTTCATTCATTAAAGAGAAACTTGTGTGGAGAATTTTAGGGCCGAACCTAATAAACCCTAGCTCGTTTGTAACAGTATTTTCAAGGGTTTTCACCCCTTGAAACCCTTCATGTTCAATTGAGATAAGTATTCTTCCAATTCATTCAATATGTCTATGTGTTGTTTGAATATATCTTACACTTGTCTTGATTTTAACATGCTAGGCTAGATCTATTATGTGTTTGCTTAGATGTAATGAAACCTAGATGTTGATTATAGGTTGATTGTTTGTTTATATTTGTAATGGATGAATGATTTCAATGTTAGGCTTAAGAAAACTGGCAGATTTCCATTGTGTAACTTGCTTGAACGTCTTAAGAAACATGAACTGATGTGTACTAGGTTTTTATGGTTGTATTTAATGCATGAGCGAATTCTAATGATCCCATGTTAGGAGCTTCTTAGCCGGCTCGACATAGGAGTGAAGTAGGAGCTTATAGAATTGGGCAAGTAAGTACGCCACCCCATGAATGGTATTAAGGAATACAATCCGTCATCCACGCAACTGTAACAAGTAATTAACCTGTAAAAGATATCTAGGGAGTAGTGAAATCTAAGTAAACACAATTTTCCCATATATTGTTCACACCATTAGTAATTTAGTTTATTTTCATTTTTGTTATTTTATTTTGATTGCATCTGTAGTTATTGGGTTAGTTGACTAGCAACTAATTCCGCCCACTCTTCCAAAACCCGAGATTTTTACTTGTTTTTATAAAATATAAAAATACAAAAAGAATCATCCCTCACCTCTAGACCTAGTTTTTAGGCTTTCTAATCATAGCGACACTATTTCTGAGTTGAACGATCGGTCCCCCGGTACTTGTCACTATACTATACTACAACGATCAGGTACACTGCCTGGTGGGGGTTGTAAGCTTCTCGAGATCTCTCGAGAGGTAAAGCCTGGTGCAATTCCCACGCATCAAGTTTTTGGCGCCGCAGCCCGGGGAATAGTTATTGTCTAGGTTAGGATTTCTTTTTATTAGGTCTACTTGCTAGATTCCTTTCTAGTAAGATTTTATTTTTATTTTTAGGTTTTCTTTTGTCTATCTTATTTGTTTGTGTCTTTGTTCGTATTAGGTTGGTCTTTATGGATTTAGAGAATCGCCATCTAGAAGTTAGCAAGAGGCTTATAGCGCATAAAAGAAGAAAAAGAGAAGTTAACACATTTAAACAATTTATTAAGCCCCTTCAAATGAAAATTGAGTTTACAGACTTCGCTCCAACTCCTGATGAATTGAGTTACCATATATTTCTTTTACAACACCCCTGCCCCTCAAAATATAGAAAGGTACCATGGATTAGGAGGCATAACTTCAGGAACATAAAAATTCCTTGCATGATTGGGTACATGTCTAGAGAGCAAACATACATTGACTTAAAAGCACCCATGAATATTATGTCTAGGCTCTACTACAACTGGATAATGAACGAAAGGTTAAGCCCTAGAAAAGACCCTTACAATTCTAATAGGCTATGTAATTTCGTCAGGAGAGTTAAAGGGGTACACATCTTTATAGGAAATTTTACTTATCAATGCGATTTTGTAATCCTAGAGGATGTTAGAGGCATTATAGATCCACACCTGGGAGAGATGGTTCTAGGACGACATTTTGTTGAGAAGACTAAGATGTATTGTGATCATGAGAAGGGAATAGTTCATTTTACTGATGGGATAGAAAAGATTACTTTTATGATGCCTCACATGAAGGAAGAATTAAAGGGCATCAAGAATTTACAAATTGATGAGATTCGACCTTATGAGGTTAAGGAAGATGGAATTGATGATAATGTTTATCATGAGAGGAGGCGAACATACTATTCATGTTGCATGAATCTAGGCCCTGAGTACAAGCGTGATGAGAATTGGGTTAGATGTTTTGAGTCAGCACAAAAGTGGGAAAGGAAAACGTAACCCATGACCTTGAGTCTAGCTACAAGACTCGTAAATAAAGAAAAGCGCTTCTTGGGAGGCAACCCATGTTTTGTGTGATTTTTATTTGTTTGATTGTGTATGCATGCTTTATTTTTTATTGTTGGTAGATCATGTTTTAAACTAAAATGGTGAAAATACTTTATTTTGTTGTTTGGCTTGTCTTAACTTCATCCAAAGGTATTTCGCAAAAGAAAAGTGTAAGGGGAAACCCCAAATATGTTTTTAAGAAACAAAATTGATCATGATTCTCCACAATATTAAGTGAACATGTATATTCGTATTCGTTAGAGTCAAATGCTTGTATCGAGTCATAATGATGTTTTGCAGGATTTTCCAGGAAGTAGGACAAAGTTTTTCCAGAAATTTTCCGGAAACTTAACATAAGAATTTCTGCAGGTCACTTCTGACGGCGTCAAGAAGAAATTCCTGACGGCGTCACGTATAAAATTCTGGAAATTTTGCTAGTTTTGTTTTTCTAACGGAGTCTTAAAGTTTTTGTTGAATCTTTAGTTTTATAATCTCTAGGAAATTTGCAAACATCATTCCACAAGCATTATATCTTACATTGTTTTCTAGGATTTATTATCATATATAGATTGCCGCCGATTTTACGCGAGGTTGCCTTGTTTGTTTTCTCGGGATTAACAGGTTATGTATGACAAGAAGATGATTTATATTCTAGAAGGGAAGCTTTGATTATTCATTTTCTTGAAGGAAGATCTAACCTTGTTACCACACTATCCATACCGAGCGAATCAGGGGAGTATTTGATTTCATTCTTTTATCTGTTTTACTTTTACAATCTTTAATTGAACATTGGAGACAATGTTCATCCTAAGTGTAAAGGGAGGGTAAATGATGATACCTCATATGATACACTTTCACTTGAGTTTGTTTGTTTGATGGTAAGTGTGTAATAAAACTATGAGAAATACTTGTTAGTGCAATTTTAGCGCCAAATTTAAAATTTTTTACAACATTTAGGAGTGAAACTTTAGCCTTAGCAAGCGTCTCATGGATAGGAGATTGTATGACTAGCACAAAACCGTATCATTCAGAAAAATTTTCCACCTAAATATGTGAGGTTCGCATTTAGATTTGATAGGAAAAGCATTTATTATTAGTGCTTATGAGTGTACCGGTAGCATTTAGATTCTAGAACTTGCTTTAGTGATACATCCCGAGACCGCTAGTGAGACTACATTCGTGTAGTAGGATTTACTACATGATAAGAGGCATTATGATCACCCTTGTGTTAAACCCGTATCATAATTACTTGACCATTTAAGTCATATTATTTGGCTAGTTAAGTCAATTAATTTTCCCACACCCTTAGCGTTGTACTCATTTTTAGTACATGAAACCCCTAGTACACCCCTCCGAGCCTATCTTTTCATTTCTAACTTTAAGCATCTTAGTTAAAGAAAGAATTTGTTACACCCCACTTAAATGTACAACCAAATCGCCTTAGCCTTCCGTGTATGCACTCATCTTTAGTGCATTATTGTTATTTGTTTAAACCCTTAGTTAATTATCTAATTGATTACATGGTTGCTAAGTCGAGTCATATCCTTGTACATATTGTTTTGGGACTCATGGGACTCATGGGTAAAGTACTTTTGTTATGGAGTAATGGGGAAGAACATCATATATTACCCCCATATGTGCGTTAATCTTAAAAGTACTCCAACTGTTTTGATTATCTTAATTCGAGTCATTAGATTAGTTTATTGTAAAGTATGTAAAAATTCAAGTGTAAGAGGAATTTTCATTCCCTATGATGTATTATTTTGGATGGTAGGGTAAGAGTGTATGCAAAAAAAATAATAATAATAATAATAAAAAAAAAAAAAAAAAAAAAAAAAAAAAAAAACCGGACTACCATCCCGTTTCATTCTATGTTTTTTTTATGTTTTTGTTATTTTTTATTTATTAGCTTAAGTCGAGTCGAGTCTTGGCTTAGCAACGCCATATTGTACATGTAATTAACCAAGATGATTAGCTCGCCACCAGTAAAGATTGCCTATGTCCAACAAAACAGTGTATTCCATATCCCTACACCTAACGTTACAACCCTTTAAAAAAACCTCTTTGATAGTTTATCCTAGGTGCTTACGCCATGTGGTGGAGGTTTGATCCTTTCACAAGCCTATGGTAATCTATTTTGTTATGATAGGTAGTGAGAGATGTTTTCCATTTTCATATTGTGATATTTAGTTTATTACACCCGAGAGATGTGAGTATCTAAACACTATTTGTGAGGTGCTAGTGTATGACCTCCGTGCTTGTCTTTGGTCATTAGTGGAACGATTATTTGTTGTAATTACTTTTATATTAGTGTTAAATGACCCCTAACTTGTATTTTGACTAGAATAAAAACGCATTTGCTTGAGGACAAGCAAATCTCAAGTGTAAGGGTATATGATGAGGCGAAAAATGAACCATTTTTAGGGGGTCATTTAAGCTGGAATTGGAATTTATTTGATCAAATATTGCCCTAAATCGTTCATTTTGCGATTTTAGGTACTTTGGAAATGAATTCTGGAAAAGGAAGCATTTTGGACGTTTTTGGAGCATAAAAGTGAAGAAAACGGCAAAGTCTTAAAATTACCTTACCATCCAAAATAATACATCATAGGGAATTTACATTCCCCTTACACTTGAATTTTTACATACTTTAAAATAAACTAATCTAATCACTCGAATTAAGAAAATCAAAACAATTTGAGTACTTTTAAGATTAACGTACATATGGGGGCAATAATATGATGTTCTTCCCCATTAACTAATGGTTTAAACATGTAACAATAATGCACTAAAGATGAGTGCATACACGGAAGGCTAAGGCGATTTGGGTGTACATTTAAGTGGGGTGTAACAAATTCTTCCTTTAAGTAAGATGCTTAAAGTTAGAAACGAAAGGATAGGCTCGGAGGGGTGTACTAGGGGTTTCGTGTACTAAAAATGAGTACAACGCTAAGGTGTGGGAAAAATTAATTAACTTAACTAGCCAATTAATATGACTTAAATGGTCAAGTAATTATGATACGGATTTAACACAAGGGTGATCCTAATGCCTCTTGTCATGTAGTAAATCTTACTACACGAATGTAGTCTCACTAGCGGTCTCGGGATGCATCACTAACGCAAGTTCTAGAATCTAAATGCTACCGGTACACTCATAAGCACTAATAGTAAATGCTTTTCCTATCAAATCTAAAGGCGAACCTCACATATTTGGGTGGAAAATTTTTCTGAATAGTATGGTTTTTTGCTAGTCATACGACTCCTATCCATGAGACGCTTGCTAAGGCTAAAGTTTCACTCCTAAATGTTGTAAAAAAATTTAAATTTGGCGCTAAAATTACACTAACAAGTATTTCTCATAGTTTTATTACACATCTACTATCAAACAAACAAACTCAAGCGAAAGTGTATCTGTAAGGTATCATCATTTTACCCTCCCCTTACACTTAGGATGAACATTGTCCCCAATGTTAAAGTAAAGAATGTAAAAGTAAAATAAGTAAAAAGAATGAAATCAAATACTCCCTTTATTCGCTCGGTATGGATAATAAGGTAGCCAGGTTAGATCTTCCTCTAAGAAAATAAACAATCAAAGCTTATCTTCTAGAATATAATTCATCTTCTTGTCATATATAACCTGTTAAACCTGAGAAAACAGACAAGGCAACCTCGCGTAAAATCGGCGGCAATCTATATATGCTAACAAATCCTGGAAAACAAAATAAGATATAATGCTTGTGGAATGATGTTTGCAGATTTCCTGGAGATTATAAAACTAAAGATTCAACAAAAACTTTAAGACTCCGTTAGAAAAACAAAACTGGTAAAATTTTCAGAATTTTACACGTGACGCCGACAGGAATTTCTTCCTGACGCCGTCAGAAGTGACCTGCAGAAATTCTTATGTTAAGTTTCCGGAAAATTTCTGGAAAAACTTTGTCCTACTTCCTGGAAAATCCTGCAAAACATCATTATGACTCGATACAAGCATTTTACTCTAACGAATACGAATATACATGTTCACTTAATATTGTGGAGAATCATGATCGAGTTTGTTTCTTAAAAACATATTTGGGGTTTCCCCTTACACTTATCTTTTGCGAAATACATTTGGATGAAGTTAAGACTAAGCCAAACAACAAAATAAAGTATTTTCACCATTTTAGTTTTGAAACATGATCTACCAACAATAAAAATAAAACATGTATACGGAAACAAATAACAATCAAACAAAATAAAAATCACACAAAAAGAAGAATGAAACCATAAGCAAATCATAACATTTCTAATTAACGTGAACATAAAAATAAAAATAAAAATTATCCATGGCCAACAAAGGCCATAACCTAAACTATTACAGTCCAAATTGTTTCAAATTACATCACCATGAATAAATCGTTCAAACATAACAAACACCAAGACAAATCATTGGGGATGGGGACCATAACGGTAGTCATAACCAGGTGGGAGGTGCCCAGTGTACCCGTAGGGAGGGTAGTCCATCTCACGACCGGGGAATGGGTCGATCTGTAGCTGGGGCTCGATCTGATCACGGGTGGAGAGGTGCTGCATCTGGCGGAGGGTATGATCATACATCCAATCAAAGCGCTGGTCAGTGGTGGTTCGCCATGCGTCCACCTGACCCATCCAGGCCCCCTGGTGTGCCTGCCAGTCTCCCCGACTCATGTGTCGGTAGTAATCCGCAGACCCAACCTCATAATCCCTGAACTGATGCTGCAGGGGCGCCCCCTCATCATCATCATCATCCTCAACACCATCAGGTCCTCCCGCCATGTACCAGGTATAGGACCCATCCCCCAGCTGCATAACGATGCTCATCTGCCTGAGGGATTTAGCCCTCACCGCCCTACAAGCCCCACAGTCGCTCAGGTACCCCATGATCTCAGGAACAAGTAGCCCATAAGATCGAGCCAACCGGGTCACGAACATCCCCCCATACACCTTGTCAATATCCCTCTCCCCCACACTAGTCTTCAAATAGCTCGCTACCCAAAATGGGATGTTACAGTAAACACCCGCTGAAAATATGGTGTACAGGCAGAAAAGATCTGAAGCAGTGACACGGTGAGTGGTGCCATGACGTCTCGACAAGCTGTAGGTGATGCACCTGTGGGCTAACCTGATCATGGGGTCCCTTATTGAGGCAGCCCCAGTAGTCGAGGTGTACACCCCATTCCCAATACTCGGCCAAAAAGTGGCGCACCTCATCTCGTTCCTCACAGTCTCCCCATGCAATAACCTCTGCATAAAACCTCCCTCAACAGCCTCCTCCCTAGTGTACAAACCTATCCTCCATCCAAACTCAATAACCGACCATGATCGAATCTCCCCCCTAACCTAAAGTAAATAGTGGTGCCCCCCATATCCGTCCTGGCCTCCGCCAAATCAAAGCGAAAAGTCACAAAGAACTCCCTAACCAACTTACTGTACACAGTCTCCCTCATCCTGAACAATCTCTCCCATTGAGGACCCGTGAATCCATCGGTTTGGATCCTCCCCAAGAACTCACCCTCTAAACCTTGGGATCTCAGAAACTCCCAATCAATTACAGCACCAGCATCAATGTGGTGATAAACAAGCTCCGCGTACTTAGTTATAGCGGCATCATTGTCAAACTCACTCCAACTGTGGACCATTTCCCCATAGTTAACTTGTTGGGACCTAGACGAGCTGCCTCGGTGTTGTCGTGATCGTTTGCTCATTTTCCTGGAAAAAGATAGAGTGGATGAAAACGATTAAAATGAGAATTTTACAAGTTCATGCTGTCAGACACATCTGACGCCGTCAGGAAGGAGAACCTGACGCCGTCAGACCCATCAGAAATCCATCCATGCAATTACGAGGGAAAAATCAATTTTCAAACTCTAAATCCAGACCCAAACACTCCTTTATGCATAAAACATGGGTGGGGGGTCAAAAAAAATCCGTGGTGTGGAAGATTTTTCCTTAATTAACGCATGATTCGAGTAGAACAATATCATCTCATGGTAACCTCATGATTACGAAACATCTAAGGAAAGACATTATGATTTATCAAAGATGGGTCAAAGATAGGGTTTCGGATGATGGGGGTTTTCAAAATTGATAGGCCCTAAGGATAATTGAACGAAAAAGAGTAAAGAAAAACTACTTACCAAGTGGAGATTTGTCACGGAAGATGTCGGATTGGATGATGGAGACTCGGAGGTGGAGCATCAATTTGGGTGTGATTTGTGGGGTATGAGTTGAAAGTGATGGAGTTTGGGTTATTATTGCTGAGATAGCGAGGTGACGACGTCAAGAGTTAATATCTGACGCCGTCAGATGCCCACATCAGGAACAAAAAGTGGTAATTCCAAATTCAGTCCCTGCACTAATGTAAATAGCTAAACATAAGTAAAAACTATGAGTAGCCATCCCGTTAGTGAAGTCCACCAGGGTCAAATGTTTCATTACTGTCACGGAGAGAGATGTGGTTGTAAAAAGGGGTGGGTGAGGTTCCAGTTAAGTTGTAACCTTCGCATTGGTCAACGGTGGGTACAAAGAGGAATTGTTCCATAGAGGGTCTCAAAGTTGTGGTGTTTTTGAGGTGCAACCTCTTCACACCGGGTTTAAAACCAAAGGAACGTCTCTTGCACAAATTGGGGAGCGTGGTTTGCAAGCATCCAACAAAAATGTTATGAAATTGCGAGTTCTTCTCCTCCTGAGGATGCTCACAAAAGTAGGGGTGAATTGACAGCGAAGCACTTGAAAAGGATTTCTCATTATGATCTTGGTCACACACCAAAGGGGTTGGAACGTCAAAGATTTTTTCGATTTTTCTTGGTGCGGATTTTTCCTTAATCTTCTCCTTAATTCTTGATATGAATTTGTCTGCTAAATCCATAAAGGCATTACGAGTGCTTTCCATGCGTGCTTCTAAGTGCCGAATTTGTTTTTCCTGATTATTCATGAAGGTTACCATTATCCCTTCGAACTCCTCTTGTCGTGAACGTTCAGGAAAATTATGTTTGTTAATCGCACTCACACGTATATTAGGACTCCTTGCGGTTTCAGCAGCAGGCATTTTAGCTCGCATTAATTCTTTTACCTGCTCTCGATATTTCCCAATAATTGTTCTTGGGTAGCGTTTACGTAATCAAGTTTCCCCTTACTTGAAAACATCGGGTCCTCCCATCATTCTTCTTCGTATTATGCTAACCCCTCAAGAACTTTCCAGCATTCATCAATGCTAAGTCTGTTTAGCCTGCCATTGGCTGCGTAATCTATAGCCCTTCTCGTTTGATAGTTAACTTTATCGTAAAAGATTTGAATCTGGAACCATGGTTCGATGCCATGATGAGGGACTTTTCGGAGTAGGTCTTTATATCGAGTCCATGCTTCGTAAAAGGTTTCACCTTGACGTTGTTGGAACATCAAGATATCATTTCTAAGCTTGGTAGTTCTCCCCGGTGGGAAAAATTGAGAAAGGAAACGAGTGGTGAGATCATCCCATGAGGTGATGGATCCCGCGGGTAAACGCTCAAGCCATTGACTAGCTTGATCACGTAGAGAGAATTGGAATAGGCGTAATCGGGTTGACTCTCTAGTTGTAGCATCAAGGTCTATAGAATCTACGATTTTAAGGAAGTCCTTGAGATGTTGATTTGGATCTTCGGAACAAAGTCCATGGAATGCACATCCGCTTTGCACCAACCGGATGGTGTCGAATCGCAAGGGAGACACATTGGCTCCTTGGGTGAGCTCAATGGTGTTTCGGTAGCCTTGGTGGCTAGGTCGGGAGTACTCTCCTAGGGTTCGGGGCCTAAGAGGTTGGTTAGCTAGTGGTGGGTTTTGTGGGTGGTCTTGTTGTGGTGGGTTGATGGGTTCAAAGATGTTACCACCTTCCATGACGTCGGATGGTAAAGATTATGAACAAAAACATGAAGAAATAAGATAGACTAAAGAGAACCCAAAAATAAAAATAAAATCTTACTAGAAAGGAATCTAGCAAGTAGACCTAATAAAAAGAAATTCTAACCTAGACAATAACTATTCCCCAGGCTGCAGCGCCAAAAACTTGATGCGTGGGAATTGCACCAGGCTTTACCTCTCGAGGGATCTCGAGAAGCTTACAACCCCCACCAGGCAGTGTACCTGATCGTTGTAGTATAGTATAGTGACAAGTACCGGGGGATTGATCGTTCAACTTAGGAATAGTGTCGCTAGGATTAGAAAGCCTAAAGACTAGGTCTAGAGGTGTGGGATGATTCTTTTTGTATTTTTATATTTTTATAAAAGCAAGTAAAATCTCGGGTTTCGGAAGAGTGGGCGGAATTAGTTGCTAGTCAACTAACCCAATAACTAAAGATGCAATCAAAATAAAATAATAAAATTGAAAATAAACTAAATTAAGATAGTGGTGTGAGCAATATATGGGAGAATTGTGTTTACTTAGAGTTCACTACTCCCTATATATCTTTTACAGGTTAATTACTTGTTACAGTTGCGTGGATGACGGATTGTATTCCTTAATACCATTCATGGGGTGGCGGACTTACTTCCCCAATCCTATAAGCTCCTACTTCACTCCTATGTCGAGCCGGCTAAGAAGCTCCTAACATGGGATCACTAGAATTCGCTCATGCATTAAATACAAACATAAAAACCTAGTACACATCGGTTCATGTTTCTTAAGACGTTCAAGAAAATTACACAATGGAGATCTGCCAGTTTTCTTAAGCCTAACATTGAAATCATTCATCCATTACAACTATAAACAAGTAATCAACCTATAATCAACATCTAGGTTTCATTACATCTAAGCAAACACATGAAAGATCTAGCCTAGCATGTTATAATCAAGACAAGCATAAGATATATTCAAACAACACATAGACATATTGAATGAATTGAAAGAAGACTTATCTCAATTGAACATGAAAGGTTTCAAGGGGTGAACACCCTTGAAAATATTGTTACAAACGACCTAGGGTTTATTAGGTTCGACCCTAGTATTCTCCACACAAGTTCCTCCTTTAATGAATGAAAAATAGAAAAGTATATATAGATTTTGTGAGGTGACGGCGTCAAGAGTAAATGTCTGACGCCGTCATCTCGCCGCCAATAAAGTTCTCGGACTGCCTAGATCTGGGTTTGATGCCGTCACGTGTAATCCATCTTCAGGCCGTCACCAAAATAACTCTTGACGCCCTTCTTCTGACGCCTTCAGGTTTTCTCTGGGTCGTCATGGATTTTGCTCTTGACGCCGTCATATTTTCCTTCTTGACGCCGTCAGGTACTGTTCCCAGCATGAAAAATTAAGTCTTTGCCGTTTTCTTCACTTTTATGCTCCAAAAACGTCCAAAATGCTTCCTTTTCCAGAATTCACTCCCAAGTCCCAAAGTACCTAAAATCACAAAAGGAACGATTTATGGCAATATTTGATCAAATAAATTTAATTCCGGGCTTAAATGACCCCTAAAAACGGTTCATTTTTTGCCTCATCAACTTTTCGTACCTACGCTTTGTTACAATGAGCATGAAAATAAGATTTTCGTACGACTCTTTTCTTTAAAAACTGTTTTGTCAGTTCATAATATGAGGCTCAGATTCATCAGTATTCTTAGAAAGAGGATACATCCGGCATGGCTGTAAACTTAATAGTTTGACCCACCAAAGCACAGAGATCCACGGCTTTAATCAAAACCGTTGAAATTCATCATCGCCTGTTATATCCAACACCAGTAAATTACTATGTGCAAAACTGTTTGGTTCAGATTTGTGAGTGTGGAACGGGATAAGAGAGTAGGCAACCCGCCATGGCTGCAAATACGGCGTCGTGCTGCCCCGCCAAGATACGGGCCGCTTCCACCCATCACAATCCAGAACTGGGTCCACAACTCACTTTCTTTCTAACCTGATCTTCCCTTCTCAGATTCTAATCTGAACCATGGCTGCAAACACGATGTCGTGTTGCCCTGCCAAGATACACTCAATTCCTAAACATACTCATTGCCAAATTTCTTTGACTGTATATGCTCTCACAGAATCACACCTCCAAATATCTGTAAGAGGGCGTGATGAGTGCTTATTCACTCATCCTTTTTAGGCCTTATTTCAGACCAAAAATACCAAATACTAACTAAAAATGCCTAGAGAATGCATGTTTTTGTATTTGTGTATGTGCAGGTACGGATATGAGAAAAATGAACAAAATCGACACAAAAACCGACAAAAACGAGCACGAGAATGGAAAAAGGTCAAAAGCTGGAGCCGGGGAAGTCAAATGGTCAAAGTTCAAGCTCAAAAAGTCAAATTCAACCTCAGAGATTCTTAAAGTTACAAGAATGGTCCCTGGACAAAGTTTGAGAGAAATGGTGAATTTAGTCCCTCAACTTTCAGATAATTACAAAAGTGGTCCTTTGAAGAATTATTCGAAGAAAAGTCCAAAAAGATCCTCATGAATCAAAGAATGACAACATAAGCCGTTGGAAAATATTTTGGATGACAGGCAGAATTAGTCCCTCAATTTTCTAAATTGTACAAAATTGGTCCTTGTCAAAATTCTTATCTAATCCTAAATCTAATATCCTAAAATAACCAGATCCACTTACTACCCAATAAACCTAAACTCGCCCAAGCCCAGTTACATACTAAGCCCAGTCCACCACCCCTATTCTTTCACCCGATCCGTCTCTCACCCGGTCAATACCCAAGTCAACGCCCAACTAATAAAATACCCCCAATTACCTTTCCCGCCCCCCAAAATTTATTTACCCAGAACTTTAAGCCCTAGTTACTATTCACACGAGTAAAATCCCAAATTGACCATGATTAAGGGTATGATTGTCTAATTACTTGAGTATCTAGAAGCCCTGACATGTGCAGATATCTGACACGCTGGCAATCCACATAAATGTGCGTGCCAATGATTGGGTGGAATTTGATCCAAGGGCTGTTATTCAAAGATTGGGCACCACGTTTTGATCAAGGGCTATTATCTTCTCAAAGAAACACAAAGAGGTGTGGATCAGTGACCTGGCAGACTAGAAGGATCCAAGGCCAAGCCCTCTCAGCTCCTATATATACCCCCCTCTCTTCAGTGATTGAGTGTGTAGGTTTTTGGATTGTTTTAGTTTTCTGTTCTTAAGTTTTCATTGTAATTTCTTTTTAAAAAGCATTGTACTAATTTTACTTTTAATATAATCAAAGTTTTATTTTCAGCCTATTGTTTTAATTCTCTTTTTAGTTTAAGCTCTTTAATTACTTATTGCTAGCTTAATTTAGAAATAGTAGTTTGCTTGAATCTCCATTTTATATTCCTGTTTAAAAAAAAAAAAAAAAAAAAAAAAAAAAAAAAAAAAAAAAAAAAATCTCAAAGTAGTTTCCATTAATTTGAATTAAGTTTCATATATTTGTTATCTGTTTTACTTAGTTTATATAAGCATAAATTTAATTGTTTCATTAAAATTTCAAAAAGTCAAACTCTGGTCAAACTGTGTAAGCTTATTAAGATAAGTAGCTTATTTTGGAGTTAAGGCAGGCAGGCAGCCAAGGAGGTCCACTTGGCCTGTCAAAAGACAGGCAAGCATAGTGAACCCCCTCTATTTGAGCTGAGGGGGATTTTTGGTTGTAAGTTCATCCCATTTAAATTTCTGTTGAGTTTTATAGTTTAAGTAGTATAGATCTGTGTTTAATTGCTTTTAATTGATTGTTACTTCTTGTGTTAGCTTGATTATAATTGTTTAATAGTAGTTTGTTTTATCTGTTTGGCTGATTGTTGATTGAGTTGTGATTTGATATCCCACTACTGTTGCATCTATGGATCTGTTGTTTTTAGATAATTGCATCTGAGGTCTGTGTTTATATGTTCATTTAAGTATGTTTGGATCAGTATTGATTGGGAGATAGGTTTGGATTGGTACTGGTTGAGTCTGTGGTGAATTTTGGTTGAGACAGTCCATAAGAGGGTGTTTGGTTCTGGTTGTTTTTCTGAGTAATTGTGGTTTTAAGAAGTATTTGAAGGTTTAGACATCACACTCAAGGTTCAAATAGGCTTTAACTTTCATAAAATTAGTAGGATATAATACAATAGTCAAAATTAGAATTAAATCTTCATAACAGTTAGTCAAAAGGTTGCATAATTAGTTAAGTGATAGCATAGATATTGGTTTTAGCTTATTTCAATTATAACTCAGCATTATATTTCATTTTCAGTAGGATTTAAGCAAGTAAAATTCATTTAAGTCAAAATCTCTTTTAAATCAAAAAGTCAAAAACATTTCATGTTATCTGATCTTGTCTGATTTTCAAAAGAGTACACAGAGCTCAATATTGATTCAAAATAAGTTTTGAAAGTTGATTAGTGAAGTTTACCAGGTTGTTTTCAAGTACCAATAAGAACTTTTCAGTTTGGAATTGGTTTAAGCACTTATAATTGCTTTTAAAGTTGACTGATTAGGCACATAAGTGCCCTGCACCTCAGTCATCATCCTTATTTCTTGGGAACTGTTAGGTTAGTAGATTGGAACTAGGATCTAGTTTATTGGTGGTTTTTGTATCTCAGCTAGCTGGTAATCATCTTGCACCCATAAGTTTCATCTATACAGCTTATTTGCTTACCTTAAGTGCTTATTCAAGTGAGGTGATTGAAACTTAAGTCTGCCATTTAGATCAGGGCCGCAATTTTGTTCCTTGGCTCATAAGTTGAGTTTTGTTGGTTATCTGAGATCATTAGTGCCCATAGTATCTATTTCAGTTGGTGTTATTGCTTGTTGCTTATCAGCTTATGCTTTTGGCTTTTTTCTCTTTGCTTATTTGAGCTTGTTTGATCATTATATGTGCTTCTGAGTGACTTTTGGCCTGAGATCTGTTCCAACAAGCTTGTTTTAGTCTAAAATTCATTGGGTCAAAGTTTCAAGTCAACTGGTCAAGTTTTGCTTATTAATAAGCTCTTTTCAATAAGCTGTTTTAGCTCATTCAGCACTTCCAGTGCTTATTTTGTAAATTTTATATTTTTCTTAGCTTTTAAATATTATTTTAGATTTTCTCTGAAATTTTCATATTTTTCTGAGCTCATTTGCTATTTTTCCTATTTAATTTTCATTTTTAATTACTAAAAAATACAAAAAAATCAGAAAAACCCCAGAAAATTCCAAAAAAATATTATAAAATTATTTTTAGTTATTTTAGAATTTTAGAAATTTATTTTCCATTTTTCTCAATTTATTTGCATTTACTTTTAATTTTTAATTAGTTAAATTAGTTTTTAATTCATAATAAATAAATAAAAAGTCAAAAAAATATTTTTCTTTTTCTCAAAATTTTCTTTTATCATTTTTAATTTTTGAAAATTATTTCCAAGTCCGTAGGAGTAGCGTAGCTTAAAAGTCGCGTTTTATTTCGTTCGTTAACGTTTATTTACCGTTTTAGCTTACGTTTTCGATTCTACGTTACGTTTCTAGTTGCCTTACTTGATTTACGTGTTTAGTTGATTATTTGTGCTTCATTTACTATTTCATTAGTGTAATCTCATTCACATCACTTTTTTACCACTTTCACGACACGTTTCACGAATCGGAAATTCGAAATTCCATTCATCCTTCACACGGACTACGACCTCGGGTTATTCGTATTTCTTTGCGGATCTCTTGAGCTTATATCTATACTATAATATTGATATTGTGTTTTTTTCACGAATCAGGGCGAACAATAATTGGTTCTGATATTTCTAATAAACGGCCCGCAAAGCCAGACAACCGCCATGGCTGCATTAGTGTAAACACCCCGCCAAGATACGGTTGTTTTGACACATAGAACAATTTCAGTACCATATAACCAATCAAAGTTCCTGGTCTGTTTAAACCCAGGAACATGTACCACCAATGACACTTGGTTCAAAAGCATGAACGAAGCAACCATGAATGAAGCAAGCTTCTCATTTCCCAAAAACTGATTAACAATGCACTATTGCAACCGACATGGTGACAAATGGTACAATACCATCCGCACTTTTCCATCAGCAAGTACAAACAAAATAAACCAATAGATATGAATTTTCAGCGCTGACATTAAAATAATTTTTGGCATTCACAACAACCCTAACTATTGTTTCATGTAAGTATCATATACATATTAAAAAATAATCAGCTAACAGGTGAACATGGAAGCATCATCTACCATTCTACCCTAAATCAGAAACCCCGCACTTTTCCATCAGCAAGTACAAACAAAATAAACCAAAAGACATGAATTTTCAGCGCTGACATTAAAATAATTTTCGGCATTCACAACAACCCTAACTATTGTTTCATGTAAGTATCATATACATATTAAAAAATAATCAGCTAACAGGTAAACATGGAAGCATCATCTACCATTCTACCCTAGATCAGAAACCCAAACGGTCTGAAAAAAAATAAAATGCTAAGTTGCACTGTGGTGTTTTAAATTTTCAACTCAATGGGAACGCGATACCATAATAAAGTAAGATAATTGTTGCACTCCGGATGCGGCCGGGCCACCATGATCCAACAGGTAGCACCCGACATGGCTGCAACCACATTTTTGATGTGGTTGCCTCGCCAAGATACTTGTATCAGATACATTTGCATAACAGTTGTTAGGTCATTAAGCAAAAAATAAAATGTTGATGCTTCGGTATTCACTCACTCAAACCAGTAACACATAAACCTAGACATTACACCAGATCCTCATTCATGTACTCACAACAAACGACCAAACACAGGTTGGAAAACAACGAATACCAAGGCTAGGCATGGGAGCATCACAAAACCACTGCCATGCTGCAACCACGTTATGGACGTAACTGCCCCGCCATGAATAACTTTTGCAAAATATTTGCACGACGGTCATAACTGCAAATGGACCAATAATGAAAAGCTTTCCCTCGACACTAATTGCCTCGTTATGACACAGTAACTTGCAAGGCTCAGATTGATTAGTAATCTAAAAAAGCGGATACATTCGGCATGGCTGCAAACTTAATAGTTTGCCCCGCCAAGAGACGAAGATTCACGACTTTAATTAAAGTCATTCAAATTCAGCATTGCCTCAGTGTGTGTCTAGATAAAACGGGATGCAACTCGCCATGGCTGCAAACACGATGTCGTGCTGCCTCGCCAAGATACGGATTGATTTTACCCTTCTTAATCAACCAACTTAGTGTACAAAGCGGGTATGCACCGGTATATCTGTATTTGGCTCAGATTTGCAAGTGTGTGTCCGGATAGAAAGGAATGCGGCCCGCCATGGCTGCAAGCACAATGTTGTGCTGCCCCGCCAAGATACGGGCCAATTTCACTCTTCACAATCTAGCAACTTAGTGTAGTTGCAAAATAACAAACACACAAATGCAATAGTATCATCATCGCTTAGAATGTCGTGCCACTAACACTGCTTCATTACTTCCGCTAACACTGCTTCATTCCTAGCATACTGACCCAAAACCAATAATCAAAAACAACAATAAAGATAAAATATAAAAACAGAAAATATAAGAACAATAAAAATTGGAATTTGTCATAAACCCATCCAAAAGCACCAATATCATCAAAAGGCAAAACCCCAAACCCACCCACAAAAATGTGAAATAAATCCTAAGGTATTTCAAACTACAATATAAAAATTAACCTAAAATTATAACCATCTTTTATTGTGAGTCCTAAACCCTAAAATCACACCTAACAAAGAAAGTTAACAGCCATGAACCCTAAAATTACACCTTATGTAAGCATCTTTTAGCAACAGGCATGAACCCTAAAATAATAGTTACTAAACTCGCAAATCTAACATCAACAAAGTTAACCAAGAAAAACATAAAGATTCCATTACCCTATCCAATGAACAATCATTCCCAATTTTCGGTAGCATATTCATCTAAAATCACGCCAATAGCACAAATAAAAGTAAACTCGCAACTATGAAGAATCCAGAACCCATCTTGATCATCTCACACAAAAAAGATGTGGCTACAAAATAAGGAGGAAACTGTAGATGCTAACATATAGCGAGACCACAACCACAAAAGGAATAAAAAATTGATCGGATCAAATCGGTGGTGGGTTACTTCTTCAGAGCTACACCGACCGGATCTCAAAGAGAGGGAGGGGATGTGAGTAAGTGTGAATAGGGCGGGTAACGTTAGTATCACACAAATAGCCTAACGGACTCCACCCAGACGGTCCGAAAAAAAATAAAATGCTAAGTTGCACTGTTCATAAGAAGGCCCGGTAAATGTAACATATACTAATTTTAACTATGTTTGGGCACTTGGGTATAATGTGCTTGGTGTTCCTGTCGCGGCTGGGGTCTTGTTTCCGTTTATTTGAGTTAGGTTGCAACCGTGGTTGGCGGGTGCTTGTATGGCTGCCTCTTCAGATAGCGTGGTGTGTTCTTCGTTGTTGTTGCAAACATACAAGAAACCATTTACATACTCTGGATGATACACGGTTTGTGATTGTTGAGGGACAGATTTTACAATAAAGTCTAGTTTCAAGTTTCAACCATTTGTATTCTAGTTCTTATTTTTTTCTCAAATTGTAAGAAAATGTACCATACATTTAACCAATACTAGGCAAGTACCCGTGCATAGCAACGGAAATTTCTAGCGGCAGACAATTAACGATATGCGAGATTGTGGTAAGTGTTTCGAGCAACGTGCTATAATTCAACTCGATCAAGCAAACATTCGTAACATGTATCAAAATACATATTAAACCATTTAGTGCGATTGATTTATTGTAAGATAGTTAGTTGCATTTAATAATAATAATAATAATAATAATAATAATAATAATAATAATAATAATAATAATAATAATAATAATAATAATAATAAACTTTTGTATACGTGTTCGTAGTCAATAAATGAACTAAACGAGGTTTTAAACTCGCGCGTTGCAGCGGGGTGTTTGTATTAGGCAAAACAAAAAGAGGTCCGAAAGTTAAACAATTAATAACCAACATAAAAGCGATAGGATACTAACATGACACGATAGTAACAGAAACTGTCGTATACCATATAGTCTTTGCATAGTATCGTTGTTTTTTAGGCAATAAATGTAAAAAAGTCAAATACCTTTTTACATGCACTGAATTTACGAAAATAAAGAACAATTTCAATATCATTTAATGTTCAGTAACTGTGTGTAAAGCAGTAAAAATGTCTTGTACAATTCTCAATTGCACCAAAATAGAAACTTTGGGTTGTAAAAGACTCACCCGAATCACATTTCTATCACCAACAATTTCACAATTCATTTAAATTTGGCAATGTGCTATGTAAATATTGTTTTCATCAAACCTAAGTGTAATGGTACATGCCCATTAAAGTCTTTTAATTTCTCACTTTTTAATTGTTCATAAGTTTAAAAAATCAAGTCAATAGACCGAGGCGATCAATGATCTAATTTGCATTTAAGAAGAGCTACCTGGGTTCGCACTTGGGCAGTGTTGTGGCCAATGCCCTGGTTGATGACACTTAAAGCATTCACCATGAGTCTACATTTTAAATGGCCCTTTTATACCTGTATATACATAAGAAAGGAAAAACAATTGCAAACCCACTATGATATGAATAACACTTCACACATATAATTTAATTATAGGATTAAAATTGCATTTAGACTTGAAAATCTGTGTTACCCACTCATTTTGTTGCCCTCTTCATACCATGGTACTGCATATTATGTGTCTTAACATTTGTTTCCCAAGTACAACAAAAAAAAAAAAAAAAAAAAAAAAAAAAAAAAAAAAAAAAAAAAAAATTTACTTCACATAAGAAGACTTGTACAAAATCTAATCAACCAACCTGGAGGATGAGGTTGACCACGGCCCGTTGCTGCTAGATTATGATTGAATTTCTGTACTGCCTCCTGAAAGATGGCAATAAGTTCTTCAGCAAACCTGGAATTTGTTACAGTAAAGAAAGAGTAGGTTGTCTATTTGGCCTCAGCTCTTTCTGTTCGACAATCCTATGAACATAAGCTTCAAGTGAACATGGGAAATCATAACTGATCACATATTTCACGTTCTTCACATCTGCAAATAATTCATAATCATATTAGCAACTTAAATGCAGAATAATGATTATTGATCACATATCCTGGAAAATCATAACATTATTCAAGTGAATCTTGGAAATCATAACTGGTCTCATATTTGCGCAATTGGAAATGCATACATGTTGCAGACTCGATAAAAGTACCACATAGCTGCAATGCCAATATTATAATTGGCCGTAATATAACCAGAAAAATGCAGAGCAATGTTTAGAATAAAAAGAGATACATTTGGCCATAATATAATCGGTTGAAAATATCAAAGAAAAACCTCGTTTCACAGTACATGATATATTTACATCGTTGCCATATAAAGTAGCAATATTTTAATATAACGATTTTGTAGTTACAAATAAACTTTAGTTAACAAATCCATTTATACCACCCAACACTCCTTACAAAAAGAACGTGAACACTCTTTTACTACAATTGTTTGGATACCAAAAACCCAATCACCCCTTAAAATTACCCAATTACCCCTTTAAAACTTAGGTTTGCAACTCAATATCCTCTGCCACATTTCCAAATAAATTAAAAAGTAGCTTACCGCCGACAAAAAGCTGTAGCAGGACCTCGGTTACCTAAGAAACGACTGGCCTGAATGTACCTGGAATGATCCAAAACTCAGTCAAGTTCAATGTGAAATCTCAATATAAATCTTTCTCAATTTATATCTTTCAGAATGACCTACCTTCGTTACATATGTATCTTAATTCTTGAGTGTAAATAACTTCATTGCAGTTTTCCTCAGCATAAGTCAAAAGAACCCTTGTTTGATCCACAATGGCTGGCAAACCTTATAAATTTTACACCCTTTTCATTAATCAACCGATCTTTTGCAAAAAGCAACCTACTTATTTGCTCACTTAACACTAAAAACACTTATGCTCAAGAAGATAGTCACTTTAGAAAGCTAATCCAAACACCCCATTTATTCTAATAAAGTTTTGCGAATGTAAATATGGCTACATAAAAAAAATTACACCATACAGTTGAAAAAAAAGTACCTATACATCAGCTTGAGTTCTGGCCGCCGGTACATCTTCCATAACATAGTCCGAGGCTTATTCACATTCATAGCTCCAAACTTCAAAAAAAATTCACACATGAAAAATCAAAATCACAAAGATCAAATAGTTTAAATCTTTCATATAAAAGCTCTAAAGGGTATAAATTTAATGTCAAATAATTAAAAATTCATTAAAACTTTAAAAAAGATATGATGAGACTTACTATTGGTGGCCGGAGTGCAGGCGACAGTGAAAGGTTCGCCGGAAAACCCCACATCAAAAACTCCAATTGAATGGTGTGTTTTTGAGTCTTTGATAACATAAATGGTGTGTTTTTTAATCGGAGGGCATGGATTAAATGTGTTGAATTAATTGCACAATTGTAACTGATTAGCTGTTTTTGAATTGGTTAATTACTGATTTAATAGTTTCTTACTAAACCTGTAGTTTCCATCAATAGCAAACGTATAGTGTGTAGTTGACCATCAGCCCATTATAAAACTTCCTACTAAACCTTTAGTTTCCATCAATAGCCAAACGTGTAGTGTTAGTTGACCATGTTGAAAAAACTCAACATTTCACATCTACCATTTTTTCATTATAAGTAGTATAGATATCTCATGCATTTCTTCTTTAGCTTTTTTTTTTGAAACAATAAGTACAATCTTTTGGTTAAATATGGAATTTGTTACATGTATTGAGTATCAAACAAGAAATTGAGAATTACCATATTTAATTGATGGTGCAAAATAAATCATCATTCATGCTTAGTCAACCTATCATGCTCTTGATAGTTAATAGAGAAGGTATTGTTGGATTTAAATATCATGACAATCATATAAATAAAAAATTAAACACGAGTCACGCAACGGAAGTAATAGATCATATAGTATAACTAACTAACCATAAAATAAATGAAAACGTATTTTGTTAAGTTTCACGCGAATCAAGTAACCAAGAAAACAGTAAACCCTAAACTTTGGGTTTACTATAATCGACTATGGTTTAGTCGGTTAGGGTATCACCACCAAAAATCCAATTATGATTTCTCTATCATCTTATACATGCGTATTGATAGCGGTTCAATTAGAATGCTACTTTCTTTATCACAATAACTAGTTCACTCACTTTGGTTTCGTTCCAAACAAATCGCAAACCCCTTAGGGATTGTAATTCGATCTAATGGACAAAAGAGAAGAGAAGAGAAAAACTAGTTAGGGTTCACCAAGATTACCAACTAATGAAACAAGAGGTTTGTTTATATAATGGAATAGCTTAGAGTCCAAGTTGGAATAAAATTCCTTTTTGGAACCCCTTGGCCGATCGGCGTATACCTAAGAGAAGGGTTCTAGATCCTTCTTGTTGGCTATTTTCTCTTTAGTCCTTCTAGTTAACATTTAACGTCCGTTAGACTAACTTTCGTTAAGTTATAACGACCGTTAACTATTTATTGTGAAATAATAATTAAAACATAACTAATTTTGTTCATTTCCTATTTTCAACCTCAACCTTAATTTTGTTCTTGATTTTCTTTTGATAAGTTGAAGAATATCCTATAATTAAAACACCCAACCTATAATTAATTTATACAAATCTTAAACTCACCTTCCTAGAATTATCCAAGGTTCATTTCACACACTCAATTGGCTAGTAGCTTATGTACACAAAGTCCACCATTTAAAGTTCATAAGAAAGCTCGGTGTGGGACAATATTCGTCCGCCATTAGTACAAAAAATGGACGAATGATACATTGTTTTACACCGTCCCTCAAGCCGTTCATCCGTTATTCACCTTTTAGCCAAAGCAATGGCCTGTGCCATTCGATTTTTTATTTATTTATTTATTTATTTATTTTTACTTTTTTTTAGTGTGTGGGATATTTTTTTTGGGATATTTTGTGGGACTAACATGTACCAATAAGTGTTATTATTATTTTTTGTTCTGAGTGTGTTTTAATTATTGGTGTGCTTTTTAAAGGGTGATGAAGTTGCGCTGAGGTGACAGACGAATAGCGTGTTATTCGTCTTCCCTGTATCAACCTAGAGGTATGAGATAGGTGACATAAGGTGTGAAAAATAATTGTCGTTAAAAAAAATAGTATAATCTTTTGACAAAAAAGTTTTATTACTAATTATATGCACGTTATTAGTCAAAATCCCAACGACCACTATTTGAGCTCGTTATATCCAATCACGTGCTGGGCTCACGAGGGTAATATAATCATTTCGATTTTTGTCCTTTTTCCATTTTCAAACTCAACCTTAATTTGTTCTTGAATTTTGACTTTTCTTTTGATAAGTTGAAGAATATCCTATAATTAAAACACTAAGACACCCGACCTATAATTAATTATACAAATCTTAAACTCACCTTCCTAGAATTATCCATGGTTCATTTCACACACTCAATCCGCTAGTAACTTATGTACACAAAGTCCACCATTTAAAGTTCATAAACGCGCTCGGTGTGGGACAATATTCGCCTTCCATTAGTACCAAAAACGGATGAATGGCACGTTGTGATGCACCGTCCCTCAAGCCGTTCATCCGTTATTCATCTTTTAGCCAAAGCAATGGCCTATGCCATTCGATTTTTATTTATTTATTTTTTTTGTTTTGAGTGTGTGGGGTATTTTTTTAGGATATTTTGTGGGACTACATGCACTAATAAGTGTTACCCCCGTCTCATATTTATTGTCTATATTTTTTTTTATGATGTCTCAAATTAATTGTTAACTTTTCTTTAACTAATAATAATAATAATAATAATAATAATAATAGGAGAATATTTAATTTGATTGGTTGAAAATTGTAGTGATCCTACTTTTATTAAACTGTATGTTTTTTTTTTTTTTTTCTACTGACAATTATTTTGAGACAGAAGGAGTATTAGTTTTTTTTGTTAGAAGGGTGTTTTAGTTATTGATGTGTTATTAAAAAGATGATAAGGTTGCGCAGAAGTGACAGACGAATAACGTATTACTCATCTTCCTTGTACCAAGCACTCTAAGTCAAACCATTTTTAATTTTCTTCATAATAGTTCGTTACAACAATATTTCTTAAAAGTCGAAAACGAAACAATCGAAATAGACTCAAAAAATTACAAAACCACATATGTATGTCTGAAAAAGAAAACAAAAAGGCCAAATAATCACGCTCCTTCATGTTCTCAGTTCTCTACATAACCACAATTTACGGGGTGTTTATTTAAACTTATATGTTGGCTTATGAGCTTATGTGTTTTCGGCTTATAACATAAGCCTCAATTTTGTGGCTTATTTTGAGATTTATGGGCTTATATAAGATGGGCAAATTGCACAATAAGGTATCACACTTAAGGTCAATTTGAATTTTAGACACTCAAAACTTCTTTTTTATTTTATTTATTTTTTTCAATTTAAGGTATTGAAATTATTTTTTTTGTTAAAGGTAAGGTTTTTTCGAATTTTCGAAAGCGATTATCAAACATAATTTTAGCTGAAATGACTTTTAAATGCTTATTTATAACGATATATTACATTAATTTACCAATTCATCAGATAAAATGACCGATATCATTTTTCAAAAAGTCGAAAAAACCTTACATTACACAAAAAAATAACTTAAATAACTTAAATTGAAACAAAAAATTGAGTACCTTAAATTCGAATTGACTTTAAGTGTAATATCTTTTTATGCAATTTGCCCTTGTTTGAATGTGTTTAAAAGACTTGCAACTTTTAAAGCAAATATGGTCTTAGCAACTATTTTGAAATTTACCATCTTTAATCATGATACATTTGATCTGCCATTTTTTATTCTGTAACTTTTACAATTAAGCCACTTTTCAATATATTACTAAAACCAACCACCAAGAAAAGAGTATAGTATTCGTTGGGAGGTGATTTTCACACTCTCAAAAATGATTGGCACACTCAAAATATGAGTGTGTTGACATTTATACCCTTATAAGATAAGAATAAGTCCATACAATGTGAATGTATAAATGTCAATACACTCTAAATTTGAGTGTGCCAATCATTTTTCGAAGTGTGCAAATCACTTCCCTATTCATTGACATGCTAATTCATAGACCTAATTAGTATATGTTATACACGAAGAAATAGGCACATGTCAAAATCAGTAGGTGTTATCGTTACCCCTAGTAAATAGGCACATGTCAAAATCAGAAAGTTATTGTCGATGAGACAAACTTTGATAATTTTTAAAAACTACATTACAAATAAGTTCATTAAGGGAGCAAATTACAAAAGCACCCACATATTTTAGAAAAATTACACTACAATTTTTTCGCTAGGGGGGACATGCCTACCCTGCCCCCTCCTGTCTCCGCCACTGGCTACCCTAATCCTATGTGTATGTTACCATAGCTCAAGATAGTCATTTTTGTCTCGGGGTCCTTATCAAATGCAGAAACTGAATAATACAATCATACTTATCTCATATCACACCATTGATTTAACCTTAAATCCTTGTTTTACGTACTATACGTAAACAGTTACCAACAATCATTACATTTCAGCACCAATGCTATATACTAAAAAAAACCTTGTCGCTAACTCTTTGCTTTATACACCAATACACTATCCGTCTCAAGATTATTGTCTTCATACAAAAAACATATTTTAAAAAAAGTAGGATCATTGCATTTTTAACTAATAAGTTTTTATCTTTATTTTTAAAGATTCTTGATTGATTATAAAAGATAATTACTTATGGAGGGAGTGTAACATTACGATGCTCGAATATAAAAGGTCATACATTATAAACTATAAAGTTGCAATTAATTTCGACCCTTCCAAACAACATGGAGGTGGTCGGTCCAATAGAGAATAAGACATTAGCTATTGGGATTCCTTATGAGGTATGGACCCACGAATACAAATTGGCCCGCCATACCATTTTCCAAGATTTGCTCATTTGGTGATAGCTAAAGGTTATACTACAATACTTTATATTGTGATATAATTTAGAGTCTCTATAGTCTATACAAAATATAGAATGTTAAAAAGTCTTATTTGGGAATGATTTATAATTGCATACTTGTGATCAAAATACTTACAAAAGATATGCGTTTGCTATTAGTCAAATTTATAATTTAAACGTTAGAAGAAAGAAGGCGTAACCTGAAGAGTGGAACTAAAAGTTGCGCGGTGCAATACTGCGTCGTGAGAAAGTTGCGTGGCATCAGGAACTAGCAAAGACAATTACATAAACTGAGCCGACTTATATAGAAACAATAATATTATAAACTTGTTTCATATGCAGTAATACATGAGGTTTTACGATATTATACATGTAACAATATTTAAGGATTGTACTCTTTTCTTTTTGGAAATGACCGATGATTTAAAACTAAATGTTAGTTTGAAATTGTAGACAATAAGATGTCACACTACATTTTGCAAAAAATTGCAATAGTTACACTCGTAGCTAATCTTTTTGTTTTGTTTGGAAACAACCAGAAAATAAAAAGAAAAACATATAATCCAAGATCATTTTAGTCAAAATCTTTATAAATACATTTAATCTCATTCGATACTATTAACGGAACTTTATAAACATTTAAGAACTTTCCAAAATAGAATTTTCAAAAAAAAAAAAAAATATTAAACAATTCACTCGTAAAACTTAGGCTATCGTTTATGCCAAGAAAATGACACCATCCGATCCTTGTAATTTTGTTTTTATTTTTATTATTATTTTTTTAAAGGTGCATGCAACGTCCACGTGAGGAAAGAAATCCATATCGTCCATCCGAATTGTCTTAGTTACAGCTAACTCCCCCCGCCTCTGCGTCAAACCTTCATTGAATGGGAATGAAAATTCGACTGCATCTAATACGAAATAGGGGGTATGAGATTGGGTGTAGATATAGAATTCAATTATATATATTATTTTATTCTATAAAAAAATGAAGTGAAGCAAGATTCTAAACGAGCAGGGTTCTGAGCGAATCAAGTGACGTAGTGGAGATCAATAATGGGCGGAAAGGAGTTCACACCCCAAAAAAGGGAAGAGCTCCTTCTCAATCCGATTAGTAAAAAAAAAAGAAATGACAAAAAAAAAAAAATAATAATAAATAAATAAATAAAATTATATAACCTGAAATGAGTGAGGAAATGTCCCTTTAAGAATAAGAAAATGATTTTTGTCCCGCTTAGAAGTGGATTCGAACAACTGACACAAGGATTTTCACTTTTTTTACTTTTTATTTTTTATTTTTTTTTTCATAAAAAGAATCGAAGAGAAAGAATTTGAATTAATTGTGCCACAGTTGAGTGTTTCTGTCTAATCGCAGTGTTCCAAAGCACTATAACAACGATAACACTGACTTTAGTTTCCAAAAAAAGCATAAAACCTGGTATTTTTGTTTACTTAGGAGTGAATTTTTTGTCTCTCGCAAAGTGAAATGACTAAATTACCTTTATCTTTTTTCTCTTTAATAATATAAAGATGGGCCTTCTAGTCATTTTATTTTGGTTACGGATGAAAATTACAGCTTGCACTTTCCAAGAAACAAAGACGAGACAACTTTTACAATTTATAAAAAAGTAAAATAAATACGGAGTAATCCTTGTAAGAAATCAAAAACTTTACTAATTCATAAAACCCACTCCACACCATAGATCCCTCCCCATCACCCAATCTCCAACCGTCAGATCAAAAACACAACACCATTTCCACCTACACCCGCGACACACACAATCACCCCTCCCTGATCAAATCACCTCACTCGTATATAAACACACTAACTAGCCCATTCCATTGTCCATTCCAGAACCATCTTCTATATTCACTCTCGATATTCTCTCCATCCTTCCGGTATAACAATTCTCCTTATTTTTCTCAACCGCCGTTACGACGTCGTAACGGACTTTTTTTATAAAATTACACTCGTTTCTTTCTTCATTATTATATATTCTATAGTTTTTATATTTTGTTGCTGATATTTTACGCCGTTTTTTATTACGATGCTGTGGATCCAGTTACTGTTATGTGATGTTATATTGTTCGTTTTTTATTTATTTGAATGATATTATATAGGTTAGGTTTTGAAATGATTGTGAGATGTTAAGTGTGAATATTGCTGAATTATGACGTGATTTTGTGCATGTTACTGTAGCTCTGTTTTTTTAGTATTTATCACTGGTTCGATCGTTTACGAAAGGCGTATTGTTAATTTTGCTGAATTTTGACGCATTTTGTTGCGGTTAGGTCATTTTTTTGTGAATGATACGTGTTAGGTTAATTTTTGAAATGGTAAGTGTTACTGTAGTTTAGCTTAAGTATAACGCGGTTATGTTGGTTATTTTTTACGCCGTTTTGTTTATGATGCTGGATCTGATTATGATTATGTAGCGTTATATTGACCGTTTTTAATTATTTGAGTGAATTTTTAAGGCTAGGTTTTGAAATGAATGTGAAATGTTGTGTTAATGTGATGATGAATTTTGACGTTATTTTGTGCATGCTACTGTAGATCTGTTTGTTTAGTATGTATCATTTTGTAGCGGTGAGATCGTTATATATTTGAATGATATTTGTTAGTTTAGCTTTATTTTAACGGGGTTTTGTTTGTGATACTATTGATTTGTATGTGTAGTGTGTTACGTTTGTCATTTTAAGCGTTTTATTTGAATAGTTTTTAGCTTATTTTCTCAAATGTGAATTGTGAATTGTTAGGTGAATTTATGAAATGATAAGTGTTACTGTAATTTAGCTTAATGATAAATGCAACTTTGTTCGGTTATTTTTGGTATTTGAAATGCTAAATGTTAGTTTAGCTTAATTTTGACGCAATTATGTTTATGATGAGATGACTATGTTCAATGTGTTTACGGTATATCTCTTCTGGTGGATCGTTTTTAATTTTTTTTTTAAATCTGAATGATGCTTGTTAGGTTAGTTTTTGAAATGTGAAATGATAAGTGTTAAGTTTGCTCAATTTTAGTGCGATTTTGTGCATGTCACTGTAGATCTATATGTTTAATATGTATCACCGCGGGTTTGATATTCAGTTTATTTATGAAAGGTGTAGTGTCAATTTAACTGAATTTGGACGCATTTTTGTTCATGCTGATACAGATATTGTATCGTTTGTGGTTAGATCTTTTTGTTGTGGTTAGATATTGTATCGTTTTTTTGTCATTGTAGGTCAATTTATGAAATCATTAGTGTTGCTATAATTTAGCATAAGTTTAACACAATTCTGTTTGGTTATTTGTTGATATGTAAAATGATCATGTTTGTGATATTGTAGATTTGTATGTTCAGAGTGTAGCGTTGTATATCTGCTGTTTAGATTGTTTTTATTCTAATCATACTTGTTAGGTTAAGTTTTGAAATGTGAAATGGTAAGTGGTAAGTTTGCTGAATGTTAACGTATATATGTTTGTTGAAGGTGATTTGGTTAATTTTGGCTAGCGGTTAGATTGTTTTTTTAAATCTGAATGAACATGTTTGGTTAATATTTGAAATGTTGAAAGTGTTTGTTTAGCTTAATTTTATCATGATTCTGTTCATCATGTTGTAGATATGTGTGTGTAGTATGTAAGCCTGTAAGGTTATATCACTGATGTTTGGATCGTTTTTGTCTGAATGATACATGGTCGGTTAATTTTTGAAATGTTATGTGGTACTGTATCTTAACTTTAACGGAGTTTTGTTCATTTTATTGTGGATATGACGTGCAATATGTATTGTTGCTGGTTTTATCGTTTTTGTGGGAATAAACTTGTGAGGTTAACTGTTAAAAAGTGTAAGTGTTACTTTAGCTTAATTTCAATGCTATTGTATTCATGATCTTGTAGATAAGATTTGTAGTTTGTATCATCCTATCGTATGTACTTCTCATTTGTTGGTATATGTTTGAAATGTTTCGTGTTTATTTGCTTAATATTATCACAATTTTGTTCTTTCCATCATGGATCTGTATGTGTAGTGTTTAATGTTATATAATTTCCAGTTCGACTGTGTCTATCTGAATACCACATGTCTGATTAGTTTTTGAAATGATTAATTGTGGGTCTGATGTTTAATCTGTAACACTCCATTTGTCATTTTTTAAATGTTAACTCTGTTTCGGTGAATATAAATGCAGTTTCTGTCATGTTATGGTATACAGCTTTTGTCCGAAAAATACTTATGAGGTTACTTTTGCTAGTTTTGTATGACTATATCTGTTTTTTAGATATAGTTTAGCTATTATTTATGTGTTTAAAATCTGGGTTATGCTTATGTGCTTTTGTTTTGATTCACTACGATGCAATGTTGTTGCATTTTGATTCAAGCTGCAATGCTAGCTGATGTTAGATCTGTTTATGTGACATTTCTAGAAGTTGGTTAGTTTTTTCTTGGCGAAACGTTACTAGATTTTGTTCGGCTAGGAAGGTAACTAGCATTGTAATGCCAAAATCTGTTTCCTCTGAGTTTTGGTCTGTTCTCTTCGAAATTTACCTGACTGACACATTGCAAACTGTAGTTTTACAATCAGATGGTTCTGCTTACTGTTTGATCAAAATGCAACTAGATTTCATTTAGCTTTTGGCGATTAGCTTTGTAATTTCCAAAATTTTGCTCTCCTCTGTTGAGTTCTGTTCTTGCTCTACAAATTGCTCTCCTCGTGATGGTTTGGTAGGTCGAGCGTTTTTTGCCTTAGTGTGTAATAAGGAACTAGTTGATGGCTCGAACAGCCTTCTTTTTTTTAATTAGTAAGTAAATGTTTGGTCCTCATCAGTGAGACAATGTTTTAGCTTTTGTGTGGCTCTACTACTATAGGAAAGTTGTCATGTAGACATATTTTAGTTATATGTGAATAAAGGATTATCTAATTTTTATCTTATTTGTTTAGAGTTTGTACTGCCTCCGTCGACATGTTATTACTGTAGTAAAACCGTAGATAAGTTTGAACCGTTTAGTATACATGAAAATTTTACCAGATTGACCAGCTGTCCCCGGCCCTTGTAACATCTCTAAATTACATTTACTTTGCATGTTCAAGCTATAGACCTTGAATAACAGCCAGCTTAAGAAAGAGTTGACTGAGTCTTGGGCTATTTGGTCATTTGCTACAACTATTAGTTCTTTGAAATGATGGTCAGTAGTGCTCTAATGCCTTATTTAACAATCCTAAATGTTTCATCTGCAGGGTATTGTTTTCAACACAATGACTGATCAAAACCAGCATTCTGCAACTGCTAGTAAACCAGCCACCCAGCAACCCCTTTCTCAGAATGTTCGATCTCGTTATGGTACCATCCAGAGGCCAGCTGCAACACAGAAGCAGTTCACTTATGGGAATTACACAAATGCAGCATTTAGTAATCCCGTGACAGAGAAACTGATGGCTGCAAATTACTCACCTGTTTTTGTTCAAGCTCAAGCTCCATCAGAGAAAGGACTTGCTGGTTTTGCTGTTGATTTTCTTATGGGTGGTGTTTCTGCTGCTGTGTCCAAAACCGCTGCTGCTCCAATTGAGCGTGTGAAGCTTTTGATCCAAAACCAAGATGAGATGCTCAAGACTGGACGTCTTTCTCAACCATACAAGGGTATTGGGGATTGTTTCTCTAGAACGATCAAGGACGAGGGGATGTTGGCTTTGTGGAGAGGAAATACTGCTAATGTCATTCGTTACTTCCCTACTCAGGTACACTATATCTTCCTCTATCTTGTTGGATAATCATGTGTTTTAGTTTATTTTCTCATTAGTTTTCCGATAAAATTTGCAGGCTCTTAACTTTGCATTCAAGGATTACTTCAAGAGCTTGTTCAACTTTAAGAAAGATCATGATGGTTACTGGAAGTGGTTTGCTGGCAACCTTGGGTCTGGTGGTGCTGCTGGTGCTTCATCTCTGCTCTTTGTGTACTCTTTGGATTATGCTAGAACTCGTTTGGCTAATGATGCTAAGGCTGCCAAGAAGGGAGGCGAGAGGCAATTCAATGGGTTAGTCGACGTTTACAAGAAAACTCTCAAAACTGATGGAATTGCTGGGCTATACCGTGGATTCAACATCTCGTGTGTTGGTATCATTGTGTACCGTGGTTTGTACTTTGGAATGTACGACTCGTTGAAGCCAGTTCTGCTCACTGGAAAACTGCAGGTTTGAATCTTATGACCTTATCCGTCTTCTATTGCTTTATCTTGGCCACAAACTGTGGAATTACTTAAACGATGTTGATTTGTGTTTTTCAGGATAGCTTCTTCGCCAGCTTTGCTCTTGGATGGTTGATTACGAATGGTGCTGGTCTTGCATCGTACCCCATTGACACAGTCCGTAGAAGAATGATGATGACATCAGGTGAAGCTGTAAAGTACAAGAGTTCTCTTGACGCATTCACTCAGATCTTGAAGAAGGAAGGAGCCAGATCATTGTTCAAGGGTGCTGGTGCAAACATTCTCCGTGCTGTGGCTGGTGCTGGTGTTCTTGCTGGTTATGACAAGCTTCAGGTCCTTGTTTTGGGAAAGAAGTATGGTTCAGGTGGGGCCTAATTTGCTGGTCTGTTGGTTTTTGTTTAATATGAGTCAAATTTTGAACGTATTAGTATAAGATGGTGGCGCATTGTATGCGAAATTATGACAAACTGAGGATAAGATTCTTGTTCATCGAAATAACCTTGAAATGTAGAGGGGACTTTGTTTTTCCCTGAACATCGTTTTGTTTTTACAACACCTTTGAAATGCAGGTTTTGTATTTCACTTCATTTTTGTAATGGTTTTTGGTTGTTGCATTATGGTGTAATTAACGTGATAGTTGATGGACAAACATTAGATTCGAGCTTGAAGCAACTCTAAAGGTGTGCTGGTCTTACATGAATGGTGTTTATTTACTGTTTATAGTTGTGTTGATTATCTTTTTCATCTTTTGTTGTTTAACATCTCCAAGTCTCCATATGGACTGTAAAGATAAAGTGCATCGGTATGACACGATTCTGAATCCCGTTTATGCGACTCGTAATCTCTTTATTACGAATTATGAACACATCATTAATTTACTACTGTATTAAATTTAATAATGGTTTCTAACTTTCTTCAATTCAATTGCGGATCATGTTACAAAACTGCAAAAGCACTTCATATGTATGTTTTATAAAACAAAATCCTCATAGCTGCCATTAATTTACACCTAAAAATGTTATAATTCAGTGATTCTAGCAAGTTCATTGCACTTACAAATTTCCTCCATTTGTGATGTGTGAAATGAAATATATGTTCAAAAAAAAAAAAAAAAAAAAAAAAAAAAAAAAAAGTTGTTCAAGTTACTAAGACCATCTCCAATATTAATCTTGCACTAAAATAGTGTAAAATTAGCATCTTAATGAAATATGCTTGCGTTAATTAAAAGTATACTAACAGGGTCCCCACGTGATGCAGCTGCGAGCACCATGTAATTTAATTTTTTCGATTAATAATTTATTTTATTTGTACGTTTTTTGGCAATAGCTTTACTGATTAGTTTTTTATGGCAAAAGTTTGATGAAATTTTGCTTTGTTTGTATTATTTTATTTATTATTTATTTTATGTTTTTGTTTAGTAATTTGCTTGGTTTGTACAATATGTGAATATATTTTAGTTTATTATGTTCTTTTTGACAATAAATTTACGGATATCAAAAATTTCGTTTAGCTCGTGTCCTTTCGAGCTCGAGCCCGTTTGACCCGTGCCCGTTCGGGCTCGAATCCATTTGGCCCATTGCCCGTTCGGGCTTAAAAATTTGTATAATATGTTTTATTATTTGTATTAGTGACATTTAATGCAGGAATTGTGTTTAAGTTGGTTGTACAATATGCTTGATAATTTGTATTTCTTATGTAAGGGATGTTTTAATAAGTATATTAATTGTATTTATTGACTATTTAATTAATTGTATTTAATATACATAATGATCAATTTTAAATCATTAATTTTAAACTTTAATGACAAAAACAAAGTGGTGTGTACTTTAAGCTTTTAAACTTGTAAATGTCTAATTATATTTCATTTATGGTATTAATTGTCTAATTGTGTTTGAATCATTTGTACTTTAAGCTTCTAAACTTGTAAGGCTTAATTTTAAGTATTCTAATTATAGTAATCTTTTATGAATTATAAGATAGTTAGATAACATCAAATTTGGCACTAAACATTTTCAACTAGTATTTACACACAATAAACGAAAAAATAGTCTCAAAATAAATATCAATATTGGACTCATTTTAATTGTATTTGTTAAACAATTACTCCCTCCGTCTCAATATAATTGTCCATATTTTTATTTTTGGATGTCTCAAAAAGATTGTCCACTTTCCATATTTAGTAAAAACTAGAGAATATATTAAGAGAATATTCTTTTTGAGTAGTTGAGATTTATAAGAGTCACATCTATATTAAACTTAGTATTTTCTGACTCATGACAATAATTTTGAGACGGAGGGAGTATAAGAATCTTTATATATAATAAATGAAAACTTTTTTAAATGTCATCCTCTAAATTCTGACGTCATATACTGATGTCATAATAACACGTGTCAGGTGTATTTCATTTTCTTTCGCAGCTCTCCTCTTGCTTACGTCATGTTCAATGTAAAATTTTATAGTATTTTCATAATAGACCTTATACAATTAAGATAATACCAAATCAATACACTACCAATATTTTTATGCATAACAAAATAAGGAGCAATATTTTACTATATGTAAAAGTTAAAAGTTATAAAATGTTTGTTGGAACACCACTTTCGCTTACATAAACTATTTATATTTTCTCAACATTAAAGATAGTGCATCATCTATGTATACATTTTGTTTGCGTAATAGATTTATAGACCATTGTGGATGTAGCATGCGTGTATTTTAAAATTAGTTCGTTTGAGGGATAACGAACATTAATTTACAAGTCCCAATTTAAAATTTTATCTACCCTATGCGACAACAACAAATGTAGAACCAAATATTCTCGACGAACAATTTTTTCTATTGCATGTTCTTTTTAACATTCACTTTGTGATAAAGAGATTGTCTTTACTAATTAGGATGTAGAAGGTCGTGGTGGTGGACGCTGGACAGTGTTTCATAGTAATAACTATCCAACCACACTTGATTAGAACGTCGGTACTTAATGAGATAATTAAACGGCGTGACTTTTAACTCATTCACAATTCTCATTTAGGCTACAATTTTTTTGAACTTTTTTAATAAAAAATCAACATATGTGATTTGTTTATAACGGAACCCTTCTATTTAATAAACGAGAAGGGCACCGGTTCGCCGCCTTGCGGCGGGGCGCTGTGCCGCTGTAGTTGCCAGAAATTTTATTTAAGATTTTAAGATGGAATATTGATGTAAAAAGGAATGCGATGAATCGCTTTTTGTTTGGTTTTCATAGTTAAAACTCCTAAGTTATAGCTAATTATAAAGGTGGCTGTATATGCTAACTATACTATATGTGCCGTAATGTAGCTACAGGTAAGACTCTTACATATATTATGAAGCGTAGTTAAAAGAGCAATACAGATATCACAGATGCAACAATAAGCAAGGAAACTAAAGGATGCAAAGTAACATGCAAAAACTTATACTGCAAAACAAAAGGCAACAACCATGTAGAACATTAACAATAACAAATTCATTACCTTTTGAAGCAAACAGTGTGTTGATGATCTCAGATTTGTTCTTTTTTTACTTGCAATGTATATGAATAAGATATGGAGAAGCTTCTTCGTTGGAAATAGAGAACATAGTGCATAAGTTTGGTATACCTTGCAAAAATAAAAATTCTCGAAAGAGGCAAAAAGTTAAACCTTTTTCCAAAACAAGCCAAAAATAATATGTTTTCTCAAAACAGTCATGTGCGAATGTGCGAACGTGCGATTTCACTAATTTATTAACACGTGTCCAAACAAATAGTACAATACCAATCATTTGTCCCAAGCAGATGTGCGAACGACGGTTGTGCGAATTCCGGCTAATGTGCGAACTTTAAAAAAATCTTTTTTTCCAGTTACCATCAACACCACCATCACCACCATAGAGCCGCCATCACCACCACAGATCAACACCACCATCACCACTAAAGATCCGCCATCACCACCACCACCATCATGCTACCGTTGTTGTACTACGATTATTTTATCATCACACAATCGCTATCGTCATCGCTTTCAACCACCACAAGTACAATCACAACTAGATCTAAAAACATAAATCTACAAAACCCACTCCCCATACTCGATTTTCTTCCAAACCTATAAAACTGAATATGAAACTTGCAATCTGCCACTACCTATCATCTAATTTGGTCATCCATCTTTAAACAAAAGTCAACACCCACCCGTTAGTTCAACCCAACAACCACGAACCACCATCTTTTCTTCCTATATATATATATATATATATATATATATATATATATATATATATATATATATATATATATATATATATATATATATATATATATATATATATATATATTGAAGATTTCAAATATTATGGTTTTTTTAATGTAGTTATCGTGGTGGCATTTTTTGTTTTATGGAGATTTGGAAATTTAGAAATAAAATGGGTTTGGATAATAATGATAATGGGTTATATAGAATCTGTTGCGGTGATAATGGATTATATAAAATTTGTTGCGGTAATGGTGGTGTTGATCCAGGGCCGTCTCATTGATTTTGGTGGCCCTGTGCCGAAATTTGAAAACAGGCCCTCGAACGCGATAATTTAAACAATAGCCTTATTATAGTGTTGCAAATCTCTTCAAAAGACACTAAAACAATGGCGGCTAATAAAATCATA
Source organism: Artemisia argyi (assembly GCA_030686995.1). Taxonomy (NCBI): domain Eukaryota; kingdom Viridiplantae; phylum Streptophyta; class Magnoliopsida; order Asterales; family Asteraceae; genus Artemisia; species Artemisia argyi. The sequence continues at coordinate 17,969,531 of CM060695.1, read as the reverse complement.
TCACATAAATCACGTGCGCCTTAATTTATTTTCAAAGCAAATATCATATCAAACCAGAATTCACCTTTAAAAAAGTTTAGCATGTTTAGATAATAAGGCAAATCGCTAGAAAATAATTTGGTGGTGCAAAAGCAGATATATTATCAAATAATACACTACAAAACTGGTTGTATGTTGCTAACTTGCTATGGGTCTTAGCCTTTAGGTCGTTAAATTTGGGCTCAAGATTTGGAGGCCCTCTAGAAGATGGGGCCCTGTGCACATGCACCTGTTGCACATGCTCTCCACCAGGCCTGTGTTGATCAGGTGGTGATGGTGGTGTTGATGGTGACCTGAAAAAAAGATTTTTTTAACGTTCGCACATTAGCCGTAATTCGCACAACCGTCGTTCGCACATCTACTTGAGAACAAATGATTGGTATTGGACACATGTCAAAAATTTAGTAGAATCGCACGTTCGCAAGTTTTGAAAAAGCATGTTATTTTTTGCTTTTTTTGAGAAAAACTTAACTTTGTGGCCTGTTTTGGGAATTTACTCCCTTGCAAAATTATGACCACAAAACTGCTGACTACACCCATGGATCATTGACACCTGTTATGCAAATACTCTTAAAATAATGTTTAAGGTTACATCTTTTAAGGATTCAGTAAAATTGCATCCTTTAAGGAAACCAAATGGGTCTGACGTACTATTTAAGCAACCCACAACATTGAACGACATCGTTTATGATGGAAAATTATATATATAGTAATGCACATTCTTTAAAAAGAAAAATACAAACATGTTAGGGTGCGTTTGGTTTGTAAATGGGTTTGGATTAAGATTTTGATTTGGATTTGAATTTGAATTTAAATTTGGATTTGAATTTGGATTTGAAAAGAGAAATAATATAATATTATTAATAAAAAAATATAAATAATTGTTGAAAACAAAAAACAATGAAATAAAAATATATAAATAATTCATCTAGTGGTGGTGGGCCTGCTTTACAAGAGTGAAATATGAAACTGAATTTTATTCCTACCTATTTAATGTGGAATCATAAATGCCATAGGCAAAGGTATCAAATTTTTGTGTCAGAGAATTAAAAACGTACCAAACAATTGATTTGCACTATGAATGAATCCAAACCTCGTGAAACACCTAAACCAAACGGGCCCTTAAATGGCATTGTTTTTTTAGTTTTAGGCTTTATCAAAACTTCAAATGCGTTTTCTTTTGTCATACGCGAAACTCGCGGGTTTATAGTCTAGTATAATTTATATAAACTAGTTTTTATATTTTTAGTCAAATATCAAAGATTTAACAAATATATAAATTTTAATAAAAAGAAGAATATTACTACATCCACCTAAGGTTTACAAAACTCTTCCACTCGCTGACGTGGCAGAGTGGTGATTGGTTGATTTTCTGTGGGCCACAGAAAACCAACCAATCACCACTTTGCCACGTCAGCGAGTGGATTAATTTTTGTAACCCTTAGGTGGGTGTAGCACTCCTCTAAAAAGAATAGTGTTTAGTGACATGAATAGTGTTGCACTATATTTGGTGTTTCACTATTCATTGCACTAAATTAGTGACATGTTTAGTGCTAACATTGGAGAAGAATTTATGTATCTATTTGTACTTTTTTGCACTAAGTTAGTGCAAAAAGGTATATTTAGCGCTAACATTGGAGATGCTAATATTTCGGCTAAGAGGAAGAAAATGAGAAAAGAAAGTTGGTGTTTGTGTTTAGGATCCCACATTGCTTGAACATAACAAACGGTCAAGAGAGGCATCAATACAAAAGAAAATGCCAATCCATGAGATAACAATACCTTCTTTGCCTTTTTAGCTAAGGCAAATCACTTAAAAATGTAGTTAATTTGCCACTTTTTATGGTTATATGTAGCCATCAATTTTTTTTCCCACATTCCGTCCATAAACTTTCAAAACTCGAATTTGTGTGTACTAGGTGACTTGCTTGACCATTAACAGGTTGCCTATCCAACAAACATTTGCAGCGTTAGTTCTTGTACTAACGACCGTTAGTCCTTTTATACGTTTTCGTCCGTTCTCATACCTTTTCGCCCGTTTTCATCCGTTTTTATACGCTTTCGCCCATTTTCTTACGTTTTCATCCGTTTTCTTACATTTTCGCCCGTTTTCTTATGTCTTCGCCCGTTTTATACATTTTTTTCCAGTTTTCTTACATGTTTGCCCATTTCCTTACGTCTTTGCCCGTTTTTATACGTGTTCGCCCGTTTTCTTACGTTTTTGCCCGTTTTCGGCGGTTTTCATAGGTTTTCGCCTGAACTGTAATACTATTTTCACACGAGCAAGAAAAGGATGAATTTTTTCTATTAATTTATCTCACAAAATGGGTATTTATATATTTTTGCCCGTTTTCTTACATTTACACCCGTTTTCTTACTTTTTCACCCGTTTATATACGTTTTCACCCATTTTCATATGTTTATGCCCGTTTTCTTATGTTTTCGCCTGATTTTATACGTTTTCGCCCGTTTTTACTAGCAGATTTTGCAAGTCACCAGTACACACAAAGGTCAAGTTTTGCGATATAGCGATTTATCTCTCAAGAGGCTGTTTGTTTAAGCTTATATGTGGCCTTTTGAGTTTATATGATTGTGGCTTATATCATGAGTCTTATTTTTTCTGGCTCATTTTTAGATTTATGGCTTATATAAGTTTTCATATCATAATAAACTTATAAAAGCCCACAAGTATCAAAATAAACTAAAAAACTAGAGCTTATGTAAAATTAGCCGAAATCAAATAAGTTTTGTTGATTCATTATCAACTAACAAGGTTTGTTGTCCTATGTCAGTTTGTTTCATTAGCACTTCCGTAATATTTGTTTTGTGATACGTTATAATGTGGCATAGTTACGTGTCATTAGCACATGTTAATTTTGATGTGGTATAGTTATATGTGAGTTTGTTATAATGTTATAATATGTTATAGTTATATGCTATTAGCACTTGCTTTAATATTTACTAGCAGGGTACTCGCGCGTTGCGGCGACGGGTACCCTGAAATATAATTTTCCGATGAATCGTATTTTAGTTTATTATATTCTTTTTTACAATAAATTTACGGATATTAAAAATTTCGTTTAGCCCGTGCTCGAGCCCGTTTGGCCCGCACCCATTCAGGCTAAATCCTATTTGCCCCGTTGCCCGTTCAAGCTTGAATATTTTTATAATGTGCATTATTATTTGTATTAATGACGAATCGAATTTGCCAAATAAATCGAGTAGGCATAACCTAAAAAGCACAAAACGAATCGAATTTGCCAAATAAATTGGCTTTGTGAAAGTTATACGTATTTATATTCGTTGTTATTGAAAAAATTATTTCGAGAACAATGACGCAAGTTTCATAATTTTTCGAGTCCGTTTGGTACATCAAATGGGTCCTTGTAGTCCTTAAAGGAGGTCGACAGAATTGTTGTACATGTACAAATACTTGTGCTTTAAATTCTTGTGCATTGTGTTTTATAACTTGTATTAATATGTGATGGGGTGTATTAATTGTAAGAGATGTAAGAGATATGTAGTCCTTAAAATATTGTGCTTTAAATACTTGTTCTTTGTGTTTGATAACTTGTATTTTACTTAAAAATCTAAATATGGAATTTTAAAAATTAAATAGGAGAGAAGGTGCAAAATATATTATAAGTAGTACAGATATGTTGTATAAAAGTGCTATTAATAATTACTACATATGAATACAGTCGGTCTGTCACTTCAGCACATTAGGCAGATTCCAGCTTTTAGCACCCGCCAAACTTCAAAGCAGATCTTTAACCATAGTATAAATGGTATCTTGGCAGCGGTAGAGAATTTTATCAACAACGGGGTACCTCTTAATCCCCATGCTGATCTGGTCAGGAATGCCCAAAATGCATGATTTGCCTTCGACACATTGCATCAGAGGATCCAGCTTAGATAATTCCCAATGGGTCTGGTAGAGTTATGGGCATACCTTTGGTTGCCCTAGAGGAAGTTTCTGCTCAACTGGGTGGTAAGATGTTTTTTTGTTATGTACAATCAGTTTCTGTTCCTCTTTTAACGGGAAGATGTAATGAAGAAGGGATCAACTGGCCAGCCGCATCAGATGCCCATAATCTTCTAATAGCAATACAATATGCTAATTTGGTTGAGGTGGTGAATAGAAGACTCATCAGGCTTAATAGATGTTTGCATTTTGATGTTGTGCTTGAGTGCGTTGAAATTTGGTGATATACAAAGTGATAAAGTTGGGATATCTCTTATATAAAATAGGAAAATTTCATTTCTCGAGAAAATTAAATTATTTAAAAACTAAATCTTTTATGTACTAACATACCCCAAAAGAAAAAAATCACACGTGTCTAAATTGATGAAAAAGAAACTTAAAAATGGAGGAGGCTAATTTATAAGACTTTAGGGTTTGAAATAAAATTAACGTTATATTCTCATTGGCCAATCATATTTAAAATCGTGGACTTAAGTGTAAAATCATGAAATTAAGTGTAAAATGGTAGAGGTTGAAATAAAATTAACATTATTAAATACTTAATTTAGTTTCAATGTTACATGGATTTATGTGTAAAATTATTGATATTCATAGTTTTTAATAAATTCATAAATTTAATAAACACCTCTTATACTTTATCTTGTATTTAAATACACAACACTTGTTATTATTGTTGTTATTTATGAGTATTGTTATCAGCATTGTTATTATTGTTGTTATTTATGAGTATTGTTATCATCATTATTACAATAAACTCATTGTAATACCAATAGGTCTACTAACAACATTTAAGACAGTGTTATAATGCAACGACTCATAATATAACCGAAAATTATTAAATTTATGACCTCCGTTTAATATTTTGTGTGTGCATGGGCTAGAAAATTAAATGCCGTTAAAACTAGTTTTAAGTCTGATATATTAAACTAAATTTTCTTCATGTGTACAACATATATATATTTTTTTTGAAAGGCCATGTGTACAACATATATGTATAGGACTTATTACTAGTAATTTTAGGAAAGAAAAATGGCAGTACTAGATTTGCCATTTTTCCGAAAGGAAAAAAAAAGTTGCATGCGAATCTTTTTGATGAAAAGGCATACTAAATATATAATGAAGACGATCTCCAATGCCTACCACGCTGATGAAGCATACAAAATTGATTCTCCAAACTATTACATACTTTCTTAGAAAGTTTTAATGTTTTGAAAAAGTATAATGCTTTTATAGAACATTTTAGAAAGTATAATGTTTTGAGGAAAAAGTTTTATTACTAATTATCATTAAATATATGATACTAGTTATAATACCCGTGCACGCACGGGGTTTTTCCAGAAAAAATTAATTATATAGTATTATCGTTTAAACACAGAAAATCTTATGTATATTTTAAAAAGTTAGAGCATGAACATGTGCGAAAGTAAGAAAAATAGTTAGCAGAAATTATAAATATAACCGTGGCATCGACCTTGTATTGGATTCTTGAGCTTGTCTCTTTATAACGTTATTGGGTCAAAGGTTCTTTGATCACATGGGTTTACACATAAATCAAATTTATTTTAAAATTTTGTTTACTATATGGACATATAAGAATTTAACCGTGAAAATTATAATATAAGTATAACTAATAAGTATGCAGGAGTTTTTCATTATGTATTATTATCAATTAATATTTTGTAAAAAATTTATTGGATGAAATATTTAACTTTATTTAGCTGACATAGATGTTAATGTTGATGTTGATTTTGTTGTTTAAATTTAACTATTAATATCATATTGTACAAAATGTGCAAGTTCAGTAGCACATAATGAGCATTGTTTTTTTTTTTGAACGGCGATTTATTAAAACACTAGCAAGGAGCTAGATCAAACGAGAACAATATAAGGGTTCTTAAGCCAATCGTCCCACTTGAACGACGCTTTACGTCTAAATTTACACCAATAAAAAGAACTAGAAACTAAATTATCAAATATGACGGCCTTTTCCGGACTTTTCTTATCAAACAAAATCTTGTTGCGGAAGTTCCACATATACCACCACAATCCAAAGTATACGCCTTCCAGAATTCCTTTGAGTTTAGATTGAATTCGAATAGAAACCAACCAAACTCGCCATTCCTCATAAGAATTCACATCCGAGTAGTCGATGTTCCACCAAGAAGATATCTTACGCATGATTTGCCTCACAACGACGCATTGTAAGAAGATATGATTTGTCGTTTCCACACCAGTATTACAAATGGGACAAACCATCGAATCGATATCCATTCCTCGACGGGATATCCGTATATAAATTTTAAATAATAATTACATGAGTTGTTATAAGTACAATCGCGTATATTTATTTTCATATCACAGTAACTCATACTTGCCATTTGATATTTATATTACCGTTAATAATAATTTAATTGTATTTAATATTCAAACCCGTGTACTTTTAAACAGGATAACATGAATTCTTATTTATATTTAAAATACACAGTAAAAAGATATTTTAATAGATGAAAGTTTAAAACTAATATTTATTTTAAAATTATTTAACGTATAATAAAACTAATTCGTACATTTATAAAATTTTGTAAGTTTAATGGATGAAAGTCTCAAACCAATACTAATACTCATGTAATTGTAAACAAAATTCATATTATAAAGTATAGGGGGTATAAAATGTAAAAGATTATTTGTTTATTATCTAAAGTTATCAAAAAACATGAAGATTTATAATTTTACACTTAACTCCATATAATATATTTAAAGTTCAACCACTAATGTTTTATTAATTACCTCATCTTTTTTTAAGTTTTTATTTTCATAAATTTGACACCTATATTTTTATATGTTTTTTTTTCTCAATCAAATTCTCCACCAAATTTATTAAATTTTGACCAAAATTAATTCAATTTTGACTTTTTATTGACCAATCATATTGCTCGATTTCGCCTATGTGTCAAAATCGAGCTTTCCTATTGGTCCAATTTTTTTTCCACTAAGATTGTTTTGTCAAAAATACTCTGAAATGATGTAATTCCTTTATTATATAAATAAAAGATTGTTAAGTAATATAATCAAGTGAAAAGTAAAAATAAATGAGAAGAATGAAAAATAACTACAGCCGCATATTTTACAAAATTATGCATATCCTCTTAAATTTATCCCTCTTATTTGAAAAACGTGTAAATGTTATTAATCATCATATAAATAATTATCATGTCAAATTATTATCATAAATAATCGGCTAAGTTACCGGATGGGTGACCATCCGGGAAGTCCTCTTTGATCACAGGGTCTGTTGATACTAGGCTTTCAAAGTCCTTCAATGAAGGTTTCAACCCACTAGGGTTCGAATCTGGAGAAGGCAGGGTTTACTTCAAATTAAGTGTCGTGCCTTCGGGCGGCTTAAGTTGAAGGTTTTCCCCCCACCGGGTTTCGAATTGGTCAAGGATTTCTCCGAAAGAACCGTTCCAAAAAAAAAAAAAAAAAAAAAAAAAAAAAAAAATCATACACAAATTACAACATAATTATTAAACGCATGTAATCATAACAAGAAACTTACAACGATTTTTATAGTTGTAGATCAGACCCCAGTCACTATCCTTTGTCTAATCTTTCACAGAATCACCCAAGAATAACATTTATATATAATTAGATTGATAATCTTACACTTTTAGCGAACCCCACGTTCGCAAAACACTTGTAACAAAGAATATTGATTAACAATTAATCTTTCAAGACTAAAACCAGGATAAAATGACTATTTTTGGTCCATGTGGATATGCAAGTAATATTTGTCCCGAATAATTTTTAGATATTCTAAAGGTTATTTTCCTACTAATCTTTGCATTTTATTTTAATCTGTTATTTGATTTAAAATTTAGAGCATGTTATATGTTTTTGTAATATTACTTTGAAAACGTGCTCCAAATATGTGTATAGATGTAAGAATGTTAAGCGGATGCAAAACAACGTGGAAGAAAGGTTTCATAAAGAGGATGCCTAATGTGAAATTGACACTGCATGAAAGTTAGTTGTAAATCATTTGTAAGGCTAAACATGCATAACTACAATATTTTTCAAAATGTGGATTTGTAGCACTATTAAAGCCATATAAGTATTATGGCTAATCATTAGTTGCATATCTATGGTTACTAATTTGCCCGTGAAACTGTGCATACTACCTTGAACAACAACCTAATACACCTACACAGGTAGGATATATACTACATCACTAATATTGTTTTTTGTTGGCAAAAGCCACAGATGTAAGTTACAACATACATTCTTGTTTTGCCTGTACCAACACTGCCTAGGATTTTTGCTTTAGTTTCTTAGTGCTGGGAGGACTCTCGTTTGCTGTCTTTTGGTGCCTCAAAAGGTATTTATTGTTGTTGGGTGGTGTTGTGTTCTTGTTGGCACGATAATTGTCTTCTTTGTCGAGCGGAGTTGATACTTGAACTAACCTTTTTTTTTCTATTTTTTTCTCACATGGCTCAGTAGCAGTGCCTGGTATTATTGCAAGTGGCTCAACACATCCACAGTCAGAAGTATTGGTTTTTTAGCAAAAAAATTGTCAAGGATGAAATCAATATGTCCTGATCTAGACCCAGGACTGAAATGGAACTGGATGATGTGCTTTGTTCCCTTAAGTGCTTGTAATGAATCTGGAAACCTATAGGGGTCCTTATCCTCAATTTTTTCCAAGACCTAGCTGCCATTGTTGGGCATGAGTCCATTAGCCTTTGGACTGAAGCAAGTTAGTGACACTTATGTTGTCCCATCATCAATGAATGCTTTGAAGCAATAACTGCAACAAAACAAAATACCTTTATAAATAACAGATTAAAATGAAATAAGCATAAACCGAAACAAATAAAAAAATTCTCAAGAAGATGAGAAAACTCAAATAAATAGCTATCATTATGTTCTTTGGATTTTCCAGCCAAAAAAAATTTACATGGCAGTTAGGACAGTTTCTTCTGGAATCGATAGACAATTTTGTTTACTGTATGATTACCTGTAATTAGGGACAGGCTGGGCCTGATCCGGACATTTATGGCACCAGGAACTCCTCCTTAACTTTTTTGCTACAGCTTGTGAAGGACTTGTAATACCATGGCTTTTCTGTGTTGACACTGGATATTGTAGCCTTAGTAGTAAATCTAACACGCTACAATAATCATTTTATAAGAGTCACTATTATGGGCAAAAAATACAGCGAAAAGATTGTGTTCTTGTTACCTGATAATTTTGTGGATTTTGCTGTCACAACACTATCAGCGTAAATTTGTTTCTCTTTTTATCGTGCTCACCATCTTTGTAACACCCCCAATTCATGGATGCAGCGGAATTCAAACTGAGTGTTACTCGACGGCACAATAGTCACAATGATAGAAAACGAACTCTAATTGAGTCGTTTTAAAAGATTTATCATTCAAATTATATAAATATTAGAGATTACAAAATGAGGTCCCAAATGGTTCCATGTTTATAATTTACATTAAATGAGTTTTTGAATGATAATAAAATTTATATCCCACTCGAATATCCGTGCTCCTCCATGCCAGCCTCGTTCATTATGGACCTGAAATACATGCTAAAGTGTCAACACAAAGGTTGGTGAGTTCATAGAGTTTGTGGAAATAGTTATGGAAATCTTGTAAATAAAACCTGCTAACAAGTATATGCAATACTAAATGTAGATTCCTAGAATTTCAAGTGTATGACTATTGTACTAAATACAATATCACATGTAGGTAGTGTATCTGTTGCTCTTAATTCTTGACATCGAAACCTTAAGTTTTCTAGCTTCTCGTTTCTAGTAGTTCACATTTGTACCAAGTCTGTTGGTGTAACACCCCCAATTCATGATGCAGCGGAATTCAACTTGGGTGTTACTCGACGGCACAACAGTCATAATAATAGAAAACGATCTCTAACCGAGTCGTAATAAAAAGAGTTGTCATTCATATTATTCAAATATATCAAAGTTTACATAGTAAGGTCCCAAAATGATCCATTGTTTCAAAACACATCAATATAAAGTCTATGATGTTTTTATTGAATGACATAATAGTTTATAGGCTTCTTCCTTCGGTACGTGCCCTTCCGCTCCATTCTTGATTATCATGGACCTGAAATACATGCTTAAGAGGTCAACACAAAGGTTGAGTGAAATTCATAGAGTTTGTTTAACGGTTGAACACAATATGTTGGTAGTAATGAGTTAATTAGACTCATACTCATGTTAGAAAACAAAACAGTTATTATTATATACTAAGCTCATGCAACCAATACGTTAACGGGTACCAATATCAATCGGCGGTTATGTTGCCCCGGTAAGTACTTTGCCGTCATACTTAATATTTCAAATATAGTGCATTTATTGAACTAATCTGCTCAAACAAATGGGATTCGTCAATCCCAATAGGCCTATTCACAATACTCGCGCTCACTAATACTAGTGATTAAATGGTTCATGATGGGGCCTAGGATTGGCAAGGTAGGTACTTAGTAATAATAAAACAATCAGGCAGCATACAGTTTCAAAGCATTGTGTTCGGTTTAAGAGTAGCATGTATTCCCCCCAAGGGTTTGTAAAACATTGAAGTAATGTAAAGTGGGGCTATGAACTCACCTTAAACAAGATAGCAAGTAACGAAGGTGATGGTTGGATCGTGTAGGTTTCTACGAGCAACCTATAATAGAATGTTGCGACTTAGGATTTGTGTAAAGAATATAACGGAGTGCCTATATATATATCTTGCATTTAGTCCATGATGTGGTATGATGTATATTGTATGTCTTTGGAAGAAAAGATTCATGAACATGTATGTTTTGTATATCGTTTACTACCGTTCGGGCTGACATATTTCAGAAGTCATGTTAGTAAGCGTTCGAGGAGCCAGGACACTTTAACTCGTAAATCCACAACTCATCTCGACGGCTTACATAATGAACTCCTCACATGAGGCTCCCTACTATTGTAGTAGTTGATAAAATATATAGATATAGGTTTTGATCCGAAAAGTTACATGTCCGATATTTGTATAAACTTAGGAAAGTTTATTTGTACATGAAGATTGTTATTAGGGGTAGCTTCATAAGTCTTGAATGACCATTTTCTTTTGGTAAAATCTCATGGTTTCCTTTCAAGTGAAGTAGATCCAAATTGCTTGTTCAAGTTATCGCCTAATTCATTGTTTCATGTTTACGCCTATGTAAGTTGGTATGGTCATTTCGTCATGGCCTAGCCATGACCTTTGGTCCTTGTTCCAAGGTCATGAGACACAACCTTGGCTTTAGCCATGGTGGTGGTCTTGGTTATAGGTCATAATAACTCTTGTTCTTTTGAAAGTATAACAATAGTATAGTGACTTAAAATATGTAAATAGCTGTTAAGAAACTGAGAAATATCTCACTCAGAAGGCGTTTTCAAGGCTCGAGCCTCTTTGTTCCTGAATGAAAACGTGATTCCGGACAACTTTCGTGTTTTAACTTTTTCATGAATCGGACCAGAAAGGCCACTTTTTGCGTGTTTTAGGTTCTGTCACAGAAGCTTTTTAGGCAGTTTTGCCGGAAAGTTTTGGTAACTTCAAATCGCCATAACTTTTGACTCGTATACTCTTTTTAGGTGGTTCAAATTGCTACGGTTTTCTTGTTAGGTCCTCTACTGTAATATGTAATAATCCAACATCATATTTTTACCATTTTGATCAGGTCTTACCAAGAAAGTCACTAGTTTGCTTGTTTTAGTAACTTATTGTAACAATCCATTATAACAACATCTTTTACTCATTTTTATACACCATGGACATTCATACAAGATATAATATAGCAAGAATAACATGTAAATGATATGAACATGAGAAATTAACAAGAAGCATGTTAGGTTTAGGCTTACAACTTTTGGCTTTCTAATTAAAGAAAGGAGTAACAAGTAAAGGAATGGACTTTGATAGACTTGCTTCAACCCTTTTCACTTCATGCAACCTTTCTACCCTTGGTATTCTTGAAAGATGTAATGAAAGTTGAGGTGAATTGAGTGGATTTAAACTCAAGAGCAATCACCAAGTATGTTAGGGTTTGGAAGAGTTTTGGTAACCTAAGATCAACTAGGGTTTCTATGCTTGAACTTCACTTGAACCTTGCAAGAACTTTGAAGAAAATTAAGCTATGGAGAGAGTGTTGTGGTGTGTGTTGATGGCCGGCCAAAGGAAGGGGGGAGGGGGGGTATTTATAGTTCCAAGAGGAGGTTACAAGACTTAGGATATTTTGGCCAAAACAACACATGTAACACATCTAAGCCACAAGACACAAGATCAAGCCACACAAGGGTGTGACTCCCCCCCCCCCTATGGCGGTTCACAAGGGGATAAGGGGTGAGGTGGCTTGGTCTTGATAATATCTAGATATTAGGATGAAACTTGACTCCGGGAAATGCCAACCGTAACTGATTAGGCCTTAAAACGTAAAACCGGGTGTCGTAAAATTATGAAACTTTAAAGTATTGTTAGACATGTCCATATGTCCCATAATAAAATATAAAATGAGTGATAAGTTCCATTTGGGTGGTAAACCCTGCTAAAAACTGGAAACACGGGTCTAAAACGCGTAATACGTAAAATGTACGAATATTGCGTAAAATTGAGAAAAGTAAAATGTTACTTTTCTAATATGTTATAAATGATTTAAAATGACTTATAATGTCTAGACTGGGCTCAGTCTAGTGTCGGTTGGTATTAAATGTCTTTTAGACATCAAACCGTAAGCCTAAAAATCACGAAATGACTTATAACATCAAGGGATGATTTTTGGTCAATGGAGGAGGGAATAATATGTTGACTTATTTTAATAAGTTGAAAGCTCAAATCATCTTAGAAACGCGGTGCAGGTAAAGGCTAGGGTTACGGCTGAGTAAAAATGCTTAAAACTGAAAATTCCAGTTTTTCACGGCCGAAGTTTATTTTGGCCATGATTTTTCTCAGTCATGATTTATTCTCAAATAAATCATGAGTGTGTTAAACATTTTTCTGATGTGGGGTCACCTGACGGGGTCAAATTTCGTTGTGCGTAGAATTTCTGATTGCCGTTTTACCCTAAAACGTGTAATTCTGTGTAATTCCTTAATAACTTTCACGAAAATAATCTAACGAGTGTCAAACATTTAATTTGCCATGGAAATGATTTATCACTCGAGAATATGAAATAAAAATCAACTTTTGGGAAAATTTCAGAAAGAAATGAATAGTAAAAATGAATAGTAACATGAATAGTAAAATTTTCCGAAAATAGAAATTAACCTGAAATTGCGAATTGTTACAGTCTCCACCCCATATGAGAGCTCCGTCCCGGAGATCAATTTACGTTGGAAGTAGAAGCTTCGTTGGTAAAAAGATGTGGGTATTTCTTACGTATCTGGTCCTCTCGTTCCCATGTGTATTCAGGACCACGTCGTGAGTTCCAACGAACTTTGACAATTGGAATACGGCTTTGCTTGAGTTGTTTGACCTCTCGGTCCATGATTTCTACGGGTTCCTCAACAAATTGAAGATCGTCATTGAGTTGAATTTCATCGAGTGGAATCACAAGTGATTCATCCGATAAGCATTTCTTTAAGTTAGATACATGGAAAGTGGGGTGTACACTACTGAGTTCTGATGGAAGCTCAAGTCTGTACGCCACAGGGCCAACCCTGGCTAGGATTTTGAATGGTCCGATGTATCTTGGGTTTAGTTTTCCTCGTTTACCGAATCGTATCAAGCCCTTCCAAGGCGATACTTTTAGCATAACCCTATCTCCGACTTGGAATTCTAGGGGTCTGCGTCGTGTGTCGGCATAACTTTTCTGTCGATCTCTTGCGGCTTGTAATCGACTTCTGATTTGTACAATCTTATCCGTTGTTTCACGGATGAGTTCTGGTCCAGTGAGTTGAACTTCTCCCACTTCAGCCCAACAAGCAGGTGAACGACACTTTCGACCATAAAGTGCTTCAAATGGAGCTGCTTTAATACTTGTATGATAGCTGTTGTTGTAGGAAAATTCGACTAATGGTAAATGAGTATCCCATCCTTTTCCAAAGTCTATTATACAAGCTCGAAGCATGTCTTCAAGTGTTTGGATGGTTCGTTCACTCTGACCATCGGTCTGAGGGTGATATGTTGTACTCATGTCTAGATTTGTTCCAAAGGCGTCTTGGAGTGACTGCTAGAAATTGGAAGTAAGTCTACCATCTCTGTCGGATATGATGGATATTGGTGCACCATGTCTTGAGACTATTTCTTTGACGTACAGTCGGGTTAGTTGTTCCATTTTGTAAGTCTCTTTGATTGGTATAAAGTGTGCGGATTTTGTGAGACGATCAACTATGACCCAGATGGAGTCATAACCGCTTGATGTCTTTGGGAGCTTGGTAATGAAGTCCATAGTAATTCTTTCCCATTTCCAAGTAGGAATTTCTGGTTGTTGCAATGGACCGGATGGTTTTTGGTGTTCGGCTTTTACTTTGGAGCAGGTAAGACATTTGCTAACGTATGTTGCAATGTCGGCTTTCATGTTCGGCCACCAATAGAGTAACTTAAGATCATGATACATTTTATCAGATCCTGGATGTATGGAGTATTTAGACTTGTGTGATTCATGCATGATCAAGTCTCGTAGGCCACCATAAAGTGGTAACCAACTTCGACCTTGGAAGCATAGAGTTCCATCTGAACGGGTTTCGAATTTCTTCTGTATCATGCCATCCAACTTTTCCTTTTGGATATCTTCTTGTTTCACCGCCTCAGCTTGAGCGTGAAGGATTTGAGTAGGAAAGTTTGAATTTATGGTTAAAACTAAGGCTCGGACTCGTAGTGGTTTAACCCGTTCCTTTCGGCTCAGGGCGTCGGCTACTACGTTTGCCTTTCCTGGGTGGTAACGAATGTCGCAGTCATAATCACTTAGTAATTCCAACCAACGACGTTGTCGCATGTTTAGTTCTTTTTGGTTTAAAATATGTTGCAGACTTTTATGATCGGTGTACACAGTACATCTAGTACCGTATAGATAGTGCCTCCAGATTTTTAGTGCAAAGACTACGGCTCCTAACTCTAAGTCATGAGTGGTGTAATTTTCCTCATGAACCTTGAGTTGTCTTGATGCATAAGCCATGACCTTATCACGTTGCATCAACACGGCACCTAAACCTTGGTACGATGCATCACAATAGACTACAAAATCTTCGATCCCATCTGGCAATGCTAGGATAGGAGCACTACAAAGTTTTTGTTTAAGGGTTTGGAAAGCATTTTCTTCGTCTTCATCCCACACGTATTTCTTGTTTTTCTGAGTTAGCTTAGTCAAAGATTTTGCTATTGAAGAAAATCCTTCAATAAACCTTCGGTAATACCCGGCTAAACCCAGAAATTGACGAATTTCTGTAGGTGTGGTAGGTGTTGGCCAATTTTTGATAGCTTCAATTTTAGCGGGATCGACATGTAAACCGGTTTTGTCAATCACATGCCCAAGGAATTGTACGGATTGAATCCAAAATTCGCATTTGGAAAACTTTGCATACAATTTCTCTTCCTTGAGTAGTCCTAAAATTGTTCTCAGGTGTTCTTTGTGTTCCTCTTCGTTTTTGGAATATATGAGAATGTCGTCTATGAATACGATCACGAACTTGTCCAAATATGGCTTACACACACGATTCATGAGATCCATGAATACTGCCGGTGCATTAGTTAACCCAAAGGGCATCACTTGGAATTCATGGTGACCATATCATGTCCTAAAGGCTGTTTTTGGAATGTCTTCATCACGAACTCTAACTTGGTGGTAACCTGATCGTAGGTCAATTTTTGAGTAGTAGGTTGAACCTTGTAATTGATCGAATAAGTCATCAATTCTTGGTAGTGGGTATCGGTTCTTTATGGTTAATTTGTTTAGCTCACGATAGTCAATACACATTCGTAATGACCCATCTTTCTTTTTCACGAACAAAACTGGAGCTCCCCAAGGTGAGGAACTAGGTCGAATAAATCCCTTGTCCGCAAGTTCTTGTAATTGATTTGATAGCTCTTGCATCTCTGAAGGTGCTAGCCGGTATGGTGCGCGGGCAACTGGCGCCGCTCCTGGTATTAAATCAATTCTGAACTCTATTTGACGATTTGGTGGTAGTCCGGGTAAGTCTTCTGGAAAGACTTCAGGAAACTCACGGGCAATAGGAACATCTTCGAGACGTTTTTCATCGGTTTTCTTTTGTGTTACGTGGGCTAAGAAAGCATAACATCCTTTCTCAATGTACTTCATGGTTTTGATACATGAGATGATGTTTATTCGAGTTCCACTTTGATCACCACGAATGATCAAAGTTTCATTGTCACATGGAATGTGCACAACTCTTTCACCACAAATAATGTTAGCTTGATGTTTAGACAACCAATC
This sequence comes from Artemisia argyi, assembly GCA_030686995.1. NCBI lineage: Eukaryota > Viridiplantae > Streptophyta > Magnoliopsida > Asterales > Asteraceae > Artemisia > Artemisia argyi. The sequence continues at coordinate 17,953,084 of CM060695.1, read as the reverse complement.
CATGCCAATAACTACATCAAAACTTCCGAGTTCAATTGGCATAAGATTGATGTCAAAGGGGTGGTCTAAGAGATTAAGGGTACAGTTTGGGATTACGGTATTGGTATTTACTAAGTCACCGGTAGCTAGCTCAATATTATAACTAGTGGTTAAAGTGATTGATGGAATATCAAGTAAAGGCGCAATTCTAGTAGATATAAAGCTCATATCAGCACCAGAATCGAATAATACTTTAGCAGGAATATTATTGAGTAAGAACGTACCGGTAACCACGTTCGGGTCCTGGTGTGGTTCTTCTTTTCCCATGACATAGGCTCTACCACGAGCACCTCCGCCTTGGGGTCCTTGGTTTTGAGGACAGTTGTTCTTGTAGTGTCCCCTTTCACCACACCCAAAACATGTAACTATGGGCTGTGTGTTAGCCCCAGTAGCTATACCCTTGCCCCTACAATCCTTGGCAAGATGTCCGGGCTTTTGGCACTTGTGGCATTTGGCCGGGCAAGGACCTTCGTGATGGTAATTGCACTTGGTACATTGTGGTAGATTACCAACGTACTTACCACCAGCTGGTGCAGCAACATAAGCCGTCGCGGCTTCCTGTCTCTTGTTCTGTTGATTGTGATGGTTGTTGTTTCGGGTTTGGTTGTTGTTGTTGTTGTTGTTGTTGTTGTTGTTGTTATTCCCACGGTTACCATCATATGGTCGTTTGTTGTTGTTGTTCTTGTTGTTGTTGTTGTTGTTGTTGTTATGGGAGTTGGAGTTGTTGGGGTTGTTGGCATTGCTGTTGTTGGTGTTGTTGGTGTTGTTGATGGTGTTGAGGTTGTTTTGCTTGCGGGTTTCCGACATACGTACCACTTGATCCATGAGGCTACGGGACATCCGCATAGCCTCATCAAGTTCTTTGGGATTTGCCGAAGTCACATTCCCCTGTATGCTTGAGGGAAGTCCCCAGATATACCTTTCCAACAATTTTTCCTTTGTGGAAACCATTGTTGGACAAAGTATCCTCAGTTCCTGGAATCTACGGTTGTAGGTTATGATATCATTTCCCCTAACCGCGTGATCCCAGAACTCAACTTCCAACTTTTGCATCTCACTGCGTGGACAGTATTCCTTGATCATCATTTGTTTCAAATTAGCCCAAGTAATTTTGTAGGCATTCTCAATGCCCATGGGTTGAGCAATTGAGTTCCACCAGGACAAGGCCTCATTCAACAGAGTACTTGTGGCATACTGAACTTTATCCCCCTCGATACATTTACTAACCAAGAACACCGACTCCGCCTTTTCGAACCAACGGGTCAAACCTACAGCCCCTTCAGTACCTTTGAATTTGATGGGTTCACATTTTAGGTAAGAAATGAACGAGCAACCCTTTGGTACTGTAGTAACATTGGTCACCGGAGGGGTAGGTCCTCCAAGGTTAAGACTGGAAATTCTGGCAGCCTCTGCAGCTATCGCAGCTTCCGCAGCAGTGGCGGCTTCTGCGGCTGCTGCAGCATCAGCAGCAGCTGCAGCATCAGCAGCTGCTGCAGCATCAGCAGCACCAGCAGCTGTGGTGGCATCGGCAGCTGCTGCAGCTACGGCTGCTCGTTCCGTGATAAGTGCTGCATTGACACTATCCTTTACCAGTTTGCGGATGGCGGCTTGTGTCATCGTTGGTGGGGTCTTTTTCTTTGGCGCCATGATTCTATTGTTCAAAAGATACGTTGTAATTAGAGAGTTGTGAAATGAGCACAATTTTTGATAAGAATGATAGGATAATAAAGTTGAAACTTAAAAGCATAACACATGATAGTATATAAAACAAGAGTTTTATTAATATAACGTTGATTACAAAATCGAACTTATTACAAGTTCATTCAAAACTTACTAACTGATACTTTCAGTTAGTAATTACAACGTTGTACTAAAGATAACTAGTACTATAAAACTAGTCTAACGTCGGTTGGGAGGTTGTTGTGGTCCGGTCGGATTATTATTTCCGCGTGTTGCTAACACATCTACACTTTCATTTGGACGGTATTCTTTGACATCCTTTCGGTATAGCCTTTGTTGTATGGAACTCATTTGAGTTTGCATTCCACACAAATCATTCCTAAGTTGATACCTATCAAAGTTTGCAACATCTAACCGGATTTCAGCGGTATTTAGGCGGTGAAGTAGTTTGTGAATTTGAACCGCATCCTGTTCTTGGGCCCTCTCAACCAAAGTGAGTCTATCCTTGACATTATCCAAGCCCGTCAAAGGATTTAAGACTACTTCCCCAACATGAGTCGAGTCACTCTTCACGTAGCTCATGTCAAGCTTAAACCAATATAGGTCGTCTCGAGCATTCATGGCATCCATTCTAGCAGAATTTACCTTGGACATACAGTCGTGCATTTGACTTGCCATACTTTGAACTTTGAGTTGGGTTAGGTTGAGAGCTTGTTTCAAAGAGTAGATTTCGTATTGAGCTGAGTTTGCGAACATATGTGTAGATGTAGATGTTCCGCCGGTTTGGTGAGTAGAATTCGGAACTTGAGCTGGAGTGGTACGGTTAGATTCGGATGAAATTGGTGAAACCGGAGGTGGAGATGTCAATGGTGATAGATGTGGCACCACTAATAGTTCCTCCGCTTCCTCATCGATGCCTTCGATGTCAACATCCATTTCATGATCCTCTTCGTAATCATCGATGTTTATGTCCATATCCATTTCAGGATCTTCGTCCGAATCTATTTCATTGTCTAGATCCTCATAAGGTTCTTCCTCATCGTCGTAATCAATTGCCTCAAAGTAAGGATCACCGGGTCCGGGAAGAATTGGTAAATATTCAGACATAGCAGGAAGATGATCAGGAGATGGAGGTGCGGACATGATGTCTACAATTTGTATTTCGATGTTAAAAATAATCAAATGTTTATGGAAAATGCTCAAACTAAGGAAATGTGCATATGACAATATACAAATATGTTCATGTAGCATAACATGTGTAATAAGTCCATAATCTTCTGGAGGATGGAAGGCACGAAGAGCGGAAGGCTATAAAAATGTTTTTGCTTGTTATTGTAGTTATAGTTTAGGTCTCACTTAGACCTGTTTCTCTATAACCATGGCTCTGGTACCAATCTATAACACCCCCAATTCATGATGCAGCGGAATTCAACTTGGGTGTTACTCGACGGCACAACAGTCATAATAATAGAAAACGATCTCTAACCGAGTCGTAATAAAAAGAGTTGTCATTCATATTATTCAAATATATCAAAGTTTACATAGTAAGGTCCCAAAATGATCCATTGTTTCAAAACACATCAATATAAAGTCTATGATGTTTTTATTGAATGACATAATAGTTTATAGCCTTCTTCCTTCGGTACGTGCCCTTCCGCTCCATTCTTGATTATCATGGACCTGAAATACATGCTTAAGAGGTCAACACAAAGGTTGAGTGAAATTCATAGAGTTTGTTTAACGGTTGAACACAATATGTTGGTAGTAATGAGTTAATTAGACTCATACTCATGTTAGAAAACAAAACAGTTATTATTATATACTAAGCTCATGCAACCAATACGTTAACGGGTACCAATATCAATCAACGGTTATGTTGCCCCGGTAAGTACTTTGCCGTCATACTTAATGTTTCAAATATAGTGCATTTGTTGAACTAATCTGCTCAAACAAATGGGATTCGTCAATCCCAATAGGCCTATTCACAATACTCGCGCTCACTAATACTAGTGATTAAATGGTTCATGATGGGGCCTAGGATTGGCAAGGTAGGTACTTAGTAATAATAAAACAATCAGGCAGCATACAGTTTCAAAGCATTGTGTTCGGTTTAAGAGTAGCATGTATTCCCCCCAAGGGTTTGTAAAACATTGAAGTAATGTAAAGTGGGGCTATGAACTCACCTTAAACAAGATAGCAAGTAACGAAGGTGATGGTTGGATCGTGTAGGTTTCTACGAGCAACCTATAATAGAATGTTGCGACTTAGGATTTGTGTAAAGAATATAACGGAGTGCCTATATATATATCTTGCATTTAGTCCATGATGTGGTATGATGTATATTGTATGTCTTTGAAAGAAAAGATTCATGAACATGTATGTTTTGTATATCGTTTACTACCGTTCGGGCTGACATATTTCAGAAGTCATGTTAGTAAGCGTTCGAGGAGCCAGGACACTTTAACTCGTAAATCCACAACTCATCTCGACGGCTTACATAATGAACTCCTCACATGAGGCTCCCTACTACTGTAGTAGTTGATAAAATATATAGATATAGGTTTTGATCCGAAAAGTTACATGTCCGATATTTGTATAAACTTAGGAAAGTTTATTTGTACATGAAGATTGTTATTAGGGGTAGCTTCATAAGTCTTGAATGACCATTTTCTTTTGGTAAAATCTAATGGTTTCCTTTCAAGTGAAGTAGATCCAAATTGCTTGTTCAAGTTATCGCCTAATTCATTGTTTCATGTTTACGCCTATGTAAGTTGGTATGGTCATTTCGTCATGGCCTAGCCATGACCTTTGGTCCTTGTTCCAAGGTCATGAGACACAACCTTGGCTTTAGCCATGGTGGTGGTCTTGGTTATAGGTCATAATAACTCTTGTTCTTTTGAAAGTATAACAATAGTATAGTGACTTAAAATATGTAAATAGCTGTTAAGAAACTGAGAAATATCTCACTCAGAAGGCGTTTTCAAGGCTCGAGCCTCTTTGTTCCTGAATGAAAACGTGATTCCGGACAACTTTCGTGTTTTAACTTTTTCATGAATCGGAACAGAAAGGCCACTTTTTGCGTGTTTTAGGTTCTGTCACAGAAGCTTTTTAGGCAGTTTTGCCGGAAAGTTTTGGTAACTTCAAATCGCCATAACTTTTGACTCGTATACTCTTTTTAGGTGGTTCAAATTGCTACGGTTTGCTTGTTAGGTCCTCTACTGTAATATGTAATAATTCAACATCATATTTTTACCATTTTGATCAGGTCTTACCATGAAAGTCACTAGTTTGCTTGTTTTAGTAACTTATTGTAACAATCCATTATAACATCTTTTACTCATTTTTATACACCATGGACATTCATACAAGATATAATATAGCAAGAATAACATGTAAATGATATGAACATGAGAAATTAACAAGAAGCATGTTAGGTTTAGGCTTACAACTTTTGGCTTTCTAATTAAAGAAAAGAGTAACAAGTAAGGGAATGGACTTTGATAGACTTGCTTCAACCCTTTTTACTTCATGCAACCTTTCTACCCTTGGTATTCTTGAAAGATGTAATGAAAGTTGAGGTGAATTGAGTGGATTTAAACTCAAGAGCAATCACCAAGTATGTTAGGGTTTGGAAGAGTTTTGGTAACCTAAGATCAACTAGGGTTTCTATGCTTGAACTTCACTTGAACCTTGCAAGAACTTTGAAGAAAATTAAGCTATGGAGAGAGTGTTGTGGTGTGTGTTGATGGCCGGCCAAAGGAAGGGGGAGGGGGGGTATTTATAGTTCCAAGAGGAGGTTACAAGACTTAGGATATTTTGGCCAAAACAACACATGTAACACATCTAAGCCACAAGACACAAGATCAAGCCACACAAGGGTGTGACTCCCCCCCCCTATGGCGGTTCACAAGGGGATAAGGGGTGAGGTGGCTTGGTCTTGATAATATCTAGATATTAGGATGAAACTTGACTCCGGGAAATGCCAACCGTAACTGATTAGGCCTTAAAACGTAAAACCGGGTGTCGTAAAATTATGAAACTTTAAAGTATTGTTAGACATGTCCATATGTCCCATAATAAAATATAAAATGAGTGATAAGTTCCATTTGGGTGGTAAACCCTGCTAAAAACTGGAAACACGGGTCTAAAACGCGTAATACGTAAAATGTACGAATATTGCGTAAAATTGAGAAAAGTAAAATGTTACTTTTCTAATATGTTATAAATGATTTAAAATGACTTATAATGTCTAGACTGGGCTCAGTCTAGTGTCGGTTGGTATTAAATGTCTTTTAGACATCAAACCGTAAGCCTAAAAATCACGAAATGACTTATAACATCAAGGGATGATTTTTGGTCAATGGAGGAGGGAATAATATGTTGACTTATTTTAATAAGTTGAAAGCTCAAATCATCTTAGAAACGCGGTGCAGGTAAAGGCTAGGGTTACGGCTGAGTAAAAATGCTTAAAACTGAAAATTCCAGTTTTTCACGGCCGAAGTTTATTTTGGCCATGATTTTTCTCAGTCATGATTTATTCTCAAATAAATCATGAGTGTGTTAAATATTTTTCTGATGTGGGGTCACCTGACGGGGTCAAATTTCGTTGTGCGTAGAATTTCTGATTGCCGTTTTACCCTAAAACGTGTAATTCTGTGTAATTCCTTAATAACTTTCACGAAAATGATCTGACGAGTGTCAAACATTTAATTTGCCATGGAAATGATTTATCACTCGAGAATATGAAATAAAAATCAACTTTCGGGAAAATTTCAGAAAGAAATGAATAGTAAAAATGAATAGTAAAATTTTCCGAAAATAGAAATTAACCTGAAATTGCGAATTGTTACAGTTGGTTTGTTATTATACCAATTCTATTAGTTTCGAGATTTACACCAAGTCCATTAGATCACATAGTTTGTACCAAGAACATAAAATCATATTTGGACCAAGTCCGTTGAATCATAGTTGGACCAAGTCCACTGAATCGTAAATTGGACCACGTCCATGGCATTGTGGGTTACGTTTTTATACGCCCACAACGTTGAAAATTATTTGTTATTGTACTATCCTTTATGAAAACCAAAATGTAAATCTCGTACTAATAGAAATTGGAATAATTGTTGCAATCATAGCCTAGTAGGTAATCTGTTGTTAAACATAGTGTTCTCAAATATTTGTTTCATTTGTTTGCTCTAACTGAGTCAACTTAATTGATACCTTAATCTCAATATATCTAACCATAATAATCATACTCACTAGGCATAGTGCTTAATGGTCCATTATATAGAAATTCTAAGCATGGCAATTATTGTTACTTAGTATAAAATAAACATTCAGTTCAGATACATCACATAGTTAGCAAATAATCAAATTGAATTAAAATAGTTGAGCATGTATCTCCCCCAAAGAGTTTGAAAACCAAGTAAAAGAGTAAAGTGGGGCTATGACTCACCTGATAATAACTGATAAATGATACTAGAAAATTAGGCAGCGCTTCCGCATCTATCTTCAAAAATCCATTTCCTTAACTATAAAAACCTCTAAATCACCTCATAACAACCCCAAAACAAGCCCAATAGCTCCCATATTAAAAACCCATCCTTAGAATTAGCCGATCTATTCTTGCCAAAGTTTCAAGAAATTTCTGAGAACCACAGCTCCTATCCACCATTGTGTAGCTCTTAATCTAACCGCGAAAACACAAAATAAACTATATTTTTACGTAGACAATACTTATGCCATCAACTTATCTGTATAACTCGGAGCTTAAAAATCTAGTATGAAGAATGTATGGAGGGAGAAAGGTGGAGGAGGAGGAAAATGTGTGTTTTTCTGTGAAATAAAATGAACTAGTTTCCTTTCTATTTATAGTGAAAATTTATGAAAATATCTAGATATTTTGATGAATAGTTTTTTAGATATTTATATGAATAGTGTTTAGATATTTTGATGAATAGTGTTTAGATATTTATGTTAATAGTGTTTAGATATCTATGAAGAGAATTTCAATTTGACTTCTCTTAATGAGATATTTTGTAAGATATTATCTAAATAATATTTAGTTGATGACTAGGTATATGATTAGGCAAGGTCATTTAAAATGTATTAGTCAAAAGGTAGTGCGGGTATCAGGAGTGAATAGTAAAAGTGAATAGTAATTTTTAGGAAAAGTTCCAAGTTTCTATACTGACCCAAAATATGATGAATAGTAAAAAGTGAATAGTAATAGTGAATAGTAAAAATGAATAGTAATCTGAAAATGTGAATTGTTACAATCTTCGCATTTGTGTCTTCAAATGTCAAGTGTAGGAACCAAGTCATTTCTTTCCCTGAATCTGAGCATTATTTATATGCAAGTCAGTTTAAAACATCACTATATATTACATATAAGTGATTAATGTTTAACAGACTTACAGGAGCATCATTTGTTGAACTTCTGGAATTTTCGGGTTTCAAATAGCAATGTGTTGTTGGGGTTCCCGAAAGTTGCAGTCATGTTCTTGCCAATCATTTCGTCACTAAAGTAGATGACATTATTATGTCTCAACTACATAATGCAAGTATTAAATTTACCTCCATATTTTGTAACACGACATGAGCTGACTGCTATCATTACTGGCTTTTCAATTATTATTTTATATGCCTGCATATTGAAATTTAAAGCCATATCGTTCTATATACAAAACCTAACAGTGTTGCCACCGCAAAGGGCACAAATTCTAAGTCATCAACTCTAACATATATGTGGCAATTTTAAAATGGTGACAATACTTACTCCAGATTCTAGATGTTAATAATCCTCCTTACTACTATGCTCCTGGTAGGGTCCCCCGAAATTAAAAGCTCTCCAATTTTAAGCACACATCCAACATAATCTGCAAATGCAGGACATGATAGTTATAATTATAATTTTTTTGCATATAGTGTAGCTAATATTTTGCGATACTTGTAAGGACAACATCCTTGACATCAACTTTTGATTCCGGCTCATTGTATGTTGCAAACCTAAAATAATGGTCTGTTGTGAAACTTTGTATACCTTCCAATGATAAGTGATATCTGATTTGGCAAATTTTGTTGCCAAGGATTTGTTTCCCTGCAAGTGAACCTTGAAATCCTATACACAGCATTGAACTCTAGTAAATCGTCAAAATATTGCGTATCCCGAACATCTATGTTTGCGTGAATGCCATCTCCATGAATCGACAGTTAAAAAAAAGAAACTACTTTCCACTTTACACAATCACAAATTGTAAATAGTTGTTAACTCATACTTATAAGTTATACTTGCTTATCAATTAATATGCAACAAAAAACTGTTGGTTAAGGTTTTGGAATATTTCTGGCTACTCACTTTCGGTATACCTTGACCTCTATAATTCTACTGCTATTTGAGGAACGTAAGTCGCAAATCCTGACAGCTTCTGTCTGTGCTACAACGTCCTTTCCCCTCGAGGCACCAGATTGTTCCCACAACTCGGTGACATTGCCTTGTAAAACAAATAGTTTATTAGATACATAAGTGTAACAACAAAAAATGAATATAAAAAGAGACATTCTAACTAAAGGCATTAAATACAGAACGTGAAAAGCGTGAATATCAACAAGTATCCACTTTCAAGTTAAATTAAATCTAAACTCAACCTGCGCTTTATAATTTTTTGCAAAATATTTCTTTATAACCTATATTTTTTATTCTGCATCATGGTCAATTGTTTATTGTTTGATAAGCATTTTCACCCTCATCCTCATGTATTTACAATTTTTGGTCTTCCTATATCGAGCATGTGCCTAGCAGGCTACAAACCTGTCAACCTAATCATATTCAACTTGGGGCCCCTATTTCAAACTTAACCCTATGAGGCAATAAACCTGCAACGGTAAAACTGATCAGGTACTCATGAGGATACAACAACCTTGAATCTACTCCATTTTTACCATGATTTGTTGCCTTGTCTGAGCTAATATAACCTTACCCTTTTCGTGAATAAGGCCTCGACTAACTCATTTCAACATTAAAAACAGTGACAAAATATTAAGGCACATTCTCATCTTCAAATGACCTGAACACAGAAAATTAACTCACCTACCCCTCTCCCCTCATTCCATGTAACAATCGACATTGCAACATTCTCATATTACATAGTTTTAGCAACACCACTGTTTACATTCCATTTCTTACATCAGCAAAGGCCTTAGCTACTTTGCGTTGGGTTTTTATATTTTTACGCATACATAAATTTAAAACTATGAAATAAACTCTAACTAGTAAGTAACAATGAATCACAAATACACATACGGGGCCTATATTATATACAAAAAATCACACAATTCAGTGACGTCTTCAACATGAACATAAACGTTGTTTTGCAGCGGATAAGGTCCCAAAACGGTGGATCCATATGATGTATAATGATAAAATTAATAACGTAGTTATTATGTCTTGTAGCATGATTGGTTGATTAAACGAAGCACTAATCAAACCTTTTGTTTCCCCTTGATATTCACGAAACCCTTAATCACCAAGTAGATGATCACTATCGTCTATCCACACTACAAGTCTTCGTATATCACCCGAATGCTAGTTCACTAAGCTTCACGATTCAAGCACGAACACCTAGTTGTTTGCTTTAATGTAATCGACCAAGAAAACCCTAGGGTGGGTTTAGGCTGATCAGGGTAAAAGAGAAGAGAAGGATTTTTGTGGTTAGTTTTCCAAGTTCTAAGATTAGAATACATATAATCCAAATATAACTTGTTAACTTGTACAATAAGATAAACATCCCCCTTTATCCCTTTGATGACTGCCCCCTAAGCACCCACAATGGGCTTCCCATTGTTGCTTCAGGTCTAGTCCATTACATATTAATTAGTGGTCTTTAGTTAGTTAATTCGTCTAATGGATTAATTTACGACCATTATTATTTACTAATATAAATAACATATTTACTCTAAATATATTAAATACATTATTATCGGTGACACCTCAATGTATATGTGTGTGACCCTATAGGTTCACATATTTCCAGCCGTATAATTATTTAATATGATATGAGCATATCTCAATATGTTGTGGGTTTCAAAGAGGAGGGAAAATAAGAAAAGTCCTAGTGATGAATGGATGATGAATTATGTGTTCCATAGTAAGAATTAGTTTCCTAGCTATGTTCTCCACAAGATATGATGTCTAATCTTGAGTTGATTTCATAAATTGAGTTAGGGTTCATAGAGGGACCTAATTGGGGGTTTTGGGTAAAGTTGGTTTTAAAAGCAAGTAATGAAGTGTTTGTGTTAGTCGGTTAAGGGGGTGTTTCTTAAATTAATTGGTTTGGAGTAATGTCTAGATTAGCCACTTATTCAAGAGACATAATTTTTTGTGGGTCTCCCCATTAAGATGAAACAAGAGTTTGGCCCACTCAATAAGTGAAAAAGAAACACCCCCTAAGTTCCTTTAAGGGTCAACATAGATCCCTCCCCATCACCCAATCTCCACCGCTAGATCAAAACCAGAACACCATTTTCACACTACACCAGCGACACACCATATCACACCTCCTAGAATCAATGATTTTGGGGATGATGATGAAACTGGAGATGAGGATGCAACTGCAATTGATGATGAAACTAGTGATCACAATGAAACATATGAAGCACCTCATGTACATGGACAAGAAATCGACTCTAATATGCAAGTACCTTCTTGTTTTACTAGTTTGGAGGGAAATAGGGAATAGATAATACTAATACTGATAACTGGAGGATGTCATCTGAAAGTAAAACTGATTTAACTCGAGAGTTAGAAAAATATTCTTTCAAGGAAAAGGAAGAACTTGTTCGCGATATCAAGCTTTACACTATCCGAAAGCATAAGCAGTATGAAGTGTTCGAAACATCTCCAACTATTTGTAAAATAAGATGTCGTTTAAGTTCACAATGTGGCTGCAAGTGGCAACTTCGTGCATGTAAACATAAATGTAGCGGATACTTTGAAATCACACAGGCCACATACATGTTTACACAACAAGATTACACAAGACCATCCCAATCTAGACGCAAATTTAATTGCTCAAGAATCACAATATCTTATAAAGGAGCAACTATCTATCAGTATTCCTACTTTGAGAGCTAAAATAATTGATAAATTAGGTTATAATCCATCGTACATGAAGGTTTGGGCAGGAAAACAAAAGGCAATAGAACACATCTTTGGGAACTGAGATGTTTGGTTGCTGTTGCAGCAGTAACCAAACAATCCAATTGCTGCAACAGGGGTGTTTGGTTGTTATTGCAACAGTAACCAAACACTCTTGTTGCAGCCGCAAGAGTGTTTGGTTGCATGTGTTTGGTTCCTAAGTGTGTGTCTGGTTTTGTGTCAATAATTTGTTTTGTTAAATCTTAAAAATAATGACTTACGTACCTTGCTTTAGGATTTGAACTTTCCCACTTTCCATCCTTCTCATGATGATCTTTGAACTGCTTGACAAGGTTCGGGAATGCACCCGTGTCGTCCCACTGAAAACAAATTAAATGAGTATATAATAGTAATTAATCAAATTGAACGAGTATATAATAACAATCAAACAATTATTAATAACCACTTACCTCCTTAAATCTGCTAGCGGCATATGACTTTGTCCCGGTGATTGGATGAGTAATGCTGCTTCGCCCTGTTAGACTTGTTCTTTTCAAACTGGGCCACATGCTTCTTTGAAGGCACAAATCACAGAACCTATGCCAATCGCTCAAAGGCATGCTTCCCGGAGAAAAATTCCTTATTTTCACCTGCAGGGCCGTCCCTGAATTTTTGAAAATTTTGAGGGCCCTAGCCAAAATTACATGATGAGGACTTTCAAGAAGGATTGTTATATATAAAGTATCACCATTTATAAGATATAATGCAACTAGTTATCTAGACGTTCAACATATTACTTACTTAAGAGATTTTCTCATCTAAATATTGTTTTTCTTCGTGAAAATTATGTTTACACATGAATATAATTGTTAATGGGACAAACTTTGGGGCCCCTAAAATTTTTGAAGCCCTGAGCGGTCGCCCACCTTGCACACCCTTAAAGACGGCCTGTTCACCGGCTCCTTGTAACCATCACGGTGCACAAACATCTAATCCTTTAACTTGTTCTTCCGGTCTTTGTAACGCTCTCTAAACTGAGCTTCGATCCCTAACCTAACTTGTTCAGCATTAGGCCTTGACATATGGGGAGCCATATCAAAGTACGTCTGCAATTTAAAAGAAATAGTCATGTAATGAATGTTGTTTACAAATTTAACATAGTAGATTAAAGAGTAAAGCTAGACTGGTTTTAAGAAAGTTAGACACACGACTACTATACCGAAGCTCAAAACCCAATACATACCTTGGAGGCCTATCTATTTTTCTTAGTTACCAACCATCAATGTCTTTTTTTTTTTTTTTTTTCTTTTCATTTGACACTACATGCTTACTTATCATGGATTGTCCCATTAATGTACATTGGTGAGACTTATACCAAGGTTTACTAATTTGGTTTTGTTTATTGGAAGTTTTTTTTATAAAGAATATTTGATTTTCCTAGGGATCTCTTTGTTGCTGATGTTTTTATTTACTTCTGATTTATGGGCACATCATCTGTGTTGTAGCTTGGATTGCAGCAGCTTTGTTTTTGGCAACACAATTAAGTAAAGACATAGTGTTACTGGAAAAATTATGATAAAACATTAAGGCTTTGGTTATATTGGGTCAATAGGTTGATTTGTGTCTAATGGTCAAATTAATAGGTTAGTATGACACAACACCAGGTAGTTTATTTATGTTGGTGCAAAATTTTCGTTACATGATATATGTTTAGAGTTAACAATCTGTTTAGGTGTAGTTGCATCAGAACTGATTTTGAGTATCACATTTTACGATTAACACTTAATTATCCTTTTTCCACTCCGGAACAATTACTTCAAACAAAAGAAGCACATTAGACACAAATTTTTGTTATCTGTTTGTTTGTTGTTGCTAACATTTTTTTCCGTCTCAGAGAATTACTTTCAAGCCGCATGTCTAACATTTTTTCGTAGATGGTTTGGGAACTGCTAGCTGCAAAAAGCGTTCCTCTCTGCGATCCTACCTAACATGCGGATGCTTCCTCATTTTGACGAAACAAGATTCAATGTTAGATTGCGTCCATGGATTGATCTTTGATTTTAGTCACATCTCTTGTCTCTATGTGGAACAAACGATGAAACGGAACATTGTTTTCGTGTTGATGTCCAAACTTGTTCATGTTCTTTATATTTTGTATAGTTTTTAAAGTAGAAAACAATGGGTCGGAGGGGGAGGACGTGACTGAAAAAACATGGGTTTAGTTGAAATTTTCAAATATATTATGTTGTTTAAAATATTTTTCAAACTACTTTTTTTGAAATGACATTGGTCAACAGAAAAACTCATATAAACACACTAGTCCATTCCATTGTCCATTCCAGAATCATCTCTATATTCACTCCAATATTTTCTCTCCGTCCATCCAGAAGGTACAATATAATTCTCTCCTTATTATTTTTTTTTTTGTTCATTTTTATATATTGTAAGTTTATAGTTTATGTTTATTTTTGTTGCTGATATTTTGGCAGTTTCTGATTATGATGTTGTGGATCTAGTTACTGTTATGTGATGTTATATTGATCGTTTTTCTATTTATTTGAATGATATTATATAGGTTAGGTTTTGAAATGATTGTGAGATGTTAAGTGATTGCTAAATTATGACACGATTTTGTGCATGTTACTGTATATTTATTTGTTTAGTATTTATCACTAGTTCGATCGTTTACGAAAGGTGTAATGTTAATTTTGCTGAATTTTGACGCATTTTGTTGTGGTTAGGTCTTATTTTCCCCTGAATGATACTCCATGTTAGGTTAATTTCTGAAATGGTAAGTGTTAGTTTTATTTAGCTTAAGTATAACGCGGCTACGTTTGGTTATTTTTTTATATGTGAGATGATAAGTGTTAGTTTAGCTTAGTATTTTACGCAATTTTGTTTATGTTGTTATGGATCTGATTTTTGTTATGTAACGTTACATTGATTGTTTTTAGTTTAATATGTGAATAAAGGATTATCTAATACTCTGTATTATCTTATTTGTTTAGAGGATGTAGTGCCTGTGCCGACATGTCATTACTATAGATAAACTGTAGATAATTTTGAACCGTTTAGTATACATTAAAATTTTACAAGATTGACCAGCTGTTCCAGTCCCTTGAAATATCTCTAAATTACGTTTGCTTTGCCTGTTCCAGCTATAGACATTAAATAACATCAAGTTTTAGAAAGAGTTTACTGAGTCTTGGACCATTGATGTTTTGCTTCAATTCTTTGATATGATGGTCAGTAGTGCTCTAATGCCTCCTTTAACAATCCTAAATGTTTTATCTGCAGGGTATTGTTTTCAACACAATGACCGATCAAAACCAGCATTCTGCAACTGCTAGTAAACTAGTCAACCAGCTACCACTTTCTCAGGATGTTCGATCTCGTTATGGTACCATCCAGAGGCCAGCTGCAGCTCAGAAGCAGTTCACTTATGGGAATTACACAAATGGAGCGTTTAGTTATCCCGTGACAGAGAAACTGATAGCTGCAAATTACTCACCTGTTTTTGTACAAGTTCAAGCTCCAGCAGAGAAAGGACTTGCTAGTTTTGCCGTTGATTTTGTTATGGGTGGTGTTTCTGCTGCTGTGTCCAAAACCGCTGCTGCTCCAATTGAGCGTGTGAAGCTTTTGATCCAAAACCAAGATGAGATGCTCAAGACTGGACGTCTTTCTCAACCATACAAGGGTATTGGAGATTGTTTCTCTAGAACGATCAAGGATGAGGGGATTCTGTCGTTGTGGAGAGGAAATACCGCTAATGTCATTCGTTACTTCCCTACTCAGGTACACTATCTCTTCCTTTATCTTGTTGGATAATCATGTGTTTAAGTTTATTTGCTCATTAGTTTTTTTGATAAAATTTGCAGGCTCTTAATTTTGCATTCAAGGATTACTTCAAGAGTTTGTTCGACTTTAAGAAAGATCGTGATGGTTATTGGAAGTGGTTTGCTGGCAACCTTGGGTCTGGTGGTGCTGCTGGTGCTACATCTCTGCTCTTTGTGTACTCTTTGGATTATGCTAGAACTCGTTTGGCTAATGATGCTAAGGCTGCCAAGAAGGGAGGCGAGAGGCAATTCAATGGGATAGTCGACGTTTACAAGAAAACTCTCAAATCTGATGGTGTTGTTGGGCTATACCGTGGATTCAACATCTCGTGTGTTGGTATCATTGTGTACCGTGGTTTGTACTTTGGAATGTACGACTCGCTGAAGCCAATTCTGCTCACTGGAAAACTGCAGGTTTGAATCTTATGACTTTATCGTCTTCAATTGCTTTATCTTGGTCACGAACTGTGGAAAACTTAAATGATGTTGATTTGTGTTTTTCAGGATAGCTTCTTCGCCAGCTTTGCTCTTGGATGGTTAATTACCATTGGTGCTGGTCTTGCATCATACCCCATTGACACAGTCCGTAGAAGAATGATGATGACTTCAGGTGAAGCTATCAAGTACAAAAGCTCTCTTGATGCATTCACTCAGATCTTGAAGAACGAAGGAGCCAGATCATTGTTCAAGGGTGCTGGTGCAAACATTCTCCGTGCTGTGGCTGGTGCTGGTGTTCTTGCTTGTTATGACAAGCTTCAGGTCCTTGTTTTTGGAAAGAAGTATGGTTCAGGTGGGGCCTAATTTGCTGGTCTGTTGGTTTTTGTATAATATGAGTCAAGTTTTGAATGTATAAGTAATAGATAGTGACCCACTGTACTCGTAATTATGATAAACCGAGGATTGCATTCTTGTTCATCGAAATAACCTTGAAATGTAGAGGGGACTTTGTTTTTCCCCAAACTTTGTTTCGTTTTTACAACACCTTTGAAATGCAGGTTTTGTATTTCACAGCATTTTGCAGTCCTGGTTGATCAATGGTTTTTGGTTGTTATTGCAAGTGTTAAGTGCCTAATGGTTTTTAATTTTGTGGGTGCAACTTCTGATCTTACAGTGTAAGCTCGTTCAATGCATATGAACATATTACTGCTTCTATATTTAACCAGGTTTCATGCTCTAAAACCATCTTAGATAGAATTGAAGTTCATGTGCGGATCATGACCGGACCTTACAAAACTACTAAAGCACTTCGTATATCTTATAAAAGAAAATCCTCATAGCTGCCATTAATTTACACCTAAATATGTCATAATTTTGTGATTCTAGCAAGTTCATGGCACTCAAGTTACTACGTTAGCCAAGTTGAAGTTACTAACGGGTTTGCTATTTTGGCTAAAGAGAAGAAAGGAAGAAAAGAAAGTTGGTGATGTGTTCAGGATCCCACATCGCTTGAACATAACAAATGGTCAAGATAGGCATCAATACAAATGAAAATGCCAATCCTCAGAATAACAATACCTTCAAGTCCTTTTTATAACTAAATAGTACGTATGGTTCTTTTTATACGTAATTATAATTATTAGTTTGAATATTTGTAATATGCATCATATTTGATCTTTGAGGTTATTTGTAGTAGAATAATCTCAAAAGATGATGTGAGGTGCATTTTGCAAAATATTAAAAACTTATTTAAGCAAAGTTAAAATTTGAAATTGTTTAAAACGTGACCGGAGGTTATGTTGTTAAAATCCTTAATAAAAACTTAGAATCAAATGAGCGTATGATACAAGTTCATCTCATGTAACTTGTGCCATGTTCTACTATTACATTTATTATGATAATTGTTGGCGTATGTGCCCTCCGGACCTACGCCGAACGAAACGAACTATATCCGAACGGAACGAACCATATCCGGACATAATGGATCAATATCCGAACGACATGTCTCTCTAAATGACCTGACCTTCCGGATATGCGACAACTACGCCAATCATAGTACACAAGGTACACGATAGTGGGATAAAGACATGTGAATGGTAAGGTAATTGTACAAACCCGAAAAATACGAGCAAACGGTCGACAAGGACAAATTTTTCACCTATAAAATAAGAGAAACCCTCACCTCATGGTAACACGCTTTCTCACTCTAAAGACACATGCTTTATCTCTCTATATATAGTAGATACTTACTCTCACGCCGGAGGTTGGTCCTGGGATAAAACCCGAGGCGAGACTAACGGATGTATCTGTCTTGCAGGTGGCCGAAGGGGCGTGCGTGCGTTTACGAAGGACCACCGAGAATCCGGAGGACTTGTCATCATCCGAAGGATTCATTTCGCTTGTCTGAGGTGTTTGCAAGAAAATACTTCAACAATAATCACAGGGATCTTATGAAGAAGTATCAGATGGGACTCGGTGGATTAGTAATGATATGATCGCAGCCCATAAGCAACACTGAAGGTGTGTTTGTTTTAACATGAATGGCGTTTACTGTTTAGAGTTGTGTCGATTATCTTTTTCATCTTTTGTTGTTTAAAACCTCCAAGTCTCCGTATGGATTGTAAAGATAAAGTTCAGTAGTATAACTAGATTCAGAAGTGGAAGCTCGTTATGTGCGGACTCCTAATCTATTCTTTATAAATTGTGTTTGCCAAACATCTAATTCAAATAAACATATTACTCATATATTTCAACCAGGCTTCACGTTCTAAAACTATCTTAGATAAAAGTTCATACGAAGTACCTTGTGTTACGTTCTTCCAATTTATCCACCAGAGACATTTAACCAGATCATGTAATATCACATTGGTTTAAGTTCTATTGGGGTTTTGACAAATCCATTAAAACGAGTCGATTACCTCTTATAATGAGTCAATCATGCATCGCTCAACAGAATTGTGAAGTATTTAAACTCTCATCAATTTAATCATGTGGATTCCAACAAAGAACATATAACTAATTCACTATTGTATTAAATTTAATTATGGGGTTCTAACTTTCTTCAATTCAATTGCGGATCATGAAGGAACCTTACAAAACTACAAAAGCACTTCATATATCTTATAAAACAATATCCTCATAGCTGCCATTAATATACACCTAAAAATGTTATAATTCTGTGATTCTAGCAAGTTCATGGCACTCAAGTTATTACGTTAGCCAAGTTCAAGTTACTAAAGGGTTTGTTATTTTGGTTAAAGAGAGGAAAGGGAGAATAGAAGGTGTTTGTGTTCAGGATCCCACATCGCTTGAACATGGTAAATAGTCAAGAGAGGCATCAATACAAAAGAAAATGCCGATCTATAGAAAAACAATACCTTCTTTGCCTTTTGGGCAAAGTTATACATGGAATAGCTTAATAGTGCGTATTAATTTTTTATATACGTTATTATAATTATTAGTTTTAATATTTATATTATGATATTGTCGATATGGAAGTCTTGAATTTATTTCTTTAGAATAATTTCGGGATTTTCATTAGGACCGTGTCATTAAATATTAAAATTTTAATCTAAAAAAAGTAAAAATTTTAAAGCATGTCTAAAACATGATTTTCATTAGGACCATGTCATAAAACTCGTTATAAAATTTTTAGACATATGAAATAATCAACTAACGTTGTTAAGCAAAGCTTCATTTCCAATCAGTATCATATTCGTGTTAGCATGTTTATAGTTACAGTATGAAATAATCAAGAGTACGAGTAGATAACTAGGTACTTAAAGTTATTGATAAATAATAACTGCTTAAATTTCATTTATCTATGATAATCATAAGTATGTTAAAAACTTGAGAATCAATGTGCCTACACATCCGGAAGGTACCTAAACACCTCATAAAGAAGTATTAGACAAATAAGCCATTTATATATGATTTGTTTCTACATGAGATATCATCATTGTACTCATAAACATAACTCAAATTTTGTACTTTCAATTTCCATACTTGATCACTCGTGCCTCACAAAGAAGCGCCAACCAACTGGAACACAACTCACTCATTCATCCGCTCAAATTGACTTATATCTCTATTAGAAAAATGCAAGTCAATGACCCATTCAAAACAAAATCCAAACACAACTGATCATAATTGGACTAATTTTAGGGGTGTTTGATTTTGACTTAATTGACTTAATATGAAAAAAAAAAAAAAAAACGGAATTAATTAAGTCATATAAAAACTGTTTGTTTGTGACTTAATAGAAAAAAATGACTGAAAATATTAAGTAATAAAACTGAGGTTGTCTGCATTAAGTCATTTTTTAATTAACATGACTTAATGAAAAAATTAAACAAACAAATCAAAGAAATATAGATTGTATACGGATATTCAACAGTTTACAACTTTACATAACCTAGTTGTGTTCTTCCTATTGGGGTTTTGACAAATTAATTAGAACGCGCAAGTATCCTCTAATTATAAGGTATTCATGCATTGCTTAACAAAACAATGAGGTGGTTAAATTCTTATCAATTTAATTATGGGTTTCAAACTTTCTTCAATTCAATTGTGGAGCATGACCACACCTTACAAAACTACATTTTCATATGACTTAATGAATTCAATTTTTTTCAGATTAAATCAATAAAGTCAAATTCAAACACCACTTAAATAGTATCATTTTGATATGTAATTACTAGTAATTACATATTAAAATGATCCCTATTTGGCCATGTCATTATATGACAGCTAAATAGTATCATTTTGATATGTAATTACTAGTTTTAATATTTATATGTTACGTTCTAAACAGAATCGTTTGTCTATTAAACTTTCTTAGCAATTTTGTTCTTTAAGTGATTTATAAAATATTAAAATTTGTTTTAAAAAAGTGAAATTATTATAACTTAACATGACCGGTAATTTTAATCCCAAAATCTGTTAATGAACATATCACTCTACTGTACTTCAACCAGCTTTCATGTTCTAAGACTCTTAGATAAAAGTTCACACGAAGTACCTTGTT
This sequence comes from Artemisia argyi, assembly GCA_030686995.1. NCBI lineage: Eukaryota > Viridiplantae > Streptophyta > Magnoliopsida > Asterales > Asteraceae > Artemisia > Artemisia argyi. The sequence goes on along the minus strand of CM060695.1, from coordinate 17,932,431 downwards.
ACGTTCTTCCAATTTATCCACTAGAGACGCTTAACCACAATGGCGGAACTTGAACAATTATTTTGTGTGTGTGTGTGGGGGGGGGGGGGGGGGGGGGCGAATTTATTTTGGAGGGGCCGAATCGGAGATTTGTTTGTATCCTCAACTAAATTATGCCTAAAAGCTATAATATTTACACTAGTTGCCGCAAGTTTTGGGGGGCCGGGACCCTCCCCTGTTCCCTAAAGAGTTCCGCCACTGCTTAACCAGATCATGTAATTTATTCTGTTGGGGTTTTGACAAATCCATTAAAAGTTTAAAACGCATTGATTACCTCTTATAATGAGTTAATCATGCATTGCTCAACAAAATTGTGAGGTATTTAAACTCTCATCAATTTAATCATGTGGATTCCAACAAAGAACATATAACTAATTCACTAAAAATGTTACTTCGTGATTCTAGCAAGTTCATGGCACTCAAGTTACTATGTTAGCCAAGTTCAAGTTACTTTGCTATTTTGGCTAAAGAGAGGAAAGGGAGAATAGAAAGTTGGTATTTGTCTTCAGGATCCCACATCGCCTGAACATGACAAATAGTCAAGTGAGGCATCAATACAAAACAAAATGCCAATCCATAGGAAGACAATACCTTCTTTGCCTTGTTGGCAATAAAAGGAGTAACAAAATAGTACGTATTATTTTTTTCTATACGTAATTATAATTTAAGTTTTCATAGTTGTAAAATGCTTTTTACGAATTTTTTGAAATTATTTTTGTAATGTTCGAGAAATTTTTTGAAAAGCATGTTATGAATATTAAAATTTTTATTTAAAATTAGTGAAAATTTAAAACCATGTATAAAACATCACTGTGTTTTAACGCTAAAATTTGTTAAAAAAACTTCTAGACAGATGAAAGAATAACATGTCAACTGTCAAGTAAACTGTGCTATGTAAGTATGTAACTATGTTATTGCTACTTTTTTTCACCAACATTTAAAACTAACGTTGTTAAGCAAAGCTTAATGTGGGGGCACTTTTATTTATTTATTTATTTATTTTACAATAGCAACAAAATGCGGAAAAAAAGTGTAGGATCGTTATGATAAATCGAGTATTTTTACTTAGATATGAAGGATTTATAAGGCTTTAGAGTGTTGAATATTAGATTTTAGCATATCGGTGGAGGGCAGTTTGAGTTTTCATTTGGGGGCACTTTTGCAAAAAGGTCAAAATTAAAAAAAATTACACTAAAATCTCAACTTTTTCGGTTAGCAATGGGGGGCGCCGGCCCCCCGCACAACCTGCATAAGTCCGTCCCTGCTAGCAGGGTACCTGCGCGTTGTAGCGGCGGGTACCCCAAAGTAATATTTTTCGGTGAATCATGTATTTTAGTTTATTATGATCTTTTTGACAAAAAATTTATGGATATCAAGAATTTCATATGACGTATTTCAACTCCTTAACTGAGGAATTTATTTCGTATTTTTAGGTATTTTTGAAGCCATTCGTATAACATGATAAGCCCGTTTAGCTCGTGCCCGTGCTCGTTTGGCCCGTGCCTGTTCGGACTCGAGCCCGTTTAGCCTGTGTAATTTAATTTATATGCTAAAAAGGGTAGTTTAGGTAATTTCACTTGTCCCTTTATTTCTCCATAAAAACTGTGGCTTCAACTACATCATTTATTTGGTCAACAAAGCTCGATCAATTATAAAACCTAATCACCTCATTCATCTCTTCATAAACTGCCATTTTTTCTTCTTCACCTGCTATGACAGCCGCTCTCCCTATCGAAGACTCTTTCCTCTATACTCGCAACCAATTGTTATGTATATTTAAGAAACTATTGACTCCAGATTTGCGTTGTTGTTGTCATCATAAACCGAATGTCATAGTTGTTCATTTTTTTCCTAGCGAATGCCGAGATCCGACTCGTCAAAGCATGTTTTCCCTCGTGAAATTGATGGCATCCCATAGTTTTTGCCTAGTGTATAGATGTAGTGTTATATTTGTGAAAACTCATTTTTATTCAGATCAAAACCATAGGCCGCTTGTGCATCACATGTTCAAAGGCTATATAATGATATATCTTGGTTTAAGGTTTTGAAATAAATGGTACATCATTGTTTTCTTTTTTTCTTTTTTATTTTTTGGTTTCTCATTTAGATCTAACATCTGTTTTTTATTGATTTTTTTTCAAAGATTTGAATGTATTAAATGTGATACTTGTAATGTCAATCGAATATTTATAAAGTGGTTATCATTTTTTTTATTATATATTTTTGTTGTTTTTAATATTTTTTCATTAAGGACCTTTCTTCATAAATTTCTGGTATTGTAAGTTGATGTAATAGATTATGTTTCAACCGGTAGTTGGTCGTGTTTTTGTAATCTCAGGTAAGATTTTTTGTAATGAGTGCGAATGATGTTTTAATTTGATGTTGTATTGATGTATCGAGAAGAACACAATGTGTATCACTCGGATGGGAGTTTGTTTATCAAACTTTAATTTGATGAATATGTTTGTTGATGATTTATTAGATGTAGCAGGGTACTCGGACGATGTGGCGGTGGGTACCTTGTAATAAAATTTGCGGCGATGAATATCTTCGAATTATTGTTTCGGGTTGCTGGATCTCATATTATATATTGTGGTTAAAAAGTTGTATTATTATTATTATTATTATTATTATTATTATTATTATTATTACTATATTTTTTTATTATTTTTTTTATAAAGGGGAGTTTTTAATAGTGTATTAATCATTTAATTGTATTAATATTGTATTTTTTGATAAAGGGATGGAAGCTTAATTATATTGTACATTGTGCTTAAATAATTATATTTTTGGGTGAAGGGGTGTTTTTAATAATGTATTAATTGTATTTAGATGCATTGTTTTTTTTTTTTTTTTTTTTTTTTTTTTTTTTTTTTTTTTTAATTTTATGTGTGCTTTAAGTACTTGTACTTAATGTTGTATTTATTGTATTGCTGGAAGGAAAAGGAGGCTCGACAGAAAAAGATATTTTGCACATAATGCTGTATTTATTCAATATTTCCTTGTGGAAGCAAAAGATTTCATTGCACTTTACATACTTGTGCTTTGTGTTTTATGACTTGTATTAATCGGTGATTAGGTGTATTAATTGTATGTATGTAAGCAATATGTTGACTTTAAAATCATTGTGCTTTACATAATTGTGCTTTTTGTTTTATCACTTGTATTTACTTAAAACCTATATAAGAAAATTTTAAAAATTAAATAAGAGTGAGAGTCTAATATGTGTTATAAGTAGTATAGATATTCGCGTTAAAACAGTTACAGTATGAATAAGGCTGGCTTTGACCGGACCCTCCCCTATTTTTTGTCCCCACCCCCCTAATTTTTTATTTTATTTTATTTTTTATTTTATTTTTTATTTTTATAATTTTGTTTATATCAAAAAGCTATAAACCTGAAAGTGCGGAACGGAAAATATAAAGTTTAATAAGTCAAACGCTTAAAACTGTAAGAAATACGAAACAGAAACTGATAAAAAACTGTGTTTTACTGAAAGAAAGTGGAGGACAAGGGGAAAAGGACAAGGGAACATGTGGGTCACCCCGTCCGGTTAACAGCTCCCATAAATAATCCATGGTAGATAACTAGGTACATAAAGTTATTGATAACTGCCTAATGTTTCATTTCTCTATGATAATCATAAGGATGTTAGAAAATTTAGAATCAATGTGCCTACACATCGTGAAGTTGAGTTATAAAGAAGGATGGTGGATTAGTACTGGTACGATCGCACCTCATAAAGTATCATAATAATAAGCCATTATATGAATTGTGATGATCAACTTCTACGTGAGATATCCTCATTGAGTCATTGTAATAAACAAAACTCGAATCTTGTACTGACTTTCTGTTGCCATGCTCGATCACCTGTGCCTCATAAAGATAAGCCAAATAACTTCTACGCGAGGTATTCAAATTATTATCAATTTAATTACGTGCTACTAATTTTCTTCAATTAAATTGTGGAACATGACCAGATGACCACACCTTCCAAAACTACAAAGGCACATCACATATGTTGAAATAAAATAAAATTCTCATAGGTAAAAAGTTCACACGAAGTACCTTGTGTTACGTTCTTCCAATAATATCACATGGGTTTAGTTCTGTTGGGTTTTTGACAAATCCATTAAAACGCGTCGATTACCTCTTATAATGAGTCAATCATGTATCGCTCAACATAATTGTGAAGTATTTAAACTCTCATCAATTTAACCATGTGGATTCCAACAAAGAACATATAACTAGTTCACTACTTTATTAAATTTAATTATGGGGTTCTAACTTTCTTCAATTCAATTGCGGATCATGACGGGATATCACAAAACTACAAAAGCACTTCATATATCTTATAAAACAAAATCCTCATAGCTGCTGTTAATTTACACTTAAAAATGTTATAATTCTGTGATCCTAGCAAGTTCATGGCACTCAAGTTACTACGTTAGCCAAGTTCAAGTTATTAAAGAGTTTGCTATAGAGGAAAGGGATAAAAGAAAGTTGGTGTTTGTGTTCAGGATCCCACATCGCCTGAACATGACAAATAGTCAAGAGAGCCATCAATACAAATTAAAATGCCAATCAACTGAAAAACAATACCTACTTTGCCTTTTAGGCATTGCTATGTATGGAACAACTTAATAGTGCGTATTGGTTTTTTCATACGTAATTATAATTACTCCCTCCGTCCTATAATTATTGTCCACATTTGACTTTTTTAGTCTTTAGCTTTCAACTTTGACTGTAAATATTTTTCTTTGTGATATATATTACTTGATGCAAAATATATAAACGGATTGAATTTTAAATGTATTTACATTCGTATAATTTTCATCAAGTATTATATAACACAAATAAAAATATTTAAGGTCAAAGTTGCAAAATAAAGACTTCAAAAGTCAAACGTGGACAATAATTATGAGACGGAGGTAGTATTAGTTTTCATATTTATAATGATATAGCCTTCTTGATAGTCTCGAATTTATTTGTAGTAGAGTAATTTCGGGATTTTCATTAGGACAATGTCATAAAATATTAAAATTTCTATTTAATAAGAGTGAAAATTTTATAACTTATTTTTAGATACGAGTAGGGTTGCTCATTGGGTGAAAACCGGACCGAGATCAAATCCGGCAAAAGATCGAGACCGGATCGAATGTGGTCGGGTCGGTCCGGCCTTTGTCAAAATAGGCGTTTAGTCGCCCAAACACAAGAACATACTATACAAAGGAGAGGGGAGAGGCAAGCGTTGCGTCTTAAATTAGATTACCCCTCTGATTCGTCACCCGCTGAGCTAACGTCGTGATGCAAGTGTTAGAAAGAGTACGTTAAGTAAAGAAAGATGTCAGTTAATAAATCAGGGGACCCCTTAGATGTACTAAATACAACTCCATGAATGAGCAAAATGAAGGTTGCATTGATGATAAAGATCTCTGGGGAAACCGCTAAAAAAAGATTGAACATGTGGGAGGATCCGAACGAATTCTGCTTTCATTTCCCACGTATGGAGCACCGAGTTACTTACATTACGGTCTTCAGCAGGTAGGCTGCACGCGGTTAGGAAGGCTATGTCCTATGCGTCAGTTTGTGGATCGCGGTCTCACACTAATCGCACTATGTGGAAGAGTTTTATGGGGGATTGTCCCTAAGTAAATTTTAGTTAAGCTTTGTTCTCTTGCAAAGCGGCGAGCTATAGCTATTTATAAAAAGAAAAGATTTGAATTTGCAATGCACTATCCGGTCCAGCCCCAATCTCGATGAAAAAAGGAGAAGCAACTAAAGAAGGGTGACGAAGCTTCTTTGCATCCCATAGTGCTGTTGCACTAAGCGACTACCGTTCCAGATTCGTACAACGAAGTAATTAGCATACCAGAGTGACGCAAGGCTCTAAGATCTGGATAAAACTACCACTCTTTCAATTGGCGTCTAACCATCTTCTTCTCACTAGGGCCGGGGTTGATCTTTCTAATCAATCAGAAAATGAACCGGTGGATTGATTGACTTCTGGCTACGAGGCCTCTTCACCGGAACCTTTCGTTACGGGTCATAAAGGAAAGGACCTTGCCCCCTTCGACTTTTTCTTTCATCGGTTTTTAAGTTGGACCGGACCAAAATTGAAATTATGAAAAACCCTATATCGAGAACGGACCGAATGTCGTCGGTCCAGTCAGTTTTCTAGGTCTGTCCGGTCCATTCGGTCTGTTTGCTCACCCCTAATACGTAGTAAATGCAAATCAATGAACCATTTAAAACAAATCAACACGCAAATGATCATAACTTGACTAATCTTAGGCAGGTGATGAGGCGAAAAATGATCTGTTTTTAGGGGGTCATTTAAGCCCGAATCCGAATTTATTTGATCAAATATTGCCCTAAATCGTTCCTTTTGTGATTTTAGGTACTTGGAGAGTGAATTCTGGAAAAGAAGCCATTTTGGACGTTTTTGGAGCATAAAAGTGAAGAAAATGGCAAAGTCTCAATTTTTCATGCTGGGAACAGTAGGTGACGGCGTCAAGAGTACCACCCTGACGGCGTCAAACCTCAAGAATTAAAATCCGTAGTTCATGAAGGCGTCAAGAGTTGTCCTGACGGCGTCAAACCTCAAGAATTAAAAATCCGTAGTTGATAGGGCGTCAAGAGTAATTTGTGTGACGGCCTAGGCCTTGACGGTGTCAGAAGTAGATCAAGGCCGTCCGAGGAAGTATTTGGCGGCGAGGTGACGGCGTCACATTGTTTGTCTTGACGCCGTCACCCCTATTTTTCTATATACAGTTTTCTAGTTTTTCACATTTAAAGAGAGAAGTTTTGGAGAAACCCTAAAGACGAATTTGGTGCAACTTTTACAGGTTTTTCAAGGGTTTCAAACCCTTGATACCTTGCATTGTAATTGAGATAAGTGTTCTTCTAATTCAATCAATATGTCTATGTGTTGGTTGTCTATATCTTGTTCTTGTCTCAATTCCATTATGCTAGGCTAGATCTCCTTTGTGTTTGCTTAGATCTAATGAAACCTAGATATTGATTATGTGTTGATTACTTGTTTATTCTTGTCTTGGATGAATGATTTATATGTTAGGCTTAAGAAAACTGGCAGATCTCCAAATGGTAACATGCTTGAACGTCTTAAGAAACATGAACCGAGGCGTACTAGGTCTTTATTGGTTGTATTTAATGCATGAGCCACTGTTTACAATCCCTATAGTTGTGTTGGACATGGTGTAGGAGGAGATAAGAGCTCATAGAATTGGGGAGTTATGTATGCCACCCCATGAATGGTATTAAGGAATACGATCCGTCATCCATACAATTATAACAAGTAATTAACGTGTAAAAGATATCTAGGGAGTAGTGAAATCTAAGTAAACACATTTTCTCCAATTACTGCTCACAACCTTAGTATAATTAGTTTATTTTCATTTTTAGTATTTTATTTTGATTGCATCTTGGTATTGGGTTAGTTGAATAGCAACTAATTCCGCCCAAATCCTTCAAACCCCGAGATTTTAATTGCTTTCTAAAAAATATAAAAATACAAAAATAATCATCCCTCACCTTTAGAACTAGTAATTAGGCTTTCTAATCCTAGCGACACTATTCCTAAGCTGAACGATCAATCCCCCGGTACTTGTCACTATACTATACTACAACGATCAGGTACACTGCCTGGTGGGGGTTGTAAGCTTCTCGAGATCCCTCGAGAGGTAAAGTCTGTTGCGATTCCCACGCATCAAGTTTTTGGCGCCGCAGCCCGGGGAATAGTTATTGTCTAGGTTAGAATTTCTTTTTATTAGGTCTACTTGCTAGATTCCTTTCTAGTAAGATTTTATTTTTATTTCTAGGTCTTCTTTAGTCTATCTTATTTCTTCGTGCCTTTGTTCGTAACTCTTTACCATCCGACATCATGGAAGGTGGTAACATCTTTGAACCCGTCATCCCACCACAACAAAACCCACCATTAGAACCCCTTAGGCCCCGAACCTTAGGAGAGTACTCCCGACCTAGCCACCAAGGCTACCGAAACACCATGGAGCTCACCGGAGCCAATGTGACCCCCTTGCGATCCGACACCATCCGGTTGGTGCAAAGCGGATGTGCATTCCATGGACTTCGTTCCGAAGATCCAAACCAACATCTTAAGGACTTTCTCAAAATCGTAGATTCCATAGACCTAGGTGTTGAAACTAGAGAGACTACCCGTTTACGCCTATTCCAATTCTCTCTACGGGATCAAGCTAGTCAATGGCTTGAGCGTTTACCCGCGGGATCCATCACCACATGGGATGATCTCACCACTCGTTTCCTTGCTCAATTTTTCCCACCGGGGAGAACTACTAAGCTTAGGAATGACATCTTGATGTTCCAACAACGTCAAAATGAATCTCTTTATGAAGCATGGACTCATTTCAAGGACTTACTCCAAAAAGTCCCTCATCATGGCATAGATCTTTGGCTCCAAGTCCAAATTTTTTATGACCATATCGACATCCCCACGAGGCGAGCCATTGACCAATCGGCCGGTGGTAAGCTACGTGATCTTAGTGCGGAACAATCATGGGAACTCATAGAAGATCTTGCTCTCTATGACAACGAAAGTTGGAATGATCCCCGTGACTTGAACAAAACGGTCAAGGCAATATCTTTGCCTTCGAACAATTCTAGCACTCCCGACCGTAGGATCATGGAACTTGAGGACCAAGTCAAGTTTCTCATGAAATCTTACGAAGCTCCTAAGCCTTCAAGCCAAGTGAACAAAATCACTTCTTCATGCGAATTATGTAGTGGTCCCCATGACACTCGTGATTGTGTGGAACTCCCCGGAACAGCTTTTGCGGACTACGCATCCACGCGTACCGACGAAGCGGGAGATAAGTGGTACACTTTCAAGCCCGAGCCAAACACTTATGGTGATTCATACAACCCCTCATGGAAAAATCACCCAAACCTTAGGTGGAAACAAAATCAACCCAATTCCTCCAATCCGCCTAATCGTTATCAACCAAACGGTCCACCATCCAACCGTACTTTCAACAACAATCCTTCTAACAACTATGGTAGTACCAACAATCTTGAAGGATTGATGTCAAAGTTCATGGCATCTCAAGAAGCCCGCATAGCTAGGTTTGAAACCGAATTCAACCAACAACAAACGGAGATGACCAACAAGATTGACAACTTGTTGAAAGCCCTCAACCACCAAGCATTAATCACACCTAGGAAGGACACTAGGGACACCAATAGTGGAATCCAAATTAAGGACCCCTCATCATCCAAACATGTCCATTTTGTCAATGTTGTCACCATTAAGCCGATAGATAAGGAGATAGAAGAGAGTGACAAGGATGAAGTTATAATAGAAGCCGAAAGTAAGGATGAGAGTAGGGAAGTTGAGGTTAATAAGGATGAGGAATTAGAGGAGGTAGAACCTATAGAAGAATACTTTGATAAGTTGCCAACCAAGGAAGAACGGGAATACCATAAAGATTTATTCGATAGTCCCGAGAGAACATATATCTTTGGCGACCCCCTTATCAAAATATGAGACCCCTCTAACATTAACATCCCATGTAATATCGGGCACATGCATATATGGAAAGCTTACATCGACCTTAGATCCCCCGTGAACATCATGACTAGGACTTATTACAATTGGGTGATGAAGAAGCAACTCAATTTTAGGATGATGCCCGGTAAGAATCTGATAAGTAATTTTGCAGGAAGAGTGAAGGGATTGCATGTGATTATAGGAAATCTTACCTATGAAATCGATTTTATGATAGTAGAAGACACTCGTCCGGTGATAGATGCTTGCCTAAGCCAAATAATATTCGGAAAACCATTCGTTGAAGCCACTAGGATGAGTTATGATCCGACTTTAGGGATAGTTAGGTTCAAGAAAGAGAATGATGAGGTTGCTTATCAAATGCCCTACAAGATCGAACAATACCGCCTTCTCTCTAATTTCGAAAAGGAACATAAGCAAGCGGCTTATTATAGGAATGAGGAGGATAGACGTAGAGGAGTAGAGTATGTTAGAAATAGGATGCTTGGTTTCTACAAAGAGTGCCTGCAACTAGGTCCGGAATACAAAACTGGTTTAGAAGACGACCTAGAGAGTGGAACCAATGATGAGATCACGTAGTAACCCATGACTTTGAGTCTAGCTACAAGACTCGTAAATAAAAAAAAGCGCTTCTTGGGAGGCAACCCATGTTTTGTGTGATTTTATTTGTTTGATTTTAATTTGCTTCCGTATGCATGTTTTATTTTTATTGTTGGTTGATCATGTTTCTAAATTAAAATGTGGAAATACTTTACTATGTTGTTTGGCCTAGTCTTAACTCCAACCTAAAAGTATTTTTGCAAAAGATAAGTGTAAGGGGAAACCCCAAATATGTTTTCAAGAAACAAACCGATCATGGTTCTCCACAATATTAAATGAGCATGTATATTCGTATTTGTTAGAGTCAAATGCTTGTATTGAGTCATAATGAAGTTTTGCAGGATTTTCCAGGAAGTAAGACCAAGTTTTTCCAGAAATTTTCCGGAAACTTAACATAAGAATTTCTGCAGGTCCATTCTGAAGGCGTCAGAGGATTACTCTTGACGGCGTCAGGAGTTAAAAATCTGGAAATTTTACCGGTTTAGTTTTTCTAACGAAGTCTTATGGTTTTTGTGAATTATTAAGTTTTATAATCTCCAGGAGATCTGCAAACTTCATTCCACAAGCATTATATCTTACTTTGTTTTATAGGATTTAGAAACTTATATAGGATGCCGCCGATTTTACGCGAGGTTGTCTTGTCTATTTTTGTCAGGATTTACAGGTTATGTTCGACAAGGAGATGATTTATATTCTAGAAGGGAAGCTTTGATTGTTCGTTTTCTTGGAGGAAGATCTAACCTGGCCAACCTATAATCCATACCGAGCGAATCAGGGGAGTATTTGATTTCATTCTCTTTACTTTTTCACTTTTACATTCTTTACTTGAACATTGGGGACAATGTTCATCTTAAGTGTAAGGGGAGGGTAAAAAGATGATACCTTACATATGCACTTTCGCTTGAGTTTGTTTTGTTTAATGGTAGATGTGTAATAAAACTATGAAAAATACTTGTTAGTGCAATTTTAGCGCCAAATTTAAAATTTTTTACAACATTTAGTAGTGAAACTTTAGCCATAGCAAGCGTCTCATGGATAGGAGATTGTATGACTAGCACATAACCGTATATTCAGAAAAATTTTCCACCCAAATATGTGAGGTTCGCCTTTAGATTTGATAGGAAAAGCATTTACTATTAGTACTTATGAGTGTACCGATAGCATTTAGATTCTAGAACTTGCGTTAGTGATGCATCCCGAGACCGCTAGTGAGACTACATTCGTGTGGTAGGATTTACTACATGATAAGAGGCATTAGGATCACCCTTGTGTTAAACCCGTATCATAATTACTTGACCATTTAAGTCATACTACTTGACTAGTTAAGTCAACTAATTTTTCCCACACCCTTTGCGTTGTACTCATTTTTAGTACATGAAACCCCTAGTACACCCCTCCGAGCCTATCTTTTCGTTTCTAACTTTAAGCATTTTACTTAAAGGAAGAATTTGTTACACCCCACTTAAATGTACACCCAAATCGCCTTAGCCTTCCGTGTATGCGCTCATTTTTAGTGCATTATTGTTATTTGTTAAACCCTAAGTTAACTTTCTAATTGATTACATGGTTGCTAAGTCGAGTCATATCCTTGTACATATTGTTTTGGGACGATTGGGACTCATGGGTAAGTACTTATTTTATGGAGTAATGGGGAAGAACATCATTTATTACCCCCATATGTACGTTAATCTTAAAAGTGCTCCAAGTGTTTTGATTTTCTTAATTCGAGTCATTAGATTAGTTTAATGTAAAGTATGTAAAGATTCAAGTGTAAGGGGAATTCTCATCCCCTATGATGTATTATTTTGGATGGTAGGGTAAGAATGTATGCAAAAAAAAAAAAAAAAAAAAAAAAAAAAAAAAAATCGAAAAAATCAAGAAAAAGAAAAAAAAATAAAAAAAAAAGAGAGAAAAAACATACGGACTACCATCCCTTTTTATTCTATGTTCATTTTTTGTTTTTTGTTATTTTTCATTTGTTAGGTTAAGTCGAGTCTAGTCTTGGCTTAGCAACGCCATCTTGTACATGTAATTAACCAAGATTGTTAACTCGCCACCAGTAAAACTTCCTTTATCCAACAAAACCGTGTAATTCATATCCCTATACCTAACGTTACAACCCTTTAAAAGACCTCTTTGATAGTTTATCCTAGGTGCTTACGCCATGTGGTGGAGGTTTGATCCTTTCCCAAGCCTATGGTAATCTATTTTGCTATGACAGGTAGTGAGAGATATCTTCCATTTCCATAATGTTATATTACTTTATTACACCCGAGAGATGTGAGTATCTAAACACTATTTGTGAGGTGTTAGTGTATGACCTCCGTGCTTGTCTATTGGTCTTTAGTGGAACGATTATTTGTTGTAATTACTTTTATATTAGTGTTAAATGACCCCTAACTTGTATTTTGAGTAGAATAAAAGCGCATTTGCTTGAGGACAAGCAAATCTCAAGTGTAAGGGTATATGATGAGGCGAAAAATGATCCGTTTTTAGGGGGTCATTTAAGCCCGAATCCGAATTTATTTGATTAAATATTGCCCTAAATCGTTCCTTTTGTGATTTTAGGTACTTGGAGAGTGAATTCTGGAAAAGAAGCCATTTTGGACGTTTTTGGAGCTTAAAAGTGAAGAAAACGGCAAAGTCTCAATTTTCCATGCTGGAAACAGTAGGTGACGGCGTCAAACCTCAAGAATTAAAATCTGTAGTTCATGAAGGCGTCAAGAGTTGTCCTGACGGCGTCAAACCTCAAGAATTAAAAATCCGTAGTTGATAGGGCGTCAAGAGTAATTTGTGTGACGGCCTAGGCCTTGACGGCGTCAGAAGTAGATCAAGGCCGTCCGAGGAAGTATTTGGCGGCGAGATGACGGCGTCACATTGTTTGTCTTGACGCCGTCACCCCTATTTTTCTATATATAGTTTTCTAGTTTTTCACATTTAAAGAGAGAAGTTTTGGAGAAACCCTAAAGACGAATTTGGTGCAACTTTTACAGGTTTTTCAAGGGTTTCAAACCCTTGATACCTTGCATTATAATTGAGATAAGTGTTCTTCTAATTCAATCAATATGTCTATGTGTTGGTTGTCTATATCTTGTTCTTGTCTCAATTCCATTATGCTAGGCTAGATCTCCTTTGTGTTTGCTTAGATCTAATGAAACCTAGATATTGATTATGTGTTGATTACTTGTTTATTCTTGTCTTGGATGAATGATTTATATGTTAGGCTTAAGAAAACTGGCAGATCTCCAAATGGTAACATGCTTGAACGTCTTAAGAAACATGAACCGAGGCGTACTAGGTCTTTATTGGTTGTATTTAATGCATGAGCCACTGTTTACAATCCCTATAGTTGTGCTGTGCATGGTGTAGGAGGAGATAAGAGCTCATAGAATTGGGGAGTTATGTATGCCACCCTATGAATGGTATTAAGGAATACGATCCGTCATCCATACAATTATAACAAGTAATTAACGTGTAAAAGATATCTAGGGAGTAGTGAAATTTAAGTAAACACATTTTCTCCAATTACTGCTCACAACCTTAGTATAATTAGTTTATTTTTATTTTTAGTATTTTATTTTGATTGCATCTTAGTATTGGGTTAGTTGAATAGCAACTAATTCCGCCCAAATCCTTCAAACCCCGAGATTTTAATTGCTTTCTAAAAAATATAAAAATACAAAAATAATCATCCCTCACCTTTAGAACTAGTAATTAGGCTTTATAATCCTAGCGACACTATTCCTAAGCTGAACGATCAATCCCCCGATACTTGTCACTATACTATACTACAACGATCAGGTACACTGCCTGGTAGGGGTTGTAAGCTTCTCGAGATCCCTCGAGAGGTAAAGCCTGTTGCGATTCCCACGCATCAGCAGGCTAGCCACAAGTCGATTAATCGCCTTTTGCACCATTTAAAAATCAAGAAATATTGATTATTCTAAACGAATATTCATATTTGACAATTTAAATAACCCAAAATTTTGTTCTTCCTGCTGGGGTTTTGACAAATCCATTAGAGCGCATCGGTTTCCTTTGATAATGAGTTATTCTTCCGTTGCTTAACACAAATGCGAGGTATTCAAATTATTGTCAATTGGATTACGTGTTGCTAACTTTCTTCAATTAAATTGTGGAACATGAACTGATGACCACACCTTACAAAACTACAAAGGCACATCATATATGTTGAAATAAAATAAAATTCTCATAGGTGCTATTAGTTTACACCTAAATATGTTAGACTAAACGTAATAGAGGTTATTTATTCGGTTGCTCTACCTCAAAGGAATGTGCCCAAAAAAAACATGAATTGTTTTGTTCCGGTTGTGGACCGAATGAAATGGTTTGGTTTTTGTGTGTGTGTTTTGTTTATATTACGTGTTTTGTATATATTACTTTTGTAAGGTATGTTTTTTGTGTGAGTGTGGTCCCCTTACTACAAATGTTTGATCTTGGTTTGGTCTAGGAGAAATAAAGCTGAGGTAACACTGATGTGACAGTGTCGGGTTTGGTCTTGGTATAGTCTTATTACTATTAGCCTTATAATTCCGTGATTTCAATAAGTTCCACTAGCCGCAGGCCCGACCCTGTGCATGGGCGAGCTGGGCGACCGCCCAGGGCATCAGATACATAAGGGGCATCATAATTTTTTATGTATATACATGAAAAAAAGAATAAAAATTGATGTGTTTTCATGGAAGAAGAAGAACCGAGTGTTACAGCCATGGAGGGTGAAAAAGATAAAAGGGAAAGAGAGAAGATAGCTTTTATGTTTGACTTTTTTAACATTTCTTTTGATATTTTTCGGTTTAATGTTATTTTATTTGAAAAAAACTAAACTACTTACAAGTTAAACCTTTCATCTATCGCCTCTATCCTATATAAACAAAATACTCCGTTCCCACTTCCCAACCTAAACACAATATACGAATTTCTACATTAGTCATCAAGAAATTAATTATTGGCCATTTTAGTATCTCAATCTAACATACACAATAGGAGTTTTAAGAAAATATTTAAAACAAATAAAATTTTTTATATTTTGTTTTAACCATAGTTATCTTAAATTACTTGGCATTGTTGTATATAAGCTGACTAACGCAAATTACCTATTAAATATATTTTCTTTGTCAAATCATATAATCACTAACTTCAGCCTCTAATTTTTTTCCTCTAATGACTAACTCTATTTGAAAGTTAAAGGGTCATTGCAAAGCTTTTTATTTTTTATTTTATTAATATGATAAATAAGTTGTGTGAGAGATGGTTTTGCTTAGGGGTGTCAGTAGGGTCGGGTTGACCCGACCCGAACCCGAACCCGATAAGGCTAATCGGGTCGGGTCTAATCGGGTCAAAAAATCTAGTCTTGTCGTTTTGACCCGAACCCAATAACCCGATAGTGTTATTAGGTCGGGTTAAGGTTAAATAAATAATGTTATCGGGTTATCGGGTCAACCCGATAAGACCCGACAATCACTTATTGCTTTTTTAGTTATTACTAGTACTTTTTAGAGCCAATGTCCATGTTTGTATTATGTTTAGTATCATTTAACTCGTGCATTTGTAGGTTCAAATATTAATCATATAACTGACGGATTACAATGTTGTAAGCATTTAATATATGATACATAGGCAACAACTCCTTGGTCTAGCAGTATCGCGTGAATGGGCAACTAAGGCCCCCTCATCCATTTTAGCGAGGGCTGCACGGGATATTCAAATTAAGGAAAGCGTCAGCTGGATTATTGATGTTTTTTTGCTACTGTTACTTAATCGGGTCACCCGATAACCCGATTACTTATCGGGTCGGGTTACGGGTGACTTTTTAAAACACAAAACCCGACTCAACCCGACCCGACAAACCCGATAACCCCGATAAACCGACCCGATAACACCCCTAGTTTTGCTCAAATGATTTCTCAAATGACTGAAGATTTTCAAGTCATTAAGGAAAAAAAGTTATTCCTTTAATAAGAGAAAGCCTTTCATTGACTATCTACCTCGTATTAAAGATGCCGTTACAATTAAATTTTTGATCAATCTATATACGAAAATACTATGTTACAAAAAAATTTCATAAATTAATTTGTATTTATTTACATTTGATAGGGGTATTTTTCTCTCGTCTCGCCCAGGGCATCACATAGCTCAGGACCGGCCCTACCACTAGGCATGGCACAGAAACAGAGTCCTTGAGTTAACCAAGTTCAAGTTACTAAAATGAATTTTGCCTAAAAAGAAGAGGGGGAGATAGAAACTATGAATTGGTGTACGCTTTTAGGATCCCACATCGTTTGAATTAACCAAATGGCCAAGAGAGGTATCATTACAAAAGGAAATGCTAAATCCACACCTTCTTTGCCGTGTCTCGTATGTTATATGTTATGATAACTAATTATTTGTTTTAATATTTTTAAATTGCTTATGGAATTAATTCCAAAGCTATTTGTATAGATGTCAAATTTATTAAAATAAAAACTTAAAAAAAGAAGAGTTAATTAATAAAACTTTGATGTTTAAATTTTAATAAATTATATATGTGTTTTCTAACATGTGCCCTATGACACATGTTAAGTACACAAAAAGTATCATAGGACCTACGAAAAAGGACATACAAAAGTACACTTGTCTGTACTTTTGCGTGGGTCCATGAGTACTTTTATGTACTTTTTGTTGTGCTTAACATGTGCCTTAGAGCACATGTTAGAAAAACCCATTATATAGAGCTAAGTGTAAAATTACAAGTTTTCATGTTTTTTAATAACTTTAGAAAAAAAAAAAAAACAAATAGCCCCGTACACTTCATACCCCCTATACTTTATAATATTAACTTTGTTTAAAATTACATTTATTAGTATAAGTTTTTAGACTTTGATCATTAAAATTACAAAATTTGATAAATATGCGAATTAGTTTTAATACACGTTAAATATTTTTTAAACTAATGTTAGTTTTAGACTTTTCTAAAATATTTTTTAAATAAGGACTCATGTTATTTTACTTAAAAGTTTAATTTATGTGTACACAGGTTTGAATATTAAATACGGCTAAATTATTAGTAACAGGAATGTAAATATCAAACGGTAAGCACGAGTTAGTGTGATATGAAAATAAATATACGCGATTCAACTTATAACAACGACTCATGAAATTGTTATTTGAAATTTATATACGGATATCCATAAAAACATTTTAAAAACTTTATAGAGCATAATTTAACTTTATCAACACTCATTATGTGCTACTAAACTCGCACATTTTGTACAACATGATATCAATAGTTAAAGTTAAACAACAACATCAACCTCAACCTCAACATGTTTGTCAGTTAAAAATGTTATACAAAGCTAATTATTAAAAAAAAAAACAAACACATGGATTAGATAGTCATTGTTTAATGAAGGTGTTCTCCTTAAATTAAAATAAAAATGCACGCATCACAATCCTTATTTGATAACAATCACCTCCTAAATCAAAAAAAGAAAAACTATGTGGGTGATAACCTAACTTTATTCATTGACGTGATGTTTTCTTTAAAAAAAGTAATAATTTGCTGTTGTAAATGAATTAAAAGTATGTACATGAGAATTATTAAGCAAGTATATATAGTTTTTAATCAGGTTATTACGTTACTATACTGTAATAATGTTATTGAGTTGGTAATCACAGATGTGAGATACAACAATTTTTCTATACTTATGATTTATGTGTTAACCTCTTTTTGCTTCTGAATAGAATCCGAAAGAGACCTCAACAGAACTTTGACTTATACCTTATCTAGCTGATTGTTTTTAGTAACATTTTTTTATTGTTTAACTTTTTTTATACACACCAACTTTTAGTAACTTTTTTTTTAATGTTTTATTGAAAACTTCTACACCTAATATTTGTGTTTTTACTATAAATATACTAAGCTATGATAGAATTAGTTATGAGTTCAGGGGTTTTTTAAGCTTCTCCAAAAAGCTTAAAGCTTTATCATAAACTTATTGTGTTATAGTAATTGAATAAGTCAATAAGTACCTTCAATAAGCATAACCAAACACCCCTTTAGTTTTAATATGAAGTGTTCTTATTTGATGTTAGGACTAACTTTGTTGTTATCCTCATTATAACGCAACATGTTAGCGGTGTTTGCAGTTTTATGATCTTATCGCACACACTAAAATGCAAAGCAATTTGTTGTGTGCGTTGTTTAGAGGAGGATTAAGTATCAACACATGATTGTCGTGGAAGGATTATCTACGCCTGCTCAAGGTATGAATGTATAATTAAGTTGAGTTGCTAATTTAGATAATACATGAATTTATTTTAATGTGCCAAAGATATGTTTTAGTGCCTATATGAGGAATTTTATGGCATGAATTCTTAGCAGGTGTCTTTGAATGAGTTAATGAAACTTAGCAAGTGTTTGTTGTCATTGATAACACTATGGGTGTCAACCAACGGTCTAAAATATGGGTGTCTTTTACCTTGATGATTTAGGCTAATTGTGAAGAAAGTTGCACTAAAATGAAAGGTCGATAAGGATTCAAACAATCCTAAAAGGCTTGCAAATGTACTATTTGCCGTTTTTTCCATGCATTTATAATTTACTTATGCAAGTAATAATAATTTCTTTATATAGTTCGGTCTCACAGAAAAATTATTCTTATACCTTATACATAAACGTATTCTACTATTACATCTTTTTTTATTTCTCTTTATGTAATAAAGAAGCTACAATATAAGCATCTATGTTAATTTGGTAATTTTATGATCAAACATGAGAAGTAATAGCAGAAACTTATGAAAATAAAATTTTCAAACAAAAAGGTACATTGGTAAACATGGTATGATGGTTATTCATAATCAAGTAAATGAATCAATCTTCAAAGCTATCTAAATATGCTACATATTTTAACGAAAATATAAGTAAAAGAAATACCACAATTACAAAACACATCGTAAATTGAAATCACGGGTTATCAAAACTAAAAACACATATCACTAACATCTTATGCAAGTTAAGTATCTTCATGTGATTTTACTTGAATAATAAAATATTATTTTTAATCCAAAAGCAGGGTTTTTTATTTTTAGTCCACGAAGTAAAATCATGTGAAACATATTAAGTAATTCATTTCTTAATCGATAATAATATATAATCAAAAAGAAATTTTAAAAACCATATGCATGCACAGGTATTATAACTAGTTTTTCAAAAAGCTAATTCTTTTTCAAAAAACATATCCTAAAAAACACTTGCGTTTAAATTGCAATTTTTTTTTTCTTTCTTAAAAGTATAATGAAACCATAAACTGGCCAAACAAGCTATAAAAGCCCCTTCTATAAATTCTAATCAAATGAACGGATAATACAAGTTCATGTTAAGTAACTCGTGCTATGTTGTATCTGTTTTTGCACTCACAGTTGAAAAAGTTGTTAAGGAAAGCTTCATATCCAAGGAGTATTGTTATATTGTTAGAATGTTTACAATTACAATATGAATAACCAATATTAGATTAAGATAACCCATGTACCGAAAGTTATATAGATAATAGCTCACCGTTATATTTATTATGATAATCATAGGGATGTTATAAACTTGGAATCAATGTGCCTACAATTCCTGAAGTAGTGTAGTGAGCCATTGCAGTTTAGCAACATAAAGAAGTATCAGATGGGATTATGGGACCAGGTACATTAGTATTGGTATGATCGCACCAATAAAGGGGGAGAAGGACTAAGCCATTTATATAATCTGTGATGATCATTTCCCACATCCTCATGAGATATCTCCATTGTACTCATAAACCAAACTCGAATCTTGTACTCTCGTGCCTCATAAAGGCAAGCCAAATAACTGGAACACAGCTCATTCATCTACTCAAACCGACTTTTATCTCTATTAGAAAAGTGCAAATCAATGACCAGTTTAAAACAAATCCAGACACAAATGATCAAAACTGGACTAATCTTAGACGGGTTAACCGCAAGTCAATTAATCAACTTTTGCGCCATTTCAACTTCAAGAAATATTGATTTCAATAGTTTACATAACACAAACGTGTTCTTCCTGTTGGGGTTTTGACAAATCCATTAGAACGCATCAGTTTCCTATAATAATGCGAACATAATTGCGAGGTAATTACGTGTTTCTTTTCTTCAACTCAATTGTGGATCATAACCACACCTTATAAAATTACAAAAGCACATCATATATGCTGCAATTAGTTTACATCTAAATATGTTATAATTCCGTGATTCCAAGTTTCCAACAAGTTCTCATTCAGGCATGACACAAGACGGAGTACCCCATTTAACAAGTCCCAGTTGGTAAAATGCATTTTGGTAAAAGAAAAGAAGGGGGAGGAAAGAAATTTTATCAATTGGTGTTTGTGTTCAGGATCCCACATCGCTCAATAAGCCAAATGGCCAAGAGAGGCATCAATATGAAAGAAAATCCCTATCGCTATTTTCCATCTTAAAAATAAAAGTTTTAAAATATTAAACACTTATTTATTACTGAATTGTGTTTTAAACACTTGTAGACGAATTGGAAGATATAATCGAAGGCCATGTATGGTTATGGTCCATTTGTATACTTGGTGGAATTTGGCATATCTTAACCAAACCTTTCGCATGAGCTCAACGCGCACTTGTATGGTCTGGAGAGACTTACTTATCTTATAGTTTAGCGGCTATATCTGTCTTTGGTTTCATTATTATTGTTTTGTTTAATACGGATTATCCTAGTGAGTTTTACTGACCCATTGGATCAGAAGCTTCTCAAGCCCAAGCCTTTACTTTTCTAGTTAGAGACCAACATCTTTGTGCTAATATGCGATACAACTAATAAAATAAATGGTACAAATGATGAAAGCTACTAACTAATTTAAACACGTACAATTAATGTAACTAATAAAACATCCCATATTTGAAAAATACAACTAATAAAACAAATGCTACAAATGATGAAACTAATACGGAGTTAACTAATATGGTCATCATTTATATGAAATAATACAAACTAACCAATTTTCTAATTTTACGATCACTTATTTTAACCAAAGTATAATGACCATTTAACTAGCTTAATATTTTAAGTGTAATGGACATTTGTTTTATACTTTTCTTTTTATCGTCATTTATGTCATTTTTTTCATCTTCATGTTTTCTTTTTCACAAACGCCTCTTGTTACATTTATTATCGTAAAAGAAATAATGGTCGAATACCTATCAACTTAATAATACCATCCGCATTCGTCACGAAAAACATATAATCATAAAAATTAGTCGACAAAAATATTAATCAACAGAAATTTTAATTTCAAAATACCAACGCCACAATGCGTGAATACCCTGCTAGTGGTTAATTAATTCATATATCTTTGCCATTTTGGCTATGTTATTATATGACAACTATATAGTATCATTTTGATATGTAGTTGCTAGTTTTAATATTTATAAATTATACTTTCCAACGAAATCGTTGTTTGTATGAAAATAATTTAGAGATTTTGGTATAAAGTATTAATATTTATTTTAAAAAAGTGAAATTAGTATAACTTGTTTAACATGACCGACAATTTTAATGCTAAAATCTGTTAATGAACATATCATTGTGTCTACTTCTATTTTTCGACTAGTTTTCTTGTTCCAAAATCATTTTCTGCTTATATGCCTTTTTTAGTCATATGCTCTGTATACCTTTTCAAATCTACCCCTTCCATTTACTAATGATTCATATGAAACACTGCACGCTAGCTTCCAGCCATATTCATATGATTCGTTTATATCAGATTTTTGTAACTAACTAACTGATATATGATGAGTTAAATTATGATTCGACCAACTTTACTCATGCGTTCCACCTCAGCAGGTGTTGAAGCACATAGATTACAGTGCCGCAACTTTGAATAGTCTGAAGTATTTAGCCAAGAGACAAGATTACAGTGCCGCAACTTTGAAAGTATCTCAACTTCAGCCCAAAACTCGGGTGCTCCCTGATTTGAGTTAGGATCCAAGCGTTTAATCGCAGAAACAACAGTTGCAGATCCGTTAAAGATGGTACCTCTGTATACCTTTCCAAATCCACCCCTTCCAATTACTAATGATTCATATCAAACACTGCATGCTAGCTTCCTGCCATTTCCATATGATTCGTTTATATCAGATTTTTGTAACTAACTGATATATGATGAGTTAAATTATGATTCGACCAACTTTACTCATGTGTTCGTGCCACAATAAAGAGACAAGATTATAGTGCCGCAACTTTGAAAGCATCTCAACTTCAACCCAAAACTTGGGATCCAACCGTTTAATCACAGAAACAATGGTTGCAGATCCATTAAAGATGGTACCTCTGTATACCTTTCCAAATCCACCCCTTCCAATTACTAATGATTCATATCAAACACTGCTTGCTAGCTTCCTGCCATATCCATATGATTTTATATCAGATTTTTGTAACTAACTGATATATGATGAGTTAAATTATGATTCGACCAACCCCGACCATGGATAGGTGGGGTTATTTCAAAAGTAACCCCACCTACTTAGATGGGGTTAGTTCAAAAGTAACCCCATCTACTTAGATGGGGTTATTTCAAAACTAACCCCACCTACCATGGTCGGGGCTAGGAGTGTTATCGGATACAGTGTGTCTTCAATCGAAAGGACTTGTCCTGGCCGGGTAATAACTTCAAGCTGGTCTAACCAGTGATGTAAGCGTGTCTCGAAGAGGACTTGTCTGAGTAAAGTGTACCGTTTCTAGAAACTCTCAGTGGTCTTGACCAGGCCGGGTAATAATTTTAAGCTAGTCTAACTAGTGATGTAAACATGTCTTGAATCGATCGTGGTCACTAAGAGTGGATCAATTCAAAAAGTGCGAACTCTTCCCAACATGTGCAAATTTTCTTATCAAAACTCATGAGCACATGTTAAGGGGGAGCATTTGAAAATGATAAAACTCTCAACGTGTGAACAAAATGTGTTTCTTTATCATAAACACGTTGAGAGAATTTTCAATGATTTGGTGAATGTCAACATAGGATAGTCATGAAGTTATAAGGTGACTAAGGTTAGGAAAACCCTCCTATGATCCGCCAGAGCAGGAGGGATCTACCCATGGACAATACCGAATAGATAGTACTAGAAAGTCCGTAGGTATGATTATGAAAAAATGAGTAATATGAGAAAGGAGAAAGAAGGGGTTGAAGAATTAAAAATAAATGAAATGAGAAATGGTGAAAAGAAATAGCCCTCCAATTATTCAACCTTAGGGCAGAAACCGGGTTCAATTCATATGCTACTGGTGGTTACTAAGGTAACACCGATATTGAAGACAAGGCGTAATGGACCCAGTGACGCACTTCACTAAACCTTCTAACCACTCAAGTTCTCTCAAAAGAGCTTGTTTCATTCTCACGGGGAACCCTGCATAATCTATTGACCGCTCATTAGGAGCCATGTTGATATTCAAATAGGAGACATCACTCCAGTCTCCGACTACCAAAAATTGCACTTATCGAGTCTACAACCACGAGACACATCAAAAGATCTCATAGGAATACGTGTTGCTTCTATATTGGTTGTTCAACATTAAGGACACCAGTTGTATACTTATGAGTCCTACGCAGATCTTAGCAATCTGCCAGAACATTTATGAGGGATTCTAATAATGTAGTTCCCAGTGATTGAATAGAAATTCCTGCCAGGGTCAACATCAAACAGCCCTAAAAGCAGGTCACTTAGGTAATTCCTTGTGGATTACGCTTAGTGGTCGTGGCGGTTACAAACGGTCTACAGTCGTGGAGTGATCTCCAGCGACTCACCCAATCGTTGATCTACTTAGGTAGATCTTGAAAATCCTCTCGGGGGTTGCCGATTGGGAACGGTCTTGGTAAGGGTTTTAAATGAGTCTTGGCTAGAATAGCCGAGTCTTACCTGCTTCTAACCGGGTCTTGGCCAGAATAGCCGAGTCTTACCTGGTTCTAAACAGGTCTTGGCCAGAATAGCCTAGTCTTACCGAGTCTTACCTGGTTCTAACTGGGTCTTGGCCAGAATAGCCGAGTCTTGCCTGGTTCTAACTGGGTCTTGGCCAGAATAGCCGAGTCTTACATGGTTCTAACTGGGTCTTGGCCAGTATAACCGAGTCTTACTTGATTCTAACTGGGTCTTGGCCAGAATAGCCGAGTCTTACCTGGTTCTAACTAGGTCTTGGCCAGAATAGCCGAGTCTTACCTGGTTCTAATTGGGTCTTGGCCAGAATAGCCGAGTCTTACCTATTTCTAACTGGATCTTGGCCAGAATAGCAGAGTCTTACCTGGTTCTAACCGGGTCTTGGCCAGAATAGCCAAGTCTTATCGCGTCTTACCTGGTTCTAACTGGGTCCTGGCCAGAATAGCCGAGTCTTACCTAGTTCTAACTGGGTCTTGGCCAGAATAGCCAAGTCTTACTTGTTTCTAACTGGGTCTTGGCCAGAATAGCCGAGTCTTACCTGGTTCTAACTGGGTCTTGGCCAGAATAGCCGAGTATTACCAGTTTCTAACTGGGTCTTGGCTAGAATAGCCGAGTTTTACCTGGTTCTAACTGGGTCTTGGCCAGAATAGCCGAGTCTTACCTGGTTCTAACTAGGTCTTGGCCAGAATAGCCGAGTCTTACCTGGTTCTAACTCGGTCTTGGATAGAATAGCAGAGTCTTACCTGGTTCTAACTGGGACTTGGCCAGAATAGCTTAGTCTTTCCTGGTTCTAACTGGATCTTGGCCAGAATAGCCGAGTCTTACCAGTTTCTAACTGGGTCTTGGCTAGAATAGCCGAGTCTTACCTGGTTCTAACTGGGTCTTGGCCAGAATAGTCGAGTCTTACCTGGTTCTAACTGGGTCTTGGCCAGAGTAGCCGAGTCTTACCTGGTTCTAACTGGGTCTTGGCCAGAATAGCCGAGTCTTACCTGGTTCTAACCGGGTCTTGGCCAGAATAGCCGAGTTTTACCTGTTTCTAACTGGGTCTTGGCCAGAATAGCCTAGTCTTACCGAGTCTTACCTGGTTCTAACTGGGTCTCGGCCAGAATAGTCGAGTCTTACCTGGTTCTAACTGGGTTTTAGCCAGAATAACCGAATCTTACCTGGTTCTAACTGGGTCTTGTAGGATCCAACCGTTTAATCGCAGAAATAGCAATTACAGATCCATTAAAGATGGTACCTTTGTATACCTTTCCAAATCCACCTCTTCTAATTAACTTGCAACTAAAAGCAAACCCGATAACCCGACCCGATATAACCTGACCCGAAATCATTTTCTGCTTATATGCTAAAATCTGTTAATGAACATATCATTGTGTCTACTTCTATTTTTCGACTAGTTTTCTTGTTCCAAAATCATTTTCTGCTTATATGCTTCTTTTAGTCATATGCTATGTTTGGCTTGGAGCTTTTTGGAGCTTTATAGAGCGATTAACGGTGGTCAATGAGTTTTTTAATTTTTATTGTTCGTTTGGCAAAGGAGCGGTGAGCTTTGCTATTTTTTAGGAAAACTCATTTTTACAATGTTTTTTTAAGAAGCTGTTAGCGGTGAGCTGTGTCTACTTTTCACAACTACTGCTCACTGCTAGTTTTACTAAACACACCCATAGTAGTTCCCCCTCCTTGCGGCTTATTTGTATTTTCTTAAGAAAAATAGTTTTTAACGAGCATCATATCGTTGTTTATTTTGTATTGTTTATGTAATTATGTTACATGAGACAAATTTACTTTGTTCTCTAATCATTAACTTAAATCTATTTGATTATTTTATTTTATTTTATTTTTTTTAAATTTTTTGAAAAATTACTATTTTGCAAATATTAAACATAAGTTCTAAAATTCTTATTTTATACAACTTATATAACTTTATTAGAACTTATATTCAAGCATAAAAAGTTAGCAATCTCAAACACCCTCGGACAGTTTGAAAAGTTTACATTCAAGTCACGCGACGCCACCATTACTCTGCTTCCTTAGTCACGCGTTATAATTTTAAAAAAAATAAATAATAAAAAAAAAAAGAAAAAGAAAAAAAAGGTGATAGTGCGTCTGATTGTCGTTTGCGATTTTTTTTTTCTTTTTTTAACATCAAAGTTTTTCATACCCTATACCACTTATCTCACAATATAACTCACATACCATTAGACCAAATACCTAGGTTGTTGTGTGTGTGTTTTAACTTCTAAATAAATATCATATATAAGTAAATGATGAGGGACTGTTACGAAGACATCAATGGGTGAAAAAGGCAATGTTCTAAAAACCGGAACTTGAAAATCGACCCGATCAAGTCACTGGGTCACCAGTTCGACCGTCGGGTCAACCCCGTTTTTTGTTTATGTAGATTGCAATATTTCAGCCACCAAACACTTACACAACCTTTAATATATAATATTAAACATACTTACAACCTAAAAAATTCAATACCAATCACATAATATGCTTATAAAACATATATTATACAATACCAAACACATACAGTTCAACGAGAATACAAGTTTTAATCTGAAAAACAACATTATCCATCACCACAATCAATCCAAACTTATCATATATATTTTGTAACATAAAATTAAAAGAAAAATATCAAATACGGCCAACTTTAGTAAACCGTGTTGACTTGGGTCACATAAAACTACACGGGTAAAACTCGGTTTTGAAGCCTAGAAGAAACGGTTCATTTTGACCAATTTTTTCTGCCAAAAGCGGTTCAATCCGTTCAACCAGCCTGGTCAAAACGGGTTTCAACACACTGCAACTCTTGAAAGTTGAGTTATAAAGAAGAGCCATTGCTGTTCAGCTGCATAAAAAAGTACCCTTAGAGACTAAAAGCCATTTATATGATTTGTAATGATCAGTTCCTACGCGAGATATCTTCATTATACTCAGAAATCGCCTTCGAAACTTAGACTAACTTTTGATTTGCACACTCGATCACTCGCGCCTCACAAAGAGACGCCGAATAACTGGAACACAACTCACTCATTCGTCCGTTCAAACGCGCTTTTATCTCTATTAGAAAAATGCAAAACAATGACACATTTAAAACAAATACAGACACAAATGATCATAACTGGACTAATATTAGACGGGTTAGCTGCAAGTCGGTTAATCGCCTTTTGCGCGATATCAGAATCTAGAAATCTTGACTACTGTAAAAAAATAATCAACAGTTTGCATAACATAAATGTGTTTTCATATAATGTAATGATTAGGGGTTTTTACGATATCGAAAAACCAGAAGAAAGTCTTTTGCTTTATAGGGAAATGTTGAGAAGGATTAACGGGCTGCGACCGGATAACCACACGTATCCGTTGTTGCTTAAGTGTTGTACTAAGTTGTCGGTTATTTGGTTTGGTTTTACGGTTATTGGACATGTGGTTCGGTTAGGGTTTGGTTCTGATTTGTATGTGAATAATGCTGTGATTCATTTTTTGGTGTCGTGTGGCGAATTGGATTGTGCACGCAAGGTGTTTGATGAAAATTGTGTGAGAGATTTGGTGTCGTGGAATTCGATGATTAGTGGGCATGTTAAGAGTGGGAAGGCGCGTGAGGCGTTGAGATTGTATGGGAAGATGGAGGATGACGGGGTTAGGCCGGATGAGGTTACGATGATTGGAGTCATATCGGCTTGTGCTCAACTCGAAAACTTGAATCTTGGTATGAAATTTCATCAGTATGTAAACGAAAACCGTATAAAGATGACAATTCCATTGTGTAACGTGTTACTTGACATGTATGTGAAGTGTGGGAATATGGAAGCTGCCGAGAGGTTATTTGAAAAGATGGGTAAGAAAACAAGCGTGTCGTGGACTACCATGATTGTTGGTTATGGTAAATATGGGCGTATGGACGAGGCAAAGAAACTGTTTGATGAAATGCCTGAAAGAGACGTGGTTCCATGGAATGCCATGATGGGTGGTTACATTCAAGCCAAACGGTTTAAAGACGCGATATCTATGTTCCATGAAATGCAAGCTGTGAAGATTAAGCCCGATAACGTGACTATGGTTTATTGCTTATCTGCATGTTCACACCTTGGAGCACTTGATCTTGGAATTTGGATTCATCATTACATTACTAAACACAATCTTTCTATGAATGGTTCACTAGGTACTGCATTAGTCGACATGTATGCTAAATGTGGTAACATAACAAAGGCACTTCAAGTGTTCAATGAAGTTCCTAGCCGGAATTCTTTAACATGGACTGCTATAATCGTTGGTTTAGCTAACCATGGCTATGCAAACGACGCTGTATCACATTTCTGGGAAATGATTGACATTGGTCTAACCCCAGACGAAGTCACATTTCTAGGGGTCCTATCAGCCTGTTGTCATGGTGGTTTGGTCAACGAGGGTCGCAAGATTTTTTCAGAAATGAGTACAAAGTTCAATGTTTTTCCCAAATGTAAACATTACTCATGTATGGTGGACCTTCTTGGCAGGGCCGGCTTATTGGAAGAAGCCGAAGAGCTCATTAACAGTATGCCAATTGAACCAAATGAAGCTGTATGGGGAGCATTGTTTTTCGCCTGCAGAACTCATGGGAATGTTGCGATTGGTGAACGAGCAGCGTACAAACTACTTGAACTGGACCCGAGTGACAGTGGGATTTATGTTATGTTGGCGAGTATGTATTGGGAAGCAAAGATGTTTGAGAAAGCTTTAGAGGTAAGGAAATTGATGAAGGTAAGAGGAGTAGACAAGACTCCCGGTTGTAGCTCAATTGAGGTTGATGGAAATGTTTACGAGTTCATTCTTAGAGACAAATCACACCCTCGACATCAAGAAATAAATGAATGCTTAGTCCATATAACAAACAACTTGAGGGTTCGGAAGATATAGATGGTCAATTCCTTGTTTCAAGTTCTGAGTCAAGATAATATTCGGGGGCTTGGGGCGATTGACAATCGCAAATACAATAGTATCGATATTATTGGGTCTTCTTCGAATCAATCAGTTTGCATCTTAGACTGCTGTTTTCGATATGTAATTCCCACCAAGTTTGTCACTGGTTGCTAGAGAATTGATCTAGACAACTTCTAAACTGATAGCATATTCTGTTAAGGGTAAAACTATTTAATTGGTGACATTATATTTCAATATTTACATCTCTGTGAATCACGAAAACTGACACACACATTTGACTATGTGTATATCTGCATTGTAAACAAAATAAAACACAATCATTAAAACTTATCAAAGAGTGCATAGAAAATCCTTGTGGTCCTATATACATCATGTTTATTGGCTTTAAAAGGAAAGCAAAGAATTAACGGTTTGTAACGAACCAATGTTGCAAACATACATCACCATCACCATAACTATTCCATCACTCGATTACGACATTAGCCTAACTTTGTTACCACAATGACGAAAACACAGCACGACTAACTATAAAAACACAAACAGTCGTAAAACCTGAACCCATCCCTCGACTTTATGACTTCACCCACCTTTCTAACTCGAAAGCAAGGAACCATCTCGTCTATCGACTCATAAAGCATAGGTACCGAAATGGAAATAACATGACCTAAAAAGTAGAAATTCGAAATTTACAACTTTATTTTGGTGACAAATGGTCTAGTGTCCTTTAACTTTTTTGGTCTCTAATGATTAAAACATTGTAATAGACCGACAAAAAGAGAGGAAGAACACAATGGAAATGTATGATTCCACTTCTTTTCTTCCCTTTCACGTTATGTTTTGTTCTGTTGTCATTACAACATGTGCCATGTGATGCCTTTTTGCTCCATGAAGCTTATGACTTAAAGCATTCATCTTATCTTTACTTCCAATCCTTGCTTTTTATGTGTCATAAGCTTATAAACTTAAAAGTTCTACATTGTTATATCCATATGAGTTATCCATTAAATCTCAACAAGCATCTGTGTAATTCATGTGATATTTTTTAACTAAAATGTTTAAACAAATATTTTTATTGGGAAGATAAAATGTGAAAATTAAACCAAATGGTTTGTAGCATCCTGGTATCCATGGGGGTCATGTGATAAAAATCTTGTGTCTACTATTATTTAAATGCGAGAGGTTTCATGTTCGAATCTTGTTTGTTGCACATAATTATTTAAATGCGAGAGGTTTCATGTTTGAGTCTGTATAGTGATGGGCTCAAACATTATAGATTAGTCGGTCAAAAAGTCGAAAAATGCTATTATCCAACAAAAGAAAAGTGTGATTTAGTTAGATGTCTCAATTTGAGACTAATTAGTTAAAATGAGTCTATTCGGGTACATATCTAATATGGGATGAGTCTAGTAGCGTCTCCCGAAATATTATAGATAGGTCTAATTGGGTATCTGATAGAAAGTGCAATTATATATTCCAACAATTACCCAACGGTTCTGAGCGGATCAAGTGAGTTTTTTTTTTTTTTTTTTTTTTTTTTTTTTTTTTTTTTCATATTTTACGAAAAATAAAATAAATAAATAAAATAAAATCTTGTCAACCGACCAAAACCCATCTAAACCCAGACCCGTTTAAACCCGTATTTCTAAAAAACACATCTAGACCCAAACCTATTTCGATCCGTGACCCGATTCGACCCGACTCATCTATTTTGCCACCTCTAGATTTAGTTAAAAAAGAGGTAGAGTAACAAGGATGGGCTGGTGGCTCAATAATAATGTCTTGGATTAGTTGAAACATTATTGAAATAAATTATAGCACATGCTTACTACTATAAAGAGATTTATATTCCATTACACTGTAAACAGGTTGAATTAAAGATTTAAAGTAACACTCGTAGATATTTCAAAATCATTCAACCTATTTAGAGCATGGTTTCATTTTTAGCATTTATACATTCCTACCTTTCTTTTTTTTTATTTTCCCTATTTCTACATAACTCTACAATAACATTTCATATAAGTCACCTAGGATTTTAATTTTTCTTTTTAAAAAATAAACTAACACAACCTATTATAGATATGTGTCACACTTGTTCTTTTCGAAACTTGAACTCGCAATCATTTGCTTAAAAAAAACATTCACAATATCACAGTATACCACTACTCTAAAGGCTCCTTGTAGTAAGGGTGCAGTCGAGTCGAGTCGATTTAAACTTTGACAGGGTTCGACTTGACTTGACAATACTATGTGCGGGTCAAGCTCAGTTAGCCTTCAAGAAAAAGGCTTGAGCTTGAATAAGTATAACTTTGAATTAGATTCGAGCTCAGCTCGAAAAGCCCGACACACTCATAAATAAGTAGTTATACTAAATTTAGTGTATACCTTTGAAATATATATATATAATATATATAAAAACATGTATGTGACTTAAAAACTCAAAAGAACTCCATCATAATTCGACTCGAACCTTTTGAAACTAGAGCTCGTATTTTGGGTTTGATAAAGCTTGATTCGAGTTCGAGCTCGACTTACTAGCTCGACTTACTTAATTTGTCTCCTTATTTGATTAGAGAACTCAAGCAAGATATTTTAGATATAAAATTTCATTATGTGAGTCACTAACCCAAGTGATTGGGATTGCTTGCAAGTAACATCTGGACATCTGGTTGGAAGTTGTTAAGCATTTGGTGAACTCCATTGATCAAATTATTAGATATAATAATGTAGGAGTCCACATAAGTCCCATGTGGTCCTTAAATTATCCACCTAATCCTAGGATTCGTTTGGAAATTTGTGGGCAGCCTATTGTCCTTTAAAAAACTTTATCCATATTCAAAACTTAAAACAATAATTCGTACAACTTTATTAAACATGACTTTTATTCTTACTGCATATGAATATCTATGTAAACTTATTGATAAGTTAGATTAGATACTAGGCCGTGCATAAGATACTAACCGGAGCTCAGCTAAGTGTTTCGGTGGGTGGAGCCTCTCGGGGGATTTTTTAACGTGGTTGGCCAGCCTGTTGACAACATTTCTCATTCACAAACCAGCGACTGCCTTTATACAATTAGATACAAAATTATCTATTTTTAAAACCGGAATTAATGTAGTAGATCTTTTAGCCCCTTATCGACGTGGAGGAAAAAATATACTATTAGAGAGAGCTGGTGTAGGTATAACAGTACTCATTATAGAATTGATTAACAATATTGTCAAAACTCACGGAGACATATGTATTTTGAGGTTAATTCGATATCGTATAATAATAAATGTTATAATAAAAAATCTCAAAAAAAAAAAAAAAAAAAAATGGTTGTCGGCAAGTCTTGTTTAAGACGTGATAAATTTACAAATTGTCATTAAAAGACATAAAGTATGTTATCAAATTGTTTCTTTTTTGTTCAAATCTACATACCCATAATTATATAGCTATAAATAATTGTAGCAACATAATTCTATCATATTTTCTTCTAACAAAACCCCCTTTTGATATTTGAAAGTAAAACAACTACCATTAATGCTATAGATTACATTTTCTCTCCGTAACAACGTTTTCAAGGCTCACAAAACTTTCTTTTGTTGGTACAATTTCATGAAAAGTTAAAATATGCGTAATTCACATGAAAAGTACATGTCAGAGTCAAATTTTCTTTGTTTCTTTGACTATTTGATTTAAATGGGAAGGGGGAATTTATACGGAACTCATGTAGGGTTTCGTGAGACCCTGTGCATTGCGTTACATATACTTGTAGTTTAAATAATAATAATAATAATAATAATAATAATAATAATAATAATAATAATAATAATTTTTATACTAAAAGACAAATTTTAGTTACTTAATTTTAAGAAAAAAATTTAGATTAAATATTTTTTTTTCATTTTTTTAAAAATTAAAATGCATTTAAACCAATTTTTGTAATTTGATATGTAAATGATATATTGTAGTTTAAAACATAAACTTTTAAATCAAATGAAATATGAAAAATACTTTAAGGGGATGTTTGTTTAAGCTTATATAGCAGTAATCTTATGGCTTATGTGTTTTTCGGTTTATGTTTGATAAACTCAGTTTTATGGCTTATTTTAAAACTTTTACAGTCATATAAACTTATAATTTCATAATAAACTTATATAAGTTAAAAAGTTTCAAAATAAGTTACAAAAAATGAACTTATGAAACATAAACCGAAAATTAAGGGTGTGTTTAGTAACGGAAAAGTTTTCTTAGTTTTCATTTTTCAATTTTTTGGAAAATAAGAAGCTAATCTTTCTCTATAGAACACTTGAAAACGTATTTAAATGCAGTTTTTTAAAATAGAAAACTTATAAAAGAAGTTTTCCAAAACTTAGTTATAAAATTAGAGAACAGGTTTTCCATTTTCCAAGAAAACTTTTTGAAAAAAACTCAATTTAAACGCATTTACTATTTTCTTAAAATTTTTTTTGAAAAACCTTTCATTTTTCCTTTACTAAACGCGCCATAAATAAGTCGACACTAAACCAACAGAAACAAATCAAACACAAGAAGCCAAAAATTCCTAACCCGAGTCAGCTAACCAACCAAACCCAAACCAAAATCCAAAACCCAACCGCCACGTGTCACACTCCAATTCGTCCACACTCACACCACACCCGTGACTGTATATATCACCCACCTTCACATGATCCCATACACCGCGAAACAGAGGATCACAGCCCACCCCACAGTGCAAGTAATTAAGTAACGGAGATCGCGTGTCTCTGCAAAAAAAAAAACCGCCACTTTAAACAGTTTTTTTCTAGAGAGAGAATCAAATAAGTTTTTTTTCTCTCTCTACATATACATACACATTTTCTGTATCTATAGGTTGTTTGTTATTACAGCAGATTCGAGATCAATGTATAGGTAAGAAAAGTATTATATTACGTGAAATGTGATTGTTTAAGTTTATATGTGGGCTTACGAGCTTATTTGATTTCGGCTTATATTTCATAAGACTCAATTTTCTGGCTTATTTTGAGACTTATGGGCTTATATAAGTTTATTATGATACGATAAACTTATACGAAATACTTTGTATAAGTTTGTTATGATATGATAAAATTATATAAGCCCACAAGTCTCGAAATAAGCCGGAAAATTGAGTCTTATGAAATATAAGCCGAAATCAAATAAGCTCATAAGCCCACGTATAAGCTTAAACAAACACCCCGTAAGTAATGGTGTTTTAGGAATTATATTATACACGATTCAATTATTATGTGAATATGTGATTACGTGAAATGTGATTGTAATCGTAACGATTATATCGAAATGGTGTTTTAGGAATTGTCGATTTCGGACAGTTTTGCTAGTGCTAGCTAGAGAGAGGAGAGAAGAGGAAGGGTGGGTCCATAGATAAAATTTAGTTTCATAATGCATATTTTCGTTAAAAAATCAAATTTCTTTAAAGGTGTCTTGTTAGAAAGATTGTGTTTCTAGTTCTTGCTTATTTAGTCGGTAAAAAGTAAAAAAGTTGGCTCACATTTTATTAAACTGAGTCGCCTAAATAACTTTGTATTTTTTTCCCTCTTAATTACTCTTAAAAGAAAAATGTGCACATGATGACTTTAGGTGAGGTTGGAGTTAATATTTGACATTGTTATTAGTTTGGGAAAAAAAGTGACATTGGGTAGGTTTGGAGTGTGGATAGGATAAATTTTAAGATATTTTATAGCTAACTTATGAAGTACACTTTGTTATTAGTTTATATCAATTTGATATGGTTATTTATTATTATTTTTGTTTTGTAGCATTTGTGTCGAATTCAATTGATTTGTCAAAATACCTCTTCAAGTCGGATGCCGGAAAATTGATGTGCATGTGGTGCTTGTTAAGTAGCATTTTTATTTGATAGAGTGGTGTTCACCACGATTGAAGTGGCACTTACAAACTGAATTCGATTGTTTAAGTGGAAGCTTAATGGATTTCTTTGAAGGATTTACGTACGAACATGTCAATTTCATTTTTTCTGATGTTACATACCCTCAGGTAAATCATCTAGACATGACTTTTGTTCTATATCACGCATAATTGGTTAATTATTAGTTTCTCCGGCGTTTTTATTGGTAAAAAGTTGAGTCTTATTTACTTGTTTAAGCAGGATATGAATTTTGAACATGAATTAACCTTTTTACACGCATAATTAACCAATTATTGGTTAATTATTGTTCTATATCACGCATAATTGGTTAATTATTGGTTAATTATTGTTCTACATTTACATTATTGTTTAAGCAGGATAGCATACAATCTACGATAAATACCAATAACTACAAGTTTGCGTATTCTGAAACTGGAAATTTCTCCTACTATGATTATTGTGATGCGTATGCAATCAATGGTGAGACGTATGAGAACAATGGATTTACCAGGCAATCAGAAAACGCTTCGACAGTTGCTAATGAAAGAAGTACAGCTGCACCTATGCAGACAGATGGACATTCAACCTCGAATTCCCACGCTCATCCGGCTGACTGTGAGTATTGAATTCTTTTGCTATCAATTGATATTTATTCAAAATCCACATTGTCGTAAAGGAGAGGCATGTATGCCCATTCAAACTAGGAGTGTATACTGTCTGGGTCAAAGCATAGTTGATATTGTGCATAAGCATGATGCTAAGTTTAGTGTGACGCCACATGATAATCTGTTAAGTTTCTCAGTATTTCACTATTTCTGGTGTGACCTGTATTGAAAGCTGGATATGCTAAGAGTTTTAATCCTTAGATTTAATTGGCATTCATTTTGTTGTAACGCATGACTATTGGTGAGTGAATTAGCTTTTATTTGATATGAAACACTACCATATTTTGAAGTAATTTGGCCCGGCTATCATCCTTAATCACAGCTGAATAGCAGGCCCAGGTTCTATGAGTATTCTGAGTGTTTTGAAAGTATATGTTTCTCGGTCTCTAAATCTCCCGAAGTATATAATCAGTTTGAACTTGCACATGATTTGGGGTCCCTATAGAGAGTTGAACAACGCAAGGAACACTGTGTTAAGACCAAAGTATTTTATTTTTCTATTTACTGAGATTACAAAGGATAACTTATGAAGAAAATTAAAATCTACAAACAAAGGCAAACTATAGATACTCGTATAATTGAATGCTACAGTAATGTAAATGTAATTTCTACTCCCTGTATGAATTTTGAACATGAATTAACCTTTTTACACGTGCTTACTTTCAGGTCCACAAAATCACAATAATCCCGGTGATTTTCAGGTCTAAATTTCTCACCATATTTTCTATCTAATTTCTTTGATAATTAACTCTTTCCTATAAGATGATGTGTACTAACAAGCCTACATCCCGTGTATAATGCAGATTGTGTGGGAAGACAATGTCGATCCTGACAACATGACTTATGAGGTTTGATATTTCTTGTCTTCCTAATTGACATTTGTTTTTCCCATGTGTTTGCTGATATGCTGAAACATCTATGGGATGATATATAGTTCTTTGAGCGTGGTTATTGATACAACTTATTTGATTTCAATCACAGGAACTGCTCGAGTTAGGTGAGGTTGTTGGAAGTCAAAGCCGTGGTCTATCTCAGGATGCCATTTCATCGCTCCCTGTTTCAAAATACAAGTGCAGTTTCTTCTGGCGGAAAAAATCAAGACGTGAGAGGTAATAAATAAGTGTTACTGAAAAGTCCTTTTTAAATACTTTACTATATTGACCATATGGGATTGGTGTAAGGTATATAAAACTTTAAGCCATTAGTCAATCATGATTAGAAAGTTACTTAGGCAAAATGTGATACGATCACCTTTTGTTAGTGACCAAGTTCTAATGCCATTCCAAATGGGATTTAGCAGGTGTGTGATCTGTCAGATGGAATACAAACGACGTGAATGCCAGATCACTCTTCCTTGCAAACATATATATCATGCAGGATGTGGCAGTCAATGGCTTAGCATCAACAAGGTAAAGTGCTTCTTAAGTGCGTCTAACAATATGTCTGCCAATCTGCCGCTGTTCTAACTATTATAGTTTAATTTTATTATTGTTATACCAGGCCTGCCCCATTTGTTACAAGGAGGTGCTTGTTCATACGCCAAAACATTCACAGAGATTTTGTAAGTCAACATAGAAAGGGAGATCGGTTTCTTTATCAAAACAATGTTTCTAATTTCACTAATACCGTTTTAATTTACTTCTTTTCTTACATTTTAGTTTTAGGGGTGAATTATCTTGTGTGTTAAATAAGTATACAGAGTGGTTATAGTTTACATTATTTATGTTTACTTCAGATAACATGAAAATAGAATTCTAGAAAGAGCTGTCGTGTTAAGAATTTCAATTGATTATCGCCAAGGCACCATGTCTAGACAAAAATATTACAATGAATATGTTACATCTGGTCAGTTATCTCAGGGTTTATTCTGCTAATCAGAAAGTCACTTTTCTTCTATTGTGTGTCTATGCTAATATGGTACTGATATAGCATGGTACCAAAGTATAAACACTCTTGAGAATAAATACACACACACTACACGATAAACACAACAGAGCGCATAACTAGTGCAACAGCTTGATTAGAAAAAAGAAACAGATAGTGAAACATACATCTTTTCAATCATTCATTATTCTCACGCCTTGCTTTTGATTACCTAAAGATCCATATTTATAACAGGTAATGTTGTTTAATCATTCATAATTCTCACGCCTTGCTTTTCCATCCTAGCATGATGAGCAAAACACTAAGATAATCATATCTAAAACCAGCCTTAATTAGTTGTAGTTTTGTATCATTCCATGGAGGATATTTGAACCAAAAGTCTAGAAGGAAGCCCCTCAAAATAACCCCCTTCTCGTGACTGAAATTATCAAACGAATATTTCCCATGGTATCTTCCGAACCCACTCCCTCCAACTCCGCCAAATGGTAGTGTATCCACACCACACTGCAAATATTTAGTAAGGTTAATTTCACTAATTTGATTGAAGAACTAGAGTGATGTTTCACAAGTTTAAAAATTACTTGAACGACTGCATCATTCATCATAATGCTCCCAGATGACGTCTCAGAAATTAATCTCTTTTGAAGAGTTTCATTTTCTGTGAAGGCATATATAGCAAGTGGCTTCGGTCTTGCCCTTATGAACTCAATACTATCTTCAATTCTTTCCAACTGCAGCCAAATTTGTGATAATTACATTAATATAAGTACTATATCCTAATGCACGATGTTGTTATGAGTTGCGATGCTTTTCAAACCGTGATAATTGGAAGCAATGGACCGAATATTTCTTCTGTCATGATTTCAGCATCAAGTGGAGGATCAACCAATATTGTTGGCTCAATATACCTACATTGCCACATAAGCAATTGAAAAAAAAAAAAAAAAAAAAAAAAAAAAAGACATTTTAAGATGCTGAGAAACATATACATCAATGGTTACTACCCATGTTTAATAAGGCAAATACTAATCATGCTTTAAGACATGCATTTTGGTGGTGTTCATATTTTGAAGCAATTTATAGCACATTTTTTATGAAATTATGGACAGAATGTACTTACAGGCTCTTCTCATCCAACGAACCACCATAAACAATCGATGATTTAACCAAAGGTTCATCCAAGAGACTCTTCAATCTAGAGAAATGCCTTTTGTTCACTATTTTAGACATGCTATGAGTTCTATCTGCATCATCTCCATAACATTGCTTTATATATTTTTTCGACAATTCCACCTAAAAACATTAAACCAATTCGTAAAACGATACCAGAAAATGGCAAGTTGACAATAAAAACATGTTTTCCTACCAGTTTTGGCAAGTATTTTTTCTCAGTAAGAATATAATCAATTCCGACACAAACTTGCCCTGCACACGGTCCGAATTTACCCCAAACAATTCTCTTCACCGCCATCTATTATTGGAAGAAGGTGATTGCAGATTTGCAATTATAAGAAATATGACTAAAGTATTTTATATCATTATTGATAATCAAAAATGAAATTACATTGGTGTCCCGAGAACTAGATATTGTGTCAACCACAGCAGGGCATTTTCCACCCAACTCCAAAGTCACAGGAGTTAAATGTTCTGCAGCAGCTAACAATATAGTTCTACCCACTCGTTTACTTCCTGTCGATAAAAACATATAAATTATAAAATGTCAGAAAATATTTCTAAGTCATTTTTTACAATTAAAATTTTAAAGAGGTAAAAATCATACTGTGGTTTTGGGTACTAGGTTATACAGTCACACAGACAATTCGTTTTAGTGGTAAAATGAAATAAATAAACGAGTGCTATGGATGCACCATTGAGTTTTAAAATGTTAATGTGTTGAAGTTGAGAGAAGAAAGGTTTGAACCTGTAAAGAAAATTTTGTCGAATTTGAGTTGAAGAAGTTTTTCGCCCTTGTTCACTCCTCCCTCAATTACCTTAACCGCAGAATTATCAAGGTAATCACGGATAGTTTCAGCAAGGAACGAAGCAGACGCAGGAGCTTGCTCTGAAGGCTTTAGGACTACTGCATTCCCTGCTGCTATCGCCCCGATCAATGGTTCCAATGATAATCCTACATGTATGTAATGAATTCAAACATATCAATTTGCCTCTAGAAAACTTGAAGGGTGTTTGGAATTTATTTTTCTTAAGTGCTTATTAGCTTGTTACATGCTTAGTTACTCACTTTGTGCTGAAAAGAGCACTTATGTATATAAAAATGCTTATTTGGCAAGTGCTTAAAAATATGCATAAAGCAAAATATATGCAGTCCCAGACACCCCCTTAAAGTTAAAAGGGGTTAGTTATGTAAATATATTAAAGTTGAAGGGGTAGTGACTAGTGAGTACCAATTGGAAAGTTCCAAGTTGAGATAATGAGGACAACACCAAGAGGCTCAGGAATCAAACTTGCACTGGTAGGGAATGCAGCTAGAGGCAAGCTGGCCTGTCAAAAATTATTCATAAATGAATTACCATTTTTACCCTCTAACAGATTCAATCATAGTCATTTCCATTTTGAAGATAAAAAAATTTTGCATCTTTCATACAAATAGAAAAGCAACTTACTTACACAAATTTTGCAACTTTTAATGTTATTTTCATCTTGAGTCCATAATGTTATTTGTAGCCAACATATTACATAGGCCCAAAAAAAAAAGCCAGAATTTATTTTGGACAACAAACTTTATCTGCACTAACAAAAATAACAACTTTTCAAAAAAGTACTCCTTCCGTCCCAAAATTATTCTCCACCCACAAAAACACAACAATTTAAAAAAAAAAAAATGTATTTAGCCTGACCGCAAATGTTTAAGAGATGTGTAAACCGACTTCTTTTTCTTAGCGGTTAGTCAATTTTAGCCAGATGTTACCTTTTTGCCAGCCATCCATTGCTTCAAGTTTCCTAGAGCATAATTTATACTTTTCACCGCCATTCCAACCTGCACAAATTTTTTAACATCATTTGGATTCTATATTTTCACATGTCACATATAAATTC
Source organism: Artemisia argyi (assembly GCA_030686995.1). Lineage (NCBI taxonomy): Eukaryota > Viridiplantae > Streptophyta > Magnoliopsida > Asterales > Asteraceae > Artemisia > Artemisia argyi. The sequence goes on along the minus strand of CM060695.1, from coordinate 17,891,849 downwards.
ACACGTCATGGTTTGTTTGGACCTAACTCTAGTTTTTGTCAGCTTATGAGCTTATCAAGTTGAGCTTATGACACGTCTGAGATAAGTTATAAGTCACTTAACTTGGTAAGCTAATAAGCTGTAACACCCCAACTTTTACGATAATGATTTATTAATTATTTATACGCTTCTTAGTTAACTCTTGTCACTCTTATATACCTTTGTTAGCCAAAAGGACCTCCCATAAATTAAAGTCTATAGCAAATAGGACTATCTTTGCAGTAGTTTTGTCATCAGGGACTGAACTTGCCAAATGACGAAAGTTCCATTATAACTCTTTTATGTCACATACACATATACCCAAGATCAATTCCACATGACGAAAGTGCTTATTATGATAAGCTAAGACATGTTCTAAATAAGTTCCATGTAAATCGTATGTTCTTAGGTTATAAGAGTTAGCCGAGGACATCTTACGGGAGCTTGTTCTAGTATTCAAGCGTTTTGAGATGAGTAACGTATATAAAAATTAGAAATGGGTCTTTCGTAAACCCGTTAGAAGTGTCACCTATTTCGTGGTACTTATATTTTAGTTTTATTGTATGTTTATGTGTTATACTTGTATTATGAATTCATATTGCATGTTATGAGTTTATTGATTTTAGCGATATAAGTGTATATGTGAAATAAAGTGAATGGGTCAAAACAGCCCGTAATGACCCATGAGGTCCTAGTAAAGTGAATTTAGTCAAAATCGTCTATTTTCACTTGTTTAGCGTCCTGAGTGGGTGACACATGCTATTATGTGATCACTTGTTCAAAAAACGGGACTTAGACCTCCGTAGTGGGGAATCGAGCCTTAAAAATAGCAGAAGTTCCAAAAACAGGACTCGGACATCCTAAGTGGATGATTAGTATGTTTATATAAGGTCAAGACCTAGCTCTCGGTATAGTTCGTGGGTATTGAGCCTTTTTCCCTACATGCTCTTTTACCAAGAAACGCCCTATGATGTTATGTTTTATGTATGAACATGTAATCTCACATTAGTGTGATAAACAAGTGGTAATGTAATGTTTTTAAAAGTTTAAAGGGTGTTTGGCATAGTGCCATTCTAGCCCAAAACGACCCATTTTGGTTATGTACGGGTCTAAACGAATGATATGTGTTATGTACAGTTTTTATGAAGCATGTATGTGTTGGTTTTATGTTAAAGCGGTTGGTTTTTGCGCCAAAAATACTCCATCAGACAGGCCAATACGGTGTATTCAGATTCGTGGACACGGCGTATAAGGTTCAGAGTAATATATGGAGTATTTCATTTTGTGTATAAGGAGTATTTAACCATATAGCCAATACGGCGTATCCAAAGCTATGGATACAGCGTATTGACCAAACAAAAAAATAAAATAAAATAAAATAAATTATAGTTTGGGCGTTTCATAAGCTGAAAAAACTAGACATAAGTTTTTACAAATTTACATAAGCTCATAAACCCATCAAAGCGATATGTTGCCATGTTGGTTTTGACATATGCATAAAATTACGTACCTCGTCTCTATAGGCTTCAACATGATGCTTGCCTAAGTCTTTCTTAAGAGCCAAAAAGATGTCGTTTTCGCGGTCTTCAAGTATATGAAGTAACCCACGCAGCTGCGAAATTCGCCATGAGTATTCCTTGGTCTTGCCAGTATTGAAAGTGTCCCTCAACTCCTTCAAATCTGGTTCCAAATCATTTTCCATTTTTTTTTTGTTTTAGGAAACAAGAATATGGATCACTATGGTGTCTTTTTAGTACTAGTACAGATGTTGATAGTGTGTCACATGTTAGCGTAATTTATAGAAATAGAGGATGATGGATGCATTGAAAAGTTCATCAATAAATTTAATTGGCATTCATTTCGTTGTAACGTATGACATGAACACTACCATATTTTGAAGTAATTTGGCCCCGCTATCATCCTTAATCAACTCGAATAGCAGGGCCCAGGTTCTATGGGCATCCAAATTATCTGGCCCTCACGCAACCTTAGTTTGAATACAGTAACTTTTTAGTTTGAATACACAAGGATTGATTTATGTGTATAATCAGTTTGAACTTGCACATGATTTGGGGTCCCTGTAGAGAGATGAACAGCGCAAGGAACACTGTGTTAAGACCAAATAATTTTATTTTTCTATTTGCTAAGATTACCACTAATAGGATAACTTTTGAAGAAAATTAAGATCTACAAACAATGGGAACTATAGATACTCGCACATACTTGTCCCAAATCTTCCAATACTGTTAGCATCAGTTAAAATTTATAATTGTATTCATCTGAATGCTACATTACATTTGTTTTTCCCATGTGTTAGCTTATATGCTGGAACATCTATGGGATGATAGTTCTTTGAACGTGGTTATTGATACAATTTATTTTATTTCAATCACAGGAACTGCTCGAATTAGGTGAGTCAAAGCCGCGGTCTATCTCAGGATGCCATTTTTGATCGCTCCCTGTTTCAAAATACAAGTGCAGTTTAAAATCAAGACGTGAGAGACTGAGAGGTAATAAATGAGTGTTCTGAAAAGTCCTTTTTAAATACTTTACTATATTGACCATATGGGAGTGGTGTAAGGTATAAAAAACTTTAAGCCATTTGCGTAATCATAAGCATGAATCAATCATGATTAAAAGTTAACTTCGGCAAAATGTGATGTGATCACCTTTTGTTAGTGACCCAGTTTTAATACCATTCCAAATGGAATTTAGCAGGTGTGTGATCTGTCAAATGGAATACAAACGGCGTGAACGCCTGATCACTCTTCCTTGCAAACATGTATATCATGCAGGATGTGGCAGTCAATGGCTTAGCATCAACAAGGTAAAGTGCTTCTTAAGTATGTCTAACAATATGTTTGCCAATCTGCTGTCGTTGTTCTAACTATTATAGTATAATTTTATTATCGTTATACCAGGCCTGCCCCATTTGTTACAAGGAGGTGCTTGTTCATACGCCAAAACATTCACAGAGATTTTGTAAGTCAACATAGAAAGGGAGATCTGTTTCGTTTATCAATACAATGTTTCTAATTTCACTAATACGGTTTTAATTTACATCCTTCTTTCCATTTTAGTTTAGGGGTGAATTATCTTGTGCGTTAAATAAGTATACAGAGTGATTATAGGTTAAATTATTTATCTTTCCTTCAGATAAGGTGTGGAGAGTTAGAATTAGTATCTAGGGGTAGCGCAGGCTTGGTGTTTCGTGGGTTTAGGTAGTGTTGGCGTTTTTTTTTTTTTTTTTTTTTTTTTTTTTTTTTTTTAGGCGCCTCTTAGTTGCCCTGTTTTTGCCTTAGGTTAGGCCCCGTGCGTTGCCCTGCATTGCCTTAGCTTTTGGTCTTTGGTTTCTGTTTTGCCTTTTCTTTTTTTTTTTTTTTTTTTTTGGCCCTGCGTGTTGCCCTGCTCTGTGTTGCTCCCTTAGATTTGCCTGCTTGTTTCGGTGCTTTGGTTCTTTGTTCTGTATGTGTTTTGGTTTGAGTTTTTTGCTTGTGCTTGTTGCCCTTGCCTCTTTGCCTTTTGTCGGGTCCCTTGTTTTGTCTTTGCTTTGTTTGCGTTGTTGCCTGCTTTGCCTGCTTTTGTTTGTTGTTCTATTGCTTTTGCGCTCTTTAATTTGCTCTCGCACCCGCACACCTGCACTTGCCGTAGGTCTCATTAGAAGCGGTCTCCCTACCTTCGGGTTTATCCTGGGCAGGGGTATGATCTGTCTACATTCTACCTCCCCCATACCCTGCCCCGGCGGGATTGGATTTTGTTGTTGCTGCTGCTGCTGTTGTTGTTGTTTAGATCAATGGAAATAGAATTCTAGAAAGATATGTCGTGTTAAGAATTTCAATTGATTATCGCCGAGGCACCATGTCTAGAAAAAAATACTACAATGAATATATTATATTTGGTCAGTTATTTCAGCGTTTATTCTGCTAATCCGAAAAGCCACTTTTCTTCTTCTATTGTATGTCTATGCTAATATGGTACTGATATCACATGGTACCAAAGTATAAACACTCTTAAGAACAAATACATACACATTACACGATAAACACAACATAGTGTGTAACTAGTGCAACAGTTTGATTAGAAAAAACAAACAGATAGTGAAACATACATCTTTTCAATCATACATAATTCTCACGCCTTGCTTTTCAATCCTAACATGATCAGCAAAACACTAAGATAATCATATCTAAAACCAGCCTTAATTAGTTGTAGTTTTGTATCATTCCATGGAGGATATTTGAACCAGAAGTCCAGAAAGAAACCCCTCAAAACAACCACCTTCTCGTGACTGAAATTATCAAACGAATATTTCCCATGGTATCTTCCAAACCCGCTCCCTCCAACTCCACCAAATGGCAGTGTATCCACAGCATACTGCAAATATTTAGTAAGTTTAATTTAACTAATTTGATTGAAGAACTAGAGTGATGTTTCACAAGTTGAAAATTTACTTGAAGGATTGCATCATTCATCATAATGCTCCCAGATGACGTCTCAGAAATTAATCTCTTTTTAAGAGTTTCATTTTCTGTGAAGGCATATATAGCAAGCGGCTTCGGTCTTGCCCTTATGAACTCAATACTATCTTCAATTCTTTCCAACTGCAGCCAAATTTGTAACAATTACATTAATATAAGTACAACTATATCCTAACGCATGACGTTATTATGAGTTGGGGATGCTTTTCAAACCGTGATAATTGGAAGCAATGGACCGAATATTTCTTCTGTCATGATTTCAGCATCAAGTGGAGGATCAACCAATATTGTTGGCTCAATATACCTACATTGAAAGAAAAGGCATTTTAAGATGCTGAAACATATGCGTCATGGTTACTACACGTTTTATAAGGCAAATACTAATCATGCTTTAAGACATGCCTTTTGGGTGATTTATAGCACATTTTTTATGAAATTATTGATAGAATGTACTTACAAGCTCTTCTCATCCATCGAACCACCATAAACAATCGATGATTTAACCAAAGGTTCATCCAAGAGACTCTTCAATCTAGAGAAATGCCTTTTGTTCACTATTTTAGACATGCTATGAGTTCTATCTGCATCATCTCCATAACATTGCTTTATATATATTTTCAACAATTCCACCTAAAAACATTAAATCAATTTGTAAAATGATACCAGAAAATAGCAAGTTGACAATAAAACATGTTTTCTTACCAGTTTTGACAAGTATTTTTTCTCAGTAAGAATATAATCAATTCCGACACAACATTGCCCTGCACATGGTCCGAATTTACCCCAAACAATCCTCTTGGTCGCCATCTATTATTGGATGAAAGTGATTGCAGATTTGCAAGTATAAGAAATATAACTAAAGTATTTTATATGATTATTGATAATCAAATATGAAATTACATTGGTGTCCCGAGAACTAGATATCGTATCAACCACAGCAGGGCATTTTCCACCCAACTCCAAAGTCACAGGAGTTAAATGTTCTGCAGCAGCTAACAATATAGCTCTACCCACTCGTTTACTTCCTGTCGATAAAAACATATAAATAAATAAAAAGTCAGAAACTATCTCTAAGTCATTTTTTACAATTAAAATTTTGAAGAGGTAAAAATAGTACTAAGGCTAGGCTCAAAACACAAGTCTTATCGGATAAAAGTAACATATACAGTCATACAGACAATTTGTTTTAGTGGTAAAATGAAATAAATAAACGAGTGCTATGGATGCACCATTGAGTTTTAAAATGTTAATGTGTTGAAGTTGAGAGAAGAAAGGTTTGAACCTGTAAAGAAAATTTTGTCGAATTTGAGTTGAAGAAGTTTTTCGCCCTTATCCACTCCTCCCTCAATTACCTTAACCGCAGAATTATCAAGGTAATCACGGATAGTTTCAGCAAGGAACGAAGCAGACGCAGGAGCTAGCTCTGAAGGCTTTAGGACTACTGCATTCCCTGCTGCTATCGCCCCGATCAATGGTTCCAATGATAATCCTACATGTATGTAATGAATTCAAACATATCACTTTGCCTCTAAAAAACTTGGAAGGGTGTTTGGAATTTATTTTTCTTAAGTGCTTATAAGCTTGTTACATGCTTAGTTACTCACTTTGTGCTTAAAAGGTCACTTATGTATATAAAAATGCTTATTTGGCAAGTGATTAAAAATAGGGAAAATTCCAAAAATGCCCTTATTGCCCAAGTGATTTGCTTTTTTGACCTTATTTTCGAAGTTGCCGAAAGTACCCTTTGGGCAACCGGGCAACTCTACTGTAGCCAACCATGGGACGCCAAGTGTCCGAAATTTTGGGCAACCTGTATATTTTTTGGGCAACTTGTGTATTTTTGGGGCAACTTGGGACACTTGGCGTTCCATGGTTGGCTACATTAGAGTTGCCCGGGTGCCCAAAGGGTAATTTTGGCAACTTCTAAAATAAGGTCAAAAAAGCAAATTAATTGGGCAGTAAGGGCATTTTTGGAATTATCCTTTAAAAATATGTATAAGCAAAATTTATGTAATCCCAAACACCCATTAAAAGTAAAAGGGATTAGTTATGTAAATATATGAAAGTTGAAGAGGTAGTGAGTACCAATTGGAAAGTTCCAAGTTGAGATAATGAGAACAACACCAAGAGGCTCAGGAATCAAACTTGCACTTGTAGGGAATGCAGCTAGAGGCAAGCTGGCCTGTCAAAAATTATTCATAAATGAATTACCATTTTTATAAGTTAAAAAAAAAATAAAAAAAATATAAATAATAATTACCATTTTTACCCTCTAACAAATTCAATCATTAGTCATTTCCATTTTGAAGATAGAAATTTTGCAACTTTCATACAAATAGAAAAAGCAACTAAAACTTACACAAATTTTGCAACTTTTAATGTTATTTTGTCTCAAGTCCATAATGTTACTTGTAGCCAACATATCACACAGAAAATTAATTGAAAAAATTGTTCAGAATTTATTTCGGACAATAGAGTTTATCTGAACTAACAAAAAAAAGAAATGTTATATCCACCAAAAGTTTACAAAAATTTGTCCACCCGATGCCATTTAAAGCTAATTAGACCACACATGTTTTATAATGTTTTCTCTTTCATCTTTCTCACCCACCAGGCCACCATATTCTAGGGGTGAGCAAACAAAACCGAAAAAATCGAAACCGAACCGAAAACCGAAAAAACCGAACCGAAACAAAAAACCGATGGTTCGATTTTTAATTTTTCAAAAACCGAAATATACGGTTCGGTTTCCGTTTTCGTCCAAAAACCGAACCGCAAAAACCGAGCCGAACCGATTTTATTATATAATAATATATAATTAATATAATATGAATAAATAACTAAATAAATCAAATTTATAAACTCATATTCATTTTGTGGGTATATTTATAAAATATTTATCATAACGTTTATGTTTATATGTGTGTTTGTCGTGTCGTGTGTTTACTTGAGAATATATCAATAAATATATAACGATGATCATACTATGTGTATGTTCACTTGCATGTGTGTGTGTCTCATCTATATGTGTAATTATAGAATTACGCAATAAACATTATTTTGCTTACATTGACAAGAAAAAAGTAAATAAGAATAACCAATTTTCTATGTAATACAAGTTTTTTTTGTATAAATTTGCCATGCCCAAATATAAACGGTTAGAAACCGAAAAAACCGAAAAACCGAACCGAAACCGATGATAAACCGAAAAAACCGAACCGTCAAAAACCAAACAGTTTCGGTTTTGGGTTTTATAAAAACCGAAATATTCGGTTCGGTTTCGGTTTTAGCCAAAAACCGACCCAAACCGAACCGTGCACACCCCTACCATATTCATATGACACACGTGTATGTGGATTTTATTTTGTACTCCGTACAATTTTTGGGAACCTAGCATTACTTAACGAAAAAAGATCAACTTTTCAATAATAATAATAATAATAATAAAATAAAAAACTAATCATTTAGGTCATTTTCTAAGTTAATGCAGTCATGAAAGCTTTCATTGTTAAAGGTACCACATGACAATTGTCGTATCATCTTTTGGGAAGTTTGTTACATTTTAATGAATGAACACAAAGGTAATTACCCAAAACTGAAATAAGGACAAAGTTCTTTTGTTCTTAGTCATATCTTTTTGACATTTTAACCTCAACCAACCGCCACACATATTAATCGGTGTAAAGTCATCGCTTTAAGGAGGTTGGATTTACTATTTTGATGTATATTTGCCATGTTAGTGACCAATGGACTTCACTAGTACCATATGTTTAAGAGATTTGTACAGATAGACTACACCGCAAATAAGACCGACTTCTTATTCTTAGCTGTTCGCCATTTTTAGCCATGACGTACGTTACCTTTTTGGCAGCCATCCATTGCTTCAAGTTTCCTAGAGCATACTTTATACTTTTCACCGTTGTTCCAACCTGCACAAATTTTTTAACATCACATGTAAATTCACACGCCATAGTATGTTTGGACCTAACTCTAAACTAAACTCAGCTTATAAACTTACTGTGTTCTCGAGTAACACTTAAGGAAAGAAAGTAAAAAAAAAGGAGAAACAAAATCTCGAATAACACTTAAGGAAGAAAAAGAAGAAAAAAATGATTGAAAAACAAAGGTGATTTTATTGATTTTAAAGTAAAAAATAAGACTGAAAATGATTACTTTCTAATTTTTCCACTTTTTCTTACTAAAAAGCTGAAGAAGTGTTTATGTCAACTTATGAGCTTATCAAGTTGAGCTTATGACACGTCTGAGATAAGTTACAAGTCACTCAACTTGGTAAGCTAATAAGCCGAAAAAAATTAGACTTACAAGTTTTTACAATTTTACATAAGCTCATAAACCCCTTAAATAAGCTAACACAAACACTTTTTTCAACGATATGTTGCCATTATGCATGGTTATGAAAAGGGTATGCATAAAGTTAATTACGTACCTCGTCTCTATAGGCTTCAACCTGATGCTTGCCTAAGTCTTTCTCAAGTGCCAAAAAGATGTCGTTTTCGCGGTCTTCAAGTATATGAAGTAACCCACGCAGCTGCGAAATTCGCCATGAGTATTCCTTGGTCTTGCCAGTATTGAAAGTGTCCCTCAGCTCCTTCAAATCTGGTTCTAAATCATTTTCCATTTTTTTGGTTTTTGGAAACAAGAATATGGATCACTATGGTGTCTTATTAGTACTAGCTAGTATATGGATGTTGATAGTGTGTCACATGGTAGTGTAATTTATAGAAATAGAGGATGATGGATGCATTGAAAAGTTCATCAATACTCAACCACCATATTCAAAGTTAGTTTTGGCACACTATAACCACTCAAGTAATGTCATTTTGTATATCGGTGGATATATATAAAGCCAACGATTAACGTGACATGTTATTTGGTAAAAGTAGAATAATATATTCCATCAATGTTAATTAGATTTACACGTTAATAATGGGAGAAATTGGTAACCAAAAGAACAATGATATATTAGGCCGGGTGCATGTAATAGCGTTTTAAAAGACGCGTTTATGGACACTAACGTGTCGATATAACCCCTCCCCCCACCTCGTGTCTTTGGTGAGAGAAAGAAGAAGATTGTCGTTTGATTAACTGACTTGTGATGTTGGTTGTGTTTGTTTGACGTTGGTTTTTGTAATATATATTTGTGTATAAGTGAGGTATGTTTGGTGGTGAAGTTAATAATCTTATTACACCTTGTTGATGGTGATTTTGATAGTGAATTGAAATGTGATGTGGCGTTAAAATAGCGGTAGTGATTTTGGTCACTACTACACCCAGCCTTATGCTGAAGGATGATAAATATGTAAAAGTAGTGTTAAATATTATGAGGGACTAGAGTTGCCAAGTTTCAAAGTCTTCCAAAGTTAATATAACTTTGAGTGATAAATGACAAGTTGAGAGAAGTTAAAGGGCTGAAGTGAATTATGCTATTATATAAGCTTCTTATCAGCTTAGGGTTTCACAACTAATTGATACGCCACTTTTATTCTCTCTTGTTTCTCTCTTATTCACATCTGTGAGGTCTTTGTTCTTGATATCTGCTAGTGTGTTTGTATTGAAGAATCATTCTCTGTATTTGATTCTTCTAGTTTGAGTGTGAGAGATTCATTGTAGTGAGGTTATATGTGTAGTGTCCTTCTGAAGGAGATTACACTTGTCTTTTGTATCTTATTTGGTAAGCACCTGTTTAGGGACTTATCTGCTATAGCTTTTATTAATAAAATACACCAAGGGGTGGTTGGCTGGGTGTAATCGATTGTGTTTTAGTGTTCTGGTTGTCATTTTTACATGGTATCAGAGTCTAAGGTTCTGATCTGGTGGACTTAAGTTTCTAGGGTTTCTTTAGATTTTGGGGGTTTTCGTAATTGAAGGTTGATTTGGTTAATTGAGGTCGTTTTCTTAACGGCCGTGGTTGATTTGATCTGTTTGGGATTAGATCTGGTGATTTTGTGGGTTTCTTGGTTAGGGTTTTAAAAACCCTAATTTGGAAATTTGGGGATCTGTTTACTCCAGTGGTATCTTGATTATTGGGCCCGTTCTTGGTTGCAATCTTACTAGACTAAGTGAATCTAGTAAGTTTGTGATTCATTCCACGATTTTCCCACTGTAAGTATATTTCTTTCCTTTAAGCAAACACTTACTCAGTCAAGAAGGTGGAAACAGAGTGGTTAACACCTTGACCTGCCTTCTTGAAAGGTACGGAAACCTGCTCTGGCCACTCTTAGTCTTCTTGGCTGGTATTTTGTTAGGCTTGGGTGTGAGTATAGGTTGTTTCTGTTGAATATTGGTATTGGTTATTGTCTGTTAGCTGTTAGCTGTTATCTGTCTGTTTTACTTGTTTTCTATTCTTTTGTTGCCATTATTTTTCTATTATCATGTCTGCTGCTGGTGGAAGTGTTGATCCACATGTTTTAATTAGTAATCTTGATGATGGTAATCCTTTGCATATTCAGACTAATGATAATAGTGGTACTGCTTTAATTCCATTTAAACTTCTTGGAACTGAAAATTATAGAATCTGGTCTGGTGCTATGAAATTAGCTTTACAAGCTAGGAATAAGTTTAGTTTTGTTGATGGTTCTTGTCTTAAGGAAACTTATGTTACTAGTGATGTTCTTTCTGCTCAATGGGATAGATGTAATGCCATTGTTTTAACCTGGTTGATGAATTCTGTTTCTCAAGATGTTTATATGGGTCTTGTTTATTCTGATAATGTTGCATGTGTGTGGAAAGAGTTTCAAGAAACTTATGATAAGGTTGATGGTTCTGTGATATATAATCTTTTGCAAAAAATTAATTGTGTTAAACGAGGTGGAACTTCTGTTGCTGACTATTATCATAGGCTTAACTCCTTATGGAGAGAATTTGATGTCTTGACTAAATTGCCTGTATGTGTTTGTGAGGTTAAGTGCTCATGTGATGCCAGTAAAGAATTAGGTCTGCATAAACAACTGATGAAGTTGATGCAGTTTCTCATGGGCCTTGATGATTGTTATCAGCCTGTGAGAACATCACTCTTAACCAGGGATCCTCTCCCTGAGGTTAAGGATGCTTACATCACTGTTTCTAGAGAGGAATCCCATAGGGGTATTCCTGAGTCCTCTAGTGTTACTGAGTCTAAACTGAATGCTTCTTCTTTTGCTGCTAAATCTTTTAACAACAATAGGAGAATGTTTAATAATAATAACAATAACACTAGAGGTACCAATGGTAATACTAGTACTAATTCTAACACTATTAATAGAGGTCCTAATCCTAATCTGAATTGTAAAAATTGTGGCAAAATTGGACACACTATTGATAGGTGTTATGAGATTATTGGATTTCCACCTGGTTTTGTTAAGAATAATAATAATGCAACTAAACAAAATGGTTTTAGACAAAATTATAATGCGAATACTGATGTGAAACAATCTGATAATAAAAATTCTCCATATGTTAGCACTTCTTCTGGTTTTACTTCTGAACAGATGAAGAAACTCTTGTCTTTAATCAATGATTCTCCTTCTGGAAGCATACATGCTAATATGGCAGGTAGAGCTTCATTTTTTAATGGAAATGTTTGGTTCAATATTAATTTTTCCAGGTTTTTTTGTTCCAATTCTAATATAACTGTCAAAACCTTGTCTTTGGGATGGATTATTGATTCAGGTGCTAATCAGCACTTGACTGTTTCTACTGTTGGAATGTTTAATGTGATTGATATTTCTAGTCTTAGGATAACTGTTGGTCATCCTAATGGTACTCTTGCTACTATTAGTCATGTTGGCAATTTAAAACTGACTAATAATGTGACTCTTTATGATGTCTTAGTTGTCCCTGGTTATTGTGTTAGTTTTTTATCTGTTAATAAACTTATTAGGGATAGCAAAATGTTTGTTGGTTTTGATGAGGATACCTGTTATATTCAGGACTTGAAAAGGGAGAATACTCTGGGGACTGGTAGTCAATCTGATGGTCTTTATCTGTTTGATATGCAGTCTAATAATAATGTGAGTAAATGCAATATGATCATGTCTTATAATGTATCTAAACTTGTTTGGCATAATAGATTGGGTCACCCTGCTGATCCAGTCTTATCTGTTCTTCAAAATGATCTTGGAATATCCAAGAACACCTCTGTGTTAGTTTGTGAGATCTGTCATAGGGCTAAACAGACTAGGGAACCTTTTCCTTTATCTGAACATAAGTCAGAGAATCTTGGTGATCTTGTTCATCTTGACTTATGGGATCCTTACAGAGTAACTAGCAGAGAGGGGTATAAATATTTCTTGACTATTGTTGATGACCATTCAAGAGCTGTATGGGTTTACTTGATTAAGTCTAAGGATGAAGTATTTGGTGTATTTTGCTCTTTTATTCACTTAATTTCTACCCAGTTTGGAGTCAAAATTAAAGTTGTTAGATCTAATAGACTGAATTTGATAATAGAAAAATGAATGAAATGTTTTCTGATCTTGGTATAATACACCAGACTTCATGTACTCATACTCCTCAGCAAAATGGGATTGCTGAAAGGAAACATAGACACCTGCTTAATGTAGCTAGGAGTCTTATGTTTCAAGGGGGATTCCGTTAAGTTTTTGGTCTGATTGTGTTCTAACTGCTTTATATCTTACAAACAGGCTGCCATCTTCAGTTTTAAAAGGCAAATGGCCCTATGAGTTGTTGTATAAGACACCAGACTTCATGTACTCATACTCCTCAGCAAAATGGGATTGCTGAAAGGAAACATAGACACCTGCTTAATGTAGCTAGGAGTCTTATGTTTCAAGGGGGATTCCGTTAAGTTTTTGGTCTGATTGTGTTCTAACTGCTTTATATCTTACAAACAGGCTGCCATCTTCAGTTTTAAAAGGCAAATGGCCCTATGAGTTGTTGTATAAGACAAAACCTAATCTTTCCCACTTGAGATCTTTTGGCTGTTTGTGTTTTGCCACTATTCTAAACAATCATGATAAATTGTCTTACAGATCTGAAAAATGTGTTTTAATTGGTTTTTCAACTACAAAAAGGCTTATAAACTTTTAAGTTTGAATACTAAAAATGTGTTTTTTGCAAGAGATGTAAAATTTTATGAAAATATTTTTCCACTTAAAATGAAAACTAGTGATACTACTGATACAGATCATGCAGATGAAGTAGAACACTTGAATTTTTTTAATAGTCTGAAGTCTCAAAGACCCAATGATGATGGGGAAGTTACACCAGTTGAGGAAGGTAGTTTGTTATTCTCTCATGATGCAATAGAAAATCTGACAGATACTACCCAAATGCATCAAGAAGAAGGACAATCTGCAACCCACTTTGGTGACCAACACTGGTCTGAGGGCAGTCCCAGCTCTGAAAACATAAGGTCTGTTCCAACTCAGTCTATAAATGTGAATGAAGATGTGTAGACACCTGTGTTAAGAAGGTCTAACAGAGAGTCTAAAACTCCTATTAGATTTAATGATTATGTGATGCAATCTAAGGTTAGATATCGAATAGAGAAGTATGTGAATTATGCTGGTCTTAGTAGAAATAATAAGTGTTTTACTTCCACTCTTAATAAATCTTGTGAACCAAAAAGTTATGAAGAAGCTATTAAAAACCCTAATCGGAATGATGCTATGAATAGTGAAGTAGAGGCTTTAAACAGAAATAATACTTGGACTGAATGTGAATTACCTGTTGGTAGACATGTTATTGGTTATAAATGGTTATGGAAAATTAAATACAAGTCTACAGGTGAAATTGATAGATATAAAGCCAGACTTGTGGCTAAAGGATATAGTCAAAGAGAAGGGTTTGATTATGATGAAACCTTTAGTCCTGTTGTTAAGATGGTCACTGTTAGGTGTTTAATTAGTATTGCTGTTAATATGAATTGACCTTTATATCAGTTGGATGTTAATAATGCTTTTCTGTATGGAGATTTGCATGAAGATGTTTATATGATTTTACCTAAAGGGTTTAATGGAGGTGATGATTCTAAAGTGTGCAAACTTAATAAGTCTTTGTATGGTCTTAAGCAAGCACCAAGACGGTGGAATGCTAAACTTACTACTGCCTTGGTTGAACATGGTTTTGAACAGAGTAAGTTGGATTACTCTTTATATGTTAAACAAAAAGGTTCTGTGTTTATGGCTTTACTTGTTTATGTTGATGATATTGTTATCACTGGTAATGATGAAGTTGAGATTAATAAGTTTAAACAGTTTCTGAGCTCTAAATTCATGATAAAAGACTTAGGAGAGTTAAAATACTTTCTTGGCATAGAAGTTTTGAAAAATGATACTGGAATATGTATGACACAAAGAAAGTATTGTCTTGAGTTGTTGCATGAATATGGATTGCTTGCATCTAAACCTGTTGATACTCCATTGCCAGAAAATACTATTTTGAGTTGTATTGAAACTGAAAATGATGAAGTGTTGAAAAATATTACTAATTATCATAAACTGGTTGGTAAGTTGATTTATTTGACTAATACCAGGCCTGATATTAGTTATGATGTTCATTGTTTAAGTCAACATATGCATAGTCCTCTTCAATCTCATCTTAAGGCTGCTTTAAGGGTATTGAAATATTTGAAAGGTTCTCCAGGTTCAGGTTTGCAGTTTAACAAAGAATCGGATCTTAAACTTAGAGCTTATTCTGATTCAGATTGGGCAAAGTGTCCTAAAACTAGAAAGTCTGTTACTGGTTTTTGTGTATTATTGGGTAATTCTCTTATATCATGAAAAAGTAAAAAACAAGCTACTTTGTCTAAGAGTTCTGCAGAAGCTGAATATAGAAGTTTAGCTTCTACTACTTGTGAAGTGATATGGTTGGGAAATTTGTTGAATAGTCTTGGTCTTAAAAATTTGTTACCTGTGGAATTTTTTTGTGACAATAGTGCTGCTATTCAAATTGCTGCTAATCCTGTGTTTCATGAAAGAACTAAGCATTTTGAGTTGGATGTGCATTTGGTTAGAGAAAAGGTTTCTGCAGGTGTTATTAAATACAATCAAAATTCATACTGATTTGCAGGTTGCTGATATTTTTACTAAGTGTCTTGGACAAAGGCAACATAGTTTGTTTTGCAAAAATCTTAATATGTTTGACATGTTTGCAGGTATACTTAATGAAGCTAAGTGTAGCAGTCAGATTCAAAGCAAGGATAATGTTGAAAGTGAAGACTTATCAACTTGAGGAGGGATGTTAAATATTTTGAGGGACTAGAGTTGCCAAGTTTCAAAGTCTTCCAAAGTTAATATAACTTTGAGTGATAAATGACAAGTTGAGAGAATTTAAAGGGCTGAAGTGAATTATGCTATTATATAAGCTTCTTATCATCTTAGGGTTTCACAACTGATTGATACGCCACTTTTATTCTCTCTTGTTTCTCTCTTATTCACATCTGTGAGGTCTTTGTTCTTGATATCACTTTGATATCTGCTAGTGTGTTTGTATTGAAGAATCATTCTCTGTATTTGATTCTTCTAGTTTGAGTGTGAGAGATTCATTGTAGTGAGGTTATATGTGTAGTGTCCTTCTGAAGGAGATTACACTTGTCTTTTGTATCTTGTTTGGTAAGCACCTGTTTAAGGACTTATCTGTTATAGCTTTTATTAATAAAATACACCAAGGGGTGGTTGGCTGGGTGTAATCGATTGTGTTTTAGTGTTCTGGTTGTCATTTTTACATGGTATCAGAGCCTTAGGTTCTGATCTGGTGGATTTGAGTTTCTAGGGTTTCTTTAGATTTTGGGGGTTTTCGTAATTGAAGGTTGATTTGGTTAATTGAGGTTGTTTTCTTAACGGCCGTGGTTGATTTGATCTGTTTGGGATTAGATCTGGTGATTTTGTGGGTTTCTTGGTTAGGGTTTTAAAAACCCTAATTTGGAAATTTGGGGATCTGTTTACTCCAGTGGTTTCTTGATTATTGGGCCCGTTCTTGGTTGCAATCTTACTAGACTAAGTGAATCTAGTAAGTTTGTGATTCATTCCGCGATTTTCCCACTGTAAGTATATTTCTTTCCTTTAAGTAAACACTTACTCAGTCAAGAAGGTGGAAACAGAGTGGTTAACACCTTGACCTGCCTTCTTGAAAGGTACGGAAACCTGCTCTGGCCACTCTTAGTCTTCTTGGCTGGTATTTTGTTAGGCTTGGGTGTGAGTATAGGTTCTTTAGTGTTTCTGTTGAATATTGGTATTGGTTATTGTCTGTTAGCTGTTAGCTGTTATCTGTCTATTTTACTTGTTTTCTATTCTTTTGTTGCTATTATTTTTCTATTATCATGTCTGCTGCTGGTGGAAGTGTTGATCCACATGTTTTAATTAGTAATCTTGATGCTGGTAATCCTTTGCATATTCAGACTAATGATAATAGTGGTACTGCTTTAATTCCATTTAAACTTCTTGGAACTGAAAATTATAGAATCTGGTCTGGTGCTATAAAATTAGCTTTACAAGCTAGGAATAAGTTTAGTTTTGTTGATGGTTCTTGTCTTAAGGAAACTTATGTTACTAGTGATGTTCTTTCTGCTCAATGGGATAGATGTAATGCCATTGTTTTAACCTGGTTGATGAATTCTGTTTCTCAAGATGTTTATACGGGTCTTGTTTATTCTGATAATGTTGCATGTGTGTGGAAAGAGTTGCAAGAAACTTATGATAAGGTTGATGGTTCTGTGATATATAATCTTTTGCAAAAAATTAATTGTGTTAAACGAGGTGGAACTTCTGTTGCTGACTATTATCATAGGCTTAACTCCTTGTGGAGAGAATTTGATGTCTTGACTAAATTGCCTGTATGTGTTTGTGAGGTTAAGTGCTCATGTGATGCCAGTAAAGAATTAGGTCTGCATAAACAACTGATGAAGTTGATGCAGTTTCTCATGGGCCTTGATGATTGTTATCAGCCTGTGAGAATAGCACTCTTAACCAGGGATCCTCTCCCTGAGGTTAAGGATGCTTACATCACTGTTTCTAGAGAGGAATCCCATAGGGGTATTCTTGAGTCCTCTAGTGTTACTGAGTCTAAACTGAATGCTTCTTCTTTTGCTGCTAAATCTTTTAACAACAATAGGAGAATGTTTAATAATAATAACAATAACACTAGAGGTACCAATGGTAATACTAGTACTAATTCTAACACTATTAATAGAGGTCCTAATCCTAATCTGAATTGTAAAAATTGTGGCAAAATTGGACACACTATTGATAGGTGTTATGAGATTATTGGATTTCCACCTAGTTTTGTTAAGAATAATAATAATGCAACTAAACAAAATGGTTTTAGACAAAATTATAATGCTAATAATGATGTGAAACAATATGATAATAAAAATTCTCCATATGTTAGCACTTCTTCTGGTTTTACTTCTGAACAGATGAAGAAACTCTTGTCTTTAATCAATGATTCTCCTTATGGAAGCATACATGCTAATATGGCAGGTAGAGCTTCATTTTTTAATGGAAATGTTTGGTTCAATATTAATTTTTCCAGGTTTTTTTGTTCCAATTCTAATATAAACGTCAAAACCTTGTCTTTGGGATGGATTATTGATTCAGGTGCTAATCAGCACTTGACTGTTTCTACTGTTGGAATGTTTAATGTGATTGATATTTCTAGTCTTAGGATAACTGTTGGTCATCCTAATGGTACTCTTGCTACTATTAGTCATGTTGGCAATTTAAAACTGACTAATAATGTGACTCTTTATGATGTCTTAGTTGTCCCTGGTTATTGTGTTAGTTTTTTATCTGTTAATAAACTTATTAGGGATAGCAAAATGTTTGTTGGTTTTGATGAGGATACCTGTTATATTCAGGACTTGAAAAGGGAGAATACTCTGGGGACTGGTAGTCAATCTGATGGTCTTTATCTGTTTGATATGCAGTCTAATAATAATGTGAGTAAATGCAATATGATCATGTCTTATAATGTATCTAAACTTGTTTGGCATAATAGATTGGGTCACCCTGCTGATCCAGTCTTATCTGTTCTTCAAAATGATCTTGGAATATCCAAGAACACCTCTGTGTTAGTTTGTGAGATCTGTCACATGGCTAAACATACTAGGGAACCTTTTCCTTTATCTGAACATAAGTCAGAGAATCTTGGTGATCTTGTTCATCTTGACTTATGGGGTCCTTACAGAGTAACTAGCAGAGAGGGGTATAAATATTTCTTGACTATAGTTAATGACCATTCAAGAGCTGTATGGGTTTACTTGATTAAGTCTAAGGATGAAGTCTTAGGTGTATTTTGCTCTTTTATTCACTTAATTTCTACCCAGTTTGGAGTCAAAATTAAAGTTGTTAGATCTAATAGACTGAATTTGATAATAGAAAAATGAATGAAATGTTTTCTGATCTTGGTATAATACACCAGACTTCATGTGCTCATACTCCTCAGCAAAATGGGATTGCTGAAAGGAAACATAGACACCTGCTTAATGTAGCTAGGAGTCTTATGTTTCAAGGGGGGATTCCGTTAAGTTTTTGGTCTGATTGTGTTCTAACTGCTTTATATCTTACAAACAGGCTGCTATCTTCAGTTTTAAAAGGCAAATGTCCCTATGAGTTGTTGTATAAGACAAAACCTAATCTTTCCCACTTGAGATCTTTTGGCTGTTTGTGTTTTGCCACTATTCTAAACAATCATGATAAATTGTCTTACAGATCTGAAAAATGTGTTTTAATTGGTTTTTCAACTACAAAAAAGGCTTATAAACTTTTAAGTTTGGATACTAGAAATGTGTTTTTTGCAAGAGATGTAAAATTTTATGAAAATATTTTTCCACTTAAAATGAAAACTAGTGATACTACTGATACAGATCATGCAGATGAAGTAGAACACTTGAATTTTTTTAATAGTCTGAAGTCTCAAAGACCCAATGATGATGGGGAAGTTACACCAGTTGAGGAAGGTAGTTTGTTATTCTCTCATGATGCAATAGAAAATCTGACAAATACTACCCAAATGCATCATGAAGAAGGACAATCTGCAACCCACTTTGGTGACCAACACTGGTCTGAGGGCAGTCCCAGTTCTGAAAACATAAGGTCTATTCCAACTCAGTCTATAAATGTGAATGAAGATGTGTAGACACCTGTGTTAAGAAGGTCTAACAGAGAGTCTAAAACTCCTATTAGATTTCATGATTATGTGATGCAATCTAAGGTTAGATATGGAATAGAGAAGTATGTGAATTATGCTGGTCTTAGTAGAAATAATAAGTGTTTTACTTCCACTCTTAATAAATCTTGTGAACCAAAAAGTTATGAAGAAGCTATTAAAAATCCTAATTGGAATGATGCTATGAATAGTGAAGTAGAGGCTTTAAACAGAAATAATACTTGGACTGAATGTGAATTACATGTTGGTAGACATGTTATTGGTTATAAATGGTTATGGAAAATTAAATACAAGTCTACATGTGAAATTGATAGATATAAAGCCAGACTTGTGGCTAAAGGATATAGTCAAAGAGAAGGGTTTGATTATGATGAAACCTTTAGTCCTGTTGTTAAGATGGTCACTGTTAGGTGTTTAATTAGTATTGCTGTTAATATGAATTGGCCTTTATATCAGTTGGATGTTAATAATGCTTTTCTGTATGGAGATTTGCATGAAGATGTTTATATGATTTTACCTAAAGGGTTTAATGGAGGTGACGATTCTAAAGTGTGCAAACTTAATAAGTCTTTGTATGGTCTTAAGCAAGCACCAAGACAGTGGAATGCTAAACTTACTACTGCCTTGGTTGAACATGGTTTTGAACAGAGTAAGTTGGATTACTCTTTATATGTTAAACAAAAAGGTTCTGTGTTTATGGCTTTACTTGTTTATGTTGATGATATTGTTATCACTGGTAATGATGAAGTTGAGATTAATAAGTTTAAACAGTTTCTGAGCTCTAAATTCATGATAAAAGACTTAGGAGAGTTAAAATACTTTCTTGGCATAGAAGTTTTGAAAAATGATACTGGAATATGTATGACACAAAGAAAGTATTGTCTTGAGTTGTTGCATGAATATGGATTGCTTGCATCTAAACCTGTTGATACTCCATTGCCAGAAAATACTATTTTGAGTTGTATTGAAACTGAAAATGATAAAGTGTTGAAAAATATTACTAATTATCAGAAACTGGTTGGTAAGTTGATTTATTTGACTAATACCAGGCCTGATATTAGTTATGATGTTCATTGTTTAAGTCAACATATGCATAGTCCTCTTCAATCTCATCTTAAGGCTGCTTTAAGGGTATTGAAATATTTGAAAGGTTCTCCAGGTTCAGGTTTGCAGTTTAACAAAGAATCAGATCTTAAACTTAGAGCTTATTCTGATTCAGATTGGGCAAAGTGTCCTAAAACTAGAAAGTCTGTTACTGGTTTTTGTGTATTATTGGGTAATTCTCTTATATCATGGAAAAGTAAAAAACAAGCTACTTTGTCTAAGAGTTCTGCAGAAGCTGAAAATAGAAGTTTAGCTTCTCCTACTTGTGAAGTGATATGGTTGGGAAATTTGTTGAATAGTCTTGGTCTTAGAATTTTGTTATATGTGGAATTTTTTTTTGACAATAGTGCTGCTATTCAAATTGCTGCTAATCCTGTGTTTCGTGAAAGAACTAAGCATTTTGAGTTGGATGTGCATTTGGTTAGAGAAAAGGTTTCTGCAGGTGTTATTAAAACTATCGAAATTCATACTGATTTGCAGGTTGCTGGTATTTTTACTAAGTGTCTTGGACAAAGGCAACATAGTTTGTTTTGCATAAATCTTGGTATGTTTGACATGTTTGCAGGTATACTTAATGAAGCTAAGAGTAGCAGTCAGATTCAAAGCAAGGATAATGTTGAAAGTGAAGACTTATCAACTTGAGGAGGGATGTTAGATATTATGAGGGACTAGAGTTGCCAAGTTTCAAAGTCTTCCAAAGTTAATATAACTTTGAGTGATAAATGACAAGTTGAGAGAAGTTAAAGGGCTGAAGTGAATTATGCTATTATATAATCTTCTTATCATCTTAGGGTTTCACAACTGATTGATACGCCACTTTTATTCTCTCTTATTCACATCTGTGAGGTCTTTGTTCTTGATATCACTTTGATATCTGCTAGTGTGTTTGTATTGAAGAATCAGTCTCTGTATTTGATTCTTCTAGTTTGAGTGTGAGAGATTCATTGTAGTGAGGTTATATGTGTAGTGTCATTCTGAAGGAAATTACACTTGTCTTTTGTATCTTGTTTGGTAAGCACCTGTTTAGGGACTTATCTGCTATAGCTTTTATTAATAAAATACACCAAGGGGTGGTTGGCTGGGTGTAATTGATTGTGTTTTAGTGTTCTGGTTATCATTTTTACAAGTCTCAAATACCTTGGCTTCTAAAGTTCCCGAGTCTACTAAGCTGTTTGATGAGTGTGTAAATACTCATCATTTTTGTCTTATATGAACTGCCAAAACGTCCAAAAACACTCAGTAATGCATCAAAATACTAAAAATATTCCAAAAGTGTGTTTTATATGTCTTAGATGCAAAATGTTTAAAAACAAATGAAAAACGAACAAAGTTTGCACAATTGGCAGTTTCAGTCCTTCAAGTTTCAAATATTGACAAAACTAGTCCCTGGAAGTTTAAAACGAAAGAAAAGTCAACCCAAAGTTTTTAAAAGTAAAAAATTATCAAATTTAGACTTTGGGTGAAAAGTTTGAGAAAATTACAGGTTTGATCCCTGAAGTTTCATAATTGGCAGAAATAGTCCCTGGTAAAATATTTTTTAAAGAAAAAGTCAAAAATAGTCCTTGGTTTATGAAAACTTATCACTATTGAACCTTGGACAATTATTTTGGATATTTGGCAAAACTGGCCCCTGAACTTTCAAATTTGGCAGTTTTAGTCCCCGGGAACTTTAAAAGTGGAAAATATCGTTTATGGTCCTTGGGTTATTACACTATGGCATAATTGGACCCTTGAGTTAAGTTTGGAAAAATGTCATAATCAGCCCACAACTTTTGGTTTGTTACATTTTTGGTCCTTGTTTTACACACAACATACCAAACGGACCTAAAACAAAACTAACAAACCAACCCTTTTAATCCAAAACCTGGTCCAACAATCACAACCCAAACCCCCACCCCTGATCCAGGCCCATGTACCCTTTAGCCCAAAACCCCCTAACCGTTTTAAATAAAAACACCCCTCTCCCATCTTTGACCCGCGTTGACTCCAACCCATCCTCCACCTCAGCCTGCAAACACTGCCCCCCTCATCATCACCCCTATGTTCACCTTCTCCACACTCAACCCCCCCTCCTCTCCTACACATCAAAACAACAACTAAACTCCAAGAACACTTCTGGCATTACTGATAACAAAGAAACAGACAAAGTTGAAGTGTGGCGCCAAAATCAATCAAGGGTCTAGATTGAAGATTAGTCATCCAAAGGCTGAAAATCGTGCTGGGAAAAGACAAAAGGGTCCTCAAAACCCTAATTTGTGGCTATAAAGGAAGAGAGGATGCAATGAAGTCGGTGTGTAATTTTTAGCTTAAATGTATTAATGTCGAATTTATTTGTCATTTTAATTTTCCAGTAAAAGTTTAATTTGTAGTTTGTTTTCTCAAGTTAATACAAGTATTTCAATACTTGTTTCAAACTCTTGTACTCTTTTTAAGTATTAATGAAAATGGTGAAATTTTCTCAGTTAAGACCCTGCTTGTGTTATTTAATGATTGAATTGTTGAATTAATCACACCTAAGTTCTTAAACACCTAAGATAACATAAAAAGGATAAAAAGAAAAAAAAGAAAAAGAAATTAATGAAACATCACAAGGGTACCTGTGCATGAGACTTTGGAAGCTAAGGAAGTTTCCAGTACTGGAAATGGCAAGATGGACCTTCACTAGCTTGTTTTACAACAAGCTAGAGCTTGTAGCAGTATAGAGAAACTCTGGTTCAGCCAGAGATTGAGGTCCAATTTCTTAGTTCTAAAATTTTTATTCCTAGTGTAATCTTTGCATAATATGCCTTACTTAGTTGTTGTGTTTCATTGTTATTTATTTGTGTTTATTTTAACTTAATTTAGCTTAGTAGTTAGGTTTCAGCTCATGTTTCATAGATTTAAACACATTTCATCACATGTTCATTTTAAATGTCAAAAAGTGTATTATGGTAGTTCATGGGTACAAGCTGTAAATGGTGGTATTCTTGAGTCTAAATGGACCTAGATCATCATTAATTGCTACTGAGATTGATAATTGCAGCTTAAATCAGTTAAATAGTTGGAAATTCATGCTTTCAATGTTTTTAAGGAGTGTTTGGAATAAGAGAAACCACTGAGTTTCAGACAGTTATACTGGTGGTTTTTGTTTATTGCAAGTCCATTTAGGGTGTAGCAGTCCATAGTAGTCATAAAAACTTGGTCTTGGTAAGGGAAAGTCAAATTTACAAAAATTACACCACCACAGTTAACTGTGGTGGTTTTTGAGTCCCACAACCCATCATCTCATTAGAAAAGTTGTTGTTTTAACATAATTCAGTCTCACTTTAACTTACAAACATGATTTCAGTTAATTAGATCCCTCCATAGTTCATAAAAGTCAAAGTATACAAAAATCTTTAAAAGTCAAAAGCTGTCTCAGTGAATTTTGATCAAACTTTAGAGGTCTGTAACTTGTTTGGTATAAGGTTTTAGGGTCTGAGATTTTACAAGTTTAATCTTTACCACCTTGTTGATTTTTAAGATTTTTTCCAGATTTTATGGATTTTGTTTAGTGGGCCCCACAGCCCCTTGAAGTAGGCTGCAGGGCAAGTCTCTGCTCTGTCTCAGCAGACACACCACCACCACCACCACTTGGTGGTGGTTTTCTGATCAATCCAGTGGACCCCAGGCCATGAACCTTGCATCTTTCATCCCCCCTCCTACCAGGGTTGTGGTATTGACCATGTGTTTGACCCCTAGGTCTGTGGACCCCACCTGAATTGACCTCACAAGTCTGTCCCATTTTTAGTTAAGTTTCAAAGTTCCAATTGCTTATTTGTTGGCTTTTGGCTTATTCTGTGGGAACCTTTTGGCTTATTCCAGCTTATATAAGTTAACCTAACTTATTGGAACCAGATTTAGCTATTGTGGGTCCCACCCAAGCCAATTTGAGCTCATTTCCTCCCACAGTTGACCAAAGTCAACTGTCTCAAGTCTTAGCTTGTTTCCAGCTTATTTTTAAGTTACAAAAAATTTGTTTTTACAAAAAGTTCTTGTTTTTAGTTATAAATCAAGTTTCTAAAAAGAAAATCCAGAAAATCAAAAGTAATTTTTAAGTGATAGTTTCTATTTAATGTAAATTAAATTTTATTTTTCATTTTTATATTTTTAGTAAGTACTTAGTTATTTTATATTTTTCTTAAATTTATATTATATTAAAGTATTTATAGTAATTTTCTCAGATTTTTATTTTATCATTTAGTAGTTATTAGAATTAATTTTAGTTTTATTAATTATTGATTAATATTAAGTTTAAAATAGCATAAGTAGTTTTCATTAAGTAAAATCTAGTTTTTATATTTTTTTATAGCTTTTATATGTTGTAAAATAATTTTAGAAATTTTATTAGAATTTTTACTGTTCATTTAGTAATTTTCTTAATTTAAAGTAGTTTAATTAGGTAATTAATAATGAATTAGTAATTAATTAATAGAAAATCCACAAAAAGACAAAAACACTTATTTTTAATTTTAAAACTTATTTTTAGGTATTTTATAATTTTAGAAATTTTATTTTCATTTTTCTAGTGCTTAATTAATATTATATTGTATTTAAGTATTTTAATTATTAATAATTAGTATTTAATTAATATTAAATAATTAATTAGGGTTAAAATTTATTTTAATTTTCTAAAAATTTTCTCTTAACTTTAAGTTTCTAAAAAAGTCATTTTCACCCCCTGGGTGTTTTCAGATTTCCGTTTTCACTTTTTATTTCGTAAGCTTACGTTTTATTTAAACGTGAACGTACGCGTTTTAAGTTTTAAACGTTTCTGGTTTTTCTGACTTTCCAGTATTGTTAATATAGTGTATTTAAGCTATTATCTTTTATATTCCAGTAGTGTAGTCATCACAACTCACTTATACCCCTTTCTGTCCAAATTCACCCGATCAAATAACCGTTTGATAACATTTCACACCTCGTCGGGACATAACGACCCGGGGAAACCTTATACTTCCGCGGAGCATTGACTCTGAGCTGTTTGACTTTGTTGACCATCACCTGGTCAATTTAAGGTTGACTGTTTAGCATCAATCACTCTTACAATTGCATGTACGTACATACTTTTCATGTTATATAAGAAAGTCGAATCAATTCAAGCTTAAGAGACATTGAGTCACTTAAACTTAACCTCTATAAATATGTTATTAATATGTCAATACTGGTTTTCGTGTCAAACTAACTCGAGCTTGAGAGTATCGATTACATCACCGAGCTCGAACACAACCATGAAAATTGATTTTCAGTCCAACTCGAGTTGAGTTTTAAGCCGAGTTTTTGAGTTGAGTTGAGTCGAGTCAAGTTTCTAACTCATTCTATATGGGGCACTCTCGCCTTTGCTAGTTTTTCTATTATGATTTAATTATAATGTTCACAACTCAGATGATTGACCATGTTGTTGGAATATATGAATAATATAAAACAATAAACATATAAACATCAAAGAGTACGCAGCGGAATAGATCAAATACAAATAATAAATTAACCGAAATATAAATGATGCGTACCTCTTGTTTCAAGCAAGAACAAGAACTTATAAACCCTAGATGAGGGCTTATATGGATCGACTAGGGCTAGTCACAAGGCAAGATCACCGTTAGCAAAAGTATTCTAACACTTCGTTCTCACACACACGTACTATAAGCGTTTCAATGGAAATGCTAGATTCGCTTTACACGAAAAGATTAAACTATTGGTCCTATCAATCAATAGATCGATTAGACACAAAGAAGGAGATTAAGAAGATTAGGTTGCTATGGAACCAAAGGATGAAAAGAATGAATGAGAGGAGGTCTCATTATATACTAATCAAGATGCTTGGAGCAAAAGCTATCCCAAAGCCCTAGGGAAAGGGGGGAGGCCGGCCATGGGTACACAAGGCCCAACCAGAACCTAACTTTCACTCTTTGCCAAATCTAGTCCTTCATGTTTCGTCTAACGATCGTTAGTTACCGTTAAGTTTATATTTCGTGTATTTAATAATTATTCGTCACTAAAACAATAATTATTAATTCATTGAAACTCATACGTAAAGTGTACAATCCCGAAGTCTCGAGTTCGAGTCCGGTCATGATATATTAATTTATTATCCGTTAAAACTAACAGCTCCCACTCGGATATAGATTAATGTAACAATGACAATGGTTAGTCTAGCATAACACGCCAATGTCCCCAGAACGATGTCGAGTATGGTTTCCTGGAAAAACCACCTTTGATGATTCATCATCATACTTATCCTTTTGATTCTAATACTATGTTAATTTGGATATGGATTGAAGTCATTCCATAATTAACTAGTGTTTCTCGTTATTTATGATTAAGCAAGATTACCAACTCTTCTGAACGTATTCCAGATAGACCTTGGGCATGGCCATGCAAACATCTTGTTAATCCTACGAGCGGCCAAACAGTATTATACTTCAAAACAAATTTGAAGGAACCAAATCCTGTATTGACTACAAGCATAACCTATGAACTTCGCATCACCTCTGAAAATAATCCTTATAACTACCAGTTACGGATAGCGTTAGATTATCTCACAGAAAATGAGCTACATCCACAGTAGTTACCTGGTATCTCAAGTCTGAGGATAAATATTCATGATTTACTATAATGACAACATCCATAAGTACAATCATGCATTGGGATTTTGTCCTATATTCAAATTTTCAATTATTGAATATCATGTGAATTTGGCATGTCTACGTACCAATATAATTTATATATATTATACCAAATCTCACATTTGTCTTAGTTCAATGATACTCCCATATCATTAATTGACAACAGACAATTTAGAATAACTTAAGTTATTCATGGATTAAACATGCAAATATAGGATACAATATTTATGAATAGAAATAAACATAACACAATACTTCATTTCATTCGAATAATTATTGTTTACAATCCTTTATCCAAATACTAACCACAGATCTACATGAAACTACTAGCTAAACGAAGTCCAATGCCATCAGCAAGTCGAGTAAGCTTTTCCTTAGATAAAGCCTTCGTAAATGGATCAGCTAGATTGTTATCTGTGTGAATTTTGAGTAGATTGATTTCACCTATGTCGACTTGTTCTCGAACATAGTGATATCTTCTTGGAAAATGTCTGGCGCCCTTCATAACTCCAGGTTCACTGGCGAATGTAACTGCGGCAGAGTTGTCACAATACATATTAATAGGTAATTCAATTGACGGCATAATACCAAGCCCCGAAATGAATTTCCTGATCCAAACAGCTTCCATCGCAGCTTTCGATGCAGCAATATACTCAGCTTCTGTAACAGACATCGCAATTGTTGTCTGCTTCTTGCTCTTCCAGTCAACTGCTCCTCCATTAATAACAAAGACATAACCCGTCTGAGACTTTGTATCATCTTTATCAGTTTCAAATGACGCATCACAGTAACCTGTAGCATCAAGTTCTGCTTCTGGATTTCCCCCATACACTAGAAACATATCTTTAGTATTCCTTAAATACTTAAGAATGCTTTTAACATCGTGCCAGTGCTTTCCACCTGGATTCTGTTGATAACGACTGGTCATATTTTGTGCAAACGCCACATCAGGTCTTGTGCATCTAACTGCATACATGATAGATCCTACTGCTGAAGCATACGGAACCTTCTTCATGATTGCAACCTCTTCAGGTGTTGAGGCACATAGTTTGCTACTTAAGCCATGTTCCACTTGCATTGGCAAATATCCTTTCTTGGAATTTTGCATATTAAATATCTTCAATACTTTATCAATGTAAGTACTTTGACTTAATCCAATCAATCGCTTTGATCTATCTCTGTAGATCTTGATTCCAAATATGAATGTTGCTTCTCCTAAATCCTTCATAGAAAAACATCTACCAAGATAAGCTTTAACTTCGTTTAAACTTGGTATATGATTTCCTAATATTAATATGTCATCGACATATAGGATAAGGAAAGTAACATTACTCCCACTAGCTTTCTGGTATACACATGGCTCATCAAGATTTTGACTAAATCCAAAACTTTTGATTTCTGCGTCAAATCTCTTATTCCATTGACGTGATGCTTGCTTTAATCCATAAATGGATCTTTTAAGTTTGCATACACGGTTTGGAAATTCTGGATTCACAAACCCCTCAGGCTGCGCCATATAGATGTCTTCATCTAGGCGACCATTCAAGAAGGCGGTTTTGACATCCATTTGCCATATCTCATAGTCATAGTAGGCAGCTATGGCTAAGAGAATCCTAATAGCTCTAATGTCAGCTACAGGAGAAAAGGTCTCCTCATAGTCAACACCAAATGTTTGAGTATAGCTTTTAGCTACCAAACGAGCCTTATAGATGTGTACAATGCCATCCATGTCTATTTTCATTTTGTAGAGCCATTTACTTCCAACTACCTTAGCATTTGGGGGTAAGTCTACTTCTTCCCAGACTTCATTGTCTTTCATGGACTGCATTTCCCCATTCATAGCACTCTGCCATTTCTCCTTTTCAGGACCATTAATGGCAGCCTTATAACTAGTAGGTTCATTAAGATCCCCTAGTATCGTTTCCTCACACTCTACGTTAAGACATAGACGTTCGGGTGCTTTCACAGTTCTTGAAGATCTGCGAATGGGTACCACTTCCACTTCAGGTGGAGGACCTAAACTTTCAGGTTCCACAGGAACTGTGCTAGTGTTTTCAGAAGGTGATGTATCTTGATGCGTGGGAATCGCAACAGGCTTTACCTCTCGAGGGATCTCGAGAAGCTTACAACCCCCACCAGGCAGAGTACCTGATCGTTGTAGTATAGTATAGTGACAAGTACCGGGGGATTGATCGTTCAGCTTAGGAATAGTGTCGCTAGGATTAGAAAGCCTAATTTACTAGTTCTAAAGGTGAGGGATGATTATTTTTGTATTTTTATGTTTTTTAGAAAGCAAGTAAAATCTCGGGTTTTGAAGGAGTGGGCGGAATTAGTTGCTATTCAACTAACCCAAAACTAAGATGCAATCAAAATAAAATACTAAAAATGAAATTAAACTAATTTATACTAAGGTTGTGAGCAGTAATTGGAGAAAATGTGTTTACTTAGACTTCATTACTCCCTAGATATCTTTTACATGTTAATTACTTGTTATAATTGCATGGATGACGGATCGTATTCCTTAATACCATTCATGGGGTGGCATACATAACTCCCCAATTCTATGAGCTCTTATCTCCTCCTACACAATGACCCAACACAACTATAGGGATTGTAAACAGTGGCTCATGCATTAAATACAACCAATAAAGACCTAGTACGCCTCGGTTCATGTTTCTTAAGACGTTCAAGCATGTTACCATTTGGAGATCTGCCAGTTTTCTTAAGCCTAGCATATAAAATCATTCATCCAAGAACAAGAATAAACAAGTAATCAACACATAATCAATATCTAGGTTTCATTAGATCTAAGCAAACACAAAGGAGATCTAGCCTAGCATAATGGAATTGAGACAAGAACAAGATATAGACAACCAACACATAGACATATTGATTGAATTAGAAGAACACTTATCTCAATTACAATGCAAGGTATCAAGGGTTTGGAACCCTTGAAAAACCTGTAAAAGTTGCACCAAATTCGTCTTTAGGGTTTCTCCAAAACTTCTCTCTCTTTTTAATGTAAAAACTAGAAAACTATATATAGGAAAACTGGGCTGACGGCGTCAAGACAATCATGTGACGCCGTCACCTCGCCGCCAAATACTTCCTCGAACGGCCTTGATCTACTTATGACGGCCTGTGTGACGCCGTCACCAACCACGGTATTTTATTCTTGGCCTTTTGACGCCGTCAGGATGACTTTTGACGCCGTCATCAACTACGGTATTTTATTCATGATGTCTGACGCCGTCAGGGTATAACTCTTGACGCCGTCACCTAGTGTTTCCAGCATGGAAAATTGATACTTTGCCGTTTTCTTCACTTTTATGCTCCAAAAACGTCCAAAATGGCTTCTTTTCCAGAATTCACTCTCCAAGTACCTAAAATCACAAAATGAACGATTTAGGGCAATATTTGATCAAATAAAGTCGGATTCGGGCTTAAATGACCCCCTAAAAACGGATCATTTTTCGCCTCATCATATACCCTTACACTTGAGATTTGCTTGTCCTCAAGCAAATGAGCTTTTATTCTACTCAAAAGACAAGTTAGGGGTCATTTAACTCTAATATAAAAGTAATTACAACAAATAATCGTTCCACTAAAGACCAATAGACAAGCACGGAGGTCATACACTAGCACCTCACAAATAGTGTTTAGATACTCACATCTCTCGGGTGTAACAAAGTAATATAACATTATGGAAATGGAAGATATCTCTCACTACCTGTCATAGCAAAATAGATTACCATAGGCTTGGGAAAGGATCAAACCTCCACCACATGGCGTAAGCACCTAGGATAAACTATCAAAGAGGTCTTTTAAAGGGTTGTAACGTTAGGTATAGGGATATGAATTACACGGTTTTGTTGGATAAAGGAAGTTTTACTGGTGGCGAGTTAACAATCTTGGTTAATTACATGTACAAGATGGCGTTGCTAAGCCAAGACTAGACTCGACTTAAGCTAATAAATGAACATTTCCCTTACACTTGAATTTTTACATACTCTACAATTAACTAATCTAACGACTCGAATTAAGAAAAATCAAAACACTTGGAGCACTTTTAAGATTAACGTATATATGGGGGTAATAATATTATGTTCTTCCCCATTACTCCATAAAATAAGTACTTACCCATGAGTCCCAATCGTCCCAAAACAATATGTACAAGGATATGACTCGACTTAGCAACCATGTAATCAATTAGAAAATTAACTTAGGGTTTAACAAATAACAATAATGCACTAAAGATGAGCGCATACACGGAAGGCTAAGGCGATTTGGTTGTACATTTAAGTGGGGTGTAACAAATTCTTCCTTTAAGTAAAATGCTTAAAGTTAGAAACGAAAAGATAGGCTCGGAGGGGTGTACTAGGGGTTTCGTGTACTAAAAATGAGTACAACGCTAAGGGTGTGGGAAAAATTAGTTGACTTAACTAGCCAAGTAATATGACTTAAATGGTCAAGTAATTATAATACGGGTTTAACACAAGGGTGATCCTAATGCCTCTTATCATGTAGTAAATCCTACCACACGAATGTAGTCTCACTAGCGGTCTCGGGATGCATCACTAACGCAAGTTCTAGAATCTAAATGCTACCGGTACACTCATAAGCACTAATAATGAATGCTTTTCCTATCAAATCTAAAGGCGAACCTCACATATTTGGGTGGAAAATTTTTCTGAAAGTACGGTTATGTGCTAGTCATACAATCTCCTATCCATGAGACGCTTGCTATGGCTAAAGTTTCACTCCTAAATGTTGTAAAAAAATTTAAATTTGGCGCTAAAATTACACTAACAAGTATTTCTCATAGTTTTATTACACATCTACCATTAAACAAAACAAACTCAAGCGAAAGTGCATATGTAAGGTATCATCTTTTTACCCTCCCCTTACACTTAAGATGAACATTGTCCCCAATGTTCAAGTAAAGAATGTAAAAGTGAAAAAGTAAAGAGAATGAAATCAAATACTCCCCTGATTCGCTCGGTATGGATTATAGGTGGCCAGGTTAAATCTTCTTCCAAGAAAACGAACAATCAAAGCTTCCCTTCCAGAATATAAATCATCTCCTTGTCGAACATAACCTGTGAAACCTGAAAAAATAGACAAGACAACCTCGCGTAAAATCGGCGGCATCCTATATAAGTTCCTAAATCCTAGAAAACAAAGTAAGATATAATGCTTGTGGAATGAAGTTTGCAGATTTCCTGGAGATTATAAAACTTAATAATTCACAAAAACCATAAGACTCCGTTAGAAAAACAAAACTGGTAAAATTTCCAGATTTTTGACTCCTGACGCCGTCAAGAGTAAACCCCTGACGCCGTCAGAATGGACCTGCAGAAATTCTTATGTTAAGTTTCCGGAAAATTTCTGGAAAAACTTGGTCCTACTTCCTGGAAAATCCTGCAAAACTTCATTATGACTCAATACAAGCATTTGACTCTAACAAATACGAATATACATGCTCATTTATTATTGTGGAGAATCATGATCGGTTTGTTTCTTAAAAACATATTTGGGGTTTCCCCTTACACTTATCTTTTGCAAAAATACTTTTAGGTTGGAGTTAAGACTAGGCCAAACAACATAGTAAAGTATTTCCACATTTTAATTGAGAAACATGATCAACCAACAATAAAAATAAACATGCATACGGAAGCAAATAACAA
Source organism: Artemisia argyi (assembly GCA_030686995.1). Taxonomy (NCBI): domain Eukaryota; kingdom Viridiplantae; phylum Streptophyta; class Magnoliopsida; order Asterales; family Asteraceae; genus Artemisia; species Artemisia argyi. The sequence continues at coordinate 17,858,792 of CM060695.1, read as the reverse complement.
TCAAACAAATAAAATCACACAAACCATGGGTTGCCTCCCAAGAAGCGCTTTTCTTTATTTACGAGTCTTGTAGCTAGACTCAAAGTCATGGGTTACTACGTGATTCGGGTGAGTTCTTCGCTGAGGACATCTTTGGGATCGAACTTAGGTTTCAACTTCCTATCGGTTTTCTTAGTATGGTATGACCTTTCAAACTTCTCTCCATCCGGATCATACAAGGTCATTCTAATATGCCATGACCCGTCACCTTCTTTAGGTGGCTTGTCCCACCTCCATTTACACTTATCCCCCTCTCTTTTCCATTTATTCCTTTCTATGTTAATGGGCATCACGCTTAATAACTCAATCATCTTCCTAAAGACTAAGGGGTCCTCAAAGGGATCTAGCTCTTCATCTCTAGCTATGAGTTGTTCTACCGAATGTGTCTTTTCAACAAAGTCTTTTTCTAGATAGAATGGGCATTGAGGTCCTATAAAGTTCCTTTCTATCCAAGGTCCATATCTAGATGGTCTCCTATTCATCTCTACCCAATGCGGTGTTGGTTCATCATCACAATCATAACTATGCTTCTTAACATCATACACTGACCAAGTATCGCCTTCTCCTACCGCTATCTTGGATTCCTTGCAATCTATCATGGCACTAGCGGTTGCTAAAAATCCTCTTCCTACCAATAATGGGCATGTAGTGTCACTAACCATGTCTAGGACGTGAAAATCCGCTAATATAGTTAACCTTCCTACGTGAACAACTACATCCTTAACCATTCCAACCGGGTGGGCAATACTCCCATCCACTAGCCCTATCAATACCTCCGTTTCCTCTAACTTTCCTAGCTTAAGAGCGGTGAATAAGGATAAGGGAATCAAGTTGAGGCTTGACCCTAAATCGGCTAGTGTGTCGAAAGCTTCGGATCTTCCTATCTTACAAGGCAAAACAAATATACCTGGATCATCAAGCTTTTTAGGCAACTTGTTTTGAACGAAGGCGGTCCCATTTTTACCTAGCTTATACTTCTCATATTTTTCTAGGAGGGCACTATAGTAAGGAGCACGCGCTAAGACATCAATGACGGGGCGTTCAAGGTGAAGTTCTTTGAATTCATCGTCAAGGTCTTGCGTAAGAGGTGTTTCAACTATGCTTTTGACCGGTTCTATAGTGGGTGTTTTATTTGATTGGTCCTTTTGGGGAACTTGGTTTTGTTTGAAACACGTGCACGTTGATTTAACCGAGTAGTATTGTGGACACGAAGTGGGTGACGAAACTGAAGATATGGCATTAACGTTTAGTTTCGGATTCTTGATTGTGTCGCTTGGGAGTGCTCCCATTTCTCGGTCATTGAGAACTTTCAACAATGCATCAATTCTAGTGGTCATCTCGCTTTGCTTTTGTTTGAAATCGGCTTCAAACTTGGATATGCGAGCTTCTTGAGATGCCATGAACTTTGACATCAATCCTTCAAGATTATTGGTACTACCATAGTTGTTAGAAGGATTGTTGTTGAAAGTACGGTTGGATGGTGGACCGTTTGGTTGGTAACGATTAGGTGGGTTGGATGAATTGGGTTGATTTTGTTTCCACCTAAGGTTTGGGTGATTTTTCCATGAGGGGTTGTACGAATCACCGTATGTGTTTGGCTCGGGCTTGAAAGTGTACCACTTATCTCTCGCTTCGTCGGTACGCGTGGATGCATAGTCCGCAAAAGCTGTTCCGGGGAGTTCCACACAATCACGAGTGTCATGGGGACCACTACATAATTCGCATGAAGAAGTGATTTTGTTCACTTGGCTTGAAGGCTTAGGAGCATCGTAGGATTTCATGAGAAACTTGACTTGGTCCTCAAGTTCCATGATCCTACGGTCGGGAGTGCTAGAATTGTTCAAAGGCAAAGATATTGCCTTGACCGTTTTGTTCAAGTCACGGGGATCATTCCAACTTTCGTTGTCATAGAGAGCAAGATCTTCTATAGGTTCCCATGATTGTTCCGCACTAAGATCACGTAGCTTACCACCGGCCGATTGGTCAATGGCTCGCCTCGTGGAGATGTCGATATGGTCATAAAAAATTTGGACTTGGAGCCAAAGATCTATGCCATGATGAGGGACTTTTTGGAGTAAGTCCTTGAAACGAGTCCATGCTTCATAAAGAGATTCATTTTGACGTTGTTGGAACATCAAGATGTCATTCCTAAGCATGGTAGTTCTCCCCGGTGGGAAAAATTAAGCAAGGAAACGAGTGGTGAGATCATCCCATGTGGTGATGGATCCCGCGGGTAAACGCTCAAGCCATTGACTAGCTTGATCCCGTAGAGAGAATTGGAATAGGCGTAAACGGGTAGTCTCTCTAGTTTCAACACATAGGTCTATGGAATCTACGATTTTGAGAAAGTCCTTAAGATGTTGGTTTGGATCTTCGGAACGAAGTCCATGGAATGCACATCCGCTTTGCACCAACCGGATGGTGTCGGATCGCAAGGGGGTCACATTGGCTCCGGTGAGCTCAATGGTGTTTCGGTAGCCTTGATGGCTAGGTCGGGAGTACTCTCCTAAGGTTCGGGGCCTAAGGGGTTCTAGTGGTGGGTCTTGTTGTGGTGGGATGACGGGTTCAAAGATGTTACCACCTTCCATGATGTCGGATGGTAAAGAGTTACGAACAAAGGCACGAAGAAATAAGATAGACTAAAGAAGACCTAAAAATAAAAATAAAATCTTGCTAGAAAGGAATCTAGCAAGTAGACCTAATAAAAAGAAATCCTAACCTAGACAATAACTATTCTCCGGGCTGCGGCGCCAAAAACTTGATGCGTGGGAATCGCAACAGCCTTTACCTCTCGAGGGATCTCGAGAAGCTAACAACCCCCACCAGGCAGTGTACCTGATCGTTGTAGTATAGTATAGTGACAAGTACCGGGGGATTGATCGTTCAGCTTAGGAATAGTGTCGCTAGGATTAGAAAGCCTAATTTACTAGTTCTAAAGGTGAGGGATGATTATTTTTGTATTTTTATGTTTTTTAGAAAGCAAGTAAAATCTCGGGTTTTGAAGGAGTGGGCGGAATTAGTTGCTATTCAACTAACCCAAAACTAAGATGCAATCAAAATAAAATACTAAAAATGAAATTAAACTAATTTATACTAAGGTTGTGAGCAGTAATTGGAGAAAATGTGTTTACTTAGACTTCATTACTCCCTAGATATCTTTTACATGTTAATTACTTGTTATAATTGCATGGATGACGGATCGTATTCCTTAATACCATTCATGGGGTGGCATACATAACTCCCCAATTCTATGAGCTCTTATCTCCTCCTACACCATGACCCAGCACAACTATAGGGATTGTAAACAGTGGCTCATGCATTAAATACAACCAATAAAGACCTAGTACGCCTCGGTTCATGTTTCTTAAGACGTTCAAGCATGTTACCATTTGGAGATCTGCCAGTTTTCTTAAGCCTAGCATATAAAATCATTCATCCAAGAACAAGAATAAACAAGTAATCAACACATAATCAATATCTAGGTTTCATTAGATCTAAGCAAACACAAAGGAGATCTAGCCTAGCATAATGGAATTGAGACAAGAACAAGATATAGACAACCAACACATAGACATATTGATTGAATTAGAAGAACACTTATCTCAATTACAATGCAAGGTATCAAGGATTTGGAACCCTTGAAAAACCTGTAAAAGTTGCACCAAATTCGTCTTTAGGGTTTCTCCAAAACTTCTCTCTCTTTTTAATGTAAAAACTAGAAAACTATATATAGGAAAACTGGGCTGACGGCGTCAAGACAACCATGTGACGCCGTCACCTCGCCGCCAAATACTTCCTCGGACGGCCTTGATCTACTTATGACGGCATGTGTGACGCCGTCACCAACCACGGTATTTTATTCTTGGCCTTTTGACGCCGTCAGGATGACTTTTGACGCCGTCATCAACTACGGTATTTTATTCATGATGTCTGACGCCGTCAGGGTATAACTCTTGACGCCGTCACCTAGTGTTTCTAGCATGGAAAATTGATACTTTGCCGTTTTCTTCACTTTTATGCTCCAAAAGCGTCCAAAATGGCTTCTTTTCCAGAATTCACTCTCCAAGTGCCTAAAATCACAAAAGGAACGATTTAGGGCAATATTTGATCAAATAAAGTCGGATTCCGGCTTAAATGACCCCCTAAAAACGGATCATTTTTCGCCTCATCATATCTTCATCTTCTAGATCATAAACTCTCCCACTGAATTCTTGAGATATAAGATTCTTTTCAAAGAAATCTCCATACCTAGCCACAATAACTTTATTCTCTGGTGGAAAGTAAAAGTAGTAACCCATTGTTTCCTTTGGGTATCCTACGAAGATACACGTAACAGATCTCTGTTGGAGTTTATCTGGTGAATCACGTTTAACAAACGCGTCACAACCCCCGACCTTTAAGTAAGAAAAGCTAGGAGCTTTTCCTGTCCATAATTCATATGGAGTCTTATCAACCTTCTTTGTTGGAACCATATTCAATATGCGAATAGCAGTTTCAAGGGCATAATCCCAAAAGGATAAGGGTAGAGATGTAAGATTAAACATTGATCGTACCATGTCTAGAAAAGTACGATTTCTCCTTTCAGATACACCATTTTGCTGTGGAGTATAAGGAGCCGTGAGATGCTGGACTATACCACACTCAGCTAGATAATCTTTAAACTCTTGGCTTAAATATTCACCGCCTCTATCGGATCGAAGTGCCTTAATCTTCTTACCGAGTTGTAATTCTACTTCACTTTGAAAGCCTTGAAGGTATTAAAGACCTCATGTTTATGTTTAAGTAAATAAACATAACCATAACGACTATAATCATCCGTGAAGGTTATGAAGTAGGTAGCACCACGTCTTGACACATGTCTAAGTGGACCACACACATCAGTGTGTATTAATCCAAGTAGATCTGTTGCCCTTTCCACTTGTGGTGAAAAAGGTTTCCTTGTCATCTTCCCAGATATGCAGGACTCGCATTTATCAAATGATTCATCATTGATCTTTTGTAAAAGCCCATCATGTTGCAGCTTCTGCATGCGATCCTTGCCTATATGAGCAAGACGACAGTGCCAAAGATAAGACGAATCCAAGTTAGACTTGATTCTATTATTGTTAATGCTATACACAGAATTATTTCTATTGGACATGGAATCTTCCATATCAATTTCAAACACACCATTTATTGGAATTGCATTAAAGTAAAAAGCATTATTTAAAGAAACAGAAATTCCATTATTAATAAATGTGTGAACAAAACCATTATCCAATAACAAAGAAACTGAAATGACACCCCTAACAATAGAGGGTGCAAAGTGACAATTATTCAATACTAGTATCATCCCCGAAGGTAAAACTAAATCGAAAGTCCCTATGGCTTCAACTGCTGCACGTACTCCATTTCCTATGTACAAGTATCTTTCTCCATAGGCCAGCTTCCTTGCTCCTCTAAGTCCCTGCGACGTATTACAGATGTGAGTACCACATCCTGTATCATATATCCAGGAATTATTCTTACGAGGAAAAGAAAATAACTCAATCATAAACATACTTGAAGTGCTTGCAACGTTACCAGGCATTTTACTTTTGTTGAGGCGCAACTCCTCTAGAAACAATGGACAGTTTTTCTTCCAATGACCAGGAGTGTTGCAGTGGTGACATTTAGCCAAATCCTTATTGAAATTTTCCTTCTTCTTCTGAAAAGGAGGATTTTGCTTTTTAGGCTTTTGTTGGTGGTTTGCAATCTGCTTTCCTTTACCAGTACCATTGCCTTTACCCTTGAAGTTCGCATTATGCGGTTTGTTGGGTTTCTTGGTGATCCTACCACCCTGTATTGCCATTACAGCTGGTGTAGGTGCCTTCTTGTTCAGGCCTTTCTCATAGTCAATAAGCATTGCATGAACTTCACTTACTGTCTTCCCCTTGCAATGCATATTGTAATTGCGTACAAACTCACTATACAAATCCTGATTAAGGGATCGTAGAATGAGACCAATACATACGCTTTCCTGATATCCACAGCCAAGTCGCTCCAATTGGTCCATATAATGTTTCATGGATAGAAAATGGGCACTCACGGATTTTCCTGCTTCCTGCTTACAATTATGCAGAGATTCTATTAAATCATATAATTCTGCAGCAGGTGGTTTCTCAAACATTCGTCTGAGTTCATTGATCATGTCCATGGGACCAAAGGGCTCAAACTATTTCTGCAATTGAGTATCCATCCCAGCCAACATGAGACAAGCCACATCATTGTGCCTCTCATATTCAATTTTGTATGTGTCCTTTTGGGCTTGGGTTGCATCTGCAGCAGGTTCAGCAGGAAGGGGTTCACCAAGATAATCATATCTTCTGGCCATCCTTAAGGTGATTCTTAAAGATCGATACCAGTCATTGAAATTTTCACTAGTCAACTTGTCTCGATCAATCATTTGCTTGAACGCAGAACTCATGTTGCTCATATTAGTGTTTTCAGGTGTAGCCATTTCTACAGAAAAAATTCAAAAGTTAGTACTTTCGATAATTAAATTTCAATAAAATTAAATACCCTAGGTTCATAAACATATAACCATTTTAATTTTACATTGAAATACTAGGATCCAAATTGACATAAGTTCATCACATCAGTTGATCTGCTAGTGATGACGTTATTCAATAAGGTACGAGACGTGTCCCAATTGCCAATATTCAATTGCAATTCCTAGAATCGATGGGATTTACATTAATTGCCAACCGCAGTTGCAATGTAAGCATGTTTTATCCCCATCTTCTTATGCCTTGAGTGATTAGTTCCCACTATCAACTCAATTAAGTTAACCAATTTAAGAAACAACAAACTTACATAATGACACCACACCAGTCGATCTGCTAGTGATGAAATCATGTAATTTTCCCTTCCATTGCAATCTAGTCAGGTTACGCCCTGGCGTAGATCCAATTTCAGGTGTTTTCGTTTCATTGGATGGCATATAACTTAAATTTAAGGGTAGTATTTTTTATGTGTGTAATCAAAATATATGTACAAAGATGTCATGCATTCATCTTGTAGCATATGTTTCATGTAAAAAAACTTTTACTCATTAGTTTCTTTACGAGCTTAAATCTCCAAACTTTTGATTGAGGCGTTGAGAAACTTACAATTTTGCCTTAAGTGCTTCGTAGTTATCATGGATGTTAGGTAAAGACTAAAATATGACTCACAGGCGAGCGGTAAGCCAGAATAGAGGCTCACTAAGGCCGCAATTTAATGCGTAGCCATCCTTATACCCACTTTAATAGTTTGTCATAATTAGTTCCACCTTTCAACCACTTAATACAGTCGCGATCAATCAACCAAAAGTCCAAGATTTATTAAGCTCAAAACAAGATTTCACCATTATTAAGTCCATTTAATATTTTATTTATTGAAATTACCCTTTGTTACTATCATGTTAAAAACATATAAAACAAAAGTAATAAAATAAAATAAACAAACAACAACAATAATGGTCATGCAAATTAAAATCAATATTAAAACACACTATTGATTTAATACACGATTAATAGGGTCTTCCCTAATATTATAATTAATCAAATTTTAGTAATCTTTATACATAATATTTACTAAACAATTTATCAATTATAATAAAATCGCATAAATAAGCATGAAATCAAACAAATCATAATCCATAACAACACATGCATAGTGTGTCATGAATGCCCATATTGCACATATTATACAAATAATCATGTCAATCAAGGAACGCAACCAAACGGCATATAACAATATCCATACACATAAATTACATGCAACCTAGGGTTTCTACAAGTTTTTATTACATAATTCATCAAACCCTAATTTTTTTATTTTTTTTTTAATTCGACATATATATAATTAATCAAATAAATTCGAAATAAAATAAAAACTAGGGTTTATGAAAAAAATAAAAACATAAGAACACCAAGCATGTTATAATCAAACGATTCAATTTTATGTGTTTCGGTAATTCATTATAATGTATTAACGGCTCTTGATGCCACTGTTGGAATATATGAATAATATAAAACAATAAACATATAAACATCAAAGAGTACGCAGCGGAATAAATCAAATACAAATAATAAATTAACCGAAATATAAATGATGCGTACCTCTTGTTTCAAGCAAGAACAAGAACTTATAAACCCTAGATGAGGGCTTATATGGATCGACTAGGGCTAGCCACAAGGCAAGATCACCGTTAGCAAAAGTATGCTAACACTTCGTTCTCACACACACGTACTATAAGCGTTTCAATGGAAATGCTAGATTCGCTTTACACGAAAAGATTAAACTATTGGTCCTATCAATCAATAGATCGATTAGACACAAAGAAGGAGATTAAGAAGATTAGGTTGCTATGGAACCAAAGGATGAAAAGAATGAATGAGAGGAGGTCTCATTATATACTAATCAAGATGCTTGGAGCAAAAGCTATCCCAAAGCCCTAGGGAAAGGGGGGAGGCCGGCCATGGGTACACAAGGCCCAACCCGAACCTAAATTTCACTCTTTGCCAAATCTAGTCCTTCATGTTTCGTCTAACGATCGTTAGTTACCGTTAAGTTTATATTTCGTGTATTTAATAATTATTCGTCACTAAAACAATAATTATTAATTCATTGAAACTCATACGTAAAGTGTGCAATCCCGAAGTCTCGAGTTCGAGTCCGGTCATGATATATTAATTTATTATCCGTTAAAACTAACACATGTTACGTATCTAAAACTTAACATAGGTGAGATCATTTCAATTGTATGTATATCAATACAAACCCATTATATATGACATGATTAAGGTCATTCCAATTGGATGTATTTCCTTATAAACCCAATATAAATGCATATGCCTTAATGTCTAAAAGTGATGCCTAAAATGTTCTAGTTACATTTATTCTTTTATTTTTTACTTTTAACAGAATAGTCAAAGAGTGCTTTTAAGAAGACAACATCGATAACCCATTTTATATTAGCTTAATGGCAAAAGGTTTGTGACTAATGTCACTAAAATATGATAAATTTGTTAATTGCAAATAACTTTGAAACGATAAATTTTAAGTTCATTTTTTGTTAATTGCAAATAACTTTGAAATGATCACGTCATTTTATAATTTTTTTTCTTTTTATCTTTTTTTTTCCTTTTTTTTTTTTTTAATTTGAGTTTGTAAACGATAAATTTAAACCACGTGAATTAGTTTACAAAAAATTGGCAAACAATGGTTAAAAGGGAAAGTAGAAAAAGAAAGATACCATCTATTTTAAGAGGAAACCTTTGGTGCAAGTTCGTTTTTTTAGGAAACTTTTGGTACAAGTATCGTCCCTGTGGGAACGATACTTGCATCAAAGGTTTTCCCACAAGGACGATATTTGCACTCTCGTGATGTTTGAGATGAAACATGCAATTTGGTCAAATTTTAGGGACGATTTATGCAATTTAATCTTTTGTGAATTACACAAAGTATTGTTAACTACCCAAGAGCAGTGGGTGTGGAGCTCGCCATGTCTCGTCGAGGGTGACATGGCAGCTCGCCACAACTCGCCATGGTACCACCCCTCTCGCTATCATTCGTCATGGGAGGCCTCCTCGTCTGTACGGCGAGGTTTCTATCTGACAAAGAGACATTATTTTGGGTCCTAATTTTGAATTCAAATGGCCGCGTACGAGGCGAGGAGGGAGAAGGAAGTGAAGACGTTAGAAATGGAGGAGATGAAGTTTCTCATGCTAGATCCCGACATGACAACACCGACATAAGCCGCTATCATTCACAAGAGACAAGAACAAGCGACGAGTAAAATGTTTAAGTCGTATTATTAATATGTGTTGTATCGTTATTTTAAGTCTCATATCGTTTTTTTTCCGTGTTGTTAGTTTATGTTTCGTATGTGTTTAAATTTGATGTATTGTATTTTTATTTTTTATGAAACGAATTAGTTTATTTGGAAATTTGAATAAGAAAATAAAATAGGAAGTGGTAGGACTTAAATGAGTAAGTTGTGATTTTTTAAGATAAGAGGTTGTAAAGGGGTTTGTCATGATGATGTGGCACTATCATAGGACCCAAATGAATAGTTTTGAGATGCCATGACACCCATTGCTCTAAGTAGATAGGAAGTATAAGGTGATGTTTAGTTGGAAAATATTTTCTTTCATTTCCTACTTCTTGCTTTGTAGGAAAATGGATGGGAATTTGATTTCCACAAAACAATGAAAAATGTAGAAAACGCGCATAGTCTGAGAAACATGTGTTTGTGTTTTCCATTTTGCAAAGCTAAAAAACAGGTTTAAGTGTTGTTCTTTTATATCTCAATTCACTATGCACCCTAGTAATATTATAAAAACATCTTCAAAACACAAAAACAAATATTATAAACTAACCAATTAAATTATACAATAACTAAAACAATCTAATACGAGAAAATAAAGAATTAAAAAACTAAAATATAACATCAAATAACGTTTTCATCTGTTTTTTTTACGTTTTCGTCCGATTTTTTACGTTTTTGTCCTTTTTATCAGTTTTTTTTACGTTTTCGTCTATTGTTTTTAATTTTTCGTATGATTTTTACGTTTTTGTCAGATTTTTACGCTCTCATCCGTTTTTTTACATTTTTGTCAGATTTTTTACGTTTTCGTCCAATTTTTTTACGTTTTCGTCTGTTTTTTATGTTTTCGTCTGTTTTTTTACGTTTTCGTCCATTTTTTTCTGTTTTCGTTTGTGTTTTTTACGTTTTCGTTAGATTTTTTTACATTTTTTGTCAGCTTTTTTTTTTTACGTTTTCATCAGTCTTTTTACGTTTTCGTCCGGTTTTTTATACTTTCGTCCGATTTTTTATTTTTCGTCTGTTTTTTACGTTTTCTTCCTATTTTTTCCGTTTTTGTCTGTTTTTTAATATTTCCGTCCGTTTTTTTATGTTTTCGTCAGATTTTTTATATTTTCGTCTGATTTTTTATGTTTTCGTTTATTTTTTTACGTTTTAGTCATATTTTTTACGTTTTCGTTGGTTTTTTTACTTTTTCGTATAAGTTTTTACGTTTTCGTCTGATTTTAAACTTTTTCGTCAGATTTTTTACTTTTTTGTAAGTAAACGTAAAAAATGGACGAAAATGCAAAAAACATAAAAGGAATTACGAAAACGTAAGAAAATATAATACAACGAGCGAAAACGAACGAAAATGTAAAAACCCCCATGAAAACGTAAAAAAAATAGACGAAAATGAACTACAACGTAAGGAAATGTATGAAAACGTTAAAAAAGGGACAAAAACGTAAAAAGTCAGACAAAAACACAAAAAACAGATGAAAGCGTAAAAAATTTGACGAAAACGTAAAAAAAAAGGCGAAAGCATAAAAAACTGACGAAAACGTAAAAAATCTGATAAAAACATAAAAAAAACAGATGAAAACGTGAAAGAATGTACGAAAACGTAAAAAATAGAAAAAACATAAAAAAAATCCGACGAAAACGTAAAAAAACTAGCAAAAACATAAAAAAAAAAAAAAAAAAAAGGACGAAAACGTAAAAAATCGGACAAAAGCATAAAAAATCGGACAAAACGTAAAAAATCTGATAAAAACGTTAAAAACCTGACGAAAACGTAAAAGAAGGCGAAAACGTAAAAAATCAAACGAAAACAAAAGTAAAAAATCTGACGAAAACGTAAAAAAGGAACAAAAACGTAAAAAAGAAGTAGCCGAAAACATAAAAAAACGGACGAAAGCGTAAAAAATAGACAAAAACGTAAAAAAATCGACGAAAACGTAAAAAAAAATGGATGAAAACGAAAAAAAACGGACAAAAGTATAAAAAAACCGGCCGAAAACGTAAAAGATCGAATGAAAACGAAAAAACAGACGAAAACGGATTAGGGTATTTTAAAGGAAAATAGGTGAAAAAAATAAATAAATTAAAAAAAAAAAAAAAAAAAAAGAGGAAAAGAAAAGTTTGTGTTTTGTAGAGAATTTTATTGAAAAACAATAATTTAAACATGATCTCTATTTTCTTTGTTTTACAGAAAATATTTTATGTCAAACAAAAGTGTTTTCCACCAACTAAACGCACCGATATTCCTCCAAACCTATAAAACGGTCCAAACCTATAAAACGGGAGTAGCCTATAGAAGCAATTATTATATATACTAAAAAGGGGAACGTGTTACTGCACTGTAGCAACTACAGTGCTTGCTACAGTGGACGAAACAATAATTTTTTTTTTTTTTTTTTTTTTTTTTTTTTTTTTTTTTTTTTAGCGAAAAAGAATGGTATTTTGATTATTACAAATTTTCATGAGGATACATTTTTGACAAGATTTAGAAAATTCATTAACAAAGTTCATTTAGAGTGTCACAGTGGAAGCAAGAATAGTCTTTTGCAATTTAGTCCCTAAGCCCTAAGGTGTGAAAAAATAAATAAATAAATAAATAACACGGCATTTTCGCAACAACGCGCGGGTTCTTCCGCTCGTTAAATTCCAAACTACACACGTGTCCGTATACTTTTCCATCTGTCATTTTGTTCATTGTACACAGTTGTTAAAACTAGTACTCCATATTACATACCCCTTGAATGGATATGGCACTTTTTTTTTTTTTTTTTTTTTTTCTAGTTTATTTATTTATTTATTTTTATTATAAAATTACATAACTAAAAGTATGAAAGAAAAATTATAAAATTTGATAAACTAAAAATGTTAATAGACGTGTCAAAAAACAGTAAAAATATGCCTTTTCTTGTTCACATAGTAGACAGAGAAGGTAAAAGTGGCTTAGAAGGGGTGCTAATAACTTCTAGACGGTATCCCTAACAACACCTAATTTGTAATTGGTTAAAATTTATTTATGAAAATTTTTAAAAAAATTATGAGAGAAAGTATGAAAATACATAATATTTTATATCTAACTAGTTATAACTCTCGTGCATGCACGAGGTTTACGCATTAATCAAATTTATTATAAAAATTGCATAGTTTAATATACAAATATATAACATTTTGACAATGTTTATGTTTTGTAAATGTGATATTATACGCAAGAGTTTCATACTATGATATCTAACAATTATATTTTAACTAAATATGTATGTTGCATATGATAGTGCATTTATTTTGATACTTATAATTTCGCGCATTTACAAATTTGGACATTCTAATTAAATTAATTTATCGTTATTCAAATTATAGTTTTTGACCCGTGTACGCACGGGTTATTAAATGCTTATTAGGTTCAGCAATGATCATAACTAATAATAATATTTTTAGCTATATTGGCTCAAGTTTGAAAATATGATCAAATTTGTTTAATAATCTTATTGTTTGTGAATTTAATTCCATATTTTTACATAATTCAAATTCATTGAATATAAATATTTATATATGTTATATTTAATCTCATGTGTATACTTAATAAAACGTATGCGTACGTTTGTGTTGTTTTAGTATTACAATCAAATTAATAATAATAATAATAATAATAATAATAATAATAATAATAATAATAATAATAATAATAATAATAATACTTGTTTATAAAAAAGAAAGTACGTATGGTTTTTTAAGTTCTGATTGTAAATTCAATTAACAATTATGATATAACATTTATTTACATTTAAATCTAAAATTATACATAAATGAGTTCACAAGGCTATACGCGTTTTCACTTTTTTTTTTCCTTTTTATTAATAATTTGATTTAAGTAATTTAATTTTTATTTTTATTAACTAATAAGAAAACTCAATTTTACAGTTGAGCTCTTTTGTTAAGGAAAAAAAATCGATATTTTTCTCTTGTGGTAAAAGACATAGATGGATATATAAATGCATTTCCGTAGTATTTATGGTTCCTGACATCAATTGAATATGACTTAATTAGGGAAAGGTCGAGGGCCTGGGATGAATGAATAGTATCTTAGACATGAATTGAATATGACTGTATGGTTTGTTAAAGCTTTTAATATCATTTAGTTGCATATCAACATTACATATCATTCTTATATTAAGGAAATTGATTTAAACACTTTTATTTGTTATTTGCACATTTAAATATACAAATTGATAGAGCAGCAAATAATAAGATATAATTGCTGAATGCATATACTAGAGTGTACAAATAAAAATTAGAGTGTACAAATCATAAGACTTATTTTTTCATTTTTCAAAGAAACTAAATTCATTAGTTCAAATAAAAAAATAAATAATAATAATAATATATGAAAAAAGGTACGAGAATTAAAAATACATCAAATTAAGATTAATTTTGTTGTTGTTGATATTAGAGGTGGCAAAACGGGCGGGCCGGGCGGGCACGGGCTATGGGTCAAACGGGCAACGGGCTAACCGGGCGCGGGCTAAACGGGCACACGGGCTAAACGGGCACGGGCCAAACGGGCGCATATTATATGAATCGTTTTAAAAAATACCCAAAACGACGAAATAAATTCCTCAAACTTAAAAACTCATTTATATTTAAAAAATTAAGTATATTATATCTATAAGTTTTTCTTTAAAAACAATTGTAATGTTATCTAATTGAGAGAAAATATGTGCCCATTTAACTTTTAAATGGGCAATATATGCCCATTTCAAAAAAAAAAAAAAAAAAAAATGGACCAAAATGTGCCCAAATCTTTTAAAAGTTTGCCCATTTAGCCCATTTTTTTATTTTGGGCACAAATTGCCACTTCTAGTTGATATCGTTGCCAAATATGCTCCACAAGATCCCGCTGAAGGCTTGTATGTTTTCCGCTATTACGTAATTCTTTATTTTTTCATCAGCATTTTCGCAGAGATCGATCCAATATTGTTGTATATATGGTTGCGGACTAATATACAAGTTGTTTAAGTCACTTACCACAAAATTTTCGTCTTTTAAAATCATGTTATACAATATGATGCAAGCATACATGATTCTTTGTATCGTGTTGATATGGTAACAACTCGCCGGTTGTTGTATAATACTCCAACGTCTTTGGAGGACACCAAAAGCTCATTTGACATCTTTTCGTGCACCTTCTTGTCTCCTTATAGAGTCTATGTTTCTCGTCTGTTGCTACCATATATGATTTGACAAAAGTTGAGCACTGTGGGTAAATCCCGTCAGCTAGGTAATACCCTTTAGCATATGTATTTCCGTTTACTTGAAATGGAACTTGAGGCTGATATCATCAAGTAGGCCGTCGAATACAGGAGAATTATCTAAAACGTTAAGATCATTATTTGCACCAGTTACCTCAAAAAATACATGTCAAATCCAAAGATCGTATGACGCAACAACTTCAAGCATCATAGTTGGGTATTTTTTTTTATCACCTCTTCCATATTAACCATGCCGTGATTTCGGACATTTTGTCTATCCCCAGTGCATACAATCAATGCTTCCAAGTATTCCCGAAAACCCATGAACCCTCTTATGTTCATATAAATTTGAATGTCGTTAATGTCAGGTTTTCTTAAAATTCATGCGTATACAAATCAATAATGCACATACAAAACTTATGTAGACAATTGCGTGAAGTACGTTCAGATATTTGTAGATATTCATCAAATGCATCATGGGTTGTGTGGTATGCCAATTGGCAGTGCATTTTATAATAACACTACAACTTATTTGACCTGTAGCATCAGGTCGGACTTCAAATAATTTAAAATGACTGGGAACAGGATCATTAGTTTGAATATAAATTTCAATACCTTGGATTAGTTCTAAAATAGTTTTGAGCTCGTACGATATCGACGTTTGAAATAGTACTCCGGAGTCCCGATATTTTGGATTATCACCAAAATAGCCATCAAACGTTCTTCAGCAACATCACGTTCTCGGTAGATTGGATTACGAGTAAGGCGTACGGTGGAAGTTTCAGCTTGTGTCATGAAAAAAAAATTAGTTTCATCATCGACATTGGAAAAGTTGTTATTTTTATTATTCGGATCAGCTATTTCTAAAGAATGTGTGTTTTGATAAAGAATTGTGTGAAAATTTGTTAAAAGTGGTATGCTATATATAAAGTGGATTTTTGTTTTAAATAATAATAATAAAAATAAATAAATAAATAATAAAAAATAAAGTTTTTAATCGTAGGTGGCCAGCCAACGGCTACTTTTTTCAAACTTCCAAACACCAACGCACGTTGGTTCTCGGGCATTCGGTATGGTAACGCCCCATAACACCGAGCCACTTAGGCATAACGCCCGGCTCTGCGTTATGGTACCTTGGTGCTCTTAGTGCATGTTTTTTAATAAAAATGTTTTACTCTTATTGATTTAGAGGCGGTTCGATATTGTTTTGTTCGTTTGTTTTTACTTTGATTAAGACCCGGTTAGACATATGTTATCTTGTTTAATAAAAGGTGTGTAACTTGTCTTATTGCCTCTTATTCAAGAAGAGGTTAAGACTTGTATTGATATACTAATATATTTGATGGTTTATTAACTATGTTACATTTATGATTAAAAAAATCTTTTATATCTACAGAAGTTACTTATTTATTGCATCATGTTGGTTTAATAAATAAATTACAAAAACAAACATTTAAAATAATAATAATAATAATAATAATAATAATAATAATAATAATAACAATAATTATTATTATTGTTATTATTATTATTATTATTATTATTATTATTATTATTTCGTTTTAATTCACACTGTTTAAACACCTTTTAATAGTGGGATTTGGTAGTCAAACTAAGGTGGTGTTTGTTTTTTAAGAGACTCTAAATCTGAATCTAAACCGCACATCTGAATCTGAATCTGAGGCGTAAATGATTGAAACTGACCGCATCTGAACGGGAAAAAAAACTCATGTTTAAACCGCACATTTGCTTGCTTGTACTAATTTTTTTTGGTTTTCTTTTGTGTCAGCAAGAGGCAACAAGAAGCCTTCAGACACCCCTCTCAAGTCTAGACCATTAAGATCTTATTGCCTCTGAACGCGTCTGAACGAGAAAAAAAACAAACGGTCTGAACGATCAAAATGTCTGACCGCGTCTGAACGGTTCAAATTAAGAGGCTGTCAAGAGCCTCTTAATGAAAAACAAACACCACCTAAGACTCAACAACATCTTAATAATACAAAGTTACAAACAACACTTTAATTCGTCTTACCAAATATAGGAAATGGTAAAAGAGACCTTGTAGTTTCCGTTTTTGACGGTATGGTTTGTTTGATGTTGCTTTAGTTTGCCGTATAGTTTTGAACTTTTGATTTTTATTCTCATACGAGAATGGTAGCGGTCCGCCGCGTGCTGTTTTTGGATGGAAGCGATTTTGCATAAATAAAGTAGAATATTTAGGCATCACATTATAGTTAAACAAATATGTTCATAAGCTGAAACTACACTGAAAAGTAATAGAGAAATGGCTTGGATTAACTAATTTAAAGATTGATTTAAATCTGGTACAATTCGGAGTAAAATGGCTTGGATTAATGCATTATCGGAATTTCCAACACCAAAAATAATGGTTTATCTGCTATGCAATAGTTTCGCTAATTTCATGATTAGTTATAGGGCAAAACATCTCTGACCTGAGATTTGTGTAACCTAATAACCATCTACAGGATCCTCGTCGGATCAGTACGCCCTTCAAACCAAATTTCAATGGCTTCCCTTGAGATAGCTTCGTGCCAAACCTCGTCAGTTCCATCCGTACGTTCTCTAGCTGCAATTGAAATTTCATGGGGATTCATTTCTTGAGTTTTCCTGCCAATTCCTTCCAACATCTTCTGGAAACCCACTTCTCCAATCATTAGTCATTATAACTTTCTTTCTGTGGGTCTTCTCTTTCGCCTTCAACAACCTGGTCTGCCACTCTCGTTCACCAATAGTTGCTTCTTCATTTGTGCTTTCAACAGCCGAAAAGCTTTTCCAAGTGTCCTGTTCGATATGTAACCTGACAAAGGCATATAAGATGGCATGCTACAAAATATGTGTAAGTCAATCCTCTGCAAGCCCATACCCGATACATTAATCAAAAGATTCAACTACCATTATTTATTTGTTATAAACCTAAAACGTTTATAAATAGTTCAGTTAGACTTGTGCAGCCTATTATCAACTACATCACAATAAGCAACCGAAACACCATTTCCTGAAGTGCTAAGATTAAAGGAAAAGTTATCAACTTGCCCAAACTGGAAATTGCAAACTCTAACCATTTGGACGAAAACCATGTCGGTTGTTGCCTAGAATCATTCTCAGCAGCATGTTTCATTGCAACATACTTACACATTTACATCAATATTCAAACACAACGACACTTGCTGACTTTATACGACAACCAAACACCCCTATATTTTAGTGAGTGAGTAAACCATCTGTAAGAGTAACTAACAATAGTATTGCAACATATCATAAGCTGTAAAACTTGATCAATTTACATATTATCATAATCATATTTAGCTAGTTACTCGTTGCAATTGAACATGTCGTCTGACACTCTTGGATTGTTAACGAAACTTGAATAAATGCTCATATAATTTAGGCATAGCACATTAAAGGTAAAAAATGAAAAATTGATAACAAAAAACATCAACACAGTCAAAATTGCCTAGGTTTCAGCATGAAGTACTTTCTTGAGTGGCAAGAAAGTACTGTTTTGCACCTCACTAAATCAAATATAAGTAATCTTTTGAATTATATGTTAATTATGATAGAATAATACCAAATGGGTACCTGCACACGGTGCTCTCCTGTCGACTTCTTATACCGTCAAACATTGACCTACAATAAAAAGACCATCAATTATACACCAGAAACAAATATGAAATTACTATTTGTTATTAGTTATTGATGTGGTATAAGATACCATTTTAAAGAGCTAAACATTTCTACCTTCACATTGTCAAGGTTCATTTTGAATTCTTTGGTTATACGCTGCATAGATTGTGCAGAGACACATAACAAAAAGATGAGTGTTGTGCTGGAATTTGTACCTGCCACCCACTGCAGAAGCATGTCAATACCGAAACGTAAACCTGCAAGTAGATAAGTTAACATAAATTATTATATTTTGGTCACTTTCAGTACCACCTTGTGGTTCTTTCACAATTTCATGAGTGTATATTTCGGCCTAAACTGGAACATTATAATCAACTTCTACCTTTTTAATCATTTCCAGGGCATCTGTTCGTTCCATCCTATGGATATCCGAGACACGAAAATACAGTTGTTTAAGTTCCAACTTCAGAAATTGTATGTTTTTTTCGTTAGCTTGCATAAGCATCTAATATTATTAACAATTTAAGTGGGTATTTCCACAAAGGTATACTTAAGTGCATAAATAGTTTGTTTGTACAAAGCAATACAGAAGGAATAAACAGAGTGAATCAAACCCACTATAAACCTTTGAACCAACTTTGTTACTTCGCCAATCAAAGCTGATATAAAGTGGATTATTGGAGGTATTTAAGAAACTGCAGATTGGCTATAACTATTTGAAAATGACAAACGAAGTGCTACCTGGTTAGTCGCCGGATTTTTATAAATCGCTACCTGGTTACGTCTTCAAATCAGTTCCTCTTACATGTTTTAGACCAAGATAAAATAAGCTTACTAACGTTGGCGCCGCACTGTCTGTGTCATGGATGTCCCCATATCTGTAGTGTGGAGTTCATCTTCCGGAGCATGTACACCTGCAATAATGGAAACCTGGAAGGATCAATAAACATGAATGGATACAAAACAATAATTTTACAATGCAGGTAGACTATATTGGAAGCCACCACTATACATCTGTGTCCTACTTTTTCAAATAGCATATGCAGGGCGGTTCCGGATGTACTGGCAGCCACATATGGGATTGCAGGCGGAGTAATTGCGCCTGCAATAGTAGGAAACGCGACAAAGAAACTTCAATACAGTGCTTCATAAGGTGTGTGCCTACATAAAACAGCGTTTTGAAATCTGGAGAGGATATACTAATCCTTTCAACTTCTGATGTACGGATTGTCTGTCTACACATGCTAAGGGGCTGTTAGAATAGGTTATTTGTTTGCTTACTGGTGTAACAAAATTTTTTTAACCCACTTCAATTAGGTTTGTCAATTTCAGTTTATGGCGTAACAAAATTAATAAGCCTATATTAATAAGCTCATAAGCTAGAAAAAGTAAGGTCACTGATTTTCCAAAACTCAATAAGCCGATAAACTCAACAAATGTGAGTGTCAAAAAAAAATGGTGTATGGTAAACAAAAGATACCAAAAAGAGCATACCTTCAATTCTCAATCCTCCGCTAATGGAACGCTGCAAATTCATGTGCGGATGAACTTAGGTTCTGTTGTGCTACTTTTTGCCCTGATTTCCATATATGCGATTTCTTTTTCTTTTTTTTTGTTGCCGCCAGATACACACATGCTCAGAACATCAAAAAAAATTCTGTAAACTTATAGATGAAAATAAAGACCTTAATGAATAAACAATCAAGTAAAAATGCAAATGGCAGTACCTAAAGACATTATAACATCTAGTTCAGCCTTGAGAGGTTCGCTTATGTCCCAAATGATGAAGAGGTGGATTCCTATAACAAAATATGTAAAATTTATTATATAAAGTCGAATGTAGATATAATAATCTCAACCTGTAAATATAAAAAAGGCGGAAATAAAACATCGGTGGATTAACTTAACCCATTTTCACCCGTTACCATTTAAGGCAATAGCACTTATCCATAGTAAATAGTATGCATATGTTCATTTATTCAAATGTTGCAATTTGCCAACAATGGCTAACAAATGTTGCAGCTGCATACCCTAAATGCATACTGCAGTTGTGTTTATAATAGCCCAATCTAGAATTTTGGTTATATTTTAAACCCTGTGAGTCCACTCATAAATAACCTGTTACCCCTGAAACCATGAATACCTATATTTCCCATTTGAAATTAGCTATAACTACTACTAATAATATAGAATTTTTAGAAACAATGTCAAATGCAAGAATAAATAAGTATCTGGTTTTTTGCAAAGGTTGTACAATTGTAAAATATTAAGAACTAAACGTAATAAAGTACAAAACCACTGAATGCTACGGTGGAAGTTAAACAACCAAAATACGTGTCGGAAAAAAACAATCAATGTTTATTTTATAAAAGTCGAAACAGTCATGTGCATTGCTTGCATAATTTCTTAGACTCCATATATTTAAGTGTATGCACCAAGGCAGCAATAATACTACATCTACTCCAATTGATCAAAACCGAATATTTACCTAAACACGAACTTTAAGTGTTGGTACATGCAAAGCTGTTTTCCCCATGGTGTCACACATATTTGTCAACGAAAGATTCACCTTAATCAACTCCTAAACCACCTCACGGTTCTGGCCTTCTATCGACAATATACAGTTCATCACCTCAATGTTGTATCGCATTGCAGCTGGGTGCACAGGTGTGGTGTTTGGTAAATCCATCATGATTGATAACTCCGGATGTGCTCCCTTAAACATTTTGAATATCTAAAACCAAAAAAATAAAAAAAAAAATGCTACGAATGGGTCGACCTGTGTTATGTAAGGTAAACTTGGTAAGGTGTGTTACACATGTGACCAACAATCTCAACCTATCTTTAGAGCATATAAACAGCTTAATAGGATTATATAACTTCAGATCATACTATAACTAAAAAAACTGGTATTATTAATTCATAACCGGTAAAAACCAAACATTAGAACTCACTCTTATGGGGCGACTGGATTAGCTTTTTTTTCCGGCGTATTGTCTTATTAAAAAAACTGAAATTGCTTATAAATCACGAAAAAAAAGATTCAAAATACGTACGTCCAGAATGCACATGTGGATATGCACATGTGGCGTGCACTCGATTTCTATGTTTCTCTCCTATATCGGCAAGTGTATTGCACTGCTGAATTAAGCCAATAGTGATCGAGACATTGCATCAGTATCCTCTTTTACTAAAAGCAACCGTTGACAAAAAGAACACGTCGTACCTGATTTGTAACGTCAGTTTTTTTCCCTGAAATGCTTCCTGGCCGGTAGAGAGTGAGATGTCTCTTTTTAACGCACAAACCACCTGTCTCATTCTGGCTGCAACAGTTTCCGTTTAACCACCACTTAATGGCCACATTTTCAGTTGCTTATCACAACCGCCACTGTGATACAGAACTTGTGAAAAAACACAAAACACGTAAATCCCCAGCAGCACATATATTATCAGCTAACGTCTAATTACTCTGGCTGGAAGAAAAACATATCAGAAAATGATTAAACTTTGGAGACTGTTCGAACTCGCATGTTACTTTCTACTATCAGTTTGATGTCTTCAGGTAGATGTGAGACGATTTGGGTTCACAGCTAATGTAAGATAACTTAAATATAATGTATGCTACCAATTAGATGTAAATTCTATAACTGGATTTCTAAAGTTGACTAAGTACCTGTCCAGCCATACAATCAGATTCAGCTTCTAATTGCAGCCTTAATCAGATTCAGCTTCTAATTGCAGCCTTTCTTCAAGACAATTCATGAAGCCCTAAAGTGAGGACATGTTAGAAGCCTTAATTTTTTGTTGTGAGACAGAACATATCCATGTGTTCATAGATGGGAAGATATCGCATTCCAACTTCTGTATCCTCGCCCACCATGTTCACATCCCAAGCTTCTGTATCATGAGCCGTTTGGACACTGAAAAACTATTGTCGCCGTGCTGAGCATCACAAAGTTCAGCGTAACTGCACATATTGCATTTGAATTAAAAAAATTGGTCAGTCCTTGTTGTTCACAGCTATCCCAAACACCCTTTAAGAATTAGCTAACCAAAATAAGCTACTACAAATGCCTAAAGCTTAAGTACATGTCCGCCGTTTCAAAAGGTTGCATCGTTTGGCTTCCACTATACAGTCACATAGTCACTCAAATGCAGAAAAGCATATTGCAACGATAATGATAAGCATGATTGAATTATACATTTATACCTGAATACCAAAAAATTTGTTTGGAACTGAGCACTGAGAATCATAATGGTTCTACATCGATACCACCAACAATTGAAACAAATGGCTGATAATAGACAATTAGTTGAAATCTCTCACCTGTAACCTTACTATATTGGCAACTATAGGCATAGGACCAGGCTGTACATCACGCAAGTATAAGCAAATCACGCTGCAAGTGCAGATGCACCACGCTTAGAGAATAAATATAAAAACCAAATGTACCTCAAAATGTGTACAATTATTGGTAATAATTGTTATAGATTCTACTAACAGGAGGATTGAAAAGGGCCTTTTGTAGCTTAATCCATTAAAAAAAATCTTCAATCATGGACATCCTACATGACAAACCAAGATGAATGAAGATTACTATCGCATCTCGTTATAAAATAAGCTGATTCATTAATTTTTTTGTACCTTTTTGCATAGTGTGCATCGAACAGCCGCCGTGTAACTATTTCACTTCACCAAGACACAGATAAGAACGTTCACATAAAGTTAGGAAATGATACCCGGTTTCTCCATCTTGCAAACAAAAACTTAAAAAATTACACCCTAAATAAATAAATAAATTATAAACATATTTTTCATTTAAGCATTTCATCAAACACTTGGTGTGCAATCAATTTTCTTCAAAAACGGTCTTTGATTGGATGTTTTAATCATAGGCTCCAGGGCAAAAATATTGAGGAAAAGCCACGGTCTGCTACTGCGTGAAACATGCCTAAAATCTATTTAGAAACCCCATCAAAACCCATCCTAATCATAATCTATTCGCTTGCAATGGCATAACACATCCCAATAACATAACCTAGCTAATCAAAGAAAAGTTAAAAAAATAAAAAATAAAACTTGCACCTACCTTTTAATTGTTTCTGGTACATGTACAACAAACACACAT
Source organism: Artemisia argyi (assembly GCA_030686995.1). Classification (NCBI taxonomy): domain Eukaryota; kingdom Viridiplantae; phylum Streptophyta; class Magnoliopsida; order Asterales; family Asteraceae; genus Artemisia; species Artemisia argyi. The sequence goes on along the minus strand of CM060695.1, from coordinate 17,834,904 downwards.
CTTGAATCTTCCTCACCATGGCCGCCGCTGGGGGTTTTTGGATCTAGGGTTTCATACACCGATTGTGATTCTGTGAATCTTCTGGAATGGGACTATTAATCACGTTTAAGGTAAAACAAAAATATTGGGCAGGGACGAATTTTGGGCTGGGCAGCCCATGTTTTTTTGGCGGGAAAAAAAAGCGGAATTTTGGGACGCAAAACGGCGCCGTATCTTCTCTTTTAAATAAACTTATAATATTTTTATTTTATTTGCTTTATTAACCTTTGTCAAAGAAGTCCAACTTAACTTATGTAGAAGTGCGTAAGAGCGCTCGCTAACACGACGGTGAGTTATCCCATAACTCACAGCCACGTCAGCATTTAGGTGTTTACTTGGTGCGTTAACTTTAAGGGGCGGTAAGATAACTTACCTATAACTCACCTTAATTTCCTTACGTTATCATATAACTCACCCCCAAAAGTCATGTTACCGCTGCGTTATCATATAACTCACCCCCAAAATAGCAGCATAAGGCAGCGTTATGCTTATGCTGCACTGCGTTAACTTGCAATGACTTTTTGCCCCGGTAAAACATAACACACCTTAACTTGGAAATGTCATGGCATAACTCACCTATAAAAGGCATGTTACCTCATGCTCTAACTAATTTGGTTATACAAAAAATTACTAGTTTTAATATAAAGAAACTAGTATACCGGAGAGCGTTTGTGGCACAAAGATTGTATCTTTCAACTTAGCTAACTGGATTATCTATTGTCTTGAAATATGAAAGTGAGGCATTACTATTTTAATTTTTTCAAACTAGATTTTAACTAAACCAAACTAATAAATAATTAATGTTTTTTCCTTAAAAATATATCTAGTCAAGTCGGTCCAGAGATTTTCTCGTTGAATCTACAAAACTAAAATATGTTTAGTTCGATGTAATTTCAAGTCGAGCTTGTAGGATTCAATTAAGTAATAACACTCACATCTAAATTGGCATTTCTCTTTTATTTCGATCGAAAGTAGCATGTGAAAAAAAAAAAAAAAAAAAAAAAAAAAAAAAAAAAAAAAATCAAAATATTTACTTTTTCACTTTAGGGTGGTGGCAATCATGCCTCCATATATCAACCATACCTCTCAACCCACCAATAATATCATTCCACCTCATCTCATACTTCAACCATACCTCACCATACTTTTTTAGTGACAACCATGATCGCATACCTCACCTAATTTCATTAATAATTAAAAGAAATTACATAATACTTATTAAAAAAAAAAAAAAAAAAAAAAGCATAATTAAAAGTGAAAATGTTTTACTTTTCCTTTTAGTCCAAACGAGCTGGGGCACCCGCGCTTTGCTGCGAGATTGTTGTGTTAAATATAAACTCGAAATAAAATGGTAGATTTTTTTTAGCACGGGGGACTAACGGTGGAATTTACAGCTAATCGAGGGACTAAAAGCGTAAATTTCTTAGGAACAGTATCAGGCACTATTTGGTACTGTTTTGCACTGTAGCAGTACTATTCTGCACTGTTTGATACTGTAGCAAATGAATTTTCAGTTTCATTCCCTTAACGTGGCATCCTGTTGCACAGTTGGTCCCTACACATGTTAGATAACGACCGTTAAGGACTAACTTCGCACTTGACCACCAACCTCAGAGACTAAAATGGGGCAACGACGAAACTTCCATGTGCACTGTTGCTCCAGTACACACAATCATTTTTAGAATATATTATAATACAACTGAGCATAGTTTATAAAGTCAGTTTTATGACCACGAAATAAACCCAACAACACAAGATATTTTGATTCACTTCATCAAATCCAACACTCCAACTGAAAATATCAAGAAATGGCTGGAGAAGAGTTAAACGAGGAAGAAAAAGAACATGAGAAGCCATTGTTACAGAACACACCTCATAAATACACTAGTTTGTTGCTTTCTTCTTTCTTTCTTGCCAACGGTCCAAAACAATAAATGCCAACGGTTACTTTTCTTTCATACCGTTTCGGCTTTTTTTGCCGAAAGCCACCATACCGCAGGCACACCGTAGGGGTGGCGGCGGTGTTGCCGTGCGGTTTCACCCCATGCCGAGCCCAAACCGTTGCCATTGCCAGTACCCTTAGTGATTGAGAAACATGCTGGCTAATAAAATTAAGAGCCGATTTCAAATCTAGTCACCTTTTTGTTTTTCATTCACTTTGTAGTCATAAATAAAGTCTATTCATAAAAAATGGTTTTCTCAAATTTGGTCTTTTGCGATCGCTAGACTGACTTCAGACAATTTCCAACACGTGTCCAAGTACTTTAGGATGTTTTTTGCTAGAGCAAAATGACATTTGGTGCGACCATGATGCTTTTTGTGCGATCGTTTTGTCTTTTTTGAAAAAGACAAATTTCTCTAATATAGAAATTATTTTTTTCGAAAAAGATAAAACCGTTCGCACATAAAATATTATGGTCGCATAAATGTTACTTTGATCGTACAAAAAACATCCTCACTAACTTTCGACATTTGTCACAATTTGTGTAAGCTCGCACGATTTTACAAAACTAAATTTAAAAACAATTTTTCTTTTTTTACTAGAAAGTGAATAAAAAACAAAAATATTAGTACTAAATTTGGAATTGGCTCTAAATTAATGGACACATCGACTAAATTGACACACAACCAAAAACGCAATCGATGTACTTGAAGTAACTTCATTAATTAATAAAGAAAATGATATATTGATGATTGTGCAATCTTATCATGTCTTCGGGTTAACTATCTAATTAATGTTGAAGATTAACAATCATTTGACAAAAACTCAATAGATATTATGTTTTGTCAAGAGGAATGATATTTTTCCGTTAAATACACTAAAACAATTGAAATATAAAAATTATAAATACAACTATTTATGCAATGTGTACAACTAATTGATGCATCAATTATTTTTATAATTAACGTTATTCATAAAATACTCTTTCACTGAAAAATACAATTAATAAAACTTTTTTTACAAACCTAAAAACCAAGATTTTCCAAAACCAAAGCAAAATTATTAAAATAATAACACGGGCCACGAAATATATGCTAACTGATGTGGTTAATCAATGTTATGCGTTTTCGAAACCCAATCACCTTCTATATGTATTTTCAACAAGAGTAAATCTAAATGCTTTTAAATTTAGGACAAAATACATCATATATATATAAAATAACCACAAACAATGAAATCATCACTTACTCCGATGGACCCGACGATGATAAATAAAAACTCATAGAAACCTTGAGATATCAACAGAAAATGAAAAAGTTGATTTAGGCTGATCAATAGTGGATGACACAAATTGAATGAGCAGAAGAATCAATGTTAGAAAAGGAGAAGGTGGCGGATGGGAGGACCGAGGATGTGGTCTGCGACATAAACAACGGCGGGAGTGTGATTATCGCTTTTGTAGCCCACAACGTGTATACTTTCTAAAGTGAAAACCATAAAAATATGTCATTTTCGTAAATTATAATACACTGTAAGTAAACTAGATTAATATTATATTTCAATTTACTCTTGTTTGGCACATGGGAAAATGAATTATAAATGCGAAGTTTTTCCTTCTAACTTAAAAATAGATAGTTGTTTTGAATTACTGTAAAACATTGCTCGCAAAATAGTTTATTGTCACGAAAATTGTACGACTGAAAAAATTACTTGTCAAAAAAGTTCATTCCATGGTTGTTGCCCGCTATATTGCCGCAACATCAAAAACAATGCTCGCAAAATCGTTTATTGTCACGAAAATTGTACGACTGAAAAAAATTACTTGTCAAAAAAGTTCATTTCATGGTTGTTGCCCGCTATATTGCCGCAACATCCTGCAAGTAATTTAAGGATTTAGTATGAATTAGTTTGATACTTTTTAAAGCTACTCAAAACTTCATTTCTTACCATTCGTAAAGTTATTGTAACAAGAAACATAATAACGAAAAACATGTTTCTTTATAGAAAATTTATTAACTTGGTACCACATCGCGATACTTGCTAGTCATGTTTATGTAGTAGATCAGTCGCTTAAAATTGTCTTCAACTTAAAACTTATTAAAAAAGAAAGTTACATATGCTACATTGTGTTCAACTCCTTAAACTATAACACAGATTTAAATTAAAGAATAAGATTAATCAAAAACATTTTTTTTTCTTTTAAAATCAAAACCCAGTTAATACATTTAAGTACTAATAATATTAACAAATGTGTAGCAGAGTACCCTCATGATGCGACGACGGATAACCTGTAATAAAATTTGTGGCGATGAGAGGTGTGTAGTATTAGTTTTATTGTAAGAATTTTATGTTTTAGTAACTTTAACCACACTGATCTTTTAAGTTGTACAAGTTGCGTTGGTTATGTTTTTATGCTAGTGTTTTAAGTGTTTGGGTTATTGAATTTTAACGATAGATGATTAGCAGCTTGATTAGATTGTATCATGTGGTAAAATGATTGTATTTTTTAGTGAGAAGATGATTTAAATAGTGTATTTACTGTAGTGTTGAATAAATGTATTTGTGCTTTAAATACTTGTAAATAATGTTTTTTTACTTGTAATGCTTAAAATGTATATATGTGTTGAATAAATGTATATGTAATTTAAATAGTAGTAAATAATGTTGTTTTACTTGTAAGACTTAAAATCTATTTAAAGAAATATAAAAAATTTAAGGATTTTTCTAACTTGTATCTTAGAGCACAAGTTAAAGCACACAAAAAAGTATAAAAAGTATTGAGTGATTCATGAAAAAGTACAAAAAAATACTGAGATAGCCATGAATTTTGTAAGTCCTTTGAGTACTTTTTTTAAAGTCCCTCTATATTTTTGGTGTGGTTAACTTATAGAATCGGGGCACAAATTAGAAAATAAGCAGGGGGAAATCACTTGTAAGGAAATCACTTGTAACTTTCAACCTTTCTAATCATACACTAACCCCCGACAAACAACAAACCACGACAACATCAAAAACAGTCTCCAATTTCATAATGAAAATACCGAGACTTTTTTTGTCAACTGGGCCACGCCCAACACATTTTCTACGTCCCAACCCCAATTAACTCTGTCATGGAAACAAGGATAAACCGTTACTACAAAGAGCGTACACGGAAAAACATTTTAGAGATATTTGTTACGTTTCACTGTTTCAGTTTTCTACATACGTTGAATCATCTGATAATTGAACTCACTGTTGACTTAACTAATTATTATCTCATTAAATAAAAGTAACAAGGGGACCATGAGCACATGAGGGCTATCGTTCTTCATCTACCCAACGTTAGTCCGGACCCCATTTCAATTCAAACACGTTCAATAATCAACACTTCAGCCAATTACTATTCCGTACAGACATTAACGTTCATAGAAACCTTGACTGCAATTCAATGCCCAACTATAACAATATTATTTACAAGGTTTGCAACTTTAAAAGAAATGAAGAAGTTGAGGAAGTTAACACTAGAAAAGGGTATGGTGGCACATTATGTTACATATTTTAACATCATATCTACAATCATAAGGTCCAAATTGTGATGTAACAACACTCTTAGCCCCATGCATTAAAAGATATGAGACCACAATGATATATTATTATCCATCATTAAACTCCCAACTACTCCTTCTGGCTTTAATGCAAACAGTTTGATAATGTAACAGGTCAACTACACTAAACTTCTACCATTATGTAGAACTCATGGATCATACCTTTTTCTTTTTCTTCAAAATTTTGTTGCTCATGTAGCTGCAACCAGCTTCTTACGTGTAAGATTTGGGGTTGGTTTTGATGCCGGAGCTTGTCCTGAAACATGTAGATGGGTGTTAACTATTGTTTCCCTGTTTATGGGTGGTATCACCGGCTACTTGGCAACTTAAACACACTTGAAGGCTTGAAGCATAATATTTAGATTTTAATGAAATAAAAGATTTTAAATATGTTAACATGAAGTACACCATCAAACTTCGATGTGATACAAAACTTGTAACTGTGTCAGCCAATATCACGCCTTCCCCCAAATCAATGGCGAAACATAGAAGGGGCAAGGGAGGGTTTCGGCTCCCCAAAAAATTTGACTTGCTATGTATGTATAATAGTAATGTCGACTGTCCAGGGATCTATCCAAAAGAAACAACTTGGAAAATAACATAACATCTATAACTATCACGAAACAATTTGTCTACTTAACCCCTTCATAATTTCGGCCCCCCTAAAAAAATCTTTCAAGTTCAGCCACTGGCCCAAATATATATTAGATCTCGACAATCAAATGCTATTAATACTTTTTTTTGGTAAACTTAAATCAATAACTATCACCTTGTCTACCTACTCGTTACATAATATTCATAACAATATTTTGGATTATTCATGAATAGGTAAATATCTTAAGGTGATGTGAGAGCTTATGGATTGTCAATGGGAATTGGGAAATGTAGACATGTAGTCATGGTGGGGAAGTATGCTTGGGTCCTCCTAACATTCAAAGTGATGCCATCTGTAGCAGCTCTATGTAGACAGTCATGTGAGGATGCAACTGCATTGATTGTAGACAGTGAATTGCTATTATGATGGATACCCAATGGAACTGAAGTCTTACCAACCTTGATGATGCCTCATACAACAGCCTCTGTGGGCTCTGGGTGTGAGCACAGGTAAGGTGTTTGTATTATGGAAATGTAGTTAAGGTTTGGGGTTTCTTCATGGAGTCCTAGAGCTAGTAAAGCTATCACTAATGCTATTACTAGTCTAGATGAATGGTGAACTGAATAGTAAGCTGCTGAATTTAGCTTGTATTCTTCTGTATTTCTGTTTTGGAATTTTGAGTTTGTATAGGGCATGTCCTATCTGGCTTAATCATTGCTCTGTATGAGATGGTTATTTGTGATTAATATAAGTTCACCATTTTACCCAAAAAGAAAAAAAATGAATAGAAAAATATGTTTATGCTAATGAGGAGATGCACATGCAAACTACTAACAAAATTCATTTCCCCAAAACTTACTAACATAAAATACTAATGGAGATTAATTAATAAATTTACAGTAATAAAAATATGGTTGGGTTGGCTATTATTGCTTACCAGAACCCCTCTCCGACTTCTTACGGCTGCGCCATAGAAGACGAATTGGTGTGCCCAAAAACCCAGCATCGGATCTAAGTTGTTTTTCCATATAACGTCTGTATGTTTCCGGGAAAAGCTTAGCATCATTCACAAAGAAAACAAACGTAGGTGGCCTGATTGCTGCCTGTGCATGCCATGGAAGGAGGTACTTGTATTAGCATAACAAGTAATGGGAAAAAACAAGAGGAAAAATGTGAATCAGACAGTCACAAATGCATAAGCTTTTTCATATTATATATCTTTCAACAGAAACTAAAAGAATCCGAAGTACATATATATATTGAAACTAAATAATTCCTAATATTATATGTGAACGGATGGAGGAAAAGCAGATTTATGAAGCAATATCGTTGTCAAAGGAAGCTGGAAAGCCGTTATAATTTTTAATTTTATTTTACACGGTCAATCCAGTACCATGAAAATCAACATAACCCAACCAAAATACGGCATACCTAATTTCCATAACAAAATACTGCTGGGAGTTTCAGATTATAGTGATCTTTAGGTAATAACACAAACGATATAGTTTCGATAAAAAAGGATAGTAGTTTTATATACTAGCAAGTTGTTTTCTTGATTATGAGAAGAAGAAAAATATTTGAATGCTTTGCAACAATGAGATTAGCAGAACCCCATAACCAAGAGTATTGCAGGGATACCTGAGTACAATAATAGAGGCGTCCTCTCTTCCCACCTCTTGTCCTAGGCGGCGACTTAAAAGCTAAAGCCTCATGCACCACTTGATTCAAAGTGGCTGTACTAAGCCTTCTCGATCTCTCTTTTTCAACTTCACTTGCAGCAACAATGATCCTGGAATTTATTGCAATTGAACCTTTAAAAACCAGGACATTCGTTTTAAAAAAGATCAAGTTAGAAAAAGAGATGCTCGGAACTACTTTATACCAGTGGCTAGAACACAAATGGTTATAAGTTATAACAAAAGAGCAAGTACAGGTACTGTTCCAGCTATTTATGACCAAATTAAGTCAAGAGTAAGGGTTAGGCTTCCAAACTTGTTCCAATCACTGGTTCGTACAGAATTTCTACTTAAATACTACATATTTCCCTTTACCTAGCCCCAGTGATGAATATGACGATATTTATGGTGAATACTGAGATTTACAAAGGATGTAACATAGGAGATATACACTACAATGTAGCACAGTATAATATCTGTTTGTTCTCAACATTATCATAGCAGATGGCAGATGGCAGATGCCGCTAAAGTTGTCTAAACTTCAAGATGGGGACACAAGAACAACATATAAACAGTCTTTTACGTGATCCACACACTTTAGAGAAATCTAACACAGAATAGATTTTAAGATTTGTTCTTATACTACAATCTAAGGTGAGTCAATTTAGGTGGACGACAGTTCAGCAGTAAATATGCAAGCATACCACAAATGATCAAATGACACAAGCATTTGGTTTAGATAAAGATCATACCTATCAACACTGTTTCCAGCTAGTGCAGTCGAGTAAACTATTGGAGCCCAATTAAGAATACGAAGTTTCGTCCTAACATCTTCCTCATAATGTAACGTTGTCTGCTGATTTTTATTTGGTATTGTGTCCCACTTGTTCACAACAATCAGACAACCTTTGCCCTCTCTTTCTATCCTTTCAGCAATCTTGTAATCCTGTTAACAAAATCAGAAGTCATCACTTATTTACTTTTTATAATTCACAATTTCACATTGGGTGATTGCTTTCATTAATATTATAATATTTTTGCCAACATGAAAACTTTATTGAAAACCTCGTAAACCAGTGAATTGCTGACTTTTTACCTGCTCTGTGATACAGGCCAAGGCCTCGACAACAAGAGCTACCACATCAGAACGCCGAACTGCACGAAATGCTCTATTAACAGATAATGCCTCTGTTGTGCTACCTGATGAAGCTACAGCTGTCCTTTTCCTGATTCCAGCAGTATCAATAAGACGAAATTTCTGCAAAAAATTCAAACATTTCACAACATATAAGAGTTTGCTAATACATGTAGTTATTTCCAAGGAATATTTTATACGAAGGTAATGTACTTTATCTGATTCCTATCTGTGGTAAGAAAATTTTAAAATGTCCAGAGGTCAAAGTTATCGACATGTCGGATTAGGCTACCCAGGATTAGAACTATTATAAGCGCAACCGTTTATGTATTCCCCCTCCTTATTTCTACTGTTTTCCTGATGATTTATAACTGACAGTCAGCGACCATCTGTTCATTATAAGATCAGAATTTAACCTGGCCATCTGGTCCTTCAAATTCTGTATCAATAGCATCACGCGTGGTCCCACTAACTGGGCTAACAATTGTTCTGTCCTCTCCAACCAAAGCATTCAGAATGCTACTTTTACCAACATTTGGACGCCCCACAATTGCAATTGAAGGAATGTAGTCTTCTTCTTTGTTCTCAACTTCTGAATCCTGTGTATAAACCAACAACTGTCTAGAATACAGTATAGCAAAGCAAAAACCAGTGGTTTATTGCATATGGGAGAAACAATACCTCAATATTGCCTAAGCCGGAGCAAACAAGATCAAGAAGCTCGCCAGTTCCAGTTCCAGAAACAGCAGATATAGGAAGTGGTGTAAATCTAATTATGCCATTATAAAGTAGTAAAAAAAGATAATTCAAACTGAGATAATCATAATCCTAAGATGCTAGCATTCATGAAGTCTGACATACATACCACCTAATGCTAGGCTAACATCACTTGCTCCTAAAAGGCTACCAGTATATTACATGTTATGTCTGAAAAAATAATCTTTGCTTGCAAACTTTTAACATCTCGTGAGAGATTATGAAAGAGTTGTCTCAGTGGCGTCATCTTGTTAATTTGAAAAACTAAGATTTTCAGCCTTATGGATGGTATTCTACTAGAAGTGAGAAAAGAACCAACTTACCCGAGAGACCAAAATTCTGAGGCTTGCATTACTCCTTTCCGTGGGGACTCGCACTTATTAACAGCTAATATGATAGATTTGTTTGAGTAGTTCTTCCGAAGCCAGTCCCCGATTTCCACATCAGCTGCATTCAAGCCTGCCTGTTTAAAGTTAGTCATGTAGGGCCCACGCAGCAAATGGGACTTTTTTTAAACATATATGAGAAGTGAGAGAAGCGTGCAAACATGCAATAAGCATATGATAAACACAATTATAGTAAGTTGAAAAGTACAGACACATAGTATGCTCAGATAAAGAGCGAATTTTCACTTGGAAGAAGAAAAAGGGTATGATGTAAGGTATTCATTCTAAAATGGTGCTTGAGAGTTTTAAAATTGTTGCAATTCGATATATGGAACTAGCAATTATAGGTGTGATAGGGGAGTTAATTTGTAGAACTGGCAGTATATCAGCAGTTTCTCATGTAAGGTTCCCATGAAATTCATGATCAACTAAAATCCAGACCAGTGGTCGACGAAACCAATGTTCATGGCAACAACAAAATGTAAATTGTAATTATCATTTATCTTTCGACAGTACTGAGTGATATTTGCACTAATTTTAGCATGTATAGCAATAATAACATAACTAAAGATTCCACTAATATGAATATGGATGATAGTTTATAGACCATACCTGGCCATCAACTACAAATATGATGACTGATGATTCTTCAACTGCGACAGTAGCTTGTCTCTCGATCATTGATGGCATCCTGGCAACAGCAGCTTCTCTAAAAGCAAGTGGAATACCTTCCATGCCAATGGTTGTTGAAACCGACAATTGCTCTTCCATAACATCAGTCTGTGACTTTGAAACTGTGAGAACACCTCCTGTGTCGATTACCATAAATTCTTGATTTCCCCAAAAGGCTCTACCATACAAGCGATCCCTAGTAACCCCAGGTTCATCAACGACAATAGCTCTATTTCCCTGAAACATGTATAGTTTCGAATATATGAGAAGATATACCAGCAAATATAGAGATTCATGTCACAAACAGTATATCGTTTTTTTTCTTCCAGACATGCTACTTTACGTAGAAGACTTAAAATGTTCCTTGTTTATCATAAAAAATATAAATCATTTGCAAATTACAACAAAAGGGCATTAACTGATAAAATTATACCCCAACGAGGCGGTTGAATAATGCTGATTTACCAACATTCGGTCTTCCAACAATTGCAACCTTAGGAAGAAGATGATCAGGTATCTGCAATAAGTTGGAAATGAGTAAAATTAATACCATGCAGCTACAATATTCTGTTATTAACATAAGCTCTGTGACTTATCACAATTTAATGTTGATTAAATGTATATGCATCAACTCTTCCAAGAATAAGGCCACCATCTACTAATAATAACAATCAAACTCGATACTTTTTCTGTTGTAGAAAAGAGAGAGTGAAAGCGAATAGAGATCATGCACATCAAACTACATACGTGTTCCATATTTAAAAAACGTGATAAGTTCAATGATAACTTTAAACTTCGTCAAAACATGTCCTCAGTGAAAATTTTCCACGTTACCAGTAAAATGATGTATGCTGAACAATGAAATGTTTCCCATTTCCATCTATATGGTACTTTATGAGTTTAGATCAAACTCAAACCCTCATTTAAAATAAGCCAATCTAACAAATATTATATCTTAGAGTAAAACATATCTACGCCTAAAACTCTAAAAGTTAATGAGCCTCAATAGTACGTATCAAAAACTGTAGCGTTTAAGCTAGGTGAAACTTTAGGTCAAAACTTGAATTATTTCAATCCTGCTCATGTATCCATATACCAATTTATAGTTAAACTCACCACTACTAGATCAATGTCGTTAACATTCTTGACCTTGTTAAACACAGTCTTGAACACATAGATAAATATACAGGAAGCAATGCCCTACAGCAAACGAAAAAACAGTCCAATAGAATATGCTTACTAACATTAACAGCTTTGATACTTTCCCGTGCCTTCTTTCTTCCACGAGATCCCTTTTCACCAACCGGCTCCTCTTCTAAACACATTTTACAACCAACATTAAGCTAGCAAGATAACAAAAACACATAATTCCATATAAACTTTTCGTTTACCACATATTCAATAGATTCTCATTTATCACGTATGTAACGCCCATCCACATAGATCACACTATTCATAATATGGCCCGTAGTGCAACAACAACAAGAAGAAGTATACCCAATCCCACCGGAGGTAGGATGTAGACAGTCATAACCCAACCAGAAGGTAGGGACACTTCTTCGAGAAAAACCTCCGGCAAGTGTATTTGCCCCCTAGTGCACGGCTTTATTTTTATCTACCAATTAAGTACTTCCTGGCGGTCACCATCCAGGTACTCAGGTAGTACTCCAAACCCACACACGCATAACTGCAGAGTTCTCATGGCATCTGCCATGTGATGGCACAAAAATGCGGGCGGAGTGCTGCAACTACTAAGGGTATATTTGGCAAGGAGCATTTAAGAGCGGTTAGCGTCTATCTTTTCTAAACACTACTATTCAAAATCCTATTTAAGAAGCATTTAGCTAGCGTTAACATTTAGCTTATTCATCATTTTACACTTCAGGATTACATATACACCTACCAAACAACACTTTTATAATACAAACAGCTACAACTAACTAGTTTTACCACACGTACCCTAAGCCAAATTATATAGTTTCCATATCTAACGCGCCATTCACAACAAAATACAGCATAACAACACAATTAAGGGGGTGTTTGTTTCGGCTTATATAGCCGGCTTATGCCTTATGTAGTTTTCGGCTTATGTTTCGTTACCTCACTTTTTATGGCTTATTTTGACACTTGTGAGATTATATAAACTTATCATGACATGATAAGCTTATACAAGCCAGAAAACCTCAAAATACGCCACAAAAAGTGAGCTAACGAAACATAAGCCGGAAACCAAATAAGCCATAAGCCGGCTATATAAGCCGAAACAAACACCCCCTAAACTCACAACAATCATACTTAAACCCTAGAAACCACAATTCAACACCAAACCCTCACCAATTTTCAATTCCTTGGATAACGAAAGCGCGTACTCCCGCGCAACTCTCTCCGCTTCCAATTCCAGCTCAGTTACATCAACCTCATCATCCGTGACGTCATCACCATCATATTCCACCTCATCATCATCATATCCTTCCAATTCTTCAAATTCACCTTCTGGTGAATTCGAATTCAAATTTGATGATTTTAGAGCGGGGAAAAAACGGTTACTGTGAAGAGATGATAAGGTAGGTAGTGAAAGCGGTGAGAAAGTGGAGGACGGAAAGTGAAAGTTGGGGGAAGATGAGGGACTGAATCTGGAAATAGGTGGGATTAGTGAGGTGTAGGTAGTGAGGGAAAGATGTGACGTCATTGGGTGATTGGAATGAAGGAGATGAAGTGCTTTTTTAGCGGGTAATGAAATGAAATGCTGGTGAGGTTTTGTGTTATCCGGTGTATGATAAGTGGATATTTTCTAACTTACGCATATACTCTCTCCAAAATAGATGGGTCGGGTCGGGTCGGACCACTCGTATGGTTTGAGTCTAAATAGGTGCGGGTCTAGATGGGTTGAGTTTGAGTTTAAGTATATTTTGGTTGGGTTGACACGCATATATATATATATATATATATATATATATATATATATATATATATATATATATATATATATATATATATATTTTTAAGGTTTTTTAGAAAAATATGAAAAAAATGTAATAGTTAAAATGAAAAAAAAAAAAAAAAAAAAAAAGACTCGTAGATCAGCATCGACCCGTCAGGTAATTAATATAATAGTATTTTCTATCAAATAATCAATAAAAGTCATTTATAATACCTAGTAAAAATCAATTAGACTCGTCCCTCATCCATTAATAAATATTGAGCTATGCTATAATCACAAAAAATATATTAAAAAAACGTTTATAAAGTGAAGTATTATATTTTGATTGGGTTAATTTAAGAGAAAAGTGATAAATTATCGCAAAAGCCATAGAGCAAAACGTAACATTTCATTTTATTTTTTTTTACTCATAAATATATTTACCCCACTAACATACATGATACATGTTAAACTAGCGGGCCACTTCTGTTACGCCTCTAGACTCTAGTATTCTAGTAGTGAACGTTTAGATAGTATGGGCTTTGAAGTTAAGGGGCTGATCAAGTGATGGATTGTTGGGTTCATGTATTTGGGCTTATAAGCCTTTAATGTTATGAGCTAATGCTAATCAAGTCATGGATACGTATTTTCAGAATTTCATGTTTATTATTTAGTTGGGATTTGACGTTTTCAGGTAGTATATAACACCATCACCAGTACCGAGTGTGAGACACGCAAAATAAAAACAAATATTAATAATTTGAAAAAGTTGATGTGAAATTAGTTGGACAATGATGTTGGTAACTATTACATTTATTTTAACTGGTGCCTTTTATGAACCTTTTAAAATATAGATAAATGAACATTTTTTTTTTATTGTAATAAAATTAAAATCAATCATAGTAAATTATAAGTTTAATTTATTTTTATTAAATGTGTCTTTTATTTTAAAAAGAAAGTTTGTACGTATTAACTAAACGGTAAATGCAGCCAACTGAGCTAGCTCAGTTGGCCACCAAGGTTTCCTTAAGGTGTCTTGAGGAGAGGATGTTTGGCTAGGGAGGCCTCAAGTTCGAGTCATATCCGAGACCTTTACCCCTTCAGGCGGTAAAAGAGGAACAAGCGGGTCTCAAGGTCAGCATACTGCCCAATTGTATGTCACTGTTGGACCTAAACCACTAACAACTAACAAGCCGGTCTAAAAAATGCATATTTATTTACATCTTAATTTGTGGCTTATTTTTTAATTATTTTTTAAACTTTATAAGTTATAAAAAATAAGTTTGTGAAATTTAAGCAGAATCAAATAATAACATAAGCCAAAAGATAAGGTTAAACGAACAACCATAAAGACTCGATACATTTACGTTTAGAGAAGCGATTCTTTTGTGAAATTGGTTTTATACATGTAATCTTTTGTAACTGTAGATCAAAGAATAGCATGTGCTCGTACACATATATGTTGTAAGGCATGTGTACGGGTCGTGATACTAAGCTGGCACGACCTCAAACATGTTTAATTGATAATGTTCTTAGTAATTACGTGAAGCTATGCATGGTTATTGTAATTTACCTCATTTTGAACATATAAATATTTTATCGATCTAGGTAAAATTGCCATATTTTTAGACATACTTATGCAAAACAGAAATATTATAATTTGGAAGCCAAGTTGATGAGATAATGACGGTCTAAAAAAATAAACTACATGTGTGCTAAAGAGTAAAGACAATCTATAGTAAAAGCGTTCAAAGCCTTTCTATTAGTTTTTTCTACATTTCAGTTATATGATCACTTTAAAGTGTTGAATTTTTAACATAATAAATGGCTTGTAAAACTTTAGTGAGAGTTACATTAGAATAATGTTTGATTTATGCATATGATTTTTATGCTTACTTAAATTTGGACCATTTTTTAGAATGTAAGTTTTTAGATATAAGTTGCGTATCATATAAAAATCCTACTAGAGTAAGAATTGCACGTCCTTTTTCTTCTGATCCTAAATACATATATTTGTCCTTTGTATTATCTCGTTCGTAAACATGCAAGGAAAAAGACTCATGAAACTAACAAATAACATCATCAATAGCTCACATAAAATTATGATTGACGTATCTTTGTGAATTAAAAACACGTACCACCAAAAGATTTGATATTTGTACACTAAACGTACCCTCAATATTGCATAAATGATGTGTCAATAAGTTAAAATTGTTGGTTTACGAAACCGTTACGATCTCACATCAACCAAATATGAGATTTGTTGGTCTAGATGTCTCCTTATTTTACAAGTTAGCTTTTTGAGTGAGCTTTACACTTGAATTTGTGAATCAACTCAAGCCAAGTATAGGATAGGTTTGTATCAATTGGTATTAGAGCTAGTCTTACCTTT